>JARDYH010000005.1:81206313-87001313 GCA_029215795.1 Anniella stebbinsi | reverse complement strand
GAGTAGCGCGCCGGGTGATGACATCACCCGGCGCGCCACCCTAGAGCAGGCCGTGGAGCCTGCTGGTAGTAGTAGTCGCCGGCGCCGGACGGGAGCGGCCGGGCCGGGAAGGTAAGGGCCCCCCTCCCCCTCCGCGCGCCCCCTCCACCCCTCCGCGCACCCCCTGCTTACCTTCTCGGCCCGTCCGCTCCCGTCCGGGGCCGGCGGCTACTACCACCGGGCTCCACGGCCTGCTCTAGAGTAGCGCGCCGGGTGATGACATCACCCGGCGCGCCACCCTGGAGCAGGCCGCGGAGCCCGCTGGTAGTAGCTGCTAGTGCCGGACGGGAGCGGACGGGCCGAGAAGGTAAGCGCCCCCCTCCTCCCCCCCCCCCGCTGTCCACTTTCATCGGCGGGCGCCCGCTGGCGCCCGCCAATGGAAGCGGCGGTGGGCGCCAGTGGGCGCCCGCCGATCCGCCGAACCGGTTCGGAGCCTTTTCGGACAGGTTCGGATTGGATCGGCCGATCCAGCTGCGGGATCGGAAATCGGATAATTTATCCGATTTCCCACTGGACCGGACTCGGATCGTGGATCGGGTCTGATCCAGTGCACATCCCTACTATCTATCTATCTATCTATCTATCTATCTATCTATCTATCTATCTATCTCTATATCTATCTATCTCTATATCTATCTATCTCTGTCTATCTATCTCTATCTATCTATCTATCTATCTATCTATCTATCTATCTACCCAAGACACTCTTCTTTCAGCTTCTGTTCATTTTTACTTGGTCAGATGATTATATATATCATTGAATGGCACTAGTGCCACAGGCTCCATTATCCGAATGCTCCGTCGTTATTGATAAAACGACAAGTTCTTTGATGCCGGCACTCTTCAGAAGTTGCTACTCTGGCAGTTGTGAAAATTGGAATCTGTCTAGTCTCTCAATATATTAGGAGGCACAGCAAATATCTGAAGTTTCAGTGCTAAGAGCTTGCTTTTAAATTTCAAATGCTCAGTTTATAGGGATATTTCTTTTTAGTGTGCATGTCTTTCTTCCATCAAAGTCTTACATCTGTATGAGGTCAGTCTTTTTTGAGACAGTGTTTTCGATTTCAATCTGCCCGGAAGCCATTGCTTTAGTTGGCTGTATACTTAGTAAAGTAATCTTGTATAACACCCTTGTAAGTAATTTTGAGTGCTCTTACATCTGAACAGTTTGCTAACAAACACTTGCTAGGGGAGAAGTAGAAACACATTAAATGCATGTTTGCATTTGCTTGTCTTTTTAAATTAAATTAAATTTAATAATGACCTGGTTCAGATGACATGCTAAGCCACGGTGGTGAAGCATTTTGAGCTAAACATTATGGCTTAGCGTGTCGTGTGAAGCGGCAGGGAGAGACAAACTCTGGTGCTGAAGAGACTTTAATAGTATAAAAAAGCTCTTGAAAATATAAAAATCAATTTCCAAACTTCAGTTTGTCTCTCCCTGCCGCTTTGATTGTTTGGTGCTTTTTTCCCTCGCATTGTGTTAGCATGTCTGTGAACCATGACTTAGCGTGTTGTCTGAACCATTCCTAAACGTGGTGGCTACATAACCACAGTCTAAACATGCTCACTAACCATTTGCTGCAAAAGGGTTAGCGGCCTAACCATGACTTAGCATGTCATCTGACCAGACCCAATAGCAGCTACATGCATATGTGTTAACTGTCCCGTCCCACAGCGTTTTCTCATAAAAATTGTCCCCCTTCAAGCTGCTATGACCATATAGCAGCTTCTTTTGAATGTTGATGTTGAATGTCGATACATATTTTGATTGCCATGGTTACAGTCTAAAGGATTTTTGCATTAGATGTTAGCCATTTGATTAATGGCAATTAGACTATATATTTATTTCTGGGCTCAGTTTGAGATGATCTTTAAAGGACTAAAAGCTTAGGACCAAGTTATATAAAGGAGTTTCTTTTCACACATAAACCTGATAATCACTTAAGATCTTCTTTGGAAGCCCTTCTTGGGTACCACCATCTTTAGAGGTGGAATTGGGTGGCTGTTGCAGACAGGAACTTTTTGTTACTCTCAGCTGAAATTATGGAATTTTCCCAGGGAATGCTCCAGTATTTTCTTTACTATCCTTTCAGCATCAGGTGAAATCTGTCCTGTTCTCTCAGACTTTCAATGGCACTTGATGGCTGTTATGACAACATTTAATGGATAGATTGCTGTTTTATGGAGTTTTAGTCATTGCGTGCTCTCGTGTATTTAATCTGTTACTTTATTTGTCATTTGTTATTCTCTCTCTCTCTGTGTGTGTGTGTGTGTGTGTTTAACTATCTTGTTTTATTTTTATTATGATGTGATTTTTGAGGCTTATGTGAAAGATGGAATATAACCTCCTAAAATAAATACATAAATAAAACGTTAAAATGATGGATGTTCCCAACAGATTTGGTTTGGGTTATGGAATCTGGGGTTTGTGTATATGAACATATCTTGGAATATGTGTGTTAGGAATAATTTGGCCAGTGAAGACAATTCTGAAGAGTGCTGAGAACGAACGGTGTAAAGCTTCTCTTTATTCTGAGGCCAGATCAAGAATAAGTGGAAAGTGAAGGCAGTGCTTCTCAACATACCAGGCAGTACCTTGGCAACTGCTTTAGAGAGCAATTCTAGGGCACCTAGACAGTGTCAGGGGTGGTGGTGGGGGGGAATAGGATAGTTTGGATTGCTGGATCCGAGGTCAGAGTCAGTGCTCCAACCTTGGACCCAAGAGTTCCCATCCCCTCTCCCTCGCAGCCATTGTGGAGAGAACTGCACCAGCTGCCTCTCCTCTGTTCTCCCCAGCCTCCTTCCTCCACCTTTCTGACACCTCAGCTAGGTGGGTAAAAAAGCCCGTCTAGCTGAAATGCAGAGAGGGAGGAGATTGCCTCTGCTGTTCCTCCCCCTCAGCACTGAATGGCCATAAGCTTCCTCATTTGGAGGCTTACAGCCATCCCCATAAGTTCGCACCCTAAGATGTGTTAGAAAATTCCCATGAAATGATACCAGTGTAGCAAAATACAGAACCACAAAATAGACAAACAAACAAAGTTCAGTGACATAATTCCCTGAACCGATTTTTTTAAAATTTAGAGCTGGTGTCAGAAAAATGTCAGTCTGTTGAAATCAATGTAGATTTATTTAACTGATGCTAGCTTTAAATTTGCCATTCGTGTTTCTTGTGCTGTTGTCAAGTAAACTACAGGATGGGCTCTGTTATCTCCATGCTGAAAACATGGCTATAATGATGTACAAGCCTTGGCAACTTCTATAAATATCATGGAACTAGGAATTTACTCTGATGTTTCTCAAGGGATCTAATTTAAAATAGCATTGTTGGTGAAACTCAGGTCAAGAGTAAAGAAATAACTATGAAGGAAATGCAGTTTGACAGCTGAAATATCATTGAGCATGCTAGGTTAAGCTATGAAGGGCTTCATGTAAAAGGACTTTTCAAGAATGTCATGGAAAATGATATTTCATTTTCCTTCTAATCTGTCACAATGGTTATGAACTGATGTCTTTCTTTTTCATTCAAGTTTGAAAAGTCTTATACTGGGGTTAGATTGAAGACTTAGATCTGTTTCCAACATAACTCTTTTGAGCTCACTATAGATGATTTAGTGCAATTGTTTTGAGCAGCTCTTTGTAAAAAATATTACACAAAATTAGTCATTTTGTATCTGTGAAGAAAGCTCAAAATCCATGTCCTGTTCAGGAAATCTTGCAGTCCAGCTTTACACTTTAATTTGGAAACATCTTAAATGTTTGTTTATGAGTTGTTTAACAAGCATTTTTTGAACTACTGATATTTATACCACTTTCCCACAGTACAAGGCAGCTAAGAGAAATAAATTAGACAGTATAATTGAGATTTTAAAAATAAAATAAAAACTCATCTAAGTTACCAGGTCGTTCTGTCAATGGCATTATACACCACATGGATTGAAAACAATATACTCATAACTTGCTGGATGAATGTTGTAGATCTCTTGCTTCTTGCATAAATTTTCTGCATACATTTTAGGACTTTTCAAATAATAATAATTTGGAGCAAAGTATTCTATATAATTTTAGAAACTACCTGGGATCCTAAAGAAAATTATTGGGATGAAAAAGAAAAGAAGACAGACAACAAGAGCAAAATGAATTTTACGACATGCAACTCAAAGCACATATATTAACCATGTTGGATCCAGGATCTGCTTTCCTTGAGAGGAAGGACTCTACTTGCAAACAGTCTATCTGCCTGAGTTTGGGGTATATTTTAATGAATAAATGAACATATATATATATATTTTAAAATTATGAGATGGAAGGATATGGCCAACCAGGATTTAATTAGAAAAAAATATTTCCGTGGGGGTTGGGGAATGAATTAAACCCAGGAAGTGTGCATTATGATTTAGCATTGTGTTATATTGCTACACGCCTGCACCCCAGTCCAGGGAGGGGTGAACTTGCAGGGGATACTGCACTCGCTCAGTTTTCAGTTTCCTAGAAGGAGGTGTCCACGTTTGCTGGCTACAAGCAGAGATTTATGCCCCTTGTTATTAAGTGTAGAGGCAGAGCCAGAGATCCTGCAGTTGGATTCCTGAGCTAGCTGTGACCATAATTTGGTATGACCATATTTTGGAAACTAAAAAGGAGGACAACATGGTCACCAACGTTATCTGCCCCCAGGTTTGAGTGTCCAGCACCAAGGGGGTGTGCCCACCTGAAGATAGTCTTGATCACATGTCTGATTTTACAGCACACAATTAAGACAAATCCCTCAAATATCTTTTCTGACTGTATCCTTGCTCCACTGCAAGCTGCTGCAAGAAAGCAGGGCCCCTGCAACTTTAACTGTTGTGATGAAGAGGGAATTTCACCAGGAACTAATAGCATACAAATGACACTGGCTGAAATTTCCTTTGCTCTACAACTGTTAAAGTTACATGAGCCCTGTCCTCCTTTTCATGTGGTCAGCCAGGGGAATCATGTGTCCAGGTGGCCCATATGCCTACTCAGGCTGCTGTCCAGGTGCTAACCATTGACAGGCCACCTCCAAGTTTCTGGGCTCTCCCTTCTTGGGGTTCTTTAACTTTAACGTTTAAACCAGACAGCCCTTGAAATAGCTGTATCCTGGAGCAGCTAATGGGACCCAAAGACCCTTCAGAGTTCACCAGTGACACCTGCTGTGGGCCTTCTTTTATTCTTCCCCCCAGTGCTCAGTGATGGGCAGCCTGATGGCTACCAATTTAATTTCCCATAATATGCTGCAGTGGGTCCAACTGTGTAGGAGGGTGCCCACTGGAAAGAACTATGCTCAATATGCCCTCAAGCTTGAATCAGAGGCTGGTCAGGATCTGCTAGATTTACCCCAAAGAAAGCTAGTCTCTACCTCCAGTTCTCACAAGATGCAAGATGCATTCTAAGGCCTCTTGCAATGGTGAACTTGTATGTGAAGTAAGAATTGTGACCAGCATCCTCCATGACACATTGCAAAAGTGGCCATTTCCACATTATGCCAAAATGCCTTGGCCAGCCTTGATAGGAGCAAATACCTTATACTGAAGCACAGCTGACTACAGGCCAGGAATAATTTGATGGCTTGAGCAAAGCATTGGCACCTTTCATCTTTTTATTCTCTGAATGAAGAAAAATTGGCGAAATAATCTGCTGAGTCTCCTAACGTTTCTACTTTCTGCACTTACAAACTCATTAGTAAAATGGCCTAACACTAAAGACCTGCATTATTTTCTGGACCCAAAGAATTTTACTGACACTTTTCAAGATACTGGAAATATTATCTACAAATCAATAGGAAAGATTCCCCAACACTTGTTCTATCAGGCAATCAAAACAGATGATAGCAGCACTGCATTCATTTATATTCTCCTGAAGTACACAAGACTGACAGCTAATGACAAGAGCGTTATCAGAGATTTGCAGGACCTGGTCAATTGGAGAGGACAGTAGCAGCAATCAATAATTTTCTATCATTATAGCAGCGCTATTCATAGTGCATGTGTAAAAAGGTTGTCAGCATTTCCATTTACACATCGCTCTGTAGTTGTTTTAAAGACTGGGGGACAAATAATCTTTTGTTAAAGACAGTTGAAAGTAGAAGCAAAATTTCCCATGTTGTGCACACTCTTTGTTGATGCTGCTGTTCTAACGTCATCCCTGGTCAAACAGGTCTTGCAGGCTTTTGAATCAATGCAAAACATGTGTTGAGAGATTATAATAGGATGTGTGTACACCATGGGCAATGATGCCTCTATCTTACCACCGCCAATATTAAAAAATATACAATCCAAAGCTGAAATGATTTGCTATGCAGTACTTGGGTCTGGCTCCAAAAACAATATTCCCTTCTCCCTGTCTCATGGCATCATTAAGCTGTGAGTTCACCCACCTTTGCCAGCAGCACCCACCTTGTGGACCAAGGATAGTAAACCTCACCAAGTGAGGAAACCTCAACATGGAGAAAGCAAGAAAATCCTGAGACTGGGGAGTTGCTGGGAACCAAACACAAGGACACAATTTTTGGTCATGTTCCTATGATACACTATAAAGCCTTTTAATGGTCAGGACTGCAACACCTGATGGACTGCCTCTCCCAGTTTAAACATACAACAGATATTTCAGAAGAATTGGGATATCCAAGTTGTTTGTTTTTTTTAAATCAGAATAATCAGGGTAAGGAGC
Organism: Anniella stebbinsi; assembly: GCA_029215795.1. NCBI lineage: Eukaryota > Metazoa > Chordata > Lepidosauria > Squamata > Anniellidae > Anniella > Anniella stebbinsi. The sequence continues at coordinate 86,994,584 of JARDYH010000005.1, read as the reverse complement.
AGGAGACGTGCAGGAGGTTCACATCATCATCAAAAGGACTCATGTCTTATTTCGCTCGTGTGAAGAAGCCTGATAAGTTGGTGGGAAGAATGCCTGGAGAAATGATTACAGTTCTCTTGCAGTTCAGATTAAAATCCAAGTTGCAGAAGAATGTTTGGGGCAATAATGTTCACCTCATCAGGCGAGTTTACCAGAATAATGCTGGCTTCTACTTGAAGCCAGCATTATCTTGGTAAGATTTCCGAGCCAGGAAATACAAAATTTGGTGATCTCACTAATTCAAACCTATACACGGATTTTGCTTAGATGATAAATGCTCTAATGCAAAATTTAAAATTTAAGGGTTATGAAGAGCTCCCAGATTACTGCATGTTGCTTTAGACACCACAGTCTCTCTCTCTCTCTCTCTCTCTCTCTCTCACACACACACACACACACACACACACTGCCCCTCTCACCTGCCACAGATAGCAAGGCAGTGTATGAAAACTTGCTCAGGCAATTAAGATAAAGATCTAGTAGCTTTGAGCCACAAAATAGTCTTGCTTTATCAAGAGAAGAGGAAGTAGATGGCAGCACATGGCGGGAAGGGCTGCAATCTGGACAGAAGGATGGAAAACCCTCAGATACACATGTGGAGGTGAAATGTAACCCATTTAGAGCTTTACTCAAGTGAATCTTCCCCGTTGACTTGTGGCTCTAGCAGGAAGAGCTGAGGCAGATGATGATTCACTTGCCATCTCTGTGCAAATAAAGATGTGCAGGGGAAGTGGGATTGCGGGTGCTCCCCCTGCCCACATGTCCATATGAACTATGGAAGAGAGACATCTCTGTTCTTGAAGGGGCCTAAGCACATAGAACAGGTAACATGGACTGGTTCTGCTCAGACCTTTGCATTAATGTATGGAGGTTGTGTGGTGAGCATGGTCTTATGTTGCTTGCCCCTCTATAGGTTGATAACAACAAATGCTGTGCATCAGAAGGCTTAGAGCTGATCTATACTACTGCTTTAAAACGGTTTATAACAGTTTTAAACCAGTTAATAACGGTTATTAACCGGTTTAAAACTGTTATAAACCGTTATAAAGCAGTAATGTAGATCGGCTCTGTTCTTTTAATGCAGGGGTGGAGATGCTGTGCCACTCCACATTTTTTTGGACTACAATTCCTGACAAGAACTCCATTTCTTTTCTATGCTCCTACTGGAAGACTATATCAACAGCATCATTTTATTTTTGAACTATGAGATCTCCCCCTTTGGTCAAGTTGAAATAGCATGCAGAGATGCAACTCCCTGTGGATTTGTTATCTCAGGATGGCCTTGGTTAATTCGGCTGAATTATTTCAGTTGCATTCTTGTGGGAAATTCCCCCTCCCTCCTCAGGTTTGGGAATGCTGCTATAGTTGGCCTATGATTGGTTGCAACAGATGTTCCCTGAGTTGTCAAGGACCTTGAGATAAAAGGAGAGTCTGGGAGATGCCCCATCATTTCCACCTACCTGTGCCAATGTATTCTCCAGTTGGTGACTTTTGAGATCGTGGATTGAGACCTGTCCTGTTGGGAGACCCTTATTTACTTAATGAATAGGATAGGCTTAGGTACTTTTTTTTTTGCTGAGAGTATTCTTCTAAAGGTTCACTTTGATATGTCTGTATACCTATTTATCCCTTTCCTCTACTTAAATAAACTTCATAACTATCTAAAGCTCTGGATGTGTTTTCCTCCTGGTAAACCTCAGTACTTAATTTAGCACCTTCTGCTGGGCTAATCGCTACTGTGTAACATTTCAGGCTTGGGGCTTGAAACAGGAGTTACTGGCTTGTAACCCTTATTTCTGCACCCCAAATGTGTCCTGAAAAGATTTAGGTGGATGTAAGGCACTCTAGCTGAATAAGTGCGTATTCCTGCCTATACTGCAGGAGCCTGGGCAATCCCCTTTTCCCCTTCACTACTCCCATCATCATTCCCATCATGATTATTGATGATGTCGGCAAGGGCTGATGGGTGTTGGAATCCAATATCTTCTTCACCCTTCATCAACATGAGGATGATGTTGAACCTAATGAGGAGGGCACCATTGAGCAGAGGGTTTGACTCGATGGCCTTATAGACCACTTCCAACTCTGCTATTCTATGATTTTATGGACAGAAGGGAAATTGAATTGGGGAAACTGATTGTGCACAAGCATAATCTACAAAGAAATAACCATTTTCAAAATCCCATGATTCTAAACCATTGCTACAGAAGATGAAAATGGTCCTATACGTATGTTTGTGTTTGATATTGAGAATAAACTAATTGATTAATGGATTACATTTTGGATTTTGTCATTTCTAAAAGAAAAGTGACTTCTGAACATGTTTGGTTCATTTTATTTAGCTGGATAACAGACATAAGCATTCTAGGTCTTTTTTTTTTTTTTACAGGAATAGCTGATAGCTAATCTCCTAAATCCATATTTGGGTTTCTCAAGTTCATGGCCTGATTTTTCAAAAGTACTGAACATCCACCAGTTCCTGCTAATAAAATACGTGGGGTTCTTGATACAGTTTTCCTAATTTAGAAGCATACATGTGGATTTCTATTAATTAACACCGCGCTCCCAGCTTTGAAACGTTGTCTCTACTTTTGAGTTATAATTCTCTAATTCTGAAACTGTAGTTTCTAGTAAGATTTGCATGGAGGAAATTCATTTTGCGAATAAATATCAATTTTCAGACCTTCTGACTAAACCTCAAGGTACAGATGTACTATACTAGGCCAAAAACATATGCTTTCTTATTATGTTTGAGATGAGAAAAATGTTCAAGATTAAACAGATGTTCGAGCTATAAAGAAGTGTAGAATGTGGTCTTTTTTGTCCATCCATCGGGGAACTGTTGTTTAGATTTTTTGTTCCTGGATCACCATCAATTTCAGTGGATTCTAGGGCAATCCTCTATTTGAAGGGGTTCCAGGGGACTGTCCTCTATTTTGAAGAGCTGCCCAGTCCAAGCCCAGTTTACAAAAGAAGAACCATCAGAAAGAAGAGTTGGGCTTTGAAGTTGCCCACCAATAGCACCTGGAAAGCTTAGCAAGCCACATGGGTCACCTGGTCATAGTCTTTCCCACTGTGGCGAGATGTGCTATATTTCCATAATAATAATAATAATAATAATAATAATAATAATAATAATTTTATATTTGTATCTATAAAAATTAGATATACCAGGGAACTGAGAATTAGAGTTTATTTCTCAAGTGTAATCTTAAAATGTCCACAAGGGAGAAAGATAGATGGCACAATATTTTTTTGCCAAGACGTGTAAGCGTTCAATTTGCTCATGGAGCTTGCTTTAATGTTAAGCCATTATACTACAGTATTAGCATCTAGTATTAAATCATCATTACCAACATTTTGATCAAATGATTTCTGCAGTAGATCAACAACTTGTACTTTCTAATAAACTAATGCACATATAATGACTGAAGGGTACCTTAAAAACAATTTGATGCTATGTCTGTACATGAATGGATTAGTTAAATAATAAGTATCCAATAGGTTCCTATCAAAGGTCTTATCCAATTAATTTGATATTTGAGACAATGCCTGTACATTATCCCTAATCTTCTGCGAAACTGGAGGTGAAATGTGGTGCTGAGGTCACAAACTGCAGTCATATCGTTATAAATTCCTTTATCATATTGGCAGAAAAATACACAATCTCAATTGATTGTAATTAACTTTGTCACTCAACAGTTAGCTAGCTTGAATGGCTGTATTAATACATCCTATAAACTGACAAGATTTGACAGTCCATTTGTGCATTTGACACTATAGGGCAAAGTTGCATAACCAAAGGAAAATTTTGAACATTTATTGGCAAGAGGAAATTATGGTGTCTTTTTCGGCGTTATGATGGCTTAAATGTAAGAAGGATTTGTTTTTTTATTTTTCAAGGGGTCTAATACTAAAAACTATTGGGCAGCGATCCAGAGAAGCCTGTTTCAGGAGCATGAACTTTGCATGACCTCCAGAAGTAGACAGGGCACACAGTCGGTGGCATGAAGACACATGCCATGCTTACGCTGGTGTAGGAGGGGGGAGCAATTGGGCTATTGTAGCCTGCTCTGCCCCGTACCATTTCTCTTGCTTTGATTTGATGCCCACCCAACCTCCTTTTAAGTCAGTCTGAGTGTGGGCAGGGTAGGATTCTGTGGCACCTATATGGTGGTGAGGGATTCCAGACACTAGCTACTCAAAGCTCTGGGACTTGGGGGAGATGGAGTTGGTAGGGTGGTGGCGGTGGTGGCGGTGGCATGGTATGGGTTCCATAAGAACATACGATAAGCCCTGCTGGATCAGACCAAGGGTCCATCTAGTCCAGCTCTCTGTTCACACAGTGGCCAATCAGTTGTGGCCAATCCACAAGCAGGACACAAGCTTCCCCTGCCTGTTTCACCTTTCAAGGGCCAGAGGGAATGGAAATGATTCAGGAAGGCCCCCCTTAACACCTGGAAAGCTATGGCTACTGGGAAGAAATAGTGAACAACTACTCTCAACTCCGGGACTGGGAAAGCTTGTCCTTCCTTCCTGCAAGTAAATTGAATCATCATGTGGCTCCAGAGTTAGTTGATAAAGCTCCGCCCATGTGAAGAATTACAGATTTTATTGTGACTAATAATTAATAAACTGTTGCCCTCATTCACCCGCACTCCTGTGTCATACCTCATTATTCGAATATATACAATGAAGTAATTTGCATATCAGTATGGCATAGTGGCTAGAGTGTAGGATTGGGAGTCGGGAGATCTGGGTTCTAGTCCCCACTCAGCCATGGAAGCTCACTGGGTGACTTTGGGCCAGTCACAGACTCTCAGCCCAACCTACATCACAGGGTTATTGTTGTGAGAATAAAAATGGAGAGAAGGAGGATTATGTACACCTCCTTGGGTTCCTTGGAGGAAAAAAGGTGGGATATAAATGTAACAAATAAATAATGCTTCTGTTGATGTTTTTTGCCCTTCAGTGTTTGCCACAGCTGAAGAGGCAAGCCACATTTGGTTTAAAAATAGCTTACCTCTTTAGCACTGGACTATTAGAGAAATACAGTTTTTGGAATAGCATCTCCCTAAAGCACCCTGTTTTCAAAACAGTTAAATGAATTTAAAACATGAAAATAGCTCTTCTCCAGGAAGCATTCCACAACTGACCAGCCACCATTTGTATTGGTATTCTGCTTTAAATTGAACAATTTTTATATGTTGTAATCGTTTTATCTTTTTACTGTTTTATTCCATGTTCATCGCTCTGGGATCTATTTTAGATATGGAGGGGTATATAAATATTGTAAATAAAATAAATGGGTAAATAAATAAGTAAATAATTTTAAGTAGGGTATCTTTCTGGTGTTTCAGTTATGGCCCTGAGTCAGATGAATTGGGCAGGAATGGTGCAGCAAGACTTTTTAAAATCTCAGCCCTAGCAAAGGGGAGGTGCCATTTTGGCCCCTTTTCTAGCAGTAAAGTGCCTTGGGGAGGACCTGGTATCAAAACCGAACAAAATCATGGATAGGATCTTAGCTATAGTGGACTTGTATTCCAATGAAATTTCCTTTTGGAGACTTGATGGCCATGAGAACTGCCTTGTGTTTGGGACCTATTTGCTATAACTGAGGTCAGAAAAGAAAGTTCTCCTGGAACAGGTACATCATAAACATGTGCCTTTCCCAGTAGTGAGTGGTCTGTCTGATTTACATGAGCTGCCTGGAGCTTTATGTTCTATCCCTTTTTTATTTTTTTAATGGAAGCTTTCATAACAGACAACGTTGAACTCTTTGGACGGAAAAGATGTTTTGCTGTATCTAGTTATGATACAGTGATTTATTAGTATTATTATTTCTTCTTGTTTTGATTTTCTTGTGGGAAATTGTATTTTACATTAATGTACCCAAAGGCCAATGTCTAACAGCCTCCCCAGCTGAAAACAGAGAGCCATTAGCAGGTCCTGTAATTAGGCTGATATTAATCCTTCCTAATGGCAGTAGGGAGATAATGCTCAAAGCATTCTAGCAGGGCAGATGATCATTCAGGTGCACACTGCTGTGAAGAACTGCTCTCAGTGAACATGTTTGTAGCCAAGAGAATTAATTGTGTACAATACAAAGATAGGTAATCAGCTTTGCACAAGATCCCCAAGGCCTTCGCATTTCATTTGATGCAAATCTTTTCCATCTGTATCGTCAGTTCATCAGAAACTTTCCTCAAAACAGTCTCCTAAGATAATGCCACAAGAAGACATTGGCTTTATACAGGTTTCTGTAGCACTGGCTGAGGAATGCTGGGAATTGTAGTACTTTTTCCTGTCTAAACATGCATAGGGTTGCACCCTTAGGTATATTAAAAGATAATATTTTCAATCCCCATAAGGAGCATGAAAGATACATGTAACAGATGGAGGAGAACATGTGGAGCCACCTTATACCAGATCAGGCCATTGGTCCATCCCCTCTTCATCACAACAGTTAAAGCTGCAGTAGCCCTGCCTAGTGTGACCAGATGCAAAAGAGGACAGGGCTCTTGCAGCCTGTCCTCCTTTTCATATGGTCACCCTATCTACACCAGAGATGGAGAACTTCCAGCCCACTGGCTGTACCCAACCTCTGGGGGTTCTCCATTTGGCCTATCAGTGTCTTTCCCAGCCCCCCTGCCCCCCCCCCCCCCAGCCAGGTACAGCTCTTACCTTTGATCAGCGGCAGATCGGAGATGACCTTTTCTCTGCAGGGGAGACATGTGAGGCCTAAGGATGAAGCTGCTGAGTGCTTTAGTCCTGCTTACTTTGGAAGCTTGCCCTGGAAAAGATTGTACTGCTTAAGGTTGTCCTGCTTACTTGTGAGTAAACATGCAGAAGCCTTGTCCTACGTACTTCTGAATAGGCTTGAAACTGGTAATAATCACACCTTGGCCCTGTCCACTTTGCTTTTTCCCACAACCACTTGCCTTTGGCAAGCTAAGCACTGCTAAGTGATTCAGACCCCCTCTACAAGAATTCGGTTTGACGCCTGGTTCTCCAATTATGCGCATCTTCTCGGAAGCGCTTTATGGTAAATGACTGTACGCAGGAGGTAATTGAGCACATAACTGGTGGCCTTACCGGTTGTTTAGGCTGACCATATGAAAAGGAGGACAGGGTTCATGTAACTTTAACAGTTGTAGAGAAAAGGGAATTTCAGCCAGTGTCAATTGTATGCAATTAGTTCCTGGTGAAATTCCCTCTTCATCACAACAGTTAAAGTTGCAGGCACTATACTAGAGTGACCATATACAAAAGAAGGCAGGGCAAAATAAAACTCGCTATTTAATGTGCATTCGATAATGCGCATAATCAGAGAGAAAAAGCGTCTCAACTCCCGATTTATGCTCCGCTCTTGTAGAGGTAAAATTTTTAATGAGACTTCAAAGAGCTTTAAATGTCTCGTGTAGAGGCAGCCTAAGTCCTGCTTACTTGTGAGAAACATTGTCCTACTTACTTCTGAATAGGCTTAACATTGGTAGTAATCCCACGTCGGCCCTGCCCATGCCCACTTGCCTTTGGCCCTGTCCACCGAAGGAATTTTGCCAAGATCTTTGCTATACTGGAATTCAGCCCTCAAGCTGAAAATGGTTCCTCACCCCTGATCCACACTGGGAGTGTTCGGATGACATATTAGGCAATGGAGGGGGGAATAGCATACTCACCGAGCATTATTTTCCCAGTGCCTGACACACGACATGTTGCCCCTCCCCCCGTTGCACGGTTGAAAGTCCCAGTATCCTTCCGGGCGGCTGGTGCTCCTCCCTCAGTCCTCCCTGCCCTATCCCATCATGCACCTCAAGTTCTGCCAGCTGTATAGGAACGCCTGGGGGCTTTTCGGCCGCTCCTGCCAGAGAACTTTATGAGCAACTGGAATAGTTCACGTGATGAGGGGGAATCAGCAACAGAGCCTGACACACAACATTTTTATCATTGGGTTTTGGGATAAGCAACCTTGTTGTTTAATTCACCAAAATAGTGTACTGTCAGTTGTGTGTCAGTTGTGTGTTGCCTGATACACAACGCAATAATCAACACAACTGACAGTTGATCCCCTCCCCCCTGTTGATTATCGTGTTGTTTGAACCAGGCCACTGACTGGCAGCAGCTCTCTAGGGCTTCAGACAGGGGTCCTTCCCAGTTCTACATGGTGATGCCAGAGACAGAGATGTTGGAGATTGCAATAGTTTAGGACTATGTTTGAAGGACTGCAGTCATATGAACCTGCCCCATATGAATCTGCCTGGGTCCTATCTTGCTCTTGGAGGACTTGCCACAAAGGTTTGTCTTGTTTGCCAGCATCAGGCCAGGGCATTTATCATTGTCGACCCCACACTTATGGAACCCCCCTCTCCAAGAACACTTCTTGGCCCCCTTTCTTGTAGTCTTTAAGGGATCCCTTAAAAATTCCATCAAGGTCTCTTGTTTTTGGCTTGTCCCTTGTATATGATGTCATCTGATGCTGTTTTTATTATGCTGTTTCCAAAGTGTTCTGTCTTTAATGGTTTTTAATTGTAAGCTGCCTTGTGAGGGCTTGCCCTGAAATGCAGTGTAGAAATGTATTTATTAAATACATAAATAATTCAATGCACTCCCTCTGAGCAATGGCTCTGAGGAGCTATGTGATATTTTGGGCCTAGCTAATAACTATTGGTGACCCTCAACAACTTTCTGCAAGGCATTCACGGTCACACAATAGATATGCTAGCTGGAGAGGGAAGGGGGGGAATAATATTTCCCCAGTAAGAACATTGTTTGAATGCTTAGAAAATGTCATTTTTGTCTCCACAAAAATGCTTCCTTCAGGAAACTTGTTGAAACTTGTGAGGCAACTGAATAACTGACTAGCAAGTGTGGCAAATACATACCTGGAATGGCCCTAGTTAATATGGGGGCTGTTCACACGACATGCTAACCTACACTCAGTGGTTGAGTGTGGGTTGTTGTTGAACCATGGCTCGTTTGTTGAATCATGTGTTAGCATATTGTCTGAATGCAGGACCTTTCCCACAGAGTAGGCTGACCATATGAAAAGGAGGACAGGGCTCATGTAACTTTAACAGTTGTAGAGAAAAGGGAATTCAGCCAGTGTCATTTGTTTGCAATTAGTTCCTGGTGAAATTCCCTCTTCATCACAAGTTAAAGTTGCAGGCACTATACTAGAGTGACCATATACAAAAGAAGGCAGGGCCCCTGCAACTTTAACTGTTGTGATGAAGAGGGAATTTCACCAGGAACTAATTGCATACAAATGACACTGGCTGAAATTCCCTTTTCTCTACAACTGTTAAAGGCTGCCTCTACAAGAGAGGTTTAAAGCTCTTTCAAGGCGCTTTAAAATTTTTACCTCTACAAGAACGGAGCGCAAATCGGGCGTAGAGGCGCGTTATCTCTCCGATTATGCGCATTATCAAATGCGAGTTAAATAGCGAGTTTTATTTTGCTGCGGCTGTTAAAGCGCATTTTGCCTATGTGAACAAGCGCTTATGCGCATTAACTACTTGTAAAGCGCATTTTGGTCATCCGTTAATGCGCTTCACCGCCTCTCGTGCAGAGGTATTAGGTGTAAATGCGCTTCAGCGATTATGCGCATAATCGCCTAACCGGGCGCAAAAGCGAATCCTAGTAGAGGGGACCAAAGTTACATGAGCCCTGTCCTACTTTTCATCTGGTCAGCCTACCACAGAGTGGCTTGTTAACCATGCAGTGTGGTTTGTTAACCACTCTGAACAATCCAACCACAAACCATGGACTCTCAAGATAATAATAATAATAATAATAATAATAATAATAACAATTTATTTCTTACCCGCCTCTCCGTCTGGATCGAGGCGGGGAACAACAACATGATAAAATACATAAAACTGATTAAAACATGACACATATTATTAAAACTGCATAAAAAATCCTAAAACATCCTAAAAACATCCTTAAAACATTCTAAAATTCCACTGGATATGCCTGCCAGAAGAGAACAGTCTTTATAGCTTTCTTAAATTCTAAAAGACTGTTAAGTTGACGAGTCTCCTCCGGCAGGTCATTCCACAGTCTGGGAGCGGCAGAAGAGAAGGTCCTCTGGGTAACAGTTGTCAGCCTAGTCTTGGCCGACAAGAAAAATAAGCCAGACTTTGTGGTTAACAAGTCACACTGTTTTTGTTTCTTGCTGGCCATTTTACATAGCTTTTCTGTGGGGAGATACTGAATCTTAAAAATGTGTGCTGGTTTAAACTTTTAAAGCCTTATATTAGCTGGGGGCCATGGTAGCTAAAGGCTCACCGCTTTCCATATATTTCTACCAAAGCCCTGATCTTAGGGCACAGTCCTATGCATGTTTAGACAGAAAATGCAGCAACTCATGCTTGCTAGGGAATGCTGAGAGCTGTGGATCTTTTTTCTGTCTAAACATGTGTAGGATTGCACCCCTAGGGCCTTGCTCCAAGTGCTCTTGTGCATTGAGGTATGGCATGCGGTCACAAGGGAAAGAGCCTTTTCAGCAGCAGCCCCACAGTTGTGGAAGACCTACCCTAGAGAGTGCCTGCTGTAATGTCTTTCCAGGACCAGGCAAGTACTTTTTTATTCTCACACGCCTTTTGACCTTTGTATATCTTTTATCACCATGGTGTGCTGTAAGCGGTTATTGACTCTGATTTGCTTTGTAGATCTTTGCAGTTCAGTGTTTGTCGTTGTTTTAGTCTCTGCTTTGTTTTTGACTGATAATATTGTGCTGCATTTGGGGGAAATTATTTATGTGGCTCTTATGTGCAAGCTTACACATGTCTACTCATTCAATGGGACTTACTCCCAGGTAAGTATGTAGAGGATTGCAGCCTAACATTCTCTCCTTTTCTCTTGAATTCACCCTCTCGTAGGGTTCTGAGACCCAGAGAAAGAAGGTTCTTCTCACGGCAAAAAGGAGAGGATCTAGAGTGTCCTGCCACAACTTGGTGTCCTCCAGATGTGCTGAACTGCAACTCCCATCATTCCCAGTCAGCATGGCCCTTGGGTGGGAATGATGGGAGTTGTAGTCCAACACAACTGGAAGCACCAGGTTAAAGAAAGCTGTGCTAGGATTTGCTTATGAGGACTCCCAAAGGGAACAAAAAAGAACAACAAGGGAGCAAACACAAGAAGAAGTCCTATAGGAAACTGAAGCCACCCATTTTCTTATTAGGCTGTGGTTTTCAGCTCAGAGTTTTGAAAATGATCAGATCTCTTGTGCAACAGAGTCCTGCATGTAAAATTGCAAGCAGCATCAACGCTCCTCCCTCCCTCTAAGCAGTATAGCACCCCAAATGCTCAGGCCAAGGTGTACTTCTATGCCCAAATAACTCCAGGAGAAATCAATAAGTTGCCTGAGAAACAAACGTACCTTAGAATCTTCACATTCTCACTTGAATGTCCTTGTTATGCTACTTTAACATTCTTGCTTATTAATGTTTTTTTCCCTTTATGGCAAAAAAACATTTTTGCCTGAGAAACACACTTGCCTTATGCAAACTGGATAACTTCTGGTCCAAACTGAAACACATTTCTCATACATCTCTACTATTTCTGATCAGCTGCCAGACAATGAAGGCAGCAGCCCTGCCTTGCTCTTGTTCTCCAGCAAATGATAGTCAGTGGCATATGGTCTTTGCCTGGATCTGGAAGTTCCATATAGCCATAATGACGAATCGTTATTGACAGGAGTTATTGACCTAGGAGTAAGTCCCATTTGGGGCTCTTTATCAGCTTGAGTTATCATTTTCTGAATAATTTGGCATTATCCTAAGACATGGTCACTTCATTGCACAGATCACTTACAAACAAGTCAAATGGCACCTGTCTGAAAACAAATCTTTAGGATACCCCACTTCTTTCTTCCGTCCCATGTGAAAACTGCCTGTTTACTCTCATTGTAGGATGAGAGTTATTCTGCAGCAAGAAGTCCTAGTATTATCTTGTTGAGAATATTTGCAAAGTCATCTTGAAGTGTTCAACTTGCTAGGATGTACTTTACCTTCAAGTCCCTTAACATCTGGGATTCCAGCTGTAAGGCTTTCACCTTGTTCCCCACTCTCCTGTGCTTGCTGCTGAACCTGAGTTGTCTTTATGAAAAGATGACAGCAATCATACCTGTTTACACTTAGTTTGTTCTGACTATCAGCACCTATACTAAAAAGTTCAATTCCCAACACTGAAAAAAAATCTTGCCTCCTTTTTTAAAAAATGAGGAATTAAGTTCAAATTCCTTGAAACCAGCATTTCTACTCTGAAGACCATGAAAGAGATCTTTTCCAAAACTCAATGTTGTTGTTGTTGTTTTTTAAAAAAACCAAACCCCCCCCCCCATGTAACTTGCCTTTGTGTATCCTTGAACTATATATATCTGCCCAGCTCCTAATGAGGTTATAGCCACTCCATTGTAGAATACAGCCAAGCCTGCTTGTAGCGCCAGTCTTTTTCACTTAGATAAAATGTGTCATGTTCAATAACTTAAACGCTAAGGCAGTAAAATTTGACAGGTGGGCCAATGTGCTTATACTCGAATCATTCTCCATCCAAGAGGAAATACTCAAACGGGGGAGGTTAGACAAATAGATGGTTTTAAAGATTGTACACTTGACTTCTTGGTAGAAGCAAATATAACATCACAACAGTCTTACTTGGCATTGGCAAGAGGGGGGAGGGAGAATTGTTCTGGAGTGCATCTTTTTAAATAAAGGATGGTTTCAGAAAGAGCAAAATATGGGCAAAAGATACAAATAAAACCTTCCTATCTATTGATACTGGCTTGGATCCTAGGCTGCTCCTCCATTTATGTAAGGGAGGGGGCAATTTCTGCAGTTATCCCCAACACCATATCCCATACAACTTCAAAGAGTTCCCCCAACCCACAAAGGCAGTATTGGGAAGTGCAGGGGTTTGTAGAGGGAAGGGGAAAGGGGAAAGCCCCCTCCCCACTCGATGAATGGAAACTCTGTTCCATTCATAGAAGAAAAGTTAGGATTCAAGCCCAAGTCCTCAATATGTCTGTTATAATCCTAGGAAAATGCCATGTGCAGTTCATTGCTATATATGTTTACTCAGAAGTAAGCCCAATTTAGTTCAATGGGGAAAAATTACCTAGGTCCTACTCTATGGGTCTACTTTATGTAGGACTTATGTTGGGTTTTACGCAATGTTTATAGATTATAGCCTTAGGCTGCCTCTACATGAGACGTTTAAAGCTCTTTGAAGTCTCATTAAAAATTTTACCTCTACAAAAGCGGAGCGTAAATCGGGAATTGAGGCGCTTTATCTCTCCGATTATGCGCATTATCGAATGCGCGTTAAATAGCGAGTTTTATTTTGCTCCGGCCATTAAAGCACATTTTGCCTATGTGAACAAGCGATTCTTCGCATTAACTACTTGTAAAGCGCATTTCAAACAACCGGTAAGGCCGCCAGTTGTGCGCTCAATTACCTCTTGCATACAAACATTTACGATAAAGCGCTTCAGCGATTATGCGCATAATCGGCTAACCAGGCGTCAAACAGAATCCATCTAGAGGGGGTCTAAGACTTGTTTACCAGCTAAGGTCAGAGATCGTCTGTTAGCCAAGGAATAAGAACCAGGATGCAATATAAGCTTAGCAGATGTAAAGTTTAACATTCAGGTTCTTTCCCTGCATACAGCAACAACTAGGTTTCCGGTTCATCCTTCAAGAATCCCCACTAAGAACATAAGAACATTGTTCTTCTCGAGCATCCCAGAGTGCAGGACACGGAATAATTATTATTATTATTATTATTTATTTCATTTCTAGCCCGCCTCTCCATCCAGATCGAGGCGGGGAACAACACCAAATATAAATATAAAACAATAAAATAGATAAACCATTAAAACAGATAAAAACAAATACATTATTAAAAACATCTTAAAATTAAACTGGATAGGCCTGCCGGAGTTACAGGAAGCCAGATTCCGGCTGGAGATCAGGAAAAAAATCCTGACTGTTACAGCAATACAACAATGGAACCAGTTACCCAGGGAGGTAGTGGACTCTCCTACACTGGAGGCATTCAAGAGGAAGCTAGACAACCATCTGTCAGGTATGCTGTAAGGTGGATTCTTGCATTGAGCAGGGGGTTGGACTCGATAGCCTTATAGGCTCCTTCCAACTCTACCATTCTATGATTTTATGATTCTATGTGCCATGCTGGATCAGACCAAGGGTCCATCTAGTCCAGCACTCTGTTCACACAGTGCCCAACCAACTGTCAACCAAGGATCCACAACCAGGACATGGTGTAACAGCACCCTCCCAACCATGTTCCCCAGCAGCTCGTGTATACAGGCTCACTGCCTCTGATACTGGAGGTTGCACTTAGCCATCAGGACTAGTAGCCATTGATAGCCTTCTCCTCCAGGAATTTGTCTAACCCCCTTTAAAGCCATTCAAATTGGTGGCCATCACTACATCTTGTGGTAGTGTGAAGTTTTAACAATGTGCAGTGTGAAGAAATACTTCCTTTTATTTGTCCTTCATCTCCCACCAATCAGCTTCATGGGTTCTATTATTATGGGAGGGAGAGAAAAATGTCTCCCTATCCACATTCTCCACACCATGCATAATTTTGTACACTGCCCTCCTCAGACTAGAATAAGATGTCGGATAAACCACCCTGCTCTGGCTAATTCAGGGCATTCTTAAATATTGGCTTGGATCAAGAAATGGACTTGTCACAAACATGACAGTCACCTTGACAGGTGAAGTGCTAAGTACTTTAAAATGCAATGGTGTGGATGCTGCTTTATGTGGGAGAGGTCAGCAATACCATGCACAGACCTGATTCCCACAAACACCTTGCCAAATTAAGCATCCTCCATGTGATTATGTTTTCAAGTGGCCGCCTTGCTTCTTGATTGTATGACCCAGATCATATACAATCTTGGCTTGTTTAAGCCACAGTGATCCGTCATGCATGTTGACACATGCTAGGAGATTTCTGAATATTCAAGCTGCAGCTTGACATGTAGTCTAAACCTGGGCGGCAGTTTAACTTTCTCGCTCATAGTCTTTCTCTCCTGAATAGGCAGAACTTTATGAATTTTGGTAAGATTTTATCAAAACATGAATCAAGCAAAACTCTCACCTATCTGCAGTAGCCAAACTCAACAGGTGTACAGCTATTCCCAGAATGTAGAGAACCATATTGTATCTGCCTGCTGTCCTGTAGCTGTAAAATATCAGGAGCCTATAAGGGAAAACAACAACACAGCACCACAGACACAGCAGAACGTTGAGGGATTCAAACCCAGACTTTAAAAAGTTAAGCACTCAAAAAAGCCCTCTGCCTGGAGGGACAGATCTGTCGGTTTTGGTTTCCCCCACAATCATGAAAATAAATAAATAGATCTCAAGTTCTTTTTGTCCCAAGGAACTTTGCGACAAAAAGAATTTCATGGAGAACTCTGTGAACTTTGGTTTAAAAATCAAAATTGACCCAAGTTCTGGCGCCAATTCCCATAACATGGTGGCACACATGAGATGGCTCTTGAAATGCTTCCTATGTCAGGAGAGGCCCAACTGTTAGGCAGAATGTGGTGGCTGCCTGAGGCAGCTGATTTTGAGTGTCAGGACAGGGCAGTAAATTGGGAGGTATTTAATTTATTCTTATTGTATTTTTCTTGAGAGAGAGAGAGAGAGAGAGAGAGAGAATGCTTTTTTTTTTGCCTTGGGAGCCAAAATGACTTGGTCAGCCTTGGGCACTATGCACCTTGACTTTGGAGGGCGCGTGTGTGGCATTTGCACACACATCTCGCTTCATCAGCATGAAAGCTGCTTTGTAGTAGCTGAATACCATTGGGGGTGTTACTCAAACCATTAACTTCAGACCTTCATTTAGATATGTGGCAGGGAGCACTGTGCCAACAAAACCTCCTGCAGTCTGTGGTATTGGAAACATGTCCAAAGCTACCTGGAATCATTCATTCTGCTTAGTTATAGAGATTTCTGGGAGCTGAGGCTCGATTCCTTCACCGCTGTGGAATGCAGGATTATCCATGATCACTCTCAGGTGGATTCCTATCGTGATGAAACTTTTTGGAAACAGACAGTCATGGCAATCATCCCAGTACCCTTCCTGTGAATGCTAACTGCTGCATAGAAGTTGGCCTTCCATATCACAGGTTTAAAACCGTGGAATTATGCCCGAGATAATGAACAATGATGCATTTGTTTTCACTGGCTTTTTTTACTTTTAAGTTGCTGTCCTTAAGATTTACTCCTCGTGACTACCACATGCTTTGTTGTGGAACGCTCTCTGACAACACTGCACACCTGGGAAATAATAGAAAAATCAGATTGTGAGAGGGTGGTTTTTTGTTTTTTTTTGCCAGGGTGGAGAGCAATTAATGTAACAAATAGGCTCAGAGGACATCTCTCTCTCTCTCTCTCTCTCTCTAAAAAAAAAAAGGCCTAACAATGCCTAATTAATTTCATGGGTGCAAATGCCATTCCTTGTGGGCCAGATTTTCCTACTGTTTAACAGCAGGGAAAAGTAATTAAAAAGGAAAGCAGATTAAGAAAAGGGGAAACAGTAAGGGGGAGAGGAGGAGTTAAAGGGCAACAGGAACAACAGCCTATTTAAATAAGTGAAACACAAGCAAAATGTGAAATAGAAACAAAGACATTGGGCAAGGCCTTTGCATCATGCATAAGCTCCCAGGTTTAAGGTGATCATATGGAAAGGAGGACAGGGCTCCTGTATCTTTAACAGTTGCATTGAAAGGGGAATTTCAGCAGCTGTCATTTGTATGCATGCAGCACCTGATGACATCCCCTCTTCATCACAACAGTTAAAGCTGCAGGAGCCCTGCCCTCTTTTGTATCTAGTCACTCTAGTCACTGCAGTTAAAGCTGCTGAAATTCCCTTTTCTATACAACTGTTAAAGATACAGGAGCCCTGTCCTCCTTTCCATAGAGTCACCCTACCCAGGTTCAGCTGCTAGCATCTCAGGGACAAAAGGCCACGAAAAACCTCCAGCACGCTAGATGGAACAACCAACTTACTCAAACAACCTGACTCCTTAGAAGCTTCCTATGTTCATAACGATTCTCACTTTCACAAGTCATTTCATGGGGTACCTCTAGAGAAGAGCTTTTCCTTGCCGTGGCTTTGAAGTGGCGGCAGGTGATGCACATGATGCAGCCACCACTCCGAAGTCATCCAGGGCCAAAACCCCAAAACTCCACAGTAAAAATCGTGCACTTACCCCAACGTTTTTTTCCCTGTGGAGCCTGCACAGCCGATGGCGACAGCTAATTGGTCGCCAACGACTGGAAGAGGGCTGGTTCGGGTACCGTACGTCCCTCTCTTCCTCCCCCTCTGACTGCCCTGTTCCTTCCTATCCGTATTTTATACAAATAGGGGAAGGAACGGGGCAGCCGGAGGGGGAGGAAGAGAGGGACGCACAGCACCCGAACCAGCTCACCTCCCTCTGACCTCCCTCTGGCTGCCCCGTTTCTCCCAAGTGCAGAGTTGCCGCTGCTGCCACGCCGAGCACCGGGGAGGGAAGAGGAACGGGTCAGCCAGAGTGGGAGGGAGGAAGGAAGGGAGGGATGCGAACTGGCTCACATTTCTCTGGCTGCTTCCTTCCCCTCCTCGCTTGGTGCTGCAGTGGCAACTCCACATTCACGCTCCTTTCCCTGCAGATGCTGGGAAGGACTGCTAGTGTGAGGGCCCAAGACATCCTGGCGCCAAAGCACCGCTGTCAAGACGGGGCCCTGATCTTCATTTAAATAAATTATTATTTAAACCACAACTAATATATTTTTCTTAGAGCTTTTCTATACAAGGCTGTTAATCCGCTGTATCTGCTTATGGTTTCGTTGCAGAATTGAGATCCGAGCACTCTGCGAAGGGCGTTTCCTTTCCTATTTTCCCACTACGTAACCTCTAGCATTGTGGTCTAGTGGAATAGCACAAATACATAAGGGAAAAAAGCAGTTGCTTTTGTTTTTGCAATTAGATACTGCATTTTTCCTGCTCTAAAAAAACTTCGCTGAAAGTGCTCTTTAGACCCAGAAGTGAAACTGGAGGGTCACAATGTCATCTAAAGAACCTGTAAACAACAGTGAATAGGGAATGATGAACACACCATAAATGCCTCCTGTAGAAAAGCCCTTAGGTCATGGAGCCTGTGTATTTTTCCCAGTGGAGAAATTATGGGACTTGAGGGCAAGATTTAAATTGGGAAATGATTGGGCTCCTCTTCCCAATACTGTGTTCTAAACCCACCAAAACACACACACACACACACACCTCCAGTTGCAGGAGATCAAGATCATGTCTCTCCCACATCATGCTAAATGTCCCCAGTGCTGTCATGCTGAAGATGGCTACTAGCAACAATCTCCAAATTTATTTGTTTTTTAGTTCCTACATTCCAACTTTCCTGACTGGAGTCCAGACAGAGCAGTGTGAGATATGTTTGGCTGAGAGCCAGTGACTTGCCCAAGACTTGAGTAAGAATCTTATCTTAGTTTTGATATAGTCCCCCCACCCCAGCCCCACCCCAACCCACATTTAAGGAGATAAAAACATTAGTAGAGCTGTGCTGGATCAGGCCAAAAGCCAATCTAGTCCCGCATTCTGTTTACACAGTGGCCAACGAGTTGCCAATGGGAAATCCACAAGCAGGACATGAGCTCCTAATGACAAATTTTAAATGAACTTAGCAGGTCCTGCTCATTACTATGGAGGGAAATTAAAATAATGTTGGTAACTTTAGCAACATTTCACATCTAGTTTTGCACATCTCTGCATTGCCATCAAATTTCTCTCGTGAAATTTTGAGCCAAAATTAGGAGGTCTTGCTCCAGTCAATCATTTGTAGGAATTTCAAGAGAAGCTTAAAAAAGAAAAGAAAAGAAAGACAATATTAGTAAAATTTCCCAAGGGAAATTTCACACATCTCTACGCTCAAGAATTTTTCTTCCTGCATTTGTAAAATGTTTCTTGTATCAAGCCTTGCACTGAAATTTAAGTAACATCTGTTGAAGACTTCATCTGAATCAAAATAGTATAAGAAAGAAACGAACTCCAACTTCTTTATTCAGTTTTAATAACAGCAAAAATGTTTTTGTTCAGTAATTTTCCTGAGAGAGCAGCAACATGGTTTCAGGCATGAAAATCCATTAACACAAGCAGATGTAACTCTTACAGGGAATTTCTCGATATGGTATTCAACCTCTTTGTTGGACTGGTTTAAGGGAATGGATCATGCTTTTGACTAATTTGGAACATAAATTATACCATAGCAAACTTGAGGGACTAACAACTTTGGGTCTCTTATGTAACACTAGGATCAGAGTCAGGCAGAACATACAACAATTTCCCCAGGTTTGGTGTGTGTTATCACCAAACTGTTATCCAACAAATCAGATGGGGTCTGAGATGGGAGTAGCTGACCAGGTAAGGGATCTTAAGGTTGTGGCAGATAGCTCAATGAAAATGTCTGCCCAATGTGTGGCAGCTGTGAAAAAAAATGGAGTCCATGTAAGGGAGCATTAAAAAAAGAATAAAAATATACCTGGATCACTTTTGGTCAGTGAAAATTATAGGTGTGCTTCCCATCTGGATTGGAATCACAGAGGGGGCAAAGGGTTAAAGCTCCTTGAATCTGTAAACTAGGGTCTCAATCAGGAGTGAACACCCTTGCCTTTGTTTTAGAGTAAGTAGGAAAGTAAGGTGTAGTTACTAGCTACAGCTTCAAAGTAGTTTAAAGTAGTGTGCCCTTCTGAATTTCAGAATCACTCAGAGCACTTCAGGAGGACTCTGGTCCTTTCTACTCCTAAGGGTGTAGAAGGAGGGCCTGGGGGCAATCCTGGACTTACTGTTGTGATTAATGGCTGTCACTGAAAAATGTAGATAGCTGAGTTTGGGAAACAGTCTGTTGGTCAAAGCCGAGGTTGCAGTCCAAAGTCGAGTTGAACAATCTTGGAATCACAAGGCGTTGAAGCGTCATCAGAAGTCCGGTCCAAAGGGTTAGGTTACATCCAGGCAAGAACAAGGTTACAGGAACACACAGAAGAATGGTCAAGATACAGTCCAAGAGTCAGACAAGGCTAGGCATGTACACAAAACTGTGAAGCACAGAGTAAAGGCAAAAGCACCAAATACTAATGTTGCTTCCAGCGATCTGGCTGAGCACTGGCCAGACTTTTATGGGAAATGGACTAATTACCAATTGCTGTTAGCTGCATTGAATCTCTGCCAGTCCCTGCCAGCTTCCATGAAGTGCCACATCCCAACACTTCCAATCTCAGCTGTTTCCTCTCTCCGGCTGATTCCTTAACTGACTCACAACACTTCCGGGATTGTGGCCCAGTTTTTACACAGGAGTGCTACATCCTAGAAGCAAACAGGACATTGTGCTCATCGTGCCTGCCATTTTTTTAAAAAATGATGGAGCCGGGAGCACACTCGCACTCCAATGTAAATGTAAGTAACAACAACAACAACAAAGCCTCGACCCTGTTCCCCCCACCCCCGATGCCCCTAGACTCCCCCGGCCCAGCTCCTTCCCTCTTGCAGACCCCCATTACTCATGGGGAAGAAGCCGGGATGGGCGCCCGCACTGCCCGCGGTCCTTGGGATCGTCCTAGGATTGCGGGGAAAATTGGGTTTTCCCAGGGTTCCTTTATCCCTGGGAAAACTTGTGTCCATCCCCTCTGCCCCCGGGAGTCCCTGTGTGCACAGGGAGCACCCAGGAACAACCCCAGGAAGAAAGGCTGGTGCAGAAACGGCCCAAAATCTCCAGAACCAGAGGACCACTGCTTTGTTTCAGACAGGTCAGCATGATATTCAGGATTCATCCAAATCCGTTTCACATCCCTAAATTGAAATCCTTGATCAGGACATGATGGCAATAGCCATCCCTTGTTGTTGTTCCCCGGCATTGTGCCCCTGAACCGGGAGAATGCATACAGGTTAAACCTTGAAGCACATTGTACTTGTAACAAGTCTGTCTCTCTATCTTCACTGGGTCATTCATAGGGGCATCTGAATTGCAGTCTTGCAACATTGCAGCCCTCTAGCCATGTACTATGGCCTACTAAGCCATTGACAATCCTATGATGGCAGCTAAAAAAAGAAATTACTCAAGCACCTGGTAGTCTGCCATAAAGGGCTGGTGGACTGTCTTCAACTCTGTTTAACTTGGTGGACCTTCAGTTGTGCAGGGTTGCTGGCCATGTCACAGCAGCCTATGACAACACAAATAAATGTGATGTAGTGGCATCTGAACCGATGGAACAGATACAATGTGATTTAGAGACAAACAGATCCTTAGATTTACAATGCTGTAGACATTGGTGGTAAGTAACCCAGAAAGTTATCACCTATCACATGGCGAACATAAGAAGTGCTATTCTGAATGAGACAAAAGGCCTATCTAGTCCAGCATCTTGTTTCCCACAGTGGCCAACCAGATGCCTTCGGGATGCCCATGGTAGGACAGGAGTGCAAGAGTACCCCCCCCCCCCCACACACACACACTTATATACCCCAGCAACTGGTATTCAGAGGTATCCTACCTCTGGTCCATATAGGTT
Organism: Anniella stebbinsi; assembly: GCA_029215795.1. Classification (NCBI taxonomy): domain Eukaryota; kingdom Metazoa; phylum Chordata; class Lepidosauria; order Squamata; family Anniellidae; genus Anniella; species Anniella stebbinsi. The sequence continues at coordinate 86,972,949 of JARDYH010000005.1, read as the reverse complement.
TATCCTCCATGCAAGCTATTATAGCTTTATCCTCCATGCAAGATCTGGCTCTGTAATGAGGCTGACTGAGGGCCAAACGATACCTTCTTCAAATCATGCATAGCAGAACGAATCCCCTTTTAAAGCCATCTAAGATGGTGGCCGTCACCCAGAAGCACTGACATTTTAAACATTTTTTATGTTTTGTTGAGGAGGAAGCTGCTCTTCTCACTTACTGTTTGCCTGCCACCTTCCTGCTTTTATTTTTCAATCCCTGAGTGGTGACACTCTCCTTCTTTGCTGCCTCGGTTGTCTGGCTAGGCTGGCTTGGCTTGATTAGATTTCTGCTTGCCAGCACGTGCGGCGAAGCAAAACGGCTGCACCAGCCAAGTCCAAAGCTGCAGCTGCCCACCATTTTAATTGAAATCACTGGGGAAGGCTGATCTGTGACTCTGTTGGCAAAAAGTAACACTCTCCCATCCATCCCAACAGCAGTATTCTCTCCCAAGAAGTACTCACAGGGGACTACACCAGTTCAAATGGCACTTCCCACACACTTGGCTATTCTACAGGCAGAACTCCATTTATGGAAAATAAATCTTACATCTAGAGATGTGTTACTTTATTACATCCCTATTCTGGAGCGTCATGATTGCCTCAGAGGGGAATACAGCCAACCACTGTATTCACCAAGTTCCTATTTCACAGTGAATGAAGGTTTTCAAGCATATTGTTAGAACCATGGCAGATAGACACACTGTATTTATTAAAAACAGTAAACTCAGCTTCCTGGGTTTATGCAACAGTTGCCTAATTCTGCATAAGGATTTCATTATATGTGACTATTTCACCACTCTGCCCCTACTGTCCTTTTAAAACTCATATCACTGAATTCTACAGATAGATAAATGTGCTGTTTTGTGTTACAGGGCATACAAAACAAACAAACAATCCTAGTAGAAAATCATTGTTTCTGCTTTGAATTCTATTAGATGTATACGAGCCTATCTACACTACTGCTTTAAAATGGTTTAAAACGGTTTAAAATGGTTTATAACAGTAGTGACAACTGTTGGGGCCCAGGACACACTTCGTATACAGTTTTCAAAACGTTTTCAAAGTGTTGTATCCTGCTTGGTGTAGATAGGCTCTACGTCTGAGTAGTCGTGAGGTAAATAATTGCGCCTCTGGGGATCCTGATTAAGAATGTGATTTTATGTCAGGTGAATGCAACTGGGGCATGTTCAAGGATTGATTTCAGCATTGTCATTATAATAAAGTAGCTTCTGGAACCCTAATGAACCAAATTGTCAATGGAAGATCAATGAAATTTTGAAGTAATGAAAAGCAGCCGTTTAACCTTTGTCTACTTTACACAGCTTCTGGCCCCGGTTGCATGTCTCAGATAGTAGTTTCACTTTACTCACTCCACAATTATTATTTTTAAACAAACAAACAAATAAAAGCATCGCACAGAGCATATATTTGGCACTTCTGTATAGGCATCCTGGCTGTGTTCTTTTTTTGGGTGGGGGGATGCAGATGTACAGAGTGGAAGTGCCCTGATGTGCTATTGTGCGTTTGACATGCTCTGGTTTCTGTGTCAACATTCTGAAAGATTTTCCAGTTGTTGTTCCAGGTATAAATGAAGAGGCGACACATGAAAGCTCATACAGACTTATTCAGTCACTAGGAAAAAATAATAATTCTGTGTTCCTAGTGTTTTCTAGATGTCTCCACTTCAGATGTTTTATTAATTAAGGGAACAATCCTATGACTTCTAGGCAAGGAAATTTATCCATTAAGTAACTCTCCCCACCCCAATGAAATACAACTGGCTGACATAGCCAGTTCATAAACTCAAATCACAAATTCAATGCCATTATTTTCCAAACATCTCAGGGAATGTATTCACAATGTGCAGAGTTTGGCAGAGTTTGTGATGAATAGGCTGACCAGATAAAATCCAGGTCAGGGCTCATGTAACTTTAATAGTTGTAGAGAAAAGGGAATTTCAGCCACAACAGTTAAAGATGCAGACACTATACTAGAGTGACCATATACAAAAGAAGGCAGGGCCCCTGCAACTTTAACAGTTGTGATGAAGAGGGAATATCACCAGGAACTAATTGCATACAAATGACACTGGCTGAAATTCCATTTTCTCTACAACTGTTAAAGTTACATGAGCCCTGACCTGGATTTTATCTAGTCACTCTAGTGGTGAACAAAGCTGTAGCTTCCCAGTTAGTATAGCACCTTAATGAGGCATTATGATTATAGGAATATGTTTTGGGTGGCTGCCCAATTCCCACTTTACAATCCATGCCACTCCATTTCTATCAAAATGGGTGTGCCACATGCATGAAATTTACATGGTTCTTTTTCCTGGATTTATGGATAACATATGAATTGGCCATTAGTTTACCTTCTGTAGTGGGAGAGGACCCAATAGAAGCCCTTCATAATGACAATGACTAACATAAAATAAGGAAGAATCCTACACTCTGTCCAGGGCCATTTCTACTCCAGCCTTTTTTCCTCAAGGTCATTTCTGTGTGTCTAAATGATGCACAGGGGATCCTGGGGTCAACTGGGGATGACTAGAGACTTTCCCCGGGATAACTGAAACTGGGGATATCATGGTTTTTCCATGGTCCTGGGACAATCCCGAGGACCGCAGTTGGTATGTCATAGTCTCCCGGGTCCTGAAACGGGCATGGAACTGTACAGAATGGCTCTACGCCCATGGAGGTGGGGTAGAGGTAGCAATTTTGCCATCTCTGGGATGGTGAGGGGCGTTTGGCAGATGGTTATTTTTTTATGACCAGGATCCTCTTTTTTTTTTTTTTGTAAAAGGCACCTGCAACATCCCTCTTCCCTTCCGGGACATCATACGGCCATTTAGACGCTTGGGGAGGATCGCGGAAGCAGGTTAGTCCGCGATCCTCCCCGTCCCTCATGCTACACCCTTAGGTGTAGATGAGTCCGAGGTAACTTGAAAACTGCTTGACACTGAAGAAATATGGAGATGTTGGGAAAGCATACAGTCCAGTCCTGTTGCTAGCAAGAAACTCAAACTCAATTGAACATATTGGAATAATGAATTCTATTCACAGGATATCAAATTTCAGTCCAGTAGAAGTGATGAAATGATGTTACTGAGGTAGGAGAAGTTTTGTTTGCCTTCATTTTGACTTTGTATAGTTCCCTCAGTCTTCTCGTGAAGTAGCATTGCATTTCCCCCAACATATTCTCTTTGCTTCTTCCACTGAAGAAATGGCACTTGTTGAATTTGCAGTTACTTGTCAATGGCTCTTAGAACAAAATAGTCTTTATTAAACTCCAAAGCCCTCTAGGGTCATGATTGGAATCTCCTGCGTATTTGTATTTGTGCCTTCCAGATGAAAAAGACAAGCTAGATAAATTCTGGTAATATGGGGGACTACAGATTGTACCTGAAGAAGTGACCTTTTTGATCCAAAAGTCTTGAGTGTAATAAATTATTTGTTTGGCCAGAATTCTGTGTATTTCTGTTGTAGCAATGGATGCTCTTAGCCTATCAGAAAATTCCGGGAGCTGAAGGCTATAGAGAACATAAATCTTTCCCATAAGGAAACAGGAAAAACATCACATCGAAACTTAGCACAACTCTGAGCAAGAATAATAAAACTGTCAGTTCTAGCAGCCTCATATAAATGTATACAGTCTAGGGTTTGTTTGTTTTTAAATCATTCTTTGTTTTTGGAATGTATGCAGAATAGCCAAATGTCTGTATTGCTTGAATCCATTTCTCAGAACAGGTGACTCTGTTACCTTATCATGTTTGCCAGCTACCCTCCCAGCCTTCCAGGCTATAAACAGATATAACCAAGAAGAATGTGACTTTTTCTATTCCCACATTGGATTTGGTATGTGTGCATTTGAAAAAAATAATAATCTGAATCCAAGTCTGTTGCTATTGTCCAGCTCGATTTTTGTTGTTCAGAATGCCAGCTAATTGTGATGTTGCCTTCCTTATGTGGCCCAGGTTAGCCAACCAGCAAATTAAGGACTTCAAAAAGAACGAGTGAAAGGCAAAAGGTTTGTACCCTCCGAAGAGAAACCAGAGCAATTACTGCTGTGTGTGTACAGCACCACTTCAGATATGAGTACGTTATATCTAAAGACAAAACTACATCCTCATTTGTGCACCTTTCTCCCTTGCTACTAGGACTGGCACTGCCAACAGGGTGATGTGGCTGGCCTTGGGAGTCAAGTGATGCATCAGCTTGTAAATACATTACACACAAACAGCTGGAGCAAAAAGGTAACTGCTTCAGGTACAGTCTCAAGTTTCCCTATTATCAATCAAATTCTGCCATAAAAGAACAACAAACTGTCACTTACTTAGTTTGCCATTACTCTGTGGGTGTTTTTTCTTCCATCACCAGGTGGAGAGGCGGAAGGTCTCACCATTTGCATTTTCCACCTCGGGCACAAAAATGTCTTCGGCCAGCTGTGGTTACTGCTTTTGACTACTGGAACTCTTTACCTTCTGGCATCCATCTGGCTCCTTCCATTGCTATGATTAAATAAATGCCTGTTAAAAACCCATCTCTTCACTCTGGCATTCATTGATCCCCTTTCTCTATTTTTTCCTCTCCGCTCTCCTTCCCATGTGTGCTTAGTCTTGAAGATTGTAAGCCTCAGGTCAGGCTTTTTACTTTGCCGTATGCACAACACCTACTTAATGCAGGCACTCTGGACATCAGTAGTAACACCTTGGACAACAACAATATAATATATAACAATAGACTTGGATACCTAGTATCAAACAATCCATATTATTTTGATAAAGTGATTTCCCCCCCCCCCCCCCAATTCTAAATTGGGTTATATCTCTTCAGTGCAGTCCTTATGCTAGGGATGGGTGAATTTTCCAATTTTGGTTTTGCTCAGTTCCTCAATTCCCCAATTGCAAGTTTGTTTTTGCCCATTTCTGCATCTGCTTGTGAATTCGGCCGAGTCCACACAAAAATTCATACACATTTTCATGCACATTTCTGCTAATATACTCATTTGTGTATACGCTTTCCCTATCGTGCACACTTTTTGCAAGAAATTTAACTCTGGTATAATGTGTTTTTATGCACTTGTTTCCTTATATGCATTTTTATGTGTACTTTTCCTGAATATATTCATTATGGAGTTGTCAGTTGCATCACAACATTCTGAAAAGTCAGCAATCATTGCGCGATTGTGTTTCAGTTTGCCTATATGTTTGGGAGGACCAAACTGAGGAATAGTATAACGATTCAGACCGAATGATTTTTTTTATCCTTCCCTATCTGTACCTATTTTTGGGAGAAAGGAGTCAGTCAGTCTTTGTCACACTGAACATTTATGCCCTGATACCCTCATTGTCTGACAACGTTGGTCCTTGGAAACAATTTTTTCAAGTAACAGTCAAATCTAAAAGTCTTCCACTTCTTTCAGGGACAATATTAATTACGTCTATTGTCTTCTCCTTACTGTTTTTCTTGGCTACTGAGGCCAATAAAACAAAAAGTTTTGAGGCACCTTAAAGACTAACAAATTGTACTAGAGTTCACTGGTCAATGAAAGCTTATGACACAAGACATTTGTTAGTTTTTAATGTGCCACAACACTTCCTTATTTTTGCTGTGACATGGCTACTTCCCTGTCAGAAAGGGTTACTATGGTCAGTGGTGTGACTAGGTAATTTTAGACCCTGGACTTAATTATCTTATGGGGGAGGGCTCAGATATGTGTATTACCTCAGTTGTAAAGCACACAGTCTAACATTTCACTTCTCCCTGCCTCAACTGTTTCTAGGTTCCTGACATTTAGAACAACGGTTTGCCAATCTTGGTTACAAATATGACTTCTGAGCACGTGCATTTTTTGCATTTTGAATTCACTTGAACCATACCATCACCATGATGACAGATATAAAATAGAGGTTGCTTCTGATGTCCTCATTATCTAACACTCTCTAGGTGGCCATGGGGAAGGGGCTTGGGCTGCTGGGCTCTGGACCTTGGCCTAGGGTCCAGGCCTAGCTGCATCACTGACTGTGGCCAATGTAAATTTAAGTGTTGTCACTTAGTGTGCTGCAGAAGGTGAGGCCCAAGATCTGTTGAGGTAGTCAATAGTGTTCCAATATAACCCAGGAAGCCAGAATGTGAGCTCTGCATTGAATGAATAGATAAAGTGGATAGATGCAAAGGACTAAGTTCATACCTATTATATTAAGCGAGGACTGGTGAGGATTGGCTGTAGGTAGAAACAGTTCCTTTTCCAAATACATGAGCTGACAGAACGCTTGTTCCTTGCTTTGTGCATTTCTCATTCTCAAACCTATTTTTCTGGCATTTTATAGCCATGTATAAAATGTTTATAGGTTAAAGTGTTGCTAGAGTCATAAGCCTGCCTGTGCTTTATGAGAAAAGCAGAAACATCAGTCTTGAGCGGAGGCATTGTGTCCGCACCAAAAATGTACAGGGTTGCTATGAAACTCCCACGACGGTAACCTTCCCCAACCTGGTGCCCCCTTGTCTTGATGCTGGCTGGGGCTGATGGGAGTTGGAGTCCAAAACATCTGGAGGGTAGTAGGTTGGAGAAGGATGTGCTAACGGAGTGGCAAGCAGATTGGAGGGATGTGTGGATTGGAGGGTAGTGGGGGCTGCAAAAAAAGACTGGACCCCCCACATGCAGCCTGAAGGCCAAGTGTTGCCCACCTGCCCTAGGGGAACAAATGTGTGAGGAGCCCATGGCTGGATTCACATAGCATGACAAGCCATACTCAACCCATATTCAAGGTTAAGAAAGATTGAGTGGGGGTGCTCGTTGAATCATGGGTTGTCATTAAAGCATGGGTAGTCATGTTAGCTATGCTAACTGCCCATGATTTGTTAACCATGAACAACCCACAGTTCACAACCCAGCAACAAACCATGGTTTCTCTTCATGGGTGGTTCCTGAACACCACAGGACCTGACAAGCTGTTCTTCAACTATATGTAGGTGATTTCTAGCTTCTGGTCACTTTGTCCTAAGGATCCTGCTCCTCCCCTCCTCAGTGAGGGTGTGTCTTCATTGGGGAATGAATGCTCCCTTCAAGTGACAGCAGCCACCAGGTTGGCTGTCAATCTTCAACTGCTGGGCAGTGAGCTTGGGAGGGTGCTGCTATTACTACCACACGGCCTTAAAACTGTTTCAGGAAAGCAGAAGAGAAATATATTTAATGCATTTTTCTCACCTAAATCATTGGGTGTGATCTAAACGTCTGCCTTATCCCTACAGAGCTATGCAAATCATTCCATTTGGAATGTTGCTTCTTAACAATATTAAGATTCTCTTAGATGGCAATTGAAACCAAACTAGATTATCAGGCCTGGCCCAATTGAAGTTGGCGCCTCAAGTGAGCTGCTGCCCTCAGCCCTGCTCTGCTTCTTCTCCCCGTGCCTCTCCCTCCCTGTTCTCCCATGGCAGCAGTGGCAGCTCCCTGCTCCTGGCTTCGCCCTCTCCCAGTTCCTGGCTCCTGGCATCCCCATCCTCCAGCTCCCAGCTCCCCCTCCCCCAAGCTCTTGGCTCCTCCCTCCTGTGCCATGGACTTGCAGTTCCCCACTCCCTGCTCTTGTGGGGCAGCGGCTCCGCCTCTCTTCATTGGCCAGCTAGGACAATCTGCCTAACTAGGCAGAAGGAGCAGCCACCACCATCACACAGCTGCAAGCAGTAAGCTAGGGAGAGAGGCAGCGGCAAGAGGGAGAGAGTGGCTGGCCATGCAGTGGTGGGCCCTTTGGATGGGGAGGGCAGAAAAATCCGCTACTCTTTCCAGCCCGCACAGCCTGCTGTTCCCGCTTCCCCCTGCTTAGTTGTAAGGCCAGCCCTGTAGATTAGCTACAATTTAGATTGCAGAAGCATTTAGAATAATATTTTATTATCATGCATTGCTGAAGCACTTACCTTTTAAAATTCAATTATTGTTTTACATTGCAGCTGTCAACTCATTGACCCTTCACCCAAGCACATTTTACATGGTTCCCTTGTGGCTTCTCCTGCCTATAAGATAATGTTTTTTTTTTAAAAAATCCACAGGGGAATTTGCTCTTCCAACAGTAAGTTAGATAAGCGAAGGGGTGGTGTTGGTGTGGAAATGACTCAGGAAAGCTTTTGAATATATTCAGCAGGAACAGTAGAACTGAATAATGTTAAATGAATTGCTTGTGTACATTTTGGTTAAATACTTACGATTGGCATTGTTACAACAGGACAGATGCTTACCAGGACAGTGGCAAAGAATAATGAATATAAAATCCCCACGAGCAATTTCATACTAGAATGGGAGGAGTTGTGACTCAGTGGAAGAGCAGCTGCTTGGCATACAGAAGGTCCCAGGTTCGATCCCCGACTTCTCCAGGTAGGGATGGAAAAGTCCTGTCTGAAATCCTGGAGAGCTGCTGCCAGTCAGTGTTGATAATACTGGGCTTGATGGAGCAATGGTCTGACTCAGTCTAAGGCAGCTTCCTAGGTTCCTAATTTGCAATAGTAAAATACTCAGTGTTTAAATTAGGGGTGTGTATCGTATTGTTCTGATGTCCGATAACAAACTGATAAGGGCGTTATCGGACATCCGATTAATGATAACAATACATTCCTAAGGAGGCCCTACCTGATCGGGTCCGATATCCATATGTCCAATAACTACCAGACATATCGGATTATCGGACCGCCATTTCTGGTGTTTTCCCCAAGGCTCGCATTGGGGGAAAGCTTTCTCCCAATGCAAGCCTATAGGGAAAAACACTGGGCCGGCATTCCCTCCCTCCCCCCACTCACGCTCCCTCCTCCCACTCGCACTCCTTACCTACCGCTGCTGTCGCCGGTCCGTCCGGAAAGCCTGTTTAGCAGTAGGGTGGACCGGCGGTGGCAGCAGGGAAGGCCGCAGGGAAGGGGGGGACCCCTCCTCCCTCCCTCCCTCCATTCACGCTCCTTCCCTGTGGCCTTCCCCCCCGCTGCCGCCGGGCCGTCCTACTGCTAAGCAGGCTTTCCGGCCTGTTCCTCAGTAGAGAGATGCACTGAGTGATGACGTCATCACTTGGCGCATCTCTTTACTGAGGAACAGGCCGGAAAGCCTGTTTAGCAGTAGGACAGACTGGCGGTGGTGGTGGCGGCGGTGGAGGCAGTGGAGGAGGGCAAGGAACGCGAGTGGGGGGAGGGAGCATGAGTGGGGGAAGGGAGGGAGTGCCGGCCCAGTGTTTTTCCACATAGGCTTGCATTGGGGGAAAGCTTTCTTTCCCCCAATGCAAACCCATGGGGAAAACACTGTAATTGGATCAAAACTTCTGATATTTATTGGATATTGGATCCAATCAAATCCAGGTACTCCCCCCAATATGATTGGACCCCCAAAAAAATTATATCAGAATTTCCAATAATGATACGATACGATAATTTCGGCCGTGCACATCCCTAGTTTAAATCTTCTGATTTATTAAAACAAAAACAAAACAGCAACAAGCACAAATGTGTCACCTTACCTAGTACCAGGATTTTGGTGAAACCGTCTGTAAATTGTGATCCCCAAAATTATCAACAGGATTGGACTATGCTCCAAAAAAAGTGTGGATATTTGAGGAAGGACTGTACAGGGGAGGGGGTCAGGGAAGGAGCAGGAGAGGGAAAATGTTTTTCTGATTGAAGTTCTGTCAATATAAGGATATGCATACAAGCTGACATGTTATAGAGAATTCTTTGTCAAACAAAATTGTACTCTACCTAATTCTATTATCCACTTTATTAAATGTATATATTCCCTTCTGCTATACAGTTATCAAGTTGATGTATGACATTTGTGACCAGATCCAGAATGATGAAACAAGTGTCACTAGATTTATTAGCGCCATATTAACGATCATAATGCTGTAGGGGATATTATTAATGCATAGGAACACAGGAAGCTTCTGATGCTGAGTCAGACCATAAGATCCATCCAGCCCAATATTGTCAACACTGACTGGGAGCTGTTCAGGGTTTAAGATAGGGTTCTTTCTTAACCCTACTTGGAGATGCCAAAGATCAAACTTGGCTGGGACCTTCTGCATGTAAAGTATGTGCTCTACCACCACCCATGCTTTGAATTAGGGTGGAGGAGGCAGTGCAATTATCTTTGACCACTGTGCTACGGATCCACTCCTCAAACTGAAGTCAGGACAGACACATAGGAACATAGGAAGCGGCCTTACACTGAACGTAATTACTTAACCAATAATAATAATAAAAATAATAAGTTTATTTCTTACCCGCCTCTCTTGAGATGTCAATGAAGTCTTTCCTGAGACTCCCCCCCCCCCCCAACTTGGGCTAGGTCCCACACCTCTAGGATGGAAGGGACAAGTTGCCCCCAAAGGGGTTCTGTAACTTGTCCAGGATGGCAAGTCTTGAAAATCCCCCATCATCTTCAGGTGCCTAAGAGCGCTGCCAAGGTTCTTATCTGTGATTTTCCCACACAGCCCTGCCATCATGACCTAAATAAGTTGCCTAAAAGATTGTGGCATACCCAGGCATTACTTGCCACACCTCATCAGGTGGACAGTCTGGCGTAGATGAAAAACAATCAAAAACCTGTCACTTTAGCAAAGAAAGTCCTACTCAGCGCATAAGCGACCATTTATTTATTTGTGTATTTATTAAATTTAGATCCCGCCTTTCTGACAAAAAAAAAATGGCACTCCACCTGATTAATCCTACACTGTAACCGTAGAGTGATTGAATGTGGTGCTGAGAAAGCACCACACTACCCAAGGGTGAAGGAGCTTAAATAGCTCACCTTGTCTCCGCCTCCGGCCAGTGTTGAAATGGAGCATGTGTCCTCACGCTGCCTCCCACACATGCTTAGCCTTTATCTCAGCCATTCACAATATAGTCCCAGCCTGAACCCATTCAGATTGGGTGCAAGGAGGGAGCAGACATCTATCTGGCCCCCTCCACAAGGATGCGCTTTTGCGCCCGTTTGTGGTATTATGCGCACTATCGCGGAGGCGCATTTACGCCTCATCCCTCTGCACGGGAGGCAGCGAGAGGCGTTGAAGCGCATTATCGCTTTTCTCCGACGCGCGTTTTAATTGTTCACATGCGGGGCTTCGGGAGGAGGAAACAGACATTTTAATTCGCTTTTTGCCTAAAGCCAACCCCTTTCCCAGCCCTCCCTTCCTGTACTCCACCCACAGGAATGTACCTGCCTGCCTACGTAATTTCGGGTTGCCTGGCAACGAGATGGGAGGGGGGGAGAGGGCAGAGCTGAGCGGGGGGAAAAAAATGCCTTCAGGTTACGCGCACCTTCGCGCGCGTGCATATGCATACAAGCACGTGATCAGAGCCAACCCCTTTCCCAGCCCTCCCTTCCTGTACTCCACCCACAGGAATGTACCTGCCTGCCTACGTAATTTCGGGTTACCTGGCAACGAGATGGGAGGGGGGGAGAGGGCAGAGCTGAGCGGGGGGAAAAAATGCCTTCAGGTTACGCGCACCTTCGCGCGCGAGCATATGCATACAAGCACGTGATCTGAGTTTCGTCGACCGTTGAGTTCATTTACCTAGGCGACACCAGAGAAGCAAGTTTGGTTCCCCTTTTCTCTTTCTGAAACGCCATTTTGAGCTGGACGGGAAGAGAAGGCGAGATGGCTCCTACCTCGATTTCTCGTTCCCTCATTTATGCGATTCAACTTCTGATCGCAAATATGCACGTTACATTGACTTGCCTAAGGAGAACGATTCAACGGAGAAGAAGAAGAAGACGAATCATCATGAGAAGGCTCCAAGAGAACAACTCTTATCTTTTAAGACTCCAACAAGATAGACTCCAAGAGAATTTATTATATGTTCCTTTGATGAAAAAACAGAGACCAAGAAGATGGTGGTGCTTCCCCAGGAGTCGTGACTGGTGGGAAAACGATGTTCTAGCCCTCTGGGGTGATGAGCAGTGGCTAGAGAACTTTAGGATGACCAGAGCAACCCTTTTCCAGATTGCAGACCATCTTCGGCCATTTCTAGAACGTCGCAATACAAACATGAGGGAAGCCATTCCAATGGTGAAGCGCGTGGCCATCTGTATATGGAGGCTAGCAAATCCTGGTGGTTACCGGGTGGTGGCTCAGCAATTTGGGATCGGTAGAACAACGGCAGCCATGATCGTTGTGGAGGTCTGCCTAGCCATGGAGCATGCGCTTCTGAGAAAAACAGTTTGCCTTGGCAATGTTCCAGAGGTGAGTCTTGTTTTTTATTATTTGGGATAGGAAAAGATGGGCTAGGCTGTTATATAGGTGGCCAAATGGAACTTGATCATTGTATCTCAAGCATGCCAGCCGATGAAGCAGTAATGATTTATTTTCCATTATTTATGTTTTCTCTCTCAGATCATGAGTGGATTTTCCAAACTGGGCTTCTTTCATTGTGTTGCAGCCACAGATGGATGTCACATTGAAATTGCCTGTCCTCCTAGGCAAGGCCCTGACTACATAAACCGGAAACGCTTTTTTTCCATGCTCCTTCAAGGCACAGTGGACCACCGTGGGCGATTCATGGATGTGGAAATAGGTTGGAGTGGGAGAAATCACGATGCCCATGTCTTCAGGAACTCTGCGTTCTTTGAGGCCATGGAAGCTGGTGTCTTCATCCCAGGGAACCCTACCATTACTGTTAATGACGTGCAGATTCCTCCACTGGTGGTGGCTGATTCCGCTTACCCCATTCGGAAGTGGCTGATGAAACCTTACGGCGGAGCCCTGGACCAGCAAAAGCAACATTTCAACCACTGTCTGTCACGGGCGAGGAATGTTGTTGAATGTGCCTTTGGAAGGTTAAAAGCACGGTGGAGATGCCTGTCGTCCAGGATAGAACTCGCTGAAGAAAACGTCATTTCTGTGATATCTGCCTGTGTCATTCTACACAACATTTGTGAAAGTCAAGGACATGATGTTGCATTGGATCTCCACGAAGCAAGGCAAATTGAACTGGCAACCCTGGGTGCCCCGCTGCCAATGGGGCATGAGGAAATTCAAGAAAAGGCTGCTGGGGAAAAGGTCAGAGATGCCTTAAGAGGCATGCTTTGGTCTCTGCGTGGGCAGAACCCCTAGGGAGGTGAGTGTTCAGTGCCAAACCCCTGTGCCAAACTTGTGTAAGCCATGTTTTCCCTAACTTTACTCTATTTGCTCTATTTCAGCAAGTCACAGGAAGGAAGCATGTGTCAAGACCTGCTAGAAGCATAAACCAATAAGGAAAGTGCATAAACAAATAAGGAAAGTTTCCGCATAAAGGCTTCATGGCCTGAGAATGAATGAATGAATGAATGTGTAGAGGGTGGGATATTGTTATTACATCCTATGCTAAAACAATCCATCTCTAAATTTCCCTTAGAACATAGCATAGAGAGAACTGCAGGGGATCAAAGACGGTGTCGTGTGGAACCTCTGTGATGTGACCAGACCAGAAGGCAACCGCTTCCTTTTTCTGGATCATTCATTCCATTCTTCAAGCAAAAGCCAAGTCCCGCTCCAGGCAGCACTGACTGTGTTTATTCTTTTTTCATCAAGAAGAAGCTGCATTAGGAAATGAGACTACTTATAGACAATCCCTTTAGAATATGTGAATTTTATTTTCTATGTTGATTTCGCTTTTACATTGCTGTTTTGAGATGTTCAGTGACTTCAAAGTAACGTATGTTTCTTTCAATGTGTAATGCAATGCTGTTGCAAATGCTGTTAATTTTATTTTCTTTGCTGATTTTTCTTTTACATTGCTGTTAGTAATTAGATATTGTTATGAGATGTATGTTCATAATAATGTGACTTTCAACTATGTTTCTTTCAATGTCAAATTAAATGCTGTTGTAAATGCTGTTAATTTTATTTTCTATGCTGAAATTGTTGTTGCCATATTGCCATATTGTTGTTGCCATATTAAAAAGTGCTTATTTTAAAAATGCTTATCCTAAATAAAATATGTTCCTACAACTTTCAAACAATGTTGATAGTAGTATTCCTAGACAATAAGACTTCAGGTAACCCAACACACATATGCAGTACAGTGAACATTGCAGAAGGGCAAGTAACAGGACCACAGCCCATCCATGCCTACCTCACAGGGTTGTTTTTTTGAGAATAACATAGTACAATATAGTCACTAACATTCTCAGGTTTTCAGTTCAGGACACCCAAAGGTACATTCAGGACACCCAAAATTGTTGTTGCCATATTAAAAAGTGCTTATTTTAAAAATGCTTATCCTAAATAAAATATGTTCCTACAACTTTCAAACAATGTTGATAGTAGTATTCCTAGACAATAAGACTTCAGGTAACCCAACACACATATGCAGTACAGTGAACATTGCAGAAGGGCAAGTAACAGGACCACAGCCCATCCATGCCTACCTCACAGGGTTGTTTTTTTGAGAATAACATAGTACAATATAGTCACTAACATTCTCAGGTTTTCAGTTCAGGACACCCAAAACACATCTGGTAACTTTCCCACTGCTCCGAATAAACGCGACAGTGTTTAATCACTTACGCGCTGTTCGGGAATGGTGGTTTGACGGTTCCGCGCGCATGCGCGCAACCGCTAAACCGGTCCGCGGAAACATCGCAAACCGGAAGTGAGGCCTAGACTTCCTCACAATCCTTCAAGATGCCTAGAGGGAGGTATTGGGGGGATGCGGAGGTCCGCATATTATTGGCCTTCCTCCTCCAATCCTCCCTCGTTGGAAGGATTGTCAGGAGCAGCAGCCTCCCGACTATGAGGCTGTTTAGGAGGGCGGCTGCTGCTCTGCGCCAGCAAAACTTCGTCCGCACTGCCCTGCAGTGCAGGACGAAGTTTAAATATATGAAGGCCCATTTTTTCCGGGCCATTAGTGCCCATGGGGAGCATCCCCCCTTCCGACAGCGTCCACCCTACTTCGTGGAATTCCGCGAGCTGTGGCGGAAGGCGGGGAGACCAACCCCTGAGGAGAGGCTGACCGCAGGTGAGTGAGTGCATTACCATTCTGCCCACTGCTCATTGTGTATTCTCTGGTGGATGTGCAGGTTGGGGGGGGGAAGCCCCAAAAACTATGACCCCTGACACAATGAGGCTTTAAGGTGGATTCCAGCATACATCTTGGGTGGGGTGGGACTAGATGCCCTTCAGGAGCCCTGTGTGCTGGTGATTCTGCCCACTGCTCATTGTGTATCCTCTGGTGGATGTGCAGGTTGGGGGGGGAAGCCCCAAAAACTATGACCCCTGACACAATGAGGCTTTAAGGTGGATTCCAGCATTCATCTTGGGGTGGGACTAGATGCCCTTCAGGGACCCTTCCACATTTTAATGTTATTTCCCTTTTTCCCTTCCCTCTTTTTCTTAGCCCAAAACAGGAGGGCGGAAGAGGCGGCTCCGTCTCCCGAAGTGGAGGAGGTTGGGGGGACTTCTCCTCCTCCTCCTTCTCCTCCTTCTCCTCCTCGGATGACCCTCCGCAGAAGGGCACGTAAGTTAAATGCAAGCCAGATTAATTAGGAATACTATTTTTGCCCAGCGTACTTTAATAATATTATTAATATTAATAATTGTAATGATATATGTATTTATTTATTAATTAATAGACTCTCCCAACGGATCGAGGCGGGGAACACCATGATAGAAACTTAAAATAACATTTTTTTTCCAATTTTGAAGGGATACTCAGTCCATCGCCATCGCCGTCTGCGGAGGAGGTGGAGGAGGAGGTGCAGGAAGAGGAGGAAGAGGAGAATGCACCCCCACCTGTCTCACCTGCTGCTGTGTCTCCAGCAGGTAATAGAAGTTCCATTGCTTTGTATAATGTAGAGTGCATTGAGCATATAAAATCCAGGTCAGGGCTCCTGTATCTGTAACAGTTGTAGAGAAAAGGGAATTTCAGCCAGTGTCATTTGTATGCAATTAGTTCCTGGTGAAATCCCCTCTTCATCACAACAGTTTAACCGACCTGGATTTTATGTGGTCACCCTATTGTACAGTACAGGACTAATGGTTTAAATTTTTAATTAAAAAATGAAAAACTATATTTACATTCCTGTAAATTGAATCGCATTGAATAGCCAATGTCATTGAGTAGTACATCTTGAACTGTTTTTCTGTTGGTTATATTATATGATTTTAAACATTTTTTTTTTCTTACCATCCCATGCAGTTCCCACTCAGGAGCGGCTGGAGAGGCTTGAGGCAGCCGTTGGAGGTATGCAGAATCGCATGTCCTCAATGGAGGAAAAGTTGGACAAGATCCTCAATAAATTGTAAATAGTTGAAAAAAATATTGTAAATAGTTGAAAATAATATTTGTTTAAAAAACTAAATCTTTATTTTTGTTACTAAAACATTGTTTTGGTTTTCCTTAGCATTTTCAGGTTGGTGCAGTATTAAGGAGGGATGCCTAACTGTTTTAATAATAGATAGGAAGCACAGTCCCAACCACACAGTGAGATATGAAAACTATATTTTAATGGTTAAATACAACATAAATAACAGCAAAAAATACCATAATTAACAGCAAATAACATAACAATTACATAAATAACAGCAAAAAAAACCATAATTAACAGCAAATAACATAACAATTACATAAATAACAGCAAAAATACCATAATTAACAGCAAATAACATAACAATTACATAAATAACAGCAAAAAATACCATAATTAACAGCAAATAACATAACAATTACATAAATAACATCAAATAACAATTACATAAATAACAGCAAAAAAAACCATAATTAACAGCAAATTATTAACAATAACATAAATCAT
This sequence comes from Anniella stebbinsi, assembly GCA_029215795.1. Lineage (NCBI taxonomy): Eukaryota > Metazoa > Chordata > Lepidosauria > Squamata > Anniellidae > Anniella > Anniella stebbinsi. Next base: position 86,956,152 of record JARDYH010000005.1, on the reverse strand, counting down.
GTATTCTAAGGGGAGAACTTTAAGGTTTTTTTTACCTCCCGTGCCGTGCGCTTTATGCTTGGCTCACCTTGAAGTGGTGATGATGAGCGCTGTGGGGGTACTGTATGGGAGCACGGGAGCAGTGATTCGTCCAAGTCTTTGGTTAAAATGTCATTCTGGGGATTTTGCAACTGGGCAGACTGGGGGTGTTGCACCCTGACTTTACGTTTCTTCTTAGCCAGGCATTTTCTCCCCTCACCCTCTCCTGAGTTCCCACCTAAGTCATTTGGCTTAGAGCTGGTCCCCTCCATACTGTCAATAGCCAACCGTCTTTTTATTGGCTGGCGTTTTCCATGGCTAGTAGATGATGGGTTGGCTGTATGGGTTGATCTTCCCGGTTCTTCCTGTTGCACCACCGTCACCAGCTTCTCCATCGTGACACATTGTCTTTCTAGAATTCTGAGAAGGGCATCTTGATTTCTTTGGTCCCTTGCATCTTCTGTTTTCAAATAGTCCAACATCTGGTCATTTTTCTGCAACATCTGCTCATGCATCTGCAAGAGGTTTGCGTTGTGTGCAGAGGCATGCTCCAGAATGCGGTCTGTGTCCCTGCTGCGTGGGGGTCTTCTGTTTCTGGCCATTTCCAGGCGCGTTGCAGGCGAGAGTGCTGACTTTTGGATGGGATGTCTCCTTCCTTCATCTGTACCTGAAGGGAAAGGGCAAAGTTTAGTGTGTTTAAAAATCATTTATTACATGTCCAGCCTGTACCATGGGTTCTCTCGCACCCTCATCCTGAAGATGAGAATGTCCTTTCACACATTTATAAGAATTGCAGGACTGAAACTTTATCAAGCAAATAACATCGGCTGTACTTACTCGCTCCTGCTGCAGGATGGTGGAGATTTCTGGCCCTCAAATCTGCGTGGTCACTGGTTTCCGACGCACTGGTGTAACCGCTGCTTCTGTAGGCTGCCGTGGAAGAAAAAGAAGAGCTATTAGGAGGTTTCATCAATAGGCACAATCACAAACCTCCCTCCTTTTGAAATGGGGGTGGTTGTTCAAAATGGCTGCCTGCCCCTTATCCTTTTTCCCCCCCGCCCTGGAGAGACCAGAGAAACGCTGGGTAGCTAGAGGAGATCTCTCCTGCCCTCTCCTGCCCCACCCGCTCACCCGCATCTGCCTGCCCCATTTTAGAATACAATTTTTTATTCCATGGAACACAATATTAAGTTGTAAAGTTAAGAGTCTTCCAATAGGCACAATCACAAACCTCCATTTTAAATAGGGGGGGGGTTGTTTGTGTGTTCAAAATGGCTGCCTGCCTAGGCTGACCACATGAAAAGGAGGTCAGGGCTGACCACATGAAAAGGAGGTCAGGGCTCATGTAACTTTAACAGTTGTACAGAAAAGGGAATTTCAGCCGGTGCCGTTTGTATGCATGCAGCACCTGGTGAAATTCCCTCTTCATCACCACAGTTAAAGTTGCAGGCAGTATACTACAGTGACCACATGAAAAGGAGGTCAGGGCTCATGTAACTTTAAGTGCTGTAGAGAAAAAGGCTGAAATCCCTCCCATAGACCACAATTTCTGGTCCCATGCACCCCAGAAATTAGCCCAGTACTTACACGGTGGTGCTGGTGCAGGATGCTGCTGGAGATTTCTGGCCCTCAAATCTGCGTGGTCACTGGTTTCCGACGCACTGGTGGAACCGCTGCTTCTGTAGGCTGCCGTGGAAGAAAAAGAAGAGCTATTAGGAGGTTTCATTCCAATAGGCACAATCACAAACCTCCATTTTAAATAGGGGGGGGTTGTTTGTGTGTTCAAAATGGCTGCCTGCCTAGGCTGACCACATGAAAAGGAGGTCAGGGCTGACCACATGAAAAGGAGGTCAGGGCTCATGTAACTTTAAGTGCTGTAGAGAAAAAGGAATTTCAGCCGGTGCCGTTTGTATGCATGCAGCACCTGGTGAAATTCCCTCTTCATCACCACAGTTAAAGTTGCAGGCAGTATACTACAGTGACCACATGAAAAGGAGGTCAGGGCTCATGTAACTTTAACAGTTGTACAGAAAAGGGAATTTCAGCCAGTGTCATTTGTATGGAATTAGTTCCTGGTGAAATTCCCTCTTCATCACCACAGTTAAAGTTGCAGGCAGTATACTACAGTGACCACATGAAAAGGAGGTCAGGGCTGACCACATGAAAAGGAGGTCAGGGCTCATGTAACTTTAAGTGCTGTAGAGAAAAAGGAATTTCAGCCGGTGCCGTTTGTATGCATGCAGCACCTGGTGAAATTCCCTCTTCATCACCACAGTTAAAGTTGCAGGCAGTATACTACAGTGACCACATGAAAAGGAGGTCAGGGCTCATGTAACTTTAAGTGCTGTAGAGAAAAAGGCTGAAATCCCTCCCATAGACCACAATTTCTGGTCCCATGCACCCCAGAAATTAGCCCAGTACTTACACGGTGGTGCTGGTGCAGGATGCTGCTGGAGATTTCTGGCCCTCAAATCTGCATGCTCACTGGTTTCTGACGCACTGGTGGTACCGCTGCTTCTGGAGGCTCCTGCCATGGCAGAAAAAGATGAGCTTTTAGGAGGTTTCATTGACATAGCCCTATACTTACTCGGTGCTGCTGCAGGATGCTGCTGGAGATTTCTGGCCCTCAAATCTGCGTGCTCACTGGTTTCTGACACACTGGTGGTACTGCTGCTTCTGTAGGCTGCCGTGGAAGAAAAAGAAGAGCTATTAGGAGGTTTCATTCCAATAGGCACAATCACAAACCTCCATTTTAAATAGGGGGGGGTTGTTTGTGTGTTCAAAATGGCTGCCTGCCTAGGCTGACCACATGAAAAGGAGGTCAGGGCTCATGTAACTTTAACTGCTGTAGAGAAAAAGGCGGGAATCCCTCCCATAGACCACAATTTCTGGTCCCATGCACCACAATGTTGTGTCCAATGCCCCCCTTTCCCCCTCCCCCCCCCATAAACCCAGCCTAGATCATTGGGAACTCCCTTCCTTCCATGATGTCTGACCTCAGAAATTAGCTAGGCCTGTACTTACTCGGTGCTGCTGCTGCAGGATGCTGCTGGAGATTTCTGGCCCTCAAATCTGCTTGCTCAATGGATTCCGATGCACTGGTGGTACTGCTGCTTCTGTAGGCTCCTGCCGTGGCAGAAAAAGAAGAGCTTTTAGGAGGTTTCATCAATAGGCACAATCACAAACCTCCCTCCTTTTGAAATGGGGGTGGTTGTTCAAAATGGCTGCCTGCCCCTTATCCTTTTTCCCCCCCGCCCTGGAGAGACCAGAGAAACGCTGGGTAGCTAGAGGAGATCTCTCCTGCCCTCTCCTGCCCCACCCGCTCACTCGCATCTGCCTGCCCCATTTTAGAATACAATTTTTTATTCCATGGAACACAATATTAAGTTGTAAAGTTAAGAGTCTTCCCAACCCAACAAAAGAAACAGTCTATACCTTCAGGTTCTTCGTTTCCAATATCTTCTGGTGTCTCCAATTCTAAAAGGGGAAAACATCAGATGTGAGCTATAGGCATGAAATAGAAGGAAGAACGAGATTTTTTAAAAAATGGCAATTACAATCAATGTACCTCCGGGAGAGTAGGGCGTTCCAAGGTAGTCCTCCACATCTATTGTTTGAAGTTCACTGCTGAACAGTTCTTCTGAGCCTTCTGAGAGCGGGAAAGCCAGGGGGGAACTTACTGGGGGAGCAGCAGCAGGTGCTTGGACACGATGGATGTTCAGACTCCTGCCCACGCGATTTGGTTGAATAGTAGCATCCCCCCGAAAAATGCTATGAAGCTCCTCAAAAAAGGGGCAGGTGGCAGCATCATTTCCTGATCGTGAATTATGATTCACGACCCTGCGATATTCCTGCCTCATTGCCTTTGCCTTGGTCCTGCACTCCTTCGCTGTACGGATATGGCCCCTTCTTTGCATTTCCTGAGCAATGGATTCATAGGCATCGAGGTTCCTATGGCTGGCATTCAGTTGAGCTTGAACTTTCTGCTCCCCAAAAATGTCCAGAAGGTCGAGAATCTCTGCCTTTTTCCAAGAAACTCCCCTTCCTGGAGCAGCCATTTCGGTAGATGGAAAAGGTGTAGAGGAAATAAATCAGGATGCAGTCTCTCTGGCGTCGCGAAGTTAAATGAGGTCAACGGTCGGATCGCGCGCACGCGCTTATATGCATAGGCGCGCGACCACACCTGCGCCTCCAGCCAAACCGTTGGGTGAGCACACCCGCGCGGCTGCGCATAACCTGAGGGCTTTTTTTCAAATCTCCCGCCGGAAATACCTTCCCTCTCCCCGCCCATCTCGTCAAAACCCGCCCTCTACCTGCTCACACCTCTCCGAAAATGCGCTTCACTGAAAAACTGTACACATGGTCATAACGCGCTTTACATCCCGCCGCAAAATAAAAGTCGCTATTTAACGCGCATTCGAAAATGCGCATTATCGGGGAGATAACGCGCCTCTACGCCCGTTTTGCGCTCCGCTCGTGTGTAGGTAAAATTTATAATGAGCCTTCAAGGCTCATTAAACGCCCCGTGTGGAGGAGGCCTCTGTCTATCTGTCTATTTGCCTGTCTCTCATTATCAAACAATTTAAAGCGATCATAACATTATGATGGAGTTACATGAAATAAAGATGCTACTGAATTAGTCACTTAGGAGGAGGATTCCTTAATTACCAATCACCTAAGGCCAGTTTAGAACACGGCTGCAGAATCTCAGGTCCAGGGTGTAAATCCTGCCTTCTGGCCCATCCCCTTTTCCTCCAGCTGCTAATCATTTTGTGATTCCTTATCTTTTGTGCAGTCCCCCCCCCCCCAATTCTAAAAGGTCGAAATGCATCTCCTAAGGCTTAGTTACTGACAGTAAGAGCTTTAAGGTCCAATAGGCTGGTATTTTTTGGGCCCACCCCTTTCACTCTCAGCTCTGCCCACCACTGGAAGGGTTTTCTGAACTGGGGTTTGGCCCTCGTTTAGAGGTTCTATGCAGTGCATAGTGTCAAAACACAGACTTGCTTTTGGGAGTGCATCTTGCTGTCTGCCTGTGTTTTGTCATCATCCACTGTTCAGGCTTTCTGGCCTTAAGTAGCCAAGTAATGGTCCTTTGCTATAGGGGGAGCCTATGGGATTTATTCTCTACAGGTATTTTTTCTTCTTTATTCCCTGCTTCTGATCTTTGACAAAGTGTGTGCAGACCTTTTTGTTCTCAGTGTCTTATCAGAAGATCTGCTTTTGCACACCCTTAATATATATAGTGTGTGTGTGTGAGAGAGAGAGACTTCCTGTCTCCATTACTAAACCCTTTTAATTGGATTTTTCGGTGATTTTATTGTATTATGTAAAGCAACGTGAATGCCCAAAGCGTTTTATTATATTATGTGAGGCTGGCTATGCACCTGCAGGTCAAGGTGGTGGGGTTGATACTAGAATTATTATAATTTTTGGTGGAACGGAGGGAGCAATCATTCTGGAAAAGATTTAATAGGTGGAAACTTTACCTTATCAGCAAAACATGAAAAATGAATAACTAAAGCTAGAGAGCTTTTTTAAACTATTATCATAAAAAACTAATTACATAATAATTATCAATCTGTCTATGTATGTGTATGTGTGTGTAAAGCTGTCTTAAGGTAGTGGACATCATCACATCTTGGTAGTTTTACTTAGAGTAGACCCACACACTACTGGGCAAGCACCTGCCAGGTGACCACAGCTCAGCAAATTTACAAAGAGCTACAATTTCTGTGAGAATATTTTTGTTTGTTAAAAAAAGGGGTGTTTTCGTTATTCATTGGAAGAATCATACCATTTGATAAATCGTAGTGTACATTTTCACCCATACAGATGAAACAAAGCCACAGGCAAAGGGTTTTGTTTTCTTTGTTTTGGGGATTATTGTGTGTGTGGGGTGGTGGTGGTCAGTTTAACCTTTCTTATTTTTCAATAAAATGTTTGGGGAGGGGAATCAAACCCAACCTATGACTAAATGTGGCAATAAGCGAAAGCTCTAAGATGACATTGATCAAATGTGGGAAAAAAATAACTTGTAAAATGTAATGTTCCATAGGGTGAGATGCAAACCCTGGTATAGGAGAGACATGAGCAGGTCATAATTAACTCAGTCTTTCCTCGACAGGCTCTTCTTATAAAAATCTTGCCATGTAGCACAATGGAGTGCAATGAAAAAAGAGTATCTTTGGTGATGTGGATGATTCACAGACAAGACTCTACTTCTTTTTATACCCCTTTATGGTGTCCACCTCCTTTATCAGGTACTCCATAATGCTGGGAGCGAGGGGGGGGGGGGAGAGAGGAAGATGCTAGGTGCTTGTGTCTTCTGAAAAAGTACATGCAGCAAAAAATAAAAATAAAATCATGCAGCAGTAAAATAATGCCCCCAAATTTCCCAGAGGTTATGATGCTTGTGCAACGTTTTGTTTTCTTTCTTTCAAGTCAAAATGAATACAGATGTGGCAAAACTTCTACAATATGACATGTCACTCCGAAAGGGGCCATATAACCACTAGGTAGCTTCAGAGTGAAAGATTTTTTTTAAGTGCTTCAAAGAGTGTGTGTGTGTGTGTGGGGGGGGGGGGATGGCCCTTGATTTGGGATCCTGGCCATTGAGTTTCAGTTCAGAGCTTTGCTGTAGGCCTTCTGCGAGACTTGGAACCAAATTTCTTAATCACTGTGCTTCTATTTTTGTAAGAATGGAATAATAATAATAAAAAAACCCATCCCATTTCTGTCACTGTGCTTTAAAAAAGTATAAGCTGTTGAGATGATCTTTCTTCTTTTCACAGCCCACCACCCTAACATTGAAGAGGTAATATATAAAATTAAAGAGGAAATAAAAAGGAAGGTAATATAATACCATAAAAATGATATTCTTTCCTTATGCTTTAAGCTAGCAAGTTTTATAGCCATATTGAGATTTTTTTTAAAAAAAAACTTAAAAAAAATTTTTTTTGAATGAGAGCTTAACCACAAAAATTTGAAGCTTGAGGATATTTGCTAGGGTTATTATTTGAACAGAATCACTCATGTTTCTTCATACATTTGGAGTGCCAAGCTAAGGATCTGATGCTTACTAGACAGAGCAGAACTAGGGCTCACAGTGTCAAAGTGCTGATACTTTTTTATATTAGCAGGGACACTGGAGTCATCCACCACCTCAGAATTCCCTGTACCCTCTGAACTTAGCCGCAATCACAGTGGTTTGGGGGATATTGTTCCCTGTTGTAATGTGAAAATATTTTTGGGGGTAGTTTGGTCTTGAATGGGCAATTAAAGCCCATTAGCTTTACAAGACCTGCTCCTAGCAAGTGACAAATGCTAAAAGTGGTTTGTGGGTATGGATAAACACAGCTGCCTGAATTTGTGGACTCTTCTTGGGAGCACGGCTATGGGTACTGTCATCATGAGTGCCTGCACTTCAGAATTTGCCATGACCAATGGACAGAGGGCTCCAAGATTGGAGGCTATCCTACGCCTAGCCGAAAAGAACCAGGGAGGATGGGAGCAGGACAAAGGCTTTTACAGCCTTGCCAACTTCGGTTTAAAACATTTCCAGCTAAATGAGCCTCTCTAGTTTGCTTACCACGGAGCAGACAGGGACAGCGATGGAGAGGCTCTTGGATCGAGCAGATCCAGGCCTCTCCTCCTTCTCCACTTCCTGCCCACCATCCTGCTTCCTTTTCCCTCTCTCAGAGCATTTCTACACATGGCTCTTAATCTGCTATATCTACTTTTAATTCCATTGCAGAATTGACATCCAAGCATAGGGTGACCAGATAAAATCCAGGTCAGGGCTCATGTAACTTTAACAGTTGTAGAGAAAAGGGAATTTCAGCCAGTGTCATTTGTATGCAATTAGTTCCTGGTGAAATCTTCATCACAACAGTTAAAGGTTCAGGCACTATACTAGAGTGACCATATACAAAAGAAGGCAGGGCCCCTGCAACTTTAACTGTTGTGATGAAGAGGGAATATCACCAGGAACTAATTGCGCACAAATGACACTAGCTGAAATTCCCTTTTCTCTACAACTGTTAAAATTACATGAGCCCTGACCTGGATTTTATCTGGTCACTCTATCCAAGCACTATATAAAGAACATTTACTTTCCTGCTTTTCTTCTATATAGCCTCTAGGTGGCACTGTAGTATTGCAGAATAGTGCAAATACACAAGTGAAAGAGGTGGTTTATTTTGCTTTTACAATTAAATGTCGCATCTTCCCTGCTTTAAAAAAACTTTCTGAAAGTGCTCTTTAGATACAGGAGTGAAACTGGAGGGGAACGACATCATCTAAAACACCCTAAACAACTGTTAGTAGGCAATGATGAATGCATGATAAATGTCTGATGTAGTAAAGCCCTCTGAATCTTAAGCGGTTGTAGTTGCGACCTTGTAAAAGAAGCTTTCTGCGGTGGTGGGAAAGGGGAAGATCCATGATTGGATCTCCTCCTCCACAGTCATAGCCTCCATCCATAATTCCCCAGATGTTGTCTGGGAGCTATAGCATTGTTCTGTTATTTATTTAAAGCATGTATGTGCCAATTTTGCATTTTATTTTTAAAAGAGATCAGGGCAGCTAAAAAATAAAAAGACTATAAAAAAACCAGTCACAAAAATAAAATGATCTCAGTATAACGTGTACAACAGATCAGAGCAGCACAAACCAGCAGAAACTATAAAAATCAACTATCAAACTATGTTTGAGAGGCTCTTCTACTGGTCTACTGTCAGAGAGTCCTGATGGATGGCAGTGAATTTTTCTGCTGCTGTTGCTGTCCCATGGCTGGTACTCCACTAGCTGTGGGGCTTGAAAATGGGGGAGTTTGAGGTATGTGTCCATCCAAACTAGACAGGGGCTTAAATAATATGCATGCATTTAACATTTGTTTGTTTTTAAACCTTTCAAAATAATAGCCGTCAGTGGTGAGGAAGAGGAGAGGGCGATCAGGATTGGGACTACAGTGTGCTGGGTAGTGAAGTACCAGGTTTTCCACACACTGTGATCCTGGTGACAAGGGGTCTCCTTAAAGCTACTCTTTGCCCTGATACTGAAGCTCTGCTGATGAGAATAAAATAGCACTTGTTGCGTTTTTACCTTAAACAATATTTCGAACAAGGAAAAATCAATCAATCATGCTAATATTCTTTCCGTAGTGTATTCGCCCTCCTGGCTTGCAATACCAGGAAGTGCCTGAGTCAGCTCCAAGTCCGTGTGCTTTCAGTTTCTGTTCAGTACTTCCAGCAGCAGTAGGCTGTCTGGCCTGTTCTCAGGAAGCCTTATTTATTAATGCCTTTTGTCGTTGGTTTTACATCTGCATGAGCTTCTCTTCATTATATTTTTCACTAACTGATTTTCCCCATTTTTGTTTCATATGAGTTAATAGGGAGATGTTTCTTATGTGGAAGTCATGTGATATGGCAGGTGAAACCAAAACTTCTTCAGATGGGATATAGTAGGGTAGGGTGACCAGATAAAATCCAGGTCAGGACTCATGTAACTTTAACAGTTTTAGAGAAAAGGGAATTTCAGCTAGTGTCATTTGTATGCAATTAGTTCCTGGTGAAATCTTCATCACAACAGTTAAAGGTTCAGGCACTATACTAGAGTGACCATATACAAAAGAAGGCAGGGCCCCTGCAACTTTAACTGTTGTGATGAAGAGGGAATATCACCAGGAACTAATTGCATACAAATGACACTGGCTGAAATTCCCTTTTCTCTACAACTGTTAAAGTTACATGAGCCCTGACCTGAATTTTATCTGGTCACCCTAGGATATAGCCAATAAAGAAACCATGCTGATTTACACCAGTAGATGGCTTTGACTCAGCCCTAGGGGAGTTTAGCTGTGTTTATGCACAAGGAGTACTGATTTGAGTGTGGAAATAATGGACACAATGTTTTTATATGTGATTCTTAAGATAAATCCCTCCCCCCATGTCATCATGGTCTTTATCCTGTTCTCTTCATTCATGCCAATGTGAGTGAAGATTGTACTGAACATTATTTCCTGAAAGCAATTTTTAAACACAAGCTACATTTTATAATACCTTTCACTTTCAAGTGACATTTTGCTTTTTTTTGCTTTTTTTTCCTTAGACATTTTCCCATTAATGTTTATGAGCAAATAAAAATAAATAGCTAGCTAGAGCTGCTGGATGTTTTAGGACTGTACAGTGATGGCCCAATCTAATTTAACATAATTCATGGGGCTTTCTTTCAAGAACATTTGCCTCCTTATGGAGATTTGATACATTTTCTTGTTTCAAGATATATGAATAAAATGGAAATCAGTTTTAAGTCCTAAATAAGGCATCCCTTATCATTCTTTCAACCTGGAGATGTTAAATAACAAAGGTTTTACTTAAACAGGGCTGTTTTTAAGTGGGCTTTTTCAAAGGCAGTAAACATAGGGTTCAATCCAGAGGAGCTTCTCCATTGGAGAAAGTATTGAGGGCAGGGCTGGTGTGGTCACCTTCCCCTCCATATGTTCACTGAACACATGAGGGGCTGTAATAACACCATATATTAAGCGATTGTGCATTCATTTATGCAGACATTATAGGGCATGCAAGTCAATATCCACATCCCCAGAATGATTTAAAAATGGCTTGTTGCATATTCCACTATGCCTCATGCCAGTGATATCACTGTGCAAATGGACTGTTTTTCTAAGCATTCAATTTATCTGTTAAATGGATAACTGTCATTTCCATCAGCTTGTACCCAGTTCACACATCACACTGACTGTGGAAGAGATGTGATTCCGACTATATTCACATCCTCTGCCTACATGTTTTATATACAAAAGTTTGGAGGCAGAGATGTAGCATAGTAACTTAAGTGACTGAGTTATGACTTAGAAAGTCCCTCGCTCATTTTTTTCTTTCCCATGAATTTACCAGAAGGCCTTAGGCAAGCCACTCTTTCACCTTCATCTTTCCCATCAACAATATGGAGACAAAATCAGTGACCTACTCTATAGCAGGATGGGCAACTTGTGGCCTTCCATATGTTTTGGCCTAACATAATCCCTCACCGTTGGCTATGCTAGGGCTGATGGGAGATGTAGGTCAAAATATCTGTAGGGCCAACAGTTGCCCACCCCATCCTACAGTATTATTGTATGGTAAGTACTCTGAACACTCTGGGAACTATATACATGGTTAATCTACTACTACTACTACTACTACTAATTGTGTATGATCTTTTCCTTATGTACAGGTAACTGTGAAATCCTCTGCAAGTGTATATTCAATATAGTGTCTAGTTAGTGTAATGTCCAAAGCCAATCCTTGTATGAGATGGATAAAAATATTAAACTTTGTACACTGTAATTTCCCACTTAAGATTTTACACACACGCACATACACACACATGTGCCTTCTATACAGCCACCCAGTAAGTCTATCGCTATACAAGGACATTCTGTTCTTCCAGGCTTATACAGATGGGTTATGTTCTTGTGATAATAAATCTCGTTATTTTATTCCATCTAACATTGGTGGTAGTTTTTGCTGCTGTTTTTGCTGGATGTTTTTAAGCTCTTATGATTTGTATCGTATTTTTTCTGTATTTATATTGTGTATTTGGCCATTTTCCTTGGGTGGGGGATTGGATTTTAAAGATTTTTTCTTGGATTTTTATTGCATTATTGTTTTTGTACGACATATAGAGAACTTGTTGATTAGTCATCTAGCAAGTGCAAATAATAACATAAATAAAATCAGATAGAATATGATGAACTCAGGTCTTCCAAGTTGAGCATTTCATTCAGTGGATCCGCTAACTAAACTTTACAGTGCAATCCAGTACGACAGTGAAACAAATGACCTAGGGAGGTCGTGGGCTCTCCCACATGATTAGAGGCATTCAAGAGGCAGCTGGACAGCCATCTGTCAGGTATGCTTTAAAGTGGATTCCTGCATTGAGCAGGGGGTTGGACTTGGTGGCCTTATAGGCCCCTTTCAACTCTACTATTCTGTGCTCCCAGATTTCTAGTTTTGCTGGATGGTGGGGTTCAGGATGCCACAGAGGTTTTCAACTAGCAGTGGAGAAGAACTTTGGAGGTGGTCCATCTGCTCCAATGCTCCAGTTAAACTTGCAAAAATATGTGTGGAAAGAAGACTACTGCTGGCATTATTCTCACTGGCCATAGTTAGTGGAAGGTTCCAAAATGGGTGTGGTGTGTGGTAGGAGCTCATGTAGGTATTTCTCCAACTGAAATCAGTGGTGGGGGGTGGGGGAAGAAAAGATGACTGAGATCCTTGGGAGTGCAGGGAAGGCAAATAACCCCACCCCACCTCCAGCCCTGGTTGCTTGTATTCTGGGTGCAGCTGTGGCTCCTCAGTGGCTCTCATTGTTGGCACAGGCCTAGATTGCTGTGCCCATGATGTAGAAATTGGCTCTGTGTGCAGCAATATATATTATCTCAGGTTAAATATGTTTATCTAAATAGTTAGGACATTTCCTTTTATTTGGATTCTAGTATCAGTGGCAAGTGAAAATGATGGTTATAAAACTTTGTATATAATAGTAGATTGCTAGCAGATATCAGGTATTTAGTCCCTCAGTTTTGCATGAAAAGAAACCTCAGCGATTTGTTCGTTTTTTCACTTTGCTGACCAAATCTCAAATCTGTTGCTTGTAGAAATAAATAAATAAATAAATAAACAAACAAATGGAGAGCACTTTCTTTTTTTCTTTTAGCTTCTGTAAATTGGTATTGGATCTGTCAGTCTAATAGGGGGTCATTCCCAGCCCCCCCTACCAATCGTATGCTGATAAGCAAGAGTTTAAAAAGTTCAAAGAAAGGGTTTAAGAAGAAAAAAAATCTTAAATGAAAATCTTGAAATAAATGCAGCTCCTATTTGTGAGCTTAAACAGGATTCCAAGCAGTAGTGATAAGTATTGTTCAGTTCCTTGAAAGAGTGAGTGCTGGTTTTGTGCTGCCTTTGAAAGAGATAGTATTCATCTTTATTTGCACTACAGCTTCAACAGAATGGACTTAAAAGGCAAGACATTACGATCCATTCTCGATCTGTAGTGGGAATGACAGGCTGATGTTATCACTGACAGAAGCAATAGGTATTCTTGGTTTCAGTAACCACAGAAAACCAAGATACATTTTAAATGGAAAGTATTTTATTTTAACGGGAAGCAAATAGTCCAGGAATGTACAACTTCAACACAGTAAGGCCGCTGAGCTGCAAAGTGATACTGCCTTCCTTCCTGCATGTATGGAATATATTTAGAGACATCACTGTTAGAGCAGTGGACACAAGTTGCATTTTTAAAAAGGGATCCATACATGGATATCATCTCAGAGGCCTGATTTATGTGTTTCTTTTAATAAAGTAAACATGGTAGGATATCCGTATATCTATTTTAAATAAAAGAGCATTTCATTTTATGGCAAGATTATATCATTCACCCAGGAATGAGGAAGGCAGTGACTGCATTTGGACAACACAATAGTCAATGGTGGGTTAATAGTCAACGGTTGAATATTGAGGGGGCACTCCCCACATGACATAATACTAATCAACCGTGGTGTGGATTAAGGCCAGCAACAAGTTAACTATTAGTAAATGCTGTGTTTCATTGACTCATCCTTTGCCCATTGTCTCCCCCTCAGTCCTCCCACTGGTATCCCATCAGCCATTGCAAGTTCTGTTGGCTGGACTAGAGCGGCAACTGCTGCTTTGGTCGCTTTTGCCAGGGGACTCTGTAGTCGCTGAAAATAATAAACTATGTGCAACGAAATAGTCAACTGTGCCTGACACACGACACGATGGCCAACGGTTGTTCAAATAATCAACTCTGTACTGCGTTGGTTATTTGCATTAGTTGTTTCGGCTGAATAACCAACCGTGGTGTGAAAAAGTTCCAACAGATAACCAACCATTGACTATTTAACCCACCATTGGCTATCATGTAGTCTGAACCCAGTCACTTTAAATCACTCTATGCTTCTACATGGTGACTATCCAAGAGAGCTTTGAGGAAGTAATGAGGTTGGTGCTTGGGAACTCTTCAATGGTGCAATTCTGTGCCACTTTTACATGGAAGTAAGCTTCCCTGTGCTTCATAGGACTTCCTCTAAAGTAAGTGTGCATAGAATTTTGCCCCCTAACAAAGTGAGGTGGCAGCTGAGCCAGTGGGCAACCTAATTATCAGTGCAGATAAAATGTTCCAACTCAGTGGAAAACATTACAATGGATGCTTTCAATTATTTTTTTTAAAAAAAGGATCACTGTACATCCCTTTTGCATCTGCTCTCTCAGTAACATAATGCTCACTTGAACTATCAGAGCCTTCTAGAGCCCATTCCATTTCCCTTGTTCCTTAACTAACAGAATTGGGGGGAAAGAGAGAAAGGCCACTAACAGTGCTTCCCTGAAAACCTGGGTGATGCCATGAGTTTTGCAGCAATATGCAAGTACACTCAGAACCATGGGCATGTGGTTCCCAGGTTCTCCAGTATCCCTGAATGCTGCTGGAAGCACACACTGTAGTGTCCTAGGTCTAAGGCTCTGCCAAAGGGCTTCTTAGGAGTCCTTCCTAGATTTGTAAACTGCCCAGAGAGCTTCAGCTGTGGGGTGGTATGTAAATGTAATAAATAATAACAATAATAATAATAATAATAATAATTCATCCACAGTATTTTTTTTTAACAAGACTTAATGCTGTCAAACGTAGACTCATAAGAAATGAAATCAAATGATTGCAGCAAATGGCATGGGACAGTATGGTCATAAATAGTGGCCCAGTTCAGATGTAACAATTTTGGTTTGATAGACCACAGTTTATCATCGTGATAACACACACTCTCTCCTCACCCTTCCCTCACCTCCCTCACCTCTTCTCCTTGTGCACCTAACTTGAAGAAAGAATTGTGGTTTGTTAAACAACAGTTTCCTTGATGTTCAAACTGGAAAATTGAAGTTTTCGGCTATCAAACCAGGGTGTGATCATCTTTTTTAGAATTACAAAAATATCCAACCCCCTATCCCAAAACAAAACTGTATGAATCATCTCTGATAATGTCAGTAGATGAAATTTGGTGTGTGATTATTTGATGATATACAAGTTAAGGTTGACTGTGTGTCATCCTGCAGGGCTTTACTTCATTTAATGATTGATACATTTTCTAAAGCCTGACTTATCAAGTTCATTGTTTTTTGGTCTGTTCCCACCACCACCACACATATACTTTAACATCATGCTTCTGCAGAGGAAATGTGAAAAGTTCATGAACAAGACAAATGCTGCAATGAAAAAGATCCATAGGAAGTTATTTACATGTCCAATATTGTCAATATGGTTGTTCTAGTGAACGTATTCCTTCACTGAGCTGCAGACTTAAACTGCAAAACTTTTGTTTCCATGTTCTTTGTCGTCTTGGGGCAGTGTTTGTGCTATACACTATTCATGAAGGCTTTTAGTGTTTCAGACAAGATCATATATAAAATCTTGCTTTTATTTTTGTTTTGTTCCATTCTGCTTCTTGGGTTGGCTTGAATTAAGTCTCTTTCCTGCCGTTGAACTTTGCTCAGATTTGCTTCTCTCCTAAAGAGCTGGCTGTAGTGTTGCTATTAAATTCCAACTGCATTCACTTTTTTTTTTGTGAATGTTGTGCATATAACTGCATTAGGTTCCCATATATCTGTGAGTCAGCACTTGAAAATAATATTGACATTGCACAGTGCATCTTAACTTATACACATAAAAAAAATTTAGTAGCAAAGTAATGGGGTTGTTTATAATGGTGTGTGTACACTTGTCCGTGTGTGTGTATGTGTGTGTGTATGGCACACAAATTTCACAAAATATTTTAGGAGGGTAAATTGGATAGTGAACAGTGCATAAGAGCCATAAATCATGCAGTAGTTTAAAGAATTATTATAAAGCATTCTGGAATTAGTTTTAGACTGTGAAATCTTTATGACAGTTAAAATAAACCTGTCTGCTGATCATAAGGCAGAGAGGAAATATGGCATTCTATGAAACAATTACTTTGGAATAACCTGTGGTTCACAACTTAAGCCTTATACAGATATTTGCTATATGCATGGAATGTGTAGGATTGTGATTGTAGTAGCAGGCCTTAAACCATCTATGTTCCTGTCCTGATAGAAATGCATACATAGCGATCTACGTGTGTAGAGACAGAGACATCAGAAAGAAAAAATGAGTATACCAATCAGGCATTCCTGCCACATAAAGACTTGGGAGTTTCAAAGAGATTTGAACCTTGAATCTACTGATCATTGCCACCTTTCAGGATAGTTTCTATCAAACTGGCATCTAAACAGTTGCCCATTTGAATCATATCCTGTGACGATTTCCAACCCCCTAAGATGTAAACACCAAATCCCCTTTAAAATTAGATGCACTTTCATTACTTGCTTTGAAAAATTCAGGCAATGTACTTCTCAGGATTTCCTTCCATTTAAGCAGTAATAGTTTGAAACACTTCATTTGAATGGACAATTTGAGCTTTTCTCTGCCTGTGACAGTATTATAGCTGTTGTGTGCTTCCACTGAAGATTCAAGGCACTGACCACTTTTGGAAGCAGAATGACCAACTTTTGCCTATGGACCATCTGCCTGCTAATTAAAAAAGCATCTTGTTATGGTTTTATGGAATTCAGAAACTATTTGCCTAAGAAATCATGTGCTCAGCTTCTTCCTTATATGGAAATTTCCAACATCCTCTCTTAATCCCCCATGTGTTAATCAGATGTTGATGGTCAACTGTCAAAGCAAATGATGGCTACTATTTCTCTCTGAGGTAATAGTGCTCACTCTATCAAAGACAGACTCCTCTCACATCTACGCAGCACCCTGTTGCAGAAATTATTAATCTCCAGATTATTAATCTGACAAATGCCCTACCCCACGTTCAGTTTGCCTGACTGTAGGGGGGCTGTTGCAGGTATGTTAGGAATGAAGGGACATGCTGTCAAGCCCCAGCATTGGTGGGGCTCACTGGTGCCACTGGCTGGTGGAGGGGCTTATAGGGCAGGATTAGTCCACAGGTCCCTCCTCCCAGCCTTTTCAAAGCGCGAGAGTGGGACAATGTGCTCTGTTTGCGGCCGGTTGGAAGAGCATGTGGCGAGGATGTTGGCTTTTGAGGCATGGGTAGCAATATTCATTGTTGTCCTCCTTTGGTTTGTTTGGGCAGGCTATGTTTGTCAGGATAGGGATGGTGATCATTCTGAGGCAACGTTGGTGGTGAGAGGTGATGCGTGAGGCTTTCCACTGAGGGTTTTGCAGCCCCTGTGAGGGGACAAGGATTACCTGTGGGGACATCTCCCCTCACATACCCAGTGTTCTGTGGTCCAGGGGGATGTGCAGGGATGCCCTCCTTTTCTCCAAATGGGGAAATCCTGAGAGGCGCTGATTCTATAACCAACATCCAGCAGGCAAGGAATATTTCGCTCGATTACACTGACTGGCTAGTGCTGGTGCAGTGGAGTAGCCACCCAGGGACCCCCTTTGCAAATCTAGTTCAATAAATGTGGCCCGATTTTCAATCCAGACAGTTATGTCATCTCTTTATTTTCTTGCCACCTTCACTCGCAATGTGACTCCACTCCTGAAATCCCTTCACGGTCTTCCTGTGCACTCCAGCATCCTGCACAAGCTTCTTCTCATTACCTTCAAAGATCCCTCTGTATATCCTGACACATCCTTTCCTTTGACCTTTGCTTATCCAGCTTCACCACCGTCAGTTACCCAAAGGTCTCCTGCTCCCTGAAATGACTCCACTCATTTTCTCTTGCTGTCCCTGATCCCTGGAACTGCCTCCCAGAATGCTTCTGTGCAGCTATCTCCCTTCTTAAAGCTCTTCCTCAAAATGTGCCACTCCAGGCATGGGAAACCTTTGGCCTGTATGCTGTTCTGACTTGTGGAAGTTCCCTGGCCCCACTGAGACTTTGGCTTTCTCTGTGGGCCCTCCAAGCTCCACCCCCTGGAGGCTACTGAAGGCATGGGGCAGAGAAGGGAATCCCCCTGTTTTCTCTGATCCTTGATTGGAGTTAACAGGTTTCTCCTTACTTAGTGTGCTAAGTAATTCACCTGACCTATGTTCTCTCCAGTGGAGGCAAAGCAGCCCTGACTGAGGTGTGCAGTTGAGGATTGCTCCTCCTCCTGGGTAGGGGTGACTTTGTAGCACACTGGCTTTTGCCTACCCTACACTTTCCACCATTGGGAAGGATGTGGGGTGAGCAAAGCAACCCTGATTGAGGTGGCATCTGGACCACTCCTTCAGTTTGGTCAGGGCAGTTTCACTGCTCGCGGGTTTCCCTCAACCAGGAAAACCCATGCACAGTGAAGCTGGGTTCTTGGTCAGATCCCCTGACCTTATTCAACTTGTGGAGGGCCAAGTGGTAGAGAGTAATTCAACCCCACATCCCACCCAGAAAAAGTTTCTCTCTTTTGCCCTAGTCCATATATCTTATTGTAACTATTGTAACATGTAATTGAAATAATCACATATTCTTCCCTTGGTCACTCATGGCTCCATTTTCCCCTTCCTCTATTTCAATATGTCTGTTTAGATGGTTAGCACATTGAGATAGGAAGTGTTCTTTGTAAAGCACCAGGTTCATTGTTGGCACAATATGAATAAATACATTATGATTATTAATAATAGGGATAATAAAAAAGGAAGTAGGAACTTGATACTCTGCTATTGAGTGTATGAATTCCTGTGAGTCAACTTATTTTGTTAATAAAACTTTAGATATTATTTGTTTTTTGCTAATAATGTTTGTCCTTTTTTATTGGGCAGCTAATCTTATTGGTAGGCTTGTTTTCATTTCTATAGTGCTCTGGTTAAGCTAACTAGCCTGCTAAATTTTGACTGAGTTTAAGCTTCCTTTCTAAAGCCTTTAATCTAAAAAGAAATCAGTGAGCAAAGGATTAATTGGCATTTCCCTGAGGAGATGCTTGAAGCTGGCTATGACTTAATGGTTGGTTAACATTGCTACAAGCTTTCTACGCCACTTTCTTGAGGTTAGGTTTTTTTTAAAAAAAGACAAAAAACCTTCTCCCATCATGGTCTGTCACACTTCATTTGTCTTTTTGAATAAGTGTGAATCAATGAACCAATTAGCTACTGTTGAACTCGTTATTTTTAGAATTGTGACTGGTATGTGATTTGCATTTGTCCGTACATGTTGCTAAGCATAAAGAGCTAAGAAAACTCCTAATTACACAAATTTTTAGAAGGTTCAATTAGATGAAGACAGGATTCAGATTGCTGTCCCTGCCAGAGGCAAATTTATACAGTCCCCAAGAAGAAGGAAAAAAGTAAATTACCTTTCCTTCCTTTATCAATCTACCACTTTCTCTGACATTACTGATATAATGAATGAAACAATACATAAACAACATGAATTAACATTGTAGGATTTTTTTAACAGTCCCTAATGCATGAATCTGAATGATGAGCCATTTCTGTACTGCTGGTTGTGATGTTCTGCTGTTTGTAGTTGTAAGTATATTGTAAAGATATATTTGTTTATATCTTTAAAAGGAAGTAAGAATAATAACAGGTAAAGTAAATAACTAGGCTGAAATATACTTACTGTTTGTAGTTAAAGGTCTAGGTAAGTATGGAGTGCCTGGATTGGCTAGCTGTATGCCTGAATGGAAAGTGAGTGCTGATTGGCTAGTCGTTTAGAGTGCTTGGATCGGTTGGTTGTGTAAGAGTGGGAGGAGCTAGAGAGTGAGTGGAGTGTATATATGTGTCTGACAGAAAGATCTGACGGTTAGATTGAGGGAGATTTGAGGGGGATTTTTTGAGAGAGATGTTGAAAGGGAATTGAGAGATTGAGAGAAGATGTTAGAGTGTAGATTAAATAAGGAACAATTTGTTAAAGTATAAGAGTTCTGACAGAAACCACTAAGCATTGAAACCTTGTAACCAATACGCCATTGATCTGAAGTAACCATTAAGCTTGCTGACACACAATTTCTTATTAATAAATTCTTGTTAATTCCATCTCCTGGTGTGGTCTGTGGGTGTACCTGAGAAGGTACTGGTAGCAGCGGAACAAAGAAGTTATCTGGAGGCCAGATTGCTGGGCTGTGGTGCTGTGGGGCCTAAATAGTAAAGGCAAGACAGGGGCAGCAGCAGCAAGTGGTTGAGGATAACCTCACACTGGTGAACTAATCAAGTAGCATTTCACTAGGTTTTATTTTCCTAACATTTGGATGAGTGGAGGACATTTTAAGCTAAAAGGGTAATATTTCACTTAGTAGTGAAATGTCTCAAACCCATTTCCCCCCTCTGAAATCAGGAGTGGAGCTAGGTACCAAAAAGATTCAGGCCCATAGGACAAAAAAACAACCCCCCCCACTAATTTGCATATGCTAATTTATATATAAAAGTAGATGTGCAGAATTAGAAATAATTACTATAATTTTAATTTTATAGAAGACAAGCTACTTAATCTCTTGCTTGGTTTTAGGACAGAAGTGTGCAGTGTCCCAAATTGGACTTGTTTAAAACCTATTCACTGTATGCCTGCCCACACTTTTCCTTGGTTTTTCAGACCCAAATCCAGATGGGGAGAATAGTGTGCTTGGGACCAGGAAAGAGCTGTATGGCACCTTAAACATTGACCAATAATTGCAAACTGAACATGACATATTGACAAGGCATAGTGTGGGGTTGTATTGTAGACTATAATAAATCATGCTCTTAGGGTGCAGACTTACACAATTACTAGGGAGTAACCCCCATTAAACATGGTGGGATTTACTTCTGATTAAGTCCTCACTCGCTCTCCACAACAGCACCAGAGAGAGACCTCAGGCTTGGAGGACGTTGCTTTGCAGTTCCTGGTCCCCAGACTAGATGATGAGGCAACGGAGCTGCCGCCAAAGGTGGCTTCTCATTTTATTTCAAATACTTTATTTTGGTAGTTTCTGGGATTTGAGAACACTTTTTTAAACCAGTTCTGGGGTTCTAATTTATGGAAATCCTTAAAAATCTGTACCAAATGTTACAATATTAAGTTTCTAGCAACTCTACCATCATACAACTCTTAAAGTACCAAAATGCGTAGTTGAATACCTTTATTAGGACCAGTCAAAATTCCTAATAAAAGTATTGCCCAACTGTGGATTTGGGGTTTTTAATTCTTATGGACCAGCACCACTACATTTGTTTTCATCATTTGTTTTTTAAATAGCTGAAGTTATCAGTCCCCAAATTCTGACATTGCTTATTCAAACACTTTTGCAAGCAAATCCACTTCTATTTTCCATCTGGGTCAGCTTGGAAGAAGCGACAGATGAGGAAGGCCTCTGGCACTCCATTTGATATGTGAATAGCCAATGTGCCTGCACTTTCTCTTGTTCAGGCCCTTGTTGTTTACAATAGCCCAGGGCAGAAGTGCAATTGACAAGTCAGTCACACTCTGAGAAAACCGGGTGTCAGTGGTGCTGTCAGGCAATTTTGGACTTGGACTTAATGAAAATAATGAGCATACTGTGGAAGGAAAGGTGGCAGCCTCCCATCTAGTTTAAAAGGCTGGTGCTTTTATGCTACACTTCCAATTAGTCTAAGAAGGGAGTGAGTCCTGAGCTCTCCTTGCAACTTCAAGGCCACTGAGTTCAGAGTGAAGAAGCAGGTTTGTATTAAGCAGGTGATAGCAATTGGGGTAGCTTTAAAGATATGAGGCAATGCTCAAAAAGATCCAGGGCCCATGAGTAGGTGGGCTGTCTCCTAACACTGCCCATGTCTGAAATTAATCCTCCTCAACTTTGTCAGCCTTCTGTGGTCACTGATCATTCTCAATCCTCATTGGGTTATTTTTGGGGTCCCTCCCTTAGGTTATCTTTACTTCTGCAAACCTTGAGGATCTCTTACTACTGCTGATACCTCCTTCTTGTGTGTTTTGGCTACATAACCACTGGCACTCATGACTGGACATCGCAAACAGGTGGAATGATTTGTGCCACCACAGATGAAGTCCCATCCCACGTACGGAATGGTCATTTCATGTTTGCATCTGCCTTGTACCACAAGGTGCCATCCTTTCCCCAATGCTGTTTAACATTTATATGAAACCGCTGGGAGAGATCATCCGGAGGCATGGGGCAGGGTGCTATCAGTATGCTGATGACACCCAAATATATTTCTCTATGCCTTCGACAACATCGTCAGCTAAGGATAGTGTGTCTCCTCTGAATGAATGCTTGGAGGCGGTAATGGGCTGGATGAGGAAAAACAAACTGAAGCTGAATCCAGACAAGATGGAGGTGCTTGCTATCAAAGGCCACAACCTGGGTTTGGAGGTGTGTCAACCAGTTCTGGATGGGGTTACACCCCCCCCCCCGAAAGACTGTTTTCGCAGCTTGGGGGTGCTCCTGGATCTGTTGCTCCAAATGACAGCCCAGATAGATACGACGGCCAGGAGTGCCTACTATCAGCTGTGGCTGATACGCCAGCTGCGCCCCTTCCTAGAGTTGGAAGACCTAAACATGATAGTGCACGCACTTGTAACTTTAAGGCTTGACTTCTGCAATGCACTGTACATAGGGCTACTTTTGTGCCTAGTCTGGAAACTTCAACTAGTTCAAAATATGAAAGCCAGGTTGGTCACCGGTTCAGCTAGGATTGACCACATTACACCAATTCTAAAATCACTCCACTGGCTGCCAATTAGTTTCCAGGCAAAGTATAAAGTGTTGGTTATTACCTTTAAAGCTCTACATGGTTTGGGTCCAGGTTACCTGCGGGATTGCCTTCTCCTGTATAATCCGCCCCGCATACTCAGGTCCTCTGGGAAGAATTTACTTCAATCAGCCAGAGCTAGGCTGACGAGTGTTACCCAGAGGATCTTCTTTTCTGCCTCTCCCAGACTGTGGAATGGCCTGCCAGAGGAGATTCAACAAATTAGCAGTCTTCTTGAATTTAAGAGAGCCATGAAGACTGATCTCTTCCGGCCGGCCTACCCAGTTGAATTTTAAGGTGTTTTTAATAATGTATCAGTTTTATTTGTTTTTAATGTTTTATCTGTTTTATGGTCTTTGTATTTATATTTATTGTTGTTCCCCACCTCAATCCAGAGGGAGAGGCAGGTTAGAAATAAATATATTATTAGCATTAGTATTAGTATTATTCACCAAAAAGGCATTTCAGACAGAGATGGATTTGCTTCCCAAATCTCTCCTCATTTTAACTAATCTGATCTCTCTTTCGTCACCCCCATCTCAAACTGAGACAGATTAAATTATTTTTCCAAGCCAAAATGTGGAGTGTGAAAAAATGCCCACTCTTGATTCTGCCAGACCTCCAAACATGCTGCCCCATTTTCCTCACTTACCTTCCATGTGATGGTGGAACCAGCAGCAGGAGCATGCAGAGATTTCATTCCCCTTCTCTTTGACTTGCTGAGAAGCAAAGCCCAGGAGCTGATGGGAAATGGAGTTTTGCAGTTACGCTTCAGGATCTTATCACAATGAAAGACCTTTTGGGGGGTGTCTATACACTCTATTAACCCTGTAGTGGCTGCACAGTGGTGCTGCATTATTTATATAATGCAGCTGCCAATTCACAACCACATCTGGCTTTTACCCCCCAAATTGTGCTTTTTCGTGGTGTCGTTTTACTGTGACTTTTCCAATTGCTCCGATGTCACCACGCTGTTTTTTTCATCTGTCTCTGGTGGCTTTGGTTCAAGACATTCTTAGGGACAGATCTCAGTGCAGGGTAAGCCCAGGAATGCAGGGCAGAGGCGGGCTTGGCAAACCGAATGGCTGCCAGCGCTGAAAATTTTCCTGGCTGGATAGCCTGCATTCCCTCCTGCCTTCTAGCTTTCTCGATTCCATCTCACAGCAGCAGTGCTGTGGGGTTTTGAGGTAATCAGCATACAAAGTGGCATCGTATAGACACCCCCTTGGTCTTGCCTTTCTAATGGGATTAAAAATCCTCCTACCTCCAGTATTACACCTATATACTTGGGGGACACAGGGAATCTTGGCTGCCTGTCAATTCAGGTTGTCAAGTATTGATAGCATATCATCGTTGTTGTAGCTGCCGACCTATGACAATATTGAATAAACTCTATATGAATAAAGAATAGTAAAAAATACAAAGAGGTTTCTGTATTACAGAGGGTTTGTAACAGAGTAGGTCTCTTTAGGTGACTACAAGTTCTCAGGATGTGTAAAATACTTTATTTCAAAGCCCTAAGAGTTTCGGCCTGTGTTCTTTCAAAGACCTTCCTCAGGGGGTTGAGGAATATTCCTAACAAGGTGATTGTCTCCTACGATAATTAATGGCAACCCCCCAGCCAGCTCTCCCAGCCATATGGAAGCTGCTTCCAGTTCAGCAGTTTCTGTGCAACTGGGAGAATGGTTAAATGACCCCACAACTCAGAAGGGGTATGTGTATTGTTGAATAGGGTTTCCTCATGAAATCAGCAGCTCTCATCATGATCCGGTACCAGTTTCTGTTTGAATGAACCAGACAATCAGCCTTCCTATCCCACATCCCATGAATGAGTCTTTAAACATTTTCCTATGCAGGAGCTGACCCCATGGAGCTGTTAATACATAAGTGTGGTGCAGTGACTAGGGTGTCGGACTTGGACTTTGAGACCTGATTTCAAATCTCTATTCAGCCATGAAGCTCACTGTGTGACCTTGGGCCGATCACCAATCCTCAGCCTAGGCTACCTCACAGGGTTGTTGTGATGATAAAATGGAGGAGGGGTAATGACCATGTATGCCACATTGGGTTCCTTGGAGGAAAAGTGAATTGTATTCGTGCTAAATAAATAAATAGCCCCCATTCCTCTGGGAGAACAAGTAAAGGACACTGGTTTTAGACACTGAAAGCTATACCATTTTTATCACCTTGTATATACTGAAACATTATACTGTGACACATTTTGCTATAACACAACATCTTTAATTGAAAATTGAATTTAAAATGCTTGGAAACTTAATCCAACCCTTTGGTTTCTCTAAGGCTAGAGTCTAAGAAACTGTGCTGGGTGTCCATAACTAACCACTTGTAAATGCATGGCAATTGGCACGAGGCTTGGCCAATAGGCTCTCAAGATGTTTTGTAGGCCAGGTGTCCCCTGTAATAGATATTGATATAATATTTGTGGATGAGAAAGGGTTAATGAAGCCAGAAGGACTGCATTGATCAGTGGCAAAGTTGCCAAATTCATCTTTTGTTAAGGAGATTGCTGTTGATAGCTGGATCTTATACCTCTTAATGAGGTAAAAGCAGACCACAGACACACACATGCGAGCATGCACAGCCCTATCACAAGGATGATGTAATCTAGGTGTCTGTACAATGTTGGATGTGACGAAGTGGAAGGTGCTCAGAAGCTGTTTTTTTGTGGGGCTCTGTAAGCTACCCACACATCAGGAGTGTCTCTTGCTAGATATCTGATGTTGGGCAGTGGATTTGGCTGTCTGTTGCAGTATTAAGCTGTAACTTCACCTATGTTCAATCTGTATATTTATAAATAAACTAAAATATCACCAAATTTTGTAAGGAGCTCCTGCCAAAGGAAACCAAACCTGTGTACTGTGGCCCTGGAACTTTTCACCACTAGCAAAAAAGTGGGGACAATGGGTAGTGGCCAGTAGTAGTCCTATGTAGAGTAAACCCATTGAAATGAATGGGACTTAAGTTTGACATAACCAACTTAAGTCTCATTCATTTCAATGGATCTACTCTATGTAGGAATAAGATTGGACACTACCCAATGTAACAATTTCATGTGAAGTTTTCATTTGGTGAACTAGCTTAACATTAAATTAAATGTATTTCTGGCAGAAGGTAAGTCAGGTTTGTGTTATGAAAGAAGAGATGTTAGCAGCATCAGCCTTTTGTACTTTTTACAATTGTTCACTTTAAATTAATTTATAAGCCCAACATACCATTGTGCTTTGAACATTCAGGATATTGGTGTGACTCAAAATACATTAAAAAAAACACTACTTGAAAAATTGTACTGATTCATTCCACAAAACATTTCATGTTCACTTGATGGCTTTTGCTGTTCTCTTTATTTAAGTGAACAAATCTCTTTTATAGAAGTAAACTATGTTTTATGGTTTAAGATTTACTGATAAAATTCTCCCAACTGGTCTTCAGAGCATTGTGAAAGATTCCACTGTCTTACAAACCACCGGCTTACTACATAAATCCCCCTTCCGGTTTGTATAGGGTACCCTGGTGGGCTTCAGACGCACGGTTCTCCTTTTTCAGTTTTGAGCCATTGTATTTCTAATTGGGAATAGCAAGTTATCATAAATACTTTTGGATGCGCTGGGTGTAAGGCTTACAAGTGGTTTCTGTGTTTTATGAACGTGTGTGTGTGTGTGTGTGTGTGTGTGCGTATGAGAGAGAGAGAGGGAGGGAGGGAGAAGGACGAAGGACATTATGAAGAGAAAGGAGGAGACGGAGGAGACCTGTGCTTCGATCCTCACTCAGCTATGATGCTTACTTGGTGATTTTGGGCCCAATTACTCCTTTTCTCAGCCTCAACTACCTTTCAAGTGGCTGTGGGAATAAAATTGGAGAAGAGTTATTTAGAAGAAGTGCAGAATATGCATGTAAGTTGTTGTTGTTGTTGTTGTTGTTGTTGATGATGAGATGGAGAAGGGGAAGGGGAAGAAAACTAGGATTCAAAACGCTACTTGATGTGCATCCAAGCATTTGCTCATGTCCAGTGGGATCTTTGCCTTGGAATATAAAGGAGACCCCCAGGTCATCTCAAAATTTGATTTTGAAATACCTATGAGCATCCAAAATGAATTGCTAGATATGACATGTGGAATGCTTTTTGAGAAACACAATTTCCAAGTCTCCTTGGTGCACAATTGCATGGGCTTTTTCATCCTAACTGAAGTCAGATGCCAGGAAATTCACAGAATTCCAAGGGCACATTCAGGAAAGAGGCAGACAATATGTGTTGCTTTGAAGAAGGCTGAAAGGCTGGGTAATCATTCACTCCCTTGAAAAGACCATATATATATTTCTGTGTGCCAATATTTGTCTTATCATAAAGTGCTAGTCTGCATTCTTCAATGCACACATGGGTTCTTTCTAGAACTGATGAGAAAGAGTGATTTGACGCAAAATGTATGAAATTGACCCAGCAATTCAAAGAGAAACAGATCGTGAAATGGCTCCACCCACCTTTGTTTCACTGATTCATCAGTTTATTTATTTGGGAATAAGAACTCAAGGGGGTTTATTTCTGATTAGACATGCATGAGATTGCACTGTGAAATTCTGATTCTCTCCACTGCCCGCACCCACAATACAGCATGGGATTTAACTTGTTGGGTCTGCATCTTCGTTTTTTTGCAAAACATTCTTATTTATATTGCCATTCCCCCTCTCCAAAATGTCCAAGAGCTTCTCTACATTAAGCAAAAATCCCATACCATTACCACGCTTTCTTCTTCTGGAGTCTTTCCAGGTTTATGATGGGATCCTTTAGATGGTGAACATGTGATTTGGAATTGAAAACTTCTTTTCTTAGAAATGCTCAATATGTTCAATGAAACATCATCATCTAGTGGCTGAATTATAGTGCTACACCAGCATTTCACACCGCTGATATGGTGCGATTAACTGTTATTACATCTTATCCCTGATCTTTTTGAAAGTGGGATGAAGGGGGAAGCATGGGAGACATCCCTTACTTGACATCTTGTAAGGGACATGCAAACCTCCATGAGGGATCAATCATGACCGTGCAATAAAACATTCATGTAGAGAAGCTGTATTCCCTTTCAGTGTGAGTGAAACAGCTTCAAAATTATCATTGGCATTTTGAGCCAGGCTCTCCTTTCCACTTTAGCAAAAGCTATATCTTGCTATGAGAAATGAATATATAATTTTACCAACTTTGTCTTTTGGGTAATAAACAGACAAACCCCAAATGAGGCTCTGGGCAATGGCACAGCTAGTATTTCAAGTTTTTTGCAGTGGAGGTTGATGGCTTCAATTTCAGTGGGGCTGTGAATCCATTCCAGGTTTCAGTCAGAACCAGCCAGAACTTTAAAGGAGCAATCCAAGGTACTGAACATATTTTGGGGATAGGGTTCGGCACCTTGGAGAGTATCTTTAGAGTTCTGGCTGATTGACAGCCCCACTGAAATCAGAGCCCCCAGCCTCCCCTACTTTTTTGTTTCCCTCTCAGTCCAAGAGACAACCAGATGCTGCTAGGGGGGGGGGGGTGAGACTCTGGGTGACTACAATCCACTAGCTCTCACTGTCACCTGGAGGTTTCTCATTCAGTATAGGCTCATTTATGGGCTCCTATGAGAATCAAAACACCTGGGATTTTTATGGTCATTTTTTTCACTGACATTTTATTAATGTTTGTTTTGAAAATTCCCTCCAATTTTTATGCAAACAGTTCACTGATACGTCATTCTGCCAAGTACACTTTTCAACCTGAATGTCATGTCTTGTCAATCTGATTTTGATTTTCATAAAGGTTCTTAGGAAGTTGATTTCAGTGAATGTAAATGCTCATATACCATAAACAGATATATATGTGAAACCTGTTTTGGTCTGTGTCACTGTTGCATGTTTTTTTACCCATAATTTCACAGCATTTCCACTAGGGCTGTGCAATCCTCATTAATCTGTACCTGAGAGAGAGAGAAAGAGAGAGATTCTAATAAAAATAAATATGTAGATATGTATTTAACTTTTTTCTCAAATGTATATTTTTTGTGTCTTAAAATAAACTTTAAAATGTGTATTTTGATTAGGGATGTGCACGGCCAGGAAAATCGTATCAGAATTGGAATCGGGACATCTGATTTTGACCTGTATCGTATTGGATAAAATCGGACGTCCCTTGAATTGCTTCGGATCTGATTCCAATATGAAAATTGGACCTCCAATTTTTGAATCGGAAGCCATTTTGAATTATTTCTCCCATAGCCTAGTATTGTGTTTAAAAATGCCTATAACTTTTTTATTTTTAAAGATAAAAGCATGAAACTTGGCCACATTGCAGATGGGTTTGAGGTACTTATGTGTGAGAAATTTCAGAAACATAGGTGCAGGTGTTTTGTGGCTATGAGTTTTTTACTTTTAAAGTTCCAAAAGTTCCAAAACTGAGGGGGAGAAGACGGGGGAGGGGGTGCTGTTTGACAGCTGCCAAACCCTCCGTTTTAGAACTTCTGGAACCTTTAAGGTAAAAAAATCATAGCCACAAAATGCCTGCATCTATGTTTCTGAAATTTCTAACACATGTCAACCTAAGTGGTACCTCCAATGTGGCCAAGTGTCATGGTTCTATCTTTAAAAATGAACAAGTTGAAGGCATAACTGTATTTTCCCCCACTCCCACCCATTTTTCAAAATTTAATTGCAACCCAAGACAAGCACCTACGTTTCTAAAATTTCTCACACATGTCAAGCAACATGGAATCTCCAAGGTGGCCAAGTTTCATGGTTCTATCTTTAAAAATGAAAAAGTTGAAGGCTTAACTGTATTTTCCCCAGTGCATCCCATTTTTCAATAATTCATTACCACAAAATGCCTGCACCAATGCTTCTGAAATTTCTCACACGTAAGTACCTAAAACCCATCTGCAATGTGGCCAAGTGTCATGTTTCTAGCTTTTAAAATAAAACAGTTATAGCCCTTTATTTCTTCAAGGCAAACTCTTAGGGAGAAAGACCTAAAATGGAGGTCTGATTCTCTGATTTTATCTGATTCGAATCAGATTTTAAAAAATCAGATCGGATAAAATTGGAGCTCCTGAAACAAAAATCGGTATTGGGTATTGGATGTCTGATTTCGCATGAATCGTCTCTGTGTCGGATATCGGATCCAATTCAATGCACATCCCTAATTTTGATCATGCTTAAACTGCTGGGAACTGCATCACCACAAAATCTGCTGGATAGCAAAGGTCTGATCCATATATTAGAGAGATGCAGGTCATTTTGGGTAGTAGTTATTAAATTCCTCAAGTATCCCTATGTATTCATTTTAAAAAACTAGGCACGAGGCTATCTGATTCCACCCCTCAACCAATCCCATTCCCAGGTGCTGGTTGTGGCTGCTATTTCACTGGAGACAGGTGGGCACCGGTTATAGCTGTAGATGTGGATGCTAGGCAGTCTGGCCAGGTTTTTTTTTTTTTTGGAGAGCCAAAACAGCCACCTTAAAAGTAAATGTATGCATTTCTATTGTCTCAGCAAACCTGTGTGTCTGAGAATGAGAGGTCAAGAGACTGCGACAGGGTGTGTGATGGAGGGAGAGAAAGAGAGAGAGAGTGGCTCAGTTCACACAACATATTTCTCTATGCAGTATGAAAACTCCAGTCAACGGTTAAGTTTGTAAGGGGTACTCATCAGACAACATGTTCTAACTAGAACAACGATCTGGACCTGATCCGAGGGAAATCGGATACACCCCGCATCTGGATCGTCCGATCTGATCCGAACCAGTCCAGAAGGACCCGATTCGGTTTGGATAAGATTGGAGGATCAGACCCCCCTCCCGCCCCTTGTGCTCCTTACCTGCTGGGGCCGTCCGCTGCTATCAGCTTTCTTTCCCCCAATGTAAGCCGATGGCGAAAACAGCTAAAATAGCATCCAATCCGAAAATCGGACGTCCGATTTTCAGATCGGAATTGGGTCCGAACCGGGAAGCCTCTGATCTGATCTGAGGCCTCGGTTCCGGTTCTGATCCCGGTTCTGATCCTGGGGGACATGCATGTCCCTAATTCTAACTCCATCGTTGTGTGACCATGGGCTCCCATGGAGTTGAGGAAAAGTCAACACGGCATTTGATTGACAGTTCCTCCATCCTCTCTCCTCCAGTCCCTCCAATGCTGCAAAAAAACAATCCTAGAGGCTCTTCTAGAGCAGCACTCGCTCCTTTCACTGCTCTAGCCAGGGAACGCTGTAGCCAGTGGGAAAAGTCTGCTCAGTGCAGCTCTCCAGACAACATAGAAAGCAATGGTTGTGCAAGAACTCTCCTCTGCACAGGGAGGATATTCAGCTGGAGTGTTTTCTTTAAAAACTCCATCATGGGGTGACATTTTCTCTCCAGACAACACATTTCTCAATGGTGGTGTAAGAACTTCACTGTGGAGTTCTAAAACTACCATTGCCAAACATGTTGTCTGAACTGAGCCAGTATGAGGGAACATCACAACAGGGCAGAGATGGGGAATGTGTGGCCAGAGATCTTCTTGAACTACAACTCCCATCATGCATCACCATTAGCTATGATGATTAGGGCTGATGAGAGTTGCAGTCCAACAACCTCCAACATCTGAAGGGACACACCCTGGTTTAGATGAATGGAGAATGGGGGAGAAATGCCAATGAGTTTCCTTGGATTTCTGCTTGCATTATTACAACTAGGGGTGTGCATCAGATCGGATCCGATCCACGATCCGAATCCAATCTGCCTCAAATCGGAAAAATCCAATCTGATCCAAACAACCCTCCAATCTGATCTGATCCGATCCGCCGAGTTCCGATCCGGATCGGAAAACTTTTAATCTAAAAAATTCGTAGCCACCAAATGCCTGGACCTAACTTTCTGAAATTTCTGACAGACAACTACCCCTAACCCATCTACAAAGTGAGAAACTTTCAGACTTCTAACTTTTAAAATAAAAAAGTTATAGGTGTTTCTTTCCTCATTGTTTCAAAAATATCTTGCCACCACATGCCTGGACCTAGCTTTCTGAAATTTCACACACATATCAAGCAAAGTGTTACCTGTAATGTGCCCAAGTTTCCTGTTTGTATCTTTAAAAATAAAAACGTTGGAGGCATAACTGTATTTATCCCACTACTACCAATTTTTCTAAAATTAATTGCCACACAAGGTAAGCACCTATGTTTCTGAAATTTCACACACGTAGGTGCCAATGTACCACCTATAATGTCACAAAGTTTCATATGTGGAATGTTAAAAGTGAAAAAGTTATAGGCATTCCTGGTTTTTTATTAAAAAATTAATTGCCACAAAATGCCTGCACCAATATTTCTGATTTTTCTCACAGATAACTATCCCTAACCCATCTACAAAGTGCCCAGATTTCATCCTTCTATCTTTAAAAATGAGTACTTTTTATCGCTGTCTGTTGATACTTTGATTTAGTCCTGTGAAAATGATTCGTATCATAGGAACTGTGAATTTAAGCTCCTCTTGGTCATTTTGCAGATTCCACAGTTCAAATGAACGTGAAGGATTCCTATGAGCTCATTACATCCATAGTACAAGGTCTGTGCTGGTTCTCCTAGAGTCTTCAAATCAGGAACCACAGTTGCACATTTTGACCTGTAAACTGGTAAATAGCTTGAGTCAATAGCCTACGTCTTGTGCCACGTTCTTTTGAGTTCCCAAAGATCATTTGACAGAACTCATTTAGTCAGTTCACCAAATCTATATGATTTGTACACAGAAGTGTTCCACTTATTTTCAATTCCATTCCCTTGCAGACTAGGAAGAACTTTCTATCTGGGTTGGCTTTCAGTTGGTTGTGCTATCTAATATATGACACATATGTGACACTTTTCTTGAATGCCAAGAGCATGCCATAACTCAGAGGGAGAACATGCTTTGGATGGTTCAATACTGACATCCGGGAAAGACCCTTGTCTGAAACTGTGGAGAGCTGCTGCCAGTCAGTGTAAGATAATACTTAGCTAGAGGGACCAATGGCTGGACATGCCCCATGATCAGTAACCTCATTGTACAATGTCACAAATTGTGCCTGCTTACAACTTACCCTCCCTGCACCCACACTTTTCCTTGGCCTTTCAGGCCCTAATCCAGATGGGGAGGATGCCCATCTGGACCAGCAAAGATGCCCCACATTGTCCTGATCCTTTATTGCCTTATGAAGCCTCTGAACTGTAATGTATTGCTAGAGGAGTCCTTTTCTTACTGTGAACAAGCTATCTACTTATAACTATCAACACTCTGGGACACTAAACTCAACAACTGTTTACTAGGAACCAACATGGGCATGTCAGGAATAAGTCATGCCAGACCAACCTTTTTTCTTGATGGAGTCACTAGTTTGGTAGATCAAAGGAAAGCTGCGGACTTAGTATATCTGTAATTCTATGATTCAAACAAGTGGCATTTTATTTTCTCTATGAGGTGATCGCACAAGAACAGCGTTTGAATGTACTGGGACGATACATCCATTTGAAAACATATTTGTCGCACATTCATATATTACATTTCTGGGTGTACACGTAAGACATCGTAGGTGTACACCTAAAAATGCCCCTATTACACAAGCTGTTTCCCTTACTTTGTTATACTGAAAATGGTAGTTGTGGCTTCTGTCCTCTGGGTGTCTATGCTGCAGCACAGTTTCTTTCCCCATCAGTATGAGAGGAGAGCGAAGTAATGATAATCCTTGTCATCGCAAGGTCAGGGATAGAGCTGAAACAAACGGCTTTGGTATCTCACAAACCAAAATTCTAATGCTCACTCACTTTGACAAATATGGCAATTTGAGTTCAATCTATACTAATCAGGGACCATGTTTTTATTCTTTACTTTTGCCCCCCCCCAAAAATCAGCCCTTTTAAATCAGTGTGGGAAATCATACAACATGCACAGACACACACCCAGACACCCAGATACAAACACTGTGTCATTGCCACTTTAAAAGCTGATGAAATATACAGTTCAGCTTTTATTTACAATAATATATATTAATATATACTTGTCAACTAATAAAATTAATTTTGGACATACGTTTTTAAAGCGATCTATATTCATTCCCCTTTCGTTGCAAACTCCACCTTCCCCTTCCTTTTGTCCAAAGCCCTATAATTAAATCTCATGTGATTTCAATCACATGGAGTGGGAGAGAAGGGCTGTACCTATTGGCTGTTGCATCATGGTCCCTTCCCCGGTACATGCAGTTGGGCACAGCTCTCCCCCACGGTACACACATTGGCTCCTCCCATGATGTGGACCCCTGTGCAGTCTGGGTTCCATCTCACAGGTCAAAGTTGAGTAGGATCCCTTCTACAGGTCTGCTGCCCAATATATGGATAGGAGTGGGGGAAGATGGGGCTGCAATTTCAAACCTTTGGTGAAAGTTTCTCCCAGCTGTAAACGTAATTCTTTTTTAGAACGGCTACTTTTACTTAGTCAGCTTCCATTCCTACCTCAATACCTACAATAAAGAAAAAGATAAATAAACAGGAAAATCTGAATGAGAAGATGAAGAGAGGGAGGAGAGTAAAATAAATAAACAAAACAAACAAAACCACCCAAAATGATCCTCACTAAAACCTTTTTATGCTATGTATATTTTCACAAAACTCCTCCATACTTCTTTATACCTCTCTTCCATACCTTGATTTTTATATACTGTTTTTTTGTTGGCTGCCAGTCTATGCGGAGTGTACGAAGCATGGTGGGAGCCAGGCATTTCACATGTAGCTTTGATTAAAGTGATCATCCTCCCTTTTCATGGACAAGTTAGCCACTGTGTGCATAGATCTTTATGTGGATTGCTTTGCTTGCACCATATCTTATATGTATGGTGGAGGAAAGACTTGGTTAGGTGAGTGTGTGAAATGGCAAATAAGGCAAAACAGGTAAGGCAGAAACTAATGCATAAGACTTGTCTGTTCTGTGTTCCTTTAGTTATTGAACAGTACACTACAGTGTAAAACATCAGAGATAATAACACTGCTTCAACCTTTCTTTAGTGCCTGCATCTCTCATTTTTTTCCAGTACTGTTTCCTAGGCTCAAGTATGAGTAAATTTCCCAATTTTTTGTTTGCTTGTATTTTGCCTTGCAGTAAATCCATTGTTGTGCCTTGTTATTGCTTAATAATTTAGTCTGATTCAAGTGCAAATCCGAATGTGATATATATTAATGTCAAATAATAATGGGAAACATATATTGTGGATCAGATGTGGAGCGGCTGATGTAGCCTCCTCATGAGTAACATGGTTTGCTTGAAGTGCTATAAACTGAGACTCTGCGTAGCTTCTCCTTAGAATTTTCCCCTGGTGTTTATTCACAATACCGATTGTTGGGATTTTACAGTCCAAATTTGTTGGGATTAGATCTCCAAAATTAATATTTTAGATCTGAGATTAAGTGTGTGTGTGTGTAATCCCGAGGAACAGTGAACCATCCAGTTAAGAGGGTATCTATTTGGGGATTTCATGTTGTCAAAATGTTACATTTGGTGAAAATGGAGTTTTTAATATTTTGTGAGTGAAAAGCAAGAATATACTTTAGTTTAGGTCTGCTGCTTTTTATGGCTTTCATCGACAAGCACAAAAATTGAAATTACATGTGATGCTGAATACATCATTAGGAACTATGTCACTATCCATTGTACCAATGGAAAAAAATCCCCCTCCCCCAACCTCATAGCCTTATTGGAAAGGATGGCTGAGGAGGGAAGGATTAAACCTCAATTTCCAATGCACTGCAGTCCCAATGAAAATCACACACACACACACACACACACACACACACAGAGTTGTTAAATGGACCATTGTAATAACCTATTTACAGCACAATCCTATACATGTCTACTCAGAAGTATGTCCCATTGAATTCAGTAGTAATTGGGTATAGAAGTGCAGTCTTAGTGATATCTTTAGTTTGACCTTAAGGCTGCAGTGCTATATGGACTACCTGGGAGTAAGTAGACATGGATAGATTGTGCTGTAATAGGGGAATGCAATTACCACAGCCTTATAATCATTACCCTTCTCCACTGATGCCTTGGGAGTGTAGGCTAGGTGGCTGTGGATTAAGGATCCCTGAAGAAATTTAGCAAACTATTAAATGTATATAAAACCAAAATAAGTTCTGATGTCGATATATTGTACACTGGTTTGTTTTTGTGATCATCTTCACCATACTGATGAGATTGAAGTTGTATTATGAGAGAGAATGTGAATGAAAAAAGAGGGCAATTTATATCTCTATGTATATCTAATTGTAGAAATAGGTATCAAATGCTGTGTGATTTGTATGGGAAAATCTTTTATCTAATTTTATTTTAAATAGGAAAAAACTAAAATGTGAAGAGAAAGCACAGATCTGCCCGAGATTGTTGTCATGAATAGTTATGATTTCCAGGTATTTTATTTGCCAGTCCAGTATCTCTGGAAGGTGTATGAAATAGCTTTGGAACTTTCGTCTGCAGCTATCCGATGTGAAGCAACTTGTGTTAGCAACTGACCCATGGGCTGTATTTTCAGAATTGGGTCACTGAATTTAGCGAGTCCTGATAGGGGACAAATGTTTTGGAGCATGCTATTAGTGATATCTTGGGAATCTTTACTCTTGTAAGGAAGCTGTCAGAAACAGAGGGTCACACTGGGATGACAATTTATCCACTAGTTCAAGCAGACCAAAGATACTGCCGAAAAATTTAGCCATGGAAAGCTGGATCAAGGTGCAAGAAGGACAGAAACTTGAGGGATATGGTGGGCAGAGGCTAGATAAGACAGATTAAAGACAGTAAAGCATTCACATGGTTGGGCCAGAAGGTGAGAAAAGGCCCAATAAAGAGACAGAGACAGCAAGTGTGTGATGCCACCAGTTGCACCGGAGAATGGACATTTGCAGGGTGATGCGTTGTGTTCTAAGATGGACAATGAGAACTTTAGGGACTCGATCTCACTTGAACAGTGCTTGATGCCAGTAGGCAGGACCTCAGGAACTGGGATGTGTTGACTAAAGGGCACAGGCAAAGGTGCATAAAGTGGGAAAACTGGGATAGAAATCCCCTGGCAAAATGTCAGCAACAAGGAGTCAGTGCAAGAAGGGAGTTGTCCAGCATGCATGCTAGAGTTCTGGAGGTCAACTTTGGCCCCACTTTCAGAAGAGCTGTTAAGCTTTCAGGTCTTGTGCCTTGGGGGTCATCGCTGGTTAACTTGTTAAGGTATTTCCCATTGTCCCAAACCAGGTTTAGCCTCCTTACTGTCAGCGGAGGCTGGGGGCTCTGATTTTGGGGGGCTGTGAGTCCATTTCGGGTTTCAGTCAAAACCAGCCAGAGCTCCAAAGGAGCTATCCAAAGTCTTGAACACTATTCTCAAAATATGCTCAGCACCTTGGATAGCTCCTTTAGAGTTCTGTCTGGTTCTGAAAATGGAGCCACCAGCCTCCACTGGGACACAAATAGCAGTTTCTGAGTTACACCAGCAGTCAATGGGAAGACAAGTATGCAAATAGCTGGAGGAGGCACTGGTAGACAGGCACAGATGGTCTCAGGGTTTAGCTGGTTCTTACTAGGGATGTGCACAGACGGAAAAATTGGATCGGAATCGGATTGGATTTTTTAAAAAATCAGATCGGAAAAAATCGGAGGGCCAGTGGATCCGATCCGATTCCAATCCGAAAATCGGATGTCCGATTTTTGGATTGGATGTCATTTTGAATGCATTTCTCCATAGCCAGGTATTGTGTTACACAAACACCCATAACGTTTCATTTTTAAAGATAGAAGGATGAAACTTGGGCACTTTGTAGATGGGCTAGGGGTAGTTATCTGTGAGAAATTTCAGAAAGATTGGTGCAGGCATTTTGTGGCAATTAATTTTTTAATTACAAATCAGGAATGCCTATAACTTTTTCATTTTTAACGTTCCACACATGAAACTTTGCCACATTGCAGGTGGTATATTGGGACTCGTGTGTGTGAAATTTCAGAAACATAGGTGGTTGCCTTGTGTGGCAATTAATTTTAGAAAAATGGGTAGTAGTGGGGTACTCCACATTAGATATACCACTTTGGTTCGCATATGTGATAAATTTGGTTCACATGTGTGATAAATTTGGTGGCTATTAATTTTTTAGATTAAAAGTTACAACAACACCGAGTTTTGACAGATAAAAGAGGGAGGGAGAGGCGGGGAGGGGGTGCAATTGACAGCCCAAGCCTCTGTGGAAAAACTTCTGTAACATTTAATCCAAAAAAATCGTAGCCACCAAATGCCTGGATCTATCATTCTGAAATTTCTGACAGATAACTGCCCCTAACACATATACAAAGTGAGCAACTTTCAGACTTCTAACATTTTAAATAAAAAAGTTATAGGCGTTTCTTTCCTCATTGTTTCAAAAATACCTTGCCACTACATGCCTGGACCTATCTTTTTGAAATTTCACACACTTATCAAGCAAAGTGTTACCTGTAATGTGCCCAAGTTTCCTGTTTGTATCTTTAAAAATAAAAAAGTTGAAGGCATAACTGTATTTACCCCACTACTACCCATTTTTCTAAAATTAATTGCCACACAAAGCAACGATCTATGTTTCTGAAATTTCACACACATGAGTCCCAACATACCATCTGCAATGTGGCAAAGTTTCATGTGTGGAACGTTAAAAATGAAAAAGTTATAGGCATTCCTGGTTCATAATTAAAAAATTAATTGCCACAAAATGCCTGCACCAATCTTTCTGAAATTTCTCACAGATAACTACCCCTAGCCCATCTACAAAATGCCCATGTTTCATCCTTCTATCTTTAAAAATGAAAGTTATAGGCATTTTTGTAACACAATACTAGGCTATGGGGAAAAGCATTCAAAATGGCGTCTGATTTTCCATTTTTTTCTGATCTGGATTGGGTCCCTTTGGATTGGATCGGATTGGATCAGATGGCTGATCAGATCAGATCGTTTTTAATCTGAATTTTGGGAGGATCGGATCCAGATCGTGGATTTGATCCGATCCGCTTCACATCCCTAGTTCTTACACACTTTTAATTTTCTGAGAACTTTCAAATTAGCTTGTGATCCTGCACACCTGTTGGCAGGAGAAACAAAACTCACAATGTTTTAGAATGCTGTTATTTGAACAAGCAGTGAAAGGGGATTCTACCTTATCCCCTAAGTATCACTCTTGGTTTACCCCACCCTCAATCTGATATGAGTTGATTCTGGAGAGTCACAGTGACATTAGTAAGTCTATCTCTAGGGGTTTCTTTCTTCCCCTCCCACTATCATTATTCAAACAATAAGAAACATAAAGATCTTTAATGGCTGATCACAGAGCTGCCAAAATAAATATATCACCAGTTTGGTAGAAAGCCTTGTGTTTAACCTCGTCCTTCTTGAGGGAGATAATGAGAAATGCAGTGATGAAACCAAGCCTGGAGATGCTCATTTCTGTGGGCATTCTACACACGATTTCAATTTAAGGAGTTAGTTTTGGATTTTAAGGCCCTACATGCCTGGGACTAACATTTTCAGGAATATAGCCCTCTTTAAACCTCCTATAAGTGCTCCCTGGTTCATGTTATTTATTTATGCATGAGTTTATTTATAAAGCCATGCCCTACCTTTATGCTCTAACAAGTGCATTCAAGGCAGCATAGTGTTAAAATTACAATTAATATATGTAATTCAATCAAAACTGAGAGCAAAGAGCAGATTCATTATTCATTAAGGCATTAAAATGTGGAAGCAAACACATTAAAATCACAAACAGTGCAGTGAGGGAAATAGTCAGCACAGGCCAAAAGCCCAGAAAAAACAAAACTGTTTTGACATTACATAAAAGAAGAAGAAGAAAGGGAACCAACTGAACCCCTCCAGGTAGGGAATTGCATCACAATCAAGGGGCTGCAACTGAAAAAGGCCTGCTCTTGTGTTCCTGCAACTGTGCCTATGATGTGGTGGAATATGCAGGCCCATCCCAAAGCAGGTTGCTGCCTCAAGTGAGCATTAGCAGCGCTGCCACCACCTATCCTCCCTCCATACAGCACCTGCCTGTTTGGGTTTTTTTTGCTACGCGTATGTGTGTGCCCCACCTCTCCCAGAACTTTCAAGTCTCATGAGACTTCCAAGACAAAGTGCAAGAGTCTCGCGAGACTTCAGTCAGCCTTATCCCAGAAGTCTCATGAGACAATCAGCCTCACAGGTGAGCAGGAAAGTGAGAAAGTGGCTGGCTGCTTCTTGGTCCTGCTGATGACCTGCATGGCCTTCCTGCTGGTTGGCCATGCAGGCGACCAGCCAGAACAAGAAGCAGTGGGACCAAGAAGTGGTGAATGTGGCTGGCGAGCACAGCCTGCCTGCTGCCCAAGCAGTCTAGGTGGGCAGGAGCTGGAGGCATGTAGCAAGTGGCCACTCCTTGGTCCCACTGGCCACCTGCACATCATCCGCGGGATCAAGAAGTGGCAGGCCCTTTGGAGGGGGAAAGCAATTTGCCACTCTTCCTATATTTTGCCACCTGATGCATCCGCATTAGGCTGCTTCATGGTAGGGCTGGCCCTGGGAATATGGAACACTTTGTGAGGTGTCATTTGTGCAGATTAGGAGCAAGGACTTCTTGCTAGTGGCACCATATTTGTGGAACTCCCTCTATTGTATGTAGCTTTAAAGTTTTAAAATAACTCACATGACCACAACAACCATGGTAAGATTCATTTTACTGAACTGTGAATCAAACAGGAACGAGGTAGTGAAACTGTAAAATAGGGTAAGATTTAAAGAAACAGTACACTAAACTCCCTACCCAGGGAAGACCATCTATGTTCAACTTAAGAGACTTTAAACCATGGGCAAGTTATGGGCATCCAGATGTTTTAGCCTACAATTTCCATCAGCCCTAGACAGAAAAGCCAATTGTGAGGGATGTTGGGAGTTAAAAGCCAATACATTTGAATGGCCCCAAGTTGCCCACAACTGCTGTCCCTTCTTTTGATACGGCGTTTGATATCTCTTGTCCATTGATTTAAGACAAAATGCTTTTATTGATTTCATACTGTTTTTTTAATTTATGTGTTTTAAACTGTTGCTTAACAAATAAGTGAATGACAAATGCTTTAAATAAATAATCCCCCCACCATTTTTGGTTCTGTTAATAGGACATTGTATTTGCCAAAGAGCAGAATTAGATTTTCACAAGTATTACTAAATATTCACCACCACCACCTCTTTCTTGGGATGCAATAGCCATTCTTTAGCTTTTTTAAAAAAATATTGTTGTAATAACTTGTTTTGAGATCTAGTTTGCAAGAAAATCAGGATATACATTTCTAAAGTAACAACAAAAAAGCAAGCAAACAAACAAACAAACAAAGAAGAAAGAGTCATATTAGAGAACTTTACATATTAACCAAGGAGTTATGCTCATTGAACTCAATGGCTCTTACTCCTAAATAGCATGAATAGGATTGCACTCTAAGACCCATTGATTCCAGTGACATAGAGGTTAACCAAATATTCTCTAAATTGGACTATTGGTCTATAACTTCATTGCACTCTTATTTGTATTCAGTTGTTTTATAGCCTCTCAAACAGCTTCTATCTTTCACTGACTTCCTTAGTAATAGTCTAATCTTATAATGGTTTTTAGGGACTGTTTCCTTATTAGCTTACTAATTGGCTTTAATTCTTTAAAGCTTATCCTTGTCTCAGTCCTTCATATTGTATGCAAGTTTTTCCTCTTTCTAGTTTCCTTTTCTTTATATTATCCACATATACACAGTATCAAGTCTTAAACTGTTTAATCTTATTTTATTATTTCATTTGTTGTTATACTCCTCCTCCCACTGATTTTGGCTTTTTTATTACAGATCTTCAGTATGCTATGAAGTTGCTGAACTAAAATTCCTCAGCAAGTTTGATTCAATTTATTTAGAGTTCTATCAAGACCAGAGGTTACTCCTCTCCACCACTGCTAGGGCTTTGTTATTGCTTACCTCTGGTGGTTACTCTGCTTATATTTACTTGCCATATGAGAAGAATAATGAATGTGTTTCATTAATTGTGCTGTAAGCCGATGAAAGTTTATGCTACAATAAATGTGTTAGTCTTTAAGGGCAAAATCCTATGCATGTTTAGACCTGCCATTCACCAGCCTATGCTGGCTGTGGAATGCTGGAAATTGTGGGACTTTACTCTATCTAAATATCCATAGGATTGTGCCCTAAGTTACAGCAAGACTTTTTTGTGCGTTGGTTATCCATGGCTACCCTATCTTAGCCCTTATGTAAGAGCCATAGAAAGCCAAAAAGGCCTGGCATTTTTATCCGTGGAATTGCCTTCTGTTTTCCAATACTTCGTAACTTCTGCTCTAGGAATGTTCATTGAACATCTGAATGGTGCTCATGTGTGTAATGCTGCCAACTGTTTAGGTGCTCAGTGACTGCACAGAAGGATTTCAGTATCCTGTGTGAAAAGGGCTAATATCAAAAGTTCTAGGACAAAATTGTATCCCATTGGGTTCTGTGCTTGGTCAGTTCCTGGGGGTGCAGGTGTACATGGTATGTGAACCCCATGTCTCCAGTATTAGGATAACTAATTTAATAAATCATAATGTTGTTTTTTGCAGTCATAATGTGTTACAGTGGCTCATTGTTTTCTACATATCCAACTATGTTTTTTAAGGACACTGTCACCTCTCCAAGGGTTTTGAAAATTCTAAGACACTAACCAAGTCTAAAGAAAAAAAAATACTGTGTGGAATAACTCAAGCACATATGTCAATACTTGATGATGACATGGACAGTTTTGAATAGATTATTTAATGGCTCTTTGAACTGGTCATGGGTCGTGCTTGATACTCAGCAAAAAGAAGAGAGCAGCAGAATACAATTTCTCCCTTAGATAGCCGGTTAAATCTAATTTAACAAGTAGAGTAGGTTAGGTCTTTCTCTGACTAGAAAAAGTGTGCTTCCCTTCTTTTGACAAAAGGATGGAAAAATTGGTATCTGGAGTAAAAAGGCATTCAGACTTAAATGAAAAGCCTTGGCAAAGAAACAAAACTAACTGTGCAGCCCTATGCATCTTCACTCAGAAGCAAACTCCATTGAGTTCAGTAACACTTCCTCCCTGAGATTATAGGATTGCATCCTATGCCTTCTAAATATGTGGTAGCATGTTTAAAGGTGCAATCCTATGCATGTTTAGAGAGAGAGAAAAATCCTACAACATGCTGGTTGGGGAATGCTGGGAGTTGTAGGAGCCCCCCCCCCCCAAACATAAACATTTAAGGCATAGGAGTGTGCCTTAAATGTTATATTTTAGAAATTGCTTAACTTGGTTTCAATGTAAACCTTCAAATTGATTGCAGGGTTGATTGGCTCAAACCAATGTGCACTTTTTAAAACCAGAAGCAATATGATATAGGCTTGGGAGCAGCACACGTTGAATTTTAACTCTAACACTGTGAACTACCTTTGAACTTACTGGCAACTAAGCCAATGATTTTCAGAAGAAATACGATTATTATTGGGTTATGTCTCAAAGTGCTGCACCGAAGGGAGTCAATTCTCTCTTTCTCTCTCTCTCTCTCTCTCTCTCCAAGAAGATATAGACATGGAAGTGTGCTGGATTTACAGGAAAAATGTTGTCAAAGGCTGGGCCCTGCTGTCATCCCAGACTACCAGCAGTGACTTGAACACTGATTCATAGGGTGAAGGGGCAGCTAGATCAGGGTGGGGGTAAGGGTGGGAGCAGAAATGGTAGAGGCACAAGACTGGAGCCCTCAGACCAAGCTCAAATCCAGAAACCTCCTGACAAGCTGG
Source organism: Anniella stebbinsi (assembly GCA_029215795.1). Lineage (NCBI taxonomy): Eukaryota > Metazoa > Chordata > Lepidosauria > Squamata > Anniellidae > Anniella > Anniella stebbinsi. The sequence continues at coordinate 86,912,587 of JARDYH010000005.1, read as the reverse complement.
GATCCCCAGTCACTACAGCCCCTGAACCGCTCAGCAGTGCAGTCAGCCTGTCCAGAAAGAGATAATGGAAAGGCAACGGAGTGTCAGGCTCCAAGCCAGAAGGTTGCCTTCTTTAAAGCGTTCCATTCCAAAGCAAGATGCCTGGGCCTGGGAATGCTAGCCATGCCTGGGGAGTATGGAAAGGCTCTAGGAAGCACCAAACAGTTGTTAGAACAAGTCTCTGATTCCAGCTCTCACCTTGGAGTGGGTACTCAGTCCTTACCCGTCTGTCCCCTACTTTTACTGTCTGCTTTGGACTTGCTTCTTCCAAACTCTTCTGTGGGTACAGCATTTTCAGGATTGAACACTTGGGGCAGTATCCAACCATGTCACTCCATTAGCGCAAATGATGTTGTGCTAGTGAAAACTAGGTTCTGAACATTGCGCAAGAGAAGAATCCAACTAATGTTACATTTGAGCAAGTGGTTCTACATTATGCATATGCAACCCACTGCGCATAACTCTTGTGCAACCCATTGTGCATAACTCTTGTGCGACCTGTTGTGCAACCCTTTGCACATAGGAGTTGTGCAGTGGGTTGTATAACCGGTTGCAGAAGTGTAATGGGCAATGGAAAGATTCAGCGGATACTGCCTTTGGACTCAAGAAGCTCTGCTGCAGAGCAGGAGATCAAGGAGACTAAGGGGATTACTTTCTGGGTTGTAAGAATGAGGGGAAACCCTCTCAAGTGTCCACTGCAAAAATACAAGGCTGATTCCCAACCAGGAAACACAATCAAGCTATCAGTGAGCTCTATGTATTCCCCCATGTCGTAGGCTGACCATATGAAAAGGAGAACAGGGCTCCTGTAACTTTAACAGTTGTAGAGAAAAGGGAATTTCAGCCAGTGTCATTTGTATGCAATTAGTTCCTGGTGAAATTCCCTCTTCATCACAACAGTTAAAGTTGCAGGCACTATACTAGAGTGACCATATACAAAGAAGGCAGGGCCCCTGCAACTTTAACTGTTGTGATGAAGAGAGAATTTCACCAGGAACTAATTGCATACAAATGACACTGGCTGAAATTCCCTTTTCTCTACAACTGTTAAAGTTATATGAGCCCTGTCCTCCTTTTCATATGGTCAGCCTACCCATGTGTCCTTTGGTGTGAATTATTCCTTCTTTCAGGTACCCCATCCCTGGGATACAGAAGCCTACTTCAGTGCCATAGTGACCATGAATGGATAGATGACAAACCGGCCAGAATGCTCCTCTCTTTAAAAGCTAGAGGAACTTTAGCATGTCTACAGAAGAATGTAGGAGGCCACTCACTTCAGCTCTTGATCTCCCAAGGTTGAGAGCACCTTTCCGTGATCCTCCCTCCACTGGGCCACTGACCTCCAGGGGACAAGAGGACAGGAGACAAGACAGATATCCTTTCTATGCATGTTACCTCTAGCAAGAACAGTGTTCATGTTGGACATGTGCATGCAAATATAACCATTAGATGAAATAGCATCTACTTATCCTTTTCTTCCTCTATACTTTTAGTTGAGTCTCATATACTTGCTTGTCTTTTTGTATACTGGAGGCCCAGTAATGTTTTTAAGTCATGGCTGGTGCATATTCAATAGCTGGGAAAGTGATGTGCTTCTTCACACATTTAACACACCCCTATTAAAATTATAAGCAAGGTCCAATTTACTCAAGAACAGTACGCTTTCAATATAACCTCACTATAATTGTTTTTCCCCTGCAGTTTTCATGAATCCGCAGACTTCAAAGCAACAAGCAGGGGAAGTACAAAGGTAAAAAGCCATTATATTTCAGCTTTTTGTTCATTTTAATGGCATTGGATATTGGGAGAAGGGTGGAAAAATGGTACTGTAGGGTACTGCAAAATGTAGGTTTTGACAATTAGATGCTCTTTGAATATATATATATATATATATATATTCCCCCCATCCCTCTCTGAATTTAATCCAAATAAAACCACAGCATTCCCTATGAGCCAAGAACTGTTTTAGCACAGGCTGACAAGCCGTTGTCTTTTAAAGCTTACAGAAGTGGCAGGGTAGATTTCCAATGCTTTTTCTCACACAGCAGTAACCCTTGCTTCATGCCTGCAGGTCATAGCAATGCCCCACTGATGAAAATATCTTGCAAGCTGCAAGATATGCGATAATTAAAAGAATATCTGTCCAAATGTATTGCCTACCATGGCAGGAAAATAATCTTAATAGAATGATCTGAATAGAATTGAACAACACACGAAACCTTCGAGAGTTCAGTTGAAGTCAGGTCAAGACAATGCCGCTTATGCCTAGGTGGGCAGAAAAATGAAGTATCTTGAGATCATAATCTGACACTCAAGGTGAATGTCTGCAAAAATCAGGGGAGGGGGGAAAGCATGTTAAAAGGTCCAAATTAAGAAACTAAAGGAATAGAAATATTGGTATATCATGGAGGGATTTTCCTGGTTTCTTTTTTGAAGCTTGCAGAGGAAATCAAGTCCTAGCATTTACCAGTGAAATAGAAAATATTTCCTCCCATGCATGTGTAAATGCCTAGAGACCTGCTACCAGCTGTGGTTAACAGCACGATGCAGCTGTTTTATACTTTCCGTTCTTCCTTCAGCTCTGCTCTAGCAAGAAGTACAACCCCATTAGCTTTCTCACTCTAGCTCTGGCTGATGGTGTGAATGATCTACCTACTGATCTTCTGTCATTATGGTGTGATAACATGGAAAATAACTGTGCCCATCTCCCTCCATCCTGTGCTACTCCAGCTGTGTGTTGTTTCTCCATCTCCCTTTAGGTCTTGGAAGCAGGATTTGTCTGTAAGCTCAGTAACTAGAAAGAGATTTCTTATGGAAGTTGCATTTCCCTTAGTTTGTCACTTCCAATCTTTAACCATATTGTCACTCTAGAGTTTCACATCATATGAACTCAGATATTCATATGGTAGTTGTTGTATTTGGCCAGGGGTGGGGGGAGAGTCAACTCATGGATTACCTAGACTGGTCCTTGGTGATCAGTATTTCAGACAATGGAGGAATGGTACAGAAACTTCATTTTATTCACCCCCCACCACCACCACCCCGCTGTCTTAAAATGCAATGTCCTAGATTATTTTGTTTGGCTTGCATGGAGGATGGGGGCAGTATCATTGATGGGAACAGAATGTGGCTCTGAATAGGCCAAGCTTAGAGTACAGTCTTGAAAGAGCTGGTGTGCAGTTTCGAAGGTTGCTTGACAGGATTGTAAATTATGTCATATGAAGCTCATCAATTATAGAGATAAAACTGTGAAGGAGAGTGGTTTGTCAGGAGAGATAAGGAAAGAGGGACTGAACCTAGATATATGTTCAATCCTGATGATCTGGTCGTTTTTAGAAGTGAAAAGAGCTCGCTGAAGGAACCACTTAATAAATTTAATGACTTGTTAGAAGGGACAGGATGAAAAAGAGCTAGAATAAAATGCTAACTATCCTCTCAATTGCAAAATCACTAGGGCCCTTTGTGAAGTTTGCTAATGAGTGTAGATGTGGACTGCAAGTAAACAGGCATGAGGCAGAGGAGGTTAGCTTTTCAGTCTGAAAAAAGAATCCTTGGTGCTTCCAAGATGGCAGCCTCCAAATTCTACCAATCAAGTGGTATCATGATGCTATTCCATCTTTTCTTCCTTAGCAGATGCTTTTCTGGTAAGAAAAAAGATGGATGATGTGGGATAACATGGGAAGTCTCCAGACTGAAGGTATCATCATCTGGACCCTGTAAAATTCTGTGAATGAGGCTTAATGATTTTACAATAAAAGCCTCCTCTGGAAGCAGCCCTTGTTTTCAGAGTCTCAGGATGCATATCTGTACCTTTATGAAGTATTTTCTTCTATCTATGCAGAATTAATTCTCATGTTGGAGTCAGGTCTGGAATTAAGGCAAGGCAAGTGAGCAGTCCAGTGGGGCAGGGCAAACAGCAGAAGCCTGTCAGGGACAGATGCCAGGGCCTTTTGAGGGATCAAGCTGGAAAGCTCAACGTGGAGCAACCATTAGCCAAAAGTCATTGGCCTGGTTCACATGACACACCAGGCTCACTGTGGGTTATTCAAGCCACGATGAGCTAACCATTTTGAATATGCAACCTCCAATCTGGTTTTGGTGTGTCATCCTAACCCGGCCATTAGGGGTTATCCAATGGTTAAACAACCCTTGCATAACTCTTCAATAAATGTGTTGTTTAACCCTCATATAACACCTGCTGGCTGGGTACAGATGACATGCCAGAACCCCATTGAGGGTTGCATATTCAAAATGGTGCCTGGTATGTGTCAGTGTGAGATAAGTGAGGAATAACTTCATGTAGCTTCCATTAGAAGTCTCTGTATTTCCATTCCCAATTTCTCACCATACCAAGGATGAATTCACACATACACATTTATCACTTGATGACCTGCAGGCATGTGACTTCTGCCTCTGGGCCTAATCCACATACTGCTGTGCAAGACAAGTGGAGTGCTCCATTTCCTTACTCTTGTCACTGCTCATGTACTGAGAAAGGAATGATAAATAGACTAAATCAGTGAGGAAGAGGAGGAGGAAGACCAGGAGGCTCCAAGGATCAGCAATGGGCTTCCTGAAGACATTGACCTTTGGCAGGTGCCCAACAATGCCAACCCCTGATGCCAGCTCCACAGTTTAGCTGTGGCTAAAAGCACTATCCTACGCATGTCTTTTCAGGCATCAGGCTAAATCTCACTGAAAGCAACGGGGCGTGAGTTTGGTTACAAGTTGAAGTCATTGGTTTCAGTGGGACTCATGCACAAGCAACTTTAGCTGGATAGGAGCTAACACTTTTTATTGGAAGCAGTTTCACAGCAGTGAGTAACAGCAGTGAGTCCCAACTGAAGAGGTGGCATGATGTGTTATGTGTGAATCCACTCTAATCCTGTTTTAGTTTGTTGTGATTGGTAATTTTTCCATGTCATTAACAAAACTGTTGCTGAATAGACAGCTGTGCTATGTCTTCCTATAGATATTTAGAAGAAACATGTTTTCTGTGTTTCACTTATTTATTATTATTATTATTATTATTATTATTGAAACATATCATACAAAAAGGGAAAAGGCTATCAGAAACATTCATGAATCTACTTTAGAAAGTGCCATAATTTTTAATGACCCCCTTTCAAGCCCAAGTATGCAGGCTGGCTGGCAAGTGACATTGAAGCATCCCATCCCTTCCTTGCAGCCAAAGGGGACCTACAGGATTTCATTGCAGCTTGAGAACTCACTGAGTGACAGCCAATCCCTACAGTCAAATGCAGGAATCTTTATTTTTCTTACTTTTTCTTCACATCCTCACACAAATTCCGTGATACAACAGAATTCTACTGAACGCACATATACATACAGATACACGGTGTGATCACAGAACTCTTAGTTTCCCCCAGTGTAGTAGTACGAACATCCCAAAATATGGGAAATGTTACCTTTAAGCTTCTTTCCAATTCATATTTAACTTTTCACAGCTGAGATGGTTTCCTAATGAAAAATTGAGGTGGCTGTTTTAGATGGCATCTAGATGGCATCATAATTAACATAATAAAACAAAGAGTGCATGACAAAAATATGCAAAGCAAGTATTCCAAAACGAGCCAAACAATGACTGTCCAATCTGCATTTGCCCAGGGATGTGCCTTATATGTAAATATTTTATGCAGTGTTAATTGCTTTGCCTGCAATTTTTGAAGGGGGAAGCACTTGGGTGTGTTTGTGTACACATGGTGAGATTTCTGCTTAGTAATAAACTCATATGAGCCCAGGTGCTGCATCATTTGCCTTAATAATAGACAAATAAGAATGGTCAAATTTCAGGTCATATCAACCTTATCCACTGGTCTTTTGAGCACTGGTTCTCTTGTTTGTTACTGAATGGCACCAACGTGGCCTTTGGCCAGTTTTCAAAAGAGACACCATGAACCAAAGAACGCTGTGACTAATTTTATAGTGGAGGTTTTGGCCACAAGAATAATCATTTACCAAAATCTGCAAATTTCTTCATGCTCAGGATGGAAAGAGTTGATATATATGGGAGAAATTAAAATTAACAGGTTTGCCCATCCAAGCAGAGGGCTCTTAGTGCTTAGCTCTTAAAAGTCTGGTTTTGAATCCCTGTGTATTCAACTATCTTTGTCATGCTGAATTAGGATTGCCACTAGGGCTGTGCACAGCCCCTCCCGATTCGATTTGGAGCTTCCAATTTAGAGCTGATTAGACTTGGCCTGCTTTAGGCCCAGGCTGACCTGCTTCAGATCCAGAGCCAAAGGGATATCTGGAAACCCAAAGTGGGTCAGACGTTGCCAGTTCTGCTTGGTGGGCACCCAGGAACATCAGACACTAGACCAACCAGGACTCCATTGGTCTTATCCCCTTTCCTCCCCAGTCACCCCCCCCCCCCCCAACCCAGAGTTGCTGCTTCGGCTCGCTTTGGTTCGAATTTGAGATTCGGGCCCAAAGTGATGCTCAGCCCTAGTTGCCACTTCTTTTTTCTGACAGGATCTTTACCTTTAACTTATGGTACACAGGTATAACTTGGTTCTTTCCATGCTGGGAATAGCTATGCCTATTGAATTTGGCTAGTACTTACGCATGAAAATTCCATTTCAGTTCGTTTTTGATAAGAATCTATCAAAATTCGCAAATTGCTTCAAATTCGGGATGGAAAGACGTTGAGGTTTAAAAAATTCAAATGTGAGAGAAAGAGAAACTGAGACATTTGCCTATCCTGAATTATGCCAGGTACACTCCCCCCCCCATCCTAAGTCTGCTCTCTGACACAGACAGGAAATTCAAATCAACTCCCGTAGGAGCATCTAGTTACTACTTCTTCCCCCGGCCCCTGGAATGCAGGATACTCACAGGAAAAGCAAAAAAAGAACCATGGAGACCTGTGCAAGAACAAGCTACCAAATACTACTAGGAGAAAAATAGAAGAGCTTCATTTGATAGAATTCAGTGGCGGCTGGTTGCTCCTGTGTCAGTTTTGAGGCTAGGGTTCAGTACGTCGGAGAGCTCCTTTAGATATCAGGCTGGTTTTGACTGAAACCTGGAGCAGGTTCACTGCCATAATAATAACCACCTCCACTTTTAGAATTGTTTGGCTGTGGTGGAATGCACTCAAAACAGTGACAGTTCAGGATTAATAGAGGCCAATGGGAGCAACTCCTCAGTCTGTTCTCTATCTGTACAGGAGTGAAGAACTGTGGGTTTTATTCTGCAGTATTGCAAACTTCAACAGCAATTTTCAATATTGCATGAGAGAGCTTTAGCTTGGTGGGCACATAGAAGCTGTTCTGTGGCCTAAAAGGGCTCACTGGATTCTGCCAGATTCACCAGATTCCTTTGAGAAATGGCTGAATCAAAGCATAGGTGGAGGCTGTAGTGTTCATTTGTAGATGTGGCTCCCAGCCTAGCAAAAGATAGTCATACCGAAGTGTGGAACTAAATTTGACTGGAGAGGAGCCATGTTATGGTAGCCACAACAGATCTTTATCATGCCTCTTCCGATGACATCCTGGCTGCCTAATGTCTGCAATAGTACAACAATAAACATATTTATTGTTGGACTATTTCAACTCACTTGTCACTATGCCATCTTTGTTAGGATTCAATACAAATTACTCAGTCAGAATGTCAAATATAACCTAGAATGCCAGGGACATGCGTAGGGTTGTCATCCGTAGGGTTGTCATTCTTTCTGACGCAGGGTTTCTGACAGGCAGAAAATCAATAGCTACAACTTTTCCTTACATTGAGGTGCAGAGGTGGAAAAGCTTGACCTGTTTAATTTCTCTCTGTCATGAAATTATTTTTAAAAAGAGCATAGAATACATGTCAGAAAACATTTTCTAGTCTTCAGTGAAGCCAAAATTCCCCCCTCTTTGTCTCTCTCCCTCTGACCCTGTTTAGACAACATGCTAAGCCACAGTGGTGTTGAGGTAAACATTATGGCTTAGTGTGTCATGTGAACCATTCCTAACCATGGTAGTTACATAACCACGATTTAAACGTACTCACTAAACATTTGCTGCAAAAGAGTTAGCAGCCTAACCATAGCTTAATTAGTGTGTTGTGTGAACAGCCCAATCTCTCTCTCTCTCTCTTTCTCTCTCTCTCTCTCCCCACATGCATGCATATATTAACAGTTGTAAGGTGGCTTAGCACTATGATAACCTTGAAATTAAATAATTAATAGAAGATTGGATCCAAACTCAGGCAAGATCTACACTACTGCTTTATAGTGGTTTTGAAGTGCACTGACAACTGTTGAGGCCCATGACACATCCACACCAAGCAGGATATAGCACTATGAAAGCAGTATGAAAGTGGTATATGGTATGTGTCAGTGGGCCCCAACAGTTGTCAATGCACTTCAATACCACTATAAAACAGTAGTGTGGATCCTGCCTCCATATACCACTTTCATACCACTTTCATAGTGCTATATCCTGCTTGGTGTAGATCTGGCCTCAGTTATACCAATTAAAGTCAGCCAGACGTAAGTTAGGATTGAAACCACAGGCCACAATCTTTCGTGCAGGCATGTGTCAAAAGTCCCAAGAGACTTGCAAGCACAACTTTTCATGCAGGGATTCAGACTTATATTTTATTTTTAAAAAAACAATAGTGGAAGTCAAGAAGAAAAAGGGCTCCCCAGAGAATGTCCAAACTCTCTGTTGGTTTCTGTCTTTGCCTAATGTGAGAAGTGACTCCGACAACCTCAGTGATGGGGGGCAGGCAGGCAGGTGGCTCATCCTTCTGCTTCAGCTGCAGTGAATGTGCAGAGTTGAAGAAAAATTGTTTTGTGTTTTTTTTAAAAAAAAGAGGGAAGAATGGAGAAGGAAAGACACAGCTAACCCCTGAGAGTGACATGCTATTAGGGTAACTCAGAGGGGCTGAGTAACAGCAGCAACTGTGAGGGCAGGAGAACAAAACCTTTCATTTAACAGGAACAGGCAATTGGTCAAAAGACTTGATCCAGATTTCGCAGATGCAAAAGTAATTTCTTGATCCAGGACAAGTTACTCTATGGGGAGCAACCAGGTGCCTCAATGTACCCAGTGAGATGCTGGTGTAGAATTGGAGAGAAAGAATAGTCATTTTAAATAAAACAAACAAAAACCCAACACAAATAAACTAGATTGTCCTGATCATACTGAGAACACACATTTGGAATATACACAGAGCTAGAGAGCTTTTTAGAGACTTGGGGTGATATTGTACAGCTTTCATTGCCCACTGCACCCATGTCTATTTCTTGGGAAGCAGGAGATGAGCAACATCTCCATGATTGTGGCTGCGCCAGTTATGGAGCTGACGCCGTCTATATTGATGATTGCTCAGTGTACACATTATAGAAACTTGTTCTATATACCTTTAGTGGTATGGGAGCCATTGCCTTCATAACTCCTCCCAAATAGGTTCAGATCCCAAAAAGCTCTCCTGGCACCCAGGTCTTTTCTTTTTGCCACCGAGGCCTGTAGAAACTCTGGTGATACTGTTTTTTGTGCTGCAGTTGTGTTTAGTCTTCTTCTTCTTCTTCTTCTTCTTCTTCTTCTTCTTCTTCTTCTTCTTCTTCGTGTGTTTTATTTGTTTTATTATTTTATTCTTAATGCGTTGCAGTTGTTAGCCAACCTGTAAATAGCATTGTTGAAGGGTAGGATACAAATGTGTAATAATAATAGTAATAATAATAATAATAATAATAATAATAGGTCATGATACTTGTAAAGGGAAATATATTTGTCCATGCGCGTGTGCCTGAAAAAAGTCAGGACTTGTGTGTAAAAGCATAGGATTGGATCCAGATGTAGGCACATACAACAGGGCTGGTGAAGTGGACTTCCCAGGCCCCTCCATCCCATGGCAGCCGTTCCAGCCCCAGAAAATGTTACATAGAAACTCAGGGGACCCTGTTGAATGGGATGAGCTATAGTGCTGGTGGTGGTGGGGAGAATCTCCCCAAACTGGATAGAAACACTTTCCATGAGCAGAGCCCTTGCATCAATGGAAGGCAGATCCTGGATCTCACCCATGTTGTATAAGGTAGCCCTTTGCTTGTGCTCTTCATAAATGTATCTAGCCTGTTATTGGGCCTGTTCAGACAACACATTAAGCCATGGTTAAGCTACTAACCCTTTTGCAGCAGATGGTTAGTGAGTGGGCCTGTTCAGACAACACTTCAGGCTCTGTGGTTAGTGAAACTGGTTCTCTGGGATCGGCACTAACCACAAGCTGTGCTGTCGCACACAACACTTTAAGCCATGGTTAGAGCCCCTAACTCTGCTGCAGTCGGTCCAGCTGTGTTTAGTGAGTGAGAGGGTTTAGCAAAATGCATTGCACAAGACACCTTAAACCCTGCTGCTTAACCAAAAGCCTCAACCAGCATGGTTTAAGGTGTCTTCTGAACAGACCCATTGTGTTTAAACAACGGTTATGTAGCCACCATGATTAGGAATGGTTCACACGACATGCTAAGTCATAATGTTTAGAGCTTTACCACCGTGGCTTAGCATGTCATCTGAACAGGGTCTTTAACTACCAAATGATATCCAAGAACACAAAATGGAAGTAAGCAGCCCCTTACAGAGGCAACTTCCACCCACTAGACACAATGTTGGTCACAGACCTGTGTTCATCTTCTATTATATCAGTTCTTGGATTTCAAGGGCCCCTTTAGTGGTGATCCCCGTATTTACTGTTACTATAAGGTGTATGTGTGTGTGTTGATTTTGGTTAAAATTGGAGGGTGTAGCAGGTGGGATTTATAGATTTCATTAAGAGTCTCCCTCCATCTCTTTCTGTACTGTATTAAGATAGCAAATGTCACTCCCTCTTCCTCTTCCAGGGAAGAAAATCTTTGCCAATCTCTGGGACCACATACTTCTCTCAGGATGGCTTAATACAGTTAACTTGACAAACCTAATGGCAGGAAAGGCTTTTCTTGTTCAACCACTATGGCTTGCTATTGCGCTTTGTGGGATGCTGTTACTTTACAGAGAAATGTGGTGTTTTAATATTCTCACTCACTTTGTACACATCTCTAAAGCTAACTGAATAAAATATACACTGTGCACAGGAGGAAACTCTGGATAAGTTAAATTCTTAGGTTGGTCATTGGCTCCCATTCAGTCAAATGAGCCTAGGATGCATCTTCAAAATGTTCTGAAATTTGTTTTCTCATCCCATTAAAAAACCTCACAGAACAAGAATTTGGGTTATAGTATGGTTTGCTTTTAATTTCCTGTTTTATTCTTGCAGCTCCTGTAAAATTGCTTACAGAATGAAAATGCTTATCATATGCCATAACATATGCCAGTAAACATAATATTTAATATGCATGTCTTTCTACACAATTACCTGCAGTATTATGCCTATTTTTTTACAAGCCTTGTAAAATCAACAGAGGGAGGTATTCTGTTCATGCTAATAGGTTTTGATGGGATCGTAAAATGTAAGGATGTCATCGCATCCAAATGTTCAAAAATCAAGTCATTTTTCAAAATCATGGGAACAGCATAAAATGAGGTTTTTCTTTTCTTTTTTAAAAAGTCATTCCTTGTGGCTTGAAGTCTTTTGGGTTAGAATACCATAAAAATAATTTAAAAATAAAGCTGAGCTATTGAATATTTAAGCAGCTGTTCCTTTAACTGAACTCCTAAAGTTATAACACTTCTAATGAATGTGTGAGCTAGCAACTTTCAACATAAGTGGGACAATAACTGTAGAGTAAAACCTCCAAAGTATTCATACTAAGGGCTGCTTTGCACACACTTACAGATCTTCACTTGATTACTTATTACTGTCAGCTAACTGTATGAAATGTCTCCACTGAAAAATATTTCATTTCAGTAGACACCCGGTACTATAAAAATTCTATTGGTGTTGATTAATCTGTGATACCTCATTTGCCTCATTTATGCAGACAAATCATGAATTATATACATGCATGCGTGAAATGGCCCAAATTGTAAGTAAACAGCCAAATTATCTGTTTTTCTTAATCTGTAGAGGCTGTGACTATATGAGTAGCAATTCATTTCTTAACAACTTCTGGGAAAGTCAATGTTTCCCCAGCACAGATTAAAATATCATAATTTTGTTGTGTGTTATTTATAAAAAGCATCAAAAATATATTAGGCCCTGTACATGAACAGAAAGAACAGGCTCCAGGCTGCAGGCTCACATACTAAAAAGCATGATAAAAGGGGAGGGAAGGGCAAAGATTTTGTGCACATTGCATGGGACAAAAAGGAAGCAAGGAAGTTAAAGTAAAAACAACACAACAATGTATCTATGAATCTAAAGGTTGAGTCCAGATCAACTGCCGGTAGAAGTGGTCTGCTTGGCCCACTCCTTCTCATGGCAGCACGTTCAGCCTCCTGAAAATACTACAGAGGGCTGGTCCGCATGGCAATAAGACATGATGACTTGTTAACCACTCTTCCAAGTCCTTTCTGATTTCCCTAGTTTCCCTCCCCATCTGTGTATGAACCTGGTAAGGGTGTGTGGGCAGGGTGGTAAACTTTCAAGCAAACCTACAACAGACCATGGAGAATTGAGGTGGCCTGTGACTGGTATGCACAGGGATGGTTAACAAGCCACTATGGGTCAGAGTGTCAGGGGCCCCTGCTGTGATGTGTGTGTGTGTGGTGGGGGAATGGAGATCTCCAAGAATTGGGCAGAGGGATCTTCCATGAGCGAAGCCCTTCCTTTCATGGAAGGGAGATCATAGATTCAGCCCCTAGAAGTCAAAGGCCCTTTCTGCACTATAGGGGTGTAGAGAGAGGGAGGGAGGGTGATCCCGGAAGTACCTAATACACACCATTGGCACACAAGGAGGGAGGGAGGGCGATCCCAGAAGTACCTAATACACACCAGTGGTGCACAGGGACCAGCCGGGGCCCATCCCAGGCAAAAGGCTGGTGTGGAAATGGCCAAAGAGAGCATGAAGAAGGGAATTCAAAAGATAATTTTTCATCATTCTTTTAAAGCAGGACCAAGAGGTGAGAGCTCCATGCACAAGGAGCAGTGAGAAATAGCACAGGGGATTGGCACAAGGAGAAGAGTATTTGAGGCATGAATGGAATGAGGAGGTGTTTTGAGTGAAAGCAATGAAGACAGAAAAGAAGAGGCAAAACCATGAAGAGATATATAGGTCAGAAGTTACAACAAACTACAGCAGCTTTCCCCAACCTGGTGCCTTCCAGATAGGTACATAGGAAGTTGGCTTATACTGAGTCAGACCCTTGGTCCAGCTAACCCAGTATTGTCAACACTGACTGGCAGCGGCTCTCGAGAAATCTGAAAAGGATCTAGAAATCAGTTTCAACCCAGAATTCCTGGGGCTAGGGCACCACCTTCTGTTTGAGCACCATTCCCTTAAACTGTACATTTGAGGCTGTACAAAGCCTATTTAAGTTGGAGGCATCGCATGGTGGGTTTCACCTCATCAAGGATCAAGCTGTATCCAACATAAAAGGGCAATCGGATGCCCTGGAGAAAAGTGACATGTCACATTTTTGTTCTTTTGAAAACGCAACACCATGATTATTATTTTTTAAATCACAGTTCATTTTAAAGGGAAAGAGCTTTATTGTTTCTTTCAAACCAATTATTTCCATATAGTTAAGACAATTTATTTCTTTATGTTGTGCTTTGCTGCATACTTTTCCATATGCTGCTAAAATTTGAGCCATTGGCTACAACTCCCCAAATCAAACTTTTAACCATCTGTTCCTTTTTTTTAAGTGTCTGTCTTTTTATTTTATTCAGCATGTCTGCATGATGAAAAGATATATTTTTGTCATAAGATGCTCTCTAAACCTCAATTTAACAACTGTGCAGTTAAAAAATTCCTCTCTTACCATTTTTCTGGATAATGACAGAAATAGTATTGTTACTCTCTAAAGAAAACATATGCAAATGAAAAAAGCAAATAACTAGGCTTGAAAAAGACAAATGACATTGTTAAGGCATAGCTGTGCATGAATATTGGACACACAACTCCATATTCTGTTAACTGGATTTCTGTATCACTGTGTATGTCATATATTAAACTGTATCTTCTGATTTCTGGGGTGTTTGAAGTGTATTTAATGTGCTACAAATCCCATCATGATTGAAGCGGATAGAGGTTTATACTTCCTGTTAAATAACCTAATATGATGGTGCATGTGAAGAGGAAGTCATGTTTCTTAAGATAAAAGTATTGGGGTTGATAGCTGAAACTTCATTAGAAAGCATGCTTTCATTGAATGAAATGCATGTTGTGTGGTGTGAAGAAAGCTTTAGCTTTGTTTTACATAGTTATTTTAAAACATATATATGGCCTTCAACTCACTCTAGTCACAGACAATTTTGCTTCATGTAACAACTAGCAGGTCCCACACAGGGATACATAGCCTTATTGAAAGTCATGCCTAGCAAGTTCAACTAGAAGTTTAGAGGACTTCATCTTGTTCTGGGATAGCAGGCAACCACCTTACACTGGGACTGGAGAATTTGTAGATCTCCAGATCTTGTTGGACTCCAACTTCCATCAGCCCCAACCATCATGGCCAATGGTTAGGAAGGATGGGAACTGCCCTACATGAGCCTCACCCTGAAATAAGGTCCCATCGTGTTATTTGTGCTCTTCTGAAAGTCCATCTTTTGGCCACGTTTCATCTGACTACTATCACATTTACAGTAGGCTTATTAGTGGCATGATTAATTCTAGAAAATGCATGTTTTAGAGCAAGTTTAATTAATAAACATAGATTTATGAAGGAATCTGTACAATAACTTCACCAATTTAAAAAGGTGAGTATTTTATTACAATAATAGGACTTCCCCTTGCTTCTGCTATGAAAGCTGAAATAAGGTGAAACAGGCAGGATTAGCTCCTCACCGCTTTCCCACAAATGGATGAACTGTCTCTAAATTCTCTCTCTCCCATCCACCCCTGCCTTCAAAGAAGAGAACATAACCAAATTCCTATATAAAAAGATTCTGGAGATTAGTACATAGAGAAATAATGATTATTACTAGAGAAACAATTGTATATGATCCAGAATTGTTGTTGTTCAATATATAACGGACTTAATACTGGATTGAAATGCAAAGATTTAATATTATTTTTACTGACGGCTGCTCGACAGACAATTACGCAACAGTGGAAAAAACTGGACAATTGCACTGATAACTGTTAGGCCACATCACACATTCCATATACCACTTTTCTAGGGTTATTTCGTGCTTTCCCCCTGTATTATCCAAAATACCACAGCAGATATCATTATGTGCGCTACAAAGTATAAATATGCAAGAGGGATGTAGCGTCACCATGATGGGATCATATCAATATGACATGAGGTATAGATCTGGCCCTGGACTTGAAATTGTTTGTTCTGCTGTCAAACAAGTAGCTTCCCATGTTGTACAACATCCTCTCTCTCTCTCTCTCTCTCTCTCTCTCTCTCTCTCTCACTCACTCTCCCTTTGTGTACTATCACTGTTTCTATTAAGTGCAAGTTGTCTCTCCTAAGGCAATAATGGGGTTTTACTTAGTTTTCAGTAGAGCTGACTCCAGTTGTTGCCTGGAGGAAGGTTAATATTTGGTTGATGTGTTCATTTTGTCCTTTTCGGGATTGAACTAAAACTCCTTAAGTGTGAAGACAAATAACTAGTCAAATACATATGCTGTGTTACTCTCAGAAATTCATTTAACCTGTATTATTTTTAAACACGAAAAGGAGCCCATTACACCTAACCTTTTGCACATATTATTATACAGGACAGCTAATTAAATAATTTTCTTCCCTTCATTATGAGTCATCACTAGAGACGAAGCCTGCAACCTTTAAATGCTTTTAACATTGAGAATGGAAGGGAAATGGTGCAGATATTCAATAGCAGGCGAGCTTATTGAAAATCTCCCCTGCAATAGGGACAATCCTATCGCAGAGGGATTTCTCTCTCTTCCCTAAAATTTCTAGCGAATAATCTATCTTTGCTCAGCTGAAACCCTCCCCCCCCCCATGGGCCAGTTCACACAAGACCAAATAGATGGTTGTTGAGAACACAAGACTGGTAAGATCAGCATGTAGAACCCTTAGTTTGATTATGACTTCACACCTGGTGCTGTAGTGCTTGTTATTATAGAGAGAATATTTTAAATGTAACTAAAGAAGGGGGTTTTGAAAACTGTACGGAGCTTGCTGCTAGACTGAGCTCAGCCAAGTGGCCAGGAACCTCCCCAGAAGTCAAAAACACTATTCCTTTCGGTTTGACCCATTCTGCCTCCAGCGTCTGAACCATTAATTCCATTGTACTTTTTATTTTGATCCTTTGAGCGTCTCTACATTTAAGGGAAGTCCTGTTGTTTAATAGGTGCTGTTGTGCTTCCTGGTTCTTTGGCGCAATTGATATGAGTTGGATTACACGGGAGGAGAGGGTGATAAGGAGGAAGATCCTGCTGCTTCCCAGGGATCCTTTAAACAGCAGACACAGTTGAAATGAGGGAACCCTCCCTCCCTCCCTGGTATGTGTGCAAAAGAGTGGGGGGGGGGAGTCTTGTTTTCATCTGTTTCCTCACAGCCCCAAGAAAGCCAGGACTTACTTCTGAGTAAAAGTAAGCTTGTGCTGTAAGTTTGCAACCCTCAGCACACTTACTTGGGAGTAAGTAAGTCCCACAATGGGACTTACTTCTGAGTAGACACATAGGGATTAGATCTGCCTTCCTTTGTTGCAGGGAGGCATTTCACCCTCTTCTCCCTCTGTTTAAAGTACTTCCTCCCTCCACTGCCAATTTTGCATCATTAAGAGTTTATTCCAGTTTTTCTCCGATCTATTTTAAAACAGAATAAAGGGGGAACCATGGGAGACATCCTGTTTGTCTACAGTGTGAATTTAAATAGCTCGTTTAGATAGGCTGATCATATGAAAAGGAGGACAGGGCTCATGTAACTTTAACAGTTGTAGAGAAAAGGGAATTTCAGCCAGTGTCATTTGTATGCAATTAGTTCCTGGTGATATTCCCTCTTCATCACAACAGTTAAAGGTGCAGGCACTACTAGAGTGACCAGATACAAAAGAAGGCAGGGCCCCTGCAACTTTAACTGTTGTGATGAAGAGGGAATTGCACCAGGAACTAATTGCATACAAATGACACTGGCTGAAATTGCCTTTTCTCTACAACTGTTAAAGTTACATGAGCCCTGTCCTCCTTTTCATATGGTCAGCCTAGGAGAAGGCCTGTACTGCTCTGGAGCTTTTGCTTGGGCATCCCTAATGCTGCTGGGTCTCTCAGCTCAGCTTTAACATTAACCTAGGGAAAGTTCATTTTTCCCAATCTCCAATATTAGTTCCTATAATAAGAGAAGCTTTTTTGAAAATCAAGGCAGAGAGGAAGATCTTCTTTCCTCCAGCTTCCTCTTAGTCATATAGTGACAGTTTTACTACTGAATGCAGTCCAATAATCCTAAATGAAATATTTCTTTTGATGCTTAGAGAGCCAAAAGTGTCATTTTCTCTAATTCTTTTTGTCAGGGGAATATATCACCCTGGAATTAAGTCTCCTGATGAGCCAGGAATCCTCCAGTGCCCATTATTATACCACTTTATTTTCTACTTTCCTTCTATCACCTCATCTCCACTTCATCTATGTCAGTGCAAAAATGAACAATTCACTTTAAGCAGTATTTGATAATAGGTGATACAGGTTGCCCACTGGTTTTTTTTCTACAAATCGAACTTTTTTTTTCATTTTAAGGATTTATAGCCCACTTCTCTATTTTAAGTAAAATTTCCAAAGTAGCCTACAACAACAACCCTTAAAAACCATAAAAAGATCGAATGAACTCAGAATTAGAAGCAAGGCAAAATTTAAAAGCAACCACAAAGCTTAATAAAATACTGGATGAAGCAGCAAGTAGCACAGCCTATAAAAGTTCTCAACGGATCAAATAAGAATCACTGTTCACAAAAAAAAGTAAATGGTAATGTCCTGATTTTATGCTTAAAGAAAACACCTGTCAGACATTGCTACAGAAGATATTCTATAAATTGAGTGCCACCACTGTGAAGGCCCTTTTCTAAAGGTGTTGGGGTCCATCCCGATGCTTCTAGATGAGGTTACTGTAGTGGTGAATAGGACACTGCTTATTCAGCACTGGTGTGCAAATACTTTTGGGTTTTCTATCTGTGGTCAATAAGACAGATGGAGATCTGAAGGACTATGTCTGCAACCATTTTTAATATGCATTATACAACATATAGCCTGATCCACAATCCATTTAAGAGGAAATGTTTAGATTTTGGCAAATACAAGTTGCACTTAGGCAAGCTTAAGTCAATTTAATACTACAAATTTGAGTTAATAGACCTAGACTGGATTAAATCTGAGTGGAGTTTTTAGTTAAGAGTTTTTTTCTCTCTCTCTCTAAGTGGCTGTTCTAGGATAAATGGATCAAATCAAGTATCCTGGGACAGATTAGACGTGAAGCAAATTTTGTAAACAGATAATCTTCAATGCTGAATGAAGAATTGAGTCCTCTGTGCCCTGTTAACTTTTCAGGCCTTGTGTTTTGATTCTTTCACTCCTGATACTGCTTCAAACACAATAGAACTTCATGGACTAACAAAGAGATAACCCACGAAGATTTTCTTTACTCTTTTGTTCTGTTTATTCAGCAAAATGTTTTATCTGTCATGTGGATGGTACATGAAAAAGCACTAATACTTTTGTACTGTGATGATGAAAGGAACTTCCCTTAAGAAATGTGAAGCAATCCCTTGCTTCCATGGTTTCTCATGAACTAAAAAAATAATAATTTATCAAACTCAGTGACTTTTCACATATTACTACAGGAAAAAAGTCAGGATGGGGGACATGTGATCCTCCAGATGTTGTTGGACTGCAACTTCCATCAGCCTCAGCCACCATTTCCAATTATTGGGGATTATGGGAATCGTAGTCTATCAATATCTGGAGGGCCACATGTTCCCCACCCTTGAAATAAAGGGTAAAATCCAATATATGTTTTATTTACAGTAGATCCATTGAAATGAATGGGGACCCATTCATTTCAATGGGTCTACTCTAAACAAGACTTATGTTGGATTTTACCCAGAGGTACCAAAGTGAAACAAAAAAATAATGCCAATTGATTTATTGGCTCTACATGCAGCATGAAGCAATATGAGAGGTCTGGCCTGAACTGGGATTCTTTCTATTAATGGATTTATTTATTTATTTATTTATTTTACCTTTGCTATCAAGCTCTATAGTCTGAATGTTTCTACAGCACATCTTTTTTTTTCCTGCCGAAGTAGAACTGAGTCCATAATCTACTGTAATTAACAGAAGCTTTTGCACATTCAAAGCATCAATATGTTTTGGCCTTAACCTGCAGCAAAAGCATTGTAAAGTTAATTGTAAACATGTCAATACAATGACATTTAGGTCTGGCTTGTTTTGCCTGGTGTCTGTCCTTTATTGATCAGTCCAGGAGCGCGGCAGATAGGTTACCCTCCTCAGCCATATTTTTTCATTATTGCTAGTGATAAGAGAGCATTAGTCAGTGCTATTGCTGATATACATCTTAGGCCCATTAAAATGCAAATGTTCAGGTATATTACTGATAGGAATCTTTGCCTTTTAAAGCAGTGGAATGCCTGGCTAATTATAACTCAGAACTATTTTTCAGATAACCAAGCAATAAGTCATTATAAAAATGTGTCATGCAAGCCCTTTTATGTCTCTGTGTCCCTGACTACTGGGCCAGGGATAATCTAATAAGGCTTTTTTTCCTGCACAAAGTTTCTGAATTAGTTCCAGAGTATTGTCTTTTCTTCTTTTAAATTAAAAAAAAACATATAGTTCTAAGAAATCAACACATTGTGCAGGCTGTTAAGAGCTCAGGATACATCAGTATTATTTATGAAATAAGAAGTCAAGGATGCATAATTCATATGAAAAGAGAATGGGAAAAACTTGTGGGTTTTGTCACATTGCTGGTTTGTTTCCCCCCCCCCCCCCAAATTATGAACGTATGAATATGTAAAGCTGAATTGTACTGACTAGGGCAAGATCTACACTGCTGGGTGTTTTTTTTTATCAGTATTAAAGTGCACTGATAACTGTTGGGGCACATTACTTATTCTGTATACTGCTTTCCTGGCATTATTTCTTGCTTTTTACTCCGTATTACCCAAAATGTCACAACAGATGTCATTGTGTGTGCTGCGAGGTATAAATGCGCAAGACGGATATTATTATTATTAATTCAATTTATATCCCGCCTATCTACAAAATACCCTAGGCAGCATACAAAGTTAAAATAATTTTAATAAATAAAAACAATAAAATACCACAGGTAGTATAAAAATGTTTAAAACAATTTAAATAGATAAAACAATAACACCATGCAGCATAAAAACCAATACATAATGGTCAGCAATATGATTCTGAAAAGGGAAGGCTTGAAGGAATAATAGAGTCTTTAATTCCTGCTTAAAGTAGGCTGACCAGATAAAATCCAGGTCAGGGCTCATGTAACTTTAACAGTTGTAGAGAAAAGGGAATTTCTGCCAGTGTCATTTGTATGCAATTAGTTCCTGGTGAAATTCCCTCTTCATTACAACAGTTAAAGTTGCAGGGGCCCTGCCTTCTTTTGTATATGGTCACTCTAGTATAGTGCCTGCACCTTTAACTGTTGTGATGACCCTGGATTTTATATGGTCAGCCTAGCTTAAAGACATTCTAAGAAGACAGCAGGTGCATTTCAACCAGCAGGTCATTCCACAGCTGAGGGGCGGCAAAGGAAAAGGTCCTTTGGTGTGTGACTTCCAATCTCATATTTGGCAGTCGCAGCAGATGACCCTCTGAGGACTTTAAATTGCAGGCTGGAACATAGGGGAGGACCTATGTACATTGAACCTAGATCATGTAGGGCTTTAAAGGTTAGAACCAGCACTTTATATTTTGCTCTGAAAGGAATTAGCAGCCAGTGTAAACATTTTAAAACTGGTGTTATATGGTCTCCACGGGATGTCCCGGATACAGCACCACCATGATGGGATTGTATCGCTATGACATGATTTGGCCTCAGACCATCATAGGAACATAGGAAGCTGCCTTATACTGAGTCAGACCCTTGGTCCATATAGCATAGTTTTGTTGATACTGACTGGCAGCGGCTTTCCAGGGTTTCAGGCAGGAGTCTTTCCTGAATCTACCTGGAGATGCCGGGGCTCGAACCTGGGGTCTTCTGCATACATACAGATCTGACTAGCAGAAGCTCTCTATAATATTTCTAGAATTATCACCGTGGAAATGATAGCTCAGTGCCTGTTCCAGGTTTCTGAGGGCCTGGGGCAAGACATCCTCAATAGGACCCCTCCATCAGTGAGTCTACCTGCTCACCATTATTGTATCTGGCTGCTGTTCCTCCTCATCCTCTTCCTTATCATTGTCACCACTTGCTTGTTTGACACAGAGAGCCAGTGAGCAACCAGGCAGTGGCACCTACCAGTCCTCCTTCTCACCATCACCCCACCATTGTATGGGTCAGAGCAAGTGGCAGGTGGACAAGGAGATTGCACTGGTAAAGAGGAGGAAGTTGTAAAGCCCTCTCCCCTCCCTCCCAGAAGGCTCATAGGTGTAAATGAGCCCTTAGTTTTGACAAAACTATTGTCCCCCAGCCTTATTTGCATCAAAACTTCCCTTTAAAAACTTTCAGCTCTACTTTGTTGATGCACTTAATACAACAAGATGGTCTGAGGGTCAAACCATCTCAATTTTCGGATATTCACATCTGGCAATATTTAAATCAAATCCCCTGATTCTCCAAAAAATTGTACAGGACTGGTTTTGCTGAAGTCACAGAACATTAGAGGCAGTAGGTCTGCTCCAAAGAATAAATGGTTTCAACCTAGACCACATATTTCTTAGATTTGTGTACACTCCCATCTATGTTGTGTTACTGAGGACATTAATATATGTTGATACCAGGAACAGATTAGTTGCCCTTCAGCTACCTAGAGATGGCAGACTCAATATGTGTAATGTACCAACAGACCTGAATCTATCTTACTACATTAAACTTTTAAGGTAAATATGTTACGACATAAAGAATCTTGGGCATCTTAAATCACTTCTCATTTTGATAAGGCAGGTTTGTGAGCCTTAACCGACAAAGACGAAATGTCACAAGTAGGATTGCCAACAGCCTCAGGGATTTGGGGGGGGGGTGCAGAAATGGCAGTGCTAATATGCATGCAGAAATTTATGCTAATGTGGTCTTTTTGGATAATAAAACATTTTTTAAAAAACCCTGTGTGCTAAATAGGAGGAGATGGTAAGGCATAGCATAATTAGGTGTGTCAAGAATGGAAAAACACACACACATATATTTTCTACGTAAACACAGAAGAAAAACACTCAACCAACTTTTAATTCATATAGCTGGGTTGACAGATATTTGCCTCTGAATCTTTCGGGAATGAAAGAGGACACTCCCCTAAACTCATTAACCCTATTCAGTAGCAGGGAAATGTGACCTTTTGTGGTGCTTGTGTGCCCCACGTGTTCCAACCCCACTCAAAACATTCTTAAATATTGGGTTTAATCCAAATTTAGGGACATGCAATGGTGCTGTAGGAAGCAGATGTCCCTGCTTCTACTCCCCACAGCAGCCATTCCAGTCCCCCCTCAAATGCTACACACAGGATTGGGGGACCCTGATGAATGGGATAGGCTGTGGTGTTTGTGGAGTGTGTGTGAGGGGAATGGGGAATCCCTGAAAATCAGATGGAGGGAACTTCTGAGAGGAGGAAAAGTTTCTTCCTCACATTGTGGAGAGCTTCCAGATGACATGGTGAAATTCATTGTGGTGGCTATACAAAGACAGAACTCTTACTTCTATCCTCAGTCAAAACAGCTTCTACAAATTCTTGAGACATGCTCTCCATATCAAATTATTTGGTCCACATCATGATTATGTGAGCTCCCCAAATTGTACTAAAGAATTTGTACCAAATTTTGTCATCACTTTTTGTCATCTGCCCATGTGGGCAAAGCTGACTCTTCCCAGTAATACATGTCAGGTCGGCCCCTTTGTCCACCTATAAATCATGGAAGGTAGATACTTTATTTTGGACCAGCCTGGCAGTCTGGCCAAAGGGACAACATCCAACATCTCTGCTCAATCTGCCTTCTCTGTGTGTGCTGGACAATCTTAAAGAGGCTGGATGAGGAACCAGTATTCTCATTCCATCTCTCTCCCAGTCCCTAGTACTCTATCCACACTTGGAAGCAGGAGGAGAGATGTGCTCAGCTTGACTCCCCTCCTCCTGATAACCTGGCTTCCTTCAATCTGCTGCTACCTCGCAAGTTCCAGACATGGCTCCTGCCTCCCGTTGACCATTAGCCTCAGCTGAGAGCCACAGGATGAAAGCCTCTATGCTCTTGCCCCCTTCGGCTTGCACCTTTGCCAAGTCACACGCCTTGTATTAACACAACCTGAATCAGGAGTCCCAGGTGAAATGCACCTTCCAGCCAACACCTTCCAGCCAACTTCTCCCTGCAACAACCACAATGTCATAGCTGTACTGATGGTTTTGATTGGCAGAAGCAACCAAGCCACCAGGATAAAATGGTTTCTCAGCTAGATTATTATTATTATTATTATTATTATTATTATTATTATTATTTCATTATTGTCATTACTATTGGAAATATCCAGCAATTGCTTGGTAGTTGACAAATGCAGGATCAAACACCTGCATGCCAGATGGTTCTGTCAGTCAGGTAGCCCTTTGCTAATTGAACTACAATGCCTTATGTGCCCCATGTCAATTTCATTTTTAAAAATGGATAGGAAATGTTTTTTTTCCTTTTATTTTGTGTTGGTGTTTCAAATGGTTAAATTACAGTCTGAGTCTGTCTTCACTGTATGTCACTGACATTTATTGTTTGCAAACAACTTTTCCGTTTCTCTTGTATCTCACCTTTTGTAGTCCTGAAGTCATGTTCTACTGTTAATAACATCATCGTTGTTTATTATGCAAGCCAAATTATTTCCCAATGAGAGGAAGGGCATTCAAACAGAACAGAAGAATAATAGGATATCTTTGTAGATTCTGAAATGTGAGAGTGGAGATCCTTTGAAATATTGATTCTAGATAAATCTGGCTATAGATTTGCATCTATAACCTGCTTGACCACTTTCTGTGAAATAAGTTGATGTTATACCATAGATCACCACTTTGGCATCTACCTGCCTTGTCTATGGATCTTAGACTGGATCTTACTCAGCAAAAGCTTTTGTTTTGTGTGTATTGGACACCACAACAACTCTTTAATAAGAGATTGCCTAATTTGGCTAATTGCTGGAGGTGCAATACAGCTAATGCTTTAAACATATGTTTTGGCAATGTCCATAGTTCCTTTTTTTTGGTGGGAGGTTATTACATAGATAAATCTTGCATTAGAACAGTCTTTAATATGACTGATGTACATGCTCTTTTAAATTATTTATCTGCTTCATGGAAGTAACAAATGGCATAAATGGATTCTCTGTGCCCTTTTGACAGTTAAAAGACTGATCTTGCAACACTGGAAGGGTTAAGCACTTATCTCCTATAATGCAACGGATTAAGGACGTTACAACACTTTCAGTATTGGAATAGGTGGCATAATACATGTCACCTTCAAATGGGTACTTATTTGGATTTTTGGTCTGCTTTCATTGAAGCCTTTGTACAATTTCTAGTAAGTTGTGTACATTTCATACAAATCCATGGATGAATTTTTTTTAAAAAAAACAGTAAAATAAAGAACGTATATTAAAGAATCCCTAGAGAGGTTCACCTGGCACCTACATTATACTCTTTTCGATGTCAGATGAAGACCTTATTTTCCCAGTGTTTAAACAGTTCATCATCTTAGTCTTTTAACTTTGCTGTTTGAAATCTGTATTTTAAACCTGTATTTTAAATCTGTATAAATCTCTGCATTGCTGCTTGGTTTTACCCTGGTTGTGCTTTTATATTGTGTTTTTATACTGTTGTTTGTTTTATACTTTGATTTGTATTTGATGGTTTTAACTCTTGTGAACCGCCCAGAGAGCTTTGGCTGTTGGACGGTATAGAAATGCAATAATAAATAAATAAGGTATCAATTGTGGGCTCCAGTGGAGGTGCCCAAGGGTGTCACATTGAGAACCCCTGCCATAGGGCAATATCATTTAAATTGCAATAGTGCAGAAGATTCTCACTTCTACCTTGGCACTTACTACCTAAAGTATGTGAAATTCATATACAACATCCTCTAGAACACTGGTGATTGCTCCCAACACAGCATCTGGTTTAATATTTGCACCAATTCTATGACGTTGCACTCTCTTGTGCTCTCTACCATGGTGCGATGTCTGGTCATGGGATATAATGTATTTTACAGGTTGGTATATATATATGGTAATATTGTCAATATCAGTTATATAGAGTGAGTTAAGGTGGGAGGGGGAGATAGTGAATGCAATGTTGATGTGCTGGTGACTGATTGGTGGAGAGCATGAGGTGACAGTGTTTTAAATAGCAGTGTCTGTAATTGGAGAGAGAGAGGGGGGGAGGGAGG
The DNA here is from genome assembly GCA_029215795.1 of Anniella stebbinsi. Lineage (NCBI taxonomy): Eukaryota > Metazoa > Chordata > Lepidosauria > Squamata > Anniellidae > Anniella > Anniella stebbinsi. The sequence continues at coordinate 86,886,930 of JARDYH010000005.1, read as the reverse complement.
GTTAGTTAGTTAGGTCAGAGAGTGCAGGGATGAGTTGTTTGTTATTTTGGGGTTTGAGATTGAGGGAGGAGTTGAGAATAAGATAGATATAATAATAAAAAAGGAACAATAATTTCAGTTCTTTATTGAACATACACAAATACATCTTATCTACTGTTTTAAAGTGTTATTAATAAATAATCATTTGTTTTGTTCATCAACATCCAGTGTGGCATCTATCATTCAAGATAGTCAATGTGAGACAATAGGTATATTATTGGGAAGGGATCCCTAGGGGAGGGGTATGACACATGGCTCTGAAATTCTGCCAGTTTGCCTCTGTAAGGCTAAATCCTATACATAGTTCCATGACAGCAAAACCACTGAACACAGCAGGATTATGTTCAAGTAGCATGGTCAGTTATGCATTGCCAGAAAAGAGGACAAAGATTTGCATAACACTTACATGTTCTGATTTATATGTACAGATGCAAATTTAGGGGAGGGGAAACTACTATAATTTAAACAGAAATGCAATACATCTCACCATAGTGGGGAAGACTAGAATGAAGCATCCTGCTCAGCCTGCTGACCAGGTACAGACTCAAAACCTTGCTCTCCTTTCTTATGATTATTTGACTCCAAACAAGACTTCAACCGGACAACCCTTCAAAAAGAAGAGTCCAAAAATTGAGCACTGTCCTTAGTCAAGTATGACACATGGCCACCCTGCAACAAAATAATCATGTATAAAACCTCTTTAGTCATTGACCAGGGACTAATCTACATGGAAATAGAATGAGAAGTGCTCTTTGGCTATATTTGTATTTTCATGAAATTGCTTTGGTCCATCTGGTGCACACAAAGCAAGAAAAGTGGAGTATAAATTACCCAAACACCCGCTTTCATGGACCACACAGCACTTGAAACCTCCATACTTAGGCTGACCAGATAAAATCCAGGTCAGGGCTCATGTAACTTTAACAGTTGTAGAGAAAAGGGAATTTCAACCAGTGTCATTTGTATGCACTTAGTTCCTGGTGAAATCCCCTCTTCATCACAACAGTTAACGGTGCAGGGGCCCTGCCTTCTTTTGTATAGGGTCACTCTAGTATAGTGCCTGCACCTTTAACAGTTGTGATGAAGAGGGAATTTCACCAGGAACTAATTGCATACAAATGACACTGGCTGAAATTCCCTTTTCTCTACAACTGTTAAAGGTGCATGCACTATACTAGAGTGACCATATACATAAGAAGGCAGGGCCCCTGCACCGTTAACTGTCAAGGGCTGTTTTTTTCTTCACCATACATGTGCCTAAACCCTCACTCTTTGGGTAGGGCGAAGGACTGTCAGACAATAATTCAGAGTCAGATTCTGAGGCCGAAGAGATGGTGCAAGAGATGTCCCAGTTTGTATCAGGAGTGGGGGACTTGCTTCCCATGGCCTCTTCCCAAGCTGCGAATGAACCTTTGCCAGCTCTTATCTCTGATGGTGTAAATAAACCCCAAGATGAGAATCAGGCTTCTTCTGAGGAGGAGGCCATGGAAAGCCTGTTAGATGTGAGATTCTGTAGGAGAGAAAGGTGGGCTGGGTCAAAGGAAGGGCTGAGGAGGTCGACCAGGTTGATTGCTCAGAAATGGCTTGGACAGAACCAGTCTCCCTGAAGGCATACTGAAAGAAATGGGCTTTCCCTTTCCTTTAAAGAACAACTGGTGTGCTTACTTCTCCTTTTCATCTTCATCAGGTGAGGCTGTGGATGTGTTGAACCAGTGCTTGGCTGCGACAATGGACTGGATGAGAGCTAATAAACTGAAACTCAATCCAGACAAGACTGAGATGCTGTTAGTGGGGGGGGGGGTCCTCTGACAGGATGGAGGGTGTTCAACCTGTGCTGGATGGGGTTGCACTCCCCCTGAAGGAGCAGGTTCGTAGCTTGGGGGTTCTCCTAGAACCATCTCTGTCACTTGAGGCTCAGGTAGCCTCAGTGGCATGGAGTGCCTTCTACCAACTTTGGCTGGTGGCCCAGCTATGCCCCTATCTGGACAGGGATAACCTGGCTTCAGTTGTCTATGCTCTGGTAACCTCCAAGTTAGATTACTGCAATGCGCTCTATGTGGGGCTGCCTTTGAAGAAAGTTCGGAAGCTGCAGCTTGTGCAGAATGCAGCGGCCAGATTAGTAACAGGGACCAGAAGGTTTGAACATATAAGATTGATTCTAGCCTGCTTGCATTGGCTGCCTGTATGTTTCCGAGCCCGATTCAAGGTGCTGGTTTTAACCTATAAAGCCTTACATGGTTTGGGACCACAATACCTGATGGAACGTCTTTCCCGACATGAACCTACCCGTACATTACGCTCAACATCAAAGGTCCTCCTCCGGGTGCCTACTCCGAGGGAAGCTCGGAGGACAGCAACAAGGGAGAGGGCCTTCTCTGTGGAGGCCCCTCAATTATGGAATGATCTCCCCGATGAGGCCCGCCTGGCTCCAACACTGCTATCTTTTTGGCGCCAGGTCAAAACTTTTCTTTTCTCCCAGGCATTTTAACAGCTCAAGTTGAGGTTTTGATTGACATTGTGGCCAGGCTTAACAGTTAAAATGTTTTAAAGTGTTTTAATGACAGCTGTTTTATGATTTTAAATTTTGTATATTGTCTTTTTAATGCTCAATCTTTTTAATTTTTGTAAACCGCCCAGAGAGCTTCGGCTATGGGGCGGTATATAAGTGTAAATAATAATAATAATAATAATAATAATAATAATAATAATAATTTGCACAATCTTGCCTAGAGGACAAGTCTCTTAGAACTTTTAGACTCCCTTCAACTGGGAGATGTTTATTGCTTGAATAAAGCTTTGTGGATTTCATGGTAGATTTCTTTATTGTTTTCAAAAAAAGCAAGGGGTGAGAGGGACACGACAATACATTGGAGACTTCTGAGCATGTTATATCCCCCTGTCTTGATGAAAAAAGGAATAGATTCAGCCATAGTTATGGACTTCAAATCACTCCACCATAATTGAAGGTGCTATTTTGGCAAAACGAACAGATTTTTTTATTCAACCTTGTACCATGTTATCTATTGGCCATGTAATTCCAATGCTTCTGTTGAGTTGTTTTCCACTGGATTCTTGTGCTGCATCAACTTCTTGTTTTATTGCTTTTAAATCTCCCTTTGCTGATGCTGAAATAATAAGAAAGGTTAAATCCTTCATAGTTGGAGTGTCCTTTTTAAACAAAAATCATATTTCCATAACCTTGTGCGTCCAATGCTACAAATCAAATGTGGATTTCTCAAGATGTTTGCCTTCAGATTCACCGCCAAAAAAGCTGCCGTGAGCTAGGGAAACTGCCACAAGATTTCTCATACAAAGACAAGCTGTTATTCCATTTTAATGAATAGTCTTGAAGAAAGCACATAAATATGGGCAGCTATTCATATGCATTTCTGTTTTTGGTTTTGTAGGCCTGCCACCCACATGCCAATATGTGACTGCTTAAATCTGATCATTGGAGGTGCACAAATAGCTTTTCTGAAGCATAAGGAAAGAGCAAAAGTTTTCCCTCCTTAAACACACACATGCACACGCTTTTTCAGAAACGCACCTTCATTTGTCTGTCTCACACCATGGTACATTTTTGTACATACTTCTGTCAATATAAACAACAACTGAGAGCAGTAAGTAATATCACTGGTTGTCTGGTTTAGTTCAATTTCAGACAGTACTCTTTCAGACTGCAGGTAGGGTGTCACATTTTTTAATACTCCCTGCCATGCCCAGCATAAGATGTCTACGTGTGTAATAAAGTAGCACATCAAAAAGCGGGATACACAAAACCTTCCTCTCTGATGGTCTACTGCATGGATGAAGATATCTTGTAAGGATGAAAGCATCCCAGAATATGATACTCCCTACATGGATTGAAATATCACAGTTCATAATCCTTCAGTCTTGTAGTCCACTGTCTCATTTTCCCTAATGTATACAGAGTCAGAAACAGTCTACACAAGCAGTCTAGATTTATTTGGTTATTAGTGGCTTATTTGCTAAGTGCTTTGGTAATAAGGGGAGGGTGATCCAACCCACCAAGACAGGAAAGAACACAATTGTGGAATTCCCACTGAGGTTATTGCTGTGGCATGGATGACACTATTGGGGGGAGGGGTGTTAGTGTCCTGTTGCCTGGCTGATAGCCTTTGTTGCTTGCAGGGCCAGTGTACATTGGCTTCTTGCTTTTAAGTACACCACTATATATATATATATATATATATATATATATATATACTGAATATTAAATAAATACAGAAAGGGCCCCAATAATAGATAGTGATGTTTGTTTTATATTATTGTTTATATTATGTGTATGTGTATGTTGAAATCAATAAAAATTATTAAAAAAAAAACAAAATAAAAAAAATACAAATGAAATGAGGACCCTCCAGGCTTAATTCCATTCAAATAAGTAATTATGATTCAGCTGGTTCCATGGAACTCCCTTACTCCCAAGACCCAGGATCAGCTACAGAGGGGCTGCTCTCTTGAATTACCATTCTCTTGCAAGGCAGAGCTAGTCCTGCTTCTGGCAGGGTGGTTTTGGTCACTTGTAAATGGCTGGGTAATAATGCTGGGGCTTCCCCTCTCCTCTCAAGTCAGGGTACTCTGTGACAACTTCTTTTGCTACTCTGTTCCAGCCTTTCTGTTCCTGTAGTGGAGACATGGCTCACTTCAAATTCCACACTCTCTATTTTCCATTTCTGGTTGACTCCAGCTGCTTCGTACCATGGCCTGCAGTCAGGCCTCGTTTTGCATTTTTCTTGTGCCAGGCGAGCTGACCATGCTGGGAAATCCATCAAGTGGAATCTGGGCCATCCACCACTGAGAATGTACGGAGGTATCTTGCACAAACAATGAAAAAGTCAAGTCAAACAAAGAGGAATAACATCCTGACCACACTAACTCAAACTTCAATATAAAAAGGTCAGAACAAAAACTACAAAGGTTACGGGGGGGAGGTGGGGGAATAGAAATTGTATGCACAGAATAATACAATAAACCATATAAAAATTCATAACAGAATACAACAAAACCATACAAGCACTTTGTGATATTGTGTTATGAATGTTTATATAATTTATTGTATTGTTCCGTCTATTATTTCTTCCAGTAATCTTTGTAGTTTTTACTCCAAGCAATAGAAAAGCCATTGAACTGGCCATAGGGCTTCCTTTGTCTGTTTAATCACTACAATTTCAAGGATAATTGAGATGGCAGGAAAGTGATGCTTTTAAAAAATAAAACAAGCCACCAGCATGTCTTGCTATCAAGTCACTCTCTGCCCTTGAAATTAAAAGAACTTCAGAAAGATTGTCAAAATGCCTTCTCTCCATGCACCTCCCCTGAACGAGCTGTTGAATTGGGTGTGGAGAGGCATTTTGCCCAAGCTCTAAAAACCCTCACTAGAAATAGTTTATTCTATTCACATTTTGTGCTGAACATTCAAAAATGCAATAACAACCCACCCACCCTGCATCTGAAGTGGTACAGCCTGAAACCTAAACATCCTGAGTGATGTAATTATCACAGGCATGCAGAGGTTCTAGCTGAGCCATCTCCCTGAGGTGCTAGTTTTCTACCATGTGTATATCCATGTGCAAGTGTGGCAGAGTTAGGCAGGGGACCATTGAAAACTGTGATTTCCCACCTTCACTCTTCAGTGGTGCAGCCCATTCTACCATCACATAATTCCCACTTCGTTCTGTATCATGTATAGATCAACTGTGATGGTCATCTCTGAGGGACAGGGCAGGACAGATTTAAAGGGTTTCTCCAAGCGGGAGAGGCTGATGGCTCCAATTTCAGTGGGGCTGTGAATCCATTCTGGGTTTCAGTCAGAATCAGCTAGCACTCTAAAGGGTTTGAAATGAGATAGAAGGAAGTAGTTGAAAAGCAAACAAATGTTGGTGATAATTTCTGGCCAGTTTACTATAAACTAATGAGTGAGTCCTGCTGTTCTCTTATTACACATATGAACTGACTTATAACTAAGGTATTTGTATAGCTCCTTTGCACAAAATCCCATCCAAAAGATGAAATCAGTGGTGCCAATGAACCACGAGGGAACTTTGCTGTTGCCTCCATAGAGACTGGAGATTTAATTCTTTATGAATAATTTAGAGTATAAGAGGACTTGATTGGAGTCTGATGAGAACATGATTAAAATCTAGGAATCTCATATTCATTGTACTTGCTGCTCTATAATAATTACATTAATTAATGATTTATAAGTTTCAGGGGAGTTATTACAGAAGTCTCCTTTCCTCTCTATTTTAGTCTAGCAGATTTAAGGTATTAGTGGAAAATGCTGAGGCTCATTCAATATTTGAAGAACTATCTACTTTCCAAACACATCTCTTTGGGCTGTCTTTTAAGAGCCCTCCCCATCATTTGTGTGGCATTCTATGTGTTTCCTCATTTAAGTCAGTTATAGAGCACTTTTCTTTATGATATTTTGTTTGCTATAAAGCATTCTGTTTTAGCATCAAAAAGAACCCATTCAAAGTAATGAATGAACCAGTTTCTGCATGTCCAGTTATGTCAAAATGAGCAGAACCTGCTAGTTCTGCTCTGTGATTATCCAATTATTTACTGGTTGCTATTCATAATTAATTTGGACTCCAATTCAGAGTCTGAATTAACTATGAATTGCCCTTTGTGCACATAACAAGGCCAAGAAGCCCCCAAGCAGTCTGCAATCTGCTCAGCAAGGACTGTGGGATTAAGCTGTCCCGATGACCTTCGCCAGCTGGAACTTTATGAAACCACAGGTATTACGCTGCCCATGATGCCAGTTGTCCTGTTATGTTGGCCTGTGACCTTGGCTGGGAGCAAAAGTGTTGTCACAATGGACTTGGGTCAGTATAGAATCGAAGTACCAGTGAAACAGAAGACCTCTGTGACTTGGTGCCAGGGCTGGGCCACAGGCAGATGTTTGAGGTGAACCAGAGCTGTGGAGGAAGAAGCTGTGGGCCAAGCCAGAGCCATTGTCAAGGGTAGGCATAGTTGAGCACTTGCTGAGGGCCCACACCCCAGCAGGGGCCCATGGACAAGAACCTCCTGGAGTTGCTCCTCGTCTTCACCATTGCAACCTGCTTGTCCACCAGCCTCTTTCTCTGGCCCAGATAATTGTGGTTTGGAGAAGTATGAGCAGTAAATGCTGCTACCTATTTGATCATTGGAGCTTTCCCTAACCTGGCACCCTCCAGAAGTGTTGGAATGCAACTCCCATAATCCTCTGCCAGCATGGGTACTTAGTCATGCTGGGTATATGCTACCTCCAGTATTAGAGGCAGTATGCCTATTACACCATTTACTGGGCGACACAACCAGGAGAGTGCTATTTTTTAAATTGCAGTTATAGCCTGCCTTTTTTCCTCTTGAAAGGAACCCAAGGCAGCTTACATGGGCCTCTTCTTCACCATTTTATCTTCACAACAGCCCTGTTAGGTAGGTTAGCCTGAGAGTCAGTGACTGGCCCAAAGTCACTCAGTGATCTTCATGGTGAAGTGGGGATTAGAACCTGGATCTCCCGAGTCCCAGTCCAACACTCTACACCACACCACACTATTGCACTCCTACTTGTGGGTTTTCCATAGGCAGCTGGTTGGCCACTGTGTGAACAGAATGGTGGACTAGGTCAGCATTGGTCTCATCCAGCATGGTCTTATGGGAATATATAGGAGAGAGCAGGCAAGGCCAAATTTGGCTTTGGCTTGCAAATAACCTACTTCCTAGTTTTTGGGCAAGTAGCTCAGCATATTTCTGAGCCAAAGTTGATGAGCCATAAAGGGATCTGCTATAAGATATGAGCCAACTTCCATCATGACCTGCATGTAACATGGAAAAAAAATTAAAGCAGTAATCCTGTCTGCCGCTTCTTGTATTATATGTCTTTTGGTTCATCTCAGAAGATCTCTAAAGTTTTATCTCCCTCTTTACCACTATTGTCCATTTTTGTCTGTGTTTCTTTCCTGTTCCTTCCATGATATTATCCCTGAAAGCCAGTGTGGTGTAGTGGTTAGAGTGTTGGTCCCCACTCAGCCACAGAGCACACTATCTCTCAGCTGTGCTTACCTCACAGGGTTGTTTTGAGTCTCAAATGAGAGGGAGGAGGACCATATACATTGCCTTGAAGTCCTTGTAGGAAAGACAGGGTATAATTGTAACAATGAAAACCTCACGGTCTTTTTTGTTCCTCCTTCCATACACATGCACAGTTTAGAGAGCCTTCACAATCATGACAGAAGATAAGATGAACCAGACTGCCCCGTGATTGGTACATTGGGAATGATCATACTGGACTAATTGTGGTCAATGATGGAATTAAACAGGAAGCCATATGTGTATATAGGAAGTGATCTGCTCTGAACTGTTTTAAGGCAGAAAATGAGGCCTAAATTGCTGAACACATTATCCGTGCACATCGTTTTCTCATTTGCGGTTTGGAGACAAGGTCGATGTGCAGCGATTCTACTCAAGTTTGACAAGGCTTTTTTTTTAAAAAAAGAAACAAAACTTCTCCAGTCTAATCAGCTGCATGTAGCAAATCTCCTTAGCTGGAAAATGTGCCAAGCACAGACATTCCTAAAATTATATATGTATTGGAGATACTATTTCTGCAGTCACATGCTGACTGCAATGATTCTATCTATAATTTTTAATTCTAGAATTAGGGGGAAAAAACCTTCAGTTTAAGAAAAGAGTTAAGGTGCTTACAAATGCACTTATGTACCAAAAAACATGGAAATTGGATGTTAAGGTGCCTTAACTATCACATTATATAAGGGGGAAAATGTGTCCTACAGTCCCACATCTTGTGCTGGTTTATTATTTATTTATTTATTAAATTTCTATCCCTCCTTTTTTCCTCTAACGAACCCAAGGTGGCTTACATGATCCTCCTCCTCTCCATCTTATCCTCATGTCAACTATGTGGTAGGTAAGTTACACTGAGAATCATTGACCAGGTTTGCATGATCACCATAGCCCACCATGGCTTAAATAAGCATTTGTGATGCACGCCCGGGAACTTTTAAACATTCAAGCCGCAACCACAACTTCTTGTGTCATCTGAACCCAGTGAGGATGGGTTGCTGTCATGGTTAATAAGCTACCCAGAACCCATGGGCTATTTTAGGAGTTGTGGATGGTTTGTTAACCATGCCAACAACCCACCCTTGCCAGGTTCAGACAACAAGCCACAGTTGCAGCTTAAATATTTAAAATGGCTGCTTGATCATGTGAACCGGCCCAGCGACTGGCCAAAAGTCACCCAGTGAGCTTCATAGCTAAATGGGGACTACAACTCAGGTCCAACACTCTAGCCACTACAACATACTGCTTACTACTTAGCCTCCAGATACCCTTGATCTCCCCCCCACCCCACACATCCTCCTCTTCTGCAGGCTGGAGGAGCATTAAATCTCAAGACACTACAGGGTCGTTCTGGCATACTGTCTCTGTGCTTTTCCAACATGCTTTCATTTGTAGTAGGGACAGTTTGTGACACTGTTGCTCTCCCTGTGCCACCTCCTATGCCACAACTATCAGAAGAGGTTTTCAGGGCATTGACGAAGGAGAGGAAAATCAGTGAAAATGTCTTCCCCCTTCCATTAGCAGGCACCTGGAGTACCTCCTCCATGGGCGAAACTCCACCCTTGGATCTTAAGATCTAACCCTTTTTGATCTGCCCCTCAGTGTTAGCATTCAGTTCATTTTGCACCTGAGGATGACCACCATGTGCCTTTCATCTACTGGGGTCATCTGATCTCCTGGAAGCTAGAACTGAGCCAATGGCATGGATTAGGAAAGAGGAATCGAATCGTTATTATTTTTATCCCAATAACCACCACTGAAGCATGAGATAAAACCATGGGTGATTCCTAAAGTTATAACATAACTTGACCAGTTTCTTCTTTGCTTCATAGCCTCTGGGTAAAAATAGAAGTGACAGCTCTGTGCAAGTGAAGAGCACAGCACTGTTTTCCAGTTATACATGGGCTGCCATTTAATGCAATGTCCCTACCAGTTTCAATCAGGTGATTAAATGACCCAGTTTCTTCTCCTTTTATTATTGTTCTCCTTCAGCCTACAGGTATAAGTGATATTTAAAGCTAGTAATCCCTAGGAAAATGTCAGATTTAAAGCAGACAGTGGAGAGACAGAGAGAGAGAGAGACAGAGAGAGACAGAGAGAGAGAGAGACAGAGAGAGGAGAATCAAGGATCAAGTCCAGTTTTCCTCTTTCTGTTGATGAATGATGGATGGGAAAAGAGGCAGCATTGCTTTTGGACTGCTGCCCATTTTTCAGGATGTTAACATTACATTTCTTCACCATTACTTAACTCTTGGGAACATCTGTGGCCTGTGAGAAATAAAGAGAACTACTGACATCATTGTGTTACTATGGCAGAATCTACGCTATTGCTTTATAATGGTTTATAACGGCATTGACAACTATGACCCATTCTGGTTTTTAAACAGTTTTCAAAGTGTTATATCCCGCTTGCTGTAGATCTGCCCTATGTCTTTTGATCCCATTCCCCAATGTAGAAACGTAAGACCATAAGAAGAGCCATGCTGGATCAGACCAAAGGCCTGTCTAGTCCAGCATTCTGTTCCCACAGTGGTTAACCAGATGGATGCCCATGGGAAGCCTACAAGTAGGACATGAGAAAAACAGCATCCTCTTGCTTGTGTTCCCTATCAACTACTATTGAGTGGCATACTGCCTCAGGTGCTAGAGGTAATGTATAGCAATCATGACTAGCAGCCATTGATAGCCAGAATGGCTGGTGCAGTGCAATGAATACAAAACAAGCACAGCCCACTAACAGCCATTCATGCTAGAACATCCAGTAATTTGGATGGGAACTCATGTTTTATGTCTCTCTAAATAAAGCTGGTGTATTTCATCCCCACCTCTGCATATTAACTAGATCTTGTAGCTTAATGAATAAAAGACCCAGTCCCTCTGGCATTGCAATGTCCTCGTTTATGGTTCTTTATAAAGGCGAAAGTGCAAAGATTACACGAAGGACCTCGTCTCTGTAACAACTACACATAAATCCTGATAGTAACATGAAGTTGTTTAGCATCATTTAAAGCAAAACAAACGAGTAAAATTGCCATTTAAAGTCATGTTGATTTTTACTTTCTTTTTTTAACAGTAGCAAGCCGATTTCCCTGCTTGTGGGGAACTGACAATTGTGGAGGTGTGTGGGAAGGGGAGGCAGGGAAGATGGTGCCCAGCGGTTTGAAAGAAAGCCATGTGGAGGCAATCAGGGCTCCAGCACTTGACAGGGATGGTGCAAAAGGAGCAGATGAGGGAGAAAATTACCGTCAGCGTACTGTGGTGGGGATCCCCATAAAGGATCTGGCACCAGGAGCTATACTAGAATAACCAGAAACAAAAGAGGGCATCACCATAACTGTTGTGGTGATGAAGGAATTTTACCAGTTGCTGCATGCATAAAAATGATACCTGCTGAAATTCCGTTTTCTATACAACTGTTAAAGATACAGGAGCCCTGTCCTCCTTTCCATAGGGTCACCTTACTCTGCACCCTAACAGTTTCCCAAGCAGAATGGCTCCCAGATTCCCATATGGTTCCATTTTCATGAGGTTGCCTATCATGAACTGAGCTTTAGTTTAGGGTCAAATTGTAAAACTGCCGCTCTCTCATTGTGCAGCTACTGACAGAGGGAGTAGGTTGCACCAGGAATAAAGAGGGGTCCTGAAGCTGACAGCATCATGTGATGCATGCTGGCCAGTGCAGAAGGGGTAGGTGTGTGTCTTTATAAGGCAGATACCTCCTCCAACAGCCAGGAGTTGGCAAGCGGCAGCCTAATCACCACCCCATGTTAGTGTGGGATTAGCCAATTGTCAAAAGGGACTGAGTAGACTTTGACAGATATAACCCTCCCTCCTTTTAAGTAATAAATATATGGCCCTTTAATTTCATAAATGTCTCTTGTCTTCATTCCAGAGTGCAGGGGCATCTGACGTTATACCTGAACTGCACAGACATGTGAATAAACACAAGTGGCTACAGTTTCATATCTAGTTTGGCCCACTGATACTGTGAGCAGTTTCTCATATGCAATATTTGCAGGCCACTCTTTATCATTATTTACATAGCTGGTGGGCTAAAGATGCCTGTGCCAGGCATGGCTGAAGTGTGGGTCATGTGGGAAGATATTTTTGGAAACATATTTCTTTGTATCTATGTGCCTATTGTCCAGATTTGCTGAAGCCAATCAGCATCAGTATTACCAATATTCTAAAGAGTTCTTGGCCCAGGCCTTTCTTTAGAACAGAGCCAGTACACATGTGGAGCTCAGCTAGAGACAGATGCTTTCCTATGTGACATACTCTCTCAAGAACTTTTAGGCTCAGAGTTCCTTGTGCATAGGCATTTGGAAGAAGGGGCAAAACACCATAATAACCCCTCCAAACAAATTGATCCCATGGACAGTGGGATCCAGTGCCGGTGGTAGAAATTATGGCCCCAAATGTAACTGAAATTGGTGACGTGCATAAACCTACTGATTTTTTTCACACATTGCCAATTACAGTGAGGTGACCTAAACAGAAAGAAGTTTCATCCAAAAAGTTCTACTATGGGGCAAGAACAGTTAAGACACCTAGCTATCAAGCGTGAACTTGCAAGAAAAAATGACTGGGAAGAGAAGTCATGATTTTGCACTGAAAAAGGCCTCCTCCTCCCTTTGGCCAGCAGGATCCTATTATGGATCAAAAGCCTTTCCCTGGAAAGCTAAGGCCATTTCTACACCAGGCTGATTGCCTGGGATGGCCCCCGGCTGGTCTCTGAGGGGGGCCAGCCGGGGAGGGGGAGGGGAAAGCCACTGGATTTGCCAGGGATAGGGATCCCTGGAAAATCCCAAATCTTCCGTGGTCCTGGGAACTTCCCAAGACCGTAGAAGATGTAGCCGCCCAGCCCGGATGCTCCATACTGTGTGGTTCCGTGCCGATCAGGGGAGGGGGTGGCACCAGTTTTTTAAAAACTTACTTTTTGCATAGGAGCGCTTATGCTCTGTCCTTGGGCCCGAAAACAAAACAAAATGGTGGGCACGACGTGCAACGACCCAGGAGGAAGGCAGGTCGATGCACTTCTGGTGTGCATTATGGTGATGATCCCAGAAGCAAGTACTTCTGGGATCGCTCTCCCTCCCTCTATACCCTTGTGGGTAGAAAGAGCTTCTGTTATCCTGGAGTCATCCTTAGGTCATCCCTGGTTGATCCCAGGATAACCTAGGGATGACCCTGGGATAAAAGGCTGGTGTAGACATGGCCTAAATCAGGATTCAATCCACTATAGATAGAGGGTAGGATCCAACTTTAAGGTGGATCAACTGCACTGGTGAAAGTGAACTTCCCCACCGCTTTCTGCCCAAAGCAGCATCTCCAGTCCCCTGAAAATGTTACACAGAGAGTCAGGAGATTTTGTGAATGGGGTGAGCTGGAGTGTGTACGGGGGAATCCCCAAAATTTGGATTGAGGGACCTTCTGCAAGCTGAACCTTCCTCTCCAGGGAAGCCATATCCTGTATCTAACCTAATGGCACTACTTATATATTTGAAAACACATACACACACATATAAAAGCTGGCTTCATACACAGAAGATGGCATCCTCAAACATACCACTGAGTTTAGCAAAATAATGGGTGCTCAGGTAGCTCCTGACATGTGAGCTTGAGTCAATAACCATGTCAGTTATTTATGTTTCTCTACCAGTGTCTCTGTGTTGTCATTGTACATAAATATAATTCTTGAGAAATGTTCCTTTAATAGAACTTCGGTGGAGTGTGCCCAATATCCTTGAGCCTAATGGTAATTAAATTGCAATGTGCTGAGACATAGTTCTTCATATGTCTGTGTTGAAGCCAACACTTGGTGAGATAATGTGGTAAGTCCATTCTCCTGATGATGCAATCAATGATCTAGTTGGTAGACAAACACCATGCTTCTCAGCAGTGACACCTATTGGCAGAATGAGGCAAGATGTTCAGAAATTAATATTTCTGTGCAGCCTTCATTTCAAGTAATACCAGGATGACACAATGGGGAGAATTTATGCCAACTATTCAATCATATGCACACCTTCATCCTGGTTACTGCAATCAGTTTGTCGGGCTAATAATATAGCTGGTTTGAAGCTGTCTAACCTGCATGAACTCTCCAGAACCCTGAAAGAGCAGTTTGCATTAATTATCATGAAGAATAGATGACTTTTTGCATGTGTTCAAGAGCAATTTGCAAACTAGCCTTGATTTCAGTCAACCTACCAGACGATCATTTAACCCTAAGTATTTGCTGGATAATGTATGAACAAATTCCACTCTAATCAACTCTCCAACTCTAATCAGGTCATAAATGACTACATTTGCCATCTCTGTAAAACAGCATTTCTTGCTCACTGGGCTCTCTGTTGCAATTTCTGCTAGCATTATAGGGATGAGGCCCATTTATCTACTGTGATGGATTGTATATAGCTGGGTGCGCAACATTTGGCAGTCAATCCACTGATGAATAATTGGTGGGTTGTTGTTTTTTAAACACCTTGATTTGTTCCTTCTTGAAGGTAGTAGGAAATACCCCATTTGTAACCTGCTGAGTTTAAGATGCTTTTTCTTCCTTTGCCCAGCCTTCATGGTTGTGTCAAGTTATTTGGTACAAATCTGCCAAGCACATAAGAAACAGCCTCCCCCACATAACTTACACAATTTGTGATCCAACAAAATGAAGGCAGACCAGTAGTCGTGCCTTGTGGAATGGCAGGAGTTTCACATCCTCCGTGGTTTGCTTTCTTAGTCCCAGGAAGGTAGCAAAAAAACAAGGGGTTTGCCAAGCCCCTGATGGGTGATCAAACATGGCTGGACCTGTGTCCACTTTCCTGGGTCACCATTTGGAAAGCGTGAGGAATTTGATCTTTCCAAATTTTTATGCAAGCATACCTGGGGTTGGATCCAGCATCATGTTACTGCAAGTGGAGGCTACCGTTTGTGAAACAGGAAAAAATAATGCAAAGTAGAAAATGTTGTTCACATAAGTTGCATATTTATGTGCTTCTGCTGGGGTGAGGGTAAGGCCTGATCAGGAGGTGCATGGCTGAAGTAGGCCAAAGATTTAAAACATTTTCCACTGGTGACTCCTGAGTTTGAAATACAATTTGTGAATACTTCCCCCACACACAACCCATCCCATCCAGTGAGTTCTCATATTGGCAGCTCTTGTGCTATGCTGAAATGTCAAAACCCATATAAGGAGTTTGCTGCTCATGGAGAACGCCCCTAGCTTTGGTACATGCGATGCAGCTGCTTTTGAACAGTGCCTTTTGGTGGGGTTGCATAAAGGAGCTATAGTTAGGACATATGTTAGGCTGCGTTCAGACATCACTTTAAGCCACGGTGGATTGACAAGCTAATCACAGTAGGTTATTTTGAAAATAAGCTATTATTATCTCCCACATGATCAGACAAATAGGGTGCTTGGCAAAGCTCTTTAAAGTATTGTGTGTAATCTGAGTCATTCCCTTCTTGCTCCCTGTTCTGCTGCACTCCTCCTGCACCAGCAGAGGCGTTGTTTCACTCATTGACAACATCACAACAGTCTGTTTTAACTTTCCACAATATCCCAATGAGAGGGGAGAGATGTGGGGTAAAGTACAGGGGCTTCCAGCTTCACTCCGACGGGGGGGGGGGAGGGGGGTGGCTTTAAAGTAGGCTGACCAGATAAAATCCGGGTCAGGGCTCATGTAACTTTAACAGTTGTAGAGAAAAGGGAATTTCAGCCAGTGTCATTTGTATGCAATTAGCCCCTGGTGATATTCCCTCTTCATCACAACAGTTAAAATTGCAGCCACTATACTAGAGTGACCATATACAAAAGAAGGCAGGACCCCTGCAACTTCAACCAGGAACTAATTGCATACAAATGACACTGGCTGAAATTCCAGTTTCTCTACAACTGTTAAAGTTACATAGTCAGCCTAGTTTAAAGTGCTGGAAGTCTGCAGGGTCAGGACAAAACTTTTTACACTGCCTCCCCTAGTCAGGAGGCACCTGATGCAGCTTTGAAACCCTGTGTGATACTCAAAGGAGTGAAAACCCCAGGTGCACCAAAAGAGGGGTTTGGGACCAAACTTCATACACAGCTTCTCCTAGCAGGGATGGACACGAGACCCATTGAAAACCCTGTGTGCTGACAAAGCCACGTGAGTGAAAGCGCCTTTTCACTAAAAAAAAAAAAAGGAGTGGCAGCTATAACTCCATGGAAGTTTGCATGAGCAGAAAAAACTTCATAGAAAACATCCACTGGCAGGGATGCACACAAGGCAAAATGACAACCCTGCACAGCTGCCACCACCCAACTGAGATGGTGTTTGACACTTGGGGAGATTGCAGACTGCACCACTGGGAGAAGGGGGGGTCGGGCTGCAAGTGCAATCTGTTGCTAGGCAGATCATGGAAACAGAGACCTGCCAGTTGGAGGAGAGTGGTGGCAGCAGCATTTTTGACTGGTCTTGCCAAGAGACTCTGTAGGTGACCAAAATAACCCACTGTGACCGCCACACAACATGATAATCCATTATGGGTTAAATAACTCGCTCTGCAGACCATGGGTTATTTTGGCCAAATAAGCCATTGTGGGTTGAAAAACTCCCAACAGATGACACGAGGCTTATTTAACCCATCATGGGTTATTGTGATGTCCAGTCACAGTGACGTCACATGTTTTTAGAACTTCCTTTGCTCCAAGAGGGCTAGAAACATTCACAAAATAGGTGTTGTCCAGAATTTTGGCAAACATATGGCTCCTCTGCTGAGAAAGAGACTGCCATTTATGACAACAACAACAACAACAACAACAACAACAACAACAACAGCAGCAGCAGCAGCAGCATATATTTGCTTTTTGTTACTGTGGCGGCCAGAGAAGATCCTTTTCTCCCCATGAGCAAGGTATTAGAATATCCCACAGGAACATTCAAAGGACTAAAATGAATAAATGACTATGCAGTGATCATTGAATATATTGTGCCCACTTGAGAAATCTCACTGCAATGTTGAGAACATGTTTTAGATCATTGGTGATGATAGCATGTGGAAATTCATCTCACACTGCTGTAATTTGATTCACTCCCATCATGTTGACCTTGTAATATTCTGGAAACTAAATTGAAAGAACAAATGCTGTTTAAATAAATTGTAATTGAAAGATGATAAAGATATGGCAATGAGTCCCCCCCCCCCCCCCGTTACATCCTCTCCCTGCCAGTAAGAAAGTATTCACTGGGGCTTCTTCAAGAACCATGGCTGTCAGTCATATTTAACTATCAAAAGCTCCTTGGAACTCCTTTCTACTTCTCTAGATTTTATCCCAAATGGGAAATGAATGGGAATACTGCATATACAGATAATAAATATAGCATGTTTCTATATATTAGGGCTCAGCTGAGTATTTGTAGCAACAACTTTAGGTCATAAGTGAGTATCACCTGTGGTACCACATCTAGGGGGGAAAAAAGGTAAACTCCATGTTAAGCATAATTAGAAAGGGAATTGAGAATAAAACTGCCAAAATCATACTGCCTTACTACAAATCTATGGTGCGACCCACTTAGAATACTGTGTACATCTCTCCAATAAGGGAAGGTTACAACCGTTGGGATTGCTTAGCTTGGAAAGAAAGAGGGCAAGGGGGGAGATGATAGAGTTGTCAATATCATACTACCTTTATTAGGGTGACCAGATAAAATCCAGGTCAGGGCTCATATAACTTTAACAGTTGTAGAGAAAAGGGAATTTCAGCCAGTGTCATTTGTATGCAATTAGTTCCTGGTGAAATTCTCTCTTCATCACAACTGTTAAAGTTGCAGGGGCCTTGCCTTCTTTTGTATATGGTCACTCTAGTATAGTGCCTGCACCTGTAACTGTTGTGATGAAGAGGGAATATCACCAGGAACTAATTGCATACAAATGACACTGGCTGAAATTCCCTTTTCTCTACAACTGTTAAAGTTACATGAGCCCTGACCTGGATTTTATCTGGTCAGCCTAAGCCTTTATACAAATCTATGATGAAGCCACACTTAGAATACATTCGTTTTAGGATTCAGAATGCAATAAACACACTACTGGGCATAGGCTAAAGATTTCTCAGCGAATTAACAGAATGAAAGAAAGCAGAAGATTAAAGAAGGATATTGCATGATTGCGGCAAGCAACTGCAGAGCAAGATCATAAGCTTATGCTCCTTCAGTTGCAGGGTCATAAGCGATGGGCGGATCCCAATAGGCCTGGCACGCAGCACTGTCCTGATCTGACTGCATCAAAGTTCTGAATTGGAAGCATCCTAGGGATGCATGTACTGTGTCATTGATCCCTCCTCTTCTGCCTATTCCAACCTCTCACACTGTACTCCACTGACTTTGGGAATGTTTGGCAGTAAGTCAGCATAGATAACTCCCACCCCAGCTACTCTTGAGATCTCACCAGAGACTTATCTACCAGCCTAGAGTTGTACAATCTCAAACAGATAATTGCCCCTGGGACCTAGCATAGCTAACCACTGAAAGCAACAGGCCCAAATGGCAGTCTAGAGATGAGAAGGAGCCATTTGTGCTCCACCAACTCCTCAAAATGACAGTGGTCTTCCATGTTTCTGCAGCATGGTTTCATGTGCCAGGATTCTGAATGTTTTTGACTGCATGTTCCTTTGAATCCACTAATATTGGAACAATAATCACTACATTTGCCCACTGTGTATGGCTTTGCAGCAGTCATCTAGGAGCAATTTGCCATCCAACAGTCCTAAACATTACCTCCTTGTGGTTCTTCTGCTACCTATATACTATCCTCACTTTACACATTGAATGTTACATTTATAAGGCAGCATCAGAATAACACATTCATTGCAAATGGATGTGACAATAATTAGCAAAGGAGAGGAACAAGGACTTTCATCCCCAAATACTCCTATTAGAGTTGGTTCATAAAACGTAAAAAGAGAGGGATGCAGCCTCTGCTAACCCAAATTACTGCCATAAAACAACTTACCTGTAAAATAAGGGATAAAGGTAGTAAAATGCACAGTTCAAATAAATAAGATGTGTCCTATAGTACATGAGAAGATGGTGATCCTCAAAGACCCCTCAAGATCTTCAAAGATCTGAGGAAGTGTATGGAGTTTACAGGTAGAACTAAGTCCATCAAGCCTTCTTAAGATAAGCCAGTACTTGAACATGCAAATCTAATTCTGCCGATGATCAAGCCAGGATTTAGAAGCTCGGTCAATGTTACCTGAATCCTAAGCTTCTCACAGCTGATTATCATCACTCTATGTCTATAGGAGAACCAGAAAGCATTACTGTTGAAAAGATTTTCTTCCAATCTACTGCTGATGACAGGCTATAGAAGTATTATTTCTCTGTGCAGTGAATACTAAGTGTATTAAGCCTTTCGTAGATCTTTAATTGTTTCAATGAAGTCAGACTTACTTCCCAATAAATCATAACTGTGTTCAAGTTCTTTTGGCCCCAAGTTGTGTGTTTATTATTAGTTGTACACTAGTGCTTCAGAATTTTCTTCCTGGCCTCTCAGTTAGCATCTCCAACTTCTTTGCCCGCCTGGCCTCTTTTCCTCCCCATCAATATAACTACCTCCCTGTCAATATAACTGTAAAAGCATCACCATAGCCCAAGGCTGGAAAAGCTTGACAAGCAGTTGTCCTGAAACTGGTATCGGCTATTAAACAGAACAAGGGATAAGTTCTATAAGAGAGCGACACGATTGCTAATCTGCCCTAGAGCATTAACTCTTTGCCTGTGTGCATTATGCTGATCCACTACCAGCACAGAGACCTCAAGCCTTGAACACTCTGTTAAAATTGCCTCTTATGTAAGGCAGCATGAGGTGCTGCTGACATCCCATTAAGGCTTACTTAGTTCATCAAGAAAACTCAGAGATGATTTAATCTGATGGGATGGGATGAGCTTCTAGCCCTAGGAAACCTACAAAGTGTTTGCAGTTATAATTAAGAAATGCACTAGCCCCGCTGTTAACCTAATTGATGTGAAGCCTTGATTGGGCAGAGGCCTGGATTTCCCAAGCTGACTTTAATTCAAGAATGGCACATTTTGGAAAGGAAATCTGTAAGGAATGTGGCCAGTTTTATCTTTTCACTTTTTGGAAATTTGTAAGCGATAGTTGCTGTGTGGCTGGCTCACACAATGAGAATTGCAGAAAATAGAAAATACAGTGTAGTGGCAGCCCTTCATTAAAGATGGTAGTAGGTATAAGGTGCTTTTCTCCTCCTAGTTTTGGATAAGAGAATAAAGTTGCTAAAATCCTGGCTTGGGTGAAAGAGCTTGGTCTCTCTCTCTCTCTCTCCTTCTGTCAAAAGCAAATGGCAGGCCTTTCTCTGTCATTTTCACCATTCAGATAATGAGGTGGAATGTATTTGTCATGTACACTTTCTCTCCCCCCCCCCCCCATCGTGTTTTTCTTTCCAGCCATTAAGGAAGGTAATGTCTCAACTCGGATGCTCTGGGAGGGTAAATTTGCCCCACCCGTTTCAGGGCCTGGATGGAGATATGTGGGGGACCAATTTAATGAGACACCTGGAAAACTTAACATACGTACCTATGCATGGTTCCATCACTTCCTCCCTTGGAGCTTTCTTGTACTGCTGCTTACTGAGAGCTTTTCTACACAAGGACGTTATGGTGCACTCGTCATTTATTACTCTCAGCTGTTTATGGGTTCTTTAGATGATGTTATGACCCTCCAGTCTCACTTCTTTTTTTTAAGAGGACTACCTTGGGAATTTTTAGAGCAGAGAAAATAGAATATTATTTGTGAGGGGGAAAGAAAATGTATTTTCCTACTTGTGATATTCCACTGTAGCACAGCACCACCTAGAAGTTATGTAGTGAAAAAGTAGGAAAAGAAAAGTTCTTTGTGTAGTGTTCAGATCTCAATTCTGTGTTGAAACTAGAAATAGATACAATGGAGTAACAGCCTCATGTAGAAAAGCTCTGAGTGCCTGAAAGCTGAGTGAAGTTTTTTTGGGGTTCCCCCCCCCCCCCCAAAGAACTGAACAACAACAACAACCAACTTTCAGGCACTCAGCACTGGAAAGCCCCAAGGGAGGAAGTCATGGTTAAGTATTTTAGGGGTCTTTTCAGAAAGCACAAGGAGCCATGAAGGCTGCAAAACAAGCACAGGAGAATGGGACATAAGTTGAAAAAATAAAGCATGTGTACACACACTTTGACCATGTTGTTACAGTAAGGTAAACCCTGAAGCCTTGCACACTGAGAAATTTCTCTGAAATTCTCAGTCTTTTCCTATATTTTTAGATGTGATTTCTTTTTGCCTCTCCCCCAAATGAATGGTCAAAAATATGTAGGTAGAAAAAATTGGCACTATGCTATTTTAAGCTCATGTACTGGTCCATATGTGGTAGACAAGCACATGTGTCAGGTATCTGTCATACCATCGGCTAGAGTGCTGTCATGACAGCAGACAGAGTGGAATTCTGCACAGCACAGGTAAAGTGCTCTGGGGCATCAAGTGTCTTGTTTAAATTTGGCTGCAGACAAAGCAGTTGTCTTCTCCCTGGATCAAGTCTGCTTCATCGGAATGTTAAGTTTTGAACTACACATCTTCAAGCAGAATGAGAATACATGATGTAAAAGCAAGCGCAACAAATGTCAGTTAGCACACATTCACACCAGTTCTTCTGAGTACAAGCAGTGGAAACTGGCACACATAATCACACCTCTCTTGACTGACATAGGATTGCTTTGACTGTGTAATGCTAAGCTACCAAGGAGATAAGAGCTGCCACACCACAGTAAAAAATACAATGGATATTTCACAATTTATTAGTTTGATTGGATGCTTCTTTCCACTGATTCCACTAAACTGTGAATCAGCCCCATGAACAGCATGGATAAATTGTCAAAGGTTACATATTGGGCTTTGCAACTATTAACATTGATTACTACCTTGATGACTTGTCTATGCTGAGAAGTAGATGCTCCATCAGTAAAGTGCTGAACCTTCAGTGCTAAAAAAATATTTGTCTTTGTCTGAGTTTAATGCAGACAAAGCAAAACATACAAATGCAGATACTTTGTTCCATGCAGAGGAACACTTTGTGATACTATGATAGCATCAAACTCTCTTGGTGAATTGCAAAAAGGTTTTCGGAACATGAACTAAAATCTTGGAGCAATGTAATCTTCATCTGTGTGTGCTGCAATCCTTTACATGTTTACTTGGAAATAATCCTCTGTTCAGTGGGGCTTACCTCCTAGTAAGTGAGTTTACTGATGTCTTACTAGTGCCAGTGAAAAAGACAACCTGTTAGCTGATACTCATTCAGTTACTGAACATTACAGGCTATTCATTTAGACTGTTAGTGTTACCAAAGGACCTCCAATATTATTACCATTTTGCAGGCAGTTGAGGAGTCATTCTAAGAAATATGACATTGGAAGCCATGAAAGGTCAACACTTCAAACTGGAAATATTGCAACAACGAGAAGGCAATTGAAATACTGTAGTTAGAAAGGTCTGCATTGGAAATATTCCTTAGTGAATGCTTTGTTTGAATCAGTGCATTCCTCTCTGCACTCAACCACAGACAAAACAAAAGGGCATAGAATAGGATGTGCCCAATAAAAAGTGACATTTCCAGCAAAGTTATACTAATGGAGCAACTTCAAGAATTTGTCAACAGGAAATGCAACAGAATTTAGATAAAATGTGTTCTATTTGGAACAAGGAAGCTACAATTAGAAAAAAAAGAATACTTTTACTGGAATTAGTGTGGGAAGACATTTTTTGTTTGTGTTTGTTTACTATGGTATATATGAGAATATATATATTCTCATATATATATAATGTATTTTATCTTTGCAAGTTGTCTGTTTTTATGCTTTTATGGTTTTAAATTTTGTAGATGGATTTTTAATGTTTCATGTTTTAATCTTTATAAACCGCCCAGAGAGCTTTGGTTATGGGGCAGTATAGAAATTTAATTAATTAATAATAACAACAACAACAACAATAATAGTAATAATAATAATAATAATAACAATAACAAATCAAATAATTCATGGAGAAGCATGTGCATAATGTCAGAATGATTCCAAATGTTTATATTTGTATTCATCTCTTGTGAATGGTCTTGATGATTTCTTAAAATGTCACTGTCAAAATATGAACTGTGGATTTTTAGCCTTAACAATCTTTATGAAAACACAAACACTGCAGTTTATTCCATAATTTGGGGCTCACAACCTCAAAGGCCCCTTCTCTTATCCTGATTAGCCAAGGTGGGACTGGCAGGGGGAACAACAAGAAGGGCCTCAGAAAACGAGCAAAGATATCTATGGAGGATGCAAAATGGGATAACTGGGTCTCCATCTAGTTGATTGCCTCACATGGTTACAAATGACCACTCTAGGGCAAATGTGTATATGCTGCCTGTGCTGCAATATACATGGACTTCTCACATGAAAGCATAATGTACAGTGAAGCTTAGTAATCAAAAGAGAGCAGGGAAGGATTGTGGGGGGAGGCGATGAATAAATCCAAATGGGACGTGTTACAAAACTCAAGTCTTTTCACGTCTCTCAAAGCTGAAGCTTAGTCTTACACACACACACACATCCCATGTGTGCCAATAAAGCTGTTAACAGCTGAAATTGCTAGCAAAAAAATGGCTGGGGGGGGGGCATGTGGATGTTAGAAGAACCGTTCAATGACTCATTCATTCACTTGAAATGACAGCTCCAGGAATGCCTGGGTCATGTCTAGAATTAGGACTATTTGCTGCTAGTTTAGATATTGCAGTGATGGTGTAGAGGTATTTTTAGGAGATATTTCATAAATAGACTCTGAATGTTGAGCCTGTAGGAATCGCTTGAGATACAATCACCCCATTGGTTTCTATCAGTCTGATAAGCTCCCAAGATTAATACCATAGACCATTCTCCCATATTTATATTCTCCCATTGTCTCTGAGGTTGCAAGACATTTTGAAAGTTAGTTAAAGCTAGGGATGCAGGAATCCATAGATTTTGTTTTTTCTCAGTTTCTAATTTTTCCAGTCTTAAATTCATTTTGTCCCATTTCCACTGCAGTCTGCTATTTTTCAAAGACGACCATGCCAATATTTGTGTATGTTTCTCTTAATATATACGTTCTGGTATGCATTTTTGCCTAACATACACATTTTTGCAAAACATTTTCCCTAATAGAATGTATTTTTGTATGTTATTTTCATCAATATGCATATTTCCGTATGCATGTTTTTCAAATATACACACTTTTGTACATTTTTTTTGACTGGAGCACTGCATTGCAAAATTTGGAGAAGTGCAAATACTTCAAGATAACTGTGTTTTGGTTCATGTTTTAGTTGGCAAAGTGCAAAGTAGCTAAGTTTATGTTAAAATGTGAACTGAAAGAATTTCTCCTCCATTATTATTTGCAGCAACACTTGAAATTTCCCATATCTGAAGCAAATGTAATTATAATTTAACCCAGATGAAGCCTTCACAGTATAAAAGCAGGAAGCTTTGCTTGCTAATATAAGGAATGGGAAATGGATTCATGAATGGGAAGAAGCAATGGGAACATGTGCATGTGCCCACATACACACACATGTATGTACACACACACAAACACACACACTGGCTCAGTTCGGACGACATATTAAGCAGCGGAGGGGTAAATAACGTACTGACTGTGCATTAGTCAGGAGGAGCTCCACAGATGACATGCTGCAGCCAGCGCTGCTCTGAACCGGCAAACGCCCCGGCTGCAAGGAACTTGCGGCGGCCATTTTGGTTGCAGCCTCTCCTCGGTGTGTCCCACAGCCGTATCCCAGCATGCACCGTGAGTTCTGCAGGCTGCATAGAGCTGCCGGGTGTTTTTGGCTGCTCTAGACAGCAGAACTCTATTCCGAAATGGAATAGTCCATGGAGAGAGCGGGAGCAGAATTCGGACGACACTTTAAACAACGGGGATTCGGGCTAAACAACGTGCAAGCCCGTTGTTTCGCTCCGTTGTTTGAAGTGTCTGATTAACGTACTGTCATTTGTGTGTGCGTTGTGTGTTGCGCTCCAGACGACACAATAAGCAACACAACTGACAATTGTTCCCCCCCTCCTCCGTTGCCTAATGTGTCATCCGAACTGAGCCAGTGAGTCTTAAATCAGTACAATGGAGATTAGTAGTGGTGCTGTCTAGAGATGGATCCTGACTACATGTTCCTTGGACTCCACTAATACTGTTGTCTGTAAAAGTTGGAACAATAATCACTACATTTGCGCACCGTGTATGGCTTTGCAGCAGTCATCTAGGAGATTGCCCTGGAAATGAGCTGAGCTATTTATTCCCAAATTGGTTCAGCAATGAACCAAACTATTTACCAATCTGTGGAGTTCATCAAAGTAGCCCACAGGGCAGCAAAGGAGACATCTCTTCTTGGCTTTGTTAAGGGCTGCTTTGAAGAACTTCTCCAGAAAAACTGGAAGTGAAGGCTAAAAGCTGACACACTGCAGGAGTCCATTGTGGAAGGTGGGCTTTTGGCCCCCCAGCCCCAGTTTCCAAGGGGCATCTCTTCAAAACAATCCCTTAGCAAATGAAGACGCTCCTCTCTTGACTTTGCTAAGGTGGGATGCTTTGAAGAGTCACCCGCTGGAAAATTCATACAGAATGACAAGAGCTCACTTCCTTGGCTTTTGCCCCATTTTCCTGGGAGCAGCTCTTTAGCAGGAGTCCTTCTTCACCTCTAAGATTAAACTGAGCTAGAGAAGAATTCAGAGGCCCAGCCAAGTTCACCAGCACTTCTAGTTCTGTTGTTACATCTAGCACTCTATGCTATTCAACTAAGGCCCTTTCTACACCACAGGGGCGTAGAGGGAGGGGGGAGGGAGGGAGGGAGGAAAGGAGGGTGATCCCAGAAGTACCTACTACACACCATTGGCAGATCCCGGAAGTACCTAATACACACCATTGGCACACAGAGAGGGAGGGAGGGAGATCCAAGAAGTACCTAATACACACCATTAGCGCACAGGGAGCAGCCAGGGGCCATCCCAGGCAAAAAGCCTGGTGTGGAAAGGGCCTAAACTATCCTGCTACCATAAATGATGTTCAGATATTCATCTGAACGTATGTATGAGAGAGGGAATTCGGATCATAGCCACTTAAGGTCACTAGCCATACCCACTGTTGCACTGAAAGGTCTAAAAACACTTATGTACATAAAAAGTGTATATGTAGCCATTCCTGTCATAGTGGAGCATTTCTGTCATGCTCCAAGACTATTTGCCCTGGGTTTGCCTTCTCTGCTCTTTTGCTGTGGGCCTCTCAGAGGAGAGGATGGGACCACCTCAGAAAGCTCTCTCCAGGGCCACTGGCTGGGTACTCCATGGTTGACCAGGACTCATTCCCTCAAGTGGACAGAGGGTGGTGATGGCCCAAGGGGCTCACTTTGACTTATGGAAGGGTTGGCCCTGGGAAGGAGATCTGGCTGTGAATCACAGCTCCATACAGATAAAAGCGTTCATGGTGCGGGCGAGCTCTAGAAAATATTCCAAACGTTGACTTAAACAATTACGAAGTAATCCTACCTGTAAATCTTCTCTGTACTCATATCCCATTCAATTTATCTACTTGGAACATTGAAACCGGCGAATAACTATCCATAATGTTTATCTTTAAATTACTAAACAATTTAATTTCCTACAGAGACATAGCTCAGTGTGTATATATAAATCCTCCATTCTTGGACAAGGACTCACTGTGGGGTAATGACATGTTTATTCTTCTTCTTATAGTCTTTACTCTCTTCTGAAGATTAGCCTGGCTCTATTTTGGTATTTTGGCCAAGAACTCATGAAGTATTGTGCTATTCTTTAAGTTGAATGCAGTATCCTGACAAAGTACATAACCATATTGCTTTACTGCACTTCTGGTTAACAGTTCTCTCAAATGTGCATTTTTTCTCTTATCTCTGCCCAATTGTTCTTTCTCCATCTCTTCACATATAACCTGAATTAGTACTACTGTAAAGGAATTTCTAGACAAATCAAAGGAAGTTTGGTAATCGATGAAGTATTATAGATGTTAATAGCAGCACTTCACTTTTCTGGGCCATTTTCTCTTGTCTGATGCATTTTTCCCCTAAAGCTATTCTTCTTTTTCTCTTATTGTGTCAGGAGCAGGGATGGAAGAAATGAAGGAGCCAACACAATAGAGCTGAGTTCAGAGCAAGTCATAACTGTAGTCACCATATAGAAGATTTGGCATATGAAGCTTTTACATTCCAGTGTAGCCTGACTGCTGGAAGGCAGGCAGCAGAGCTCAGATTGGCCTGATGCTGGGAATACCTTGAAGGAATAAGAACACAGAAACATAAGAAGAGCCGTGCTGCATCAGACCAAGGGTTCATCTAGTCCACCATTCTGTTCACATAGTGGCCAACCAGCTGCCCACAGGAAACCCACAAGGAAGACATGCGTGCAACAGCACTTTACTTCCCATATTCCCCAGCATGTGGTGTACATAAGCACACTGCCTCTTATTCTGGAGGTAGCATATAGCCATCAGGACTATTGGCCATTGATGCCCCTTTCCTCCAGAAATTTGTCCAATTCCTGTTTAAAACCATCCAAATTGATGGCCATTACTATATCTTGTGGTAGCGAATCCCATAGTCTAACTTGCACGATGTGTAGAAGTACTTTCTTTTATCTGTCCTGAACCTCCTACCTATCAGCTTCATGGGATGACCAACACTGGGTTCTACTACTGCGAGTGGAGAAGAAAACACAAGAAATAAGACACAGACACCAGAGCTTGGGATAAACTAGGGCCTCTTTATTTAACAAGGATATTCTCCCCTCCATGGATCTGAGCGTGAACGTGTGGGAATCTCTCTTATTTATCTCAGGCAACTAGCCTGCCAATCAGGGCAAGCCACTCGTTGAACACAGGGGTCGGTAGAACCAGCCCCCCTATTCCCACTTGCGTGTTTGGTGAGACCTACCGCGTCATCCACACTCAGGGCTGCACAGCTCTGGGTAGATGAGTTAGATAGGTCCCCAAAGGCAAGCTGTATCTTGACTTGAGAACCACACAGCCCCCAAAGAGCAGGCCTCCAAACTTGCCAGTCACTGTAAAGGTGCCAGTGAGTGTGCACCAAACCTATTATCCTAATATCCTAAAACTCCCACACAAACATGCCAAATCCAAATCAACCTATTTGCTCACCCCCTGCTAAAAATTAACTCCGGTATGAAGTAGGTGGAAAACCTGTACATAAATGTCAATTAGTGGCAAGTAAAATTCCTACTTAGCCCTCCCAAAGGGAGAGACTAGCTAATCCCATACTGGTTATAGGGAGGGAGGGAGATGGGAAGTGAAAGAGGCGGAGTCTCAGGTGGGGCATGCCATTACAGGCTTTACCGTGCTCCTGCTTCATGCTGCACATGTGCCAGGCATTTGTACAATGTCTTATCCTTCTCCTTCCCACCCGCAAATTCCACCCCATGTCCAAGACATCTGTGTGTGAGAGAGGAGAAGGGAGGGTCAAGGGAAATGGGCCAAAGAGGGAAGAGCTATGATTATAGAGTGGTGCTGCAGGGGCAGTGCCAAACATTTCCCAGTTATATTCTTATTTTTTAAGGGCCCAGAGTTGACCCTGCACATTACCATCTAACAGTGGAGGCTGGTGGCTCTAATTTTGGTGGGACTGTGAATCAACTCTGGGTATTAGTCAGAACCAGCCAGAACTCTAAAGGAAATATCCAAGGTGCTAAACCCTATCTCCAAAATAAGATCAGCATCTTGGACAGCTCCTTTAAAGTTCTGGCTGCTTCTGACTAAAAGCCAGAATGGATTCACAGCCCCACCAAAATTGGAGCCACCAGTCTCCACTGCCATCTAAAGGTGGTGTGTGTGTGTGTAAGACCGTTATGCCTGTTGTGAAAGGCAACTGATTTCGGTGTATTTGAAAGAAAGAATACGTAAGCTCTGAACTAAACAACGCCTTTAATTCAGGCTAAACAAAGCTGTGCAATTTAGAAAGCACTTAAATGAAGCAAGGTAAACGAAACGTTGAAATTAACAATAACTAACCAACTCGCTTCTTTGACAACTCTCCGTCTCTGAGGTCTGCTTGCTCTTTGACTCGTAATCTCTCTGACCGGCGTGATCTGTCTCTCATCTCTGTTCTCCTCAGACGCCGACGTTCCTTTGCATCTTTTAAAGTGTGCTCTCCCTCTTCCTCAGAGGATACGGGCGTGGTTACACCTGCTGGAGAGTCAGTGAGATCAGTACTCATTTCAGAGCGTTGATTCTCATCAGCTGGAAGAGAGGGGCTGTGAAGTGCTTCCTCTTCAGTACCAGGATCCGGATCAAACTCAAGATCCCTGTCTGCTTGTGCTAAGCCATCTGACAGCTGCTTCTCCTGCTCAGAAACACGAGGGTTAAACACAACAACGCCCAGGGTCTAACAATACCTAGCTTTATCACTACTTACTCTTAACTTAGAGCTTATCCACATTGCCCTTAAAAATGACTTATATTCTGTTTAAAAACATGGTTTTTAAAGTCGTTTCATTACATGGTAGGACACACTGAGCTGTACTTACGTTTCATAGGGACTGCTTCCTCCGTCGTCAAAGTGTTCACTAGTGCCACAGGGTTAATTATTTGTCTCTTCTTTTGTTTTTGTTTTGCAGGCTGCTTGACCCGCCCACTTCTGTCTCCATAACTCAAGCAGCCTGCAAAACAAAACTGAAAGAAGAAGAGACAATGTGACACCATTGAACGCTTTGAGAATGACGAAGCAGTCGCTATGAAACATAAGTACTGCTCAGTGTGAGGCACTGGATGTCCTGAACCAGTGCCTGAGCAGGATAATGGAATGGATAAGGCCAATAAACTGAAGCTCAATTCAGACAAGACAATGATAATATTAGTGGGTGGTTTGCCTGCCCAGTTGAGTGGTGCTCAACTTGTTCTTTCTTTCTTTCTTTCTTTCTTTCTTTCATCTGCATACCACCCCATAGCTCAAGCTCTCTGGGCGGTTTACATAGAATTAAAACAATTAAAAACAATATACAAAAAAATTAATACAGCAAAAACATACAACATACACACAATACACACAATACACACATACATTTAAAACCACTGCAACAACCCAAAAAGCTGCAAACACAAAAACACTCTCCTGAAAGTTAGGGTTGGCCTGGATTAGGGTGACCAGATAAAATCCAGGTCAGGGGTCATGTAACTTTAACAGTTGTAGAGAAAAGGGAATTTCAGCCAGTGTCATTTGTATGCAGTTAGTTCCTGGTGAAATTCTCTCTTCATCACAACAGTTAAAGGTGCATGAACTGTACTAGAGTGACCAGATACAAAAGAAGGCAGGGCCCCTGCAACTTTAACTGTTGTGATGAAGAGGGAATTCCACCAGGAACTAATTGCATACAAATGACACTGGCTGAAATTCCCTTTTCTCTACAACTGGTAAAGTTACATGAGCCCTGACCTGGATTTTATCTGGTCACCCTAGCCTGGATCCTTCAATGTCACCTGCGGCCACAAGTAGCCTCAGTGGGCTGGGACTGGGATAATCTTTTATAAACTTGCTGTTGTGTTTCCAAGCCCTCCCGCTGCAGTGCAAGACAATAAAGACATCTGCCAAGTAATTCACAAAACTTTATTTAGCAAATAAACATCTCTTCGCACCTGAAGAGAGTTTAAACACTAGGAACTTTCCTCTAGGCTAAAACTTGGCTTATTAAGCGAGAATTGACCTTTCAACAAAAGCAAAGGGTTTTTTTCAAGAGTCCCTTAACTTCAGGCAGTATTCCTCTGAAGAAGCCTGTGGTGAGAAGCTAGCCGAGCTGATCGCCTCTCACCTTCTTGTAGCTCTACCTATTTGAATCTACGGCGGACTCTGAGATTGGTCAACTCTGAAGTCCCTTCCGCCTCTGAGGATTGCTGAGTTCCCACAGACTGTGAGTTGTTCATGTTTTCACTGATAACGTCTGGTGAAGATTTATCCCTGGGAGCCTGGGAGAATCTCTGCCCCTGCTTCCTGTGTAGGCTGGTACATTTCTAATCCTGTTACTTCTGATTCAAAATTTGATTCCAATTGATAGCCTGAATCTCCTTCTTCCACACTAAGGGGAACAGGCCTGATCCTGATACTTAGGGTGATATACAGCAGCAACCCTATCTGGAGGGAGATACCCGGTAACAGTTATGCATGATCTGATAACTACCCAGTTAGATTACTGAATTTTATTTATTTATTTATGGCATTTTTATACCGCCCTATAGCCGAAGCTCTCTGGGCGGTTCACATTTTAAGAAATATAAAAAAATCATTTTAAGAAATATAAAACAAACCACAATCTAAAAACACAAAATAACATACAATATAAAAACACAACCAGGATAACACCAAGCAGCAAAGATTAATACAGATTAAAATACAAATTTAAAACAGCAAGGGTTAAAATTGAGTTAATTTAGCTGTAAAAGTGCTGGGAGAATAAAAAGGTCTTCACCTGGCAATTGAAGGGAACTGCATGTAAAGCCGCCTTTGAAAACAGGTCAGAAACTTCAATTAGTCCAAACTAGAGGTGCCAGGCTACTAACGGGGACTGGTAATACAAGCCTGTGACACCAGTGATCCATCGGCTCCTCTGCCTTCCAGTCCATTTCCAGGCCCAATTCAAAATGTTGGTGTTGACCTTCAAATCCCTAAACTGCTTGGGGCCAGAATATCTCCTCTCATATGTACCTCATCTACATTTAGTCATCTTTTGGGGAAATTAGGCAGGCTGCTACAAGGAAGAGGGCATGGAATTTTGCTCATAGAATGCTCTCCCCAAGGAGGTTAGTCTTTCACCCACATTGTTATCTTTTTGGTGCCTGGTGAAGACTTTCTTCTTTTCCAAGGCTTTTAGGTATGTTAAATTTTAGATTCTACAGTTTAGACCCTGGTGTGTGTATGTGTGTGGATAGATAGATAGAGATAGTATTGAAATGGCTGCTTTTATACATCTTACTTTTTATTTTTTATCTCCTGTGTGGGTTATTATTGTTGTTGGTGTTGTTGTATACTGGGCTTTCATTCATTTAGGGTGCAATCCTATGCATATTTAGACAGGAAAAAAAATCCTACAACTCCCAGCATTCCCCAGTCAGACATGCTGTAGGCCTTTTTTTGGGGGGGGGGGTTATACATGCATAGGATTTTACGCTGAGTATCATGTATTCACCCTGAACTTCTATATACATTCAATATGGCACTCTAGTACCACCTTTAGCTGATGTGATGCAAATACCACTGTACTTCTTAAACACAAAAGAAGCAGTCATCTGTGGCCTTCCTGGCATTTTAAATCCCTGAAAGCCTCTTAGCTGACCAGTAAATAAAGGCACATAAACCACAGTGTGGCTCTGATGGCTTCTGGCATTGCATTGTTAAGTCACTCATGACTGGGTCCTGTAGTAGAACTCCAAGACCTTCTCACCACACAGGAACAAGAGTAAGTATTTGTGCAGTACTGTCAATGGCTGTTGCCTCATAGGAATTAAATACCAGATCAGACCACATTGTTAATTCATCAGGGACCAGTTATGCCTTTGTGCTGGTATTTGGACCCTACCATGAAGGGTGGAACTCGATTCAAAAAAATGCAGGGTTGCTACCCAAAACAGCAAGTCCACGTTGAGTTACCTGCTCCCTGTCAATCATCCTGTTATTATTATCTTGAGGATTTCTCCATCCCTGTGAAACAGAGCCAGGGAAAATCAGTGTAACAATGGCCCTTTCCACACCAGGGCATTTGCCTGGGATGGCCCCTGGCTGGTCCCTGTGTGCCGATGGTGTGTATTAGGTACTTCCGGGATCACCCTCCTTCCCTCCCGCTACACCCCTATGGTGTAGAAAGGGCCAATGTCAGGTAATGCATGGAGGGAGAGGGGAACAGGGCTGCTGTTTATAGAGGCAGCCCTAAGGGATTGTCCATAGGTGGGGGGAGTGTGTAATTTGTTTCTTTTGGTTATTTATATTAAGGTCTTTAAACGATTTGCAACAACATACGAATCAAAAATAAGATTACCCTTTTATGAACTTCATCTCCATATCCCTTGTCCCTTCTTTCTCCCTCTCCCTTGTTTTTGCTTCAGACTGCCCTTTGTTCAAAATTACAGAAGTACTTAGGTGTATTAAAGTACCACGCCCCAATTGGTATATAACTCTACATTGTTGCCCCACACTTCTACAAATGCATTATTCAAGGTAGCACACATATTTCTTTTTCTCTCCCACCCCAATTTTATCCTTACAACAACCTCCCTATAAGGTAGGCTGTGCTGGGAAATAGTGACTGGCCCAAGGCCATCCAGTGAGTTTCATGAGGGAGTGAGGATTTGAACCCAGTCCTCCCTAGTTCTAGTCCAATGCTCAAAGTTCTTCCACCCTCGGTCGTATGGATTTCTGTCCATGAACAGATTAGGCTGTTGCTTAGTTTGAGGCACATCTTATCTTGAAAATGAAAATTACTTGCTGCACTAAAACAAGATTGAGTGTTTTCTCACATTATTAGCACGCTGCTAGATGTATGCAGTGATAAGTGTCAATCTGCCACTTATCTTGGTACTCTTCACGTATCCCTAGGGGTTTATTAAGATACATGCTGCTGACTACATATCAGCATCTCTAAAATCAACGTATTTTGCCAGAACTAACTTTAGCTCAGCATTCTTTCCAACACTCATCAAGACTACTTCATGGTAAAATATTTAACGGTAAAAGGTATTTTCTTAAAATCATATTAATAGAAGCATGGCCTATATAGGGATGTCTGAGGAATTTAGTCTTTTGCAAATTCCTATATGAAATTATCTGATCCGTATTTTGCTGACTAATATGCAGATCGGAACTTAGCTACCCACCAGATGCAGCATGCCTTCAAATGCAGTTCTTAGCAGTATAAGAGCACAATAAAGATGCATTTATTTATCCTATGCATGTTTAGACAGCATTGTGGGACGTTGTAGAACTTTTTTTCTGTTTAAACATGCATATGATTGCTCTCTAAATGTATCAAAATATGCCTTATTTTGAAGGAAAACACACATTCATTTTAAATACATATTCTGAAAAGGACTTTTTCAAATTTCAGGTTAATGCGGAAATGGAATGTAATAATAGGTAAAAATGTGCCAAAGTCACATAGACCAGACACAGTTCCTAGGGTTGGACTTGTGCTCACAGAGATGTGCCTGCAAGTCACATTTCTTTTTATTAAATGTAACTTGTGAATCATGGGGAGCATGGCTCGAACTTTAATGTACAAATATTAAGTACAAATATAGATCACAGCAGTGGAGGCTGTTGGCTCTGATGTTAGTGGGGTGGTGAATCTGCTCCGCACTTTGGGTAGCTCCTTTAGAGTTCTGACTGCTTCTGGCTGAAACCTGGAGTGGGTTTGTGCGCCACTGATATCAGAGCCACCAGCCTCCACTGGATTACAATAACCTAAAATGAATAAAACAGCCAAACTTGAGAGTAGTTACAGAACCTTGATTTCAGTTGAGATGGTTAATGTGGGATCAAGGTGCTTTGCTGCACTATGCCTATATTTCACTACTTGGTTTAGGATATAACTAGGGATGTGTGAATCAGCAAAACCCAAACCGATCGAGGTTATTTGAATTCTACGTTAAAGCTTGTTCTGACTATATCAGATTGAGAGCTTTGTTTATCTTTTGTTTTGCTTGTTTGCATGAAAATTCATGCATATTTCAGTGTGTATTTTGGTGCACTCCAAGAAGTATGCATTTGTTTCCTGTTGATGAAATCATGTTTCTGCACATTTTTCAAAAGTATGCTTTTTTCAGATGCATTTTTCAAATGTGCGGATTTTCAAATGCATTTTTGTTGTTGATAATCTGTGAATCACATCACATCACAAACCCAGAAATGTATGGACTTTGACAGCAGGTTGTGTTCAAGTCCACATTCAAGTTCAGGAAGTGCAAACTGGGTAAATTCTGGTCTAAAATCAATTGAAGCGAATTTCTTATACATTCCTCAATACAACTACCTTCTCTCTCCTCATGGTGGGATCGTAGTGCCACAATTACTCCTGCTGTCACTAGTCCAGGCAGATACCTTGGGCTTAAGGAGAGGAGCAGAGAGTACATGAGTGATCCAGGATTGTGTGGGTGACTCCCACCAGGCCAGATCTACACCAAGCAGGATATAACACTTTGAAAACGGTTTGAAAACAGTATAAGGACTGTGTCCTGGGCCCCAACAGTTGTCAATACCATTATAAACCATTATAAAGCAGTAGTGTAGATCCTGCCTTAAAGACAGATTAGCTTGGAAATAACCTATTTCTGATTTTGGAGGATGGATCTTAGTTTCTTTTCAGAGTCATTCAAGATGGAAGTTTCAGTGATGTTTGACGTTGCTGAGATTTTGCAAACTCCACCTTGACGCTTGGATCGCCTCACTCCTATGTTCAATTGCAATCTGTTTGAGAAAATGTTGATGTGGCAGAGGTAACCAGTATTATAAACAACCATCAGTACAAAAGATAATTCTGGGTATTCTGATGGCAGCAAACAATCCCTTAATATTAATATTAGCAATTGTATGCAGTGGAAATAAAAAGTCTAAATCAGTGCCCTCGAGTGAGAACTTAATCTCCAACCTGTACAATCTCTTTCTCCTATCAGAAATAATATCTATCTACAGTACCACACTCTGTGGTGATCTAATTAGAACACTAACTGATGTAGCATTCTGACAAAGCCAACAGTGAGAATGAAGATTTAGTTGAATGGACAAATTAGCTTTGAATTTTCCCGCAGTCATAAAAGCTTTTATTGTAATTTTCCATTTCTGCTTCTGGCATATTTGCATTTTGCTTAACAATTTATCTCCAGTCATTTGTCAGATATTATCAATCTCTTGTTAATAAGTTAAGACAGCTCACATTAAGTCTTTTTAATATGCGGGTGTGCTCCTTGTCTTAAAGAGACTTCCTTACGTTCTAGCTGTGCAGCAAACCCATTCCCTGCTGCTTCTCCTAGCAAGAGGTCAGAAATTAAGGATGGGCATAAATCTCACATGTGTGGAGTATTAACATGAGGGCTTTGTTTTGACACCATGACCTCCCAGTCTCTGTGTGAGCTACAGAAATGCCATACACACTGTACTTTAGCAGGATTTTTTTAAAACTAATTTTACCACATTGTCCTTGTACAAAAAGGACAATGTGGTGAAATTAGTAAAAAAAAAAAAAATCCTCAGAGGGCATGCTTAGAGTTTGCTAAGCATGCTACTACTGGTTTCATTCTTCTGTGCCTATTGCTGCCATTTTCCTACCTACATTGTCAGGGACAGCCCAAGAAATTCGATACAGATGACAGGACTGGCACTTGAATCTCACTTCAACACTGGTGATGGGACAACATCCTCTACGGCAGGCTAGCTTAGGGGAACAGAGCAGGCAGTTTGGAAACATATAGCTCAGTCTTCCAGCAGAGAGGAATGGCCATGGAGCTCAAGAGGAATTATACCTCTGCTGCTTGAGGTGGCTGCTTCATTCTGCCTAACAGTAGGGCAGTGGAGAGAAGGGAGTACTCCTCTACACAATAGGAGTAGGCCTATTTCTCCTTCCTGTTCAGCAGCAAATCTATAGGTTCACAGTTTACCTTTGGCACTATCAGTGGTAGTATCTCTCTGCAGGGTCTTTCATGGCCTCTTCCTTTCATTTCCTCTAGTGTCATATCCTATCTCCTGAGGTGGACAACATCTCCACTATCCATAAATCCATTATTCCTACATTGCTAACATGTAGTCTTCCAAGAAAGGATCATATTTAATTTCCTTTCTGGTTCATGTTCTCTAAACATCAAGATCTACCCTACTCTAAGACACAACTATCAAGACCTCCCCCATAGGACATGGGCTTTCATCTCTCAAAGCACCCCAAAATCACAACCTCTTTTCAGTTTTCTTCTCCTTCATCGAGATGGGACAGATATTAAGCCTCTCTGCAGGCTGACTATGATAAGACTGAAGAGAGAAACATGCATAAGAAGACGAGACAAGAGTAACTGGAAGTTGGAGAGTGTGTGCATTTTCCAAAAGTGTGCATTTTTTCATGCACATTTTTTTCAAACGTACTCATGCTTTCAAGCATAATTTTATGGCCCACAATGCAAGCTCAGGAATATATGGACTTTGACTGCAAATTGCGTCCAAGTCTGTGTTCAGTCTGGCAGGTCCAAACTGGGTAAAACAACAGGAAAAAAATCTCAGGTATAACAATATTGCTACAATTTAAAAATCACTAATACAATAAACTATAAATATAGAGCACAAATTTTATTCAAACTGGGGGTGTGATCCCCAAATATTTAAAAGCTAATGATAACAAAGGACAATCATGTTCAGTACAAAATAATGTACGATAAATTCTCAGGGCCCAGCACTGGCTACGCAGGAATGAAAAAAAAGTCAATATATAGTCCATAAGATGGAAATGATAGAATAGTGGTTCAAATCACTCCTTGCAGATTGGATCCAGTTGCCTCTTGTACAGTTCTTAGTATGCAGCCCAGCTATCCAATTTTTATTGGTGTAGCAAATAACAATAGTACTCACTGCATGTTCCACATTCAATAAATCAAAGTCTGGGTAAATCCTGATCAAAAATGAACTGAAACGAATTTCTCATATATCCCTAATATGAGATGGAAGTCTTCATTTCTTTGGCTGCCGCTCCCAAACCAGCCTCAAAATCCCCTGGATCTCAGATATCTACTTTAAGTAGTGTGGAGGTTAGATATTAAATAGGACAGTTTATAAACGCTTCACTTTATGTCAAGTTCATTGAATATCTGTCTATTCAGCACCATTCTTTTAAACAAAACCTAAATCATATTATTCTGGCCTTTGTAATTCAACAACCCCACTCCATTTCATGATTGCTCACCTGGTGCCGACACCATGATTTTTTTTTTACACCAGGCAAAGAAGTAGTTATTTCCCCAGGCATTTGGACATGGCCC
Organism: Anniella stebbinsi; assembly: GCA_029215795.1. Lineage (NCBI taxonomy): Eukaryota > Metazoa > Chordata > Lepidosauria > Squamata > Anniellidae > Anniella > Anniella stebbinsi. Next base: position 86,848,722 of record JARDYH010000005.1, on the reverse strand, counting down.
AATTGACATCCCTCCCCCAATCGCCCTGCTTACCTTCTGCCTCCTCCATGTAGGACATGATATCTGGCCAATCAGATCAGGGCAGATCTACACGTAGACCTTGATGCACCCTCCCTGCGCCCTGAGCTGCCCTCGGAGCGCTGCACCCTGCTCAGTGTGGACCAAACCTCAGAGGCTCTGCTCGTGCCCTTGCTGCAGCCACTGCCCTTTCATCCCGGCCGGTCCGGGGGAGGGAGGGGGGAGGGTTGTAAACAAAAGTCAGCGATTGGGAAATCCCTCTCCCGACCGGCGGTGGCAGCGAGGGCGCGAGCAGAGCTTGGTCCACACTGGGCAGGGTGCTGCGCTCCAAGGGAGGGAGCATCAAGGATTACATGTAGATCTGCCCCAGGTTATTTCACCATAGTGTTGAGGGCAAGGTAAACTCTCCCATTGCTTTTATTCGGAGAACATCCAGGCTATCATTCAAGTGACTAGGTCAATGTCTCTCCATGCTAGACTGGCAGTCTCATTGTCCACCAAGCTATCGCAGAGCTCAAATGCCTGAAGCCAATCTTGAAAGGAAATAAATTCATTTAATCATGGTTGAATAAAAACAACATGTTGCTGAAAAATGCATGCTACAGTAAAACTGCTTATTGACTAGTAGTTTCATTGACAATAATATAATGCAGTGCAGTGATGAGAAACATGTGGCTCTATAGATGTTGTTGGACTGCAACTCCCATCAGCCCTTGACATTATAGCCAGTGAGGATGGTGCATGGAAGTTACAGTCCAACAACATCTGGAGGGCCACACGTTCCTCATCCCTGGCATAAGAATAAGAGAATGAATTGATAAACTCAAGCAGCTCATTCTATTTTGAGTTTATTCAAAACCAGGACCTTACTTGAGTTGGGCTTTACCTTTATGAGCAGATGCCCTATGCCTTGAACAGTTATGTAACAGGCAGAAATCAACAGGTGAAGCCTTTCTTTGCATGGAAATCTAATAATGGGAAATAATCTGTCTGTCCTGTAGCTTTTAAAGGTGCAACCATAAAAGGAGGATAAACATACAATGGGAGTATATTCCTGTCTTCAGTTTTTATTTGAACAACAGTACAAAAAATTAGGGCTGTGCACGGATCCGGATCCCGAATTCTAAGCAGATTGGGCTGATCTGGGCCTCCCGGATCTGGACCTGAACTGGATCAGAGCCAGATCAGGCCAGATTGGATCAGCAATCCAGATCCAATCCAGATCTGTGCAGAGCCCTCCCTCCCCCCTGCCCCCTCCCACCCTCCCCCAGTCATCCTGCTTACCTTCTGCCTCCTCCATGTAGTCCTCGGTGTCGCCCTACCTCCTCAATGTTGGCTGCCACTTTCCCACTTGTAGTGGGTGACATCATCACCCGGCACGAGCGGGAAAGCAGTGGCCGACATCGAGGAGGGAGGGCGATGCCGAGAACTATGCGGAGGAGGCAGAAAGTAAGCAGGGCAATTGGAGGGAGGGAGAGAGGGGGGAGTGCTGTGCAAGGATCTGGATTAGATCAGGATCCGAGTCAGATTGGATTGGGCCTGATCCAGACCTGACAGATCAGGATCCAGATCAGATCAGGGGGTCCGTGCATAGCCCTACAAAAATTGGCAAGATATGCCCTCTACAGGATTGCCTGGAAACAGTCATCCCATTAACAAATCAAAACAAATATAAGCAAAACATGAACCAACTAACAAAAAAGTTAGATTGCCTATACTGGAGTACTGAAAGGCCAGTTCCCACTAAGAGAAAACTTGTGAAGACTCAAGGTTGTTTATTGACAGACACTGACTGTACCTATGCACATAAATCTTTAATTGATTGATCGTCAAGTCAGATACAGTATCTGCCATGTTTCTTGAAGAGCCTTTGAACAAGAAAACAATGGAGCTATCTACGGGAAAAAGCAATATATGGAGATTCTGGTGTTTTTTTAGTATTTTTTTTAAAGCAAGCTAACCTGTTCAAAAGAGATTTTAAATTTTCAGGCTAGCATTCTGAGGGCACTATTTCATTTATACCTCGGAAATCTTATATCCAGATTTTCAACAGATTTTCTCTGTTGACAAATACATGCTTAGAATGGGAGAACTGGGCAACATGATATGAAAAAAATAATGTTGCAAAGTTGCTTATGACAGAAATGTTGCCTGATATAAGAGCACAAGTTTGGGGGACTAGGACTGTTTTGAATGTTCAGGTACCACAAGGCTAAGAGGGAGGCCTCCACTTGAGGCCTCCATATTCAGTGACCATGAGGCAAGTCTCCATTTGAGGCATGCCTGATTTACCCACACAAAGCTGTGAGGCCAGGGTGGTGGCGGTGATATGGGCAAGTCTTCCTCAGAACATCAATGTGAAGACTGTGTTGGGCCATGGAAAGGGAAACGACTAGTCATAGGCCCTGGGGTAATCTCTCCTTCATCAGTCTATGGTTACATTTTAAGATACGCATTGCAATTTTTTTTTAAAAAAAAATTGTAACAAAATTGTTACTCATGTTATGCCCAATGAGTGGAAGCTTATTAGGTCCTCCTGCTGGCAGAATGGCTTCTGTCAGTGGAACGATTAAGGGGGCAGTGATTCCACCTCTCCCCTGCATCCCCTCATACACCCTCAAAATCTGGCTGGGGGTACCCTCTGGAGTAGATTTGGAGGGGGTAGCAAGGGAAGGAGAGCAGGTGAAAGTCCCATCATGCAAGTGGACTTCTGGTCATGAAACATTGCATTTCACCCAATGTTTGGAGTCGTGCCTCATCATTTGGGGGTCTGAGAGCAAAAGATTAAGTAAGACCACTTCTGTCTGATTTGCTTTTTTGTGGTGGTGGTAGTATTATGTAACAAACAACTTTTGCATATGGGGGAGCATTCAAACATGTAAATCCCTCCCCAGCTGAAGTGATATACAGTTTTTCTACATGCGTTTTTTAATTGCTGTATCTACTTTCAGTTTCGTCTCAGAATTGAGATCTAGGTTCTACACAAAGAGCTTCTCCCATCCTGCTTCTCCTTTCCTTTACTGCTACATAACCTCTAGGTGGCACTGTGCTATAGCAGAATATCAATATTACACAAGTAGAAAAATACCTTTTCTTTCATTTTCAGAAATAATTCTCCATTTTCCCAGCTCTAAAATTACCCGTGAAAGTGCTCTTAAAATCCAGAGGAGAAACTGGAGGATCATGACGTCAGTTAAAGCACCTGTAAAGAACTGTGAGCAGGGAATCACAAGCACACAATAAATGCCTTGTGTAGGAAAGCTCATAGCCCAGCAAAAGCTGCATAACCCAAAACTACCGAAAGCAAGAATCTCCTTTAATGTAGAAACCATGTAGATATGTAATACAAACAGTTCTGAGCTGACAAACGTTGCTTTGAAAGTGACCCTTACATCGATGATCATCTGGTTCCCAAGAGTCAACGCATATAACCCAGCCAGGCTTTTGCAGGCTTCAGATATTGTCATGCTTGGTAGTGAACTGTGATTAAACATCAAAGCTCTTCAGTTTGTTATCAAAAAAACAGTCACAGTTACTGTCAAGGGCCCAACACAATTGCTGTTGTACAATGCAAAATTATAAGGGGAAAGACTCACATTGCTTGACAATGCACAGTGCTTCAGTATACAAAGAAAATAAGATTTATTTGCTTTTTTATTATAAAAAGTCACTTTGGAAATTACCACAAATCATGGCTGTTTCATATTAACTGACTCCTCCTCTCCTTCACAAATACCATCTTAAACAAAAAGACTTCCGTAAGCTAACTATCTGGTCTGTTTTTAAATGTTTACTCATATTTCCTAGGCTGCAATCCTGTATGCACTTGCTTTGAAGGAAGCTCCAGTGAACACAAATGGGCTTACTTTTGAATAAACATGCATAGGATGGTGCTGTTAATCTTATTTTTGCACATTCTAGCCTATTAATCTTCTTTTGCAAATCACTTAAAAGTGCTATGACTCATTCACATACACCCAAATTCTTCCCCCCAATGTGGTTTAGCATCTCTTTTAAAATTAAATGTGCGAATAGTCCATATTTTTATGTTTATAGAGACAGAATTGGAAGTTTACTCTGCATAGAGTCCTGAAAGAATAATCTGACTTTGTATCTCATTTCTAATGACATATTGTATTCTTCTTAATCTTTATTCTTTCCAAGTGCATTCCTATGCTCTACAACATAGAGTTGGGAACTCTAGTAAATGACATCCATTGTTTACATTTAGACCTTTCTACACAAGGCATTTTTTGAGTGCTTGTGATTGCTCACTCATGGTAGTTTGTGGGTCCTTTACACATCATCATTCTCCAGGGCTCTCCTGTGCTTTGCAACCATTAATATGGTTTTTTTCCCCCTTAACAGGGAAAGTATGGTATTATTTTCAGAGTGTCCTCTGTAGTGCCATAGGAATTCCATTTACCGTATTTCCTTGATTCTAAGATGCACTTTTTCCCCTATATTTACCTCTGTAAAAATGGAGTGCATTTTAGAATCAATGGCGTCTTAGATTCGCCGGATTTCTCCAGTGCTGGAATAGGTTTGGGATGCACCCACCCATAGAGCCTTCACAAAGGGGCTCTGCATGCCCCCCCCAACGACTTGGCCTCCCCACTCACCTCCATCGCGCCCCGGTCCTCGCCACCAGAACGTGGGATCGCGGCCTACTTCGTGGAAACGCTGCATTTCCAGTCCTTCTCTACCACTGCCGCCACCTCCACAACCGAATCCCAGGAAGGGGTGGGAAAAAAAAGAGCGGATCGAGCGGGGGCAGGCAGAGGCGGTAGCGGGGCCCAGGTGAGGGAGGAGTGGTGGCAGCGGCGGTGGGGAGGAGGAAGAAGCGAAAAGCAGAAAGGGAAGGGCGCGGAGAGCCAGGCGGAAGCAGCGGCCGCTGCCACGAGGGCCCGCATCCACCCCCCCAGCGACTCAGCCTCCCCACTCATCTCCATTGCTGCCCTGGTCCTCGCATCCAGCGACGCTTGCAGCGGCCTCCCAGACGCCTCCCTGTCGAGGACTTCCTGCCCCTACTTTGTAGTAACACTGCGTTTCAGGCCGGGGAGGCCACTGCAAGCGGCGCTAGTGTCTTAGATTCAATGAAATATGGTAATTGTGTAATTCCACTACACCACAGTGCCACCTAGTGGTTGCAGAATGGAACATCTAGAAAGGCAGGGAAAGAACCCCCCAGGAAAAAGATATGTGTAAAGGAGCAGATCTTAATCCCACAAAGAAACCAGAAGTAGAAGCCTCAGTAAAAGTGCCGGTTAAAAGCCGCTAAACTAGGGTAAAATGGGCGCTAAGAGAAAAGGAATGGGCAGTCACATTTGTGCATTTAGAGTTCGCAGAAATTGTTATATGTTATGTGTGTGAGAGAGAGGTTTAAAGGAAGACTTTTTAGTAGGAGTGGGCGCAAGGTAGATTGTCATTTGTTGGTGGATCTCTGGGAGATTTGCAGTAGATCAGAAAGGGCTTTCGACCCACACTTTTAAAAACAAAAGCAACCACTAAAAGGCATCTGCCCCCTGCACTGCATTCTCATGCATGTTTACTCAGAAATAAGCCCCACTGTGTTCAATGGGGTTTACTCTGAAGTTGCACTCCCCTTGAAGGAGCGGGTTCGTAGCTTGGGGGTTCTCCTAGAACCATCTCTGTCACTTGAGGCGCAGGTGGCCTCAGTGGCACGGAGTGCCTTCTACCAACTTCGGTTGGTGGCCCAGCTACGTCCCTATCTGGACAGGGATAACCTGGCTTCAGTTGTCCATGCTCTGGTAACCTCCAAGTTAGATTACTGCAATGCACTCTACGTGGGGCTGCCTTTGAAGGTGGTTCGGAAGCTGCAGCTTGTGCAAAATGCAGCGGCCAGATTGATAACTGGAACCAGTAGGTTCGAACATATAAGACCTACTCTGGCCCGCTTGCATTGGCTGCCTGTATGTTTCCGAGCCCGGTTCAAGGTGCTGGTTTTAACCTATAAAGCCTTACACGGCTTGGGACCACAATACCTGATGGAACGCCTTTCCCGACATGAACCTACCCGAACACTACGTTCAACATCTAAGGCCCTCCTCCGAGTGCCTCCTCCGAGGGAAGCTCGGAGGTCGGCAACAAGAGAGAGGGCCTTCTCTGTGGTGGCTCCCCAATTGTGGAACGATCTCCCTGTCGAGGCCCGCCTGGCGCCAACATTGTTATCTTTTCGGCGCCAGGTCAAGACTTTCCTCTTCTCTCAGGCATTTGGCAATATCTGAGGAGCCTGGGTCTGTTTTGTTTTGTTTTTGTAGGTTTTTTTTTTTTTTTTTTGAAGTGTTGAAGTGGTTTTTAAATGTACAGATTGTGTGTATGTTGTATGTTTTTGCTGTTTTAATTTTTGTATATTGTTTTTAATTGTTTTTAATCCTATGTAAACCGCCCAGAGAGCTTCGGCTATGGGGCGGTATACAAATGTAATAAATAAATAAATAAATAAATAAGTGTGAACAGGGCTGTGATATTAATTCAGTGGCTAAAATTGAGAATTCTGAGGGATGAGCAGGAATGGATTTTTGCATGTTCTAGTACTGAACATAAATTCCCGGGATGAGCCTGTACTCAGAGGCACTCTGTTCCTTAATTCTCAGAATATGTCTGCATCCCTAAGCCACTATTTCACACCTGGTCCCTCTTAGTGGATCTTGGGGATGGACTGGGAGTTGGGAGATCCAGGTTCTAGTCCCCACTCGGTCATGGAAACCCACTGGATGACTTTGGGCCAATGACAGACTCTCTTGTGAAGATACAATGGAGAGAAGGAGGATTATGTACGCTGCCTTGTGTTCCTTGAAGGAAACAAGGTGGGATATAAATGGAATAAATAAATAAATAAGATCCTTCAGGTCTAAAGTCCCCTTCTCCCTACCCCAAAGGATTGTCCTCTCTTAAACAGAAGTATTCTTTGATATGAGGAATGGAACCTAGCAGGACTACCCTTCAATTTCTAAAGGTTTGAGGAGCATCTCTAGGAGCTGGACTGTTATCTCTGTTGGCCAACTCCAGAAGTCATTCTATGGTTGATCCAAGCCTAGCTTTTTTATGGTTGATCCAAGCCTAGCTCCAGTCTCACCTGGAACCAGGATTATGGAACATGTCTAACTGCCAATAGAAAATGCTCTAAAATATGATTGGGCAAGGTTCAAATGCTTACCTGGGAAGTGATGCCCTTTGTATGATAGACAGGAAGGGTGCACAGCTTTTCCTCCACCTCATCTGCAACGTAACATGTGTTGTGAGTGCTCCACATACAAACCTGTAGATATGGCCATCCAGTTCATGCAGTTCTTCCCCCTCGATCTTGTAAATCTAGTTTATGTGTGTACTACAAGCCTATCCATGAAATAAACACACCACACACCACTTTAACTGCAATTATTTTGGGGAAAAGATATACAAATACACGTCTGAACTTTTCTGGAGACCTGAAAGCTTCCTTCCATGAGCTTTACAGGTGTGGAAGCCATTTAAAACAGTCATAAAAGGAATACTGAAAATATCAGTTGAATATGAACATTCATTAGAGAATATAGATCTAGTACTATGCAATGCTATACAATGTTGCCACTGTGAATCATAAACTTGTTCTGCAGAGAGATTTGCAGTTACTATTTGTAGCCGTTAACCTACACCTCTCTCTCCCCCTCCCTACACTTCCTCTCTATATGAACAGGTGATAAATTGTCAGGTTTAGATGCTTCTTAAACTCTTGTAAAATTGTCTTTTCAGTGGTCCGTAGCATTAGTCTTCTAAGAATTATTCTGTTCATCTTCCTAGCTTCACATAGTGGCTGACTGACAGCAAAAATATTCCAAAATGGAGGATATGAAGCAAGCACACACTGATGATGGATGCTTGCGGCTATCCCGATGGAGTTATCATTCATTTGATTTAACTTGGCTTCAGTGACACTTTTGTGCCCTTGAGGGTTTTTTGACTTGTTCTTTCCAAACTCCTTGTGCTTTGTCAAATTTCTGTATACAGATGGGTAATGACAATGTACCAAGCTGGAGTTACGGCAAACTGTTGTGATCTACATGTTCTTAGGTTAGTATCAATAAAGGGTCTGTCATCTTCTTTGTTATTGGAACTTACATGTTTTATTATGTTACATTTATTACTATCAGTCTCTATCATCCTAAGTGAAATTCAAAATTAAGATTTCCCAGTCTGGTCCTGATCATAACTGCCTTTGTGGAGGAGGAGGTACAACAACCCTGTTCCTTCTACCACACAAATAAATGTCATGAACAACGTGGGTGCTCTATGGAGACACCTGGAGCATGGAGATGCTCCATTTGTACAATTCCTCCACATAAAAAAAAGGGGGGGATGGAGATAATGCAACTAGGGATGTCTGCATGACCAAGCATCCTTGTATGGCACCTGCATCATATGGGATGTGATATTGATCACATGGGGAAGGAGGCATGGTTGCTCTTCCACCGCATGAAGACTCTCGCCTCAGGATAAAATACTGGAAATGTTTCTATCATCTTTTATTTTGTTCCTTATTCCATCATATGTTGTCAGGTCACCAGGCTAATTTTCCTCATATATGCTTATTGAAGTTGATATGAAGGTCCTCTACTTCTGCTGATCCAACTAGTATGTGGCAATAAACAACTCAGCTGTGGTTTGTTTGCTAGCTTTTCTTTCCTGCTTCCTTTGCTTTTAAGGCTTTTATATGTATGTGCTCATGGAATCTCATTTTTTAAAAAATTACTGAGAATAAAATATTACAGTGGAATATGCTTAGAATCATATCCCCAGTTTCCATGAGTCTCTTCTCCAATGCACTCTTCTCCTTCCTGCATCTTTATTGACAGTCTTTTGTAAGAGTATGCAAGAAGCCACATTTCCCCTCATTTTAACTGACCTCCTCAAAATGGAAGCAGTGTCCATTCTTCTCTACAATGACCTCCATAACCTATGATGACATGATTCAAGAATCCAAATCCTCCTTTTCCCAGGTATGTTGCTATTTTGAACTGATGAGCGCTACTTAACCTAAATGAACCAGTCAGTTAAAAGCAGTAGAAAGCTTACTTTCACAAAACAACATATTTATATATAAAAAGTGTCCTCTATGATATGGCAATTGATGGCTAGGTGTCTGCACACCTTAGCCTTGAGTGTTTTATAGATGTTGAGAGATTATCACAAACCACAACAGGCACCGCAGCATTGAGATAGAATTGACTTTTTATCATCTCATTATTCCCCTGCCCCTGCCCCTGCCCCTGTTCTCTCTCTCTCTCTCTCTCTCTCTCTGTCTGTCTGTCTCTGTCTTTTTACTTGTGAACAGTTATTGGTTTCAAGCTCACCACAAAATGTTACCCCTTTCGGGGAAGAAATCAGTGGTTAACTGAAGGAAGGTAGATTGAATTATTTCTATTATCACGTCGGTCTCAGAATGCTTTGTATTTCTGTAATGCTACAGAAATCAAATGCACTGACTTCACTCTCCTCTATTGTCAATGATGCTTTCTATTTATCTTCAGGCTTCTGATCAAATTCCAATCAAGTGCAGATGGCTATATTTTTTCTGACTACGATTTGGCTACACGATTTATACATCCAAATTCTCTCAATAGTTAATGAGCTGTTTTACTCTAATTGTTCCACAAACTCACCCAGGATATATGAAGGACTGTAATCAGTGGCTTTCCTTTTCCCCATAATTAGTGATTGTGCGTGGTTATGTGTGTCCCTCCTTTCTGTTGTCTGTAATTTTTTTTTACTTTATTTCAAAATGAACTTCCATGTTAAACAAAAGAACCACTATGTCCAGTGGCGTGCTACCAAGTCCCTGCAAGTCCTTTCCTAAATAAAACTTGCCCATGTTTGACAGTGAGCAAAAAAGATGATGAAACACATATGTGCTGAAATCCTCAAAGAAAGACTGTGGCTACAGCAAGCCGAGTCTTGTCTACCCCATGGAGCCCTTCTTAAAAAGTTAGAATCCAAGGGATGAGGTGTTTGGCAGAGAAGCCAACTCACAAACAGCCCTGAACAACAAACCAGTGTGGGACTTTTATGTTTTAAAAAGATCTCTGCATGTTGCTTCAGTAGTAGGACTGGAGAGGAGAACCATGCACATATGGTTCTCCTTGAACTAGGATGCATGCACAGATGTGAGCATGTGTGCATAATCCCTTCTAGCGAGATTTGGATCAGTGGATATAATGATCGAAACAGTGGGGTGTTATTTTATATAAGGCCTGTTCAGATGACACTTCAGGCTCTGCGGTTAGTAAAACTGTGGTTCTCTGGGTTTAGCACTAACCACATGCCATGCTATCACACACAACACTTTAAGCCATGGTTAGAGCCACTAACCCTGCTGCAGATGGTACTACCGTGGTTAGTGAAGAGCAGAGTTTAGCAAAATGCATCTCACAAAACACCTTAAACCCTGCTACTTTTAACCAAAAGCCTTAACCAGGCATAGTTTAAGATGTCTTCTGAACAGGCCCATATTCAAATATGTAATTTATTTTAGGATAGATCCTGGCCATTATTAATTGAATAATCCTATACATGTCTACTCAGAAGAAGGTCACACTGAGCTCAATGAGACATCCTCAGGTAAGGCAGCCTTATGGCTTTTATTGGTTTTATTTAGTTTAATACTTGTTCACTGTCTTGAGGTTAAAAGTAGGGTTGTGCACCGGATTGGGTCCGATCCTTGATCCGGACCCGATCCGGGGGAAATCAGATACAATTATCCAATTTCCGATCCTTGCATCTGGATCGTCCGATCTGATCTGAACCGGTCCAGAAGGACCTGATCCGGTTCGGATAAGATTGGAGGATCAGACCTCCTCCCGCCTCTCGCACTCCTTACCTGCCAGGGCTGTCTGCTGCCTCCCAGTGGCCGTCCGCTGCCTCTCAGTGGCATGCTACTGAGAGGCAGGCCTCGAAGCCTGTTTCTCAGTAGATCCATGTACTGGAGGGAAGTGGACGCCCTGGCAGGTAAGGAGCATGACAGGGGAGGCGGGAGGCGGGAGGGCCCCCCCACTTACCTGCTGGTGCGTCCGCTTCCCTCCGGTGCATGGATCTACTGAGAAACAGGCTTCGCGGGCTGCCTCTCAGTAGCGTGCCAGGTGACACGCTACTGAGATGCAGCCCGCGAAGTCTGTTTCTCAGTAGATCCACACTCCAGAGGGAAGCGGACACCCTGTCAGGTAAGGAGCATGAGGGAGGGGGAGGGGGCTTACCTGCCGGGGCGCCGGCTGCCATCCGCTGGCTGAATCTACTGAGAAACAGGCTTCGTGGCCTGGTTCTCAGTAGAGCACCAGGTGATGATGTCAGTAGATTGGACCAGCAGAAGGCAGCTGACGGTAGCGGGCGCCCCAGCAGGTAAGGAGCACGAGTGGGGGGGAGGGGCAGGGAGTTAGGCCCTCACTCACCTGCCCCCATGTTTTCATCATAGGCTTGCATTGGGGGAAAGTTTTCTTTCCCCTTATGTAAGCCTATGGAGAAAACAGCTAAAATGTTGTCCAATCTGAAAACCGGACCGGATCGGAATCAGGTGCAAACCGAACTGGGAAGCCTCCAATGTGATCTGATCTGATCCAAGGCCTCGTTTCCGGTTTCGGTTCCGATCCCGGTTCTGATCCGATCCGAAGGGGGCATGCACATCCCTAGTTAAAAGGAAGGCTACTCACATTTTTAAATAAATACAATAAAATAATAACTACAGCAGTCACCACAGGTAATGGCAGGATATTAAAAGTAACACGGGGGGGGGGGGAAGCTGAAGTGAATGAGAAATGAAAACTGATCCTGTGCACATTTACTGAGATTTATTTATGGATTTAATTTGATTCATGCCCACCTTTCTACTAAGACAAATGGAGGTTTACAATCACAAATAAAACTTGACTGAAACAATAATAAAAGAAATTCATTAAAACACAATTAAAAATACAGCAGTAACAAGATAAAAGCAGCACCCAACCCAACAGTCCTGCTGACACACCAAATGCCTGCTTGAATGAAAAGGTCTTTGCCTGAGGCAGAAGGACAGCAAGAGGGAGCAAACCTAGCCTCCCTCGGCAAGGGAGATGTAACATGTGAGTCCCACTGAGTTTACAGTGTCCATAAGATTGCAGAGATCTAAAATGAATATTCAGCATCATAGCCCCCAACCCCACCTCCCATCAAAGCATTAACACTGTTTGCTAAATAAAGAATATGGTTCAAGTGATGACTAAATAAGGAAAAGGAATTCCACATAGTGGATTTCAAAATACTGAATCTAGCACTTTGCCTCACAGGGTCTTGAAGATAATGGTGAATTCCCCCTCCCATTATTATTATTTTGTCCTTGCAAAGCAGGGGACACATTTTTTTGTCATTTTTTACCACTACTTTTTATTAAGATTGTGAATTTAAAAAGACACAGGCAGCAAGACCAGAAAGGGACGTTACATGCTGAGATGAAAATGTCACTTTGGGATTTTGATGAGAGCTCGTGTGGGTGGGTGAGTTTGTATTTTTCCATTATAAGTACTGATGAGCATATAGTGTATTTCTGGGCCTTACTGGCGAGCTTCAACCATGCAATGGGGATATGTCTAGGGAGATTGTTTTTTTACATATTCCGCAGCAAGGTGCCTTTTGGATACTGGATACTTAGGTTTGGGGATGTCAGAGAAATCCACAATGGATGCAAACCATTCCAGATTTCTAGGAATCTGACCTGTAAATTCTACATCAGACTGGCTTTTTCTGAATTAAACAAATTCTGTGAACTTGTGGACCAGTTTTTCACTGGGGTGGTGGTGTTTGTGCAAATCCACATTACCTAATGTGAATAAGCACTTTTGCAAACGTGTGCATTGCCACGAATGTACATTAGCGGAAGTACAACAAAAATCCTGTAAAAGATAAAACTGATTCCTGTCAATGAGTGGACTATGGAACAGAAGATGCCTGACAATCTGCGAAACCCAGGTGGAATGCATTTAACAAAATCTGTGCATGCCTACTTAGGTTGGTGCATCGCTGTCAAGATTGAAGAATTCTGTAGAGAAAGAACCTTTGCGGATAGTAATAGGGAAACAGATGCCACATTTGGAGGAAAGTCCACTGAGCATTGCTGACGTAGGAAGAAATCTAAAGCAGATGAAGCAGAAATCCCAATGCCAATCACATCTTAGGAATTAGTCAACGGATGGAAAATATGCAGGCAGCGATGCAGCTAGGACTTCATAGGCTTACAGACTGTCCCCACCCCCTGATGATAATGTGCATTACTTCACTTACTTAAACCCTCCCTGTAACACCCTTTTGCATTCGGGAGCCCTGAACGTTTGCCCCAAAGGCCTGGCCTGACATCACCACTGAAGCCTGAAAATTCTTGAAATGAAGGTATAGAGAAGGAGCACAGAGGCTGGAAGCAACGAGAAGCAGAGAGCAGGATGAGCTCGCACAAACAAGGGCTCTCATGTCTATATTAATCTTCCCCAACCTGTTGTTCTCCAGATGTTTTGGCTTTAAACTCCCTTCAGCCCATGTCAGTCTGGCCAATTTTCAGGAATGTTGGGAGTGGAGTCCAAAATATCTGGACAGCCCCAGATTGGGGAAGACTGGTCTATAAAGAGCCCTACCACCTGCTATGGGTCATCTTTTGCTACACTGCCCTGTATCCATAGACAAGGCACAATACTGTTTGTATAATGGTGAAAGGCTTCTTGGTCCTCTGTTCTTTCTAGCTGGGCTTCTAGGGCAAAGTCTGAATGTACTTCCAAGATGCCACTCCAAGAACGTGCCTCTGCATAAAGTCAACAGACTTTATCTCCTGCATAAATCCCATCAAGGACTAGAAGTGTTTTAAGGCGCATCATTTTAAAGAAGCTTTAGAATGTGCTGGAAAAGAACTATAGTGCTGCAATCCATTACAGGGAACATTCACTCGACAATAAGAAACCTGATGCATCAGACTGCAAAACCCCCCAGTGCACTGTTGAATACTGGCTTGTTTGTGTGTTTAATTTTAAAGCAGAATTGTATGTTTTATTGGCAATTTACTGCCATTTCTCTTTTTCTTTTCTTTTCTGAAATACAGTTAACAAGCAAAAATAATAAAATTGATCATTGCAAGGTAATTGTCAATGCAAAAATAAAAATCTAACAATATAACATCCTTTAGGATTGTTCCAAAGGCATATTTATTGAGAACTGAATGTAGTAGAGGAAGAGTGCACACAGAGGCACACAAAAAGCAAAGGGAAGCTCTGCTGGTCCATAAGGGGGTGGGGGAAAGCTAAAATCCATAGTTGAGCAATACCGTTTTTAGGGCCAAGCTTTCAAGTTCTCCAGAACTCTTCATCAGGATGGAACAGGAATCTGGCTAGGAATTAAAGCCATAATCTGGCTAGGTATTAAAGCTGTCTGGAAATTCAACCCCACCCCATGCAACAAGGGAAGACTGTAGATCTGGCTTAGGATGCCATCCACTTAACATGCTTGCCAGAAACAATCAAGAATGTCTAGATACATCTAGCCACTTCTCTGGTACACCAGTGACCCTCACAATGAAGATGGGGGTGGGGGGTGCAGAGAAGCATTTCCAGATAGGCTTCTACAACATGTGTGTGATGAGGGTTGCTTCTGTTGCATGGAGCTCTTTTTGTTGGATCAGAACATTTGGTTTGGTGAGGAATCACAATGTTCAGATCTAGTTCTCATCTCTAAACTACCATCAATCACACTTGAAGTAAGGAAGAACAGTTGGAATTGGTGCATAGGTGTTGACCCTGAGGCGGAGCAAGCCAAAGACATGTCCCCAAACCTAAATTAAATTAAAGCAGGCGAAGAAGCAAATCATAGAACGTGATCTAGCCACAGATCAGCAGAGACATCTTCAGTCTCAAAAGGAGACTCCATGCTTGGGTTTCTGGAAGGCATGCCCTTGTCCTGTCTTTCCCAGCATAGGTTGAACAGCAACTAGGGCTATTGGACTGAATTAAATCCACCCTGATCAATCATCTGGAATAAGTCCTTAGCCCTTATGAAATCACCACCTGGTTCTGATGAGGGCTCCACCAGTATATGCCTAACAGGGTTAGGTATCTAGGGACGTGTGGGTCAGACTAAACTTTTGCCCTCTGAGGCAATGTTTTCCTGTTGCTGAACTTAGCAGGTTTGAAAAACTTTCACAAAATGCCTTCCTCTATGCTCCATATTCTACCTGTGTGCCTCTAAATAACTAAGCTGCTCTTTGAGGCGCACCTTCTACAATTTCCTTGGATAGTATAGGGGCCTATGCCAAGCTATTACAGCTTCTGCTTAATGATCCTGTTCAAGCAGTTTTGGATGGCTAGGCCTTATCTCAGTGTCTCACCTCAGAGATTTAAATAGGCTTGTATATCAAAGCTAAGTCTTTATCTTCTATTTCTATCACTATTCTAAATCACAAGGGGGCCCAGGGGTTTCTATAAAGCAGCTATAGGGCTCGCTGGCATTTGACGGTGCCTGCCGCTCTCCAAAATCACCCCTGAATATGCATGTTTAACTAGCAAATTTGTTCAAATCTAATGTTCCAGTTGCTAAGCAGTATTTTAACACATCTCAGGAGGTATCTTTTCATCGGTGGGGAGAGCTCTTTTTTCTTTCTACATTTATAACGCCTTGTGCGCATGAATTTTCATAACTGCCACTTCCCGAATACAATCTTTACATGTAGCTTTCCGTATTCTGCCTTTGATTTTTCTAAGCCGTCTGCTTTTTGGGCAACGAGCTATCCCGCCTGGGCTATTTACACATGTGACATACTGATCCACCGCAAGAAATACATGCACAATCATAAGATGTTATGGTAGGTTCAATCCTTTCCACACTTTCTTTCTTTCTTACATTTTATACTGCCCAATAGCAGAGTCTCTCTTCCATATCCCCTGTGTTGATATTATTGAAAAGGAAATGTCCATATTACATGTATCCATGGATCTGATTGAAATTGTACTGCATATGTTCTTATACTGAACAATGTATGCCACGGATGGAATGGGATTTCCATGTTGTCTCCTGCCTCTGCAACCCCCACAAACCAAATCACTTTGGAGATGGGGTTGGGGTGGTATGATTCTCTGGAGAAGATTTGGAGGATGCATGGGGGATTGCAAAGGGAAGGAGAGGGCACAGAAGTCTTGTCCCGCAAGTGGTATCCTTCTGCTTGCACAATGAATGTCAATGCTGGATCCAACTCATAAGCTAGAGAATTAAAATTTGTATTTGAACTTAGTATACTGCATAGATGACCTGTCATGGTCAGAAGATGGAAACCAGGATGTTTCCCTATGATTGATGCATGTGGGCAATACAACTGGTGTGCTATCTATCAGGTAAAAAAATCAGACCATGGACTATATAGTTCAGTGGTAAGAGTCAAGCATGTTTTATATCCCTTCAAATAAAGACGAGAGCTTATTGCTCTATATCAATTACACAGCAATCCATAAAAAGAGCAAAAGGCACTCAGCAAAAAGGTGACAAAATACTCACGTCATCTTGCCATTTGGACAGTCACTTCTCAATTGCTTTGCTGAGCTCATTTGTATCACAACTGGCCAATCCTAATAAAGTCTCAGGAGTTATGATCAGACTAAACTTCTTCTCTGTATCAGAAACATCCTACAGCACTCCAGTCCCATAAAGCAGATATTGACGCTGGCATATTCAGGGATGGTTGTTTTTTTAGTTCCAGCTATTTATTTTGGGGTTTTCAATTAAGGATTTTCATTAGAGATGTGCAAAACCCAAGAGAGGAACTCTGCTCTGAAGTCTATTTAAATGACCAAGGGCCATGGATTTCCATTAAAAATCCATTTGCCCTGTTGGATTGCAGCTGATGCCATTTGTGGTGCCTTTCCATCGCAACTGTTGATTCCTCTTTTCCTTTAATGAACCAGATATCTTTGTGAATCTAAACAGCATTCAATCATGTTGCAGCTATACTTGATCAAAATCTCATTGCATCATGGTTTTGTAGCGTTATGGCTGTATGTCACCTGAGTCTTATCACATAACCCAAGGCAAGGGCAAATCTATTCACCTGACAAATATCACAGCCCCAAGAAAATAGCAAAGCCCACCTTGGATAAACCCTCAGCAGATGATAAAATGCAGAGGTATAACTCAGTTTTTCATATCTTCTTCTTGGGAAGGTTAATCTAGGCTGACCATATGAAAAGGAGGACAGGGCTCATGTAACTTTTAACAGTTGCAGAGAAAAGGGAATTTCAGCCGGCGTCATTTGTATGTAATTAGGACCTGGTGAAATCCCCTCTTCATCACAACAGTTAAAGTTGCAGGCACTATACTAGAGTGACCAAATACAAAAGAGGGCAGGTCCCCTGCAGCTTTAACTGTTGTAATGAAGAGAGAATTTCACCAGGTACAAATTGCATACAAATGACACTGGCTGAAATTCCCTTTTCTCTACAACTGTTAAAGTTACATGAGCCCTGTCCTCCTTTTCATATGGTCAGCCTAGTTAATCCCAACTGTCACAAACTCAGACTCATAACACTGACAAAAATATAGCAATATGTGTATAGTCACTCTCAGTCTTAGCTGTAAGAAGGGCAGACAAGCCTCCAGACTCCAACTATGTAGTAGCCACTCAATGGCAGTTTGCAATGATGGAGTCCTTGCTCCCTGATGAAACACTCTGCTGGCTTCTGGTTGCAAGCAGTATCTCACCTCAGAAGACCTAGCACAGCAGTCTTTTCTTCTCCAAAACCATAAAGATATACAATACTCTGAGCTTTCTCATTGAAGCCTTCCATGCTCTGTCCATGAATCTCTTCTTCTTTCCATACCCTTGATGAACAAGAACTAGCCACAGCGGCAGGAATGCCTCCTTCTTCTTTTTCGGCTTCAAGGCTTTTGCTTAAACACACACTTGCATTTTGCTTAAATACACACTAGAAATGGTCCTTTATGCCCACTATAGTTTGAACATTAGATCTAGAAAATGACAGAGCTGTCACTTTCCTCAAAAATGGCTGCTCTCATCGAAGATGGATGGCTGCTGGTGGATCAGGTAAGTCCCACAGGTGGGCGAGGACAGGGCTAATTTGGGCGCAATCTGGATTCAGACCGAATCGGCCCACTTCAGTTCAGGATCCGGATTTGGACTCAAGGCAGTGCACAGTCCTACTTTACACTTTCTTCCCTTTAATGAGTTTTAATGTAACGTTCCAATTCCATAAAGCATTTGCTATATGTCCTAAAGTCCTAAAGGAGATCTGCTTTCTACCAATCCCTGGCTTAAGAAGCTCAACACAGCTTCCTATGTTCTACCAACACCTCCAAATGTACCAGTGTATTGGCCCCAAACTGGGCTCTGTGAGAGATTCTTTATCTTCAAGGTCCCACCACCGACATTGACAGGGGCATTCAGTGAGTCCACTTCTGCTGGCTCCTTAGTGATTATCCCTGCCCTCAGTTCCAATTCCAAACAAAGATAGATGTGGCTAAAAGGCCAAACCCAAGGGAAGAATCTTGTTCTCCATGAAGACAGCAAAAAACTAGTGTTGTGGCAGAAGGTTTTGGTTTTGTAATTCCATTAATTTTCATTATTAAAGATCTCATTAAATTCACAATCATTTCATTATTCATTAATTACATTCATATTAGTTTCATCGGTCCGATTTGGTTTTGTTTCCTGTTTCTTCCTTTGACATGTTTTAGTTTATCTGCTGCCACCTGCAGTAGCAGAGTTGATTTGGGTGACTACTTCCTGGTGACCACCTTTTTATTTATTTTTCCTGAATGTCCTGGAAGTTGTGCTTTTCTGAGGCTATGGGAGGGTGGGAGGGTGAGGGTGACTCCACTGGCAGAGGCCATTTTCCGTGGAATGCCCAGGAGCAGCATAATGTCCAAGGCATGCTGGAGAAATAAAATGGTTGTAAACAGAAGATAGCTGCTGAAATCACAAACCCTATATTGCAACCTCCATTTAGAGACAATATACTTCTATTTATGAGATGCTGGGAGCAAGGAACAAATCGTGGTTATCTTCAACTTACTCTCCATACAATTCTTGGGGACATCTGGTTGGACACTGTTGGAGACAGGATGCCTTTGATCTAATGCCACATAATGCCCTTACAATATACAGGGGTAGATCCTAATTGAATTTTTGTTTTAGAATAGATAAAAAGGATTTGTAGCACCTCAAGACTAACAGTTTTGTTGTAGAATAAGGAAGAATTATTCAAACACAGCACACAGTTAAATTCACTACCACAAGATGTGATGACCACCAATTCAGTCTGGATCTTGGTCTGATCCAGCATGGTTCTTCTTATGTTTTAATGTTCTTTCATATGCCCACTTCATCAAATTATTTTTTAAATCATGTTTCTGTTTATAGTAATATGTGAAAAAAGTTTAAGATATATTTGATTTTCCTTTGTGTCAGCTGGGAAGTTTATATCCATCCAGTGTAGCTGATTTGAATGGCATTGATTGTGTGATCCTATGCACATTTACTCAGAAGTACTATTGAGTTCAATGTGTATAGTGTGGATAGGATTGTACCTTTCATTAATCTGGATTTCAAAAGCCTTCCTTTTGGCAATAAGAAGCATTCTCAGCAAAAAGAAGGTGGTTAAACTAAAGTTTGGCGGAATAGGAAGGATGTACACAAATATAAATTCCTTTTTTCTGACAGCATCATAAATTCATATCATATCATAGAAACATCGCCCAAAAGTAGTGTGTTTGAGGTTTGTTTATTTTTAGAAAATTCAAAATAGCTGAAACTGAATAGAACATGCAACTAAAGAAGGAATAATTCCAAAACTTATTCAAGAACTAAATAGATCCTATTCATTTCCGATCTGTTATTAACATACAGTACTTGATTTAAAACAGGTACGCAACCTGTTGAGACCTATCATCCAAGCTAAAAATAGAGACCTAGCTAAAAATAGCAGTCCATCAAAAGCTTGATAAATATTATGTTTTTGTTGTCTGCCAGCGATTGCTGACACAAAGGAAGAACAGTGGAATTGTCAAGCATTTGAGAGGCTACAAAACATGGTGTGTGCCATGGGAGGTGCTATCAGACAGAGGACTACCAATTAGAAGGCGTTGTGCTGCTATTCCATCTGTTTTCCATGAACAGAAAGAAATAAGATGAAAGAAGTGATGGGAAAACACAGGAAGATTACAAGTGAAAGACAATGTTCTCCATGAATTCTATGAATGGTGCAAGGTGATGGCACGATAAAAGACTTGCCTGGAAGCCCCTGGGATGTGTAAGCCTCATTTAAGGACATCGGGCAGTTCCCAGCTCCCAGTCCTGTTACTCTGGAGAAATCCTGTTGATATCTTCAGTGAAAGATCTGCAGAAATCTAGTGATTCTGTGAGGTTTTAGCTCAGGTTCTTTATAAAGTAAATGAGTTTTCTCTTGTTTTTATTTTATTTTTACCTGTTTGTGATTTTTGTATTTTACATTGTGTTCCCCACCTCGATCCAAAGGGAGAGGCGGGTTATTAATAATAATAATAATAATAATAATAATAATAATAAAAAATTAAAAACCTTTAAAGGGACATAATAATGCTACTTGCTCAAGTGCAGCGATGCCTGTATTAAAATCTTTAGCATTTGAGTAAGCTACTTCATTAAGCATACTGAGCTGTATTTATAGCAGGATACTGATTATTATTACTGACCAATCTGCTCCTTAATGATTCGGCAAGCATGTTGGTTTTTATAGTAATGAAAACTGAGCTTTTAATCAGGTGATCTGACAAGTGTGCAATTTGCCAAGGAAAATGATGCCAGGCTGGAAATGTTTGTGTGGAAAATGAAAAAAGAAAATGGGAAGCACCAAGGTAAATGTCAAAAATGAGAGCTGGATGAAACAGAAAGAAACAAAGAGCTAATTGTCAAGGAAACATAAACCTTGTTCCCCTGTCGTGGCGGACAACCCCCGTCCCGCCACCCGGTTCCCCAGCCAAAGCTGGCTTGAGCCAACGCTTGAAATAACCACACAGCTATTAAGGACCAAAGCAAGTTTATTAACACACTATCCTAAGTTAAGGCCTTGGTCAAAGCAGGAGAGGGTTGGTAGGAGAGGGGAGCAAAAGGGGGGGGGTGATGGGAATTGAGGTAGGTGAGGTTAGCAGCACAAAACAGGTACAAGCACTAAAACAATTGGCATCCCCCACCAATTAGGCACACTCTTAACAGTGTCAAGCCCCCTTAAACCAAGTAGGCATATAAAACAATAAAAACTCTATCTAACACCCGGCTCCATCTAACCAGCCGAAGATCACCTCTTCACCGCATCCAGGTCCGAAGAGAGAGATGAACCACCCGTCTCCGGCTTCCGTTTATCAGCCACTCTCTCGTTAGTCCCCCGCCCTTGCACCGCCTGGGAACGAAACCCTCCCTAACGGTTGTTCAGCTGAAAGCCATTAAGTCTCTGCTCGTTAAAAGAGCACCTGCTTTTCTCGGCTGGTACGAAAGAGATAAGTAGCTCAGAAATATGTCAACAAAGGAGCGCATCCTCCTCCCTCCTCTGGAAGCGCCAAGGGCCTCAGAAACCCATGTCCTTCACATCTCCCCCTTTAAGGAGATGAGACTTGGGGGTTTTCCTCCAAGTCCTTCATCTCTTCAGTAGGGGAATCTCTAGAGTCCTCTCCCCACCCTCTTTAGTTCGGGTAGGCCCGGGACAACCCATCTGCTAATACATTGTCGCGTCCTTTAATATGAGTCACTGTAAAATCAAAGTCTTGAAGGGCCAAACTCCACCGAAGTAGCTTCCCATTTGACCCCTTCACTCTATCCAGCCAACACAAAGGGGAATGATCTGTCTGCAAATGGAAATGGCGTCCCCACAGATAGGGGCGCAGCTTTCCCAAGGCCCATACGATGGCCAAGCACTCTTTCTCGATGGTGGCCAAGCTTTTCTCTCGAGGCAACAGTTTCTTGCTCAGATAGGCCACCGGATGAAGCTGATGATCGGCCCCTTCTTGAAGCAACACTGCCCCCAACCCCGTTTCGGAGGCATCCGTCTGGAGGGTGAAAGGTAAATCAAAATCTGGAGCCTGCAAAATGGGAGCCTCCATCATCTGGCCTTTCAAGGAGTCAAAGGCTTGTTGGCACTCCCCGGTCCATCTCACCTGGAGGGGGCATCGCTTTTTACACAAGTCCGTTAAGGGGGCAGCCAAAGCACTGAAATGAGGAACAAAGCGTCGATAATACCCCGCCAGGCCCAAAAAAGACTGAACTTGCTTCTTGGTGCGAGGAATAGGCCAGTTTCGAATAGACTCTACTTTAGCTTGTAACGGCTTGATCCGGCCGCCCCCCACCCTATGTCCCAGGTACACCACTTCGCCTAACCCAAATTGGCATTTGGAGGCCTTTACTTTCAAACCAGCCTCCCTCAGGCGCTCAAACACTTGTCGCACATGCCCTAGATGTTCTTCCCAAGTTTGCGAAAAAATGGCCAAATCATCTAAATAAGCGCAGGCAAAGGCCCCTAACCCATTCAGGAGCCTGTCCATCATCCTCATGAAGGAGGAGGGGGCATTCTTTAACCCAAACGGGAGTACCGTAAACTCAAACAACCCCTTGTGCGTCACAAAGGCCGTCTTGGGTATGGCATCCTCATCCAAGGGTACTTGCCAGTACCCCTTGGTCAAATCTAGAGTAGTAATGAATTTGGCGCTTCCCAATTGTTCTATCAAGTGATCGGACCTTGGCATAGGGTAGGGGTCCAACTGGGTCAAGGAATTGACCCTTCTGAAGTCTACACAGAAGCGTATCTCCCCATTGGGCTTTCCCACCAGTACCACGGGAGAGGACCAGGAGCTGTTAGAGGGCCGAATCACTCCCAGATCTTGCATGGCTTGCAATTCCCGCTCAATCGTAGCCGCTTGAGCCCCAGTCGCCCTATAAGGGCAAGAGCGGATGGGGGGATGCGTTCCTGTCTGAATGGAATGCTGAGCCCAAGAGGTTCTACCTGGGGTGGTAGAAAACAGACCTTCAAACTCTGTCAGCAACGGTCGGAACCCTCTCTGTTGCTCCGGGGTAAGGGTCGACGGCAGAAGCACATTCTCCACCCCTCCCGGTTGCTGAAACTCTGCTAGAATATCCAAAGGTTCCCCCACCTCTTCCGCCTCGGGTTGAAGTTCAAATACAAAATTTTGGCGATCAACATACAGTTTCAACATATTTACATGAAACACTTTAGGTTGTCTTGGAGTGTCTGGAAAATCTAGGAGGTAATTCACCTCCCCCACCCGCTGCTTAACCACTAATGGTCCTTCCCATTTTAACGCCAATTTGTCCGGCTTAAGCTGTTTTAACACCAACACCTTATCCCCGGGTTGAAACACTCGCACCCGGGCCTTCCGATCATACCAGGCCTGTTGGCTTGCTTGAGCCTGGCTAAGATGGTCTCTGGCCACTTCTTGGACCCCCTGTAGCGTTCGCTGGAGGTTACGCATAAAAGTCACCACTGAAGGAGAAGTCTTGGCCACAGGTCCCTCCCATTCCTCTCGCAACAAAGTGAGGGGTCCCCGAATCTCCCTCCCAAACATCAACTCATTAGGAGAAAATCCTAAACTTTCTTGAGGAGCATCTCTATAAGCAAAGAGCAATAAGGATAGCCCTTGATCCCAGTCAGTAGGGTGGTCCACAGCATAGGCTCGGATCATTTTCCCCAAAGTTTGGTTCAAACGTTCCACTAAGCCGTTAGTCTGATGATGATAGGGCACTGAGAAGGCATATTCCACTCCGCCAAGCTCCCACATCTTCTGGAACAGTTGGGACACAAACCCTGGTTCACGATCCGAGAGGACACCCCGGGGCATTCCTAGGCGGGCACAAATAGACAACATAGCTTTAGCCAGCATAGGGGCTGTAATGGATGACAACGGAACCGCCTCTGCATAGCGGGTAGCAAAGTCAATAACTGTTAACACAAACCGCTTTCCGGATCGTGTAGGGGGATTGAAAGGACCCAACACGTCCAGTCCAATACGTTCAAAAGGTGTCTCCACAATTGGTAACGGTTGCAATGGGGCATTAGGATGGTCTCGATTGAATCCCACTCTCTGGCAGACATCACAAGAACGGCAGTAATCTTTCACGGCTTGAGCCACCAACGGCCAATAAAATTCTTTAGAGATGCGGGTTAAAGTACGCTTCCGCCCCAAATGTCCTCCCCAGGCCGTAGCATGGGCCAGCTGAAGAACTGGCTCTCGATAGCCCTGTGGCACCACCAATTGCCGGCACACCTTCCAGGGTTGCTCTAAACCTTTAGGGGCAAACTCCCTGTAAAGGGCTCCATCTTGCCAGAAGAATCGAACTGGGTGCTGGGGGGTCACATCTACTACTCCTCTCTCAGCCTCTTCCCGGCATTCCTGAAGGGAGTCGTCTTCCCGCTGAGCGGCCTTAAAGGCGGGGTTAGGGTTGGCTGGATTTGCCTCTGATGGGATCACCGGCTCCTCCAAGCTCTCCTCTAGTCCCCCACTGGATCCAGAAACCCCTGGCTCTCGGGTCTGTTCCTCTGTTGGCTCCTCTCCTGGTTCAGTCAGGGAGGTAGAAGTCTGAGCATTGGACTGGCTCCGAGTGACTGCCCCCATAGTGGCCGCTAAATAGGCTAAGTCATTCCCTACCAAAATGGGCCAAAGGGAGTTGCTATGAACCAAGAAAACCATATCTCCTTTCCATCCGTGATATTCTGTGGGAATCCGGGCTAGAGGTAAAGTAATCGGGGGGGAACTGTAGGGAGTGACTGTGAAAGTCTGGCCCTGGAGAATTTGATTAGGGCGTACGTATTGTTTGTCCACGGCCGAAAGGGAAGCGCCTGAGTCCCTCCACCCTTGACACACCTTCCCATTAAGGGTAATAGACTCACAGAACTGCAGCTGGCTCCACTGGACCTGTCCCGGTTGGACCAAGCCCAACGAGGCTCCCTCTTCGGCCCCACGACCCTCACGGGCCTGGCGAGATGCGGCGCGTGGTCTGGGAACTGGTCTCGCAATAGCCTGGGCAGGGGCATCCTCTTCCCCACTGGAGGGCCCCTCACTGTCCTCCCAGTCGGAGGCTGCAGCGGCTTGGCTGGAAGAGGCCTGCTGCGCAATCGCTCCCACCCTGGGAGTGCTTTCCCGAACTTTCTTCTCCTGTAGCTTCGGGCACTGGCGTTTAAAATGCCCCTCTTCTTTGCAATAATAACAGCCAGAGGGGGGGGGCAGGGGTGGAAGACAGTCTGGGAGGAACTTCCCCCCCTTTTCTTTCACCCCGCACTGGCCACGGCCCGGCTCCACTCGCCTTTCCCACGGCTGCTGGAATTCCACTCCCTCCGGCGGGAGCTCCCCCTCTCTTCGGCCAAGCCGGCTTAGCTGTTTCCCTTCTCCGGTAAACTCCCATCTGATCAGCCAGCAACGCTGCTTCTCGCAGAGACGTGGGACGATGGTCATTAACTAGAGCTGCCAGCTCTTCCGGCATGGCTGCAAAAAATTGCTCCATTGCAAACATCTCATGGTATTGGGCGGCTTTGGTAGCCCCCACTGCTTCCACCCATAAATCCAGAGATTTCTCCACTCGAGCGGCTAAAGCCATAAATCCTTCTTGGGGCCCCGCTTTCACCGCCCGAAACTTCTGCCGGCAGTTCTCGGCAGAGAGTGCAAACCGCAGCCTCACTGTCTCTTTAAATTTTTCATAGTCATTAGCCTCTCGCCGAGGCACAGTTCCCATTAAGTCAGCCAAATCCCCACTGACCTGAGCCCGAAGAACCGCCATCCGCTGCGCCGGGTCGACCTCTTGGTCCTCACAAGCTAGCTCAAACAGGGTGAAAAAAGCTAAGACGTCTTGTCCTTCTTTGTAAGTGGGAAAAAGCTTTCTATCCAGCCGGCCGCCCTTAATCCCAGAGCGCTGCTCTTGAACTTGGAGCTGTAGTTTATAAGTTTCCGCCTGCAGTTTCACCGTCTCCAAATGCTGCCTCTGCGCTCGGCGTTGTTGCTTCATCAACTCCTTCATGGTTTGCCTCCATTCTTCCATACTTTCGTCTTGATCACTTCCGCTCTCACTATCTAGAAGTGGCATTTTTAGAGAGCCCGCCATCAAGCCCGAACCGCCCGGGCTAGGACTGGGGTTAACCTCCCCTGCCGTCTCTGCAGCGGAGACTTTCGCTTCTTCCTCCAAGGTGGCCTCACTCAGCTGGGCAGCTATGAGTCCTTCATCGCTTCCCCAGCCCACTGTAAGCTCTGCCGCTGTCGACGGTGTCTGTCCCATCGTCGGGGTCCAACGCGGCCCTGGCCCGGGTGTGTCTTTATCTCCTGGCATCTCTAACACTCCCTAGTTGGTTTAAGGAAGCCTCCCAGAATTTACACCCCCAATCAGTAACTGTTCTCACCGTTATTTCTCAAGCTTGGCTCATAAATCCCAACACTGCCAACCATGTCAAGGAAACATAAACCTTGTTCCCCTGTCGTGGCGGACAACCCCCGTCCCGCCACCCGGTTCCCCAGCCAAAGCTGGCTTGAGCCAACGCTTGAAATAACCACACAGCTATTAAGGACCAAAGCAAGTTTATTAACACACTATCCTAAGTTAAGGCCTTGGTCAAAGCAGGAGAGGGTTGGTAGGAGAGGGGAGCAAAAGGGGGGGGGTGATGGGAATTGAGGTAGGTGAGGTTAGCAGCACAAAACAGGTACAAGCACTAAAACAATTGGCATCCCCCACCAATTAGGCACACTCTTAACAGTGTCAAGCCCCCTTAAACCAAGTAGGCATATAAAACAATAAAAACTCTATCTAACACCCGGCTCCATCTAACCAGCCGAAGATCACCTCTTCACCGCATCCAGGTCCGAAGAGAGAGATGAACCACCCGTCTCCGGCTTCCGTTTATCAGCCACTCTCTCGTTAGTCCCCCGCCCTTGCACCGCCTGGGAACGAAACCCTCCCTAACGGTTGTTCAGCTGAAAGCCATTAAGTCTCTGCTCGTTAAAAGAGCACCTGCTTTTCTCGGCTGGTACGAAAGAGATAAGTAGCTCAGAAATATGTCAACAAAGGAGCGCATCCTCCTCCCTCCTCTGGAAGCGCCAAGGGCCTCAGAAACCCATGTCCTTCACACTAATAACATTTGTGCATTTTACTTATGACGTGCACCAGAGGAGTGATCACAGCCTTGAATTAAGAACTTGATGGCTTAGGTTAATCTCGCTGACACTTTGGCAAAAACTGGAAAAAATGTTTTTTTGGGTGTGCAGGGAAGGGGAATAGTTCGTCCACTCTATAATGCTATGACGAATTCCTGCAAATAGAACTATTTAATGAAAGAGTCAGGGCCAAGCTACATGTTACTTTGAAGATGTAGCTGACAGCTGTTTCTTTCTTTCTTACCCACTCTAAAGTAGGAAAGTCAACACATGGAATGGAATGAGTTCAGATTTCTATAGACCCAAAAGTCATGAATCCCACAGTGGACTTGGCTTTTCTCAAGTCACATGAATCCCTCAGACTTTTTTAAAAAAACTTTCTGGAATTTTACTCAAATTTAGTCATAGTAAAATATGTAAAATTAAAAAAAAAAACCTAGCTGACAATGTGCATTTTCCCCATAGGCTAAAGCATGACCCTGCAGGTTTGGGGGCAGGGGATTTGCACATGGGGGGATTTCCACATTAATTAAGGAAATGGGGGGGGGCGAAATGATTCGGCCAACATCTGGATGGGGGAACAAAAGGCAACTGACAATCTGTGAAATTCAGATGGAATGGATTTTACAAAATCCATATATCCTTACTGTAAAATAATTGCAGGAGGACCAATCCAGTTAGGCACCCTAGCCACGGGGCTAAGGGAGCTTTAACATTCACCCTGAAATGTAGAATTTTTGTTTGCAATGAATGGATCACTTTTTGGCAATGAAAATTATAGGTGTGTGGGGCTGATCTGCATCAGGACCTTACTAAGGGGGAAATGGGTCCCCTGGATTGCCCCACCCCCATGATTACTTTAAAGTAAACAAAAAATGTAGCTGCTAGCTATGTCTTCAAGATAACATTTAGTTTGGGCTTCAGCAACCACAATTTGAATGTTTAAATTTGGAAGCAATGTATCTTTTTTCTAGTACTCCCCAGATTCTGGCACTTTAAACCTGCAACAAAATATGGAATCAGGGGTCTTAGACATGGCAGTTATGCCAAATCCAAGGAGGGTAGCTGGTGTGATACCTGCATTGCCATGACAAAATAATGGAGAAGCTTCTCCAAGGGTATACTTGATTTCCTATCCTACATATTTGAATTCCCATCAAGCTTTGCAATGATATCGGAACTTTTGGCTCAAGTTTACCTCAGAGAAGGTCTACTCAAAATGAGATTTAGTCAGAATGTGTAATACGTTGTTGCTACCTATCTACAAAACACTATACTACAGTGTACTCTAGAGCAGAGCTGGGTAACTTGTGTCCCTCCACATGTCGTGGCCTACAGCTCCCCAAATCTCTCACTATTGGCTATTCTAGCTAGGGCTGATGGGAGTTGTAAGCCAAAATTTCTCTGGAAAGCCACACATTGCCCAATCCTGCACTAAAGAAGCAGTAATGTGTACAAAAATGAGAAGAAGAGGCCTGACCTCTTAAAGGAAGTGGTCATTTTTCTGACAGAGGCAAAGAGAGTTGGGGCTGCATGGAATAGACTCATACCCCCTAATGGTTGAAGGACACAGTTTGGGCCTATAATGATCATGTACCATGCCCTTGATGGGTTTTGATAACCATCCCAGCCATGCTTCTTTTGTTAATATATGTCAGCCTCTGGTAAGAGCAGAGGTGCTTCCTCCTTCATGGTTGCCACAGTTCAGTTGTGCCCAGGTAGCACACTACCCTTCCACACAGGGAGCACACTACCACTGTTCTAGGGATATAGTGCAAAATCAACATGGCAGCCATCTGGTTTGGGGCCTTATTTTGCTATGGCTGGGTAAACCAAAAGGAGAAAAAAGGAGTGGTCCTTATCTTTCTGAAGAAAATGAATTATTCCTCATGTCACGGAGTGGGTTGGCTATGAAATGTTGGAGATTAAACATTTTATTTCTGTGTTCTCTTTTGCAACTGGTTGACCCTTCTTTCCCCACCTTATATTCTTGCTTTGAAGAAGCTGTAAAGAGGCAGGAGGGGTAGAAGTCACCTCATCAAATTATACAGCTATGAAAAGGTCAGTGTAGGATGGTAGGGTAGTATAATTCACATGGCTGGGAAGAGAGAAGGAGGCTGGTTGTCTGATTTTTATGCTGAAGGTTTCAAATGTGAGGAGAAAATGGCTCAGAATTTGTTCATTTTCATGACAACCATGGTAATAAGTGTGTGTGTGTGTGTGTGTGTGTGTGGAGAGAGAGAGTAGGGGGAGGCTTCTGTAAATATAATCCCATAGCTGTCATCTTTTTGGAGAAGACAGATTTGGTAATACTGGAATATGCTAGTGAACCTTCTGTTTCAAAATGCCAGTTGCACACATTTTAAATTATAATTTTGAACCTTTCCCCCTGTTAAACTTTACTTAACCATCTCTGATTCCTATGTTAATGTCAAAGATCTGGAAGGTGTGTGAGACATGCTAGTGGAGAGGAAAAAATGAAACTTGACAAGAAGATGTTCAAGGATGAGACTGAATTTCTTAAATTCAAATAATCTCTGTGTGTGAAAATAAGAATTCTAAGTATCTCTTCTACTCATTACACAAATTGTCTTGCACCCAGTTGTTTTTGTTTTGTTTTGTTTTGCTTTACTTCATAACCCTCACTTTCCCAAACAATTCCCAAGGGGGCCCAGGAGTTTGCCAGTGCTTGATCCTTTTCACTACTCATCCTGACTAATTTCAAAACTCTTGTGCCATGGTATACAAGTTGAGGAAATATAGGGTTTTAGAACTGGTACTGCAAACGCAAGTACAATTTAGCTTTACAAATGGGCAATTCACGCCACTCAAAGCTTGTGCAGTTAGGTGGGAGTAAAACCAGTGAGTCAGCGCAGGATTAGCGATGCATCTGATATTCTCTCCATCTGAATTTCTCAAAGGAATGTAAAATTCAAATTACCTTTTTTCTGTTTCCCAAGTGGAAATAATGCATTAAGAAGAATCCTCCATTCTTCTATGTCTGTGAATGTGTCTGTGTTTTGCCTCCTGGATTTTGAATGGAACACTGGACATGTGTGGTTTGCGGTGGCTTTCAGCTCCTTCCATTCATTTCTGTCTTCCTCCCTCCTCATTATTATTATTGATTATTAGCAATAATTATGAATAATTACCAGCAATTATTA
The DNA here is from genome assembly GCA_029215795.1 of Anniella stebbinsi. Taxonomy (NCBI): domain Eukaryota; kingdom Metazoa; phylum Chordata; class Lepidosauria; order Squamata; family Anniellidae; genus Anniella; species Anniella stebbinsi. The sequence goes on along the minus strand of JARDYH010000005.1, from coordinate 86,818,366 downwards.
ATTATCCTAATTATTAATACTTAATTCTTCTTCTTCTTCTTCTTCTTCTTCTTCTTCTTCTTCTTCTTCTTCTTCATAACAAGGTAATTAAAATCCATGCTGGATCAGGCAAAAGTTCTTGTTCAGCATCTTGTTTCCCACAATGGCCAACAGTATGACCATGGGAAGCCCACAAGCAGGACATGACCTTTGACTTTGACAAATTGATAAAACACTACACATTATAAAAAGCAGTTATGATGTGATTGTACACATGGTTTCATCAAGATTCATTTTGAGTGATGTTCTACTGATGGAGTGAATGTGCACATCATTAAAACACTGCGTAAAAAGAATCCCAATGTAATCTCAATCACATCAAGATGGCATTCTGACATTCATATCATGTGTCAATCTACCCCAGAATGGATGAATTCAGGCTTTGGTCTGGCAAAAGCAACATTAGAGAAAACAGATGTTCATTTTAGGGTGTTCTTTTGATACCCAAAAGGATGAATATACTGTAAACAGCTCAGAGAGCTTTGGCTATTGGGTGATATCGAAATGAAATAAAAAAAGAAAACTTTAAAAATATGATTCACGTTTGTACCCAACCCACAACTGCATGATTATCTTGCTTTGCCCTCCCATAACTATCCTTGTTATTAGCTGTGGTGTATTTTCTTTGCTGTTATTATACTTTTTCAAAAAAGCCATCGAACACGTTCGATAACTGAACATTCATATTCTTTTAAAAAGCGGAGCAGTATCCAATGGTGCTTAGTACCTGCAGACTCCCTTCTACTTCTTCTCTCAGTCAAGCTGCCTGATACTGAATTAGACCAAGGGTCAGTGTAGTACAGTGATATCAGTTCTGTCTGGCAGCAACCCCCTAGGATTGCAAGTGGAGGCCTGTCTCCTCCCTTCCAGCTGAGATCCTTTTAAGCAAAGAGGCCAACCATTGAACCAGGGACCTTCGACGTGGAATGCCTAAGCTCTACCCCTGTGCAGTGGCCCCATACAAAAGGACAGTAGGAAGTAGATAGAGAATAGGCATCAGCAGTCAATCAATATAAGTGGATTCACCTCTCCTTGGGAGATAAAAATACATTGCGAAGCATTCCTATTATTCTTTTCTTGTTGGAGGTGCCTTGGCCTAAATGAACATTTTGCAACATAAACTATCTTTTTATCTGCATTGTATACCAGGAGAGATTTTGTTTTGTATTTGTGTTTTTGTCATCTAAAGCTCTTCATTTTCTACCATCTTCATAGAAATTTCAAATTAGTCATTTACATTAACTACCTAAAGCAAGCACTGGTTAACTCGAAATATAGCTTTATTTTCTTCACTAAACTAAGATTTAATACTCGCCAACCATTTTAAGTGCTTTGTTATTTGCTTTGAATTCTTTTCGATTTCTTTCTTTTAAACAATCCTGTCTGTTTAAAACGATAAACTTCTTGGATTTTACACACACACACACACACAGATTTTTTTTGCATGAACTTTTAATCTTGTCAGCATGTCTTCCATGTGCCTGCACAGTGGAGGGTATTTATATACACTAAGGTATGGACAACATGCATGTATCTGTCACATAGGCTGACCATATGAAAAGGTCAGGGCTCATGTAACTTTAACAGTTGTAGAGAAAAGGGAATTTCAGCCAGTGTCATTTGTATGCAGTTAGTCCCTGGTGAAATTCTCTGTTCATCACAACAGTTAAAGTTGCAGGCACTATACTAGAGTGACCATATACGAAAGAAGACAGAGCCCCTGCAACTTTAACTGTTGTGATGAAGAGGGAATTTCACCAGGGACTAATTGCATACAAATGACACTGGCTGAAATTCCCTTTTCTCTACAACTGTTAAAGTTACATGAGCCCTGACCTCCTTTTCATATGGTCAGCCTATTCAGCACACCTGCTTGAAAATATCACACTGGAGTAAGTCTTATTAAAATAATGGAGTTATCAGCATGCACATTTGGAAAGTAAAGTTTTATAACAGAAAAAAAGCTTAATGCCTCAGTAATGGCTACTTCTATAATAGTAGAAAACTTAAAACATTAGTAATGGCTACTTCTCATGGATGCCATCTTTAATCTAGCACTGGGGAGTAGAGGAAATAATGTTTTTACACAAAGAGAATAGCCAAATACCCCCTGAGTCTTTTTAGCAGGGCATGCCCATATGTTGAATGACAATGAGTGGCAAGAAAAACCCATCATAAAACAGTATGGGCTCAATCCAGTAACAAAAGAAAGAAAGAAGTGCTCTCAAGTCCTATTGATGTCAGTGGGGGGCTTGGGCCCATCCTTAGCTTTCTCCCATTGGAAGTGCTTCTTTTTAGTTGGATTCTGCCCTGTGTGTCAATCATCTCATAATCAGCTCCTTCACTGCAATGCTCTGAAATGATGAGGCAGTAATTATAGAACGAATTCAGAACCCTCCATTTGAATTTCGAAGATTTGATTTGAAGCCATTAAAATCATACTCCAGAGAATGTGAATCTCAATTTAAAGCAATATTTTAATAGAGGAAGAGAACTATCCAAAATGAGCAGCCGTTTACTCAGCATGCTCTCATTGCAAATTTTTTTAAAGCTTGAAAAGTGTTTTTGATATCTTCTCAGGGAGCAATTGCATCAGATTTTAAGATGTGAAAATAAAAGCAATGTACAGTGCCCCCTACTTAATTGGTGAACAATTTCCTATAACAGGCAAAAATCAATAAGCCATTGCCAAAGGTGGCTGAGGCTTATGCTTCAATGCCGGCAAAATGAGCTTTAACAAAGAGAGAAAAGCATAATCAAAATTATAATGTACAGCAAAATGTAATAGCTCATTACACAAGAGGCTCTCATGCACCCAAGATCTTCTGCTTATTGAATGAACAAGGGAGGCCAATTTATGTATCCATATGAAAGGGCAACAGCCTTCTTCTCTATTGTAGATAAATTTAAAATTATGTTAATTAATTGTCCTGGTTGTAAGCCACCCTGAGAACTTGGTTGCAAGGTGGAATATGAATGCCTCAAACAAACAAACAAAATGGCAGACATATGGTAACCTGTACAGAAGGGTAGCCTTGAGGGCAAACCTGTGTTCAGCATTTTATATTAATAGCACAGGGCTAGATTGGCTAAGGGATCAATCCTATGCATGTTTAGACAGAAAGAAGCCCTTCAACTCCCAGCATTCCCCAGCCAGCACTTCAGAGGGGGAGGGAAGGAAACTGGGGGAGGCTCAGGATAAACTATATCCTCCCCTCTCCAGTCTCCTCCCCACCCTGCTGTCCTCCACACTTCTTACTGTGCTGGCTGATGGGGGGCGGCAGAGGAGGGGAAAATGTCTGATTTCCCCTTCCAAGACTAGAGCACTGTCTCCAAACGGGGGGAATCCAAACAACACTATGGTCCCTAGGATGCTCACCCAGGCGCCACCGGATTGCTGTCTTAAGGTGCAATCGTATTTATGTTTAGACAGAAATAGGTCCTACAACTCCCAGCATGCACCAGCCAGCGATGTTGGCTGGTGGATGCTGGATATTGTAGGACTTTTTTTCTGTCTAAACATGCGTAAAGTTAGGGTGACCATACAAAAAGGAGGACAGGGCTCCTGTATCTTTAACAGTTGCACAGAAAATGGAATTTCAACAGGTGTAATTTGTATGCATGCAGCACCTGGTGAAATTCCCTCTTCATCATAACAGTTAAAGCTGCAGGAGCCCTGTCCTCTATGTAAAGCTGTAGGAGGGCAGGACTCCTACAGCTTTAACTGTTGTGATGAAGAGGGAATTTCACCAGGTGCTGCATGCATACAAATGATACCTGCTGAAATTCCCTTTTCTATGCAACTGTTAAAGATACAGGAGCCCTGTCCTCCTTTTCATATGGTCACCCTACATAAAGTTAGTGCCCTTAGTCATGCTTAGAGAGGTCCCATTGCAATCAATGGGACAAATTAGTTATGACTAACAAGTACCATTGATTTCAATGGGTAAACCCTAAGGATGTAACCCATTCTCTCTCAATAATAATTAAGTAAAGAAGCCTTAGATGTGAAATTCTATAGACATGCATTATTGTTTGCTCAGTTACAAACAGTAATTTAGCTGATATTAATTGTGCCAAGATTGGAGACTTATGAAACCAAGCAAGGCAAACAGTGATGAAAATGGCAATGAACTGAACTTTAAAGAAATCCTTATGTTTTTTGTCTGTGCTAAGTAAATACTACACATACACACACAAGAAATTAGTTTACTTGGTTTAGAAGAACTGAGATACAAATACATTTTTAACCACTTGCATAATTGAGTGTGAACCATCTGCAGAGAAATCCTTGCTTGAGTTAAGGGTAATAAGGGGTACTAGTTTAGCTGCTTAATCAGAATAGGGGATAGGACTTCGATTAATTGTATACAGAACTCATATGTAATTTGAAATGCATAAAACATGCCTGAGCTACATGGCAACAGAATGTGAAGCACTTTCATGTTTAATGCAGATGTCTAGGAAATTGGCTTTGGTCCTTCAAGGGCACATGTGGCCAGAAAAGTGAAGTATGCAGTACCTTAAAGCGCACTTACACAGGTCACACTGCAGGTCCATTCTCTTACTTGGGGTTCTGTGGGCAGAGTTCCGACACTTGCACAAAACATCATCAACCATGTAGATGCTGCTGAGCAATTGAGAGGCTTGTTCCACTGCTCAGGGAAGTTTGGAAGCATTGAATTCTGTCTCTATAGTTTAAGCTATGCCGCTCCTCTCTCATCCTCCATTGGAATATTGTGAAAGATTAAAGATTAAAACTGCACTTCTATGGATTGAGAAAAACGGCTGCATTCTATGAATGAGTCAAGCTGCTATCCTGACACATTGGATTTGTGAGACTGTGCCTTTAAGGAGGCAGAAAACAGGATGCATTCTAGGAATGAGCCAAGCGTCTAATGGGAAAGCAACCCTACAGGGTGGGGGTGGAGCTTTGATTTTCTCAATGGGAAAAGTATTCTACAGAGGTGGTGGGGAGGGCAAGTGGCGGTAAAATGGCAGCTGCTTTTGCCACCCCTTTGGATAGCTTACTCACTTTTGGTCCTTACATCTGAGTAGACCTAGCAGTCTACTCTCCCAACCCCTTTCCTGACCCGGCACAGCTGGACGCAGACACACCCCTTGGCACCCCCAGCATGAAGCATTTAATTTGGGTGAAGGAGACACATTGCAGCTGAAGAGTGCAGGAGCTGCATTCAAGGTAAGATACACACTAAAAAGGCTTTCAGAAAATGCGTGTTTTAGAGGGGGGAAGCAAGGTGGCTGCAGTGTGGCCGCAACGTCATGTGGCCCAAATGACCCTGAAGTGCTTTCCCTCGGCAGTAAATCACACATGTAGATTTGCTCCTACTGTTCACAGATTTTTGTTTATGGACAAATTACATAGAACTGTAATTTTCACTGCATTAGGGTTTTGTTGCTTTTTTGATCCATGCTGTCATTTCCAGCTTCAGGGGTCTATATCACTTGAAATTCTATTATTTGACTGCTTCATGCTTGAAAATGCTCACCGTGCAAATTGGCTCCAACGAAAAACATGGTAGTTCACTTGTGATGGTTCACTGTAATAGGAAAGTTCTGTCTGTGGTGTTTGATTTGTATTGGCTCATTCATTAACACATGCAGGTCACCACGGGATAACTCTGAAGCCATCAAGTGACAAACTGCACACCCTTTTTCTGATTTAAATCATGCCTCTTTGGCTTCCTAAAAACAATAGCTAAGAAGACCATCACAAAAGCTCAGGGACTGCTCTCTCTCTAGTCCTCCTGTAAGTCAAGTTGTGATGCACATTGATTTAAGATTTTGGAAAACAGGGCCTCCACTGCACAACTTCCCCAGATATTCTTGCAGACTGAGGGAGGACCTAGGTTTTTTTTGTTTTGCCATCAGGAATGAATGGTAAATGGGTTAAACAATAATAATCAGTGCTTACTTTTGGGAATTGGCCATTGCCCTCTGCATTAATATAAGCACTGAACACTATTTTGCAACCATTGATTTAACAATAAATTAATAGTGCTTCTTGAATGGAAGTAACATAAATGGAGTGAAAACATACGTTCTACAGGCATAAAGCTATTTAATGCTAGCTTGCCATCATCAATTATTCTCACATTCTAACTACATTTTGAATATTTGTATTTCTAGCTATCGTTTTTTTAAATGGACTATGCTATGCGTAGACTTAAAACATTTAGTTGAAAGGCTCTAAATAATGGTAACTAAAAGTCAATTTTAATAAAGGCTTTTTATTCTAATAAAATTAAAGGCTATAAATAATGTAAGTTATTGAGCAGGGTCCCATTCCCCCCCAGTAAGAATAGCTGCCTGGTAATTGCATTATTGTACCGTTCAGCATAGGCTCTGTATCTTAATTTACTGCATGCTTGCTAGCTTGTGAATTACAGTGGATGCAATGTGGTCATTCTTTTTATGTACATTGTATATCATAATTTAGAAAAATCTGATTGCTACATTGCAGGGTATATTTGAACCAAAACCCAAGTTGACGCTTCCATGCAGAACTCTTTTTTAAGTCATCAAAGTTTTCACATGGGCACAAAAAATGGTGGGTTGTAAATGGGCAGCTCTTGGGGAAGGGGGAGAAGTTTATGTGTGGGGCCCATTCTCCCCATCTGCAGACAGAAAGCGGTTTTGTGGAGTGATGCTCCAGAGCCCCTCTGATCTTGGGGACTTTTCATGAGTTGTTGAAGGCTGCCATTATAAGAGGAAGGTTAAACGCTCCCATGCACAAATAGAAGACGGCCTGCTGCATGTTAGATCCTAACTTCTATAATTAAATATTGCTTCAGGTTATGGCTAATTCATTTTGCACTCAATTACACAGGGTAACTCCTGAGTGAAATTGTATCCCAAAACTCAGTCCAGTCAGTGACTGTATGAAATCAGAGTCTGGGACTCATGTCCAAATTTCATTCCTTCTGCAGCAGTACATGTCAATCGATTAACAATTCATGGTTTGTTCGCTTTTTCATTACAATTTCTTTCATCCTGCTCTTCAGTCTGCAGATTCTCAGAGCACCTTACAAAGTTTTATAAACAGCAATCACTTCAATCCGATAAAAACTGATAACTGATTGATCATCTGCCTTTTAGATTTACAGTGCATGCAATTCTATCCATGTCATCGAGTTCAGGGGAGGGGGTCATTCCTGGATAAGTGAGCATGGGAGTGCAGCCTTAATTGATTACATTTAGATAAATCTGCAGATCAACTAGAACGTTCATCAGGTATCTTTATATATAATGTTTAGATTTTCATTAGCAATCCATCAAAATCAAAATAGCTTTTTTAAAAGGTTGCTTATAGATTATCATCTAGAGCTTTAGTTGATTAATTCTTTTTCTGTTCATCATCTTCTTCCAGCAGAGGTTAAAACATACAAAGAATTAAAGCAATTTAAAACAGCTAACACCAATTAAAATGCCAAGAAGCCCTGTCATATACCATCAAAATGCCTGGGAGTAGAAACACTGGGTAGTGTTTGCAGCTCTAGTTTTAAGGCTATACATCAGATCAACAGCTGGCAACTCACCCATACTTGAATCCTGTCCCTTCAGGGTGTCATCTTCCCCTCATTATGCTTCTTGAAACAAATACAGAGGGGGAGACCTGAGCATGTGGGTTCATATCTGGTGGAATATGCCTTGTGGGACAAGGTGGAATCCCATCACTTGCTTATTCTTTTAACCAATACGTAGGAACATTTCTCTCCTGCCTTTCCCCACAGCTTCCAGGGAGATGCTGGTCTCAGGACACTAAAACTAGCAGGCAGGCACACAGTCGTATCAGTCACAAAATGTCCTTGGTCACACAACAGTCTATTGCAATAAATCCCAGACTGTTGTGTGAGAAGTACTAACAATGGCCCCTTGTTACACCCCCTTAAAAATGTTATCATAAATCAGTGAAGTATTGAGTCTTTAAGAAGAGAGAGAAGAACAAGAAGAACATAAATCAGGGATCCTTAAAGCACCAGTGAAACAACTTTCTTCAGGTGGGATAAAGAGTTCTCATGCTTCATATACAAAATGAGGTTCTTCATCACGACTGCATTCAAATAGATCTCCTCAATACCTTTTGCTTACATTTCACTTTTAATCGAGACCGCCGAGTGTAACCTGAAATAAGACCTTTCCCTCATGCTAAGACTAATGATCCTTTTAATATCAGTACAGTTTGATTTCTTCTAGCTATCCACTGCATCCCTTCAGCCTTGGAGCATTAAACATGTGATTAAAAAAGACATTTGGGCATGGTTCATGAATTAACCAAAAGGCACAATGAAATTGTACACTCACCCAGCATGAAATAAAAAGCTAATCAGAGCAGATTATATTAGCTTAGTTTAAGCAGATAAACAATTAGCGAAATTAATGTTACCTGCAACATGGTTCTTCAACATGACTTGTTTTTTTTCTTTTTGCAAAGCTCTATTTATTTATTTATTTATTTAATATATTTATTTATTGCATTTCTATACTATCTGATATCTGAAGCTCTCTAACTTGTGAAACTCCAGGATTCCACAACCTACCCACCCTGATGACTACCTAGAGAGTAGCAGGTGATGGAAGCACTGTCAAACAGGACAGGTCTCAACACCTGGGTCAAGATGGACATGCTGGGGCCTATTGGGGCTGATGCTTGTCACAGCATCCTTTCTTACTGCTTTTGAAATTATTTTGTAGTGCGGGGCAGCCTGTCAGACATGTCTACAGATGCTCATTTATTATTTTTTACTTTAAAGGTATATTGTCTTTTTTCTGTAACAGAATGGTGCTTATACCCATGTAAATGTGTTTAGCATTCGGGTAGCAAATGCAAATTCCATTTTATTAATTATTTATTAATTATTGTGCAATGATCTAAATGAGTTTAAAATATGAACCTGCACTTGCTCTGGGTATTTCTTCCTTCCATTTTTTATCAGGATTGGCAAACTATATTTTGTATATTTGTTGCTCTAACAAATCAGGAATGCTGAAGCAGTTTATTTATTTATTACATTTATATCCCACCCTTTTTCCTCCAAGGAACCCAAGGTGGCATACATAATCCTTCTCTTTCTCTCAATGTTATCCTCACAACAACCCTGTGAGGTAGGTTGGGCTGGGGGTCTGTGACCAAAGTCACCCAGTGAGTTTCCATGGCCGAGTGGGGACTAGAACCCAGATCTCCCGACTCCCAGTCCAACACTCTGGCCACTACACCATGCTGTAAATCATGGGATGGTCTGTAGGGAAAAGAAATGTTAACTGTGTGCTTCACAAATGAAGTAATATACATGACCATCTAAAGGAGTAAGACCATTAAATTAAATTACCTACCTGCACCACGGGATTGTACATTATTTGTTGGGTTTTTGCAATAAGCATTTCAGTTGCTCCAAAACCTTCTGAATATTTTGACCTACTTTAAATGCCTTGGATGGAGAGGCTGGTATCAGATCTATGAATCAAAGTATTTAGATGTTTCTTTCCATGCTGAAACTACAATAATAATATCATTAAAAAAAATTGACCTTCAAAAATATTTGACCTTTTTTGTCAGTATTTGTGATAGATTGGGGATAGGGGCAGTGGAGGCTGATGGCTCCAATGTCAGTGGGGTGGTGAATCCGCTTTGGGTTTCAGTCGGAACCAGAACCAACAAGAAATCTAAAGGAGTTATCCAAGGTGCTGAACCTACTTTGGGGCTATTGCTCAGAATCTTGGATAGCTCCCTTAGAGTTTGGCTTGATTTTGACTGACACTCAGAGCAAACTTACTGCCCCACTGACATAAAAGTCACTGGCCTCCACTGGGTGGGGAGAGTCTTTGCCTTAATGCGTTGGTGGTTCCCCTTTTTGTAAAGTTCCACTGAAAAGAATTACTGATAGGCTTTCACCCCATCTTGAGCTCTCTAGACTGTCCAGCTGCTTTGGAAGCTTCTATTGCTAAGTACAATCCCTTCTGCCCCACTGTAGAAAAAAATAAAATAAAACAGAAAGTACGTTGGACTGACTTTCCCAAAGTCCAGAGAACACAAAATCTTACAAAAATTGTGAACTAACCTTGGAACTCAAGGGAGTAGTTTAACAGCCATGGAGTTAGCATATGGGAAGGATTTTAGTAAGAAAGAAATTTCCTTTTCATGCAATGCAGGCAAACATCAAGGTATACCAGAAGTTTATTTGGGGGGAAAGCAGGGGGGGGGGGGAAGAAAAACATGTCTCATAGCCTGTTTTTGGACTTCCTAGATTCATTTGGTTAGTTATTGACCCTGTTCAGACAACTGTAAGTTTTGAGCTAGACATTATGGTTTAGCATATTGTGTGAACCATGACTTAGCATGTCATGTGAACCATTCATAACCATGGTGGTTACATAACCACAATTTAAACACAGTCACTAGCCATTTGCTGCAAAAGAGTTAGTGGCCTAACCATGGCTTAGTGTGTTGTTCAAACAGACCCACTGTGGGAAACAGGATGCAGGGCTAGAATGCCTTTCATCTGATCCAGCAGGGCTTTTCTTACATTATTTATCCATTGAGGATCCAGGCTGATTCTAACTAAAATAAAACAACTCAAAACACTAATTTAAGAATGGCAACTTAAAAAAATTCCAGATTTGTGCATATAATTGAATGTGAGCAGACATTCAACAAAGTTCCTAATCAATGCCACTCTGAAAATGTAAAATAGCTGTTTATTTCATTTGTCAAATTAGAAAGGTTTTATTCCATTCCGTTCCAAACTTTGCCCACTCAGATGAATGTTAAAAGACAAAAATATATAGAAAGATACTTTAGAAATTAATAAAATTGATTAATAGCTCAACGTAGATAATGGGTGGCTATAAATTCCTCTTGGGCAAAGTGATATTCACTGGTGCATATAATGTAAAGTGCATAGCTCTTTCTACCACATTACTTTTTGGGTTTGATTTATCCTTTCTGGCTACCAATTTGATTTCTAATTAAAATAAAATGACACATAATATTAATTTAGCTATATTAAAATGCCATCAGAACTTCCTATTTATCTACATTAATATTGCTCTTCCACACTATAAACACATACATTTCATTTCTTTCCCAGATTGTATGTTAATGCAGAAATTAAATTATGTTTATATTTGCAATTATATCACAGAGAATAAACAGAACCCTCTCCCATCTTTTGCTGTCTTCTTCTATAGGGTAGAAGCAGTGGTGAAACCTCTCAATTGTCTCTAGAAATGATAAATGAAATACAGGACAACGCTTGGTTGTCCTGGTTTGTTTTATTAGAAAAATTGTATTCATGTCTACTCTAAAGTAAGACTCATTGAGTTCAACGGAGCTTACTCCCAAGTAAGTGAGCAGTCTTAGGCTGCAATCCTATGTAGACTTACCTGGGAATTAGCACCGATGAACGCAATGGGACTTATAGACATGTGTATGCGGGATTTTAGAAAATGTGTTATAGCATTTTAAAATAACTGGCAAATACTTGATAATATCAAAATCTAATGTCTATGGCTTATGTTATTTTCAAACACATTGCATTTAAACTTAAAGCCTTTTAAATGTATTTATTGAGTTAATATATTGATATTGGATATTTGCATATTCTCTGACACGTCTCTATAAAACTTTCAAATATTAAGCCACAAGGCCCTATGCATATGTACTCAAACAAAAATCTTACTACATTCAGTGGAATTTACTCCCAGGTAAGTGTGCATCAGACTGCAGCCTAATGATGAAATTCTATGCACACTTACTGGGGTCCCATTGAACTCAGTGGAACTTAATTCTGGATAGACATATATGAGATTGCACTGCATGTGCAATCAAAAGGGTTTGTCATTATTCCTGTTGAAAAATTTGATCCTATAATAATGAATGAGTGTCACATGTGCTACTGTTACTTCACAAAAGAGCAAGATCAGTGCTTTAGCTGTACTATATGATCAGTAAAGATTAGTGATGCAGCTAGATAACTTTACACCCTGGACTTAATGATTTAATGGGGAGATCAAATTATAGGCAGTAAGTTTATTAGCTAAGTGACAGTATTTGACCAGTCAGCTGACCAGCAGTCTGATCTTACTTTGAGCCAGCTGAAAGGGAGTTCTCTATTCCAAATGCTCTGTTTACATTTAGATTATTGCTTGAAAGGTCCTTTTAAGATTTTGGTAAGAAGAGGTTGTAGAATTATTATAGGCAGGACATTATCCAGGGTCACTCGGGGGTTTTCTCCATGAGGTTTTTAACCTGGACTTTTTATCAAGGCTTCTGTTTCTGTATTCTTTCCAGGATTAAGATCGTCTCCTGTACATGTGCTTTTTCCCAGGGATTTTCATTCTCTGCCATTTTATACGTTCCATTACACAACCACTAGGTGGTGCAGTGGTATAGCGGAATTGTGCAAATACATGGAGGGTTTCATGCCAGCATTCAGGAAATACCAGACTTTCCTCATTAAGAAATAATCCACTAAAATGGTTGCAAAGCATGTGAGAGGCCCTGGAGGATGACCTGCGAACTACCATGAGTGAGGAATCATGAATGCACAATTTAAAAAACTCATTTAGAAAGGCTGTAAAGGGATTAACATCATCCTTTTTTGTTTGTAAATAGGTTCTCAACTGGTGTGTATGAACTAAAAGATGGTAGAGTAATATTATTCACTGAAAAATCAAATGCTGCAGAAATAAAGGGTGGTGATCTTTAAATCATGTTCCTGTTCTGACAGCCCTTAATTATACATATGCCATCTGGAAACTATGAAAAGGCCTTGACTGCCTTCTAACAAAGCGTTTGATTCATTTTCCAGAAATGCTCATATGATTTTCAATCCAAGTGGAAACAACCTGCAGTTCAGCAGGCTTCTGTGATCCAAAAGGAGACAAACAGCTTCTTCTGCTGGGAGCAAAGGAATAACCCAGAAGTACAAATGTGGATGAAATTCAGGCTTGCAAATAAGAGAAGGTTTAAAAGTCATATTACAGTACAAGCCTACCCTCCACTAATGCTGGTTATTATTATTATTATTATTATTATTATTAATATCCCGCCAATACTGGGACTCAAGGCAGCTTCCAAATTAAAACATGTACAGTTAAAACAAATAGAGATATACAAAAATTTAAAATATAACTAAACGTAATACCATTTTAAAATATTTAAAACATTTTAAAACATTTTGAATACAAATAATAATAATTTAAACTCACAGGGACCAGCCAGGGACCATCCCAGGCAAAATGCCTGGTGTAGAAAGGGCCTTAGTGATTGAGTGTGGGTTGCTGTTGAACCATGGGTTAGTGTATTGTCTGAATCCAGGACATTTTCTACAGAGTAGCTTGTTAACCATGTAGTGAGGTTTATTTTTCTCAAACAAGTCACCTTGAAAACCCATGATTTGTTGTTGGGTTATTCAGGGTGGTAAATAAGCCGCCTTGTGGAAAATGTCCTGGGTTCAGAAAGCACGCTAACCCATGGTTCAACAACAACCCACACTCAACCACTGAGTGTGGATTAGCGTGTTGTGTGAACAGCAATTCCCTACATGGGGTGGGTAAGCATTATCTTAATCATTATGTTATCTATCATGAGGGCCACCAGCATCAGGGGAGTGAGGCTGAAGTGTGAGTACTGGAAAAAACACCTAGGTGGCAGTAGTCCCTCATGGAAGTAGCCTTTCTCAATCATTCACTCACCAACCCCTACTGAGTGTCAAGCTACAGGAACTATCTGTTGCTGATCTCAGCCCTTTGTCTCTCTGTACTTCCCACAAGTAACTAGAGATCATGAATGATTCTGCTCCTGCTTGTGCAGTATCACATATCACTGTTTTTTTTTCTTCAGGCAGTATTGAGTGGTTAAAAAAAATCCTACTACTCTCAGCATTCCCCAGCCAGCTAGGAGTTGTAGGACTTTTTTCTGTCTAAACATCCACAGGATTACATCCTTATTGTGTTAATAGCATAGGATTCAGGCCAGGTAGATTGCATCTACCATTTTTCTGCAGTGTTTAATACTGAAGTACAGGAACTCATAGTATAACTGAATAAAGTAATAAATAATAATAATCATGGCAGTTCCCATACAAAGGGACATCCCCAAGGAGAGGTGTATAATGCAGACAGCTGTATTGATCTAAATCAACAAACCACTTCTAGCATTTTTCACCTGTACCAGGAGGAGGCCTTTTGCAAGCTAATGGAGCTTAATTGCCATTCAAGACCAAGACACCCCCAAGTACTTTGCATTGTAACAGGAAACAATCTGTGGGTGCTTGGAAAATCCACTCCATGTTCCAGGTACTGTGAGGATTACAGTTAAGCTCAGAGTGAACAGAGAAGTTTTTTGGATGGTGATGGAAGATGATGTCAGCATCCCTGTTATTCAAAAAGCACCAGCACTGCATCCCTGCAAACCCTGGTTCCACTACACCACTGTTCTGGGATAATTTGTCAAGGGCTGCATTCCAGTGGTGGGCAAGGCCAGAAGTGGGACCACTTCTCTCTCTCTCTCTCTCTCTCTCTCTCTCTCTCTCTCACACACACACACACACACACACACCTCCTTGCTAGAGGTCTGATTGTCTGAACTCATTGTTTGCAGAAGATTGACATTTGGCCAAGGACCACATGATATTAGAGTAAAGGCTACAGGCCTCCCCTCCGATCTAACATATTCAAAACATTCTCAGTTATTCAGCACTGAAAAGAAAACATTACAGATTATTGCAATACCTGTCAATATGGAGACCCAGTGTGGTGTAGTGATTAGAGCATTGAACTACAACTTGGGAGATCCGGGTTCTAGTCCCTACTAGGCCATGAAGTTCATTGGACCAGATACTGACTCTCAGCCTAACCTGCCTCACTTGGCTGTTGTGAGGCTAAAATGGAGAAAAGGAACACTCTGAGCTTATCTACACTATTGCTTTAAAATGGTTTATAATTGTTTTAATCCTGTTAATAACGATTATTAATCAGTTTAAAACTGTTATAAACCGTTTTAAAGCAGTAGTGTAGATAGGCTCTCTGTAAGCTGCCTTGGGTTCCTTGCAAGAAGGGAAAAGCCAGGATATAAATGTAATAATAATAATAATAATAATAATAATAATAATAATGTTCCATGATCTTTGATGCTCATTTTGCACTGTGTTCCAGTTTCTGCGTAGGGCATGCACCACTCTTGACCCACCCTACTTACAGTGGAGAGGATCAGTGCCAATGAATTGTTACTGCTCATCTTCAGGTACTCATTGATTCCAGCTGCTTTCTGTACTTTTGTGTCTTATACAATGCCCTTCTTTGGCTCTGATGTCTGTTCTGTTAGATAATATTAAAATACATTGCAGTAGAAAATAAAGTGCCAAATAAACAACTATTATAAGTGGGCAACAATGTTCTGAAATGGGAGAAACAATTGATCTTTGATAAGAATGCTGCTTTGTTCTAAATCTGAATCATTATTAATGAGGGCTGAACCACACTCTTAGCCTGACTTCGCTTTCATGAACATTTCTGAATTGATTCAAGCATTTAATAGGTTTGTCTTTTAAGTCTGACTTGAAAGGTTATCCAGCTAATATCTCTTTTGAACATTTGGATTTGTAAAGGCATTGGGCTTTGCATCCAATTCAAATATCTTTTGTGTTCCATGTGCTTAAGCAAAATGAAGTACTTCGTGGATTTGGGAATGTGATTTAATTTGAAAGATGTAGACGACTAAAATGCTTTGATGGTGCAGAGAAATCTCCACTAGACAAACGAAACCAAAGAAGCAAACTAATTAATAAAAGACTTGTTTGAACTAGGGAGCCACTTTTATCAGAAAGAAAAAGGACTGATTTTCTTCCCCTCTACTTTGAACAGACAGTAAACCTATCAGTTATCTAAAATAATTGTATTGAAAGAGTGTATAAATTCGTTAGCCAACTCTTGTTTTCTCATTGATTGTATACCAGGCTGTATCTGGAAAAGAGAAGGATTAATTCAGAATACTGTGAGAGGCTCATGGCTAAAGCATTTTATTCATATAAATTCATTTTAGTCATTATAAGCTATGCACTGATTACAAGCATTGTTCTATCAGGAACAATTTTATATAAGGAACAGAGCCCATGCTGTGTGATGCATGCATCTGAGCTAAACAAGGGAGCATGGCTTGAAGAATTTCTAAGATCAAATGCTTCTTGACTGACTGCTCAGAAATCAGATCAAGAAGAAATATGCGAGAGTCATGAATGAAATGGTTAAAAGCACTTGTGCAGCCACTGAAGTCTTAATCCTGTAAATTCTGCTCCTTTCGTGAGCCTGATTTAAATATGATGCCAGGTGAGCAAAAAATCAAAACAAAACAAAATAACTTGTTTGCTCACTTGGCAGACACCAACATTGCTTTCCTTTGGCGCCTGCTGAAGACATTTTTATTTCAACAAGCCACAGTTTTATTGGCATAATTTCATTTTAAGTTTTTTAATTCTGAATTTTAACTCTTTCTTTCTTTCTTTTATTGCTCATTGCTTATTCGATACAGACTGATATGTAAATCATGTAAATAAATAAATAAGCAAACAAATAAATCGATGCAGTGTGCACATGCTTGGCATCTTAAATCCAGCTGCGTTGCCTGCATGTACAGCATTAGCATACCAGGGACCCAAAGCCCAGATGTGTGATATCGTGCACGACACCACATGGCTATGTTTCCTTATCTGCACAGCATGACATTTAAATTGGATTCCCAATGTGCATTCCCATAACCAAAGGTGGTGGTGGTGAGAAACAGGCTGAGCATCCCACCTCACAGATTTGGCTTTTCTAGCATACCTCTAGCCAAGATCTGGGAACTGTCTGGTCTTTGTTCTACCAGCCTACTCTTACGTTGCCTACCACAATTATTTCTGGCAGAGGACTAGAAGCATTGCTTTATTTACTTGTCTGTCCAGTCTTCCCCCCTGACCCCCATTTGCACTGCCCTTCTGTTTTTTCTTTCCCTAGTCATCACTGGAGAAATCATTATCAAGTTACACTGCATCCTGAATTAACTTTGGCTTGGCCATTCCCATGTGCAGAACTTTTGTGGGTATGGGGAGTGCCCCGATATGTGGGGAAATCCTGATGTGGTTGGGGTGCAGCAAACATTCAAGATTTAGGGTTGCCAAGATGAGTTGATCCACCCTTGTGATCAAGAGGAGGATAAACTGGGGTGCTTCAGTATCAAGGGATTCTAGAAACAAGACAGATGTGGGAGAAGCAATCATGGAGTTGTATGTGGTGGAGGGGTATGCTTACTGGTAGTTTAGATGTCTGCGGGAGCAGAAGTTTTAAACGAGGCAAAGATAGAGGCCCCATTCACATGATTACAAAGGGAGGGAGGGTAAATTATCCATGGAGCAGATAATTTACCCTCTGTGGGTAACGTTGAAAGGCTGCAATGGGATAATAAAAGGGATAATAAAACCATGACATGCACACCCATCACATGACTGTTACTTACCCTGGTTTACTTACCCTTTCCTTCTCTGTGAGTAATGTTGCAGCCTCCCACGTCTGCACCTGCATATCCCAGTGGGAGCTATGGTGTAAATCAGGCTGTGGCAACTACCCCAGCCTTCCAAAAGGTTGTGCGACCATAGAAAAAGTCTGTGGTGACAAGAACATCGCCAGAAGTGGAGGGGCTAGATGGACTAATGCTCTGATTCGATGTAAGGGCATCTTCCTGTGTTCCTATGTGTAAGTACTTTCTGCACCCAAACCCAGAAATAAAGAGGCAAGACACCAAGTGTTGGGTAAACGATGACCATAGACTTCCTTGTTTTATAGCAGGGAGACCTGGAAGGGATGGAGCTGTGTGGGCATTGGTAAGCAGGGAGGGTAATGATGCCTCCCCCTGCTAATTAATGAGGGCAAGCCTGAGACAGTACATCTCCTGCCCTTGTTCTCTTGACCATACCTTTAGGTGTTGATGCATGGCCTCCTGAGTAGGGTGACCAGATAAAATCCAGGTCAGGGCTCATGTAACTTTAACAGTTGTAGAGAAAAGGGAATTTCAGCCAGTGTCATTTGTATGCAATTAGTTCCTGGTGAAATTCCCTCTTCATCACACCAGTTAAAGGTGCAGGGGCCCTGCCTTCTTTTGTATATGGTCACTCTACTATAGTGCCTGCAACTTTAACTGTTGTGATGAAGAGGGAATTTCACCAGGAACTAATTGCATACAAATGACACTGGCTGAAATTCCCTTTTCTCTACAACTGTTAAAGTTACATGAGCCCTGACCTGGATTTTATCTGGTCAGCCTACTCCTGAGCCATTCCCCCTTCAAGGAAATCATCAATGGGTGCCCATTGGAGGTGGGATTTCCTCTCCATGCAGATAAAAGCTTCAGAGGAAGGATTATCCTCAGGATGACATGTAGGGTGACCGTCAGGATTTCCCTGGATTTGTCAGGGTTTTTGTTCTATCCTGGGTGTCGGGGGATTTTCTGTAATTTTCTTTAATGTCAGGGAATGACATGCTTCCCTCTCGAAGGCTGCCATTAGTGTGGCAGGGGTAATGACACACTTTCTGGAGATGTATCTTCCCCCCACCCACTGCTCCAACCAGGGCCTTAAAGGAGAAAGCATGTCATTCCTGGGCATTATAGAAAAGGCCATGATTGGAAAAGGGGGGCAGGGGGGCAGGAATGACATGCTTTCCCCTCCTCTGCTCCTATCAGAGCCACCATTAGCTCTGGTGGGGGGGGAGATGACATGCTTTCCAGAGGCCCCAGAAAGTGTGTTTTCTCCCCCCCCCCTCCCGGGGGTCCTCTTTTTTGGTTTCCCAAATATGGTCACCGTAATTAAATTCTTTCTGTGTGCTTATTCTGATCCCATTCATGATTAATATTCCCTAGCTCATGCAATTTGCAATGTAACCCTTCCCCTCATGTGCATGTTACATGTAAAGATGCATTACACATGGTCTAATTTAGCCCTCCGTTTCAAGATCAGGGACCTGCAACCCTGCTTACAGAAAGATCCCCAGCAAATATTGCACTTCCATTGGATGTATTGCACCTAAAAGAAATAGGATGCTTCTTTTCTTAGGATTCCACAAATCTTCATATGTCCCCCCACCCCCATAAAAAAGGGAGTTGCTAAATTTACTAAATAAAGATATTCATTGAGGCAAAGAAAATAGACTCTACACCACCATTAAGTAGTAAAGACATATGTCTCAAATTACATGCAAGCATTCAAATTATTTCAACGGATACTAGGAAATTACGAGGAACATAAAGGCAGCTTTTCTACATCCAAGGAACTAAATAGTCCTAGCATATTAAAGCAAAACAGCTTTTGAAATTGATTTCTTAAAAAAAGAAAAGTTGAAGAAAAATTGCTCATGATTTTAGGACGCCTTTTTGAAAAAAAAAAGCCAAATATGCTTTTGATTTGGCTGAATAGATTTGCATATGACTGGGATGCCTACAGACCTTAGTAAAGAAATTAGCATTCATGCAACAATGCGGAATGTCTCATGCTTCTTAAGAGTCTTCTAAAAAATATATCAGAGAGTGTAATGGGACATTGAAACATGAGAGTTTAATTTAGCTTAGAATTCATCAGGGTAGTGATATGATGCCAAAGGGGGAGGGGGAAAAGAGGTTTTTAATGGTTTTCAGTTATCCTAAGCTGGTGACTGAAGTACAGCATGCTGGATTTCCATTCTCTATAGATAAGTTTTCTAAAAGACTCCTAAGTCACCCTCATGGTGCACAATGCTCAAATTTTGGGGGAAGATATAGGGGTGAAGAGGTAGAGGCAGACAGACCTGCTCTTTGCCCCCTAAGCTTATCTGCTTCCCTTACATATGGTGAAGGATATTGTTCCTTCATCAGTAGACCTGTTCAGATATTACTCTAAGCCACAGTAGTGTTTTTGAGGGAACAATGGTGGCTTAGCGTGTCATGGTGTGGGGGGACTACGACCATGATGGCTACCTTAACCACCCTGGAGAACCACCTTCTGCAGTTAAGGGGCCTGGGTTGGCTTACCATATCAGGCTCCCCATAGTTAAAAATGGCTATTCTGCAATAAAATAAAATGAAAAATGCAGCAACTATAGTGATGGCTAGCTAGAGCTGCCACAACTTTTGGTGATACTCTAGTTAACATGCTTTCTCTATGGTTGAGATCACCACACACTGCCTACAGCATCTGGCGTGACCCAATTTCTGCTGCTGTGGTGTTGGGATACACGGCTGCAGTGGCAGGAGGACGCTGGGCAAACCATGGAGTGAGGAGAGTAAGGGAACGATGCAGCACTGCGTGCTTCCACAATCGTGTGATGGATGTACACATCATGGTTTTGTTGACTCTCCCTCTGCCATAGTTCCCCTAACCATCCTCCTCCTGTGCACGTTTGAACAGGCCCAGTGTTGGAGTAAGGTTCAATTGCCAGATCTGTTTCTGTTCATGGAATGAGCAGGGAGGCAGCAAAATTGATCTTGCCATGACGTGGTCCATCTGGAGCTAAATTATGCTCCTCATAATCTTCTGAAAGGGGTGATCAGAAAAGGTGGGGGGCAGGCTGCTGGTTCATGGGTCAAACGTTCTATACCTATTTGAAAGTTTGAAAGTCACAGTGAAGTCACTAGACAAGAAACATTATATGGATATATCAAATTGCTTACGAAGTAGAATTTATGTTAGCTAATGGAGTTTTGATGTAAAAGAAGGTAACAAAGATAGTTAAAACTGCTTTCATGTGTACAGTTAACACATTATTAACAATCCATGTTTCAGCTTGTTGTACGTAGTTTTACCTTTTTCCACAATAAGAATAGGATTTTTGAAATACACTTGCAGTCATTGTTTTTGCCTCCCACTATCCCACAATTGATCTAGCCTAAGACAGTTTGGGAACAGGAGATGTAAATTCCATACGGTACTCACCCCCTGTAGTAATACAATAATAAATTAAGCCTTTACTCTGAAGGTCCCATCCTATGGTTGGGCCATGATGGGGGAGGGGGGAATTCCAGCTTCAAGTATAACCTGATGGGATCTGAGCTAGCAGTAACTGACCAAGAAAGAGATCCTGGGATTGTGGTGGACAACTCAGTTAAAATGTTGAACCAGTGTGTGGCTGCTGTGAAAAAGTCAAATCCCATTAGACATTATTAGGAAAGAAACTACAAATAAAACTGCCAAGATCATACTCCCCTTATATAAATCTATAGAATACTGTGTACACCACACTTAAAAAAGGACACTGTAGAGTTGGGGAAAGTGCAGAAAAGGGCAACTGAAAATGATCAAGCGGGTGGAGCAACTCCCCAATGAGGAAAAGTTTCAGTACTTGCCATAGTTTAGCTTAGAAAAAAGGTGAGTAAGGGGAGACATGACAGAGATGTACAAAATTATGTATGATGTGGAGAAAGTAGTTTGGGAGACTTTTTTTCCCTCTCTCTCTCTTTCTCTACTAGAACCAGAGGCCATCCCATGAAGCTGATTGGTGGGAAAATCAGAACTGATAAAAAGAGGTACTTCTTCACACATTCCATAGTTAAAGGATGGAATTCACTTCCAGAAGTCATAGTGATGGTCACAACTTTGGATGGCTTTAAAATGGAATTGGACAAATTCCTGGAGGAAAAGGCTGTCAATGGCTACTAGGTCTGATGGCCATATGCTAGTATCAGAGGCAGTATACCTATGTACACCAGTTGCTTGAGAACATGGGCAGGAGGGTGCTGTTACACTCATGTCCTGCTTGTGGGTTTCTTGTGGGCAGCTGGTTGACCACTATGTGAATAGAATGCTGGCCTAGGTGGACCCTTGGTCTGATCCAGTAGGGCTCTTCTTATTTTCTTATGGTAAGATGTTGTTACATTCTGCTGATGCATAACACTTTTTCTCTTCCAGAAACTGGAAGAAGGTTCCCCATTGATATGGAACTTGATCATAATGAGGCTACTTCTGTTACACATGGGGCAGTATAACTGACTTATTAAGTAGTGCTTGCATACGTTAAAGGTTTAATTATCAGCAACGTCGAACACAATCTGACATGACTTTGCTGATGCCTCTTAGCTAAACCTTTCAAAAGGTTACTTTAAGTACCTATTTCAATGCCTCTTGAAAACCTCTTAGATATTTTCCTGAATGAGTGAGGGCTGTTTGATGGGGGACATCTCTGTTTCGTAAAATAAATATTGAGGCATATTTTCCCAAACTCACTCAGGCAGTGCAAAGTGAAGATTCATAATTTTGTTTCTATGCTGTTGTGAGATCCAATGGAAATTATAATTACAGGGATCTAGCTTGGAGGCTCTTTCTGGGCAGTCAAGGAGCCCTTTCTTGAAATGCTATAGGAATCTTGAACTTATAGTGGCATTCTGAAAACAGTTAAAAGAGTAGAAGAGGGGTGGGTAGAAGGGAGTAAAGGATTTGTTTTCCAGCCCTGTAGTTCATTGTTGTTGTTTTTCCTAAAGCAAGCAGAACTATTTTGTACTCCACTGAGTCCAACTGTGCTTCATTAGTCCTCTCTTTAGGGCCAGTGTGTCATGGCAATCATCCAAAACCTGGACCTTCTGATGAGGATTGGTACTTCCTCCTGCTGCTACTGCTCCTCCTCATTTCTGCCACCTGCTTGCTTGCTAGGCAGAGAGCCAATGAGCCTGTGGACAGTGGCATCTCCTCCTCCTCTTTCACGCCAGCACTGTTGTCTGGGCCAGAGTGAAAGATGGATGAACAAACAGCTTGCAGTATTGACAAGGATGAAGAGGTTCAGGAGCTCTTGACAGTGGGCCCTCTCTAGAGTGTGGGCCTTCAGCAAATGGCCAATTATGCCAACCCTTGATGCTTTATATTACATCTTCCATTGGAACGAAATCCACAAGATACAGCATTGAGATGTTCTACATTCTTCCTGGCAAAATGTTATTATAAGAATCTGCCTCATACCGTTGTTCCATCATTTTTTTAAAAAAAACTTCATAACTGGCTCATTTTCACGCATAACACACACCTATTCTCTCTCACATACACAAATATGTCTTTCTCCAGCAGAAATTAGGTTTAGAAAAAGCTTTGAATTGGGTAGCAATGGCTGGCTTTTTCCAACCCCAACTGCTGCATTTAAGGGGGAGCTTGGCAGGGGGGTCACAGCACATGGGGAGAGTTAACTGCACACTGCAGTTAGTGGAATTAGTCACAATGCAAGCCTTTTTTCAGTTGCTGGTGTGGGGGTCAATGGGGGGAAGCCCCACAGGTCACATCTAGCCCATGACTCGGAAGCTCATAGCCCCTGATATATTTTTTATTTATTTATTTATTTATTGCACTTTTATACCGCCCCATAGCCGAAGCTCTCTGGGCGGTTCACAAAAATTAAAACCATGAAATCATTTTAAAATATATAAAACAAGGCACAATCTAAAAACACAGAATAACATACAATATAAAAACACAACCAGAATAATTGAAATACAGAAAAAAAAATTGTTTATGTCACACCATTTTCTGTGCCATGCTTCTGTTAGAATAGCATCACTAAAATGGGAGAAGAATGGCAGTCTCATTTCAGGAAGAAAGTAGATCTAATCTTTGCTAGAGAAGCTGCAGCCTGTACAAAAAAGCTCAGAATGGTCATGCTCGTGCAAAGTGTACTGAGGCCACAGCACAATAAAAATAATCATTCCCAAGACCTTTGCAAACCCGGAGGCTCCTGAGTATATGAGGAAGCATTCATACCAATCGTCATTGTGCAGGCCACAGACTACACAGGTGATTCTAACTAAAAGGTGCTCCTGAACTCTCACATACCTGTTGCCCTCCATTCAGCTGGAGAAATGTCACCCTGATGGATACGTTCTCAAACTAATTAACTTCCATTGATTGCAGGTAAAATGCACACTGTTTTTCATTTCGCGTACCCTTACCATCACTTTGCTTCCTGGTTCTCTTCTGCATTTGAAACCAGCAGAATTACACAGACAAGAGAGCAGCGACCACGTGGCCTGTACATTTCAATGGGACAGCGCCCTCTAGTGGGCATTGTATAGCACAACCTCAGCTGTACAAGGCAGGAAATCCTGACAAACCCTGACATATCACAGAAGAGTTGGGTTTTCTGAGGTTTGTTGTTTGATGCTAAAACTGGGAAAAGGAGTGGGAGATGTGCAGGAAGTTCACATCATCGTCAAAATGACCCGCGAACATCTGTGAGTGGCCAGTCATGAGCGTGTTATAAATTGCTTGTTTAAAGAAGCCCATTGTGAAACTAAGGCTCTTTCCATACCTACAGGTGTAGCAGGCCGGAGGGGCGACAGACCCGGAAATAGCCACTTCTGGGTTCGTTGCCCCAATACACACGTGAAATGCAATGACCCGGGCTGCTCTCAGGCTGACGTGCCATCGCGGCTGCCATTTTTTTCCGGCTTATCTGGGAACAGCGCAGGAGCGCTCTTCCACAAAATGCAAGTATGATTTTTTTTTAAAAAAAACACGTGTGATAAGCCCTCCATCCCCCTCCCTGCCCTCTTGGCGGTGGCGAAAGTAGTAGCACCCCCTCTCTTGCTGGGCACGGAGCTGCACAATGCGGCCTGTGTCCAGTTTGCAGCTGCGCTTACTTGTGAGTAAGTGTGGCTGCACCTGGGATGGGCAGCCACATTCTTCCGCGGTCCTGGGAACTTCCTGGGACCGTGGAAGACTTGGGATTTTTCTGTTTCCTATTTTCCCAGGAAAATCCCGTGCCCACCACCCCCACACCCGGTATTCCCTGTGCGTCATGCAGACTCACAGGGAGCAGTAGGGGTCCATCCCAGGCAAAAAGCCTGATGTGGAAAGGGCCTCAGGATGTTTCCAGATGAGGCTTTCATTGTTCCAGTGCATTTCCTCATTCACAGAATTTTACAGTGGGGGGGGAGGTCCAGATGACAACATCTTCCACTCGTAACTTTCGCTTGTTTCTTCTTCCAACATTTTTCTTGCCACAGAAAATCCATTGAGGGAAAGGAGATGAAATAACTACACAATGCCTTCTGATTATTAGCACTGCTGCTTTTCTTGATGTTGTTGTAATGATTTTGTAGATGCCTTTCTAAAAGACTTAAGGTGACTTTCAATGGAATTAAAACCAAAACACTTTAAAACAACAGCAAAAAAATATTCCTTAAAATATATCCACCCTATCAAATATGGTGGGTAACGTCTGGGGGGAGTTGGGGGTCAATTCCATCCCAAAACTGGGTGCTGCACCCCCAAAATATGAAGGCAAAGCAGCAAAAAAGGAGCCAAATCCCCCTTAAATAAGACACTTTTTTTTTTTTGCTGCAGCACCACTGCATGTTGGTAGCAAACAATGGCTAGTTTTCCAGAGAAAAAATACTACTCTTTTGCTGCCATGATGCTAAATTTTGGTGGTAAATTCAGGGGGCAGTAGGGGACACAAAAATGGCCAGGGAGACCCACATGTGGCCCACCCTCCTGCCATACAACAACTAAGACCTCAGTGACAATCATAAATACTTTGGGCCTCTACATCTGGAAGCATCCTCTGGTAGCTTTGTGGAAAGCTTCTCCATGGAACACTGATATCATTTTTTAGAATTAATATGCAAACGTGTAACCCAAGGCAAGCACTGTAATTAGAGGGGCTGTGAAATTCATCAGCTTTTACACATTTGGTGTGAACTGATGACAAATTCACATTCCATTTGCAAACATCACCTACAAAGTTTTATGTATGTTGCCCAACTGAGAGGAATTTCAAATACAGCTGGAACTAGATTAAAAATTAAAAAAATAATCTGGATAAAGTTGGTCAGAGAGCAAGATAGTGACATTCAACAAATCAGTGTGTGAGGTATTATTATACACAGGAAAAGAGAACCAGAAGGCCACATATAAAGTTGTGTTTGTGTTTAGTTGAGCAGCAGCACTTCCAAGAAAGAATTATGAGGTTATAGTTCAAGGATGGGTTACCTGGGGTCTTCCAGGTAACCCATCCTTGAACCCATCCTTCCATCCCTAACCATGGGAGTTGGCATCCATCAACATCTTGAGTGCCACTGAGGTAACTGTAGCTCCCTACAAAAATAACATAACTATATTTGGAGTTTCAAGACAGAGGGCAGATCTACACTTTGTGTGAAATCATTACAATCCCATGCCCGTCATGGTAACGCTATATCCCTCTTGGGCATTTATACCCTTTGGATAATGTGGAATAAAAAGCAGTAAATAACACGTTGAAAGTGGTATGTGGAATATGTAATGTGCCTCAACAGTTACCAGCGCACTTCAATACTGCTATAAAGGAATAGTGTAGATCTAGCCAGAAAATGGTAAATTTCCATGACCTCTGAAGGATGAGAGTTCTTATCATTGATAAAGTCTCAAGACCTCTTAACTATCACTATTTCAGAATTTAATTCATTCAGTCACCTTCATCCAGACTGCAATTAATTCCATTCCCTAACTTTGAGCAAACTCTGGTCAGATTCAAAAGAGAGATGGAACTTTGTGTTCAGAATACTGAAGGAACCTCATTTTAGATATCCCAATTGTCTTTATTGTTAGTATATAGATTTGGAAGAAGAGAACCAATAAAAATGAAGCTTGTAAAACTGTATAAAGGAGATATGGGGAAAATAACAAGAGAAAGGGAAAACAATAAGCAGGAGTCCATCTATCCTGCTCATCCAGCTAAAAAATTGAAATAATTACAGCAGTTTCCCACAACGCGAGCCTCTCATTATCAAGGGTGTCAAAAGCTACTGAAAGGTCTGGCTTGATCAATCTGATATGTACAATATGTTCCAATGATATCTAGAGCTAAATTAGAAGTCCTCTCGATATCAATATAAGGAAGTGTATCTACATTTTTATCCAACTAGATCTTTCCGTAGTTTTCAGCACCTTTGACAATGAGAAACTGGTGTTTTGGGAAATCACTTGGGCATACCTCTTGTCATTCTTAGCTGGGTGATTCTGAAGGTTTTGGAGTCTTCTAAGATCAAGGACGGAGAGAGTGCCTGCAGTAGATTCGATAGAACAGACATCTGAATTGTAGCAATGATTCAAGAAGCATATTGGTTCTTGTTGACTTTCATACCGTTTTTATATGGTTGTATGTTTTTATTACATGTTTATCTTTTTGTGTTGTTCACATACCCTAGCTACTGTCAGGAAGGGAAGAAAATGTGGGTTGGGGTTTAGATGTTTAAATAAGTGATATTTGGGTTAAAGCCACAGATCTGTATTGAGAAGCCCGGAGCAAAAAAAGGTAGGAGGCACATCAAGCTGGAACTCTGATGGATGGTCAAAAAAAGACTGTAGGTCAGTTGTCTCTAACCTATTGCTCTTCAGATTTGTTGGACTGCAACTCCCATCACCCCCAGCCTGCATGTCTATTGCTGGAGGGCTTGGGGAAGGCTATTCTAGGTGCATGACTGGGTCCTGGAGGCTTCCCTCCTTGAGATTCCAACCTGCTCCTTCAGAGAGTCAGCCTGACTCAGCTCTGGCCTCTACTGGCCAGAAGGAAAAACGTCAGTGGTCACCATAAAGTCATGGACTGACCCACAAGACTGGAGGGGAAATGGCAACCCCAGGAGCAGAGGCAAGGTGCAACTGTGATGTTACCACTGGGAAACAGCTTTCAACCACCCACAAAAGACACCACAGACCTTGAGAACAGGGAGGAAAAGCCAGAAAGGGTTGGCATGCATGATCTTAGAAGCTGGCTCAGCACTGGCTCCAGGTTTTTGAAAGCTCTTGGGAAAGGTCCCTTCCATGGGCCCCCTTCCTTGTGAGTCTACCTTCTCACCACCATTGTCACTAGCTGCTATTGCTGCTGCTGCTGCTGCTCCTCCACCTCCTCTTCCTCCTCCTTGCTGCCACTTGCTTGCTTGACAGACAGAGGGCCTGGGAACAAGCAGGCAGTGCCATGTCCTGCTTTTCCTTCTCGCCACAAACATTGTCTGGGCCAGAGCAAAAGGTGGATTAACAAGCAGGTTGCAACGGTCAGGAAAAGGAGCAACTCCAGGGGGCTGCTGTCAATGAAATAGACTCCCAAGCAGAATGTTCAGAGTGTGCGGTCTATGGCAAACCTTCTTTTTTCGAGTGAACAAGATGAGACTACTCAGGTGTTGAGCAGTTGTTGTTGTTGTTGTTGTTTTTATAACAGCACAACCTAGAACTTGTGTGAATCTCTCCACGTTGTCATTCAAAGTCTCAGATGGGCTAGCTAATTGTTGTTCATTTACATGTTGCAAACTTCACTCCCACTGCCTGCCTCCCCACCTCCAAAAGCAGACCTCTTATTTTCTGGCACATATCTTAAAGATCAAAGCAATTCAACACCTTGGAAAACGTAATTGCTATTGACTTTGTGGAGGATTTGATTAGGATAAATTGGCCAGGAAGTGATTTAATGTTAAATATTGAAGGCACTTTCTCTCTTATGTCCAGGAGTTATTCTAGAGGGTTAAAAAGTGGTATGCACTCTCTCTTGCTCTCTCTCTTTCAAAAGAAAATACAGAGATTGATTTTTAATAGATGACTGAAAAGATGAGAAGTTATGGTGATGCGAGCAAGGGGTTGTTTTTTAAGAAAGAATAATTTCTGCTCTTTTTATTCGTGCAAGTCTGCAAGGGATAAGCTCAAGAAAGTTAAGTAGCATACTGACAGAAAGATGTGGCTGTGTAAGCATTTGGAGAAATATAAATGCAGGATTTTTTCTTCTTCTCCGGACTTATTACAAATGATTGATTATCTGAATATCTTGGATGACCAAGGCCATTAGAATAAGTGAGACGTATGTTGCTATGCATTCAGTTTATTTATCAAACACACGTTCACCTAAATAAGGAAATATCTTTAGTGTTTTACATACAAAAGGACCAATAGCTCAAAAAGTACTTTTGCACATATCATGTACACATCGTATGTTTACACATTGCCAGAAAAGGGGAAATGTGTTGCACAAAGAGGACAAAGGGTTCTGTATAATTTGCATATGCTGATTTATATGTATAGATGCAAATTTCATTACTATAATTTAAGTATCATAGATTCATAGAGAAGCTTTTTCTTAATGTTCAATAGAAATCTGTTTTCCTACAACTTAATCCCATTATTTTGTGTTCTACATTCTTGGATGATAGGGAACTCTTTTTGTGTGACAACTCTTTAGGTACTTGAAAAATCCTGTCATATCTCCCCTCAGTCTTCTCAGGACTAAACAATACCCAGTTCCTTTATTATTTCATTGTGGGACTTACGTTTTAGTCCCCTGATCATTTTTGTTGCCCTTCTCATCATCATCAATACATCTCATAGTGGAAAACTTTGACTAGGAGCTGTGAGCTTTCCAGTGCTAACTGTTGAGGGTCAAGTTCCAGGCCTCCTACTCTGCTATATCTTGAAACTGGACTTGGATCAGACAACCATTCAAAAGAAGGACACCTTCAAATAGAGGACTGCACACTGTCAGCTCTAGATACAGAGGACTGCTCTCTGTAAAGTAGGACAAATGGCCACCTTACCACACACAATGAAATAAATGAATGTGTGGTTATGTGCTTACAATTTGCACTGTCACCATTTTAGATTTCATTGTGGATGGGACAGATTTCGGTGTATACAAATGAAGTGGAGGTTGGGAGATAATCTAAACACATTCTTGAATACATTTAAGATTAAATGTAAAAAAACCCCTCACTTTATTTATTTATTTTATGGTGACTGCTATTTTGTTTCTCCCACTTGTGCCCTAGAACATGAAAAACGTAATGGCTCCTCCTGCCACTGCTGTTGCCAGTGTCAAAACATAGTAAAAGAAAGGAGAGGGGAAAGACAAAGAGGAATATTAGTGCCAAAACGACATGAATATTAATAAATATGAATATTAATGAACATGTGCAGGTATGTGACATACATACAAGCAAAATGAGGCTTCTAGAAACAAAACGTATCTTGAAACTATTTGTTTTCAAGCACAACCCTAGTTGGAGAGAAGGATCAATGGGAAGAATACTTTGAGCCATACATACTTAAGCTTAATTTCAGTATGACCCGAGGGCTAATGATTTCTGCTATAGGTGGATTTTGAGGAGGGAATGGGTGGGTTCTGAATAAAGAGGAAAAGATGGAGCATCACATATGTAGCCATTTCAGGCATAATGGGTAGCAAAGGAAACAAGAAACATTCAGATAACTGATGGTGGTAGAACCAGAAAAATGAAGGCAATGGGCAAAGATAAATCAGGATATGAAGGCAGATAGGTTTGAGCAGACAAGGCCATGGAGGGTTTTACAAGGATCCTGGAGTGGAGCGCAAACCCCTTTAGGTAGATAAGGAAGGGAATGGTCAGAGTGGTGACAGGTTGGATGGAGGTGAGAGGGTTGAGGTATTAGCATGGAAAGCCAAAGAAAATTGGCTTTCCATTTTCCACATTGTGATAGTCAATGTGGAAAATGATTAAAGCATGAACCAACGTTTCACCAATGAAGAGGGGAGAGGAAGGGTCATAATTCTGCAATGTCGTATAGTGAGGAGCTACACAGCTTGGCAATGGATTGAATACGGAGAGCAAAAAAGAGAGAAGATTCTTGAGCCTGTTCAGCACCATGGGTGGTGATGTTGTCAATGGGAGAGGAGCAAGGTTAGCAGGCATCCCGGCATCCCTGGACATCTCTCTTGGTGTCTACCAAGATGCCCAACCACTCCCACTTTTTTAAAAAAAGTAACACATTTTCTTACCAGCAACTGGGATTGCTGTGAAATAGGTTTCTGTTGGTGCTGAAAATTGCGGGTGGAAAGAAGTTGTTTAGTGAGCTGAGGCTCAGACCCCACTTCTGCCTTGCACTCAGTCTTTGAGGAAAAGAATGCCTCCTCTTAGAGAAGATCCTGAGAAATTCATTGAGGAGCTAAAAAACTTAGCAATACTCTATAACCCCACGGCCATTGACTTGCAGGACCTGCTGAGGGTTGTGGTACCGAAACATGACTTTGATCGTATTATTCAGAAAGCCACAAACCCTGATGCTGGATTAGCTAGGTGGCCCATAGACCCTCCAGGTCCTGATGTCGCCCTCACGGATGCTGACATGCAGTGTATGGCTCAAGAAAGAGAGATGCTGTATGTTGCCATTCGTCACGTCTGCACCAAAATATTAATATGAGTGCTATTCATGACACTAAACAACAACCAGATGAACCCCCCCGAGCGTATCTGTCCCGCTTAGAGGGAGTCATCCAAAAACATTCTAATATAAATCCAGCAGATGCAAACCAAGCGTGGCAAATAACTGATTTGCTGCTGCATGGCCTTGTGCCTGAAATTGTATTGAAAATTAAGACTGCAGTTATAGAGTACAGGGAAGCCACGCCCAAGACTATCCTAGGTGCAGCATCCCAATACTATGAAGACTTGAAAGAACAAGATAAAACTAAAAAGAAATTAGAAGCAAAATTGTTGACTCTGCAAGTCCAGCAATTAACTAAACATAATGATCCACGAACTTTTCAGCACATAGATTTTTAGAAGAGAGAGATGCTGCTAGTCAGTGTGGTTCTTACCACCTTAGAGGTCTGAAATCTGCAGAAGAGTTAAATGGTAAAAAAAAAAGATTACCCCAGTGGCTGGTGGTCTCCTGGAGGCCTGGACCTCAAGGTGTCTGAAAAATCCGAGTCCTGTCACCATTTTTGGTGGGAAATTTGATCATGTGAACTTGACACTGTTACTCTTATGAGAAAGGAGCTCTGTCAAGGGATAGAGGCTCTTTATTGTAAGAGGCCCTATGAGATCAGGCCTGAAGATTGACCTCCTATGTGAGGGCTCGTCTGATTTAAAATTATTTAATGGTTAATTTAACAGATATAAATTGATGGCATCTTATGCGGTATTTCCTCCCTCAGGTAGGGATGAACAGCTTCCCACCTAGCAACCGGATTTTTAACGGAGACCACAGATAAAATATACTCATAGCATGATTCTCTATTCAAAAGGCTTTATTTGAAACAAACAGCTGGTCAGAGCCAGAACCATGGTTCTGACTGGCATCATAGTACAAGCCACATGCTTATATAATATTCAGTAATATCGTGGGAGGGAGCTGTCAGGGGTTGGCTTAAATCAAAGGTTACACTCAGAACAGCTGATGATGCTGACACATGACTACATCATTGCTGATATATGAAATATAAGGTACAAGGCAAAACATATGATCTATATGAAACTAGCTTACACAGGATATGCGCTGCGGTTCAACTAGCGAGGACACATATAACTTCTTAACAGGAAAATCCCAACTTCTCCTTTTAAGCAGCTGCACCCAAGTTTCACTCTAGCAAGCAGTTTCTTGCAGTTGGATAAAAAATGTCCATGGCATTATTAGAGGATTATTTCAGTTCAGCAGAGATTAGGCTATATGAAGCGATATATATTGATTAATGAGCATATTGAAATGATCACACCTTCAGTATTCCTTCCACACTTAGACCCCACTTCTGCCTTGCACTCAGTCTTTGGGGCAAATTACCTGTCCTTTGCCCCATCTCCCATGGCAGCCATTTTGTGGTGGTGGAATTTTTCTCAAATTGCCAAATGTGGCCATGGCCCAAACAAGTTCCCTCCCCTTGGCCTGGAGGGAAGATGAGAAATACAATCTTGGACATGATGAGCTTGAGCTGGAAATGAAATGGAGGTGGGTGCCATCAGTGTACAGGTGGTACTGGCAGCTATGGGACTTAATGCCTCATGGCATGACCCAAGGATAGGGTGTAACGAGAAAATAGCAGAGGGCCAAGAACAGAGAGGGGTATCAAAGGAGAGAGGGAAAGAAAAAATCGGCCCTGTGGAGAGCAGAATTATCAGTTAGATTAGGAAGAAGAGAACTAGTGTAGTGTAGGGGTTAGAGAATTGGGAGATCTGGGTTCTAGTCCCCATTCAGCAAAGAAGCTTAAATGGGTGACTTTGGGCCAGTCACAAACTCTCAGCCCAACCTACCTCACAGGGTTGTTGTTGTGAGGATAAAATGGAGAGGAGAAGGGTTATGTACGTCATCTTTGGTTTCTTAGGGAGGAAAAAAGGTGGAATAATAATAATAATAATAATAATAGCAATAGAAAAAGTCACAGGGACCTAAGACCATGGAGGGACTTAAGCAGGAAAGAGAGTTAATGACAGTATAAAAGTATACTGTGCAATGTTTTTTGCCTTACTACATTATTGAAAGATGAATTTATTCCTAAAATAGATTTTAATTCTTAGAGGGTAAGGGTCATTTTGTAATGACTGCAAATGTTAGGTAGAAAGGAAATCTTTCTGTAGCAATGAACAAAATAAGAATAAGTTTTTAGCATTACTGTATATCAATAGTCAATTATTTTCATCTGGATGTGTTCCAGCTGGCTGCTAATGGACTGACAACGAGTTAGCTTTTAGAGGAACTGTCATTTCAGAGATAGAATAGCTGACCCTTTAATTCAGAGGTATTACAGAAATTACACCCCTCACCTTTAAAAATTTCAAATGCACTAAATCATTTGATCTCTCCATGGACTAAGGTGCTTTTTCCTTGCTGTTATAGTTTATAAATGTATGCCACTGAGTAGCACTAATGCTGAATTTAGGACATGTTTCACAGGTTCTCTAAGTGCTATCTCTACTGTTGCAGTAAATATATTTTTGGCTGTGTGTGATAGTTTCACAGAGGTTGGAAGAACAGATAAGTTGTGGCTTCCTCCGCTATTCCTCTGGTGCAGAACTATCTTCACACATATTAGGTATGAAGCCAACACTATCAACCAAATCTTAAAGGTAGCAATCCTATGGATGTTTAGACAGAAAAAAGTCCTAAAACTCCCAATGGCTGGCTGGGGCATGCTGGGAGTTGTGCACCCAAAATGACCTATTTCTGTGTTTCAGTTTGCAAGAGCTGGGACAGAATCCTGACTTATAAAAGACTGCATACCTAAATACTCAAGACATCACAAGGCAGGAGTAACACTGTTTACCATGGGGTTTAGTCTGATGTTGGCATATATTTTGTTGTGGAAGCTTTGGGGAGCTGTGGGGGAAAGATCAGTGTTAATTCAGGTATTAAAAGCTATCTATTATGAACCGTTCAGTCAGAGTCCCTTCTGCATCAACAAGCGAGCTGTCCTGACAACCTCTAAATATATAAGAAATGTATCTGGAGTTCTCTGACATTTTATATTCCAAACTTTGCCCAGTGGCTGATGGTTTCTTCCTCAAAGTGACATATTGATTGTAGGTACATGTAGGGTGAGTATGATTGTGTTCAGTATTTTGAGCTCATCATCTGTTATCCCATTCTTATTGTCAGCCTAGGCCCAGACAGTATCAAATTGGAAGCAGTAGTGTAGAAAATTACGAACAAATCAGAAAAGACTACAGCTGTGAAATGAATCAAGCCACTGTTTTCACATTTAGTATTTCCTTGGGAATAAAAGGCTTTAAACATATTTGGGGGTCTTTCAGTTTTCAAGGCAAGAATGCATTTCTGTAATTACAGACTCATGTTGGTTGCAATGTTGAACTTATTCAGTGGCAGCAAATGCATGGGAGGTTTTTTTAAGTAAGACATGAATGGAGATACTATTAACATGTGAGACAACATCTTTTAAAGTTGTTTTATTTTTAAATCAAGACAACATGAATTATTTTATGATGCTTTATTGTATGCACAATTTGGTTATTTAGGCCCTACATTGTGCAAATATTATTTATTTATTTATTTATTTACTGCATTTCTATACCGCCCAATAGCCGAAGCTCTCTGGGCGGTTTACAAAAATTAAACCATATAAACCATTCAAAATATAAAACAACAACAGTATAAAAACATAATTTAAAATACAGTATAAAAGCACAAGCAGGATAAAAACCGAGCAGCCATGCAGAAGTTGATAGGGATTTAAAATACAAATTTAAACAGCAAGGTTAAAAATCAAACTGAAGAACTGTTAAAACACGGGAAAATAAAAAGCGTCTGAAAGAGTATAATGTAGATGCCAGGCAAACCTCTCTGGGGAGCTCATTCCACAGCTGGGGTGCCACAGCAGAGAAGGCCCTCCTCCTAGTAGCCACCTGTCTCACTTCCTTTGGCAGGGGCTCATGGAGAAGGACTCCCGAGGATGATCTTAGGGTCCGAGCAGGTACATATGGGAGGAGGCATTCCTTCAGATAACCTGGCTCCAAGCCGTTTATTGTAAAATGCATTGAAGCTTGATTGGTGCTAATGCTACTGGGTGCATTCGGATGACTGCAGTGGGGAAAAAGCCATAGTAGCTGCTCCCCTAATCCCCACATGGCTTGGCCTTTTCCATAAAGAGCCAGTTTGTGCAAATGGAAGCCGTAAAGAGGCCCATTTATGCAAAAATGCTATTTCGACCATTTACACCTGTACTTTTGTGTAAATGGGCCTCTTTGTAGTCATCATTTGTGCAAATGGCTCTTTATGAAAAAGACCAAGCCACCATTTTGTGACTCAGTGAACCAGCAGGGACCGCCACACTTGCCTGACTCAAGATGTGCTAGTTGGGCAAGCATGGGGGGTGCACCCCAATCCAGGGGGTGCTGAATTGGCAAAAAATCACCAAGCCCCGAGTCCCAACTGGATGCCTGCAACATCTCTAGATGCTTGCTATGGTACCTATATATGTCAGCATCTTTCTATATAGATATAAGTATCTGTGTGCATGGCACTTCATAGAGTTTACCCCTGCCTCCACTTCCCTCCACTTCCCATCTTTTCTTATGAGTGAGAGAGGAAGCCAATTAGTCATATTAAACAAAGCACTCAAGTATCAAAGCAGTACATGGTAGATGAAAAAAAATAGCTCCAAGGACCACGAGGAGATGCCCCAAAATTCCTACTCAGCCCCCTCATGGACAGCTGGCTAGTCCCTTATTGCGGCACTGGGAGGGTTGCCACACTGGAGAAAAAAAGAGGCTTGGAGTAGGGCATGGACATTTTTAAAGGGCAACAATTCCCCCCACCTACCTTGATCAGTGCCAATCATGTGGATGTGACTACTATACTTGCCTGCACTTTCCTTCCCCAGTGTGAGTCAGAGGCACAAAATTGTCCCAACCTTATGCCGGAGAGCTCCATTCTGACATGTTTCCAAGGTCATTGAGAGATTGTCACTTGGCCTCTTATTAGATGGTGGACAAGAAGATTATGAAAAGTTGGCATATTTGAGTACATTGGTTTGCATATCCAATCACTGTCAAAAACAAAGATGTTCAATATAATGCATGTGGACTGTCATCTCAATAAAAAGACAATTAAAAGTCGGAGGTCTCAAATAATGCTCTCATGTCTCTTGTCACCCTCATATTCAAGTCTCACTTTATAAAATAGTTTAAGATTCTCTTCTAATTAACAGTATTTAATGTTCTTGGGCCCAGTAATGAGAAATAATGATCCTAACTATCTTTGTTACACTTTTCTTTTTTTTACAAATATCAGACTCCATACCGAATAAGAAATAAACAAGAGATCTGATTTATATAGATGCTATATTATATCGTTACTTACTTAATTTATTTTGGCATGCCATTTACAGCTTCATCTTTATGCATGGCACTTTCAAGATCTATGGTGAGAGACAGTACAATCCTATGCTTGTTTACGCAGAAGTAGGTCCCACTGGTTTCAGTGGGACACCATAATAAGTCCAGTCCCTTTCTCATCATGAGATAAAGGTCTTGGCATTGATCAATGTATTCATCACCTACCAATTATTTGTCTGTTGGTAAGCTAAGGATGTTGGTTATTACCTTTAAAGCCCTACATGGTTTGGGTCCAGGTCACCTGCGGGATCGCCTTCTCCCATACAATCCACCCCGCACGCTCAGATCCACTGGGGAGAACTTACTTCAGTCTGCCAAAACTAGGCTGACAACTGTTACCCAGAGGGCCTTCTCTTCTGCTGCTCCCAGACTCTGGAAAGGGCTGCCCGAGGAGATTCGTCAATTTAACACTTTCTCTGAGTTTAAGGCAGCTATAAAAACTGGGGATGTGTATTGTATCGTTAAAATGGCCAATAACGAAATGGCCTTTATCGGACGTCCGATTAACGATAACAATACGATACAACATCCTACGATAATTATCATAGACAATAAAAATCTGACAATAATTATTGGAATTTTATTGTATTATCGGAAGGCTCTTTTTCATTTGGGGTCATGGACGGAGCTAGAAGGTGGGATGTGTTTGCTGAGACTGACAGATTCAGTGACCAATCGTGCAGCAAGGATTCCAGCAGGCTCCAATCACAATGTTGGAGGAGGGCTAAGGATATCCCCACATAAAACCCTCACACTTGGTGTTCCAGCTCTGTTGGGAGTTAGACGTTGAGGGAGAAGGGTGGATTTTTTTGGAGCTCTGTCCTGGGTCTTATAGTTACTTGCTGCTGGATTGATTTTGGTGGCTAATTGTAATGGAGATTCATTCTAGTCTTGCATCTTTCTGTTCCCTTCTGTGTCTCAGGTTCGTTTGGCTGTTCATTGCTTCTGTGCTTGAGTTAAAATTTATAAGTTTTCTGGTTGGTTTGATTGAAGGGTTAGGTTAGTGTGAGTGGGGTACTGTGACTGAGTGAGTGTGTTGTTGTCCCCTTCCCTGTTTAACTTTCTTTAAAAAAAAATATTTAAAAAATGTATATTTGTCCCTCCCTCCCTCCGTGTGTGTGTGTGTGTGTGTGTTTGCTTCACTAACTGTGAGTGTGCTGGTGTGTCCTATAGCCTGCTACACAGGATAACACTACACAATCTGTGGTCAAAGCAGCACACAATCTGTTTGCAAAGGATTGTTATTAATATGAATAATTTCAATCACTTTGTAGCAGTATGAAACGTGGCTCTTAGGCACGCCTTGGGCGAGGTGGCTCTGGGTCTAGGAGAGAAGCTGTTGGTGGGGACAGTTCTGGGGTGGCTGTCTCTCCCCCAGTGAAATCAAGCACACATCTTCCTTGGCGCTAGCCTGGCCTGTCAAGCCACTTCCTGCAAGATGTATTCTTAGGCTACCCCTCTGGAATTGAACCCTGATTCCCTGTTAACAGATAAGCCAGCAGTTATGCTACTGCTAGGATCAGCATAGTTCCTCCCAGTCCATTCAGTTCAGTGGAGTGGGTCCACCGTGCCAGGCAGAGGAATTTCTTTGCAGAGCATAATTCCTCACTGTCTGTTCAGTTCTGCTTGTCGGATCATCCAGGTTTCCTCGCTTCCAGGGTATCTCCTGCCCCAGTGAGGCCCTGCCTGGGTAAGGCTGGCTCTAAAATAAGTAACGGCCATGCTATTCCCCTACCCCCCAATATCCTTTTATTTGTATTTAGACATGCATGGCCTAATCAATGAGACAAGGCAGCAGCAGTTCTGCTACTGTGGTGGAGTGTATCCAATCACTGTGCCATGCATAGGTGCAGAAAATAATAAGCAGATAATATGCTTTTAGTGGGATCATCCAGGTTTCCACGCTGTAGGGGTATCTCCTGACCCTCTGAGGCCCTGCCTGGCTAAGGCTGGCTCTTTAAGAAAGGTCTTCTACCCCTGTTCCTGTGGTGACATCCCAGAGTCCATGCACTGGCGGTCACCCTAGAAGCGACAGGGCAGCATGGTGTGGGACTACTTTGAGGTGGCAGCGGATCCCCGCTTTGCTGTCTGTCGGCATTGCAAGGCCTCCATCAGCATGTATGCTTCTGCTAGGATCATTCAGGTTTCCGCGCTTCCGGGGTGTCTCCTGCTGCTCTGAAGCCCGCTTCCGGGGTATCTCCTGACCCTCCGAGGCCCTGCCTGGCTAAGGCTGGCTCTTTAAGAAAGGTCTTCTGTTGGCATTGCAAGGCCTCCATCAGCATGTATGCTTCTGCTAGGATCACCCAGGTTTCTGTGCTTCTGGGGTATCTCCTGCCACTCTGAGGCCCTGCCTGGCTAAGGCTGGCTCTTCAAGAAAGGCTGTGAAATTCCCACTTTTGAGAAACATCCTTCCACATCCAACTCTCCACCCCAATCATCTCTGCTAATTATTCCTTTTATGATTTAGGGATGGGTTCTCCTCAGCCAGGTGCATCTCCAGATAGAGATGGGTGAGTTTCTGGTTTCCTGGGAACCAGTCACCTCATTGACTTATCTTTGCTTTTAATTCCCTTTTGGTTAACCGGTCCAGCCAATCTTGATTGCTCGGCAAAGGTAGAGAAATGAAGGATTTGCACCTTTTCTATCACGTCTCATGTTGTTGTTTTTAAGTCCAAATCCTAGTCATTTAAAAATAAAAGTATTGTTCCTTGATAGTAACCCTCATAGGCTTTGGTTTTGCTTGATTTAAAGGTAACTTGGAAATAAGTGCTATTTAAATCAGCGAAATTCAGTTTTGAGTAAATATATGTATAAGATCAGACTCTATGGCTGCAATCCTGTGCACACTTACCTGGCAATAAGCCTCCTTGAACACAATAGGACTTATGATTGTGTTGTTAGATTTCTTATTGAAGTGGCAGGGCTGAGAGTGTCCTATGCTCCACATATGCTTTAGGCAGATGTTCTCATGTGTAAGCTCCTGATTTTCCCTGGTTCTAAAATCTTGGGTAGAACCTCCATGGATAGAGGAGGCTTCTTAATTTTAAAGTGTTTTATTGGTGTTTTATTGGTGTTTTAATGATGTACTGGTTTTATCTGCTTTTAATCAGTTTTTGTATTTTGTGTTTGGTGTTGTTCCCCGCCTCGATCCGTTGGGAGAGGCGGGTGATAAATAAATATATTATTATTATTATTATTATTATTATTATTATTATTCCTTCTATGCTCAATCATCCTCCACATGTAGAGAGTGATGAACAGGGGGAAGCACCAGCACACTCATCCCCGTTCCCCCTCCTCATACATAGAGCTTACATGCCAGGGCACTTGCATAGGGCGATAGGCTGCACTCCTATGTACAGTTACTCGCCCAATCCATGATATTCATGATTCCCTAGCTGAAAAATGGGATTTTATGCTTAAGAATGATGACACAACTTGCTGTTCCTTGTAAATTACAAAGAATTAATTAACAAAAAGAGCTCTGCCATGTAGTCAGTGGCTATCCTTGTGCTAATCACTAACCACTCAGTTTCTCATTTGTAAAATATAAGTATTGATTGGTTGACTTTGTGCACCTCTGCTGCAGGTTTAATTTTCAAATCCCTGGTCTGCAGTCACTGAGATATGGACTTGCATATGCAAATCCTTCCACTGTATTGCTCCTTGTAGGGCATAGTAGATCATTGGTTCCACCCCTGGGGCATGATTTGTGTGTCTAATTCCAGTGGATGGACCTTGGGAGTGTAAAATAAAATAAGAAGCAGATTCTTGAAGCTTGAAGAAGACTGCTTGCTCTGATGTAAAGTATCAAGCATCATATAGAGGTGTTCATGTGAAAATGAGAACAGATGGAACCAATTCCACATAAGCTATCCAGTCTCCATGTCTTTCTTTTTTTGCTCTGCATATTCATATTTCCTAGAATGAGCGTTGCAGCTTCAGTTTATCAGAATGTTCACTTATTTATCATGCTTCCTCTCTCTCCCCCTCCCACCGCAAATTACTTCCAGATAAAAATGCTTATTCTCATATTCAGTGAAAACTGATTTCTGTCCAATATAATGGATTATATCCTACTGCTTTTCTAATCAGGAACAGTAGCATTTCCCATTCATTTTCTCACCTCAAGGCAATTTCCAGCTCCTGGATGTGTAACACACTTTACCCTTCTTCCACAACTAACCACTTTATCCTTACAGTGTTCTATGCTGGCTTCAAGTGTGTACTGTAGTTGCAGACTGCAGAACTCCTATAGCTCTTAATGCATTCATCAGTGTCAGCAAAATTTTCACTTAACTTTCATCTTTGAAAGACATTCTTTCTTTCCCCACTTCCTATCACCTAGTAACTACAAAGCTGGAATCTTTTATACCTTGGATGATAACAATGTAATGATAGTTAGAAAGGTCTTTGATGATGCAAGTTTTGTCTAACTGCCAGATTTCAATTCTTAATCTTTCATAAAAGTAGGGAGCAAACGGTAATCTTTTAAAAGGAATGGAAGGTGAGATTTGGGGGACAGAGATAGGAGAAAAGTAGCCAAAGAGGACATCAATTGCATGTATGTTCTCTGTTATTTTGGAGGCACTGTTTGGCTCGTGTCATTTATAATGCATTTGGATCTGGGCATCTGTTCCCTGCACAGTTTATTTCATTATTGTTTAGAGACGGGGCTATCCAAGTGGTGATGTGAATTGGTCTTTATTATCCCCTAAGGTTCCTCTTCCCACCCCATCATATCCTGAGCAACCTTTCCTAAAACCTAGGCAATTGCTTCCATATGTGGCCATACAACCTACGTTACAATATTTGAAGGGCTGTGAGAGGACAGTCCTGTATTCAAAGGCAATCCTCTATTTGAAGGACTGTCCAGTCCAAGTCCAGTTTAAATATAAAGAACCATAAGAAAGGAAAACAGGGGGTCTGAACTTGTCCATCAGTGCTTAGCACCTCAACAGCAGACTGAGTAGGCACAGGTCACCTGAGCTAACTCTACACTAGTCCTTTTTATCGGTATTGAAGTGCACTGATAACAGTTGGGACACCTTACACATCCCAAATACTGCTTTTCTAGCATTATTCCCTGCTTTTTTATTCTATATTATCCAAAATGCTGCAACAGATGACACTGTGTGTGCTATGAGGTATAAATGCACAAGAGGGATATAGAGTCACCATGATGGGATCATATCAATATGATACAAGGTACAGATCTGGCTCTGGTCACAACCTTCCCCTTTTGCAGGGCCTTTTCAGTGGTAGGGCCACATCTGTGGAATGCCCACTGCAACGAAGCTTGTCTAGCACTTAAACTATGATCCTGCTGGTGCTAGGGGAAGACTTTTTAATTTCCCCAGAAATTTTAGGAACTTTTTTGTTGTAATTTTAAATCTTAGCATTCATATAGTCCTGCCACTGGTTTTAATTTTGCTTTCATTATGTGGTGCTGCTGGTTATATCTGACTTGTTACCTTGTATTTTATATTTGTAATTGGTACACTGCCCAGAGAACTTTGATTTTTGAGGAGTTTTAAAATGTAACAAACAAGCAGACAAATAAACTCCCCATTATGGTGAGGTGTCTTGCACAACAAAAGAGGTGAGGTGTGCTAAACAACAAAAGAAAAGAAAACATAAAGCAAACATAAACCCTAAAAAGATGTTTGGTCCAAATCCATCATTGGAGGTGGGGGAGTGTCTCAAGAAGCCATCAGATATATCATGTAGAATAGGGTGACCAGATGAAATCCAGGTCAGGGCTCATGTAACTTTAACAGTTGTAGAAAAAAGGGAATTTCAGCCAGTGTCATTTGTATGCAATTAGTTCCTGGTGAAATCCCCTCTTCATCACAACTGTTAAAGTTGCAGGCATTATACTAGAGTGACCATATACAAAAGAAGGCAGGGCCCCTGCCACTTTAACTGTTGAGATGAAGAGGGAATTTCACCAGGAACTAATTGCATACAAATGACACTGGCTGAAATGCCCTTTTCTCTACAACTGTTAAAGTTACATGAGCCCTGACCTGGATTTTATCTGGTCAGCCTAACTATAGGTGTATCTTGACTATAGGTACAGTCTTATCTGAGAATGGAGAACCGATAAACATTTAACAGTGAAATGGTGAGTAGGTTGGGAGGGGGGCCTTCCCCATATTCAAAAGTATCAGACTGTTATATTTGTGAGTGACAGAGAGAGATTTTTTTTTCTTTTTTAAGAATGCCTGCGTGACTGACAGTCTGAGGCCTCCTGCTCTTCTCATGACCTCTATTAATACTGTGAGTATCTTTCTGTTGCAAATGTTTTGCAGCAATTGTCATGAACACCAATAAAAATGCAAGCACAGACTATAAAAATTGCACAGCTTAAATATTCTTTGTCCGTTACATCACTAAAACATTAATGAATAAGGAGTGTTACATAAATATTTCCTCCTTTATGTATACTATGTATCTTTATTTTAACAAATTCATTCATTTTGACCAATAAATAAGTACTATAACTGGTGAGGTAGTTTTTAATTCTCAACAAACAGCAATAAATAGCAAATAATTTTCTACAGACATTGAGCCAAAGCAAATATTACTTTAGAGATGTAGCAAGCAAGCGATGTTCTTTTCACTCAAGTGTAAGCGCAAGGACCCAATCCAGATCAAGCCTCCTGCACCTGCAATTTCTATTGCAAAATACTGATCCATTAAACCAATGGGTCAGTATTTTGCATTTGTAACAACAAATTCAGGTGGCTCAATTCAGAGCTTCTTCAGATGAGCGTTTTATTGCATGGTCATGACTAGCCACTCACGGTTCTTCGCAGGACATTTTGATGATGCAGCAATCCTCCCACATGTCTCCCTCTCCTTCTGCTCGTTTTTTCTGTCACAAACAAGACCCAAAAAATATTTTTGGGGGCTATAATGATACTTGCTGCCATTTCCTGCTGCAGTGCAGGAGAAGCTGCAGGATAAAAACTCTCCCTGAATGGGCCACGTGGTCGTTGCTTGCTTTCTCTTTCTTCCTCATGTAAAGAAAGAGTAAGCTGTTCATTCCTATTGTGGGACAGATGCAGGAGGCAAAATGACAGCAGGGAAACGCGACCCCAATCCTCTCAGATTGGGATTGCAGTGTGTG
Organism: Anniella stebbinsi; assembly: GCA_029215795.1. Taxonomy (NCBI): domain Eukaryota; kingdom Metazoa; phylum Chordata; class Lepidosauria; order Squamata; family Anniellidae; genus Anniella; species Anniella stebbinsi. The sequence continues at coordinate 86,774,579 of JARDYH010000005.1, read as the reverse complement.
TGTGGAGTGGCTGGGAGTAATACCTACCTGCCCCCGTGCTAGGGTCCTGATCCTGATAGAACCCCCTGTGCTTAAAAGAGAACCAAAAAAATGCAGCTGCTTCTTACATCTTTAAAGTAATGTCTGTTTTGGCCCTTATTTTTCTAGTGGGTAGGAGACTGAGACAGACTGGCTTGTGACAATTCTGGAATGCAGTCTGTGAAGGAAAGATACCCCTTTCCTTCCAGGTGGGCACAGAACTCTTTAGCCCAGTTCCCCCCAAGCCCACCTCCCAATCCCAAGGCTAAATAGCCCCAAGCCAGCCATCAGAAATAAACACACAGGTTAAGGACTGAAGTGATTTATTGAGAATCTATTAGCTAACCATGTAAAGCCCCAGTAAGTCCAATAAGCCATTAAAATGCAACCCAGGAAAGAAAGGGAGAGGCAGCGGGGAGTGGGGGGGTAGGATGAGGTTTGAGGTAGAAATTAGTGGCTGTAAAGCAATAAAACAATTTAACCCACACTAAGGTCCCCTCTACAAGGATTCGCTTTTGCGCCCGGTTAGGCGATTATGCGCATAATCGCTGAAGCGCATTTACACCTAATCCCTTTGCACGAGAGGCAGCGAGAGGCGGCAGAGCGCATTAACGGATGACCAAAATCCGCTTTACAAGTAGTTAATGCGCATAAGCGCTTGTTCACATGGTCAAAATGCACTTTAACGGCCGGAACAAAATAAAACTTGCGATTTAACGTGCATTCGATAATGCGCATAATCGGAGAGATAACACGCCTCTACGCCCGATTTGCGCTCCGTTCTTGTAGAGGTAAATTTTTTTAAGCACCTTGAAAGAGCTTTAAACCTCTCTTGTAGAGGCAGCCTAAATCACACTCAAAGAGTGACAAGCATTTGCATGGAACATGCCAGACCTGAAAACAATAAAACTATCTATTCCCCGCATCACCTTGCTGAATAGGGATCCCTCCTTCCACGCACCAGTCCAGGAGAAGATGGCCACCCAGTGGGTATCCCCTTCATCCCTTTTCAGGTTAGCTGGTACCGTGACCAGCCAAAACCAATCCTCGACAGTCCCGTTCACACCACTGGCCCCCTCCCTACAAATGACCATGTCCCACAGCTGAAGCTCTTGTAGCTCACTTCCAATTAAGTCTGACCTTGAAGTTTGGTCCTGGCTGGGCCTCCCAAGATAAGGACCAGGTGTGAGTGCTGAGAACCAGCAGCCCGAAGTCTGACAACAGTCCTCCTTAAGATTTCCCCCTCCCAACTCCAAGGCCCCAGTCCTGCAATGTATGACACCCTGCCCATCCCAGCCAGACTATAGTCTCCCGGGCCCCTTTCTTCACACAGTCTACTGTTATCAAATGGCAAATGAAGTGAACATGGCAAAGGTCTCAAAAGAAATGTAGGAAAAAGTGACCCAAGCCAAGGGCTGCAGACTGAGGGAGGGTTAACCCTTCCCTATACATTTGTGATTCTGACAAAAATCCTTCCCCCCCCCCCACTCTGCCCCAGGCTGCAATGATTGAAAGAAAGGGAAAACGCTCCTGTGGCAATAGGAACATTCCCCACTATTGCTAACTGCAGTACAGGCAGGTGATATTCTTGTTGCAATTATGGCTGGGAGTGAAAGGGTTAAATTTCCCCACCCACATACTGCAGTCCCGATTAAATTACACACACACCTAGAGCTCCATCACACCAGCGGTTTAACGCACTCTCACCACATCTGGTATCTGGTTTTGCAGTGTGGGACTCACATGATGCCTTCCTTGTCCTGCACCCATCTAGCCTCTTTTTCAGCATTTTGCATATTATTTTTGTGTGAGGAAAGTCTGGATTATTTTCCCCAAGTGGATTTAATTAGGCTGACCATATGAAAAGGAGGACAGGGCTCATGTAACTTTAACAATTGTAGAGAAAAGGGAATTTCAGCCAGTGTCATTTGTATGCAATTAGTTCCTGGTGAAATTCCCTCTTCATCGCAACAGTTAAAGTTGCAGGCATTATACTAGAGTGACCATATACAAAGAAGGCAGGCCCCTGCAACTTTAACTGTTGTGAGAAAGAGGGTATTTCACCAGGAACTAATTGCATACAAATGACACTGGCTGAAATTCCCTTTTCTCTACAACTGTTAAAGTTACATGAGCCCTGTCCTCCTTTTCATATGGTCAGCCTAATTTAATGCACCCTTAAGCCTCCATGTATTGCTGTCCACTCGCTTTTTCCTTTGTTGGGGGGGCGCTTTGAGGGAAGGGGTGGGGTGGAGTGGAAGAGCAAACAAATGAAAGGGAGGTTTCACAGTGCAGTGCAATACAACAAACCCATGTTAACGTAGGGATGTGCATCGTATCAGATCTGATGTCAGATTAAAATTGGAGGAAATTGGGAATCCAATTCATGATTCTGATGCAGTCCATTGTAGCTCTGATTTTTTCTGATACGATTTTTTTGTTGTCTGATTTTAATTAGAGAAAATTGGAGCATCGGACGCCATTTTGAATTATTTTCCCCATAGCCTAGTATTGGGTTACAAAAATGCCTATAACTTTTTTATTTATAAAGATAGAAGCATGAAATGTGCCCACATGGAAGATGGGTGTGAGAAATTTCAGAAAGATTGGTGCAGGCATTTTGTGGCTATGATTTTTTTTACTGCATAAGTTCCAAAACTTCCAATATGGTGGGTTTGACAGCTGACAGAGGGGGGAGAAGGCGGGGTAAGGGGTGCTGTTTGACAGCTGTCAAGCCCACCATTTTGGAAATTTTGGAACTTTTAAAGTAAAAAATTCATAGCCACAAATGCCTGCACCTATCTTTCTGAAATTTCTCACACACAAGTACCTCAAACCCATCTGCAATGTGGGCAAGTTTCATGCTTCTAGCTATACAAATAAAAAAGTTAAATGTGTTTCTTTATTTCTTCAAAAATACCTTGCCACTACATGCTTGAATCTATGTTTCTGAAATTTCTGACACATGACCACCTACATGCCGTCTCTAATGTGGCCAAGTTTCATGCTTCTGTTGTTTAAAATAAAATAGTTAAAGGCGTTAATTTCTTATGCCCAATGCAACCCATTTTTCAAAAATTAATTGCCACCAAAGGTAAGCATCTATGTTTCTTAAATTTCACACACATGAGTAGCAACATACCTTCTGAAATGTGGCAAAGTTTCATGTGTGGATCTTTAAAAATAAAGAAGTTATAGGCATTCCTGGTTCATAGCCACAAAATGCCTGCACCTATCTTTCTGAAATTTCTCACACATAACTACCTCAAACTCATATGCAAAGTGGCCAAGTTTCATGCTTCTATCTTTACAAATAAAAAAAAGTTATAGGCATTTCTTTACAACAATAGAAGGCTATGGGGAAAATCATCCCAAAATGGTGTCCAATTTAAAATCAGAGGTCTGATTTTCATATCGGAATTGGATCCAAAGTGATACGAGGGACCTCTGATTTCTCCCAATATGAATCAAGTCAAAATCGGAAGTTCCAATACAGATTCCGATCAGATTTTTCCATTCGTGCACATCCCTACATTAAAGAGACCATTAGCTTGATGCGCTTATGAAACAGAGGTAAAAAATGCGGAAGCAAACCAGGGGGGTAAATTGATAGAGCCCCTAGAACCCCTGACATGGCTGCAAGCTGCACAATCAACGTATGTGTAGTTACTAAGTGTTTCACTATAGAACTGGGAATGGTCAACTGAAGTGAGAAGGAGTAGGCTGAGAGCAGAAATAAATTATCACATTAGATATACAACTTTGAGTGTTCCCAAATATAAAGTGAAAGAAAGCCTCACATAACTGAAAATCCTATATTCTATCCTTAAAGCAAGAGCCATTCACAAAGCAGAGCAAAGCAAAGCAAAGGGCAGTATCCAACAGTGATCCTGCCACTCACCGCCAGTCCCTCTGATTCTGTTCTGCAAGTGGCCCCCACCACTTGTGGATTTAGCACTTATGGGGGCACCCCCAAACAAGTGGAAATAAGTACTGGGCAGGTTGGTGGAATGAAAGTGGTGGTGGGCAGGATTGGATACCCAAAAGTTGGAGTGGCTCCCCTTTCTCTCGGGGCACCATCACAGTAACATATACTAAATCTGGACATTTGAATCAATTCTCCTTTACTATTCTGACATCCAGTGCAGGACTTGTGAAGATGTCACACTTTTTTGTGACCAAGAATCCATCCCCAAAGCTGTAGAATTAATTTTATAAATGAGCCTCAAACTTTTTATCCAGGGGGATTGATTCCAACCTTAACTATTCTTTCAGTAATGCAGTCTAGGGAACACTACATTTTTGCAGTAGATCTTCCATTGGATAACAGAACCATTTTGTGTGTTTAAAATTTGCTCTGACTATTTCATACAGCCCAAGAATCCATTTCAGATTTCAACATCCTCTCAGAGGAACAGCCACCAAATATGATTTTCCTTACTTTCTCATACTTTTGCCAAAGAATGTTTTCTTTCAGGGAATCCCAGTACTCCTAATCAAATGATACAACTACTGGCTTCTATAATCCCACCAAGATGGTACTGCATCTGTAATGGAAGATGGTGAAAATTCTTTATTTTACATTCACAGTAATGGAGACTGACCTGCAGAGTGGGGTGGGGAAGAGCATGGGCAAAAAGGAGGAGTGATGAAAGATTTGGTACCAAAGTAGCCAAAGGTATTACCCATCAACATAAGGCAAAACCGTGCAAGTCAACAGCCATGATCTATCACCCTGCATAGCATGCTCTGCTGCTTACAGGCTTCCCATAGGCATATGCTTGGCCCCTGTGGGAAACAGGAGGCTGGACTAAATAGCCTTTGGTCTGATCCAGCAGGTCTCTTCTTATGTTGTTATGTCCTAAGATCACCCCTACTCTGTCTTGGGAGTTGCATAATGACTAATGGCAGATTTTAAAATGGAAGTTCAAGAACAGGACAACAGTCTTGAAATGCATTTTCCTCCTCTGCATTATTTTGTTTGTTGCATTGATGAGTCTCCTCCTTCACTCAGCTTTCATTTATCCTTACAACAATCATCCCTATTCTAGCTAACCCAGCCATCCTGCCCAGCATCTTTCTTCTTTCTTCTAACTAAATGGAACATGAAAATAGCTACTAAAAGCCCATAATGAATAACCTCAGTTCAGCTCATCCTTCTAGAGCTATTGTTTTGAATGCAGCAGCAACAACTAAGCCTATTGTTGACTCATCTGACCTGATTCACTCCCATCATTGTACTTTTGCTGGACTTCTCTTTTTCACTGGTGCGAGGTAGCCCTCGCTTTAACAGAGTTATACTGTGACAAAAAGCTTTACAAGTTGCAGGGTGATGGTGAATTGGGCCCTTTCCAATAAACCAGCTCAGAAAGTGCAGCAATGATTTACTCTGGTGATTTATAGTAGAAATATGGTGTTCTTTACATTGCAGCTGCTGCAGTAGATCTTGGCAGAACTACAAGTATAATAATAATAATAATAATAATAATAATAATAATAATAATGGTCACAAAAGGAGAGAATGGTTTTACAAAAGCACCCACCCCCTTTGTCAAAGTATGCCGGAGAAATATGATTGAGTTCATTGGAACTATTTTGGGGTAAGTAATCTGACATTTTTTATGTATTATTGCATTTATATTCCACCCTTTTTCCTCCCAGGAGCCCAAAGCAGTGTACATTTGCAGCCAAAGTATCATTGGAGTAGAATTAAAAGATTCAATGAAATTTCAGAAGACTACATGGTATGAATTAAAAATTGGATCACTGTGTTCTTATCACTGATGTGATTCATTGTGAATTGTTTTTGTTTTATTTATGATTTCATCACCACATCTCTGGTTTATGTAAACATGAGGTTGGTTACCAGCATCATCTTGATCACAGGAATGGAAACAAAAGTATCAATTTCGATTTTAGTTAGGAGTTGCCAAAAACAGTTAAACAAACTTATAAGTTCTTTAGCTTACACCAAATTTCTAAAAGATACGAGTTTCATTTTAAATAGAAAATGCAAAGGGATTCCATCACTTCTTCAATGTACATCATTGTACATTTCCAAAATTGTACAGTCTTTGGGCCTTGTGGTGCCGGATTGCATGCTGTTTCCATTTGTTAGAACAATTTTTATTTAAACACCATTGGTTCATCATTTTATTTCAAAAATATTATTGAGAATACATTACAAGAAATCAGTACATGTAACTATATCTATACAGACACATAGATTACCTTGTTGTTTCAAGACAAAGAACAATCCATAATTAATTCCTCATGGTGCAGAGCCTGGGTTGTATGTAATCTTTAGGTAATGAGTGAACAGATTTTTTTAAAAAAATAATAATAACATTTTCGGATTTTTTCTCTGTATCCACTTCCACATTTCTTCTGAAATAGCATGCCTTTTATCTTGTCTCTGCTTCATCTTGTGTAAGTTGAACATTAATCAGTATATATTTTACCCAACAGCCATCTCTGTTTATCAACATATATTAATTTTTCAAATTCAGTTGGACTTCCAAAGAGCCATATTTTCTAATTTAGAATGCAAGCCAATGCTCACTTACTGCCGGGGACTTCAGCCCACTGATATTAATGGAACTTGCCTCTGAGTAAACATTTTTGTATTCATTTATTTAAAACATTTATACATCACCCATAAGCAGAGCTTCCGGGCTGGTTTATATAGAATCATACTGTAATTTACTGAAGCAGTACTTGCTCTGCAAATATTGAAATCACATTGTGAAATACACAGCTTTATGTATAATGTGTTGGAATGATACATTTAAAGGCATGAATATTTATATCAATTATCTATATAAATTATTCCAGGCCAATGAATATCCATATAAATTGCTGTAATATTTATTTACTTCTCTATTTTTATTAAGATTTATATCCTACCCTTCAAGTACATTATCAGGGTGGCTTACACTAAAATATTAAAAGCACAATATTTCTATCGTGTCCATTTTTACATCTGTCTTACTTCTAAATTAATAAATTAAAACAAATGCAAAAGGTTTTGTTTTGTTTTAAAATGAAGCATGGAGTTGGGCTTTGGAATGCATTGTTATTGAGTGTTCATGGTCACCTGTAGAGATAAATTATTTCATCCTTTGGGATTTACTTCCAAGTAAGCATGCATAGGATTGCAGCAGGCTGGGTCAGTTCCAGATTTTGGGAGGCATTTGGCAACATGCCTTTGACAGGCTCCATTGTCTTTTACACACTCCAACAGGCCCAGTCCTTCCTAGTACACTGCCCTATGGCCTCTCACTTGCTCATTTCTTCTCACTCTATTTTTAGGGATAATGGTGGGGATTAGATTTGGTGCTCAATCGCCATAGCTGTGACACTGATGGGGAGGGTGCAAGTGATCGATTAGAGGTGGAAATTGCTGCAATGAACAGCCACAGTCTCTATTTGGTCACCAGTGGAGTTTGTTTTTCCCTGAGTGGTTTGGTGGTTGGGGCTGGACCCTGCCAAGCCATCTCCCCTGCTTTCTCAGGCCCCCTCTCTCTTATGGGTTGGGCCCATTCCACCCCATCCTATAAGAGAGTACAAGAGTCAAATAAGTGCAGGGTGGGTGTGACAGAAGAATTTGGACTGCTGGTGAATGAGGATGGGATAGACCATCCTAATTCATCATCTTGGATGATGGAGTAAATCCCCCACAAACCCTCAGGGTATTGGTTCCCCCAGTGACTCTCTTATGTCTTCATAAGTGTTGGATAGAATGTGCAAAATGGAACTTCAGATTTCCCTTCAGTCTATGAAGGAAAAAGTGTGGGGTTAGGGAAATTGGCTTTCTCTCCTGATCTGCTCAAGACTGCTGGAATTGTGTGTTGTCCAATTTAAGAAATCTGAACCACCGTGTTTTGCTTCATCTTGGAGCACATGTCCTAAAACTGTGCAGTCCACTTCTGTGCACACTTATTTATAAGTAAGCCACAATGTATTCAATATGACATTCCCAAGTAAGGCTACTATTTGTCCTGTCTTTCAGTGATGGGACAGGAGAGGTGCTACAATAGGTTATATTTAGCAAACAATACAATAACAGAATGAACATCTTGACATCTCTTGGAAAATCCTTTAAAGTGTGTACTAGATTAGAGGTAAAAAAACCAATGTTTTTATTCCCACAGACTGGAGCATCCACAGGCATGGTTATTATCTATTATGATCGGTTGTGATTGCAGTCATGGTCTAATCTCCTGTCTTCCATTTGACATTTTTTACTGGCTCACCTACATTCTCTTTCTGGGCCTGTTCAAGTGTCATGACAAGACATTATGGGTTAATTCACTCACAGGGTTCCGACTGTCATTTGCATATACAAACCATGATTTGGGGTGGGGGCACGGTTGTGAGGACCCAGCAAAGGTGGAGTGTTGGTGTGATTAACAAACCATCCACAGCTCCCAAATAGACCATGTGTTGTGGCAGATTCTAAACCACAGCAACAATCCACTCTTGCTGGTCAAAGTGGCAGTCAGAGCACAACACGGAGACCCCACAGGTAAATTTAGCCCACCACCTCTCTCTCAGGGGGCACAGTCCTCACAGCCATACTGAGAGAGGGTATTGGCAAGACAACAGAAGCACCTCATGCTAAAAGATGCCTCTTCGGGTGCCTCTACAAGAGGCATTTAAAGCTCTTTCAAGGCGCATTAAAAAAATTACCTCTACAAGAACGGAGCGCAAATCGGGCGTAGAGGCGCGTTATCTCCCCGATTATGCGCATTATCGAATGCACGTTAAATCACGAGTTTTATTTTGCTCCGGCCGTTAAAGCGCATTTTGACTGTGTGAATAAGCGCTTATGCGCATTAACTACTTGTAAAGCGCATTTTGGACATCCGTTAATGCGCTTCGCCGCCTCTCGCCGCCTCTCATGCAGAGGGATTAGGCGTAAATGCGCTTCAGCGATTATGCGCATAATCGCCTAACCAGGCGCAAAAGCGAATCCTTGTAGAGGGGACCTTCTTCTGCTTGCTCCCCTTCATTTTTCCTAGTCATAGGATGAAGCAGTTCCAAGCTCAGCCACCATGTTTCCCAGAGAAACAAGGCAACTGAGCAGCTGAGGCTGGGACAGTGGCAGCTGTTTCCTTCCACTGTTGCTGCATTGCTCTCTTGAGCAGACTTGGGGACAGAGGCAGCAACCCACTCTCTGATGGCCTTCCATAAGGTGGTAACTAAAAAGGCATCTCAGTTGTGAATTACTGCCTCATTGAACTTGGTTTTTAATGGTCTATGACTTAAACCCCCCCACCTCCAAACATTGTTATTTTCAGATGCTATTTGAGTGTTGCATTATCATGTGGGGATATAGTTTCAATAAATAAATAAATAAAAAGGAGGAAGGGCTTCTTCACATGCTTCCTTCTCCTTCTGAGTGATGGTTCTGGTCCCAATCCACACACACATTCCTCCAAAGGGAGCTGGCTGGCTGGCTGGTAGGAAGGGCAGAGTTGTTCCTTGAACCCCCGCCCCGCCCCAGCTTGCTCACAAACAGCCTGTGGCTGCCTCTACAAGAGGCATTTAAAGCTCTTTCAAGGCGCATTAAAAAATTTACCTCTACAAGAACGGAGCGCAAATCGGGCGTAGAGGCGCGCTATCCCTCCGATTATGCGCATTATCAAATGCGCGTTAAACAGCGAGTTTTATTTTGCTCCGGCCGTTAAAGCGCATTTTGACTATGTGAACAAGCGCTTATGCGCATTAACTACTTGTAAAGCGGATTTTGGTCATCCGTTAATGCGCTTCGCCGCCTCTCGCCGCCTCTCATGCAGAGGTATTAGGCGTAAATGCGCTTCAGCGATTATGCGCATAATCGCCTAACCAGGTGCAAAAGCGAATCCTTGTAGAGGGGACCTGTGTCTCCTGTCCTCTATGCCCGGGCAAAAGACGGTGGTGACAGAGGTGATGCTGCAGCTGCCTACCCAGGGCAGCCCAGAGGAGGAGGTGGGGCTGGGCCACTTGTCCAGAGAGCCCTCTGCACATGGCCGCTGCCCACTGGGGACCCCTATCTTGCTACCTGGGTCTAGGCGGGGGGGGGGGCAGGTGGCTCAGAGCCAGAAAGACAAAGTGAAACTTTTTGATCGGTCCCTCTTTGAGACGGGGGATTGAGGCAAGCCTGACCCCGAAGCAACCTCCTCGCCCGCAGACTGGTTCCCTCTCAGTCACGCAGGCTGTGGCTAGGACAAGCCCCTCTGCCGCTTCCTTCAGTCTTCGCCCGCCGCTCCCGATCCTCTGACGCTCCTTCGGTCCCGTCTGGGACTCCCGCCTCTTTCTTTCTTTCCCTCCTCGGCCTCCCCCCCCCGCCCCCGCGCGCTCTTCTCGGGTGCCCGCACAGGTGTCAGCTATTGGGTAGAATATGCAAATACACCGGTGACGTCACACAGCGCCGGTTCAGACAGCAGAAATAGGGCAGGAATTCAGCAAAGCACCATTTACGCACCTCTTCGCGCCTGGATTGCGACTGGTGCGGCTTCCCGCTCTTCTTGGTCTTTTTCTTCTTGGGGTTCTTCTGTTTCTCTCCCCTTCGCCCTCCTCAACCCGCCCTCCTGGCTTTGCCCCCTTCCTCCAGTCCCCACCAGCCTTTTCATGATCTCCTCCCCCGGTCGCCCTTCCGAACGCTCCTGCAAGCGCCTCTTCCCCCTTCTTCAAGGAGCTTTGGGGCGGGAAAGGCAACCCCCCAACTCGGACGTTGCCTCTTCGAGCGGCTGCGTGCTCTCTCTCTCTCTCCAGCGGGCTCCGTCTGCCCTTCCTGGAACGCGGCAGGTAAGCCTTTGAGCTCTTTAGCCAGCCAGGTGGGGAAAAAGGAGGGGGGGCAGCTGACATCCGACCAGCCTTTCCCTCTCCTCTCGAGCCTTCCTCCGCCCCGAGGTGGGAGGGCGTCTCTTTACTTCACCCTTCCCCGCAAAATAATAATAATAATAATAATAATAATAATAATAATAATAAAAAACAAAAAAAAGCCCAGTCCCTTTTTCGTTTCCCTGCGGAGTCTCTCTAAGGCAGAAGGAGCGAGAGTTTACACAGCGTGAACTTAGTAGGCAGTGAAACCGACGCCGCGTCGAGCAATTTCTGCTCCCGAATGCAGTGTGAACGGAATAATTTGTGGGGGGCGGGGGTAGTGCAGTAGCTCCAGGGAGAAGGGATGAAGCTGCTGGAGAGAAGGTAGCTCCGGGCGCTCCCCCCACCCAGGCTTTGCTAAGGGAGCTGGCCAGTCGCCCCCCCCCCCCCCCCCCGGGTGCTGGTGAGGTGAGGGGAATTCAGCCCGGCGCAGAGAGACTGATGAATGGCCGCTGTCGCCCTTCGCCAAAGCTGCTTCTCCGGCCGTTGTCTTCGGTTTGGGGCGGCTGCGGCTGGCAACTTTGGCCGTGCGTTGCCTCAGTGGCACCGCGCGCGGGTTTCGCATGGGCTGAGGCAGGGAACGGCTGCGTGGATGTGCCTTGGCTTCAGAGCGCAGCTTCCCCTCTGGGCTCCTCTTCCTTCCGAGCCCCGCTCTGCTCTTTGGGGTGTCTTCAGCTCTCTTCTACGCTTTTGAGTTCATCAGGACTGCTACTTTTGGCCCAGTGAAGGATCCAGGGTGTCCTGCAGCGGGACTAGAGCCATGCGCCCTTCCCGGCTTGGGTGGGCAGAATTAATGATCAAATCCTTACTACTGCCTGCCACTAAAGTAAGGTAAAGCACACATTTACTGGGTTTGCTTGCTTGCTTGCATGCGCACACACACACTCTACTACTACAGCAGCAACCCATCTGTGTGTGCCTATGTGTGTGTAGATAGCAAGATAGCAATAGACTTATTGGTTCAGCCTAGGGATCAACTGAAACCAGGTGAAGATATGCAAGTCTATCCCTCCACCTCTGTTTATTCACCCTTCTAGTTAAATTTTGCAATAGCACTTAGAAGCTAAGGATGAGATGTTAAGGTTGTAATACCATACTCACTTACTTAGGGCTAAGTCCCATTGACTTGAACTCAAGGAGGCTTGCTGATGAGTTTCCATGCATAGGATTGGGCTGTAAGTGTAGTCACTTGGAAGAAGTAGGTGTGCAGTCCAACACTATTAATGTTTACTAAATGTTTACTAAGAAGCTTACTCTCATTGAGTTCGATGGCATTTATTCCTAAGTGTGCATAGGACTATAGTCTTAAATTTAGGATACCAGATCTACACCAAGCAGGATATAGCACTATGAAAGCACTATATAAAAGGCAGGAGCCACACCAAGCAGAATACAGCACTATGAAAGTGGTATGTAAGCGGTATATGGTATGTGTCTATGGGCCCCAACAGTTGTCAGTGCACTTCAATACTGCTATAAAGCAGTAATGTGGTTCCTGCCTTTTTTATATCGCTTTCATACCACTTTCATAGTGCTATATCCTGCTTGGTGAAGATTGAGAACAGGCAAACAGCTAATTATCATTTGCTTTACCCTTGATCAACAGTTTTGTAAACCACCCTAATATGTATTAAAACTATTGAACTGTAGTGATGTGTATTATGATAACCAACCATTGCTTCCATCAAGAAGTATGAATCACATATCTATAAAATAAGTATCTACAAAAAACTTTGTCACAAAGATATGTAAACATTAATTTCTTTTGTATCTTCCCTTTTAGCAATAGAACAAAAATTAGAATAGAGATTAAGCCCAGAGAGTTCTTTAAAATATACCCAGAGAGTTCTTTAAAATATACAGATCATGGGATGTTTGAACTACATCTACAATAAGAAAAGAACCATGTTGGAAAGATCAAGCTAAAGAGGTGTAACAGTAGCAACCAAAATTTAGAGTATGCTGTTTCTTTTAGCTTTATCACGAAGCCTCAAGATGAACTTCAGTGAAGCAAAGACAACAAATCACAAGTAACCTGAGTCTAACAGTACTTAAAACAATGCTGTGTTACAGAATGTCTTCCATGAAAAGGTAGTACAGAGACTATCTACAAAATATTTAAGGGTATTAATGCATCCATTCATATTAATGTTTATTAGGAGGGAAGTTCCACTGGGTTTAAGGGGACAATCCTAAGTAAGTGTACATAGGATTTCAGCCACCATTTTTAAGAACACTAAAACACATAGGCTGTATTCTTTGTACACTTTAGCCTAAGAGGAAAAAAATATTCTCTAACAAGTTCGGATAATTTAAAACAACAACAACAAGAGAATATATTCAGGATCCCCCTCCTCCCCCGAAGTAACTTGAAAAGCTACAAAGGATTTTTCTCTCGTTCTGTGTTACAATTGTAACATGTTAAATACCTTGGGTCCTCATTGTTAGATGCTGTGTGTTCCAGTCTTTATGGCAAATCTTTCCGTCTTTTGATGTGTTATCCTTTAATGCATCTTGATAGTTATGGATAAACCTGTTGGAAGATCAAGGAGGATTCTTGGAATCTTCACCTGATTTACACAGCAGTGATGAGCTGTCCATGAATTGTGGTTCTGAAATCCTGCCTTCAATTTTGCCTTTTTTTCTTATTCTGCCCCTAGGTGTCGCCTTTAGAATTTAAATTTCTACAAAGAATGGTGCTTTATTTGTAAATAGTATTTTGATCCCAAGTTCACCAGGGCAGGCAGAGTCTTCTCTTGCTGTTTTGTGTTAGCTTCTTTCCCCGTGCCTTTTTCTGCATAGCTCTGAGATCCTTAGTTATGTTTGATCCTCAGTAATTGCTATATCCTGGTTAAACACCTGTATGCAATACATATTTCTGTGATGTTCAGTAGAGTAAAATAGTAATATTTCATTTCAGAAGTAGCACGCCTTGTTTTCTAACTTGGAAGGACATGCTTAACAATGATTACAGGTTACGGCTGGCTGCACATATTTATCCAATCATTCAGACTTGCATGCAATTCGAATTAACAGTGCTGTCACTCATGTAAAATTGGCAATTGTTTCAAAGTGAACTTATGCTCTTAAAAGCACATATCAGTACTGCTTTCTGATATTTCTTAAAACCACCATGTCTGTCTGTCTGTCTCTCTCTTTCTCACAAACACAAAATGTTCCATCTTGGCTAACAAAAATATAAAGCCAGTTAGTACAATAAAATCAGAGATTGACATTATCAAAACAGCAACATTAAAGCAGCTCAGATAAATAAAACAGATAAGCATCACTACAGAATAACACTTAAACTCAACTCATGTTTTTAAAGGCCTAGGAATCTCCCCCCCCCCCAAAAGAAAGACACTAACCTACCCTCAAAAAGACATAAAAGGTATGTGATGGGCAAACCTCCATGAGGAAAGCATTTCACAGACATGGTGCAACAACTGAGAAAGGCCTGCCACTCATCACTACCCCGTAACTTTAAAGGACAATGATCTTAACACACAGGTAGGTTACTTTGGTAGAGGGAAGTCCTTCAGGTTCTTAGGTACTAACCATAGTAGGCTTTAATTTCCTTCAGAAATGGACTAGCATTTTCGAACTCTGATGAGATATAGTTTTTCAGGGCTAGTTTTATTCAGTTCAGAATGCAGCTGCTAGACTGCTAACAGAAGTTTCTAAAATGTTTTCATGGGCATCCCAATGTATAGCAAATTAATCTAATTTAGATGATACTGGAAAAGTGGCCAGTCTATTCTTGTGTAGGAGGGGATGCAGCTGGCTCAGCAGCCTAAACTGTATGCCATGGACAACACATAAGCATCTAGGGACAAAGCTGGTTCAATCTGCATTTCCTTTCAGACAGATTGAACACCATTTCTTTGCACTGTGAAATATCCCTGATGGGAGATCCCAAAACACTACAAATAAGTACTATGTCTTTTCAAGAACTGTCTCTTCATTAACATATTGATATTCATATGATCTTTCAAATGCCTCATTTTTTACTTTGCTGTTCCACATCATGACTTTGAAATGCTTCTTCTCCTACTTTCATTATACTCATATTTGGTATTCTAGAGCCTATCTACACCACTGCTTTAAAACAGTTTATAACAGGTTTAAACTGATTAATAACTGTTATTAACCGGTTTAAAACTGCTATAAACCGTTTTAAAGCAGTAGTGTAGAATAGGCTCCTAGTCTACTAACTTCATTGTCTATAATGTTGGAAAATCGATAGCATTTTAGCGTTCATATTTTCTACTACTTTGACTTCTACTTTCTTCCATGGCCCTTTAAATAGGACCTAATGTTGTTGGTAATTGTATCAGTAATACAGAATGATTTTCTAGTGGTTTCAAATCATGAAATAGTTCAAGCATAGTCTGATCATAATGTTCATTATGTTTTTCTTTCAGTCTTAGACAAAGTCCAAATGTAGCTGCAAATGTAGTCTACTTGCTCAAGCTTTTAAATTTAATCTACTCAGTTTTCCTCTACAACTCAGTTTAAGACATGTGCATATTTCCAATTGCTAAAGGATCTCAAATGTAACTTCTCTAGAATATGGAATTCAAGAAATTCTAACTACATAGAACATGCTTATGTCAAGTTTTCTGCATTTTGCATAAATCAATATGTCTTAACGAAAAAAAGTTGAAAGAAGCATTTCCTGCCTCAAGGTCACATGGATAATTCAGAATGACAAGGTGAAAAGATAGGGACCAGTTTTTCTTTTTAAATATTAAATATATGCTTCACTGCAGCTAAAGCAAGTTGAGACACTGGGCTAGTTCACATGATCAAATGCCCCACCATGCCTAATTTAAGCCTCAGTGGGTTGCAGCACACAGTGGCCATTTTGATTACTCAAACCACAGCCATGGCTTGTCATGTAGTCCAAATCTGGGGACTGTGAGTACTGTGAGGGTTAAACAACCCTCACATAAACCTAAAAAAGGCCATGGGTTTTGTGAGGGTTGTTTAACCATTGCAAAACCCATGGTCCTCAGGTTTGAACAACATGACAAGCCATAGCTATGACTTGCACTGAAGTGAATGTGAATGTTATTACCGTTCCTACTTCGGGTCATTAATTTGGACCACTGATAGCAAATCTGTGACAAACTCTTTACAAATGATTTCTCATTCAAAAAGCTATAAGAATAATAAAATAATATTTGAAGCCATCATCTCCTCAAAATCTGGCTCAACAATGGCTAGATGTGATCATGTTAGGTTCTTCATCTACAAACATCTAGTTAAATAATTTTCTCTCTGTTCCAAGCTAATCAAGCCAAGGACTTTTTCATGCTTCTATTCTTTCCATGGCTAGCTTTTTACTGCACAATGTACTGGAATATATGGATATTTTTTAAAACTTCTTATGGCTCTAAACATTTTTTATCTTTTCCATAAATTCTCCTAATGTGTGCTGAACAACAGCATGCAAAATAATACTTTGTGCTTCTTACAAGATGTTCCAATTACCAGATCACCATTTACTCAGTGCAATGCTAGCTGCGATAGAACGAATGTATATGAATCAGATCTCCGCTAGTACTTGCCAATATTCTTGCATTTTCCTCAAAAATAGCTGTGTAATGCAGAAAGTTTGTTTGCTCAAAGAAACGAACCAAGTTTATTTATTTTTTTATATCATTGAATGGCTACATTAATGTAGGTTAAATTATTTTTTATTTATTGCTGGGGAAAAAACGGGTGGAAGAAGGGGATGAAGATGGGGAAAAAATAAAGCAGATAAAATGAGAAGTTTGTTGTTGGTATTAAACAACAGCAACTTGCATTTACATCTGATTTTAAAAAGTTCAAAACTTTGTTAAACTGCAAGACAGACATTAGGGACAAAATGAAATCCTTGAGCTAAGTTTTCTACTGCTTAATTCCTTTACAAATGCTCCTTATCTCAAATGAAATGCATAACAAAAATGTAACACATTATACTTGGTGCCATTTAGGCATCTCATTTATCAAAACCTAAGAGATTAATCTGAGATTGTATAGATAATTAATTGGAACTCTAATTTAACTCCGTAATGGTTTTCTGATAGGGTTAGTATAGAATTATGCTTTTAATTTTCCTAGGATTAGCAGCATTTTATACAACTGATGGGCAGTAAAATTATTTTCTAAACTGCACAGCTATACAGCTATTGCAGCAAATGAACAACTTTGAGGAAGTGAAGGCCAGGTTTGTTTGCAGGCTGATACGTTCAAACTAGTAATAATGCAGTTGAAGTTACAGTGCCTGAAGGGTTTTATTTGTCCTTCTAGTTATCTATGGCTGACTTTTCATGGTGGCTCTTTTTGTGTGGCTGAAGGAGAAAAGGGAAATGTTGCTACATTGTAAATAGAAGTTGCAGGGAATGTGAATCCTGTTTGCCACTGAGATGTGTTGTCAATGCAATAAAATTACAGTTTTGCCATGGCATGGGGCAAGATGCAGTGATTACCATCAATTTGGATTGCTTTTAAATGGGATTAGAGAAATTCATGGAGCATAAGGCTATCAATAGTTACTGCCCATGATGGCAATATATGCTACCTCAATATCAGAGGCAGTATGTGCCTGCATACCAGTTGCTGGAGAACAGATGTGAGAGGGTGCTGTTGCACTCATATCCTATTTGCATGTTTCTCACAAGCAGCTAGTTGACCACCGTGTGCAGAATCCTGGATTAGATATTGGTCTGATCCAGCATGGCTGTTCTTATGTATTTATGCCATCCACTCTGAACCTTTTGGGTGTGAGAAACAATATGACTTTAAATAAATGTTTATCAGTCAAGACTGTTTCATGTAGAATGCTAACTTTCAGATTAAGGACATACATTTCACAACTCATTCTATGAACTGGGCACTGAGGATAACTCATGCAGCTGTATGTATGGAGAGATTTTTTCTTTTAATAAGCAAGTCTCTCATGCAGATGGCCAAAATCAGCAGTATCATTCTAGGAAGCATTACAAATAAGATCATATGGCCTCTCCACTTAGTGCTTATGGATCCAGAGACCTGGCCTAGGCAGAAAATAGTACTATATAGCAGTGCAACCTATCATGTAGGAACAGAGAAAGGAATTTCTCTTATAAAGGCCTATTTGCCTTGGGAAAAGGAAGTGGAAGCTTGTGCCTTGAACACACACATGAAAAAGGTAATTCTGTCTATAGCTGGAGAATAGGGGAGGACAGGACTTGCTCCATAATAATAAAAAAACATATTAAAAATTAATGGCTAATAAGCAAAGTTTGATGAGTGCAATATTGAAAGTATGGTATTATAAAAAAGGGAAATTAATGCCAAATATATCACCATGAACACCAATTTGGATACATCCAGAATTTGATATTAAAAAAGGCAATAACTAAAAGTAAATTAAAAGAAATAGGACTGATACAGATGAAAAACTTTTATGAACAAAAAAATCCAATAACACAAGAAATATGGAATAAGAGTACAAAATGTTGAAATATCACGGATGGCATGGTTGCAGATTGACAAATTTATTAGAAACAGAAAGATAGTAAAGGAGAGTACAAGGGAGCTAACTGAGTGGGAAAAATTTATAGACAAGTATAAAGATGGAGATAAGGGACTGATTACACAAATATACAGAATTATAATAAGACAGGAGAGTGGAGGGACGGAGACATGGGACGGAGATTTGGATCAAGGAACTGAAGAGAGAGAGAGAGTGGGGAAGTATATTTGAAAAATTCCTATTCAAAACAACCTCCACAAAGATAAGAGAAGGGGCCTTAAAAATGATACAAAAATGGTATCTGACACCTGTGAAGGTAGCAAAAATGAACAGAAATGCCACCCCAGAATGTTGGAGAGGACGTACAGATTTTGGAACACAATTTCATAAGTGGTGGGAATGTTATAGAATTAGGAAATTTTGGGATAAGGTCTTTCAAACAATAGAAAAGGTCACTGGTCAAAGAATTGGTAGGACACCAGAACTAGCTCTTTTGAATACGTTTGTTAAAGAAAATAGTGGAGTAAAGAATAAAACATTGATTGGATTTATGCTGACAGCAGCAAGGCAGCAGATAGCTAGCAAATGGAAGACAGCTAGGATATTAACAATTAATGCGTGGGGAAAAAAATTGTGGAATATAGCAATGAATGAAAAATTAACACAGAAACTTAGAATTTATAGAGGAAAAAAGAAGAGGGATACATTTATAATGGAATGCTATGTATATATAGATTATATGGAAAAGATCCGAATAAGAATAATATCGCGGAAGCATACAAAAAGTTATGGGATTCTTGAAAAGAAAGAAGAGATAGGGAGGAAGTAGGAAGAAAAGATGACAAAAACAGAAGTAAACTAACCAACAAGGGAGGAAGGGGGGGGGAAGGGTGTAAATAATAGTTAATGATGTTAAAAGGATGGATGAATGAATGATGTAAATTATGAAAATTAGGGATGTGTATCGTATCGTTAAAATGTACAATAACTATATGATAAGGTCATTATCGTGCATGTGTTTAACGATGACATGATAGAAAACCTACGATAATCATCGGAGACGATAATTTTTGGGCGATTTTATTGTTTTATCAGACTGCCATATAAATATACCTATTACTTCTGTATTTTAAAAGTTAGAGGCTTGAAACTTGGTCACAGTGCTTATGGGGTATGCCTAAGTATGTGTATGAAATTTGAGATTTATCCCTCCAACCTTCGATTTTATATGAATTTTTAAAAGATCGTTTCCGTTCTGACAGGTTTGAATGAACGCATGTGGCGAGCTGTCATTCTGAGCTGTCAGAACTGAAACAATCTTTTATAAATTCATATGAAATCGAGGGTTGGAGGGATCGATTTCAAATTTCATACACGTACTTAGGCATACCCCATAAGCACTGTGACCATGTTTTAAGCCTCAAACTTTTAAAATACAGAGGTTATAGGCATTTTGTCTTTAAAAATAGGGCTACAACGACGATACAGTTCACCTACGATTTGAATGAAGACAATAATTTTTTTGTTCCAAAATGACGATAATGATAAACGACGATATTTTTTGGCGTGCACACCCCTAATGAAAATGAAATAAAGATGTATTCCAAAAAACCAAAAAAGGAGCTATGTTCTGATTTGCACATTAGTCTGGAGTTTGTATTGGAATTTGCTGAAATTGGCTTCCTCAAGCATCCCTTCTGGACAATGGCATGCACAAATGGCTAGGTCTGTGCAGCATCTCAAAGCTTGATGCCATTGCTGCTCATTTCATGTATTAACCTAGGAGCACAATGACTGCTATTTGGAACCCAATTCACATATGTACATACAAGCATGTCTAGCCACTTTTGTGAAGCAGCACCTCCTGATCTGGGCCTGTTCTGGATATTGCAAGAAAACACTTCACCTTCCCACTCCCAAAATGAGGGGTTTCACTGGACAAAATGGGACAGATCCCAATGGGTGCTGTATCATGTAAGTGGCTAGTCATTTTGAGATGGGTGGGAAATGTGGTTCAGGCTTGTATGGTTCAGGATAATGTAGGAAGCACCAATCAGTAGGGGTGTGCACCAGATCGGGTCCGATCCACGATCCGGACCCATCCCGGCCAAAATTGGATAAAATTATCCAATTATGAACCCCGCATCTGGATCATCTGATCTCATCTGATCCGATCTGAAAGAACCCAATACGGATCGGAAGAGATCGGAGGATTGGACCTCCTACCCCCACTCGTGCTCCTTACCTGCTGGGGCCATCTGCTGCCATGTGCTGGGAAACAGGCTTTGCGGCCTGCCTCTCAGTAACGTGCCGGGTGATGGCGTCACCCAGTGCACTACTGAGAGGCAGGCCGCGAAGCCTGTTTCTCAGTAGAAGGGGCCAGCGGATGGCAGAGGATGACCCCGGCAGGTAAGGAGCATGAGTGGGGGGGAGAGGGAGGGCCCCACTTACCTGCTGGGTCACCCGCTTCCATCCGCTTCCATCCTCTGGTCCCATCTACTGAGAAACAGGCTTCGTGGCCTAGTTCTCAGAGCGCCGGGTGATGATGTCATCACCTGCCGCTCTACTGAGAACTAGGCCATGAAGCCTGTTTCTCAGTAGACAGGACCAGCGGACGGCAGCGGGAGCCCTGGCAGGTAAGGAGCGCGAGTAAAGGGGAGTGGGCTTACCTGCTAGGGCCGCCTGTTGCCATCCACTGCTGCCCGCGGGCGACAGCGGATGGTAGCAAATGGCCCCGACAGGAAAGGAGCACGAGTGGGGGGGAGGGACAGGGAGGGGGGAGTTAGGCCCCCACTCACCCACCCGCCCCCATGTTTTCCTCATAGGCTTGCATTGGGGGAAAGCTTTCTTTCTCCCAATGCAAGCCTATGGCGAAAACACCTAAAATGGCATCCGATCCGAAAATCGGACTACCGATTTTCAGATTGAGATCGAGTCTGATCTGATCTGGAAAGCCTCCGATCCAATCCAACATGCCAACCCCGGTTCCAATCCCAGTTCCGATTTGATCCGGGGGGGGGGGGGTCCGTGCACATCCCTACCAATCAGTCACAAATATCTAGGATCAGAATATTGGTGTTTCTGTTAATTATCCTAGATTGCATTTGTTATTGGGTCAGATTTCTGCCACCCTTCTCTATTAAACACATATTGTAAATCTTAAGCTGAATTTAACCCAAGAGGAGGTGCTCATACATATGCATGAGTTTGATTGCATTCCACCTCAATAATTTAAATCAAAATATGTTTAATTCCACTCTGTTGCAATTTTATAACCAACTTGCTTGACAGAAAATTTGATTTTAGGCAAGGGAAGCACTATAAGGCATGATGAGGAACCTGCTCTCATGGTGTGACCTGTCAGAAATATTAAATGAGCTAAGTGCCAGGAATAGAATAGGCCAGTCTCCATAGTGAAGTGTTTCCCCATCTTTTCTGGCTGGAGAATGCTGGGGGATGTAGGACATTTTTCTGTCGAAGCATGCATAGGGATGACTCTTTAATGGGTTAATTCAGTCATGTCTTAAACCTTAATATATGAATTAATTCCCCAATGCATTTGACATTTTTTTCAACCCTTTCCTCAAAGACCCAGCATTTCTATTCTTACAGCTGAATCTTAGAGGTACATACTTGGAAGTCAGTACCATTAAGTTTCATGGGGCTTAGTGCACATGTAGTTGTGCTTAAGACTGAATATCCTAAAGAAGCATTTGACATTTAAAAAAATTAGAAGCAGAACCATTATTTAACATTCTTTCCTTTCCGGTGTGTGTGTGTGTGTTTTAATGAACATGTCTCAGTAACTAGACAAGTGTGGTAGTTTTAACTAGGTTCTACACAAAGTCCTCTGTATACTTAATTGGTAGTTTTTCTCATCAAATTCAGTGGGACTTCCTTATGAATAAAAATGCATATCATCAAGATTCTTGGGCAAGTACTTAAGAGTATGTGATTATTACAGGCTGGAAGTTTTTTTGATTCAGTTTTTCATTTGGCCATGAGCTCACCCATGGATTTGTTCAAGCCACTGTTCCTCCCACCCCAACTCAGTCCTCATCTATAAAATAGGGATAGAGGGGCTCATTCAACAGGATTGTTGCAAGGATTAATAAGATAATGTGCATTAAATGCTTGGAGCCCATGTGGAAAACACTGTATAAATATAATGTACCCCATCCAACCAAAATTAAGATGATGATCCTCGAAAACCAATGGGACTTAAAAAGTGCCTAACTTTGCTGAATCAGAATTTAGTGAAATTATATTTTACTTTAGGAAATATTCATAAACTTATTGTGGCTACAATTCTATACACAATTCTTAGTTACGTGGAACTAAGTCCACTGAAATCAATGTGATGAACTTCTGAGTCGATATGCATAGGATTCTACAGTAAATATAGCCCTGGTGTATTCTTTCAGTCTGTGACTCTCTTTCTTTCTCTCTCTCTCTCTCTCTCTCTCTCTCTCTCTCTCTCTCTCTCTCTCTGTGTTAGTGTTATATTATGGGTGGACAACTTATGGCCCTCTAGATGTTTGACTGCAACAGCCATCAGCCCTAGCCAGCATAGCCAATCTTAAGGGATATTTGGATTTGCAGTCCAACAACATCTGGAGGGCCACAAATTGCTCACCCCTGTAGTATAAATATTTATTTATTATTGCATTTATATCCCACCTTTTTTCATCCAAGGAACCCAAGGCAGCATACATAATCCTCCTCTCCTTTTTATCCTCACAACAACAACCCTGTGAGGTAGGTTGGACTGAGAGTCTGTGACTGGGCCAAAGTCACTCAGTGGGTTTCCATGGCCGAGTGGGGACTAGAACCTGGATTAGAATCTGGAGGCCGATCTACACTTCCATTTGAAATGTTCCAAAATCTATTTAATTATGATGTAAATTGCTATGTTTTAAAACGTAACAGGCCACATGAGTAGTCCTTACCGTTGGTGACTATAGTTTCTTCCATTTTCAGATCGTTTTGTAAGGGCACACTGACTGTTTGGTTTCTTTCTGTATTGTAGCTAGGGATGTGCACTGGATCGGACCCGATCCACGATCCGAGTCCGGTCCAGTGGGAAATCGGATAAATTATCCGATTTCCGATCCAACAGCTGGATCGGCTGATCCAGTCCGAACCAATCCGAAAAGGCTCCGAACTGGTTCAGCGGATCGGCGGGCGCCCACTGGCGCCCGCTGCTGAAACTGGACAGCGGGGGGGGGGGAGGGGGGCGCTTACCTTTGAGGGACGTCCGCTCTCGTCCGGCGCCGGCGGCTACTACCAGCGTGCTCCGCGGCCTGCTCCAAGGTGGCGCGCCGGGTGATGTCATCACCTGGCGCGCTACTCTAGAGCAGGCCGCGGAGCCTGCTGGTAGTAGCCGCCGGCGCCGGACGGGAGCAGACGGCCCGGAAAGGTAAGCAGGGGGTGCGTGGAGGGGAGGAGGGGGCGTGCGGAGGGGAGGAGGGGGGCCCTTACCTTTCCGGGCCGTCCACTCCCATCCGGTGCCGGCGGCTACTACCAGCGTGCTCCGCAGCCTGCTCCAGGGTGGCGCGCCGGGTGATGTCATCACCTGGCACGCTACTCTAGAGCAGGCCGCGGAGCCTGCTGGTAGTAGCCGCCGGCGCCGGACGGGAGCAGACGGCCCGGAAAGGTAAGCAGGGGGCGCGCGGAGGGGAGGAGGGGGGCCCTTACCTTTCCGGGCCATCCACTCCCATCCGGCGCCGGCGGCTACTACCAGCGGGCTCCGCGGCCTGCTCCAGGGTGGCGCGTCGGGTGATCATCCGGCGCGCTACTCTAGAGCAAGCTGCAAAGCCGGCTGGCGGTAGCCGCCGGCGCCGGACGGGAGCGAACGGCCCTAAAAGGTAAGCAGTGGCGGGGAAGGGGGCTTACCCCCCCCGGAGCCGTCCGCTTTTATCCGGGGGCGCCCGCGGGCGCCAGCGGATGGAAGCGGACGGCCCCAGAGGGGGTAGGGAGCACGGGGGAGGGGGCTTATCTGCCGGGGCCGTCCACAGCGGACGGCCCCGGGGGGGAGGGAGTTAGGCCCCCCTCACCCACCCGCCGCCGTTTTTTCCTCATAGACTTGCATTGCAATGCAAGTCTATGGGGGGGAAAATGGCGGCCGATCCAAAAATTTCCGATTTTTGGATCGGGATCGGACTCGATCCGGTCCAGGGGGCCTCCGATTTTGTCCGAACCGATCCGTGACAAAATTGGAGGTCCCGATCCGGGTCCCGATCCGATCCGGGGGGTCCGTGCACACCCCTAATTGTAGCTTCTTCTCCCCTTTCTTGACACGCCCACTTCCTCCTTTTTCAACCTTCCTGTGACTTACTTTCAGTTTTGATTTAAGAGCATGTGTGGATTTTCAAATTGTTCTGGACACATTACCATTTTTAAAACTATTTATTAAAAGAAAAAAGTTATAAATCGTAAAAAAATCAGTGCAAAGAAACCCCTAATATAAAATGACATAGTACTTGCGTCATGTGCCCCAAAACGTCCTCGAAACCAAACCTAAACATTTCAAAGCTTGTGTGTAGATTGGCTCCCATCTCCCAGTCCAACACTTTAGCCACTTTCACTGCCAAACCAATATAATGCTGTGTTTGTGAATACTTTAATAATATTTCTGTAGCCATGATTCCAAAAAACTGATAACACTGAGCTCTCTCTCAAATTGCAAAAAAATTGTTCTGTTTGCCTTGATAGTAGCAAATGATGCAAAATACTCTATAAAAAGTGTAAGAAACAGTACTTGTGTATAACAGCAGTTTATTCAGGGCTTGTTGATGTAGAGGTTCTGCTTTATTTAACTATTATTTATAATTCCAGTTGCTTTCTCTTTGTGAATATGTAATTGGAATTTTGAAAGCCTTCTTTTTTATTTTTTATTTTATTTTGTACTGATCCTGTGTTCAAATTTACACTTAAAAGCAATTCCTGGTGTTGATGAGAGAATGAAAATAATAATGTGAGTTGGAAGGGTAAAATAATAATAATGGGGTCTAATTAAAATTGCTATAAATGTGTGCAGCTCTCTGGAAACAATTTTGAGTTAATCTGGATGGACATAGCCATTATAAAATGTGTTTGCATATTTTCATATATCACTTTTTGTTTTACCTTCTTTCTCAGTAGTGATGTTACTCCCAACTCCTTCAGCAGAACTAAGAGCCAGTCCATCGTTTGGACTGGTCGATTGCTGGTACTACCCTTGCCTTTGATTCTGGCCAGTCTTTTAGGCTAACTAGCACAGATCTCCCTGCACTTGCTTTACATTACAAGATGGAGTACATTATGCTGGAAACAGATGTTGCTTCTCTGCCCTGTTCTTCAAATACTATGCAAAAATGAAAATGCAGGGCCTATCACTGTAGTATGCTACTGCTGTACTATGATCATTTAATATTTGTAAAAATGCCTAAAGTATTCTAGGTGCTATCCAGAGATGAAAGTAAACAGGCTCATCGCCAAGACTAAAACCAAGAAACAATAAAGAAGGGGACATGTAGTCCCCTTTTCTTCCTGCAGGCTATGCTGCATAAGAAAACAAAATAGCTGGGGGATTTTGGTGCAATGGCAGTTCACTTCTTTTTAATCCCCTCCACCCCAGCCATAAAAGCATAACAGTATATGTTGATGCAGGGAGTTGAATCTTGAAGTCTTGACATCCTGTGTCCTCCTCCCAGAGAACAAGGAATCTTCATGTGTACCCTTTATTTATTTATTACATTCATACCTCACCATTTTTCCTCCAAGGAACCCAAGGTGGCTTACATGATCCTCCTCTCCACTTTATCCTCACAACAACCCTGTGAGGTAGATCAGAGTCAGTGACTGGCCCACCTTGTAAGCTTCATGGCTGAGTGGGGACTAGAACCCAGATCTCCCAAGTCCCAGTCCAATGCTCTAACCATTACACCACACTGGTTCTTAGTCTTCCAAAACCTACAACACACTGATAGATATAGAAACTTTGGCTGCAATGTTGTGTGTCCTTGCTTCAGAGTAAAGGGGTGAGAGCCAGGATCTGCCTCCTGGATGAAGAGACCTTCTGCAAGAGAAATGGCTCTAGTCATGGCAGGTCCCCTCTCTGATTTTAGGAGATCTCCCTTCTCCACTACTATAGCTCACCCCATTAAGCAGGGTATCTTGACTCCCTAGCATTTTCAAGGGCATGCTGTGAAGAGGAGGGGATAGGGAGGCCCACTTTCACCACATTCAGCTTAAATTTGGATTCAACCCAACATGTATAGTGCTACACTGCATAAATCTTTCAGACACAGTTTTTGGTTAGGAAAAGAAAATGGTCCTCTCTAAGAGCCTATCTACACACACAGGATAAAACACTTTGAAAACGTTTTGAAAACTGTATATGGAGTGCGTCCTGGGCCCCAACAGTTCTCAAAACTGTCAGCCTATCTACACTACTGCTTTAAAACAGTTTAAAATGGTTTAAAACGGTTTATAACAGTTTTGAGAACTGTTGGGGCCCAGGACGCACTCCATATACAGTTTTCAAAACGTTTTCAAAGTGTTTTATCCTGCGTGTGTAGATAGGCTCTTAGTAAGGCATTCTTAGAAATGCTGTTGGCCATTCTAGAAACTAAAAAAAATCTGTTTATGTCTGATAAATTTGGTAAAATGCTGATTTTGTGCTGATGCTAGGTGCACCCCATTTGAAGTATGTGTTATGCTATTCAGTGATGACATTCCTATTTTCTCCTGCTCCATTATACTATAGTCCATTAATAATAATCTAGGCATGCAGAAACTTTGAGGATGCTTCTTGCACTATAAAGTAAGACACTGCATACAATTGCTTTACTCATTCCTCCTCAAGCTGCTGTTCCTTCACTATATGCAGAGAAATTGTATCACAATAGGGCTCAACACTTAGGCCTTCTAGCTTGGCAGACGAAAAACATATTAGTTCAATCATTCCAGTAGTGCTATACATCCTAGAAAGCATCCTCTAAGCTTGGTAGAAAGAAATCACTGAGATTCTCATCTTTTCGAGTGGTTGTAATGAAACAAAGCAAGAAATTGCCCCTATCACTCAAATGATTAAGGCTTGAAAATGACACTTGAAAAGGAAATCTGGCTTATGAAATAGAATGAATATCTGTCCATCAAATTGGCAGCACAGTTACACAAACCACTCTTCACTCCCACCAAACAAAATTGCAGTTCTTTCTTATGCAAATACCTACCCAAATCCTGTAAAATAATGCCTTGTGCACATCCCTAGCTATTATCAGAGAAGCCACAATCTGGTTGTTGCACACTGGATTTAAATTCATAGTTATTTTTCATAGGCAGGATACCAAAGAAGTCTTCATTCATTTATTTGAAATGTTAATATCCTACCTATTCACTTGACAATAGTCCTCCAAAGTGGCTGTCCATGAGTGAAAATTAATACATAAATATAAGATAATGTTTGAAAGGCAGTGGTGAGTTTTGAGGACTCTAGAGCAGCCTTCCCTAATCTAGTAGTCTTCATGGGAGTTGCAATTCAATACTTCCGGGGGGCAATAGGTTGGAGAAAGCTGCTCCAGGGGAATGATCTAGTCCAGCTCTGGCATGTTTATGTGAATGTCAGTGTTTAAGGATTTGCCTCTGTCATGCACACTGATGTACGCACATGGCAAATCCAATTGCTACATAAATTGTAAAGCTGCCCTAAGGCAGCAATATTCTGATTTTATTCATGCTCTCTGTAACCCCAAAATTACTGTAAGGTCAATTCATAGTTTAGTGTTATGAAGACAAGCAGGCTCACACTTGTTTCCTACACTTCCACCTTCCTTTGCACATGAGGGGAGGAGGTTTAAAGCTTTCAGACATGATTGTATCAAAACAAAGGATATGTGGTTTGTTCTAATTACAGTTAGTTCAAACAAACCAGATTCAAACTGTGGTTTCAGATCCTGGTTTGTTAACAGTTTGTTGTAAACTGGCATGAGAGCTTTGGGTATGGCATGGTATAGAAATGATAATGATGGTGATGGTAATAATAATAATAACAAATTGTGGCTAGGACAAACCACAGTTTCTCCTATTTAGAGTGTCTTCACATGAGGGGAAATCACATTTGTTTAGCATCACATCTTCACCCACACATTTGTCTTTCATTACTTCCTCTTTTGAAAGAGGAGATAAACAATGTGCACGTGGCCCATTCAGTGGACTGTTTTGATCATGCTGCTTTTCCTGCATGCAGCAGGAAATAGCGGCAACTTCTGTCTTCAAAAATAAGTTGGACTTACTGGGGCTAGAAGGGGTGGGAGGTAGACAATGTCATGAGAGGAACCAGCAAAAATCCATGAGTGCCCAGTAATGAGTGTGCAATTAAACGCTGATTTGATGGCGCTCTTAGATGTAATTTGAAACTGGTTTGTTCAAAACTATGACCAGAAGCTGCCTTCTCTGGAGTACAAAGGGGAAGAGACATGTTATGGGTTTGTTGCGATAGCTCAGTTGGCCTGAAGTCTGCATGTTCAATTTGAATCCTTGGTATTGAAATCTATTTTACTAGTGGCAAAGCTATACTAGATGTCATTGTCCCACAAGTGAGGGGTGGTTTATTCAACCTCAGATTTCCTCAGGATATTTAGTAATCTAGTTTATGTTATTGACAAGCAAGTGTCAATGTGGTCATCTGACTGCACTTCCAAATGCATTTTCAGTTTACCTCATTATGCATTGAAAACCAGTCTGTACAGTTAGTAGAGATACCTGGTCATCTGACAACTGTGTGGCAAGTTGTAATGGGTTTGCTATTGACTCAGGTCTAACTGTGGCCTTAGTCACGGAACTAACTTTCCCAAGGCATGGACCAGTTTTTAAGATGCAGGCATTTCAGAATTGGTGAGAATGTGGTAAATATCATATGATTCATCAAAGCAAATCCTCTGCTTCAACATAGGAATCTATGCAAATAGCTTAAGCTATGCAAGCAACTCCTGAACTCCTGTTAAAATGCAAGTCAGAAAACTACTGATTAAGAAACCATGTTGAAGCTATTGACTCTGCTTGAAACTATTGTCTTATTTTCCTCAGATTTAAAACAATGAAACCTCGAAGTTTCTGGTCATTCCTCATATTACTTGAGGTTTTCCTGTCAGTTGCTTGGGGATGGATGGAATCAAATAAGAGCCGGCAATTTTATTCAGATGCTGGGAGGCTCACACAAGAGGTATGGTAAAACATTCTATTGATTTCAATGCCATTTCTGTTTCTGTTCTTCCCAATGCTGCTGCTTGCTTTTTTCTTTAATCAACATTAATAACACAGGCATATGAATGGCAATGGTAGTAGCTACCTTATTTCAGGTGACAGTTGGGAAATTTATGCCAGTTTCTACATTGTGGAAGAGAAAGTTTGCTTATTTGTTTATTTCTGTGTATTTCTTTGCTACATTTATATCCTGCCTTTCTACTAAAAATTGTGCTTATGGAGGCTAATAATATTAAGACACCGATCAAAACAATTTAATTAAAACAGATCCATTCCCCTTGGTTTACAGAAGGTCCATGGGCAATGAAACAGGCTGGACAACAGCTAGAGTGCAGGTGGTGTGCGTCTCAAGAGCGAGTATGACTGGAGATTAGCAAAGCCTCTTCATTGTGCCTATTATGCAGTAGTGAGGATGGCAAACAATCTTATTATGCCTCCTCTATTTCATCCACAAAATGCTGCCCAGCAGAACTATTCAGAGTGGTGAAGAGCCTGTTGGGACGAGGCTCAGACTCAGAGAAACCAGGATTGGAACCCTTGGTCATTTGTTGTAATACATTTGCTAGGCACTTCGAGGAGAAAGTTGCTTATATTCTCTCAGAACTTGATGCCACAGTTATTACAAAGCCTGGGGAGGTGTCCAGGGCCCTGTCTGGTCATGTTTTCTGGGATCAATTCCAGTTGTTGCAGCCTGATAATGTGGACAAGACTCTTGGATCAGTACGTCCCACCACGTGTAAGCTTGATCCTTGTCCATCTTGGCTAAAATGATCAAGCAGAGGTGGATTGATTGGGTGGGTCCAGGGGGTGGTAGATGCCTCCCTTTGTCAGGGGGTGGTTCCTGCAGTCTTGAACGAGGCTGTTGTGCACCGTCTCCTGAAGAGGACTTCCTTGTATCCAGAGGTATGTGAGAACTACTGCTAATATCCCCTTTTTGGGCAAGGCTGGGCAGTTTCAGATATTCTTGGAGGAAACTAATTATCTGGACCCATTTCAGTCTGTTTCAGGCCAGGACATGGCACTGAAACTGCCTTGGTTGCTCTGACTGACGACCTACTCCAGGTGAAAGACATGGGGAGTGCTACCCTGTTGATATTCCTGGATCTCTCAGCAGCTTTTGATATTATTGATCATAGTTTCTCACTGGATCAGCTCTGTAACCACTGGGAGCATTACAGTCGTTCTGCTCCTACTTGCAGGGCTGATTCCAGAAAGTGGTATTGGGCGATTTCTGTTCCACCCCATGGCTATTAAGCTGTGGGATGCCACAGGGCTCTATTCTATCCCCCATGTTGTTCAACATCTGTATGAAGGTGCTGGGTGAAGTCATTCGGGGTTGGGAGTCATCAGTATGCTGATGATACTCAGCTCTATTTCTCCTTGTTGTCAGAGTCAGCTGAGGCAGTGAAGGTGTTGGACCAGTGCCTGGAGGCTGTAATGGGCTGGATAAGGGCTAATAAACTGAAGCTGAATCCTGATAAGATGGAAGCTCTGTGGATTGGTGGTTCCCGAGTCTGGGAATTGGGTAAGACACCTGTTCTGGGTGGTATTTCACTCCCTCTGAAAGAGCATGTGTGTAGCTTGGGAGTACTTTTAGATCCATCCTTGTCACTGGAGGCCCAAGTGGACTCCTTGGCCTGGAGTACTTGGGGCCAGCTTTGGCTGATCCACCAGCTACGGCCTTTCCTGTACAGGGATAACCTAGCCACAGTAGTGCACGCACTGGTAACTTTCCAATTGGACTGTTGCAATGCACTCTATGTGGGGCTGCCCTTGAAGATGACTTTGAAGTTGCAGCTAGTGCAAAATGCCGCAGCTAGACTGCTGACTGGTACATCCCACAAAGATCATATAACACTGGTCTTAAAGGAATTGCACTGGCTGCTTTGAATGCCTCCGGTCAGAATTCAAGATGTTGGTAATGACATTTAAAGCCCTAAATGGTTGGGACCTCGATACTTGAGGGACCGCTTCTCCATATATACGCCTGCCCAAGACTTGAGATCTGTTGGATAGGGTGACTATATTTTGGAAACCAAAAAGGAGGACAACATGGTTGGCTCCCAAGGGGGCATGCCCACCAACCTGTCTGGCCCCAGGGGGCGTGTCCAGCACCAAGGGGGTGTGCCCACCTGAACATAGCCTTGGTCACATATCTAATTTTACAGCACCCAATTAAGACAAATCTGTTCCACATAACATCTTAATGTTAAAATCACTGAAATAAAGAACAACGGATCTGAAATTAACTTCACTTACTCCTACTTTTGTAGCTTTTGCTGTACGCTGAAGCTTTTGCTGTACGCTGAAGCTTTTGCTGTACGCTGAAGCTTTTGCTGTACGCTGAAGCTTTTGCTATACTCTGTGTGATACATTCTCTCCTTCCCTCAAGTGTCTTTTCTGACTGTATCCTCACTCCACTGCAAACTGCTGCTGCTTTTAACAGGGCTTGCTGCTGGCTGGCTGGCTTTTTTATTTTTAAATTTCAATTTTTTAAAAACTTTGTGTATGATTGTCACAAGTTTTTCTACTCTAACAATAGGGTGGGTGTTATGGGCGGCAGACACTACTTCGCCCATTCACACTTCTCACTTATATACATTAGCTTCTCAAGGCTTGCGCATTGACACCACTTCTCACATACAGATTTTTAACTCCTGTTTACTTCCTGCACAAACACGCAACTCTGAGACCCTGTTTCTAATGCCCTGCGTTGCCTGCCAGCACCATAGGGCTAAATTACAACAGGTGTCTCTGGGTTGTCTGTGCAGCCTCTGTTCTCTCTCTCTCTCTCTCTCTCTCTCTCTAAGTCATTGCAGCCAAACCAAAGCCTCCAGCCTCAAACAATGCCCCCCTCTCTCTCTCTGGCAAAGTTTCCCGATGGCCCATCCAGCCCACACACTTGTGGGCAGGGGTATTGCTTATTGTTTGGTCATGTCTGGTGACTCTTACTTTTAAAAACTCTGCTGCCAGCCACCTCCATTTCTTCTCCTCTCCTGCACACCTGCTCGACAATAATGCACTCTTAAAACACTCTGGGTGGCAAGCCAGCCTCTTAGGGCCAAGCTACAGGTGAATCTGGGTTGCCTTCAGCCTCTCTCTGCCTTATTCAGCCAGCGAACATCTCCAGCTTCCAGCCTCAAACAATCCCCCCTCTCTCTACCAAAGTTTCCCAACAGTCCAGCCAGGCTGTGCACTTGTACCCTGTGGCTGGGGGTAGGGTGCCAGTTTAT
Organism: Anniella stebbinsi; assembly: GCA_029215795.1. Taxonomy (NCBI): domain Eukaryota; kingdom Metazoa; phylum Chordata; class Lepidosauria; order Squamata; family Anniellidae; genus Anniella; species Anniella stebbinsi. The sequence goes on along the minus strand of JARDYH010000005.1, from coordinate 86,741,708 downwards.
AGCTTGGTCACATTTGATGACTCTTGTTTTTTAAAAAAAACCTCTGCCACGAGCTACCTCTGTTTGCACCAACACTGGACTCTGAGATGCTCTTAAAAGGCTCTGTGTGGCATGCCAGCCTCTCAGGGCTAAGCTACAGCCGTCTCTGAGTTGTAACTCTGTCTGAAACTGATGCCAGCCAAAGCCTCCAACCAGCCAACACCTGCACCAACACTTGATTCTGAGATGCTCTTAAAAGGATCTGTATGACATGCCAGCCTCTCAGGGTTCAGCTACAGCTATCTCGTGAGTTGTGTCTTCAGTCTAACTCTGTCTCTAAGAGATATGTAAGCCAGCCCAAGCCACAAATCTATCTATTTTTCTCCAACACACACTTCAAATGTTCTGCATTGCATGCCAGCAGTTCAGACAGAGCCTAGCTCACAAGAAAACACAGTGAAATGGAAGGGAAGGGGTAGCAAAGCAAAGCAATGACATGCCAAGTTCCAACATCCTCATCAACAGGACTTCCGCAAAGATGAGAGCCTCTCTCTCGACTGACACCTCATGGACACCTCACTAAGGATGACCCTTCATCGCCCATGATGTGGAACTCTGAGAAAACGGTCTCTGGCCTGTTCTGTTTTGCCCTGTGGGCTGCTTTGACTGACCTCTTATTTCCCACATTTTGATATGTGGATGCCTCGCCTCTGCTGAGCTCCAGGTGCCCTACTGCCCACCAGATCTGCAACAGGACAGGTGGCCTGTGTGCCTAGCACTTCTTAGCTAAAAACTTGTGATCCCCTTGATGCCAAAGGCTGAAACTGCTCAAGATGCAAGACCCCAAAGAGGAGGTTTGACAACTTGAATTTGAAGGGTATGGCTCCAGTGTTTTTTAAAAAAATAATTTTAAAACCTCGAACTTTAAACAGATTGCTAAACCAACAAATGAACAGATCTGTTTGAAACTTGGCATGGCTAAAGCCCTACCAAAGAGCTATCATGATGCCAAGTTTCATCTACGTATCTTTAAAAATGATGATTTAAAAATAATAATAATTTTAAAACCTCACATTTTTTTAAAAAATCTAAAAATCAATGGATGAATGGATCTGCTTCAAACTTGGCATAGCTCAAGCTCTATCCAAGAACTATCACGGTGCCAAATTTAATCTCTTTACCTTTAAAAATGACCAGTTTAACCTCAAACATTTAAAAAAATCCTAAAAATCGATGGATAAACGGAACTGCTTCAATTTAGGCATGGCTAAAGCCCTTCCTTAAAGCTATCATGGTGCCGAGTTTCATCTCTTTATCTATTAAAATGGCAGAGCTATAAGCATTTGTGTTAATTCTCATGAAAGTAGAGCTACCCTTTGTCTGGGAAGGATGGGAAAAATCTGGATTTTTCATTAAATTTCATAATTCCCCCCCTTCCCGGATTTGTTAACAAAAATCCTGACAAATGTGGGTTTTTCCTGTCATATAGTCACCCTACTGCTGGAGGATCCCTCCTCCATGTCCCACCAATGTGAGACCTATGCTATGGTGGGACATGGGAGAGGGATTTCTCTTTTGTGGCACCCTGGCTGTGGAATGCCTTCCCCTTGGAGGCCCCACTGGCACTGGGTTTTTTCAGCACCAAGTTAAGACATGGATTTTTAATAAAGCTTTTGATGGCTAAATTCATCAAGCCTGCACATAGTTTAAATTGTTTTAATTATTTATTTATTTATTTATTTATTACATTTGTATACCGCCCCATAGCTGAAGCTCTCTGGGCGGTTAGTTTTTTTACTGTTTTAAAATTCTATACTGATTTTATCTTGATTAATGGTTTAATTTGTTTTTAGCTGTATATATTTATTGTTTTATGATTTTATTGTTTGTATGATTTTAACTGTACTCTGCCCTGAGATCCTTGTGGTATAGGGTGAGATACAAAAGTTTTAATAAATAAATAAATAACAAATCTATTAAAAACGCAACAATAAAAAGAAGTCAACAGAACCCAACCAGTTAAACCCACTGCAGACTGGCTTACATGCCAAAGGCGTGCCTTAATAATAACATCTTTGCATGCTGATAGGACAACGGACAGGGAACCGAACTAGCCTCCTTTGGCAATGGGTTCCAGAGTCTGCTAGCAGCCACTGAGGAGGCCCTCTCTCACATTCCCACCTAACAACCACATTTGTATTTCACTTTTCCTCTAAGGAACTAAGGGCAGCCTATTTGTGGCTTTCTCCTTTTACACTTACTACAAATGTATGCTGGAATAGGCTGCGAGATGTTTACTTGCCCCTAACCACACAGTAAGGCTTCATGGTGGAGTGGGGATTTGAATAAAAGTCTCCCCAGTTCAAGTTCATCTCTCACTCTCTCTCTCCTTCTCACAATCTTTACTCAGATTTAGACATTTTGGGATCAGGATTGATTTTTCCAACCCTGTTCTCAAACAGTGTGTAGATTCACAGTGTTCTTCTTCTTTGTTCATGCAAACACTGTAACAAATACTCACCAACTTTTTATCTAACTATAGTTGAAGCTAAGCTGGTACTGTCCCATTTTTATTTTTATTTTTTGCTGAAAAATACATACTCACAAAGGGCAATTAAAGTATGGCTTAATGGTATTTTTTTATTAAATATGTTGATGAAACTGGCCATTCTTCCCCCCTGCCTTTCTTCCAAATCAAGCTTAGAGACCAATTTCGGAAGACTTGTAAAAGCTATTGTCAAACGAGAGTTGAGCTTTAGAAGCCTGAGAATTCTTCTCCAATTTGATTCTAAATCTGAATTGTTGAAGAATTCCTGGGCTCCCTTGGCCCATTTCCATCACCCTCACCATTCCCAAAAGCCATCGCTACCTACCCCCCTAGCCTTCCCCTTGCCTTCACTTTAACTTTTTTCTTATTTAAAATACAAACACAAACAAATCTGATGACAATAAACAAGTATTATAATATGAACAATGTAGTGAACCCTTATGTCCAGGATTTTCCTTACCTTTAATTGACAGTGGCAGGGGGAGTAGTAACAAAGGCACCTGATAAGAGTGGTGGAGAGAGATCTTCCCCCTTCCATTCCTCTTCTCAATCACACTGGACAACAGCATACTGGAGCATGGGGATCATTGGAGATGTAGTTCTAATATCTCTCCCCTATCCCCATCTGAAGAAGATCACCAGGGAATTTATGAATTAATCCAAGATGAGCTTAAGAGAGCTTTACTCATTTAATAATATTACAATTGCTAATCATTTTAATTGAAGACATCATTTCTGGACATCTACTCTTAATAGCATTGATGGTAGTAGTAGCAGCAGCTCATATATATGGCACATTAGCATGATGTTTTAAATTCTGGGACTTGAGAAGCTCAAATTAGAAATCTGAGTTTTAAAAGAGAACAGTACCACTCTACATTAAATTCATTGTTCAAATGATTTAGTAAAGCGGATATAGATTTCAATATTAAAATACTTGAAGAAACTTAGTCATTTGATCTTATTTTGAATCCACAAAGTTATTATACCAATTACTTGATTTTGCTTGGTGAGGAAAGATCTGAGGCACTGATGTATTTGTCCAAAGATTAGAATAAAGGACTTCTGACAAGTGTGAATATTAAAATAGTGAAATATTTGTATGTACAAAGCTCCAGATGAAATAGCTGCAAGAGATATGATGTTAATAAACGCAGATTACAAAAATAGTAAAAGTAGAGAGAACATCTTCAAAATCAGCAGATTTTTTATAGCATGGAGCAGAATCTGAAAATGCATCCAAATGCCATCTAGTTGGATACTATTTGGAAGCAGGTTTCTCTTATATTTATTTATAATTTTTATACTAAAAGCTCCTAGAATGGCTTAAATGTATTGATAAAAACAAGATGCCCCCTGCCCATAGGCTTGCAATATAAAAGAAGACATTACACAAAAGGAGAAAGAGATGGGAATGGACGAGAGAGAGAGAGAAAAAATGGAAACTCAGCCACCAGTTGAGTCAAGTAGTTCTCATAATGAACAGTTGCTGGAAATAGTTCAGGAAGAGGAGGAGCCAGAAGGGATTGGTCTTATAGCAAAGCTGATATAATGGGCTTGCTTCTTATCTACCACAACCTCACTATAGTTAAGACATACCAATATCCTAGAACAGGGCAAGGCAACCCAGTGCCGCACATATGTTTTGGAATGCAAGTCTCATCTGCCCCAGCCAATATGGCAAATAGTTGGGGATTGTGAATGTTGTAGTCTAAAACATAAGAAGGGCACCACATTTCCTATCTCTGTTCTAGAAGATAATAGCATTCATTTTATTTCAGGTTCCCACATGACTAATATTAGGATGACAACATAATAGGCATCTGAGAGCAGAACTGCATGAGTAATAGAAGTCCAATTACTGTTTCTTGTAAGGGAAAGTTGGGAGGGACTAATTTTGAATGGGGATATGATATGGAGGATGGGATGCTCAACTCTATCCTGGCTGATGCTTCTATATTACATGTAATCCACCCCAGGCTGCTTTCCCAGATGCTTTACTTAACAATGTGCAAAAATGTTTTGAATTGCACAAAGGAGGAAAGAAGCTCGTAAGACAGATTTGACATGGAGAAGTGGTGAAAAAAGGAAAAGAGTTAAGCAGACTGCCCACTGTGCTCTCTGCCCATTTCTGAAGCTGCTTTTTTGAAGAAAATAATAATAATAATAATTATAATAATAATAATAACAATAACAACAACAACAATAATAATAACAGAAAACTGTCTTTGGTTTTTTGTTCCACCCTAACTCGTAGACAGGATCTGCTTTCTTAAGAGTAGGACTGGAAGTTCTAATGTGTAAAAAGTTTAATTCATATTGTTTCCAAAAGAATTGGGAGAAAGATTTAGTATCTCTGTGGAAAAGAATGTAGAAATATACATAGTGTAACCATCTGTGTCAATCTTGAAGGGAATGTTAGATTTATGTACCAATGGCACCTTATGCCCTAAAAACTCATGTAAATATAGAAAATAGATAGTGGTAATTGTTGGAGGTGTAAACTCCAAACTGTGTGTAATTATTGTAGAAAATCTTGATCTTTCTATTCTGTTAACACTACTAAGAGCTTTGTAAAGCCATGTCTACATCAGCCATTTATCCTGGGGTCACCTCTAGGGTTGTCCCTGTGTATCCAAATGACACACAGGGGATCCTGGGGTCAACCAGGGACGACCAGAGACTTTCCCTGGGATAACTGAAACCGGGGATGTCCCATTTTTTTCATGGCCCCAGGACAGCCCTGAGGACTGTGGCTGGTGTGGCATGGGCTCCCGGGTCTTCAAACAGGCACGGAGCTATGTGGGGTGGCTCCATGCCCATGGGGGTGGGGGCAGCAATTTCACCATCCCTGGGATGGCGAGGAGGGTTGGGTGTGGAGTTTGGAGGGGTGTTAACTCACTCTTTCACCACACGACCTGGCTTCTCTTTTAAAAACAATGGTGCCTGTGATGTCCCTCTTCCCTTTTATGGACATTGCACAGCCTTAAAGATGCTGGGGGAGGATTGCAGAAGCAGGTAAGTCTGTGATCCTCTCCCCTCCCTCCCACTACATCCTAAGGTATAGATGAGCCCTGAGTCTTCCTTGCTGGGGGGAAATGAAAGAAAGCAATAAAGCAAACGGAAGGTCTTTCTAACTCACATTCTCTTTCCAAAAGTATCAGCCAAGTATCTTTGGGAAACTTATCTGTAGGAAATGATAGAGATATTTTTTTTGTGTGGGGAGGGGGGAATCACCACCATCTGTAAAAAGCTGCGCTTCCCTCAACAGTATTTCTTTTGCTGGCAATCTAGTTGGTTAGCATGATAATCATCTATATCTCCATCCTCTTAAAAAAAACCTGCATTTCATTTTTTAAACCATTTAAACAACTGGCTATCACCACATATTGTGGTGGTGAAGTCTATAAATTAAATATGTATTGCATGAAATACGTATGTCACGATCATACTAACAAGTCAATTTCATTGAATTAGAAAGTTCTAGCGGTTTTAAGAAGAAAAGAGAGATACAGAGCGTTCTTGGTTTTGTCGTGCCATTCATAATGATACAAAAGCCAGTTATGTTCAGTCAAAGGTTGTAGCTGGGGTTGGACTGAAACAATTTGGGTCAAACTGTTTTGGCCACTGAAACTGTACTGAAAGAAGGAAAAGTAGTATGTGTGTGTGTGTATTTTGTGTGTATGTAAATATACCCTGAAACAATTAAGAGGGCACATTTCTTTGCCTTGAACTCCAAGTTTGAACAGTACTCTTCAGCAGAGGGAGTTCCTCGGTATAGTTAGCAGCTAGTTGCCAGCCTCTGTTATTTCCCTTTCGGAAGGTGCTATGTCTTGATGCAGAATGTAACAAGCAGAACCTCTGGCCCTCCATAACCCCTGCCATTCCTAACCATTGTCCATACTGGCTGGGGCTGATGGGAGTTGGAATCCATCAACATCTGGAGAGCCAAGCATTCTCTACCTCTGGTCTAGATCCTTTTAGATCCTTAATTCTAATTGCTGACTTCTGAAAGATATGTGTGTAACAACAGTATATCTAGAGTATTATTTAAACATGTCATGGAGACTAGAGGTGTGCAACGGATCGGGTCTGATCCACGATCCGGATCCGATCCAGGGGAAATTGGATAAAATTATCCGATCTGATCCCGTGCCCCTGGATTGGCCGATCCAATCTGATCCGATCAGAAAAGGACCTGTTCTGAATTGGATTGGATCGGAGGGTCAGACCCCCTCCCCCCTCATGGTTCTAACCTGCCCGGGCCATCTGCTGCCATCCGCTGGCGCCAGCGGATGGCCCCGACAGGTAAGCGCGGGGGGGGGCTTACCTCCTGGGGTTGACCGATGGTGCCCGCTGGCGCCAGCAGACGGCAGTGGACGGCCCTGAGAGATAAGAACCGCGAGGGGGAGGAGGGAGGGAGGGGGGCCCACTTACTTGCTGGTGCATCCTCTCCCTTCACCTGCCGGAGATCTACTGAGAACTAGGCTTCACGGCCTAGTTCTCAGTAGATTTCCGGCAGGTGAAGGAAGAGGACGCTCTGGCAGGTAAGGAGGACTGCGAGGGGGGGCTTACCTCCCAGGGCCGTCCGCTGCCATCCACTGACGCACGGGCAGCTGCGGGTGGCAGCGGATGGGCCCAGCAGGTAAGGAGGACTGCGAGGGGGAGGTGGGAAGGGGGCCCCACTTACCTGCCGGGGTGTCTTCTTTCTTCACCTGCCGGAGATCTACTGAGAACTAGGCTTCATGGCCAAGTTCTCAGTAGAGCGCCAGGTGATGATCACCTGGTGCTCTACTGAGGCTGCGAAGCCTAGTTCTCAGTAGATCTCCGGCAGGTGAAGGAAGAGGATGCCCCGGCAAGTAAGGAGTACCGCGAGGGGGGGCTTACCTCCCGGGGCCTCCGCTGGCGCCCGCGGGTGCCAGCGGATGGCAGTGGATGGCCCCAGGAGGTAACAGGAGGGGAGGGACAGGGAGGAAGGAGTTAGGCCCCCACTCACCCACCCGCTGCCATTTTTCCCCATAGACTTGCATTGGGGGAAAGCTTTCTTTCCCCCAATGCAAGTCTACGGGGAAAACAAAAATGGCGGCCGATCCAAAAATTGGATGTCCGATTTTTGGATCGAGATTGGGCCCGGTCCGGTCCGGGGGTCCTCCGATTTTGTCCAATCCGATCCGGGACAAAATTGGAGGTCCCGATCTGGGTCCCGATCCGATCCGGGGGGTCCCTGCACATCCCTAATGGAGACAGTAGCTCTCTGGCCATGGGCTCTCACCTTGTTGTATATCCACTGAGTACAATAATATTTCCATGCTTTTCATGCAACACAAAATGTTTTCTGTTACATAAATGATGTTCAGAATTTGTTTATGGTTCCTGGATTCTGTCTATCAGAGTGTCAGTAGTTTTGGTGCATTTTTGTTGTTGTTGACAAGAAATAGATATTAATTATAAACAATACCTATGTCTTCTGATGATGCTTGTGATTAAGTGCTCTCTGATGATATATAATATACATGAATTCCACTAGAAGGCATTCTAAGCCCTCTATGGAGAATGGCAAAATTCCTAGGCTGTGACTAACTAAAATTACTTTTTTAACTTAATCATCTTGGCATATGTAAAATGGCTATTTTAGAGCTCAAATGATCTCAAGTGTATTCTGATTTAAATTCTCCTACAGATTTATTAAGCAAGGAAGTTTGGAAGGGTCACTGGCCTTCATGAATGTTTGCTTGGATCTACAAAGAGATTGGTTTATTGAATCAAAATTAAATTGCTTAACTAATGGTCAAATTGTTAAGTGCTCACTTGTGACAGAAGCACGTTTTTCCATTTTATACAGTACAAGTAATAAGAGGAATTAGTTAAATACTGTATTGGAAACAGGCTGTAGATCCCATTACCAACTAGTGTGTTTATAGAATGATTTTTCCTCAGATCTATCTTCTTGTGATGTTATGGGGTAGGATTAATGGGTTGAATCCAACACTGGCCATCTACCAGCAGAATAGAAACTGCTGGCAGAATGATTTACTCTCCCTCTGTAACTCCCACAAGTGTCCACATCTGCTCCAAAGGATTGAGGGATTCCCCCAGAGCAGATGGGAGGCACATGAGGGGCTGAAGTGGGGAGGAGATGAAGGGGAAGTCCTGTTGCACAACTAGAAGTCTGCTCACAAGATGTTTGATTTAACCCAATGGTCAGATTTTTTAAATTGAAATAGTATTAATAGATGTGTTTGTGTCATGTCTGAGATTGAGGCTTTTTTGTTGTTACTAAGAAATGATTTGTCCACCACTGATATCCCTTATGGAACTAAATCATTCACCAGAGGAATTCCTATGTTTTATTTGCATAGATTATAGATGACATTTAGTAATCTTCAGGGCATAGTTTGTTTATATTACAATCCTTTTATTACAGACTCTTTTATGCAACTTCTCAGTTTGAGATGGAAGATATTTTGGAAATTTAGGATAGATATTTATTAAGATTCACAATGTGGTCTTCCAGAGAGAAATTTTCTTACAAAATCCATGTCCATCCCATACACATAAACTGGCTTAACAGCAAACCCCTCTGCCATATAATTCTGAGAATTGTCTTGTGAGGAGGGAGCCAAGGGATTTCTAACAGATTTCTTTGCGCCTTGCCTTGTTAGAGCTGAAAAAAAGACATACAATAAAAGTCATGTGATTGTAATGCCAGCTCTCTTTTTATACAGTGGTGCCTAATATATGCCAGTTGTTTCTATTTTCTGTTACTTCTAATTATTTTATAAAGCACTTGGGTAAGAACTACTCCAGAGTCACTAATGTTTCCCCCAGTAATTTGGGAACAGTACAGAAACTAATGGGTTATCAATTGCCCCAGGACCACAAAACCATATTGGCAAATAACAGACCTTGAGTCCAGAGACTTTTGCTAAAAGAAATAGAGTCAGTAATAGATCTAGAGTCTTTTGTGGAAGAGATCAAGCTAGTGCTGTAATATGATCATGTTACACAAAGAAATACTGCTGTGGTGCCCTTTAAACAATAGATGTTTGATTTTTAATAAGCCAGTTTACTATTTAGTCCAAAATATAATCTCAGTTGAATTCCTAATTAGTTCTTACAGTTCATAAAATGGAAAGACACTTTTTTGTTCAACGTGAAATATTTTGGGAACAATCCTAAGCATGTTTAGACTGAAAATAGTCCTCCACTACCATGCTGGCTGGGGAATGCTGGAAGTTGTAGGACTTTTTTCTGTCCAAACATACATAGGATTTTGCCCTTTAGAGGTTTTAAATTACAAGGTTTTGTTACACTTCCTTTATTCCAAAACCAGCTTATTGATGAGCCATGATCTGAGAGTGGAGCAATTTTGTGAGCTCTACCTGGGTTTATAATTTGAAGTACAAAATAGCAAAGAGAAAAATTAGAGGCAGAGCAATTATTTCAATTAGATACCTTATGGATAAGCAGATGATACAGTCTTAATTGGGCTACCAGAGCATCTCATTGTTTATAAAGGACAAATTTAAACTGCCAACATCTGATGATGAAACAGAGCTTCCTACCACCCACCCCAAGTAATAGTTCTGTTCTCTACTCTGGAGAATATTCTTGCTTCATTATCACCTTTTATAAAACACAATATGTTCCTAAATGAAAACAACATAAGTCCTCTTGTTTATATAAAAGCTACAAATTAAGTTATGCAAATATCCTAGTATGCATGTTTATATACAAATAACTTCATGAAGTAGCCAATACATTTGATCAGTTAGCTTTACATTTCCTTTTTTTTTTTTGTGAAATTAATTTTAAATTCTATCTCCAAGTCTTCTTCTTTTTTGGGGAGGGGGGAATGCCATATTTGATTTGAACTTGAAGATTCATTTTTTAATTGTGAGTTTATAAGTGTCCCTAAAACAAGTAGCTCAGCTAAAGCTCGAGAAAATTAATAGTTTGATTTTAGACATGTTTACTTAGAGCCAATCTACACTCTAGCTTTGTAATGTTTTATAAGGGTTACGAAAATTCTTTGGACCACATGACGCACTCTCTTGAACGTTATATATGCGAGGTTTTTTAAAACTCACTTCAGCTATATACAACGTTTTTTACTTTATTTTAAGTAAAATAATGTGTCCTTCCTTACCGTTTGTGATTCGCGAGGGCAGTGGTTTGTTTACCAGCGCCCAGATGCTTAGCAGTTGATTGATGGGGAAGAAAGAGGGGCTAAGGAGGAAGTGGGTGAGTGAACTATAGTGCCCACAATGCCTTGCTCTAAATTCATTGAAAGCTAGGGAATGAAAGGGGAACTAAGGAGGAAGTGGGCGAGTGAACTACAGCGCCCACAATGCCTTGCCCTAAACTCATTGTAAAAATGAAACAAAAAGAGACAGACAGAAGGGTGTAAGACCGCACACACCACTTTGAAGGCTGTAGAAATTTTCTCCTGTAATGTGAGTACTCAGTAATGTGGCCTAAGACGTTTTGGAACACACCTATCTGGAACGTTTTAAAATACTATTTAAAACGTTCCAAGGTACTGTGTAGATAGGCTCTTAGTAACCCTCACTGTTATTTTTATGACACTTACACTCAGAGAATATAGAGAATTACGATAAGAATATATAGAGAATTACAATATAGGCGCCATAAACCCAGAAAGCATTTTATTGATTGACTTCGTTTATCCTGCCCTTAAATTCAAAGGGCTAGATTCGGACTTTTCATGCTTATAGTAGACCCATTGAAATCAGTAGGACAAGTAATTTATGACTAACTTAAGTCCAGTTGATTTTCAACAACTGATTGAACATTATCTGAGTGACAGACCCAAGTTTAATATTTGGAATCCTCCAAAGTCAATGCACCTATAGCTTCAGTTGCGTCACATGCCCATAGGAACAGAACATCAAATTGGTACTGCTGTATCCGGACACCAACATTCACCACATGTGGTTTTAGCTAAAGGAAGGGCTATTATTATGATGTATTGCAGCTCTGCTTGCACATACAAAGGTATGCCACTGTCTAAGGGTGGGGATAGGCAACATAAGGCTCACAAGCCACTGTTATGCAGTCCCTGAATTCTAGGTTGTTGGTTTCGTTTCGTTTTGTTTTTGTTACAAAAATGTGACATTTGTAGTGCTATGGAGTATCAAAAGGGTAAAATGTTAGCTTATTTGCAAACTAATTTTGACCCCTTCGGTGCTCTGCACACCATTTAACATAGATTTTATTATTATAGTGCGGCTCATGGAGGGAAGAGACTAGAGGTGAAAATGGGTCCTGGACCTTCTGAAGTTGCCCACTCCTGGTCTAAGGCACTGCAGTTGATAGCTTCAGGATGTTTGTTAGCTGCCACCAGGCTTTGCTACTGCCAGCTGAAAAAGGTTACAATGGCTCCGTGCATGCTGCCGTTGTGCTGGCAGGCAAAGCTGTTTTTATTCAAGCAAGCCTTTGGCATGTAAGCTGGTCTGTGGAGTCAGGTGCTGTTTTAAGTATTTTGTTGTTGTGGTTTTAAATTTTGTTTGCCAGTCCCAGGGAAAGATTTCTTGTACCTTTGCTGAAGGAATGTCTGATAAACCCTTGCTGAACAAGTGTGCAAACTACTTGTAGATACAGATCCTTATGTAACTAATCAATGAGCCTTATTCACAGTGTTGCTAAAAAGACGAGAGCAATGGTCCTAAACTGTTTCTGTAGATTGTGTACATGATGAACTGATCTGAGTGGCTTGTTCAACCTTTTTCGTTCTGTGACTCATCTCTTTTGTTGTTGTGGCAACATTGTAAGTAACATTTTAAGTAACATTGTAAGTAACATTTTAAGCAATAAAATAAACAGACAAAAATTAAAATTTATATTCAAGGCTCACAGCGCAATATGTCCTTAGTCTGATTTAAAACAAAACTAAAACATAAAGTAATTCTCACTAAGAAGCATTTGGGTGTTCTTAACAACAGCAACATCATCATCATCAACAACAAAATTACCTTTATCCTACCTTTTCACCAAAAACAGCACTCAGGGTGGCTAACATTAATTGAGATTAAAACAAAAACTTAATTAAAACACACCATTAAAACTGAATTAAAACTGAATTAAAACAATTAAAACAAAATTAAAAAACTAAACAAAAGAACACCCCCCCCCAGTTAAAACCCTTCAACAACAGACCAGCTGACACGTCAAAGTCGTGCTTGAATAAAAATAGCTTTGCTTGCTGGTGGAAGGATAACAGAGTGGCAGGGAGTTCCAGAGCCTGGGAACAGACACCGAGAAGGCCCCATCCTGTGTCCCTTCCAAACATGCCTCTGATGTCAGCAGGACTAAGAGAAGGGCCTTCCTCGAAGATCTTAAAATTTATACAGGCTAATATGGGCGAACATGGTGTGTCAGATAGCCAAGTCATATTGGATACTATAGTTCATAACCAGCAATTTTAATTGTGCCCAGAAATAGACCAGTAGCTGATGAAGCTACAGTAACAACCAATTCATGTGCTCCTTGTAACCAGCCTAGAACAATACTCTGGCCAAAGTTTCTGAACACTTTTCAAAGGCAGCCCCAGAAACCATTAGTCTACATGGGATGTAACTAAGCAGTAAATGACTGGGACCAGACCAGATATATCCAGGAACATGTGCAATTTGTGCACTAGCTTTACCTGTGTAAATGCACTCCTGGCCATCACTAAAACTTGGGCATCCAGGTTCAGGGCTCAATCCAGGAATTAATCCAAACTGGGAATTTGAATCTTAAAGGGGGAATGTAACTCCACACAGCACTCCCAATTTGCCTTTCTACTAATCTACTAATCTCCCAATTTGCCTTTCTATTAATCAAGAGCTCCTCTGTATTGTCTGGATGAGCTTCAATTCATACCCCTTCATCCAGCCCATTACTGACATTAGATAGTGATTTAGAATTAGAACAGCTTCCTTGGATTTATTTGGAAAGGATTGAATGGGACTGATACCTATTGGGACAGACCCATGGTGCTATGGAGGCTATGAAGTCCAGAGCCACTTCCAATAGGATGGTATCAGCATGTATGTTGAAGTCCCCCCAGCACAACAGGAAGACTTCAGCACAACCTCTAAAATTTATCATCAATAAATTGGTTTCATCCTGAGGCTATATATGCACCATCATCATACATGCAGGGGTGTTTGGCTTATCTTTCCTTCTGCTTGAAGCTCCATGCACATAATGGGATGCCCTTCTGATCTTTTGTGGAATTCTTGGGGGCATGGCAGCTGGTGCCAGTAGGGGAAACTGAAAAGTGCCCACACACAGAGCATTCTGGATTCTTAGTTTTCTGTCTAATTTTCTTAATTGTTTGAAAGTGGGATAAGAATTAGGAGTGTGGAAAAGTAACTGTGTGACAAATATATAGTTACAATTCAAACTTGAATGTAAAAAAGAACTCTTTGAACATATGATGTAGAATCTGATAACATGTAGTAATCTAAAATGAGATACCTAAATAATGGTATGGAAAAAGGTGTACAGCCGAAAGTCATAGCTGTTCCTCAAAATAATTTATTTTTTAAAGTGTGACATCTGTTGGCTAACTGAGAGCAGATTTACATGAATATATATTCCAACCCAAACTGTGATTAGTTTTAACGTTTTAGAAAACAAGCCAACTTCAAACTATTGTTTTTATCCTCGTTTGTTTCCCTGTGGTTAAGATTAACCACAGTTCTGTGTTCAGAAACAACAATAAACCATAGTTAGTTGAAAATGGAAGTGAAAGCTTTCAATCTTCTCCTTGCATCTGCCCTGAAGAGCAGGAGGGAGAGTGCGAGAGCCTGAGGCCCAGGCACATCGCTAAACCATAAGCCTCCTTCATGTGTTACTCATGGGAAGAGGCATAGTGTGTTGAAAGGGGCTGTAGGATTGCATGTTTACTGCACCCCAAAATCATGTGGTTCCCTTCGGTACAATCAGGGTTCCAGAATCTAGGGAAGTCTCTACACACGAAGGCTCCCCCACACCAGATTTCCATGTGAATATTTGAACAGCATTGGGTTAGGGGAAACACACAACTTTTGGAGAGGAGCTAAAGGTTTGGCCCCACAATCCCTTTCAAATGCTCTGTCACTTCATGTGAATAACTCTTCCATCAGAACACAGACAATGGACTTCCCCTTCCATAAACCCTGTGTGGTTTCTCTAAAAGGCAGCCACAGTTTTCAGGACAACTGTTTTAGATTAAAGTTACTATACATAATTTATAAATAGCTAATAAAAGATTGTGACACTAATCATACAGATGAAGAGTTTAATACATCACTAAACCATATTTAATTCATCCAATTACAAAGCATTTAAAATCCTTCAGTACACAGATGTAGCTAGTTACCAATATTTCAGTGCTGTAGAATTCTGCATGAGAACTTCTAAACTCTGCAGTCACAAAGCCTGAACACTGAAGTTGAAATAAATGAGAAATTTACATTGCCACAACATTTTCCAGAGGAACATTTTTTTCTAATTAAACCTTGCTGGAAGTATTATATCCTATTGACTGGGAGTCTAAGAGCCAAAACAGACATTATTCTAAAGACCTAGCTTGCAGCTGCATCTTTTTTTCTTTTCTTTTCTTTTTTTACTCTAGCGTAGGTGCAGAGGCCTTAATCCAGACTGGGACTCTAGTGTGGGGGATGGGTGATTTAAGCCTTCTACCCACTGCTATGGGCCCAGTCCAATTACTTTATGGATCACTGTTTTGCAATTGCAATTGCAGATGCATTGCCCATAGTGGGAAGAAAGGGTTAAAGCCCGTCAATCACTCATGCTAGGATCCTGAACTAAATGTTCTAAATATCTACTTTGATTCTAATCTATTTCATGTTAGTTTAAAACAAATTGCACTACTTTCTATGTGTTTTGTGAGATGAATCAGTTAGACAGCTGGAAAGGGAATGAAACATGTCAACTCCCCACGTCCATCCCTCTCATATTGTATTTCTGCAGCAATTGTCTTACTCCCTACCTACATTTTTTTTCTGCTCTAGCCTAACCTGTCTGTTTTACCTAAGCATTTTAAAATCACATTTTAGCACAGAGCTGCTGCAGCAGCAAGTAAGCACCTGGTCAGTTCAATCCTGGACACATTGTATAAGATAAAATGAGGAAATCTCAGCACTGTTGCCATAGCACCAAACATGGCAATTCAAATGGGGGAGGGTGCCTAGCAACACCTGGGAACACCACTTTCTCTTGGATATCGTTTAGTTGTAATCTAACCACAATGAATGTCTACTTTCTCTTCTGCCTTATTTGGTTCTGTGCCCCCACCCCCCTCAGAAGTTGGGGGTCTTCTGTTTGTGACTGTACTGGAAAGAGGCAAGAGTATGCTAATAGTTAACTAAGAGCTATGTTTTTTCTAAGACAAGAACATAGCCAGCGTGGTATCCCTGCCTGGGGCTGGAGCCGCTTCCAGACACACCCTAGGTCCAAGACTGTGCCCTGCCTCAGTTTTGGACTAGTATCTTATCTGGCTTTTAGGTGCAGAGGGAGCATCTCCTGAGTC
Organism: Anniella stebbinsi; assembly: GCA_029215795.1. Lineage (NCBI taxonomy): Eukaryota > Metazoa > Chordata > Lepidosauria > Squamata > Anniellidae > Anniella > Anniella stebbinsi. The sequence continues at coordinate 86,725,635 of JARDYH010000005.1, read as the reverse complement.
CCTATGCCACCAACCCCCAAAACTTCAAATGTGTGAACCTTGAAGAGCTCACTACAGCCCTGTGAGGCCACTCTGGGAAATCCCCAATCACCATAGGTGTTTCAGAGCACTGACTTGCTTATCGCTCTTCCTTCATGCACTGTGTGCTCCATGACCAACCTATTTAACAGATGCCTCCCAATCCAATGTATCATTTCTTATTAAATGCATTATAGACTGGATGAAAGACCTTAATGGTAACAGCCAATCAGTCCACTAAGTAAAGAATTCCTACACAGCCCCAAAGTGACCAGTATGGCCTATATTGCCACTATTAGGATGGCAAGGGAGGTGCTACAATGTTAGAAAAGAGAGACCAGGGGAAAGGCTTATAAATCCCCTTGAAGGAGCAGGTTCGTAGCTTGGGGGTTCTCCTAGAACCATCTCTGTCACTTGAGGCGCAGGTGGCCTCAGTGGCACGGAGTGCCTTCTACCAACTTCGGTTGGTGGCCCAGCTACGTCCCTATCTGGACAGGGATAACCTGGCTTCAGTTGTCCATGCTCTGGTAACCTCCAAGTTAGATTACTGCAATGCACTCTACGTGGGGCTGCCTTTGAAGGTGGTTCAGAAGCTGCAGCTTGTGCAAAATGCAGCAGCCAGATTGATAACTGGAACCAGTAGGTTCGAACATATAAGACCTACTCTGGCCCGCTTGCATTGGCTGCCTGTATGTTTCCGAGCCCGGTTCAAGGTGCCGGTTTTAACCTATAAAGCCTTACACGGCTTGGGACCACAATACCTGATGGAACGCCTTTCCCGACATGAACCTACCTGAACACTACGTTCAACATCTAAGGCCCTCCTCCGAGTGCCTCCTCCGAGGGAAGCTCGGAGGTCAGCAACAAGAGAGAGGGCCTTCTCTGTGGTGGCTCCCCAATTGTGGAACGATCTCCCCGATGAGGCCTGCGTGGCGCCAACATTGTTATCTTTTTGGCGCCAGGTCAAGACTTTCCTCTTCTCTCAGGCATTTGGCAATATCTGAGGAGCCTGGGTTTGTTTTGTTTTGTTTTGTTTTTGTAGTTTTTGAAGTGTTGAAGTGGTTTTTAAATGTACAGATTGTGTGTATGTTGTATGTTTTTGTTGTTTTAATAATAATAATAATAATAATAATAATAACGATTTATTTCTTACCCGCCTCTCCATCTAGATCGAGGCGGGGAACAACAACATGATAAAATACATAAAACTAATTAAAACATGACAAATATTATTAAAACTGCATTAAAACATCCTAAAACATCCTAAAAACATTCTAAAAATTACACTGGATATGCCTGCCGGAAGAGAACAGTCTTTATAGCTTTCTTAAATTCTAAAAGACTGTTAAGTTGACGAGTCTCCTCTGGCAGGTCATTCCACAGTCTGGGAGCGGCAGAAGAGAAGGTCCTCTGGGTAACAGTTGTCAGCCTAGTCTTGGCCGACCGCAGTAAGTTCTTCCCAGAGGACCTGAGCATGCGGGGCGGATTGTACGGGAGAAGGCGATCCCGCAGGTAACCTGGACCCAAACCATGTAGGGCTTTAAAGGTAATGACCAACACTTTATACTTCGCCCAGAAACTAATTGGCAGCCAGTGGAGCGATTTTAAAGCTGGCATAATATGGTCACTCCTAGATGTACCGGTGACCAACCTGGCTGCCATATTTTGAACTAGTTGAAGTTTCCGGACTAGGCACAAAGGTAGCCCTATGTACAGCGCATTGCAGAAGTCGAGCCTCGAAGTTACCAGCGCGTGCACTACCATCTTTTTTTTTTTTAGTATAATTTTTATTAATTTTTCAACAAAACAAAACAAACATACACATAATACATAATATATAAACAAACTAACTCCCTCGACTACCCCCGTGCACCCCCCCGAGACCTACTCACATTCATCCATCTTCCTTCCAGAATTTTAATGATTCTTTTGAAGGCGACTGTCCCTTTCCCGATCTTAAAACATATTCCAAAAAGGGAGTCCATATATCTCCAAAATCACTCTTACTGGACATTCCCCTCATTATTTTCATTTTACATGTCAACATATCATTCAATGCTATATCCCAAATTTCTTTATACCAATCTTCTATTTTATAACTTCGTTGCCCTTTCCAATTTTTAGCAATCATTATTCTAACGGGTGCCAGGAGGTTGTTTACCAATTCTCTATTAATTATATGCTTATTCCTACTATCCCATATTGCTAGTAGAGCTAGCTTCGGGTTTAATTCCAATTTACTTCCAATTATATCACTTATTTCTTTAAAAACCTTTTCCCAGAATTTTTGTATTTGTTCACAGCTCCACCACATATGAAAATAGGTCCCAACCTCCTGACAACCCCTCCAACAATTCTTGGACACTTTTTTATCAATCTGGTGAAATCTTACAGGTGTTAGATACCATCTCCAAACTGTCTTATAATAGTTCTCCTTAATTCTAATCGACAATAATTTCAACATTCTTACATTCCACATCCTCCCCCAATTATCTTCATTAATTTTTTTCCCTTATATCTTCTTCCCATACCTCTTTTATAACCTTAAGTGAGTCCTGAAATTCCTCCTCTATTAAAATTTTATATATCTCGCTAGTGAGTCCTTTTTTAGCTCTGGCTTCATCTTTTTTTCTATTTGTTCAATTAAATCTTCAAATCTGGTATTATTTCTACATTTCTTATTTTTTATCCTCCATTCCTCAGTCCATTTTACCAGTTGCAGACACTTGAACCACGCTATCTTCTGTCCTTTAAACAAATCTTTAATATGCTCACTATCTTTCATCTTTCCCATCCAATTCCTTAGCTTAAGAATATCTTGTTCTTTCAGTCTCACTTCCATCTCTGATTTTAATGTTCTTGGGAAGTTTCCCACTACTACAACTGGGGCTAGCGGAGAATCTCCTGGTATCAACTTCCCCCTATACTTCTCCCATATCGATATTATATTTTCCAATAATGGGTTGTCCAGTACCTTCCATTCTTTCTTCTGCATTTTGGTAAAAAATATATTTCGCAATTTACATTCTATCTCTACTGTTTGCGATTCCAGCCATTCCAAATCTTGCTCCCCTAAAATAGCATGAATAACATATCTTAACTGATTAGCAATATAGTAATTCTTAATGTTAGGAAGTCCTAAACCTCCTTTCTTTTGAGTCTTATACCATAACCCCTTGTTTATCCTAGCTCTTTTATCCCCATTACAATATGCATTAATCATATTTTGCCAATTTTTAAGCTCAGCTGCTGAAATTCTAATAGGTAGCATTCTAAACAAAAAATTAACCTTAGGTAATATCTTCATTTTAATAACCGCTATTCTACCAAACCAAGAATGTTTTAATTTTCTATAAATCTGTAATTTCTCCCCTACCTCTTTTCTTAAGCTTACAAAATTAAGTTCCTCTATTCTTTCTAATTCTTTATCTATATTAACTCCTAAATATCTTATTATATTTTTATGTCTTAATCCTAACTTAGCTTTACATTTCTCCATCTCTTCCTTGTTATAGTTATACAACATCATTTCTGACTTCCCCCAGTTAACTTGTAATCCTGTAATTTCCCCAAATTCTCTCAAATGTTTCTGAATCATCTCCCCACTTTCTAGGGGATCTTCTATTGTCAATAACGTATCATCCGCAAACATATTTACTTTAATCTTGTTTTTTCTTCCTATCCCCTTTAATCTTTCATCTTCCCTAATTACATTTGCTAAAATTTCTATAACTATTGCAAATAAAATTGGTGAAAGTGGACATCCTTGCCTAGTTCCTCGGGCTAGTATTATTTGTTGCGTTAACCCATCATTAACCATTATTTCCGCTTCATTATTTTTATACATCTGATTTATCACTCCCATAAATTTGTGTCCAAACCCAAATGTTTTTAATATTATTTTTAACGCTGGCCATTCCACGCAATCAAAGGCTTTGAAAATATCTAAAGCTAATAATCCTGCTTTTAAATTCCTTTTTTTAATAATATTTATTATATTTATAACTCTCCCAATTAAATTCAGCATTTTCCTACCTAAAATAAATCCGCATTGATCATTTTTAATATATTTAAATATAAATGTACCCATTCTTTTAGCCATAATTGCTGAAAATATTTTTGCATCCTGATTTATTAAAGATATTGGTCTATATGACGCTGGATCTGTCAAGTCCTTGCCTGGCTTCTGTATTAAAACAACCAGGGACTGGTCCCACGATGGCGGGGTCATTCCTCCTTCTATTATATTATTAAATAATTTTTTTAATCTAGGTATTAAAATATCTTTAAATATTTTATAAAATTCCGGCCCCAGACCATCAATCCCCGAAGACTTACCTCCTTTTAGTTTTCCAATAATTCCCTCAATTTCTTTGTCAGTAACCAAGGCTTCCATACACTCCCTATCTTGTTCATCCAGTCTTGTTTTCCAATTCCTTTCTACATATTCCCGAATCTTTTCTTGTGAAAGCGCCTCTGAAGTATATAAATCTTTATAAAATTCCTGAAAAATACTTAATTGATCTTTCATTACATTACATCTATTCCCTAACTTATCTCTTATTGTCCCTATCATATTCTTAGCCTTCTCTGACTGCGTGGATCTAGCCAGCAACCTGGAATTTCTATTACTAAATTCAAAAAAATCTCTCTTTAAATATAATAAATTCTTTTGGACCTGTTCTATTTCTTCTTTCTCCAATTCCTTTTTTTTAGCCTGAATTAGGGCATATAATCACTTATCTTTTGACTGTCTCAGTCTCTCCTCTAAACTCCTTATCTCTTCTTCAATCTTTTTATTAAGTACTTCCTGTTGCTTTTTAAGTGTGGACATTTCCCTAATACAGATCCCTCTTATTACTGCTTTCATCATATCCCATAATAATCCTTGCGAATTAACTCCTTTTTCATTTATCTGCCATATTTCCTGCACTTCCTTTTTTAATTTAATTTAATTTTTATTTTTAAAAACTCTTCCGTCCATTCTCCATCTCTTTGCTTGTTTATAATCCTTCTTTAACTTGATATCCATCATCACTAGAGCATGGTCTGTGATCTTAATTACTCCAATATCACAATCTGTTAATTTAGGTACCATATTCTTTGATATAAAAATATAATCAATCCTTGAGTAGCTCTTAAATCTAGGTGAGTAAAATGTATATTTTCTTTCTTGCCCTTTTACAACTCTCCATACATCCATTAATTCTTTCCTCTCCATTAATTTAGCTAATTCTGTCTTACCCTCTCCTCTACTATCTCTTATTATATTATCTCTATCTTTCCCTTTATCTAGTACCATATTAAAATCTCCAGCCATCACAATATTCTTTTTCCCTAAATCTCCCACCATATTAAATACTTCTTTAATAAAATCAATTTGTTTCCCATTTGGAGCATAGACATTTATCAGCACAAATTCTTCCTCTTCCAACGTACAGTAAATTATAAGGATCCTTCCATTCTTATCTTTCTTTATACTTTGAATATTAATACCACATTTCTTCGATATTATTATTGCCACACCTCTCACTTTAGAAGTACCAAATGACTTTTCATAAACTCCAACTTCCCTCATTCTTAACTCATTAGCCCCCTCCTTTATCTGATGGGTTTCCTGCAAAAAAATTATATCTATTTTTTTTCTTTTCAGCAATGTTTCAATTCTTCGTCTTTTAACCACCGTTCCTAGCCCCTTAACATTTAAAGTTGCACATCTCAAACTATTCTCCATTTCTTACTTCCAGCCACATCATTAAATTGGTCTCGGTCAGTGATACACATACCCCCCCACCCTTCCCCCCCCACACCCCCCCATTTTTACCCCCCTCCTCACCAGTCATCTGGGCTCTGGTCCCAATTATTTTAGAACTCTTCGGGGGGGGGAACACGGCCCAACCCACAGAGCAAAGTCCGATCCTCCCCTCCTTTTTTACTCTTTCCCCTCTAATCCCTTTTCATTGACTGGAACCTCCAACCGCTCCTTCTAGTTGATCTCTGGAACCTCCAACCGCTCCTTCCACTTGGACTATTTCTCCCAGATCCTTGGCATCGATTATGCCCAACTTCTCCAACAGCTCGATTCCCTGCTCGCACGATGTTATTCTTTCTTGCTTCCCTTGCCAGAAGAATCTCAAAAATACTGGGTATCCCCAGTTGTAGGTTATCGATTTCTTCCTCAATGCTGCTGTACAAATTTTGACACTCTTCCTCCACTGCACGGTGTGCGCCGATAAATCCTGATAGATTTCTATTGCTGTTGCTTGAATCTTTGGTTGAGCTTGTCGTCTGATTGCCTGCATAAATTTTTCTTTTTTATAATAATTTGCAAATTTAACAATTATGTCCCTTGGAAGCACTCCTTTACGCTTAGAACCAACTCTGTGCACCCGTTCGAGATCAGCTTCCTGCCAGGCCTCATCTGGAAGTTGTACTCTTATCCATGTCAAAATTGTATCTCTTAAATCTTTTAAAGTCTCTCCTTCTTGTTCTGGATATTTTCTAATGCGAATATTAGCCCGTCTATCCCGATCCTCCATAGCGATAAGGCGTAGTTCATGTTGCGAGAGCTGGTCTTCCTGTTTCTTACAAACTCCCGCCAAAACTTTAGTATCTGCCTGGAGCACTCCAACATCCATCACCACTTGCTTTAAACCCGTCATGAGTTCAGTCTGCGTATCTGAGATGCGCTTCGCCAAGCGTTCTTCCAATCCAATAAGCATGTTTTTTATATCATCCTTTAATTCATCCATTGGGTCTGGCTGCCCTCCTCTGGCTATCTTTGGAATTGCAGCTGGCTCTGAAGTTTGCGAAACAGAGCCCTTAACGGGAGATTTTTTCCCAGTCTGCTTATCTGGCATTTCTTGAGAATCAACCCGGGCCAATCTATGCCACAATCGATCTGATCCTCTCTCTTTTACGGGTCTTACCCAGGCGGGGGTGGAAATAGAGGGCTTCTGCCGTCTCTGCTTCTTCATAAATTTCCCTCCTCCCTTTTCTGCCTGGAGGCCCCTTACTTATGTCTCTGCCTTGCAACCAAGACTTCAAATTCACTGGGAGTTAACTTAATTTCTTCTCAAACTCCCTCCAAATGTGCCATAAAACAGGCTAGCTGCCAATTATAGTCCATAAATCAGTCCAATAATGGCGTCTCACTTCCTCCGTGTCCTTAGTCTCCCTTTTGCATCCAGCCGGAACAGCCAGCAATCAGCAATTTCTGCTGCTCTCAAATCCCCCTTCAAAGATTGTTCACTTCCAGTCTATATATAATGCCTTTTAATACTTTAAGTCAAGCAAGCTGGGTTATATCTTCAATTATAAATCCATAAATTACCTCATTAATGGCGTCTCTCCTCCTCCGTTGTCCAAAAAATTTACTTTCACTTTTACAGCCATGACCAGCAGTGAACCTCCAGCAAGCTCTTGCTCGTTTCCAACTTACCCTCAGCAATTATTCACTTCCAGACAATATTTCATGCCTTTTATTAGTCTTTACGATAAGGAATTAGTGCTTAATTCATAGCTTTTTTAGGGAGCTCAGAAGATCTGCGACTCTACCCTGACTCGATCATAGCCACTACCATCTTTAGGTCTTCCAACTCTAGGAAGGGGCGCAGCTGGCGTATCAGCCGAAGCTGATAGTAGGCACTCCTGGCCGTCGCATCTATCTGGGCTGTCATTTGGAGCGACAGATCCAGCACCCCCAAGCTGCGAACACAGTCTTTCAGGGGGAGTGTAACCCCATCCAGAACCGGTTGACACACCTCCAAACCCAGGTTGCGGCCTTTGACAGCAAGCACCTCCGTCTTGTCTGGATTCAGCTTCAGTTTGTTTTTCCTCATCCAGCCCATTACCGCCTCCAAGCATTCATTCAGAGGAGACACACTATCCTTAGCTGACGATGTTATCGAAGGCATAGAGAAATATATTTGGGTGTCATCAGCATACTGATAGCACCCCGCCCCATGCCTCCGGATGATCTCTCCCAACGGTTTCATATAAATGTTAAACAGCATTGGGGAAAGGATGGCACCTTGCGGTATGCCACACAGAAGCTCCTTCTTTGCAGAGCAGCTATCCCCAAGCATCACCATCTGGAACCTGCCCGAGAGGTAGGACCGGAACCACTGAAGCACAGTGCCCCCGATTCCCAATCCCCTCAGGCGTTCCAGAAGGATACCATGGTCGATAGTATCGAATGCCGCTGAGAGGTCCAAAAGTACCAACAGGGACACACTCCCCTTGTCAATACCCAGGCGTAGATCATCCGCTAAGGCGACCATAGCAGTCTCAACTCCGTATCCTGCCCTGAAGCCAGTTTGAAATGGGTTTAGAAAATCAGTGTCATCCAAGACTACCTGGAGTTGAAAGGCAACCGCCCTCTCGATCACCTTGCCCAAGAATGGAAGGTTTGATACCGGTCTGTAGTTATTAAAGTCCAGGGGATCCAGGGAGGGCTTCTTTAGAAGCGGCCGTACCACCGCTTCTTTTAAACATGATGGAAAACTCCCCTCCCTGAGAGATGCATTAATAATATATTGTAATTGTGATCTAACCACATCTCCTCCCTGGATGACCAGCCATGAAGGACAGGGATCGAGAGGGCAAGTCGTCCCCCTCACTCGTCCAAGTAGCTTGTCCACGTCCTCAGTACTCACCAACTGAAACTGATCCAGTATAATTCTACTCGCAGAGTCACTGGACACTCCATCGTCAGCCTCTGCTATAACGACGGCATCTAAGTCGGCTCTTATCCGAGAGATTTTATCTGTGAAATGATCATTAAAGGCATCGCAGCGAACCGCCGAAGGCTCTAAAATCGGATTCAGGGGGGAAGGTGCCCGGGTTAGACCCCTCACCACCCTGAACAGTTCCGCTGGACGCGAATTCGCAGACGCAATGCGCACAGAGAAGAAAGCTTTCTTCGCTGCACGTATTGCCACCCCATAGGAACGAAGATGTTCTCTATGTCGTGTCTTGTCGGATAGAAGTCGAGTTTTCCGCCATTGGCGCTCCAGTCGTCATCCTTTCCGCTTCAACTCCCTGAGGTCTTCCGTATACCAGGGCGCCCTGTTAGAAGCAGGTCGGAGAGGACGTTTGGGGGCGAGCATGTCGATAGCCCTAGTTAGGTCTTGATTCCATCTATCAACCATGGCTTCTACAGGATCGTCGACGATACGAGCCATAAAACCCTCCAAGGCTTTCTGGAATCCAGCAGGATCCATCAGCCTTCGAGGGCGGACCTCAAAGGCTGATGGATTAATTTTTGTATATTGTTTTTAATTGTTTTTAATCCTATGTAAACCGCCCAGAGAGCTTTGGCTATGGGGCGGTATACAAATGTAATAAATAAATAAATAAATAAAATCCCTAACTTCCAGGATGGCCACCATGTCACCCCTTATCTACAGGCACTTCAAGGAGCAGGGAGGGACACTGAATACACTTCTCCTATGCCCACATTTTGAACTCAGTAGACAGCAGTGAGCCCTCTACTGAGTCCTCAGTTCTAAATAGGACTATTCGGAAGTAAGCCTTAGGGTGGTTGTGCACCCACTTTTAAACACGACAGTGCTCTATTTATATCGCTTCTAAAGGTCCTCTATTTGAAGGGATCCTCTAGTTGAAGGGTTGTCCAGTGCAAGTCTGGTTTACATATAAAGAAACATCTGAAATAAAAGCTGGGCCTTGAAGTTGTCCACCAGCAGCACATGATTTGAGCAAGGCACACAGATCACCTGGTCACAGACTTTCACATTGTGATGTATTAGCGTATGAAATTTTTATGAAAATTGGTGTCCTCTTTTTTAGTGATGTATTTCTTCTTTTTGTGTAATTCATAAGTGGCCATCTGAAATCTAGTACTGGTTTATTTGTTTTTAAACTCATCAGACTATCAAGTATTTTGGCTCATTTGGTTTATTTATTTTATAGTGTACTGAAATAAAAACTATTTATTCTGAGTTGTTGTCAAATTTATCAAAGTTCACCCAGGTGTCTGAAGTGCTTCGGTGCTGTTCAGCAGTTTCTGTTCAGCAGTTTCAACTTAAATACAGTTTTTCAGTAGCTTTATAAGATAACATTGCTGCATTAAAAACATTTTGAAAAACAAAGATGGCAATTGACACCAGATAACACTCTAACTACCTCCGTTTGGAAGGCCAGTGACATGGCAGCAAATGTTTTGTGAAGAATGCTCCTCAAAAGAGTATGTGACAGTGACTCTGGCATAAAAAATAATTATGTGTTTTAAATTAAATTATATTGCATTAATATGAGGGATAATAGGTTCTAAAAATGAAGGCTGATGGGAAAAACCATGGGACATGTTATTAGCTAAATGATATTCAAAATGATTTGCCGAACCATGTTCGTGAAAAGATTCAGCAAAGTGAATTAACATCCTGAAACAAAGTCCTCACTTCAAATCATATGACTTATGCCAGAGTTAAATTAGATTTTTAGTTACAGTTATGTGCAATCATAAAACGATGCCCAGGAAATAAGCCCCATTTATAAGCATCTGTTTGAAAGCTTCAGTACGAAATTATTCTTCCTGAGGCCATGCATCCAAGTGCTTCACTCTCATTTCTGTCAAAGCAGTTTTGGTCGTGAGTTTGTATGTAATCAAATATCCTCTGGAGAAATGTGGAGGATTTAAGACAAGTGGGAATATATTTTATTTTCTGTAAGAAGCACTTGAATGTCTAGATTATCTTTTTGTTATATTAGTATGAGGCTTGAAGCTGTGAAATGGTCATTGTAACTCTTAGAGCTAGGCTACTTGTCGTACTGTTCTTCTTGGGCTATAACAGTACCATTCCACTACAGGTAAAAAAACATTTTTGAAATGTTCTCTAAGTTAAACGGGGGAACTTTCTCCATATAGAAAGTAGCATGTGAGGGAAAAGAGGTCTAGCTTAGACTTCTAAGGGTACAACCCTATGCATATTTAGACATGGCTGGGGCATGCTGGGAGTTGTAGAACTTTTTCATGTCTAAACATGCATAGGATTGTGCCTTAAAAGTACAATCCTATGCATGTCTACACAGAAGTAAGCCCCATTGAGTTCACTGAATTTTACTCCCTGGTAAGGGTATATAGGATTATAATCTACATCTATTTAGGATATGAGCATAATACTTTTAAAATCCCACTATTGAGTGCTAATGAATTGCCAGCTTTTCTTTTTGGCTGGGCTCCTGTACTCTCAATAAAATTAAGTACTTTGTTTTGTGTTTTAAAATAACACTATCTCTGTGATGGTTGTATGAGAGGGGCTGTAGTTCAGTGGTAGGAGCACATACTTTGCATGCAGAAGATTCCAGGTTCAATCCCCAGCATCTCCAGGTAATGCTGGGAAATTCCTCTGTCTGAAACATTTAAAACCTGCTACCATTCAGTGTTGACAATGCTGGGTTAGGTGGTCCCATGATCGGTATAAGGCAGCATCCCCTGCTCCTCTCTGAGAAGCAGACCACAAATCTCTTCAGTACATACATACTGTACCTGGACAGGAAGAAGAAATTCTGTAGTTAAGGCTTGTCTTGACATTTTACAGAGACTGAGATGGAAAAGGCTTTGTGTGCTGAATTTCTGATAATGCAGCCTTTAAAGGTACAGGAAGCTTGCCAGAAAAAGGTTGGCAATTCGACTTAATAATACAGAATGAAAATATTCAAAAGCATGACATCAGAAATCTTTGCAGCACCAGGATTCACAATCAAAAAAATTGCAAGGCTAGAATGGTGAGAACTACTACGCAAGGGTCTAGGAATGTAGTCCACTGCAAAAGCTCTTTATTAATCTATGCTATACAGCTTAAAAATAGGATGTGTCCCATTACCTTTCTGGCAATTGCCCCAAAATAAAAATAAAAGTCAAGCCTTCCTCCCCCCCCCCCCCCCGGTCATTTGGCAACTCTATCATGAGCAGAAACAGGTTGGTTTAATGTCAGTTTGTCAGTCAGATTCAAGTCATGAAGTCAGCCTCTGAAGGAGACTTTTCTCCAAAATGTAAGGCAGGCAAAGCACAAAATAAAGGCACTGTTGTGACATTCTCAGTTCTTTGTAGCCTCTCTCTTAGGGCAGTACTATTATAGCAGAAGACATTCAGGGTATCCACTGTTTTTCCTGACAAAAACTTTGTGCCTTTTGCAGCTGTGTGACAGACAAAAATTCAACTGGGGCCTTTACCCATTAATACAGCTTTGTGCTGAATATATATTAACTACAATAGAACTAGTATTGTAGGAGTTAGATGTGTAGTATAAGATGTATAGGTGGTTAAAATCTGTAAAAAAAGTTCTGGTGTTGTTGGTAAATATGTATTTTGATGTGGCTTTTCAAATAATGTCTTGTTAAAGGTTAGATAGCTTGTTGGATCATGACTTACTGATCTCATCAATAAAATGATGGTGTTTCTATCCAGAACTGTCTATTGATTTTTTCAAAAGTCCTTTTGTAAATATGTAAATGAACTTGTAAATGGAATATGTCAGTGTTAGTACAATCTCAATTATTATGAAAGTAAATGATCATCATTGTCAATCTGCTTTATTTCCATTTGTTCTAAAATTCAAATCAGCTTATAAATATCTTAAGGGGAGGAGCACAAATGATGTACTGATCCAATATCGGAGTGTCTGATCTACCCCAAGCCCTGTTATGCTCTTGCCAACATGGCGGAAGTAATGACTGAGATCTTTCCTAATATGTTACATCTTCTGAAATTAGTTCGTTTTGTTGCATATCCAGCAAATTGCTGAAGATAAGTGCAATTTATTTTTACGTAATGCTTGAAAAAAATGAACATGTCTGTGCCAAACATGTCAGAAAATACCCAGAGCATGGTAGCTACACACATAAAGATTTGGTTTGAAATATTGCATAACAGATCCTAGTCCTTGTTTTCACAATCAACCTGGCACACCTTAAAGTAGATGAAGAAACTTTTTGAACTGTTGTACCACCCTCCTGCCATAGCCTATGGTTTCTTGAAGAAACCCATCAAGTCACAGCTGTTGGGGGATTTTTCAGACTGACATTGGTGCTGACTGATATTTGCCAATGAAGAAAGGTGAAAGGCAAAATAGAGTGGGTGGTTTTATGGATGGGCGATCCTCATAATGCTTGACTAAAATGTTCTCTGGGCATTTTGAGCACCCATTCCTTGCTGTCCCTTCCCAAGACAAAACACTCTTTTTTAGGGAAGGGGGAGGCACTGGACAGTCATTCCCAGCATTCCACAGAATGTTGTATTTCCCTGCCGCTTCCATAACAAGAAGAGGAGAGTAAGACTTCATGTAACATTTGCTCAGCTGTGTTCATTTCACCTCTGTGATAATTGCACATCTAAAGTATAAACTGAGTTTCAGAAGTTATGCTGAATGTTGTTCACTTTGTCCCTGCTTTTGAAGACTGTCATGTAATCTGTTGTATCCGGAACATGACTTTGTTCAATATTTGTGGTGTTTTGTTTTTAACCAAAAAGGAGATAATTTCCCCATGACTTTCAGCTATACACTTTGATCCAAATTTTATGACAGCTTCTGTGCAGTTGAAATGCTCTCACAAAGCTCAACTTGCAATTCTAAGCATATTCCAATGGAATGAAGTCATATTAATCAGTTGGGTAGATCTCTGGATAAACATGATGATAATTGAGCTGTTACTTTTTCTTGTCTTCAGTACATCCATATATGGTACTTTTGTTGACAACGGCATTTTTATTATTTTAATTGAGACTTTGTTGAATATTTTAAAATTATAATCTTTCGCTTTAATAGTCTGTTTTATTCCATAGGTAACCTTCATAAAAAATGACCCACATGTGTGAACAGTGTTAAACAAACAAACAAACAAACAAATATATTTTTTCTTACAGGAATCCAGAAGCTTTGCAGTCACAAGAAGAAAAGGTAAGCAAAAAGATTTTTCTTTATATGAGTAAAACTGTGATAATTAATAAAATATGAGGTTTTAATCTTAAAATAAAGCTTTTGTTTTAAGTTCTAAATGCTGAGTGTGTAAACATATTTTTAAAATAAACAAGATGCTTTCCAGATGCTTACCTAGGGTAGTATCTTCTCAATATCATATGGCAAGATTGTTCTGTTGGGGACTTGTTTCAGTGTATGAAACTTTTCCCTGTCTGTTAATTGTAACAAATAGCTGGTAAGTTTCAATTTCGTGGCCATGATTTTCTTGGAAACCTACATGCTAAGCACTGCATTCATAGTACATAACAACATGTTCTGATGAGCTGGCATATTAAGCAATTAACAATGAATATCAATGGCTTTAACCTGAACAGTTGTGGTAATATGCTCATTTTTAAATGTAGTCATAAACTATGGACCAAACAATGAGGATCATCATCATTTGTCTATTTATATATCACTTTTTCAAATTCTGCTCAAAGCAGCTCATAAGTATGATAAACAAAACGTCATTGTTTAATTTAAAAAAATTTAAAAGTCCTATGTTGGACTAGTGGATTTTCATGTTAAACATGGACTGTTTGTAAAGGTTGCTTTGGAGCAATAGTGGAGAACTCGAGGCCATCTAGGTTCCCTAATACAACTCCTATCATCTCCAACTATTAGCTGTGCTGGTTGGGAAGATGAAAGTTGGAGTCCATCAACATCAGGTTTCCAACTCCTGCTTTGGAGGATTCCTGATTATAAATGATGCTGGTTGTCTAGATGGGTTAACAATAGAAGCAAAACATAGCATGCGTGTGGACAGTCTACCTTGTTACTCCCACCACAATTCATCTTTGGCTAGTACATATAACTTGATAAAATGCAGAGAGGCTAACATGTAAGAGAACAATATGTATTGTAATCACAGCCAGTGTTCATCTGTATCCAGTTGCTTTGAACAACCGTTCACTTTACATGGTTTTAATGTTCATTTGAGAGAGGGAAGCAAGCACAACAAGTATAGGAAGCAGCTGTTTTAATTCAGCTCTTGTCAACTGCCTCTCAAGTTAAAACCAAAAGGTTATCGGCAAAATGTCCCAGACTGTTGTGTGATTGCATTGTGATTGATGGCTGTCTAAGGACAGGGAAAGAGTCATGAGGTGCTGACTAACAGCAGCAACCAACTTTTTTAAAAATGCATTTGTGCCCTGCAGGCATGAGGTTGCAGCCAGTGGATTGAGATTCTGTTGGGGTGGGAAGTTGAAGGAGTGGAAATTGGGAACAATAAATAATTTAAAGTTCTGCTGGCATAGGCGATATAATGCACATGACTAGGACAATATGCTTAGGCGTATATAGGGGTTGAGTAAATACCTCAAGAATTCCATGTTTTCCTATTAATTGTTGGCTGTCTCAAGCTGTTCTTTATAGACAGCTGCCTGAAAATCAGCTGTCAGAAAGTTCCACTATTTAATGTTAACTTTTCAGTTTTATTTAACGGATGTTTCTGGGATGTCTAATCTATCTCCGTATAAATGTGAACTGGTAGACAAATCTCCATTGAATGTATTTTAACACTTCCAGTTTTGTTTTCATAGTAGTTTGAATTAGACTGCAATAAATTTTATTTTAATTGAAGGATGCCAGGTAGGCATTAGTTGACCACTGTTGCAATAGCTTCCAACAAATAAGAAAAGGAGCAAGCAGCAGTGATTGTAGTTGAATAGTCTTTTATTAAATTCTGAGGAATATTTGAATTTTCTTTTTTAATGCTTTGCTACAATGATCTAATAAATGGGCTTGGCAATGAGTACCCAAGACCGCTCAGCATTCCCACCTATTATAGTGTGGCGTGCTTATGGATATATGTATCTTTTCCTCTAATACCCCCGTCCAAATCCAGAGACCTATTGTTTAAACATTATTCAAGGATTGCTTATTAAGCATCCAGAGACCTATTATTATTTCTACTAAACCATGCTTTCCAGAGAGATGAAAGAACAGACTAGCTATGAGCATCCAGTGGTTTTACTGTGTGAGGATATGATACTGTCTTTTTACACTGAATTACAGCTATGAAAGGAACAGCAAAACTGAGTTCTTTCTCCCCTCCCCCCCCACCATTTGCAGTTGTAGTCATATTTTGTTATATCACATTTCCTATCATCAAACATTTTTCCAATGCATATCTGTCAAAGCAAAGCACTCTTGAATTTTAGACAACAGCACAAACAGTAGATGTGAAGAGATTCTTCAGGGCCAGTCTGCACTCTGCCTATCTGTAATCAAAGTGTGTTTGGTGATTTACAAGCAGTGGCATGGAAGTCAAGCCTGGTAAATATATGACTGGTCTCAGAGAATATCTGATAGGATTTGTTAAACTAGAGGGGATTTTTCTTTTTCATATCACTGGATAATGGAGCAGCTGTCTCTGTTCCATACTTTCTCCCATAGCAATAGTCTTACCTGCATTAAAACAACAATAAACCATCAAGTGGGGGAGAGAAATAAATGGTTCATAAACACATTGGCTCAGTTCGAACGACACATAAGGCAACGGAGGAGGGGGGAACAATCGTCAGTTGTGTTGCTTATTGTGTCATCTGGAGGGCAGCACACAACGCACACACAACTGACAGTATGTTAATCAGGCACTTTAAACAACGGAGCGAAACAACAGGTTTGCACGTTGTTTAGCCCGAAGCCCCGTTGTTTAAAGTGTCGTCCGAATTCAGCCCCCCCTCTCTCCGTGGACTATTCCGTTTTGGAATCGAGTTCTGGTGCCTAGAGCAGCCAAAAAAAAACCCAGCCGCTCTATGGAGCCGGCAGAACTCACGGTGCATGCTGGGATATGGCTGGGGGACACACAGAGAAGAGGCTACAACCAAAATAGCCACTGCAAGTTTCTTGCAGCTGGGGCGTTTGCCGGTTCCTAGCAGCACTGGCTGCAGTGTGTCGTCTGTGGAGCTCCTCCTGCCTAATGCACGGTCAGTACGTTATTTACCCCTCCGTTGCTTAATATGTCGTCTGAACTGAGCCAAAGTGTAGTCACAAGATGCAATTATAAAACAGAATAGTAATGTTGGAAAACTTTCTGAATACAATGTCTTCATTTGGATATGTCCAGTCCACATGGTATAGGGATCCCTCTAGGGTTAGCCTCAGAGAAATTATAAGAACCAAAGAAGTGGTCTTCAAACCACAAAGGTTGTTTCCACACTAGATGTATTTTAGTGACATGGAGACATTGCTTCTCCACAATCAATTGGAAGCAGAATTAAAATGGAGGTTACACACACTATATCATATGGTGCTGATATTTTATCCAACAATACTCTTCTCCATGGCCAAAATCTTTCTATAATGTTTACTGAGAAGAAAGCCCTATTGACCAAAGATTCCTTCCAATGTATGTTTAAAGGATTCATGCTTGCTGGTTCTGCCCTTTTATTGTCTCCTATTACACACCAGAATAGTATTGCTGATGCATACCCTGTTAATTGCCCCATGGATATTTTTTCATATTGTTAGTTTCATGGTGGTGGGAGGCTCACTTTATCATTTTTTTTTAATATACAGAGAAAAATAACTGGGCTAGTCACTTACCATGTGATTCTATACATGGCTACTCAGAAATTGGGTTAAATCCAATATGTGAGTGGACCTCCACATGTGCAGTGGGACTTTCTCCTTTTCCCTGCAGCCCCTGTACTCCTCCCCCAGAACTTCTCCAGAGGGTCCCCCAACCCTCTGTAGCAGAATTTGAGAGCACATGAGGACTATAAGAGGAGGAAGGATTGTCCTCACCTTGTTCAACTGAAAAGAAACCAGTCAATCAGTAGGAGGGGTTAATTAGACCCCATCCAATATAACTTATTCCCAGGTAAGTGAGAATAGGATTGCAGACTTAATGCTTAGTCCTCATTGTTCTTTAGCTATAAAATTGGACGAATGTGTTCTAAGTGAAATATGCATTCAATATAGTACACATATGTATTAGATGTATTTGACCTGCGCAGTGTTTGCTTTATCCCTGCTTTTGTTATCTGGAGATTGCTGCCTGCATATATTTTTCATTCTCACTTTTGGGTTGTGATACATCTGAGTCTGGACTGAGTTAGCTCCATCAAGCCATGCTGTTGGGTTCCCAGACTTCACCCCCTAACCATACCTATGCATGCAAAGGTCTGCCCATTTTCATCTGTGAAATGCTGGAGAGTATGGACTTTTAGTGTTGTTTCATGATTACTCAGCTCATCCTTGCAGGAATCTATGACTCCCATCAGATCTAATATTGCAGCTTTCTTGTTCACAATGCTTCATAAGTCATAATCATGTATTAGAGAGCAAGGCATAATTCACATATGAAAGCCAAACAACTGTGCCCTGTCAAATGCCACTCATCCAGTTAATTGATTATTACATTCTTAATGGTTTGTTCTACACAATTAAGACTTGATCATGCAAAGGTTCTAGGAATTCTGGAGAAGCTTCCGATTGCCTTCCTTGGCTGCTGATGTCTATGAGTATAGAATGTAGTTGGCATGCTGAAGGATGAACCTCTTCCTTAAAAATAAAAATAAATATCATATACATGCCTGAATGAGTAATTGTACTAAGCTTCACACTGTGAAAACTGTGAAAATTGCAATAGCTTTCCACCTCCCTATCCTCTATTTGTCAATGAAGCTACTAGATCTGGCTCAGAGACTTCAGCCATAATTATTCATTTGTTTTTATTTTGCTTGCAGTCATCCATTCAAGAAATTGGTGTCAAATGATGGTGTTTTTTTTAAGCCAGTCAGCCAAGAAATGATCAAACCAGTTTTCCCCTTTCTGCTCATCTGTCTAACTTTAACAAATGAGTTGTATGTTGTGGTTTATCAGCAGATGAATAACACTGAGCTATGCAGCTGCTTGTGTATTAGACAATTTTAAAACCCAATTCCTTAAAATGTATTAAATCCAGGAAAGTGTAGGTGAAAATATGCATTTGTTAACCATGCTGTGATTCAACGATTTCATTTTTAACATTAATACCATGTCCATTTTCATCCAGTATTTTCAGCTGAGCATTAACCAGAATTAATTATTAATCAGAACTTTGTATGTTTTCTCATTATTTGTCTAGTCGTTGATATTGCAGCTCTGGGAAAACAAAAATAGTGTGTTTGATCCAGTGCTGCATGATGTGGAAGAGGCAGGTTTTGCAAATTCTTGTGTCTCCCTGAAGCACTGTATGCCCCCTGAAAACATGCACCAGCAGTTTGAGGATCCTCTAGGACAGCATGGTAGGTGATGCTGGGGGTATGCAAAAATTGGTTCCTTCCTCTGTCCTTGGGAGTGTCCAGTTATTGAAATGGGAGCCTCTGCTGAATCAGGCTCATTTCCATAAATAGAAGGAACACTTCTCTTTCCAGAACCAGAGGCTACCTATAACCTGTACAAATTCAACTCACAAAACAAATGTATTAAATTACAGTTATATTATATTGCAATTAATATATTTAAACAATTTCATTCCCACATTAATAAAAACATTCAGAGTAACATCACTGAGGTGTTTTTAAAGATAAGCTCTATTCTTAGTTTGGTTGTTTGTTGTAAGTTGATTTAATGTTTGTTATGTACACCACCTTTGGAGCCCTAATAGGGAAGAAAGGTGGTTAATAAATATTTTAATTAATAAATAAACATAAATAATTTTGGGTCATATGCAAGGAATCATTTATCTTCATTTTTCACATTATCCAGTTCAACAGTTGTTCTTCTTTGCACTATCCATTTGTGTAGATGAATAATACATGTTGTTATTATTATTATTATTATTATTTCATTTCTTTACCACCCCATAGCTGAAGCTCCCTGGGCAGCTTACAAAATATTAAAACATTAAAAATGATATACAAAATTTATAACCATAAAAACATACAACAGGCAATATACGCAAAAACAACATTCATCTAAAAACGTATTTCGGCAATCAGCCAAACCTATAAACCAAATCTGGGATCAACTGAAATCTCATCACATACTGCTAAATGCTTGGGAAAAGGGAAAGGTTTTGACCTAGTGCCGAAAAGATAGCAATGTTTGTGCCAAGCGGGCTTTGTCACGGAGATTATTCCATAATAGGGGGCCACTACCAAGAAGGCTCTCTCTCTTGTTGCCAAGCCTCCCTCAGAGTAGGCACCTGGAGGAGGTCCTTAGATGTTGAGCATAGTGTATAGATAGGCTCATGTTGGGACCATAATATTGTGAATTTTTCTGCCCCAGCCAGGAATGTCATTGATGGAAGCATAGGCTGAAAAACTTGCAAGGTGGTAGTCATACCCCACATGGTAATTTTTACTGAATTATAGAGCCGGGTTGTAGAAAACCAAAAGGTTGCTGATCCCAATAGCCAGTGTAAGACATACACCAGCTCTCTATTGGCAATTCTGAAGTGGAGAACATACAGTGTTCTCAGCTGACAAATCATCATGCTTTTAGTCAAAGCAATGTCAATTTATACCAGTTTACCAGGTGTAGCACCATCCTTTTGAAAGAAAGAACTAAAATGTTAAAGCGTTTAACAAGACAAATAGTACTGACGTAAATCTCTGCCATATAATAATTAATACATTAATCATTCTGTACGCAAGTTTCGAAACACACATACCCAATGAAGACAGCTTTATCGGGAGGAAAAGCAATTGCTTTTCACATTTATTTTACCAATTTTAAGAAATATTCTCATGTGAATTGTTGCTGGAACTGACGATGCAGCTGTTGTCATTTTATATTCACCTACTTTGATTTTCTATTTTTCTCCAAAGCATTGCCATGGATTTTTAGTGTCCAAAGATGAGTATTTGACTAGAACCATATAGGGTATGAATGTGCAATCTTTTTTTACTATTTTAACAATTTCCAATACTGTAAAATGTTATTTTTATCCTGCTTATTATATCAAGGCCTCAGGCAGCTTATTTTAAAGGATCACAATTAGATAATCATATTAAAACCTACAAAATGCTATGAACAACCGAAATCACACTAATCCATAAACATATTATCACCAAAATAGCCATTCCCAATCAACCCTACTAGGCCTACAAGAATTGGTGTCACATAGTGGCTAAAAGACTGAACTCCTCTGATTTAATCTGCCTCTACGGTAAATGTGCTAGCTTGCCTCTCACATGCATTATGCATTCACACAATGCATGTGAAACACCTTGAACACATCAAAGTGTCATGTGAATATGATTATAATATTAATAATACTAATACTAATACTAATACTAGATGTCATGATTATTATGTTAACTAGAAAATGTGCATTAAAAACTGCCCATTGCCCTAATCAGCAGATACTGTACACCTAATTTTTCCAGCCTTACCAACAGAACAGGTAAAATAATAGGAAGTAACAAATCTAAAAGCAAAATGCAAAAAGAAAAAAAAAGGAAAAGAGAAAGAGAAAGAAGAAGAAAAGTCAGCATGTCAGATGTAAATATCTATCCTTCCTGGAGTCAGACCCATTGCCATCAGTATACATATTATCCATTTGGAGACCTAATGTATAAAGATGGTGGAGTTAATTAATTTATTACAGACCTGTCAGTGGTGAGACTTCATTATCAGTTTGACATTTCTTGGCCTAAAGTGAAAATAGCTTACAAAGTGTGTGTGAGAGAGAAGGGAATAAAGCTATCAGTTCATTAACCAGTGCCAGAAACAGGAACAATTTAAATCCTGATTAGCACATAGGGACCAATCTGTAAATATCTTGTTAAATATGACTTTATAGTAGGGATGTGCACTGACCCCCCGGATCGGATCGGATAGCGGATCGGAATCGGACCTGGGGGGTCGGATCGGATCGGATCGGATCGGAGGCTGGTCGGATCGGATCGGACCAGATGTCCGATCCGGATCGGACGCCATTTTGAATGCTTTTTCCCATAGCCAAGTATTGTTTTACAAAAACGCCTATAACTTTTTCATTTTTAAAGATAGAAGGATGAAACTTGGGGACATTGTAGACTGGTTAGGGATAGTTATCTGTGAGAAATTTCAGAAAGATTGGTGCATGCGTTTTGTGGCAATTAATTTTTTAATAAATACCCAGGAATGCTTATAACTTTGTCATTTTTAAAGTTACAAACATGAAACTTTGCCACATTGTAGGAGGTACCTTGGGACCTATGTGTGTGAAATTTCAGAAACATAGGTGCTTGCCTTGTGTGGCAATTAATTTTAGAAAAATAGGTAGTAGTGGGGTAAATACAGTTACGCCTCCCATTTTTTTATTTTTTAAGATACAAACAGGAAACTTGGGCACATTACAGGTACCACTTGCCTTGATATGTGAGTGAAATTTCAGAAACATTGGAGCTTTCCTTGTGTGGCAATTAATTTTTGAAACAATGAGGAAAGAAACACCTATAACTTTGTCATTTTTAAAGTTACACACATGAAACTTTGCCACATTGTAGGTGGTACCTTGGGACCCATGTGTATGAAATTTCGGAAACGTAGGTGCTTGCCTTGTGTGGCAATTAATTTTTTAATAAATACCCAGGAATGCCTATAACTTTGTCATTTGTAAAGTTACACACATGAAACTTTGCCACATTGTAGGTGGTACCTTGGGACCTAAGTGTGTGAAATTTCAGACACATTGGTGCTTGCCTTGTGTGGCAATTAATTTTAGAAAAATGGGTAGTAGTGGGGTAAATACAGTTACGCCTCCCATTTTTTTATTTTTTAAGATACAAACAGGAAACATGGGCACATTACAGAGAACACTTCACTTGATAGGTGTGTAAAATTTCAGACAGCTGGGTCCAGGCATGTGGTGGCAATTAATTTTTGAAACAATGAGGAAAGAAACGCCTATAACTTTTTTATTTTAAAAGTTAGAAGTCTGAACATTGCTCACTTTGTAGATGGGTTAGGGGTAGATATGTGTCAGAAATTTCAGAATGATAGGTCCAGGCATTTGATGGCTATGGAATTTTTAAATTACATGTTTCAAAAAAATTTCTACAGAGGCCAGGTCTTCCTTTCCTCCCCCTCCCGCTTCCCGCGAAGAAAAGGAAACACTGTCTCGTCTCGATCCCTTTGATCCTTGCTAGTATCCATTACAGGGCTCGTGTCTGCTTGAGTAAAAAAGTGAAAGTAGGAAAGCAGACACGAGCCCTGTAATGGATACTAGCAAGGATCAAAGGGATCGAGACGAGACAGTGTTTCCTTTTCTTCGCGGGAAGCGGGAGGGGGAGGAAAGGAAGACCTGGCCTCTGTGGAACATTTTTTGAAACATTTAATCTAAAAATTCCATAGCCATCAAATGCCTGGACCTATCATTCTGAAATTTCTGACACATATCTACCCCTAACCCATCTACAAAGTGAGCAATGTTCAGACTTCTAACTTTTAAAATAAAAAAGTTATAGGCGTTTCTTTCCTCATTGTTTCAAAAATTAATTGCCACCACATGCCTGGACCCAGCTTTCGGAAATTTTACACACCTATCAAGTGAAGTGTTCCCTGTAATGTGCCCATGTTTCCTGTTTGTATCTTAAAAAATAAAAAAATGGGAGGCGTAACTGTATTTACCCCACTACTACCCATTTTTCTAAAATTAATTGCCATACAAGGCAAGCACCTACGTTTTTGAAATTTAGCACACATAGGTCCCAAGGTACCTCCTACAATGTGGCAAAGTTTCATGTGTGTAACTTTAAAAATGACAAAGTTATAGGCATTCCTGGGTATTTATTAAAAAATTAATTGCCACAAAACGCATGCACCAATCTTTCTGAAATTTCTCACAGATAACTATCCCTAACCAGTCTACAATGTGCCCAAGTTTCCTGTTTGTATCTTCAAAAATAAAAATGTGGGAGGCATAACTGTATTTCTCAGTGGGAAAGTGCAATGCAATGATTCCCTATGGGAAAGTGCAATGCAATGATTCCCTATGGGAAAGTACTGTCCAATGAATCCTTATGGGCAAGTGCTGTCCAATGAATCCCTCATTGTTTCAAAAATTAATTGCCACACCAGGCAAGCACCAATGTTTCTGAAATTTTACACACATATCAAGTGAAGTGTTCCCTGTAATGTGCCCAAGTTTCCTGTTTGTATCTTCAAAACTAAAAAAATGGGAGGCGTAACTGTATTTACCCCACTACTACCCATTTTTCTAAAATTAATTGCCACACAAGGCAAGCACCTATGTTTCTGAAATTTTACACACATAGGTCCCAAGGTACCACCTACAATGTGGCAAAGTTTCATGTGTGTAACTTTAAAAATGACAAAGTTATAGGTGTTTCTTTCCTCATTGTTTCAAAACTTAATTTCCACACAAGGCAAGCTCCAATGTTTCTGAAATTTCACTCACATATCAAGGCAAGTGGTATCTGTAATGTGCCCAAGTTTCCTGTTTGTATCTTAAAAAATAAAAAAATGGGAGGCGTAACTGTATTTACCCCACTACTACCCATTTTTCTAAAATTAATTGCCACACAAGGCAAGCACTTATGTTTCTGAAATTTCACACACATAGGTCCCAAGGTACCTCCTACAATGTGGCAAAGTTTCATGTTTGTAACTTTAAAAATGACAAAGTTATAAGCATTCCTGGGTATTTATTAAAAAATTAATTGCCACAAAACACATGCACCAATCTTTCTGAAATTTCTCACAGATAACTATCCCTAACCAGTCTACAATGTCCCCAAGTTTCATCCTTCTATCTTTAAAAATGAAAAAGTTATAGGCGTTTTTGTAAAACAATACTTGGCTATGGGAAAAAGCATTCAAAATGGCGTCCGATCCGGATCGGACCTCATCGGATCGGATCGGATCGGATCGGAGGTTGGTCGGATCGGATCGGATCGGATCGGATTTTCCCGATTTTGGGTCGGATCGGATTCGGATCGTGGATCGGATCCGATCCGATGCACACCCCTACTTTATAGAATTCTTGGCACCAATATCTTGACAAAAAAATTTAGGTTTGCCATACAGAAATTTGAAGGTTTCTTCAGTTTCTAGGAAAATAGTGCATTTTCCTTATGTTCTTAAAAGTTGATTTAAATAAATAAATGGGTATGTTGCTATGAGTCCATTTTCTTTAATAAAATCAGTTAGCTACATGTGAGACAAAACTATGGAAAGTGGGGATGAATCTTCACTATAGGCTTCATTCATTTGAATAGTCCTCCTCTCCAAGGGAATGCTGGGCTTTGTAGTTTGGGGGAGTGGAGAGCTCTTTAGAATAAGTATACCTTGGGAGAAACTATGGAAGGAATTTGAGGACACCAATACTGATAGGTCACTGTTATTGCTTATCTGCAGCCTGTATGCAAATACCAAGTTAGGGATAAGCTGTGATTGTGCAGCCAATCTCTCTTTCAATGGTGTAAAACAGAGAGGTATTTTAGCTCCCACATTATTTAATTTGTATCTTAATTCAATGGTTAAGAGTTTAGCTGACTCTAGATTTCACCAACCTAAACTGGACATAAGACCATTGTCATTCCTTCTGTATGCTGATGATGTAGTCCTGCTATCTCAGATGAGTATTGGCTTGAGATGACTATTAAGAGCATTGGCAACCTGTTGTAACAATGAACTTCTAACTATTAATTATAGGAAGACTAAAATAATAATCTTTACTAGAAGAAGGTTTAAATATAGGTGGCAAGCTAACGGAAATCCCATGAAACAGGTAACAAGCTACAGGTACCTGAGAGTAGTTTTTTATTCTAATGTCTCCTGAAAACTGTGAATAAAAAATGCTACTGCAAATGATCAGAGAAGTATCTCTTCCATACTACCACTACTAATATATTTATTTCTTACCCGCCTTTCCCTCTGGATCAAGGCGGGGAACAACATTAAATACAAAACAGCATAAAATACATAAAATTTATTAAACATATTAAACTAATGAATGATTAAAAACATATAAATAATACATTATTAAAAGGCATCTTAAAATCAGTCTTTATGGCATTCTTAAATTTCAGAAGACTGTTAAGTTGACAAATCTCTCCTGGCAGGCCATTCCACAGTCTGGGAGTGGCAGAAGAGAAGATCGTCTGGGTAACGGTTGTCAGCCTAATTTTTGTTGTCTGGAGTAAGTTCTTCCCAGAGGACCTGAGTGTGCAGGGCGGATTGTATGGGAGAAGGTGATCCCACAGGTAACCTGGACCATGTAGGGCTTTAAAGGTAATAACCAACACTTTATACTTTGCCCGGAAATTAATTGGCAACCAGTGAAGTGATTTTAAAATTGGTTTAATATGGTCATCCCTGGGTGTATTGGTGACCAACCTGGCTGCCATATTTCGAACTAATTGTAGTTTCCGGACTAGGCACATAGGTAGCCCTATGTACAGCACATTGCAGAGCTCGAGCCTTGAAGTTACCAGCGCGTGTACTGCCGTCTTTAGGTCTTCCAACTCTAGGAAGAGGCGCAGCTGGTGTATCAGCCAAAGATGATGGTAGGCACTCCTGGCTGTGGCATCTATCTGGGCTGTCATTTGGAGCGATTGTCGTATTTACGACTCTTAGTATAGGAAGCCTGCCAACTCCCTTATCTAAGAATGTCTGGGAAAAATGCCAGGCCTTTAACGGTTTAAAGGGTTTATTTGCAATTCCAAAATCCAATTACCAATAGCCAAGGTCACGCCAAAAGTTCAGTCCGTCCGAATGTCAAGCCGAGGGTCAAACCAAGTATTAGAGCAGTCCAAAGTCCAGAGCCAAAATAGTCAAGCCGGTTGTTCAGTCCACAGGTTCCAATTCAGGAGTATGCCGGGTGTCAAGAGCCGAAGACGACGGTTGTTCTCAACGGATCTTAGCTTCTGCCTTCTTTCTCCTTTATAGTTGCTTGAGCCTGTTCACAGCTGTGTGCAATTCCTTCGTTATCTTACTTAAGGCTTGCATCAGCTGTGCTCTGTTTTCTCAGTCTCATGCTTCGCCTTGTGGGCTTAGCTTTCTCCGCCCGTTTGAGCTGCCGCCTTTGCTGGGGAGTTACTGGACAAACTCCTTCAGGCTCCGAGTCTTCCTCATTAGAAACAGGGGGTGGGAGAGGGTGGCTTTCCTGGGGCTCTTCAGAGGAATCTCCCTGCTGTTCCTCCTCCTCCGGTAAGTCCTGGGGAATGGGTAAAGCTGCAGTCTCTGCCACTTCTTCCTCCTCAGAGGAAGATTCTTCAGACTGCCTCATGACAGCGATGGATCCAGGAGCTGTGAATGTAGTCTTTCAGGGGGAGTGTAACCCCATCCAGAACTGGTTGACAAACCTCCAAACCCAGGTTTGGGCTTTTGACAGTAAGCACCTCCATCTTGTCTGGATTCACTTTCAGTTTGTTTTTTCCTCATCCTGCCCGTTACCGCCTCCAAGCATTCATTCAGAAGAGACACACTATCCTTAGCTGACACTGTTGTCGAAGGCATAGAGAAATATATTTGGGTGTCATCAGCATACTGATACACCCCGCCCCATGCCTCAGGATGATCTCTCCCAGCAGGTTTATGTAGATGTTAAACAGCATTGGGGATAGGATGGCACCTTGTGATGCGCCATACAACAGCTCCTTCTTTGAGGAGCAGCTATCTCCAAGTATCACCATCTGGAACCTGCCGGAGAGAGAGGACTGGAACCACTGAAGCACAGTGCCCCCAATTCCCAGTCCCCTCTGGCATTCCAGAAGGATACCAAGGATGTTATATTCCCTTGGCTATTCAGGTACTTGTAGCCAAGGTTGTACCTTAGATGCTGCGTGGATCTCAGTTGTATATTTATGATAATTATGGACTTTTGTAGTCCTCCAAACCAAATTTTAAGAGTTATTTTTGCAGTCCCAAATTGTGTTTCCAATGTGGCCCTGAAACTGTACGCAGGCTTAATTTCTTTGGAGATCTGTGCATGAATTTCTGTGGTAAACTTTTGGCTCAAGCTTGTTTTTCTTCCCATAGGGTTGCCTACATTTACCCTAAAATACACTTTTCAGTCAATATGGAAAAGGGTGTTGACAGAGAAATTATTGTCTTAAGGGTTTATACCAGACCGTTTAATAACTCTTGGATATTCCAAAACCAAAGTAACAATTAAGCAACGGATATAGGATGCAGAACTATAGACTTGTCTAAGATCAATGACTAAATATCCCTTCTCTGAGACACAGACTAATTATCTGGCTAATTTAACTATTCACAAACATAGAAAAGCTTTCACATTAGCCAGATTCAATGTTTTACCATCCACGCGTTTAGAGGGAAGATATCAGAAGGAGACGTAAAATAAACATACATGCTTATGTGATGGCGGGGAAGTGGAAACTGTGGGGCATACTGTTCTCTTTGCCAAGATATTCATTGTGTTTTTATTACAGTATTTTACAAAAAAATTCAGGTGGGTCAAAGAAGTTTTATATTTTTGTTCTCTCTGACCAGGATCATCAGATTACAGATAAGGTGTCCAGGTTTTGTGCAGTGGACAGTGCATGCCATAAAGTTCTGACAAAAGAATAATATTTGGATAATACTCTGGGGTCAAGCAGTCAGTTTGAGGAGTTGTTGTTTCTGCTGCTGCTGCTGCTACAATATATTTATGTACACTGTGTGTAATTATGGTATATTTTGCATGTGTTGATCTTGGACCTTAATACATTATTAATTCTGAATAGTTTCCTGCTCGAACACCCCTGCTAATCCAACTGATTCTCAGTCGTCTCTAGGTCTTTGCATGTTTTGTCCCCTACTGTCACATTGATTCCATCTCAACTAGAATAAATTATCAGAAATGTATTACGAATGACAAATGGAGGGCTTTACTGCTGTAAATTATATGCCACTACAGATGCATGAGCATCCTCCTGATTACTTTGAAAGGGGTCAAGCCTTTGAGAGTGTTCAGATCCAAAGCATGCAGTGGCTCAAACCTTTCGCAAGCATTTGGTTTGAACATTTGCAAAAAGCTCTGTTGGTGCTCATTCAATTGTTGCAATCTGCCTCCACCTCCTCTCCTTGCCCCTGCCCCAAAGCCCAGCAACTTACATTGGGGCAGGGCAAAGGAAAGTGCTGGGGATGTAGGGTGCTCCTCATTTTCCTTCCTGTATAGTAGGGACATTGATCATGGTATCTTACTGGGTCACCTCTGTGAGATGGGAGTAGGAGGCACTGTGTTACAGTGGTCCTGCTCCTACTGGCAGGGCTGATTCCAGAGAGTGGTATTGGGGATTCCTGTTCCACCCCATGGCTATTAAGCTGTGGGGTGCCACAGGGCTCTATTCTATTCCTTATGCTGTTCAACATCTACATGAAGCTGCTGGGTGAGGTCATTCGGGGCTTGGGGGTTGGGTGTCATCAGTATGCTAACGATACTCTGCTCTACTTCTCCTTGTCATCGCAGTCAGCTGGGGTGGTGAAGGTGCTGGACCAGTGCCTGGAGGTTGTAATATGCTGAATCCTGATAAGATGGAAGCTCTGTGGATGGGTGATTCCCAAGTCTGAGAATTGGGTAAGCAGCCTGTTCTTGATGGGGTTGCACTCCCTCTGAAGGAGCTAGTGTGTAGCTTGGGAGTACTCCTAGATCCATCCTTGTCATTGGAGGCCCAGGTGGACTCAGTGGGCCAGAGTACTTGGGGCCTACTTCGGCTGATCTGCCAGCTACAGCCTTTCCTGGACAGGGATATCCTAGCCTCAGGTAACTTCCCGATTAGACTAATGCAATGCACTCTATGTGGGGCTGCCCTTGAAGATGACTCAGAAGTTGCAGATAGTGCAAAATGCAGCAGCTAGACTGCTGACCGGTACATGTCACAAAGACCATATAACACTAGTCTTAAAGGAACTGCACTAGCTGCCTATATGCTTCCGGTCGGAATTCAAGGTGTTGGTAATTACATTTAAAACCCCAAAAGGCTTGGAAACTCAATAATTAAGGGAGTGCCTCTCCCTATATATGCCTGCCTGAGACTTGAGATCTGTTGGAGACACCCTCCTCCACATCCCACCAACATGAGACATATACTATGGTGGGATATGGGTGAGTGCTTTCTCTGTTATGGCACCTGGCTGTGGAATGTCCTCCCTATGGAGGCCTGACTGGCACCAGAACTGGCTTTCATTTCGGTGCCAAGTTAAGACATGGCTTTTTATCAAAGCCTTTGATACCTAAATTCACCAAGCCTGAAATAGTTTTAATTGTTTGAACTGGTTTTACTGTTCTTAAATTCTATACTGGTTTTAGCTTATTAATGGTTTAATTTGTTTTTAGCTGTGTATATTTATTGTTTTATATTGTTTGTATGTTTTTATCTGTATGCTGCCCTGAGATCCTTGTGATATAGGGTGGGATACAGATGTTTAAATAAATAGATAAATAAAAACAGGGAACTTCTTTTAGCCCCAGGGTTGAATTCAATTCTGAAGCTTTCAGGGGCCACATTTCAGGGGGGTGGGGGTGGAGCTAAAGGCAAAGGAATGTGGCAAAAAATACATAAAATACCAGCATATTGTTGCTTAAAGGTCTTACTGCCAGTAACTAAGCCATAAGATAGTCATTTCAACCTGTTAGAATGGGGGGATGCCCCAAAGAGGAGGATGATTGGGGAAAGTGGCATGGGGCCAGGGGAAAGGGGCATGTCCACCATCTGAGGAACTCTGGAGGACCAGATTGGCACTCCAGGAGGGGTGGATTTGGCTCCTGACCTGAGGTTCCCCACCCCTGCTGTATAGTATTATATATGTGTATATATTATATTTATGTGTGTGAGGGGGGGAAGTACCATTGTTGTATCTAGTCAAACAAATTTTCTAGATTAAAAAAGGCAATTAAAAAAACTAACCCTCCAAGGAACCCAAGGCAGCGTACATTCCTCCTCCTCTCCATTTTATCCTCACAACAACAACCCTGTGAGGTAGGCTGGGTTGAGAATCTGTGATTGGCCCAAAGTCACTTCCATGGCCGAGTGGGGACTAGAACCTGGATCTCCCAACTCTCAGTCTGCTGCTCTAGCCACTACACCACACTGGCTCTTTTGTAGAAATTAAGGTATGATGAGTACACCACTAGCACAAGCAGTGACCCCACTTTCAAAAATGCAGTCACTCTCTGAAACAATTATTGCCTGTCTCCTGCTATTGTTCAGCAATCCCATGTCTCTGAAGGAGGCATCGAATGAGCTGTTCGTTGCCAAATTACTTGTATCAAAATAATCAGTGTTTTAAATTTCTTCCTTTTTAATAAAAAATGTTACACACTGCCCTCATACAGTCCAGAGATGTGGATATTGATTCTCACAGCGTCACATCTGTGTTCATTATATGCAGGACTGGCTTTAGTTGGCAAGTGATGGCTGGTTGTACCTTCTAGTACAAGAGTTTGTGATCATCCTCCCCCAGGGTAGGGCTGCCAATGACCATAGAGCCTTGGAGAAGGCTAGGAGGAGAGTAAATAGTGAAATATTTAATCAATTCAACAGAGACTAGATGATTTAATACAATCTGTTTCCAACAGGCTGGATGCGATAGAAGCATCTAACAGCCAGTCTACAGCGATTCCTGATCAATCCATTGGAGAAATCTAGGCTCCCCAAGGCTCAACAGGAGTACAGGCTCAACAGGAGTACAGGGCTGAAACAGCTTATGGGTTCTGTTGGCAGTGCTGGCTCCAGGTTTTTGAGGGCCCTTGGGCAAGACACTCTTAATTTCTTCCCTCTCACAGTGAAGTCTGCCTTCTCATTGTCATTGCCACCAACTGCTATTGCTTCTTATCCTCATCATTGCTGCTACTTGTTTGTATGACGGGCAGGGAGCAAACGGGCAGTAGCATCTACTGCTCCTCCTTTTCACCACCATTGTTGTCTGGGCCAGAACAAGAGGCAAGTCAACAAGCAGGCTGCAGTGATGAAGAGGAGCAGGCCCCCTTGCGGTGGTGTTGGCTCTTGGCAAGAGCCCCACCAAGCTGACCCTTGGTGCCGACCCTTATCTGTTGGGTTCCATGTTTGGTTTTAAAATGAAGTAGTTTGCTTCTGCAGAATAACACTTTGGGTTTAGAACAAAACTTTGTTTTCAGTTACAAACCTATTAGGGATATGTGGAAATTTAAGACAGATTGCTGAGCTTCCCTTACTGCGAGATGTCAGAGACCAATTTCGTGTCAATGTAAAAGCGTCTGCCTTTTTCCGGTGTTCCTTTTAGCCAGAACAGGAGGCAATTTATTGATTTAGCTACTGCGAAATAGTGGTTATGTGATTAAAGCACAGGAATTAAGCTCTCCCCCCCCCCATTTTCTGAAGTCAGGTAGCTAAATATAGCTGTTCACTGTTTTAGTTAAGGGAACAGCGTATGACATTTAAACCATGAAAGATGAGATGTATAACAAAGTTTATGATTTTGATTCACATTCCTCGGGATTTGGAAGAAACTCTGCATTGCTCATTCTGAATTATTATTCCCCACTGTGGGATTGGGTTTGATGATGAGTCCAACATGAATTCTGGAAGTAAATAGCCAAGCAGGTAACAAACCGTTCATATAACACCAGAGGTGGATATTTCTCCTTTAAGGTGGATAAGAATCAATTTTTTGAAGCTGGAGAAAAACAGCTTTGGAACACACACTTATATCAGACTATTTTAGGTCTTTCTCTCCAATAGACTGTAAAATGTGTTCTATGATGGTGGGTAGCATGGCTGACAGAACTCTTCTGAAGTCACTGAGCTCTAGGTGTCAGATTATACTCCTGGTGCCGTATAGTTCTCCAGAGCACTTTTTATTCTATTGACCTGCCATAGCTCTCAGGGAAATTTGGGTAAGGGTGTGTGTGTGAGGTGGATTGCTCATGGTTTCTCCTAGGGATGTGCACTGGATCGGACCCGATCCACGATCCGAGTCCGGTCCAGTGGGAAATCGGATAAATTATCCGATTTCCGATCCCGCAGCTGGATCGGCCGATCCAATCCGAACCGGTCCGAAAAAGCTCCGAACCGGTTCGGCGG
Source organism: Anniella stebbinsi (assembly GCA_029215795.1). Taxonomy (NCBI): domain Eukaryota; kingdom Metazoa; phylum Chordata; class Lepidosauria; order Squamata; family Anniellidae; genus Anniella; species Anniella stebbinsi. Next base: position 86,692,685 of record JARDYH010000005.1, on the reverse strand, counting down.
ATCGGCGGATCGGCGGGCGCCCACTGGCGCCCACCGCCGCTTCCATTGGCGGGCGCCAGCGGGCGCCCGCCGATGAAAGTGGACAGCGGGGGGGGGGAGGAGGGGGGCGCTTACCTTCTCGGCCCGGTGGCTCCCGTCCGGCGCTGGCGCCTACTACTACTAGCAGGCTCCGCGGCCTGCTCTAGGGTGGCGCGCCGGGTGATGTCATCACCCGGCGCGCTACTCTAGAGCAGGCCGCGGAGCCTGCTGGTAGTAGTAGGCGCCGGCGCCGGCCGGGAGCCGCCGGGCCGGGAAGGTAAGGAGGGGGTGCGTGGAGGGGAGGAGGGGGCGCGCGGAGGGGGGAGGGGGGAGGGGGGCCCTTACCTGCCCGGCCCGGCGGCTCCCGTCCAGCGCCGGCGCCTACTACTCCCAGCAGGCTCCGCGGCCTGCTCTAGGGTGGCGCGCCGGGTGATGTCATCACCCGGCGCGCTACTCTAGAGCAGGCCGCGGAGCCTGCTGGTAGTAGTAGGCGCCGGCGCCGGCCGGGAGCCGCCGGGCCGGGAAGGTAAGGAGGGGGTGCGTGGAGGGGAGGAGGGGGCGCGCGGAGGGGGGAGGGGGGAGGGGGGCCCTTACCTGCCCGGCCCGGCGGCTCCCGTCCGGCGCCGGCGCCTACTACTCCCAGCAGGCTCCGCGGCCTGCTCTAGGGTGGCGCGCCGGGTGATGTCATCACCCGGCGCGCTACTCTAGAGCAGGCCGCGGAGCCTGCTGGAAGTAGTAGGCGCCGGCGCCGGCCGGGAGCCGCCGGGCCGGGAAGGTAAGGAGGGGGTGCGTGGAGGGGAGGAGGGGGCGCGCGGAAGGGGGAGGGGGGCCCTTACCTGCCCGGCCCGGCGGCTCCCGTCCGGCGCCGGCGCCTACTACTACCAGCAGGCTCCGCGGCCTGCTTCAGGGTGGCGCGCCGGGTGATGTCATCACCCGGCGTGCTACTCGAGAGTAGGCCGCGGAGCCCGCTGGTAGTAGCCGCCGGCGCCGGACGGGAGCGGACGGGCTGAGAAGGTAAGCAGTGGCGGGGAAGGGGGCTTACCCCCCCCCGGAGCCGTCCGCTTCTATCCGCTGGCGCCCGCGGGCGCCAGCGGATGGAAGCGGGCGGCCCCAGGGGGGGTAGGGAGCGCGGGGGAGGGGGCTTACCTGCCGGGGCCGTCCACAGCGGACGACCCCGGGGGGGGGAGGGAGTTAGGCCCCCCCTTACCCACCCGCCGCCATTTTTTCCTCATAGACTTGCATTGCAATGCAAGTCTATGGGGAAAAAAATGGCGGCCGATCCAAAAATGTACGATTTTTGGGTCGGGATCGGACTCGATCCGGTCCGGGGGGCCTCCGATTTTGTCCGAACCGGTCCGGGACAAAATTGGAGGTCCCGATCCGGGTCCCGATCCGATCCGGGGGGTCCGTGCACACCCCTAGTTTCTCCTTCACAAGCAATGGCAAATATACTGTAGCATTTGAAGACTGTTTAACAGTATTTGATTGGAGCCTTATGGTATCTGGAAACTTAGGATTTATTTACAAATAATACAGGTTGAGGAAAGAAGCAGCAGTAACACAACCAATATTAGCCACAAATCAACATGAATTTGGTGGCAGCCAGTGCGGTGGTTCACTTGGCAAAACTACCGGTGGCCCCTTTATGGTGCTGGTGGGGAAATTTCTATATGAAGGTGGTTGTGGAGATGCGGGCTGTTACAGTTCAGTCAGCATTATACAAATGTACACTTGTTGATGTCAGGCAAGGGCACAGGCCGCTGATGACAGCAGGAGTAGCTGTCATCAGCTGTCATCAGCAGTTGCATGGTGCTCTTTGTGACAACCTCTGCTTCCTTCGCCACTTCTCTGATACCTAAAGGTCAGGGTGGGAATTCCCCTCCCCCTCTCTATCATCCTACAGACAAGTGATGGATTCACTTAACAATCTGCCACTATTGCCTGAACTCAAGCTCTAGAATTAACTAATGGACATGAATAAGCAAACTGTACCACTCTTACAATTTTAACAAACTAGAGCTTTTCTCTGCTTAAAGCCAGCTGAAATATCATACAACAGCCCAAGTGTATGCACCTGGGGATGGGCAAATTCACTTGCATCCAGTTCATCAGATGCTTGCCCCATTGATGCCACCCCCATGAGCTTCTTTTGCAGCTTGGCGAAGCCCAATGAGAGCTTGGCAGCCATCCACCCCCATTCCAGAAATTACATTTTCCCCCTCATTGTGTAAATGGCAGCCATGAAGGCCCCATTTATGCAAAGATAAAGGCGCAAATGCTCCATTTACACCTTTATTCTTGCGTAAATGAGGCCTTTATAGCCACCATTTATAAAGTGGGGAAATGCACAATTTCTGGAGCCTCCATTGTGTGCAACAGTGGAAGCTCTGAAAACTGTGCATTTTCCCCATTATGTAAATGATGGCCATAAAGGTGCCATTAATTTCTGGAACCTCCATTGTTGCACACAATGGATGGCTGCTGAGTGCTTGTGGGCCTCGTGGGTGCTCAGAGCATGGGTCCATGAATGTGCTGCGGGGTCCCAACTGGGTCCAGGGGGAGTTGATGTGGGGGAGTCCATTAGATTCTCGGACTCGGTCATGCACTCATGAGATCCCTATATGCACCAATGTTCTCCTGTTACATCCATGGTAAAGTCTGAGGGGGTGATGGACATCCATTAACATGCAGTGGCTCATCAACTGGTGTATGCCTGAATGTCAGTTAAGTGTTTGTGGATTTACTGTGGGCTCCTTCTGAAGTTATCTGCATGATTCCAACCTGTGCTGTTCTCTCATTTAACAGCAGGTGAAAATTCCACTGTCCATTTCCATATGATATTTTTAGTAAGAAGCTAACCTGACATTACTTGGGTGGTGTGGGAAGGAGACACTGCAGTGGCTCACATACCACAAGAATAACTTCATTCCTGAGACAAACACTGGTGTTTCCTGGCTGCCACATAATGGGTGAACAGTCTCTAATAGATGAGAATGGACAGATGTGTTTCTTGCTACAGCTAGCTAATAGCCTGTTTGGTCATACTGAATTGTTATCTTTAATGAAAAGGCTCCACCGTATAAAGAGCTAAAATAGTTCTACACTGAAGGTGGAGCCGATATACCATAATAAATAACTGCTTTAATAAGTGCACCATAATAGCAGTGAATTTATGCTTCTTTAGATAGGACTCTGTAGGTCCTTTTGTTAGCCTTATTTGTTCAGAGATTTCTATTTCCTCTGTAAATGCATACTCCAGGCTATATTATTGTGAACCAGGTCCCAGCTCAGTAATTAATGCTTGTGTTTGTGTATGTATTTTTAATAAGTTGAGACTGTAAAATGGTCCAGTTGTTTTTGGAGTTAAGGACTGAAAAATGTGCTGCATATATGATAATGTAATTACTTTCTGAAATATATTTCAGAAGGTTTTTTTATTGTATGTCTAAATACATATTTACTTCATTTAGTAGATCAACGCAAACCCAAATAAGTTGTTTTGGTGTGTTAAGTAAATATAAGCATTGAGAAACCCCAGAGAAGCCAATCTGATCTCATATTTATCTAGTTGCTCCAACAAATAATTCAAACATGACATTCTCCCATAAACATTTTCTTGATTCCTATGTCTGTTGCTTTTCCAGGGGTTGAGTTCACTTATTATTATTATTATAATTATTATTATTATTATTATTATTATTATTATCAATACAAGGTGATATTTTTTAAAAAGTAAATGTTTTCCAGGATCTTATCTATAGGGGATATTATCAGGCTTAACAATGGGTGATTATTCTTGATTGAACCAGCCTCCTCCCTTGATTTGTGGAGAACATAGCAAAAAGAACATCAGATGAGCCCTGCTTGATCTAGCCCCATATAATGTTTTCGCCTATGGTAAGCCAAGAAGGAGAGGAAGGCAACAGCCCTCCATTATTATTATTATTATTATTATTATTATTGATCTATTTCTCTCTCGTGGCAGTTTTTCTAGACGGACATGACAGGCTTTGCCAAGTCATGCTGTCTTTTATTGATTCAGGAATTTCCTGATGATTGAGCATGTTTTAATTATGACTGCTTTCTGGATGTTGGTGTGGATGTATTCTGGTAGGCCCAGTTTCTGGAGGTTTTCTGTATATTTTTTTTGATGTGATGCGACTAATGGGATAATTGTGACCTTTTCCTATTGCCATAGTTCTTTGACTTCCATGGCCAGTGGTGTATATTTGTCTCCCTTTTCTTCTTCCTTTTCAACAACATTTTTGTCATTCGGTATTGCTATGTCGATGAGGTATGTGTGTTTTTCTTTTTTGTCTATGAACATTATGTCCGGTTGATTGCAAGGCATTATCTTGTCCATATGAATTGTTCCGTCCCAGTATATTTTATGATCTGCATTTTCCAGAATTGTTTTGGGTGAATATGTATAGTATGGTGTAGGTTGTTTGATAAGGTTGAATGTGATGGCCAGTTGTTGGTGAATAATTTTTTCAGCTGTATTGTGTTTGTCTGTATAGTCCATTCCTGCCGGAATTTTACATCCTCCTGTGATGTGGTCTATTGTTTCTTGAAACTGATGGCGTTTCCTGCATAGGTCTGTTGTTACACTGTTATCTTTTATGATGTATTTTTTGGTAATTTTGGTTGCTGTAACTTGATCCTGTATAGCTATTAGGAATTCTCCAGTTTCTGGAAATAGCTCACTCTTCCTGAGCCATTCGTACGATTGTTCTTTGTTTATTTGTGGGTCCTGTATTATGTTGTAGTGCTTCCCATGGAGTGCTTATTGTGCCCATTTTTCTTTTTTCTCTGCGAGTGTAAGTGGTTGTGTTTGATCTTCGTTTTGTAGTGCTAGGTTGAGTGGGGTATAGTTTTTATCTGATTTTACTATGGCTTTATGAATGGGGGTGTTTTTGGTGTGGAAGAATTCTCTGAGTGATTGTATCAGTTTAGCATGAATTCAAATGTCCAGCAGATTCCTGCTGATTGTTATTCTTTCAATGCATGAGTTGGGGTGGAGCATGCGGTGTTTTGTGAGTTCGATGCAATTGAGTCTGTTTATTTCTTCAAGTTCAGTGTGTGATCAGTGTATGATTCCGAATGAGTATGTGAGGATGGGTATTGCGTAGGTGTTGCTGGCTTTGAAAATGTTTTTCAAGTTGAGTTTAGATTTTAGGATTCTCATAGGCGAGTTTTATATTGCATTCTCAGTTGAGTTTTTACTGTGGAGTGGTTGATTTTTGTGTTTTGTTGGAATCCTAGGTATTTGTATGTTTTATTTTCTTCCATGTTATCTAATATTTCGTTATTTAGTATTTCTGATGTTTCTTCTTCCTTCCATTTTCCTCTTTCTATGTGTAGCATCTTGCATTTTCCTATCCCGAATTCCATTTTCATGTCTGTCGTCAGTTCTTCAGTGATTCACAGGAGGCCTTTTATCTGTGTTGAAGTTGAAACATAGATTTTGATGTCATCCATGTACAGGAAGTGATTGATTCTGTGCTTTGCTTGTTTTTGGCATTTTATGTCTATGTCATATGTGGTGTGGTGTTGTTAAGGGATAGTGGATTCAGACACAGGCAAAACCATAGGATGCTGAATGTGTCACCATGGAATATAACACATTTGATATTTATTTTTTCTGTCTGTATATGGTCCTTGACTGTTGTTAGGTGTATTGTCATTCTCCATGTCTCCATGATTCTTGTCAGAAAGATTTGGATCGAGGGATGTATTTTGCATATTATTATTATTATTATTAGTAGTAGTAGTAGTAGTATTTCCCCCACCTTTCAACAAATATTCTCAAGTTTGTTTACAATTTTACAAGAATGTTATATATTAAAAATTAAACATGAATTAATATCATAACAGTAAAAAACATAAGAAAAGGTATAAACATCTATATCCAAAAGCTGGTGCACTGCAGCTCAAAGGCCTGGAAGACATTTTAGGGCCTGTATGAATGTGCTAATGCAGCTCTGATTAATCTTTTCCAGGAGATAATTTCATAAATAGGGATACCTCAAAAAGGCTGGGGTTCTGGTACTAACCAATCTTTTTTCAGATGGTGAGTTATAGGTGGAAGGGACACATATGAACAGTCATTTTAGGGAGTGGGAGGCACTGCACTGCAGTGGTTCTGCTCCTACTTGGCAGGGTGGCTCCAGAAGATGGTGCTTGGGGGACATTGCTCGGCCCCATGGATTCTCCAGTATGGGGTTCCTCAGGGGTCAGTCTTGTCCCCCATGCTGTTTAACATCTACATGAAACTGTTGGGAGCGGTCATCCAGAGTTTTGGGGTGTGTTGTCATCAGTACGCTGATGAAACACAACTCTATTTCTCCTTCTCATCTTCAACAGGCGAGGCTGTGGATGTGCTGAACCAGTACCCGGCTGCGACAATGGACTGGATGAGGGCTAACAAACTGAAACTCAATCCAGACAAGACTGAGATGCTGTTAGTGGGTGGTTCTGCTGACTGGATGGAGGGTGGTCAACCTGTTCTGGATGGGGTTGCACTCCCCCTGAAGGAGTGGGTTTGTAGCTTGGGGGTTCTCCTAGAACCATCTCTGTAACTTGAGGCTCAGGTGGCCTCGGTGGCACGGAGTGCCTTCTACAAACTTCGGTTGGTGGCCCAGCTACGCTCCTATCTGGACAGGGATAACCTGGCTTCAGTTGTCTATGCTCTGGTACTCTCTAAATTGGATTACTGCAATGCACTCTACATGGGGCTGCCTTTCAAGATGGTTCAGAAGCTGCAGCTTGTGCAAAATGCAGCTGCCAAAGTGATAACAGGAACCAGAAGGTTCGAGCATATAAGACCTACTCTGGCCCGCTTGCATTGGCTGCCTATATGTTTCCGAGCCCAATTCAAGGTGCTGGTTCTAACCTATAAAGCCTTACACGGCTTGGGACCACAAAACCTGATGGAACGCCTCTCCCGACACGAACCTACCCGAACACTACGATCCACATCGAAGGTCCTCCTCTGGTTGCCTACTCCAAGGGAGGCACGGAGGGGGCAACAAGGGAAAGGGCCTTTTCAGTGGTGGCCCCCCAATTATGGAATGATCTCCCTGACGAGGCTCGCTTGGCGCCAACATTGTTATCTTTTCGGCGCCAGGTCAAGACTTTCCTCTTCTCCCAGGCATTTAACAGCATATGATGAGGGTTTTTGTGTTGTTGTGTTGTTGTTGTGCTTTGACCCAGAAGGATATTGTAATTTTAACTTGTTTTTATGCTTTTAAATTTTGTATATTGGTGTTTTAATTGTTCAGTGTTTTTAATTTTTGTAAACCGCCCAGAGAGCTTCGGCTATGGGGCGGTATATAAATGGAATAAAATAAATAAAATAAAATAAATAAATTTAAAGAAGCATCTTCATCAAAATTCATTGAGTAGGATAGTGTGACAAGATGCAGTGGAATCTTGTGCATTTTTATTTGGTAGTAAGTCCCATGGAATTCAGTGGGTTGTATTAACAGGCATGTATGCATAAATCTGAAGCCTTAACAGTGCAATACTTTACATGTCTATGCACAAGTGCATCCTATTGAGTTCAGTTTGACTTGAAGATTACAGCGCTATAGTGCAATGTTAGATATGTCTATTCAGAAAGTCCCATTTAGTTCAATGGGATTTATTTCCAGGAAAGCAGGTATAAGATTGCAGCCTCAGAGTCTGAAAAAAAATGGTGTATGGGGCAGTTCAAATCTTTGGCTACTAGTGATATTCATAGACTTGTAAATGGATCCTAATCTATGTTATTATCTAAGTATATTTGATGTAGTATTGAAAAAGATTCAGTCTCTCCTTTATGCCACAGTAGTTTTGACCTTAAATGAGTAAATCTTCAGTTTATTAACTTCTTGTACTATTTATTCATTCGTTTATTATATTTGTAAAATGCATGTAAAACAAAATTACTAGGCATCACACAATTTTAAAAAAGAATAAAATACGAAGCTTGTCCTAATGGGTATTTTTTTGTTTCTGCTGAATCTTAGAATGAAAAATAAATACATGCATAAAATTGAATACAAAAATGCAGGTATTGAGATACACAGACAGACAGACAGACAGACAGATAAATAGATAGATAGATAGATAGATAGAAAAATAAATACAATAAAAATCATGGTTTCTTATTAGAGCTGTGCACAAATGACCTCTCAAAATTCTTCATCCTATTTGTGGGCAGAGAAATTGGGGCGGGGCGGGCAGTTAAACCAAATTTCTCTAAGGAGAGAAGAAATTCTCCAACAGTTTCTTACAGGTAGGGGTCATCATAGCTAGGGATTGTGGCACAGCTTATTTCTACTTTCTTAAAGGTTTTGGGAGAAGGTAGGTTGCACTGCCAACTGTATTCGCAGCTGGCCCACATTTTACATTCTAAGCTGTGGTGGTTAAGCATTTTGAGCTAAACATTATGGTGTAACGTATTGTGTGAATCATGACATAGGCATATCATGTGAACCATTCGTATCCATGGTGGTTACACTACCATGGTTTAAACACCCTCACTAATCATTTGCTGCAAAAGTGTTAGCAGCCTAACCATGGCTTAGCATGTTGCCTGAACAGGCCCAATGTCTCATACCTAGTGTCACTCAAGGACATTGTGGAGGAAGAGGGGAAAGGTGGCCACCATATAAAAATAATTGGAATATATGAAGCCAAAGAGACTACAGGCTGCCAGAGATATGATTGTACAATAAAAGGCAGGACAATTGTGCTCATTCCTCAGCAACCTCATAAGTAAAGTAAGCACAAGAACCCTGAACCCAACCCATGTGAATTTCTCTGAAATGTTCTTGTCCTCTGAATTTCTTTTTGAAATCAATTTGTTTTCTCTCAAACTGAATGAATATGGTTGAAAAAAATGTGAGATAATTTTTGGTGAAATCTAAATTCTATGGGCAGTATCCAATAGAGCTGCTCTACCGCTACTGGTACGATTGCACACACACACACTATGAGCTCCACTGCCCTGCCCTGTTATGCAAGAAGTTATTTTTAGAAGCATAAAAGCCCTGTTGTGCAAGTGATCACTCCCAGGAATTCACAGGCATTGCATTCCGAAATCCATTTTTGATGATTGAAAACTGGAATTTGCTTATCTAAATCCAGGTGTTATAAGTCATAACTTCTAATTTTTCCTTGCATATTTCTTCTTCTTCTGATCAATTGGTTTCAATGTAACAGATCTCAATTCTTAGAAAAAATAGTGGGCTGTATTATAATGAGTTAGACCATTGGTCCCTCTAGTTCAGTACTATCTACACTGTTAGGAGTTCTCTGGGATTTCAAGTAGGGATGGGAAAATCCTAGAAACTTTGGGTGGCTTAGTTACCACCACACAAAGTTCCAATGACCCACCTACAGAACAGGAAATCCCACAAGAGTTACAGGAAACAAATAAAGGACTCAGAAGGTGTTACTACACCCTTCTGCCCCCTGCTGCTGCATGGAAGCTGGTTGTTTATTTATTTTAAAAACTTATAACCCCTTTCTGATGCAGAATTTGTGAACCACTCAAGTGGCTCATGTCCAAACTAAATATGATGCTGAATATGTCACAGTGGCTGTCATTGAAATTATTAATAGCCACAGGCAAATAGAAACACACACACACACCGCCACCGCCACCGCCACCGCCAATTTTCCTAGGGGCTGAGTGTGCAGAGAGTGGTCCCAGCAAAACATTTCCTCTAACTCAGAATGGTCTGTTCTGTCAGTAGGCTGGGAAAGATCTCAGAAAGAGATACCCAGCCCTGCTGCCAGTGAGAAATTTCTCAACTAAAGATGCAAAGGATCGAACATGGGACCTTCATTATGCAAGGCATGTGCTCCATCACTGAGCTATGGTCATTACATTGTGGGGTACATTATTGCTGTACATTAATCATTTAATCATATTCTCTAACATGTTTTTCAAAGCCCCATGTGCTTTGATCTTTTTAAAACTGCTTTTATATGTGGCAATTATGTTCTTATTGAACAACCACCCGCTCTATGTCTATTCTGGCTCTTTTATTTTTACTTAAAATTCATGTCATTGTTCTTTCTCCCACCCTGTGCATTACTTTAATTTCTTGAAATCATTACAGTTGGTTTCCATGATTTCATGTTCAACATCAGAGTTAAATTCTGCGAAATTATATTCCCTGAGAAGAGCTCCAGTGATGCTGCTACAAATTGGATTTTGTATTGTGTACCTTCTGGGTTACAGATGCATCCAAGCCTGTGATGGCATCAGAACAAAATGAGGGATGCTCCTGTGCCAGAAAGGTTTAGTGAGGGAGGTGCAGCAGTTCATCAGAATTGGAGGGATGCTGCAATTACAACAGATGCACTGCTGAGTGGATGCATAGTCATCACCGAGTGAGAAAGGAAACCGACAGCATGGGTCCAGCATGCTCAATAGAAGACTGCTGAGTATTTCATAAATTGTGAATATAAATGCAATGATAAAACCACCGTGTCTAGTCTTATGCCTCAGCGAGACCTAATTACCCTCTTTAGCAACACTTTAAGTATGATACCAGAGAGCCCTTGCAGAGCTGGAAGACAACTTACAAATGAGATAATTCAGCTGCCTAGAGGAAAATGGGGGTGGGAGAGCAGAGTTTTCAACTAGCTGCTGGAGAAGTAGCCAAATGGCTTTGGCTGGAATTGCAGATTTGGCAGTAGGCATCATTGTCTCGGCGTTATGTGCCCGATTAGATAAACGACAGGTGGAAAGCGCTGAATGGTCTGATCAAATATGTGATGAAGGCTTTTTCTGGTGGATGCTGGCATATAGAAAGGGCTGACTGTGTTGCGCAAACTTAGGAAGCAGACAAATGTGTGTTATTGTATTTATGGCATGTGGCATAAATATAGTGTATTCATTGTTTCATTACGTTTGTGTACCTGGCCATAGTTGGAATAAGCATAATTTATATTAAGAGTGTGTGTGTGAGAGAGAGAGAGTGTTTATACCACAGACTATAATTATTCAGTAGATTTACAATATTCATCATCGAATAACGGAAACCTTGTAGGGTAGCTTTCCCCAACCTGGTGCCCTCCATTCTCACAATTCCTAATAATTGGTTATGCTGGCTGGGGCTGATCAGAGTTGGAGTCTCCCAAGCTTTTGAAGGGCATCAGGTTGGGGAGTGCTGTTGCAAGGCATCTTGCCATGCTTCCTTCAACATGATACCATGGACATCACAACAGGGCTGATACTGTGACATTCTGTACATTAATGGAAAACATATACACAGCTGCCAAAGAATGGAGCAGAACAGATGCTTATTGAATGTGGGTATATTTCTAGGGGATACAACTTATTTGCATCTATAAAAAAATAGATGGATTTCAACCTTCTCCCCATCCAGTTTCCTCCCTGGATTTTGGGTGACAGAATATCTGGTCTGATTTCTGAAATAGAACTGAAGCATTAGGAATGCTCCATTGTTTCATTTAAAAAAAAAGAATTCCAAAAGCAGATTGCTACAGATTTCAGTTCATTTCTGTCTCTTCTCTGCCTATGTTCTATATTATCAATGTGCACATCCATGTTGATAAAGAACTATAAAAAAGCAATCATGACTTGATTGAATGTGCCTTTGTGGCAAGATCCTTTGGTAAAATGTCAAACAAATGTGTGTGTGCTTCTGTAGAACACCACCCATAAAGGATCTTGATGTAATCATACCTTGAAAGCATCAAGAGGCATTGAACACTGCCAAAAGGAAGAGGTGGAGGGAGGAGGAGGAGGAGATGTGTTTAGATGCAATTGGAAGAACTGAATGGAAGGAATTGAACTCTGCAGCAAACTACACTCCTTTCTAGGAGAGGGCAGGTCTCTTGTGCAGGGACCCACAAGAATCTGGAGCTAAAACAGTCTCTTAAAACCTAAGGGATAATCACTTCCCCTTAAGTAGTGAGTGCTGACATGAATGGAGCTACAGCAGACCACTAAGAAAAGAAGAGGGATGTATCAGCATGCTTGGGGGAACTCAAAAGTTTGCAAAAGTACAAGAGGTCAGTAATGGAACAGAGGAGTCCATCTACATTGGTGATTTAGTGCTGAGGGAAAGCACTTCAGGGTTGTTTGCCAGCATATGATGTGGCCAATCAGCAGCCACCCCACAACCTCCCTCTCAAAAAGGTGCATATTCACAGAGGTGTTTTAGTGCATCTTTTTTACTTAAATGTGACTCCCACCTGGTTCAGCTGCAGTGTGCCCATTCCTCCAAATTGAATCTGGCATGCTGGGCATGCCTAGGGGTGTGAATGTGACTACTGTGACCTGGTCACCCCCACTCTTGTTTCTCCTGCATCTCCCTTCTCTGCACTTCCCAGAGTGCAGAAAAATAAAACACGAACATTTAAATCACACTGTATGAAACATTAAAACAAAACACCAGAAGAGTAAAGCCATCACCTGTGCATGTTCATAGCAAAGCAAGGAGGCCTGGGTGGCTGCCAACAGAAATGAAAGGGTGAATAGCTGCCACCGGCTCCAGAGCACTAGTAGAGGAAATTACTCCAGCCTTTTCCCTCTGTGCATGACATACAGGCAGAGAGGTGGTGGCAGTGCCAAGCCCACCCACTTTCCACTATCATTCGGAGGTTCCTTCATCTATAAGTAAAGCACATCTAAAATCGCGATTTGGGTATCATTGACAGGCTCCTTTGTGTATAAGTAAACCATGTCTAAAATTGGGATTGTGTGGACATGTGATTCTGGTAACATTCAGAGGCACTGTCTTCAAGAACTGAACCGTGTCTAAAACCCTGTCATTTGGAGTCTTCTTCATTGGTAAGTGTAAAGTCAGATCGAATTGGGACAATCACTATTTTGGGGGCAATTTCATCTCTTCCACTGTGTAGGGGAGCATGTGGTGGTGAGATGGAAAACCATTCATCCATTCAGTCATTCATTGCATTTCTATACCGACCAATGGCTGAAGCTCTCTCGGCGGTTTACAAAAATTAAAACCATGAAACCCATTTCAAATATAAAACAGTGTAAAACTTAATATAAAATACAGTATAAAAGCACAACCGGCATAAAACCGAGAAGCAATGCAGAAATCTATATAGTTTTAAAATACAGATTTAAAACAGCAAAGTTAAAAATTAAGCTGATAAACTGTTAAAATACTGAGAAAATAAAAAGGTCTTCACCTGGCATCTAAAAGCGCATAATGCAGGTGCCAGCCGAACCTCTCTAGGGTGCTTATTCCACAGCCAGAGTGCCACAACAGAGAAGGCCCTCCTCCTGGTAGCTTCCTGCCTCACTTCCTTTGGCAGGGGCTTACGGAGAAGGAGCCCTGAGAATGATCTTAGGGTCTGGGCCGGTACATATGGGAGGAAGCATTCCTTCAGATAACCTGTCCCCAAGCCATTTAGGGCTTTGAAAGTTAATACTAGCACTTTGAATTAGACCCGGACTTAGCAAGATTGATGCAGTTGATGATCTTCAGTTCAGTTGGAGGGACTTCACCCACCAAACCCCAAACTATGGCACATTCAATGGCACTTTGACCTGTAAAAGCAAGTTTTAAGGTAGTGTATACTCTGCTTTTCTTGCTTCATGACCTGCTGACAGACCAAAACCAATTTCATGAAAAAAACCCAGATATAATAGAAAGCGGTTCTCATTCTCTTTCCATGAAAAATGGCCTGAGGAGGCAACCTCCCCTCCATCAGTGAGAACTGAGCATCCTGGAATGTTGACTGTTAATTAGAACAGAAAAAGGTGAATGGGGGTAGAATGGCTTTCTTCAGCCCCTTGTAGACTAAAGTATTCTGTAGAAAGATATGATTTTCTGGCTGGCACTCCTGTTAGGGGGTGAGGATACACTGCAGCATGTTGTTGCAAATCCCCTTGTAACAGATATTGGATTACTTTATAGAAACTAGTCCTACTTTGAATTATTTTAGGAGATGAGGTAAGATTACTTCTCTATCAGATATGCTTGTGACTAATGTCACAAATTAGCTAATTGAATTTTTTTTTCTTTTGACAAAGGACTGCAACAAAGGGTGTTAATAGCATACAATTTACTTTGTAACATTTCATGAAAGACACTGGCATTTAGCTGGGTGTGATAATGATACACTTTCCTTTCTGCATGTATTTTACTTTGATGTCTTTAGATCTTCCCTAATAAGCTCCCTTCAGATTGTTCTCGGTAATCAATGGAACTGTTGTGAAAACTGTATCAGGAACCATGTTCCAAGAGACAGAGATGGAGTTTTTGTGGAGGAGGGGTGTCTTAGACTTCTTACATTTGTTAACCAATCAGAACAATGGAGAAGAATTACTTCAGAGAGAAGGACATTAACATTCCGCTGCTCCTCTAAGCTTCAGGAAATGAAGAAAAGATATGATTCCGCAAATTCATTCATTATCACCAGACGTCCATATTTCCCAATAGAGGCTGATAATGATAATATTGGAATCTTGCATCGTGCTGCCTGTCTAGCTTCTATCAGTTTAAGAACAAAAGAAGAGCCCTTCTGGATCAGATCAAAAGCCTATCTAGTTAGGCATTCTGTGCCCACAATGGCCAACCAGCTGCCTATGGGAAGCCAACAAGCAGGACATGGGTGCAATAGCACCCTTCCACTCATGTCCCCAATCAACTGGTATTGAGAAGCATACCACCTCTGATACTGGAGGTAATATAACCACAATTTAGGAGCATTTCAGACATGACACTCTCCTACCTGTATGCAGGATAAAACATATACACTACCATTTGTAAAGATCATGCAAGTATTGCTTCTGTAGCATGTACACCATTTTCACCCTACACTCCCACCCACCCACCCACCAATGTAAGAGAAATATCACCTGTGAAGTGCTCTTAATTATTTAGAGTAGCCTTGTGTCCTATGAATACTCAGCAATTTCAATATTAAACAAAGCAAACATTATTTTTTATGAAGACTGACCTGCTCTCTACTACCTGCACATTTAAAGAAGTATCTGTATACTGAAAGAAAAATACATTGGATTATCCAGCTATGACATCTGATAACAGTAGGATTAAATGAGGAGCTTGTTCTCCTACTTTGGTCAAAGTATATAGGCTAAGTGATCTGCTAGTCCTTGTGGCCCTGATGCTGATAAAATAGTTCATCTTTAAGGGCTCAAAATGCATTTGGCCTGTTCATGATTTGCTTGCTCCATTTGGGTTTTTACCAATTCATCTACTGTTGCCATCTTCCTCCATTACTTGATACCTTGTAAATCCACTTCCCCCTATTTTACAACAACCATGTGCCCCCTGAAAAACTGAAATCATAAAGATTTTCTGAGCCTTGGAGGAGAGGAACAACACAACACAAGTCAATAATCTCTAGTAACATCTAGTAACAAACTGAACTTGAGCTTGAGTTAATACAAAATGTCAGTGTTGAAGTTCATGCATTTTTTACTTGCATAATATTAAATTGAAATTGAGCATTAATTAGTGGGAACTAATATCTGATTTATGAATCAAATTAAATAAGCCTGATGAGTGTCAAACATTGATTCTCCCCTCTCCCCTCCAGCATAGTCTGCTATTACTAACGCTGTGCCGAAAATTCCTTCCACATTATTTTTGACCATTCTTAATCAGTTTGATAGAAAAGAAACTATTTTCAAAAAGGATTCAGGATTCTTGTGTTTATCTTACTTACGTAGTAGTCAAGGGATGTGCATGAGCATCTTGTCTTTCATTGTACAATAATATCTCCAGTAGCCTGTAGAGTCCTCGGCATCCTGCAGTTCAATTAACACCTGGGGAAGACATCATCATCTGGGATTTCCCAGATCATGAAGTGCAGGCAGCCTTGGAAGCTGCATAGCAATGGTGAGATATGCAACAGAAAGGAAACATGGCATTTATGCTTTGGGGTCCTGCAAGGGCTCATATTGTCTCCAATGCTATTTAACAAGTGCATGAAACCACTTAGTCAGCTAATTCAGAGATTAGAGCGTAGTGTCATCTCTACACTGATGACCTATAGCTCCAGCTATCTTCCTCAGCAGATCCAGGTGAAACAATGGAAGTTCTTTATCAGTGTCTGGCCATAGTAATGGACTGAATGAAGATTAATAAATCCAGACTTAATCCAGACAAGATGGAGGTACTCCAGGTGGGAGGTTCCTCTGTCTGAATGATGGTGTTCAACCTACTCTGGAAGGATTTGCACTCCCCATAAAGGATCACATTCATAGTTTGGAAGTATCCGGCTGGACATCAGGAAAAACTTCCTGACTGTTAGAGCAATATGACAATGGAACCAATTACCTAGGGAGGTTGTGGGCTCTTCCACACTAGAGGCATTCAAGAGGCAGATGGGACAACCATCAGTCAGGAATGCTTTAAGGTGGATTCCTGCACTGAGCAGGGGGTTGGACTCGATGGCCTTATAGGCCCCTTCCAACTCTACTATTCTATGATTCTATGATTTCATAAATAAGTTAAGAACAAGAACCCTGAAACAAACCCGTGAGGATTTCTCCAATATTTCTTCTCCTTTGAATTTCTTTTTGGAAGCAATTTCTTTTCTAGGGCCATTGTGTAGAATTGGAGACAATTTGTATCCAATTGTGTGTCTTTTGGGTATATTCAATAACAGAAAGTAAGAGATCTGAAAACTTACACAGCAACTGATATTAATTTGTCTAACTGCATTCGTATGTAGGATGATGTATCATCTTGTACCAACAATGAATGTTCTATACCAACAATGAAGAGTCAGGGCATTTCTAAACAATTTATTGTTTCTATTTGTGATATTAAAGGAAAGCACAGGTATCTAACACAAGCATATGTTGGACATACTGAAAGAAGAATCTACAATGATACAGTGATAGTTTAGATAATAATCTTGACATTATTTACTACAACAAATGCATTGTGTTACTTACTATGAGATCTCTCCTAGATATTAAAGACTATTCCAAGTTACATTCTAAGAAACATTGCTTCAGATAACAATCTCTTTGTCAGCAGATGTGTTTGCTATTGCAAACTCTAGCTCCTCTAGATACTATGAATTAAATTATGTCCCAATTCCCCATCTGCCATAGTTGTCATAAACTTTTTTAATAGAAATAATTCTGCTTTTCAGCAGTTGCCTTGCGTAGGATATAATTGATATGGAAAGATATTTTCACCTTCTCTCTTGCTTGTTTTTTCTCTACTAAGCAAGTATTTAATTCCAGCTTCAGGCTTTATTTGTTTACTTGTGATGGTGTTCATTTATGAAGAAATGCTAAATTTAATTATTCTTGGAATTCTTCTCAGAAAATGTTTTCATCAAACTGTGATAAAGGATTCCTCCTTCTGTGAACTACACTAGATTTTTAGCTAACATTTTCCTGGTTCTTAATACTTAGGTACTTGAAGAACACAAACGTATAGATTGTGCTCTTGGTAAATGGATGACTGAGAGATCAGAGCCCCCCATCTGTCCTACAGTCTGGCTGCAAGAGCGATGCAGGCCAGTTAAAGGATGGAAGCGATTTTGTCTCCCATCCCACCTGAAGAACAAAACATACACATACACACACACACAAACAGCTTGATGGACTTCTGAGCCTGTCTAGCTCATTTACTGGTGGTGAATGGGAGTCGTTTTTCCCATTTCCTTTGGCATTCACATGTTCTGGCAAACTGACATGGGGCATCCACATCAGTGAGAAGTCCAACAATAAAAATCAACTCCAGTCTACCATTACACTGAGTGGTTCATGAACTAACACACACAATCCACAACAAACGAGAGTGCAAGTCTATGAAAAGCTTCACAGTACTTTTCATGGCACAGTCTTTAGTAATCCAAAATCCAAATAGAAGAGAGTCCATGTGCAGAGTGCTTTCAAAGTCCTTAACAGTGATGGATCCAAACAAAGAGGGATTTTGGGCTATGATTCATGCAAAGACTCCTTTCTTTTGCTCCAGCTTATAAAGGGAGGCATGGGCCTGTTCAAAACCACTTGAGAGATAGGGGCTCTGGCCCATAAGTCATGCCCCTGTCCAAATAGGGTGGAACTGCTCAGCCCACCAAGATGATGCTACAAACTGAATGACTCGTTCAGGAAAGTGGCTCCACCTTCTTCTATCAGGTTCCCAGAGAAGTCTTGCAGCCTCATGGTGAAGGCAGAGGGTGAAACTATTCCCTTCAGCTCTTTTTCTGAAAACTCTGACAGGGATAAGCTTGCACAGATTCTGACATTCCAAACTAGTTCTAAATAAATCTAAATACAGATGGCAAGGCCTCATTGCCTTGTTGAGAGCCATAGGATCTGATAGATCCTGGCCTCTCCTCTCCTCTCCCCCTCTGCTCCCCACCCCACCCACCAGAACACCCATCCCATGACATCTCAGATATTCTAGGACACTCTTGCAACCTCAGAAAGCAACTGCCATGGAAAGGATATGCTGTTGGATTCCCTCCCATCCCCAAGATCATAGGTGTGTCTATGGTCTTGGGAGGGAAAATCTGAATTTGTATGAAGCCATAATGCATATGGCAGACACTACTTAGTATTTCACAGTTCATCCTATGACTGTGTCATATATCCCTAATTTTAGTATTTCCTTTGGAAGGAGTACATTTGACGCAAGCAAAAGCCTATTTGACCCAGATGATTTTGTTTATAATTGTTAGGATAATCAACCTTGACCTGGTTCACACAACATGGTGTGGCTTGTCATGGGTAATTAATCCATGATGAGCTGCGGTGCCTGTGGGTGCCACTTTGCACTTAAAACTACCACTTGGGGGGGATAATGTCACATGCACTTTGTGAGCATGGCTTATGCGAGGGTTAAACAATCTTCACATATCCCATGGTCTGTTTTTGTTTAAGCCTCACATAATTAACACTCATGAGGTTTGAATGACATGACAACCCCTAAGCAGACTCTGGCTGGTTTTGGACAACACATTAAGCAAGGGGGGGGGGGAACAATCATCAGTCGTGTTGCTTATTGTATTGTGTGGAGGTTTACACACCACGCACACACAACTGACAGTCTGCTATTCTGCTCAATTAAGCAACGGAGAGAAACAACGGGCTTGCACGTTGTTTAGCCCGAAGCCCCGTTGTTTAAAGTGTTGTCCGAAACCAACCCCCCTCTCTCCATTTGGGAATAGAGTTCTGGCGGTCAGAGCAGCCGAAACCCTCCGGCTGCTCTATACAGCCGGCAGAACTCACAGTGCATGTTAGGATACGGCTGGAGGACTGAGGGAGGGGGAGGGAATAGATTTAGCAACCAAGATGGCCACCAAAACTTTCAGCTGTACAAGCACCGGAGTTGCACCATGTAGTGTGTGGACAATCTCCTACCTAACGCACGGTCAGTACACTATTTCCCCCTCTGTTGCCTAATGTGTCATCCGAAACCAGCCATTGGATATTATAAATGCTGGCCACACACATACCACAGCCTCACTGTGGATTACAAAGAAAATTACTAGGGGAACACAATTGGAATACATTTTAAATGCTTTACAGCACATTTGCAAAACAGGCTGAAGTACTTTGAATATTAGTATACCAATTCAAAACATGCCGAGGAACAAAATATGAATATGTCCATGCCTTGTATTAATTTCACAGTTCTTGTGTCAGTAAAACCCTAGATAGTTGGTTGTATCTACCAACTTCTGCTGTTATTGATTTCTAAATTTATATTGACAGCTATTCTCACATGCTCTCTGCCTCACACCATTTGAACAAATTGGAGCTTTCCTGTCCTCAGACCTTCATCATTGTTGGTAGAGATATTAGTTGAATTTCCCACCAGGAATAAATTTATGGTCTTCCCCTAGGTGGGAAGTACGGGAAGCAAAGGAGGTTACAGGCTGTCAGGGAGATGACTGAACAATGAAAGACAGGACACACACTCCTCAGCCATCTCATTAGTAAGGTAAGCACAAGAATCCTGAACCAAACCCATGAGAATTTTCTGAAATTTCTTCTCCTTTGAATTTCTTTTCGAAAGCAATTTCTTTTCTATCAAATTGAATGAGAATGGTCGAAATTTTCATGGGAGAAATTTTTGGTAGAGCACTAGTAAAGAACATAAGAAAAGCCATACTGGATCAGGCCAAAGGTACATCTAGCCCAGCATGCTGTTCACATACTGGCTAAGCAGCTGCTCATGGGTATCCGCAAGTATGATGAATACAATAGCATCCTTCCACCCAAGTTCCTTAGCAATTGGTATGCATAGGCATACTGCCCCTGATACTGGCGGTAGCATATAGCCATCAGGACTAGTAGCCATTGATAGCCTTCTCCATCAATTTGTTGAATCCTGTTTTAAAGCCATCCAGGTTGGTGGCCATCACTACATCTTGTGGGAGCGAATTCCATAGTTTTAACGATGTGCTTCCTTTTTTTTGTCCTGAATCTCCCACCAATCAGCTTCATTTGATGACCCTGGGTTATAGTATTATGGCAGAAAGATAAAAATGTTTCTCATTTTTTCACACCATGTATATTTTGATACACTTCTATTCCCCTCCTCACCATTTTGCTTAGCTAAAGAGTCCCAGACGTTGTAACCTTTCCCCATAGGGGAGTCTATGTCTCAGATTACTGTTAAAAAAAACAGAGTCAAGAAAAATAATGATAAAAGGAGGCAGTATTAATGCCCAATCGAGAGACTTCACATAACTTACTCTGGTTAATGTATACTTAGAGGAATTACAGTTGTATATCCCATTTGGTATGCTTGCCCAAGAACTCAGTATTCATTGAACACTGTAGTCTGTCTCATTTTTATTGAAAGGGCAGTGATGTTTGACCATGCTAGTGAATCAGTAACAGCTCAAATAGAAATCCCAGGCAAGGTAGGGCAGACAGTTTAATTTCCAGATGAAAAGTTATTCCCCAGTTGTTATTGGTCTGCCTTTTCCCACTGCTTGTTCTATATGCACTGCTGGTGCTGCTGAGAATGTTTCTAATGAAGAACCCTGAATACCAAACATCTTGCATTCGTACAGATGGACCCAGAAGGGTAAGTCTGAATGCTGATAATGTAAAAGCAATTGACATTCAAGGGAACAGATGTTGATCTACCTTCTTATACTAACATTATGTAGTGTCAATTTGCAAACAGAGGCTACATAGCACTGTAGAAAGGAATCCTCTTGAGACTTGGCAGTCTTCACTTTTCTGCCTAAAATGCTAAATGTTTATGGGAAAATAGTGCTATGTGTTATTCTGGTTTTATTTTCCAGACTCTGAACTAATCAAGCCCTTGTGAAGTTATTTGGTGGGGTGGGGGAGGGGGAGAAAGTTTATAACAATGAGTCACCCAAAGACAGGAGAAAAAAATGGGTTGGGGTAGTAGTTAAGAATCCAGAGCCAGACACACTGATGTTAAAGTAATATGTTTTGTGACTCGAGTTTCCCACTGGAATTTATATAATAAATGTGGGGCAGTTGGAGTGATGCCTGAGCCACGTATGTGTCTGTAGGCTGAGCTGGAGTAATATAATAGCAAGGAGCTGTTCCAGGATTACACAGCTGAAATGCCAACCTAATTCTGGACATGGCACCACCAACATGTCTTTCCACACCAGTTGTACAGCTGAGAAAGTAAGAGTGACTCTCAATGCTGTTCAGGCTCAGAACAGGCAACACTGTATTCAAGGCTATAAGTCATGCCCACCACTTAACTATTCTGCAAACTTTCAAACTGCACCAGTCTAGGCATTTAAAGCAGAAATCGAAGTCCCATTTGCAACTGAACTTTTTGCAATTTGCAAATCCACCACCTCAAACTGGGCCTAGAACCCTTTTGGATCTGGATTGAAAAGGGGGTTATCTCCGCCCACACCACTAAACCCTCTGTCTACCAGTCCCCCCTTCCCAAGCAAAATCACCCTTTACCTTTGAGGAGAGAGTAACTGACCTTGAGGAGGCCTCGCTATGAGTGTTATTTGCTGCTGGGGGACAGCTGTAAGGTTTCAAGAGTATCAGTATTGACTCTGGGATTTGGTTTCCTTTGATGAAGTTACTATAGAAAAGTTATGGCAGTTTTGTAACATTTAAAAACAAGTGGATGGAGAGTCACACCTTTCACACTCCAAGAGATACTGCTCTCCCATCAGATTTAGCAAAGGCCCCTTCAGGCCTTTGTATTCTACAATGGAATAGTGACTGAGAAGAGGGCAGCTTATTTCTCTTAACGTATTAGAATGTAGTAAAATGTGTCATTCTAGCATGAGAAAGTATTTTGTCTGAAGTAGCATTACTTCATTCTCAAAGGACCTGTGCAAAGAAAGGGTTCCTAATTTTGGTGATCTTTTGGGGGAAAGCAAACATTGGCAACAATGTTTGCCTTGTTTAACAGCTTAAAGATTTGTTTCTTTTTAAATATGTTAAGCACTATATAAATCTATTAAATAAATAAAGTGGCAACTTTTTGGATGGATTCTCCAGGGCGACCCCTCATATTCTCTTGGCAGGTACTTTGCCAACCAAAGGTATGGATGATATTTCACAGTGAGAGGCATTTCTTTTGCAAAGAAAACTTATCTCACTCAAAATGTTGTGTCCCCCAAAATGCCACCTTTTACTAAAAAACGAACTCTGAAAAATGTGGCATATAGCCCTACGAGCTGGTTCATCAATTCAAGGTCTCAGTGTGAAATGTGTCGAGGAAATACAAATAAACAGGAACATGGATGGATGGGTAGAGGAAGGAAGGAAAAGTTTGAGATCCTAAACAAAGATGGGCTTTTGTGAAATAGTATTGCTGGATTTTATTGCACATATATAACCTTATCTATCTCATAGGTTTAAGGTGATGAATTATTTTTTTAAAAAAAGAAAAATGAAAGATCATTGGGACAGCAGCTGAAAGGGCAATGGGATAACAAGAACCAGTTTTTGTAGAAGGATGCTGTATCCAAAGCAACATAGCTTACTATTAGGCACACTGTGTACTATGTATGTGTCAGCCTCCATTGACTTTGCTCTGTGACTCATGATGATATACGATTCCCCCTAATCGTTTCTTTCAATATGTCTCTCAGGAGAACAACCCTTTAAGTTAAGCTAGAGATAAGATTGAAAGATTTACTGTGATCTCCCATTAATTTGTTTCAATCGCCTGAAGTAAGTAAATAATATTATTATGCTATTTCCCAGGTGTTCTCTTGACTGAATGCAAGCAAATTGTAACACTGTGGTATATTATTGCAATCTAGGTTTTACATTAGAAAATCTGGAGGAAGAAAGGAAGAAATTGTACCTGCCATAGTAGTAAAATCTTGACATCACTGTAATGCTTTACTTTATGAGTAAAAATACAGAACAATACAGGAAATGCAGTTAAGCGGAGGAAAACCAACTAA
Source organism: Anniella stebbinsi (assembly GCA_029215795.1). Lineage (NCBI taxonomy): Eukaryota > Metazoa > Chordata > Lepidosauria > Squamata > Anniellidae > Anniella > Anniella stebbinsi. The sequence continues at coordinate 86,669,282 of JARDYH010000005.1, read as the reverse complement.
TTCTGCATTCTGATGTGGAGAGTTAAGTCTCATACCATCATCTTCTTTTGCCTGGAATTATAGAAAAGTTTAAGTTCACTGAGCCAGACTGTCTAGAATAACTACTGGACCACTATCTGATCCCTCAAAGTACATTTTTTTTTGCCAGTCTACCCAAAATTACTCCCCATCAAGTTTGCCATCTAGACCTAAGGTGTATCAGAGTCACCCACTTCTGGTTATTCAACATCTGGCTGGATCTGACAATCACAGTGGAGACTTGCTCCTCAAGGTCTGCTATGTGGACTTCTGTGGAACATGATTGTCTTTCTTCTCATGGAGAAAGTAGTGTGTAAACCAAAAATGCAGCTATGTCTTGCATGTTTGCAAAAGTTCCTGAAATTATGATAGTACTTTCCAGAGCCACTGCAATCATGTGGAATAGCTTACATTGTATATCATATCTGTTTGAGGCTTTAGGCTTTTAGTTTCCCCTATAGATTGATTTGATTTTCTTGCTTTTGATGTACATAATATCTGAATTAGTCAACAATATTTTGGGGGACTCTTGACAACTTAAAGCCCCCAAGCTCACAAGCAGGTTGAATTCTATTATATTCTATTGCCATGTTAGTAACAACAAAGCCTTTGTGTTATGGAGGCAATTCTTAACACTCTGTCAAACTTCTGTGCTTATTAATCATAATTGCTTTCAATATTGAACTCAGGTGATTGAGTGCCTATCAATTTCAAAGACAAGACCCCACAAAAATAAGGAGCTGTTTTTTCCATAGGAAGATTCTCTAAATCTGCAGAAGAATGGCCATTTGTAAATTAAAAGGATTTTAATAAAACCAATTACTGAACAAGTACCTGAGCAGTTGAGCCTATAAAGCAGGGATGGGCAACATGTGCCCCACAAGATGCATGTGATCCTCCCTATTCTGTGCCCTTTTCTGCAGCCTCCCACAGAGCCACCAAAATTTGGCAGCATGGAGGCAGGAGGTGGGAAACACACTATTAAAAGCACAAATGTGTAGTTTGCCATCAGAATTTGTGATGTCCTGCTTTTAAAAGGAGGCTTTTCTTTCTGCTGCCACTGCCACGCCCCCAAATTTTGGTGGCATATTTGTCAGCGTGGTGGAGGTGGAACAAGGGCAGCCCTTCTATGGAGAGTAGGGATGTGCAGAACTTGTTAGATCCATTCCATTTATGCTTCACAGATTGTCAAGTGTCTTTTCGCTCACTGATAGAATTGGATTTTGTTTTAGGGATATACAAGAATGTTGTTCCTGTTTGCAACTGTGCATTTGCTCTAATGTACATTAGTGCAAATCCGCCCCGCTCCCCCAAAGTAAAAACTAGTCTGTACATTCATGTGATGCTGAAAAAGCCAGTCCATGCCGAATCTGCAGGTCAGAAATCCAAACCCATTTGAATCTCGGTGTCTCGGTGTCTCGGTGGTGGAGGGTGGAGAAGGGTCTAAAGGAACCAGAAATCAAGTTCATTAGTTTTAACCTGTACAGAGTACAAGTCACATGTGTAAGAGGAATGGGGTGGTGCATGTCAGCCCTTCCATTGTGTCCCCAACCTCCTCATGTTGAGTGGGGAAGTCTGCAGGGGGCTTCTTCTTGCATTTGCTTGAATACAAATAGTAGCCTCCATTCAGTCGGGAACCGTGCATTATCAGATTTCCCAACTGCTCCAAAGGTTCTACTCATAAATGCTATCAAGTATCTCTCAGGCCACAATACAAGGCTTGTGGACCATCATTGACAGAGAGCCTATCTACACACGCAGGATAAAACACTTTGAAAACATTTTGAAAACTGTATATGGAGTGTGTCCTGGGCCCCACAGTTCTTAAAACTGTTATAAACTGTTTTAAACCTTTTTAAAGCTGTAGTGTAGATAGGCTGTTGGTAATTTGCAAGCTGTGCAGGCTTGCTATAGAAATGCATGTATATAAAATTATTTTGAAGTGGAGGTTTCTTTAGCCAAGAGGATAGTGATCAGGTAGTGAATACCATACTATCAAGAAAAGCATAGCTGATATTCTCTAGAGGGCCAGTTGCAAAAGAGGACTGAGTTCCTGCACCTTTATTCATTGGGTAGAAGAGGGAATCACAGTTGGTGTCGCTTGTCATGCTTTTCTACAAAGCTATTAAAGGTGCAGGAGCCCTGCCTGCTTTTGCATCTGGCCAACCTATGTTTCTCGCATATGAAACATTACAATTCAGCTGAACATGATCCTTATATAAGGATGAATGCCATATAGGAAACAATCCCCTGATCACCTCACAAAATGTTTGGTTTTTACAAGCATTCCTTGACAATATTTAACATTTTGAAATATTTTAAATCTAAAGGTCTGGGATGGAGGCCAGAGAAGCCAGGGCCAGGGATGAAGCCAAGAAGCAGGGTGCCTCATTTGAGCTCCCCTGAGAACAGGGGTGGTGGGGGCCTGAACGTGTGCTGCACAGTCTGGACCTAGCAGCACCACTGCCCCTGCAACTGCAAGGGGTTCTTTGACTTGTGGCGGCAGCTGTGGGGCTGCCTTTAAAGAGTGTTCGGAAACTTCAGCTGGTTCAAAGGGCTGCAGCCAGAGTGTTGACCGGGGCTGGTTAAAACAGTTCCATTGGCTTCCAGTCTGTTTCTGGGCACAATACAAAGTGCTGGTTATGATTTATAAAGTCCTATATTGCTTGTGTCCAGGTTATCTGAAAGACCGTATTCTCCCTTATGAGCCTGCCCATCCTCTGAGATCTTCAGGGGAGGCCCTTCTCTCTGTCCCACCACCATTCCAAGCACGCCTGGTGGGAACATGGGAGAGGACCTTCTTGGCAGTTGCCCCGGGGCTCTGGAACTCCCTTCCCAGGGAAGTTAGACTGGCTCCCTCCCTGGTGTGTTTGCCAGAGGAAGGCTAAAACTTTTTTATTCCAACAGGCCTTTGGGGAGTAGTCTGGACCTCTGTTTATGCATGGTTTATATGTTGGATTTTTTAATTAAATTATTTGTATTTTAAATGTTTTTAAATATTTCAATATTGTAGCATGTTTAATTTTTAATTTTGTATATCTCTATCTGTTTTAACTGTACATGTTTTATTTTGTAAAGCCAACTTGAGTCCCAGTATTGGGGGAAAAGGTGGGATAATAATAATAATAATAATAATAATAATAATAATAATAATAATAATAATTGCAGAAGAGCTAAATTTGTGTGTACCTTTTTGACATTACAACCATACTTGTGGGTGTCCATAGCTTAAAAAAATACTCTAAATAAATAAATAAAAATTGTGCATAACTTGATTGTACTTCGACAGAATCATGTCTGCATTTATGTCTTAGCAGAGATTTTACAACCAAGATTTTGTCTAAAACTTTGTGCTGGGATCACATGAAGGCAAATGTATGCACCTAACTGAAGTCCAGGAACTAGGGTGTGTGTACACACAAAATTCAAGCTTTTCAAAGTTCTCTGAATTCCACAGTGAAGCTTGATCCATTTCACCTCCATATCAGATTGAGAGCTGGGGGTTTTTTTTCACATAAAAATTTGTATTTTCCCAAATGTATAGATCTGTTGTGCACATTTTTGAAATGTACACATTCTTCTCTCAATCAAAGCATGTTTGTGTGCAGTTGCCAATTTTTTTTTTTAAAAAAAAATCGCACACAATTTTCAAGTGTTATGCATGTTGTTGAACAATTTTTTTTGTGTTCCAGAAATAATACTGCAAGTTCGGAAATTCATGGTCTCCAACTGCAGTTTGCATTTGAGCCCATATTTGGTTTGGGAGTTTCAAACTGGGTAAATCGTGATCAAAAATGAAGTGAAATGGATGTCTCATACATCCCTACCAGGAATCAGAGTTGGGGGGGAAAGAGAATAGTAGCTATATCCTCAGGCGAGTCTAAAGTCCATTTTTTGAAATGATCGTTGCATACTTGTCAATTCCCAGAAAAGATGTTTCTTGAGATTCAGCAAAAGCTTTCTTTCTAATGCCTCCCTTTATCAGTACAATGTACTCTCTGTATAGATGGATAATTTACATACTATTTTATTCCTGGCTCATATTAGTTGTTGTTAAACAGTTGCCAGGTTTTAGCCTACAGGTAGCTGTTGTGAATTGTGTTGGAATAGAATCCTGCAGCCCTCCCCAAGTTGCTCAAATACTTGCAGAATACTTGGGGAGTGAAAGCTCTGTTGAAAGTGAAAGATTATCAATAATCTTGAAAGTGGAAAGATGCATTCAACATATATACTTATTAAATTTTGAACAAGATTATTTCATCTGGCAACCCATGTGGGACTTGTCTTCCAATTACTGTGTTCTAAAGAGTGAAAATCTTCTACTCTCTCAGGAGTTGAAGGATTAGTAGCTGTGCAACCAATTTTTCTGTTCCTTGTTTTCATAAACGCGTATTTAATTGCTTACCCTCTGAATTTGTTTGGCAACATTTTGTTTTGCAGCACTTCTCTAACATCCTTCAGGCTTTTGAATAGTCACTTATGCAAAAAAGAATAGAAAGAAAGAAAGAAAGAATATATTTCGTGGTACATGTTTGAAGAAATGAATGTGTTGTTTATCAGTATTGGTGCAAGGTATATAATAACAGTACTAGGTCAAATAGTAAATTAGAAATAATCCTGAAAATCCTAGTGCAGCAGTGTTGAATAAAATATGGAAGAATTTTGACCGAAACAATAACTGATATATGCATCAAAGAACAAATATGAAGTTTTTGAATGCTACCTATTAACACACACATCAAACTTTAATACAATACAATCATATTTTCCCCAAATGATTTAGACAAGACTTGAACAATTGTGAAACACTGGTAAAGAGGAAGTTGTTGATGCTACAGTTTTGATTTAACTGGCCATTGTGTGTATGTGAGATTTCAGCAAATGTCCAATTGAACTCAAAGATGTCCAGTTGAACTCGCCAGATGTTAAGCGTGACCTCCAAAAGGATCCAGGACTTTAGGTGCACACTAATGATATGGGAACATTGGAAGCTGCCATACACTGAGCCAGACCACTGCTCCATCTAGCCCAGTATTGCTGGCTCTCCAGAGTTTCAGGCAGGATTCTTCTTTCGTAGGCTTACCTGGAGAAGCCAGGGATTGAATCGGGGACCTTCTGCATGCAAAGCAGGTGTTCTACCACTGAGCTACAGCCCCTCAGGCACACCCAAGGGCTAGAAGTGTCTGGGGGCCAAACTACACATTCTTCAAAATAATGCATAGTAGAGCATTGTAGTGATCATTAGAATGCTGAATACCTGACACCCCCAAAGAAAGAAGAGCAGAGCTATGCATGATTGGATTATTTATCTCATAACCATATGAAAAGTAGGGCTGTGCACAGACCCCCGATCCAATCTGGGTCCCAATCTGTCAGGTCTGGATTGGGCCCGATCCGACTCAGATCCGGATCCAATCTGGATCCATGCACAGCACTCCCCCACTCCCTCCCTCCCCCAATCGCCCTGCTTACCTTCTGCCTCCTCTGTGTAGCTCTCTGCGTCGCCCTCCCTCCTCGATGTCAGCCGCCCCTTTCCCGCTTGTTCTGGGTGACGATGACACCCAACGCGAGCAGGAAAGCGGCAGCTGACATCGAGGAGGGAGGGCGATGCCAAGGACTACGCAGAGGAGGCAGAAGATAAGCAGGGTGATTGTGGGGAGGTAGGTCTCTGCACGGATCCGGATCGGATCACAGATCCGGATCCGATCCAGTTTGGATCTGGACCCGGGAGGCCCGGATTTGCCCGATCCACTTCGGATTCGGGATCTGGATCTGGATCCATGTACAGCCCTAATGAAAAGGAAGACAGGGCTCCCGTATCGTTAACAGTTGTATGGAAAAGGGAATTTCAACAGGTGTCATTTGTATGCATGCAGCACCTGTGAAATTCCCTCATCACAGTAGTGAAAACTGTAGGAGCCCTGTCCTCTTGAACAGCTATAAAAGAGGGCAGGACTCCTGCAGCTTGAACTATTATGATGAAGAGGGTATTTCACCAGGTGCTGCATGCATACAAAAGACACCTGCTGAAATTCCCTTTTCTATACAACTGTTAGAGATACAGGAGCCTTGTACTCCTTTTCATATGGTCACCCTATATCAGTGTAAATGTATGTGTTCCTGATTTGGGCTGGGACCATAGTGCTCCAGGAGGGGGATTTAAACTTTCCTCATTTCAGTTTTACTCAGAAATTCCACCTATTGGAATCAATGCAGACTTTTTTTCTTTTTTAAATCCCCCCCAGTGGTGTGTGTGTGTGTGTGTAATTTGGGGGTGTAAACAGGAAGGGGAAAAGTTTAAATCCCCCTTCCTTGAGTGCCATGATCCCAATCCAAATCAGGACCATGCTATGCTGTATATGGGCTCCATCACACCAGCACTTTATCGCACTCTCGTCATGCCTGGTTTGTGGTTTTGCAACATGGTACTCACATGATGTCATCATTGTCCTGCACTTATCTTGCCTCTTCCCCTCCATTTTCTGTCTTATTTTGGAGTGGGGAAAGTCTGAATTATTTCCTCCATGTGGGATTAAAGTGCCATTCCACCCATCCTCACATTTTTTCTTTTGTTGGGGGCGTGTACTTTGACTATGTGCTTGCTGACAAAAGAGGAGGGGGTGGTTCTCCTCCAACACGCCGTGTCAAACAAATTGAGCCAGTTGAACGGGCTTTTGCTGCTTCAACCCAACCCTCCTTGCCTGCAAAAATGGTGCCCAGCCAATTAAACATTGAATTAGTAAAATGCTGGACAACAAACATTTAAGTTGATCTACCCATCCATATTTAGAGCTAGCAACATGTTTGGAATTCAGGAGTCCCAGTTGGTGGAACACCCAGAACACCTTCTCAACCGAGTTACAATTTCAAGGCTGTGACAGGCCAAGCATATGTAAATCATATATCTGCATAATAATCTGGAGTCACATTATGCATGTGGATTGTGTTCTTATTTTTGATAGGTGTCACCTGCACAGAATGTCTTCAAATACAATTATTATGTACATATTGTTTCAACACTACCCTCCCCATATCCCCCTATCTTACAAATATCCTTTGGACATTTTTTATGTTGAATATATATCCAAGTTTCTCTAAATTATATCTGTGGTGTACATGGATGCAAATTCTTCCGTAGTAGTAAAAATATAGTGTGTGTGTGTGTGTGTGTGTATATATATATATATATATATATGAATGAGATACCCTATCAAAGCAGAATGGCTATTCGTGAATCTTATAGCTGGTTCACAAAACTGTAAATAGTGGGTAATGGATATTAACATATCCTGAGCTGCATGAGATTTTCACATCAGATACAAAGGCATTTCCATGAAGGGAAGACTGTCTTCCTATTAAAAGGCTTAGAGCAACTGACCTAGACAAGCCGCAAATATGTAGAGATAGATGAATTTGCCTGTCCTGCATTCTATGACTTTTGCATTTTACCAAGCACATGTTCATTCCATCCCATTCCCTCATCAGTTGTGGATATTTTTATTAAACATTTGCATGACAATTGATAGGCATTTTTCATGCACTTCTTTATACACTTAAAAATTCATACATATTTTTGTATGCAATTTCCCCTAATATACATTTTTGTGAGCACTTTCCCCTAAAATCTGACTTTTATTGTATGCTCTTTTCCTTAAAGTATGCATTTTTGTATGAAATTGTCCCTACTATATATACTCTATTTTAGTATACATTTTTGCTCAGAAAATTGCATTGCAGAATTTGGATAAGTGTGAAAACTGAAGAATAATGGTGTTCCTGTTTGGTTATCAGTTTGAGAACTGCAAATTAATCCAGGAACAAATTTAGGGTCCAATGCCTTTGGGAGGCATGGCAGACCCTATATTTGGCAGAATGCAGTGGCTGCCTCAGGCAGCTGATTCTGGGTGTCATGAAAAGGCAGCAAATGTACCATTGCTGTATTATTATTATTTTACTCCTAAGGAGAGATGCTACTGAGATATTCTGCCTCAGGTACCAAAATACCTTGGTCAGCCTTGGGTAGTGTACACCTTGATTTGAGAGGGGGTGCCATTTGCTTCTTGGTCTCACACAGCAGAATGTCTTAGGCCCACCTTGCTGGAAGACCTTTGGATTTTTTGGTTCTCCTTCTTTACCTGTAGAGGAGTTCTGCAGGCAAATAAGATAGTCTGCCCTCAGAAGCCTCCTCTGCAGGGCTACTCCTATCATTGAAGCATAGTTAATCCCCTCCTCACACAGAGGAGGGCCAAGAGGGCCAGGATCTCTTCTCAATCATCCTAGAGTGTAGAATAATGGGCTCAACTTACAGGAAGCGAGATTCCAGCTGGACATCAGGAAAAACTTCCTGTTAGAGCAGTATGACAATGGAACCAATTGCCTACGGAGGTTGTGGGCTCTCCCACGCTAGAGGCATTCAAGAGGCAGCTGGACAGCCATCTTTCAGGTATGCTTTAAAGTGGATTCCTGCATTGAGCAGGGGGTTGGGCTCAATGGCCTTATAAGCCCCTTCCAACTCTACTGTTCTATGGTTCTACAGGCTTTAGAAATTTGAACAATCATCAGATTGCAGAACAGGTGGAGGCAATGCAGTAGGTGGGGAGGAGGGGAGGAGGAATAAAGAGCAAGCTGGTAGGCTGGAGACAGATGCAGAGGGTGGGGAGGAGAGAGACAGGTGCTGCATTGGGAGGAGATGGGTAGCAGCGATGGTGGCTGATGGCAGAACATGTGCTTCTTCAGGTGGCTGGAGAATTTGTGCCAGTGGAAAGGTCCACTGCTGCTGCTCCTCTGCCATTGAATCTCCATCAGCAGAGAGAGCAAAAGGAGACATTTTGAGGGTGAATTGGGGGAGGCTTTGGAACTCCCTGAGATGACACCAGAATGAGGGTAAAACCACATGAACTCTGGACTTCATTTGCCTCCCACCAAGAGCAATGGGAAGAAACATTTTTAAGTGGCCAGAAAAGTCCAGAGAGAGAGAACAAACACTCTCACCTTCAACTGTAATGGTGTGAACCCAATAGGGCATAAGAAGAAGCAGTTCAGCTGCCAATGGGTTCTCTCTTTGTGGACATCCTTGGATTGTTCTGCCTAGTTATGTCTATCTTTAGTTATCAAGCTGAGGCAGATGTAAGATGGTGGGAATGCAGGAGAGGGCCTTCTCAGTGGCTTCCCGGGACCTCTGGAACTCCCTTCCCAGGGAAGCTAGACTGGCTCCTTCCTTGGTGTGCTTTCAGAGGCAGGCTAAAACTTTTCTGTTTTGGCAGGTCTTTGGGGAGTAGTTTGGACCTCTGTTGATGTGTTGTTTATATATCAGATTTTTAAAATTTGTATTTTAAATGTTTTTAAATGTTTTAAATATTTTAATATTGTACCATGTTTATATTTTTTAATTTTTGTATATCTCTGTCTGTTTTTAACTGTACATGTTTTAATTTGTAAAGCCACCTTGAGTCCCAGAATTGGGGAAAAAGGTGGGATATAAATAAACAACAACAACAATCTTAGGTCATATTTCCTCTATTTTAGTATAGAGGCAGAAGAGAGTCACTATTTTTTTGTAAGAGCTAACATAAAGTACCTACAAGGAGAAAATCTAATAGAAAATAAGAATTATATTATAGCAGGTGTGTAAGTGACAAAATCAGAAGACTGAATACTTGCAGATGTCTATGACTCACTGCCTATCAAGCCCCACTTGATTTGTGAGAGCCTATGAGTTCAAGGCAGGTGGTGAGTTCAAGGCAGGTGGTGACAAAAGCTGGTCTAGGGAAGAGGCTGGGTAATGTGATTCCAGCAATGATGAGCACTGAGTAGTGTGAGTCCAGCACACCAGGGAGTCCTCGTCAACAGAAAACTTCACAGGAATTAGAATTTTATCTGCTTAAATATTTAATTGATTGTCTGTCTTAAGTGAAATGTACATATTGGGAAACCTCAATAAAAGCACTTTAATTTTCTAAAGGGAAGGTATGGTTTCTGTGGTTTCTCTGTAATGGGTTTGCTAGTTTTACCTTTAAAACTGTTTGGTCTCTTTGAATATAAACCAAATGGGGGAAAAACATTTTTAGATTTGATACACTAATGGAGCATGCAAATGATCTGATAAGCAACATGGTCAAGCATGGACTCTGTCAAGACTCCAAGGGAAAGAATTCTGTAACTGAAGAGTAGGTTATGTATATGTGCCAACCATCTTCATTGTTCACAAAATGGAAAGTGATTACAATTACCATGATAGTGGTAGTAGGCAATTGTCCAAGGGCAACAATGATGATGGCATGACTCCTCCCTGCCCTCCCTTGCCCAAGCAAACGCAGAGACACCCTGCACTTGGACATCCTCTGCCACAGCCCTACAAAATACTCAAAGAATTTTAAAGTTAAGTATGTTCTTTTTAAGAGCATAGCACAAAATAAGAAATGAGGCAATACTTTTATTCTGTTTACTACTGGGGAATGATTTTAAACCCAGCAGACATTCCTGTTATGTGTATTTTCCCCTCTTTTAAGCACCTCAGTCAAGAACTGCTGAAAAATCAATAACCGCAATGCTGTTCTTCTTATACTGAATGTTTGATGGAAGAGGAGAAAAAAAAATTGCTGAAAATTAAACATTGCCTGCAATTACTCTTTCTTTACTTTAGTCTTCCCCTCTTTCAGTCTTTTCCATAGGCTGCAGACGGTAGAAAAGAAATGCACTTTAAACAACCCCAGGCTAGATTCCTATAACATTATGCCATGATATTAACTAAATTGCAACAGAACTGAAATGTCTTGATCCTGGCTCAGCTCATGATATTTTGCTAAACTGTTTCCCCACTGATAATGGTGATTTTATTTGTATTATTACCTTGTCATTTATTGTTCATTTTCCAGAATTTGTTTTATGGGGTGCAGAAAGAGAAAAAGCTAAGGATCTTGAAGTATGAAATTTGGTGGAATATGTTGAGAAGGCCACATTGTTGTCTCCAAACATACAGACAACAATAGCCTAGGGAGCATATGTTTTAGTATAATTACAGTATCACCTTATTAACATGTCAACACTGAAGTAAGCCCCGTGAGTACAATGGAATTTACTCCCAGATAAGTGTGTATAGTTTTGCAGCTTTTCATCCTGAAACCATCTGTTTCTTTGAGAATCTCCTCTAGTTTAGGAACACATGTTTGGACAATATGAACCTCTAAGGCAGGGATGCTGAACCTCTTTCAACCCGAGACCCTAATTGAATTTCAGAGAAGCCCTTTGGGGCTGTGTTCCAGTAGGGGCAAAATGGGGTGGGCCCAGCATATTTTAGTTTAAAGCTCTTCCTGCCAGTATCTAAGTCTTAGAAGGGACATCTCACCCTTTTAGAATGGGGAAAAGCTGAGCAAAGCCAGGAAACCACCAAACAATCTGTGGGCTGGGGAAAGGGAGCAAGGCCAGGGAAAGGAACATGACCATTTGGGGAAACCCAGAAGGCCAGATTGGGACCCTCAGAGAACCAGATTTGACCCATGGATCTGAGGATCTGTGCCCCTGCTCTAATGGATTGATTTATATGCATAGGGGTGTGCTGGGTGTGCCCAGGCATACTCTAATGCCTCAAGCAATAAGGGCAGAATTGGGGGTATTGAGTAGGGATTGAAGGTTAATATAATCTCTTAAGACCCTCCTCTGGCCAGTGTCACTACAAAGCCCCACCAATGCTGGGGCTTGAGGAGTGTCTCCTCATTCCCCACCACCACCTGCAACAGCCCTCCTGTGGTCAGACAAGCTGAATGCAGAATAGGGCATCAATGTCTACAGTGTTTAATAAATAAATGAATAAAAATAATGTCCTTAATTTTTTTTAAAAAAAATTAAAATATTTTTAATTGAATTTTGCATTAATGACAACTGGGTGTAACATCCAAACACATCAAACATAACACAATATTCAAACACGGTATATCCTTGATACACACAATCAGCATCGAACTAAGTTAATCTGTGGACACAGTGAACTGATTGTAACTATATATTCAAAGCAGAACTTTCCAGCATGTTCCATGAGTTGATGGAGGTACAATAATGTCCTTATTGCTATTAGCATAATTAATAAATGACTCCCAGATTCAATAGAAATTATTGATACATGTCTCAGATCTATATTGCTTAACCTGTTTGGTTAGCTTTTCTATCAATGCCAGGGACCAGAGTTTATTTCTCCATATAGTAAGGGATGCTGATTGTTCCTTTTTCCATGTAGTTGCTATTATCATTCTGGCAGCAACACATATGTAAGTAAGAAGTTATTTATGTGCCAGGTTTTTATTTCTTCCTTCAAATATGACTAATAGAGCTAATTGGGTATTCAGTAAATATATACCTTTTAAAAAATCCCTGAGTGCACACCCTAATGAAATGTGCTGGGTATGCCTATGTTTATATGACCACTCCGCTCATTGTTCTGTTTTTTTATCCAGTGATCCATTGACACTTGTGGATAACAGGGTCTTTGAATCAATGTACAGATTTGGATTTAGTTGTTATTTGGGTGTGGTTATTTAAATATAATATTTCCTCAGTTTAAAAATGACTAGTAGTTCCAATACTGTGAACGTAGGCCTGCTTTAGAGTTTTCTGGATCATTTCCCATGAGCCACATTTCAACTCACTCGAATAATAATAACAATAATAATAATATAATTATTTCTTACCTGCCTCTCCCTCTGGATCAAGGTGAGGAATAACATTAAATACAAATATAAAATACATAAAACTGATTAAAAACATATAAAACTAATACATTATTAAAATAACAATGAAACTCTAAAAAGAAACCAATCAGCTTTTGCAGACAACCTGTTTGTTGTAACGTACAAACGGGGACCAAGTTTAGTAGGTTCCACCTTGCATATTTGATATTCCCTCTCTTGAATTAGTACAAAGACTTTTTTTAATCCATGACACTGTACTCCAGGTCCCAGCTCTGGTGGCCCACTTCTAGCTCAGTTACATAAAGCATAGCTTGTTGCTGTGTATTTTTCAACTTATTTATTTAAAATATTAATTCAAAAAATTGTTAAGTGTCCCTGTCTCAATGATGTTACATAAGGTGGCCAAGAGTCCTGCTTTGCAGCGGACAGTCCTCTGTTTGAAGGGTTCTCAGAGGACAGTTGTCTATTTGAAGGTGTCTTCTATTTGAAGGGCTGCCATATCCAAAGCCTGTTTAACGATAAAGAACCATGAGCCAGGAGGGAGTGCAAGGGCCTGGAAGTTGCTTATCAACATTTAGCATCTGGGCAACAGCAGACTGAGCAAGCCACACAGGTCGCGTGGTCATACCCTTCCTCTCTGTTGTCATTAGTACTATTATTCTATTTAAATTATAGTAAGTATTTCTACTTTTACTTTTGCTTCTATACATATGTAAATCTGAGTCCCCTTTCATCCACTTTTTTGGTGATGCATGTTCTCCTTTTTGGCAATGCCTAGGTGGCCACCGTAATGATGTGTCATGCAGTGATAAAGTGAAGCTGAATCCACAGTTCTTTTCAGAGAAAGGAACAAAGAAGAGGAGTGGTTTTTATCTTGTATGTACTTTTAGCTGCTGAGAGATCATGACTGCCACACCGGGGAAGCTTTTTCCCTGGCTTAATCAACAGCAGCAAACCTGGGAAGGGTATTGTGATCTTGACTCACTTTTTCACTGCTAATGATATAACAGGTAAAGCAACTTGGCTCAGTAATGTGGGGTTTCCACCTAGCATTTAATAAGAAATGAAAACCCAGGCAAAAGATATAACTTTAGTTTGTAAAGCTGTCAAAGAACCATTTTAACCCAACTTCCAGTGAAACAGACAGAGTTTGGGGCTCTTCTTACATGGTGCAACACTAACATAGATGTTAGGGGACAGACTAACACATGGAATTGATGACAAAGGCACTGAAGACTATTGTCTGAACCATAGTTAGCCTGGGTCAGCTTTCAAGCTATTCTGGCTGCAGAACCATCAAATAAAAGTGGCAGGATTTACAGCTACTCCTCCTGGGAATGACGAAAAATAAAAATAGCATATCGCCGACAGGCGGAAATATATTTTAATGCATAAAAGTACCCGTAAAGGAAATTAAAGTGTCTCAGAAGACCTGTTAAAACAGTGGAAGAAAGCAAGAACCCAAAGTGTGTGGTGTTTAAAATAAAATATTCCAAGACTGTGATCTAGCAGGTTGCATTGGGAAGTTGAAGCAAAGTTAAAGAAAAAGATGCTGCTACACAAAGTATGCTTGTGCATTGGATTTGCACAAATACCAAACTGAGAGCGTTATCAGACTAGTGTTCTATCACACACTCATTACTCTTCACTTACGGATGTTCATGGGACTTTTTGATGATGCCGTCTGCCTCCCATGTGTGTCCTGCTCTCTCTTGCCTTCTTTCCATCACAAAATATACTCCTTTAAATCCATTTATTTAAAGCAGAATGTGCCATCATTTCCTGCTGTGTACAAGAAAAACAGTGTGATAAAAACGGCCACTGAATGGGCCATGTGGTCATTGTTTACTTCTTCTTTCTTCTCCTGTGTGAAGAAAGAGGAAGTATCAAGGGACAGAAGCACGGGAAGGTAAAGCAATGGCAAGGAAATGTGATCCCCCCCACCCCGTTTGATGATGCTCTGAGTTGGATAGGTTCAGGATTTGTCCAAAGCTAAGTATGAGTCTTCCAAATCACCTGAATTGGGACAACAGCAAACAGCAAAATACCCTAGGCCAATCAAGTTATTTTGGCACCTGAGGCAGAAAATCTAACAAGCAATAAAAATGCAATCATAATAAATTAAGGGTGCAATCCTATGCATGTTTAGACAGAAAAAAGCTCTGCAATTCCCTGCTGAAAATTGTAGGATTTTTTTCTGTCTAAACATGCATAGGCTTGTTGCCTAAATAACGTCAACAAAAATGCTGCCCTTTCATAACATTCAAAATTTGCTGCCTGAGGGAGCACCTTCACTCTGCTTAATGGTTGGACCAGCCCTGTGAATCACAGTGGATCCAATGGAGCCTTTTTTTCTTTTCTTTTTAATTCCACCCTTGGATGTGTGGGTGTGGAATTTTGCAAAAGAAGCCAGATAAGATGCCACAGTCGCAATCCACTGGCACAGAGGTAAAGAGATGTAGCACGCATAGCTTCACAATGCATGCTAGAGAGAATGTTTAGTTTGGCCCTTAGTAGTTCTTTATAGGAAGTGTGTCACTTCCTTTATCCCCTCCCCACCCCAAATTTAGGTGCTAGTTGTATAGGATTTTTTATTATTATTATTATTGAAAATCCAAATGTAATATCTTTATTGGGCCAACCAAAAGATTACAAAAATGTGCAAGCTTTCAAGATCTCCAGATTGCTTCATCAGGCAAGATGTTAGAAAAAATGGATCTGGGGTGGGTAGGAGAGAGGGAAAATCTGACTTGATGGTGAAGCCTCAGTATCTGCAGACATTTAATTTAGGCCCTGCAGATCATGTGATGGTTAAAGATTGGAACAACAGTTGTAGTCTTCTCTGCTTTGGTTTGTATACATCTCTACTCCTGTACTCCTGTAATACTTTTACATTTTTCCTGACACTGTCTTGGATCCAGATTTAGGCATGTGTAAGTTGGCTAGTGAAAATGGATTTCCTCTCCCTCCCTGACCCCAGCAACAACTCCAGTCTCCTGCAAATGCTACAGAGTGGGTCAGGAGACCCTGCTTAATGTGATACACTTAGTGCAGAGAGACTGAGAAAATCCTCAAGAATTGAGTGGAGGCAACTTCCTGGATCCACCCCTCTGTATTCTTTGGGTTTGAAGTGCATCTGAGTGTTCACAAGAACTACTACTAAATACACATTAAGTATTTCAACAGTATTTCAGTCAGCATAACTCCCTAGCTACAACACCAAACTTTTTGAAATTTTACAAGTTACTTATTGGGGGCATCTCTATGATTTCAGCCTATAAACTGGCCACAAAAACACAGTGAATTCCTGTTTTAGTCTAGTCCCAATCAACTTTAAAGGCACCTAGTGTTAGAATAGATAGCAGTTCCAGCCTATCAGAGGAATGTAAGGAGACTGGAAGCACAACCCCCATACAGAGGTCATGTGGGAGGAACCTTAGTGAGCTCAGCAGATTCTGTTTGACTTTTGAATAAAAGCTTATATCACAACAAGTAAGCATCTGTCCTCTGTGGGATAGAAGAGCAGTAATAAAACATGGTGTCAGAAGTAAATTTCTTATGACGAAAAGGAGGGCTCAAGCAACAACAAACAAACCAAAGCAGAAGACAACATTCTGATGATGGCAGCCAGCATGATTCCAGTTCCAGGGCCCATGGAGATGGCAGGTGATATTTTTAATAACTGGTTATTTTTCAAAGCACAGTGGCAGAACTATGAAATTGCAACAGGTTTGGATAGCAAAGATAATAAGATTAGAGTTGCAACACCGCTATCAGTGATTGGGAAAGACTGTAATTTGCTCCAGCAGCACCTTCATATTCCAGAAGCAGACAGACAAGATCCCTCCAAATTATTAGAAGCGCTTCAAAAGCACTTTGAGCCCTCTAGGAATGTTATATATGAACGCTATCTGTTTAACAAATGCACACAACAACCTAATGAAACCATAAATCTATATGTTGCCAAATTACGCAAAATGGCAGATTCATGTGCATATGGCATTTTGAAAGAAGAATTGATTAGAGACAGACTGGTTATAGGTTCCAAGGACAAAGGAGCACAAATGGGAATGCTAAGAAAACCTGCCTTGACTCTGCAGGAAGCCATCAAGGTCCTTATCACAGACTGAACGACACTATGCCCAAATTGAAAAAGAATGTCTGCTTGTGAAAAATTTGACCAGTATATACGAGGTCAAAAATCCATCAGAGTTGACAGTGATCACAAGCCTCTGGAAGTTATTTTTAAGAAGTCATTATTATCAGCCCCTAAACGTCTTCAATGCATGCTTCTCAAATTACAATGCTATCCCCTGGATGTACAATATAAAAAAGGCACTGAGATGTACATAGCAGATCTCCTGTCCAGGGCACCATTGCCACAAGAAATACACAATGATAAGGAAGGTTATGAGATACTAAATTCCCTTGAAGAACAAACAACACAAGAGGAATTAGAAAGCATCAATCAAGCTGAGTACATGCCCATCTCACAGCAAGGACTTCAAAGAGTCAGGGAGCACACTTTACAGGACAACGAGTTACAAGAATTGATCTCTACTGTTTTAGTAGGTTGGCCAGACACCCCCAAAAAAGATCCTGTGTCCACTCAAGACTACTGGAACTATCGAGATGAGCTAAGTGTCCAAGATGGCATCATATTCAAAGGCCAACGGATACTCATTCCAAAGAACATGAGAAAAGAAATATTATCAAAAATACATTGCAGTCATTCTGGAATAGAAGGCTGTTTGAGGAAAGCTAGAAATGTGATCTTCTGGCCAAAGATTGCTAAGGACATCAGAGACCTTGTAAATAACTGTGATGCATGTGCTGAATTCCAAGCAAATCAACAGAAAGAACCACTGGTAATACACAGTATTCCTAACAGACCATGGAGCAAAGTGGGAATGGACCTTTTCACTGAAAATGGTAACAATTATATCATTTTAATAGACTATTATTCAGATTTTTGGGAAATGGACAAGCTGTCAGATACCACAGCAGCAACTGTGATTGAAAGAATCATGAACCACTTCAGCAGACTAGGAGTATCTGACTGTGTGATTTCAGATGGAGGACCACAGTTCACATGCAAAGAATTTGCCAGATTTTCAAAAGAGTGGGAATTTCACCACATAACATCTTTGCCCTATAACAGTCAATCCAATGGCAAAGCTGAATCAGCTGTCAAAATTGCAAAAACTCTTAAAGAAAACTGCAAGAAATAAAGAGAACATTTGGCAAGCTATTCTGGAGTGGTGAAATACTCCAACTGCTGGCATGACCACCAGTCCAGTAAAAGACTCATGTCTAGACGTACAAGATCCCTGATACCTACTTCTCCTGCACTATTGAAACCTAAAGTTGCAACGAAAGTAATAGATGAACTGCAGCAAAAACGCATCAAAGCTAAAACCTATTATGACCGGAATGCAAAACATTTACCACCGATATACATTGGAGATTCTGTATGTGTCCAGTTATTTCCCCACGACAAGACATGTCCCTGGACAAAAGGAACTTGTATTGGACAAGTAAATCCACGCACTTTTAATATTGAAGTTCATGGACGCTCATATCACAGGAATCGCAAGTTCATTCGTTTACTGAGACCTCACGAACTCAAAGATAATCCAGATATGGTGGATGATGATGATATACAGGATTGTTCTGCCATTCCATGCACTCGTGCAAATGCATGTCACATTCCTGACCCTGAACTACAAAAGCAAGAAACACCTACAAATGCATAACCAACAAAGAACAGCAATAAGTTACATGATCAAGATACTTCTGTATGCGCTGATCTAGTTAAAAGCACGCGTACCCGTAGCCATATCAAGCCACCTAAGCGGCAGGCCTACTCAGATGAATTTTAAGTGTTTTGTTGGTGTTTTATTGGTGTTTTATTGGTATTTTTAATGATATACTGGTTTTATGTATTTCTAATCAGTTTTGTGTGTTTTATGATGATGTTGTTCCCCGCCTCGATCCGGAGAGAGAGGCGGGTAATAAATAAATAAATAAATAAATATATTATTATTATTTTATTATATGCAGATTTTGTATTAAATGACTGTTAGATAACACAACTATCAGTCAGTTAGTTCCAACAATGTATTAATTAATACAGTTCCAATTAATAGTTCCACATGTTTAGTTTGGAAGTTATCGTTATGCTATATATATATAACATAATATATATATTCTGTCAATAAATAAGACATTGGGGATGTTAGAATAGATAGCAGATAGCAGTTCCAGCCTATCAGAGGAATGTAAGGAGACTGGAAGCACAACCCCTGTACAGAGGTCATGTGGGAGGAACCTTAGTGAGCTCAGCAGATTCTGTTTGACTTTTGAATAAAGGCTTATATCACAACAAGTAAGCATCTGTCCTCTGTGGGATAAAAGAGCGGTAATACAACACCTAGCACACAAAAGAAAATCTCTTGAAATTATCCTTCTAGCCTTCAACAGGTTTTGTTCCTAGGGCCAACTCTGTGATGTATGTCATTTTCATACAAATTGCCCCAAAGTAACAAACCAAAACCCTAAAATTGGAGGAGGGAAGCAAATCCCTTTCTGAAAACCCTCAAACTGTAAATGCTGCTCTTGTACAAAAGCACTTCATCTATCTGAAATTTGGCAGGATTCATTTCCTCAGAAGAAGCTCCTGTGCCTGCAGATTTCATCCAGTTCTGTCAAACAAGAATGTTATAAGCATTTGTTGATTTCCGAATGATAGTCAGTAGGGAGGCACGAAGCTTCAGATTTCCCAAAGCAAGGTTCTGATTTGGACCTAAGTGAAATTGGGTGAGCTCTGAAGTGGTTGAAGCCAAATCAGGCTGATTTCCAAATCAATGAAGCCAGGGTTTAGCCAACATTTGTGGTCAGAGCCCTAATACAAAGCAATGCAAAAAGGCAATTGGGTGATCTCAGAAACTGTGTAAGTCAACATAGGTTTTGAAAATATGGGTGATGAATAGCTTAAATGAAAGAGGATCTATAATCTGAGTCCTATTCATTTTGCAATGGATGTGAACAATTAGAAAGTATTATTTAAATTGGGCATAGAGAATACTTATGAGGCCAGCATTAAATGAGACTATGGAAATTGGAGATGTGGAGAGATGGCCTCACTAAAAGCCTATAAAATTGATCTGCACACATAGGAAACATTCTGAAGATTCTAGGGAGCAGAACACATATGTGTTTCATATAATGATAATGTCACACAATTACCTGTGACAATGGTTTGATGTGGTGGTGTTGGTTACTTATTTGGTAGAGGACGGTTGATGCCTTATTAATAGAGTGGAAGAAAGATGTATACCACTTCAAAATGGAATGAGAACTACTTCTAGAAGTCATTTTAAATGAACATCAGAAAGTTTTTCAAGGAGTTGGTAAGTGGTCTCCTGGAGACTGCGATATGCTAAAACCAATAGTATACCTCATTATTTCAGACCTAGATTTGTATCTTCTGCAATGAATTAAAAAGTTAAGGTGGAGATTAAATGTCTGAAGGAAGGCAGGTATTGTTGAAAATGAGAAGTTTGCAGAATGGGCTGTACCCATTAAAATCAGTTGCTCTGTGCACATCTGTGCTGATTATACATTTTCTGTTAATAGGATATTGTAGCTGGAGCAATATTCTATCTCAAAAACATAGAATTTTTTAACATTATTAAGGCAAAGACCTACCTACCACCAGCTCACATGAGGATTCCAAGCAGTATGTTACAATCAAGACACAAATTATGTTTAAAATATAATCCTTTACTTTTCAGAGTATACTTTGCACTTGCTGTCTACGGAAGATCATAGAAGGGTTCTTGTAGGAAACTCCTCATGTGGTATTATATATATACATTAATAACCGGGTCCATGGAATATAGACACAATATTTGGCTGAGTTTTTGAATAGACTGAAGATGTCTGGACTATGATTAAAGAAAAAACAGGTGCTCTTTTAGTGGCACTATAAGTGGATGCCCATGGACTACACTAGGTATGGCCAATGTGTGGCCTTTCAGATGTTTTGGCCTACCAATTCCATCAGCCCTAGCCAGCATAGCCCAGGATGGATGAAATAAAACAATCTGGGGAGCTTCTATGCCTAAGTATGTCTTTGACCTGAAAATTACCCAAGTTTGCTAAATTACTACAGCAACTTTTTGCTTAATCAGCTAACACTTTTTGGCCTATGTATAACTTGCTTAAGGAAAATATGAAGTTGTACCGAAGAGTTTCCTCAAGATAAAAGCA
Organism: Anniella stebbinsi; assembly: GCA_029215795.1. NCBI lineage: Eukaryota > Metazoa > Chordata > Lepidosauria > Squamata > Anniellidae > Anniella > Anniella stebbinsi. Next base: position 86,648,310 of record JARDYH010000005.1, on the reverse strand, counting down.
TTTGAAGATGCCAAGCAATTGTTTGCTACAGGCCCTAGAGATTCAGCTGCACTATCAATCTCATACTAAAAGTTGTTTTGACAAGTGTCACTTCTTATGGGATTGGAGCAGTGTTAGCTCATTGGAGGGAGGATAGATCAGAGAAACCAATAGGATTTCTGTCATAAGCCTTGTCACCTGCTGAACACAATTAGCCACAACTGGACCAAGAAAGATAAGCTTAAATTTGAGGTAGAGAAACATTGTAAGTACACAAATGGGGGGAAATGCAGAATTTCCACTGACCACAAAGTCTGGATTTCATTATTTAGTGCAGTGGTGGGCAACTTGTGGCCCTCTAGATGTTTTTGCCTACAACTCTCATCAGTCCAGGCCAGCATAGTGAATAGCAAAGGACTCCTTGACTCTGAATCCTTCTTGTAACCCCTATACTGAGGATACAATATTAAGGCACCATTGGGGTCTAAATAGCTCAAAAAAATACATCATGGGGAGTGTAGTATTTTTTTTTTCATTCTCTGTACTGTACAGTATGTAGTGCTATAAAAAAAATAGCTACAATCCCCCCAATTAATTCTTTTACTGCCACACTGATAGTAAACATATTAACTGACCTTTCTTTTCATTTCTTTCTTTTTTTGCCTGCAGTGCCTCATGATTTATGGCATTGACCTAGCACAGTAATCATCATGACCCATTCTGAGCCTTCATTTGCTGGCACAGCAAGTCAAAAATCAGCCAGTATAACATACACAAGCTGATCCTGTTCACACAAATGAGATCTGCATTATTGTAGTATACTAACCAGATTTTAAGAAGACAGTAAAATATACTGTTCTCTCCCACTGTCACCATCCTTTTAAAAACCTTTTCCCCACCTTTTGCATGGAATGGTTTGAGTATAACATTGAAAATAAGAGCTAATGAAATGATCAGGGCTAAATTGAACTATAAAGTTTATTTGCTTGGATATGATAATAGTTATGCTCAATCATTCGTAAGACACAAGTCTGTAAAACATCTTCTGGAATGAGGTTGTACTGAAATTGAACATTGTCATAAATAACCAGGCTCACCAATTTACAGTGTGTACTGATCTCTAAATAAGGAGTGAGTGGAATGATGATGATAGGACATAGTTAATTAAATAGCGTGAGGAGGGATAAACATCACAACATTATGAATGGAAATGAAAAGCTATGTATTGGGACAGCCATTACAGCCTGAAAACTCCAATGCATCTTCAATGATGTCTTCATTACAAATGCCTCAGTACCCCTGTGAGTTCTTTGAATTGATTCCAGGGCATCTTGAGTGCCATGGTCTCTTTTCCTAACCTCTCCGTCAAGATGGTAACATGTTTCATTTACAAGGACAACATTTCCAGTGTGGAATATATTTCATAAATATAAAATCAACAACTACAGGCAATACCGTTAGCTGGAAATGGAATTTGCATTTGGAAGATTGATGACTGCATTGTCACAGATGTCAAATGTTCTTCAGATAAACAACTTCGAGGTGTTGGACAAATGCATATTTCATTATATGACACTGGGGAATGTGATATGATAGATTTTAACGAGTCTTCCTGCACAGTAAAGTAGTAATTAAATCTGGTCATATCTTTCCAGCTGAAACAATGAAAAAAAAACCCTAAAAACTTCCTTTGGTTGAAAAAGATTACTTTTTTAAAATTAAAAAACAACACTGGAAATAAATGTGCTTGTGATGGAATACTTTAAATAGATGTTAAGGAGAGACATGACTGCCACTCTCTAAATGTTGATATATTTAGCAACCAAAGTCAGCGATTAAAGAAAATCTAGACAGATTTTTTTTTCAAAAATAAAACCCAAATAAAAAAAGGAATAATTATGTGGTGTTTTTGAAAAGAAAAAATGAAACAAAAAGGTTGCATACATTTGTCACATGTTGTTTTTAGACATTGCTAAAAGTATCAACATTTCACAATGCTCACCATAATTGCTTGAATTAAGCATGTGCTTCTGAGTTTTGTTGGACTGGACTTCTAATGTTTTAATAAACAACAATGCAGTTAGAATGTTACAATACTTATTTTAAAAAGCATACTGCATTTATCTCCCCTTCACTCCCACAAGTATACCCTTATTGCCATTTGCTCTGTGTACTTCAAACTATTCTTCTTCTCAAAACTTGCACATAGGACTTAAATAACAGCATGTAAGAGGGTTTTCCCCCTACCTTTTAAACAGGTTCATAAACATTGAGGAATGTAACTTACTTCTGAGTAGGCTTTATAGGATTTCATTATTAATCTTCTAGCAAACGGGCAACCTTTGATCTAGTATCGTAAATGCCAGCCTTGAAGCAATGATGCATCATGTATAGATGAACAAATTCTGGCTTCTCTTGGGCTATCTGAGCCTAGGATCCTTTTCTATGAAGCCATGTAATGAAGCAATCGAGGCCATCACTTGCATAAAACATGGGTGCAAATCTGATATATTCCTTTAATGAGTTCTTTTCTGCACTGCTTGGGTTTGTTGTAATTTACAGTGCTCTAAAAATGTACAGTTGCTAGAGTCCTTTTCTGTACTGAATCTACTGCCAATCAATTTCATTGGGAGATCTTAAGTTCTAGATTTATGAGAGAGAGGAAAAATCTTTCCAATCATTCATGACATCTCAATTCATTCTACCACTTCTAGCATGGAATGGGGAGGATGCTGTAGGTGTGTAGGAATTGTATAGTGCCTATTTCCAATCAATGATGCAGCCAAAGTTGCTATAAAAATAACTCTATTTTTTCTTTGTCTCATTTAATGGGAGTAGACTTCAGAACTACCAGCACAAATCCTCAATGTACAATCCTGGCTGATTACTTAACATTAATAAATTACATTTTAAAACTAGGAATCTCCAAATATTGCCATGTGCTCCTTGGGAGGAGCTGTCTTCTCCATCCTTCTCTTATAGTGGGAGGAACCCACTTCTATAACTTGAATGGCAATCAGGTAGGATGACTACATCTCCTACATCCCAATCTGTATTTTCTTCTCTCCATATCTATCTTCAGAGACAGAAAATATATATTTTCACTTTTTAGTGTGTGTGTGTTTGTTTTCCCTTTGTGGTAATTAGATCAGGGAACAGACGTCTAATTCACTTCCCTAGATGCACCTTTTGCTTTCCTCTCCATGTCTCTCTCACATGCACTTGCCTAAAAATTGTTTTGCCTTGAGGGATCCTGCTGCAATGTTCAACACTCAAGGGTAAGCTCTTATTCAACCATCTGTTTTCATTCTCCACGCTACCAGAAGCAGAAATATGAAACACATATGTTATATTGCTAGATATTCGTTGAGTCTGAATAATTTTTAACAGAGCAACACCATATGTCTATCTTGAGGCGGCTGCTTCTTTTACAATATTCTGGAAGGGTTTTTTTGGGGGGGGGGTGCTTTTGCAAAGCACTTAATGTAGAAAAGTAGAACTAAGCCATTTTATGAGTTTTTGCCTTTTTGACAGGATGGGACCTGTTTTGTTGAATCAGTGGACAAGGTATGCAAAAGCAAGCAAGGAAAAAAAACCAACCAAAAAAACCCCCCATGCACCCCCCATGGCAACAAAGCTGTTTCACAAGGGTCGTATATAATTCTAGACCAAGAATAGGGAAGCCCCAGAGACATTATCTAGATTTTAAAACAAAACAAAATAAGAACAAATAAAAACAGATCATATGAAATAAAGGTAGTGACCAAATGAAATATATAAGCACATAAGCAGCAGAAAAACAACCAAATTCATATTAGATATGGACACCTTCACACATTACAATAAAGTGGTGGGGGCATGGTAGTTGAAGTGCAAATGACTTGTGTTTTCACTATAAGGCATATGAAGAAGAATGTGTGCAAATAAAATGCAGAGCTGTGTTTTTTTCATCTGTAACCCTTGAATCTCCCTCCCTCCATTCCTTTCATAAATTATACTAGAATCTCAATTCACTTGTGCCTCTCTCCTCTGGTTTTGTTATCACATTAATGATGCCCATAAGTTAAACCTGAAGGACGCTGATCATTTGTTGCCCTGTGCATACAGCACTAGAATATTTGTAAAACTTACCCAAGTTAACCACCCATGAAATAAGATACTTTTTGTGAACAGCTGATGGAACCTCACTCAATGAAATAGTGAAGGTGAATGAAACAACAACAATGCAATGGATGGATTCAGTGCTTGTTAATAAAAATGGATTCTAATCTGTGTGATTTTTCTTTAGAAGGGGTTCCATGTATACAAATGGAATCTCTTTAAACACAACAGGAAAGATTATGATTAAATTTTCAAGAGGCTAAAATGGCAAACACAACTGCTGAAGGGGGATGATGTCATTTCCTGGAACTACAATATTAACTGGTTTAAAACTGTTATAAACCGTTTTAAAGCAGTAGTGTAGATAGGCTGTACATAATTTATTTCAGACTCAATACATGGGGGAGAGAAAGACAGATTTAAAAAATAAAAAATAAAAACCAAATAGTTTCAGCATTATATATTTTTTGGTAAATGGCCTCATGTGGTAGGCTATAGCATTTTTGGGGTGGTGGTGGTGGTAAATTGTTTACTATGGAAAGGAGTCATAAAATTCTTGTTAAATATAAAGTATGTAACAGAACCACAGATTGGATGCAGACTTAGTCATACTTAGAGTAAACCCACTGAAATCAATTGACTTTAGTGTGATTAAGTCTGAATCTACCATGTGATTAAGTTTGGATCTAACCCCATGTGATCTTTGGGGCAGATATTTTAGCTAATTTAAATAATTAGCAGTGCAGTCCTAAATATATCCAGTGTGACATAAATCCCATTCAGTTCAATTTGACTTCCCCCACTATGAATGTGATAGGATTAAGCCTTAGGTTGATAGAATAGCTAACCTATGGGGGATAAAATAGGGGGTTTAAAATGGAAGACAGATGAGAAGAGCCAAGATATTTTCTTACCAGAAGTAAATTTCAAAGCAACCAAAAACATTAGATCTGTTACAACCTGGTGGTCAGTATATAGTTAAAATATGATTCATATGTGCACTGTTACACATATGTGCCAAATTTGAGATCGATCCCTCCAACCCTCAATTTTATATGAATTTATTAAATATTGTTTCAGTTCTGACAGATCAGAATGACAGCTCGCCACGTGCGTTCGTTCAGACCTGTCAGAACGGAAATGATCTTTAAAAAAATATATATAAAATCGAGGGTTGGAAGGATCGATCTCAAATTTCATACACATACTTTGGCATACCCTGTAAGCACTGTGACCAAGTTTCAAACCTCTAACTTTTTAAAATACAGAAGTTATAGGTATATATATGTCTACTCACAAATAATCAGGACAAGCATATGTATGTCTACTCAGAAGTAAGCAGGACAAACTTCTGCAGAACAAGGCTCAGAAGTAAGCAGGACTCTGTAACAGAAAAGTGAATGGAGGTAGTGATTGATAGCTGAGACCAGAATGGAATGTTGGGTGGAGCTAATGGCAGTTGGAGACAGTTAGAAGGAGGACAGGGGAAGTTAGGGAGAGGTCAGGGAATGAGAGAGTGGAGTTGGGATTAGCAGAGATAGTGAGAGGAACCTAATAGCTAGGTTAATTACTGAGTAGAATAGGAGGCAGGGAGTGAATAAAAGAGGGGTGGGGGGACAAAGGCTGTTGAAAGCAGGCATGTGGTATTAGGTTTTTAGAAAATTATTATAATTATTTATCAGTTGTTGTTTGTTCTAAATGTTAGGCTGTTAAATAAATAAGTATATGTTTATTCTTTTAAATAGCTAGGTTCTGGTCTGGGTGGAATCGAAGATTGGTATATTTCACTCCCGAGGAGCTAAGTATATAAAGAGGAGAGTCCTACTGCCCTCTCTAAATCAGTATGTGGTGGCAGCAGGTGTTTTGAGGAGTGCTCAGAAAAGTCTGGACTCCATGACCTCTAGAGGCTAGGGCCTTATAGGGCACCCCTAGATGAAGTCACACTCCCTTTCTCTGTGCTCCTTGAGAGAAGAACTTATCTCTGATCAGGTGCTGATCACAGAGGTTTTCCATCTGTGGCAGAGGTAACAGGGCCAGGCGAACCCCTGTGAGCCATATCAAGCCTGTGGGGTGGAGGTTTCCCATCCCTGTTCTACACTGACCGGCAGGAAATCTCTTAAGATTTCTGACATGAGTCTTTCCTATTCCTATCTGGAAATGCCAGGGATTGTACCTGGGACCTTTTGCATGGAAAGCATGTGCTCTACCACTGAGCTTCAGACCTTCTAGCAAAATAGATGTGATAATTGCACTCTGAAAGATGTTATTATTACTTTTATTTTGAAAAACAAACACCATCCCGACATCTCTCAGAAATTCTAGGGAACATCAAATATTCCCCCCCCCCCCATGACTTGCTTGAAGAGTTTCTTGGAGATATGAAAGAAAATTGCCTCTATGAGAAGATTGGGAAAAAGGCATCTAAGCCTGTGTTGACTTGCATTGTCACTTTCATGGTAATAGGTTATTAGTCTGAATCATACTGAAGGCAAAGTAGGCAGAATATTAGAAAAAAAACCTTTTGGGATCTTTAAGGGAAAACAAATATGTATCTCACTGACTGGATTTTTTTTGTCTCAATTTTGCAGACAACTCATTTTCGTTTGAGAATAAAATGAGCTGCAAAGTAAAACTACTGCTTTCTATTATTATAAAGGCCTTACAGAAGGGAAAGGAGATGTGAGAGGAATGGTTGTTTGACATGCAGCTTTCAGATTCTGTAACTCAGGCATTACTGTAGGATGATTGTTCTTCCTATATACATCTGTACAAATGTATCACAAGAATTTCTTAGTGGTGGTTGTGTGGGAAGGCTTGAAGGAACGTCTGCAGCTGTATAAGTCTGCTCACTACCAGTTTGTCTGTGGAAGCTCTGCTCACAGGACCATCAGTAAGTTTTATTAGGCCGGTGGGCACAAGTGTATGTGTGGGGGGATATGCATTTGGGTACATGCATTAAAAAAAATGAACCCAGATGTGAGCTTTTCCAATTGGAACAAAAGAAAAGGCTCACATTGGGAATGGGGATGAGGTGGACTGAGCTTCAAGGTGGAACTCGAGAACCTCTATGAGCTCAATCCACGTGAGTCTCCCATTCCTAATTTGGAACATTTTTATCTACTCTAGCTTGAAACAGCCCTTCAGAGTCTCAGACAGACATTTTTCAAGTCACTGTTACCTCGTCTTTTTAATTAGAGATAACAGGGATTTAACCTGGAACATCTACATGCAAGGTAGATGATCTACAGCTGAGCCATGGTCCCACAGTTAAGGAGCTGCTGGTGGGGAAACAAAGTGAGAAGCCCCAGTAAGCACTCACAAGCTTTTACAAATATGTGCCTAAGTGGATGCACATGTCCATGCAGACAGACACACACACACACATACACATGCACACTCCTTGAATCATGGCCCATTGTCATCCTTGTCACACAACCTCAGAACCTATGACCAAGTTCTACCTGGTGAAAGAGAAACCTGGATTCAGCGTCTCCAAACCTCCAAATATGTGACTGGATCCATCAAAGCTGGCAGAAATAACCATCAGTTTAGCAGCTATTCATATAATAATAATAATAATAATAATAATAAATAATATTTATTTATAACCCGCCTCTCCCTTCGGATCGAGGTGGGGAACACAATGTAAAATACAAAAATCGCAAACAGTTTAAATTTTTTTTAAAAAAAACAAGAGAAATACATCATTAAAATATCTTAAAATTCATCCGGATAGGCCTGTCGGAAGAGAGCAGTCTTCATGACTCTCTTAAATTCATGAAGACTGCTAATTTGTCTAATCTCCTCTGGCAGACCATTCCATAGTCTGGGAGCGATGGAAGAGAAGGTCCTCTGGGTAACACTCGCCAGCCTAGTTCTGGCTGGCTTGAGTAAGTTCTTCCCAGAGGACCTAAGTGTGCGGGGCGGATTGTACAGGAGAAGGCGATCCCGCAGGTAACCTGGACCCAAACCATGTAGGGCTTTAAAGGTAATAACCAACACTTTATACTTCGTCCGGAAACTGACTGGCAGCCAGTGAAGAGATTTTAAAACTGGTGTAATGTGGTCACCCCTAGATGTACCGGTGACCAACCTGGCTGCCATATTTTGAACAAGTTGAAGTTTCCGGACTAGGCACAAAGGTAGCCCTATGTACAGCGCATTGCAGAAGTCAAGCCTCGAAGTTACCAGCGCGTGCACTACCATCTTTAGGTCTTCCAACTCTAGGAAGGGGCGCAGCTGGTGTATCAGCCGAAGCTGATAGTAGGCACCCCTGGCCGTCGCATCAATCTGAGCTGTCATCTGGAGCGATGGACCCAGGAGTACCCCCAAGCTGCGAACACAGTCTTTCAGGGGGGGGGGGGGGTGTCACCCCATCCAGAACTGGTTGACACACCTCCAAACCCAGGTTGGGGCCTTTGACAGCGAGCACCTCCGTCTTTTCTGGATTCAGCTTCAGTTTGTTTTTCCTCATCCAGCCCATTACCGCCTCCAAGCATTCATTCAGAGGAGACACACTATCCTTAGCTGACGATGTTGTCGAAGGCATAGAGAAATATATTTGGGTGTCATCAGCGTATTGATAGCACCCCGCCCCATGCCTCCGGATGATCTCTCCCAGCGGTTTCATGTAAATGTTAAACAGCATTGGGGAAAGGATGGCACCTTGTGGTACACCACATAGCAACTCCTTTTTTGAAGAGCAGCTATCCCCAAGCATCACCATCTGGAACCTGCCCGAGAGATAGGATCGGAACCACTGAAGCACAGTGCCCCCGATTCCCAATTCCCCCAGGCGCTCCAGAAGGATACCATGGTCGATGGTGTCGAAAGCCGCTGAGAGGTCCAGGAGTACCAGCAGGGACACATCCCCCTGTCAATACTAAGGCGTAGGTCATCCACTAAGGCGACCAAAGCGGTCTCAACTCCGTATCCTGCCCTGAAGCCAGTTTGAAATGGGTCTAGAAAATCAGTATCATCCAAGACTGCCTGGAGTTGAAAGGCAACTGCTCTCTCGATCACCTTGTCCAAAAATGGAAGATTTGATCCTGGCCTGTAGTTATTAAGGTCCAGGGGATCCAGGAAGGGCTTTTTTAGAAGTGGCCTTAGCACCGCCTCTTTTAAACATGATGGAAAGCTCCCCTCCCTGAGAGATGCATTAATGATATGTTGTAAATGTGATCTAACTGCATCTCCTCCCTGGACAACCAGCGAAGAAGGGCAGGGATCGAGAGGGCAAGTCGTCCTCCTCACACATCCAAGTACCTTGTCCACATCCTCGGTACTCACCAACTGAAACTGATCAAGTGTAATCCTACTCGCAGAGTCGCTGGACACTCTACTGTCAGCCTCTGCTATAACAATGGCATCTAAGTCGGCTTTTATCCAAGAGATTTTATCTGAGAAATGATCGTTAAAGGCATCACAGCGAACTACCGAAGGCTCTAAAATCGGATTCAGGGGAGAAGGTGCCTGGGTTAGACCCCTCACCACCCTGAACAGTTCTGCTGGACGTGAATTCGCAGACGCAATGCGTGCAGAGAAGAAAGCTTTCTTTGCTGCACGTATTGCCACCCCATAGAAACAAGATGTTGTCTATGTCGTGTCTTGTCGGATATAAGTCGAGTTTTCCGCTATTGGCACTCCAGTCGTCGTCCTTTCTGCTTCAACTCCCTGAGGTCTTCTGTATACCAGGGTGCCCTATTAGAAGCGGGCCGGAGAGGACGTTTGGTGGCGATCGATAGCCCTAGTTAGATCTTGATTCCATCTATTGACCAGGGCTTCTACAGGATTGTCGACGATACCAGCCATAGAACCCTCTAAGGCTTTCTGGAATCCAGAAGGATCCATCAGCCTTCGAGGGCGGACCATCTTAATAGGTCTGCCACACCTGCAGAGGCAGGTGGTAGCTGTGATACTAACCCTGACCAGAAAATGGTCTGTCCATGACAATTCGGAGGTATTCAATACCTCCACCCACAGATCCGTCTGTTCGGAACTGAAAACAGCATCAAGGGTGTGACCTGCTGAATGTGTGGGTCCAGAGACCAATTGGGATAGGCCCATGTTTGTCATGGACGCCATGAACTCCCGAGCTCCACCTGACAAACCGGCCTCGAATGGGATGTTAAAATCGCCCAGGACCAAAAGCCTGGGCGAATCTAACACCAGCTCCGAGACCAGTTCCGTGAGCTCAGCCAGGCAGTCTGATAGGCAGCGGGGTGGCCGGTACACTAACAGAATCCCTAGTCTATTCCTGGCCTTCAGACTCAGGTACACACAACCGATGTGATTCAATTGCCGGACAGGATGTCTGGTCAGATTAAGATTGTTTTTGTAGACCACAGATACTCCGCCCCCCCCCGCCCACTTTCCCTCACATGCTCACTGACACAGTACCCAGCTGGGAGAGCCTGAGCCCATGTCGGACCACTGTCATCTCCCAGCCAGGTCTCTGTGAAGCAAGCCAGGTCGGCCTCCTCTTCTTTGAGGAGGTCATAGATTATATTTGTTTTGTTTTTAACCGACCTGGCATTGCATAGGAGCAAGGAAAGGTTCTGTGGGTGGCCTGGATCATTCCCCAAGATCCCCGGGGTAGCAGGGCGACCGGAAGGTAAGATGGGTGTTAAATATCTATCTCTCCTTCCCCTGTAACTGCATTTCGCCCTGCTATCGCCATATCTCCCTCTTCCCCACACAACAGATATTGGTGCTCCCAGACACATTTCAGTCGCCTTAAGTTGTCCCGACGTCTCTCCCCCGCGCGTGAGGGAGAGAGGGGGTGGGGGGAGTGCAATGGTAACTGCTGCACTGTCTGTTTGTTTCTCCCCCACTCACGCCGTCAGTTCTTCAGCTATTCAGCTATGGCTGCCTCCGGTCGTCCTGTCCCGTGTCTCTCTCTCTCGCGCGCGAGAGAGAGGGAGAAGGGCAGCCCCAAGGTGCCAGTTGGGCCTTAGTGATGCTCCCAGGAAGGAAGGAACACAAGGGGATCCACCGTTGTGTGCACAACTCTGTATCAGGGACTAAGTGCAATGCAATCTTGGGGCAAAATTGGAAGTAATTCCATATTATATTGTGCTAGAAAAAATAATATAATATATTTGGAAAATGACAGTAGTTGGCTTGCAGTTCCACACCTGCCATATGATTTGGGAATGTGGTGTAAAATACAGAAACAAACTTAATAGCCAGACACTTCCCTAGACACTGAATTGCTTCTCTGGGGCACATCCTATGCTCCTTGGCACCAAGAGTATCGTACTTCACAAACCAGTGTAACTACAGTATACAGATATAGTTTATTCTTATTTCGCTGGGGCTAGTCTTCTGGAACAGTGCCAGTGGGGATATCTTGAAACAATTTCTGTGACTGACTGGAAATGCTTTTATTTGATCCTATAGACATTTTCATGAGACAACAAGGATTTCTTGTTTGCTTACCCTAGAGATATGAAGTGTCTATATTATAAAGTCGGATGGAGGTGTTAGTCTGCAAACAGCTCATATTTCACTGAAGAGCTACTAAACCTTACAGTATGAAGTGACTTTCTAGTAGGGATGGGTGAGAATATTGTTTGGTTCATTTTTTGATCAAATTTACAAATTTCTTCATAAACAGGATGGAAAGAATTTGAAACAAAAACTGACATTTGTCCAACCAGGCCTAAGATTTTGAATGCTTAGCTATTAAAAATCTGGTTTTGAATTCCTGTTGTTTTCAACCCAGTTTGTGATGCAAAATGAGGATTGCCACCTCTTTTTCTGATAGGTTCCTCTAGGGTGACCATATGTTAGGAAAAACCAGGATATGTCAGGATTTTTGGTAACATATCTGGAAAGGGGGGAAATTATGAAATTTGTGAGCCCCCTTAAAGATGAACTGGTATGCCTTGAGTCAGGAGGGGAACAAGTACCTGTTCAGCTAAAAAGCCCAGTTAAAATTGAATTACATAACTTGTCACATAGTGTAAGGTTGGGGGATTCACTATCAGTCTCCTCCCCTCCAGAGTATAGTGAGAAATCACAACTGTCAACTGACAGTGACAAAGAGCATCCTATAATTCTACCGGTTAAAATACTTACGTGGAATATAGCTGGCTGGCAGATTTGTTATCATAGTAGTTATTTAAATGAATTTCTATCCGACTTTGACCTGATTGCCCTTCAAGAAACATGGCTTCAAACTAAGGAGGATAATTTATTGCCAGGACATAAAGCTTGGTATGACCCAGCCCGGAAAGTTACAAATAAAGGAAGAGCCATAGGTGGTCTTGCAATTTTCATCACAGAAGACTTAGGATGGGAAGGAGAACTGGTGATAAATGTTGATGTCCCCCCCCCCCAAATTGTATAGTAGTCAAGCTGAATACCCCAAGTTCAACTTTAATCTTGGTAAATATTTATATTCCCCCAGTAAATTCCCAATATTATCCCCCTGATGTTTGGTTCCTTTTGGAGCATATGATGGAAGAATTAAGTATAAGATTCCCAAATGCCTTAATTATTATGATGGGTGATCTTAATGCCAGAATTGGAGAAATACCTGCGAAATCTGCTGAGTGGTTGGGGCTCAAGGATGAATTTCAAGAGACGCACTGCTGGCTTTCTAGTGATAAGAAAATAAATAAAGCTGGTCAAAGTTTGTTGGGTTTAATGTATACATTTGGGCTACAGGTTTTAGGTCCTAGTAACACTAACCTTCCATATCCCTACACATATTTTACCAACAATGCAGGCTGTGTAATTGATTATATCTGTGTGTCTAGCCAAAATGCTCACCTTTTTTCTGGTATTACTGTAAACATCAGTGAAGATAGTGATCACCAGTCTATATCAACCCAGTTAATTCTTGAATCTGATCTAAGACCATTGACCCAGGCAGATAAACAGGCAGCACACAGTTTGGATATAGTACACAATAAAAGGTTACAATGGCAGTAAGTGGATACAGCAAATCTTAATTCCTTCCTGAATTCAAATGTGGGAAAAGGTTTGGGGAGCATGGTTTGCTTGTCCGAGTCAAACATAAATTCTGTCTTGTATGAATATCAGGCTATTTATTCCCAAATTAAACCTTTGTTATTAACCAGGGTCAGATCAAGTGGTTCAAGGAACATAAGATCTCCATGGTTTGATGAAGAGTGTAAAGTGTCAAGGAAGTGTCTGAGAAAACAAATAAGAAAAGCATGCGACATTTCAGATTGTGGAGTTTATACACTTATGCTCAAACTTAGGCAAGAATATATATATATATATATATATATATATATATATATATATAATTACTGCCAAGAAAGTTAGTTTTGTAGCCAGATTTGGAACTAAAGGACAGGAACTAGAGGACAGGAACTAGAGGACAGGAACAAAAATCAAGCATGCCTTTGGCAGTTAGTTTCTGGTAGACTAAGAGAATCAAGTCACACCTTTCAAACACCTATATCTGCCTCGCTTCGGGAGGATTTTTATTTTGATTTATTTAAAGAAGAGACAAAAGATGGTAGAACATCTCACATGGAAAATAACTTTGGGAATATCAATGATTTCCCTAAATGGTCTCCTGTTACCATTCAGGAAAAAAAGTCTCTTATACAGTCATTAAGGAACAATAAAGCTCCAGGAGAGGACTTTATGCCACCTGAGCTCTTCAAGGATAACACAGATTGGTGAGCTACTTTACTAGCTGGTTTATTTACTCATATAAATAATACACGATGTGTTCCTAATGGTTGGAAACTTAGTATAGTAGACCCATTGTTTAAAAAAGGAGATCGAAGGGATCCTAGAAATTATAGGCCAATCGGTTTAATTGATATCCCTGCAAAAATCTACGCCAAGTTTCTTTTCCAGAAACTAGAGGACTGGGCTGAACAAAACTCAATCTTATCAGAAGAGCAGGCAGGCTTCAGACAAGGAAAGTCTGTTATTGATAATTGTTTTATTTTGTCTCAATATAAAAATATACTGAAAAAGGTGGATAGCTCTACACTGCATTTATTGATCTAAGTGCTGCTTTTGACTCGATAAACAGAAACCTTCTATGGGAAAAACTGCTGAAAACAAGTGCATAAAGGCTCTTTATACAGACACAAGTTTAAAAGTTAGAACTGGTGTAAACCATGCCTTAACAAATAAGATTCCTACAGACAAAGGGGTTTGACAGGGCTGTATTCTTGCTCCATTGCCTTTTAACTTTTATATTAATGTTGTGGTTTCATATGTTCATAACCGAGGGAAGCTCAGAGGACGGCAACAAAGGAGAGGGCCTTCTCTGTGGTGACCCCCCAACAGTGGAATGATCTCCCCGATGAGGCCCGCCTGGCGCCAACACTATTACCTTTTCAGCGCCAGGTCAAAACTTTTCTTTTCTCCCAGGCATTTTAACAGCTTAAGTTGAGGTTTTAACTGACTTTGTGGCCAGGCTTAAAAGTTTAAAATGTTTTAAATATCAGCTATTTTATGTTTTATGGTTTTAAATTTTGTATATTGTCTTTTTAATGTTCAATCTTTTAATTTTTGTAAACTTCCCAGAGAGCCTGGGCTATGGGGCAGTATATAAATGTAAAAAATTATAAATAATAAATAAATAATAACCAAGATTTCCCCATCACAAAAGTCATGGATAGATCGGTCAATATCCTTCTATATGCGGACAATATGTTTCTGTTATCTACTGCCCAGGTAGGCCTGCACAGACATCTGAGAAAGTTCAGTGCCTACTGTCAGGAGAACGATCTAGAAATTAACAGCATGAAATCAAAAGTGGTGGTCTTTGGCAAGAAAAAGAAACAATATAAGTGGTTTTTAGACTCCAATGAAATAGAGCAGGTGATATATTTTACTTATTTGGGCATAGTCTTCTCAGCTTTGGGAACCTGGACATTACAAGCAAAGAGAAACGAGCTGAAAGCAACTGCTTGTGCTCAAACTTTGAATAGGCTTATAAATTATAGTTACCCAGGCTTACTCCAACCAGTTGTGAGTGTGTATAAGACAAAGGTGCTGCCAGTGTTAACATTTGGTGCAGAGATTTGGGGCTTTGCCAATAATAACGGAATTGAAAGGGTCCAGAACCGTTTTTTACATTTGATTCTAGGAGCCTATCTACACTACTGCTTTAAAATGGTTTAAAACAGTTTAAAACTGTTTTGAGAACCGTTGGGGCCCAGGACACACTCCATATACAATTTTCAAAATGTTTTCAAAGTGTTTTATCCTGCATGTGTAGATAGGTTCTAGGTGTATCAAGAGTCTCTCCAGCTCACACGATCAGAACTGAACTTGGGATAGTGGCAGTTTCAGACCTGATTCACCTTAGGCTATTTAATTATTGGTTCAAGCTAGTTCAAATGAATGAAGCCAGGCTTCCTAAGAAATGCCTAAATGAACAGACAGTTAAAATCTCAGAAAAATCATGGTTTTACAGTTTCTCAAAATTGTTATTGAACTATGGCTTTTGTGTGGAGGTTCTAAGGGCTCTCAGTTCTGATATAAGAAATGTTTTTAAACAAAGAGTACCAGATACTAGAGCACAGATGGGCATAGCTGCCCTGTCAAACACAAGATCTATGAAATGGTTAGCGGGGGCTAAAACCCAATTTCAAGAAAAAAAATCTCTTCCCAATGGAAAGGGGTCAACGCATGGCCTTTACCCATCTTCAATTTGAGCAAATGGACATGATGCAACAAGGAAGATTCTGGGGCATTCCAGTAGAAGACAGACTTTGTATGGCCGGATCTACATGTCATCCTTGATGTGCCCTCCCTGCGCCACAAGCCGCTTTGGAGTGCTGCACTTCGTCTAGTGTGGCTCAAGCCTCAGAGGCTCTGCTCGTGCTCTCGCCGCCGCCACCGCGCTTTCATCCCGACCGGTCCCAGGGAGGGAGGAGGGAGGGTTGTAAACAAAAGCTAGCAATTGGAAATCCCTCTCCCAATCGCTGGCTTTTGTTTACAACCCTCCCCCCTCCCCGGGACCGGCCTGGATAAAAGGGTGGCGGCCGCGTCGGCGCGGGTGCAGGCAGAGCCTCCGAGGCTTGAGCCACACTATGCGGGGTGAAGCACTCCGAAGCGGCTTGTGGCACAGGGAGGGCGCATCGAGGACGACGTGTAGATCTTGCTTATATGTGGCGCATCTGAAGTGGAAGATCTAGCCCACTATTTACTGGAATGCCAAGTATATTCCAGTTGTAGGGAACATTATTTGTCTCCATTTCTTGGGTGTATGAAAAACTGGATGGTTGAGGACAAGCTGAATTTCCTCTTACAAGGATCTAACCAGTTTGTGACTAAGGCTGCCTCTACACAAGAGGTTTAAAGCTCTTTTAAGTCTCATTAAAATGTTTACCTCTACATGAGCGGAGCGCAAATCGGGAGTTGAGGCATGTTATCTATTCGATTATGCGCATTATCGAATGCACGTTAAATAGCGAGTTTTATTTTGCTGCAGCCGTTTAAGCACATTTTGACTATGTAAACAAGCGATTCTCCGCATTAACTACTTCTAAAGCGCATTTCAAACAACCAGTTGTGCGCTCATTTACCTCCCGCGTACAGTCATTTACCATAAAGTGCTTCCGAGAAGATGCACATAATTGGAGAACCAGGCATCAAACCAAATTCAGGTAGAGGGGGTCTCAGAGGGTTGACCTTTCTGCGGTTAAGGTGACCAGTTTAAGGAAAATGGAAAAGGTAAAACGTGTTTAAAATGAGCCATGTAACAGTTTTTAAATCTTGTGGGGCCTCAATAGGAGCATGTACTTTTATCTGTTTAAATATTGTATTACCTCAAATTTAGACTTTTTAAAAGTAATGTTTCAAGATTCATGTATTTCGTTTGTTTTTAACACATGTTTATTGTGTGTGAAATGGTCTGAAGACTTATACAATAAACTTTTTGATTTGATTTGATTTGATTTATGAAATTTGAAGAAAAATCCAGATTTTTCCCATCCTTCCCCCCAAAGGGCAACTCTACTTTATAGTCAGTGGGAAATAACATAGATGCTTACAGCTCCATCATTGTTAAAGATAAGGAGATGAAACTTGGCACTGTGTTAGCCCTTAAGTAGGGCTTTAGTGATGCCAAATTGGAAGCACTTCCGTTCATTTGTTGATTTTTTGGAATTTTTAAAAGTTAGGTTTTAAAATACTTTTTTTTTAAAAAAAACCAACATTTTTAAAGCTAAAGAGATTAAACTTGGCATCATGATAGCTTTTAAGTAAACCTTTAGCTGTGCCAAGTTTGAAGCATCTATGTTGATCTGTTGATTTTTAGGATTTTTTTTTAAAATTTGAGGTTTTAAATTACTTTTTAAAAATACCATCATTTTTAAAGATAAGGAGATAAAACTTGGCATCATGATAGATCATAAGTAGGGCTTTAGCCATGCCAAGTTTTAAGCAGATCTGTTCATCTATTGATTTTTAGGATTTTTAAAAAAATGTAGCTTAATGTTTTTTTAAACATCACTTTTAAAGATAAGGAGATGAAACTTGGCATCATGATAGCTCTTAAGTAGGGCTTTAGCCATGCCATGTATCAAGCAAATCTGTTCATCTGTTGAGTTTTAGCAAGTTTCAAAACAAAATTGAACTTTTAAAATAATAATAATAAAGATGGCCAGCTGGCAGCAACTCCTGTTGAGTAGCACCTTGCAGCGGAGTGAGGATACAATCAGAAAAGAGATTTGAGGGAAGGGGAGAATGTATCACACAGTGTATAGCAACAAAGTACAGCAAAAGCTACAAAAATAGGAGTGATTGAAGTTAACTTCAGATACATTGGATGTCTCACTTGTTATTTCAATGATTTTAACATTAAGATGATATATAGAACAGATTTGTCTTAATTGTGTGCTGTAACATCAGACATGTGACCAAGGCTATGCTCCGTTGAACACCCCCCCCCCACTTGGTGATAGACATGCCCCCTGGGGGTGGACATGTTGGTGGGGATGCCCCCTTGGGGACCGACCATGTTGTCCTTTTTGGTTTCCAAAATATGGTCACCCTATAAAAGCTATATGGCAGGCAGATATAACATGGGCCTCTCCATGTTGGCAATAGCAATACCTATTTAATTGGCTAGTGCAGATGGTTGAGAATTTCAGTTGAGTTCATTTTATAAGAATTTGCCCAAACTCTCAAACTTCATAAGGAATGGGAATTTTAAAATGAGATTTTAAAAAGCTGAATGTGGGACAAAATAAAACTGATGAATTTATCCATCTTTACACATTTCCAGGATCACCCAGTACCTCAAAGCAGTTTAGGTTGCTTAAATGTGTGTAAGTGCGGGTTTCAAGAATGTCTGAAATCTGGCCATTTTCAGACATTCAAATGCATCCTCCAAATCACAGAGGGAAAACATTTATTGATAAAAAGCAATTGCTTTATGGCAAATAAATGTATGGCAAATAAATGAAAAACCAAATGTAAAAATCATCAGATTTTTTCAAAATGATGGTTAATATTGTGTCAGATCAATTAATACACAGCCTTTGGCTCAAGCACGGAGAAAATCTCAATCCATACTGTGCTGTTAAAAATAGCTCATTAGTATAGGGAAAAAGGGTTACATAAGACCTTTCAACAGTTGTGTTTGACAATTGCAATGCATCATTGTGAAGTGAGCACACTATATATACTTGCCAACATTAACTATAGTGTTTGGAATATATTGAAGACTGAAGACACTGAGTTCTTTTCTTCTTAGGCCTGTGGTCTGCCAATTTAAAGCATCCCAATGCAATGTTAGGGATAGTGCTGGGTGAACTGAGCTGAACTTATCTGAAGCAACCTGGCCATTGCAGCTTTTAATTGGACATGTGAATGAAATATCAATTTATCTGGCTCCTGTGTTGGTTGCTCTGTTGAATTTATTGTGTGTTTGGGTGAATGGTGGATGAGAAGAGCTGTCAAGATCATGCCAATGTGTACATAGTTTTAAAATATATGACTTTGAAGAGTAACAATACAATACACTGCAGAACAACAGTTCTGGGGGATGTTAACACTGAAGATGAGAGACTGTAACATCTTTAACCTCTTAAGGGAGATGGGCATAGGTCCATTCCCACAAAAAGAGAGGAACTCTGCCTCTGAGACAGAGGCTGAGTGATCACTTACCTCCCCACTCCACCCCACCCCACCCCACCCGAAGACCATTGTTGTCTCTAGAAGCAGACCAGTAGTGCTCCTATAAGAAGTACTCAAGGGCATAGGAGTGCTCCTCAAGAGTAAATGCCTCTTTGTGAGCAAGGCCCTCCTCATGAATAAGATTTTTGCCAGCGGGCCTGTGATGAATTGTAGCTGATCCCCTGGGTGGAGCTCCGGAAGCGCCTGGATATATATGCTTTCATTCAGAGCTTACTAGCTGCTAGAATGACATCTTACTTTCAACTCTACTGTCTTGTTTTCCTGACCTTGTGACTGACCCTACATACTGCTGAGCCCTGGATTCTGCTTGACACTGCTTCTTGGACTGCATTTGTGTTTGATTGCTCACCTGTGTTTGGACCTTGGCTGTTCCTAAGAACTTTATTTTGGAACTCACTCTGTTGCCTGGTAATTTTGTGCCTTTGTCTGTCTCCTGTTTCCTGACTATTGCTGCCATAAACTGCTCTCTTGTTAGACTGACCATTTGCCTGTTTCTTGCCTTGCCGTTGGATTTGCCCTCATGCTGAGTCTGACCCAGCCAAAGCATGATTGGACAAGAACTCAGGCATGGGTTGTCCTTAGGGATGTCACAAGAGTATGAGATGGGGTGGAGTCCAGCAAACCCCTCTTGCTCAGCCTCCCGGACTCCAGTCCATGGACTGCTACACTTGCCTGACCTGGCGCATGCCAAGACAGGCAAGTGTGGTGGTCCCCAGTGGTACATTGAGCTGCCATTTTACGTAAAGGGACTTTTATTCAAGTGGCAGCTGTAAAGCAGCCATTTACACAAGATTATGCAATCTTGCATAAATGGCCACATTATGGCTGCCATTTGGGTAAAAGCCCCTTTTGGGCTGCAGAATTGGGATGGAAGAGGGGTTCAAGCCTTTTTCCTTTTCCACCGCTTGAAGCCTGGCCAGGATCACAGCAATATTGGGGTCCATTTCCTCATCTGACGACTCATCCCTATGTCTGCATTTAGACTGAGGGCGAGCCGCTTTCCCCTTTCTTTTGGGGCCCCAACTCCTTTTTTGGGTGACATTCTGGTTGTTCTTAAGCTGCCACCTTAAAATGTCCTCCTGTCCTGACACTGAATACTTTGCTCTATGTAGCGACCCTGATTGTCCCTAGAAGTGTTTTGGCAGGCCCGTGAGACGGGCAAATTACGTAAAGAGGCTCTGTTGACCCAATAGGGTTTCAGAAAGCCTAGAAGACAGGCAAAATAACCCTCATCCTCCTCTACCCTCCTTTTTCAGCACTGGAGGGCCAACTACCAGGTCTGAAATGGCCTAGCTCCGCTGTTTACCAGCGAGTAGGCTCTTGGTGGTGGGGATAATGTGCCTGGCTGATGCTGCCTATTATTTTCTGGGGGCAGTAAACCAGCGTTCCCTTCTGCCTACCAGGATAGCCATGGGTGGATGAGCCTATCACCCCCATTTCAAGAGAAATAAAAGTGCCCTGTCGCCACTGGCATACTGGGTAAGCCCTGTCCTCCTTGTGCCCATACAGCCCTGCAATGGGTGAGTATAAGGCCGTTTCGTAAATGGGTGCCAGATAGGCCCCGCGCGCCCGCCCCAGCCTGATCACCAATCCAGTTTCCCGGACAGAAGAAGGCCGTCAGTGCCAAAGGCCGGGCACAAAATCTGCTCCCCTCGTGTCCACACTAGCAGGGGGGAAGAGCCCTCCCCCGTCAAACCTGAGGCCGTAGAGGCCAGGGCCCGGCAGGAGCCGTGAGCCCTGCCAATGCTCAGAGTAGGCCAGGACACCACCAAGAACGTGGGAGCCAGCGCATGCTCTGCTGCCACTCAGAAGAGCCCGAACATCTGCAGAGGTCCCGGATATGCCGCCCACACAGCCACGAGAGTGGGAGGATGCACCGCCTCAGGATGCTCCAAAGGAGGCCCGGCAGCAGCCGCGCTCCTCGTTGCCGCTCGCCCTTCCCTCCAGCAAGCAGCCACCGCTTCCTGGTGTCTTCCTTTTGCTGTGTATCTCAGCTGCACAGACGAGAAGATCCCTGCAGCTGCGCAAACAAAGAGAGGAGGCAGAGAGGGGTAAGGACCCTTTATGGGATATTAACCCCCTCCCCGGCTCGTGGCACCATGCATGGCTTGCCAATAGTGAGCACCCACGTCTCGCCACCCCCCACCCGCAAAGGCCTCCCCATGCCCAGTCTGAGCTGGGCGTGGCAGAATTGCACAATGGAGAGTACAGACAAGTAGCACAGAAGTGCAGGAATGGTATCAAGAAGGCAAAAGCTGAGAATGAGCTGAGGCTAGTGAGGGATGCTAAAAGCAACAAAAAAGCTTTCTTCAGGTGCGTGCATAGTAAAAAACAGAGGAAAGAAATGGTAGTTCAATTATGCAAAGAGGATGGTAAAGATAACAGATGACAAAGAGATCTAATTGAGCTGGAGATAAGAGATCAGGATATAAATTACTTGGCCCATAGAAGCTCAGGTAGTTACACTAGAATTAGGGAGGGGGCAGAATTAGAACTTGAAAGAAGTTGAAGCTCAATTTTTTTCCTAACCTGAATTGAAGAGGTTAGAAGGTGAATTCTTCCTCAGGGTCTGCTGTGTCCCAGAAGTTCATCTTTCCTTATGATGGGCTAGAGCAGGCACCAGGTTGTGGTGGGTGACCGAGAGTGAGTGATTCTGTCCTCAAGGTCCACTTGAGACCCATATGGCATGGAACTTAAAAACCAAACCCGGGTTCTCCTCCAAACTGTTACCAAAACTGGTATGTATGGCAACACAGGAAGGAGTGAGCCTCTCTCCTGCTTATTAGAGGAAGGACAACCAAATTTGAGGGGGGGGGGGGAATCAAAACATTTTACCCTGAAAAACATTCCTTTTAAAAACCTTGGTTTTGGGGAGGGTTCCTTCCCACCCTACCCCAAATCAAAGAGGATATGGCTGATGACATTAGGTTTTGATTTTCCTACCATAAACGTTTTATGCAAACAAATAAATACAACAATGCAGAGTGCTGAAAAGGGTCCTATGCATATATGGGTTGTATGTCTTTAATGTTGGTGGATGCTAATGAGGGTGGATGTGTTTACTAGCAATTTCTTAGGCATGGGGCATAATTTTCAGGGCTCTAGGTACCCAATTAAATGGGTCATTTTGGGTGGTTTGATTATGTTGGGAGTAAAAATATATATCCCATACCAGCATGCTAAACTGCCTGGAGATTGGACTCAAACAGCAAAATCCATTCCGTTCACTGTACTTATGAGGTCAGTTGGGTTAGTTGGAAAAAGGCAGGTGAGAGGGCTTGGTATTAATCTAGCCATTTTTCCTCTCAATACAGAACTATAATAGACATGAGAGACAGAACTATTCTTCCAAGGCAGGGAGATCAACAGTGCTGCTTTGGAGGACTTACTGTATCTGAAAAACATGCTGCACTTAGGGATATTTAGACTACAGACCTAAACTGGTTAAACTGATTGAGTCAAGAGAATTCTGAGAACTGTCATTCTGAAGGTGTAGGGATCTCTATTTTCAGCAATCTCACTAAATGACAATTACTAGGATTATCTGGAGGAAACTATGACAGACAAACTAATATAAATCCAATGCAGGTTTGAAATGTAAATATGCCCCTTGTATGGGTTTTGGAGGTTAGTCTGCAAACAACTTACATTGTTGTGTTGTAAAGAAGGTATTGATTAAAACTTAACAATTCTAAAACTTAGTCCCAGTTGTCCACATTGGTTAAGGATTGGTAATTTACAAGCAATGTTAATGCTACTGCTGCTGCTTTTAAAACCGCTTGTATCCCATGGAGGTATACTTAAAGCCAAGTTGGTAAATTGTCAAGTCAGATATCTGTGCAAAGCAATCTCCTTTAGTTATGCAATTGATGATAAATTAAACCTGTAAATTCAGTATTAAATGTATAATATTAATATTCTAATATGGATACATTTATCAAGGAAGGGCAACTCGTGGGCATCCTCAACAGAACTTACAAATGAATTTTGAATGATCTTCTGATCAATGGATACCATTGGAATCTGGCTCCCACCTTGGTCTTCAAGGAAGAGGACCTGTTAAGACACATGTCCTCTAACACCACTGCTTAGTTCTGTGTTCCAGAACCTTGCTGGGTCCCCCCCCCCCACACACACACATAAACTGGAGAGCATAATAAAGAAATAGACATGGATTCTGCATCGGCACCAGTGGGAATCCAGCTGCAAGTTAATCATAAATGCTGAATCTAATGTGACTGACATAGGCTGCTTTCTGGGAGTTTGCCTATTAGAATATAACCCCATTATCTTTTTCATTCAGATTCATGTGAATATTATTTTACAATTGGAAGAGCATTCACATGCTTAGAAAATATGCTGTGTTTGCAAGAATTTGCATTATGCTAGTGGCTGGGGATAGCGAGAGTTGCAGTCCCAACACCTCTTGAGGGCACCAGTAGGGATGTGTAGATTGGCAAATCTGGAGGTTGTTGAGGATATCCAGTTGACATGTAGGTGATGTGATGTGCTTGATACAGCACTCAGAAACAAAATAAATGACCACCAGTAGAACACCCAGTTCATAAATGTATCATTAGATTTAAAAATTTAAAATGTATACAGCTTTTAAAATGTGAAACATTTCAGTATAAAACACCAGCTTCGGTCACATTTTAAAATCTGATTTTATATATATATATATATATATATATGTGTGTGTGTGTGTGTGTGTGTGTGTGTGTATTTTAAAATTCATGTTTTGTTTTGGGTTATCAAATTTCCACCACAAAGCTAATTTTGACTAGTGTCCATATCAGATTGCAAGGTTTTTTTTCTCTGCACAAAACAAATAATGTTTTTGTGTGTATTTTTCCAAATGTAAGCATCAATTGTGTGCATATTTGAAATGTATACATTTTCCTCTCATTGACTAAAATGTGTTTGTGAGCATTTTTCAAATAAATGATCCCCCCCACCCCCATGCACCTTTTGCATGTACAATTGTCAGACCTCGGATTGTGTTTGGGTCTGTGTTCAATTCTGGGCGGTATGAGTTGGATAAATTCTGGTAAAAAATGAATTGAAACAAATTTCTCACCAATCTCTAGTCACTAGGTTGGGGAGGCTGCTGTAGGAAATTAGTCGGCGAAAGAATCAGAACTTACATAAAGCAAGTAAAATACTTTTTTCATGAGTACAGACAAGGTTTTTCAAGCCGTGAGTCTATGATCAACATCAGCATATGTAATGCTCTCTTAGTGAATGTGTAATGAAATAGACTGGTGACCCATTTTGAAGTATATTTTGTAACTGTACATATTGGACAATATTGCATTGTCCCCACACACACTACACCTACCTTTCAAGCAATACAGTAGATTCTAAAACCACAAACATGGATTTAAAAGAGTTGAACTGATGCAATTCAGCTCTCAGCTGAGAAAATTTCATTTCTAGAGATATTTGTTTAAATGAAGAGTTCTCTGTATTTTAAGCTGAAGTTTCACTCTAGTATTTGTCATGCCTGATCTAGACCCAGGCCAGAATGAATCTTCAGATGAAGAGCCTGAGTTTGCATAACCTGAAGACCACGTGAAACCCTTAATACTAGGGCTACCCCACGCCTTCTAGCATCTGAAAGGAAGCTACACCAGGCCCTTCAACAGTGGTGGAATTTTTGGAACACATGGATAGTGGTCCTGAGAAACATGCCTCATCCATAGTGTCAGAGGAGGCAGCCAAGCAACTGCCTAGCTCAAGAGAACATTGGCACCAGAAGATGCTGGCACAGGTTGCTACTCTGAGATGAAGTGAGTACCTCAAGTCCCAAAACAACCAGACTCCTGATGAGTACAGTAAGATTTCTGCCAAAGTGCTGATGACCTATAGACCTGGGCAGGGCTCTAGAAGCGCCAGTGATATAAGCTTTCAGCTGGAACTTGCTAGCTGCTGGAACAACTTCTTTCTACCACCTTCAGTGCCTTGAACCCTTGCATCCCTCACCATGCTTCATGAATGATCTGTGCTGCTGATCTTTGAATTCCTGCTAGACTCTGCTCTTTGGACTGTGTTGTGTTGGACGGCTTATGTATGCTTTGACCTTGGCTAAACCTCAGAGCTCAGACCTTTCTTTTGGAACTCTCCTTCTTGATGGGATCTTGCCCTTTGCCTACTTACTGATTTTCCTGTTTTCCATTGCTCTCTTGCTGGACTATTGGATTTTCCCCGTAGTTGGTCTAGCACTGAGCCTGACCCAGCCATAGCAGTACAGTGTCTCAGTCATTAACAGTGCAATCTAAGCACGATTCCTCAGAAAGAAATCCCACTGAGTTCAAAAAGACTCACTTCCTGGTAAATGTGCTTAGGATTGTATCTTAAATCTGCAATCCTTTGTACTCCCTTGAACATAGTGGAACCTACTTCTGAATAAACATGCATAAGGTAGTGCTGCATGGCATTTCTAGAGCCAGCTTCTATCACTTACCTCCCAGTATCATATGCAATGCATGGAATGTAACAGTATTGGGCTAATATTGATAAGCCTCAGACAGTGAATCAAGTTAGGTATGGATATTGCAGTTAAAGCACTAGGGAAATGAATAAATAAATAAATAAATAAATAAATGCAGTATTTCCAGATAACGAACACACACATGCCTCTTTGGGAAATCTTTTGAGTTGCACAGCTTGCACATTTTTGCAAGAAATAAGCATCTGGAACAAAAAAATACCACTGAAGAAAAGACAAGTGTTTAAATAATTGACCGCCTCCCCCCCCCCCCCCGATTGCCTAAAAAACAAAGGGGAACGTTTGCAATTAAGAATCCAGACCTTCTGACCTCTGTATTGTTGTCATGATTAAAATCACTCCCCCCCCCACACACACACACCCCTAAGCTGCTTTTGGGAGGAAAACCACATGGATACCACTTGGATCCACAAAAACCACATGGATACCATATTGCAGTTTGAGGGTTTATATATTAAATTTAATTGAAAATACTAGCAAATAGACCCAGCTTCGAACAAGTGGGAATAGCCCTTATGTTGATACACTGAAGCTTTCAAGCAAACTTACACAGCTGTCAGAGTTGGACACAAATCCCCCTTGTAGCCAGTATGGAGAGAACTGTACTGGCTACCTCTCCATGCTCTGAAGACGGAGAGCAGAGATGGAGTAAAGGAGGCATTCCTGTGTGTGGTTGTGTTACGCTTTTTCCCATGGCTGCCCCAGCCTCCTTTCCTCCCCCTCCGAGGCACTACTGCTAGATGGGCAAAATCGCCCATCTAGCAGAAATGCATGGTGGACTGGAACATGGAGGCAAAGATTGCCTCTGTGCTCTTCCTGCTCTGCATAGGATTCCCGGCAGCCTCCAAGTTGTAATAAGATTGCACCCTTAGGAATAGCATTTTCTTTCACAACTCTGAGAGTTATCCCATCCTAACCCATCTTTTTTCAAACTATCAGAAATGGATATTTAAAAGATCATCGGGCCCCCATCGAATGGCTTCTTCACACACTGACAAACTAATATTGGCAGCAGTGCCATGAGTTACTTAAGGTATAAAAGATTGTTTGGTTGACTGGCTTGTTTATCTATCTGGAATTATTTCACCATCTCTTCTTAGAACATTAAAGCATTATCAACCAAATGAAGAGAAAGCAGATTTTTAAGCTAATTTGATGGGACAACATCAGTGTACACAGAACTGCACATCTGTGGCACTGCTTAGAACCAGCTGTGTTTTTGTTATATGCCAGCTGTGTGAACTGAACTAGGAATTGAACATTCAACTAGAGAATTTATAGTACAATGTGTTATTATTCTATTATTATTTTTAGTCCGGAAGGACACTTACTCCAAAAACTGCATCACAGTAGATTCTTACAGTCAATACATATGGCTGATGTCAACTCATTTGCACATGTCATTATGAGTAATTCAGACAAGCATTTACTGAGTGGTAAATTTACCATGGTGTGTATCTAACCCCTTGGTTAGTCAGTTGTATGAATTTCCCTGCTACACGGTGAGGAAAATATTTCCATTTCTCTTCTTCAGATTTCTGTTCAGATCCAAAAGATTTCAACAATTCACTGTGCACATGGCAGGACAATGGACATTACTAGTGCTTACCTGCACATTGAAACTGAAACTTGGTGGGATGACTCCCATGACTCGAATATGGCAATTGAAGGATATAACTTGTTCAAAAAGAACAATTTTGGGCTGCATTAATAGAAGTATAGCTTCCGAATCGCTCGAGGTACTGGTTCCCCTCTATTTGGCACTGGTTAGGCCCCATCTTGAGTATTGTGTGCAGTTCTGGGAACCACACTTCAAGAAGGATGCAGACAAGCTGGAGCATGTTCAGAGGAGGGCAACAAGGATGATCAGGGGTCTGGAAACAAAGCCCTATGAGGAGAGACTGAAAGAACTGGGCAAGTTTAGCCTGGAGAAGAGAAGATTGAGGGGAGACGTGATAGCACTCTTCAAATGTCACATGGAGGAGGGCCAGGATCTCTTCTCAGTCAACCCAGAGTGCAGGACACGGAATAATGGACTCAAGTTACAGGAGGCCAGATTCTGGCTGGACATCAGGAAAAACTTCCTGACTGTTAGAGTAATATGACAATGGAATTAATTACCAAGGGAGGTTGTGGGCTCTCCCACACTAGAGGCATTCAAGAGGTAGATGGACAACCATCTGTCAGGAATGCTTTAAGGTGGATTCCTGCACTGAGCAGGGGGTTGGACTCGATGGCCTTATAGGCCCCTTCCAACTCTACTATTCGATGAGTCTATGGCTCAATTCGGATGACACGATAGTCAATGGTGGGGTAATAATCAACTTTACAGTTGTTCAACTGGGGGGTACTCCCCACACAACATGGTAATAAATAATCAACTGTGGTGTAGATTAGGATCAGCGCTGAGTTGACTATGGCAGCATTCGGATGACACAACTGACAATTGTTTCCCCCACACCAGTTGTTTATTGTGTCATCCGAATTGAGCCTATGAGTTAGTTGCCATTTAATCAATGATCATCTTTATTGCCAGTTCTGAGTTATAGCAAGACAGATATAAGATTAGGATGATGTTTGTACATCTTGGAGTTGCTAAAGTCAAGATTTAAGATAATCCTAAATTGGAGAGATCATGGATCAAAGCTACAGGAGATAATGGATTTTCCAATATCATGTCTAATTTGGGCAGTAAATTGGAAATGTGAGTGAACTAATTTTGAGTTTAAAGGAGTTTCAACTGATATCTGATAGCCTTTCTCTGAGGGGGTGGGGGTATAGGATTGTTCATTTCTTTTGGTTCCAAGTTTACAGAGTCCCTGGGCAAGAGCAGTCAAAACCACTGCCACCGCTCTGCTCCATTTGGATGATCTCCATTTCCGCAGTCTGCCTAGGAACAAATTGTGCGGCCAGTTATGCTTTTCCCCAATCCTTTGGAAAAGCGCTCTGCAAAGTCTCTTTCACCTGAGTGCCTACCCAAGACTTTCACATGCATTATAATCCCACCCCCATGTTTCCCATGGAGGGGAATAGCTGCACATGGTTTTAGGTATATGTCAGGTGATTCTCCTGTAGGAGACCCTGTGACTGAAATCTCATTCCAGTCCTGCAAACTTTCAAAGGTTTACAGTCCCCACCCACTTTTTGGTGTACATTATGTGCCTCCCCACGAGGGGAACCTGTTTATGAAATATCCTCCTATTCCTGCACATTTTCAAGAGTTTAGAGCTCCACCCCCATTTTGGTGCACACAGCCAGAGATGAAAGTTGGGTTTGAAAAACTGGCTCAGCAAATAGAGTGGTGGTGGGAGCAGGGGCTGGAGTGGGAAGGAAGGCAAAGGAAGCTGGTATACTTGCCCGCCCAGGAGGGATGACTACACAGGAGTAGGGAAGAAATAAACTATGCACAGAGGCTCATTTGCTCGATCATGTGACAGGGTATAGTGGGCTATTTCAAAAATAAGCTACTGAGCATAGCTTATTAACCACCATATGTTAAAGTGAAGTGCGGACCTGTATGTATTGAAAGTGGCTGTGCAAATCCAGTTGCGTTTCAGCTTGCAAATGTATGTATGTTGTCATGTCCCAAAAGGTAACCTGAGCATCTCTCCTTCTGTTCACAGTATGTCATTTGAATAGCTGTGCTTGACTGTCTTCATACACTTTTTGTTTAGATATCTGTTGTGGACGGAGAAGGAAGCATAGAATAAAGACACAGACAACAGAACTTGGGAATAAACTAGGGCCTCTTTATTTAAACAATAAGGTAGATTCACCCCTCCCTGGATCTGCATATAAAAGTGTAGGAATCAATGTCCTTACCTCAGGCTACCTGCCTGGCATTATGGGTGAGCCACTCTCCTAAGCCAGGAGTCAGGTAAACCCGGCTCCTTTCTTATGCAACACTTTTGTAAGTGTGGAGAGACCGCCCTGCATCACCTCCACTCGGAGCCGTAAAACTTTGAGTAGATGAGGCAGGAGAATCTCCAAAGGCATACCATCTCCTAACATGGCAACCGTAAAGCCCTCGAGGAGCAGGTCCTTGAGGAGCAGCCGAAGTAAGGCCCAGATGTGGCAAGGTCCAGTGCTCCCAGTACTCAAGGAAGAGGCTCAAGAACGGCAGCTAAAAAGCCAGAACGGGCCGCACTCAGATGATGGGGGGGGGGGCAACGCCAAGCCGCCTGTTGCCACGTGGCATCCACTCCCTCCCTCATCAAAACATAATTGCCTGCCAGCAAGCTCAGGAGATGACGGACAACGTGCAAGGGCAAAGACGATGGAGAAAGAGGCCACGTGGGGCTGCTCCTCAGGAGTAATCTGCTGATTCAGCTGCAGCTACGAGGTCACTGGGTCTGGGAGCTTTGCCCAGCTCCAGAGGAAAATGCAGTGACAAGAGGGCTGGGGCCAAGCATTGCAGCTGCTGTTCCCCATCCCCAAAACCCTGTGGCCTGGGCAACAAAGCCACCGGCCTAGATGGGGTAGGGATGCCAAACCAGTCCTCCAGCGTCCTCCACCTCCTTTCCAGTTGGGCCAGCTCCAAGCTGGGCCTGCCTGTAATCCAACATCCTCACACCTCCCCTGCCTCTGATGCAGCTGCTGCTCTGTCAGCAGCCAAAAAGCAAAAGAGGCCAATGCTTGGCAGGGCTGTCTTTTATAGGCTAGCCCCTCCTTTGCCTCACATAGTGTTAAGGAAATTTCCCCAATCCTCGAGTTGAAGAATCACCAGGAACAGGCAAAGTCCGATCCAACAGGTTTATTCAATACAAAGTACGCAGGAGAGAGATGTGGCACATGGGTAGTACCAAAGCTCTCTGAATCACAAAGGCATACATGTGGCAATCACATATGCCTTATTCTGCACCTCCACACCTGCAGTGGCCATTTTCCCACCAAAGCTATCCGGCTGGGCGGGTACCGGATTTCTCATATTTGGTAAGTTCTGCAGTTGATTATGGCTGCTCTGCTAAATTCTTCTCAGAAGTAAAACTGAATACAGTTTGACAGTGTTAAGGGAATTTTAAGGATGTTGAATGAAAGCAACTCTCCTTATATCAAGTTTGATATCGCTCGTGGACTAATTTTGAAAGTGTTTAGTTTTAAAAAAAAAAACTCAGTTAACTGCACATCAAGCATATTTCAGTTCTTCAGAAAAAAATCAATGTCAGCTTTCATACGCAGAAGCATCATGCAGACATTAATTAAAATGGAGAAAATGGGAAAATTTGGCTATTTACTGTTAACTAGTGATATTTCCTTATGATAACAAGCATGAAAATGCCAAGAGCAATTCAGTGCGTTTTTCTAGCACTGAAATTTGCAGTGTTTACAGTCAACAACAACAAAAGTGTCATCTAGAAACAAATGCCCAAAATACAAGAAATAGCGAATCTGGGTATTACTCACTAAGAGCCGATCTACATATGAGGTTTTTGACGTTTTATAAAGGTTATGAAAACTCTTTGGGCCACATGACGCACTCCCTATAACGTTGTATATCTGAGGTTTTTTAAAACTCACTTCAGTTATATACAACGGTTTCACTTTTAATAAATCATTTTAAGTAAAATAATGTGTCCTTCCTTACCGTTTGTGATTCATGGGGGCAGTACTTCGTTTACTGGTGCCCAAATGCTTAGCAGTTGATTGGTGGGGAAGAAAGAGGAAGTGGGTGAGTGAACTACAACACCCACAATTCTTAGCCCTATACTCGCTAGGGAATGACAGAGGAACTAAGAAGGAAGTGGGTGACTGAACTACAACCCCCACAATGCCTTGCCCTAAACTCATTGTAAAAATGAAAGAGAAAGAGACAGGGCAGAACAGTGTGTGACTGCACACACCACTTTAAAAACTTAAGACTGTTCTCCTGTAACGTGAGTACTCAGTAATGTGGCCTAAGACGTTTTAGAACGCACCTATCTGGAACGTTTTAAAATACTTTTTAAAATGTTCCAAAGGACTGTGTAGATCAGCTCTAAGCTAAAATTGATGACTATTCACAGCTCTATTAGGGGTTACATTAAATTGGCAATTGTATTCAAGCTGTAACGGATCACATTCTTGTTCACTGGCTTAGCTGTCTTAAAAATAATCATCAAAATAAATCACTTTGAGTCTTCATCGAGTGGTGAAAAATTGTTCAAGGAACTTTTATGAAATGTTTTAATTATTAGTTTGCTCTCCAATATGATTCGTGGGGCTTATCTCAATTTTTTGTACCCTGGAAATATAGACTTGCTTAATGAAATTCTGCTTTGTGCATTATTCATGAAATAATGGAAGAAGGCTCTAATAAAACCCATCCACTTATAAAATGCTTACCTATGAATATCAGAGTTTAATATAAATACTCCATATTTGGATTCTGTGATTCATTGAAAGTGATGCTGCTGAATACAGTGCAAAATGTTGGCTGAGTGGCCTGCAAATCCAGAAACCCCAATCTATTCTGTATGTCTGTCTCTAGCTAGGCTGACCATATGAAAAGGAGGACAGGGCTCATGTAACTTTAACAGTTGCAGAGAAAAGGGAATTTCAGCCAGCGTCATTTGTATGCAATTAGTTCCTGGTGAAATCCCATCTTCATCACTACAATTAAAGTTGTAGGCACTATACCAGGTACCAGATACACAAGAGGGCAGGGCACCTGCAGCTTAATAATAATAATAATAATAATAATAATAATAATAATAATAAAAATTTATTTCTTACCCGCCTCTCCATCTGGATCGAGGCGGGGAACAACAACATGATAAAATACATAAAACTGATTAAAACATGACACATATTATTAAAACTGCATAAAAAATCCTAAAACATCCTAAAAACATCCTTAAAACTGTTGTAATGAAGAGGGAATTTCACCACGTTTGAATTGCATACAAATGATGCCGGCTGAAATTGCCTTTTCTCTACAACTGTTAAAGTTACATGAGCCCTGTCCTCCTTTTCATATGGTCAGCCTATCTCTAGCTGAATTAGAACCATGAGCACAAATAGTCGTATGCAGTCATGTTTCTCTTCTTCCCCAGCTGATGGAAATGCATATATGAAACATTTTCCAGGGCCAGATCTACACCAAGCAGGATATAGCAGTATATGGTATGTGTCTATGGGCCCCAACAGTTGTCAGTACACTTCAATTCCGTTATAAAGCAACAGTGTGGCTCCTGCCTTTTATATACTGCTTTCATACCGCTATATCTTGCTTGGTGTACATCTGGCCCAGAATGTGTTTGCTGCTTGCCTGTTTATTCAAAATTTCTTCCCTCTACATCCAGTCGGCTTACTCCCCAGTAAGAGTGATTAGGATTACAGCCTGAATTTAAGCTCATCCTTCTTGCCAAACAGCTGAAGATAACTATTGCCAAGCTTCTGAGAAGGTTCCAATTACACACCAAAACAGGGCCAGCGTCTGTAATTCTACAGCCCAATAGATAATGGTTGCAATTCCGGACTTCCCAAAGCAGAGTTCCACTCATGGGAAGCTCTGCTTGAAGAAAGACGAGTGACTTGCTCTCATTCTTCCTTCCTCCTTCAGTTCCAGGTACCACCTCCCACAATGTTCCAGAGGGTCCCCTGACCCTCCAGAGGAGCATTTCAGGAGACACAGGAACTGCAGTGAGGGAATCAGTAAAAACCACTACCCTACTTCCTCCAGTGGGAGTTTCCACCGGATCCAAGATCTTCCATGATTGGAAGGAGTGTGTAGTGAGCTAGAAATGGTGATGAGTTAGGTCTGATGTTGAACTTACACAGTTGTCCTATATGCTGTTTATTAAATGTATAAAAGCCATCTAAAGGACAGTTTTCTTGTTTCTTAGAGTCTGTCCTAGACATATTGGGCAAGTCTGTGGCTTCTCATAGAGAGAGATGGGTATCAAGCAAGCAGGCAGCAATAGACATGCTTAACAATTGCTAGCTTTCTGATGCTGATAAAAGTATAATCCTCAAGTTAAGCAGCTGCCTAATTTCCTCTGTTTGCTTTATTGTTCTATCTCACCATCACCAGCATGTTAGAGTGTTGGGATCTGTTTTTCATAGGACAGATAACTCATTACCTGCCTGCATGCTTTGAGGCACATACTAGAATATCAGAAAGAGTATAAATGATGGAGCTGCTGGGCGTAACCAATTCAGGTTCGCTGCAGTGGAAATGTGCATGACAACTTGGAAAACTTGAGGTTTGAAGGAACGATCTGTATTTGCTGTTGATTTGGGCCCCCAGCAAATGTCAGATTTTTGGAAGATGCCAGCTCCGTGGGCTGAAGTGATGTGTGAGCTTTCTTTTAGGGATGTGCACACTCAAAATTATCGTATCATTATCGGAAATCACATTTTTAAAAAAATTCAGATTGGATTATATTGGAGGTAAATTGTATAATATTTCCGATAATTATCAGAAATACGATATTTAATTTGCAGCCCCATTGTGCCCTATAGAGCTGATTTTGTTTTTAGAAAAAATGCCTATAACTTCTATACTTTCAAAGTTAGAGGCTTGAAACTTGGTCACAATGCTTATGGGGTATGCCTAAGTATGTGTATGAAATTTGAGATCGATCCCTCCAACCCTCAATTTTATATGAATTTATTAAAGATCGTTTAAGTTCTGACAGGTCAGAATGACAGCTCACTATGTGCATTGATTCAGACCTGTCAAAAAGTTGAAGGATCTTTTAAAAATTCATATAAAATACAGAGGTGGAGGGATTGATCTGGAATTTGGCACATATGTGTAGCAACATTTGCTAGAAATGAAATTTGAGATCGATCTCTCCGACGCTCGATTTTATATGAATTTATTAAAGATTGTACAACTTAATCAACAGCGGGTTGACCCGGCCTCCACACTGTCATCTTGTCTGCTTTTTTCCCCATAAGCTTGCATTGGGGGAAACGCGTGCATAACTTTTTAATTTGAAATGATAATGACATGAAACCTGGGGAGCCAGGACTAGCAAGATCCAATCTGCAATGTCCAAAAAGTTTCATGTCTTTATCTTTTCAAATTAAAAAGTTATAGGGGGTCCCCCAAAAGCCCCATCCCCTGCTGTAACTTCTTCATTTTTATGGATAAAAACTTGAAACTTGTGGGACATTGAAGATGGGATCTGGCTGGTCATTTGTCAAAAAAAATCAGAGCAATTGCTCAAACCCTTGATTTTCTATTATTTTTTTAAAGATCGTGCTCCTTCTGAAAGCTGAACCTGCAACTTTTTGATAGGTCTGAATGAACGCACGTGGCGTGCTGTCATTCTGACCTTTCAGAACTTAAACGATCTTTAATAAATTCATATAAAATTGAGGGTTGGAGGGATAGATCTCAAATTTCATACACATATTTAGGCATACCTCATAAGCACCGTGACCAAGTTTCAAGCTTCTAACTTTGAAAATACAGAA
Organism: Anniella stebbinsi; assembly: GCA_029215795.1. Classification (NCBI taxonomy): domain Eukaryota; kingdom Metazoa; phylum Chordata; class Lepidosauria; order Squamata; family Anniellidae; genus Anniella; species Anniella stebbinsi. Next base: position 86,613,161 of record JARDYH010000005.1, on the reverse strand, counting down.
GTTACAGGTTTATTTATATGGTTGTCTGGTAATCTGGAAAAAAAAATCGATATAATCGGGCTGAAAATTATCGGATTGGATATTTATCGGAGGTTTTTCTATCGTATCATCATTAATCGGATGTCTGATAACAACCTATTGTATCGCTATCGGACATTTTAACGATACGATACACATCCGTACTTTCTTTGCATTGTTATTCTGCATCCATTTTCTATCAATAAACTGTCGTTCCTTTCACAAGTGGTCCAGTTTCATCTTGGCAATCCAAAGAATCTACTTTGACTGGGTCCTGAATTGATCAGGCCTCCAGAATAACACAGCATGTCTGGGTCCAAGCCAATAAATCGAAGCTAAAAATATGCAACTAATCATATTTGTTCAATAAAAGTGTGACCATACAAGCACAGTTATAGTAGTTATGTATGTCCACAGTGTCTGGAAAACTGAGCTATTCCATAGCAGTGGGCATTGGCCCCTTTATCTAAGCCATATGTTTATTTTTACATGCACAAGGGAGTTTTGTACATGCAGTACTGTTATCTCCAGTTAAACAGATAGCAAAGTCTTGGAAGCAGGGTATATGTGTGTGTTATAGCTGTGCGCAAATAACCTCTAAAAGTTATCCACACTATTTGCGAGCAGAGAAATGGGGGTGGGGGGAGAATTTCACTAAATTGTTCCAGTGGGAGGAGAAATTTTTCCAACTGTTTCTGAGGGGTGGAGCTCGACATTAGCAGGGTTTTGTAGTACAGGCAAATAGGACTCTGGAGTACCATGAAACTAGGCGTGGGAGCCCAAGGCAGCCCTAAACGTTGAACCGCAACTCTCAACCCTTACCAATGGTACATGGCAAGCTGCTTTTGAAATGAAGCAGAGTTTCAGCACTCAAAAGCAGCTTGTGGCACAGCATGGGAATTAGTCTTTCAAAGGAAAGAAAGAAAGTCAAACATTTCACTTGGTAGGTGCAAGTCTCTAGTGTGAGCTGAAGCAGCTCTGTGGGCCCCAGCCTAAACCAGTCTTGCACATCTGTATGTCTTGTTTAGGGTGACCAGATAAAATCCAGGTCAGGGCTCATGTAACTTTAACAGTTGCAGAGAAAAGGGAATTTCAGCCAGTGTCATTTGTATGCAATTAGTCCCTGGTGAAATTCCCTCTTCATCACAACAGTTAAAGTTGCAGGCACTATACTAGAGTGACCATATACAAAAGAAGGCAGGGCCCCTGCAACTTTAACTGTTGTGAAGAAGAGGGAATTTCACCAGGAACTAATTGCATACAAATGACACTGGCTGAAATTCCCTTTTCTCTACAACTGTTAAAGTTACATGAGCCCTGACCTGGATTTTATCTGGTCACCCTAGTCTTGTTTATCCTTTCTTAATGAATGTCAGGACCAGCACTTTGGTACATACTTCAGATTTGGAAGAAATTGCAGGTTTTAAAAAGAGCAAACGTGCTTAGTTAAATCTTTCTTGCAAGGACCATGGGTTGCTGCTAAGCACTTATCCGGTTGTCCTTTAAGCCTTTAAAACAGCATAGGTCACAGAACATAAATATGACATTTCCAGAGGGTCCCATTCTGCCCTTTCCATGCTCCACTGAGCTTAGCATTTTGCATTTGCAAGAAGATGGACCTCTCAAATGATCGAGATGCATTAGAATTTGCTAAGGGTGAGCAGCTTCAAAGCCCCACTCAAGATTACAACTACATTTTCAGCTAAAAAGCAGGTAATAATGATTGCTTTTGAGCTGTGACTACTCAGAGGAAGCTTGAATTTTCTCTGTATATGTCTTAAAACTGAGGCTGAGCCACAGTATCATTCAGCCAATACTTAGGAGAGATATGGGAGAATTGTGAGGTGTGAAATCCCCTCGCAACATCCCAACTTTACATTTGCTCCTTCTGTGGTGTTTGTATCTTTTGTAGCTATGGAAGAAGATTATTTATGTTGCCCAGGCAATCAGGTAAGTCTTCCCTCCAACATGGCTCTGTGACTCAGACAGCACAGCAGCACAGGATGGGGAGAGAGAGAGGTCCTTTCCACAACAGGCTTCTTGCCTGGGTTGGCCCCCGGTTGCTCCCTGTGCACAGATGGTGTGTATTAGGTTAGGGTGACCAGATTATGACAATCAAAATCCCGGACCCCCCCGCCACCCAAAACAACCCCCCCCACCGCATGCCCGCGCCCCCCCCCCCACCCGCACCTCACTGCGCCACGCCGCCCCGCGCTCCTTACCTGGGCATCCGCTTCCCTCCAGTGCTCAGAATCTACTGAGAAACAGGCTTCCTGGCCTGGGTGATGGCGCGCTACTGAGGGACAGGCCGCGAAGCCTGTTTCTCAGTAGATTCCGAGCACCGAGGGAAGCCGATGCCCCAGCAGGTAAGTGCCTCGCGCTGCCCGCCTCCCGCCAGCGCCGCGTGACCCCCCACCCCCCCGGTTTTCCCCCGCTGCCCCCCGGTTGCCCCGGTTCGGCCTAGGTTTCCAGGTTAGGACCGGGAAACCCCGGGCCATCTGGACACCCTATATTAGGTACTTCCGGGATCACCCTCTCTCCTTCTACACCCCTATGGTGTAGAAAGGGCCAGAGACAGAGTCACCCAATTGGCTAGGCCAGGGGTGGGCATTTTATAGCCCTCCAGATGTTTTTGCCTGCAACTCCTATCAGCACTAGCCAGCAAAGTAAGGAACGATGGGAGATTTGGGCCAAACCATCTGATGAGCTACAAGTTGGAAATCCCTGGCCAAGGCAATCTGGAGATACCATCTCCTCTTCCCACTCTGTGCTGCAAGGCTTCATCCCAATGCAGGAACCATACTCTTGCTGTTCAGGCCATGCAGCAAGGAGCTCTCTCTCTACACCTGTCCTCTGCACAACAAGCAAACTCCACCCATCTTTTAAGACCTCCTAAAGCCCTACTTCAGGAGGAAAACTGCAGGCTCGTTAGGGAGAGGCTGGGAATCATGATCCTGATTATCTAACTGAGGGCACAATGTGGTCCAATTGAATTTGGAATAAAGTTAATTATTTTCCACGTTTGCCAGGGACAATAGTTTGTTTTCCAAGCCTAACCAGGGGTGGGGGAGGGGCTTTGTGGCTCCATCACTACCAATGGCCTTTGGCTCTCCTCCCATCATGTTGTGACTATTCCTGCCCTTGCTCAATATAATTGCCTTTTGTTAATGCAGTTGGGGAAATTACAATATGACGATGATGGTTCATGGAGTTGGTGTTCCTAAATGCTATAGGTCATGGGGTGGAGACATGCCGTGGGGATGCCCTTTTTGGCATCATAATTTGGCTCTCTACAGCAGGGCTGCAGAACCTCTTTCCACCCAAGGGCTAAATTCCACTGTGGTGTTGCTGTCGGGGGTCAAATTCCAGTGGGGTGGGGGACAGAGCCGGAGGCAAGGGTGTGGGGCCAAAGGCAAAAGGGAGAAGACCAACATATCAAAAATACCAGCATGTTTTAGCTTTAAGCTCTTACTTTAAGCTATAACATGCTTCGAGTAAGAGCTCCAAGCTTTAGGAGAGGCATTTCACCCTTTTAGAATGGAGGGAAAAACAGCACAAAAGACATTCACCGAACGACTGATGGTCAGAAGAAAGGGATGTGGCCTTCTGGATGGCCTGTGGTTTGCCTTCCCTGCTCTACAGGTATATATGCAATAACGTTAAGGTTATATTGATCATGAGTTTGTTTACAGTAACAATATTATCAAAGGTGGTGTTTTAAACCAAAGTCAATACACAAAACAAAATGGATTTAAGAAAATGAGTGTATTACAAGGTTCAAATGGAGCTGCTATGCATGCTGAGATAAAATTTAATGAAATAACTACTGTTAAACATAAAAAATAATAATAAACACTTAATCATTTGAAAATTTAGTGATTTAACACATAACCTAAAATTATACCAGAATAAAAACTAAGTAGTCCATAAACACTAGATAGAAATTACACATGTCACTTTTACTACTGATCATATGGAAGGCTATATACATCCACCTGACCCATATGCATTTCGATCACAAGGGTCATCGTCAGTGGGATAAGAAATTATTCACCATTATAGCCCAAAACATAGAAAATTTTGGCTAACTAAATTGTTCCATTCAGACCAAACATGAACTCTTGTACAGCTTATGCCATGCATAGGTTCTTTGTATGCGGCGCTTTTCTGAAAGCCTGCGTAGACTGTATACATGGTTTATGGATGCTTCAGCTATACCTTAGCAGCTATGAGATAGGAGGGAATGCCAAGTCCCCCATCCTTTCCTAACCAGCACAGATAAGCTGTTTGGTCTGAATGGAACAATTTAGTTAATCAAAATTTTCTATGTTTTGGGCTATAATATTGAATAATTTCCTATCCCACTGACGAAGCCCTTGTGGCTGAAACACGTATGGGACAGGTGTATGTATATAGCCTTTCATAAAATCAATAGTAAAAGTGATGTGCGTAGTTTCTATCTAGTATTTGTGGACTACTTAGCTTTTATTCTGGTATAATTTTATGATATGTGTTAAATATATATTTTTAATTATTAAGTGTTTATTATTACTTTTTATGCTTAACAGTATGGATTAGTTATTTCATTAAATTAGTTCATAGTAACCCACTTAAAATACAGATAGTTACTCATCGGTTGTGTTTAAAATTATGCATAGGCATTTGACTTACTTTTCTTTGTACATCAGATATTTTGAGTACACTTTATGTGCACTTCTATTCTTACATGTAGATTTGGATGTATAATAATTGGGATGTGTGTCATTTTTGTAAGTGTGGGAGCTGATCAGAGCAGGGATTAATTGAGGAAATCCTTTGTTCTCTTTCAGTTTGTTGTTCTTTCAAATAAGAAAAAAAGAAAACTGAAATAAACCTGAGACATGTTTTGCAGTGTATGACTCATCTTTTCAACCAGTCTTGCTAGAGGAATTCCTACAGCTATGCTACCTTGGGCTGTGATCTTGTCAGATCCAATAAGCTAAACAATGTTGAGAGCAGTCACGATTTTGAGAACAGATATTGCAAGGAAATTAAAATGTTTCAGGAAGGAATGTTGATTTCAGAGGTAGGGACAATTTTATCCATAATACATCCAGATTTTTGCTAAGGCAGTGGTTGCTTTTGGACATAATACTAAACTGTGGTTTAGTTTCAGTCTGCCTTGCACTTGTGAGCTCCCTTTATTCTCTGTTCTACCAGCATGACTATGAGGAGAAGATTGGAAGCTTTTGCTTCTTTTCAACTAATAACAGTTATGTTTCGACCCAAACAAATAATTGTGGCTAAAAACTGTAGTTTAGGGTAGGCATAGGGACCTGGTGACTTCCAGAAGTTGTGGGATATTCCCTCTTCATCACAACTGTTAAAGTTGCAGGGGCCCTGCCTTCTTTTGTATATGGTCACTCTGGTATAGTGCCTGCACCTTTAATTGTTGTGATGAAGAAGGAATATCACCAGGAACTAATTGCATACAAATGACACTGGCTGAAATTCCCTTTTCTCTACAACTGTTAAAGTTACATGAGCCCTGACCTGGATTTTATCTGGTCACCCTATTGTAATGTTCTGTAGTGGGGGATTTGGAGGAACTAGCTTTGTTGGAGGAACTACCTGAGAGTATTTTGCTTGTTAGCTAGTGGGCAGGTGCAAATGAAGTCATTTAAAGCTCTCATACCTTCCCATAGCACCAGTTTAGATTGAGGCAGCAGCTTGTTCACTCTAAACAGCATAAGATTAACTGATTCCCTTGAGGGACTGGATAGAAATGTTGTAATGCCTTTTCCCTAATGGTTGAGGGAGGGCATTTTTTTTAGCCTACGTGGTACTGCCAGTGATTTCAGTTGTAGCAATTTGATCTTACAATTTAAATGCAAATTTGCATGTACATTTTTAAAAATTCACAGAAAATATGACAGATTAGATTTATGATTGAACACATGTAAAATGACATGAATTGGAAATAGATCTGGTAGATGGATCCCTCCCTGGTAGGGAAGACTGACTGGTGTATGATATGTTGAAGCATCATAATGGTGAAAGGGGGCATATTCCAACACATTTCTTACAACTTCCTGGCTTAAAAGACTCTGGGAAGGAACCTACCCCTGGATACCAAGAACCACATTGAACCCAAGGCTCAGTGGCTGGGTGGTGACGACGCTTTCAAATGCCTCCTAAGCATGCCTGAATGTGAGGAGCAGAGATCGATTTTAGGACTGACCTGATGTTCTGAGCCAAGCAAAGACAGTGGGAGACACTCCTTCTTAGATCTTACCTTAAAATTAGGGGACCAGTATGGAGAATGAGATAAATGTGCAGATCCTTGAAGTCAATCAAGATATGCCGTCACAGCAGACTACACACATGTATTTTGCCTTCACTATTATGGGTCTGCTCTTCAGAACCAGACAAGAAAGCCAGAGCCCATGTTGCTCTGATCTAGGCTAGAATCCCATACTCAATCGGGCTTATCTTTGACTAGATGTGTAAACAAATGCATTATTAGTGTGCTTAGCTGGCACAAATGCTGCTATAATTTCAGTGCCAAGTTAAAATTTAGTTGTTCACGCCTTTTAAAGTACTATGCTGGTTTATTTGCTCTGCTGTTTTTATTCTTTCATTTGTTGCTTTGTGTGTGTTTTGTTATATTATATTATATTATTATATTATATTGCAGGTTATTTCATTTTTCTTTTCTTTTGCCTCTTATATACCATCCAGATGTCCTAGGATGCAGGGTGGGTTAAACATACTACAAAATAAATATATAAATTGATAAGATGGAGAGAAGTGATGCTGAGGCTGTACTGACTACTTTGAGACACTTCCAGCGATTTCCATGCTGAACAGTTATTTCAACTCATCCAGTTTAAAGAACACTGTTCAGCACACCACACTATGAGGGCCCCTTTTCTGCACTGTAATTTCCTCTAACGAATGGGAAAATTGTATTTCAGTCCATATATTGAGTAGAGTGCTAATCCAAACAAACCTGTACCCATGGCCTCTGATAGATGTTAAAGATACTATAATAACATAGAGATACTTTTTGGTAGGAGAGAATGGGAGAAAGCTTCATGAGCTGTCCCATTCTCCCATCTCCCATTTTTAAAACTACTGTTCATTTTGTATCACCCATTTCACCACTGGCCAGAGTTCCACATATATTTGATAGCTGAACAAGCAAAGTTTTGCAACTCATCGTATTTGAAGCAGCTGCAAAATCATATAGTAAGTCTTGATGGGCAATTGATTTTTAATGAAATGTCAACATAAGGTGCCCACAAAGAAAAATTTCCATACATTCTGTCCCACAGCAAAGGAATTGATGGCGTTCACAAAGGTTTTTGCTGACCTTTTTTATATGTTTGGCTTCAGGTGTATAGGCTGGTGACACAGAGACATGATTTAAATTCCTCTGCAACTACTGGATGAGAACAGATAAATCAGGGATGAAGTTAAACTATATTCCTTTACTTTTTGCTGGTTTCCAACTCTTTCCGTGTTCTCCCCTCCATACTGTAGGAAAATGTACGTTGTAAATTTCACGTGAAGTATTTTTCACGTTGACAGTTATGCAGTAATGTTTAAAAGGATCCACACAACCCTATTTCAAAATAACTTCCCTTCTCCCATGTTTTCAGAAGAAAGAGAGAAGGGTTTTTTTTAAAGACATGTTTCTGAACATACTACGTGAATATCTGTATGAAGCTGCTGGAAGAGGCTATCAGGGGATTTGGGGGTGATGTGTCAGCAGTATGCTGATGTCATCCAACTTTAATTCTTATTGTTATCTGGGACAGCTGTAGCCATTTAAAAGCTGATCCCCAATAAGAAGGAGGCACTGTGGGAAAGTGAGCTCTGAGTATGGGAATTAGGAAGTTGAGCTATTCTGGATGGGGTTGCACTCCCCATGAACAAATGGGTATTCAGTTTGGGGGTGCTCCTAGATTCATCATTGTCATTAAAAGCCAAATTGACATCTGAGGTGTGGAACACCTTTTTCCATCATTAGCTGGTAAGTCAACAGCACCTGTTCCTTGGCAAGGATAGCTTAACTACCGTGATCCATGCATTTGTAATCTTCAGACTAGGCTACTGTAATGCTCTCTATGGCACTTTCCGCACCAGCCATTTTTCCTGGGGCTGCCCCTGCCTGCTCGCGGAGAGTTCACATGACACACAGAGCATCCCGCAAGCAGGCCGGAGCCAGCCCTCCATTTTCGTGGTGGAGCAGGGAACGCTATTATCCCGGCTTGTTCCCTGCTCCCGGGACAGCAGCAAGATGGATGGCTGGCATGGCCACTCATCCTGGGCGCAGCCATGCTTACCTGCGAGTAAGCACAACTGCACCGATGGCCACAGAGCCGTACAACACGGCTCCAAGGCCATCAGGAAAAGGGGACCCAATTTTGCCATCCAGTGCGATCGCATGTTGGTATTTTTTTTTAAAATACAGTTGCGGAGGAAAGCTCGTGTACTCTTCTGTGGATCTTTGGGGGGAAAATGGCCGCTGCGACTTGCCACGGCCTGGGAGAAACCTGGGCCATCGCATTTGTGATGTGGCTTCAGCGTGCCAAACCCGGAAGTGGCTACTTCTGGGTTTGCCTGCTTCTCGCCCTCTCCACCCCTTTAATGCAGAAAGGCCCTCTGTGACTGCCCTTGAGGCTAGTTTGGCAGATGCAGTTAGTGTAGAATTCTGCAGTGACACTGTTGAATGGTAGCTGACAGTTTGCTTCCAAACCAGGTTCACAGTATTATTAACTATAGATAAACCCCTAAACAAGTTAGGACCAGGTTACCAGAAAGATCCTTTCCCCCTATATAGACCCGTTAGAACACTATGATCTTCAGAGGAAGCTTTGCTGGTTTTGCCACAGCCTGCCGAGCTCCATCTAGCAGCAACATGGCAATGGCCCTTTTCGATGATGACATCTCCCTCTGGAATAATGTGCCCTCTGTGATATGTCAGGCACCAATGATCATGTGCATTATTAAAAAAAATACTTATTTACTCTGGCTTTGGCCAACCATTTGTTTATCTAAATGCTATTATGCTTTTAATGATGTGTTATTTTGTAATATGTTGTGAAAGCTTTGGTATTTTAAAAATGGGAAGTGGCATATAAATGTTCTTCAATAAATAAATATATGTGATGGACTGGTGCCTAGAGGAACAGTAAAGGGTTGGATGTGATAATAAGTTAAGATGGAATCCTGACAAGGCAGAGGTCCAGTGGGAGGATGTTTCTCACGTCCAGGGGTTGATTGCCTATTCTGGCTAGGGTTGCCCTGCCCCTGAAAGAGCAGGTGTGTAGTCTAGGGATACTCCTTGATCCAGATTTGTCACTGGAGGCCTAGATGGCCTGAGTAGCGTAGAGAATCTTTGCTCAGCTTTGGCTGATGCATCAGCTATGGCCATTCCTGGACACAGATACCTTAGTCACAGTGACTTTGGAATGCACTTTACATAGGGCTGACCTTGGAGATGAGCTGGAAATCGGTGCAACGTGTGGCCATAGGATGCTGTCAGAGATAGCTGTCAGGGCTCCTGCAAGACTGAAATAATTGCATTCATTGTTTTTCTGTTTCCAGACTGAATTCAAGGTGCTGGTGTTGACATACAAAGCCCTAAATGACTCATGACCGTATCTGATGGAATACCTCTCCCTGTGCTTTTAAGACTGTGGGTGAGGCTCAACTCATTGTCCCACCACGGAAGGAAGTACATTGAGTGCTGACAAAAGATAAGGCCTTCTCTATGGTGGCATGGAATGCACTCTCCCCAGGAAATTCACCAACTTTACTAACAGTTTGGCACAAGGCTGAGCCCTAATCATGTCTAGTTACTTACTTAAACCTAGAGCACACTTGTAAAGTTGAGTTGACTATATCTTGCTTTGTCCAGAAAACACTTCCCTTAAATCCTTTCCTTCCTGATGAAAAGCATAATGAAAAGTATTTCTGGTTAAATCCAATCTCAAGGGCTGGGAAATCCTCTAAAACCCTTTAAAAGTATTATTATTATTATTATTATTATTATTTCATCTCTTTCTCACTCATGGCAGTTTTTCTAGACAGACATGACAGGCTTTGCCAAGTCATGCTGTCTTTTACAGATTCAGGAATTTCCTGACGATTGAGCATGATTTAAGTATGACTGCTTTCTGGATGTTGGTGTGGATGTATTTTGGTAGGCCCAGTTTCTGAAGGATTTCTGTATAGTTTTTCAATGTGATGCCGGTGACTGAGGTGACAAACGAAATAATTGTGACCTTTTCCTGATGCCATAGATCTTTGACTTCCATGCCCAGTGGTGTATATTTGTCTCTCTTTTCTTCTTCCTTTTCAACAACATTTTCATCACTCAGTATTACTATGTCGATGAGGTATGTGTGTTTTTCTTGTTTGTCTATGACGGTTATGTCTGGTCAGTTGCAGGGTATTGTCTTGTCGGTATGAATTGTTCTGTCCCAGTATATTTTATGATCTGCATTTTCCAAGATTGTTTCGGGTGAGTGTGTATAGTATGGTGTAGATTGTTTGATAAGGTTGAATTTGATGGCCAGTTGTTGGTGAATTATTTGCAACTGTATTGTGTCTGTCTGTATAGTCCATTCCTGCCAGAATTTTACATCCTCCTGTTATGTGGTCTATTGTTTCTTAGAACTGATGGCATTTCCTGCATAGGTCTGTTGTTACACTGTTATCTTTTATGATGTATTTTTGGTAGTTCTTGTTGGCTATAACTTGATCCTGTATAGCTATTAGGAATCCTTCTGTTTCTGGAAATACTACTACTACTACTACTATGTCTAAATTTTAATTTTAGAAAAAAAATATACAAAGTAATTCAACTGCACAAGGTTTCAAGAACTGTATTTTTAGCCAACTTTTTCCCAGCATTTAACTGAATCTTGGAAATAAGTTAGGGTACTGATCATGGATTAGAGATCCACACATATTTTATTTATTTATTTTATTACATAAAATAATTACGCCCATTAATTAGTTCTGTGTGCACTTTACAAGACAAAGTTAAACCATAAAATATAGTAACACAGTAAAATATAATATAAAACCGTAAGTTTAAAACAAAATAAAACCAAAGTAATAACCAAGGTAAAAGCCAGTGGCAGTGCACAGATCTAAACAAATGCATTGACAGAATTTATAACACTGATATGCACAATGTGTATAGGAACATAAGAAGCTACTTTATACCGAGTCTGACCATTGGTCCATCCAGCCCGATATTGTCAACACTGGCCCTGTTCAGAAGATACCTTAAACCACAGCTTTAGCCACGGTGAATAAAGCAATTGCTCTCCAAGGTTTCAGGCAGGAGTCTTTCTTAGTCTTACCTGGAGATGCCAGGGACTGAACCTGGGACTTTCTTTATGCAAAACAGCTGCTCTGCCACTGAGCTACAGCTACAACCCCATCCCCTGTAGCTTCTAGATAATTTGCTGGGAAGTAATTTCCTGAGTTATTGCTGGGAAAATTCTGTCTATGTCTCCTCTTATAGACATAGATCTCTTCTGCATGGTCCCTGAAATCTTGGCCAGTATGTTTAATGGGTTAAAACTTCCAGTGAAAATATTTTGCATTCTACAAACATGAGCTGGACTCCAAAGAATTATTTAGTCATGCCAAAATCTTCAGGCATACACAGTGGCATTTTTTATTTTTTATTTTCCCTTTTACAATCCATATTAGCAAGCTGCCTCAGGTTCAAAAGTGATTAAGCATGTGGCATTGTACGCTGCTGTTCAAGGATTGCCGGCCCAAAGTCCTCTTTGGGTATGTGAAACTAGTTGTGAGGTCCTTTGGATCCAAATCATTATGAGTTTTCTAGCTTGACCCTACTATTAGGCAGAGTTGAGCTAATTGTCTCAGGAAGCAGCAGCCCTCCTGCCATTACTTCGGACCCTCCTAGCCATTTCTGTCTGATGGAAGACAGAGCTGTATGAACTGCATAACCTCTCCCACACTCTTTAAATTAGCCTGCTGCTCTAATGTCGTGAAAGACACTGGGAGGGTTCAGGTGACACTTTAGGCAACGGAGGGGGGAATACTCAACTGACAGTGTGTTATTGTGCAGCTACTCACACAGCTGAGGCTCCCATCGAGTAGGTGAATAGTCGACGCTGCACTTGAGTGACAATCTGGCCAGCTGTTGCTCCACCCTCCCTCCTCCCAAGGCTATCCCATCAGCCAGTGCAAGTTCTGCCGGCTGTAGAAGAGCGGCTGGGGCACTTTCAGCTGCTCCTGCCAGAGGACTCTATGTCCTTCTGAAATAATGCACACAACATGGGGAAATCAGCAACGGAGCCTGCCACACAACATAATAACCAATGGGTCTCCAGATAAGCAATGGAGCAGCCCATTGTTTTTCTCCATTGCTTAATTCCAGAAATTAGTGCACCATGAGTTGTTTGTCCCCCTCCAGACAACACAATAAGCAATGCAACGGACAGTTGAGTCTTTACTACCTCATTGCTTATTGTTTTGCCTGAACCCTGCCACTGTCTCATCACCAATCTCAAAGTAAAATTCAACTGCCAGTCCAGTTCATTTTTGCATATGGAAAGGGCAGGGTACTATCTTTTCCTTTGCCTCAGGCAACAAAACATCTTGGGTTGTGAATTCCTAATGTTGGATGTTGGGAGAGTGATTTCTTCCCCACCCTCTCACAATTTGTCAGTTTGAAATACCATATTTGCTTTTGTAAAGTGCTGAAAATTGAGAATAAAAAAAAACACTTCTAAAGTGGTGGTGGGTTTGGTAGCTAAAGCCAGGAGGAAGCGTTACCCTGTATCAGTTTCACGTCAAGCAAATCAACATTCACCTTTGTTTTTTCTTTCTACTTGAACTCATTTGGCCCCCTGTTGCGTGATGAGATTTCAGAAAGGATTTGTATATCTTCTGCTAGAACAGTATGTCTTCTGAAATGGAATCAACTAGACCAGGAATGGAGGGTTAGATGAGGAGAAGATGTCATGGTGGGGAAAAAAAATGTGATTTCAATGGAATTTCTCTGGACAGCTGTGTGTAGGTTGTGTAGGTCCTAATTTTCAGTTTTCATTTCCTCCCATTTTTTTTTTTTTGCATGCAGCATCTTCTCTAACCAATTGCCTCAGTCACATTTTTGAGGTTGTATTGTAAGTATGGCATTGTGGCTCCATTTGACTGATTAGTGTTGAAAAGTTAATGCTACATTAAGTCAGCTGTTTGTGAAGTCAAGCTAACAGGTGTGATGTTTTCCTGGGGATGCTGAAGTCAGGAAAGGATTACTTCATGCAGTAATGGAGCTAATGGTGTTACTCTCAGGACAGCTGTGGGTACATCTGGTGTTAAACTACCGTTATTTAAACTTTATGATGTGAGAGACTGCCAGCTCTCCCACTTGCAGCATATAAATTATGTCTATTGCTCATGCACTTCTTCTAACCCTGATTCCTCCTGAATTATGGATGATCGACAGGGCCAGAGCTTGCTTTTAGCATTCCCATGTGGCCATATGTACTTTGAGTGCAGTGAACAGTCATAATCTCAGTGTGTTCAGTCAGGAGATGCATAAAAACGTGTGGGCTGTGACCATGTAATGTGTATCCTGACCATTAATGGAGCTTTTACATCTCAAAACTGACATTGGGATTGTAGACACTTATTTTCTCAGAAGGAAATATGTTGTGGCCATGGCTTTGCAGAAAGCTCCTTCATCTAGAATTAAGAAGGACAGCAATATGCCTAGGCATGAACTCCACTTATGTCCTCAATACATCCATTTTTGAAAGTAGAGACAATTCCTTCATAAGGGAAAGCATATCCCACTGAAAGCAAAATAGATAATTTAAAAGCTCCCTTTTCTGAATACAGAGTTATCTTTCCAAAAGTAGCTTTGGGAAGACTCATGACTAGGGATAGGAGAACCAGGGATGCTCAAGCTCACTGAAATTCTAAAACTTTAATTCAAAGCTCAGTACGGCCCTGTTCCTGTTCTTGTTCACGACCTATTTTTCAGTTTGTTCAAATAGGAACAGTTGTCCATTTTTAAAATTGTGCATGTTTTAAAAGTTGTGCCTTTTGAAAGGCACACTTTAAGTTCTTCTTCGTGGTCTCTGTGCATTCCCACATATGGGCTCTGCGCCTGCGCGGAGCTCGCTTCGGGAACTTTCTAAAGCTATCGGTACGAAAAACTAGGCGGGAACCCCTCCCCCACCATCCTATGCGCATACTCAGAGCACTCCCACCTATTACCTCAGTTCATCTTCGACCGCCATTGTGCGAGTCTCGCTGGGAACGCTCGTATAACTGAGAGAAGATTCAAGATATATATATATATATATATATATATATAGCTTCTTTTCTATCTTTTCTCTCTTGCTATCGCGTTTTCTAACTTTAAATGTAAATATTTTATTTTTCGAAACAGCGAAAGGATGTATGGCCTCAACTGCTCTTTTTAAACGTTGTATTAAGTGTGAGGGGAAATACCCCCACATTGATGGACATTCACTTTGCCTCCTGTGCTTGGGTAAACGGCATATCGTGGAGACGTGTTCTCATTGTTTAAAATTCACCAGACAAGCCAGGCGTAATGGAGCAGACCGCCTTCAGGCGGAGCTCTGGGAAAAGGCACTTCAGGCTGTAAAAACGCCACACCTAATGGCTCAAATACCACAGCCAGAAATACTGCAACAGCTGCCTCAACAAAGTTTGGATTCAATACTACAATCTGAATCTCCAGTAACACTGGCGACTCAACCAAACCCCGCATCTCTGGTTGAGGTGGTTAAAACAACAAAGAAACCTAAGCTTCCAAAAGCAGTGACTAACGTCAGTAAACCTAAAAAGAAAAAAACCAAAGCGCCAGCAGCCCCTATACCAGCTCCTCAAGCAGCTATAGTTGAGGAGATTCCAGCTCCAACTCCTCTTTTACATTCACCACCTCCGGTAAACTAAAGACTTTCTATACCAGTGGTGTCTGAGAGCGAGAGAAGAGAGCATTCTTTCCCTCAACACCTACTGCAATCTGCTGGTTTTGCGCGTCCTCCAACTATGGAAGGTAACAGATAGGAAATACAGTACCGAGAAAGTTCCCCGGCTTCCAGCTGCTGCTCTTATTATGGCCGGTACTGACATGAGCGATACCAATCTCGCCAGTGTAGCAGGGAGCGCTATAGGTCTCCCAGCTCAGACTGGGATAGGCATTCTAGTCGATCGCTGATTAGCAGAGCCTACAGACATGACAGCAGATCGTCTTTTCGTGAACACTATGATACCGAAAGACACTATGATACAGGAAGAAGGATGTCTCGATGTGACTATCCTAGGGAGCGGTACTACCCTTCGGTACCGAGGCACTTCGTTAATACAGAGGCTGCTGCAACGGCAATTCTTCCTCCGCATTCTATTGAGACTGTACTGCAATCACAGCCAGTGCCAATAATTCCACAGCAGGACAGACAAGTTGTTACAGTAACACTGGATTCTCCGTCACATTCTGAGCGAGAAGATTGCCCATCCGATTCAGCTTCTGTTTCTTCGGTTGCCCCGTCGATACAGTCGCCTGATATCAGGGTTGAAAATACTGAGATTGCTTCACCATCAGAGGACATAGGACGTTTTTCTGAACAAATGAAGTGAATGGCTCTTTCCCTCAGTCTGGAAACTCAATGCCCAGTACAGGCTGTAAAAGATCCTATCTTTGATGCAGTGGTGGCAGAGACTACAGCTCCAATTTCAATTTCATACTTTCCAACATTATTGAACATAGTCCAACAATCTTGGAAGTCACCAGCATCTATGCCCTAAACCCCGAAGAGGTTGGAAGGCATGTATAGGGTGCAAGAAAAGGATGTCAACTTCCTTTTTTCTCATCCAGTGCCAAATTCTGTTATTGTAGAGTCCCTACAGGGACGACCTCAAAAGTCTCATTCTATTATTGCCAATAAAGAAGGCAGGAGGCTTGACTTTATGGGCAAACGTCTCTATTCTTCATCCGCGTTGGGGTTGAAGGTGGCAAATTATCAGGCAGCTATGGCTAGGTACCAAATTTTCCTTTGGGAAAAAATGGAGTCTTTTTGTAAATATCTCCCAGATGACCAAAAAGAATTGGCTAGGGTTTTTCAATCAGAAGCCATGATGCTATCTCGTCAGCAACTCAATACATCGCACCATCAGAGTGTAACGCTAAAGTTATGGTTGGATCCATAGCTCTTAGAAGACATGCCTGGCTCCGTTCAGCCGGTCTACCACAAGAATCCAGATCACGGATCGAGGACCTACCGTTTGATGGTATAGGTCTTTTTAATGCCAATACTGATGAGTCTATGGAACTATACAGAAAGCTAGGGTTACAGCTCGCAAAATGGGGATAGGTTCCCAACAGCAGCAACCCTCCATTGGATATAAGCAAAAACAGTGGTATAACCAACTTATTCAAAACAGTTCCTTCCAGGAACAAACAACTAAACCGCAACAACAACCAGTTTGGCGGAAACCATTCGATTCTTATAAACAAAAGCCTCAACAACGGAGCACAGATCCACCAGACAAACGTCGTTTTTAATTTACACAATAATTTGTCCCTAACCTTAACTATCAAATTTCACTAAATTGTTGGAAAGGTTATCAAGCTATAATCTATATAAGTTATGAAGTTACAGTTTCTGATACACGTGGTTGTTAAGAAGAATATTTCTTTTATTACGTTTGCTTCTCAGTTCTTATTAAAGGAACTTACCTGTTTTGTTCCACATGCATGTTCTCCAGTTCAGGAGTGAAGTTTATATGTTATATTAAATTCTTTGAATTAAAGCTTTTGAACCATTAACACCTGTGGATTTACACGTTACCCCTAAAGGGGTAGCATTATGAATAAGACTGTTTTTAGGATGTTTTAGGATGTTTTAATGCAGTTTTAATAATATTTGTCATGTTTTAATTAGTTTTATGTATTTTATCATGTTGTTGTTCCCCGCCTCGATCTAGACGGAGAGGCGGGTAAGAAATAAATCATTATTATTATTATTATTATTATTATTATTATTATTATTATTGCTGTGTCTCATGCAAGGGAATTATGCACAGTAATATAGAAGGAAACTCTGTTTTCTAAAGATTCTAAGGCCGCTGATTGTTTATCAAGCCAAAACATAGTCGATAAGAAATCCAGTCAACTGGCAATTAATTTATTTAGCGTTTGAGGTTACAAAGTCTCAACCACCACTATCAGTGCATAATCAGCCTGTGAGACGTGTTGCATCATCATTTGTTTGGAACAGGTAGTCTATTACTAGACCTTGGTAAACCAACGCCATGGTTCTACAGTCAATTAAAAATACTTTTAATTTTGACGCTAGAGTTAGACAACACTGCGTTTAACATAGCAGTCCTATACTAACTCATTCAATAAACACCGACCCTCCTCCGGTATGTCAGCTTGCTACTCGCCCATATGTGGGAATGCACAGAGACCACGAAGAAGAAGGGCAGGTTGCTTACCTGTAACTGTAGTTCTTTGAGTGGTCATCTGTGCATTCACACAACCCACCCACCATCCCTGCTTTGGTGTTGGATGTGCTTGACTACTTCATTCCATGCCGAAGTATTATGCCTTTGGTTCTCGGATTGCCTCACAATGGCGGTCTCAAGGAACTGAGGTAATAGGCGGGAGTGCTCTGAGTATGTGCATAGGATGGTGGGGGAGGGGTTCCCGCCTAATTTTTCATACCGATAGCTTCAGAAAGTTCCCGAAGCAAGCTCCGCGCAGGCACAGAGCCCATATGTGTGAATGCACAGATGACCACTCGAAGAACTACAGTTACAGGTAAGCAACTTGCCCTTGTACATTTTAAAAGTAGTGCATTTAAAAAACTGCACATTTTGTGACCATGAACACAAATTTGGGAATTTGCAAACATTTTCAGAGAACATATACTCCCATTCACATTCATGTTTGGAGTTGTGAATGGGGCATATTTTACTGATTTGTGAACTGAACTGAAATTCTCATACATCCCTACTCTTAACATTCTTAAAGTGTTATTAATTTCAAAATCACAGATTACTTTCCACTATCATTTTAAGGAGGGGAGAGAGCATCACCTTCCCAGAGTCAGTTTCTTTCTGGAAAGATAACTGATGCCTTGTGATTACCTTGAGAAACTCTTTTTTAAAAAATAAATTGGAAACCAGCCATGTTCAATCAAAACAGATAATGTAATCTAAGTTTGTGACTGTTAATGATGATACTAAAGTTCAAAATAATTTGGTTAAATATATTGTCCAACTTGTAATGCTCAGCTGAATTATAAATTGATCATTATTTTCTCCAGATGTTTTTTCCAGCTCACTTATTTGCTTGTGTAGGAATGCATTGTTCATTTCGATGGAATTGGCACTGATTGCTATGATAGTATATGAATTACAAAGCTAATTGCTTTATTGGTGACTTAATACCACCCGTAACTCTTGATGAAAGTTGCTGTGAATTACATGACCAAGCCACTTGCCAAGACACTGAAGACAATATTTTGTTTGATTATTGATTCATGTGGAATTATTATTATTATTATTATTATTATTATTATTATTATTTATATCCCACCTGTTGCTCAATGCTGGGTCTCAAGGCGGTGTTACAAAATTAAAATATATACAGTTAAAAGCTATAAATAAGAGATATACAAAAGTTTAAAATAAATTAAATAGGTTTCAATATTAAAACTTTACTTAGTTGCTGTATCCTGTACATAACTAAAACCTTTTCTTGTTCCCAACTGTGTTTTGGTTTGGTATTGGGGGTGGGCAATTTAATTTTCATGTGGTCCACATTTATGGCTGGTGATGGGGAATTTAATTTCTAAGGTGGTACATGATAAAGCACATAAGAATATAAGAAAAGCCAAGGGTCCATCTAGTCCAACATTCTGTTCACACAGTGACCAAACAACTATCCATGGGAAACCCACAAGCATGACATGAACGCAACAGCACCCACCTGCTCCTGTTTCCAGCAACTGGTATACATAGGCTTACTGACTCTGCTGCTGGAGGTAGCACATACAATAGCTAACAGGACTAGTAGCCAATGATAGCCATCTCCAGGAATTTATTTAACCCCCTTTTAAAGCCATCCAAAATGTGAAGAAGCATCAGTGTAACTCCATTGCAAATCCAGAGAGAACTTCTCAGGAACAGATAAGCCTTTTCTGAATACTAGCTGAAAACAAGTGCATGAATAGCAAGCCAATACTGAATTGAGCCTAGGGCAGTTTGGCCATCATTAGTGGCTTTTTGTATGCAGCTTCTGTTCCCAGTCCCAGTAAGACATATTTTTAAAGTGGAAAATGTTATTAATATATTTATTGTGTAAACTTATATGTTACCTTTTTCAAGGCAACACACATAATACTTTTAAAACACACATACACATACTTCAATGTAAAAAACAAAGATATAGAAAAAGTAGCAGGCCATACAAATTCTGCAGAACAGATAGAACCATAGCGAAAGTCAGCTTCGGCTTCAAGATAATGGAGGACATTCTTGCTATTTTCATCTGCAATTCCATAGACACCTAAATGGGAATAGCATCCCACTGAACTCTATGGAACTTACTTCTGAATAAATCTGTATAAGCAGTTAAGGTTGAACTTGAACTCACTCAAAAGCATGTTGGAGCAAGTAACAATCCCTAACCCCAACCCCATCATTCTCTGGCCTGGTTCGGATGACACGATAATCAACCGGTGCGGGGGGGGGGGGACCAACCATCAGTTGTGTTGCTTATTGTGTCATGTGGCAGGTGACACACAATGCACACACAACAGAGGGTACGCTATTTTGGGCAATTAAACAATGGAGAAAAACAACAGGCTGCTCCATTGCTTATCCGTAGACCCGTTGATTAACATGTAGTGTGGCAGGGTGCGTTATCCGTTAACTTCATGCGTTGAGTGTGTTACACAACTCGATAGAGGCCACTGGCAAGAGCAGCCAAATGCAGCCCTGCCGCTCCTCCACACCCCCAAGAACTCGATGCCGACATTGGCATAGCAACCGAGGACGCCTGCCTCCTCCCCCTGCAGCTGTCACGGAGCTTACCAAGGGACCGGCTTCGGAAAGCACTCACTCTGTGTGGCTGCGACAACACTAACACCTCTCAGCACTCTCTACCAGCAAGTATTAAGCATCCAAGCACAACTGCAAAGCCCCCAACCACTTCGCGGGGGCCACACAAAGGGCTGCTACTAGGAAACCAGGGGGAACAGATGCACAACTCACATCCCACATCCTGCCGGCACTCCCCTCATCATGGCTCCCCCGATTCCCCCACTTGCTCCTCGGAAGCCCCACAGCTTCCACGCCCTTTGCTCCTTCTGCGCACCTGCAGGCAGCTGCCCTGGCAAAGCGCCGTCTGCTCTGCCCCCCTCCTTCCATCCAACCTGGCCGGACAGCACTGAGTGCCTCTCCAATTCCCCAAGCCGCGCAGAATGGGCAGTCAAACGGTGCACGCGGGCATCCCATCTCCAGAACCCACTGGTCGCACCAGCTGTGGATGTTGTGTGAAACATCTGAAAGAATGCATAACACTGTCATGGCCATGCATCTCCTTGCCTCTATAAACCCTCCTGTCCCCACTCTTCAGGGCAACTTCCCATAATTATCTCCAGCTCCCTAGCCTCAGCTACTCCACTGCCACACAGGAGGCCTACACCTAGGTGACCCCTATAGCTACTCACCAGCACCGTAAAGTGGCGCAACTGCCACAATGGATCCCAAGGCCGAGGACATCCCTGACAGGCAGCCCGAGGGCACAGGGTTGCAAACCCATGGCTCTGGCAGCAGCCAGGAGCTCCCTGGAAGACGCAGAGCTCTGCACAGGTTCGAGGCAGAGATAGGCACCTTCATCAAACTGTGCGGTAACCCTGATGTCTGCAGCATCATGGCCACATCCAGGCATGATCAGCTGTACCCATGGTTCTCCAGGCAGATGAAGATCCGGGGATATGGCCACAGCGCAAAACAATGCAAGGACAAGCTGCAAAGCCTCAAGAGGAAGTTCAAGGAGTTTGTCATGCACAATCACAGAAGCAGGGTCGAGCCACGCACCATGCCCTTCTACAATGAGCTGGCTCACTTGCTGCAGGAGCATCACAACATCGTGCCAGGATACACCACGGGCAGCAGCATCACACCAACCATCCCAGCTCACCAGCGAGAATGTGGGCCAAAGCCCCAAGGGCTCTGCCATGATGACACCTCCACCCGAGCTCTCCCACAGCGCCTGCAGAAGGCCCTCTCCTGCTCTCCACTCACCAGTACACTGTTGGAGAGGGGGCAACCTGACCCTGGGCCACCCTTGCCCAGGGCAACGAGCAGGGCCACTGGATCTACCAGCCACTCTCTGCTGGCAAATCTGCCACCTACGGTGGCCAGGACTACCCGCTCCTCAAGCAGCACCGCCTGTGCCATCATCTCATCCAGCACCAACAACCCAACATCTTTCCTCAAGCTGTTCTGTGCAGAGCTGCAGGTATAGGCAGAGCACCCTGAGCCTCTAGTGCCAGAGACTCAGCAGAGAGATGATCTACCCTCACACCCACAGCTTCCGTTGAAGAAGCAGCCACCAGCCAGAGTTAAGGTTAGCGGGCTTGGCATGGGTCTTGGAGGCAGTGTGGGCAGCTTTCCCTACAGATATGCGGGAGGAGCTGGAGGTATGCCCAGAAGGTATACCTATCCACCCTGCCCAGTACGTCACTGTTCCTGCCACTGAGCTCACATCCCAAGTGGATATGGAGGGCAGGCACGCCATTCTGGAGGGATTCAACTGGCACGTCCTTGAGACCGTTACGGAAACTGAGCCTGTGATACTGGAGGTGCAAGACAAAATGGAGTGGCTCATGGGAGCCCAGGTGGGCGATGTCCTGGCCCCTGAATTGTCTCCTTCCCAGGAAGAGCTCCAAGACATCTTTATGCAGCCCAGCAAGGAGACATTCGTGGAAGTTGCCAAGATGGAGGAGGAGACGGTCTAGGAGGCAGACCTCCTAGCTGCAGAGGTGCTGGATGCGGAGGAGTTGGAGGAGCCTCCCCAGCAGCAGGACAAAGAAATGGAGAAGGCAGAGCCCCTTAAAGATGAGCCACCGCCCCTGCCTACTGGCCAGGAAGAACCAGGCCCAGCTGTACAAGCCCATCCCCTGACCAACGCTCAGAGGTGTGCCTGACTTTGCAACAAGCACAAGGCAGACCGGCGGCAGGTGGCAAAGGACCTGGACACAGCCACAGAGGTGGCCAGAGCAAGAATCCATGAGCTATTCACATGCATGGCGGGCGAGGAGGAGAGCAGATGTATGCAGGCAGATACGAGCCCAACGCTGCCACCACATGCTTCTGCAGCGAAGAGGTTGGTGAATGGGCAGGCGGGAGTGGGGGAGGGCTACCAGTAACAACTCCCTGGCACTGATGCCTCTTTTTACTCCTCTCTCCCTCCTTCTCTTCCTCCACCCCAGTTAAGCTGCTGCACCTCCGCTTGGCCATTCTCAGCAGGCTGCATGGGCAGGTGGAGCACCGCCTGAGTACTGTGCACCAACTCATGTGTGGTCTTGAGTGTCACATTCGATGCCTGGAGCATACCATCTGGCACTGCTGCCTTGCAGTTCCCCTGCAGCCACAAGACGTGCACATAGAATGACTGAACATTGCTGCTCCCCTCTCCCTCAGTAATACCCTAGGTTCTTCATGGAGCGCTGTTGTTTCAGGGGTGCTCCCTCCTATGCTGCCCTCCTCCTTCCACTCCCC
This sequence comes from Anniella stebbinsi, assembly GCA_029215795.1. Lineage (NCBI taxonomy): Eukaryota > Metazoa > Chordata > Lepidosauria > Squamata > Anniellidae > Anniella > Anniella stebbinsi. The sequence goes on along the minus strand of JARDYH010000005.1, from coordinate 86,590,334 downwards.
TCTGCGCCAGGTGTGCAGTAGACGTAACAATGTAGGCATGTAATCATCTTCCCATGGTGCCAGACTGGCTTGGCCCATGCTGGCCCTGGTGCCGCCGCCTCTGTGCGCACTGCCTGCCCCTGCACCAGCATGCCTACCAGTGCTCTCCATTCATCCTCCCTCCCCTTTGACCACACAGTGCCTATGCCACTGTCCCATCAACAACTTGCTGCAGCCAGCCTGGAAGCAGCCCTCCAGGTGGCTGTGAATGTTCATGCTGATGGCGAAGAGGAGGATGCCCTGTGTGCCAGGCGGAGGCGGCTGGGTGGCGCCATGCCCGCTCATCATATTTTGGGGGAGAATGTCAGCCAATGGCCCCTTGGTGCTGCCGCATCACTGCCCACTTTCCTGGCTGCCCTTCTGCCATTGCTGCCCACCCGTGAGGCTGGCACAGTGACAGAAGGGATATTGGGCAGGGAAATGGCCCTGGAAGCCCTGGTGACAGCTCATGATCTCCTTGACCAGCACAATACCATCTGCTGCTGGGTGCTTCTGAGGACAGGCGCAGTGTGGGCAGAGATGCAGAATTTAGAGGACTGGGATGATGAGCATTTCCGTGGCAGCTTCTGGATGTCCTGTGTCATGTTTGATCAGCTGGTGGCTGAGGTGACCTTGATTCTGCGGAGGGAATGCACCATCATGTGGGGATCTATTCCAGTCTTCCGCCACCTTGCATTGACGCTGTACAATCTGTCATTCAACCTGGGGTACTTGCCCCTTTCCACAGTCTTTGGGGTGGGCAAGTCCACTGGGTGCAAGCTTTTCCAGGAGACCATGTGCATCCTGAATGAACTGTACCTTGCTAACGTCACCTGGGTTGGGGAAGAGAAGAAGAACATGCATGGATTTCAGGCACTTGGCTTTCCACGGGCGGTAGGTGCACTGGACTCTACCCACATGCGTATCCTGCCCCCCTTGGAGCAACAAGTACTACAACCACAAGCATTACTACAGCATGGCTCTTCAAGCTCTGGTGGATGCCAAGGGGAAGTTCCTGGATGTGTTTGCAGGGGTGTTTGGCTAGAGCCATGATATGGCCATCTTTTGGAACTGCCCCCTGGCAGACAAGCTGGTGACAGAGCACTTCTTCTCTGGCCCTGTTTCCATGTGCAGGCATGCTGTGGGTCCTGTGCTCCTGGCCGACAAAGTGTTTGCCCTTTAGCCTTGGCTGATGGCCCCTTACCGCTACCCCATACACCCATGCAGAGGAAATTCAACTAGTACCACTGCTGTGCCCACCTACTGGTTGAGCATGCCTTCGGGCACCTGAAGGCATGTTGGAGCTCCCTATTTATCTTGCTGGACCTTCAGTTTGACATCATCCCAGATGTCATCATGTGCTGCTTCATTCTGCGTAACATCTGTGAGACCCATGGGGGTGTGTTACTGGCAGACCACCCTGACCTGCCTTGGACGGGTGATGACAATGATGTCATTGCTGTGGATGGGAGGGACGTTGAGCCCTTGCCAAGCCCCCTGAACACGGCTGGAGAGCATGGGGCATGTGCAGAGGAGGTGCGGGTGCGTCAAAGGATCGGGGAGTGGATCTGGATGCACTACTCCCACGTGTGAGCAGCGGATATGCAGTGAGTGTCTGCAGACTGGCATTGCTTCCTGAGAGAGAGGGCCACCCCTCCTTACATTGCTTCCCTTGCTACCCTTGCCACATCGAGGTGTCATACTCTGAGAAGCCCTAACCGTTGTGCCTTAGTGGCCGCCTTCGCCCAGGGCAACGGTGGCTTGTCTTTCTGATTAATCTGCCAATGCCCCAGTGGCCATGTACCCATTTCTATAGTGCTTCAAAAATAAAGATTGTTGACGTAGTGCCCTTGCTTGCAATCTTTCCTGTGTGTGACAAAGGGGCATCTTGGGGAGGAGTGGGGACTGTCTGGGGTGCGGGGTGAGCTCCATGATGCAGCCCAGCCCATGTGGGGGGATTGAGGATGGGCTGGCAGTACGGCAGGCTTTGTCACCTGCGTGCGCCATTTGGCCGCTGCTTGCATAAACTTTGGGCAAGTGCTGCCTTCCTGAGTAGCGGATGGATCGGCTGGCCGTAGTGACTGCATAGCACGTGGGTGAGTGATGTGGGGGCAAGGGGCACAGGGTGGCAGTACATCTATATGGATACAGCGCTGGACCTCACTGCTGAGTCCAGAGAGGGAGAAGCCCACCCAGTGCTGCAGAGCACTCAATGCGGTCTGAGAGGCTTGTCTTCCTGCTGCTGCGATGTTGGCGGCCATGGGTTTCAGGCCGCGGTGTGTGCTGGGATACAACTGGGAGTCCTGCGGGAAGTGGGAGGGTGGGGAAAGGAGCAGGCAGACTGTCACTCAAGCACGCGTTCACTGTTCACACACGCAGCAGAGGCCACAGCTGTGCAACGGAGGTAGGGCAACATGTCATGTGGCGGCCACTGCCTCAATAACACACCGTCAGTGTGCTATTTCCCCCTCCGTTGCCTAAAGTGTCCAAATTGAGTCTCTATGTTTTCCATTGCTTTGAATCTTGGAGAAGAGTTTTTAGGGATTGTGTCAGAGAGAATGTGGCTAATTATTTTTGAGCTCTTGGCTGGGCAAAACATTTTGAGTCTTTCTGGTTTTTTTTTTTTTTTTAATTGTAATCTTGAAAGAGAAATGAACTTCCATGACTTCCCTCTTCCAGTGCTGCATGACTCCGAAACCTGACATTTGAGTTAGCCTACGAGATGAAAGGTCAGAACTAGGGGTGTGCAATGGATCAGATCCGATCCATGATCTGGACCCGATCCAGGGGAAATCGGATAAAATTTTCCGATTTGATCCCCAGCACCTGGATCAGCCGATCCAATCGGATCCAAAAAGGACCCGATCTGGATCGTGTTGGATTGGAGGATCGGTCCCCCTCCCCCCACTTGCGCCCCTCACCTGCTGGGGCCGTCCACAAATGGCCCCAGCAGGTAAGGAGCGTGAATGCGGGGAGGGGGCTTACTTGCCGGGGCCGTCTACAGCGGACGGCCCTGATATGTAAGGAGTGCGAGGGGTGAGGGGGCTTACCTGCCGGGGCCGTCCACTGCCATCCATCGGCGCCAGTGGGCAGCGGACGGCCCGGCAAGTAAGGAGAATCACAAGGGGGGAGCAGGGAGGGCCCCCCACTTACCTGCGGTGGCGTCCACCGCCTTCACCTGTCATAAATCTACTGAGCACTAGGCTTCGCGGCCTAGTTCTCAGTAGAGCGCCAGGTGATGATGTCATCACCTGGCACTCTACTGAGGACTAGGCCGTGAAGTCTAGTGCTCAGTAGATCTATGGCAGGTGAAGGTGGCAGATGCCCCTGCAGGTAAGGAGGATCGCCGGGGGGGGGCTTACCTGCCGGGGCCCATCTGCTGCCGTCTGCTGCCGCCCCGGCAGGTAAAGAGGATCGCGAGGGGGGAGGAGGGAGGGGTGGCCCACTTACCTGCCGGGGCTGTCCACTGACGGCAGTGGATGGCCCCGGCAAGTAAGGAGCGTGAATGGGAGGAGGGGGCTTATCTGCCAGGGTCATCTGCTGCTGTCCGCTGGCGCCTGTGGGCGCCAGTGGACGGGAGCAGAAGGCCCCTGCAGGTAAGAATCGCAAGGGGGGAGGGACAGGGAGGGGGGAGTTAGGCCCCCACTCACCTTCCCCCACCATTTTTCCCCATAGACTTGCATTGGAGGAAAGCTTTCTTTCCCCCAATGCAAGTCTATGGGGAAACATGGCGGCCAATCCGAAAATCGGACATCCAATTTTCGGATCAGGATCGGGTTCGATCCGATGCGGGGGACCTCTGATTTTGTTCCAATCTGATTCAGGACAAAATTGGAGGTCCCGATCCGGTCCCGATCCGATCCGGGGGGTCCATGCACACCCCTAGTCAGAACTTTCTGCTCTAGTTTTAAATATAAATACTACTGACAACCAGTATTTTGGGGCAGTATCTGTAATTGGAACAGCCAAATGTGTGTAGGTTGTATTTGAGACATAGTATTAAAATAGTTCAAGAAAGAATATACATTTCCAAAGTGACAGATCAACAATACAGATAGACAACATTACTACAATATATTTAACAGCATATTCCTATACAGAGGCAAGTCTCACTGATTTCAAAAGGCTTACTCCTTCCTGTGCTATTTCTTCTTTTCTTTTTAACAACTTAAAGATTTATTCATTTTTTGGACTGCCTAAAGAATAGTTCTATCATTCATCATATAGGCCCGGAATGATGAAAAAATGTAAATGCAATCAAGGAGTCTGCTGGTATATTAGGAGAATATTGTATATTAATATTATAACTTCCATGAAATCCTTTTTCTATGGAAAAAGTTTCATTATTTTTTCCCTATACACACAATCTCAAGTCCACACACATACCTGGAAGGTTTGTTAATCTCAGTTTATATTTACCTGTTCTTTTTGTTAGAATATAAACACTTGCTTAGAGATTTGTTTGTTATTCCATGTTCAAAGATGGCCGAATAGAGTCAGATCCTTTAATGTTTAAAGAACAAATATAGACCTTTTCCTGATTCTTAAATATCAAAAACTTCACTTTACTTGAAACAACCTAATACAAAGCCCAATTTTTTATTTAGCTGCAAAATGCATGAGGGAAGTAAAGCTGAAAGTTAGTACCTTGCCCAAAGCCACAAAAAAGAATAAAATAAAATAAAATAAAATAAATGGTTATATCCAGATGAATTATTGCATTTTTCAATGGTTAACTTCTAAAGCAAACTTTAGTGTCCCTTGTTCCTTAAGGAAGTCTTCTGAGAAGATGACTTTTCAGATCTGGCGGTACAAAAGAAAATAATAATAATAACACATCCCTGCCTCTGGATCATGGCAGGGAACAACATCATCACAAAACACACAAAACTGATTAAAAATACATAAAACCAGTACATCATTAAAATACCAATAAAACACCAATAAAACACTTAAAATTCATGTTATTCTGTTAATTTTGTTTATTCTCCCCACCATGTTTCTCCTTCACCTTGAGCCATCTGATCCAGCTGGATTTTATTCAAGATATAGAACTATACACCCTTTGTTTTCTCCAATGTCACAGTTGCCTCTGTTCCCTCTCTATGCATCAGTATGCTTGTTACACAAACAGAGAGTATTCAGGGTAATATAATGCATTCTGACTCCAGTATACAAGATTGTAAATGCATGTTGGGAATCCATTATTGTGATAAAATCCCAAGCATCTTGTATCATGCAAAATAATGTATGCTGCTGAGATTAATTAACGGATAAATGAAACAGAGTTGTTTCATCTCGCTCAAAAAGTATATAACCTGTCTCAATCACAGTCATAAAGGCTATTGCTAAAATGATACACCATAATACAAAAGGGAAGACATTTTTTTCTTTCTTAGAGAATATTTCAAAATCTTATGCTACTAGTTGCTAGTCAGATAAATTCATTCCTTGGAGACAATGATTTTCTTGGGAACTGAGCTGTCCCATGTAATATATATACCTTTAGATTATGTCTTCAATAAGTGCACCCAACTTCCAGAAAAAAGCATTTGGGTTGGATCCAAACCTTGTCACATTTAGAGTGAAATCAATGAGACTTAAGTTAGTCATGGCTAAATTCCCATTGATGTTAATGAGTCTACTCTAAGCATGACTAAGTCTGGATCCAACCCACTGTGTGCTACTTCTCACTACAACAATATTTTCAACATTTCTACAACCTCCCAGTGGAATCATTTTTCCCTAAAGCTCTCCAGGTCCATTTACAGTGTCATGTTTCCTCTTTTTGAACCTTCTCTATAAAAGTGAATGGTGAATTCCCACTTTGAATGTTACATGGGGAATCATTGATTGGTCTCAATTTTAATCCACATCAGAAGTAGCAGACTGAGCAAGCCTACATATAGGAACAAGCTGTTATTGTTTTACTCAGGGCCTGTTCAGACAACACGTTAAATCATGGTTAGGCTGCTAACCCTTTTGCAACAAATGGTTAGTGAGCATGTTTAAACTGTGGTTATGTATCCACCATGGTTAGGAATGGTTCACACCACACACTAAGTTATGGTTCACATGACATGCTAAGCCGTAATGTTTAGCTCAAAATGCTTAACCACTGTGTCTTAGCGTGTCACCTGAACAGGGTCTCAGAGATGTATCAGAATACTAAGCATAAGATAGGGTGACCAGATTTTGGAAACCAAAATCCAGGTCCAAAATGGCCACCCAAAGGGGATGTGCGGCACCCACGATATTGTGTTGGGACTTTAAGTCCCATCATCCCCAGCAACATGCCCAAACTGCCCCAGTTGGTGTTGGACTACAACCCCCATCATCCTTGGGGATGATGGTATCTGGAGCCCTACACCATCTTTTGGAGCAGGGCATCAGGCTGCCCAAGGAGCAAAAAGCTTCCACCCCAGCGCTCGCTCGCTCCCCCTCCTCCCTGTTCAAAGCACCGCCGCGCCAAGCCCCTCGTGGGCGACACTCACCTGCATCGCCGTGTGCAGAACATTGCATTAGGTGGTGCCCCAGGAATTTTTTTTGTAAAGGTAAACATTGATTGAATATACAGTCATAAAGGACTTTTTTTTATTCATTAAACAAACTAAATAAACTAAAACTTAACTAAACTTTATTTTTTTAATTAACAACTAATCTGTACTTTAAAAATACAAAACTTATTCATTTTATTATATAGAGCAACCTTACATTTCAGCTTCAATCTGTTCTCTATCAGTTCAGAGCATGAAAGGAAGTTGGGAGGAACCTGGATTCTGCTCAACTTCCAGCAACTACTGTCACTTGAGGAAGTGTGCCACCAGCCACAGAAAAGGAAGAAAATCAACCACAAGATCACACCCTCCCATGGCAACTTGAGCGTTAGGATACTGCAAACTCTCTCTCACACACACACACACACACACACACGTGGGATGAGGATGGGGGAAGTCACTTCAGCAGGGGTACCTTTCCAGGGCTTTCTATGTTCACTTTTGACTATAATGCTGTTGCAGTTTGTGTGTTGAAGTTCTTGCTTCTCTCTAATAAACTACTTAATCAAAGCCAAATGACATGATGCTTGTACATACACATGCCCATCCTTCTCTAGAGCATGACTCTGTTTGTGAAGCTAGGTCTGAAGCCTTTGCTTGTTAAAGAATTCATGGCATTCAAAAGCTTACCAAGCATTTAGAGAACTAGTCTGACAGATAGAACGTCCCATTGTCCCCCCCCAAACCAGCCCTAGAGCCAGCGCGCTTGGGGTGCCGGATCCAATCGGCCCTCCCCTGCCTCTTCCGCGCGGCCGCTGGCCTTACGAGCCCAGCGGCGAGGTAGACCTGGAGGCGGTGGCGGCGAAGGAGCCCGGGAAGCGGCCGCCTCCCCCCCGCGCCGCCTGTCCCGCGGCGCGCTCCTTACCTGGGCGTCCGCTTCTCGGGCTCCTCCGCCGCCACCGCCGCCAGGTCTACCTCGCTGCTGGGCTCGGCCAGCGGCTGCGCGGAAGAAGCAGGGGAGGGCCGGATCCAATCGGCCCTCCCCTGCCTCTTCCGCGCGGCCGCTGGCCTTACGAGCCCAGCGGTGAGGTAGACCTGGCGGCGGTGGCGGCGAAGGAGCCCAGGAAGCGGCCGCCGGGTGACGTCATCACCCGGCGTGATACTGAGACTGAGAGACAGGCCGTGCAGCCTGTTTCTCAGTAGAATCTAGCACCGGAGGGAAGCGGACGCCCAGGTAAGGAGCGCGCCGCAGGGCGGGCGGCGCGGGTGGGGTGGGGCGGCTGCTTCCCGGGCTCCTCCGCCGCCACTGCCGCCGGCCTGGGTCTACCGGCGCTGCTCCTAGCTTGCTGCCACCGCCGCATGACCCCCGCCACCCCGGTTTGCCCCTCCCCCACCCCCCGGTTGGGCCGGTTCGCCCCAGGTTTCCCGGTTAGGACCGGGAAACCCCGGGCCATCTGGTCACCCTAGCATAAGATGATAGTGCAAGAAGGGACTAAAATAATTAGTTACAATATGTGGAACATAAAATTATAATAGATTTTAACACTGTGGTAGATTTCTTTAAAATGTGCCTTTAAGAATGTGGGCACATTTTTCATTGCCAGATTTGCTTAAGAAGCATCCCAATTCTGTTTTGTATAGTAGTACTAGTCAGAGGAGGCAGCATTAAGGATAGGCGTGGTTGGACATCTTCCGAGGGCCCACAACCCAGCAGGCCCACTGACAAAAGCTCCCTGGACTTGCTCCTCTTCATCATTGCAACCTGCTTGTTCAACTGCCTCTCACTCTGGCCCAGACAACAAGTGGAGGTAATAAGGAGGATCAGTAGATGCCACTGCTTACTTGCTCCCTGGTTCTCTGCCTGCCAAGCAAAACAAGGGGAAGCAATGATGACAAAGAAGAGGCGGAGCAAGAGCAGCTGGTGACAATGGGGGTGAGACGGTGGGCCCTTTGAGGGAGATAACTCATTGAGGATGTCTTGTCCAAGGGATCTCCAAAATTGGGAATTAGCACCAGTAGTAGGGTGTCCAGATGGCCCGGGGTTTCCCGGTCCTAACCTGGAAACCTAGGCCGAACCGGGGCAACCGGGGGGCAGCGGGGGAAAACCGGGGTGGCGGGGGGTCACACGGCGGTGGCGGGAGGTGGGCAGCGCGAGGCACTTAACTGCTGAGGCGTCCACTTCCCTCCAGTGCTCGGAATATACTGAGAAACAGGCTTCGCGGCCTGTCCCTCAGTAGCGCGCCGGGTGATGACATCATCACCCGGCACGTACTGAGAGACAGGCCAGGAAGCCTGTTTCTCAGTAGATTCTGAGCACCGGAGGGAAGCAGACGCCCAGGTAAGGAGCGCGGGGCGGCGCGGCACGGCGCAGCGCGGGTGGGGGGGCGGCGGCGTGTGCGTGCGTGCGTGCGTGCGGTGGGGGGGTTGTTTTGAGGGGGTGGCGGGGGGGGTCCGGGATTTTGATTGTCATAATCTGGTCACCCTAACCAGTAGTATATTGTGAAGGGATACAGAACTATATAAAATGGAGTGTTCCGGGTTTTTCCTGCAAACACGATGACATTGCTTAGACTAGGGTGACCAGATAAAATCCAGGTCAGGGCTCATGTAACTTTAACAGTTGTAGAGAAAAGGGAATTTCAGCAGGTGTCATTTGTATGCAATTAGTTCCTGGTGAAATTCCCTCTTCATCACAACAGTTAAAGTTGCAGGCACTAGACTAGAGTGACCATATACAAAAGAAGGCAGGGCCCCTGCAACTTTGACTGTTGTGATAAAGAGGGAATATCACCAGGAACTAATTGCATACAAATGACACTGGCTGAAATTCCCTTTTCTCTACAACTGTTAAAGTTACATGAGCCCTGACCTGGATTTTATCTGGTCACCCTAGCTTAGACTGAGAGATGGTGACTGAGGTTAGGGATGGATGGATGTCTAGTTAAGATCTATTCACTTTCACATTTGTTCACTCATAAGCCTCTTTTATCTGGTTTCTGCATTAACCGTTGGTTGTTTTTTTAAAAAAAAAACATATAAAAATTCCATTTAAATATGTCTTTAAATACATATTTTGAAGATATTTCCCCTTAAAATATTCATTTCTAAATGTATTTTAATCCCCAATTTTAAAAAGCATTTTGAAACTTTTTTTAAAGATGAGAACTGCATCACAACATCTAGAAAAGTGCAGAAGTCAATGGAAGGCTCAGTTACAACCCGCACATTAGCATGAGATGTGTGGATCACATCATGTTGTATCATAGTTTGCAGAGATAAAATTCTTCAAGCATCCCCACTCAAGTTAACCCAGCAAGCTTCAAAGCTGAGTGGGAATTTGAACCCTGGTTGCCCTTTTTCACCATTCTAACAATACATGGAAAAAACATGACATTCTCACTCATTATTATGGATAAAGTTAGACAGCGATCGAAGTTTTCAGTATGCACATCTGACACTGGGCTTTGAGAGTCCTTCTGTGAGTTTCTTCTTTCTGTACTAGATTTCTTTCAGTCAAATATATCAAGCCACATGACAAAGTCAGCAAAGTAGCAGTGACAAGTGATCTAATGGGTCGTCAGTTTTTAGAGTGCATGAGTATATTGACACAATTGTGCATTGTACCTAAAAGAATGAGATCGAGGACAACAAAAGTGCAGTCACATCTAAAGAAACAGTGTGTGCAGGCTAAAACAAGTAGCACAGTATGGCGTGCTAAATCAGTGCAGACAGGCAAGTATGGAAGTAAGAGGCTTTCATGACATTTTGTGAATTTAGGTTTCTCTGAAGTGAAGTCAGCCACTTAATACTTGAGTGAACAAATGTGATGCTAATGCCCTGTGCTTTGTTGTGTACTATGATCTAATTGAGAATTAATGCATTCTCTTTTGTCCCTTCAATGAACTTGCCTGCACACTCCCTTTGGACCATGCAGTACAAGTTTATCAGCAACATCTTGCCTTTCTATAACCTCATCCCCTCCATCTTGATGGGCACACAACCGCTTGTCATTTGGCTTGCCCACCTGAGAAGACATGAAATATTGTTCTACCAGAAGACAGAAAAATGTAGGGCTTGAAAATTGTATTTCTTGAAAATACATGTTTGTTTTAAGGCAGATCATTTGGCTGTGACAATTTTATTCTGTTTTACCCCTTTGCATAATAACTGTTTACTTTTCCTTCTCACTGTCAGTATGTCAGATATGATCATAATACTGACAGTTCCATCACTCCAGTGTAATATTTCCAAAGAGAAGAAATTCAAATTAATCAGTAAAGACATGCATCTGTTTTAAGCCCAGCTCAAGAAACTCTCAACACTTAAAATCAGAGGCTTATGTTGGGGTTTGCTTGATTGTTTGAGTGCCCTTCATCCTAAAGATTGAGTTGTGTGACTAGCAGACCAATCACTACCAGCCAGACCTGCATGGATTTTCTGGAGCTTAATTTTCCAGAGGTTAGTTTTAGGACTATATGTGCTTCATGATGAGGTGAGAAAGAGATGATAAAATGCTGAATTAGTTGCATAGACTGTACCATTTCAGGCTGCATCATATTTTTAAACACTTCCCCAACAAATAAACTCCTGGTAGTAATGGAAGTAGCATAGCAGTGGAGGACTTCTCTAGAACCTTTATCCTTGATATGTTAGTTTTCTACTTTTAATAAGTTTTTATGTGGAGGAATAATTAAAAATGAAGTATGAAGTATGAAGTAGTATGGTCCATTCTACCACATGTTCCCATGAGCCTAGCTCAGCACTAAAGTTAGAGCTGTCAACAAATTCTAACTACAGTAAAATTTTGAGATGAATTAAGAGGTTTTTCTTGAGGGAGGAATTTCAAGATAACAAATTTCAAGAGAAGAACAAGTTTCAATAAAATTAGCACAATTTCTTAGGGTGGGGAATTCTACAAAAATCTCTATGTTCCAATCAAGTTTTATGTATGGTGAATCTGCCTGGGCAGATTTGAAATATCTAAGCATGGTTCAATAACATGAGCAAAATATTTCAGTGGGAATCACTTTTCCCTAAATTGCAACCAACACTTGTGTCAAGTGATATTCCACACAAATGAATTTCTATGGACTGAAGGCAGTGATTGTATTGAGGCAAACCTTGGCATGGGGTGGGTGGACAACATATCTGACGCGCATACCTCAGTCGTGCTGCCTCAAAGGTCTGGGATATAGGGGATAGTGATGTTCATCTCTTAAGTATTTCCTAATGTTGCTTTTGCAGGAAAAAAATGTCCCAAATATGAATCCTTGTTTTTCTTTCCAAAGAAAAGAAAACTGTTCCCCACCACTTTGGCTATGTTGCATGCTTGCTTTCCAGCTTTGCTTTAGAAAAGCAAAGAATCTAAGTGCCTGTTGAAGTAATTACTGTGGATGATGAATTCTCATCCTTCACAGTTCCTAGTGTGTTGCACCATGGAGGATTTCAGGTTAAAAGATCATGGTGTTAGTGTGACTCTTTTTTAGTTCTACAATTACATGAGCACTTCCATGTTGGTGCTGCCTTATGGAATTCTCTCTTGAATAGGAAAACCTTTGAAAACTGCATGAAAAAACATATTTCACCAGGTACTTAAAAGAAAAAGGATGCTATTAATTGCTTGATACTTTACTTTCTGCTGCAATGTCATTTCTATACTATTTTTATGTGAGGTTTTCAGGCATAATAGTTTATGTTGATAGTATAGGCCCCATTCACATGTAGCAGTGGCAAATCATGTGTTAATTAACCCACAATTTGGCATGGCATGTGTCCAGCATTTTCCACCACCATTTTGTATATGCAACCTCTGATCAGAGGTTCTTCCATGATGTGTGAATCCAGGCACTATCCGCAGGACTAATCATGGATTAATTGTGGGTTGTTTAACCCACATTTAACTTATATTGTCCAGGTTCACACATCATGGAATAACCATCATTGGAAGTTGCATTGTCAAAATGGTGGTGGCATGCAACCCAAGCAAATCCTGGGATAATTAACTCACAATTTGCTGCCATTATTTGTGAACCAGTACATACTTTCTTTGGTTTTATTGTATTATAAGCTACCCCAAGGACCTTAACAGGTGATACAGAATGTGGTGAGACAGAGGCTCAATTCGGATGACACGATAGTCAATGGTGGGGTAATAATCACCTTTACAGTTGTTCAACTAAGGAGTACTCCCCACACAACATGGTAATAAATAATCAACTGTGGTGTGGATTAGGATCAGCGCTGAGTTGACTATGGCAGCATTCAGATAACACAATAGTCAAAACAACTGACGATTGTTTCCCCCACACCAGTTGTTTATTGTGTTGTCCAAATTGAGCCAGAGAGTATTAATTAGTAGGAGTGTGCAGGCTGGGACTTCTTCACCCCAAAATTCGGGGTGGAGCTCCGTTGTGGTGTTTCTCTGCCCTGATTTGTGGAGAGGGTCCCTCTCTCTGCTCTGCCAGATGGTTTGGTGAAAAATCATGCCATTTTCAGGTAACTGGTACATTCTTGTCAATGGGAGTTAACAGAAATGCTCACAGATGGTTTTAGGCATGCCTGAAGCAGATCCCTGCATGCAGTGATTTATAGGGAACTTTTAAAGTCTGAACTCAAATGTCCTCTCAGGCACCTCTCATGCCTTGATATGTATGGCGAGGGAGAGGGGTATCAGGATAAACTAAAAGTGCTTAGTGCTATAATAAATATATAAGTAAATAAATAGTAATCAATAAATGCCACAACAGCTGCTCACAGCTTGCCCATCTTCAGAGAGGACACTGAAAGGAGCAGAGGTTTGCAGGACGAGTAGGAGAAGGAGGTGAGGCATCCCCCCCCCCCAAGCACTGGCACATTGGAGAGAGTCAAGGCAACAACAGCTTCCCCCTATATGCAAGGAGGTAGTACGAGGCATGGAGGAGGAGGAGGAGGAGGAGGAGGAGGAGGAGGAGGAGGAGGAGGAGGAGGAGGAGGAGCTCCCCCCTGGACTGGAAACCCACCCAGCCAGTGCTAATAATAGGAGCAATAAACCAAATAAACACACATTGACACACTAGTAGGCTTGGATTTTTAAAAAGATTTTTCAGTGGGGAGGGAGTAGACTACAGAAACACAGCACACTAGGAGTTTTAACGATTTTAAGAAGGAGAAAGAGCTTAGAAAATAGCGGACCAAGAGACAGTGGCTGCTGCCTGGCTGCAAATCTCTCTCTCTCTCTCTCTCTCTCTCTCTCTCTCTCTCTCTCTCTCTGCATGTTTCTCTCTCACTAGAATGACGACAGGCATTGTGATTGGGGGGGGGGACAGGAAGACAAGGGTGGCTAATGGCTATTGATTAGCCACAGCTGTCAATATACCCTCACCCCCAACTCAGTGTCTTCCAAATATGGATATATTCGATGAGACACCCACCCACCATTGATGCCTGAAAAACAGTCGGATAATTTCAGAGATCTTAGAAGCTCCAATTGGGCATGTCTCCACCCTGAAATGATTCTATTGGTTTAGAAGTGGCCAATCCTCACACTGGAAGACTGAATGTACCATGGATGTTCACAATTATAAGATCATTCCGGGGTGGAGAGTACACCCCTATTCATTAGTATGGCATGATTGGATCTAGGGGTTTGATAGCTTTAAAATTAATGTTTTGTTATTCCTTCATATTTTTTACTGGAGTTGTTTGAATGTCGTGCTTTTAAAGTTTGGTACAAGGCAGGTAAGCATCCAAGATGAACACAAAAAATGGGAGAAGAGTCTCAGGATGCTGTAAGCAAATTTATTATGTACAATAATTCAAGAACTCTTTAGATGTAATATTGTTTTATTTTTATAAGTATGCATGGGCCATGCTTGCAATGTGCTTTTTCAATTAGAATGATTTTAATTCTGTGTTGTCTCATTCATTTGTTCATATATTTATTGTTGTAGCCCCCTGAAGAAGACCTAACAAAAAGCAAGAGGCTGAAACACGTCAGGCTTTTTTTAACAATAAATTTGCCTACAGCATCCTGAGACTCTTCTCCCCTTTTTTGTGCTTTTAAAGTTGTGCTTTCAATGTTGTGGTTTTAATATTGTATCTAAATGTGTTTTAATATTATGAGCCAATGAGGGATTTTACTATATTCAGCAGTATATAAGTGCCAGAAATAAATATTAAATAACATTATTCTGATTTTTAGAATATGATTCTTAGTAGTATACCTTTTAAAATTCAATGGTAATTACTCCCATATAGGTTTTCCTACTGAATTATTCGAATAGATTATATGATATTTTAGTCAAATTCAAACATTATTGTAATGATAAAGCAGGCAATTCCTCATAATCCTGTTTCAGTAAAGTCCAGAACAATTAATTATATTGGTGAGCTGAATGGCATAATTCTTTCCCATAGATGATAGTCTTCAATATCACCCAACTCACACACATCTCCAGAGGAAATTTACCCTTCTCAGAAATTTGATTAGAATCTTCATCTTTACTTCACTTCGTGTTGACATTAGAACTGGCCAACAGAATTCATTATTTATTCCAGTCAACTCCCCTGTGGCAACCTGAACTCACAAAAGTCTTGTCACCAAATATTAAATTGGACCATAACTCAACTCCTATAAATCCATTAAGTAATTTGCACTTTCTTTGGAGTTGGGCTATAAATCCTTTTGTTTGGTTTTACAAGAGAAGCTTCTGTCAAAAACATTTACTGGCAGGTTACATTAATCTGATTTTTTTTCTTGGTAGATTACATATGAGGTAGAATAAAAACACAAAGGCTATCTTAAAATACATTTAGAGTAAAACAAAACTTGACAACATCCTAAGTCTAAACTGTCATTTTACTCCTAACTTGTGTGGCTGTGAGTATGAATACAACAAAGGATACATCATGGAAGGAATTTAAGGGATTTTTTTCCTAGTCATGCATATCTTAACGGGGGCGAGTGTCCTTTAAACACCTTTACATTTTGATTATATTTTGTGTAAGTGTCTTAAGCATAGGTTTCTGTTGAAAGTGCCACTGAAATTTGATCAAAAGCAGAATTCAAAGTATATATGAGGATCGTCCTCAGATGAAACAGCTGAAGGCTTTTGAGAGAAGCCAAAAGAATGACTAGTTTAATAACTGAGAAATGGGGGTCTGTACATCCTTAGTTTATCTCAACTCTTGAATTACTAGCAGTATCGAACATTTCCCTTGTACTAGCAAGGGAAACAAGTCAGGAGAGCATACAGAACAGAGCTCTGCTAATTTGTCCTCTTCTAGAAGTGCTAGTTTCCAGAACTCCACTATAACCTAGTTTCCTGATGCGCTAGCAGTCATTTCTTTTAGCACAACCTGATTGGCACAGGTGGACTGCCACCATTGCTTCTAAATTGTTGTACAGTAGTTTATCAAACCAGCCACAAAAGTATTTGTGGGATTTTGCCATAGAACAGTTTTCCTCCCTTCTTCCACCACACCTCATTAGCTTCCTTGACTTCCAAACATTCTAAACCTAGAACAGACACTGGGGGACAATTCACATTGATTTTATGGCTAAGAACTGATCTACACTTTGAGTCAAATCATTATGATCCCATCATGGTAATGCTATATCCCTCTTTTGCATTTATACCTCATAGGATGTACAATGACATTTGTTGCAGTATTTTGGATAACATGGAATAACAGGGAATAACATTATGGCTGTTTCTACGCCAGCCTTTTTCACCAAGGTCATCCCAAATGATGCACAGGGACTCCTGGGGGCAGGGGGATGGGCACGGGTTTTTCCAGGGATAAAAAAACCCTGGGAAAGCCTGATTCTTCCAGTGGTCCCAGGACCTCCCGAGACCATGGGAAGTGTTGGCGGCCATCCCGCCTGGTGCCCATTTACTCATGAGTAAGCATGACACCAGAAACAGGCATGGAGCCATACAGTGGGACTCCATGCCCATCAGGGGAGGGGGTGGCAGCAATTTTGCCACCCCTGTGATGGCAGGGAGGGGGTTGGAGGCTGATTTTGGGAGGGAAGTTTTCCCCCCTTACTTTTTTATTGGAGTGGGGCCTTGCTCTTATGTGACTGGCCCCGCTGCCTCCCCAAAAAATGGCAGCCAGATGTCACACGTCTCGTGTATGCTGGGGGAGGCTGTTTTGATCAGGATATCACAACAGCCTCCCCCCTCCCTCCTGAAATGCGGGAGATGTAGAAAGGGCCTATGAAAGAGGTATATGGGATGTATAATGTGCCTCAACAGTTATCAGCGCTCTTCAATACGGCTATAAAACAGTAGTGTAGAACTAGCTCAAGCTTGCAGAATCATGTGGCTTTGCAGAAGTGGCAACCCCATTCTTAAGATCTCTGCTATGAACTGGTTGCTCAAAATAATTTAGTTAGTGCAAAAAGTATTGCAACAGTTGGTCTTTAGGAAGGCTGGAAAGTTAGATGAATGCTTTAGAGACAACATCTCTTGGAATAAGATGGTTAGACGAGTGTTCCACAACAATGGCTACCATACTCACCAGCATAATCTGAATGCCAACTGTACAGCTGCAGAACTGAGACATCTGCTCAAAAATACTGCTCATTAATTACAAACAGAATAAGAATTTAAGGGTAAAGATGACAAATCTGATTATCTATCTATCATCTATCTAATGAGATATACCCTCCAAATTCACTTTTCTGCAAGTTTTACTTCCAGAAATTCAGGGAGAATCAGTCTAATAGCAAAGGTATGTATTAGCTCTGCTGGGAGAAGTACCATACATTAGTGGTAGAGCACTATCTCGGTCTTCGGTCTGAACCAGCAGAATGCTTTCTATGATCTTATAATTTGCATGGAAAACATCTCAGATTCACTCCCCAGCATGTCCAGGTAACACTAGAAAAGACTCCTGTCTACAATCCTGAACTGCCGCCAGTCAATGGCAACAATTCTGAGCTAGATGGACTAATGGTTTGATTCAGTAGAATTCAGCTTCCTATGTTTTTAACTGATGTAGATAATACAACAGCTTTTTGCCTGCCTTGAGCCATCAACCTTTTCCCTTTCAAATAGTATGTGGTAGATATATGAGAGCAATACTTGAGACCTACCGTTTTGAACTTCAGCAACTGGAATGGAAGCCTTGTAATTAGATTTAGAGTTGTGAGACTCATTAAGTATTACCTTTGAAATATCCTCCGTGAAAGGTTAATTTCCTCTCCGGGGTGCAATATTTTAGGAAGAGGGTCTTATTAGCCATCACATCTTATCTACAGTGTTACCTGTCCCCTTCCACATCTAGGCAAACTCCGTGTTCTTACCTTTAAAGGTCTCCGCAACCACACCTCTTCCCCATCTTTCTGCTCTCATATCCCAATATATATATTGCTGCAACTTGTGCTCCAACTGTATGACCCTCAGCTGCCTAAATGCATCCCACTCTCTTAAAAGAGGACATTTTCCCTTGCTGTACCCAATTTCTGTCCCTAGTTGCTTTTTAAGTCTGGAACTCCCTCCCAGAATGCCTACGTTGGTACGACATCAACACCTGCCTCTTCCTTTAAATCCCAGGTCAGGATCTTACATCTTCTATGAAACCTTTGCCTTAGCCTAAGTTTTCTACTGTTCTTCTTCCCCTGCCAGTTGTCTGTTTTCTCCCACCCAGTCTGATTGTACAGTCCTGTTTGTAGGGTCCTGGGGTGGGAGTGGAGATTGTTTGGGGGGATTGTTTTTGCTTCTGTCTAATTACCAACTCAAATGTCATGGATGGAAAATAGATTGGGTGTGTTCACTCAATGATGGCAACATCCATTAAGTGATAGCTTGCATGTGTGAAACAGAAAACGCAGAGCAACATCTTCAGACATTCTTAAATAATGGTGCTTATTGGTATTCGGAACATAGACAGAAGGAGCTCGATGTGACACAGACTGGCTGGCTCAATCTGTTAGCATCCAAATTTGCTGTCAGGGAACTGACTTGCCACCCATGGAGACCAGAGTTTATCTCAGAACTCAGGTGCAAGTGTCAAGCTAAACATCCTTTGTAGTAGACCACTCTGGTTTTCAGCAGCAGCTGCTGCCAGTGCAAAATGAAGCTCTGGGAATTTGTTAATATAACTACAAAGCCATTTAGAGCAACCAAAAAAGATGGCATTGTTTGTGAGAATGTTATCTGTGAGCCAAGAAAATGGCTTAGCTAAAGATAACAGAGAAATCAAAAACAAGCATTCAAAAGTGCTTCTTCCATTGTTTTCAATTGACAATATTTTGGCCTGTTCTCAAAATGGTGTATCTAGAGCTCTCTCATGCCAGCCAAAACTGAACTAAGAGTTTACAGCTGTTGTAATCCCCTTCCTTTCAGAGCATTATGAATTGTTAAAAACAACAGCAAAACATCCAGTTATTTCCACAGTCTCACATTTATGTTGTTAATCCACTTACAGCAATATGTAAATTCTTGTGCCCTGTTACCTCTTTAGAACTCATTAACTTACGTGGCACATTTATTAGATATTTCAATTACCTTAAAAATGAAAACAACAACAACAGCCAACTCCTTTCTGAAATGGTGGCAACTGCATTCTTGATAGATATTCTACAAAACTAAAGCATGAGTCACTAAGGAACAAGTCACATTTCTACATGATTTCTACTAAAACCAACCTGAAGGAAGTGATCCCCACCCTGTTGCAATCTCTAAAACCACTTACTGCATGGATCGCTACCATTATGTTGTGAAACTCCAAACCCAAAGTTCCTTCCTGGCACATGCTGGAAGATGTGTAGACCATTGTTATTGAGCGTCATCACACGGGGAAATTGTGTTTCCTTACTGTCGCTTCTCCGCATTTCCTCATTCTTCCCAGAGGGGAAAGAGGAAGTAAGCAAACACCACATGGCCCATTCAGAGGCTGTTTTTATGGCACTGCTTTTCCTGCACACTGTAGAAGATTGCAGCGCATTCTGGTTTAAAAAAATAAGTCAGATTAAAAGGGGTCTATTTTGCTATGGGAAAATGAACAGAAGGAGCAGGAGGTGCGTGGGAGGCAGACTTCATCATCTAAAGGATGCACTAAGGATGGGCAGTAGTGAGCATGCAATAAAACACTCATCTGATGAACCTCACTGTCACCTCACACATCCTTCTCCCTCCACTCCATCTGTTATTTACCGTCACTATCTAGTTTTAAAAAGACATCTTCCCACTTATGTTACCTGATGGGTGTTCATATGTTACATTCAACACCTGTGCAGTCTATGTAGATGTATATACAGATTGTCAATCAGTACATTCATAGTTATCCCTATGTAGTGTTCAGCATGCGTACAATCTATGCACACTGTACCCAGATTGCTGATCTGTACACTCGTGCAGTTATTTACATGTAATGAAGTGAATATTCTGTTAAATGTTTTGGACATTTGGTTTATCTGCTTTGGGAGAATGAGAATTTCACTTGCACTTTCTACCTCCTTAGGGAGGATGTGGCGTTAAGGCTTGGGAGCCTTAACTCCCAATTTCCCTGCTTTTTGGTGCTTGGTTGGAAACTGTGGAGCCTTAACGTTGTTTTTGTAAACCGTAGGTTTTTTGTTTAATGAATAAGTAACATCACTGCTTTTAATAGTGAATGCAGGTTGTGAGTGCGAACAGTGGACAAAATAGGGCCTCTGACATACTAGCGGGAAGTATCAGTATTGCTTGGAGGCACCTGGATTCTTGCAAAGGTACATTTTAAAACATGCACACACACTCACACACCAGTGAGGACTGAAGAGCTCAATAGCTATGGAATGTTGAGTGTCCATTTAAGGGGAAAAAACCCAATGGTGGGAGGGAAGGAAAGAGTGGAATACCGTACTTGGAATGAATGACCAGCAAGAGCCCTCAACATGAGCACTTTTGTTAAGAAGTAAGGGTATATTGCAACATTTTGTTGCAGATCCCACTTTAAAATAAATATGTTTCTACATCTGGGATCTGCAGAATGAATTCAAATACAAATGTATTATTATTTCCAATTGATGACAAAGCAGGCCAAAAAATAGTTTTAATGCTGGATTCACATGTAGAACAGATGTTTTTCTCTCTTTCTGATGTCACCTGAAAGCATTTTGATGCGGTGACCATCTGTCCGGTTTTGCCCGGACATGTCCTCCTTTTTCTGGCCTTAGGGACATCCAGACGGATTTTCTAATTTTTTAAAAAAAAACTCCGGAAAAGGTGCGGCGGGGGGAGCAAACCATGCATTCTCCAGAAAGTGTGCGCCCACACACTTTCCAGAGCCCCGAAAAATGGGAAAAGGGTCTTTTAATGCTTGAATTAAGAGGCCCTTTCATCTTGGGAAAGGTGGGGGCAGAGCAGGCCGTGCGTTCTCCGGAAAGCATGGAGATCGCCTACCACCATTAGCATTGTTGCTGGGATCCTCTCTCAGCTCTCTCCCAAGTCTTGCGACACTTCCAGGATGAGACTTGTGGGAGAGGTGGGACAATCTCCTCATGCTCCAAGAACCAAAGGAAGGCAGCGTCATAGGCAGCAGCAGAGTGGGCCCCGTAAGGAGGTAGCATAGCACTCACTGCCCACTGCCACCCCCCACTGCACGCTGCCCATCCATTCGCTGCCCACCCATCCATGCCCACCCGCTACCTGCTGGTCCGTGCCCACCCGCCACCCACCCATCCATGCCCTGCCTGCATGCTGTCCGCATGAGCTAGCTGCCTGCCGCCAGATCCCACCACCACATGCTGCCCGCCCATCCCAGATATCCATCTGCACCTGCCACCTGCATGCACCACAGTGTGGATGGGCGGGTGGCATGTGGGCGGGACGGGCAGGCAGCATGTGGGTGGGACAGCCAGGCTGTGCGACACATGGATGGACAGCATGAAAGCAGGACAGGCAGTGGTGCATAGGCAAGACAGGTGGGCAGCATGGCACACGGGCGGGAAAGGTGGGCAGTGCTGCATACAGACAGGTGGTGTGGCACGTGGACGGGCACGTGGTGCATGGTGGGTGGGTGGGGTGATCTGGCGGTGGGCAGCCAGCACAACGCTACCTCCTTACCGGGCCCACGCTGCTGCTGCCTACAACGCTGCCTTCCTCAGCAGTAAAGGAGGGTGTGTGTGCATGTCAGGAGGACAACACTGACCTTTTCAGACCTGCCCCATATTACCAAAGCTGCTGCTCCAATCTCTCCAGTCCAAGTCTCTCTAATGTGATACCCTCCAGACAGGTCTGTAGACAGCCTAAAAGTTCAAGGAGAATCAACAGAGTCACACACACCCTGTCCTTCTCCCGACATAGCCAAGAAGGGCAAGGATCCAATACAGAGGTGGTTGCATGAACCTGTCCAAGCATCTTGTCCACATCATCAAGCTGTGCCAACTGAAACTCATCCAAGAAAACAGGATAAACCTGTGCTCTGGATCCCTCAGTAGATTCACCTGCTATAACACTGGAGTCTAAGTACTGGCAGATGCCAAAGATTTTATCCTGGAAGTGCCAAGCAAATATATTACAGCAGGCCTCAGATGGCTCTACCATTTCCTTGGGGCCAGCATGTAGAAGCCCCCAGACAACTCTGAAAAGCTCTGCTGGGCAGCAGATTGATGATTTAATAGTAGCAGCAAAGTATTGTTTTTTTGCTGCCTTCACTGCCCCTGAATACAGCTTACCATAGGCACTTACCAGTTTTTCATTGCATCCACTAGGAATTCGTCTCCATCTGTACTCAAGCCGTCTCCTATTTTGTTTCATCACTCTCAGCTCTGGGGTATACTACGGAGCCATAGGAGCTCTACCATAAGCCCTCTGGAAACCATCTGGCTCCATTAGCCTCTGGGGGCAGACCATCTTAATGGGTCCCCCACCTGTGCAGAGGGGAAAAGCTGCTGTAAGTCTAAACCTCAGCAGGTGGTGATCTGACCATGACAGAGGGGTTGATGTAAAGTTCCGCACTTTCAGATCACCAACTCCATGTCCAGTGGAAAAAATCAGGTCTAGAGTGTGCCCCGCTACATGCGTTGGGCCAATGGCATGTTGGGACAGTCCTATGGTTGTCATGGAAACCATGAAATCCTGAGCTCAATTATTAGGAACATCAAAAGTTGAACCAGGTTTATCTAGAATTGAGCCCTAGAACTGATTTTCACTTCTAGGGCTCAGCTCTGGAATTATATGATTTAACATAAAAAAAGAAAGTCCATTCAAGGCATTTAGGGTACAATCCTGTGCATATTTAGACAAAAAACACCCTACAACTCTCAGTATTCCCCAGCTGGGGAGTGCTGGGAGTTGTAGGACTTTTTTCTGTCTAGACATGCATAGAATTACCCCCTTAGGAAGGATCTACAATAGTGCTTTACATGTCAGGATTTTTGTTAAAATGCAATGCAGAATGTTTGTCAGAGAAAAATAGATAGATTTGTGGCTTTGGCTGGCTGGCATATCTCTTAGAGACAGAATTAGACTGAAGACACAATTCAGAGATGGCTGTAGCTGAGCCCTGAGAGGCTGGCGTGCCACACAGAGCCTTTCAAGAGCATCTCAGAGTCCAGTGTTGGTGCAGGCAGAGGCGGCTGGCAGTGGAGGTGGTTTTTAAAGTAAGAGTCACCAGATGTGACCAAGCAATATGCTGGTACCCTTCCCCCCGGCCACAGGGTACAATTGCACAGCCTGGCTGGATCATTGGGAGACTTTGGGAGAGGGAGGGAGATTGATTGTTTGAGACTGGAGGCTTTGGTTTGGCTGCCATGACTTAGAGAGAGAGAGAGCAGAGGCCGCATAGACAACCCAGAGACTTAACCCCATGGTGCTTCCATGCAACACAGGGCATTAGAAAGAGGGTCTCAGAATCGCGTGTTTGTGCAGGAAGTAGACAGGAGTTCAAAGTCTGAAAATGAAAAGGGGTGCCAACGCAAAAGCTTTGAAAAGCTAATGTATGTAAGTGAGAAGTGTGAATGGGCGAAGTAGTGTCTGCCACCCACAACACCCACCCTAATGTTAGAGTAGAGAAACTTGTGACAACCATACATAAGTTTTTTAAAAATGAACTTTAAAAGCAGCAGTTTGCAGTGGAGTGAGGATACAATCAGAAAAGATATTTGAGGGAAGGGGAGAATGTATCACACAGAGTATAGCAACAAAGTACAGCAAAAGCTACAAAAGTGGGAGGGAGTGAAGTTAATTTCAGATACGTTGGATCTTGTTGGATACTTGTTATTTCAGTGATTTTAATATTAAGATGTTATATAGAACATATTTGTCTTAATTGTGTGCTGTAAAATCAGACATGTGATCAAGGCTATGTTCAGGTGGGCACACCCCCTTGGTATTGGACATGCCCCCTGGGGGAGGACATGTTGGTGGGGACGCCTCCTTGGGAGCTGACCATGTTGTCCTCCTTTTTGGTTTCCAAAATATGGCCACCCTATACAAATATTAAGTTCTTATAGTTTTGCTGAGTATATAAAAGTTACAGATTGAGGGTAGTTTCATTTCATAGTGAAATTTTCATGATTCTGTTTTTACTTTTTCATGTTGTGTACAAAGTGGGAAATGGTGCAGCCAGTGTGATGCAGTGGTTAGAGTGTTGGACTGGAACTCTGGTTCCAGTCTCCATTTCCCTATGAAGTCCACTGGCTGACTTTGGGCCAGTATCTCACTCTCAGCCAAACCTATTTCACAGGGTTGATGTGAGGATAACATGGAGAGAAGGAGGAGGAGGGCCATGTGAACCACCATGGGTTCCTTGCAGAAGGGAAAAACAACAACAACAGTGGAATACAAATGCAATTTATATCAGAAGTCAGTTGTTAATGCACAAGCTTCCTTTTAGAAGCTATGCTGAAAGATGCATGAGTGCAACTTGCACTTCCTTTTTGGTTACAAAGGCCCCAGTCCAGATTGATTTTAATAGGATTTAAGCACAATCATACTTCTCTGGACTGAGCTCAATGTTTAGAAGATTTTTAAAAACACCTATTTAATTATTTTATAATCTCCTTTTTTGCAGTATCTTTTTTGGCAAATATAATGTGTCATCTAGCCCTTTCTTAGATAAGAAGATGGAAGACAGAGAAAGGAGTTGCAGGGAGAAACAAAGGTCAAAAAGGCATTTATAAATACAGTAAATCCAGATTATCTTTGGAGATGGCATCATATATGCATGCAATGTAGCATTCTCATCTTGAGCATTACATTAAGTCTCTGTCAGTGAAGTAAGTGCTCCCTTGGTTCCCATGTTATAGCAATTTGAATGGCTTTGGTGATTCAGCGCAATGTTTTGACACATCTGCTACAATGAATTTCAAACAGCATTTATAAGAGCAAGAATAAGCTTTGGCGTCTTTGGCATTCATCAATACTTCCGTTTCAGTTGTATAGTGATAATTTAACCTGAGCTACATTAAATGATTTCCAGGGGGCGGGGCGGGTGGGGGCACATGAACCAAAGCACTGTTTTCATAGTATTAACCATGGGTGTGTCTATTCTGAGGGTGGTGGAAATAACCAGATTATTGTTTCAATCTTTAAATATCTCTCCCCACTCCAACTAATATCTGCATCTCCTCCCTAATCTTGACAGTTGAATAGTGCAATACACACACACACACACACTTTAATGTCATTCCTTATGACTATGTCCTTTCCCCACTGCCCAAAAACCCAGCACGATATTTTGAGGATTCGCTGGTTCTTGCATTTCTTACATATTTCTTAAAGAAAATTAAATCATCTTCTGAATTATGCCAAGCTAATGTAATGTGGTGAGCTGAGTGTGAGCTGGGAGATTCACACTTCAAATTTCAGCTCTCACACAAACTGCATAAGAACTTCAGCAGTTTATAATGCTCACTATAAAAATGAGGCGAGCATTATGATACCTGAACTTTGCTATGGTTCATATTTTAATCCCTACCCAACCACCTGCACTACAGCAGCAATAATGAAGGTGGCAGTGGTAACAGGTAGGTCAGAGTTTCTCTGTCTTTATTTGCTCTTTGCTTCCTCTCTTTCTCCTTCTATCTCCATCTCTTGTCCCTTAAATGCTGGGAGCTGTAGTTTTCCCAGGGCACCTGATTATGCTATTCCTATTTCTCCTGTACCATAAGCCAAACTTTTAACTAAACCATCTTGAGTACTGTGGCTGAAAGTTTGCAGCCGTATAATAAATTGAAATTCCTCTGTGAAGATGTGAAATATATATTCTCCTATTTTAATTAGAATGAGACAGGTCGTGGTAGTTTTATATGGATTAGAACCAAAGTCAGAAGACTGTTGGGCAGTATTATCAGTCATTTTTATTGCAATTTGTCCCATGTATAGCTCATGCAGTACAGCATTCTTTTCCAAGCCATTATATCTATATAGATTTTCACATTAACTAGAAGTTCAGTGGGACCACAGAGATCAGCACCTGCGTAGAACTCCCCAGTACAGCTGGACCACACACTCAATATTTCAAACAACAACAACCAACTGTTCTTTTCAGAATATACCTGATACGTATTTCATAATATGTTTATCCTTAAACTCAACATGGCCTCAAGGCCTGGAAAAAGAGGTAAGAACACTAATTCCCAACCCAGAAATTGAATTTCCACAGGGGAGGAGGAGGATTTCCCTTGCTGAGCCTGGATGCTGGAGTTTGTGGGGATGGGGTGGGAAGAGATAGTCAGAACCATATTTTCCCCTTCTAGGCTGCCATTGGTGGCACTGCAGAAATTCATAATTTCATCACAAGATAGTAGATGTTACACATCAAGGTGTATTACTGGGGAGGGGGGACTTCAAAGCACTCCCTTCTAAGGCAGGCAACTAGCTGGCAAGATAGTGAGTGAGCAGGTGGGTGCTAGCTGGAGAGAGAATGAGTAGAATGGTGGCAAGAGAAAGAGTGAACTGAGTATGTTGAGAGGGGGGATTACCACCCCCCTTAGCCCCCCACTATTGTCTGTAATAATAAAATAATAATAATAATAATAATAATATATTTATTTATTTCTAACCTGCCTCTCCCTCTGGATCGAGGCAGGGAACAACAATAAATATAAATTTATATTTATATAAATAGATATAAATGTTTATAATAGATAAAACATTAAAAACAAATAAAATGAATACATTATTAAAAACATCTTAAAATTCAACTGGGTAGGCCTGCCGGAAGAGATTAGTCTTCACGGCTCTCTTAAATTCAAGAAGACTGCTAATTTGTCGAATCTCCTCCAGCAGGCCATTCCACAGTCTGGGAGCAGCAGAAGAGAAGGTCCTCTGGGTAACACTCATCAGACTAGTTCTGGCTGATTGAAGTAAATTCATCCCAGAGGACCTGAGTGTGCAGGGCGGATTGTATGGGAGAAGGCGATCCCGCAGGTAACCTGGACCCAAACCATGTAGGGCTTTAAAGGTAATAACCAACACTTTATACTTCCACCGGAAGCTAATTGGCAGCCAGTGGAGTGATTTTAAGACTGGTGTTATGTGGTCCTCCCTAGGTGTACAAGTGACCAACCTGGCTGCCATATTTTGAATTAGTTGAAGTTTCCAGACTAGGCACAAAGGTAGCCCTATGTACAGCGCATTGCAGAAGTCGAGCCTCGAAGTTACAAGTGCGTGCACTACCGTCTTTAGGTCTTCCAACTCTAGGAAGGGGCGCAGCTGGCGTATCAGCTGAAGCTGATCGTAGGCACTCCTGGCCGTCGAATGTATCTGGGCTGTCATTTGGAGCGACAGATCCAGGAGTACCCCCAAGCTGTAAATGCAGTCTTTCAGGGGGAGGGGTGTAACCCCATCCAGAACTGGTTGACATACCTCCAAACCCAGGTTGGGGCCTTTGACAGCAAGCACCTCTGTCTTGTCTGGATTCAGCTTCAGTTTGTTTTTTCTCATCCAGCCCATTACTGCGTCCAAGCATTCATTCAGAAGAGACACACTATCCTTAGCTGACGATGTTGTCGAAGGCATAGAGAAATATATTTGGGTGTCATCAGCGTACTGATAGCACCCCGCCCCATGCCTCCGGATGATCTCTCCCAGCGGTTTCATATAAATGTTAAACAGCATTGGGGAAAGGATGGCACCTTGTGGTACACCACATAGCAGCTCCTTCTTTGAAGTGCAGCTATCCCCAAGCATCACCATCTGGAACCTGCCTGAGAGACAAGACCGGAACCATTGAAGCACAGTGCCTCCGATTCCCAATCTCCTCAGGCATTCCAGAAGGATACCATGGTCAATGGTATCAAAAGGAAACACTTCTACAAACATTGGGGTTATCCAAAACCTGCTGAAACTTCCCTCTTTTGTGTGGCTGTTGCCATTTTGGCTACATAAGTTATGTGACACAGAGAACTGAAGCAGAAATAGAATACAAGGTTGCAGTGGATATCTATCCAAGATGTTATGGGAGGATTCAGCATGAAGATGCCATTCTTGGCTGTGGAATTCAAACTTTGGAACATAATGTGCAACCTGGCTCTAAAAATGAAGGCAGAGATTATTTTATGTGTGGGATAAGCGATTTGAACACATATAGTCAATGCCATGAGAATAGGGATGTATGTACAAACAAAACTCAAGCTTAGGGATGGACGGACTCACCTGCGTCTGGCTCCATCAGATGCCCACCAAGCTGCTGCCTGCCAGTGCTTTGTGGCCCAGCAAGCACCCAATGAAGCCGCAAGGCTGGCCACCCTCAACCGGAGCCTCCGTTTTGCATAACATGTTTCAAAAGCTGCTTTAATAGGCCTTTACATGTAATTTCCAGAACCACCATTGTTAGGCACAACAGAGGCTCTGGATGAGGGTGGATGGGTCGCAGCCCAGCAAGCTGGGTTCATGGGATGAGGTGCTGGGAGCCTGCCAGACTCCTGGACCCAGTTGGGTGCTCACAACATCCCTACTCAAGCTCGAAGTTTTCCAGAGTTCATCTTGAAGCTCATTCCATCTTGTGTTTGCATAAATTGCAAGTTTTGCTTTTTTCATTTTCTCATGCATATTTTTTCCAAATGCACACATTATTTATAGGCATTCTACATTTCATTTTTACATCACAATTTCTCTGCTAATTTCTCTCCTAATTTCACTGAAGCAAATTTTGACACTAAACTATTGATCTCACTCATCTTTTAGTGTGTAAGCACTCAAATGTGCTGGAAAAAGGGTAAAAGAAAACAGAAAAATAAGAGAAAAGGAAGGATGGCCCTGGGATTAAGAGAGAAAACCAGGGGCATTGGGAAGGGGGTAATGAAAGAAATGAGATTCAACAAGCCCAGCTTTAAGCAATGATCTGCAGGGATTTCATATTGTGCTTTTAGAAGCATTTAGAGATCTTTAGTTCTAACAGTTCTATTCCTGACTTCACTGTAATCCATTCCTTACAGCGTAGATAACTGGATATTTCTTTATTTATGTGTAATGTCTTCCAGGGCTGTGATAAGGCCTAACTAAGAAAAATATACATACATTAGCTAACTTAATAGGCTCATTGGGTGGCCAACTAAGCTTTAAATGTAGGTGTTTGGCATTATATTAAGTTCTAAAAGAAAATGCCCTTTCCAGAGATGACAATCTAGTTGTACCATCTTAATGTTCTCATTAGTTATTACATTTCAGCAACAGGATTTCATCTTTTTGGATGGTTGCCAACTTTTTTAATGAGCTGCAGCTCTGCGGCTTGATGTACAGGCATGAGCAGGTAATAATATTTATCTTCAGGTTGTGAGAATCCTCACCTGCTGATTTCTAGTCTCCTACTCACTCTTAAAGCCCTAGGAAAAAGCTGGCACATTTCATGGATCAGTTGGCAATTCTGTCATCCCCTATTTCTTTCCTTGTCTCATTACTAGGAACAAAAAAAAACAAAGCACAAATCCTTGTGATCTGGCAGAACAACAAACACTAGTTTCATATTTAAAACAACAACATCAATAAC
The DNA here is from genome assembly GCA_029215795.1 of Anniella stebbinsi. Lineage (NCBI taxonomy): Eukaryota > Metazoa > Chordata > Lepidosauria > Squamata > Anniellidae > Anniella > Anniella stebbinsi. The sequence continues at coordinate 86,560,917 of JARDYH010000005.1, read as the reverse complement.
AACAATGGAATATTGTCTGGCATATCATAGAATAAGCAGGTTTCATGGCAGGGCTTTTTTAAATAATAAAAGAATATATTGGGCATAATCCATATATATATATATATATATATATACACACACACACACACACACACACACACGTATACACATACAGGGATAAGGAAGTACATGTTCATGCCAGGAAATATACTAGTTGGAACCTGCTCAGGATTGGGTTGTGTTTCACAATATTACCATGCAATTCTGAGTAAATCAATGGAACTTGGGCATGGCTTTGAGCCTATCTACACTACTGTTTTAAAACAGTTTAAAACGGTTTAAAATGGTTTATAACAGTAGTGACAACTGTTGGGGCCCAGGACACACTCCATATACAGTTTTCAAAACGTTTTCAAAGTGTTATATCCTGCTTGTGTAGATAGGCTCTTAGATAGGGTGACTAGATAAAATCCAGGTCAGGGCTCATGTAACTTTAACAGTTGTAGAGAAAAGGGAATTTGCGCTGGTGTCATTTGAATGCAATTAGTTCCAGATGAAATTCTCTCTTCATCACAACAGTTAAAGGTGCAGGCACTATACTAGAGTGACCATACACAAAAGAAGGCAGGGCCCCTGCAACTTTAACAGTTGTGATGAAGAGGGAATTTCACCAGGAACTAATTGCATACAAATGACACTGGCTGAAATTCCTTTTGCTCTACAACTGTTAAAGTTACATGAGCCCTGACCTGGATTTTATCTGGTCACCCTAGGTATGGCAAACTATATCTAAGATGACATCGCTTAGACTAGGGTGACCAGATAAAATCCAGGTCAGGGCTCATGTAACTTTAACAGTTGTAGAGAAAAGGGAATTTCAGCCAGTGTCATTTGTATGCAATTAGTTCCTGTTGATATTCCGTCTTCATCACAACAGTTAAAGGTGCAGGCACTATACTAGAGTGACCATATACAAAAGAAGGCAGGGCCCCTGCAACTTTAATTTGCACTGGGCAAATTCAATAGGTACAGCTGTTACGAGCATAGAGAGAGAGAGGATCGTGGTGTACCTGTTAAATATGGGGAGCCTGTCAGAAAAAAAAGGGCTGGCAACCCTAATTAAGCACTAACATGTTTGTATACACAAGGATTCAAATCCAGATTTTTAAGAGCAAAGCACTCCACTTCAGGACCTCAATGGACAAATCTCTCTGTTTTGGTTTCTCACATATATATATATATATATATATATATATAATCAGGTTCTTTTTTACCCCAATATAAAGATTTTTGCTAAATTCCTATCAAAACAGAATTGAAAAAAATTATCACCACAGGAAAGCAGATTCTTTTTACTTGGCATTGATAGTTTGCACACTGGTAAATTTTAATAAGAGACATTTGAATTGCAAAATCTTGCTCATATTTTTTATATACAAATCGGTGGCCCTTTCTTCCAAAGGTTGGTGCAGGTGGAACGAGCAGCATTAATACAAATAGAGGCACCACTTCCCTGATTTTCAAAGCTTACACTGCTACTACATTTTTTTTAAAAAAAGAGTGGAAAATCCCAATCACCGGTCTCATGCATTACATCTGAAACTATAGCAGTAAGGCAAATAATTTGAATTATCTTTTGAATTAATATTGTCTTACTTATGTTCCTTCTCTCTTCTACATAACCCTGGTCTATCTTTCATTCTATCTTTCTAACACTCTGTCAAGGCCATCTGTATCCATAAATGTCTATCCATAGGTGTATGTATTATTTACTAGCCATTGGATTTATGCACATAAACCTTTACGTTATGGGTGAAACATTTCCTGCTTTATCTCATGCAGCTGTTCAGACTATATTCCCTGGTTATAAATCAGGTATACTGTCCTCCAGTTCAAATTCCCAGAGTGTCCTTAAATTAATGTGGGCGATGATAACACTCTGTCATTTTCCTCTGAGACTCTTGTTATCTCTTTCCAATGGAATTTTGACATTTGTTGGTGTCCCCCTCTATTTCCTCTTCAAATAATGTGTCTGAATAATGCACATGACCTCCTGACTTACTCACCATCTGAAAGAGTGGGCTGCACTTGTTGTTAAAATAAAAACCTATTCATCTTTCCAGTAGTACAACAGAATTAACTGTTATGTGGAGGGCTAAGATGTTGTAAGTTTACACAAGCTAAAGCAGGAGGTAAATTTTGCTGTATTTTTCTTCCAAAGAAGTGCATTCCGAAAGAGGAAAAAAGCCCTCCCCAGATCCTTGCCTTCCATTTGTATAATAACCATGAGAAATTAATACCATTTGCCTGTAAAGCTATACTTGGGCACCTCTCAGAAATTATGTCTATCCATTCAAACTGCAGTGCCAAAAATGCATGCTTAAGTATGCTAGCTGAAGAGCAACCAACCTGAATTTGCATATGACTAAATTTATATTGCTTCAAATCATAAATTTACCTAAGGAATTAATCATAAATATGCATCGCTAAGGGAAGGTGCAAGGTAGCGCCCTTATCAGATCGGCTGGTTTGTTATCCTTGCAAACTAAGTAAATCATACTTGCTCAATATGCGATGGAGGATATACAAGATATTTAAATTTACTTACTATTCTTTACAGATAATTAATGTGTAATGAATGCTTGATAGTATTTTGATGGCCTAGATACGATAATATATAACCTGTGATCCCCTGAAATCAGTGTCAAAAGATTTGTTGATTTTTATGGAGCTGGATTTTACCCAGTATATTTACCGTATATAATAAAGGAAAGAAACACACTCACATCTATAATAAGAACTTGCATAGAATATCCTAACGGTTATAAATATGGGGGTAGCCAGTTCCCCCCATCCCAGTACAATGTCCTGAGAATGACACAACTTTCCAAAGGCATTTGCGGCCCCATTTTCAAAGTGTGCAAGAGTGGTGTTGCCAATAGGTGCTCAGCTGAGCTGCAGTGACACTTTTACAGGCTAGGCCAATAGGGGGTTAACACTTTCAAACCATAGGTATCCCTCCTATCCTCATTAGGGATGTGCAGCGGATTGGGTCCGATCCACAATCCGGACCCAATTCGGGCAAAATCGGATAAAATTATCTGATTCCGATCCTGATCATCTGGATCGTCCGATCTGATCCGATCTGATCCAAAAGGACCTGATCCGGATCTGAACAAAATTGGAGGATTGAACCTCCTCCCCCCTCCCCCCACTCGCGCTCCTTACCTGCTCCCTCCTCGCTGCCATCCATTGCTGCCCACTGCTTCCGTACTACTTTGAAACAGGCCTTGCGGCCTTTTCCACAATAAAGCACCGGCGCACCGGGTGACGTCATCACTCAGCGCGCCCTCACTCTATTGTGGAACAGGCCGCAAGACCTGTTTCTCAGTAGTACTGAAGCAACAGGCAGCAGTGGATGGTAGCGAGGAAGCAGCAGGTAAGGAGCATGAGTGGGGGAGGTGGGGAGGGAGGTGGAGGTCCCCCATTAACTGCCAGCATCCTGCGCTGCCATCTGCTGCTCTCATATCACTGATAAACAGGCTGCAAGGCTTGCTTATCAGTAGTATGGAAGCAGCGGACAGCAGCGTGGGACGCCGGCAGGTAAGGAGCGCGAGTGGAGGGAGGGAGAGGGAGGGAGAGGAAGGGAGGTCCCCACTTACCTGCCGGGGCCGTCCACTACCACCCTCTGCCACCCGCTGGTCCTTTCTACTGAGAAACAGGCTTTGAGGCTTACCTCTCAGTAGAGCGCTGGGTGACGTCATCACTTGGTGCTCTACTGAGAGGCAGGCTGTGAAGCCTGTTTCTCAGTAGAAGGGAATAGCAGGTAGCAGCAGACGGAAGCGGACAGCCCCAGCAGGTAAGGACCACGAGTGGGGGGAGGGACAGGGAGGGGGGAGTTATGTCCCCACTCACCCGCCCCCATGTTTTCCACATAGGCTTGCACTGGGGGAAAGCTTTCTTTTCCCCAATGCAAGCCTATGGCGAAAACACCTAAATTGGTGTCCGACTTCGGATCGGAATCCGATCCGGAAAGCCTCCGATCCGAGCCATCACTTCCGGTTCCGATTCCAATCCAATTTTTCCTCCCGTGCACACCCCTAATCCTCATCCAATCTTTGGAAGAGATTTTACCCTCACAATGTAGAGAAAATGGGGAGGGGTGAATTGTTCAGATCAGCCCTAAATCTGTCATTCTGCACATGAGAAATTCCATAGTTGTTTATGAGACAACTTGTGTAGAGTTGGATTTCTTACTTTTGAAAGCAAGTGAAGAGTTCTCACGATTTCATTGTTGTTGTTGTTTGTTTGTTTGTTTTTAAAACAATCCAGTAAGTTCTGGAGGAAATTCAACGCCCATTTAACTTGCTGGAAGTTTTACCTATTAGGAAGTTTGAACAGAAACTGCAGCTGGGAACAGTTCATAACAAGGTGATCACACATTATAGTATGTTTATGAAAGTATAACGATTTTTTAAAAAAGTGTGTGGAGCTTAGAAATTATTAAGGTATTAAGATCCCTTCTTTTCCATCCTTCTGTTGGAAGGGCTGCCAGAGGACTGTCCTCTTTTTGAAGGTGTCCTCTATTAAAAAGGCTGTCCCATCCAATTCCAGTTTAAAAATGAAGATCCATAAGAACTGTTGCCCATCACTAGTTAGAACCCAGGCAACAAAGGATACCTGGTCACAGTCTTCTGCACTATGGTGAGATGTGCTGTATTTCTATTTAAATTAAAATAATTATTTTTAAATGTGTATTTATACAAATGAATTAGCATTTGCAAATTGTATGCAGATCAATATCCCATTTTGTCCTCTTTTTGGTGATGTATTTCCTCTTTTTTTTCTTTCCCCCTTTATTTTCATAAATAGCTTATCCTAGTAGTTATCTGTATGTTATATATAAAAGGATTGTATTAGTTAGGGGCATGTGTGTATGTGTGTTAATATCAGGCATGCAACGTTCTTTGAAATCCTATTAATTCCAAAGGGGGAAGAGAGAAACATGTATTTATTTAACTCTCCTATTGAAATTACAGGAACTAAACATGATTTCGCTTTGTGTGGAACATGCCCATAGAATTTGATCTTCCTGCTAAGATCCACATGTCTCTTATTTCCAGCCAGAATTCTCTCTGACTAATATCTAGTATTATTTAGGGAGACAAATAGACTTTTTCCTGCAATGTAATAAGGTACCTCTAGTCTTGAGCCATATTTGGTAAATTTAATTAGTGTTAAAAAGTGGCTTGTTTTGTAAGATGATCAATTTTTAAGCTAAGTAAATTACTTCCTTTATGACTAATAAATTAAATGAATTATATCTTTTTCATGCAGTGTGGTGGTCTCATAAATCCTCCAAGCAGTTAGCTAGTAGTTTCACTTGATTACCTTTTCCATTACTGTATATACATATATATATCTTTGCAGGAGTGGGGAATTCATTAGTGATAGTGAACTATATCCTGGATTTGGTTATCGTCTCAGAAGCTGAGTAGTGACCTGATAGATTGTTTTTGTGCCTTGGCTGATGAACCTTAGACATTTCTTTTTAAGCATTGAAGTGTTCTTCAGACAGCAATATGACTTTAAATGGACATGTTCTCTTGTAAATAGCCATCACAGGAAAGAGCAGGGTTTCCGCGTCACTTTACTTAATGTACCAGATGACCAAGGTTAAAAGTTTAGTATGGGGCTATTACTCACCTAGAGGCGATCTACACTCTAGCTTTGTAACGTTTCATAAGGTAGGGTGACCAGATAAAATCCAGGTCAGGGCTCATGTAACTTTAACAGTTGTAGAGAAAAGGGAATTTCAGCCAGTGTCATTTGTATGCAATTAGTTCCTGGTGAAATTTCCTCTTCATCACAACAGTTAAAGTTGCAGGGGCCTTGCCTTCTTTTGTATATGGTCACTCTAGTATAGTGCTGCAACTTTAACCGTTGTGATGAAGAGGGAATTTCACCAGGAACTAATTGCATACAAATTACACTGGCTGAAATTCCCTTTTCTCTACAACTGTTAAAGTTACATGAGCCCTGACCTGGATTTTATCTGGTCGCCCTACATAAGGGCTACGAAAAATCTTTGGGCTACATGATGCACTCCCTTTAACGATGTATACCTGTGGTTTTTTAAAACTCACTTCAGCTATATACAACGTTTTTTACTTTTAATAAATCATTTTAAGTAAAACAATGTGTCCATCCTTACCATTTGTGATTCATGGGGGCAGTGCTTCATTTTCCGGTGCCCAAATGCTTAGCTGTTGATTGCTGGGGAAGAAAGAGGGGCTATGGAGGAAGTGGGCAGGTGAACTACAGCACCCACAATGCTTAGCCCTAAACTCATTGAGAAAACGAAACAGAAAGAGACAGATGGAAGAGTATGAGACCACACACACTGCTTTGAAGACTGTAGAAATTTTCTCCTGTAACGTGAGTACTCGGTAATGTGGCCTAAGATGTTTTAAAACGCGCCTATTTACAACGTTTTAAAATGCTATTTATAATGTTCCAAGCTACAGTGTAGATCATTAATTAAGAGTGCTTTTGAAAATCCTCTTTTATGAGGCTGCTCTTTGTAGTGTGGCTTCACCTGTTGGAAAATGCAGAATAGCCTTTGGTTCCAAAACAGTTTCTCTGCAAGGATCCTTCCTTCGCAAAAACAAAAACAACCCACCATCCACTGCCACACACACCCTTCTTGGCTCAATAACAGCTCAAAACCAAGCCAGCTTTAGATAAAATATATAGGCAAAACACAATATGCTCTATCCCAATTAGTGTGGCCATGTGTCCTACTTTACATAGGGCATTTCTCCTTTGGAGGCATCTTCTGTTTGAAGGGCTGTTTAGTCTAAGTCCAGTTTCAAGATAAAGAACCATAAGAAGGGAAAGCAGGGACCTATCAGCAGTTAACAGCTGGACAGCAGACTGAGCAGGCAGCCTCGTGCATCCCCCCAGTCTACTTATGTCTACTGATGGGCAAACTTACCGAAGTGAGTTTGTTATTTACTGGGAAAATAACAAACTCAGTCATGTTGACTTGGTCGAGGGTTCACCGTCAAAGCAAACTCTTCTGGTTCTTGTAGCCCAGTATTGTCGACAGTGGCTGGCAGCATTTCTCTGGGGTTTCAGGCAGGAATCTTTCCAGCCCTACCTGGAGATGCTGTGAATTTAACCTGGACTTTCTGCATGCAAAGCAGGTGCTCTACCACTGAGCTATGGCCCCTCCCCCAAAGTGTGTGTGCTTGTATGTGTATCATATTACTTACGAAGTATTTTATATTTTTAAGTAATAAAGTAGCATCTCTAGTTTCTTTCTTTTAACTTTCTTTTCTCTCATTTTTCTTTTAACTGGCTCAGTGGAAGAGTGCCTGGCAGCATGGTTCAGTAATGCCTCTGGGAATGATGCTACATGATTTGTTACAAGGGAACTTGTACAGAAAAATGGAGCTGCTCCTACCCAACATTGAAGCTATTGACTGATATCGTAGTTTCATATTCTAATTTACCATGCTGTGTTGTTCCCAGAGGCATTAGAAATAACATTTTCCCATTTCCCAAGTAGCTGTAGCTTCTTTAAAAGGTTTTTTTTTAAAAAAAGGAAAGAAAGAAAGAAAATAAAGATGCCAACCCTTGGGCCACCTCATAGAAAACCTTGTAAGTAATACAATCCCCCCACTTGAAAGATAGAGAATGTTTACATAGGGTGACCAGATAAAATCCAGGTCAGGGCTCATGTAACTTTAACAGTTGTAGAGAAAAGGGAATTTCAGCCAGGGTCATTTGAATGCAATTAGTTCCTGGTGAAATTCCCTCTTCATCACAACTGTTAAAGTTGCAGGGGCCCTGCCTTCTTTTGTATACGGTCACTCTAGTATAGTGCATGCACCTTTAACTGTAGTGATGAGGAGGGAATTTCACCAGGAACTAATTGCATACAAATGACACTGGCTGAAACTCCCTTTTCTCTACAACTGTTAAAGTTACATGAGCCCTGACCTGGATTTTATCTGGTCAGCCTATGTTTACATGAACACCTGAATATCCCCCAATTCCTCTCCCCCCCATTTTCATTTACAGTTCATTTCCTTCATGTCCTGTACACTGTGGTAGCCAGTAAAGAGAGAAAGCAAGTGGCCACAAAGAGCTTCATCACACCTAATCCCCCCCGGTTTGCCTCCACATTTTTTAACTCTGAGGCAAACGCGCGTCGAGCTTATGATCCCTTTCACCTTAATTGCTTCTCTTTCACTCCTAAGGTCCTTTGCTCCCTTGCTCTTTCACTCCACCCCCCCTTCCCCTTCTCATTCTTCTTCCAGTCAGGTCCTGGCAGATGAGTACTTCAACCAGACTGGCTTTCTCCCAGGCAAAAATGGAGCAAACATTTAGTCTGGCTCTTTGGGGGCATTGAGGGAATACAGTCCTGTCTCTGCAGAGATTCAGGCATTGTATGATTTAAAAAAAAATGCTTTGGAGCCTGGGATGCAAGGTTTGGGTTTTATATTGAGGCTTGGAGCTGGCTGCTGGGAGAGATCTCTTTTCCCTGCCAGGACCTGATGCAATCCATTCAAGGCCCTGTTCCTTTAAAATTGCATAGAGGTTTACTAAGGATTTAATGTATTTAGGGAAAATAATCCAGACTTTTAGCGTTCCAGGCCTTATGTGAGTACTATGCTGCAAATCCACACACCAGGCATTTCAAGAGTGCAGTAAATCGCTGGTGTGATGGAGGCCAAAGAGGGGAGATGGGGGAAGCCGTTCCAAATCTAGAGCCAGACCAGAAACAGGATTCAGTGCATACAGCGACTCTTTATAAAGCATCCTTATCTCCAGAAGGAAGCTCATTTTTTTTCGTGTAACAAAGGATCAGGTGTCTATAGCTGTGCTGATTTTCCCTTCCTCGAGGCTTCTGTGCTTTAGCTCTGGGACAATGTGTTATGACAAATGTATAGTATACTGTAATTGTAAGTGACCTTGGCAGTCATAGGTTACGCTATTAGCATTCCCATGGATATTGTTTCAGGGACACACTGAACAATTAGTAAACAGAATAAAGGATATTCACATATGCCACTTAGGGATTGTAATTTTTATGCCACTTGGAGACATTTTGACCTTCTAGTTTATTATGATTCAAGAAAAATGTCAATATTTCTCAGCCTGCCAAGGTTAGTGGAATTTTAATGAGTTATTGAATGGAGCAGTTAATCCTCCAATAACAGATTCCTTTCCTTTGACTCTACAGTGATGACAATAAGGTTTAACTACAACTGTAGAAAAAAATGGGATTTTGTTTTCAATTTTTGCATGTGAAGCTATTGACTGATAGTGTAGTTTCATATTTTAACTCAATTTACTCTGCAGGGGTTTGCAGTTCTTAGTACCTTCCACACAGAAGAATTTTGTACTATATTGTAATAGTGGAAAAAAATGATAAAGCAACAGCAGCAATAGCACCAGGATTAAAGCCTTCAGTAAATTACAAATCAACCTTTCTGTTTTGATTACTTCTTTTTCAACTTCCTTTTGTAATGCATTATGTTATGCTTATTACAATTAACGATGCACAGTAATCTAATTTTGAGAAACGTGGATAATGGAGCATAATGCTAATTATTCATTTTTGCACAGAACCTTCTCTGGGAAATCTGTTTCTGTATCCATTTCTGCTAATAGCTATGAGCCTTGAATTCTCTGAAACATCAAGTGCCTCGTTACTGAGGGCTGAAATTTATGTTACTCGTTTCCCATGTCACCTAGTCTTATTGTGTGCAAAGCTGAAAGATGCAAAAATGAAATGTGCTACTCAGTAAAAATATGAATGTCAGAACTTACACATGTGTTTGTGTGTATATATATATATATATATATATATCACTTATTTATGCTTGGTCAACATCTCCTGTTCAAAAAGGTTGGAAACAGATGAAATTCTTTTTCAGAGAACATATGATGGTATTATAAAGCCACATCATTGAACCACTCAACGTCTTTTGTTCAACTATCATTTCCAGTAGTCAAATAGGCTTTGCATGTGGTTGCAGCAGTGCTTCAAAAACCTGCAGAACCTATTTGATCTGGGATGAGAAAGGTCCAAAAGACATTCGTATGTGAACACCCTGGACAGTAATGTCTCTCATACTAAGTTTAACCCTCCTGAAACTACTGTCTGTATCCAGCCTAGTCATTTATCTGTGAGAACTCATAGAACAATACACCCCTTATGTTCCCGTTTTGCAAGGTTTCCAGTGTATACCCATTGTGAATAGAGTTCCTCCTAATTAATTTTTATTCCTTAAAGACTCAAATATGACCTCATCTAATTTTGTCACTCTACATTTATTCAGTTCAGAACACTTTCATCTTTTCACTTTACAAAAGAGGTTTCTTATCCTATTGAAATCAAGTTCCCTGCTGAGACAAGACAGCCCTACTAAAACTACATGGTCAATATATTGTAATTATTTCATTCTGGTTGCAGTTTATCACACAACTTAGAACTTTTAAGCAGGAAGTGAGGTCTTGCAACACATTCTTAAGTGTGTTTCTTCAGAAGTAAGTCCCAGAAGTAAGTTCAATGAAACACAATCCCTAGTTAATATGCTGTCATTGCAGCCTTAAAACTCCATAGGGTGATGTTTTAATTACTGATGAGCCCTACTTAAACACACTGGAGTGGGGATGACAAAGGAGCCAAGTTGCTGATCTGACCCTGTCAACAACAAGGGATGGATCTGTCCATTTATTATTTATTATTATTTATTACACTTATATACCGCCCCATAGCCAAAGCTCTTTGGGCGGTTTACAAAAATTAAAAAGATTGAGCATTAAAAAGACAATATACAAAATTTAAAACCATAAACATAAAGCAGCTGTCATTAAAACACTTTAAAACTTTTTAACTGTTAAGCCTGGCCACAATGTCAATCAAAACCTCAACTTGAGCTGTTAAAATGCCTGGGAGAAAAGAAAAGTTTTGACTTGGCACCGAAAAGATAACAGTGTTGGCGCCAGGTGGGCCTCATCGGGGAGATCATTCCATAATTGAGGGGCCACCACAGAGAAGGCCCTCTCCCTTGTTGCCGTCCTCCGAGCTTCCCTTGGAGTAGGCACCCAGAGGAGGACCTTTGATGTTGAGTGTAGTGTACGGGTAGGTTCATGCCGGGAAAGATGTTCCATCAGGTATTGTGGTCCCAAACTTTCTCCTGCATTCAGTTTTTTAAAATTTCAAAGTCTTTCCATCCTCAGTATTAAGACATTTAAAAGATTTTTATATAAAAAAAATGAGCTGTCAAGTACAGTGAGTCTTGCCACAGTGGGAACTACTAAAGGGGGAGCTAACATCCAATTCAAAGATAGGCCTGGCAAGTGAGAAGGCAACTGTCCTATTAGAAATGTGGTCTATGTAGACAGAAAATGGTTGAAAAACACACACCAGGAAATAAATAAAAGATAGGTCCCAACCAATGACATAGTATCTTTATATAGTATCTTCTATATAACAATATAGAAGATATTATAGTATTAGCTTATGGATGATGATGGAACCCTCCACAAGTTTCCTGTAAGCACATGGGCTCCCAGTTCAGAACTACCACTGAATGCATGGAGGTCAGGGGCTGGAGATGGGAGCATGTTGGCACTGGGGGGCATATGGGTGCAGCCTTATGTTGATGGAGAGCATTGTATGAAGATGGCTACAATCTATCTGGTAATTGCCTGAAATAGCCTTGCAAAAGCTAGTTGGATATAAACATTGCAACAAAATAAAAGTTCACTTCCATTGTTTGGCTTGGAATTGTTCGCAATACCAATCAATTTTTTCCCCTTGCTTTTCCAGTGCTTTATGGGCAAGATGGCCTCCATGCATCCTGTGAAAAGAAGTATTGTGGTCGGGGAAGTAAGTGTGTTGTGAATAAGGAGACTGATAAGCCTGAATGTAGATGCATAGATGATTGCAAAACCAGTTACATGCCGGTGTGTGGATCTGATGGCAAATTTTACGAAAATCACTGTGAACTCCATCGAGCTTCATGCTTGCAAAGGAAGAAAATCTACATTATTCACAGCAAAGACTGCTTCTTCAAAGGTAGGCCTTTCTCTTTGATAAGCTAGCTCTAGAGAATTCATGCCACCTACTTTGCCTTGTCAGGTCCTGTGCTACGTTTAATTCCATAGAAAAATAAATGTTTGGAGGGTTGTGTGAAATAGATATTAAGTTTACAACTGTTATTAAAAAGTAATTAGCATATGAACTAATGGTCAGTGTATTTCCATTTACGGGGCAGTATCCAATGCTGGCAGTTTGCCACTACTCACGAGGATAAATTAGCAGCAAGGACCACTAGCGCAACAGGAATCCTAGAAACTAGCTCAAACTACCATTTGCAGAATGGGACAGGTCAGTGGAGCTCCCTTCTAGGAGTTTTGTTACCTTGTTCCATTCTGGAAATGCTCATTTGGGCTAGTTTCCATTGCACTAACAGTCAATCCCACTATTACTATTACAGTACCATTGGATACTGCCCATTGGATACTAAGCATATTTCATTATCTAGCAAATTTTGTTGTTCTCTGAAGCTTTGAACAAAATAGTTGGATGAACAGGTAAATAGATTTTAATAGCTGGAAAAGAACTGCCCGTAGTAACTAGTCAAAGGAATTTACATAGATCAGAGAAATATCAATGCGTCGCCCCTGAAGACACAGAGTATGTAAAGATATCCTTATTATATGTATTGTTGCCAACATTTGAACTTCACACAATGGGTTTATTTTTTCTACTCAGAGGTGTTCCCTAAAGAAAAGGAAATGGATGGCATTCTTACACTGCCAGATGAAACAGCTGGTTTCTATGAGAAGCAAGGCACAGGCAATATTCTCTCCCATGAAGGGAGAAACATTTGGCCAGGCATTTTAGTCAGAAATGCATTTTTACTTGCCCTTTGTGTGCTGGCCTCTTCATGTGCACTGTTAGCATGCCAGCAATCAACACCGAGAGAGATGCCATGCTAGCATCATAGCAATACAAAAAAAAAAGAGCCAAACTGAATGGTAAAAAACATTTTTAATGAGATCCTGGGTAACATGGAACACTGCATGAATCTACTTTAAGGACCAAATAGATATGAAACTAGAAATCTGTGATTGGATATCCTTTTTTATTATTAGTTTTTATTTAAAAACAGTGCAGGGGGGAGATTTGGTCAAGTTTATGACACTGAGGGGGCTATTTTTCCACCCACCCACCCATCCTAGTGGCATTTCTCTGGTTTAAATATATTCTCACAAGCTGCTGTTAGCAAGATTCTACTCATGTCCTCCCCTCCCCCCTTCCCGGTTAATAGCAGCTAGGGCAGCGGACAATTTCATTTTTTTTAATGGTTGAACTCACCTTACAGTGGCTTTTAGGCAGAGAAAAAGACAAGTCTATTTTAGGCCTTAGTTGCTGGATGCTTGGAGAACAACGGAATAGAATCTGGAGAGATTATGTTGTCTAGTTTAGTTGATGTGGACTTTAAAAGGCATTCAATCTGATTCAGAGATTTGTGAGATCAATGAGTAAAGAATAGTGGTCCCACCTGCACCCTCATGTCCTTAAATTAGGACAATTACATTTCCATTTTGCTAACCTTGAAGCATGAGCATAATGCTCTGTCTGGGAACATAAGAAGAGCCTTGCTGGATAAGACCCAATGCCTATCTAGTCCAGCATTCTGTTTCCTTCAATGGCCAATCTGATGCATATGGGGAACCCACAAGCAGGACATGAGCACAACAGTACAGTCCTGCTCATGTTTCCCAACAACTGGTAATGGCAGGCATATTGCCTGTGATACTGGAGGATAGCCACCACATAGACTAGCAGTCATTGATAGACTTATCTTTCATGTATTTAACTAAGCCAAGTTGGTGACTACGTGTTGTGGTGATGAATTCCATAGTTTGACTATGCACTGTGTGAAGAAGTACTTCCTTTTACCTATCTGGTATCTGCATCTCTTACTGTTGTTATTTTGTCATCACAGGGGAGTTATATGATTTCTAATAGCATAAATAGTGCAGGAACTGAGAGTAAGTACATTGATTCAGAACTAGTTGTTTGTACTAACTTGTGATTTCTCAGCACAGAACAACAAGTGCTTCTGTTAGCTTTTAACTGATTGTGAAGAGCCAGATCAAGTTCGCTTTCTATTAGTTCATCATAACGACTTGAATTTGACTAGGAACAAGCCCTCCATTCTACTCGAATCAATGAGAAGAACGGCAGCTAACATGAATGGATCTCTGCCAAGGGAAGTTCTCTTTCGATAGATAGTCACATACTCTTTCCTTTGACTTCATCTGTGATTTATTTGTATTTCTTTCAAGCCATTTAAGGAAAGGGGATTTCTTTGGATTAAACCATCATGAATGAAACACATGACATATACTTTTGAAAGATGACAGCTTTTTCTTCAGCTGCAAGTAGATTATCATGTAAGTTAGCCTAACTTACATGGTAAACCTAAAACAAATGTTTCCTCCTAATTTACATGACAGTTCTACATGATGGATACCCTTTGAATTGCCTGTAAGCTTGCAACAGTTACAGAAGGTTGAATTTTGCCTACATGCATCCAGTAAGCTTTTCTGCGTTGTGAACTAGTCTGTTTGACCTTATTATAGTGTAATTCTTTTTTCCTGTCCTCATGAAAATGAACTTTTTGAGGTAAAAGCATTAAGTAAAAATAGAGTGTGGTAAACAGAATTCACACCAAGAGAGAGTTTTCTGTCTAACAATCACAAAGGTGTTAGCAGAACAATTTAGTATGTCCCCAAAGTGTTTGACTTCCACACCACTGATTATATGCTGACATTATACCTAATGATACAATGTCATACTTGACTAGTTTTCTGTACAAACCATGAAACTATATATGAAAGGAATGAGTTACTATTTCCATTTAAATAGGCATGAAACGTCAGAAGCTGAGCACTGTTTAGGATTTCTCTATATTTTAGCATTTAAGTGATTTGAGTACCTCTTACATTTGGAGAAGGCTATTAGAAATTTTGAAAATCACTAAAATACTGATAATTTATTTTATTTTATTTTATTACATTTGTATACCGCCCCATAGCTGAAGCTCTCTGGGCAGTTTACATAAGATTAAAACAATTTAAAAATATATACAAAAATTAAAACAGCAAAAACATACAATATACATACAATATACACATACATTTAAAACCACTATAATAACTTTTAAAAGCTATAAGCCTAAAACCAAAACAAACCCAGGCTCATCAGATATTGCTAAATGCCTGAGAGAAGAGGAAAGTCTTGACCTGGTGCTGAAAAGATAACAATGTTGGCGTCAGGCAAGCCTTGTTGGGGAGATCGTTCCACAATTGGGAGGCCACCACAGAGAAGGCCCTCTCCCTTGTTGCCGACCTCCGAGCTTCCCTCGGAGTAGGCACTCAGAGGAGGACCTTAGATGTTAAACGTAGTGTTCAGGTAGATTCATGTTGGGAAAGGCGTTCCATCAGGTACTGTGGTCCCAAGCTGTGTAAGGCTTTATAGATTAAAACCAGCACCTTGAATCGGGCTTGGAAACATACAGGCAGACAAAGCAAGTGGGCCAGAGTAGGTCTTATATGCTCAAACCTTCTGGTCCCTGTTACCAATCTGGTTGCTGCATTTTGCACAAGCTGCAGCTTCCAAACCATCTTCAAAGGCAGCCCAATGTGGAGTGCATTGCAGTAATCTAACTTGTTGATTACCAGAGCATGGACAACTGAAGCCAGGTTATCCCTGTCCAGATAGGGGCGTAGCTGAGCCACCAACCGAAGTTGGTAGAAGGCACTCTGTGCCACTGAGGCCACCTGAGCTTCAAGTGACAGAGATGGTTCTAGGAGAACCCCCAAGCTACGAACCTGCTCCTTCAAGGGGAGTGCAACCCCATCCAGAACTGGTTGAAGACTCTCCACCAGGTCAGAAGAGCCACCCACTAACAGCGTCTCAGTCTTGTCTGGATTGAGTTTCAGTTTATTAGCCCTCATCCAGTCCATTGTCGCAGCCAGGCACCAGTTCAGCACACCCACAGCCTCACCTGATGAAGATGAAAAGGAGAAATAGAGCTTTGTGTCATCAGCGTACTGATGACAATGCACTCCAAAACTCCGGATGACTGCACTCAGCGGTTTCATGTAGATGTTGATCAGCATGGAGGACAAGACTGACCCCTGCAGAATCCCATATTGGAGAATCCATGGGGCCAAATAATGTCCCCAAGCACCACTTCTGTAGCCAACCTGCCAAGTAGCAACGGAACCACTGCAATGCAGTGCCTTCCACTCCCAGTCATCCCAGAAGAATACTATGGTCAATGGTATCGAAAGCCACTGAGAGATCAAGGAGAATCAACAGAGTCACACTCCCTCTGTCTTTCTCCTGACATAGGTCATCATACAGGGCAACCAAGGCTGTTTCCGTGCCAAAGCCAGGCCTGAAACCCGACTGAAATGGATCCAGATAATCAGTCTCATGCAAGTAGGCTGACCAGATAAAATCCAGGTCAGGGCTCATGTAACTTTAACAGTTGTAGAGAAAAGGGAATTTCAGCCAGTGTCATTTGTATGCAATCAGTTCCTGGTGATATTCCCTTTTCATCACAACAGTTAAAGGTGCAGGCACTATACTAGAGTGACCATATACAAAAGAAGGCAGGGCCTCTGCAACTTTAACAGTTGTGATGAAGAGGTAATTTCACCAGGAACTAATTGCATACAAATGACACTGGCTGAAATTCCCTTTTCTCTACAACTGTTAAAGTTACATGAGCCTTGACCTGGATTTTATCTGGTCAGCCTACATGCAAGAGTGCCTGGAGCTGGCTCACAACCACCTGCTCAAGGACCATGCCCAGGAATGGAACATTTGCTACTGGCCTGAAGTTATTAAGATTTTCAGGGTCCAAGGAAGATTTCTTCAGGAGTGGTCTCACTGCCGCCTCTTTCAGGAGGCCTGGGACCACTCCCTCTTGCAAAGAGGCATTAATCACTTCCCTGGCCCAGCCAGTTGTTCCATCCCTGCTATCTTTTATTAGCCAAGAGGGGCAAGGATCCAATATGGAGGTGGTTGCACAAATAATAAATATCTGTAGCAAAACTGGCAACATTAACTAAAGTAATCATTTTTATGGAAATGACATGAGACATCAAAGACTTTAATTCATCCATGCACTTCACTAGTAATGCGGAGAGTAGGAGGATAGCCTTGTGGCTAAACAAAGGGGTATCAAGTCAAAGGATCTGGCCTGCTATAATACCTGTGCTGTGATATTAGACAGACCACTTAATTTCTTTATGCCCCATCATTAAAGAATTGTCCTGCCCATATTGACTTTAGACAGGCACTGTATTAGAAGCAACATGCAAAAAAAAAAACTTCAAAAGGACTTCAAAACTCCATAATGCTGTGAATTTATATTGGAAATTACATTTCATGAGTGAACACATAGATTATGATGCAAGCAAAGTTAAACATAGTTAGGTTTTGTTAATTGTAATTGCCTATTTTTCTCCCCTTGAAAGAAATGGGATTTGGAAGTGGTGGTAAATATTGGCTGGAGAAGGACCCTTCCTTTAACTAGTAACTATGATCAACCAATCTACTTTTTTATCAGTTGTGTAAGATTAAGCAGATGAGGGCGGGTTTCTGGAGACATTTTGCTCTTCAGCTTCTACAGCAGAGATGAAAATTCAATCTGTAGCACCAGCATAATCTGACTGGTGCTACAGATTGAATTCCTTGTCTCACATAGTTATCCAATATATAAGTGACAGACCTCATACCCTTTGCCCATAACTAGTTTTTGACCAGGAATTCAGTTGGTACAATTCACAGCTGTAGTGGCATGAACCCAGGGAGATGTCTGTATTCTATGCATTACAAAACAAGACTCCCACACACAAAACAAACGTTGGAAGAACCTATTGCTGTATTCCTTTGCATATTAAATATGAGCCCAGCAGCAACATTTTTGCAAGGGGTTTTGAGGATTGTTGCTTGGCGTTGTTTCTGCTGGCTGGTATTATATGATAATCTAAAGAAAGAAAGTGCTAGTCAATTCATGTAAATCACCTTCCCAAGGATCCTGTTGAAGAATGGGAAATAAATAAGACTGCAACCTATGAGAGTCAAACTATAATTACATTACTTGCGGCGCATGTAACTGAGCCTGATCAATTTTTGTTTTTTGTTTTGCTTTTTACTTTAGTGTAACTGCATGTGACCCCAACTTGGATCAGGGTCAGCATGCATCAGGAAAGGAAGGATTGAACTTCCCCACTTCACGACCCCACCACATTTTATTCCTGGAATTCCACCTCACCCTTGACAAAGGCATTTTTTTTTAAAAAAAAACCTCCATTGACTCCAACTGAGACTTTTTCTTCTTTTTTTTAATCCCCAGGCAGGGATTGGTGGTGGAGTTTTATAAAGAAATCATCTCTTGATGTGTGCTGATCCCAGTCAGAATAAGAGACACATAAGGTTACACTAAATAAAGAAAACAATCAGGCTCAACTATATGCTATGCAATTAATGTAACGTGTAGATTGACTCTTAGTTATTTATTTCTTCATTTGATTTTAACCCCACCTTTGTACCCAAAAATTACAATTTGAGGGAAGGAATGTTGGGAATCAGCCTTCATTAAACCAATTGGGTAGATATGCATGGGACTGTGCTGTAAATAAATAACAAAAAACAAAACAAAAACACCCTATGGTGGAGAATCTTTGGGGAAAATAAAGATTTCCCAAACAAAAGATGTTTGACATACAACTCAGGATGTGAAAGAATTCTGCAATGTATTTAAATGAGTTCAGATTTTTTAATGAATCTGACCTGTAGATTCCACAGCAGACCAACTTTTTCCAAACGATGTGGACTTGTGGACCAGCGTTTTAAAATTGCAGGGGATGGGGTTGTGCAAATGTGTAGTTTTGCTAATGCATTAGTGCAAGTTCTTGTACATGCATAAAAATATCTGATTCCATCAATGAGCAGATGGTGTAACAAAAGTCGCTTGGCAATCAAACCCTTTTAAAAAGCAGTGCAGGACCCTGGTGTGTGGGAGGGATCAAATGAGAGCTTGCCATGGGGTGAGGGGGCTGATCTGGATGGAGACTATCCAGATCAGGGCAAGCACCTGCAATTTACTTTTACAAAACCATTCACACAATTGCTAAGTATATTGCGGGTAATGGAGGGTGGAGAAATAACAAGGCGACACACAGAAGTGGATTTTAAACAGGGCCACTTTATTAAAGGTCTGCAGAGTGGGTTAACCTATGCGGGCACCCTAAATATTTCAGGGTGAGACAGTCACTATCTGTGAAGTGGCGCTTCCCAGTTCGCCACAACCCAGACTGCCCCTTATTAGGGATGTGTATCGTATCGTTAAAATGTCCGATAACGATACGATAAGGTCATTATCGGATATCTGATTAACAATACGATAGGAAAACCTCCGATAAATATCCGATCCGATTATTTGCAGCCCGATTATATCAGATTATCGGACTGCCATATAAATTAACCTATAACTTCTGTATTTTGTACGTTAGAGGCTTGAAACTTTGTCACAGTGCTTATGGGGTATGCCTAAGTATGTGTATGAAATTTGAGATTGATCCCTCCAACCCTCGATTTTATATGAATTTATTAAAGATTGTTTAAGTTCTACAGGTCAGAAGATTGTTTAAGTTCTACAGGTCAGAATGACAGCTTGCTACGTGCGTTCATTCAGACCTGTCAAAACGTTGTAGGAATGTTAATCAATTCATATAAAATCGAGGGTTGGAGGGATCGATCTCAAATTTCATACACATGTCTAGCACATGTTGCTACACATATGTGCCAAATTTCAGATCAATCCCTCTACCCCTGTATTTTATATGAATTTTTTTAAAGATCCTGCAACTTTTGACCTGTCAGAACTTAAACGTTATTTAATAAATTCATATAAAATCAAGGGTTGGAGGGATCTTGTGACCAAGTTTCAAGTCTGTAACTTTGAAAATACAGAAGTTATAGACATTGTTTCTAAAAAAATGCAGCTCTATAGGGCACACTGGGACTGCAGATTAAATATCAGATTTCTGATAATTTCCATGAAGATGATATGATTAACCTATGATATTATCGGAGAGGATAATTCTTTTGGTCCGAAATTCCGATAACGATAAAATATGATATTTTGGGGTGTGCACATCCCTACCCCTTATGGGGTAGGTAGGCCTTCCGCTGTCGACCTCCCCTCATGCCATACAGCTCCATGTAGGTGAGGAAGGTTGGCTTTAAAGGTAACCCTTATCCCGCCAGCTGAGGCCATAAAACTCACAACTGGGGGCCCTCAGGCATTACCAATCACCGAAACAGTGCCTGTGAATGCTCATCAACCCTATGATGCTCCAGATGCCTGCACCTACCTGCCAAAATGTAAAAGTGACTGAAACATTAATGAACATCACCTATTTAATACTCCCTGGCTGACTTGCAGTATGAAGTAGGCGAAAAAACCCATAACCGAAAGTGATTATGAGCCAGAAATTCCTACTTGGCCCTCAACAGAGCGACCTGCAAAGCCACACTACCTACAGGGAGGGAGGGAGCCGCAAAAAAGAAGAGGCAGCAGGGAGGGGTGAGCCTGCTTTTAAAACTCACTCAGTCCCCTCCCTGTCATGAGGCACCACAGAGCAGCCAATGGCTGCCACCCATGCCACCTCGTCACCCCACCCCCACCCGCAATGGCCTCAATGTGCCCAGGCACGCCGGGCCCGTTGTGAAGGCATTAAATGGCATTTGGTCTAATTGGAAAAAGAAGGTGTTGAAGACACTTATTTCTAAAAGTTTTTTAATTAGCTCACCTAAGGAATTCTGTCTTGTTTGGGACCCAACAGGAAAGGAAACCCAAGCCTTCTGGGTAGTTTGGAGGCAGCTTCCAACCTGAGGTTACTTTGAATATACCTATGTTTTAAATATAGATTTATAAATATAAAGTATGAATGTGACAAATGTGTTCACAAACATGTGTGTTTCATCCAAAACATATGGAAAGGTGAGATTTACTATGGTTCTCTCAGGAGAATGTTCGTTGGCATACTGGAGTTTACTGCTGCAAAATATATGAAACAGCTGCTACACACGTTCAGTTACTTGTTCTCATCCAGAAATTAAAAATATTGTGAATTCATAAACCTATACACAAGTTATGAGTCTCCACATGCAAGGCTCCCTTTTTTGTTCCTATTTTATGGGGTGCAGGGAGAAATCAAGAGGGATTTTATTCCATGCATGGCAGGTGGTTCACTAGTTTGGTTCACTGCCTGGCTGCACTGTCACTAATGCCTGTTGTCAGAGCCAATTGGCTGTGCTGGATGGCTACTGGGGAAAGGACCTGGGAGCAGACCTCAGCGAGAACTTGTCCTCCACCCATCCCCTCCTATGATATAAATAGGACTCCTGGTCTAAGGCCACAGCATAGTTGTCATGACGTCCTATTCATCCAGTCTTGCTTTTGCCATTTGTTATCTTGCTGTGGGAAAAGTTAGCTGTTGGTTGATGGAGCTGGGAATATTACCTACACTTGTGTGTGGGTTTTTTTGGGGGGAGGGGTTTTGCCTTCCTCATAGCAATAATTGTGATTTGTTGTGGAACGGAGTTGTTTATATTTTTGTCACAACATTTCTTCCAGATGTTGAAGGCATTGGAGCAGGCAAGAGAACAGAAAACGTTAAGGATACACACACACACACACACACACACACACACCCAAATATATAAACTAAGCCAAACTGTCTATACATAATCAGCAAGTAAGCAAGCAGTAAATAACATGGATGAACCAAATACTATAGTTTCGTTATATCTTTAATAACAAAAGAGGAGGTGTGTCTGTCTGTCGGTCTGTCCACCTGTCTGCCAGTGCCATAGCATTAAGACCTTGGAGCCTGAGTACCTAGAACGTGGCATGCATACAAATGGGGTCCTAGGGTGTGCACCTCAGGGTTATTTTGTTTTTAAAATATATTAATTAATTTTAATTTCTCCATGTAGTTGGAGCCCACAGTAACATCTTCAGCCACTAGGGACAGGCATCCCTAACCAGGACATAGGTTTGCAGTCCATTCAGTCTGAAGCCAGAGAAGATTTTTATGAAGAGGGATAGAATTAAATTCCTTCTTGTGTAGGGATGAAATCCATATCCACTCTTTTCCATTTCTGTGATGAAATCACCTATCTGCATATCCGGAAAATTGCCCTGAACAAGCAGTAGGAGTTGCAAATATTTTCCAAATAGTTTTGTTGATCTTCCAAATTAATCAAGGTTTTTGTATTTAGAGGTGGTGTGAATTGCTAAGCATGAAAACTTTTTAAAAAATTATTTAAGGCTATAATCCTGTGCATATGTTTTTGTCAGTAAATCCCACGGTGTGATTTATATACACTTATTTCATATACATTTTCCCCTTAAAAAATGGTTGGATTGGGCTGTACATTTGTGAATGGTCAAAAAATATCCCATGCTCAAAACATGATTGGCTAATGCAAATTGGAATGTATATGTGGCAAAACACTTGTGAATATTATTATTTTTTTTGCGCTGGTGTATGCACAAACTTATAACATGCTGATGAACTTTTATTGAATAGTAAAATCTAGTGCTAATTCTGAGACATCAATGTTCCATGGTTGTTTTTAATATCTGGATATTTGTAGCTGGCAGTGTATCACATATGCCACAGCAAACAATGAGAAGCTGCCAATGCAGAGCAGACTCATGTGATCAAGTCCCACTAATTTAAGTGTCCAGATTTCTTTGTTGAAATGTCAGAATGATTGAAATATTGAAAAATTATTGATGCAGAAGGAAGAAAGGAAGGAAGGCAAAATTGTCAAATCAAATTATTTAAAATTCACGGCTGTCTGCCTGAAATTTACCATTTCCAAAAGAAAATGAACATACAGGTTTGATGTACAAAACATAAATACTGATGTTCTGATGTGTATTATTTCCCACTCATTAGCACATCATTTGATTGATGAACAACATCTACTGTACTTTGGTTTCATGATCACAGGAATGAAAGGATGGGAAGCATTATTGCCTATCATTTTGATGTGATTACATTGCGTAACACATTTCCAGTTATCATTGCATGCTCAGTTACACAAGTTTAAGGCCAATTAAAATCAATATCATTTTAAATGTGCATTAACAAAGTGTAAGACTAGGAATGTAGCCCAAAGCCTTTTCATATTTACACGGATTCCTATTATATCCATTGTATTTGCTACATTCACTGACAGACATGTTCATTTACAGACAGCCAATAAATGGAAATTCTACTTCTGGGAAATATATATATTCTGAAACATATGTAACTGCTTAAAATATGCAGGCAATGTGTGGGTATATGTGTGCACATGGGTCTGTGTGCATGTATGTATATTAGTGCTGTGCTGAAATCCTACTTGCCCTTTTACACCCTCCTTGTTTCCCTGGGAAACAGGCAGCTGTTTTTTGGGCTCTTTCATTGGGATGTTGAGAATTCCGGAGGAATTTCACTGGGTTTAGGGCTACAGTGCTTACTTTGCTGTAAGGAGGTGGCTGAGGGGTTCATACCTGCTCTTTCTTTTACCTGTCCCCACCCCACCTGCCCCGTTCTGTCCTTGCCGTCTCTCCGGCTGCTTGAGCTTCATGAAAAGTTCCCTAGTGACAGAACTTCCTCTCTTGGAGCTTTCCAGTGCTGCTGCCTGCTCAGTGCCTGAAAGCTGAGAAAGGAGTTGCTGTTGCTGTCGTTGTTAAATGGAATTTTAATAACAGCAAAGGAAAACCAAAATGTCTCTCTCAGGAGGGAGTCCTGGCTAAGTCCTCTAGGGGGCTTCCCAAGAAGCTCAAGCCGCCATAGAGGACAAGACCGGGGGGGGGGGGAGATGGTAAAAGAAAGAGCACATACAGACCCTTCAGCCACCATGTTGTAGTAAGGTAAGACATGAAGCCCTAAACATGTAGGAATTCCTCTGAAATTCTCACCCCTCCCCACAATTTGGGGGGACAGTTACTTTTCGCGCTTCCCCCCAAACAAATGATTGAAAATAAATAGATTGAAAAATTCAGCGCGCGCACACACACACACACACACACACACACATATGAGAATATGATGAACAGTCTCTCTGAGCAACATGGCAATATCATTTTTTGCATAGTGATTTCCTGTCATCCAGTTGTTTTCCCATTGCTTCATTGCTGATTTTTCTATATGTTCGTTATTCCTTCATTTCTGTCTTTCTTAATTTCTTATTCACTTTTTTAATGCCACTTCACACTTTTATGTGTGTGGAAAGAAGTTCCAGCCATAGGAGGAAGCAATGGACGCCTTTGGGGTCTGAAGACTGGAGGAGCAAAGATTTGGGGCAGCACCATTTCAGAATGTAGGATGGGGCAGCCATCTTGAAAACCTAGTAGATAAAGACAAGGAGTTGTATCTAATGTTGTCATCCCCCAAGCACACAGTTTCTACCAACTGTGGAAACCTTATTTTCATCCTTGCACAAGTGTCAAGTCCAGGACTTTGATTCCCCTTGATTAAGCCATTGCACCAGGCATTGACCAAAGTGTTGCACAACTCCTTACAACTTCATTAGGCTAGGGATGGCCTGCGCTACTTGTGCTAGTTCAGGAGTGGGGAACCTCAAACCTGGGTGTCGCTCCTTGAGTCCCAATCTGGCCCTCTGGGGTTCTCCAGGTAGCCACACTCCCGTAATCCCAACCACCAGTCATTTTGTGATTTCCTGACATTTATGCATTTCTTTTCCCCATTCTAAAAGTTGAAATCGTTCCACACCTTTTGATTTTGGTTCTTCCCCCTTTGGCTTCGGTCCATTCCACCATTGGAATGTGGCCCTGACAGGTTTGCCGAAAGAGTTCCCCCACCCCTGTGTTAGTTGCTCTGTTAGCAGTTTTGCAACCACTAACAAAGGAACATCAACTTCTTTAATCATTCTCGTGGTGTAATGTTAGATACAACCCAAGAAATGTATGTCACAAGTGGAATGGGAAACCAGTAAAAAGGTTAGGGGAGTCACATCGCAGGATTTGAATGCTATGAGAAGAATTGGACTCAAAGAGTGCTTATCAATGGTACCTTCTCAAACTGGGGGAGGTAACGAGTGGAGTACCACAGGACTCAGTCCTGGGCCCAGTGCTCTTCAGCATTTTCATTAATGATTTCAATGAGGAGGTGCAGGGAATGCTTATCAGATTTGTAGACAACACAAAATTGGGTGGGACAGCTAATACCCTGGAAGACAGGAATAAACTTTAAAGTGATCTTGATAGGCTGGAGCGCTGGGCTGAAAACAAAAGAATGAAATTTAATAGGTATAAATGCCAAGTTCTACACCTAAGAAAAAGAAACCAAATGCACAGTTATAATGTGGGAGATACTTGGCTCAGCAATACTACAAGCTAGGAAGATCTTGGCGTTGCTATAGATCACGAGCTGAATATGAGCCAACAGTGTGATGTGGCTGCAAAAAAAGCAAATGCTATTCTGGGCTGCATTAATAGAAGTATTGCTTCCAAATCACCCAAGGTACTGGTTCCCCTCTATTCAGCACTTGTTAGGCTTCATCTTGAGTATTGTGTCCAGTTCTGGGCACCACACTTCAAGAAGGATGCAGACGAGCTGGAGCGTGTTCAGAGGAGGGCAATGAGGATGATCAGGGGACTGGAAACAAAGCCCTATGAGGAGAGACTGAAAGAACTAGGCATGTTTAGCCTTGAGTAGAGAAGACTGAGGAGAGACATGATAGCACTCTTCAAATACTTGAAAGGTTGTCACACAGAGGAGGGCCAGGATCTCTTCTCGATCATCCCAGAGTGCAGGACACAGAATGATGGGTTCACGTTATAGGAAGCCAGATTTTGACTGGACATCAGGAAAAACTTCCTGACTATTAGAGCAGTACGACAATGGAACCAAATCCCTAGGGAGGTAGTGGGCTCTCCCACCCTAGAGGCATTCAAGAGGCAGCTAGACAGCCATCTGGCAGGTATGCTTTAAGGTGGATTCCTGCATTGAGCAGGGGGTTGGACTCGATGACCTTATAGGCCCCTTCCAACTTTACTATTCTGTGATTCTAGAACTCATTGAGCAACACAGTTCTGGATAAATGTGACAGAGTGGGGTGTAATGGCAGCAATGGGCCAGAGAGGAGACAGTTGTGGTAGCAAAGGTAGGAGATAACTAGGGCATGGAATAATATTTGATCAAAGAATTTTTATTCTTCTTCTTCTCTCTCTCTCTCTCTCTTTCACACACACACACACACACACACACACACACACACACACACACACACTATAATTGAAATCAGTCCATTATGTTCTCGTGCAGCTTTGACTTTGCCCTTTAAAAATTCACTCTACTTTCAATTGAGATTCAAACCATCCTCTGGCATTAGTTTTAAGATTAATCTTTTGCCTTCCCATTTAATAAAAAATATATATCAAAATACATTTTAAAAAAAGCATGCATAAAATTGTGGTTCACATTCACCTAGAAATTCATGAGGGAGCATATATTCTCTTGCCTTTTCTCCACTGGATAAGGAAAAAGAAGAGAAACATCACTTACTGGATATCATGTAGTTTCCTTTGAAAACATTCTGTGGATCCCGCAGTAGAACCATGGCTGTGTGAAATGGAATGTCTGCCTTTTTGCCTGCCATTAACTAAAGTCAATATATTCCATTCATGCACATTTCTAATTATTGGGATATTTGGGATTCTCTATGACAGCTGAAGAAGATGGAATTGTGCTTTCGTATTATATGACAGGGTTGTCTGCACCACATTCACAGAGAATCATTGGAAAAAATGAGTGTGAATCATTGGAAAAAATATATTTTAACAGTCCCCTTGCTTCAGGGCTTCCTTATAGTATACAATGCAACAACAAACAGAGAAAATTAAAAAGATAGGCAACTACAAACTGATGGGTTTGGGCAAGAAATACTAGACATATTGACATTCTTAATGTAACCTGTCAATTTACTACAGGAAATCCACAGGTAACCTCCCACATGTATTCTGTTCATGCACAAGAGTGGCAGTGCAAGAAGTCTCACCTCCTGAGGTGGAAGGATGTGCATTGCCACTCCTTGCACATGCATGCCCTGCCATTATTGCTATGCTGCCATGCTCTAGAGGCAGTCTCCAGGGTCACCTCACAATGCCTCTCTTTGAAGAAGGGCCCCTCAAAGCATGGCATTTAGGCCTGGCCAGCTCTCCAGAGGGGCCACCCATCTGCCTGGTCTGTTATTTGTTGGATGGGGATACACATGCATGCATGTGTGAGCATGTTAACAGAGCAATAATAGGGGCATGCGCATGTGGACTTGGAGATAGCAGTGAGGTGAGTGGCAGCAACCATCCTTCCATTTAGGCAGGATTCAGACCTGGACATCTCTCCAGTGAAGCTGCCTGTCCATCTACCATATTGGAAGAATCCTCGAAGTGAGAGATCAGGCGAATGGCCTCTCCAAAGAGCCTGCCCACCCAATTTTTCACTCTGATAATTTTCCAAAAATGAGAGATTAGGCATCTTGCTTGCCCCTGGTAGATTATTTATAACGAGAGTTGGGGCTCTGCTCCGTGGAGCTGCTCTCCCACTGTGACATTTGCCACAGCAGGTGAATGGGGCTGGTACATCACCAGTGCCCACGGGAGCTCTCCTGGGAAGGGCTGGGTGCAATCCATCATTTCTCCTAATTGGATCTAGCAGTGCTCTTATTAAGTTATGAATATTTTTATTACGACTGAATTCCAAATTTTGGACTTTCTCATCTTAGGATATAGAATAGCTTGCACTTGCAAGTTTTTGCCTCCATACCCTACAGTGTGTGTGACCCAGCTGCATGCATGGTTTGTTGGATTATGAAAAGTAAAAAATAATAATGAATGCAAATAGCGGGGGGGGGGGGGACTTGAATGAAAGAGAATGAAAATGACCTAATGTCCCCACAAAGACATACCACATGCAAATTAAACTAACAAAGATGAATGGTAAAAGAACAAAAGCAACTGATTAGAGTATCTAGCATGCCTTTTTACAATTTTGTTTGGGAATATCACTCTCTATGATAGCAACCCCATTGGTACAAAGCGAAAGGGAATCAAAGGACATCATCAAATACTGCTACTAATACCAGAAGTATACATGCACAATTATACTGGGGAGAGAAGCTAATGAAACTTCTGATCAAACACCCCATTCATACCATCTGTTGATGAAGGAAATGTTTGATATAGTCTTTAGATTGACAAGGATATTTTTGTATCTTTGTTAGAACAGCGGGTATTTAGACTACCTGAAATTTAAGCTGCTCATGTCAGACAGAGGAAAGTCATTTCACTTTGAGCCTGCTTTCTCACCTTCAACTGCTTTGATGGGTAAAGCACTATTTTTCATTTGAAGGCAGTGGTGTAATAGAAGCAGGACTCACAGGGACAACATTTTTTTAAATTACCAGGGATGTAGACATTGTTTGCCAACTCACTTGGGTGTCCTTATTCCCTTAGCTGCAATCCTAAAAGTAGCTGGGGGGAAATGAATCCCCCCCCAGTAACAATATTTTGCTCACTGTTGTAATGCAAAGTATTTCAGGGTGGCTTGCTCTTGAATGGGCAATCAAGCTTTACAAAAGATGTCCTCGAGGTGGAGATGAAAACTGGTAGAACTGGTTCGTTGACATGGATCAACACAGGTGTCTGCATTTTTGAACTCTCCCTGGAGGGGTGGCTATGGAGACTGTTATGATGAGTGCCTGGACTTCAGAATTTACCACTACACCACTGTTGACAGGCGAGGTATAAATTTAAATAAATGAATAGTTTTATAGATACTACCACTATTCAAGACATCAGTTAGGCCATCAAGGAACATGTTGTGACCACAGTATAATCATGGTTATCTAATACGGTTTTCATCATTTGGATTATTAAATATAAGCGGACATTACCCGGTCTGGTAATGTTGCATTGGAGTGGCATGAGGATGTTGGCAATGTAGGTTGTTCTCTGGTGATCCTATGGCCAACTAAATATATGATCTTTGGTTTACCAGTCTTCATCGTGCATTGTTATCTATTCAGATTTTGTTTGTTATAATAACTCACAACAAGAGAAGTATGGATAAATGTTACTCATTAAATATGTCCTACACATTTAGGCACTGAGCTCCCCAAATGTGACCAATTCATGCACATTATGAGCCTGTGCCAGCCTTAATGATTGGGTGCACTTCTGTGTTAGCACTCAAATATATTCTGTGGATCCATAATGGTCAGCAGTTCATTCATTCATTAATTTCCTGTTGGAACCAAATAACAGATAGTCAATGAGAATAAGTGCTCTCAGAAGTGCAGCCATAATAATTTATAACAATGTGGTGGCAGAATGAAGTAATTGAATTTTAATCTGTGGAATGGAATCACACACTGTTCCCCCACCTTCTCTGGTTAAGCAGTTTGTCATAAATATGCATTTGCAAGAGTAATAATTGGGTAAGCCCATGTATAAAATTACACTTGACAATCGTCGAAGGAACATATCGTGAAAATCTATTAGATTACACCACTTCCATCTCATCTCATTTTGCAAATCTATTGAATATTATCTAATAACCATTTAAAAATAGCCATAATGGATGAAGTATTGCTGAGAGGGATAGTGGAAAGGGAAGTGACTGAGCTGAAACCATGGAAAGAATGCTAGCCTAAGAATACTTGGTTGTTAATACATGCTGACATTTGGAGAAGCCAGTTAAGGCTTATCACCAAAGCAATACCTACATTAGGGGGGAGTAATTGGCATTCCAGGCCTTAGTCTGGATCCCAGTTTTAAAGATTCTACTTGTGCACTCCAGCCATTCCCTCCTGCATGAGCCAAGACATTGATAGGAAACTCTTAACCCTTCTCCCCCCCCCCCCCCAGTGTGAGGAGCAACAGGTGCTGTTTGGCCGCTTACAAAGAGATGCAGGCAAAAGGCTTGCTCAAACAGCAAGTAATATTCTGTTAAGTAGGAGCTCACACTCATAAAGCTAGAACTTAGTCAAAGT
Source organism: Anniella stebbinsi (assembly GCA_029215795.1). Taxonomy (NCBI): domain Eukaryota; kingdom Metazoa; phylum Chordata; class Lepidosauria; order Squamata; family Anniellidae; genus Anniella; species Anniella stebbinsi. Next base: position 86,530,742 of record JARDYH010000005.1, on the reverse strand, counting down.
TCCTTTGCTGTTCCCTGGGAGGAAGGATGGTTAAAAAGCCACTCACCTGAGTCAGTGAACAGAGCCCATCATGGCTGACTCTTCAGGCATTGTTCACAGAAAGACATCAATTTATTTATTTATTTATTTATTTATTTATTTATTTATTTATTTTTGCTTTTGTTGAAACTGGATGGATGGCCAAGTTTAAGATGAACCCCAGTCTTTTCCAAATTGAGAAACTCATGGCTTAGATCCAGGCTTAGACATACCTAAGTCAGCCAGGACAAATTAAAGTCCCACTGATTTCAATGGCACTACTCTGTAATTTAAGTCTGGATCCAACATCTTGTCTTTTATAACTTTGGACCTATTTTTATTGAACTTGAATCTTTGTGGCAAACACTTATAGAACATGTAGCTTGCCAGATTGTTCCTGAATAAACCAAATCTAGGAAGGGAGCTCGGAAAGTACTACATGGTCCAGGTTTTTACATTCTAATGTAATAGCTAAATTGTTGTTCAGGATGTGTGGAGTTAATTCTTTATCTTTATGGTAGCACATCCTCACTCAATTCAAACAGGCATTTTTGAATGTCTTGAATTCACTAAATGGAAAAAGGTGATAATGAATCATTTCTTCATGCATTGCATTAGCACTTGAAATGGGAAATGAAACTTGTTATGTAGGAAGTGGGAAAATAAAAACAAAAGATGTGAGACGAGGCAGGAACTCACACTTTACAATTGGTGTTCCTTTGAAAATATTTGTTCTACTGTGTATCAGTTCCATAACATACAAGGCCTTTCATTTTTAGAGCCAGGTAACATTATACCAACAAATAGATTATACAGAATTCAAAACTGGCACTTCATCACCTATTAGGAAATGGAAATATACCAAGGTGTTTTAGTTCTAAACTCCAGGCTTTATTACTGTAATCATGGGCCTGCCCTTGGACACAGTTCAGAAACTACAACTGGAATGCAGTGGCTACAGTGTTTGTAGAAGCTATGCATCCAGATGTTGCTGGGCTTCAAATCCCATCAGCCCAACATGACCAATGGTCAGGGATGGTGGGATGTATAACCAAGAAAGGTCCCTTGCCCCTGCCTCAAATGCAGTCTAACTGTACTTTTAAGAGGCTCCAAATTCTTTCTCATATCCAGAATGGGAAATACCTCTGCCTTGTTGCAATGGGAAATGCCAGCCTTAGAATCTGAATTAGACACTTAAAAAGTGTTATCCACCAAGGCTCAGTTGGCTTCTTAGTTTGCTCACTGCGTGGCACTGCAAAAAAAGGGCACCTGTCAGGGCCTAAATGCATATGGCTGTTGAGCTGTTTTCAGCTGGGTAGGTCACAAGTTTGGAAGGGCTACCCTGTTTCATTTTCTTTGAAATGAATTTTGTATTTGAAAAGTTTCCAAGCTCTGAAGTTATATCATTCACTCCGTATATGTGAATCTTGCTGGAACTCTCCAGGGTGACATCACCTCAGCCTCTTAATAAACAAGAATGAAAGGTGTATTTCTGTTATGACTATAATTTTGAAAACAGGTTTTATTTATTTGCAGTAACGGTGTTTCGGGGGAGTTTCAAATTATTTGTTACCAGTATCCAGAAGCCAGTCGACTCATGTGGAATATATTGGTTGTGACAAAGGTGCAATATCCAGCAGAGGAGGCTTTCAAAAACATAAGGGTTGTTGTCTGTCCTCATTAGTTTAGAAACAATCTAATAGCTACTAGCTTTTGTGCGCAAATGTTTTTCAAAAACACATTCCTATTAAGTAATTATATTTATGGTATACAAAACCTGATGTTTATCAAGTTGTACATTAGTCACTACAAAAGAAATGTTCTCTTCATGGGATCAGCTTACTACACCTTGGAGAACAATGTAAAAGGTTGACTTTTTGATGGTGATAGAATCTGAATTCATATCATGTGGGTCAAATGTTATTATAGAAAATCCTGGGTTTTGAATCAGGTTTACAACAATCCTCTGAGATAGTTCAACCCCCAGCACCCTGTGGAAGTAGAGGAATCATTCAAAACATGTCCTGATCACATTTTATTAGCCGAACAGTGGATGACTCTCCTCCTCTTTGTTATTCCTTTTGTACATGTTTGCTCACAGCATTTTTATGCCACCAGAAGCAAATACATTTTTTTCCTGAATTTATTATTTTGAATAAATTTTGAATTTGCCATCAAATTATATCATAGAGTTGCATCTAGTAAATTGTTGTGCTGTAAGGCATGTCTTGGAAGAATGCAAACATATCCCACAGTGGCAGTGACCAATTAAGGTGCTTGCCTGATTGTAAGGCTAAGCAAAGTACACTGAGGGGGAAAAACAACAACATATGCACATTTCTCTCCAGTATTCAGGGCCAACAGTTCAACAACTACAGATATTTTGACTAGCGGTAAGCTGAATATTTGTTATGTCCAATGTTCAGTGCCAACAGTGATCATTACAAAAGAATAGCATTTTCACTAAATCCTCCTGTCAAAAATAGCTTATTAAACAAATATTATGGCTTTACCATAACATGCCAGGATCTTTTCAACACTTTTCACTATTATCAGTTTTTCAAGTCATAGAATCATAGAGTTGGAGGATGTCTTCACTCTGGGGTGTATATTCATATCATAACAAATGTAAAATTGAGCTAAATGGGCCCAATTCACTTATTTTCATTATCTCTGAAATGAATGCAAAGAGGTACAAATGGGAATTTGTACTATTTGCAGGCAGATGCTAGACTTGGTAGGTACCTAAAGATCATCTAGCCCACTAACTGCTGATGCAAAAATTCCACTATCACAGCACCCCTGATAAGTGGCCACTGAACGTCTGCTTAAAATCTCTTAATGAAAGTCAGTCCACCACCTTCCAAAACAAGACATTCTTTGTAACGTTTAGTCAAAGTACTCTTTCTTGTAATTCTGTTAATCCTACCATCTGGAGCAAGAGTAACCAAATTTGCTCCATCATCTATGTGACATCCTTCAAATATGTGAGCATGCTATTATATTACTTCTCAATTATCTTTTCTCCCTTGAATTCAACATAGTAGTCAAGATGAAGTTTGCCTGTGGCAGCAGTGATGGCAGGACTGCTGATTCAGTGGCTGCTCCTGGTGGCTGCCATTCTCCCTGTCTCTTAAACAGCCTGGATGTTGCATTATTCTGGGTCACTGTGAGGAAAAATGGTGCCTGCCACACACACATGGCAGATGCTACTGGAAGTTGCAGTTTCCATTGTGGTGGCCACCATTTTCTCCACAATCTCCCAAAGCAATGCAATTGTAGGCAAATAAATAGTAGCAGCTAGGGGATTACTGCTGAGAAGATATCTGCTTTCCCCGCTGCTAAAGACAATGGCAAAAACAACACTTGAGCATGAGTATGAATAAAGAAAAATATGTATTAGCAGTGAATTAATAACATGCTGAGTGTGATTTCTATAGATTAAAAAGAAAACAAACACAAATGGAAAGCACTTTGCCAAACCCCTCCTCCCAAAAATCTGGTCAGTTCTTTTTGCTCCTACCCCACTGCCAAATTTAAAAAACAAATGTGGCAGTGTGGTGGGGCCTGCATAGCCTGCATATTGTCCACTCCTGGTTTATTGAAACATTTCTATCCAAGGGGAAAAGTGAAAGAACCACTCTTGGGCATATAAGGAAACTATTGCATAAAAAGAAGACATCCCTACTACTCTAAAATAAGTAAATCATAAAACACAATGGACCCAACTCTCTCTCTCTCTCTCTCTCTCTCTCTCTCTCTCTCTGTGTGTGTGTGTATAATATTTGCATGTTAGCTTTCCTCCTGTTACTAGCAGATTTGATTCCATGACAGTTACCTATGTGATCCGTCATTCCTTCAAAACTAATTATTTGGTGTGTGTGTTTTAAAGTTTCTTCCATATATAGAAGATTTATTAGATGATATATTAACAATACAAGTCCATACAGGTCCACTCAAAAGGAGTTCAATAGAGCTTTCTCCCAAGTAAATAAATGGATATAGGATTGTTCCGTAAGAGAGTTCTCTGAGGAAGCTTTCATTTTCTTCCTTTATATTCCATACATGTTCACCTAACTGCAAATCTTCCATAACTTGAACAAGAAATTTGTCACACAGTAAATACAGAAACTATTATAAAATAGCATTTTTGTTAGGCATGTAGGTGAGGAAATTGCATTGCGGCATTTAGCAAAGAGTAGGAAAGGTGTGGATCTAATTGCTCCAAGACTTGTAAATCTTAGGCACTCTTCCTTCTTGCTGTGGAACAATCCAGTATACCCGGGGAAGTCAACCAAAAGAACTGAATTGTTTGTGGCAAGCTTGTTTCTTCATTCCTGAGATTTGAGGAGTTTCCGTGCGATTGCCAAATGTTCTTAAAGGTGTCCATCACAGGTCATGAATCCAGTGGGATTTTTCACACACTAAATTACGTTATACCAGGTTATTGAGATTTACTTTGAGGAAACAGCTTACTATATGGGTCCCTAGCATAAAGGAAGACTCCACAGAAGAAAGGATGCTCTGAATGTAAACACCCTGTAGAATATGGCTTTAAAGTTTCCCTGACTATGTGGACTGCAATTTTAGGAGTCTTGGGAATGCATTCCAAGAATCTCTAGTTGTTTCCACACCAATTGATTCTAGCAACATTTGCATAGAAGCAGGTGGCAGGGCTAGCATTCTCTTATCGTTCTATTACTGCAAGGTCCTAGTCCTGCCCCCTTTTATCCTGGAGACTTGTTCTTTCCTGTTTGTCTCTATTAGTCTTCCTGCACAAAACTTGTGTCTCAGACACAAGATGCCCACTTGTATCTCAGATTCTCTTAAGTTAAGGACGGGTTGTTGTTTTTTTGCAGCAACTGGTCAAGAGGAATCCATGCTCTTATTGTTGCCTTGATACATATTTCTATTTATACTAAGACTGAAGGTGTGTGTGTGTGTGTGTGTGTTTGGGGTGGTGGTGAAGGATGTGCATGATATTACAGGGTTATAAGCTAGAGAAAGACAACAGGCAGTGACAAGACATACCTATGCAATAGACAGGGGCAAGACAGATTCCAGTGCACTATTGGGTAGGAGAAATGGGTTGGTGAAGAGCAGGCAATCACATTCAAGGGGCCAAGGTACACTGAAATACACAGAAGGAAAATGGCAAGTGAAATCCCTTCTGGAAGGATACGTGAAGGAAACCACATCAAAGACTAGGTGGAACAAGATCTCACAGTTCTTTAGCTGACACAATGTTGGAAGGGGCTTCTGCTTTTACTATTTTACTCAAGCCATCAAAGTACTTCAGTCTGATCCTGTTAGCCAAAACTTGTAGTCTATTAAAAAGTTACTCACCATGGATATTATGGGTTCACTGTTACGACTGGCCATGTTAAAGCAAGAGTTGATGTGGCTTATTATTTTGCTATCACTTTGATATATCTACTTTAAATGGTTGTGAAATTGACCTTGCCTACTTTGTGAAAGGTCTCAAGTGAACAAGCAGCTATCTGCAATCAAGGGAGACCTCTCTCTCTGTCTCTCTCTCTCCACACACACACACACACACACACACACAGGAAATATAAGTATTTTCATGTCAGTAGGATGAAATGGGATGCTTGTAAAATGTCAAGTGATGACAAAATTAACTGATCAGGATGGAAGTATCAGCAAGCTTTTACTCAGAGGAATACTTTCTGGATAGTTCTAATCACTTGATTACTTTGGCATTGAGAAGGATTACTTCTGTGTGCTGTGAACATCTATTTGGAAAATACCAAGGAGGTATATTTCCAAAGGGCTGGAGCTTCCATCAGTAAATGAAAGTTAATTTTTAGAAAGATGCTTGCAACATCTGCCTGAAAGATGGTTTATCTACACTAAGTCTGATATTTATTCAGTGCCCAAAAGCTAAATTCCTTGGATTCAGATTGTAATCGGGTAAAAGTCAGCTCTACCGTTGAATGTGCCTGAAGTATTCTTTTCAATCTGATGACTTCTAGAATATATGTTAAATAGGGTTGCTCTTCTCCTCTCCCTTTCCACTCCCACTACTGCATCTGAAAGATTGATAGTGGATGTTGTATTTAGCTTGACCCAGGTGAACAAACAGAGTAAGTCTTTTGGAAACAGCCAATGGCAAGCATGAGCTTTAATTATTCATTACTCACCCACATTGAGATTAAAGGGGGAAATATGCTGAGCCAATAAAACATATTTTAAAAGTTAAAGTGGATAGAGCTAAGCATTGGAATCCAGCACCGAGAGGTACTGCCCATGGTCATTTGATAGATCAGAAGATGGTTATAGGAAGAAAATTGAAGGGTTCTCTTATGTCTCTACTAGAGGTGTTCAGGCATTTTAAACAAAGACACACCGAGCCTATCCACATTGCTCTTAAAATGACTTATACTCTGTTTAAAAATGTGGTTTTTGAAGTCGTTTCATTATGTGGTAGGACATACTGAGCAGTACTTACATTTCATAGTGACTACTTCCTCCGTCCTGAAAGCCTTCAGTGGTGTGACACATGGTTAATTCTTTGTCTGTTCTTGTTTAGTTTCTGTTTTGCAGGCTGCTTTACCCGCCCACTTCTGTCTCTGTAACTCAAGCAGCCTGTAAAACAGAAACTAAACAAGAAGAGTCAAGGAATTAACCCTGTAATACACCAGTGAACATGGAGGAAGCAGTCACTATGAAACGTAAGTACTGCTCAGTGTGTCCTACCACGTAATGAAATGACTTAAAAACCATGTTTTTAAACAGAATATAAGTTGTTTTAAGGGCAATGTGGATAGGCACACAATTATTTAGAATCAGGAATGGCACAGTTTATTTTAGAGCTCCATCACACCTTTTTTTCATGCATCTGCAATTTCCACCTCTGTTTCATTAGCGCATCAAATGCTGGTCACTTTCATGTGTGTGCATCCTTATGCTATTTCACCTTATTTACCTTTTCACCTGTGTCAGCTCACACTTCCGGGTAGCGCCATTGTACCAGAGAAATCTCTTTTCACTTGTTCGCTCTCCCACTATTGAACCCACCCCACCCCACCCCTTTTCCTTCCTCCTCCAGTTCATTGGTTGTTGTGGTTGATAGACTTTGTGATGAATGTGGGTGCCTTCCCCCCTTGCTCTGGTTTTGCTTTCTAGCATTTGAGCAATTTAGCATTTGATCGATTTGGCACCATTTCCCCCTTTCGAGGTGAGATGCTGCTTCCTTATGTGCAAGGACTTTGTGCACCTTCTCTCCCTCTCCCTTCCTGGTTGAGTGGTTAAATGGTTCTATGGACTGGAGGAGAACCACCCCACCTTCCTCTTTTGTCAGCAAGACTGCCCTTCAATGCAGATGCCCCCAAGAAGGGAGGTTCTGTAACATAGAGCAAAGACAGCAATACATGGGGACAGAGGAGCAGTTTTATCACGTGTGGAAGAAAAAAACTGACTTTGCCTGCTCTAAAATAACATGGAAAATGGAGGGGAATAGGTGAGATGACTGCAGGACAGGCACAATGAAAGTGCGATAAAATGCTGGTGTAATGGAGCTCCAAGCACACTCACATAAGTATTGTGATAATCAGGCAAAGAAAAAAAATGGGAGGAAGCTGTTTCAGCTCAGATTCACATAGTCAAGTCCGAAGATTACAAGGATGACCTATCCATTCTTTTCAGTGGCTGGGAGAGCAAGGTATAAGCAGGATCGACACTGGTTTAAAATGGTTTATAACAGTAGTGACAACTGTTGGGGCCCAGGACACACTCCATATACAGTTTTCAAACTGTTTTCAAAGTGTAATATTCTGCTTGTTGTAGATCTAGCCATACTCTCCAAGGACACACTTTGGTGAATGTTTTTGTCTTGTCTGCTCAGCTTCTGCCTTTATCACACGTACCATTTCCCCCCCGGATTGCTTCTGCGGGTTCCCCCTCCGTTTCCTATGCAAATCTAGCGTTTTGAATCACACATGCTCATTTTTGCTCCGATACCTCAGCTCAGACTGTTGAACTTGCCTGAAATGGACTTTGCCCGTTCAGGATTGAATCGAAACAGAAACTAAATACGGAGCACTCAGGGCAGGAGAACAGCGCAAGGGAGACAACACCATGCGAGTCCCGCGCTGAAGAAGTGGATCAAAGTTGCTGTGAGTGTGCTTAAAATCGCACATGTGATAACGGCCTCAATCTCATCTTGTTCTAGCTTTGGATCCTTGCCAGTGAAGTACTAAGGCATTTCCCAAGATCAGCAAAATCTCTTCACCACTAACGGGTTTTGCACAGTCAACTATATTTTGGAAACATTGTGCTACATAGTGCAAGCAACAATTGTAGACCCAGGCCTGACTTTTTTGCCTTTGTTAGCTAGAGTCACTCAATCCTTAAGTGAAGATATAATTAATTAATTAATTAATGATAGTTGTATTTTAAGTTATATAATAATATCTCTTAGCAGATTACATACTAAAATATTAAAAAAACACTATTAAAATACTCAGCAAACAATTACAGGCACAACTAGTGATGTACAGATTCTGTTTAATCCGTTTCATGTTTTCCGTATTGTCTGGCATTTTTTTGTTCCACAGTGCACTCATTGATGGAATTATTTTTCCCCCTCTGGAAAGGACACAAAAACTCTGCTTGAATTTACATAACTTTTGCTGGCATATAAAATTTTGCATTTTGTTTTTACTTCAGCATATGATCAATGAGCAAAGCACACATACAAAAAAAATACTGCTATACAGAAGAGGCTAAAGAAAGATTGGAGATGTATAAAAAGTGTGTGTGTGTGTATGTGTGTGTGTGTGCGTGCGTGCGTGCGTGTTTTAAAGGAATGTATTAGTGTATTTTTGAGTAACCAATTCTTTTCTATAACTGAAATGTGCCTTTAATTTTGGAAACTTTTTAAAAGTCTGTATGACTCATAATATGCTGGTTTGCTGCAGATGTGTGGGTCAGACCCAATACGTTTTGATTCTCCAACATCCTTAGGTACAACAAAAATACTTAATAAATATAAAGATATAGGGGAGTATTCAATCCTGCCTGGGTTTCACTGCTGATTTTGTTCCATGTGCAGCCAGCTTCACCAGTTCCATTGTCCAAGTAGTCCCCCACACTTATACAAACTACATCAACCTGCCACCTTTCTGAGCCCTGCATACAGCTCAGTGTCAAAAGATAGATTATCAAGTCTTCACCTCCAGCCACACTTTACAAAATGTGTGCCAAATTCAAGCATTTGCATGATATTGGGAGAGTTTTGTTGTGTCCATTTTTGGTTTGTACAGATTTCTGAGGTGCCTGCATGTTTAAAATATTGAGGATTTGAACCAGGGACTGTTGCATCGTCATCATCATTTAATTCATATGCCATTTTCTCACAAAAAAGTGTCCAAAGCAGCTACCCAAAAGACAATACAGAAACAAAAAATCATACCAATAAATCATTACAGTAATAAACAACTCATTTAATTAATAATAATGTTATAACATTTCTAAATTAATTACAAAATAGGCAAAATGAAACATTACAATGCAATATCAGTTATTATTTATAAGCAACGTGTAAACCGGAACCACATAAAGTAAACCTTCCCTATGCCTTAAGGCTTTAATAAACACTACAGCTGCAAACAGCTGCCCCAGGAATACAAAGTTCAGAAAATAGGAGCCACATTTCTTACAGCCTGCAGCAGCTGATCTCTCCCATGCTCCCCTCTCTCATTCTGGTACAATGCTCTATTGGATCCAACGAAGACAAGGGTGGTGGTGTTTAGTACCTTTCCCTGTGTTCTGGATTCTTTTGCTGTTCCTGGAAGGCCTGTGGTGGCTGCAGATGTATACCTAGCCATTTTGGAAACCAGATGTTTTCAATTTCCCCAAGGCAGAATTCACCATGCACCACTGTCTCATTCTGGCGCAGCTCTAAAGGCTCCAACAGAGACAAGGGTGGTGATGTTAGTCTCTTCGCCTGTGCTCTAAATGTTTCTTCTGTTTTACTGTCTCTGCCAATTTCACAGCTTGCTCATGCTGCTAGAGCTGGGCCAAACATTTTTTCCTAACTCTTTTTGACCATTCATGGGTGGTGGGGAGGCGGAGGGGTGAAGAGCAAAAAGAAAAAACCTTAAAAACTTGGAAAAGCAGAAGAAATTTCTTAGAAATTTTTGACCAGGAATGGAGGGGTAGACTTACCTTACTTATTAGGATGAGGAGGCTGAATATTTTATTTAGTTTCTTTCTTTAACACTTCTTTTTTTAAAAGGCTCATTGGTGGCTTTTCTGAGCCAGGGAGACCCTCCGTTGCATACTCAGATCAAGGAAAGGAACTAGTGGTGTTCCTGATGAAGTTCTCTATGTGAGGGCAAAATGAACTGTTCTGCTTGCCTACCTCTGTATAAGCATGCATGGCCCTGGTTTAGATTGGGACCATGGTGATTCTGGAGGGGGGATTTAAGCTTCTCCCTCCCATTTTTGTGATGAAATCCCCCCTCCTCAGAGGGGGGAGGGGTTAATAAAGGGAAAAAATGTCTCCATGGATTCCATGGGATTCTTGACCACAGGTTATGCTGAATGGGGCTGATAGGAACTGAAGTCCAATTTGGAAAGCACCATATTGAGGAAAGCTGACATACGTACTACCGTTCCATTTTACCTTTTCTTGTGGATCAAGGTGATTGCAGCAGACAGTGCTTCTAATGGGAAGTCCTTACTCAAGCCGAAACTATCTTTCTGGTGCAACTGACATACAGTATATGGTGTTCCAAGACAGAACACTAAATATTCTTCCATTCTGTTTTCTAATATTTAACCTATCAGTGTTCAAAATAAATAAATAAATACCCAAGATGTGAAGGAACCCTGCACCTCCACACCCCCAATGGGACTGCTTCTAAGATTGAAAGTTGCATAACTGTTCACAGCATCTGTGATTCTGTCTACTCTATTTCCCTTAATACATTTAGGGTGCAGCATAAATCATTATACTCCAATATATTTGGAGATTTGTGGGAACTGTCTTTATACCAGGATTATCTGAACAATATTTCTGGCAAATACCTAAACTGCATTATTTATATCTATGAAATGAATGAACAAAACATTTCTGGTATATTCTGATTACTGGGCGTTCTATCTCTCCTCTCAAGCAGCAGCTAACGTTTTGAAGGGGGGAAAAGACGAACAATCCCAGTGGTGTAATTGCAGAATACTGAAAAGGTCAAGGGAGCACATCCAACTTCAATTACCTCCAAATTATCTAGCACTGGTGTTCCGCTATCCCCTTCTTGTCACAAAGGCTGGCCTAAGCACCAAAAAATAGTGATGCTCTTATCATGTTCTTTATAAATGAACAGATTCGTCACTAGAAGAGGCAATAGATTTGGCTGTACTCAGAGTGGTTGCTATCAAAATTCTGAATTTATTTCCCTCTTTAGAAAGTACCAAATGCATTGATGCTTCCACTAAGCAGTTTTCTTTAAAATAGCATCACTTCATTGTGATATTGATTCTGCTGTTTAAGAAGGAGTTTTTTAAAAATTGTTCTGATTTTCTGTTGGTGTATCACAGTACTGCATCACATCTGGTGTGTCTTTTCTTGCCCAGATTAAAATGCTGACATTGGCAAGATTCAAAAACAGACAGCGTATAAAAGTTGCTTATTGTCCCAGCATGATACAGATAGTTTGGCAATTCTCTTCTATGTATGTGTCTCTCTAAGTTTTCACAAAGATGGATAGACAAGAAAGAGAGAAGTTTGAAATCAGAAGGTAAGGTTCATTATGCTAACTATACAAATACAAAAATATTTGATTCCCCAGGAGGGCGGGGATGAAATTTTATATCTGAGCAGGCAAATTATTTGAAACTTAGCCCACATTTTAAAGGCTAGTTGCACCCACACACAACTACAACAACAACAACAACCTAAAATGAATTCAGCATCTTGGATAGCTCCTTTAGAGTTCTGGCTGTTTCTGACTGAAACCCAGAAAGGAATCACAGTCCCACCAGAATTGGAGTTACCAGCCTCCACTGACAACACACTTGCAGATAGTGTATATTTGTCTGGAATTTGGCCGGCTTTATCCCTCAGGAGGGGCTACTATGCCTGTAAAGTTCATCCAGTTCTGACAAAACCAAAAAGAAAGAAGAAAGTTATAGCCGTTGGTTTATTTTCTAGTGATAATGAATGGGAAGACACAAAACTTTGGATTTCCGAAAGTGAGATTCTGATTCAGGCCCAAGTCAAATCGGGTGACCTCCAAAGTAGTTCTTGTCTAGGCCCGGCCTGAACTCATCTCCTTTATGTGTGAGTTTTCTACATCAAGAGTTTTTTTTTTTTTTAACGTGGGGAAAATTCTAATATAATTCTACCACCTGAATTTTAAAAATAGTAGTTATATGAAGTATGTAATATGTGCTTTTTCTGACTGTAAGCATGTTGACTCTAAAGTAAGTCCTACTGGTTTTAATAGTACTTATGGATAAGTATGTTTAGCTTTTGGCTAAAATCCTATGTATATTCATCTGGGAATAAGCTCTAATGAACACAGTGGAATATATGTGTGTCTATATATATATATATATATATACTGTAAAATCATTGAAAACATTGAAAACATTTTGTCTCTGTGTTTGACTAGCAATGAATGATTAAAATAGCAATGTTCCTTTCCACTCCCAGTAGTTAGTAAGATAGTAATTTTGAACCCTCCACCAATGCATGTGCTGCTCCTAGAAATGAGCAAGAACTAACAATTACTTCTTCAAATTCCTTGTAAACCCAAAAACAATGTAATGATTTGGATATTGTACAAATCACAAACTGCTTAAAGGTAAAATAATTAATGCAAAAATCGACCAAGCAATTATCCTTCCGAATTCTGAACCAAAGCTCATCAAAAGGTAGCTATATTTAACGGTATTTTGAGCTATGAAATGGATGCAGCAGGAAATCTTAATATATTAATGAACCCTGAGGAACACAGGGAGTTTGTATGAAAAAGAAACCTGAGACTAACGACAGGGATAAGAGGAATAGATTGATGTGATTAGTCTGTGATTGAGAACAAGGGAAACTGAATGAAGGAAAACTGAAAGCATGGTCTGAATCTCAGAATTAAGTGGGCATGTAGTGGGCAGGCTTTTTTAAAAAAACTTTAAACATAAAAGAAGACCTGATTAAAAGCTATTCAGCATAAATGCTAATTTTCATGGGGCATGCAGAGTAAGAATCCGTGGAATAAATTGAAATTCTAAATGCTGGGGAATACTAAAAGCCTCAGTGCTGCAAATTCAATTAAGTGGCTTAGAAACAGGCTGAACATCTCCTGTTTGAGTTCATTTAATCCCCAGCTTCATAGATGTGTGATTTAACAAACTTTTTTTTAACTAATGCACATTAAGGGGAAATATTCCTATAGGAGGAGTCTTGGAGCCTGATGAATGCTATTTAAAATCAGGTCTGGAGACCAGAGCATGGTAAGCTGATTAAAAAACAACAACAATCCAATGCAACTCTTACGTTGTTCTTTTGCATATTGTAATCAAAGCTAACTTTTTACTTGGAGGTACATTAAGCACTCACATTTAAGGTTATCTGTCTGACTGCTTCCTCTTTATTGAAGTGAAACTTCACCTGACACATTAAAGCTTGACATATGGAACTCACGAGTGCTTTGTGAGTGTCAACTATTAGGTGCTGAGCTTTTAACGAATGCCTTTGTTACTAGAAAGCTAAAAGTGTGGCATTTCAATCTAAAAAAATGCATGCCTCCATAAAGACTAGCTATTATGGCTTTTGCATACTGATAGCACAGTGGGTACACAGGATCACTGAATGAAGCAAGTGTTCTGCACAATGCAGGGTTCATGCTGGGGTTAAAGAATCGATGACCTGAAGACCCAGCAGCAGTAGTGCAATTTTTAGTAATACAGTTGCTGGTAGTGTACCTTTATGTCGATGGCTGACTGGATACTTTATAAGAATTAGCACATCTTACATGAAAAAAATGAAATGTTGTTAGCACCTCTTTCTCTTCCCTGTGAAAGCATACACATACATTTCATTAACACTAAATCGAGGAGAATCAATCACCAATTAAAGAGAAAGATGATAGCTTCCAGCTGAGACTTCAAAAAGATGGCTTATCCTAATGCTTAATTATACTTTATATTGTAGGTACTTTTTTCATTAGTGGACAAAACACACACGAATAAACTCCCATTTCGCAAAAGGAGGAGCGACCAATGGCTTTTCTTTGGCAGCCACCCCCACCTTATCACCAAGGGCCACTTCATATGCATTTTACAGCATGATCATAGATCTAATGTGGGGTGAGAGTCTTTGTGTATATACACATGGTGTATAAGTGTTGGGTAGCCACATCAAATCAGAGATTCCCAGCACATGTACCTGCATCACAAAACCCACATATATAGATACTGGGCAGCGCTAATGCAAACCAAAGATAGTGCAATGTCATTAACATGTTCTAATCAAAGGGGAAAAGCAGTTTATTTGCCACTGAAATTTGGCAGCAAATCAGCACTTTCCCCCCTTTGCCTAGGAAGTGCTAATTATGTTGCATTAGCATTGGTTTGTGTTAGTGTTGTGACAGCACTGGATATTGTCAATTGTTGTCCATTTAGCACAGAAACTGCTGGCAGGATGGATTCCAACTTCCCCTGCAGTCCTCTTTCATGCCTTCCCCAAATCTGCTCTGGTGGATTTGGGGGTTCTCTGGAGGAGGTTTTGGGGGGCACATGGGGTTGCAGGGGCAGAAAGAGAGCAATGGAAAATCCCATTGCATGAGCAGAAGTCTGCTTGCATGATATTGTAGGTAACCTATTGCAATCTGCAGACTAGTTTCCCCATGATGCAAGTAATTTCTATAGCTGAATTTTATCTCACCTGAAGCGGCTGTGCCATTGACTGTTCAAACTGTGAAGGGGCAGAGGTAAAGCAAGTGAATGATATGTGTAGCTTCCTCAATGTCGGGTACATTAATACTTTGGAGCATTTGTTGTTGAATAAAATATGTTAAGGATGAGCAGATGTTGCCCCTGCCATTCCTTTATTGCTCTGTGGGTTTGCATGCATTCCACTCTGCCTGCCTTCCAGTTTAACTTGCAGAATTTCTAAAATCAATATTGGATTTGGCACATGCATAGTCTGACACAGACTTGTTTTAATGTGTCATGGAATTCTTTACATGGTTAAGAGTAGGGATGTGCACGCCCGAAAATATCGTATTTTATCGTTATCATAATTTCGGACCAAAAAAATTATCATTTCTGATAATATCGTAGGTGAACCAGATCATCTTCACAATAATTATTGGAAATACGATATTTAATTTGCAGCCCCATTGTGCCCTATAGAGCTGATTTGTTTTAGAAAAAATAGCCTGTGCAGCAGCGCTTGAATTTGCCAATGCACCAGGCTTCCCCATTTGGGATAGGGGGGCTTTCCGTGTCACCTCCCCCCGGGCCGCACGGCTCCGAGTAGGTGAGGAAGGTTAGCCCCAAAGGTAACCCTTATCTCCCAGCTAGACCACAAGGCTCAAAGCTGGAAGCCTCAGGTGTTACCAATCACCGCAACAGTGCCTGTGAATGCTCACCAACCCTAAACCTGCACAGGATGCCCTAAATAACTGCCTAACCAATAAAAGTGACAAAAATTAATTAACGACGCCAAATTAACCTATTTAATACACCCTGCCTATCTTACAGTATGGAATAGGCGAAAAAACCCATGAGCAAATTAGACCATGAGCAAAAAATTCCTACTCAGGCCCCTAATGGCAACCAGTGAACCCACACTGTCTACAGGGAGGGAGGGAGGGAGCCGCAAAAACAGAAGAGAAGGTGGGAAAGGATGCACCAGCGTTATATAGGAGTCAGTCCCCTCCCAGCCTAGTAGTGCCAAAACCGGGGCTAGCCAATGGCAAGCCCCCACGTCTCCTCCTTCCCCCCCACCCGCAACAGCCTCCCCAATGTCCAAGCAAGCCTGGTGAGGGTGTTGAGGCGTATATATTTCAGAAAAACTGTAGAAAATAAACAAAAGGACATATAATGAGTGAATGCCCCCCCCCCCAAAAGATAGTTAAAGAAGTCAACTGCATATTGCCCTCGGTACGACTGCATAATCATAAATTGTCAGTTTTAGGAGAAAAGCTGGCAAATGTGGGTAATCCCTTCTTCTCTGTTTTAAAATCCTTTCTTCTCTGTTTTAAAATCCCTTCTTCACCAGTTTTAAAATCACTTCATTGGCTGCCAGTCAGTTTCCAGGCGAAGTATAAAGTGTTGGTTGTTACCTTTAAAGCCCTACATGGTTTGGGCCCAAGCTACCTGCGGGATTGCCTTCTCCCGTACAATCTGCCCCGCACACTTAGGTCCTCTGGGAAGAACTTACTCAAGCCAGCCAGAACTAGGCTGGCAAGTGTTACCTAGAGGACCTTCTCTTCCATCGCTCCCAGACTATGGAATGGTCTGCTGGAGGAGATTAGACAAATTAGCAGTCTTCATGAATTTAAGAGAGTCATGAAGACTGCTCTCTTCCGGCAGGCCTATCCGGATGAATTTTAAGATGTTTTAATGATGCATTTTCTCTTGTTTTTAAATTTTTTTTAACTGTTTGTGATTTTTGTATTTTACATTGTGTTCCCTGCCTCGATCTGAAGGGAGAGGCGGGTTATAAATAATAATAATAATAATAATAATAATAATAATAATAATAATAATTATTATTATTATTATTATTATTATTATTCTCTGGGTCCTAGGTTATTAATCTCTTGATACTTAATGTTTTTCTCCAACTGTCCTTTCATTATCTCTTTTCAATGATGAAAATCCCATCCACAACCTTCTTCTCTCTCCTCTCTGATTGGTTGTCCCCAAACATTTTTTTCCCTTTGGTGCCAAGTCTTCTCCTGCAAGAAAATTGGGGCGGCATGTGGAAATATGACCAGACCACAATTTTGGGACACTTACAAAGTGAGTCTATTCATGTCTACTCAAAAGTAAACCCCACTGAGTTCAATGGCGCTTACTGCCAGGTAAGTGTGGCAGTCAGGATCAAGTAGACTAGGGGGTCAAGACAAAATACAGTAATAAAACAAGGAAAATGAAACATTGAGGCACATTCTCATTACAATCCCTTAGATGAAATTGTGGATGCAGAAGGAGCAATTTGCAATATAAAATGACAAACTACTAGATTACAGTTCTTTTTAAAGGCAATACCTCTAGTAAAGATAGGGTATGATAGAGCTACATCTAAAATAAACACAGGCTTCATCTAAAGTAAACAGTGAATATAAACGACATTTCTTGAGTTGACTTTTTTTTCTTGTTCTTACTGAAAGTAGGCTGGTGGGTAAAAGTAAAATTAACCTGTATTTGGGTGGCTTCCAATTTTCCCCATAAAATAACTGTGATTGCATCTTCTTTTCCTTTGTGGCTTGAAATTTATTTATCTTCTTATTTGCTCTAGCTTTTGCTATTTCCCCCACCGTCCAAATAATTTAGATAATCGGGATAGGCATATACACACTCTTTTAAAAACGGCCTTTGATAGAAAAATAAACTGCAGAAGAAGAAGAAATGAAATATTGGTTTTATTTTATTTTATTCAGTCTACATACACTTCCCAGAATGCCCCTTTAGTTGAATGCTACTCACTTTTAAAGGACTTGTGTTCTTTTTTGGACTAGTTTCCCATTTTGACTGACTCATAATTAATGTCAAGAAAAAGCAATTGCTTCAGTAATGCAGATTAATGGTTGCATATGGTACTCTGATATTTGACTTTAAGCCCCTGCTCAACCATAGGTACATGAAGTATCCCTGGGCAAGGTATTCTCTCTCAACTCACTTCCCAAAGTTTCCACACTGTATCTTGTTTATGCTCCTATTATCTCTGTGTGTCAGCCTCACTCCCAATAGGCTGGATCGAATGACACTGCTGAGGTTTGCAATTACCCTGTTGAAATCATAAATATCCAGCACATAGTGCTTAGCTCTATTTCAGATTAGGTACAATGTCTTCAAAAAAATTCATCTGCAACTCAGAATGTAAAAACAAAAATTTGCACATGTTCGGTCAGCATTCAGAAGATCAGTAGCCCAAAGCCTGCTGCTCAACGGTTTTACCTCTCGCTGATGTGCTCATCTATTGTTGTTAAATTGTTATGAATTACAAAAGCAGGGAATTTTCACATTTCTGTCCTGGAAATGTTTTATGTGGCTGCTGTTCCCCATAGGGTGACCAGATTTTGGAAACCAAAATCCCGGTCATCGTCCCCCGCCACCCCACCCACCCAAAACAACCCCCCCACCAAGCCACCCCCCAAAAAAACACCAGCCCGGACCTACCGGGTTCTTTTCTGCCGGCGCCGGCCGCCGGGTCCTCCTCCGCCAAGCTCGTGAGGCCAGAGGCCGCGTAGAAGAGGTGGGAGAGGGCCGAATCCGGAAGTGATGTAATCAGCCCTCTCCTGCCTCTTCCGCGCAGCCTCTGGCCTCCTCGGGGCTTGTCGCCATTGCGACAAACCCCGAGGAGGCCAGAGGCAGCGTGGAAGAGGCAGGAGAGGGCTGATTACATCACTTCCGGATTCGGCCCTCTCCCACCTCTTCCGCGCGGCCTCTGGCCTCACGAGCCCGGCGGCGGCGGACCCGGCAGCCGGCGGCAGCGGCACAGGACCCGGCGGCCGGCGGCGGCGCAGGACATGGCGGCCGGCGGCGGCGGTGGAGGAGCCCGGGAAGCGGCCGCCCCAGCAGGCAAGTGCCCCCCCTCACACCTCTCGCCTCCCGCCTCACGCTCCTTACCTGCAGGGGCGTCCGCTTCCCTCCAGTGCTCGAATCTACTGAGAAACAGGCTTCGTGGCCTGTCTCTCAGGAGCGCGCCGGGTGATGACGTCATCACCCGGCGTGCTTCTGAGGGACAGGCCGCGAAGCCTGTTTCTCAGTAGATTTGAGCACCGGAGGGAAGCGGATGCCCCTGCAGGTAAGGAGCGCGAGGCGCGAGGGAGGGCACTTACCTGCTGGGGCGGCCGCTTCCCAGGCTCCTCCACCACCACTGCCGGCGGGTTTACCGCCGCTCAGCACTCGCTGCCACCGCCGCGTGACCCCCCGCCACCCCGATTTGCCCCCGCCACTCCCTGGTTGGCCCAGATCACCCCAGGTTTCCCGGGCCATCTGGTCAACCTAGTTCCCCATCCAGATCTGAAATCTTCTCTTGCTCCTATGTATGTGTTTTTCTTGGGAGGGCTATTTACGTTTTGTGCTGGGAATTGCAATTCTGAGGGGGTAATGCAACAAGGGTCATATGCATGTAGCACTATTAGTGGCTGTGCAGAAACAGTGCGAGCTAGAAAAGAACTCTCAGAAGACAGATGGCTTTTTTCAAATACTCACTGAAAAGTTAATTGACACTGAGCCAATTCCAAAGCAAGCCAAGTGCCGTCATTGGTTGGTTGATACTAGCCTGTGCACCACTTCGGGGCAGAACCCCGAATCCAAGCCAAAGAGGGCTGATTTGGCTGCTTAGGCCTGAATCCAGAGCGGTTCAGGATCAGATCAAGTGCTTCGGCCTGACTTGGAGTGGTGGTGAGCTGCTGCCCCTGCCCATCATGAAGCCGACCAGGAGTCCATGGGACTCCCCACTCACCACCTTCCCTCTCCCTCTCCTCCCTCCCTGCTCAGCCCCAGAATCTGGAACTGCTGCCTGCTCTGCCCACAAGACTTACCTTATCCACGCGCTCTCATAAGAGCCACCATTTTAAATGAAGATGGGGCATCTAAGGCTTTTCTAGATCTATAATTGCAAACTATGGTGGCTGTAAAGAGCCATTTGCAACTGTAGATGTAGGAAAACTACAAAGCCCCCATCTTCCTTACCTGCTGGGGCAGTGGACAGCAGCGGATGGCCCCAGCAGGTAAGGAGTGGGAGGGGCGGGAGGCAGGAGGGCCCCCCCACTTACCTGCTGGGGCGGCCACCTCCCTCCGGTGCGTGGATCTACTGAGAAGCTGGCTTCACGGCCTGGTTCTCAGTAGAGCGCCAGGTGATCATCACCTGGCGCTCTACTGAGAACTAGGCCGCAAAGCCTGGTTCTCAGTAGATTGGACCAGCGGATGGCAGTGGGCACCCCGGCAGGTAAGGAGCACGAGTGGCGGGGAGGGACAGGGAAGTGGGAGTTAGGCCCCCACTCACCTGCCCCCATGTTTTCACCATAGGCTTGAATTGGGGGAAAGCTTTCTTTACCCCAATGTAAGCCTATGGAAAAAACAGCTAAAATGTTGTTCGATCCGAAAATCGGAGGATCGCTTTTCAGATCAGAATCGGGTCCGAACCGAACAGGGAAGCCTCCGATCTGATCCAATCCGAGGCCTCAGTTCCAGTTCCAATCCAATCCAGGGGGGGGGCATGCACATCCCTAATACAGTTTCCCTAATTGTACGCATGTTTGTACACAATTTTTGGTTGGAGAATGGCAAAATTCAGAGAAGTGTAAAAACTGGATAAATGTTTGCTGGTCCTCATATTAGTTCAGGAAGTGTGAATTAGGTCCGTTTGTATGAAAATGAGAAACGAATAAATTTCTTCCCCACCCCAGCCTCTTTTTTAGTGTGTGGTAGGGATGGCAAAATATTGATAATGATAATTTTATGTATGTTGCAAATGTTTTGGAAAATGAATGGATATTCTAGTTTCTACCGGAATATTATGAGCAATTATGCCAGTTGAGCCCATATCCATAATGGAAGTTTAAGTATATTTCAAACTGCTGCATTAGTTCCTTATTGAAAAATACAGAAGTGCTTCTCTAAAAGCTGAAACTAACAAGGCTCTTAAGCAAATACTTTCACCCTTTAACCATGGCCACTTTTGTAGATACAGAACCCTTGAATGCTGCCTTGATTTGTTCAACTCAGGGGCTTTGTTCAGTATTTTCTTGGCAAGTCTGTCATGACTGTTCATGGCCTCATCATGTGTTGGCCTGAAGAACTTAGAATTCATACTTCAGAGTTGTTACACACACGTTCTTTCATTAATTTCATTGAATCAATCATTTAATTTGTTGGTAAACAGTGAATCTGTGATTATTTAGCTGGTCTATTCAGTAAATACAAATGAGAAGTTTGAAAGCTTGGCAGATCAGAAAGAATATTTGGATTTTGCACTTTCAAAACAACAGAATTCTTGTGTTGAAGTGCAGAAGTTTCAGAAACCTTGGTCTCAGTCCACAGAAAAGGAGGAAGCCCACTTAGTGGGGATTCCTGGGTTTGCTGTGAAACCCGCATTTGAGGGTCCCACCATTTGTTGGCAGTGGCAGAGCCCCAGGTAGAGTATAACCTCCAGTCTTTAAGAAATAAGATAGGAAGCATGATAGAGAACCCAAAAGGAGGAGAAAAACCAACGGAAAGATGCTTGGCTTCTTGCCTTCTCTGAGATAGAGTGTAATGGTCTGACACTTCACACTGCTGTTTGTACCCAAATGTTCAGAGAATAACATATAGTGTTCCAGAAGAGTCAGGCACTCTTCCCTTCTTGCCTCTCTCTGCCCTAGCTGGGCCTCATCTGCTCATGCTGTCTCTTACCCAGTGGCTGGTTCATTGGCTGGGAAGGGTAGCTGCATTTTCATGTCTGCTCCTTTCTTCATCCCAGAAAGGAAATGAGAAGATGGCTAGAATAGAACCACTGTGATGTTGTCCAATCCTTCTATGCCACACTCTTATTTATTCCTAGATAAAAATATTTTGTTAAATTCCAATGGCTAGCAAAAAAAAAAAGTTATCCCATATAAAGGAGTGATAATTTTATATACTGTGATAAGGTAAAGTCACCTGGGGTACAGTCTGCAGTGGAAATATTTAGGCCACACAAATTATGTGTGTGTGGGGTGGGGGCTAAGGGATGTTGGAGAAACTCTCAATGGGTTCAAATGAGTTTTGATTTCTGTGAATCTGACCTGCAGATTCCACAACAGACCAGCTTTTTTTTCCAAATTGCTCAGATTCCATGGACTTGCAGATCGGCTTTTTACTTTTTGGGGGAAGGGGATGAATTTGTGCTAATTGACATTAGTGCTAGTGCAAAGTAGTGCAAATAAAATGAAATTCCAGTTAAAAAAAAAAGAAATCTGATTCTGTCAATGAGTGGATGATGGAAAAAAAGATGCCTGACATTTCACAAAATACAGACGGAGCCCATTTCATAAAATCCATACATCCCTAGTGGGGATTATTTTATGCAAATGAAATAGGAAGATTCTCTAATGCAAGTAAATTCAGAATTACTTCACTAAACAGCTGGAAATGTACTTTGACTAAGAGTAACAGCTTTACCTTGATATATAATGAAGCCTCTATAAATCTGGATCTTCTACATTCAATTTCTGTGTTGTGGTTAAAAGCAGTTAGTCATTATGAACCTCTCTATGGAAGCATGACCTGGTCTGTTAGGATCTCAGTCGATTCTCTTTAGTTCTGCACAGTTTAGCTGAGTGCTTGTCTCTGGAAAGACAGATCAACAAGTAGTGGTTGGGTTCGTTTATCCCATTTCATTTCGTTATTGAGAGTGCTGGAGTCTGCAGAACTTATTAATGAGATGACAGACAGGTTGGCTGCTGAAACATCTGAGAATCTGCAGAGTTTTGATACCCAACAGGAACTTGAATACATTTAGTTAAATCTGATTAGCTGCCCAGAATCTGAACTGCATGGGCCTCCACTTTGGATAATGGTTGGGTGTATAAAATCACCCGACAATAATCAGGAGCAATACATTCTTAGCCTCTGATCTATCACACAAGTTCACTTCAGGACAGCTGTGTCTGGATTTCATATATTTGAGGCGTTGAAATAATTCTACACAATATGTCTAAAGTCAAAGTTGTTTGTTTTCAAAGGAAGCAGCTATGCAAAAACAAATTTCTTCCTGGCCTGTCCAATCCCCTCCTCAAGTTCTTCCCCTCCCTTTCCCACTTAAATCTTTCATGCCATTTTTTTTTCATATAATCAAAACAGATCCTAAACTGAAGTAAGTGGCATATTGCTATTGAAGATAAAGAACTCTAGATGTTGAAATCAATGCGACTCTGACAATTTCACAGAGCTGAGGGCCTGGCATTATACGTTTTCCTAATGTCTTTTCGCCTTGTTCCAGTCAATTACTCCTGATCTTTCATTTTTAGTTATGTCAGTTTCTGTTCTTTCGCTCTCTCAAGTAGTCTAGGTTTTTGGAAAACCAGCACAGCCAGTGCTGCCAATGTAGAATTAAAATCCAAAGCATGCTTCTAGTCATAGATATCTATCAGTGGGGTAGAAAAAGCACCTGTTTCCAATCAGTGGTTAAGTTGTGCTCCTGCAGCCCTTCTATAGACCCTCCTACACAGATGCTAATTGATGAAGGGCTACCACTGCTGAGCAGTGCCCAGCAGAGAAGCGCAGTTGGTTGGCGGTCACAGTGGCAACTCCTCATACTCCTTCCTTGCAAGGAGAGTATGAAGGGAGGGGGGCTTTTTGTAAGAGCCAGTTTACATAAATTGGCTTTTATAGAAAAGGCTCCCTCTCCCTTTGTGTTCTCCTTGAAAGGAAGGAGCATGAGGGGATGTTGCTACCGCTGCTGAACAATGATGCTGGATGAGGAAAGGGAGAAGGAATCCTCCTGAAAAGCCTTTAAGAGTTTTCCCTTGATAAAGACTAACATCAAAATGCATTGAGAACACAACCAGTCCAGCTGTCTTTTGTTTGATTTTGGTTTTCAGCCTTATAGCTGATTTTCTGATCCCTATTGGTACTGTTATCTACAAACAGGCCCAAGATAGAAACATGTTCTTTAGGAAGAATGTAACCCCATCCAGAATGGGTTGAATACCACTCACCTAGTCTGATATCCCATCAGACTATCTACCTATAGCACTTATGTCTTATTAGTACATTTTAAGCCTCAGTTTATTGGCCCTTATCCAGTCCAATAGTGCAGCCTGGCACTGATTAAGCAATTCCACTGCCTCATCTAGATCTGGTGTGTGTGTGTGTGTGTGTGAGAGAGAGAGAGAGAGAGAGAGAGAGAGTGGTGCACTTGTCCAAAGGATTTAATGGCTAAAGTTGCCAAGAGCCACTGAGAGATTCATGAGAATCAACAAGATCACACTCACCCTGTCTCTATCCTGGCAAAAGTCACCCCACAGGCTGACCGAGGCAGTTTCTGTGTGAAAACCTGTCCTAAAGCCTAATTGAAATGGATCTTGAAAATCTATTTCATCCAAGAGTGTCTGGATCAGTTGCATTTTCCCCACTTCTGTCTAAATTAGCACCTGATATTTTATAAATTATATGTTACATACATTGTGTATTATACTTCCCTGAAATTACATTTTACTGTGTGCTGTTGACTTGTAAGGTGATAGATGCAGAGAGCTGTAAATATATTGCTGAAATCAATGAAATTTAGCTGTTTGACGTGTTGGCTGGCTTTAGTACAATATTTATCCTTTAATAATACGTGTCAATATCAGCATTACATTACCTTGTTTCCCATTTCCAGATCCAAACTGAAAGACTTTCACCCAGTACAGAACTAACATCTTTGCAAAATATGTCCACATAGTACAGTATAAATGATTTCAATCATTGCTTTAAAATATGGGAACTTGCATGTTAGAGCCTGGAGAAGTGTGTCAGGCAAGCTATCAACCTTTTTACTTTTAATTTTGCACAGGGGAAACCCATTCCCCGACAATCCATGCAGGCACATTTCCTTGACAAAAAGGTTTCATTTTGCACAGATACTCTCGTAGCTGTTGGCACAGCCGTCAGTCTTTGACTATCTAGGTTTGAGACTTCCAATGATTACGCTTTGCTCAGCATGACAGCTTGTGAACTCATCATGGAACTACTTTAAATTCCTGCCTCAAGAATGCCGATCTCAGACATTCTGTAGACTGCGGTGACTCAGCACAAAAGAAACCCGACTGTGTTTGACTCCTGAGTGTATGGTCCAGTGTGCTGGCTGTGTGAATCATGCACACTGACCTCTGTGTCATACTAATATAGCACAGCTTTTTCAAACACCATAGGTGAAAGTGTGATGCACGGTGGGTGGCACATACATAAAGAATATTTATAAATCACACTCATAATCCAGACACTTAGAGCCTATCTACACATGCAGGATAAAACACTTTGAAAATGTTTTGAAAACTGTATATGGAGTGCGTCCTGGGCCCCAACAGTTCTCAAAACTGTTATAAACCATTTTAAACCATTTTAAACTGTTTTAAAGCAGTAGTGTAGATAGGCTGATAGTTTTGAGAACTGTTGGGGCCCAGGACACACTCCATATACAGTTTTCAAAACGTTTTCAAAGTGTTTTATCCTGCGTGTGTAGATAGGCTCTTAGAATTTGTCATTATCTTGCCTTGTCCTATTGGCATCATTTTCAGGGATTCCTATAATAATTTGTATATGGCTAGATTCTACATTCCTTGTTAAATGTTTTGCTTAGACAGCTCTTCGGCAGGCTGTGGAGCATGAACCTCATGCACCCTGTTTCTTTGCAGTACCAGCACTTTTGGGGGAAACAAGATGCATGGGGAGTGAGCAACTTGATTCCCAGCAAAAGCACATCCCCAGCCCACCAAACAACTGGGAATCCAGTGTTCCAGCAGTGGTGGGGCTGTGCCATGGAGATGGAAGACCCATTGAGAGATGCAAAATTCTGTTGCTGGGCTGAAAGTTTTGACCATTCCATTTTCGGCATTTCATGGGAAGGGGGAATGAAAACACAAGCGAAAGAGGCTGGGAGAGGTGAGAATTTCAGAGAATTTTCTCCTTTGGGAGAGGAACAGGTTTTCCACATACATTTTAAAATATAGCCAGTTGTTGAGGGGGCTTCTTTCTTTCTTTTTATTTTTTCAAAACAGCCCCAGCATTTTCAGGAGCCTACGAGTGCTTACTGGATGCTTGTTGGAGAGGGTGAGGTCACATGGTCTCCAATAGGCATTCACTGCTAGGCTCATCCAAATGCTGAGGGAAGGAGGGTGTTTTGTTTTGTTTTAACTAAAAACTAGGAAGACAGCCCCTCAGCAACTGGCTACACTTAAAAAAGGTATGTGGAAACCTTGGCCCTCCCCCCAAGGAGAAAATTCTCTGAATCCCCCCCCCCCCCCGTGAAAGAGATAGAAAAAACGATGCTACTTTCGCAGGGAGAAAGTTCCCGAAAATAGGGAGCAGGTTTTGGCCCAGCATGACAAAATTCCACATGGGGGCCGCATGCAACCTGTGGTCCTTATGCTGCCCACCGCTGGCTGGGAGCAATCTAGATACTAGAGCAGTGTGCAAGCGGTGTCTCGAAATTCTCCATCCTATTTGTTGGCAGAGAAACTGGGGAGATAATTTCACTGAGGGGAAATTCTCCAACAATAATTATTGTTTAACTAGAAATACAAGACATGTCACCATAGTGGAGAAGATTGAGTATGTGACCTGTGTGCCTGCACAGTCTGTATAAATCAGTAACAATGGAATTAGGGGAAGGGGTTGGATTGTTTCAGCCTTGATGACTTTTGCCAGTAGTTCCACTCACTACTGGAATGTGGCCCCCAGGAGCTTCTCCAAAATGGAATTTGGCCCTTGGGTCAAAAGAGGTTCCCCACCCTTGTTTCAGAATGAAATAGAGTAAAACAGATTCTGTCCTAGATATGGCTTTGCTGGCATAAAATGGTGTGCATACAGTAAGTTATAAAATGAATTCACAGGATGGTTTATTGGGAGGAAGAGGTAATTTCTTTTGGAATGTCTAAATCTGTACTTGCCCCAGGGAGTACTCTACTGGGGTGAAAAGGTATGCTCTTTTTAATCCACGTACAACACTGTTAGGCTGACCATCTGAAAAGGAGGACAGGGCTCATATAACTTTAACAGTTGTAGAGGAAAGGGAATTTCAGCCAGTGTCATTTGTATGCAATTAGTTCCTGGTGAAATTCCCTCTTCATTACAACAGTTAAAGTTGCAGAGCCCTGCCTTCTTTTGTATATGGTCACTCTAGTATAGTGCCTGCACCTTTAACAGTTGTGATGAAGAGGGAATTTATCAGGAACTAATTGCATACAAATGACACCTGCTGAAATTCCCTTTCCTCTACAACTGTTAAAGTTATATGAGCCCTGTCCTCCTTTTCAGATGGTCAGCCTATACAACACAGCCGTAGCTGGTCCACAGAAACAATGGGATCAAACCACCTCAGCAGCAGGAAATGAGGGGCAGGCTATGCATTGCTAGGGTGATGTACACTTTGGCAGAGAACATGCCTTGTCCATCCTCACATACTCAATGAAATAACATTGCCAAGCTGCCACCACTGCTTGATTGATTGGGGCAAGGGAAACAAGCCTATGAAATTGATGGATTCCATGCTGGTTTATTATATTCAGACAGAAACTGCTACCCAGGTAAACTGCTGAGTACAAGTAGAAATGGATGTCACATTTCTGACATCAGAGGAGAAAGCTGAAAACTCCTGCTCACTGTATTTCATGGGAGCCTCTTTAGTTTTCATTTAAGGGCACAAACAGGCATTACTTTAAATCTGTATGTAGCAGCTGCGTCTTTTGTCCTTTCTTTCTTTTTTATTATTCTACAGTAGGCATTGAGGTCTCAATGAGAGCTTTAACCACCACCACCACCCCACACACACTAGGATCAGGTCCTTTGTGCTTCTTCTAGAGTAAAAATAAAAAAGAAGAAGCCATAGCTACTATGTAAGGATTTTAAGTATTGTTTGTCTTGGTCCTAATGATAGTAGCATTCTTAAAACTCCAGCATGTCCAGCAAGAATAGGATTGATGGCCAGGCCAACTCAGCACTTGAAAGAAGTGCATTAAAAATCCAGAGTGGTGCAGTGGTTAGAAATTAGAACTGGGAAGATCTTAGTTCAAATCACCACAGACATGAAGCTCATTGGATCACCTTTTACCAATTGCTGTCTCTTGGCCTAATCCACCACACTGGGTTGTCCCTTGTTCACTGTCTTGATCTCCTTTGAGGATGACAACAATGATGATGAGTTGTTCTTGCAGGAGGGAGCAGAGAAGTAGCTTAGAGGGGGGAGAGGAGGTGCACAGAGCCTATCTTAGAGCTCTCCTACGTCTTTCTCTGTTTAGGAACAAGCAGACAGGAGAGTCAGAGATGGAACTGAAAACACCTGATGGAATGAGATGCTGGGAATAAATTACTTGATTGAGCAGGACTCTGGTTGGGTGAAATTCTTGAATAAAAGGGGGAAAGGTGTCTCTGTGAAATTTTCTACATAAGACTATTTATGTGCTGTATCTTCTTTCAGTTTTGTCGCAGAATTAAGATTTGAGCACTACACAAATAGCTTTTCCTTTCCTGCATTTCCCCAATATAACTTCTAGATGGCACTGTGCTGCAGTGTAATAATGTAATTACTCAAGTAAAAAATTATGTTTTCTTTCACTTTCACAAACAACACTCCATTAAAGTGCACTTTAAAAACAGAAGTGAAACTGATGGGTCGTGGTGTCATTTTAAAAAGCTGTGAACAACTAGGGTGTGCACGGACACACACACACACACACCCGATCCAATCTGGATCCTGATCTGGGAGGTCCAGATCAGGCCTGAGCAATCCGCCTCAGATCTGGATCCAGATCCGCTCCGGGTCCATGCAGAGCCCTCCCTCCTGCTCTCCCTGCTCCCTCCCTCCCCCCAATTGCCCTCCTTACCTGCAGCCTCCTTCACATCATCCTCCACGGCAGGCGGCCACCTTGATGTCGGCCAGCCGCTTTCCCACTCATCGTCATCACCCGGCACGAGTGGGAAAGTGGCCAGCCAACATCGAGGAGGCCGGCCGCCGCGAAGGACAATGCAGAGGAAGCTGCAGGTAAGGAGGGTGATTAGGGGGAGGGAGGGAGGGAGGGAGCAGGGAGAGCAGGAGGTAAGGCTCTGCATGGACTCAGAGCAGATCTGGATCGCGGCTCCGATCGGGCCCAATCCAGATCGACCCAATCCACTCTGGATTCGGGATCCAGATCCATGCACAGCCCTATTAACAACTAAGGAATAATGAGTGCCCAATAAATACCTCATCTACAAATGCTCTGAGTTATGGCATGGCTATTTTATCTCTTTCTAAGCTCTGTGGGCAAGTTGTTTCACTGCCCCATTATACCAGCCTCTCTATCTATCTATATACATTTTTTTCTTAGGTAACTCTGGTTTATATCATGAAAATCACCACTGGTGTGTCAAAATTTAATCTGCACTCATGCAAATTGCTACCAGTGGTGCTGCTAGGATGGACTTTGAGGCAAAGTCCAAACACCCCCACCCCCATGGCCCAAATGTTCATCCAGAGAGTGGCAGGTGATGGGGACAGTGACATTAGGTTCTGCATCAACATCAGTGCCAGCATGGGCAGGAAGGATTTATCATCAACATGAAAATGATTTTGTCATTTTCCCCCAAATGTTGTCCATTATTGTAAGTAACATACCTGTTGCTACAGGCACTGATCAAGCATACTGCACAATTTTGTTAATGCTTGACAGGTCTAATCAATCAGATTTATTATTATTTCCATACCAGCCTATCTATCTATAATATATATATATATATATATATATATATATATATATATATATATGGGGGGGGGGGTTACCAGAAATCTTTGGACATTTCGTCTGACAAATGCCCATGGAAACGTGCTTGTTGTGCTTGCTAAAATTGGAGCAGGCTTCGTATCTAAGTCCTTTGACTCAGCAAATTCCAACCGACAGTTTAATTTGCCTGGAAATAGCAGGCTTGGCTCTAATTCAAATTTTCTGAGCCTGATCCCCCCTCATTTCTACATTGCTGCAAATTGAGAATAACAATCCACTTCAGCACATGGAATTACTGAAGTCTTTAAAAATAAATGCACATATTGGGAGGGAAAGAGCAAGCCCTTACTGCCTTGTGATTAAAAGCACTGAACTCCTTGCAGTCAGTTGTTGGCTATCATTGTAATTTTGTGAGAAACACATAAGCACAGGTGCCAAGGGCAAGCCTCAGCATGAATAGGTTAGCGCTGAAGCAGTGCTAATCCAAGGGGTGAGATATAGCATCAATAAAGCAGCTATTAGTTGTGCCACCTTCAACCCTGGGATTGAGAGTCCCTCACCCTTTAATGATAATAAATTGCACTATGTGTATAACCTTTGATCTGGCAATGAGAAATCCCCCCTGCTTTTTTTTTTTAATGACACGAGAGTCATAAGTCACCATCTACATATTTCCCGCTTGCGAGCTCTGACTCACACTTGAAAGTGGTTCAGAGAGTGCTTCACGCAAAATAGGGTCAAAGTTACACGCTGTCAGCTCCCTTCCAGGATCATTAGGGAGGAAGGATTTAATAACAGCTCCATTTGTTATTACATCTGTTTTGCATTGCCCTGCCAAAAAGCTTTTCATTAGTTGCTATGACAGGCAGTGGCAATGGGTATCACAATGAAGTTTCTCCATGCACCACACACACACATACACACACACAAAGACACTGCCTCCTCTTCAAAAGGAGCATCATATCTGCTCCTTTCTTTTTCTTCCCTGTGAAAAGCTATTTGGGAAAGAATAAATTTACGCTCATCCATTAATGAGGTATAACAATGTCTCATACCTTACTTTATCTTTAGAGATTATCCATTATCTTTGAAATCTGAAAGGCAATAGGTAAATGTGTTTGTTGGGATTTGAGAACTCAAGGGGGGGGGGGAGATGCAAAACAAACAACACAACAAGATTATAGGTTTGTCTCTTGCATTTGGTTACTACTGCCCATGATGACTATTCAGATTCTGGGCACTTCAGAAACAGAGGTTCAAAATGTCAATGGCTTTGAATAATCCCCTTAGCCAATCCTTTGGCCATTGGTATCCTGTACTCGGCTCCTTGGACTTCCACTATTTATTTGGTCTTCTTCACACAAACCTGGGGATATTTGAGAATTTCATTTCTGCTCACAAATCATGCAAATGTGATCTGTAAACAATCCCTAACATGGACAAGAAATGGGGTTTCTTTAGAAATGTTTGCAAATTCCTGACTTTGCGATCACACTTGGATATATATATATATATATATATATATGAAATGTGTTCTTTGAAATGCACTTAAAAACAGTGTGGGACAAGAGCACATTTTTGAAAGATATGCACAGAAATATGCACTTTCCCCATTTGAACAGGAAAAAAAATTAAAAGGTGAGTGAGCCAAAGCGAGCTTCAAAGAGATTTTCATAGAATTTAGGAAAGTTTGAAAATTGCTGCTTCTCCCATCCCCTCAAACCTTCTCACCATAGAAATGGGTGAAACAACCTCTCTCCTTGAAATCTGTATGTTTTCCATCGCTTGATGTAGCCTAACAGTTAACCAAGAGGAATGATAACACTTATAGGTAACTTTTTATACTTGGAGGGGTAAGCATTAGGGGTATGCGCTCCGTTCCACCCATTCGGAGGTCCGTCGGTGCTCCAATCTCATGGAGCAGATCGTGGGTGGTTTTAAAACCACCGAAGATCTGGGCGGAGCGGATGGCCATCAGACCTGCGAACCATCCCAAAAATATCCGACCAGTTTTTAGGGTCTCTCTGAGGCTTGTATTTAGTTGCTGAGAGTCAATGGAACAGTTCTCCATATAAGGAAAATGCTCAGGCTTTGAGATTGACATCTGCGGCTAACCTGTAGCCAAAGTCTCCTCCCTGTCCCCCCTCCAATCCCAGTGCTTAGGGGGAGGGATTGCAAATGATATAACCCATTTGTCCATGCCCTGGAAATCATTCCTTTGCTAGCTGTTTGCATTGTTAGGAAGGAAGGAGGAGAGAGTCAGAGAGAGTGATAGCTTCTGCTTGTTTGCTTGCATTCTTTTTTATGTGTTTCATTCTCTGTCTGTGTCTCTGGTTTTCTTTGGGTCTTGTGTGTGTGCTAGTACGTTAGTTATTCTCCAATCCCCCACGTTCTTTGCTCCTTAGATCCACATCAGACTCACCCTTTGTGTGTTATAGTGTGTGTGTGTAGAGAATTTTTTAAAAAAAATCCTAAAAATCAAGTGATGAAGGCATTTGCTTCAAACTTGGCATATCTAAAGCCCTACCTAAGAGCTATCACAGTGCCAAGTTTCATCTCTTTATCTTTAAAAATGAGAGAACTGTAGTATTTTGGTTAATTCCCATAGGTGAATCTCAACCATCTGTGGAGTGTATTCCTCATCCATTTCTGTCCTGTACACAATTGGGATGAATTGGGCAAACATCCACCCAGACAATTCACGGGGGGGGGGGGGGAGTCAAGTTATTGCCCACAACCTTTCATGATGGCCCCTAATTTCCAAACGGAGAGGCGGGTAAGAAATAAATTATTATTATTATTATTATTATTATTATTATTATTATTATTATTCCTTCCCAAAAATGTGCCCTGGTCAAAGGAGTGAGTAGCAAGAAAAACATCATGGAAGGCTCAGAAGTGTCTATAGGAAGCCTGGGAAATGGAAGCTGTGATGCCACTCTAGGAGACATTGGGAAGAACTCAATTTCCTAGCAACAATGGGTTCTTCTTAGCAGCAATGGGTAGGAAATGCTTTGCAGCTCATTCCATTTAGCAGACACATTGGGAACACCATTTCTCGGGCACCTTTGCAACAAAGGGTTTTTTTCTGAGTATGCTCAGAAAAATCCAGGAGCGACTCATTTGCATCTTGTTGTTGGTTGGTTTTTGATCAGTGTTACAGATGCACACAAGAACTTGCACACCTTGATGCAACACAGCACAAGAAGGTTTCTTGATGTGAGCTAAATCAGACCCCCATAGGAGAAAAAGGAACAAATGAAGGAGCTGAGAGCTGTGGGTAACTGCATGCACTATTCCACAATTAATTTGAGATATCTTTCATGATAAATCAGAATT
Organism: Anniella stebbinsi; assembly: GCA_029215795.1. Classification (NCBI taxonomy): domain Eukaryota; kingdom Metazoa; phylum Chordata; class Lepidosauria; order Squamata; family Anniellidae; genus Anniella; species Anniella stebbinsi. Next base: position 86,497,758 of record JARDYH010000005.1, on the reverse strand, counting down.
CAGGCGGAATATGAATCCATGGAGTAATATAACTGAATTGTGCACCGTGAGATAAGCTTACCCTCATCTTTATGCAGAACTCAAAACGATTTTCAATCTATATGTAGTTTTTCATCAGGGATAATAAACAGATACCGCAGTGTAAAACTTTTTTTTATTAAAAAGCACTTAAGCACTGTGTAGGGCTAAAACTTGGGAAGGGCTTTTTGACAGCCTGTGCAGGGGTTGGAGGTGGGTGGGCGTAGTGTTTAAATCAGACCTAAATTCAGGCAAATTATGCCACACAAAGTTGTAAATGAAAATTATGACTTCAGTGAGTTGCTTGACTGTAGAGCCTTTAAAATACAGAACTAATTTGAGACCTAGAATATGATGTTTCCAGTAACCCCCATTCATAAAATCCATGGCTGGGTCTTATTTCATTTGCCATCTCCTTCCTGCAGCCTTCTGAAAAGTAGCCAATTTCATGTCCGTACAAGTTCACAAACCCATATAATGAGCTGAAATTCATAACGCGCTGAAACAAGCTACAACAGTGCAGCATTCCAGACAAAACATTTTAACAAATCATGCTGGTGTCCTGAGAGGCTGCTTAAGAGAGAGAGAGGCTGATATCAGCTTCTTTGCACTCCAGATCTCAACAGCTAATATAGCTGTCCTTAAAATGTAGTAGCCCAGTCTTTCTGCAGAGCAATTCCACATGTTGGGGGACCATGTCTGAATATAAAAACTATGGATCAGGCCATTCACACTGGTCCTTTTCATGAAATTGTTGGGACCCTTGAAAAAGCAGTTGGCATGCCAGTACAGCTACATCTGAAGGGAACCATATCTAGCTCTGCTGATTGAACCAAGTGAGACTTTTGGTTGACTCAACCGTCCAGTATGATGTTTCTCATTTTGTTTTGCCAGTTTGCTTCTAACATGAAAACTCCAATGGATGCTGAGATATAAGAATGCAATTTAGAATAAGTAAATAAATAAATGCATTCAATATACAAGGAAGAGTATATTCAAGGAAAAGTATAAAGCTAAGGCTGAGAGAAATGTTTTCTTAAAATATCTTTTGGTTCTAATGATGGAGGTTCTAGAGGATGGGAAAGGTACCCAAATCACCCACCAGCTTATCTTTTTTCCCCTGTTGCCAGATGTTTTTAGGATGTCACATTGACTTGGGGCTACTCCATTCATTATGGAGGACTAAAGTGACATTTAAAAGCAGCTATGAGCATCTATTCTCATGTGTAGGTGCGGCAGGGAGGTACAATTGGCTATGGCTCCCTGATTTGCTAACTTCACTCCTTCATAATGAAGACAGCTCAATATCTGAATGACATGTGAAACATCAGAAAACTATTATTTGACTTATTATAGTGACCACCAGATTAAAAAGATGTTTGTTGGAGGTGTGCAAAATGGATCTGCTCCTCCCTGAAATTTGGGTGGAGCTCCATTGAGCAGGTTCTCCACTCTGATTTTTTAAGGGGGTCCGTCTCTCCGCACCGCTAGATTACTCGTCGGAAAACTGCTCCATTTTCAGAGAACTGTGCTATTATTAGGGATGTGCACAGACCCCCTGGATCAGATTGGGATCCGGATCAGGACCTCCGAGATTGTCCTGGATCGGCCAGGACAAAATTGGAGGTCCCTTGGATCAGATCGGATCCAATCCCGATCCGAAAATCGGAGGTCCAATTTTCGGATCGGGCGCCATTTTCGCCATAGGCTTGCATTGGGGGAAAGAAAGCTTTCCCCCCAATGCAAGTCTATGGGGAAAATGGCGGCGGGGGGATGAGTGGGGGCCTAACTCCCACTTCCTGTCCCTCCCCCTTGTGCTCCTTACCTGCCGGGGCCATCTGCTGTGGATGGCCACGGCAGGTAAACCCCCTCCCCCCTCGCGCTTGTTACCTGCTGGGGTTCCACTTCCCTCAGGTGCTTGAATCTACCGAGAAGTAGGCTTCATGGCCTAGTTCTCAGTAGAGCACCAGGTGATGACGTAATCACCTGGCACTTTACTGAGAACTAGACCGCGAAGCCTACTTCTCACTAGATTCGAGCACCTGAGGGAAGCAGCAGCCCCGGCAGGTAAGTGGGGGGCCCTCCCTTCCTCTCCCTTCACGCTCCTTCTTACCTGCCGGGCCTGTCCGCTTCCATCCGCTGCTGCCCACGGGTGGCAGCGGATGGAAACAGATGGGCCCAGCAGGTAAGCCCCCCCCCTTATGCTCCTCCTTACCTGCCAGGGCCGTCCGCTTCCGTTCGCTGCCGCCCGCGGGTGGCAGTAGATGGAAACAGATGGCCCCGGCAGGTAAGCGCCCTCCCCCCTCGCGCTCCTTACCTGCCGGGGCGTCCACTTCCCTCAAGTGCTCGAATCTACTGAGAAGTAGGCTTCACAACCTAGTTTTCAGTAGAGTGCCAGGTGATGGCGCTCTACTGAGAACTAGGCCGCGAAGCCTACTTCTGAGTAGATTCGAGCACCTGAGGGAAGCGGACACCCCGGCAGGTAAGTGGGGGGGCCCTCCCCCTCGCACTCCTCCTTACCTGCGGGCCTATTCATGGATGTCTGCAGCAGGTAAGTAGCGTGAGTGGGGGGAGGGGATCTGATCCTCTGATCCAATCCAATCCAGATAGGGTTCTTTTTGGATCAGATCGTATTGGATCGGCCGATCCAGGTGCAGGGGATCAGGATCAGATAATTTTATCCAATCCCGTCCGGATCGGGTCCAGATTGTGGATCAGACCCAACCCATTGCACACCCCTAGCTATTATCGTCAATGGGCATTAACAAAAAATACATATATCTCCATTATTTTTAAAGATAAAGAGATTAAATTTGGTACCCTGGTAGCTCTTAAGTAGGACTTTAGCCATGCCAAGTTTAAAACAGATCCCTTCATTCCTTTTAAAATAAATCCCCCTCAAACCATTCCCCCATACAGACATGCACAGACATGCACACGCACACTTCAGATGCACCTCATCTTTTCTCAAGAGAGCTTGCAGAAGCTTCAGAAACTAGAAGCCTCCTACAAAAATCGAAGTCTCCTATCTCCATGTGTGTCGACCATACCATATTTTAAAATTATGGGTGTACTGTGTCTGAACTAGAATGAAACTACAACCAATTTTCTTCACTTCTTGAAAAATTGATGTTGGCTGAAAGGAAGGATTTAGGGAAAATGCCTGTTAATGGAACTTTAGAAGAGACAGACCCTGTTCTACTGAGACTTTTATTGTTTAACTGATGTTTTACTGTCTGTGTTTGTACTGCTTTTACTGTTTGTAAGCCACCTTGGGAGCCTCCTTCTTCTCCTGTACATCAGAACGACCATCAGCAGCAGCGTCAGAATCAGCAGCAGAAAAAAGGGTGTGCCTAAGTTTGGGGGGTGGGACTAGAAGAAACACCTCTCCCTCTTCCAACATGGCCAGAGCCAGCAGCAGCACCCATTGCATGCCTTATGATGGAATAATAAACCTTTATTGATCAAGGAAAAATGTGTGCTTCTGCACGACTTTTGAAAAAAAGTGTGCTGCAACACACACACACAAACTAGACCAACTGTAGAAAACACAACACCAAACTCACAAAGGATTGTGGTTTTTTTTGGCATTTTTAATATATATTTAGAGTGGGGTAGTAGACTGAACACACAGAATATAACAGCAGGCATTGTAAGATAAAGGACTGGAAAGATAAAGAGATTTTTTATATTCTTTTATATGGGTGTAACCCCACTCCCACACCAAAAAAGTGGGAGTGGGGTGCTTTGAAGCAACTTTGATTTCAACAAGAACAAACACTGACTGAAACAGACAGACAGACTGATGTTTAAATAAATGTTGGAAAGATAAAGGATTTTTTCTTAATTTTCTTTTTAAATTTCTCAGTGGGGGTAATAGGGTAGAACACAAACAAACACACATGCACACACGCAATGGGGGAGCAAATAAAAGCAGAAGACACAGAGATAAGCAAACCCACCCACCCAGCAAAATAAAGGAAGCCGGAGGTATGCCTCACTGACTGAACAGCATCTAGAAATCAAGACACAGAGAAATCACAGCTAATTTGAGCTAAACAAACACAGTGGCTGAATTTGGACGACACACTAAGCAACGGGGGGGGGGTGAGGAGGGAAACAATCATCAGTTGTATTGACTATCGTGTTGTCTGAATGCTGCCATAGTCAACTCAGCGCTGACCCTAATCCACACCACACTTGATTATTCATTACCATGTTGTGTGGGGAGTACCCCCTAGATGAACAACTGTAAAGTTGATTATTACCCCACCATTGGCTATCGTGTTGTCCAAATTCAGTCAGTCTCTCTCTCTTTTTCTCTCCTCCTTCCTTCCAAACACTCCACAAGCTAGCCAAGGACAAGAACAAATGGGTTATATAATTTGCAGTCCCTCCCCCTAAGCAACATGATTGGAGGGGGGGATAGGGAGGAGACTGTGGCTATTGGTTAGCCACAGATGTCAATCTCAAAACTACCCCTCCCTCACCCCTCAGCGTCTTCCTAATATGGAAGTGTTCAGTTAGTCATCCATCAACATAAAACAAGCCCTCAGAGCCCTCATGTCGCCTAAAAAAACTTCGGATCCCTACAGATCCCTTTGGGGGTCCAAACGATCTAACTGCATTGCAGGTTTCCAACAGTTTTGAAACCGCCCCCTAACCACTGGGGTGTGCACTGGATCGGGTCCGATCCACGATCCGGATCCGAACCAGGGGAAATCGGATACAATTATCCAATTTCTGATCACCCCGCTGGATCGTTCGATCCAATTGGATCTGATCCGGAAAGGACCCGATCCAGATCGGAATGGATTGGAGGATCGGCGGGCGCCCGCTGGCGCCCACCCCTGCTTCCATTGGTGGGTGCCAGCGGGTGCCCGCTGATGAAAGTGGACAGCGGGGGGGGTTCTTCCCTGGAGGGGCTGTCCGCTTCCATCGGCGGGCACCAGTAGGCGCCCACCGATGGAAGCAGACAGCCCAGCCAGGTGAGGATTGCAGGGGGTGGGAGGGGGGCCCACTTACCTTCCGGGGATGTCCGCTCCCCTCTGCCGCTAGCCGCTACTGTGAGCAGGTTTCACGGCCTGCCCCTAGATAGCACACTAGGTGATGTCATCACCTGGTGCACTACTCAGGAGCAGGCCGCGAAGCCTGCTCGCAGTAGCGGCCAGTGGCGGAGGGGAGCGGATGACTCCGGAAGGTAAGCAGGGGGAGGGGGGCCCACGGCCCGCTTACCTGCTGGGGCCGTCTGCTCCCCTCTGCTGCTGGCTGCTACTGTGAGCAGGCTTCGCGGCCTGCCCCTACGTAGCATGCCAGGTGATGTCATCACCTGGCGCGCTACTTAGGGGCAGGCTGCGAAGCCTGCTCGCAGTAGCAGCCAGCGGCGGAGGGGAGCGGACGTCTCTGGCAGGTAGGGAGGGGGAGGGGGCTTACCCCCCCCGGGGCCATCCACTTCCATCCGCTGGCACCCACGGGCGCCAGTGGATGGAAGCGGACGGCCCCAGGTGGTAAGGAGCACAGGGGAGGGGGCTTATCTGCCGGGGCCATCCACAGCGGACGGCCCCAGGAGGTAAGAACCGCGAGGGGGGAGAAAGGAGTTAGGCCCCCCTCACCCACCCGCCGCCATTTTTTCCCCATAGACTTGCATTGGGGGAAAGCTTTCTTTCCCCCAATGCAAGTCTATGGGGAAAACAAAAATGGCGGCCAGTCCGATCTGATCCGAGGGACCTCCGATTTTGTCCTGAACGATCCAGGACAATCTCGGAGGCCCCAATCCAGGTCCCGATCCGATCCGGGGTGTCCGTGCACACCTCTACTAACCACACTGCGATTTCAGAGATCTGTCGGAGGTCTGTTTATTTATTTATTTATTTATTTATTACATTTGTATACCGCCCCATAGCCGAAGCTCTCTGGGCGGTTTACATAGGATTAAAAACAATTAAAAACAATATACAAAAATTAAAACAGCAAAAACATACAACATACACACAATCTGTACATTTAAAAACCACTTCAACACTTCCAAAAAAAAAAAAAAAAAAAAAAAAAACCCTACAAAAACAAAACAAAACAGATCCAGGCTCCTCAGATATTGCCAAATGCCTGAGAGAAGAGGAAAGTCTTGACCTGGCGCCGAAAAGATAACAATGTTGGCGCCAGGCGGGCCTCGACAGGGAGATCGTTCCACAATTGGGGAGCCACCACAGAGAAGGCCCTCTCTCTTGTTGCCGACCTCCGAGCTTCCCTCGGAGGAGGCACTCGGAGGAGGGCCTTAGATGTTGAACGTAGTGTTCGGGTAGGTTCATGTCGGGAAAGGCGTTCCATCAGGTATTGTGGTCCCAAGCCGTCTGTTGAACTCCTGGATTTTTGATGCGGAGGACACACCCCTAATGCTTGTTGTCTATATGCAGCCTTGGGACACTTTATGAGATGAGGATCCAGCATTCCTTGAATGGTATATTTTCAAACATGTGTCTATATTGCAGAACACGCAGAACTTCGTGTGTGGGGACACAGAAATGTAAGATTATGGCCTGAATCGCAGGACCTGAGCTTGGTTAATAAGTTACTGTGGCTTGATAACCACCCCGATGTATGCCAGCTCATTTCCCTGATTACCCTCATCAGGCACTGTTTGCCATTACATGTGAAGCTGGTGAGGGTGGGTAGCTGGGGTGGTTAACCAGCCAGCAGCCGTACAACAGAGTTCAGGGATATGTGAGATGGTTGATATGCATCATGGCTTATTAACCACTTGTGTGTGTGTGGCCAAACCTGTTCTATGAAGCACAAATGTGCCATATTTTGTTGGACTCTTCATTGGTCCACCGAAGCACAAAAATGTGCCAGATGTGGGCTGAAATCCCATACCTTGGTTTTGCGGAGCAGGCTTTATGCTCAGGTGGTCCCAAGTTCAACCATTTACATCTCTAGTTAAAGGATACTGAAACTCTTAGCAAGAGATCACAGTGAACTGCTGTTAGTCAGGGTGGTAGGTCCAATGGGCTATTGGTCTGACTGCAGTCTTTTGTAGCTACTTCTCTTTAAAAACCAATGGTATCCTCCCTCCCCTGTAATGAATGTTCTTGATTCCATTGAGAAAACATCTTATCTGAAAAAAACTTTTGAAAGGACTCAAATGTGGCAAGACATCTGCCTTACTTGCTATTGTGCTGTATAAACCCTTTATTTGTGGATTGCATTTGTATTTCATGGTGTATACATAAGGCACTATGGGTTAGAATGATCCAAACACACAACAAGAATTTAGAGAAGTATAAGGAGGTTGGCACAAGCCATGTTAAACTCAGTTGTGATTGCCATGCTGTCCACAAAATACTAAAAGCAGCATCGGCATCTTTTATAAGGAATTAATGATAAACATTTGCATAAAAACGTAAGAACTAATGCTTATAGTATAGTGTAGCATTATACTGTGTACCTGTTATATTCGATATGAAGAAATCAGCAAATTTTGGTATATTCTTAGCAGAAATGAAACGAAATGAAATCCTTGGCCATCTGAATCAGCCAAATTCAGTAGCTGCTCCCAGCATGCAGAGGACCAAGTTGTACCTGCCTTCCATGCAACTGTTAAAGATTCGGAGCCTGTCCGAGAAAAAGAGGTGGCGGCCCTAATTCAGTACTAACATGGTTGAATACACAGGCATTCAAACCCAGACTTTTAAGAGCTAAGTAGTTGAAGCTCTGGGTCTGTCTGTTTTGGTTTCTCCCACCTTAAAAAAAATATCTCTATTTTTTTCATATTCTTTAGGAAGAAATTTGCAAATTTTGGTAAGTTTTTACAAACAGAATGAATTCTCATTCTGTCCCTAAATATCAGTCACTTTCTCTTTTTTGAAAAACCAGTTGTCGTTAGAGTTCTTTTAACCGCTCCCAAAGGCAGGTAAACAATTTATAACATCATGTTCATGAACTTGAAAATTGAGAAGCTATTTTCACATTTTGGAAGCTTCCTTAGCTCAAATAGGAGAACAAACTAATGACTGTGAAATTGCTTCTTTGCTGTCATCAGCTCTTCCTTGTTGTTACAGACCAGTAACTTTAAGCTGAAGTTCTGTCCTCAAATAAAGTGAAGTTGTCATTTATTAATTTGCTTGGCTCTTGAGTCATTTCACAACAGAACAGTGCTTTTCCTCAACATATAATATGGTGATGCCAGCCATCACATAAGTGCCAATGGGATTTAAAAATATAAAGGAGCAATATTACTCTCCAGGGAGAAGCATTTGCAATTAGACTTTCCACACACAGGAAATTCAATCTGTCAAAGGACAGCTGCCTGGGCTGGCAACTATATACCAAAACAGGTTGGATTTTTCTTTTAATCCGAACGATTGGAAAATCATTGCAATGAATCAACTCTCTTGTTCAACAGGTTTTTTAAAAAACAGATGTAATTCTGCATGGCCCCAGGAGGTCTGGTCTGGTCTCAGGGCATTGTCTCAAGGTACATTCTGGTTAATCAGGTCTATGATGAGTGATTGTATGGGAGATTGCCTGGGAGGGGAACCCAATCAATACCACAGGTGTGTTCCATAATAGGAAAACGTAGGATATCATGTCCTAAATCAGGAAGTGGGGAACCACTTTCTGCCAAAGGCCAAATGCAATTTTGGAGAAGCTTTTCAGGGCCATAGTCCAGTGGTGGGTGGGGCCAAAGGCAGAAATGGGTGGGGCCAAAAATGCAAAAACAAACTAACATATTGTAGCTTACAGCTCTTACTGCCAGTAACAAAGCCTTAGGAGAGGCTGGGAAACCATCAATGTACATAAAGATGCCCCCGTAGAGATGGTGCTGAATTTTGATGGTTCATTGGTGGAATCTTGAAGTTTTATTTTTAATACTTGCCTGTGTACCAAGACTGAGTGGTACAGTTGTGAATCTCCACCCACCCCACTCAAATTGGAGTTTTTAAGGAGCATGGGAAAGCGCTTTCTGGAGGCCCCAGAAAGTGCACTTACTCGCACCACACTGCTCCAATTGGAGCCTTAAAAGCCCTGATTGGAGTAAGGGGGTGAGGAAGCATTAGGGTGCATGTCTATGCAGATGAAGCACAGTCTGGAGCTGAGACACAACTATATGCTCCAGCACTTTTTGTAGAGGGCAACCCTCTGCAAAAGCAGTATCCCAGATGCAAGGAAACTTGGTTCTCCAGGACTCCTGAATCCATACTACAGACTCTCAGGAGACAAGGGAAATGTAGCTTTCAGGAGCCCTAGATGGCTACATTTCCCATGTCTCCTTGAGGCTGGGATGCTGCTGTTGTAGGTTCCCTGATGGAGGGATGGAGATAGAAAGAGACAGAAAACTTGCTGCCACTGCTGTCTTTACACCAGCAGCTAAAGTTTGGATAAGGAAGGATGCCAAGAAAAGGAAGGGAACTGCTGGCTGGCGGTTATGTGTGCAATTGTGTGGGGGAATGGGACACGGGGTGAATTGCAATAGAACCAAATTTAAGGTGCAATCCAATGCACATAGAGACAAAAAAAAATCCACAACTTCCAGCATGCCCCAGCGGGCTGGCTGAGGCATGCTGGGAATTGTAGGACTTTCTAAACATGCATAGGATTGTACCCTGAAGCCCTCCAACCCATTTTTGAAGGGTCTGGACTTACCTTGTATTTGGGCCTAGTTTTTTGAATATAGTTTGTACTCCTCCAGTTGGAACTTTATCCCAATCATGGGTAAAAAATATCCTTTCCCACTGCACAACAAACAACAATGAAGAGGAAATGATATAAAGGTAGTTGTTCAGTTTCTAAGGGGGCAGTTTCCCATTGGCTTTGCTTGCATTTTGATCACGACATCTGCTTTAGAAATAAACTTGGCTATTAACAGTTTTTATGTGTGAACTAAGCAAATAATTTATTATATTTGTGATAGTTTTCAGTGAATATTAGTAATTTATTTGGCTTCACACCTTGGATTTCTGTCAAACACATTTCCCCCCTGATAGATATGCAAGAAATAGCATGTGATCATGTGTGCCCTGAATATATTCCAAATTGAGCAACAAAGAGGTAAAAATAGATCAAGGACTCATACTAGCAGATTGCATTTCCTTTGTAGCACACAGTAGATAGATGACAAATGGCATATGTTACAATATGTATTTGGTGACAGTTTACGGCATATACTGAGTACAAGATGGCAGGTAAGAAATGGCCATGTAAAGCAGTCCTCTAGATACCAATGTACTAGCAGCACACCAAACAATTTGGTGAGTAGGGATAACAAAACAGCTAAGATCCCCTCCCATCCTACTCTGTAGCACCTTTCCCTACAATCATGGATTACCACTTTAGCATCTGTATCTGAAGTGTCTTTGAATCTCAGATGATGATTTATTCAGCAAAAAAGTCTTGTTCCATGTCTATTGGTTGACACAATGTTGCTTCAATATGGGTTTGTCTAAACTAGATAATTGCTGGAGGTTTAATATTGCTAGTGCTTCTCTTAATCATATGTTTTGGCAGTATCCAATAGTTGTCTCTTTTTAGGAGGAGTTTATTATACAGATACATTTTATAGTAGAGTACTCTTTAATATTTACAGATGTACACATTTTTTTTAAAAAAAATACCAACCTGCTTCCTGGAGGTTAACACACAGTCAGTGTAAATAGATTTTCCATGTTGTTTTGACAGTTAAAAGTCTGATATTATAACATTGGAAGGATAAATTCTCACCCCCTATAATGCAATGGATTGAGGACTTAACAGTGCTTTCAACATTTGAATGGGTGGTATAGGTGCCACTTGCAAATGGAGATGATTAGATAGATAGATAGATAGATAGATAGATAGATAGATAGATAGATAGATACTTGGTCTGCCTTTGTTAAAGTCTATGTATAATTTCTTTCATTTTCTAGAAAGTTGTATTTTCACACACACATATATTTCATATGCATTAATTGAAATTGATACATTCAATCATTTTGACATAGTTCCTTTTCTTTTCTTTCCTTTTTCTTTTCTTTTATGGTTTTATTTTGTTCAAATTTAGAATAGAAAAACAATAGAAAAACAGTAGCTTTTGACAGTTGGTGCTATTGCTAGAGATGAGGAACAATTCTAGAGCCTGTCTAACTCCAGAGAAACCACTACTCATCACAATTAAAAACCTTGTAGCATCTCTTTAAGAAGCCTGTATTTATTTAAGGCATTTTTACCCTGCTGTTAAGATGAAAAGTTTCCTCATAAGATCAATAAAAACAAGACCGTTCCTGCCCACAGGCTTATAATCTAAATAAGAGATGAGGAGGAAAGAGGGAAACAAGCAAATACAGGCACCAATTCTTAAAGTTACATAGTAGTATTGAAACCATTCAGGAGAAGTGGAGCAAAATAGAGTTGGTCTCTCAGCTGAGTTGTTGGAGTGACTCTGCTTCCCATATCTCCCTCTACTGCAGCCTGATAATGGCTGCTGCCAGTTAAGGAGGGAGAAGCCCCATAAAATGGCTATGTAGGCATTTAACAGGTGGCTGCCTGCAAAAAGCATTGTCCTTTAGATGGTATTTTGTACTGGTTATTTATGGTGGGATATGGGTATTTTGATAGCTGTTCTTTTGAAACAGGTTTTATGGTTCGTGGATCATTTTCATTTCATTTTGGTCTCTTTTATCCCATAAAACTTTTGATTCCCTTAGCTTGTGAATGCCGAGAGAACAGAGCTATTAATGTTCAGAGGGCTGAGCAATGCAGATGGGGGTGGGGGGTGGGGTTTGTTGTTTGTTGTAGTGACTTTTACCAAATTCAGTGGGACAGAATAAACAACTAACAGTTCTTTAGTTTAGAGCAGAGATAGACCATGTCACGCTCACCTGTTTTACCCAAATGCCCTTTACTATCCATATCCTTTCTCCAGCCACCCCTCTCTCCCTCCCTCCCAACTAAAAGTGGTTATATGTGGTCATTTCTATGGAGAAAGTGGAGCGGTCCACTCCTTTGAAGACCTATTTGGAGCTTTGGTCCTGGCCTGGTGACAGCCTTGTAGTCTGTCATGTGTCTAAGGGGAAGGGCTTCATATTTACATAAGCAGCAGTGACAATTCTGGTTAAATAATGATGAATACATAAGAATCAATGATTTCATCCATGCGATTTCCTGGCAACTCTTCAACAAAAGATTGTTAACAGAGGGATTGTGGCAGGTCAGTGGCAGCTTGGCACCCACACATTTATGTTCTTTATTATTTTGTTCTTTTTTGCTTTAAGGTTCACGTCCCTGTGCAGCCAAAGCACAGACTAAGAGAGACTACCACAGGGAGGCTGCTTTACCTCACTGTTAAAAGAAGAATATTAATCTTAAAACAGAGGAACAACTCAGAAATGAGGACTGAAGATCTCCTCACTAAGCCTCCTTATCAGCCAGGGCTAGTTTACAGGCTTGTAATGGATTGTTGGAAGATTATGTGGGCTACAGCTTTGTTCTTCAGAATTTGAAACTGTAGCTCCAACAGCATTAACGTGCATTAGTTTTCATCATGTAATCACACTTAGGGTAGATGCTGTGCCTCCCATTTAGCTGTAAAATTGAATTATTATCTACATTGTCTTTTGATAGCAAAGCTGTGTTATGACTGTATCCACAGATTTTAACCACCTCCAATCTACTGCGAAACACAGTGAGGAAAACTTAATCAGAGATCTCTGCATTTGGTGTTCGGCTTTGTAGATTCTTTCAGGCCTCAAGCCTTTCCTAATAATTAAGGTTTTTGAAGGAACACTTTTCAGGTTTTCCTGAAGGAGGGCTCAATAGGCTTATATTTTAGTAATTATTTTTCTCATATAGGGATTTCACATACATTCACGCAGGCACACATAGACACACACATGGAGTATAGTTAAAAACACAAGACAATTTAAACCCATTTTCTGTACTTGTTATACTTTTAGTAGCAGCTCTTTTCTTAAGAATACTGAAGGTGTTGTAAATAAATATTCAGTATCTGATAAGAAAACATTAGTAAGAGCTCCCAAGAACAGGGTTTTAATGTTATAGGCTGTGTAAATAGATTTTGGTATCTCAGAAGAAATTGCTTATAAATAGCTGTTAAAAAGAGGATTTAAAAACATAAGACCAGAGAGCTAATTGCAGCATGATATTTGAACCACTATATGCATATGCTTTCACCTACAGAGACCTCATCCTGCACCCATGAAGTGTCCATGCTGATACCTGTGATTTTAAAAGCCCCCTCCTTAGGGTGCAATCCTAATCCAGTAAAGGAGATAGTGCTAGGGGTGGATCATGAGTAATGGGCAGCTTGCCAGGTCAACCCCAGGAGGATCTAAGAACCAACACAGCATCCGAGTAAGTTTGATTCTCTGGAAAGTCTCTATGATTTCTTCAAAAGGGAGATGGAATCAAGGGCAGTTACAGTATTCAGTCAAAGAGCACAACGAAGGCAATGACTTGGGGCATACCTAGGATGGAGTTAAACGAGTGGTTCAGAAGCTTGGCTTCTAGGATGAATAAGAGATTTCCAGATGTTCCTGGCTTCTGGATTGAGTTTGGGCATGCTGGTTCATCAAGACAAAAGTCAGACTTCCATAGAACGAATAGGTAAAAGTTATTAGAACAAAAAAGATCACACAAGGGGTACCCTGAAGGTGCTTTAACCTGGTGATCTATCTGGAGGTGCTTTAACCTGGTGATACTATCTGGAGGTGGGGTCACTTTGGGATTGGACCATATTTCCCACCAAGGGAATTTGTAGGTTACCTCATGTATTGCTTGACTGTGGTAATGACCTGGAACTCAGGAAGGCATTTTAATTCATCTGGAGTTCCCACTGTTTGCCTACTCTCAAGAAGGATAGAATTGGTAGTCAGGACATGCTTGTGTGTATTAACAAAATGTGTGTGTTCATATCCTGTACAGCTAACCTTGCTATACTGGCTATGGAGTATTTAAGGGCATATTTCTAAACATTGCCGAACCATCTCCCTAACCCCAACTACAGAACACATTTCCCCTTATTGGAATCAGAAATGGCAACTTTTCCCATGTCTCAGGCCAATTGGAAGCAGGTGGCAGCCAGCTGGCAGAGCTTAGAGAATTACTGACTTTGTTTTATTCACAAAGAAAGAACTTGTTAGAACAATTGCCGAGGGATTTCCACCAACGGTATTATAGCTTCTTCAGATTCCACCATCTGAAATGTGTGCATGTATATTCATTTTTCTGATCTGTACCACTGTCTGCCATTTCAAGAGAGCATAGTTCTGTTTTAAAGTAACATCTGCATGTATTATTAAGCTAGGTTTGCAGGAATCACTAGCATTAATGGGCAGAAATTTTATAACCTTATCCCCTGCTGCATTAAACTGCTGTGAGTCAGCTGTGTGTCTATAGGGAAAGCTTAGCCATTAAAAGCACACAAGGACTCACTAATCTGTCCCCATTTTCTGAGATTTAGGCTATTTTAAAACCACATGTTAAGTGTGCGGAACTCGCACCTCTTTGCAGCTTTTAGCATAATGACTAAAGTTTGAGACTTCATTATGTCTGAGTTTGCATTGAAAAGGAAAAGAAGGTGGTGGTGATGAAACATTGTGGGGAGCATTAATATGCTGCCACTAGCTGTCATACATCCCTGCAGTGTATTGTTTAAGCTATGCATTGGGTAGCAGAGAATTGTGCAGAGACGGAGTGTGACACAGGCTCAGCCAGGGCCAGTAAAAAGTACCATAACTCATCCCAAATTTATTTCCACTACTATAGTGGCACCTGTATTGTTAGAACCCTAAACAGTTCTGGAATAAATGTAACATTTTCCAATTGTTTGACCTACCTAATGGCTTAAGAGGTCAGGGACACTTTATAGGCCCATGCCAGCTTGCACATTCCCATTAGAGTGTCCGCCAATGGCAGGATGTTCTGGGTCTTCAGGAAGCAGGCTCATTCAACTCAAACCGCTTCAAGCATTGCCTCTGGTCCAAAGAGGAACATTGCTTTGGAAAATCCAAGGCTTCGTACGTTTCCTCATTGACTTACATGGAGAAATGAACAAATGATTGTAACTTTTTTTTTTTACTGTTAAACAAAATTAAATGGAATGCGCAGGCATAGTAATCTTTTCCTGAGTGGATGAAGCCCACTAGGTTTCAGACAAATAGATTCAGGAGTTTCTGGACGAGGCCCCTTCATAGTTTGAGGGTTGTTGTTTTACAGGGGATGCCTATAACTTTATTTCCCAAAATATTTGGTTTAAATTTGCAGGTGTAGTTGCTTCTTGTTAGGAGTTGAATCTCACCAAATTCTAGATAAATAGGTGGGTGGAGTGGGTGTGCCCAAGACCAAATCTACACCTTGTGTAATATAATTATGAAGTCATTTTGGATAATGTGGAATAAAAAGCAAGAAATAACGCTATGAAAGTGGGATATAGGATGTGTAATGTGCCCCAACAGTTATCAGTGCACTTCAATACCACTATAAAACAGTAGTATAGAGTCTTTAAAGTTTTGCAAGAAAATGGATTCTCTTTCCTCTGTGTAGTTTTGGGAGAAACCTGTATGACAATGAAAGATGTTCTAGAGGTGTTCCTGTGTACTATATTTTGCTTTTTGGTTGGTCCCAGGATTAAAATGATCTGAATGTATTACCTTTGCCTAGTTTTTATTTTTTTTAATGTCAAAAAGTTGTTTTAAATCTAGGTCATGCATGCAGCCACTACTCAAGTTCTGTATATCGGTGTTTGTTTGTTTGTTTGTGTATGGGTCACTTTCAAAGTCTATCAGATTTGAATTAAACTGATAGAAGATTGTTGGTGCCATTTGAAAATGACAGGCATTTTATTCCATTAGGTAGTAATATAATCACCACCACCACCACAATAACAACATGGAATAAATTTATCTGACAGCCATAAATACATTTTCTCCTTGATTGACTGTAGCTCAAAACATTGTGTGATATTATAAAATGGATTTAAGTTGTAGGAGACAGAAATACTTGATGCCTTCATGTTCTCTGTCTCAGTATCTCTCTCTGGATTGTGTATGTAACGTCCAGTTTTATCTAAGTCCAATGTTATGCTCCTAAACCAGAAATGGGCACTTGTGGCCCTCCAGATATTTTGACCTACAACTTCCATCAGCCTAGCCAGCATAGCCAATAGTGAGGGATGATGGGAGTTGAAGGCTAAAACATCCGGAGGGCCAAAAATTGCTCACCCTTGTTCTAATCTGTAAAGCAGCATCAAATTGAAAGTCCCAAGGGCTGTTGCTTGGTAGCAGAGAAACACATTTTCCATTACAAAATCTCAGGTTCTATCCCTGGAATCTCTAGTTAGAGCTGGGAAAAACTTTTGTCTAAGACAATTCTACGAAGTGACTTGATCCAAGGCATAAGTGTGTTTATTATGCGCAAGTGTGCTTATTTTATTATAATGATTATGGTTCATGTTGACTTTTCTTCATTATATTGATTATGGATTTTTTGGTATCCTTTGGTATCCTTTCCTATTTAAATGTTTTTGGGCTACTTTTGTGGTGGAAAGTGACACATAAATATAATGCATGCATGCACGAATGGATGAGATGGATGCTAATTTGCCTAAGAAGCAGGGATGGGGTAGGATTCACCTTGAAGATGAAATGGAGTGTGGGAGGTTGGGAGCAAAGTCATCTTCCATAGCCAAACTCTGGTGCTTGACACAGTTTTCTCACAGCCAGGTTCTATTCTGGTATTAAAACAGAATATATTAAAATATTACAGCAGTGGAGTGTGGGGAGGTAAGGCAAGGAAGGGATACGTTTGCTCCCATCCCATCTGTTTAATCTTTAAAATGAATCCTGCCCCCCACTTATTTCATAAATGCATTTCTCTGATTTGGCCCTAAGTTGTCTCCCAATATTCCTATGACCAGATTTTCTCCCCATTCCATTCTGTTATTGATCGTTTTCTTCCACATTCTGCTTTGTTGCTTCTGGATTTAAAGTTAAGAATTTCTACAATTTATTTTGGAGTTGGTGCAGGTACAATTTGCCACAGTTTTCAGTTCACAGTTCACATCTTTGATTAAGTCATAGCACTACAAAGAATATTGATACCGTTGTACCATCACATCAAGGTTCCCTTCTACACTTCTTTAAAGTAAGATTGAACTAAATTTGTATGGCTTACAATTTATTAAAATCTGAGAATGAATTTTAATAAATAGAACATTGGCATTCAATGTGTGCTTCTTTCATGTCTATGGTTCAACCAGGGCCATGAAAGGCATAGGAAGTAGACTCCCTTTCATTGTGAGAAATTTTCATGTAGAGTGGAACCTATATCTTGCTTGCTTGGAAGTCAATAAAAAGTACATTGTACTCATATAAAATGTGTTATGCTTGAGTTGCCAGAAGAAACCCTTCTACTTGAGTGAACAACAGTGAAATCAGTACGGAATTCTAGCATCATTCCGTTGTGCAAGATTGAATTCTAATCTCATAAGTGTTAACAGAATGCAGAGTTTCCTTCTCAGTTTTGTACTATTGGCACACAGCTATCTGGATTAAATGAGACCAAAACCTCTACCCTAAAGCTTTTTGTGCCATCGCATAGCTGCTTATGAAAGGGAGGGAGGTACCGATGACTAGGCCATCATGGCAAAAATCATAATATGCACCATTTAAATGGTCGTGTAATCAGTAATGATGCTGGCATCCTTTGCTAAAATCAGGGCAAGAATTTTCACAACTATATCCATTTGTCATCCAGCAAATTTTAATTCTATTTCTACCAAAAAGGCTGAAATATGTTTTATTATTAGCCCTGTGCCAAAAATATCTTCCACATTTTTTCAACCATTCTAATTCAATTTGATTGAAATGAAATTGCTTTTGAAAATAAATTCAAAGGAGAATAAATGTTTAGGGAGTGGGTTCAAGGTTGTTGTACTTACCTTACTTAAGACTGGTAAAAGAGTGTCCACAGGTATCCTGTATTTTATTGTATAATAATTGCTTTGGTAGCCTATAGTCTCTTTGTCTTCCTACACTTCAATGAAAGCCCAGGAGAAGACATCATGAGAGAATTCCTTTTAGATGGCTTTTTCAGATCAGGGAGACTGCAGAGCAATGGAGAGTTATGTAATTGAAATAAACACACAAACACACACACAGCACCGTCAGCCACCTCACCGTGATTTGGCAAAAAATACAACAACAACAACAACACCCCCCAGATGCCTCTTTCTTGGTGGAAGAAAACATCCAGCACCAGCTCCACATCTTCTCCACAGCTGGACACAACACTGCCCCTCTCATACCTGCTACATGGCTTTCGGGGACATAGTGCAGTAGAGAAAACAAATATCTACAACCATTTCTCGTAAACTGAACATTTTGAAGATCCTGGGGAAAGTTCTGAATCCTGAACAATGTCAACTAAAGCTAAATTAAAATTTCAGAAGACATTTCTAAGAGTGTTCTTTTCTTACCACCACACTCCCAGAAAAAAAGGCCACTTTTATTTTCTCCAAATTTTGCTTCGACATGTGTGTGTATATGTGTGTGTGTGTATTGGCTACCCTGGAACAATGTTAGATATGGGGGCATTGTGAAAGGATAAAAAATGGGGGGCAGGACTGCAACACAGTTGCTATTGTTGCCATTTGCGGTGGTAGTACAGGCACACACACACACACACACACCTTAGGAAAACAGAGAAGCTATGTTACAAGCCCTGCCAATGGTGAGACCTACCCGGCAGAAAATGTTGGAGAATTTCTTCTCCCCTCGGAGAAATTAGTGGACATCCCCGCCACCAACATTTCTCTGCCCACAATAGGGTGGAGTTTGGCAGAATTACTAGGGGTGTGCATCGGATTGGGTCCGATCCACGATCCGAAGCCAATCCGACCGAAATCGGATAAAATTATCCGATTACGATCCCGGCTTCTGGATCGTCCAATCTCATCCGAACCGGTCCGGAAGGACCCAGTCCGGTTCGGATAAAATCGGAGGATTGGACCTCCTCCTCCCCCTCGTGCTCCTTACCTGCCGGGGCCATCCACTGCCATCCGCTGCCCCCTTCTACTGAGAAACAGGCTTCGCGGCCTGCCTCTCAGTAGCACGCCAGGTGATGATGTCACCCAGCATGCTACTGAGAGGCAGGCCGCAAAGCCTATTTCTCAGTAGAAGGGGGCAGTGGACGGTAATGGACAGCCCCGGCAGGTAAGGAGCGTGAGGGGGGAGGGGGGGCACTTACATGCCGGGACGGCCACTTCCCTCCAGTACTCCGATCTACTGAGAAACAGGTTCATGGCCTAGTTCTCAGTAGAGCGCCGGGCCTATTTCTCAGTAGATCGGAGCACCGGAGGGAAATGGCTGCCCCAGCAGGTAAGGAGCGCGAGTGAGGGGGGAGGGACAGGGAGGCGGGAGTTAGGCCCCCACTCACCCACGCACCGCCATGTTTTCCCCATATACTTGCATTGGGGGAAAGCTATCTTTCCCCCAATGCAAGGCTATGGGGAAAACACCAAAATGGTGGCTGATTCGAAAATCGAACATCCAATTTTCAGATCGGAATCGGGTTCGATGTGATCCGAGGGACCTCTGATTTTGTCTGAACCGATCCAGGACAACGTCGGAGGTCCCGATCCGGATCCGATCCAGGGGGTCCCTGCACATCCCTAAAAATTACCCATCCCTGCTTACAAGTCATGCCTCTTGCATACATGGAAGAACCCTCCTGATTTAAGTGATTAACTAGATGCCATTTGCATTTAAAGTCACTAAGCAAATGGATGTCTATAAACAAAAAATATTAATGTACATTTTCTCCTCCCTTTCCCAAGATCCCCATCCAACTACAGGTTTGTTTTTTTAAAAAATCACTTGAATCACTGATTTGGTTTGGTGCATTTCTGCCATTGTCAGAACCACAGATCTATTGCTGAATTCTGATTAATATTTTAATTTGATGGTGTTGGAAATTCTGGTGTGATTTACAGCAGAGTTGCCTTATATAAAGAAAGCGTGGTAACACAGCATTTAATGTTAGAGGGAATAAACACAGGCTCGAGCCAGTTTAAAAGAAGATCAAATCAATTTACTTTAGTAGTGCTTTTATACATGGCATCGAAGAACCGTAAGAGCCATGCTGAGTCCAGGATTCTTTTTACACAGTGGCCAACCACCTGCCCCATGGGAAACCCAGAAGCAGGACATGAGTGCAACAGCACTTTCCCAACTACAAGCTCCCCTCCCCCACCTAAAGCTGGGTGCGTGAGAGTAAGCAAGTGAAGGGATGAAATATAGTTACTTGCTTTCTTCAGAGAAAGAGCACATGCTGCCTGTTGCAGAGGTGAATAGGAAGGGGAAGGAGTAAGTAGGAGAAAGGAACTGATCAAGTTACAGGACAATAATGACAAAGACAAATGGCTTTGATACAGCACATTCTCTATGACCCCCTCCCCACAAAGTCTGGAAGCATGCAGAGTTGTTCCCATTATCCAACAGGCAGCATTTCTAGTTTTAATCTGGCAGGATCGGGATCATGAGGATGGGTGGAAAAATGTACAAACATGTTTTTTCCCCTTTATAAATATTCTTTAGCTTAGTGACTTTAATGGAAAGTGCATTTAGATCTCTTGCAGGGTAGAGGCCTCTGTAAGCAAAGATAGTAAGCCCTATATCACTTCTCCTATATCGTCTTGCAAGCTGAACTAGTGATTCTCCTCCCCCGCTCCATCCCCCAAGCCATCAATGTGGCAGGCATGTGAATCATATTTGCAGCATCAAATTTTCATTCACACTTTGCTTCCATTTAACTGCCAGTCTTAGCACCGAGAGGCTTAAGAAATAAGCATCTGTTCCCATCCTCTTATTTCTT
Organism: Anniella stebbinsi; assembly: GCA_029215795.1. Taxonomy (NCBI): domain Eukaryota; kingdom Metazoa; phylum Chordata; class Lepidosauria; order Squamata; family Anniellidae; genus Anniella; species Anniella stebbinsi. The sequence continues at coordinate 86,476,878 of JARDYH010000005.1, read as the reverse complement.
CAGTAAGAAGCTTTGTACTTTAATGACATAGAATGAAAATCCCACAGCCAACTTCTCAGGTTGGGTATATTGTTATCTTGACAGCCCTCACGTCAATCTACCTCAGAATTGGTATCCTGAGCCATGAAAAAGTTATTTGCCCTGTCAACAGTAAAAACAACAACACCCAGGTAGCATTCCATTGACTGTACCATTTATCCTCTATCATTACAAAACACATGAGGAACAAATGTCAAAAATGGAATGGAATATTTTGTCTGCGCATTTAATCTGAAACATATACTAAAGGCATACACTTTCTAAAACTGTCTCTGCATCTCCAAATTTATTCTTTATGCTTTTAGTACTTTCAGTATTAACAACACCTCTTGTTTTTACCTACTGGAATCAATTGGAATAAAATGTTATCGATCAGTAAAAATAGTGTTGGCTAGCTTTCATTTTTCAATGAGACTTACCTTATGCTTGCAGCCTGTGAGTCCCTTCTGGGTGTTTGGCTCACACACCACAATGGTAATGAAAGAATCCTTTAGGGCTTTATTCCACCAGAATCCACACAGGCAGAACAGGACTGACTCATAAGCAATTATGAAGAACATTTTCTATACAGGTCCTCATTTTAGTTGGAGCCTAGGGGTATGTACACAATATACCAGCATCTCAATGCTAGTGTATGAACATGAAGCTCCATTATACTGAATCAGACTGTTAGTTCAGCCCTTTTTGGGCCCAAGGGATTCCTGCGGCACCCCCAACTTGGCTTGCATAAAAAGCAAAAAGGGGAAAGAATTGAGTAATTTGATCTGCTTTGATGTCTGAAGGTGGTGGTGCTACATGAGCAAAGATGGATGTTTTGGAATGTAGGGGCAAGTAGATAAAGGAATGTAAAGCTATGAAGGGGCTTTGAAAGTAAACACAGATACAAGCTTTTGCTGGATCAGGAAGTGGACAGGAAGTCAGTATAGAGATTTAAGGAAAGGTGTCACATGTCAGAGCAATGACAAGTGTAAATGATTTTGGCAGTAGACAAGGTGAGAGGTGACTAGGGTGTGAACTAAAACTTTTGGCAAGAGGGTACAGAGGAAGAGCCATGCTTTTGTTGTATACAGTTTATGTTGTATGAAGGGAGAAGTGACGTATTCGCCAGATTAAATATGGGAACAAAAGAGAGGTAGGAGTCAAAGGTGAAGGCAATAATAGCTGCAAAGTCTTTAAAAGTCTGCCACTCTGCTCCCATTTTCTTCACATTTGTCTCACCTCTATACATTTTTTTTAATCCTGTGGCCTCTATACGTTCTTTTATCCAGTTCGCACATCCCAGAATCAAATGTGGATCCGAATGCAGTCTTCATTGGAGTCCATACATTTCTGTGTTTGCAATGCGATTCATGGGAACAAAAGCAAACATGTTTGAAAACGCATATATTTGAAAAAATGTACTTTTGAAACATGCATATGAACATCTTTCATTCAACTATAGACATGCATATGTTTAAAAATGCACACAATGTACATTTGAAAAATACACACGAAATACGCATTAAATTTTTGCAAAAAGAAAAAAAAAGTTTGCACTCTGATACAGCCAAATCAGAACGAACTTCAATATGAATAAGGAGAACCTCAAAGTTTTGCTGAATTGGACATCCCTACTTCTATGCTAGTGCTGCACCTCACAGGCCGGAAATAGAGCTAGTGAGATACAGTGATTCGATCAGAAATTCTTGAAATGAGATGTGGTTACATGAAACAGCTTCTCTCCCCCCCCCCCCCTTTGGTTTGCTGGTTAATTTTGTTGATTCTTCAGCATATTACTTTGCAGGAGGTCCCACTGGACTGAATGGGGCTGACTTCTGATTAGACATACAGGATTGCACTGTTAAATCAGATTCCTCATCTGTTTGCCCACCCCACCCCCACCCCAAATATAGCATAGGACATCTTTTGAATCATGGGGTCCGCTGTCAAATAAAGTATTATTCAGTTTCCCCGTCTTATTTATTTCGTATTTAATTTGCAGATAAATCAACAAATCAAACCGACCCATTTCAATGAAACAACATCAAAATGACCAGGGTCATTTTGACTTAACCCTCAAGGAATTATATCATTTAAAGGGAAATTATTTATTTATTTATTTATTTATTTAATAGACTTCTATACTTCTGAACATATTTAAAAATATCTCTAAGCGGTTCACAAAATACATTATAATATACATTAAAATACATAATAATGTCTAAAATATGTATATAAGATGTTCAGAAAACCACTAAAACCAGTTCAAACCAATATAACACCATAACTACAAATGAACAGACTGGATAACACATACAGTCAAGGAACTCCTGGGGAAAGAAATAGGTCTTTGGTGCCTAAAGCATGCTACAGTTGGCACCTCCCGAATACTAGTCTAGAGGGAACTCATTCCATGTTGTGGGCAAGGCACCATTACAGAGAAGGCCCACATCCTGGTTGCTGCCAGATGGCCATTTGCAGGTCATGGTGCAACCAACAAGCTCTTGTCAATGATTTTAATGTATTGGGGAAGGCAACCTGCCTTGTAAACTGATCCCAGACTGTTCAGAGCTTTATATGCCAACAGCATGACCTTGTAGTTGGCTCGATAGCTAATGGGTAACCAATACAGTTGCTTCAACACCATTGTAATATGTTAAAAGGATGTGAGAATAATCCAGCCAAGGTCAAACACTTTTAAATTCCACTGATTTGAAGAGGTGAGATTTAAGCTCATGTTTAATTCCTATTAAAATGAATGTGATTCAAAAGGGCTAATATATAACTTCCCCACTGAATGCAACTCAAAAAAAAAAAAAGAGGGAGGAAGAAAAATGTGCTGTTTTTGGACTGAGTTTTGCTAACTCACATGGCAGCTGCATCAGTCTGAAATCATACACATGACTTGCACCAAATATTCAGCAAAATCTACCCAAAATGCTGCTTTTACTGATCAAATCATCTGCTGGGATTCCAAAAACTGTTTCCCAAAATGCGTCCCAGAATTGCCTGTGGATTGGCCTGTTTGCTTAACACTTGTCTGCGGCTTGACCGACAGGCTGATATAATGAATGGTTTTTCAATTGCATGATTAAATGATTCACTAAATCCTGTATAAAGGTTATCTTTTCTCCTTTGCTCTATTGTATCCATTGATGTTTCACTCTGTCAGTGTATATATCAGTCCCTCCAGACAAAGTCGGTAACTATTACTAAAACGGCTGGGCTCAATCACATGAGGAGCAAAATGCTGTGTACACAATGCCACACTCACACCCTAACAAACCTCTCACTGTACCAATTCATTTTGCAGTGGGTCAGAAGTGATTGGGTCCTGCCCAATCAGTAGTAAAATGGTCCTGTGGGCAAAGCCTCTTGTGATGCCAGTCAACTGGCACCTGAACTGAGTCAAGTTCCCCTTTCTCCAAACCACCTTCTGAAGCTGAAGGTCAGAATTCAGGAATCTTACTTGTTGATGAATTCTAGAAGGTTCCACTAGCCAGGAAACTGTCTGAGTTAACTGCTGGGTCTTACACATTTTCAAAAATGGAAGATCAACAAAGGTTTGCTACTTTCTTCTTTCCTGTGGTCCTAAGGGCTCTGGAACTTGAAACAATCGCCTCACCTGGCAGAGAGCCCAGTTTGAATGTGTCAAGGATAGTTATGGCACTGCCATAGGGTCCTATAGGGTAGTTTTGTTTTTTTTAGCTAAGATTTAATAAGAAATATTCTAGAAGTCTTTGGACCTGTTTGGCCTCTGGAATGTTAGAATCTGTGTGAATTAATCTCTGTCAATGTTCTCAGAGCAGGGATGGAGAAGTGGCCCTAGTCCAGCAGCCACCTGCTTGTTTTGACGTTGGCAGAGAAGAGGTCTGTGAGAACTTGATAGAGAAAGGATGGGAAGTTCCATAAGGATCACTCAGATTGAAGCGGATGTTGGTGGACTGATCAATGCTGCCCTGTTTGGACAAGGGCACTGCTGAAAGGCCAAAAGCCCCTGTCTGTGAAGTGGTCTGGAAGAGGCCTACGCCTCCCTTTTTAAGCTGGTGCAAAGGTGAGGAGCCTTTGCTAGGAATATTTGATCTGCATTCTTGGAAAACCTCCCTGTTTGGATCCATCTTCTTCTGAGGCTCTGGCGGCATTCTGCACATTTTCCTTCCTAAGTGGAACTTTGGATTACTGAGAACTTGCCTTGAAAAATACAGTGAAGCTTTTCATAGACTTGGACTCTCTTTTGCTATGAATTGTGTGTCTGTGACGTCAGCTCAGTGCATGATAATTGACTGTTGGACCTTCTTTCCTTTGCCTGGACTCATGCTGTGAGGAGTTGCCCATGCAAAAGCAGTGGCATGGAATTCCTTGCGTTTGACGGTTTACCTTTCCCCGTGATCTTGTCTGAGCCTCGACCATGTTGTCTGGAGTTACCAGTGTATGATACCGGGTTGGACTAACTCTCTCGAAGTGATTTGCTTTTCAAGAATTTTATCCTTTGATTGCCTGAGAGGTCATGTCAGGAATCATCACCCCTCCCTTGTCCGAGTTTGGAACCCATGTATGAATTGACCCTTCCCTTGTGTTCAGAATTGTTGAGATGACAATGGGGAAACCACGTTGATGGGGATCTCATCATGGTAGTAGTGATTAGCTTTTGACTGTTCTGGAATTTCTTGGAGGCTATCAGCTATATGATTTCTGAAGTATGTAACCATTAAGCTTTTGCTGTGGGATTTCCTGCAATAAAGAAGTCTTACTGATTTGAGTGTCCCCTGTCAATTCGCCAGAACGTGTGCTTGCCTGAGGGTCTGGAGAACCTGACAGAATGTCTGCAACCTCCATCCCACCATCAGACTCTGAGCCTATCTACACAAGCAGAATAAAACACTTTCAAAATGTTTTGAAAACTGTATATGGAGTGTGTCCTGGGTCCTGACAGTTGTCACTACTGTTATAAACCGTTTTAAAGCATTTTAAAGCAGTAGTGTAGATATGTTTGTCGTCTATGTGACATCCTGACTACAACATCCAGCCACCCTTCCTCCTCATATTCCCCCCACCATCTACCAACCTGTTTGTGTTTTTTTTTATAACATCTGCCTGATGAAGATATCTGGAAACCTCAAAAGCTTGCACATTGAATTGGTTCTTTCTTATGGTCAAAATGGTTGCCTTTATTTTTTGTATTGATTGTTGATGGTCATTCATGGGTAAGAAATCATATATTCATACTGGAATAACATTTAAGAAAATGCTTTAAAAGATAGGATTGCGTTTCTATATACACCTAATAGGGACTACACCCTATTGTTTGCTCAGAAGTAAGTCTCACTGAGTTCAGAGAGGCTTACTTCTAAGTAAGTATGCCTAGGGTTGCAGCCCAAAGTGCTTAGGCTTGTAAGACAGGTCAATCTTATTATTCCATGCTACTGAATGAGGACTGATGTCAAGAGATGGATGTCCAAGGCCAGCGATCTCATTTCTTAGGTGAGATTTCAACTATACTATACAGGGCAGATAGAGTATATTAATTTAGCATTTCCACTGCCCGGCAAAATTAAGAATGATATAAATGTGAAACCACTGAGGATAAACAATTAAGGAAATATTTCAGTATATTTGAAAATACTGATGCCATAAATCAGGCTGCGATTCAAAAGGGATATTGATGGTGCTAGGAGATTCCACTGCTTCAGTTTCTTTTACAACAAATTACTATCAAATTGAAATTTGTAGGTGGAAAGAGATATAGGTATACTGTGTATGTTTGTTACATAGTTTAGGTCGGAGCTAAAAGCTTTCCAGAGATAGCTTTTAGCCAAACTTTGGGGTGGTTTAGCAGCCAAAAGCAGCCTCTCATTTTATGTAATTTTGCTGCCATGTCTCTTGTCAGCACTACTTGTGACAACGGCAACATTCCTCACAACTGGCGGCCATCATTTTCCTCAGAACCTCAACCATTGTGTACTACAACATCATTTGAGGGGGAGGCTAGAGAAATGGTGGCCCATAGCCACCAGGTGGTCCATGCTATTTTCTCACAGAAATACTCCCCACCCACCCACTCCACACAATTATATGTCATTGTCTGAAGGGGACTCTGGGGAAAAGATGGCAGCCACCAGATACTGAGAATGAAACTGCCGTAACCGCCACCACCAATAAGTGAGTACACAAACATGCATGCACACACAGGGCAAATGACAATATGTTTTTGCTGGTGCAATGGGTTTCCCCAAAAATCCTGTTGCAGCAGCTAAGGCTATTAGCATTACTAGCGCAACATAATTTATATGGACACTTGTGTCGACCTGGATACTGCCTACAATATTTCATCCCCACCTGCCCACAATATTTCATTCCCACCCACCACTACTCCCCACCATTCCACTGCCAGGAAATGGAGCAGCAAAATTGGAAGGGGAGGCATTTTGGCCTATGTATGTATGCATGTTTAGGGGGCAATGGGGTTGACCAAGCTAAAACTGAGTACTGCTTTCAGTTAATTCTCTCTCATTGAAATCAGAGGAATGTAAGCATGCTAAAGTATGCTTGGTTGGGGAATGCTAAACTTTGTCTGGGTCATGTTCAATGTGAATTTCAACTAGGGATGTGCACGCCTGAAAATATCGTATCATTATTAGAATGTCGGACCAAAAAAAATATTGTCTCCGATAATATCGTAGGTTAATTGTATCGTATCATATTTCCGATAATTATCAGAGACAATAATTTTTTTGGTCCGACATTCCGATAATGATACGCTAATTATTGGAAAGACGATATTTATATCGTTTCCACATTTTGCCCTATAGACTCTAGAGTTGATTTTTGAGTCAAAAGGGCCGAAAACTTCTTAATTTTCCAAGTTACAGATTTGAAACTTGGTCACAGTGCAGACTGAGGGTTGCTAGTTTTGTGTGCCAAAATTTAGAACAATCAGTGCAAGCGTTACTCGGAGGTAAGCTTTCAAAATCCACTTTTTCAGGTGGCTGAAATGTGGTCCTTTTTCAAGAGATGTCCATTACAGATGGGCATCTCACAGATGGCCTCGAGGGGACTCAATTTCATACGCACAGCTGTAGGTGTTACTCAGAAGTAAGCTCTCAACAGCATGCACTGTTTCCGATAATGCACTGCTGCTGAGAAGTGCTATAATAATAACTCCTCATTTTGAAACAGCTAGTCCTTAAAGTTGGGGACCTTACCGAAGGGCTGTAGGGAGTGGACTGACATAGCTTGTGTCCATGTTGTTATTGAAGGCAGAAACACAGATGCACATTGACCTTCCAAGGTGGCCCGGGCAGGTTCAGTGGCTCAAAAAAGGCAATGTGTGAGGGATGCTTTTGCAATCCCTCACTAATGGAGTCCACGAGGAGGAGGAGGAGGAGGAGGCCCATTCCTGTACACACACGGCAGTCAGGCTGGTGTGCTTTTTGACCACACATTATGTAGTGATATCCTTTGTAGCTGGATCATGGAAAAGGTAGCCACTCCATTCCTAGTCACCACCGCACCGACTGCACATGTTGCAGGAAGCAGCTTGACCACCCAGCCCTCATGGGTTACCCACTCCCACTTTTAAACCATAAGGAGGACACTGTGATCCCTTTGGTGCTGTGTGCGACTGATCCAGGACTTCAGTATGAATGTGGGCCAGGCACAGTAGTACTTAGGAACAAGTGATGGTGATGTCCATCCCAATGAATGGACTGTGAGCAGGAACTATGCTCCTAGCTAGCAGTAACAGAACTGCTGCTGGCTTATCTCAATGATTAGGCCATGCATGTCTAAGAACAAATAAAAAGATATTGGGGGTAGGGGAATAGCACGGGTGTTATTTTAGAGCCAGTCTTACCCAGGCAGGGCCTCATTGGGTCAGGAGATACCCCAGAAGTGAGGAAACCTGGATGATCCCACAAGCAGCACTGAACAGACAGTGAGGAATTATGATCTGCGAAGAAATTCCTCTGCCTGGCACAGTGGACCCACTCCACTGAACTGAATGGACTGGGAGGAACTATGCTGCTCCTCGCAGTAGCATAACTGCTGGCTTATCTCAAGATTAGGCCATGCATGTCTAAGTACGAAGGAAAGGGACATTTGGGGGTAGCGGAATAGCACGGGCATTGTTTTTCAGCCAGACGTAGCCTGGCAGGGCCTCATTGGAGCAGATACCCCGGAAGCAAGGAAACCTGGTTGATCCATGCAGAAGCATATACATGTGATGTGCCGTTGACAACTGCGAATTCCATCAAAACAACCCTCATGCACCGCCTTGACCTCATAATGTTTCAAATGACCCAGTCTGCCCGCCATCCCCATGCATGCAGGTTGGCAGTTCTTCATGCCAGAGCTGCGCACATTGGCTGGAGCAGTGGCCAAAAAAAAAAAAAGCAAGGTGTGAGGGATGCTTTTGCAATCCCTCACCAATGCAGCTACACCTGAAATAGGTGAAGTTAACAAGATCCCTGGTTCCCAGGAATCCAGAAACTCAACCATCTGTATCTGGAGCAGAGGGGAAAGTCACATTCTGGGCAGAGGTGGGCACATTGGTGGAGCAGAAGGAAATAAAGCAGTCACATTCTGGGTAGAGGTGGGCACATTGGCTGGAGCAGTGGCAAAAAAAAAAAAAGGAAATGTGTGAGGGATGCTCCTGCCATCCCTCACTAACGGAGTCCACAAGGTGTTTGAAGAGCAGACCCCTGAAAGTTACCTGCCAGAACGAGGGACGTAGTGATGAAAAATAATAATACAGGAATCTGTCAAGGCACTGTCACTGGAATGCCATGCATACACTGACTGCAGTCCCTCACTACAGCAGTTCACACTGGGCACATTGACAGGAGCAGTGTCTTTAAAAAAGAAATAAAATGTGTGAGGGATGCTTTTGCTTTGCAGTCCCTCACTAAAGCAGTCCAGACTGGAAACATTGGATGGAGCAGTGGCAAAAAAAATAAAGGCAAGGTGTGAGGGATGCTACTGAAGTCCCTCACCAATGCTGCTACATCGGAATTAGGTGAAGTCAATGAGTTGCCTGGTTCCACAACATCCCTATTAACAGGGAATCCGGGTTCGATTCCAGAGGGGTAGCCTAACAATACATCTTGCAGGAAGCGGCTTGACAGGCCAGGCTAGCGCCAAGGAAGATGTGCGCTTGATTTCACTGAGGGAGAGACAGCCACCCCAGAACTGCCTCCAGAAACAGCATCTCTCCTAGACCCAGGGCCACCTCACCCAAGGTGCGCCTTAGAGCCACATTTCATTCTGCTGCAAAGTGATTGAAATTATTTATAATAATTACAATGTAAGCTTTGCCCACAGTTTGTGACTTTGTGTGCTGCTTTGACCACACAGATTGTGGAGTGAGTGATATCCTGTGTAGCAAGCTACATGACACACCAGCACACTCACAGTCAATCAAGCAAACACACACAACACACAGAGATTTTTTTAAAAAAATTTTTGGTTTTTTTAAAGAAGTTAAACAGGGAAGGGGACAACAACACACTCACTTAGTCACAGTACCCCCATTCACGCTAACCTAACCCTTCAATCAAACCAACCAAAAACATATAAATTATAACTCAAATACACAAACAATGAACAGCCAAATGAACCTGAGACACAGAAGAGAACAGAAAGATGCAAGACTAGAATGAATCTCCAACAATTCACCACCAAAATCAATCCAGCAGTAAGTAACTATAAGACCCAGGACAGAGCTCCAACAAAATCCACCCTTCTCCCTCAACGCCTAACTCCCAATGGAGCTGAAACACCAAGTGTGGGGGGTTTTATACGGGGATCTCCTTAACCCTCCTCCAACATCGTGATTGGAGCCTGCTAGAATCCTTGCTGCATGATTGGTCATTGAATCTGTCAGTCTCAGCAAACACACCCCACATTCTAGCTCCATCCATGTGGCCCCAAATGAAAAAGAGCCTTCTGATAATACGATAAAATTCCGATAATTATAGGACGATTTTTATCGTATCCGATAATTGTCGTAGGATGTTGTATTGTATCGTTATCGTTAATCGGATGTCTGACAAAGACCATATTGTATCGTTATCGGACATTTTAACGATGCAATACACATCCCTAATTTCAACAAGATCTGAAAGAAGCATCTATTTGCTAAAAACAAGAAAAAAAACGGATAGGATATCAGAGGCAAATTGAAAACAAATACTCCCGCTTCCTGAATATAACAAGAACAACAAAAATTGGTATAACGTTAGATTTCTTACAGAGTGCACAAGAATATCCATTAGGGCCTAACTTAATGCTAGAGCGGTGTTAGCATTTATTAGGGCTTTCAAATATTATCTAAGAACTATATGATAGATATGAAAGTCCTCCATTAAAAAAAAGAGAGCATAGTGAGATCTCAGAGGAATTCAGCCAATTTTGCTTTCCATGATAGGCATTAGGCAGAGCACTGTAAATGTCAAATAGGAGATTGTGTAGCAGCATCAGTCTCTAGGCTAACATACAGAGCAAACAGATATCGAAATTATGTCTTAGAATTTCAGTAGGCTTTAGTGGGTTCTTTTAAACAAACAAACAAAAAGGCATGAACGAAGTGATCACTAATACTTGAAATTCTTCTCCATTGAAGCTCATGACATCAACCTTGCACAATTGAATGTGACACGCACACACACACACACACAATGTGTAACTTGCTCTAAAGTATCAAGAATGTCTCTGACATGTTTCCGCTATATCACATATACACATAGAAGATTGTGTGAGGTGATCCCATATGAACCTCCAAAGTTTTAAATTACATTTGAAATTAGAGTACTAGAAAAACAGGTGTTTGGACAACAGATGTTGAAGTACAGCAAATGCCTGGAGGATGGTTAGACAAGCATTCCAATTAGATAGAAACTGTTTTGCTGATTTACGTTTTCCTTTAATTTTGTTTTTGTTCTTCTTTTGTCCTTGAATATAAAAGCTATTTGCACCAAACCCAGCAGGTTTTGTTGTTGACTGAGTCCATCTGCTAAATATTCACCTACCAGGAGGCCTACATTTTTTGCTTATTGTGCTCCAATAATGATAGTCAATCAACTTAACAATAATGTAGAGGGACTGTCAGGATCAGGCCTGTTCTCCCCAGTGTGAGGGAAGGGATTTTGGGGCCTGAATCATGCTCAGAATCTGAAGAAGAAACATACCAGCCAAAACAGGAAGCAGGTGGGGAGGGGGGAGACTCTTCAAGACTCTTTAGGAATCAAGGATGAATCTTCCCAGGACCATTCCCCCACCCCTGGGTACTCAGCCTTTTTTGAAAGGGGAGAGAACACTGGAGTTGACAGATCCCAGAGTCCGCCACAGGGTCAAGCGGGCAGAGTTAGGAAGAGGTGAGAGGCACTCTCTTAGGATAGCCACTCGCCAAGGCTTCCCCAAAAAGACCCTCCCTGAGGTAAAGTGCCTGTTGGACTGCCGGGAAACTGTCCAATTTTCATTGAAAGGCAACTGCCTAGCTTTGTTAGGCTAAGTAAGCTTAGAGGATAGCTCCTAGTATTCACACTCCCATCAGGAGTAAGAGAGTTGAATAAAGCTTTGTGGATTACACAGTGGACCTCTTTAGTGTCTCACATCTCAGCAGGAGGGCTTGGAATTATGACAGAGACTAAGGATGTTCTATCTACTACTCCATCATCATTATCAGCATCAGCATCAGCAACGCAGTTATTTTAACTAGCAGAAAGCTTTTCTGTAAATAGCTGCATGACCACCTCTTTGTGACTCTGTAACTCCTTTCATTTTTAAACAACTTGTGAGCAGAATTGGATATACAAGAATATTCCTCCCCAGAGCTTTCTAATTTCACTTTTTGTGTATTTTGCAAACATCCATTTTCTTGGATCAGAACTGAAATAGTATTGGACACTGCGAACCTCTTAGTGTGGGTTGAATATGAACATGGGTTGCTTCTGAATGTTTCCACAGCCACAGTTCTCTCTGGATTTTAGAGTTCTGCACTTCATGGTCTTGTTTCCAAAGTGGAACCAGTACAATAGGCAACTTCCAAACTTTGTACACAGCATGGATGCATGCAAACTTTGCAGCAGCTTTCAGTTCATTTGTGTCTTCCCAACCCCCAAACATTACCAATGCACACACTGTTACAAAGCAGCCTTCATGTGATTTTAAGGTTTGTCCAATTTGTAAAGGGGGGGGGGGCATTTCAGGCAAAGACTGAAACTGAGAAAAGGGGAGACAGTGCAAAGTGATTTATGCCATGGTGTGTGGGGAAGGGAGCAACATACAATGGCAGCAGGGGGCATCTCACCTTTCTTTCTCTGCCTTTTTTTTTTAAAAGGCAAATGGCTTTGGCACTGCATCAGCAGGAGCAGCGAAGCTCTGGCTACTGCTATTCAGCCTTCCCAGATCTGGAGGCTTTCAAGAGCACACAGTTAAGAAGCTCACTTGCAACCACTGTAAACCCTTCCCCTGAAACCATTTAAGGGCTGAATACTACCCCCCCCTCCCCACTGATATGGCATCAAGGCTGCCACTGCCAGTTTGCCACCTATGATCTCCATCACACCAGCGATTTAGTGCACTCTTGCCATGTCTGGTGTGCGGATTTGCAGCATGGTACTCACATGATGCCGTGCCTGTCCTGCTGACACCCTGCCTCTTCCTCAGCCTTTTCTAGAATGCTAAAAGTCTGCATTATTTTCCCTAAGCCTCCATGTAGTTTAAAAGGAACTGGGGGCTTGAATGGATTGCATCAGGTCCTGGCAGGGAAAAGGGATCTCTCCCAGCAGCTGGCTCCAAGCCTCAATATAAAGCCCCAACCTTGCATTCCAGGTTCAAAAACATTTTTTTTAAATCATACAATGCCTCAATCTCTGCAGAAACAGGATTGTACTCCCTCAATGCCCCCAAAGAGCCAGACTAAAGGGTCATTCCAGCTTTGCGCAGCAGAAAGGCAGTCTGGTTGAAGTACTCATCTGCCAGAACCTGACTGGAGGGAGAAAGAGAAAAGAAAGGGTGGAGTGGAGCGGAAAAGCAAAGGAGCAAAAGAACAGCTGTTCAGGTGAAAGGGATTACAAGCTTGATGCGCTGGTATAAAAAACGCAGAGGCAAACTGGGGGGGAATTAGGTGTGATAGAGGTATGAGAATGGGTGAATGCATTGGGGCAGTTGTTTCAGTCCAACACTAGACTGCATGTGTGACGGTATCAACCATCAGGAATGCATTTGCTTATCCATAAAACATTTTACAAAAAGAATCTTGATGAAATCATCTGTATGATAACATCAAAATAGATTTTGTTTTTCAAAAAATGATTATTTAGCATGATTTCTAACAGTGAAAGGAAAAAGACGCAAATGAACTGGAAACATGTTCTTTTGCCAGTATTCAGGTTAGTATTTCAATCTTTTGATAAGTCTTTGATTCATCTCACTGCTGGGTTTTTGCTTGTTTATTGTTAATGAGTATTCTATAAAGTTTTATGATCGCTGATGCCACGTGTAGGGATGTTTGCAAGCAGACATTTAGGGATCAGAGAGCACCTCCTCACATTCTCAGCCATTTTCTCAGGATTGGGAAAGGCGGGGGGAATTTCTCTTCATTCTTGGAGAAATTCTAATGAAAGTGGAATGTGTTTTGCCATTGGGGTTTTATGGATGTGCAAAGCTACTGTTCACTATCTACCTGTTATGCAGCTGATTTAGTCACAGAGGCCCTTTAAGTGAGGGAACAGGAAAAGCTGGGAACCCTATTAGTGTGGGCCAGAAGTGTGAACTGTGGGCGCTTGTATGGGGAGGGGCAGCCCATCTCATCCCGTATATATGTTCCGTATTTAAGCACAAGCCCTTGTGTTTTCAACTTGAACCTGTTCAACTGTACATTCAGAAGTAGAAAATTTAAGGGGCGGGGGAGCAACCCATGAGCCACATGTAGTCCCATTACTTTTTTTCAGTCCCTTTTTTACAATTGATTTCTTGAGCAAAAACCTTGCTACTCACAAAGACCTAAAGAAAATGTTTTGTTTTGTTTTTTAAAATTCCCACTGGTCCATCTAATCTACTGAGAAGGGACAATTTATCTGATGGATCTGGGGGCAAGAACATCATGGTTTATAGGCAGGTTAATAAGCATAGATAAGTATTCTAATTTTTTGGAAAGGTAATTGGTTATCTTTGTCTAGTGTGGAGAACATATAGGGTTATTCTAGCTTAGGCATTTATTGTGCAATTGTCATTCCCCACTCACATTTGTTTACGGCTTCTTCAGATGGTGCTGTGACTCACCGGTTTCTCTTCTGTGTCTAGCCAGAACTTTAAGCAATTTTTTTCAGAACAGGGAAAATGCAGCATTTAAGTGAAAGAAAGTACGACTTCCTCTTATGTGTTTGTGCTATTCCGCTACACCACAATGCAACCTAGAGCTTAGATAGCAGAAAAACAGGAAAGGAAAAGTTTCTCATGTAGTGCTCAGACCTTAATTCTGCAATGAAACCAAAAGCAGATACAGTGGATTGACAGCCAATTAACAGCCTTGTGTAGAAAAGCTAATTATGAACCAAGAGAACCAAAAATGGGTTAGTAAAATCTTAATGAATTTGAAGCAATCTGTTTCAAGGAACAAAGTGGGCAGAGATCTTCCTGTACAAACAACATGATAATGTTTTAAACATAAATACAAGGTACAACCCACAAGAGCACGAGACATCTGGGACAGGAGATTAAACCACAGATATAAAGCATGAGACGTAATAGAGATGTCAGTTTTACACAGTAGGGCTTCCTTAAACTAATTACATGCAATTTGCTGAAGCACACAGATAGAACAAAAGCTCTCTATGCAGAATGCCTCACTTGGAGATTTCAGAAAGCCTACTGAAGGATCATTCTCTTTCCTAATGATCAGATTCTATATGGAGGCAACATCAAGAAACAGGCTGAGAGGAATAAACTTGACTCAGGGTTTACATGAAACAGCACAATCTACAGTTAAGAGCTGGGGCAAAAAGTACCATCATAATTCACAAAGGGCCATTATTCTACTACAGTGTGTAGGGAATATATTATCTGCTTTTCTGTTGTTGTTATTATTATAGTCCTGGGGCACAGGGGGCATGGGGGGAGCTTAGTGAATGCTGGGGTGGGGGAGCAAGGGGGCAAGTAGGCATACACACATATAACACTGTATCAGGGCTTAGATGCTTCATTTTGGATAGAACCTGATGGAGAATGATTTGGAAATATGCTTTGAAGTTGCTCAAAGATGTTACTCATAAGGACTTGTAATAACTATGTTGCTTAAGGACGTTAATAATAATAATAATAATAATAATTATTATTATTATTATTATTATTATTATTATTTATAACCCGCCTTTCCCTATGGATCGAGGCGGGGAACGCAATGCAGATACAAGCATGACAAAGTTAAAAAAATTTAAACAAGAGAAACACATCATTAAAACATTTAAAATTCATCCGGATAGGCCTGCCGGAAGAGAACAGTCTTCATGACTCTCTTGAATTCATGAAGACTGTCAATTTGTCTAACCTCCTCCGCCAGACCATTCCATAGTCTGGGAGCCATAGAAGAGAAGGTCCTCTGGGTAACACTCGCCAGCCTAGTTCTGGCTGGCTTGAGTACGTTCTTCCCAGAGCACCTAAGAGTGCGGGGCAGATTGTACGGGAGAAGGCGATCCCGTAGGTAGCCTGGGCCCAAACCATGTAGGGCTTTAAAGGTAATAACCAACACTTTATACTTTGCCCGGAAACTGACCGGCAGCCAGTGAAGTGATTTTAAAACTGGTGTAATGTGGTCACCCCTAGGTGTTCCGGTGACCAACCTGGCTGTCATATTTTGAACAAGTTGAAGTTTCCGGACTAGGCACAAAGGTAGCCCTATGTACAGCACATTACAGAAGTTGAGCCTCGAAGTTACCAGCGCATGCACTACCATCTTTAGGTCTTCCAACTCTAGGAAGGGGCGCAGCTGGCGTATCAGCCAAAGCTGATAGTAGGCACTCCTGGCCGTCGCATCAATCTGAGCTGTCTTCTGGAGCGACGGATCCAGGAGTACACCCAAACTGCAAACACAGTCTTTCAGGGGGGGTGTAACCCCATCCAGAACTGGTTGACACACCTCCAAACCCAGGTTGGGGCCTTTGACAGCAAGCACCTCCGTCTTGTCTGGATTCAGCTTCAGTTTGTTTTTCCTCATCCAGCCCATTACCGCCTCCAAGCATTCGTTCAGAGGAGACACACTATCCTTAGCTGACGATGTTGTTGAAGGCATAGAGAAATATATTTGGGTGTCATCAGCATATTGATAGCACCCCACCCCATGCCTCCGGATGATCTCTCCCAGCGGTTTCATGTAAATGTTAAACAGCATTGGGGAAAGGATGGCACCTTGCGGTACACCACATAGCAACTCCTTTTTTGAAGAGCAGCTATCCCCAAGCATCACCATCTGGAACCTGCCCAAGAGATAGGATCGGAACCACTGAAGCACAGTGCCCCCGATTCCCAATTCCCCCAGGCGCTCCAGAAGGATACCATGGTCGATGGTATCGAAAGCCGCTGAGAGGTCCAGGAGTACAAGCAGAGACACACTACCCCTGTCGATACTAAGGCGTAGATCATCTACTAAGGCGACCAAAGCGGTCTCAACTCCATATCCTGCTCTGAAGCCGGTTTGAAATGGGTCTAGAAAATCAGTGTCATCCAAGACTGCCTGGAGTTGAAAGGCAACCGCTCTCTCGATCACCTTGCCCAAAAATGGAAGATTTGATACTGGCCTGTAGTTATTAAGGTCCAGGGGATCCAGGGAGGGTTTTTTTAGAAGTGGCCTTACCACCGCCTCCTTTAAACATGATGGAAAGCTGCCCTCCCTGAGAGATGCATTAATAATATGTTGTAAATGTGATCTAACTGCATGTCCTCCGTGGACGACCAGCCAGGAAGGACAGGGATCGAGAGGGCAAGTCGTCTTCTTCACACACCCAAGTACCTTGTCCACATCCTCGGTACTCACCAATTGAAACTGATCAAGTGTAATCCTACTCGTGGAGTCACTGGACACGCCACTGTCAGCCTCTGCTATAACAATGGCATCTAAGTCGGCTCTTATCGGAGAGATTTTATCTGAGAAATGATCGTTAAAAGCATCACAGCGAACTACCGAAGGCTCTAAAATCGGATTCAGGGGAGATGGAGCCTGAATTAGACCCCTCACCACCCTGAACAGTTCTGCTGGACGTGAATTCGCAGATGCAATGCGTGCAGAGAAGAAAGCTTTCTTCGCTGCACGTATTGCCACTCCATAGAAACGAAGATGTTCTCTATGTTGTGTCTTGTCGGATATAAGTCGAGTTTTCCACCATCGGCACTCCAGTTGTCGTCCTTTCCACTTCAACTCCCTGAGGTCTTCTGTATACCAGGGCGCCCTATTAGAAGCGGGCCGGAGAGGACTTTGCGGGCGATCGTGTCGATAGCCCTAGTTAGGTCTTGATTCCATCTATTGACCAGGGCTTCTACAGGATCGTTGACGATACCAGCCATGGAACCCTCCAAGGCTTTCTGGAATCCAGAAGGATCCATCAGCCTTCGAGGGCGGACCATCTTAATAGGTCCGCCACCCCTGCAGGGATGGGTGGTAGCCGTGATACTAACCCTGACCAGAAAATTATCTGTCCATGACAATTCGGAGGTATTCAATGCCTCCACCCACAGATCCGTCTGTTCGGAAATGAAAACAGCATCGAGGGTGTGACCTGCTGAATGTGTGGGTCCAGAGACCAATTGGGATAGGCCCATGTTTGTCATGGATGCCATGAACTCCCGAGCTCCACCTGACAAACCGGCTTCGAATGGGATGTTGAAATCGCCCAGGACCAAGAGCCTGGGCGAATCCAACACCAGCTCCGAGACCAGTTCCGTGAGCTCGGCCAGGGAGTCTGATAGGCAGCGGGGTGGCCGGTACACTAACAGAATCCCTAGTCTATCCCTGGCCTTCAGACTCAGGTACACACACTCGATGTGATTCAATTCCCAGACAGGATGTCTGGTCAGGTTAAGATTGCTTTTGTAGACCACAGCTACTCAGCCCCCCCCCCGCCCACTTTCCCTCACCTGCTCACTAACACAGTACCCAGCTGGGAGAGCCTGAGCCCATGTTGGGGCACTGTCATCTCCCAGCCAGGTCTCTGTGAAACATGCCAGGTCGGCCTCCTCTTCTTTGAGGAGGTCATAAATTATGTTTGTTTTGTTTTTAACTGACCTGGCATTACATAGGAGCAATGAGAGGTTCTGTGGGTGGCCTGGATCGTTCCCCAAGATCCCCGGGGTAGCAGGGCGACTGGAAGGTAAGATGGGTATTAGATATCCATCTCTCCTTCCCCTGTAACGGCATTTCACCCTGCTATCGCCATATCTCCCTCTGCCCCCCACAACAGATATTGGTGCTCCCAGACACATTTCAGTCGCCTTAAGTTGTTTATCTCTCTCTGGCGCGTGAGAGAGAGAAGGAGAGGAAGTGGGCGGGTGCAATGATGGCTGCTGCACTGTCTTCTCCACACGCGCCGTCAGTCCTTCGGCCGCTGCTGCTGTCCCGTCCTGTCCTGGTATCTCTCTTGTGCACGAGAGAGAGAGAAGGAGAGGAAAGTGGGCAGTGCAATGATGGCTGCTGCACCGTCTTCTCCACACGCGCCGACATGTGACTTGGTATTGTTCACAGATATTAGTCATATAAATTTGTGACTTATATCAACCTTATATATTCCTTTTAAGGGAACTACGTGAAGGGTCCAGGGTTAAGAACAGATGAGGTTGTGGTTAGAAAATCCCTGTGTCCCTAAGAACAGAGAAGTAAACCACAAGAAAATGGGAATTTGACCTTTCGTGGTCACAAATAACTATGTCAGGGGGAGGAGGGTATATTCTAGGAAGAGAATGGTCTAAATTATGACATGGACCAATAGATTTGGCCATTTCAGAATAAATTAATATATATTCAGAGGGAGGCCTTTGTCTTTGGGGAAATTTATTTAAGTCTGTGTAACAGGAACCAAGAGGTCTTTCCTTTCCCTCAGGCATGACATCCAGGATGTTGCTCTAAGCCTAGCATGTAGGCCTCAGTGACTCCTTGGTTGCCTGGGAGAAATGGAAGTCCCTCTGTGGAGTAGAGCTCCTTCGCAGAGTTTGTAGGAGTGTTGTCATTGGGACGTGTTTGTCTGTGTTTGTCTATGTTCTCAAGAAATCTGCCAGATCTGTGAGTATATTCTTTTAATTTGCTTTGCTGAATGGAGAAGTTTGTGTGTTTGTTTAATTTCGACTTCCTTAAATTGTTTTAATAAATGTTTTAAAGCAATAACAGTTTCATTGAGTTCTGTGAGTCTGAGTAAAATCAATCATTCTGAGTGTCTATCTTCAGATCTTCCTTTTCACCTACTATAGTGGGGAATTTGGGGAGCGTTGATGAAAGGTGCCTATATTAGGTGTCCCTCAAATAAAAGTCACCTGAAAAATTCCCCTACATATGGTATGTGAGATGTAGCACCAGGCTTCCTCTGAGCTCGGGTTACTGGAAGGGGTCAGGGCATGAAAACAGAAGCTTGCCAGTTCTTATGAGGGTGGCTAACTCCATGAGGGGTTTGCTAGGCTTCCAGTGTACAGCAGGGATAGCCTTTATTGGGCCCTTCAGCCAGTCATGGTCAGATTTTAATGATACAGGAAAAACAAAAGAAGGGAGGGTTTCCTAGTTCCTCTGGGGAAAGGGGCAGACAAGGATTATATCAGGCATTCCCAGCCTTTGGGGTTTTGATGAACACCTTTGGAATTCTGAGAGTGCCGTGGGTGCTCTCCTGAAGTGGCTGCCATGGGACAAGGGGTTCCCCATTCATAAAATACCTGCCATTGGGGGGCATGGCCAGTCATAGAATATTTATTGTTTTCAGAGGGCAATCTGGTGAGACTAAAAAGAAAAGAAATTGTCCAAACAGATGTCTCTGTCTGACATCTCAAACATAAAACCACTCTTTTGAATCCAAATAAAGATGGTACTGGAAGGCAATCCTTTTCAGTACATCAGACCACAGTCAACAATAATACTGATTTTTAAATATTAAGAAATAAAATAAGAGAGGTAGGGAGCCTGGTGAGCACCAAGAGAGATGTTCACAAGCACCGTAGCAGAGACCCCAGGACTAAGTAAACCAAAGCAGAAGCCTCCTTGGCTATTAAGAGGGCTTTGAGTTGCAGCATCCCCATCAGTAGCCCTCACAAGGGGAAGAAAACAAAACAAAATGAGCTCTCTTTAAGTGTGTGGGGCAGAGAAGGCAGTGACTTCACTCCTAAGTTAAAGACTTGCTCCTCTCCTTGCCTTGTATTTTTGCTCTCCAAACACCTCCACACTTCCCAAGTCTCTAATTATCTGGGGCTTTCGTCTTCCTTGCTTGCTTGGGCAGCAGCTATAGCCTATCTCTGCTGCCCAGCAGCCTCCATCTACTCCTCCCTCCAGTGTGTTTAAATGGCCTTTCAGCCTCCCAGACACCTTGATTGCCCACGTGTCCCCTCCATTTGGTTAACTCTCAAGTGAAGAGGACATTGGCTTGGGCAGGGGTCACTGTGTTGGGCAGTTTAAGTTACTTCAGCAGGCACAGAGCAGCTAGTCTGGGAGTATGCCATTACATAAAATATCAAGAGGCCCCTGACACTGGCTTGAGTTTGTGTGCTGGCCCATCACACTGGGGTGATCAGGCAGAAACCTTACTGTTGTGGTCAAGGCTAATTGATAAAGGAAAGTCATAGAACCCAACGGCCTACTTCAGTGTCTTGCTTGCTGTGCCTTGGAAGCGAAGCGTAACTGTGAAGGGAAGCTAAGCTGAGCTGACAGCTAAAGTGTGGAGGGAGAAAGAGGGGCAATGAGATGGAGATTTGGTTCATATGATCAAAATAAGCCACTGTGGCTTATTTAAACCATACGGAGGTTTATTTAAATTGTGATGCATGTGAGATACGATTTCCATAATCATAGCCTGGGTGCAGCTTGTCATGTCATCTAAATCTGGGCAGTATGGCTGTTGGAGGGGAAAAGAACACTCCAATAACCCATGGGCCGTTTTAAGATTATTGGAGGGTTGTTTCCCCATGGTGGCTTATTTTGATTGTATAAAACAGCCCAGAGTTGAGGCTGAAAGTAAAGAAACTGAGCCCAGAACAGTGACCTTATAGTTCTTCTACTATTCGTCTGCCATTGTTCCCTAATATACATGAACTATATCTTTTCAACATGGTGTGTATCACTTTTGAATGTAATGTAGTTTCATTTTTAATTTAATATTGGATCATATTGATCCCATATTGAGTTTTATTTTATTTAGTTATTTACAATATGTATGTATCAGACAAATGTATGGTTCAGAACTTATTTTTACAAGCTTTTCACACTTCCTAAATTTTCCGGCACAGTTCTTAGCTAATAAATAAATAAATAAATGTATCAAACTATATTTTAAAATTTGTATCTGAGGAGATAGAAGAATACCTTTGCTGATTGGGGCTTCAATGTTGTAAAAGGATCTTGGCTATGATACAGGGTACTGCTAGATATTAATAAAGTACTATATGAAGTCCTGTGTGGAAGGCCACAGCTTCTTATGGGAAACTAATGCCTCTGCAGCATTGAAAGGCTCCTATGTGGAAGCAACCTCAGTCTGCAGTAACCCAAAGTTAAAATGTAGCCCGACATGAAAGATGCTGGAGTTTCCTTTCTATCCCTTGGAGTGCAGTTCTCACGAAGGTTAAGAATCTCAAGTTGTCTAGCAGAAAGGGTGAGGGGTGGACTTCTCAGACCCATCAAAGATCTACCATGCAGGTAAAGATGTATGGGTTTTGTTAAATCTGCTCCTTCTGCATTTCACGGATTGTCAGGTTTGGTTTTGTCATCCACTTATTGATGGAATCTGATTTTTCTCAATTTTCTGAACTTGCGTTTGTGCACACTTGCTTAAGTGTACACTTGCACCTCCAAAATGTGCAATTTCACTCTTTAACCTATGGTGGTAAATGTGCATATTCAATCAGCTTTCCTGCATTTTTCTATAACTATATTTGCATACAATCCCGGAAAGTAAAAAGAAAAAGAAAGAAAGGTCCAAAAGTCCACGGAATCTACACAACTTGGAAAAAGATGATCTGCTGAAGAATCTGAAGGTCAGATTGATAGAAAACCAAACTCTTTTGAATCCACTGTGGATTTCTCTAACCTCTCTACATGCAGACTGCCACAAGTGGCATACTAATCCCCATGGTGTTTTTTTTCCCAATCCCTGCAAATGCACGGCCAAAACAGAGGAAATGCATCACAAAAAAGAGCAAAAGATTATATAGATTTGCATAAAAGTTGCAAATGAAGATTTGTATCTATAGATGCAAATATAGTTTAACTGCTAACTGATGGCAGGCAACTTCAAGGCTCCTGCTCTACTGTTTTATGGTGTTGTAATCTTTAAACCAGATTTGGACAGGAGAGCCCTTGAAACAGAGGGCACCACCTATAAATAGAGGACTGCAATCTTCCCTTATATGAACACATATGGGGGCCTGCATAAGAATGTCAGTGGCAGTTATTCTTTATCAGAATGAATAGGGATATTGCGGGCATCCGGTTGGGGCCAAGAATCTGGTGGGCAACCCCTTATCCGGATCCCCTAACCTGGCTCGCCAAGGCATGGGGCACTTGCACACATGCTCATCAAATCCCGCACAAGCATCCCCAGCTACCTGCTTCCCCCTGCAAGCCGTCTGAAAGCCGGCATTTTCCATAAAAGTTGGGCTCCTGAAAGTGCACAGATCTGATCTTGCACTCAATGGCTTCCACAAATGGCCATTTCTGCAAGATTAAAGGTGTATTGCCATTGTGTGCAAGATCAAATGTGCATACTTTTGGGAGCCCAGCTTTTAGTGAAAATGCTGGCTCCCAGCCAGCTCCCAGGGAGAAGCGGGCTCTCGTGGCCCATCCACTGAGCAATCCAGGGGCTCGCATGGCCCTGCTTACTCGGGAGAGGCAACGGCAAGGGTACAAGTGCCTGACGCTCCAGAACAATGTAAATCCATCCATCCCTAAGAATAAATGTGTATATTTTTATATTGTGGGTTTTAATATATTGTCGAAGCTCTCCAAACTATGTCTTCTATTTTTTCCTTTCACTGTAAAAGAAAAATAAATAATTCTTGAGTTGACTTTTAATTTTTGTAGGTTATAAATTTCTAGTTTTTAATGGTGCTTGCTTCTGTATTCCATTCTATTTCACTGATTTATTCAGTGTGCACTTGTCTGTCGCCTGCTTTATGGAATCTGAAAGAAATGTGTATTACATTCACTGAAATATATTGAAAAACTCTAAAGAGAAGCAAGTTAGTTTGGGCATTTACCGTTAATTGAAATTTTCTACAAGTAGCAGTTAAAGGACTGCTAATGCTCCTGAAATTTGCATCATATGAAACATCTGCTACTCTTCAGCACAGTTCTGATAAAGTTACAACCAGCTCATAAATTTCAAGTGGGAGTAAAAGAACTTCTCTGGTTCTGAGGGGCTTAATGTTCTGAAAAATGGGATGGAAGATCACATGCTGTACTGAGACCATTTAAAACCAACAGTATTTTTGCCTATATTTCAGGAGCAGTCCATTTTATGATAAAGTTCAGGGCTGCCTTTTGTGGCTGCAATAATAATGTACTAAATTATTTTCCATGCCACTTGAAGAAATTGCAGAAGTAGGAGCTTGTTTATGTGTGAGCTTGGAGTACCATGTAGGGGAAGCAAAACTGTCTCAGGTTGTACAGTGATTTGATGTTTGGTGCTGTTGTTTCCTGTGATCTTTTTACAAGAAATTAGAGCAAGAGGGTAGATGTCACTGGTGTCCTCATAGGGGAACATTCACATCTCTCTTATTGAAGGACCTGGTATATGCTAGCAATTCCACTCAACGAATGCTTGCATATGCTAGGTATTTCATGCAAACTTATTTGCAGAGAAAATGACCTTCCAGGCAACCCTCCTTCCTTGCCTGGTACTAGCATATGGTCCTGCTGGACCCTATTTATGTTGGCCTGAAGTAGGGTGACCAGATTTTGGAACCCAAAATCCCGGTCCAAAATGGCCACCCAAAACAGCTGCCCAAAGGGGGCATGCCCCCCCAAAACATAATATATATATATATATATAAAAGGCCACCCGCCATGTGGCCAACAAGCAGATCTGAACCCCCTCCCCACCCCCCCACCCGAAACAAACGCCATCACCACCAAGCCACCCCCCAAAAAAACCACAGCGAGGGGGAGGGGGCTTACCTGCTGGGGTCGTCCGCTGCCGTCCGCTGGCGCCCGTGGGTGCCAGTGGATGGTCCCGGCAGGTAAGAAGCGCGACGCGGGAGGTGGGAGGGCCCCCCCTTACCTGAGTGGCCGGTTCCCTCCGGTGCTCAAACCTACTGAGAAACAGGCTTCGCTGCCTGTCCCTCAGTAGCGCGCCAAATGATGACGTCATCACCCGGCGCAATACTGAGGGACAGGCCGCGAAGCCTTTTTCTCAGTAGATTTGAGCACCAGAGGGAAGCGGCCGCCCCAGCAGATATGTGGGGGGGCCCTCCCGCCTCCCGCCTCCCGCTTTCCATTCCTTACCTGCAGGGGCAGCCGCTTCCCTCCAGTGCTCGAATCTACTGAGAAACAGGCTTCGCGGCCTGTCCCTCAGTAGAACGCCGGGTGTAATCAGCAGGCGCGCTACTGAGGGACAGGCCGCGAAGCCTGTTTCTCAGTAGATTCGAGCACCAGAGGGAAGCGGACGCCCCGGCAGGTGGTGGCAGGGGGGTGGGTCCCCCCACCCGAAACCCCACCACTAAGCCACCCATCCCCCCCAAAACCCAGCCCGGACCTACCGGGTCTGCCGCCGCTCGCCGCCGCCGCCGCATGACCCCCTGCAGCCCCGGTTTGCCCCCGCCGCCCCCCGATCGGCCCGGTCGATCTGGTCACCCTACCTAAAGCTACCAGGAGAGCATTGCATTGTGGGGGAATGAAAAAGGTGCTACAACAAGTCCAGCAATGCAGGCCCAGCTGCATAGCTGGACTTGTCAGCAGTACCGCTGTTGCTGGGCCACTTGCCCCTGCTGCTAGCTGCTGTTAGCCCACTGGAGCCCTTCAAACATGGATCCTGCCTCCCACCTTAATTTCTCCTTGTGATACACAAATGAGGCTCCTGCATCTTTTCATAGTATGCTCAATTCCTCTTCACTAAGTAGCTAAAACAGCAGATGCTGTAGTGTAAAGTCTGGCAAACCAAGAGGAAAGAAAGTGGCAAGATATTTTGATATGGGTGGAGCAGTCGACGCCTGAGAATTGTAGGAGTGTGTTTGTTCAACACCTGAACAGACCTAAGAATTCCAGAGATTGCAGAGCCGTTTCATGGATATGATTCACAAGCAGCCATTTTGGAAAGTTTGGTTTGGTGGGTGATGAGAACATTTTTTTGTTTTCCTGCATATGTGAGCATAGTGAATAAAACTGATCTTATCAATAAATCAGTTCAGTTTTATAATTTATAATATGGGAGCATCACATGTAACAGAGAAAAATATATATCCAATGCATTATAAAAAGTAAAAATGAACAAATTAAACAAAGATTAGAGAAAATGATGCAATCCTATGTGGATTGTCTGCAGCTTCTGAACACAGAGGCAGACAGGTATCTAATAAAGGGCGGGAGGAAAGTGGAGATGAACTTCTCAAAATCTTTATGTCCTTATTAAAAAGCAAGAAGTCTAGATATGATGTATGCAGAACAGAAACATCTTTGGTCAGAGCAGAAGTTCAACCACGGCATCATGGAAGCTAGTTATTCAAGACGTTTTCGTTCTGAATGTGAATGCGAAGCAAACGCTGCAAAGCTCAAGGATATTACATAAGCAAAGTGCACTCATTTCAAAATGCCTCTTCATTGCCACAGTTTCTGAGAGAGTTTTTGAATTTCTTGCTGAAATCTTGGATAACAGGACAAAAAAAGAGGATATTTTCTATTCAGCCCTAAGCTGCATTTTCATTTATTACATCCTTGACTCTCATGGTTTAAAAACAACAGAAAGCAACATTATTTCCCTCACCATTTCAGCCAGTCCTCACCCTGAACTAAGTAATTGCCATAAAAACCATGGATCAGCAAGCTTAGAATGCAAACTAAAGTAATTGCAGTACTCTGAAGTCACTGAGAAAGAAATTACATCTACACTTTCACCTGCATTAAAAATGACATTCTTTGTGCTCTTTATTACCACGTTTGGTGCACTGGGACTTAGTCACACTTGTGTTCACCTTTGGTGATGTGTCCATGCATTGTGGTGTGGATGCTTCACGCCCTGGAATAGCGGAGACCAGACAGTTCTCTTGCAATGACAATTCCCCAGCTAAGGAGCAATTTCTCACTGTGACAGTGCCCATGCCCGGCACTCTCAATTGCTTTACAGCTGAGCATGCAGATAGATAATCATGTGTAATTCAGCATGCAGGCTGGAGGTTGACAGCTCCTAATGCAATTCCCAATCATGACATCCTAACTCACCAGTTTCAGGCAGCAATGGGGGGGATGGGGGCAAAGTGCTGTGTTACCAAACTGCAAATATGTAAAGGGAGATTGCTACACTGCTCAGGGGAGGAAGGATGGAAATGCGTGTAATGCCATTCTGAGAGCTGCAATGTTTGTATGCCAATAAAGCAGGTTACACTTCTATTCCTGGCCTGTGCAGAAAATATATTTCTCCATACAATCCTGCTAATAGGGAGAGGATCACACTGAATAACAAGCAGAAAACATACACACAACCTCAAATCCAACTGTATAGCAAATCAACAAACAAAAAGGTTAGCTAACTGTTAGTTGATTGGAGCCATAGCAAGACCAGTCTTACCATTAGGCAGAGTGAGGTGGTCACCTCAGGCAGCAGTTGCAGGGGCACAACAATAGCAGTCTATAGCTGTTCCTCACAAACTCTCCAGCTGTTCCCCTCCACTGAAGAACAGAGCTGTATGTGTGTGTTACACCGCCTGTCCTGGAGCCCCTGTCCTAGAGCTTCCTCAGGTGTGGTGGAAAACATTGTTTCATCACCAATATTGGAGCAAGATTCAACTGCCAGTCCAGCCAGCTTCTGTACATGGAATGGGGAAGGGGCACCATTTTGTCCTTTGCTTCAGGCAAGAAAATACCTTGGGTTGGCCTTGGATCATACCTTAGTGCTAGAACACATGCTTTGCCTGCCAAAACTTTCATGTTCCCTCCCTGTCATCTCCAGGGAAGATTCTGTCTGAAGCCCTGGAGAGCCACCACCAGTCAGTCTGTAGAGACACAATACTGAGCTAGATGGACTAGTAGTATGACTTCGTATAAAGCAGC
Organism: Anniella stebbinsi; assembly: GCA_029215795.1. Classification (NCBI taxonomy): domain Eukaryota; kingdom Metazoa; phylum Chordata; class Lepidosauria; order Squamata; family Anniellidae; genus Anniella; species Anniella stebbinsi. Next base: position 86,449,433 of record JARDYH010000005.1, on the reverse strand, counting down.
TTCCTATGTTCTACACCAGGGATGGGCAGAAAGTAGATCTCCAGATGTTTGAGACATCCACTTTTATGGCAAATGGTAAGCAATGGCAGGGAGTTGAAGTCCTAAACCTCTGGAGATCCACTTTCTGCCCATCCCTGTTCTGTATGATGCAACCCGTATTGTATTCATAATAGTATTATAAGGCTATCTTTTCATATGGTCAGCCTACTATTATCTATCCTACAGGATGGTTAGAAGGATAGCTGCAGTAGTCTTTGTTGCAGCAAAAACAATTACATGTGTTGTGGCACCTTAAAGACTAACACAATTGTTCTGGCCTAAGCTTTCATGGACAGATGCATGGTCTATATACACATGCTAGGTTGGGCAGGGTTGTGTGTGGAGGGGTATTACCTGTGTTGCCAAAGGGAATTGAAAAGCAAAAAATACAGACAGTGCTGATTATTTATTTATTTATCTATCCCACCTTTTTTCCTCCAAGGAACCCAAGGCGACCTACATAATTCTCTTCCTTTCCATTTTATCCTCACAATAACAACCCTGTGAGGTAGGTTGGGCTGAGTGTCTGTGACTGGCCCAAAGTAACCCCATGAGCTTCCATGGCTGAATGAGGACTAGAACCCATATCTTCCAACTCCAAGTCCGACATTCTAGCCACTACATCACACTGGCTCTCTGATTACTGGAACAGCTGTCATTCACAATTAGTCATTGGGTGAAAGCACAGTAATCATAGTGATGGTGGGCTGATTGACATATGTAGTGCAATTTTTAAAAAAAAACAAAAAAAAGTATTGTTAAAACCACAAGAAATAGAGTCCAATCTCTGGATGAATTATACTTCAGGAATTTCCTGTTGTGATCGCTATCTTTGAAATTCCTTTGTTCAAAAATGGACACCTTGAGGTCATTGATAAAGTGCTCCAGGTGGTTAAAATGTCCCCCACTGCTTTATAAACATTGCCATTCCTGATATCAGATAGGTGTCCAGCATGTTCAAAAATATGTAGATTTTCATTGCTAAGAGCTGCTGCTCATATTTGTCCACTGCTTGTTAGCTGCACCCTTTGAAGAATATTCAGTAACCCCCTTCCAGAGCCAAAATTGTTTTGCAAATTTGTCTTTGCTCAACAGTGTACTGTGGATTGGTTTTAGGTCCCCACAATAATAATTTCTTACAACAACTCACAAAAACCCAGAATAAATTTTTCAGAAGTGGGCCAATTACTGAGGGAGCTAGATTAATGAGATGTCATCGCTTACCACTTAGCATTCTCTGGGAGGATGGCTTTGATAAATGCAGTTCATTGCCAAGTCCTGACATAAAAATAGGATCACAGTCTATGTTTCTTGGCACACTGATCAATATTTTATCTGCCAAAGCATGTAGAAGTGCTAAACAGAATGAATTGGGTAGCTGTGTAACAAAACAAAAAGCAGAAAACTTCTCTGTGAAGAGAGCATGTAAATTGGATAGAGATTATGGAGAACTCTGTTACAATCATCACTGGGTTTTTCTTCTTTAAAAACATCTGGAACATTGCCAAATATCAGCTGTTTAGAAATGCTGTTAATGGATTCATCAAAGGCTTTGTTTTTCCAGAAATGTTGTTCCCCGCCTCGATCTAGATGGAGAGGCGGGTAAGAAATAAATCGTTATTATTATTATTATTATTATTATTATTATAACTAGGAGAAAGTAGTGTCAATTTGTCCTCACCAAAAGCCTTATTCAGGCATTTGGTGAGTATGGAACACATGAAGAGCCTGTCCAGCAGGGCTATGCACAGACCCCTAACCCACTTCAGATGCCGATTCGGATCTTCCAAATCGGTCCTGACCCATGCCAGCTTTATTCGGACCCAATCTCACCTGCTTTGATCTGGATCTGGATTGGGCTTCAGACATCTGAATTACTCGGATGAACATTTTCCTGGTTACTGCAGCAGCAGCGGCTGCGGCAGGGCAGGAGGAGGACAAGAGCCACCAGCATTAGAGAGGAAAATGGAGCGCCCCTCTCCTTCTCTTATCTCAGTGGCTACCATGGCAGCAGCAACACAGGTGGGGCAGGACGAAGATAAGAAGCTCTCCGTCTCCTTCCCTGCCGGTGCCACTGCTGCTGTGGTAGCTGTGATGAGAGGAGGAGAAGGGAGTAGTGCTTTTCTCCTCCTCTCATTCTGGTGCCAGGATTGATCCAAAGTACTTTATAGTGATTCAGTTCAATTCAACACTCTCTGATGCGCTTTGGATCGATTCAGCCCTGCTTCGAATCTGGACGTCTTTAGCTTGGTATTCAGATCCGAATCCAAAGTGGTGCACAATCCTACTGGCCAGAATGCATGGGCTGGCCCTGCTCATGCTTTGGTTCAGAATTCAGATCCAGATCCAAAGCAGTGCACAGTCTTACTATCCAGAATGCATGGGCTGGCCCTGCTCACTAGACACCATTGAACATGGATGGACAACATCAACGCCTGCTGCTGCCGCTGTCACACTGCCAAAGTTCACAGCAGTAAAAAAACAAACAAACCACCATTCAATTTCAGCAGAAGGTTAAAAGAGAGACATTTATCTTTAATACAAGCTGAATGTGCCCATTTTAGCATTCCATCGCCATTTCTCTGCCTCCATCAAATTCAGTGTTGCAGTAGCAGGAGATCGAAAGTGGCCCCTGGATCTCCCAAATTTGCCACAGTGTATCAGAATGGATAATAATGGATAAGATGGTCCGATAAGACCAACTTAAACTTACTACACAGGCTGCAATTCCAGAATTAATTTTAGAAATCACTGTGTTAAGCAAGAATTCATGAGGAGTGGAATTCAGGACAGAGTGAACCCAAGGAACATCAGAAGAACTAAATGGGAGGGGGGGGGGAAATCTGCTCCTCCTAGCTACATCTCAGGCAGTATGGGATCAACATACACAACCGCAAAGGTTTGGTTGGAAGTGAGATTTTCGAGCCCATGATGGTGCAGTTATTTTATCTATGCTCTCAGTGGAAAAGCTCATCTTTTGAGCAAGGAAAATGTATTGAGGTTTCATCCAAGAAAACCACAAGGGAGGGTGCGCCATGTGTACTATTTGTATAGCATCAAAAGCATTTCTCTTGTAGGGTCTCTGTACAAATATGATTGACACTTCACAGGGGAGATGTGTTTGACCCCCAGCATTGTCACACAAAGAAAAACAGCTCTGCTCCCCTAGGGTGTTGTCATGGAATGGAATGGCAAGAGATGGACATTTCGCTAAAAAGAGCTCCAGAGGTTTGTAGGAAAGATTGTTGGCTGAGTGATGGCATGGCATGTACATTTTCGGAACCCTGATCATTAGAGGTGAGAAAGATGATTTTGGAAGTCCAAACACATGCAAAGAGTACTGAGAAATAAGGGGGTAGATTTTTCAACTTAATTTCCATAAAGATCAAATGAAACTTTAAGTGCCTTAATTACTAGTCATAAAATGAGATTGTGAAAGACCATGAAATTAAACGGTCTTCCCTCTCCTCCCCCCCCCCACCAAGTTTTTATAAATATCAAAATGTTGGCTTGGAGAACATTGAAAAATGCTAGGATTCTCTGAGCATCGTTTCACTGCTCATCTTGTGCTTGATTCCTGTTCATGTTTACAATAGCTGCTCACTTTGTCCAGATGGTAAATTTGCACACATCGAGCAGCCATCAAACAGGAGTGTTGTGCAAGTCTCCTGAAATGTCTGCAAATTTCCTCCATGGACTAAAGCAAGGCTGATTTGTCTACTGAGGAAATACGTGCAAATTGGGACATTTGTCCTTATCAAAATTGGAATTGGGAGCAAGATGAACACGAGCATGTGTTTGATGATTTGCAAACATTTTTGGTGGATATGTGCTCATGAGTATGCTCCCATTTGGGGCTTCAAACGGGGCATGCTCGCACATTTTGTGTGCAAATCCAAAATTCTCGTACATCCCTAAGTGTCTGTCACAGTGGAATCTGGCCCTTTTTGGGCACAATGAACTCCCAGTGAGCACCTGACTTGACTTGTATTTGTGGTCTGAGCTATAGGGCTTTTCCCAAAATCTGGGAACTGGGTGGGTGTGTTTAATTTACATAAATATAAATATGCCCAAATTGCAATTTGCACAAATTGCAAGCAATTTTTTTGTAAATTACATTAATTGCACCCAGAATTTGGGCACATTTCTATTTACAGAAATAAAAAAAACCAAGAAAATACAAAAGCTGGCCCAACTTGATGCAGATCAAATTGGGTCAACTCATGGAGAAATGAGCTGAAGTTCAGAGGGATGAACTGATGAAAGTTCAGTGAATTCCATCCCTTGGACGTACTCCTCCAGCATCCCTAAGTGTTTCATATAATGCAGAATTTCTGAATATTGGTATACCAGCATTTTGGTATAGCCATTCTGTAATTAGATATTTATAGCTTAGCCACTCTAATGGCTTGTGAATGCTTAGTCACCAGTCTTCCTTTCAATATGATCATCTATGCACAGGTGAAATACATGAGGGAACTGTGTTCACTGGCACTGGCTCTGACATTGCCACACCCTGTTGGCCCTGCCCTCTGATAGAACAAAGTTTTTGATCTTGTGCAGTACCTGTGGCAGCTGCACATGTTTAGGTGCCCACCTTGCAAAACCTGCTCAATGGATGACACCATGAGGAACACCTGAAAGGAGTTCCACATGGTATAGCAAAAGATGGGTGCCTGCTGTTGCCATTTTGCATAACTTGGATAGCTAACTGGGGGTTCTGGATTCATGTTTAGCACACATTTTCAACCACCCAATATCCTTCAAGTGTTATAGAAAAAGCTGACTTGAACCATGGTAGGAACATGTATGAAGCGGTTCTGAAGTGGTGGAATAGCAGCCAGGACACCTGGGGTGGCAGGGTGGATGGCAGACTGGTCATTTTGTCCATCCAGCTCCTTAGACTGCTGAAAACTGCCACCCCATGCAGAAAGGTCTACAGCTGAGGCCATGCATCTTCATCTGCAGCTTCTCGCAGCATGGCAGAAGCACTTGATACAGTTGATTGCTTGATCATTGCTTGATACAGTTGTAACGTGTCATCATACAAAAACACATTTCAAAACAAGCTTTCGTACCCTGGTTGGGAGTCAATCCTTAACCATGGTTAAAGTATTAATACATGATGCTTAAAAGTTATGTCTGCATAAAATCTAACACTTTGTGAGGCTCTACAACTGGCAGCCTCTACAACTGGCAGCCTCATCTTCTGTAAAAAAAAAAAAATGAACAGATTTCCACATCACACCTTTGTCAATCCCTTACCTCAACTGAAATCAGGTATTTATTTATTTATTTATTGCATTTCTGTACCGCCCAATAGCCGAAGCTCTCTGGGCGGTTTACAAAAATTAAAACCATAAAAACCATTCAAAATACAAAACAACAACAGTATAAAAACATAATTTAAAATATAGTATAAAAGCACAACCAAGATAAAAACTGAGCAGCCATGCAGAAATGGATAGGGCTTTAAAATAGAAATTTAGACAGCAAGGTTAAAAATCAAACTGAAGAACTGTAAAAACACTGTGAAAATAAAAAGGTCTTCACCTGATGTCTAAAGGAGTATAATGTAGATGCCAGGCAAACCTCTCTAGGGAGCTCATTCCACAGCCGGGGTGCCACAGCAGAGAAGGCCCTCCTCCTAGTAGCTACCTGTCTCACTTCCTTTGGCAGGGGCTCATGGAGAAGGACCCCCGAGGATGATCTTAGGATCCAGGCAGGTACATATGGGAGGAGGCGTTCCTTCAGATAACCTGGCCCCAAGCCATTTAGGGCTTTGAATGTTATACCAGCACTTTGAATGAGGCCCAATTCTGGACCGGTAGCCAGTGAAGATGGAAAAGGACTGGCATAATGTAGTCTCTTTGGCCAGTCCCTGTTAACAGTCTGACTACCCCAGTTGAAGTTTCCGGACCGTTTTCAAAGGCAGCCCCACTTATAACGCATTGCAGTAATCCAGACGAGAGGTTATCAGAGTGTGGATAACTGTAGCCAGGCTATCTCTGTCCAGATAAGGGTGCAGTTGGTATATCAGCCTCAGCTGATAAAAGGTGCTCCTTGCCACTGAGTTCACCTGTGCCTCAAGTGACAGTTCTGGATCCAGGAGCACCCCTAAACTACAGACCCAATCCTTTAGGAGGAGTGCAACCCCATCCAGAACAGGGTGAATATAACCTAGTCGGACAGATGAACTACCCACAAACAGTACCTCCATCTTGTCTGGATTGAGTCTCAGTTTATTGGCCCTCACCCAATCCATTACCATGCTCAGGCACTGATTCAGAACAGCCACTGCCTCACCTGGGCTTGATGAAAAGGAGAGGTAGAGCTGGGTGTCATCCGCATATTGATGATACCTCAGTCCACATCTCAGGATAACCTCTCCCAGCAGTTTCATGTAAATGTTGAACAGCATAGGGGATAATATAGAGCCCTGTGGGACCCCATGGCCTAGGTGCCATGGCACAGAGCAATAATCCCCCAGTACCACCTTCTGGAATCAGCCATCCAAGCAGGAGCAGAACTACTGCAACACAGTGTCTCCAACGTCCAGCCCAGACAACCTATCCAGAAGGCTACCATGGTCGATTGTGTCGAAAGCCGCTGAGAGGTCCAAGAGAATCAACAAGGCGCACTCCCCCTGTCCCTCTCCCGGCAAAGGTCATCCCACAGGGCTACCAAGCAGTTTCCATTCCAAAACCAGGCCTGAAGCCCAATTGAAATTATTTCAAACCTCATGCATACTTCTGGGTTCAAATGGTTCTGACAAAGGTAATAATGAGATAATAATCATAACCTATGGAGATTGATTACTCAATGACCTGAACTTTAATAGAATTTAGGGTTGATTAAAGGGCTGAAGAGTTTTAGTCTAGTGTTCAAAAACCATTGATTGGGGCTGCAACTAATGTTTATGGGTCTCCATTAGGGTAGATCTTCCTCCACACTACTTTTGAATAGTCTCTACCTTTTCCTTTCTTTCAAACCATTTTCTTTCTTTCTTTTTTTACTGATAGCATTTCAATGAAATGTAAGGGAACCAAAAGATGGGGAGGCAGAGCTTCCCCAACTTTTTTGAACAGTATAGCTGCCACGACTTCTGCCCTAAGTTCACTTGGAAAACCAACCAAGCTGGTCTACCCTTCCAACTGCCCAAGCACAGGATCGGGGGATGTGTTCTGGTGTGCAAACAATTTGCTTGGAGAGCAACCCAGAGAGGATGTGGATGTCAAGACCTTGTTCTGGGACAAATTGCATGTTTCTTTCCACACCACCTGCAAGTCCATCTGGAAAGGGGAAGAGGAAGAGAATAATTGAGGAGTATAAACACTGAAATTTTTCATTGCACAGTGCATTCTGTTTTGCTCCCCTTTTAGCTCACATAGAGCTAAACTACCCATTATGTTAATCGCATAGCATGTAGCAGAAAGTTTGCTGTTTCTTTACTCAAGTGTAAGCAAGCACAGTCCTGATATGGATCAGGACTGCTGTCCTACAGAAGAGTAGGGTGAAATCTTCCCTTGCTGTTTTTCCTGAACTTACACACACACACAGAGGATGGGGTTTGACAAAATTTCCATTGGAGATGGAGTCAATGGGGACTAAAAAAAATGGGGGTTTGATGGTTTAACCCCCCCCCCCCCTGGGTTCAGATTGGAGCTATGCATGCATACACTAGAGTAAAGAAAAAACTAACCCTCAGCTACATGCTGCATGACTAGCATAACTTGTAGTTTGCCTCTTACCCAGCTGGGAAGCAGAAGGAAATGGAGATGACCCGGGTATGTCAACAAGGACCAGACTCCCATTTCCTTTCCGTACTTGAATACTCTGGTATCATGGTGACATGTATTTGAAGCAGATTGAAAGAAATTCCACCTTCTGCTCTTGCTCCTGCCTGCTTCCCTTTCAGTTACAGTGGAGAGGAGTAGCTAGAAGTGTAGCATTCCTTCCCCCTGCCCTTTCTGGAGCATGTGTACTTTGGTTGTGGTGCAGGGCCAGCCCCATCAAACCACCTCTGTGCAACATGGAGACACTGGATTCTGGGGCAGCATCTTCCCCCAGGAAAGGCCAAACCTTGACCATAGTAGGCATTCTAGGGGGCTTTTGCATAAGGAACATCTAGCATACCAAGAAGTGGAAGCTCTGTGTTCCCTAATATATATTAGGAATTCCTGAACAATGAGTTGGATCTATCTTCGTTGTTCCACTAATGGAACAGATAGTGCTGGTGAACCAGGACTTCTCTCCTCTCAATTGCATCCCTGCTGTGTACCATCCAAATATGCTCCAGAGGGTCCCATCCCTCAGCAGTCCCCAGCACCACATATCCCACTATTCTGGAATCTTCTGGAGGTTATTTTCTGGAGAAAAGTAGGGATGTGCACTGACCCCCCCGGATCGGATCGGATAGCGGATCGGAATCGGACCTGGGGGGTCGGATCGGATCGGATCGGATCGTGTGTCGGATCGGATCGGATCCGATTCCGATCCGCGGATCGGATTTTCCGATCCGGATCGGACGCCATTTTGAATGCTTTTTCCTATAGCAAATTATTGTTTTATAAAAACGCCTATAACTTTTTCATTTTTAAAGACAGAAGGATGAAACTTGGGCACATTGTACACTGGTTAGGGATAGGTATCTGTGAGAAATTTCAGAAAGATTGGTGCATGCAGTTTGTGGCAATTAATTTTTTAATAAATAACATGGAATGCCTATAACTCGGTCATTTTTAAAGTTACACACATGAAACTTTGCCACATTGTAGGTGGTACCTTGGGACCCACGTGTGTGAAATCCCAGAACCGTGGGTGCTTGCCTGGTGTGGCAATGAATTTTTGAAAAATGGGTAGTAGTGGGGTAAATGCAGTTATGCCTCCCATGTTTTTATTTTTAAAGATACAAACAGGACACTTCGGCACATTACAGGGAACACTTCCCTTGATATGTGTGTAAAATTTCAGACAGCTAGCTCCAGGCATGTGTTGGCAATGAATTGTTGAAAATTGGGTAGCAGTGGGGTAAAATACAGTTTTGCCTCCCATTTTTTTATTTTCAAAGATACAAACGGGAAACTTTGGCACATTGCAGGGAACACTGCACTTCAAATGTGTGTGAAATTTCCGGAAGCTAGGTGCAACATTTTAGTGGGAAACGAACGTTTATTCATGGCATTTCACATGGGATTTATGGGTTGGTTTTAAGAGCTACAAAGCTCTAACTCGCTCACATGGCACAGGACCTATGCCCGCTCAAACGCTGAAAATTTCACAAACTTTGGTGCAATGCTTTAGTGGGAAAACAAAGGTTTATTCATGGCATTTCACATCGGATTTATGGGTTGGTTTTAAGAGCTACAAAGCTCTAACTCGCTCACATGGCACAGGACCTATGCCCGCTCAAACGCTGAAAATTTCACAAACTTTGGTGCAATGCTTTAGTGGGAAAACAAAGGTTTATTCATGGCATTTCACATGGGATTTATGGGTTGGTTTTAAGAGCTACAAAGGTCTAACTCGCTCACATGGCACAGGACCTATGCCCGCTCAAACGCTGAAAATTTCACAAACTTTGGTGCAATGCTTTAGTGGGAAAACAAAGGTTTATTCATGGCATTTCACATGGGATTTATGGGTTGGTTTTAAGAGCTACAAAGCTCTAACTCGCTCACATGGCACAGGACCTATGCCCGCTCAAACGCTGAAAATTTCACAAACTTTGGTGCAATGCTTTAGTGGGAAAACAAAGGTTAAACTTTATTATTTTAAACCTTCAGGAAGGGGACATTGCCTGCCTGGTGTGGATTGGTAATGAGGGAAGAAAGTTTCACTTATTCATTTGTAAAATGTAAAGTGATTGTAAATTGCTTTAGGGACCCATACATTTACATGACAAGACAGGTGTTGGTTGCAGGAATGCTACCAAATGCACTAGTAGCTAATCCCAGGTAATAGCTATTCAGATCCTAGCTAATAGCTATTATTCAGATCCTAGCCTGGGAAGGGATCTTGCAGGATAAGTGATTGTTCTTTTCTTGTGTAGTATGTAATTCTAAACCAGAAGGCTGCTTTGATGTAGAGCCAATCCACATGGTCTCTTGCAGCACCTAGTATTATTTATTTCTCCTTCCACAGCAGAATCTGGAAGGCGGGCAGGCAGGCTGGCATTTAATGGGCAAAGTCCAACAGCGGCGTTGGGGACTGGGTGACATTCTCCTTGAGGGCGAATGCCAAGTCCCATGGCTTGTGCGAGGAGGGCGGCTTGCTCTCTTTGCAGGAAGGATCTGGAAGGCGGAAGGCGGCATCAGCAGCGGGCGGGCAGGCTGGCATTTAATGGGCAAAGTCCAACAGCGGCGTTGGGGACTGGGTGACATTCTCCTTGAGGGCGAATGCCAAGTCCCATGGCTTGTGCAAGGAGGGCGGCTTGCTCTCTTTGCAGGAAGGATCTGGAAGGCGGCAGGCAGCATCAGCAGCGGGCGGGCAGGCTGGCATCCAGGGCAAAGTCCAACAGCGGCGTTGGGGACTGGGTGACATTCTCCTTGAGGGCGAATGCCAAGTCCCATGGCTTGTGCAAGGAGGGCGGCTTGCTCTCTTTGCAGGAAGGATCTGGAAGGCGGCAGGCGGCATCAGCAGCGGGCGGGCAGGCTGGCATTTAATGGGCAAAGTCCAACAGCGGCGTTGGGGACTGGGTGACATTCTCCTTGAGGGCGAATGCCAAGTCCCATGGCTTGTGCGAGGAGGGCGGCTTGCTCTCTTTGCAGGAAGGATCTGGAAGGCGGCAGGCGGCATCAGCAGCGGGCGGGCAGGCTGGCATCCAGGGCAAAGTCCAACAGCGGCGTTGGGGACTGGGTGACATTCTCCTTGAGGGCGAATGCCAAGTCCCATGGCTTGTGCGAGGAGGGCGGCTTGCTCTCTTTGCAGGAAGGATCTGGAAGGCGGCAGGCGGCATCAGCAGCGGGCGGGCAGGCTGGCATGTAATGGGCAAAGTCTCTCCTTTCCCGGGCACTGTGGCAGTGAGAGTTCCATAGGCTGCAAAAGAAGAAGGGGGGGGAAAAAGAATGAATATTAGTTGACCACTTCAACACAACTAGCTCCCTTCCACCCAGGATTGCCCTTCCTGAGTGCCCACGCCCCAGCAGGCACACGGGGCTGCCTGCTCACTCGGAAGTTAGCAGGCAGACAGCCAACCTTCAGTTAGGTGGAAGGTGCCCCCCCCATTCACAGAACACTTACCGTAGTCCTCCTGAGGGCGTTGTTGATAAGATGCCACTTCCAGGCGGGCAGTGACGGGCAGGTGGGCAGTCTGCATTACCGTCTCTCCTGGGCACTGTGGCAAAGAGTTCCATAGGCTGCAAAAGAAGAAGGGGGGGGGGAAGAATATGAGAAAAATGATACTTTTCCACCACTGGCTCCCTCCCACCCAAGACTGGCATGTGCCCGGTCCTGAGTGCCCACGCCCCAGCAGGCACACGGGGCTGCCTGCTTGCTTACTCGTGGGTAAGCTCTCTGACAGGCTCTTACCAGAGTCGTGCGGGCGACGTGAATCGATGGGCCACCTCCATGCGGCCGTGGCTGGGGCAGATGGGCAGTCTGGATTCACGGGTGCGCTTTGCGCAGTGGCGAAGAGTTCCATAGGCTGCAAAAGAAGGAGGGGGGGGGGAAAGAATGAATATTAGTTGACCACTTTAACACAACCAGCTCCCTTCCACCCAGGATTGCCCTTCCTGAGTGCCCACGCCAAAGCAGGCACACGGGGCTGCCTGCTCACTCGGAAGTTAGCAGGCAGACAGCCACCCTTTAGTTAGGTGGAAGGTGCCCCCCCATTCACAGAACACTTACCGTAGTCCTCCTGAGGGCGTTGTTGATAAGATGCCACTTCCAGGCGGGCAGTGACGGGCAGGTGGGCAGTCTGCATTACCGTCTCTCCTGGGCACTGTGGCAAAGAGTTCCATAGGCTGCAAAAGAAGAAGGGGGGGGGAAGAATATGAGAAAAATGATACTTTTCCACCACTGGCTCCCTCCCACCCAAGACTGGCATGTGCCCGGTCCTGAGTGCCCACGCCCCAGCAGGCACACGGGGCTGCCTGCTTGCTTACTCGTGGGTAAGCTCTCTGACAGGCTCTTACCAGAGTCGTGCGGGCGACGTGAATCGATGGGCCACCTCCATGCGGCCGTGGCTGGGGCAGATGGGCAGTCTGGATTCACGGGTGCGCTTTGCGCAGTGGCGAAGAGTTCCATAGGCTGCAAAAGAAGGAGGGGGGGGAAAGAATGAATATTAGTTGACCACTTTAACACAACCAGCTCCCTTCCACCCAGGATTGCCCTTCCTGAGTGCCCACGCCCCAGCAGGCACACGGGGCTGCCTGCTCACTCGGAAGTTAGCAGGCAGACAGCCAACCTTCAGTTAGGTGGAAGGTGCCCCCCCCATTCACAGAACACTTACCATAGTCCTGAGGGCGTTGAGGACTCGGTGAGATTCTCCTGGAGGACCCCTAGTCCCATGGCTTGTGCAAGGAAGGCGGCTGGCCCGCCTCGCAGGAACGATCTGGAAGGCGGCAGGTGGCATCAGCAGCGGGCGGGCAGGCTGGCATGTAATGGGCAAAGTCTCTCCTTTCCCGGGCACTGTGGCAGTGAGAGTTCCATAGGCTGCAAAAGAAGAGAAGGGGGATAATGAATATTACATGAATACTTTTATACTGCAAAAGAAGAAAGGAAAATAAATAAAGATTTGTATTAAATAATTAATACATGCAAGTCGTAGTAGTCTCCCACCGGCACACTTCTCTTGTTTGTGATGCAATCCTCTTTCTCCTGCTGCACCCCTCCCTTTCTAAATCACTCTTCTGAGCCCATTGTTAGAGGGATTGGCTATCCTTTTGTGTCTGGCAGGACACAGCTTACCGGATCATTAGAGAATCACCATTTCTTTTGTCCTTGGGTTATTCATTCACTCCTAATAGCACCCTACGTTAGGCTGACCAGATCAAATCCAGGTCAGGGTTCCTAACTTCAGCAGTTGTAGAGAAAAGGGAATTTCTGCCAGTGTCATTTGTATGGAATTAGTTCCTGCTGAGATTCCCTCTTCATCACAACAGTTAAAGGTGCAGGGGCCCTGCCTTCTTTTCTATATGGCCACTCTGCCTGCACTCTTACCTGAGTCGTAGGGGTGACGTGAATCGATGGGCCACCTCCATGCGGCCGTGGCTGGGGCAGATGGGCAGTCTGGATTCACGGGTGCGCTTTGCGCAGTGGCGAAGAGTTCCATAGGCTGCAAAAGAAGGAGGGGGGGGGAAAGAATGAATATTAGTTGACCACTTTAACACAACCAGCTCCCTTCCACCCAGGATTGCCCTTCCTGAGTGCCCACGCCCCAGCAGGCACACGGGGCTGCCTGCTCACTCGGAAGTTAGCAGGCAGACAGCCAACCTTCAGTTAGGTGGAAGGTGCCCCCCCCCATTCACAGAACACTTACCATAGTCCTGAGGGCGTTGAGGACTCGGTGAGATTCTCCTGGAGGACCCCTAGTCCCATGGCTTGTGCAAGGAAGGCGGCTGGCCCGCCTCGCAGGAACGATCTGGAAGGCGGCAGGTGGCATCAGCAGCGGGCGGGCAGGCTGGCATGTAATGGGCAAAGTCTCTCCTTTCCCGGGCACTGTGGCAGTGAGAGTTCCATAGGCTGCAAAAGAAGAGGAGGGGGATAATGAATATTACATGAATACTTTTATACTGCAAAAGAAGAAAGGAAAATAAATAAAGATTTGTATTAAATAATTAATACATGCAAGTCGTAGTAGTCTCCCACCGGCACACTTCTCTTGTTTGTGATGCAATCCTCTTTCTCCTGCTGCACCCCTCCCTTTCTAAATCACTCTTCTGAGCCCATTGTTAGAGGGATTGGCTATCCTTTTGTGTCTGGCAGGACACAGCTTACCGGATCATTAGAGAATCACCATTTCTTTTGTCCTTGGGTTATTCATTCACTCCTAATAGCACCCTACGTTAGGCTGACCAGATCAAATCCAGGTCAGGGTTCCTAACTTCAGCAGTTGTAGAGAAAAGGGAATTTCTGCCAGTGTCATTTGTATGGAATTAGTTCCTGCTGAGATTCCCTCTTCATCACAACAGTTAAAGGTGCAGGGGCCCTGCCTTCTTTTCTATATGGCCACTCTGCCTGCACTCTTACCTGAGTCGTAGGGGTGACGTGAATCGAGGGGCCACCTCCATGTGGCCGTGGCTGGGGCAGATGGGCAGTCTGGAATCACGGGTGCGCTTTGCGCAGTGGCGAAGAGTTCCATAGGCTGCAAAAGAAGGAGGGGGGGGGGAAAGAATTAACATGAGATAAATCATACTTTTCCACCATTGGCTCCCTCTCACCCAGGACTGGCATCTGCCCGGTCCTGAGTGCCCACGCCCCAGTAGGCACACGGGGCTGCCTGCTTGCTTACTCGGAAGTAAGATCTCAGACTGCCCCACTTCTGGACACTCTCAGGTGTCCCTGCGTTGACTGCACACACTTACCTTATTCGTGCGGCCGCTGTGGATCGGAGGACTCCAGTGGCACATAGGCTCCTCCAGGCAAAGTCACATTGGCATAGGCTCCTCCAGGCAAAGTCACATTGGCATAGGCTCCTCCAGGCAAAGTCACATTGGCATAGGCTCCTCCAGGCAAAGTCACAGTGGCACATAGGCTCCTCCAGGAAAAGTCACATTGGCATAGGCTCCTCCAGGCAAAGTCACAGTGGCACATAGGCTCCTCCAGGCAAAGTCACAGTGGCATAGGCTCCTCCAGGCAAAGTCACGTTGGCATAGGCTCCTCCAGGCAAAGTCACAGTGGCACATAGGCTCCTCCAGGCAAAGTCACATTGGCATAGGCTCCTCCAGGCAAAGTCACAGTGGCACATAGGCTCCTCCAGGCAAAGTCACAGTGGCATAGGCTCCTCCAGGCAAAGTCACGTTGGCATAGGCTCCTCCAGGCAAAGTCACAGTGGCACATAGGCTCCTCCAGGCAAAGTCACATTGGCATAGGCTCCTCCAGGCAAAGTCACAGTGGCACATAGGCTCCTCCAGGCAAAGTCACAGTGGCACATAGGCTCCTCCAGGCAAAGTCACGTTGGCATAGGCTCCTCCAGGCAAAGTCACAGTGGCACATAGGCTCCTCCAGGCAAAGTCACAGTTTGGCACAGCTCCCTCCAGGCAAAGTCCCAGTGGCACAGGCTCCTCCAGGCAAAGTCACAGTTTGGCACAGCTCCCTCCAGGCAAAGTCCCAGTGGCACAGGCTCCTCCAGGCAAAGTCACAGTTTGGCACAGCTCCCTCCAGGCAAAGTCCCAGTGGCACAGGCTCCTCCAGGCAAAGTCACATTGGCACAGGCTCCTCCAGGCAAAGTCACAGTTTGGCACAGCTCCCTCCAGGCAAAGTCCCAGTGGCACAGGCTCCTCCAGGCAAAGTCACATTGGCACAGGCTCCTCCAGGCAAAGTCACAGTTTGGCACAGCTCCCTCCAGGCAAAGTCACAGTGGCACATAGGCTCCTCCAGGCAAAGTCACAGTTTGGCACAGCTCCCTCCAGGCAAAGTCCCAGTGGCACAGGCTCCTCCAGGCAAAGTCACAGTTTGGCACAGCTCCCTCCAGGCAAAGTCCCAGTGGCACAGGCTCCTCCAGGCAAAGTCACAGTTTGGCACAGCTCCCTCCAGGCAAAGTCCCAGTGGCACAGGCTCCTCCAGGCAAAGTCACATTGGCACAGGCTCCTCCAGGCAAAGTCACAGTTTGGCACAGCTCCCTCCAGGCAAAGTCCCAGTGGCACAGGCTCCTCCAGGCAAAGTCACAGTTTGGCACAGCTCCCTCCAGGCAAAGTCCCAGTGGCACAGGCTCCTCCAGGCAAAGTCACAGTTTGGCACAGCTCCCTCCAGGCAAAGTCCCAGTGGCACAGGCTCCTCCAGGCAAAGTCACATTGGCACAGGCTCCTCCAGGCAAAGTCACAGTTTGGCACAGCTCCCTCCAGGCAAAGTCCCAGTGGCAGAGGCAAAGTCCCAGTGGCAGAGGCAAAGTCCCACTGGCAGAGGCAAAGTCACAGCTGCATGGGCCCCTCCAGGCAAAGTCCCAGTGGCAGAGGCAAAGTCCCAGTGGCAGAGGCAAAGTCCCACTGGCAGAGGCAAAGTCACAGCTGCATGGGCACCTCCAGGCAGGGAGGCGGGCAGAGGCAGAGGCAGAGGCGGGCATGATGCCAGGCACTTGCACATTGCACAAGTAAGCAATAGAACCGTGAGACCAGCCCACGCATTCCGGCTACTTCACAATGGCGGCAACCTAGCAGGCGGGCAGGCAGGCAGGCAGGCAGGGGCAGAGGCAGAGGCGGGCATGATGCCAGGCGCTTGCGCATTGCACAAGTAAGCAATAGAACCGTGAGACCAGCCCACGCATTCCGGCTACTTCACAATGGCGGCAACCTAGCAGGCGGGCAGGCAGGCAGGCAGGCAGGGGCAGAGGCAGAGGCGGGCATGATGCCAGGCGCTTGCGCATTGCACAAGTAAGCAATAGAACCGTGAGACCAGCCCACGCATTCCGGCTACTTCACAATGGCGGCAACCTAGCAGGCGGGCAGGCAGGCAGGCAGGCAGGGGCAGAGGCAGAGGCGGGCATGATGCCAGGCGCTTGCGCATTGCACAAGTAAGCAATAGAACCGTGAGACCAGCCCACGCATTCCGGCTACTTCACAATGGCGGCAACCTAGCAGGCGGGCAGGCAGGCAGGCAGGCAGGGGCAGAGGCAGAGGCGGGCATGATGCCAGGCGCTTGCGCATTGCACAAGTAAGCAATAGAACCGTGAGACCAGCCCACGCATTCCGGCTACTTCACAATGGCGGCAACCTAGCAGGCGGGCAGGCAGGCAGGCAGGCAGGGGCAGAGGCAGAGGCGGGCATGATGCCAGGCGCTTGCGCATTGCACAAGTAAGCAATAGAACCGTGAGACCAGCCCACGCATTCCGGCTACTTCACAATGGCGGCAACCTAGCAGGCGGGCAGGCAGGCAGGCAGGCAGAGGCAGAGGCAGAGGCGGGCATGATGCCAGGCGCTTGCGCATTGCACAAGTAAGCAATAGAACCGTGAGACCAGCCCACGCATTCCGGCTACTTCACAATGGCGGCAACCTAGCAGGCGGGCAGGCAGGCAGGCAGGCAGGGGCAGAGGCAGAGGCGGGCATGATGCCAGGCGCTTGCGCATTGCACAAGTAAGCAATAGAACCGTGAGACCAGCCCACGCATTCCGGCTACTTCACAATGGCGGCAACCTAGCAGGCGGGCAGGCAGGCAGGCAGGCAGGGGCAGAGGCAGAGGCGGGCATGATGCCAGGCGCTTGCGCATTGCACAAGTAAGCAATAGAACCGTGAGACCAGCCCACGCATTCCGGCTACTTCACAATGGCGGCAACCTAGCAGGCGGGCAGGCAGGCAGGCAGGCAGAGGCAGAGGCAGAGGCGGGCATGATGCCAGGCGCTTGCGCATTGCACAAGTAAGCAATAGAACCGTGAGACCAGCCCACGCATTCCGGCTACTTCACAATGGCGGCAACCTAGCAGGCGGGCAGGCAGGCAGGCAGGCAGGGGCAGAGGCAGAGGCGGGCATGATGCCAGGCGCTTGCGCATTGCACAAGTAAGCAATAGAACCGTGAAACCAGCCCACGCATTCCGGCTACTTCACAATGGCGGCAACCTAGCAGACGGGCAGGCAGGCAGGCAGGCAGGGGCAGAGGCAGAGGCGGGCATGATGCCAGGCGCTTGCGCATTGCACAAGTAAGCAATAGAACCGTGAGACCAGCCCACGCATTCCGGCTACTTCACAATGGCGGCAACCTAGCAGGCGGGCAGGCAGGCAGGCAGGCAGAGGCAGAGGCAGAGGCGGGCATGATGCCAGGCGCTTGCGCATTGCACAAGTAAGCAATAGAACCGTGAGACCAGCCCACGCATTCCGGCTACTTCACAATGGCGGCAACCTAGCAGGTGGGCAGGCGGGCAGGCAGTTTTTTAAATCATATAGCCAAAATAAACACAACACACAGTGACAGCCCTGCAAGGCTGCCACATAAGTCCATAAGACACAGTCAGAAACAGTGTGGGATGCTGCTTGTCATCCACTCAATGTAGGAGCCTGGAAGAGGAATCCTATCGCGTCCTTCGTTCATAGTCAGAGAGGTGCATGCGTTCCTTGGCGATAAAATTAAGCCTTCTTCTTATCCAAAGTTCTCATGAGCCTCTGACGTGGTCTTACAAGAAGAAACGCCCATGGAAGTGTGGGACCTTACAGAAGGCCTGGAGGGAGCCATCGGAGTCCAATTTCAGAGGCACACGTGCAAGCACATTGGTTCAAGTCAAACAACATAGAATGTGTGAGATGCTTGTGCATCCCCTCAATGTAAGAGGCTAGGAGAAGAAACTAGATCCCTTCGGGATCCATCGTTCAGAGTTGAGTTACTGAGCTGTAAACAACACAGCCAGTAAATTAAAGTAAAGAAAATTAATTAACCGAAAATAAGAATTAAAAAATCAAGGGCCTGCTGGTGCCTGCCCAAAGGTGTGGGATGGATGGGGGGTGCCTGCCAATTACTCCCCCGCGGGCATGAGGGTGGGGTATCCCAGCAGGGGCAGATTGACCTTGAGGAAGACCAGCTGCTCCACAATCTCAGCGTCCAAGCGAGAGCGGTGGGGTGTGACCACGTCGCCCGCCATGGAAAACACCCGCTCGCTTGGAACGCTGGACGGTGGGCAGCTGATTCTGTCCATGGCCACCCGCGCCAGATCAGGCCACATCTGGCGCCGAGATGACCAGTAGGCCAGGGGTTCGATGGAACCGTCCTCCATCTGCTCCGCCAGGTAACGCTGCACTGCTGCTGCAGCGTCATCCTGGCGGCGGCTGGGTTGAGTGCCTCTATGCCCAACCGCAGCCTGCAAAGCCTTGTCCCAAAACCCCTGGCCTGTCCCCCTGCTGGGTGTGGTGGTGCTGGTGCCGCCGCTGCTGGTGGTGCTCAGCGGACTTAGCGCCTGGGCTTCGGTGGGCTCCTCCTCTGCCTGCCCAATCCTGGCATCCCGGGCCGCCCGAACGTCCGTCACCAGCATTTCCACCCAACCTGCCCGGGAAGTCTGCCCACATAACCCATCCTTGATGCGCGGGTCGCACATGGTGGCCAACATGTACTGCCTCTCGTTGTAGAGAGGCTGGACCCGGCGGGATAGGCTTTCCCTCAGCCTCGTCACCACTTCCCGCACCTCTGGCAGGAAGCGCCTGCCGGTGACGGCATCCCCGGCCTCCAGAAACTCGCCCATCTGATTCTGGAGATGCCTGGCCACGGGGAGCACCTGGCTGAGAAGGGCAGTGCTGCTGCTCAGGGTCTCGGTGGCCTCAAGGAACGGCTTGAGGACCACCAGAAGCTGGGACATGGCCTCCCACTGCTGCCTGGACAGTGGGGCCTGGATGCCAATGTCCCCGACCCTGAACATCTCGTGGACAACACGCTGTTGCTCCACCATATGCTCGAGCATGTGGTAGGTGGAGTTCCAACGTGTTGCCACGTCCTGCACTAGCCGGTGCTGCGGAAGTCCCAGCTCCTGCTGCTTCTCCCGCAGCAACCGACTGCCCTTCACGCTGTGGTGGAAATGCCCAGCCACCTTCCTGCAGCTCTCTAGGAGATTACGGATTTGGGGAGGGAGAGGGGCCTTGCTGCCTCCAAGGCCATCCCTGACGACCAGGTTGAAGACGTGCGCGATGCAGCGGATGCCCTCAAATCCGCCATCGCGCACCGCCTTCAGCATATTGGCTCCCCCGTCCGTGACCATGTAACCGCGGGTGTGCTGGTGCCCGCCCAGCCACCCTGCCACCATGCGGTTCATGGCCTCCGTAATCTCCTCCGCCGTGTGGGACTGGTCCATGACTGCGGTATGAAGGAGGGCCCAGCGGCAGCCCTCCTTCCCAGTCCCAGAAGTCCTGGGTGCTTCCTGCCCTGAGGCTCCCCACCAGTGAGCCGTCAGGGACAGGTAAGCGTGCACTCCTCCTTCGCTGGACCAGATGTCCGAAGTGAAGTGCACCTTCTGTGCCTCTGCCTGGCACAGACGACCCAGAACTAACTCCCTGCATGCCTGGTACAGGGAGGGCACCACACGCCTGCTCAGGGTGGTGCGACACGGCGGCTTGTAGTATGGAACCACAAGAGCCATCAGCCTCTTGAAGCCTGCGTTCTCGACGAGGCTGAATGGCTGGTCATCCAACGCCACCATCTCACCGATGCAATTGGTGATCTGGTTGGGCGCTGGAAAACGCCACCTTGTGGCTCCATACTTCCCCCACCCCATCTCTTCCATGGTGGCCTGGCGAAGCCTCTTGGGGATGGGAGGTCGAGAGCTGGCAGAAGTTGCAGGAGCCTTCTGCTTGCCCTTGCCGCTAGCACCAGTCTGCTGCGAGGTGCCCGCCTCGGTCCCAAGCAAAACAGACTGGTGGTGCCTCTGCATGTGGCGGGTGAGGTTCGTGGTGGTGAAGTGGCCTGGCATTTTTCCCCTGCTCACTGACATCTTGCAGTGGCGACAGACAGCAAAGCGGGAATCCACTGCCACCTCAAAGTGGTCCCACACCTTGCTTGCCTGTCGCTTCTGGGGTGACACAGACGGCCTGCCGGCGCCTTCGCTCTGTGGTGTCACCTCAGGAGCAAGGGAATGAGTGGAAGAGAGGACGGATTGTGGAGAGTAAGTCTCTGGTGCTGCCTGCTCTTCCTCTTGCCCCACATCAGAGTCCTCCTTCTCACTCTGAACCTCGCTGACTTCCACAAGATCTGGGAAAAGATCAGTCAGCGGGTTCACAGGCTCACCCACCAAAGAAGGAGCTGGATATAGTGCTCCTTCTTCATGCCCACTGCTGCTCCCAGCACCTGCCTCATGTTGCTGAAAGAGTGCCCTGCAGGCACTACTTTGAGTTGCCTCTGCCTGCTTCTGCTGCCCCAGTGGAGAACGCCTCAGTTTAACTGGGGGTGTGGAAGTAGGCTGCCTGCTGCTGGTCCCAGCAGCAGCAGCAGCAGCGCCATGCCCAGAGCGGCCTCTCCCAAATGCTGCCTTGGGAGCACCCCCCCTTTGAGTGCCACGCTTCATTTTATTTTTATTATTATTTATTTTTGTGTAAGTGTGTGCTTTGCTGACTTTTTTTGTGTTTGTAGCAGCAGGCTACACAGCCCAGCAACACACACTCACTCACAAGCGCACACACACACACACACACACACACACAGAAAGAGAGAGAGAGAGAGAGAGGATAGAAATATTTTTTTATTATTTTTTTGGGTTTTTTTCAGAAAGCGAAAGTAGAACAAACACACTCACTGCAAAGACAAACTGAACTCACAGACAAACAAACGTGCTATCTAAGAAAGGAAAGGCAAGAGAGAAAGGAAAGCCAAGAGAGAGAACAAGAAAAGCTGAAGTAAAAGATCAGAAACTCCTCAAAACCACCTCCAAATGCAATCAAATCAATTCAATCAATACAGTCTCTCCAACACAGCTCCAAAACACTCCCTAATCTCCTCCACGTTCAACCCACAAAGAGCCAGAAGGGCAGGGCTGAGAGAATATATACTGGTGCCCTCCTCCAGCATTGCGATTGGAGGCTGAAGAAAGTCTTCACAGGATTGGGTGATTCAGTCATGTATTCTAAAGCACAATTGGTGGATCAAGCTGTCAAACACACACACACAAACACAGCCTCCCCCTCCCTTTCCTGAAGGTTTAAAATAATAAAGTTTAACCTTTGTTTTCCCACTAAAGCATTGCACCAAAGTTTGTGAAATTTTCAGCGTTTGAGCGGGCATAGGTCCTGTGCCATGTGAGCGAGTTAGAGCTTTGTAGCTCTTAAAACCAACCCATAAATCCCATGTGAAATGCCATGAATAAACCTTTGTTTTCCCACTAAAGCATTGCACCAAAGTTTGTGAAATTTTCAGCGTTTGAGCGGGCATAGGTCCTGTGCCATGTGAGCGAGTTAGAGCTTTGTAGCTCTTAAAACCAACCCATAAATCCCATGTGAAATGCCATGAATAAACGTTCGTTTCCCACTAAAATGTTGCACCTAGCTTCCGGAAATTTCACACACATTTGAAGTGCAGTGTTCCCTGCAATGTGCCAAAGTTTCCCGTTTGTATCTTTGAAAATAAAAAAATGGGAGGCAAAACTGTATTTTACCCCACTGCTACCCAATTTTCAACAATTCATTGCCAACACATGCCTGGAGCTAGCTGTCTGAAATTTTACACACATATCAAGGGAAGTGTTCCCTGTAATGTGCCGAAGTGTCCTGTTTGTATCTTTAAAAATAAAAACATGGGAGGCATAACTGCATTTACCCCACTACTACCCATTTTTCAAAAATTCATTGCCACACCAGGCAAGCACCCACGGTTCTGGGATTTCACACACGTGGGTCCCAAGGTACCACCTACAATGTGGCAAAGTTTCATGTGTGTAACTTTAAAAATGACCGAGTTATAGGCATTCCATGTTATTTATTAAAAAATTAATTGCCACAAACTGCATGCACCAATCTTTCTGAAATTTCTCACAGATACCTATCCCTAACCAGTGTACAATGTGCCCAAGTTTCATCCTTCTGTCGTTAAAAATGAAAAAGTTATAGGCGTTTTTGTAAAACAACAATACTTTGCTATGGGAAAAACGCATTTAAAATGGCATCCGATCCGCCGATCCGATCCGATCCGGATCGGACCTCGCCGGATCGGATCGGATCGGATCGGATGGTGTGTCGGATCGGATCGGATCGGATCGGATTTTCCGATTTTTGGGGCGGATCGGATTCGGATCGTGGATCGGATCCGATCCGATGCACACCCCTAGAGAAAAGGGACCATAGGAGAATAGGCAAAGATTGCCCCCTTTCCACATTCAGCCATCACAAAAGCTCCACTGGATCAAAAACCTGCCATGAACAGATGATGTCTGTCTGTCCATCAGAGTCTTATCTGACGTTGGATCCAATCCTAAACTGTGAAGGTAGCTCCAAATAAATGTGCCTGAAGCTTTGATGTTATAAAGGAAGACCTCAAAACCCACATTGGCCTTGGTAGAGGGAAGGGAATCTGTGGCATCTTTGCTTCTGATTTGGACACCAAGGTGGCAGACTTCAAAGATATACCTCAGAAGGCATGAAGCCAACTACAGTTGCACATATAGCTGGGCTGCAATTATGAAAGAATCAGAAGTCCTCTGGAGTTGCTAACAAGGTAATCCAGCTGTGAGCTACCTCTTCACAAAGGCCTACCAACGAGGATATTCTGAAATGAGATAAATTGCTGATAATGACTTCATGTTGTAAAGGAAAGAAAACTGCTGGAGGTGACCACCTTACAAAGCAGAGAGAATAATGGAAATAAGTGAAAGCACATAAAGATGGTGTTTCATTATTCTCACTGGCTTAACAGCCACCATGTTGTTAAGGACATGCATTGGCATGAGCCAGTGGTGCTGCCAAATAAAGCTTTAGAAGTGGGAGTATTTAGTAGATAAAACTAGTGGATTCCAAGAAGCGGGTAAGAAGATTACCAGTGTCACTGACAGCAGCAAGAGGGTCAAGGGAAATGATAACAAGAGTAGCCGCTGCCCTTGCTAAGCCCTGTACAGACACTTCAAATGGGATTTTAAGAACATTCTTATGGAGAAGGGAAGGGAGTTACAGGATTAAAGAAAACCGCCTTGTTGAGTAAGGGGGGAAATGGATACAGTCTTCACTTCAGAAGTTAGGACAAAGCTTTTGAAGAAAGATCTAAGGTCTGTTCCTTAGAACTACATTCACCATGAAGAAATAAATTCTTCCCTCATGTATATTTTCCCTTCCTGTCACTGAAGGTTGCTTGTTAAAGACACAGATGCACTTCCACAATGTTTGAAGAGAAGACAAAGATATAACACACAAGCAAAACACGACTTACCTACCTGAAGAGCCATCTTCTACCATAGGAATCTGCCCAAACCATATAATCATCTATCAGAGACCCTCCTATGATGAAATTATACAGGTAGCTAGTGGAGAGGGCTTGTTTGGTTGTAGTACCTGATATTTGGAATGCCTCCACAGAGTATCAATGGAAGTCAACTACAGAGGACTTCTGTGTTTGCCCAGACAGTCCAGCATCTTGCATTGGTGGTTTAACTGTTGCTCTTTGGTCTTAGACGGCTCTTATTTATCAATATTTCTCTTTCTATGTGTGTGGTTTTTTTTGCTTTGATTGCTGTATTTCCTATTGTTAGGATGACCAGATAAAATCCAGGTCAGGGCTCATGTAACTTTAACAGTTGTAGAGAAAAGGGAATTTCAGCCAGTTTCATTTGTATGCAATTAGTTCCTGGTGAAATTCCCTCTTCTTCACAACAGTTAAAGGTGCATGCACTATACTAGAGTGACCATACACAAAAGAAGGTAGGGCCCCTGCAACTTTAACTGTTGTGATGAAGAGGGAATTTCAGCAGGAACTAATTGCATACAAATGACACTGGCTGAAATTCCCTTTTCTCTACAACTGTTAAAGTTACATGAGCCCTGACCTGGATTTTATCTGGTCACCCTACCTATTGTTTTATTCTTGTAATTATTTTATTATTTTATGCTGATGAGTAGCTAACAGATGTACTGCTAACAGTATCACATTCATGTGTAATACTGTGCATACGTATTTTATTTATACCCTTTATATGTCACCCAATAATGTATATTCTTTGGGTAGTTTGCAATAAAAGCTAAAATCAATAAATACAATGCAAAAAAGACTAGTGACAAAAGAAAAATTCTACTGAACAAAGCTCATAATGAACAGCACCAAAAATTTCACAGACATACCCAAATGATCCATAGGTCACTAAAAGATTTTAAAATCTTAAGAGCCTGGGAAAATAAAAGGTCTTCACCAGGCGCTGGGAAAAAAAATCCTGCAACATTGATTGATTGATTGATTGATTGCTTACATTTCATTTCTGCCCCAAAACAGACATTCTGTGGGTGAATTACAAAACTAAAAGAATAAAATACAACATAAAAACATAAAAGCTAAAAGAATAAAACAATACAACCCCCCATCTCAGGAATATACGTAAAATATATAAAACCTAAACAACTAAACTCTAAAATGCCTGGGAGAAAAGAAAGTTCTTTGCCTGACACCGAAAAGGTAGCAGTGAAGGCACTAGGCAAGCCTCCCAGAAAACTCTGCACATCATCCAGTCTGAGTTAGGCTGACCATATGAAAAGGAGGACAGGGCTCATGTAACTTTAACAGTTGTAGAGAGAAGGGAATTTCAGCCAGTGTCATTTGTATGCAATTAGTTCCTGGTGAAATTCCCTCTTCATCATAACAGTTAAAGTTGCAGGGGCCCTGCCTTCTTTTGTATATGGTCACTCTAGTATAGTGCATGCACCTTTAACTGTTGTGATGAAGAGGGAAATTCACCAGGGACTAATTACATTCAAATGACACTGGCTGAAATTCCCTTTTCTCTACAACTATTAAAGTTACATGAGCTCTGTCCTCCTTTTCATATGGTCAGCCTAGTCTAAGTTAACAATTTTGCTGCCCTGTTTGGACCAACTGAGATTTCTGGGCCATATTCAAAGGCAGCCCCATGTTTAGATTGCAGTCATCTAACTGAGAAGTTACCAGAGCCTGGATCGCTGTGGCAAGGCTATCTTGGTCCAGATTGAATCGCAGTTGGTATTACGAACATGGAAATCTACAAAAATTCAAGCTCATCAAGGTTCTCCAGTTTCAACCTTGAAGCTCTTTCTGACTTACGTCCATATCAGATTGTGAGCTGGAGGGTGGGGGGGTGTTCCTGCATATATATATTTTTTGTATTTTCTTGCACATTTTACAAATGTACACCTCAATTGTGTGTATTTAAAGAATGCACACATTTTGTCCCAGTGATTAAAAAGTGTCCGTATGCATTTTTCAACTATACATTTTTCATGGACGTTTTTCAAATATATGCATTTTAATACAATTAAGTCTTATCATAACTGAATCCTACTGCAAGCTCAGAAATGTACAGCCTTTAGAATGAGTTTGGTTTCAGGAGGTGCAGATTCAGTACATTCTGGTCAAAAATGAACTGAAACTTATTTAGGTATGTCAGCCTAAACCTCTCAAAGAGAAGTCAGCGGTTTCTTTCCTCAGAAATAAAAATGTATATTGTAGTTTTAATGCTGATTCTGCATGTTTTTTTCCGACACCAAATGATTCTTGAGAGTAAACCTCCATCTCAAAAATACAACGAAAAATGACCTTGAAGGAGGATTGAAATGGCCAGTTCAAGGGGAAGATAATGTTTGATAAGCTCATCATGTATCAGCTTGTCTTTCATGAATAGGTGTTCCTTTTATATGAATGGCTAATCACTGATAGCATTTTTACTCAGCCAATTTATCCTTTAATATTATCTTGTGAGATGCACGGCTGCACGGCTGGCCGCATAAGAGAAAATCACCATCTGCGACCTCTAGCATGTCTGGGCATCACTTAGCTGATTTGATGTCAACAACAGGTTTCTGGTAGGCAAAGTCAGGAGGGTTGCTTGTCAACCATCTGTGTTTTTCCCCTTGCTCATGTGACACATTTACCTCAGGTTTTATATCAGATATCATGTTTAATGTACAAGGTATTTTGAACTGGGAAATTTTAAAGCCTCTGACTTATGTGACAAAACCCCACCAGGCATCTTATGTTGTCTGTCAAGCCCTCATCAGGGTTCACTTCCTCAACCCTGGCTACACACGCACAATCAAAACACAAAAACATGTAAATAAAATCTCTCCTTTTCCTCTTCTGGTGAGTTTGTCCTTGTCTGGTGTTTCCAGCTAGGAAAAGAATTTCTAATATTTGGTGTGTGTGTGCATGAGTGTTTTAAAACAAAACAAAACCTTAATTCAGGTGAGCCAATATATCAGCCATATTGCTTTTCTGACCTGAAGGGCCCATGCAAATTCTTCTGAAAAGAAAATGCCCAGACAAGGGAGAGCTCCATCATTGCTCTAAGCAAGGTCAGTTATGTATAGCATAGTAGCATTCTTTTTTTGTTACTTGGGATAAAGCCATTGATTTCACCACCGCCACCCCTACAAATAAATATTTCAAGGCAAAGAATGATGGAACTCTAAATATGCCTTGTGATGGGAAGCCAAGTGAGATGGGCCCAGAAAAATAGAGAAAAGCAAACAGTGATGAAGCTGTGACCAATTTGCATTGCATTTTGTAGACAAAATCACTCACATTCATTCCGATTTGGATGCCATCATTTTGACAGAGTCAGAGATGGATATGGCCAGGGTTCCATCTAGTGATGTTGTTTTGGATAGATTTCAGTGTCTGCTGCCTGATGACATGGACAAACTACTTAGAGATTTGAGAGCCACCACCTGCTCTTTGGACCCATGCTCTTCCTGGATATTAACATCTGCCAGGACTGGGTTCATCATCTGGACCTGTGGTTCCCACTGCACTTAAGGAGGCAGTATTTAAACTAGGGCTGTGCCCTGCTTTGGACTGGATCCGAAGTCCAGATTGAAGCAGAGTGATTCAGAGTGAATTGTTCCAGATCAAAAGTGGTCCAAAGCAGACCAGGTCCAAATCATTTCAGATTGCCTTGCACCAGTCCAGACGATTAACAAGCCCTGTTAGTTTTGGCCGGGACTTACGAGACCGTCTGCTCACACCTGGAAGCTGTCCACTCCTTCATGGAAGCCACCATTTTCATGAAAGATGGGGACTCTCTATTTTTGTTGATCTAATGTAACACACAACACTAAATGGCTATTTTGGCAAGGACAATTGGCCTCTTGGTGGTCACCTGGGAAAATGAACATCCAAATGGTTCGGATGTCTGAGGCTCAATCCAGATGTGAATCCAAAGCAAGTTGGGCTGGGTCCGAAACGATGATTTGGGAAGTTTCGTATCGGCTCCTGAAGGGGGTTGGGGAGGTGTCCATGCACAATCTTAGTTTAAACCCTTGTTTTAAAAAGAACACAATTTAGATGTCCTGATTCTGGATAATTATCATCCAGTATTTAATATATCTTGAGTAAGGTATTGGAAAAGGCTTTACTCTTGATGAATGCGTATTTTGATGGTCTCTTACTGTGACGGACAGAATTAGGACAAATAATTAAGTATGAGGGGCAATGGATTCCAGCAAAACCTCACCAGTTGAAATAGGGGGAGTGGTATCTTCAAATCATTGTTGAAGGCAGAAATCCATGGCAGATGGTACTTGCCCCAGTATCTTTTTCTTTTCTTTTCTTTTCTTTTTTGGTCCACAGGACCACATATTGCTGGCTCTGCAAACTGAGAAGTGTAAAATCTTGGGGCATTTCCAGATTTGGCTTATTATTAGGTGTGTTATCTGGTTAACAGCACAATCCTGTGCATATTTATTCAGAAGTAATCCTCACTCTGTTCAATGGGGCTCACTAGTAAGTGTGTTTAGGAGAGCAGCCTACGTAATGCTTGTTTTATTAATCATATGACTTCGTATCAATTAATCAAATCATTAAGCAATTAAATTAAAATGGATTAAATTAGATTTGCAAATTGACACTGCCTCAATATATGTTGAAATGAATTGGAAAAAAGTATATAGTCACTTACCACCTAACTAGCAGAAACTAGCATCTCTCAGGGAGGGGAGTTTTCCATCATGTTTAAAAGAAGCGGTAGTACGGCCGCTTCTAAAAAAGCCCTCCCTGGATCCCCTGGACTTTAATAACTACAGGCCAATATCAAATCTTCCATTTTTGGGCAAGGTGATCGAGAGGGCGGTTGCCTTTCAACTCCAGGCAGTTTTGGATGATACAGATTTTCTAGACCCATTTCAAACTGACTTCAGGGCAGAATATGGAGTTGAGACTGCTATGGTCGCCTTAGTGGATGATCTACGCTTAAGTATTGACAGGGGGAGTGTGTCCCTGCTGGTACTCCTGGACCTTTCAGCGGCTTTCGATACCATCGACCATGGTATCCTTCTGGAACGCCTGAGGGAATTGGGACTCAGGGGCACTGTGCTTCAGTGGTTCCGGTCCTACCTCTTGGGCAGGTTCCAGATGGTGATGCTTGGGGATAGTTGGTCTTCAAAGAAGGAGCAGCTATGTGGTGTACCACAAGGTGCCATCCTATCCCCAATGCTGTTTAACATCTACATGAAACCGCTGGGAGAGATCATCCGGAGGCATGGGGTGGGGTGCTATCAATACGCTGATGACACCCAAATATATTTCTCTATGCCTTCGACAACAGCGTCAGCTAAGGATAGTGTGTCTCCTCTGAATGAATGCTTGGAGGCGGTAATGGGCTGGATGAGGAAAAATAAACTGAAGCTGAATCCAGACAAGACGGAGGTGTTTACTGTCAAGGGCCACAACCTGGGGTTGAAGGTGTGTCAACCAGTTCTGGATGGGGTTACACTCCCCCTGAAAGGCTGTGTTTGCAGCTTGGGGGTGCTCCTGGATCTGTCGCTTCAAATGCGACGGATCCAGATAGATGCAACTGCCAGGAGTGCCTACTATCAGCTTTGGCTGATACGCCATCTGCGCCCCTTCCTAGAGTTGGAAGACCTAAAATCAGTAGTGCACGCGCTGGTAACTTCGAGGCTCGACTTCTGCAATGCGCTGTACATAGGGCTACCTCTGTGCCTAGTCCAGAAACTTCAACTAGTTCAAAATATGGCAGCCAGGTTGGTCACCGGTACATCTAGGGGTGACCACATTACACCATTTTTAACATCTCTTCACTGGCTGCCAATCAGTTTCCGGGTGAAGTACAAAGTGTTGGTTATTACCTTTAAAGCCCTACATGGTTTGGGTCCAGGTTACCTATGGGATCGCCTTCTCCCATACAATCCGCCCCACACGCTCAAGTCCTCTGGGAAGAATTTACTACAGTCAACAAGAACTAGACTGACAACTGTTACCCAGAGGACCTTCTCTTCTGCCGCTCCTAGATTGTGGAATGACCTGCCAGGAGAGATTCGCCAACTCACTAGTCTTCAGGAATTTAAAAGATCTATAAAGACTGATCTCTTCCGGCAGGCCTACCCAGATGAATTTTAAAGTGTTTTGTTGGTGTTGTATTGGTATTTTAATGATGTATTTGGTTTTATGTGCTTTTAATCAGTTTTATATTTTATGTTTAATGCTGTTCCCCGCCTCGATCCGTTGGGAGAGGCGGGTAATAAATAAATAAATTTATTATTATTGTTATTATTATTATTATATAAAATGCAACACTCATGGTTTAAAAGGAAAGACCAGCTTTTAATATATCTTTTCATTCCCTTTCATGATGACTAACCAGAGCTAACATGGCTACAAAACTGAACGACTGTGATATTCATTCACAGTCCCAGTGGGGAAACTTTGCACTTATTGATTAAAAGTGGTGTCCTTTGATTAATTCCCTAACACTTTAGTTGATTAATCTACCAATTACAGCTTGCAGGTCTACTTATTTTTGGAGTAGCACTTATAGAGAAAGTGTTTTTTCATCCCTTTGCAGATGAACTGAGTTTCCACAAGAAATGCCACCTGGAAGAAAACGCTATAACTTGTCCATGTAATATATGTCACTTGTAATGAAAGACATAGGAAATTATGGGCATTATCCAATACGGCCACTGCCCTTCTGCTGGTTCTGTTGTGCTCACTGCAAGGGTTGCAGGAACTAGTACTACCTAATGGAACCCTAGAAATTAGAGGAAATTATCATTTCTGAAATAGGACAGGTCAGCAGAGCTGTCTTTGGCACACTCTGCTGACCTGCACCATTACAGAAACTAGCATTTCTGCTCATTTCCGATTGCTTTGAGAACTGCTAGTAATGATAGGCCCTACTAGTGTGGAAGCAGTATTGGATACTGTCCAGAGTGTTGATTTGCTTTACCAGTGGCCCTGACTAAGAGCATTGGACTAAACAAGTTGCGTTTCTGTAGATCTTAGAACTGCTGCCCCCATCACGTCTATGCCCGCACCTCTTGAATGTGCAAACGAAGTGTTTTATCATCTTTGCCAGTCCATCCCGATTGTGTGTGTTAAATTCCTTCTTGCATGAGTGACAATAATAGGTTTTTAATTTACGTGCAGCATTAAAGCTATTCTTACAAAGAATTAAATACAATTAGAGTCTTAAGAACAAGTTTCTTAAATCAGAATAAGTTGCTCTCTGGGCCCATACAACGGATATCCACGTGAGATTTTTTCCCCCTTCAGTGTTGCCCTGTAACTGCATATTTCTAGTTTGAGAACATAAGAACTATTTTTATCCTCCCATTTCTGAAAAGGCTCCTGTTATTGTAACTTGGACCGTAACTTGGATTTTAATGCTTACTTTGCTTCAGTGTTACTTTGATTCTGTTTACTAATGCCCCAGGCAGAAGACGTACTTCTAGGGCAGAGTTTTTCATTCTTGTCTTTAGACCAGAGGTGGCCAATACACAGCCCTCATTTGCCCCTCATTTGCCCCCCTGCCCTTTATCACCCCCTAAACAACATAAATTGATACCAAATTGACTTACTTAAAGACAAATTTAGCTCATTTTCAAGTTGTTGTTTTTAGGGGGGGCACAATTGTGGCAAGATTGCAACTTGAAAGGGGTTCTTTGTGTATTGGTGCCCCTCCCCAGACTGCCCCTGCATTAGACAATGGAACTTCAGTTGGTCCTACTCCAGTCTCCACTGACAGAAGGGGGACAGGAACAATAGATCAGCATGGGCCTGCTAGGAGGTAAAAATCGTTGTAGTGTCCAGTTGTTATCTCATTTTGGTTACATAGGGCTTCTCTAAATGAGCTATTTATAGAACGTTCATTTCTGGCCACTCAAGAAAATTTCCAGGTCAGTTCAATGACACTGTAAATCAACAGGATGTCTCTCGTGGTTCCCCCCCCCCACACACCCATTCTGTTTTTTAAAAATCACAGATAAGCTAGGAGAAACCCTTAATGGGGTGAAATCGGCAGCGTGTAAAGCTGGCATTGCACTATGAAGTTGCCAAGGAAGGACTTTAAATGGAGGGAAAAGAGGGTAAAATGCCCCCCTGCAACAAAGAAAGGCAGATCTGAGCCCCATGTGTCTACTCAGGAATACGTCCCATGGTATTCAATTGGGCTTACTCCCAAGTAAGTGCCGAGGGTTTCAAACTTACAGCACAAACTTACTTCTACTCATAAGTAAGTACTGGCTTTTGGGGGGGCTGTGAGGAAACAGACAAAAACAAGATTCCCCCTGCTCCTTTGCACACATGTCAGGGGGGAGGGAGGCACTCCCTTGATTCTACCATGTCTGCCTTGTAGCCCCTCTCCTCCCTTGTATTCCAACTCATATCAATCATGCCAAAAAAACAGGAAGCACATAGTGCCAGGTACAACAGGATTTCCCTTAATGTAGAGATGCACCTTAATCTTGAACTCATTGCTAGGAAGTCAGTCCAGTTTGAATCAGGCATGTGTCCAGGTAAAGAATTTGGAAACGTTTAGACTTAGACTTGCTCTCCGCCCTCTTTACTAGGATGATGTTTCATGTCACTATGCACCGGTAGCTGTGTTTCTTGCCGTTTGTGGGGGAATGTTCTTTTAGAAGCAATTGCCAAGGTCATCCTCAGATGAAGTAGTTGAGGAGCAGGGCCGTGCAGAGCTGGTAAAATGCCCAGGCCAGATGGGAAGTGTGTGCCCCCCCATTTCAAAAAAGGAGGACAACATGGCCGCCCAAAGGGGGCGTGCCCACCAACATGTCTGTTCTACATAACACCTTCATATTAAACCTGTTCTACAACGCCTCAACGCACATATATCCCCGCCCTGCATGACGCATGGCCCTCTGGAGCTTGTAGTCTGACCGTGGTATTCACGACGGACGGCTTCTGCACTGTTTCCGCAAGGCAGGCTCCTCGCTGCTCAATCGGCTGCTTACGCTACAGAAGCAGTAGCGTAAGCTAGAGGGGACCTCCTCGTCGGAGTGCCCCCTCAAAATCGTGGGCCCTGGGCCAACTGGCCCTGCCCCCCCCTGCCCCCCCCTGCACAGCCCTGTTAAGGAGTCAGGTTGGTAGATCCTTTTCATCCTGTTCCGGTATGCAGTGGCAACTGTGTCAGGATTTCAGAACAAGTCAGTGAAAGCTTAGGTGGATACTTGGGTCATGTGGATCCCAGTACCAGGGCAGCTCCGATCAAATTTCATAACATATTGAGAGTATCCTTCTCCTTTAAATGAGCTGATTATTATTTAAATTTCTCTAATATGACATAGCAGCAGAATTTAGGGCATTCTGGTCTGGAAATCTGAGTCGCAGCTTGTGTATTATGAGGTTGGATTCAGGATCTGCCTTCTTGAGAGAAAAGGCTCTGGTCACAGAAGGTCTCTCTGCCTGAAGTTTTAGGATCCCCCTTCCCTAGGCTGACCATATGAAAAGGAGGACAGGGCTCATGTAACTTTTACAGTTGTAGAGAAAAGGAATTTCAGCCGGCGTCATTTGTATGCAATTTGTACCTGGTGAAATTCCTTCTTCATTACAACAGTTAAAGCTGCAGGGGCCCTACCCTCTTTTGTATCTGGTCACTCTAGTATAGTGCCTACAACTTTAATTGTTGTAATGACGAGGAAATTTCACCAGGTACTAATTGCGTACAAATGGCGCTGGCTGAAATTGCAACTGTTAAAGTTACATGAGCCCTGTCCTCCTTTTCATATGGTCAGCCTACCCTTCCCCACATACCACAACTCAACCCATTAGGCATTTCAGAGGGCTGCCCTGGGAAAGAGGGGGCAGGGAAGGTCACTTCTGCTAGCAGAGTAGATCCAGCTTAAATCAGGATCCAACCCTGTAATTTCACTGTGTATGGAATACTACCTTTTGATAATCAGTGGTACATGTCTCAAAACAGAGCCCTTTTTGACTGATGTTGAGCAAGTCTGTTCAGGAAGTCAGTTATGATTATCATTTCAAAGGCAGTCTAATCTCCTTGTGTATCAGAAAAAGTAGACTGCTGTGGAAATGCATAAAAACTGGGACTTTGTGGGGAAATAAGGATGTAGCTTCTGGACCATTTGGATTTCATTTTTCTCCCTTCATAGTCACTCAAACATATGCA
Source organism: Anniella stebbinsi (assembly GCA_029215795.1). NCBI lineage: Eukaryota > Metazoa > Chordata > Lepidosauria > Squamata > Anniellidae > Anniella > Anniella stebbinsi. Next base: position 86,415,237 of record JARDYH010000005.1, on the reverse strand, counting down.
TTTGCTTTTAAGTAGTATCTAGAGCAAATTTAATATAGTCAGCAGATTATTACATTTTACATGGCTGTCTGCTGAGCAAAGCTCTATAATCTTTAAAGTAAATGCTGATGAATTTCCTTGGAGGTAAGATTTAGAGGGGCAGGGGAAATCCCATATTTTACCAAAGGGGATCTCCCAAGCATCATCTTAAAGCATTGCTTTTGAGAGCTGCTGCAGATGCAGATTATTTGCTTTTGGCAGCAGCTTGTCTTGCTTCTTAGAAACAGAGTCCTTCAACAGATCAAAGAGAAGTACATAGTTGGGTAATGATCTCTTATCTTCTAGGTGATGCATGCACAATGGCAGACTACAGTCAACTAAAAGGTATCCTTCTGGACCTTCAGTCTCACCGCCAGAGGCAGCAAATTCTCCCAGGAGAGGACAGAACCCCAAAGCGCTTCTTAGTTGAAGATATGTTTAACCACTTGGATATAAATGGTGATGGGCACCTCAGCAGCTCTGAATTGGCGCAGGTGGGTTTGTTGATCAATGAAAATTGAATTATGAAGTGGATCGCATTTTCCATTCAGAGTGTAAATTGAATGTAACCACAGTGGGATTCTCTGGAGAATAGCTGTTTGTGAAATGATTCAGAATTAGACTATGAAATCTCGTGCAGTAGCTGAAACTTTCCATCTGCCTTAGGAGATGGGGGTGTTATTTTGAATAGTTAAAGATGTTTTGCAAAATAACAATATTCTGCAGCACAGTCCCCCACCCCCAGCAAATATAGGTTTGCATCAGCAATCTCCTTTTTTAAATATGCCCTGCTTGCTGCCAAATATGAGGACTTATTTGCATTAAAAAAAAATTAAATTAGAAAATCAGCAATATTCCTCTGAGATGCTTTAATAGCATAAAATTTATTAACAGCTTTATTTCTCACCCATACACTCAAGCTCCTTTTGTAGTTGCAAAAGTGTTGATTATCAGTAAAAAATAAATTCAAGACAGTGTCATAAAAAATAGTGATCTTATAATTACCAGCATGCTGTTGCCTTCATGTCCTGCCTATGGACTTCTGGGACACATCTGACTTATCACTATCAGCCTGGGGGGTTGTTGGGCTGAGCTGGGCAGACCCTTGATCTGTTACGTATCTCGACCCTTGACCTGTGAAATTTTTGTAAAATGACACCATAAACAGACATGCCTTTTTTGCATTATTGGTAGCAAAGAGAGTCACGCAGGGATTTATGTTGTCATTTCAATCCCTAGAATAAGTAACTCCAAAACTTGCATGCTCTATGCTCGAAGCAACTCATCGAGTGAAAGATGACATCCTAGGAGAACACTCGTTCCTCCAACCCCCCTGACTTCTCCCATTATTTATTACATCCTATTCTTGCTCCAAAGAAGTGGAAGAAGCTTAGATGTCAAAGTTAAAATATCAGACTCTGAAAATTCAAGTAGGATTAGAGATGTTTCCCAACTCTATAATTCCTTGGTTTGAAATTATAGTGCTTAACCAACGTAAGAAGCCCCCTCCTTTCCAAGTTCTTCACTGAATGAAAGTCACATGCACTCACTTGCCTCCAATCCTCCTCCTTCTAACCACCCTCCCCACCTCCTTATCTTGTGCTGAGGTTTCAGTCATGGAGGTGGAGAATGGGACCTGAGTATCCTCTTCCTGAATGTACCTACCTCAGGCCTAAGATCATCAGCCAAAGCTCTTCCCTGAGTGCCATTCTGTCTCAAATTCAGAGGCTGGCTGTGACAGAGAGCCCCTTCTCTGAGTGCCATTCAATTTTTTAATTTATTGCATTTTTATACCACCCAATAGCCAAAGCTCTCTGGGCAGTTTACAAAAATTAAACCCATAAAAACCAATCAAAACATAAACAACAGTATAAAAATACAATATAAGAACACAAGCAGGATAAAACCAAGCAGCAGTGCAAAATTAATACCAATTTAAAATAGATTTAAAACAGCAAAGTTAAAAATTAAACTGATCAACGGTTAAAATACTGAGAAAATAAAAAGGTCTTCACCTGGCATCTAAAAGAGTATAATGTAGGTGCCAGGCGAACCTCTCTAGGGAGCTCATTCCACAGCCGGGGTGCCACAACAGAGAAGGCCCTCCTCCTAGTAACCACCTGCCTCACTTCCTTTGGCAGGGGCTCACGGAGAAGGCTGGCTATGAGAGAGAGCCCCTTCTCTGAGTGCCATTCCATCTCAAATTCAGAGGCTGGCTGTGTGAGAGAGCCTATCTACACAGTACCTTGGAACGTTTTAAATAGTATTTTAAAACGTTCCAAATAGGTGCTTTCCAAAATGTCTTAGGCCACATTAAGGAGTACTCACGTTACAGGAGAAAAATTCTTCAGTCTTCAAAGCGGTGTGTCTGGTCTCACACCCTTCTGCCTGTCTCTTTCAGTGAGTTTAGGGCAAGGCATTGTGGGTGCTGTAGTTCACTCGCCCACTTCCTCCTTAGTTCTTCTTTCATTCCCTAGCTTTCAATGGGTATAGGGCTAAGCATTGTGGGTGTTATAGTTCACTCGCCCACTTCCTCCTTAGCCCCTTTTTCTTCCCCACCAATCAACGGCTAAGCATTTGGCCGCTGGTAAACAAAGCACTGCCCCCACAAATCACAAATGGTAAGGAAGGACACATTATTTTACTTAAAACGATTTATTAAAAGTAAAAACCGTTGTATATAGCTGAAGTGAGTTTTAAAAAACCTCGGGTATACAACGTTCAAGGGAGTGCATCATGTGGCCCAAAGAGTTTTTGTAACCCTTATAAAACATTATAAAGCTAGTGTGTAGATCGGCTCAGAGAGTGCCTTCTTAGCAGTGACTCTCTGGCGGTGGAATGCTCTACCTGGCATAGACATTAACATCTGCCTACAGTGCCAGGTCTTTTACCATCATTTTAATATCTTTTAACTTCACCTACATAATACTATTAGTCTCTACTTTGTGCCATTTCCTTGTTTTTAGCCTTTATAAGGTTGTTAAAGCTTTGTGTGATTGGTGACTGGCATTTTCTCATACTCCTTGTTCTAGTTTTAGATGTTTGTATGGTTCTGTAGTTTTGTCTTATTGGAGGTAAATATTAGAATTTTATGTTTTTAAATGGTTTTAACCTATTTATTGTATGTCACCCAGAGAACTTGCGTTATGAGGTGACTAACAAGTATAAATAATAAACCAGACATAAATAATAATTCCAATCCCTACCAGACCTGGATTATCCATTAGGCACAATATGCACAGTGCCTAGGGTCTACAAATCTCCCATGAGCCTATGAAAATGTTTGATGACTACAAAAAGATTCAATTCAATTAAAGCAAATTATTGTTTTATTTAACAGTGTAATCTGTCTTCAGTAAATGTCTTCAATAAACATTGACTTTGCTGCCCTTTTTGTTAGCAAAATTACAGATACATTTTCACATTTCATTTTTTTTTTACATAATCTCATTTTCTACTGAGAGTAGTACAATTGAAAGTAGTTTTTTTTATATCCACGGTTGGTAAGACAGTTCTTTATATGTTTCAGCTTTGAAAAAAATGCTCTCCCCTTCATAACTTGTTCCAAAAATGGAAAGATATTTTCTAAAAGCAATGTTGACATTTGGAAGACATTTAATGAACTCATCCATTCTTTTTGCAATGATAATTTCTCCCACAGAATTCCTGTCTGCCTACATACATGAGAACAATAGAAATTCATCTGTGAATGTATGTTCAACATCTGATGGATGTCTAGAAGCCACTTCATTACTAGACCTAGACCTATCTGCAAGAAAAGCAAGACTTTAATTGACTATGGTGTATACTGCTTGCCATGAGTCCATCTCAATGCTAAATTTATCCATTATAGGGTGTGCTGGATTTGTCATTGGCACCCAAACCCCAGTCAGTATTATCTGTGCTAACTTCATAAAAAAAACTAGGTTCATGGTCTTCTGTGATGTGTAGTCTCCTTGTAGTTGGAAGCTGTAGAATTTTAAAACCAGGAAAACCAACTCAGAAAAAGGTTGAAATAATTCATTGACCCAGTTTTTATAGTTCATTATATTCTGGATTAGCATTACTAGATTTAGAGAAACCACATCAGTTGAAAAAAAATAGTGTGCTGCTCCTTTTGTAGGAGACAGCTGTATCACTGCTCAGACTTCAGCATAAACAGACTTCAACTCCCCCACCCCCTGAGGCTGAGATCACCATGGAAATGATATTTGAACCCAACCAGTATGTCGCATGGTTTGCTATGACTTTTATCTATATACAATTGACAAGTCTTAACGTCTTCACCAGGCAATGCAAGATGTCAAAGTACATTTTTATAGATTTCACAGTTATATATATATATATATATATATATATTCACACATGCACACACACACACACACCAAGTACTGTAAGCCCAAGGCTTCAGACCCTACTGAAACATAGATACCCTCTGATTCACACACACTACAATCCCATCTTTTTCTTAAAAATAGGATTTCACAGTTTTATCAATGGTGAGTGCACATCCCCGAACTGGTGGCTTCCTCTGCATTTTGACCAAAAAGCATCTTACAGGAGAAAAGGTACCTCTCCTTTCCATCTCCATTCCCTAACTAGAAGGGAGAAAAAGGAAACACACCTTTTCTTTCCAAAGAAAGCTTGGGGGAAGAAAGGAGGGGTGGGTTTTCTCCCTCCCCATTACATTTGTTGCAGGAAGCAGCAAAAAACCGCAACACAGACTAGTGGTCCATAGGTCCATCTTATCATGTGCTTCACCACGAAGTACTTTTGTTGTCTCAGTTGAAACTCAGAACAGGACGGTGCTTTCTAGCTGCTCCAGGCAGTCAGTATCTGTAAAAAGGAGAAGAAAAGAAAATTGGTGAACCCTCAGGCCAACCTAAAATTTTGTGACAGGCCAGATTCTGAAGTGGATTGCCATTTGATCAGCACATTGGTCTGGAAATTGCAGGCCAGTTGAGTCTGCGTCATGAATCAGACCTACAAATTCCTCTCCATTGCCTACTCTCCCTTCACATTGAGATTTTGTAAGAAACAGTGAGGTGCTGTTTGCACCTTCTGCAAGCGCCCATCATAAGAGCAAATACTCCTCCATAGGAGCATTGAAAGCTCCCTTATATTGAGCCAGACCTTGGGTCCATCTAGCCCAGTATTATCAACACTGACTGGCAGCAGCTCTCCAGGAGTTTTTCCTTGTGCTACCTGGAGATGCCGGGGATCAAACCTGGGATCTTCTGCATGCAAAGCATGTGCTCTACTACTGAGCCAGAGGTCCTTACAAGCACTCTCAGCTAAGGGAGGGGCATGGAGTAACCAAATAATTGAATTAGACTAGTAAGCTAATTCAAAATTTGTGGCCCCTACTTAAAAGGATTCTGATAAAAATTAACAGGACATGTTGTAGAAACTTGATTGACCACAAGATCATAAATTTCCACAGGTTCCTGAAATGTTGATGATAATGAATGCCTTGTATTGACCAGCATGGCATTGCAATTCTAACTTCAAATGAAGGAGGAGCATACAGGGTGATCAGAAATCATGCATACCATGATTGGCCCTAATATATTTCTTTTAACAGCTGCTTTGTTTGTATGTGTTGGAACATACCCTTTTTCAGTGCCATCGAACTACTCTTAGAATGATATCTAGCATTTTAATTGTCACAATAGGCTGATATTTTGAGATGTTTTGAATGAGTTGTTTAGCAAATCATCTACACAAATGAATCATTATGATAGATCAGAGCAGGGCAAACTATATAGCATCTAATGAGTGCTTAACTCCTGACTGAGCACTAATTGGTTGTGATAATATGTGATAACATTTGTCTGGCCTGGATAAATCATAAAATGTCATTGGATGCGATTCACTGACAAAGCAAAGTGTAAATGCAATCATGCATTAGGAACAGTAGCTACTATATATGAGGGATGTCCCAACGTAAGAAGTGATCCTCATTATTTTATTAGCAAAATATCCATCAATATAGCCAGTGAATGTGTTTGGAGAGAGAGCTTGTCTATTGTCAGGGTCCTTGAGCACAGTGACATGATCTGTACTCTCATACAGATTGTCCAGGTTTGCAAGATAGGCAACATTCACTGTGGCTTAAATAAACCATGGTGGGCTACAGCATGTGCTGGCTGCCATTATGAATATTCAAGCCACAGCAAGCAGTCACTGCAGCTTATCGTGATATGTGATCCCAGGGTGTCATGGATAACAAGCCACCCAGAACCTATCAGCTGTAGTAGGGTTCTATGGTGGCTTTTTATTTAAGCCATGGTGGGTGTCAACAATTGTGCAAACAGTGTCTCTCTCAGTGGGTCTGTTCAGACAACATGCTAAGCCATGGTTAAGCCACTAACTCTTTTGCAGCAAATGGTTAGTGAGCATGTTTAAACCATGGTTATTTAGCCACCATGGTTTAGGAATGGTTCACACAATACGCTAAGTCATGGTCACATGACACACTATGCCATAATGTTTAGCTCAAAATGCTTAACCACCATGGCATAGTGTGTTGTCTGAACAAGGTTATTGTGGGAACCACTTTTATCCTCACTTCACCAACACTTCTCCCCTCACTTCCACAATATAATAATTGGCCAAAATTCAAAAGAGGTACCTTGGCTATGATTTAGGCAACTCAGTTAAAGCAGAGGGCAGAGAAACTTCTTTAAAATGTTGAGCATATTTTTTGTTGCACCAACCCAGATAGCATTGGAAAACCACCAGAGATCTGTTGCTCCCACTCCCAAATTTTGAAGTGGTAAAGAAAAAAAGAATGGAGAGCAAAAAAGAAAAAAAGAGAAAAAGGAAATGAAATTTAGCCCTGGGAAGATTGCAAACTCATTTACTTCAATTAATGTCAAACAATTATTTTCAGCAAGAAAATGCCCTTAGCAATAAGAAAGCCTAAGGTCATTTTTTTGTCCTTTTAGTTCTTAGTCCAATTCCAGTTATAGTCACTGATTAATTGCCCCCTCTTCCAGTTTATTTTTATGAAATATCAGATGAACCTCTGATTTGTAAGTATACAAGCTCATTAACTGCTTTGATAATTGAAATGTTATTATCATTTAAAACTTTAATGCATCAGTGGGATCAGTTTCATAAATCTGCTAAATACATAGCTGCTAAAGTGGTTTCTTTTCTAGCATTAAATCAAAGGAGCTTGTCAGTATTATGTAATGTTAATCAATTTTCCATACAAAAGTAGGCAAAGGGATATTTCCATTGTTAAAGATTGATCCTGGAAGTTATGGTTGATCTCAGTTTTATTGAACCTTTTATGTGGTAGGTGAAGGGTAATTTTTAAAGCATTATTTCTTGAAATTGTCATCCATGAAATGAACCAAACCTGAACTATATTAGTACGTTTTTAATGCCCTCGAGAACAGAAAGTGTACATTTCATGGGTTTCTCTCACATTGGTGATTGCATGTAGAGATTCTATGTCTATTATTGTTTTTCATGTTGATTCTCTAAATTAGCTGCTTCAGTTCCATAAATTACCATTTTTAACACGTAATTATGGGTTTGCACAATTGTGTTGTTATTCTGTGCAATAATCCATGGCTAGAACAAATAAGGCTATCTGATATTATCATTTATAAAAATTGCTATATTTCTAGATGTTGTGCTGTCTCGCAACATATATCAATGACAACAGTGATCCATGTAACTCTTGCCTTTCAGCCAGTAATCTCATAGAAGGCTTTCAAACAATGATGAAAAGCATAAAATATTGGCATACCTTGTATACTTACTATGGCCCATTTGCCCATTCTAAGATCCCAATGTTCAGTTTTTCATGCACAGCTGTATTCAGTTATATCGACTCCACCTCTTTTCCTCTTTTCCATAGCTGATGAAAAGGGAAGACCTGGAAGACGATTTCTTGGATTGTACAGCAGAAGATCTTCTCCGATTTGATGATTACAACAATGATGGTTACTTAACCCTGCAAGAACTATATACTGCATTCCGTAAGTGACTATATCTATCGATCTATCTTTCTGAAGTTGGCCTGTTTTATGTGGCTGTGCATCCCATAGCAAAATAAAGGCAGAGTAGGAGAGGGACCTCTCCTCTTGCTGGTAGTCTAAGTGACTTCTTTCCTTCTTGAATTTTCCAAATCTTCCCAGGAAATGGTTAATGCATATGTGCTTCCTTATGTTACCAAGGTTATCTTCAGCAGCAGATGACAGGAATCAGCACAAGCCTGAGAGGTGATGGTGGTGGATAATTGTGTTGGTTAAGGGAGGTGATTGATTACAGCTGGTACAAGCACTGTAAATGCCCCCCCCCATGTTGCTTAAGGGATTAAGATCATGAATGTTAAGGACATGCAGGGAAGAGGAAACTTGAGCAAGAAGACCACTGGTTGTTAATGAGCGAAGGAAAACTAAGCAATATTTGTGAGTCTGAATTTCTTGTACAAATTTCACTTGTCCTAATCTTATTTTTGTAATGTCAAAATATGTTTGTGTTAATAACATAACTTGTAAAATGTCATCCTTCAGGAATTAGATGAGGGGAGGGGGAAAACAAACTTTCATTTTCTCTATGAGCTTTTCCACGAGAAGCATTTATTGTGCACTCATCATTCCCTAATCATGATTGTTTACGGGGGTTTTAGATGATGTTGTGACCCTCTAGTTTTGCTTCTGTTCTTAAACATGACATTTGATGAGTTGTTTTACAGAAGGGAAATTGTGGTATTATTACTGATGGTGAAAGAAAGCCCTGTTTCCATTGGTGTATTTAGCAAGAAAGAAAGCTCTTTGTATAGATCTCAGATCCCAATTCTGTGACGAATCCTAAAGTAGATACAGTGGATTAAACGGCCTTTGTTTAAAAAAAAAAGCAAAAAAGCTCTATATTTTGGTTCTTGGGAATGCTTTTGTTTTTTAATGGGCAAATTATTATCTGCTTATACCTACACTGAAAATATGGGAGCGACACCAGTGTATGTAGCGAAAGAAAATAATGTCAGTCCCCACTTCAGTTTGGCGAATGAGCTATTGATAGGAATGTGTAGAACACATGTCAGTGGAAGACTGCTTTAGTAATGGCTTTGATTATTGGCTTATTTTGGTGTGTCGTTCTTACTGGCAGTGTTATGAAGACCACTACAGATTAATTTTTGCTGTCCACAAGAAACAGTTTAGCGGTGATGTTTAATTCCCACTTGTCTACTAATGGAGATTTGATCCAAGGCATATTGATGACACATGGTTTGCTCTGATACCTTCCCTAGGATGCTTCATGGTGACACCAGACCTGTTAGGGCCCATTTGTAGTAGAAAAATGGTTGGTGAGGAACGGATTGAGCACCCCTTCCTTGCTTCTCTTCCTCTCCCAAATTCCTTCTTCTGAAGCACCTTTAAAAGGAAGAAGGAGGAAGAGGGGGACACTTTCCCAGAATTGTATATATTACATTTATACACTACACAATAGCCAAAGCTCTCTAGGAGGTTTACAAAGATTAAAATCCTAAAAATACAATTGTGGTCTATATATCTATGTCTAATGACTCCTTAACCCCCCCCCCCAATGCTACAATATTGATTTTCCATGTATATACTCTCTCAGATGTTAATGTCTCATTCATATCAGCCCACTTCAGGTGTGATAGATTGCATTTCCATATTACATTATTTTTTCTGCTATATAAGACAAATAAAACCCTACTTTACACACCTGCTATTTGATAAGGCAAATGTAATTGTGTTGATCAGTTCTGAAATTCTAAAGCGATAGACAGTGCCCTCTCCAGGTATCTGAGGGCCCTTTTGCCAGATACCCTCAATGCCTTGTCCTCTCAGTGAATATAATGTAGATTTCATGCATCAAGTACCTAAATGTGCTACTGAGCATGCTCAAGAATGCCCAATTCAAGAATAGGGCCTATACAATCTCTGCTGTTGTTGGCCAGTCCGTCCCACTTCTGGCTCCCTTTTTTCATCATTGCAATGGTAAATTTGCTTGGTAAAAGATTGGGGCAAGCTGCAGGGACAAGTTTAACATAAATGCCAGGGATGAGCTCAACTTTTGAAGTTTTTTTTCTGGGAGAACTCTTGGAAAGACCCCACATTTTTTCTGATAGATCTCTGAGAAAGCTCGGTGGCGTGGGTGTGTAAACAAACTCATTGTGAAGAGAGTTGGGAAAACTCACTCATCACTAGTACAGATATTACCTTATGGGAGCTGGCCTCTAGAGGAGATTGTCATCAAAAGCATTTCCAATGGGATTTGGAACTTATGAATAAATACAATTTTTGGTTAGAAAATAAAAATTATTATTATTATTATTATTATTAATAATAATAATAATCTGCTTTTAGAAGTTTGAAGTCATGATATGGGCAATTATGCTTCTTCTGATGTTTGGAACTCAAGAATAAAGTGAACATTTTCTTTTTACCCCAGGACTTACATAGGAAGTGACATTTTGCTTCAAGAATACTCTCCTGTCCAATTTTGCCACATGGAGAGGAAATTCTGAAACAGCACTTTTCTTGTCCGATGACTTTTTGTCCCCCTTAACGGCAATAAAAAATAAGGACAAGTTTCTGTTTTATATACCAATTAGAAGAGATAGATAGATAGATAGATAGATAGATAGATAGATAGATAGATAGATGGCTTGGGGGAAATATAGAACTTGGTTATCACATTGGTTCTGTTTTCCTCTGTGGATTCATTGCATACTACCTGGATTAATAGATATGTAATAAAGCATAAAGCCTCGTGTGTTAAATATGCTATAAAGTGAATTAACCTTGCCATAAAGACTTGACATGCAGTTACTAGGAAGCATATTTGGATCAATGCATTTTCAAAGTCACAGGAAGTATAAAATAAATCCCAACAGACCTTTGAATGTATTTGCGGCTCATTGGTTTTTAAATAGGCAATGAAATCTGAGACAAGTGCAAAAAATTACAGAGAGACCCAAATTAGTAAGAAATGTTTAAAATTATAGGATACATAGTCCATTGTCAAAGTATATGAGCTATATCCCAACATAACCACAGGAGATCTGTTTCTGAACTATTTTCTTCCTCAATTGAGCAGTTGACCAGAGCACATGGAAAATGACGCTATGACACATTTGTATACAACCAGAAAACAAACATGTTTGTTTGTTCGTGGGTTGCAAGTTGGAACTCATGGCAGTTCATGAAAGGCTACAGAGAGGTTGTGGGTAGTAATGGGCAAGCTTCCCCCAGCTTGAATTGAATATGCCCAAAGAAATTGGGAAATGGCTTATTACTGTGCCAGCCCAAATAGAGGGTTTCATCTAAAATCTCATGAACAGAGTTCCATTTGCACACAGGGAGAATTCCCCTATATAGATGTGGTGTAAACCAATGTCTATATAATGCTAAAATACAGCCTCCCCCACCCCAGCACCCCCCATCTCTGTTGGACTACAATCCCCCCATCATACATGGTCATTGGGAGTTGTAGTCCAATACATCAGAAGGGCATAAAGTTTGAAAAGGCTGCAATTTTACGATGCTGATCAACTGTTAATAAATCACAACTGAAGACATCACTTTCTCCTTTGCTGCCTCACGTGCTTGGAGCTACCTACTAAAACACCTGTATGATGCCACCTCCTTCCCTCCCTCCCTTCTTTCCAATCTCTCCTCAAAATCCATCTTTACGTGAAGGCTTATCAGAATAATGCATGACTATGCCATTGAAACAGAAGTATTGAATGGAGGAATGACTGATAACTGAGGCTAGAATGGCACGGTGGGTGGGGTTAGTAGCAGTTGGAGAAAGACAGGTAGAAGGAAAACAAAGACAGTTAGTGATTTAGGATTGAGAGATAGTGATCTGGCTTGCACATAGTGACCTGGCATACTAACCCATGCCAGTACTACACCTCCCAGTATGCTTTTCATGACCCACAGGTGCCCGAGTCCTCTGAGAGGTGCTTCCCTCCTCTCGTTGCTGATGCTGCTCCTCAATAGAATGCCAAGGAGTAGCATCGCTGAGGAGGGGAGGTAAGTGGCTGTCAGTGGATGTGTCCAGCTCCGGCCATGTCTTGCTGGGTCTACCTTAGCCCATGCTTCTTGTCCAGCAGGTGCTCTATCACAAGCCTGAAGGGCCAGGGCCGGCCAGGGCACTTGCCCCCTTCATTGGACCTGTTTCTGGGCATGCACAGAATGCTTCCTTTTCCTCCCTCCCTCTTAAGGGTGAAGGTCATGCACACACTTCCCCCAGATTCTGAGAATACAGCAGTATCAGGATGGGGTGCCTTTGAGTATGTTCAGAGTTTGGCCTCTCAAAGTCACACTGTTGTATGTAGTTATGATTTTAAAACCACACACGGCAGGTGGGAGGAGGCACCGCAAATATATGCAGCCCATTTATGTGGGTTGTTTCCTTTTATGGAATTATGTTGACTACTCAAGACTGACTGTAGAAATCTGGGTTGTGAAAGGCATATGTGCACTCACAATGGCCGGCAAAGGCCAGTAAGGCTGGCCTCCAACCCAAGGCATATTGGGAGCCCCACCCAAGGCATGCTGGGAGCTGTAGGCATAAGCCTAGGATTTTTATTAAATTCTTTAAAAAATACCTAAAACCCAAAATTTTGTGTTTTTAGATTTTTCTGGTACATTAGACAACCAGCCCTATCAGCATGGCAAATGTCAAGTTTCTAACTCATCTGGAAGTGAGTGAACATTTCCGGACATACATGAAAACACACATACTTTCCGCTTTATAGGTAGAGATGCATATGCAGTTGGATTAGAAAAAACATTTGTTATGAGTATAAATTGTTTACATTAAAATGTTGAATGGTGCTATTGAACTTGAGAATAGATTGATATCTCTGTTCTAAATATGTATTTCAAATTTACTTTTCTGAATTGAACGTTAGTGTTCTAATCCTTTGAGATTTTTTTCTGGAAGTGCCTCAGTCTTTAACTATTCATCAACGAAAGGCCGAATGACTTAATTTCTTTCCTGATCATCTGTAAATAACAGAACAGTGGTGTGGTGAAGTGTATAGCATGACAAGCACATTTGGGATATTGTTGGCTTTGATTAATGAAAGGTGTTAGACAGTGATGGCTCAAGGGCACCATTAACAAAGAATTATAGTTTTACTGTCTCAAGATGCCTACATTCCAGTAACTGTGAGCTAACAGGCACATTTTCTCAAGTGAGGCCTCATTGCTCAGCAGCAAATTTATCTGAAAATAAATCAAATTAAATGAATGGAACTGCTTCTGACAAAACATAGAATCATAGAGGAGATACAGTAACTCACAACTGAAAGTGTGAACTGCTTCCATGGAAAACCATTGGGTTTGTAAGTTGGGATGGGAAAAAACCTGCTTGCATTTTGATATGAATGGATCAAACTCATACTTCCTCAATAAATCTGCAAAGTAGAATGCAATTATCGTTTGGTTTTTGAGGCAGTTCTCTGATCACAAAATACATGCAATAGTGTGTAAATTAATGGGGGGGACATACAAAAAGGTATTATGGGAATTTACTTGAAGAAAATGCATGTATTAAGAAAATGCAAACAAAAATGTAGGTTATTTTTTTACCTGTACAAAACTGTGCATGAATTTTTGTGCAGCTTTTTAAAAGAGCATTCACAACCTGATGTGGAAATGGAATGTGCTTTAAAAATGCAAACATTATATAAAGCGAAACAGACAGATTTGTCCATCTCTAGAGGTGCGGAGATATACAAGTTATCACTATGTCTTGTAATCATCAAGTGATGAATGTGCATGTATGTGCATGTATGACTCAGCCATTGTGGCTAATAAGGTGCTACCCTGGCAATTTTCAAGATATAATAGCCCAATAAACAATGAATGAATAGAAATAAGAGCAATTCTGGATAAACCAAAGCAGAGTGATCCCAATTAATTGGCATGGAAGCAATCTAGTAATTTGGAAGCTCACAGACCAGCTGAGTAGGACTTTAAATATGCTCAGATGACTGCTTTTGAATTGATCTTTTGGAATGAAATCTGACTGGAGGTCATTAAAATTAGGTAAGTCACTTCTGGCTTTACCTTTATGTCATCCCCTAATGAGACGAAGAAGGAGGGGGGAAGCTGGCAGATGTGATATCCTGGCTGGGGGAAAATAGTGCTATCTTCTAGTGTTATATAATGTAATCAATGTGGGCAGGTCAATTAGCAATACAAATGTGTCAAAGAGAAGGAAAGCATGTATTCAATCACAATGATTCTGTCTTGTCAACATAGTGTGAATTAATAACATGTCATTAACATTGAAGTTAAAGTCTCTGTAAATCATAATTCAGTGCTCATTAGAGTTCTCCAAAATGACATTCATTTATGACAGCTTGGCTCAGCATTGTATCAGCCTTCAGGACAATATAATAGAGCCCCTCAAAAGTACACTGTGATTTAAGAAGCAACCCCATGAGTGTGTCTGCTGAACCACAATTTATTTTTGGAGATTGCTTTATTGTGGCTGCTAATAGCATCACAGTGTGCTCACCCATAGGGCAGTTCTGTTCCATTTCTGTATTAATCTGAATATTTTTTTTAAAAAAACCACAAACATTTGTAGTTAAATACATATTTGATTTGCCATTTTGTAAATAAACATTTCAAAATATATTTTTATACTTTTCGTTTTGAGCGAAAAACTACACTGCAACATTCAGAGACATGTGGAATCTGATGGAGAGCTAGCTATGGTTCCAAACTGCACATTATTCGAGGAAGTTAGGTCATGTTAGTTCACATCATAATCCTCGGAGATCTTTGGTTAGTAGGCCTTTTAGAAGTATCATATATGAATAGATATTTAAATATATACAATCATCCTTAAAGATTAAATTCCTCAAACATCCCTTCTCACAGATTTTTCTTTGAAATCATATCAAATATGAAGTGGACATCTCCCAGAGAGACAATTTATTCATTGCATTTCTATACTGTTGCTAAGCTGGAGCTCTCTGGGTGGTTTGCAAGATACCAGCTCTCTGGGTGGTTTGTAAGCTTCTGGAGAGACCCTTCTTTCAAGAATGCTGCCTTTAGAGGAGCATTTGGTGGCAACCCAAGAGAGGGCCTCCTTGGTGGCTGCTTGCAGGCTGTGGAACTTCTTCCCAAGGGAGTCAAAGTTTGATCCCTCTTTCCTTCTGCCAGCAGGCAAAGACCACTTTATTTAAAGTTGGGTGCTGTTTTTAATAAATTTATTTTCTGTTATATTTTTATTGTATTTTAACATATCGTTTGTTGTTTAATCAATTTTAATTGTTTCTGTAAGCCACCTTGAATGCCATTTTTTTGGTAGAGAGGTTGGGTACAAAATCAAATAAATATATAATAAATACTAAACCATAAAACACAATAACTTAGTAAAACATCATATAAAACCATACATTTTAAACTGAATAAAATCACAGTAATAACCAAGATAAAGGCCAGGAGCAGTGTAAAGATCTAAAAATGCACTAATTCTGTTTTTAAAACTGAAGGGCTAAAAAACCTGGTAAAATAAAAAAGGTTATCACCTGGTGCTGAAAAGGCATGACGTAGGCACCAGACAAGCCTATCTATAGAGGTCAGTCCATAAACGGGATGCCACCACTAAAAAAATCACTCTCCTTAATAGCCTCACATTCAGCACTGATACCCGGAGAAGGACTTCTGAAGATGATTTTAAAGTTCGGGCAGGTATATATGGCAGGAGACAATCCTTCAGGTAACATCAGACTGTTATGGTGTAGCGCTTTTTAAGTATCTCAGGATAAAGTTTAGAAGGTCTTTGGAAATGTCTCATGGCAAGAGTAACAAGGAGAATGTCTGCCCCTAATTAATGATAGGCAAGCTCTTCTTGGCTCAACATGAAATTGGCCCATTATTTATGAAATTCTTGGTGAACATTCTGGGGAAAAGCTCATCTATTTCCAAGAATTCTCTCCCAATTTTAATGTTAGTATATGGGCCATGTATGTGTTCCTTTTTGAATTGCCCAGTGAGATTTGTAGTGTTTATGGAACCTTTGATCTGCTTATGAAGCTTGGGAGGAAAACATAGACTATCACAGACACATGGGGCGGTATCCAACTTTGTCATACCACTAGCACAAATGAAACTGGGTTCTGAACTATGCACAAGAGGAGACGGTTGTGCATAATTGGTTGTGCAAGTGTACTGCGCAGGCACGTGTGCATTGGAAGATTTGGCAGAGCTCCAGTAGCACTATTTGAGTTTGCAGAATAACACTGTTGGATACTGCCTATGGTCTATATATATTTATTTATCAGCAAGGAATTTTGAGGCAGCTCCTTCAGCTTCTAATGTTGTTAGTACATAACCATTTTTCTGCAAGGCTGCGAACACATCTCACCGAACTTGTATTCCACCCTCCCAGATATTTTTCTTCTTTAGATAGGGTTTCTTCTCCTTTGGGGGAATACCCTATTTATCAGTATAACAATACATATTTTGCTCCTATAAGACTGGGTGATAATGAACTTAAGTGGATGACAGATTGTCTTGCTTTCTTGGAATTAAAACCTAATTTTAAAAAATGTGATAACTTGAGTTTGACTCACACATGTATGCACATGATCCGGAGGGAGAGGCAGGTTATTGATGATGATGATGATGATGATGATGATGATGATGATTTGATGCATCGTTCATTATTCAACACTTGATTGATTCTGACCAGACATGTAAACTAACTTAAATAAACAATATTGTATTTACAGTGATGTACAAAAATGTTTGTGGTTCTTGATATGCTTGCTTCTCATAGGCAAATGTTCATTTCATGTCACACTCTAAGAGGGATGAATATTCACAAGTGTTCTCACCTTTATTTGTTCCTGAGCATACATAAGCTGGAAAGCCAATATGTATTCATAGAGCATTGGATTTGGACTGGGAAGACATGGTTTTCAAGAAGAAAAGCTCAGTAAAGAGCGAAATAAAACATAATTATTTCAAATAGCAGCTGCAGGGAGTCCTGAGCAACATCACAACTACAGGGGGTGGGGAGGGAGAGTTTAACTCCCCCCCTCCCCTCTGTAGTTCTGATATAAATCTCTGCTCTGAAACTGCTGTTTGCATCAGGAGGGCAGCCTCCATGGGTGCCAATGGATACTTACCTCTCAGTAGAAAAAAACACCTTGGGGGGAGGTGATGTACATCAGTACCACAAAAAGTGAGGTGATGTACATCAGTACCACCCCTTCGGTCCCAATATTGATCCATCCTGCACCGTGGTTGCAAGTTACATTTAAAAACAAGTGCATTCATGCAATTCACATCATGCCCACTTTATTCTGAAGTGTGCATTAATTCAGACATTTTTCCTTACTGCTAAACCTATCACAGGTGTGCAGACCACACTGATGGTTTCCAAGGCAACACATTGGCAATGATCAATAGCTCATAGCTGTGGTGCATTTCCTGAGAGCTTTGGGGAACCCAATCTAGTACCATTCCGTGTATATGTTTGGTACTAAACAACTAGCTAGATAATTTTCTTCCCCATGAAAAGGTATCTTTTACAAACATGTATAAACATACCATATTAATCTACTTCTCAGGTATAACATTAATAAATGTATGTATTCTAGTCATTTGTATGCATTCTGTGTTTTCTATTTGTACCAATATGAAGTCATTCTTTGTCTTTGCATACATATTTGTTTTAGTTACATTTTAAAAAAAAACCAAATCTGCTTCTCAATTCTAGTCAACAGAAAGCATTGAGCTTTAAGGTCACTACAGTTCTCTAACAGTGCAATCCTATATATGTCTACTCAAATGTAAGTCTTATTGAGTTCAATAAAACTTACTCCTATGTAAGTGTGTAAAGCTTTACCGCCTGTCATGGCCCTAAAGTATTCACCAATTGGATGCTATGCTTTAGCCATCAGGCTTTATCATTTCAGCATGTGGTCTTCTTTCATGCTCTGGCAGTTTTTAGTGCCAAAGTAGGAAATAATTCATTAGTTTACCAACATTGATTTGTTTTTCCTGTGAGCTGTGTTACAGCTACACTTCAAAGATGCCTTAGCAAGCAAGGGGGTTTCAGTCCCCCTCATCAGACTGCGGCAATGTTGAAAGATGGTACTTAAAACTCCTGAGGGAAGAAATGAAGTTTCCTTCAAAGTGACTGAAGCAATTGCCTTTCAGCTATGTTTGCCTCAAAAAAATATACTCTGCAACATTATTAAACAGCCTGTTTATTCAATGCCTTCCAGAAGAATGAATTATAAGCATTCAGTTTGATAACCCTATACTCTGTTGATGCAGAAGGGCGGGGGAAGAAGCTACAACAAACTTGAACATAAGAGCACTTGGTAAATTGCTTCAGATGTGCTCAACTTCAGTGCTGTTTGAAACCATGCTTTGATATTTTTTTAATTTGGTATATTCTCCATATATAATCCTTGATGTAGCATGAAGAGCAATCATCACATGATGACCAAACACACATGCATGTGTTAGATAAAAATGTAAAAGAGGAAGAAGGAAGTAAAATAATCTTCTGTGCCTTAGATTTGTTCCCATCCTTTTCTTTATGCCTGAGCCCCAATATCACAGTCAGTAACCCTTTCATTGTCCTAAAGAAGAGGAGATATTTGCTTGTGTGTTTATTTGTTTGCCATGTAATTGTGGAATAAGGAAGCTAACAGCATTCTTAATTGTAAACAAAAGTCCTTGTGCTACATACTGATATGGTGGACTCTTCTGGGAGGTTTGCAGCAGAGTCTGGGTGAACTTCTGTCTTGGATGATTTAGTTCCAGTGAATTTGCAAGGCACAAGAGACTACATTACTTAACCCAGGTCCTTTCATGCTGTATAATTTTAGCTTTGATCCATGAACAGAAATTCCTTACTCTCCTCTAGCAACTGTGAAGTTGCAGGAAATATCATTTATCATCTAGACCAGATATTAAACAATGCCCAGGAAATGTGGGATTTTGTGGAACACATTTGTCATTATTGGTTATTTTGTTACATTTCAAAGACCCAAAAAGAATGTTTCTTCTTTGTCTGACATTCCAATGTAAACTTTATTTTTCACTGAGTGATTATATAGATATAGATATATATGAATAATTAGAATTTCACAACTGCAGCAAACAGCTGGTGCTCTCTGAATACTTTTTTTTTTTTTGCAACGAGAAACAAGTTTTCTAAAGTGATTTGGGAAAACATAACAGCCCCTTCCTGATCTTGGCCATCTAATAGTGCAATCCTGTGCATGTTCACTTACAAGAAAAACCTATTGTATTCAGTGGAACTTACTCCCTAGTAAGTGTGTTTAGGATTGGAATCTTAAACATCTACATTTTTCTCAGGAGGGCTCCTGGATAATAGAATGGAGGGCCTGATGACTGAGTCATGGCTGGTGTGTTGGTCAGTGGTTACATGCTAATGAGTGTAAATGCACCAAATGTTTCCAACGTATAATTGTCTGAATAACCTTCGAGGCCATTAAATTAGGGAAATGAGGTTGGACTGATCTTTAAAGTTCTGAGCCATCATACGCAGAGCAAATGTTAAAAGATTATTGCAGCTTACCAGGATTAGCTCTAACTTGTGGCATTCTGGAGAGTGAAAGATTATTTCATCAAATAATTGTTATAACAGATTTATCTGGGGTGTTTACACAAACAAAATTGTTCAACATATTTTTTTCAACGATGTGGTTATATGGAAAATAAGTTGGTAGGGTATCAATCTCGCTCTTTTCCAGTTGTAACACTTCAGTTATCAGTTGTAATACAGAATAGTTGCATAAGATGAATTTAGCTAATTACCACTTGCAGTGAAAACCTTGGCATACTAATCACAAAGAAAACATATTGGGTTGGACCCAGTGTTAGTCCTACTTAGAGTAGACCTACTGAAATGAACGGGTCTTAAGTGGGACTAATATTGAATACATATATATTGGATATAACCCAGTGAGACTTTGTTCCCATGAGAATGTACATCTATGCTTGAACTATGCCACAGATTCAGATCATTGTCTGAATACTCCCTTGTGCAAAAAAGAACTCCCTGGATGTTAAAAACTAGTTGACAGAGAGAAGATTTCTATGTCTTTTATTTGATTTATTAGATTTGTACCCTGCCTTCCTGCCAAGAAAAATGGCACTCAAGATAGCTTACTATCACAAATAAAACTTGATAAAACAAACAAAAAACAAAACAAAAAAACCCACAAATGTTCAACTGCCCAGAGAGCTTCAGCTATGGGGTAGTATATAAATGTAATAAATAAATAAATGAATAAATAAATAAATACATTTAAGCACATTTAAAAATACAACAATAACAGAATAAAAACTGTATCCAACCCTGCTCCCAAGCTGTGTTTGGCTTTATAGGTCATAACCAGCATTTTTAATTCATCCCAGAAACAGACCAACAGTTGTAACAAGTGCTCCCTGTAATTAGCCAGAGTCAACAGTTCTGCCTGCAGCATTCTGGACCAGCTGAAGTTTCTGAACAGTTTTCAAAGGCAGCACATACAGCATGTTACAGTAGTCCAAATGGGATGTAACTGAGGCATGCATGACAGTGGCTAGATCAGACATCTCTAGGAATGGGCACAGTTGGCACACTAGCCTCAGCTGCGCAAACACATTCCTAGCCACTGCTGAAATCTAGCTATCCAGGTTCAAGGCTGAATCCAGCAGTACACCCAAACTGTGAGCCTGAGGAAGGGGAGTGTAAACCAGCACAGGTTGACTCTCTTTTCCCTGATCTGCCTTTGGACTAACCGGAAGATCTCCGTCTTGCCTGGATTAAGCTTTACTGGCAGCATTCGGATGACACGATAGTCAATACAACTGACGATTGTTTCCCCCCCACCAGTTGCTTATTGTGTCGTCCGAACTCAGCCACTTTGTTTGCCCTCATCTAGGCCCTGTGTTCTAGTGTAGTATTCTCCAATTGCATGCTAGTTTTCTAGGGAGAGAGAGAGAGAGAGATTTTAATTGCATTTAAGAAAGAGAGAGAGATGTTGTCATGGGCCCCTTCCTTCCGGCATTCACATGTGCTGGCAAACTGACACAGAACACTCAATCAATGAGACTTCTTTTATTCAGGGAAATCTCATGATGAAAAGCTTAATGGTTACACACCTCCAAAATACTGAAAGCTGATTGATGGTCAGAAAGCTTTAGGCTTCAAGACAATGTACATTCAAAATGCTTTAACAACCTGGTTTCTTGGTTCCCATCTCAATGGTTCCAAAAACAGGTTCCAAATCCGACCAAGGGAGGGAAAAGATTACTGATACACTTCTTCTGGCAATTACAATGGGTATTTTTTGAAAGGCTTAATAAACCATCCGAAAAGAGCTAGACCAAAGACAGCCATACGTTGGTAACTCAGTGAACATGGCCAAAGCCTAAACAAGATCACAGGGTGGGTAAAAATCTCAGGCACAAGAACTCCTGGGCATATACTTTAGCACCAGGAACTCCCTGCCACCTGAGTCTGGCAGAGGAAAAGTCCATCAGTCAAATCCCAGCCTGCCATACGCTGCACCGACCACAAACACACAATCCAGGGAAGGTAAAATCTCAGTCACATGGAGTCCCATGATTGAACTTCAGACCAAGGAACTCTCTACCACCTGAGTCTAGCAGAGGAAAAGTCCAATGGTCAATCCACAGCAAATGCGAGCTCAAGACTATGGAAAGCATCACAGTACTTTCATGGCACAGTTATTAGAAATCCAAAGTCCAAATAGAAGAGAATCATGTGCAGAGTGCTTTCAAAGTCCCAAACAATGATGGATCCAAACAGGGAGGGATTTTGGGCACAAGTCGAAAGAAGATCCTACCAAAGGCTCCTTGCCTTTGCTCCAGCTTATAAAGGGAGGCATGGGTCTGTTCAAAACCACTTGACAGATGGGGCTGGCCGAACAGGGTGGCACTGCTCAGTCCACCAAGATCACGCTACAATCTGAGCCACCTTTCTAAACACTTGTAAAGTGGTAGGGAAAAGAGGATAACCACCCAGTGGGGGGGAGCAGAAAAAACATGCCCCAGCATGCATAGAGCTCATTTGCATGTGGAGCAGAGTTGTGCATATGCCCTTCTGGGACTGTTGAGATAAGTTAAGGGACAAAAGGGATGGTTGGGACCCTTGTGTTTCCATCTCTGTCAGCCATCTACACTATGAGTGTGGACTGTAGGGGTGTGCACCGGATCGGGTCCGATCCACAATCTGGACCCGATCCGGCCAAAATCAGATAAAATTATCTGATTATGATCCCGGCATCTGGATCGTCCAATCTCATCCAATCTGATCCGAAAGAACACGATCCAGATCGGAAGAGATCAGAGGATCAGACCTCCTCCTCCCACTCGCGCTCCTTACCTGCTGGGGCCATCTGCTGCCATCTGCTGGTACCTTCTACTGAGAAATGTTTTTTAAATGTTATTGGGTAGGATTATTTTTCTTAATGTCTATTTCAGTTATGAAAATGATTTTGTCCTGATATGGTGTAATGCAAATTAAATCAACTGTTATCTTAAAATGTAGGAATACTAGACTATGTCAATGTTTATAGTGACCCAAAGCTGTAAAAATTGCCTCAAGTGGCAGTTCATTTTTCTGCAGTCAGATTTGCTATGTAGTTTGGGTGGCACAGGGGGCTGCAGGGAAGAGGAAGGGAAAGGAAAGTCCCATTGTATGAGCAGACGCCCAGTTGCTCCAGGTTGGATCTTACTCTTAGAATGCTGCTTTGGGAGCCAGGTGCATGAGAACTAAGGATGCTCAAAATTCTCACCGAGAATCTCCAAACTCCACTTTGGAGGTTGGTTCACCTCTCTCCTGTTTCCATTTGTGACCTGTTTTTCTTTTTGTTCAAATGGGGAAAGTGCATTTTGAATGGAAAAAGTGTACCTTTCTGTGCACCTTTTTAAGAAATGCACACTTAACCTCTATTGACTAAAGCATGAAAATGTGTGTTGTTGTTTTTTAAAAAGGCATTTTAAAGTGTATATTTTCCCCAAAATGCGCATTTTGAATGTGATCGCAAGTTTGAGAATGTGTAAATCCCCCCTCCCATGCACTCCTATTTGCATTCATGTTGAGGGTTGTGAGTGGGACAAGTACTGATAATTTGTGAATTGATACATAATTCTCATAAATTGAAAATGGGTCTGGGCTTATAATAGACTTCCTTTTATTACAAATATAATGCACTACACTAGAGATTTTCAAAGTGTGTTCAAGTGAAGCCTGGTATTCCTCTGAAATATATTAGGTTTTCTGAATGAGAAGATCAGTAATGGCAAGCAAGATTTCTGAATGACACCTGAGGACAGCCTTTCCTAACCTGGCACTTCCCAGATGTTTTGGACAACAGCTCCTATCATCTTTGACCATTGGCTATGCTGTCTAAACCTGATGGGAATTGTAGTCCAAAACATCTGGAGGTCTTATAAATCTATGGTACAGTTCTGACCACCATACCTGAAAATGCTGTTGTAGAGCTGGATCAAGGGGCTGGAGCATGTCCCCTATGAAGGAAGGTTACAACAGCTGGGATTGTTTAGCTTGGAAAAAAGAGGCTAAGGGGAGACTGATGGAGGTGTTCAAAATTATGCATGGTGTGGAGAATGTGGATAGGGAGCCATTTTACTCCTTCTCCCATAATACTAGAACCCTAGGTCTTTCCATGAATTTGATTAACAGATAAAAGGAAGTACTATTTCACACAGCACTTAATTAAATTATGGAATTCACTATCACAAGATGTAGTGATGGCCACCAATTTGGATGGGTTTAAAAAAAGGTTTGATAAATTCCTGGAGAAGTCTATCAATGGCTACTAGTCCTGATGGCCATGTGCTACCTTCAGTATCAGAGGCAATAAGCTTATATACACCAGCTGCTGGGAACATGGGTGGGATGGTGTACTCATATCCTGCTTGTGGGTTCCTGGTCAATAGCTGGTTGGCCTCTGTGTGAACAGATTGCTTGGATAGATGGACCCTTGGTCTGATCCAGCATGGCTCTTCTTATGTTATCAGGTTGGGAAAGGATGCCTTAGGAAGCTGTCTTATATCAGGTCAGTCTATTTTCCCATCTAGGAGAGGATTAGCTCCTCTGACTGGTCATGGCTGTCCAAGGTCTCAAGCAGAAGTTTTCTCATCACCTGCTACGTGATCCTATTTGTTGTTTTTAAAACAACCTGGAAGTGCCAGGGATTGAACTTTGGCTTTTTTGTATGCACAGCATGTACTATACAACTGATGCATGGTCCCCTCCCCTCTCCAATGTGAACTGCCCAGAGAGCTTCAGCTGTGGGGCGGTATATTTATTTTATTTATTTATGAAAACATTTATATCCCACCCAATATCACAAGGATCTCAGGGCGGCGTACAGATAAAATCATACATATAAAGTAGAATAAATATACCATTCTAAAAACAAATTAAACTATTAAAATATAAAACCATTACAAAATTTTAAAACAGTAAAATCCAGTTAAAACAAGACAGGGTGCAGACTGGTGGATTTAGTCGCTAAAAGCTTTATTAAATAGCCATGCCTTAACCTGACGCCGAAATGAAGCCAGTACCAGCGCCAGTCAGGCCTCCAGAAGGAGGGCATTCCACAGCCGGGGTGCCACAACAGAGGAAGCCCTCTCCCATGTCCTACCACAGTGTATATCTCGTGTTGGTGGGGCACAGAGAAGGGCTTCTCCAACAGATCTCAGGTCTCGGGCAGGCAGATATAGGGAGAGGAGCTCCCTCTCTCTCTCTCTCTCTCTCTCTCTCTGCAATAAATAATAATAATAACAACCAGTAGCTTTTCGGCCATTACTAATCTTCCCTTGCAAATTATGGGCCCAGGAGATTTGGGGCATGGCCCAGACCCCCTTTCCATTTGATTGAAAAGCCTATCTGGTACACTCAGTGCAAACTGAGAGTGTAATTCTAGAATCCATATGGCATTTGCACATGTGATCAATGTGGAAAGGATTTCCTGAGATCAGGAAGTTTGAAAACCACTGTCCTACACGAGCAGAAGTTGGCCTAATAAAAACTACAGTGTTATTTATTTTGTATTCTTCTGCTAATTTGTAAACTTAAAGAGCATGATTTGTCTCTAATTCATCGTTTTTCTTTTGAGAGAGAGAGAGAGAGAGAAAGAGAGGGAGAAGTAATTGGCTAGCCATGAAATGGGGGAAAGGAAGCAACTAGAAGAAATGACCATCTGCCAATCTGTTCGAGCATATTATGCCATATTTCCAAAGCCAATTCTTCGATTCCAACCAGCATATTTTCCATCTGAATGCATGAATTATGTATCTCTCATGTTCAGGCAGCCTGACAAATGCAGTCATACAGAAACCGATATTTTAAACCAAAGCCTGATTTTGTACCTTTTGCAGCAATGTAAGGGACTGACACATTCATGCGACATTACTATGAGCGTGTTCCTTGAAAAATGCATTTTTTTTGTGGTGGTGGTGGTGACAGGGGAAATGGTAAAGCAACTTGCAGGTTTAAAATGAATTGTGTTGGTGTGTTTGGTTTTTCTCCCAGCTGAAGTAATAATTTGTTGGGGAAAGGCTTAGTCACTTTCATGAATGATGATATGCATGAGAACACTCTCCTAATTTAGTCACAAGTACGAAGTACTTTTATCAGCTAGCATTAAAGAACCTAAAGAAGGGAAATGAAAAAGAAGCAGCCTGATGTTGAAAAAGAAAAGTGGAGGGAACTCCCAAGATTTTTTTAAAAAGTCTAACAATCAGTGTGTGAAGTGTGTATCAAAATGTAGAGGAAGGGAAAAAATAGATCATGAAAGTTTAATCTTTCTGTTTTTCATCTCCATATATCACAGGGTTTCCGTTTTATATGAAACACATAGTATAACAATTAAAAACGGACTTTAGAATGCGAGATCTATTTTATTGGAACCCAGAGGTCATGCATGCTGCAGAAGAGGTCATGCTGCAGAACAGAAAAGTTCTGAGAATTTGAAAAAGTTTGGGCTAGCAAAATGTGATTTCCGTTTAACTCCAGAAAAGGGAAGTTTCTCCTTCAGCTTCCACAAAACGTGGACTTTATTTAAGCTATTATGCAAACAGGAGGCTCATTCACATGGTTGTCTGAACCTGTGCCAGATGCATTTTTCTGTCAGGTTGGACTCATTTCCACTGGCTGTTACTGGTTAAACTTAGGGTGACCAGATTTTGGAAACCAAAATCCCGGTCCCCCCCGCCACCCCCCCACCCAAAACAACCCCCACCACCAAGCCCCCCCCCCCAAAACACCAGCCTGGACCTACCGGGTTCTCTTCCTCCGCCGCCCGCGCTGGGTCCTCCGCTGCCACCCCCGCCGGGTCAGCCACCGCCCCCAGGTCCCCCGCCGGGTCTTCCTTCACCACCGCCAGGTCCTTCGTCGCCGCTGCCGGGCTCGTAAGGCCAGAGGCCGCGCGGGAGAAGGCCGATTACATCACTTCCGGATCCAGAGAAGCAACTGTAACGAAACACAATTTTTCCCCCATGTGATGACGCTCTAGGTCAGCCAGTCTTCACAAAACGGGCCTGGGTGTGGGCAGCTGTCTTTGAAAATTGAGTGTCAAAATGATGTCAAGACAGGACTCCATTTGTGCTGGGAAGCTATAGTAAGTAGTCATATGATTGGGTTCACACTGGCCAACAGGATCAATTGCTTATGAGAATGATTTCTGAAAATAGCATGGAGTATTCCATGACAAGTATTTGTCATGGAATACTTCAGTTAGTGCAGGACTGGTGCCAGGTTTGAGTGGGCCCTTAGTATATTGCTTCCAGTGTCCCCACTGGCACCAACCATCCCCTTCCCAGAGCCACAAGGCCTCCACCACATACTCTGCCTGTGATGTGGGATCTTTGCCATCCTCTCCGGCACTGTCACTGGTGACATTTGAGTCCATTGGCATTGAGCTTTAGCTTCTAATCACAGTGGATTGTTTTACCACAGCTCCCCAATCCCTCCCCAATGTTTTGGGGGGAGCTGTTGAAGTCATACATTGCAGGATGGATCCAGGGTTCCCTGTGCTTTGCTAGTTCTCTCTCCCAGAAGAAGCAACTTTAAAAGAGGTTTGGTGGAGTTTTTGGGACCTGGAAAGGTGTGGCATTGGATGCTGGCTTGGAAAATGCTGGATGTTCATGTCTTTCTGACTGTGCCACTGTATGCGCCATGTCCATCTGCCACCCCTGTCCTATTGAACTTTCTGTGACTGAGCAGAAACCGAATAGGGCTTAAAGAGCTTTTCATTCATCATAACTCTAGCTCCTGCACTTATCCTTCTGAAATTTTGCAAACTTCATCCCTTCCAAAAGGGCAACTAAGCCTGTAAATGTCATCCAATTGTGTGTTTGGGGGGAGGGGGATTTGTTGTCAGCAGATTCCTTTTTTAAAATAAAATTACCATTGTCATCATCATCATCAACAACAACATTTAAAGTTTCCAAACACAAAACCCACTGCATTTTCCGACAATTGTCAGGCGTCATCCACTCAGAAGGAGCTACTTTGAGTCTGCCTGTAGATTTCATCCAATATTGTCAACAGAAAAAAAAACCCTTACAGTTACTAGTTGATTTCCAATTATAGTCAATGAGAAGCATGGAGCTTCTGATTTCAGAATTGAGATTCTGCCCCAAGCCAAACTGGGTGGCCTCCGAATTGAATCACCAAACTAGGGCTTTCTGAATTACAAAATTGGGGTAAAAACTGAATCTTGTGGTCTGTACCTACCCCTGCTAAAAAGCTTATTTGCCTAATAAAGACAAAACCCTTCTTATGAATATTTATTTATTTATTTATTTAAAACATTTCTTAACTGCTTTTCAGGGCAGAAGCCATCCCAAGGCAGCTTACAGCCATACATAAAACAGTATAAACATTAAAAGCAATAAACACATAGAGTAAAATATCAGTCAAAAACAATAAAAGCTAACATTAAATCTAACAATAAAAACTAGGGCAATAGCAGCAAAACAGTATTCATTTATGAGAAGGCCATAGTAAAATAAAATGTCTTTAAGTTCTTCTTAAAAGCCTGTAAGGATGGTGCATGGTGGATCGTTGATGGGAGTTTGTTCCACAGGTGTGGGACCACCGCTGAGAAGGCCCTCTCCCATGTGGAGCCCCACCTAATCTCTCTCACTGGTGGGCAGGTGAGAAGGGCCTCTCTTTTTGATATTAAAGTGCAGGCAGGCTGAAATGGGTGAAGGCGGTCATTCAAGTAGCTTGGTCCCAAACCATTCAGGGCTTTAAAGGTCAAAACCTGGACTTTGAATTTGGCTTGGAAACACACAGGTAGCCAGTGCAGCTGGCGCAGTATAGGCATTATGTGGTCAGATCGCCACATAATATGTACGTACCGGGTGCTTCCAGGTCATGGAGTCCTAGCGCTAGCGATCAGAAAGCCTTGTGCAGCTATTGCAACTTTTCTTCCTTAGTGGATTTTCTGCAATAAGAAAAATGATGGATGAAGCAGTGGGAAAACACAGAAGGGTTATCAGCAGAAAGCAGTGATGATGTCTGGGTATCCTATAAAATTCCACGAATGAGGAAGGCTACTGAGTGTACCGCTGAGTCCTTGGCAATTTGAGTGGCAATACGGTATTCTTAATTGCTATTGTAGTCCTAGTTGTTATCCTTATTATCACAAAAATTGAGATTCGCCAAAGGAAAAGATAGATATAGATATAGATTGAAAATTTGTGTTCCTGTTCTTGGAGCCCAATAGCTTCTAATACGGCTAACATTCTGCGGGGAAATAAGGTCAGTTCCTTAGAAATTTATAAGCTCATTTGTGAGTATTGTTCAGGATGCAAGTGCAGTGTAATTGCACATACAGTTCTGGTAATTGAACATTCATCTGAGCAGCTGGTTGTTTAGCTGGGCTGTGGCACAATGATAATGTCCCTTGCCTATGGGGACACCTGCAGTTCTCTTTCTCTCTCTGGATGATGGCATGGCCTTGGCCTTACTTCTATTTATTCTGATCTCCAGCTAATGATCGGCTTGCTGCCTATTTTTCCAAGGCTGGTATTATCCCCGTCTGACACACACCAATACATACACAAGCCAACTGCACATTTTTCATTTCTCTGTATGGTACTCTTATCAATTGATTGAAAGAACAAGAATGTGCACTTCAAGAATCAAAATACTATATGGAAGTTATCATAAAAGGAAGATTTATTGAGTATTAAGGCAAGGATAAAGTAGGAAACAAGCCATTTCATAAAAATTGTATACAAGACCATGGCATGAACGGCATCTCTGGGCATGGTACGCATTGCCTCATACAGTGAGACAGAGAGAAGAAAGGATTGTTTGTCCCTTTTATTAAAAGATGAAACAAAGAAGATTCATATCTCTCCTTTGCCCCAGTTCTTGTATGTCATTGCGTATGTAGCTATGGCCTGTAAGCTGCCTGCAAGGTGTAAATCCATTTTTCTTGTACTGGAATCGTTTGATAAAAATGTGGCCATTTCAGCTTCCATTCTCTTCAAAGTACATTAACCCTCGCTGAGGCAGAGGCACTGTCATCCTGATTTTGTCAGGCTGCATCTCAAATATTTTAAACTATGATTTTAGTTTTCCCCTGAAAATCTCAGAAATCAACGATATATGCAACTTTCCATTAGTTTAAAGTTCTTGATGTTAAGACAGTTTCATTATACTAGAGACCTTTTATTAAAACGTCATTAGTAAGCATATGTATTTGCTCTCATCACCACTATTGCCTTCACCCTTGGGTGGGTGAAGGAAATTGGCATCATGCCTGAACATAAACCAGTGGAGATTGTCATACAGGTATTTTCTTTGCTCTGGCACTTCTGTCTTGAAAGACAGGATAGAAATAGGATTTTGAAGTGACCTGTATTGACACTTAAGGAAAGTATGGCTGCAGCTGGTGAAAAATACTGTGCTATTTGAGCACAGTGGTGCAGTGATGGAGCAGAGACCTTAATCAATGCTGTGAGCACACCAGAGGTATGCAGTGGTCCTTATTTGTTTTGGAGATAGGCCCATATCTGAGAGAATCGCAGGATCTTACTAACGATGAAAAATATTAAGTGCCTTAAAATAAAACAGTATCTAATATTGTCACAGTGCTAGTGCTAATGATATTGAACTAGCATAAACCAATGCCAGTGCAATGCCAGTAACACTTTGTAGGCAAAGGAAAAAGTGGTGATTTGTCGCCAAAATTTGGTGGCAAACTATGCCACTGAAATCTAGTGGCAAATTATGGAAATCATTGCTTTCTCCTTTTGTCTATCAAACACTAACAATGTTGTACTAATGTTGCTTTACCCTAGTGTAACATCATTAGTGCTGGTGCTGCCATAGCATTGAATATTGCCATAGAATGAATAAAGTCAGCACAACGGGCTGTTCAAACAACATGGTAAACTATGGTTAGACCGCTAATCCTTTTGCAGCAAATGGTTGAACTGTGGTTATGTAGCCACCATGGCTAGGAATCGATCTAGACGGAGAGGCGGGTAAGAAATAAATCGTTATTATTATTATTATTATTATTATTATTATTATCACACAACACACTAAGCCATAGCTCAATATGTTTAACCACCATGGCTTAGTGTGTCATCTGAACAGGCTCATTGTTACCTCCAGGTTTATTAATGGGGCCCTGCCTTCTTTTGTATATGGTCACTCTAGTATAGTTCCTGCAACTTTAACAGTTGTGATGAAGAGGGAATTTCACCAGGAACTAATTGCATACAAATGACACTGGCTGAAATTCCCTTTTCTCTACAACTGTTAAAGTTACATGAGCCCTATCCTCCTTTTCATATGGTCAGCCTAGTCTCCCCATACTTTCTAAGTGTCACATAGAGAGGGGCCGGGTTTACCTGACTCCTTGCTTAGAAGAGTGGCTCACCCAGAAAGACAGACAAGTTGCCTGAGATAAGGACATACAGATCCCCGCACTTTCACATGCAAATCCAGGGAAGGGCTGAATCTCCCTTGTTTAAATATTGAGGCCCTAGTTTATCCCAAGCTCTGGTGTCTGCGTCTTTATTCCATGCTTCCTTCTCCACTTGCAAATATTTTATATATATCCTTGTGTGTGTGTATTATCAGGTATTCACACCACGGTGCATAATTTACAGAGGGAAGAGGTCTTCTGTTTGTATGAAAAATGTAAGCATAGTGATACTGAACACAAGCCTATGTTGAATGTATCAGAATAATTGTTTTACTCATCTGAGCTGCTGAAGTTTCCTTTGTACTAATGATAAAGAGAAGATAAAATCACTTCTTCCATTATCGTCCTTCACAGTTCATGTTCGGTGTGGTATGTGGGGATTAGAGTCCTTGTTAACAATGAAACAAGCCCACACTGCCTGCTCAATTCTTGCTAAAGGCTCAGAATGTACCTGTTAATCTCTGTGCTCCAAAATAAACTGTAAAAGATTGCATCATGCCTAAGGGAATAGAGTGAGATGGTTAAAGTTATGTTCGATATTCTTTTCTTGATGAGAAAAGAATTAGCAAGAACATCAGCCTCACTGGGAATTCGAAATTGTTCTTTACAAATTTCAGTCTCTTGCAGCTAAACCTTTCACTGTTGGAAGCTCCTGTTTGAATGCAGCCTAATGACTGGATCAAAGGCTCAGTTCAAATAGATGGTATAGCTGCTGAAAAATGCTCTATATTTCAGCACTTCATGCAAAAGCAATACTGTGTGGTTGGGACTGATCACATCGAACATTCCCATGGCATTCCCAGGCCTGAGCTACACTTCGTCAGTGGCCATCAGCCCCAATCATATGATAGGTTGCTTACAACATGTGATGTCCTGCATGGACTTCTAATTGCTATGCACAGACATTCTGCAGGTGTACTCATGTGGGAACTCTAATGTAGAACTAGCCATTCAGTGGTGATACGGTCCTCTGTACCAGCTGAAATGTTCATTTCCGGAACAGGGCAAAGTTAGTGGAGCTCCCTTCCGCAATCTCCACTGACCTGTTCTGGAAACAAATGTTTTGGCACATTTCTCGATGCTTTTGAAAGCGCTAGCTTCCTGTTGTGCTGGAGGTGGTTCGTGCTGCTATACCCACAACATTGCATACTGCCCACCAAGTGCAATTTTTACAGCAGCAACTCAAAGCAGCATTGCTTTCTTGCACAGCAACTTTCTTTGCTCATGATAACGGAACCCGTATGCTAACATGAGTGGTCTGTCTCACTTCAGACAATGATCATTTCTATTCCCTATCAGCTGCAGGTAGATTCTGATTCAGTTCTTTGGATGAAAGGATGAAAATTCTTGGATGGGTTTTGTTGTTGTCCATAAAAATGTTTCCACTGAGTTCAAGGGAAGCAGATTTTTCTTGGCTGTTTGATTTATTAAAGTACTTGACTGTAACAGCAAGAGTACACTGAACTTGGAGATAAAGCAAGGAACTGAGATACGAAAATAAGATATTACTGATTGTTTTCTTTCCGAAAGGAACATATATTCTGTTAAAAACCATTCCTTTTTTTACTTTACGTGCATTCTACCTGCTCCTATTTCCTCTGGTACCTGACTTGCTTATTGTCAGTCCCTTACCTCTTCCTCATATCCTTGACCCATCATCCATCCATCCAACTGCTCCAGGCCTTCATAACCTTGTTCAGCCAAAAGTGCCAAATTCAGCTTTAGAAAAGCTCCCAGGGGCCACATTCCAGTGGTGGGGTGGGACCTGAAGGCAATAGAGACAGGACCAAAACATGAAAAATGCCATCATACCTAGCTCTTACTACTTCCTTAGGAGAGGCATGTCATCCTTTTCAAAGGGAGGGGTACCTTAAAGCCTGGATAATGAGTGGTTTGGGGGGGAGGGAGTGGGGCCAGAGGAAAGTTGCACAAAGCAAATGTGAGCACATGCCTGGCAATTTACGGACATTTTTGGTGGACACATCTCATGATCATGATTGCATTTGGGGCTTCAAACAGGGCATGTTTGCATGTTTTGTGAGGAAACCCGGAATTCTCATATTTCCCTGAGGGAAGAGAGTGTTCTGCAGGCAGTGGAGGCCAGAATGAGCCATTTGGGGAGTGTGTCAGGGTCCTAGCCCCTCTAGTTTCCATGACACATACTCAAACAAGCCCACAGACTGCACCAAACTATACCTAGAGCCAGCATGGTTAATTCTATCCCAAAGGTTTCAAGGGAAGGGGAAGATTTAAAATTAATTATGCCATAGAAAGTGGTGAAAACCAGGAATGGGGAAACCCAGCAGTTTTCTCCAAAATTGCAAAATAAGCCATGGACACCAATGAAATTCATGAGCATCCCTAATGAAATCCACCATGCCACCTGCCACACTTGCCGCTGAGTACTGATCTGTTGTGAGCCTTCTAGGACTCTGAATGTGGCCATGGCTTCTCTATTGGTCTCTTCACCCCATACTTATGATTGCTTTTTAATTCTGAAATTATACAGAATGAATGAATCAATGAACACATGGGAAAGTGACACGGCTTGAAATTAGATTGGTCAATCCTCTCTTTTACATAATGTAAAAGCCACATTTCAGTGGAGAAACTGCCTTGCTATAAAAATTATCTCATGGCAGGCCCAATAAGGATGTTTAGTGTTTGAACACAGCCTGCCAACTATATATTTTTTTTTTAAAAAAGTGGGAGAGCAGTGTCATCTCTCTTTATAGTTCTAAAATACTTTTTGTGGGGGGGGAGGCGGGATAAATCCATTAAGCTATCTCTGAGTTCAGCAAGATGGAATGATTCCAGTCTTTAATTGCCATTTATTGAATACTTTGCTCTTCTGTGATGGACAGATACATTGGACTCTAATGAACACATTGCGATCTCAAGCTGATTTCACATAGAATTGAGAAAAGAGAGCAAATGACCCTGGGCTCAGCATGCATTCATGCTTTTATCAATGTGCGAATTTCTAAAGAAAAATGGCTTTGCAAATAAAATAGAACCAGAGGTTCTTATTCCATTGCCAAGAATGTCTTGGTGGCAGCTCTGGTTCAGCTTCAAGAGGAATGTTTGAAACTACAAAAGAAAACTTTGTAACAACACCCACAAGACAACCATATTAGTTCAGCTCTTCTAAGGAAATGTCACATTTCGCAATGAACAGGAGAACCAATGTGCTTCAGAAAGAGAGATGGGACCAACGCAAAGGAAGCTGTGCCTAAACCACACTTTCAAAATGAAAGCATGCATGCATGCTGTCACCTAATTTTGATTTGTTTTATGGTGACACATGCTTGTTTATCCTAATCCTCATATTGCAGGGAAGAATCAGGTATGAAATGGTTCAATGGTTTGTTTTCACGATCACTCATCCCAAAGAAAATCTTTTATTTATAGGATCAAGAGGGGTGATGGGTGTAGCTGTTTGATATGTGAATAAGCCACCCTTGAAACATGCAGCCTCTGGAGCTGAAGCAAATTATCAGCAATACATGGTGCACCTGGTCTTGCTTTATCTGATTTCCTATTGCAGCATTATTGTTTGTGTAAGCAAAAGTGTGCTAAAAGGATGACTTGGTCAGGCTGTGCTTTCATTCTCTTGACGAATTACATCTCTTCCAAGGTGTCCAAGGGCAGGGTGTCTCATCTCCCAGAGCAACTTCAGAAGCGAAAGTCTAGGACTGTGTCTGGCGACTCATTTTTAACAGGGACCATATTTTTGAACTAAGCAAGGCCCGAAGGGGCTGCCACACTGCCCTGTCGCCACCGATTCACTCCCATGCGAGGTGTTCTTTTAACTGTTACTTTTTACGCTGGAAGTTGAGGAGAGGCCATAGCTTTGTGGTAGACCACATGCCTTGCAGAAAGAAGGTCCCTGCCATCTCCAAGCAGGGCTGGGTTAGCATCCTGTAAGTACTGGAGAATCAGCCAGGCTCAAGTTTTTAAGAACCATTTCATTCCAATTCCAAACTGCAGGCTTGTTGTTGTTATTGTTGGTCAAATGGGGAAAGTCTGCATTTAGGTAAAACATGACAATTGTTATATCCCCTCCCAAGTGTGTTTTTTTAGGATCCTGTCCATCTTGATCTCACTCAGGTTGTCATTATTCCACTGCTAGACGTGTTCCATTCCAGATTGTAAACCCCTTTTTCCCAGCTCAGAATTTTTTTTTGCATATTTTTAAAAGGATATTTGTGTTTGCATATTTTTAAACATATGCATTTTGTGCACATGTTTCCATTGTCTGAACTGTGTGTTGTGCATGTTTTTGAACTTTTGTTGTTTGCAAACACATCCTAAAGTTGGGAAATATAGAGATTTCCAACCGGAAATTGTATTTGTGTCTGTATTCGATTGTGGGAGTTGCAAATTGGTCAATTTCACATACACACACACACACACACACACACACAAATGCAAATGCAAATTCAACTCTCTCCTATTGTTAGCATACTCAGTAGTGAGCTAGAGACACCAAAGGTCACATTAGGTATAAGGATAAGATTAAATATAAAATTAG
This sequence comes from Anniella stebbinsi, assembly GCA_029215795.1. Lineage (NCBI taxonomy): Eukaryota > Metazoa > Chordata > Lepidosauria > Squamata > Anniellidae > Anniella > Anniella stebbinsi. The sequence continues at coordinate 86,379,673 of JARDYH010000005.1, read as the reverse complement.
GTAGAGTCTACATTACATCCACCAGCAGTAGGGGGCACCACTGGCGAGGCCACCTGTGCGAATGCTGCTGCCAGTAGCCCTGGGTTATCCCCATAAGGTCCATGATGGATACTACCCCAACATTTTAAAGTCAAACCCAATCTGTAAGAGAAAGTAGTTGGCTATATTCAGACTGTTGTTCTAGGTAAAATGCTCAAATACTTTTGGGAAATATATTGAATCCTTGTCTTTCCTTTAAGAAATATGAATCTGCGATATCACTGGCTGATTGCTGTGGAGACTCGCAAGGACTCCTGGCCTGAGGGAAAGTCATAAAAGGTTCTTCCACTTTTAGTTTAGCATTCGGTAGCTTATGAAATATGATCTTTACAGAACAGGAAATCTGTTGCTTCGAGGTTTCTTTCAAATTGTTCTGATAAGGGAAGAATCCAGTAGTTCATTATTTCTAAATGTTGAGCATCCTCCAAACATAATTGTATTAGCACTTCGTTACAGGGCTTGAAATGCACATTCATGCACTGCTTTATTTATTTTATGGGATAATATTTATGCTAGATGCAAGCCTCGTTACTAATTCACATAATTTCATACTTTAGACAGATAGTCTGAATGCATCAGGGAATCAATTCTACTCTCATGTTTACTTGGAAGAAAGCCACACAGTGTATATAGGTATATAGGTATTTTAGATATTTGTATACTGTTCTTCAGTGCGAATATTTCCAGGGCAGCTAAGTAAAATCAAATTAACACTTTAGTCACAAAATTACCAAACATCAAAACATCAATAAAATAATATGAATGGTAAATAGCAGGAAAGAAAAAGTAATTTAAAAACCTGCTCCATTCTTCTCCACTCTTTATGGGTTCTTGAAGATTTGGTATGTTTTCAACGCATGACAGTTGTGGGTGTGAAATTAGTTTTCATAAGTGAGACATTCAACAACAGTCTGTAATATTCCCATTTGGGGCTCTAGCCAGCTAGTCAACTGTGCCCTCTTCTAGAATACAGTTATGCAGGTCTGGATGTAGTGAAACTGCGCCGTCTGGAAGTGAGCATTACTGATCATTGCAGCACTTGCCCCTGGAAGTGCTACGTCATAGCAGCCACCGCCAGCAGCCCTGGGCCACCAGCACAAAGCCTGCATTGGATAGTAACCTCGGTTTGTATCCGTTGTGGCTTGGGGGGAGGAAATGGAAAAAGTACTGATTCTTTAAATCCCAAAGAGCCATGGCACAGCTTACTATGGTTAATGGTGGATGAGAGCGTTGACGCCTGGTATGTGTTGCCTCATATAGCAATAACAGGGGTTCTTCTGCTCTCTATTGTTCATTCACCATTAGGCAAAATGTATTGCTACTTCCTATGGGGTACAATGATCAGAGCTTTTCTACACAAGCGGCAGGACCTTTATCATGTGCTTATCATTCGGTACTCATGGTTGTTTAGATGATGTCATGACCCTCCAGTTTTGCTTCTTTGTCTAACCAGCACTTTTGGCAAGTTTTTTTTAGAGCAGGGGAACGGCGGCATTTCATAGTGAAAGCAAAAGAAAGCACAATTTCTTCTTTTGCATTTGTCCTATTCTACTATACCCAAGTGCCACCTAAAAGTCATGTAGCAGAAAAGCATGAAAGGAAACACTCCCTGTATAGTGCTTGGATTTCAATTCTGCAACAAAACCAAAAGTAGATGCAGGAAATTAACAGCCAATTAACAGTCTTGTGTAGAAAAGCTCTAAGTCTATCAATTTTGTTCCGATCTTCCCTGAGTGTGTAGAGTAGAGTATATTAAAAACCATAATAAATGTCCTGGCACAAGTTGAGTTTGAACTAATAACTTTAAACTTTGATTTTATATTACCTAACCTATAGGATACATACACTAAACATGCCTCAAATCCTAGCTAACTCCCCATATCCCCAAATTACAGTCAAAAGGTGTAAACAAAAGTAGATTGCTTATGCCTGAAGCCAACACTTGTTTCCTCAGTGGAGCAATGTACTTGACTGTTTTCCTCTTCTCAACAATAATAATAATAATAACAATTTATTTCTTACCCGCCTCTCCGTCTGGATCGAGGCGGGGAACAACAACATGATAAAATACATAAAACTGATTAAAACATGACACATATTATTAAAACTGCATAAAAATCCTAAAACATCCTTAAAACATCCTTAAAACATTCTAAAATTCCACTGGATATGCCTGCCGTAAGAGAACAGTCTTTATGGCTTTCTTAAATTCTAAAAGACTGTTAGGTTGACGAGTCTCCTCCGGCAGGTCATTCCACAGTCTGGGAGCGGCAGAAGAGAAGGTCCTCTGGGTAACGGTTGTCAGCCTAGTCTTGGCCGACTGCAGTAAGTTCTTCCCAGAGGACCTGAGCGTGCGGGGCGGATTGTATGGGAGAAGGCGATCCCGCAGGTAACCTGGACCCAAACCATGTAGGGCTTTAAAGGTAATAACCAACACTTTATACTTCGCCCGGAAATTAATTGGCAGCCAGTGGAGCGATTTTAAAGCTGGCGTAATATGGTCACCCCTAGATGTACCGGTGACCAACCTGGCTGCCATATTTTGAACTAGTTGAAGTTTCCAGACTAGGCATAGAGGTAGCCCTATGTACAGCGCATTGCAGAAGTCGAGCTTCGAAGTTACCAGCGCGTGCACCACCATCTTTAGGTCTTCCAACTCTAGGAAGGGGCGCAGCTGGCGTATCAGCCGAAGCTGATAGTAGGCACTCCTGGCCGTCACATCTATCTGGGCTGTCATTTCGAGCGACGGATCCAGGAGCACCCCCAAGCTGTGAACACAGTCTTTCAGGGGGAGTGTAACCCCATCCAGAACCGGTTGACACACCTCCAAACCCAGGTTGCGGCCTTTGACACCAAGCACCTCCATCTTGTCTGGATTCAGCTTCAGTTTGTTTTTCCTCATCCAGCCCATTACCGCCTCCAAGCATTCATTCAGAGGAGACACACTATCCTTAGCTGGCGCTGTTATCGAAGGCATAGAGAAATATATTTGGGTGTCATCAGCATACTGATAGCACCCCGCCCCATGCCTCCGGATGATCTCTCCCAACGGTTTCATATAAATGTTAAACAGCATTGGGGAAAGGATGGCACCTTGCGGTACGCCACACAGCAGCTCCTTCTTTGCAGAGCAGCTATCCCCAAGCATCACCATCTGGAACCTACCCGAGAGGTAGGACCGGAACCACTGAAGCACAGTGCCCCCGATTCCCAATCCCCTCAGGCGTTCCAGAAGGATACCATGGTCGATGGTATCGAAAGCCGCTGAGAGGTCCAGAAGTGCCAACAGGGACATACTCCCCCTGTCAATACTAAGGCGTAGATCATCCACTAAGGCGACCATAGCAGTCCCAACTCCGTATCCCGCCCTGAAGCCAGTTTGAAATGGGTCTAGAAAATCAGTGTCATCCAAGACTACTTGGAGTTGAAAGGCAACCGCCCTCTCGATCACCTTGCCCAAGAATGGAAGGTTTGATACCGGTCTGTAGTTATTAAAGTCCAGGGGATCCAGGGAGGGCTTCTTTAGAAGCGGCCGTACCACCACTTCTTTTAAACATGATGGGAAAGTTCCCTCCCTGAGAGATGCATTAATAATATATTGTAATTGCGATCTAACCGCATCTCCTCCCTGGACGACCAGCCATGAAGGACAGGGATCGAGAGGGCAAGTCGTCGTCCTCACTCATCCAAGCAGCTTGTCCACGTCCTCGGTACTCACCAACTGAAACTGATCCATTGTAATTCTACTCGCGGAGTCGCCGGACACTCCATCGTCAGCCTCTGCTACAACGACGGCATCTAAGTCGGCTCTTATCCGAGAGATTTTATCTGTGAAATGATCGTTAAAGGCATCACAGTGAACTGCCGAAGGCTCTAAAATCGGATTCAGGGGGGAAGGTGCCCGAGTTAGACCCCTCACCACCCTGAACAGTTCCGCTGGACGCGAATTCGCAGACACAATGCGCGCAGAGAAGAAAGCTTTCTTCGCTGCACGTATTGCCACCCCATAGGAACAAAGATGTTCTCTATGCCGTGTCTTGTCGGATAGAAGTCGAGTTTTCCGCCATCGGCGCTCCAGTCATCGTCCTTTCCGCTTCAACTCCCTGAGGTCTTCCGTATACCAGGGCGCCCTATTAGAAGCGGGCCGGAGAGGACATTTGGGGGCGATCGTGTCGATAGCCCTAGTTAGGTCTCGATTCCATCTATCGACCAGGGCTTCTACAGGATCGTCGACAATACCAGCCATAAAACCCTCCAAGGCTTTCTGAAATCCAGAAGGATCCATCAGCCTTTGAGGGCGGACCATCTTAATAGGTCCACCACCCCTGCAGGGGCGGATAGTAGCCGTGATACTAACCCTAACCAGAAAATGGTCTGTCCATGACAACACGGAGGTATTCATTACCTCTGCCCACAGATCCCTCTGTTCGGAACAGAAAACAGCATCGAGGGTATGACCCGCTGAATGTGTGGGTCCAGAGACCAATTGGGATAGGCTCATGGTTGTCATGGATGCCATGAACTCCCAAGCTCCACCTGACAAACCAGTCTCGAATGGGATGTTGAAGTCGCCCAGGACCAAAAGCCTGGGCGAATCCAACACCAGCTCCGAGACCAGTTCCGTGAGCTCGGCCAGGGAGTCTGATAGGCAGCGGGGTGGCCGGTACACTAACAGAATCCCTAGTCTATCCCTGGTCTTCAGACTCAGGTACACACACTCGATGTGATTCAGTTCACGAACAGGAAGTCTGGTCAGGTTAAGATTATCCCTATAGACCACAGCTACTCCGCCCCCCTGCCCACTTTCCCTCACCTGCTCACTAACACAGTACCCAGCTGGGAGGGCCTGCGCCCATGTCGGTCCATTGTCATCTCCCAGCCAGGTCTCTGTGAAGCATGCCAGGTCAGCCTCCTCATCTGAAAGAAGGTCATGGATGATATGTGTTTTATTTTTAACTGACCTGGCATTACATAGGAGCAAGGAGAGGTTCTGTGGGTGGCCTGGTTCATTCTCCAAGTTCCCCGGGTTAGCAGAGCAATCGGAAGGTAAGATGGGTGTGAGATATCCATCTCTCCTTCCCCTGTAACGGCACATTGCTCTGCCAACGCCATATCTCTCTTTGCCCTGCACAACACAAATTGCCGCTCTCCTACACATTGTGGTCAGCTGGAAGGGTGGGGTGCAGGTGGCTCTCCTCTCTTAGTGCTCTTCATCCACAGCTGCAGTTTTGGTCCAACGGCTTCGTTCCCACGGCTGAGAGCCTCAGGCCGAGAGCCCTTTTGCTGTCGCCCTTTGGCTCGCGCCCACAGGCTCGTGCCTTCAGCAGCCTGAAGGCTGAAATACCTGTGGAGATGGGCGGGGCAAACAAACACTCCTCAGGCTCAGCCAGCAGCACAGCCAAGTATTTGTTCTTTGGGAAATTATGAATGGCCAGATTTTCCGAGGGGAAAGATAGGGATAGCTGAGCATACAGCTGCTCACTGCCAAATGGGTTGACCCTTTATGGTTGCTTAGGGTGACCCTATGGAAATGAGGACAGGGCTCCTGTATCTTTAACAATTGTATAGAAAAGGGAATTTCAGCAGGTGTCATTTGTATGCATGCAGCACCTTTTGAAATCCCCTCTTCATCACAACAGTTAAAGCTGCAGGAGCTATACCAGATTGACCAGATACAAAAGAGAGTAGGGCTGGCTTTGCCACAATTCCATAATTGTCTTTCTGTGAAATCTAATGACTGCAGTGTGAGGTTCTCAGTCTTGAGTAATATACAGAAAAGCTGCAGGTACCTCAGCTGTTATTGCTGAGGTGTGCATTTCAAAGCAAGAAAGGCAGTTAAAAAGATACTTCTTAAGAGTCACAGAACTTAACACAATCTGAATGCCATTTGTTGCAAATCCCATTGAACACAGTGGGACTTACTTCCAATTTCCCATGCCTTGCATCACATTATTAGATAACCAGAATTCATGAAGTGATACATGTTTGCTTTCCTCTCTCAGGTGGTTGTGACTCACACATAAGCCACCATGAGATGGCACTTTTAAATAGACCAGTAACTGAGACCATAATGTCAAAAACATGATTATGAAAACCAGCTTTTTATTGCTTTGTTGGCATCTTCCACAAAAAGACTTTCAGGAAAAAGAAACTATTTCTATATGTGCCCCCTCTTCTTGCAGCTCTGCCTTTCCTGTCTCCTCTCTTCCATTATCAAACTCTCTGTATTATCTTGCTGGACTATGCAGTGTTCTTTCCTAAGCAGCAACCACATGCACAGAAAGGTCACAGCACTTGGCCATCTTATTTTCCTGTCTAGACTTAAGGTTATGTCGATAGCAAAAATATGTGCAGAACAGTGCAAGTGTAAGCCTGAGAGATGGTCCATAGTTACTATGCATTCCTCTCTTTTCTTATTCTCCTTACTGTGTCTGGATATGAGCTGAAAAGGTAAACTATTCTGCTGAACATCATGCAAAAAAAAGAAAAGAAAAGAAAGAAAAATTATCCATGAAACCATAAAAAGATTTACTTTTGGTCAGACAATTCAGGGCTGCCATTGGTACCTAGCATCTTTGGGCATCTGCCAGGGTTCCAGCATCTCAGAGAGCCCACAGCTGAAACCAGTCCCAGTCCCCTTGTTATATATTTAGCCACCACTTAATTTAGCCGCCACTTAATTTTCCACAAAGATCCCAAAGTAGCATCACTCTGAAAAATTGTGGAAAATTTAAATGGTGGCTAAATGCAGCTTGGATCATTGCTGCTGCCTTCTGTATCCCACCACTATTAGGTAAGCCTACCATGCTCCACTGACAGAAGAGGGACTCACCAGAACACATGTTGCCAGGCCCCCTTCAAACCTAGCTCTGAAACCATATCACAAATGTAGTCTTTCTAGCTCTTTCCCCCATGAAGAGGGAGGGGTGAGTGACAATGCATTTTCAAATTACCATCCAAATTTCATCATTATGAATGTGTTGGGGCAGAGGAAAGGAAACCACAATTTCAAAAGTAATTGAGCACAATAAAATATGTGGGCATGCCAGTCCTGTGAGTAGAAGCTTATGCCACAACAACAGCCCAGCGGCTTTCTGTTTGGGACAAATGGAACAGAGGGTTTCAAAGGTATTTAATGAATGGAATGGCTGCCCAGGTCTGCTCCTTTGTCTACTCTAATTGGTAAAGGATTATTTTTATATGACCGTGGTTTTATTAAGACACAACATCAAATAAAATTAGGACAGAAAAGGGGGAAAATGAATTTGTGAAAAAACGACAAATGATGGAACTGGCTTGAAAGCCAAGGCCAACTCTAGGAGCCCCTGCGGTAATACCCCAGATTCAATTTGCAACATTTATAAAGTTCATAAAATGTTTATCCGTCCATTACAGTAATTATCCATATGAATGGACATTTTATTTGTCTCTGGCACAAAGGCCATTACAACTGCAACATTAAAATAAAAGATCTCTGTGACAACCAAAATACTTACAAACTCATAGGGAGAGAATACATATAAGGGAGTCAGAAGTGAGAGGACAGGCTGAGGTTTATACTGTTAAAAAATGATGCGAACTCTAATATCAAATCACAGAAAGTTATAGCCGGTGGTCCCCTCTGCAATCTACACCTGATTTCTTTAGGAAATTTTGGCGGATTTTTGAGCTGCTGCAGCAAACATTGCGACCTTGATTGTAATTGCTTTACTATGATCTGCTAACAGATTACAGATAATATCAGCAGTGGGCCAACCCGCTCTTGTTCTCAAAAGCTCTCCCAGGAAACGATTCCTAATATCTTTATACAAGGAGCAGCGTAACAAGTAATGTACGACATCTTCCACCTCCCCTGCACCATATTTAAAAAGTACAACCTGGTACACCACCCCTCAATGCCCATTTTGTGCCTCACCTTTCCACTGCACTTGTTTACATCACTTTGCAAATCACTTTGAGAGGTTTGGTCTCTAAAAGGCTCTTTATAAAACCATCAAAACATTTTTTGTATGTTGCCTTGAATAAACTGTTACACAACTCAATCAAGTTAAAATGAAGCCACTTCAGGATTTAAGCTTCATAAAACCTTTTGTATTACATCCGCCATCTTGAGGCCAGACCCTTACATCTTGAGGATGAACACAAACATTAGGAGATTTATTCTTCATGGAACTGAGATGAAAATCTCTCACCGAGACGCTATGTTGGTCTTTGATATGGTACATTGTCTGTGAACAATGCTGAAAAATGAAGTGGAGGGGATTGCATTGGAGCAGATTTATTTAGGTTGGTTGGAACTTTTATTTATATTCTGTTTAGAAAACATTTGTAATGCATACAGTTCACCCCCCAAAAGAACTATGTGCATTGCTTCATGATTCCCCTACAAACCATCCATTCTTGTTTGGCTTATCATCCCAGCTTCAGTTTAGAAGAGGTTAAATTGCTGTATGGAAAAAGCCAGGACCAGTTCGATAGATTAGTCTATAACTCAGAGTTCATTTGCAGCCGTAAATAGGCTCAACAAGCTTCTTCTCTTGCCAACTGCCGAGATAAAACTCTGTTTCATTCATTTAACACATTCACATTCATACAGGGTAATATCAAATAATTAATCCATGGGCGGCTTTTGTGGTATATACAAATCTGGCTGCTTCAAGCACAAGGAACTTGCATGGTTGCTTAACAAATTGACTGCTGAAGATTTGTTCAGAGCACTCATTTTTCATTTTGACTTCTTTTTTTCTTTGAGGGATGAAAAGCTTATTGTGTACTTTAATACGTTGCATATTCAGGCAAGTGACAGTGCATTAGGAATGGATGGGGAAAGTTATTTTTGCTACTTTGGAATACAAATGTAATTGTGAAAATTAGTTTCCCCCCCTCCCCATACTTTGTTTTCCTCTGTTTTGTTTCTAAAAAGAAAAATAAATAAGCAAACTGAAATGAAGAATAATATTTGCTGTTGTCAAAGCAGGCCTTTTTTTCTAGCTGAGCATACAGTTTAGAAACCATATTATGATAAAATGTGTTTTTAACCTCTATGTGCCTGAGTGCCAGTAGAATCTATGGAAACATTCTAGGAATGAGCCTTCTATGGCAAGAACTCTAGAGCCCATTCCTATAGCATTTTTCCTTCTCCTCCCCCCCTTTTTTTGTGGTGGTGGTGATGGAAGCTGGAGGGCTACCAGACTGAGCTTGCCGATCTGCCTGCAGCCTCAAGGCTTTAGTAGGCAATATATTCTTAGACTTCCAAAAAGCTCTTGAGAAACCCAACAAAGGCTCCTGAGTAAATTTAGAAATCATGGGATACGAGAACTTTCAACTGTTGTGTTGAGCTGCAAATATTCTAACCTAGTGTTTGAGAGCTTTGCAAGCATTTGATTTCAAACAGTTGTATTCCATGTTAGTCCTACTTAGAGCAGACACATTGAAGTGAATGGGATTTAAGTTAGACTAACATTGAATACAATCATTTGGCTACAATCCTCTATGTTATATCCCGACAACCCTAGTTGGCCATTGCCATTGGGCAGTATCCAACACTGCTACTCCTCTTATGCAGTTGGTGTAGTACTAGTTTAAGTGACATCTAGAACAGCACCAATAGCATCTGCTGGAGGATGGGTTTACCGAAGATGATGTTGTTCCAGCATTCACTATTGGCATTGTGCTAAAAATTGCTTCCACTAACTCTGTGTGAATGACATACATGTTAGATACTGCCCATAGCTTGCTGCACAAAATTTCTTTGTTTATGAAAGAATGGAATGCACTTCTGGAGTATATCCCCATGCACTAACTGCACTTATACTGGACAACAGTGTGATTTTTGTTCATTGTTAGCTAGCTTTTGAAATCTCACAAGAGCTATCATTCACACAATAGGCTTGCTTTTCATTCAAAGTCTGAATCTGTGTTAGCCACATGATGAAAACATCTACAAAAACAAAGTGGTGGTGATGTTGGCACTTAGTGGCAAAGTCAAGCCTATTTTGAAGGCACATCAAAAATAATAATAAATAAAATAAACCCAATGCAATTGGGACACTCTAGTGAGGAGTTTCAAGGCTTTAAAGGGAGTTATATTTATTGGGGTTTTAATGAAACTAGAGAAAGGCAGTGAAATCAGTTTAAGGAAGACAGTATCATTGTGTGCAAGAAACCTCTAAAAGCCCCGAACAAATTATTTTGTGTGCTTTCTTCCATCCTCACAAAAGCTCAAGCGTATAGCTCACAACCTATTTTTAATGAAATCTGCAACATACTACTTTCATAAGTAAAGAGAGGGAAAGAAGAAAACCTAGCAATGATACTTTTCAGCCTATTTCATAGTTCATCTTTCACACTAGGCCCCAAAAAAGCAAGCTAATGGGCCCTAAAGAACATAAGAAGTGCCATGCTGGATCAGACCTAGGGTTCATCTAGTCCAGCACTCTGTTCACACAGTGGCAACAACCAGCTGAAAATCTTTGATGCTGACAAAAGCAACACAGGGGAGATGTCTGTGGCCGGTAGTTATCTGGAATCCTGATACATCATTGTCAACACTAATTGTGGTATCAACTAAAGTGTTGGAGCGTATAACTGATGTTGTCACTACTATGGAACATATACCTACTCAGATTTTAGCATTACCTTTCAAGGACTAGTTAATCAAGGTATTTCTTTGTGAACCTATGGAATGCTTGCATAATTAATAAGATTGGATAAATTCTATTAGAAACATGAATCCTGTGCACGTTATGAGCCATTTTTGTTTTTGAAATTTTTTTATTTTGTAACTAAGACATTCAGGATGGTTTCTTTATCAGTATCACATCAGCTGTAATATATGTCAACAGTGTACATATGATTTTATTTTATTTTCTATGTTCTGGTCTGTGGGGGGCTGACAATATTACCTGAAGTTGGCAGACTTCTCTGCCTATAGGCAAACAGCATCCAGATGTTTTGGGACAATACTACCATTCTGTTACTTAAGAATTAAAAAAAAGAGTATGGATGTTGGGAATGTGTTACCTCACCGATAAGCTCAATTGCTTCCAGGATGGCCCAGTGGGTAACCTATTACAGGGTTAAGAAATCTGGGCCCAAATACATGCATTACTAATTGACTTGATACTTTTTTTAGAATAATATTTGAAGAAAAGTAAAAGCAAGTATGTATCTTAAATGGTTGAGATAATGGAAGTAATATTTTGCACCAAATACAACTAGCCTCAGTTGCTGCCAATATAATTTCATTTGTATTATTTATTATTATTATTTATTCCATTTATATACCACCCCATAGCCAAAGCTCTCTGGGCGGTTTACAAAAATTAAAAACATTGAACATTAAAAACACCAATATACAAAATTTAAAACTATAAAAAACATTTTAAAAAGTTATAATTACAATATCCTTTAAAAACAACCATTCTGGGTCAAAGCTCAAATTTATTTGAGGCAACTTGTAAGAATGGAAAACATTTCAAAAAATAGTCTTAGAGACTAACATATTTGTTGTGACATAAGATTTTCTGGACTAAATGCTACTTTGTCAGATGAAGTCTTTAAGATGAAGTGTCTGCATTTTTTGTATTTGACATAACATTTGCTGCAACAGATTAGCATGAGCTACTGCTCTGCATTTTGTATCTGTGTTTTCTGTATATAGACCTGCATGGACATTCAACTTACTAGGTAAGTGAATACAGGACGAAGGAATAGGATAGCACCATGTAGCTCCACCTTGACATTGTGTGTATCTCATGAACCCACCCCCATCTGACATCTGTACATAGAGCATAAATGTCTGAAGAGAGAGGCTCTTCTTATTTATTTATTTGCATTTGTATACCGCCCCATAGCCGAAGCTCTCTGGGTGGTTTACATAGGATTAAAAACAATATACAAAAATTAAAACAGCAAAAACATACACACAATCTGTACATTTAAAAACCACTACAACACTTCAAAAAGCTACAAAAACCAAACCAAAACAAAACAAACCCAGGCTCCTCAGATATTGCCAAATGCCTGAAAGAGGAAAGTCTTGACCTGGTGCCGAAAAGATAACAATGTTGGCGCCAGGTGGGCCTCGTCGGGGAGATCGTTCCACAATTGGGGAGCCACCACAGAGAAGGCCCTCTCTCTTGTTGCCGACCTCTGAGCTTCCCTCGGAGGAGGCACTTGGAGGAGGGCCTTAGATGTTGAACGTAGTGTTCGGGTAGGTTCATGTCGGGAAAGGCGTTCCATCAGGTATTGTGGTCCCAAGCCGTGTAAGGCTTGGGACACAACTGTACACACAGTTCATTCTTAATGCAAAGACAGATGGGAGGGGCTCTCAGCATGGCCCTGTTCCCAGCTCACATGTTCACCTGCCTAGTTGAACACCCAATAGGACTTACCCCTTTCTATCTATTTGCAAAACAAACATAATACATGCATATGTACATATAGTTCAAGTGCTTCCTACTCCATAGGAGCTTCTCAGGTAGTAGATTATGTGAGATAGACTTTAGAAAGAACACAGTGGGATAGACTGTGGATAGTTTTCAAAAACTAAAAAGACCCACCAATAAGCTTTCACAATAACGGATATGTAGGAGCTTAATCAGCATATTTTGTTGAATCAGCGAAAAATTGATCTGTTCTAGTGCTTGCCATCATTGTCAGTTAATTTGGGAAGTGGGCAACAAATATTTTGCTACTAATAAATGATATTCATGTCTGTCATATAGAGATGATCAAATCAAGTGTGCAACGTGCTCTCCATCTGCAGAGTCATAGAATCATAGAATCACCCTAACCTGATCCCAATTAGGGCCAAGACTTTGCCCAAAAGATAGGATGCCCGCCTAGGCCTCCATCTGCCTTTGCGGTAAGCAATAAATGAGGCCCTGTTTAAAATCCAACTTACTTTGTCAATTCCTTTATTGCGGCCGAGTGGCCAGAAAAATATAGAATACATCAGTACAAACAATATTATATAACAAATATACAATAATTGGGGGGGGGGGGGAAGGTGTATTAGATCTAGAATCAACGAGTTGGTCTTCTGGGCTATCGCTTTCATCCACTGAGAGTCGTAAGTGTCCAGGAGAACCTGCAACACTAAGGAATTGGGGTGAGGCCGTGGTACAGTCTGAGCCAATATTGTATTGCTTGGGTCCAAGCTATAGAGCCCAGGGAGGATAGACCCGCTTCTAAATTGAGAACCGCCCCCGCTACACATCTGGGGATGCCAAATAAGAGCCTTAGGTATGATGTCTGTATGCCTTCAATCGAACCCTTGTTCAAGGGGAACCATATTGGTGCCCCAAATAATATTTGGGCAGCTAATTTAGCTCTAAATACTTTGATTGCCGACGGTAAGAATCTTCCTCCCTTTTGATAGAAGAAGCGACATAGCGCTCCCATTGACTGCTCAGCTTTTTCTTTAATGTAGTCTATGTGCGTTTTCCAGCCCAAATTCTCTTGGAACCATAACCCGAGATATTTGATGCAATCGACTTGGTCAACTCTCTGCCTACCCATTTTCCAGGAGAAACGGGCTTTTTTCTTGGAAAAGACCATTATTTTAGATTTTAGATGGTTAATGGTGAGTCCGTTAACATCACAATATTCTGCAAAGCTGTCGAGCAATCTTCTAAGGCCTAGGCGTGTCTGGGAAACCAAGACTGCATCATCGATGTAAAGAAGAAGATTCACTCTAGAGGCCTAATTTGGGGGGGGGGGGTGAGATTGGACTGGGGCTAACCAAGTGGAGAGATCCGTGAGATAGAGATTGAAGAGAGAAGGGGCTGGCACACAGCCCTGCCTAACTCCTTGTGAGAGGATGAATTCGTTGGTGACCTGATCCTGGGTGCCACAGCGGACTTGGGCTGAGGAATCAAAGTACAGTGATTTTATCAAAAATAGTAACCTGTCATCAATTTCAAATTTCTCCAGCTTCGACCATAGGTGTGCCCGTGGTATCGAGTCAAATGCAGCCTTTAGGTCAATAAAGGTGCAGAAGAGTTTGCCTCCTTTAGTGTCGGTATATTTGAGTGCCAGGTGCAGCAGGGTCAGCCAATGGTCATTGGTAGAGCTCCCCTGTTGGAAGCCGATCTGTTCTTGCCCTAAGATGTTTCTATCAGTGATCCATTCTCGCAATTTAATGTTTAAGTGGCTAGCGTAGATCTTGCCTACAACTGATAGTAAGCTGATTGGTCTATAGTTGCTTGGGTCTTTTCTGGGGCCTTTTTTGTAGATTGCTATTATCAGTGCTTTCCACACTATAAGACCTATAAACGGATGCATAATAGTCAATAAGGGAGGCAACTGGACTCAATTGTCGAATTAAACTGACTCTCTGCTACTCGCGGCAACACAATACTTAAATTTCTCTCATGGAATGTAGCTGGATGAGGCCCCAAGAATAACGATCCCAGCCTACATAAATATCTCGCAGGATTTGATATAATATTATTACAGGAAACCTGGACTTGCGATGAGATTGATAAACGGATTTGTCTCACACTGCCTGCCTGCACTCTGAAATAAGGGGAAAGGAAGGAACTGCCAGGGCTTGGCGGTATTAATTTCAACGGCTCTGGAAGTTGGAATAACTAAACTCCCTTCCCATGATTCCTCGATACAGGCTCTTCACATCATCTTGGGCTCCTCAAGGTCCGCGCTGTTGCTCTGCAATTTTTATTTCCCTCCAGTGACTGGCAAAGAGGCTATACAGGAGGTCTGGTTGAAAGCTGAAGGCTTTTTAACGGACCTGATGGTCAAATACCCAACAGCGTCACCAATTTTAGCTGGCAACTTCAATGCCAGAACCAGTAATCTCTCAGCACCTCCATCAAAGGGCCCTCAGGGGCACGACGCATCTAAAACATCACCGATTCATGTAACTCGTCACTCTAAAGATGGGCTCATTAACACTGCGGGCCACTTTATGCTACAGATGATAGCCAGAAACAACTTAATCATTCTAAATGGCTGCTTCGATAAGGACCAGCAAGGAGAATTCACCTGTACCCCTCCCAGGGGCTCTAGTGTGATTGATTATTTCATCCTCCACAATCAGCTACAAAATACTGTTGAACATTTCTGTGTGGCCAATCGACTGGACAGCGACCATCGCCTGCTGGAGTTGGCTCTGACTCTGACAGGGCCCTTTCGACTGAAAATATGCAGTCCATTACCAGCTAACATTCATACCTCTATCAACACAATAAAGGTCAGGTGGTCGCAGGAGACGGCCAACATTTTTGCCCAGAAATTAAAAGCCGAATGTTATCTAAAGTACACCAGCACAATAGTGGCCACACATTCCCCTGAACGGTCTATAGAAGCTTACGAGACAATGATTCAAGAAACAACTGATGCTTTACAGATTAAAGCCCACAAGCTAGGGCCCAAGCGCTCAAGCAAAAACTGGTTTGACAGAGAGTGCGTTAAAACAAGAAAGAGTCTTCAGACTGTGTATGCTGCTTACCGTCGGAATAATGAACCACAACTCCCAGATATCTACTATGACCTAAAAAAGACTTACAAAAAGCTTCTTAGAAGGAAGAAGTATGAAGCAGACCGGGAGTCATGGCAATTGCTAACAGCGGCCTCAATTACTAAAAATAACAACGTTTTCTGGAAAATAGTGGTGAGCGCAACAAGAAATGGCTGCGGGACTATGCCCAACCAAATAGCAACACTAACCTGAGAAGACCACTTCAAATCTGTATTTAACAAAGCCCCCGAGCAAAAATCCCGCCCTTTTATTGAGCCTAACGTACCGACTTGGCCGGAAGTTGATTTCTCCTTAATCGAGAAGCTGATTCTTAAATTAAAGGCCGGCAAGGCTCAGTACAGATCTGTACTGAGACGGACTCAGTACAGATCTGTTAAAGAGCAATCCAAGCTGGTGGGCATAATTTTTAGCCCCTCTTTTTACAAAGATAAATAACTCGGGACAAATACCCTCAACTTACTTTGTGTCATCTCGTTATTTCCGCCTTCCATCACGCAATACTTGGGCAACCACAGTCTGCACCAGCTGAAGTTTCCAGATAATCTTCAAAAGCAGTGTGGAGCCAGTGTGGTGTAGTAGCTAAAGTGTTGAACTAGGAGTTCGGGAGATCTGGGTTCTAGTCCCCACTTGGCCATGGAAACTCACTGGTTGACTTTGGGACAGACTCTCATCCCAACTGACCTCACAGGATTGTTGTTGTGAGGATAAAATGGGGAGGAGGAGGATTATGTATGCCGCCTTGGATTCCTTGGAGGAAAAAAGGCAGGATATAAATGCTATAATAAATAAATTAATTAAAAATAAAAGCAGCCTCACATTCAGTGCATTACAGTTCTCCAGCCTGGATTTCACTAGTACAAAGATAACTGGGGCAAACTGTCCTCTCCAGATATAACTACTCCTTTGTTACATTTGTTACAATTAAAGATTATATGATTGTTTGTGTAGAAGCATAAAACCCTGGAAATCAGCCCATTTAGTGTACAAAATATAATTACAGAAACTGGAATCTTGCCATATCATGATTTATACTCTTCTCTTGATAAGGCCTAATAGATTTCTAATAACTACATGTGGCCGGGACTACAACTACTCTTCTCTTCAAAAGTCAAGGTTCTCTTTCTCCTCTCTGTAGAACATCAATACAAAAGGGCCATGACAATTTGTGATCATTCCGAATCATTCAACTAATCTTACAATTTTCCCATACAAAGCATTTGTGACTGCCTATTTCCACCATACCCAGAAAACTCTAGATTGAGCAGCAAAAAATGACTAACCGAAATGCCAAACTGAAATAAATGACCGAATGAACCTAGTACAAATTTTGCTAGACTAGTACACTGAATATTGGTAATGCTAGGTGGGAATGCTGGGAGTTATAGTCCAATATGCCTGGAGGGCACCAGATTGGGAAAGGCTGCCCTAAGAAATGAAGTCAATGGTGCAGTACCAATTGGAATATTCTCAAATGGAATAGAATATGAATCTAAGAAACACAAACAAAATGCTTAGTGCTTTGGAGACTGTTTAGAAACAAAGGCCCAGTTCAGACTTAATGGCAACCCCATGATGAGACACTCAGAGCCATTTGTGAGAGCCATTTATGCCTCCAGGTGCAAAGTGTTTACTGTGGGATGATCAGGAAGTAAATATCCAGTGTTTTGGACTTCAACTCCCAGCATTCCTTACCATTGCCCATACTGGCTGGGGCTTCTACAAGCTGAAGTTCTAAATATCTGGATATTTCTAAATATCTGGATATACCTTCTGCCCACTCCTACTTTACACGACAAGAGGCACTGCAATCATGTAAATCCATGGAACCCACATGGAGGTTCCAGTTTTCGCTATAGAGCTTCTTTGCCTGTGGGTTCCACAGATGGATACTTAGTCAGGCTTCTATGCCCCAGAAGGTCCTTGCTGTCCACAGGTCAGTACTCAGGAGAGAGAGAGGAAAGGTGATTAATAGCTTCTGTTCTGTAAAGAACACCACATTGAAACATAATCTTCTGGTAGCAATGCAAAGTCTTCCATGGAATCCAACATGCATTTATATCCCACTGTTGTCCTTCAAGGACCCCAAGGCGGCCTACATAATCCCCCTTCCCCATTTTTATCCTCACAACAATGACCCTGTGAGGTAGGTTAGTCTAAGAGTCTTTGACTGGCCCAAAGTCACCCAGTGGGTTTCCATGGCCAAGTGGGGACTAGAACCTGGATCTCCCAAGTCCCAGACCAACACTCTAACCACTGCCCCACACTGACTCAGAGAAAGAACATACCTAGTGGGGCTAGACCACAGTAGACAAGTATTAGAAGGGAAATCAGATTTGAAACCTTTACATTTGTGTGGTAACTTAGCTCTCTTAGACAACTAGCCAATTGTTGTTATAATACTATCTAAAGAAAGGCACTCCAGATGTTGTTGGACCCGAACTCCTGACAGCCCCAGCCAACATGGCCAATGGTCAGGATGTTACAAGTTGGAGTCCAACAGCAACTGAAGCACTCCAGGTTTCCCACCCCTGGTCCAAAGTATATCATCTTCACCCATAATTTTCCAGTTAATGGTTACCTTGTAAAATATTCCTGTAAGATGCACTGCTGTGCATTATCTTTCTCAGGATGACATTTAGAAGGTATCAAGGGTGTGTTTGTATTGCTAATGCTAATGACTATTTTCAAGACTATGCTCTTCAGTAAGTTACCCAGACACGAGCAACTCATCCATAGCCAAGAGAGTTGTTTTAAGCGAGGAGGATGAAAATGATCCCCCAATTCGATACTAATTAAATTTGGTTTCTCTTTCATGAGATTAAAAAATGGTTCATGAGGATGGAAGGCAAAGTGAAGATGATTACTGTATCTAATAACTTCTGTGTTTTGAGTAGAACATAAACTGCCACTTTTCAAAGACTGTATTCAGCGTCTTTAAATGAAAGACTTTTCCTTCTTCAGTTACTTTTAAAAGAAAAAATGTCAATGAAAAACAGTCTGTCTTTAGCTGAGATGCTCTAAACTCCATTATACAGGAGGATAATTTATCATTCTACTAGAGGGTCCCACTACATAGGAAACAATGTGGGAAAACAATCTGCATTATGTCGGCTCAACTTACAGTGCTCAAAACTTGGTACACAGATGAACATTTTATGCCTTCTCCATCCAGAGAAAGAGCTTTGAAAGTCCTTTTATATAGTCCCGCATTAGGAACTGTGCAGGTGCAGGTTAGCTGCAGAACCTTCCAGAGAATCTTTTTTGTCACTTGAGGGTACTTCAGACAAAGGAACCTAAGTTTGATTAGGCACAATTTAAGGCCAGTCTTTAAAATGATGCAGTGTAGCCCTAGTGTATGTGTGTGGTCTGAGGCCTAGGGTGGACTACTTTACAGTAGGGTGTCCAGATGGCCCGGGGTTTCCCAGTCCTAACCTGGAAACCTAGGCCGAACCGGGGCAACCGGGGGATTGCGGAGCGAAGGATGAGAAATGAAGAGGCGACACAAGAGTTGGGATTTAAACAAGGGCCACTTTATTTATTTACAAGAAAAGCAAGCATAAAGGGGGGAGGTAACCTAAGCGGGCATTTTGCATGGCCAGCCAGGCCATTGAAGGGGTCGGGCGAGACATTCACAGCCCGGGAAGTGGCGCCTGCTTTTTCGCCGCCCCCCGAGCTTCCCCAATCTGAGATGGGGGTGGCCTTCCGGTGTCGTCTCCACTCGTGCCGCAGGGCTCCGAGTAGACGAGAAAGGTTGGCCCCAAAGGTAAGCCTTATCCCCCCAACTGATGCCGCAGGGCTCTCAGTGGTTGGCCCTCAGGCGTTACCAATCACTTGAATAGTGCCCGTAAATGCTCACCATTAAAAACATATCAAATGCCCGCTCCTACCGCCAATAAAGTGACCAAATTGCCAGATTGACCTAGTTATCACCCATCCTGCTTTTGCAGTGTGAAGTAGGCGAAAAAACTCACACTCAAGTTAGATTGTGAGCAAAAAATTCCTACTTGGCCTCAAAAGACGACCGGCGAACCCACACTGACAACAGGGGAGGGCGGGAGGGAGCTGCGCAGCACACAGTGGAGATTTGGAGGGGTCCTGGTCCCCCTTAAATAGCCACAGACCCCTCCTATCTCCGGTGGCACCACCCTGGGCCAGCCTATGGTGGCCCCCCACGTCACCTCTCCCCATCCTCGCCCGCAATCTCCTCTCCCCATCCCAGCGGGCAGGGTGGGGAAAGGTCCTTGCGGAGCGAAGGATGAGAAATGAAGAGGCGACACAAGAGTTGGGATTTAAACAAGGGCCACTTTATTTATTTACAAGAAAAGCAAGCATAAAGGGGGGAGGTAACCTAAGCGGGCATTTTGCATGGCCAGCCAGGCCATTGAAGGGGTCGGGCGAGACATTCACAGCCCGGGAAGTGGCGCCTGCTTTTTCGCCGCCCCCCGAGCTTCCCCAATCTGAGGTGGGGGTGGCCTTCCGGTGTCGTCTCCACTCGTGCCGCAGGGCTCCGAGTAGACGAGACGGGTTGGCCCCAAAGGTAAGCCTTAACCCCCCAACTGATGCCGCAGGGCTCTCAGTGGTTGGCCCTCAGGCGTTACCAATCACTTGAATAGTGCCCGTGAATGCTCACCATTAAAAACATATCAAATGCCCGCTCCTACCGCCACAGGGGGAGACAAAACCATTACACAGTCTCCCCCCCCTCCCCCCGGAAGCAGAACATTACGTAGCCCCTCCTGAATATATGCTAAAAAGAACTGGTTACCAGGCGGAGACCGGTGAACCCCGTCGCGCCTATAGAGCTCCCTCCGAAAACGGCTAATGTTAGGATGTTGAATACTAAAGTCCCCATGCTGCGCTAGGGCCTTAAACCTCTCAGTATTAACCCGCTTTCTTGCCTTTCCAATAGCAAGGGGATGACTGGACACCCACCAGTTCATCCGAGGCAAGATGCAAATAGCAAGGGGATGACTGGACACCCACCAGTTCATCCGAGGCAAGGTGCAAATAGCAAGGGGATGACTGGACACCCACCAGTTCATCCGAGGCAAAGTGCAAATAGCAAGGGGATGACTGGACACCCGCCAGTTCATCCGAAGCAGGATGCATGACCATATACTCCGTATGCCGGGCCAGCGCTGTCGTATATGCTGAAAATCAGCCAAAGCTTGCAAAATGAGGGCCTTGCCCGTCATTAAGCCCAAGTTGTTCCCCCCTAAATGCATAAGCAAAAACCAGTGGGGGGAACCGAGCAGAATGCCGCTGCAGCAAGGTAGGGGTGAGCTCATCCCACCGCATACCACGTTTTCCGAGCCAACGAATGGTTGTGTGTTGACTCAAGCCGGGCTGCGATCCAAAGCTGGAATTGGCTGCATGCTTGCTGGCCCAGAAGACCATACTGTGGCTGCATACGGAAACCCGCACGGGTGCCGCAGACACTGGCAAATCTAGAACAAACATGAAAGCATTAGCATCCGCTGCGTCTAGCTTAAGTGTTTACATGCCTCACACATGTTTTGAATGCTGTGGACCGCCATCTGCCTGGCGCCTGAATCTGAGGAGAAAATCCTCAAGCCGCTGCTGTAGACGCTGCACCGATGCGAAAGGAATGCATACCAAACATTGCTGCGCGCAGACCCATATGATCAAGAGTCCACCTAGCTATTGTCCAGAATTGGTATTTCGTGAGGGGCGTGCCCTCCTGATGGTAAAACAGGAAACCAGCATCCTTCCCACGCCGGGTTACGAAAGCTGCTGAAGCCTGCAGTGGGCATAAGTCTTCATTGGTGGAGGGGAATAATGAAATCCCACGACCTAACCCGACTGATCTGTGTATGAGTATCGAAGAAGCAAACGGGCCTCTGCGCTCTTTAAAAAGCAATTAGAAAATTGCAACGCCCGTGTGAGAGTATCTAGCTTAGATGAGGCCAGAAACTCGGATATCCCGAATGCCCCTAAAATGTTGTTAATGCTGCTGCGAGGAATAAGCCTGGTTCATACTGGGAGTGGCAAAGTAGCGGCCACTGTGCCCGTAGCCCGAGTAAGATATCTGGGGATAATGGAAGCCTATGCATCGGGGTGCGAGGTGAAGCGTTTGCCCAGCCGCTAAGGGCCCTGCGCACCCGGAAATCCGAGGTACGATCCTCCAGGCCGCGAGCTATAGCCCTAAAAGCTAAAGCTGCTAGCTTGAGAGAAACGGTGCGTGTTGACAAACCTTTACGTGTGGCATGTACACAGAATTGGAGCACATGCTCCCCCAGGATGGGCCACCTGAAGTTGCAGCTGATTTGCCATGCGGAATGCCTGAAATTCCATACCTGCGTTGCGATAAGCAGCCCTGGTGTTAGGCGCCAAGGACTGCCCAAATAGCCTGCTCTATCTCCTCCTTCAAAGGAGCCAAAGGGATAGAGGCATGTTCTCCAGCCTTGTAAGGGCCCAGGAGCCAATTCCCGAAACCTCTGGACCTGATGTCGGGACACAGCATCTGCAATATCGTTATTCAGCCCCGGAATATGCTTTGCCCGAAAAAAGATTGTCAACTCAAGACAGTGAAGAGTAAAGGCTCTTACCAAGCTCCTGACACGGGATTATGAGAGGAAAGGGTATTGATTACCTATACTGTGGCCTGGTAGGCACACCAGAACAATACAGTGGTGTTGGCTAAATTATGCACCCACACACGTGCTGCCACAACTATGGGGAATAATTCAAGGAATGTAAGGTCCCGGCATGTGCCGTCGGACCGCCATTTTCCGGGCCATTGTGCTGTACACCATCACTTTCCCCAGATAACCCCAAAACCCCATGAACCTGATGTGTCAAAATGTACCCACCAGTCTGCCTTTACCAAAAGTTCTTGCCGCCAAAATGATACCCTATTGAAATGTTCCAGAAAATTTAGCCATACAGCAATATCGGCTCGCATGGCCTGTGTAACCCTAATGCAATGATGCGGCTTACGCCAGCCTGACATAGCCCAACAAAGGTGTCGTAAAAAGGCCCTTCCAGGGCGATGACCCTGCAGGCGAAATTAAGATGACCCAGTACTCCTTGCAATCTCCTCAATGACACCTTTTATTGCCTAAAATGTTTAGAAGTTTACTGCACAATATGCCTAGCAGGAAATAGAGCATCCCATGGGTAGGGCATAATCCACATAGAGTTGCCCTTGGAAGCAAAAGCTTAATAAATTAACATCTTCGGGGTGAATGGGCATAATGCGGAAGGCGGCCTTTATATCGTATTTGCCCATCAACGCCCCTTGTCCATTTTTCCGCACCATGTGTACCGCGGAGTCGAAAGAAGCGTACCTAACAGGGCTCAAATGTTCAGGAATTGCATCATTTACTGAAGCACCCCTTGGAAAGGACAGGTTGTGTATCAACCGGAATTCACCAGGAGCCTTTTTAGGCACCATCCCTAAAGAAGAAACTCGTAAATGTGTAATGGGAGGGGTCAGAAATGGCCCTAAAACCCTACCTGCTTTGACTTCCCTCCCAATTTTTTCCTTCGCTATATCCTCCATTGAACTGAGGGATTTCTGATTTTTAGAAAATGAACTACTTCTAACTCCTTGAAAAGGGATGCGAAAGCCTTCCCTAAAACCTAAGCTAAGGTACAAAGCCTCCTGCCTTTTTGGGTACGCAGCCAATAAGTTGTTGAGTGGCTTAAGCTTGACCGGGCTGGGTCCCTTTGGGAGGAGGTTGTTGCCCCCCAGATCGCTTAGGGCCCTGCGCATCCTTAACAGGCCATTTTCCGTTCCTGTTTTTGAAACAGTTTGATGCGGCGTGATAACCTGAGCAAGTTTGACATTCGTGTCTGAATTTACAGGGATTGCGTGTGCAGCAGCCTTTATTGAAGTCCCAGCAGAGCGGGCGGTGTTGAACCGCCTGGCCCGCGTACCCCCTGGAGGTGGACGCGGGCTGTTGCTTGGCCAAGATATGTCCGCTATCCGCCCTGTCACTGAATCCCGGCCGGGCTGGCGTCATAAACTGTAACCATAGATTGTGATCTTTGACATCCCACCGCAGGGCGTGATCAAATGCCGCCCTTCGACGAAATGATTGGTCGTAAGCCAGCCAGGCTCCACCCTCGTACTCAGAATACGCTCGATATATCATATCGAGGTATTTTGTAAGAATAACTCCTTTTCCAGGAAAACGCTGCAAAATTACTCCCATATATATGAGGAAACCAGGCAACCAATTAGCCCAGGTGTGAACAACTTTTTTCCTCTTGAGCCTTTCTGCCTGTTTATCTGCACCCTTGTCCTTATCTGCGCTCTCTTGCTCTCGGAATAATAGGGAGAATATGTCAACATACTCCCCTCTACAAATTTTTTCCCTGGTGGCCGGGAGCAGATGATATCCCAAAGGTGCAGATGTACTTCCGGTAGGAATACAATCGTGTGAAGCACCTGCGTAGGGATCCCTAACTTCCTGTGAAACACTGACCCCAGCTGCGCCAGCGGGGCCCTGGCATACATAAGTGCAAGCGGCCGTGGCATCAGAAACTTGGGATTGTGTTAGCCCCTGTTGACTAGTGTTGAGTTGGGCGTCTGGCTGCTGGGGCTGCACCGACCCCATTGATGCTACCCCTGCTAGTAGAGGTGCAATTGCGGAGGCAGAAGGAGTGACCTGGGACAAATTTGTTTGAGGTAACCAAGATGGGTGAGCAACGTTTCCCATCTGTGAGCCTGGGCCAGTAAACCATGGCGAAAAACCCCCAGTGAGCTGGCATAAAACCTGACGCTTGAGAGACCGGTGTGGTGTAGTGCGTTGGCAGCTCACCTTGAGGCGTAGGCACAGGTCCCGAAACCGTGGTGGTGTGTTGAAGAGTAGGCTCTGGAGGCGCCACCGTACTCTGTTTTGCGATGGAAGCGGGAAGAACTGTGTCAAGACTTGCTGCCGTGACTGGCACTTCATTGGAAGGTTCACCCGAGGCGCTTTCCATCGCCAGCAGACGAGCTGAAAGAGTATTCAATAAATCGTCATGCCTTTTCTTACGGGTGTGCCTACGTTCAGTCTGAGTACGTGGCGGGATCGGAATAGGAGTAGCTGAGACACCTTTTTCTTTTTCTAATGCTTGTAATCTGGCCACTAGGCTGGAAACCTGTGGGTCCAGTTCTTCCTCGGAGGAAGAATTCTCAATGGGCCGTTTGCGTTGTGATGATTGTGCGGGAGCCTTTCCCTTCCCTTCCCTTCCTCCAATTCCTTCTTTCGGAGGCATGATGATGGAACAAATGCTGCGTAAACAGCTGACTTACTGGGAGACTATAATATCAACAGGATTGACAGCAATAATAATAATTTATAACCCGCCTCTCCCTACGGATCATTTTATCCTCACAACAACCCTGGGAAGTAGGCTAGGCTGAGAGTCAGTGACAGGCCCAAAGTCACCCAGAGAGCTTCATAGCTGAGTTGGGACGAGAACCCAGATCTCCTGAGTCTCAGTCCAACACTCTAACCACTACACCACACTGGCTCTGTAAATAGCTGATCAGGTGGCCTGTTTCCTGTTAGTGCGTGTAATACCAACAGGATTAATTGGCAATTAAATAGCTGCCTTAAGTGGCCTGCGTATGCTAGAGCGGGTTTTGGGCTAAGGGTGACGACCAAGTAAAGTTGTTAATCACACCCAGCTGTTTGCACTTAAACAAGAACAAATATAAACTGCTATAACAAAATAGCCCAGTATTGCCAACACTGAATAGAAAACTGCTATAAATTTCACTCAGTAAGTCAGTTATATATGAATAAGAAACCCAGAGGGCAGGGGCCTCCTATCCCCCCCCCTCCAGGGAATTTTTCCCCTCCTGCTGGAGTTCTGATGGACTCAGCAGCGTTTAAAATGGCTATGAACAGCCTAAAATGCCCCCCCCCCCAGGCTACCCAAAACCTGAAAGGCACAGCCTGGGGAGAAGAAGTCCGTGGAAGCCGCCTTCCTCCGTTGCTGCCTTTCCCGGATGGCTCTTTCACGCCTGGGCTTCCCCTTCGCAGCTTGCTGCCTGGATCGCCCCTGGCCACGGATGGGTCGCGCTGCTTTGTGCAGCTCCGAGCAGCCGGGCAAGCACTTTGCAGCTGAACACGCCGCCGCCGGGTCCCCGCTGCGGCCGGCTTCTTTGAGAAGGCAGCCCTCCTGCTGTTCTTTGACAGCTCTCCCTGTCGCTGTTGCTGCCGCGCTAGCTGTGGAGGGGGCGGGATCTTCGTTGGGGCTTCCTCTTCCGCCCACTCCTCTGACGATCGCTGTGGTGCAGCTAATGCTGCAGCTGCACCTCCGGCTCTCTAGCCGCTTCAAGCGGCCGCCTCCGAGCGGCTCGCAGCCGCAGAAGCACAGCGGGGAGCCTCTTCTAGCCGCTATCCTGCTCGCCCTGAAGCCAATTCAAATCTCGCTTGCTGGGGTAAGTCGTTCTTCAGCTCCTCGCTGGTAGAGTGATCAGCTCTGTGTTGCTGCTAGCTGCGCAGCACACAGTGGAGATTTGGAGGGGTCCTGGTCCCCCTTAAATAGCCACAGACCCCTCCTATCTCCGGTGGCACCACCCTGGGCCAGCCTATGGTGGCCCCCCACGTCACCTCTCCCCATCCTCGCCCGCAATCTCCTCTCCCCATCCCAGCGGGCAGGGTGGGGAAAGGTCCCAGCGGGGGAAAACCGGGGTGGCGGGGGGTCACGCGGCGGTGGCGGGAGGCGGGCAGCACGAGGCACTTACCTGCTGAGGCATCCACTTCCCTCTGGTGCTCAGAATCTACTGAGAAACAGGCTTTGCGGCCTGTCCCTCAGTAGCGCGCCGGGTGATGACGTCATCACCCGGCGCGTACTGAGAGACAGGCCAGGAAGCCTGTTTCTCAGTAGATTCTGAGCACCGGAGGGAAGCAGACGGCCAGGTAAGGAGCGTGGGGCGGCGCGGTGCGGGGGGGGGGGCGGCGCGGGCGCGCGGTAGGGGGGTTGTTTTGGGGGGGTGGCGGGGGGGTCCGGGATTTTGATTGTCATAATCTGGTCACCCTACTTTACAGAGGTCAGTTCTCCCTGTATTTGAAGGGCTGTCTGAGGACATTCTGTATTTGAAGGTGTCTCCTATTTGAAGGACTGCCCAGGCCAAATCTGGTCTAAAGATAAAGCATCATAAGAAGGGAGAGCCAGGGCCTTCCAGTTGCCCAACAGTTAGCACCTAGACAGTAGGAAGGTACATCTGAGCATAATCCTTCCCCTTGGTGGTGAGATATATTTTAGTTCTATTTAAATTATACTATTTTTCTAAATTTGCATCTAATCCTGTACATTGATATTTGCACATCTGTGTCCTCTTGTCTTTTTTATTTATAGGTTTCCTCTTAAGTGATACATAATTGGTTGTGGCTAAGGGGGCAGGGGGAAAAGGTTAGCATGAAGGATAGATGTCCCTGCTCTAATTGGGGATTTACTTAGGAAAGGATGGATGAGTCATGCCTGGTCCTGTGGACTTCCACAGAATTTAAGTAGACTGAGATTTGCTGCATTAGCATGTCCAGGGGAATTACAAACAGAAAGATGCCAAAACTGACCAAGGTGGAAAAACTAATTGATCTGGAAAAGACTAAAATTTAGTACAGGTCAAAAAATATGTCCCAAAGTATAAAGCAAGTTCCGGAAGGCTGAACCACCTTTTTTTATTGGAAATTGCATCCATTTTAGAGATATTCGTGGTTGGGAGGAACTCCAGAAAAATGTGTGAAACAAAGCATTGAATTTTTAAAAAACATTTGCCAAGTATACATAAAGGAATCCCATGTACAACATAAACAATCTGAGCTATGATATCATATCATGCCCCTGGGGACATTAAAAAATAGCAGTGTTTGCAAGCTTCTTGGCCTGCCCTAGCCATGCCCTCCCCGTTACCAGCCAGTAAACTGATTCAATCCCCCTCCCTCCCCCATTTTTCTTTCAAACTGATTCAATGGTATGTGGCTACTGAGCATGTTTAGTCCTCCTGGAGCCATTTTCGGGTTCCTTAGGATTCCCCCCCCTAAAGTTTTGTTGTGCTTCAGCAAACCTTGAAGTTTCCCCAAGCCTGCTGATATGTCCCTCTTGTTTGTGGATGGTACCATTTTCGATGCATAAGAATTGGAACTCACACCTTAACTTTGCGTATAGAAAGAATGGTATTTCAGGAGCATTATGGGCACAAACATGCAGTTGTCTTTGAACCCAGGAGATCTAATGGGACAGACTATAGCGATTCCTTCCCATGTTAGTCTTTCCTACACTCGCAGCTACTCAAATTTTCAGTTTGGCCTAATAAATCAATCCCTGTGTAATCATACTTTTGAGATATTCTGATTATCACATCTGTAGGGTCAGAAACATGAATTAAAACATAGTTGGTAAGAACAGAATGAATGAAGTCTAAACAGCTGTATTTAGCTTCAGAGTAGGGTCACTTTCTAATCTACTTCTTGTTCTGTTAGTAAATACAAATCCCCTTTCACACCTGGCAGCTGCCAACTGAGAAGATCCTTACTTTTTAAATGATTGCTCATTGAATCTCGATGAAATTGAATTGTACATATTAGGAATGTCAGCCTTAGCTCACCTAGGAAATCTTTTCACTGCGGGAAGTATTTTGTTGCTTTATTCATGTAATTGATTTAGCCTAAAATATGTAAACTCCAGATTGCTTCAGGCAGATATAGGATTCCCCCACCCCCACCCCACACACAGCCCTTCTTTGGGTATGTTAAAGAAGAGCATGGATCTAAGAACATTTCAAGATGCATGCTGTCCACAGAGCCTACATTTCATTTACAAGAAAGAACAGTACTTTCTCTCTTTCCTGTCATGTATTAACCTTTGCTATTTGCCCTCCTGTGTTGGCTGTATCGTCTTAGAAGATCTAAAAGGCCAATCTGTTCGTTGCTTCTTTTCTGTGCACTGTGGCCTACACTTGACTGTATCTCCCCATGGTATCAAAGGTCAGTAAATTTCTACGAAAGTGGGAGCCTAATTCTTCTCTGGCTCACAAAGGCTTTATACCACTTTTAATTCTCCTACAAGTACAGATTTCACTCTTAGAAAGAAGTTAGAATGGGACCAAAGAAAAGACATGGGCTGTCAAATGTTACAATTAAAGATAACATTTAGACTACATCATAGGTCAAATGTGTATCCTGAATTAGAACTAGGAGTGGAAATAGCAAATGATTACAGTAAATGAAATATGACATTCAGTGTAATAATGCAGATTTTGCAATAGTTGTAATCTTAATCCTTCAAAGCCATTATATGCAAGGACGTCCTTAAACTGGCACTGTTGAACTGAAAGTTCTGTTCTCTGTGCCATCGACTTTCTCAGCCTTCCCCAACCTGGTTTAGTTTTGGCCTAAATCTTCCAGCATTTCTGAGCAGGGGAGAGAAGACAACTTGGATCCAAGCCCATGTAGGAAATGGTCTTCATGTTAATCATTAGGAACATAGGAGGTTGCTTTATACTGTGCCAGACCATTGCTCCATCTACTCTAGTATTGTCAACTCTGACTGTTGGCAGCTCCAGAGGGCTTCAGGTAGGATTCTTTCTTGCCCTTCCTAGGGATGTTGGGGTTCAAATCAGGGACCTTCTGCATGCAAAGCAGGTACTCTATCACTGATCTACAGCCCCTTCCCCTAACCGAAGCATAGGAATATCCCAGCAAGATATTCTGGTAGCAAAAGAAATACTACGAAGGAGGCATATCTGGAAGCAGGGATATACAGACTTTTAAAAATCCATTCTGTCTGTGCTTTGCGGATTATTGGGTGCATTTAATTCTGCTGTTGCTTATTGATTGAATCGGTTTTTCCCCCCTGTTTCAGGAATTTGCACAAATTTCCACTTGCAAAAATGCGCAAATCCCTCCAAAATGTGAAGATTCCCCCAAAATGCACATTTTCATGTTTTAGCTTCAGGGCGAAATGTGCATTTTTGACCAGTGGTGTTAGCATTAGTATTAGTATTAGTATGTATGTTTCAATGGTTAAATTTGCATACAATTCTGGAAAAGAAAAAAAATACCTGGTCCACAAGTGTGACTCGTGAAAAGCCAGTATGCTGCTGAAACAACAGGTCAGATTCATAGAAACTCAAACTCATTTGATTCCATTCCTCCGACATCCATATCTGGGGGTAACATGGCATACTATTGTTAGCAGACACTAGTATGATAATCCTTCTAACATTGTGGGCAATTATGGAATTACATTCATGGAAGAAGCTTGGCCCAGAGAGAGGTTATCGCTGGTTCACTGCCAATCTGAAATCTTCCTTCTTTCAGCCAACACACTGTATTGCTTGTGGCAATTGTCCTCAATGACTGGAGATTGGGCATAGATCCAACTGCTGGCACAAAAAGAACGTGAGCTGGCACAATTGTTAATGTTCAGTTGAAAGTGTCAGCTAATCTTTAACATTAATTAACAGAATAGGTTTAAATGTTGAAATTGCAACGTTGTAAACAATATTTTCAATATTGTTATCCTCTTGGACTTTATTTTTGAAAAGAAAATGACCACAAGTGTTGATTTAATTTTGCATCGATCAAACTGGGGACAGTGTTCATTGAATTAAAACAAACAGTAATAAAAATGCCATGGAGGGCATCTTAACCATCAAAAGAATGTCACTGTTTTGGTAATATTGTGTTGTGGGAGGCAGTAGCTGAGAGGAATCTGTGTCAGCCAAAATTCAGAACTCAAGTAATTGATGAGAAATTGCCTGAGAGGTAATGGGTAAATAGGTGATTTTCTCCCTCCATCTGTTGAGGAAACAGTGATTCATGTTCTCATGACAGGGGACAACTCCTGTCTGTCTGTCTTTCTTTCTTTCCTTTTTTCGAACCTGTGAACTTCAAAGGGGATATACCTCAACCAGCCCTGTGGCAGATAATCCAAGCACAATGGATACTTAATTATTTCACACTGTTTGATGGGTGTCAGCTGTCATCTCTTTGAAAAGAAAAACAGACCTTATGCATCGTACATCTTGTACATGTAAATGCCCTGAGTGCCAAAGATTTCTTCCTGACTTGCTTCAAACATAATGAGGAGAGGAGTACACCCAGACTGTTAGATGAATTTCCATGTTGCCTTGCTCTTGGATTCAAAGAAAATCACATGACTTTCAATGGAACTGTTACTTCTTTATCTGAATTGATAGATAACCAAAACTAGACTAGAGCAGGAGAATGAATTGTATTTGGCATGTGGGTGCTGTCAAAAGTGGCATTCCCACAGCAGTCTCTCTCCTGCACCAGCAACATCGTATTATGAGTTTACTCAAGCCTGCTGTGTGCCATGACGTTACATTGGCAGTGGTGGGTGTAAAGTCTGCCTGCACTCAGAGACCTTCCGGTTGTGAAAATGGTGAGTTCTTTCCCTTTTAATTTTATTGGTTATTTATTCATTTATTTTTATCCCACTCTTCTTTACATGGAGCCAAGGGCAGCCAACAACCCATATCAATACAATTCAACACATGAACACCATTATGATCATAACTCCAACATTACAAATACACAATAAATTACAATGAAACCAGCGCTACAGCCCAAATGTCAGTTAACAACGTATTTAACTGGCAGCTGAATGACAATAGAGTGGGGGACAGTGGAATTTCTACTGGAAGGGGATTCCAGTAGGGTGCTACAGTCAAACTCTGCCCATAGCACCACAAGTATTGGGTTGGCCAATAATGGGCAAGGTGGTCCTTCAAGTTGTACAGCACTTCATTGTAGTTGCCATGGAAACAAGGAATATTGCCATCCTCTCTCAGAAGAAGTTATGGTTGTTCATGGAGTTTCCCTAGTTAATAAGAGTTGGCCTTTTTAAACTTAACTGTTGGGTTAAGATATAAGAAGAGCAAGAAGCAATCAAGAAAGCAATGAGAATACAACCAATAACTATTCTGAAAAAGGTAAGAAGCTCATAGGATGGACTGGTATAGAGGGAAGCCAGTGCAGGAGGGGAGGGGAAAATTCTACACAACTACTGCAGTAGTCACTGTTTCCTTCAGTTTTCCCAGGATGCTGTTTAGATGGCTGCCTCATCAAGCACTTCTATTTATTTTAAATATTTCCATACCACCTGTCATTTGTAACATATCCCAGTAGCATCTGCAATAAAATGTTAGGGATGTTGCAGCTGGCTGACTGGGACCAGGAGTCTGACAGACTCCCTCACATCTGTCCCCCCCTGGGCCCAGCTTGCCAAGCATGTTGCATTCATGGGCCCATGCTTTCAGTGCCCACACAGCCCAGCAGTTGTCTGCCTTGGTCTGGAGCCTCCATTGCTGAGTACGATGGAGGCTGTGTTGCATAAATGGGGTCTTTATGTCTGCCCTTTAGGCAACAGGGAAAATATAAATTTCCTGAGCCTCCATTATTGTGCACAATGGAATCTCCAGATGAGGGTGGACAGGCTCGCAATGTCATCAGATGCTCGCCAAGCCTCAAAGAAGCTCATGTGGTGCTGGGAGCAGGCAGTGGCAGGATGAGCATCTGATGAGACAGATGTGGGTGAGTCCATCCATACCTAATAAATGTACATTATAGCTAAAACAAAACAAACTTAATCAACAGGCCATAAATTTAAAATCATAATGACAGTTGTCATAAGTCAGCAAACACCAAGGCCAATAAAATGTTTTTCAGCATGCACCTAAACTGCAACAGAGTTGATGCATGTTACATTTCTGGGGAGAGAGTATTCCAGATTGTGGGCTCCACCATGGAAAAGAAATCTGATGGCATGCTCTATTACAATTTCATGGATGCAAAAACTATGCTGAAACTGGCAGAGGCTTAGTCTGGTCAGGATCACCTTGCACTGGGTGAAAGACTCTCTCACCCAAGTATATACTCTCTGATAATGTATCGGAAAACCATAGCAGATACCTGACATAGTAGTTACAGAAGCTCAATCAGTCAAGAAGCTATAACTGTTCTCTAGTGTACATAACATTGATACATTTCCGTGGCCTGATTCCCCAAGGGATATCCCCATTAACACACCTCTTAAACAATATCACATTACATCATTTTACAGAGAATGTCATTTTATTGGATGAATACACACAGTGATTACAACAAACGATCACAGTACATGTCAACTCAGAAGGAATCTTCTGCAGTTATGTGTCAGAACATTTCCCTGTGTTCTATTCACAGATTGCAAAAAGTCTCCAAAGGCAGTACAATATAATCAGTTTCAATAAAAGAGCTAAACTGCTACTAATTAATTTCCATGTTGCTCGCAGCTCATGTGTGCAGATGTCTACTCAGAAAGACAACAAGCTTGTTACAACTGTAGTATATTATAGGGATGTTTCTGCTTGCAAAACTCATGAGCAGCACACCCTGTTTTCAACCTTGA
This sequence comes from Anniella stebbinsi, assembly GCA_029215795.1. Taxonomy (NCBI): domain Eukaryota; kingdom Metazoa; phylum Chordata; class Lepidosauria; order Squamata; family Anniellidae; genus Anniella; species Anniella stebbinsi. The sequence goes on along the minus strand of JARDYH010000005.1, from coordinate 86,346,750 downwards.
ACACAAGCATAAATACAAGAACAGCTCTGCCGAAAATGTTACCTAATTACTGAACATGTGCTCACTTTCAATTTCTGCAACTTTCCCTATTAGTTTTGCGCAAATTTTAAAAGCAGCCCAGCTTTAGACTATGGGGCAGGAGGTATTTGCTCAACGCTGGAAATTTCCACAAATTTGGGTACTTTTGCGTAACGTTCACATTCAATAGCCATATTAGTTTCATGCAATTTCCCATTCGGGCACACTGAGCAGCGATGACAAATATAAATCAAGAAGGAGATGAGGAGTGAGCTGTTTTCGGAGAATCTTGATGAGCTCAAACATCGCTATGGGTCTGTGCTCAGATCCAGAAGTTGTAAACTGGATAAAACAGCAGTGATAGAGCAAATTTCTCACACATCCTGAGTTATGGCAGTGGCACTGTATGTTGAAATAAAATGAACCGTAGGATTTAAGTGTGATAATGCATTGGTACTGAAAGGAAGCAATGTCATTATGGTTTTGTATGGTGCTATACACCCAGCCCTCTAATGGGGTTGGAGGCATATTGTTTTTAATAGGAAATTACCAAAGAAAGAACTTGATTATTTTTAATTTTATTTTTAGAAATCAAATGTGGGGGGGAAACAAAGCATTCATCCATCTCTAGTAGTGTGACTCCATTAATTTGTTTCCTTGTTGAGGCAATAGTTGTGTTTTTATGCTCTTCCTATTAAATGCATGACATGTAAAGACCTCCATGGACACTAGGGATGGAGAGACTCACCATCCATACCACTGGCGCTCATCAAACCCCTGCTCACCATGCTGCGCAAGCTACTGCATGGCCCAGTGAATGCCGTTCTGCCACCTGATCCCTTAGTGATCCATTCATACCTCTAATCTTGTGTAAATGACAGCTTTATGGCTACCATTTACATAAAAGAGCTTTTATGCAGAGCAACAAGATACCATTTACTGCAAAATGGCAGCTCTCTAAGGGAATGGGTGGCCAGGCGGCACTCACCAGGTGCTTGCTGGGCCATGCAGCAGCCCATTCAGTGTAGCTAGGGGGACCAGATAAAATCCAGGTCAGGGCTCATGTAGCTTTAACAGTTGTAGAGAAAAGGGAATTTCAGCCAGGGTCATTTGTATGCAATTAGTTCCTGGTGCAATTCCCTCTTCATCACAACAGTGAAAGTTGCAGGGGCCCTGCCTTCTTTTGTATAGGGTCACTCTAGTATAGTGCCTGCAACTTTAACTGTTGTGAGTAGATAGTCACCCAAACATACCTGTCACTGCTGGTTGCTACCACTAAAAGCATGCACATAGCTACATGAATTTAATGGATCTAGAGAAGCTTATTGCCTGCCTATTCCAGAAGGGCCCATGTATTTTAGAAATAAGGAAAAGTTCAAGGAATATCTGGGGTGGAGTAGTGGTTCATTTCTGCTTGCACAGCTACATTTGAAAGGTTCTATTTATCCTTAACTGGGTGCCAAGGTCCAAAAGGTGAGCCTCTAGAGCAAAGAAAAACAGCATGAAAGGAGAAAAAAATAATTGGATGTGTTTTCTCTTTCCCCCTGATTCTCCTATAACTAGCTGCAGGCTCAACTAGGGCTTTTAGACACAGCTGGCTATCAGCAGACTGGCAAAGCTTTGGAGGGCATTGGCGAAGAGGAGCAGCTAGAAGCTACATGCAGACTAGACTTGGCTGATAGGCCACCAATGCATTTCCCAGCTATTGACCTGAGATGTCTCTGGCAAGACTAGAGTGTATGAGAATGCAAAGCCTCACGAGCAAGGCAAGCTATATAACAGATAGGCTGACCAGATAAAATCCAGGTCAGGGCTCCTGTAACTTTAACAGTTGTAGAGAAAAGGGAATTTCAGCCAGTGTCATTTGTATGCAATTAGTTCCTGGTGAAATTCCCTCTTCATCACAACAGTTAAAGGTGCAGGCACTAGACTAGAGTGACCATATACAAAAGAAGGCAGGGTCCCTGAAACTTTAACTGTTGTGATGAAGAGGGGATTTCACCAGGAACTAATTGCATACAAATGACACTGGCTGAAATTCCCTTTTCTCTACAACTGTTAAAGTTACAGGAGCCCTGACCTGGATTTTATCTGGTCACCCTATAACAGAGCCATGCATAGTAGGTTAGTTTGAACTGAAGGACTGAGGTTATTGGTGAACAAAAGAAGCTATCATTTCCCATACAAATTGCATCACAAGCTCGGAAATGTATGTAACAAAGAAGAGCCATGCTGGATTAGATAAAGATCCACCTAGTCTAGCATTCTGTAAACACAGTGGCCAACCAGCTGTCGACCAGGGAACCACAAACAGGACATGGTGCAACCGCACCCTCCTACCCATGTTCCCCAGCAACTCATACTGCCTCTGATACTGAAGGTAGCTCATAGTCATTAGGACTAGTAGCCATTGACAGCCTTCTCCAGGAATTTGTCTAACTACACAGTGGCCAGCCAGCTGCCCGCAGGAAACCCAGAAGCTGGACATGTGTGCAATCCTCCCAAGTGCAAAAGCACTTTGTCAACAGAATGCATTTGGGTGCGCATTGGGTTCTGTATGGTGCAAATGCTGCAAATTCTGAAGCCAATTTCTCCTACATGCCTAGCTGTATGCCAGACACAAGGAGTGCTCCTGAGATGGGGAAGTAACACTGGAAAAACTACATACCCAACGCTCCTTGCTTCTAGCAGAGCAATGAACTGTGTTAGACATTAGAGAGGACAGGAGGGAAGAGACACATCCCCCTCCCCATTCTCTATGCTGGGTGAACAAAAAAGTAAGTAATAGGCAGGGTCTAAGAAGCAAGTTCTGTGTAGGTGAATGGGAGTCACAGATGAGAGAAGATTTAAGCTCCTCCTTGGCTTGTATCTAAACTAGAAATTTTTTGGGGGGATCATAAAAACGAAAAGAACTTCAGAAAAGCCGTGCTGGATCAGACCAACAGCCTGTATAGTCTGGTAGTTCAAATAATGGGCAGCCACAAAGCCCATAGGCAGGACATGAGTTTTGCAGCAATTAGTATTGGGAGGCATCCTGTGTCTGATACTAGTGACCATTCTTAGTCTTATTCTTCATGAATTGGTCTAACCCCCTTTAAACGGAGAGGCGGGTAAGAAATAAATTATTATTATTATTATTATTATTATTATTATTATTATTATCTATACTGGTGGCCATCACAACACCTTGTGGAGCAAATTCCATAGTTTAATGATGCATTGTGTTAAAAAGGACTTCCCTTTATCTATCCTAAATCACACACCATTCAACTTCATTGGATTACCCCATTGGGTTTGACTCTTATGAGAGAGGAAGAAAAAAATCTTCCTATCCACTTTCTCCACGCCAAACATAATTTCATACAACTCTTTTTTTTCTCTTCTAATGATCATTTGCAACATATTGAGGCAAGCAATGCTCATATGCCTGTATTTATATTCCAAGTTGTGCTCGGATAATGTTCGGATCTGTCACTAATTGCAATAGATGTTTATTGCGATGGCGAGAAAATACATACCTTGTCAAGTGAGTTTTTGTTGGAAACTAAGACATTAATCTTATTAAGCAACTTGTTTATGCTTAAGTTATAGGGCATCCAAAAATTTCCAAAATGAATTTTGGTTGATGCCATAATTTATAGTTGGAACTTGTGCCCTTTTGTGTAGAAATGTATCAAATCAAATCAAATCATTTCTTGATCATAGGTCTTCATATGAGAAGCATACGGGTCACAAGACAAAGCTCAAAGCACATATAACAACAGCTTTGTAGAATTAAAAAAAGAATAGAAACAAATAATTGAAATAATCACTCATCCTTACAACATGAATATCCATGTAATGACTTGATTTCGCTATTGCCAATGGAAATGATAATGCTACATTTGTTTAAACATACCTGACTTTGTTTGATAGTATATACTCTGAACACTTTAATGGGGTTTCTGCAATCAGACACTCACAAAGTGGCCTTAGGACAGGAGTAAGGAACGTGGTGCTTGTGGCCACCAGTGTGCTGGGGACACATTTCTTGGCACTCACCGAGGTGCCCAACCCCTCCTTTATATTTATTTTTAAGCAACATAATTCACTGGTAGCTGGGATCACTTCAAAATGAGGGCCTCTAGCTGCTCCCGTCTTCTTTCCCCATGAATGCCTCTAGGCCACATGTGGTGCTCAAAGACCTTCTTAGGCAATGAAGATAGCAAGTGGTTGCAGGCCAGTGCTTTCCCTGCAGCACACCCATTTTGTGGTGTTGCCCAGGAGAGTTTCCTCAAATTGCTAAATGTGACCCCAGGCCCCAAAAGGTTGCCTTAGGATATGTGATGATGAAAATGATACATAGGACAATGATGCGTGGCCGAGTGGAGATTTGAACCTAGACCTCCCCAGTCCTGGTCCAACACTCTAACCATGACACCATACTGACAGTGCAGGGAAGACTATCTGCATTGGGATCCTAATGTGGAGGGTAGGAGGGCTTTTAAGATCTGGACTGGTGTCCCTGAGTCCACTCTAGAGTAAAAATGGGTGGGGCAGCTGCTAGATATGGCCTTCTGTTATCCTGAATCAAAACCACATAGCATAATAAAGGTAACAACCAGTACTTTGAATTGTGTTTAGAAACACACCAGGAGCTGACACAGATTAAAACGCAAAAGGATTACAGAGAATGATGGGTGAAGGAGCTGCTAATGAGGTGAACGTTACAAACAGGCAAGCAAACTAATTATGAAATTTGGCAGCATCGCTAGTCACACATTCTCCGAATAACAGACCCCTGTTAATAGCCTGGTAGCAGCATTTTGAACCAGCTCTAGTTTTCAAGTAGTCCTTAAAGGCAGCTCCTCAGTAAGCATGTTACTGTAGTCCAGGATCCCTAACCAGTTTGGTCCCAAGTACATATTGGGGAATTGAAGAAACTGCTGTGGGCACAACCACAAAATGGCTCCCACAAAATGGCTGCCGTGGAGTCCTGGCTAGTCAAAGGTGGGGTAAAAGTGGGACAGAGGAGAAAAATAGTGAGGCTAAAGGCTGGGAGGGAGCAGGACATAGCAAGACAAAGAGGGAGATGGGTGAGAAAGAGCAAGGGCGGAAGGTTAGAATGGAAGAGAAAGAAAGCTACTCTCATATTTGGAATGTTTTTATTTTAAAAACATTTTTGAAGGGGCAGGGAGAGGAGAGATTTGTGGGTGCCTTTGGGATCCTCACGGTCACTGTTTTGGGGACCCCTGCTAGGGATGTCCAGGTTTTGTGAAATCCATCCTGTGTATGTTTCGTGGATTGTGCGGTGTCATTTGTTCCAGCATCTGTTCACAGATAGATTCTATTTTTTTTCCTTATATGCGGAAAAATACAAAAATAATTCTGAAAGTTCACAATTTACATAACTTATGTTAGTACGTAACATTTAGTGCATAGTCCTCCATTCCATTCAACTTTTCCCCATGTATATTGTCTAGCCTAGCATTTGTCCCAGGAGAAACCTTCGTATTTTCCTGCAAATAAATTTGTGTAAATTTTGAGAAAGTAAAAATAAAATAAAATTTAAAAATCCAGAAGTCCACAGTCTCTGTGCAGCCTGGAGAGGCCGGTCTGCAGCGGATTCCACGGGTTGGATTCTTAGAAATCTGAAGTCATTTTTGTCCATCTTGCATTTCTCCAGCATCCCTGCTGTAGTTGAAGTGATGCAATATGTTAACAGATTTCTAGGGCAAGCAGGCAGGGGTCCAAATTAAGGGATGTGAGAAAAAGGCCAAGAGACGCTGTTTTTATGAGTAGGGAGATTTTAAAAGTTCTTTCTCATTTGCTTAGCAGTGAATGCTGCTTAATTACTAAAGCAGGGTCTTAAGAGAGAACTGCCTGTCTGCTCTATTGGCAAATTATACACCAGCGCACCTCAAACCAATACAGAAGCAGGAGTAAATCCAGATTATATTGCATCTCAAAATAATTCTGCATAGCCAAAAAGATAGAAAATGCAACCAATTTTGCTTGTATTGATCACATTCATATAGATTGCCAGTCCAAATCTCTTTTTATACAAGAAATTGCCTTGCTTTGCCTTGCTAGTTCCTTCATTTGGAAGTATAAAGCATTTTCAGTTGTTGTTCTTGTTGTTGCTGCTGCTGCTGCTGCTAATTAATATTCATTCTAAGACAGTGCATATGGTAAGGAAACCTGTGTATTTCTCTTATCTCTCCAAAGATGCAAAGCAACAATTTGAGAAAAACATTCCACTGTTATGGGCGTAAAACTCATTTCAAGTTGTTTTCCAATTACGTATTTCATTTATTCCATGAATGTTAAATGAAATTGCATTGAGCTAAAATGTTAGTTGGCACTCATCCAGAAAAATAGACTTTGCTCCTTTATTTCTATATTCAAGCATGTGAAATGAATTATTATGAATTATTACAATGTAAGCCATTTTAATTTATTCAGAAATGTCTCAAGGGACTTTGGTCTTTCAGTCTTTCAGTGTCTCCCAAACATCTTAAACAGCCACTTTGCATATAGCAGCGCTTCTTGGATAGCCTAATTTCTATGTTGCAGTTCACGTTTTATCACATGTGCTTATGGTGGTTAGAGCCTCTAACACCTGGTTAAAGATGTGCTAAGCTGAGCGCCTTCACCAGTGATTCCAAAGCATTTACTAAGGAGAGTTTTTGTGATGTGATTTTTTTGTTTAATATCCATTGGGGTGGTCCATGCACACAGATAAGAAATTACTTCTTCCATAGTTTCATTTTGCTGTTGTCCTCAGTATTGACTTATGGTACCCAAACAACTCATTTGAATTATGAAAAGTCAAAGTCTGACCCAGATCGTTAGGAATTCAACATTGTTTGCTTGCTTTCCTGAGAATCTATGAGCTAGCTAGAGAATGTTTATTAGAGTTTTTATATATTTTAGTCTCTAACATGTTCACATTCCAAACACATTTGAGTTCCTGGGATGGATTCTGGCTCCATTTCAGAATCATTATACAATCCATCCCACTCATACCAAATGGACATGAGGTGACAGATTTGGAAAGAAGCTCTTGTATTTCAGAAAATCCGCCCCATTATGAGCTAATTCCAACCCCCTTCCCTTCCAAATTTCACTTCTGCTCCAAATGGCTCAATGTCAGCCCTTTCATCTTTCAATGTTTTGCAAGTTTGCATCCCCTTACCACACTCCCATATGTTTGCCAAGTTGTGAGGATGGTTGGAAAAGGCAAATAATAGCTGAAGCCAAATGTGGTAAGTTTTCATTACAGAGAGGCGGAAACCTAGAGCACTTGTCTTTTGCAAGTCCTCTCAATGGCCGTTTTCTCTCTGTCATTGCCCTAGTAAGTTTGGGAAAGTAGGGAGAAATGAACTTGTCAGGCAAAAAGACTGGCAATAGTTACCTCTCAACCTAACCTATCTCTCAAGCTTGTTGTGTTGTTGAAATATTGCACTGATCTCTTTGAATGAAAGGAGGAGAATTCTCCAAAATGGCACAGGAAAGCTCAAAACTCGGGTAGAATTGAGAAGTAAGAGGCAGGTAAGCCCAACCTACCTAGTTATTATTCTCTTGGGGTTTTAGAATTTAACCTTTTACATGTGTTATGTTAATAGTAAACAACTGAAATATTTAGAAAATTAAAATTCACTGGTATACTCCATCTGTAAATTGGGTGTGTTTTTTCTATCCTGTCCTTTCAAGACAGATTAGAAGCATTTGCTCACTTGATAAATGCTTAATTCTTTGGTAACATGCTACGTATATGCATATTATAAGTGTAGTGATGATGTGTAGTCTGTGGATGAGTGATTGGCTTTGCATACATTTCAAGATTGTGTGTTGTGCTTGTGGCATAGTGTACTAGGAATTGGTGGGAATTTTGTTTCAATTCATTTTAGACCAAAATTTACCCAAAATTGCAAAGTTTGTCAATTCAAGATGGGGGGGAACCTTGAGATTTTAAAAAATGTGAATGTGGGAGAAAGTAAAACTGACAGATTCGCCTATCCCTCAAATTGTTCAGGTTTAGGTTCTAGTACATCAGTAGTGGTAAACCTCTTTTTCTTGAGGGCCAAATTCCATTGGGAGAAGCTCTTGAAGGGCAAATTGCATTGGTGGACTGGGCCAAGAGCAAAAGGCAAAAGGGGTGATGCCATAAATACAAAAAATGCCAGCATAATTGAACTTAAAGCTGTTATTGCCAATAACTTACCCTCAGGAGAGGCATTTGAATCTTTCAGAATCGGGGGGGGGGGATTATACAAAATCCGGGAAAACCCCACACAATAGGTGGCTGAGAGAAGGGGCGGGACCATCTGGGGAACCTCAAAGTGCTAGATTGAGACCCCAGGTGGACCGGATTTGCCTTCAGGCCTGTGGTAGATTGATGGCCGCATATCATATGTGCAGGGCCGTGCAGAGCTGGTAATATGCCCAGGCCAGATGGGTAGTGTGTGCCCCCCCCCCATTTCAAAGTGCTCATTAAGTATTTTTTAATCAGTGGCACTGATTCAGTGCTAAATACATATATGAACTAGAACAATGTATAAAAAAGGTAACGGGAAGCACTTTTATTCAAGATGTAAGACATTACCTCTTCACATTCAGGATTTCATGACGGACGGCTTCTGCACTGTTCCCACAAGGCGGGCTCCTCGCTTCTCGATGGGCCGCTTACGCTACTGAAGCAGTAGCGTAAGCTGGGGGGACCTCCTCATCAGAGTACTCCCTCAAAATTGTGGGCCTTGGGCCAACTGGCCCCACTGCCCCCCCTCTGCATGGCCCTGCATATGTGGGAGGCCTACCTTTTACTTGAGTTCCACTCCTGGCCCCAACCCATCCCAAACAGAGATGGATAGGTTTTGCCCATTGCTAGTTTTGAGTGGTGGCCTAGATCACCAGTACTAGTCTTCTGATAAATGGAATGAGGCTTAGTGTGCTTTCTGACAGCCATATACTAATTGATGTTATGCTAACTCTGATAGTCTGCCAGCAAAAAAGTCTTGCACAATAAATTTTATTAAGGCTGCTATAATTACTGATGGAGCATATGGAACTCAGCAAAGCCCTGGGCAATTTATAATATCCTGTCGTTTTCATTATGATCCATATGTACAACATTTCAAACAGGCCTTATGCAACTTCCCCCACATTGTTCATTTTACCTAATCCAATTAGATATCTTTCTGTAGTGATTCTACATATCAAATGTTAAAGAATACACGGGTGCAGATTTAATGTACTTTATTGCGATTTAATTGATTTGCCTCCCTCATTCATGTAAAATTCCAAAAGATTTTTTTCCTGTGTGAGCTTTCTTTTCCACTCCGTCTCATAATAACCCTAATATCGTCAGACTGTATCAGCATTCCCAAGCTGTGAGAACTAGCAAATTTTGGTGAAGCAGAGCCCATGGAAGAAACTGGCAGGCAGTGGCCATTTATTTATTTGGAATATTTATACCCCACCTCTAGAATCTGGGGTCATCCGATGAAGCTGATTGGTGGGAGATTCAGCACAGATAAAAGGAAGTACTTCACACAGTGCATAGTTAAACTGTGGAATTTGCTGTCACAAGAGGCTTTAAAGAGGATTAGACAAATACATAGACAATAAGGTTATCAATGGCTACCAGCTATGATGGCTACATATTACCTCCAGTATGAAGGACAGCATGCTTCTGTATACAAGTTGCTGAAGAACACGTGTGGATGGCGCTGTTGCAGTGTCTTACTTGTGTTTTTCCCACAGTCAGCTAGTTGGTTACAATGTGAACAGAATGCTGGACTAGCTGGACCCTCGGTCTTATCCAGCACGCCTCTTCTTATGTTCTTGTGCAGCTTTTTTCTTAAATTCATGAGGGTTCACTGGCCCTATTCAGGTGTTAACCTTCATATGATTCTGACTGTGTGGAGAGAGAGGCTGCAAGTGCTGCTCCCTCGTGCTGGGGGTGGGTGGGGAAGTCTGAAGTGGAAAGCCTGCTGAACCTGTCACTCTGCGCTGGGAGCCTGCACACTTAGGGTTCCTGCTGACTGGGGCTGATCCTACACCAAGCCGGATATTACACTTTGAAAGCGGGTTGAAAACGGTATATGGAATCTGTCATGGCCCCAACAGTTGTCAGTTCACTTCAATACCATTATACAGCAGTAGTGTAGATCCTGCATGGGACATCCTAAGTGCATTCAGTAGGTTCCCCCTCTACACACATGTGGGCAGAGTGGGAGCAGGGCTGGCAGGGAACATAGCAGCATGCATGGCCCCACTTTCACTCTCTCTCTCTCTCTCTCTCTCTCTCTCCACGTGATCTGAAGAGGTTGCTTGTTAAGGGATATTGGACTCAGATGGTCCCTGCTTGTTGGGCTCGGTAGTGGGGCTCAGGCCCAGTGCCGCTACCTCAGTCAGAACCACTGCCCACCCTTGCCCTCTGTGTCTGTTTCCAGGGAATTTGGGGTCATGGCAAAAACATGCCCATGAGATATTTAATTTGACCTTCTTCCCCATATTTGCACTGTGGTACTGCACCCAAATGCAGTAATACATTTAACTAGGGTGGCCATATTTGGGAAAAAAGAGGACAATATGGCCAGCCCTCAAGGAGGTGTGCCCACCCCAACATGCCCAGCCCCCATCAGCCCCCAAGGGGGCATGACCTTGGTCACATGTCTGATTCTACAGTTCACAATTAAGACAAACTTACATGGTATGCTAATATTTAAATCACTAAAATTAACATGTATTTTTAGTTGCGGTACAAATTTCTTTGTGGCAGGAGCCCTGCCCTCTTTTGTATCTGGTCACTCTAGTATAGCTCCTGCAGCTTGAACATGCTACATTCCTGATACTAGAGGGGAGATTTTAGATAGATAGATAGATAGATAGATAGATAGATAGATAGATAGATAGATAGATAGATAGATATAGATATATATTCCATGCATGTGAGGAGTTTTACATTTTAAATTCAAAAGTGCAACTCTATGCATGTTTAGAAAGAAAAAAGTCCTACAATTCTCAGCATACCACAGCCAGTCATGCTGGCTTTTTTATGTCTAAACTTGCATAAGATTGTGCCTTTAATTCATCATGTCACGCTAGAATGAATACAGGAATCAAATATGGATTTGGGTTTGTTTGTTTGTTTAAACGTAATCACCGGCTCAGAGTTTATTTTTGAGCACCTAAAACTAAAAGATATAGTCTTTAATCTTTTATTCTCACCTTATAAAATAGATTACCCAGACCTTAGACTCATGTGCATGTATCAACTCATTCACTGGCTCCTTTGAGCATATTTAATAGGGGTGAGCAAAGTGGGTCTTCTCTGCCTCGAAATTTGAGCCAGAGTTCTGTTGAGGCAATTCTCTGCCCTGATTTCAGAGCAGCTTCCTTTACTCCGCCCTGTCAGATTACCCGTCGGAGAACTGCCTGTTTTTGGATAACCGTTCTAGTCAATGGAAATTAATCAAATGCATACAGCTCCCTCATTTTTAAAGATAAAGAGATGAAACTTGGCATGGTGATAGGTCTTATGTATGGCGTTAGAGGTGCCCAATTTCGAGCAGATCCATTCAAGCCTTGTGTTTTTAGGATTTTTTTTTAAGTTTGTGATTTTAAAAATTAATTTAAAATGTTATCATTTTTTAAGATAAAGAGGTGAAACTTGGCATGAAGACAGCTCTTAAGTAGGGCTTTAGGCATGCCAAGTTTGTAGCAGATCCAATTCATGCCTTAATTTTTTAGGATTTTTTTTTAAAATTCACCTCAAACCATTATCCCCCTTGAACAGACAGATACACATACATTCACACACATATGTTAATCCATCCCTGCACATTTATGGAGGGAGCTTTTATCCTTTATTTTGCTGATGCAGAGCTCCACTACTGCTGGTGGAAGTTTCTACTCTAGCCTTCTCCAACCTGGTGCCCTCCAGATCTATTGGAAACAGCCCACCCCCCTGTACTGGAAGCCCAGCCAGCCAATAGGAGTAAAAGTTTAACTGAAATAAAAAGCCTGCCTGACTCAGGTGTAAAAGCTGACTCACTCACGATGCCAGCCAGCCCAGGAACACTTTCACGCTGTGGATGATTAACTTATTTGAGTCTGAGCAGAAACATACCCCTTCCCCTCACAGCCAGAACCAGCAGCCAGTTTCCCACTCCCCCAAACACTGTGATTGGAGGAGAACACGGTCATGGACAGCACTGTAGAAATTCCTAGTTAGCCACAGATGTCAATATCAAAACTACCCCTCACCCCACTCAACGTCCTCCAAATATGGATATATATTCAATTGAGACACACAAGAGAGAGAGAGAGAGAGAGAGAGAGAGAGACTGAAAAACAGTCAGATAATTTTGGAGACATAGAAGCTCCGATTGGGCACGTCTCTGTGCTGATATGAACTGATGGGTTTAGAAGCGGCCAATCTCCACTCTGAAAGATCGAATGCTCCATGGATGTTCGCAGTTACCAGATAATTCTGGAGCGGTGAGCACACCCCTAATATTTAGGTTGCAGTCTGAACTCACTCACTGGAGAGAAAGTTATGTTGAAGTCAATGTTTCATACTTTTGTTCAAACAAATATAGGATTACACTATTAATAAGTTAGGTCTTTCTTATGACAGCCCATTCTGCAATAAATTAATTAGCCTTGAATGAAGGTGCTTACAGGGCCATTAGTATTTTTATTGCTGTTCATGATAAATCTTCACTATGATAGAATTTAAGCAAGTTGAACAATGCAATGCTAAACATGTTTCTCAGAACTCTCTCTCTCTCTCTCTCTCTCTCTCTCTCTCTCTTTCATACACACACATGCACCAGATCCATCTGTCCATCCACACACAAGAATACAAACAAACACACTGTGTACCCATTATAAGTGCCTGCTTTTATGAACAGCCACATTCGCTCTATTTCAAGATCCATCTAAACTACTCCTATCTGGATCATCCACAAACCTCTCTTCTGTGTTTCTCAGTTACAGGCACATGACCCTTCCCAACACTCCCTGTTGCTCCATGCTGGCTTCCCATTGGAACCCTTAGCTTTAATTTAATAAAAGTTGGGTGGGCTTAAGACAGCATACAAACCTCATACAGTATATTACAAATGACAATAGAATATTACAATTAAAACATAAGTTATCTTAAACATTAGAAAATCCACAACCATCATACATCATTCAATCCCAATAAAAATCCACAACCATCATATATCATTCAATCCCAATAAAGATCCACAACTGGGCGATCCAGGCTTTTTCTTGGCCAGCGACATTGCACCAGCCAAGAAAAGACCTAGCTGGGTGATGGGAGAGGCTAGAGACCGCATTTCCGGAAGTGTGGAAACACGGCCTCCAAGCCCTTCCAGCGTGGCAATCTGGGCCTTTTCTTGACCGGTAACATTATGCTGGCCATGAAAAGGCCCATATGGGTGGTGGGAGGGGCTGAAGGCCACATTTCTGGAAGTGTGGAAATGCAGCATCTCAGCTTCTTCCGTGTGGGCATCAGGTTCCTTCTGGGTTGTCACCGCCTGGATGGGCGATGGGCAGGACTAGAGAGGCCTGTTTCTGGAAGTGCAGAATCGGGCCTCTCCAGCCTCTCCCATGTGGCAATCCAGGCTTCTGGGTCATTGCCATGGCAACGACTCAGAAGAAGCCCAGATCACCTCATGGGAGAGGCTGGAGAGGTGTGACGCTTTTAGACAATTAATAAAATAATAGGGAACACCTTACAACTGGACAATTTTTCTTTTACACTTCAACAACAATTGTTACTTATTTGTCTGAATTTGAAAACAAATGTGGCTCTTTAAAATATAAACCTCAGGATTTTCAGTTTTAAAAACAAATGTGGCTCTTTAAAATATAAACCTCAGGATTTTCAGTTTTAAGACAGAGATTGTAGTGAAGTGTGCATTACGCAACAGTTCTATGTTCAAAGGTTTTTATTCTCCAAACATAACAGAGGAATTAGAATGTCTTTGTTGTGGAATCAGAAAATAGTGTTAAACTCATGAAAATATAGTCCTCCTATTCTTTTTCCCATTTATGCACCAAATGGATCAAACAAGAACTAATGGGCACATATTACAGGGACAGATTATTTCAAATACTCTCACAAAGATGAAAAGGTGCTAGAAACCAAATGGCTAGAAACACATAATTTCCATTCTATCTCTTTCTTTGCTCTCCAAAGTTTTGTATTAGAAATATGAGTTGTTGCTTTTAAAACAATTTTTAACTCAACAGGATAACACAGAACCGATAGTTACAACTAAAAAAAAGTAGTACTTATTCATAATAGGGTGACTGTATAGAAAGGAGGACTGGGCTCCTCTATGTTTAACAGTCGTATAGAAAAGGAAATTTCAGCAGGTGTAAGTTGTATGCATGCAGCACATGGTGAAATTCTCTCTTGATCATGACAGTTAAAGCTGCAGGAGCCCTGCCCTCTTTTGTAGAATGATCAGATACAAAAGAGAGCAGGGCTCCTGCAGCTTTAACTGTTGTGATGAAGAGGGAATTTCACCAGGTGCTGCATGCATACAACTGACACCTGCTCAAATTTCCCTTTCTATACAACTGTTAAAGATACAGAAGCCCTGTCCTCCTTTCCATACAGCTACCCTAATTTATAAGGTTTATCCTCTAACGGTGTAATCCTATGGAATTTATTTGTAGTGAAGAGTTCTAATGCCAATAATTGAAATGCCTGAGTAAGTCAATGGGAGCTTTCAATTTGCAATAATAAAAAGAGGGGGAAGGGCTGAGTTGGGTTCAATGGGATTATGACTACTTTGAAGTTAAGAACAGATGAAGTTGGATGTCAATTTAGTTCCAAACATGCCATCAATCTTACCAGTCACCACTGTCAGAATCATTCAAGTGCACACTTGAGAGCCAGACATAGATAGCAGAGGAAACAGAGACCTGGGCCAGATCTACACCAAGCAGGATATAATACTATGAAAGCAGTTTGAAAACAGTATATGGAATGTAGCATGGGCCCCAATATTGTCAGTGCACTTAAATACCATTACAAAGCAGTAATGTACATTCGCCCTGCTGAACATCAAACTTTTGTGCCGTTATAGTTTTTCCCCCCTGATATTGGCATTCAAGGTCATTGCAACCCTATCGTTGACTCTGTTTCATCCAACCAGAACTTCCCTTTCCACAGCATATCTATGACATGAGGATTTCTCAGTCTTCTAAATGCCACAATGCTAGGATGCCTGATTCAGAGCTGATGTCCCCAGGACTGGCTCCAGGCTTGAAGGGACCTGTGGTTAGCTTATCCAATGACATCCCTATGAGCACTGCCTGATTGCCTTTCTCATCTGTGGGAGGCTGACATTTTAAATTTGCCACAATGACCCAAAGTGATGCTACACTGGGCAAACCAAGGCATTGTGGGAATTTTTGAATGCCAGTTAGTAGCTGTCCACTGCCCAGGACAGGCATCAGCCCCATGGGTTAGGGATGCTGGGGCTGATGCCAGCCCAAGGTTGTTAAAAGCACAAGCTAGGAGTCATAAATCTTGGTTCATCCACGGAATGGCATCATTTCAGCTTTCAGCGGGGGGTGGGGGGAGGGAGAATTTCTGGTACAGGTTCACTGTTAAGTTATATTTGAAGTGAGATGTCAAAAGGGGATATTTCTTATGCTTCATAACTATTAGAGCAATGTTTTCAATACAGGTGAAATAATTACCCATGGTGGGTATTGTGTTGGTGGTGGTGGATTTTGGAACATGTTTTTGGAACATATAAGTAATTCATAGTCTTACTGAAATGATTATGATATACATTAGTAGTAGTGGTAGTAGTAAAAGGTGCCATGCCCACACACAGAGGGATCATTATAGGGCAGTCATTTTAAGCACACTAGCTTGTATGTAAGTTTCCCTTAAACAACTATGATTTTCTTCCAAATGCTAGGACTGAAGTAATTATTTCTCTGCCTCTTTCCATGCCACTTATTAGCTCTTTTTATGCTTCATTGAACTTTATTCATCTATATCAAAATATTCTGATGGTCAGATTTCTAAAGACTAAAAAAGAGGCCATTGTCCTCTTCCATTTGTAAATCATTCTGAACATGGACATAGCCCTGAAAGCTCAACAGAACCCTGAGTATCAATGTTGTTGTTGTTGTTTTTGCTTTCTCTTGGAAAGATTAAATCATCTTTAGGTGTTATTTAGCTATTTATTTGATGTATTTTTAATTTATTTGTAACATTTATAAACCGCTGAATACAATTGAATCTCCCAGCAGTTCAGAACATTAAAATAAAATATTAAAACACAGTATTAAAATATAGCACAAAAACACAGCATTAAAATACTTCCAACAACGATAGAAGAGCAGATAATGGGCCTTAAAATGGTATGGTGTAGTTGATTTATTTAAGGCCCAAGGAAGGCCTGGGTGAACAAGTGTGTCTTCACAAGGCATTTGAATTATGCCACATTTTCTATGACTCCCATCACATCTTCTTTAAGCTGATTATACAACTTGTATCAACACCTTTACTCCGTATATTCAGTGTTATACATCTCATTCCAATTCATATTTTGCAGGTAACAATGTAGTGAGTAACAATGTAGAAGTGATTACACTAATCTTCAGTTTACAATTTGTTACATCTGGGGCATATTTAGTACTAGCTGATATGCCTGGTGTTGCTCGGACCCCCTAAAATATATGTCTGTGAGGTAAGCATCTTAAAGTAGTAGGCCAGTGCTAGGCCTGTGAGTTAACTTTCAAATGAATTAAATTTGTATCTTTTATTTTACCTCTCTTACCCTCACAACAACCCTGCAAGGTAGGCTGGTGCTAGACCTGTGACGTAACTTTAAAACAAATTAAATATCTCCCCCTCCCTCCCTCTCTCTCTCTCTCTCTCTCTCTCTCTCACACACACACACACACACACACACCACATGGGGGGTTTGGGGGGTGCCACCATGATTTTCCATGTTCCCACAGAAAACAAAAACTACAAGTCCTGGCATGCCTTTCACCATGGTGGCGACTTGCCCAATGGGAGTCTTGCCACTGAGGCTCACAGGAAGAGAAGTCTGGCTGATCCTGTACACACTGCACTATGCGATCAGTGCATGTAGGCAGGCCGTGAGGGAGCCAGCCAGCTGACTGACTGACTAATGGTTAGTCTTGGTCGCTGCCATCAGCAATAGGTAGGGAACGGCCCGGAAAGGTAAGCAGTGGCGGGGAAGGGGGCTTACCCCCCCTGGATGGAAGCGGACGGCCCCAGGGGGGGTAGGGAGCACGGGGGAGGGGGCTTACCTGCCGGGGCCGTCCACAGCAGACGGCCCTGGGGGGGAGGGAGTTAGGCCCCCCCTCACCCACCCGCCGCCATTTTTTCCTCATAGACTTGCATTGCAATGCAAGTCTATGGGGAAAAAAATGGCGGCCGATCCAAAAATTTACGATTTTTGGATCGGGATCGGACTCGATCCGGTCCGGGGGGGCTCCGATTTTGTCCGAACCGATCCATGACAAAATTGGAGGTCCCGATCCAGGTCCCGATCCGATCCGGGGGGGTCCGTGCACACCCCTAGAATAAAGTTCGTGATTTTTATGTAAAAGCCTGATTATGGCATTGAAACAGAAGAGTGAATGGAGGAATGACTGACAGCTAAAGCAAAAAATGGAATAGTTGGCAGGATTAGTGGCATTTGGAGAAAGTCAGGAAGAAGGAAAACAATGACAGTTAGTGAGAGGTCAGGAAAGTGGGAGCTGAGTTAGGATTGAGAGACAGTGACCTGGTTTGCACATAGCTAACTCATGCTTTATTTAAAATCAGCCACTCTACATGCCAGTACTACACCTCCCAGCATGCCTTTGGTGGCCCACAGGTGCCCGCATCCTCTGAGAGACACTTCCCTCCTTTCCTCGCCAATGCTGCTCCTTGATAGAGGGTCAAGGAGTAGCATTGCTGAGGACGGGAGGTAAGCAGCTGTCAGTGGACACGGCCAGCTCCAGCTAAGTCTTACTGGGACTGCCTCAGCCCCTGCTTCTCGCCCACCAAGTGCTTCATCAGGTGCCTGTACTGAAGTGACAGGCCAGGCCGAGCACTTGCCACCCATTGTCAGGCCTGGGCACTTCCTCCCTCTTAAGGGCAAAGGCTGCGCATGCACTTCCCCCAGTTTCTGAGAAAACAGCAATATCAGGCTGGGGTACCTTTGAGCATGTTCAGAGTTCGGCTTCTCAAAGTCATGCTGTTATACCTAGTTATGATTTTAAAAGCATGCACACTGGGTGGGAGGCACCACAAATGGATGCAACCCATTTATGTGGGTTGTTTCCTTTTATGTGGAATTTGGTTGACCATTCGAGACTGACCTTAGGAGTTTGGGTTGTGAAAGGCATGCAGCAGCCACACACCTGCACACTCACAATAGCCACTAAAGTCTAGTAAGTCTAGCCTCCTGCCAAAAGCGTGCTGGGAGTTCTGCCCAAGGCATGTTGGGAGTTGTAGGCATAAGCCTAGGTTTGTTATTAAGTTCTTAAAAAATACTTAAAACCCAAATTTTCATGTTTTAGATTTTTCTGGTACATTGTACAGGCAGACCTATCAGCATGCCAAATTTCAGGGTTCTAACTCTTCTAGAAGTGGGTAAACATTTCCGAACATACATCCCACACACATACTTTCAGCTTTATAGATAGAGATTACATTGGATATCAATGTCTCAGTAAATTCAGACAGTGTTCTGGCTGGGGAATGTTTGAAGTTGTAGGAGGGTTTTTATTTCTAAACATGCATAGGATGGTGCCCTTAAAATGTCAGATTTAGGGGGAGGGAATGGAGGCAGGGGGAGAGAAGAAATTGGCCTGTGGAATTTAGGCAGTGGGATATTGTGGGGAAAAGGGATTAGGTTTGGGAGGTCTGTACCATGAAACTAAAACAATCCTCATTTGCTCTGTGCGGGGATGTTTCAGAACTTATTTAATGTGTTGAGAGTTACATCATGAAATCTATGGTATAGGAGATACATGTGTGGCCTTGATATTGAACGTTGGCATCTGGAAATTGCATGAATGACCTTAATATTTCCCATTCTCCAGGAGCAATCCTAGGGGTTGCAGGGATATGCTGCAACAGTTTGTTGCAGACAGATTTAACATGTGAAAAGGAACGTGATGAAATCTGTGATGTAGGAGGTACACAGGTGGCAATATTGAGCTTTGGCATATGGAAATTGCATGAATTACCTTGTTTTTGAAGCACCAACTTGATCTGATGACATAAGCAGGAATGTTGCACGCTGCTCCTTTTTGTCCTAACAATAAACTGAAGGGGCTTCTCAAATGTTTCATCTTGACACTTAAATTCCAGTTCAGTTTCCTACTATCCTCACCCTCCCCAAACTAAAACATATCTAAACTTGGGGAAGGGGAAGAAGATAACAGGCAGCAAGCAGCTCCCATTAACACAGGAGATGCTGCAAATGATATGTGGAGTATCTTTTCCCACTGAGGATTATGTGCCTTGTCTACCTCCTAGAGATGTGAAGGCCCAGGAAAAAACCAGAAAAATTCGGGGGGGGGGGGACTTTTCCCCCCTTTGTTCTGAAGATTTCCATTTCCCCCCCCAAAACAGGAAAAAATGGGAATTTTCAGGAAAAAAGGGGAAAAAAACATTTCCCCCCCCATTTTTTTCCAGTTTTTTTCCAGGCCTTCACATTTCCTCCATGATCCCCATCAGGATAGGGCTCTGTATATAATTTACAGTCAAGGAGAGGCCTTGTGGGAGTTCCGCAATCACTGCTACCCCGTCTCGAAATGCAAAGAAACAGTTCTTTTTCTTGGACAAAGGTGGTAGGGAAGGTATTGGAAAGAGAGGTTTAATTTAATTTCCTGCATTTTGCCTTGACACAGAAGTCCTTGACCTTACCTCAGATGAACTCTGCTACATGAGCTCTTGGTGTTTGAATCTCTGTTGTTGTTAACTATTAGCCCTTTCCTAGCACCATGTCAACAGTTCAAAAAAACAAAGAAAGTAGTGGAGGCTTGAAAATAATTAATCCACACTGAATATTTTTAATGGAATACAAATGTTAATAATGTGCTTAGATTGTTTCAACACTATTAACAGTCCAGGAACAATATTTCTGCATTATACCATTAATGAAACACCTTGCCTATGTATTCTGGTGTATTTGCAATATTCCTGCCACTTGGACCTTGACAAAAATATCATTTCCACTAGAGCATAGATGAGCGCATGCATGAAATATTAATTTTGCACAGGATTTTATATTATTTTAATTATATTAAGTTTCATGGCACATAATTTACTTGCAGATGTGAAGTGAAAACTATGTTCCTGTGTTTGTACAGACTGTATTCCACACCTGAGGTGTAACTATGGTGTATTTTATATGTGCATAATTTAATAGGGAAATTTGCTACCTCTTTAAATGCAAATTGTAATTCTAATAGTTATGAGTGGTCTTTGGCAAGTTCAGATTGTGTTCATTGTTACAGATTGCATCGCTTAATTCATGTCTAAGTGCTATTGATTTCACATGGGTAGCTGTACAGATAACCATGAAATAGTGTTTTTATTATTCTAAGGAGAATAAGTAAATAAGACTTAAAATGAACACAGTGGAAAGGTCACCTCCATTAAGAGCATGAAAGGAAATTCAGCAGGGGGAAATGTAAAGATGCTGCTGTGGAAATAAAAAGGCAACCAGAAAATACTCTGGCCAGGATCCAGCGAGCTGTGCTACTCATTGTTCCACATGCTCAAGAATGCTTGAACATGTGTTTCTTGAGCAGTTTTACTTCCTGTTTAGCATAGAGCATCACTTCTGAATATGAGGAGAGTTTCAAATGCAGTCTGTGTCTCATGAGAACTATGAGGCCCATGGACATGAGAACATAAGAAGAGCCCTGCTGGATCAGATCATCTACTCCAGCATTCTGTGCCCACAATGGCCAAGCAGCTGCCTGTGGGAAGCCCCACAAGCAGAACATGAGTGCAACAGCACCCTCCCATCCATGTTCCCCAGAATCTGGTATCCATAGGCATCCTGCCTCTGATACTGGAGGTAGTGTGTAGCCATCAGGACTGATAGCCATTTAAAGTTTTATCCTTCTGAGGTGGTTTAAGATCCCAGGCTATAGGACTAATTGTGACTGATCATATTTCAGTCCCAGTAAAATTCCAGACTAAGTTCAAGACTTATGCCATGCAAAAACATCTAAGATGGGGCTGAGACAAGTCACTGAATCTTCCCTAATTTCATTCTCATGTATTCAATGTGCATACCCATTTAGAAGGCAACATATGCACGTTCTTAAAGACATAAAAGTTAACACGTGAAAAGACAGAGTGTTCTAGACACGCCAGATTTTTGCCCCAATGTTGCCCTGACCTGTGTTCTTTGTCTTTTCCCCCTGCTGCATTAATAGCAGGCGCAATTGGCACAGCACGGGAAAAATACACAATTATCC
Organism: Anniella stebbinsi; assembly: GCA_029215795.1. NCBI lineage: Eukaryota > Metazoa > Chordata > Lepidosauria > Squamata > Anniellidae > Anniella > Anniella stebbinsi. The sequence continues at coordinate 86,325,237 of JARDYH010000005.1, read as the reverse complement.
CAGCCTGGGGGAAATTATGTTTCTCTCCCCCCACCCCGGCGTCGATGGAGGCCTTAAAAGGCCCTATTAAGAGGGCCTTTAAGGCCATGATTTGCATGCAGGGGGAAGAAACGTGATTTCTGCAAGGCTGGAGAAATAATCTATTTTCCCCTCCACTCTAATGACATGCCAGAGGAATTGCATGCTTTCTGGAGGCCCGAAATTTTTACATCAGCAAGTGCTCAGCTGACCTGGCTCCCTGGAACAGGGCTGGCTGAGCAGAGCTTGGTGAATTTGCAGGGCAAGTGCCCTGTGAGTTCTGCAGCCCCTGAGACCCACTCCCTCCTTGCACATTTCCATCACCTTGTACTCATGGAGGGTGGCTTTCTGACAAGGGAAACCTGCTGCATCCATGGAAGCTCTCCACTAGGGTGACCATCCATCCAGTTTTGCCCGGATATGCCTGGAAAATGAGGGGCAAAACCAGTTCCAGAGTGAAATCCTTATTTTGGGGGCCAAATCTGGAAATTTACCCCCCTGAAAGGCCCATTTCGGGCACTTCTGGGAACGGCATTGTCACCATGGCAACGAGGCATTAGGAACCCAGATCTGCCATAGGCAGGCCTCAGAAGGCCTATTTTGGCCAATTCTGGAAATGGCTGAAACGGGTATTCTGAAGGCCGCCCATGGCAAATCAGGGGGCCTAGTGCATTGTTGCCATGGTGATGAGGCATTAGGAACCCAGATCTGCCATAGGCAAGCCTCAGAAGGCCTGTTTCGGTGCTGCACAAGGATCCTGGATGGCTGGAGGTGGGCGCGCAAGAGTGAGAGAGAGGCAGCAGTAAGCAGTGGTGATGGCACTGAGCGGCCTGACCTGGGCTTGGAGCTGCAGCCTGGTCTGATGTGGCGGCCCTTGGAGCTGCAGCCTGGCTTGGTCCTCTTCCTGTTTTAAGTATGTCTGCTTTCTGAATGTTGGGGTGGATATATTTCGATAGGCCTAGTTTCTGAAGGATAGATAGATAGATAGATAGATAGATAGATAGATAGATAGATGTGATGCTGGTGACTGATGTGATTAACGAAATAATTGTAACTTTTTCCTGCTGCACAGTTCTTTAATTTCCATAGCCATTGGTGTATATTTTTCTCTCTTTTTCTATTCCTTTTCTGCAACATTTTTGTCATTAGCTATTGCTAAGTCAATGAGGTAGGTGTATTTTTTTTTGTTTATGACTGTAATGTATGGTTGATTACAAAGTATTGTCTTGTCCCAGACTTGTTCTGTCTCAGCAAGATAATATGTGAGTTCATAGTGTGGCTTATCTTGGCTTGTCTGAGTGTGTCTGGCTATGAAAACATCTTTCTGGAGAGCACCTGCTGGTTGCATGATCCATGAGGCCAGGTTCTCATGAGTGCATAGTTCTTCTTGACAGAAGGGGCTTGCACTTGCTAGAGTAAACTGAATATATGTGAATAGGCTGCAATCCTTTATTCATTTATCTGGGAGTAAGCTTTATTGAAATCAATGGGACTCGTTTCTGAGTTTTCTTTGGCAGTTTTCTTTGGGTCCCTGGTTGGGATTTCTGTCGCCTGCGCACTGAAGCAGTGTACATTCAGGAGATATTTGTCTAGCATTTTGATAATGGGCATCTGTTCTGGTCTTTCTTTGTATTGCTACTGACCATAGTCTTGTTTACATGGCTAGTGAATCAGAGATATAATGACACATTGTTAGATTAGTGTCTCACTGATAAACCAGAAGTTGAAACAAGTTAAGAGGTGCTAATGAGAAGTGATAACCACAACCCTTTAGTCCATTTTGTTCCATGGCTAAACCTTGCAGGGTAATAGTATTTTATACTCATCCTTAATGCTAGGTTGCTAGTTTGTTGTACTAGATTTTTCTGTACTTGTCAACTGCTTCATTTGTTCAGTGGTAGCAGTATGCTGAATCTGTGAGTATGGATATGAGAAAGGTGATGGGAAAAGAGTGTTAAATGTTAGGAAAGGTGAGACTATGGTCATTCAGTGAAGGATTTGCAGTCAGAAAAGATATTTGAGGGAAAGGGAGACTGTATCACACAAAGTATAGCAAAAGCTTTAAAGTACAGTAAAAGCTACAAAAGTAGAAGTGAAGTTAATTTCAGATACACTGACAGCCTATCTACACAGTCCCTTGGAACGTTTAAAATAATATTTTAAAAAGTTCCAAATAGGTACGTTCTAAAACGTCTTAAGCCACGTTATTGAGTACTCACATTACAGTAGAAAAATTCTTCAGTCTTTAAAGCGGTGTGTGCGGTCACACACTCTTCTGCCCCATATCTTTCTGTTTCATTTTTACAATGAGTTTAGGGCAAGGCATTGTGGGTGTTGTAGTTCAGTCACCCACTTCCTCCTTAGCCCCTCTTTCTTCCCCACCAATCAACTGCTAAGCATTTGGGCACCAGTAAATGAAGCACTGCCCCCATGAATCACAAACGGTAAGGAAGGACACAATATTTTACTTAAAACGATTTATTAAAAGTGAAACTGTGGTATATACCTGAAGTGAGTTTTAAAAAACCTCAGGTATACAACATTAAAGGGAGTGCGTCATGTGGCCCAAAGAGTTTTCATAACCCTTATAAAATGTTAAAAACCTAGCGTGTAAATCGGGTCTGAATGTCTCACTGATTTTAACATTAAGATGTTATGTAGAACAGGTTTACCTTAATTGTGTGCTGTGAAGCCAGACATGTGACCAAGGCCATCTTTGGGGGCTGGCTATGTTGGTCAGCACACCCCCTTGGAGGCCAACCATGGTGGTGGGCACACCCCCTTGGGACGGCCATGTTGACCTCCTTTTTGGTTTCCAAAATATGGTCACCCTACTCTCCACAAGATTGGGAACTCTTGAAAATCGGGGTTCTCAATTACCACAAGTACAGGGCAACAGAAATGTATGAGAAGGGAGAGGGGCTAGAACACACACTCTCCTCACATTTTAACTTTTTCCAGCTGCCTGAGTAGGGCTATATACATCAGACTTTTACAGCTTTAAGAATTGCTTCCCTTTCTCAAATGCACCTTTGTTCTACACCATCTGAAGGAAGCCTTCAGTAATGGGATAGACAAAGAGGCCTGGGCGGTAGTTGTCTAAAACCATTGGGTCAAGAGTGGGCTTCTTCAGGAGTGGTCACACTACTGCCTCCTTAAGGAAAGCAGGAACAAGCCCTTCACATAAAGAAACATTCACCACACCCTGGATCCACCCAGGAGGGGCAGGGATCAAGTGGGTATATGGCTGGTCCCAGAAAATTGGGCAGATGGTGGTGTCAGGCACCTCAACAGGAACTGCACTAACAATAGTGTAATGTTCACTGCAGAGATCAGCAAAAGTTACAGCAGGGTGACCTATTGTTAGGCAGCAAAAGTCCTACAATTCCCAGCATTCCCCAGCCAGTATGCTGGAAATTATAGGGCCTTTTTCTGTCTAAACATGCATAGGATTGCACCCTAAATGTTTTTTCTTCCCATTGGGACCTTCAAAGTGATACAGCTTAAGACAATACAATAGTAAAGTAAGATCACAGCAATTATAAAACAAAACAAAACAGGTTGTTTTAAAAAATAGGCTAGAATAATATTAAAAAACATTAAAGGCTGTTTTTAATGCCTGTCAAAAACTCAGTAAGAATAGAGCCCACCTGACCTCAATCAGGACAGCATTACTCAATCAGACTGCAGCTACAGAAAAGTCCCTGTCTCATGTACCTACCAACCTAGCTTTCCTTTGTGGTTGGACACACAACAGAGTCTTCAATGAAAACCACAAATTATGGGCAGGCTTGTGCAGGAGGAGGCAGTCTTTCATATATCCTGCCATCAAACCATTTAGGGCTTTATAGGTCAGAACCAGCACCTTGAATAAGGCTTGGAAACAAATTAAAAACCATAGTAGTTGTTTAAGACTGGTGGTGTGTGGTCTACATGCCAGCCAACAGTCTAGATACCACATTTTGCACTAGCAAAGTTTCCAAACACTTTTCAAGCACAGCACCACACAGAGCACGTTACAGTTGTCTACATGAGAGGTAATTAAGGTATGGATCTCTGTGACCAGCTTGTGCACCAGCCAAAGCTGGGCAACAGCACTCCTGGCTACACCAGCCACCAGGTTCTCCAGATGCAATGCTGCATCCAAGAGCATCACCAAGCTGTGAACCTGGTCTTTCAGTAAGAGTGTATCCCCATTCAGGCCAGGCTGTCCTCCCAAACCCTGGCTGTCTGCATACTGATCAACCGAGCCTGTATCTTGTCTAAATTGAGTCTCAGTTTATTTGCCCACAAGCAGGGCTTCGATAGGATCACTAGCGCTAGCAGCTGGAAATACTTGCCCATAGGCCAAATGTGGTCTCCACTGTCTTTGAATCTGCCCCATGGCCTCGTTCCCCTTACAACAACCAAACTTTGGGATAAAAAAAATTCCATTTGCAAAAATGGGAATTCCCCACCACCACCCTAAGCCTAATTGCTTCTCAGGGATGCTTTTTGGGGACAAAACGAGGGCAGAGTTAATCAACCTCTTTTTGCACACTGGAATCCCCCCAAGTTATCCCTGCATGGCAATTAGGCTGAGGGTGGGGAGAAGTCCTATTCATTTCTGCATGAGAAGGATAATTCCATGGGGAAGGAATGGGAGAATTAAGGGGAGAAGAGAAGGGGGAGAGAAAGTGAAAGGGAGAAAAAGAAGGGTGGGAAGAGGGGAAAGGGAGAGACAGAGGTCAGAGGAGAAAGAGAAGGAGAAAGCGTGATAAGAATGAAAGAGAGACAAAAGCTGTCACTACACAAGTGATTTATTGCACTCTCATGATTGGTCACTCACGGAAGTTTAAGGATCAATTACATGCATTGTCAACCTCCAGGACATCTCCCATGCCTTACCCTGTTAATCCTATTCTTTTTTTAAAAAAAAGCCTGGATATCCTGATTCATTTGAAATATTGTTGGATTTCCTAACGTGTGCAGTCAACGTTGTGCTGCGAAGCACCCATTCATGTATATGAGTGCCAAGAGGAAGGAAAGTTTTCAATTACAGACCATATGGTCAGCAATTCAAACCATGTGGTTGCCCCCCTCCATCCATGTAATACCACCTGTTACAATTGCACACACAAAAAATGTAATGTAGATACGCCCAAGGAAGTAAACAGAAGGGACATTGGGAAAGAGATAAAGAAAGAAAGACAAAGGAGTTGCAGACAGAATGTGTGTGTGAGAGAGGGGTGGAAGCACTGGTCGGCATATCAAAAATGGATGGTGCTGGCCCTGCCTGCCTTTGGCTGCCATCCTATGCATGCTTACCTGGAAGTTAGCCCCACTGAACATTATGAAACTTACTTCTGAGTAAACATGTGTAAGATGGTTGCACTGTTAATCATGGTTTTAATTTTTGTGAACCGCCCAGAGAGCTTCGGCTATGGGGCGGTATAAAAATGCAATAAATAAATAATAAATAATAAATAAATAAATCTTCATACAGATGTCAGAATGGGAGCAAATAAAATACAAGCAGTACATTTCTAATTACATGCAGTTTTATCTGCATAGAGTTAATATAAGTGACCCTACATACATATTTAAAGTAATTCTATTTATTCTACAACTGGAGTGTATTAGAAAACTTCTGACTAGAAATGTAATGTATATTTACATAAGCAGAAGAAACACAATCTCTAGAGGCACCGTATTTGTACAATGTCCTTTCCAATTTCTGTAGCAATTGCACTCGCTTTAGCAATTGTAATTTTATTTCCACAATTTTACGCTACATGTATTACATGTGTTTAGTAATTATAAATTAATTTGATATTGAGTGATATTTCTGAAGGATGGCTTATTTATTAAATGGTATAGCTTATTTTTTATTCTTAAATGTTTGATAAAATGATATGTCTTAAATGAGAAGATTAGCTAAAGCATGATATTTTAATATTTCACAGCCACATACGGCTTTGCAGATTCAATTTCATTATTTCATTACATGTCCACTAATGACACAAAGTCCTCCCTCCCCCGCACAATAAGTGTGACATTCATAATAAAACTTGAGTGAGAAAGGAAATTAGCATTAAGGTTTTGTGTGGTTTTTCTATTAATCCTTCATTAGGCATTTTCAAGAGTCTGCTACTTACACAGATGGGAGCCATGGATACAGGAAATTAACTGCTCAAAGTTCTATGGAATCGAAATTGCATTTAGTGGCTGTAACACTGAAGGAGAATCTGAACAAACTTTCCTCTGTCTTCTCATACATGACCTTTGTCCTGGGTAAAATGATAAATTAGTCCTCTGATCATCACTCCGGTATAATTTCACTATTTTGTTAATGAAGTGTCTGTAAAGTGCAGGCTTTAGCCCAGAACTACTAAATTGGGCTTTTTATCCAAATAACAATTAAGCTCTTTACATTTGAATGAGGGGCCTATGTAGAACTATGCTGCCATGCTAAATGGCATATATTTATTTAGAAAAAGACAGTTGATAATTTTAATTTGAAAGCTACAAAAGAGGCTCAAATGAAACACACTTCTAAATGGTGTCACACAGGAATATCCCCTTAGACCTGGGACACTCCAGTTCAAAGCTCCAGTCTGCTGTGTGAAGAGCCCTGTGTCGCCTTGGCAGCCCATGACCTCTTGTCCTTGTCTAATTGTTGTTACAATGTTACAGTGAGCTCCTTGCAGCAAAAGCAGCATACAAATGTAACAGAGAAATAAATATTATCTGGAAGTCAAGCAGGGGGGAAATCACGGTTCCCTACCATCGCTTCTCCGCACCCGCTTCTGTCACACAATACTTCCTCTTTCTCAACTGAGAAGAGGAAGTAAACAGTGACCACGTGGCCCATTCAGTGGGCGTTTTTATTATGCTGATTCTCCTGCACAAAGCAGGAGTTCATGGCAAGTTCCATTTTAAGAAATAGATCGGTCTTCCAGGGGTATTTTGTTGTCACGGGAAGGCCAGAAAGAGCGGGAGACACATGGGAGGTGGACGGCATCGTGAATAGGACCAGCAAAAATTTGTGAGTGCCCAGTAATGCGCGTGCTATAAAATGCTTGTCTGATGATCTCTATGCTGCTTCCAGCACCTCCAGAAAACAATTTTTCCAGGAAGCATTCCTCACCTAACCAGCCACTGTTTTTATTGTTCCTTTGTTTTAAATTGAACAATTTTAATTTGCTGCTTTTAATCTTCTTTCTTCCATTTCTTGTGTTTCATTCCTATGTACACAGCTCCAGAATCTATTTTAGATATAGAGCGATATATAAATATTGTAAATAATAGTAACAGTAAACCTAGTAAACAGTAAACCTAGATTTACTTCAGAGGCGAATGTGGAAGAAAAGCGAACGTCTTTTGCCTCAGCTCTCCCAAAATATGCCTATTGACCTTTCCTTGCATATCTCTGAGGAAGGAGATACTAGAATTTTAGTAGGAAGGTTTTTTCTGTTGCTAAAGTGAGGTATCATTTCTTTTTGTCCCATTCTCAGTAGAGTAAACAGATGTCACTCTATTTTACTTTCTGAGATCCTTTAAAATATTTTTGCAATTATCAGTTGTCAAGCTCCATTAATCCAGTTTTGAACAAAACCAGTTCATCCATTCATTCTCCCCATTACCAGCCCTACACAGAGTGCTGATATAACTGCTTCTTGCATCCAGCATGACATTGGAGCAATCTGGCATTATGCATGTGTATATGGCTGCCCAGTCTGTGCATGCATTATTTAAACAAAATAAGTACATTCAGTAGTGTAGTAGTAAATCTTGAAGTGCAGTCCTCATAGCCACGCCCCCAAGGACAGTACAAAAATGCAGACAGCTATGAAGACCCATATCAACAAACCAATTCTAGCTGTTTTCATCTCCACATGGAGCAGGTATTTTGTAAAGCTCTTGAGTCTTTCTTGCCTATTCCACACAGACCACCCCAAAATACTACAATAGGGCTAGCTCAAAACAGTATATTGTTACTGGGAAAATCCATTTCCCACCCCCAATTGTCTACTCCGAGAATTGCAGCTAAGTTCAGAGAGAACAACAAAGTCTGAGCATGTTTCATTATCATCCCTGCTAATCAAAAAGTCCAGGCGCTTGCTACACTACATCACTGAGTAAATTACTATTGAAATATATGACTCTACGATGTTGTGAGCATTTTCCAGATGTACATAGCATTTAGTTTTAATGAACTGGAAAATATCATGCAGAATGATATTATAGGAAATGATTATTACAGGAAACATTCAGAAGAAATGTAAGGCAGAAGGTAGTGTCTGGTTGTGATGCCCACTGATATTGCTGTTATGCATAGAGCAGCATTTCCTAACCTTCTGCCATCCAGATGTTATTGGACTACAACTTCCATCATTCCTAGCCATCAGCCATTGCTGGGGTTGATGGGAGTTGAAGTCCAAACATCTGGAAGAAGGCTGGCACAAAGGGAGAATGCCCCTACCAGCCGGGGTTCTCCTTTCTGCATTCCTGTTTGTAACTTTGTAGTATCCTTATTTATATTAATATATACATTACAGTCCCCCTTTCTTCATATAATTCTATGAATTTCAGGAATCTTATTAACCATTTATAGCTGGGTAACTGAAATAAATAACTAATGAGTTCAGTGTATTCCTGGCTAGGAAAAATCATGATCTGATGTTCTGTGTCTTGAAACAAGTTGGCTTTCAAGTCAACTTCACCCACTCATGAGCATGCAGTTGACAAAGATAATTGCAAGAGTTTGTCTGTTTAAAAGTAGACAGCTTTGAACACACATAGCACCAAGATCCTCATATTGTGCCTGTAGATCTTTAAGAGGAATCTGATGAGGAAAGTAAAATAACTGTATGTTTTGTGAGCAGCATGATTTTGTTATGTTAATCTGTGGCAAGGCGCCTCTTTATTTTTGTGTATAAATTTAATAATAATGAAAGATGTAATAATAACAGCATACACAAATAATCACCTTAACATAATTAGATGCTGGTGGTTGTATTGCTGTGCTAATCCACTTCCCATTTGTGAGTGAAATGCCGATCCTTTGTATCAGTGCTATCTTTCTTATTCTGTAATGTTATGAAATTATGCATTCATTTCTGCTATAAAGCCCTCTTGTTTATTGTGTGTGCAATGCAACAAAAGAAGATCCCTGTATTTACTTCCCATTAAAATGTCCAGTCTTCTTCTCTGAATTCATGCAAACTAAATGGATCACCACGGGAAGAAAACAAACTCTATTATTTCCTTTCATTAAAATCAATAGTTGTTAACCTGCTTTTCAGTATTATTACTCTAGAGATGTGAATCTGACTATATGCTTGCCAAAAGTTGACTCATAAGCACTATATTTTTCTCTGTGCTGTTCTGTGTGATAGTTCCCTGAGTGCAGATGTGTGCTAAACATGTGCATTGAACAAAGTACTCCTCATCTAGTTAGAATGTAAGAACATAAGAAGAGCCATGCTGGATCAGCATCTAGTCCAGCACTCTGTTCAAACAGTGGCCAGCCAGCTGTCGACCAGGGACCCACAAAGCAGAATGCGGTGCAACAGCACCCTCCCACCCATGATCCCTAGCAACTGGTTAGAGCAGCTGCACCTACAAGCTTGATCCACCCAAAATAGTTTGTGGTGGCATGAAGAAAATCCTCTAGCCATGTGTTGAATCACTGCATGTGAACAGGTAGATGCTTGGAGGTGACTGCTATGGAGGCCAGATAAAGTTGCTTCTACATGGTAGCCATTTTTTACTTTATTTTTATTTTTTGTATGCTCCAAGTCCCTTCGTTGGTTAGTGCTATATTCACTAATATCTATCTTGAGCCAGTAGGATCTCTTGTCCCATGCGATGAAGAAAAAAGAGATAGCCTTGTTTGTTTTGGTGGTGGCAAAAGCGCTGGCCATTTTGTTTTTATCAAAATGTGCATCCCACCCTGGAGCGGTACAGTGAGGGAAGTGCTCAGCCTCTTATTAAAGTAATAGAAACAGAGACAAAATAAAACCTTGTAAAATGTCCACAACCCTTGGGGAGAGTTTGTGACATCTTAGGCATTCGTGCAACTTCAGCTCTCACAACACTCATTAGCACAATGGAGTTTGAGAGCCTATCTACCTTCTTTAAAACAGTGTATAACAGTTTTAAACCGATTTAAAACTGTTATACACCGTTTTAAAGCAGTAGTATAGATAGGCTCTGAGTGTTGGGACACTCTGATAACCCTGCAGCAGAGCAAATGAGTATACCAAAAAGGCAAAATAAAAGATCATTTGAAAGAGTTATATGTTTTCTCAAAAGAAACCTGGTGAGGGACTTGGCAGTGGCAAAGCCATGTGCATAAGGATGGGCCATATAAGAATTTTGCAATGTAGAAAAGCAACACCGATTCTCAAGGAATTCATAATTCTGAGGTTCAAATTTGCTGATAACAAAATGAATAAATTGCTGGAACCATTAGCAAGTTAAATCCACCAACTCCATTTGGAATAACTCCAAGCTCTCAAGCTTCAGTGGTTCATGGATCAGAGACAGAGAGCCAGATCAGATTTTTTTTTCCCCCTGAGTGAAACACAGCAAGCAACTTTCTGGTTCCCTCCCTGCATTTCCTTTATTGCATGTAAAAAATGTAACGTTTTAGCTGGACTGTATCACTTTTAAATGAACGTGCGATCTCACCAAGCCTATAATTCTATCCCTGAATTTAAAGAGGGACAGATGACAGACGGAGGGAGATTCCAAATATAGATAAGTGTGGTGCAGGATGCTCAAACACCACTTTATATATTCTGTGCTGAGAGATGGAGGGGGCTTGTGGACTCTCAGCGTTTACTCCTGCTGTTATTACATTGCTCTTACAGCTAATCTGTGTATTACGTGAAGTAATGGTGCAGTGGAAGAATTGTGAAACGTATCATTTAGAGCTCCATCAGATGAGCATTTTATTGCACACTTGTTACTGGTCGCTCATAGATTTTCGCAGGTCCCTCCCGCACGCCTCCTAGCCTTCTTTGCGCAACAAAAAAACACCCCAGTAAGTCCGACTTATTTTTAAAGATGGAAGTTGCCGCTATCTCCTGCTGTGTGCAGGAGAAGCAGCATGATCAAAGCAGTCCAAATGGGCCATGTGCAAGTTGTTTATTTCCTCTTTCAAAAAAGAATGAGGGACAAATGCGCAGGCAGAGAAGCAGTGGTAAGGAAACACGATTTCCTCTGTCTGATGATGCTCTTAGACTACCCCAAGATTCCTTACATAGCTGCTGGGCCTTCAGCTCAAAGACCCATAGCATAGCTCTTTCCCTGATGGGCCTGTTTACTATATTTAGGGAGCATTTTGCATGGGGAGCATTTATAAGTAAGATACCCAACCTGTAGTCTGAAGTGATACACTCTTAAATCCTACCACCTCGGTGTACCACTTCATTCTGTTTAGTGTGTGTAACGTAGGGATGGATGAATCCATCGCTTTCACTTTTTCCCATATTCATTAAAAAAAACTCTTCAAATTCTTTCAATCCCATTTATGAAGAAATGTGCGAATGTTGGTAAGTTCTTATCAAAAAGTGAACCAAAGAAAAATCTCACCCAAACCTTAGTGTGATGCCTCACAGTAAAAGTAAGATCTAACCACGTCTCAAAACAATGACAAATGCAAACCTTGATCTGCTTCTTATTTATTTAATCAATGTGTGTAATGATGCACTTTGGATCAGGTTTCCAGTGTGAGGAGAATAATGAAAACAGTTTGAGCTAGGCTTCCCACCACCACCACCACCCACCAACCTTTTTTTCTTTTTTTTTTGCAGAATTCTGCTAATTAGATCTCTGAGCCTTGAAATAACCTTGCCTGGATTTTGAAAGGGGCTTTTTACTGAGACACTCTTTAAAAGCCTGTCTTTCTAATCAGAGCATCAGACTCATTGCAAAGACCTTTGACACTGTTGTAAAACTAGACTATAATATTTGTAATATTACCTTTATTATGTGCAATAACATTTATCATTGCCATAGTGATTATCTCCCTCAAATTAGAAAAGAGCCAGGAAATCTATCAGCCGTAAGATGCAAGACAATTGAAAGTAGCTAGTTAACCTTTTGTCCAAAACACCAACAGAAATGATGCTTTGTAATAAATCTGTCTGCTGTTCACCTGACAGCTGCAAGGTGCCATCTTAAAAAAAAAAACAGATTAAAACAGGATTGGGAGATTATTCTTGGACCAAATGTCATCATAAACAGGTTTTATCAATTAAAATATTTTATATACAGTAGTCTCATGCTGTGGCTGAAACTCTGAAGGCAACTTCAGTTATCATCACGCATTTGCATTTTGGTAATCTTTGTAAGTTGATGGGTTTATGAAATGGAAGGAGGAGGTTTCAATCTGATGGGGACCCCAAGGCATGTATGGACTGTGGTCATAACACATGGCCGGCTGGTTCTTTGCTATTGAGCATGCTAATTGGGAGGGCCTGCTTTGATATCTCTCAGAAATGTCACCTAGGTGCATCTGTGTCTCCAGCTGCTTGTGCTTCAAAATGGCAGGAAACATGAGAAGGGCCTGCAAGAAAGCTCAAACTTCCAAATCAGGCCAGGGCTGGCTTTTTAACCCACGTGCAGATGGCAAGTGGCAAGAGCAGTCCACAGGAATGATCAGTCAGGGCTTCCTTCTGGAATCCCTTCTCTGTAGCTTCCGTTCAAAGTCATGATGCAGTGTGGCTCCCTTGGAGCCGATGTGCATCAATGCAGAGCCAGGGCATAACTAACTGCCTAATTCTTTCTGAGGAGGTAAACCTGTGTATGACTGTACCACTTCCAATTGCAGCGGGGGCTTCACCTGATTGAATGTTTCTCCGTACAAAAAGAATCCCATCCCACAGAAGACTAACAGTGTCATCACCGGGGGGGGAGGGGAGAATCGCGTTTCCTTACCGTCACTTCTCCACCCCCACTTCTGTCAATCATTGCTTCCTCTTTCCTCCCATAGAGGAAAAAGGAAGTAAACAAAGACCACGTGGCCCATTCAGGGGCTGTTTTTTATCGCACCGCTTTTCCTGCACACAGCAGGAGATCGTGGTACATTCCATTTTTTGAAAAAAAAAAAGGTCAGATTAAAAGGGGTCTATTTTGTGACAGAAAAACAAGTGGAAGGAGCAGGAGACACATGCGAGATGGACAACGTCATCTAAAGGGCGTGCAGACATCCATAAGTGGGCAGTAGCAAGCGAGTGATAAAACACTCATCTGATGATGCCCTACGAGCCAAACTATACGTTTTGTTAATCAAGCAGCGTGTAGCTGTAAGTTAACTTTTTATTTACTTTAGTGTAAGTGTACATGGGACCACTATGCACTCCGAGGGGTGAAATAAAACTTCCCTTCATCATTCCTGTCCCCCCCCCAAATCCCACCACCACAGAAGGAGTGAAGGAAGATTAAAAGAGAGAGAGAGAGGCCAGATCCGCATCAAGCAGGATATAGTGCTATGAGAGCAGTATGAAAGCGGTATATGATATGTGTCATGGGCCACAACAGTTGTCAGTGCACTTCAATACAGCTATAAAGCAGTAGTGTGGCTCCTGCCTCATTCTCTCTCTCGCGCTCGCTTTCATAGTGCTATATCATGCTTGGTGTGGATCTGGCCAGAGAGAGTGAGAAACCTCCATTGGAGACTTTTCTCATTTTTAAACTCCTTCATGGTTTAAAAGGTAGGTGGTGGTGGTGGAGATTTCAGGGAGAAAATTGTGGAACAGGAAACTAAAATGATCAAGGGTCTGAAACAACTGCTCTATGAGGAAAGTGTACAACTTCTGGGACTGTTTAGCTTAGAAAAAAGGCAAGTAAGAGGAGACATAATAGAGGTGTATAAAATTATGCATGGTGTGAAAAAAGTGGATAAGAAGCTATTTTTCTCCTCTCATAATGCAGGAACCCATGGTAATCAGTTAAAGCTTATTAGTGAAAGATTCAGGGCAGACATAAGGAACCACTTTTTCATTGATGCATAGTTAAACCATGGAATTCGCTACCACAGTCTGTAGTGATGGCCATCAATATGGATTGCTTTAACAGGGGATTGGACAAATTCATGAAAGATAAGGCTGTCATTGGCTACTAGTCATTATGGCTATATGCTAACTCCAGCACCAATGGCCATGTGCCGACATATACCAATTGCTCTGGAACATGACTGGAAAGGTGCTACTGCACTACTTGGGGGTTTCTCACAGTCAAGCTAGTTGGCCACTGAATGAACAGAATGTTGACCTAGATGGACTCTTGGTCTCATCCAGCATGGCTCCTCATAGGTTCTCAACTTTCAACTATACACAATGTAATCTGCATAATGTTTAGTTTGGTTCTAAATATCAGAGAGAAGAGCTCTTGCCTAGTCTTCTCCCTGGCATGCTAATTTTTAGGGATGTGCACTGACCCCCCGGATCGGATCGGATAGCGGATCGGAATCGGACCTGGGGGGTCGGATCGGATCGGATCGGAGGCTGGTCGGATCGGATCGGACCAGATGTCCGATCCGGATCGGACGCCATTTTGAATGCTTTTTCCCATAGCCAAGTATTGTTTTACAAAAACGCCTATAACTTTTTCATTTGTAAAGATAGAAGGATGAAACTTGGGCACATTGTAGACTGGTTAGGGGTAGTTATCTGTGAGAAATTTCAGAAAGATTGGTGCATGCATTTTGTGGCAATTAATTTTTTAATAAATACCCAGGAATGCCTATAACTTTGTCATTTTTAAAGTTACACACATGAAACTTTGCCACATTGTAGGGGGTACCTTGGGACCTATGTGTGTGAAATTTCAGAAACGTAGGTGCTTGTCTTGTGTGGCAATTAATTTTTAGAAAAATGGGTAGTAGTGGGGTAAATACAGTTACGCCTCCCATTTTTTTATTTTTGAAGATACAAACAGGAAACTTGGGCACATTACAGGTACCACTTGCCTTGATATGTGTGTGAAATTTCAGAAACATTGGAGCTTTCCTTGTGTGGCAATTAATTTTTGAAACAATGAGGAAAGAAACACCTATAACTTTGTCATTTTTAAAGTTACACACATGAAACTTTGCCACATTGTAGGCGGTACCTTGGGACCTATGTGTGTGAAATTTCGGAAACGTAGGTGCTTGCCTTGTGTGGCAATTAATTTTAGAAAAATGGGTAGTGGTGGGGTAAATACAGTTACGCCTCCCACTTTTTTATTTTTGAAGATACAAACAGGAAACATGGGCACATTACAGGTACCACTTGGCTTGATATGTGTGTAAAATTTCAGACAGCTGGGTCCAGGCATGTGGTGGCAAGGTATTTTTGAAACAATGAGGAAAGAAACGCCTATAACTTTTTTATTTTAAAAGTTAGAAGTCTGAACATTGCTCACTTTGTAGATGGGTTAGGGGTAGATATGTGTCAGAAATTTCAGAATGATAGGTCCAGGCATTTGATGGCTATGGAATTTTTAAATTACATGTTTCAAAAAAATTTCTACAGAGGCCAGGTCTTCCCCTCCCGCTTCCCGCGAAGAAAAGGAAACACTCTCTCGTCTCGATCCCTTTGAAGTTGCTAGTAGTATCCATTACAGGGCTCGTGTTTCCTTTCCTCCTTTCACTTTTCAAGCAGAACGGCTGAGCCTAGCTGAGTTTTGCAGCCATGCGTGCAAGGAAGGATCACTCTGGTCTCGATCCCTTTGATCCTTGGTAGTATCCATTACAGGGCTCGTGTCTGCTTTCACTTTGTACTCAAGCAGACACGAGCCCTGTAATGGATACTACCAAGGATCAAAGGGATCGAGACGAGAGAGTGTTTCCTTTTCTTCGCGGGAAGCGGGAGGGGAAGACCTGGCCTCTGTAGAAATTTTTTTGAAACATGTAATTTAAAAATTCCATAGCCATCAAATGCCTGGACCTATCATTCTGAAATTTCTGACACATATCTACCCCTAACCCATCTACAAAGTGAGCAATGTTCAGACTTCTAACTTTTAAAATAAAAAAGTTATAGGCGTTTCTTTCCTCATTGTTTCAAAAATACCTTGCCACCACATGCCTGGACCCAGCTGTCTGAAATTTTACACACATATCAAGCCAAGTGGTACCTGTAATGTGCCCATGTTTCCTGTTTGTATCTTCAAAAATAAAAAAGTGGGAGGCGTAACTGTATTTACCCCACCACTACCCATTTTTCTAAAATTAATTGCCACACAAGGCAAGCACCTACGTTTCCGAAATTTCACACACATAGGTCCCAAGGTACCGCCTACAATGTGGCAAAGTTTCATGTGTGTAACTTTAAAAATGACAAAGTTATAGGCATTCCTGGGTATTTATTAAAAAATTAATTGCCACACAAGGCAAGCACCTACGTTTCCGAAATTTCACACACATGGGTCCCAAGGTACCACCTACAATGTGGCAAAGTTTCATGTGTGTAACTTTAAAAATGACAAAGTTATAGGTGTTTCTTTCCTCATTGTTTCAAAAATTAATTGCCACACAAGGAAAGCTCCAATGTTTCTGAAATTTCACACACATATCAAGGCAAGTGGTACCTGTAATGTGCCCAAGTTTCCTGTTTGTATCTTCAAAAATAAAAAAATGGGAGGCGTAACTGTATTTACCCCACTACTACCCATTTTTCTAAAAATTAATTGCCACACAAGACAAGCACCTACGTTTCTGAAATTTCACACACATAGGTCCCAAGGTACCCCCTACAATGTGGCAAAGTTTCATGTGTGTAACTTTAAAAATGACAAAGTTATAGGCATTCCTGGGTATTTATTAAAAAATTAATTGCCACAAAATGCATGCACCAATCTTTCTGAAATTTCTCACAGATAACTACCCCTAACCAGTCTACAATGTGCCCAAGTTTCATCCTTCTATCTTTAAAAATGAAAAAGTTATAGGCGTTTTTGTAAAACAATACTTGGCTATGGGAAAAAGCATTCAAAATGGCGTCCGATCCGGATCGGACCTCATCGGATCGGATCGGATCGGATCGGAGGTTGTCCGGATCGGATCGGATCGGATCGGATTTTCCCGATTTTGGGTCGGATCGGATTCGGATCGTGGATCGGATCCGATCCGATGCACACCCCTACTAATTTTCCATATGCAGGTAATAGTTCTGTATGGAGGAGCTTTCAGTTACGTAAGCCACTACCTGCAGTCAGAAGTCAAACAGGCCAAAGTCAAATTTACCTCCCCTGGCTTGATATATAAAGAGCAAGGTTTTTACCATTGCTTGCTATTGCCCTTTGATAATACATCATAAATGAGGGTGAACTAGTCTTAGATATCTCAGTGATAAAGCACATATACATAGTGTAGAAGAAACCTCAGCTTTGGAAGCAGTGGAAATGTTCTGTATATAAAGGACTCAAGAAGGCAGACACAGGTTGTGGTCTGCTGAAGAATATCACAGCATTGTTTAGAAAATGCACAAGTTAGTGTGCAGCTAACATACATTGGGGTCATGCTTATTTCACAGCAACTTGCTTTTAGATGTTCTGGGTTATGCCTTGTAAATCTTAGATTAAATAAGACTTTTTGGAGACTCCCAATAGGATTCATGCTGATTTTTATCCTCTATATTGAGATACCCACAAACATTTAACAGGATGCTGGCCTTATATCTATGGAAGTGTGTTGGTAGGCAATTCGTAAGTAAAATATCCACCACAGTTTATTCAGGAGCATCCAATAAGAGAAGCCAAAGGTGCAATTCCACACCCAGTTTCCTGGAAGTAAGACACATTGAACTCAATAGGACTTACTTTTGAACAAATATATGTACAATTGAGCTTGATCTATTTAGAACATTTGATACACAATGTGGGGAGCCTGCTCCCCCACATCCCAGCTCTCCCCATCCAGCAGGGTCTCCTGGCTATTTGTGTTGCATTTTCAAGGTGCTGGAGGGGCTCTCGTGGGAAGAAGGGACCTGGGAAACCTGCTTCTTCCAGATCAGTTGATCCAGCTGCAATCTGAATCCATCCTCTGCAAAGCTATTTATTAGATTAAAAAGAAGAAGGAATTTTAGCATGGGGAGTGAGGTTGTTAATATGATAAGTGTGTCCTGAGGATTAATGCAGGTTCTCATTGCAAGTGTGTCTTGTGGTTTAATGCTCTTCAAGCATGCCCTGTAGTGTAATGCATGCACAGAGAGGTTTATTTTAAGTACAGTTGTTTGGCTAGCTGCCAAAGCATTTGTTTCGTTAGGAGATGCCTCGGCAATAATAATATCTTTGCACAGAAGGAAGGACAAAGGCCCTGGCGTGCGCAATTCGGAGCACTGTTGAAATAGATTCATAGGGTTCTATAAATCTGTGAGCACATACATACACACACACTGCACAGGAGCATGTGGGAATAGTTATTGATTTATGTTTAAGTGGAACCTTTCTTTTGTTCATCCTCAGAACGATTTTGGGAATGGTGGCAACCTAACTCAGATTCTATTGGTGTGAACTGAAATTGAGACAGAGTGACTTGCCAAATGCATTCACAGTCAACAGAAGAAAACTCCTGCTGGTTTCCACCAAGGTTTTGGTTAGTCCAGGATCCTGTATCCACCAATGGCCAGCCACATGTTTCTAGGAAACTTACAAACAGAGCCCAAAGGTTATCGCTCTTGTCTACAGACCTAGGTTTCAGAAATATACTGCCTCTGTCTGGACTGGGACCAGATCCACACCTTGTGTGAAATCATTATGATCCCATCATGGTAGCACTATCTCCTTCTTGCACAATTATACCTTGTTGCAGTATGTTGGATACAGTGGAACAAAAAGCAGGAAATAACACTATGAAAGCAGTATATGGAATGTGTAATGTGCACCCAACCTTCAATACCTCTACGAAGCAGTAGTGTAGATCTAGCCTCTGAAGTTCCACTTATTTGTATATTTATTGTATTTACATACCGCTTTTATGGGCAGAGAACCTCCTCAAGGTAATTTACAAAATGTTAAAAATAGCAACAAACTATTACAGAGATAAAATGCCCAAACTATCAAAACAATTTTTTTAAGAACAGGGACTATTAAAATTCTTCAACTACAGGCCAGCAGCTTGCCAATCAATAGCAGTTTCAGTTAAATGCAGATTCAAACCACCAGGTCTTTACGCCCTATTTATAAGCAGTTGTCAGTCACCATTTACAAGAGAGAAAGAGTTCCACAATGCTGGTGCCAAATGTTGCATGCAATATCTTTAATGTATTGTGGTGTTTGTCCCTACTATACTCACAGAGCAGTCTTGTCGATACACACTTAAGTCTGGTTTGCCGTGTTATTCCTACTCACATTTCTGACCATATTTAAACTTCCATCTCTCTTTCATGATCTTCATTGGCTCCCTTTTACTTCATTTAATATCCAGCCTAAACTCTTTGTTTTAACTTGTGTTTCCATTCTTCTCCTGCTTCTTATCTTATCTTCCTCCTTGCGTTCTTCATCAGTGGCGACTGGTGGCCAATCTGATTGGTGGGATGTGGGGCAGGTCAGCAAAGGGGAGCCAAGGGGCCACCGGACATGGTGCCAACTACACCTATTTTACTACACAACTTCAAGAATGAAAGCAGAACTTTTGGCAAGTTCCACCCCCAGTGAGCTGCTTTTGCTCTTCTTTCGCCTCCTCGTCTTCTAAGTTCTACTAGCTCTAATCTCTTTTCTAAATAAGTATTTATAGAAGTGCTATTTGTCACTTTTTCCATTGTTACCACTGGGGCTCTCTGCCCTGTATCTACCTACTTTTTATAAAGAGCACCCCTCTCTTTTTTTTAAACTCATCCTACTTGCTACCTTCAGCTGGCACCTCTGATCCCCTTATTCTTCCATCGCCTTCATCCCTTCTGCCTCCAATCATTTACATGGTGAGCTTGCAGGCAATGTCTGTTTCCTATCTGTGCACCTAGCTATCTCAGGAATGTGGAAAAAGTATGTTATTTAGAGCAGAAGCCAATCAGTTATATATGTTGAGTGACCTCCAGAGCTTTCATAAACATCCTGTTTTTGTGTGCTTCCTTGGGTTGCAAAACAATGGAAGGTCGTCTAGCAGCCTGCAGGATATAATACATGGGTACTAGTCTGTCTTCAGCCCGGTAGGTTGCAAGCAGGCCAGGCCTGATTTAGAATGCTCTCACAATAGAAAGAGTCACCATTACTAACAGATTACCTTTAAAGGAATTTGATAAGCAGAGCAGGGGAATAGCGGTATACATCATGCTGGCACTAGCCCTAGCAGGAGAAGCAAGAAAAGTGGGTACCTCCTTTGCTGACTACAGCAGCATCCCATTTTCTACAGACCAAGTCCCAAGACATGCCACGGGATGGAGGTGATGCAGTCAGGTGAAAATGAGAGAGAGAGAGATGGGGCCAGATGAGAGGGAACAAAAAATGCTGCACCAGTACAAAATGAAAAGGGAATTGAGCCTCAAGCTGGTTTTGAATTGGAAAGGTTTTTTTCCCTGTAGAATGATCATAATAAAAAGCCCTACACATTTCCATTAAAATCTTTCCTTAGGACAACAAAGTTTGGGCAAGAGACTTTTTTTCTTCAAAGAGAAGTCTCGTGGGCTCCTTTCTCTGAATGCTTCCCATTTCTCAGGAAAACCCTTTAAAATTCAATATAAGCTTCACCCTGGCTTCGCTCTCTTTTTAATCAGATGATGCAAATTGTGATGGTTCAGGCAGTGAAGATATGAACTCGATTTAGGTGTGGGTTGAATGGAATCAGTGCTCATTGTGCACTGATAGCACAGAGATGGTGACTGCTAGGTGAAACTACTTTCTCCAGATAGGGATGCAGCTATTCACAAAGGAATAGGAGGCTCAGGCTTGATGCAACTGTCCAAGGGGCGCAAATGAGATGTGGACATTATCCTATGCCTAATGCTCAGGTAGGGCTGGCGAATCAGTGACTGAAAGCACAACAGAAGAGCAAACAGAGCCAGAGTCCACAAATGGTCCAGGTTAGATCCAGAGTAACAAGTAGCAAGCCAGGCAGTACAAGGAATTAAGCAAAGAGAGTAATCCAGTGCAGGCCAAGGTAGGGTGACCATATTTTGGAAATTAAAAAGGAGAACAACCTGGTTGGCCCCCAAGGAGGCATCTCCACCAACATGTCCACCCCCAGGGGGTGGGTCCAGCACCAAGGGGGGTGCACACCTGAACATAGCCTTGATCACGTCTAATTTTACAGCACACAATTAAGACAAATCTGTTCTACATAACATCTTAATGTTAACTTCACTGAAATAACAAGTGAGATATCCAACGTATCTGAAATTAACTTCACTCACTCCTACTTTTGTAGCTTTTGTTATACTTTGTTGCTATACTCTGTGTGATACAGTCTCCCCTTCCCTCAAATATCTTTTCTGATTATATCCTCATTCCGCTGCAAGCTCCTGCTTAACAGAGTTGGCTGCTGGCTGGCTAGCTGGCTTTTTTCTTTTTGAAGTTCAATTATTTTTTTTTTGAAACTTGTATATGACTGTCACAAGTTTCTCTACAATAACATTAGGGGGTGGGTATTGTGTGCGGTGGACACTACTTTGCCCATTCACACTTCTCACTTATATACATTAGCTTCTCAAGGCTTGTGCGTTGGCACCACTTTTCACATCCAGACTTTGAACTCCTGTCTACTTCCTGCACAAACATGTGACTGCTTTGACTGACCTCTCCTTTCCCACATTTTGACCTGTGGACACCTCACCTCTGCTGAGCTCCATGTGCCCGACTGCCCACCATATCTGCAGCAGGAAAGGTGCAATGTTCGCCTAGCACTTCTTAGCTAAAAACTCAAGATCCCCTTGATATCAAGGACTGAAACTGCTCAAGGTGCAAGACCCCAAAGAGGAGGTTTGACAACCTGAGTTTGAAGGGTATGGCTTCAGTGTTTTGTTTTGTTTTAAAAAAATAATGTTAAAACCGTGAACTTTTAAAAAAAATTGCTAAAAATCAACAGACAAACAAATCTGCTTCAAACTTAACATGGGTAAAGCTCTACATAAGAGCTATCAAAGTGCCAAGTTTCATTTCTTTTTCTTTAAAAATGACGGAGCTAAAGCAATTTGTTTATTCCCATTTACTATAAAGTAGAGCTGCCCTTTGGGTGGGGTGGTGGGGAAGATGGGGGAAATCCGGATTTTTCTTCAAATTTCATAATTCCCCCCCTTCCCGGATTTGTTGCCAAAAATCCTGACATGTCCTGGTTTTTCCTGACATATGGTCACCCTACGAGAGAGGAGTCCAAGTACCACACTTCTGGCCACCACCACTACCACTATCACTTCCACTACCACCACCACCGCTCGCCTAGGGTCCACAGGCAGGATAGGAGGGGCTGGGACCTCAACAGCTCCTCCACAGACTCAGACCCCTCTTGCGGTGCTGTTGGGACCTCTAACACTTCCTCCTCCTTCTCGGAGTCTTCTGATGAGGCCATGACAGATATGCTGTACCTTGTTCAGGGAACTGGACAGGCCAGTTTTCCAGACCAGCTACAGCAATAGATTTAGTGACCTTTCCAAACCACCACCTGATTATTATGCCTGTAATCAAATAATATCTGTGTCAAGTTTTAACCTAAGACTGGTATCTGCCTATCGTATTGAATGCAAAGTATATTCAGAGTGCATACAAATTACTTCTGGTGTCTTGCTGGTGGTGGCTGTTTTGCAATACTTTCTTATTCAAAAATGTGTGATGCCTCACTATGCAGAGCTAGATGCACCTAAACCTATTTCAGGTTTCAATTGTCTTAGGCATGTGTAACTCATCATAGGACTGGGCTGGCTGTGCTTAGATGTCATAGAAATGTTGTTCTGTGCAATTAAACTACAGATTTAGGATAAGACACCTTTTACCAGGCAGTTTCAGTTCCTTGCTACTATATTATCTTACATAATCTCCCTTACGCAGTTTTATTTCAGAATACATTTCCAGTTTCCTTACTTTGGAACAACTTCCAACCTGCCAAAGTTGAACAAACAATTCTCTAAGAAAATATTTCTTTCTTTAGAATTTTTTCCCCACCCGTTGTTATGTCTGATGTTCAAGATGTACAAATTTCAGTCTAAGCATAGACAGATTTACCACCAAATAACTTGTAACCAATTTAGTTAGCAATACCTGTGCATGTCTAGATAAAAACATAAATAAAAATGTCTGGCTTCTGGTGTATATTGCATATTTAGTAGCATATTTTAAGTAGGTTATAACATTGAAACATTTTATGTGGCTAATTATAGAGGACTCTCAAAAATCCCAATATAGTTGTCCTTCTATGGCCACAACAGATTAATTTATGTTACTATGAGATTCCGGCTAATTGGCAGAAAAAATTATATATATATATATATATATATATATATATATAAACCTTTGAATGGATTTTTAAAATTCTCTAGAAGAAGAAGAAAATTCCTGTGGCAATTTCGTTCTAAGCAGTGTTCTGATCAGCAATGGTGTTGAGCAGCACTAAAATTTTACTAAGCCCCAAATCCCCAGCCCTTAATTACAGGTATTTTTATCCCCACCATAAATGGAAAGTATCTCTAGGATTTTGAAAACTACCCAAAGGATTTGGAGCCAATTATTTTTACTATTAAGACAGAATGGGAATTATGCACCCACTTCCCTTAGGTGACTTTCATAATGTCAGTATATACTGTTCCACCTGAATATTGTGAGATATAATTTCATTCATTAAATTCTGCTTTTATTAAACCCTTTAATCATTGTTTAGTTCAATTAGTCATGTTTGCATCTTCCATAGGTAAAATTGTTGTGCCCAAAGGTTTCACTGTGAACACAAAACCATTTCCTTTAAATTTAGCAGATAGCAACATTGGGAAGATTGCTGGTTTGTTGGTATCAAACTGTGCCTCTCCTGAAAATCATTAAGTATAATTAAACTTTAATTATGTTACTATATTTCTCACATATTCCCTAAAGACTATAAAGAACTTAGAAGGTTGTGGCCTTTAGAGGATTTTTCATAAATTGTCTTGTGATGATAAAGTAGAGACAAACAAACCAGTGCTCACGGTAAAGTAAAACAAAAACCACAACTCAGTGAGCACCCTCACTGCCTTCACTAACCAGGGAGCAAACACATTGGATCAAGGAAAACCAATATCTTGTCAACTCTTTAAAGCAAATGGTAGACCAAATTCCAGTGAGAATTTCTGCCTATAGCTGGATCTACACTACTGCTTTATAGTGGTATTGAAGTGCACTGACAACCGTTGGGGCCCATTTACTGCTTTGGTACCACTTTCATAGTGCTATAACCTGCTTGGTGTAGATCTGGCCTATGTTTTAAGGACCACCAACTGAACCACAGTATACAGTACTTCCATGAACAAGGTGGTTTAGATCTACCCCCACTACAGTAACAACTTCTCAGACTTTTATGAAATTCAGCTGCTTGCTATAATTTTGATATCTCAGAACAGGGACCCCATTGCAGTGCCCTTAGGCACCTGCAATGGTGTCCGTGAAGTTGTCAGCAATATGGACCCATTATGCACCTACAAAACCCTTTTAAAGAAAAAAAAATCCCTATTTTTAAAATATACTTACATAAATTTGTATATCTCCATAGTAATGAATACATATGAAATACATACAGCTTTCTAGAAATTATACTTAGAATTCAACAAAAGTGGATCAAATATCCAAATAAATATCCATTTGAAGGTGGTGTCAAAATGTCACCTGTTCAAATATTGATAGCGTTGTAAGGGGCTCAATACATTGCCTTATAGGAAGTGAGTGTTTAGCTTTCCAATGTTGTAATATCAATCCTTTAGCTGTCAAAAGGACATGGAGAATCCATTCATGCTGACCATTTGTTAATTTCCATGAAGTGAGTAAATAATTTAAAAGCATGTGCACATCAGCAAATATTAAAAACTGTTCCAGTACACATTTTATCTTTGTAATAACCTCCTCCCCAAAAGAAGCAGCTACTGAACCATTGCTAAAACATATGTTTAAAAGAAGCCTTAACTGTATTGCACCACCTGCAATTAGTCAAATTAGACAATCCCTTATTAAAGATATGTTGAAATGCCCAATAGACATGAAACAAACATTTTTGCTGAATAAGATGTGACAGATACACGCCTCAGTGGTAATCCATTGATTAGGTGTTTTGTGGTGTTGTCCACAGCAGTTTCTCAAATTCTCAAATGTGTTACTAGGTAGGATTCAGGCTATCTCAACAGTCTGTAGAAAAGGGGGATTGTCCATTCACCTCAAAATATGAGATATAATTGCAATGGAGGTTTCTGAGGAATGTCAGAGTGCACATATATGTTCATGCTATTTCCCACTTACTATATATATATATATTCACTAAACAAAAAAACCTACAGTTTACAAAATGTTTACAAAAACATTAAGGCTCTACAGTTTCCAACCAAGCACCAAAAAGCAGGGAAATTGGGAGTTAAGGCTCACAAGCTAGGGTGACCAGATAAAATCCAGGTCAGGGCTCATGTCACTTTAACAGTTGTAGAGAAAAGGGAATTTCAGCCAGTGTCATTTGTATGCAATTAGTTCCTGGTGAAATTCCCTCTTCATCACAACAGTTAAAGGTGCAGGGGCCCTGCCTTCTTTTGTATATGGTCACTCTAGTATAGTGCCTGCAACTTTAACTGTTGTGATGAAGAGGGAATTTCACCAGGGACTAATTGCATACAAATGACACTGGCTGAAATTCCCTTTTCTCTACAACTGTTAAAGCATTTTAAACATTTTAAATACATAACAATTTAAAAGTCAAAGGTATAGACAGAGGTCCAGTTTATTTGCCAAAGGCCTGCTGGAACAAAAAAGGGTTTGTCTACATCCAAAAACACATCAAGGAGGGAGCCAGTGTAGACTGCAAGGATTAGAAAGAAAATCCATGTGTGTACACTATGCAAAATAAATGACAGCTCAACTGTTTCTAAACCTTATTAGAAAAACAGGGTGACTAGGCCAAAACCAATGTTGTAGGCCCAGAAGCACTTTGAAAGGTTTCAATGTTGTACTTAAAACTTAACACCGGCCCAAACTAATTAAATGAAGTGTTTGAAGCTTTCAACTTATAGCAGTATGGACCAAACTCTTAGAAAAGAGGGAAGGAGCACACTGTGTGTGTATGGGGTGGGGGGGCATAGAAAGAAAGGTGTAGCCACCTATTCCCAGGAGAGATCTGAAGATCAGGTTGTCATGGATCCAGAGGAACCCCACCCTGCTTCACCAGGGAGCAAAAGAGCAAACTGGCCTTATGAAGATAGTCCAAAATACTCTCAGAGCCAAAGGAATGCATGTTCCAGAAGAGAAAAGAGAAACTCTTCTTCTTCACTCAAAAGGTCTGTGCTATAGAGGCAGCGGCCATTTCACTCACCCACCCCACATTCTAAGGCAGGAGGGAGGGGGGAGAGCGACACTACTGAGCGTGTATCAGTGTCGCATTATGAGGGAAGATGGCCACCTCATTGACTTGAATGAGAGGTTAAAATAGTCCTTAAAAGTCAACCGAAGGGAATTTTAAAAAAACGAAAAGCTTTCCATCAACTACAGTCAAGGAGGAAGAAGACCCCACCACTGGATTAGTTAATAAGGCTCTAGAAATTATGCAAATTGTGAGCACAAAAAGTCTCAACCCGGAAGTAAATTTTACAAAAGCAGGGAGAGAGGTTTGTATTCCTTTTCTACCTTAAACTGCTCTCCTTCCCTCAATCTTTCACCACTCTTCTTGAAATTTTCAGGTAATGTAAAGCAAACATTTCTTTCTGGCACCTGTAAATTTCAGACAGGTTGATGAAACATTTTCAGTTTTATGGCTGTTAGAATGACCCCGCCCCCAATTATCACTTTAACATGGCAGAATGTGTTTTTTACTGAAGGCCCTTAACAATGGAGGCACGGCTGTGCCTCCATTAATATATATATATATATATATATATAGTCAGTGCACAGCATCTTCAGCCAACAAAGTCCACACAAAATTTGTATCTTCTTTTAATAAGTTCCATCTCACAATTTGAAAAACATTGCTGTTGTATTTTAGTGCCAGTTGCCAGGAACAAAATAATAGTACAATACAATAGAATATTTTAAAACACTAATGCACCACTTCCAATTTAATTTTATCCCCCTCCCCCCAATATTTCATATCTCTGTTGCTTTAGTGGATGAATTTGCCTCATAAAAATGGCACATGAAAGATTTATGAAGGGTCATCATTTATAATGAAAACACTGGAACACTTTTAAAGTGTCAGTTTAGCACATATTATAGAGACAAGGCTCATAGTAATTTCAAATATATCGTTAACGCACCCAGTTAAATCATTCAGAATATGTTCAGGTTCTTCTTTCCAAACAGACATGTCAAATTATATGTGTAACGAACTGTAACTAGACATAAGTGATAGGATTATACCAAACACATTTTATTGCTTCCACAGCCATTGTTTTAGGTTATCTTGGGTATGAGGCACTAAAAAATAACAGCAATGAAATACTGAGCATTGCTCCTGGTAAGCTTCCAAGTCCATCAGATTTGATATCTAGTGAAAGTATTTCGCTCCACTAGATCAGTTTTACAATGTACAGTACACACTAAGCTAATAGCAATAAAATCCAAGCTGCCATAAGCCTGATAGCTGGTTCTTAAATTACATTTTGGAAGACAGATATATGTTAACTTGAGAGGAATGTTGGAAAACTAGTTAGTTGAAAAAAACTCACTTGACCAAGATTGGTTCAAAAGCACCTTGCAAGATTATTATTTTGCTACAAGGTAAACATGAAAAACAGGTTTGCCTTCTGATGGAAACCAGGCCAGGACTGTCAAATTAAGAGTTTTAAAATTGAATGTTTCAACTCAGAAAATGCACCCTGATCTAATAATTTGTGATAGCAGGCACTGCCAAAAGTAAGAATTTCTAAAATATTTCTAGGCACCTTGTTGAAATACGGCAAGAGAAATTTGGGGCATTGTATTGGATGATTATGGAACTATCTTGAGAGCAATCTATCAAGTGCTAACATTATAAAAATATAAGAACATAAGAACAGCAAAGGTCCATTTAGTCCAAAACTCTGTTCACACAGTGGCCAACTAGCTTGACCAGGGATCCAAAAGCATGACATAGTGTAACAGCACCATCCCACCCATGATCCCGAGAAACTGGTGATATATAGGCTTACAGCCTCTGATACTGGAGGTAGCATTATACTGGGGAGAGAGAGAGAGAGAGAGAGAGAGAGAGCGCACTTCCCTGCATTTCTTACAAATGTAGGTTTACATTATAGTTTCGCTTTTGAACCTGAACCTGAATCTGTGCCAATTAGCTGCTGCTGGTGGGATAATATTTGAAGGAGAGGTTAACCCCATATCGCCAGAACATAAGGCCCCCTTCATCCTGAAAACCCACTTTTCCATCTGTCCCCCACACCACCACAACAGACTGCAGTGAGCTAGCTATAGGGATGATGAGAATTTCATTCCAATTCATATTCCAGATGGAAAAACTTGATTAAAAAAATAAAATAAAATGTGGGAGAAATAAAATCTGACTGATTTGTTCATCCAGACCCTGGGGTTTGATTGCTTAGCTCTTAAACATTTGGGATTGAATCCCTGGGTATTCAGCCACACTAGGGCTTAAATTTAAGGTTGCTGTTTCTTTTTTTCAGACAGGCATCTTATCTTTAACAGCAGTATTTATTTATTTATTTATTTATTTATTACATTTCTATGCCACTCAATAGCAGAAGCTGTCTTGGCAGTTCACAAAAGAACCGGCAGGTACATTACACCCTTCTCCATGTCAGGAATAGCTGTATCTATTGATTTGGCTGGTGCAGATGGGTGACAGTTTCATTTCAGTTCTCTTTAGATGACTTACTAAAATTTGTGAAGTTTGGAAGAGAAAAACACTTGAGATTTTAAATGTGGGAGAAAGTAAAACTGACAGGTTTGCCATCCCTCCCTTGCTGGGAGAAAAGCAGTAAAGGAGGGGGCACGGCAGGGTTAGGCAGCAGGCAAGGAGGGAGTAGGTGCGCTTGGCCACCTATCACTTCTCCCCTTCAACAGACAGAAGGGAACAAGACCCAATTGGAACGTGGTAGAAAGATCAAGCACATTGGAGAAATGTATTCAGCAAAACATATGATGGTGGAATATTGTTGAGGCGGATGAAGTAGCAAAGGTAGTGCAGCTGACCTCCCCCTCCCTCTCCCCCTCCCCCTCCCAAAATACGTTGGTGATAAAGAGTTAAAAATTGGGCAAATGAAGACGTTGTTGGGAATAATTTTAATTTGGCTCTCACCTTGCCATAAGTAGAGTACATTCGACATCCCCTGTGCAACTGCCTGCCCAGCAGAAATAATGTGATTGAAATTTAGTTCTACTTAGCATGGGCCCCAAGCCTATATACTCCTGGCAAATAGCAATAAAAGTGTTTCTTACAGGGAAATGATCAGGAAGCTATGCTTTATTATGGACAAAAAGTCTCCTGAAATACACACACACATACACACACACACACACACACCACGCAAAAAAGAAATGCCCACACTAGGTCTTTGTTGCTGTCTAACTTGGTTCTGTATAAAACTCCATATTTTAAAAAATAATTAAGATGGAAAAATGAATAAAAACTTTCTGAAAAAGCACAGCTCAAGCTTCATATCAATATATGATATAGTGACCATATCTGCAATTCAAGATTGCCAAAATAGGTTGAGATTTTTTTATTTATTCATTTCTTTATTTTAAAACATTTGAACTCTGATATTTTGCCACAGAGTGCTTTCAGATGCCACCTGTCATAAGTAAAACATTTAAAATTCCATTTTCTGCCTATTTTATAGTTCCGTACCAATATTTTATACCCCCTTTCCTCCCTATTTAGGGCATGGAAGGGCATTAAAAAATAACCTGAATGAGTTGTGTATGAGAGAACTTTGGATAAATCGTCTGAAAGGGAATGTGGGGTTTATGTATTCTTACTCATGATTCATGATTGTGTGTTCTGGCTTAATGCCCCTGAGAAGACATTAAGTTATGAGTCCTCCCTTTGGCATTTCAGGCAGTCTCTCAGCCAGTGAAAGATTCCAGTGGGAAGATCTCATAATGTAATACCCTCTCATGGGCATTCCAGCCAGTGCGGAGACCAGCACAAAGCTGGTTAAAAAAAACACAAAAAAATGTTAAAAAGAACACACTACATTCAGCTGCACACCCCCGTAATGTCATTAATGTTAGAGAGCACGATTACCCAAGCCACATACCCCTCCGTGAAGATTTCTCCAAAGTTCTCTCCCCCAATGAAACAAACAGCAGAAAAATATGCCTCAACTTTCATAGGGTGGCAGGGAGAGAGGTATTCCACAAAATGGGAAGGGGGGGGGGCATCCAGCACAGCACTAATATTTTATATACAGGATAAAGCATAATTCTAATTATAACTTTCTCCTTGAAAATATAAAAGAAGTCTTACATCCCTATATATTTTAGTCTGCTGGGTGGTTATATGCATTCATAATCAGTGATAGTATAAATTCATGCTGATGCTCCTTTGAGTTTCAATTGATATTTTGGGGCCTAATTCTACATGATGCTAAATGCGTTGCTGCCAGTCACATGAGGTACATTGGAAAGCTTTACTCTTTCTCCCTTAGCCATGATCTCTGTGAAAAACTTCCCCAAGCTGTAGGGGATGGTTTTTACAGTAGGGGGGGAAAGTGCCAATAGAATATTTTTCCTATTGCTAATTAAGAGATTGTGTTTGGGGAGGGTCATATCCCGCCACTATCAAGAGAGGTTAGATTACTAGGGTCATAGGACAGTGGCTTTTCGGTGATGGCACCAATTATGGAAGCCTTTCCCTCAGGAAGTCAGAGTGGCCCCACCTTCGCCTAGCTGTAGGTGAGCTGTAAAGACTGTTTTGTTTAGGCTGGCTTTTGATGGGGTCTTAAATCATTTTATTCTCCTGTCTAGGTATTTTAAAGATGGTTTGTGCTGTTCTTCATTTGATTGTTTTGTTATGAGACTTGTTTTTAAAGTTGTACATCTTGGGAAACCATTTGGGCAGAAAGGTGATTCATGAAAGTTTTGATAAATAAAATAAATAAATACTTTTAAATAAATTGCCAGTGACACATTTAGCATCATGTGTAGTTAGGGCCTTATAGAGCTAATTGTATATTAAGATAGGGGCTTGGCATAAGTAAACATGCGAGGATCATGAAGAGATTCACATCCCCAGAACCAGAGTCTTGTACATATTCTAGGCCAAGGTGATGTTCTGGGACTACAATGATAAAATGAAGTTTTCTGGGGTAGTTATATATGGGCCCCATAGGTAGAATTCTGGCTACTTAAAGAATCTTTCTCACTCAATTTAATTAATTCAGTATTCCCAAAGCAAGAACCAGGGAAAAAGGAGGAGGCATCCTTTGAAAAAAATGGATTTTTATGATTACTGTCTCTAGATTTCCCAAGGCTTAGCTGGTGTATGTTATGTCAAAATTGCCTTATTCCCAGGCAAAAAAATAAACTCACGACTATATTTTTAGAACTGGTTCTGAAGGTATTCTACATTTTATTATTCTAAAATGCACTCAATTATATGTTGAATAATTTGATATTATTAGAAAAGTACATAAATTAAAATGTTTCAGAAAGCATTTTCCTGAATGCCCAGTAGGTATGTTTTATGTCTCAGTTAATGAAAGCCATGTTACGTTTGTGAAAAAAAAACACTTCATTAGCAAAGTTATGATTTTAAGTAACACAGTATATTGTTTAGAAATAACAATCCAACAACCAATGACCTCAAGATTGCCCTAAAGCTTTCAAATGCATTTAATTTGTACTAAATTTGTAAATAATAGGTGGATTGCTAATGGATTTTCCTATAAACAGCTTTAGCTTTTGCTATTCACAGAGGTTATTTTGTCATTTGTACTCATCCCAACTGACTAACTGATTATAATTTGAGCAATAATATTTTGATCAAAATGATAATTTCTCTTAAGATTTAATTATTACATAATTGTGTTTAGAGTAGGTTTGTTTATGTCTTTCTTAGTATTTCTTTGCGATTCCAAGTTCATTTAAGACTTGTGGTAGTGCCAGAAATCATTATTCCCTGATTTATAATACAAATTAAGCATACTTGTAATGTAGCCTTCCCCAAATAGGTGCCATCCAGATGTTTTGGATTACAACTCCCAACATGCACCATGACTTGCTGGGACATACTGGAAGTTGTAGTCCAAACGATCTGGAGGGCACCAGATTGGGAAAGGCTATTGTAATAATTGTCTGATTTATGAACTGAAAATCTTCTTCCAAAGTTTGTCATTAACAGGGGTGGTTAATGTAGTGGGTGGGAGACTTTAGTATTGCAGGAACTACTTCTGCTTTTTAGTAGAACCCCAAGATCCACCAACTGGAGCCTGGTGAAAAAGATATGCACTTAGAATTCTGACTCCTGGGATTTGTCCTAGGAGATATCTACCAGTAGATCCAGATATCTATCTTGTGTTCACCTCAGGCATAATGTGCATGTGCTCCATGCAGCTCCCAAAGCCAGCTTCATAGAAGGTGTTAAATGTTAAATCTTTATTATGATGAACCTCTTCTTGCCTCAGTGGGGGAACACGTCTTTTCCTGCAGAAAGTCCCAGGTTCAACTCCTAGTAACTCCAGATAGGGTTCGAAAAACTCCTG
Organism: Anniella stebbinsi; assembly: GCA_029215795.1. NCBI lineage: Eukaryota > Metazoa > Chordata > Lepidosauria > Squamata > Anniellidae > Anniella > Anniella stebbinsi. Next base: position 86,292,445 of record JARDYH010000005.1, on the reverse strand, counting down.
CCTGAAACCCTGGAGAGCCACTGTCAGTAAGCATTGACAATACTGAGCTAAATGGACCAATGGTCTGACTAAGTAACCAAGTTCCCATGATCCACTGCAGTTTAAACAAGCCATGGTAGCTTGTTTATGCCCTAATGTGTGCCGGGCACTGTTGTCCTAATTGCTCACCTGTGCTCAGCCTGTCATGTCATCTGAACCTGGGTGGCATAGCTTGTTTGAGGGTAAAACAACCCTCAGATAACCCATGGCCTATTTAAGCCATGGTGATTGTGCAAACACCACTGTTAGGCAGCTTCCTATATTCCTGAACAGATACAATGGGCAGTACCCAATTGGACACAAGCGCCAACATAAATTATGTTGCCCTCGCATAAGGGGCCTCTAGCACAATGCCAATAACATTAGCAGCTGAGACAGGATTCCCCAGAAAACACGTGGCATCAGCTAAAACAATTGGCATTTGTGCTAGAAGTTCCTTATGCTATCACAATGAAATTTACATTAGTGCTAGTGTTCAATTAGATACTGCCTATAATCTAAGCCTCCCCCCCAAACCCCACATTGTGGCATGTGTAAATATACTAATTTCATGTTTCATTCCCTGTTTGAAAATTGTACATGCAAAGTGTTCATGTCATTTACAAAATCCTATTTCATCTTTTTGTGCTGTGAGGGATATAAAAACCCACACATCTGAAACATTCTTGCACTACACTGTTGTTCAGATGGATTTAATCAAGATCAGGACTAATGTGCATGTAGCACATGACAATCCAGGATCATTCCCTGGAATTGTCCAAGCGCCCCTTTCATGAGTGTGTGATCAACCACTCAAATATATTGCTGGAACCCGTGTGCTTGCTTCTTGCATGTTTAATTGGCAAGCATGTTGCCTTCCTCCCAGGCCTCCTCTAAATCATCTTCTGTTTGTGTGTGTGTGTGTGTGTGTGTGGAAGGGGCTCTTCCCAATGGTTGCAGTTAGGATGGCTTCTTGTGGAAATACTCACAAACCTTTCCCATATATAGTATCATTATCTTTTACATTTCTAAAAAAGAAACAAAAACAAAGGTAGTAATGTTAAGTATAAGGGGATGGGGGAATCCAAAATCTATACGCTTTGTTAGGCCCAAAAATGGAAGCAGAGCAGGTGTGTATTAGCGGTGTGCACGGACCCCCTGGATCGGATCGGGACCCGGATCGGGACCTCCAATTTTGTCACAGATCGGATCGGACAAAATCGGAGGCCCCCCGGACTGGATGGAGTCCGATCCCGATCCAAAAATCAGAACTTTTTGGATCGGAAAGGTAAGGGCCCCCCTCCTCCCCTCCGCACGCCCCCTCCTCCCCTCCGCGCGCCCCCTGCTTACCTTTCCGGGCCGTCCACTCCCGTCCGGCGCCGGCGGCTACTACCAGCGGGCTCCGCAGCCTGCTCTAGAGTAGTGCGCCGGGTGATGTCATCACCCAGCGCGCCACCCTGGAGCAGGCCGTGGAGCCCGCTGGTAGTAGCCGCCGGCGCCGGACGGGATCGGACGTCCCTCAAAGGTAAGCGCCCCCCTCCTCCCCCCCCCCCCGCTGTCCACTTTCATCCGCGGGCGCCCGCCGATCCGCCGAACCGGTTTGGAGCCTTTTCGGATCGGTTCGGACTGGATCGGCCGATCCAGCTGTTGGATCGGAAATCGGATAATTTATCCGATTTCCCACTGGACCGGACTCGGATCGTGGATCGGGTCCGATCCAGTGCACATCCCTAGTGTGTATGTCTGTCCTTGACTCCACCAAAACCAAAGTGGAGGAGATGGTGGGAGAAAAAGAAGAAGACCCAAGTGATGGGAAAAGGTTTTGTATATGTTGTGGACCAGAATCTGAAGAAGAACTTACCTGAGTATTTGGCTTCTTATCTTTTTCTCCTCTTTCATTTTGTCTCATCCTTTCTTATTTATGTAGCCACTACAGGCTATAACCTTGGGTACCATGTTTAATTCCACGAGAAGCCATTGATTCACCCAGAACACTGTGTTGGCAATTTGCTTCCACCTTCCAGACCAAACACCAGGAATCTCAATGGCAATATATATCTTTTTAAAGTGCAACATTTTACTATCTGTTGTTTGGGAATGTTGGTGAGTAAAATATAACCTGAACGAATAAAGTCGTGACCTCAGGACTTGAATAGTTCCTAAACAGCAGGAGAGAGAAATCCTCACCTTTTTCTTCCAGCTTGAAAGAACACGATCTGATGTAATGAATATCAGCTTAGGCTGATATACCAACTGCACTCTTATCTGGACAGAGATAACCTAGCTACAGTTATCCATGCTCTCATAACCTCTCGTTTGGATTACTGCAATGCGTTATACGTGGGGCTGCCTTTGAAAATGGTCCGGAAACTTCAGCTGGTACAAAACAGGGCAGCCAGATTGTTAACGGGGACTGGCCAACGAGACCATATTACGCCAGTCCTTTTCCAACTTCACTGGCTGCCGATCCAGGTCCGGGCCCAATTCAAAGTGCTGGTACTAACATTTAAAGCCCTAAACGGCTTGGGGCCAGGTTATCTAAAGGAACGCCTCCTCCCATACGTACCTGCCCGGACCCTAAGATCATCTACAGGGGTCCTTCTCCGTGAGCCCCTGCCAAAGGAAGTGAGGCAGGTGGCCACTAGGAGGAGGGCTTTCTCCGCTGTGGCACCCCAGCTGTGGAATGAGCTCCCCAGAGAGGTTCGCCTGGCGCCTACTTTGTACTCTTTTCGTTGCCAGGTGAAGACCTTTTTATTCTCCCAGTATTTTAACAGTTAAATTAACTCAATTTTAATCCTTGCTGTTTTAAATTTCTATTTTAATCTGTATTAATTCCTGCTGGTGGTTTTATTCTGGTTGTGTTTTTAGATTGTATGTTATTTGTTGTTTTTGGATTGTGGCTTGTTTTATATTTTTAAAATGATTTTATGGTTTAAATTTTTGTGAACCGCCCAGAGAGCTTCGGCTATAGGGCGGTATAAAAATGCAAGCAATAAATAAATAAATAAATAAATATTAAATGCATCTGTGAAACTCCAGACATTTAGTTGAGTGATAGAGCCTGAAAGTGGTTAGAGGGTAAATTCTGAAAGATAAGAATTTCCACTGACAAGGAAACATGCATGCCCTGACTGTGGTATATTGAATGTACCTTTAACGGGGATTGTAATGGAACAGTCCAGTTTCCCTTCAGATAATTGTCTGGTGTGGTTTAATCCCCCGTGGATAAAAGGAAGGCTGCATTAGTAGTTCTGCCTTACTGTAAGATAGCTGTGTTACCAATGAAGGGAAACTGTTTATAAACCTGCCTCTGCTGTATGCTGACCTGAGAACAGAACCTACTGGGGGCATGGGATTCTGAGTGAATTCTCCACCCTAGGAACTATATGCAAAAGGGACACATTACATTATACTGTTCAGCCAACCTCTTTGCATTCAACGGACCCTCTACATAGAGCTTACCTACATTCAAGGGTTGTATGCATGATCTATAGCTCCCAAAAATACAATGTACCACTTACACCAAATACTGAGCCAAGGCACATGCAAAGGCCCGCTCTGTCCCTAAGGTCAGATGAGGACACAGAGGTCAGATATATAATCCTTTGCTTCCCCCACTCCACATGTTCACTGGGCAGCAATGTTATAAAATGCTGGAAGAGAGTTCAAAAAAGTAATGTTTAAAAGTATTTGAAGTAACATGAAGGCAAGAAACATGAAGAATCCTCAGTAAGCACAGCTGTCTTGTATGGTGGGTTTCTTCTCATAATAATAATAACGATTTATTTCTTACCCGCCTCTCCGTCTAGATCGAGGCGGGGAACAACAACATGATAAAATACATAAAACTAATTAAAACATGACAAATATTATTAAAACTGCATTAAAACATCCTAAAACATCCTAAAAACATTCTAAAAATTACACTGGATATGCCTGCCGGAAGAGAACAGTCTTTATAGCTTTCTTAAATTCTAAAAGACTCAGTAGGCAGACACTTGGGACTGCTGGTTGATTTCCCCACACAGGGATTTGCAGTCTGTTCTCTCAGCTCTTTCACTGGGGTATCAGATCTCTTACAGCTTTTCCTGTCCTGCAAAAAATTGTATATTAGGGGAAAGTGGACACAAAAATGCATACATTAGTGAAAATAATGCACAAGAGCACATTAGGGGAGAAATGTTTGCAAAAAATAATTTATATTAGACCATGGCCAGATCTACACCTTGTGTCAAATCATTACTAATGTGGAATAAAAAGCAAGATATAAATCTATGAAAGCAGTATATGGAGTGTGGATTGGGCCTCAACAGTTATCAGTGCACTTCAATACCGCTATAAAGCAGTAGTGTAGATCTAGCCAAAGTCTCATGGAAATGTGTATATCAGGAGTAATACACACAAAAATGCATGCAAATTTTCAGGTGAATTTTTATAAAGGACATTCTCAAAGTAATACAGAAATGGGATGAAACAAAGTGAGTGAAACCTAAAAGTGAGTGAAATCAAAATGGACAGATGTATCTGTCCTCATTCGCAGATGACCTGAAATAAGTTCCTATTCTCTCTCTCTCTCCTTATCATTCTCCTTCTCCTATTGCTGCTTCCCAGCAGCTGAAATACCTCCATCTCCTCCTCCTGTTAAGGCTATTGCTAGGGCTAGCTGCTGCTGCTACTAGTCCCTATTTTCTCTGAAGGAGGTGCAGTTGGATGCAGTGTAGTCTGCTGGTAGGATTCCCCCCTCCCCCAACCTTTTCTTTCCCTAGTGCATGTCGTTCGAAAAATTGTCTTGCCTCTTTCAACACACAGCCACAAGCCTGAGCCAGTGGTGGTTGGTGGGGCTTGGAGTTGGTGGGGCCAACTTCTTTCTTTCTGTCACCCATGCATGGCATTCACCACTACAACACACACAAATAGTTTTCTTGTGTCTATACACGCTCTTGGATGTCCACCATATGCCAGACAAAAGTCCTTCCCTGATACTTCTCCCTGTAACGTATTTCCCTAGAGTACACAAGGACAGTATCATATATTCCATATGCCACTCGCTCCACTGTTTCTATATTAACACTCCTTGGCAAGATAGCACCACTGGGCACTTCAGGCAGCTGTTCTTTCCAGCACTGCCCGGGGATGGTATGCTGTTTCCCATTCATCCAGTAAAACACTGGGAAACCAGACACTTAGGGGCTCTGAAGTGGCTGGCGGGTGGCTGGTCTTTGCAAACAAACAACTTTACAAATCCAAAAGTTAAGCTAGGAGGAGCAGTCCTCCTTACAAAGCAGTGTTTGGTATACCACAACACAACATGTTTAGAGAAGAAATAAACATCTCATACATCGCAGCCACCATACACATGACAAACAGGCTCTTTTTTCCTCCCACTTGCAATTCTCTTCTTGAAATTCTACAAATTCAGACAGCGCATAGTTACACTATGTCATTCACTATCACAAGATGCAGTGATGCCCACCATTTTGGATGGCTTTAAAAGGGGGTTGAATAAATTCCCAAAGGAAAAGGCTATCAATGGCTACTAGTTCTGATGGCTGTGTGCTTCGTCCTATGAACACCAGTTGCTGGGGAACATGGGTGTGAGGGTGCTATTGCACTCGAGTCCTGCTTATGGGCTCCTGGTCAATAGCTGGTTGGCCATTGTGTGAAGAGAATGCTGGACTAGATGGACCCTTGATCTGATCCAGCAGGTTTCTTCTAAAATATTCTTAAATGTTTCCTTTCCACTAGGACAGACTGCCTTGCTGTCTACATAAACCTTTCTCTAATTTACCAATTTCGTCCGAGTCTTCTGTTTGTTATGTGTACCAGAATTCCCTGTGGAGACTAAACCTACTGAAACACCAGGCTATGATGTCTTTGAAAAGCTGATTCCATTTTTTTAAAAAGCATTGGGAGCATGCCAAGAATCCAATATGAAGTCTGATGAATTACTCCCTCACTTTATTCAGTAATGTCAAAAGTTCTTAACTTTCAGGGGTTCCAACTTTAAAGGACCTAATAGCAGCAAAACCAAGTTGCAACAATAGATGTGCTGATAAAATGAATCCCATGGATTTCTTTGGGTATTACTGCCCTTTCATCTCTTGTTTCTCTTGCCCTTGGTGCTTTAGGTTTTCCTCTTTAATAATAACATGGTGTGTGTGTGCGTGTGTGTGTGTGTGTGTGTGTTTTGTAATACTGCACTTACTTGGGGATTCTCTTTCTCTATCACATTTTAACATCACCATTATTAATCAACAAGCAATTTTTGTGCTGACACATGGCTTTGTAAGGTAGAAATCTAAAGCTATATTAATACGATATTTAAAATCAATATGACCACAAAGTATGCCACATTCATATTAGAATAAATTAAATGATTGCATAGTTATTACCTTTGTGAGGCCATGCATCACATTTGTTGTATCACATGTTATGTATCCACTTTATGCATAACATTTTATATATCTATTGTATGAATCACCTTGTACGTGAATGGGTTCCAGTGGTATGGCTATTGATGGGTTCCAGCAAGGCCGTGAGCTATGGAGTCTCAGAAAACCTGCCATAAGCACTTTTGGAGATTGAGTGAAGAGGCTCTTACAGACTCTGTAACTATAGCATCAGCAGTTGCAACATCTTGCAGAATAACAACTCAAAATAATGGTTACAACATCCTGCGGAAATAGCAAGCTTGTGGTCAATTGACCCAGGTGCTTGGCACAATCAGCAGTAAGACTCTTACTGCCTTGTGGGACAACATCTAAAGGGAAGGACAATAATACAAAGCATTTGTGGGGTGAATCAGTAACTGGAAAACTGTATATAACCAAGGCATAGCAAAAGACCCAGCTGGGGTTCCTAGGACATCAGAAAGATGCTTACCTTGGGACTCCATAATCTCCAGAGCAAAGTCTCAATGACTGGCCTCCCATTGTATTAAGTGGTGAGTATGATTGGATAGGGACCACATTTCATGGCTGTACCGGTCTGAATTTAAATATAATTTCAGTTTGAGATTAGAAGAGCTCTTGTGGACAGCCTCATTACTCCAGCTCTTTTAAGATTCCTGGTCTGATTGGGACTGATCATCCAAAAGAAGACAACTTTGGGTCACACCTTGAAGACTAAAGTGTTCAACAGATGCCCAGGCAGTCACATCTTCAACTAAATCCTATCATAATGCATGTAATGTTCAAAGAAAGGGTGTAAGGAAAATTTTGATTAAATATTCAGAATGATTAAAAATTTAGTGGTGGGGGGGAATACTGAGAGCTTGCAGGCTTAGATAACCAAACTTAATGCTTGTTTGGTCTGCAATTTTTTATATAAATTTCTGTACCATAAAGCATAAACATTTAATAAAAGGGGGAAATAGAGGAAACTGTACTATTTATGTGGTAACTGTCATTATATTATAAACTGGCAATTTGAAATGTCCATCAAATTCTGGACGAACATTGGTGACAGTATTTCTGGAAAGAGGAAGTGAATAGTGTGGTTTGGATATGTCTGTGGCTTATTAGTAAGTATTATTTTAATACATAAACCCTTCAGACTGGAATGTTTTCTAAATTGCATTAACAAATTTCACATTACCAAATGTTATCCTTCAAAGATCTGATTCATTCTCAAAGGATGGTATTGCACTATTTTCATAGATGGATTTACTAGAAGTAAGTTGCTTTAATAGAGCAATCTGTCCAGGGTGGATGGAGATGTGAACACAAGAACCCACTTAACCAGACCTCTGCTGGGCTCATACTAGCAGGGTGGAAGGAAACCCAATCTACACTAAGCAAGATATAGCACTATGAAAGCGGTATATAAGAGGCAGGAGCCACACTACTGCTTTATAGCAGTACTGAAGTGCACTGACAACTGTTGGGGCACATTGACACATACCATATACTGCTTTCATACCGCTTTCATAGTGCTATATCCTGCTTGGTGTGACTCCTGCCTTTTATATACCACTTTCATAGTGCAATATCCTGCTTGGTATAGATATGGCCAGAGTTTTCCTCCAACCCCAACCCCTTTTACTGCTTTTTCTTTGCTTTTATGATTTCTCTCCTCTTGGTTGCAGTTGGGGAGGAATTACATATGCCAGTTTCACAGCTGATGTACATTTTCCCCAAGACCAGCAGAGTTTGTGGGGAAAGGGAAGGCTATGGATCTTTGGATCCAAAGCTTTCCCCTAGTTTGGCCCCCAAATGACCATGGAATGCCCCTCTTTTGCCTCTGTCTACCAACATCAGAGCTTTGATGGTCAAGAGCCAAGGATTTCCCTTTCCAAAGGTCAGACTTCTCTTCCCTCCTTCAAAGAGTAGCATCTCAAATACCCTATGGCTCCTGGGACACCAAATGTTTCCTTGTCATTGCTCTCCCCAAACTCCCTGTGGCTTGTGGTCTCTGTAAATGCAAAGTAATTTACTTAGATATTACTGTATTGCTGCCAGTTAACTGTACACAAATATTTTCATGACAACTCCAAGGAGCTTATGGAGTAGCCATAAAAAATAATTCCCAGCATTAACTTGGTAGTTGACAGCTAACATAAGCTATTTTTCTGACTCAAATCGGGTATAAATTGATCTATCCACTATAACTTATAAGAATAGCAAAAAATAATAAAAAATATTTTATTAGTTTCAGATTCTTCAGAAAGCCTATTCTCTCTTTCTGTCTGATTGGTAATAAAACAAAGAACTTTAAAGGTTCCCTTGCTAGATAATAGTGCCTATGGATCATTATAATATAATTTAGAATTAACTATATCTCAAAAGACACCCCATATAAAATATTTTGCTTTATGTAGTTTAGATACCATGAGTTGCCCATACATTTTTCGTCTTCTCATTTCCATCATGATTGAGTGAGCTGTTAATATGACTAGCATGTCTTGGGTAGTTGTTTTTTAAAGCAATAGTCTGTTGTAGCAACTCCCAGAAAACCCTTTTGTTCTAGTTTCTCTTTTTTGTGGAGGGGAGAAGGTTAGGAGGACCCACTGAACAGAGGAACATAGTATTGTTCCAGTAGTCCTAAGACCTATCACCATGAAAACAGCTGCATGTTTGATACAGACATCAGATATAACTGTGAAATAAGAGCAGTCGACCTAGATTTCCATCCCTATTTTTTGATATACTTGTTTTTGAATCTCACACTCATGATCCTTTTCATGTGGTGTTACTCCTTTCTGCTACCTGTGTGCCTTTTCTCCTCCTGCTTGTACTTATTGAGCACAGAAGCACAAGAATGCATATTTAATCCACAACGGCTGCTCTGTGTTGATCAGAAAGGCTGTAGGCAAAAATCCACACACACGTGTGCATACATACACACACACACTCACACACACACACAAAAGGAAACAACAGCACTCAGAAATAGTTATAGAAGTCGTTTGGCCATTAGCGGCTTTATAATCTCTGTTAAAAATTGATAATGCATGGTTATGATCAAATTGAGGTGATTTATGGAGGTCACATTTTCAAGGGAGACAGCTACATTGCCATAGCAACAACCAAAACATAGCTGTACAGCTCCAGGCTATGGTACTGGGTAAGGAAGAAAGACAGAGTTGGAGGGAGGTGGTTTCCCTATGAAGTGCATAAATAAATACAGTGTGGGACCACAGCGATAAGGAAGGAGAGACTGAAGATCAAGAAATGCCAGAAAGCCTGGCCTCCATCAGAGCTGAGCGATGCTAGCTAAATGCAGGTCCTGTGATCCAAAACATCGCCCATTCCAGCAGCCAAATTGACCAGAAGGAAGCTTAAACCCTCCCCTCATGAATCAGGGCCATGTACACTTGCAGGAGAATGTTCAGGAACGTTCAGTGTGGCCCTCAGAATCTTCTGAGTAGATAAAACTGCTAGTTTTGCTTTCACCCACATTTTATTTATTTTTAAATCTCAAGTTCTTTCTGTTCTATTTGTGAAGACATCTGTGAATATTGGTACAATCTTATCAAAGAATGAACTGAACAAAATTCTCACCCATTGCTAGTATTGTGCTTATAGCAATGAAGCCTCAGCACCAACAGTGCCTGTATGGGGCAAAATAAAGTTGTGAGAAAGCCGGGGCAACAAATGGACACACTCCCCTAGATGGGTTAACCCAAAATTGTCACAACTGTATTGGTTCCATCTTGAAATAAAATTTGGTGGTAGCATAGAGCATGGATCCAATCATTGTGCAGCCTGCTTGCTGGCCGATCCCACCAACCTGGCCACATGCAGGAACATCAGTGGTGAAGGCAGGACACTTGGGCCCACCACAGTTCAGACCACTAACCTGAGTGTCACGCCACCTCTGGAGTCACCTTCAGAGGAGGAGCCAGAACCTTCAGCACTACTTGGCTCCTCAGAAGACCCTCAGCCTATCTACACATGTAGTATAAAACACTTTGAAAACGTTTTGAAAACTGTATATTGAGTGTGTCCTGGGCCCCAACAGTTCTCAAAACTGTTTTAAACCATTTTAAATCATTTTAAACTGTTTTAAAGCAGTAGTGTAGATAGGCTGCCTGACACTACTCACGATGGTCCCAGAGCCTCAGGGGTGATGCCTTTGAATCTGCCTCCTGGAGAGGCAGAGAGTCCAGCTTCTGAGGCAGACAGGAACACTAACTTAGCCCCCAAGAATGCAGGTTCCTTAAGATCCATGGTAGGATGATGGCCAGACAAAGGAGTGTTCATTTATTGAAGAGGACTACTTATGAGTTGGACTCCCCTCATGAGGAGGACATTTGACAAACCTCTAACATGATGCAGCTGGTAGCTCTAGTTATATCATCCTTCATTTGTAACTTGAGAGCTAATCTTTCTATCCTGTTTTCTCCCTGATCTTGCTGACTGTTTGGACATCCATGCTACCTACCTGTAGACTTCTACCTGTGTCTGCTTTTGGAGTGTATTTTTGCTTGTTTGATCTCCCGGCTTTTGACCCTGGCTGTGCCTCAGACTTTGCTCTGGAAAAATTCCAATGTATCTGGTAGAACTCTGCTTTACCATTTGCCTGCTATATTGACTACTCCGTTGTATACATCCCTTTATTTGTTTAGCAAAGAGCCAGGACTCATTTTAAAGCAGGACACTGAGCCCTTTTTCTGCCACCAATGGATTGAAGCCACACTCCCAAAATATCTTAGATGGGTCCCACCATGGGCAGGGAGTCCAGTCCTGCTCTCCCTTACCAATGCCTTCTACTCCTATTAAGTTGTGATTGAAACCATTAGCAACTGATCTGTCAGCATTAACACAATGCAGTACAAAATATTTATAATGCAACAAAAATAATCTTGCCATGGAGAAGGTAAAAGCCCTACAACTGTCATGCCAGTTGCATCTGCTGGTACAATTTTTCACCAACCTTGTCAACCAGCAACTACCTTCTGTCCACAGGAAGCAATATGACTACTTTGGATATATGGATTTGTGTAAAACCTGTTACTACTGTGTTTGGTGGAATGTTAGGTGCCTTTCGTTTCATCGTCCATCCATCAACAGAATGCACAAATTTCCCCAAAGTGTGCATTTTCATGCTTTAGCCTATAGGGAAAACACATATTTTTGGCAGATTATTTTTATTTTTGCATACTTTTCTGTGATGAAATCTGTGCAAAAATCCCAAAAGTTAGAAAAACTGTCCACAAGTCCACAAACTCTGCCAGATGGGGGGAAAGCCAGTCCGCTGCAGAATCCATGGGGTCAGATTCATAACAATCCAAAATCATTTGGTTCTGTTGTGGAGTTCTCTGACATTCCTAGTGGGTAAGGAAGTTGGTGATGGCAATTCTGATGCCACGGCTGAGGCCCAAATATATAGGCCAGAGACAGACCAGAGGGAAATGGTTCTCCCTCTGGTCCACTCAAAAGCACCACCTCCCACTAAACCAATTGAAAATCTGATTGAACAGCCACATGATTTAGCCAATCCTGAAAATCGTAGGACCTTTTTTTGTCTAAAGAGGCATAGGATTGTTCGCCTAGAGAGGGAGAAAAAATGTGGTGGCTGTGGTGCCATTTTAAAAAATCTACTACATCAGCAGACCTGCTTACCTTCACAGCCCAGCAATACTGAACTAGTGCCACTGGCCTCCCTCCTTCCTCCACTGAAGGACAGGAGATCAGAAAAAAAAGTTCTGATCCTAGTAGCACAGGCCATAACTACAAACGTCTGTCTATACTTTAAGAAGAACTCAACCACTTCAGCTGGAAATGACAAAGTGGGGGAGATGTACTGGACCTATTTTCAGGAAGGAAAGTTGACAGGATAAATTCTACACATTTAACATAAGATTAAGCACAGCTCAAAGACTCATAGCCTGTGGACTTTATGAGTAAAAGACAGTCAGGAAAGGCTTGAGATGCTAAATTCTTCTTCACGATTAGAAATATGGTCATGCCTTTTTTTTTATGACTCAGAAAACACCGTTACTAATTGAGAGGAGAATTTACCATAAAACATTATTTCAAACAGCATGCCTATGGTAGGCAGGATGTACATTACATTAATAATTTGAATTATGGCAATTACAAAATATAGTTGAGATTAGCATATTTTCCCCAGGTTTTAAAAACAATCTTATTATGCACTGTTCAATTAATTGATTTTCCTTAGCCAGTGCAAGTACTGAAAATTACTAACTGAAATAACCCCTCTGTAAAAGGCTTTGAGTCTGACTCTCGCCTGGTTCACAGAAACAGCAGCAACTCTTTCACAAAAGCACCAGCATATACACACACACACAAACAGAGAGAGAGAGAGAGAGAGAGAGAGAGAAGTTAGTGTAAAGCGGTACAACAGCAAAACAATAAAGAGACTCTGGATCCACTGTGGATGCACTCACTCTCAAGGTAAAATGTATAAGAAAGATAGAAAGACTAAAAAAGCAGTATTACAAATATATATATTTTTACCTAAACATCTGAGCAATGCTCGGAGGCCAATCCAGAGCTTCCAAATTGGCCCCAGTGCGATTGGGGTGCCTCAGTACTGCCCTGTGCCACTTTGGATTCAGTTGCAGGCGAAAGGGGGAAATAACGAGACGATACAACTGTATATGGTATCAAATACAGGCCACGTTTATTGAAGATCTGCAAAGGGAAACTGGGCGGGCCCTAAACTATGCCAGCAACTAGCTAGGTGTTTTATTTCGGGTGAAGCATTCTATGTCTGGCGAGTGGCATCAGATGATCGCCACACCCAGGCCATACCCCTTTTGGGGAGGGTAGACCGACCCATGCCACTCACCCCCCGTGTCGCACGACTCTGGTTGGAGTGACGAGAGTCAGCCTAACAGGTGGCCTTATCCCCCACACTACTGCTGCACGACTCCCAGCGGAAGTCCTCAGGTATCACCTGTCACCAAACAACAGTGCCGCAGAATGATCACCATCTCTTTCCTCTAAGCATGCCCGCCCTAACAGCCACAGGGGAACGAAAAGCCTATTTATCGTTCATCCCCCCACCTGCGCGAAAACTTCTTGCAGGCCCCTTTGCAGATCAGAAAGGAGCAGGTCATTGCCCAAATCGGTAAATGTACACCATCCTGTCAATAAGCTCCCTCCTTGTCTTTGATATCTAAAATTCTATTTAACTTCTGGCAGGCCCATCTAGGGCCTGCAGTTTCCAGCCTTCCATCCAGACCATTCTGGGAATCAGGCAGGACCACCATAACACTCCACAGCGATGCAGAAACCAAATGCACCAGACCATGCTGGAATACCATGGGCAGAAGGCGCTCCCACCACATGCCGCATCTGTCCAAACACTGGACGCTGGCCCTCTGGCTGGGCCCAAACTGTAATTCTGCAGCCCAACTGGGCAGCCCTCCAACTGGTCCAGAAAACCATGCCACACTCAGGTGCGCACCCGCACTGGTTTCTGCAATTTCAGCGTTCTAAAGAAAGAAGATCAGCATGAGATCTTGAACTGTAAACTTAACAGCATTATAGCTCTTCCAAAACATGAACAGAATGCCTCAAATTCTCCATGAAATGCAAAGCACAGCTGGCCACCATAGAAGTGACCCTGGTGTGGAAAGAATGTGTACTGAAATAAAGGTACACTAAGCAAGCACATAGAAGCCAGTTCACCACAGCCAAGAACCGGAATGTCATTATGGAGGCCCCATCAGTATGACAGAACAGAGGTCTGCACTCTGCTTCCCTCCTTGGTGGAAATGCCTCCATTGCTTTCACTGAGCATAGTTCAGTCACTGAGCGGAAACAGGAGGCGCTCATACCAAGACCTCGCTAGTCTGTCTTCACCTTTAAGCTAAATCTCACTAAACAAAAGAGAACAAAATATTCTGTTATTAAGACTTCAGCCAGAATTGTCCTCCTCAGATGACACCACCAATTTGGAGTTCTGCATGCCCTGAGAGGCAGTGAGGGCAGCAGCTTGGAATGAGGTAGCTACAATTTAAAATTATATCCTGTTGGCCAGCTCCTCATAGCCTGTCAATAAGACTGATAGGGCTGCCTAGTCTATACCAATAGGTGATTCTCTTGTGCAACCCTGCAGGGTGCCCCTAACCCTATGTCCATGGTGTTATACCCTACACCTGTAATTGAGCCCAAAGGCAAGAGCCAAACTCAGACTGCAAATGGTCCTGGCTTACTGTCCCTTCCACCGGGAATGGTACCATGTTTACGATGATGTACAGGTGAGGGCCACAACACTGCAGTTGCTTGGCAGACTCAAGGACAGAAAGTTCCCTACCTGAGTTAACATAAGCAGCCGTGGTGTTAGGAGCTATGGAAAGCGGCCAAGCCTGCCTGCTATTAAACCTCCAGACTCCAATAGTGCCACTGGTCTGGTCTCAAAAAGCCCCAGGAGCCACTTCTTAAACCTTGTATCTGGGTTTGTGACAGGGTGATGGCAATGGTGTTAGGGTGATGGCAATGGCATTGTCCTCTACCAGGAACATGAAGCCTTACCTCATACTGTGCAGAAAGCCATGAAAAGGCTCACACAACCGCCCTTTCTATAGGGTTCTGAAAGCATAGTATATTAATGGGCAAGATGGCTTGGTGGACAAGGTGGCTTGACAGATGCACCAAAAGAAGCCATGTGGATTAGACATTTGTACAAACATGAAAATTCTAAGCAATTAAAGTCATTTCTGATTCCCAATTGCAAGCCAGCTATTCAGCCTTTGCATAGACCTGCTGCCCCTGCCCCTACTGATATCTCGATATTATGAATCGTACTATGTGCTGCCCTTGGAATGGAATTCAAAAGCCTATCCCCAAAACCAAGATCAATAACAAACATCTTCCAGCCAAGAGTACCACCTCCATGTCCAGTAAAGGGGCTTATTCTTAATTGGGTTGTGTCCTTCAGGAGGGGACTGTAACCTGCCTCCGGGCTTGGAGCCACTCAATCGATCTTGACCAGGACACAACCACTGTCTAGAGCTATGGCATTTGGTAAAAGTATGTTGACCACTGCAATTTGAACATTCGTGGTGTTAGCAGCAGTGGGCTATGGTGCAAAAATCTCACGAGCTAAATGCCCACACAGTAGTTGAATTGAATCTCCTGCCCAGCACTCAGCCCAGTAGCCTAGGCAGGGTCTGTTGCACAGGTATATGCCCCTTGTGGGATATATCCCCAAATCCAGGCCTGACCGGAGTCATAAGCTGCAGCCACACATCCTGGTCTTTAAGATTTCAATGAGTGGAAGAGTCAAAAGGCCGCTCTTATATGCGATGCCTTGTTGTAGGCCAGCCTGCCCCCCTCAAATTCCATATATGTCTGGTATATGATATCAAAGTATTTAATCCAGCTCCATCTGCGTTTTGGGAACTTCTCTTGCAGAACATTCCTACATCAGGATTCTTGGCAGCCAATTAGCCCATATGCGAGCAACTATTGGCTCCTGACCTCGAATTCTTCATCATTCCACCCCTTGCTTTGGTTCACAACAGAGGGGAAAAGTCAAATAAACTCACCCTACGTAAGCTTTCCACTGGTGGCGGGTGCAGGGGAGTGGAAATTGCTCACGGTGGGATAGTGTCGGCATTGGCCATGGCATATGGCTCCTGCACACCAATTAGTGTGCAACGGCCATGGGGCCCAGCCCAGCCGGCCACATCACACCCATGTGCTGGCAGCCACTGGCTGTGAAAAACTGCCATTCTGCTGGCACAACCAGTTGCAGAACCAAGGCTGTTTGTTCAGACACCCCTGTAGAGGTAGGTGGCTCCTTGCCATAGGTGTGTAATTTCACAGAATGTGCTGGGTTGGTGATGGGCATATTGCCTGGGTCATCTGTAGGTTCCCCTAAGGGTGGAGTGAAGGCAAATGAAAATGCGACAACAGTGTGAGCAACCCCATGTTCTGTTTGGTCCCCCGTTCCAGTGCAGGGTCAGTGGGCCCTGACCCTTCCCACCATGTCCCAAGATTACCATGCTTGCACTTGAAATTAACTGGTCATATGTCTGATGGGAATGAGAGTATTGCTGTCACGCGGGTCCGTTTCCAACATGTGTTGTATTGCCATTGTTGCTTTTGCCTTGGGAGTGCAACTCCCGGAGACTCCTACCACATCCAGGCATGCTGAAAAATATAACATGTCATGACACACTTGCTTCTTAGTTTGAAGTAGCCATCCCAGCCTCACTGCCACAGCATCAAATCATGCCAGGAATGAAGAAATACTGATTCCTGGAAAATTGGATATGGGCAGCTAATACCGTCTCGCATCTAGCACAGATAAGGCTCATACCCACTTAGCTCCAGCTGGTATCCCTAAAATATGCCTTACAAATATACTCTTGAGTTCCTTTCCCAGGTCACAAGCTGAATATGAGCCATCAGTGTGATGTGGCTGCAAACAAGGCAAATACTATTCTGGAATGTATTAATAGAAATATAGTTTCCAATTTGAGGGAGGTACTGGTTCCCCCCTATTCAGCAATGGCTAGGCCTCATTTTGAGTATTGTGTCCAATTCCAGGCACCACACTTTAAGAAGGCATCAGAGACTGAAAGAACTTGGCTTGCCCAGCATTGAAAAGATAAGACTATGGGGAGATAAGATAGCACTTTTCAAAACTTTAAAAGTTGTCACATAGAGGGCTGTGGGTCGAGGGCAAAAGACATACCAGACCACTCATGTCATAGCACAGTTATTCCCTCATGGAGATAGAATGTAGGAAGAGTATTGAACTCCTGCATTGAGCAAGGAGTTAGACTCGATGACCTTAGAGGCCCCTTCCAACTTTACCATTCTATGATTCTATGACCACTAAGTGGCAGCGGCTCCTCATTTGGGGGGGAGGGGCTTTCCCCTTCCCTTTCTTTCCTCCCACTCCCTTCTTAGGAGGCATAGTGAAGTTCATGTAAAATAATATATCTGAATATATATATAGCTATAAAATTATTAATTCCCCGCTACAGTACACGGGATGAATGGCTTAAGCTCAGCCAGAGTCTATACTCATCAAATAAGTTAACACAATTAACTGTAACCCCCCCAAAGAAATTGTGAACTTCTACTCAAGTACAAATCCCCACCAGCCTTTAAACAGGGCTGAACCTGCTTAGCTACAGCAGGGTGATTTATATATATCACCAACCCCTTGCTTCCTTGTGTTAATTGAAAATGACTAACTGAAATAACTAGGGGTGTGCACGGACCCCCCGGATCGGATCGGGACCTGGATCGGGACCTCCAATTTTGTCACGGATCGGTTCGGACAAAATCGGAGGCCCCCCGGACCGGATCAAGTACGATCCCGATCCAAAAATCGGAAATTTTTGGATCGGCCGCCATTTTTTTCCCCATAGACTTGCATTGCAATGCAAGTCTATGGGGAAAAAATGGCGGCGGGTGGGTGAGGGGGGGCCTAACTCCCTCCCCCCCGGGGCCGTCCGCTGTGGACGGCCCCGGCAGGTAAGCCCCCTCCCCCGCGCTCCCTACCCCCCCTGGGGCCGTCTGCTTCCATCCGCTGGCGCCCGTGGGCGCCAGCGGATAGAAGCGGACGGCTCCGAGGGGGGGTAAGCCCCCTTCCCCGCCACTGCTTACCTTTTAGGGCCGTTCGCTCCCGTTCGGCACTGGCGGCTACCGCCAGCCGGCTTTGCGGCTTGCTCTCGAGTAGCGCGCCGGGTGATCACCCGGCGCGCCACCCTGGAGCAGGCCGCGGAGCCTGCTGGTAGTAGCCACCGGCGCCAGACGGGAGCGGACGGGCCGGAAAGGTAAGGGCCCCCCTCCTCCCCTCCACGCACCCCCTGCTTACCTTCCCGGCCCGTCTGCTCCCGTCCGGCGCCGGCGGCTACTACCAGCGGGCTCCGCGGCCTGCTCTTGAGTACCGCGCCGGGTGATGACATCACCCGGTGCGCCACCCTGGAGCAGGCCGCGGAGCCCGCTGGTAGTAGCCGCCGGCACCGGACAGGAGCGGACGGGCCGGAAAGGTAAGGGCCCACCTCCTCCTGCCCCCTCCTCCCCCCCCCGCTGTCCACTTTCATCGGCGGGCGCCCGCTGGCGCCCGCCAATGGAAGCGGCGGTGGGCGCCAGTGGGCGCCCTCCGATCCGCCAAACCGGTTCGGAGCCTTTTCGGACCGGTTCGGATTGGATCGGCCGATCCAGCTGTCGGATCGGAAATCGGATAATTTATCCGATTTCCCACTGGACCGGACTCGGATCGTGGATCGGGTCCGATCCAGTGCACATCCCTAGAAATAACCCCTCTGTAAAAGGCTTTGAGTCTGACTCTCACCTGGTTCACAGAAACAGCAGCAACTCTTTCACAAAAGCACCAGCATACACAGAGAGAGAGAGAGAGAGAGAAGGAGAGAGAAGTTAGTGTAAAGCGGTACAACAGCAAAACAATAAAGAGACTCTGGATCCACTGTGGATGCACTCACTCTCAAGGTAAAATGTATGAGAAAGATAGAAGGACTAAAAACGCAGTATTACACGTATATAACCTAAACATCTGAGCAATGCCTCGGAGGCCAATCCAGAGCTTCCAAATAGGCCCCAGTGTGATTGGGGTGCCTCAGTACTGCCCTGTGCCACTTTGGATTCAGTTCTGAATCCAAAGTGGGTCTGGCTGTTGCAGTTTCATGGGCACTTGGGAAAGCTGCGTTCGAGGCCTACCGGGAGTTCATAGGACTCCCCTTTACTCCTGCTTGTCCTCCAATGCGAATGAGCTGCTGCCCCTGCCCACGGGACCTATCAGAAGCCTCCACCTGTCCTCCAGGAGAGCTGCTCTAGCCTGCCATAGATCTACTGTTGTAGCAGCTGGCCATTGAGCCGAATCAGCCTAAAGTGCTTAGGGTGCTTTGGCCAAGGCAGCCAAATCAGGTCCCAAACCAGATTCAGGTTGAGGTGGGCCAAATTGGCCCACTTCATCTAAGATTCGGGGTTTGGGACTGAGGCAAACACACACCCCTACTAAATGTGTCAGTTTCCGAGAGTGGAAGCTTTAACGTTTAGCTTAAACTATATTGTTTAATACTAGGTTGTTAATCCTTCTATCTTTCATCTCTCTTTCTCTCTCATACACACACACAAACATGCACACACAAACACGCACACACACACACACACACACACACACACACACAGGGAGAGGGAGAGAGAGAAATAAAAATGGTAACACCTACAAAATAAAAGACTGAGAGAATGCTTTCTCCAAAATTTGACACTAAGCATTCATACACCTGCCAGAGCATGCTTCATGAAACTTTCCCATTTTTTTCTTTTCTTTTTTCTTACTATATCCCCCAAAATATTCACTTGCACAAGCTGAGGCCACTTTGGGAAACAGTCCTCCATAATTTTCTGTAATGTTTGGAGTTTATTCCAGAACTGTTGCACCAAATTCGCATAGAATCAACACTTGGGAGTGTTCAAGCACCAACATCGATTACATCTTGTTTGCAGAGAACTGTTTTTATATGGAGGAACATTTGATCACCTGCAGTCTGAAACGGTGCAGTACCATCATCTGCTGTTTGTGAGAACTGGGGCACTGTGTTGGATTTGGGGGACATTATAATTCATAATAATGATCTCAGCCAGGTCCAATAAAGTTTATGATAGTGGCAGTAAGCGCAAGGGGCTGGATTCAATAACTCACTGCCATCATTGTATAAAGACTAAAGGGGTTCCTGCATTTACTGAAGGGAGTTACTTGGTGGACACAAGGAATAGATTCAGGATAAAAACAGTCTGTGCATGAAGAGCAGCTGGTATTGCTCAGCAGGTACCAGTTGTGAACAATTGGTCTGCACCCCAGCTTGGTGTCTTCATTATCAAATAATGGCAGCCTCCAAGAGGTGTATTTCCTATAGGGCTGTGACCAGATCCGGATCCCAAATCCGAGTCGGATCGGGGTGATCTGGCCCCGGATTGGGCCAGATCATATCTGCAATCCGGATCCGATCCAGATCCGGTCACAGCACTCCCTCCCACTCTCCCCACTCTCTCCCTCCCTCCCCCCACTCTCCCTGCTTGCCTACTGCCTCCTCTGTGTCATCCTGCCGTCATTCACCATCGCCCTGCCGCCGTCTTCCCTCCTCGCTGTGGGCTGCCGCATTTGCTGGCTTTTGATACCATCGACCATGGTACCCTTCTGGGACCACTGTCTGAGTTGGGAGTGAGAGGCACTGCATTGAAGTGGTTCCACTCCTACTTTGCGGGTTGGCTCCAGAAAGTGGTGCTTGGGGAACATTGCTCGGCCCCGTGGATTCTCCAGTATGGGGTTCCGCAGGGGTCAGTCTTGTCCCCCATACTGTTTAACATCTATATGAAACCGTTGAGTGCAGTCATCCGGAGTTTTGGAGTGCGTTGTCATCAGTACGCTGATGACACGCAGCTCTACTTCTCCTTTTCATCTTCATCAGGTGAGGCTGTGGATGTGCTGAACCAGTGCCTGGCTGCGACAATGGACTGGATGAGGGCTAATAAACTGAAACTCAATCCAGACAAGACTGAGACGCTGTTAGTGGGTGGTTCTGCTGACCAGATGGAGGGTGTTCAGCCAGTTCTGGATGGGGTTGCACTCCCTTGAAGGAGCAGGTTCGTAGCTTGGGGGTTATTCTAGAACCATCTCTGTCACTTGAGGCTCAGGTGGCTTCAGTGGCACGGAGTGCCTTCTACCAACTTTGGTTGGTGGCTCAGCTATGCCCCTATCTGGACAGGGATAACCTGGCTTCAGTTGTCCATGCTCTGGTAACCTCCCAAGTTAGATTACTGCAATGCACTCTACGTGGGGCTGCCTTTGAAGTCGGTTCAGAAGCTGCAGCTTGTGCAAAATGCAGTGGCCAGATTGATAACTGGGACCAGAAGGTTCGAGCATATAAAACTTACTCTGGCCCGCTTGCATTGGCTGCCTATATATTTCCGAGCTCGATTCAAGGTGCTGGTTTTAACCTATAAAGCCTTACACAGCTTGGGAGCACAATACCTGATGGAACACCTCTCCTGACATGAACCTACCCGGACACTATGATCAACATCTAAGGTCCTTTTGTGACTGCCTACTCCGAGGGAAGCTCGGAGGTCGGCAACAAGGGAGAGGGTCTTCTCTGTGGTAGCCCCCCAATTGTGGAACGATCTCCCCAACAAGGCCCGCCTGGCACCAACATTGTTATCTTTTCGGCGCCAGGTCAAGACTTTCCTCTTCTCTCAGGTATTTAGCAATATCTGATGAGCCTGGGTTTGTTTTGTTTTTAGGCTTATAGCTTTTTAAAGTTATTATAGTGGTTTTAAATGTGTGTGTATATTTTATGTTTTTGCTGTTTTAAGTTTTGTATATTGTTTTTAATTGTTTTAATCTTATTTGAACCACCCAGAGAGCTTTGGCTATGGGGGATAGACACATGTAATAAAATAAATAAATAAATGAAAATAATAATCTTCTGGTTCATGTATTAGTTGGGGAAGTGCAAATAGTTGCTTCGTATTAAAATACAAACCAAGCCAATTTGTTTCTCATCCCCTTTTAAATCCAGATTATCTACAGTTGCACACCTTCTAGGATTTGGATGTGTCATCTTTCTTCAGAAATCTTGATGTCTAGTTGCTATTTGGGGGCATCACTTACTTTTTTTCCTGAATTCCACTTAGACAAGCAGAAACTGTGGATTAATTGACCACTGAACTAATTGAAGCCAGTTCAGAGTATTCCCAGTGTGGTCAGCAACTTTAAGATTCAGATCTAAGAAGATAAAGAACTGTATTAGGAATGTGTTTTACTGATGGATGATACAGAAGGCACTTAGGTTTGTGTGTCCCAAACTAGGACTTATTTAGTAAGATGTAAGTACCCTTTAAGCACCAATGTTTTCAAGAGGAGTGTGAAATACATGGTTAAATCTCCTGTTGAAATCAACATGATTTGTCACCACTAATTTGAGAGATCCCCAAATTGGAGGCATTAAAAAAAAAAAGATGCCAAAAGCTGGCTATTTAGTAGGGGCTGCAATGTTTCCTTTTTAACTTTCAAGAAATACATTGCAGATGTTTTTGAGACAAAATGTTCTGACTTCTTAATGAACTGATTCTCCCTTCACTAACTACAGATAGGATATGTTTTTAGTTTCTGATGATAATTTTAGTAAATAAAAGATACAGTATATTTTTTTTATCTTTTAAGAAAATTCATGCCTGATACCCTAAAGAAACTCTTTCACTGTTACAAGCACTTAAATCTATCTGTGAGCAAACGTAAGACGAATTAAAAAGTAGTAACAATACACTGCAAAATGATATGTCTAGAGTTTAAACTGAAAAGATCTAATTAAAGATACAAAAAGCATTTTCAAAATGAAAATGGAGTTCTCTGCATACTCCTATAGCAAAAGAAAAGTAGAGTCTATGACCGACATTTGCTATGTAAATTATCTCTAAACCATGCTAAATCAATGAGTTTTGTTCTGTAGATGCTCATTCCAGGTTGCTCCCGGTAATGACCTCAATTATACATGTCTTCATTGTGAAATTATGATTGCTGTTGGTGGGCTGCAGATGACAGCAGCAGAAAGATTTCCATGATAAAATAGCACAAGCAGTACTACCTGACTATATTAGCATGCAGGGCCTGCTGCTAAAGTCAATGAAGTTCCTGTTAAAGATCCTCTGAGTTAAAAAGAAAAAGAAAAGATGGGGGAAGGGAAATATGCAAGGGTTTCTGGACTTCAATATAAACTGAAAACTTAAGAAGGCCATATAATTTAGAAATCACATGGAGCTTGAGGCAAGAACTTGCAGGGTAGTTATATGTGTTTCAAACTCTACTAGATTTCTCAAACTTATTTCTTAGAACCTTCAGTAAATATGTTTGGATATACTAGGCTAGTTAGCATTACTAAACAGCTCTTCAAGGGTTAATTTACCCTTGAGTTGCTGCGGCATAGCCAGCTGCCATTATGAATATGCAACCTCCAACAAGGGGGTTGTTGTGTCATGCGAACCTAGTCAACAGGGGTTATTTGAGGTTTAAACAACTGTGGTTTATGCAAGGGTTGTTTAAACCTCAGCCAGCTGGGGTTATTTGAAGGTTAAACATCCCTCACCTAATCCACATCTTTTGTTTAAACCTCAAATAACCCCCACTGGCCAGGTTTGCACAACACGACAACCCCCAGTTGGGAGTTGCAGATCCATGATAATGACCGGCATGCACCGCAGCTCCTTGAGGATAAATTAACCCTTGGTAGGCTGTCATATCATGCAAACCAGGTCATTCTCTTTTTAATTGGCAACAGCTTTGAAATCCATGCCTGCATTTTCTGAATTGAGACATGTCATTCCAGTTCACAGTTGGAACTACCGTGAATGTATTGTTATTGTTGTTTTAAAACCTACAAAATCAGACCTATTTGTGTGCAGATTGGGCTTGTTGATTAAAAGAGATGCAGGGGATTGTGTAGGTACTTTATAAGACAGACTTCCCCATGCTAATGCCTCCCAGATGTGTTGGACTACATCTCCCAGGATTCCCATGCTGACTAGGGTGGGAGTTGTAGTCCAACATGTCTGGAGTGCACCAGCTTGGGTAACACTGCTGTAGGAAGAAGATGAACAGGCTAATCAGCAGAGTTGATCTATCTTGTCTTGAGAATGTAAGGTAATATCACATTTTCTAAATACTCAATGATCAGTCATAACTATTCTAGTTCAGAATGCGATTTTGCATAATGTCTCATTGGTTTGAAATCTATGGATTGCATCCAATTAGTGTGTCTCACCATCAGAACCACTTCCATCAGTGGAATGGGGGAAGGCTGGTTTCCCTCCTTCCTATGACCTCCCATGTACCTCCATCTGCTCTGGAGAGTTGGGGGTCCCTCTGGAGGGATGGGGAGGGTTGCAGGGGGAGGAAAGGAAGAACAAATTCCATTGCATCAGCAAAATCCCCAGTGTGCAACAATGGATCTCTCCCCATGAGTTTAAAAGGGGGGAAAGATAGTCCCTTATGATTGTTGGATCAGTGAAACTGCTGCAATTGAGAAATAAGTTTATGTTTGGACATTCTGTATTATGCTAGCAGGGTTACAGAAGTAAAATAACTATAGGAATTATAGTTATTTTACTTCTGGCATCTGGTCTCAAGATCAGCTTCATCACAACAGTTAAAGTTGCAGGGGCCCTGCCTTCTTTTGTATATGGTCACTTTAGTATAGTGCCTGCACCTTTAACTGTTGTGATGAAGAGGGAATTTCACCAGGAATTAATTGCATACAAATGACACTGGCTGAAATTCCCTTTTCTCTACAACTGTTAAAGTTACATGAGCCCTGACCTGGATTTTATCTGGTCACACTAATTTAAATTGCAATCGTCCAGGTAGCTAGTCAATTAAAAAAGATCACATTTACTTTTAACATAAAAATACACTCACCCACCCACCCAAAATGTAGAAGTCAACCAGCAGGTAATATAAAGCTAAATCAAATGTATGATAATCTGCTGCCCTTTAATGGTGCCCCAAATCTTCTGCCAGAAATAGCTGTGTCAATCTAAGTCATGATAGGACCCTAGGTGGTCATGTGTACTCTTTCTCTAGTCCTCTGTTTCAAGGACTGTTGGAGGATTGTCCTATATTTTTAAGGGCTGTGTCCAGTCCAAGTCCAGGTTAAAGAGAAAGGACTGTAGGTATGGATGGGAGAATCAGCGAGGCTTCAGCTTGTCAAAATTGTCTGAGTTTCACCTCAAAGCTCAGGTTTCCTCTTTCGTATTCCCAAATTGTTAGCTTTTCATTAGGGGTGTGCACGGACCCCCCCGGATTGGATCGGGACCCGGTTCGGGACCTCCAAGATTGTCCTGGATTGTTCAGGACAAAATCGGAGGTCCCTCGGATCAGGTCGGACCCGATCCCGATCCAAAAATCGGACATCCAATTTTTGGATCGGCCACCATTTTTGTTTTTCCCATAGACTTGCATTTGGGGGAAAGAAAGCTTTCCCCCAATGCAAGTCTATGGGGAAAAAATGGCGGTGGGTGGGTGAGGGGGCCTAACTCCCTCCTCCACCCTTGCGGTTCTTACCTCCCGGGGCCGTCCGCTGTGGACGGTCCCGACAGTTAAGCCCCCTCCCCTGCGCTCCTTACCACCTGGGGCTGTCCGCTTCCATCCGCTGGTGCCCGCGGGCACCAGCAGATGGAAGCGGACGGCCCCAGAGGGGTAAGCTCTCCTCCCCCTCCCACTGCTTACCTGCTGGGGCCGTCCGCTCCCCTCCGCCACTGGCCGCTACTGCAAGCAAGCTTCGCAGCCTGCCCCTAGGTAGCGCGCCAGGTGATGTCATCATCTGGCACGCTACTCAGGGGCAGGCCGTGAAGCCTGCTCACAGTAGCAGCCAGCAGCAGAGGGGAGTGGATGGCCCTGGCAGGTAAGCGGGCCATGGGCCCCCCTCCCCCCTCCTTACCTTCCGGGGATGTCCGCTCCCCTCTGCCGCTGGCTGCTACCGTGAGCAGGCTTCACGGTATACTCCTGAGTAGCGCACCAGGTGATGATCGGAGCGGACGGCTCCGGGAGGTAAGGAGGACTGTGAGGGGGAGGGGGCCCACTTACCTGCGGGGTCGTCCGCCGCCTCACCTGTGTAGATCTACTGAGCACTAGGTTTCGCGGCCTAGTCCTCAGTAGAGCACCAAGTGGTCATCAACTGGTGCTCTACTGAGGACTAGGCCGTGAAGCCTAGTGTTCAGTAGATCTACGCAGGTGAAGGCGGCAGATGCCCCGCAGGTAAGGAGGATTGCCGGTGGGGCTTACCTGCCGGGGGCCCTCCACTGCCATCTGCTGCAGCCCGAGTGGCAGCGGATGGCAGTGGACGTGCCCCGGCAGGTAAGGAGGATCGCGAGGAGGGTGGAGGGAGGGCCCCCCACTTACCTGCGGGGTCATCCGCTGCCTTCACCTGCATAGAACTACTGAGCACTAGGCTTCGCGGCCTAGTCCTCAGTAGAGCGCCAGGTGATGATTACCTAGCGCTCTACTGAGGACTAGGCCACGAAGCCTAGTGCTCAGTAGATCTACGGCAGGTGAAGGTGGCGGACGACCCTGCAGGTAAGGAGGATCGTGAGGGGGAGGAGGGAGGGGGCTCCCACTTACCTGCCGGGGCCGTCCACTACCGTCCGCTGGCGCCCGCGGACGCCAGCGGACGGGAGCAGAAGGCCCCTGCAGGTAGGGCAAGGGGGGGAGGGACAGGGAGAGGGGAGTTAGGCCCCCACTCACCCTCCTGCTACCATTTTCTCCATAGACTTGCATTGGGGGAAAGCTTTCATTCCCCCAATGCAAGTCTATGGGGAAAAATGGTGGCCGATCCGAAAATCGGACATCCGATTTTCGGATCGGGATCAGGTCCGATCCGGGGGGCCTCTGATTTTGTTCCGATCTGATCCAGAACAAAATTGGAGGTCCCGATCCGGTCCTGATCCGATCAGAGGGGTCCGTGGACACCCCTAATTCCTGTATATGTAATGTGTTTTCTTTTTTTCCACACGATTTGTTTTTGTTGTTATTGTTCTTTTTTTTTTACATTTACAATAAAAAAGGGGAAAATATCCTTCAATCTGTTAACAGAAAAAAAATGTTACTTTAAAGATGTAACAAGCAGCTACATGTTTTTATTCATTTCTCTAGAGTAAGCACAGGAGCCCTACCATGGGGAGGGGATTGTGGGCTTTAATCCTCCCTTTGCTGATGCTCTATTTGATCCATTTTGACCCACCTGATTTAATAAATCACTATTTGACAATATAAATTTTGGGCATAGGGACCAAATCCAAATTTGAACCACAGTGTGTGAGGGTGTTGGAAGGTTAAAGTCCCTCTATCCCCATGCTAAGTTCCTGATTTAGTTTGGGTCCTGTAGCTGCTTTCTACATCTTAAAAGCAGTGTGTGCTATGGCCCCTAGATGTTAAGTGCATGAGTGCAACTGATGTTTGTTTGTTGTTGTTTTTTCTTATGTAAATGGTAGCCAGGAGGAAGCTTAAATAGCCTTGGGACTCTAGTTGGTAGCAACAAGAGATTTAATCCTTTCTCTTCCTGCCACAAATCCTAACAAAATGAGTTCTCTGCATCTGTTTGCATTTCAGTGGACGCTCCCATTGGCACCACAAAAGCTTCCCTTGAAATGCAGGTAGAAACTTCACAGATGTGATCTTTGTTTGGTTGTGTGTGGGTTTTTTTTAGCAATATTTATATACGACATCTCATTTGAAACAAATTCCAAAGCAGTTTACAAAAGAATAAACAAAAAACACGTACACACACACACCATGAGGTTGGTACAAAAATAACTCAAGCCAAAGCAAATAGATACATCTTCAATAAACACCTGAAACATCCCAGCATTGAGGCCCTGATGTACTTCAGAGGGGAGATCATTCCACAGGATGGGCATCACTGCAGAGAAGTTCTGTCTCTATGTTGCAGCCAAATGGAAATCCATAGGCCACGACATGGACAACAGGGCCTCCCCTGAATATCATGGTAGCCTGAGAGTTCGGTACAATTTGTGGGTCCTTGGTCAATAGCTGGTTGGCCACTGTGTGAACAGAATGCTGGACTAGATGGACCCTTAGTCTGATCCAGCATGGCACTTCTTATGTTCCAGGAGGAGACATTCCTTGAGCTAACTGGAATCGTATAGGGCGTTGTATACTAATATAATCACCTTAAATCTAGCATGGTAGCAGAATCACAGCCAATGTAGATCCTTTAACAGAGGCATAATGTGTGTGTGGTAAGGCACCCCAGTCAATGACACACCCCATGGCATTCTGCACGAGCTGCAGATTCTGAACAAGGCTTAAGGTTGCCCCACATTGAGCATATTACAGTAATCCAGTCTCGAGGTTACCAATGCATGGATCTCAGTGGCTAGGCTTCCTGCTTAGGAATGGGTGCAATTGGAATACTGGCCTAAGCTTGTAGTAGGCAGTCCTAGCCACGGAGGTCAGTACAGAAAATGAGCAGAAAAGGGCAGTATACAGTTCTAGTCACTCACCACACCTAAAAAAGGGGCACTTGAGAGCTGGGAAAAGTGCGGAAAAGGGAACCTAAAATGATCATGGGTCTGCAGCATCTCCCCTATGAGGGAAGATTACATCAACTGGGATTGTCTAGCTTGGAAAAAGGAGGCTGGGGGGAGAGATAATAGAGGTGGACAAAATTTTGCATGGTGTGGGGAAAGTGAACAGGGAGACCTTTTCTCCCTCTCTCATAATATTAGAACCCAATGAGATCATCCTATCATTCTGAATGGTGGCAGGTTCAGGACAGATAAAAGGAAGCGCTTCTTTACACAGTGCATTGTTAAACTATAGAATTAACTACCACATGATGTAGTGATGGGCACCACTTCGGATGGCTTTAAAAGAGGATTGCAAAAAAAATTCTGGCGAAGAGGGCTATCAGTAGCTACTAGTCTTGAACGCTATGTGCTACCTCCAGTATCAAAGGCATTATGTCTATGTTCACCATTGCTGGGGAACATGGGTGAGAGGGTGTTGCACTCATGTTCCACTCATGGGCTTCCCACAGGTAGCTGGTCAGCCACGTGTGAATGGATTACTGGACTAGATGGATCCTTGGTCTGATCCAGCGTGGCTCATCTTATGTTCATCTTCCAATGACAGCAATGGATCCAGGAGTTCCCACAAACTGTTCCTTTAAGAGGAGCACAACCCCATCCAGTGTTCTCATAACTCCCAGACTTGGGAACAACCCACAGTGCCTCTGTCTTTTCAGGATACACCCTATTGGTAGGACTATAGTAGGGAGAGAAAGAATTCAACTTATCACTTGCCATGGTTCTGGCTTAGACTTCTCTGTGGCTGCTATTTAAATAACAACAACAAAGAAGTGTACATTAATTGCATTCACACAAATAATGGCACGTCTAATGTAGCTCTCAGCATACAGAGCCATGAGGAGATGTTGTTTGGCGAGATTGCAAAAGCATTTTTATCTTTTCACTCAACTTTACTAATTGTCTGTGGTTTCTCAAACAGCACCGTGTTAAATCAAAAGTGAGTAGTTATTTTGTTAGTTCCTAAATTGATCACCACTGTTAGACTACTATAATTCTGGAACTATTGCTGTTGTTTTACCAGGGACTAGAAATGATAATATTTTATACTTTTTCTAAGAGAAGAAATATTCTTGCATTGCTAATCCATCATTATTAGAAACTAAATAATGTTTGGCTTAATATAAAAAAGACTATATTTCACTATAACAGAGCACTCAAAGTATGTGCATAAAGAGCCTGTTGATAGATTTTAGAAGTGTTTCATAGAATCCAAACTAGTGTGAGAAACAGGATTAAAGAAACGTCATTAAAAGACATAAACTCTGATGAGTATACACTTGCATGATATCTCTTCAACAGAAAGCAATCCTCATTAGAGCCACTAAATGTTATGTGTTATGCTAATTACTTGTTCTTTATTTTATCAAGTACATTCCAAATATAGCAGTGTTTTCATTAAAATGGAAACTACTTTGGCAACAAATATCTACTATTGTAGTGTATGTAATCAATGTTCAAATGACAGGATACAGTGTAGAAACAATCAAAACTGAATGGTTCCAAAGTTGCGGACTGGTGGAGGGTGGGAAATAATGGGATAAGACACAGATATGGAATTAAATAGGGCCACATTTACTGAAAGATCTGCAGTGGGGTGAAGGCCCAAGTGGGCATCTTTTCTTGACAAATGTATAAGCCACTGTTATAAATTAGGTGAGACATTCACAGCCCATGAAGTGGCGCCTGACAGTTTCCCACCCCACAAGCTTGCCCCTCTTGGGGTAGGGAGGCCTTCTGGTGTCACCCCCGTTGTGCTGCAGAGCTCTGAGTGGGTGAGGAAGGTTGGCCTCAAAGGTAATCCTTATCTAGCCAGCTGGGGCTGCAAAGCTCTCAGCTGGGACCCTCAGGCATTACCCATCACCGCAATGGTGCCTGTGAATGCTCACCAACCCTAACCCTGCCCCAGATGCCTGCACATACCTGCCACAGGGGGTGACAAGCCACCTGCTTAGTTGTTCCCCACCACCACCTGGACAGAACAGCATCATGTGAACCCCTCTGCAGATCAAGCAAGAACAGATTACTGAGATCTGACAAATGTACCCCATCTTGCCTAAATAGCTCACTCTGCGATAGCACAATTTCACGGGGTTGAATACAGAAATCACCATATTTAATAATTCCTTATAAATTTGGCTATTAACTTTCTTCCAGACCCTCTCCAGGGCCTGGTGATTGTTGCTTTCCCTCTAATTGAGTCAGGGCACAAACAGGACCATACAATCAAAATGCCAAACGAACGCTACCGACTTGTATGAAAGTCGGCAATCGCTTGCAAGATCAGGGCTTTGCCTTTAAACAAGCCCAGATCATTGCCTTCCAGGTGTATGAGTATCACCTGTGGAAGGACACTTATTAAACGCCACTTGAATAAGGTGGGCAGGAGACGCTCCCAATGCATGCCACATCTGCCCACCCACTGGATGTTGGCATATTGGCTCAACCCAAGCTGTGTCCCAAAGCTAGCTATGGAAGCCCACCATCCAGCCCAGAAGATCATGCTGTGCCCACAGATGATCACACACATGGGGTTCTGGCCCTTCCCAAAATCTAAAATTAAACATGGAAATGTTAGCATTCACTGCAAATACCATATCTCCCTATTTAGGCAACTGTCTAATCTAAGAATGAAAAGTGTTCAAATGCCATCTGCCCACTGCCTAAATCTGATCTGAGCAGAAGCCGAGATAGGCTGTGATGGAGGCCGCACCGATGCGGAAAGAATGGGTGCCAAATTGGAATGCACTCAAACCTAGTAACTGCAGAGTTTGTTTCATGACTGCCCAGAATTTAATTTTTTTCAATGGCACCAAATCTTGATGGTAAAACAATAGGCCAGATCTACTGCAAGGAAGGTTCCCAACACTTTTACTGGGAGTAGCTCCTCCACTGGTGCTGGGAACAAGGACACCACTTTACTCCTGCCCTGTTGATCAGTTTTTGAATGTCTTAGGTATATAATCACCCCTTGTGGGGAGAACTGCAGATCATTGAGCTACAGTGCCCATCCAGAGGCATCACCCTTGGAAAAAGCCACCAACTCAGATATTCGAAAAGCCCCCACAAAAAAGGCTGTCAGTACTGCTGCATGGAAGAGCGCAGCATCATAGGGGGAATGGCAGAGGGATGGCCATTGGGCCCTCAATCCCATAAGAATGTCTGGGGTTAGTAGTAGCCTTGTGTTGGATGCTGGGGGGTCACCCTGGTCCAGCCCCGTAGGGCTCAGCACACCATAAAAAGTCATGTTATCTTCTACCCCTCGTACCTTAGATAAAAATGTGAAAGCAGCCAGTTTACCTCCTATGGTTTGGGCTGACAGGCCCTTCCTCCAAGAGGCCACACAGAACTGCAAGATATGGTCAATGGGTATGTGCCACACTTGCTGAAGCCACATGTCTGATCTGAAGGTTAGGAACTCCATATCTGCCCTTGAATATGCTGCCCTGGTGCTAGGGGCCATGGACTGCCACATAGCACACTCTACCTCATCCTGCCAATCCCCATAAGATTGTCAGCATAGCTTCTGGAAGCGTCCATGCCCAAGGAGCCAGTTCCCGCAATCTTTCAACCTGATGATGTGGTAGAGCATTGGCAATGGCATTGTCCAAGCCCGGAATGTGCCATGCATGAAACAATATGTTGTGATGAAGGCAATGTAATGTAAAGACCTGCACCAGTGCCATATCCCTAGAGTTTCGGGAGGACAACGTGTTGATGACCTGAACGGTGGCCTGGTTGACATGCTACAAATATACCACGATGTTGGCCATCTCAGTCGTCCAGAGATGTGAAGCCACGTATATCAGAAAAAAATCCAGGAATGTGAGGTCCCTACAAACCTCCAATAATAGCCACTCCTCTGGCCATCACCCAATGCACCAACGATCCCACAAATCACACCAAAACCCAAGGTGCCGGATGCATCTGAATGTGTGTGCATCTCGGCTTCCAATAACAACTCCTGTTGTCAGGTATATGTCTTCGACAACAAGGCCAGAGGCCTTGTTGAATGTAGGTAGATTTATTAGGAATAGTTTTAGAATGTCAATGTCTCTGCAAGCTTATCTGTGTCAAAGTTTCTCACAGGAGTAGCTCTCTCACTTCGTGCCGTGGCCTTGCAGCCATAGCAGGTATCCCTGGGAACTTGGGTATGGTGCAAAGGTGGGGGGGAATTGTTTGAAGGTGTCACTCAGATTGTAGCATCATCTTAGTGGGTGGAGCAGTCCCACCCTGTTAGCACATGGACATGGTCTACAGGTCAGAGGACCTGTCTGTTAAGTGGCTTTGAATAGGCCAGGCCAAAGTACATAATACCTGGAGCAAGGCTGAAGAGCCTTGCTAGGGATCATCTTTCAATGCAAGGCCTGAAATCTCTCCTGTTGGATCCATCTCCATCTTGGGACTTTGAAAGCACTCTGCACATGGACTCTTTTGCTATTTGGACTTTGGATGTCTAAGGACTATGCCATAAAATGTATTACGAAGCTTTTCATAGACTTGAACTTGCATTTCCTGTGGATTGGATGTTTGTGGCCAGACTCAGGCGGCAGGGAGTTTGCCAATGCTTGCAGTAGCACAAGACTCCTGCGCTTGAGGTGGTTTTGGCTGGTGTATGATCTCTCTCTCTTTGTCAGACTCAGGTGGCAGGGAGTTCCCAGAGCTAAGCAGAAAGCATGGGGCTCCTGTGCCTGAGGTGTTTGCCCTTCCTGTGATCTTGTGGGCATAGGCCATGTCCCCTGAGTTACCAGCATATGTGGCATTTGGAGAAGCTCCCTTGGAATGGTTTGCTAAACCTTTCAAGAATCCCCCCCCCGGTGTGAATGCCAGAGGGTACAGGCCTGCACATGACACCTGACTCCAGAAGGAAACACCATTGTATTCCTCCAGGAAACTGAGCCAGATGCTAAGGTCTGCTTGCATGTCCCTCGACACATGCACCCAATGGTGTGGGTGAATAAGGCCTTTCATGGCATCACAAAAGTGATGTAGAAAGGCATGACCAGGTGCAATCACTCTGCAGGCAAAGTTAAGATTACCAACAACTTTTTGCAACTGAAGCAGTGTGACATTTTTGGCATTAATAACTGAAACTAACTTGGTACACAGAGTAAGTAGCTTATCCAAGGGGAGCCTGCAACATCTGCTGGGTTAACGGGCAAGATGCGAAAAGCAGATTTAATATCACATTTGTCCATTAGGGCTCCTTGGCCACTTTTGCGGACCATTGACACTGCCACATTGAAGGAGGCATAACTTATGGAACATAAGCGTACTGGTATAAAATCATTGATAGATCCCCCTTTGGGGAAAAACAGGTTGTGAATCAACCT
Organism: Anniella stebbinsi; assembly: GCA_029215795.1. Lineage (NCBI taxonomy): Eukaryota > Metazoa > Chordata > Lepidosauria > Squamata > Anniellidae > Anniella > Anniella stebbinsi. The sequence continues at coordinate 86,258,538 of JARDYH010000005.1, read as the reverse complement.
GTATTCCCCCTGAGTCTATTTGGGCACTATACCCAAAGGAGAAACTTGGAGATTGTCAATGGGAGGCGAGGAAAAAGTCCCAACACCCTGCCAGCTGTGACTTCCTTAACAATCTTCTCCCATACTAAAAGTTCCATGAAAGAGATTGATTTTTGGTTATTCGAAAATGATGCCTGTGTTGTACCATGTAAAGGCATGCAGAAACCCTACACAAAGCCTATTTCTAAATAGTTTGCATCCTGGCATTTCAGGTAAAGTGCAAATAGGCACCTTAATGGCTCAAGCTTAACTAGGCTGGGGCCCTTTGGGAAGAAGATGCTGCCCTCCCAGCTTTCTGCCTCCTTCTCCATCCCTATTGGCACCTTGCCCGCCCCTGGTCCTGGGACAACTGGAGGCTGGTTGCTGGCTGCTACAAGTGGGGCATTCATGCCAATATCGGCAGGGGAACAGGTGCAGGTGCCTCATACACTGTACACCCAGCATGGCAGATGGTGTTAAACCCCCTGCCCCGCACTCCCCTTAGAGGTGGAGGCAGATTGAAGTTTGGCCCAAATATGGCCACTGTCTGCCCTACCACCAAATCCTGGTCTAGCTGGCATCATGAATTGCAGCCATAGATCTTGATATTTGATATCCCACCTAAGGGTATGATCAAAGGCTGCCCACATACGAAATGATTCGTTGTCTGCTAGCCAGGCATTGCCCTCATATTCAGTGCGAGTGCCGCACTGCCACCCGAACTCCTCTGCTCCTTGGACTCCAGTCGCCGCATGGTTGCGCCAGGCTGCTCAGGCTGGGAGGTCAGTGTTGCTGCTGCAGCCGTGCCTCCCTCTCTCTGCCACATGTATTCGGCTGTCTGGGCACATCTATAGTGCCCAGCAGCTGCAGCTACAAAGAGGAGTCAGGGAGGGGTGAAAACAGCTAAATAGCTTCTGAGTCCCCTCCCTGCTCTGGTGGCACCACACGGAGGCTGCCAATGATGATCCTCCACACCTCGCCACCCACCCCCACCCACAATTGCCTTTCTATGTACAGGCAAGCCAAGTGTGTGAGTGAGGCATATGTGTGAGAAGATGCAAAGAGATGCAAAGAGACAATTTGCCCAGTGGTCCAGAATATAAGGAGTTTATCTCCATGAACAGCAGTAACATCAGCTTCCAGGGCAACATTGTGCAGAATCCCATGCCTGACTCAGACAGTGTTTTGTAGCTGGCTATCAGCCCAACACTATGAATTTCTGTTCTCTTGAACTCAGTATGACAAATCTGCCTTCAGCTGCATTCCATAATCTGCACCTTACCACCCATAATGAAAGGTGCATGGTTTCAACAGATTTGTCCCTGTTTCTGGATAGCTTGCTGCAATGACATGGCCATTTCTAGTTTAACTCTGTCAATAATGTCTGTAGAAAACAGAACAAATATATTGGCAATGAGCTCTTCACAAAATATGAGCTGCACAGCCAAATGTATATATGGCGTGGCCTCTGAGTATATGCCCTAAGACCCAGATGCCTCTGGCTTCCTGATTTCCCCAGCATGCCTCTGGGCCCATGTGGGGCCACCTAGAGACTCCATGGAGAAATGAAGATGCCAGGCACAATGGCAGTTTACTCTTTGGCATGCCAGATGAAAGCAAGGTGCCACTGGGAAGAAAATGTGTGAACCTGAGTATCGATGTCAGGGGGAGGGGTCCTTGACTGAAAGGTATTTTAAGGTGTGAATGTGTTTGTTCTGACTGCATTTAGGGCTCTCTAGGCTGTGGGACCCCAGATTTATGCATGATGGTCTGGCCCTGATGGCGCCCCTGCACCTTTTACGTACCCTTCACCATACTCTTTCAGCTTGGCTAAATCTGATATTATCAGTTTACTGGAATGTCGGTTTTCATGTGCTCAGTTAAGCATACCAATCTGTGAACCCTAAGCAACAAGCAGCCCTTTGCTGCTTGAAATGGAAAAAAAATAGATACCATTCACTGAGAAGCTAGCAACATGCCACTACCATTTGCAAGAGAAACGGTCAATAATTTGGCCTCTCTTTACTGATGTCAACTGGAGCATTGATATAAAGTACTTTGCCCCTAAAGCAGGTCCAGGCTATGTCAGTTTCACTGATCAGTGTTTCAGTGTGGATGCTTAATTTCACTGGACATAAGTAAAGGGAAAGAACTGTGAGGCAGCAAAGGGTATGTGATCAGATTATCCAGTGATTCAATTCCTAATCAAAGTTTCTCTTAAAGGCTAATCAGCCTTGACACTTATAAAGAAGAACTAGGTATTCTCTCTATTGTCTTCCCTACAAATCTAAGGTTACCTGAACCTCAGGATTGTGTGTTGCAAAATGTGTGTGTGTGATGGTTTTTCAGCCCACTGCCTACTTAAAGGCCTCTGTTACTTGTTTGGTTCTTCCACTTCAACTGCTTTCCCCCCTTACTGCATGGCTATTGTTGTCAAAATGAACAAAAGTATTTAATCTTTCAATGTGGCAAAAATAGTGCCTCTTGAAAAATATCTGCTTTGAAGGGAAAGTGCTCGATTCCAGCCCTGATTACTCTTGTTATTCAATCGCGATAAGGCACCTGCAAATGCCTACCAAGCTTTTATTTCAGCAATGTCAAGGTTTATTGTTTCTTTTTTTCTCTCTCTTTTAACATGGCAGTCACTTTTCAGTGAGCAATATCCACCCAGCAGTTGCCAAACAACAGAAATTTGCAGGCACAAAGTGTACATGAATCCCAGTGATGCCAGGCCTATTGGAATTAGTGTGCATGCACTCTTGTTCATTTGGCAGCCCCACAGATTGGATCAACATCATACCAACGAAGGGAATTAACCACCCCTCCCCCACAAAAAAATCATCTTAATGGGCTATTAACTTGAAAGCTCAGTTTGGAACATTTAGATGAAACATAGTTCCAAGGCCTTCTTTTTTTTGCCAATGCCTCTGTTGCTCAGCCAAGAAGTGGCACCCAGGGAATGATAAAATTGTAAATGTTGTGGTTTTGAAAATGCATCCTGATTGCTCTACAACTCCTTGGTTGAGATGCTTGATGACAACTCTCTGCCATCCACAGTAATTTCACCATCAAGTGCCTTACCTATCAGTATAGCCAGGCACACAAAGCTAAGTGGTTTTTGTCTTCTTTTATAATACTTGGCTTTGCAAATGGTAATTTTGCTATAGTGGTTTCTGAGGGCATAAAGCATACAGATGTCCTAAGAAATGTTATTAATTATCTCTGTGCAGAATGTAATATTAAGGGGGAAAGGAGAAATAGTCCAATGACGGCTAAACATCAGTACATACAAAGGAATTTAGAATGGATATCTGCCAAGCAAAAGAACTACCGTATTTCCTCGATTCTAAGACACACTTTTTTCCCCATATTTACATCTGTAAAAATAGAGTGTGTCTTAGAATCGATGGCGTCTAAGAATCGCCAGATTTCTCCAGCACTGGAATGGGGTTGAAGATACACCCCACCACCCCACCACCCACAGCACCTTCACAATGGGGCTCTGCATGCCCCCCCACCACGTGACTTGCCCTTCCCCACTTGCCTCTATCACTGCCACTCCACTCTTTTGGCACTGACCTCCTTGGCCTCCAGCGCCGCCACGGTCCATGCCGCCAGCGCCGCCCTGGTCCAAGCCACCAGCACCGCTTGCAGAGGCCTCCCCAGCCTGGAAACGCAGCATTACTACAAAGTAGGTCATGATCCCGTGAGAAATCTCACAGGATCGTGGCCTACTTTGTAGTAACACCGCGTTTCCAGGCCAGGGAGGCCGCTGCAAGCGGCGCTGGTGGCAAGGACTGGGGCGGTGATGGAGATGAATGGGGAAGGCCATTTCTTGCTGCCGGGGTGGCAGCTCCTCACTGGCAGCAGCCTCCCTGGCACTGGCAGACCGGGGCGGCATGGACCAGGGCGGCGCTGGCGGTGCAGACCAGGATGGTGCTGGCGGCGCAGACCGGGGCAGCGCTGGCGGCAAGCACCGGGGTAGCACTGGTGGCAAGGACTGGGGTGGCACTGGCGGCAAGGACCAGGGTGGCACTGGCGGCGAGGACTGGGGTGGTGAGGACCAGTGCGGCACTGGCTGCGAGGACCATGGTGGCACTGGCATTGAGTGGGGAAGGGAGGAGGGGGACTCATGCCCATGCCAGCCTGGCCCAGCAGGTCCCTGGGTGGCGGATCGAGAGGGGCACGCACAGCCCTACTCTATTTCTTCGATTCTAAGATGCACTGATCCCCAATATTACGTGTCTGAAAATAGGGTGTGTCTTAGAATCGAGGCAACACTTTTTTCATGACGGTGGCCCTAAAATTAAGGTGCATCTTAGAATCAATGGCATCTTAGATTCGGTGAAATATGGTACAAAGTCATTTCCCAATGTAAGAGGAAATTTGGAGGACTTCTTACTTAATCTGTACCCTGCTGTGTATCCCACTCAATGTTACCACTTTTTTTCTGGTAGGACTTCTGTGCCTTTATAAGAGCTTGATGGCAGGTCAAATTTCAACAGGGCCAACATTTTCTGTCATTGCATCTCTATCCTGGAAAAAAAAAACCTACACCATTCTGAATTTCTAAAGGTGTTAGGAGCCTTTCCACTAAAATATTGGCAACCTTTGTCTCACTGTATTGAATCAAAAACTAGACAAGAGAATATTAGAGAATGTGATCATTTTCATAGACTCATAGAATAGTAGAGTTGGAAGGGGCCCATAAGGCCATCAAATCCAAACCCCTGCTCAGTGCAGGAATCCACCTTAAAACATGCCTGACAGATGGCTGTCTAGCTGCCTTCATGACTAAAACTAGATCCTTTTGGCATCTTTGAATGTGTTCTCAATTCTTTGAATGCATTTGAATATTTCGTAAGCAACGGTACATTAACCAGCAGAGGAAGGGAGCCTGGGCCACATGCCTGTTACTCCCTTCCTCAAGGATGACAAAAATGATTCAGCTTTGTGAAGAGGGGAAGGTAGCAGGTAGAAGAGGGCTTTCTAAAGCCTGGAAAAAGTCAGGAAGCCACAGGCAGGTAACAAATTACTTGAAGAGTATTTCTTTCCTGCTGGGAAATTATGGGTAGCTTCATTCTCCCCCTGGCACCTGAGCTACACCTGATGACTTGCAATCCTTCCCTGTGTGGAGAAAGGCATGCATGAAGTAAACTTCCTGTATAAGCCACCTGAATTTCTGCTAGTTTTTCGATATCTTGACTACTCTAGTCAGCAATCTCACTCTTGACCCACTCCAGCCCTGTGAGTATCATGCCGCCCACCATCTCAGCTGAATTGGATCTCCTGACATCTTCCCATTCATGCCATATAGGTTGCATTTTCCACACACCTCATTGGTGCTTCTACCAAAAGAAAATGAAGGAATTAGCAAATGACCAAACTTAAGTGAAGACACATCTCTGTGAAGACGACAAAAAAACATACCAGCCAGTCAGAGACATTAGTATAAAACTAATCCTTCAAGCCCCCATGAAGAGTGACCAGTCAAAGCCGGGTTGATCTTCGGCTGAAACGTCTGACTAGGTCACACTACCTGCTGTTGTTCCTGGGAATAGGCCTTCTATGGGTCCCGTTCCCTCATCTTGCCCCAAGACTCATGATACCAAATGCCATGTTTTGCAAGGTGTCAGGCCATTCAAGCTCAAAGTCCTGATGTTGCAAGACAGAATGAAGGATGGGTGAATGTATCAAGTTTGATCACACTCTTGTTTCGCATTTTTCTTACATTAAGTTCATTCTGTCTCATTCCTGCATCACTTTGCAAATTTGTTTTTCAAAAGTCTGTGCAAAAAAGCATTTGTATTTTCATATGCAACTCTACTTCTCCTTTTCATCTTCATCAGGTGAGGCTGTGGATGTGTTGAACCAGTGCTTGGTTGCAACAATGGACTGGATGAGAGCTAATAAACTGAAACTTAATCCAGACAAGACTGAAATGCTGTTGGTGGGGGGTTTCTCTGACCGGATGGAGGGTGTTCAACGTGTTCTGGATGGGGTTGCACTCCCCCTGAAGGAGCAGGTTCGTAGCTTGGTGGCATGGAGTGCCTTCTACCAACTTCGGCTGGTAGCCCAGCTACGCCCCTATCTGGACAGGGATAACCTGGCTTCAGTTGTCTATGCTCTGGTAACCTCCAAATTAGATTACTGCAATGCACTCTACGTGGGGCTGCCTTTGAAGACGGTTCGTAAGCTGCAGCTTGTGCAGAATGCAGCGGCCAGATTGGTAACAGGGACCAGAAGGTTCGAACATATAAGACAGATTCTGGCCCGCTTGCATTGGCTGCCTGTAGGTTTCCGAGCCCAATTCAAGGTGCTGGTTTTAACCTAAAAGCCTTACACAGTTTGGGACCACAATACCTGATGGAACGTCTTTCCCGACATGAACCTACCCGTTCACTATGCTCAACATCAAAGGTCTTCCTCTGGGTGCCTACTCTGAGGGAAGCTCGGAGGACGGCAACAAGGGAGAGGGCCTTCTCTGTGGTGGCCCCTCAATTATGGAATGATCTCCCCGATGAGGCCCGCCTGGCACCAACACTGTCATCTTTTTGGCACCAGGTCAAAACTTTTCTTTTCTCCCAGGCATTTTAACAGCTCAAGTTGAGGTTTGATTAACATTGTGGCCAGGCTTAACAGTTAAAATGTTTTAAAGTGTTTTAATGATAGCTGTTTTATGTTTATGGTTTTAAATTTTGTATATTATCTTTTTAATGCTCAATCTTTTTAATTTTTGTAAACCGCCCAGAGAGCTTCAGCTATGGGGCGGTATATAAGTGTAATTTAATAATAATAATAATAATAATAATAATAATAATAATAATAATCTTGTTTCCCCAGTGACTAGTATTCATGTTGCCTCTGATCCTAGAGACAGTATATAGCCATCACGATCTCTAGCCATTAATAGCTGAATCCTCCATGAATTAAGGAGCCTGAAGAGCTCTTGAGAGAGGTTAGCTTTGTTTTGGCAGGATGAATGTTCTGGTTTCTTGAGATAAGTGGGCAGGAAGCAAATTGCTTCCCCTGGTCTGGGTAGTGGTTTTTTGCAACAGCAATTCTCCATATATATATATATATATATATATATATCACCCCATCACTGCAAAGATCTCCTCCTCCTTAGTCCTGCTCTCCGTGAACAGCTGCAAGCACCAATCCCACCACAACTCAATTAATCACTGTGCTTCCTTCTAGTCAGGCTCGATAGAAAACATTTTCCCTGGCCTCAGAACAGGGCTATCTTATAGCTATAGCCTGTTTGCTGTGCCAAAGAGAATGAGGAGCAGATGCATGAGGTCTGTGATGCTGGAGATGCCCCCTTCACAGTCATCCTTCCTCACTCCCCCACTCATGCCTGTGGCCCATGTGCCACATCTTGCTGCTGAGTACTGGGAGAGAATTTTGCTCTGCCTCTTCTTCTTCTCACTTCCCCTCCCCCCATTTCCACCTGCCTGGCAACTGCAGAGTCAAGCCTCTACTGAGGGAAAACACACTGTTGGCGGGGAGGAACACACTTTCAGGCAGAAAGGCTCTTGGAAACCCAATGGACCAAGGACTCACAGTTGGGCAAGGTGGGTGGGACCAAGGAGGAACAGGTGGGGATGAGGAGGAGAGGCCATTGGCAGGTGAGGAACCCAACAGTTCCCTACACTTGAGCAACATCATTTATGCTGCCTTTGTAATGTTGCTTCTATAAATCCTGATCAGCCCCCCTGTACTTACTGTAGAGATGTGTTTTTTTTCAAAATGTACATGGTAAGGCATATATAAGTTGATTAAATAAATAAATCAGATGTGTGACACAGTTCAAGGGAGTGAAGTCACATGTTCATCACTCGTACCTCTGCTCTTCAATGGTACTGGAAAGCGACTAGTATAGGCATTCCAAAGTGGTTTAGATGTTCCCGTTGGCGACTTCAAATTAGTATTTTTATTCCTGCCTGCTAGTTCAAGGGGGAAAATATAAACTTTATTATAGTTAGCTTATTTTATAGTGTTTTTAATATGAATTGGATTTCTTCAGGATACCAATGAGAATGGATGATATTACTGTCTTTTTCTAAATATCCAAAAGATTGTCTGACAACCAAGGAGTATGAAATAGATGATTATGTTGTAATATAAGTTCATTGAGGAGTATCTCATTTCACGTTATTGTTCTAAAATTGACCTTTTTTGCAGTTTGTATCTTAGCTCTTGCTGAAACCTCACGAATCAATCAGTGAAAAGGCCAGATTCATTTTGGTGGATTATAACAGCATTAATTCCTTTTTCTTATTTCTTTCACAGAGGTGGTCCAACTCACACTTTCCGAAGAGCAGAAGGTCAGCATTACCACAGTAACTGTTGGGCTGAGCACTGTATTGACTTGCACTGTCCATGGACCTCTGAGGCCTCCAATCATCTGGAAACGCAATGGAGTTATGTTGAACTTTTTAGATTTGGAAGATATCAATGTAAGTCTTCAGCCTTACATATAAGATTGTTTTTAGGAAACTTGATATGACCACACAGAAAGGATGAAAGAGTAAACCAAATTAGTGCAAGGAAATTATTTCTGGAAAAGTTGTTCTTAAAATCTCACAGGATTCCCAACATATACATTCTTCCTGAGGGAAAATGGACTCTCAGTTGCCACTGGTGTAGTGGAATGGCCCTCAGTCCTGTCATCCCAGTGGGATTTTTGAAAAAGTTTATTTTGGCATGTTTTGTGGAAGCTTGAGATATAATTACTTTGTGTGGCAAGGTCCCCAAGATGCAGAGCAGGAACATCCCTGCCTCTGGTGCTGGAAGTAACCACATCATATTCTCACCTGCATCATCTTGCTATCACCTACAGGATTGGAACAATTATGCAGGCATTGCAACCATTCCACTAAGGTAATATAAGAACCAGCCTTCTCCTGAAGGACCTCTTTGAGCATCATTAGGATCCTTGCCAATTAGAAAGACTAGCTATCTACTGAATCATTGTGCTCTGGATTGGACTAAGGCTGTGTGAGACAATTCAAAAATTGAACACTGTGCTTACGTCTCTTGTGATACAAAAATCCACATTAGTCAATGAACTTTTTGAAGGTATTAAGGGAGCGGAGAGGAAAGAACTATGCTTCTTAATGTACTTGAAGTCAGTTAATTAAATTACTTCGTTCCCCACCTTTTTTTAGCATGCCTCAAGCAACAACTCAATTGCAGTTCTACTTTTCACAATAAGGTTAGCAATTTAGTTAATTGGAAGTGCAACAGGAGATTTATTGTACCTTTTAACTTCAAGGAAACCCTCCCAGCTTCTGGCACAATCAAAACCACATACAAGCTTAGAGAATTTTCAGGCATCGTAAAAAAAGCTAAAAATTAAAAATCCATATATCATATTTCAACTGTGCTATTGCTCTTCTAAAAGCTAACAGTGATCCAGAACATGATATCAAAATAAAAAACCGACTGTAGTAGGAAATCTGGTATTGTGTGGGTGCAAAGAGACCTCAGCTCTTTGAATCCTTACTGGTTGAAGGCAGGTAGATGATCTAAATCAAAGTAGAAATTGATAATGATGGATAACAAAAGACCAGCTAATCCTGAATGGGCATAGAAATTAAAACCAGGAGACTAAAACTCCCTTGTTTTTATATGCCCTTTCCCCCTTTTGTGCAATGTTTTGATTGGCAACTAAAATTAATTATTTTTTCTTGTTCATTTAATGAGAAACTTTTATATGCAACCCAGTAATTTCTCTTATCTGCTAAGAACTTAACAGTTTCATTGCACAGCCCTTACAGAACAGCCTCCGAATGGCACATGTAATTAAATCTATTTTTCCTGTCCCAAACATTCAAGGTTGCCTGATATTTAATAGGAACGAACACTGCTGCACTATGGGGCACACTGAAAAACAAAGAGGCCAGTTTAATTTTCTCACAAACATTAGGATTTTGAAATGCAAAAATTACTAATTGTAATTCATTCTTGCGCTGATAAGAGCACACATGAGGCTGAAAAAGAAGACATGCTTTATATCGCATTAAGTGGGCAACAGACTGGTAGTGCCCTGCCTCACCGAGATGACAACTGGCATGCAGTTTCTTACTTCCTGAACTATATAGCTATTTAATGGAAGATACTGATAACAACTAGGGGCATAATGGACCAATTTATAACTTATCTCTGCTCAAACATCCCTTCCAAAGGAGGTGAGGGCAAACTCACCCCAACCCCTACAAGTAGGCAGGAGGAACAGTAATATGGTGGAAACGTAGGGCCCGCTAGCAAGAGCCCCCTGGAGATGCCATGGCCTACTTGCTCACTGGCTCTCTACCTATCAAGCAAGCAAGTGATGAGAAAGAGGATGAGGAGCAATAGCAGCTGGCATCAATGATGGTGCAAAGGCAGACTCACTGAGGGAGGGAGCCCATTGAGGGAGTCTTGCCCAAGGCTCCCCAAAATTTAGAACCAGCACTATGGGAACAGATAGAATTGTCCACATCAGATAAATTTCAGAAACAGGAATGGCTATGCCTGCAATTTTGCCAAATATAATGTAACGTTTGCATGTATCCGGAAATCTACCCTACACTATTTATTTCATAGAACAATTTGCCACATTCATTCATTCGTCCCAAAATATGGTTTTCATTGCATGTAATTTCCCCCCTTCTCACTGACACTGGTGGTGGGTGGTGGTGGAATGGAACTTATTTGCTGTCTCCAGATTTGATTTAAAGACATCTGCAAGGAAGCAATTCACTTTGGGGGTTTGCATAGGGCACATCTGGGAATTTAATGCAGGGAGGCAAACACTCTTTGAAACTGGTTTATAGCTTATCTTTCCAGACCTTTGATGAAAAATCAATACTTTCTCCTCACTGCTCCCAGAGGCTAACAAATTGCAGCATACAATTTGTTTATTACTGTCACTTGTGTGTACCAATCCCCATGACAAATACAGTAGGACTGGAGTAACTTGCAGGCAACTCACGTCCGAAGGCTGACATAGTTAAAGTAGGAAAAGGAATGTTTCAGAGTGCCAGTGGGGCAAAGTGAATAGTGTTGGACTTGGGCCAGTAGATTCAACTTTAGAGAGATACTCTCAGCCTTGAGACTGATTAAATGACCTTACATAAATCCCTCCCTCCCCCACCTTTCATTCTCTCAGGCTAACCTACATATTGGCCCTGTTCAAAAGTTACCTTAAACCACAGCTTTATCCACAGTTAATAATAGGGATGTGCACTGGATCGGACCCGATCCACGATCCGAGTCCGGTCCAGTGGGAAATCGGATAAATTATCCGATTTCCGATCCCGCAGCTGGATCGGCCGATCCAATCCGAACCGGTCCGAAAAAGCTCCGAACCGGTTCGGCGGATCGGCGGATCGGCGGGCGCCCACTGGCGCCCACCGCCGCTTCCATTGGCGGGCGCCAGCGGGCGCCCGCCAATGAAAGTGGACAGCGGGGGGGGGAGGAGGGGGGCACTTACCTTCTCGGCCCGGTGGCTCCCGTCCGGCGCTGGCGCCTACTACTACTAGCAGGCTCCGCGGCCTGCTCTAGGGTGGCGCGCCGGGTGATGTCATCACCCGGCGCGCTACTCTAGAGCAGGCCGCGGAGCCTGCTGGAAGTAGTAGGCGCCGGCGCCGGACGGGAGCCGCCGGGCCAGAAAGGTAAGGAGGGGGTGCGTGGAGGGGAGGAGGGGGCGCGCGGAGGGGGGAGGGGGGCCCTTACCTTTCCGGCCCGGTGGCTCCCGTCCGGCGCCGGCGCCTACTACTCCCAGCAGGCTCCGCGGCCTGCTCTAGGATGGCGCGCCGGGTGATGTCATCACCCGGCGCGCTACTCTAGAGCAGGCCGCGGAGCCTGCTGGAAGTAGTAGGCGCCGGCGCCGGACGGGAGCCGCCGGGCCGGAAAGGTAAGGAGGGGGTGCGTGGAGGGGAGGAGGGGGCGCGCGGAGGGGGGAGGGGGGCTCTTACCTTTCCGGCCCGGCGGCTCCCGTCCGGCGCCGGCGCCTACTACTCCCAGCAGGCTCCGCGGCCTGCTCTAGGATGGCGCGCCGGGTGATGTCATCACCCGGCGCGCTACTCTAGAGCAGGCCGCGGAGCCTGCTGGAAGTAGTAGGCGCCGGCGCCGGACGGGAGCCGCCGGGCCGGAAAGGTAAGGAGGGGGTGCGTGGAGGGGAGGAGGGGGCGCGCGGAGGGGGGAGGGGGGCCCTTACCTGCCCGGCCCGGCGGCTCCCGTCCGGCGCCGGCGCCTACTACTCCCAGCAGGCTCCGCGGCCTGCTCTAGGATGGCGCGCCGGGTGATGTCATCACCCGGCGCGCTACTCTAGAGCAGGCCGCGGAGCCTGCTGGAAGTAGTAGGCGCCGGCGCCGGACGGGAGCCGCCAGGCCGGAAAGGTAAGGAGGGGGTGCGTGGAGGGGAGGAGGGGGCGCACGGAGGGGGGAGGGGGGAGGGGGGCCCTTACCTGCCCGGCCCGGCGGCTCCCGTCCGGCGCCGGCGCCTACTACTCCCAGCAGGCTCCGCGGCCTGCTCTAGGATGGCGCGCCGGGTGATGTCATCACCCGGCGCGCTACTCGAGAGTAGGCCGCGGAGCCCGCTGGTAGTAGCCGCTGGCGCCGGACGGGCCGAGAAGGTAAGCAGTGGCGGGGAAGGGGGCTTACCCCCCCCCCGGAGCCGTCCGCTTCTATCCGCTGGCGCCCGCGGGCGCCAGCGGATGGAAGCGGGCGGCCCCAGGGGGGGTAGGGAGCGCGGGGGAGGGGGTTTACCTGCCGGGGCCGTCCACAGCGGACGGCCCCGGGGGGGGGAGGGAGTTAGGCCCCCCCTTACCCACCCGCCGCCATTTTTTCCTCATAGACTTGCATTGCAATGCAAGTCTATGGGGAAAAAAATGGCGGCCGATCCAAAAATGTACGATTTTTGGGTCGGGATCGGACTCGATCCGGTCCGGGGGGCCTCCGATTTTGTCCGAACCGGTCCGGGACAAAATTGGAGGTCCCGATCCGGGTCCCGATCCGATCCGGGGGGTCCGTGCACACCCCTAGTTAATAAGGCCTTTTACCTTACTCAACATGGTTAAAGCCGTGGCTTAAAGTGTCTTCTGATCAGGGCCATTGTGAGGCTCAAAGGGTTAAGTTAAAAAAAAAAGCCAAGCAGATCTTCACACTTTATGCACAATTGTCTTTGACGACTATGGTTTCCCACAGCAAACAGGTAAAATGTGAGGAGTAGATAAGTAAAACATACAACAAACATGCATTGGGGCTCATAGCTAGACAGGACTCCTTGATTGTTTATGACTGTGCATCTACCTATCATCTTTGACATGGTCACTACAGGGAACACTGGCGTAGTGGTAACACCCAGCATTACTGCATAAAGCTTGCAGCTTCATACGCCAAGGCTGTAAAGGCTGTTTTATCTGCCGGATTCAAGCCATGAGCAATGAAAGTTAACACTACAGGTAGAGCTTCACTGACTAAGCCAAATCCCAGACTGATGTTAAATGTGTGGCTTTTTGAGGTTAAATTATTAACAAATGTTAGAACAAAGCTGTAGAAAAGTGGTTTTCAAATTGTGCTCCAGGGAATGCTGGGGTTCCTTTGAAGCTTATCTGTAGTTTCTTGATAGGAATATCAGTAATAGCTGACAAGTTTCCCTGAAAGATAGCTTGCCCATCTCTAGTGATTAAAAGTGAAATTGGGGGGGGGGGATTTGGGGGGATGCAAATATTTGCAGTGTTTGCGGGAGGGCATGCTTACCATGGCAATGAAAGTGAGCGGTGGGGGCTTCCTTTAAAAAAAGTCCTTGCTGGATAATAGGAAAATATCATTTTGCTACTATCATCCGCAGCAATGGTAGTAACAACCGGAGAACTCTTCCAGGTGGCTACTAGTCAGTGATCACCATCCCCCCACCCAAGATACCACTGCAGTGATGCTGTATATTTAAATTCCAGAGGCACCTGGTGTGTGTGGCTCATTTCAAGCCAGCATTCTGAGCAGAGAAATGGAGGCCACCCAGAAGGCTTTCTGTTTTTCTGCTACTGCCACAGGTGGCAGCAATTTGAAATCCCCACTCCCACTCTACCCCCACTGGATGAAGAAAGGAAACCACTAGTTGCTTTTCTTGCCATGATAAGCCCCGCCCCTGAAACGACCCTGTGAAATACATTACCTGTGAATGGGGTGGGGGAGAATTTCAGGAGGGTACAATTTGATTAGCCCTAGAAAAAGGATGCATCTTATCTCATGAATAAAATAGGAGAAATCCATTAGATAGCTTTTTGGCTAATTTCTTCTTGTTACCAGTTTTGAATTTTACAGTCTTAACCCAGATTCATTTACTCATGTACACAATTTCCCATTTCTCTGATAAGCACACCTGAAACAAGAAGGCCAAGACATACGTCAATAAACCTAAGGAGCTTTTGTCACATTTCCTCATAGCTTCCTCCTAATATGCCTGTAATTTTAGCTGTCACGGAATCCATATAAATATGTATTTAATCATTTCCACCTACAAATTTAATATAAATGTGTGATTGAAGTTCATTGTGTTGTAAAAAATCGAATGCAGGGTTTGAGTGTTGTCAAATACATGTTAGCTAAATGAAGCTGGGCCAGAATGTGTGAAAGAAAAATATTCATGCTGATCTCTTAAACGCAATATCAATCTCCAAGGAATTAAAGGCCAAGTGTCAATAATTATTTTGATGGAATTAGAGCAACTAAAAAGATCAATCTTTCATATTATCCTGTTTGTTGCACAAATGAAAAAAATATGAATAAACAGTCGCGTGTTGTAGAGTCACAATAAGCAGGTCCTTTTTAACACATCAACTGTACTTAGTTCTATAATAGTAAGACTAAGAACATTCTTGAGATAATTAGTAGTACACAGGGGTGTTGCTAGGTACTTAAAATATTCATAACACAAACTTGCATATGCATGGTGTATTCCGTCCCCCACTTCAACTTAGAACCTGATTAGGTACTTTAGAAAACATTCCACTTCTGTTCAAATCAATATAGAGTCAGTCCTGTTGGATTGGTACCAAATGTAAGTCAAGATTTAGCAATCCAAGGCTTTGTGTTTCCTGTTGACTATCTTGGGAAATAATAATACTAATAATAATTCACTATAATTTTTACCGCTTAGAGCTGAATGGTATTTGAAGGCTTAGCATCCCCCTCAGGAAGAGATTGCACCTGCTCAATGTCAGAAAAAATGATATGGGGTGGGTTTTTTTGTGCTACATCTCTTTATATTTTGATTTTCTTTAGAGGGAATTGCTAAAAATGTTTTTTATGTCTTGGCAGAATAGGATAAACATTTCAAGATTAGTTATCCTCTCCTGTCTGTCAAATTACAGAAAGGGGATCCTGTCAAATTGCAGGAAGATAGCCAAAGGGGGAGCAGCTGTGACATTTTGAGGGATTCCAAAAGAGGTCATACATATTTCCCCATCTCCCTTGTGGACTATTATTCCAAAAAATATAAACAACCTAGAGGTTTCCTTATATAACAATCCAGAAGTGTTTCAGAAGGATAGGTGCTGGAGTTCATGTGCAAGGGGTTTTCTTCAATTTGTGAGGGAAAATGATTTACTTCCTCTTCTCTTCATCCCCCAATTTGGGGGGGGGGGGTAAATTTGCATGAAAATGGCATAGGCCATAGAGGTGTTCCCAGCTAAGAAACCTGCAAAGGTCCAGAAGGATAGGTGCAGGGCCTAGGGAAGTAAGATGCTTGAAATCCAGTTTAAGGCTTTTTCACAGTGAAGCATGGTGGCATTTGAAGAACGGCTCTCTCCTAGTCCCATTCTTGCTCTCCCATATAACACAGTGATTAGAGCCCGTGGTAAAATGTGCCCGAGGATTAGAAGGTGAACCTGACAGTCACACAACTACACACCCTCCCTCCTCTTGCAGCACTTAGAGAAGCTAAACCAAAATATGAAATTTTGAGGCATGAAGTCTGCCCGGTTCTACTTGAGCTTTAGACTTTGTTCTAATTCAATGCACATGCTATATGTATGCATATTATATGTACATTTAGAATTACTAGAATTTATTTACATTTCACCAATGTTAGTAGAATAAAGAGTGCATCTGAGCATATGCAGAATGCTTTTCTCTGAGCACTTACATCCTCGCTCTCCCATTCTGTTCCCCTCCACACAAGAATCCTTCCTCATTGTTCCATCCTCCAGCAACTCCTAAAAACAGATGTTTTCTTTTTGTTTTGCTTTATGTAACTATCCTCTGCCTCCTCCTTATTATGCCCAATCTCTTTTGTCTCCTCTTCTCATAACTTAATTTGTGCCAAGACCTCTCCAGGATTCAGCAGAGTCTGTTTTCAAAACTAGGGCTACAATATGAAGAAACTCTGAGCATGAACTAAGTGTCATTATCTTATCTCTGAAGCTAGAGTCCATGCAAAACGAAAAAAGAAAAGAAACACAAACAGAAATAATGAAACATGCATAGGATTGGGCTGAAAGGGGACTCATTTCAGTGGAATGGAATCAGTTGGACAATTTATTAAGCCTCCAGTACCACACTCACAACTCACAGCTTATTTTTGAGTAAACATGCAGAGGATCAGGCTGCAAACATCCCTGCAAGAGTAACTTCTGCTGGAATCCTATGTAAACTTTCCTGAGAGTGAGCCCTATTAATAGAACTTATTTCTGAGCAGACATACCAAGGATTGTATAAGTGAACACTATTTATTTCCACTCCAAATAATTTAACTCCTATTTTTATTAAAGCTTAAAGCGGCATTATACACAATCAGATCCTTTGTCCATCTAGCCCAGTATTGTCAACATTGACTGGCAGCAACTCTCCAAAGTTTGAAGCAAGATTCTTTCCTAGCCACACCAGGAGATGTTGGGGTTTGAACCTGGGACCTTCTGCTAGGGTGACCTTATGGGAAGGAGGGCAGGGCTCCTGTATCTTTAGCAGTTGCATTGAAAAGAGAATTTCAGCAGGTGTCACTTATATTTATGCAGCACCTGATGAAATTCCCTCGTCATCACAAGAGTTAAAGCTGCAGGAGCTATAGTAGAGAGACCAGATACAAAAGAGGCAGGGCTCCTGCAGCTTTAACTGTTGTGATGAAGAGGGAATTTCACCAGGTGTTGCATGTATACAAATGACACCTGCTGAAATTCCCTTTTTTATACAACTGTTAAAGTTACAGGAGCCCTGTCCTCCTTTTCATTTGGCCACCCTACTTCTGCTTGACAAGCATGTCTTCTACCACTAAGTTGAAGCCATTCCTACAGCTGGATAATGGCAATTGACAAACAAAAGAGCCTCAGATTTGTTCCTCTGCAACCATGAGAACCCACTATTCTCAAAGACTTGGGTGAGGAGAAAAAGCAGAAAAACAAACCCTCTTGTGTGTTCGTATAAAGTCAAATACAGTTCAAAATATCTCTTGCCCACCTCCCCTCTTGAGAATACCCATGAAAAAAGAAGAGAAAGGCCTGGGTAGGAAAGGGGAAAAGAAGAAAAGAACAGTGGTGATTGGAAATGGAGTGGGGAGAAACAGAATTCCCTAAGCCAAGTGGCTCCACTTCAGAGGAATTTAGGAGTGTGTGGAGGGTGTATGAGGATTACACAACCTTAAATTAACTTTATGAGTTGCGGTGGCTGAGGACTTTTTTTCCCTGGCTTTTTTAAAATTGAAAAGTTCCAGCATTTCCTGGATCATGACATCACATATCCCTACCCCTCTTTTTGGTATTATTTGCTGCCTGCAAATTATAACAAGGGAGAAAATAAAGCGGAAGGGGAGAAAAGGGTTTGTGGAGGCTGATTAAATCCTTTGCTGTGCTGAAGCTACTGAACTTCTGCAGAAGCCAAAGGTTCCAGTTTGGAGCAGTAAAATTAGATGCTCTGTGGGAAAAAACACTATTTCACAGGGAGCTCTTCCTGCTCTTCCATCTTCAAAATTCCATTGCAAGCAAGCTCCCAACTGTGGGCATGTAAGAGCGTCATCAGACTGGGGGGGGGGGACTGCGTTTCCTTAGAATTGTCCCCCCGCCACGCTTCTGTCCCATGACACTTACTCTTTCTTCACAATGACAATGTGACCCATTCAGTGGGCATTTTTATTGCACCACTTTTCCTGCACACAAAATTGAAAAAAAATCAGATTTACTAGGGTCTATTTTGTAATGGAAAGGTGGCCAGAAGGAGCAGAAGACATATGGGAAGCAGATGGCATTTTCAAAAGGAACTGCAAACATCCATAAGTGGGCAGTAATGAGAGTGCGATAAAACGCTTGTCTGATGACACTCTCAGTGGAGAAAAGTAGGGGGGAATGAGCAGACTGTGGAAAAAAAGGTGGCACTCTTTCATGCTACACTCCCTATTGGTCTGCTGAGGGAGTAAGTCCTAAGGTCTCCTAGTAACTGCAAGTCTACTGAGCTACAGAGGGAAGAAGCAGGCTTGCATTACAGCAGATTATAGCATTGGGGCCAGCTCAAAAGATCTGGGGCACATGCCCGGGTGTGCCTTCCTATAATGACAACGATGGTAGTACAGAATAACTACAGGTACAAACTTTTATTTGTTCACATTGTACAGTAAGGGTCACAGGATCTCTTTGTTCCAGCACAGAGATGTGAGAAATTCCCCTGAGAAATTTTGCTAGCCTTATTATACTCCTCTTGAAATTCTTGAGCTATTCCATCTGATAAAGTTATAATTTTCAGTGTAAGCATGAAGACAAACCAGGGATGTACAGAAACTTCCTGAGATGTTTCACACCTTTTGTTACCACTAGTAACTTTGGGGAAGTTTTACCTGAGGAAGAATCCACATATTCATTTGATTATGGTCATGGATTCGCCTGGCATCAGCAGGCAAGCAGTTCTGAGACACTAGAAAGGGAGGATCACAGAATAACGTCCATATTATAGGAATGAGAGAACTGATGCTCAGAAATCTCATTGGAACATGAGGGTTGATCATTCCAGGAAATGACATTTTTGAGCATGCTCGGAAAAATCATTTCCACTACAGTGTCCAGGCAGAAGGCCTGCATCTGCTAAGATGGGCTTCCTCTCCTGCCAGACCATCTCGGTTTTCACAAAGAAAAGTAAGAGGGCTACGATTTTCCTCCTCCTCCTCCTCCTTTATTTATTTACAAAAATTTATACTGCTCCATATCTGAAACAGATTCCAGAGTGGTGAACATAAGAATTAAAACAGTAAAAGATACAAACATCAAGGCCTTTATCACACGGGCAGTTTGATCCACACCCGCAGCAACTTTGAGCCAATTTTTTCACACAACGTCATCCCCCTCACGCTGCTCTTGCGCCCCAAGTGCTCTGTTTCCCATTTCACTTTAGAAGTATCCCTGAACAGGGATTGTCCATTTGCTCCCCTCCTCCGCAGGCTTAGCTGAGGAATTGGAGCAAAACCTACCACATGTGATCAAAATGTTATACTTGCATAGGAAACTGAGGGGGAACCCGCATAAGCAAACTGGGTAGGTGTGATAAAGCCCTAAAACACCATTATTATACTAAAAAACCTTGGCTTCCTGGAATAAGACTGTTTTAAGAGGTGCCTGCCTGACCTCCAGGGGCAGGGAGTTCCACAGAAAGGGGCCACCACGCTGAAGGCTCTTCTTCTGGTGGACTCCAATAAGGCTATAGGTCCATGTGAAACCAAAAGGAGAATGCTCTCTGATGACCTCAGTGACCTGGGCAGGTTGGTAAGAGAGAAGGCACTGTCTCAGGTATTCTTAGCTTAGCTTACAATGTTGGGGGAGGAATTGGCAGGGGACAGCTAGTAAGTGAGCAGGCCATTTTGGAACCTGTTAAAACCTGAATGGGCCTGGACCAGACTTGGATAACAACTATTCAAGCAGAGGGGCTCATATTTTCATCCCCCCCAAATGTCAAATGCTTACCTTTCCCAATGGTCCCCTCTACAAGGATTCGCTTTTGCGCCCGGTTAGGTGATTATGCGCATAATCGCTGAAGCGCATTTACACCTAATACCTCTGCACGAAAGGCGGCGAGAGGCGGCGAAGCACATTAACGGATTACCAAAATGCGCTTTACAAGTAGTTAATGCGCATAAGCGCTTGTTCACATAGTCAAAATGCGGTTTAACGGCCGGAGCAAAATAAAACTCGCGATTTAACGCGCATTCGATAATGCGCATAATCGGAGAGATAACGCGCCTCTACACCCGATTTGCGCTCCGTTCTTGTAGAGGTAAATTTTTTAAAGCGCCTTGAAAGAGCTTTAAACCTCTCTTGTAGAGGCAGCCTATGTTGTATTTAATTTTCACCTGTAAATCCAAGTACTTATAAACCTATATCTGTCAAGACAAGTTGAAGACAAATTTGTCAACGGATCATAGTTGCAGGTGTTTTAAAGCAGTCAGAGCCATTGCATTCCTTAAATTACAGAAATGATTAGCATGGGTAAAACCAAGAACAAATAAGGCTAATGAAGCTTACACTTTTTGCTTGTCTCTGGGAATGAATTATTAAAAGAACCAAAGAAAATGATTTAGGTGTCTGTGATTAATTTAGATATTTATTGCTTGTTTCTACATTAATCACTTGTGAATCTATTGTGAGAATTAAGATTAAGGACACATTTTGATTAGTATGGAGAAAGTAATTTTCAAAGTGATAGACATTGTAGGTTTTGCATGAGACAAATCTCATTATCTGGTGCTTGGGTACTTTTTGTTTTCAAATCTTGTTAGCGTTATCAGATAAATATTTCTGGTATTGTGAGGAATAAGTTTAATTTTCAGAATAAAGCCACCTATGTTTGTAAATACTATAATTTTGTGTCAAACCCCTTCTGCATCAAGTAAAGCAGGTGTTCTGTTAACAGCAATGAAAAGAGAGTTGCCTCTATGAGTTATTTTTCAGACACTTAAGGGGACATCATAGAAGGTAATCAAGAAGAAAAACTGATCATGCTTTGTTGAGGATGCTTTTAAGTAAGTAATTTATTGCCATGGGGCCAGGAGTTATAGTATTGTCATGGGACAACAACAGGGAACTCTTGGGCCAAATGAAACTCATGACAGAAACCACACAGCTCTTCTATTCCGCACCAAAAATCAAATGAAGGGTTAGAGAGGTAACAGCAATTATGGCTGAAATGTTCTAACACAATAAGGTATGGTGGTGATGGGGAATCCTGTATCACCCTGCATTAGGGTGACCAGATAAAATCCAGGTCAGGGCTCATGTAACTTTAACAGTTGTAGAGCAAAGGGAGTTTCAGCCAGTGTCATTTGTATGCAATTAGTTCCTGGTGAAATTCCCTCTTCATCACAACAGTTAAAGTTGCAGGGGCCCTGCCTTCTTTTGTATATGGTCACTCTAGTATAGTGCCTGCACCTTTAACTGTTGTGATGAAGAGGGAATTTCACCAGGAACTAATTGCATACAAATGACACTGGCTGAAATTCCCTTTTCTCTACAACTGTTAAAGTTACATGAGCCCTGACCTGGATTTTATCTGGTCATCCTACCCTGCATACATGAAGGTCTGAACAGGAATGCTTCCTGTATCCATGGATGCGCTACACATGATCCAAAACCCTGGTTTTCCAAGGTTCTTCTGGAGTGCAGGAGGCTCCTGTTAAGACTGTCACCCTCCACATATACAGGAGGGAGGGGCTGGAGCGCTCCTCTCTTCACACGTTAATTCAACATGGGCTGATAAACAACTGAAGAGGACTAAAGAGTTAAAGAGTGATATAAAATTATTATACTTTTTTCTCCAAAGAAGGATAGGTTGCTTGCCTGTAAGTGTAGTTCTTCGAGTGGTCACCTGTGCATTTGCACATATGGGCTCTGTGCCTGTGTAGAGCCCCATTTCAGGAAACTTCCAGGGCCTGTTGTGTCGACAAATTCATTAACGGTGGTGGAGTGAGATTCGCACTGGTGAAGTCAATACAGACTGCCTCGGTACCAATTTAGCCTCTTTCTTAGAGTTCTTGTTCTTAATCTTAGGCCTCAAAGAAGAGTTTGGAGTTCTGGCCTTTTTTTTTACAGTGTCTTTGCCAAAGATAGTGTCAATGACCTCCCAGGTGTGAGTGGGTCATGTTGACTGAGAAATGCCCAAGTGTGGGTGGGTAGCCAGCGTCCAACTGGGAAGGGGGAGTGGCAAGGCAGACCCAGACACTTGCATAGGGTGCCATGGCAAGGGTGCCACTTCTGACAGACCCTCTCACAGGTCAGGTGATGCCTGATCCATAGGTTTCGGAGGTACTTCCACAGCTTCAAGTGTCCTCCTTCACAACATAATACAAAGTCTGTCATACCAATTGTATCCAGCCAGCTTTGTAAAAGCCTGGCAACAGATACAGGCATCCCCCTTGTGTCCTTCTCCAAGACAAAAGAAGCAGAGATAATTACCATCTGTGAGTGAAAGTTTACATCCACACTGGACCCACTCACAGTAGGGGGCCCTGTAGGGCCATACGCCCTGAGGTGATTAGGTGATTGTGGTGATTGCAGAAAATAAACAAATATAGTAGGGTGACCATATGGAAAGGAGGACAGGGCTCCTGTATCTTTAAGAGTTGTATAGAAAAGGGAATTTGAGCAGGTGTCAGTTGTATGCATGCAGCACCTGGTGAAATTCCCTCTTCATCACAACAGTTAAAGCTGCAGGAGCTATACTAGTGTGACCCGATACAAAAGAGAGCAGGGCTCCTGCAGCTTTAACTGTTGTGATGAAGACAGAATTTCACCAGGTGCTGCATGCATAATAATAACACCTGCTGAAATTCCCTTTTCAATACAACTGTTAAAAATACAGGAGCCCTGTCCTCCTTTCCATATGGTTGCCCTAAAAATGTAAAGTCTGAAAAAAAGATAGCAAAAAAGAAAAGAAGGAATCAAATTGCAGCAGTTTGTAGAATTTGCTTACTGAACAAAGAGAAGTTCTTGAATGAGGTTACCACAATGATGGTAGAAAGAGGAATGAAGGAATAGGGGGATTCAGCCAGGGACACATGCACTGGGATGGTAGGGGAGGGTTCCCGATGAAAAGCTATAGAAGTTAGCTATAGAAGTTTCCTGAATCGGGGCTCTGCACAGGCACAGAGCCCATTGATGTGATGCATAGAGATCATGAAAAAGATCAGAAAACATTTTCTGAGGTGCAATATAATCCCTCAGATTTACAAAGGCCATGTTTCACTGAGACTATCTGAAAAAATGGTCAGGCGTTGTCTGTGACACAGACCTTGCAGCTCAGCAAAACTGATAACTGCCTTCTTCCTCGTTGATATGGGATGCTTCATATCAAATCAGTTTTGATGGACTTTAAAGCAAAGCCAATATCTTTAGCTGAGATTGGCATCAGGCTTTTGACAGCTGCTGGTAATTACTGGCAATAGAAACACTTGATCATCATCAACCTAGGAAGTTGACAAGGGCTTTCATGTCACCTTTTAAGCAGGTATTTATTGGCTGCTGAAAGCTGATGTTAGGAAGAGGGGAAGCTATAAATAGTGAAACAGGACAGTGAATGTACATCCCATACAAAGTTTCCACCACTGCGAGACCAACCAGCCATATCATGAAGCAGAAGTAACATTGTTAAACAGAACCTTCATGCAGTGAGTTTCATCACCTACAGTCCACATCAATGGCAGCCACCAGGAGAGCTGGAGAAATTTACTATGTGAAAGTCCTAACTCATGCAGTCAGATGGGCCCATAGCTTCAGCTTCTTTTGTGCGTGTTGGTGGGGTTTCCACCTTTCTTTAAAGGGAGAAATAAAGCAGTGGTATGGAAATAAGGAAAACTTCTCCTTTGCTTTTCTGCTAGTAGTTAGTAAAGTCAGGAAACAAAGAGTGGTAAATAAATAGAAAATGCCTATGTTAGGAAATAAATATTTGGGACCAATCACAAAAGCAAGTGTGATACAGTAAAGGTACCTGACAGCTGGCCAGACACTGTTTTGTTTATTAAATTGTCTGTGTATTGTAGTGGTTTTTAAAGGATTATTGAATACAAAAGGAAGCTGAGATCAATCTGGAACACTGGTTTTTAAACTAACAAAGCTTAAAAGAGTTCTGGGATCGTTTATGCAATATTCGTTTCCAAGGGTATTTGTAAAATTTAAAAGAAACTCTCTAGAGGATACTGACTTTCATTTCAGAGAGGAAAAAGTGAAGCAGACCAAAGAATTAGGTAGTTTTCCATCTGACTCCATGTGAATATGATGCTAAAGAGAATATAAGAGCATGATCTTCTGAAAAATAAGAATTCTATCAAAGCCATTTCACAATGAGATAAAGTTTATAGCAGGTAGATGAGAGAGACCCTGCAAGATTATGAAAAGGCAGAACTTGGGCTTTAAAATTGGAAACATAAAGAAACCAGAGAGGGAATCTTTTCCATTTCATTGGATTCTTCATCTATGACTTTAACGTTGCAATACTGAACAGATAGTTAAAAGACAATTGGAAAAATGGAAGACTTCAGAATTGAGATTCAATAACAAATATGATAGCATTTCTTTCAGTACCAATCACACAACCACTGCCAAAATTAATTTGTTTTCAACTTGTCTGTGTCGGATGTATTATGTCATCTTGAGTTCTTACCTTGTTGACTTCATTTCCATCCATCCATCCATCCAATTTAGACTGTTGCCTCCAAAATCTTATGCTACAATAAGCTAGTTTCTCTCTAAGGAGCTTCCAGATCACTTTCAAAGGCAGCCCCACATATAAAGTATTGCAGTAATCCAAACAAGAAGTTACCAGAGCATGGATATCTGTAGCTTCGATATCTCTGGTTGTAGTTGGTATGTAGCCTCAACTAATAAGAGGTGATCTGTGCTACAGAGGCTACCTGTGCTTCCAATGACAGTGCTAGATCTAAGAGCACCCCCAATCTTCAAATCTGTTCCTGCAACAGCCTCCAGAATAGGTTGAATATCACTCAACCAGGCAGAAGGACCAGCCACTAACACTCCCAATGCTTCTCGCCTTTGGTGCCATTCTGGCAGTTCTCAAGCCCTGTTCAGAAATCTCTCCCCCCCCCCCATGTGACTAGGATCATGTGATGAGGAGAGAGGGAAATTACCCACCCCTCCAGTGCCTCTTCATTGCCTGCCACGTCAGCCTTCCACATGCTGGAGAAAAAAACTTCTGCAACACTAGTGAATTTTTTTGTGTGATCTAAAATCATGCACAAACAGGGTTCTGAATCAGCCTACTCAAGTAAGGAAGGCATGGAAGACAGCAGGAATGGGAGATGAGGATGCAAGGGAAGGCACGGTGGCAAAGTGCTTATCCCTGCTCTCCCCCTCATGCCATTCTCATCACGAGTGGGGTGGACAGGACTCTGAATAAGGCGTATGTAACACGTGTCAACTAGGGGATATTTATACTGCAAGCATAGTTTATAATAACCAATGCAAATATATAACCTGCGGTATTAATGGCAAAGAATAAAAAAATTGAATTTAAACATTGTAAATTTCATGTGTTTAGGAAAAAGCTTCTCCTTAATACATGGTAAGAAAATAATAAAACAGAACCTTACATCTTTCAAAATGTCTCTGCATACCATGCATCAGAGTAAAATAGATCATCCGTAAAAAAGACAATTTTAGAGCACCAACCAAGTGTTCATAACATTAATCAGAGATGTCTATTAGAAAGCAACACGTGAATGACAGAGGATTTTTATTGCTTTGTTTTTCTTCATCTCTTTTATAAATCATCCCATAAAAGTAGCCATCTAGTTTTTATTGATCTAAATTTAATCTGGGCTACAATACATCAAACACAATAAAGCCTAATAACATTAGTACTTCAGTTGAGCCCATCTAGCTGATGTACTTTCCAGTAGGTGGGATGGCTATGGAGAGGCCTGTGGATCCATATCTCTCTTTCCCCTCCCCCCTTCCCCAGCCATTGTCTCTGACCCTATTTTGTGGGCAGTGCGGGGGGGGGGGGATTCCCTGCTCAGATTTTCCTCTACTGAGGTCGTAGATGTGTCAATATCCTATGCCCCCTAGGACACCCTCCCCCACCCCCAGCGACCATAAGGTTGCTCTGTAAGAATGCATAAAATCTTTGGAAATCAATGAGAGTTAAGCAACCAACCTGTTGAAGCCCACCCAAGATCTGTTACTTCTTGTACACAAAATGGTAGGAATATTTTTTTAATATTGCTGAAATGCATGGGAATTATACGTACAAATTCAGGGAACCCTGCCCATTACTAAATGTTTTCCATGCCCTTGATGATGTTTGTGTCATTTTAAAGAACCTATAAGCAATGCTTCGAATTGTGCCCTGGGTCAGCCTATTGATTTCTTTCATAATTAGCATTTATAGAGCATTCAAAGCCCTTCAGTTACATTATAACTATATCCTGTGCAACAACCCTAAGAAGCTAGCTAAGTATTATTATCATCGTTACTGCAGATGAAGGGCTGAGGATGAGCAAATAGCAGCTTGCAAAGACCACTTAATAAGTCCATAAATGAGGTAAAATTTTGAACCAGGCACTTGCTTTTTAGGCACTGCACTACTGCAGTACAGTCTGTAACCCTTTTTCAACCAAGGACTGAAATACCTGAATTTGAAAATAGGACTTGCCATTTGTCACAAGTTTTTGTTAGCTCTCCCTCATGTTTATTTCTTAGTAGGAGCATGGATTGGATTTGGAAGGAATGAAAAATTGGAATGGAGCCAATTCCGTTAAATTTTCAGTGATTCAAAAACAAATGCAGTGAGTAACAAATGGGTAGGAATACCATTTTCTGTATCCAATTTATGTCTATTCATTAGCCATTTGGGGGTGCGGGATTACATTTATCTGGAGGCAGCAGTGCTGTTTTGGAATACTGCTTCTGGTGGCTGCCATTTTATTTTTCCAGAATATCCTCAATGTTGAATCATTCTGGGACATTCCAAGGGGAAAAGGCAGCTCCCATTGGAACTGTCATTTTCATTGTGGCAGTTGTAATTTCTCCCCAACGTGTCCTGAAGTGATGCAACATCTGGGGTATATGGAAGATAAAATAGGCAGCTGTCAAAATTAGTAGCAGTGGCAAATAAATAGATGTACAGGTAAAATAGACGTAAGTCCCAAATGAAAAGAAGTTTAAACATTACTGACACACCCTTATTCTTACTGATGCTCATGGCTAGCGTACACTCTGTGGACCAAAAAAGGGCAACAAGACAGGGATGTCTGACTGACCAAAAGTCAAGCTCATCAATGAATCCAATGTCAAAGCTCATTCCAATTCATGCATGTATTGGATTGCAAACTTTGGGTGCGGGGAACACTGCACAAAAAATGTGCGCATATTTTCAAGCACATTTTCCCAAATGTACACATCAGTTGTGCACACTTTTGAAATGAACACATTTCAAATGTATACCTTCTTATATTGACTAAAACATGTTTTTAGTGAATGGCGAGCTCCCTTGGAGTTTGCCTTGCACGATTGCAGAGCATTGCCCAGCCGGCCCTCTTCCGGCCGAACCAGCCCGGCAAGCACTCAGCTTTGCGTGTGTCCGAGGCCATTAGCATGCTGAGAGAATTGCACACTTTCTGGAGCCCTCAGATGTGTGCTTTCCCTTCCTTCTCCCTTGCCCATCAGGGCCTGAAAGCATAAAGAGGCCCTTACAGTATCAATGGGGGAGGAAGGGGGGAAAGACATGGGAAATCTCACTTTACTCTGATGCATGGTATGCAGAGACATTTTGAAAGATGTAAGGCTCTGTTTTATTATTTTCTTTCCACATACTAAAGAGAAGCTTTTCCCTAAACACATAAAATATATTATGTATACATTCTTTTTTTATTCTTTGCCATTAATACCGCGGGTTATATATTTGCATTGTTTATAATAAATTGTTCACAAAGGAAACATGGAATGAAAATCCACCGGCTGTGTTTGTCAGGGCCCGAGAGGGCCAAGCATGGGGGGTCCAGCGAGCTTGCAGGTCCTGGCGTATTTTCAACCCACCCCTGCATGTTTTTCAAATACATATCTTTGTAATGCACTTTTTTCAGACACATGTGTTTTGTTCTGCGAATCACATCGCAAGCTCAGAAATGTATGGACTTCAAACCGCAAATCCGCATTCAGTTCCAGGAGGCATGAATTGGATAAATTCTGGTTAAAACAAGACTGAAACAAAATTCTCACCCATCCTTAGCAACAGCAATAGTGGTGGTGGTGGTGGGTCTGTAAACCTAGTTTTATGAGGAATGGTTGAAAGAGCTGTGTGGCCTCAAGAAGAAAAGGTTTGGGAGAGAGACATGACAGTGGTCTTCAAATATCTGAAGGGCTTAACTAACTTGAATGTTGCTCTTGAGCAAAGACAGGGAATCTCTGGCAGGGATTGTTCTCTAATGGGGCCACAAGATCTTTGCCATTGGACACACCCCTTTTAAAACTCATCCCCTCCTACCTTTGATCTGTCCTTTTCTTCCCCACTGACTTTCCCTTGAGTTTTCACTTTTATTATTGTTGCATGGGCACTGAAAAAGGCTCCTTTTCTCAGTGCTCAGTGGGGAATTACTTTTATCTTGGATCAGCTGCTGATCCCAGAGATGTTCCCTGCAGGGGCCTAGGAGGGAGCTGCTTAGTGATTCAATCCTACTGACTTCTGAAGCTAGTCCTGATTACTTGTGAGTAGACAAGTAAAGCCTGCCCTACTCATTTGTGAGCAGACATACTGTTCATGCTTACTTCTGAGTAGACATAAAGAGGTCTGTCATGCCTACTTCAGAGTAGGCTTAAAATTAGTAAGGATGACATTTTAGCCTGCCTAGGTTGACCATATGAAAAGGACAGGGCTCATGTAACTTTAACAGTTGTAGAGAAAAGGGAATTTCAGCCAGTGTCATTTGTATGCAATTAGTTCCTGGTGGAATTCCCTCTTCATCACAACAGTTAAAGCTGCAGGCGCTATACTAGAGTGACCATATACAAAAGAAAGCAGGGCCTCTGCAACTTTAACTGTTGTGATGAAGAAGGAATTTCACCAGGTGCTGCATGCATACAAATGACACCTGCTGAAATTCCTCTTTCTCTACAACTGTTAAAGATACAGGAGCCCTGTCCTCCTTTTCATATGGTCACCCTAAACCTGCCCATTCTGCCTTTGGGCCCACGCACATATGGAATCCTCCTCCTTCCCCATGCCTTGAGACTTTTCCCAGGTTGGAATTCAGTCTTTGGGCTGAAAAAGGCTCACCACCCCTGCTCTAGAGGAAAGCACTAGAACGAATGGGTGGAAATTGCAGGGAAGCTACCTTTCAGGAGAAACAACTGACGGTAAGAGGTGTTTGACAGTGGAATAGACTGCCTATGGAAATGGTGGGCTTTTCTTCGCTGTAGATATTTAAGCAGGGTCTATAGCAGGCTGACCATATGAAAAGGAGGACAGAGCTCATGTAACTTTATCAGTTGTAGAGAAACGGGGATTTCAGCCAAGAATCCTAAAGTTGCAAGATTAAGCACTGAACAAGGGGGTTGGAATAAAAGGCCTCCAAGAGCCCTTCCTACTCTAAATTCTGTGATTCTATGTATCAGTTCTGAATGTTCTTGAGATTGAGAAGCTGAGGACATTTGACCTCATATTTATGGTTGATATTTTGTGCATGATAGTTTATTAATTGCATATTTGGCTATATTTTCTACTTAGGCACTGAAGCTCTGCATATAAAGGATTTTATTTAGCATACGTCATACATTGAGCTAATTAGGAGAGGAAAGCCATTCTTTAAGCTAATTAAGTGTGGTTTTTAAATGTGTCCTTTTGGGTTTTGTATATAAAGATCAACAATTCAGCACTGCAGAACCTTGCATACTAATGAATACAGAAAAGAAGCTGCTGCCAGTGTTTATTCATCAATATATAGGCTTTGTGTAGCATCATTTGGAATAACCTGATAAGCAGAGCAGACCACAAGGTCAACATATCCAAATTTTGAACTAGTTATGAATCCAAGTTATGGATTCATAACTAGCTTTTTAACAGCAACAAAAATCATTGACAAAGGTGTTTTTGCAGATAATTGAAAGCCAGTTTAGTTCTTCATTTAGTAGATAGGCCATGCTGCTTTCATTAGCAGTCTCCATAGATTGAAACCATACCCAAAAGTACTTTGTATCATAACTTAAGTCATCAAGTGTTTTATCACAGACCTAGATTATCATCATTTTATGTGTAGATACTTTTATTAGAAATTTGGGGGGGTCCAATTTTTCATTTCATTTAGTTTTAGTTTCTCCCATTTATGTACATGCAATTGGTGCCTTATTCATTCCATCGTACAGATTTCTGTATCTAAAATTAAAGTGTGCTATTCAAAATTCAAGCTACGTTAAAAGCTGAGCAATTGTCAAAATAACCAGTGTTAGCTTAGCCTCTTTCGACATTTAAAAACAAGTTTGCTAAATGATAGGTCTTTTTGTCCCCCTTGTCATTTGTTACTTACAGGATTTCGGAGATGATGATTCTCTCTACATCACCAAGGTAACAACTATTCACATGGGCAATTACACGTGTCATGCCTATGGCTATGAAGAACTGTATCAGACCCACATTCTTCAGGTGAATGGTTAGTAAATGGCACATATGACAATTCGCTGAAATGTTCCTGTGAGCAATGCTGAATGTTAATATTTTTCTAACAAAAGCAACAAAACAAAACATACCACATATTTTCATTGGTACCTGCAAAAGTGGTAAAGCATCTGCTTCTCTATTAATTTGGCCAGTGCAGAAGTTCACAGTCAGAAAGAAACCATAAACAGAGATATGAACCAAACAGGTATATAAAAATATTTGTTCATTTTTACCTATAGTGACTTGGATCAAGACTTAGTCATGCTTAGAGTAGACCCACTGACAAAACAGGCCCTGTCATGAGATAGAGGCAGCATTCGGATGACACTTTAGGCAACGGAGGGGGGAATAGCATACAGACCGTGCGTTCTTTTGGCGGCACCACGGCAGCACTCGCCACACGACATGTTGCCCCTCCCCCGTCACATGGCTGAAAATCCAGGCATCCTTCTGGGCTGCTGCATTTCCTCCCTCCCACCTCCCTCAGTATTCCGGCCGTATCCCAGCATGCACCACAAATTCTGCCGGCTGTATCGGAGCAGCCAGAGTTTTTTCCGGCTGCTCCAGCTGGCGAACTCTATGACCAAACGGAATAGTACACAGAGAGAGGGAGGTTCCCTCCACACGACACTTTAAACAACAGAATTCGGGATCAACAATGTGCAAGCCCATTGTTTTTCTCCGTTGTTGAAGTGCCCCAAATAGCACTTGAACAACGGTTGTTCCCCCCCCCCCCCAGGTTGATTATCGTGTCATCCGAATGCTGCCAGAGAGGAGCCGCCTCACACAGCAGATGCTAAGTGGTGGGAGTGGCAGCAAAGTGTTAGAGAACAGAGCTGTGTGTATCATACAACTTCCCCTTCCCCTCTCTGTTAGCCTGCTGCCCTTGGTGCCCTACTGCCTCTGTGGTGGAGGATGGTGTCCTGTGACCATTCAGCTGCCTTTTTGTTGGCTGCTTTACATGGAATGGGGGGAAAGGTACCATTTTGTCCATCACCTCCAACAGAAAAAAAATGGTCCAGCCCAGCCCATCGAAATCAGTGAGACTTTAGTTATTCATGACTAAGTCCCATTCATTTAAATCAGTCTACTCTAAACATTACTAAGTCTGGGAGCAAATCATTCAGTAACATTTCTAAGTGTAGCAGCTACGAGTGATTACCAGGCCTTTGTTGATTACTGTATATCTTGCAGGTGAATGACTGCTTCTTCCTGACAGATTTCCTTTTCTTGGCCACTGACAATTTGTGACATCATGGTGGCTTGTCCCGTGTGGTCTACTCCACTTCCCATGTGGTAGGGCTGGGTCCCCAACATGTTACTTATGGGCACCAGGCATCCCTAAAGTCCTGCAATGTTGACCACCAGGAAATCAATTTCCCTCTGCACCAGATTCTGCCTGCCATTGGCTCAGTTCAGACAGCACATTAGTCAATGGTGATTTAAGTTGTCAACCATGAGTTGAGCAGTAAGTGGTTGGTTACTGAGTTGTCTGTCAGGCAAAAACCACCCCATGGTAGACTATTTTGCCAAAATTGTCTACTGAGGAACATGACATGCTGCAGAGTTGACTAGTCCACAACAGTTAGTGTATTGTCCGAACTGAGCCCGTGGATTATTTTGCAGGGTTGACTTCACTATCTCGGCTGGCTACAGAGTTCCCGGGCATGAGTGACCAAAGCAGCGGCTGCCACTCTAGTCCAGCCAGCAGAATTCACAATGGCTACTGGGATAGCACCGGGAGGACTGAGGGTGGGGAGAGGGGCAGGGACTGTGTCAGTCAAATGCCGGGTTGACAATGGCCTGGTTCAGACGACATAATCAATGGAGTGGGGAAAACAATTGTCAGTTGTGTTGCTTATTGTGTCGTGTGGAGGGCAACACACAACGCACACACAACTGACAGTACGCTATTTGGGACACTTAAACAACTGAGAAAAACAACGGGCTTGCATGTTGTTTATCCCGAATTCTGTTGTTTAAAGTGTTGTGTGGAGGGAACCCCCTCTCTCCGTGTACTATTCCATTTGGTCATAGAGTTTGCTGGCTGGAGCAGCCGAAAAAGTTCTGGCTGCTCTGATACAGCCGGCAGATCTTGTGGTGCATGCTGGAATTCTGCCGGAGGACTGAGGGAGGTGGGAGGGAGGAGACGCAGCAGCCCAGAAGACACCGGGACTTTTAGCCACGCCAAGGAGGGAGGGGCAACATATTATGTGGCGGGTGCCACTGCAGCGCCACCAAAATACTGCTTGATCAGTATGCTATTTCCCCTTCCATTGCCTAAAGTGTCATCCAAATTCACCCTATTAGTCCACTCAAAGCCAGCTTCAACCAATCCACAGTTGTGTAGGAACACACTGGCCTGTTTCGGACGACATGCTAATCAATGGAGGGGGGGAAACAATTGTCAGTGTGTTGCTCATCGGCAGCATTTGGATGACATTCTAGGCAATGGAGGCGCATTTGGATGACACAATAATCAAAACAACTGACAATTGTTTCTCCCCCCCCCCATTGATTAGCGTGTCGTCTGAAACAGGCTGTTGTGTGGGGAGTACCCGCAAAAGAATCAACTGTCAGTTGACTATTAACCCACCATTGACTGTTGTGTTGTCCGAATGCAGCCCTTAGCTGTTCATCTTTCTGCTTGCTATTCCTTTGCTGCACATGCTCGTTTCCATTCTAATCAGTGGCAGCAGGCAAAGGATTGGTAGGAGAGAAGAGAGAAGGATCTCTGGTGGCTGAGCTGAGTCAGTATATTGGTATTTTGAAAGAGGAAAAGTAGGCAATGCAAAATATGTTATGTGTTGTCACCTAGTGGTAACAAAGCAAAAGTGTTCCTCTGAGAATAGTTGGTACTGAGCATGCTCTAGGCCTGAGCTTCTGAGTGTGGTTACAAGATGGATAACAAACGGAATTGTATGAAGAAATAAACCAGTTATTCAATCTTACTGGTGTAGGCTACCTATATTACAGGCTATACAGAACGGTGGGAGAGTCCATAGGTGGAGGGTGGAAAACACGACAGATAGGGCCGTGTGGGGGTGGGAGAGCAGGACATTACTGTGCTGCCCTCCTATATCTATGTGTGCTTTTCCCCCTCTCTAGGTCCATGTGCATGTGTGCATGCATGTCGTGTGCAGGGAGAGACATAGATGTGGAGGTTGAGTTGGCAGGCAGAAAGAGAGAGAGAGAGGGAGAATGTTTTCCTTCTATGAAATGAGGGTTCTGTAGAAAATTAGTTTCAAATGAGTGTTTTTGTATTTTGGGACTCAGACAATACCTCTGCCTTGTAAGCAGATTCTTGGGTAATTTGTATTGTGAATGGGTAAACCTCCTTGGAAGCCATTTTTACCCTCTGAGAATTCCAAATGTGGCCATCAGCCCAAAATGGTTTGAGAGCTCTGCAGAAGGAGCTGCCAACGGTCACTTTTTACAGCTGTACCGAAAAAGTTTTTGTGTAATGCCTGTTTTTGTTGTTGTTGCTTAGCAAATTTACTGTAATATATGTTTATGTTGATGCCACTTAGTGGTCAGAAGTCAAAAGTTTCTTTTAGAATAGCTGGAACTGAGCGTGCTCCAGCCTGTGCTTTTAGGTGTGGTTACAAGATGGATGCCAAACAGACATGTATGAAGATATAAGCCAGTTATTGGCTCAGTTCGGATGACAAGATAATCAACGGAGGGGGGAAGAGGCAACCATCAGTTGTGTTGCTTATTGTGTCATGTGGCAGGCAACACACAACTCACACACAACTGATGGTACTCTATTTCAGGCAATTAAACAACTGAGAAAAACACGGGCTGCTCAGTTGTTTATCCCGAAATCCGTTGCTTAAAGTGTCTTGTGTCGGGAACTCCTCTCTCTCCATGTACTATTCCTCTCAGTCATAGAGTTCACCAGCAGGAGCAGACAAAAAAAAATGGCCGCTCCTATACAGCCGGCAGAACTTGTGGTGCATGATGGGATATGGTCGGAGGACTGAGGGACGGGGAGTGAGGAGACGCAGCATCCCAGAAGGATGCCAGGACTTTCAGCTGTGCGAAGGGGGGAGGGGCAACATGTTGTGTGGTGCGCACCAGCAAAATAACGCATGGTGAGTGTGTTAACCCTTCCGTTGTCTAAAGTGTTATCCAAACACACCCATTCTTTCATCTTACTGGTGTAGGCTACCTATGTTACATTTACGTATTGAGGAGGAGAGAAGATTTGAAAGGGCTGAATTTGTAAGGGACTGGTTGCTGTCTGTTGAACCTTGATTACTCATTCAGGCTCCACACAGCTGTTAACAATATAATGGATTTGTTAACAGAGTTATATAGAGATTCTGGGCAGGGCTCTAAACACAGGCCTGAAGCAGGGCTTCTTTGAAGCTAAGCAAAGAGAAGAAGGAAGGAGTCTGGAGGCTGTACTGTGCTAGAGGAGACAGTGCAACACATTGATTCGACTTTAAGGGAATACTAACATTTTTTGTCTGTGTTCATATATATATATATATATATATATATAACGCTAGATGGGTTGTACACTTTGCAGTGCGGGGAAAACATATTTTCCCTCTCAAACTGTTATTTTTATGATAACTGATGAGGGTGTGGAGAGGGAGGAATAACAGCTTACTTGTCTATATCTATTTTTTACATACTTGGGTGTCAGGTAGCAATGTTGGTTGTTGTCATCCCTGAGAATTAAAGCCCCAAAGCCTTTGAAACTTATACCAAACTTCAAAGAAGATTATATGGAGTGGGATATTGTAGACAGTAGATCAAATCAGAGGCATACACCAACCTGTCTTTTCAAATACAACAAGTTGGGAGGAGATATATGTTCTTTGTAGATGAAAGCACAGGAAAGTGAGTTTTCTTTAAAAAGGGGGGGGGGGACAACTCTCTGAGGCTTCTTCTTATCAAAAGGAGAACTTCTCATTACAAATGTTCTTCCTCGTTTGCCTTGTAATATGCCCAAACAGCCACCGAGTGCTAGTAAATATGTCAGGTGAGTGGACATCAGTTTTTACAGAAGGATGCTGTAGTCTGTGAAAATATTTGTCTTTTACAGAAGGATGCTGTAGTCTGTGAAAATATTTGTCTTTTACACATTGTGGAGGATTCCTGCATTACCTCTTGAGATTTTCCTCTTAAAGTGCCCTTGTTGCAGTTCGTAATATGCTTCACTGCCCTCCACCCTTCGCTAACTTCTGCTTTTAAACTTGGACTGGCAACTGATGTTGGGGTGATGGATCAGAGGATGATGGCAAAACAATCCTGCTCCACTGACAAAAGACAGTGCCTGGTGTTGCAAGATAGGATCGTCTTCAAGTGTTTCTTGTATGTTGTGTTTTGACAGAAGAAAGGCAGAATGCTAGCTAGGTAAGGAAGAAAGCAGAATGCTAGACAAGAAGCTGTGTTTCTTAAAGTAATTTAAATAGATCAGTTTACATAAACAATCCAAGTGAGCAGGAGTGTAATGGTAAATGTTGAAGTGTGGGTAGGCACTCATTATGACAGTCCCCATAGCCACACCCCCAAGGAGAGTCCAGAAATACAGGCAGCTATGCAGACCTATATCAACCAGACAGTTCTAGCTGTTTTCATCTCCACCTGAAGCAGGTCTTTTGTAAAGCTAATGGGGCTTAATTGCCTGTTCAAGACCAAGCCTCCCCCAAATACTTTGCATTACAGCAGGGAACAATATGTTGATGCTGAGAAAATTCATGCTTTCCCTACCCCCAAATCCTGTGAAGACTGCAACTAAGCTCAAAGGGAACAGGGGAGTGGCAGATGATGTCAGCATCCCTGCTAATAAAAAAGTGCCAATGCTATGTCCCTGCAAGCCCTGGCTCCACTACATCACTGCAAGTGATTTAGCAGAATATGACTGTACTCAGAGAATACAGCCTTAAATATAATAGCATGCAATATTGCTTTAAAAAATTGGTAGAGAATCAGGATTTGCAAAGATCAATCCCTGGTTGTTCCTCCCTTTGTAAGCCATGCCATTCATACATACATATATCCCACAGAAGAATCTGCACTCAATAATTCTGAACATACGAAGATGCCTTATACAGAATTAAACCACTGGTCCATCTAGCACAGTATGTCTGTACTAACAGGCAGAGGCTCTCTACATTTTCAGACTAGAGTCTTTCCCATCCCTGCCTGGAGATCCCAGGGATCAAACTTGGGACCTTCTGAATGCAAAGCAGGTGCTCTATCACTGAGCTATTACATTTTCCCAAATGGTCATACAAATATACCAACAATAACTCAATCTGTATGGCCACAGGATGTGCAGACACATCCTAAGGAAAAATATATGGCAGAGTAGTTTCATGTATAATAAACCCTCAGTACCTCCAATAGCAGCACACACTCTAAAAGAGAGTGTGTGGGTCTAGGGTTCCCATCCCAATATTATCTTACCTGCCTGGGAGTTGCTAGTGTAGGTGTTATTCCAATGCTGTGCAATATCTGAAAATCCAGGTCCTGTGGGAGATGTCTGTGAAGAGGCTCTTTCTCCTGCCACCATGGTCTCTACCAGGAACTGGAACAATGGTCAAGTGAAACATTGTGGACTCCTGTGTGATCTGGGGACTTCTAACATTGCCAAAATTGCATTGGAAAGACACGCAAGCCATCACTGAAAGGGAGATTGGGTGTGTGAAAGAAAAACATGCAATGAAGTACAGGAAATTTGACATCAGATAAGTTGAACCAGTATAGCTTTGTGAGAAGTAACACCACTGGCATTTCTATAAAATGAGCTATCTTTCATATTATTTCTGTCAAGGAGAGGGAATGACTCTAATGCAATGTGCCCTACTTACATGAATATGTAATAAGGCTCATAAAGAAAAGTGGGTATGCTGATAACATGCTTCCCCGTTATATGTGCTCATACCACATTAGAGGATTGTATTTTATACATCAAGTTCAGTGCAAGAAAATACATTTATCATTTCTAACAGAAAGCTCTTTCGGGGATAAAGAGTCTCATAAAACAGTAATCTGCTATGAAAATGGATAGTTTGCAAACCAAAGACCCCTTAGTGTACGGGATCATTTTCCTTGGTTGCTGCACTGTAGAATAAGTTGACATAAATCATCATAACATCTTCCATGAAAATGGCTACCAAAGGCAGTTGGCTCCTCAATCCAATTTCAGAGATCCTCCAGGAGAGTTTACTAGTAATAGAGAGAGAGAGGCTGATTTTAAACATTGTAATATATGACAATCTGGCATTTAGAAGCATAAAGGTAGCAAATGCCTACCATTTTTTATACAAAAAATTCAAAATGTCAGAGGCAAATGATCTATCTGTCAATATAAATAATTGGTGCAAGATCAGAATGCTGATTTGGTTTAGGGCTTCACGCCTGAATCTCTCATCTTTGTGTTGCACCCACACTGGAGTGCCGCTGTTTATTTATTTATTTATTTATTTATTTATTTATTTATTTATTTTTTTATTTCATTTGTATACCGCCCCTATGTAAACTCCGGGCAGTTTACATAGGATCCGTAGGGAGAGGCGGGTTATAAATAAATTCTTCTTCTTATTATTATTAATTAAAAACAATATACAAAAATTAAAACAGCAAAAACATACAACATACACACAATGCACACATACATTTAAAACCACTGCAATAACCCAAAAAGCTACAAACCCAAAAACAAAACAAACCCAGGCTCCTCAGATATTGCTAAATGCCTGAGAGAAGAGGAAAGTCTTGACCTGGCGCCGAAAAGATAACAATGTTGGCGCCAGGCAGGCCTTATCAGGGGGATCGTTCCACAACTGGGGGGCCACCACTGAGACGGCCCTCTCCCTTGTTGCCGACCTCCGAGCTTCCCTCGGAGTAGGCCCTTGGAGGAGGGCCTTAGATGTTGAACGTAGTGTACAGGTAGGATCATGTCGGGAAAGGCGTTCCATTAGGTTTTGTGGTCCCAAGCCATGTAAGGCTTTATAGGTTAAAACAAGCACCTTGAATTGGGCTCAGAAACATACAGGCAGCCAATGCAAGTGGGCCAGAGTAGGTCTTATATGGTCGAACCTTCTGGTCCCAGTTATCAATCTGCCGCTGCATTTTGCACAAGCTGCAGCTTCCGAACCACCTTCAAAGGCAGCCCCACGTAGAGTGCATTGCAGTAATCTAACTTGGAGGTTACCAGAGCATAGACAACTAAAGCCAGGTTATCCCTGTCCAGATAGGGGCGTAGCTGGGCCACCAACCGAAGTTGGTAGAAGGCACTCCATGCCACTGAAGCCACCTGAGCCTCAAATGACAGAGATGGTTCTAGGATAACCCCCAAGCTACGAACCTGCTCCTTCAAGGGGAATGCAACCCCATCCAGAACAGGTTGAACACCCTCTATCCGGTCAGCGGAACCACCCACTAACAACGTCTCAGTCTTGTCTGGATTGAGTTTCAGTTTATTAGCCCTCATCCAGTCCATTGTTGCAGCCAGGCACTGGTTCAGCACATCCACAGCCTCACCTGATGAAGATGAAAAGGAGAAGTAGAGCTGTGTGTCATCAGCGTACTGATGACAACGCTCTCCAAAACTCCAGATGACTGCACTCAACGGTTTCATGTAGATGTTGAACAGCATGGGGGACAGGACTGACCCCTGCGGAACCCCATACTGGAGAATCCACGGGGCCGAGCAATGTTCCCCAAGCACCACCTTCTGAAGCTGACCCGCCAAGTAGGAGTGGAACCACTGCAATGCAGTGC
The DNA here is from genome assembly GCA_029215795.1 of Anniella stebbinsi. Lineage (NCBI taxonomy): Eukaryota > Metazoa > Chordata > Lepidosauria > Squamata > Anniellidae > Anniella > Anniella stebbinsi. The sequence continues at coordinate 86,219,155 of JARDYH010000005.1, read as the reverse complement.
CTTCCACTCCCAACTCAGACAGTCGTCACAGAAGGATACCATGGTCGATAGTATCGAAAGCCGCTGAGAGATCCAGGAGAATCAATAGAGTCACACTCCCCCGTCCTTCTCCTGACATAGGTCATCATACAGGGCGACCAAGGCTGTTTCCATACCAAAACCAGGCCTGAAACCCGACTGAAATGGATCCAGATAATCGGTCTCATCCAAGAGTGCCTGGAGCTGGCTCGCAACCACCCGCTCCAGGACCTTGCCCAGGAATAGAACATTTGCTACTGGCCTGTAGTTATTAAGATTTTCAGGCCCAAGGAAGATTTCTTTAGTAGTGGTCTCACTGCCTCCTCTTTCAGGAGGCCTGGGACCACTCCCTCTTGCAAAGAGGCATTAATCACTTCCCTGGCCCAGCCAGTTGTTCCATCCCTGCTAGCTTTTATTAGCCAAGAGGGACAAGGATCCAATACAGAGGTGGTTGCACGAACCTGTCCAAGCACCTTGTCAACGTCCTCGAGCTGTACCAACTGAAATTCATCCAAGAAAACAAGCCATGCCATTTTACCTGTTATAGTTTCCTGTATTTTTGTCTTCCTCCTTGTGGTCTCAGTATATTAGTATATGCTGCGTCTTTGGGTACTTGAGCCTATGTAGCCAAAACAGTAGCACAGGAACCCTAAGCTTTGCAGAAATACAGAATATTGTACTTCTTTTTGTACTTAGGAAAACCCCCAAAGAAAGAGAAACCTGCAAAAACAGCCCAATAGGAACTAAGCATGCTCGGTGGTCACAGAATGCTGACAGTTGAGAACGGGGGTTGGGGGGGACCCTGAAAAGTAGGTGGGAGAAGGACTGATTTATTTATGTAAAACTATTTTTAGGCCGCCTTTCAGGATAGAACCCTCCCATGGAGTGGCTGGAAGTTTGAACAGGGAGCATTCCACACTGAAAGCAAACATGCACCTGGGAAAGACTATGACATTTTGTTGAAGGGTTCCACTTGTATCTTAGATATTATGTCCTCAGCTAATAATTGTCTTGGCTTGTGTATTTGTTGAATTTTGAATGGTAGCACAGCACCACATGCACAGGCGTGTGCGGCACATTTCATTATGGTGTGCACTCAGGTGTGCTTAGTGCTTGAAACATTAGGATGTGCCTGGGCACACCTAGCACACCCCTTATGCATGCTTATGACCACATGTTCTACCATTACAAATTGCTGAATGTCAGAAAAACCCAAGGGGAATGTGTGTTGAACAGGTATTTTTTATTGTTGGGTGAGGGCAGACATAGCATTCTAGGAGTTGTCACAACTGCATTTTCATCCATGGAGCGAGAACGTGGGTTTACAACTTGCATTACAGACATACACACCTGCAAATTGGATGCTAGATAGAGATGGTTGGTTTTCCACTCTTCTGTCCCTTTATTGTTATGTGGGATCATTCTGCCCTGCACGGCATTCCTCCTTTGAATCTTTTTTTTTTTACCTTCTCTGTTATCCATGCACATGAGCAAATTGATAAAACACTTTTTAAAATTAATCTTGATGTGATCTAGTTATGATTGCATCATCTTTCTCTTTGTGCAGTGTTTGGTTCTGATGAGGTGCATGCATTCTCCCACATTGACAAAACACCAGCCAAAGAGAAACTTGATAGAACTTATAAGTACAATTACATCAAGCCTTTGTTATTTTTGCAATGTTTTATCCATGCACAAGTGTGAACCAGTGGGGATGAGAATGAATGAATGAATGAATGAATGGAAGGAAGGAAGGAAGGAACAGGAATTTGTGGCAAGCTGCACATACACAGTACACTGTACAAAATGAGGCTTCCTAATGCATCCTTTGGCATTGTTCCACTGTAAATAAAACTGGTAATACAGCAGGACAAGTTTGGAAGAATCTCTAATGCTGGATCAGGGAATTGCATCTCATTCCATGAGGGTGTACCAATCCTCAGTCTTGCGCCTTTCCTTAAGCTTTTAAAAAAAAGAGCATATTCACATTGAACCCTGTGTCCATTCACCATTCAATTTATCCTTCCACATCACATTTTTTTAAACTGTAGGAAAAATGTATTTATTTATTTATTATATTTTAAATCCATCCAATAACAAGTGTTCTCTGGCAGATGAAGACAGTTAAAAGAATAAAATGGAAAACAAATACTTAATGCATTGCAGTATGGGGCGGGGGGGGGGGGAATGTGTGTTGGTGAAGTCATCTTGAGTGCTAGCCAATAAACACACACCACAGCCAGCTTTTGTTCTGTTCAAACAGAACACACTGAAAAAACCTACAGAACTATGTTATTCTCCAAAGCTCACAATGAGTCAGAAAACTATGCATGTTTCGGATGCAATGTTCCTGCTTTCAAATCATCTCTTGTGATCTGTCTTTATCCAAAAGTTACTAAATACACAGGCATGAGTAAAAGCAAATAAATGCTTATGTTAGTTTTTAAAAAACAAGCCAAGGTGAGACACATGGCAGGGAATATGGGCCAGGATAATAACTGCCATTCCAAAATAATGAAATGCCACAGCCTTATGTTAAAGATCCTGGTGAAATATCCATCCAACATGCATCCAAGTGACCACAGGGCATAGTAGTTAGTTTGGCCCCTGTTTGCAGAGTATTAGTTTTTCCATTAAAATTGTAGAGAGCAAGTGATAATAAGATTTACAAAGGCTATATCAGAATAATATAAGGGAGGGTTGCATAGATCATATCAAAATTGTGTAGATGTTGTGTATCCCCTTACTTGGGGTCCCAGCTAGGAAAAGAGTGAGGAGATCTTCTCCTTCATGCTACCAGCAGCATTATAAACTGTTTGCTTAGCTCTACAAAAACAAGGGGTTTCTGGGGGCAAGGCCTTGGGACAGACCAGAGAGGAAACTGGTTTCCTTTGATCCACTACCTGATTACAACCAGGGAGCATTGCCAGGGCAATCTCCATTTTAGTTCTTGTTCAATACCTTGTTATGGACAGAGGTTAGCTGGCAGTTGATCGGGCTGGGAAGGAACTTTACTTGCATTCACAATTGGTATTTATGGTCTGGGTTTGTTTGCTCTGCTCATGGCAATGTGTTTGTTGTTTATTTGCATGATCATATGTTTCCATCACAACTTCTTGTTACAGGAGCTGGGGACATGGACTGTAAATAACAGAGGTAAACATGGCATTGGGGATCCTCTTAAACGACCTTGTGATGCTGATGTACGGCCTAGTCCAGGTTGCAAGAATGGCCCATGCGATCGGTTCCCACCTTGCATGGGCCCTGGATTCCTGCTATTCCTATCAAAGTTCTCCACAGCAAGCAGGCTGGATGAGGGTAAACAGTTGGTCTGTCCAATATCTGGATCCATGCCCTATGCCATACCAAACTCTGTGAACTGTAACTAATTAAAGGTCGTTGCCATTTTGACCCACTTCAGCCTGTGTGTAGTTCTTATTCCTGCACAGCTGCCCTCAGCCCCCCCCCCCATCATGAGGAAGGTGAATCACCTGCCTCAGGCAGCAGATTGGGAAGGGCAGTGAATCCCCCCACAACCCACTGGGAGTCCCAACGCCACCACTGCCCTGTGCCTCTCAAAGTGAGGCATAGGGCTGGTGGGTACCCCAGAGAGCCTCGCTGGCCGTTCTCTGACAGTGGCAGATTCTGCAGCAGGAAAACAGTTGTTGCGACTCTCCAGAACCACAGCTGCTGTCACCGACACCACCGCCCACCTTATGCCTCACTCTGTATGTGGGCACTCTGCAGAGCCACAAGAGCTGTTCCCCTGCTATGGCAAAGGCTGCAGCAAGAGAACGCCCAGTGTGGCTCTCCACAGAATCCACCCAGCTAAATGCCTTGCTCTGAGGGTCCTTTTTCAGAGCAAGGCATTGACAAGGAGATATTTCTGGAAATTACCTGAGCTGCCACAGCACAGGCAATTTCCAGGACCACCTCCCTGTCTGAAAAAAGTCCCCTCATACAGAAGTATTAAGGGAGAGTGGGTGATGGCAGCTCACACTCCTCTTCCCTCAGCAGCATCACATGGCAGCTGGTGTTCCCACCACCTCCAGTGGCAACATGTGCTGGCTTGCACTCCCCATCCACAGCAGTGGCACCTTGCAGCTCATGCTCCCTCTCCACCCTACCCCACCCCCAGCAGTAGTGTGCGGCAGCTTCAGCTTTTCCCCATCCCTGGCAGCAGCGTGTGCTCCTGCCTCAAGCAGCGGGAGGTCTTGTGCCTTCCCTACTCCATGCTGCAGGCACAATACTGTAATTACCCTCATCTTACATTGCCCCTCTGAATTTGTCACATAAATAAGTATCTACTCACGGACTGGCAAATTCAATCGTTTCTTAAGAAGGGTTGCAACTGTTGCTTGAACATTCATTGTGTCTCTACATGTTTCTTTGTGGCTTTTGGGTAGAGATGAGAGTTTTTAGTTAGGAGATAGATAGATAGATAGATAGATAGATAGATAGATAGATAGATAGATAGATAGATATTCTGTAAGGGAAATATATTTTATTAGTCCATCATTTCCAAAGTCTTGATCTAATGACCTTACAAGAATAACCGAAAAGGTGCTTGCCTACAGTTTATTTTATCAAGGGCAATACAAACTGATTCTGTGCTTTCTAAGCTATTGCAAAGTCATTACAAGCAATAACTTGTCGTTGCCATGAATTATCTGGACAAGGAAATAGAAATCAAATATTTAATACAGCATGGGTGAAAGTAGCACAGGAAATGAGGTGCAATGCTTTCTTGAGAGGTGAAAGTATAATGCGCAATCCTGATTAATCATTCTGAATTAGTGACATAGTACAATATAATTTCACTTGAAGACAATTTTAATGGAGAACTTTGATTCAGTGCCTTAGGTTACTAGTGGTAATCATGGGGTAAATCTGTACTCTCAGGGCTGCTGTTAAAATATATGGGAAAGCATTGTTCCATTCTCACTTGATATCCTCAAATAAATACAGATACTAGCAGTGCAAACTTATGCATGTCTACTCAGAAGAAAGCCCCATTGAGGCCAATGAGACTTATTATTCTTTATTATTCTTTATTACATTTATATACTGCCCCATAGCCGAAGCTCTCTGGGAGGTTTACAAAGATTACTCTTAGGTAAGTGTGCATGGGATTGCAGCCTGAAGTAACCTCAGCCTTATTAATTCCAAGTAACAAGGCTTGGTCCTGTGCCACTGAATTTCTTGGAACTGTTTACACACGTGGTGGGTGCTCCATATCAAAAACGCTGTAAACAGGGGAGTGACGCTCTTTATCATACTTGTACTTGTTGAAAAAGTTTTTAGTCAGCCCCGGCAGTGTGCAAGATTAGTAAAAAGAATAAGCCAAAATTCAGCTTTAAACCAACTGTGTGAAGTGGCCACTGAGGAGGACATACGTGTTGAAACGCGTCTGGCCATAACAGTGAAGATTGTTGGAGCATTATTTTTATTATACTATTTTAATTGTATGTCATATTTAAGAGCTTGCAACTATATATATATATATATATATATATATATATATAATGCATTAAACTCATTTAGATTTTCTACCTTAACTTTTTTTGGATATAAACTATATAGTTTTTGGTTAAGGATAACACCTTTGCTGGTGCACCTATACATACCTTAAAATTGGCATCAGCAGCCCTGCTTTCTGACCTATGATTTGCTAACATTAGATAGACGGCACCAGGGAGAGGGCCTTTTCAGTTGTAGCCCCAAATTATGGAGCTCTTTCCTGGGCTCAGATCTCTTTGTAATTCTTCCAGGTTCAGCACCTTCCCCAAGGTCTTCTAAACATTAAATTTCTGAGAGGTGATTGCGGATACATTTAGCGGCATTTTAAGCATGAAGATGCTTCTAGTGCCACTACCTCCACGAAAGCCCTGTAGCAGGTGTGTTTGTGTGTGTGGGGGGGGGGGAGTATTGTGTCCTGATCCAGGAAAGACATGGATCTGGTGCGGTGCCCAAAATCTGTCCTCCAATATCCTGAATGCTTTCTTCCCCCATGAAAGAGGCCTCCATTTTTATACTTCATTCTCAGGACATTTTATAGTTTATTTTGAATTTATTTTGGTGGCCTTTTTCAGCTAATCACTGCAAGGTGGCTGAAGGTACTGTGTGATTTCTTTCTTTTACACATCTCTTCATTGCTCTGCAACCTTCCAGGCTGCCTGCACTTTCTGATCTGAAAAAGCCCTCTGGGAGGACTTACCTCATGATGTCTTCCCTTGAGCTCTAATTGAAATGTAGGAAGCTGAGGAGGCTAGAAGTGGCTAGAGATATGATGGTACAATAAAAGAGAGGACACTTGTGTACATTCTTCAACTACCTCCTCAGTAAAGTAAGCACAAGAACCCCAAACACAACCTATGGAAATTTCTCCAAAATTTCTTCTCCTTTGAATTTCTTTTTGAATGCTATTTATTTTCTATCAAATTGAATGAGAATGGTCAAAACAAAACACTATGACTATTTTGCAAGATCGTGTAGGATGAACTGGTTAAATCACTGTGGGAGGAGGGGCAAGGGGATGGAGAAACAATTATTATTGTTTGTAGAAGTAAAATAAAAGATGTATTCCCTGCTTGTGTGAGTGAAGTTGTAGAACAGGGCTGGGGATCCTCCAGACATCAGCAGGCTCCCCTATGACCCACACAGAGTCCTCATCTGGGCCTCCAGCATAACTTCCAGGCTCAACTCCTCTCCCTAGACCCTACCTCCTCTCCCACAGGCAGGGAAATTGCTTAAATTCAATTTTTTTCTACTCCACACCCCCCACACCTTGTGTGACATTTAGGCTTTTTAAAAAAACATCTAAATGTTAATCAATGCTTTCTAAAAGCCTAATTGCAGCATGGGAGTACATTTAAGGGAGGGTCACCCCTGGGGAGGGAAAGGCTAGTCCTTCCATTTCTGACACTGTGAAACCCCCTACACCTCAAAAAACAAAACAACAACAGCAGCAACAACAACAACCAACCCGGGGGCTTTTAAAAAGTCTCCATTAGCCCTAATGGAAGGTTTTAAAATTCTAAGGGTACAATCCTCTGCATGTTTAGAAAGAAAAAGGCCTACTGGTTGAGGAATGCTGGGAGCAGTAGGATTCCCACACCCCACCTAAACATGCATAGGATTGTGCCTTAATTGAAATAGCATGAGTGTGGGGGGAATTCTCAATTGCTCTATGAGGGGGATTTGCACTGGGGGCTGAAGGGAAAAGAAGGAATTGCAGAGAATCTCTCCCCATTCTCTTCATAAAGCATGAGTAGGCTGACCATCTGAAAAGGAGGACAGGGCTCATATAACTTTAACAGTTGTAGAGAAAAGGGAATTTCAACCAGTGTCATTTGTATGCATGCAGCACCTGGTGATATTCCCTCTTCATCACAACAGTTAAAGTTGCAGAGCCCTGCCTTCTTTTGTATATGGTCACTCTAGTATAGTGCCTGCACCTTTAACAGTTGTGATGAAGAGAGAATTTCACCAGGGACTAACTGCATACAAATGACATCTGCTGAAATTCCCTTTTCTCTGCAACTGTTAAAGTTACATGAGCCCTGTCCTCCTTTTCAGATGGTCAGCCTAAGCATGAGTGGAGCTCAGCTAAGGCCTTCCCTGGTTCCAACCAAATATTCATACAACAGAGCTCACAGCAACCCCCAGAATTTCACAGATCTTCAAACTCCAAAAACATCCAAAGGACCTCTTAAGTTACTACAAGGTTTTAATGTTGAAAAGTATGTGGAAATTAAATTTTTTTTGTTCTAACGAACTAACAGTACTACCTGTTTTTGTTCCATTTTTACCATCTATATATAATTTTGTATTGTTCAACTGTTAATGCACAAGGAAAGAGAACAGATTTATATTAATATTGTCAATCTGTCAGTGTGAACAAAACCTTGAAAAAGTTTATGTTTCCCTTATAAACATAATCAGTAGAAAACCAGTTATATTTAATGAGGTTGCAACTTTCTTGCCTATTTGAAGAGATGATGTAATGCCCGCTAAAATTAGTTTGGGAATTGGCTGTTCTGGGCATGGTTCAGGAGCTTAGTGCTGTTAATATGTTGGACTTTTCACTCACATCAATTTACTAAGAGAAAGTTGGCTTTTGTAGTAGCCACAGTACACAAATCTCTTCCTTCTGAGAGGGGATCTAACCAATCTGGCATGTATTCCTCCAGACAGTCTATGATTAGTAGGCTTATCATAGAAACATAGAATAGTAGAGTTGGAAGGGGCCTATAAGGCCATCGAGTCCAACCCCCTGCTCAATGCAGGAATCTACCTTAAAGCATCCCTGCCAGATGGTTGTCCAGCTGCCTCTTGAATATCTCTAATGTGGGAGAGCCCACCACCTCCCTAGGTAATTGGTTCCATAGTTGTATTGCTCTAACAGTCAGGAGGTTTTTCCTGATATCCAGCCAGAATCTGTTTTCCTGTAACTTGAGCCCATTATTCCGTGTCCTACATTCTGGGTTGATCGAGAAGAGATCCTGGCCCTCCTCTGTGTGACAACCTTTCAAGTATTTGAAGAGTGCTATCATGTCTACCCTCAATCTTCTCTTCTCCAGGCTAAACATGCCCAATTCTTTCAATCTCTCCTCATAGTGTGTTTCCAGACCCCTAATCATCCTTGTTGCCCTCCTCTGTACACGCTCCAGATTGTGTGGTGCCCAGAACTGGATGCAGTACTCAAGATGGGGCCTAACCAGTGCTGAATAGAGGGGAACCAGTACCTCATGCAATTTAGAAGCTATACTTCTAAATAATGCAGCCCAAAATAGCATTTGCTTTTTTTGCAGCCACATCACACTGTTGGCTCATATTCAGCTTATGATCTACAACAATTCCAAGATCCTTCTCACTTGTCATATTGGTTAGCCAAGTATCTCCCATCTTGTAACTGTGCATTTAGTTTCTTTTTCCTAGGTGTAGAACTTGGCATTTATCCCTGTTAAATTTCATTCTGTTGTTTTCAACCCAGCACTTCAGTCTATCAAGATCACTTTGGAGTTTGTTTCTGTCTTCTAGGGTATTAGCGATCCCACCCAATTTTGTGTTGTCTGCAAATTTGATAAGCATTCCCTGCACCTCCTCATCCAAATTATTAATAAAAATGTTGAAGAGCACTAGGCCCAGGACTGGGCCCTGTGGTACCCCGCTCGTTACCTCCCCCAGTGTGAAAAGGTACCATTGATAAGCACTCTTTAAGTCTGATTCTGTATCCACCTGTGGATCCACCTAATAGTTGTTCGATCTAGCCCACTTTTCACTAGTTTGTTAATCAGAATGTCATGGGGCATTTTGTCAAAAGCTTTGCTGAAGTCAAGATATACTATATCCACAGCATTCCCACAGTCCACAAGGGAGGTTACCTGATCAAAAAATGAGATCAGATTAGTCTGACAGGATTTGTTCTTGACAAATCCATGCTGACTTCTAGTAATCACTGCATTGTTTTCAAGCTGTTTACAGATTGACTTCTTTATAATCTGTTCCAAAATTTTCCCAGGGATGGATGTCAGACTGATTGGTCTGTAGTTCTCAGGTTCCTCCTTTTTGCCCTTTTTGAAGATAGGAACAACATTAGCCCTCCTCCAGTCATCTGACACTTCACCTGTCTTCCATGATTTCGCAAGGATAATAGAGAGTGGTTCTGAGAGTTCTTCTGCCAGCTCCTTTATTACTCTGTGATGCAGTTTGTCGGGCCCTGGAGATTTGAACTCGTTCAAAGAAATTAGGTGTTCCTTGACCATTTGTTTATCAATCACAAACTGCAATCCTGCCCCTACAGCTTGTACTTCATTTTTTCCAGGGTGGGGGTCATAGACTCGCTTTTGAGAGGAGACTGAGCCAAAGTAGGAATTGAGCGCTACGGCCTTTTCTTTGTCATCTGTTACCAATTTGCCATCATTAAGCAGTTGAACCACCATGTCTTTCCTCTGTCTTTTACTATTCACATATCTGAAGAAAGCCTTTTTATTGCTTTTAGCATCCCTCGCTAGCCTCAGCTCCTTCTCAGCTTTAGCCTTCCTGATACCATTCTGGCACTTCTGTGCTATTTGTTTGTACTCTTCTTTTGTAGCCTGGCCTTCCTTCCACTTCCTATATTTATCCTTTTTTATTTTCATGTCATCTCTAAGCTTTTTGTGAAGCCACATTGGGTTCTTCTGTTGTCTTCTATCTTTTTTCCTTGTTGGAATTGTTTGTAATTGGACCTTTAAAATTTCCTTTTTTAAAAACTCCCACCCATCTTGGACTCCTTTTCTCATTAGGGTCACTTGCCATGGGACCTTACTTATCATAGTTCTGAGTTTATTAAAATTGGTTTTCCTGAAATCCAGAGTCCGCATATGGCTACAATTAGCTTTTCCTTCCTTTAAAATCAAGAACTCAAGTATGACATGGTCACTTTCCCCCAGAGTTCCTGTGACTGCCACTTCATCCACTAAGTCAGTATTGGTCAGTATCAAGTCAAGGATAGCCATTCCTCTAGTTCCTTCCTGTTCTTTCTGTAAGAGAAAGTTATCAGCCACACATGTCAGGAATTTCTTGGAGGGGCCACTTTTGGCAGAATTTGTCTCCCAACAGATATCAGGGTAATTGAAGTCCCCCATTACTACAACATCGGATTTCCTTGAAACACTGGCAATTTGCTTTTCAAAAGTTTCATCCTCATCTCCTTGATTGGGTGGTCAGTGGTAGACTCTGACTATCATGCTCCTTTTATTCCTTTCCCCATTTATTTTAATCCAGATGCTCTCGATAGGGCTCCCAGGCTTGTATTACTGTGCAGGGATACATATTTCGAAATACAAGAGGATGAATGGGGAAAGGCTTGGCAGGGTATGACAACATGCTATCAGCCTAGTTAGAGAAACCAATGGTTTGTGGAGCTCATTGTAATGAATGATGTAATTGTGCAATTGGCCTTAATAGTTTTATGGACAAAATTAAATAAATCCAGAAGCCTAATGTAAAATGGAAGCTAGGCCCACTCCTGTGTTACCACCTCTCAGTTCACACTTTCTTTCTCCATCATTGCCTCCAGTCACTTCAGTTCAACTTACACCTGAACTGTCTTTTTTAAAGGCTTTGAAACTGAAAGGACTGGCAATGCTGCTGTCGTTTCTGATTCCATTTACAGTGTTAACTGGAACTGGTGACTTGAGAACTGTTTTAAGGATCAGTATGTAAGTGCGAGAGAATGGGATCTTTCTGCTGATAGTCACTGGGAAGGATATTGTAGCTGAATATAATTTTAACCTTTCTTTCTGGGATATTTTTAATAATGTATTAGTTTTTATTTGTTTTTACTTGTTTTAAATGTTTTATCTATTTTATGGTCCTTGTATTTATATATATTGTTGTTCCCCGCCTCGATCCGGAGGGAGAGGCAGGTTAGAAATAAATAGAAGATGATGATGATGATGATGATGATGATGATGATGATGACATTGGGAGAGGCCATAGCTCAGCGATAAAACGCATGCTTTGCATGCACATGTGGCTCAATCCCAAGCATTTTCATGTAGGGCTGGCAAAACTCCCACCTGAAACCCTGGGAAGCTGTTGCCACTCAGTATTGACAATACTGGACTAGATGGACCAAGAGTCCTTCCATACAAGGTCTCCAAGCAAGTATAATTTTGGATGTGTATGTCACAAACTGAGTTAGCACCATGTAGGATAAATAATTTATGGATAATACATCTAATTAAGCAGACCACTTGTTATCTTGACAGGCTCCTACTTCCTGTGTATATTTGGGTCCATTGAGATGTTTTTTTTTCTGATGTGGAGATGGACTCAGTCGTTTACACTCAACATAGTTAATTTATAAACATATGCTCATAGACTATATTTTAAACATTTATTAGTAACAAGTGAGTGTATTTAAGACAATTATAGAAACAAATTGATACCAAGGTACTTGTTGACAAAGGTTACAACTGGAAAAGAAAACAAGACAAAATACAGTACATATATTACAATACAGATTTTGCCAGCAGTGCCCCCCTCTACAAGATTTCGGTTTGACGCCTGGTTCCCCGATTATGCGCATCTTCTCTGAAGCGCTTTTACGCCTAATCCCTATACATGGGAGGCGTTGAAGTGCATTACTGGCTGTATGAAAGGCATTTTAAAGTTTTGGACATGCTGAGAATCGCATGCAAATGTTGCTGAAAGTAATGCGCTTTGTCCCAGAGAAACTCCCCAAACCAGTTCCCTCCTTTTATTCTCCCCACCCACCAGAATCTCCGGCCTTTGGTTTCCAAGGTTACCTGAAAGGAATGAGCTGATTAACATGTAAATGGGAATGTGTCTCGCACACACACACACATACACACACCAAAACAGACGGGGGATGCTGCTTCGTTCCTTCCCCCTCCACTTCCCAGCGAGCTCAACAATTGTAAAACATACACACACACACACACACACACACATCTCAGCTCAGCTCAGGAACCCAGCAAGAAGCGAGGGGAAGTTATGTCTGCTGATGGCTAATTATACACACATCTGCACATCCTTCCTACCCCTTTACTTCTTATAAAACCATCTCCATCTGGCCCCGTGTCTCCATGTTAAAAATATTTCATCAGGGTACTTCAAAGAAACTTTATTTTTGGTTCACGTTGGGTCACCTCTTCTTGGAGCTTCCATCCAGAGAGATGGAGTACAAGGAGGAAGTTGCCAGGAGGAGAGAGGAAAGGAAACTAAACCAAAAAGTGGGAGGTTTTCTCAGCGAAGGGGCAGTTCTATGCATGACATTACGACCACAGTCCAACCCCTGATCGTTAATGCGCCTCCTCAGAAAGTTGTTTACACGGACATAAGGCGCTCTTACTCCCGCAGTAAATTAAAACTCGCTAATTAATGCGCATTTGAAAATGCGAATAATCGGAAGTTTAAAGCGCTTCAGCCCCCAATTTGCGCTCTTCTCTTGTAGAGGTAAAAATTTTAATCAGCCTTGAAAGAGCTTTAAACCTCTCTTGTAGAGGCAGCCAGTGTTTACTCCCACAAGGGAGTAACTCCACTCCATATCTTTCCATTACTTTTATCGTTTTATACTTGAACATGACATGTAATGTGGTTGTTTACTGTACTCTGATTGGCTGTTGTACTCTTTTAATTCTACCCTTTCATATTCACATGACATATCTTTACTCATACAGTTCTGTAGAAATTTTCCAATTTGTCCTTTGTGGTTTTGACCTGTCTAGGACATGGGCCTTGTTGGACAAGAATGTTGCTCGTAAAGTCCTGTTTTCCCAGGTCAAGCTTCCTGCCAGTAATAGGTCAAAAACAAATGTTGGTTCAGACAGCTATTTTAGTTATGCCTCTTTGATATGCCTGAAATGACCATTGCCTTAAAATTCCCTACAACCAGAAGATGTTGCATGGTAATGGTGCGCATTAAAACATATCAGTTAACGTAATCTTCATGAAAATGCCTCCATTGTGACATCAGAGACAATGTAATGAATAACTAAGGTCAGTGTATTTGGCTTATACTTTCTTGCAAGAATCTTATATAAGAATATGGTAGTGTAAGGCTTATTACAAGAGATCTACCAGACCAATTTTGTTCAGTTTTTTTTTAAAACCAAAGCTTGAGCAATGTAGACATGCAGAAAATTTCAAAACTTTGAAAAAGTTCAAGCTCGAGATTTGGCAGCTCAGGAAGGGAGAAGAGAGAGGGATGAGGCAAATGGGAGGTTAATGCATATGCCCCACACTGTACATATAATGTAACATGTGACAAACTCTGTGTATAAATGTATAATCATGCTTAGTCTTGTGACAGGCACAGATTGTTGGGAAAGGGGCTGAAGAAAAGACAGTTGGTGATAGTTAGAAAAGGAGGAAGAGATGCTGAGGAAAGGAGAACTGAAAGGACACCAGAGGGAGAGGAAAGAAATTTTACATCACATATTTTTTACCTCAAACTTTAAGAAATGGTAAACGATCTTTTTAAAAAGAACACATTTTTTCACCTTTGCTGGTTTATTTGGAGTACATCTATTTTAAAAGTGTGAAGTTGTACCATTTACAAAGAGAAATGGGTATACATACTTTTATCCAATTGCTCTCAGACTACTAGCCCCCGTGGAGACATGGGATTTGCACTAGTACCATAGTTATCATCCAAAATTTATTCCTCACAACCCCCTCCTTCACCAATCCTTGTATAAACATCAGCCAGTGCTATTTTAGCATTTCTGCACCATTTAAACTGGGTTTCTGGTGGTTTGGGTTTTAATCCATGCTTTAATCTTTGGAGCATGGAAAATAATGGCATATGACAACACAAGGCACACAACTGCGATACAATAAAGATATTTTAAAGTTGGGGTAAATACTTGTTTATCAACTATATGCTATTTGTACACAATGTATGTATAATTTGTACTTATAACAAGCTATACAACTAAATGAAAAGGGATTTAAACACTACAGTCATTAATCAAAAGCTAACATTTATATTGTTTAAACCAAAAATATTTGCAATGGTAATATTGCAGCAGAAGTTTTCAAAACAAACTGTTGTTTTATATATATATATATATATATATATATAAAACTATAATTTGCAATAAGAGATATAGGTATTCAAAAAAACCTGTTTTTTTATATATTGCTACTATTAACAACACGAAATACAACAGGCTTCCGGTATCCACCCATTTTGATAGAAGGAAGCTTCTTCAGATAAGCTCTTATAAGTTGTAGCACCCACTTTGAGGCTATTGCCGTGGGAAAAAAGGGAAGGGATGCCTTCCACGAGAAGTTAAAAAAAATATTCTTGAAATCCCAGCATGGTGAAGCCTCTGATACGGAGTGCAGCTGGTAATAGCCTCAAAGTCGCTGCTAGTGGTGGTGGTGTGCAAAGTCATGGTCATAGTGGTAGTGGTGTGCACATTTATTTATTTTTACCCACAATACTCTGGAGCAATGGCAGGAAGCATTGCATTGTCTCTAATTTGTCTTCATATCAATGGTACATCTTCATGAAGCTATTAGAGTAAGCGCAGTACTTTCTGTGCACACTCTAGAGATCTGTGGGTAAAAAAAGAACAACAACTTTGCAGCCTGCAAATAGGATGCTGAAGTGATGGGGGCTATATTTCAACTCACCATTTAATATACACTACAAGTACAAGATTCATCTTTGGGCATATTACCATAAATATACATCATGTTTGTGATCACATAAGTATTAAGGGCCTTGTAAATACAGCTTGGGGTTTTTTTTATGTTTCCTAAACATTTAGATCCGCTTGCTGCTTTTTTCTAGCTGTATTTAGTATCATTTAATTTTGTTTTGAAATACTTTTTACTGCTTAAATTATGAAGGGCTGTGCAAATCTCCACAGGGATAGAGGACAGTGGAATACTAATTTAAATAATAAACCAATAAACCAGAAATGTGGTATTAATGAAGTCCCCATAACCAAAACAGCACTCTAAGGATGAACAAAACTGTCGATTTTGGTTTCTTTTAATTTCTCATTTTTTTCAATCTTAGATTTGGTTCATCTCACACTTTGTGAATTTTTCCATTTTTTATTGTTCCTTTAAAGTTAACATGAAAAGTCATTAGCATTTTGAGAATTGTTCTCCTAATACATGCATTTTTGTCCCAATATGCACCTTTTTCCAACTTGTTTTCCTAATATTGTATGCATTTTTGATTGGAAAGGTCCATTCTGAAATTCATAGGAGTCTGAATTTCAAAAGATGGCTGAGTTTCAGTTACATAGTGGTTAGAACGTGCAAAATAGGTAAGTTACAAACTGAATGAATTTCTCCACCATCTGTACTGAGCCTTCACACACTTTCTCCCTTGCAGTTTTCAAGGTAAAAAAAAAACCTGCCAGGAGAAAGAAACATGCAATTTCATGTAACAAGTGGTTTGACTCTGAATATGCTGTTTGATGTTTGTGACTTGCAGGGAACGATATGAGCTGACACACAACAGCTTAGTTTAAAGTCACCAATTCCTTTTCTCTCCACAGTGCCTCCAGTGATTCGTGTCTATCCTGAAACCCAGGCACAAGAACCTGGCATATCAGCAAGCCTCAAATGCCATGCTGAGGGCATTCCAAACCCCAAAATTTCCTGGCTAAAGAATGGCATTGGTATCACGCCCAAATTGTCCAAACAACTGATGTTGTTAGGTAAGAATAAAAAAAAAATTGGGGGGGGGGGTATCTATCGTAAACCAGAGTCAAATGGAATGGGTTTTGTTCTTCGCTTTTATTTCCTTTACTAATTCACAATCGTATTCAAACCCAGTTAAGAGTTTTTGTTTCATCTATGGAAAAACACTCTTATGTTGGTTAGGATGAAAGATAATAGGCACCACATGTTGCAGATGTTTTCATAGCGATATTATGGGAATTAAGACAGTTTGCAATTCTTTTTATCAGTTTATAATGAAGAAAAATAAAATTAAGGCATAGAATATGTTAAACATATTTCACTATTCCTATATAATTGCCATTTTACATGTTATTCTTAGTTCAGAAGAATGCCTATAAAATGCTATGTTCTCTATTGATATTCATATATATATATATATATATATATATATTTAAAATGCTTCATGTTGGAAAATGTATTCACCAATCATTGTCCTTCCCTTATTCTTACAAACTGTGTCAACTTTCATGGTTTCATGGTTTTCCAATCACTCATCTTCAGTATTTCCAGACTTCTCCATCTGTGGGCAATCTGAACTCTGAAACTACTTGACTAGAAAATCATGGTGAGGCTGACACCCTGATCCCATTTTATTTCAGTGGAGCTCTCTGCCAAGTCAATGTGCTTCTGATGGCAGCCTAAAACTCCTCACTTTCCAAAACTTGTTACAAGTTAGAGCTGTCTATGGATTTCTTTTTTCTTTGCTTCTTTCCTGTCTTCTTCTTTTTTGGGCAGCAAATGGAAGTGAGCTCCACATCAGTAGCGTTCGATATGAAGACACAGGTGCCTATACTTGCATTGCTAAAAATGAAGTGGGCGTAGATGAGGATATTTCTTCTCTCTTCATTGAAGATTCAGCTAGAAAAACCCGTAGGTTTATTTCTTTTCCTACCTTATTAGTATATGTGAATATGTATCTGAAGTTACTAGTTTCCTGTTTGCCCTTTTAGAAAATTGTGGATGAGTGAAATTGGATTTTGTCTGAGTGATCAGGCTTAACTTCACCATCACTACCTAATTCCCGTTTATCACCAGCAATCACTGATGATGTTTAACAGTTATCAAACTCTCATGTAAAGGACCCATGTTTTTTTGTTAGTAACCTTAAACATAAATGTATTTGGAATTCTGCGTGGGACATGAGGAATGTAGTGATGGATAGCATACCATGTACAAATTTGGAATTAAGTTTAAAAAATGAATTAATTCAGCAGACATCCACTGGAGATTTAGTACGCACTAATGGGCATAAGAGCACTCTGAAACCTATAAGCCTGGCTGAAGTCTGTACCTCTTTCAACTTAGGATGCTCCCAGTAAGTCAACTAAAATGGAAGGTTATGGCAATGGTACCATCCAGGTTGAGAGGGCCATAGGCTGCAGGGAAACCTCTAGACACTAGTGTGTTCCTGATGACACATGGGAACTAGCAGCCTCCATGCCTGCTCTCCATATCCCAGTTCAGCTTTAGCCCTTCCTGTTGCCCCATTCTCATGGATTCATCTCATAGGTGGTGGCAACAGTACATTCCAAGACCTCTAGGCTATTGCCCTTTCTCATGACATCTGCCGGAATATGCTGTCACCAAGACGTTTTTGGGCTCCATTTTGGAGTTTACCACCTTCACACAAGCATTAGTGCCACAACTATAAAATGTCAATAAATATTAGTGGAAATAATGAATGATAGTAATCTACATAACAGGACTAGTTTTACAGGTTTTATGGATTGCCCAGAGAAGTTTAACAAAATAAAACTAAAATAAAACTTTGGAACATCAAAGTGCTCATTAATGAGTGTTCATAAGGGGGAAGTCTGCTTTCCTTATTATTTGCTTAGTGATTATCTGTTAGAAAAATACATTGCTTTTACAGCAAACTTTCATGTGGTTACAGCTGTCATGTGATTGTATAACATGAAAGGCCGTTATTGTAGAAAAAGGAACATCATCTGCTTATGAAGAGATATGGTTTGCAATCTTTACTCAGCCAAAAAATCAGAAGTATTTAGCTTAATGAGAATTTCCTAGCTTTGATGGTGGGGGGCAGGGGAGGGAAATCCCACTAGATAGGGTGACCAGATAAAATCCAGGTCAGGGCTCATGTACCTTTAACAGTTGTAGAGAAAAGGGAATTTCAGCCAGTGTTATTTGTATGCAGTTAGTTCCTGATGAAATTCCTTCTTCATCTCAACAGTTAAAGTTGCAGAGGCCCTGCCTTCTTTTGTATATGGTCACTCTAGTATAGTACATGCACCTTTAACTGATGTGATGAAGAGGGAATTTCACCAGGAACTAACTGCATACAAATGGCACTGGCTGAAATTCCTTTTTCTCTACAACTGTTAAAGGTACATGAGCCCTGACCTGGATTTTATCTGGTCACCCTACCACTAGAGAAAATTAAAGCTGGTGATTTTTCTTTCTTTCTCATGAAATCTTTACTCCATCAGTCATCTGGTTTGATGCTATAAGACTATCACAGAAATAACTTTTAAAAATTAAAGAACTAGAGTCTTAAATTCATTTAACTGCTACAATGAAATGTTGACATTGTTTTTTGTTTCCTTTTCTTGACTATTTTCTGGCTCTCCCATTTCTCTGATGCTGCAGTTGCAAACATACTGTGGCGAGAGGAAGGTACTGCAGTAAAATTGTCTTGTTGTAGTGATAATGTGCTTGTCTGCTTTAATAATTCCATAATGGACCATTCTCCACTGATTTGCCACTAACTGTAGCACCGTTGGCAGGTGTCAGCTTAAGTCATGGGCAAACCAATCAAATAAATGGTATGCTCTTAGTGATATAAGTTTTCAGAAAGAATCTAAAATTCCCCCAGGAAACATAATAGGCATTCAGAAAGTGAACAAGAAATATTAAATCCGGGATCTTAAATATGTAATTAATTGTCATCAGAAACACCAGAATGAAAGCTGCAATTTACTGTACTTTAGGAGAAACGTATGCATACATATTGTTATTTACACCTAAAAATTCCTGCCCCTCTTTGTTCATAATCTTTACTTGTAAAGATGCTTATTTTCTAAGCCACATTCTTCAGCTTCATATTTTTGCTAAGCAAATATCAGGAAAGCTGTTGAACGCCTTCCTTTAAGTGTTATAGGACTTTGCTTACTCTATCCACTTTTATTCTACTTAGCAATTGTGTATTCCAGGTGTCCCTAAGCCAGTACTGGGGGGGGGGGGCACTTGCCCGCAAGGCCAGGCTGAGGTGCCTGCCAAGCTATTTTCGTTCCCTATATAAGCCTATGGAGTGATTCCCCATAGGGCTCCTTCAGACAGGGGGAAATCACATTTCCTTACCCTGGCTCTGCTTCCTGTTTCTTTTCCACATTTACAATGAGCTGGAATTACAGGAAGAGCAGTAACCACATGGCCCATACACTTCAATGGGAACAACACCCTCTAGTGGGCATTTTACAGCGCAACTTCAGCTGCACACGACAGGAAATCCTGACAAATGCCAACTTATTTCAGTAGAGTTGGGTTTTCTGTGGCTTAATTTATAATGCTAAAACTGTGAAATGGAGCAAGAGATGTGTAGGAGGCTGATGGCACCATCAAGATGACCTGAGAACATCCTTGAGTGGTCAGTTATGAGCATACAATAAAACTTTCATTTGAAGAAGCTAATAGGCATGCATAGCGAGCAAAAAACCCTCTGCCAAAATATTGGGCGGAGACAAGGGTAAAATGCACCCTGCATCAGGAACCCTTGGAGCAGCAGGGTCTTTGGCAGGGGGGTAAACTTTGCCCCCTCCTCCAGCCAGTTTTTGACAAGGGGGCATTTTCTTACTCCATGGAAATAATTGAAAAAAATACGTTATTCAGTTGTATGGGGATGGGTGGAGAGGAAGAGAGAGAGAGAGCAAAAAGTTGGCAGGGGGGAGGGAAAGAGAGAGAAAGAGGGAAAGAGAAAAACAGAGAGAGAGAGAGAGAGAGAGAGAGAGAGAGAGAGAGAGAGAGAGAGAGAGAAGAGTCAGGGACAGCAGGAAGACAGAGTGACTAACACACATACAAGGTACTCATTCATGCACACACATACGTACACACAGGCATGGCGAGAGGTGGACAGAGGCAATTTTACCTCTATTTAAAATACAAAAAGCAGCTTCTCGGACCTATGAGTCCATTTAGCTGACTATCGTTTTGGTAGACGGGGAGGGGACTGCAAAGGCCGTAGGATACTGCACATCCCAGCTTCTCCCCTCCCTGACAACCAGCATGCCCCTTTTCTCCCTCTCCAACTTCTCTTATGATGTCGCAGTTGCAACCTTGTAAGAGAAACTGTCTGTGGCGGCTGGGAGGGGGTGGGATAGGAAAGATCCATGATCATATCTCCTTCTCCATTCTCACAGCTCTGTCTACGGACACAGAGGAGGAGATTCATATCATCCTATGGAACCCCAAACGCTGTCTAGGGGTTGATAGATTGATTTGATTCATACCCTGCCTTTGTACCAAAAACAGCACGCAAGGCAACATAGGATTGCTCTCTGACTGTTGTTTAACTTCTTTTGGCATGTTGATCATAACACAGCATGTCCTGGTTTGATCCACTTTTCAGTGGTGGTGATAAACTCTCTGGACACATATTGAGGCTAAAAACTCAACATTCCTCAGATTGCTGAAATAACCTACCTGTCTTGACTTTACCCAATTGAATGTGGCTCCGCCGAGTGCCCCGTAGTGTCATCCATTCTTGTTAAAGTGGAAAAGGCCTATGCAATGCTAATAGAACACAGTCAACAGTAAAAAAAATGTGATATCTTCAGAATTCTTTTTATAAAACATAACATCCCACAATGACCAAATCTTTAGCCTATATAATGCAACAGTCTTTTGCAAACTTCCTTTTTAAAAAAATATATTGTGGTTGTTCTCATATTCAAGTCAAGTATGCCATAAAAGGGGAAAAGGTGGGTCACTCATTAGATCTGACATAACATACATACTATACATATTGATATTGATGTCATATTTGATGTCATATTTATGGCATCATATACTGATGTCATTTTTAAAATTCACAGTTACTAGGTTGATATACTGTGTGATTCACAGATACTCCGTTGAGTCATTCCTGATTTTTTAAATTAGCTACAATTAACATTTTAGTGGCAGAAGTGTTAAGTGGAAAGACTATCAGCTTAGAAATATGCAGTTCAACGTTGCTAATTTGCTAATAGAAACAGCACTTGTGAGTACAATTCTGCTCTCTGCTACAGTGCTACATTGCTGCTTAACATCACTGCAATACCAGTCACTCAGTCAAGACATTATGAAGTTCTCCTCTGAAATCAGTTCCACATTAAATATATTAAACAGTGCATTAATGCCTGCTCTGGTAACAGAAGAGGTCTGGGGTCCATAAGGAAGGAGTTAATTAGAACAAAATATTACATTAATAACAATAGGTTTAGAAACCTTGTGTAACACATTGCTAGTTCTAATGGAGATCATATCAGAAATTACTGCATTTTCATAATGGAAAATTTATCATAAGAATAAGTAACATTAAATAGATTCTTTGTATTGCCATTAGCATCTGTTCTAAGGAAAGGGCAAATAAAATCTGAAAAGTGAACATGCATTTCTATCAAAATGATCATATAGAATAGGATGGCTAATGTGCATGAATTGGAACATAGGCATAGTTTGCAATTCCCATAAGTTAATGCATGATTGTTACCATTTGTTTTAAAATGTCCCAATTTTAAACATCTGCAGAAATGTGCACTCATTGCATCAAGGGCCAAATCCTGCCTTCTGATGCATGCATTCAGTCCCCACTGAAATTCATAGGAACTGTGTGCATGCGGCAAGAAGGGATTTTGGTCCACATATGTTGAAAATATCAGCCTAAGATATGCTAAGCCTAAGATATTTTAGTTCTTCAGTGGTGATGATAACATAGAAATTTGCAAGCTATGCTTTCAGAAAATGCATGATCCCTCACTGCACCATCACATTTAAGGATCATTGCTCCTAGATCCACTTTGATGCCTTAACTGGGGTATTTCTGTGGTATAACTCAAAAGCTAAACTTCTTAAATCCAATTCTCAGTACACCAAACAAACATAGTAAAAGCTGTATAATATGACATATAGATGCCATTGCGCTTTAATGTTATGCAATCAGCACAAGAAGACCCAATCTTGCAAACACTCACACTCCTTCGAGTAATTGTTTGCAGGATCTGTGCCACATGGAGCATTGGTATTGAAGAGCAATACATATCACATCAATTAAACCAAGAAAGCAAATATTGCATGGAAGTTCCTTTATCCCAATTCATTTATACCAGTCAAAAATATTTTCATTATTAAACTGCCTAGGTACAAACTAGACAAAGTCCGGCACTTTCAAGTCCAGCTAATTTTAATGAGACTATTACTATACACTTAATTTTCTCCTATTGAAATCAATGGGAATGAAAAGTGGTTAACTTTGGTTGAATTGCACCCTTTGTGAATACTTAATTTCGAGTCCTTGAAGATTTGATGTCATCCAATAATTTATGTAGTCTAAGAAGGATTCACAAGTTGCTAGCCTAAACAGAACTACAATCCACAAAAGGTGACTTTTCTTTAACTGAGGATTTCAATTCCATGCAAATGCAAAAGGGGTATTTAAACCAAATTTTCAGCAGCAAAACTATGGAAGTTTGGCAGATAAGTACACTATCAAAATTATTTGGGATGACAGTAGCCATTATAATACTGTATTTGTAGAATATATAAACATGTATAGTGATGGGATCTCTGAACAGAGTGATTGGAAAGATCCCCAATACAGCAGACAAGGTATTCATTACTGCTTTTGCATGTAATGGAGAGTAAAGTGCACTACTAAAGTTGAAGGACATTTCTGATTAAACAGAAATGTAGAATACAATTGTTTACTAGGAGTTCACTGACAGGCTATTTTTCTAAAGCTTCTGGAATGCCCCAGTTTTGATAGATGAGTGCTATTGCAATGCTAAAGGATTCCACATTTGTGAATTACAGTTTGCAAAATTTCAAAAATGTCTTTGCTTTGGTGGCTAATATAAATATTTACTCCCAATGGCTATAGTACACCTGACAAAGTCTTTCCTGGAACAATTAAAATATTTTTTAAAAAATTATGTGCAATGCATGGTTGTATTCCTACATTTGAATACTTACTAAACTGTTTCTAATGTAAAGGAAAGAAACCTGCATATGAACTTGACTGTGAAACACACAACCCCAAGTTTCTTACTCGAATTTATGACTGTTGCCACCAAGGTAATACATTTTTGAGCCTATCTGTACCTCTCTCCTCACTCCTTGAAGCCCTACTTGTGACATGAACTTTAATTTTGTGAATGCACCAAAGCATCCCAATTTCTAGGTGGTTTTTTTTTTTGGTATAGTGATTTTTTATTTATATTTTTTGGTTTAGCCTACTTTTTTTTTAGACATAGGAAATTATCACATGTTTTTCCCTTGCTCTTCTTGTTTTTTCTCTCTCTTTAAGGACTCAGTGTGGGAAACATGTTCTATGTTTTTTCTGATGATGGAATCACAATAATTCAGCCAAGTGACTGTGAGATCCAGAGACACATCAAACCAAATGAGAAAGTTTTCACAAGTTATGTAAGTATGGGGTCATTAGTATCCCAGCTATTTGTAATCTTGGTCTAGTTATATGATTGTGAAAAGAGGGAGGGAAAATGTGATCATTTAAATGTACCTGAATGCAAATGTAGAAAGTGGACTTAGTTATCTCAGAGATTATCGATTAAGTATAGCCATTGAATTTCACAGATCCTGAGTTCCATGCATTCACCTTGACAGAATGGAATTTGGCCAGTTTCAAACCAAACTTTCAAGCAGAAAATATATATGCAGATTCAACGTTTGTTCATACTGGAGAAGAAGAGGGGAAATGATCTTGTTGATACTTTTAGACCTCAGTATCTCTGAGCCTTTTGATACCATTGACCATGGTGTCCTTCTGAATAGCTTGTCTGGTTTGGGAGCAGGAGGCATTGCATTGCAGTGGTTCCACTCCTATTTGAATGGTCAATTCCAGAATGTGGTGTGGAGTGATTATTGCCCTGTGCCATGGCTCTATTCTATCCCCTATGCTGTTCCATTTCTACATGAAACCACTGGGGAAGCTTATTTTGACATGTGGCCTCAGGTAGCTTCAATATGCAGATAACCTACAGCTCTATCTCTCCTTTTCATCAAATCCAGGTGAGGTAATAGGTGTTCTGACTCATTGTCAGGGCACTGTCCTGGATTGGATGAGGGCCAATGAACTAGTCTAGTCAAGACAGAGGTACTGTTAACGGATGGTTTATCTGCCTGGCTCAGTTTTTGCACTGCTGTTAGTTTTTATTTTTATTCAGATTTTATGCTGTCCTTTTAAAGTATTAAACTTTTATATTGTGTTTTATCGTCTTCTATTTTATGGTTTCAATTGTTGTGCACTGCCCAGAGAGCTATTGAGCAGTATAAGAAATGTAATAAATAAAGTGAGCTATACTTCTGAATTGGCCAAAAAGCATTAGAGAGCTTTTTCTTTCACTTCTCCATTCCAGCATGCTCAGGTTCAGCGGCAAGAACTTCCAAGTCAGAAAGAATGGATGCATCAGTCAGTACAGGGCTGCAGAACCACTTTCAGCCTCAGGGCTAAATGTGATATCAGTGACTGACTCTCTTGAGGACCACATTCCAGTGGTGGGCGTGGGCAAAGGCGAAAGAAATACCAGCATATTTTAGTTTAATGTTCTTATTGCCAGTAACTAAGCCTTAGGAGAGGCATTTCAACCTTTTAAAATGGGGAGAAAAACTGCACAAAATCTGGGAAGCTACCGAACTGTCTGTGACAGGGGAAAGGGGATTGGACCAGGGGAAGGAGGTACGGCCTTCTGGGGAACCACAGAGGACTGGTTTTGACCCCTGGGCCTGAGGTTCTGCTCACCTGAACTAGTAGATATACTCACTCAAATTCAAATACTCAAAGTACACTCAAAGCTTTTTTGCCACATAGCTTTATGTTTGTTGGGCTATAGGACATGCAGACAAGTAATGTAGAATTGCTCCTATGGATATTTATTTATTTACTCACTTCCTTATGGGCAGACTATTTCTAATCCCCAGATCCACCAGCTGGGGGGACAGAGTGAGGGTGAGATGGGGTCTCCGACCCCCACCCCCATGACCAGTTCTGCCCAACTGCCGAATATATTTGTGCTGGTGATAGCAAGCATAAGGTCCTGAAACACAGTCTAGTGGTGGGGTTGGGAGGGGGGGTACTTCATTCCTCCAAAGGTGATCCAAATTGGATTACTAAGCTAGCTCTTTCCTACATTGCTTCCATGTGTGTGTGTGTGTGTGTTAAAATAAACAGAATCACTGATCTTAAAGACTGAAAACACTACCTCTCACACACCCTTTGCCAGGGCCAGCATAAGCTGACTTTCGATGAAGCTTTGGATGAACTGATAGTTCCACCGCTCTGCTCCTCCCTGACCCCACTTTGAACATTTGTTATCCATTCTTCAGCCATGGCTCCCAGAGCAAGTTACAGCTAAAACCGAAAAGTGCAACAAATTACAGAAAGAAAGAAAAATCCTACTTAACAAACAAGTCACAGCAGGCAGTAAACCATAAAAGCACATAACAAGTAATGAATACATTTTAGTAATAAATAAAACATATTTCAATTTATTACTAAAATTTAGCCATACATTTTATAATAAATGGCCAATCTCCATTCCCAGGGCAGCTAACAAAAGAGTAAAACAAATACTACAAAACAAATGAAACAATAAAACATTTTGGGGGAGGAATTCAATCAGTAAAAACTCACAACAGCTTAAAAGAAATAAAAAGCTAATTTTACTATTACTAACAGTAACCAGAATGGTTATTACATAATACAGGAAAATGAAAGTAAGATACACTGTGAATGGATGTTTTCTGAAAATCTGGGAGGTGGCTCTTGCTGAAAAACTAACACAACATAACCTATTGATCAGAGGGATAATCAAGTAGGATTTGGAATAAAGGTCCCCCTTTTATATACATTAATGCAGCGTCTGCAGACCTACATCAACCAAAGTGCAATAAACAGTATGGCAAATAATTCAAAAGTGATTATTTTGTGGTGGTAACAGAGCAATTTGTTCAGGCACGGTGATTCTAAAATATGCATAGATTCTGTGATGAATAATGTAAAAAAAAAGCCTCTCTGTGTTGATGTTTTTTGTTATATAATTGTTACCTTGTACTTCTTAAACAAAATACTTTAAAATGGGGGGAAGACCTTTAAAAGTTAGCATGGTTTCAATACCTGTGAAAATAAAAAGGTCTTCATCTGGCACTAAAATGACAGCAAAGTAAGCACAGGCAAGCGTCCCTGAAGAAAGCAATCTGTGGGTGCCTCTACAAGAGAGGTTTAATGCGCTTTGAAGGTTCATTAAAAATTTTACCTCTACAAGAACGGAGCACAAATCGGGCGTAGAGGCGCGTTATCTCCCCGATAATGCGCATTTTCGAATGCGCGTTAAATCGCGAGTTTTATTTTGCTCCGGCCGTTAAAGCGCATTTTCCCCATGTGAACAAGTGCTTATGCGCATTAACTTCTTGTAAAGTGCTTTTTGGACATCTATTAATGCGCTTCGCCGCCTCTTGCCGCCTCCCGTGCAGAGGGATTAGGAGTAAATGCGCGTCTGCGATAATGCGCATAATCGCTGAACCGGGCGCAAAAGCAAATCCTTGTAGAGGGAGCCTGTGTCTGGGGTGCCACTACTTGGGATGGACAGATTCACCCACGTCTGGCTCCGTCGGATACTCACCAAGCTGCCGCTGCCTACCCATGATTGTGGCATTGTGTGAGCTTCTTCAGGGCTCAGCGAGCACCTGACAAGGCTGTGAGCCTGTCTGCCCTGATCTGGGGCCTCCATTGGAGAAATTGTGTATCTCCTACCTTGCACGAATGGTGCCATAAAGGCCCTGTTTACACAAGGTAGGAGATACACAATTTCTGGAGCCTCCATTGGGCACAATAATAGAGACTCCAGACTAGGGGGGCTGCCGTGCACTCATCAGATTGCGGGACACTTGAAGAGCAGGCCTGCGAATGCGCTATGTCCCAGTGAGCTGGTTCCGGGGGGGGGGGGGACAGATGCAGGTGACTCCATTGGACTCCTGGGCCCATTTGAGTGCCCACGACATCCCTAACTACTATTGCCTTACTTCCAGGGATGGGGACATCCAGAGAATAGAACAGACTTCAAAGAAGAACCTCAAATGTAGATCTAAGTGCGTGGGCAGATCTATAAGGGAGTAGGTGGTCCAGCAGATTGTGATTGGGTGGTTTTTAGAAAACAAGAAGTAATTAGCAAAAGCTTTTCATTGTCTCAGGGTTGTATCCAATGCTAGGCTATGCATAGAAAAAGTACAAGAAGTAGCCTTTGTTCCTATAGAAGTTGCATAAGTGATAGCAGAGCAATTAGCACCACTGGCATAAGCAACACCTAGTTATCATTAGTCATAATGAGTTGTGCAACATCTTGTTCAACAGCTTGCACACGTGGAATTAAAGTATTGGATATGACATTTGTGAAAGGATGGAAGAGCGTTCTGCAATCAGCTGACGCTTTGCACTAGTGGAACGACACCATACAACTGTTAGTTTCCTCAGTTCTAAAGATACAGCAGAGGGCCAGCTATCAGGTTGAAGTCTGGACTAAGTCAGCTATTGTTTAATGTGAACATGCACACTGCATATTGAGAAATTACTGTCACATCTTGCTGCTTTTGCCATTGGTCTAGTTTTGCTTCCATAGCAGATGCCCAGGTGAACTACATGTTTTAGGTATTGCCACAGGTGATTTGCACATTCTGCTGTAAATGATCTGTGTACTCTTGCAAATGTGCTTGCAAATACAATCACCTACTACAGAGAGACAGTGTGACATAGTGGTTAGAGCATTGGACTGGAATCAGGAGATTTGGGTTCTAGTGCCGGCTCAGTCATGAAGCTCACTGGGTGACTTTGGACAAGTCACTGACTCTCATTCTAACAGGGTTGTTGTGAGAATAAAATGGAGAGGAAGAGGCCATGCAATCTACTTTGAATCTTTGCAAGAGGAAAAAAGGCAGGATATAAATGTAATGATAAATAATAAAATAAATAATGGTGTTCGTACCTGCCGGGTGCCCAGGTTTACATTTTTGCTGGTTTGCCCCTTTTAAAACAGACACATTATAGAGTTATTTGCCTTGTTGGTGCAAAGCAATCACACATTTAGGCATAGTCATATATACAGCATAACCAAGTCTTCCTATTTTAAGAGATACATAGCAAAATCCAGCTGTACAGTAATTTGGAAATTTCTATTTCACTTCATCTTCAGCATAGTTATAAAGTGGCAAAGGAACCACAATAAAGCTCCCTGATTCTCAGGAAGTCTGACTTAGAAATGCTAAGCAAAGCTGGCTCTAAACAGATACACAGCTCTTCGCTTCTCCTGAACTGAGGTGTACAAGGACCACAGAGTAAGCTCAACGCAAAGCAACACCCCCATATGCCATATAACACAGTAGGGAGTAGGATGGAGGATCGGCCAAACAGTTGTTCCGCATTCTTGGCTCCGAAAGCAAATACATCATTTTTACTTAATACCATCTATTCTTTTCCTTTGTGGATGTATATGGCAGACTGTCTGAATCACAGCACTGAGCTTAAATGGATTACACCTGCTTTCATTCTTTTTATTTCAGGCAGAAATCTGTCCTAGAGTTGAAGGTGAAGCCATTCAGTCATGCCTCTGGGCTTCTGCTGTCAATGTCCGAGACAAATATATTTATGTAACACAGCCTAAGTGGAATCGAATAATGATCCTTGATATCCAGACTCAGAAAGTCATTCAGGTAACTTTCCAGGGGGTAACTGATCACTTTAGGGTGGAAAAAGGGCTCTGATACTGCCAGGAATTTGGCCTCTTCCCCCGGGAGATTCTAGCTACTGACTTAGCCATGCCTTGTGGACTGACAATTGACACTTTCCTTTTAAAAAGAAAAACGCACAAGGTTTGCTGCTTGTTGTGAGTGTGGCAATGTTTGTCACTAGAAGAAACTGAAATGGCTACTAGAAATGGCATTGTTGTTACTTACATGTTGCTAATAGTTTGTCAGTAAGATTTTTTGACAATAAAACGCTACTGTCAATTGAAGTCCTCAATCAACAACTTAAGTTACAATGTATAACATTGATAGCCATATAGAGAGTGTATATAGAAATCTGAGGCTGCAATCCTATGCACACTTACCTGAGAATATGTCTCACTGAATACAGTGGGAGCTTACTTCACAATACAGATGCAGGGTGTTCTATTGTAAAGTTGTACTTCTTTGCACCGAACTGTTACCTTATGGCTGCCACAAGCGCTGATAAGACTGGGGCTCCAGAATTCCTCTTTCTTATTCACCCCATTGCCAAATGAATTGGGGTTCTGTTGCTTTCAAGAAAACACTGAGTCTTATTCAGTACAGGACACATTTCTAAAATTGTACATGGAAGGAAGCCACAGCACCCAGATGCCCTAGTGGTCAGTGCAGGTGCCACTAGTATGGTATGCTGCCACACAATCTTTGCTAGCCACCTGGGTGGAAGTTGCATATGTCATTGGGGTGGTGTGGAAGTAGCCATGGGATAGTAGCAGCCACATCATTGTGAATAATATGAAGCAGACCTCAGTATATAGTGGTTTTTTGTTTTTTTATATAATTTTTTAAATTATTTTTCAACATAACATAATACAACATAAACCTAAACAACATAAAGTACAATACATACCGCATACCGCATATATAGTGTTGTCTTGTCCTGGATATATCCAATGGCATGCAGTGTTATGTTGACCAACTTTGACTTGGAATGAAGAATGTTCACAAAATGTTTTCTTTATAATTTGTTAACATGAGCTTACAGCCCTTTTCATAAAGAACTAATGCCACTGTTTTTGTTTCTTTGAAGTCCTTGGATATTGACCCTCTACCAGTAAAATTACATTATGATAAATCACATGATCAAATTTGGGTACTTAGCTGGGGGGATATCAAGAAGTCCCATCCAACCCTGCAGGTAAGCCTCATATGACCTGAAGTTAATCACAATTTTTTTCAGACATTGTTCTCTTCTGATAATTAACAATACAATTTCCAGCTATACATCTTATTGTTTAGTTGGCATGTATCTCATATGTGTTTATTGCTTTTAGCCATAGGCCATTGCAGAACAACAAAGTACAAAGACATCCTTAAGGTTAAATACAAATATAACAGAAGGGGAGAAATTGCACATTTCATTTAAAACCATTCACATTTTAAAATACACCTTAAAACCTTGACATTTGGGGTATAACTTCATTCTTGCTAAAATTGCTCACAAAGTCTAACAGTGAAATCACTGAAATACAATTACTGAAATAGAAATCAAGTAAGATTATACTTGCAATTTTTTTTAAAAAAATCATGTTTAAAATAGACCTTAAAACTTACTAAAATTCCTCATAAGGTTAGCCCTATCAGACTGTTGAATTCCCCTAGCAGTCAACTGCCATCTCATCCAAAGTTCTCACTCTAATTTTCATTGCTGCAGTTGTGACTTGATAAGAGACATATTCCTGCTCATCAGATAGCAGGTGGGTTATTATATTCTAAATTTCAAGTGTCTGGATTTCATGGTTTTGGCACTATGGCACTAATACAAATGATCCCCCCTGCAGTCCACTCCAACTTCCTCTAGGAGGGATTGGCGAATTTTTTTTGCTGCCACTGCAAAAGTTGCTACTTTAATTGTAATAGGTTTGGAGTGTCCTGCTAACAAATCACAGATGGAATCAACCACTGGCCAACCTGCTCTTATTTTCAAAAGGTCCCCCAAAAAGCGGGCCCTAACCTCCTTATACAGGGGACAATATAGTAAATAATGCACCACGTCTTCTACCTCCCCCACTCCACAAATACAGATCCTCTGGGAGTATGGCAATCTTTTATATTTCCCCTCTAAATAGGCTGATGGCATTGTTTGGAAGCGAAGGGCCGTAAAAGCCCTTCTAAGCACTGGAAATGACAAATCTTGTAAATATTGTGGCAAATACTGTTCTCTCTTAATAAGACTATACCAAATGGAGAATGCTTGATGCTGGCTTCTTGAAAATCGGACTCAAAAATCCTGTTTCTTATAAACTCTTTATCTGTTTGACTTTGGGCTTCTCCCAGGCACAAACTTGAGAGTGACCGCCAATTACTTGCCCAACCTCCTTTCTCTAGTTGTTCAAGAAAGCAAACCTTTGCCAAATTACTATCATCCATTTGCATCAACCTTTTCCCGTATAGTATCATTGCTTTATGAACCCTTGCCTTAATGGATGGTAAATCGACTTCTAGCCTTAGTAGGGAAGAGGGAACTCCTTGTGGAAGGGCCAACAGCTCTTTCACAAATTTATTTTGTATCGTCTCCATTGTCTTGACACAATCTTGCCCCCATATCTCCACTCCATATAGGAGTTGTGACAACACCTTAGCCTTATATAATTTCAAGACCGGGTTTACTAAGGAGCCCCCTTTGTTCCTCCCATAGGCGAGGATTGCTTTTGCTGTTCTCCCTACCACCAATTTTGTTGCTTCTACATGCTCGTTCCATTTGCCATTATATGTAAAGTAGATCCCCAGGTATTTAAATCTTGTGCACTGCTCAATCAAATTTCCCTCTGCTCGCCATTTGTGAGGTTGCTTCCTCTTGGAGAAAACCAATACCTTGGTTTTGGTATGGTTTATCACCAGTTTCTCCTGTTTACATATCTTACCCAGCCTATTAAGAAGTCTTCTCAGACCCACTTGTGTAGTGGACATGAGTGCCATATGATACACATAAAGCAGCATCTGGATTTTCCTATTTCCGATGGCTGGCGGAAAGTGACTTGGATCACTCAAATCCGCCACTAAATTATTCACATAAAAATTAAACAAAAATGGCGCCAACAAGCAACCCTGTCTCACTTGGCATGTATCGTATTTCTGCCTTATCTCTCTTTCTTCTGTTTTGGACACAGTCCAAAACAACTTTTCAATCCACTGTGTAATCTTTTTACATGCTAAGAATAGAGATGCCAACAAGAAATGTCTAAATTGTAGTAGAGGATGATGCATGTATCCATGTGTGAACTACAGACCATTTCAACTGCATTGGTTGAATCATGGTGCTATTTCACTTGAAGAGCAACTTTTCATTCAGCTGTCACCTCTGGATCAAAGGGAAGAAGAGGGAGAGATTCCTGCCAATTCTCTCTTTGCCCTGTATCCTCCTTTGCCCTCAGAAAGCATAGTTCTCTCCTTACATTTCTTTTACATTTTTTCTTCCTCAACCCTCCCCATTCTTTATCTTTCACTTTTTCTCTCTAAAAACCGCATTCATCGTTCTATTGGTTTGATCCACCATGGGTACCATTATGGAGAGCAACCAGCAATTAAAGACCTACAATCTAAAGAACATGGTTTTAGAATTGGAGCTGATGTGCCTCATGGGTTCATGAAATTGAACTGATGCTGTTCTACAATGTTTAGTCTTAGCCACATAGGAACTGATTTGATAAATGATGGAAGTACGGGAAAAAAAGATATAGGCGTGCGCAGTGGGTTGCCGAGTGTGCCCAAGTACACCCTAATGTCTCGCCAGGCTACCGTGCATGCTCCCCAGCTGGAAGGGCAGCTCATAGATGCTCCCTTCTCAGCCTGGGCTCCTTCCTTCTGCCGTACGAAGGGACAGAGACAAGCAGCAGCTCTGGGAGACACGCCATGTTTGGCTCACTTCCTACAGGCTCCGTTGCTGTGGTGGTGAGTTTGGCCCTAGCTGAGCTTCAAGCACCGTCGCAGCAGTAGTTGCTGCTGCATTGCCCAAGGTCCGTCCTGCCCACTACAGCAGTGGGGAGGGGGCCAGGCCCTGGGCCCTCTCAGGGAGTAGACTGGGTAAAAGATTTCCCTCCTCTCTCTTTCTCCCCCTTTCTGCCCCATGTAACCCAAGACCAGCATCAGCGAGCTCACTTGGAAATGTGGCTTCCCTAGCAGCACTGTCACCCATGCCTCATGAGGGCCAGGGTGTTGCAGCAGCACTGCTGGGTGCCAGTGAGGAGGAGGGGGCCAGGGATGCCTCACTTTCGTATGCCTCCCCCCATGACTACCCCTTGACTCCATCGTAGTTAAACGTAACATGATTGAGGAATTTAAGTCCACGACACCTGGTGGGCGATGTCTCATTTTCTAGGACAGGAAGATGAGGAAGCCTTAATCTGTTTTGGTAAATTGGGGTTAGAGTTCATCATCTGACTTAAGAAACAGAAAAAGAAAATTGTATCTTTGTATGCGCAAAATTTTTGAATGCGCAAAATTTGATATTTTGTATCTCATATTTTAGGCTTGGATTTTTAAAGGAAATTTTGGTTGCTAATTTTAAACAAAGTTAGTTAAGTTTTAGTTTCTTTAGTTTGTTTGATGAACAAAAATAATATCCTTTATGACTGAGTATCCAATAAATGTTCACCTTTTAAAAAAAAAAATAATCCCTGGGTGCACACCCTAATGAAATTTGCTGCGCACACCTATGTGGTGTACTATGTTCTATCACTGTCTATGAACTTCATTGATATTTTCTTTTATTCAGGAGACATTTTATAACTATAGATTCCACAATGAACTTTTTGTCACAAAGTGATAATAGGAACTCCTTATTCATTTCTAAAACAATATGCTTCACATGGCGTGAAATCCAACAGCGTCCATCAGCCAGCACAAGGGACCCCATTGGTGGAATGGATTCTCCCTTCGATTTACAATCCACTCCCTCCAAATGTGCTCTGGAGATTTGGGAAATTCTCCAAGCAGATTGGGGGGGGGGGGTATGAAAGTCCCATTGTGAGAGAAGTCAGCTCATGCAACACTGGATGTTGCTTATGATGTACATAGTATAGGACTCCAGCTGCCTTCCCAGATAAGGAAACCGACATGCAAAATGATGTCTACAGATTATTAGACTAAAAAAAAAAAATTACATGAAATTCCTTATTAGTATTTTCAATAAATAAAACCATGGTCATATAGGAGGAGGCACAAAACAGTCTTTCTTTCTTTCTTTCTTTTTCCTTTCTTTCTTCCATCCTTCCTTTTAGCAGTGTTTCTTAACCTCAACCCACAGCCCTAATGATTAATTCAGCTTCATATGCAAGGTACAAGACAACATAACAAGTTCTCTTTACCCTTTCCAATTTTATTTCTTCTGTCTCGCTGTGCAGAGTTGCTGTAATTAAAAGCACGATGGGCCTCGGTTTGTGGTTATTAACAAGGACATGCTATCTGCACAGCTGGAAAGCAGTTAGGCAGCTACAGCGACTCAGACGGTCATCTCTGTTATGTTGTCCAATGCATATACACTGTAGATGAACTGTAGATTAACATTAGCAGCAGCTTCCCATTCGTTTTGTTTTACTCCTGCTTTATTTTATTTTCTCTACCTAAAAGTAGTAGTAGAAGAAAAGGAGTGGCCAGTGTGTCAAAGGGGACTTTGAGAGCAGCTCAGTCTGGAGTTGAGTCAGGGCCAGCATCAAGATTCGGCATGGTTGGGCTCCTGCTGAGGGCCCACATCCCAGCAAGGGGCCTGCTGATGAGTCCTCCACACATTGCAACTTGCTTGTTCACCCGACTTCTACTCTGATACAGACAACAGTGGTGGTGTAAAGGAGGAGAAGTAGATGCCACTGACTATTGTTCACTGCCTGGCTGTCCGGCAAGCAAACAGGTGGTAACAGTAATGAGGAAGAAGAGGAGCAGCACCAGGCAACAATGCCTGTGAGAAGGTAGTCTCACTGAAGGATAGGGGCCCATTGAGGGTATCTTACCCAAGAGCCCTCAGAAACCAGGAGCTGGCACTCACTTGATGTTTCTGAGACTGAGGAGGCAAGCCAGACTTGGAAGATTTGTAAGATCAGGTGGAATTCTTTTGGTCTCTATTGTTACTGCCAGTAGAGGCAGTAGCTGCAGTACCACCTCCTGACCTTCCACAATGTTGGTGATGAAGAGCAACAGTGAGAAAACTAGCAACTCACTCATCTCTAAGCTATCACGGATAGCACAAAGAATAACTCCATGTATCCCCACTGCCAAAACCCTTAATTTGGGACCTCTTAGCCCCTAATGGGTTAGTTCACACACATACTGGTGAAGAAGATAAAGTACACTGCACTTGTTTTTCTTATACTGCATTAGTAACATGGGGGAACAAAATACACTGTACTTTTCCTATGTTTAAACACTTTAATCAAGTAATGGTAAATTTCTCAATTGATTTAATTGGAGACTTCTAAATGGCCTGACCAAAATATTTGAAGCAAATCTTTTAAGGCTCTAGCAGTTTCCAAAATGAATTACTTAACTGTAAGTTGTAGGGCATCCTGTTAACCCATTGCATTAGGAAACATTCCTAATGAACTGACCTTACCCATCTTAAAAAACCAAAACAAAACAAAAAACTCCTCAAATAAGGAATGACAGTATTTTACCTTTAAAAAAAAAAAGAAGAAAAAAATTTCACCTCCACATTTTGCTGGGTTTACAAGAGAAATAACGAAATGAGTTTTCCATTGTAATGAAGTCTTGCATTCTCCTCTGGAATAGCCTTTTTGGAAAGAGAAAGATTCACATTGTTCTTAGCCCTGTAGCTTCCTCCTCCCCCCCCCACTTCCCAGCATAGTAGATATCCTTTCAAAGAGATAATTAACAGCTGTGACTTTGCTGTCGGTCATTCAAGTCAGTGAATTAGCATGATGTGTTTAAGTGAGATTAATAAATATGAACATGAAAACAATGTTTATTATAGGCAGTGTGGAAAAATTATTGCAGGGATATTGTTGGGACACTATTTCAACGCCTGCATGATTGCATTGTCTTTTGATATAAACAGCTTGAAAGCAGATGGGGAGTTATTCTCTTACCTTGCAAATGTCACATACACAGAGATGCCATTCTTTAATATCCTTTGTTCCAAGAAACCAGGACAACCATCATTTCCACTTCCGAAATGCTGCTAGATACACGGCAAAAATCATGTGGATGTAATGTTCATTTAGGTAATCCGGAATTTACATTTCAGGGCCTTGCCCATTGCTCTGTCAATGCTTAGCATTTTGATTATTTCTTGTAGGTGATACCAGAGGCAAGTACAGGAGAAAACCAGCATATCATTTGCACCCATCTGAATGGAATGGATGATTATTTCATTCCACATACAAACCTTATTATCAATCACATCAGGTAAGAATCTGCTTAGCCCCATAGTGTGTACCTTCAGTCTAATGAAATAGTTATTAATGAGTATGACTTCCCTTGAATTGTGCAGCTATTGCTTGAAGCTCCACTATGCTAGGAAATATAAACCATAAAGATTTATTCCAACGGGCTTCATAAGTTAGCTATGAGACAAGAAAGAGCGCATGAAATCAAGCAGGAAGCATACAAGGAAGCAAGGAAGCAGTAATGGCCAGTTTGATAATAAATGAACT
This sequence comes from Anniella stebbinsi, assembly GCA_029215795.1. NCBI lineage: Eukaryota > Metazoa > Chordata > Lepidosauria > Squamata > Anniellidae > Anniella > Anniella stebbinsi. The sequence goes on along the minus strand of JARDYH010000005.1, from coordinate 86,182,301 downwards.
TCTGGCTGTTCATCCACTCTCATGTTTGTCATAGGATTTCAACCAGGGAAAAACTGTGAAGTATGTGTTATTTAATTACAAGGGATTCTCCAGCTATCATGCTTCATTCTGTAGAAACCCAAACCAACAATTTAGAATTTTACCCTCAGTGTAGTAGCAGTCTAATAAGATACAGTGTTGTTTCGGGATTATTTATTATCAACCACACCATGGTTGATAATAAATAATCAACCATGGTGTGGATTAGGATCAGCACTGAGTTGACTATGGCAGCATTCGGCGACACGATAGTCAATACAACTGATGATTGTTTCCCCACCCCCAGTTGCTTAATGTGTTGTCCGAATTCAGCCACAGTGTGCTTCGTCATTCATTTCTCAGGAAGAAAACCAATATCCTACACAAACTCATCCTAGAAACATAACTACAGTTACACAAATCCACAATTCCTGGTGTGCTGATGTCCCGCTGGTGTCCCAGGCCCCAGAAACCTCAGTAATACCTAGGGCAGGGATAGGAAACCTCAGATCCAGGGACCGATTCTAGGTCTCTTAGAGTCCCAGTCTATGGTTCTCCAAGTCACCTCACCCCTTTTCCCCAACTGCCAATTTTCCTGGCTTTTGTTCATTCCTCACCACCACCACCACCACCACAATTCAAAAAGGTTGTCATACCACTCCTAAGGCTTAGTTACTGGGTGGCCCCACCACCACTGGAATGTGTCCCTCGAGAGCCTCTCCAAAACTGAATTCAGAGCTCATACTTAAAGAGGTTCCTCACCCCTGGCCTAGGGTATGGATATCACACAGTCCCCAGTATATTATGACAGGTGAGAGAAGTCACAATAGGTCCTGGCCAGGAACTCCAAACTCATGGCACCTTGCTCTAAGGATTGGCCAGAACCTCAGAGCAATTTTGTTAGGCTTCTCAAAGGTCTTTTATCTTCTGTTTAAATTCCTCAGACATTTCCCTTTGAGGAAGGATCTTTGAATTCCTTCATTAACAACTATTCTAATATATTTTATGCTGCCAGGCAAAAAACAAAAACACCCTTTGATTTTCCAGAGCTTTTAACCTCTGTTAAAATGTGACTGTTTTTAGCTCTGTCTTTTTGTATTTTTATTAGTTATAGAAAACTGATCTGGAAATTTTGAACTGAAAAGCAGCATAGAAATATTTAGGCACATGTTTAAAAGTCATGTTGTACAAAGTTACCGTGGCAACGCTTTTCTGTTCCTAGCTGAGGGCCCTTGCAGATGTCCTGCCCAGCCACAAAGCAATGTCAGCAGCTTTTATGTGATCTGTTGGCCATGCAGTATCCAGACCCCAAAACTCTCAGGTTTGCCAAGGGTGGTGACGTGAGCCAAGCACAATTTTTCTATCTGTTCCAATTCAGGAAAAAATGACTGATATATTAATCTATTAGAAATATGTGTATATTTTTCTTTAAATACAACCAAAGCAGTTCGCAACATGTAGTTATCCTGCTGTTATTCCGATGGTGCTCTGGAAGAAAGATAATTATTTCTTATTAAACATACAGTGAACAATTTTTAAAATTAAGATTTCAGAAAAGAACAGTCTCACATACAAATTGGCCATGTTTACACTTCATGCCATGGAAAATGCAACATGCATGAGCAGGAATAGCCTGCCATGAACTCCCCCCCCCCCTTTTTTTCCTGTGCAGCCAGGAACAGGAGTTTGGAAACTTTTGCATTCTAAAATGTATTTATTTAGGGCACAATCCTATGCATGTTTAGACAGAAAAACATAAATCCCAGCATGCCCCAGCCAGTTATGCTGGCTGGGAAATGCTGGGAGTTGTGGGACCTTTATCTGTCTAAACATACATAGGATTGTGCCCTTATTTTTTTAAAAATTATTTCTAGGCCACCTTCATTGCAATTTGTCATGTTGACTGATGCAACAAACTATTTCAACGAAGCCAACTTCAAGACATGGTTTCCAAAGCTGACTTGTTGAAACTAACCATAATTTGTGTTAACCACAATTCTGGTTCTGGAGAACACTTCAAACTGTAGTTAAGAAAAGTAGAAGTGAAAGCTTTGGAGCTCCTCCTGTTGACTGTAGAAGGAAAGGAGAGGGGAATGCACACAAGCCCATGACCAACTGAAGCTCATGCCTGAGTTCATAGGACTTGCTCTCAGGTTTGTGTATATAGGGTTGCATCCTGGAGTTTATCATAAGAACTTTTTAATGCTTTAAAAGGAAGGTTTTTGTTTAAAGCATTCATGCTACTTAATTCAAAAGAGCTGCAGGTGTCATATTGCATACCACTTCAATCACATACCACCTTCAATTTCTCTGCTAGCATTTTTTTTTCTCCCAAGGCAAGCATGTAATGGATACAAGTAAAATAGCTGAATGAAAACCTAACTCCCAGGAGCGTTCACGTGTGATCGCATACTGTCTTAGCTTCAGGAGTAAATTGCCATGGCTGGACACACAGTGATGCTTTTGACTAAACAGAAAACGCACACACACCTATTATTTGGAGACAGCAGGTCTGAAATATGATTTTCACACAATGGAATACTGGGACTACAGTTATTATGGAAATCTAGCAACCTAGACTAGCTGTGTTTGGGAAGGAGTGGAACAACTGCTCCAACGCGTGACCTCATGAAACACAACATTCTAGTCTTTGATGCAGATAAACCATTCAAGTGTACAGAACTGTGGTGAAAGTGACTGTTTTCTATTGTTTTCCTTTGAGATTGACTCACAACAGGGGACATACTGCAACAGGGCAAATGCACAGCTTAGTGCTTTTTCTCCACCCAACAATCTCTTATTAAGTATTTTCCTTAAACAGATGATAGAAAAGGCTAGGACAATATATACAATGAGTGCAAGGAAAATCTATAATCTATGCAAAGAAAAACCTACTATAGTAATATCGGGGGGTTCAATACTTAACACTTCTTTTATAGAGCATTTAAAATTTGGGGTCGAATCCAGAGTTAGTCATAGTCATGACTAATCCACAGCCTATTGATTTAAATGCATCTAAGTATGACTTAGTCTAGACTATATTTCCTTAGTTTTCTGTTCACTTATGACTTGGAGAAGAATAATGGCTATTGATAATTATTATAAATTATTACTCTTACATTGCTTGAAGAATTAGCTTTCTGTGCCATATTATTATTATTATTATTTATTTATTTATTTCATTTATATACCACCTCATAGCTGAAGCTCTCTGGGAGGTTTACAAAAATTAAAAGATTGAAAAATCAATATACAAAATTTAAAACCATAAAACATAAAACAGTTGATATTTAAACATTTTAAACTTTAAAGCCTGGCCAAAAAAGTCAGTTAAAACCTCAACTTAAGCTGTTAAAATGCCTGGGAGAAAAGAAAAGTTTTGTTCTGGCGCCGAAAAAATAACAGTGTTATTGCCAGGTGGGCCTCATTGGGGAGATCATTCCATAATTGGGGGGCCACCACAGAGAAGGCCCTCTCCCTTGTTGCCATCCTCCGAGCTTCCCCTGGAGTAGGCACCCAGAGGAGGACCTTTGATGTTGAGCATAGTGTACGGATACGTCCATGTCGAGAGAGGCGTTCCATCAGGTATTATGGTCCCAAGCCGTGTAAGGCTTTATAGGTTGAAACCAGCACCTTGAATTGGGCTCGTAAACGTACAGGCAACCAATGCAAGCGGGCCAGAATCGGTCTTATATCTTCAAACCTTCTGGTCCCTGTTACCAACCTGGCCACTGCATTCTGCACAACCTGCAGGTTCTGAACCGTCTTCAAAGGCAGCCCCACGTAGAGCGCATTGCAGTAATCTAACTTGGAGGTTACCAGAGCATAGACAACTGAATCCAGGTTATCCCTGTCCAGATAAGGCCAAAGCTGGGCCACCAACCGAAGTTGGTAGAAGGCACTCCATGCCACCAAGGCCACCTGAGCTTCAAGTGACCAAGATGGTTCTAGGATAACCCCCAAGCTACGAACCTGCTCCTTTACAGGGATTGCAACCCCATCCAGAACAGGTTGAATACCCTCCATCCGTTCAGAGGAACCCCCCACTAACAGCATCTCAGTCTTGACTGGATTGAGTTTCAGTTTATTAGCTCTCATCCAGTCCATCGTTGTGGCCACAGCCCCACCTGATAAAGATGAAAAGGAGAAGTAGAGCTGTGTGTCATCAGCGTACTGATGACAACACACTCCAAAACTCTGGATGACCGCACCCAACAGTTTCATGTAGATGTTGAACAGCATGGGAGACAAGACTGATCCCTGCGGAACCCCATACTGGAGAATCCACAGGGCCGAGTAATGTCCCCCAAGCACTACCTTCTGGTGCCGACCCTTCAAGTAGGAGTGGAACCACTGCAATATATTGCCTCCCACTCCTAACTCAACCAGTCGTGCCAGAAGGATACCATGGTCGATAGTGTTGAAAGCCGCTGAGAGATCAAGGAGAATCAACAGAGTCACACTCTCCCTGTCCTTGTCCTGACATAGGTCATCATACAGGGCAACCAAGGCTGTTTCCATGCCAAAACCGGGCCTGAAACCTGACTGAAATGGATCCAGATAATCAGTCTCATCCAAGAGTGTCTGGAGCTGGCCAGCAATCACCTGCTCAAGGACCTTGCCTACCAATGGAACATTTGCCACCAGCCTATAGTTATTAAGATTTTCTGGGTCCAGGGAAGCTTTCTTCAGGAGTGGTCTCACTACTGCCTCTTTCAGACTGTCTGGGACCACTCCCTCTTGCAGAGAGACATTAATCATTTCCCTGGCCCAGTCGGCTGTTCCATCCCTGCTAATTTTTATAGGCCAAGAGGGGCAAGGATCCAATACAGAGGTGGTTGCACGAACCTGTCAAAGCACCTTGTCAACATCCTCGAGCTGTACCAACTGAAACTCATCCTAGAAAACAGGACAAGCTTGTGCTCTGGATACCTCACAAGATTCACCAGTTATAACACTGGAGTCTAAGTCCTGGCAGATGCCAAAGATTTTATCCTGGAAGTTCCTAGCAAATATATTACAGGGGGCCTCAGAAGGTTCTACCATGTCCTTGGGGCCAGCATGTAGAAGCCCCCGGACAACTCTGGAAAGCTCCGCTGGGCAGCAAATTGATGATTTAATAGTGGCAGCAAAGTATTCTTTTTTGCTGCCCTCACTGCCCTTGAATTCTGCTTACCATAGGCACTTACCAGTGTTTATTGCATCCACCAGGAGTTCATCTCCATCTGTACTTAAGCCGTCTCCACATAGTTTTCAGGACATAAGCTGATGTTGGTCTAATGTTTAAAAAACCCACGTGCTATTAATTAAGAAACAATAACCAATCCTAACTTCTAGCCTTTACTAGTCATCCTTTGCAATTGCCATAATTCGCCTTGAGGCACTTTCCCAGGGCAAACCCCCACCAGTTTCCTGGCACAGCAATTGACCCTATTTCTTATTTCCAAAGTAAAGATCTTAGTATCCTGAGATTGAGTTTTAATATGTCCTGTTTATTGAGCACCTCTGTGTGTCCTGCAGCATGATGTATTCTGTAGCGTGGTTATTAAGATGGGTCACATTGTAAGCTGGGAATCCTTGGTTAAAATGACAACTCCGCTGTGAAATATCTGTGTGGCCTTAAGGCAATTTGTCTTTGCCTCAGCCCATTCCCCAATCTATATATAATATGACAATAATAATATTGGCCTACCTTCCAAGGTTGCTGTAAACCTTACTAAGGTAACATCTGTAGAATGCTTCAAACACTCAGCCAGTGTGATATTGTATTATGTTCTATTATGCTGTATCTTAGTGTTCTTTTTTTTTTTTTTAAATGCCCAGAAAACTTTGGCTATTGAGCAGTATAGAAATGTAATAAATGAATGAATGAGCATTATTCTCTCAAGAACGTTGCCCAATTTCGTGAGGCACCTCTTTGATCATATATTGCTTTGCTTTTAACATTTTAGATTTGGTTTCATCTTTAACAAGTCGAAATCTGAAGTTCACAAAATTGATCTGGAAACTATGGCTCACATCAAGACCATCAGCTTCAAAAACTACAGCTGCTTGCCACAAGCCATGGCCTACACCCACCTGGGTGGCTACTTCTTTGTCCAGTGCAAAACAAATACATCACTACCAATAACACCCCAGCTTATCATTGACAGTGTAACAGATTCCATCACTGGCCCAAATAGTGACACATCAGGTACTCCCTACATCTCCCCTGATGGACGCTATTTGGTCAGCACAGATGAGCACAACGGGAGGATCAGAGTCCAGGCAATAACAATCCAAGGGGAAATCAAGTTGATTTATGACTTACAAACCACTATGCACATATCTGATCTGACATTTCAGTCCTCTTTCACCGAAGGCAATCAGTATTATATATATGCTTCTTCACATTTGCAAACAGATGTGCTTTTTGTGGAGTTGTCAACAGGGAAAATGGACATCTTGAAGAATTTAAAAGACCCTATCAAATGCAAAGACTGGCCCTGGAGCAGTTACAACAGAATTATCCAAGACAGTGGATTATTTGGGCAATACCTTATAACACCAGCAAAGGATTCACTGTTTATAATTAATGGGCGGCAAAACACATTACGCTGTGAGGTTTCAGGTATCAAGAGGGGCAACACAATAGTTTGGGTTGGAGATGTATGAAAGGTCAAAAAGAACAGAACTTTCAGAACACAAAGTACTGATTGGACCTTTAACTGCAAAAAAAATAAATATGCAGTAGCATTGTATATTTTTACACTGAGGGAAAAACACTGACCTACTTGCAAGATTTATAATATAAGGTATGCTCTGCTAATAGGAATTGGTTATGCTGGGAATTTGTGTGAAATTCAAACTTACAGCTTGAGTTATGGAAGCTATGCTGGGAAAAAGGAATCGTATCTCCAACTGAGATTGTATAAGCCACATTCCTTGGTGATTCTATACAGCACCACTTTTGAGTTGAAAGGCTGATGAATCTTTAACTTCTATCTAGGTTATCAGTATTCATTCTGTTGATCCAACATAACATTTCCTGTAGTGTGTGCCATATGGCATGGAATCAGGCCTGTAGCTTACACATTTTCACACGGATAGGCGAACTGGAGGACTTTTAAATGTTTATGTACTCAGTTGAAAATGCAATCTCAGTCAAAAATCTTTTTTAGAGCTTTTTTTAAAAAATGAAGATATTATTTATATAATCATTCCAAGTCAGGAAATTTAAGTATTAAAACAGATAAATTTCTGCTCATCTAAAAATACATTGAAACTAAGAAGGTAAGTTGAAAATCTGAACTAAATATATATCATTATTATTACTATTATTATTATTTGTACTTACATTACAAGTGTATAACGGGTGGCAGTGCCCCTGTAATGCCTTTGGATAGCTACAGGCCTTCACTGAAGACATCACCTCTAACATCAAAGGAAAAGGTAAGAAGTTAAAACCAAGGGTGGGGGAAAGTGTGAGTCAATTGTTACATAAAACAGTATTCAGAATGCAAAGAGATTGGGAAGAAACATATATTCAGCTGCCGGATCCAATCTTAGTCATATTCGGTAATTAAGTTACTCATGACTAACTCAAGTCCATTGATTCCAATGGGTATGCTGTAAGCATGACGAAGATGGGATCAAACCCATTGTTTCTTGTGGTCAAACACAATTTACGAAGGCTAACTGTGCCCTCCTGTATATGTGTACTCAGAAGTAAGCCCCATTGAATTTAATGGCCTAAGATTACAGCGTAAGAAGCCTTTTGGAAACCAAACAGGGCAGAATTCTACACTATCAGGTCTCTTTCTCTGCTTCTCTGTGGGCGGAAGCGACACCTCCCCTTCAGACATAGGACATATTACTTAATTTTGTATGAGATGTTTGTAAAAACAATAGAAGTGTAGCAGGTTTGAAAGCTAGAAAATAAATGGGGCGAATATGCAACTATCTTCTGTGTAATCAGGAAAGAGAGCTTTATGTATTTATTTATTTTTTTAAACAGCAGCAGCCATACAACGTGTGTAAAATGAGCTGCTATTTTAGCAGACGGGAAAATAAGCAGTGCTGTTCCCAGCATAGAAAGAAACATTTCCCCAAATCATTTATTCCCCTTCATTAAAAATTTACCATTACTCGAAGTAATTGGGTTCTTCATAAAAACAATAGCTATGTCTTGAAAAGAATTCTTTTCAGCAGCATATTTTTGTGCAGAAAACCTCTAGCTTTTATATAAATCAGACACTTAATTTACATCTGTCATCTAAGACCCTGGGAATAAAGGATTTTTTATTTTATTTTATTTGCTGCTGCTGTTCAAATTCTTCTCTCATTCACATTGTTCTCTTTTGTAGTCAATTATAATTCAGTTATGAAAAAAACTAGTCTAAAAAAAACCCAGAATAATCTAAAACCAATTAAAATATACCCAACAATGCAACACCAGACACTGAGAACTGTAAGTTTATTTGCCATAAAACTTATATCCATCTGCACGTTTAAAGTGATGTAAAATATATGTATGCTGCTGTCATTGGTAACTGTGACTAATTACAGTTGGAAAATGGACAGAAACAGAACAACAGTGGCTATAAAATGCAAAAATAGATATAGAATACATAGTCCCAACCACAGAATACTCTAAGCCATTGGACATCAAAATATCCTTATCCAATTATTTTAAAATGTAACTTCAAGATTGGCTTTTTCAGGAGCAGTGTTTGCTGCATAATAGTATTTGGTGGATCACTTAAAAAAAACCAAAGTTGACCTATTCTTTTGCATGAGTTTGTTGACTGGGATTAATTCAAAGGCATGTATTCAATACATATGGTGATAATTAGAATAACAGTGTTGAATACAGTCTTAAACCTATTTAAAGTAAACCCATTGAAATGGATGGTCATGATTAACATGTCCCGTTTGTTTCAATGGGTCTACTGTAAGTAGGACTAACATTGGATTGAACCCCTAGTTCTCTAACTATTTTAACATGAAGTGAATTTAGACATACATATCCCCTTATGTAAGTGAGAGACTTTCAGGACCAGGCAGGCTATCCGTGCCACTCAGGGGCCATGCTCCTCCATCTTCAAATTTGGCACATGTGAGGAGGAGCCCTAAGCATGTACCAAAATACATATGCAAAGCTTCTCCACATGAAGGGGATCTTAATCAATTAGGAATCCCTCCTTGTCGTGAGAAACCGTGTGTGTGCCAGATGCACATAGAACCGCTTTGCACATAGAATGTGCAAATGATGGTGGGAAGTGGATGTCAGGCACATGGACAGTGGAGGTAGGTCTGACCCTTACTGCCCCATCACCCCTTCACACATCTTTTGAACATGTTGCGGTAATTGTGTGAACTTCTTAAGGTTACACTTGCTTATCCCAACTTTGAACTGCAAGAATGAAGAGAAATATTTCTACTTACAAGTCAACCTTTTCCCAAATGATGTCCATTTTATACAAATTGCTGTATATTATATCTAAAACTCCATCAACACAAAAATGTCAACCTTTTAATAGGCATGGATTCTATGAGGTACCTTGGAAACTGTAGCTGTGTGTAGGAATACTAGCGACTGCTAACAGAATTTTCAGTGTCCTTACATACCTTCAGCTTTCATTGTTTGTTCTGCTTAAAACCAGATTCTGTCATGTAGGTATAGCTTAATCATTCTAGTAGTTTTAAAGCTGTTGGCCAGAGAATGCAGAAGAACAGGATCTTATGATTCAGGCTGCCTCTACAAGAGAGGTTTGAAGCTCTTTCAAGGCGCTTTAAAAAAATTACCTCTACAAGAACGGAGCGCAAATCGGGCGTAGAGGCGTGTTATCTCTCCGATTATGCGCATTATCGAATGCGCGTTAAATAGCGAGTTTTATTTTGCTCCGGCCGTTAAAGCGCATTTTGACTATGTGAACAAGCGCTTATGCGCATTAACTACTTCTAAAGCGCATTTTGGTCATCCGTTAATGCGCTTTGCCGCCTCTCGTGCAGAGGGATTAGGTGTAAATGCGCTTCAGTGATTATGCGCATAATCGCCTAACTGGGTGCAAAAGCGAATCCTTGTAGAGGGGACCTAAATAAGCACAGAATTCTTTAGGTTACCCAGAAACCCACTGGGGTTATCTCCTCTACCCCTTCTCCCAGTTCAATCAGTGCTAAAATATACATTTTTATTTGTTATTTTGCAAAAGCCTACATAATTTTCCTATGAGCCATAGGAGGTTAGAACTCAGATATGTAATAATGGATGTAGCCTCTATTTAAAAAATGCAGTGGTCAGTAATGGTAAAGCAAAGCTGTATCCATATATTGCACTTACTCTGGAGATGTTTTACTGGAGTTGGTCACTGCTCTAATATCCCTTTTTTATGATTTCTTAAACATTTTACTCTGAAAATGGTATGTTTCCCATCAATTAAAACCTTTGTGGCATAGATATAGCAAAATGATACTTTTATACGATTATTTTAAAAGAAATCCTTGTAAATATCTGTTCAGGTAAATATTCTTGAAATTAGGATGTGAAGGGTGTGTAATAGACTTCACTGCTTTCTGTTTATCTTAACACATTGGACTAGAGTTAACTCCAAACTTTAACCTTCCAAAGATGCTTCTATAGCTTTCCTCTTCTGCCCTCAAGGTCTGTTGATGTGTTTTCTAAATATCCTAATGGCCTCAACCTACTTAGAAAATTATATTTAATTTAGATGCATTACACAATTGTGAACAATTCCAATGATGTTTGATCCAATATAAAAAAGTGCTGCACATTTGATAATCATTTTCCCTTATACACACTAATATCACAATTTCTCTGTACCACAAAAGGTGTAAATCATGTTTGTCTCCTTTCAACTTTTGTTTCTCAAGCATATTAAATCTCATTTAGTTGTATTTTCTGATTTATTCCTTTGGTCTACACATAACATTTGGAGTACCACTTCATATTTCTTTCTTGGCCAAGAAATTAATAGTCACAGTGATTAAGTGGAAGTAATTTAAATTGAACTAGCATGTAATTAGTTACCCTAACATGCTCATGTATCACTGGAGAGTTCTGTTTGATGGGCATTGAAATCAATGAACAAAGTAACTTGTTTTCAGATAAGGATCAAGTCCCTGAGATCCAATGCAATGCTTTTTTTCACTGCTTAGATTAAATAAAGGACAATACAAAAGAAATACCATGATTATAATGGGTGCTTTTTGAAAACAAATTGACTGAAAATCAATGCTAGTGTTTAGTCTAACCATTTATCATGTAGCTTGCTTTGAAGTAATCAGAATGAAGCATGTTCTCATGAAGTTTAAATACAAGGCATGGATCGTGTTCCACCATGGGTGTCAATACCCTTCAATAGAGCCTTGTCCCACCCCTCACCCCCCCACCCCCCACCCTGCTGTTCAGGCAGGCAGTGCAGTGGACCATTATGGAGAACGGGGGGGGGGGGGTGCATGCATTTCATATCTTCATCCAGCCTTTCTGTGTCATTACTTAAGCTTCAAGTAGTGGAGCAGAGCAAGGAGCAACTGAACTGACTCACCAGTGACTGTTTTTGAAGGCTATGTATTTCTCCTTTCCCTCAGGCAACAAAAGTTCAGTGTCTTGCCTAAGGCTTGGGTGCACACCAAGGATCAAGGGCTGAAGGTTTGCTGCCTTAAATCTGGGGGCTGTGAGACAAGGTCCTCCCAACTGGATTACTTGGGACCACTGTTGTTGCCAATTTTGCTATCACTACACCATTCCATCGCAGATCCAGCTGATCCAAGTAATAGTAAAAGCCTAGCACTGAATTAGGAGTCTTGATTAAAGGGATACTCCTGTTCCAGAATATGAGTAACTTGCATTGTGCAGAAAACTAGGGATGGATGAATCTGGGTACACAGATGTCCCGTTTCCTGTAATTGCCTGTTGCATAGCTTGCACACACCTGCCGAGGAAAGGGGAAAACAGGACTCTATTGAAGAAATACCCTTTTAATATGATACGACTTACCCCAAAGCAGGGACACAACCCAGAATAAGGTGCTGACCGAACCATCTGTTTCCCATACATCCTGAGCTATATCTTGGGGAAAACAGCTGGTGCAAACACAGCCTAAGGTGGGGAGACAATCACCTTCAAATAGCCTTGTATTTCTTTGAGGCTTGTTTAATTAAGTACTTCAGCACATAGCCCTCTGCATTGCATGGTGTCTTCTGCACTTGTCAGACACAGTCAGATAAAGTCAGTCAATACAAAATGACAGACAGGAAACTGGAATGAGCGGAGCAAAACAACATGCACTTAGTCTTAGCCAAACAAGCCCTTCCAGAGCTTTGAAAGGTTAGTTCAAATTTCACTGCCCTTTCCCCTCAGAGCTCTGGCATTTCATGAAATGCAAGTCAAATTAATTTCTTTGGAATTGTTACAGGCATTCTTCCTGAATTCGTTGAAAGGCATTTGTGTTCAAAGCCTTTTCGAAGGAACTCAAAGTCAAATTATGGCACCATCCCCCTAGCTTGTATTAAAGGATGAGCAGCCACTGGAGGATGAAAATTCAACTGTTCCCTTGAGTGTCTTCATAAATTGGCCTAACTGAATTGTGATACTGGAGCAGTAATGGGATTGGCATCCCAATTCAATGCACTTCTGATGAGGCATCTGAGTACCACTTGGGTGCAATATTGCTGAGTAATGTCCTGTTTTGTGAGGTACTGCTATAGTTTGTTGATATGCCCCTATCCTAACAAATTCTGTGGGGTTCCAGCATGTCTTGGGAAACAACTGCACAAGAGCTTCTGATACTTGAGTTCAATGCAGCTCAAGGCATCAGTGCATGACTGGAATTACAGAATACAAAGAGAACAAGTGCCTATAGCTGTACAACAAAAGATCCTTTTTACCCCCTGGTGCTGTGCAGACACAAATGACCACAAAAGACTGGAGTTCAAAACATACAAGGCTTCCCCTTCTGGAGAAAATTATCATATCTTTCTGGTGCCCCTTTCTGGTACACGGTGGGAGACACACACATGCACACCTACCTTGGTGCACACAAATGTTCATAAAATATGACCTTCAGCTCAGTATGACATTCCGCTGGTAAATTCTAGACTGGAACCTCCTTGGGGAAGGTACCATTCCTGTTTGCTTATCCTGTAAAATATCATGCACAATGACTGCACTGCATAAACAGAATACAATCACAGGGGAAGACAGTAGCCAGAAGCTTTGTGATCGCAACTTGATAATATACTACTTGCCGGGGAGTGGGGAGGGGTGTTAACTACAAGGCGGAACTCCCCACGACACGGTAGCCCCATGTATGAGCACTTCCCATTCATCCCTTTGTGCAGACTCTGGTACTTGAGGCTCAGACACTGTGACAGCAGATGCTAGGTTAATTTGAGAGAGCTCTCGTTTGCACTTTAATGGGGTCGCACTTGACCGCTTGCCAAAGCAACGTCCTGAAGGTTTATTGCCATTGGGCCAGGAGGGCTCACTCTTCATCTTGGGCATGAATGTGTCCATTAGTTTGCCATGAAACGCAAGCCCAGAAATAGCATTGCACAAAGCCCATGGGAAATTCAAGTGGCTGCAGTCACGGCGGTCGACAAGAGTTATGAAAATGAAAAGACACGACAAGGAGTCCTCCTGACCATGACTTTAATTGAAAGTGTATGAGGTGAGCTCAAGGACAGACTGCCAGGTGTCCTTGAGCATTAGCTTAAGCATGTTTTCAGGAACAAAGCAGCCTGCGCTTCTAAGGCACTGGTCTCTGAGAACATGGCAACCTTCCATTCCTTCTTGGCTTTAAGCAAGTAAATTCCCACATGTAAATTTGAATTAACATGTGAATAATAGGTCATAGTTTCAAAGCACCTGGATGCTGTGTGGAATCTACTCATTCTAAAAATAGTATGTCCTCCCCTGTAGTCACAGAGAGAGTAAGGAAAAATGGTCATAATTTATTCCACCCTTCCCCAACTTGCCCCCCTCCAGATGTGTTGGTCTACAACTCCTAATCCCAAACCACCACTGCATGGGGATGATGAGAGTTACAGTCCAGCACATCTGGAGGGTGTCAGATTGAGGAAGGCTGAATTAGTCTGCGGTCTATGGTGCACTCTGACAACTTGCCCTCAGTATAATTTCCGCTTGCACCGCTGATTAGCATCACATATGACTCCTGATATTGCACTCGCGTTACTGCCCATTCACGGTTTTTCGTGGGTCCTTTTGATGATGGTGTCCACCTCCCATGTGTCTCTCACGCCTTCTGGCCTTCTTCCCATCGCAAAATAAGACTCTGGTAAGTCAAACTTATTTTTAGAAGTGAAACTTGCTGCGATTTTCTGCTGTGTGCAGGAAAAGTGGCGCAATAAAAATGCCCACTGAATGGGTCTTTGTTTACTTCCACTTTCTTCTCTGTGAGAAAGAGGACGTATTGTGTGACAAAAGGGAGAAAAGTGATGGTAAGGATCTTTCCGCATTTGATGAAGCCCTTAGTGCAGCAGGATCTACACTACTGCTTTATGACGGTATTGAAGTGCACTGACAATTGTTGGGGTCCATGACATATTCCATATACTGTTTTCTTTCTTTTCTTTTTTTAAAAATAATTTTATTAATTTTTAACATATATATCACAAAAAATAAACACGATACTTATAAACCCTCTACAACCCCCATGCTCCCCTCCCCCTGAGACCTTCTTACTCTATTATTTTATATACTTTTCCAAAATTGCATTGATTCTTTTGAAGGTGTACATCCTCTCCATATACTGTTTTCAACTGTTTTCAAAGTGTTATATCCTACTTGGGGTAGATCTGACACTAAGCATGGATCCAACCCTTTGTAAAGAGAAGCCCTTAATTACTCGTGCTTGCTAGCTAGCTATACAGTTTCTTATGCTTATACTGTGATAATCCCTACTCACTATCAGCCCCACTCATTATATTATACTCATGCAGTGGCAATCCAAAGATTATTATTTATAATAATCACACTTGTGTCCCACCTTTTCTTCATGGAGTTCAGGATGGCCTGTGAAATAGCTTAGACTGTAATGACTTGGCCAGGGCCACATATTGAGCTTCATGTCTGAGCAGTGATTTGAACCCAGATCCTCCACCACCAAATACAATCCCTTCTCCGCTATAGTCCTTCCTCTCTCAGGAGGTCCCACTTCACAACGCATGCAGGTGCTGCTGTGAATTTGCCACATACACTGCACAAAAGAGCCAAAGAAATAATATTTATAAGCCATCATAATTCAAACGGCTCAATTTGTCACTGAATGAATTGTTATTATTAGTAATTCTGACAATGCAATATGGATGGGAAAGGTATACACAGCGAAATAGATCAAATTTCTTTGTGTGCAAAAACTGTGCCCTTGAGCCTGAACCAGAAGAGCAGTGGAAGGGGAGAGGGGAGGATCAGCAAGGCTAGTGATAGATGGCTAATCTAAACGCTGAAGCTGATTTGGTCCTCCTCCAACAACCAACAATCACTCCCCACAAGCCATATTGGGTGACAGTTAGAAACCCTGTTGATTTTTCTTTCTGTTTACCTCATAAAAATAGAAAACGGGGTCACAAAGGCAATACAAAGTCAGGTTTGTAAATCAGAGTAGGGGAAGAAAATGTCTTTCCTAAGGATCGCTTGATATTTTTAGGGTTTGTCCTGAATTTCCATCATGAAGAAAAATGTTTATTTAGGAATAAACATAATACAATTTTATAACCAATATCACTCTCCACCCTGCTATGAAACACAAATCACCAAGGGGCCTTTCAATCATTACCCAAGCCATTTGTGAACCACTTCCCTGTGAGCAGCCCTTGCATGGCTAGGATACTACACTTGATCTTAGCCAAAAGGCTGAGAAGCAATTGCATGGCTAGGAGAATATTGAAAATAACCCAGCCACTTGAATGGAAGACAGTCGTGTGGTCCTTTCCCAAAGTAACCAGCAGAGTGCCTGTTGCAGGGTCCCAGTGCTCTCACTGATGTGGTTGGATCCAGAGGTGCAGCCAGGGCCAGACACGGCACACCAGTACACGGCCCTGAGGTCTGGAGGGCCCCCAAATGACTCCTTAATCTTCTGGTGGTGGTGGTGGTGGTGGTGGTGATGGCAGCTCTTCCCCCCTCCCTTTAGCTCAGCCCTGCTAGCAAAAAGGAGTGCTGCAGCAGCAGCCTGCTGCGTGAGCCTAAAAGGCCCATGGCGTGCCATTTTAAAAGTACACTTTGTTTTTAAACTTACATTTTCAGCATCAGTGATCTGAACCAATCAGACACTGCCTTTGGGGGAGACAGCCAATGAGGGCACAGGAGTGACATAAAGACTGTCCCTATGCCAGTCCTGCACCCTCTGGCTATGTTCCCCCAAAGGCAGTGTCTGATTAGTTCAGATAGCTGCTACTCCAAACATAAAGGGGGAAAGATTACTTTTAAAATGTGGGAGTCAGGTAAGAGGAGGACCCACTTTAGCTGCTGCTGCCACTACCACTACCAGGTGTTTTTTAAAAAATGGTAAGAGTTGACAGTAATGCTGTCTGGGATTGATGGGAGTTGTAGTCCTGACGGGCACTAGGTTGAAAAACGCAGAAATAGATTTTTCAGTTTGAAGGTGACAATCCCTTATTCATGACTTCATTCCATTCTGAAACCCACAGGAAGCCAGGGGCAAACTACCTGCTTCATAGATTAGTTGTAAGAATAATGAGATAGCTCCATGTATAGCAGCCCAACATCCTATGAGGAAGGGTGGGATTTAAATTTGCAGTTGGCAGTCTTAGTGGTACGCTGGGAGTTTATACCAGTCTCTATTTAGAGCACAATACTACAATCCCGCTTAGGCTTTGCTGAGAATATACTTGAGGAAACGAAGGATAAATCCATGGTCAAGGGACCGGTGCAACTTCTGTATTTGATTATACTTGGGATAAAATTGTGAAATTGAGGATGTTTGCATTCTGTACAAAAGAGAGCAATGCAGTGTCAGGGCATGATGCAGTATGCTCTTGGAGCTACCATAATCATGGTGTTATTATTTAATTCCACAATGTTGCTGAACAGATTGTAGTGACTGTAATGGATATAACAGGAGCCCCAAAAACTTTTGTGGCTCCCACATTTGCTGAGTGCTCAAATGCGATGATTCATGCCTGAGAAAATGCCCAGCTTTCCTGAGCAGTATATTACCTCAGTTCACGTTTACACTACAACCAGGACATTGCCACAATAGCAGGATCAGAATATACCCTTCGTCACTTCTGCCTCAGGAAGAGCCTTCAGTGTGACCTCAAAGAGCTACTCGTCTCACATCCAAGTTCAGTACTCAAAAAGTATGGAGAAGTGTTTGTGTGAGGAGGGGTGGGAGCTGCTAGGTCACACAAATAAATATACCATGGTAAGCATTCCAACAGAAAACTATGCTAGAGGCTCCAAGTGTGAATTTCCCCTGATTTCTTCGAATGATCAAGACCTGAAGCTCCTTAAGACATATGTTACTATCCATCTCTTGGTGCCTAAAGCCACTGCAACCAAACCTATTGCAGTTTGTAGGGCTGTATAAAGTATAAAAGGCTACACTAGTATTTTCCTTTGTCATTGATGGATGTGAAGCAACCTGCCCTTCAGGGGGGAAGTTGTTCTACTTCCTATATATCTTTCTGTTTGAGAAAATTCATTACTGTTACCTCAAGTTGGGCTAAAAGCCCTTTCTGGATCCTCATATGAGGTTGTAAAGGCTCAGATAGCTCACACATTATGGGTTAAATACATGCAGTAAAAGAATAGGAATGCAATCACTAGGTGTTGTATTACTAAAGGGACCTGCCATAAAAGATCTGAAAGGTTTTTGCCTTTTCTACTTCTCCATCCATAATTCAGTAGAATTTCAGAATTAGGAGCAGTTTGGAGATAATATATTTTCTGACTTTTGTGTCTGTCTCTCAAACACTTTTTTTCCAGTTCTTCAAAAGATTGGAAAGATAGGATCCAAGTCTGCACTCCAAATGTATCCCACCTCCTTCAAACCTTCACAACATCCCTCAAATTTCACTCTTTTGATAACAAATTTGGCAAAAAGTGTGAGGGAAACAGGATATACATATATACAGAACTATTAGAGTTAGGGGAAATAAATCAGATTATCCATCTCTTGATTAGAGGCTACAGTGGTCAGCTTGATTTCCAAACCTGAACTAAGTGAAGTATTTTCCCCCCAGCCAACCTGATCTTTCTTTCCCCCATAGAATCTGTAAGCTATTATTGAATGGTTAATTTCCTTTCCTTGGAGTATAACTGGGATGGTGCTACTGCATTCATAAAGTAGGGGTAGAGAACATGAGGCTTTCCAAATGCTGTTGGACTGCAACTTCCATAATCCTCACCATTAGCTCTGCTGGCCAGGCTTAATGAGATTTGCAATCCAACAGCATCAGATGGGCCACAGATTTCCCGTGCCTAAAGAAACATTGGCAAGAACAGGGTGCACTTTGCTTACCAAAGGGACCAATCTACATGGAAACAGAATGAGAAGCACTTTCTAGTTTTATCCAGATTTTCATGAAATCAGCTTTGATCCATCAAGGGCACACGAAACAGAAAAGCAAAGTATACACTACCTAAAAACCTGCTTTCATGGGTCACAGAGCACTTGAAATTAGGGATGTGCACTGGATCGGACCCGATCCACGATCCAAGTCCGGTCCAGTGGGAAATCGGATAAATTATCCGATTTCCGATCCAACAGCTGGATCCGCCGATCCAGTCCGATCCGATCCGAAAAGGCTCCGAACCGGTTCGGCGGATCAGCGGGCGCCCACTGGCGCCCACCGCCGCTTCCATTGGCGGGCGCCAGCGGGTGCCCGCCGATGAAAGTAGACAGCGGGGGGGGAGGAGGGGGGCCCTTACCTTTCCGGCCCGTCCGCTCCCGTCCGGCGCCGGCGGCTACTAACAGCAGGCTCCGTGGCCTGCTCCAGGGTGGCGCGCCAGGTGATGTCATCACCTGGCGCGCTACTCGAGAGCAGGCCGCGGAGCCTGCTGGTAGTAGCCGCCGGCGCCGGACGGGAGCGGACGGGCCGGGAAGGTAAGCAGGGGGTGCGTGGAGGGGAGGAGGGGGCACGCGGAGGGGAGGAGGGGGGCCCTTACCTTTCCGGCCCGTCCGCTTCCGTCCGGCGCCGGCGGCTACTACCAGCGGGCTCCGCGGCCTGCTCCAGGGTGGTGCGCTGGGTGATCACCCGGCGCCCTACTCTAGAGCAAGCCGCAAAGCCGGCTGGCGGTAGCCGCCGGCGCCGGACGGGAGCGAACGGCCCTAAAAGGTAATTAGTGGTGGGGAAGGGGGCTTACCCCCCCCCGGAGCCGTCCGCATCTATCCCCTGGCGCCCGCGGGCGCCAGCGGATGGAAGCGGACGGCCCCAGGGGGGGTAGGGAGCGCGGGGGAGGGGGCTTACCTGCCGGGGCCGTCCACAGCGGACGGCCCCGGGGGGGAGGGAGTTAGGCCCCCCCTCACCCACCTGCCGCCATTTTTTCCTCATAGACTTGCATTGCAATGCAAGTCTATGGGGAAAAAAATGGCGGCCGATCCCAAAATTTACGATTTTTGGATCGGGATCGGACTCGATCTGGTCCGGGGGGCCTCCGATTTTGTCCGAACCAATCCATGACAAAATTGGAGGTCCCGATCCGGGTCCCGATCCGATCCGGGGGGTCCGTGCACACCCCTACTTGAAATGGCCACATTTCAGGGTTGGGTGGGTGGAGTCCAGCTAGTGGAACTAAACACATCATCAATCCCATAGGTGCTGCTCAGCAAATGATAGAGCTGTTCCCTGCCGATCTCCATGCTCCTCTGCTCAAGGAAGTTTACTGAATGCGCTGAATTAAGTCCCTGTCATTTACCCCTTCCCCTGACCTCATATCCAGCATCGGGATATTTTAAAAGATTAAAAGAGCGCTGCTGGGATATTATGAATGGGAGAAAGAGGCCACTTGATCTCAATGGATGAAGAAGTACTGCACTATTGTGAATGCTTGGGGCAGCACTGCTGCAGTATTAATGGGAACAAGGGGATTTCAATGGGGCAACTCCACCTGACCGGGTCACTGCCAAGTCACAGAATTAGGCGTGTCCAGGATTTAATGTGTGTGTGTGTGTGTGTGTGTTGGGGGGGAGACACGGGGCACGCTGCAGCAGAACTGCTTGGGAGCCGCATTTAAGGAGAAAATATTTGCAAGATTTCCAAAAATGTGTCTTTTCCAGAAGGAAGCTGCGGGGGTTGCTGCAGATTGGTGACAACATCATCTGTTGCAAACCACCTGATCTGCTCTCCCTCCATACTAAATTGGCTCCAGGTGGATAAGGCACTATAAATATCATATAGCCAAATCTGGATGCTCCGTGAGAGGCAACTAGACTTACTTGTTTACTCTGTCTTTCCCCCGATTATGTTTTCTCAGACTGTTCTGGTCTGTAGCTGCAGTTATGTTGTAGGTTTCTCTTATGTTTGTGTTTATTTATTTATTTTGGAACACTTGTTTTTATTACTGAATTGATTTTTATTATATGGATTTTATTGTTCTACAGCGCCTTGGGAGGGCTCCTAAACTGAAAGGCAGCCATTGGGAAAAAATACAGTAAATAAATGAAAGAAACTTTCAGTGGATTATAGAAGAGGAGCAATGGTTCCCATAATATGTTCCCTTCCATCACAGCAGTTTACTGTATAAGTGTCATCTTTCCTCAATCTTTACTGAACTCCTTAGTCCTTTCAATGTCTCCTCTTATCCCCATCCCATATCATCACTAACCTCGTTGCTAAAGCAAAAGTCTTTTATTCACTTATATTATCCAACTCTGAGAGGCATAGAATATAAAACCCTGACTCCCTGCCCCAAATACTTCAAGATATCAAAATTTCTAGACAAACTGCCTTACACAAACAAGACATCTGTTGTCAGGTTTTGCAGAAGCCAGCAGGAGTAGTGGGGTTTTTTTTAAGAAATCAAGAAGACTCCCCACAATGAAATAATCTAATAGCACACCATGTAATGAGAAAATGCAGGAAGTGGCACTGGACACAAAACAGAACTTCTTCTTGGAATGCAGAGGAGCTGTTTATAATTCCTTTACGATCTTTGAGATGAAATCACAACAAAGCTCAATTTTTTTTTGGCAACATTACGCACATTTGCCCTCATTTTGCTGATGGCATGTGACCTGTTATGTGCTCCTTTGCAGTTAAAAAAATGTATGCCCTTCTAATTTTACTTACCAACCCAGCTGGAAAATAGTTATTTTACTCTTCAGCTCCCACAGTCTCCTGGATATATGCAGCTTACCAAATGGTCAGATCTTTTGCTTGTTTGACTGTTAAATTATACATTGCCATGAATATTTATTAATTTAGTCTTATAGTCCACCCTAGACACATCGGTAGCATGTAGTATGAGTGAACGGCACAGTTCCATGACCTCAAGGCTCATTATATGGACGTGACGGTGTATCACTTGCCCTCAGCCCAGCGAGGAGAGAGTTGAGGCAATGAGGAAAAAACAAGAAAGATCCATAAGAATAAAAGGAAGCTTTGCAACCACTTAACTTAGGGCTCATCTATACCTATGAGCCTTCTGGGAGGGAGGAGGGAGGATCTCGGGCTTTCCGGCTTCTGTGATCCTCCCCCAGCATCCAAACGCCAGTGCGGTATCCCAGAAGGAAAGAGGGACGTCCAGCGCAGCACGGCTTTTCTTTTCTTTAAGGAGAGCCCAGCAACTGTAAGTAAAACACACACACACACACACACACACACACACACGGGGAACTTGGCACTGCCATCCAAGGTATGGCAAAAATGTTGCCCCCCCACCCCCATGGGCACAGAGCCACCCCATGCAGCTCCATGCCCGTTTGAGGACCAGGGAGCCTGCGCCACACCAGCCACGTTCCTCGGGGCTGTCCCAGAACCATGGAAAAACCAGGGCATCCATGGTTGCAGTTATCCCGGAAAAAGTTTCTGGTCATCCCCAGCTGGCCCCAGGATCCCCTGTGCATTATTTGAACACACAGGGATGACCTAGAGATGACCCCGGGATAACTGCATAGTGTAGACATGGTCCTAGAAACAGCGGACAGAAATCAGCAGTCTGATCAAAAACAGCCCCCCCACTACTTACAGGCTGCTCTTCACTGAATAACTCCCCAGATGGTCCATTGCCAACCACTAATCCCCAGGTCAGCAGTACTAAAAATGAGATTGAACAAAGGTTTCTAACAGAAGTAGAGAACTGTAGCAAGGCTGACTGAAGCTGACTGAAGTAGGACCTGGGACCCAAGTGTTGAGACAGCAGAGGAGGCTGTAGCAGGAGACCTGCTAACCCAAGTTGGCCACAGTTGATGGAGTGGCCCCACAAGCCAAGGAAAGCACTATGGAGAACAGCTGCCACAGATATATTCCAGTTGAGGGAAACCTCCAAACATGACCACTACTTCCATTGGAAGTCCCTGCATCAGTAGTTCTGAATATCCAAAGTTTCCCTAAGAGTATTTGGCTGAAGGGTGAGATATACATTCGTTCCATCAATCCACCAGCCCTCATTTATGCCAGGGCAATTTCTATGACCTTTTTAGTTATTACCCTCCCATTTTGTTTATGGACAATGTCAAACCTCTCTAAGGAAAAACATTGAAAAACCTAAGGCAGTCTTGGGCTTTTATGTTTCTGGAGACCTTGTTTTTTTGGAAATGTAGCCTAAATAAACTTAAAACAATTTAAAAGCTTTAAAAATGTGTGTATGTATGTATTTTATTTCATTTCTGTAGTGCCCCATTCCTTAGCCAAGGCTCCCTGAGTGGTTTACAAAGATTAAAAAGATTAAAATACAGAATGCAAAGTTTAAAACCATTTACATAAAACACACAAACAATATACATGAACAGAACATTTATCTAAAAACAATGTTGAATAGTCAACTGTACCATATGAAAATTAAACACTTTAAAACAATTTGAAAACTTAAAAAAAC
Source organism: Anniella stebbinsi (assembly GCA_029215795.1). Lineage (NCBI taxonomy): Eukaryota > Metazoa > Chordata > Lepidosauria > Squamata > Anniellidae > Anniella > Anniella stebbinsi. The sequence continues at coordinate 86,159,263 of JARDYH010000005.1, read as the reverse complement.
CAATGTAAAACTTTCAAACATTATCGCCAACAGTAAAATTAAGAACAGGAGAGAGTCTTAAAAACAGTATGTGGAGATAATCCATTTAAAATTCTAAACAGCCATACAAAGGCAGGGAGCAGGGCAGGCAGAGAGGACCTGAAGTTGAAGCTACCTTGGTGAGCTCTGTGAGGCATCTTTATGATAATGGGGGCCTAGTCAACCAAACATTCACAGCCATTCAATGAGAATGGATTGGACAGGGTAGCCTCATCATATCTGGGGGCTACAGAACTGCCTGGGTCTTGTCAGGACAGATAAAAGGAAGTACTTCTTCATACAACACATAGTTGAACTCTGGAATTCACTACCACAAGATATGGTGATGGCCACCAATTTGGATGGTTTTAAAAGGGGGTTGGATAAATTCCTGGAGGACAAGGCTATTGATGGCTACTAGACCTGATGGCTAAGTGCAACCCCAAGCATCAGAGGCAGTAAGCCTGTATACACCAGTAGCTGGGGAACACGGGTGGGAGGGTGTACTTGCACCATATCCTGCTTGTGGTTCCCTGGTCAACAGCTGGTTGGCCACTGTGTGAACAGAGTGCTGGAGTAGATGGGGCCTTGGTCTGATTCAGCATAGCACTTTTTTATGTTCTTAGCTCATCTCTTGGTGAGCAGGAAGTACAAAGACAGATTAGGCAGAATCCTGATCTGGCACTGGGAGCCACAATGGAATCGCTCATGACAAGTTGACAGCAGGAGAGTTTATTCCCCTTGCTCTCTCCTGTAGGATAGCAGCCTGCGCTGAGAGGTTGTTAGCTGTTTGCCAACTGGTTTGCTCATTGCAGAGTCTGTCAAAGTTAATAAAGCTCATTTCACCCCAGTATATGTGTCGTTTCTTCATTCCTGAAAGGGGAGCAGAAGTTAGGACTGGGGAAGAGAAATTGCCCAATTTCACCCTTTTCAACCACTTTGCAACCCAAAACTGAATCATCTTTCAAAATTCACACCTCTACGAATTTTGCAGCAGAAATAAAAGATGCATACATTAGGTAACATAACTTTCAACGATGCAATGTATTAGGAAGATTGCTTGCAAAAATTTATATATTAGCAAAGATGTGTACAAAAATCCATGTATTAGGAGAAATGTGTGCTAAAATGCTCATAATTTCCATGTAGGCATTTACAAAAAAAAAAAAAAAAACCATCCCAACATTCAGGATGAATGGAACTTAAGACTGAGAAATTCTCAGAGTTCAAGTTGAACCAAAGTTAAGATAGGAAAAATGAGAACAGAGGGATACCAATCAGTAGCAGTAGTAGCATCTATACACAAAGGGTTGTTGGTGTGTTTGCGTGTGCATTTGTCTGTATTAAAGTTCTATAATAAAGATAATAGTGTGCACTCCAAAACCACATGCTATAAGTTTCTTGTCCCCTTCCACACCTAAGTACATAGTGATTAGGGGAGTTGGAGCAGGACCACTCTATAAGAATATGAGTTATAGGAAAGGGGAAACAGCGAATGCCCTCTGTTTCGTACATAAACTCTTTCCCAGGTTTTTTAAAATTTAAAATTTATTTTTTTTATATCCTATTGGTTTTAAGCCATAAAGAAAGCATCCCAAATATTGGGAGACAGACAGTGGCATAAGTGGTGTTATAAAAAAAAATAGTCTCATTTCCATAAGTTCCTTTACTTTATTCCTTCAGTCTGGGAAAAATTAGCCTGGCTGTTTTTTCAAGAAGCCGATATTATTCTAAGACACAGATGGCTGATCATCTAAATGTGTAATAGCATCTTTGAAGTCATCCTAAGGCAAAAAAGCACTTGTGACAAGCATTATTTGCTGAAACAAATTCCACTTAATTAAGACACGAAGGCTGCACTGAAAGACATCCCGGCTTGTCAACAGAACTAACTGTTACAAATGTTGCTGGGGGTTATGCTTTGCAACTGTTCTTAATGGTAAAGGACAGGAAGCCTTTGAAGAATTTCTAAAGAACCGAGTGCGTCCTTGCTAAGTTTGTTGACTTTCATTTCATGTTTCCAACTTTAGAGCAGCAGCCGAAGCTCTTGTTGGCAAGCGCAGAGCCTCTACTTATAAACAGAATGTCAGCAAAAGCACTAGGCTTCTATCAAAATGCTTCTCACACCAACATGTAATATGTTAAGGAGCAAACGTCTGATGAACATCTTCAGTTTTAGTGAATATTGGTTTTCATGAACAGCCTTTTTGCTGCAGATCTCAGTTTATGGATTAATCATTCTGAGATAGACAGTCCACTCTACATACTACTCAGACTACTAGGCACTTGAATGCAAATGACTTTGGTCTCACTGTAGTCAATAGGTGCAACTCAACCCAGAGTTAAGCATATCCTTGAGCACATGGGAGCAGTGGTATAGTGATGAATTTTGAAGGGCAGGTGTTCATTATGACAGTCTCCTTAGCCAAGGAGTGTTGATCTATATCAACAAACCACTTCTAGTTTTTGTCTCCTCCAGGAGTAGGTTGCTTGTAAAGCTCATGGCTCTTAATTGCCCAATCAAGGCCAGGTCACCCTAAAATACTTATCACAACAAGGAACCATATATCCACATAACTGCTGAGAAAATCCATTCCCCTCACACATCCAGGTACTGTGAGGATTGCAGCTAAACTGAGATGGAATAGGCACATCTGAGGAGGATGGCAGATTAAGCTAACATAAATAAAATAATCACCTGTACATGGATGACATCAAAATCTATGCTTCAACTTCAACACAGATAAAAGGCCTCCTGCGAATCACTGAAGAACTGACAAAAGACATGGAAATGGAATTTGAAATAGGAAAATGCAAGATGCTACACATACAAAGAGGAAAATGGAAAGAAGAAACATCAGAAACACTAAATAACTAAATATTAGGTAACATGGAAGAAAATGAAACATACAAATACTTAGGATTCCAACAAAACACAAAATAATCAATCATTCCACAGTAAAAACACAACTAAGAATGCAATATAGAACTCACCTATCACAAATCCTAAAATCTAAACTCAACTCAAAAAAATGTTTCAAAGCCATCGCCATCAACACCTACACAATACCCATCCTCACATACTCATTCAGAATCATACACTGGTCACACACTGAACTTGAAGAAATAAACAGACTCAATTGCACCAAACTCACAAAACATTGCATGCTCCATCCCAACTCATGCATTGAAAGAATAACAATCAACAGGAAAGAAGGAGGAAGAGGTCTGCTGGACATTAACAGAGTTTATGCTAAACAGATAAAATCACTCAGAGAATTCTTCCACACCAAAAAACACCCCCATTCATAAAGCCATAGTAAAAGCAAATCAAAACTACACCCCACTTAACCTAGCACTACAAAACAAAGATCAAACACGACCACTCACACTCAAAGAGAAAAAAGAAAAATGGGCATAAAAAGCACTCCATGGGGAGTACTACAACATAATACAGAACCCACAAATTAACAAAGAACAATCGTACAAATGGCTCAGGAAGGGTGAGCTATTTCCAGAAACTGAAGGATTCCTAACAGCTATACAGAATCAAGTTATAGCAACCAAGAACTACCAAAAATACATAATAAAAGATAACAGTGTAACAGACCTATGCAAGAAAATCCATCAATTCCAAGAAACAATAGACCATATAACAGGAGGATGTAAAATTCTGGCAGGAATGGGCTATACGGACAGACACAATACAGCCGCAAAAATAATTGACCAACAACTGGCCATCAAATTCAACCTTATCAAACAACCTGCACTATACTATACATACTCACCCAAAACAATATTGGAAAATGCACAGAACACGTCATACAAACAAGACAATACCTTGACCGACCAAGCATAACGGTCATAGACAAAAAAGAAACACACACGCACCTCATCGACACAGCAATAGTGAATGACAAAAATTTTGTTGAAAAATAAGAGAGAAAAATGTACACCACTGGCCATGGAAGTCAAAGAACTATGGCAACAAGAAAAGGTCACAATTATCCCATTAGTCACATCAGTCACCGGCATCACATCAAAAAACTATACTGAAAACCTTCAGAAACTGGGCCTACCAAAGTACATCCATACCAACATCCAGAAAGCAGTCATAATTGAAACATGCTCAAATGTCAAGAAATTCCTGAATCTGTAAAAGACAGCATGACTTGGCAAAGCAGATAATGTCTGACTAGAAAAACCATCAAGAGTGAGAAAGAGATAATGAGTAACAATAAGAATTAGAGTGCTTGCTCTGTGTCCCTATAAGTCCTGGCTTCGCAACACCAAGTCATGGAAGTTTCTACTTTACATAAGCCTAAATCTATGCTGGATGGCAACCAAAATGTTATTGTTATCCTGCCATCTAAAGAACAACTCTTCTGAATCTCAGAATGTATTACTTTCTCTCATTTCATTCAGCCATTTTGTTTGAGAGATGCCTATAAACCTCCTTGCTTAAATTATCCAACTGGAAAGCATTTTGTGTCTGGGTTTGGGTCATTTGAATCTGCCAAACAAGATGGATTCCAAAATTCCCATTTGGAAGACAACAGAGAGTTCGGTGCTCAATGGAGCCTTTGTCCGTAGCTTTGATCTCTTGCAAATGCTGTACTTACAAATCTATTATCAGTATATTAAATTGTAAATAGGACACATATAATTGTAAATTGTAAATAGGACACATACGTCTTAATTATAACCTTTTCTTGAACCACATAAATCCTGTCTACAGTAGCTTCACTAACACCAGTTTCTGGTCATTTTAATCTTTTTCAAAGAAGCAGGCTTGAAGGAAGCAACCAAAGGACAGGATGGAAGGAGCAGATGGCTCTGCATTCATGGTCTCCCATATGGTGGCAAAAACATTCAAGAGGAAATAATGCATTGAGTCAATGTGTTCAGGCTGAAATGAATGATGTCAAAAATATCCACATAGAGCTCAGCCAGTTTTCATTAGAGTCTTAGAGAGCTATTGGGCATCTTTCTTCCTTTTTTCCTTACACAGACATTATTAGGAGATAGCCCTATTTAGGCAATGCTCCAAACTGTGTAGAAACAATCACATGAAAAGGATGTAGATCAGTTTCACCCCTAATGCTCTGCATTCATTGGCCTCTCCTGCTCCTGACCGTTGCACACTAAGCATGAAAGTCTGATGGTAGATTCTAAGTTCATTCAGGGGAGCATCTGTACAACACCACTTTAGTAGCTGATTCCCTCAAACCCCCACAACATCGCTGCTGTGAGTTGGAATCGATAAAGTTATACAACAGGAGGAAGCACAGGCTGAAAACCACAATGTGATGGCAATTCAGCTTGTCAAGCCCACCCCCTGCCCTGCATTCCTTGCTTACCCTGCACTTGGATTCGCCCCAGCAACGCCCACTTGGTTAACCCGAACCAAAGCCACCAATGACAAACGAAGAAACAACGTGGTGACTTCAGAGCTATTGAAAAAGTCACAGTAAAATGACACCGCAAAAAAGTGATGTTTCGGGGGATAAAGCCCAATATGGCTGTGAGTTGGTGGCTGCATCATATAAACAACACAGCGCCATGGCACAGCCATGACGAGGTATACAGGGCATATGGACAAGTGCCAGCTGAACATCCTTAGAAGGCTCCCTGAAATTAGAAATCCTAATAATGTAGTGTTCCCAATCACGGATAAACTTCTCTGCCTGTTTGGTTGAACATAATCTCCTTTCCAACCTTCATGCTCATCGCATAAAGGTTAGGAGTGGAGTCAGTGGGGACTGAAATGTTGGAGTCAGGGTTTGTTTACTTAGCCCTGCACCTGTTTCATACATTATTACCGGCTGCACAGCTTGGAGAACCACCTGAATAGGCTTAGGTGACTTGGCATAAGCTACAGACAATCCATACCTTGTCAGAGAAACCATTGCTGCTTGTTGAGTTTTATACACAAGCATCCTTTGGGAGTAAATTGGTGTCCTACTTTTCCAGGATTGAGACATATTTTTAAAAAACTATTTTGGTTCAAACTCTGTCATAGTTAGCTTCTTTTTTCCACCCAAATCACCAAGTGTAGATCAGGACAGTCTCACAGTGCCATGCATTAGCTCTCAATATGAAGCAGTTCTATTGTATGTATAAAAAATGACCTCATACTACACCATTTGTATCAGCACCCCCATCACCCGCTCTGATCACTGTTTTAGCACACAGTGTAGTTAGCTGGAATAATTGCTCACCTTATGGTCCATTGAATAACACTTTGGGTGTAGAGAGGAATGCCCAAATGAAAATTTCATTGGTCAGCCAGCTGGATGCATTGGATTTACAATGTACTAAGAGCTGGTCTGAGACAAAAGAAAAGGATAAAGTTTGCAGAGCTAATTCTTGATCCTAGCATAGGGGAAAACAAATCATAATAGATGGGAACAATGTTGCATGGGCGGAGCCTGTCTTTTGAGGTATCTGAAGGTTGCTCCATTGCAGCACAAAAAAAACCCATAAAATGTAGTGCACTGGGTTGAATGGCTCCCCCCTCTTTTAATGAGTTCAAATCTCCAGGGGCCAATGAACTGCATCCTAGAGTAATAAAGGAGATGGCAAAAAAACCCTCTCAGAATCACAGTCTATTATCTTTGCAAAGTCGTGGAAGACGGGTGAAGTGCCAGATGACTGGAGGAGGGCTAATGTTCTCCCTATCTTTAAAAAGGGCAAAAAGGAGGAACCTGGGAACTACAGACCAGTCAGTCTGGCATTAATCCCTAGTAAAAAATTTGGAGCAGATTATAAAGAAGTCAATCTGTAAACACCTTGAAAACAATGCAGTGATTACTAGAAGCCATCATGGATTTGTGAAGAACAAATCCTGCCAGACTAATCTAATCTCATTCTTTGATCGGGTAACCTCTCTTGTAGACTGTGGGAATGCTGTGAACATAATATATCTTAACTTCAGCAAAGCCTTTGACAAAGTACCACATGGCATTCTGATCAGCAAGCTAGCTAAAAGTTGGCTAGATGGAACAACTATTAGGTGGATTCAAAACTACTTTCCTTCATAGGGTCCATCAATCAGACTGCTAGAAGCAATGCCTTTTTTCCTCAGTTCTTTTTACTTTCACCAAGCCCAGTTGCATCACTAGGTTGGGAATATCTGTACATTCAATGATCAAAGCCAGGAATTGATTACCTGTGGCTCATGGGCTGCAGGTGCTCAGCCTCACTTCAAAGAGAACTCTAAGCCCAGTCAGACACGGATCACCCCATTCCAGGGAGGATGCTCAGGAATTCCAGGCACATCCCCAGTCCTAAGGATTTGGCCCTCCCACCAACCTTAGTCTCCAAGATGACCTTTTCAAAGTCTCTCACATCCCTCAGCCATATAGGAACTTTAGGCTGAACCCTTTAAGGTTGCTGTCAATACCCAGTGGCAAGTGGAACTTCTGAGAGACCTGAACTACCCAGCCTACTTAAGACTTCAGTTGCTGTTAGACCCTTTCTGAAACAACAGGTCCTTTCATGTGGATCTGCATGACCTTGCAGCTCCTATAAAGTGCTGTTCAAGGTGATGGTAAAATTTGCCTTGCTGCGCTCTTATTTAGTGGGCATAACTGCTGACTCACCTTGACCCTTGCCTTGCAGGTCATAGCAGTTTTTCTTCCTGAACCTCCTTGAACACCTGACTGCTGCTTCTCTCCAGGGCCCTGGAAACTCTCTTAAATTGTGTTGTCTTTAATATTTTGGGTGTAAATTGCTTTTATTATTGTTATCTGTGGCATTTATATACAGCTGAGTATAATGAAATCTCTTGGCAGTTCACAATATTAAAATGCAATATTAAAACAACAATGTTGAAACAGCATTAAAAAATACTTCCAACTACAGTAAAAAAAATCAAGGAGCTGTAAAATGTAGTGGCATAATTTTAGTGTAATTTTGACTCTGTGTAAGCCACCCTGGGAATTCAGCAAAGGGTGGGGCATAAGTCCCTATAATCAATCAATTAATGTAATGAAAAACTGTACATGGATACATTCTGCCCAGCAATTGGAATGATTCCTAGTGAACTAGTTCTACGTTTAAAAACAAAAACAGGTTAATCGGGGGGAGGGGGACAGACTCACAGGAGAAACTTAAATGAGAATTTCAGAAGCATTTCCAATCACGCTTTTTTTCTGTCCATACTTGGATAATTATTCAGAGGCAGAGTTACATTTATTATCTGTCGGAAGCTGCATTGGCACCTGATTCAAGGGCAGTTAATGTATTTACCCCTGTGGGGAAGGTTCACGTGTCCTTCCTGTGCACATTACCATGGGAGTTCAGATGAGATAAACATGACTCAGTCATGATCTCTCAACATCTAAATAGTATTTAAAGCATTGACAAGATTTTCCTGCTTTCCTTTGAATTGTTTCTGCTAGTCTTCCATTAGCCTCCTAATCCCATTCAGACCACCTGCCATGTTCCTTTTTCAGCCCCCTAGAAAAGATGGCCCCACCTCTTGCTTCTTTGTTATTTCCTCCTCAAAACTGAAAGCATTGTTTCTCCAGCCACCCTAGGATGCACCTTGTCTGCACGTTCTTTGTCAACTGACCCTCCTACACACACACACACACACACACACACACTTACTAATTGGCCTTAAAATGTGAGGAATAGTTTATTAGTTTTTTAGACTTATAGCTTTTTAAGTTATTATAATGGTTTTAAATGTATTTGTATATTGTAGGTTTTGCAGTTTAAATTTTTGTATATTGTTTTTAAATGTTTTAACCTTATGTACCGCCCAGAGAGCTTTGGCTACGGGGCGGTATACAAATGCAATAATAATAATAATAATAATAATAATACCTCGCATACGTAAGAAGGCTGTTTACTGAGGGTTTCCTTGATATGGGGCCACATGATGGGAACACAGTGAATTTGGACAATTATAAGTGATTGATGGCTGTGATTTGGATGATGGGACTTGAATTTTGCAAATGCTGGCTATTGTTCAGTGTAAAGATTTTTTTTTTCAACCAGGTCCTCTATCTTTGCACCCTAATCATATCTGACTGGCATTTTCTTTCATAGTGTGCAACATATTGAACTAAAATAGCATGGCATAAATGAAACATGTTTTCTTTAAAATCACATCCAAAGATGGGGAGGGAAGGCTTTCATTCAGCAACACACACTGCCTCCAATATGCTATGTTCAGGTTGAATTTATTTTCTCTGGTTTTCTATCTTTCTATGAAAACACCTTTATCTCAGCACTATTCTTCAGCAACCCTCATTGCTAGGCACTCAGGCAAATGTAATGCACCAGCTCAAACACAACTACATCTGTGGGAGGCAGCACACCAGGAACATGAATGCAGGCACGATTTTTTATCCTCAGCTACTGTGAAGAAAAAACAGGAAGGGAGAAAGACATTTTCTTACTTGATTTGTGGGGTGTGATTTGTTTTGTCACCTTCCTTTGTCTTACAGACCCCGCAAAGTTCTCTCTCTTGAGTTTCCTCTAGACCAATAATGGGTATACCTAAACCCTGAGCCTGTAGAGCTCAGGAGGAAGAAAAGTGATTATTTTGCAGGAAAAGAGGACAATTTGTTCTTCTGTTTGCTGTGGGGAAATAGGATGACTGAACAGCTGACACTTTGATATCAAGGGCTGTGAATAGAATTGGTTTTGTCACCTGACATTTGTGCGCCTGAACTCAGTTTATTTGAAAAGTGACAGAGTAACAGCCAGAAACTGAAAGAAAATGTCTTGTCAAAATGGTTGCCCAAAACTTATGAAGAGTGGTCAAATGGTCAATAGAAACTGCCTTGGTCTATTTAATTCGTTATAGTATTATAGCACTAGGGCTGTACTCCCAAATACACTTGTGAGTGTTAAGCATATTTAATTGTGCTCGATTGGGGAAACTTAGTATGGAGTAAAATTCCATTGAATTCAGTGGAATTCATTTTGATCCAGGTGTCAAAGAGGTGAGGGGTAATAGCTCAGTGGCAGAACACCTGCTTTTCATGCAGAAGGTCCCGAGTTCAATCCACAGAATATTCAGGAAGGGCTAAGAAAGAATCCTGTCTGAAACCTTGGGTCCATTGATGTTGGACTATAATTCCCATCATCCCTGTGGCCTAGAGATTATGGAACTGTAATCCAGCAACATCTGATAACCCATGGGTGGAAACCACTAGAGAGCCATAGCTAGTAAGTGTAGACCAGAATGTGTGGTTCTTGAGATGTTGGTGGACTGCAGCTCCTATCAGCCCTAGTCAGGATAGCCAACGGTGAGGAATTATGGCAGTTGCAATCCAACAAGAACTGGAGTTGCCATAGATTGTCACAGGAGTAGGCTGACCAGATAAAATCCAGGTCAGGGCTCATTTAACTTTAACAGTTGTAGAGCAAAGGAAATTTCAGCCAGTGTCATTTGTATGCAATTAATTCCTGGTGAAATTCCCTCTTCATCACCACAGTTAAAGTTGCAGGGGCCCTGCCTTCTTTTGTATAGGGTCACTCTTAAAGGTGCAGGCACTATACTAGAGTGACCCTATACAAAAGAAGGCAGGGCCCCTGCAACTTTAACTGTGGTGATGAAGAGGGAATTTCACCAGGAACTAATTGCATACAAATGACACTGGCTGAAATTCCCTTTTCTCTACAACTGTTAAAGTTACAGGAGCCCTGACCTGGATTTTATCTAGTCACCCTACACAGGAGATAATTCTTTTGCTAGAGGAAATTCTGCAGACACTATCTTCTAACAACCCCCCTGAGGAAGTCCCAGGCCGAAACACATTGGGCTTCATGAAAATAAATATTTTGCATCCTGAGAACCCATTTCTCTTTTTTGCTGACTAACAAGATCTGGAGGGCCACACATTCCCCATTGGTATAGATAATAGTGAGCTAGATGTATTAAAGGTTTGACTTGGTATAAGGCAACTTCTTAGTATGTTCTTAGTTGGGGCAACTCTTGTTAATAACAAATCAAGACAAGATCAAGACAAAACTAATGGTCAAGGTGATTGCTTTTGTGTCAAAGAACTTTACATAGTTGGAAAGAGTCAAGGGTACGTTGCTTGGAGCCTGTCAGGCTTTTGGGAATGGATCCTGGTTTACTGGTCCCTTCTGTTTTATTTTGTAGATTAATGTTTCATTTTCCTTTTGTTGTGTAATTTATATGGCTGTTTTAATTGGAATGCAATGTTTCTATTAGCTGCTTTGAAGATTTTATCAGAAATAATAGATAAATGCTTTAAATAAATCTAATAAACACAATGTAACAAAATAAAAATCCCAGAAGGAATGAAGAGCATCTTCCTAAGGAAGTTTGACAACTTTCATTTTGTAGTATTCTAATGGGTTTAAATTTACTGTAATTATACTATACTTTCCTATAACGTCCCAAACCTGAATCTGAATAAATAATTAAATGGCTTAAGAAAATATACATTCTTCCCAGGTCTGCTTAATACATGGATTAAATCAGATTGTATATCTTCAAAAATGGATCTGATGAGATCTCACACTGGCATATTATTAATCCAAATGACTGTTGAAAGATGTACTACTACTACTACTGCAAGTAAATACATAAACCAAGAAACAAGGATACGTTTGTACAAATATGTTTTCCATTTCATTGCTGCTTTGATCATTTGGCCACTGGAAAGTTTTCAGGAGAAAGGCAGCAAAATGTATTACCTTCCCCTCTTTCTCAGCTTCTAACAATACATTTCTTTCCACAGTGCCAAAGCAATTTAGGAGATACATATATATAGACAGATTCTAAAGGTGTTGACTATATGACTATTATTCAGCTGTATATATTTTCAACATTAATTTGTTATTAAGAAATGTCAGGATGTTATAAGTACAAATGAAAACAGTACTGATACACACACACACACACACACACCCCAAGATTGAGCATTAGGCTGTTCCATGCCTTGATAGATTCAGTAACCAGAATTCCATTTTTGAATCAGTCAGGTGTTACACAAAAAAGGTGTCCCCATGAGTACAATGAGATTGAAAACCTTGACCTTTGGTTCCACTTTAGTAGAGCAAGTCACACTACATTGACTTGATGTATGAGTGCAGAAGAAAGAGTTAGGAAAAATAAGGAAATTTTAGGAGAGATAAATAGGATTCACAATGCTTTCATCTTTAGCAACTTAGGTTTTTTAGCTCCTTGGAAATTCAGATAAATGTTTTTGCATTAATCCAACATTTTCTTTTCTTTTACCTTGGTTAATTTATCATTGTGCTCTCTCCTACTTTGGAGAGGAATCCTTTTAAATGAAGTCATTGGAATCTATGGATTAAACCATTCAGCAGGTAGCAGTGTCAAGAACATTCATAAAAAGAGCTCCTGCAGCAGTACTTTAGAAGTCACATACAAGTTGTACTTTCTCAGATGCAGAACATATTATTTGTAGCAGTATTAAAAACAAAAAACATTTTGTATCTAACACATGAATAACTTCTAGACCCTACCACCATCCCTGAATATAAATTAAATCAGTAGAAGAAAACCATTCACTGTGACAGAATATAGGCTAAATATATTTGCTTTACTTTGCTCGTCCAAGTGGGCTGGTTCCACTTTTTATTCCACCTGCAGGAACAGTTTCTGAGAAGTGTTTCTCAGAAGATTCCCACCAGTGCAAGTGGAGGGAGGAGTTGATCTACAGCCCCCAGTGCCATCTCATCCACACTTCCAGAGAGTTCCCACAAAATCCCAAGACCAGATCGGGGGGGGGGGGGGCATGAAGGACTGGAGAGGAAATCAACAAAAAATGTCTCCCCTTCAACCAGTGGGATTTCCCACTGGATCAGAATCCTCACACAGATAGAGCCCTTCCATCCATGAAAGGTTTATGCTGGATCCAGCCCATTGCCTATAATTCTTAACCTCTGCTACTTTCTGTTAGGAACCTAGGAACACTGGAAGCTGCCTAATATTGAGTCAGACCATTGAGTCAACACTATGAACAAAAGAAGAGCCATGCTGGATCAGACCAAGGGTCCATCTAGTCCATTGTTCTGTATACACAATGGCCAACCAGCTGCCCATGGGAAACCGTCAAGCAGGACATGAGTGCAACAGCACCCTCCCACCCATGTTCCTCAGCAACTGATGTACAATTAGGCATACTGCCGCTGAAACTGGATGTAGCATAGAGGCATCAGGACAAATAGCCATTTATAGCTTTCTCCTCCAGCAATTTGTCTAATCTCCTTCTAAAGTCATCCAAATTAGTGGATATCACTATGTCTTGTGGTAGCAAATTCCATAGTCTGACTATGTACTGTGTGAAGAAGTTCTTCCTTTTATTTGTCTGGAATCTCCCACCAATCAGCTTCATGGGATGACCTGGGGTTCTGGTATTATGAGAGCAGGAGAAAAATGTCTCCCTAACCACATTCTCCATACCGTGTATAATTTCATACACCTCTGCCTTTTTCCAAAATAAACAATCCCAGTTGTTTTAACCTTTCTTCATAGGGGAGATGCCTTTTCTGCACTTTTTCTAACACTATAATGTCCTTTTTTTAGGTGTAGTGACCAGAAGTGTACATACTATTTTGTGATTGCCTTTTTCACAGCAGCTGCACACTGGGCTGACATTTTAATCAAGCTTTCCACCACAACCCCAGAATCTCTTTCTTGGGCCAGATCTACACCTGGTGTCAAATCATTATGATCCCATCATGGTAACACTATATCCCTCTTGCGCATTTATACCTCGTAGGACACGCAATGACATTTCTTGTGGGATTTTGAATAATATGGAATAGAAAGCAGGAAATAACACTTTGAAAGTGGTATATGGAATGTGTAATGTGCCTGAACATTTAACAGTGCACTTCAATACTATGAAGCAGTAGTGTAGAACAAGCCCAAGTCTGTCACTGCTAGCTCAAATTCCATCAGCATGTACATGAAGTTGGGATTTTTGCCCCAACATGCATCACTTGCTTACATTGAACTGCAATTAGTGTGCCTTTTACCAGCTTCGGCTGACTTGCCAGCTATGGCCTCTTCTGGACAGGGATAGCTTGGCCACAGTGCTATGAGCATTAGTAACCTCAAGACTGGATTACTGCAATATGCTCTATGTGGGGCTGCCCTTAAGACTGCTCCGGAAGCTGGAGCTAGTGCAGAATGCAGCAGGTCATTTTTTGTCAGGAGCTGCTTCTTTTCATCATATAACTCCTTTGCTGAGAGAATTGCACTGGCTACCCATTAGCTACTGGGCCAGATTTAAGGTTTTGGTACTAGTGTACAAAGACCTAAACAACTTGGGACCAAGACACCTGAGATATCACCTTCTCCCTTACCAACCTGCCCAATCACTGAGGTCATTGGAGGGCATGCTCCTGGTGGTTCCACATGGACCTGTGGCCCGATTGGAATCTACCAGGAGAAAGGCCTTTATTGTAGTGGCCCCTTCTCTGTGGAACTCTCTGCCCCCAGAGGTCTGGCAGGTGCCAACACTGAGGCCTCCTGAAAACAACTCTGTTTCGAGAAGCCTTCCTCAACTGACTAGCCACTGTTTTTCTGGTTCCTTTGTTTTTAAATTGTACAATTTTAATTTGCTTGTTTAATCTTCTTTCTTTTACTGTTTATACCTATGTTCACCACTCTGGAATCTGTATTAGATAATTGAGTGGTATATAAATATTGTAAATAATAATAATAATTTGCCATTTGGGTGCCCATTCTCCCAGTTTGGGGATATCCTTTTGGAGCTCCTTGCAATCTCTTTTTGCTTTAACCACTCTAAATATTTTGGTGTTATCGGCAAACATGGCCACTTCACTGCTCGCTCCTATTTCCAGACCATTTATAAACAAGTTGAAAAGCAGAGCAGGTCTTCAAGACTTATGAGACTTAAACTTAAACTTTCTGTCAGTAGTACTGGATCACATTATCCCTCTGTAAGAGAAATAACGTATTAGCCATGACTCCAAAGCTCGGAAGAAAAAGAATAATTTCTTGGGGAAAAAATTATAATTGCAGTCTTCAACCTGAGAGTGCATTTCTTCTGGGCTGACTGGTAATAACCTTTCACTTTTGTTAAGTGATTATTTTCCCCATAATCCTTTTATGGGGAAAATCCATGTAGTAGGTTGCAAATGGTATTTTGAAAAGGAACTTGCAGCATTTATAGGCATCTAAACCTATTAACCAAGAATGATTAACCTTCTTCCTGGACTTCAGAAAATATGTCCTGAGCATTTAAATATATTCCAATAACTGTGTAAAGAGACAGGGCTGCATAAGCTTTGTCTGGTTTGCCAGTGTGATGTTTCACTGTGTTTATGCTATTTGTCTGTTATGTAAATGCTGTATGGACTTCGTATGACAAGGCTGGTAAGTGGTTAATTCTCTGGGGAGGGGGAGTGAGTGAATGGAATGTTGGAGTGAATGCTGATTCGCTGTTGGATTCAATTGTGTGAAGGGGAATGACAGTTAAAAATCAGTTAGTAAGTAGTTCGTAGATGAATGTAGAGAGGGTCGGGGTTAGAAGAGGATAGATTAGTGTAGGACTTGCATTTTATTATTTTGGGAGAAGGAGAAGTTAGATTTGACTTTAGAGGGTAGAGTAGGCAAGGATACATGATATATTTAATGTAACTACTGACACAAATAAAACCACAAGCTTGTTAAACTGTATGAACTTACTTCTTGTTAAATAAAAGTGATTTTGTTTCACACCGGATTAGATTCTTTAAATATCTGAGGTAAGGTACTGAGTTATATGGTGGCAGAAGTAAAGTAAGAGGTAAATCAAAAGGTACATAAAGTGCCAAGCTGGTTACTGTGAGACCAAGAAGGGTCAGAGAATCACAGAACCAGTGTCAGAATAAAAGGGTGATGCTCAGAAGTGAGAATAGAAAGGAAAAATAATCCACAGAGTGGGCAGCCATATGCCAACTGTGTTCATGGTTGGGATCCTTTAAAGAGAAACGTAAAAAGGATTCTCAAGGGAGCGGGTCATGACAGCCAGCTACGATCTCTCCTGGACAAGGACAGCTTTGCCATGGCTGTACAGGCATTAATAACCTCAAGGCTGGATTACTGCAATGCACTCTATGTGGGGCTGCTCTTAAAGCTGCTCCGGAAGCTGGAGTTAGTGCAGAATGCAGCAGCTCAGCTGTTGTCGGGAGCTGCCCCTTTCCAGCATGTATCTCCTTTGCTGAAGGAATTGCACTGGCTGCCTTTGTACTAGTGTACACTTTGTACTAGTGTACAAAGCCCTGAACTAGTATACAAAGCCTTCTCAGGGCCAGGATACCTGAGAGAGTGCCTTCTCCCCTATCAACTGAGGTCATCTGAGGGCATGCTCCTGGTGGTTCCGCATAGACCTATCATCCGATTCAAGTCCACCAGGGGAAGAACCTTCAGTGTGGTGGCCCCTATGGAATTCCTTGCCTCTGGTGGTCAGGCAGGTGCCAACTTTGTATTCCTTCCAGCGCCTCCTGAAAATGTTGTTATTCCAGGAAGCCTTCCCTTAAAGACCAGCCGCGGTTTCTTTTGTATTTTGTTTCTTTTAAAAATGTACTTTTAATGTGTTTTATATTGTTTTTATTCTTATTTTATTTGTCCACCGCTCCGAAATTCTGAATGGAAAGTGGTATATAAATATAGTAAATAAATAATAAATAAATAAATAAATAAGCTGGCCCTGTCCCCAACAACTTCATTTGTGACAGACCCTGCCCCCTCATTTCCCTACCGCCCTGCATTGAGCACAGAGGTCTGAATAGAAGTCCTATGTGCATTCACTTAAACATGAATAGAACATGATAAAGCAAGATAGACAAAAAGTACTGATGATATAAATTTGGCCTCTGTAACTGTGCTCTGAATCATTCATCATTCACCGTAATAAATACCTTTCTTCTGAAATTAATTCGTTCAAAACAGCGATCTCAACCTAGCCATGATTTATCTGAATGTGCTGCATGTCCTTTCTTCCCTCTAATGTTCATGTTCCGTAATGGCTGATGCTCATTATATTTTGCAAGTGATACAAAACTAATCAGCAAAAAAAAAAGGGGGGAGTAGCAAGAGTTCTGCAGTATTGTGTGTCTCTACACTGTATGATGCTCATAAACATCATTATCTGCTTGAATGCTGATTGCGGTTAAATTGCATTTGCTACTTAATTTATAGATTGTTTTACAATGCAACTTATGTAATAACTGATTAGGTTTTTTATAAAAACAAAACAATGTAGTAGTGGATGTAGAAGAAATAGGGAGCATTAGGTTGATCCCATGAACAAGACTGTGCAAGGAAGCAAAAGATACAAGGTGTTTTGTTTTGTTTTTTAAAACATAATCACAGAATCCAAAGTATTTAGGGTTAATTAAAAACTCTCAATAGCATATGAACCAAGCAGACACAGAGGGGGATGAGTGTGAATTATCCCAGGCAATGATGGTAACATCCGATTTATTTAAGGAAATCTGAGTTTACATGGCATTAAAAAAAGAAAAGGAAGAAAAATCTCTTTGAAAATGCCACAATGCAAGTGCCCTACATTACATTATTATGTTATTTGAGCTGGAGGGTCCTCAACTTACTTGTTTGGAGCTCCTATGTTCCTACGGCCTTTATCACACCTACCCAGTTTGCTTCTGCGGGTTCCCCCTCTGCTTCCTTTGCCAGTGTAGCCTTTTGAATCACATGTGGTTGATTTTGCTCCGATACCTCAGCTCAGCCTGCTGAACTTGCCTGAAATGGACTTTGTCCGTTCAGGGTTAAATCGAAACAGAAACTAAACACGGAGCACTCAGGGCGCGAGAGGGACAACGTCATGCGAGTTCCTCGCTGAAGAAGTGGATCAAAGTCATGGCGAGTGTGCTTAAAACTGCACCTGTGATAACAGCCTACATTTCTTCTTTCCCGAGAGAGCCAACATCTCACTGCATTACGACATGATTTGACTTCCTGCTTCTTTATGCCCCTTCAGAGAGCAGAGCAATTGTCTCCAGTTCAGAAATAGCATGAACAAATAGAGTGTATATGCAGACACATTAGTTGAGGACCCTCCTAGTCAAACAATATTATACAACAAGTAATGATGCATTGTTACATTGGTGCTCTTGTGCCTTTTAGAAGAGATTTTTCTTCCTTTTCTTATTTTGTAATGCCATGTAAACTCAGGTTTCTTTTACCTACTCTTCTCCAAACCCAATCTCCTTTTTCCTGAAGTAGCGTTTCCCATTTTAAAAAGTTTGTCAGACTACCATTATATCTGTTTGCATATACCTGTTTCAAAAATGACCATGGGTTGGATCCATGGTTGTCCTTTCATTGATGGAACAGGAGGAGCTGATCTTCAATGATTCCCTCCTCCCCCTGCAGTCTTCAGTCTCCTCCCCAAAAACATCTTGTCCGGAGGGTTGGGGGACCCTTGAGAACAGTGGGTGAGGTAGCACTTGAGGATGAAAGGGAGGGGGAATTGGCAAAGGTTACCTCCTTCCCCCTTTTTGCCAGCCAAAGTCTTCTGAGTGGAAGTCTGCTCAGACAATGCACCAGTGGGTAGAAGACATGATGGAAATGATTGAAGCCCATGTAGGGAATGATCTTCAGGTTAATCATTAGGAACAGAGGAAGCTGCCTTATACGGAATCAGATGATGAGTCCATTTAGCCCAGGATTGTCAACACTGACTGACAGTGGCTCTTCGGGGTTTCAGGCAGGAATTTTTATAACCCTACCTGGAGATTCCAATGATTGAATCTGAGGCTATCTATCTATTACATTTCTTTACTGCCCAATAGCTGAAGCTCTATGGGCGATTCACAATAATTAAAACCATAAAATAAAACAAGATCAAATATAATATAAGGTTAGCAACTTAAAACTATATTATGAAAACAAAATAAAAAAACAAAAACAAAACAAAAAAAACCTAGCAACAGTGCAAAGATTTGAAATATAATAACAGATTTAAACACAACAGAAATGGAAAGACTAAAATTCCTGGGAAAATAAGAAGGTCGTCACCTGGTGCTGGAAAGAGCACAGTATAGCTGTCAGGCGAGCCGCTCTGGGAGCTCATTCCTGAAGAGGGGGACCACATTAGAAAAGGCACTCTTTTTAGTAGCCACCCACCTCACTTCCTTTGTTGGGGACTCCCAGAGAAGGACCATTGAAGATGATTTTATGGTTCAGGTAGATATATATAGGAGGAGATAGTCCTTCAAATAACCTATCTTCAAACCATTTAGGGCTTTGAATGCTAATACCAGCACTTTTAATTGGGCCTTGTAATGGTCCAGCAGCCAGTGCAGATGGAAAAGTATAATTTGATCACATTGGCCAGTCCCCATTAACAGTCTCGCTGCTCTATTTGGACCAGCTGACATTTCTGGATTGTTTTCAAAGGCATTGCAGTAATCCAAACGAGAGGTTATCAGAGCATGGATAAACTGCAGCTAGGCTGTCTCTGTCTAAATAAGGACATAGGCAGTATATCAACCTAAGCTGAAAAAAGCTGCTCCATACCACCAAGTCCACCTGTGCCTCTAGTGACAATGCTGGATCCATGAGAACCCTCAAATTACAAACCTAATCTTTTACAGGCAGTGCAGTCCCCTCCAGAACAGGTTGGATATCGCTTAGCCAGGCAAATGAACCATCCACTAACAATACCTCTGTCTTGTCTGGATTGAGTCTCAGTTTATTAGCCCTCATCCAGTCCATGAGTGTGCACAGAACAGCCTCTCCCTCTATTTTGTTTTTTATGAAAAGAAGAAATAGAGTTGTGTGTTATCTGAATATGGATGACAGCTGACCCCATACCTTCAGCTAAGTTCCCCCACAGGTTTCATGTAGATGTTGAACAACATGGGGGATAAAATAGAGCCCTGAGGAACCCTGTAGCGTACCAGGCACAGAGGAATAACCCCCAGCACCACCTTCTGGAATTGGATATCCAAGTAGGAGCAGAAGCAGTGCAGCACACTGCCCCTAATTTCCAACCCAGTCAGCCTATCCAGAAGGATACTATAGTTGATGGTATTGAAAGCCACTAAAAGGTCAAAGAGAATCCCAGTCCTTCTCCTGGCAAAGGTCATCCCATAGGGCAACCAAGACAGTTTCCATTCCAAAACCAGGCCTGAAGCCTGACTGAAATAGGTCTAGATAATCAGTTTCATTCAAGAGTGCCTGGAGTTGACTGGCAACCACTAGGCTGACCATATGAAAAGGATGACAGGGCTCATGTAACTTTAACAGTTGTAGAGAAAAGGGAGTTTCAGCCAGCATCATTTGTATGCAATTAGTTCCTGGTGAAATTCCCTCTTCATCTCAACAGTTAAAGTTGCAGGGGACCTGCCTTCTTTGTATATGGTCACTGTAGTATAGTGCCTGCACCTTTAACTGTTGTGATGAAGAGGGAATTTCACCAGGAACTAATTTCATACAAATGACTCTGGCTGAAATTCCCTTTTCTCTACAACTGTTAAAGTTACATGAGCCCTGTCCTCCTTTTCATATGGTCAGCCTAGCAACCACTCACTCAAGAACCTTGCCCAGGAAGGGGATGTTGGCTACTGGCCTAGAGTTGTAAACACCATCTAGGTTCAGGTTAGCTTTTCAGGGGTAGCTTAATTACTGCCTCTTTTAAAGTGGCCAGTAACACCAAGGAGGAATTTTCTATGTGCAAAGCATGTGCTCTGCAACTGAGCTATAGCCCCTCCTTCCTTCTGTGTGACCTTACATGCTTTAACTCACATGCAGGTTCCTGACCCAGTTATTTAGTGTAACTCAGTTATCAGTCTACATGGGGTAAATACTAGCCATTGTGTACATGAATGAGAACATTGACACAATGACACAGTTGGAGTATTCTTTTGAAACCTTTTTGATTTCCACAATTCTAGCACCTGGGTGGGGCCAAGAGCTGATGATTGAGGAATCAGGAGGAACTGGCATGAACAGAACTAATTCTTGTGCCTGAGGCTGTGTCTGTATGGGGTTGTAGTACAGGCTGGAGGAGCTGCAGAGGGAAGTAAGAATTCAAAGAAATGCTACAGCTGCTGCCCCTGCCAGTGTCCTCCATAGCCCTGCCATCACATTCCTCAGCTCAATGGCACACATAGAGGAGGTGTTGGAGGAAGCACATACAGGCACCCTGCATCATCTCACGTAGCCTCATGTCAGATGATGCAGTGGGGCTCGGGATGGGTGGAACAGTCAGTTTCCAATCACTTTCCCAGGAGTCTGTTCTGACCCATTTCCCCATTAATCTGTGATATTGGACTAAACTTCACATTTTAATATGTCTACGTATGTCTCAAAATAAGCATTTCTAAATTATTTTCTCTTAAAATATTTTTGAGAGGAGAAACATACTGGAGCATTTGGGAAGTGTGGTTGCTTGTCATAACTACATGAGTCCAGGAACATAAGAACATCAGAAGACCCATGCTAGATCAGACCAAGGGTCCATCTAGCCCAATTTTCCATTCACTCAGTGGCAACTAGCTGACTGGGAGAAACCCCCAAGTAGGACATGACTGCAATAGCACATTCCTGGTCATGTTCCCCAGTAACTGGTATAGGTAGGCATACGGCCTCTGATACTAGAGGTAGCATATAGCCATAATTTCTAGTAGCCATTGATAGCCTTAACCTTCATGAATTTGTCCAATCCCTTTTTAAAGCCATCCAAATTGGTGGCCATCACTGCACCTTGTGATAGAGAATTCCATAGTTTAACTATGTGCTGTGTGAAGAAGTACTTCTTTCCTTTTATCTGTCAGTTCATATTGGAATCTTCAGATTTCTCGAGCATCTATCCCTATGTAGGGCTGTGCTCCACAACTCAGCTCCATTGTGAATATGCTAGACATGCTAGAAGGATGACGACTAGAGCGCCAATGGCGGAAAACTCAACTTATATCCGACAAGACACGACATAGAGAACATCTCCATTCCTATGGGGTGGCAATACATGCAGTGAAGAAAGCTTTCTTCTCTGGACGCATTGCGTCTGCGAATTCACGTCCAGCAGAACTGTTCAGTGTGGTGAGGGGTCTATCCCTGGCTCCTTCCCCCCTGAACCCAATCTTAGAGCCTTCAGTAGTTCACTGTGATGCCTATAATAATCATTTCACAGATAAAATCTCTCGGATAAGAGCCGACTTAGATGCCGTCATTATAGCAGAGGCTGACGATGGAGTGTCCAGCAACTCCTTGAGTAGAATTACACTGGATCAGTTTCAGGTGGTGAGTACTGAGGACATTGACAAGCTGCTTGGACGATTGAGGAGGACAACTTGCTCTCTCAATCCCTGCCCTTCTTGGCTGGTCGCCCAGGGAGGAGATGCAATTAGACTATAATTACAACATATTATTAATACATCTCTCAGGGAGGGGAGTTTTCCATCATGTTTAAAAGAAGTGGTGGTATGGCCACTTCTAAAAAAGCCCTCCCTGGACCCCCTGGATCTTAATAACTATAGACTAGTATCAAATCTTCTGTTTCTGGGCAAGGTGATGGAGAAGGCAGTTGCCTTCCAACTCCAAGCAGTTTTGGATGATACAAATTTTCTAGACCCATTTCAAATCGGCTTCAGGGCAGGATATGGAGTTGAGACCACTATGGTCGCCTTAGTGGATGATCTACAATTGAGTATTGACAGGGGGAGTGTGTCCCTGCTGGTCCCTGCTGGATCTCTCAGCGGCTTTCGATACCATTGTCCATGGTATCCTTCTGGAATGCCTGAGGGGATTGGGAATAGGGGGCACTGTGCTTCAGTTGTTCCGGTCCCACCTCTCGGGCAGGTTCCAGATGGTGATGCTTGGGGATAGTTGCTCCTCAAAGAAGGAGCTGTTGTATGGCGTACCACAAGGCACCATCCTATCCTCAATGCTGTTTAACATCTACATGAAACCACTGGGAGAGATCATCCAGAAGCATAGGGCAGGGTGATATCAGTACGCTGATGACACCCAAATATATTTCTCTATGCCTTTGACAACAGTGTCAACTAAGGATAGTGTGTCTCCTCTGAATGAGTGCTTGGAGGTGGTAATGGGCTGGATGATGAAAAACAAACTGAAGCTGAATCCAGACAAGACGGAGTGCTTATTGTCAAAGGCCCCAACCTAGGTTTGGAGGTGTGTCGACCAGTTCTGGATGGGGTTACACTCCCCATGAAAGGCTGTGTTTGCAGCTTGGGGGTGCTCCAAATGACAGCTCAGATAGATGCGATGGCCAGAAGTGCCTACTATCAGTTTCAGCTGATATACCAGCTGCGCCCCTTCCTAGAGTTAGAAGACCTAAAAATGGTAGTGCACTCACTGGTAACTTCAAGGCTCGACTTCTGCAATGCACTGTATATTGGGCTACCTCTGTACCTAGTCTGGAAACATCAACTAGTTCAAAATATGGCAGTCAGGTTGGTCACCGGTACACCTAGGGGTGACCATATTACACCAGCTTTAAAGTCACTCCACTGGCTGCCATTTAGTTTCCGGGCGAAGTACAAAGTGTTGGTTATTAAAGCCCTACATGGTTTGGGTCCAGGTTACCTACGGGACCGCCTTCTCCCATACAATCTGCCCCGCACGCTCAGGTCCTCTGGGATGAATTTGCTACAGTTGGCCAAAACCAGGCTGACAACTGTTACCCAGAGGACCTTTTCTTCTGCCGCTCCGAGACTGTGGAATGGCCTGCCGGAAGAGATTCTTCAACTTAATAGTCTCTTTGACTTTAAGAAAGCCATAAAGACCGATCTCTTCCGGCCGGCCTACCCAGTCGAATTTTAAGAGTTTTATTGGTATTTTAATAATATATTAATTTTATATGTTTTTAATTACTTTTATGTATTTTATGTCATTTGCATTGATGTTGCTCCCCACCTCGATCCTGAGGGAGAGGCTGGTAAGAAATAAATGATGATGATGATGATGATGATGATGATTCAGTGAAATTGATGTCACTGGCGTTTGTTCAAAATCTTTAGAGCTTATCTTTTTTTTCAAAAAGCATAAAACTTGTCACATAGCCCTAAATCTTGGCTTTTACACATAGGGTCAGCCTTAAGATAAATAGCACCCTGAGCAAGGAGTGCCTTTGGTGTGTCCCCTGGTCAATTTTGCAGGACCACCCCAGAGTATTTATGGGGCCTGGTGCAGGTGTGATGTTGATAGAGAATGACATTGCTCAAAACCTTAATCTCTCAGCCACTGTGCTACAGTTTGCACAAGCCAAAGTTTGGAAAGCCACATTCTGAGCCGTGGCAGTGAACTCTGCAACACATACCCACCTTCAGATCAGCATGGTGGCCCCCCTGCCCCAGTTTGGTGTCCCGGACAACTGTCCAGTTTGCCCATCCCTAAGGCCAGCCCTGTTTACACACAAAATTTTGAGAAGTAACTCAGAAGATTTTTTTAAGACTGATTTATCAATCTCATCCCACTCCACTGCCAGATTAGCAAACCTTAGGTTGAGAAGGCAAAATAGTGCAAGCAGTAGAATAGTAGGGTTGGATGTGTGAGAAAAGTCATGTTGGACACAAACCAACCAGAGCTCTTTGCTGGTCTACCATGAACACATTTGAATCAAGCTTTAGCTTGTGACCCCATTGGGGGTAAGGATATACCTCCTTCTTATATTCAGTGTAAAACTGAACGAAAAGTATCCAACTTCCCCTGAACATTCAAAACACAGTTTGTTTTAGATCAAATAAATCAAATGAATGGATTAAGAAGGCATTTTTGAAGGTAGTGAAGCTCATTTCAGGCCTTTGATAAGTGCCCTTCCTCTGTTACAGTCCCAACTTTTATTCCCTCTTCACCAGTAACTGTCTATACTCTACTATTCTAAAAAAATAATGCCGTATAAATGTGAGACTAATCTTTTACCATAAAAATGACAGAGAATATAATGAAGCTCTTTCCCAGGCAATTTCACCTTAATTTCAAATAAAAACGAGACCTTCAGTTTTCCAGTAATTCAAACACTTAAAAATTCCTATAAGCTTCCAACCTGGCACACTCCAAGCCCACCATTTTAGAAAACGAGCTCCCCTTTACCAAAATGAAATAATATGCAACTTCACAACTCTTTAAAAAAAAAACTAACTAACTGTACTTGCAAAGGTTTGGATCTTGTGTGGCTCTTCTGTTCATAGAAGGACTCCTTCCACTCCAGAAGGGACTCTGAACCAACAATGGCTCCCATTGAAGAAGTGGAAGGGCAGATGATTATCACCAGTTCAACTTCCCCTCCTACCCCCACTTTAGCCTCCACCTTCCATGCTGCTCTAGAGAGTCTCCCAACCCTCCAGACCAGATTTTGGAGGGCTACAGGGAGAACATCACCTGTAGGGTGGCCATATGAAAAGGAGGACAAGGCTCCTGTATCTTTAACAATTGTATAGAAAAGGGGATTTCAGTAAATAATAGTGGATTCCAACAAACAGAGACATTGAATGCACTGAGGAGAACCGCATCACGGTGGCAGCCCAGCCATCAACCTACACACTATCAGTAGATTGTGCACACATGTGCAAACTGTGAGTAGGCTTGCCTTCTCAATCAGAGACCCCCACACTTTGCAGGATTTCCAAATTGTACATTTTTATTATTATTATTTATTTTATTCCATTTATATACCGCCCCATAGCCGAAGCTCTCTGGGCGGTTTACAAAAATTAAAAACATTGAACAATTAAAACACCGATATACAAAATTTAAAAGCATAAAGCATAAAAACAAGTTAAAATTACAATATCCTTCTGGGTCAAAGCACAACAACAACACAACAACACAAAAACCCTCATCATATGCTGTTAAATGCCTGGGAGAAGAGGAAAGTCTTGACCTGGCGCCGAAAAGATAACAATGTTGGCGCCAGGCGAGCCTCGTCGGGGAGAAGATAACAATGTTGGCGCCAGGCGAGCCTCGTAGGGGAGATCATTCCATAATTGGGGGGCCACCACTGAAAAGGCCCTTTCCCTTGTTGCCACCCTCCGTGCCTCCCTTGGAGTAGGCAACCGGAGGAGGACCTTCGATGTGGATCATAGTGTATGGGTAGGTTCGTGTCGGGAGAGGCGTTCCATCAGGTACTGTGGTCCCAAGCCGTGTAAGGCTTTATAGGTTAAAACCAGCACCTTGAATTGGGCTCGGAAACGTATAGGCAGCCAATGCAAGTGAGCCAGAGTAGGTCTTATATGCTCGAACCTTCTGGTTCCTGTTATCACTCTGGCTGCTGCATTTTGCACAAGCTGCAGCTTCTGAACCATCTTCAAAGGCAGCCCCACGTAGAGTGCATTGCAGTAATCCAATTTAGAGATTACCAGAGCATAGACAACTGAAGCCAGGTTATCCCTGTCTAGATAGGAGCGTAGCTGGGCCACCAACTGAAGTTGGTAGAAGGCACTCCGTGCCACCGAGGCCACCTGAGCCTCAAGTGACAGAGATGGTTCTAGGAGAACCCCCAAGCTATGAACCCGCTCCTTCAGGAGAGTGCAACCCCATCCAGAACAGGTTGAACACCCTCCATCCAGTCAGCAGAACCACACACTAACAGCATCTCAGTCTTGTCTGGATTGAGCTTCAGTTTGTTAGCCCTCATCCAGTCCATTGTCGCAGCCAGGCACTGGTTCAGCACAGCCTCACCTACTGAAGATGAGAAGGAGAAATAGAGTTGTGTGTCATCAGCGTACTGATGACAACGCACTCCAAAACTCCGGATGACTGCTCCCAACGGTTTCATATAGATGTTGAACAGTATGGGGGACAAGACTGACCCCTGAGGGACCCCATACTGGAGAATCCACGGGGCCGAGCACTGTCCCCCAAGCACCACCTTCTGGAGCCGCCCCGCCAAGTAGGAGCGGAACCACTGCAATGCAGTGCCTCTCACTCCCAACTCAGCCAGTTGTCCCAGAAGGATACCATGGTTGATGGTATCGAAAGCTCTTGAAAGATAAAGGAGAATCAACAGAGTCACACTCCCCTTGTCTTTCTCCCGACATAGGTCATCATACAGGGCGACCAAGGCTGTTTCCGTGCCAAAACCAGGCCTGAAGCCGGACTGAAATGGATCCAGATAATCAGTCTCATCCAAGAGTGTTTGGAGCTGGCTCACAACCACTCGTTCAAGGACCTTGAAAGACTATGCGGGCTCCCATCCCCCTTCATCACATTTACATCAAAAATGTGGGCCTGAAGTGCTGCTTCTACCGTATGTCCTAGAATTGCAAAACAAAACACAGAAAATATTTTTGAGAGCAAAAAACAAAACAGAACACCCCACCCTGCATCCAGTCACCTTTTCTACAAAAGGAAACATTTTTTTCATGTGTTTCCACAGTGACTATAGGATGTAACACATCCGGCCTTCATACCACTTAAGACAACATTCAAGACTTCTTATGTTCATTTTCACACACTTCAAAAGAAATTGATTAGCACCAATCACACGCTGGCAACACCAACTGGCCTCTGTGAAATCCTGCCGTAGCAATCAGCGTCGTGATAGCATTCTAGTGGAAGACATGCTCCGCATCCAATAAAGCTATTTAACCGCATGGTAGGTGGATGACCCTCTGGAGTCAACTAAAGGTCTTTATTTAGCTTCACCAGGATTACTGTGGCCTTGAAGAACTTTAATTTAATTAAGCCCATTCCTTATGTTACTTTAACAAAGCAACACATACTTAAATTTAATTTGGTAGGAAAAAAGGGGGGAAGAATGGAATACACAGATTTTACACCTGCAGCATTTTTTTCTTTGTGCACAACACTTATGTGTCCATCTCTGCTTTTTTGTTTAAAAACATACTTCTAGTGGTGGAGGGGCAGGATACTAAGATATTCTGAGGTGTGTGAACATGGTTTCTCCATTTTAAATTATTTGCATTATCCAGTAAATAATAAAATGAATGGAAATAGAGGTGGCAAATGTATTTTTTTTTAGGTATGAGACTTGGTATAAATGTATTCTCCTAAATATAAGATGGATCAATGCTCTGTTGTACAAGTAAAATCCTTGTTTATTGCTGTATCTTCAAAAAGTGAATCCTGTGATAGTTTTACCTGGCTCATTCGGTAAGAGCATCTGGATTTCAAATTTAGGGTGCCCACATGTGCTACTTTACAAAAGTCAGTCTTCTGTTTGAAGGGGTGTCAGAAAAGACACCATCTATTTGAAGGGCTGTTTCAAGATGAAAAACCACAAGAAGGGAAAGCAGGGACCTATCAGCAGCAGTTGGATAGCAGACTGAACAGACAGCCACACACATCACCTGGACACAGGGCTTCTCTAAACAAGCTATTTATAGCACGGTCATGACTGGACACTCATGGAAGTTTATGGGTCAATTACATGATGCTATAACCCTCCAGCACCTCTCTCATACTATGGAAGTATTTCTGCGGCTTAATTTGAAATGGAAATCAACTAGTAATAAAAAGGCCCCCTTTTCCATTTTAGCATGAAAAGAGGAAATCAAATTATAAGAAGAGGGAGACCACAGCAAAATCTTATGGCTGTATAAATGAAACATATAGTACTTAAAGGGTGAAAAGAAGATGGAGGAAGGGAAACGTGTATGCATTTCAACCTTTTGGAATACAGGAAAACTGCACAAGGGCTGGGAAATCACCAAACAATCAGTGGTGGGAAGTAGGGCCATCTGGGGGAAACCTGGAGGGTTGAATGTGGCCTCCAGGCCCAAGGTTCCCCACTCCTGAGGCCATACTTATTTATTTATTTAATCAATTTATATACCACTTAGTATATCTAAATATATCTCAAAGCAGTTTATAAAAGCAGACATTAAAATCCATAATATTAAATATAAATATTGATTTTTTTAAAAAAACCAAAACATGTTTTGAGCCTGGTGTTGGATAATAGAGACAGGATGGGGATTCTGTTGGTGGACTATTCACCCTGCTGACTAAGAGCCTCCCCACCTGAAGTGCCAGAGGTAGCCTTGGAAGTGGTTTTGAGGACTCCAAGATGTACCATTCCATGCTGAGACTGCCTTGTCTGAAGCAGCTCAGGACTACATGACTGTCATGGCAATCATGGGCCTGTCCCAAATTATATCTGGCCTAACATGTGGCAAGACACACACTGGATCTGGTTTTCCAGAATAGGTGGCTTTGTGAATGGGGAAGCTTATGATGACTGCATTGTCATGGATGGATCGTTATCTGGTATGGTTCTGATGGCATACTGCTTCTACCCATTACAGGGGTGAAGGACTCTCATTCCTGTTGAGGTCCTGGACAACTTCTGGAAACATATCAATATGAATACCCCTAGTTTTTGTTGGCCAGACTGTAGAGTCATATAGAGCTTTTTAATGCAGAAAAAAGGCAAGTAAGGGGGGACATGAAAGAGGTGTATTTTATTATGCATGGTTTGGAGAAAGTGGATAGGGATACATTTTTCTCCCTCCCTCAAAATACTAGAACCCAATGAATCCACTGAAGCTCATAGTTAAAATATGAAATCTGCTAGCACAAAATACAGTGATGGCCAACTTGAAGGGCTTTAAAATGGATTCAAGTAAACAAATTCATGGAGCACAAAGCTATGAATGGCTATTAGTCGTCATGGCTACATGTTAACTCCAGTATCAGAGGCAGAATACCTCTGCATACCAGTTGAATGACCAGGAGGATGCTATTGCCTTCATGTCCTATTTGTGGGCTTCCCATCAGAACCTGATTGGATGCTGTTGTAAGAGTAGAACTCTTGACTAATAGGCCTGATCCACCAGGGCTCTTCTTACATTCTTCTAAAAAGAGAAGTCATTGATTATATAATGTTCCTTCTTTCAGATGCTGTTTACCACTTCAGTAAATCTGGATCCAGCCATTGGGAACAGTGTATTTAAAATTCAGCCAGGCTTCTCATTTTAAAATGTTGTGTGTATCACCAACAATTTGACAAGAACCCTGCATTTAACATCTGTTCCTACCAGCAAAGGAGGGTGTGTGTTTTTATTTAAGGAACTGAAAATAAATATAAAGCAATTACAAACGGCTCACTCACAATGAATAATAGGTTTCCTGCATCTGCTTCTCTCTTGTCAGCAAAAAGACTGAAACAGAACTGGCGGGGGAAGGGGAGATGGGATTTTCTAAGTGTGGCTTGGCTAAAAGAATGCCCAGACAATATCAACAACAACAGGAGTTGGAAGAGGAACCTTTTCCCTAGCTAAACTCCAGAGTACTTGGGGATGGTTGGACCTATCACTAATGGATACATGTGCTATCTAAAGGTTACAAACAGATGGGAGTGAATAAATGCTTTGCTTTGGTATTTTACTAGACATTTGTTCCTCTTGAAAAATAAGTTAATTTGGTTATCATGAAAACCAGGCCTTGCTATAATGACTAACATACACATGGTGTAGGCAGGATGCCAGAAAAGCAATAAGCTCATGTCATTGCATTGCTCTAAGCTTTCAGCTCAGCCTTGGTTTCTTGCATGGATGTTCTTTTGCATAGCTCAATCTCCATAGCACTTTTTAGCGGCTTCTGTTTCTGAGCTGCAAAGCCAATGATGAGGGTACCTCCAAAATAAATAACTTGTTCATTTTGTTTTAGGGGACAGAGATGAATATAAGCATTTCACTGCATCACCAGAAGTGCATCGCCAAGTCAATAAGGCATTAGAGGTTTTCATAAATTTTGCATCGCTAGTTTGTCTATGTGTGGATTCCCCTTTTTAGAAACAATTATAATAATTTGAAATACAATACATCCTACCCTTGTGGGGAAGACTGGGACAAGGTGACCAGTATGCCTGATCAGTCTGCTGTCCAGGTGCTAGTTGTTGATGGGCATCTTCCTGGCCCTTGCTCTCACTGCTTATGGATCTTTATCTTGAAACCAGACTTTGACTAGACAGTAGACTTTAAATAGGAGAATGTCCTATGTGAAGTCAGACACATGGCCACCTTAACAGAATTTGTATCCTCACATAATAATGTGAGTTTGTTTACCTACTGCCTTTCAGGATTAGAGCTTTAAAAAACATTTAATTGAATTAAACTTACTACATGTTTTAGGGCATCCAAACTCAACAGGTGTCAAGAGCTGCCAAAATTGAGTCCTTCAGAACTGTGTGTAGCTGCTCTGTGCAGTAATGAGCCACAGAAGTTCGGGTTTCAACAACTGCCTAGGCCATTGGTTAGGTAAACTCAGGCCCTGCTCTATAAGAGGGCTTCCTGTTCCAGTTAAGCCATGATTGAACAACAAGATTTTCTTGAGCTCTAGAATGTTCCTTTGGCCCTGACTTCTAGTTTCCTCCATCCTGGTTCATGTGGTTTATTCAAGAATTATTTAATTATTGGTGTCCAAAGGGTTTGTATTTGAGGACAAACTGTTGTTCAGTGGTCAAGCATATGCATTGCATGCAAAAGATCACAGTTTTGATCCCTGGCATTTCCATTTATATTAGGGCTGGGAATGAGTTGCTGTCTGAAATGCTGCCAGTCAGTGTAGATGGGCTGATGCTCTGACTCACTATAAGGCAATATAAGGCTAGAGTGACCGCTTTTGCATTGTCAGAAAATAGGGAAAGCACCACCAATAAAAAAGGAGGGAAGGCAAAACTCTGAGTAAAAGTTTTCATAAACTAATTATATCTATAGGGGCACTTGTAGACATAATTATTAGAATTTAAATAGAAATACAGTAAATCTCACCATAGTGTGGAAGATTGTAACCAGGTGACCTGTATGGCTACCTGTTCACTCTGCTGACCAGGTACTAACTGGCAATGGGCAACTGTTCTTACCATTTTTTACCTTTAAACTGGAATTGGACAGGGCAGCCTTTCAAACAGAGGACAACTTCAAATACAGGACAGTCCTCTGTAAAAGAGGACATATGGCCACTACCTCTGGCTAAGAGAAATTAATTTCATTGTCTGACACCCATCTCCCACTATTTATGGCAAACGTGGGTGCTATTTGTGCCCACAGTGCTCATGGGAGCTCTCTTCAACAAATGTGCATAAGTCAAGAGTGGAGAATGACACCATGATGTCATACACCCAAACACATTGTCACGTGCACGTTATCCCCAGTTTTGAGTGCCTGAAAGAGGTTCTGAACACATTTACTTGAAAAAAGGTTATTTCTGAGTAAATGTGTTCAGGTTTTGGTTTTAGTCCATATCAAATCAGGTGTGATGAATGTGTAGCTATTCTACGCCTGCTTCAAGGCACCTCAAAAAGGAAATCATCTGAGGTAGCAGCAGCAGCATTGGGAATCACTTGCATCCGAGTAATTTTGTCTTCCGAGTAAAATTGTCTACCAAGATTATCTTCCAGAGTTAGAGGGAATTTACCGGTGGGTCCTCAGATGACTGTGGAGGCCGATCCTGAATCCACACAACCTCCCGCAGTGAAGGCAAAGGTTACCAGATGGAAGGTGGTCACAGGTCCCCTCTACAAGGATTCGCTTTTGCGCCTGGTTAGGCGATTATGCGCATAATCGCAGAAGCGCATTTACGCCTAATCGCTCTGCACGAGAGGCGGCGAGAGGCGGCGAAGCGCATTAAAGGATGTCCAAAATGGGGTTTACAAGTGGTTAATGCGCATAAGCGCATATTCACACAGTCAAAATTCGCTTTAACGGACGGAACAAAATAAAACTCGCGATTTAACGCGCATTCGATAATGCGCATAATCGGAGAGATAACGCGCCTCTACGCCCCATTTGCGCTCCGCTGGTGTGGAGGTAAATTTTTTAATGAGACTTCAAAGAGCATTAAACCTCTCGTGAAGAGGCACCCACAGTGAGGGTTTTCTTGGTGTATTTTCTGCTTAGCTCTCTTATCCCTTTCTCTCTGTTTATACTCTTCTTCAAAATCCATAGCACCTTTGGTAGTAGCTGACCTCCAATTGGGACACTCCTGGGCCAAATCTTCCCAGTTCTCGATGTTCATTTTACATTTCTTCAAGTCAGCCTTGAGAGCGCCTTTAAACCTCTTTTGCTGTCCTCCGAGGTTAAGTTTTCATCCTTAAGTTGGGAGTAGAGCAGCTGTTTTGGAAGACAGTAATCAGGCATTCGGACAACATGCTCAGTCCAGCGGAGTTGATTTTGGATGATCATTGCTTCAATGCTGGTGGTCCTCGCTTCTTCCAGGACACTTATGTGGTTTGTCCATCTTCCCAAGTAATTTGCAGAATTTTCTGAAGACAACGCTGGTGGAATCTTTCAAGAAGTTGGAGATGGCATTTGTACGTGGTCTATGTTTCACAGGCATACAATAAGGTTGGTAATGTAATAGCTTTGTAAATAAGCATTTTGGTCTCCCTGCGAATAGCTCCCTGAGGTAGCACTGAGAGGCCGATGCACTGCATTTTTCTTCTCTAAAGGTTTAGTCATTTAGATCACCTAGTAATCAACATGTGCCACTGTGTGACACATGAAGCTGGCTTTATTTTGTGTGTTTATTCTCTCCTGAAACACTCATTGCAAAGGATTTAGAAATGTATTATACATAACCCAGGGAGATTGGTGTGCATTCATCTCAGCTGATATATTGTTTTAACAAGCTGCTTAGTCTGTCAGGACTGGCAGCATTTTAAGGGGGCTCCATTGCACAATGCTTCATGGTGTTGGAATGGCATAATGTGTGCCTTCTCCCAGATCATTTTCAACAAAACTGCTTTTACTTCTCAGCTGATGATTATATTTAATCTTTCCACATTGTCTGTGGGACTGAGGGGTGGGGGAGGGGTGGAATTACGGTCCATCAAGTCTTCCTGTGCTGAAAAGAGTAGGCTATTTTAGTGGTTACTTTGATTTTAATTATGTTTTTGTAAAACAGTAATTTAGCCATTAGAAATCATTCCTTCAACCCTTCAGATGGATACAAAGTGCTTTCAAAAGTCACCATGCCTTCCATGTTACAATTTTCTTCCCTCATCTTCCACTTGTAATTCTTGACAACCTCTGATAAAATGACTCTGACAGATCTATTCACCCTTATGCATTAAGCAACATGCAAATGGAAAGAGAGAGAGAGATGTCACCGATTTGTTGTACATTGACCTCTTGATGTTTGGATGGCCCAGTGGAGGCTGATGGTTTCGATGTCGGTGGTGGAATCAAGCTGTTCCAGGTTTCAGTCAGAACCAGTTAGAAATCTAAAGGACTCACTGCCCCACTGACATCGGAACTACCAGCCTCCACTGAGATGACCATAACATAGTGGAGTACAAACGGGGATCAGCGGCATACTCTTGAGCTGAACATCGCATGGAAGGTGACATGACAGACCACTAGAGTCAGAAAGGAGCCAACTTGTACATGGAGGCGTTTGAGAGTCAACAGCTATTTTCTTCAGACAATCCATTTTACTATCACTTGTGTTACATTAATGATATTGTTATTATATGCCGATGAGATACCAATATAAAATTTGAAGTACAACATGATTTTACTAGTATGCTTGGATGTAAAATCATGTTGTACTTGCCCAAGTGATCTAATCCATCCATATAATTTACTGGCATCAACTTAATTTGAACGATCAGGTAATATTTTTATTAGGTTAGCAAAAACATTCTTTGCAAGGCAATTTCATATTAACACACATAGCGTAGAACCGAGCGCAAGAAACACCACCAGGCATCCCTCTCCGATATTAATCAAATGCTCTTTTAAATTCACTCCATGCTGCCAGATGCATTTTCAACACTTGCAGGCAAATCCAAAGCAAGTGGCAAGAAAGCCTTTTGGGGTAAAATAAATAAATAAATAAATAAATGAAACAAAACAAAATAATACCTATTTGAAGCACACTTACAAATCCTCCAGAAAAACTTGATGTTCATGAAAACTGACTGAGATTCACACCGCCAAATCATTTACAAATAGACAAGCTTTGTTCAAAGGACAGTTTAGGCTTTTGGTATCTAACACTCTTGACATCGAGTATGTTGTTATATCCCAGCAGTACACAGAACTTTATGTGCATTGGATAAGGAGAAGCCAGGCAGGAATAAGCAGAAAGACGTGTCTAACTGTAGTTGGATTTCCTGGGTCTTAAGAAAAAGATATCTGAGGAAGGAAGTCATTCAAAAGGGGGGATATTTGCTCTTGTTCAAACCTCTCTGACAGATGTTGAGTGGTGCTGTTCTCAGAAGCTGATTTATCTTCCTAAGGGTGAGATGTATGTTACACTTACCTGGAGTAACTTTTATTCCATTTGGGAATTAGGGATTCCCTAATTTGGGAACCATACAAGTATGAAAAAGAGTGAGTCAGGAATGTATTGTAAACTATATGTAATGGTCAGTGAACTTTCAGAGCTCTGATCAGATGATCAGATGAAAAGTGCAATGCTAGTGCCTCACTTCAGCTAGAGAGATCCACTTGCTGGATCAGAAATTGTGGAGATGTAAATCAAATACCCATTTGAATGGTCTTCGAATGAGCAGCCAAATATTGAAGGGGCCATTTTGAATGGCTGTCTCCAAGAAATCTGGAGGTGGGCCCCAAAACCCATTCATACACATGGGGAAAACTTAGGGTCAGAGGGGCCACACACTCTTTGTTTTCTAAGCCTTAGACTAATGCAGAAAATAATTAAAATTATTTCCAATTTGTTTCGAAATAACTCTATTTTAGGATCAGTCTGAGGCAAGCATGGGCAGGTTTGCCCTTCTCTATAATTAAGAGTGTGGGCTTCAGTAACTGAAACTTACACTACATTCAAAAGGTCTCAGTTAATTTGGTTTCTCACCCATATATTTTCCAGATCATCTTATTACACAAAAGCTTCATTTGCTGAGAATGCGTGGGATATTTATTTATGCAGTAATTGCAAGATGGAAATTCATCTATATCTCACACTTCCTGACTTTTTGTCTCCTCCATCAATATGGTCCTATGGTTTACGTGAGCACTTCCAGATGGATGGGTCTTAATGCTAACACCAAGAAGGCACTGTGCAACTATTCTGTAATTTTTTAATTAAATAATTTTCCATGGTAAGAAAAATTATGGAAAAAGCAGTGGGAAAACACAGGACGGTGACAAGACAAAGACAACATTGTTTGGAACTCCCATAAAATTACATCAATGAGGCAGAGTGATGGCCCCAAAAAAGCCTCAACTGGAAGCTTTTGTGCCTATTGAATCTTGGTTGAATCTGGTGTTGTTTGCTTTGCCATACACAAAAGCAGGAAGTGTGACACAAAAACATTTAAAAGTATAAAATACCATACAACTATTTAGAATAAGATACAATACAAAACCAGCAGCCGCACAGGAATGGATAGCCATACAAATATAGAACTAGGTTTCTAAACCTATAAGCATTAGGCAGCATCTAAGGGGCCATAGGATATTTCAAATTCCCATACTTGACCTCAGATGGGGGAATCTGCACTCTGCCCCCTCTCCCTTGCAGCTGGAATGTAAAGAATTGCACCAGCTACTCTCCAAAGTCAGGAACTCAACCTTGGAGGATGTGGAAAGAGGTGGGCAGGTATGGAAGGAGACAGGAGAGGCCAGGATATGAGCTATCCTGGGCATTTGCGAGCTTCCTTCCCTCTCCCCATGAAACACCCCAGCTAGATGGACAAAAAAAAGCCCATCTAGCTGAAATGCAGAGTAGGTGGCTGATGAGGCAAAGATCACCTCCACTGTTCCTCCTGCTCTGCATTGGATGATCAGAAGCCTCCAAGTTCTGAGGCTTATGATCATGAAGCGCAAAAACAATAGGATTGTGTCCTAAAATGTCTGGGAGAAAAAAAGATAACAATATAGGTACCAGGTGAAACTCTTTGAGGAGGGCATTCCACAAACAGGGTGCCGTAATTGAGGAGGCCCCTCTCTTATAGCCACCCGCCCAGATTCCTTTAGCAGAACCACCTGAAGAGAGCCTACAAAGATGACCTAAGTGTCAAGCATCTAGATACTAGAGGAGACAATCCTTAGATCATCTGAAAGTAATCCCCAGCTGGCAGGCCTAATCTGGCCCTAATGGGGCCTAATCCAACCTGCAGAGGGTTGAGCATTCTCCACGGGCCTTTACCCCTTCCCTGGGGAAGAGGAATCCCTATTTCATCTCCAATAAGAGATGACTCCTGCAAGTCACAGCTGAAACCCTTCCCAATTGGGATGTGAGCAGGGCAAGCTGGAGAAGAATGGGGCAGAGGAAACCGTGGGTGGATGGAGGCAGCACTGATGACATCATGGGAGGGGCAGGGCTTAGGGAGGATCCTTACCTGCTTGATATCGTTTGACCCACTGGTTTTGGTTTGGAAGCAGTCTGCCCCCCTGGCCAAAAAAGGTGCCCCCCCTTACTTTAGACACTACTTCCAAGCAGTTTATGGATTTAAAAGTCAACACTAACATTTTGAATTGGCCTTGGAAACAGACTGAAAGTCAGTGGAGTTGACAAGGTATTGGCATCACATAAGCATATTGACTAGTTCCAGTAAGTAATGTAGCAGCTCTATTTTGAAATAACCAAAGTGCTCGAACCACCTTCAAAGGTACTCCATTGTAGTAATCCAACTGGGAGATTACCTGAACATGGAATTCTATCACCAGACTATCTCTGTCCAGATGCGATCACAACTGGCATATCTTCCCAAGCTGATAAAAGGCACCCCTATGGTATGGTGACTTGTTTTAGGTGGTGGTGATAAAGCCAACAGAAAAGTGATTTTCCTCAGATACCATGATAGTCACAAATGTGGTCACCTACACTCCACCGTTTTGCAGAAATGGTTGCTATATTAGAATTCAAAGTCCAATACACCACTGTGAAAAATTATAACTTTGGGGGAAGGAATAATGGAATGCTGTGCACACCACACAATGAGAAAACTGAGTGAGTCCCTTCTGCTGCAAAAACCCTCTCTCCCCTAGTTTGTATGTAAACATTGTTATTCTGAAATATGTTCAGACACTGAATTGGGATGAGAGGATAGAGAAGTGCTCTGAAGTGCAAACTGATGATGCTTGTCAACTCATTTGTGATACAAGTATATTTTAATTATTTTGGATCCTTGGAGAAATTATCAGGCTCTGCCGGAAATAAACAATTTACACATAATACTAACTGAGGTTTAATATTTTCCCCCGTATTAAATATTATTGTGAAGTATCAAAAGGCCTAACCCACCCAGGGACAGAATTACACCTGGTGACTCTTTTACTGATTCTAATTATCAGATATAAATTAGAACTCCTAATTAGCCCCATTAATTGTATATTTTGCCTGTTCCAGCCTGTGTAGCTGTGTACTGTTGGGCATCAGTGAGCACAGAACTCTGTGAGCTTTTCTACATAAGGCATTTATTTTGCGCTCATCATTCCTCACTTGCAGTTGTTGATTAGTTCTTTAGATGATGTCATGACCCTCCAGTTTTCCTTCTGTTTTTAAGAGCACTTTCCTTGTTTGGTTTTAGAATAAGAAATAATGGAGCATTATTTCTGAGAGCAAAAGAAAACATATTTTACTACTTGTGTAACTGTGTTATTCTGCTGTGGCACAGCACCACCTAGAGGTGATCTAGTGGGAAAGTAGGAAAGGATAAGCTCTTTGTGTAGAGCATGGATCTCAGTTTTGCGATAAAACTGAAAATAGATACAGCAGATTAACAGCCTCGTGTTGAAAAGCTCTGTGTTGGCACTTTAGTACTATTCATATCCTCTATTCATATTTTCTCCCCAAAGAGGAAACAATGTATAAAAGATTTCCTCACCCCAGTCTGAAACTTCTCATGGCTCCATGCTGAAGACACTTTGCACCAAGAGTAAGTGAACTGCCCACTGCAGTGGGACATATCTGGCAGGCAGTTTCTCCACAATGCTTGAATTTACATCTGGATAATTTTGTGCGTGTGTAAAATGATACATATTGGAGCAAAACATCCTAACTCCATATATAAGCTGATAGAATCTGAGCTAGTGATGACTGACTAAGAACCTTGGGTTGGTGGTGGACAGCTCAATGAAAATGTTGACCGAGTGTGCAGTTGTTTTGAAAAAGGCAAATTCCATATGGGGCATAATTAGGGAAGGAATTGGAAATAAAACTGCCAATATCATACTTTTTATATAAATCTATGGTACAACCACACTTGGAATACTGTATACAGTTCTGGTCCCTGCACCTAAAAATGGATATTGTAGAGTTGGAAAAAGTGCAGAATAAGGCAACAAAAGTTTTCAGGGTGGGGGAGCAGTCCCACAATGTGGAAAGGATACATCTGGGATTGATTTGCTTAGAGAAAAAGGCGAGTGAGGGGAGACATGATAGAGGTGTACAAAATTATGCATTGGGTGGCAAAAGTGGATAGGGAGACATTTTTCTCCCTCTCTCATAGTACTAGAACCCGAGGTCATCCCATGAAGCTGATTGGTGGGAGATTCAGGACAGATAAAAGGAAGCAGTGTGCATATCTGTACAATGCAAACATACATCTGTATTGTGATGTCAATCTGAACCTTACTGAATTGGTTGGATCCATTTTTCTGTTTAAGTGGGGACATACATCCCTACACAGGGCTAACTGTTGTCTATGAATAAAGTTGGATCAGGGCCCTTGTGATAACTGCCAACTCAGATACTCTCCCACACCCTGCCGGTATATTATGTTTTTCCCAGTGGTTTTTCCCAGAGTCGTTTTCTGATTAATAGTGGCTCAAACCACACTCATTTATGAAAAATGATGGCATTTCAGCAGCCTGTTTTGTAATGAAAACACAGTTATTATGCACATTAAATACATGTTCACATAAAATTCAAACTTACCTCACCAACAAAACACCTTGTTTAAATTAGCAGTGTGATGATTAAACACAAACTTCATCACCACTTGCAATGCTAATTTTCTAAGTCAGAACTCCACTTATTAGTTTCAACATTCTCCTGTTTGATAACATGCAATGTAAGGGAAGGGGGGGGGGGGGAAGGATTCACTCAGTCTGTAGACAGATGAGTTTAAAATCACAAAGACTAAATCTTTTGCACTTGGCTAAACAAAAAAAAATGTGATCAATAAGGTTGTGTCCTTGTAGATTATGTACATCACTCATTCGGAGACATGATCTATCCTCGTAGCCCCGCTCCACTTACGTTGAATGACAACTGGAAAACAGCAAAATGCTAAAAGAAAGGCTGCTCTGTAACAAATGCTTGCACTCTTCCTAAATGTATTTCCACCTTTCATTTCACTCAGTTAAAATAAGGATCAATTCAAATATTTACTGCTGCTTGTGGCTGAACTATCTCTGTTTCAAGACAGTATTTTTTTAAAAAAAAACTATACGAATATCACAGCCCATGTCAAAACTTATCATCTCAGGGGGGAAAGGCTTGAAACTTGTCATCTCTCTGAGGTGGTGTTTTGGGAGGGGGCGCAATTTTTAAGTTGGGTATTTTCAAACAAGTGACACCCCATTTGAAAACTGAAGCAATACAGTTGTGTGAGATAACTCTTACTTATTTGAACCAGCCTTCCCCATACATACACACACCCCTCTCAAAAACCTAGAAATGAAGATTCAACAAAGTAAATGTACCATAAAATAAAAGGAAGTTGTTATTGTGAGGTGGCCCAAACGTGAAAGAAATTCATAATTGGATGCTGCTGCCTGTTTTCATATACTGATCAACTATGCAGAAGTGGTCGTGGCAGGGAATTTCACCCAAGCAATTCTGAGCTCCACTGGAAACTATGGCACTTGACCAATGGGTATTGCAACAACAGCAACAACAAAACCCACTCAGTGGTACAACTGGAAAGACTTCAAGGAATTATAGGCAAAGCACGGGCATGCAAACTCCATTCCTCACCTTAGACATACTGTGGTGTTACACAGAA
This sequence comes from Anniella stebbinsi, assembly GCA_029215795.1. Taxonomy (NCBI): domain Eukaryota; kingdom Metazoa; phylum Chordata; class Lepidosauria; order Squamata; family Anniellidae; genus Anniella; species Anniella stebbinsi. The sequence continues at coordinate 86,118,392 of JARDYH010000005.1, read as the reverse complement.
AGCAGAATTGTTCAGCACCTAACAATTGTTCCCATCTTCATGAAAAAGGTAAGCAGTCATGAATCTTTCTAACTTTGCAGAAAAGTGGAGTTCAAATCAGAATAAAAAAGAAACACGTGAGTTGTTCATTATACGTGAGGCTGCCTTTGAAAACAGTCCAGAAACTTCAACTGGTACAAAACAGGGCAGCCAGACTGTTAATGGGGACTGGCCAATGAGACCACATCACACCAGTCCTTTTCCAGCTTCACCGGCTACCAGTCCAGGTCTGGGTTAGTGCTGGTATTAATGTTCAAAGCCCTAAATGGCTTGTGGCCAGGTTATCTTAAGGAATGCCTTCTCCCATATGTACCCTAACCCTAACCATGATATTTTGTTACCTGAGGCAAAGAAGCAAATGGCAGCCCCCAGCCACCCAAGTCAAGGTACATAGTTCCTAAAGCCAGCCAACATACTCTCCCTAATCGTAGGGCCAGTTCTGTCAACACATATCGTACCTATCACTATAAGAACTTCGAGGGGGGGGGGGGACATAGCATTCAACGTTTTCACCAGTGCTGCAATCCTATCCACATTTCTTGAGGGGTAACGCAAAGGAAAAGCATTTTAAACATACAAATTAAAACAACTGAATTATAAACCAGATTTTTTAAAAATAAGGTTTCCTGCAATCCTAAACATGCTTACTTGAAAGTGGGTTCTGTCAAAATCAGTTTAGGATGGGAATGTTAAAGTTAAACATACTGTTATTTCTTTGTTTACAAATCTAACATGTGGACTAGGCTTGCCCTGTAGAAATGCACTTTGCCCTTTCTCCCTGTGCCCCTGCCCTTGTCCCCCCCTCCAGCACTGTCACTATAGAGCACACAGTGAAACTTATTTCCAAGTAAATGTGTCTACACCTTGAATCAAATCATTACGATGTCATCATGGTAACACATTTATACCACATAGGACACACAATGGCATTTGTTGAGGTATTTTGGATAGTGTGGAATAAAAAGCAGGAAATAACACTATGAAAGCAGTATAGCACTTTGAATTGGGCCCGGACCTGGACTGGCAACCAATGAAGCTGGAAAAGGATGGTATGATGTGGTCTCGTTGGCCAGTCCCTGTTAACAGTCTGGCTGCCCTGTTTTGTACCAGCTGAAGTTTCTGGACCATTTTCAAAGGCAGCCCCACATATAACACATTGCAGTAATCCAAACGAGAGGTTATGAGAGCATGGATAACTGTAGCTAGGCTATCTCTGTTCAGATAAGGGCGCAGTTGATATATCAGCCTAAGCTGATAAAGGTGCTCTTTGCCAAGTTCACCTGTACCTCAAGTGACAGTTTTGGATCCAAGAGCACCCCCAAACTATGGACCGGATCCTTTAGGGGGAGTGCAACCCCCTCCAGAACAGGGAGAACATCACCTCGCCGGACAGATGAACTAATAATAAAATGAAAACCTAAAATGGAATAACAAGTTATGCAGATGAAAGAAAAATTAAAAATAAAACATGAGGAATAGTAAGTGCCAGTGCTAATTTGTATAAATAAAGTGTGTTTAAAATAACAACTATAATATGAGCATTATCAGCCTATTGGGTCTCTCTGGTCAGCCACTCAATCCACTACTTAGAAAAGACTCATCACTTTTTTCTTATGTTGGAACCCCATCTCTATCTACTACTACTACTGAGAGTTCACATGCTTCTAGGACAGCTTGAGGCCTTCCAGATATTTTGGCCTAAGGAGTTGTAGGCCCTAGCCAATGATGAGGGATTATGGTAGTTGTAGTCCAAGAGTATCTGGATGGTTAGAAGCTGCCCATCCCTGTATCTGGGGTATCCTATGGATATGTTGTAGCTGGGTTTGGAGTACTGGCGATGAACAAAATAGCTGAAATAGCTGGTCCCATCAGTTGTTTGAGCAACACAGTCTCAGCCTTTTGTTCCGATCCCCGCCCATGCCCCAAAAACACTGTGTTAAAGGCTTCCCTTTGCTGCTTTTAACCACTATTAACTTTGTAGGCCTTACATTGAGAAGCTGGGCAATTAAATCTGATGTGCTCAGCTGCCTTCTCTGATTTCAATCTGATCTCCGCTATCGGTCCATGAGGGGTAGTGTGAGTTGCAGAAAGATGGATAACAGGCAGTGAAAGTTTGAAGGGCATTTCTAAATCTAAATGCAAAGTAGCAGCATAAAGCAGGGAAAACATTCAGTCAGTTGAGAAGGACCACAGAGACTACAGAAATTGAGGTTTGTCCATTCCATTTCTATAGCAGACGTTTGCGAAGAAAATAAATTATCCTTTAGTTTGCCTACAGCTTTGCATTCTTTTTTCCTCCATTATTTCTCTTCCAATCTCTCTCTCTCTCTCTCTCTCTCTCTCTCACACACACACACACACACACACACACTCCCTTTTAAGTAAAATACACAAGACACTATTTGTTAATCCCAACTATGGGACTTTTGTTTCCCTATCTTCACTCATTGATAACAACCAGCATTCTAGAGACAAACTGATGTTATCCTGCTTTGCCTCCCCTCCAGTTGCAAATACAAGAGTTTCCCAGGTTCACATACTCTTCGAGCCAAATTTCAAATTCTTTAGGTCAACCAATCGAAGACAAAGTACTGGAAAGGAGAAGCCAGTCCTATTCCTCCACAGCAAGTTGTTGGTTACTACTTCCTAGCTCCTTTTGAATCAGTGTAGCATAACTTTGGAGAGCACTTTCTGAAGTTTCCCTGGAGTTAATCAGTTTCTCAAAACTCTTTCAGAAGTTGTGTATTTTAAAATTTCTTGCTTTTTCTGAGCAACTTCACCCTAGGCAGGTTGTCAACATAAACTGGAGCAGGAGATTCCAAGTGCCTTATTCCATTTTTGTTGTGGTGGTTTTTGTTCACTAACAGTGTGATCCTATGTATGTCTACTCAAAACCCCATTCAATTCAATAGGGGAAACTGGACAGGAAATTGCAAGCTTAATGAATTATTCTTTGGTCACTACAGTGTTCTGATGAATTATATCCAGTTCCAAGTACAATTACTGTAGTATCTATGAAATTTTTTATTTCTTTCTTAATTTCTTTCTTTCTTTCTAAATCTTTTATCGGCTTACAGCGACAAGAGTAACAACAAAATAAAAGGAAAGAAACCTTGCAGTTGACTCAGTACCTATGCCAGTATTTTTGTGCATTGCAAAGTCTATCCCAGCCTTTCTCAACCATTTTCATTAAATGGCCTATTGTAGAGATAAGTGTTTGGATGCCATTTTTAAAAATGGTGGAAGGACAGCCTTTCCATCATAATTAATGCCATTGTTGATCTCCTTGACCCAAAAAAACTATAGTTTAAAGCCAAAATCACATTTGTATGTTAATTTGTCAAGTAAATGAGAAAATGAGATAACATTTCAGCACCATCTTGAAAAATGGTGGAAGGAGTACTCTGCCAATTAAAATAGCATATTCTTTTAACTCCTTGACCCTGAAAAACCTATAATTTGATACCAAACACAAGATAGTGACTCCTGTGGTTGACGAAAACTAGCAACCTAAAGAAAACTGTCCGCCATTTTGAAAATAGCGCCTAAAAATGTTTTGCACAAGAATCAGAATGTCTACCCAAATTATTATGTGAATCCAATACTTCAAGATCACATTTAAGCAGAGAAAATCATTGGACCTCAAAGTTTTTATGGGGATATATTGTAGGGACTGGATCATGTATGCTTGGCCTGTGATTATAAGCGATGCCTCTGTGATTATAAGCGATGCCTGCAGGGGACATGCTAGGAGGTGGATAAGCAGGCTCAGCTCTTGCAGCCCCACAGAGTCATCTTTGCATGGACAGAGTAATGGCTGAATAGGCTTGTGAGTCTCTGTGATATAATGAGCAATATCTTTCAAATTTCAAAGGCAATTTTATCTTGATAAATTTCACATCAATAAAGAAGAAAATGGCATACCAGCCACAAATAAATCCTGTAAAATCCCACCCAGGTTTCTGTTTATTATAGTTCATTTTAGTGTTTCCATCTGCCTATGCACCAAGAAAAAAGAACCCTAGTCAACGCAGTAATTAATTTACAAAATTATGCAGTGATGCATACAAATTACCAGAGGGCACGATAACTCCCTTAAGGCACATAAGTATTAGACAGAGTTGTGTGATCAAAAGCAGTAAGCCACTGGGAACTGTATTCAAGACAATTATCCTATTTGTAAAAGATAACCATCTTGATTACTCTGATCTGCTTTGCAGAAAGGGAAAGCAAAATAAACTGCATTAATTTGTGAAGTCTGGGGATCATAGAAATGTCAGGAATTGCAAGATGTTCACAAGAACATTCTATTTCAAACAGCTCCACTCAAATAGTATTAAACACCCTTGCCAGATGTTTATCCAGGCCTGGACTATCTGTTCCCCACTGGTCTGCAGACAGTGCATAGGAAGCTGCCTTATAATAACTCAGGCCATTGTTGTCAATGTTGATCGACAGCAACTCTCCAGTATTCTGGAAAGGAACCTTTTACAGTCTTACCTACAGATACCAGGGATTGAACCTGGGCCCTTTTGCATGTAAAGCTGTAGCACTCACAACTATCCTAAACATTTAATTTAATTTAAAAATCTCTCTTTTCCCCTGAAATGTACATTAAAATCCCACAACTTAAAGATATGAAAGTAGCAATCATAACATACCCCTCCCATACCCCTGCCAGGGAGGCAGTTAAAGGGATACCTGGACTGAGTTCTCTCCCAATGCCTATGCTAGCTGGAGGATGCTGGGAATTGTAGTTTAACACATTTGAGGGACACCACGTCAGGGAAGTCCAGATCCAAACCCTTGTTTTTTAATTTGGATTTTAAATATTGGTTTAAATAGTAATAATAGTTTGCTTCCTTGTATTCTCTCTCAGGAAAATAGGTGGGGTGCAATCTTTTAAAATAAATACATCCTCCCCTTTCTGTCTTCTGTAATGTCTTTTCTGTTCTTTACAGGTACAGAATTTTATAGTCTTGACTGTCTTTATTAGATCTCAAGACTGAAGTAAAGGAGTAAATAAACGAAGCAGCAATTTTTCCAACAATTTTTTAAAACTATTTTTAAAAGCTCTCCACATAATCATTTTGCCACTAGGAACCGTTTTAATCATAGATTTATTTGTTTTTTGTTAACCTTCTGGGTTATATTTGAAAGTATCATTCTTCAGCAGGGTTTTAATTTGCTGCTACTTCAATTAAGACTTAGTCTCAGATGTACACAGAAATAGTTACACCACAAAAACAAAGAGCCCATTAAACGGGGGGAAATATTTCAATTAGAGTTATCAGGCACTACCTGGAAGAGGTTGATTTTTCTTTGAAGTATTCCATGGCTTCCATTGTCATAGCACAGCTGTTATCCAGCTTTTGTTATCCAGCTTTTGTTGCTCTTTGCCCAGAACAGAGTGGTGAGCACGGCAAGCTGCCAGGACACAACACCAGGATACAGAAGAGAAGTCAAGCAAGATAGAAAACACAAAACCTTTGAAAGATGTGGAGCACTTCTTCCTGGGTAGAAGGCAAGAAATGTAATTAAAGAAGAGAAGATACTTGAACACAGATAGTAACTTGCATAAATGATTCTCTCTCTCCCTCCCTCCCTCAAATGATTCCCCACAGCTTTGTGGTATCTCTGACTAAAGATCCCAGCAGATCTGTGAAATTCCATACAAATTTAATGTTTAGACTATATTAAATCAATTCTGCATCAGCTGCACTACCTGGCTGCCTGTTCGCTTCCAGGCCCAGTTCAAAGTGCTGGTATTGATTTTAAATTCCCTGAAAGCATGGGATCACGTTACTTAAAGGGTTGCCTACATCCATATGTACCTAGAACATAAGGACAAAGATGAACCATGCTGGATCAGACAAGGATCCATCTAGTCAAGCATTCTGTTCACACAGTGGCCAACCAGCTGTCAACGGGAAACCCACAAGCAGGATACGAGTGCAACAACACTCTCCCACCCGTGTTCCCCAGCAACGAGTGTACATAGGCTTACTGTCTCTGCTACTGGAGGTAGCACATAGCTATCAGGACTAGTAGCTATTGATAGCCTTCTCCTCCGGGGATTTATCCAACACCCCTTTAAAGCCATCCAAGTTGGTTCCCATCACTACATCCTGTGATAGCAAATTCCATAATTTAACTATGGGCTATGTGAGGAAGGAATTCCTTTTATCTGACCTCAATCTCCCACTAATCAGCTTTATTGGATCATCCCGTTAGGTTCTCGTATTTTGAGAGGGAGGAAAATGTCTCCCTATCCACATTCTCCACACCATAATTAAGATCAGCTATGGAGGCCTGACTCATGAGCTCACCAGGAAGGTACAATAGATAGGGCTCTTTCAGCCAAGGCCACGTACTTATGGAACTCACTCCATTGGCTCCTTCCCTCTTATTTTTTTAGGAGCTGGCCCAAGAAACATTTTTATTTCAGGCTGTTTTTAACTGAGAGAATAGGTTGGATTCATATTTCTTCTTAGCAGCTTTATTCATTCATTCATTTGATCTTATAGTAGCATGGCTGACTGAAAAGAAAGGAAGTGATTTTATTGTTTTTTCAGCTAGTTATTTTCTTATTCTTTTTTATGTTAATGTTGACATGAGTTTAAAATTGTTCCTATTAGATTTTGTATGACACCTTAACAAAATATTGTAGTTTTGAAAGGTGGCTTATCTATCTCTTAGGGCGGATCTACACACGAGTTTTTTGACGTTTTATAAGGGTTATGAAAACTCTTTGGGCCACATGACGCACTCCCTATAACGCTGTATATCTGAGGTTTTTTAAAACTCCCTTCAGTTATATACAACGGTTTCACTTTTAATACATCGTTTTAAGTAAAAGAATGTGTCCTTCCTTACCGTTTCTGATTCATGGGGGCAGTGCTTCCTTTACTGGTGCCCAAATGCTGAGCAGTTGATTGGTGGGGAAGAAACAGGAAGTGGACCAGTGAACTACAACACCCACAATTTTTAGCCCTATACTCGCTAGGGAATGACAGAGGAACTAAGAAGGAAGTGTGTAACTGAACTACAACCCCCACAATGCCTTGCCCTAAATTCATTGAAAAACGAAAGAGAAAGAGACAGGGCAGAACAATGTGTGACCGTACACACCGCTTTAAAGACTGAAGACTGTTTCTCCTGTAACGTGAGTACTCAGTAATGTGGCCTAAGATGTTTTAGAACGCACCTATTTGGAACGTTTTAAAATACAATTTAAAACGTTCCAAAGGACTGTGTGGATTCCCCCTTAAACAAAGAAATAAATATTTTATCTGTCATGCTTTACCTCTGTTATGGCTTTATTGTTGCTGTATTTTACTATTGTAGTTATAATTATTGTAAACTACCTTAAGAAATACCTATGTATTAGAAATGAAGGGCATCAGTCTTTATAATGAATTGTTATACAAAATACACTCAAAAAAGCACATCTGGATCATTTAATGTATTTATAAAGGTTCAAATGTTCAGCTTTTTTTAAAGAGCAGAATGTAGTTTACCATATTTATCTATTCTGGTGCAAAGTTGAATCAAAACTGCTCCAAGGCCAGGACACAGAAAATGTCGCCTTCAAGAATGCTCAAAGAAGTTTACAACTAATGCATTTGTAATAATAGTTTAACCTGCAGGTAGTACTGGTTTTATCGTTGAACAAGCCCCACACTCCCATATCACTAAATTTTCACAATGTGTTCACAATTCATTATGAGGCGGTTTGTGTTGATTTCTGGCTTTTGTGCCTCTTGTGGTCAGCATTCAATAGCTAAGACATCCCCTCTGTAACCAGGCCCAGCCTTAAAATAAATAGCAGCTTGTTTTATGGGACCTGATGCAGGTGTGATATTGCTGCCCCCCTCAGCTCAGCCTGGTGCCCCCCTCAGCTCTGCTTGGTGCATCCCCTCAGCTCAGCACCCCAGGTGACAGCCAAGCTCCCCGGGTGACCACCCTGGTCGCCCACATGACCAAGCTCCTTCCCTTCACATGGGAGCTTGAGAAAGTCCACGTATCTTTGTCATGTAAACCTCCACAAAACCAAATGCAAATAGATGTGTCCTAGTCTGAGAGTTCCATTACACCAGCAATTTATCACCCACTTGCTATGCCTGGTATGCGGTTTTGCAGCACAGTACTCACATGACATCATCCCTGTCCTGCACTCATTTTGCTTCTTCTCCTCCATTTTTTGTTTCATTTTGGAATGGGCAAAGTTTTCCCTTCTCTGCAAAATAAATGTACTTCTCCCTTCCATGTGTTGCTGTCCTTGTGATCTATCAGATCATCCCATTATTTGGGGGTAGGGTGACCATATTTTGGAAACCAAAAAGGAGGACAACATGGCCGCCCCCAAGGGGGCATGCCCACCAACATGTCCGCCCCCCAGGGTGGTGTGTCCAGCCCCAAGGGGGTGTGCCCACCCTAACATAGCTTTGATCATATGTCTAATTTTACAGCACACAATTAAGACAAACCTGTTCTACATAACATCTTAATGTTAAAAGCACTGAAATAAAGAACAAGTGAGACATTCAATCACTCACTCCTACTTTTGTAGCTTTTGCTGTACTTTGTAGCTTTTGCTATACTATGCCTGATACAGTCTCCCCCTCCTTCAAATAACTTTTCTTACTGCAAATCCTTCACTGGATGACCATAGTCTCACCTTCCCTAACATTTCACACTCCCCATCATTTGTCTCATATCCATACTCACAGATTCAGCATACTGCTACCACTGAACAAATGAAGCAGTTGCCAAGTGCAGAAAAATCTAGTATAGCAACCTAGCATTCAGAAAGACTATAAAATACTATTATCCTGCAAACATTAGCCATGGAACAAAATGAACTAAAGGCTTGTTGCAGTCACTTCTCATTAGCACCTCTTAGCTTGTTTCAACATCTGGTTTATCAATGAGAAACAATCTAAAAATTTGTGATTATACCTCTGGTTCATTAGTCATGTAAACAAGACTATGGTCAGTAGCAACACAAAGAAAGGCCAGAATGGATGCCCATTATCACAATGCTAGACAAGGATCTTTCCCTCCTTTTATCCAAATATCTCCTGAATTTACACTGCCTCAGAGTGCAAAGAACAGAAAACCCAATCAGGGACCCAATGAAAACTGCCCAAAGAAATCTCAGAAATAAATCCAGTTGTTTTCAATAAAGCTTACTTCCAGATAAATAAATATAGGATTGCAGCCTCTTCACATCTGTTCACCTTATTCTAGTAAGTGCAAGCCCCTCCTGTCAAGATCTATGCACTCACCAGAACCTGAATTCGTGGCTCATGCAACCAGCAGGTGCTCTCCAGAAACATGCTTTCAGAGCCTAGGAGATCCAGACACACTCAAACAAGGTAAACCAAGCCACACTATGCACTCATATATTATCTTGCTGGGACACAACAATTCTGGGACAAGATAATACTTTGCCATTCACCAGACATAACAGTCATAAACAAAAGAGAAAACCATACCTATCTCATTGACGCAGCAATATCTAATGATAAAAATGTTGCAGAAAAGGAAGAGGAAAAGAGAAAAATATACACCACTGGCTATGGAAGTTCAAGAACTATGGCAACAGGAAAAAGTTACAATTATTCCGTTAGTCACATCAGTCACCAGCATCACATTGTATTGTTGTTTTTTAACAGAAAACCTTCAGAAACCAGGCCTACCAAAGTACACCCACACCAACATCCATGAAGTAGGCAAACTTAAAAAATGTTCAATAGTCAGGAAATTTCAGAATCAGTAAAAAACAGCATGACTTAGAAAAGCCTGTCATGTTCAACTAGAAAAACCACCACGAGCAAGAAAAGAGATGATGATGATGATGATGATGATGATGATGATGATGATGATAATAGCAACCCTGTTAAATTTTTAAAATATTTTTTAAGAAGGATGAACAATTATCAGCAATTGTTACAACATATATATCATGCCAATTATATCAAAGCAAATTGAGGAGGAAGGTCTATGGGTCAAAATGCATTATTTAAAAAATGAATAATTATCTTCTAGCACCAGCTAGAGACCCACTTCTTCCTTTGCACTACGGAGCAATCACGCACAAAAACTCAAGCAAGTGAGCCAACTACATACCACAGAGGATGGCTAAAGTAAAAACAACTATGTTTGGAAAGAATATCCATCATGACTCAAAATTCCTGATCCCAAGTATGATGACCCAGCAAAAGTTTTAGGAAATCTTGTTTATATTGGCATTTCAATAGGACAGTTGGGCTGCAATCCAATTACACTTTCCTGGGAGTAAGCCTCACAGAACATAGGTGGGACTTATTTCAGAGTAAGCATACACAGGATGGTACTGTTAAACATTTGAATCAACAGTAGGCTGACCATATGAAAAGGAGGACAGGGCTCATGTAACTTTAACAGTTGTAGAGAAAAGGGAATTTCAGCCAGCGTCATTTGTATGCAATTAGTTCCTGGTGAAATTCCCTCTTCATCACAACAGTTAAAGTTGCAGGGGCCCTGCCTTCTTTTGTATATGGGCACTCTAGTATAGTGCCTGCACCTTATACTGTTGTGATGAAGAGGGAATTTCACCAGGGACTAATTGCATACAAATGACACTGGCTGAAATTCCCTTTTCTCTACAACTGTTAAAATTACATGAGCCCTGTCCTCCTTTTCATATGGTCAGCCTAATCAACAGGACATAAAAATGCTTAATTTCAACAGTATTGTGCCCACAGTATTTAATGGGAAGCAAAAGTTTTAAATTCCTCTACACTTCCAAGTAGGAAATAAACTTCTTTTCCCCTTTCCTTCTGTTCCTGAAAACATGGGTGCCCCTTACTCACATTTTTTTTAGGCCAGTGCTTGGGCAACAAAACCCAACTATCTTCCCCAAAGTTATGACTACTTATTTTAGAAGATACAGACAAGGTGCCCATATTTCATACATACACCCACCCCTGCCCCCAATACCTCAAAGTTGTCCTTCCTCACTAGGAAGTCAGTCCCCATTCTGTGTTCAATGGGTCTTTTACTCCCAGTTAAGCATGCATAGCAATGCAGCTTTACAGGCACAATCCCATCTATGTTTACTCAGAATACGGCAGGGGGCTATGGCTCTTCTTACCCTCACCAACAACGCTCCATATATAAATGCACCCCTTTGGAGGCTGGTGGCTCCTATGCCATTGGGGCAGTGAATCCAGTCTAGGTTTCATCAAGAACACCAGAGGAGCTATCCTAGAGGCTGGACCCATTTTGGGAACTGGTTTCAACACCTTTAGAGTTCTGACTGAAATCTAGAGTGGGTTCAATGTTCCACACTGGCATTGGATGTCTTTCCACACAATAAAAGGAAATGTATTGGAAACATATATAGCTAGTCACTCTCTCTCTCTCTCTCTCTCTCTCCCATTTACACTTTCTCATAGCTGGGGCTGCTGCTTCCTGACTCATAACTACCTTCTCCTTCTCCTTCTCCTCCTCCTTCTACCAAGTCTCCTTGATGTAATCAATGTCCCTTTAGATCAGCCCTGCACTCTCAATGTTTACAAATATGGAATGGTCAAGGGACACATTCTCTGGCTCGGCCAATCAGCGCTAGCAGAAGAGGCTGTTGCCCTGGAGATGTGCAGGCCAGAAAAGGCTGTGTTGATGATTTGTTAATCAGTTTGTCACTCATTCACAAAAAAATGGAAAGAAATTTCCATGTGAACAAGCAGCTCAATGAGAGGAAGGAGGGAACTGGGCGTGGAGGGAACTGGGCGGAGGAGGGGAGGTGCGAAGGGAAAGTCAGGGCTACAGAAGCATGTGGAGCACGTGTTTCCTTCTGTTTAAAGCTCACACAGAGCAGCCCAACACAGCAAAGGGTACAGTTAGGTCCCCTTTACAAGGATTCGCTTTTGCGCCTGGTTAGCCGATTATGCGCATAATCGCGGAAGCGCATTTACACCTAATCCCTCTGCACGAGAGGCGGCGAGAGGCGGCGAAGCGCATTAACAGATATCCAAAATGCGGTTTACAAGTAGTTAATGCGCATAAGCGCATATTCACACAGTCAAAATGCGCTATAACGGACGGAGCAAAATAAAACTCACAATTTAACGCACATTCGATAATGTGCATAATCGGAGAGATAACGCGCCTCTACGCCCCATTTGTGCTCCGCTGGTGTGGAGATAAAATTTTTAATGAGACTTCAAAGAGCATTAAACCTCTCGTGAAGAGGCACCCTTTGCAAAAGATGCCCTCATGGCTCTCCCATGTTACAGCTCAACCAAAGCTGCTGCCTTAAAGGAGCCACTGCAGCCCCCTCCTGCTTCTTCTCCCCATGCCTCCCCCCTCCCTGCTCTTACCAGCTCTCCTGCCGTTCCCCAGCTCCTGGCTAACCCCTCATACTGAGACAGGGATTCCTGGCTCACGGCTCCTTCCTCTGGTAGGGCAACAACTCCTCCACTTTTCATAGCCTGGCTGGGAGACTCTGCCAAACTAACGCAATAATTTTGACTGAGTCTCCCCCAGCCAGGAGCCCCGTGTGGTTCTGGCCAAAGGTAAGAGCTGCTGCCAGGTGGGAGGGAGGGAGGAGGAGTTGCCCCCCTGTTGGTCAAGAATGCAGCTAGGAAAGGAGATGGCAGCGGCAGCAGAAGACAGAGAACATTCTTTCCTGGCCCCTGCCACCTGCTGCTTCCACTTCCTGCTGCTTAATGAGCAGTTGCTGCTTCTTGCCTGCCAGCTGACAAGAAGCAGCAGACCCTTTACAGGGGAAGAGCCCAGCACCACCACAGAGTCCACCTTGCAGGAGGAGGAGCATCCCTTCCATTTCTCCCGCTCTCTAGCTCCCCTTATCTGGTTGCTAACACACAGCACTGGCACCTGTAGGCTCGGGAGGGAAGAGAAGAAGCCTGGGAAAGTGCAAGGCCAAGCTGGTGCTTGCTGTGCTGCAAATATAGGTCTGGCAGGGAGGGAGCAAGCCCGGGCTGGTGGGGGCGTGCGCTATGGCTGCAGCTGTAAGCCTGGCTGGGAGAAAGGGAGCAAGCCCACATCCACATACCTTCTGCTTCTTCCCTATGGCTACGCTGCTGGTCGTTCTCGCTGTGGCTGGCCTCCATTGCTGGTGCCTCCAATGCCTCGGGTGGTGGTGTGCTGCTGGTGCTACTGCAGCATCGCCCGCTGCCGTGCCCTGCTGCAGAAGCTCCGGATCGGCTGGGGGAGGGGCTGGAAGTCACATTTTGGACGGGCCAAAATGCGACTTCCTGCCCTTCCCCCAGGCCCATCCAGGGCTTCTCCTTGGCCAGTGCAGTGGTGCTGGCCGAGGAGAAGCCCGGGATGGCCCCTGGGAGGTGGCAATTCCCGGACTTTGGCTGAAATATGCCAATTTCCCCCCCTGGACGCCATTATCGCACCCCACTTCCGGACTTGTCTTGAGAAAACCGGCTGTATGGTCAGCCTATGTGGGAGGGTGTGTCTAAGGGCGGTCTCACTCTCACTGACAAAAGAGGAGGGTGGATGGTTCTCCGCTCAACTGTGAAGGGGAAGGGAGAGAGGTCCCATTTAACTCCTTAGTAGGTATTTTTTCACTTTAAAAGAAATGCAGAAAATACACCGGGACAGGGGTAGTGGTGGTTTACAGTGCAACAATACTTCGTAGAAACGAGGTTAGGTTGACTTTCCCTAAACCCTTAATCCCTTAAATACACCATTGTACTATTGCAGCATTACACTATTTCAGCCTACCAGAATTGCATTCCATTGCATTTGCCCAGAAATAAAATTAAAAAAAATGGGGAAAATAAGAATTAGGGTAGGGAAGGAATCCATATGCAAGGAGTTGACCTTCCCTAATCCTGTAATCCCGTAATTTCTTAAATACACAAATGCAAACAGGTGGACTATCACACTGGTGGACTTTCAGGGAAATGCTTCAAGGGTGAAATCTAAAAATTCCTTTAAAAACCAAGGGATGAATGAACTTGATTCAAAATTGGCAGGGCTAAAGCCCTCCTAAAGACCTATCAGTGTGCTACGTTTCATCTCTTTATCTTTAAACATTACACAGAAGTAAGCATTTTTGTAAATTCTAATAGGAGCTCCAATGAGCGAGGGGGGAAGGCTGCCATGTCCATCACAATGTCCATCAATGACAAGAACCAATGAACTGAAAGGGGAGGGAGAAGGGGTGGGGTGGAGCAGGTGCAATAGCAGCTGGAGAGCAAAAAGACAGTTCACAATAGTGAAAGGGCAGAGCACTTGCTGCGCTTCTGAAATGGAGGTAAAAAGCACAGAGGCAAACCAGGGGGGAAATCGGTGTGATGGAGCCCTGAGTCTGTTTGGAAATGAAAAATAACTCCTGCATAATATTTTATGTTTTCTCTATCTTTTCCAATAAATCTTTGTGAGTGTGTTTTCCTCAGCTATTGGGTATGGTGTGGCTTCAGTCAGACTCACATTCATCATTTTGCAGCGGTTGGATTCTTTTGTCTTGTGTGATGGGGTCTTGGTGTGTGAGAGATTCCTATTGATGCAAGCCAAACAACTGGCTGGTAGACAAGTAAAGCCATAAGGAAGCATAATTCCCACTGCTGACCTGATCCCTCTGGCACTGATGCCCAGACAACAGGCTGCCTTTCCCCACTGCCACACCACAATTCCCAAGCAGCAGTGGGAAAATGAACATGTGTAAAATAATGAAGAGCAAATTTGAACTTCAGAAATGAAAACAACAAAACACATTTTTCTTGTGGTTGCAAGTTTGATTGTAATTTGCAGTCTTAGGGTTAGACAAATAACAATATGATTGAATATTCCTAGTTGCCTACATTGGTGTAAGAGTCCTACTGTTTTTCTGAAAATGATACAAAGTATGAATGTAGAGAAGATGCTGATTCAGCTTGTGTTTAAAATCAATTATTATAACTTGGAAAAACAGCTTTTTCCATTCACCTAAGATAAGACACACTGTTATTCCATTACTTGGCTCCTTGCATCTTCTAACAGTGTTTTAACCAACCTCTTTTTTATGAAGTGATTCAGTCCCCTTTGCTCTTAGTGCTACATTCACGTACCATTAATTTTTCAGAGCTTTAACCCGTAGCCCTAATTCTGACCTTTAACTCAGCAGAAATATGTCTTTTAGCTTTATGGTTTCCAGGGACCTGATAAATTCTTGTTAAATTAAAAAGCTATAGTTTTGAAGTAACAAATGTCACAATGGGTTACTGAACTGTTGGCTTTCCTTGTAGTACAATTCCTGAACAGACAGGCTTTCTCAGCGCTATTTTTGCATGTCAGAATCAATCAAATAATAAAACAAACCAATACATACAAATCAAAAACACTTTTGCTTCTAATGACTCAAATATGGTCTCAAAGTGATACTTGAAGACAGTGGATTTTATTTCTGGTTTGCATAACAGCTTAAGTTGAGGTTTTAACTGACTTTGTAGCCAGGCTTAACAGTTTAAAATGTTTTAAATGGCAGCTGTTTTATGTTTATGGTTTTAAATTTTGTATATTGTCTTTTTAGTGTTCAATCTTTTAATTTTTGTAAACCTCCCAGAGAGCTTCAGCTATGGGGTGGCATATAAATATAATAATAATAATAATAATAATAATAATAATAATAATAATAATGCATTCCAGTGCCTGGACTGGGTGAAGATTTTCCATGCTGTTAATCCACCTCCATAAAGCAAATTAAACCCATGGAAATCACCCCACAAACAGGGAGAACAGTCATGCCAAAACCAGGGGGAAAGAATGGGAAAGAATCACCCTACCTGCAACCATAAAATGTTTTCCTAAAATATTCATGTTGGCATGAATGGCAGAGAAAATATGAATTCAATAGCATTTTTATTGTTACTAGATTCATTTTTGTCCCAAAAGTCTTTACATTCTTGTTAAGCCCTCTCATCCTGGAATCTTGTGCCTTTATGAACTTCTTCTGGTTCTTACACTATGTGAAACTTTCTTCCTAATCAGCTTTACCTTATTATTGTTCCATATAATTTTCGGCGCCAGGTCAAAACTTTTCTTTTCTCCCAGGCATTTTTAACAGCTTAAGTTGAGGTTTTAACTGACTTCGTAGCCAGGCTTAAAAGTTTAAAATGTTTTAAATATCAGCTGTTTTATGTTTTATGGTTTTAAATTTTGTATACTGACTTTTTAATGTTCAATTTTTTAATTTTTGTAAACCGCCCAGAGAGCTTCAGCTATGGGGCAGTATATAAATGTTGTTATTATTATTAATAATAATAATAATAATAATAATACATAAAAAAATTAAAAGGAATTATGGTCTTGATTTCAGAGACCTCTGATGTCAAAGCATCTGATTTATTCAAGCTGACACTGACTTGGTTTGGATGGCATGATAACCAATGGTCGGTTAAATAGTTAATGGTGGATTAAATAGTCAACAGTTGGTTATTGCGTTGTCTGCTGGGACTTTTTCACAGCACTGTTGGTTATTCAGCTAAAATACCAACGCAAATAACCAATGCTGTGCAGAGTTGACTATCTGAACAACAGTTGGTTATCGTGTCATGTGTTGGGCACCATTGACTATTTCGTCGCACACAGTTGGTTATTTTCAGTGACTATAGAGCAAGAGTGACCAAAGCAGCAGCTGCCACTCTAGTCCAGCTGGCAGAACTCTCAATGGCTGATGAAATACCAGTGGGAGGACTGAGGGAGGGAGGGTAGGGGATGTGCTAATCAAACACACTGTTGATTAATAGTCAACTCAACACTGGTCTTAATCCACACCATGGTTGATTATAATCATATCGTGTTGGGAGTACCCCCTCAATAATCAACTATGGAGTTGACTATTAACCCACCACAGACTATTTAGTTATCCAAACACAGCCACTGGTTGTGCAGAAGTGACAGTGGAGCAGTGTTTTTGCTGTTTTTTCCCTGCCCAGTTGTGGATTTCTTTTCCATTTACCTATTCCTTCCCATTGAAGCCAATGGGAGGGAGTTAATCTACACCTGCTCCAGCACATCAGAGTCTTGGGGCCAAGAAAGTCATGCCCTCTCCAAGCACAAACCACCACCCCCGGCATGCCTCCTTTCACCATTAGAGAGGGATTGACTGCAGAACTTTCCATAGGAGCAGGACGTAAGGATTCAGCATCTGATCACATCCTCTAAGATGACCTCTCTTTCTGTTCTCAGAGGGGGAGATCTGATCAATCCTAAGGCCCCTGGGACACCATCCCAGGGGCCACAGAATTTCAACCTAAGAGAACATGAGTTGAAATCATTTTGATTCTAGCAAATGCTTTTACTGTTGGATACATGCTGTAACTTTTCATTGTGCTTCCTTTTTTTATCTCTGACCTGTTAATCTATGTGGCAAGTGACAAATGCAAAGAAAAACAAACTCAAGAAAAATATGGTTCAGCAAAGATGCTAACAGTAGAGGTCAAAAGATGTAGAACAGATATGATGTAAACTCAAGTATTTTGTTTTTCGGATTTAAAGGAAAGCTATTATTTTAAAATGCTAGGAAATACATATTATTCCCAGGTCATAGCTGGTAAAATAGTCAAATTAACAGAATGTTAATAGCAGGGTGTATGAATTGATTTTCTAGAAGGCAGCATATTGCGAAGCCTCTCCAGCCTCCTTCCCTCGCCCTCTGAAGCACCCCAGCTGAACCAGCGAAAAATCCCATCTAGCAAAAATGCAGAATGGGAAGATTGGAGAAGTGAAGATCACCTCTGCTGCTGCTCCTGCTCTGCACTGGATGCTCATAAGCCTCCAAGTTCAGAGGCTTAAAAATATTGAGGACGTAAACAATAGGATTGCACCCTAGAAGACCTTAGACATGACACAAAATCCATCCAAAATGCTACTGCTGATTTGTTCCCTTTCAGTCAAGCAAGCATCTTGGTATAACACACTGGCTCAGTTCAGACCACACATTAGTCAACACAGTGTGAAAACTCCACTCAACGGTTGAGTTTTTAGGAGGTACTCCCCACACAACTTGTTCTAACTCCACTGTTGTGTGACTGTGGGCTGCTGTGGAGTTGAGTAAAATCCATCTCTATGTTCGATTGACAGTTCCTCTACCCTTTCTCCTCCCTGGGTCCTCCCGATGCTATCCCATCAGCCATTGCTGCAATAAACAGTCCCGGTGGCTCTCCTAGAGCAGCACTTGCTCCTTTCACCACTCTTGCCAAGGAACTCTATAGCCAGCGGGAAAAGTCAACTCAACACAACAGAAAACTCCACAGAGCCCATATGCAACACAACATGCAACACAACATGCAACACAACATGCAACACAACGGTTGTATAGGAATTCTCTGCACTGCATGGATATTCTGCATGGAGTGTTTACCAAAAAACCCTCCACCACTGTGTGGAGTTTTCCCACCAGACAACACATTTCTCAATGGTGGTGTAAAAACTCCACCATGGAGTTCTAAAACCACCATTGAGAAACTTGTTGTCTTAAGTGAGCCACTTTCTCCACTTCTTTCTTTTTGGAGCAAACTCCATCTGGATTCATCTGACATGTAAATAATTCTTCAATTGTGTTGCATTTGATGGCCTTCTGACAATTCCCAACTGTGTGGTTCTTTTCTAAGAGTGGTTGTAATACGTCTTTCTTAGGAATCACACCCCATTCATTTCCATATACATTAGAAAGTCTGCATATACTTTACACTCCAGAGTTATGCAGCCCTCTGTGCCTAGTTCTTGCAGGTTCACATGGTTGAAATCTCTTCCATAGAAGACATTACATTTGTATTGGGAGAAGAGTTCTAGAGTGTAGTTTCCCTTTTCAAGCCGTGTTTTGTTAATTTTGAAAGTGTGGAATTAGATCAAGGAAGTCAGCACTGACATTATGTTTCATATTACAAAACATATTATTCGAATATGAGGATCACAAGCATTTTGGTCTATGAATTTGATCTAGATAATCCATTGTGCCTCAAAGATGCAGCATCCATTCACTTCCTGATCTACATCATGTTCTGGTGCATTCAACTCCATACCTCTCAATATTCTCATCACATTTTCTGACTTTGGTTTTGATATTTCGGCTTCTGGATCAGTGTGTTATTTAACTTACTATGGATAATGTAATTTGTTCTGTTCTGCAGTTGTTATGAAATTGGGTGCATGCGCGCAATGACTGGCGTCCCAGCACATGATCCTGATTTTATTTTGTGTGCTTTTTAAGAAGGAAGGGGCAGGAAAGCATCTTGCCTGGATATCTCTCATTCTTCCTGCACTTTCAACAAATCACTTCAGAAGGCAAAAAAACAAAGATCAATATTAGCAATAACACAGTCATGTATCACCATCTGCACAAACCATTATGGCACAGAACTCCATGGAGGGCAGCCATAAAACTGTGCTCTTCAGCCATAGCATTGGCAAAAAGAGAAATAGATTTGATAAGAAGTCCAATTAAACTGACAGCCCATCTGATCGTCTGAATACCACTCAACCAAATACAATCAGGCCAAAAAACAATAACTGAAGATAATACTGTCAGACAGATGACTGTTGCTTCTACATACTTATTGTTTATGGCCCTAAATCAGTGAAATGGAAACATATTTCAAAGGACACGACATTGGAATAATCTTACTTGAAGAAAAATACATTCTGAGGACAATTTCATCTACAACATAGTGTGAGCTGCTGCTGCAGCGGCGAGTGGAATAGTCTGGAATGTATATAGTCCAGTACACATTTTTTTTTTCATGTTGTGCCATATATAATACAGTGGTGGGGAATTTGTTTTCCTCCATATGTTACTGGGCTACAATGCCCATCGGCCCTAGCCAATACAACCAATACTGAGGAAGGGTGGGAGTTTCAGTCCAACACATTCCCCACCCCTGATCTAAGGTAAGTAACAAGCAACAGGGGGCAACTTTCCAACCTAAGACCTGAGGACATGTGATTTCCATTCCAGCTGCCCCTGAAAGAGTTATCTAAGCACTACATATGCAAAAAGTAAGCTTCAGTTTTCCTTCCTCCTGCAGTCCCCACAATCGAAGAGAGAAGCCACTCTTCAACTGTAAAAGTGCCTTGTCCTTTTGGAAGTGGGAACTCTGCAGCAGTTCTGTATCGCGGTTGACTCTGTGCATGCAGGAGCCCAAGGATTTGAACATAAGTGGTAGATTTCATCAGTGAAAGTTTTAAAAAAAATGATGGCAGAAGTAACCATATCTGGCTCTTGGATAAAGCAAACAAACCTCCAGCGTTGCATGCACTTCCCTTCTATGCAGCAATGCCTCTTCTATGGATCTCTCTCCGTTATTTTGTTTTTGTAGTAAGCACAACATGCAACTTCTTTCAGTATAATGGTTCTTTCCTTGGGTTGGAAAGAATTTCCAAAAAGCGTTATTTCTAATCTTTTATTTGAAAGCTTCAGTACCTAACACTGCCCATTAGCCACGACAAGTTATAGGACACCACAGTGCAATTTGAAAGAAATAACAAGATGTAAATGATGCTCTAGAGTTCAGTCATTTGCAATCTACACTTATCAAGCAAAATTCATTGGATTAATGTGAACCTGTTACCTTCATCAGGATAGTCTAGTCATTGATTTGGGTTTGTTTACCAATAATAAATAAATAAACTTCCTAGAGCAGACCCAATGTAGTGTTTTGCCTCATCCTTTCCCCCCTAAACTATCCTTGTAGCTCTACAGGTGTTTAGTATTCTGTTTGGAGCAACAGACTCACCATCAATCCTCTCAGTAAAGACTGCAAACACATCCCATGTATTTTGGCTTCTGCATCTTGGAGAAATGTTACCCTTCAGGCTTTGCTGCAGCTGAAGAGTATAACAGCCATTGGCTGGCCTTTATCAATGTGCAGATTTAACTTCATCCCTTAAAGAAGGACTCAACTCACACAAGTACTCCTTTCCTATCCTTCTGGGAAGCAATTAGGTTTGTGAACCAAAATATATTAAAACACGTACACGCACACACACACACACACACACACACACACATAATTTAAAATATTCTCAAGCACTACACTTGAAAACAGAGGTATGATTACGTTTCAAGGGCCCAATTCATTAGGCAAGCTTCCATTTAAAGGCAGTTTGAATACGTTGGGAAATTATTACTGTGCCTCATTGTTGGTGAGTAAGAGGAGGAGTAATACCTAATGCAGACAAACAAAAGGAAGAAAACAATCCATGAATATTAAAATAAATTGATGCATGCTGTACATTATTAATGTTCCAGTATGAAGATTTGTCATACTTAGCCTAATTTAGAATTGCAATGGTAAATCAGTAGTAAAATGAGAATAAAATGTGTGTTAATGATTTTAACCATCCAAGCATAATGAGCCTAGTGCATCCTTTACAAGTTGTTTTTTGATGTGCATTTCAGATCTAAAACATTTACAAAAATCCAGGAAATACTATATGGCAAAACTTTTATCAGAACCAACCATCATTCCACAAAGTGCAGTGTAATCTTTCAGTTCTCCAAAACTCTTCTTCAGGTTCGAAAAAATGAACTCAACAGCTTGCTCATGACTTTGGGATATTTGGGACGATTTTGCTGTTGCATTTTTCCTTGGGACAGGAAGAAGGTGTGTTTTGGCTTCCAATTTGTTGTTGCTGTTTTAGTTTAAAATAGTTGTGATGGTTCTGCTTTGGGTGAATATTGTATTTGTATATCTTTTGTGAGAGGGCCTTTTCACCAAAAGATGGCATAGAAATAAAGTGTAACAGCATGATGTAACATAACATATAACATCCACAAACTCTGCTCTGCCTCTGAATTTTCACTTCTTTATCTTGTCCCTTGCAGAAATGGCATTATTTTACTCCTTTTATGAACTGTTTTCTCATTATTAAAGGTCTCAAAGGAATGGGAGTAGGTATGTATGTCTGTATTTATTTATTTATTTATTTATTACATTTATATCCCACCTTATTTCCTCCTTAAAGAACCCAGGGTGGTATACATAATCCTCCTCCTCTCCATTTTATCCTCACAACAACAACCCCGTGAGTTAGGTTGGGCTGAGAGTCTGTGGGTGAATTCGGCCGACACTTTAGGCAACGGAGGAGGAAATAACGTACTGACTGTGCATTATTTTGGTGGCGCCACAGCGGCACCCACCACACGACATGTTGCTCCTCCCCCCATCATGCAGCTAAAAGTCCCAGCGTCCTTCGAAGCTGCTGCGTCTCCTCCCTCCCACTTCCCTAGTCCTCTGGCCATATCCCAGCATGCACCGCAAGTTCTGCCAGCTGTATTGGAGCATCCAGGATTTTTTTTGGATGCTCTGGCCGGCGAACTCTATGACCAAACGGAATAGTACATGGAGAGAGGGGGGTTCCCTCCACACAACACTTTAAACAACGGAATTCGGGATAAACAATGTGCAAGTCCGTTGTTTTTCTCCATTGTTTAAGTGCCTAAAATAGCATACTGTCAGTTGTGTATACATTGTGTGTTGCCCTCCACATGACACAATAAGCAACACAACTTACGATTGTTCCCCCCACCCCCGTTGGTTATCATGTTGTCCGAACCAGGCCTGCCAAAGCCACCCAGTTAGTTTCCATTGCTGAGTGGGGACTAGAACCCAGATCTCCTGACCACTACACCACACTGGCTCCCAATATAATGCACCTATTATATGTGACTTCCTTTTTTGCCTGAAGTGAAGTCTGCTGAAATAGGAGGGAGAGAGAATAAGGGAGCAATGGCTGTCAGGAGAAAAGGTAATTGACAACATCAACAAAAACCCAGCAGATTCTTAAGCTTAAACTGAGCAAAACTGCATGCAACAATATTATAATTTGCATATCTTAGTAAAAACATCAGCAAAGTTTCAGCTCAGGTACCCAAAACATCATGAGATGGGTGCCATTGCCTTTCTTCATGCAGTCTATTCAACATATCTCTTTCTATTTTATGAGACTTTACCTAAAAAAAAAAAAAAACATTACGCATTGAGTGTCACACACATTTCATGTAAAGCATTGACTCTCGTTTTCAAATACCTCTTATTGAGTGAAGTTTCTTTATCCAGGCTATCTCTGTGTTTGTTTTCGTTTAAAACAAATTTACAGCTGAGCTGAAGAGAGCCATCAAGCTTAAGCAGCTCTTTCTATTATTTGTCAGTGTCTTATCCTCTTACCTTTTCTCAGTAACCGGTAACCTTCCCAGCTTTTTCTGCTATCATTACACTCTGCTGTGAAGATAACAAATATCCATCTATTAAATGGTTGACAGAGTAAGGAGTTTCTCTATATCTGGTAAAGAAGTGTGCTTCTAGCACTTAAGATTGAGGCAAGTGCTCATTATACAATTTTTCATACAGCCATGAAACACAACAATAATTAAGTC
This sequence comes from Anniella stebbinsi, assembly GCA_029215795.1. Classification (NCBI taxonomy): domain Eukaryota; kingdom Metazoa; phylum Chordata; class Lepidosauria; order Squamata; family Anniellidae; genus Anniella; species Anniella stebbinsi. The sequence goes on along the minus strand of JARDYH010000005.1, from coordinate 86,094,973 downwards.
TTTGATTTAAAAGGCATCTGCTTCCAGAAGTCAATTCAAAAACAGAATGTTAGTATTTGAATGTGTGTGAGGGAGGATAAATAAATCATTTACTATGTGGCAATGTACCATAGGCTTACCACCAAGGGGGCGGGGGGGAGGCAATCCTCTGTATTGTAAATTTGTGTGTTGAGGCATGTTTTATTTATTTATTTATTTATTACACAGATATTTCCTCCTTAAGAAACCCAAGGTGGTGTACATAATTCTCCTCCTTTCCACTTTTATCCTCACAACAACAACTCTCTGTGATAGGTTGGTCTGAGAGTCTGTGGCACGATCTACTACTGCTTTAAAATGGTTTATAACAGTATTGACAACTGTTGGGGCCCATGACACATTCCATATTCAGTTTTTAAACTACTTTCAAAATGTTATATCATGCTTGGTGTAGATCTGGCCTGTGACTAGCCCATAGTCACCCAGTGAGCTTTATGGCTGAGGGTACTAGAACCCAAATTTCCCAACTCCCAGTCCATCATTCTAACCACTGCACCACACTGGCTCTCTACATTTTACCACAGATCTGCTATCTGGAGAGGCACAGAAGTGGCATATCCTCCCACTATGTGAACAGATGGTACAGGGACTACCTCCTCAAGTGGTTTGAGGTCCATCTTCTTAAGGTTTTTTTTAGTAGTATCTTTAGTATTTTTATACCGCCTGCCTGTAAAAACCACTAAAGTAGTAGATAGCATATCAAAAGCAATAAGAATAGCAGTAACATAAGCATTAGAACAGCAATAAAAATCCCATTGAAACATTAAAAACAACTGCATCTGCATTCCCTTAGACTAGAGAGTCTAACCATAGGCTCTAATATTACAGAATACTCCCAGTTTGCGGACCCTTCAGAAAAAGCCAATAAAATGATTCATCGCATAGGGTTACTTCAAGCTCCAGCAACCTGCAAGGGACTAAATAGTAATTTATTGCCTTTGAAGTAAAGATGCAGGTATATAACATGCTGGATCATTATGAACTCACTCCTATATTCTATTAGACAATCCATTTCCTTCATTTGCCTTGTGCTTGGAACTCAATGATGTTCCTTGTTCTGGGTGGGGTTGGGGTTAGCCCAATCCATTGATGCTACTGCTGAAATGATGGATGATTAACATGCCATGGGAGCACCACACAAGGGTGCCATCAACATCCTGTTCACGTTGCATCAACATTCAGTTGCATTTGCAAAACAAAACAAAAAGCATACCATATTGATTGATTGATGTGATTTGAATCTTGCTTTGCTACTAAGACCATGCCATTCAAGGCAGCTTGGAGCTAAGGAGTTTTGAGTAGCTCTCTTCTGTTTATTTTTTCATAACAGTGCACCGTGTAGCCACTGTGGTGCAAATCTCTGTTTAATTAAAGCTTATTTAGATGCTATTGTGCCATGATGCACCATGGCCAATGACAGATTTGATGTGATATTTCATGTCATCATAAACTGAATCAAATATCAAAATACAACTGAAAATGTTTACAAAACATGTCAAAAATGTAAATAAAAAACCAACAATTTAATAATCAGAGCATAGTTAAATACAAAGCTATTAGGAAATAAATGCAATCCAGCTTTAATTTATCCACAACAATCAATCACCAAAGCAAGATTACCATGAACACGAGAAGGGAAGACAATCCAACCCTCTCTGCTGGTCTTGCTGCACTACAAATGTTGAAATAGCTGCACTGGCCAATAGCAATGGCTATATCTCCATTTTAACTTGCACTTCTAGCAGCCGGGGAGATTGCCATAATCTTCAGTATGAGCAAAGTCATGGTTTTATGTTTACAGTCTTTCCCTACAGTCAAAGCAATGGTCCATCTAGAATTAATGCCTGCTCCTGATTACTAAGGGTGCAATACTACTCACGTTTAGACCCCCCAAAAAAACAAGTCTATCAACTCTTGTGGCTGACCATGGCATGCTGGGAGTTGTAGGACTTTTTCCTGTCTAAACATGCATAGGATTGTGCCCTAAGATGCTTAGATTCTGTGATGGCTTTCCATTGCATGCAAAGCATCAGCTCAGCCACTGTGCTAAAGCCAGAAGAGGCTGATGGCTGCGATGTCAGGGGGGCAGTGAATCCACTCCGGGTTTCAGTCAGAACTCTTTTAGAGGCCTGACTGAAAGCCGAAGTGGATTCACTGCCCCAATGACATTGGAGCCACCAACCTCCACGGGGTATAACTCTTCCAGTTCATCAGACTCTGCTATATATTGGGCCAAATCACTTGCCCATCTTGCTCAGTACTCTCAACCCTGGTTGGCAGCCTCTCTTCAGATTCTTAACTAGAGTGTTTTCTCAGGTGTGTTACCTTAAGGGTGCAATCCTATACCTGCAATCCTATACCTGCTTAAGCTCCATTGACTTCAATGGGACTTACCCCTCAGTGGATATGCCTAGGACTGAACTTATTGAGCAGTAGAAGCCATGGGTCACACTTGGAGTCTTACACTCAAATCCTATGTATATCTACTCAGAAGCAAACCCTATTAAGTTCAGTGGGACTTGCATCCAGATAAGTGTGGCTAAGATCAAAGCCTTAGACATACAAGGCAATATGCTCTACCAGTGAGGTGAAGCCCCTGTAGGGAATCTTCCTACATATAATACAGAGCCATATAGCATATTCTGAAATGTTAAAATATTTAAAAAGTGAAGTGGACTGTCACATTCATTAAGTCAGGATGCCCATTGCTCCCCTGGCTTTGTAAAATGTCCTAGTAAAGACTGACAAGCTCTTGTATTATTGGATGATTATATGAAATTACTTAGAGAAGCAGAAGGTGCTTTAGGAAATTTTCTGTGTCGCTAGTAAAGCATGACTTTTATATCCTTGTTTATCTGGATTGGTAGGATGTAAAAGTAAAATATTACCATTGCAATGGTTTGGCACATCATTTATCATAAGATATTTTTATTAGAATATAAATGCACACCAAGCCTGTACAGTAAGTACTAAAATGCCAAGTTCTTTGTCTGTTACAGTGCAGTAAATCTACTGAAGTATCAGATTTAAACTGGTATGTAAGAGATCAGAATTTGTTTGAAGACTGTAAAATCTAGAACAGGAGCTTCAAAACCAAATCAGATATTGTTTTAGGCCTGCAATGGCACTTCAATAGCCTAGGTGGTGACAAAAAGAAAATAAAGCAAGCATAAATAGTAGAAGTAACTCCCAGTGCAATTCTATCACCCAGTTTAAAAAGGGATGATGTCATTTCACCAGTGTGGGGCAGGGCTATTCACCCTGGCTTCTACAGGTGTAAATCTACCACTGGTAGTTTCCTTGCTGGCAATAGCTGGCTTTAGGCTCCAAAATTGGGTGCTCTGGGGTAAAGTGGAAGGAGTTTTGGATCCGTCAATCCCCAGAGAGCCCAGAGGATTGGATCCTTCAGTTGGAAGAGGAATTGGGAGGATTAAAAAAGAAAAAGAAAGATCTGCTGCCAACTACTGGGGAAATTCACGTCCAATTAGTGAAGCAATCATACTAAATCAAGCATCCATAAAATTTCAGTGACTAAATATCACATGGCCATGGTGCATTCCAAGGTTTGAGGCCCATTTGCATTCCCAGTTGTACCATCAAAGTACTGGTTTTAACCTATAAAGCTTTACACAGCTGGGGAAAGCAATACGTGATGGAATGCCTCTCCCGATCTGAACCTACTCAGACACTATGAGGCTTTCCTCCAAGGGAGGCTCTGAAGGTGGCAACATGGAACAGGGCCTTTTCATTGGTATGCCCCACAATTATGGAGTGATCTCCCCACAGAGGCCCACCTGGCACCAATGCTGTCATCTTTTCAGCAGCAGGTTAAGACTGTCCTCTATTCTCAGGCATTTAATGGCATATGATGGGGCATTTATGCCAACTGTCTGAACAGCTGCCAGTCTACACCTTGTGTCAAATCATTACCATTCCATCATGGTTACGCTATATCCCTCTTGCGCATTTATACCTTGTAGGGCACACAATGGCATTTGTTGAAGTATTTTGGATAATGTGGAATAACACACAGGAAATAACACTATGAAAGTGGTATATGGAATCTGTAATGTGCCCCAACAGTTATCAGTGCATTTCAATACTGCTGTAAAACAGTAGTGTAGATGTAGCCCAGGTTTGAACTGTTTAAATTATTTTAAAATTTTGTATATTTACATTTTTATGCTGTATTTTATCTTGTGAATTGTTATGATCCGCCCAGAGAGCTTCGGCTTGGATGGTATAGAAAATGAAATAAATTGTTGTTGTTGTTGTTAATAATATTATTAATAATAATAATAATAAGTGCTTGATTTATGTTTGTGACAAAACATGGAATGGATTCATTTACATAGTGTTCCTTGCACTGAGGGAAAGCTGGTTGAATATGTCACGTTCATTTATTTGATTTATTTGATTTGTACCCTTGCAATATGTTTTGGCACATTCAAACCAGATCGTACCGAGTTGGAGGAGTTTGCTTTTCCTTGCAGCTTGTGCCTGAAATTTGTCAATACAGTAAAACTGAGTTGGAGAGTAATCACTTTATGCTGAGTGTCTGTTTGGGATGAGGACAAGAGCCAGTGATATATTAGTGGTATAATTAGAGATGGGGATGAGTGCAAAACACAGAAAGCAGCAGTTTCTTGAAGTCCATTAATCAAGCAGATGCACCAGCCTAGTCAAAATTCTAGAACACTGTGTAACATAAGTAAGTTTGCTTGCCAGGCAAATTTCCTCATGTTCTCTCCAACCACATCCTTCAGCACCACCAACCACAACAAAAAGGGCTGCCTGTGAGCCAGCAAAGTTTGAGTTAAGGACTGTTGGCAAGGAATACTCCCAACTTTTCTTCTGATTTATTTATTTATTTATTTATTTAATTCCATGATTATCATTTTCTGTACGTCAGATCATTGACAGACCCCAAAATATGAGATCTGAAATAGAAACAAAAAAGAAGCCTAAGTTTGGGATTCTATTTATTGTATTACATTTATATACCACCCTTCTTCCATGACAGAATGCAAGCAGTCTCCCTCCCATCCAGGTCCTGACCAGACCTACATCCATTTAGCTTCAGCCAAGTTGCTGCATCCTGTGCATTTTTAAGCACACATTTCTAAAAAAGCAAGCAGTCCATAGGAAGAAATGTTAAATGTGTCCATGTAACAGAATGCCAGTCCTGAATCATGAAGAAGCAGAGTATTTAGAGTTGGCTACCTGATGAATAATATCAAAACACGACATTGAGCATGTGAACCGCAAACTATTAGTCACCAATAACTATAAACAAACTCCAACACAGTCGACACACAAAAAAGTGAATTATATCCAGAATCAAGCAAGTAAGCAAAAACAGTTGTTCTTTCTGTCATAAATCAGGGGTACAGAATCTTAGGCTTGGAGGCCAGATCCAATCCTCCTGGGGTTCCCAATTTAACCTCACCCTCTTTCCTTCAAACACTGATGGTGTGGTGGTCTCGTCCCTCAGTAGAATGCCTGGATACAATTCAAATAAATAAATAAATTTTCCCATTCTAAATGTCATCACCCGGCGCGTCGTCGCTCTACTGAGAACTAGGCCACAAAGCCTAATTCTCAGTAGTCTGGAAGCAGCAGACAGCAGCGGGGAAGGCTGCAGGTAAGGAGTGTGAGTGGGGTGGGGAGAGCGAGTCCTAAACTGGTGGTCCGAAAATCCAATATAACCGATAGTTATCAGACATACGGATTTCAGATCTGATCAGATAGGGCCTCCTTAGAAAATTATCGTTATCGTTAATCGGATGTCTGATAATGCCATTATTGGATCGTTATCGGACATTGGAACGATACAATACACATCCCTAATTGAAACCACTTATTGAGACAGATGAGGCAAATCAATCTACAATCTATGTCCATAAATACTTATTATTGGTGAATAAATATGATATACAGGGCCTTAAGCAGGAATGGAATAGGGAAGTGGATTGTCCCATTTTGCTTAATTAAGAGAGGCATGGTAGTGTCTCCCTTGTTAAGGGCCGTCAGTAAAAAACACTTTCCACCATGTTAAAGTGATAATTGGGGATGGGTTATTCTAACAGCCATAAAATCGAAAATGTTTCACCAATCTCTCTGAAATTTACAGGTGACAGAAAGAAATGTTTGTTTTACATTACCTGAAAATTTCAAGAAGATTGGTGAAAGACTGAGGGAAGGAGAGCAGTTTAAAGTAAAAAGTTTAAAGAATCCCCTGAATCCGAAACCAAAAATTGAACTCAGGGGTTGTGACTATTTTTGCGCAGCTGTCCTTACCTTCGGGGAGCCTTATTAATTAATCCAATGGCAGGGTCTACTTCCTTCCATTCTAGTATAGGTGGAACTGCTTTTCTTTTTTTAAAATTCGCTTAAGTGGATTTTATTAAATTAAAACTGCCTCTTTAAAAATCCGGCGGCCATTTTGATTATGGCACATGCTCAGTAGAGTCTCCCCCCTCCCTCCTGTGTCAGCTACAATGGCCACTTCCTCTAGCAAAGAGATTGCTGTAGTCTCTTCTCAGAAGTAAGTTCCATTGACTGAATACAATGGTCTTACTCCCAGGTGAGTGTGTAGAAGATTGTAGCCTTTATTTAAAAAAAACAGTCTGGAACCTTAGAAGGCGGAGAGGGAGAGATGTGAGTGAGAATTCCCTCTCCTTTACAGCACTATAACTCTACAGTTAACAACTTGCTTGCATGCTTTGCATGTGTGTATGTTCATTTGATTATGGCTGCTGATCATTAATTTTCATATCAATTCAATCCAAGGCATGTCTACTCAGAAGTAAGTTCCACTGAGTGCAATGAGTCTCATTCTCCATGGACTAGCTTGTAGGGGTGTGTGGATTTGGCTGTACTTCTCTTTGAGAGCTCTGTGTATTTAGGGACCAAGGCTTTTTGTAAGAGAAGAGGTTAAGCTCCCCCTCTTTTTCTTTTTTTTTTAAAAAAAATCCATGTATTTGATTTTTAAAGAATTTTTATTCCTTCATTGTTATTATAATTAATAATAATAATAATTAGTAGAAGTAGTAATACGTTTATTAATGTTACATTTATATCCTGCCTTTTTTCCCTCTTGCAAGGAACCTAAGGTGGCTTACATAATCCTCCTCCATTTTATCAGCACAACAACCCTGTAGGGTAGAAGAGTCAGTGACATTCTGAATTCTCTTAGCTTTTCTAATATTTTTTTATCAGGTTGAACAAAACTATTGTGTATTGTTATCTCCAGTACCAACATCTTTGACAGGCTTAATATACGATTCATTGACCACAGGCTATTTTTAGAGCAAAAAAATATAAATAAATATCCAAACTTGGATAGATTAAAATTACATTGAGCAATATTTCTAAACACCCACGTGGCTATTCTTGGTACTGGGTCAGATGTAGTGATATAAGAGGATGTGCAGACTCTGTTTAGTTGATCAGTTGCAAAGAAGCTTCTCTAGTAAGGAGGAAGGGGAAAGCCCTAGACTGATCATTCTTTCAAGTGCCATATCTCCCCCCACAAAAACCCATGAGGTAGGTTAGGCTAAGAGTCTATGACTGGCCCAAAACCATCTAGTGAGTTTCTTCTGCTGCTCACTTTCACAGAAATGTAAAACAAATGTTTGGTAATGTTTGGGTGTATGGCATGTGCTACTTTTACCCCCACAACAACCCTGTAAAATAGATTAGGCTGGAAATTTAGGCCTGGCCCACTGTCTATCTATGTCTGTGTGCCTGCCTCTTTCATATATACACACAGAAAGGCATCCTTAGGTTTGTTCTTTACTTACTACATACCATAAACTATGTATGAATAGAGAAGTCTGTCACAAATGATGCAATACACTCACTTTTTGCACTTCCTAATACATTTGTTTCCCAACTAACTTACTGCTAATACAGTCATGAATCTAAAACTAAAATAGGTTATTTTTACTATAGTAAGATTAAAGAATCCACATACATCAAGTGCAAATCAGAGAACCTACTATTTTTCATATTAGTCTTCAAGAATTAGGATTCTTTTCCTAATTACGCCTTACACGGAGGTTGCCTTTTTCACAGCGGCCGGATCAACATTTTCATCAAGCTGTCCACCTCCCCTGCTCCAAACTCTTTCTTGGTCAGTCACCGCTAATTAGCTCAGATCCTGTTAGTGTATATGTGAAATTGTGATCCCCCAATGTGCATCACTTTACACTTGCTTACATTAAACAGCATTTGCCCTTTTCATGGCCATTCTCTCAGTATGTGGAGATCTTTATGGAGCTCCTCACAATCCTCCATTGTTTTAGCAAGACTAAATAATTTGGTATCATCACCAAACATGGCTACGTCACTGTTCACTTCCACCCTCATTCTAATATTATGAGAAAGGAAGAAACTGCCTCCCTATCCACTTTCTTCACAACGTGCATATAGAAGTGAGCAGTGAGATGGCCAAATTTGCTGCTGACCTCAAAATATTGAGGGTTTTTAAAATGAAGTGAGATTACCAAAAGCTCCAAAAGAATCTCTCCATAGTGGGAAAATGGGCATCAAAATGGCAACAAGAGTTCTATGTAAGCATTTGTAAAGTGATGCACACTGGAGCAAAGCATCCCAACATCACATATACACTGGTGGGAACTGAGCCTGCTGTGACTAAACAAGAAAAGAAAACTTGGGAATGTTGTTGACAGCTCAGTGAAAATGTCAAACCCAGTGTGTGGCAATTGTAAAGAAAGCAAACTCCATGTTAGGCATTATACGAAAAGTAATTGAGAATAAAACTGCCAGTCTCATACTGCCTTTATACAAATCTATGGTGTGATCACACTTAGAATATTGTGTACAGTTCTGGTTAACTATAGAATTTAGTATCACAAGATGTTGTGCTGGCTACCATTTTGGATGGTTTGTCCTCCTTTCCATGTGGTCACCCTATAACATGACACTATTCCCCCTTCTGAAGAGGTCTGGACCTCAGACTACTAAAGTCAAAGTGGCAGACCATAATAACAGTGTTCATATGCCCATTGCTTTATGCAGCCTCTGCAGGCTACCAAACAGAGAACTATCAGGCCATAAAGTTGCCTAAATGGGTCTGCCAGAAACCTGACTTCACCGTTCCTGTTAGGTCCATGTCCTACAGCAAATGCTCTCAGCTGAACTTGATGGAATCCCATCCTTCATCCCTTGGTTTAATTTACTGACCTCCCCTGGCTGGGCCTTGCAGGGAACAATAGGGTAGACGGAGCAGGCATACATAGCACGTGCAGAGTGCTGAGAGTGGCAAATCTAAAAGCAAATACGTTGCTTTTAAAGAACCAAGGAAATTCAATGAGTCTTTTAAGTAAATATCTATGGATGGAAATGCAGCCCCTGAAGTCTTGAAACTTGACCACACACATGATCAAAATCTGCTACTTTAGGATGCAAACAGGAAGAAAAAGCATGTAGCATAGAATGAGCTATAATAATTAATATATAAACTGTAACTTATTCTAATTTAGGATATTTTCCTGTATCATCTTGTGTGCTTCCAGAATTAATCAGGGAGTTTTTAGTCCAGTAATTTTTTTTTCAGGTTCTCTCCAAATACAGACACAAAACATGAAATGCTTCTTTTCATGAGTCAGTCATAGAAAGCTTTTATTTCTGGACATTGGCTATTGAAAAATTCAAATGAGACCCCTCAGATTTCAAGTGAGAGAGCATAACTTCTGGGGTTCATTGATTATTTTGAAAAGTGAGTGCAACACATATCACTAGCTTTGATTTTATATTGGATGGCAAAATGGTGTAACTTCCTAGCTGATGCTGGCTGCTTGTCAACCGTTACACAAAGCCATGAAATTCATTAAACAAAAAACCTACGGTTTATAAAAACAACGTTAAGGCTCCACAGTTTCCAACCAAAAAGCAGGGAAATTGGGAGTTAAGGCTTCCAAGCCTTAACGCCACATGCTCCCTAAGGAGGCAGAAAGTGCAAGTTAAATTCTCATTCTCCCAAAGCAGATAAACCATGAGGACAGGATGGAGAATATGATATGCAGAGGTGACTGTGGGGTTGTGGAAAACTGATAACGAACAACTTAGGGCCACCTACTTCTCTTTTTTTGTTTAGAGCAGCCCTTCCCCAACCTGCTGCCCTCCAAAGGTGTGGGACTACAACTCCCATCATTGCAAGTCAGTATGTCCCATGGTCAGGAATGCTGGGACTTGTCATCTCAAAAATCTAGATATGCAATTTGATATGCAGAGGTGACTGTGGGGTTGTGGGAAATGATGATGAACAACTTAGGACCAGCTACTTCTCATTTCTTAGAGCATCTCATGTTGAGAGTTCCAACCCAACACATCTAATAGGAACCAGGTTGGGGAATGTTGTTCAAGAACAAGGGAAGGCAGAATGTAGATCTCCAGATGTTTTAGAATTCAACTTGTAAAAGCCCCTATCAGCATGGGCAGTTGTCAGGAATGCCGCCAGTTGATGTCCAAAACATCAGGATAGATCTATTTTCTGCCCACATCTGTACTAAAGTATGATGTTTTCCAGCATTAAGATATGTGATCAATCAAGGAACTACAAAAGAGCTGCATCATTTTAAATAAACTGTATAAACCAAATGAAACAACAATGAATGAATCTTGAATACCTACGGTAATCCGGATAGCCCTTCAGACGTCAACATTAGTTTTCAACACATGGCATAGGATGTCTGTTTCTTGAATATCAGATAAAGGATTTCTCTTACTTGTCCAGCAGTGTGAGATCAAAGGCAGAGCTACCACCTAATACTTTCATGCATCAGTATTATTTTTAAATTAAGTATGAAATTATTTTTGTCTTCCCCATAACACATAACATGAGAGTTAAAGTGCAACATATCTGGAGAGCACCAAGCTGGAAAAGGTTGACTCCTACACTTGTCTTCTCAGAAGCCAGTGCCACTGAATTCACTAGGGCTTACTCCCAAGAGGTATAGGATTGCAAACTAATCTCATCTGAAAGGTGTTCAAGACAGCCAAACTAAACCTCTTCTGCTCCTCTGTCGCTTTGATGAGATGAGGGATTGTGGAGGGATTGTGGGGAATGAACAGTATATTTTGTTTAAATACTTTTTTAAGAAAAAAAACATTGGTTCTTTGAAGGGCAGGATATTGATCAAAAGTTGGAAGTGCCTGGAACATGCTCTGATTCTAGAGCTGTAATGAATAGTTCCCCTTTTGTTATCAAGCGTGCTGCTATATGCGAGATGTGTTTGACAGAAGTGTTTGAGACACTGTATTTGGTAAGGATATGGAACAGCATTCCCCATCTTGTTGCCCTCCAGGTGTTTGAGATGACAAGTCCCAGCATTCCTGACCATGGGACATACTGACTTGCAATGATGGGAGTTGTAGTCCCACACCTTTGGAGGGCAGCAGGTTGGGGAAGGGCTGCTCTAAACAAAAAAAGAGAAGTAGGTGGCCCTAAGTTGTTCGTGATCAGTTTTCCACAACCCCACAGTCACCTCTGCATATCATATTCTCCATCCTGTCCTCACGGTTTATCTGCTTTGGAGAATGAGAATTTCACTTGCACTTTCTGCCTCCTTAGGGAGCATGTGGCGTTAAGGCTTGGGAGCCTTAACTCCCAATTTCCCTGCTTTTTGGTGCTTGGTTGGAAACTGTGGAGCCTTAACTTTGTTTTTGTAAACCGTAGGTTTTTTGTTCAATCTATCACTGCCACAGTGTCTGTATCTGATATGGATCACATGTGGCGGTTTATTCACCAAAAACATTTGTTTCATGTCTGCTGGACACCACAACATCTCTTTAATAAGGTTTTTCTAAGTCAGCTAATTGTTGTAGGTGTAATGCAGCTACTGCTTCTTTTAAGCACATGTTTTGGCAATGGCCACTATTTGCCTCTTTCTGGGAAGGGGTTACTCAATGGAACACATTTGTATTGGAAAACTCCTTAATATTTACTTATAAACATGCTCTTTTAAATTATCTACCTGCTTCCTGGAAATTAATGCATGGTCAGTGCAAATAGATTCACCATGCCCTCTGACAGCTATAAGACTGATATTACAACATAGGAAGGATAAATGCAGTCAAATGAAGACCTTACAACACTTTCTACATTTGAATGGATGGTGTATAGATGCCACCTGTAAATGGATACTTATTTGGATATTTAGTCAGATTTCGTTGAAGTTAATGTATAGTTCTTAGAAATCTCTCTTTTCAGATAGATAGACAAATAGATATATACATTTTATATCTATCCACTGAAATTTATATATTCAAATCTGTGTAGCCATTTTTTCTCACTTCTTTTCTTTTGTTGAAATTTTACAAACTATACATATATATATATATATACACACACAACCTCTCTGGCTCCTGAAATGAAAGTTGATTTATATGACAGCAAATTGACCCTGCGCCTGATCAACTCAGTACATCCTACTGCATTGCATGGAGCATAATGGTAATCAGATTGCTTTCATCTTGCAGCTACTTTGAATTGCAATATGGAGTTCTGGACAGGAGTAAAAAGAAAAATATTTTCTTTCTTAGCCTGGGCTTCTCTGGTTCTGTTTGTAAGATGTATATGGGGCAGGGCGAGAGGGTAAACCACACATTAATTCAGCCCCTCCCTTCGGCAGCTTGTGTTCAAATGAAATATTAAAATTATATATCAAAGTTTGCTTGCTAGCACAAAAGCTTTAAATCGAAGGGAGTGCAGTTCACCCAGTAACATTTTCTCATCTATTATATACAGCAGATGGTTCTCAAAAGCTCAGGGGCTTTTGCATGTGTGCATGTATTTTAAGATAAAGAGCCTGGCTACTTCCATACAATAACTTCGCCCTACCCCCAAAAAAATAAATTGGCTTGTTTTCTCTAAAAAAGAAACATACCATTTGGATAATGAATATTGCAGATTCAGAACTCAGCAAAACTGGAACAAAAATGAATACCACAGCATTCTTGTTATTTATAAATAAGTATCTCTCAAAAACACCTTCTGGCATAGAATTAATTGAAAATATGGCTAATCACATCAGTACCCCATCTTAATAGTTGCACCCCAATCTAGTAACTTGACTGCACACGCATTATAAGTTTTATTCTCCCCCTCTGTTCTATTACCCTTACTGTAATATTTGAGCAATGGGCTTCCCACTCCGGCCTCCCACAAGTTGGATATAATGGGTAACTCAAGAGATATAATGCATGTCCATCATATAGCTGAAATGTATATTATCAAAGCCAAATATAATCAGGCCCTTCCAGCCCGATCCAGCTACATTTCATTTCAAATAATGATTGGAACCTGATTTTCCTTCTGAGAAGATGCCAAAAGACGTGAACAATAACATACCAATACTATAAATATATATATTCCAAAATGAACCCAAACAGTGGCTTGGGTTCCTAGTTGTATCTTCTTCCACTGCCCCACTCCAACATTTTGTTGGGTGCTCTGCTTACGCCGGTGGTGCCCAAAGCAGCACCTATGGGTGCCATGGTGCCTGTGAGGACTCCAATGGTGCCCACAAACTTCTCTCTCCTTTCTCCCTTAATAGGACAACTTTCTTTCTCTCCATTTTTAGCCTCTGACCTTGCTTTTTCTCTCCTCTCTACCCCTTTTCCTTGCTATTTCCCCTTCCTCCCAGCCTCTAACTTCACTTTCTCCCCCCTCCTCACCTCTTTAGCTTATTTTTAGCCAGGCCACCAAAGCAGTCATCATGTGACTGGCCACATCCACCATGGGAGCCATTTTGCAGTGATGCCACAGCAGTTTCTCAAATTCCCCAATGTGCCCATGGTTCCAGAAAGGTTGGGGACTATGCTATAACATGTTGCAGCTGGACACTGGATGGAGCTCTGGTAGCTGTAGCTACATCAGCTCTCATTTGTAACTGGAGAACTGCTAGAAAGAATGCCATTGCTCCTGCATTTTGTACCCTGACCTTGATTCGTGTTTGGACCTTTGTGTCATCGACCTTTGGACTTCTGCCTGATGCTGCCTTTTGGAACTCTGATTAGAGTCAATTCATATCCTGTTCATTTGACCTTGGCTACATCTCTGACTTCTCTCTGGAAAATCCATGTTTGTCTAGTAAACTGTGCTTGACTTTTGGCTTGCTTTGACTTCTCTCTTGCAATGAGCTTTGTGTTTGCATAACAAAGAACTGAACTGAATTGTAGCAGGATATATTGAAGCACTGGGAAGACTAGCATCCCCATCTACATATCAATGGACCAAAGACCTGAGAACACTCTCCATGTTTTGAACGTGCCTCCAAAAATAGACTCCAATGTATGGACTCTTATTTAAAGATCTGGCCTGGAAACGTTTGAGAATTTTATTGATTTGCCTCAATTTTATTATTTCAGTGTATCAACCTCCTTGTGCACCCCTCTATCGAACACAGAATGATCCCCAACTATAATATTATTATTTTATCTTTTTACAATGAATGTCCTGCCCAAACATCCTCTCTTGTTCTTTTGTAGTGTTTTACCTTTACAGTTCTCTATTGTTGTACAGTCCTCTACATTAAAAACAAAAGTCATTCTACAGTCAATATGTCAGGCCCCCCTTCGAGTGTCCTCTGAACAAGGTTCAGAGGGTAGCAAAAAGGGAGAGGGTTTTTTCAGTGGTGCCCCTCCCAATGGAACACGCTTTCCAGTGAGGTCTGCCTGGTGCCAACGTTGTCATAGTTTTGGCACCAGATAAAGACTTTCCTCTACTCCCAGGCATTTGACAGCATATGATGGGGCATTTTAGTTCCTTATCAGGCCCTGGTGGCTTTATTATCAACTGTTTTTAACTTGCTTTTAAACTGTTTTACATTTCTGATTGTTAAAAAAAGTTTTGCATTGTGTTTATCATGCTGTGAACCTCCCAGACAGCTTTGGCTATTGGGTTATCTAGAAATAGAATAAATAAGTGAATTAAAATATACATAATTTTAAAATGTAGCTGTGGGAGTACTTATATGGTGTATATAAAGGTTGAGTGGCCCTTGATGGAGCCACACATTCTACTGCCTCCGTTTCAGCATCATTGTAGCTCAGGGCTTGTACAGCTCCTACCTCCTAAGACTGGAGAGCTGGGCCTAATTCAGAAACTAAATGACAGCATTCTGGTCACTTTTATTTTGGTTGAATTGACTCTACTGTTTTCCTTTTCCAGTTTTCTATTCTTTACCTCCACACAGCAAAACTTCCCATTCATTTGTATGCAGCGTCTCAGCATCCTGCCTCCTGAGAGTCCTCCTTAACGACTACTTCTAATCACGCTGACTTTTCCCATTTCATCCTCTTCTCTGACCCAGGCCTCCCCTCCTGTCAGTCTCTCTGCCTCCTTTGCAAATGTGTTCCAGGAATGCCCGTTTCCTTGCCCAGCACTCCTTGATGCCTCTGTTCGAAATAAACAAACACCAGCCATGAGGCAAAATCTATACAGGTGGAGGCGATATAGCAACTGAATTAAACATACTCAGTTTGGGAAGGGATTGCTTTGGGATTTTGTTCATCTTACTATTGTGGAGTCACAGAAACCTGGCATTGGCTTCTTCTAAATTGATTTGATTCATTGGTAAGCTCTCCCATTCCTGTTTCTCTGACCTTTTTCTTCCCCAGTCTGAGATACCACATGGATCGTTAATGCCTCTACAGAACTATGACTTCTCCATATTTGGCCAGTTCATGATGTTATTTTCAAGCAAATGCAGAACAGTTTGAGAAATTCAGAACTGTGGATCTCCAGCATCACTTTATCTTGCATCGGGTGTCAGAAGCCAGCATTGGTGGGTACCTGGATAAGGGCACTCAACAGCAGGAGACCCTCTTGCCAACCACTGGAGCACTGATCCTGCTGCTGCCCAGAGAGAGTTATTTGCACTTCCAGACAGTTATTTGCACTTAAGTACCAATGGGACAAATTACATTTAGAGGGACAATAAATTCACTGGGACTTAAGAGTGATTAGCTTTCTCAGAGAGGGGGTCCAGAATTCTATACACTTGGTATACAAAGATCTGTATTTTTTGTGGAATGTGTATTTTTTATATTAAAAAAGCCTTTACGCCTTTAATTTCATTCTAGGAGAAAAGTCACCAAGACCCATTTCAATAACATAACACTTGGCTGATTTCAGACTGATGTTATGCCCCTAGAATCCAAATATTTGATTCAGTTCATTATGAATTAATGATGGACAAGCACTCTCCCCACCCCACCCTACAGCTTGCTTTGAAATTAATTTAGTTTCTTTGAGTTTTCTCAAAGAATTCTATGGAAAAGCTTTGGTATTTCTGAAGTTCCCCCCCCCCCCCAACAAAGCTATGGGAAAACCAAGCCTTGGGGAGATTGGGGAAGAGATTTGGAAGGCCGTTGGGGACACTGCAGGAGGGGAGGTCATGGAAATTCTTTTCCACCAGTGGTATACTTCCATGAGCAGAGGAACAATTCTGGATCCAACTTCTATCAATTTCCCCCTTCTTAAACAAATGTATCCTTGCAAGTGGGAGGTAAGCAGAGAGAATAACAGACCCTTGCAGACACGAGAGGCCTATTATACCTCATCCTTAGACCTGGATGTCCCTGAGTATGTTCAAGACATAGCATCATTTCCTGCTAAGATACTTCCTGGGCCAATTCATTTAATTGGAAGGCATGGAAAGCTACACTGCTAGGCACTGTACCATGAAATGATGCTCCTGAGCATAATGCATTAAGCATATGACTAGAATGGGCACTTATGCTTCCCCAAAAGAGAGGAGGTGCATCACCAAAAAGAGAGGACAAAAGTGGACATTGATTTGCATAACATGTGGATATGCTAATTGATATTATAAATGTAAATCTGGAAATAATTACTATAATTGCAATAGAAATGCAATACAACTCACAATTGTGGTGAAAACTGACCAGACGACTTGTGTGTTGTCCAACTGCTAACTGTTGATGGGCAACTTCAAGGACCTGCTCTCCTTTCTTAAGGTTCTTTATCTTAAAACCAGACTTGAGACTGGACAGCCAATCAAATTTAGGATGCCTTCAAAAAAAGGACTGTCATCTGACTGTTATTCAAAGAGAGGATGGGGCTATGTAAAGCAGGGTGCATGGTCAACCCACAAGAAACCTGGAAGCTGGTACTTCAGAGGAGCTTTTGTGTTAGCTTCTATTGCAGGCAGGAATTCTGAAATGTGTGTGTGTGTGTGTTTAGCTTTCAGACTTCCCCAATCCCAAATTCACTGACAATGGTGATATTGTGAATATGACATCACTGTCTCCTTCCTCCAGTATAATGCAGTAAAAATAAATCAGTTTCCTGATTGTTCATCTCCTGATCCTTAAATTAAGTAGGCAACTGGATTAAGGCATATAAACCCATTCCACGCAAGTCAGTCCCAATGGCCTCAGTGTATGATTGAGGAATCATACACACACACCACAAAAACAAACAAACAAAACTAGCTGGGGCAATAGCATGGAGTTTAACTGAATTTTCTTTTTAAGTATCAGTTCCTTTTGCTCCTGCGTGCTCCTGCTCAGAGTTCGGTGTACTGAACAATATTATCACACACTTATTAAGCCAGCTGGACCAACATTCTTTTCAAGATACACTGTGGTGGAAAGTAAGCTAAACATTTTAAAGAGGATTTTTCTTCCTTGATACCCACAGAGTTGCTCCTGAACCAACATCTTAGCCCTGCTGCTGCTCTAATGCTGTACTGCTTCCCTTCGGCTCTAAATGCCCATCATGGGAGGTGAAGATCCATTTCAGCTGCAGATTTTCAAGCACCATTATTTCCCTTCCTTCTGTCTCATTGATTTTAGGCAGACTGACTGCACCATTATTGTTTGCTCACCTTGAACTATTATTAAATTGGGCTCTTATCTCTCCCTTGATCTTTTCAAATATAGTCTTCTTGTTCCTTTCTACAGGTGGAAATGTGCTAATAGCAACAAATTGATCCAACTTGATCATGCATTGTTCCCATGAATTTATGGCTTTGATGAGTCAGAGTTGAGCCTTTAAGTCTTTATGAAGCTGGCTCTGCACAAACAAATGTCCCTCTCACCACCCCTGCAACCTGAAGTTCCAAGGACAGAATAGAGACACTCCCAATCTATGAACCTGATCTTTCATGGGGAGCACAACTTTACCCAGATTAGGTTGAACCCCATTTCCCAAACCAGACATTCTGCTGCCCAACAGCACCTCTGGCTTGTCTGGATTTAATCTCAGTTTGTTCATCTTCACCCAGCCCATTATCAAATTTAGGGGATGTTCAGGGGTGTTGACTGCTTTTTTGCATTCAGGTAATAAAGAGCAATAGAGCCGAATGTCATCAGTATCTCAATGGAATCTCACTTCAAAGCTCTGGATGATCTCTTGCAGTGGTTTTGTGTATTAAATAATACAGGGGACTAGACAGAATCTTGTGGGACACCAAGATAGATGGAGGGTTCCAAGGTCAGAATGCTACATCTAGCAGGCATCTATCCTGTAAGATTGTGCCATTGATCTCCCTTCTGTTCACATACTAGAGGCAAAGCTGAAAAGTGAAAACTAAACAAAAATGGATTTTAAAGACTACACAAATGAATGGACGGGCGGATGGATGGATAGAGTTAGCTTTATGAACTATGCAGGGGATTGCAGAATATACAAACAGTACAATACCTACAGAAATATCTGGCAGGCAACTATTGACATCCCTTTCACTATGCTGTCTTCCATATATTGACATCAGTTGGACCATTGTTGAAAGTTCTCAAGTTCTTATAATAAGTGTCAAGGTGAAATGCTGGTGGCTGGTGGCTCTGTTTTCAGTGAGGCTGTAAATCCACCCTGGATTTCAGTCAGAAGCAGTCAGAACTCTAAAAGAGCTATCCAGAATGCTGAACCCAATCCTCAAAATGGGTTCAGCACCTTGAATAGCTCCTTTAGATTCTGACTGAAACCCAGACTGGATTCACCGCCCCACTGAAATCGGAGCCACCAGTATCCACTGATGTAAAAGTCATCACTATTTTTTTTCTTTCCACAAGAAATGCCTCAGACTCCTCAGCCGTTAACTTTCTGCTGTTTTATTTGAAGTTGAGTTATAATGTCACTGTCAACAAACACCGCTTCAAATAAATACACTGTGAATTCCCCTTAAGGGAAATATAATGCAATCTTCCAATTCCATAGCCGATTTGAGTAAGAACAGCATCACTTTGGGGACATATTTTGGATCGTATCACACCATTCTACCCCATGCTGTTCTCTTGAAAAGCATATGTATGTTTCTAAATTCCACCTTTATTTTAAATTATGTCATTGTAAAACAGACTGTGAGTGGAATGTCAGCATACAAATATCCATCTCAAGGAAACATCCCTTTCATGCTTAAAAACTGCCGAAGAAAGAGAGAGAGAGAGACAGAGAGAGAGAGACCATTAGGATTAGTAAACAGTCAATGGTTGCTAAGCCACAACCATGCCAACCATTATCTACTCACTACTACCAGTTAACAGGAAAAGGCAATGGAGTCTTTCCAGAGGGATAGCTGTCTTAGTCTGTTGCAGCAAGAACAGCAAAGAGTTATAGTTTTCAAGGACTAGAGTCCACTCCGTCACATGAATGAAGTTTTATCAGGAGCTGGCCGATATAAAGGTATGGTGTGTAAATGTGGAGGGGAAGGGCAGTGTTTGTAAGCAGTGAGTATAAAGGAAATGAAAGTACTAATGGTGGAAATTACACTAAAGCTTAAATGTAGGTAAAGTCATGACACAATCTAATTATCATTTATCCTAGCTAAACTCATGCATTAACCTTGAGTGAAAATTGACATCTTTCAACCCCACTTTTTGGCAGTTATTATTGCATGAATCTCTGCTCTGCTGTTTGGCAGAGAATAGGATGAAATACAAAGGTTAGAAGGGCTCTACAAAGGATCATCTAGTCCTCTTATTCTCTTGCTCTACCACTGCAACTTGCTCTCACCTCTGCACTGCAGGTCAATTGCTGTTAAAGCTACCTCATGCTTTAAGATGGCAAACTGCAGCCTTTTTACAAGTGCTCCCTCCATCTGAAGTATGGAGGGGGCAACATGGGATAGGACCTTCTTATTGGTGGCACCCTGGCTGTAGAACATTCTCACTAGAACCCCACTCTACTGTATACAGTAACATCCTTTGGGCACCAAATACTTTTGTGTTCAGCTCGGCTGTTTAACATCTTTTAACATTCTAATATATTTAAATTTTATTTTCAAGTTGATATTATTATTTTAGGGAGTAATCCCATGTCCCCTATGTCCCATAGATATTATTCCCTATTGTCACTGCAGCCCCCTTCCCTCCCTCTCCGAGGCGCCTCTGCTAGATGGGCAAAATCACCTATCTAGCAGAAATGCAGTGCGGGCTGAAACACTGAAGCAAAGATTGTGTCTGCTCAGCTCCTGCTCTGCATAGGAGTCCCATCAACCTCCAAGTTCAGAAGCTGATGGGAATCGCGACAGAATTGTGCCCTTACTCTCTACTCTGCCCTTTTTATGTAGTCATAATTTTGTGTTGATGATAAATTTTATTTGACTTGCTATTTTATTGTACTATTGCTTTGTGTCACTTAAAAGGTAGGTAGGCAATATTAAGAGGTGGCTAATAAATACAAATAATGAATAAATAAATAGTTTTAGTGGCACTGCTCCAACACTATCCACAGATAGCCACGGTATGATATGGATGAGCTGCACAACAAGGTATTTGGGAGATAAAGGTGTGGTAGAGAGGAGTCTTGAGTAAAAATGATATGTTCTGCCACATCTTCGTACCACATCAGGATCGCTTGTTATATGAGGATAATAATGCTAGTCTACAGTAGATAGCTGCTGTTGTAATGGTTGCTGAGATTATATATCTGCAGTGTTTTGAATAATAAAAAGATTGTATGTACTGTATAATTTCTACATAATAATATATATTATATATTATTTCTAAATTACGTTTAGAAATTGCCTAGCACTGGTGGGAAAAACATGTAAGAGTAGATGCTTTCCTGGGGAGGATATTCTATTATTATAGCTGCATTGTTTTGATTTTTTGTTTCTGTAACTTATTTAAGACATTTTGATTCTACCAATTGCAAAGCAAATGTATTTATTTAAAAGGCGAAGTCTGGGGGCTGAAGCATAAGCTGCATGCAGTAACAATAGATGGGTGCAGTCGGACTCATCACACTCTTTACAAGCTCAGCCCTTTCCTCCCTATTAAGAGTAAACTTCTGTCTATCAAATGTAAGTGAATAAGGTTGCAATCTTATATGGGCTTACCTGTGAGTAAATCCCACTAAATGTAATGGGACTTTCTTCAGAGTAAACATGCATAAGATTGCACTGTCAGGCTATCAATCTTCGGTAAGTGTTGGTATGGTACTTACAATAAGATTACA
This sequence comes from Anniella stebbinsi, assembly GCA_029215795.1. Taxonomy (NCBI): domain Eukaryota; kingdom Metazoa; phylum Chordata; class Lepidosauria; order Squamata; family Anniellidae; genus Anniella; species Anniella stebbinsi. The sequence goes on along the minus strand of JARDYH010000005.1, from coordinate 86,073,480 downwards.
GCAACTGTGAACAACCAAGGAACTTATGATTACAACTTATAACTACAACCCATGAAAACAATCAAAATGAACAATGTTCATCTCCGCATAATTACATCCTTGTCATTTAAAGAAATTCAATATTTTGTCATTATACAATCTAAATAAGCCAGACATGTTATTCTATATATATATATATATATATATATATATGGTTCCCTTATCCATTCCCAGACTAGAACACCAAGATCCTGATTTCACTGTGCATATGAAGTCCTGTCAGGTAAGGAACAGCTGAAACAGTCATCTCCTTGACAAGGAGTACAGAAAGTGATTGAACCCCCACGTGCACAGTTCTCTCAAACACAAGTTCATTAGCATCCCTGGTTATCTAATGGGCTACACATCAGATGTCCCAAGTGCTCGAATACACTGTGGAATCCATTTTCATGTGAAATTCCCCATCTAGAGAGGAACACACATCTGTGAGCCTGCTTTCATGTACCTATGGCCTCTGCATAGGTCAAGATGTAAGCCTCTAACCCAAACATGGCACAGAAATTTGCTTTGCATTGTAATGCAAATTTCCCTAATTTCACACTTTTGAACCAATGCATCAGGAGTAGGCGACCTTTTGGGCTTGTTTGGAAATTTGAGAAACTGTCCTGGCCAGAACCATAAAACAGATGGACATGGCTAGTCACAAAGGGCAAGCTACCTGCCCACCCAGAAGCATTCATGGGAAATTAAGAAGGCAGCAGCTAGAGGCTCCCGCTTGGCTTTGAAGTAATCCCAGCTTCCAGTGAGAAAATATAAAAATAGTTTCAAAATAAAAATTAGGAGAGTAGGATGCCTCGGTGGGTGCCAAGGAAGGTGTGGGGGCATACTGGTGCCCGTGTGCACCACATTACATAACCCTGCAATACATCCTTCAAAATTTACTCTTCTACCTTTGCAAAGGAGCTCTTAATCAAAGAATACCTACAAAAATGCATACAGTAGGGAAACGTAGTACAGATAACATTCAAAACTGCATTCTATTAGGCAAAATTGCATACAAAAATGCATACATTAGAAGAAAAGTGCTCATGCAAAGCAATTTTCATGTAAATGTCTCTTTTTTAAATGCTCAGTGTTCAGAATAAACCTAACCTATGAGTGAAAAAATAAGGAACTGAAAGAAACTGAAATGGACACATTTCTCCATCTCTATTCCAAACTCAAAGAAACACTTTTTCACTAAACCTCGATACTCTGCCCAAGTGATCTCTTATCAGAACTATCTTCAACGACATGTCTTGATGTAGCTATCAACAGAAATATTGTGAAGCTCACTACACAACCATAGTCATTCTTTGCGGAGCCTACAGTCATGGATTCAGTCGTAGAACAGGGGTCGGCAACCTCCGGCCTTAGGGTAGCATCCATCCCATGGCCTCATTTTTAAAGTCCCCCGCAAGCAAACAGTTCAGCTCTCTGGAAAAAGCAGACTGCCCCTCTCCAGCATCCCACTGGGTGGCAAGGAAAAGGAAAGGGTGAGAAGGGGCAGAAAGAGGGAGAGGAAGAGAGAAGGGGGGGCTGGTTGCACCCACTTTTTGGCCCTGTCTCCACCTACTTTGGGCTGCTGGTTTCAGCCTCATCCACCACTGGCATGCAGCCCCTAACAGATTACCCATGAGGGAAAGCAACCCCAGCAGGAAAAAAAATCTCCACCCCTGGGACAGGGTAACACATCTTGCCTTTGTTCAATAAGTTCTCAACCCTACAGTGCAGCCACCTGTGTGCAGGATCAGCAGCTGTGATGATCAAATCCCTTGATTCAGACACAAACTGGGAGAAAGCTGTTAAAAATAAATACCTGAATTAGCACGCTGGCTTATAGCTACATCAGTACCAACCTGTTAATGTTTTAAATGCTATGACTAAAAGGAAGTCAGAAGTGTTCTACCTCAAAGGATATTCTTTCTGTTCAGAAACAGAAAACTTTATTGCAATATTATGATGATTATAATTAAGCACTTCATTAAATGCAAAAAAAACTTGGTTTCTTTGGGTTTGCTAATCGCTGCATGCACTTATTGATTTGTTAAATATTTTGTGATTGTGCCATTGTAGTTTACTGTAGCATGCACTTTCATAAACCATACACTGCATTGTCTGATACATTAAGTTGACTGCCATGTGCCAGGTATATATTAGATCTGTGCACTGCTTCAGATCCGGATCCGAATTCTGAGCCTACGTGGGCTGCCAGATAGGTTTTAAGAGCCCTGAAGCAGGTCAGATCAATCCGAATCACTTTGGAGCGCTTTGGATTGATCCAGGCATCGGGATGAAAGGAGAAGAAGTGAGCACCACTCCCTTCTCCTCCTCTCATGCTGGCTACTGCGGCAGCAGGGGCACTGGTGGGGCAGAAGGAAGACATGAGGCTCTCGGCCTCCTTCTGCCCTGCTGTCACTGCTGTTGCTCAGTAGCCACTGGGATGAAAGGAAGAGAAGGAAGCGCCCCTCTCCTCCTCTCATGCTGCCAGCTACCCCAGTGCTGATGCTGCCACAGTTGCCAGGAAAATGGACCTATGAGTAATTCATATGTCTGAAGTCCAATTCGGATTAAGGGGGGGGGGGTCAGATCGGGTCCGAATCAGGCCAAAAGCAGGTTAGGAGGTCTGTGCACAGCTCTGGTATATTTACACCGACCACGCAATCCCATGCACCTAAGTCCCCATTGAATTGAGTGATACTTACTAGGGTTGTGATTTCATGATTTGAGGCAAAGCAGTCCAGTTCCAAGCGATTCCGACTGCCTCTAAATGGAATCTACTCTGGTCTAAAGTGGTCCACGCTGAAGTGGGCTAGCCCCAAAGTTTCAGACCCACTGTCGAGGATGTGTTTCAACTTTGTACACCTAAATTTGATAAATTTTTGAACTTCTCAAAAGCTCCCATAAAAGGAGAGCCAGGCCAAAACTCAGAGATAGGTTTATGGAGTTTTCTTACTTCTAGCTATGGCCTCTTTGCTATATTGGTTACATTACCTCCCAGTGTATTTCCAGGCTTTATTTAAAGTACTGGTTTTAAATGATAAAGTCCTTAATGCAACCGGCCTTGATCCAGGTTACCTGAAAGATCGCCTTCTCCAATATAAACTGCCCCAAACCTTAAGATCCTCTTTGAAGACCTGCTCCATTTGTCCTCACCAAGTGAAGTGACATGGGTGGCTGCCAAGGTAAGGGCCTTTTCTATGGTAGCATCCTAGCTCTGAAATAGACTCACCAGAGACTTGCCTGGCAACTTCTTTATGGTTTTTGTTCAGTGTTAGGTGCTGACCTCTTCATTCACCCAGACCTTTTAAAAACACTTGTGTTTTTTTTTTTTTTGAAATAATTTTATTAATTTCAACATAATAATAACATAAAATACATACATAATCCACGACAATCCCCCCTGTGCACCCCCACACCATGAGACCTTCTCTTAATCTTTTATTCTATCCAGAAATTTATCGACTCTTTTGAAGGTGTTTGTCCCTTCCCCAATCTTAATACATATTCCAATAGGGGACTCCATATTTCCCCAAAATCCTTTTTACCGGACATTCCCCTCTTTAATTTCATTTTACAAGTCAGCATATCATTCAAAGCCATATCCCATATTTCTTTATACCATTCTTCTATTGTATAGCTTCCTTGTCCTTTCCAATTTTTTGCAATCATTAGTCTAACAGGTGTCAGGAGGTTGTTTATCAATTCTCTCTTATTTTTGTCCTCTTCCCCTCTATCCCATATTGCTAGTAGAGCAAGCTTCGGGTTTAATTCCACTTTACTTCCAATTATTTCACTTATTTCTTTAAATACCCTTTTCCAAAATTTTTGTACATATTCACAGCTCCACCACATATGGTAATAAGTTCCAACCTCCTGGCATCCCCTCCAACAATTTTTAGATATTTTTTTATCTATCTGGTGAAATCTAACCGGTGTTAGATACCATCTCCACAATACCTTATAAAAATTCTCCTTAATTCTGATCGATAACAATTTTAACATTCTTGCATTCCACAACCTCTCCCAGTTGTATTCCTTAATTTCTCCATTCACATCCTCTTCCCAAACCTTTTTTATTGCTTTAAGTGAATTTTGAAACTCCTCCTCTATCAATAATTTATATATCTCACTAGTCAACCCTTTCTTAATTTTCTTTTCTTCTTTCCTACCTTTTAACTCTATTAAATCTTCAAATCTTGTATTATTTCTACACTTGTTATTTTTCAGTTTCCATTCCTGAGTCCATTTCCCTAATTGTATACATTTAAACCATGCTGATTTTTGACCTATCAGTAGCTCTTTAATTTGCTCATTATCCTTCAAATTTTCCATCCACTTCCTTAACTTAATTATTTCCTTATCTTTCAATCTCGCTTCAATCTCCACTTTTAACACTCTTGGGAAATTCTCCACTACTACCACTGGGGCAAGTGGTGAATCTCCTGGTATCAACTTCCCTCTAAATTTCTCCCAGATCTCCACTATATTTACCAACAAAGGGTTGTCCAGTCCCTTTAATTCTTTCTTTTGAATTTTTTTTAAAAAAATATTTTTCAATTTATAATCTATTTCCCTAGTTTGCGTCTCCAACCACTCCAAATCTTCCTCCCCTAGAATACCACTTATAACATATCTTAACTGATTAGCTATATAATAATACTTAATATTTGGAAGTCCTAAACCTCCCTTCTTTTGAGCCTTATACCATAACCCTTTATTAATCCTAGCTTTCTTATCCCCATTACAATATACATTAATTATATTTTGCCAGCTTTTCAACTCTGCATCTGATATTTTAATTGGTAACATTCTAAACAAAAAATTGATCTTAGGTAAAATCTTCATTTTAATAATTGCTATTCTACCAAACCAAGAATGTTTTAATTTCTTATATACTTCTAATTTCTCCCCTACTTGTTTTTTTAAAGCTATCAAATTAAGTTCCTCTAGCCTTTCTAAATCTCTATCGATATTAATTCCTAAGTAACGTACTATATTTTTAAGTCTAAGACCCAACTTAACCTTACCTTCTTCCAGCTCTTCCTTATTATAATTAAATAACATCATTTCTGACTTCCCCCAATTTACTTTTAATCCCGTAATTTCTCCGAATTCTCTTAAATGTTTCTTAATCACCTCTGCACTCCCTAGGGGATCTTCTACGGTCAATAAAGTATCGTCCGCAAACATATTCATTTTAATCTTCTCTTTTCTACCTATCCCCTTCACTCTTTCATCTTCCCTTATTACATTTGCCAAAATTTCTATTACTATTGCAGATAAGATCGGTGAAAGAGGACATCCCTGCCTAGTTCCTCGGGCTAGTGTAATCTGTTGTGTTAACCCATCATTAACCATTATTTCGGCTTTATTGTTTTTATACAACTTATCCATCACTCCCATAAATTTGTCTCCAAATCCAAATGTTTTTAATATTGTTTTAAGTGCTGGCCATTCCACACAATCAAAGGCTTTGAATATGTCCAATGCTAGCAAGCCTGCTTTTAAATTCCTTTTTTTTATAATATTAATTATATTTAATACTCTTCCCATTAAGTTAGACATTTGCCTACCCGGAATAAATCCACACTGATCTTTTTTAATATATTTACAAATAAATGTGGCCATTCTTTTTGCCAATATTGCCGTAAATATCTTTGAATCTTGATTTATTAAGGAAATTGGTCTGTATGATGCGGGATCCGTTAAGTCCTTACCTGGTTTTGGAATTAATATAATCAGGGAGTGATCCCATGATGGCGGAGTCTTCCCCCCCTCTATTATATTATTAAATAGTTTCTTTAATCTTGGTATTAAAATTCCTTTAAAAAGCTTATAATACTCCGACCCCAATCCATCCATCCCTGGTGATTTTCCTCCTTTCAGTTTATCAATAACTCCCTCTATCTCTTTTTCAGTAACTAAACCTTCCATATAATCCCTATCCTGCTTCTGCAATTTTATTTTCCAATTCCTCTCTACATATTCCAATACCTTATCTTGCGGTCCCGACCCTGATGTATATAATTCCCTATAAAAATCCTTAAATATATTTAATTTATCTTTCATTAAATTACAACTATTCCCTAACTTATCCTTAATTGTCCCTATCATATTCTTAGCCTTTTCTAACTGTGTGGATCTGGCCAGCATCTTTGAATTCCTATTGCTATATTCAAAAAAATCTCTTTTTAAATACAACAAATTTTTTTGTACTTGTTCTAATTCTTCTTTCTCTAATTCCTTTTTCTTAGCTTGAATTTGGGCAATTAGGCGTTTATCTTTTGTCTCCTTTAACTTATCTTCCAAACTCCTTACCTCTTCTTCAAACTTTTTATTTTGGGCTTCCTGTTGTTTTTTTAATGTACAACTTTCCCTAATACAAATCCCTCTTACCACAGCTTTCATTGTATCCCACAATATGTCCTGCCGATCATTCTCTTTTTCATTAATCTCCCATATTTCCTGCAATTCTTTCTTTATCTTCTCCATTGTATCTTTTTTATTCAGCAACCTTACATCCAATCTCCATCTCTTCGCTTGTCTATAATCTTTTTTGGTTTCCATGTCCATTGTCATTAACGCGTGGTCAGTAACCTTGATAACTCCAATATCACAATCTATAATTTTGGGTAACATATTTTTTGATACAAAAATATAATCTATCCTTGAATAGCTCTTAAATCTCTGTGAGTAGAAGGTATACTTCCTTTCTTCCCCTCTTATAACTCTCCACACATCCATTAATTCTTTCCCTTCCATTAATTTGCTTAACTCTGTCTTCCCCACCCTCTTAGTATCTTTTAATATGTTATCCCTATCTTTCCCTATATCTAGTACCATATTAAAGTCACCTGCCATCACGATATGCTTTTTACCCACTTCTCCCAACACGTTAAATACTTCATCAATAAAATCCATTTGTTTTCCATTTGGAGCATAAACATTCACCAATACATATTCCTCTTCTCCCAACCTGCAGAACATAATAAGAAACCTTCCGTTTTTATCTTTCTTTACACTTTGCATAGTTATACCACATGTTTTTGAAATTATTATTGCCACCCCTCTCGATTTCGAAGTTCCACATGCCTTCTCATAAACGCCCACCTCCCTCATTCGAAGCTCATTAACTCCATCTTTGGCCTGATGAGTTTCCTGCAAAAAAATTACATCTATTTTTTTGTTCTTTAATAACATTTCAATTCTTTTTCTTTTAATTACTGTTCCTAGCCCTTTAACATTCAATGTTGCCAATCTAAGTTTATTTTCCATCTCTCACTTTCTCACACGTCTTTAATTCGGTCTCCCTCTGTGTAACACAATCCCCCCCCTCCCTAACCCTCCCCCCCACATTCACCCCCATTTTCACCCCCCTCCTCACCAGCTTCCTGGGCATTGGTCCCAATCTTCTTAGAACTCTTAGGGGGGGGGGGAACTCGGCCCAACATTCCGGGATAACGTCTACCCTCCCTCCATATCTTCTATTCATTACTCCCTCCTGCCGCGCCTTCATCTTGCTTCTCTTCTCCAACCGATGTGGCATCCATTATGCCCAGCTTCTCCAGTAGCTCGATTCCTTGCTCACAAGATGTAATTCTTTGCTGCTTCCCGTTCCAGCTAAATCTCAAGAAAACTGGGTATCCCCAATTATAGGAAATCGATTTCTTCTTCAATGCCCCTGTACAGATTCTAACGCTCTTCCTCCACTGCACCGTTTGGGGGCACAAATCCTGGAAGACCTCAATTGGTGTTGCTTGAAGCATTGGTTGACCTTGACTTCTAACTGCTTGCATTAATTTTTCTTTTTTGTAATAATTAGCAAATTTCACAATAATGTCTCTTGGGAACTCTCTTGTCTTTCCATATCCCACTCTATGGGCCCGCTCAATATCTTCCATTCTCCAATCTTCCTGTGGCACCAGCTGTTTGACCCATGCCAAGATTAATTCTCTTATACTATTAAGGGTCTCCCCTTGCTGCTCCCCAAAAGATCTTATGCGTATGTTAGCTCTTCGGTCTCTGTCTTCCATCGCGATAAGCCGTAAATCCTGATGCGTTAGCTGTTCCTCTTGTTTCTTGTATAGAACCTTTAGTTCTCCAGTTTCTTCCTGCAAAGCTCCAACCTCTTTCTCCACCTTTTGAAGTCCTGCCAAAAGCTGCTGTTGCGAATCGGTAATCCTTTTTGCCAGTCGTTCTTCTTGCTTCAAAAGAGCCTGCTCAATATTTCCATCTTGCTTTAGAATGGCTCGATCCAGCATCTTTTGGATAGTCTGAATCAGCTCATCTGTTGGGTCAGCTTGCCTCCCTGTGGTTGTTTTAGGAATTGCACCTGGCTTAATTCCAGTCTTAGCACTGGCATTTCCGGCATGACTAGGAGATTGCTTCTTTGTCTTTTCAGAATCCTTATCTGACATTTTATCAGTACGGAGTAGCCTGTAGCTTCTATCGGACGGATGGTCACCCTTAAGTCGACTCCAAGAAGTTATTTTCTTCTTGCTCATAAATCATGAACTATTCAAGCCTATCCGATAAGCACACAGCCACTTCAAGCCAGGGATCAAAGTCTCTTTCCCACAGTCACTCCCTCTGGCTTCTCTGTCTCCCGAACAGCCTTTTAATCACTTATAATCTTTTAATTGTTCGTTTAATTGCCACGGCTGAAACGTTGAGTTTCGTTTCTCCTCGGAGCAGAGTTAGCCCCTCCTCTCAGTCACTCAGTTATACAACCAACAGTCTTTCCACGCTTAAAGCTTAAAGCTTTCCAAGCTTAAAAAAAAACTCTTTTCTGAAAGTTAGCAATCGTTCTACCGTCCATTCAATCAGCCAGCATTGTAAATACGTCTTTTATTTACCTTCGCCGTACTTCAAAGCTGTCGGTCCGTCACCTCCCTCTGCCAAGCCGGTTGTAAAATCATAAATCTCTTCCAGCTGCAGTCTCTTTAGCAAGCTTTCCCCTCTCCTTAGCAGACTTATATGTAACAGATCGCTCTTTTAAGATAGGGAATTTACATTTAATTCACTGCTTCTTTCGGAGGATGAAGGATATACGACCTACCCCATGTTCTGCTAGGCCACGCCCCCCAAAAACACTTGTGTTTTAAATAAACCTTGGACCCTCCTTATTTTAATGTATGGCTGCATGATTTCTAAGTTTGAGATGCTAATTGTTTTATTCTGTTTCTGGTAGAAGGAATGTTTTACGTTTTTAATATATAATTTTTAATATTGCTTCTTGCTTTACTTTTTGCTCTACAGGCCATAAAGAGTATATTTTTGAAGGGTGAATGACTAAATAAACAAAGAACCCATAGTTTAGTGTTACATGCATGACCCTCAGGTTCATATGTTTCTTCACCACCATCCTGCCCTCCTCTGTCATTTTCGCTTCCTTTTTCAACTAATGTTGTTTTCTTCTTATGTCCAATCAGTGAACTGTAGTAAATTTTAATGTAAACCATTATTTCTTGAAACAAACCAGGATAATTAACCACAGTTTGTCTGGATTCAAATATTGTGACATACTGAGTTAAGTTGAAAACAGAAATAGTCAAATGTTTAGCATTACATGCAAACACAGACAGTGGCTCAATTCGGACGACACAATAAACAGCTGGTGTGGGGGAAACAATCGTCAGTTGTTTTGACTATTGTGTCATCCAAATGCTGCCATAGTCAACTCAGCGCTGATCCTAATCCACACCACAGTTGATTATTTATTACCATGTTGTGTGGGGAGTACCCCCTAGTTGAACAACTGTGAAGTTGATTATTACCCCACCATTGACTACCGTGTCATCCGAATTGAGCCAGTATGTACAGTACTAAATGGTTAAGGCTGAGTGGTACATACTCTTTGGTGATGAAATACTGAGTCCATTCTGTCTCAGTTCCAGCCAGTCAAAATGGCTTCTTCCAGGTCCTGCTGGGATTCAAGCAGAAGAAAGTGAGTGGTATGAATCAGCAGAGGGCTAAATCACTTCCTCATAATCCTTTTGGTACATTATGCCTGAGTGGGGAGAGGGGAATTAGAGGGCATCATTTCATTGAGCATCACACCAATGTTTAGCAGGAAAGGAAAAAGTCACAATTGCTAACAAGTAAATTCCTGCCCACAAAACAAATATAAAATCCCACCCCTGGAATGTGCAACAGCGCTACAGGACCCCTGCCATCCAACGTCCAACCCTATTCAGTCCAAATGTTCCTCTCTGATAATTTTCACCTCACCTCCGTTTGTTTTATTTCATTTTAATTTCTGCAAGCTCAATTTTTCACTGCACTGAGAAGGAACGGCAATCAGTTTCTATACCTGCTGAGTGTATTATAGCCACGTAGAGAATTGAGCTGTAATTTTTGTTTCTGTGCATTTGGCAGAGTAGCATTTTTTGCCTCATAATAACCCAAAACAATTCCATCTGATTACAGTTTGGATAGGCAAACTGTGATGTAATAGCACTTACTTTCCTATTTACCCTTTCCCTCATACAAATACATATTGCAGTACAGTGATGAAGTGTTCTGAGTTCCATGCAAACAGCCATCTTTTTATAAGCACTAAAGTATTAACTATGCAAGCTTTCTGCATTACTGTCTTTCACTCTTTAGAAGAAAGATGATTGCTTTTGCACCTTATCTTTCTGATCCAAACAACAGCATCAACTAAATGTCACAGCACCTTCATCAACTAAATGGTACTTGGAAATTTGTGACAGAAAGTGTCTGCCTTAGGACATAATGCTAAATCACAGTTTAGGGCTCAGAGAATGAGTCTGGGGGAGCCTGAGGCTTACATGCTCCTTCCCCTTTTCTCCCACAACATGGCTGCAAAGAGACGATTGGGAAAAGTTTGCTTCCATTTTCAAGTAAATGTAGTTACTTGTTATGTTCAACCCACAAACCATGGTTACTCTCAACTATAGTTTAGGACAGCCTTACCCAATCTGGTGCCCTCCAGGTGTGTTGAACTATAATTCCTGTTGTCCCTAAACAGTATTGCCCCTGGCCATGCTTTCTGGGGATGGTGGGAGTTGTGGTCCAAGGAAGCAAGCCAACTTCAAACCTGGCTTCTTTCCCCTAAAGCATAGTTAACATTAACCACAGTTCTTGGTTCAGGTTGTGGTTAGTTGAAAATGGAAGCAAAGGCTCCCTACAACTGTGCTGGAGGAGCAGAAGGGAGGGTGGAACACAGGTGCTTCCAGATAAAAGACTCCTAGTGCCACCCATCAAAAGGCATTGCAACCAGTCCTGATGGGATTGCACTCCCACTGAAGGGCCAAACATGCAGCTTGAGAGTTCTCCTGGATTCAGCGCTAATTGGGGAGGCTCAGGTGGTGCCCAAAAGTGCTTTTAATCAGTTTAAGCTAATATTCCAGCTGGGACCCTATCTAGAGAACACAGACCTTGTTTCAGGTTTAGGGTGACCAGATAAAATCCAGGTCAGGGCTCATGTAACTTTAACAGTTGTAGAGAAAAGGGAATTTCAGCCAGTGTCATTTGTATGCAAATAGTTCCTGGTGACATTCCCTCTTCATCACAACAGTTAAAGTTGCAGGGGCCCTGCCTTCTTTTGTATATGGTCACTCTAGTATAGTGCCTGCACCTTTAACTGTTGTGATGAAGAGTTCATTTCACCAGGAACTAATTGCATACAAATGACACTGGCTGAAATTCCCTTTTCTCTACAACTGTTAAAGTTACATGAGCCCTGACCTCCTTTTCATATGGTCAGCCTACTTTAAAGCCCTAATTGGTTTGCATCCAGGTTCCCAGAAGGGTCACCTTCACCCATACCAACCTACCAAACTTTGAGATTAAGATCAGAGGCCTGCTTGTGTGCTGGCTTGTCGAAGCAGTTAAGCTGATTAGCACAGGGGATAGGGACCTTCTCAATATTGGCCCCTGATTGTGGAATCCTATTCCAATTGATGTTCACCAGGCCTCATTATTGCAGGTCTTCAAGTAGTCCCTAAAGACTGACCTGTTTACCTTGACCTGTAATTGAATTAGGACTTTATTCGGTGCCATGGTGTATATGAAGCATTTTAGTTATACTTGTGAATTTTGAGTTTGTCATTGTTTATATTCCTGTTGTTGTTTTCAATTGTTCTGTCTTGCAATTTTTTTAAAAAAAAATGTTGTATGCCACCTTGTGTGCCATGTAATAAATGTATCTTTTTTAAAAAAAAAAATCTTTTAAATAAATAATTAAGAAAAATATCCCACGAGCATAAAGCAGCTTACAGAAGTTTTTTTTTAAATGTAAATAATTCTATCCTCAAGGGATTCACAATGTAAGGAAATCAAATGTTTTCAGGAATAAAAGAAATGAAATAAAATAAAAATGGCATTGTAAACATAAAATTGATTTTAAAAGAAAAGAAAAACTGCAACATCCATTAGGGATGCTTGAGGGTTTCATTCATTCCAAACTTTGGAGCGAATTTGCCTGATTTGCATTTCCTGGAGCAGTTCTGGGATCAGAATGCAGATTAATGCAAATTAATTCACAGTTCTACAAACCTTTCTGCTGTGAGCCTCAACTGTTTACACTTTTACAAGATTGTCTAAGGGCTGCTTTTTAATATATATGTATGTGGGTGTGTACACACACACATACATATATATATATATATATATATATACTTCCTAGCTGCTTGGAGCAGCTTCAAAGCACAGTGCCTGCCACGCGCATTCAAAATTCCTCTGAAAATGCTCCTGGAAGTGGCAATATCTCATGGCATTCTGTCATTCTGACCCCATGTGGCCCGAAGGATCACTGTATGCTGTAGCTGCTCAAAGCAGCTAGAAATAATCTGTAAAAGAAAGAAAGAAAGGCCCTTGGACCACCTTGTGGACTTGTAAGTACATTATTTTTAATGAACATTTGGTCCTTTTTCTTTCTTTTCACAATCCAGATGAAAACGTGAAAATGGGATGACAGAATCACCAATTACTATTGATGACATATAAAGTAGACATGGGCCAAATTAAAAGCATTTCATCCGTCCCTACACACCATAAACAACCAGTCCAAAAAGCTATCCAAAGGATAGACCTTTTTCAGGGTAGCCACCCACTAAATGACTATTTGTTGAAGAGTAGGCAGGGTGAGGCAAGCAGCAGAGTTCAGGTGTGGTGCTGATGGTGTCAGTGCAACTTTGCCCAGGAGGTAGATGGATCTCATGACCTGTTAGAATGTTAACCTTCTCTAGTAGCAGCACCAACTTTTGTCAGTGGTGACCACTGTAAAAGGTATTGTAGTTTTGGATGGGTAAACAGCTGAGCTTAGTTCCAGGCATAATCTATGCAGCCTCTCCTGTGGCTCCTCAGATAGGATGGTGTCAATTATTATTATTATTATTATTATTATTATTATTATTATTATTATTATTATATAGCTGCCCCATAAAATGAAAAAAATAAATAAAAGTAAATATTTCCTGATGCAAGGGTCATACACTGTATGCATGTATGGACTATCAGGTCATAAATTATTTTGACTCTAAAATTCATATTTGAAGGTCAGTGCAAAACAAAGACCCAGACTGCATGCTCAAACAACGCATGGTTTAAAAAGTCTGGGTTGTTTATGAGCACACATAAGTGAGTGTACTGGCTGCCACCTGCTCACCCATTTCTGCTTTGGAAACAAACCAGGAATGGCTGTTCCTGGGTTGTTGGCATGATATGTGAACCCACTCTGGGTTTTTAGGGTTAACCTATGGTTTGTTATTGGGTCAGTACTCTAATCAATCCAGAGTGCTGGGTTGCACATCATGACAACAACCCAGGAGCAGGACATTCTGAAATTGTTTTACAAAGCGAAAATGGTGAGTTTGCGGAAGGCAGCATGCTCGTTTCCATGTAGCCACACCAATTCTGGGTTGTTCAACCCAGGAATTGGAGTTATGTGTGAACCTGGTCAAACTGATTTCAGAAGAAAGCAATCATCCAGCTTCCAGTCTTATTCATCCCGTACACATCATCCACTTAATGTCATGCATATGACCCTTTGACATACAGCCTTAGTAGTAGTAAATTTATAGATTATATTTAATCCTTTATCACTGGTCTAAGGCATCAACAAGAACTAGACTGACAACTGTTACCCAGAGGACCTTCTCTTCTGCCGCTCCCAGATTGTGGAATGACCTGCCGGGAGAGATTCGCGAACTCACCAGTCTTCAGGAATTTAAAAGATCTATAAAGACTGATCTCTTCCGGCAGGCCTACCCAGATGAATTTTAAAGTGTTTTATTGGTGTTTTATTGGTATTTTAATGATGTATGGTTTTATGTGCTTTTAATCAGTTTTGTATTTTATGTTTAGTGCTGTTCCCTGCCTCGATCCGTTGGGAGAAGTGGGTAATAAATAAATTTATTATTATTATTATTATTATTATTATTATTATTATTATTGGTTGGTGGGTATCACAGGCGGTGGCAACTAAGCAAACTGGGGTTTGAAATTAGTGGTAAAGTGGATTTGTCATTTCTAAACCCATTTGAAAATCAGCCCTAATTATTAGGCTACAACGGAAATGGGCAACCATTTCCAGTGGAGAGCCACATTAGTAGCTATGAAATCATGAAACCCATGAGTGTGTGGGGCCAATGGCAGGCAGGGACACAACAGGCAGGGACATATACACTCTTCACATACAGAAACACAAGCATATATTCTTCTCTACCAGATATAGACACACCGATTCACACCAACAGACACACAGCTCCTTCCCCTAGTGATCAGGATTGCAGGAGGGTTAAAATCTACTCCCCCCACCCTCAGAAATCCTGATCAGACCGCTGTTTCCCACTACTATTAGTAGTGTGGAAACAGCAGTCTTGGCTCCATTTGAATCACTGGGGGACAGCGGGGAGGGGGGAATTTAAAGCTACTGTCACTGTAGGTGACTACATAACTGGCTTGATAAGCTGCCACTGCTCCAGTTCATCCTACATGCATCTTTCAAAAGATGACATGGTGCAAGTAATCAAGTCCTGTTTATTATAAGAGCATGGAGAGGTTCAGCTACTTTGTCCTGTTTCATATTTTTTTAAAACAACAACAACAACAACCCTGATGTGCACTGATCCTTGAAAGAGGCCACGACTACTTCATCATATGGTTCCATGCAAAGGTCAGGTACATGCATGGCATCCCTTTTCTGGAGTTGCAGAAGATAGATCAAAATATTTGTGTTGTGTTCATTGCTATATTTGATTCACCTCATTAACTTCTGATACCCTGACCCCACAATCTTTTTTTTAAAAGAAGCAATTATTAAGAAAAATGTCTTTCAAATCATGCAGTAAAATAGCTTTGTAGAACCAAACAACAGTGCTTAGTTCAAATGTGGAATTTGTCACCACAAGATGCGGTGATGGCCATCAATTTGGATGGCTTTAAAAGATAATTAAATTAATGGAGGATAAAGCTATCAGTAGTGATGTGAGACATCAGGAAAACCTCTTTGGAAATGTCATGGCCTCTTGAACTATATGCTCCATGTATGTATATCACGCCCTGTGCATAACACCCACGCTCGGCTGCTAATCATAGACAAGTGTGAGACAATGGGTACGCTTATGCTTAAGCAGATGCAGGTATGGCAAGTTGCTAGCTTCACCGCACAAGTTTCCTGTTTGGCTTCAAAGCATACATATAGGTCAAATGTTGGAGAACTTTTGACATCACTGTTTGAGAAGCCCCCCCTTCCCCCCTTCCCCCCTTCCCCCCTCCCTTGTCTCTTACACCTTCTCAGTAACTGACATGTGCTTGCAGTTGCAATACAAGTCTATGAGCTGAAAATGGAAAAGTACTGCATGACACGCCTGATTGATGATCCTCAAGTATAAGTATCCGCACCCCACTTGTAGCCAGGGCTGTTCCCCGCGCCTTTCAGTGGAGAGCAGTCGCAATGCATTGCTACCAATAAAAGCTTTGTGAGTTCACCACTTGGCATGTCTGTACGTGATTGGTCAGCGGCCAGACACGGATCTTCGGGGTCCCTGGAACCCCTTACCACAGTAGCTTCTAGTCATGGTGGCTATATGCTACCTCCAAAATCAAAGTCAGCATGTCTCCGAATAGTAGTCCCTGAGGGACATCAGTAGGTTATAGTCCTCCTGTCCTGCATGTGGGCTTCCTATATGCATCTGGTTGGTCGCTGTGGGAAACAGGATGATGGTCTAGATAGGCCATTGGTCACATCCAGCAGAGCTCTTCTTATGTTCTTACATGCTTAATGACAATTAAGAATGTCATCTTTTTTTCTTACTTGGCTACTTTCTTAACTGGTTCAGAGGGCTACACACAGAGGAACCATGTAAATATGAGGGATCTGGGGGCAGAGTTATCAGGATGGGAGTGTCTCTCCCAGAAGTAATCCCTGCCTTTACTTCTGTTCTCCAAGAAAGGTTAGGACATCTGTGCTGCCAAGATTGCCCCTTCCATCCATCAAAATAGAAAATGAAACCAGTCTTTAAATTCGATATAAAAAAGGTATGATAGATGAGAGCCTTCAGCAGTACATATGAAGGAGCAGAAGTACCTTTCCACTAATCTGACAGGTGCTCAGTTTGAATTGCCTTGCAATAGGCAGACAGCAGTTCAAACACCTATCAGATTACTGCAAATCCCCTTCCATACCTACCATATAATATCATTTGGTTCCATTAGGAAATACCTAATCATTATATTGCACTTTTACAGCCAAGTCATCCTATGTGGTGTCACAGTATGGGCCAAAATCCAATGCAAAGTTAAATGTAGGGATGTGCACAGACACAAAAAATCGGATCGGAATCGGAATTTAAGATTTTTTTTAAAAAAAAATCGGATCGGAAAAATTGGAGTTCCATCGTATTGTATCGGATCCGATACTGATATTAAGATCGGAAGTCCGATTTTTGAATTGGATGCCATTTTGAATGATTTTACACATAGACTAGTATTGTGTTACAAAAATGCTTATAACTTTTTTATTTTTGAAGATAGAAGGATGAAACTTGGCCATATTGCAAAAGGGTTTGAGGTACTTCTCTGTGAGAAATTTCAAAAAGATAGCTCCAGGCATTTTGTGGCTATGAAATTTTTAGTAACAAACCAGGAATGCCTATAACATTTTTATTTTTCAAGATCCACACTTGAAACTTTGCCTCATTGCAGATGATATGTTGGGACTCATGTGTGTGAAATTTCAGAACCATAGCTGCTTGCCTTGTGTGGCAATTAATTTTTGAAAAATGGGCAGCAGGGGGGTAAAGACAGTTAAGGCTTCATGTTTTTCATTTTTAAATATCCAAACATGGAACTTGTCCACATTAAAGGTACCACTTTGGTTGATATGTGGTGAGAAATTTCAGAAGCATAGCTTCAAGCATGTAGTAGCAAGGTATTTTGGGAGAAATGAGGAGAGAAACTCATTTAACTTTTTTATTTTTAAAGATAAAAGCATGAAACTTGGCCACATGAAAGATGGGTTTGAGGTACTTTTCTGTGAGAAATTTCAGAAAGATAGCTCCAGACATTTTGTGGCTATGAATTTTTTACTTTAAAAAGTTCCAAAAGATGAAAAACAGAGACTTTCACAGCTAACAGAGGGGGGGAGGGGGGGAGTGGTGCAGTTGATATAATGCACATCCCTAGTTAAATACACTTATTTCAATGCTCTGTAGTAGGCATGCATCTTTGTTGAATGGTAATCATTCTGCTCAAGAGATTAAGCTGGTATGAGTGTATCCAAATCCAACATTTAAATATAAACCAAATCCAACATTTGATGGATTAAGGGAGGCACGGCAGTGCCTCCCTTGTTAAGGGCTGTCAGTAAAAAAACACGTTCCACCATGTTTGCACACTGGAGCAAAGCATCCCAACATCACATATACACTGATGGGATCTGAGCCTGCAGTGACTAAACAAGAAAAAAAACTTGGGAATGTGGTTGACAGCTCAGTGAAAATGTCAAACCCAGTGTGTGGCAGCTGTAAAGACAGCAAACTCCATGTTAGGCATTATACGAAAAGTAATTGAGAATAAAACTGCCAGTCTCATACTGCCTTTATACAAATCTATGGTGTGACCACACTTAGACTACTGTGTACAGTTCTGGTTAACTATAGAATTTAGTATCACAAGATGTTGTGCTGGCCACCATTTTGGATGGCTTGTCCTCCTTTCCATGTGGTCATCCTATAACATGACACTATTCCCCCTTCTGAAGAGGTCTGGATCTCAGACTACTAAAGTCAAAGTGGCAGACCATAATAACAGTGTTCATATGCCCATTGCTTTATGAGGCTTCTGCAGGCTACCAAACAGAGAACTATCAGGCCATAAAGTTGCCTAAATGGGTCTGCCAGAAAAAGCCTTTCTTCACCCTGCTCGCTGGGGTGGGGAGAGGTGGTTGCAGGCGAGGATGGGGAGAGGTGACGTGGGGGGCAGCCACTGGCTGGCCTGGGATGGTGCCACTGGTGAGGGGAGGGGTTCAGGGCTATTTAAGGCCCGGGACCCCTCCGCATCTCCACTGTTGCTGCGCAGCTCCCTCCCGCCCTCCCCTGTTGACAGTGTGGGTTCGCCGGTCGTCTGTTTGGAGGCCAAGTAGGAATTTTTTGCTCACAATCTAACTTGTTTGTGAGTTTTTTTGCCTACTTCACACTGCGGAAGCAGGACGGGTGATAATTAGGGTAATCTGGCTATTTGGTCACTTTATGGCGGTAGGAGCGGGCATTTTTATGTTTTTGTTAATGGTGAGCATTCACAGGCACGGTTCAAGTGATTGGTAACGCCTGAGGGCCAACCACTGAGAGCCCTGCGGCATCAGTTGGGGGGATAAGGCTTACCTTTGGGGCCAACCCTTCTCGTCTACTCAGAGCCCTGCGGCACGAGAGGAGACGACACCGGAAGGCCCTCCACCCCAGATTGGGGAAGCTCGGGGAGCGGCGAAAGTACAGGTGCCACTTCCAGGGCTGTGAATGCCTCGCCCGATCCCTTTAACGGCCTGGTTGGCCATGGCAAAATGCCCGCTTAGGTTCTCCTCCCCCCTTTCTGCTTATTTGTAAATAAATAAAGTGGCCCTTGTTTAAATCCCAACTCTGGTGTCACCTTGTTCTTTCTCATCCTTCGCTCCGCAACCTGACCTCACCGTTCCTGTTAGGTCCATGTCCTACAGCAAATGCATCCCATCCTTCATCCCTTGGTTTAATTTACTGACCTCCCCTGGCTGGGCCTTGCAGGGAACAATAGGGTAGATAGAGCAGGCATACATAGCCTGTGCAGAGTGCTGAGAGTGGCAAATCTAAAAGCAAATATGTTGCTTTTAAAGAACCAAGGAAATTCAATGAGTCTTTTAAGTAAATATCTATGGATGGAAATGCAGTCCCTGCAGGCTTGAAACTTGACCACAAACATGATCACAATCTGCTACTTTCAGATGCAAACAGGAAGAAAAAGCATGTAGCATAGAATGAGCTATAATAATTAATATAGTAAACTGTAACTTATTCTAATTTAGGATATTTTCCTGTATCATCTTGTGTGCTTCCAGAACTAATCAGGGAGGTTTTAGTCCAGTACAGACACAAAACATGAAATGCTTCTTTTCATGAGTCAGTCATAGAAAGCTTTTATTTCTGGACATTGGCTATTGAAAAATTCAAATGAGACCCCTCAGATTTCAAGTGAGAGAGCATAACTTCTGGGGTTCATTGATTATTTTGAAAAGTGGGTGCAACACATATCACTAGCTTTGATTTTATATTGGATGTCAAAATGGTGTAACATCCTAGCTGATGCTGGCTGCTTGTCAACTGTATAATATCCAGTCATCCATTACACAAAGCCATGAAATTCATTAAACAAAAAACCTACGGTTTACAAAAACAACGTTAAGGCTCCACAGTTTCCAACCAAGCACCAAAAGGCAGGGAAATTGGGAGTTAAGGCTTAATGCCACATCCTCCCTAAGGAGGCAGAAAGTGCAAGTGAAATTCTCATTCTCCCAAAGCAGATAAACCATGAGGACAGGATGGAGAATATGATATGCAGAGGTGACTGTGGGGTTGTGGAAAACTGATAACAAACAACTTAGGGCCACCTACTTCTCTTTTTTTGTTTAGAGCAGCCCTTCCCCAAGACAGCCAAACTAAACCTCTTCTGCTCCTCTGTTGCTTTGATGAGATGATGTATTGTGGAGGGATTGTGGGGAATGAACAGTATATTTTGTTTAAATACTTTTTCAAGAAAAAAAAACATTGGTTCTTTGAAGGGCAGGATATTGATCAAAAGTTGGAAGTGCCTGGAACATGCTCTGATTCTAGAGCTGTAATGAATAGTTCCCCTTTTGTTATCAAGCGTGCTGCTATATGCGAGATGTGTTTGAGAGATGTGTTTGAGACCCTGTATTTGGTAAGGATATGGAACAGCATTCCCTATCTTGTTGCCCTCCAGGTGTTTGAGATGACAAGTCCCAGCATTCCTGACCATGGGACATACTGACTTGCAATGATGGGAGTTGTAGTCCCACACCTTTGGAGGGCAGCAGGTTGGGGAAGGGCTGCTCTAAATAAAAAAAGAGAAGTAGGTGGCCCTAAGTTGTTCATGATCAGTTTTCCACAACCCCACAGTCACCTCTGCAGATCATATTCTCCATCCTGTCCTCACAGTTTATCTGCTTTAGGAGAATGAGAATTTCACTTGCACTTTCTGCCTCCTTAGGGAGGATGTGGCATTAAGGCTTGGGAGCCTTAACTCCCGATTTCCCTGCTTTTTGGTGCTTGGTTGGAAACTGTGGAGCCTTAATGTTGTTTTTGTAAACCATAGGTTTTTTGTTTAATGAATATATTTAAAGCACTATTGTTTTCACTGTACAAGGGAACAGGACTTGTATTCAGACATTTGATGAACTGTTTGCACCCTTATAAGCCTGCCCAGGACCTGGTCATAGGACCAGAGTAGGTATAATTAGGCTTGTGAGGATGCAAGACAGGGCCTTTTTGGTACTGGCCTCCCATTTCTAGAATTCCCTCCTATTGAGGTAGGCTCTGAAGACATTTTTTTTGTTTTGATCTGCCTTTGATGTGGGGTGTTGTTTTTCCCTCCGAACAATTCAGAATGGAGTAATTCGTCGGACTGGTAGCCAGGCCAGTATTTTGATGTTTGATTTCTTTTATGCTGCTTTTTTAGCCATCAGGGTAATTGAATATTTCTACATAGTATGGGGTTTTAATTGCACTATTGTTTATGCTTAACCAATTGTAATATAACCTTTTAGTTCTAAAAAGCAACATAAAAATATCTGAAATAATTAAATTTGGGAAGATAAATTTGTTCACCTGAAAATTTTCCCTTGCAGTTCCAATATCAGATGTACAACACAATGCCCCATGCTTTTTATTTCCTCTTGTTAAATTTTAAGCTAATGAAAGAATTTTACCTTTATTTTGATTTCATAGTAATGCTTTTTAAAATAAGAGAGATGTAAACACACTTGACTGAATATTCAGTATTCAAACGTTGATGTTTGTTCTTACCATTGTCACTATGTTATATGCTGCATTTAATATAGCACTATTTGTTTTTCTCAATAATTTCTGTAGCTAAGCAACAATGTTTGAATTCTGAAAAATATAATCTTGAAAACCCCACAAGTTCTCTGTTGGGGCTACAAGAACCTTGCCTTCTTTGTATTGCATAGTGGGAGGTGTGCCCCAGAAGATAAATGCTTGAGAATTCAAAATACAACAGTATCAGTTATAGAAAATTCTACATTAAACACTTTTGACTGGAATAAAAATCTTCCAGATTTTATATCTAAAGAAGAACATGACATATACATGAAGTGCTTCATTACATACATTTTAGGGCTTGTGAGACACCTTTTTTAGAATCTAATGGTTGTACTAGTGGTGATCCTTAGTACTTGCCAAAATGTATGGCTTTGATTCATCTCCACAATCACCTTATGTCTAGGCTACTAGATCTACTGTGCCATATCTCAGTTGTTTTGCACTACAACTTCCAACATTCTATCCTGACCATTGGCCATACTGTCTGGAGCTGATGGGGGAATAAAAGTTCAAACTTCTGGAGGGCACAGTGTTAGAAAAGACAGTTATATCTCCTGCATCTCGTCTACAAGAGACTCTTTGTGTATCATATATTCCTTCCTCTTCTCCTTATTCCATTTTAGTTCACTTTATTGGTCAACCAATAGATTTTTAACCACTTTCACCAATAAGCCAGACATAATTAAAACGGCATAACACAAACCACAATATAAGAAGATGATAAGATCTAAGACAAACCATCAAATTGACAATCAACCATTTGAATAACCATTGATTTGCTTCTAGGTTTCTGGCCCTAGCTTCCGGCCACTTTAAATATATTGACTGCATTACCAACAGAGAGTAAAAACTTGAATCTTATTAATAGTGCCAAGTCGCATAACCAGAATTAAATGGATTCTTCCTCTGCAAGCCATAGATGTGGCAGCGATCAGAGTGGCAAACATCTTATTATATTATCATTCTAAAAATTGAGTGGGCACTGTGTTAGAAGAGGCTGATATATCCAGATATATATCTGATATTTGAAACTGTAGTAGGACTGTACATGTACTGTATGTGAGGGTGAAGGTGGAAGGCACCATCAATTCAGACAAATGGAGTACATTTTAATAATGGAAAGAAAGATGATGACTTAATATATCCATGTGTGTAGCATTTAATATGCATGCAGTCTTGATGAATTTCCTCAAGTTAGTAAAACCTTAGGATATAAACTGAAATCTCAATAAGACTTCAAATGAATGCAGCCTATCAGAGGAATACCTTGTTCTTTTCTCCTTCTCTGTTGCCCTACCTAGTCAGCTGGAAATTTGCACAGCTGTTCTTAGACATAGAATGTGTGTATTAGATTCTGCTTTCCCTGTTTTATAAATATGTAATTCTCTTTTCACATTACAGTGGCTTATTGCTTAGTGTCTCCTACCTTCACCCCCCTGTCAGCCACAAGGGCATTTGATAGGGTTGAGTGGCTGCAAAGTTTATGATCGGAATAATCTGTCACTTCACAGAAGAGAATGCATTCATTACCAAGGTTAATTGGGTTCCTAATTGCTACCAGTCCAGACATCTGTGATGAGTTAACATTTATTTATTTTTTAAAAAAAACTAAATACAACTTCCCTAAATGGCCTATGATGATGTACCTCACCTAGCTCATTTCTTCTGGGGAGGGGATAAAATATTCTTGAATGAGTTTTTCTTGTGAAAAAGCATATCTGTGGATTACTGTCTCTCTCACAGTATGGTGAAGTTTCCAGATAAATGAGAGTTGTCTCCAACTAAGACAAAGCATGACTAAGCATGGATCCAACCCCATTATTTTTCCATGTGAAATTAGGATGGGGGGGGAGTCTTTCCAATTTCTGCATGAGAGAGTCAGAAACTTGAATGGTTGAGATTGAATCTATTTTGAATAAGATGTTTGATTTGTAACAGCTAGCTATTACTTAATGTAACATTTAAATAGCTCTTATAATAATAATAATAATAATAATAATAATAAATTTATTTATTTATTACCCGCCTCTCCCTCCGGATCGAGGCGGGGAACAACATCATCAAAAACACACAAAACTGATTAAAAATACACAAAACCAATACATCATTAAAATACCAATAAAACACCAATAAAACACTTAAAATTCATTTGAGTAGGCCTGCCGGAAGAGCTCAGTCTTTATAGATCATTTAAATTCCTGAAGACTTGTAAGTTCACGGATCTCTCCCAGCAGGAGAGGGGGATCTCTCTGTCCCCCTCTCTGTCCAATCAGGTTGCATAATCTCATTTTGTCAAGGTGAAAGCACATTAAGTCTTCACCCTGGTTGTAGAATGGAGGGGGCAGCTGGTATATCCAAAGCCCTGCCAGATCCCTGTAGCCAGGGGGTGGGGGGATGAGGATGAGGGTTTTTTTATATATATTTGTTTCGCTTCCAATTTTTCTTCCCTGCCCCCCATTGACTGCAATGTAGGGAAACGACTACAAGAACTCCAGGACTGGCATACTTTTGGGATCTATTTGGAGGTATGTCAAGCATGAGGGGCTTAGGATATTATGGATACATAGCCTCTTTAAACACCTTCTTCCCTGGAATGTTCCGTCAAACACTGCTGGTGGGAGAGGCACAGCAGCAAAGTTTTCCATTGCCACACCTGGGGTGAGATGGGAGCTCCAGTGAAACACATGCCTTCCTGTCAGTGGGCTTCCATCTCTGTCAGTAGAGTGGCACTTCCACATCATCAAATGGTCCTTCAACTCTCAGGGAACATAGCATTGCTTCCTATATCAGTAAGGCAGAGAGCCAGTGTAATATATTGGTTAGAGTGTTGGACTGGGACTCAGGAGATCTGGGTTCTAGTCCCCACTTGACCATGAAACTCACTGGGTGAAAGCTCATCATATATGCTCCTCCCTAGGAAGGACAGGTTCAGGTCTGTATCCTGGACACAATCATCCCACTAGTACTTCTTAATCTGTTGAATGTACTGATAAAGTTTCAGAAATAGCACATAGCAGGATACTTCCTTCATGCCACCAGTGTGAGAGGTAGATATGTGTTTCTGGACTAGTAACTAGAAAAGAGATGTGATGGCTCTACAAATGGACTCAGATCTTCATCTCATCTACTTTTCTTTCTTTTTTAAATCCCAAAGATGCTGCCGAATCCCTATAAAGCATGACCATTAATGATGGCACTACTTTCATTTTAGGGTTGCATTTAAATGTGGAACACATATGGGTGCAAGCCGTTGAAATCTAATTTAGAAGTGTAAATTATGAGAAACAGCTGCTGGATGGATGTAATGTCATAAAGGACAGCTTTATCATTTTATAAATGTTTGCTTCACTGTGTCCAATCTCACAGTACTATCGCATAAGCTCTTTTCAGCTGCTATTATGTTTTATGTTCAATAGCATATAGAGGCTTCTCTGTTTCTTCTACAGTTGCTGATTTTAATCCTCTGCAGTGTCTTCTCACTCTGATCCTTGCATATGAAATATGTCAGGATAGATGAGGAGCTCCATCGGACAAGCATTTTCTTGCACGCTCGTTACTGGGCACTCACGGATTTTTGTGGGTCACTGTCATGTCGTCTGCCTCCTGCGTGCCTCCTGCCCCTCCTAGCCTTCTTCGCACCACAAAAAAACACCCCAGTAAGTCCACCTTATTTTTAAAGACAGAAGTTGCCACTATCTCCAGCTGTGTGCAGAAGAAGAAGCAGGATCAAAACAGCCCACTGAACAGGCCACATGCAAGTTGTTTACTTCCTCTTTCAAAAGAGGAAGTAATGAGGGACAAATGCATGGGCGGAGAAGCAACGGTAAGCAAATGTGATTTTCCCCTGTGTGGTAATGTTCCAGGTAGCTAAATATGAGTAGAGAAGAGATTCACTATTCTTAGGATAATCTAATTAGGGTTCTAAGTCTGTGTGTTTCACTGAAAATCCCACAAGATGGATAAGAAAATGTAGGATCTGCTAACAAAAAAGTAGAATACACCCCCATCTCTCTCTCTCTCTCTCTCTCTCTCTCTCACACACACACACACACACACACATTTGAAGGGTTGTCAGTTAGGCTGACCAGATAAAATCCAGGTCAGGGCTCATGTATAGGGTGACCATCTGCCTGGATTTGTCCGGACATGCCCAGGAAATGGGGAGTAAATCCGCATCCGGGCGGAAAAACTGTTTTGGGGGGCCAAATCCAGAAATTTAGCCCCCCAAAAGGGTGACCAGATGGCCCTGGGGCGATCCGGGCCAACCGGGGGGCGGCAGGGGCAAACCGGGGCGGCAGGGGGTCACGCGGTGGTGGCGGGAGGCTGGCGGCGCGAGGCACTTACCTGCTGGGGCATCCGCTTCCCTCCGGTGCTTGGAATCTACTGAGAAACAGGCTTCGCGGCCTGTCCCTCAGTAGCGCGCCAGGTGATGACGTCATCACTCGGCGCGCTACTGAGAGACAGGCCAGGAAGCCTATTTCTCAGTAGATTCCGAGCACTGGAGGGAAGCGGACACCCCAGCAGGTAAGGAGTGCAGGGCGGGCGGCGCAGGGCGTGTGTGCGGTCATCGCGGGGCGGGGCGGGGGCGGGCGGCGCAGGGGGGGCGGCGCGGCGCAGGGGGGCAGCGCGGCGCGGGGGGGCAGCGCGGCGCGGGGGGGCCGGCATGGGGTGGCGGCGCGGGGGGGTGGCACGGGGGGTCGGCGCGGGGGGGCGGCATGGTACGGGGGGCAGCACGGCAGGGTAGCGCTGGGGGGGGTGGCGCAGGTGGGGCGGGCGGCCTGCGTGGGGCGGGCGGCGGCGCGAGGCACTTACCTGCTGGGGCGTCCGCTTCCCTCCGGTGCTCGGAATCTACTGAGAAACAGGCTTCACGGCCTGTCCCTCAGTAGCGCACCGGGTGATGAATCGACTTTCAGCCAGTGTCATTTGTATGCAATTAGTTCATGGTGATATTCCCTCTTCATCACAACAGTTAAAGTTGCAGGCACTATACTAGAGTGACCCTATACAAAAGAAGGCAGGGCCCCTGCAACTTTAACAGTTGTGATGAAGAGGGAATTTCACCAGGAACTAATTGCATACAAATGACCCTGGCTGAAATTCCCTTTTCTCTACAACTGTTAAAGTTACATGAGCCCTGACCTGGATTTTATCTGGTCAGCCTACTGTCAGTAGCAGTGTCATGTTTGAAGGTATTCTCTATTTGAAGGCCTTGTCAGTTCAAGTCTGGTTCAAACACAATGGATCATAAGAAGGGAGTGCTGGGATCTTTAAGATTTTGAGTTAACACCCAGACAAAAGATACACAGGTCACCTACACACTGGTTTCCCAACAATGGTGAGATGTATTGTGTTTCTGTTTAAGTTATAGCAGTTATTTCTAAATTTGCATTGATATATATATTATTCAGCATATGCAAGGTTTATGTAAATCTGTGTCATCTTTTGCCTTCTTTTTTGGTGATGTATTTTCTCTCTTTTTCAGTAATCCATAGGTAGGGTGACCAGATAAAATCCAGGTCAGGGCTCATGTAACTTTAACAATTGTAGAGAAAAGGGAATTTCAGCCAGTGTCATTTGTATGCAATTCGTTCCTGGTGAAATTCCCTCTTCATCACAACAGTTAAAGTTGCAGGGGCCCTGCCTTCTTTTGTATATGGTCACTCTAGTATAGTGCCTGCACCTTTAACAGTTGTGATGAAGAGGGAATTCCACCTGGAACTAATTGCATACAAATGACACTGGCTGAAATTCCCCTTTCTCTACAACTGTTAAAGTTACATGAGCCCTGACCTGGATTTTATCTGGTCACCCTATCCATAGGCAGCCACCATATATGCATTCTTCTGTTACGTGCTTTCATAACATGCAGGACAGTGAGACGAAATTTCACCTGAGACATCTTGTCCCAATGCTGGGAGGGTTACCTATGTTCTGGAAAATCCTTTACAGGATTATACATTGAAGGGGTGGTAGTGGTGGTGGTTCCTTTTTGCTAGGGAAACAGCAATGACTCGAAGGAGAACATGCAGATGCGTGATTTGGTTAGGTGTGTAAGCTTATAACTTCAAATGGCAAACATCCCAAATTAACTGAAATATCTAGGAACTATTAATACAACGGCTGGCATTTCAGAAGAGCTAAGTGGAGTTAGGTACCTCAAACACTCTGGGAATACTTTGAGTGTTGAACTTTCCTTTTGAAAACCCAAAGTCAGATGAAACCTGTAGTCTGACCATTGGCATTTAGTTATCATACATAAAAGTAAGGCTGATAGTGCTAATTTAAAGCTAGCCACATGGCAGCATGCTGATAAAGCCAGCTTTTTATTTGAGGTCCATGTGCTACTACAATATTTACCCACCCATGTCTATAGCCTGAGGGGAAGTTCTGTCCATCACTCCAAAGGATGGGGAAAAGAACACAAGTGGATTCAACAGCAAAGGCTTATTTCATGTAAAATGTAAAAGGATATAATGGAGGTTCCACAATACCCATTTCAAAGCATTTTAATACACAATTTGCTAGATTTTTTCCCTGCTGCAAATTCCCTTTGACTATTGGTTATAACCTGTGAAATGTGGCTTTTTTATGATTAGAGCACTGTCATTGATAGGCTCAACTAAGGCTATTATTTGGCAAAAAAACCCTTTGTCAAGCAGGAGAGGGTAATTTAGTTCAGCCTTATACATTTCTGGAATTTATAAATCACTCCTGTGCACTCAGCAAATCGACATGCAGAATTCTACTGTGGCCGATATCTTACTTTCATCACATGTCTCGAATCCTAGAAAATGTAATGTTTTAAAGAAAGCACCCAGTCTGCAAAGTCTTTCACCAGAAGGTGCTGGTAGGGAATTTTTCTTTGAGGCAAAAGACTTAATTCTAGAAGTCAAAATGTCAAAACAGAGGCTGTCACCCATATATACAGACATCAGTTATCTGCTAGAGGAAATATCTGAAATAAAAAAATCAGTGTGCGTCTCAAGATGACTGTTCCTGTTATTTTTCACTTTCATTGGATATAAGAAGTCCATATCTAATAAATATCAATAAAGGGGAATGATGACTTAGCCACTTACGTACAATGACTCTTGGTCTAATCTTTATAGAGCAAATTATATGTATGCAATAAAAAGTCTTTCCTGCAAATTCTGAATAGTAAAATTGAAGAGAAATTGCTTGATCATAAAATCTGATTGTGAGTAAAAATGTCACTTATTTCGATAATGCATCTACAGTATTGAATTCCAACAGGAGAAAGTCCAGTAAGGACATTTTCTCTTTAACACTCAGGACAGAACTAGATAACATTCAGGAAAACATTTGAGTGCTAGCAAAAAAAAAAAAAAAATACAGTCCTGCACTTTTTTCTCCACCTTTTCCTAGGGATGTACAGTGACCTGGTTCACATGTAATGACAACCCATGGATTGTTTAAACCATGGATAGTTGGGAACTCACAGAAATGAGCTGCCTCCCGACCACTTGCTGCATCCACTTTGCTAAACACCCCAAGGATTCCCCATTCCTGGGTTGAACTTTGGGACATCTGAACCAGATATTCTAGCTTGTTGAGGGAGAAACAACCTAAAGTTTGAACCCATGATTTGTTGTTGGGTTACAATTCTGGATTGTTTCTTCCTCAACAACCCAGAGTGTTGGATTCAAATGGCACAGAGCACAACCAAGGAATGTAAGCAAAGCAGAAACAAAACAGAAGAGGCAAAAATTTGGGAGGCAACAGTCACTCCCACGTGGCCCCAACTAGCCATGGGCAGTCATTACATGTGATAGGATGCCGTTAAAGTGGATGTTTCCCTGTCCTGGTAAACAGCTGCCAATGAAGAGGATTATGAGGCAGGAAAACATACAAGTATAATAATGTGACATCATCCATTTTGTATCACACAATCAACATTACAGGTTGGATCCAGACTTAGTCATGCTTAACGTAGGCCCACTGGAATCAATGCGACAATTAGTCATGGCTAAATCTCGATTTAATCCTATGATTAGGGGGAGAATGAGATTATTTGGGGGAGAATGAGACTCATTAGGGGGAGAATGAGACTATTTGGTGGAAGCTCTGACTAATCTCTTCCACCTCACACAGTCATCATTCCCACTTTATAGTAGAATAGAGTCAAGAAGAAGATGAATATTAAACCAACAATTCTTTCAACTAGCAATGCTCTGGAAGCACCTAATTTTATAGTACTGGCAAAGTTATAAAATTGCCAGAAGTGGATCTGGTACCACCATGGCTTTACCCCATTATCTAAGTGCATTGGAAATGAGCATATTTGGAGCACTGGGAACACAGGAAAGTGCCTTAGTGAGACCCTTGGTCCATCTAGCCCAGTATTGTCGGCACTGACTGGCAGCAGTTCTCCAGGGTTTTAGGCAGGATTCTTTCCTAGCCCTACCTGGAGAAGCTGGAGATTGAACGTAGAACCTGGAACCTTCTGCATATAGTGATGTGCTCTATCATATTGACCTACCGTTGAGTAATCTCCATATGTGTTTGAAGTGGGAAAACCATGTTCACCCTTTTAAAAAATGATTACATTAAAATATTTGATCCTAGGCCAGGGTTACTTCCCATGATAAGCCTGTTCTCTGGAACTGACATAATTCCTTCACTCCGGTTTATGGGGAAAACCTAGATGACATGGATGTCATAGTTTTCCAGTGCTCTTACATTTTTGTGTGAATGGTCAAAGTGCCATATTTCACCTAGTACAGGAGTGGTCCAGGAGGCTTTTGATGATGTGCTTCGTGAAGCCCCAGTTTCATTCTCTCACACACAGTCATGAGTGAACCTTCCATGTCCAATTCCTTAAAAAAAAACTATTATGTGCAAAAGTTGTGTATGTAAATACAGCAGAGTAGCAACTGTGGATCTGGGAGGGGTGGGGTGGGGTGGAGTGGGGGCAGGAAATGGATGATGATTATTTTTTAAGGAGAAAATGGGCCACTCCCATACCAGCCACTAGGAACTCTGCCTCAGACTCATCCATCCACTGGCAGCCTTGTACCCAGCTCTTCCCTCCTTATCTTCCTTCATTTCTTCCTTTGTCTTACTTGCTCGCTGCTTCCAGGCAGGAAGCTATTGCCAGCAACTTCAAATCTTTCCTGAGGAAGGAACTGGCAGGCAGGAGCCTGGAAGGAGGAGCCTTATGGCACAGCAGCAGTGCCAACAACTCCAGGTTAGGTTTTATTTTGTTTTGTTGTGGGGGGGCACTTGGGGAAGGTGCCTTCAGTGGGAGGGGGTGGGCCCTCCTCTCCAAGGCACCTCTGACCTCTTGCTTGCCCTCTTCTTCTAGCCCAATATTCACAACTGCTGAGAGAAGATGAGCACAAGGGAAATGGAAGATGCTGTTCCATCGGTTCACTTTTGTTGTTGTTTGCATATTAGGAGAGGGCAGATGAACAGGTGGAGAGAGGAGGAGGAACTGCAGGACCAGGAGGCTCCAGAGACCGGCCATGGGCCCAATGTCCGGGTGAGGGCTTCAACAAGTGCCCAACAATGCCTATGCCTCCCACTGGTCCTGCAAGCAGCAGAGCATACCTGGCACTGATGGGAGAAAAAAGATCATTCGGCAGCTGCTGCTGGGGGGGGTCTGCACAGTGGCAGTCTGTCTATGCCTGAGGAAAGCCACCTGGCAGGTCCCTTCACACAGAGAGAAAAGCTTTATTTGCATTTTGATGTATAACAAAGAATTGCATGTGCCATAGTTCAAAACAAAATGGGGGGAGGGGAGGATGCCCACCAAATGTAGGCATTTGTTAGGCACAATTATGCATTGCCCACTGTGGAGACAGGCACTGCAGGATTGTATTGGACAACAGAACATGATATTAAGTGCTTTGTGGAACCACAATAGACCTTCCAGATTCCTGGAGATTGTGAAAGAGCCATGCCTCAGCAGCACGAAAAAAAAATCCCCTTGTATGGAGGTGGTATCAGGATAAAGCAGGAGTGAGTAACTGGTGACCCTCCAGATGTTTTGGCCCATCACTCCTATCAGTCCCAGCCAACATAGTCAATGGATGATAGGAGTTGTAGGCCAAAACAACTGGAGAGGCTTAGGTTGCTCATCCCTGGGATAAAGCATGGTTGAAATATCCACAGCCTAAGGCATGTTCTGCTGTGATGCCCAGTGGAAAATGCATCTGCCAGTCTAGTTCAGGCCCTGTTGATTGGTAAAAGGCAGCCTCAAAACTCATCTCCCAAGGCCCTTGCAGCCCTTTGTTAGCTCCTGACCCATGAAAAGAAGTATCACTCCTCAGTCTATAAACTTTCCAAGTGTTTCTCATATGGAGGACTTTTCTGCATGAAGTGGACTAGATGCCAAACTAGCAGTACTGTCATATTACGAATCGATTAATATACAGAAATGTGCCTCTAGGCATTGGCATTTTTGTATTCACCACAGGACTTTCATTTTTCATCAGCTACCAACAGGAAGCTTGTTATGTCTTCAGAGTCATCCTTATCTATACTTTATAGTGAGAAGAAATCTCTGCGTAGCTTTATTTTAAAGTGTCTCCACTATATCATTTTGTGTGCTTGTTATGATGAATTTTTCACTTATTTCAGGGTGAAATATATACAGTGCTGCCAAGGATAGCATGCCATGAAACAGGATGATTACATCTCAAGAGGGTGTTTAAAATTTTCCCTGCATATGCACAGTTTAATACACTGATGGTAAAATACTGTTTAAGACAAAGGCAAAGGGAAAATGGATTAATAGTTTCTGGTAGAGCCATTACAGCACATTTTCTGCATGGGGAAGA
The DNA here is from genome assembly GCA_029215795.1 of Anniella stebbinsi. Classification (NCBI taxonomy): domain Eukaryota; kingdom Metazoa; phylum Chordata; class Lepidosauria; order Squamata; family Anniellidae; genus Anniella; species Anniella stebbinsi. The sequence goes on along the minus strand of JARDYH010000005.1, from coordinate 86,041,085 downwards.
TGAGGGAACTCTCACAAAAGGTGGAGGATTAGATGGAAAAGGCAGATTTTGACCCAGTGAAATGGGGATGGCTATTTAAGGAAAGTGATTTCATTACAGTTGCTATAGCAATCAGAACTATTTGGCAAAAACTAATGAAAAGATTATGAAAGAATTAAGAGAAGGCTGTAAGCGGTCAAAGGAGCCATAGGAATTGAAACCTAATGCATTTCTAAGTAGAATCTATCCAAAAGCGCACAGATTTCTTCAGAAGATATTGTACATATTCAGTTATCTGCTACATTGCAATTGCAAGATCAGTAACCTCCCAGTTACATTAAGACAGCATTCCTAACCCACTTACTAGGGAATAGGCCCCAATGAACTATCCCAACGGGTGGCCTTTTGAGTAAATACGCTTAGGATTGCACTGAAAGAAATATAAAGCTAAACATTCCACACAGATTATCTGCTAAAATTCCGAGTCATAAAAGACTATGGCCTGGTTCGAATGACAGGCTGGGTTCAACAGGGCTTGCTTAACTCCCGATGAGCCATGGCAAAAGCTGGTGCCATTTTGAATATACAAGCTCACCAATCGGAGGCATGCCATGTCATCCCAACTCAGCCATTGTTGGTTATTCAAAAGTTAAACAGCCCTCTCATGACCCTACTACAAACCATGAGTTCTGTGAGGATTGTTTAAGTATCAGATAACCAACAGTGACCCAGTTTGAACGACACAGCAACTCCCCCCCCCCGGATCACCCTGATCAGGGGTTCCGCATTCAAAATGGTGGCTAGCACATGCCACAACTTAACAGGGATTAAATATGCCATGATGAGCCTGGCATGCCATGCAAACCAGGTCAATGGGGCATGATACTTTTCTATACAGAAGCAGTGGCATCACCCAAATAGATCTCCATAGGGCTCAGCATAGCTTGAGGATGCTCTTGGGACAGATGCTACTTAGGTGCTATTTAGAGGTGATGACTGCCTAGAGTCAGTGGGAGTTTTCTTGGAAAAATTAGACTTAGCCATTGCCATTTATGCTTTAGCAACAGCCAGATTGGATTACTCAAAATGATCCTTTGGGGCTGCCTTTGAAAAGTGTTCCGAAACTTCCATCAGTCAAAATACAGCTGCCAGAATAGTCTGCCAGGGCAATAGTCTGAGCAATATTAATCTGGAATTTATTGGTTTCACTGGTTATCATTGCCATTACATTTCTGAGCCCAATTCAAAATCCTAGTCTCACATTTTAAAGCCCTAAATACTCTTTGAATGGGATATTTTAAGACTTGGATTGACATCAGAGTCCCTTTTCCACATCCCCAGACCGTTGAAGGTGCAGCAGCTGAGCATGAAGGACAGGGCCTTCTTGATGATGCCACCACAGTTAATAAATGTCTGCCAAAAGGCGGTCTGGCTGGCCACATCAACATGCTGCAAAACTACTGCTCTTCTGCAGAGCATTTGTGGGAGGGCTTGTGTGATGTGGTTCTGCTATTTTTCTCCTTTATGCTCCTTGTGTTATTGCTGTATAAAGTTTTGCAATCAATCCTATGAATTCCTTCCTTCAGCCGACTTTAAATGTGTTGTGCGCTGCTGCTGGCTTTCACTCTGGTTTTTACATTGTTTTGATTCTGTTTTAAACTTCTAAACTTTTGATATTTTATCATGTTGTATTTTGAGGTTTCAACTTTTGTAAACTGCGCAGGGCGCTTTGTGTATTGGGAGGTACATAAATCTAATAAATAAATAATAATTGTTTTAAAAACAACTACACTCAAGCCTACTCAAGCTTATTGTGTTGTATATTTTTTAATATTTTTCTTTGCAACCAGCTCTTTCAGTGTACTCAGGCTTTGTAAAACAAGTTGTTGGAAATTCAAAAGGGAGAAATAATTCAAATACAAATCCTGGGTGCATTTTTATTATGGGAAGCAGAATACATTTCCAAGCAGAGTAAACCTATGAACAATATTTACATAAACTTTTGCAATTTATTTTATTTCTTTATTTTTAGCTTAAGGAATAAGAAATAGGGAAGGAAATAGCCTCATTCAGCTACTGTACATGCAGCAATTTGGGCTACAATCCTACATACTTAGTTACCTAGAAATAAATAAGCCACATTGGAAATTCACATCTCTCTCAGTCCCAACATTCAAAATTGACCAAATTCCTGATTCTCACACACAGCCTCCAATCCTATGCAAGTAAGAAGTAAGCTTAACTGAAATCAATGGGTTTTAATTCCAACTAAATGTACATAGGCTTACAGTGGGAATCTGCCAAGGGCTTGCATGAGACTTCCACACCAGTAAGATTTTCTTACTGTAAAGGACTGTCACTGTACTGTTATCTGCAGCCTTTGCTGCCATGTTCTGGCAGCTGTCTAGGGTGGACCATTGTAGACTTTATTCAGTGCTTCACTTATGAGGAGACTGGGGTTATGTCTACACCTGCCAGATATCCTGGGGTCATCTCTAGGTCATCCCCGTGCATCCATATGATGCACAGGGGATCCCGGAGTCAACCAGAGATGACCAAGAGTTGACCCTGGGATGACTGAAACTGGGGATATCCCGGGTTTTCCACAGCCCCAGGACAATCCCGAGGATCACGGCTGATGTGGCGCGGCCTCCCGAGTCCTCAAACAGGCACAGAGCTGCATGGGGTGGCTCCATGCCCATGGGGGGGCAGCTATTTCACCATCCCTGGGATGGGGGGGTTGGGCGCCGCACACAGCTCCTCTTAAAAAAAATGGCACCCACGATGTCCCCCTTCCCTTCCGGGACATCGCGCAACCATATAGACACTGGGGGAGGATTGCGGAAGCAGGTAAGTCTGCGATCCTCCCCCTCCCTCCCTCTACATCCTTAGGTGTAGATGAGCCCTGGGTGTTAGCTCCAGTCAGTCCCAGGATGCCCATGATAGACCTGGTGCTGACACTTGGCCTGTTTGCTGCTGCTCCCATCACTGACCATTCTCTGGGTGGGCCATTAAAAGGGTGGCCCTAGGTTATGGAACCCTAGACTTTCCCCCCAAGATCCAGCCCTAGTCGCATCACTGCTGAGAGCTGTCCCACCTAAATCATGGCATGCACATGACTTAACCAACTGCACAGCTTGCTTACTTACTGAAAGAGTTACCACATATCAAGTTCAATCTTGCCCAGAAATCAAGAACTAGAGCTGCAAACCCATATGCATCTGATAGAACCCTATGGGTTTACCCTGTACCTCCTGTTAAGAAGGAAGCTTGGAAAGACCAAATGGGGATACTGGACCGGTACCAAAAAATAGAAGGCTTTTGACTTCTCTGAATAATCCCAACAGTTCAACTGCCTATTGAAGACCCTGCAATGATGATCACAGAGATATGCAGGCTTGCCTTTTAGCTTCTGATATAGGGCCTATCTACACAGTACCTTGGAAAATTTTAAATTGTATTTTAAAACATTCCAAATAGGTGCGTTCTAAAACATCTTAGGCCACATTAACGAGTACTCACGTTACAGGAGAAAAAATCTCCAGTCTTCAAAGCGGTGTGTGAAGTCTCACACACTCTTCTGTCCGTCTCTTTCTCTTTCATTTTTACAATGAGTTTAGGGCAAAGAATTGTGGGAGTTGTAGTTCAGTCACCCACTTCCTCCTTAGTTCTCCTTTCATTCACTAGCTTTCAATGAGTATAGGGCTAGGCACTGTGGGTGTTGTAGTTCACTCACCTACTTCCTCTTTCTTCCCCACCAATCAACTGCTAAGTATTTGGGCGCCGGTCAATGAAGCACTGCCCCCACGAATCACAAACGGTAAGGAAGGACACATTATTTTACTTAAAACGATTTATTAAAAGTAAAAACTGTTGTATATTGCTGAAGTGAGTTTTAAAAAAACCTCAGGTATACATCGTTAATGTGGCCCAAAGAGTTTTCATTACCCTTATGAAACGTTACAAACCTAGTGTGTAGATCGGCCCATAGTCTAGTTGGTATTTTGATGGGGAGCTCAAGATCTGGTCGGATCTACAGGCAAGGAAGGCACAATTTCCCTCTCAAATGTTAATGTTTTGGTCTTCATACTGTTATGAGTTTGCCCTGTCTGATTCCTGTGAATGGCTTTTCCTTGGAAAGTATTACCTGATTAGAGTTTGGGATCTGAGAAAGGAAATTAATATTCATGTAAAGGTTATGGATGATCCTCTAAAAGGGGTCTGGTTGGGACAAACTACTGCAATAATATGTATGTTTACTTGGAAGTAAACCCTGTTGGGCACCCTGAGCCCAAGAAAGTGTGCCTAGGATTGCACCTATGTAAGAGAAACTGCAGTTTGGATAGTTTCAAATATTGGGATAGAGGCCAAACTACACCAAGCAGGATATGACACTTTGAAAATGGTTTGAAAATTGTATATGGAGTGTGTCCTGGGCCCCAACAGTTGTCACTACTGTTATAAACCATTTTAAAGCAGTTGTGTGGATCCTGCCAGAGAGATGCTGGTGTGGGTCTCCAGCTCTCTAGAAAATTGATGTGGGTAGTGGTCACAGGACCAATCGGCAAAGTAAGCTGGACAAAAGAAGGCCTAGAACTAGGCTGACCATATGAAAAGGAGGACAGGGCTACTGTATCTTTAACAGTTTCATAGAAAAGGGAATTTCAGCAGGTGTCATTTGTATGCATGCAGAACCTGGTGAAATTCCCTCATCATCACAACAGTTAAAGCTGCAGAAGCCCTGCCCTCTTTTGTACATGGTCAAGAGGACAGGGCTCCTGCAGCTTTAACTGTTGTGATGAAGAGGGAATTTCACCAGGTTCTGTAGGCATACGAACGACACCTGCTGAAATTCCATGTCCTTTGCAACTGTTAAAGATACAGGAGCCCTGTCCTCCTTTTCAAATGGTCACCCTACCTAGAACATCTAGCAGTATTTTTCTATTCCAACAACTTCATTGACACTGAAAATGCCATGGTAATAGCAACAGTCACCCTTGTTAGGGTAGATTTCTCCTGTGATAGCAGCTGTGACACAATGAACAGAAGCATTTGTCAGCAGGAGCCCTGGGCCATGAGGTTATCTGTACTTCTGATGATCGTGTCCATTAATGTCCTTTGTGTCAGAACAGAGAACTCGGAAGCAAATTTATCATGTCCAAAGCAGTCTCGGGTGATCCAAACAGGAACACAATACAATACCAGCTCTCACTGCTTTCTGATGAGCAGGACAAATGTCTTAAAACAGGATCCACAGGAGATGGGAGAAAAGAGCAGAAAATGTTTCTGGTGAGCCAAAGAGCAGCATAAACCAATATCTTCATGCTAGGAAACAGGGGCAAATGCTAATTCTGAGGCTGTGACTTTTTACAAACGAAGGCATTCAGATAGCTCACATCAATTCCTATTCCTAAACCTGTTCACTGAAGAGTTAGTTCTCTTGATTTCTATGGGATTTACATTGCAATGTGTAGATGATTGCAGCCTCAATTAACATTATTTTTAACTCTTATTTCATTTTATTATTGGATCAAGTGATAACAAAAGCATTTTTTAGGAACACTAACAGAAATCCTTCCTGCTGCAGACAGAAATCCTGCATATGGATAGGGTTACCATCTTTTATCTGGCCCAATTTCTCTCCCTCTAACTGCTGCATCACAGGTAGAAATTCAACCTGTGGAGAGTTTCTTGTCACTGGACGTACATGCCCATGCTGAGGAAAGCTACACCAGTTACATTTGCTCTGCTGTGTTCTCCCACCCACCCATGCATTCCCATCTATGCAAGGTCTAGCTCAGGAGTGGGCAACCTTTATGTGTTGATGGCCGCATCTCCTCACGGGTAATCTGGTGGAAGCTGCATGTTGGCGGTGACTGGGGCCCAAGCCAGCAATGGACAGGACCAGAGTCAAAAGTGGGTAGGTCATCCCTTTTCTCTCCCATTCTTTTCTCTTTCTCCTTTTCCCTTCCCAGGGAAGGGACAGATCTCTCTTGGCAGAGGTCTGAAATGATTGCTTTTGACATTCAGCTGAGGGCCACAGGAAAATAGATTGAGGGTCACAAGTGGTCCAGCTACAACTCTCACAATGTTGAGCTACAGCTTAGAATGACAAGCATATTGGATGCTGCTGGTGGTAAATTCAGAAGCTGGCTGGCTGCTTCTGGTTGGCAGGAATTAGAAGCCAGAGCGTCCAAGCTAACTCCAAACAGCTACAATCTCTCCCACCCCATAAAAACTCCCTTCTAAACCTCCCACACAAAGTTTTTCACCCTGATGATCAGTGTCCCGTACAGGAAGAGTACAACAGTAAAGTGGCAAAACTGAAGGGTCTCTTCCAAGACAATTCGAATACTGAATACACCCTCACAAGACACCATTAGGTCACTATTAGGCCCACTTAACAGGAACCGACTGAGGCTGTGAAACAAATGGTTTGCCCACATCTGTACATTGAGCTCAAACTCCCACACAAATCACACTCCACTTGACAACACTGGCTCATAGTTGGCGACTACAACTCTTACAGAAGTAAGATGGCGGGATGCTTAGAGATACATGGTCACCAGTTTGTTTATTTTCCTCCTCCTCACTAGAATCCTGTGAAGTACATCAATATCATTCCCATTTCACATCCTTTCATGCTTAATCCTCACTTACCTTCTTCTGTTTCTTTAACATGACCTCGTCTTCTTTCTCTTGGTTGCATTTCTGGTGTCAGAGAGACCTGTGTTTACCACACTTACACCAGTGCCCTAAGCTTCTGAACTTGCTTCAACTGCCTATTATGTTTCTGTTACAGGCACAGGAATCCAGAAAGTGTTCAGCTAAGATGACCATATGTAAAAGAGAACTGGGCTCCTGTACTCTGGATAGTTGTGTAGAAAAAGACATTTCAGCTTTCAAAACAAGCAACACCTGAAATTCTCTTTTCTACCCAAATATTAAAGGTTCAGGAGCCCCGTGCTCTTTTGCATTGTGTAAAGCAGGGGTGGGCAATTTGTGCCCCACCAGCTGTTTTGGCCTATAACTCCCATCAACCATAGCCCTCATAGCCAATAGTGAGGAATGATGGGAGTTGTAGGCCAAAACAGCTGGGGGAGCACAAATTCCCTACCCTTAGTGTAAAGGGTTCCCTCCAAGTCCATAAACCAGGGGGGGAGCAAGTTGTGTCCCTTCATATGTTTTGGACTACAACTCCCATGATCCCTCACAATTAGCTGTGCTGGCTAGAGCTGATAAGAATTGTAGGTCAAAATATCAGGAGGGTCACAAGTTGCCCTCTTCTGCCATTAACAGTTCAAAGAGGTTTGGTTGAGTAAAACAGTTCCAATAGGCTGTGGTGGATGCGAACCTACCAGCAGATGATGATGATGATGATTTATTCAATCTATACCCTGTCTCTATACAGAATACCCTAGATTACTACTTAGGCTCTACTGACTTATGCCATACCTCCTTGCAAGTTCCTTTTAGGGCTGCATCTAAATCAGGTAGGGATGTTGGAGAAATCCACAATGGATTCAAATGAATTGGGATTTCTAGGAATCTAACCTGCAGCTTCCGTAGTGGCCTGGACGAATTTCACAGATATGTGGTCTGGTTTTTAAAAAAAATTTGGAGGAGGTTTTGTGCAAATTCAAACTTGCATTAATGTGCACAAGCACTAATGCACACTTGTGCAAGTGAAACAAAATTCTTGTACGTCTCTAAAAAGATCCAATTCTATCAATGAACGGAAATGGAACAAAAGAAGTGAGATGAATGACTACCAAGAAGAGGCTCTTTTCTGTCATGGCACCCAGGTTGTGGAATGAATGAGTTTCCCAGGGTGCCTCTAGATGAGCGCTTTTCCCCGTAGTGACTTTGGACTGGCGGCAGGTGGTCTACATGATGCTGCCGCCACTTCGAGGTCATCTACGGGCAATGCCCCAAAGTTCCACTCTAAACACGTCAGGCATTTACCCTGACTTTTTGGAGCCAGGTGACGACAGCATTTGCCTTCTGTCGCTCTTGCTCTGGAGCTTCTGGGAGGTGTGCAAAGTCTATGGCGACTACTGATTGGTCGCCATGGCCTGGGTAGGGAAGGGGCTGGACCAGTGAGCTATAAGCTCACTGCACCACCTCCTCGCCTCCGCAGACCTCTCCCCTTGTCCTCCCATTTAAAACAGTAAAAATAAAAATAAAACTTACCTTGGAAGAGGGGGACAGAATATCCCAGGCACCCCTAAAACTGCCACTCGTGCTATGTTGGGCAGGCGCTGCAGCAGCAGCAGCAGCAGCAGCAGGAAAGCCCGCTGTGGCGCTCCTTCTGCTGTAGATGGGTGGAAGGAGCACCAATGTAGAGTGCACTACTGCCTGCCTGCCGTCACTGCCACACTGCTGCCCCGACACCGTGAAGATGAGGGCCCAGAAAGGTTAACCTGCCACCTACATTGTGCTCTCTCAAGTGAAGACCTTTTTATTTTCCCAGGCATTTTAATTTTAAAACTGTTGCTGCATTTTAAATCTCTGCATTGCTAGATGGTTTTATCTATCACTTTTATACTGTAGTTTTAACTTTAAATTTTTATATTGTGTTTTATACTGTGTTTTGTGGTTTAAATTGTTGTGAGCTGCCCAGAGCGCTTTGGCTATTGGGTGATATAGAAATATAATAAATCAATAATATCAGGATATACCTCAAACATGAAAGTGATATTTAAATAATCAGAAATAGGCACTCTGAAGTCATTAATTCCCTTGATGAAGAATTGCTATGAACTATATGAAAATGAAAAATATGTAAATGCGAAAGAAAGAAAGAAAGAAAGAAAGAAGGTGAAGTGTTCAGGGAAACTCTTTTATGCATCTGAGTAGTTGCAAAAATCAAATGAGATTCAATTACGGGGTGATAAGCAAAAGTCAAGTAGGGTATGAAACACTCTGTTATGAAGATGGACATGCTATTATACATTCACAAACTGCACAGCCTGACCCCACCGTAAAAGAGAAAACTGCTCATATGAAGATTGATATGAATGGTCTGATGAGATAATTGATCACCCACACGGGGTATCCCATTATGAGTAAAGGCATCACTTTTATTGTTGCCTTAAAAATAAGTTGTATGGAAAGTAACAGTGTTGCCCATTTTCAAAAGGGATACTCTTAATGTTCAGATGTTGTAGCAAGATATTTCTCCATTTACTTTGGGTTTTGGTGGGGGGGTTGTTTTGGTGGGGGTTAATGTTGTGGGGTTATTTTTTATTTTTATTTTTTTAGTCTGTGTTGGTTTACTTGATTACAGGAATCGGGATGTCTGTTCAGGAAGGTCTGAGGAAGAAGATGGAAGCTTTTGCAGGAGTTTCAACTGAACATCAGAGGAAGAGCTTAGGAAATTGAAATTTAGGTTGTAAAAGTGATCAAGAAATGACTCTCCTGATTAGCTGGAGCTGGGGAGGGAAAATAACAAATTTTAAGATATAAAAACTTAAGAAAGAACAAAAGAAAAATAGAGAGAAGGGAAAGCAAGGAAGGATGGATTAATTTGATGCTCAAACTCACAACCCTATAGTCTCTCCATTTGCAAGAGCTGAGCCCTCTCAGGAGCTGAGAAAAGAATCTAAACATCTTTTCCTTTCCCATTAGTTTAATAATAGAAAATTACAGGAGAAGAAAAGCTTAGAAGTAGGAATTATGATAAATTTCCAGAGGCCCACTACAGAAGTGAAGGCAGGCAGAAGGGATTTGTGTATCTATCTCATGGCATAGTCCCATTAGAACTGGGAGGGGAGCCATGTGATATTAGGGTTGTGAAGAAAGAAGGGGATGAGGAAGCAATCTGGCAGATTTCGAGTCATGCTTGCTGAGGTAGAAATGCAAGGAGCAGAAAGAGAAGTCGGGATGGAGGTAATGTCTGGTATAATTTCTGAAGTGCCTCAGTTTAGTAAGAATGATCCAAAAATAACACTTTAGCCAAAATCCTGTTTTCTTTTATCCGTACCATAATTGCACATCAAATAAGCTAAATTAATTATTAGCTTTTCCTGGGTAGTTAAGTGTGGGTACTGGGTAAAATTACAGTGATCCCCAGGCCTTTTACTGCTGTTATATACAATTGTGAAAGTCTGATCATTATTTTTAATATTTCAGGGTGTTTAATATTAAAGTTTAAACCTGTGGATTCCACAGCAGACTAGATTTTTCTGAGTCACGCAGATTCCATGGCCTAGAGGACTGGGTTTTTTTTACTTTGGGGAGGAATTTGTGCAAATTTAACTCTAATGTGCACTTGTGCATATGGAACAAAATCCTCATACATCCCCCCAAAATAAGATTGCATCAAGGAGCAGATATCAAAATGAAAAACAATCCATGAAACACAGGGCTTATCTACACCTAAGGGTGTAGAAGGAGAGAGGGGGAAAGACCACGGACTTACCTGCTACTTCAGCAATCCTCCCCTAGCATCTAGATGGCTGCGCAACATCTTGGAAGGGAAGAGGAATATCGCGGCCACCATTTTTTAAAAAAAATCTTTACTGAAGAGGAGCCGCGCTGCCCCGATCCATGGAAAAGGTACCAAAAAAACCCCATGCCCAACCCCCATGCCATCCCAGGGATGGCAACATTGCTGCCCCCCACCTGCATGGGCACAGAGACACCCCACGTAGCTCCATGCCCATTTCAGGACCCTGGGAGTGCATGCCATGCAAGCCGCGCTCCTTGGGATGGCCCCGAGACCATGGGAAAACTGGGATAACCCCGGTTCTAGTTATCCTGCTGTCATCCCAAGGTCATCCCTGATTGATCCTGCGAACCCGTGTGTCATATGGACGCACAGGGATGACTTAGAGACGACCCCGGGATAAATGGCTGGTGCAGACATGGCTGCAGATGAAACAGATTGAACAAAATCCATATATCCCGTGTGTGTGTGTGTGTGTGTGTGTGTGTGTTGAATCTAAGAAAAACTACAAGGTTAGACAAATGCATCCTCCTAGAACAGGGAATGGGCATTTTAAAAGTACTTACACGTATGGAACATAGGAACATGAGGCCATGAAACATACTTTTAAATTTAACTGAAAGGTAATTCATTATTTTTTTTTAAAAAAAAGTTTAAAATGTTATTGTAATTGTTGCAGGCTTTTGAGAATGCACTACAATGCAAGTACACTCTCGATTAAATTGTGAAAAGTGATCATTCTTCTCCTCTGTCACACATTGAATTTATTCAGGTGTTTTGCTGAGGTGGTTGCCATTCTCCTGCTACAAAAGGAAAATTGACAGCTAGAAGAGCCCTAATCATGGCTTCTGTGTGAGGAGGCGTCTAAAAAAATAAAAATAAATAGATGCAAGCTTTTGAAGATGAGTGGTAAACAAATCTTAAAAGAGAAAAATGAAAAATGGTAAGAAATAAGGTGGGGTCCTTATGAATTCACCTTGATGTGTCAGAGGAGAATGTCACTCCATTATCAATTAAAATCCCTTTCCTGCCATCCCTGTTAATGAGAAAACCCTCTACCTTTAGTGCTACAGAAGAAAAGATAGCTTGTATTTAATGGAATGGATTCCTACAGCCTCAGACAATGAGTTCCTTTCCCCCATTTTCAAAGGACTCTCCCATTTGTCTTCCTTTCTATGCTAATAATAAAGCAGATGAATGTTTATCTGGGGCAATAAATAGAGCCTTATTAGTGTGTGTTAGTAGAACCATCACATTAGCCCGACTGTTCAGAGAGGGAGATCGGTTAAAGTTTGGCAAGAAAAGATATAACTCTCATAAGTACCATGCCTCTTAACAACGATGCATAATGGTCTTCAGATAACTGGGGAAGAGGGGGTTACTCAATTGGGACAGCTCCATGTTGCTGTGTTTATATTGCCCTATGGAAATATTTATGTGGGAATCAAAAGCTGCCTTCAAGGATGCAAAGAGAGGTTCTATTCCTCCCCTGGAAGCATCTCACTTTCTCTCTCTAGCAGATGCACAACTTGAACTGTGCCTTCTGCACCCAGGATCATTATTTTTGTTTCCGTTGCTACCAGCTCAATTTGGGCATCAATAGTTATGGATTCCTCTGATGCACGATCTGAATTCAGGAGGAGGAGGAGCCGTCAACACACAATGTTTTCTCAGTGATCTGACCTGTGGAACCATTTCATCTGCGCCGCTCCCAATTCCCAAATAGTTCCTTTGAAGAAGTAAGAGTCTGTACTGTTGATTCTCTTGGTTTAGTTTGTGCTGAAAGAATTTATAGTAAATTTTATCTTGACATATAAGTGACATTCCAAAACTATCCTTAGCTCAGCTGTGTAGTAACATGGTTGTCTCCAAGGGTGGAAAGAGTGGAATATAAGCTACCTTTCTGCTTCAAGATAGCGAATAAGTAGTGCATAATGAGGTTTTCTTATTTCCGAAGACTGTTCATTATTAATTAGTGATGGGTGAGCTCCCTTCAAGCTTAATTCAGAATTGGCTTGCTATGTGCAAGTTTTCAATGCGTACTCAGAAAAAAACTTATCCGCTTTCTGAGAGTTCTGTCCCAGTTTGTATTTTTGACATTGATGCTGCCGTTATTGAATTACCCCCTGAGGATATAGCCTTATTTTCTTCTATCTTTCACCCTCCCAACATAACCAGCTGTGGCAAAGATTACCTGGCTATGCAATAGCACCTCCCTGCCCACCAAAATGCCACTCTGGATTATTTGACCAGGTCATGTAGTCGTTATTTTATTATTTCATTTATTATATTCTATACAACCCCATACCCAAAGCTCTCTGGGCAGTTCACAATAATTATTACCTTTATAAACCTCTTCTACATAAACTTTCTGCTCTCCAATTTTATCCTCACAACAACAACCCTGTGAGGTAGGTTGGGCTGAGAGTCTATGACTGGCCCAAAGCCACCTAGTGAGGTGTATGGCCAAGTGGGGACAAGAATATGGGTCTCCCCAATTGTAGTTCACAGCACACCATACTAGTTTAGTTTACTTTGCTTTAATTGACAAAAAAAATCAACAAAAGCAAGAGTTAACACTGAAGACCTTCTGCACTTTCTGCTTTGGTTATTGGCTCTGTTCAATACTGTTCAACACTCTAAGCCACCGAAAGATTTCTGGAGAAAATGGTGCTTGATTCATAATTAAGGATGGCTGAGAATTTCAGTTCAGTTCAAGTTCAATAAGAATTTACCAACATTCACACATTTCTTCATATATTTGGGATGGACAAAATGTGGGATTTTAACATTTTGAATGTTGGAGAAATCAAAACTGACTGATCCATCCAATCATGACCAGGGTTTGGAGTGCTTAGCTCGTAAAAGCCTGTGTTTGAATCCCGATGTATACAACCACCTTTGTGGTGCTGAATACGGGTAGTCACTTCTTTTTTCCAATAGGCTTTTCATCTTCAACAGATACATGGCAAGCAGATGCAACAAGAAAACTGAGGGTGAAGAGAATAAAACCATCCTCTTCTTCCTCACCTCCTGTTCCCTCATCCTCTTCTCATGAATTCTTTGTGGGTGTTCAATCGTTACTCCTTAACCTGTAGCACACTGAGAATGTGCATGTCTGGTGGTAGTTGGGGTGTCACAAGTAACTGCCCATGGTTTCTACCCAAATACTGCAGTCTCATAACACTAGCAGATGAGGTGGAACATGTTGTGTCTTCTCCAACACAAGCAATTTCCTTGCCTAAGAATGAATTGAGTTTATAGGATTTTGCATAGAGTAAACATGGACAATACTTGGTGCTGCGGCCATGCTTGTGTTTGGGTCAATTTTTCATATATGTACAATACTGCAATAAGGGGTCAGTAGCTCAAGACTCTGGCCAGATCCACACCAAGCAGGATATAGCACTATGAAAGTACTATGAAAGCGGTATATGCTATGTGTCATGGGTCCCAACAGGTGTCAATGCAGTGCATACCACTTTCATAGTGCTATATCCTGCTTGGTGTGGATCTGGCCACTGTATTCTTTTCTTGGTGCTAAGCAATACATACTTGTTTAGTGAGAAAATAAAGGGAGAGTATGAGTATGAAAAATCCACATTTAGTGAAATTTATTATAATAACAAATTGGGGAGTTTATTTATACACTTCCCCTTAAAAGAGAAGGATGCAGTCGATCATATTAATTATATTACCCAACTGAGAGGAAGAAATAATCCTGGAAACAGAAATCTAATCACTTCTTTGTAATTTACTAAACAAAACTAATACCAAAAGAATAGTTTTTTCTGGTATATTTATAGCAAAGTCAACGTTAAAGTGTCTACAATTGCAATTCATAACAATGAATAAATAACTGGAAGTAATAAGTGGGAGTCTGTGTAGCGCAGAAGAATTACAATAGTTTTCCTTTTTTTCCCCAGAAGAAACTAAAATACTTGGCAGAGTCTTTGAAATACCATGGTAGTTCATACAAAATTATTTGTTTCTGTGGAGAGACAAATAGGTCACTCCCAGGATTACAGCTTGATTTATCAGACATGCCAAATAAAATCATGGATCCTAATGTTTTACATCTCATGATGCATAAGCACTCAGTGCAAAAGTAAAGCTGATGCCAATTTGAGACTTGCCAAGCTGAATGCAACCACCAGCTGAGTTTGGCAAACCACCAGAAACTCAATGAACATCCTATCTTTGCTTCCTAGGTTGTCAAGCATCTGGCAGTCCAAAATCCATGGCCAGTGGGGTGCCTTTTCATACATTCTAATACAAATACTATGAAGGCTCACTGTACTCATTCTCATGGCAAGTTATTTTCCATTTAAAAACTTTGGGTTTAGTAGCATATTCCATATCATCACCATGGTACAGCTAAGCTTGGAATCCCAGACTGAACAGAAACAGCATGGTCCTGCCAGTTACGATGTATATATGACTTTAATTGCATTCTGCCTGCAGTCTTTGGTATGTTTTATCTGACTACTGCTTCGATTTAATGACATTTTAGCGCTTGAAATGCTTTCATAGGATCAACTTATTATTGCTTGTGTTATACCTATTTTGTGGGTGAACCACAAATAGATAAATAAAGGATGTTCTTAAAACAGGTGTGCAACTTGTAGCCCTCCAGGTGTTTTTGGACTACAACTCCCATAAGCCTTAGCCAGCAAGGAACCCTGGATCCCAATGCTATGGCTGTACAACAGTGAGGCATCTTTTCTCTTAACTCAAATGAGGCCCAATGGATAATGCCAGTGTGAGTGCATGTGTGTGCATTGTGTGTGTGTGTGGGGGGGGGGGGTATAGGTTCTACATGTCATGTCATTCATGTAAAAGAACAAATTGATTATTTTGCCCACCTCACTGCAAAAGTATTCTCCCCTCAAAAAACAATTTGAGATAGTGTGAAGAAATATCACCAGATGAAATGCCTCTGTATTGCCACAGTAAAGTAATCAGACACTGATGTGACATTCTAAGTAGTCACCATGGGTCAGATCAACACCTTATGTCAAATCATTATGATCCCATCATAGTAACACTATAACCCTCTTTCACATTTATACCTCGTAGGACACACAATAACAGTTGTTGCAGTAGTTTGTATAATACTGAATAAAAAGTAGGGATGTGCATTGAATCGGATCCAATGTCCAATTCCGATACGATTCAAGCAAAATCAGACGTCTGATTCCTGATTCCGATGCCGGTTCAAGGAGCTCCGATTTTATCTGATCCAAATTTTTTTTTTGGTCCGATTTGCATCGGATAAAATTGGAGAATCGGACAACATTTTGAATGATTTCCCCCATAGCCTAGTATTGTGGTTAAAAATGCCTATAACTGTTTTAGTTTTAAAGATAGCAGCATGAAACGTGGCCACATTGCAGATGGGTTTGAGGTACTTATGTGTGATAAATTTCAGAAAGATAGGTGCAGTACTCCTTACTCCTCTCCTCTTGAGTCCTCCTCTCAACTTGACTGGAGAAGCAAAATCTCAGGGCATAAGGTAGAATAGTGCATGTAGGCCATGCATGTTCCACTGGTGGACCACTCGGCAGTTTCTAAGGAACTATTTGCTGGTCATTGGGATACTTGCACTATAGTTGTGACAGTGCCATTTTTAAAAAATGAAACTCTGGACATGCTCAGAGGCTTTTTTATTTATCAGGAATGCTGTTTTCTCTGTCCTAATATATCAGGAGTGTAGCAGCTGTAAAGCATAAAATGCAGGGTGGGAGTGGGGAAATAATTTATGTTATTGTTGAATGTTCATTGTGCGCTTTGCAGTTAAAGTAAGTGAGATTCACATAGGTTTTTTGTGATTATGTTTTATTGTTTTTAATATTTTAAGTGTTTTATGTATTCTATTGTTGTAAGCCGCCTTGTGAGGGCTTCTGTCCTGGAAGGCAGCCAAGAAATTAAATTAAATTAATAATAAATTCAAACTACACATTACTGAAGATTTCTCTAGATGGGGCTTTTATCCTATGATTGAGATAGGTTACTCATGGAAGTTTGCGGGTCCCTTATATGACTTTGTCAACCTCCAGTACCTCTCCTGTGTTTTCTGATCCTTTCACAGCTTAATTTGAAATTGACATAATGAGGTAATAAAAAGATCCACTCTGAATTGTTTTGAATTTGTCCATGTAAAGAGGAAGTGGCGCTAAAGCAACAGCACCATCTAATGGCTGTATGACATATAGAACTCTCAGATAAAGGGGGGCAGGGGAAAAAGAAAGCACATGTAAGGGCCAATCTTAATCCCACAAAGAACCAGGAAGTAGAAGCCCCAGGAAAAT
Organism: Anniella stebbinsi; assembly: GCA_029215795.1. Classification (NCBI taxonomy): domain Eukaryota; kingdom Metazoa; phylum Chordata; class Lepidosauria; order Squamata; family Anniellidae; genus Anniella; species Anniella stebbinsi. The sequence continues at coordinate 86,024,345 of JARDYH010000005.1, read as the reverse complement.
TGCAAGATAAAAAGTGTGAACAGCCCTGAGACTGATTACTTTATTTACTTTAGTGTAGCTGTGCACAGCCCCAATTCAGATCAAGATCAGAATGCAACAGGAGGGGATAATTAAACTTCCCCACAATTTTTAAAATTCCATCCACCCACTTTCTCCAGTGGGGCAGAGGGGTAAAAAAAATATTAAAAAGCCTGCATTGACTCTAATAGAGACTGTTTGTTTGTTTCCTTTTTTAATTTTTTTGACTGCCCCACCCCACTCCCATTTCAGGGAAAACATTATTGGGTGGGAGGTTTAAGCCTCTCTTCCCGATGTGCACTGGTCCCAATCTGAATTGGGGCCATGTGCATTTGCACTAAAGTAAATGAAATCTAAGCCTCAATTACACGGTACGTGACTAGCATAAGGTGTAGTTTGGTCCTCAATTAATGCATATTCCAGAGTCTAAAATTAGCTATCGACACCACTGCTGTGACTACACTACTCTTTCAGCCTTTTCACAAAAGCTTCCCATTTCCCTATATATATATATATATATATATACACACACATATGTTGTAGAAAGCCATTTTTGATGTGAAAATCAGAGCCAATAAATATTCATTTATAATTGAACTGCTGTATGGGTAAAACCCCAGGATATTTGGCATCTAAAGGTTAAAACATGTTTTGTTCCCTTGTTGCTCTTTCAAAAAACCCTTTGGTGAGGCATGCTCCCAGTGGCTTAGTCATTTCGCTTGTTCAGTATCGTACTACAAATCCCTAATTTAATTTATATGAAGTATTGTTTCCTTCCACTGAATGGTACAGGACACCAGCTGTCTTAGATTGCAATCCTATCCCCATTTACCTGGGAGTAAACCCCTTGAACTCAATGGGACATGCTTCTGAGTAGGCATAGGATTGTACTGTTGATCTAAAACATGCAAAGCCATTTACGCAGACACCTGTGGGCCGCCAATGGCATGCTGGGAGGTGTAGCACTGGCATGTAGAGTGGCTGATTTTAAATAAAGTAGGGGTTAGCAAACCAGGTCACTATGTGCAAACCAGGTCACTACCTCTCAATCCTAACTCAGCTCCCACTTTCCTGACCTGTCACTAACTGTCTTTGTTTTCCTTCTACCTGACTTTCTCCAACTGCCACTAACCCTGGCCGTCATTCCATTCTAGCCTCACCTTATGCCTACAACTCCCAGCATGCCTTGGGCAATTTAATTTGTTTAAAAGTTAACTCATAGGCCTAGCACTGGCCTACTACTTTAAGATGATTACCTTGCAGACATATATCTTAGGTGACCCGAGCAACGATATATATATAATCAGTGCAAGGCCGGTGCTTTCAGGTATATTTGTGATCTGCCTCAAATCTGCTGCCCAGCTCTAGCTTCTATTAAAACCTAGAGGCTCAGAGAGGAAAACAACAAAGGGTAAAATGTTTTATTTTTGTTTTGTTTTTTAAAAAAAGAAACCAGGTTTTACAGAAGCATGTGTGAGTTATGAAACATCAGTCACAAAGGACAAATGAAGTTCAGAGAGTATAATAAAAGATAAGAAAAACAAAAGTGGAAACTGTAAATAAGGCTGGTAGAAACATTAAGATAAATAATAAGCAGAATTTCTCATAAATAAGGAACAAGAAATCATGTGAAAAATTGGGGGCACCTAAACAGATGACACAATGAGAAGAATAATTTATAGAGAGAAGGGGTATAAGAAACATTTACCAGACCTTCTGGTTTGTTTCCCTTGATGATAATCTTATTTATCCCATATCCATGGCCCATAACCTTGGAGTTTTATTTGATTCTAAGTTCTCCCTTAGGAATCGTATTTATCAGGCACTAAAATTGTCATAGCAAGCATTTTAGGACTCATTCTAGACTGTGACCTGTGCTTTCTTACCAGGAGGCTGAAATGGTTGTAATACTATTGCAATGTCTTCTGCAGGTTATTGTAACTTATTGCTTGCTAACTTCTTGGATTTCAACTTGCCTGTCAAACTCAGCTGCTGCAGATGCTTATGAAATATTAAATCCTTCAAGCAATAAAAAAACTGCAAGTGATAAATAATTCTGTCACTCTTTAACATTATGCTTATCAAGGGTGCCTACAGTTCAGCAGCAGCCTTTGATTTCTCCTTCCTCCATCCCAAATCCTGCTGGACAAGAAGCACAGAATGAAGCAAAATCCATCACACTTTTAAAAACATGGGTCCAGGATCTGCCTTCCATTGACAGAAAGTTTGCTGGAATTTGGAGGATCTCCCTGCTCCCTGCACCACATCTCACCCCATTCCGTAGGGTCTTAAGAACATAAGAGGAGCCATGCTGGATCAGACCAAAGGTCTATCCAGTCCAGCACTCGGTTCACACAGTGGCCAACCAACTGTCAACCAGAAACCCACAGGCAGGGCATGAGGGCAACAGCACCCTCCCACCCATGTTCCCCAGCAACTAGTATACCTAAGCTTACTGCCTCTGATACTGAAGGTAGCACATAGTCATCTGGACTAATAGCCATTTATAGCCTTCTTCTCTTCTTCTGAATCTCTGTGTGGCATTTAGGAGGCTGGAGAGGCAGATGTGGATAGGAGGGGGCAGGGAAGGCCACTTCACTAGTTCCCAACCTGAGATTAGCAGAGTTGGACAGATGTTTGTAAGAAAGTGGAAAGATTTTATTACCTAGTTTGGAGAATCAGGAAATCTTGCTAATGTCATAGAATCATAGAGTGAGCAGGAACCAACATACTTCCAATGCAGGAAATCCATTACTGTATTTCATCGATTCTAAGATGCACTTTTTCTCCCATGTTTACATCTGTAAAAATGGGGTGCGTCTTAGAATCGATGGCGCCTTGCAATTGCGGGATTTCTTCCGCATTTTGCAGAAGGCACTAGGGCTCTGCACACCCACTCCCGCAACTCACCCTAGCGGGTCCCAAGAGACTCCACAAGGCCAGTCAGAAGTCTCCCCTCCCCCCTTACCTTGATCGCTGTTGCCTTGGCCTGGGTAGGCTTTAGTACTGGGAAGGAGGCCGTGATCTCAGGAAATCTCGTGAGATCTCAGCCTCCTTCCCAGTACTGAAGCCTTCCCAGGCCGAGGCAGCAGCAATCAAGGTAATTGAGGAAGGGGGACTTGTGAGGGGGGAGGGGGGACATGCAGGGGGGGCTTGCAAGGGGGGAGGGGGGACTTGCGGGGCCCTAACCCCCCTCCCCTCCATCACCGTCGTCCATCCTCGCTGCCCCCACCACTGCTCCGTGCCACTGGCAACGCTTGCTTCGTTACTGGGAACGTCGCCTTGCCAGGACAAGGTGAACGATGGCAGCGGTGCAGAGCAGCAGTGGCAACGGCAATGAGGACGGACGACAGCGATGAAGGTGAGGGGGAAAGGGGTGCTGAAATTAAGGTGTGTCTTAGAATCGACGCAAAGCTTTTTCCCTGTTGGTGGCCCTGAAATTTAGGTGCATCTTACAATCGATGGCGTCTTACATTCTGTGAAATACGGTACTACTGCATCCCCAATAAGTGACCATCTTGCCTCAGTTTCAAAAACTCTAATGAAGGAGAGCCCGCCACTTTCTGAGACAGTTTGTTCCACTGGTGAACAGCTTGTACCATCCGGCAATTCTTTCTCATATTTAGCTGAAACCCTTTTCTTGTCATTTGACTCCTTTTGTTCATATCCTACCTTCTGGAGCCCTGCAAATATTTGAAGATGACTAACATATCACTTCACAAACATCTCTTCTCCAGGGTAAACGTACCCAATTCCATCAATCTTTCCTCGTAGAGCTTGGTCTTCAGGCGTCTCACCATCTTTGTCTCCATCATTTGGACATGTTTCGGCCTGTCAATATCCTTCTTAACCTGTGGTGCCCAAAACTGGTACACACCATGGTCCAGGTGAGGTTTGACCAAAGGAGAACAGAGCAGTACCATTACATCTCACAATGTGAACATTTTCCTTCTCTTGATGCAACCTGGGCCAAATCTACACTAAGCAGGATATGACACTTTGAAAACATCTTGAAAACTGTATATGGAGTGTGTCCTGGGCCCCAACAGTTGTCAGTGCACGTCAATACCATTATAAAGCTGAAGGGTAAATCCTGCCCTGGAATTGTAACAACTTTTTTATAGCTGCGCTGCTGGCTCTTATTTAGCTTTGCACTGCAGGCTCCTATTTAGCTTGTGATCTGGTAAAACCGCTAGATGAGAAGTGAGCAACTCCTGGTGCTCCTGGGGGTAATTTTCTTCCACCTGGGCTTCCAACCGTGGCTCAGTTGTGATTTTTTAAAAAGAAAATCAACAGTTCACCACTGAGAGCTTCTCGAAATGAACGATTTATAGGACACTCATGACTGGCCACTCACAGAATTTTGTGGGTCGATTACATGATGTTGTGAACAGTTAGAACGCCTCCTGAGCTATTCTCCCACCCCTTAGCCTGTTGTCAGAAAACACAGTGGCCGCCCAGAAGAAAAGGGATCACAAAGTGGAAGTTACAAAGAGAATATTTGTACATTAGGTTCCTAAAATTGGTAACTTGAATCTTTAAGGTGGAGCAAAAGAACGTTGACTCTAATGATGTGTCTAGGGCCGGATCTACACCAAGCAGAACATAACACTTTGAAAACTGTATATGGAGTGTGTCCTGGGCCCCAACAGTTGTCACTACTGTTATAAACCATTTTAAAGCAGTAGTGTAGATCCTGCCTTACACTACAGAATAAGTCTCAAGATACTTCTTTTTGCTGGTGGAGGTGAAAATCTGTGAAAGGTAGACTTTCTGAACAAACTAATATCCTAAATAATTCCTGCTTTGCTCAGCAAGGTCATCCTGCCAACTTTATCCTGTTAAATATATAATAACCTCTAGGCTAGGCTGGCATCAATTTGTGTATCAGCTACATCTGGCAATGGCTCTTCTACAAATGATTTAAAAAGCTGATGTAGAGATATTAAAATGTTTCATTCTGGCAGCTGGGAATTTGCCATATATCCTAAGGAGCTGCCCTTCTGTTATATTGACATTCATAAGAGCTTATTTCCTTCCTGCCTACATCTAGAACGGGTGGGTCATTGTGTGCAGGGAAATTATGTAAGTGTATTCTTTGATAGGGTTGTGTTTTCTAAAAAGGTAACCTTTTCCATGCCACATAGCCTTTACAGAATTTGCACAGACCAACATGTTCTCATGATAGTGAACTAGCAGATGTGGTGATTTTCCAAGCTCACAGCTGGAACAAGCAAAACAAACCAGGAAAGTTTCCCTTTCACACAGAAGTGGTTAAGCAATTCACCCCAAAATTGCAATAGATATCAAATCAATATCAAAACTTGAAATGCTGCCCGAGACAATGGATGTCAAAGATTGTTTTGTTCTGCTCACACTCACCCATTCTGTAAAGCACTGAAAATCAGTAGCAATTATTTATGCAGCAATCTTGTAGATGTCATTCTAACCCATATTTTTCCAAACCCAAATTGTTAGAGCTTGAGATGAGTTTGTTTAATTCCAGTTTCTTACCATGGAAGTTATGTCTTTGCCCGGCACATTCTCAAAAGGCAGTGTGTGAATAGATAAACATCACCCCCAGATTGGATGCTCTGAGCACTACCCAATCATCGCTCTACCCAATCATGTGGAATTGGAATTTATTTCATATACTTTGAGGGGTATCATAATTTTTGTGGGTATGTATCCTGTTATATCCCTTCCACACTAGCAGACATGACATATCAAGAAAAGGGACAATTCTCACCCATGTTACCATTTTCAAGAAGATGGAAAAACAGTACCAATAGGATGTAATTTGTATCTGGTCTAGAGGGCAGGGCTCCTGCAGCTTTAACTGTTTTGATGAAGAGGGAATTTCACCAGGTGCTGCATGCATACAAATGACACCTGCTGAAATTCCCTTTTCTATACAACTGCTAAAGGTACAGGAGCCCTGTCCACCTTTCCATATGGTCATCCCAAGTACTAAAGCAATTTACACCTGCAGAGAAGGTGCTACACTTCACCCTTTCCACACACACAAAAAAGTATGTTTTCTGCAGTCTAGGAAGAAATGGGAAAATCCCAGGGGAAACACAGAAGGACAACAAGTTCAGCAACAGATTTATTAGTTGCCACCATGGGGGCTGCCCTTTGGATGTTCCAGCCGTACAGATGTTCAGCCTTCTGCACACCATATTTCTAGCTGTCACTACATTGGATTTAAAGGATTTTGGCAAGGAACAGATGAACTAATGATTTCAACTTTAATAATTAGTAACACCTATAGCTTTGCACTCCCCTCTGAAAATTCGAAGCTTTGATGGAGCTCAGTCGAAGCTTCGAGTTTGCGGAGTGGAGCAGGGACGGTTTAAAAAACATCAAATAACCACGGAGAGGAGCCCCTTTAGAGCTTCGATCCATTTTTGGATAACCGCTACAATATAGTCTATGGACATTAACAAAAATGCTTACAGCTCCGTCAATTTTAAAGATAAAGAGATGAAGACTTATGCACCATAACAGAGAGAAGAGCTCTAATAGCACCCAAAAATAGTCTTCACAATAATGTAGGAAAGAAGCCAGACCATAAAGCACATGTCTTCGATGTCTATATACTAATGCCCAGAGTATGGGAAACAAATAAAATGCACTCAAACTCTTAATACATGAAGGCAAATATGACTTGATAGGCATCACTGAAACTTGGTGGGATGGCTCCCATGACTGGAATATAGCAATTGAAGGGTAGAACTTGTTCAAAAAGAATGGAAGAAATAGAAAGGGAGGCAGAGTTGCACTATATGTTAAAAATACTTATCCCTACACAGAAATACAGGAGGGTGAGCCTGGTAGCCCCATCGAGATCATCTAGATTAAAGTAAATGGGGCAAGGAATAAAAGGAACATGATAGTCCTACCAACCATCCAATCAAGGAGAAGATGATGATGAAACTTTTGATAAGCAAATTGCCAGTATTTCAAGGAAGTGTGATGTAGTAATAATGGGGGACTTCAATTACCTCGATATCTGTTGGGAGACAAATTCTGCCAAAAGTGAACCCTCCAAGAAATTCCTGACACGTGTGGCTGATAACTTTCTTCTACAGAAAGTGGAGGAAGGAACTAGAGAATTGGCTATCCTTGACTTGATACTGACCAATAGGGAGGACTTAGTGGATAAAGTGGCAGTTACGGGAACTCTGGGGGAAAACTATCATGACATACTTCAGTTCTTGATTTTAAAAGAAGCAAAAGCTGAGTGTAGCCATAAGTGTATTCTGGATTTTAGGAAAGCCGATTTTAATAAACTCAGGACTATGATAAGTAAGGTCCCATGGCAAGTGACCCTAATGAGAAAAGGGGTCCAAGATGGGTGGGAGTTTTTTAAAAAGGAAATTTTAAAGGCACAATTGCAAACAAACAATTCCAACATGGAAAAAAGATAGAAGACAACAGAAGAAACCAATGTGGCTCCACAAAAAGCTTAGAGATTATCTGAAAACAAAAAAGGGCACATATAGGAAGTAGAAGGAAGGTCAGGCTACAAAAGAAGAGTACAGTCAGCACAGAAGTGCAGGAATGGCATCAGGAAGGCTAAAGCTGAGAATGAGCTGAAGGTAGTGATAAATGCTCAAACCAACAAAACAGCTTTCTTCAGGTACGTGCATAGTAAAAGACAGAGGAAATAAATGGTGGTTCAACTACACAATGAGGATGGCAAATTGCTAACAGATGACAAAGAAAAGGCAAAATTGCTCAATTCCTACTTTGGCTCAGTCTTCTCTCAAAAGCGGGTCTATGACCCCCCACCACCACACCCCAGCCAAAATGAAGTACAAGCTGAAGGGGCAGGATTGATGCTTGAGATTAATAAACAAATGGTCAAGGAACAACTAATTTCTTTGAATGAGTTCAAATCTCCAGAGCCCAATGAACTGCATCCTAGAGTAATAAAGAAACTGGCAGAAGAACTCTCAGAAACACTGTCTATTATCTTTGTGGAGTCATGGAGGATGGGTCAAGTGCCGGATGACTGGAGGAGGGCTAATGTTGTCCCTATCTTCAAGAAGGGCAAAAAGGAGGAACCTGGGAACTACAGACCAGTCAGTCCGCCATCCATCCCTGGGGAAATTTTGGAACAGATTATAAAGAAGTCAAGAACAAATCCTGCCAGACTAATTTTATCTCATTTTTTGATTGGGTAACCTTCCTCGTGGAAGGCACATTAAAAATTTGACCTCGCTGAGATGTAAGCTAGGGTGACCAGATAAAATCCAGGTCAGGGCTCATGTAACTTTAACAGTTGTAGAGAAAAGGGAATTTCAGTCAGAGTCATTTGTATGCAATTAGTTCCTGGTGAAATTCCCTTTTCATCACAACAGTTAAAGGTGCAGGCACTATACTAGAGTGACCATATACAAAAGAAGGCAGGGCCCCTGCAACTTTAACTGTTGTAATGAAGAGGGAATTTCACCAGGAACTAATTGCATACAAATGACACTGGCTGAAATTCCCTTTTCTCTACAACTGTTAAAGTTACATGAACCCTGACCTGGATTTTATCTGGTCACCCTAATGTAAGCATGATTTTTGTTAATTCCCATTGACTATAATGGAGCCAGTGTCTGCAAGAGGAGGGGCCACCATCACCACCCACGGAAGAGGGAGTGCTGCCTGTCTGCCTGCTACTGCTGCTGCTTCTACTGCCCTCTCCCTGTGGGTTTCTGCCCAGCAGACTACTACTCCCTGCAGGGCCAGGCCCCCAGGTACTGAGCAAGCCATCACTGACAGTTTCCACCTGCCCCTTTTCCTGGAAGGGGATACATAAGTTGGCTGGCGGGGGGTGCCTGGGAGAACCAGTGCCTGCAGGAGAAGGGACCACCATCACCACCCAGGATAGAGGGAGTGCTGCCTGCCTTTGTTTCCTCTGCCTAGCTTTCTGTGGGTCTTGAACTATGTGCCTGGGAGGGAGGAGACAGAGCCAAGTGGGGGGACTTGAGGTGGCCCCAATCAGTGTAGTGATGGGTAGAGGGAGATATGTTGTGAGAAGGACTCGTCAGGTAAGGGGAATGTGGCCCAGACAGTTAATGGCTGTGCCGTATTCCAGTCCTCCCTGCAACCACAGGTTTGTTGGTTGCCCTATCAGTTAGCCCTCAGGTCTCTGGATGCTGCTTTTAAATGCCAGATCAGTACATAATAATAAGGCCTCCCTCATTCACAACTTAAATGTGAATGAGGTAGCTGATCTGGCATGTATAACCGAGACCTGGGTGAGTGAGCAGGGAGGAGTTAGTTTCTCCCAGCTATGCCCACCAGGGTATTTGGTTCAGCATCAGGGTAGACCTGAGGGTTGGGGAGAGGGGGTTGCAGTGGTCTATAGGAACTCCATCTCCCTCTGCAAGCTCCCTGTCCACGTGACTACTGGTCTGGAGTGTTTGCATCTTGTGTTGGGTCAGTGGGACAGATTGGGGATTCTGTTGGTGTACCACCCACCCCTCTGCTCAACAGACGCCCTAGGTGAGCTGACAGAGGTGGTCTTAGGTGTACTGCTGAGATCCCCCAGACTGTTAGTTCGGGGGGGGGTGTCAACATTCACACTGAGGGCACCTTATCCAGAGCAGCTCAGGATTTCATGGTCTCCATGTTAACCATGGGACTGTCCCAACATGCCACTGGCCCAAAGCATGTAGCAGGGCATACTCTAGACCTGGTTTTCGCAACTGGACATGGTGATCTGAAAGTGCGGGACTTCACATCAGTCCCTTGGTCATAGTCAGATCACTGCCTGCTGAAGTTTAGACTTACAGCAGCTTTTCCCCTCTGCACAGGTGGGGAACCTATTAAAATGGTCCACCCCTGGAGACTAATGGATCTGGATAGTTTCCAAAGGGCTCTGGGGAGTTTTCCAGCAGATAGGGCTGGTGCTCCTGTCAAAACTCTGGTTGATCTGTGGAATGTAGAAATGACCCAGGCAGTTGACACGATTGCTCCTGTGTGCCCTCTCATGTGTAGAGCTCGTACAGCTCCATGGTATACCCCAGAGCTGGAAGTGATGAAACAAAATAGGAGACGGCTTGAGGACATATGGAGAAGAACACCAAGTGGATGCAATCAAACACTGGTAAGTGCCTATAGTAAGGTATATTCAGGGGCAGTGAGGGCAGCAAAAAAGCAATATTTTGCTGCCACTATCAAATCATCAATCTGCCACCCAGCAGAGCTTTTCAGAGTTGTCCGGGGGCTACAACATGCTGACCCCAAGGACATGATAGAACCATCTGAGGCCCCCTGTAATATATTTGCTAGGCACTTCCAGAATAAAATGTTTGGCATCTGCCAGGACTTAGACTCCAGTGTTGTAGCAGGTGAATCAGGTGAGGTATCCAGAGCACAGCCTTGTTGTGTTTTCTTGGATGAGTTTCAGTTGGTACAGCTCGAGGATGTTGACAAAGTGCTTGGACAGCTTCGTGCAACCACCTCCGTATTGGATCCTTGCCCCTCTTGGCTAATAAAAGCTAGCAGGGATAGAACAACCGGCTGGGTCATGGAAGTTAGTAATGCCTCTCTGCAAGAGGAAGTGGTCCTAGGCTGCCTGAAAGAAGCGGTAGTGGGACCACTCCAAAAGAAATCCTCCCTGGAACCAGAAAATCTTAATACTTACAGGCTGGTGGCAAATGTGCCATTCCTGGGCAAAGTCCTTGAGCGAGTGGTTGCATGCCACTTCTGGACACTCTTGAATGAGACTGATTATCTGGATCCATTTCAGTTGGGTTTCAGGCCTGGTTTTGGCACGGAAACAGCCTTGGTTGACCTGTATGATGACCTATGTCGGGAGAAAGACAGGGGAGTGTGACTCTGTTGATTCTCCTTGATCTCTCAGTGGCTTTCAATACCATCAACCACAGTATCCTTCTGGGACAACTGTCTGAGCTGGGAGTGGGAGGCATTACATTGCAGTGGTTCCACTCCTACTTGGCAGGTTGGCTCCAGAAGGTGGTGCTTGGGGAACATTGTTCGGCCCCATGGATTCTCCAGTATGGGGTGCTGCAGGAGTCAGTCTTGTCCCCCATGCTGTTCAACATCTACATGAAAACGTTGGGTGCAGTCATCCAGAGTTTTGGAGTGCATTGTCATCAGTATGCTGATGACACACAGCTCTATTTCTCCTTTTCATCTTCATCAGGTGAGGCTGTGGATATGCTGAACTGGTGCCTGGCTGCGACAATGGACTGGATGAGGGCTAATAAACTGAAACTGAGATGCTGTTATAGTGGGTGGTTCTGCTGACCGGATGGAGGGTCTTCATCCTGTTCTGGAAGGAGCAGGTTCGTAGCTTGGGGGTTCTCCTAGAACCATCTGTGTCACTTGAGGCTCAGGTGGCCTTTGTGGCACAGAGTGCATTCTACCAACTTCGGTTGGTGGCCCAGCTATGCCCTTATCTGGGAAGGGATAACCTGGCTTCAGTTGTCCATGCTCTGGTACCCTCCAAGTTAGATTACTGCAATGCACTCTATGTGGGGCTGCCTTTGAAGATGGTTCATAAGCTGCAGCTTGTGCAAAATGCAGCGGCCAGATTGATAACAGGAACCAGAAGGTTCAAGCATATAAGACCTACTCTGGCCCACTTACATTGGCTGCCTGTATGTTTCCAAGTCTGATTCAAGGTGCTGGTTCTAACCTATAAAGTCTTACATGGTTTGGGACCTATTTGCATTTGAAGTGTTTTCCTCCCCTTGAATTTCATGAAGCTTTGCAAGTTTTATGGCTTCCAAAGAGCTGAACATTTTCAGTCTTCAATAGGGGGGTGGGGGAAACATTATAATTCTGACAAATATCATTGGAGACTCTAAATATTTAACAGAGCCGGAAACTTTCCATGGTGTTTTTCTCATAGGTGTGTACATTCTTTGTTTCACATTGAAACGTAGCCCTGCACATAATAAATAAGCTAGAAATGTTCGTTAATCAATATATGCAGGTAGAGTGGTGCTATTAGCGAACAGGTTACCCTAATCAGCACTGATTTTTAAAGGAAATTATTCCCCTCCCCCCCCCTTAATCTGGCTATTAGCCAGTGAGAACACCGAGTCTATTATTTCTGGTGTTCCTCAATTACTCTGCTAGGTAGGAAAAGAAACTTTATCAAAACTAAACAAATGAAGGACACTGTGTAATGGGCTCAGGTGGCACCATGTCATGGGACACAAGGCATTGAAGTATACATTTGTCAGCAAACTCCAACATGCCAGAACCCAAACTCACCTTTTAGTTGAAGAGCACTTGAAAGGAGGTCATGGCTCAGAAAAAGCTTGGTTCCCCATGGTGCCAAGTTCACTTTTGCTGTCCTAATTGAATTTTTGTGCTGAAAATAAATTTCATTCTGAAGAACAAGAAAAGGATAGAACAAATCCTGGCTGTCTTCCAGGTAACTACAGTCAGTTCAACATCATCCACAGATTTAGATCCTAAAATGAATTATAAATGGGTCAATTTTGTTCTGCTTCATGGAGGACCATGTATAAGACAGACTGGGGGATTCTGCTGGTGCCAGTTCGGAAAACAGAATGGAAACTATGCATGCTTTACAATGGAGAAATAGTTAGATTAGTTCATGATGGCTTTTGTTCAAGCCCAATGTTCTAAAAGCTCTGTGTCACTTCTCATTGACACAAAACAATGCATTTCCATGATAGAAGTCGTGAAGTATAACATTAAAATCTGTCTGAATAGGGAAATGATCAAATTATCACAACGATGGCCAACTCTGCATTATATTCTAAAAAATATTGAGTGAAGACAGACATGATGTTTTTAGCATAGTGGGAAGGGTGTGTAAGTAAGTGCATCTCCCAAAACATTTCACTGCTCAAAACTATTGGTGTAACATTTACTGTAAATAACCATGAAATGGGTTGTTCAGGGCTTGGTTATTCCTTGGTATCCACTGATCATTTTGTAAATTTTAAGTTGTTGAAGGGTTCCCTCCCCAAAGTATTGATAATTAATGCAATTCCTGATACTACAATTCCACAAAAAGGAGGCAGTGGTTGTATTACAAAATCAAATCAAGGTGACTGGCACCCAACCATCTTAATCTATCAAGGACTCAAAACCACTGTATTATGTATATATTTCTCAGTAGCAACTGTAAACATATAATATCATTCATTATATACACATACGTGTTTCTAATCTATTTACAGGAGTTCAAAACATTCTATAACACAATATATAAACTTAGCATTAATTACATACAGAAATTCATATATTCCCAATGTTAATATTCTTATACACATACTGTTGGGTCCTTATTGAATATGAATACATCCATTTCTTTTCCAAGAATACAAGTCCACATACAAATAACACTTGTAAACACTTTCCATTCAGTATTGCTTTAGTGGGCATAATATTTTCTAACATAACAATAAACATATAATGTCTTTTGACATAATAATCAGCATATGATATCTTTAACAGGACTCCAGTATTCCCTTGTTTCGAAGGTCTTCGTCAGAATATGCTGAAAATAAAACATGATGCACGACATTTAAGCAGTCACAATTTACAGCATTAGTAAATTATATTAATTTTTACAAAAAACAAATTCCCCACCTTAATTCAGGAACAATTGCCATCATTTTTTTTTATAAGGGGCAAACAAGCCTCCTGGTAGAATCTAAAGAAAATGTACAAAATATTACAATATAAATCAACAGCACTTCATGCAATCTGCTCCAGAACTGTGTAAACCCTTACCCCTTCTGAGAAGTAGCATAGTTTCAGAGACTCTGACCCCAGCTGTGAAGTAATTGCCATTGCAGAGCATTTTTATTAAAGGTCTAATTGGCCTATTAGCTCAGCATTGTCATTCGCTAACTACTAGCCTAAGCTATAAAGGCTGTTAAGTCAAATTCAGTATTCAGACCTTTAGGATGCATAGTTTGCAAGCGAAAAATCCATTCAGCCTCTTTTTTCAAAAGTAAGGAATCCACATCATCCAGGTGATACTTTTTAAGGTGAACCCTATCAGTTACCAAGAACTGAAAGTCATCATGACGATGATTGTGATCCATGAAATGTTGTGCAAGAGGTGCCTCTTCTATTTTTGATCTTGGAATGATGTTCAATCATTCTAGTCCGTATATTTAATGTGGTCTTCCCCACATATAACATTTGATAAGGGCAAATGATGGTATAGATGACTCTATCAGTATTACAATTGGAAAAATGGAGTAAATCCACTGCTAGATCAAGTTTTGGATGATGAAAGCTCTTGGTTTGTATAGCCAGATCACATACTGAACACCTCCCACATCTATAGTGTCCTTGGAGATCTGTATGCTTTTTGGGAGGACCTTCGAAACAAGGGAATACTGGAGTCCTGTTAAAGATATCATATGCTGATTATTATGTCAAAAGACATTATATGTTTATTGTTATGTTAGAAAATATTATGCCCACTAAAGCAATACTGAATGGAAAGTATTTACAAGTGTTATTTGTATGTGGACTTGTATTCTTGGAAAAGAAATGGATGTATTCATATTCAATAAGGACCCAACAGTATGTGTGTAAGAATATTAACATTGGGAATATATGAATTTCTGTATGTAATTAATGCTAAGTTTATATATTGTGTTATAGAATGTTTTGAACTCCTGTAAATAGATTAGAAATATGTATGTGTATATAATGAATGATATTATATGATTACAGTTGCTACTGAGAAATATATACATAATTCAGTGGTTTAAACATTTGTTTGAGTCCTTGATATATTAAGGTGGTTGGGTGCCAGTCACCTTGATTTGATTCCTGATACTATATCATTTCCAAAACCAAATTAACCAAGAGATTAATTAATCAATCAATCAATCAATCAACTGAAAAGATTTGTATGCCATCCTTCAATTAAACATTTTCAATGTGTTTTAGAATAATGTTATATAATGACGTTATACAATATAATAAGCCATAAAACAATAATTTATAGGTAGCATTAAAACTGACCAGGATAAATTTAAAAAACATTATCAGTGATTGAAAACATGCGTTGTTGTTGTTTTTAAAAAAGAAGTCTTCACCTGGTATCAACAGTGAGATTAAAAACCATAATTTTTGAATGGTGACAAATTGCATCGTGTCTTTTCCGAGTCATCTCTAGGGTGGCCAGCTGAGAAAGAAGACAGGGCTCCCTCATTTTTTAATAGTTGTGAAGAGAGAATTTCAGCAGGTGTTGTTTGTCATATAAGGCACACCTGCTGAAATTCCTTCTTCTACACATCTAGCCCTCTTTGCAGTTCGCCACCCTAATAATTTCTCATCTGTTCAGGTAAGTTTCAAAAAGAATCATGTGTTGTGACTTTTCCCATTCATTTCTGCCACACGCAAACTCCAGTCATCTTTACATTATTGAAGTCAGCAATAATTTTTCCAACAGTTTTAAACATTTTCAAAAACAAATGACTTTAAAATATGGGAGAAAGATGAGTCTGAGATCTGTAGATGTCCTTTTAAGCAGGTTAATCCTAAACGTTGTTCCTATTCCTAATTGAATTTTTAAAACATCAAGTTCTTTCTCTCCTGAATATAAATAACTTCGTGAAAAACAAACTAAAATGAAATTCTCACCCATTTGTACCAGTCAAATTCAATAAGTACAGCAATTCCCAGTGTAATATATAGGTCTGTGCATGGAACCCCCCCCCCCAATTCACTTCAGATCCCAATTTGCAAAGTCCGAATCAGGTTTGATTTGCTTTGGACTGATTTGGATCTGTTTTGATTCACTTTGGATCTGAAGATTCAAATTTCCAAATTATTCAGATTTCTCATTTTCCCATAGACTTGCATTGGAAAAAATAAATGTCGGTAACTTTTTCATTTTTCATGATACATTCATGGAATTTGGAGAATTTATAGATGCTTTGAAAGTGCTCATGTCTGCCAAATTCCAGACGGATTGGTGCAGTCATATTCAAGTAATCAACTGGTAACATTTGCTTTATTTAGGGAAATACAGAGAAAGGGGAAAGAATTGGAACAAACATACTAAAGGCTAACAACTAGAAGATTTTTTTATATGTAAATTTTGTATTTTTATAAAAAAGACAAGCAGAAAGAGAAATAGAGGCAAGAGATAACAGTGAGAGAAGGGGGAAGGCTCAAGAAAGATCCAAGTACCAACGCCCCAAAACACACACCACCAACAAACCTAAGCTAGCCAACCCAAAACACCCTACTCCTGCCATGTCTAACCCACAATGAGCAAGGACGAAGGAAGCTTGATCTCTTGATTGTTCTTAAGTCATCCTCCGCCATTGTGATTGGAGGATGCTGGAGAGAATTGGGAGACTTCAGGAGGATTGGGGGATGAAACTGTCACTTCACAGACAATTTTCCCCTCCAAAATCCTCCCCTCCCAACTCTAAAAAAAAAAAGAAAAAGTTGCAAGCTTAAAAAAGGTCCAAATCAATCTGAATCAAACCGAATCAATTCTGACCATGCCAATTCATTTCAGACTAATTAGGATCAGTTTAAATTCACTTCAGATCTGTTTGGAGGCCCTCTGAATCACCCTGATTCATCTCGGATTCGGGATTCAGATCTGAGGTAATGCATAGCCCTAGTAATATATAGTAGTCAAGGATGCATTCTCTCAGTCTACCAGACGGGGCAATAAAGAGCATACACACTGTGGTAAAGAAAGTATTGGAAGGCTGAATACAGAAGTTGTTACAAAGACAAGACAGTGGCCGATGACACCAAGCAGGATATGACACTTTGAAAACAGTTTGAAAACAGCATATGGAATGTGTCCAGGGCCCCAACAGTTGTCACTACTGTTATAAACCATTTTAAAAGCAGTAGTGTAGATCTTGCCAGTATCAGCCTGTTTATGAGAGACCAGAGATTGAACACTCAGCGTTGAGAAGACCATGATGTACCTCCTGCCGTATAGTTGTTAAAGATGGTCAGAAAAAAGTGGCAACCCTAGTTCACCACTAACAGGTTGAATAAGGTGACCATATGGAAAGGAGGACAGGGCTCCTGTATCTTTTAACAGTTGTATACACAAGGGGATTTCATCAGGTGTCATTTGTATGCATGCAGCACCTGATGAAAATCCCTCTTCAACACAACAGTTAAAGCTGCAGGAGCTTTGCCCTCTTTTGTACCTGGTCACTCTAGGCAGGGCTCCTGCAGTTTTAACCATTATGATGAAGAGGGACTTTCACCACATGCTGCATGCGTACAAATGACACCTGATGAAATTCCCTTTTTATGATACAGGAGCCCCGTCTGCCTTTCCATATGGTCACCCTAACGCTGAATATACTGGGACTCA
Source organism: Anniella stebbinsi (assembly GCA_029215795.1). Classification (NCBI taxonomy): domain Eukaryota; kingdom Metazoa; phylum Chordata; class Lepidosauria; order Squamata; family Anniellidae; genus Anniella; species Anniella stebbinsi. Next base: position 86,006,989 of record JARDYH010000005.1, on the reverse strand, counting down.
AACCCAGTAACACACTCAATGCCCTGGGCCTGGAAGAACAAATCTGCCCATTTTGTCTTCTCCCACATTTTAACTTTTGAAAATTCAAGATCTTTTTTCTGCCAAATATGGACAATTTTGTAAATTCTTATTAAAAAACCAAACTGAAGCAAAATCCTCAGCCACGTCTAGAATAGTTTGCCACGCAGGGTTTTAGGCCCCACAAGGCTGACCTCATGATAGGAATGCTAAGTTCAAGATGTTCAAAGAAGACAGAATCTTTTGAATTTGATCTGCCACATAAAAGCTTTCTGGATACAAACACATATATAATAAATCCACTAATGGGAAATGAGCTGTATTTTACTATGTAAGCTTTATAGTCGCTTAAAAAAACACCACAAACTTCTGCGCATGTCGCTTCCACTGCAATTTCACCTACCCTTTGGTCTCCACAGCATATGGTCTTATGCTGCTGTTCCGTTTTCAGGTCCTGGGAGAGCCATTCGCAACAGAGTGAAATAGCATGGTCCATTTGACTTTATGGCGCATTAAAGGACTACACTGAAAGGTGGCCCTGGCAACGAGGTGATTTTTTTTTTTATTACCTCATTGCCCGTTCCCCCGTGCTGCCTTCAGTCAGGTCAGGTCTTGGGCATCCATAATAACTTCGTCTTTAAGGTCAAAGAAGGATCCATGAATGGAGGAGCTCATGATACAGTGACAGCAGCTGGGCCACACTACAGCTTCACGTGGATCTATTGTGAACAGCTACTACCACAGCCGAGCTATGTGGCACAAGAAATTAGAGCCTGTCATCAAGGCAGTGTGGTTAATGGGCATGTAGCCTTTTGAAGATGTTCACCCCAGGAAGGAGTCTGATGGAAATTAACATTTAAATAAGAAGAGCAGGATCAGTGGTGTAGTGGAATCAGGGCACACAAGGACACAGTGCTGGCACTTTTTTATTAGCACGGATGCTGATGTCATCTGCCAGCCCCTCCCCACACTTCCCTGTTCCCTATGAGATTAGCTGCAATCTTCAGAGTAGCTGCTGCTGGTTGGGGGGAAATGAATGATCACAGCAACAATATACTGTATCTTAGGGTCTTTGGGTCTTGAATGGGCAATCAATACCCATCAGCATTATAAAAGACCTGCTCTGAGTGGAGATGAAAACTGCTAGAACTGCTTTGTTGATAAGGATCAACAAAGTTACTTTACTTTTTGGGCTCTCCTTTGGGGGCCAAAAAGTAATGGCTATGGGAAGTGTGATGAAAAGTGCCTGCACTTCAAAATTTAGTATTACACCACTGAACAGAAATACCAGGATCCAATTCTGAAACATCAGTCCGTGCCTCCCGAATCATCAGCTCTGCCACAACGTACAAGTGAAATGCACACAATCCAGGATGCCTGTAAAATTCTCCAACATCAATATTAGAAAATAATTTTGGGGTCTCCAAGTAGAAGTGAGTTTTAAAACACCTGACATTCTTCTCCAACTTGGATTAAAATCTAAACCAAAGAATAATTCCTGGATTCCCTTGGCCCATATCTGGCCAAAATCCTGTAAAACACATTTCCCCCAGTTTCCTTTACTTTCAAGTGGAAGCAAATATTAAAGACAATTAAATAGCCCTTGGTTTGATGCAGCAAAGCTTTGAAACAAACCTTCACAACTGTCAGAGAGCTGGCCACATTGTGCACCTCACATCCGAGTGAAGCTACTAGCACCCCTAGACACATTTCCTGCCATGGTGCACCCTTATAATCCTGCCATGGTGCACCCTTGAGTAGACAGAGGTGTCTGTCTACTAAATTCCAGCATATAACTCTGTCCCTCAGCCTAGTAATCTTCTACGAATATAAGTGCCATGCTGGATCAGACCGAAGGTTCATCTAGTCCAGTACTCTGTTCATACAGTGGCCAACCAGCTGTCGACCAGGGACCAACAAAGCAGGACATGGTGCAACAGCACCATCCCATCCATGTTCCCCAGCAATTGGTGCACACAGGCTTACTGCCTTGGATACTGGAGGTAGCACATAACCATCAGGGCTAGTTGCCATTGATAGCCTTCTCCTCCAGTAATTCATCCAACCCCCTTTTAAAGCCATCCAAACTGGTGGCCATCACTACATCTTGTGGTACTGAATTCCATAATTTAACTATGTGCTGTGTGAAGAAGTACTTCCTCTTATTTGTCATGAATCTCCCACCAATTAGCTTCATGGGATGTCTGCGGGTTCTAGTATTTTGAGAGAGGGAGAAAAATGTCTCCCTATCCACATTCTCCACACCATGCATAATTTTGTACACTCCCCTTAGCCTCCTTTTTCCAAGCTAAATAATCCCAGCTATTGTAAACTTCTCTCATAGGGGAGTTGCTCCAGCCCCTTAATCATTTTAGTTGCCCTTTTCTGCACTTTTTCCAGCTCTATAATATCTTTTTCGGTGTAGTGAACAGAACTGTACACTGTTCTAAGTGTGGTTGCACCATGGATTTGTATAAAGACAGTATGATACTGGCAGTTTTATTCTTGATTCGTTCTCTTATAATGCCTAACATAGAGTTTGCCTTCTTTACAGTTGCCACACACTGGGTTGACATTTTCATCAAGCTGTCCACCACAACCCCAAGATTTATTTCTTGTTCAGTCACTGCCAGCTCAGATCCCATCAGGGTATACTTGAAGTTGGGGTTTTAGCCCCAATATGCATCACCTTACACTTGTTTACATTGAATCACATCTGCCATTTGGATGCCCACTCTCCCAGCATGGAGAGTTCCCTTTGGAACTCTTCGTGATCCTTTTGTGTTTTAACAACCTTAAATAATTTGGTGTCATCAGCAAACTTGGCCACTTCACTGCTCGCTCCTAATTCCAGATAATTTATGAACAAGGTTAAAAGAATTGGTCCCATTACTGATCCCTGTGGGACCCCACTATTTACTTCCCACCATCAGGAGAATTTACATTTTATTCCTACTCTCTGCTTTCGGTTCTTTCACCAGTTGCTGATCCATAAGAGGACCTCTTCTCTTATTCTATGACTGCTAAGTTTGTTCCCTGGCTTCAAACTGTATGGACTGCAAAGCTATCTGCCCCAAGTGGCTGGATGTGCTACTGCAGACTTCAAAGATATGGACACTATGAAAGGAAGATTAATACATTTTAAAACAAATCAACACTGAGGCGCACACCCCTAGGGTCTTCTTAGTATGCATGCCAGGTTTTGTTTGGCTAGGTTTCATAGTCTTGACACCATGGCTTTGATTAGGGATGTATAAGAATTCCACTTTGGAGAAAATCTAAGACAGATTTCACTGGTTTGTTCCTGGTGGATTTCACCCCCACCCAACCATAGTGTTGACTCAACCTGTAGCGACTTGATCCAATACATGGATTTTAGATATATATTTTTAATGGAGATAATTCACGCAAATGGGATCTTCCCCCAACCCCCCAAATGAGCACAAATGGGTTCATATGTTTTTGAATAGATTTTTTTTATCTGGAGTGGTGGTCTTTCACAACTGCGCACTTGTGCAAGTCTGCCTGTGAGCTATGTAGCCCTGCAGAATCATATTCCTGTTGTAAATATCCTTGTCAGATCCATCCTTTCCATGCACTACTTCATTTAGTCCAGCTTAGCCATATTCCGTACTTGTCAAAGAACCTGTCAATTTCATCCTCCACTTCAGCACTCCCTGAATGCTTCTATTTAATTTGCGCAAAATATTACAAACATTTCTGGAATCTGGGGAAAAAAACGATCTGCTACAGTCTGACACCACTTATGTGAACGAAAACACTGCGAGGTCCTGATGGGCTTAAATACAACAGAATTCCCAGTGTCACACATCCCTTGCTCTGACTACTTGATAGAAGCACATTATCCATTATACTTTTTATTCTTATAGATAAAAACAAATTATTTGGTTTCTTCCCGATCATCACCAGCTTTCCAATACATTGAGAAGGGCAATATATTCCTGTTTGGGCATTTGGGGATTGTCCCTAAAGACCACTTTGTTAGCAATCCATCACTTTGGGTACAATATATTCCAATAGCCATTTAGAAATGCACCGTATTCCCACAGCTATCCAGAAAGAGCCAATGCATTTCATGTAATTTGTTTTCTTACATGCCTAAAAATAGGAACCTTTCTCTGCCCAGCATCACTGCCGTTATATTCTAGTCCTTCATGAAGCTTTATTATCCACCATTTATTTATTAACTCACCACTGCCTCAAAAACAAAATCCAGACAAAAGGTCAAAATGGTCTCTAGGAAGATAAAGGGAAGGTGCACACTGCAGCTGAAGCAGCTTTTGAAATTAGCCAAACATTATGCATCCTTCTGTTATTCGATGACATTGCTACGAAGTGCCTGGTTCTTTATGCAGAGCTGACAATTCTGGGTCAGGTTATAAGCACGCTTTCCTCCATGTTCATTCAGCAACTATAGAACCCACAGTTCCTTTCCTACCGTAACTATTAAGTTATATGCAATGCAAAGCAAAGCAGAAGTACTGTCTCAGCGGTAAGCTGCCGATTACATATTTTTATGAGGCTTGATGGCACATTAATTGATTTCATTGCAAATTATTGCATTTGCATAATGACGTGAATCAAAATTGAGATCGCCATGCAGAAATTTATAAAAGTGGATGTTCGGAGGGGGGGGGGTTCTCATTCTGAAGAAATCAAAGAGGCAATTTCCTTGCTCACTTATTTGCAGCCAGCATATTATCTTGCATCATTCTCAAAGCAAGGTGGTAACAAACAATCCAGACATAGCATATATGTGTTCCATTCCCCAGTGTTGAACTGAAGCGGATAATATGGGGCTGTTAATGGCAAAAGGTAAACAACACTTCTATGTGATAAATGACACCCTTGGGGGGGGGGGGGAATATCACTGCCTTACTGCTTTCCATACTGGTGTATGCATACAGCGCAATAAGTGTGCCCTCCAGTTTTGAAAGATGCAATAGCCTTGGGTAGGTTTTAGTGCATTTATTTTTACCTCCACGGGCTTGTATTTTCTTAACCTGGAGATATAGGCCTATAGAGAGAGAATGGAAGAGCTGCAGAAGTTATGGTGGCCCTGCATGAGTTCTCTCTTGGAGGAGGTCAGTCCTCTGAAAGCATCCTCTGCTTTCAGCTCCAAGTTCCACTTAAAGATAAAGAAATTTTAAAAAGGGAGAATAAGGGTCTTGAAGCTGCCCATGAACAATTACCACCTAGACAGCAAGCTGAGCAAACACACAAGTTAGAATACAAGAAAAGTCCTGGACTAGACCAACGGGCTCTGAAGTCTAGCGTTCTATGGACACAGTGGCCAATCAGATACTTATGGGGAAGTGTTTATGCTTTACTTTTCTGTCAGACACGCACACGTTGCAGGTCATCCCACTTGTGTCGACATGTCCACTAGAAGGATGAGCAGATGTGAGTAATTCTTAGCCAGCATGGTCAGCATTGCACTGTTTATTTCTGGTGGTTGTGCTCCAATAACATCAGTTTAAGTCTGGAGCAAAACATTGTTCCAGAAAGGAAAATTTGAATACATGTGGAGCAAAATTTGATGAGGAAAATCTATGAACACACTATTGGGGGGAGGGGGGGCTGGTTGCTAACATGATTTAAGGTTTCCCAGAGCAAGTGAGAAGCTCCTTCACCCAAACAGCTTCCCATGTGATTAAGTGTCTACAGATTTGTTCTCCTGGTTACAACCATACCCCTAACATACCAGAATAAGAGCAGCCCTTCGCATTTTCAAAAAGCCCCTCTCCTACCTTATATCTGACCATGGTCCTTCAACCAGCTTCCCTATCGGCTGAGTCCTTCGGGGTGCAATCCTATGTATGGTTAGATGGGAAAAGTCCTACAGCTTCCAACATGCTGCCTGGGGAATGCTGGGAGATGTAGGACTATTTTTCCTATCTAAACGTGCATAGGATTGCACCCTAACTGACTCAGCTGCCTGCCAAACTTACCACTACCTTCTTCCCAATACAGAACATTTGTTCAGCATTGGTGACCCATCTCTGGTGCCAGCTATTTCCTATAGTTATGCGGGGTGGGTATTTCAGTGGACAAATATTTTTAGCTGTTTTAATTTTGTAATTTTTTGAGAAAGGCATCTAAGAAACAACCACCACCACCACCACCAACATACCACCTCATGTCTCTTGGTGGGAGAGGAGGCATAGACCATTAAAGATTGATTAGGTCCCTGTCATTCTTCTGCAGGAATGTTTTCATTCAGTTCAATGGAATATATAAAATAGGATGGACCAAGATACGTACTTGTACTTAAAACACAATACTTTTTTCGCTCCAGCACCACTCCTCTCCCATACATAATTTTAAGGATGGTTCCCTGGGGAAATTATAGAACCGTTAATCTGTCGTGGGTATGACTAATGTGGGAAAGAATAATTGGGCAATGGAAGATTTAGAGTGGGGGAAAAAGTGTTTGGGTTTTGGGAGGTGGAGTTTTGGAGGGAAGGCCGTTTCTCCTTGGAGGAAAGTTATGAAACGGAGTTATAAACTGCTGCATTTTCCAGCTTTGAAGACTTATTGAGCTGTAAATTTTTTACAGGTAGCTCCTGGTTTTTACAGCTTAAGCCTGATAATACACTGTCAGCTAGGTCGAGAGCTTGATATTGTCTTCTAAATGGGATGCTGCAAAAATAACACAATGCAAAATGCACTCCCTGCACTCCAAGCACAGCATCCAGCACTGGAAAACTCCCAGGCAGAGAGAGGGTGTCATTCAGAGTGAGAATGACTCCCCACTCGCAGCTAGGCTGTCTGGTTGCCTGGTGGTCTCTGGTTGTCTGTTATAAGTTGCCAGTCGCCACCTCTTGTCATAGGAAAAAGGCACTCTCCCCTCCTTGTACCCGCAGCCATAGAGAAAGCTACAAAAGTAGGAGTGAGTGAAGTTAATTTCAGATACATTGAATGTCTCACTTGTTCTTTATTTCAGAGATTTTAACATTAAGATATTATGTAAAATCAGACATCTGATGCCCCCCTGGGGGCCAGCCATGTTGGGATGTCCTCCTTTTCGGTTTCCAAAATACATTCACCCTAGGGACAGCTGCCCAGCAACCAGGGGGCACAAGCTGGAATCTCTCAGTTAGGGATGCTTCTGAAGCAGTTCTTGGAAGGCCTGAGAGCTATTGCTGCATCGGCTGTGCAAGGCACAGTCACATATAATAGTAGTGACTACTGTTAGGGCCCAGGACACATGCTATATACAGTTTTCAAACTGTTTTCAAATTTCATATCCTGTTTGGTGTAGATCTGGCCACAAAAACCAGTGGAAAACACGAACGCTTACCGATACAAGTTGTGTTCCTTCAGCATCCCTCCCAAAAGCACAGTCACAAAATTATACCCTCCTCTCCCACCTGTTTCCCCTGCCTGTGTTTCCCTTTTTATGGAAAGCTTGCAGGGAGGGGAAAGTGTATCCACTTTTTTGAAGATTCAGATTCTTTCTGCGGTGCCCCACTTCAGTTCAGAATTCATCTAATCCAAATGATGAACACCCTGATTAGTTTAGAATGGAGGAGCGATGATCAGGTACTGCTAAAAGCCCACAATGGGGAAGCATCAGCATTCAGCCATATTCTAGGTCATGTTCGAATACAGCTTGTGGTTTTGTCAATGCAATAATAATAATAATAATAATATATTTATTTATCACCCGCCTCTCCCAACAGATTCCTGATTCCAAAGATAGATGTTCTAAAAACTGAACTATGTAACTATGTATTTGAACTCACACATAAGTAAGAATCTTATACTCCTGTCTTAGTTCCAGCACTGCTACTACTGACGTAGTCACTCCTAGGGGAACATCCACTTTTCGGAGGAGGCAGCCAGAGGATGCTGAGCACAGTATGGGTTGGTCCATGCTGGGAGAGGTGTTCCATCAAAGATTGTGATCCCAGGCCATGTAAGGCTTTATAGGTCAGAACCAGCATCTTGAATCAGGGTTGGAACATATAGACAGCCAGTACAAGCAGGCCAAAATCAGTGTTATATGTTCAGACTGTCTTGTCCTTTTTATCAATCTGCCTGTCATATTTTGTACAAGCTGCAGCTTCTGAACCAGCTTCAAAAGCAGTGCACTGCAGTGATCTAACTTGCAGGTTACCAGAGCATAGACAACTGAAGCCAGGTTATCCCTATCCAGATAGGGGTGTAGCTGGACCACTGAGGCTACTTGAGCCTCAAGTGACAAAAATGGCTCCAGGAGGATCCCCAAGCTGTGAATCTGCTTCTTCAGGGGGAGTGCAACCTCATCCAGAACAGGTTGAGCATGTTTCATCCAGTCAAGAAAACCACCCACTAACATCATCCTAGTCTTGTCCAGATTGAGCTTCAGTTTATTAGCCCTCATCCAGTCCACTGTTGTAGCAAGGCACTGATTTAGCATATCCACAACCTCACCTGAAGATGAAATGGAGAAATAGAGCTGTGTGTCATCAGCATACTGATGACAGCATACTCAAACTCCAGGTGACCACAGTCAACGGTTTAATGTAGATGTTGAATAACATGGGGGACAAACCAATCTCTGTGGAATCCCATACTAGTGAATCCATGTAGCCAAGCAATATTCCCCAAGTACCACCTTCTGGAGCTGATCACCCAAGTAGAAGTGAAAATACTGCCATGCAGTGCCTCCCAATCCCTACACAGACAATAATCCCAGATGGATACCATGGTCAATGGTATTGAAAGCTGCTGCGAGATCAAGGGATTCAATAAGGTCACACTCTCCCTATCTCTCTTCTGACATAGGTAATCATACAGGGTGATGGAGAAGGGATCTACACTGTTGCTTGGAACATTTCAAAACATAATTTACACTGGTGTAAATTACACCGTTGTATTACGTGCTAGGGCACACTACTGTCTAGAAATGGTAAAGAACTTACTTTTTGCAGTCCTTCTAGCGGTTCCCAAGGTCACACCTAGTATTCTGTGCATCTGTTCTTGCCTTGTTTGTTCCAGATACTGTTTCAAACCCACCCACTTCCTGTAAAGCATTTCCTCCTTTCCGTAGCTGCCAATTCAGTTCTTAAAGCAAAAGTGCAGCTTAACTTCAAAAATGCAATTGGAAACAGTTGGAGAGCAGAGCCAAGAACCCAGCAAAACTCACGGGCAGTTAAGGCTAAACGAAGAATTATTTTGCCTGAAACAGTACCTCCGCCTCCACATCTGCTATTGGATAATCAACAACTGATCTCTGCAACTACAGAACGGTAAGCTAGGACACATTCTTTTACAAACAACGGGTTTTCTAAGCTAAAATACGTTTTGACTCTGTTAGACACGAAAGTAAAAGCAACTCATATACAACGGTTCAGTATGTGCGTCGTGTGCCCCAAAGAGTCTTTGCAACCCTTTTAAAATGTTTTAAAGCTATAGTATAGATAGCCCCCAAGACTGTTTTTGTGCCAAAACCCATCCTGAACCCTGACTGAAATGGATCTAGATAATCAGTCTCATCTGAAAGTGCCTAGAACAGGTTAGCAACCACCTGCTCAAAAACCTTGGCCAGGAAAGGCCACTGGCCTAAAATCATTAGATTTTCTTGGTTCAGGGAGGGTTTCTTCAGGTTTCTTCTTATCACCACCTCTTTGAGAGGAGCTGGGACCACTCCCTCTCACATTAATCCCCCCCTCCCCAGGCTCAGTCAACTATTCCTTCCCTGCCAATGTTTTTATAAACCAAGAGGAGCAAGGATCTAATACGGAAGTGGTTACCTGTCCAAGCACCTTGTCAAACTGAAATTCATCCAAGAAAACTGGACAAGACTGTGCTCTGGATACCTCACCAGATTTGCCTGCTGTAACCCTGGAGTCTAGAGCCCGATGGATGCAAGAGATTATATCCTGGAAGTGCCTAGCAAATGTATTACAGCGGGCCTCAGATGTGTCTACAGTGTCCTTAGGGCCAGCATTTATTAGGCTTTAGATGACCCTGAAAAGCTCCTCTGGGTGGCATACAGAGGAATCAGTAGAGGCAGCATGATGTTGTTTCTTTGCCACCCACACTGCCCTTGAATATACCTTACCATAGTTACACAACAGTGCTTGATTGCACCCACAAGGAGTTCTTCTCCATCTGCACTCAAGCCATCTCCTATACTGACAAAGCCAGATCCAATGACAAAGCTGGATCCAGTCCAGAGAAAATAACTGCCCCCACTAATTCTGACCCTGCCCACTTCTTCTGCATGAGATTGTCCTTTAGCAAGACTCTCTTGATGACCCTTCTTAGGTGTCTTTGTGCCACTGCATAGCGGGGTCATCCTTCCCCTTGTTCTTCCTGCCTGAAGAAAGCATTTGTGCAGTTTGAAAACCTGCTGGCTTGCCCCATTATCATCAAAACGGTGTCATCGAAACCATTTTGGATCCTATCTCTGCAGCTTACTTCTTCTGTATTAGAGAGTGAAAACACTAGCAGAACACTCAGCATCCTTAAATAATTTAAAACATTAATGGAGCATGATAATTTTAGGAGTGAATCATTACAGATTTCTGGTCTTCAGGAGCTCATTATCAGTGCAGCTGATTAACATAAGAGCACTGAATTCTCATTCTTCAGGCTCCAGGTGTATTAAAATAATAATATATACTTGTTAAAAGAGAAAAGAAAGAAAAGAAGCGACCTCTAAGTACATTTGTAGAAACCATTGGCCTAATTTTAGGCAGAGATATTGGATACACTCTTAAACACTTACTCATGATAACATTCCATTGATATTAATGAGATCTATTTAAGACTCCAGCTTTACTATGCAGTGCCTAATATAAATGGTTTCACATTTCCTATCACACAAAAGCAAAGAGTAGATTAGAATCTTAACTAGCAAATAGGCCTGCCATCATTAGGGCAAGATTTCCATCTAAATATCAGTGTTTAAACCAAAGAATATGTAAATAATGAAAATGGGAAGCCATCCAATTTCATTTTAAGTGTATCTGAAACAAGTAAGGCTTGTTTACACTGGGGAATCAAGCATCACATACATAATAGCATTTTTATTGTCATTTGTATTTTAAATGTTTTAATATTACAGCAGGTTTAATAATATTTTTAACTTTTGTATATTTTATTTATATGTTTTAAGTGTCTATGTTTTAATTTTGTAAAGCTGCCTTGAGTCCCAGTACTGGGGAAAAGGCAGAATAATAATAATAATAATAATAACAACAACAAAACAAAGATCAAACACAACCACTTACACTTGCAAATAAAAAAGAAAAATGGGCACAAAAAGCACTCCATGGGAAGCACTACAACATAATACAGAACCCACAAATAAACAAAGAACAATCGTACGAATGGCTCAGGAAGGGTGAGCGATTTTCAGAAACTGAAGGATTCCTAACAGCTATACAGGATCAAGCTACAGCAACCAAGAACTACCAAAAATACAACATAAAAGATAACAGTGTAACAACAGACCTATACAGGAAATGCCATCAATTCCAAGAAACAATAGACCATATAACAGGAGGATGTAAAATTCTGGCAGGATTGGGCTATACGGACAGACACAATACAGCTGCAAAAATAATTCACCAACAACTGGCCATCAAATTCAACTTTATCAAACAACCTACACCATACTATACATATTCACCCGAAACAATCTTGGACAATGCAGATAATAAAATATACTGGGATAGAACAATTCATACAGACAAGACAATACCCTGCAACCGACCAGACATAATGTTCATAGACAAAAAAGAATAACACACATACCTCATCAACCTAGCAATACCAAATGACAAAAATTTTGTCAAAAAGGAAGAAGAAAAGACAGACAAATATACACCACTGGCCATGGAAGTCAAAGAATTATGGCAACAGGAAAAGGAAACAATTATTCCATTAGTCACATCAAAAACTATACAGAAAACCTCCAAAAACTAGGCCTACCAGAATACATCCACACCAACATCCAGAAAGCAGTCATAATTACAACATGCTCAATTGTCAGGAAATTCCTGAATCAATAAAAGACAGCATGGCACAATTCGGACGACACGCTAGTCAATGGTGGGGTAATAATCAACTTTACAGTTGTTCAACTAGGGGGTACTCTCCACAAAAAATGGTAATAAATAATCAACTGTGGTGTGGATTAGGATCAGCGCTGAGTTGACTATGGCAGCATTCGGATGACACAATAGTCAAAACAACTGACGATTGTTTCCCCCACACCAGTTGTTTATTGTGTTGTCTGAATTGAGCCCATGACTTGGCAAAGCCCGTCATGTCTGTCTAGAAAAACTGCTACAAGCGAGCGAGAAAGAGATGAAATAATAATAATAGCATTAATATTTTATTTCGCTTATGTTTACTCACAGAAATTGTGTAAGCCTGCGACCGAGAGATAGGGATACTTGGAGTCAACTGTATTCAACAGCAGAGAGCAACATCTAACATTGTTTTGGTAATGTCTTGGAGCTCTTAACCAAGCTTATTCATGATAATATAGCTTTCAGAAAACCAAGTTCCACTTGATTCCTAGTACATGCTGTCTCAAAGGCTGTCTTCACCCATTATCTAATGTGACCTTTTTAAAAACAAAAACCAACCTTTGAAGAGGCCCGTGTAGGGTCTGTCCATCCATCCCACCTGTCGGAAGTCCAAATCTTGCTCCAGATCCAGATCCAGGCTGAAGCAGATCAAGGCTGATTTGGAAAACCTCCAAAGGGAGTGGGGGGACTGTGCACAGCCCTACAACCCACCCATCCACCCATACAAGTTTGTTTTACAATGCAGCTGTTGCTGGATGAAGTTCTGTGCTTTGAAACATGGATCTATATGCAACAGGTATCTCAATATCATTTATATATTTTATACCTGTCAACAAATACTGTCAGATGTTTGGGGATTGTGCCCTAATTTGTATCATCATATTATTTAGCAACAGCTACATTTATGTATAATGGCTTAACTGCTAGCTTTCAGGAAACATGAATTTGCAGTATTAAAAAATCCAGAATTTGTGAGGAGGGGAGGAACCAAAATCCATAACTAAGCAATATCATTATTAGGACCAACTCATGTGCCACAAAATATTGTGTCACCTCTTGAGTTTTCCAGAACTCTTCATCAGGCTAAGGTGGTATAAGAGGAAAGGTTAAGGGCGTTGAAGAGTTCAAAGCAATTTAAAAGCTTGCACAATCTTTTGTGCCATTTTGGTTGGTCCTAATAAATGTATTGTCTAACTGTGGATTTTGATTTTTCCCCCCTCAGATTCTGGATTTTTTTACTCATGGACGGGTGTGGCTAACTTTGTTTTTTATGTGCCTTGGAAAATACAGAATCTTGTAACTGGATCTTTAATTTAATAATAATAATAATAATTATTATTATTATTATTATTATTATTATTTATAACCCGCCTCTCCTTTTGGATCGAGGCGGGAAACACAATGTAAAACACAAGAATTTAAAAATTTAAAAAACAAGAGAAAATATATCATTAAAACATCTTAAAATTCATCCAGATAGGCCTGCCGGAAGAGAGCAGTCTTCATGACTCTCTTAAATTCATGAAGAATGCTAATTTGTCTAATCTCCTCCGGCAGACCATTCCATAGTCTGGGAGCGATGGAAGAGAAGGTCCTCTAGGTAACACTCGCCAGCCTAGTTCTGGCTGGCTTGAGTAAGTTCTTCCCAGAAGACCTAAGTGTGTGGGGCGGATTGTACGGGAGAAGGCGATCCCGCAGGTAGCCTGGGCCCAAACCATGTAGGGCATTAAAGGTAATAACCAACACTTTATACTCCGCCCGGAAACTGACTGGCAGCCAGTGAAGTGATTTTAAAACTGGTGTAAAGTGGTCACCCCTAGGTGTACCGGTGACCAACCTGGCTGCCATATTTTGAACAAGTTGAAGTTTCCGGACTAGGTACAAAGGTAGCCCTATGTACAGTGCATTGCAGAAGTCAAGCATCGAAGTTACCAGTGAGTGCACTACCATCTTTAGGTCTTCCAACTCTAGGAAGGGGCGCAGCTGGCATATCAGCCGAAGCTGATAGTAGGCACTCCTAGCCGTCGCATCAATCTGAGCTGTCATCCGGAGCGACGGATCCAGGAGTACCCCCAAGCTGCGAACACAGTATTTCAGGGGGGTGTAACCCCATCCAGAACTGGTTGACACACCTGCAAACCCAGGTTGGGGCCTTTGACAGCGAGCACCTCCGTTTTGTCTAGATTCAACTTCAGTTTGTTTTTCCTCATCCAGCCCATTACCGCCTCCAAGCATTCATTCAGAGGAGACACACTATCCTTAGCTGACGATGTTGTCGAAGGCATAGAGAAATATATTTGGGTGTCATCAGCGTATTGATAGCACCCCGCCCCATGCCTCCGGATGATCTCTCCCAGCGGTTTCATGTAAATGTTAAACAGCATTGGGGAAAGGATGGCACCTTGTGGTATACCACATAGCAACTCCTTTTTTGAAGAGCAGCTATCCCCAAGCATCACCATCTGGAACCTGCCCGAGAGATAGGATCGGAACCACTGAAGCACAGTGCCCCCGATTCCCAATTCCCCCAGGCGCTCCAGAAGGATACCATGGTCGATGGTATCGAAAGCCGCTGAGAGATCCAGGAGTACCAGCAGGGACACACTCCCCCTGTCAATACTAAGGCGTAGATCATCCACTAAGGCAACCAAAGTGGTCTCAACTCCATATCCTGCCCTGAAGCCGGTTTGAAATGTGTCTAGAAAATCAGTGTCATCCAAGACTGCCTGGAGTTGAAAGGCAACCGCTCTCTCGATCACCTTGCCCAAAAATTGAAGATTTGATACTGGCCTGTAGTTATTAAGGTCCAGGGGATCCAGGGAGGGCTTTTTTTAGAAGCGGCCTTACCACTGCCTCTTTTAAACATGATGGAAAGCTCCCCTCCCTGAGAGATGCATTAATGATATGTTGTAGATGTGATCTAACTGCATCTCCTCCCTGGACAACCAGCCAAGAAGGACAGGGATCGAGAGGGCAAGTCGTCCTCCTCACACATCCAAGTACCTTGTCCACATCCTCGGTACTCACCAACTGAAACTGATCCAGTGTAATCCTACTCGCAGAGTCGCTGGACACTCCACTGTCAGTCTCTGCTATAACAATGGCATCTAAGTCGGCTCTTATCCGAGAGATTTTATCTGAGAAATTATTGTTAAAGGCATCACAGCGAACTACCGAAGACTCTAAAATTGGATTCAGGGGAGAAGGTGCCTGGGTTAGACCCCTCACCACCCTGAACAGTTCTGCTGGATGTGAATTCGCAGACGCAATGCGTGCAGAGAAGAAAGCTTTCTTCGCTGCACGTATTGCCACCCCATAGAAACGAAGATGTTCTCTATGTCGTGTCTTGTCGGATATAAGTCGAGTTTTCTGCCATCGACGCTCCAGTCGTCGTCCTTTCCGCTTCAACTCCCTGAGGTCTTCTGTATACCAGGGTGCCCTATTAGAAGCGGGCTGGAGAGGACATTTGGGGGCGATCGTGTCGATAGCCCTAGTTAGGTCTTGATTCCATCTATTGACCAGGGCTTCTACAGGATCATCAACGATACCAGCCATAGAAACCTCCAAGGCTTTCTGGAATCCAGAAGGATCCATCAGCCTTCGAGGGCAGACCATCTTAATAGGTCCTCCACGCCTGCAGAGGCGGGTGGTAGCCATGATACTAACCCTGACCAGAAAATGGTCTGTCCATGACAATTCGGAGGTATTCAATACCTCCGCCCACAGATCTGTCTGTTCGGAACTGAAAACAGCATCGAGGGTGTGACCTGCTGAATGTGTGGGTCCAGAGACCAATTGGGATAGGCCCATGTTTGTCATGGATGCCATGAACTCCCGAGCTCCACCTGACAAACCGGCCTCAAACGGGATGTTGAAATTGCCCAGGACCAAAAGCCTGGGCGAATCCAACACCAGCTCCAAGACCAGTTCGGTGAGCTCAGCCACGGAGTCTGATAGGCAGTGGGGTGGCTGGTACACTAACAGAATCCCTAGTCTATCCCTGGCCTTCAGACTCAGGTACACACACTCGATGTGATTCAATTCCCAGACAGGATGTCTGGTCAGGTTAGGATTGTTTTTGTAGACCACAGCTACTCTGCCCCCCCCCGCCCACTTTCCCTCACCTGCTCACTGACACAGTACCCAGCTGGGAGAGCCTGAGCCCATGTCGGGCCACTGTCATCTCCCAGCCAGGTCTCTGTGAAACATGCCAGGTCGGCCTCCTCTTCTTTGAGGAGGTCATAGATTATGTTTGTTTTGTTTTTAACTGACCTGGCATTGCATAGGAGCAAGGAAAGGTTCTGTGGGTGGCCTGGATCGTTCCCCAAGATCCCCGGGGTAGCAGGGCGACCGGAAGGTAAGATGGGTGTTAGATATCCGTCTCTCCTTCCCCTGTAACGGCATTTCGCCCTGCTATCGCCATATCTACCTCTGCCCCACACAACAGATATTGGTGCTCCCAGACACATTTCAGTCACCTTAAGTTGTCCCGACGTCTCTCCCCCGCGCGAGAGAGAAAGAGGGGGGTGGGGGAAAGTGCGATGGTGACTGCTGCACTGTCTGTTGGTTTTAGAACTACTGAGATGTTGATTTTAGAACTACTGAGACCAACAGATTCCTTTACCTCCATTGACCTTAACGTAGTATATAAGTACATTGCCGTGCTTTCAGAAATGTTGCTCCCCTCAAAAAATGGCGGTGCTCAAAGCCATCTGAATATCAACCCCACACTCTCAAGCCTCCTCACTTAGCCTTCTCTCCTAGATCCTTTCATCATCCATATCTGTAACATAGGCTTTGAATTTTGCCACACATTATTTATTTTTTATAATCATGAATTTGTAGATTTTAACTTGCTATGCATAAAATAAAATAAGATGGCATGCCTTGCAAATGAATGTAAATTAAAGGTATGAAGGAAAAGGTGCTTCTCTGGGTAAAAACCTTGTGAGCGTGGGCAGAAATACCATGCCCCATTATATGGATTCACAGGTAGAACAAATCATACCAATGGTCAGACTGCTTAGAGATCTTCAGAGCTTGACAACACAATCTTTTACATGTCTAGTTAGAAGTAAATCCTATTGAATTCAATGAGACTTACTTCCAGGTAAGTGAATGGAGGACTGCAGTCTTCCTACAGAACAAGAAGCCAACATAGCATACAGGTGCACCAAGAAACCTGCAGAAGCGCTCTGCTAAAGACTCCAACTTTCTCACTGCACTCCATGAGGTAAATGATGGGATGACCAACCTCTACGATGACCTACATTTTACAATAGCCAATCCCCAGACTATTTTCAACGATTGTTTCCAAAGTCTGGAGAAAGGGTAGAAGGATAACAGAGACAGTGAGAGCGCTATCAGACGAGCATTTTATCGCATGCTCATTACTGGCCACTCACAGTTTTTCATGGGTCCTTTTGATGATGCCATCTGCCTCTCGCGTGTCTCCCGCTCCTTCTGGTCTTTCTGTTACAAAATAAGTCCCTGGCAAATCCAGTTTTGGGTGGGGAGGAAGCAAAACATGTCGCCATATCTTAAGAAACATACAATAAGCTCATGGTACAAATTCCTGCAGCACACACAATGAGTCCATGGCTTATTGTAAATCCCCATTTATAGAAGCTGGAAGAAAGGCTACAAGGTGTTTAGCACAAATGTCTGCATGCTGTATGCTGTGATTTTACCTAGAAATAGATTTAGGGCCAGTTGGTTTGGCAAAAGGTGTTTCACACAGTAATCTTCCCCATATTCATTATTTTTTAAACACCCCATGGATATGATTTGGCATAAAAATGACAATTTGCAAGCAGTTGCCAGCAACTTTGCTACTGGGCATGAAAGTCATTAAGCCCTGGGTTGTTTCCTCTGTGACCCATCAACACAAGAACAAAGCAAAAAGAAAAATCTGATACTGAGGCTTGAAAAATTAAAAATCAAAAGCCAGCCTTTGCATGACAAAAGGAGAGCTGGCAGCTGAGTCCAGGAGTGGAAACATCATATATCATTATTGTACAAACTGAAAGTTTGATTTGCCTACACTGTCTGAGGAGCAAAGGATAATTGTCATGCAGTATTAATACTGAAGTTACAAATAAGCCACTATAACGATGTGCTAGTTTATTGAAAAGACGATCTGGTATAATCTCTCAGAAACGCACAGCAAGATGATTACTAATAAAGCTGGCTTTTAAAGAGTGATCAACCTAATGCTACAGCAATGTCTGCACATTTTCGATAATAAGGGGCTTTAACTGGAAAAGGTAGTCAGGGATTTAAGGTAGCACATTTGCAGTGACTTGCCTCCTTTTGTAAGTTATGAGCAGCTATAATACGGGGTGAAATCAAATGCCACTGATTGACTTGAAACCCACAGTATTGCACAGTTGCGTTTTGGAGTAACACATATATAAGGAAAGGTGCTATTATGGAGTCAGATATTTCACCCAGGAAGGTTTGAAGAACAGACAGCAACAGTTTACCATCCCATGCTAGGTTCTGCATCCTAAGCTGGCAGTGGCTGCAGGGAATTGTCGTACAGCTGCAGATATATCAAGCAGCATCACCACTGAGGCTTGGCCTCAATCCATGGCTAATAAAGAGGTCAGTGATCAGTACTAAATCTCTTCCTTTTTGCCAGGGTTGAATCACACGATTAACAGAACTATTCAGGAGTTATCGTATACAATAGTGAATACTAACAGACTTAGGCCGTTTCCACATCGGCCTTTTATCCCAGGACTGTCCCTGGGTGCTCCCTGTGCATCCAAATGATGCACAGGGACTCCCGGGGCAGAGTGGAGGGGCACGGGTTTTCCTAGGGATAAAGAAACCCTGGGAAAACCCAAATCTTCCAGCGGTCCCGGGATTATCCCGAGATTGCAGGAAGTGTGGGCGCCCATCCCACGGAGATGTAGAATCAGCCTTAGTATATGGGTGTTATCCTATATACGACTAGTATATCCTATATTTGTGTGTGGTATCAGCATGCTCGGAGAAACCACAAGGTTTGCAATACAAAACCTATTTAGAATAAAGTTAAGGGGCAACACCCTGCCCCCCCCCCACCCAAAAATAGCCGACTGAGCATCCCCAGTAGCCATAGAATTCTGGCTATCAGGGAGGGGCAGAAAACCAGGGGAATGAAATGGGATAGAGTATCCTGGAAAGGGGCATGGCTGGCTGTTAGAAGACCCAAGTCTGTCAGTCTGTTCTATATGTAAAATGTTGTAACTACAATGTGTTTATTCCAACTCTTAGAGATCAACACATTCAACAGAGAATTGCTACTATAATAGGCAGCATAATTCAATCACAAGTAAGCATTTTTCAGTTTCTCTAATTGAAATCAGTGGGACTTAGACCCGTTTCATTATAGCTAAGTTATACCCTCTCTTGTTTTAGTGGAGGATGGTGGCTCCAATTTCGGTGGAGCAGTAAATCTGGGCTGGGTTTCAGTCAGAACCAGTCAGAACTCTAAGGGAGCTGTCTAAGGGGCTGAACCCATGGGGGGAAGGGGCTCAACACTTTGGATAGCTCCTTTAGAGTTCTGACTGAAACGCGGAGCGGATTCACCACCCCACTGACATCGGTGCCAACAGCCTCCACTGTGTTCTTTACAATGCTCTTGTTGAAACAGACCCAAACTCTGCCATAGCTAATAAAGATATTTTTTTTCTGAAATTAGAACTCTCCTCCTTTGAAGATATGTAGCTTTGCGATAGACAAAAGGAGGTACTTACACAGTGTGCAATGAACTGATGGCTCTGTCTAAGTCAGTGACTACTAGCTTTTTACTTTATTTTTATTATTTATTATTACATATCCCACCTTTATTTCCCCTAAAGGACCTAAGGCAGCTTACATGGTCCTTCTCCTCCTCTCCATTGTATCTTCACAACAACAACCCTGTAAGGTAGGTTGGGCTGAGAGTCTGTGACTGGCCCAAAGTCACCCAGTGAGCTTCACAACCAAGTGGGGATTAGAACCTGAACTTCTTGAGTCCCAGTCCAGCAATCTAACCACTACACTGCACCGGCTCTTGGCTTAGTAGCTTACTGTAGGGATCTTTGGGGCTAGTTTGGGAAGCAAATTGGTCCCTAAGTCTGATCCAGCATGGTTCTTACATTTGTAACCAAAAGCCATAGATTTGCTCTGCACTTCACAGTGTCTGCCTACTTTCCATGCTGACCACAGCAATGTGATCTAAGGCACGACGCTGTGCCTAGCACCACAAGCCCACAGAGACTTCAGACAGCTGCACTGTGCAATTCAGAAGAGATGTGTGCTCTCTACTGTGCAGTCCCCAACAACTCTCATGGTAACAGTTTGTACCTGAGCTCCTCCTGAGTCTTTCCTCTTTCCTAATCAGAAACATCCAAGATATCCGCTTCTGATTTCTGACATGGTTTCAGCATGCCTGTAAAGGATGATGTGGTGTAATGCCAGTGCTAAGCCAAGGGCCGATCTACACAGTCCTTTGGAATGTTTAAAAAAATATTTTTAAAAGTTCCAAATAGGTGCGTTCTAAAACGTCTTAGGCCACATTACTGAGTACTCATGTTACAGGAGAACAGTCTTCCGTCTTTAAAGCGGTGTGTGCGGTCACACGCTGTTCTGCCCTGTCTCTTTCTCTTTTGTTTTTCAATGAGTTTAGGGCAAGGCATTGTGGGGGTTGTAGTTCAGTTACCCACTTCCTTCTTAGTTCCTCTGTCATTCCCTAGCGAGTATAGGGCTAAGAATTGGGTGTTGTAGTTCACTGGTCCACTTCCTCTTTCTTCCCCACCAATCAACTGCTAAGCATTTGGGCACCAGTAAAGGAAGCACTGCCCCCATGAATCACAAATGGTAAGGAAGGACACATTATTTTACTTAAAACAATTTATTAAAAGTGAAACCGTTGTATATAATTGAAGTGAGTTTTAAAAAACCTCAGATATGCAACGTTATAGGGAGTGCGTCATGTGGCCCAAACAGTTTTCATAACCCTTATAAAACGTCAAAAACCTCATATGTAGATCAGCCCCAAGGCACTGGAAACAAGATTCCACGACAGGATTGGTGCCAGTTGCTACCAACAGAATCAGGATGGTTGTGTGGGAACACACTAACTTTGCACAGCCATAATGGTGTGTGCAAAGCAGCAGAGTTTGACCACAATGATTTCTAGTTTGACAAAAAAGGCTTTATAGCTCATTGCATATATATATATATATATATATATATATATATATATATATCAGAGTTACCTTCCCTGACCACCCCACCCAAATATGTTTAGTAATTTGTTGAAGAGTGTACACGAGCTGCAAATTAAGCCAGTACCTTTCAATGCATACAATGGGCCTGTTCAGAAGACACCTGAAACCCTGCTGGTTAAGGCTTTTGGTTAAACAACAGGGTTTAAGGAGTTTTGTGTGATACATTTTGCTAAACCCTGCTTACTCACTAACCACAGCCAAACCATCTGCAGCAGGGTTAGCGGCTCTAACCATGGCTTAAAGTGTATGCAACGGCATGGCTTGGGGTTAGTGTTAACCCCAGAGAATCAAAGTTTTGCTAACCACAGAACCTGAAGTGTCATCTGAACAGCCCTAATATGTCTCCAGCAAACAGTTTCTAAACATTAGGTGGCATTATGCATGAAAGCAAAACCAGGAGATTTGACATGACTCCTCCAATGCCATTTTTAAATCTTCTGGCTTGCACAGCACAGGGCTGGCAAGAGTCTGTTAGCCCATTTAAAGTACACACTCACAAATGTGCTATATATGTGTTACAACATCTGGAAAAATATATTATCCTGAGATAAAAGCAATATGGAGCACTAAATAGTGTGCCCTATGGCAAAGCCTAGTTTCATTGTACATGACGGGAAAGAAAATGGCTCTTTATCTTGAAACATTCGTTTCCAGGCTGGATTCTTTTTTGTATGGCTATTGATCTTGCAAGTTCACAGAATGGTGCTGATAGATGCAGCCTGCTAGAATTGCCCTTTACACTCAAACGAAGAGTTCACCCAAGTAGGTCCCCACAGGGCAGCATGTCAAGGAACATTAGTAATTACATCACCCATTTGTATAGTAGAATCCTGCTAGAAAATCCCAGTTTAATATCAGAGCAAAGATGAAAGGCTGCTAGCTTCTACTCACTTACCTATAAGTAAGTTCAGTGGGGCCTTAGAAGGTGCACCCCAAAGGATATTGCCTTAGCTATGCAAACTCTCTTAGCTGTGATATGTTATATGCTGTCATGCTCCTAATAAGCTTTTGGAAATTTTACCTGAAGAGCCTCAGATATTTCACTCCTCTCTTTTTATATCCAGTGAATAAATTGAGAAAATGGGAGACCCAAGACACTAATTGCAAGTTCTCAGAGAGGTCTAGATTACAACCCAAACCTCATTATTTATCTCACACCCTTTAGAACATTGACATTTGAGGGGTGCAATTCCACATGATCAAGCAACGTGCATATGAGAGAGAGAGATAAGGTGTGGACCACCAATGACCATCAAGTTGTCCAACTAGGCCCTGTACTTAATAACATTTATTTATTTTATTATATTAATATCCCACCTTTTTCCTCCAAGGAACCCAATCCTCCTCTCTATTTTATCCTCACATTAACAACCCTGTGAGGTAGGTTAAGCTGAGTGTCTGTGACTGGCCGAAAGTCACACAGTGAGCTTCCATGGCCAAGTGGGGACTAGAACCCAGATCTCCTAAGTCCCAGTCCAACGCTCTAGCCACTACATCACACTGGCTCTCAATTTTAAAACCAGCAAACTTTTACAACCAGCAAAGTAGCAGAGGATGAAAATGAATGTTGAGTTTTTGTTGTTGTTGCTGTTTCATTCCCATCCCCAGAAAATAATTCCCAGCTGATTACAACAAAAATGTCCAACTTATTTTCCACAGCTGGTACTCCTTGAAGATTTATTAGCCACAATGGCCATCTGTATCTTTCACTGAAAAGAACACCTGAGTTGTGTTTTTTTAAAAACAAAAACAAAAACCAGAAATGCATAATACTTATTTAGGATTATACACCTTTTGTCTAATTAGGGCCCAAAAGTGTCTAAGTAACTGGAAGAAATTCATAATGTATCAATATAATTTTTGGGACCATAAGTGAAAAGGTGCAGAACACACAATGCAAAATCTGTATATTTAGGGGGGAAATGTTTTTAGATTTCACTTATGGATAAAGTTGTTCAATAATAATAATAATAATAATAATAATAATAATAATAATATATTTATTTATTACCCGCTTCTCCCAACGGATCGAGGCGGGGAACAACATTAAACATAAAATACAAAACTGATTAAAAGCATATAAAACCAAAACTGATTAAAAGCATATAAAACCAAAACCAAAGGCTGAAGAGTGGTCTGTCTTTGGCATATTATACACCACATTTCCCCCCATTTGGCCTGTTATCTGACAATAAGCAATGGCTGGTCAGAACTCTATTAATGTAACATATATACACACTCACACACACACACACGTGAGCACAGTTCCTCCCAAATACATGGGTCTTAAAATGGAGTGTTGGTACCATCTTGAGGAATTCAAATAGATTAAAAAAAAAAAGTCTATGACCCTATTAAAATTATTAACCATGATGCCCGCTTGAAATAAGTACCGTATTTTCCGGTGTATACGACGACTTTTTAACCCAGGAAAATCTTCTCAAAAGTCGGGGGTTGTCTTATACGCCGGGTGTTGTCTTATAGGGCGGGGCTGAGGGGCAACAATGGCAAGGCAGGCAGGACGAAGAAGGCGGAATGGACGTGCAGGGGGTGGGGAGAGCTTCTCCTCACACTATTTATTTATTTGCTCCGGAGCCTCTGCGGGCATTGAGGATGGCAGCTGCTGCTCGCCACTGGCAAGGAAGCGGAGGGAGGGTGGGGAAGGTTCTCGTGCTTCACAGAAAGAGAGCAGGGCGATACCCCCCCCCCTGATTTCAGCGAAGGAGGAGACGCATCGGAAGCGAAGCCGGTGGCTGCTCAGGCAAGGGCGCCCCTCCGTCTCCTCTCCTTCTCTTTGCTCACAGCTCTCTCGAAGGGTAAAAATGCAAATGCCGCTTTCCAAGAACTTTCCAGGAACCGCGTCATGTGACGGCCAAGATCCCGCGCCTCCGCTTTAAATGGGGCTCGTCATGCAGCCTCTCTCTCTCTCCCTCTTCACAATAGCGGCGGAGGGAAAGTCGTGCGGTTGCAAAAATAAATAAATAAATAATAATTTAAAAAACGGCTGTCGTCTTGAATAGCAGCCTCTCCCGCCTGCCTGCCTCCTTCCCTTTTGAAAATGCTGAAGGCAACCTCTGGGAAGCAGACCACGCCGCGACAACCTGTGCTTCTGGCTGACGGTTTTGCATACTGTTTGTGTGCATGTGGGGCTGGGCAGGCAGGGAGAGCTGACCAATCCAAGCAGGCTTTGTATACAACAACCAGCCAATCGCCAGTAAGGTACATCGCTTGCCGTGATTGGCTGGTTGTTGTATACCAGTATCTGTACCTGTTCATACAGTATAGCACCAGTACATATAGTACAGTATACAAATGTCCAACAGTCAAAACCCCATCATGGCTCCACCAGCAAGAAGAAAGAAATATGAAGCCAGTTTCAAACTTAAAGTTGTAAACTTTGCCATGGAACATAATAACTGCGCTGCTGCAAGACAATATGGAGTAACAGAAAAGATGGTTTGGGACTGTAAAGCAAATGAAAAAGCATTAAAGAGTATGCCAAGGGGTAAGTGTGCATTAAGAAGAGGCACCCCACATTGGCCAGAACTCGAAAAACATGTAGCAGACATGGTGAATGAGCATCGCCAAAACGGTTATATAGTGACACGAAATAAAATATGTTTGTTTGCACTTCAGTGGGCCAAATCTAACCCAGATCACAGCAACAGATTTAAGGCCACTGTATCCTGGTGTACTAGATTCATGGGAAGGCATAATATGGTACTGAGGCAAAAGATGAAAATTGCCCAAAAATTACCTGCAGATCTTGATAGCAAAGTAAATAGTTTCCATCGATACGTAATACAACAGCGCACTAAACATGGCTATGCGTTAAGTAGTATTGGAAATATGGATGAAACTCCAATGAATTTTATTTATTTATTTATTTATTTATTACATTTGTATACCGCCCCATAGCCGAAGCTCTCTGGGCGGTTTACATAGGATTAAAAACAATTAAAAACAATATACAAAAATTAAAACAGCAAAAACATACAACATACACACAATCTGTACATTTAAAAACCACTTCAACACTTCAAAAAACTACAAAAACAAAACAAAACAAACCCAGGCTCCTCAGATATTGCCAAATGCCTGAGAGAAGAGGAAATATGGTTGGAAATAAAACTGTCCATCAAAAAGGTGAAAAAACAATTTTAATTAAAACAACAGGACATGAGAAGTCCAGTTTTACAGTCGTACTAGGATGCACAGTTGATGGCGCCAAACTGAGACCAATGATTATTTTTAAAAGAAAAACAATGCCGAAACTCAAGTTCCCTGTTGGTTGTTTTGTACATGTGAATGAAAAAGGCTGGATGGATGAAGAAGGGGTACAGCTATGGCTTGATAATGTATGGAGCAGGCAACCAGGTGGACTTATTCAAAAATGTAGTCTACTGGTGTGGGATATGTTCAAGGCTCATTTAACTCCCAGCACCAAGCAAAGGCTTGCAAGACTAAACACAGATGCGGCAGTTATTCCTGCAAGATTGACATCGTTGGTACAGCCACTGGATGTGTGCCTAAACAAGCCATTTAAAGATCACATTCGAGAACAGTGGAATGAATGGATGGTTAGCGGGGAAAAGTCATTCACAAAAGGAGGAAACATGCGTGCTCCACAGTTGGATGTTTTGTGCAAGTTTGTCATAAAAGCCTGGAATGATATTGATGCAGAAACAGTAATCAAGTCTTTCAAGAAGTGTGGCATATCAAATTCATTAGATGGTATGGAGGACGACTACTTGTGGCAAGATGAAGAGGAAGCCGAAGCTGAGACCACACCATCTGATACGGAATTCGATCCATACGATGACTGCCTTACAAATGTATCACAAGATCTCATTGATGTACTTATGATATCAGATGACGAACAGGAGGATTTTGAAGGCTTTTAAAGGGAAACTGTCACGCCAGCAAAACCTGTAAAAATACCATAGCTTGCAGTTATGATGGACGTTGCTAACTCGCCAGGGACTTACCCGGCACTTGCTCTCTCTCTATTGTTTGTTATCTTCCTCCTATCATCATCAGTTCCAGTTTGGTTGACAGCTTAGAAAACAAACAGCATGGCAGCTCCCATGGGTTTATTGTCTTATCCTTCCTTTCAGCTTTAGAGTGAATTAGGAAAAGTTTAATCCACTTGCACTGTTTTATGTTTACATGTTTGATGACAAACAGCCGTATGTTTATAAGTGACAGTTTTCCTGCTAAGTACCTGCATGTCATAAGCATTTGAATTAAAATTACCATATTGAAATCAAATCTGATGTTTTTTTTAATTTTTATTTGGTGTGTGTTGCAAGAGGGGTAGTCTTATACGGCGAGTATATCCCAAACTCTATATTTTAACTGGAAAAGTTGGGGGTCGTCTTATACGCCCAGTCGTCTTATACGCCGGAAAATACGGTAGCTTTTACTGGGAAAAAAAACCTTTATTATGTAAAAAACTAAAAGGCCTGAAATACATTACATTCAAATTTGAGCACAAGGTGACAAAAAAGTTGACAAATGCAACATATTTTAGGAGAAATTTTTAAAAAAACAGAGAGATGTAAATGAAAGTGATTCTATGACAATAGTTTGTATTATGTCAATGTGTCAATACCATACCCACATTAAGTTTATGCATCAAACTTGACAAATACATTACGATTTCCATCCCACCCCACCCCAAGGCACTTTGAGCCCTTTTGGGGCCTACTTGTTCAGCAGGTGTCAAACTTAAAGTCCCAAACAAGTATTATGAATTTTCAGTTTCTTCTTTTCTTATTATATACAATGAAGGTTTTGTTTTTGGTTTTCAGTTAAAGCTACTCATTACAGATGTCCTTTGTGGCTAATAATTTTACTATTAGACTATCAAGAAAGGCTACCTAGTTTATTCACTTCAGATGGTAACAATCACCCCCTTCAGACCCTTGCAGGGCCGGCCCTCCCCTGTAACAGGGTGAGGCATCTGCATCAGGCAGTGGAACTGGAGGGGTGGCAAATTATGGTGCTCTGGAGACCCTCATCAACTGCTGTGCTGGTGTGACATTTGCTGCAGCAAGAGAGCTTCCATCGGGGCTCTCTAGAGCAGCTGCCTGGCCTCTGTTTGCCCATTGTGTGGAGAGCTGCATGGCTGGAAGAAGCAGCTGCAGAGGCCTCCCAATTACCCTGCAAACACTTCTTCTGGCCGCATGGCTCTCTGTGTAAAAAGGAAAACAGAGGTAAGGGAGCACAATGCATCAGTGACTGTTCTGTCCCCCCTCGAGCAGCGAGAAAGCTTGCACTGGGGCTGGGCCCCTGGCCCATGGACTAACTTGCTATCAAAATTTCACCTGTGTGGAAGACAAACAAGGAAAATCAGGGAAGGAATGGAGGAAGCAAGAAGCAAGGATCAAAAGGGGGATTGTGAGAGAAATGCAGTTACGGGCGTAATTTCCATTGGGTACTAAAGACAGAGGCTGCAATGCTGTGCAGAGAGAAAGCCCCATTGAACTCACTGAGACTTATTTCTGAGTCAATATGCCAAAAAGCAGGCTGTACATGTGTAAACAATTCTAAAGATCAGGCATGCCATTCAAACCCTAGCCTTGATTATGCCTGCCTGCCTTGTCCATTCAACCATTCAACACATGTAGTGGAATCCCAGGGCCTCAACACTCCTGTGTCGCAGCATACAGGTTGTACAATTCCAGTTTATGCACATAGGTCTCCATGCAGAAGGTATGATCAATGTGTTGATGTAGAGCTGCTGAGGGGGCAGGGCCAGCCATTGAAACCATGATCCCCCTCCAGGTGTTGGTCACAACATCTGCATAGGGTTATTATTTCATGCTCATAGGCATGCCAGTGCTGTCTCCAAAAAAATCTATTTTTGAGGGGGATTTCAATAAAAATCTTATCAAAATAAATAAGTCATTTATATGCAGAATTGCGTAAACGCTCTCCACTTCATCTCTGTCAAGAGAGGTTTTCTTCCTCAGATTCAGTTGCCTTTATATAATGGAGCAGCAGGTCACTACTAGAACCAATACAGGGAGAAATGTTCCTAAAAATGTCATGTGATAAGGAAGTACAGAATTTTCTGACCCATATTCCCTGTACCCTTCATAGGCTGCTGCCCAACCAAATCTCTCTGAGTTCTCACTGCTGTGTAAATGAAAAACAAAATGTAAAATTGTAAAATAAACAGAGAATCTCTGGCAAGTATTATTGGATTCCCCATAGCCTTAAGACTCTGGCCACAAACATTTCCTATACTTGATTCTCAAGTGTTCCCATCTGTGTCTTACAGTAAAAACTATTAACTGGCTGGCTGGCTGCTGCTATTACATACTACACAATGCGCTCCTTCCAACAACCTTCCAACCTTCCAACAACCTCTAGGGTTTTTTGTTGGTTTGTTGCAACAAGCTCTATATAATATTTAATCATAATCATTCCCTCTAATAGTGAACTCAGGCAGTTGAGTGCCAACAGGATGGGAGCCAGAATGAGGCTAAACAGAAAGAAGAAAGAGATGTCATCATACTCTAGTCTGTCCCAAGGTATGCAGAAATTCAAAATATAAATGGGTTAACAAAGCCATCTAAAAATAGTCCAATGGGCACCTAACATGTTCAGTGGCTTCCAGGGGATGTACTGAGTGTCAGTTAGGGAAAAACACACACATAGGGTTGCCATACGTCCCAGAAAACCGGGATTGTCCTTGATTCCAATCAATTCCAAAACATTCTGGCCGGTTGGTCAGGAATCCCAGATTTGGAGTCCAAGAAATTCAGACCCCCAAAATGGTGCCTTGAGCCTGTTTAGCAGAGCGGCAGCAGCAGAGAAAAAGACAGATCAATCTGCCACCTTTTCCGGAGCACCACTGCTCCTCCACAGGCTCAGATGAGTCACTCACCATGGCTGCATTCGGACAACACATTAAGCAACTGAGGGGGGTGGGGGAAACAATCATCAGTTGTGCTGCTTATTATGCTGTGTGGAGAGTAACACGCCACTCACAAACTACTGACGGTATGCTATTCCGCCCAAATAAGCAACTGAGAGAAACAACTGGCTTGCAAGTTGTTTAGCTCGAAGCCAGTTGTTTAAAGTGTTATGTGGAGGGGTGAGTGTGTTAATGGCGTGTGGTGAGTGGGTTAAAACACAAGCCCATAGAGGCAGGCGGCAAGAGTGACCAAAGCGGCGGCTGCCACTCTGCTACAACTGGTGCAACTTGCAGAGGCTGTTGGGATAGAACTGGGAGGACTGAGGGAGGAGAGAGGGTGGGGAGAGGGGCAGGAGCTGTGTCAGTCAAATGCCCGGTTGACTATTAGTCTACTCAACGCCAGCCTCAACCACCAACAGTTGTGTAGGAATATGTTGTGTGGAGAGTACCCACAAAATAACCAACTGTGAGTTGGCTACACAACCCACCATTGACTAATGTGTTGCCCGAATGCAGCCCATGACTCACCTTATTGTGCCTGCAGCTATGTAGAACAAGAATAACAGCAGGGAAAGGCACACGTGCTCTCCTCAGGCTTCATGACTCCCATGCACTGTGAAGGAATTTGTGGTCAGAGCTTTGGGGTAAGCACTGGAGCCACTGGGTTGTTTGTGGGGGAAGAAAGAGAGTTTTGTGGGGTGTGTGAGGGAGGGGACAAGAAAGGAAAGGAGGGAGGGGAGAAAGACAAGTCCATCCCAAAAACATCATCCTTCAAATATAGGCTGACCATATGAAAAGGAGGACAGGGCTCATGTAACTTTAACAGTTGTAGAGAAAAGGGAATTTCAGCCAGTGTCATTTGTATGCAATTAGGTCCTGGTGAAATTCCCTCTTCATCACACCATTTAAAGTTGCAGGGGGCCCTGCCTTCTTTTGTATATGGTCACTCTAGTATAGTGCCTGCACCTTTAACTGTTGTGATGAAGAGGGAATCTCACCAGGTACTAATTGCATACAAATGACACAGGCTGAAATTCAATTTTCTCTACAACTGTTAAAGTTACATGAGCCCTGTCCTCCTTTTCATATGGTCAGCCTATTCAAATATCAATTTCCTTGGATTTGGGTTGCAAGCCTCAAATCTGTTACTTGGAAGTAAATTGCAGTGAATTAAAGATGTCTGGATTTACAGTTGTTGATATTTAATTTAAAATTCTGCTTTGCAAAAACGTGAAGTAGCTTTTCTTGTATACAGTTGTGTTATATGTGTAGAAAAATATTTCTCAATTAAAAAGAAAGAAAACAACAGAAACATTGCTTTGCAACAAAGCACAAAAGCAAACTTTCATTTTAACTGAATAAAATATAGTAAAGATTTTCATTTGGATTTTAAAAACAAAAAATGTACACGTAAGGGCACGATCCAGTTACTATAAATACTTTTAGCTACCTAAATATATGCATGTTTAATTAGAAATAATTTCCATAGAACTCACTGGAACTTACTTTTGAGTAGACATGCAGTAAGTCCCATTGTCCGCAGTGGGGCTTGCTCCTAGGTAAATGTGCAGGGAAAAGCAGGCATTTAACATTCTCCCATTGAAACCAATGAGATCGTAGAACCCTATACATGTTTGCTCAGACATAAGTCCCACTGTGTTCAATGAGTATTACTCCCAAGTAGGCAAGCATGGAATTGCAACCTTAAAAGTACTTAACTTTCATTGGATCATGCCTTAAGCTTAATTTGGGATGTGTGGGGGTGGGTGGGGGTGCTAACTTTTAAATATGTCTAAGAAAATCAACATTATTATCATTGTTGTTATTTACAATTCATTTTGATCTTGCAGCTAGTAGCACCGAACAGTCCATATTCTGCTAGAGCCACCACCTGAACACGAAGTATATGGCTACTTTGGGGTTAAACGATATCTTTTAATGTTAATATTCTATGGTAGCTACTTGGGCAATTGGGGTGGGGGTAAGTATCCGTATTGAATTCTCCTCTAGCTTTTGAGAACTAGTGTAGGCTGACCAGATAAAATCCAGGTCAGGGCTCATGTAACTTTAACAGTTGTAGAGCAAAGGGAATTTCAACCAGTGTCATTTGTATGCAATTAGTTCCTGATGATATTCCCTCTTCATCACAACAGTTAAAGGTGCATGCGCTATACTAGAGTGACCATATACAAAAGAAGGCATGGCCCCTGCAACTTTAACAGTTGTGATGAAGAGGGAATTTCACCAGGAACTAATTGCATACAAATGACACTGGCTGAAATTCCCTTTGCTCTACTACTGTTAAAGTTACATGAGCCCTGACCTGGATTTTATCTGGTCACCCTAAACTAGTGGAGAATTGTAATTTAGTGTCATTTTTCTGTTTGATTGCTTAAATTGTTCTTTGCCTATTATTTATTTGCAGATGCTTAAGTACTTTAGGCTGCAATCCTATACATAATTGCCTGGGAATAAGTCCTATTTAACTCAATAGAATTGATTTCTGAGTAGACACGCATAGGATTGCATTGTTAGATAACTAAAGTTTAGATAGCTTTCTTCCTTTCCCTAGACCTTTATATATTGCTCAGTTTTTTAAAAATCCTAGCCCCCCTCCCCAACAAAATTGTCCCGGTTTTGTGGATCCAGAATATGGCAACCCTACACACACAGAAAACCAAGGGGTGGGAGAGTGAATTGGCTTACTTGAACATCTAACACCTTACAGTATCCTGAAGTAAAATATGGCTGGCTGGGGCCAGACCTACACCAAGCAGGATATAACATATTTTGAAAACTGTATATGCAATGTGTCCTGGACCCGAACAGTTGTCAAAACCATTATAAACTGTTATAAACAGTAGTGTAGATCCTGCCTGGAACCCTCATCAGTAACACTCCTGTTATGGGGTGAAGATACACTGTAATGTTTTGTTGCACCAAACTGTGGATTATGAGCTATGATTTAGATTTCAACTATTATTCGCAGGTATCATTCTTTATGTGAGACAGGATTCCTGTTTGCTGTATGCAGTATTAGGGCCACTTATAAAGTTGACAAGATAAAGAGACAAAACTATAGGAAAGAACTGGCTATTGTTCAAATGGTTATTAATTTGGTCTTAGACCCCTGGTAGCCTCTACTGCCCACCCAATTATAGAGGATGTCCCTTCCCAAGATATTTCTCTCAGTAAAACCTGAAGGCTGCCTGCTGCCAACCACACCTCCGGTGTACATAGCTAAGCCCTTGCCTTCCTGTGTTCTTTGTTCTTGCTTACATATTATATTAATTATTATTTTCTATCGCACTATCAATGTACATGGTGTTTTACAAAGTAATTTAAGTAAAAACAAACCGGTCTTTGCACCCACCCACCCAGGGACTGATTGTCTAAATGCTTACAACATCTGAGGAGCAAAGAGTCCTGGGCTATCTTTTAAAGGAACCTGAAATTCATACTAAGGACTCAGGTTCCATGGGAAATTATTAGGGGTGTGCACGGACCCCCCGGATCGGATCGGGACCCGGATCGGGACCTCCAATTTTGTCCCGGACTGGTTCGGACAAAATCGGAGGCCCCCCGGACCGGATCGAGTCCGATCCCGACCCAAAAATCGTACATTTTTGGATCGGCCGCCATTTTTTTCCCCATAGACTTGCATTGCAATGCAAGTCTATGAGGAAAAAATGGCGGCGGGTGGGTAAGGGGTCCGCTGTGGACGGCCCCGGCAGGTAAACCCCCTCCCCCGCGCTCCCTACCCCCCCTGGGGCCGCCCGCTTCCATCCGCTGGCGCCCGCGGGCGCCAGCGGATAGAAGCGGACGGCTCCGGGGGGGGGTAAGCCCCCTTCCCCGCCACTGCTTACCTTCTCGGCCCGTCCGGCGCCGGCGGCTACTACCAGCGGGCTCCGCGGCCTACTCTCGAGTAGCGCGCCGGGTGATGACATCACCCGGCGCGCCATCCTAGAGCAGGCCGCGGAGCCTGCTGGGAGTAGTAGGCGCCGGCGCCGGACGGGAGCCGCCGGGCCGGGCAGGTAAGGGCCCCCCTCCCCCCTCCCCCCTCCGTGCGCCCCCTCCTCCCCTCCACGCACCCCCTCCTTACCTTTCCGGCCCGGCGGCTCCCGTCCGGCGCCGGCGCCTACTACTTCCAGCAGGCTCCGCGGCCTGCTCTAGAGTAGCGCGCCGGGTGATGACATCACCCGGCGCGCCATCCTAGAGCAGGCCGCGGAGCCTGCTGGGAGTAGTAGGCGCCGGCGCCGGACGGGAGCCGCCGGGCCAGAAAGGTAAGGGCCCCCCTCCCCCCTCCGCGCGCCCCCTCCTCCCCTCCACGCACCCCCTCCTTACCTTTCCGGCCCGGCGGCTCCCGTCCGGCGCCGGCGCCTACTACTTCCAGCAGGCTCCGCGGCCTGCTCTAGAGTAGCGCGCCGGGTGATGACATCACCCGGCGCGCCACCCTAGAGCAGGCCGCGGAGCCTGCTAGTAGTAGTAGGCGCCGGCGCCGGACGGGAGCCACCGGGCCGAGAAGGTAAGTGCCCCCCTCCTCCCCCCCCCCGCTGTCCACTTTCATCGGCGGGCGCCCGCTGGCGCCCGCCAATGGAAGCGGCGGTGGGCGCCAGTGGGCGCCCGCCGATCCGCCGATCCGCCGAACCGGTTCGGAGCTTTTTCGGACGGGTTCGGATTGGATCGGCCGATCCAGCTGCGGGATCGGAAATCGGATAATTTATCCGATTTCCCACTGGACCGGACTCGGATCGTGGATCGGGTCCGATCCAGTGCACATCCCTAGAAATTATATTATATTTCCCAGGTTTTCTGGTAGGGGAAGCCATGCACAAGCCCAGATTATTATCTTGAGTTGGAGAAGAACTTTTGGGATAAATGATACTCAATTTGTAATGCAGATCAATATTACAAGTTGGACCAGTTCATATCTCAAGCCAGATTGGTACAGACTTTGGCGATTTGTCTATACTTTTTACCTTTGGTACAGGATCATAGCCAGAGAGAATATTTAAACAAATCAAACCCAGTATTTCTCTAGCTAAATTCTCAGCCTGTACCAATCCATTCAAAACATGCTGTGACCAGCTGGAAATTTTTAGATAGATTTAAGATCATTATTTCTGTCACTTAACATTTCCATTTTATCTGTTCTTCAGAGTGTGCATGTCACAAGCTGCACGCATAAGCCAAGGACTGGCTGGCAGCTGGGAACTCCAGTGTCCTAATCAAAGGACTGACACTGAATCTGTGTAAAGAATCCTAAAGATGGAAATGACAAATACAAAATGTGAGTAGTTTTCTATTTCCGTACCCTACATGCTTAATTTTCATTAATAAAATCAATATGTAAGCACACTTGTAAGTGAAGCACAAAGTATCATTACAATTTTTTTAAAAAAATCTCCCATTATCTATGATTCTCTCAGCAGTAGTACATGCTTGGGACGTGTAGTGTTTCTTAAGCTCTAGTAAGGAAATTCAGCCAAACCTGCTAAATATACCTGCAGAAAACATATTGTCTGTTGTTTGATCTTCTGAATGATTGGTCCATTATTTAAAACATTAGCATCCATTCAGTTTGATGTTCAAGCAGATATTTCAAATTGATAAGGCTGCCTTCAAGTTATTTCTATTCAGCCAAATCCTGATGTGATTGGTTAGTAGGTCCTGACACCTGCACAAGACTATAAACCAGGTGGGCAATTTATAAGCCTCCAGATTGTTCTGGCCTACAACTTCCATCAATCCTGCTGGCTAGCACTGGTGGGAGTTGTAGGCCAAAACATCCAGAAGCTTACAAGTTGCCTACCTGTGCCATAAACTGTGGTACACAACTCTATTGTGGTGCAACCTTAGAGATGCAGATTTGGGTGCTTGCTCTTAGTTGTGGCTCACATGATGGCCCATCAGAGCTATTTAAATGCTCAGGGTCAGAGGTAGATTTTGTTCGTCAGGCTTGCCACAGCAACCCTGAATTTGTCCAGGCTTATGCATCTTGTGACCTTACAACTGGGCAGAGTTGATCAGCTAGGGACTTGATAAACCTCCCATTTCTGCTACCCAGGGCAGGGGATTGCGAAACAGGCCCTAATAATGACTGGTGTTATGCATTAGGCATGGTATGTTGCAAGCTTGGAAAAACAAGAATCAAGATCCAAGTGCCATACGTATTATGTGTAACTGAAATTGTACACCAGAATCCAAAATGTTCCTGCCTTTCATCTGAACATATAGGTTGTAGTACAATTTTATCTAGAATATAAGGCCATTGTCAAAGTGGGCTAATTATTCGGATGTCATTCTCTAGGGGCTCCCAGATTCTTCCTAGACCTGTCAACTCTCCCACTTGTCACGGAATTTAAGGCTTGTCTCCCTCCATAGAGCTCTGGAATCAGATCCATCACTTGGACTTTTTTTCCAGTCCATTTCACCTGAAGTACAAAACAATCATGTTTTAATCACAGAGATTCTCTCAGTGCTTTTGGTAATGAAGACAAGCTTTCCAAGAAGAGCAGAGCTTGCTAGATCAAAGCAAAACATTTAGAAAGACATCAGCTCCTCTGTGATCTAATTAAAATAAGGCCTCTAAAACCTGAGTTGCTGAGATCATCACAGACTTCTGTACAAAACCTTCGTTTTCTCTACTAGGTTTGTAAAGCCTAAAGAAGAAACAGATTGCAACACGGAAGCCTCATAATGTTTGCATTCGACACATTGCAAGTGGCAAATGTTAGATATCCTCCCTGGATTCATTATGGGTCAGCTAGTGAATTATGAATTTATGGTATGGGGAAAGAGCTTATAAGTCCCTCTTTTTCAAAGACTGCTGCTATATTAAGCACCCCATATATCGGACCATGGGGCCTCTTTCTTTATAACAGGGAACTGATAGATGGGATAGCATCCATAGGCATCCACTAGAATTTTTCCTGGGATGGGGTGGGGGGGAAGCAGTTTGTGGTTGTATTTCGCGTGCGCAACACTCATGGCTACAACACACCTGTGCACTTCCCCTGTGAACTCTTTGTTACTTATCATCACATTCCATGGCATTTAAGCAGAAAATCCTGGGAATTGAACAACATTAATGCAGAACAGTGTTCAAGAAGTCCAACAAAACTTTATTTGGACTGAGAGACTAAACACACACATAGGAACAAGAGGAGGACAAATCTCCTCTTGTACAAACACAGAATAACAGTCTTAAGAATATCATAACATGTATTTTATGGCATTCACTGGCCTTATCATAAAATTGTCAACTTCACATGACTCATCCTAGGATGACTTCCTTCATCTTGGAAACATTGGCACGCACTCTCTAGAACAGTCTTCCCCAACCTGGTGTTCCCAAGTCTCTAGTTGTTTGGGACTACAACTCCCAGCATTCCAGACCATTGACCATGCTAGCTGGAGCTGATTGGAGTTGAAATCCAAAACATCTGAAGGGCACCAGGTTGGGAAGGCAGATGTAGAGAATAGCAGTGAAATCTGCAGGGAGTGTCTTTGGTAGTGGGAGGAGAAATGAGTATGCTTGATCAGGTTCTAGAGGAGCTTGGACTACTCACGTTACTTTTCACATTGTTATCAGCCACTTTTTACATCAGCTAACAATACCATTTTTGCATAGCTTGAATTTTGAAATTGCATACCTTTCCTTGAACTGTACATTTTGTGTATGATTTGCACATTTTTTTAAAAAAACCTTGATAGCATCAGAGAATAGATCTATCATTTCTGGTAGAGCAACAATAAGACCTGGGCACCACATCTACCAAGATAGGTAGATCGAGCCTCTGAGAAATTTGTATACCAGGTCTAGCCTTCTGTTGTTTCTCATTAGGCAGAACTGGTGCCAGACAATTACTTTCCACTCACAGTTGAAACCCTCCATTCTTTTCATGATTTCCTTCATCCCTGTAATGCCCTTCAGCTCTACAGGCAACCCATAACCGATTCGGGTACCTTCACAAGAGGTTTATTTCTACATTACATGAGAAACACTGCACAGCAGCATAGCACACTGTCTCAGCTCCAAGGCAAACACTCAGAGCCTATGTACACTACTGCTTTAAAATGGTTTATAACAGTTTTAAACCGGTTATTTACGGTTATTAATCAGTTTAAAACTGTTATAAACTGTTTTAAAGCAGTAGTGTAGATAGGCTCTAAGAGAGAGAAGGGAAGAGATTCTACTTGAGCCTTCTGTGAGAGCTAAAACTGGCACTCTTAAAGGGTTGTTGTGTGTGTCACAACAACCCCTAAACCTTAATGAATTGCATTACTGCTCCAATCAATTTCACAGCCCCATCTGCATTTCCCCAAAAGACCAACTGTCTTGTCCTGAGTCTTGGAACTTGAAAGTAGAGACAGATGGAGCAGGCACAATGCAGCAGCCCCGTAGCTGCTCTCAGACTGATATCATGACTGGAATCTGGGGGCAGGGGCAGTTGCACCCCCTTGCCCCTATGAGTGCCCATGATAGAATGCAGAGATGAGCAATCAATGTGCCTTTCAATTTAATCCTCACAATATCTTCTTTGTAAAGGAAGCTTGAGTATTGCTATCTAGAAATCTCCCTAAGAAATGGCAGAGAATATTGCCAGATCAAATAATCTCCATTATCACTCTCAGTTAAGAAATCAAGCCAAGTGTATTCACCAAGAGGACAGATCACTTGGTCTGCCCATGTAAAAAAAAAAAAATCACTGTAGCTTTAAATTTTATTTTTTAAAGAACACCACAGGCACTTACACTTGCAGATATTATACAGAGTCTAAAATATTGCCATCCGTTATCCCATCGAGTTCCAGAGAGAAAGAATGTGTTACACAACAGAATGAACAGCCTGCTTATTACTGAGGTAGGCTAGAGTGGCAGAGAAACTGGTTGCAAAACAAATTACACTAACTTTCTGGTTTTATGTCAACCTTTCAGCAAAGCGTTAAACATCCATTCCTTTTTGTAAAAGCAATAACTTGCATTAGCATCACTGATGTTTTCATGCCAGAAGGCTCCATTGCTTAAGATATGTACCTTCCAATGTGCTAACTGTGTAAGATGAAAAGCGGGTGCAGTATGACAACTCACAGAACTAAGAAAACACTAGACAGCTAGCGTAGCACAGTGGCTAAGAGACTGAGCTGTTTACCAGGGCGGCCCTTCCAAGTATTTGTTTATCTAAGCAGGGCCAGTCTGATGACACAAACAAGCCCTTGGAACAACAATATTCTTAGACCTACCAATAAGAGATCCAAAAGATAAACCCTGTGGATTAGTTCCAGCATGTCTAACTTCCTTTCACATCCCCCCTCCCCACTTCAGATGTGATAGTCCACTAGTCAATCAATCAATCTTTATTCACAGTCAACAGACCATTATAATAATATGTTAAGTACACACACATTAATAAAATACATGATGGTAAAAAGAAAGGATACAAAATCTGTAAAAATGCTAATCAATTTTTTAAAAAAAAAATGATAATAATGATCAAACATCCATGAATGGTCTAATGAGAATAGCCAGATTCAGATATTTGGCCACTTGCTCAGTGATATATTGGTGCCCTGGAGTAAAATAATCATAAGAGACTCAGGAGAGCGACCAGGGAAACACTGTATAATAGGACATAACAGGTCTTTCCTGGCCTCTTGGTAATAACTGTAGTAGAATAGGACATGCAAGATGGATTCCACCTCAGCATTATTACAGGGGCAGCATCTGTTATTCATTGGAATTTTCTTGAATCTGCCCTCTAATAGCTTGGAGGGGAGAACATTGAACCTTGCTAAGGAGAACGCCTTCCTATATTTAGGGATAGTTAGCCATTCCAAGTATGGCATTCCAGCTTTGCTGGAGTGACCTGGTAGACCCAATGACTGAGGGGAACATGGTCCCCATGCAGCTCCTTGGAGCTCCTGGTAGTCTATGTCCAGTAATCTCTGTTTAACAGTCGATTTGGCACTTTCTAAGTCCATGGATAGCAAGTAGGCGGGAGAAAGCTCTACAGTGGTGACTTTTTGCACTACAGCTTTTGTCCAAGGAGATTCAAAGGAATCTGACAATTCCTTGGAGGCCAAAGAGCTCAGAGTAAGCATAAGGCAGCAATGGAGCCAAAAGTGTATAGAATATATCCATGTTCAACATTTTAATGAGTTCAGCCCAGCTTCCAGGTTAAGAGCAGCACCAGAAACACACCTGGGAACACCAAATATTAACCTGAGGAAAAGGTATTGAATTTCTTCAAGAGAACTCTTAGAGTGAGGAAACCAGATCAGAACCCCAAACAGAACCTGAGACA
Organism: Anniella stebbinsi; assembly: GCA_029215795.1. Lineage (NCBI taxonomy): Eukaryota > Metazoa > Chordata > Lepidosauria > Squamata > Anniellidae > Anniella > Anniella stebbinsi. The sequence goes on along the minus strand of JARDYH010000005.1, from coordinate 85,967,422 downwards.
CAGTTCTGGCTTTAAAAACCCAGGTGGCTGCTGGTAAAAATTTCCTACGCTTCATAAAGAAGAGCCGGGTTAGCGCACCCACATTTTGTTCGGCTTTGGCCTTGGCATATTTTTCATGCACTCTCCAACTTAGAGCTTCATGGAACTATATGCCCAGGTATTTATATGAATCAACTTGGTCAATTCTATGTTTCCCCATAGTCCAAGGGAATCTTACCTTCCTCCTAGAAAAGACCAAGGGAATCTTACCTTCCTCCTAGAAAAGACCAATACTTTAGTATTTGAGTAGTTAATTGTTAAAAGATTGTTTTTACAGTATTCAGCAAAGCTGCTCAGTAATCTCTTGAGGCCCAAACAAGTCTGAGAAATCAGAATGGCATCATCAGCATAGAGGAGAATAGAAACTTTTGTTAGACCTATTTTAGGTGGGTAAGATGATAATGACACCAGCAAAGAGGGGAGGTCTGCCAGATATAAAGTAGGAGCAAGAACACATCTTTGTCTAACACCTCGTGAGGAAATAATCTCATTTGTGAAATGTCTTTGCTTACTTCATTGAACCTGGGCAGATGTACTGTAGTACAGACACTGAATCAAAAACAGAAGTCTTCTTTCAATAGAATTCTGTTCTAGTTTGCTCCAGAGATGATCACAAGATATTGAGTCAAATGCAGATTTTAAATCTAAAAAGGCTGTGAATAGTTTGCCTCCTTTTGGTGCAGTGTATTTCCGTGCCAAATGGGCCAGTACCAGACAGTGATCAAGAGTGGAGCAACCAGCTTTAAAGCCAATCCGCTTTTCTACCAGAATGTTATTATCACTAATTAGGGTGACCACATTTGGGAAACCAAAAAAGAGGACCCTCAGTGGGTTGGGGGGTGGGAAAGTGGCTTTCCGGGGCCTCTGGAAAGCATGTCATTCACCCCCACTGCTTTAAAGGACCCAATTGGAGCGGAGGAGGGGAAAGTGTGTCATTCCCGCCCTCCACTGCTCCAATTGGGTCCTTTTCTATAATGTCCAGGGATGACATACTTTCCCCTGTAAGGTCCTGATTGGAGCAGTGGGAGGGAAATAACCCACCTCCAGAAAGCTCATCATTCCCTCCAACCACGCTAATGTGGCCTTAAAGGGGAAAGCTTGTCTTTCCAGGACATTATAGAAAATTACAGAAAATCCCCCCTGACACCCAGGATAGAACAAAAACCAGGACAAAGCCGGGGAAATCCTGACAGTTGGTCACCCTATCACTAATCCACGCTTTTAGTTTGAGGCTTAGAAAACTAGCGTAAACCTTTCCAACTATAGATAAGAGACTGTTAGGCCGGTAGTTATGTGGATCATCATTGGAGCCTTTTTTGTGGATTGGAATGACAAAGGCCTTCAACCAGGCTGCAGGAATTAAGCCAGATCTGTTTATTAGGGGAAAAGGAGAAACCAAAAGTGGGCTCTAACAGCTGATATTACCTTTCAACATCTCTGAAGGAATACCATCTGGACCAGGAGCCTTGCCCAACTTTAGCTGGAGTAATAAGTCCTCAACAGTGCTGGTGTCAACATTGGACTATTTGTGAGTGTCTGGAGGCAGACAGGGGGAGAAATTTGATGTGCGGCAGTCACTACAGACAGCACGAAAATGATTCTCCCAAATATCAGCAGAGATATGACATTCCACACTTCCATTGTTATTGCTTAAAGCTCCAGACACTATCTGCCAGAAAGTTTTGCAATTATTAGTAAGAGATGCCCCTATCAATAGTTGCCATGACTCTCTGGCCACCTTGCTTTTTTGCAATGCAAAAGCTTCTTGTATTTTTTTTCTTAATTCATAATATGAGTGAGGTAGTTGGCGCTCATTGTTCTCTCGATAAGAACAGTATATAGACTGGATTGTTCTCCTGAGATTAACACACTCCCAATCAAACCATTTATTAGAGTGGGCTCTTGAGCATTTTGTGGTGCAGACATTATTTTGGAGGGAGGAAAACAGGTCCTGAGTCATCTCCTCATAAACTAAGATACCCTTAGGAGAAGTGTCTGCAGTAATCTGGTTAATGGTGTTTGTGTAGCTAGAAGAATAAACAAGCCTGTTAAAGGCCTATGCAGTTTCATTAGACCATTTGATCTTTTTGGAGCTCACAGTAATAGTTAGACTGGAAGATGGATAATATTGCACTTCCATCCTTAAGGGCACTGGAATGGTTAGGGAAAGCTCCAGAGGCAGATGGTCACTATCAAACCGCTCTGCGACTCTAAAGTTACACCCCAAGGTTTTCAAATACTTATGGACTAGGATATAATCAACCACACTTGACCCCCTAGAGGAGATTAATGTGAATTCACCCCAGTTGTTGTCGACACTACAGCCATTCAAAATAAGCAAATCATTCTTCGAAGCAAATTGAAGCATACATATCCCTGAAGGATTGATACAAGAATCTTAAGAGTGGCGCAAATTGGCTGTAAGTTGTTCCTTGCTTACTATCAGACTGTCACAGTGAGTGGCAGAGTCCACCAGGTAAGTCCCTGTCCTTGCATTAAAGTCACCTGCAATGATCGGGTAGGCATGAGGATATTTGGCTGTCAGTTCCAAATTTAGAGCCTATCTACATTGCCCTTAAAATGACTTATATTATGTTTAAAAACATGTTTTTTTAAAGTCGTTTCATTACGTGGTAGGACACACTGAGCAGTACTTACGTTTCATAGTGACTGCTTCCTCAAAGTGTTCAATGGTGTATTACAGGGTTAATTCCTTGACTCTTCTTCTTTAGTTTCTGTTTTGCAGGCTGTTTGACCTGCCCACTTCTGTCTCCATAACTCAAGCAGCCTGCAAAACAGAAACTAAAGAAGAAGAGTCAAGGAATTAACCCTGTAATACACCATTGAACACTTTGAGGACGGAGGAAGAAGACACTATGAAACATAAGTACTGCTTAGTGTGTCCTACCACGCAATGAAATGACTTAAAAAAAACACATTTTTAAAACAGTTTAAGTCGTTTTAAGGGCAATGTGAATAGGCTCAGAAACATTCAACTTTGAGCCAGGTGAACATTGTATACTCCTTGCAAGCTGATGGAGCAAAATAAACATTGAACACAAGTAGAGTCAGATTAAGGACCCTCAGCTCCAGGGCCAAGGCCAGCACAGAGTAGCCACATTTAGGCATCTCAGTTACCTTGGCATCAAGGGAGGAAGAAACCAAAACACTCAGCTCCTGACTGGCTCTACCCTTATCTTTATTAGGAAGTGAAGGAAGACAGAAGGATGCAAACCCATTTACATAGAAGTGGTCACAGTACAAGGTCTCTTGAAACAAGACAATGTCCATAAAAATGCTTTTAAAATATGCTGGGTTCGTTGCTGATTCCCCCCCCCCCCCATTTTATCTTAAAATAAATAAATAAACCTTGCTGAGAACGCTTCCCTGGATGATAAACTGTGACAAGGGATGCTTTGAGACTACAGCCCTTTTCTGCATTTGAAAGATCACCCTTGCACAACGAAGATGGAGCGGAATGACCACTGTGCTTCTGCACCTGCCGTCGCATCACAGTTCCAGTCTTGCAAAGCTTCATCCCCGTGGCAAGGCAACCGTGGTGGCAGGGGTTTCGATGAAGGGGCAAATCATTCTTTTATTAATAGAATGTAACGTCTACACATTGGTATTTGATTCTTGTTTTGTAAACTAGATTGCATACTAAGTCTGGGCAGTCTGATGTTAATCAACTAAACATAACATGCCCCAAACACTAGGCATTTGTTATTGAGGACTGCTCCTTTCATAGGTTATTTTTCAACAAAATAATGTTATACTATACATAGGCTGACCATACGAAAAGGAGGACAGGGCTCATGTAACTTTAACAGTTGTAGAGAAAAGGGAATTTCAGCCAGTGTCATTTGTTTGCAATTAGTTCCTGGTGAAATTCCCTTTTCATCACAACAGTTAAAGTTGCAGGGGACCTGCCTTCTTTTGTATATGGTCACTCTAGTATAGTGCCTGCACCTTATACTGTTGTGATGAAGAGGGAATTTCACCAGGAACTAATTGCATACAAATGACACTGGCTGAAATTCCCTTTTCTCTACAACTGTTAAAGTTACATGAGCCCTGACCTGGATTTTATCTGGTCACCCTAGGTACAGCAGAAGCAGTCATTTGGCCTTTGCAAATAATGGGGTTTACTTTATGAAAAGCCTTGAGAAAACAACGAATTGGGAGAAGAAGCTCAATAGTGAATGAAAGTGGATTGTGTGAGAGACTTGTTCTTGCATTCACAGAGACATGGAAAAACAGCACCATCTTTTGGTCTGACAAGAGCTTTTTTAAAGCTGTACATAGCTGGCTTTGAATAATAGTGGTTTGCTCTATTCTTATGACGAACTGAGCACAAATGGTGGCTTGGGCATTAGAAGATTCTGCATATGTCTTCCCTTCAAGGCATTATGGCTGCTGTTTCCACTCCTCTTCACTGCATTGATGCTTCTACCATGCAGGAGGCCACATGTATGAAGCTCTTTTATCATGTGACTCACTGAGTAGGTTGACCATCTGAAAAGGAAGACAGGACTCATGTAACTTGAACAGTTGTAGAGAAAAGGGAATTTCAGCCAGTGTCATTTGTATGCAATTAGTTCCTGATGAAATTCCCTCTTCATCACACCAGTTAAAGTTGCAGGGGCCCTGCCTTCTTTTGTATATGGTCACTCTAGTATAGTGCCTGCAACTTTAACTGTTGTGATGAAGAGGGAATTTCACCAGGGACTAATTGCATACAAATGACACTGGGTGAAATTCCCTTTTCTCTACAACTGTTAAAGTCCTCCTTTTCATATGGTCAGCCTAAATATACAAAAGTTAAAAATATAATTAAATACTTTTCAATATTAAAGCATTTTAAACATTTTAAATACATAACAATTTAAAAGTCAAAGGTATAGACAGAGGTCCAGATGATTTGCCAAAGGCCTGCTGGAACAAAAAATGGTTTGTCTGCTTCCAAAAACACTAGGCTGACCATACAGCCGGTTTTCTCAGGACAAGTCCGGAAGTGGGGCGCGATAATGGCATCCAGGGGGGGGGGAAATTGGCATATTTCAGCCAAAGTCCGGGAATTGCCACCTCCCAGGGCCATCCCGGGCTTCTCCTCAGCCAGCACCACCGCACAGGCCAAGGAGAAGCCCTGGATGGGCCTGGGGGAAGGGCAAGAAGTCGCATTTTGGCGCATCCAAAATGCGACTGCCAGCCCCTCACCCAGCCGATCCTGGGCTTCTGTAGCAGGGCCCGGCAGCGGGCGCTGCTGCAGTAGCAGCAGCAGCACACCACCACCCGAGGCATTGGAGGCACCAGCAATGGAGGCTAGCCGCAGCGAGAACGACCAGCAGCGTAGCCATAGGGAAGAAGCAGAAGGTATGTGGGTGTGGGCTTGCTCCCTTCCTCCCAGCCAGGCTTACAGCTGCAGCCATAGCGCGCGCCCCCACCAGCCCGGGCTTGCTCCCTCCCTGCCAGACCTACATTTGTAGCACAGCAAGCGCTAGTTTGGCCTTGCACTTTCCCAGGCTTCTTCTCTTCCCTCCCTCCTGAGCCTACAGTTGCCAGCGCTGTGTGTTAGCAACCAGATAAGGGGAGCTAGAGAGTGGGAGAAATAGAAGGGATGCTCCTCCTCCTGCAAGGTGGACTCTGCGGTGGTGCTGGGCTCTTCCCCTGTAAAGGGTCTGCTGCTTCTTGTCAGCTGGCAGGCAAGAAGCAGCAACTGCTCATTAAGCAGCAGGAAGTGGAAGCAGCAGGTGGCAGGGGCCAGGAAAGAATGTTCTCTGTCTTCTGCTGCTGCTGCCATCTCCTTTCCTAGCTGCATTCTTGACCATATACAAAAGAAGGCAGGGCCTCTGCAACTTTAACAGTTGTGATGAAGAGGGAATTTCACCAGGGACTAATTGCATACAAATGACATTGGCTGAAATTCCCTTTTCTCTACAACTGTTAAAGTTACATGAGCCCTGTCCTCCTTTTCATATGGTCAGCCTAATCATGTGCCACCATCGCACAGCTTCCATATTCTCTACCTCTAATAAATAGTCAGGGAGGGACCCACATAGAGGGGGAAAACAACAGCCATGCAAATCTCCTGTTACTACTATTGAATTCAGCAAAACTATATTTCTGAAAATTTGAGGGAACGTGCGGGTTGGAGTCTTACTCCAGCTGCTTGGAGTTCTGACAAAATGAAGGGAATCCCTTCTACCAATGGTCAGAACAGTCAGTGAGAAAAATGGGAGATTAGGAGGACCAAGTTCACTTTAGACATTACAGCAGTAGTATTGGAGCTGCTGTTTGTGGGTTCATCCCATGGTTCTGCTGTAGTGTTTCAAAGCCTGCGTTATATGGGTGGAGCTAATCATACAGGCCCTTACTATCTGATTCTCATCAGAATCCAGGCCAGGTGACAATTTCACAAATGGCCCAAACCCACCTGCAACCTTTAAACTGAGAGTAGCAGTGTAGAAAAATCCCAAGTGAAGCACATAAGAACATAAAAAGAGCTGTGCTGGATCAGACCAAGGGTCCATCTAGCCCAGCATTCTGTTCACTCAATGGCCAACCAGCTGTCTGTGGGAAACTCACAAGCAGAACATTATTATTATTATTGTTGTTGTTGTTATATCCCACCTTTTTCCCAGGGCTGGGACTCAAAGCGGTTCACAAAGTTAAAACAGGTACAATTAAAACATATAAATATAAGCTTACAAAAGTTAAAAAAGAATTAAACCACAGTAAAATTAAAACATTAAAAAAATTTAAGAACAGTAACAAATTTTAAAAACAAAACCATGCAGTAACACAGGTCCAGCGTATTTCAAAATGCGCTGGAATAAAAAAGTTTTTGCCTTCCTCCGGAAGTGCAACACAGAGGGAGGCAGTCTGGCTTCCTTTGGAAGGGAGTTCCAGAGCCTTGGAGCAGCCACAAAGACGGCCCTCCCTCGAGTACCCACCAGGTGTGCCTGGGATGTTGGTGGGACTGAGAAAAGGGCCTCCCCAGAAGATCTCAGAGCATGGGCAGGCTCATATGGGAGAATACGTTCTTTCAGTTCACCTGGACCCGAGCCGTATAGGGCTTTATAGGTGATAACCAGCACTTTGAATTGTGCCCAGAAACAAACCAGAAGCCAGTGGAGCTGTTTTAACAGGGGAGTTATATGCTCCCTGTAGTAGCCCCAGTCAACAATCTGGCCGCAGCTCTTTGAACCAGTTGAAGTTTCTGAACACTCTTCAAAGGCAACCCCATGTAGAACACGTTACAGTAATCCAAACGAGATGCCATTAAAGCATGTGTCACCGAGGCCAGATCCGACATCTCAAGAAACGGGCGCAGTTGACGCACAAGCTTTAACTGTGCAAATGCAGTCCTGGCCACAGCTGAAACCTGGGCATCCAGACTCAGGGCTGCGAACTAGTGTCTTCAGGGGGAGTGTAACCCCATCCAGCACAAGCTGAATCCCTATTCCCTATAACAACACCTCCTGCCCATGTTCCCCAGCAACTGGTGAACATAGACTTAGTGCACCTGATACTGGAGAATGCACGCTATCTAGAGGGCATTATATGGTTGCCTCTCTCTATGATTTCAGAGAAGAAAATGAAGAGAGTAGACGGTGCAGCAACTGCTTATAAACACCAACCCATCCCATCGAGGCTGGTCTTGACAATTGGCAGAGTGAGTCAATTGCCTCAGGCAGTGAATCCTGGAGGCAGCAGGAAGGAGTTGTAGGACAGGGATGTGGGTGATGTGGCCTGCTCCGAAGCTGATAAGCTAGGCTGCTGCCTTGAAGTGTAGTGGAGGAGGATGCCTCATTGCTGCTGAAAAAAGCTTACCAGCTTTTGCACATGGAATGGGTGGGACAGTCTTTGTCCTTCACCAGAGCCACAAAAATGTCTTAGTGCATCTCCTCTAAGGAGGTAGTCACGGTGACTGAGAAGGCTGCTCTGAGGCAGCTAGAGAAGCGGGTGTGGTCCTAGCTGGATGGGAATTGCATGCACAAAGAGGTTTGTGCAGTGAAGGCTCAGATTTCTGTCAAAGCCAGACAGAACTCTAAAGGGACTATCTAAGGTGCTGCATTGTATCCCAAAAATAAGTTCAGCACTTTAGATAGCTCCTTTAAAGTTCTGGCTGGTTCTGATTGAAACCCAGTATGGATGCACAGCCCCACCAAAATCGGAACCATCAGTCTCAACTGAGAGTGTGCTATGTATCTAATCTAAGGATAGGGGCTGGGTGTACCCAGAGCTTTTTAAAATTTGGAAATCCAACCATTCCACTATCTGTGAATGGATACAGGGGGCTGGATTTAGTCCCCTCCCACATCCCTCATTGGGATATCAATATATCAGTAGAGATGTTAAGGACTATGTGCAAGCAATGGTAAATGCCCCACAATCATTTTGTCAGATCAAATAAACCTGACAAAGCATAGTTCTTTGAGAATAAGAGAAGAGCAGCAATAAATTCTATTTGCAAATATCAAATGAGAAAAGAGGCGTTGTCTAAGAGGTCATGAAATGACCACCAAATAAGACTGAACTTTACATGGCAACATATGTAACAAAAGTCTAGCAGCTGGCTATTTAAAAAACAAAACAAAACTACGGCTTGGAAGATGGTTCTCTTTGCCCCGGTTGCTTCTGGTTTCTCTCAGTTCCTGCTTCTCTGATTCACAAAGTTCCTCTAAGCCACCCCTTCCCCACCTCAACAAGGTTCAAAACTCGTTTATGTAGGAACAAATATGGATTTTGCATTCTGTGGCGGAAAAACAATTTTGAAGTTTTAAGCAACCCCCCTCCCCCCTGTTGCTTTTCTGCTTCAAAACTCTCTCTCAAAGCTACTTTTCCCTAGGAAAACTGCTTTTGTTACATGTCTTCAGCTCAGTGGGACAGTGTCATACAAGAGAACATTGAGGGGGACATGATAGCACTCTTCAAATACTTGAAAGGTTGTCACACAGAGGAAGGCCAGGATCTCTTTTCGATCATCCCAGAGTGCAGGATGCGGAATAATGGGCTCAAGTTACAGGAAGCCAGATTCTGGCTGGACAGCAGGAAAAACTTCCTGACTGTTAGAGCAGTACAACAATAGAACCAATTACCTAGGGAGACCACACTAGAGGCCTTCAAGATGCAGCTGGACAGCCGTCTGTCAGGTATGTTTTATTGTGGATTCCTGCATTGAGCAGGGGCTTGGACTCAATGGCCTTATAGGCCCCTTCCAACTCTACTAATCTATGATTCTATGGAGGAATCCACCTCCTCTAAGGAGTTAGAGCTCTCAGAGACAGATGATGCCAAGGAACTACATGTCAAGAGACCGGAGATGACCATGGGTCCATCCCCACAGAAGGGGAGAGCTCAGTCCATGCGGCAGAGGCTGGGCAACCACCTAACCCCCGAGAACATTGTCATCTCAAGAGACAACCAGTCGGGCTCCTTTGAGAAGGAGTACTCGATTACCAAGGATGATTCCTCAAAAACAAGTCCCACTTCATGAGCAGGACTTTTGCCAGAGGGCCTGTAATGAACCGCAACTGAGCCCTGGGCATGGCTCTGGAAGCAATGACTATATAAGCTTTCAGTAAGGAATTTCTAGCTGCTGGAACAACATCTTACCTTTAAGTCTAATGGCATATTTCCCTCACCTTGCCTTGTGACTGAACCTCTGTGCTATTGACCTCTGGACTCCTGCTTGAATCTCCTTTTTGACTGTGTTTCTGCTTGGCTACTCTCCCATATTTTTTCCTTGGCTTATCTCAAACCTCCCTTCTGGAAACCACCTACTTGCCTGGTAATACTGTGCTTTGACCTTTGCCTGAAGTCTGACCCAGCTAGAGCAGGACAGACAGGAATAATGAAAAAAACTCAAGTCTTAGCAAGCACACTCCTTTAAGCTCCAATCTTATTATATACACAGACAAGGTTTCATTTTACCTCAAAGTCCCAGTACTCTTCACCAAGGTAAAAACAAAACTAGAAAAAGGGTTACTTCCCTTATCAGCAAAATGCTTGTTTCTTTTATTATTATTTAGACCAAGTCCCTTACTTCCTTAATATTAGATCAATAAAGTGTCATCTAGCCACTTTAAATGCATTCTTGTGTCTATGCTTTATATTCCTATATGTTTTGGATCAATTCTTGCTTTGTCATTTCAGCCGTTTTCCCCTTCTTTTTTGTAACCTTGCTGTGCTACTGAAGAAAACAGATTGAACTTCCTAAATAATCCCTGTGATGAAATTAGTCTGAAAGCATCAGTGAACACAAAACTGAATGAAACTCTCTTAGCTAGAATGCTCCATTAATGCTTTGCAGGTTGATCAAACAGTTAACCACAGAAGGCCCACTGTGATGCCTGAAGTAGGAAAGATCATAAACTAAAGTCACCCTCATTTAATCAGAAGTCAAAGTTGAAAGTAATACTGGACCAGCAGTATACCAGAGCTGGGGGACAACCCATAATCAAGGTCAGTGAAAGCCAATTCACACAAACTAAACTGGCACATTGGAAATGTGAGTTGAAGAAATCTGTGTAGCATTGCTGAAGCCACTACGTGGTGACTTCAGCACTAGGGATGTGCACTGACCCCCCGGATCGGATCGGATAGCGGATCGGAATCGGACCTGGGGGGTCGGATCGGATCGGATCGGATCGGAGGCTGGTCGGATCGGATCGGACCAGATGTCCGATCCGGATCGGACGCCATTTTGAATGCTTTTTCCCATAGCCAAGTATTGTTTTACAAAAACGCCTATAACTTTTTCATTTTTAAAGATAGAAGGATGAAACTTGGGCACATTGTAGACTGGTTAGGGGTAGTTATCTGTGAGAAATTTCAGAAAGATTGGTGCATGCATTTTGTGGCAATTAATTTTTTAATAAATACCCAGGAATGCCTATAACTTTGTCATTTTTAAAGTTACACACATGAAACTTTGCCACATTGTAGGGGGTACCTTGGGACCTATGTGTGTGAAATCTCAGAAACGTAGGTGCTTGTCTTGTGTGGCAATTAATTTTTAGAAAAATGGGTAGTAGTGGGGTAAATACAGTTACGCCTCCCATTTTTTTATTTTTGAAGATACAAACAGGAATCTTGGACACATTACAGGTACCACTTGCCTTGATATGTGTGTGAAATTTCAGAAACATTGGAGCTTTCCTTGTGTGGCAATTAATTTTTGAAACAATGAGGAAAGAAACACCTATAACTTTGTCATTTTTAAAGTTACACACATGAAACTTTGCCACATTGTAGGTGGTACCTTGGGACCCATGTGTGTGAAATTTCGGAAACGTAGGTGCTTGCCTTGTGTGGCAATTAATTTTTTAATAAATACCCAGGAATGCCTATAACTTTGTCATTTTTAAAGTTACACACATGAAACTTTGCCACATTGTAGGCGGTACCTTGGGACCTATGTGTGTGAAATTTCGGAAACGTAGGTGCTTGCCTTTTGTGGCAATTAATTTTAGAAAAATGGGTAGTGGTGGGGTAAATACAGTTACGCCTCCCACTTTTTTATTTTTGAAGATACAAACAGGAAACATGGGCACATTACAGGTACCACTTGGCTTGATATGTGTGTAAAATTTCAGACAGCTGGGTCCAGGCATGTGGTGGCAAGGTATTTTTGAAACAATGAGGAAAGAAACGCCTATAACTTTTTTATTTTAAAAGTTAGAAGTCTGAACATTGCTCACTTTGTAGATGGGTTAGGGGTAGATATGTGTCAGAAATTTCAGAATTATAGGTCCAGGCATTTGATGGCTATGGAATTTTTAAATTACATGTTTCAAAAAAATTTCTACAGAGGCCAGGTCTTCCCCTCCCGCTTCCCGCGAAGAAAAGGAAACACTCTCTCGTCTCGATCCCTTTGATCCTTGCTAGTAGTATCCATTACAGGGCTCGTGTTTCCTTTCCTACTTTCACTTTTCAAGCAGAACGGCTGAGCCTAGCTGAGTTTTGCAGCCATGCGTGCAAGGAAGGATCACTCTGGTCTCGATCCCTTTGATCCTTGGTAGTATCCATTACAGGGCTCGTGTCTGCTTGAGTACAAAGTGAAAGCAGACACGAGCCCTGTAATGGATACTACCAAGGATCAAAGGGATCGAGACCAGAGTGATCCTTCCTTGCACGCATGGCTGCAAAACTCAGCTAGGCTCAGCCGTTCTGCTTGAAAAGTGAAAGTAGGAAAGGAAACACGAGCCCTGTAATGGATACTACTAGCAAGGATCAAAGGGATCGAGACGAGAGAGTGTTTCCTTTTCTTCGCGGGAAGCGGGAGGGGAAGACCTGGCCTCTGTAGAAATTTTTTTGAAACATGTAATTTAAAAATTCCATAGCCATCAAATGCCTGGACCTATAATTCTGAAATTTCTGACACATATCTACCCCTAACCCATCTACAAAGTGAGCAATGTTCAGACTTCTAACTTTTAAAATAAAAAAGTTATAGGCGTTTCTTTCCTCATTGTTTCAAAAATACCTTGCCACCACATGCCTGGACCCAGCTGTCTGAAATTTTACACACATATCAAGCCAAGTGGTACCTGTAATGTGCCCATGTTTCCTGTTTGTATCTTCAAAAATAAAAAAGTGGGAGGCGTAACTGTATTTACCCCACCACTACCCATTTTTCTAAAATTAATTGCCACACAAGGCAAGCACCTACGTTTCCGAAATTTCACACACATAGGTCCCAAGGTACCGCCTACAATGTGGCAAAGTTTCATGTGTGTAACTTTAAAAATGACAAAGTTATAGGCATTCCTGGGTATTTATTAAAAAATTAATTGCCACAAAATGCATGCACCAATCTTTCTGAAATTTCTCACAGATAACTACCCCTAACCAGTCTACAATGTGCCCAGGTTTCATCCTTCTATCTTTAAAAATGAAAAAGTTATAGGCGTTTTTGTAAAACAATACTTGGCTATGGGAAAAAGCATTCAAAATGGCGTCCGATCCGGATCGGACCTCATCGGATCGGATCGGATCGGATCGGAGGTTGGCCGGATCGGATCGGATCAGATTTTCCCGATTTTGGGTCGGATCGGATTCGGATCGTGGATCGGATCCGATCCGATGCACACCCCTATTCAGCACGACTCTAAGTTTCAAGCCAATGAACACTTTGTTCCCCAAATGAAAAGCTGCCCAAAGTCTACTGAGTTGACCCAGGGCCCATTTATACTTGGGATCCACCAAGACTGCCACGTTCTCCTGAAATCATTGCATGTGAAATGATCTACATTTTGCAGAGGTATGCACAGTCTTGAGATCTGAGATATATGAAACATTTCCACAGTAGGCTGCACCCAAAGCAGCTCACAATAAACACCAAATAAATATTAAAAATGCAGCATCTCATTTGAAAAATAATTCATTGCAAAGGATATTAAATAAATTCAAAGAAGATAAAGCCCGCAGTTCAATAAACGTCATAAATTCAACATTATAATGAAAAGATACAATTACAACTAGTACATATCAAAATTGAGTGTCATTTTTGGCAGAAAGGTAGAATATAATTTTTAAAATAAATAGATATTATCAGCTACAAAATTAAGATAACACTAACAGTAAAAAAAAATAGCCAATGCAACTCTTATTCCAAGGGGCCAAAACAGTCCAGTTCATATAGAGTATGGGATCTTGGGGCAAAGTCTCTTCACTGGGCTAGTTCACTGCTCAAACCATTAAATGATCACAGACTTTCCTTATGGGATCTTTTGTTACCAAGAATAGCTTAAGAAGATCAGGAGATAGGCTAGCATGGCCAGACAGGTGGCCTGAGTTCATCCTTTAGTTTAAGCTACTTAGCCATGGAGCTCGGCACAATCTAAATGCTGACACCCATATGAAGACTGCAGGGCTCTGGATGTAAACTTTGACTTTGTGCCCCATACTTTACCACAAACACATCAAGGCTGCCTTTGATTGTGCATCAGTTCTAAGGGCTGGCTCCATGATTTCAGGGACCCTCAGCCTACTTCCATAACCACTGTGCAACGGAGACAGGACAACAGAGAACTGAGGGAGCATTTTCATGAGCCCTTAGGACTTACCTGATCCTTCAAACTTGCACTCCCACAGTGTACACTGTGCATTGTAAACAACTGTATCGGAGTGCAGGTGCTGGAGGGTGAGGAGTGTTGATGAGGAGTCAGAGGACAAACCTGTGTGCACAATGTGACCTAACTTGCATCACGTAAGCTAGAGACAATCTACACTACTGCTTTAAAACGGTTTATAACAATTTTAAACCGGTTAATAACGGTTATTAACCAGTTTAAAAAGGTTATAAACCATTTTAAAGCAGTAGTGTAGAAAGGCTCCTAGTCTGCTGCCCTCATGTGCAATGGAGAACACTGTCCCATCATCATTGTTGAAGTATGAAGTCCAGTCAGCCATCATGTCCTTCACTTCAGGTAGTAAATGACTTGGTCCAGCCCTGTATGTGCCCAGTAAAAGCAGTATGAGTTTCTATCAGGATACTAGTTCTGATGGTAATGTGCTACCTCCGGTATCAGAGACAGTAAACCTGTAGTTGCTGGGGAACATGGGTGGGAGGGAGCTGTTGCACCTGTGTCCTTTTGGGTTCCTAGTCGACAGCTGGTTGGCCACTGTGTGAACAGAGTGCTGGAATAGATGGACTCTTGGTCTGATCCAGTATGGCTCTCCTTATGTTCTCATGCCACTCCGTTCTTTGTGGGAACTGATAGTCTTGAGCTATCTTACCAAGCATGAAGAACGATCCTGGCAGAATGCTCAGTTTGATGGGCCCCTCCTGGGCCTCTGGGCCCCAGCATTTGCCCAGCCCCACTCCCTTTTGATGCCAGTTGGAAATCTTCAGCCATGTCTATGCCTGTTTAATATCAGTTCTAGTCGTATTTCTAGCTGGCTCTTCACAGTGTCTCACTCCTTAGAGCATGCAAGCAATCCCTCTTCATGATTGCCTTGCAGAACCTTTCCAAAAGCCTTCAAGCTTGGCTCCAAAAAGCATGATCAGTTGTTTATCACCTAGAACAAATCATAGGTGATAGAACATCTCAGACAATTAAGAGCCTGGATTATTGACTTTAGAGTTGACATCAGGAAGTCTATTAACTGCTACTGTAGGTAATATGTATTTGACATTGTACTGGCACATTACATTGCAGCCAAGCTTCTGAGTGAATGACAAAGTACACAGGTACAGTCCCTGCAAATGGAGGCAAGGCCACTTTTTGGTTAGTCAGCGCAGACTGCTTTACTAAGGGGTGCAGGAGCTCTCTCGCTCTCTCTCTCTCTCTCAGGAAAGAACAGCCTACCATTTCAGAGAACTGATAGAGAAGCCATAACAGTCAAACAGTGCTGGCCCAGAAGATTTTGCTCTCCACCACCACCATCATGACCACCATCATGACCACCACCCTGCAACCATGTGGCAAAATCTTCAAACAGTCAGGCTATCAAGTGATCATTGCAGCTAGGCCTTTGTGAACCTTGTCGGCATCCAGAATATGGACAGACAGGCTAATTAATCTTTGGAGAGATTTGATTGATGTAAACATCGAATTGCCTTGCTTTATCCTAGAGCAAGGATAAGTGCAGTGCCAACTGAATAGGCCAAAGGTCCCAAAATGGAGGCTCACAACTGCCAGTCTGGTAGTACAGGCAGCATAAATCCAAGGTACTGACTGTCCGACTATTCTGTTGGTGAATTCTTTGACTGAAAAAGACAAAAATGGAACTACTTGTCTATAGCATCACGGTTCTGATATCCATGATATTCCCCCTCTTTGGTGGCCAACTAATCAGAAATTCAGAAATATAGTGGCGCCTGGAAAGGGGTGGGGGGAAACACCACACAGATTTTAAAATGTAAACAAAAACCCAGCTCTTTAACAATTTCATGGTGTATCCTAGCTACTGGATAAGTTACCTCAGTTTTTGTCTAATTTCATTTCTCAAGGGGTTTCCAAATCATTGTTGCCATGTGCAGCAAATACATAGCTGATAGACATTTAAGTGGGAAGGGCATTCAAACACATTTTCTCAGGGTATCATTTCTATTGGAAAGATAATGCATTTTCTCAGTGGTCAAACTCAGGAATATTGCTGCTAGGAAAATGCTACTCACCTGTGCCTCTCATAGTTACTTTAGCATTGCTAATGTGACTAACATGGGGGATTTTGTTGTGTGGTTTCACAGGCACCTGTTAGATAGTGAGTGCCTTTAGATGGGGGGAAGTCACATTCCCTTACCGTGATGCTGCTTCCTCTATCTCTTCCACTTCTACAGTTAGCTGTAAGTAAACGAGGAAGAGAGTAGCAACCATGTGGCTTGTACAGCCTCAGTGCAGTTGAATGGGACAGCACCTGCTCGTGGGCATTTTATAGTGCAATTTTGCCTGCACGTGGCAGGAAAACCCGATGAATATTGATATATCCTAGAAGAGTTGGGTTTTCTGAGGCTTTATTTTTAATGCTAGAATGGGAAAATGGAGCATGAGATGCACAGGAGGCTGACAGCATCATCAGAATGACCCACAATCATCCATGAGTGTCAGATAATGAGCTTTCTATAAAACGCTCATTTAAAGAAGCTCAGTGTTTGTTATATGAATGATAAATCATTTAACTCTCTCTCACATTCTCACACACATATCCCTTCTATCTTCACCACACTGTTTCAAAGGTACAAATTTGGAAGAAATAGTTTCAGCAATCAGAGAGTAGAGGACAACCTAACTGATGTTGTGCTTCCCAACACTGGTGGGTGCCATTTTGCTTCAACACACATTCAACTTCCAACCCAGAAGATGCTACACTGAGGACAGAGAGCACTGCATCCTGCTCCTGCCCTCACTCTTATTTGTCTTCAGTAGGCTGACCATATGAAAAGGAGGACAGGGCTCATGTAACTTTAACAGTTGTAGAGAAAAGGGAATTTCAGCCGGTGTCATTTGTTTGCAATTAGTTCCTGGTGAAATTCCCTCTTCATCACAACAGTTAAAGTTGCAGGCACTATACTAGAGTGACCATATACAAAGAAGGCAGGGCCCCTGCAACTTTAACTGTTGTGATGAAGAGGGAATTTCACCAGGAACTAATTGCATACAAATGATACTGGCTGAAATTCCCTTTTCTCTACAACTGTTAAAGTTACATGAGCCCTGTCCTCCTTTTCATATGGTCAGCCTAGTCTTCAGTGACTTGTGGAATTACCAAATTAGGCAGAACCAAGATGCAATGCATACATAGTAACATAGTCGCCGTACAATCTCAGACAATGCACCAGTTATCATAATATTGCAGATATTTGAAAAGCAGTCAACCACTTTATCCTGATGGCTAGAGTATACAAGTAGATCAGTTCAGGGATAAATTAAAACAATAGAGGTAAATAATACTGATGGAATGACCCTTCCCCCACCCAAAAAACAACAAAATGTTCCAAATACAACCGGGGATAACTGAATCATGACAGAAAGCCATGCCTCCACACAGTGAATGGGAAATATGATTGGTAGGGCTCCTTCACCTTACTGCCGAATGTGCAGCTGGTAGGGACATGACCAGTGGGGGCATGACTTGCAGGTGTGATCCCTCTAACTGGTAAATGGCTGCTTGAACACCCACATAGCATTCTGTACTGTCACAGCTAAAGTCCTAGGCAAATGGTTGAGCTAAACGGCTGTTTAATATTTCTGTTCTTTGAGTGTGATAGTACTTCAGTACTAGGGTAAAGGGACCACTCTGACAACCTGCAGAGTATTGGACTTGGAACCACCTGTTGCTTCTTTACCTCACTGGCCACAGCTCTAGGGCTGGGGAAATCTGTGCGTCTCAAGCTCACTGACATAGAGCTCCATCAGGCGAGTGTTTTATTGAACGCTCATTACTGGGCATTCACGGATTTTTGCGGGTCCCTGTCACGATGTCATCTGCCACCTGCGCGCCTCCCGCCCCTTCTAGCCTTCTTTGTGCCACGAAAAACCACCCCAGTAAGTCCAACTAATTTTAAAGGTGGAAATTGCTGCTATCCCCTGCTGTGTGCAGGAGAAGCGGCGAGATCAAAATGGCCCACTGAATGGGCCACGTGCATGTTGTTTAATGAGGGACAAACATGCAGGCAGAGAAACAATGGTAAACAAACTTGATTTCCCCCTGTGTGATGATGCTCATACCCTGGGTACCACCTCAAAGGTCAGTCCATTCAGTCTCAGGCCTGATTGTGTACATCATTTTAAAAATTCAACTGCAGTAACAGTACAAATCACATTTAAAAATACACTATTAAAAATAAATGCAACAATATGTAAGCTCTGCCTGCAAAATGCACTCGAATTCATCTTTGGGGATCCAAACAGCTACTTGGTTGCAGCAGCTTCCAGACTGGAAAATCTAGAGCTTTTTAAAAAAGAAATAAAACGTATCTAGCACTTAGTGATCTGAGGAACCATAGATATCCCCCAATGGGTAAGGAACATGTGCTAAAACCAACCTGGGATTTAGATAAAAGGCAGATAAGTGCCATTAGAAATGAAATCAACTAAAGGGTAGCCAATTTCACTGAGAGAAGCTAAAACCTGATGAACAATTGCTGGCGTTTTCCCCACAAAAATCACTGATGCCATAGCTGACGAGGAGAAAATGATGAGCTACCCTTTCGTCAAATGCCAGGACTATCTAAACTAGTATTGCTTTGTGATAAGGAAAGTAGATCATAGAATCATAGAATAGTAGAGATGGAAGGGGCCTATAAGGCCATCGAGTCCAACCCCCTGCTCAATGCAAGAATCCACCTTAAAGCATACCTGACAGATGGTTGTCCAGCTGCCTCTTGACAGCAGTTACAAAGACAAGCACTTATAGACATCGGCCAGATCTATACCAACCAGGATAAAAGATTTTGAAAGCAGTTTGAAAACTGTATATGGAATGTGTCGTGGGCCCCAACAGTTGTCAGTGCAGTTCAATACTGTTATAAGGCAGTAGCATAGACCCTGCCACTGACACCAACAGAACTGTTTGAGTTTCATGTAAAATCTGTGATCCCAAACTTCTAACAGTCAGTCTTGCCAGGGAATTCGTCCTGTGCAAAGACAAGTGCTGCACTTCTTTAGCTCAAGAAAATGCACATGGGGCCTCAAAATGGTGCTAAATCTAAAGAGAAGGAATTATTTAACAGGTTTATTTCACTAAGCCTTTTCTGCCAATTCCAGAAGCCCACGCCTCAAACACTAATATTTTGAAAACTAACTGCAGGACTGAATGAAGTTGGTTTAGACAAATAATTTCATGCCCTGTCCTTTCTTTTGTCTTCGGTATTTGTGAGCTTCATTTTTTAACATGTAACAGGGGAGCACAGGTGTTGTGGCTATTAGAGGAAGGGGGCTGGGACCCAACTACGTCCAGCGTTCAGGAGCCCATTTACCTTGAATAGTGCACCGGAGGTCATTTAGCTGAACTGAGCCTCTGGCCCCATTTGCACAGGATGACCTGTGGGTTTGGGTTTGTTAAAAACAACAACAAAAACAACTGCCCAATCGTTCCCACTGCTTAGAGCCTATCTACACCCGCAGGATAAAACACTTTGAAAACGTTTTGAGAACTGTATGTGGAGTGCGTCCTGGGCCCCAACAGTTCTCACAACTGTTATAAACCGTCTTAAACCATTTAAAACCGTTTTAAAGCAGTAGTGTAGATAGGCTGACAGTTTTGAGAACTGTTGGGGCCCAGGACGCACTCCATATACAGTTTTCAAAACGTTTTCAAAGAGTTTTATCCTGCGGGTGTAGATAGGCTCTTAATGTGATGTGCAAACCAGGAACTCTGGCTTGTCAGGGGAGAGACAAACCAGAGTTGCAATCCAGGGTTTTAACTCTAGGTTACAACCCTGGCTTATCTCTCCCCCAACAAGCCCAAGTCCCTGTGTTGCTCAGCCACTGCCACTTGCAGCAAATGTTATGATTTATGAACAGGGCCCCTGGCTCATTCTGGACCGCACCAGCGGCAATAGCTCTACTGCTCCAAAGATGATCAGTTAAACAATCTTTGAGCTCAGGGGTGTTCCCTAACCTCCCCGAAGCAGCCTTCTGCAACTCCTGTGCAAGTGGGGGAGTTCCTCATGAATGTCAAGTGGTTCACAGCACTCCCTAGTGCGCAGAATGGTTGAACCGTTCTCAGAATGATTTCAAAAGAGGATATTGTCTTCATCTGAGTCAGCCTTTAAATGCATTCCTGATCTTATTGAAACGTGTTTCTTCTCACAGGGCCAAAGCACACATCAGGTTAGTCACATTTTTCAAATAGCTTACTTAAAATGGCCACTGCTTTTTCAAAGAAAAAGTGGCTGTGAGAGCTGGAACATGTCCCCAATCTGGATCGGGGGGCCGTGACATTTTCCTACTGAAAAGCCCCATTCTCTGACTCCTATTTATCCCCAAAGGCAGTGTTTGCAGTTGGTGGGGGATCGGAAAGGGAACTATTCTGAATACACTTCCACAGAGTTTTAAACTGTATGGTGTTCTTTCACTGTAATTGTGGAGAACGGCAATTTGCTAAGGTACAATAAACTTTGCTTGATAGTCTTCCAGCTATTTTTGGTTAAACCAGAAGCATAAAGAAACTTGCAGACAGGGAGGAAGGGACTTACTATGGTCCATGATGTCAAATTTCTAATTTTATTGCTCCCTCCACCCTTGTCCTTTAAATACCTATACTTTTGCTAAGAATGTACATCTGCATAAGAAGCAGGCCCCACAAATCTACACATGGGTGCATAAGCATCCCTGTGTGCAGGTGAGAGTGCTCCAGCATTCTATTCCCACAGTGGCCAACCAGTTGCCTCAATGGGAAGTCCACAAGTACCCTCCCACTCACCTTCCCCAGCAACTGATATACAGAGGTGTGTGTGTATGTGTATGTGTATGTGTATATGTAAGTATATATATATATATATATATATATATATATATACACATACATACATATATATATATATATATATATAGTGTGTGTGTGTGTGTGTGTGTAGCTGGAAGGAAAGTGGAAAGTATTTGGGAGGAGGATGCTCACTGCCTCCTTACTCCTCCCCTGGCATCATGCAGGTATTCTTAATGCTCCAGGTTGGATCTCACACTGTTTCAGGCAAGTCATATTTAATTTCCAAGATCTCCCAAAGCTGCTATTATTATGAGGAAATGCTATGCTGTCACTCAAGTACTCCAAGTGACACTGACATAGTGTCACGAGACTAAATGCCGTGACCACTGAACATCATCCATCCACACTCCCATCTTTTGCTCGCTCTCTCCCCATTGCCAAGCTTTAGAAATCTGCCTTCCCCAACCTGGTGTCTTCCAGAGGTGTGGTAATATAACTCCCATCATTCCCCAGCCAGTATGATTAGGAATTATGGGAGCTGTAGTCCCACAATCTGGAGGTCACCAGGTTGGTAAAGGCTGCTCAAGCTCTTTGGGCTAGTGTTGTGGCAACCATGTAAATATTTTACACAGTAATTCTTCCAGTTCAACGAGATCTTTAAAAAAAATCTGAAGTCTATCTGCATTCAGAAACCATCTGCACTCACCAAGCTCGTAGCACAACTTTGCCGTTACACCTGTCAGAACAGAGTTGTGGCACTGCTGAATTATTCTGACACTTGCACTGGTTTTTCTTTTCTTTCTAAAGTAAGACTTTCATGAGAATGAGCATTGGTAGTACAACTGGCAGACGAAGGTACTCACATAGCAGTGTGCCAGCTTGGCACACAATCTTGATGAGCACACACACAGCATGGTGTGCACAAATGGCAAAGTAAATGGCCTTAGCAGTCTGCATATGGAAGAGATGTTCTCCATGCTAGTCATCATGGTATTGCTGCAGGGTTGGCAGCAAAGCTACATGAATGAATAGCCAATATTCCTCACAAAAGGGAATGAGCAACTGGAAACTAAAAACCCAAATCAACTATATATGAAACACTTGTTATTCCTAAGTCATAAGAATATAAGAGCTATGCCAGATCAGACCAAGGGTCCATCTTATCCAGCATTTTGTTCATACAGTGGCCAACCAGCTGTTGACCAGGAACCCATCAGAAGGACAGGAGTGCAACAGCACCCTCCCACCCATGTTCTTCAGCAACTAGTGTACTAGAGGTAGAACATAGTTATCAGGACTAGTAGCCATTGATAGTGTTTTCCTCCAGATTATGCATATGTGAGTAGTGGGAAGGGTGCTCATGTATTTTTAAGTAGGAAGTCAAATATACTCACTTTTCCATTGATCAAACCCTCCTTTCTGTTATCGTTTGTCTTTTCTTTCATCATGTCTTAAGTAATTAGCATGATCAAAATATGGGGGCTATGTGTATATTTCTTCTTTTTTATTTGTAATATGCATCCCATTTTCAACAGCTCCTCCCAAATGGCAAACACCATAGTAAAAACAATAACATTCAATGCAAAATTTAAACAATGGCAACAAAACATCAATCAGAAATTTAAAAAGCAAGCGATAATATGCATTCCCAACACACCAACTTAGAAGTGGTGATGCTGCTGAATTTTGTAATTAATTGGCTCGCTAGTCGAAATGCATCTGTTCATAATGCTCACCTTTGTAATGGCCCTGGATCTGTGTTTTATGAATTTGCTGTTAAGTTCAGAATTGATCACAAGCTTTGAAGCATGCACAGTCTGAATTTATACAACAGAGGTGCTTGGGTTAACTCTTTTCTTGCTCAAGGTAAACTGTGATGATATCACTTTAACAACAACCAATCACTTTCAAGGAAACTGCCATGTAGGTGTAGACAGAGCCCTTTTCTCGGTTTCCCAACTCTCCTCTATGACTGGTGACAGCCAGCAAGTAAACATGATATAGAAAGGCCACATGATATAGAAAGGCACTATGTATTTCCAAACTACAGCTCTCCAGATGTGTTTTTATATTGCACAAGCGCAAAAAAAACATAAACACTGAATGACAGTTTGTATTCAAGGAGAATTCTTGTCCAAGCTAACTTGGATGAATTCATTATTTCTGAGGAAATAAAGAATTCACCCAGAGTAAGCTTGCCCATCACTTATTATAACTCAAAGACTGATGAAAGGCCCCACAGAACAGATTTGTATATATTCATATTTTATTGCTGTTCATTTAATAAATATTAAATGCATTCCACTTTCCAAAAGGCTCAAACCAGTTTCCATCACTAATTTCAAAGTTAAAAATAAACAAGTATCAACACAACACCAACACGAAGTTTAAACATATGAACTCCTACAGAAAACACAGCTATTGGGCATAGTGGCATTTTATGGGATGGGGGTAACTTGTAGGACAGATCTGCTAAGCTTCTCTTGAAAAGCTGTCATTTTTGCACTGTGGGAGAGCATATCATTAGAGCCAGCAGCAGTCCCAGAATGCTCTTCCAAGGTCCAGGGATTTGTTTATTTTTTAACAAAAAGGGAAGTGGTACCACTTTTAATCATTTTAATTGGCTAATTTCTAACTGACCTGCTTCTCCAGCTACATAAAGCACAGGGTTACCAAAAACGCTGCTTGTCATATCTAATCGCTATAATTGATCCACAATCATTATTTTGGGGCAATGAAGAATAGGAAGAAGACTAAACCCACTGTTTAGTCATTATGGCCTGTTCAAAATAGCCTAGATACAGCAGCAACACATCCCTTTTGCAACAAACCAATCATGTTACTTTTTCAAATCATTTTTGCATAGCCAACTGCAGGGCAATTTTCTATTTTGGAGCAGAAGGAAAAAGGGGGGAACCTCCACTCCCCGGCTTTCTCAGCTGCTGGTTCTGCCATTGTCTAGAACATAACACTTCATAGTAATGCCATTGATTTTCCTACCATTGCAGCATGTTGCTTTCCCCTCCCCCCCGGTCCACTTCATGTCCTTTCAGATCTGTCCAAAGCATCCTGCAATGAAAACTGAGAAACAAGAGCAAATTAGAGAATGCAAAATAATGCCTTTCATCCTCATTACCCCCTCCCCACCCCATTTTCTTGGTTAATTGTCTGCGCCCTCCTACACCAAAACCGAAATGCTGCTCAAAAGACAGGCGTCCTTGTTTAGAAGCCGCTTCTTCAATTACATGTAATTACTCTTTCCGGCTGCCGTAAATTGCTGGTGACGTGGAACTAAATTTAATTGGTTTCTTCCGCTGATACCAAAGGTGAAGGCCAAAAGTATGGTTGAATAAACACTCAGGTGTGGGGTCGAGTCGGGAGGAGGAGCCGAATCAAGAGAGAGAGGCAACAGAGAAGGGGATGGAAGGCAGCGGCAGAAAAACAGCAGAGGAATAGGGGATAAAGGTTAGGGTGCCCCCAAAAATTGCCCCCCCAAAGGAAATACATCACCAAAACAATAGGACAAAAGAGGGTACACCTTTGCATAAAATTTACATATGCTATATTATATGTATAGATACAAATTTAGAAAGTTCACTTTGTTTCCCAGGTGCTAAACGGTGATGGGAAACAGTTCTTATGGTTATTTATCATTCAACTGGAATTGGACAGTACAGCCCTTCAAAAAGAAGACTACCCTCCGTAAAAAAAGAGAGGGAGGGAGGGAAATTGCCACCCTAATATCATATGGCAATAGATGGGTGGAACTTATAGAACAGAATAGGGTAGAAAGTCTATCATGTGGCAGGGCAGGGGGGATGAAGTTATTAATTGATTTCATTTTTACCTCATACTTCCCTAAGGAGATGAGCATAACATATATAGTTCTTCCCCCTCTCCCGTTTTATCCTCACGATAACCCTGTGAGGTAGGTTATGCTTAGAGATAATGACTGGCCAAGGACATTCAATTTGATTTGAACTCAGGTGTCAGCTGCTGCTGGGGGTTTTGGTTTGTGCATAGCTGCCCCATGTGGTTAGTCAATGAACTGCACATTGCAGCATTTGCCTGGGCCAGCCTTCCCCATGGCAGGTTGGAGAAAGCTGGGATAGTCCACTATCAGGGACCTCATTGGCCTACGCAGTCTAGTGTCCCAATCCTCAGGCTGATCATGTCCATACAGGCTGGAAATTGGTTTCTTCTGCACGGAAAGATGTAGAAGAGCAACAGGTTATTTCTGGCTCACATTTTGGGCCCTATCTCCTGGTTTGATCCCCGACCAGAGCTAGATCTACACTAG
The DNA here is from genome assembly GCA_029215795.1 of Anniella stebbinsi. NCBI lineage: Eukaryota > Metazoa > Chordata > Lepidosauria > Squamata > Anniellidae > Anniella > Anniella stebbinsi. The sequence continues at coordinate 85,942,203 of JARDYH010000005.1, read as the reverse complement.
TGTTTTTTACTGGTATTGAAGTGAACAGATAACTGTTGGGGCACATCACACATTCTAAATACCACTTCTCTAGCATTATTTTATGCTTTTTAAAATTCCGTATCATCCAAAATACTACAACAGTGTGCTACAAGGTATAAATGTGCAAAAGGAATATAGCATCACCATGATGGGGTTGTAGCAATATGACATGAGGTGTAGATCTGGCCCTGCTTCCCAGTTGTTCTTTGGTCTTGGCTTTGTTCTATGGCTCCTACTTCCAGCTCACTTCAGACTGCTGCCACAGGCCAGCCCTGACACCACCTATATGTATACTTCATGTATTTTAGTGTGAACTTCTTAGAAATGTTATATTAAGTAGTACAGAAGCAATATAGATAGATGGATAGATAGATTCTTTCAGAAGCATTTGTCTTTACTCAAGGCTTTAATCAGATAACTGAGAACTCAGGAGAGCCAACCTCCCCCAGCAAGCTGGTCCAGGAACCTTTGCCTGGGTGGAAGCAGGCAAGGCCAACTACAGGTAATTTACAAGAATGTTGCATCAGCCAAGTACCAAGTGAGCATGAGCAAACTTTGTTCAACTTCACATGTCTGTCTCTAGGCAGGGTTTGTGGGCTAGTGCTCTTTGACCAACTTTTCAAGTTAATAACACAGGCCTCCTCACCATGGTCACAGCTTGCCTTCCATATCAATATATATAGTGTTTAAACCATCTGTCTTGTCTTCTGCTTAGTAACACTTAAGGACATATTTGCACTACAGCTTGAAAATAGTTTCCATTTCCCTGGGGGACCCTGGGAACTGTAGATGGGGGTAGGAGAAGGATTTTTGAGCATTCTCAGTATCCTCACTAAATCTGTATCCTCACTAAACGAATCTTCCCAGGATTCTTTGGGGGAAGCCATGGTGGTTACATCAGTAAAACCTTACATATGTTTATAAAGCACATATATAATGTCCATATTTTGCATTATCACAAGAACATCTTGTAGTGAAGGATCGTCCTGTTGTGTCACTGAAGAAAAATATTAATGGAATGGTCACCTCTGCAATAGTACTCCAGTCCCTACAATATACCCCCGTAAAACTTTTGAGGTCCAGAGATTTTCTCTGCTGATATGTGATCTTGAAGTATTGGACTAACATAATTTGAGTAGACATTCTGATTCTTGTGCAAAACTTTTTAGCCACTATTTTCAAAATGGCAGACAATTTTCTTTAGGTCGCTAGTTTTCGTCAACCACAGAAGTTAGTATCTTGTGCTTGGTATCAAATTATAGGTTTTCAGGGTCAAGGAGTTCAAAGAATATGTTATTTTAATTGTCAGAGTACACCTTCCACCATTTTCCAAGATGGAGCTGAAATGTCTCATTTTCTCATTTACTTGACAAATCAACATACAAATGTGATTTTGGCTTTAAACTATAGGTTTTTCGGGTCAAGTAGGTCAACAATGGCATTAATTATGATGGAAAGGCTGTCCTTCCACCATTTTAAAAAATGGTGTCCAAACATTTATTGATATATACAATCATATTTAATGGGTTCTTCTCTTTTCAGGTTTGGTGAAATGAAAAATATGAAACTATGACTGAAAAGGCTGGAACTAGTGTTCTCTTGATAATTTTGATTTCCAAGATAACTCTTCATTATCAGGGACACATGGTACTCATGGTACAGCTCTTGTGCTCTTTCAGAATTGCTGTGGCCCTGTTCAGACAACACGTTAAACCATAATGGTTAAGCATTTTGAGCTAAACAATGGGCCTGTTCAGGTGACTCTTCAGGCCTTGTCGTTAGCGAAACTGTGGTTCTCTGGGGTGAGCACTAACTACAAGCTGTGCTGTCACACACAACACTTTAAGCCACGGTTAGAGCCGCTAACCCTGCTGGAGACAGCTGACTGTTGTTACTGAGTGAGCAGGGTTTAGCAAAACACATTGCACAAGACACCTTAAGCCCTGCTGCTTAACCAAAAACCTTAACCAGCAGGGTTTAAGGTGTCTTCTAAACAGGCCCATAGTATATAAAGACTTAATAAAACATAACAAATACAGACATATTAAAGCAGTTTAACATAAGAGTTTTTGCATTTATTTTCCAAACGTTTACAAAAATTTGTAAATTTGACCACTGTGTTTTTCGACACGGACATCTCATTGTACTACAAACCCTACAGTTACATACACATAAAAGATCACATGGCAGGACGTTCAATAACTTTTTGGGTCGTAGGACATCATTATCATTTTCCCAACCGCAATCTCATGTGTCTACTTTTGGATGAACACTCTTTAAAAGGCACATACATCTTCTTACCAGGTAATATGCTCTTGTGATATGCCGTCTTATAGAGCATGATGTGGGAGGAAGCTCACTGATTGGTACAGATCTTCTATACTCACTGAAACGCAGACTGTTAAAAGTGTCACATTTTGAGCGAAGTTTCCAGATGCCTACAAGGTACTTCTCCACTTCCTCAACTTGGCAGTTATCAGGTGTTTCCCCAAATTTGGTAAGGTATTTTGTTGGTCTGGCACTTAGAGCTCTAACCTTTATCCCAATTTTGTTCATTTCATCATCTCCTGTTAGTATATGAGCCTTTATGACCACTCTTGACATCTGTGGACCTAACTTTTTGAACAGTTCATGAATTGGAATGGAGAGACAATTCTTCCCTGTTCCAAAACATACCCATAACTGAGATATACCTTTGGAAACCCAACTGGACATAAATCAAAGTAGCAAGACAACATCAGTATCATTCAAAAGCACAACTCTCTCTGTACCATTGTGAACTGCCATGTTTACATGTGGAACAATTCTAAGGTCAGCCTCTTCCAATGTATTCTTTAGTTGTTCAAGAACATGAGTCCCTTCTCTTGTGAACTGAACTGCAAGTCCCAACTCATCATCAATGACTGAATCACTAGGTATCAGTGGAAATATAGCTTTTCCTGCTTCCTCTTGCACTCTTGCTAATTTCTGCAGATTTGTCTTGTTTAAGGTAGATGACCAGAATTTTTCAAGTTGACTGGTATTGGTGTATTGCTTTCAATTACAGGCAAATCTACTGTACCACTGGTAGATTCTCTTATCCTCCTGCATTCCTTTACTGACAGCTGCAAATAGCTATTGAAAACAAAATGAAGTTCTTGATGAGAACATACAGATGTTGATCCCTTGACTACATTGTTAACAACTTCTCCAAAGTTTTTCATTGCTGACATCTTAACCATTCTTACTTGGAACATAAAGTCACCTACAACAGTGGTTTTCAATGGTGAATTCAAAATCCTCTGGGGAAAAATGCTTCTTGAGCTATGCTATGAGAATGTGTTTTGCTGGTGTCATAGGTGCATTACCATCAAACGATGTATTTGTTGACAGTACATTATGCTCCATAATTTTCTCTATTGAGTCTCCCCTTTCTTTCGTAATCTCCATAAGTCTATGTGCTTGATCAATTACTTTCTTAATTATAAGTTTGGGTGTGGTAGGCTCTGGGATGCTTTTTCTAGCAAAAGATGGCAGAGATTATGTCTGACAGCTTTTTCTTTTTTGATATAAATCTTTCCTGCATGAGGTGCAGATACAGGTCTGAACCATGCCTTAAGACATCAAGAATTCTATCCTTTATAATATCATTCACATATTGTTTTGTTACAAAGCTGTGAAGCTGCACTGACTCAGTTACTTCATATGGATTTCCATGCTGTTGAATGAAATCTAGGAGTCGTGCAACATTTTCATCAAATTGCTCACCCTTTTCCCCAGAAGATCATGATGGGGTATGGTAACACATCAAGCGACTAAATCAGAATGGGTAAGCTCTCAAAACAAATTGTCTATCATCAAAACCTCGTGGTACACTAGCTGCCACTCAGCAACCTAATTACTTCTTTGCGTTTGCCCGACGATGCCTTTTGAACTTTTCTGTGACCTTTGAATGGTTTCCTCCAACTCCATATCAGGTGCTACAGTACTTAATCTCCCCTCTTTATCTTTCACAACAAAATGTCCTACAATGAATTTTTGGTAAAGGGCATGAAGGACATAGGGTTTCAGGGAACCTTGGAGCTCAAGGGGGGAGGGAATTGGAGGAACTGATTGTTGACATAGTTCTGGGCTGGTTATCTTGCCTTGTACCAGCCCGGGAGAAACAGGTGGCGGTAGCTAACGAGCTTCAGCTGAAAAGAATTAGGGAGGGCTGATTTCCCAGGCCAGGAGGCCCGCCTGGGAAAAGATAGAAAAATGACGGTTTAGGGCGGTTCCTTCATCTCTCTCTTCGGGGCAGAGGCTCTGCGAGGAGGTGATCTCCGTCTGGACGGATTCAGTCGGGTGTTAGTTAGAATTTTATTGTTTTATAAGCCTGCTCGGTTTGGGGTTGCTTAGCACTTTTAAGAGTGTGCCTAATTGATTGGGGACCCAATTGTTTTATGACTTGTGTTTGTTTGTGCTGCTACTACCATACCTACCTCATTCCTTTTAACCCCCCCTTCCCTTCCCTCCCAATAACCTAACCCTTATTTTGTTATTGCCTGTGTATAAGGATGTCTGTTTTGACCAAGGCCTTAACTTAGAATAGTGTGTAAATAAACTTGCTTTGGTCCTTAAATTCTGTGTGGTTATTTCCAGCGTTGGCTCAAGCCAGTTTTGGCTGGGGAACTGGGTGGCGGGGCAGGAAATACCCTGCCACGACAAGAGGATGGTTTTTACGCTCTCTTGACAAAGGGGTTCTCATGCTCCAGTTTCTTTATTCTCTCCAGGTACCAACTGCCATACCATAGGTAATTGATGCAGTCAAATTCATGAAAATGGGGGGAAAAGACTGCACAGCTTTAATATGCAGATTCCAGTTACCATCACAATAATCAACAATCAAGTTTTTCACTAGGGAAACTATCTTGAGGAAGACTTCCCAGTTCTTACACAGTTCAGATTTCTCTCCACACTCTTTAACAAAAGCTTCAAACCTCGTTCTCAGATATTCGACCTTCCCACTTAGTGCATCAAGCATTTTGTGAGCTTTTTTGTTTGTTTTGGTCTCTTTGATCTCTTTTGTATATTGACTTTTTAATGTTCAGTCTTTTAATCTTTGTAACCCACCCAGAGAGCTTCAGCTATGGGGCGGTATATAAATGTAATAAATATTATTATTATTATTATTATTATTAATAATAATAATAATAATAATAAGGTCAAGTACATTCTGCACCTTGAATGACTTCCACAAACACTGATTTGCACCAAAAAGCATCCCACTGTGTTTGCATTGCCTCTGTTATTATTATCTTACCTTGGAAAGACCAAACATAATGAGTTCCATTCCTTACAGACGGAACAGTTTTACTGCCAAAATATTCTGCTTCAATAAGGGCATCATCCATGCCACTTCCACAGATATATTTTCCTGCATACCTTAATGCTACGTTTGTCATATGGAACATGCCCATCATGGGATAAGATCAGTGAATTCTTCTGGACTAGACAAAAAAATGTCTGTTACAATATGAAAAAACCCTTCAGTACAGAAAACTAGTAGGACAGGCTGGTCTTAATTGGACACTGACATTTTGAACGTTTTTTTAGAGCTGTATACACAATCGCATAGTCAGTAAGTGGATGTGGTATAACTGACAAGAAACCAACCCTTAACAATGGAACTGTATCCTTGGAGATTATGGCACAAATTCCACACCATGTAGGAACTTTCTTTTTTTCTTCATTTGACAGACCACACCTAACAAGCGTTATGAAAAAATCATTTGTAGATGCTTTTGCAACAACATAATCAGAAGATTATCCATATCATCTGAGACAATGAAGGACTCTGGAAAACTAGGTCAAATGACTGGCCTGTAGTAATTTTTCACCTTCTGGCATAGCAAGTCTGAAACAAGTTTGCAGCTCCATTTCTCTATGCCTGTTGCTGATATCGGACCTGTTTAGATGACGTGCTAAGCCATGGTTAGGCCTCCAACCCTTTTGCAGTGAATGGTTAGTGAGCAAGTTTAAATCAAGGTTACATAGCCCCATAATTAGGAATGGTTCACACGGCACACTAAGCCATAATGGACCTGTTCAGAAGCCACCTTAACCAAAGAGCCTGAAGTGTCATCTGAATGTTCATACTGAGAAAAAAGATACAAATGTTAACCAATAGTAGTAGCTGACTAGTACATAAAATAAAATATACTCAAATTTCATTCCTTTTTTAAATTAATGATGTAATAAACCATAATATTTTAGCATACATTATGCAAAAACGACCATATAAGCCACACATTTTCATTAAATAGCTTATTGTAGAGATAAGTGTTTGGGTGCCATTTTTAAAAATGGTGGAAGGACAGCCTTTCTATCTTAATTAATGCCATTGTTAACCTCCTTGACCCAAAAAACCTATAGTTTAAAGCCAAAATCACATTTGTATGTTGATTTGTCAAGTAAATGAGAAAATGAGATAACATTTCAGCACCATCTTGGAAAATGGTGGCAGGAGTACTCTGACAATTAAAAGAACATATTCTTTGAACTCCTTGACCCTGAAAACCTCTAATTTGATACCAAACACAGGATAGTTACTTCTGTGGTTGATGAAAGCTAGTCAACTAAAGAAAATTGTCTGCCACTTTGAATATAGCGCCTAAAAAAGTTTTGCACAAGAATCAGATTGTCTACCCAAATTATTATGTTAATCCAATATTTCAAGATCACATATCAGCAGAGAAAATCTCTGGACCTCAAAATTTTTACGAGGGTATATTGTGGGGACAGGATTATAGCAGCTTGGCTTAGCAGTGGTGTGTCAGCATAGAATCTTTAAAACTCACTAGAACTTTGTTTTGATTTCCTTTGGGTGATGGCTTACTAGCTTAAGTGTGTGTGTGTGTGTGTGTGTGTGTGTGTATGTGTGTGTGTGTATTAGAGAGAGAGGATATCAAAGAGATTTCGGAATATACAATACATGAAATAGAATTGACTTCCCCAAACTCACCTACATTGATAGCACATATTATCATCAATGGCCACCTGCTACTCTGAATCTGGATATCACATTGCAAGCAACTGTGCAAGGCTAGACCCAGCTGAGATTTAATCCTTCAAAGAAATTTCCTCTGTTTAACCAGCACTGTAATACCCCTGGCACAAGCAGGAAGCCACATACTTGTGTGTATGGACTGTCATGTTTTCCAGATTGTACAAATCTGGACTTAATCAAGTGCTTGTTCTTAAGCATTTTCAAATTTAGAAAAATATGTTAGAAAAATAAAAAGTGCTTGAATAAAAAAGGAAAAATATTTTTTATTTGAGGGTTATATCCAATGGTTGCATATGCTACCAATAATTTATTCCTTTCTTCCCTTGCTATTTTTGTACACCTCAGAAAACATCTTGAGAAGGTCAGAGAAGGTATCTTGAATATTGGGGCTTTGCAGAGTCAGAAGGAAAGATCTTTTGCCTTGTCATACAATCTCTTTGTTATTCCCTTTACAGCACGAGCAATCAAGTCAGTAAATCTCTAAATATCCATAATTTCCCATTTCATTGGAACTGGGCAACTTTACAACAAGCCAGAATATTTAATCAACTTCACGGTTTAAGATCCTAGCTTATTCTGATGCTGATAGCCATAGTTTCCTAGCCCTGATGAAATGTGAAACTGTAGCTATTTAGAAACATCTTGACTGGATCGCTCAGGTCTTGTAGAGAGGAGTGAGGGTGCTCCATATGCAGGCAAAGGCCTCATTCATACCTCAGCTTATTAATTCAAGATGTAGTCAGCCAAATCAGCTCATGGAGGCATAGTAGCTCTATACCTCTCATAAGGTCTGGTTAAGCCCTACGTTTGCTTGACTGCAATGCAATAACTCTCATCAATTTGGAGATGGTATCTCACTCCAGTAAGATTACATCAGATAGATAAGAAGGCTTCAAGTTATTGTTGGAGGGGATGTCAGGAATTGGGGACATATTTCCATATGTGGTGGACATGTGAACATGTTAAAAAATTTTGGGAGAGAGTTTTTAAGGAGATAAATGAGATAGTAGATAAAAAGGTAGAGGCAAGTCCGAAGATAGCTTTATTGGGTTTATTTGATAAAGAATATGTTAATAATAATATTAAAGAATTAATAAATAATCTCCTGACTCCAGCAAGACTTATGATAGCCAAAAATTGGAAAACACAAGGGGATTATTGTATGGAAGAGTGGTATAAAGGAGTGTGGGATATTGTTATTAATGACAGATTAACTTGTGCAATGAAAGTAAAGATGGGATTAACTAAAAAGAATGATTTTGGAAGGATTTGGGCTATGTTTCTAGAATATGTTTTAGAAAAGGGGAGAGGTTATACACCGTCTAAAGAATCAATGCAGTTTTGGAAAAAATTATAAGTAATAGGGTTAGAAGGTCTCGGGGGGTAGGGAGCACGGGGGGTTGTTGAGGCTTTTGTATTGTGTATTGTTTTGTTATATGTTGAAATTAATAAAATTATTTGGAAAAAAAAACATTGAGTACACATGTTCAGGGTGCAATTTAGCATGTCAGGTACTACTTTGCCATGAAGGATGAGATATTAGAAAGAAAAGTGGTGTGCATGTTCAGGGCTTCGTTCAAAGTCACACGAAAGCCCTGTGACTGCTTCTTCCAGCTATGCGGCTCTCTATAGAGCTGAGGCGGTGGCAAAGGTAAGGGACGGGGGGAAGGGGGAGGGTGCCAGCGATGACAGAGGCACATTTTCTTGCTTACGTCAGGCAGCAAGAGACCTCATGCTAGGCCTGTCTGGAATTCCCTCCTGCAGGAGGTTGGTATGGCTCTTTCAGTGTTTGCCTTTAGGAGGGCAGTTAAAACTCTTCTTTTTAATCAGGTTTCGGAGTCCTCCTCAATATTTTGACTGCTGTCAGTTTTGTTATTTGCTATTGCTAGTTTATGTTGTTTTTAGTGTACACTGCCCTGATCTCCTTAGAGAGGAAAAGTGGAATATATATATATATATATATATATATATATATATTAAAAAAAATGCATGTAATATCTCCCTTGAAGTTTGAAATATTGGGATGAAAAGTAGTGTTTATGAGGAAACTATTCTGTGTTACAAATTCAAATCACCAGCTCAGTTGTCACACCCATTTTCGAGAAGGCCAGGAAAACATTAATACAGTACAATGTGTCAAATCATTATGGATATGGAATAAAAAGCAAGATATAACATTATGGAGCATGGATTGTGCCCCAAAAGTTATCAGTGCACTTCAATCCCACTATAAAGCAGTAGTGTAGATCTAGCCAAGAAATAGAGAAGAAACAGTGCATAGATATTTACAATATGATTTTGTGTTGACATTTGAACACTGGTTGTTCAAGAGGGCCAGGAAAGATGCAAAATGCACTGGGATGTGGTATACCCATTGAGGAAGAAATTACAATGGCAAAATATTTGTGGCACAATTCTCAGTTTAAGTCCAAACATCAGCTAGGACCCCACACTGGAGTTTTGTTAGGCAGAGGTGTTGAAAGTAAGTGAAATACATTGCAATACAATATTTTATTTGTTAATTATATTTCTATACCACCCCATAGCCAAAGCTTTCTGGGCAGTTTAAAAATACATATCCTCTCAAGAAACACAATTAGCATATACATTTTATAAATTAATACATGCATTATTATTATTATTTATTGATTAAGATGTCTGACTGTTGTTTTAATAACGTATTTATTTTATATGTTTTTAATCAGTGTTATGTATTTTATGGTCTTTGTATTTATATTTATTGTTGTTCCCCTCCTCAGTTCAGAGGGAGAGGTGGGTAAGAAATAATAATAATAATAATAATAATAATAATAATAATATTTTATAGTATTTTTGTATTCAATGTAATTCCCCGCCTTGATCCAGAGGGAGAGGCAGGTAAGAAAGTTATATTATTATTATTATTATTATTATTATTATTATTATTATTACATTTCTATACCGAAGTGCACCATTAACAAAATGTCAGTTTTGTTAATGGTGCACTTTTACACCAACAGCTCCTGGACATATGGCAATGCTCTCTTCAACTCATTACATTCACCCCCCCATTTTGTTTTCTAGCCCTGCCTGTGTAAAACGTTGACTTTCCTGACTTGGATCCACATTACAAACATGTCAGGGTTTCCACAAATGTCTTGATCTAAGCAATTCCCAAGACTGCCATATGGCACCATTGCTCAACCCAAGCATTGCTTTCTGATTAATGAGCTTGAATTTATAATAAACTTGATGACGCTTAACTGATAAGTCAATTAGTTCACATACTCGACGAGGATCCGAAGACAGATGTTTGAGTATGTAAAAGTATGTCCTGTGGTTGCAAACTGCAGATACAATTACAGCCTTCACATTTATTGCTGCTCATAAATGTTAAATGCAACTCGGTCTACATTTGAAATTCATTTATTCCCATTTATCCTCATATCGCTGAAGCCAAAATGGACGTACAAAGTTGTCATCCTGGTAATTACTCCCCTGATGAATATACAGATATGAACAGAAACATTTGTTAAACCTGATTAACATTCCTTATAGGCCAAAGGGGGGGGGGGGTACCACACAGAATGTGGTAGACCAGGAAAGAGACATCTCTGTATTTACAGACTGAAGAAAGCTTAGGAAAAAGCAGAAATAGATATTTTTCTAACAATTGTTCTCAACAAGTGATAGAAAAGTCTCCTATGGAGATGTAGCCAATTGCTAATGGTGTTATTTTCTGCAGGGAGGGTACTTTTTGGGTAGAAAATAACATGTTTTTGGATGAGACTGATTATCTGGATCCATTTCAGCCGGGTTTCAGGCCTGGCTTTGGTACGGAAACAGCCTTGGTTGCCCTGTATGATGACCTATGTCAGGAGAAAGACAGTGGGAGTGTGACTCTGTTGATTCGCCTTGATCTCACACCGGCTTTCGATACCATCAACCATGGTATCCTTCTGGAACGACTGGCTGAGTTGGGAGTGGGAGGCACTGCATTGCAATGGTTCTGCTGCTACTTGACAGGTTGGCTTCAGAAGGTGGTGCTTGGGGAACATTGCTCGGCCCCGTGGATTCTCCAGTATGGGGTTCCACAGGGGTCAGTCTTGTCCCCCATGCTGTTCAACATCTATATGAAACCGTTGAGTGCGGTCATGCGGAGTTTTGGAGTGTGTTGTCATCAGTACACTGATGGCACACAGCTCTGTTTCTCCTTTTCATCTTCATCAGGTGAGGCTGTGGATGTGCTGAACCAGTGCCTGGCTGTGACAATGGACTGGATGAGGGCTAATAAACTGAAACTCAATCCAGACAAGACTGAGATGCTGTTAGTGGGTGGTTCTGCTGATCTGATGGAAGGTCTTCAACCTGTTCTGGATGGGGTTGCATTCCCCTTGAAGGAGCAGGTTCGTAGCTTGGGGGTTCTCCTAGAACCATCTCTGACACTTGAGGCTCAGGTGGCCTCGGTGGCATGGAGTACCTTCTACCAACTTTGGTTGGTGGACCAGCTATGCCCCTATCTGGACAGGGATAACCTGGCTTCAGTTGTCCATGCTCTGGTAACCTCCAAGTTAGATTACTGCAATGCACTCTACGTGGGGCTGCCTTTGAAGGTGGTTCGGAAGCTGCAGCTTGTGCAAAATGTAGCGGCCAGATTGATAACTGGGATCAGAAGGTTCAAACATATAAGACCTACTCTGGCCCGCTTGCATTGGCAGCCTGTATGTTTCCGAGCCCGATTCAAGGTGCTTGTTTTAACCTATAAAGCTTTCCACTGCTTGGGGCCACAGTACCTGATGGAACATCTTTCCCAACATGAACCTACCCGAACACTACGTTCAACAGCTAAGGTCCTCCACCGAGTGCCTACTCTGAGGGAAGCTCGGAGGTTGGCAGCAAGGGAGAGGGCCTTCTCTGTGGTGGCCCCCCAATTGTGGAACAATCTCCCCGACAAGGCCCATCTGGCTCCAACATTGTTATCTTTTTGGTGCCAGGTCAAGACTTTCCTCTTCTCTCAGGCGTTTAGCAATATCTGATGAGCCTGGATTTGTTTTGTTTTTTAGGCATATAGCTTTTTAAAGTTATTATAGTGTTTTAAAATGTATGTGTCTATTGTTTGTATATTATACATTTTTGCTGTTTTAATTTTTGTATATTGTTTTTAATTGCTTTAATCTTATGTAAACCTCCCAGAGAGCTTCGGCTATGGGGCGGTATACAAATGTAATAAATAAATAAATAAATAAATAAATAAATAAAGTTTTATTTTTGTTTTGTTCTTACAAACCATGCCGTACTCAGTATAACTCATTACTAACAAAGGGCTAAATAAAACGAGAGAGAGAGAGAGAGAGAGAGAGAGAAAGAGAGAGAGAGAGAAATCGAAGGTTCTCCTTCATAAGGAGGAAGGTGGTGGCAGCAGCAGCAAAATAAAAGTATACAGAAGTTTTTCCTCACCAAAAGAGGAAAAACTCAAGAGTAGTGGTTGCTGAGGGGACGAGCATAACCCTAAAAGCGGTTATAGGCAATGTATTCCTTCCACGTAAGAATATAAGAAGAGCCACACTGGATCAGACCGTAGATCAATCTAGTCCAGCACTCTGTTCACACAATCGCCAACCAGCTGTCAACCAGGGACCCACAAGCAGGACAAGGGTGCAACAGCACCCTCCCACCCATGTTCCCCAGCAACTGGTGTATATAGGCTTACTGCCTATATGCACTTACTGCCTCATACACCTCATGTAAAATATTATGTCAAGGAGAAGGTTAATGGTATATAGGTACTAAAATTCTGGAGGAAGAACTTGTACCGAATTTGTAAAATAGAGCGCTGATGATAAAATAATCATATGAGGGGAAGGGTGAGATGACACAGGCAGCCTGACCAAGTTGGTTTTTATAATTTATACTGAGGGCCAATTCACACATTTGGGACTCTGGTCTAAATGGATTGTTGCACAATGGTTGTGGGACTGCTCCCAAGTGTGTCAAACTCACAATTCAGCTCAGCGTTTACTAGGCCTCTACAGTGCTGACAAAAGTAGATGTAGTGAATTCAGATTTATCTACAACGAGGGCAGACAGAAGGCCAATTGGGAACTTCTTGAAGCTCTCCAGGTGATTTGCAGTGGATCAGCAAGGGTTTCTGGCACCCAATGGTTTAATGATAACGGCAACAAAAATTAGGCTGCTGAAATCAAGAAAAGTTGGGCAAAAACAGGAGAGTTGTATATGAGAGGATTTGCGTACAAGCTCCAGTTCTGGTTTTGAATGCAAACTCCTGAGCTGAGCATTTGCTCAGAGGTACTTTGTTCCACTATGTTACCTCTGCCTTCCTGAGCCATGATTTTGCTCCTGGCTCTGGTTGGTGGACATTGGGCTTTTCGTGAAAAAGCCTAAAGTCTGCCCACCTCTTATCTACCAGCTGGGAAGGTGTGGTGATGCAGTTACACCCACATTTGATCAAATGAAAGAATTGTCAGGAAACTTCCTCTCTCTCGGCATAATTTCTGGCTTGTATCCAGTGATGGCTGCCCAATAGCGAAAAGTGCTTCTGTTCATGGGGGGTTGTTTGCTTGCTTACTTTTTAGCCAACCACTCAGTGGTTGTCAGTGCATTAATGGATGTGTTCCAAACCACAATATGAACAAAAGAATTACCGCCACTTACTTACAGTTCAAGCATTGACCACATTTTGATAAGTGTCGGTGCTCTTCAGTTCACTCTAATGCACTTTTGACAGGAGAACAAGAGAAGGCAAAGCCAGGGCAGGATCTACAGTACTGCTTTTTATAACGGTATTATAAGGGTATTGAAGTTCACTGTTGGGGTCCATGACACGTTCCATAGACCGTTTACAAACCGCTTTCATGGTGCTATATCCTGCTTGGTGTAGATCTGGTCCCTTTAATCTAGGGTATGTGACCCAACAAGTATGTCCAGATGGCTGGAATAATTTTCAGTACCAATCTTGCCCAAAATTCTTAGAAGCCGTATAGTTCAGAATTTGATTTTTACTGAACGAAAACAGAAATGCCAACATTTGATGTTGAGACTGTTAGAAAGGGTGTGTGATGAGCAGACTAACAACCATGATGTGAGCATTTTCACCGCTCACAACCTGCTCTCTTGCTCTAGAGCCTGATAAAAGCAGCCACTGCCTTGAAGAGAGTGCTGGAAAGCGTGTTAGATGGAGAGATGATGTGTGGCATCAAGACGCTGAACATGAGTAAAGTCGTACGACGGACTGGCAGTCTGAACCTCAGTGGCACTATAATATGTGTCCCACTGCCTGAAGTGGCAGGATGCATACTTGTTTGCTTCCCCAATGTTGCCGTCATCATCCGCACACACACACATACACACACACATTTGTTGTGGCCGATGCCACCACTATGCCACCCAGATGAATTTTAAGTGTTTATTGGTATTTTATTGGTATTTTAATGATGTATTGGTTTTATGTGCTTGGCCAACTTGCCCACAATCTCTCATTTGAAGAAGGACCCCTTAAAGCAAGGCATTGAGGCTTGGGCAGGTCTCCAAGATCACCTCCACCCATCTGATCTCTAGCTCTGAGGACTCTCCTAAACCTAGAGATCAGGCAGAAGTCCTCTCCGAAGAGCCCGCCTGCCCGCCTAATGTCTTGCTCTGAGACAGTCCTTAGAGCAAAAGATTGGCAGGGGAAGCTGCTCCAAGAAGCCCCGACTGCCTGCTCTCCCACTGTGATATTTACCACAACAGGTGGGTGAGGCTGGTGCAATGGCAGCAGTGCATGTAGGGGCCCCCTCAGTAAGAAGGGGCACGATCCAGATCCCCTCCTGATCCACTATCTGCTTCATGGGAGGGCCGGCGTTGCTCTACCTCCCCCTGTGATAGGAAACCCAGTGGGGAAGACGGCCCCCATGGTTACCAGTCAGCAGCCCCCTTCATACATTGCTTGCTTGAAGGGGTCTTTACGTGATGGTGAGGAGTGGAGCAACACTGCCACACCATTCCCCGGCATCAGCCACGCCACTGGCTCTGCCCCCAGAAGTACCAGGGGCAAGTACAGTTGGGTGCTCAGCAACGGGGCCAGCAGTATGATACCGCCCCTCTCTCCATCACCATGTGAAAGTGGCTAATAGGTGTAGACCAGTTGTGGAAACCCTCATGCTGCCTTCTTTGAGTGGAATGGAAACCTATGTGGTCTTGTACGTTGTTTATTGTCTTTTTCCTTTAGGCTTTATTTGCTCTCTCCTGGTTGGTTTTAAGCAGCTTAGATTGCTTATTTTATCATTTTGTATCAAGGGTGCACAACCTTTTTGGCCCCAAGGGCCACATGTGCTGCTTGGTCAGGGGTCAGGAGCCGCACACACACACACAAAGAAATCCTGTTACAGGTTGCTCTTTCCTCATTGGTAGCAAAAGTGAGGAAAGAGCAGCCTGTGTGAGGAACTTTGGGAAAGGGAACAGAGAGCCTTCTCTCAACTTCATTCCCCACTAGCCTGATACAGATCGCTCCCTCTGCAGAGATGTTCATACAGATTACTCTTTCCTCACCTTTTCCAATATTGCTGGTAGAAATGGTACAACTGAGAGAAAATGGGCTGTGGTGGGGAGGAATACACAGTGGTCAGGGCACCCAGGGGCTGCAGTTAAGGCCTTCAAGGGCCATAAGTTATGTACCCTTGTTTTATATGGTTGCTTTAGTTGTATTGAAATGTATTGATACGTGTTGACACAACGATTTCTATTATGTTATGAGATGTTATATATACATTGTTCTTTTGAGATACTGTAAGCCACCTTGGGCACAATCATATGGAAAGCAGCATACAGATAATCCAATGAGTGATGGAAGGCCTCACCTTGACTGTGGGATCCCCTAATCAGACTATTTTTAACCTTTCACTTCCCATCAGTCTAGTTCCTTAGAAGTAATATACATTGCACTGTGTCTCCAGAGTTCTTGAAAATGTACACAAAAGAATGGACAACTAAGAAAGGGAATTTGCTATGAGTGATCCACTGAAGCTTGTGTTAACATCTCATCATGCCAAGCAGGGAACAAGCTCCTCCAGATGTCAACAACTGCTAAATGAACAGTGTTTCTTTTGTGGTTGAAAAATAGATTAATCTCTCTTATTTTCTTCTCTTACTTAGAGAAGGCATTCTAAACCACAATAGTCTTCCAGTGTAATAAGCAGTTACTAATTCTTCATTTTTTTAAATATCAGATTGAGGCTCACTTTCCTGCAGAAAATTAGAAAACATTTTGGTTGAATGCTCCCATTGAATGAAACTCAAGCTTAGGCTAACAGCCCTTTTGTATAGTTGATGTTTGTCAGGAGCTTGAGGGTGGGGGGGGGGGGAGAATGTGCCAAATAAAGCAACAGCCCTGCAATTAACAAAGTACTCCTTCCTCAAAACAGCCAAGGAAAGGCAATCAATTCCAAGCTTTGAAATAGAAGTGGAAAATAGCTTCAGGAGAAAAGGCCTGAATGGCTCCAGATTTCTACTGGAAAAAGGAAGCTGCAACAGCAGGAAGGGAGAATCCGCAGCCCACCTGCTACAAGGCAACCTTGCAGCAGGTGAGATGAGTAGCAATTCCTCCTGGGCAAACACCCAAGCGACCAACTGCCTCCCCCCCCCCCCCACTAGTTGCAAAGCTGTGAATGCAGCTCTCCCACTGCTGGACTGTGTTTAATAGAATATGGGGACTGAAAGCACAACACTGTTCCCCTACCCTATCTGTTGTGGAAAAAAACCCTATTAACCCTTTCATACTGGAGGGCTTTTCTAAATGAGCGATTTCTAGCTTGCTCATGACTGGCCACTCACGGAAGTTTGCAGGTCATTTTGACAATGACGTGAACTTCCTGCATGTCTCCCGCTCCTTCCCAGATTATTCCATTCTTTAAAAAAAAAAAAAGCCTTGAATATCCAGATTCTTCTGAAATATCTCCGGATTTCCTACTGTGTGCAGCTGAAGCACCCACTAGAGAGCGCTGTCGCCTTCAATCAAGAGGAGGGAAATGTTCAATTGCAGACCATGTGGTTGCCCCTCGCCTTCCATATAATTCAGCTCATTACCGTTGCAGGAAAGAAGCAAGAAGCAAACACCATTTCCATTTAATCTAAAACAAGCCCAGAATAACGTGAGTGAGCAAGTGTACAAGCTCTGTTTCTTACTCTGTGCTAAACCACTGAAGTGAGCCACAAAGCCTGCTCACGTGACTTTGCCCTCCCTCCATGTTAAAGGTGTACTGACTCTTTAATGTTAGGAGAGTTGGACCACTAGCTCTGATGATCTACTAGCTCTTTAATGCTAAAGGAAAGATTTTCTATGGGCAGGAAGGATGCAAGAGGTGCAGTGAAAGAGGTGGGGGAGAGGGCCTTGTGAATAATTTACCCACCGGGCTGCTGGAAAGGACTCCGGACACCTGCAATTCCAGCTGGTTTGGTAGCTCTCCAAATCTCCTCAGATTTCAGAACATAATTATCACATGCTGTTGTAAAGCTTTTAGATCTTCAACAGATAGGCACATTAGACTAAAAGAGGAAGGAAGCTGTGACTACATCAACATTTATATGACTTCATAAATTTTAAACCTCCTGTGTTGCAAAAACATTCCATAGCCTAATTCCAATATGTCCTAGTTGGTTTGTTTTTAAAAAGAAATATATATTTGACAATTACTCCTGTGTCATAGGTTAGGCTGAGAGATGGTGACTGGCTCGAAGTCACCTACTGGGATTTGTGGCAGAGCAAGGATTCATATCTACCCCAATGTGGTTTAATTAGGGCCTGACTGACCCCAATGTTCTTTTAGTCAAATTTTTAAAAATACAATGAGATTGGTTGAAAAACAACAGAACAAACCAACTCCTTGTATTGTAGGAGAATACGTGGACTATGAAGTGACAAATGTTAGGAAAGAAGTGCTTATGCATTTTTCTAACTCCATGGAGTATATTAAAGCCTTCCATTCCTCTTTTATTGTTAGGGATGGATAGTTCTGTCAAGCTTGATCTTATCAAGGTTCTTGTTTTTTCCATCAATGAGCTTGTTTCGTCCTAGGGGTTTTTCCACGCACAAAGATTCGTTTGTATCTTTGTGTGCATTTTTTCAAATATACACATTTTGTATGCACACAGCCATTGACTAAAGCAGGTTTGCACACATTTTAGAAACTGCACTACACAGTTTTCTTTGCACATTTTTCAAATATACACATGTTACTGGTCACACTTTTTTGGTTTGGTTTGTGGAATGCATCATATGCTTGGATATTCATGGATTTCATGTTCCAGGAAGTATGAAATGGATAAATCCATTTTTAAAAAAACTTGATGGAGCAAATTTCTCAACGATTCCCACTTATTGTTTGGCTAGAATTATATATTTGTTGCCAATGTCCACTACCTAAGCAGGAAGAAACTGAACAAGTGTAGGAAGATCTAAAAGCTTACCATTCTACCATTGTACTGGATTGAACCCCCATGGTTCACTCCAAGATCAGGAAAAGTTCAATCAACCAAAATAATTGTTTTATTTTGATAAAAATAATTAAGGAATAATTATTTTAGGCCACAGTTAGCTGGCATGGTAACAGAGAATGTGCTCAATGAAGAACCTAATATGGATTAAAAGGGTGAATTTTAAAAATTGATAAAATCAACATATTTGTTCAGTTTCCTTAGCTTCAAGAGACATCATTTTTGACATGTATTTCAGATACTGAGTGTAGAATAAGTAGTTGGATGCCTTAAAAAAAGAAAAGAAAAGAGAATAGGGTGGATAGTCACAAGACTTCAAATATTACGCTCACACATTCATATATGAAAAATCCATTTTCACAAGGGAAAAAAGTAATCTCCCCAAGACAAGCAAGCAAACAAAAAACCCAGAGGTATCTATTACATAAAACACACATCATCCATGTAGCTGAATTCCTTTTCCAGCTCCTTCTCCACTCCAAGGGGTAACCTAAAGCTACACATTGCAATAAATAAATTACTGGCTGACAGCATATTGAACTAGTTCCCCAAAGAGGTGAGAAAAAATAGGGCATATAATCTAAGGAGGGAAAAACCCTGCCTTATGCGAAATGCATAATGGAGCGTGTTGACTTTCTGTTCTGCTTGACCGGATGATTGTGCCATGAGGACCATGATGGATTGTGTGTGAGTTTTTCATTCCCTATGGTATATGGTGAATATCACCTGAGGGCAGAACTTGTATCAGAGACAAATATTCCAGAAATTCCAGCGGAAAAGTAAAAGTAAACTTAGGAGACTGATGGCCAATAAAAAAGTGAACTGATTGACACATGACCACAAAAAGCCAAAGTTACTACAGAATTGTCTTGGCTGTTACTCAAAGCCCCTCAGAAGAAACTTCAGTAACCTCAAAAGTTTTACAAATTTCAGACTTCACAGTATATGAAGTTCTGCCTATGCAAATGTCTGTATGACATTCTCCTATTTAATTAAAAAGCATAATCTAGGATTAGCCTTAAGCTGCCACTCCATCATATCCACATGAGCATACTCCAAAAGATCACCTTGAAATCCATTTGTCTGCTAAACCATGCTAGTTAGTGACAGCTGAACAAAACAATCTGTTATTTTACTGCAGCATCAACTAACTGCTCCTCCTTCCAACAGCAGTAACATAGTTACATGTGCACTTACGCAGTGATGCTCATCATAACTCAGCAGAGAACCTAGCTCTACAGACCTGCTACACTGGATGTTCCAACACATTCTCCAACTGGTTAGAGCAAACAATGACATCTGGCAGGTCAAATTTATGTAATTTGTTGCCTTGTCAGTTGATTGCATACCACATTTCCACCACAAATGAAATTAAATACTTAGAACTCAATTAAATTTGCCACTTCCAATGTAAACAAAGCCATGTCATCAAACGGCATGCATTTGAAAATTCTCCAGAAACAGATGTACAGATTGATAGATGAAGATGAAAAACAACAACAACAACAACAACAACTTCAGTGAGTTTGCCTTCATTTGTATGAAAATGAATAAAGGACTTGAAGTTAGGACCATCCTCTTGTGCTTACATGACCAATGAGAGGTCCTCAGCACTCTGCTAAATTGAGAACTGTACATTCGACAAGGACAACAACAAATGTACCCTTGTTGATCCTTCACTGAATTCTAAAAAGAGTGTTTGTCCCCTTTATATTATCAAAGATGGATCTGATTATAGAAAGGATGTTTACTGGATGTTAGTTCCTTCCTACTTTCCTCTGTATCGACTTCTCTGTATCAGAGAGCAAAGTTGAGTTTCTTCTGAGTTGTCAATAATTGTTTGCATTTATGAAACACTTCAGGGTTCACATATAGCCCAGGCAATAAGTGCTTAAACAGTATGAATTAGCATTTTATGATTGCTTATATAATTTAAAATTACATTGGGTTGGATCCAGGATCTGCCTTCTGTAAGAGCAAGGAATCTTCCATGAAAGGAAGGGCTCTGTTCACTCACCCAATTTTCGTAGATTCCCGTCTCCCCCTACCCCTCAGCTCACCTCATTCAGCATGATCTCCTGACTCTCTGTGTAGCATTTTCACTGGTCTGGATGGGCTGCCATGGGAAGGAAGGGATGGGTAAGTCCAATTCCTCCAGTGCAGTTGATCCAGTTTACATGTGGATTCAATCCAACAAAAATTAACTAAAAGGCAGTATCTTTCCAAAGGTGCGGTAAGGACACACCTGACTTCAGCGTCCTCCTAGGATACTTGTAAGAATTTGCTTGACTAGCTTAAAATGAAGATGAAAATGTCAACACACAAGCTGGAATTCTAAAAGGCTTCTGTTGAGCAGACCTTTAAGATCCAAAGACAAATGAAAACATATTCATGTATTGGTGAGACAATTCATTCCTGCTCCAGAACATGTACCACAATACATATAAAATGAACATCCTCAGGATAAAATACGTCGAGAAGTGTGCAATTTGAAAGAAAATACATTTGGAAACACATACTTAAATACAAAATTTTCATGATGCAGATTTTAAAAAAAATGAAAGACAGGTTAATGTAGAAACTGAACAGATCGAACACCTGTGAAGCTGGCATGGAGTGGAAACTAAATTACAGGGGAACTTGCAAATAGGCTTTAATCTATTAATATTCATTAAACAAAAAACCTACGGTTTACAAAAACAATGTTAAGGCTCTACAGATTCCAACCAAGCACCAAAAAGCAGGGAAATTGGGAGTTAAGGCTCACAAGCCTTAATGCCACATCCTCCTTAAGGAGGCAGAAAGTGCAAGTGAAATTCTCATTCTCCCAAAGCAGATAAACCATGAGGACAGGATGGAGAATATGATATGCAGAGGTGACTGTGGGGTTGTGGAAAACTGATCACGAACAACTTAGGGCCACCTACTTCTCTTTTTTTGTTTAGAGCAGCCCTTCCCCAACCTGGTGCCCTCCAAAGGTGTTGGACTACAACTCCTATCATTGCAAGTCAGTATGTCCCATGGTCAGGAATGCTGGGACTTGTCATCTCAAACACCTGGAGGGCAGCAGGATGGGAAATGCTGTTCCATACCCTTACCAAATACAGGGTCTGCCCAATACTTTTCTCTCACACACATCTTGCATATAGCAGCACTGAAGATCTGAAGATCAGGTTACCATGGATCCAGAGGAGCCACACCCTGCTTCACCAGGGAGCAAAAGAGCAAACTGGCCTTATGAAGATAGCCCAAAATACTCTCAGAGCCAAAGGAATGCATGTTCCAGAAGAGAAAAGAGAAACTCTTCTTCTTCACTCAAAAGGTCTGTGCTAGAGGCAGCGGCTATTTCACTCACCCACCCCACATTCTAAGGCAGAAGGGAGGGGGGTGAGTGACGCTACTGAGCATGTGTCAGTGTAGCGTTATGAGGGAATATGGCCGCCTCATTGACTTGAATGAGAGGTTAAAATAGTCCTTAAAAGTCAACCGAAGGGAATTTTTTAAAAAAGAAAAGCTTTCCACCAACTACAGTCAAGGAGGAAGAAGACCCCACCACTGGATTAATTAATGAGTCTCTAGAAATTATGCAAATTTTGAGCACAAAAAGTCTCAACCCGGAAGTAAATTTACAAAAGCAGGGAGACAGGTTTGTATTCCTTTTCTAACTTAAACTGCTCTCCTTCCCTCAATCTTTCACCAATCTTCTTGAAATTTTCAGGTAATGTAAAACAAACATTTCTTTCTGGCACCTGTAAATTTCAGAAAGGTTGGTGAAACATTTTCAATTTTATGGCTGTTAGAATGACCCCCCCCCCCCAATTATCACTTTAACATGGCGGAATGTGTTTTTTACTGACGGCCCTTAACAATGGAGGCACGGCTGTGCCTCCATTAATAAATTGCCATTAACTTCAACCTCAGTTTAGCAAACCAGTACTCCAGATGCAAATGTATACCAATAAAAGAGATAATGAGACTTGTGGAAATCAGAAAATGGATATGAGAGCTCTGGTGGACAGTTGGAACGTTTTACAAAGGTCACTGCAGGACCAGTTTGGGGTCCCAAGCACATTGACTATTTTTACCTAAGGATGCTCGAGAATTTCATTTCTATTCACAAATGATGTGAACGTGTCTTGTTTGAAATCCCAGATGGAAACGCGGCAGGATCACTTTTCTTCAAGAAATGTTCTCAAAATTCCTGAATTTGTGATCTCATTTTTTTTAAAATGATTCTTTAAAAAAAAAATGCTCACTTTAAAATGCACAATTTCACACTTTGGTTGATGAGGGAGAAAGTCCATATTTTTGAAAAATACACATAGAAATGTACATTTTTCTTGTTCAGACAAACCACCACCACCCAGTCAAAAACTGCAACAGAAGTGAACCGAACAAGCTTCAACATGATTTTCAGAGAATTTAGATGAGCCTGAAAATCACTGGTTTCCCATCCCTATTTCAAATATTCCATTTTTAAAATACGCCTTTATCCTAATTATCCACTTTAACTACATTGGTTAAATAGGTGGGGGCCTTTCAGACTTTTTTCCAAAAAAGCATTTCAGTGGGGGAAGATGTGTGTATCCAAACAACTTATTAAGCAGAAGTCTTTTTAAACAAAATTGTCCCTTGCTAATTAGATATTGTGCAATAAATTTCTCATTTCAGTAGAGCATTAATGCATATCATTCAGTGGAATAAAAATGTACCTTCTGATAAAATACAAAGATTGCAATCCTATGCATGGTTAGATAGAAAAAAACCTGTCTTACAACTCACAGGGCAGTATCCAACGGTGACATTCCGGAAATTAAAATAGCGCTAGCAGTACACTCTGCTGAACATTGCCCAAGCCGTTGCCCATTATTCTTGTGCAACTGGTTAGGCCAGCAGTTGTGCAACTGGCTGCACAACGCTTTGTACAGCAGTACAAAGCAGTTGCACATGGGTTGCACAACAGGTTGTACAGCAGTACAAAGCAGTTGCACATGGGTTGCACAACACGTCACACAATGGGTTGCACAAGGAGTTGCACAGCAGGTTGAAGAAGCATGAGGCAAAACTGTTCGCACAACCACACCAGGGCAAATGTAACTTTAGTTGGATTCTTCCCTTCCTAATAGTTCAGAACCTCGTTTCTGCTGGCGCAACGTCGTTTGCACTAATGAAATGACATGGTTGGATACTGCCCACAGCATTCATTCCCCAGCCAGCCACACATAGACTTATGCCCTTATAGTACAATCTGTGTTCTTATAGAGCGTCTCTTCATTTCAGTGGCGGTTTTCCAGGAGAACATCCCAGTAGATTATGCCTTATTATCAGGAGTGATTCTTTGTGATCAGCAGGGAGCACAATTTTCTTTCAGGATTTTTTTTAAAATAGGTGTTGTATAGTTCAATTTTATTAGCATTGTTATGTGATCCCAGCTCATCCCTGCTGGATATTAATTAATTAATTAATTTTTAATCTACTGCATAACCAAAAATGCTCCTCGAATTACTTACACATAAGCAGTGAAACAAGCCAGTCCCTGCCCACATGTAAAAAGTCACAACACACAAGGAAAAAGGTATGGAGAGGAAAGGGGGGAAATTAAGTCTACTCGCTCCCTACCATGCCTCATATTGTCTTCCTCTTATCGTCATCTAATAGTCATCTTTCTCTCTTCCCCCACACTAAAAAACTTCAAACGGGCCAGTCTTCATGCATACAGAAAGTTCTCCAACCTCTAGAGCAAGGATGGGAGATGTGGAGCCCTCTGGATGTTATTGGACTGCAATTCCCATCAGCCCTAGCCAGTAATGGAAGTTGAAGTTCAACAGCAACTGGTGGGCAATTCACTCCCTGCACATGCCCTAGAGCTCTGGTTGCCCTGTTTCTTACGTATATGATGTAAAACGTTCTTGCCCTATGCAGCTGAGTTTGCCCTTTGTTGTAGTTACAGCTTAAATAAATGCTCCGTTTCATGCCACGGATAGATGGAATAAATCCATACTGTTCCATCTCTGCTTCTGTTTAAGTGATTGCAAATTGATCAGGATGGTATCAGCTTTCCCAGTCCATAATGGGAGAGTAAGATGGGGCCAAGAAAGATGAAAAGAGGATTTACACAACACCTCGCTTGATTAGACTTTTTAGATCCAGAGAAGTTCAGTGAATTAGTTAGCCATTAGTTAAAATCAGGACATGAACGATGCCGCCTGTGCCATTAGTTGACAAAGTAATCCCAATGAGCCATTAAATTGTTCCTTTCCAATGTACTGCTGAGAGGAAAAACTGTTATACAACAGTTGAGGTTATTGACTGAATGGCAGCTACTTTAGCAATACGCCATCTATGTATGGAGTAATTTGAAAAGAGAATGATTCAGAGAATTCTAACCTGCTGCCAGATATCTCTCCAACACACACACACACACCATTAAACAATTGGAAGAACATATCTGCTTCCTGCACATAGATTAGCATTAGCACAGATAGCATAGACTAGACTAGCAACAGGGGAGAGGGAAGGCATGCTTGCTTACTGGGTCCGCCCCTCTGTCTCTGTTGCCAATTTCATAGCCGTGACAGGGCTATGATGGGGTGGGACCAATGGGGTAGGGCCTACTTTCTCCCTCATCACATGAGGCTTAAACACCTGAAGAGAGCTTTAGCATTAGGCCTATCCACAAGTGAATTCTACATAGGACTTCAAAGAATATTCGGCAAAAGGATTTTCAGGCCAAAAGGAGTGCTTTTGGGGCGGGGCGATGGTGGAGAGAGCAACATGGTTCCTGAATAGCTGTTTTGTCATTCCAGTTTGCTACCTGTGTTTCTCTTCTCCACTGCTGTTCCAGTGCTGGGTCTAGTGCCATAAGTGATCCCAGCCAACCATGTCTCAAACATGATGATCCCGCAACACAATGCAGCCAATCCGATTTGGCTCTGTGGTGTTACTGAAGGCAAACAAAGACAGTAGAAGGTGAGGCAATGTTTTCTCCTCACTCTGAATCATCATTGTCCTCACTCTGAATGGGCACACACTTCTACCCACTGTCGGGACAGCTATTATATATCAAGGAAGGAAGGAGTTGCTTTTTCATGCTGTTAAAAATGTTTCCCAAAAGTGGCCCTGTGGATCAAGGTTGTGGGTGGGAGGGGAGTCTTTCCCTTTCTGGAAGGTTTTTTTTTAAAAAAAGGAATGAGCTAATTCCGCAGGCTGATCTTCACCTGAGTATTCTAGGTTGTCTAGCTGCTTGGGGCTTCTAACTCAAGGCCCCCTCCCTTCAGCCCAGATCTAGGAAGAATAAAATAAAATGGAAGGCACTTTGGATTTACTCTCCCAAAGCTGAGGGACTACTAAACTTTACAAAACCTTCCCAGACCTTGTAGTCATAAAAATCCAGAGAGCTTCGACTATGGGGTGGTATAGAAATGTAATAAGTCATCATCATCATCATCCAAGGCCTTTGTCCATAAATCCCTACCAAATCAGGTGAGGCAGCTGGTGACAAGTGAGAGGACTTTCTCAGTGGTAGCTCCCTGTCCATGGAACACCCTCCCCAGAAAGGTTTGCCATGTACCTGCATCACCAGCTGAAGGGTTTTTTATTCTCCCAGGCATGTTAAAGAACCGATTATAGCGCTTTTAGATCTTTGCAGTGTTTTTTTTTCTGGGGTCGGTTTTATGTGCTGCATGTATTTCAGCCTTTGCTACTTGTTTTAGCTTGCTTTTATTATGTGGTGTTTTTATAATTGTATTTTATGTTTTTAATTCACCTGTACACTGACCATATAACTCTGATTATTGGGCAGTCTAAAAGTGCAACAAACAAACAGCAAACTCTTCTTGGAACACAATTTCTTTTTATTCATTTAAAATATTTCTTGACTGCTTTTCAGGGCAGAAGCCCTCCCAGGGTGGCTCACAACAGTGGGGTAAGTTAACAACTATATGCATACTCTACTGCCAGGAAAGTCTGCAAACAACTTGTAATTTGGGAAGAAGCCTAAATGTATGTATCTGTAACAAGGGAAAAATAAATATTTGCTCTATGCAGTTAAGCCCCTGCTTTGTCTGTGCACTGAAAGATTTGTGCTGTCTTTGAAAAGGCTCTTTAATATACTTGCTCTAATATACCCTACTAAGAAAGCAGAGACTGAGGCAAGCAGTCCTAGTATCTGGCTGGCACCTTGATTATTTAGAACAGAGTGGATATTAAGCAAGAATACCAAATAATATACAGTGGTGCCCCCTGGTGGCAGATTTTTTAAAATTCACCACTGCTACATTTTCCACATATGCATGATCTCGAGCATAGAAGTCCACTGTTATAACTGTGTTTAATACCAATTTTGTATAGAAACATTTTTGATATTGAATTCCTGCCAGACAACTCTATAGAGAAGTCTTGGTAAGCAAAACGGATTCAGTAATGCTCTCTTTTGTAACAGCATGAAAATACTTAAGAAATATAGCTTTAATTGCTTTTAAGCACTACACTGTTGTTTTTAACTGGGAACATATTTGTATCAATAAAATAAATGGATTCAAATATTTCTGTACTATAATTACTGTTAGTACAATATCTCAATTGCAACCCACCAAATAATCCTAGGTGTACACCTTGTTTAGAAGTATTTTAATCTGCTACTAGGGGGTAAACAGGCAGCTAAATGCTTCCAAAGTACTGAATTGCAGACAGATAGCTCAAATAAAGTCACATTCTTAGCAGCTGTACTTGGTTTTTAAAAAAGTCAGTTGAAACCATATTGGCTTGCTTTTTTGAGAGAAGAATTATTAAAGATTGATTAAACCCTCCATAAACCAAGATCAAAGCTGCAATCAAGGCTGCATATTTACCTGGAAGTAAGCCTTGAACCCAGTGGGACTTATTTCTGAGTTTATTTATTTATTGCAGAGAGCTTCTTCGGTAGTCAACAGGTACGTCTAGATCCATATCATTGATCTCAGTGGGGTTAAACACACCTAACTTTGTCATGGATTTCAAACAAAGGAAGGAATTGTATGTAGGCCCACCGTATATGTTAAGATGCCTTTAGAAACAACTGGAGAGAGAAATTTGCTCTTTTGGGCCCCCAGGATGGTTTATCAACATCAGAAGTTGGTTGGACAGTGTCCAGTTTTGTGCCAATTCACAGTGTGTCAGTGGGCATGCAATTGTCAGCCCTAGAAAGTCATACAGACCTAGAAAGAAGCATAGGAGAAAAAGTGAATGGCAATCATATGAACCATTGTTCTAAGACAAACTTCCCCAATCTGGTGCCTCCAGATGTTTTGGACTACAACTACCTGGCTTCAGTTGTCTATGTTCTGGTACCATTCAAGTTAGGTTACTGCAATGCACTCTACGTGGGGCTGCCTTTGAAGACGGTTCAGCTGCAGCTTGTGAAAAATGCGGCAGCCAGATTAATAACCCAGACCAAAAGATTTGAACATATAAAACCAACTCTGGCCCACTTGCATTGGCTGCCTGTAAGTTTTTGAGCCCAATTCAAGGTGCTGGTTTTAACCTATAAAGCCTTACACAGTTTGGGACAATACCTGATGGAACACCTCTCCTGACATAAACCTACCCGTACCGTATACTACGCCCAACATCTAAGGCCCTCCTCCAGGTGCCTACTCCGAGGGAAGCTCGGAGGATGGCAACAAGGGAGAGGGCCTTCTCTGTGGTTTCCCCCCCAATTATGCAATGATCTCCCTGATGAGGCTCACCTGGCACCAACATTGTTATCTTTTCGGTGCCAGGTCAAGACTTTCCTTTTCTCCCAGGCATTTAACAGCACATACTGAGTTTTTAATTGACCCCAGAACTATATTTAGGCCTGGCTGAGAGTTCATAGTTGTTTTAAATATATACTGTTTTTATATGTTGTCTGTTTTTATGCTTTTATGGTTTAAAATTTTGTATATTGATTTTTAAAGTCCAAAGTTTTAATTTTTGTAAACTGCCCAGAGAGATTTGGCTATGGGGCGGTATATAATTGTTAATAATAATAATAATAATTAATAATAATAATAATAATAATAATAATAATGTTGCAGATTCCTGAGGGCTGGCTATGCTAACCGGAAGTGATGGGAATTGGAAGTCCAAAATATCTAGAGAGCATCAGGGCTGTCCTAAATGAAGAAGATTGGGCAGGGGAAAAATAAAGGTTGATTGACCAGGTAGTTAAATATTGGATTTATATCCTGCTCTTCTGCCAAGTACCTCAGGGGAGTGCTCATCCTCCTCCTACCCATTTTATCCTCACAACAACCGTAGAAGGTAGAAGAGGCTGAGAGATCACCCAATGAGTTTCATGGCCAAGTTGCCATTTGAATTCAATTCTCTGCAATCCTAATCCAAAGACTCTCTGGCTTGGGATTCATTCAAAGTGAATGCACATCCCTATGTCTGAGTTGGCTGCCAGCATTCTTGCTCACCCCTCCGCTAAACTGCTGTTCAAAGAACAAGACAGAAAATGATGGGACAAGCCACCCATCTTATTCAGCATTTTGGGATTTTAGGCTGTGATTCTACACCCTATCCAACTCAAAGGTGCCGTTCTGATGATACTGTTAACCATGCTGGTTAAGGGTTTTTGGTGAAGCAGCAGTGTTAACGGTGTCGTCTGACATGCATTTTCCTTAACCAGGTGCCTCCGCTAACCACATTGTGGTTGGTTTCACTAACCCTGTTCTGCAGCAGGGTTAGCAACACTAAGGCAGGATCTACACTGCTGTTTTAAAGCGCTTTATAACAGCAGTGACAACTGTTTTGTAGTGTGTCCTGGGCCCCAACAGTTGTCAGTATTGTTATAAACCACTTTAAAGCGCTTTAAAACAACAGTGTAGATCCGCCCTTTGGCTTAAGGTGGTGTCTGATACGTACCTGTGGTTAAGGGGCCGAAATCATAGAGCAGCCTAAATCGTGCAACTGCCGGCTCTCTTAGTGCAAGTGCTGATGGGATATGGGGCAGAGCATTCAGAGGACACAGGCACTCATCTAACTGCTTTGTGGTTAGCATGTGGTTAAGGAAAGTGGGAACCAGACAGGGTTAACGGTGTCATGTGCAAGCATACAGCTTGGGGTTAGTGCTGACCACAGAGCCCTCAGTGTCGTCTGAACGGACCCACAGAGTTACTTGCAAGCAGACATGCATAGTATTGCAGTTAGTCATCTAAAGTAGTCAGAGCACAATCTCATGGTGCCCCTTTTAAAACTTCCTTCAACTGTTCCCCTTCCCCTTATGAAGCAAAGGACGGTCCCTTGCCGTCTTGACATTTCCCCTTTGCTGTAGAGAAACACTTTTGAGTAAGTCATTGTCAGTCTATGGCAGCACCCTAATGAGAAAATAAAAAGATGCACCTACAAAAGCTGCACTGATTGCTGTGGGAGACTCGTCTGTCACTAGCAGCGCAATCCCATCCTAGCTGCACTGAAAAAGAAGTCCCACTGAATTAAAGAAGATATACGATTGCAGCCTAAAGGCGGTTCAACCCGAAAAGCCCCAATGGCTGGCCGGGGGGGGGGGGGGTAACTGGATAAAAAAGAACCACTCACAGTAATCCATGTTAAGTTGTTTATTGGTTCCAACAACATTAGTAGATTGGATATTAAACAGTACTTTTAAACATTCTCTTAACCAAAAATATAACAAATATTTACAATCACTCAGTAAAAATACAAAAAAGCATACAGAGGCACTGTCTTTCTAAAAGACATAAGTGTAAGAGGTATCAAAAAATAGAAGACAAACATTGCTTGTTACAGAATACTTTACAATCACTGACTTGTGCAGTTTGACAATTGCTATCGGAATACCATTACAACTGTGCAGTTTTTGCCCATATGCTCACATATGTAAAATGTCATTAATACCAAGCTAAACTGCATCCCATGTATATAGATAAAGAAATAAAGCTAAGACGATGGCAAGCACAACCAAAGAGGGCGGGTGGGGAAGAGTTGAACTAGGAACTGAGTTTATTTTCCTCGCCATTTTTAAATAGTTAGCATTAAAAGCTTTCATCAGAGAGAGTATCCCATTTTTCCCGATTGTTTTTTGAAGTCAATGAAAAGTAATATTGTTTTTAAAATTACAGTGTATTATAGGGACCGATAGCTGTGCTGTTGTTTATAAATAAATAATCTGAATGACATGTTGAACAGACCAAGTTTCCTTCCTTCTGGTTTTACTTCCTCAGAGAAGCTATTAGACAGAATTCATTCTTACAGGATACCCATCGCTCGTTCTTTGAAATCATCCAGCTCTGTAGCAGGATCTTATCCACAGAAGGTATTTCAAACGCCTAAATGAAAACCATCTCTACTAGCATCTGTGCAAAATCCTCCAACTTTAGCAGGTAAAGGCTGACTCTGTACCTATTCTTCAGGTGAAAACATAACATTTTAGTTTACTTTAGGTGACAACGTGTGTCAGGATATGAGAAGTGCATATAAACACATGTGCACCTTCAAATTACTACTCTGGAAAACATCATTACAACTAGAGGAACACTTTTTCTACCCCAATATTATGCATATTTTGACAACATAGTTCACTGACATTATAAGCCCAGCATCATTAAGGAGGACTCACCTGGCAAGCTTAAAGGATATATAGGCTGCAGCTCTACTTTTATATTAAGAGAGAGGGTCTCCCCGCCCTATTCATATAACTACACAGAGGCAAAAACCTGATATTGGTTGCATGTTTGAGATTTCCAAACATTCCTAGTGCGCTTTACGGACATAGCCTGTTTGGTTGGAGATAGTTTCCTGACAATATATTGAACAAAGTGTAAATGATATGTACAGAGAAGAGGTGGCCATTTCAAGCACATGATGAAAGTTAGGATTGGACAAATTATATAACCTGGGGTAAACGCATAGAACATGCTAGTAACATGCTCAATTTACATTACGAGTAAACATTATGTAAACAGCATAGAACAGGATTAAGCAGAGATTTAATATGAACTGTTGTTTTTTAAGTGATTCTGTCTCTTTGTACCCAACTCATGCCTCGTTTCATTTTGGCTAGTGTTCCTGATCAATGTGATCAGATGATTTAAAAAGAAGCAAAAAAACCAAATAAAGAGCAAGGACAGATTGAGGCAACTCCCACTGTGCAAATATGAAGCAGTTAAAAGAGCATACTTACCCAGAGCCTATTTACACTATATGGGTCCTATATTAGGAAAACATGATTAACAAGATGGGCATTGGCTTTAAAACCAATGCACTTGAGCATTGAATATTATTGGTGCTGTTCATAGGAAAACACCAGATTCAAGAGGGTGACTGATGCAAAATGGCTGGCTCAATGGACTTCAGATGAGGTGAGCAGACCTTGAGGTATTATAGTGTCCATGTACAGAGCATCAGGCTTTTAGAATGGAAAAAGATTACCCTCAAGGAAGAAGGCTTTAAATTCTTTAAGATTTGTTCCTACAAGCTGAAACAATATTTGAGGTTATTGAGACATTATCTTATTGGCCCCAAACACCATGTTTTCTATTACGTTCGCAGTTACATTAAGTTAGCACTTATGCACCATTTGATAAATACATGAACAAGACCTGCTGGGAGCTAAGGCTCGAGGTGTACAAGCTTATTTTTGGCAAGTATAGCCCCATTCTTAGATAGCCCTAGCACATCTGGTGAGAAGTACATCGATAACTAGAGGCACTGAAGTTCATACTGCAGTCAATCAGCTGGCTGAACAAGCAACCCACAGTGCTCAACAGAGGGGCAGTTTTCCCATTCTGCTGGGTGTCAACTACAGCAAGAACTTTAACAATCTATCTGGCTGAGCATGTGCTTATTCCCTGCCTCTGCTATGGCTATTTAGGATTGTAGCCTATGGACACAAACCACCAGGAACTTATCCTATATCAGACTCATGCAAATCAATCAAAGTTGCACCATTCTGAACTTCTAATAGGATTTGTGCAGGGAAACTTAGTTTGGGTTCTACCTGCGTTACACATTTTGAAATTGTGGATGCCAACTTGAGTCAGATTTTAATATTATTTCATTGATTGCTTTCATTAAGGCCTTGAAAGGGAAAAAGGAGAGCAGACTGATATCTCAGCTACTTATTCAAGATTCTTAAGGCTAGAGTGTTAACATATAGTCAGCCAATTAAAATATGAATTCGGTAGCTTCTCCACTTTTTACTATTTTCTGGTTTGTAATTCCATGTTAAAAGGCATTGAAAGAGTACTCCAACATGCTCACAGAAATCCAGAACACGAGACGTTTGTTCAAACATAGCCTCAGGTTAACTAGCACTGTCCTAAATCAATATAGGTAACGCATATAGAAGGTTTTAGCTTTTAAATTTCATATTTGGTACTTATGTATCTGCCAAAATATGCTACATTTGCCTCATGCACAAAAGGAAATCCGAAAGCTCTTTATAACTCGGAAGTGTAAAAATAAGTTACTCTGAGGCACCTTTAAAATCGATAAACATCTTCCTTCTAGCTTAGACTGTAAACATTTTAACTATACTAAGAGTTACAAGTAAACTTGAAATATATAATGACACATCCATGTCTATTTATAATGTTTGGTTGGCCATCATCATGTGCTAGAGGAAGAAAATAAATGCAGATAACTCCAGTTTTTCTCCATGTACTCTGGTTGGCTAAGTAAAGCTGCAACATCAACTTAGCCTAATCATACACAAAAACTTTGCTCTGTCCCTTACTTTTGCAGTGTGTGTGTGTGCGCCCACGCGACCCAGGGGTATACAATTTTTGACAAACAGTATTTTAGTAGCTATCCCAGCTCTGGGTCAGAGTGAGGTCTTGTATCTAAAGATGCGCAGGGTATAAGAGCACCTCCAAATTATGATAGTAAACTCAGTAGAAAGGTAGTTTGATAAGCCTACTGTTTCACTGTTTCAGAGGTGTTCCGACACAATTTTTTCCCAGCATCTCTGAAGCCCAGCACCAAGGCTGGGACAAGGGAGAGGGATTTGACCTTGCAGTCACGCTAAGCTTCTGAGACACTTGAGAGTGGTCAGAAGTCTTGGTGCTTCAAAAGGTCTCCAAAGCCCAGAGTGACTGCAGACACAAGCCCCATCTTGCTCTCATTTTGTGCTCACCACTGGGGAATTAATGAGTGGCACTGGTGAACTCCTACGGGTAGCAATCAATCACTTGCTCCCTTGTACAGGTGCTCCCAAAGGGTGGCTTATGTGATTTGTAAGAGCTCTATACCCCAAGAACTCAATATGTTTAGGGGGAAATCTGGGATGATCTAGAAGATGAAATATATTAACTTTAGTCCTGGCTGGAAGAACAGGAAGGTCAGTGTACAGTAGTCCGCAGTGCAAATATTGAAAGTTCTCTGTAGTCACAAAATTTGGGATGAGCTTTCATCCCTAAAAACTTAACATCTTTGCCTTTTCATGTTTCATTCTATGTCATTGTGCAGGGGAGCCTGGCAAGTGCAGACTTGAATTGGAGCATGTCTTACTAGGGCTTCGCCTCACACTCATTTCCAAATACAGGGGCTCATCCTGGAACACGAGTTCATACTAGTGGAGAGTGTGTCTGATCTGGTGCTCAGCTTTCACTTCTGGAGCTGAAGGAAATGTTTCCTGGCAAACCGAGGTCTGATATACTATACAGGATGCTGTTATTATTACTAAAGGAGAAGAACTGGAATCTAACATTCCTTCTCATTTCTCTGGTCCTACACCTAAGTTCTGAACACCTCCGGCTGGCTCCCAAACAGCAGAACTCAATGGGAATTTCTCCAGCGCTAGACTGGCTGAAGACGATACAGCTCAAAGATTCGCGGCACAGTTCACAAATAGCAGCCATCTCCTTGTGCTTCTTCCATTTTTTTTTTTAAAAAAACTAATGGGACTTGCATTTAACAGGATCCCAGTCGACAGTGCCGTAAATACAACAAACACCATGATTCACTTAGACTGAAGGGCAGGAAAAGGAATGTGGGGAAGAGAGGAACTGCAGGTCCTTAAGTCATTTGAAGGTTGAAAGGACAGCCACATGTACTTCACTGGTTTTAAAATACAGGACCAACAGATGGCAGTATTTTACTAGTGGATGCACATTAAAGCACATTTAATACACATCTCAGGGTTTTGGCATTTTACAAAAGAGGTTTCATGTTGCATTGTGTGTAAACCTCTAGCTGCACTCATGAACATCCAGTTCCTCAGAAGTCCAAAATGTTTTGCTTAGCGTACAAACATTTCACTAACACCTAAATAAATTTTGTTACCTTATTTTCTTTGTAAAAGCATTCACATTAGCCAACCAGAGCATTCCAATACACATACAACAAACAAAACAAAACGGGGAAAAAATCCTTATATAAACTCCAAATTAATAAATTACTCTTCAGACTGCTGCAGACGTTTCCTTGGTTTGGCAGAAGTTTTGCAGTTCCTGTAAGTACATGACATAGCATTCTTCAACTGAGCGCCATAATGGTCATATAGAAAATATTTGAGTGACGTGTACTAAAAGATTCTATGGATTTTCTACAGAAGAATGCTTCCAAGGTGGCCCCAATGCATTAAAAGTCAGGTCCTTCTGGATACTGGTTTCTGCAATCCTGAGTCAGTATTCCTTAGAATTAGTTGTCTGTCTCTATCAGATATAAATAGTTTCCTTAGGCTGTGGAACTGATCTCAGTGGATTGGTGCAAGTTCAAAATTAAGATCCAGAGAGGGTCATGGTGTTATTCAGAAGAGAGGCAAATGCAACATTTTGTAGTCAATAGCAGCAAGCTGTCAGCTACAGCTAACAGTATTATATGATTCCTTCTTCCGGTGTTATTGAGGCAATTTTCGCAGGAAGTACAAAGGCTAGACTGCTGATACTTGTTCATCCTCTGCGAAGCAAGAAAAACATTGTAAACAAGTCTATGCCATGAACATGCAATATAGTTAGTCAATAAACTGACCATACCCCAATCTCAACCAATGGTGGAAATCAGGTATCCTTCCCCATACTTTCCTGAGTCAAATCAAATGAGCATTCAAAAGCCTTCTTTACTGCTGTCTGTGATGCTTTTGATGATATCAACAAAAATGAAAACTGTAAAAACAGTTTCCGGCTTTAGCAAAATGCTCTATGCCTGGTCATGAAGTGATGAGAAATCAGAAATGATTCAGCATGCTACACCTAGGACTTTATCACTGCTTACCCAGGTGCCTTCTGCCAGTAGCTCTTTTTTTGCCAAATTTATAATCTGGTTTTAATCATTTTTATTTTTGAAACCATTTCTTTGGATTTAAGAATTGCTTTTAATCATCATCAATTGTTCTGCAATTTTTTTCATCAAAATATAGATCAAAAGTTTTTTTTAAAAAAATCTTGGACTCTTAATAGGATCAGAATTATGGGACAATGATTTAAAGAACTGCACAGGGGCTTGACTTGTACTCCTCACATTCTCCATTTGGCCAATATGGGGACATTAAGATGAAGTTTCATACAACAATGGGTTCAGGGGAAAAAAAGTTCAAAAATTTCACCAAGAATGTCTAACCCATGATTGTGCCTGAAGTATTTCTTTGGACCACAGACGTACTTTGCAAGTGGGCAGTCCACTAATATTCTCCTATGAGACCCAAACCTGGTTTGTACTTCTCAACCAACTATGGGTTAAACAACCTATAGTTAGTCAGGGTGTGCACAATTAAGCACACTTCCACTTTCCATCCATTCTCCAAAACAACTCAGGAATTCCTGGGTTGCTCATTGTAACATGTGAATCTGGAACTCTGGCTTTTGAAGGGGAAACAGATCAGAATTTGAACCAAACAGCAAACCATGGGTTAAAACTCTGGGTTGTTTTCTCCTCAACAAACCAGAGTTCCAGGTTCCCACGACAAGACGAACAACTCAGGAACCCAGTGTTATTTTGAAAACCAGATGCAAAGTGGAAGTGGTGAGCAGGCAACAGTGTGCTCGCTTGCTTCGAACAACCTATGGGTTAAATAATCCAAGGGTTGTCATTATGTGTGACCAACACACCACATGTGGGGCATTTATGAGTGTCAAACTAGGACCAGGGAAGAACTGGGTTCGAATCCCCAGCTGGTCACTGGGTCACCCATTCTCAACCTAACCAGCCTCACATGGTTAGGAAGAGAACCATTTATGCCACCCTATGCTCCCTGGAGGAAGAGCAGGATAAAAATGAAATAAAATATAGTGTATAATTTTGCAGCCTTATGTGTTATTTTGGGGGCTCTTTAGCATCTGGCTCAGCAAAGTTGATTTCCTGTAGGGTAAAAGCAATAGTATCTCATGGAATAAGGTTAAAAGCGTCACAGGGACATGCACACTGATTAAATGTTTATGCATGTTTAGGAACATGAACACACACACACGGTTATACATATACATGTGCACATTCACCCCCAACCATCTCGAATGTAATACTATAATTATAACACAACTACAAGGTTCTTCACACAAGACCGTAGAAAGATTTTAAAGTCAAGGATGCATGTCAGGTGCTGAAATCCAGATTTTGTAAAAGCACAATCTGAGCGTGAGAGAGAATTTAGTTCATGCATGCAATGGAAAAATGAGAAAATTTGTGCCGAATTTGAAAATGAGAAAACAAACAAACAACCAATAGTCGTGGACAACAGAAGGTGAAGTACAAATGGAATGGAAAAACAAAATCAAAGTTGCCTATTTTCATTAGGTAATCTGGGAGCAAGGGGAAAAAAAGGAAAGTCTCTCTGTTTGATTCCTTTTATATTTCCATGATTTTGTCAATTCAGCCCTTTAGCATATAGTGGTTGAGGCGTAAAGGGTTCGTAACGGGGGTCAAGTGCAAAGTGGCAGTGTGGTCCAATAGTGGGTCCCTCTGGGCTTGATTTTGTCCACTGAGCAACTTCATTAGGTTTGCAACCCTCGCTTGTAAATAATTGAAGGTGCCATTTGAAGCCTCAGCTGTTTTCAGCCTAATAGCATTTTCTTCAAACTCTTAAGGGTGGAAACTAAGGACCATTTGCTGCGTGGCCACCCACTACTGCAGCTCTAATTGCATGACAGCCAGTCATCTCTAGCCTCTAGGTGTGCTGGACTTTATCATGCCACTGCTGAGTATTGCATGAGAAAATGCGCAGCTGTACATGACCAGCTCTGCACTTGGCTAGAGCGGCTGAATGGCACATTTTTAGATAGTCACCATATGGCACGGTTCATGCGTTTCCACCCTGAGATAAGCTCTAGTGCTGGGATAGGCAACCCGGTACCCGCCAGATGTTTTGGACTACAACTCCCATAAACCCCTGACTATTGGCCATGTTGGCTGAGGCCGATGGGACTGCAATTAAAAACATCTGGAGGGCACCAGGCTGCCTACCCCTGCTCCAGTGCATGCAACGCAGCTGATTTCTGCTACGCAAAAAGCATTTTAGATTCTCTGGGGGAGGACTGGATTTTCCTTTTAAGTTGTTGTTGTTGAGGGACAGGAACCCTGGACCACTCTGTGTATCTGCTTTATACTTGCATTCCTTGCAAACATGCTGGTTAATCACAAGCGCAGTGATACATTTGCTGGATGCGTGGGATTATTCATTGTCACAGTAAGCAAGTCGTAAAGCAAGTGCAAATGACCGAAAAGGAAAAAAGACTCACTGATGCACAATTAAGGTGACTTCTGTGAGGTAAGACAGTTTTGTGCATTGCCCACACTTATCATTACACACCAATGTACTAAACAGCTAGCAAAGAAGAGCTTTCACATACCATCCTCTTCACTATTTGCGTCAGTCATATCTGCTAGCTTAGGATGGGACGGCTGCCGGCTATGCCACTGAGGCATCTTCTTTGGAAAACAGGCCACTGGTTCGCTACTCAGAGGAGTGGAGGAGAGCCTAGAGAGCTTGCTATGCAGCATCTTGGACCTCTGCACCGCCACACTATAGTCTGGAGGCTTTAGGTGTGGGTGGTGAGGTGATCCTTCCTTTATGTCCGCTAAAGAAATCCCCATATATCCTGGCGGGGTGGGCGGTGGCTCCCTATACCTATTGTCTTCCTTAGGTGAGGTGACACAGTACACTGGCACAAGAAATAAGCAATGGAAATGTTAATGGAGGAAACAAATGAAAAACAAAAAGCATTTATTTTTTTTAAAAAACAACAGTGAAATGTTACAATGGCTAAACTGAAAACTGATAACAAAAGGTAAATGTAGAATCGCTTGTTATAAAATGCCATCGGCAAGATTTTGAACGTTAACCACTGGAAAAGTCACAGCACAGTAGCAGGATTACTAGATTCAAGGCACTGAAGCAGTGTTTAGAGAGTCCTGTGATCGCAACAGCTTGCAAATAGGCAGGCAGCAATAGCAATTGTTATACATCTGAACTTCCCGTAACACGTTCTATCTCAGCCTCCACAAGTGAGAAACTCAAGGGAGGATGTCAAATCATACTGGGATGGTGGGGGTGGGAGAAGCGCTGTTTGGAAAACAGAAATAGAAGAGGAAAAAGGAAATGAAAAAGCCAAAGAGGTTTAGTGGGGCTAGCATTTCATTGAAATAATGATATGTGAAAAACTATCGCGATAATATGTTGGCTCAGAATATGTTTCGCAGATCCTTGCAGTTACCCATATAACAGACATGTTAAATATGTCTTATGTGACCACAGACATGCCATACAATTTGTTCTCTAGCTTTCCAAATTCCTTCTGCTAAAGAAGAAAACAAAAAGAAAATCCTAACATTTCTTATTTTGGGAAACTCTTAGATTGTTAATTTTTAAGAAGAAGCTTATTAGGTGAAATTTGGTACAAGTCTAATGTTGACAACATTGCTCTGAAAAGGTGACAAGATGCCATCCACCAAACTCTTTCTTTGCTCTGGGGCAACCTAGGAGCTATGTGCAGTCGCTGGCACCCCTGTTCCTTCTCAAACAAGCTGCCAAGGCTAATTATCCCTAGGGATGTGTATCGTATTGTTCCGATGTCCGATACCGATCCGATAAGGTCGTTATCGGCCATCCAATTAACGATAACGATACTTTTCTAAGGAGACCCTATCTGATCAGATCCAAAATCCATAACTATCGGACATATCGGACCGCCAGTTTAGGGCCGGTCCTCCCTCCCCCCCCACTCACGCTCCTTACCTGTGGCCTTCCCCGCTGCTGCTCACGCTCCCTCCCCCCACTTGCACTCCTTACCCTCAGCCGCCGCTGCCCCGTACTACTGCTAAACAGGCTTTCCGGCCTGTTCATCAGTACAGAGCTGTGCCAAGTGATGTTGTCATCACTTGGTGCCTCTCTGTACTGACGAACAGGCCGCAAAGCCTGTTTAGCAGTACTACGGACCGGCAGTGGGGAAGGGGGGGACCCCTGGGGAACCCTCCCTCTCTCCCCACTCGCACTCCTTACCTGTGGCCTTCCCCGCCGCCGCCACCGCTGGTCCATAGTACTGCTAAACAGGCTTTGCGGCCTGTTCGTCAGTACAGAGAGGTGCCAAGTGATGACGACATGACTCGGCGTGGCTCTGTACTAACGAACAGGCCAGAAAGCCTGTTTAGCAGTAGTACGGGGCGGGGGCAGGGGGTGAGGAGCGTGAGTAGGGGGAGGAAGGGAGTGCTGGCCCAGTGTTTTTTCCCGAAGACTTGCATTGGGGGAAAGCTTTGTTTCCCCCAATGCAAACCTATGGGGAAAACACCGTAATCATATCGGAACTTCCAATATTTATCGGATATCAGTTCTGATCAAATCCGGGTACCCCCTGATATGATTGGATCCGGATTTTTTTTATATAGGAATTTCCAATAACGATACAATACGATAATTTCGCCCCTGCACATCCCTAATTATCCCTCTTTCTCTTCTGAAATACTGAAGAAACAGCATGAGAGAAGCAGGGATGATTTTGAGAAAGAAGAGTGGCGGGGCTCTGGCTCCGCCCACTGCCAGCATGTGGGCAGGGCCAGAGATTGCTTCCGAGGGAATACGTCCCTTGAAAGGAAAATGTTTGCCTATTCCTGGTGTGGAAGAATACAAGGCTTCTGATTACACAGAATTCATCTGTTTGAAGAACGCAATTAATTCAAACCATGCAGCAGCCTTCCCCAGCCAGGCACCCTCCAGATGTTTTGGACTTTAATTCCCATCAGTCACAGCCAGCATGGCCAATGCTCAGAAATGCTAGGAGTTGTAGTCCAAAACATCTGGAGGGCACCAAGTTGGGGAATACAGCTATTTACAAATGCAGATTTTTGATAATGATCAGAAGTGAACTGTTTTTTTTTTCTATTTAAATATATCACCCAGTAGTGGATGACAGCCATTTGTTGCACTCCTGGGCTTGTTGTAACCCTTTACCTGTCAGTAAAATACATATCATGGTGAGCCATGTGACCAAGCCAGTGTACTGGCTCCCATTTACTGACTCTTCCTGTGCTGAACAGTCCAGGGATGTTCTGTCCCTGGATTGTTTATTGTTTTGTCCAAACTGGAATTGTGAGTTGTTAGGGGAGAGAGAACCCAGAGGTGTAACACAAGAACAAAAAATGATTACAATTCTGGGTCGTCTTTCCTCCAACAACCTAGAATACCTGGTTCAGACACTGGGTTCAGGAGTAAAGAGCAGCATGTTCGCTCTTGTTTGTTCTTGATTACCCATGTGTAGTCATGATGTGGGAACCGGGTGAAAGTGACCTAAAGTGATCCATTCTTCCTGTTTGGTTCAAATGCCTGGACGCAACCTGACTGATAAAAGAAGTTTTGAAAGCTTTCACACCCAGATACCTAATACAATCCTTTAGATATTAATTTTATCTATTGTGTATCTCTTAGTGCCAGCAAACCATGCCATTAAAATACCCACAATTGGTCTCACCACTTTGCCTTCACAAGAATTCCATGAGTTTATAGTTTGCAAAGCTTAGGTTCAGTTCTTTGGTTCCCAGCCTTTTTAAGACTACCTCATTCTCACCTTCGACTGTGATTTTTCTTATTCCAAAAGTGTCCAAGTTAATCTAAGACACACAAATGGTGCTAACATTGGAATGCACATTCATTACCCAAATCACATGTGGAGGGATTCCTCCATCTGACAAGCTGCAGGTATCAGTTTAACACATGCTTAACTTGCCATTTAAGTATTAAATTAATGCAGTAACACCACCAGAAAGCCATTTCAGTCATTTAACAACACACCCACAGCTATTATACAGAACAGCTCCAAGGTTTTCCAAGATGTATTCCAATGTTACACCACAGTCAGGTCGTCCTCAATGGTTAACTTACTACTCTGGCTGACTACCACATGTACATAGAGCTGCAGTCCTACCACTTTCCAGTACGGAACCTTGAAGTAGTGGCCACACAAGCACTGGAAAGGAAAAGCAAAAAGGGCAGCTGAAATATTATGGTATACCATTCCAGTCTCAGTTACATCTGTAAAAGGCAAATGAGGGGATGTATATACAGAGAAGGGGTGGGGGGTGGGGGTCTAAGTGTACTGCTAAGGCATGCCGGGTTTCCAGATTAAGTTTATTTACTATGCTACGGGGTACAATTTGCAACAGATTTGCCAGCTTCTGCTCTGAAACAGAAATAAGTGGGAAAAGTGGAAGTAGTTTCTGGAAATAAGTGGGAAACCTGAAAGCTAGGCATCATGCTGTTAAAACCAGTGTGATTTGTACAGACTTCAATGACGCCCATTTGGCTGAGTGGTGAAGCAAACTAGAAGCAGGCATATGGAATATCCTACGACAGTCCTCCCCAACCTGGTGCCCTCCAGATGTGTTGAACTGCAAACCCCATCATTCGCAGCCACCATGGCCACTTGAGGGCACCTGGTTGAGCAAGGCTATCCAAGGTGTCGTTTGCATACCAAATTTTAATTCCCTGCAGAACTGTATTTCTGCCTGATCCTTGCTAATACGTTGCTTACAGGGGCAGTGCAAGACAGAGAGCCGCTAAAATGCCAAAACTGATGTACGTAGATTACATGGGGGTGGAGGGGGGTTTCACACCCAAACATTCAACAAGGTTGTTTTTTGCCTGAAAGCTAGGCAGCAAATTAAATATAAGGCAAGGCCTCCAGCCTCTGTGATGAAGCAATTGCCCTCCGATGACCAAGCTATGCTCCCAGCAAACTGTTTATTAATTAGTTTTCACTTGTATTGCTCCTCTTGTCAATTCCTTTTTCTAAAACTGTTTATTCCCTCTTTGATCTCATTTGTTTTTCTTTACTTTTTCACTTTGGCCCTCCTTTTTCCATGGACATTCAAACAATGAGAATTTAAACTGCAGGAGTAGGGGGTGGGAAGAAAGGAGAAATGGGCTAGCTGTGAAAGCAGGGGGCTTCTCAATGGCCTGATTCACTCGTTGCAACAACCCATCGTTAAGAAACCCAGGGTTGTTTACTGCAGCAGGAGCAGGTCGGCAGAAACCAGGACGCTCGCTCCTGCTGCATTTCCAAAAACCCACTGTTAACGAACCATGGGCTGTCGATAATGTGCAAACCAGGTCAATATGTGAATTTATACAAACATGCAGTCTTTTGCTTGCTTTCTCTTCTGACGTGCATTGTATCACGCTTTCAGAGACACTACCATTCCTTCTATTTCCGGAGCTCAGAGATGACTGTGGATCCTTATGTAGCCAAAACAGGCCCATCCACATACAAGAGGGAGGTATTTCCAGGTTTGGGGGAACCCCAACATTAACAGTAGTATTAAAAAGTCAGAGTGGTACAGGGAATCAAATGGAATATCCTGGAAGAAGGAGGAGGAGGAGGCGGCGGCGGTGGCCTGGGTGTTTGGCTGGCAGGCACACTGAACAGGAACATGCACTCCATAGCGCAACATTTTCTTGCAGGTCCCACTTGCTGACTTTGATTCTAAGAGCTGCAAACAGTATGGGTATAATTGTTCCTACAGTGAAATATATTTCAAAGGTGCTTTAAAGAAAATGCAACCAGGCCCAGGAGCTTGGATCCTCACTTCCTATCGCCAGAACTTCACCCACAGGAAACTCCCACTGGTGGAAAAGAAGGGGTGGGTGCGGTGGAGAGGCAATTTCCCCCTTTTCCCCTGCTGCCTTTCAAAACTCTGCTCCGTAGGGTTGGGGAGCCCTTTAGAGCAGCATCAGCATGGGGGCTGCAAGGTGAAGAGGGGAAATAAACAAAAATCCCCTCCCTTTCATGTCCTGCCAGCAGGAGCTTCCATTGGACCATAGTCCATTCTGTGAAAGAAAGGAGGCCTTTTGTTCATGGAAGGATCCAGGATCCAAGCCAGTATGTCCTCTACCTCATCTCAAAGATCACAGCCTACCACTGCACAAAGGTAGCACAAGGATCAAAACTGCTACCCCATCCCCAGACCCACCACAGCTATTCCTCCTGCAGGGCTTCCAAATACTCAGAAACAATTCACTAAGGCTTCCAAAAATCTCCTCCTCAAAAATCCTGATAAACAAATCTCTTTCCCCATACATTGTACATGACCCAGGACATTATTAAGGAAGCTGCCGGTACATGAAGGCCTCTGGTGCAAATGTTGGGCGGAAAGTGTACTGGGTGGATGGGTAGTTTAGCATATATGGCAATTATTGTGGGCAGGTAGATGGCTCATCTCTCACAAAATGCCTGCAGTGTGCAGGGGTGAGATACAAACAGACATGTGGGCTTCTCTGAGGATGAGTTGAAGGGGTGAAAGTATAGATGCAGAGGGTAGTATCTAGGAGCAGAGAGCATTGTGCATTAGAAATGGTAAGTAAGAGAGAGAAGGCATCTAGGAAAGTGCATCTCCATTTCCTTTTCTCCTGTGTTGGAAAGAGCCTATTGCCCTGTGATCATCACAGGAAGAGTCAAACCTTGGAGTTAAACCTCTCTGGCCTAGCTTTCTAGTATCTCAAAAATTCCTTCACTGAATCTGCCTCACTGATACATGCACATGATACAGGATTGCAAAAGCATTGGCTTCTCTGACTTCTGGCAAGTACATTAAGTAGAAGAGCGTAATGTTGCAACTTGTATCAGCGGCAACAGGGTTAGGCCCCTCCCCCCATGTAACTGACCATGGGAAGCTCATGGATGAAGGGGTGAGGTGAGCATACTCAGTTGGCCTCTGTGCCTCAAACTGTCATGGAGGGAGCAGGAGTAAAACCCATACTAACTTTATATAATTCTATCAAAATGTATCTCTTAAGTTCTTGAGCAGTCATGTTCGTTCAAGCTCCTTTCATTGGAGGGAACATGGGCGCTTCCAGTTGTGTTCAAGAAAATGAGTGGGGCAGGAACTCTGACATGCAGGCGCACTTGGCATGTGCATTAGAACTTGCTATGTGTCCCTGTCAAATTGTTGGATG
The DNA here is from genome assembly GCA_029215795.1 of Anniella stebbinsi. Lineage (NCBI taxonomy): Eukaryota > Metazoa > Chordata > Lepidosauria > Squamata > Anniellidae > Anniella > Anniella stebbinsi. The sequence continues at coordinate 85,897,342 of JARDYH010000005.1, read as the reverse complement.
AGGGCCATTGTATCTGGATGCCTAATTTGTTCCACATGCAGGATTTGACTTGAGTTCAGAATTTCCCATGCTTTGCAGAGAACAGTAAATAAAAGGTATCCCTCTGCTATGACTACTCTGAGACGATCCATGCTATATGCAATTTTCCACAGCCTTCCTATCCAAGGGCAATGTTTTTCTTCAGTAAAAGGATCACCATAATTTAGATAGTCTCTTAACTGAAAACAATATATGATCTGTGCACAATAAAGCTGCCATGTTCCATCCCATTTTCCAGTTTCAATAATGTGATATCGTTTTGGTGTTTTGGGGTGTGGAGTCTCTCTCTTCTTGGCATGCGATACATCCTAAGATACTCCGCATTTGGATGGCCTGACAATGCAAGATGACACTGGAAGACTCTTTCCTTCCTGTCTTGGAGGCAGGAGGAGGGGGCACAGGCAGTGCCGAATAACTGGAGAAAATCTCTCAGCCTAGATTTACTCACTAGACACTTTCTGCCCCAGCTTGGTGACAGCTAGTATAATGTATTTGAATGCTCAAGGAACAAGAGCTCTGATTCGTATCACAGAGAGAACTGCAAGAAATCTCTCTCAGAAAGATTTTTTTTTAAAGTAAGTTTTACAGGGAAATTTCCTCTCCTTGTTCCATAAGCCTTCTTCCCTCCCTGCAAGGCAATAAAAAACATGCTGTTCTATTTATTACTTTAAATCCCACCCCGGCTCCCAAGGAGGTCTGGAAACACTTCATCCAAGGCTCTGTTTGATTGAAAACATGTGTACAAGTTGGGGTTTTAACATGCAATCTGGCCCCTAGATCTGCTGATGTCATTTCTTAACTGCTAAATAACATAATATATAACAGTTGAGGGAGCTTCCATGGGTTTTTGATTTGGCTTACCTATGAGGCCTCGTTCTGTACTCGAAGTGACAGTTTTGTAAGTTGTATCACTGCCTGCTTTGGAGTCCAAAACCTCAGTTTGTTCCGCCATTAAGCCATCAAGTCCTCTCCGCTTTATTGTCCCATAATTTGATTCGTGTGTGTCTGACAGAGAACTTGACGAGGCCCAGCTTTGCCGGGACTGGTCAAAGTCCATGCCAGCTTTGGATTGCCTGCTGCTATTTGAGTGGGCGTGAAGCTGCAAATGAGTTTCTTCAGGACAGCAACTGGCTGATTCCACTTCGGCAATGGCCCTTTCCAAATGAGTGTGGCGGTAAGAGTTTAGGAGGTCCCATCCTTTCTGGTTCTGGATATTTTGGAAGTTATCATGAGAACTGCTCGAGCAAGAGGTCCAGCTTCCACGACCACTATCTGCTGCCTCTATTGTGATGTGCTCATGGGAAATCTCCTCTGTGCTCATGGAGGATGAGACAGGCAGCCCTCGGATCACTGGAGGTCTAGGCAGCGCCCAGCTGAAGTCGAAGGCAACACAAATTAGGAAGAAAACAAAAGCACTGATGAACAGAACATGCAAGCAACTCTGTGTTGATACCACCCGGTGTTAAAATGAAGTCAGGAAGATGTTCACCTGCCTTTTCAAGTATTTCACATCTGAATAAGTAAAACATTTTCCAGCATTCTGAACATTTTTTAAAAAAATCTGACATTAAATTTACAGTCCAGCATAAATGAGAATTCAACTATAACATCTGTCTTCACCATTGCTTGTGTGAGTTGGGTTTACACTGAACTCTTACCTATGATTTCCTCCTATATCTATTACTATGTTAATTTTCCCCAGTGCTGCAAATGTTTGTTTCTATAACCTCTTAATTCTTCTCTCTCAAACTTTTAAAAACTAGAAACTTCACCTATGAGAATCATGCAATTGCACATTCACATTGCAATTATACTTCCTTGCAAATAATAACAATTTCAGTACCTCAGCAACTCAGTGATAACTTCAGTATTTCCAATCTCTATACAAATTTCCATTTCAGTCATGCCTTAGGGCAGAACTACACATGACACTAATCACACCATCAGGAACCACATCCATGTTTTATTTCCTTAATCGCAGACATAGGAAGATGACAATGGGAGTGCTGTGGGCAATTTTTGTTGGAACTGCAGTAGAGTAGAAGAGGGTTATCAAACACCCCCTGCTCCCAAGCTGTAGTCCTAATGAAAATCACCCCCAGCCCCAGCATGATTAGCGGGGGAAGGGGAATCTGAAGTATTTTGAGCTAAACATTATGGCTTAGTGTGTTGTATGGACCATTCCTAACCATGGTGGCTACATAACCACGGTTTAAACACAATCACTAATCATTGGCTGCAAAAGGGTTAACAGCCTCACCGTAGCTTTGCGTGTTGTCTGAACAGGCCCAAAACTTGGACAAATGAACATGCAAAACACTTCTCAACCCGGAGGGATGTACTAAAAGTGGCAGCAAGGGAAATAACTTGAATCATTGTAGATCATTAATGCTATGGACTGAAGGCATATAACGCAGCAACCTTGCCTCAAGCTAAGTTAAGTCTGGGCCTGGTAAGTGCATTGATGGGAGACCATTTGGAAACCTCGCATATGTTGCCTCAAGTGACATAAACAAATAAATGGAGCACTTTGCTCCTCTTGACATTTAACTATTGTATCACTGCACATAAGTAAGTTTTCCAGAGTGCAGGCAACACTGGTGTTCCTCAAAACAGCATCAAACTGCAGAAAAGCTTTACAAAGACCACAGGATGGAAAACTGTGCATCAGCCAGAAAGATGTGCAGAAAATGTGAACAAATATTAAGAGAGAGCAAATAAACAAATGGTAAGAGAGGGGAAAAACTTGTTACAAATCAGCCAGTGACATTACATATCCAGACATGTCCAATTACTCCCAGCAACGTGCACTCTAAACCACAATTCCACATAAACTGTGTGTGCCTAGAATTTTATTTCAAAAGACATGAAGCCTGGGAAAAGTACTTCAGGCCCTGGAAGCTATAGTTATAACTGGCATGGTCCAGCCTTCCACTGGCAGCAGCCAGCCCCTTTTAGAACAGAGCTGACTAGATTTCTGACAACATGCCTTAGGCATAAGCCTGGAAGCAAATTTCATACCTACTTAGCGCAGCCATTAAAAAGCTGTCACGAACTGTGCTCATGCTGTACATTGAAACTGGAACATGGTTTTAAGAGTGAGTCTTCTGAGGGTTTGCTGGGATAACATCTTTGGGCATTCAGCACCTCGTGCCATACCAGAGGCAGTTTATTTAAATCCCAGGTAGTTTTAATGCATTTCTTTGCATGTGCATAAATAATACACAAATTTAAGGCCTACCAAAATAGCCTGCTTCAAATTCTGAGTTTGAGATTCCCTGGGAAGAGAGCATGCCCGTCTTCTTTTAAAGTGCTGAGTGCTTTTCAGTGGGCTAATAATACCAATAAGCATGATTACACCATGGGCAGTAAATGACTCGAATGTAAAATCTTCTCACTATTCTCTTGGGTGTCAGTCATTCCTTACCCAGGGCAAGGCTGGTTGCATTCAGAGGACGATTGAAGGTACTCTTTCCTTTCTACTGTTCCAATTGAATCTACCACCACCATGGCCTGCGGCATACACCTCTCATCCTGAAGGGCTGCAGACATGGAGTCAGCTGAGCAGTTGCTCACAATGCTGGACCGTGAGGAGATCTCGCTGTGGCTGGAATCAGAAAAATTCTCCGATTTGGCAGACGGGATCAAGGCATAGCCTAAACATGACAGGAAAAGAAGGGGAGACTTTTTTAAAAAAAAAAGAAAGAAAAATTCATAGAGCTTATATTCTATACAGCTACACATCAACACTTGCTGTTTTACGAAAAGGCCTGCCGCTACTTCATCCCTTCCCACCTTCCCTGTAAGTTTTTTCATTGTTCATTTTATGCTACTGAGCTTCTTTGTTGTTCAAACAAAAAGAATAAAAAGTGACCGTAGAATGGGACGCTTCGTTTATTACTTTATTTATTAGAGGGATACAACAAATGTGTGTCCCCTCCAGTAGATTGCATTGCTTTCCTTCACATGGTTATTTGTGGCACAGTATAACGAAATCAGAGCAAAAGACTTTGGAGCTCAGCAGGTAGGAGTTCTTCAGAAACTAGATATAGACAAAGGAGCTCAACAGCAAATGGGGACCAATAATTTTCAACAATTTCAGCATTTTCTAAACAGGAAATAGAACAAAAATGGGAATTCTCAAATCAAAGCCAAACTACCAAGTAAAGCCACAAAAATGAAGAGATATTACATAGTTATAACTGTGTTTCCCCATAAGTGAGATTTAAATTAAGATTTTACTACAAATTTAAGATGAATGGCTGCACACATGCAGCAGCCTGTTTGCTACCAAAGCAAGTCAGGAATCGTAAACCAAGAACAGGGGTAATTCTGGCTTATGAAGGGATGCTGGGTTCTCAATTGTGTAAGCAGTCTCCATGGATACAGGAGGCTCTCCTCCTCAGAAAAACACTCTCTACAAGTAGAGGGAAATTGAAATATGTGAGGCGGATGTGCACAAGGAGGGAAAGAGACTAGAATGTTCCTCACCTGTTTACTTTAACCACTTTCAGCACGTCTGAATAGGGCTTAACTGTTGCACGTACTTTGTCACTATGAACTGGTTCGCACACCACAAGCCAGAGTTCCTCTGACTATCATGTACGAACAAATGTGCTCATGTACATGGCCTGATTGCTCCCGCTGCAAGCTTTGTTGTTGGGTTATTTTTCTGGTTTACCATGGGTGAAACAAGCCAGATCTTCAGGTTCACACATCATGCTAAAGAAAGCATCGACCGAAGAGATGTAGGTTTTTAGCCACGCTTGCTTGCAGCAGGATCAATCAGGCATTACAAGCACGCTGCTCATAAATTATAAGCCAGTGTACGGAGGAATGAACCCTCCCTATGAGATTAAGCATAGTATAGTAAGCCATGGATAGGCACAAAATAGATTGGGACTACTAACAGACCTTTGGGTGGGGAGAAACCAAGAATGGATTTTTGTGTGGAAGGATTAAGAGATGAGTTCTGGTGCTGAAAATAAATTCCTGGGCCACGAAACAAATTCCTGGCTTACACATAACATCAATTCCTGAGTAAAATAACCAAGAAATTTGTGAGGCTCTGCAGGAATGATTCCGCTTTGAATCTTGGGGGTTTTCTGAAAGCTGATTTTAAGTGGAAGTAGTAAGCATGTGGACGGCACTGTGTTCAATCAATCATAGCCTCAACAACCTAGTGTTTAAATAACCCATGGGTTGCTGTTACATATGAACTCTTAGTGTTTGTCTTTTGACCCTGGCTCCGAATAGTGGCTCTAAGGATTCTAGGAAAAAACAAACAAGATTCTGCAAAGCCTGAAAGTTTGCTCAACACCGATTGGTATCTGCCCACAGAGAACTTCCATTCTTAAAACCAGCTTGAAATTTTGGTATTGCTGAAAGAGAAATTCCTACAAGATAATGCCTGCGCTGAGACACCTGGATTATTTGATCCCTACTTCTTTAGGCATTACCTTCTATGAATGTTATAGGGATGAGAAGATGTGCAAACCTGGAACTTAATTTTTTATTTTGTTGCATGAAAAAGTTGTGGGGGAGCAGAAGCATTGTCTTAACAGGCATTATGGTAGGGCCTTCACATGCAGAAGGATGAAGTGGGAATCAGGTGTAAAATGTTGAGGTAGTAGAATGAACTTTACCTCGGCAGATTCCAGGTTGGGGGGCAGGGATCACATTTCTGAACACACACACACACACACACACATTCTGTAAGTAAAAAACTAGAATAGGCTGAACATAGGTTAGGCTAGAACAGTTATTTCCAATATGCTAGTTCTTATTTACAGGACCGCTAAGTGGGTGTGCAGAGTAGAAAAGTCTATTATCTCATTTTGTTACATATGTAGACCAGGCCTATTTCTCCACTGAAAGTATTTCAAATACATTTTGAATTTTAGGGACTTGAAATAAAGCAACATTCTAAATTGAACAAAATTGAGAAAGTAGTCACTCTTACTATTCTGATATTAATTTTAAGTATGAAGCTTGAAACATTCAAGAAAGATTTATAATTTTGTTGATGAAACTTCAAAGGTGATATAAATCAGGGTACAAGCTGAAGAGAAATTGTGGGCTCTAATGCTGAAGCACTGTTCTAGACATGCATCTGAGTCATTCTCAACAGGACGTTTAGGTTAATTTATGGGAAAGCGATCCCGGTACTAATTTTCTCATCTGAACTGAAAGTGACAGAGACAATAAGAAAGCAATATCAAATACAAGCATTTAAGGAGAGAGAAAGTTATGTTCATATCAACAGCTAACCATAATTCACTTGAATTTCGATTTTGTCAGCAAGAGTAACCGAAAGAAAGGTGAGAATGAGGTATGTGTTGCCTTTATCCATTTTAGTGCTTCTAGAGGTATAATATTAACGCACACTGAAAAAATTACTTGTGTGGATGTCACATAGTGATATTGAATAATTTCCTCTAGCTGCCACTCGAATTTTGAGAATATGAGCTTCAAGATGAATTTTCTATCAGTATTATCGCTGAGCCTTATTATGTTGCAGTGCCGGCCCCCATATTCCAAATTTAAGTTACCCTATGTTTCAAGCTGATTTTTTAAAGTTAAGATCCAGATTGAAACATAAGAAAGAGTCTGAACATTCATATCTGCCTTCTGAACTTCCTAGGCCTTTTAGTGTGTGTGTGTGTGTGTGTGTGTGTGTTGGGAGTTGTGGAAACTTGTTTAAGCACTTAAACAAAACTGCACACTATGTAGATGAACACTGCCACCAACACAATAATGGCAAGTAAAACTGTTACCTTAATACTGCACAAAAGGACAAAACTTCCACACTTTTTCTTTAGCTTTTTGCAATAAGAATAAGCAGTTCTCATGCTTAATTTAAGCAAACCCAGCAAGCTTCTTGGATACAAACTAGATATGACATGGAGTTGGGAGTCCCTTTGCCATATTATTTTATTAAAATCTGCCTTTGCAGACTACATTTGGGACTGGAAGACTGGCAAGGTGGGAGGGACTGCTTCATGCAGACTTCCCCAACCTGGTACCTTTCAGAAGTTTTGGACTACAACTCCCAGGATTTCTGACCATTGGACCATGCTGAGAGTTGAAGCTCGAAATATCTGGAGGCTACCAGGTTTGATAGTTGACTTAATGCTTTCTCCTATTGCTGTCTGTTATAGCTGAAAACCCCATGTGTCTTCTCCCTCCAACAGGAGCCTTTGTGCTCACCTTCATAGAAACCAGCATGAATCACTGCCATTCCAAGATAATGACCTAGTTCACACAATCAGCATCGCTTAAACAAGCCACAGCTATTTGTTTAAGCCATAGAGAGTGTTGGGGTGTGTCGGTCGCCTTTGGCTAAATCATTCATTCAGGCATGGCTTATCATGTCGTCCAAACCCAGCTGGCATGGCTTGTTTGAGAGGAAAACAAACTTCAAATAACCAATTGATTCTTTAAAAATGTCAGCTACAGTCCAGTGAAACATGGGCATAGTATCTCTTTCAGTAGCTGCACCCACAGAACTCACAAGTTTAAAAGCCAGCTTGTAGTCTTGGTGTTTGAAAGGGAAATTCTCACAAGAACATGTATGTTATTTCTGTCCTTGTATCCCATATGCTCTTGTGCCAAGTTCCCAAATAAGTTTTTTAAAACTGGGGATGGAGGAAGAGTTTTAAGAAATAGTTTGAAGGTTCAGCAGAAGCAGTCACTAAGAATATCTCCTCTCTCTCTCTCTCCAAAACAGTCCTTGGATATGTGCATACAGGCTATGCTCATGCTTCTGTGCATAATGGCCAAAACTAAACACTTTTATTTAGAAATTAAACAATATATAAATTGCTGTCTGTGAGGGGAAAAAACTATGTTGGCTTCTGTGAGTTTATACATGTGGCAATAATATGAAATAATTAAAGTAAACTAGCATTTTGGAGACAAAATCAATACCTCAAATTTGTGGAGCTTTAAAGATAATTTCACTGGTTGGGAATAAAACATTGAATAATAATAAAAATATCGTGAGAGAGAGTAATAACTTAAAACTAGGCAAAATGCATTTCAAATGGTAAATTTAGATGAAATTAATCTACTTATGGCATTAATATGCAGGGTATTATCTATTTACATTGCAAATAGTTTTTACGTATGTACTAAAAATAGAAACTTCTTATCATCAAAAGGAAGTAAAATTAAACCAATTCACAAAACATTCAAAACTACATTATTATTTAAAAAGTAAAATTAATCTGCAAGTCTCAAAATACTTTAATCAGGCTACTCTAGTTTTGTAACTAGCTGAGAGTGCTAAAATGCGAAAGATTAAGGTGCAAGCTTACACACACCTACTCCCAAGGAAGTCCATGGACCTCAGTGGGACATCCTGCTAAGTAAACATGGATAAGATCAAGATACAAGAACTGGTTCCTAGATGAGATTCCCCATTTCAAATGCTTGGAGGAAGAGCCACATGGCAAGCCTTTTGTGCGAAGCAACTACTGTACTGCAGGTTGGTTGGTTTCATCCACACCACTGCACACTGCATGAACTGTCTGCCCTAGGGCTGCATACAGAAGTGCTTCACCGAAGTGGCTTTCTATGTGAAGTTGCCTCCATGCAGCTGCATATCAACAACTCATACTGCTGCTTGTATAACTGAATTGATCTTGTATGTGACAGTGTGTTACCAAGCATGCCAATAAAATCACACACACATCATAAAACAGTATTTTACATTAGAAAGCACAGCCCAATTTGCAGACTTTTCACCCTATGCACAGAGCCTACACTGCAGCTAGATAACTATGGAGAGACAGTTATAATCTACTACTGAAGCTAAGCTAGGAGTCCACTTCTAAAACAAAAGTGGAAGAACCAGTCCTCACCAGCAGAATGTACTGGATAGCCTTCTAAGAAGCATCTAAGGAGTGCAAATCTCCTACTAAAATCTACTAAATCTACTAAAAGCCTTCCAGATTTAATATTCAAAATGCACAAATGACATATGTAATGGGAATGCATCGTGCCAATATAAATCTGCATGTCTGAAGAAAAAAACATGAAAATGGCACCACAGGTATTAATAAGGAAAATATTTAACAAAGTTGAAAACATATACAATGATAAAGCCTGTTATAAAAGGAACAGCATGTCATACAGTCTTCCTTCTTTTGTGCCTCAACTGTGGACACAACCACATTAGAGAGCTACTGTTTCCACGGCTACTGGTTGTGTGCAACACATCACTGTCTATGTCCTTTTGTTTCTCACATCTATCCCTCTCACGCGTGTACTCTGCCTCCATGTCATGGGTGAAAGCTGGCCTTTCCCTGGAGATACTCCTTTCCCTGAATCTTCCAAAGGGGGACCCCATTCGTTTCCTGGCCTTGTACACAAGCTCTGTCTTTTCTCTTGCATCCTCACTTCCTCTCTTTTCAGTACTGACTGATCTTTCTTCTGTCCTGCTAGTCATTTGCTGGATTTTCTTTTGCAAATAAGCCCCACCTATTCCATAGCTTCGTTGTCCACTGTTCTTGTTGCTTGTTTCACTGGCGAGAGATGAAGATGAGCCAGAGAGATTAAGCTGGCTGCAGTTATCAGACCTCTGGGGGTTACCAACTACAAAGAAAAGAACACACAAAGTAAATAATATACTGACGGTAAAAGGAGAGCTGTTTTTGTTTTTTTTAATCTACATAATGTTATACTTGAGTATAGTAAAAAAAAGGGGGATATAACTGCAGTTAAATAAATAATGACAAAGATGTGGATGTTGAATTAGTCAGAGAATAGATCATTTAACTTTAGCTCAGTAATGAGATTTTAACGTAAATACAAATCAGGACAGATGCTACTTTTATCAAAACAAGACTGTTCTTGAAGGGAAAAAAACCTGAACGCATGTCAAACAAATGAAATCAAACTAGAAAGAGACAGTGCAATTCTCCTGTAGTAATACAAAAGTTAACAAAAATCACGTGTTTATGGAGAAGAATTTTAGGCAAGAGTAACTTTTGGCAACCTTGGTGAAATAAGAATTGTCAAATGTCCAAAGAAAGGACACGCACGGTTCTTTGATTCATGTAAAATAAAAATACATAAAAGACACGAACACACAACACATAGATAAGAACACAACCAGTAGAATAGACAGGTTTCCCCTACTGATTAAAAAAAAGGTTACACCAATTTCTATACAAGGCAGAATGTAGCAGTAATTATGAATGACTCCCAAGCCATTGTCAGGATGAGCCCAGATTCCCTTGGTTTAGATTCTGAATCGGACTCTGAGGCTGAAGTAGAAGACTAGTCAAGACTGGAAGCGGGGGAAGAAATTCTACGAGACTTTCAAGGAGGAATCTTCCCAAGTGCTTATTGAATAGGAAGCACAAGCTCAGAGATCGTCTCTCTCTCCCCCACTTTGGGAATTCAGTCTTTGTCAGAGGGGGAGGCAGCATCAGAATTGACAGATCCCAGAGTCTGCTGCACGGTCATGCAGCCGGAGTAGAGAGGAAGTGGGAGACGGTCCACGAAACTAGCCGCATGGAAGAGGTTACGTCATGGAGATCCTCCCTGAAGGAGTTTAGTAAAAGCCTATTGGGCATGGCAGGAAACCATCCATTTAGTTGATAAGCAACTAGCAATGGGGTGAATATAAGCCTGGGCTTGTAGCAGTGCCAGACGCCCCCACATACAGCCCTCCCCTTGGCTGCTGCCTGACTTTTGCCCTGATCTGCACCCACCCTTCGTTCTTTTCCCCCTGCTGCGGTAATTTTTTCCCTCTAGTGGAGGGATAAAATACGTAATTTCCTCTGCCTTGGGGGAAATTGTGTTTATCTCCCCCCATACAAATGGGGGGGGGGGCTTTAAGGCCCCAGTAGGCAGGGGGAGAGGAGGAGAAGTGTTTTTCCTTTCCCTTCTACTCCAATGGTGGCCGCCATTAGTAGAAGGGAAGATAAAAATCCTTTCCCTCCTCTTCCCACTGCGCCAATCAAGGCCTGAAAGGGCCTCTTAAGGCAAGCATTAAAAGGTCCTTTCAGGCCCCAACTGGCACAGTGGGGGGGGGGGGGAGGGAAAGCACACTTTCTGGAGGCTCCTGATTTGTGCATCACTGAGCGCTTGGCCAGGCTGGCTGCCCGGAACAGGGCAGCCAGGCAGCGCATGGCGAACTCGCAGGGTGGGTTCCCCGCAAGTTCTTCATTACCTATAAGCAACTGCCTTGCTCTGTTAAGCTAATTAAGCTTAGAGGATAGCTCCTAGCATTTATACTCCCTTTACGTGTGAAGAGATGGGTGGGTTTTTTTATTGAATAAAGTTTTTATGGATTACACAGGGAGCCTTTTTAATGTCTCGCATCTTGGTAGGAGGGCCTGAAATCACGATTGTCACCAAAGTCCAGAGCCAAGTAGAAAATGTAAATATTGTGCCTGGAAAGTAACGTACAGTTATTTTTTAAAATCCTAAAACATTCAGACACACTAGAGTTTTACATGAACATATGAAGTTTATTGTATTTTCCCCAATTAATAAAAGTATGTCCATTATAAATATCCCAAATCCATCTCTTGAGTTTACTGAGGAACAGTATGTGAGACCCTATGATACCAGAATAAACATGGTTATTCCTACCTTTGCGTGGGGAGCCCTGAGGAGAAGCAGGAGGACTGGAATGTAAAGATGAAGCCATGGATATATTGTCTTCTGCTTGTTTTTTACTATTTGCTTCTTCAGACAAACTCATTGACTTCTGAGGAGAACCTGTACCTATGAATGCAATAGAAATTTAAATCTTTATTCACTCAATTCCAACTGGACAATTTCTACAAAGGAATCTCTTGGTTTCCTGAGGTGCTTCAACTGCAAGGGTCCACTGACTGAAATTACTCCTGGGCCCTTTTCATACAGATTCAAAATGGCTGCATAATGATAAGCCAGAAACTAACATGCTGGTGCAAGCTGTCCCACTGCTCCCACTTGGCTTCTCCTGACAGCATAAACAAACTAGCAAGCCTCCTTCCTGGTTTGGGTAGCATTATGTCCAAACTAGGATTCCTAGCTGTTCCTTAACAAGCCAGAATAATAAGCCAGGTTTTGTTTTGGTGTATGATTCTGGCCTGTTAGGAGAGGAACGACCTAAGGATTCCAGTAATGACATCATGATACACAAACCATGGATGGAAAGATTCTGGTTTGTTTAGCCAAGTGGGAATGATTGAACAGCATGCACCAGCACATTTGCTCATTTCAGACCCAAACTGGCCCTTTCTCGGGGAAAATGAGCCTCGTTCAATTGGAAGGTGCAACGATGTTTATGTAGGTAGAACACACAAAAACTTATACTAATCAAAACCATAGAATTTAAAAGAATTTGAAGACACACTTTTCTTGTTTACATGGATTCAGCATACATTGCAGGGTACATAACAGAAACAAAGTAGCCCCACCTCTCAACCTGGGAATATATATATTTCTTCCAAATGCTTCCTAACCAACAAACTCCTGCCACTTCATTACGATTTCACCAATTTTTTTTTAGGACAGACAGGACTGCTTTGTAAATTGATCAACTGACTGGATGGGGAAAAGGCCAGGGGCAATTTCAAATCTCCTTTTTGCCTGCTTCTTTTCCTCCGCAGCCTTTCTCAATTCCCAGCCCCATTTGCAACTAGCTTTTCTTTCTAATTTTCCCTTTTTACATAAAAAAGGGGGAGAGAGAAAATGTTTGTCTTCTACAGGGCAGTTTAAGATAATCATAACAAAAAACTGAGTTGTGCAGGAGAACTGCTGCATGGAAGGAAGAAAAAACTGAGACAGATTTTTTGGGAGGGATGGGGAAAGATTGTATCCTAGTCTTTTTAACCCTGGTTTTGAAAACAACAATTGATGGACTAGATCGTGCCAGGGAAATGGGGGCAATGTTTAATTTTTAGAAAGAGAACCACAGGGGACACAAGCTTATGAGGATCAATGCTACCTGCACTATTAGAAGAGAGCAGGCTTGCATTGGCTGGGTAGAAAAGAAAAAGCACTCTGCACGTATTCAGAGCCACTTTTGTTATATTCTTGCTGGTTAATGGAGGCAATAATTTTGACTACTAGGCTTGGACATAATTTGTGACCCTTGCTGATAGCGTCAGGAGGCAGTTAAAGCCAGGGAAAACCAAAATAGCTGTACACAACCCCATGCCATAGGGGTTATTTCTCCATCTGCTAGCCTAAGAACTGATATTCAGAACTGGTAATCAGGTCATTGCAATATTTCAATGGTATTTTATGAGCAGACTTTTTGAGACAACATTCATTTTCCTGAATATCTGTTAAGTAAAGAACATACGTTTGAACTTACTGGAAAAATGTTTCAACTGACAAATGGACGCTTATCAACTACATTAAGCAAAGACGAAAACTGGGGAGAAACAGGCAGAAAAACACCTCAGAGCGTGCTCCAGCTGCTCTTCACAGAGTCTACTGAAAGATCTTGATGAAGTGTTACGTTATGATATTGTGGTTTATTATTCCATGTTGATTTTATTTATAAACAATCTTGGAAGGATTTATATACTGAAATAAATATAATTCATTAGCTGCTAAAATTGTTATGTCTGATAATCTAATATAAGGAAATGTTATGCTTTTATATGACTATATCAAAATGGAAGCAAACTTAAGATGCTGATGAAGTTTAAAGTCACCTTTGCAAAAATCCCTACTTGTTCTATATAGTCACTTGATTTTAAACAAACACTGTATAGAAATACTCACTGAAAGTAACATGGTCTTTTGCTGTTCCTTTTTTTCTAATGGGATACAAATTAACAGCTGGAACTTGAAGGACTTGACTCATTCGGTTTTGTTGATGTAAATGGCCTTTTGTGGTTTGACCAACAGACCTCAGTGGCATCGGAGACATTTCTGCAGCTTTTGCACCTCGCCTTTCGCTTAAATTTTTCGTCACTGACACGGTGAAGAAAATAAAATAATTTTTAAACTGAAGTTGTTACCATTTTCATAAATCCAAGAATCACACAATTAAAATGGAATGTCTATTGAAAGAGCAGATGACACACTAATACAAATTCTGGAATAGATCCAGACTTAGTCATACTTGGACTAGACCCACTGAAATCAATGACACCTCCCAATGATTTCAATCGGTCTACACCAAGTATGACTAAGTCTGGCTCCAAGACACTGATCTGAATATAAGTGACTAAGGACCTTGGAAAAATATGCCTGTTCCTCAAAAAAGTTACCTCCAGTTTTCCACTAGGTGGCAAACTTAATTCATAACATAAGCTATATTGCATAATTTTCCATTGTCATGAACTTCACAACTATGTAAAATAATAAATTTGCTACTATGCCGACATTTAGTGAAGCTTTGGAAACAGTAATGATGCAATCAGTTCCAGCTCTGACTTATGAGGTCAAAGTTGTATGAGATGCATTCATGGAGTTGTGGTTACCATGGGCCAGTTCGCATCTAATGCTAAGCCACCATGGGTAATTAACCTGCAGGGCTTTGCGGCATGCACAGGCCACCTTTCTGAATATGCAAGCCATGTGCATGCGCTATGGCTTGCCATGTCATGCAAACAATCCTCAAATAACCCCAGAACCCATGTATTGTTTTAAGGTTATCCAAGGGTTGTTTAACCCTCGCATAAAACACACCATCTGGATTCGCATGACATGACAACCCACAGTGCCTATATTCAAAATGTTAATTAAGCCAAGATCTGTGAACCAGGTATTTTGGGGGGTGGGGGTGGGAGGTGAGAACAAGTCAGCCTAAAATAAATTTTATTGCAATGAGGTTGACTGCATTGTTGTTGTGGTTGTTGTTATAAAAAGAAAAACAACTTCCAGGCAGCTTACATTTAGAAAAAAAATAAAACAATTATGAAAGCAATTGAAACAGCAGCAGAGCCTAGCAAGCTCAGCAAAATAAAAAAATATCAAAGGCCTGGGCAAATAAAAAGATCTTCTTCTGGTATTGGAAGGACCTAAGATTCTGTACCAGGTGAACCTTTGAGGGGTAGAATTCCACAAACAGGGTACCACCACCCAAAGGCTCTTGGTAACCACCTACCTAACCTCTTTATAATCCTTGAAATAATCTTGTAAGGTAGAACAGTATTGTTAATCCCTTACTGAATAGTTGGAGCCATGGCTGAGAAAGTGTGGCTCCGCTAAGGTCACCTAGGAAACTTTTCAAAAATGAAGGGATTGATAAGAGGGAAAAAAGGAAAAATGAAGAGACTGATAAAAAGGAATAAAATCTATCCAGAAAGCTTGAACTTATGTTGTGGTCTTTTAGAGTATTAAGAATACTTGTCAGAATTTAGGTAACTTTAACCATGTGTAAATTTGCAGTTTACGAAATTACTAATTACCTAATAGCACAGGTTATGGAGGCTTATAAACTCTTCTGCAATGGTCCCTTTGAATGATCAATGCATACTGCTTCTCCTTTGTTGTTTTCTTGTTTTCCATTATAATTGAATACTTAACTTGCCTATGTCCTCTAACAATTGGTCTGGGATGGTATTTTGCCCTTTCATTTTCCTGCCATTCACACTATGTTACCTTTATTATTCATTAATTTTGTAAAGTGCTAACTTGGCAAAAAAAATCCAATATATTATAGGATGTTTGGCAGGCTGACGCAAAGATTAACTGAAGGTCAAAAGTAAGACCTATCAAGTCAAGTTTGTGCAAACTCAACCAAAACCCAAATTATAGGATGCCAAACAGGCTTCTGAATTTTTTAGCAGCATCTGCTTATATATATATATATATATATATATATATATATCTTCAGCCTGCATGAAAACAGTACTCATTATTAGGTTACCATAAAATTAAGTCTAAAGGACCATAGAAACATTCTTCCAATCTAACATAACAGGCCATTTGAGCCCATTCAACCACCTTCCTAGATTTATTTTTACTTACAAGTGCTATATGCAGGTTCACACTGAATTGACATTAATTGGAACTTTTCTTCGTCCGTTTCCACATTTAGATTGGACAGGTATTGTTTGACTTTCCTGGCCATCTGGGCATCCTCATACAATTTTTTTGCATTTAGCAGAGAGCTGCGCCGGGCCCGTTTTTTGTGAGCACCTCCTTGAACATCCAACATGTTTGAGTTTGTGCTGCCCTGGCTCAGTGACCTGCAAAATAAGACATCCAGACAGGTAAGCTCAGCATCACTTTACTGGTGAGAAAACAAAGCAGCAAACACTGAAGCATAATACTCTTCCATTAGAAGCGCATGCTGATGTCAAGTTAAAAAGAGATGAAGAGTGTTAACACAACATTTGCTCTAAAGTAATTTGCAAAACTGGTAACACAGTTAATATGACCAGAAAAGAATTACTAAGCAAAAAGTGTGCAATGATCAAGAGCAGAGAAAAATGCTATGTAAGCTCCTCCTAATACATGTAACTCGGGCCCTTCAGAACTACACTAACAATCCTATTTCAATACTGAGTTTAGAATGAAAGATGAATTTCCCAGTCATTCTGAACTCAGTGATGTTAAAGTAATTTGGTCCCCGCACATTGAAGTATGAGCAAAATGGTTACTGAATTGCCCTTTCCTTCTCCCCCTCTCAGCTTTAAAATGCTTGAGAAATTGGAGGGGTAAATTGCAATAAAACAAAAATCAGAATCTCACCTATAAGGAAGATCTCACTGGATTAGTATTATCCTCTAGTAACAACAACCTGCATAAGAGCAACTCATCTTCATAGTTTTCAGCACGTTCCTGGAATGCCAACACTGGCAGCTACATTTCCCCCTATTTATCAGAAGACTGCAATGTGTTCTTTGAAAACAAAAGGTGGGTCTGCCAAGAGAGATTAATTTAAGATTTTTCAGGCAGCTGCTACAATTTACTATTCTACTTCTGAAGGAGAGCAAGCATACTAGTTGTGATCATGAGAGGTGTCTACGCGCACTGCTGGATGTTTTTTCTTTATGGTTTATACCAGCAGTTCAGTAGGGGGAAACTGCTGGAGAGAAAGTGAAGGCAATATCACTGAGCTGCATGCATGGGGACTGTGATCAGCGCTTGCAAAATGGAATCATGGTGTTATGAAAACAGGCAGCACAGTATCATCTCCTATAAGGCCTTTGGAATCTTCAACAATTACAAATGGCCACTTCACCTTATCTATAAAATGATTTTACATAAAAAAAGCTTTGCTCTCATTAGATATGTGGCTTAATAACTAAATGGACAGATGTTTTATTATCTTTAGAACCTTGCACCTTCAAAACTCCCAATTTTCTTCCTGTTTTACTGTGAAGTAGAACAGAGAATGATTCTTGGTGAATTTAAACCAGCTTTTCCCAACCTTGGGCCCTCTGGATGTGTTGGATGGCAATTCCCATAATTCTCAGCCATTATATGGCCAATCCTAAATGCTGTATGTGTTATACTCAGCATGACTGGTGAGGATTTTGATCCCTTACTAACAGCCCCTGAGAAGCAACCATAAAACTGTGGTCATCTTGACAAACATCCCCCAACTCAGCATGGGAAATTACTGCTGCTGGGGAAGGGGCAAATGATATACCCCTGCTGCAGAGAGAACGTTTTGGTGTGGTTTTTTTTTAATAAAAAATAATTTTCATGCACGAATTTGAATTTGGGCAAAAATGCATTAAGGACTCAATAAAAGCTACACATTTTATGATAGTAAAAAGATATGAAACAGAAATAAGCTAAAAAGGAACACATTTTCATGCTGGCACACAGATGAAAACTCCACACTCATGAGGCCGAGATCTCTTGAGGAAGGAACATGAATCCAAAAGTATTTGGCCTTATTGTGAGTTTAACAATTAAAAAACAAGGTGGGGGAGGGTAAAAGCAAGAGGAAATGACTGAGCTGCAGGGAGTATTCTGGTTCATTTCCAGAGATCCCTATATAGAAGAATGGGAAAGGAAAGGGATTTAAGATCTCTATCATACTATGTAATGGGGCAGGAAGGGGAAAAATAAGTGATGGCAGATTTCCAGTAAAGGAAGCAGGGAGAAGCTGTGAAGAGAGTGAGGAACAGAGAGGCAGAAGTAGAAAATATCAGAATGTAAAGGGATAGAAATTGTGAATGTATCCGACAAATCCTAAGGTAGAATTGTCAGATAAGGAAGTCGTCTGCTGTTTCTTGGATGAAATTCTGCTAATATTCCATGTACATTCAGGCTTCATGCCTTTCAGGAATCACACAATATTTTTGTTTTAATATCCCTGGGTGCACTTTTCACTTTCAAGGAGAAGTTCTAATTCCATGGGGTAATATTTTTCAAGCATGTGGGAAAACCCTAGTATATGCTTCAAGATGCACTTTGGACTGCACCCTAATTGTATAGCCTTATCCTGACATGCTTACGCACTGAAATTAAACGACATCAAAACATTAGATACAGAAACATTGCTAAAGCATCAACCATGCATATTCTTTTAAGAGGTAGGCCACCAATTTTTATGAAGCTGATTTTTAAACTGTAAACAATTAAGCCCAGTTCTTCAACATTTCAATAGGGGACACAACCAAATGGCATATGCTCTGAAATACTTATGTTTCTCAATAAATGCAGCAAGATTGCAATAAGCAGAAAACATAAGAATTTGGGATGCGAGAAAGAAGAAAGGTATTTTGAAAAAACAAAACACACAGAGTCAAAATTAACACACAAAGGAAATTAAGGTTTAGATAAACACACAATTCACAATTTTATGACACCTGGTCACTCGAAGTGTTGCACAAATTTAACATGGGAAAGTTTTATAACTATAAACATTCACGAATCACAAGATGGAAAGACAAGTTATGTAACTTATAGCATTCAAGATTATAAAGTCACCCACCCTAGTGACTTTGTTTTAAGATACAATATGGTTAATTTTAGCACCTTGCCAACTGAAAACTCTCTTAGGTATCTTTTTTTTAAAAAACAACACAAGCCTAGTATTGGCTCATATTCCTTTAACAAGTAAAAGTTTAAACACAAGCTACACAATGCAGAAACAGGGGTCCATCCTATGCTCTGACACTGTGCAATTTAGAGCAAATGTGTATTCGTTGCTTCCCATATCCTCCACCTGGCCATAGCATTGAAAAACTTGGTCTTTTTCATTCTCGAAACCAAAACTGGCATTTTTTATTCCCTTGAGAGAAAGAATTTCAAGTTAAGTTCTCTGCAGGTTCCATATCTCAGTAATATGATCTTACTGTTACAACAGTAACTGCTATTTTTTTTCCTCTCTGCAGTGAATAATGTTCTCATGTCAGCATGGATATATTATGCATACCATACTAATCCGGTGACATGGTCTGAGCACAAGAGTTCCAAATGTGCACTATATATAGCTTTACTGCTTATACTCACTTCCCATTCATTTGAATAGAAGGAGCCATTCAAAGTGTGATCCTTCGTGTGAATAGATTGACTCCCTTTGGATTTGGATTCAAACAACAGATATGGGAAATAGGGGCTAGCTGCCTGACATTTTGCATGTGAAGCTGATACGTGTTGGCTGAAATTTGAGGTTCAATGATACTAGCCATCCTGGTCAATCACGTACATTCAAGGAATGTCGAATATTTCCAATAAAAGGTGAAGAGACCATTTTAAAGAGGGGCTTTCCCATTTTGCCTTAATGAGAAGAAAGCTTTTCATGCCTCTCCATGCACAACCTAGTCCCAGAACTGGAGTGACTTATTGCCATTAATTAGGAGGAAACTATTGCATCAAGGTAGCATAAAGACCAATTGGCCACAGTGTCATTCGATACATCTACAAGATGTAGGGATGCATCAAGTAACATATGATACTTATTGTAAAAACAAGAACACATTGAAACATTGCTCCTTGACCTAATCAATACATACAAAAAGTTGATGGAAGTTTACTCATCATTCTATGTACATTGAAGTGTTTAAGGATTTGGTATTTGTAAGGTTGCTGGGAATTCGGCTACAGATGCACGCCATCCACATAGCTTTAGGAGAAGGGTTTTTTGAAGATTTGCTGGGAATTCCTGTGGGTGTGGCAGGTTCACTTGCACTGTTTGTACTGGATGTACTTGGGGGTAAGCTCAGTCATAGCTGAGCTCACCCACAGACTCATACTACCAATGTGTAGGGAGTGACATCAGCATGTATATCTTTTGAAGGTCTAGAATCTAAGTTATCATCATGTCCATGTTTTCCCTTAAGTTTGGGAACAGTTAGAAATGACTATTGCAGTGTTAATAAAATGCATGCTTTTGTTCAGGTGCATGCACTAATGAGGATGCAGAATGTTAAAAGTTGCATAACTTTTTTAAAAATTCTAAATTGCATTAATCTCTACACTTACCCCAAACTCCTCCACCTCTTCTTCCTGCAAGCAAGAGCCATATACAATGAAGCATGTATTTAAAAAGAAAAGCAAAGGGGGGAAATCACAGTTGAAAGTCAGAAAGGAAAACAATGTGGACAGGAAAAAAGAGAAATGAAAATTTCAATCAGGTAAAAAACACTTTTCAAAACAGTGAGATTTTTTTCAATGGAATACAGAGACAACAGTTGTTACAATACATGGTGATACAGAAACACACAGAAAAAAAGGATTGGAATTTAAAAGACAATGTTGAGGGGTGGGGATGACCTCAAGTTACATTTGTAAATGGTGTTGTCTTTTTTAGATCACTCCCTTTCCCATCTAGATTACAGTACTTGTTCCTTTATATAGATGGTTGCAATTTATCTCAAGGACACTGCAAATTAATTATCTATTGGTCCTGATCGTGTTACAACTGGATTGTAAACATGATAGTTCCATTTTAATGAGATCCTGAGTTAACATTTTCAATGCCAAAAATTATAGATGCTTAAAGGCAGTGACCCAGCTATAGTTTTTTTTCTGTTAAGTTGCATTGTATTCAATATTTATATATTAGAATATGACAAGTGTTAACTGGTTTTTTAAGTAAACTGTTAGTTCAGTTTTTAGATCTCCATTCAAGCACTGCAACCAGCAGTAACAGACCATCTACATTTATTTCACATTCACTTTCCCATGATAAATGTTAATGAACAATGAAATTAAATAAAATATAAACATTAACACATTATTGTCTTGTCTACATCCACCCCATTTCCATTTCAAGTGCCATACCTTTGTCTGAACATTACAGCAGGATCCATGTTAGCAGAAGTCATTCTGATGACTTGACGAATCTCTTTGGCAATCATTCTGAGTTTCTCAAAATTGACCAAGCCGTCCACCTTTGAATCATTTCCTATACAATTAAAACATGTGGAAAAATCTTCAAGAGTGTTTAAACTCTTCTGAGGCTGACAGTTTATTTCTCTCATATAGCACAACTCATCATCAGATGTCAAAGGGCTTGAATTCAAGCATCACTTAAAATCACAGGAAGATGTAAGGCAGAGTACAGATGCCAGTCAAAACACAGTGGAAATGCTACCTTTATCCTCACTCAATTGTTTTCATAGTGACAGCTGTCACCAGGAAGGAAATGTATCAAGTGGACTGTGCTCACTTTGATTTTTCAACAATAAAAAGGGTCATGAAACTGATAGCAAGTAACAAGGTTATTATCTTTTAAAAATGGTTCTACTTCTTAATTTAGATGGAAAATAATTTATTCTCACCAGTTTTCAACAAGTTCAGACCCAAAATCCACTATTAAACCCAGACTACAAAATGGGAACTCTCTTTTTTTTAAACTGTACATGTCCATCTTTCTATCATTTTCTATATCTAGGGTGACAGATGGAAAGAGAATTCGTGTACATTAATTGCTGTACAAGGAAAGGATTTTGACAGGTACAAGTTTTAGGGCAGGAGTGATATTGCACTGGCTGAATTTCCCTCTTATTTGCAGCAGTTAATAGTAAAGAACCTCTGCCCTCTTTTGCATTTTGTCATCTGTCCCTCCTTCTGTTTTTCTTCTTTTCTCTCTCCTACTTCTCTTTCTTACAAGATTATTTTAAAAGGCACCATTGGTTCAGAGAGCAATACACTTGTGAATACTACTGATCCA
The DNA here is from genome assembly GCA_029215795.1 of Anniella stebbinsi. Taxonomy (NCBI): domain Eukaryota; kingdom Metazoa; phylum Chordata; class Lepidosauria; order Squamata; family Anniellidae; genus Anniella; species Anniella stebbinsi. The sequence goes on along the minus strand of JARDYH010000005.1, from coordinate 85,875,255 downwards.
TCACTTGAAGAATGATATATTATGGCTAGAAGTATTAAAAGAAAGAAAATGTATTGCAGTATGAAAGGATGGGCAAGGGAGGGAGACAGATGCCAATATACAATGTGTAGAAGACAGAGAATGATGGAATGGCCACAGAAGTAAAGATGAATTTTGGGGACAAGCGACTAAGTAAAAATATTCTAAAATGCACACACCGCCACCATCAATATTTACTTTGACACCATCTGATTAGATCCAAAAACCTGATTATTTCACATCCTGGACCCTAAGATCATCTTCAGGGTCCTTCTCCGTGAGCCCCTGCCAAGGAAGTGAGGCAAGTGGCTATCAGAAGGAGGGCCTTCTCTGCTGTGGCACCCCGGCTGTGGAATGAGCTCCCTAGAGAGGTTCGCCTGGCACCTACATTATACTCTTATAGATGCCAGGTGAAGACTTTTTTCTTTTCTCAGTATTTTAACAGCTTATTAGTCTAATTTTTAACTTTGCTGTTTTAAATTTGTATTTTAAATCTATATTGCTGCTTGGTTTTATCCTGCTTGTGTTCTTACATACTATGTGTTTATACTGTTGTTGTTTTATATTCTGAATAATTGTTATGGTTTTAATTTTTGTGAACCACCCAGGAGCTTCAGCTACTGGGCGGTATAAAAATGCAATAAATCAATCAATAATATTTATTGATTTTTAATAATTACTTTTATGCTGTACATTTCAGGGTTTCAATGAGCTCCAGATGGACAAATTCTGCTGGATGCTTGCTACTAGAGGTTATCACATTATTTGCCAATGGGAGCAGGAGGAGAATAAAGAAAAGTTGAGTATCTGGTTAATGGAAGAATTGGGGCTGATCTGGCTTCCCTGGTAAAGTCCGTCCGTAGCTTAGCACATGGATGCATAGGCTACATTCAAGGACTATACACTTACCTGCTAAGCATTTTTATAACTAAAATTGTATGAAGGTGAAGAAAGGTTTTAAGTAACGATAAGAAAAACTGTTTCATTCTATACATTATTGTTAAGTAAAAAGCACATCAAATACTGAGATCATAATGAAAACTGTGAAGGCATACATTCTAAATAATGGTACAATATCCATGTAGCATAATTAACTGGCAAAGTGCTTCAAATGCTTAACAGAAATCTTCACAATAATATTAGTATGGTAAGCCAGTATTGTTGTTATCACTTATTGTTCCGATAGGTTAGTGGTGGGTTGAGAGAGAGATACAATAGCTTGCCTAAGGCCACTCAGTGACTTCAGCCAATGGCAGAATTGAGATATGAGAGAGATGGGGTGGTAGTCAAGGAACTAAGATTGATGTACAGTAATTTACGCAACATTACGGCATAATATTTAGTTATTATTGAATTTATATCCTGCCTTTTTTCCTCATTAAGGAACCCAAGGCGGTGTACATAATCCTCCATTGTACCTTCACAATAACAACCCTGTGAGGTAGGTTGGGCTGAGTGTCTGTGACTGGCCCAAAGTTACCCAGCAGGTTTCCATGGCCGAGTGGGGACTAGAACCCGGATCTCCCGACTCTACACTACACTATTTACATCTGTAATGTTGTGTAAGTGGAGGCTTTTCAGCCTCCATTTGCGCAGGATTTGTTTTATGGAAATAGATGAGTCGCCATTTTAAATGAAAATGGCTACTTCCCTGAAAAGGCAGACAGCTGCGTGAGCTCATGACAGGTCCATGTAACAAGTAGGGGGCTCACGCACTTGTGGGATGCAAGTGGGAGAAGCTGCTCGATGGGTGCCTGAGAAAGTCTGGGTTTCTGAATCTTCTGAATCAGACTGAAGCGACTCAGAACGACCTAACCCACTTCAGTTGTGGACCGATTCAACCAGAATAGCCTTGCTTCAGCTTGGAATTTGGATCCGGATCTAAAGTGGTGCACAGCCCTAATATTTAGTTTTAAACTTAATCACATCAAGTAAGGTTAGTATAAAGGTTGCTCCTCTTGGGCCCAGATCCCTTGGCAGAAACCAATAAAGTATTAACATGCAATTCAATAAGTAGGCTCATTACTTTTCTGAGAGTTACCTTCATGAAGAAATGTAATATCTTTCTTGACAACAGGAAAGAGTGGAATAATTGGAGGTTGCATGCTCTGACTGCTAAGGATGTTGCGATATTTTGCCATGTTTCTAGATGGATCAAAAAGATCTTGAAGGTCTCTAAGGTGCTTTTCATACTTGTTTGGTAACTTTTCCCAAGTACCTCTGAGTCGAGCTACTGGTGCCAGATTAAGACCACTGCAAGAGATTTTTTTTTCTTAAATTACGAGGTTTAAGTAAATACTGTTGTATTTATTAAGTGCTGATATTTTTTAAATAAAGCATGTTTTTGAAAACGCTTACATGCTATAACTTCTGCTTTGTAACTTGGGGAGTTTTGGGGGAGTGGAGCTCCTGGCATCCTCTGAAAAACTGCACAGGAGGGTCCCATGTTCCTCTGGAGCACTTTTTCTTGCATATCAGGATCTTGCTTAACCTGTTTGAACAACTGGGGCCAGGGGCATAACTCAGTGGTAGAGCACATGCTTTGCATGGAGCAGGTGGCAGGTTCAATTCCTAGTATCTCCAATTCCTAGTATCCTGCCTGAAATCCTGGAAAGCCTCTGTCAGTTAATGTCGACAATATGGGCTAGATGGAACAAAGGTTTGACTCAGTGATTGGGTTCACACAACACACTAACCCATGATGGCTTATTTACCGGAACAACCCATGATCCATTAACATGTTATCTGTGGGATATTTCACCTCACCTCCCACGTTGGGATATTCCCCCCAAATAAGCCACCCTGCAGTAACAATTAGTTTGCAGTAATGGTTAGTTTACCTATGGCAGGATAGCATGTTATCTGTTGCAACAGCATGGATTACAGAACTGCTCAGCAAGAGTGGCCAAAAATGCTGCCGCTACTCTGCTCCTCTCAAGGGATCTCTATTCCCCCTGCAAAGGAAGCTGGGGTACCTGCTCAGCTGGACAGAACAACTACCGGAGTAGGAGAGTGAGGCGAAATAAACTACTCTGTGTATATTGTTTTCCTGATTATATGACAGGAGCACAGTAGGTTGTTTGAATAACCACCTACCCAGTATAGCTTGTCACCCACCATAGGTTAGAGTGACATGTGAATCCAGCCAGTATAAGGCACCTTCCTACGTGCCTATGATCGTGAACTCCATCCCTCGATCCCTCCATTCTGAAGTGCAAACTCCTACCATCAGTCTTAGACACAACTGAGCATTACACTGGCAGTTAAGGCAAGCCAGGAATCCTGTGATGCTCTAGAAGGGAAGGGGGGGGGGGAAGAAATACTGTGGCTTTCCCTTTACTACTTTACAATGGTTAAACAATTGCAGTGTATCATCTGCACTAGTACTTTATATAAATGTTTTCTACCCAAATGAAAATAAGACTGATTACTACTATTGTAGAAAAAAATCAAACAAGGGTTTATGGGTGGACATTTAGGGTTATGGGTGGACATTTATTAATACATTATACATTTCCACACCATTAATTTTAGAGTTTATACCTACCTTGTTTAGTTTTTTTCTATAAACTTCAATCATACTCCATTACAGATTTATTAAGTTGTTGGGCACATCCCAGGTTTGTCAATAACTACTCAAATTCTGAGATCACTGGCCATGATCTTCAAATGACTCAAAAGTACTCCATTTAAATTCTAGTTTTCTGCTACTCTTATCTTTCAAAAGATAATAACCTACCTTATAACAGCAAACATAGAGTTGAAATTCTTGCACTCTCGGCAATGAAGAGCAATTTTTATGAAATGTTTCACGATCTTCATCCTTTTGAGCTGGTTTGGCTCTGATAAAATTTCTGTGGCAACCCAAAATGTCTCTTGATTAATAACATCCTCAAACTGTTTTAGGTTAGCATTTCCTGTTTTAGACTCAAGCTTATATAGTTCATCAATATATTCAGTAGGCTCAATGTTCCGAAATAATTCAAAGTCTCTCATTGATAGCTGAGTAGCCACCTCAATGGTGCTCAGCTGTAGAAGGGAAATCTGGCTCTCTCTAAGCAATTCTTGAGCATCTTCATCCGAGCATAGAGTCTCTGTTTCCATATTATTTTTCAGGTAATACCTAAATGCATCGTTAGAGAAAAAAACATTAAATGCCTTTCAATTCATGCTGAACACAGTAAAGCAGAATTCTGGCTTGGCTGTAATTAATAATAATAACAAAATAACTACAGAACTCTAGTTTTGCACCATTAAGATTAGATATCTTCACCATGAATCACTAGTTTTATCTCAGTTAAACTTCAGGCTGGACAGAGAATAAAAGATCACTGCCTGTTTTAATTGCAGATATAATTATACATTATATTTTCTAGTATCTGAATTCCTATGTAAACCTCAGAGGTTATTCCACATCATAGGCAATAAGTATTTTTTTGTTCATTGGCAATAAAAATCTCTCTCTCTCTCTCTCTCCTCTCTAATGTCAATTTTCTTCTCTCCCCACTCCACCTTACTTTTAAAATGAAAATAGACGTACCTCCCATTGAGCTGAATTCGGTCTGCTAACTTTGAGAATTGGTCAGGAAGCCTCCTCTGCTTGATAACTCCTTCGGGACTCACAGAAACTTCACAGAGAGAATAAGTGTCTGGGGCTCCTGTCAAATTGAATTCGTGCACTGCATGGCTGACAACTTCTTTTGCTGTAGTGTCTTTGCTGATGATAATGTAACAACTCTGTTGATCGGCTTTGAAAACTCTTATAACCTGATCTGGAATGTCTGGATTGAAAACAAAACATTTTAAAAGTATATAAAGTTATTTCCTTGAAATTTATAAAATGTTGTTTAATCTTTTGCTTTTAAACTATAAAGTATAAATGTACATTTTCTGTATAGCAGAAATAGATCACAATCAAATAATGTTTTATGTAAGAATATGTCTATTATTCTTTGTTCAGCTAAAGCAATGGGACTTACATTTTATGTCGCTTCTCTGAGAATGTCCTTTTATTTTCTTTCTTTTTATGTTTCTATAGGCATAAGACTATTTAAGATTTTGATCCTCCCTGTACCCACTGGCTAAACCAGTAACTTATTGTCCTGTGCTTTCAATGTTACATAATGCTACCATAATTTAGGAAATAACTGTAGCTGATGATTCATGTGAATTATGACAACAAATCAGTGTCTCATAAATCAATAAGGCTCTAAGCTCCGAGTTTAGTTTATTGATTTGTTTTTTCTTGTGGACAGTTCGCTCTTTGTTAAGCAGTGAATATAATATACTATATATACTCTGGATTGAAAACTTCAGTTGATAGAGTGCAGTGCTTATAAGCCATCCTACACCAGAACCAAAAAAACAAGACCAAATTTACAAAAAAAATCCCACAAGGGCCACCCCCACCCTTGCAAAAATGGGAAATCCGCAGGAAAGTGGGTGATTTTACAGGGAGCTGGGGCGGGGAAAAGGGTTACAGCTACCCACTTCTCTCTATGTTTCCCATGTGTGCCAGGGTGGGCTGGGGGTACTCCCACATGGCCACTCCTTTCCATAAAAAGGGGGCTGTCTCTTAACAGATGGGATGCTTTAAATCCCCAATGCAAGGCGATCTGCACTGACTTGCACTGAGGATTTAAAGGTGCCGCGTGTGGAAAATCGTGGGGGGAGGAGAGGGGAAAATCCAACCGCCCACCAAAGATTGTGAGGGGCAACACAGTCCTTGGCGGGGGGTTGGATTTTAAACCACTACCCCTCCAAATTTTTGGATTTTTCTTTATTTCCCCTTTTTGCACATAATGAGACTGGGGAAACAAAAAACTTGAGAATTGGGGTGGGGGGCAAAATCCCCCCATGAAGGACTTGGTGGGGGCTGGATTCTGTCCCCCCCCCCCCGATTTTCCTTTATTTCCCCATTCCTGTTGTATGCAAAAAGAGACTAGGGGAAAGAAAAAAAAAGGATGGAGCTGACCCTGATCGCTATCATGATTGGAGATGGGAAACGAGGTTCCCAGGGATGACAGGTCCCCAGGGATATGGGCTGGAGGACTGAGGGTGAGGAGGGAATAAGCACAGTAGCTTATTTGCCCGATCATGTGATACACGCAGTAGCTGTGTGTCGCTTATAAACCACCATGGCTTGAGGTGACATTCAAACCCGCACACTATCACATGTGCTGGCTATCTGCCTAGTTAAAACAAGCTCCTCGCACATAAAAAGCTAGCACCTAGATAGAATGCAAAACGAAAACTCTTTTCCTTCACATTATAGCTCTTATTACACTGGGGCAACACTGAAACCTGCAATTTCCCCCCTGCAATCTGAGATTATCGTCTGGAAAGGACTCTATCATATGATTTGCTTGAATCAGATGCAATGAGTCTAAATCAATCATGAGTTAAATCACACAATTTGTTCCCAACACTTGGCATTTGAATATATATTGTAAAAGCACAAGAACCTATAAATTCATCATATTACTCTCATTTGGAAGAAAAAAGATCAACAGGAATCAATGTATGCAATATTTCTAGATTATTCAAATTATTTAGAAATAATTATACTCTCACCTTCTTGAATTTACCTTAGCAAATTTTGTCATCTCTTCTGCAAAACCCAAGGTATGAAGAACAAGACTAGATAGCTTGGCTTGTTCGCACAACACAACAGCCCACCATAGATTATTTAACTCACACTGAGTTAGTAGTGCATGCAGACACCATTTTAAATATGCACTCCTGCTCAGGGGTTGTTGTGTCATGCGAACCTGCCAAGTGTGGGTTATGAAAGTGTGGGTTAAATGACCCTTGATTAACCCAGGGTCTGTTTTAGGGTTATGCAAAAGTTGTTTATAAAATGGACTGCAATGCCCATCATCCCCAGCCAAACTGGTCAATGGCGAGGGATGAAAAAAATCCAACAACCGGGGAACCATAGTTTGGAACCACTGCATAAGATATCCTCAAAAAGATCTCAAGACTGCAATCATGGTGTCCCACCCCCACCCTACTTTATCCTCACAATATCCTTGTGAGGTAGGTTAAACTGTAAGAAAGTAACTGGCCCAAGGTAACCTAATGAGCTTCATGATTGATTGGGGATTTGAACTTGGTCTCTCGACCCCTAGTTCGACACTCTAACCACTACAACATGGTGGCTTCTATCAAGCCTAACTGAAGTAGATATCACCAGCAAGGTCAGTATAGACAGGCGTAGAATACATTTTCTCAAACAAAATTATGGCCACATCTTTTCACTTCTGCATTCATTTGACTGAGCCACAACTCTTTCCTTCATGTACCTTTGGTACCCTGCTGAATCACAAATCACCCTCTCTTCCCTCAAACTCTTCCTTGCAATGATGCATTGTTTAAAAATTGGACTGTGATGACAAGGTAAATATTTTATAGGAAAGTGTCATTACATTTATGAGAAGCATTAGGAACAAAAGTCAGCTATCTTCAACCCTCAAAGGAGCAATAATTTAAAGAATGTGCAAGCTAATACAAGAACAGCAAACAAAGCATTATTATATAATCTGACTCACACATATGTTAAAAAAATCAGACACTGTAATGAAACAGGTTCAGCTATAACCCTGAAACTGTTTTTACCATTACAATTAACTCATATAAAGTGCCAACATTAAAAACACATGATTAAAAAAAAATACCCCACATTTGTTTGAAAACATTATACATGAAAGAAGTTAAGATTGCCATTGATTGAGATACTTACAGTAAAAACCAACCGCTGCAGGATAAAAAAAAAGGGAGCAAAGTCAGGATCAAGAGGTTATACTGACACCATGAGTCAAAAGCTATGTAACTGCGGATCTGAGAAAAAGTAATTTTGATTTCCCTCTTATTAAAAAAAACTGCACTTAATAGTAATCTGAATCTTTATTACGTCTAAGACATATTACGTCTAAGACATATTAGCTAGTACAAGTAAAATAACTGAAAAGAAATCTGTAGATGTGTAACTTGAAGTTGCTACATAAACTGTTACGTAAACATAAACCCATGCCACAAGGTGGTGTTAGAATGTTTAACTAAGCTAAAAATGCAAATAGAGTATAGAAACACAAGAGCTTCTCTTGTTTTGCTTCAAAGGGGCTTTTTTGTTTTGTTTTTTAAGTAAAAGGATAAGCAAGTTTCTGACAGTACATTACAAATTTATCAGGGGATAACTTCATGCATGTCAGAAGCAATCATGAGTCAAGAACAAAGAGATATACACATTGCTAAGAAATGAGTTTAGATTAGAGTTCACAAGATCTCAAACCATTAGGGCCCAATCCTATGCATGTTTAGAATGAATAGGTTTATAGCTTTCTAAAGTTATTACAGTGGTTTTAAATGTATGTGTATATTGTGTGTATATTGTATGTTTTTGCTGTTTTCATTTTTGTATATTGTTTTTAATTGTTTTAATCTTATGTAAAACACCCAGAGAGCTTTGGCTTTGGGGCGGTATACAAATGTAATAAAATAAATAATAAATAAAAAGTCTTCCAACTCCCAGCATTCCCCAGCCAGCCAAGATGTCTGGGGAATGCTGGGAGTTGTAGAGGATTTTGCCCTTATAGGATTTTGCCCTAAGAGAAGTAAAATTATGGAATAGCCTCAAGTCTATAACAGTTATGAGAACAACCTACCCTGGGTTGTTGTAAACAAACAATTATAAGGGAATAGTTCGTGTCTCCCTCAATGGGATCTCATTTGTTTCAGAAAAGTTTTTTTTATTTTTTCCTATGTCGTATAGGCACCTCTGACATAGTGCACTTTCTTGCAACACAACACACCCTGATTTCACTATTTACAGGCATAGAGTACATATCTTTCTGTTTCCTTTTGGACTCTACAAATTGTGTAAGTTAAAACAAAGTAGTAGCTATGAAAGCATGATGCTAAATGCGTTAACATGACCCATTGGCCACAGTCCAAAACTTAGTAGGGCTTTAATGAGCCCACAAAGTCCTGTGGACAAAGGGACTTCTTGCAATTTTCCTTGAACTGGCAAGTGTTCACATTCCTTGACAAACTGAAGAGAATGAGGTAGGCCTGGTATGTCCAGACATTTCGGTGTGCCTCACAATCACAGATCGCAGCAACTGCCCTGAACTTGTTGGCATAATTAGCCAGCCACATATTAAATTGCCATGCCGACTACAAAAATATGCTGGGAAACTTAGCAATGAATAGTTGAGGATGCTTTCCAACAGAGTAGAAGATCTTATAAGACATATGTATTGGAAAGTTGAATTCATTTTACCTGAAGGATTAGAAAAATCCAACATGCTGGTGGTGGGCTGCAAGAGATCAGGACTGCTGGATGAGAGCGTTCCCGGAATAGGCATAATTGCTAAACTGTGTCTGCATTGTCTCGTCCCCACAATACTGTCATCCTGTGACTGGTTTACACTGCCATCACTGTAAGAGAGTTTTAAACAAGAGAGTCCTGTGTTTAGATAATATACTTACTTTATATATGTGAAGCAAAACAAGGGAAAATGGCCAGTAACAATAGAAACATAATATCATGGAACAATGCATGTTATGGTGTGAGATTTTTTAATCTATACCTCTTGTTGCTTAAGGCTGCTGAATCCCTAAAGTTCCAGGTAAAACGGAGCTGTTTATCTGTAACTGCTCTCAGAGCATTGCTGTGCATTCATATACCTGGGTGTGCATCTGTGCAGCCCCAAATGCAAAAGGTGGGGGATCTTGCAATCAGTCATGGCACTTGTACTCCCCACTCTGCCTGCTAATATTTGTGTACAGGGTAGAAAGTTGTCTTTCTACTTAGCCTCTTCCTTGCCAATGTGGAGTCTATAACACATTAGAGAATCCAGCCTGTACAGCAAAGAAGGCAGGCAGGATGTGCAAATAGGCTTCATGTAGTGTGTGCGTGTTCACATTTGGCACGCTACCCTACATGAAATGGGTGTAAAAGGCTCTCATTAGAACAAACTACAGGGAATCATATGTTTTTCTGCAACATCCGATCATTTCTGACCATCCAATGCATAATGCTTCAGGAAGACCAAGAAAACTGACTATACTCTTCCTTTGTACATTCTTTTGCAGATTGCTAATTTTAAGGGCCTTGGCCTGTTCTAGCCGCAGGAAGCTGAATAAGATACATAATCTGGTTTCACAGGAAGAACTAGCACCTGTTTATGAAGGCCACTCTGAAATTAACACCATATGGAACAATGTCTCTTGCTCCTCTTGTGAAAGGAGGATGTCTACACAGGATGCCCACTCCTTAGCTCACTTCCACAATATGGGAACTCAGTGACAGAAGACAGACTCTCTTGTGAGTCCTTTTCTGTCTTCGTGAGATGCTGGAACATTGGCAAATATTCTGGAAAACAGGGTCTGGTTCCATGGAAAGTGTTCCAAACTTGGGCTTTTAGCAAGCTGGTAATTCATTGTATCTATTCATTATAAGATCAGTGGTCTTCCACTGAAGCAGGAAATATTTGGTATCCCCCTATTGGTTCAGACATAAAGACAAATCCAATCAGATTCCTAAACATCAGTGTTTGAACTTTCTCCATCAGTGCTAAGCAAAGATGAATGAACAATTCTTTGTCCTCCACTCTAGTGAGCTAGAACTACAAAAGACTAGATCTGCAAGAGAAGTTTTAGGACATTTGAAGGATGATAGGTCCTGGGCTTGAAAAAGAGCAACAGAGCACAGAAGCTGTAGTGGGAAGGAAAATGTAATTGTTCACAATACTATGCGAATGGCTGTACCATAGAATTATCGCACAGAAAAGGACCATCAGAACCTAATATGCAGGCTTAGTAGGATACTGGTGCTGTGAGTCTCCTTTTTGTAAATAGCAGGGTTGTTGTCAATGATTGCAGCAGGATTATTGTGTCCAGTCCACCATTACTGGGATGGAGAGGTGGGGGTAAGAAGAAGAAAAAGGTTCAAATGGGGAACAAATCAGGCTTTCGCACAGTTTGGAAAACAACTGAGGTCAAAATGTAGACAAAAAATAATAACAACTCTTAATAATCAAGAATAATGCAAGTAATAAAGCTATATTGGCAAAAATCAGCCTGGGCAATGATGAAAGGAGGCTTATTATTGAAAGGTTGCTCAGTTTAGCCTTCCAATCAACAATCATCTTAATCCTATAGTTACCTGGGATTTCAAGTTAGGTCCAACTATTCCTGGACATGCTAGATGATAGACTGGTCATTCCATTTACGGGAGGAAACACTAAGTTAAATTTGTTGCACACATATCTTGTTACCACAGCCCAAGAACAAAAGTAATGGAAAATGTTTACTTTTAAGGAAGTGAAATAATGTAGGAAGATAAGAACTTCAAGATAGCAGAAGACACTCCTTTTGCTAAGATTATAAAGATGAATAGTAAAAGACTCTATACAGGTACATAAAATAAGAGAACATTGTATGTAAAGGAAGAAAAGGAGAATAAAAGCTGTTTTGGCATGGCAGAAATAACCAATTCCTTAGTAAAGGAAAAAGTGCTTTGAACCAGAGTGGGGAGACAAAGAGATTGGAAGCTGCGGGACAGTTTTAAAATGCCTACTATACTCTAATCCAGTAAATAGATACTCTTCATTCAATAAAATATAGAAGAGCTACTATACCAAATAGCAAGCCTACTAGCAAGTTTTTTTAATAAAGGAAAAAGCAACGCTGGTGAATAACCCCAAATTTATTAGGAAGTACTCAAAAGCTTAGCCAAAGAATAAGGCACAACAATGGGAATAGTGCTTGTGCAGAAATGTCCTTGATACTGACATGAATAGAGAAACCTTTTACTTGTGGAGTTTGGATTAGACTGCATGTATCAATATACATGCCACTTGCCTTCTCTGGAGTAGCCCAGGTGGAAATGATTGACAGCCTGCAATTACGAGAGAGCAAATAGCTTTTCCACTAGCATTGAGCTGATACACCCTTCCCATGTCAAGCATCCAAGGAACCAGCAAGGGCTAAATTCTCAACAGAGGTTCTAAGGCCAGACACTCCATCTTTCTGCCAGGAATATAAGAAATATCATACTAGTGTGCTAGTGACATTACAGATGGATACTCCAGCATGGAAACTGCTAAACTATAATAATTAATAATAATAATAATAATAATAATAATAATTTATTTCTTACCCGCCTCTCCCTCTGGATCGATGTGGGGTACAACAACAAATACAAAACACCATTAAAAGACATCTTAAAATTCACTGGGTAGGCCTGCCGGAAAAGATCAGTTTACAGCTTTCTTAAATTCCAGGAGACTGTTAAGTTGGCGAATCTCTTCCAGCAGGCCATTCCACAGTCTGGGAGCAGCAGAAGAGAAGGTCCTCTGGGTAACAGTTGTCAGCCTAATTTTGGTTACTGTAGTACATTCTTCCCAGAGGATCTGAATGTGGAGAGTGGATTGTACGGGAGAAGGCGATCCCACAGGTAACTTGGACCCAAACCATGTTATAACAACTAGAAGCATGATAAACAGAGATTTTGTTTCACAATTGTAAAAACTATATAAAGGGGATGAAAGGGGGACCTTTAACACCCTGAATTTGGAAATGAGGTAGTTACCTCAACAGAACTACAATTTATCCATGGCAAATATCCAGTTTATGATAACATGATATTTTAATATTTTATCATACCTGAATAATTTTGGAGGCAAGATGCTAAATCGTGTCTTGTCTAGGATTTTCTTGATTCTGTTTCTTCCACCAGACACAGTGTTTGCTTTCATTTTCTTGTTTCCTTTCTCACGTGGAAACATCTGTTCCACATCTCCAGGAATATCTGGGATTGAATAGCGATTATTTTTCTTTTCTGCTATTTTGGGGATATGTGGGACTCCATTCTTCTCCTGACCTATCCGACTAAGCAGCTCTTTGAACACTGTAAAAAAGAATGTCAAAGTGTTGAATTCACCTTTTAGACGATTGTGCTAAATTTTAAAAGGAACATTTTAAACATATTCAGATTTATGATCATTCTACTTCCATGGATCCAAACAGGGAGCCAATGAAATAAGGTAATTGCAGGAATTAGTCTTATACTTTTAAAGAATATATGTTAGGCTGAGAGAGGACATTTTAAGATGACAGAAAAATAAAGAGAACAGTGTTTTCAGAAATCTACAGAATCCCCTATGTTTTGCTGTGAGACAGTATTACACCATTTCTAAACTTTAAACAGTCTGGATGTGGTGTTAACATGCTTACTTAAATCAGTTTAAAGAAGTGCAGATGCCCCAATTTCAATCTAGGTGGCAATTCTGTGAACTGATAATTTAGTATGTCATTTTAAGACAGATCATGTTCCATCCTTCCCCATCCACTCTGTCAGTTTAGAAATGCAGGTTGCTTACCTGTAACTGTAGTTCTTCGAGTGGTCATCTGTGCAGTCACACATATGGGCTCGCGCCGATGCCGAGCCTGCTTCCGGGAAACTTTACTAGCTAGCTTAGACTTTTGGCGGGAACCCCTCCCCCCACCATCCTACCGCGCATGCTCAGGGTTCCCGCTCCTGGTTTCCCTCAGTTCCCTGAGACCGCTCGGCCTCGCGACTAAGGAATAGGATATTATTAAAAATGAGCATGCCAGAACAACTTGACGATCACAACAGCGATGCCAAGAGGGGATGGCGGGTGGGTTGTGTGACTGCACAGATGACCACTCGAAGAACTACAGTTACAGGTAAGCAACCTGCATTTCTTCTTCGTGGTCTCTGTGCATCACACATATGGGCGAATAACAAGCAAAAACTTACTGGCGGTGGGAAGGCACGCTGGTTGTTCATTGACAGATGGAGGAAAGGACTGCTCTTCCAAACGAGGAGTCCTGCCTGGCCCTCACATCAAGACGATAATGCTTAACAAAAGTGGAAGCATTAGACCATGTAGCTGCCTTGCAGACGTCCGAAAGGGAAGCTCCATGCAACAATGCGGCGGAGGTCGCCTGCGCCCTGGTGGAATGTGCTGTCATATGGAAAGGTGGTTCCCTTCCGACAATACGGTAGGCCAAAGTAACTGCCTCCACAACCCATCTAGAGATGCGTTGCTGGGATACCGCCATACCTTTGTTAACTCCACCATAACAGATGAACAAGCTCCGAGACTTTCGAAAATGTTCGGTTCTCGTCTTATAAAAAGCCAACGATCTCCTGACATCTAGTGTGTGTAACGTTGCCGATAAGGGTTCCGATGATGGTTTGAAAAATGTGGGTAAAACAATATCCTGGCTCATGTGGAACGAGGAGGATACTTTGGGGATAAACATTGGGTCTGGCCTGAGCACTACTTTTTCCCTAAAGAACTGTAAGTACGGCGGGTCAACTAGTAGCGCCGCTAACTCAGAAGCTCGTCTAGCAGACGTGATGGCAACAAGAAAAATAGTCTTCAACGTTAACAACCTAATGTCTATTGTCGCCAAAGGTTTAAATGGCTTTGAGGTAAGGGCAGTGAGAACAACGGAAAGGCTCCACTGTGGAACTATCAGTCGAATTGTAGGGAATAGGTTATGCAAACCCCTTAAGAACGCCCTTGCCATAGGGTGGGTGAAAACCGAAAAACCGTTAACCAAGCCATGATTGGCCGCAATTGCAGATAGGTAAACACGAATGGATGCTGGCTTGAGGCCCGCAGTATGCAAGGAAAACAGGAACGAGATGATGTCTGGCGTACTAGCTCTACAAGAGTCAAAAGAATGTTGAGCTGCATATTCTTGGAAACGCTTCCACTTTGTACTATACGAGAGTCTGGTGGAGGGTTTACGTGAGGCCTCCAAAATAGACCTCACCCCGTCTGGGAGGAGCAGGTCACGCCACGACGATGGATTCTCCAAGCCGTCAGGTGTAACGTCAGCACTTCGGGGTGCAGGATTTTGCCTTGTTCGCGAGAGAGAAGGTCTGGTGCATTGGGTAGTCGCCAAATCTCCGACTCCGCAAGTCTGAGTAGCGACGTGAACCAAGGTTGTCTTGGCCACCACGGCGCAAACATTATTGCATCGGAGCTGTTGCGGCGGATGTTTGCCACCACTGTGGCAATTAGTGGAAACGGAGGGAATATGTAGAGAAACCCCTTCGACCAGTTCCATTGGAGTGCATCTCCAAGCGAGTTTCTCCCTATCCCCGCCCTTGAACAATATGCCGGGCATACAGCATTGGCAGATGTAGCGAAGAGATCGATCTCTGGGTAACCCCACTGTGCAAATAGCCGGCTTAGAATTTCCGGTGAGAGCTCCCACTCGTGTGTGTCCTTGAAAGACCTGCTTAGGTCGTCCGCCTTGATATTCTCTTTGCCTGCAATGTGAAGCGCAGACAGGAGTATGTCGTGGGATATGGCCCAATCCAGGATGTCCATAACGAGATGAAGGAGGCGATGAGAACGCGTCCCTCCCTCCTTGTTTAAATACCACACTACTGTGGTGTTGTCGGACAGAATGCGAACATGGTGACTCTGCAGGTGAGGAAGAAATGCTTGTAGTGCCTTTCTGACTGCCAATAATTCCAACATGTTGATATGTAGGCGTGTCTCTGAAGGTGACCATCTTCCTTGCGTTACCAGGTTTCCATGGTGCGCTCCCCAACCGTCCATAGAGGCGTCTGTCGTGACTACGCGCGAGGGGCCCCGTGTGACAAAGGGCATTCCCTGAAAAAGATTGGGAAGATTTGACCACCATACGAGAGAGTTCTGGACCGACTGAGGGATGGTGAGTATGACCTTGTGAGGATCCTGCAGGGGAGAGTAGTGACCCAACAGAAACTGTTGCAGGGGGCGCATGCGAAGGCGCGCCCAACGTACGACGAACACGGCTGCTGCCATTAAGCCTAACAGTCTTAGAATCGTGAATGCCGCTGCACGACGAAGCTTCTGGAGACTCGATGAAAGCTGTTGCAGGACAGCTATTCTTTCCGCGGGGAGGAATGCTCGACCCCTGGTAGAGTCGAGGAGAACCCCTATAAACTGTATGCGCTGGGACGGATGAGTGATGGATTTCTTGTAATTTATTTGCAGCCCAAGCGACGACAGAAGAGAGATGACCTCGTGGACGTCGGCCCTGGCTTGACCTTCGGACTTGGAGACGATCAACCAATCGTCCAGGTAAGGATATAAATCGATGTTGTTTGATCGAAGGTGTGCGCATACTGCCAACATGCACTTGGTGAACACTCTTGGTGCGGATTTTAGACCGAATGGAAGGACAGAAAACTGGTATGCTTGATGTCCTATGGCAAACCGTAGAAAACGCTGATGAGAAGGGTGAATAGCGACGTGGAAATAGGCATCCTTCAAGTCGATCAGCGTGAACCAGCTGCCTCTTCGCAACATAGGCAGAACTGCTGCCAGGGTAATCATACGAAACTTTCTGGGTCTGATGAACTTGTTCAGCGCTCTGAGATCCATAATGGGACGAAGTCCCCCGTCCCGCTTCGGCACCGTAAAATATCGGGAGTTGAATCCTGCGTGAAGTTGGTGCAGCCGCACCCTTGTAATCGCTCCTTTGCGCAGAAGCGTTTTGGTTTCTTGCGATAGTGTCTTCAACGGCGGTGTAATTTTTACAGAGCCAAGAGGAGGGGGGACATCGAACTCTATCTTGTACCCCTCTGCAATTATATCCAGCACCCAAGCGTCCGATGTTATGGCCGCCCAGTTTTGCAGAAAAGGTTTTAGTCTGTTCGTAAGGCAGCTGGTTCGTTGCAGGGGCAAGTCAAAGTCGACGTTTCTGGTGTTGAGACTGCTTGCTGCGTTGCTGAAAACGTGGCGTGGATTTACGTGGTTGGTAAGCGGTTTGGGTGAGGGCGGGCTGGTAACGCTGCGTGCGGTCCTGCTGTACTCTGGACTGGTACGAGACCGGCCTATACCATCTACGCGGATGGTAAGGCTGCTGGGGCTGCTGGAAACCCATTTTTTTCGCTGTCATCCTAGCTTTATGGAGAACGTCCATGGTGTTGTCGGTGTCAGTGTTAAAGAGCCCCTCCCCGTCAAAGGGCAGGTCCTCAATTTTGTTTTTAGTTTCTTGTGGTAGTGATGCTGAGCGCAACCAGGCGTGGCGACGCAGAGCCACCGCGCCAACCATCGTTTTAGCGACACAGTCAGTTAGGTGGCGCGCTGTCGTCAGTTCGTGTTTTGACAGCCTTATTGCCTCCGCTTGGAACACCCTCGCTAGCTCACGCTGATCGTCTGGAAGGTAGTCAGTGAGCGAAGAGATCTTCTCCCAGAGAAACAACTGGTAACGGGCCATCAAGGCCATATAGTTCGTTACCTTAATGCCCAAAGAGGCAGAAGAATAAATGCGGCGGCCATAAGAGTCCAATTTACGGCCCTCTTTATCTGTTGGGGCAGAATGAGATTTCCCTGCTTTCCCTTGAGCTGCTTCCACGACCACCGAGTTGGGCTTCGGGTGATGGAAGAGAAAAGGCGCTTGTGCTTCCTTCACCTTGTAAATAGCATCCAAGCGCTTAGAGACTGGCCCAATGGATGCTGGGTTTTCCCAAGACTGTCGGACCGTTTTCAGCAATGCCTTTATCATAGGCAGCGTCAACTGTGGGGATGGATCTGTGTACATGACGTCATAAATTTCGTCATCTTCCTCCTCCACCGGTTGCTGGCAGTCGATGCCAAGGGACTGTGCCAGCCGCTGCATCTGATCCGAAAAACTCCCCATCTCCATAGTGGGTGAGGCCCTCTCCTCGGTACCAAAGTCCCCTGGTGGCGATGGCTCAGAAGGACGAGGCGATGGGGCCGATGACGAATCAGAAGCATAATCGTCAAATGACTGTGAGGGCTGTTGGCGTTGTAACTCCCTCGGTGTCGAGCGGCCTCGATACCGAGTCGAAGAGTGCGATCGCGCCAAGGAAGTTGTACGCCTCGGCGGCACAGGCGGTGGCGATTGGTCGGACCTGATGCGTTCTCCCGTGTACGGGTCAAACAGGTAGCGACTGTGCTCCGAGCGATGGGACTGCTCGGAGTAAACGTCCCATGCTCCCGAGCGAGATCGGGATCGAGACCGAGACTTGGATGGCGACCGAGACTTGGATGGCGAAGATCGATGCCGATGCGCTAGAGATCGGTGTCGAAGGTTCTCTGGGCGCTGGACTGGTGGAGGGGGGTCAGTCGGTACGACGTCCTCTACATCAGATGCAATCTCAATAGGCAACGGCTCCGGAGAAGGCAGTGATAGATGCGGAGACAGAGCCGTTGTCGGCCCCGACAGCGGTGTCGGGGGCGTGCGCAATATCGAAGAGATCGACGGCGTGCGCCTCTTCGAACCCGAAGCTGTTGGCGATATCGAACTGGCCGACCGCGCTCGGTGTCGTGATGTCGATCCCTCCACCGGTAACGATGATGCCTTATGAACCAATGCCACTACCGCTCTCGACGTCGAAGCCGATGGAAGCGATGCTGCTTTCTTCGACGACGAAGGTTTCTTCGAAGTCGATACCGGCACAGCCTTTTTAGCTGACTTTGACTTTTTTGGTCTTTTCGCCGGCGGTGGGGAAGAGGGCGGAAAAGCGCCCGTAACCGATGCCTGGGTTGCCGCCATAAAGAGGGGGGAACCAGGAGACGCTGGGGTTGAGTGGAGTGTTGACTCACGCTCCCCAGAAGTGGCTGGCATTGTGGACGGTCGAGGTTTGTCGACGGCGGACAGGGCCTTGCTCCACAAAAGGCTACGAAGGCGGTCCGCTCTGTTCCGTCTTGTTTGTCTCGAGAATCGCATACAATGCGAACAGGATTCCACGACGTGGGTTTCTCCGAGACAAATTAAGCACAAAGAGTGACCATCGGTGAGGGCGATTTTTGCCCTGCACCGAGAACACAACTTAAACAACGCAGTCTGCGCCATAAGGCGGCAAACCGCTCCTACAACTAACTAACTAAGAATAATTTTTTTTTATATATATATATATTTAACAGTAAGAAAAGATATATACTCCTAAAAACTAACCTAAGCTAACTAACTCTAACAATTCCTCTCTCCACAGATACAACGTACCCGGACAAAGTCTCCCGCGAGGCTAACCAGCGAGCGGTCGAAGAGGAACTGAGGGAAACCAGGAGCGGGAACCCTGAGCATGCGCGGTAGGATGGTGGGGGGAGGGGTTCCCGCCAAAAGTCTAAGCTAGCTAGTAAAGTTTCCCGGAAGCAGGCTCGGCGTCGGCGCGAGCCCATATGTGTGATGCACAGAGACCACGAAGAAGAATGCAAGATCTGTGGTTGCTTTTTATGTTTATTCCTTAAATATAATTTTCATATAATTTGTAGACACGCATAAACAACCACTTCTTTAATTCTAAAAGCTATTCAATTCAGTCTTAGTGAAATTTCTGCCCCCCCCCCCCGATTTATCAGTTTCAAATACCAGCTGGAATCTAAAAGAGGTTTGTGAGAAAAGCAAATGGCTAGACTGCAGCTCTGAGTATCTTAGAGCTTTCAAAGGGGGAATGGGAAGAAGGGGAACTGTTTGGACCTGAGCCATCATGTCCTACAGATTTTTATAAAACAGAATAAAAGCGAAACAAGGTAACAACTTGACTACACAGCAATCCTATGTATGTCTACTCAGAATTAAGTGCCACAGTGTTCAATGGGGCTTACTCCCAGGAAGGTGTGTATAGGATTGCAGCCTTATGCTATCTGAAGTTGCTGAGATAAGACTAAGTTCATCTTATAATTTGTTATATCATATGCTTTGTTTTTCCACTGCACGTACTACAGACAAAAAAATATTGGTCACTCACATTTTTTGCTACCTAATGGCATATCAATTTGTGCTGCATGACTTTATCACAGATGCAGCAGTATGATATATATGCATACCTTTATAGAGAGAATTAAAATATAGCAATAGGGATTGGGTGGTACAAGAACTCAACTAAAAAAGAAATTCAATCAGCAAATAAAATTCCTGCCATGGATTTCAGGGAGTCACGAAATTATATCAACAGCGGACAAAGCAAATACCTGGAAGGCCCAACATCTATTGGAAACTTGTAATCCATTAGTGAAGGTGTATAGGGAGGGGTGCATATGCGCATACATACATGCACATGCTAGTGCATATACATTAATGCAGAATTACAAATAAACATAGGTCCTGTTCAGACAACACGCTAAGCCACAGTGGTTAAGCATTTTGAGCTAAACATTATTGCTTAGTGTGTCGTGTGAAGCATGACTTAGCATGTTGTGTGATCCATTCGGTGGCTACATAACCAGGGTTTAAACACGTTCACAAACCATTTGCTGCAAAAGGGTTAGTGGCCTAACCATGGCTTAGCATGTTGTCTGAACAGGTCCATAGTGAGGTCAATTCACATTGAAAAAAATATGCCATATCTCCCCACTTAATAGGCTGCCTCAGTGAAGTGTGCTAGGTACTTCCACTCACTTGGTGAGCCTTCTCAGTGCAAGCCCCTGTATGGCATCCCATGCTATTCTGGAGGATAACCTGACCTTTAGGAGTGGTTTTTCAGAAGGCTGCAGCAGGAAGGGGAGCTTTGCTTTGTGAGCAGAATTGTTTTTAATGGACATTAGTTTCAAGCCATACTGATTATTTCAAGCTGTAGTGGTTATTTCAACAGAAGTCTGCCCTTACATAATTTCTCTTGAAGGTTGCTTGGGCTTGTGACATACATTTTGACCTCATGAAAGGGTATTCTTGAAAAATATTGTGATGAAATAGAAGGATGGAGAGGAATCAACTGCAGTTGCCACTGACACAGGGATGTCCAATGATCATGCTTCACTTACTGTTGGGACTACAATGAGAACCTTTGCTGTAATTTACACTATAGTGTGTGATGTCTATCTGCATGTCATCATATCTTTTAGTGTGCCATGGGAAAGAAGACAAGATTCAGAATTCTGTTAAAGTATCTGGGACAGAGACAATGGGTTTGTTCAGACAACACGCTAAGCCACACGACACGCTAAGTCATGGTTCACATGAGATGCTAAGCCATGATGTTTAACCCAAAATACTTGACCACCGTGGCTTTATGTGTCTTCTGAATAGGAACTATGAGCTACATCTAAGCAACTACTGTGTCCAGTTTTGAATTTCCTCCAGTCTATTCCAGAGTTGCAAAAGTAGCCTGGGATATGTAACGGAGAGGGGTCTGTCATTTCAAAAATCATTAAGGTTAAAAAAAAAGCATACCTTAGACATACTTAAAGAAGGCCTTTGGATCCGGGCCAATGTGTCTAAGAGGTATGATTTATATAATTGTACTCACCAAAAATATTTGTTTTTGCAGTGATGGAAAGATGAGTATTGTTCCTCAAGATTTCAGTGGCTTTTGCAAATGTAATGTTCTCAAAGTTTTGCCCATTTACTTCCACTACCTTTAAGATAACACAGGAAGAGTTAATCCAATGCTACACTGAGAAACTGGAGGATCACTAAAATGTGATCTCCTTAGTACACATTTGCTCAAATATAATTCAGTTTTAGAAATACATTTTTAAACCACACTACTTAAATACCAGTTTTCTGGCTTATATTGGTTAAGATTATGTTTGGCTTTTACCTTCAGAATTCTAATTTCCATCAGCTTTTCCACACTTTAATTTGCTACATTACTTTAAAAATAATTCATTCCTGAATAATATTCTGGAATGGTTCCCCATCACAGACCCAGGCCCAATTCAAATGCCATGGTGAAATCATGGTTTGGCCTTTGTGAACATCCTGAAGGCTCCTTCTTCCCCTTCTTCATTTCTTCATTCACAAAAACTACAGTCTGTCATGCCATCCAAGTCAGGCTAATTATGGTTACTGCAGTAGGTTTCTCATTCTGGCCTGGAGGCAACGTGTGCTTAGTGGTAATCATGCTTTGCCTGTCTTGGATGAAATAGCAAACTATGGTTCTGGAAACAAGGGAGGGAATTGGCATGTAGGGAGCATGGTTTGGCTATGTCATTTGAACCAGACCAACAGAGTAAATGACTGAAGGAAATTTCTCCAACTGAATACACTCCACTTAAACAAAACAGATCAACTTAAGATCATAACTGATAGACATAGCTTTACTTTACCTGATCACCACGTTTAAGTCCAACTTCTGCTGCCTTGCTTCCTGATTCCACTGTCTCTACAAAAATACCAAACCCTTTCTCACTTCCTCCAAGGAGGCTGAAGAAAAGCGGGGAGTCTCTAGAAGGCTTCTGCAATGTGATTTGTCTCCACTTTGCCTTGGCTGCACAGGCAATGTTTAGTAACCTGAGGTGCCCCTTCATTTTCTGTAAATTGTCAGACAAACACATGAATACCTTTCCATCTGGGACGATGCAAAACAGCAAGTCATAGGAAAGAATTTATGTAATGATCAGGTTACACAAACCAGCCCTCTGATCAGCGCTATCCCTAGTTATTTGCCAGAACTATGCCATGAAACAACATTATCTGTATCATTTGTGGAATATTTGTTGAATGACACAGAAAGAGCAATACACTGTTGAACTAGCCATAGTTATTTTTAATTAGTCACAGTCTTTTTCTTAAAGAAAATACTTTATAAAGTACACAATACAGATTATATTGGGTCCTACCGCATTTTCTAAGTTTTTTTCAAATTCTTCCAAGAATCGTGTCATGGCTGCATCTCCTTCAAAATCATTAAAATGGTTGTTCACCCACAGTAATACAACCCGAGTAACCTAAGAACAAACAAGGGGTTTTTTGGTAAGAGAAAACTAAGTTGTCATTTTCAATACAGCTTTCGCACTGATTTCAAACCAATGACTTTTGCACTCTATGAGCTGATTTGACAAAGGATACATATAAAAAAGAAAAGCACATGGAACTTTCAAGGCTTTAACGAATCCAACATTTCAAAACTGCTGTCATTGTGAAATATTGGTCATTTATTTAAAGGCTGCTTCAGTGAGATTTACACAAACAAAGCAAGAACAGAGGGGTTTCAATCTTCATTTTTTGACATAGTAGTCAATTGGGCTATAAAATTACAGTGCAGCTTCACCAGTACCAGCAGTCTGTCAGTTACCTTGTTGGTTTAAAACAAAAATGTTTAGCTGCATAAAATATTACTCTCTCTTCTGATCTCTAATGCCTTTATTGTACATGTAAACTCAAAATTACTGCCATATATTATATATAAATACAAACTCTGGAGTCATACAATTGTAACTAACCAAATTTTTTTACTTGCAAACTTTAAAAATTCTCATGTTCAGAGCATTAAGACAGTCAGTTATTTTTAATTATTTGAGAAGGAAAACTTGAATCAGAATAAAAAGCACTGTTTAAATAGCTCTCAAGTTGTAAATGTTCTTATATACATACACACATGTTGAAAAAAGAAAATAGTGAATAGTCCACAGGCATGAGTTGAAATACCTGACCATCAGAATGAATGGTCTGTTTAAGAAAACCAGATATTGTGAAAAGTTTGCAACATTAATCCAGTTCTAGCAAGTTAATGTTTTCTATCTCAGTATATGAGGAACGGCAGAGGCTATTATTGAGCTCTAGACTTTTCAGCCAACCGGATATCCATAGTGACAGTCAGATGTTTCACTGTGTACAAAAAAGTGTGCCTATCTCCATTGCACATTTTTTAAAAAGGCAATAAAAAATTCACAGTCTTCCTTGCTGATCTCCAGAAAAAGAGCGAGGATGAAGTACACAGCAAAAGATAAAGCTATAATGCCAACCTGGAGCCATCAGGAACACTAAGACTACAAACTACAGGTTGTTTAACCCGCAATTAGATATTGGTGTTCAGCAGTGAGTGAGCATGTATGCTGCCTCTTGCACATCCGTTGCTTCTGCCCTGTTCCTGGATTGTTATTATTATGTCAAAACACAGATTTAACACAGCAACAAACTATGGTTTAACTCTTAAACAAACCAGAGTTTACAGGTTCTGATGTAAACATAATCCAGAAATGGGGCAATTCTGGGTTGTTTAGAAAACTGGAAGCGGGAAAGAGCTCTGTTAACCATGGGTTGTTTGATCATGTGAACTAGGTATAGGTTTCCTTGAATAAGCTTACAAAGTACATTGTGAATAAAATGTGTATAATTTATTATTACAAATCTTATTCAGTGAATCTTTTTTCAGATGATATCCAGACTTTTATATTTTGTTTATCAAAAAGTTCAAATAGACTTTATGAATAGGACTGACAATTATTTCCAGTACATCAGATAAGGAAAACCTAAGTGTTACTCTCTAATTTAGGAACCAACCTTGTCCCTGAGGCTGTCTAATTGAAACCACTCCAGGAGTTTCTCCCCAACTTCCAGAGGGCTTGACAAAAATGTTCTATATGTTAATAGAAAGTCTTCAATGTATGTTGGATCCACAATAGAGTGTTCTTCTATTAAATGCATAATGAGGCGTTCAGGTGTTGCCTAAAATAACAAGAGATTGCAGTGAATATAAGCATTCAACTTCTAATGGCAAACAATTTATCATTTTGTAATATCATCAGCCAAGATACATTCAGGGAGAGTAACGTATAAATCCAGCCCTTACATTTCAACCTAGACAAATATTATTTTTCCAAATACTTTCTGAATATTTATCTGGCACTGCAACTAAAATGAATGCTTTTCAAAACTGAAATGACCCCTAATTGCCCCCCACACACTATTTCCATGACATATAAGCGTATAACAATAAACTGTTTTTGAAGATAATAAACTACATAATTTATACTGCAGGACCTTGTTTTGAAAGTCATAAAAGCTGAATACTATATAAGGATAGACTCACAAAATCTTAGTAAGGTTTGTTTTGATCACCTTAATGACGATGTGTCCTTTCCTGGTTCCACTGCGGTCCAGCTCTCTGTGCTCTTTTACCATAACAATTTCTCCTTCTTCTTCAACTTTGTGTGTATTTTTTTCCACATGATTCAGAATTCTCCAATAGTCTTGCTGGGCTATACACACAAACTGTCCCAGAATAATAGAAGGACAATACATCATTTTAAAGAAGTCCACTGGCCAAGCCTGGACAGATGTAATGCAATGATGCCGAAGAATCATTAGCAATTAGTCTATTGCCATCTTATCCAGTCTCAGATATTTGTTTGTGAAATCTTTAGAGATGATCACAACTGAAATGAATATACAGCAGCAAAATCAAGATGAGAATCTGAGTTCAGGAAGTGGAAATGTGTATTTTCTGTTTAACTATCCTGAGCTCATTTCAGTGGGCCACAGCTCATATCTCACTATAAAAAAGGCAACGCAGTGGTTCCTGTTTCTTGAACAACAGACCATAGGAGCAAAAAAGTTATGAGTCATTAGTTAACCAAAGAGTGAAGGTTACCCTGCTTTATTTCTAGAATATTTAAATAGGAAATCAATTCTATTTTTCATAAGAAGCTTCAAAATGGCAGAATGTTTTATTACGAAGTTATCTTACCTGGCAGTCATCTACTTTGGTCCTCACCACACCATTCATGTACTGCTTTTCCAGAGAGGGAGTAATCCCAAAACTATTTCCCATACAGAGACTTTCTGTTTTCCCGTCTGGATGGCTGATTTCCACAGTGCCATTTAAAATAACATACCAAGAATCAAGCTAGAAGAAAAACATAAATTTCAATTTGAATATCACAATCTGCAAAGTGCCATCCTAATGTAACAGGGCAGTATAATATGACACCTAATCCTCACTGATATTTGAAAATAGATACAGTCTAAATTATTAAGGCTAGTGTGCAAAATGTTTTTCAAATTGATTTGAGAAGGTACACCTAAGGGATAGGAAGGGTTTGTATGAAATGTTGGGTGGGGAATGGGCTCTGGGTATGGAAAAAGCAGGGCACATTAAGCACTGGGAAGAGTTTTTGGAGCTTTTGATGACATGTAGTAACACTGAGTAGGCATGGCCTGTTGCTTGTTGTGTTGTTCATCCTATTTGCATTACAGAAATGCACAAAAAGTTACTTCTACTGTACATGTTTGATGGTAACATATCCATGGCATTATACCCTACTTACCTCTTGCCCATCCTCAAGTATGATGGCTCCCGCTTGTTCTACCACTTCAAATATCATCACAGAGCAGAGTTCTCTTCTTACAGACATAGTCATGTTTGCAAATGCTGGAAGTTGATGCATGAATTCCAGTAATTGTTCTAGAAGCAAAGTAAAGCAAAACTTTATTAAATGTAACTATCATTTGTTTTGTTAAGTATTTATTCCTAACAACAATTTTGGCTTTCAATCCTTACCTATGTCACTCGCTAAATTAAGCTAGAGACACAAGGAGGTAAAGAAGTAAGAAATAGGATGCCATTTTTTAAGGTTAGAATAGCCAAATCTGCATGCTGGCAAGTTGCTTGGCTCCTACTTGCAACCTATTCATAATATTTAACAGGTGTTTATTTTTTATTTTTAAAAACCTTCTGTATAGCAAAGTTTACTATAGATAAAAAAGGCAGTGTGTATGTATAAAGATATGTGTTTTAGAGATATGTTTATACAACTGGGACCTAATCCAGCATACTCCATTCCATTCCATTCCTCCTCTCCTGGTTTTCTGCTCGTTATCCATCCAACAATCAGCCAGCATCCTGTGACCGCTAAGCATGTTCAGTCCTCACTGGGTTGTTTTCAGTTTTACATTAAGGTTTTTTCTTTTTAAAAAATGCATTTTTGCAAACCCTGGAGTTCCCCCAAGTCTGCTAATACCTTCTTCTTGTGCATGGATAATTTTTATAAGTCACTGTATATCATTATGCAGTTAATGCTTATCGTTAGCTGTTAATGGCATTAACAGCTAAATTAGCAGCCTGCACAACATTATGGATGGATGATCAGTTCAAATTATGACAGACCCACTTATAGAAATCATCTTTTTACTTCTCACCAATATCATCATCAGTTTTGTCAGCAGGTTCTTTTTCAAGGCACTCCCGTACGACATCTCGCCCCAGCAGTGGATCTGATGTTCTATCAATGTCTTCGTCTTCTTCTTCATCATCTTCAGAATCTACTGGTGCTTCTGGGAGACCAGTTAAATCTACATCTCCCATCTCACTTTCAGTAGCCTGTACATAAAATCAGTGAATGATCTTTTAAGTTGTTGAACATTATGGATATGCACTATGGCAAAACTACATAGTTCTGGTCCCATCATAGTCCCATTGGATGTAGACTTAAATTCAAGTTTGGGTGAGCAGGCGTCCCCTTGCTCACTTCCCCCTGCAGCCCCCTGCACACCTTCCAAATCTGCTTCACAGGATCCCCCAGCCCTCTGGACCAGATTTGGGAAGCTGTAGGGCTGTATACAAATTGTTTGAAATCTCTAGCTTGAAATTTCTAGCTCTCTAGCTTGATCAACTACCTATAGTTAAAAACCATGCTACCAACACTCGGGGCCAGGGATGTTAATATGTTACACTTAATGAGAGATCACATGGATTATCAGGTTTGCAAAGGATTTTGTTATTGCAGTTCGTGCTGTTAGCAGGCAGGAGGTCTTAACAAAACTGATTGTATTTATATCATGGAGATCACCTAAAGTGAACATTAAGATTGCTTAGAGTAGTCATGTATTGAAATATCATGGTTTAAACATATGTTATATGCAACTGGGTTATGTCATATGGTGTAGATAAATTTAAACTCAAGACAGACAAGGTCAGCTACCTTCAGCAGAACCAGCTAGTTCTCAGTTTGAAAAGTTCAGATTTCCTTTGAATATGTGGAGAATACACAACACCGTCCTTCATAAAAGTCTCCATAGTCTATCAAAGCAGCAACCCATTTGATTTCTATTTTGAGAACATATAAAACTCCTGGCAAGCAGGGTCAAATGTCAGGTTAAAAATAGCAAACTTTAGCATTTGTACAATCTAGCACTATAGCAGCATTTTCTTTGACAAAACTTTTACAAAGGAGCTGCACATCATTATTTTTCTATGATGACCCACATGGGTTAAACAGCCCATGACAAGCCATGCTACGTTATGCAAACCAGGTCACTGAGAACCTTCCATCGGGGGCATACTTTGAGCGTAGGCAACACCGGAGGGGGTGGGGAAAAGGTTTTTTGGACTTTCAGTTTCAGTTCTCCCAGGTCCTCTTTCCTCTGAATTCAACCTTATGAGCAGATTTAGCACCTCATGTTCATGTCTGTTACTCTGTCCCAGGGGTCCCCAACACAGTATCTGTGGGGATTTCCAATGGCGCCTGCAAATGGGTCCCCAATGTGGTGCACTTTTAAAAAAAACCCAAAACACTATTCTTTCAATATACATACACAGATTTATATGTAATGCATATACATGAGTTGCAACAAATGTGGACCTAATATTCAAACAAGTATCCATTGACGGCAGCGTCTATATGCCACCCACCCATTCAAATACTGATAGCACTTTATGGTCCTCAATCAATGGCATTATAGGAAGTGAGTGTTTATCCTTCCAATGTTGTAATATACGTCTTTTAGCTGTCAAAAGGGTATGGAGAATCCATTTACGCTGACCATTTGTTAATTTCTATGAAGCAGGTAAATAATTTAAAAGTGCATGTACATCAGTGAACATTAAAGCCTGTTACAGTACAGATTTATTTGTGTAATAACCTCCTCCAAAAAGAAGCAACAATGCCAAAAGATATGTTTTAAAGAAGCATTAGCTGTATTGCACCACCAGCAATTAGCCAAATTAGACAATCCCTTATTAAAGAAACATTGTGGTGTCCATTATTATTATTATTATTATTATTATTATTGTATTACATTTATATACCGCCCCGTAGCCAAAGCTCTCTGGGCGGTTTACAAAAATTAGAGGATTTAACACTAAAAAGACAATATACAAAATTTAAAACCATAAACATAAAAGAACTGACATTTAAAACATTTTAAACTGTTAAGCCTGGCTACACTGTCAATCAAAACCTCAACTTGAGCTGTTAAAATGCCTGGGAGAAAAGAAAAGTTTTGACCTGGAGCTGAAAAGATAACAGTGTTGGCGCCAGGAGGGCCTCATCAGGGGGATCATTCCAAAATTGGGGGGCCACCACAGAGAAGGTCCTCTCCCTTGTTGCCGTCCTCCGAGCTTCCCTCAGAGCCGGCACCCGGAGGAGGACCTTTGATGTTGAGCGTAGTGTACGGGTAGATTCATGTCGGGAAAGGTGTTCCATCAGGTATTGTGGTCTCAAACTGTGTAAGGCTTTATAGGTTAAAACCAGCACCTTGAATCGGGCTCGGAAACATACAGGCAGCCAATGCAAGCAGGCCAGAATCGGTCTTATATGTTCGAACCTTCTGCTCCCTGTTACCAATCTGGCCGCTGCATTCTGCACAAGCTGCAGCTTCCGAACCATCTTCAAAGGCAGCCCCACGTAGAGCGCATTGCAGTAATCTAACTTGGAGGTTACCAGAGCATAGACAACTGAAGCCAGGTTATCCTTGTCCAGATAGGGGTGTAGCTGGGCCACCAGCTGAAGTTGGTAGAAGGTACTCCGTGCCACCGAGGCCACCTGAGCCTCAAGTGACAGGTAGTTTTTGCTGAATAAGACACAGTCTAAGATCCATAGATGTGACAGGTAGATGCCAAAGGCGATCCGCTGAGCATGGCATCAAATTCCAAATGTGCCCACAGGCCCAAAAAGGTAGGAAACCCATGCTCTTTTCAGTCAGTGTTCCAGTGTTATCAGATGAGCTGGGTATGAACTCTTCCCCTCACACCACAGAGTTCATGCCCAGATCATCTGGTAAGGTCTGGATGAAGAGACTACATGGGTAAGGTGAAGAAAAATCCTGAAGGACAGTCAACATTTTTGGAAGAAGGAATCATGCCAATTGTCCAGCCCATGTGATTCCTCTAGAGTGGTATGGAATCCAACAAAAGCAAGCATGCCATTGAATTAGCTTTTGAACTGGGCTCAGTTTGGGGTAGTCAAAAGCTCCTATAGGTTCAGGAGGAGGTAGAACCTGTAATATACAGGACATTCAGGGACAATATGGGGACCCAGTCTGGGAGCACCAGAGGTGTAGCACTGCTGAAGCGAAGCAAGTGAGAGTGACTGACAGACCAGCTGAAGTCCTATTTAAATGCATGACATAAAAATTAGATCAGCCTTCCCTAATCAATGGCTATGCTAGCTGGGGATGATGGAGTTGTATTCCAGCACATCTGGTGGATACCAGGTTGGGGAAAATTGAAGATGATACACAAAAAAACTTGTTTACCCGTTCCAAGCCACCCCATCTTCTTTGAGTAAACTTGCATACTGTAGCCTAGTCATTTCATGGTTGATTGTTTTTTCAGTATGTGGGACATATCTAAGGCTTAGATTGCCATAGCCACAGAAAGGACTTTTGATTTCAGCATTACTATGGAAAGAGCAAATATTATACTTGTCCTGTTGGCCATTATCAAGTCCAGTTATGGAACAATTTTGTTAACATGTAGCTATATGGCAAATACCGTAACAGTGCATTCCTATACCTGTCTTTTCAGAATAAGTCCCTCTGAATTACTGCTAAGTAAGGGAATATAGGATTGCACCCTAAAGAGGGTAATTATTACTGTGTACTACCTGTCAGTGGGAAATGAACCAATTATATGAGTATCAACTTTTATAGCAGATGGAAGACAATAAAAATGTGATTCATGTGTATATTAAATAGCATTGGGAACAAGATGGAATCGTGAGGGACACTCCACTGCTCCCTTTCATTCTCTCTCCCTCTCTCTTTATAGCAGCTGCTTACTCTCAACAGGGACTGTCTCATTTTACCTTTTTGTTTGTTTTAGAGGTGGGCTGGCTGCTATAATCTGGTCTACCAGAAGAAGCTTCAGAGCTGGGAGTCAAGAAACCAACTACTCTTCAGCTTTAAGGAGACTATGGTGGGGAACAAGCCAAACAGGAAAAGAGCAATAGCATTGGCTAGTTGCAATGGAGCACTGCACAGATGTTGGATGGGAAATCAAACGTTCAGTTGAGAGAGTGAGCGAGCAAGCAAGCACTGTACTTGGAGGGTTTGCAGCACTGAGTAGAGCAGAACATAATGATAAGAAAAAGCTCCATCCTAAACCAAGGACTATAAGCCAGTCAGAATTTGCTTGTCTGGTGACTTGGTGACTGACTGATGAAACCTTGACTGGATGACATGGATCAGAAGAAGCCCAAAAAGGTCTCCAGTCAAATCTGGTATACAGCTTTGGCATTTGACCAGGGTGGGAAGAGGACAGGTCCCCCCCACAGCTGTCCTTGGTGGTGGTTCCTGGAACCAAAGTGGCTCCTGATTAAAAACTAGTGAAGATCACTACCATAGGCAAATAACCTTCTGAAATCATCCATCCAAGTAGGACCTATATTATCATAGAACAAAGCCTCCAAGTCTCATCCCAGACAGATGCCTTAGAAGAGTAACATGGTTGATGGTATGAAAGTGGCCAAGAGATGCAGCAGAACCAATAGACACACACCCTGCCCAGTTCCGGGTGCACATTGTCCAGTCAAAACAGATTCTGCCCCATAAGCAGGTCTAAAAATAGGTTGAAATCAATCTATATAATCCACATTCAGAAACCCCTGGAACTGAGAAGCCATCACATGCACTGGTATCTTGCCCTACAATGGAATTTGGGAAACTGGGCAGAAATAATCCAATAAAGTGGGATTCAGAGAAGGCTTTAAAAAAACAAGAAACAAAGGTTTGACCACTGCCTCTTTTAGGAATGGAATGATGCGTTCTTGTGAAGAGGCATTTACCACTACCCTTACCCACTTGGGCAGTCCCCATTGGCCCATTTCATCCCCATTGACCCACTTCCAAATCTATAAACACAATATATGTTAAATTTGTGACCATACAACTGTGGTCCTGAATCTGCTCCAAAGGGAGAAATGTGGTTGCATTCAGTAGTTTTATAGTTTTCCTCATTAGCAGTTTGTTCGAGTTGAAAGAACCACTGTTTAATAGCACATACACACAAAGACACGAATTATATTAACACACTGTAAGATATTTTGAAGTAAAGCAGCTCCATGTACATACACAAATTGAAACTCATTTAACTGATGGAAGCTGGACAAAATAAATCCCATTCTGTTTATTAGTTTTTTTTCCTTTTCTTTTACTGTTAATCTACAACGCGGTCTGTAGGGATACTTAGGTTCAAAAAGAGTTCAAACACCCTGTTGAAATGCCTTACCATCATGTAGCAGTTTCACACCTCACTGAAACTTTATATATATATTAACGTGTCACAAAATAACATGTGTACATTTATATAAAGGAAATCTACTGTAAGAATAGACACCAAAATAACTCACATATATTATGACAAGGTCATCTACTGTCACCTAAAATACTCTTGGGAACATTAATTATTAAACCACAGTGGATCGATGATGAAAATAACCTCAAAGATGTGCTTAGGCATAGACTAAAACAGAACTGAAATGATTAAGTTGCTTTTTATAGAATCCACCCTATGTGAAAGGAATTTTGTCACCTCCTCTACTATCCTAAAGATTCATTCTCTAAAGTAACGGTGAAGCTAAACGTTCAATGCAAATGCATGTAACAAAACCTGGATACCCACTTTTGTTAAGACAAAGGCTGCAGTGGAGCAGTGAAGTAGCAAGGGAGCACAACCCTTCCGATGCCTACTGCTTTCCCACTATAAGTCCCTCCAACCCCAGGTTTTCCTCCTGTAAGTGTTCACAGACATCGGTCTGTAAAGGTGAACATGAGCCTAAAATCCTGTGGGGGAATCCTGGAACTGCACTAGGAAAGCAACGGAGCAAGAGAAGAAAAGGCTAATCACCCTTCAGCAGACTTTCCTATCCCAAATTGATAATATTCCAAAATAGATTTTCTTGAGTAGGAGTGGCCCTTAGAGTTTTAGTTGCATTCATGTGCAATATTCTACAGAAATTATATCCAAATCCATGCACAAAGAAGAGAAGGAAAAGTCTCCACATTAAAAATAATAAGAGTAGCAATATTCTTCTTTTGATATAGGCATTTAGCAAGCATTATTTAGAAAATGCTATGACAGATTTTCATCAGAAGCTGGAATCAATTTACTGATAAACTATTTGAAAGTTCATTATCTCATGTGGCAAACCATGAAAAAGTTGATATAAGCAAAGGGTGCAAATATCAAAAGTTAAGAATTTGGGTGCAAGTACATATTTAAATCCTCCCACTGAAGTTAATGGAACTACAGGTACTTAACCCGGGCTGGATTGTTTCCAAAGTAATATTTGGAAACCCAGACATAATATATGAAAGACTCGGGATCTAGTAAATATTGTCTTACCACAAAATTCTGTGCCTGTTTTAAGTCTAACAGATTTCAAGCTTTAGACATGTTATCAAGCGCGTTAACTTTGTTTATAATCAGGAAAAATAAGATTCAACACATCTAAAACGCCACAAGGGAACTACACAGCTCACTGTGAGAGCTCTGGTTGGAAGAATCTCGCCATTTTCCTCCCATCACATGACTCTCTATAGGCTATTAACATGTGGATAAGAATATTCTAATAGCTTAGAAATATGAGGCTGTTCTCTCTGAATTTGAACTATGGGTTCATCCATGCAAACATTATTCCAGTATGTTGTTTTTAAGCTCAGAAAAGTACAGTCTCTTCTTCCATCTCTCTCTTTAACTGCTTCCTCAGCTGACAGCCTGGTCAGGGGACTTACCGCATGGTCAAAAGTTACCGGCAGCTGCCTTTTCACAGATTTTGACCTAACACATTGTTCAGTTTTAAGAAGTTGTTTGAATCCACACAGGGAGAATTAAGTGGCAGCGAATATAGGAATATACTTGCCTTAAACCGAATGAAACAATTGACCATCTATTCTGACTGGCAGTAGCTCTCCCAAGGTTTTAAAGTCCTTCCCATACCTGAAGATGTCAGAGTTTTCTGCATGCAAAATAGGTACTCTACCAGTATGCTGAGCCCTGCCCCTAAATGTCTGACTCTGGGATCCTCTTAACTCTGTTTGTAAAATTGTTGATCCAAATCTTTAAGATTTGTTGTGCTACACATTCTTTGGTGAGAAACAAATTTCTTCATAAAACACCCACAGTAAGACAAGGAGGCTTCGGAGATTTTATTTATTTATTTATTTATTGCATTTGTATCTTGTCTTTTTACCTCCAAGGAACTCAAGGCAGCATACATAATCCTCTCCTCCCCATTTTATCCTCGCAACAACATCCATGTATGGTAGGCTGGGCTGAGAATCTGTGACTGGCCCAAAGTCACCGAGTGGGGACTAGAACCAGGATCTCCCAACTCCCAGTCCAACATTCTAGCCACTACACCACACGGTCTCTGGTTTAGCAGGATTTATGTCATTTGTTCTCCTAGTAATGTGGAGAAGAGACTGATGCCTGAATATCTTCAATAACAGAATGATAGGAAGTGTCCCTACAGCCAACAAAGAATTTATAGTTAAGTCTATTTGGATAGCATTCTCATGCCTTGCTACAGTGCAAACAGCTGATGAGTAAATAAATTGTGCAGCTCTAATGGAACTAATATAAAATTCTGTTCTTTCAAAACTATTTTTGTCTATTAGCTCATCGGTTTCATGTTAAGACCTTGCTAGATTTAGTTTCAAGTTCAAGATATTCAATACTTGCTTGCAATGTAAAAAGAGCTAATCAGTTCAAACCAAACTCTTTCCAATCTGCCATTTAGCACAATACCATATAGCGATACGCCAGTATGATACTGTGTAAGCCACTGCATGCCTCAAGAGGAACACACCGGTGATTGTGCAAGGCTATTTTCCTTCTCAGTTAGTCCTGAGCAGTGGTGAATGTTCACTGGTTCCTGTCGTATCTCACTGGCCAATTCTGATAATATCTTGAGCCCCAGTCCATACACATAAGGACCATATCCTAAGCGCCAGTATGTCTATGTCATTATCATAAACATCATTATCATAAACATCCACTGCCCAGTAGCTATAAGACTAACTTGCTTCAAGATTACTCCTTGGTTTTGACTTTTCAGGGGTGGGGGCTATGGGGGAAAAGGAAACATTTGTAGCCCACCTCTGCTTTCCTCCTTGTCTTCCACTGATTCTAGTGATTGACAGCAGGCTCGGAAACAAAGACCGAGCATTATGTTTTTATGCATGAATGTTTTCCACTGAGCATGGCTCACCTATCTGTGATGATGACACAATTTTATAAACTTCTGAGTGTATAAAAACATTATGCTGCTAACTAAGCAAATCAAGTTCTTATCTTTCAAATCAAAACTTCAATATTCCTCAGAACATCACTTGGATAAAAATATTTTTTAATTAATTTTGTTATAAATTCTTTAAAATCACACTACAAGCAGCACTACAGTCATGGGCAACTTGTAGCCCTCCAGATGTTTTTGGCTGCAACTCTCACCATCCCCTCACCATTGGATATGCTGGCTAGGACTGATGAGAATATCTAGAGGGACACAAATGCCCACTCCTGTGCTAGCATATAGTTTTTAAAATATTTCATGGAGGAAAAGGCTATCAATAGCTACTAGTCATGATGGCTATATATTACCAGAGGCAGCATACATCTGTATACCAGTTACTGGGGAACATGGGTGGAAGGTGCTGTTGCACACATATCCTACTTGCGGGCTTCCCACAGGCAATTGGATGGCCACTATGGGAGCAGAATGCTGGACTAGATAGGCCTTTGCTCTGATTCAGTAGGACTCTTCTTATGTTCCTAAATATCTAGGTCCTCCGTCTTTTTTATTAACATAAAAAGTTAAACTAAAATTTCAGATTTACCTGATAGATGTCAGATAAACTGCTGCTCCCAGAATCACTTGCAATGCTACAGCCAGACTGGCTTGAAGGGACATGCGTCACCTGTGGATGTTGACCATCTGTGAGGTGCATCTTGGTAAGGTCTGCTGGAAGCTGGAAGCAAAAATAGGAAACAGGGATGTTAAATAGGTTTTCAAATTCAAGCAATTTGTGATTGTTTTGCTCTTGATTCATTTAGTAGCAATTGAGAAAATACAACTCAAGTTGGCAATATTTATACCAAATAAAAAGTAAAGCCTTTTATCAATGACATGTGAGTAAAAGAGTTTAGGAACACAACACAGTACAATCCTATGAATTATAGCACTGCACAGGAATGTAGCCTCAATCTTAAAATAATTCCCCAGTCTGAATGTTAAATGTCCTATTTATTTATTTATTATTATTTTATTCCAATTATATACGGCCCCATAGCCGAAGCTCTCTGGGCAGTTTACAAAAATTAAAAACATTGAACATTAAAAACACTGATATACAAAATTTAAAACCATAAAGCATAAAAACAAGTTATAATTACAATATACTTTAAAACAACAATTCTGGGTCAAAGCACAACAACAACACAAAACCCTCATCATATGCTGTTAAATGCCTGGGAGAAGAGGAAAGTCTTGACCTGGCGCCGAAAAGATAACAATGTTGGTGCCAGGCGAGCCTTGTTGGGGAGATCATTCCATAATTGGGGGGCCACCACTGAAAAGGCCCTTTCCCTTGTTGCCACCCTCCGTGGATGTGGATCGTAGTGTACGGGTAGGTTCGTGTCGGGAGAGGTGTTCCATCCGGTATTGTGGTCCCAAGCCATGTAAGGCTTTATAGGTTAGAACCAGCACCTTGAATCGGGCTTGGAAACATACAGGCAGCCAATGCAAGCGGTCCAGAGTAGGTCTTATATGCTCGAACCTTCTGGTTCCTGTTATCAATCTGGCCGCAGCATTTTGCACAAGCTGCAGCTTCTGAACCGTCTTCAAAGGCAGCCCCACGTAGAGTGATTTGCAGTAATCCAATTTAGAGATTACCAGAGCATAGACAACTGAAGCCAGGTTATCCCTGTCCAGATAGGGGCGTAGCTGGGCCATCAACCGAAGTTGGCAGAGGGCACTCTGTGCCACTGAGGCCACCTGAGCCTCAAGAGAACCCTCAAGCTACGAACCCGCTCCTTCAGGAGGAGTGCAACCCCATCCAGAACAGGTTGAAGACCCTCCATCCGGTCAGCAGAACCACCCACTAACAGCGTCTCAGTCTTGTCTGGATTGAGTTTCAGTTTGTTAGCCCTCATCCAGTCCACTGTCGCAGCCAGGCACTGGTTCAGCATATCCACAGCCTCACCCGCTGAAGATGAAAAGGAGAAACAGAGTTGTGTGTCATTAACATACTGATGACAACGCACTCCAAAACTCCGGATGACCGCACCCAACAGTTTCATATAGATGTTGAACAGCATGGGGGACAAGACTGACCCCTGAGGGACCCCATACTGGAGAATCCACGGGGCCGAGCAATGTCCCCCAAGCACCACCTTCTGGAACCGCCCCACCAAGTAGGAGCAGAACCACTGCAATGCAGTGCCTCCCACTCCCAACTCAGCCAGTCGTCCCAGAAGGATACCATGGTCGATGGTATCGAAAGCCACTGAAAGATCAAGGAGAATCAACAGAGTCACACTCCCCCTGTCTTTCTCCCAACATAGGTCATCATACAGGGCGACCAAGGCTGTTTCTGTGCCAAAACCAGGCCTGAAGCCGGACTGAAATGGATCCAGATAATCAGTCTCATCCAAGAGTGTCTGGAGCTGGCTCGCAACCACTCGCTCAAGGACCTTGCCCAGGAATGGAACATTTGCCACCGGTCTATAGTTATTAAGATTTTCAGCAATGAAAAGGAGAAACCATACAAGGACCTGCTACCCGTCCATTCCCAGGAATATTACCACTCATCACCTAGAGTCAAGCCAAACAACAACAACAAAATTAAGATCTTCAACAGAACCTTCCGTTTTCAGAGTATCACTTGTTAAATTTTAAGAAAGCTTTGTAACTGTAGCATATTACCATTTCTGTGTCAGTTCATTTTCTCTTTTCCTGTGCCTTCACTTCATAAGCATCCGTATAAACACTACAGTTGATAAGGGAAGACAAAAGAGTCCTAAAATCTGCATGATCCAACTTCAACCCCAATTCTGCTGCTATGGTAGCCATCAACACTTCTGCACCAATTTGAATAACACTTGCCGAAGGAACACGGCCAGCTTTGGCCCTCATACAGTACCTGAAGGTCCACAGAGTAGTTCTACATGCATTATAGGGAGAGGGCATCGCTCAACAGCTCAGGTAAAGAACATGCCTTCTATGTAGTAGGCCCAAGATTCAACCCCTGGCATCTCCAGTTAAAATGAGATCAACTATCAGTCCTAAAAAGACCTCTTTCTAACAAAAGAAGACACCTCTTGACAGCTGGAATAGACAAAACTGAGCAAGACAGATAAATGCTGTAATAGAGCATATGTTAGGCCTAGAAATGGGGGAAGCTTTTCAGCAGCTGCACCTAGGGTCTGGAACTCCCTTCCAAAGGAGGCCTATCTCATCTCTTCACTAACAACCTTCCGGCAGTTGGACCTTCCTTTTCAGGAAGACATTTGGTGTGCAATTTTAATTTGCTCTTTTAGTTGGTCTCTATTTTTTGAATATTTTGAATATTTGTATTGCTGTTGCATTGTGGTTTTCTGCTTG
Source organism: Anniella stebbinsi (assembly GCA_029215795.1). NCBI lineage: Eukaryota > Metazoa > Chordata > Lepidosauria > Squamata > Anniellidae > Anniella > Anniella stebbinsi. Next base: position 85,836,688 of record JARDYH010000005.1, on the reverse strand, counting down.
TGTTTTTATATTTTAAATCTGAAAGATTATTTAAGTATTAACTTCTTAACTTTTTGTAAGCCAACTAGAGTTCTTGAGATAAAAGGCAAGAAACACATGTTCTAAAGTAAGCAAATAAATAAATATATGTTAATTGCTAGTACAACCTTGGAATTTTATTAAGGGAAGAGAGGAATGGCAAGTGTGGCAGGCCTGCATGGCTCCGTCCAACCTTCAAGCATAGGATACCAATTTAGCTACACAGGCGCTACTTTTTTTTGCCACCATAGTAGTCTCATCATAAGAATCTTCCAATCAAATAATAGATAGAAGATAGTCAAAATACTCCAGTACTTGCTTCTACTGCCATACCAAAAACACGTTTCCATACAGATCTATTTGCACCTGCATTCAGAAGCATTGATTACTATCATATACAAGTTGTTTGGAGTAATACAAATTATTAACACAAAAATACCAAGGGGGGGGGGGGGATCTCTACCTCAAATGATTCTCTGCAATTCAACCTGACTTATAAAATATTTAGATGAGGAGCAGAGTGTTCTATATGACTGCTATTAAAAGGCTGTGTTTTATTACATGTGTTAGTGCCTCTGTTCCAAATGACATGTTACTTTAGAGGGGGAAACAACTGTTTCTTCATTGGAAAGAATCGAAGTATGCCTTAAATTAATTCCATTTTTGCTTATTTCAAAATAACATTTGTAAATCTGTATTTTAAAAAAAGAAAATCAAAACTGAACAGAAGCACTGAGCTCAGCTTCAGAATCTGAAAGCAGTATTTTTCTGATCACTTCTGCTCAAGAAGAACAGATGCGAATTAATGAAAATGTTCCAAGGACATTAGGAAGTTTCCAAATTTGGATAGTAATTTCAAAAGCCAGCTTACAACAGATTGGCCAGAATGTCAGACTGCTTAAATTAAAAAAAAAAAGAAAGAAAGAAATGGTGGGGGAATCTATTCCCTTGCTGAGAATTAATTGGCTTTCTGTCAGCACATTAGATGAGGACCTGGCATATATCCATATGACCTCTTTATGTAATCTCAAAGGCGGCTCTGAAACAAGATTGCCTATGTAGAGTATGAAGTCCTGGGTGCTCCATGTGATATGTGCATAAAAATACAAAACTGAATATAGTAGTATCTTGGGAAACCATGAAGAGATATATAAACAAATATGTTTGCCACTTTAGAATATTGAATGTAAGCACACATAAATGCCCATTAGCTTACTTTCTGGTATTGCAGCTTTAACTAAATATATGCACGTTAAATCTTTCTATATTTCATACTGCCTTCTCAACATAAGGTTTCCAAGTAAAGCATTAAAACTTTACTTGTGTGCTGTGGCTTTACAACAGTGTGATGTGGCTGCAAGAAAAGCAAATGCTATTTTGGGATGCATTAGTAGAAGTATGCCTTCCAAATCGTGCGAGGTACTGGTTCCCCTCTATTCGGCACTGGTTGGGCCTCATCTTGAGTATTGTGTCCTGTTCTGGGCACTACACTTCAGTAAGGATGCAGACAAGCTGGAAGGGGTCTGGGGTCTGGAAACAAAGCCCTATGAGGAGAGACTGAAAGAACTGGGCATGTTTAGCCTGGAGAAGAGAAGACTGAAGGGAGACATGATAGCACTCTTCAAATACTTGAAAGGTTGTCACACAGAGGCCAGGATCTCTTCTCGATCAACCCAGAATGCAGGACACGGACTAATGGGCTCAAGTTACAGGAAGCCAGAATCCAACTGGACGTCAGGAAAAACTTCCTGACTGTTAGAGCAGTACGACAATAGAACCAATTACCTAGGGATATTGTGGGCTCTCCCACACTAGAAGCATTCAAGATGCAGCTGGAAAGCGATCTATCAAGTATGCTTTAAGATGGATTCCTGCATTGAACAGGGGGCTGGACTCAATGGCCTTATAGGCCCTTTCCAGCTCTACTATTCTATGATTCTATGAAAACAATAGTTATACAAAATCACAACTCTATGATTAAGCAATGGCTATTAATCAAGATACAAAAAAGTTAGTAACTCTTATACCACTAAAGTGTTAATTTAGTGCTTAAATGTAAATATTTATTACTTTTATATACTGCCCCATAGCCAACGCTCTCTGGGCAATTTACAAAGATTAGCATTTGGTGCATGGCAAATTATTCTAGCGAGGGAGTACGTGGGGATCACTTCCTGTTCAAATGCCATCAAATTCCTGGTAACCGCAGTTTGTACTGCTGGCTGAGAGAGAAAGGCATGTACTTGTGCAATTTTTAGCACTGTACCCTCCCTCTCCTGGCCTAATTTTTCTATCAGTTGTTTCTGATTGATTAATTGCCCATGTTTGAAGAAATCCTTAAAGCAATAAAACCCTTTGGATTTCCACATAGCCATTTCCACTACTGTTAATCTACCTTCAAAAGCTGGGTGTTGAGCCATCGGAATTAACAGTGAGAGCCCTGGATTTTGAATTCTGCCCAGAAACAAACTGGTAAGCCAGTGCACTTGTTTAAGCCGTGCAGACATGTGCTCAGTTCCACTTGTACCAGTTAACTAGCTACTATTATTTTGGACCAGTTGACATTTCTAAATATTGACAACCACATGTATAATGCATCATTCGAACATCGGAGTTATGGCATGGCATACCTGTGACATTATCATGTTTCTCTATGAAGGGCTAAATCTGCAAAATCTACCAAAGTTGGTGGAAGGTGCCAAGAGCCATGGATGCCAAGAGAAGATCCAGGCAAAATCTGAAACCTCCACACCACCTGGTAGAGTCCAATCTGAGTATCTATAAACCCTACTCCTCCCATTTCATCTTAAAATCTGACTGTGAGGTAGATTTCAAATCAGTTTTTACCCCATTCCTATTCCACACACACATATTTTTGGTAATATCTTGCCGGATGAAGAGGTCTGGAGATCTTGAAAGCTTGCACATTTTTAAATGAATTTTGAATTGGCCTAATAAAGGTATTACACTATGGCAAAATCTTATGGAAAAATTGGCTACCTTTCCCTTTTGAATGTTACTTGGGCATCCATCAGCAAGGCTGTATTTAAAAACTAAAGCGGTGAGCGGTGAGCCCGGCTCATCAATGGATTTGCAACCCCATCCAGAAGTGACTGAATCTCATTTGCTTGCTCAACTGTAACACCTACCACAGCATCTCCATACTGTCTAGGTACCATTACACCATAGCCTAAGTATATTTGCTATTTCCACAGAACAGAAAATGGAGATATATGCACACATGCAAACTACATTTCCTCAAGTTAAAATCAGTATTTTAATGTTTAGCTGACAAGTGAATGTGCAACAATCACTTGATTCTATAAACTGAAATAATTCAGACACTAACAGATTATTCTGTCAAACCTATTTCTCCGTCCTGTTTATAAACTAGGGAGTAAGCAAACTAATGCAAGGTATTATGTGCAAGAAAACAGACTAATAAATCTCCAAAGTGGAAATGAGGCATAAAAATACACCCCTATTTGATACAAGAGCAAGCTTTGTGCTGCCTGCCACTCTAACATCTCTTCCAAACATAAATTTTAGTCTATATTTTCTATACATCGTATTTATTACTCACCCATGTTGAGTTGCCGTTCACAGATGAACTACACTGTTATGATAGTTTTGTAACATGACATTGTGAAAATGAGCTGTAGGATATGGTTGAAACCATGTTTACTCAGTATAATATAGCATATTTATTCAACTGTGAATACCTGAAAAGAGATATTGTGTGAACCAAAGAGATGTTTTCCAGGAGCAGATTTGACCTCTCCAGGCCAGATCGTTACCTGCCTCAAAAATTCTTCTTACAATTATTCTTCCAACACACTATTATTTGTTCAGCTGCCTGACAGCTCCCTTCAGAAGTGGATATATTGCTCTCCCCAAAGCTATAGTTATTGCAGAAACACTATTTCTTTCTTTGAAGCATTATACTGCATACATAGCAGAAGGCGAGTAGCAGCTAATTACAACAATAGGGTAGTGAATTTGTAAACATGCCATATCTGTTTTTTCTATATTCTGGGGCACATCCAAATGTACATTTAAACTACTCAAGTAGGCTGTATCTCCACATCTTCATGCTCAGTCTTCAATTCATGGAAGAACTTCTCCAATTCCCATCATTTTTCCCCCCTTACTTTTCTGCTCTCATCAGTTCAAGAAATAAATCTTAAAATTACTCAGGACTGCCATGCCAGCTCTTTGCTGTCTGAATTAGCTCTGCTGGGCTACTTGCCAGCTACCTTTCTTTGGACCACAGTTACTTTTTGTTTTGTGGACCCCGGGCTTCTTTCAGCTTAGAGACTAATCCTTTTCAAGAATGTTTATTTTCACCTTTTTTTTAATGAGACACCGTTCTTATAACTGTGGGTTACATGGGAAAATTGCTCCATAATTATACTAAGTGTTCACAGTTATACTTAAGAACAAACAAAAACAGGTGGATCCTCCATTCCTATAACTCTCTCATTGCCAATACGAGAGTGCCTTAACGACAAAGTTGAATTCAAGGTTCAAGTCCTAGTTCATATATTAACCCACCAAGTAATGCTGGACAACCTACTATTTCAGCCTTTGCTTCCCATTGTATAGTGGCTGTATAATTTTCCTCTTTACAGGTTTATTATGGAGATAACATTTATTCACTATTTCCATTTATATCCTGCCCTTCATAAAAAAAAATCCTAGGGAGGGTAACAATTTAAATACCTCCAATAATAATATAATGAAAAATAAAACCTTAATAAAACCAATTAGTCAGTAGCAGAGCTAACCTGATGTACTGAACAAAATGTCTGACATAGCTCCAACTCCTGAAGGACTTGTGTAAATTATTAGGTGTCCTACGTTGCACTGAGAATGCCAACAAAATGGCTTGTCTTGTTCAACTACTTTTGGTAACTGCCAAGTTAGTGGATGTGAGAATGGTTTGACAGTGGAATGAAGACAATGATGGTGATGAAGAGGTTTATTGAAACTGCTTGGCCTAGAAAAAGTTTTATGATTTAACTTAGTTATTTTGATTTAAATGTAACATGGCTTCAGACAGGTTGGAATAGCCCTTAGTTTGTACAGAGAAGACTTCAAGCAAATGTATGCAGGTGTCACAGTTGAACATACTGTGCCCATCTCATCTGAGTGAAGCCTGCTGATACCCCTAGGTATGGCTCCTGCATTGGCGCACCCCTATAACCCCCTGAGGGCTATGTCCACTTTATTCCCCTGAGGGGAGGCTGCCCCATAGTAAGGGGCACTGAGAAAATATATAATGCTGTCCCTTGGCCTACTAATCTCCCCTGGCTTCAAATGGGATTATCTGCAAAACTATGTACTGGTTAGGGAAAAGTGCCACCTAGTGACTGAAGATGTAACTGCAGGCATCAAACACTTTTAATTAAAATTAATACATTTTAAAAAACAAAGAACCCTGAGGTGAACAGCCCTAAGATTCCCTTAGTATGCATGCCAAGTTTCATGTGCCCAGATTTCATGATCGTGGTGCTATGGCACTGCCAGACACACACACATCCTCTTTTAGTATTATAGATAATATGGTTATTGTGTAACATAAATGCACTACCGTGTTTCTGGGCCTACATATTTCTTATATCTTTACAATTAATGATAGTCACTGGGATATTACATCATTGAAAAATAAAAGTTTAAGGAGAAATTACACTTACATAGCTGCCATTTTGAAATGCAAATCTGAGAGTTTTCCGTGCTTCAATTTTGGCAGATTTGGGATATGATAATTAGCTATAATTTTGAGTGGAAAATAAACGTTTCTGTTACAATTCTGCTCACTTTCAGTGCTTTTCCTCCATATCTTTCCTAAATTAACAAGAGGAGATAGCTTGAAGATATCGTTCTGCTGTTCACTTCTACCATCCCACCTGAACCCCTATGCCATATCTCCCTTTGCCTATAATAATCTCTATATGGGAGCTCCTGCATCCTTTCCCATACCCTTGGACAAAAAAAAAAAAACACCACAATCAGCAAGCATATCTGATACAGCTTAGTTGTTATAATAAAATAAAACTATTAATTTCCACTATTCTGGAATACATGTGCCTACAAGATCTTCCCCTATCTGGCTGTTTACAAATAGTACTTATATATCCATATTTATTTATTTATTGCACATGAATTTTCATTGGCTAGAGCCTACTTCATCAAATGCATGAAGTGAGCTGAAAGATGGCAGGCATATTGCTAGATACTAATATAATTGCTATTATAAAACTATATGGACTGTGCATTTAACCAATAAAACAGCAGATTAGAATCAGTACTAAGGAGATAGGCTTCCCAAAAGAACACATTCTTTCATTTCTAAGCTTTGCATCACCACTACTGCCCTTTTTAACAAGAGGAAATTAAAATGCAAGAGACCATGAAAATGTGCTACTGTGTTGAGTGCCTGAATGAACAGAGCCAAGAAATTCAACGATGTTGCTGCTGTAGCCACCTAATTACATTCTTTTGCCTAGAAAGCTTTTCCTATCACACACAAATACCGCATCAACTAAAGTATGCTATAGTAAGCTATTTCCCTTTATGCTAAATAAATATGTTTATTCTTAGAAAGTCTGTCCTTAGGGCAGAGGACCTCTGATTTGCTTCACAGACAAACAATGACAGTTGTCACAACAGCAGCCTGACAGTAGTCTGTAAATTTGTTTTTCTGAGGGTGGCACACACAGCCCTAAGGAAAGGAAAGCTGTCATTATATACCATGCTCCAGGCTGACAGCTGAGGCATGAGGGTGTAAGAAAACTGGAGGATAAGACAAGAGGAGAACTTGGAGTACAATATATCTCAGAAGAAAACAATTTACTTCAAATGCTAAAATATTATGAATTGCCTAGGAGTCTAGCAAAGTCAAACAAGATTTGTGTTAGAAATTGTGCATTCCTCTCAATTGTGCATATAAATCACAATAAAATTGGGTGTTGACAGAAATGAAGCCCACAGTTCTTCAGTCATATTTGGCTTTGTGCTTTTGTTCCCAGCTCTGTGTTTGTTGCAGGTATAACATTCATCTGTAGATGCTTCAACTCCATACTAATGCAGTCTTCTCCAACCTAGTGCCCTCCAGTTGTTTTAAACTTCAATTCTCAGGAGCCCCAGGCAGCATAGCCAATGGTCAGGGATGCTGGGAGTCATAGTCCAAAACATCTGGTGAGCACCAGGTTGGGGAAGCCTGTACTAGTGCAATACTGCAACAATAAATACCCAGTCATAATTTGAATGCATGTTTACATTTTAGGACCTTTATCCACAATAAATGGAAAACACGATGGAACAGTTTGTCCACATTTGTTGTTGTTGTGAAGTATTCCTTATAATAAAATCCTAATGCACAACAATAAATTTCACATGAATGACAAATCATAGTTGATAAATTTGCCCTCCGACAGACAAATCCTGTCCTCTATCAAGACTGTGCAATCTATGTTGCCATCAAGGTTATTACATTTCAATGCAATGTTACTAGACAAAAATTCTCCTTGGTACAGACATTAGTGACCTGTTTTCCAGCTCTATATTTAATAATTAGCTAAGTAAAATGATTTGACTAGATACCAATGACTATACTGCAGTCACTATAAAATCCTAATTTTGCTGCACACATGATGCACGGCTCAACTGTCCCTCATTTACCAAGTTAAAGGATAGCAAATCTAATTCCCACAATCTCATGCCAAACATCCAACCACTTTATAAATAGGGCATCATAAAGTTTTGGCATGTTACATATGCTGTAGTTTTCTGTATCTATCTCAGGGACATTATTTGAAATAAAGATGGTGTTGGAGGCAGGTGTTGCACTTTACAACATGCCAGCTTCCCAGTTACATTTTTTAAACTCTAAAACAAATTTTTAAAATCAGGAGGGGCAGGAAGCAATTCATGCCTCCAGGTATCAAGCAGGGGATACCTGGTCTCTATAAAAGCCAGATTCCAACTTTCTGTCTCATTCCAGTGTGATCAATGAAAGGGTGGAAAGGCAGGACTATGCAGACAGAAGTCACCTTCTCAGTGGTTGGAGGTCACCAAGGCAGGAAGCAGTTTGGCTCCCACTTCAGCCTATCCAGTACCCGACAAACCATGCTTCTGCTCCCAACCTCTACAATGCACAGAACATTACCATGGGTCTGAATGGCTGGATTATTTTTGAAATTCTGGACAAATGCATACATGAGAAAACAAAATAGCGCCTCCAACCAGCTGTGTGAAAAATAATCATTTTCTAAGTGCCACACATGAAGGGTCACTAGGGTAGTGCTTGGAGAAGCAGCTTCTCCAGGTGACAGCAAAGGCAGGTGCCTCCATTGTGTGGAAAGGGAATTACCAGTGTTATCTCCAATCAAGGATCCCTCTCCCCTTGCAGTGGCATATGAAGAGGAACCTCATGGGGGGGGGGGGGGGGGGGAGTTTGGAGCTTGGGAGGAAAACCTCCACAGGGCACAAGTTTCCCACCCCTATTATTATTCTCCTTTTTATTGTGAATATCAACACAATAGAACAGAAAATAAATTGTAAAAAAGAAAAACAAAGAAACATTACACATAAGAATATCTGCATTTTTTTCATCAAATGTATCATTCGAGGGGGGGGAGAGTTATACATAGGTTTCAAGAAAAGCAGACCAAATATCCCTGTATTTATCCACTTGCAAGTCGTGCCTATATAACACCCGTTCAAATGTTGATAGTGTTGTCAAGTCCTCAATCCATTGCAGTATGGGAGGTGAGCATTTGTCCTTCCAACATGATAATATAAGTCTTTTAGTTATCATCAGGGCTCTGAAAATCCATTTGCGCTGACCACGTGTTAACTTCCAAGAAGTCAGTAGGTAATTTAGGAGGACATGCACATCGTTCAATATTATAGATTGTTTCAGTACAAAGTTTATCCTTATTATAACCTCCTCCCAAAAGGGAGTGACTACAGAGCATTGCAAAACATGAATTAAAGAAGCATTAGGTGCATTACAACTCCAATTGTGCAAGTCAGACAGACCCTTATTGAAAAGGCATTGTGGAGTCCAATAAACCCAAAACAAAACTTTTTGCTGAATATGACATAGTCTAAGATCCATAGAAGCTTCAGATACAGATGCTAGGACAACAATCCGTTGCTTAGGCAAAATAGGACACTCCAATTCGCTATTCCAACCCGATGCACGCGGTACCGGTGGAATGGAGACCGAGGCCGCCGGGGAGGATATCTTAGGTCCCATCGGTACCGGCGATCTGTTCGGTGCCGATGCCGACGAGCGCGGTACCGGTGAGGAAGCCGCTTTCGGCGGTTTCTGTTTGGACGGCGCTCTTGGTGGTTTTTTGTGCTTCGACTTATCCCGATGTTTCTTTGGTATCTCAGAAGGGGTTTTGGATTCCTTCGGGGGGGGGTTTGGCTTCGGAGCCTCCGAAGCCGAAGATGTGTCGGCTGCTGTGAGCTTTTTCGCGTGGTCCATCGAGGACTTCTCGGAGACCGGGGCCGGCACGACCGCAGTCAGCGGATCCACCGTCTCAAGGGCTTGTTTCCACAGGAGGGCCCGAAGGCGGTCAGCCCTATTCTTCCTCGTTTGGCGGGAAAATCCCCGGCAATGGCTGCAAGCGTCCACAACGTGAGCCTCACCGAGGCACAGCAAACAGCGAGAATGGCCGTCGGATAAGGTGAGCTTTGCGCTACAAGACAAACACATCTTAAACAAGGCGTTCTGCGCCATTTTAGCGGCCAGCGATCCTCACGGGCAGTAGGAAAAACTTGCCCGACAAAAAAGAAGAGGGTAGGTGAGCACCCACCCCGTAGCTGGGCACAAGTCCTGCTAGGAAAAAAAGAGCAATAGAGAGAATATAGGAAAGATTTTTTATTATTTTTTTTTTTAGAAGAAGAATATAGACGGAGAGAAGGTAGGAAAACAAAAACTGATAGGAGTCTAAGCTATTAAGAATACTCTACGAACACTATACGAACGATTTGGAGAAATAACAAGAGAGAAGACTTCCGCGAGGCGTTCTGCACGGCGGTCGAAAAAGAACTGAGGTAGGCAGGAACCCTGAGCATGCGCGATAGGGCGGTGGGGGAAGGGGTTCCCGCCAGAAAAGTCTAAGCTCTAGAAGCTTCCGGAAGAGGCTCGGCGCCAGCGCGAGCCCATAATGTGTGATGCACAGAGACCATGAAGAAGAACTTATAAATATGGGTCGTTGGTCAACGTGTCTGTTCAGATGCTATAAGTGTTTCTAACAGTGCTAGAGGCTCTGAGGCTGTAAAGCAGCTGGACCAAACCTAGATTCCAGCAGGTGTTGCAATTGCAAGTATTGCCATTCAGCCGTAGTAGGTAAATTCTATTTAACACACAAATTGGAAAAGGACAAAAACTCGTCAGAGCCTATTAATTGATCCAAAGTAAAAATCATCTTATCTGTCCATGTCCTCCACAAGAACGCTTTCTTTCCCATTCTTAAATCTGGATTTCCCCATAAAGTCAATTTTGCATGAGAGAATGGATCAAACTGTAATTGACGTGATACTATATGCCACACCTCCCTAGCAGCCAAAATTGTAAGAGGGGGGGTTACTTATTCTAATATGACGAGAGCCGGGCGCTACCCAAGGCTTCCAGAACTGACCATGGTGGCAGATGTGAGCGAACAGGAGAAGACCATAGTACAAGCCAATAGATAGGTCCAATGGTACAAAGCAAGGTCTGGAAAACCAAACCCATCTTCTTTAACTGGAAACTGCATCCGTTTCAAAGGTATTCAAGGTGGGGAAGAACCCCAGAAGAATTTAAGAAACAAAGCGTTAAGTTGTTGGAAATATTTGCTAGGTATAAGTAAAGGAATCCCATGCATAACATAGAGAATTCAAGATATAGGGCTCATCTTAAATGTGTTGACTTTACCCTCAAACTCAGCTTTAACGATGCCCATCTATCTATATCTCGTGCAATCTCACTATTCAGTTTATTTAGATTTTAGTCAATTGAGATATATCTCTTGGAATAAGTATTCCCAGAGAGGTAATAAAATCCAGGCACCATCGAAATTGACCATTAGCAAACACACTAGAAAATAAGCTATTTCTAATCAGTATCAATTCAGACTTTGACCAATTAACTGAATAACTGGACAGATTATTAATTGATTAAGTATTAATCAATTTCATCCATGCGGGAATAGATGCCTGGAGTTCACAAATAAACAATAAAAGATCATCAGCATAAAGAATAATTTTAAATTCTAAGTCAGCATGCACAAACCTATGAATACTACTATTCTGTCTAATTGTGAAAGCCAGGGGTTCCAAACATAGATCAAGTATCAATGGGGAATGCGGACATCCTTGCCTAGTACCTCACCCAAGCACGAAAAAAGCAACAACCAACCATTGGTCATAACTCTTGCTCTTGGAGTCAAATATAAAATTCTATCCCACTTCAAAAATTCTACTGGAAAACCAAAATTACTCAATGTAGCAAGCATAAACTTCCAATGAATTTTGTTGAAAGCCTTCTCAGCGTCCAAAGAGACAATGGCCGCCTGGTCCATTCTTTCTCTATTTAAAGTTATCAAATCCACAATTAATCTCAAATTATCACCCCCCTGTCTGTTTTTAATAAATCCCACTTGATCTGGTCTGACCAATGTTGTAATGACTTGTTGCAATCTATCCCACTTGATCTGGTCCGACCAACATTGCAATGACTTGTTGAAATCTATTGGCTAAAATTGCCGTTAGTATTTTATAACCCAGTTTGCCAGTTCCCCATCAGCCCAACTGTATCGGGAGTTACAAAAATGCAAGCTAAACAATATTCTTTCTCAGCAAGCGGAATTTGCCCTAGCTTGTTTGAGACAGACATACTGGGGAAATGGCGAACGTCCCAGTAAAATATTAGCACACCATCTTAAACACCAAAAAGTAATTTCTGCCATTAAAGATGAGAACAACACAATACATACTTCTACAGATATAAATTTAAAATTTTAAAGATTTTATACAGAGTTGTATAGTAAGGGTAGCGAGATATCGGAGCAGGATATGAATACTTTCTTTGATCAGGTTAAGCTCCCTTGCTTAGATTCCTCGTAAAGACAATATATTATGGCTCCTATAAGACTCAAAGACATTACAAAAGCAATTATGAGTATGAACAATGGGAAATCCCAGGTCCAGATGGGTTCCCAATTGAATGGCATAAAACCTTTTCTACTTTTCTAGCTCCAAAACTTTATCAACTTTACAAATATATATTTGAAGCGGGTTTGCTTTCTTCATCATTAAATTATGCTTTTATTACAGGCATCCCTAAACCTGGCAAGGACCATACTAACTGTACTATCAACCGATTTCACTAATAGATGTTGATATTAAAATATTAACAGCAAGGTTTCCCATCTCTGACCTAGTTCACTGATCCATCTCACTTCTCTGCCTTGAAATTTGTTATTTTTACCCATTCAGTCCCTGGTCTGCCTTGAATTTGCACATGCGTAGCGATCCTGCTCACTGCTTTATAACCCTCATGCACATCTGACAGCTAGCAACTGAGACCAGTGGAGGGAAGTGACAAGCATGAAGTTGGGCGGTGGGGGAGAGTCAAAAGTGGCCAGTGGCTGCAGCAGAGAGGGAACATCTGGGGAGGGTAGCATCAGTTCAATAGAACTTGAAGCAGCCTTTAAAAATAAAAAAAATGTTTGCTAGCCAGAGAAGTGCTGAAGTGAAGGATGAAATTGACAGGGACATTGACAAGAGAGAAATATGGCTATGCTGGGTTCAATAGTGGTCTTGCACACTTGCTCCAGACACCTAAAGTATTTTTTTAAAAGTTTGTGAACATGCTCCTGGATTCATAGGGGCTGAGAAACTTATCTCTCCTTGGCAATCTGATGCAGAAGGGGAAGAGAGTTTTCTTTGTATGCCAGCAACCCCAGCAGGACAATTGCAGAAAGGATGCTGGTGTAGGTAACAAGAAAATGAGGATTTCCACTGCAAAGGCTTCTGGGATACATCTAGTAGCAGCTATGAGGACTGAGAGGGACTGAGGAAGTGGCTTAGTGTGACATGTGAACTCGCCTAGTATCATAAACTAGAGAAGATTCATCATATGAGATGGGTAGCAACCAGAAAAGCAATCTCAGGCAACAAGTTATTATTCTTTCAGGCTTTTGAATCCTCTGTATCTCTGCTGTTGTGCTGTATTTTAAGTAGTTTTGTGTTTATGATTTTAGTTTTCATATTGTGTCTGCGTCTAGCATTTGCTGCTTTTAAGTGATTGGTTATTGTAGTATTCCCATTTTTTAACATCGATTTTGGATATTTTATCTTTGTTGTTGTGTGACAAAAGTGTTTAGCTATAAGGCAACTAATAAATTTTAGAAATAAAATCAATTTCTGGATAGACTATGTCCTATCTGACTGATCAGAGAGGCAGAGAATTGGGTAGATTTGGTCGAACAACATTTACTATTTAATAGGTTTAAAATTTTGAGCAATAATATTATTTATTCATATAAACATTCATGTCTTTCTTCAAATTGGTTCCAAAAGTAGAAAGAATTTAAGGGATCATTTAATCCATTCCGATATTGATACAGTTGAGAGAAATAGTGTATCAGGTATGAGTCATGTTAAATGTCGCAGGTATGCAGTTGCTTGTTATCTAAGGAAGTCAGCTGTTTTAAACATCTTTTTTTTTATTATTATTATTATATAATTTTTATTGATTTTTTCAACAAACCAAACAACATATACATAATACATAAACAAACTAACTCCCTCGACTTGCTGTTTTAAACATCTTCATATATTCTTCAGACTACAATATTTTTCAAACTTTACAACAAAAGGATAGTTTCTGTTTTGTTATGTCCTAGTGGTTTATTATCTGATGGATAATTCTCTTAGCATTAGAGTTAGCATTGCTGAACATAATTCTGAAATCAAGATCAGAGTTGTGGAGGCACCCGTAGTGATCCATTTCAATAATGCTCATTGGCATACTGATTTCAAATAGCCTCCTGGGACGAATTACATGAGGATGTAGACCACTCCCTCCTGAAGCCCTGCCCTCGTTCCCCAAAGCCTGGAGAATATAAGCTCACTCCTTTCTCTGTATACATCACTCCATGCTTCTCTGTGCATGGAGAAAGGGGACACCTTTCCCTTCTCAGCGCTAGAGAAAGGTTGCGTGCCTGTAGCTCTGAGAAGGAAAACACAGTCAGTGATGGTAGCTTTTCTCTAGCATTGAGCAGAGGCTCTGAGAGAGGAAAGGGCCTGTGGCAGAAGCTGGCAGACCCAATGGATCCAGCCCATAAGTCAAAGCTTCTCCATCCCGGCTTTACAGTGTTCTTTTATAAATGAACTCCTCTTGTGAAGGAGGAATCCATTTGCTTAGCATTCAGATTGAAGGCATGGGTTTTCCTAGATTGTACTAGCTAGAAATTTGGATGTAAGGCTATATACATGTATGAAATATATTTATAAATACGGATGTGAATTTATTTATAGAAACATTGTCTGTTCCTTGATAAGAAGCTGGAACCCATGAGAAGTAATTCAGTTGGGAAAGGAGCACTAAGTAACTGACTGCTAAATTAAGTCACTTTTCAATTTTTTAAGGGAATGTAAATGTAATGCTCCTTGTAATGTGCAATGAAAGAGAGAGAAATTATAGATTTATAGAACGGCTTTGTGATTGTTTATAGGAAAAAGGAACATTAGTATTCAGATTGTACTAAGAGGCAACATGAATTTTTGAACCAATAATTTGACTGCTTATTAATGTAGTTCTGATGGATTCGTAATATGTTATAATTTCCTAGCTTTACTTTTTAGATTAGTACATTATTCTTTGGAAATTTTAGAGCAAGTGAGTTCATTCTAAAACTACAATATCTGGACTATTGAATAGGGTAGTTTAAAAGATGGCTTTTAAAAGGAATGGCTTAACTCCCTTTACAGAACTGCTTCCTACAAAAAGTATTTTATTTGTTTAAAATATAGCACCTAAGAATATGACTGAAATGGGGACACTACCAGATACCTGTAGTGTGTGCTTCTCTGTGTTTAGCTGCCAGTTACCAGCAGCTTGGATGTGTTCAAATGTCTCAGTCAGCAGTCATCAACTAATCATTACTCCTGATGAGTATCTCTTATTGCCATAGTTGGCAATTATTCATTTGGGTGGAATTAAGTATTATTTTAAGTGTATTCTTATCAGGGCTCAACAATCTTGCTCGGCCACCTTGTAAGAGCAAGGGGTCAGCCAGGCAAAAAATGGCACCCTCTGCTATTCCTCACCATCTCTGAAGTAGGTGCCAGAGGCATGATGGTTTGTTTTTGATTGTGCTGCGTTTTAGATATGCAGCATAAAGTCAAGGACAAGATTTTGAGAGTCTTTAGACGAGTAATTTATCGCACGCTCATGACTAGTCTTTCGCAGGTCATTTTGATGATGCATCAATCCTCCTGCTTCTTCTGTTGTTTTTTCCACTACAAAATATGACCCCGAAAATCCGTTTCTTCTCGTCTCTGATGGCAGTTAGTGCCATTTCCTGCTGTGTGCAGAAGCTGCGCTACAAAACACCCACTGAATAGGCCACATGATTGCTACTTGCTTCCTCTTTCATCCCAGTATGAAGAAAGAGGAAGCTGCTCATTCCTATTGTGGGACAGAAGCAGGAGGCAAAACAACGATAGGGAAACGTGACCACACCCCCTGGTCTGAAAACGCTCATTGAGCTTCTCTTAGGCAAGAGGGATATCCTTGCAACTCAAAATTGGTTGACTCCTGTTTGTTATTTAAGTGTGTATTTTTGATATAGTGCTAGGGTCACTACTTTCTATTACTTTACATTAAATTCATATATTTGTACGATATATAGCAGTATTTGTACTTGTACTGTTACATGGAACAGACATTATCACTATATTTCAAGTGAACAGCTATGATATTAGTGGATTGCTTATGGCCACCTAAGTAATTCACTGCTGAGGTAGCATTTAAATGACTTCTTGGCTCAGATTCTTAGTCATAGCTCTCCAACTTGTCTCAGGTCAAACTTTGATTGGTCTCCAATGTCTCTATCAAAAATTAGCACAGCCAAAACACCCTTCACTTTGAAATTGTAGCAAGAAATATTTACTGAAGATTACAGTGAAGTTGTATATGTTTATATCAACAATATTCTGCACTGGACTAACTGAAAACTTTCAGAATTTGTTTGATTTGTTTGGTTTTATTAATACCACACATTCTAAAAGTGTATTTTGCCCACTTAAACATAACTCTCTAGCATGTTATAATAGGTACAGTGTAGTAATAATTTCTTCTTGTGTAATCTTAAAATATGCAAGCAATTAGGACAAGATAATTAGTAATTCTGAGATTATCCTCAACCACTTGCTGCTGCTGTCTCGCCTTTACTATTTAGGTATCACAGCCCAGCAACCTGGCATCCAGATAACTTCTTTGTTCCGCTGCCACCAGTACCTTCTCAGGTACACCCACAGACCACACCAGAAAATGGAATTAACAAGAATTTATTAATAAGAAATTGTGTGTCAACAAGCTTAATGGTTACTTCAGTTCAACTGTGTATTGGTTACAAGGTTTCAATGCTTATTGGTTTCAGTCAGAACTCTTATACTTTAACAAACTGTTCCTTATTTAATCTATGCTCTAAAATCTTTTCTCAATCTCTCAATTCTCAAATCCCTTTCAACGTCTCTCTCAAAAATCCCCCTCAAATCTCCCCCCAATCAACCTGTCAGCTCTCTCTGTCAGATACATATATACACTCCACTTGCTCTCTATTTCCTCCCACTCTTACACAACTAACCAATACAGGCACTCTAAACAACTAGCCAACCAGCACTCACTTTCTATTCAGGCACACAGCCAGCCAATCTAGGCACTCCATACTTACCTAGACCTTTAACTACAAACAGTAGGTACATTTCAGCCTAGTTATTTACTTTACCTGTTATTATTCTTACTTCCTTTTAAAGACATAAACAAATGCATATCACAAACAATAAACTTTGCAATATATTTACAACTACAAACAGTAGAACATCACAGTAATGACCTCAGAAATTCCTCAGGTGATTGTTTCCATTATTTTATTCTTCAGTGATCTCTTCCATAATAAAACTATAAAGGCCTTCCTGGTACAAAACATTTGCTATAACATTCTCTCTACCCAACGCACACACACACACCTATTAGCAACATATGCAAAAGTTAGAAGCTTAAGTTAAATATTCACAAACAGTAAGAACATTATTAATATTTTTAGTTAAATCTTTACAATGATGAAATAAGTAAGCCATTCCAGCTGGCTATTATCAAGTCTTTAAAGGATAAAATGCAATATACCATTTCAGACTTAAGGAAAGTAAAAATGTATGAAAACATAAAAGTATCCATACTACATAATTTTCCACAGATTTTATATCTGTGCTTGATTACTGAATCTTACAGTAAGAGCAGTGAAAATTTGTTCCAGTAAGTAGCCAAGCATTTTAAACTATCATAAACCACTTAAAAACAATGCCCAACAAAACAAAAATTACAAAAAGACTAATTTATTTCAAGTTACTAGATATTCTTGTTTTAAACTAAGAATTTGAATGAACTAGAACTTTATGGTCTGTGGACACCAGTTCGTCTTTCAGAATGTGAAAGATCAACAGATATCAAGCAGACATATATGCTTATCCTATAAGGAAAAAAAGGGCTTCTATTAAGAAGCCCAGTAAAAGCCAACTAAAGCAGTGTAGAATAAAGCTAAAATCCTACATCAGTTACTGGGGAAATAAATAGAATTTACTTCTGAATAGACATATATAGGATTGCACTATTAAAAAAGGAAATGTTTGAAGAGAGAGAAGCCAGACATTACAAAGCAAGAAGGGACCAGATAAGTATCTAGGTAGAACATACTCCTGAAATAGGAACATCCATCAATCAGTCCCAAACAGATCAAGAATTATGCAATTCAAACCAGGATACACTGCAGAGGACAGGTGTGTGTACACTGTAGAAATATACCTCCAAATGGATAAAAAGACCTTGGCATATCTAATTAGATCATGAGCCCAATATGGTTCTTTGATCCCAATACTTTTCTAGGGAGAGTACTTCAGCATTTTAGATGTTTGATAGGAAACCAGAAGAATGATTTAATTATCTACATTTTAAATTATAGTTCAGTTTTTTTAACACATTACACTAAAAATTTGTCCTCCTGTATTCATGAACTGACATTGACCTGATTCACACAACATGACAGCTCACCATGGCTTGCTTTACCCACAGGGGCTGTTGCATCATGCTAGGTGCCCATGGGGATACCATTTTTGCATGCCGCCCACGGGGCACTAAGTTTGCCATGGCTTGTTGTGTTGTGAAGCCCCAGGTTGTTGATGAGACACACTATCAGCAACCAGGATCTAGGAATTTCCAAGATCTAAAAGGCAGGATACGCCCCAATCCAGTATGGCTCAAGGATATATTGATTTAAATTAAGGCAATTTAAATCACCAAGAAGACAGTTGGTTTATATCATTTAAAAATAAACTGTTCAATTTTAAATTTCATTATCAAGCATACATACCAACTGGTTGCTGTAACAACTAAAACATGTTTGTCTGCAACTAAATACCATCTAGCAGCATAATCCAAAAACATTGATCATGCAGCTCTCATTTACTGCAGAATATTGTCCAATTAGAGACAAGTGACAGTTTTCTGATGGCTCTTCTCTCAAAACACACAAGGATACTTACTATGCAAGATCACTAACTTGAAGGCTATAGCTGGAGTCTATTGCATATTGAAGGGGGGGGGGGGGTCCTGTATTGTAAGCACCCAGAACAAACATTTCATAAGAATGAACTTGTAGCTACTGAGCAAAATACATTTCTCCTTGAGACAGACAGTAAATATACATGTTATTTCGTTAATCAAGCCACAAATATTTATAAATTTGAGAACTAAACACACTGCAGAATGCAGATAGTTAGAACAGCATAAAATAGGAGTATGGTATCTCCCATATGGGCTCTTTGGATGATCATACAGGATGGTATTTCCTAGATCTTAGCAGCTGTGATGACTTGCTGAGTCCAGCAGATTCTCTACAATAATAAATACACAACTTATTGCCTCAATTAACACGTAACAGCCAAACCATATTTTGCCTCTCAGTGCTGTGCCTCCAACTTACATGTACTCCTTTTCTTTTGATTCTCTCTTTCATTTCCTTGTTCAGGAGATTATGATTTTCACAAATCATAGTTTGCTTGGAAACCATAGATTGAAGTAGTTTTTTAATTCCAAAAAATTGTGATTTCCCCATTTTGAATATCATGGAAAACTGTGGTTTGCCCAAACCAGGAACGGAGGGCAAAAATCAGGAGGAGCGAACAGACCCAACCAAGACACATTCAACTCAGCCATGACTAACTTAAGCCCATACTCATCCTGTTTCACAGTTAGTCCTGATTATGTTATTAAGATGTTTTAGTAATTTAAAAGTTGTTTGTATTCATTTAACGGTTGCTTTCTAACAAAGTTATCATTTTAAAAGAAACTTATTATAACTGATTTTTTTTAAGTTAAAATAATCCCATGCCTATTTTTAAAATAGATTTTTATCCAGCTGAGTATCTCTACATCTATAATCTTTCCTATATGAGTTTTAATAAATTAGGAAAAATGAGGTGAAGAAATTACTCCGTTGAATGATGTACTAGTTGACGTTATGACTTTTTAACCAAGCATTCAAATGTATCATTGAGAAATAGTTTTGACTACATGAAAACTACACCAATTCCTTTCAGTTCTTATATTGTTACTTCAGTAACAGGTAGATAGCATTATGTCAAACACAATTTAATTATACCATAAAAGCATCGTTGAACTTATATTAAAACAATACCTACACAGCTATTGTTCTTGTCAGCATTTTTGCAGAAATACGAACACTCTTACAGGCCATATTTACAACAATATTGTATCTCCTTTAGACCTATGCTCTTAAAAGGATTAACTTTCCAAAATAAGAAGATGACTAAAGTTGCAGTCCTATACAGACTAACCTGGGAGTAAGTCTTACTGAACACAATGGTGCTTACTTTTGAGTAGACTTGTGTAGGACTGCACTGTACATAACTGAATTTTATATATGATATAGCTTGTTTGATTTGGTCAAGGCTTTGGAAAGTCAAGTATACTTAACACAGATTAGTTAAGCATGGGAAACTATCCTTTAATTTCCATTTCAAACTCTTATTTTGTTTCAATATTTGAGGAGTGAAACTGACACTAGGTAGACTGAAAGACAAGAAAAGAATAATTCATGTGTCTCAATTCACATCTTATATACCAAGAAAAAAGTGATCATGTAAATAATAGTAGAGCTCTTATCACAAGAACAGAAGTGGCTGGCAATTCTAAATGCCATCAAGTACAAAGCCTGATATTGACTTGAAATATGAGCAAAACTGAATTTTTGAATACATAATGAGAAGTGATGAGAGCCCTGCATCTTCGCAACAGGTAAACAGTCAAGCTCATACCTGATATACGATGTATCTATGAAAGCTCCCCAAAGCTGGCCTATCAAAAATAACCAGAAAACTGAACACCAAGAACAAAAGAAAAGTGATGAGCCGCAATGCCTATTTTATAATGCTTAATGGAAACAAGTTTTTAACCTCAGTTGAAGATAGTAAGACTTGTTTACCTGGGGTAAAATAGCAACTAGTAAGGATAAGCCAAAACTGGGAACAAGATTGCGATGTTTCACAAAAATCTTTGACTAACCAATGCAAAGCATGTCTACCATTTTGTTGATGGAGGGCTGCAAAATGGGGCAAAACATTCGCCAATTCAGAATGAGGGCAGTATGCATTGCCTTGGTCTGATCTGGGTTACTGACATCATCACATAGCTAAATCTGATAGGCTACATGGCACAAGAATCCCCATCAGAGGCAGAAAGAACAACCATTCTCTTTTCACAGGTATTGCCAAGCCAGCCACCAAGGGAGAAAGCAAACACAAGCAAACCAGTGCAGAAAACAGAAAGTTGGAGGGGTTCTACAACAGTTTAGGCCCTTGAAAAGCGGTTTGGTCTGTGCCAAAAAGTGTTCCACAATGAAAGTTTTTTGAGCCCTAGAAATAAGTCAAATTGCACCAATGACTACCATAACGCTAGCACACCGTTATGGTGGCAACACTCAAGTATCTAGCCCTGCAGTGGGCAAACACACAGCCCAGCATGCAACCTCGCCATGGCCTTGAGTGTAGTCCCCCAGCCCACCACCACCACCACCACCACCACCGTTGCTGCCCCCACACTGCTGAATTTTGGCAGTGCAACGGTTATCAACATAGTTAGCAAACCTCTATGGAAACTCGACAGTGTCAAATTTAACTTGTTTTGAAGTTAAATGTGTCCTTTTTAAGTCACTGTAGCAGCTGGTTGCCAAAAGTGCCTTTTTTGCCAGTGTGGGCAATACACCAGCAGGTATTCAGCCTCCTGGGGGAGTCTAGAAGCTGTAAATTGGCAATCGGACCACCCAAAGTTGCTCACCCTTATCTAGCCTTACAAGGCCAGCGGACGTTTCATTCCAGAAAATAAAGTGCGTGCAGTACCATTTTCCTAGGCAGGCATGTCAGAAAAGGGATTGATAGCTGACATAATATTACTTTATTTCCCTAGCCAGAGAAATATAACAACACTATGGTGGCTGTATGTCTGCTCTCTCCTTTCTGGCCTAATTTCTAAGAGAAGAAGAAAGAGAAGATACACACGTAAATGTGTAGGCTGATCTTGGCAGTTGCCATAGCACAGTTAATTTTTCCTAGTTGAGGAAATGCAGTATTATGACAGTCTTGGGGGGGGGGGGGGGGGGTAAAGGAAAGATCAGCAACAAGAGACAGGGTATGGGCCCCAGAGAAAGCTAAGAGCAAAGTATCCAGGCAGAGCGGTGTTAACCCTCTCAAATCACTTAATTGCAAGGTTGCTAAGAAGTTCAGTTTGCAGTTCTGGCCTCAAACATTAAAATGATGATCTGTAAAATAAAGATGCCTTGAATATAAAAGGTGCTGATCCACTGAAATAACTACCAGTTTTTAAACAAACATTTGCTATCTTAACAATGAGCAAGGCTCAGGAGTGATATTAGCTAGCTTCTAGCAGAAAGGGTATTTAAATATTAGAGGAGAATCAGACAAATGGAAGTAAAACTATTTCAGTGTGTTTCATCATCATCAAATTGTGTGCACTGCATATATACACATATGCACATATCCTAATTAACTGTTACTAGATTTCATTACTGTTCTATAACTCTAGATATACTTTCAGGCTTAGGAGTTCTGTGAACATTTCACCCACAAGGCAATGGTTTAACTTCAGGCCTAACAACTAGCAAACCTCTAGAACCCTAGCAATTCGCTATAATGAAGAAGAAAACAATAAAACTTTTATGAGGTCATAGTTTTTAAAAAGTGAAAAATAAGGGTATCAAAATTATACTGCTTTATATAGAAGGGTATCAAAATTATACTGCAATATTGCATATTGACTGCCTTAAACACAGTTCAGTTATTATGCTGAAGGCATGACCAGTTACATTCAAAATGAGGAAAGCATAACCACAATTTTCTGTGGCTTTAAAAGGGACTGTTAAGTAGGCCCAAAACCTCAAACATTAACGTATACCCTCTTAGAACTAAGGATTTCTTTTGCATCATACTGAATCATCAATAGACTACCAAAACACTGTATAAGAGAGTTTCAACACCAGACACAAACTAATGGTATGGACAGTTGTAAAGAGTTCTTAAACAATAAATTTTGTACAGCTGGAGAATAACCTACATATAAATTCTTACTTACTTTAGAGGCCCATGGTTGTAGACAGTTGGCGTAACAACGAACAAGAAAAGCCATTTCCTGGGTTGAAGAGGAAAGTTTCCACTTGCAAGCAAAAGCCACAGACAACAAATAAAGTAAGATCCTTAGAAGATTCTGTTTATAAACCATAAATCAAAGAAATGGATCTTCAGGCACAAAATTAGGCAGACTTTATTTTCACAGTGATTAATTAAAATTACAGTTCCTACTGTATCTCAGCAGCTTTCAGTGTTGCAACAATCACTGCAAAAACTGTCCACTTTCAACAAGATGCAATTGCACACATTCAAAAAATCCAGTGGTGCTTCTTATTCAAATACAAATGTCAATAGGATTCCCCAATACGTATTTGAAAATGCAGAGCTAGAATAAATTCTAGAAAAGATTACAAGTTAAATGCAACAGTCTATGAAAAAGTAAATACTCTATCCGGTTAAGAATTTTCCATTTCAAGGCACAGTTAAAGCTGATTAGTCTTCAGATTCCCTTCACATTTTTTTAATGCAGGTATAGTTTTGCAAAGATTCTCCTTCAGTAGATCTTGAGTGACTGAGGAATCCTTCATATCAAAGTTTCTTCTTTATACACCTGCCCACCATGTCTGCAAGACGGAATCCATGCACAACTAGTATCTTCAGGATACACACACACACACACACACACACTAACAGGTTTGCACTACAGAATTGCTCAAAGCCTCTGCGATCAAAACCATTTCCTCCCACCCACCACAATGCAGAGTTTAAAATGCTGCAGTACAGCTTAGAATTCTAATACATCAGCCAGATACTATGGTTAATCCAAAGCCAGAATTTCCCAATTAAAACATTTCCAATGCATTGCAAAATGCAACATCCACAGCAAGACTGAATGCTTGAGTCCTAATTCCTACTATCTTTGCTCGTTTCTCAGCAGCTCCCTCAGGAGAAGCTCTCATCGATTGGATGCTCCGCAGCAAGATGAAATATCTAATAAGGAGGAGAGAGAGTGGGAGGGGAATGGAGCTAAAAGGATGACATCACCTGTATAGAAAGCCTTTAGAAACTGCATTAGATCAATTGGCTACTGTATCTGCAGATGCAGCCAGAGCATCTTTATTGACCTAGCATAAACACACCTCTGTACAACAACAATTCAGCAAAACATACTCTATGTTACATTTCATATCACTCTGCTGATCTGACACTGCACACAATTCCTTTGGGGTGGGGGTGTTTTACCACTTACTCTTGAAACGTTTGCATCAGCTCACATTTTTTTTCCTAAGGATTATTATGAACAAAGCATGTTTCACATCATTGTGATTTAATTTAACACAGGCTGTTCCTTCATTATCCCCTACAGAGTCTGTATATCCACAGTCCATCATAATAAACAATTTCAATGTAAACTTTTTCACAGCACAAATACTGAAAGGTTAAAGAAAAACAATTTTAAGTCAGTAGTTGCGGGAACAGTATTATGGTTGGGGAAACCATACTTAGGTATATAGTATATACATAGCACTTAGATTCTGAGGAATATCCTTGAAGTTACTAAAACATTCAATTTGTAGAGATATTAGCATCTAAAATGGGGGGAAATGTAATCTTTCACGATGGTCAATTTCCAGAGGAATGACCTTGAATGACAAGTCTGAGGGTGGACAGGTTTGGATGACACAATAGTCAACAGTTGATTAAATAGTCCACGATAGACTAAATACTCCACCGTTGTCTATAGTGTCGTCTGTCAGTGTACAGAGTTTATTACTGCACAACTGTTTATTATTGTGTCACATGGTGGGCTCCATTGATTATTTCCCATGCCTACAGAGCTGCAAGACAAGAGCAGCAGAAACCCCTGCTGCTCTTGCCCAGAAGGGCTCTATAGGCATGGGAAATAATCCCATCCCAGGAAACTCTTGGCAAGCCACTGATCTTGCCATCCCTGGGTGGGGCGCCATGCTTGGCAGCTCCCCAAGAGTTTCCCAAGACAGGAACATGCCGTGATGCCCCATGCGTTCCCGCCACAGAGAGAAAGTGCTGGCGACAGGGGAATGCTAGGAATGGAGTGTCCTTGTGGCTATATCCGCCCCGGTGTTTGTTGCTATGGCTCCACCAAAAGGAGGTGGTGTGTTGGAGTATCTCATCTCCTGACAGGAGATGAGATCACTCCGTCGCTTGTTGCTGCGGTGATGGCCATGACACAACTTTCATTGTGGCAGTCGCTGTAGCAAGGAGGAGAGCTGTGTCTCTCCCCCGTGTCCCTTCCCATGGAATGGTGGCGCCCCAATATATTGAGTGGGAACCAGCGCCACCATTTGATGTGGAGGGCAAAGAAAGGGGAGACGAATAGTCAACCCTGTGGGCTCCGTGTACACCACAGATGCCTATTAGCATGTCACATTCAACACAACACACTAATACTCAACCGTGGAGTGTACTATGCCCACAGGGTTAAGTATAATGTCGTCCGAACACGCCCAATGAATAGACATACCTCATGCAGTCCATGTTACAGTTAAATAAGATGAAAAACAGCCATATACATTATTTTACTTACAACTGTAATTTGGACTAGAACTAAGCAAAATTCTTCTCCTTCAGCATAAAGTGACTGCAACAACCCTAATCCTGCTTGTAAATTTGTTTCTCTTCCCCAACTCATTAACCTCCAAATTCAATTTGATCTCCTATTTGATCCCCTCTTCCCAATATTAAATCAGCAACGTACTACTAGTAACCGCAATTTCAGTTCCTAGCAGAACAGGCTTTCCACGTCACGTTTATCAACTTGTGCATTGTGTCACACATGCAAGTTTCAAATGAATTTTCAAGTGAAGGATGCTAAACAATGTGAAGTGATACTGCAATGCTATACAATGGCCCCATTCAGACGACACTCAAGGCTTTGTGGTTAGCTTAACCATGTTCAGCTGTGGTTAACGCTAACCACATGCGGAACGCTTGCAGATGACACTGTTAACCCTTTTGTGGTTAAGTTTTCCTTAACCACACGCTAACCACAAACTGGTTAGTGGAGCACCTGAGTCCTCCAAGTGATCCACTCCATATTCCAGTAGCCCTAGTGCTAGGAGCCCTGGCAGACTCTCACTATGACAGGTAGATTCGCCACATGTTTTCCACATACGAGAATTTCTATGCCTGCTATACCTCTACAAGTCATTACAAGGGAGTTGAAAGCCTTCCGAGATGGCCGTGTTAGCCTCGTCATCAGACAGCACCGCCACAGTAATTGGAACCTTAGGGGTGTAACAGCACTTCAACGAGGTAGGAGAAATGGATGCTTCATATGGGGAAATTGCAAGTGGGGATGTAAAAAGTTATACAGTAAGTATGCTCCGTTATGAAGAGCAAAAATTGCTCCGAAAGAACGAAATGGCGGTCGCAGCAAGCGTTATCAGTCAAGTTGGTCTCCAAAGCAGCCACAGAACCTTCCAGTTAGAGCTGCCCCGCCTAGTTAGGCCACTCTGTACTGGAAGCGCTATGTCTTTGGCCTGTTAACCACAGACACATGTCAGATGACACTTTTACCCATGGTTAGTGCCGCTAACCATGTTGTACAACATGGTTAGTGAGGCTGGCAACATTGTGGTTAGCAGCGGCACCTGGTTAGGGAAAACGTGTGTCAGACGACACCTTTAACTATGCTGCCCTAACCACACTAACCACAAAAGGGTTAACGGCATGGTTAATGGTGTCATCTGAACAGGGCCTATACTTCTACCCCTATTATATACTAGAAAAGCCAGACTGACATTGCTTTTGCAACCAGAGCAGGGCGTTTCAGGGTTAATAAGGGATATTACACGTAGGTTCACATCATTTCCCAAAAATATATTGTGTTAGAAACAGAACTCACCAATGCCCTCATTTAGCCCAAGATGCTGAATCATACAGCTGTACATACAATTTATAGCTATAATGGAAGCGTTACTCTAGACTAAATGGCAACAAAATGTTCTTCTGTTCATGAAAGGGGTTTTGAGCCAATTTTTGCTGCTCAACTTTCCCTCTACAACCCTCTGCGCCCCCCCCCCCCCATCTGAACCAGACCATTGTACGGCCATCTAGATCAGCATAATAAGTCGGATGATGGCTGTAGGAGAAAGTGGAATTTGCAAAGGTTTCATCCCTCCCCATTCTGTTCATTGAAGTCTTTGCTGGATTAAAGACTCTTCCGTGACTGGAACACAATTGGAAAGAAACCATAGATTACATCTTCAGATTACTCTATATGTATGTTTATGCACTGTTTTATTGAAAGGATTTCCTTTTTATAGATTAATTTTCTAAGATATTCTTCACATTGCTTGAAAAAAAAAACAGAAAAGTTAGCATTAAAAATAAGCTAGTATTTTTGTTCCCACAAAAATGGCAGACAAGCAGTCCCACTTCTGTAGCTATGTTGTTTTAAATGATTTGTGGAACTATGCTCCAAAATGTACAGGTATAAAGAAATATATTTTCAAAGATCCAGTTCCCATGATTGCAGATGGGGAAATAAACCATGGTAGTCATGCATGCTGGTCGCTAAGATTAGCATAACTAGCATAACCCACCCACCCACAATCCATGGGCTGTTGTAGGATTCTGGGTGACTTTGTTACCCATGGCAATAAGCCACCCTGGCTGTATTCACACGACACAGCAAGCCAATGGTTATTATGCTAATCCCCCAGCACACGCAGGTTGGTTAATAAGCCACCATGTGAACCAGGTCTTTGTCTTAAATAATTGACGAGTAATATATAATTCTTCATGCGATAACTTGTTTTAGCATAATAGCAATTTAATTTTTAGAAATAAATTAATGAAAATTCTTCCCTTGCCTGAATAACAGAAAACACAATCTGCTTTTCAGCTAAACTGGAAGTTTATTAGTCTCACAGCTGCCTTTTAAAATTGCTGCATTGTGTGTGAAATTCAGACCACTAAAGGTTCTGACACAAATTCATTATTTCACAACTTGTGTAAACACACGTTGAATAATGGGGAAAATTCTATTTCCTTCTAGTTTCCCCTTTAAGTGAAGATGACATCATCCTTTTCCTTTGCTCACAAATCAGACTGCAGCTACTGCAATTCCCTGGGGAATGTATCCGAGACCCTACATGCAATCCTGCCAGCCTAACAGCTATGTGCAGGGGAAAAGACTGACCTAATTTTTGCTGGCCTGGCACCTTTTTTAAAATGAAGTTTCATTATGCTGTTGTGACATAAGTTCTTTAATAAATTATTTGTTAACAACAAAGCTCAAAATCTATCTGCTACAGACGGAAATATATTTGACATGTTCACAATCCGAGTATGATTTTAAAGCTAGTATCATCAGAACAAACATTCTATATTTAAAAAGAGGTATAATGCAAATTACTACTTTCATTTTAAGAAGGCTGCAAATGAAATGGTGTTTTCTTTATTAAACACTTAAAAAAACCATCCACATAGCTAAATAGGAGAGCTGGGAAAAGCGCAGCATGATGGTAATCAGGTGGAAGGCAGCACACTTATACTGGTACAATTTGGAGTTTTGCTTTTGCACATCTTTTTAACATGACTAGAGTGTTGTCCTGTTGGTTAAAAGACAGATTTACATCAATAATTATGCAAACACATTGGCAAGATATACACTGATTGGCATCACAGCACCCCTAGCCAAGCAGCTACTTTTCATTCCAGATGTAGTCCATGAAATGCCAGCTGTCCTACTTCTTCATTTGTGCACAAAAGATGATCATTTGATTGAATTACCCAATGTGCACTGTATAAAAAAGCAAACCCTTGGAAGAGTGCCGATACCGCAGCTAACACGCTACTTGCGCTACAGGGTAAGCAGTAGCACAGCTTCAGTAACCTCTATACTCAACAAGGTGTTTAAGGAGGAGCTGAAGACCTGAAAATAACTTGGCAAGCAATATACCATGTTACAAAACAGTGTAAAAATTATTTATAGCTTAGCAAGCACAACCTTCTAACATTTTAGTGCTAAAATGGAAGGGTATCAAGACTTTAATGTGATATATATGCATGTGCTTGAAATGTATACCTGAACAGCAAGGGCCAATGATGAAAATAAATATTGGCAGATGAGGGGAAATCTGAGAGCATCTCCATGCTGCACTGATGAACCTTAGTACTGTTGACGGATAGACACACACCCTCATTTAAATTAAACTTACATAGCTTTCATAATTTATTACATTTTAAGCAAGATTAGATTCATACTTCCTGGGTTTTAAAAAATGTTATTTCTAGTCCTGAGTCTGCACAACTGAAGTATTAAAAGCAACCTCTATGAACTACCCTCATTTCCTCTTCCACGGTGGCATATTCTGACATTAAACAACCAATACAATAGTTTTCACTGCAGCTAAAAGCTTACTACACTGTTGAAAAATCTCACCAAAAGGAACAGTACAATTCAACATCCCTATGAAAATGTAAACCATCCTGAGGGAGGGAGGGAAGAGATGAAGGAGAGAAGAAGGGAGGGGAGAGAGATAGGAGGGGGAATATATGGGAGAGGCTGTCACTAGAACTAAAATGATGTCAGCTTCTAAAATTAGAAACAGCGATACAGAGGGAACAATAAAAAAGGCACCACAGATTCAATTTCCCTATAGGCTTTGTAGCTACTTTCCTTCTCCCAGATAATATGCTATACATGAAAAGGTCATCGCCCATTTAGAGTATCTGACATTTGTATTTTTATAAAACTAATTTGTAATTTTTATGAATTGCCTCATTCACAGTGTAGATTCATGTCTTTTTTCAAACATTAATTGTGCCTATATGTAATATGATGAATAAATAAGGCCATCCCAATGTAACTTTACAAAGACAAAACCATCTATTTCTATTTAGGGTTTCACTCAAAACTAGAGTTAATGATGTAATTCATGTTAAATTAAAATATTAAATCTCAATGTGCAAAGCTTGCATGTTAAATTTATAATATTAAATCCCACTGTAGAACATAAGGGGGCTATTATGTATGGCAGTGTGTGTTTCTGTTCAAGGATTTGGTGGACAGCAGATTGCCAGCATACATTCAAACGACATTTTCTCCATCCAATTTGAATGTAGAAAAACCTATACATCTTTCAGAATCAATGCCAATCTCTCAAACTTTTTGCTTTGGCTTAGACAATGGAACATAAACAAATCACATTCACATTGCTCATGCATGGCAAAAATAATTTCAAACTGCTTCTTTGTGATGCCTTCATCATGCTACTGGCCTTAAGTGTAAGACAGCACATCATGTAATATATCTTGTGCTTGGCATGGAGAGTTTCCATTAAACAGTATCCATTTTAAAGCTGTCTGCCACGAAAACGCAATATCTGATGTGGAAAAGTGACATAATCAACCATGTTATGTGTTACACTGGAGGTGGGGGAGCAAACACATGCAGAAGCTGATTCAAGAAGCCTCTGCATGATAAAGGTAACATGTAAAAGCCAATAGTTCTAGTTGCATCATTAGGAAATAGAGCCAACTAGGTCGACATACCCATCACACTATGCCTGCATAAATACTCCTCTTCAAAACATGTCATTACATAAGCTTCAATTAGCAGCCATAAATTTTGTCAAATGCAATTCCCTAAGTGATATGGCTACAAACACACCATTTGTTTTGTTAAAAAGATTGTACACATTGCACTCTGTGTATACTGAAGTTACGACAGGTGTGCTGGAGTAGATGGACTAGAATGACCAGTGCAATCCGTCAGCTGCTCAGGCATGTATATATGAACTGCAATAAATTTGATGCATCTGCTCTCATAGAGGTGAATGTATATACACACGCACATCTCTATGAGAGCAGATGCATCACATTTAGTGCACCACATACTTTTAATAATGGAATGAATGGGGAACATGTTCACACTGAGTTCCACATGCATACTGGATTCCCAGAGACATGCGGATTGGGTTTACATGCTCAGCATAAACAGATTGCCATGAAATACTTGAGACACTGTACATACCAGGCCTTCACTGAAGTTGAAGTCAGTGAAAACCCTTAATCATATGATATATGGATGTATAATGGATATATGAATTAAACTGAATATCACTCCTATTTTTTTATCTAATCTTTCAACAATTATTAGCTTGAATTATCAGGCTTCGTTCATGCTAAAGCCAGTTTTGGTGATTGTGGGATAGTGTATACCTTTCTGCCCATTCTAAAGAGTAAATTTTCCCTATTCCCTTCAACCCAGTTTTAATATTATACATGACCATTGCCAAACCAAATCAATATAAAACATATCTTTATTTCCCATTAATGCTCCAATCATAATACATTCACATAGACGTAAGTGCAACTAATTTCAATAAGATATGCATTGTAGGATTGCAGCCCTAACTGAAGTTCAAAAAAGATTCTACTCTAATTTTTATTTTACTGTAGTCTCCAGATTCTGAATAAGGACCAATAAGCTTTCTTGGTCTATCTTGTAGACGTAAGTCTTGTGCAGACAAAGTCTGACATGACAGAAATTCAACAGAGAAAGCTTTTCCCAGCATGGAGTCACAGTGTTGGATTTCATGCCCATTATACACCTGTTAAAAAGTGTAAGATTCCTTGTAGATCAAGTTGAAAGTGCTTTGATAAATCTTCAGTGAAACAAACAAACAAAACTTAAATGGATTAATCAGCACACCATTACAAATGCCAAAAGAAAAATGCTTTCCAACCAGTTGTACTTCAAATTATATGAAAAGTGTATCTCTAGAGAGGCAATTTTATGGCCTATCCACCCTGTGGTGCCACTTACACACATTCCATATATGTGATTCTTGTAATTTGTTTACTAGTCAATACTGGAAAACATAGCAAATACTTGGACTTTCATCATTTATACATCTGATCTGACATACTGCCCACCCGTCCTGATGCAGTATACACAAGAACCATTTCTTCAGCTCCTCAGCACAACTCCCAACCCTTATACTAAGAACTGATTCCCATATTAATGAGGGAACAGGGGGAATCAACCCCTCCCAGCTTGACTTTTATTGCCCTTTACTATAGGCTAAGTCACAGGTGTCGAAACATAGTCAATGAAACTATTTTATAGACTTAGCTCAACACTTGTGAGAACTAGAAACTTGCTTTTGTTTTAAATAAAGTTGAGGGTTCTAGGGGTCTGCTGGGTGCACTGGATACTGCAATATGGCCATAAATGAGTGTCTTCCAAATAACAGATGCTAAAAATGTATTTAAAAGAGAGCAAGCATGCCAAATCCAGTAGATTCTCAGGTTTCTGAGCAATCCCAGAAACAACTGCACTTTTTTTTTACAATAAGTCATCCATGGCTGAATACTTCTCTCATTGAAGTACATCTTATAAATCTTGTAATAAATGAGTGCCTTTTATTCTCAGACATTTTGAAAGATCCACTATCAGTGTAAGAGCTTCCATGTTATGTTAATCAAACAGGTAAATTGACATGCTTCATCTACCATAAGCAGTGATCTACATGAGAAAAAGGGGTTCTCCACTCCCTCTACAAGAGGGTCAGGGGCCCATGGCACACAGGAGGTTATTGCCCAAGAGGAAGTCTACAGCATACACACACACATCATGTGCAAGTGGAAAGGCCTTCCACTCGTGCTTGAATCACTTTGGATCCAAGACCATGCGAATAAGGATGCACTAAACAACTTATGTGGCAATATTTTCCAAATCTAAAATTGACAATATAGCTTATAAGTAAATTCAGGATATGCAATAAAATGGCTTATAAGCACAAAAGAATTTGCGCAGTCATTCACAGAAGTTATTTTAAAAAAATAAAGACATCACTAGCCCCTTGTGTATTGAGAATGGATGAACATTAAACCCAAAGATCCTGGCTACTTTCCAGTTTTTATACATAGTTTGACCTGAGTCAAATAAATCTTTTGTTTCAATTAGCTCTATAGTACTCTGCACTCGATCTTCGGTCCTGGTTACGTTTGCTCTTAAGCAGCTGAATGATTTGCAAGTTATTGATCACATTCCAGGGGTAGGCAGCACGCACACTTTGCAAGGTAGGCAGCATGCACACAACCATAATAATAAAAGTAACCACAGTGAAACAAAAAATAGACAAAGTCACTTCATAGAATTGAAAATGTAATCAATAGTCTTTTATTTTAAAGGCAGAACATAAATTGATTTACTGTAATCTTTTTGAAGACAAGTTTCACTCTAACACTTATGCCAGATTCAGCAGGTGACTTCGATTGGGTTCGGACAACACGATAACCAATGGTGGGTTAAACAGTCAACGGTTGGTTATTTTGTCATCTGTTAGGACTTTTTCACACCATAGTTGGTTATTCGGCCAAAATAACCAACGCAAATAATCAACTGTGGCTGAATTCGGACGACACAATAATCAACTGGGGGGGGGGGGGAGACAATCGTCAGTTGTATTGACTATCGTGTCATCCGAATGCTGCCATAATCAACTCAGCATTGATCCTACATAATCAACTCAGCATTGATCCTAATCCATACCACAGTTGATTATTTATTACTAAGTTGTGTGGGGAGTACCCCGTAGATGAACAACTGTAAAGTTGATTATTACCCCACCATTGACTATCGTGTTGTCCGAATTCAGCCACTGTGTAGAGTTGATTACTTCAACAACTGTTGGTTATCGTGTTGTGTGTTGGGCACTGTTGACTATTTCGTTGTACACAGTTAGCTATTTTCGGCAACTACAGAGTCCCCTGCTGCCGCTTTAGTCCAGTCAAAAGAATTCACAATGGCTGATGGGATACCAGCGGGAGGATGGGGGGAGGGAGAGTGGGTGGGGATCTGTCAATCAAACACACCGTTGACTAATGGTCAACTAGACATTGGCCTTAATCCACACCATGGTTGATTATAATCATGTCACGTGGGGAGTACCCCCTTGATAATCAACTGTGGAGTTGCCTATTAACCTACCATTGACCATTGTGTTGTTTGAATGCAGCCTTCCTCTGAGGCCAGGTAATTCTGACATCTCTCTGCCACAGGAGGTCAATCACTCTTAATGGAAAGACACAACAGAATTCCCTGCCCTAATAGGAGGCTGATTGGTAGGAAGAACACCTAGAGCCTCATAGACTTTTTAAATTATTTAATATAGTTCTCAGAGCACACTATTGATGCTCAAGCTACAATGAATTAAGAACATACATGTGTAACATCAGTCACATTTTAGAATAAATATGTTAGTCTGCAGCAGTTTTTAAAAAGAACATGCTACAGTACTTTGGAGATCGATCTATTATGAGATAAGCTGCTCTTTTCTTTATTTTAGGTAACCACTTGCCAACTTCATAAAAAAAATGGCAATCCTTACTTCCAATAATAATAATAACAACCATAGCAATAACAATAATAATAATATATTTATTTCTTACCCACCTCTCCCTCTGGATCGAAGCGGGGAAACAACATTAAAAACAAACGATATAAAATACATAAAATTGATTAAAAACATATAAAAACTAATACATTGTTAAAATACCAATAAAACTCTTACAATTTGACTGGGCAGGCCTGCCGGAAGAGATCAGTCTTTATAGCTTTCTTAAATTCTGAAAGACTGTTAAGTTGGCGAATCTCTCCCGGCAGGCCATTCCACAGTTTGGGATAGAAACAAACTAGTACAAGAAATCAGAAGAGACAATTCTTGTCAACTTGCCAGTGAGCTTACTCTGCCTGCTTCTTCATGCTGTTCTTTTGGATGCCATTTTAAGCCTGTTATATTCTCTTTGAGTCAGCAATCTGGCATTCAGCCAGAGAAGCAGCTTCCTGTAACAGTTGACAACATCACTTAACAACACTGTATGACAGATATGACGATTAGTCTTCCCCACATCTTGCTAAACCAGCCTGCAAACCTCACAACAAAAGTTAAAGGAATCTCTTCCCCTGGGGGAAAAAACTATTTCGTCACAGAATGTTGCAGCACTCTTCTACAATCCATTGTAACTCTCTATATAAGTCAAACAAACATCTTCCCTGCCAGCGCTGAGATAGCAAATGAAGCAATAAATTGCAGGTTCAGAGATGGCATACAGAAATAGCTTGCCACTTCTAGAGTGTTCAAGGAAATAATTCACCACAGTCATGACTTCCTTCTGCTAACAAGGTTAACAAATCATCTTACTGCAGCATTAATACAAACCACAAAGAGACCCAACAACTGAAACACGTATTTGCTTAGTTTCCCTACCAAAAAGCAAACAAAACAGAAGAGACTGTTGAACTAACCAGTATCTGTTGAAACCTAACTACAAGCTGAGCCCAGGTGAGTTCATGAGAGAATAACATCAAGTAAGAAAGAGTAAGATGGATGAGAGAGACTTTGGAGCACTAACAAAGATATAGAAAAGGAAAGAGAATGCTCTTTTGCTTTACAGAAATTTTCATCTCACATAGATTAGATAGATACCTTTTCAAACAGTAAAGACGAGAACAAGACATTCAAGATAAAGAAAATTTGAAATAAACTACCCAAGACTTCTGAAAAAAATCAGAAAACAATTACTCTCTATACACCTTTTCCCTATCCACCGTGCATAATCATATACACCTCTATCACATCCCCTTATTTGCTTTTTTTCTAACCATAACCTTTCCTCGTAAGCAAGTTGCTCCAGCCCCTGATCATCAAAGGCTGGCTATGTTGATGAAATCAAATTAATCTAGGCACAGTATCCTGTGCTCCTTGAAAAAAGGGCACAATATTTTTTTTAAAAAGTGATTTATAAGTCAAATAGGAAGATCAGCAACAGTTAGTCCTGAACATACTGGACTACTGACAACACAACTTTTAAGCACTACAGATATTATCAAACAACAAGAGAATGTCTTAATAGGTGTGGTGGTTTTGTTTAAGAATATTTTAACTTTCACTATGTCAACTTTTACTGTTTATAAAAGATACCTTTACTTATTTTTTTATCTTGGATCATAAAAGGGCATATTGAACAAGGCAGTGTCTGATTTTAGTTATTTATTCATACCACTTTTCAAACTAATTGTCCAAAGCACACAGAAAAACAAATCAACTTAAATGCACAGAAGCATTTTAAAGAAGGAGAAAGTAAAGGCATATCATAAATTGCCTTCCAGAATCAAAATGTCTTCAAATGCCATCGAAATATGGGAAGAAAGGAGCTTGTGGGATCTCCCTTGGAAGAGAATTCCACAACTATAGCGCCAATGCTTAAAAGATCCTAGCCCTAGTATGCACCAACTAGATATTTACTAACAATGGACAGGTTCATCAGGGTGAGGATGGACTTTTAAGATAACCAGGTCTTGGGCTATTTAGGGCTTTAAGTCATTGCAAGCTCATTGAGCCTGAGAAAGAAGGAACTGTCAGCAGTAAAAGTAAATCCAAAATTCAAGGAGATCAGGCATTCTCAGGCTAGGGCATTTACTGGGCAGGAGCTAAAACTATTCAGGGAATCAGACAACAGCAGAAGATTCCAATGGGCAAAAACACAGAGGGATGATGCAAAGATGGGGTTGTACTCTTCCAGAAAAAAATCAAATACGCAGTTGGGGTGGGGGGTGGGGGGGAGAATGCGCCAGGATCTGGTCAACTTTGAAAAGTAATGTTGTGCTAACAAAGACCACATAAGTCCATTCTCAGTTACTCCATGTATTAGCTACATCCACGCTGGATTACTGCAATGCTCTGTATGTGGGGCTGCTTGTAAAGAAAGGTTAGAAACTACAATTAGTACAAAATATAGCTCCCAGGATGCTGACAGGAATGAGACGGTTGGATCATATTACATTAAAAAAAATAATTGTATGATCTGCATTTGTTACCAGTACATGACTAGTACTGGTTATCAATACACTGGTTACATGAATTACATCAGTTACCAATACATTGGCTACGTAAATTTCATTGGCTATACCATTCTCTTCTTCTCCATTTGTCTCAGTAGATTTTGGATAGGTTAATGGGTTAATGTTTTCTCCTAACTTTTCTCATCATACCTCATCTCTTCCTTCTTGTTCTTCTTTCTCCCCACCCCTCACCTCACCCCCTTCTCTCTTTCTCTCTGGCCCAGTTGCAACCAGACCTTATCATAGCTTCCCTTCTGGCATAAGCCTTCAGTAAGTTGACTGAGATTTTTTTTCTTATTGCTTTTTAATAGAACTTGTTTACACCCCAAAGTCTCATCTTTCCCCACCCTTCTTGAATTCTCTGTGGGGATACACCAATATCAAGAAGCAAGACCCTAAGTTACCCACATTGTACTACTGTTAATTGGTAGAATGCACTAGTTTCTGAGCCAGCTGTACTGGACTAACAGAAGCCTGTCCAACAGCAGTAACATAGGCTCAATTCGGATAACACGATAGTCAATGGTGAGGTAATAATCAACTTTACAGTTGTTCAACTAGGGGGTACTCCCCACACAACATGGTAATAAATAATCAACTGTGTTGTGGATTAGGATCAGCGCTGAGTTGACTATGGCAGCATTCGGATGACACAATAGTCAAAACAACTGACAATTGTTTCCCCCACACCAGTTGTTTATTGTGTTGTCCGAATTGAGCCATAGTCAGCTGGGACTGCACAGGAAAGTGGTTCCTCTGGTAGCACGCTAAATTTGCCCAGTCATCCATTGTTCCAGATGTGCTTATTCCAAGAAAATGGAAACACATTCAGACAAGTTGAGATAAAATTACTTGATATTAATTGTACCATAATTACAATATGTAATTTAAATAACAACATTGAATTATGATTGCTAAACAGAACTTGTTTTTGACAGTTCTAGGACTATTTGAAATGTGTTATTCTTGAAACATGCGTATAATTAATAATATACTCAGGTAATTTAAAGTTGGTTGGAATTAATATTCAGGGTCCCTGAAAAACAGGAAATATGTTCTATATTTACCGTTTATTATAAAATATATGGCCTTTAGTTTTTTAATACTGGTTTTACACTCTTGACATAACTGTAGTTGTATGCACCTGTTAACATGACAGTATATCAAATAAAAGCTTGAAAACTTGTCAGTCAGTGAAGTTGCTGAAGAGGAGCACAGATTTTGTTAAACGCATTTGGATGGAAGACTAGAAGCAGATGTATTTTTCTTCTATAAATATATATGCATCTCCAGCATTTGGTAATTCATCCCAATAAGCAATAGGACAGAAAAAGGACTTTTGCCTGACTAGCAGATGGGGAATAACAGGATTCTGTACAAGTCTAACACACAGACATCAACAAACTTAAAAGAAAGACTTTCCAAATTTTAAGGCTGATTTTCCTGAACAGTTGTAAGACCTATCTTTCAGTTCTCAGGGTTAATCAGACAGAAAGTGGGAAAATATTTATTTTATTTATTTTACTTATATACTGCTTAATGTAATAAAATCTCTAAGCAGTTTACACTAATGCAACATAAAAACTAACCGAATTTTATGCAACATAAAAACATGTAACTGAATTTTATTTTGATTTGTAATCGGATTATATTTTGATTTGGGTTATGCTTTTGTTAGTTGTCCCAAGCCATTCCCAGTAAGATTGGCTTTACATCTAAAAATAAACAACGGGGTTACACTCAACAGACCCAAATATCAACAGACTCAAACATCTGCTTTCTTG
Organism: Anniella stebbinsi; assembly: GCA_029215795.1. Taxonomy (NCBI): domain Eukaryota; kingdom Metazoa; phylum Chordata; class Lepidosauria; order Squamata; family Anniellidae; genus Anniella; species Anniella stebbinsi. The sequence goes on along the minus strand of JARDYH010000005.1, from coordinate 85,798,042 downwards.
GTGGTAGCTGAACTTTCATAAAATATACCAGAACAGAGTTCACAGCTCAAATGTATCAGTAAAAAGTCTAAGTAATGTACTTTGGGCAGAAGTAATCTTCATTGATGGATAGTACATCAGCATGATTCTTAGAAAGCTACAGTTGTTTTAAAGTGCTGTATCTCAATAGCCATCTACAGCTCCAAATCATACAAAATCAACTTTTTTAATTTTATCCACCTCTTCATTTCAGCAATACAAAAAAAAACACCTATAACACATGTGAAGCAAATAGATTGGAACATGTGAAGTACACTCACTGAAAGGTAGCTGCTAACATCCACATTATCCGTGATGGTCTGGCGTTCTCCCCTCTGATTAATCTTCCTAAACCTCCGCCGAGATTGTCGAAGGGGCACTTCCCTTTGCAGGATGTTGTCTTCATTCTCTTTTGAGTTATCCACCTGGAACACATGTTCAGGATCCTGATTAAACATCCAATTTTTCCATATCATTGAAAGTCTATGCAATCTTAAAAAACTCATGAGGAAAGTCTCAACATGAGCTTGTCATAATCAGCCTATGAATGTTTCTGAAACTAGAGCTACACGTCTTCAATGTTATTACAATGACTTGGGAGGCCACAATTTCCTTCCCGGAAACAGTGTTAAAAAAAAAACTTAAGCAAGTCTACCTAATCAGCAGTAAAACCTATGCATTGAATTCAGACTCTGTATTAAAAAATTAAATAGTTACATAGTTATAGGGCAAAATATGTAAGCTTGACAGTTTCATATTTATGCTATTACTTACTGTAAACAGCACTATGTTCTTAAAGTTGATTAATGGCATGGTTAGACTAAAATATATTTTAGAACAGGCCATACTAGATATATTTCATTTAAAACTGTAATATTAGGCGTTAGGAACTACCACCTAAAACTCCATTTCTTCCTATCACACTCAATTTATTTTCTCATTTCTAGTCACCCCTAACTAATACATTCCAGTATTAATATAATACCAGAATATAAAGCAAAAAACAATTCCCAATATTGTTAAGTCCTTACCTGTAACCAAAAACTGATAAGTCAAAAGGTTTGAAATAGTGCTTTGAACCATATTAGTTCAGGCACACAACTTGCTCCACTTCATGCTCATTTAAGCTATAAAAAGCAAGTTTTTTCTTCACATTTCCTTTTGAAATCTCAGCAGGAAGTAACAGAGACAGACACATGTACACAAACAACAACTGTCAAGCGTATCTATGCAGTAATTCAACTGTATTTTGTACACAGGCAAAATGCATGTAACAAGGCAAAGAACACATTTATAATAATAATAATAATAACGATTTATTTCTTACCCGCCTCTCCGTCTAGATCGAGGCGGGGAACAACAACATGATAAAATACATAAAACTAATTAAAACATGACAAATATTATTAAAACTGCATTAAAACATCCTAAAACATCCTAAAAACAGTCTAAAAATTACACTGGATATGCCTGCCGGAAGACAACAGTCTTTATAGCTTTCTTAAATTCTAAAAGACTGTTAAGTTGACGAGTCTCCTCCGGCAGGTCATTCCACAGTCTGGGAGCGGCAGAAGAGAAGGTCCTCTGGGTAACAGTTGTCAGCCTGGTCTTGGCCGACCGCAGTAAGTTCTTCCCAGAGGACCTGAGCGTGCGGGGCGGATTGTACGGGAGAAGGCGATCCCGCAGGTAACCTGGACCCAAACCATGTAGGGCTTTAAAGGTAATGACCAACACTTTATACTTCGCCCGGAAACTAATTGGCAGCCAGTGGAGCGATTTTAAAGCTGGCGTAATATGGTCACTCCTAGATGTACCGGTTACCAACCTGGCTGCCATATTTTGAACTAGTTGAAGTTTCCGGACTAGGCACAAAGGTAGCCCTATGTACAGCGCATTGCAGAAGTCAAGCCTCGAAGTTACCAGCGCGTGCACTACCATCTTTAGGTCTTCCAACTCTAGGAAGGGGCGCAGCTGGCGTATCAGCCGAAGCTGATAGTAGGCACTCCTGGCCGTCGCATCTATCTGGGCTGTCATTTGGAGCGACAGATCCAGGAGCACCCCCAAGCTGCGAACACAGTCTTTCAGGGGGAGTGTAACCCCATCCAGAACCGGTTGACACACCTCCAAACCCAGGTTGCGGCCTTTGACAGCAAGCACCTCCGTCTTGTCTGGGTTCAGCTTCAGTTTGTTTTTCCTCATCCAGCCCATTACCGCCTCCAAGCATTCATTCAGAGGAGACACACTATCCTTAGCTGACGATGTTGTCGAAGGCATAGAGAAATATATTTGGGTGTCATCAGCATACTGATAGCACCCCGCCCCATGCCTCCGGATGATCTCTCCCAACGGTTTCATATAAACGTTAAACAGCATTGGGGAAAGGATGGCACCTTGCAGAACGCCACACAGCAGCTCCTTCTTTGCAGAGCAGCTATCCCCAAGCATCACCATCTGGAACCTGCCCGAGAGGTAGGACCGGAACCACTGAAGCACAGTGCCCCCGATTCCCAATCCCCTCAGGCGTTCCAGAAGGATACCATGGTTGATGGTATCAAATGCCGCTGAGAGGTCCAAAAGTACCAACAGGGACACACTCCCCCTGTCAATACCCAGGCGTAGATCATCCGCTAAGGCGACCATAGCAGTCTCAACTCCGTATCCCGCCCTGAAGCCAGTTTGAAATGGGTCTAGAAAATCAGTGTCATCCAAGACTACCTGGAGTTGAAAGGCAACCGCCCTCTCGATCACCTTGCCCAAGAATGGAAGATTTGATACCGGTCTGTAGTTATTAAAGTCCAGGGGATCCAGGGAGGGCTTCTTTAGAAGCGGCCGTACCACCGCTTCTTTTAAACATGATGGAAAACTCCCCTCCCTGAGAGATGCATTAATAATATATTGTAATTGCGATCTAACCACATCTCCTCCCTGGACGACCAGCCATGAAGGACAGGGATCGAGAGGGCAAGTCGTCCCCCTCACTCGTCCAAGCAGCTTGTCCACGTCCTCGGTACTCACCAACTGAAACCGATCCAGTATAATTCTACTCGCGGAGTCACCGGACACTCCATCGTCAGCCTCTGCTATAACGACAGCATCTAAGTCGGCTCTTATCCGAGAGATTTTATCTGCGAAATGATCATTAAAGGCATCGCAGCGAACCGCCAAAGGCTCTAAAGTCGGATTCAGGGGGGAAGGTGCCCGGGTTAGACCCCTCACCACCCTGAACAGTTCCGCTGGACGCGAATTCGCAGACGCAATGCGCGCAGAGAAGAAAGCTTTCTTCGCTGCACGTATTGCCACCCCATAGGAACGAAGATGTTCTCTATGCCGTGTCTTGTCGGATAGAAGTCGAGTTTTCCGCCATCGGCGCTCCAGTCGTCGTCCTTTCCGCTTCAACTCCCTGAGGTCTTCCGTATACCAGGGCGCCCTGTTAGAAGCGGGTCGGAGAGGACGTTTGGGGGCGATCGTGTCGATAGCCCTAGTTAGGTCTCGATTCCATCTATCAACCAGGGCTTCTACAGGATCGTCGACGATACCAGCCATAAAACCCTCCAAGGCTTTCTGGAATCCAGCAGGATCCATCAGCCTTCGAGGGCGGACCATCTTAATAGGTCCACCACCCCCGCAGGGGCGGGTGGTAGCCGTGATACTAACCCTAACCAGAAAATGGTCTGTCCATGACAACACGGAGGTATTCGTTACCTCCGCCCACAGATCCGTCTGTTCGGAACTGAAAACAGCATCGAGGGTATGACCCGCTGAATGTGTGGGTCCAGAGACCAATTGGGATAGGCCCATGGTTGTCATGGATGCCACAAACTCCTGAGCTCCACCCGACAAACCAGTCTCGAATGGGATGTTGAAATCGCCCAGAACCAAAAACCTGGGTGAATCCAACACCAGCTCCGAGACCAGTTCCGCGAGCTCAGCCAGGGAGTCTGATAGGCAGCGGGGTGGCCGGTATACCAACAGAATCCCTAGTCTATCCCTGGTCTTCAGACTCAGGTACACACACTCGATGTAATTCAGTTCACGAACAGGAAGTCTGGTCAGGTTAAGATTATCCCTGTAGACCACAGCTACTCCGCCCCCCCCCGCCCACTTTCCCTCACCTGCTCACTAACACAGTACCCAGCTGGGAGGGCCTGCGCCCATGTCGGTCCACTATCATCTCCCAACCAGGTCTCAGTAAAGCATGCCAGGTCAGCCTCCTCATCCAAAAGAAGGTCATGGATGACATGTGTTTTATTTTTAACTGACCTGGCATTACATAGGAGCAAGGAGAGGTTCTGTGGGTGGCCTGGTTCGTTCTCCAAGTTCCCCGGGATGGCAGAGCAATCGGAAGGTAAGATAGGTGTTAGATAACTATCTCTCCTTCCCCTGTAACGGCACATCGCCCTGCCAACGCCATATCTCCCTTTGCCCAGCACAACAGAAATTGCCACTCCCCTGCATTTCCTCAGATGGAACCACCACTACAACTGGGTGGAATATGACAAGAATTAGGAAACTAGAAGTAAATAGGTATTACCAAAAACACTTAGGTGATTAATGTTTTCAAAATGGAGAAGAGCCTCACTATTCTACTCTACCAGAACAGGTTGTTCAATACAGAATTGTGTTTTTCTTTGCAAACAACGGAAGAATCAGTATTTGAAACAATTATTAGGGATCAGTCAAACGGGGTAAAATCCAGTCATGATTGAACACTTTTAAATCCAACTGATTTCAAAGGGGAAATTAAACAGGTACTTGAAATAAATGTATTTTTAAAATGCTACATTTTGGGTGGGCTGTACAATATATTTTTTACAATATTTGTTTGTGGAACAAGGAAGATGAACATGTTTATGCATTTATGAGATGTAGTGATACTTATTTCTTTTCTTCTGCTACTGAGGTGATACTCGCCTGTTGGACATCAATTTCAGACTATTAGGCTACTGCCACATAAGTGGATATACCCACTACTATCTTTTTCTCAAGCAAGTCTACTAGCTATAATGCTATGCAGTATAGTATTGTCATGCAAGAGGCTATTCCTGGTTGCGATAACAGAGCCTGGAGTTCAAAAGGAAGCACGTAACGCAGTTACAAAATAGAGCTTACCACACATTATGCATTATTCAGAGCATATCACCCATCTTTTATACTAGTAGCATGTGAATAGTATCTTTGAAGCCATCTTCAAATCTAAAGGGCTGTCACATAGATGAAAGAGTAGACATGTTCTCTTGCCCCAGAGGGTGAGACAAAACCAATAGGTTCAAATGATAAGGGGATACAGATGAAAACTTTGGAGGAATTTCCTGACGGTATGACCTGCTCAGAAAGATGTGGACGCTCCTTAGAGAAGGAGTGGCAACCTTCAGAGCTTGGGGGAGGGATGCACACTAGCTGCCCTGGAGCCCTGCACACCCCTCCCTCACTACTGGATGCTGCCACTGCCTCTACAATCCCTGCACAGGGAGTACACACTTTGTTTCCCAGCAGCATTAATATGATTTGGTGGGCAACAGCAGTAGTAGCAGCAGAGACTGAGGGAAGCACAAACAGCCATGGTGCTTTTTTTGCCTAGCCCTGCCATAGAGGTTTTTAAGCAAAAGCTGGATTACTATCTAGCAAGGATACTAAAACAGATTTTCTGTATCAGCAGGGGGTTAGACTAGATGAGCTTTGAGATCCCTTCCAATTCTGATTCTATGTTTAAAATTATTTGTTGCAACTGAGTTGTAAAATACACATTTAAGAACTACTTGTGAAACTCTTCATTGAGAACACAGTAATCTCCAATTAGTAATAACCTGACTGTTCAGGACAAGGGGGGTGGGGAGAGAAGGTCTAAAATGCAATATCTCATAACATCTGCCAGTAAACTCTGACTGATGTTATCTAAATATGGTCATTTACTGCTATTAGTTCATTTATACAGCAGCTGATATAAAAACTGGTTTCAAAATGTCACACTATATCCTTAACGCAACCTTGTAAAGTAGATCACTATGCTTTTCATTTGAAATATACAAACAGACAAGTAGAACCGCCAACAAAATACTGCAACGTGGAGGGCTCCACTTCAGTGTTCCAGCTATCCATGTTTCAACCAAGATATTCCATTGTATTCCCCTGTCTCCAGGTACTCAAGTTTTCCCCCAACAGGCCACTGAGTTCTGTGGCCAGTGAGCATGCTCGGTTGCCGGGGGGCGGGGGGGGGGGGGGGGGAGAGAGAGAGAGAGAGAGATTCTCCAGGCAGAGTTTAAGTATTTTTTTTATTCATCTCAAACTTTGGGGCTCCCCCTAAGCCTAATGATACTTTTCCTCTTGTGTGAGACTGTGCCATTTTGGATGCGTAAGGATCATTGTAGAATTAGTTTGTACTATAAAGATTCATTTCCCTCAAAATCACCCTGTGGCTATCCAAATATAGATTCTCCAGTTCTAATACTCCATCGGCTAAGTACTCAATGTCATTGCTATTTGACCCAAATCCTGAAAATACCTTGTTTCCAGATATTTCAGTGAGAACTGAGGGTTCTTAGCACCTTCAGAATCAATAAATATTATTCTGTTCACTTGTGAAAACACACTATTGTTTTTAAGGAAGTATGGACCCATGGCAAAGCAGCTTTCAAGCTGAACATTTTTTTAAAATCCAAATACAGGCTGAATGCTATAAAAGCAAAAGGTTAAGTATGTTTGTTAGCAGAAAAGCAAACACAATGAACTGCTAGAAGGAACTATAGTAACTACGCCCACCTGCTTCCTTCAGATATTGCCAGTACTATGGAACTAAAAATGTAACCAGGGGAGCTGGAACACCCCCCCCCCCCATAACAAACATCTTTTGTTGGAAATTTGTCTTGCAATCTGTACTATAATGCTTCTAGGCACTGTAGAGTGTGTAACTTTTCTGTGCTACACAAATATAACCTTGAAGCCCAAATGTCAGATGAAGCTCTCCTGATGTTGTGGCAAGGTAGCCAGTGACGCAAAATCTGCACTGCAAAAAATGAGGTCCAAATTGATTGACATCCTGTACACTGGAATTTTCAGTACTAAGAAATAGTTGCAAGTGCTGAGAAAAATTAATAGAAAGGCCTTGAGAAAGAAGTTCAAGTTAAACTAATTATCATTTGCTTTCTTTTCGAGCAAAATGTTCTTGCTAATCTGTTAATAAAAAATTAGGAAGCTTCTTGAACTTGCACTTATAAAATAGGACTGAAAGAGGTGCTGCAATTCTGCAATACTTATTATGGTAAGAAAGCTTCAGTAAATGAATAATTGAAGATCAAACAAGATGTCTTACCCAAGTTGTGGAACACCTCCTTTGAAGTACGGGATTGAATGTGGCTTCTCCACTCACACTGAGTTTACCTTGCGTAAATAATGGTCATGACTACAGGATTTTTCAAGGAGCTAAATTTTAGAACAGTTTTATAAACTGGCAGTAATCAGACTGCCTATGCTAAGTTGCATCCAGGAAAGAAATGCAATTCACATTATGTACCCTGTGCCAGATACTAAATGAAGTTTGAGGGGAGGTGCAGCAAAAGGTTTTAACTACCACTGTTCCGTTCTGTGTTAGAGAGAACGTAATTATATTCCATGGGAAAACATCAACAGCTAAGGTTGTCCCAAAATTACAGGAGGAATGAGCAGCTGGTGGTGTCTGGAAGAGGACAAGTATTCCAGAATATAAGCTACAAGGTACTTCCACAAGGCAAAAGGGAAATGTTTGTGTATGATGGCAACACAAGCCTTGGGAACGGAGATATGGTCTAGGTGGTTGACATGATTTCTCCTGAGTGTCCCCTCCGACCAACTCGAACCAAACAAGCTCCCCAGTTTTGAAGGAAGTTGTCCTGTGCCCAGCTTTTGGCACAAACAAATCCTGGCAAACTAACATAAAGCACCAGAAACGAGAAACTTTTATTTGTAACAAATCAGGTTTCATAGACGACCTTCTTAGCTCTCATGGCAAAAGCTTAATGGTTGCAACTCTCCAGAAATCAAATAGCTGATGGCAAATAGCTACATTTCGTTCAAGAACAGTCAAAAGATAATAGCTATAACCATGTCAGAGATCAATACAACTTGGTTTCCTCATTGCAGTCTCTACAGTTCAGAATATAGGGAAAGGAACTTTAATGATTCCTGGCGTGAACCATCCCCGCCAATCAAAGACAAGGGTGTCTTTTTTGACAAACAAGACCTAAGTAAATCCACATATGCAGAGGTTTAGTCCAACCTTGACATTTCCGTTGGTATCTCCCCGCTACATGGGCCAAGACCTATCAAATCCAAGAGTCAAAACACAGGTTCAAGAGTAAGCCCAAAGTAAATCCACACATTCAGAGATTTTGACAACCATAGCTTCCACTTTGGTATCTCCACACTCCACAGTAAAAAAACAAGAGTGACGATCAATCCAAGCCAGCAGGCCCTCTGGGCTATTGAAGACTAAGATACACAATCCATACAGAACAAAAATTCAGGGATTATGAAAAGTATAAGAATACTTTCCATGGCAAATTCTTAATGATTCACAGATCAAACAGACAATTCATATGAAACAGACACAGTTAAGACAGAGGGAAGTCTCAAACATGAAGGGTTACAAACAGTATATAACGGACAATAAAAGATGGACATTAAAGATGATGTTCACAGCCAAAGCTCCCACCCTGGGTATCAGCTTAAAAACAAGGATGGGCGGGAATAACACATCTCCTAAAGATATAATTGACTGGATCGTAGCCTAAGGACGACACTTATGCCAAACAGGGCGATTAGTAGTAGTAGTAGTAGTAGTATCCCGCCTTTTGCCCAATGCTGGGCCTCAAGGCAGCTTAGAAAATTAAAACATATACATTTCTAACCTATCAACAGAAATATACAAAAGTTAAAAATATATTAAATACGTTCCAATATTAAAACATTTAAACATTTAAAATATGTGACAATTTTAAAATAAGTTGACATATCAACTTGTGTAGCACCTTGGAAACCCCCACCCCTTCTGCTAGATGGAAAGGCTGTTAGATATCTTATATATAGGTATGACCTTCAAGGTTGAGCACTAGCAGCTGGATGGGAAAATGCAGGTTGCTTACCTGTAACTGTAGTTCTTCGAGTGGTCATCTGTGCAGTCACACATATGGGCTCGCGCCGGCGCCGAGCTCTCTTCGGGAAACTTCTATCTAGCTAGGATTTTTGGCGGGAACCCCTCCCCCCACCGTCCTATCGCGCATGCTCAGGGGTCCCGCCTACCTCAGTTCCCTGAGACCGCTAGGCCTCGCGACTAAGGCAATTTAACAATGAAATTATGAGTTAGACTAATTGAGCATGCAGTAGTCAACTTGGCAATCAGAACAGCGATGCCAAGAGGGGACGGCGGGTGGGTTGTGTGACTGCACAGATGACCACTCGAAGAACTACAGTTACAGGTAAGCAACCTGCATTTCTTCTTCGTGGTCTCTGTGCATCACACATATGGGCGAGTAATAAGCCAACTTACCGGAGGTGGGAGAGGCACGCTGTGTGGTCATTGGCATATTGAAGATAGGACTGCTCTGCCAAAGGAGGAGTCCTGACGCGCTCTAACGTCAAGGCGGTAGTGCCTCACAAAGGTGGAAGCATTCGCCCAAGTGGCCGCCTTACACAGGTCTGGGAGAGTTGCGCCATGGAGGAGTGCCGTTGAGGTGGCCTGTCCTCTGGTAGAGTGGGCAATTAGACCAGTGGGTACTTCTTTTCCGAGGATCTGATACGATAAGGTGATTGTGTCGACAATCCACTTGGAGAGACGTTGTGGGGACACTGGTAACCCTTTATTCTTTCCACCAAAACAGACAAAGAGTTGGCGTGACCTGCGATACCCTTCAGAACGGGACTTGTAGAAGGCTAGTGCCCTTCTGACGTCCAACGCGTGCAGCGTGGTGCATAGCGGATCGGCGGGTGCTTGGAAAAAGGTGGGTAACACAATGTCCTGGTTCATATGGAACTCTGAGGCAACCTTGGGGACAAACGACGGCAGAGTACGGAGGATGACCTTGTCACGGAAGAACTGCGTATAAGGTGGGTCAACAAGAAGCGCCGCAAGCTCTGACGCGCATCTTGCGGACGTAATGGCAACTAGGAAAACAGTTTTAAGTGTCAACAAACGGGTATTGGTTGTAGCCAGCGGCTCAAAGGGTTTAGCGGATAATGCTGTCAATACTAACGAGAGGCTCCACTGCGGAACTAGTGGGCGAACGGGTGGAAAGAGGTTATGCAGGCCTCTAAGGAAAACCCTGGCAAGGGGATGAGTGAACGCTGAGAATCCGTCTATGAGCGGATGGTGAACTGCAATGGCCGCCAGATAGACACGGATAGAAGATAGCTTTAGGCCTGTAGTATGCAGGGAGTGTAGGAATGCGATAATGTTCGTGATAGTGGCTGAGGTACTATTGAAACCTTTTTCAGCAGCAAAAGTTCTGAACTTCTTCCACTTTGCTAAGTAAGATGCCCTAGTCGAGGGCTTTCTAGAGGCGTCCAAAATCGCCTTTATGGTTTCAGGTAAGACTATCCCTTGCCAGAGGGCTGGAGTCTCCACGCTGTCAAGCGTAAGGTTTGTATGTCCGGATGGAGTACCCTGCCGTTGTCCCTGGATAGAAGGTCCGGGGAGGATGGGAGACGCCAAACTCGATGGTTTGCTAGTCTGAGTAGAGGCGTGAACCACGCTTGCCGTGGCCACCACGGTGCAATCAGGATAGCGTTGGCCTGGTGACGCTGGGCTTGCGTAATAGTCTTCGCTATAAGGGGGATCGGAGGAAACATGTATAGGAGACCGCGAGACCAGTCCCATAGGAATGCATCCCCTAGGGAGTCGTGGCCCATGCCTGCCCTGGAGCAATAGGCCCGGCAGACTCTGTTGTCGGAGGTTGCAAAGATGTCGATGTCCGGCGTGCCCCACTGGGTAAAGAGGCGATGCAGAACCCGGGGGGCTAGCTCCCACTCGTGGGTGTCTTTGAAGGAGCGGCTTAATTCGTCCGCCTTGATGTTGTCTGTCCCTGCGATATGCAGAGCTGAGAGCCTTATATTCTTTGTGATTGCCCAGTGCAAGATGTCCATGGTGAGGTGCAGCAGGCGGGGGGAGCGGGTGCCACCTTCTTTGGTGATGTACCAAACTACGGATGTGTTGTCCGACAGCACCCTCACGTGATGTCCCCGTAGCTGAGGGAGAAAGGCTTGCAAGGCTTTCTTTACGGCGAGGAGCTCCAGCTTGTTTATGTGCAGGGAGCTCTCTGAATGTGACCATCTTCCTTGTATGAACAGGTCGTCCAGGTGTGCCCCCCAGCCTCTCAGTGATGCATCGGTCGTGACAATCCTGGAGGGACCAGAATCAACGAACGGAAGTCCTTGCGACAGATTTGATGGCTGTGTCCACCATAGGAGCGAACGTCGTACGTGGGTCGGAATGGTAAGTATTTGTTTGCGCGGGTCCTGCAGGGTCGTATAGCGACTCAGGAGAAGTTGCTGGAGGGGGTGCATTCTTAACCGTGCCCATCTGACCACACAGATGGCCGCTGCCATAAGTCCCAGGAGGCGCAAGATCGTAAAAGCCGTTGCCCGTCTTCGGACACTTAGTTTGGCAGCTAAATGTTGTAGGGTTTGTAATCTGTCCTGGGGGAGAAACGCCCTTGCAGGCGAGGAATCGAGATGAACCCCGATGAACTGAAGTGAAGTGGTTGGTTGAAAAACTGACTTTTCGTAATTTATTTGTAGGCCTAAGGAGGAGAGGATGGATTCCACCGTGTTTACGTCTGCGATTGCTTGGTGGCGAGTAGGAGAGACGACTAGCCAGTCGTCGAGGTAAGGATAGACTTCGATGTTGATGGATTGCAGGTGCGCACACACTGCTGCCATGCATTTGGTAAAGACTCTTGGAGCTGTCTTTAATCCGAAAGGTAGGACCACGAATTGGTAGAGTTGGGCCCCGATGGCGAAACGGAGGTATTTTTGGTGTTCCTCGAGGATGGCTATATGAAAGTAGGCATCCTTGAGATCGATCAGCGTAAACCAAGTGTCCCGTCTGAGGAGTGGAAGGATGGCAGAGAGTGTGATCATGCGAAATTTCTGAGACCGGATGAACTTGTTCAGACCTCGGAGATCCATGATAGGGCGGAGTCCTCCGTCCTTCTTGTGCACTGTAAAATAACGGGAGTAGAACCCGTTTTCTGCTTGGTGCGTTGGAACAGCTACGATCGCGCCCTTGTCTAGCAAGGCGCATGTTTCCTGAATCAGAGTGTGTGATGGCGGTGTGGTTTTGACAGTGCCTAGAGGAGGAAGGACTTCGAAGTCTATTTTGTAACCTCGCTGGATGATTTGCAGCACCCAGTGGTCGGTGGTAATGGATGCCCAAGTTTGGTAAAAGGGCTGAAGCCTGTTTAGTGGCGAGACTGAGACGTCTTGGGGTGAGTCAAAGACGGCGTTTTTGTTGTTGGGTCTGCTTTTGGCGGGGTTGTGCGTACCGAGGGGCGGCCTTGCGCTGGTGGTAAGACGTTGACGTAGTCGGTTGTTGGTAGCGTTGACCACGATCCTGGCCTTGTCCTGGCTGGTAGGGTAAAGGCCTGTACCACTTCCGGGGACGGAAGGACTGTGCAGGGAGTTGGCTGAATCCCATTTTCTTTGCGGTCATCTTCGCCTTGTGGATAGTATCCATTGTAGAATCGGTTTGCGTATTGAATAACCCCTCCCCGTCAAAGGGCAAATCTTCGATTCTGTTCTTTGTTTCCATCGGGAGGTTGGCCGAACGCAGCCACGCATGCCGGCGGAGGGCGACAGCTCCCACTAAGGCCTTTGAGCCTGAGTCCACCTGATGTCTGGCGGTGGTCATCTGCTGTTTTGATAGTCGAACAGCCTCCGCCTGAAAAACACGTGCCAGGTCCCGCTGGTCGTCAGGCAGGTAATCAGTTAAATTGGAGATCTTCTGCCAGAGAAACAACTGGTACCTGGCCATCATGGCCTGGTAGTTGGATGTTTTCAGTACCAGTGCCGCCGAGGAATATATTCTCCTTCCAACAGAGTCCAGCTTTCGGCCTTCCTTATCAACAGGGGCTGCATGAGTTCGCCCCGATTTACCCTGTGATGCCTCCACAACAATCGAGTTCGGTTTAGGGTGGGTAGCCAGGAAAGGGGCTTCCACTTCTTTGACTTTGTAGAGGGCGTCCAGTCGTTTTGAGGTGGGCGCCAGCGTGGCTGGATTGGACCAGGATTGCTTGGCCGTTTTTAACAATGTGGGAACCAGAGGGAGCGTCAGTTGAGGGGTTGGCTCTGTCCTCATGACATCATAGATGTCCCCTTCCTCCTCTTCTGGTTGCTGGACGTCGATCCCGAGCGACTGGGCTAGGCGGAGCATCTGCTCGTTAAAGCCCCCGAGCTCCATGGTTGGCGAGGCACCCTCCTCGGTAGCGACTTCCTCTGTCGGTGAAGGCATCGATGGTGCCGGCGATGGAATCGAGGACGGGTCCGACTCGTAGTCGTCTTCAGACGGCGACGGTAGCGAGCGCCGGTACCGGGAGGAGAGAGAATGCTCCGGTATCGAGTGGGGCTGACGGTGTCGACGTGTCGGCGCCGGGAGGAGAGACGTGGTCCGGCGAGGTGGTACCGGTGGAGGCATACGCTGGGAACGATCCGAATAGCGGTCCCAGTCTCGAGAGGCGGAGCGGGATCGTGATCGACGATGGAGCATCGGTACCGAAGCCTCGGTCCCGGTGGGATTGGAGTATTCTTCGTCGATGACGAGAACGTCCGACCCGAGAGGAAGGATGTCCTGCGGCTCCGAGCGTGGTTCCGTCGGTACCGGAGATGGTAATGAAGGGGGCCGGATCGATGATTCCTCTCGCGGAGTTGAATGACCTGGCTGAGACTGAGTGCTCGATAGGCGGCGCCTCGATCCCGAGGGCTGGTCCGCCGGTAACGATGAGGGGCGTTTCCGTTGATTTGGCGCTTTCGATGTCGACGACAACGAAGACGGTACCGATGAAGATTTCGTCGGTACCGTGGTGCTCATCGGTTTGTGTGGTACCGAGGAGAGTTTCTTCGGTATCGAATGCTTCGACGTCGAAGGCCCCGTCTTCGATACCTTTGTCGAAGTCGATGGTTGTTTCGACTTTTTCGCCGTTTTTCCCTTCTTTTGCTTAGCAGGAGGGGGAGAAGGCGACAACGATGCCTGGCATGTAGTCCTAACAGGGGACAAGCCAGGAGTTGCTGGGCGTGAGCGTACTTGGGGCGATAGCCCTCGCTCCCCAGAAGAAGATGGCCGCGGTTCCATGCGGGCTACGGTCGGGCGGTCAATGGCGGAGAGGGCTTTGCTCCAAAGCAGGCTTCGCAGCCGGTCCGCCCTGTTCCTCCTGGTCTGCCTTGAAAACCTCATGCAATGGGAGCAGGAGTCAGTAATATGGCCCTCTCCCAAACAGCCCAGGCATAAAGAATGTCCATCCGTGAGGGCTAGTTTGGCGCGGCAACCAGAGCAGCGCTTGAAAAGCGCGGTCTGCGCCATAGGCCGCAGGGGGAGAAAAAACGCCTTAACTAAACTTATCTATAACCTTATTTATTTTATTTTATTTTTATTTTTTTTTTATAACAAACACTAACTGGAACCTAGCTAACTAACTAATTTATTAAAACTTTTGTCTTCTTACAGTCTCTGACGACGGAGGAAGTCTCCCGCGAGGCGTTCAGCTAAGCGGTCGAAGAAGAACTGAGGTAGGCGGGACCCCTGAGCATGCGCGATAGGACGGTGGGGGGAGGGGTTCCCGCCAAAAATCCTAGCTAGATAGAAGTTTCCCGAAGAGAGCTCGGCGCCGGCGCGAGCCCATATGTGTGATGCACAGAGACCACGAAGAAGAACCCTCATTTCCCTCTGCTTTCTCTTAAGAAAACTGAGATAAGTTAACATGTATTCTAACATTCCTCAGGCTAATTAGGGCCAAACCAGTCCCAACTTCCTCTTACTAGGTATAGCCTAGGCTGACCATATTAATAACTAGGTATAGCCTAGGCTGACCATATGAAAAGGAGGACAGGGCTTATGTAACTTTAACTGTTGTAGAGAAAAGGGAATTTCAGTCAGTGTCATTTGTATGCAATTAGTTCTTGGTGAAATTCCCTCTTCCTCACAACAGTTAAAGTTGCAGGGGCCCTGCCTTCTTTTGTATATGGTTACTCTAGTATAGTGCCTGCAACTTTAACTGTTGTGATGAAGAGGGAATTTCACCAAGAACTAATTGCATACAAATGACACTGGCTGAAATTCCCTTTTCTCTACAACAGTTAAAGTTACATAAGCCCTGTCCTCCTTTTCATATGGTCAGCCTAAGTAGCCAAACTCTTAGGCCCTGGCTTTCTCACTACTGAACTGGGCTCCAAACCCCCCAGATCACTCCTGATCAGATTCTGACTGTAAACTACAGGGCCTACTGCCAAGCTGGGGCTGGGGCTGAGCCCAGACAGGATTGGGGGCAATGAAACTAGAAGGATGATTAAGAGCAAAGTTGGCAGAACAATTGGAGGAAGTTCAACCAAACATGGGTTACAGCTTATTTGAAGGTCTATTCCTGCGGACAATAAATTGTAAACTGCCACCATTGTATCCCCACAGACAGCTCTTCCAAGTAGTCATTACATTCTGATCCATGAGAAGAAAATGCAGACTATTCTGTAGTCTGTGGTAGCCAACTTACACAAGATTTTGAAATTTAAAATGCTTGTATCTGTACCTTCTTTGATGTCATGGTTTATACAGGTCTAGTTGATATAACTTTGGCCTCTGCTTGTCCAGCTATAATGTAAAGTTCTCATTCTATATAGCCCAAGGATCTTGACAAAATCCTTGGCAAGGTGAAAGCTACCACATATGTGCTTTATCCTTGCTATTCCTGGCTTATAAAAGCAGCCAGTGGGGACTGGCCAAGTGGGTTATAGCAGTGAATGCCTCTTTATGAGGAGGTATAATTTCTCCACCAAATAGTATAATTTGTAGCCAGGCTCCAATATTCCATTCTTGGGAAAAGTGTTGGCGCATATGGTGGCATCTCAATTCTAGGCATTCCTGGATAAAGTAAATTATCTAGATCCATTTCAATCTGGCTTCAAACCTAATTATATGACACAGCAAATTATATTTGCTCACCTTGTTGTACAATCTATGGGGGGGAACTGGTCAGGGGAAATATATCCCTGTTAGTTTTGCTAGACCTCTCAACAGCTTTCAATACCATTGACCATCTGTCTGTGATGGGACAGGGAAACACTGTTTTATGGCGATTCTGGTCCTTCTTGGAAGGGCCATTTCAGAAAGTGGTGCTGAAGGACTCGTATTTGACACGGTCCATCCCCCCCTTGTTCTATAACATATATATGAAACTGCTGAACAAGGTTGCTGAACATGTTTTTGGGGTCTGGTGCCACCCGTATAATGATAATTTTATCTCTCGTTTCCATCTAAATCCCAAAAAGCTGTTTTAGTTATAAATTACTGTCTGATGTCAGTAATGGCCCAGATAAGGGTGAACAAACTGAAGCTTAATCCAGAGGTGCTCCTGATCAGTCAAAAGGCACATCAGGGAATAGAGATTCAATCTGTGCTGGATGGGGTCACACTCTCTCTCTTTGAACACTCAAGTTTGCAGTGTGGGTGCACTCCCTAGATTCAATCCTGAACCTGGATGTTGAAGTTTCAGTGGCCAGGAGTGCATTTGAATACCTGGAGACATCTGGCTACAGTAACACATGCTTAACAACATCCATTTGGATTACTGTAATGCGCTCTATGTGGGGCTGCCTTTGAAAAGTGTTCAGAAATAGAGAAGGAACAGGGATAAGAAGGAAAAGAATCAGATAGGTTAAAAATAGTAATCCCACAAAGTCACAAAATTCAACCGTAAAGCATGGAAGACATGAAGATGGGAAAGCATCTGTGTAAACTGTATGATGCAATGAGTAGAGATAGCAAGGGACTTCGAGATCAAGGACAATGCAATGGCCATGACAAACTTTTATCAATGTCGTAAAACGTTTCTGAGAAGAACTCTGGCAGTCGCACAACTTATTTTACTTGTTTCGGGGCAACATTACATTTATTTGTGTTTCCTCTTTACAACATAATCCAAACCCTGAAAACAAGCAAAATATCACCAATGATGTGGAATTAAAGAATCATTTGGAGGGAATTTCCTAGCTATTCCATAGTAATAACTTAAAATACAACTACAGGCAAAGTCATTTTTATTCATGGTATTACAGGCCTTTGACATGTAAGCTGGTTAGTTGCTGAAAGGGGTTTTAACTGATTGGGTAGTTTATTTTTTATTGCTGTAGTTGTGTATTTAATTCACTTGTTTGTATGTTTTTTACTGCAGTAAAAAGATTTGACTTCAAGAAAGCAAAGGCTTAAAAAAAAGCCACACATACAACGATGATCTCTCATGTAATTAAGATAATGAAACAGCCAAAGAAAAAATTAAGTAGTTGATATTTTCAATAACATCTTACATGATCCAGTTTTAACCTGAACTTGCTGGCAAGACACAAAAGGAGTTAAAAATAATAATAATAATAGGTCATAGGCATATATCAAAGCATCAGCACTGGACAGTAAGCCATTAAAGCACACTTGAAAGGCTCAGATTTCCTAAGCCCTATCTTAGGTTCTTAAAAAATGAAAGGCATCCTATAAATTAGCCTTTTTAAGTGAAGCCTCCCTACCTCTTTATAAAACAGAGATTAAAATCCATAAAAAGAAAGTATTTTATTTCTGAACTGCGAGTAGCTTAATCCATTTTTCTGTACTTCAAATTGAAAGTTCCAGCCAATGCTCAGTGAATATTATGTAGCATACTGTTCTGATGCCTTTTTAAATATTTGGAAGTGGACAACATGTCTTATTTCAATTTGCTTCATCTTCTCCAGGATAAGCAAGCATGTACACACACATACACACACACTCAAACACTAAAGATATAAAGCATTGCAAATGGCCAAAAAGAAAAGGTTGTGAATTATATGGTACATAAGCTAATGAGTGGCAGGAATAGAATAAAAATAAACTGCACCATGTAAAGCACAGGAAGATAAACATATTAGTTATCGGTATCTCTCAGGATATCTGTAGATCATAAGAAGGTTATGAGCTAGTAGTGTGCTATTGGCTCAATGCGGACGACATATTAGGCAACGGAGGGGTAAATAACGTACTGACCGTGCGTTAGGCAGGAGGAGCTTCACAGACGACATGCTGCAGCCAGCGCTGCTCGGCACCGGCACCCCCCCCCCCCCCCCGGCTGCTACGAACTTGCGGTGGCCATTTTGGTTGTAGCCTCTCCTCCCTGTGTCCTCCAGCCGGGGGGTTTGGCTGCTCTAGGCAGCAGAACTCTATTCCTAAACGGAATAGTCCGGGGGGGGGGGGGGGGGGGAGGCAAAATTCAGACGACACTTTAAACAACGGGGCTTCGGGCTAAACAACGTGCAAGCCCGTTGTTTCGCTCCGCTGTTTAAAGTGCCTGATTAACGTACTGTCAGTTGTGTGTGCGTTGTGTGTTGCCCTCCAAACGACACAATAAGCAACACAACTGACGATTGTTCCCTCCCCTCCTCCGTTGCCTAATGTGTCGTCCGAATTGAGCCATTCTGGTAATGCATCTAAAATGCTTTATGTTAAGCAAGGCATGTCTAACAGGGATAGGTAAGCATTCATACAGGGAACATAGAATGTATTTGCTATCTTATAAGAAATACCAAAAGTAAATATAACAAATCAGAGAATGACATAGATCTGTAGTAGAAACCTCTGTAGTCACTGTCAAGAGTGAACACAACCAAGATTACTCCCACTGCTCATGAAAGACTCCAAGAACCAGTTTTTGAAGGCCTATTCTTACCACAATCATTTCTGAAGGTTCCAATACAATACACTCGCAACCTCGTTTTCCTCCAGATTGCTTGCCAAAACTGAGGAGAAAAAATAAGGAGTGTTAGTCCACATTAACAGTAAGCAACAACAAACAGAGCAGAGATAAAATACAATGTTAAGTAATATAAAGTGGCAGAGTACCTTATTTCACATGACTATTTAAGAGTTAACAAGCCTCTGATGCACCATCAGCATGATGCAGTTTGTTCATCTATTAGTTTGACAAAGTATCAAGAGATATTGAGTTAAGATCATACACTGTAAAAGTTGCACCGCATATGAAAAAATAATTTCCAGACAGGTAGTCATGTTAGTTTGTTGAAGCAAAAACAACAAACAGTTTTGTGGCACTTTAAATACTAATAAATGTATTATGTCATAAGGTTTTGTGGACTGCATGAGATGCATGAGTGTTATCCTGGCCTATATACGCGTGGCGGAAGGAGGGGGGTATATAGAGAGGTCATAGGGAAATATAATATAGAAAGTGCAACAGTGACAATTATGTTATCATCAGTGGCCATACATAAAACAGTTGTTTCTGATAACACAAACATCATGGAATTGGTTAAGTTATCAACGCGTGTAGTATGATTTTAAAAACCCTCATTCTCTCAGCAGTCTCTCATTCTAGTCTCCCTTTGAAGTTTTTTTGTTCAAGAATAGCCACTTTAAGGTGCACTACAAAGTGTCCTGGAAGGCTGAAATATTCCCCCATTGTTTTTTCTAATACTGGCTTTTCTAACGTCCAGTTATTCTTTTGCATAAATCTCCTGTTGTCCTATGTAGAATACAGAAGAGCATCGCTGGAAGACGATAGCACATATCACATTGGAAAATGAGCATGTGAATTAACCCCAGATGTTGTAGATTACATTAGTAGGGATAGGAAACAATGGGGCACTTACACCTCCTCCAATTCTCTTGCACTCCACTTACTCTGTTGCACAAGAGGCGAGCCCCCTGCTTTCGCAACAGCGATTTAGCACTTCCCAAAGAACGCCTTGAAACGAGCAGAAACATTCTTTCTCAATTGGGGCAGGCCAACAGAGCTCCCTTAAAAACAAGAGGTTTTGCTCATTTCCAATTGCCTGGCAGGGCATAAGGGCAGAGGCATAAGCGCCCCATTGGATTCCACAAAAGTGTTGCCAGAATAGACTTCGGGACAGAGTTGGCATCTAGATTCGCTGCAGGCTCTAATCCTCATGTTTGCAACTTTAGCTTTGTGGCTTGTTGTTGCTTGCTGAGCAGCTATTTTAGGTCAGAGGCTGTATGTAACCACGTACAAGACCTGTGAGAGAGAATTGTTACTGACCCCTAGTATAAACATGTGATAGCCTGTAAGTCACATTTCCTCAGTTTATGCAATGCAACTCCCATGCACACACGCAAAAAGCAATGAACTGGGAGAATTGTCTATATAGCATTATAATCAATCTCCGCTGATACAGATGTTAGTTAAGACCAGAATCATCTCAACAAGTCTTCGTTTTCTTCTTATAGACCATAAGCAGTTGTTGGTAAGGATGAACCAAAATAGCTTGTTCGTGTGTGGAATGACTCACGTGAAATTGTATTCATGATAGAATAGAGAAAAGACTAACATCTTCATCCACCATGGAAGAGAGTGAAATAAGGAACCGAACAAGAAAATATGTGAGCTTCAAAGACTTAAGTTAAACTACAAATGTTAAAATATTTTGATTGCTGCACTTCCTCTTCCCCCCTTTTCTTACATTTTCATGATTTAATTACTTAAAAATACCCAATTAATCCTTTGAAGTTATACTATTGGGTTGGTGGGAAGTATAGCTAGAGCAATTCAATTATAATTATGCGTTTTAGAGCACCCTGTGAGTCAGTCAGAAAGTCTATTCTTAGCTTTAGGTATTTCAAGTTTAATTAAGAACTCCTGTACTTGGTCTTGGTCAAAAAGCACATGGTATGTTGCTCTCTTTAAAAAAAAAATTCTCAAAAAATAAGAAATGGGAGGGGGCAAGTAGCCATGCAGGGAAAGCGTTTAAATTTCCCCCAAAATTCCCCCATTCAAATTACTCATTAACAGAAAATATAGATACGATTCATCAAGAACAGAAGTTACATGAAGCTATTCTAAGAATGCTTCAGATCTTTCAAAGTGATTTTAAGTTTTAATACAAAGAGTCACTATGATAAAGAGTTATGATCAGAAGTAGGCAGGAGATTCATAATTAGAACAGTCAAATGCTCATTTTAATAATACATCATACAATACAAAGCCCTTAAATATAGTAACTGCCATGGACTTATAAATATGGCAACGGGTACAACCCTATGCATGTTCAGACAGAAAAATGTCTGATCCTATACATGCTTACTTTGCATTTATATAACAAAAAACATGCATTCATGCAATTAACTTATGTCTAGTTTGACCCCAAGTGTTTCGCTGAACAAAGGGCTGGTTATGCTTCCTCTGCCCTGTACAGAAATCATTATATATGATATGAACACTCCACCTGGATTCCTGTTTACACAGATGAGAGATTCATAGAATGATTTTCCCTAAAAGGCAGAGAAAGATTCAGCTAACATGGCACCCTCCAGATATTTTGAACTTCAACTCCCATCAGTCCTAGCCATCCTGGAAAATTGTAAGAGATAATGGAACCCGTAGTCCAAAACATCTGGAGGGTACCACATTGGAAAAGGCTGATCCACACTGGTCTAATCGTTCTATGTACCTTGAAGAAACTATGTTGATATTATAAATTATTCAACAGATCACACACTGTCCATTTAAAATGGAAATCATCTTGCAGGAATTGAAATACGCAATATTATGTGGCAGAAAACAGATGTAATGAGTGCTGCTAGGGCTTAGAATACAGATTTCTATGCTCTGATGGCTTCATTGTAGGCTATTTGTTAGATGCAACTTTCATTCAAGTCTTCAAGTCCAAAGCTAGTTGGTTTATGCAATGTGATATAGTCTTTGGAACAGCTCCTGTTGGAATCTAGTATTAGAGTAAATGAACAGTTTCTTAAAAATTACATTCAAATTGGACTATGTTTGAGGTTTTCAGATGCTAGCCTCATACTCCAAAATTATCGGAAATACCTATCCATACTTCATTAACTGATGTTCTGACTCTTTATCACCTATATGAGAGTTTTGCATTAAAAGTGTTTCAAAATTATTATTATTATTATTATTATTATTATTATTATTATTATTAGCTAAAGCTCTCTGGGCGGTTTACAAAAATTAAAAACACTGAACATTAAAAAAACGATATACAAAGTTTAAAATGCATAAAAGCATAAAAACAGATTATAAATACAATATCCATTTAAAACAACTATTCTGGGTCAAATAACAAAACCCTCAACGTACACTGTTAAATGCCTGGGAGAAGAGAAAAGTCTTGACCTGGCGCCAAAAAGATAACAATGTTGGTGCCAGGCTAGTCACGTCGAGGAGATCATTCCATGCTCTTTATTCATGGTAGAGAATTATGAGTATGGCACATGCACTGGCCCCTAGAAACTACTTTCAAACTATTTTCCCAATATATATACTCAGCTATAAAGATCAGCTATAAAGACTGATCTCTTTCGGCAGGCCTACCCAGTCGAATTTTAAGACTTTGTTGATATTTTAATAATGTATTAATTTTATATGCTTTTAAACAGTTTTATGTATTTTATATTGTTTGTATTGTTGTTGTTCCATGCCTCGATCCGGAGGGAGAAGCAGGTAATAAAATAATAATAATAACAATAATAATAATGATGTTTTTGAACTGTCCAATAACCAGAGTTCTCTGGGCAGTGTACAACTGAAAAATATACAAAACAGTTGTGAGAGTCATACAAATAGACAGAGCAAACAGAGTATTTTATTAAGTTAGAGACAAATTATGACATCTATTAAAAGAGAAGACTTTGCATGCAATTCCTGGCATCTTCCAGTAGGGTTGGGGCAAACCTCTGTCTAAAACGCTGGAGGATTGCTGCCAGTCAGTGTTAAAAACAGGACTGAGCTAGATAGAACAATGCTCTGACTCAGTACAAGAAAATTTCCTATGTTCCATATGCCAACTACGTTAGTTAATCTTAGAAAAACTTTAGTGCCTTTTTGTTTGAATATTACAGTAGAAAAGTCTGAGCTCAATCTTGTGATTGCAGTTAATCAAAATTATCAACAGAAGTAATCTGGTAACACTTTGGAAAGTTACTATACTAGCATGAAAAATGCTCTCACAGAGCCCTTTCCAAGTTAAAGATCACATCTGCTTTTGCATCAGTGCATGATTGTGCCCTCCACCACTGACATTTTAACCTTTCTTCTACTTTACGAGAAGTGCTCACGTATAGACACAAAGAGGGAACAATTATTCTGTGCATGTCCACACATTAAGCAGGATGTATTTGTCAAGCTTGGAAATTTCTCTCTCCTTCCTGCTGCCCCTCCCCTTTCCAGTTTAAAGTTCCTTTTGCTACGCTTAGGAAAACGTGTTTCCTATTGCCAATCTCTGGTGCTACATACATCTTAAGAAATATAGAATAATTATCTTTTATTATTAGATCACAGATGGGCTGGAGTTAACAGGATTTTTATTACCTTGAAGGGAAATTACTCTAAGATTCATAAACGTGAAGACTCAAAAGATCAAAACCTCCTCATTCTACAATTCTAACCTTCAAATCTTTCCAAAGCTTAGGCCCTTGTCATCAAAAATACAACTGTAGGAGAAAGTGACGACGTGAAAGTTCCATTGAAATGAATGAGAGCTAAATCAGTACAACACCCTACATTTCTATTAAATCCAGGCACTCTTGGATTATACTAATTTTCTAGTTTTATCCCTCCTCTCTCCTCTCCCCACAGCCAGAGGCGATTGGAGTGGAGTATAGTGAGAAGATGAAACTTAACACCTGAAGTGGATTGAAGGTTGACTGGAGCTACAGACTGATGCTGTTTTCCACTTCCCTCCCAGGCAATATAAGGCCAGTGACTGCCAGAAGTGCAAATTAAAGGAGAAAAGCCATATGCCTCCAGTCCTATAGCCCTTCACATGAGACCTCTAAAACCACAGGAAAGTGCAGAGAAGGACTAGCCATTACTGGTCACACAGAATTGTGGTGGAACTGTGCAGACTCAGGAACTACAGGCACCATCTGTGAGGGCAGCAAAAACATTCAGCTATAGACAGATAATTTCAGGGCGGGCTTTCTTCAGGGACTAGCCAAGGTTGTCTTTGGATTGCTCCTTCAGGTGGGGACAAGGCAGACGAACCACTCTTCTTTGTCAGAGACCCCAGTGAAAGAAGAATTTCTGAAAATAGAGGATGAATGTGCTGTTGTCTCTCGAAGGAATACTAAACAGAGGGCTAAGGAACATGTTGGTGTGGGACTAATACTTGTGAGAGCTAAGTGAGACAGCTTTCCTACGATCAGGTTGTCTCTCACTCACTCTGCCTCTGAGTAGAGTGATAGTTACAGGGTGAGGTGAGAAGGCAACTAAGACCTGTAAGTAGGAACTAAGCGAGATAATTCCTCAAAAGCTGTCTCCCACTCTGCTAATCTATTAGGTTTTAGGCAGTATATCTATCTATATGCTCTCTGTAGGATCAGGAAATCAGGCAGAACCCTCAACAACTCGCTGTGAGCAATTTGCATTACATTTTGCACACTAAATTGCTCACATTCGTTCCAACTTGGATGCCATAATACTCGCAGTCAGAGATTGATGCTGCCAGGATTCCATCTAATCATGTTGTTTTAGATTTCAGCTTGTGCAGCCTGATGAAGTGGACAAGTTACTTAGATATTTGACACCAACCACCGGCCCTTTGGATCCATGCCTTTCCTGACTATTAACATCTGCCATATGGACCTCCGAGGCAGTTTTGGCCTCTCTGAGGGTTTCCTGGATCTGAGGTCAAAGATAGTACTCTGATCTTGGACCCAGGAATCCCAGAGAACAGGAACGGGGCATGTCAGGGGGAGGGGAGGGAACTTGGGAAATGCAAATATGAGGAATCCCTAGCCTTCTCCACCTTTCTTCTATTCCCCTCCCTGACAGCTCAGCTAGACAAGTGGAAAAACCCATCTAGCTAAAATACAGAGTGGGGAAGCACAGAGGCAAAGATCACCTCCATACTCCTCGTGCTCTGCAAAGGATCCCCATCAGCCTCAGCAGCAGACAGGAATCCCAATAGGATTGTGCCCCTAATAAATAGATATTTCAAGTGTTTCGACACAGTGCTTTCCAAAGAAACATTTATTGTCACAACTACCACAAAATTATTTTATATAAGCTGGACAAAGGCTACTAGGAATATGTATCCAAAGACTTGGCTGGACAATAAAATATTTAAAAAAGGAAAACTTGGTGAACGATCATGCATTTGTGCCAGCAGTATTTTCCTTTTAACAAGGCCTCTCACCAACTTCTCAACTACCTTTTGAACTGAGGGGATCTCAAACAGCAATTTAGAAGTCATGTGGGCTTCTATGATGCAGAGAACAGGTTGAATGCTTTAACAGAAACTTCCTGGTTCTACTTTTTGGATAACTGATTGTCGAGAACAAGACGTTCCACTTTCTATTAAACATTTTAAAAAGTTGTCTTGAGTAACAGTTAAACACTAGAAAATAAAGCACCGCAGAACAATTAAATCCACCTCATGCAGTAAGTCACTGAAAAAGTATTCACAAAATGTGCATTACTCACAGATCACATCCGTCTTCTCATTACAACTCCAGTTCCTGCCATGCATTGTTATGCAATAGTTGCTGCTGCTATAATTCAAAACTCTAGAACAAAGCTACTCATGGCAGATGTATAAAACTTAAGAATTTTTTAGAAAGAAAAACTTGCAGAGTTACACAATGCCAAAGGAGATTAAAAAAAAAGGGGGATAGAAGAAGAAAAAATACCCAAAATCAAAAGTCTTTTGGGTATTGCCTGTTGTGTTTCTCTACTTTTGTTCTGCGCCGATGCAGGAACCTATATAATTTCGCCCAAGGCAAGAGATAGATCTTAGTTACCTATGGCCCTCATGTTTCCAGAAATGGAGACCAGTCATTACTTCTCTGATCCAGAATGCATTGGCCTGTATAATCTGATACCCTCTATACCTACCAATTATTAATTCAGTCTGCAAATCTACATTTTGAGGCTGAATCTAAACTGCAAACCTCATGGCCACAATATCTGGCCAAATTTGGGGGCTTTCCTGTTTATCTCACCCTCTCCCCACTTCTTGTACCACCTAGCCTGATGACAAGTTCTGGAGAACTTGAAAACATGCACACTTTTACGGCATTATATTTGCCAAGTTAGAGATTAATTTTAAGTGATCAAGGAAATCAAGCAGTCCTTCTGCACTACATAATTAAAATACACACGTACACATTTTTCATTTGTGATCTGCTATTCCAGCAGTAAAACAATATACAGAAGAAACATTTACTAGTCAGCTTCACAAACTATGTAAACCTGAATACTTGAATAAATTCAAAGCACTGCATTCTAACTTAACTGGTTAATGGAAACAAATAATAGACACAACCTGGGATCAAGTAGGATGCTGCATCTTTAGTAAGGCTGGTGAATGCCACAAGAGAATATTCCTATAGTTTGTTTCCTAACTCTCAACAAACTAGCACCCACTTTTCCATATGAAAATCAGAATTCCACCAGAAAACATAGAAAAAATATGCTTTGATCACTAGAATCATCGCCCAACAAACAGGCCTAACAAAAGAATTCTTTGCTCTATCAATTTCAATCACAATTGCCATTTGAGAGCTGGATGGCACTGTAAGATACTCATGATTTACTACTGAAAGAGATTTACCAAGAAAAGTAACCAAGAATCTCCGCTCAACTCAAGGATAAAATCCATGGAAACATTTATTCCCAATAAGCTTTGGCTCTCTAAAGTATTGAACCATTCTTACAAGGGGGGGAGGGGTGGCCAAGCTATTTCCGTGTTTTGTTTCTAACTGAGTAATTCTGAAATCCCATACATCTCTATTCTGATTCCGAATACTTACCTGGGAGACTTACTCCCAAGTAAGTATGCATAGAAGTATGCAGCTTAAAGCAGTTACAAATAGGCTTTAAAATGTTGTTAGATTCCTACTAATACAAAAGTAAGTTCAAACACCCCCACCAAACAAAACCTTTAGAAGAATCAAGGACTTCCTTCTCTAGGAATAATTTAATAGCCATCCATATTTTTAGCTTTTTAAAAATTAGAGTCAACCCTAGGAGTTTCTTCATGTAAAGACAAACTACGTTAAGAGCTAAGGTACATTAGGCTGAAAGCAAACACCCACATATGTAAAGTCTTCCAGGCAAGTAAAAGGATAGGCATATTCTGCAACTCTTTTATAGGAAAGGCGTTAACGAACATCTGAAATATTCTCAAAGTTATCTGTGACACTGAAATTGTCACACTAAGAAATGGATGGCAACAACAACAACAACATATAATAAAGTAAAATGTGCTTACTTAAACATGTGAATAAACTCTTTAACAGTTGCCACACACTATATTTCAGTTGATATTCAAATAATATTCCCTATCCCATTAGAAGCCAGCTTTAGTCATGCAACTGAGCACACCAATTATTTCATTTACAGCTAGATGTGTCAACAGATGCAGTAATACAAATAAAAATGAGAAAAAATTAAACAAATCCTGGGTAATAAGACCTCTAGGAATCAACAGAAAGCCTTTATATAATTATACAGTGCTGCTTTTGTCGTGGTGTCTGCTTACAGTTGTTACCCCCGATTCAAAAACCAAACCATTTCTTCTTTACGCATGCCATTCCAAGAACCACCTCTTAGAAGTCTTCCTAGTTCCTTCAAGAGAATTAATACTCCTCTCCATTAAGACAGTCACCAGTCAAATGTGAACATAGGTCTTACCTAGAAAAGCAACATTTGCTACAGCAACATGTTCTGCCACTCACATTCCTTCCAACCACAGCCCCTAGCGCTGCACGGAATCCTGCTCTAGATGGTTACGCACTTTCAGGACGAGGTTTTCAGGGAACGCAAATAACCACAGTGGGAATGGGGACCAGAAAAACAACACTGCAAGGACAAAGGATCTCAGTGCCCAATGATAATCCCCATCTACAGATTGTTTTGAACAACTTCAGAAACAAAAACAAGTCCTTATTTTCCATACTTTCCAGAGTATTTCAATTCCAACTCCACTATCTTATGAGCACTTAATATAACCCGTAACACAGTCACATTTCAACTTGAGTGCATCCTTATGGAGACTGACATGGTTGACTGTTCAGATGGCCTCTCAGCTAGCCCTTGTTTAGCTAGCAGTGTACCCTTTCCTTCTCTTCCTCCGATAACTACAATTTGGAATGTCGTTCAAACCCTAAGCTGTGGTTAAATTTAATTAAGTTAGTCGAAACAATCAGGCTGTAGCACAGGGATAAAGCGAAGCAGGGCTACCATAAGCTCCACTAAGAAGGCACTACCATCAGGTCACTCCCTCCTCCAATTGTTACGTGGCAGCAGCCATTACAACTGCCATCAAAGAACATCTGCCAGCCAACCATGGTCTGTTGTGGCAGCAAATAGGGCAGGATTTTTTTTATGTTGCCATCATCACTGGGTTTTTTTTTATCACTACTGCACCAGCAAATGTCATTGAAGTTGCATTAAAGGTAATTACATTGCGCTAGGGTACGCTTACATTAACTCCAGTGCCAAATAGGATAGTGCAGTATATGCTTAATATGTATTTAAAAGGGCATGTAATTTATTTATTTTTCTCTGTACTAAAAAGCAAACTATTTTTTTACGTACCTGCAGGGTGGCAAAAACATGGAGTCCTTCATAAGCACAGATCCAGAAAGCAGAATATACCAGCATCTTGCAATAGTGTCTGAGCTAAAAGAAAAAGGAACAAAGGTTAACACCTAAACAAAGGATACCTAACCAAAGCTTCCCAAGCTTTGTAAACAGCCCAGAGAGCTTCAGCTATTGGGCGGTATAGAAATGCAGTAAATAAATAAACATGTTTCCTCATTCGCTGTCCTATCATGGCAATTTCACACATGCAGAAGAGATGTTCTCAATAACATGCAGAAGAGATGTTCTCAATATTCTATGACTGATAAAAACCCTTCAAACATGGGAGCTCTACCTCAAGGTCTTGAATGTTTCAAGTACAAGTCACAAAAGAACAGACTGCTTATCTGTAAGTGTGGTTCTCTTAGTGGTCATCTGGGCATTCACACATATGGGCTCTATGCCTGCGCGGAGCTCACTTTGGGAAATTTCCAAAGATGAGATAAGCGTTTTGGCGGGAACCCCTCACCCACCAGCTACTGTGCATGTCTGGGTTCCCGCCCTTCTCCTCAGTTCTCTGAGACCGACTTTTTTTGGCCCTATAATGAGATCAACCACTCGGCATCGACAAAAAAGAGTGGCATTGACACAAAATTGGGGACGGAGGAGATTGTGTGAATGCACTGATGACCACTCGAAGAACCACAGTTACAGGTAAGCAACCTGTTCTTCTTTATCGTGATCTCTGTGCATCACACATATGGGCAACCAACTAAATCTCTTACCGAAGGTGGATAGGGGGAGATGCCCTATGACAAAATCAAAGACAAGACTGCTCGACTGAAGCTACAGTCCACCTTGGCTTGAATGTCCAGAAGATATTGTGAGATGAATGTAGAAGGCTGTGACCAGGTTGCCGCTCTGCAGAGGTCTGGTATCAAGACCCCTTTCAAGAACAATGTCAATGTTTTAACAGCTCTAGTCAAATGCACTCTAATCCCTTCACCCACGGGCAAACCTGCTAGTTCATAAGACAGTTTAATGGTGGCGATGATCCAGGCTGCCAAGCACTGGGATGAGACAAACTGTCCCTTATTGGGTCCCCCATAACATACGAGTAGCCTTTATAGAAGGCAAGTGCCCTCCGAATGTCCAAAGAGTGTAGTTTAATCTCCAACAAGTTTGAAGGTACGGGGAAGAATGCAGGGAGAACTAAATCCTGATTCACATGAAAATCAGTGACAACTTTGGGAAGAAAGGCCAGGTCTGGTCAGAGCACGACCTTATTCCTGTGAAAAACGAGATATGGCATGTCCACATGCAGGGCCGTCAATTCTCCCAACCTGCACGCTGAGGTGATCGCAACCAGGAAAACAATTTTCCATGATAGAGGTCTACTGTCTGTGGTAGCTAAAGGCTCAAAGGGTTTTGCTGTCAGAGCTTGCAACACTACCGACAAAATCCAGGGAGGAGTGATAGGACATACTGGAGATGCTAAGTTCCATGCACCCCGTAGAAACTGATGAACCACAGGATGAGTAAAGACGGAAAATCCCTGTATCAGTCTGTGGGAGGCCAATACAGACGTCAAGTAGACATGGATCAAGGATAGTTTGAGCCCGCCATCATAAAGAGAGTGTAAGAATAACAGTATATCCTTCAAAGACGTGGCAGAGAGTAGAAACTCATGGGTGGCGGCATACTGCAACAACGTTCTCCATTTTGCCTTATATGCCTTCCGAGTTGTGGGATTCCGTGCTGCGAGGAGTATGGAGTCAATTGATTCTCCAAAGGCAGTCATTGGGGTGCTATCCTCCACGTTATTAACTGGAGGGTTTGAGGATCCAGGTGTCTCGTTTTGCCTTGATCCTTGGTCAGTAGCATCAGGATGGTTGGCATGTGGAGAAATTTGTTGTTGGCAATCCTCTTGACAAGTGAAAACCAGTGTTCGCGAAGCCATCACAAAGTCACCAGTATACAGTCCGTTCGGTCCTGTATTATTTTCTGAAGTAATTGTGCGATCAGGGGAAAAGAAGGGAACAGATAAAACAGAGTCCCGTAACAACTCAGTTGGAAGCGTCCCCGAGAGATCAGTATCCGAGTCCCGCTCTCAAACAGTATTGAGTTAGACTTTGTTTCGATCTGTGGCAAAAATATCTATCTGCAGTCCACCCCACAAGAACAAGACCTGGTTTAGCACAGACGGGTTCAGCTCCCACTCGTGTGAAGTCAGATGGATTCTGCTGAGAGAATCCGCGAGGTGATTGTCCTTGCCTGCAATATGGATTGCGGAGAGCAGGATGTTTCTTTTTATGGCCCAGTCGAAGATCTCGATGGTGAGTCATGTTAGGTGGGGGGAACGGGTTCTGCCCTCCTTGTTTAGGTACCAGAGTACTGCTGTATTGTCCATGAGGACCCTGACATGAGGACCCTGACATGAGGACCCTGACATGATGACCACTTCGAATGAGTGGAGGGCCATGAACACTGCTGTGAGTTCCAAGAAATTGATGTGATGCTGTTTGTGAATCTCTGTCCATGTGTCCTGAGGTGATCACAATGCGCCCCGCATCCAAGGAGGGATGCATCTGTCACCACTGTCCTGGAGACTGGAACTGGAGTGAAAGGTGTGCCCTGTGATGGGTTGTCGGTATTCGCCAACCATCGGAGGTCGGATTGGATATTGTATGGTATCATAAGCTTTGCCTTGCGAAGCTTATGATACCATACAACACCAGTCTCGGAGCTGGTGTTGGACTCGCCCAGGCTTTTGGTCCTGGGCGATTTCAACATCCCATTCGAGACTGGTTTGTCAGGTGGAGCTCGGGAGTTCGTGGCATCCATGACAACCATGGGCCTATCCCAATTGGTCTCTGGACCCACACATTCAGCGGGTCATACCCTCGATGCTGTTTTCAGTTCCGAACAGACGGATCTGTGGGCGGAGGTAACGAATACCTCCGTGTTGTCATGGACAGACCATTTTCTGGTTAGGGTTAGTATCACGGCTACCACCCGCCCCTGCAGGGGTGGTGGACCTATTAAGATGGTCCGCCCTCGAAGGCTGATGGATCCTGCTGGATTCCAGAAAGCCTTGGAGGGTTTTATGGCTGGTATCGTCGACGATCCTGTAGAAGCCCTGGTTGATAGATGGAATCAAGACCTAACTAGGGCTATCGACACGATCGCCCCCAAACGTCCTCTCCGACCCGCTTCTAACAGGCGCCCTGGTATACGGAAGACCTCAAGGAGTTGAAGCGGAAAGGACGACGACTGGAGCGCCGATGGCGGAAAACTCGACTTCTATCCGACAAGACACGGCATAGAGAACATCTTCGTTCCTATGGGTGGCAATACGTGCAGCGAAGAAAGCTTTCTTCTCTGCGCGCATTGCGTCTGCGAATTCGCGTCCAGCGGAACTGTTCAGGGTGGTGAGGGGTCTAACCCGGGCACCTTCCCCCCTGAATCCGATTTTAGAGCCTTCGGCGGTTCGCTGCGATGCCTTTAATGATCATTTCACAGATAAAATCTCTCGGATAAGAGCCGACTTAGATGCCGTCGTTATAGCAGAGGCTGACGATGGAGTGTCCAGTGACTCCGCGAGTAGAATTATACTGGATCGGTTTCAGTTGGTGAGTACCGAGGACGTGGACAAGCTGCTTGGACGAGTGAGGGGGACGACTTGCCCTCTCGATCCCTGTCCTTCATGGCTGGTCATCCAGGGAGGAGATGTGGTTAGATCGCAATTACAATATATTATTAATACATCTCTCAGGGAGGGGAGTTTTCCATCATGTTTAAAAGAAGCGGTGGTACGGCCGCTTCTAAAGAAGCCCTCCCTGGATCCCCTGGACTTTAATAACTACAGACCGGTATCAAACCTTCCATTCTTGGGCAAGGTGATCGAGAGGGCGGTTGCCTTTCAACTCCAGATAGTCTTGGATGACACTGATTTTCTAGACCCATTTCAAACTGGCTTCAGGGCGGGATACGGAGTTGAGACTGCTATGGTCGCCTTAGCGGATGATCTACGCCTGGGTATTGACAGGGGGAGTGTGTCCCTGTTGGTACTTTTGGACCTCTCAGCGGCATTTGATACCATCGACCATGGTTTCCTTCTGGAACGCCTGAGGGGATTGGGAATCGGGGGCACTGTGCTTCAGTGGTTCCGGTCCTACCTCTCGGGCAGGTTCCAGATGGGGATGCTTGGGGATAGCTGCTCTGCAAAGAAGGAGCTGCTGCGTGGCGTACCGCAAGGTGCCATCCTTTCCCCAATGCTGTTTAACATTTATATGAAACCGTTGGGAGAGATCATCTGGAGGCATGGGGCGGGGTGCTATCAGTATGCTGATGACACCCAAATATATTTCTCTATGCCTTCGACAACATCGTCAGCTAAGGATAGTGTGTCTCCTCTGAATGAATGCTTGGAGGCGGTAATGGGCTGGATGAGGAAAAACAAACTGAAGCTGAATCCAGACAAGACGGAGGTGCTTGCTGTCAAAGGCCGCAACCTGGGTTTGGAGGTGTGTCAACCGGTTCTGGATGGGGTTACACTCCCCCTGAAAGACTGTGTTCGCAGCTTGGGGGTGCTCCTGGATCCGTCGCTCCAAATGACAGCCCAGATAGATGTGACGGCCAGGTGTGCCTACTATCAGCTTCGGCTGATACGCCAGCTGCGCCCCTTCCTAGAGTTGGAAGACCTAAAGATGGTAGTGCACGCGCTGGTAACTTCGAGGCTCGACTTCTGCAATGCGCTGTACATAGGGCTACCTTTGTGCCTAGTCTGGAAACTTCAACTAGTTCAAAATATGGCAGCCAGGTTGGTCACCGGTACATCTAGGAGTGACCATATTACGCCAGCTTTAAAATCGCTCCACTGGCTGCCAATTAGTTTCCGGGCGAAGTATAAAGTGTTGGTCATTACCTTTAAAGCCCTACATGGTTTGGGTCCAGGTTACCTGCGGGATCGTCTTCTCCCGTACAATCCGCCCCGCACGCTCAGGTCCTCTGGGAAGAACTTACTGCGGTCGGCCAAGACTAGGCTGACAACTGTTACCCAGAGGACCTTCTCTTCTGCCGCTCCCAGACTGTGGAATGACCTGCCGGAGGAGACTCGTCAACTTAACAGTCTTTTAGAATTTAAGAAAGCTATAAAGACTGTTCTCTTCCGGCAGGCATATCCAGTGTAATTTTTAAAATGTTTTTAGGATGTTTTAGGATGTTTTAATGCAGTTTTAATAATATTTGTCATGTTTTAATTAGTTTTATGTATTTTATCATGTTGTTGTTCCCCGCCTCGATCTAGATGGAGAGGCGGGTAAGAAATAAATCGTTATTATTATTATTATTATTATTATTATTATTATTATTATTATCACGGTCGGTTTGGGAATTTTTGAGGAACCAGCCTTGGAGTGTTCTCATCCAGAGTCTCACCCAGTGGACAATCATGACTGTGGACGCCCTAAGGCCCAGTAGTCTCTGAATCGTAAAGGTTGCAGTGTTGCCATCTCGGCAAAGTCTGTGTGCCAGCTCTGAGATTTGCAGGGCCCTCTGACGGGAGGAAACCCCGTGTGAGATGGCGCTGAAGATTGCATCAATAAACAAAACTGACTGAGTTGGAATAAGGTTGGATTTTTCGGTATTGACATTGAGGCCCAAGAAATTTAGGAGGTTTACGACAAACGCAATTGTCCTCAATAGTTCCTGTTCTGATGCTGAAAGCAGGAACCAATCGTCGGGATATGGGTAGACCTCCAAACCGTGGAGTCAAAGGAATGCACACACCACCGCCATGCATTTGGTGAAAGCTCTCTGGGCTGTTGAGAGTTCAAAGGGAATGACCTGAAATTAAACATTTCCATGCCGATTACAAAGTTGAGAAATCTTTGGTGAACGTCTCGTATAGCAATGTGAACGTAGGCATCCTTCAAGTCCACTGATGCAAACCAAACCCCTGGACGTAGGAGCGACAGTATTGAAGCGAGAGTGGTCATCCTGAACTTTCTTACCTTTATAAAGTGATTGAGTCCTCTCAGGTCTAATATGGGCCGAAGTCATCCGTAGTACCTGTCTTCCATGCAATAAGGGATTACTCTCTGAATGGTGCACTGCTCGAGGGTAGTGGTCTCTGATGTCAAGGCCTCCGAGGGAGGAGTGAGTCTCATGCTCCTGAGGGGTGGGAGGACTTTGAACTATATGAGATAACCAAGCTGAATTTTTTCCAGGACCCAGCTGTCAGATGTGATTGTCATCCAGATTGGGAGAAAGTTGGAAAGGAGAGTCCCAAAGGGTTGTGTCCCAAGGAGAGATGTGGTGGGGCCCACGAAGTCAAAGACGCTTCTTTGGTGCTTGGTCAGTCCTTTGGTAAGACTCTCGGTAACGATTTGAAGGTTGTTCCCAAGGTTGCTGGTATTGGGGGGTAACGTTGCAATTGATCAGAGTATTTATTGTGTGGGGTTGTAGTATGGTTGAGGGTGAGTACAACACCGCTGTTTGTATGGAGGTTGCGGAAGGTGAGGCAACATGCCCATTTTCCTTGCAGTTGTTTTGGCTTTTTGAATTGCTTCCATTGCCTCATCAGTGTTAGCATTAAAAAAGCCTTCCCCCATCAAAGGGAAGGTCCTCAATACAGAATCAAGCCTCAGGGTTAGTCCCGCTGATCTAAGCCAGACGTGTTGTCTCAGTGCTACAGACCTGCCCATCGCCTTTGATCCGCAATCAGTGAGGTGGCGCATCGTATTAAGTTGTTGTCAGGAGAGCTGAAGGGCTTCATTCTGGGACACCCTGGCAAGTTCCTGTGTTCTCTGGTAAATAGTTACAGAGGACGTCCATCTTCTCCCACAAAAATAACTGATGCCTAGACATCATTGCAAGGTAATCGGCAACCCTTAAGATGAGAGCCATAGAGGAGTAAATGCATTGACCCAATAAATCCAAACAGCATCTCTCCTTGTCTACAGATGAAGCATGGTTTTTCTGCGTCGTCCCTTGTGAGGACTTGACTGCTATCGAGTTTGGGCACGGATGTGTAAAAAGAAAAGCAGCGTCCTTCTCTTGCACTTTGTAAAGGGACTCTAGCCTCGTCAACGTGGGAGCCATTGTAGCTGGTGCCTTCCAGCACTGTTTCACAGTGTGAAGCAGAGTCGTTAACAACGGAATTGACACAGGAGTGGCAGATTCGGTATACACAGCATCAAAAACTGGATCAGAGATCCTCTCGGAGGGTTGCTGTGCTTCTATGCCCAGTGCTTGTGCCATTCAAAGGATCTGATCAGAGAAGTGGTAAGTATCTTCAGATGGTGTTGCCCTCTCTTCGAGTCATGGCAAAGTCATTGGGCGATTGGATAGAAGGTGGAGTTGAAGAGTATGAACTGGAGTCCAATTCATAATCTTCAGCTGAATATGGTGAGCTAGAATGGCACTGAGTATCTAGTCCTGCCCATAGCGTTTCGTTTGCTTAATAAATTTTGCACAAGAACGGCAGGTTTCAACAATGTGAAATTCCCCCAAACACAACAGGCACGAAGAGTGTCCATCAGATGGGAGGAGCTTACTGCCACACTCTAAGCACTTGCGGAATGGGGCCTTAATGGCTATGCAACCCAGTTGCGATGAAGATCGCAAAAAGAACAATGATAGGAAAAACAAATTATTTTTTAGGAAAATACGTTAAATGAAATGAATGACTGAAAAAAAGAAAGGCAAAAAAGATAACGTTCAGCACTGTTTCCCGAAGAAAACACAGAAGTTTCCTTTGAGACATCCATCCAAAATGGCAGTCGAAAGAGAACTGAGAAGACATGTGCAGTGGATGGTGGGGCAGGGGTTCCCACCAAAAAGCTTATCTCAGCTTTGGAAGTTTCCTGAAGTGAGCTCCACGTAGGTGAAGAGCCCATATGTGTGATGCACTGAGACCATGATGAAGATGAGTAATTTTGTGGGTTACTTTGGATCCATCATTTGATTAATAAAAATAATCGTAACCATCTGATTGCAGATAAGGCAAGAATTGGGTAACTCTTTAGGGTAGAGTAGAGAGATAGCGTAGCATAGCTATGAAACTGAGCTATAAAGTCACTAGTTCAAATCTTATTTCTACAAAATCACTAGGTAACCTTAGGTCTCAGCTTCATTATCCCACCTGCAAAATGGGAGATAATGTTACTATTTTTAACTTACAAGCTTGTTGTAAGGCTTGCAACTAGATAATGCATATGATATGCTTTGGACAATTCAAAGCACTCTATAAATGTTAACTATTATTTATAATTTGCTAAATGATTGTCAGGAGAATACAGGACATAATCTAGTCCACCAAAAGCATAGCACAAGCGTGTGGAAAATTTTCCCTAGTCTCAGCAGAACCCCATTCCCCAAGACACTCACCACACGCCACAAGCAGTGCAAGGAGCCCATTAGAGTTATTGGGAAGTCTACGAAGACCTCTCTTATCCACAGCCAACTTTGTACATCCACTCACTGCAAGTTCACAAGTAACAAGCACTAAGATGGCTAGCTGATTATGGGAAGTTCTCATACCTCCCAATCCCCCTATATTTGGGGGGGAGGGCTGCTCTACCTATGTACATGCAAATAGAGCTGAGAATAATGGTGGTATATTGTGCCTGCTGGAATCTCCATGTACTGACGTTATACATGTCATGGACTGAATTGTGCCTGTATCACTTACACTAAAAAGCAAAAATAAAAACACCCCTAAAATGACATAGAAGGTCTACATAAGGGTGGGACTTCAATCATTTTATGAGTTTGCCCATGCAGCTAAGCAATATAATTTTCTATCCCAACATAGGAAACAATGCAGTATTCTTAACTGCAACAAATCTGTGATTGACTGTGTATAATTCCTGGACCAAATGGGAAATTTAGAATATGTGTGGCAATATTAGATTAAACACACCTTCATTGATTATGGAATTATATTGGCTATCAAGAAGAATGCAACCTCCAGTTGCTGTAGAAGAAAACTGGCTTGGGGCAGAGAAGAGAGTAATTTTTGTTCTCCTTTATATCTAAGTCCTATAGCAAACATTAAGATGCTCTATTTCAAAACATAATACAAGAAATTGTATTTGCCTTTCCTCAGATAACATTTCCATGAGGCAAAAGGAATATTTGTTTAGTATTAATCCTAACAGTATTGTGTTGTTTTAATAGTGTATCAACAGAAACTGCAAATAAAGTAGTAAAATGGCTTTAGATAACAGACCACTCATGCCACTTCCTATTCCGCTAATTACTGGCCTTTAAAATGCACCTGGTATAAGCCTGCTTTTCAGAGTGAGAGACTTGTAAAGTTATTAAACTGAATCTTGATTTGGTCCTTAGATATCTCATGAGTTTATTCAAATAATGGTTAAGTGCACTTACCAAAATAGAACTTGATTTCCGTCGTACCTTTTGTAACGTGCACTGGCAGTCATAATTCTGAGAAGGAAAAATTAAGTATCATGAAACATGCATATTCCACAGTGGGATTATAATCTTCCTCTATTACCAGAGCAATAAGCATAAATCAGTATTACTACTTTATAGATGGAAGACTGAGTTTGAGAGTTTTCTAGTAGCAGAAATTTGAACTCAGAACACCTAAGAATGAATCTAATACTTAGAATCCCTGGAAAATCTTTAGTAGTAAAAGATTTATAAATTCTGAAGAGAAACCAATGATGGATAATTAAGAATCAGCTCTTTTTCATTACATGTTGTCATTTTCTCCATTTATCAGCATGTTAAACTACATTTCTCAAAATCATGCAAAGATCATGCAAAAAGTCTCATTCAGGAGAGGAAAGACAGACTTTTTGACTTATAAAAATATAATTATTCAAAATAGTATTCACCAGAAACTATCCAGTACAAAAAAGGTAAGAATACAGAAGTCCTATGAATTTCAGTTAAATTTACAGTGCAATCCCATCCATGTCTACTCAGATGCAAGCTCCAATGGGACTTGCTTCCAGTTGTGTATAAAACTGCAGCCTTAAACACTCACTAATAGCTTGTTTATTCATTTTTGTATTGCATACCATGTTTAAACACATTCTTACATACTTGGAAAACTAATACGAAATATTTACTACACATATTGTATGTCATTTGCATTTGCTTTAATGCTTCTTCTATCAAGCGAGCATTTAAAATATAGTAATTAAAGCTCTGTAGAAAGACTTGTCTTACAATGTAACAGCTCAAAGCATCTATGCTATGCAAAAGTCTTACTGCAAAGAATGAACCTTGCACCAGCATAAGCAAACATCACATCAGCATGACACCATCTGCTCTTACCTTAACTGATGTTCCCTGAGATGAGACAGTATGTCCATTCCATGAAGATAGTAATATATAGTATTTAACTCCTGAAAAGGAAATAATAAAAAAACTGAGTAACTTTTGAATAAGACTTTTGTAATGAGCAGCGTGTCATTCTAGGGACAGGGAAAGAAGGAAACCTTCAGGTGTTTCAGCAATGTGCAGATACCAGATTGGCACCTGTTATTCAACAGTGCCCCTAAGGAAGAACTCTGATCAAAACATATTGACCACAATTTTAAAAAAATTGTGTTTACTTCCTTCCTTCACCCTGCAATTCCCTTTCCCTGTTTTCCTTCTGGGTAGGATAGGGAAACCTGGTTTAAAACCACAAACTGAGTAAGGAAACTCAGTAAACCAGTCTCAACCAAAGTATTCCACTCTTTGAAGAAGGGTATATTAAGACACCATTAATAAATAGCACTTTCAAATATAGCTCTTCAATGGTAGTTAAGTGCAAAATATAAAACCCTTCCAGACAACAGAAAAAACAGGGTTTTCTGATTAGCTTTATAGCTAGTCTTAGGCTGCTGTTGGACAAACATATTAGGCATATGAAGCATAAGCTGTGAACGGCCCACTGTTTTCTTAAATGCCTCCAAAGTGTTTTATGCCCCTTGAATTTCAACACTGTTGTGCTCTTGTTACACCATGATGGAACAAGTAGGCAAGTTGTTGACTTGTGCCAGAGTCAGCTCTACACTTCACAACTAATGTTGGTTTTAACCTATAAAGCCTTACACGGCTTGGGACCACAATACCTGATGGAACGCCTTTCCCGACATGAACCTACCCGAACACTACGTTCAACATCTAAGGCCCTCCTCCGAGTGCCTCCTCCGAGGGAAGCTCGGAGGTCAGCAACAAGAGAGAGGGCCTTCTCTGTGGTGGCTCCCCAATTGTGGAACGATCTCCCCGACGAGGCCCGCCTGGCGCCAACATTGTTATCTTTTCGGCGCCAGGTCAAGACTTTCCTCTTCTCTCAGGCATTTGGCAATATCTGAGGAGCCTGGGTTTGTTTTGTTTTGGTTTGGTTTTTGTAGCTTTTTGAAGTGTTGTAGTGGTTTTTAAATGTACAGATTGTGTGTATGTTGTATGTTTTTGCTGTTTTAATTTTTGTATATTGTTTTTAATTGTTTTTAATCCTATGTAAACCGCCCAGAGAGCTTCGGCTATGGGGCGGTATACAAATGTAATAAATAAATAAATAAAATTAATAAATAAATAATGTGCAGCAGAACATAGAATCAGGTTGGTTGTTAAAAAGCTTAAAATTACATATGTAAGAATACAATCCCTCACTATTTATATAATATATTAAATCACAATTGAAAATGGGGGTGGGGGGGCTAAATTACACCAACTTTTAGTAATATTATCATGTATACCAAACAATGAAAGATTATAGATAGCTGTAACTAACATAATAATGCTTCACAATCCATAAAGTAAGTCAGAATTCAATCACCAAATAAAAGTTACTGCTAAAAATGTCATTTATCTGTCAGGAAGCTTATTAGCCAAAATGATGTAGAGCATCAGTGGTAAAGAGCTAAGCACCTAAATCTCACATATTAGTCTTTTTCAGGATCTACTGTCAACATGCTATTCCTACCTAGAAATACTGCTCTACTAGAAAGTCTTATGCATTTAAAATGTAGTGCATTAGTAAACATTCTCTGTAACAAGCACATGAAGAAAATTGTCACACTTCCAGTGACTGCACTTCATATCCAAGAAAAATATAAACGTCTATGGCTCGCCATGATGCCATAAAAAAATTACAAACTGTGTATGCCCTGCTCCAAGCAAGCAAGCAAGCTGCCAGCCCTCAATGTTTAGGAACAGTATACCTAAAGATCATTTCATACATATGTACATCCCTATAAGATCTGCCATGTTACCTCTGTTGCCATCCCTCCTGTATCTGAACAACTTTTCACAAGGAAGCACAAGAAGATCTTCTTGTTAGCTATCCCCAGTTTGTGGAACTCCCTGCTGTGGGAGATCTGTCTTTATTTACTCAAAACAAAAGAGAGACAAACTCCAGTGCTCGAAAAAAGTTTTTCCCTCGTCGATTCCAAGACAAGAAATAATTCTTTTTTCCGAGGTACAGTGTGTACATGAACCTCAGAAAAAAGGAATTGCTTGTTCTGGAATCAAGACACAGAATGGCTATATACAGCTCCTGAAGGAGACATTTCAAAAACGCATGGAGCACAATAAATTTCCTTTTTCCGAGCACTGGAGTTTGCCTCCCTTTTGTTTCCAGTTCATGGTGCCTGACACTATTTTATAAAAAAAGATTTCTGTCTGGTTAACTTTTGCTGGTTATGTCCTGTTTCTGGTTGATTTTATTTTATTGATAGACTGACCCTCTGTTGTTGTTGTTGTTGTTGCTGCTGTTGTGAGCCACCTTAGGCACTTTTTGAGTAGAAAGGCAGTAAAAACAAAATACTTAAATCAATAAAAAATAAAATCCTCCATAGAAGGACCACAGTTGACAGAAACTTACAACTTGTATGCATTTGTATGTTTGATTATTTAATGACTGGTGTTCAATGTCATTTTTCTCAGCAATATTTTGGCTACTAGAAGTTCTCAGCCAAAGACCTAACTAGTTAGTTCAAATCAGAGTGTGAAATACAGTCCCACCACCCACTGCTTCTTGACCCTCACTGCTCCCTTAGGGTTGTGAATTAACAACACTGCAGTGCATCACAGTAGAAGCTACAACTGGCAGAAATTCTGTCAATGTCTAGACTCTAGCTATAGCAACCCCCATAGCTTGCCTGACCACTTCCTTCCTGTCAATAATTCACTGAGTTTACTGTGTAAGACTAGACCTGTGTGTAGTTTTGCAGCAGTCCTGCTTTTGCCTTGGCTCATGCCTCCACAACCCATCGCCTCCTCAGGTCCTCCTTTTCTAACATATTTCCTGGTTAATACATAGTGTGCTTCAGTCATAAACACATTTACATACAAGCAAGTTTCACTGGTTTCAGAAAAAATGTCCCTCCTGTTAAATATGCTTTAGGAATAGCTTAAGAAAGTGTTCAGTGTTTCAGGATATCAAATTACAGGCATTATAGGCACAAATAAGTATGCTATGAGAACTGAAGTTGCAAGGTGGCTAAGAGATTGAGCTATGTTTCAAATCAAATCTCTCCAATGAACTCACAAGGTGGCCTTAATAACCCACCCTCCTCCCAGCCTCAGATAACTCATCTGCAATATGAAAACAAATTTGCTGATCTGAGGGTAACCAAGATAATGGATGTAAGTGCATTGAACACTCTAAAAGCACAATATAAATGCTAACTATATAATAAGTGTCACATCTTTAGAATGGGCCTATAAACATGTCATATTCAAGACTTACTTCTTTTTTCTTAAAGTGAAGAGCTATGCTTATATGAGTATATGCATATATAGGAACATATGTATGAGTGCTTTAACTTTAACAATTTTACATTTCTACCTATTGTAAAGCCAATATGGTGTAGTATTTTAATTAACAACACAGGAACACTTGTTTCTGGGTTGTTTTGTGATGTGGATATCCAGAACTCTGGGTTGTTTATGGGTTAAGTAACCCAAAGTTAACTCAAAAAGTGCTCAGGGCTTGTTGTTGGGTTAACTCTGGCTTGTGTAACCCATAAACCACCCAGCGTTTCCAGTTTGCATGCCATGAAACAACCCAGGAATGGAAGGGGGCATTCATGTGTTTTGATTAAAAGCAGAAATGTACTCTGCTCATCCTTGCAATTCCTGGGTTAAAAAATCCAAGAACTGCTGCCATGATGTGAGAACTTGGTCTGTACCTCCACCTATGCTCAACCTATACGTCTGTATATAAACAAAATATTCCAAAATGCCGTAAGTCCCCAGTGATCTTCCCCCCAAAAAACACCACACCCAAGCCTAAACAAACAATACACCATTGAAACCTCTCAGAGAAGTGAGGTGAGCATTCATCTGTAAATACCCAGTTGATCATATTCCATTCAACAGCTAAATGGGGGGGGGGGGACTTAATTCATATATTCTGTGATTTAACATTCAAATAAACATTCAAATAAATTTATATTTTTCTGCATACTTATGATTATTTTTAAAAGGAGTGTTGAGTTTATGACATTTCTACTAATTGAACAATAATGGGAACTGCAGCATGTGTGGGCCATCTAGTGGGAAGACAAAGTAACTGCATGCAATGTTTAAAAGTTATATTCAACAAAGACACTCCACAAAAAGAAAC
This sequence comes from Anniella stebbinsi, assembly GCA_029215795.1. Taxonomy (NCBI): domain Eukaryota; kingdom Metazoa; phylum Chordata; class Lepidosauria; order Squamata; family Anniellidae; genus Anniella; species Anniella stebbinsi. The sequence goes on along the minus strand of JARDYH010000005.1, from coordinate 85,754,653 downwards.
CTACAAAAAATACATGCTTAAACATATTAAAAATGGCAGGAATCAGTTACGTTCTAGGAAAAAGATGTGAGGGGGTTGAATAAGAACCTAGAGAAAAAGAGCTAACAAATACGTACAGTGCAGATGTTTTTCAACTCTAATAAATTCTTCTCTCTATCCACTGTAGTCATGCTCAGTCTTAAGTAGGCAACCACTGTAGATCACAGGAACTGACTGGATTCAAATGCCACAAAGCTTATTGCAGCTTTGAGCAAGTCACTGGCCTGACTGAGGCTGCAATCGCAATCTCAACAAGACTGTAAGTCTCACTAAACTCAATGTTAACTATTTCTGACTGAATTTGCACAGCCTGTACTGTCGGACAGTTATCCAGGCGTTGACAGTCTCCCTGCAATGGAGAAGCAGATATGGTCTTTCCCAGACTCACTATGCTGCTGCTGCTGCTTCTTAAGGTGTCTTCTCCTATCAGAGGTTAGCTATCATTACAGCTACTTTTGTTTTTAATGCCACTGTTCTAAATAATTGTACATAAGTACAGCTATACCATTCCCTCAAGTTCTTTAACCGTAATGTTCATCTTCTTCCCGCTGATCTTTTCCCTTCAATTTTCCCTTGTACAATAAGTTAGAGAATGGTGTATTTTTCTCCTCGAATAATATGACCAAGATGTTACATATACAGGGGTCTACTATTTTTGGCCACCAAAAATGGTAGTCAGCAGCCCTACTCTCCACAACCTCAACATCCAGATCATTTATGAACGAGTAGAAAAGAATTTGTCCCAACACAGATCCCTGTGGGACCCCACTATTTACTTCCCTCAATTGGGAGAATTTACCATTTATTCCTACTCTCTGCTTCCTGTTCTTTAACCAGTTGCTGATCCATAAGAGGACCTCTCCCCTTATTCCATTTTATTTGCAACTAGCTTACATCTACTATGCCCTCCAGTCACATAGGAGATTCCTCTCAAGTCTCTTTCATCAGTTGGGCATACTGTCATTAAGGTTATTATATGTCTAGTAGCAGGAGCCTTCAGGCCCAATACTGACACTATTAGTATATTTACCATACTGAAAACAAAATTCAATTATTTTCTTTTTATCAGTATTTGATATTATGACTCTCCCATACATACTCTACTTTTTATTCTTTAAACGATATTAAATTTGCAGTCCAAACTACAGCTCCTGTATTGTCTCTCATGGATGCAATTATTCTCTAGTGTCAATCCTGAATTTCACTGGTGATTCCTTAGATCCTATGAACATAAGAAGATTTGTGTTGGATCGGTCCAAAGATCTATCTAGTCCAGCATTCTGTTCACACAGTGGCCAACCAGATGCTTATGGGAAGCCCACAAGGACAAAAGCACAACAGCACCTTCAGCTCATGTTCCCTACCAACTGGTATCCAGAGACAATCGGACTCCAATACTGGAAGTAATTTATAGCCAACATGACTGGCAACCATTGATAGACTTATCTCCATAAATTTGTCTGATCCCCTTTTAAAGTTGTCCAAGTTGGCAGCTATCACTGTATCTTTTAGTACCATAGTTCATAGCTTAGCTATGTGTGAAGTACTTCCTTTCCTCTGTCCCCTACCAGAATACAGCTAGAGCTGCAGAATATCCTCTTTTGATGTGTGGTGTCCAGAACTGTACATAGTATGTCAAGTGTGGTCACACCATAGATTTGTATTATTTATGATTCCATTCCTAATGATCCCCAATATGGAACTGACTCTATCACAGCAGCTGCACATCAGGTTGACATCTTCATTGCATTGTATTGTACACCACAACCCCAAGATCCCTTTCCTGGTCAGTCACTGTCAGCTCAGACCACCCTCAATGTATATGTAAATTCAGGATTTTCTGCCCCAATGTGCACCACTTTACACTTGCAGTTGTCATTGTAAGACCCATTCTCTCAATTTGAATAGCTCTTCACAAACTCCTTTTCTTTTAACCACCCTAAATAATTTGGTGTCATTAGCAAACTTGAACACCTCACTGTTCATCTCTAATTCCAGATCATAGATGAACAAGTCAAAAAGCACTGCTCACAATGGAGGATTCCACTGATTCACATCCCTCCATTCCAAGAACTATCCATTTATTCTTGCTCTCTTCTTCCAGTTCTTTAAACCAAATACTAATTCATAATAAGACCTCTCTTTTCATCTCATGACTGCTATGCTTGTTCAGGAGTCTTTGATAAAGGCCTAGGTCAAAGGTTTTATGGAAGCCCAAGTAAACAATGTCTAGCAGATCCACCCTATCCACATGCTTGTTGACAGGCTTTGCTGCTTTCCATTCGTATCCCCTGAACTTGAACTAGGAATGTTCTTGCACCATTACTGGAGAACTCTTTCTTGCATATGGTCTGCAACTTTATTCACGGTGTTTCATGTGCTGCTTTGCCATGAACACGCTCATGAAAAACAATTACTTTGTGGCAAATCATGATTATTTTTATTAATGTTGGAGTCTGATGTCTAGCAGATCCACCCTATCCACATGCTTGTTGACAGGCTTTGATGCTTTCCCTTCATACGCTTCAGTGTACATCTTCTGCAAGCCTGCAGAATTTCTCTTAGTACAGTCTGTGTAGCTTGATACGCAACTGCATCCTTATCTCTTTTTTGCATCACATCCACATTTTAACAGTTATTGCAAGCAGTCCACTTGTTCTTTAGATTATTTATGTGCTCAAGCTATGCTAGAGGACTTTCTAGTGTTAAGTTGTCCTTCAGCAGAGTTTTTTCCCTCCTTTATTACCTTTAAGATTTATCCCATGAAGATTCTGTACTTCAGCTGGTCATCCATTCCATGAAATCACAGTTCAAATATTAACTGTAGCTGGATTGCTTTGTCAACAGTTTGCATTGTACTGCCTGGGTGCTGGTGGGGGCCAGCCAACTAGAACATGTGACATCAATTATTTATCAGCTGCACTGGTTACCACTTTTTGCCTACAAAGCCCTAACAGTTTGAGACCAGGTAACTTGAAGGACCTAGACAGGCATCAAAATCTGCCTCAGAGGCTTTGCTAATATGCCCTTCAGTAAGATCTGTTTGATTGGTGGGCACCAAAGACAAAACCTCTTCAATGAGGACCCTCAAAATCTGGAACACCCTCCCTACTGAGATATGTACAGCTCCAATACTGCCAGTTTTATATGAGTTTTAACTCCCATTTATTCCCAATTACTTTCTCATAAGCATTCCTATTTGTTTAAGAGCGTTATTATCTTTTCAGATGACCTATGTTTTATAACAGAATTTAGTACTGCTATATGATTTTATGTTTTTATTTTTCATGAGCTGTCTTGTAAAGAGGAGGCTCAAGTTCACATGTTTTCCCCTGTCCCTCCACGGTCATTTGACTTGCTCCGCAAACATGAATCTAATTGTGGTTTAAGATTCTAGTTTGCATGCAAACTATGGTCTGGCAGTTTGGATGAAATGAGAAACTACAGATTACCTCAAACCAAGACTGGATGGAGCAAAGGAAGTGAGCAGCGAGACTCATCACTACTTGTTCATATTAACACCATATCATGGTTTGGGGCTACCTTTGAAGAATTCCAGAAAAAGAATCTGCTCTTCACACTTTGATCAGCCCTTATTCTGAAAATATGTCACAAGACTTTAGACACACCAGAGAAAACTTCTCAAACAAGTAAGCACCTAAAATATTATAAATAAGTAGTTTTAACAAAATGATGTGGTATTTAGCCATAAATATGCTTACAGAAACTCAGTATGGCCTTTGGCATCTCCCACTAGCAGGTGTTACAGTTACTGTATAATTATCTGTTGCTGTTACTATATCTCAGGTGTAAGCAATGTAAGATATAGGATACATCCAGCCCAAGGTTTTGCCCCTGGCCCTCACAGTTCCATGCTGCTGTTTGGCAACGCACCTACCCACTCATTAAAAAAAAAATGAAGAGAAGACCGGGGCAAACCTTTTAAAGAATAAAAGCAATGGAAGGCTGAATATGGCATAAAGGCCATGAGTTGCTTGTTTCTGTTCGTTGCAGCCCCTTGGGCATACAGTGATTTTGTCCCTTGACACTATGAGTATGGCCCTTTACACTGAACAAGAATTGTCCAACTCGATTCCTCTCAAAGGGTTTTCCAGAAAAGCTGAGGACTGGGTATATCCACCTTATACCAGAGATAAACCTTTATCAAAATGCTCCTGAGCTACAAAGATTAAAAAGGAAACTAAATCCCAAAAAGCATTCAACCCAATTTGAAACCACTATCTGCAGATAAGAGACTCAAAAGACAATTCCCTATCTCACTTGATGGCATCAGATAAGTGCCAGGATATTGTAGGATCAAACTTGCTACAAATCCAATGCCAATTGTGAATGTATCACACCAGCTGGCACTCAGCTAAAAATTAAGATGACTATCAATGGAGGGAGAAAATTGAGGAAGCCTCTGAATGTGTTTTTTACTTGTTGGAGAAAACACACACACATACACACCCACACACTCTGCAGAGATCTTGAGAGCTGAACAACAAGTTAGGCAGCTGTGGAGAACTGTAACTTTCATTCCCCGCCCCATTCTCCCCCAAACAACGTAAGGCAGCAGAAGAGGATGTGAAGCAAGGCTGTTTGTCAGGGCCATTCACAGGTGTTCTGAGTGTGGAAGGACATCTGTTTCCAATGTTTACTAGCATATTTGCACTACCAGCAACTATCAAACTGTTCAAGGATTCCATCACTGTAGCCCTCAGGTGGAAAAAAAAGATATATCTGGCCATGAGAGAGGGTGAATTTCATTTACAAGTGTAAATGAAGCTCATATCCCACTTCAGTTGAGAATATGATGTACTGCCCAAAACAATTTAACAGGATTTACAGACAATGGGCCATTTCACATGATCAAACAAGGCACTGTGGCTTGTCACATCAAAGTGGCAGGCCACATCCACGGTGGCTTGTAAATTCACCAAGCCCACATATAGTTTCAATTGCTTTAATTGATTTTTACTGTTTTAAAATGTTATACTGGTTTTAGCTTATTAATGGTTGAATTTGTTTTAAGCAGTGTATATTTGTTGTTTTATATTGTTTGTATAATTTTATCTGTACACTGCCCTGAGATTCTTATGATATAGGGTAGGATACAAATGCTTTAATTAATAAATAAAATATAAATCGGTGCCATGTGCGGGGCACCATTAGCCTAATTACCCATCCTGGTGCAGCTTGTCGTGTCATCCAAACCCAGGTGGCATGGCTTTTTTGAGGGGGGAAACAACCCTTTATATATTTATTTATTTATTACATTTATTTCACACCTTTTTTCCTCCAAGGAGCAAGGCGGCATACATAATCCTCTCCATTTTATCCTCACAACTACCGTGAGAGGTATTTTGCTCTAATAATCTGTGACGGGCCCAAAGTCATCCATTAAGCTTCCATGGCTGAATGGGGACTAGAACCCAGATCTCCTGAATCCCAGTCCAACACTACAACACACTATTGTTAATCCAACTATAGGCGATCGATTACTTGAGATTTGTCTCCCCCTCAAACAAGCCATGATGTCCAGATTCGAACAACACAACAAGCCGTGCCTGGGCGGATAGTTAGGGAACTGGCATCTAGCACATGCCAGCCTGTATTTAGGATTAAAACAAGCAACCTTGGCTTCAAACTTCAAATAAGCCACAGCGACTTGTTTTGATTGTGCGAACTGGCACAGTGACCGGTTTCACAAGATTGCCGCAGCCCACCATGGCTTATTTGAAGATTGTTTCCCCCTCCAACAACCTTTGCTGCCCAGGTTTGGACAACAAAGCAAGTCATGGCCACCGGATGGGTTGAATATTCAGAATCGCCTCCAACATATACCACAACCACTGTGGCTTAAATAAGCTACAGTGGGCTGCGGTGATCGTGCAAACTGTCCCAAAATATAACTGGTGTGTATAAAATCAGAACTGCTACTCAATGAATGTAATGTATAAGGGTTTCTCCCCCTTCACTTAATTCAAAGAAGCTGGAACCTATCTGATTTCCTTTGCTTCCTGTAGAGGCCCACTTGTAAAAACAGTTCCTAATAAATTCTTTGATGTAAGTGCAGTAACCTCAACCAAGGGATGAAAATAAATTTTCTTCAGAGCTTCAGGACATTTCAGACAGCAAACTGCTCTTCTTTTACTACCATAGTTTTTCCCAAAGGTCTAGCTACAAGACATACTAAACCTTAAGCCCCTTGATATATAGAATATTTAGCATTCGCTGACTCCAAATATTAAACTAATTCAAAACAAACCTTAAATCACATATCACTTAGGAATGAAATTTAAAGCACAGAATTTTGTTTTTAAAAACACCTGAAAGCAACAAAACAAAAACCCCAAAAGCAAGCTGACAACATTGAGACACAAGCTTGGGACTCATTTCCACTAGTTCTCGATCAATTACAGTAGCATCCATCTATTTGAATCAAATCAAAAGGAAATCAGACCCAACAACAAAAATAACAAAAGCTCAACAATCAAGCTGAGGTGCATAATATAAAAATAGTGAATTTGATGAAGGATTTACAAATTCACATAACAAATGTTATAACTACAAAAATTAAAAGCAATTTTGAAACATTTTTGTTTCAACCAAAAATTGGTCTTCTTCAGTGAACCAGAAATATCACTACATTCACATTTTCTTTGCTTAGGTAAGTCAGTGGGTGTAAATTCTGTGCTTTTTTACTCCAGTGCATTCTTGTATATACTCTAAATTTATTTATTTTTCTCTTGATTCTTTTTTCCAGGACTGTGGATATGCAAAGATTTGTGACCTTTTGACACCAATGTCACATTATGGTTCTTTTCACACATTTAACAGCTCAGATTGAGAGGCAAGGTTCTATTTTTCCATATGTTTGCATGAAAAATTATGATTGCAATAATATTACTAGACCAAAAATTCTTGGTCAATGTATTTTGTCACATACAAGGATTTCATATTTACTCTAGAGAAACGTCTAGTTGCTTGATTTTATTTTTTCTGGCAATCAAATTTGTTATATGAATTTGTAAAGTGTATGTAAAATTCATTCTTCTTTTTTACTATTACGCATCACAACCTTGCTACTGATCCATCTATTTAGAGCCAGAATTCAGGAGAAGTGTTGAGAGTACCCTTTTCACTTCTCCTAAAGCAACCTATGTGACCTTTGTATTCTTTCCTATTAATTCACGCCATCTGATTGATATGACTTTCTTGTTCAGACAATCAATTGGGAATTGAGAAGATTAGCGAACGGACACAAGCTGACTAAGAGATCTACCTAAGTGAAACTCCATATGCAAATGAAAGATTAAAAACATAGTAAGAGCGCTGCTGGAGCAAACCAATGGCCCTGATCCAAAATCTTCCAGTTCTATTACCTAAAGCTAAGCTCACAAGCCAAGGCTGCCATGCTACACACTACGAAGTGCTTATCACAATATTCACGTCAACAGGACAAATCTGCTTGAAGAGTACTAACAAGGGAGAGAGCTTTTCAGTGATGGTCCCTAGGATGTGAATGCCCTCCTCAGTTCTTCCAATACTAGGCGAAGGTCTTTTTTCCCTTAAGGACTTTAAAACTATGTAATGGTTTTATACTAATTTAGCTCTGTGGATTTTTATTTCTCTGCCCTTTCTTTAACTGAGTTAGTGCTGCAAAGTTACTTTTTCCACTCTGTTTTAAAGTGATTTTTAAAAACATTTATGGTGATGCTGTATTAACTGTGCTTTATTTTATTGTAATTTTGTTTATAATAATGTTCTTGTTTATTCCTGTGAGCTGTACATAGAACATCTGCTATAAGACAGGTAATTGTATTTATATATGTATGTATTAAGTAAAACTAAACTAAGGGCTACCTCAAGTATGCCATTTTTACTACTTACAGTATTTGGCACGTAGGAAAAAGGATTCAACCCTCTTGTAGATCATCACTTTTACGTGACAATCTACACACAAATTTACAAAATCCATTGAGGAGAAAATAAACTATAACTCAGTTTGAGAAATGGAGTATGGAAATAGAAGAAAACATAAACAGGTAATTTCAAAACATAAATTCAGCTCTTAAAGTGACCAGGTTCAGACAACATGCTGCGGCTCGTCATGGGTTATTTAACCCATCACAAGCCACAATGCTTTATGACTGCCATTTTGCATATCCAACCATGTTGTGTCATGCAAACCCAATGAGCTTGGTTTATTCGAGAGTTAAATAACCCTCACTTAACCCTAACAATGTCCATGGGGTAATGCAAGGGTTGTTTTATCCTTGCATGATCCATGTACACTGTGTTCACATGACACAACAAGCCTTAAGTGAGTGTTGCATATTCAAAATGGTGGCCACATGCACCCTGCACAGACTGTAGCCTCACTATGGTTTAAATAACCCATGATGGACTGTCACCGCTAGCTCAGATCCCATCAGCTTATATACGAAGTTGGGATTTTTTTGCCCCAACGTGCATCATGTTACACTTGCTTACATTGAAATGCATTTGCCATTTTGATGCCTATTGTCCCAGTTTGGTGTGATTCCTATGGAGCTCTTCACAATCACTTTTTGCTTTAATCAATCCAAATAATTCGATGCCATGAGCAAACTTGGCCATATCTTTGAAAAGAATATCCTCTGAATGAGCTAAATTTGCAATAAAAAAATTGTGAACATGCAGAACCACTAGGTAATGAAGTTTTTTCTTACAGCCTGCTCTTGATCTTCAAAACAAGCTGAACTCTTTACTAATTATATGTTACATATTACAGAATTTTCCAAGTATTTTGTATGTTTTAAATAGAATTAGTGCTTTACAGTAAACATTTTAATTGGAATACAGCATTTTGCTCAGAACTAAAGTATTTAAAACTGAAACCTGTGTTCTTTGCAACCGGAATCTCAGCCATAATCCAGTCTGTTCTGTAGAATAAGCCCTAACCATTTCCCATCCTAACATTATTTTAACAATACTCTCCTATTGGGCCTGTTCAGACAACACGCCAAGTCATGGTTTGGCTACTAACCCTTTTGCAGCAAATGATTAGTGGGCATGTTTAAACCGTGGTTATGCAGCCACCATAGTTAGGAATAGTTCATACAACACACTAAGTCATGGTTCACCCAACACATTAAACCATAATGTTTAACACAAAATGCTTTACCACCGTGGCTTAATGTGGTGTCTGAACAGGGTCACTCTTTTCACTTTCAGAGACTTCATTAGGAGTGAGCATAAAGCTTTGCCAGAATATGTCACAAATGTTTGATCAGTGATTTAGATGTCTGGTTAGCACAATATTAGCATAACTCTAATAAACCCCAGTTTTCCCTAATAAAAGTCCTAAATGCTATCCCAGTTCATATGAATTGCAAAATGGAATAGGTGCAATTTGCCACAATTTAGCTCTATTTAGCGCTAAATAGTATCATAAATCTGTATTTTTTTTTCCTTCTAGAGTTATCATGTATACTGGACTACGATTAAGAACACTCTCATGACACATTTAGAAGCAATTATTGATGTGTCTAACTAACCTAACAACTGAACTCCACATCTAAAAATGAATATGGTTCACTTAAAGTCCACCTTTGCATTACCAACAGATGCTTATGAACTACTTGAGTATTCTATAGATTCACAAATCTTTCTATAAAGAAGAAAAAATGTTCTTTAAAAAAATAAAATTAAAATTAAAAAAATTAAAAACCCTCGAGAAGAACTCCAAGAAGCCTCTTATAACATATTCAACACACACAGATCAATTGTGGATCGGAACAGAGGTTATTTTTCACCTGGGGATAGGTCCAGGTTCTGTTGCTTTATGCTGGACTATTATTATTATTATTATTTACATTTAATAAATGTAAGCTCTCTGGGCGGTTTACAAAAATTAAAAGATTGAACATTAAAAAGTCATACAGAGCGTCCAAGGCTGTTTCCATGCCAAAACTATCACACACTCTACCCATCAACTTACTGCAGGAAATTCCTATTCTAACAAACTGGCTGGGAAAAGATAATAGAATATTAGGAAATCAAGGTTTAAAGTAGCTTTTCAACACCCTTCTACTGTTCAATAGGGAAGGAAGTACAATCCTCAACATTTTCTATAATAAATCTGTATCTCACCTTCTTACAAATATGACTGAGAAAGAGCTTTTTAAACGTATAAGTAAACAGACACTCAAATATTAAACATCAGAATACCAAAACATTAAAATATCAAATTTAAAATAACCTAACTAAAATCAGATTTTAATTTAATCCCTGTCTAAATAAAAAGGTCTTGAACCAGTTTGTGAAAGTCTGCCACATGGCATACTAAAGATGACTGCTTAGCTAAAGCCCTGATGTCTCACCCAAGAAGCCCCCTACTGACATGTGAATATCACAGCTAGATTTATTTCTTTTAGTTTCTTACTTGCACGTTGAAAACATATATATACATAAGCAACTAGAATATAGCTCAACGTCTTTCTGATATAAATTCTGAAAAAATCTCAGAATAGCCAGACACAAATTGCATGCATGAAAGTAATTTCATGCAACTTCTGCAATGTGTACATCTCATACTTAGAGACGTGTACTTGCCAAAAACGGAATAAAGTAATATAACCTGAAAAGAGTTCCAAACAAAAAAAGCTGAACTATATTTTCCTAAACAGGAAACACAACACACCCTTAGCATTTAAAATGCCAAAACATCAAATGCAATAAATTATCTCTGATGTTTAAATATTATCTAATCTTGCATGCCAAAAATCAAAGTATTATCTAATTTTGCATGCACGGTGACAATTAAAAAATATTGAAGCTTGCCAAAATTCTTGCATGTGTCGTTACTTGCTGAATTTAATTACTTTTGAAGTAGAGGAACTTGTGCTTTCTATCTACTCTGCTATTTTAAAAAGTGGGTTATTACCATTTGATCCTGTAACCTGCTCATCAGACGAAAAACAGAATAATATGAAGTTGCATGAATATGAACATCATTAATCAAACTGCATATCAATTTATTCCTTCTCTAGCAACTGAAAGTTTCAAAAAGGCTTTAAGTAAACAAACAACAGTTTAAGGTTTGTGAAACAAAGCACTTTTGGAGATGAAACTAGCAAAAGCAAATTGATAAAGAGTGGAGGCAATTACAATGACCATGAACTGGTAGAATTAAGATGTTGATTTTTAAAAAAGAAAGAAAGATCTAAAACAGCTGAACAGAAAAATTAATATCTAAGACCCTACAGAAGGGACAATAAATATAGATGCAAAGATCAACAAAGCAGATAGAAGTGTGGAAACCAGGAAATGTAACTGTAACATGTTGCTGAGAAGAAAGGTAGAATCATTGTCCCTGGAGTTTGTTTGTTTGTTTGTTTGTTTGTTTGTTTTAACTGGAAGAACATTTATTGAGGATGACTTGAATCTAAAAGAATGCTGTGACTGCGGAATTAGTTTAAATTAATCTCAAGGTGCTAGTCAAATGTAGGACATATACATCAATTTTAGTACCCGAAGTTGTGCCAATCCGACAAAAACAAGAAAATGAGGTGTTTTTAAAATTCCTATTAAGTTCACATAGGATATTAAAGCAATCCAACATGTGAAGAGCTTATATTAGACAATGGTGACAGGATGTAGGATGCACCGTAAATTCTGGAATAGCCAAGCTCAAGATTATTTCTTCTCTCTCATAGAATAACAGATATTTTGATATAGATAGCAAAACAGTTAATTTTTCTGACCTTTTAAAGACATTAAAGATCTTATATTAGATTACAATCATTATCCTTCCATTTAGGAAAAAGTCCATTATTTATAATTACTTTAAACATAATAAAATAGTCCACACAATAGTATGGTTCTAAAATTCAGGAGGCCTAACACAAGAGTGGTCAAAGTTCTAGATTCTCTGAATCACCTTCAAAACCACAAGACACACAGCCTTTATACAACACACATTAAATTGTTAATCAGAGCAGTATGTGTGTCAGAGCAGGATAGTAGGTCTGAGGGAAAGCACTGGACACTTCTTTGGAAAGCACACCATTCGGGAAGTGGTGGTGCCTAGCAGTACGCTTTCCTTGGCTGAGTGAGGGGAAGCACCTGGCACCGTTTCTGGATGGTGTGCAGAACATCTCCAGGAAGAAACAGCCAGCAGCACTTCCATCCAACCATTCCCTTGGGAAAGACTGGGTGGAGAGGAGTATTAGATACCGCTTCTGGAAGCCACCCAAGAGCACCTTCAAGGAGCACCTGATGACATGCCCCCGACCTCAAGAAAGAAGAGGTGCATGGAACGGTTGGATGGTGCTGCCTAAAGGTACTCCATACAACTTTGGTAAGCAGTATTCAGCAGTGGCTCACTTTGTACTTAATGGCAACACTTGGATTGTTTAAGCCGTCAGTTGTTAGGGCCAAGCAGTAGTGAGTGAGCAAGCATGCTGTTTCCAGCCCAACTCACCACTTCCACTCTGCATCCACTTTTCGAAACAACCCAAAAATGCCCCATTCCTGGGTTGATACTTATAATATCCAAACACAGCATTCTGGATAGTTGAGGATGAAACAGCCCAGAGTTTGAACCCATAACTTGCTGTTGGGTTAAAACTCCGGATTTTTTAACTATCAACAACCCAGGATGCCTGGTTCAGACATCAAAACTAACTAGAGAGGTTCACCTGGCACCTACATTGTACTCTTTCCAGCGTCAGGTGAAGACCTTTTTTATTTTTCCAGTATTTTAGTATTTTATCATCTTTTAACTCTGCTGTTTTAAATCTGTATTATAAATCTGTAAACATCTCTGCACTGCTGTTCTGTTTTATTCTGGTGGTACTTTTATATTGTGGTTACTTTAAACTGTACTTTACAGTTTAAATTTTTGTGAACCGCCCATACAGCTTTGGCTATTAGACAGTACAGAAATGAAATAAATGAATAAAATAAAATAAATAAACCAAGGAACTTCATGAGTCATTTCGGAAAGCATATGCAAAGTGTAAGTGCTGAGTAGGCGAGAGGAAGTGCACTCGCTCTCTTCTGCATGGCCCTGCCAATTGATGGGTTCTTTAACCCATGAATTGGATTAGGTGCAAACTGGTCAGTGATACATAACACACATACACACTTTTCCCATTGTTAGCTCATTTTTTCCTTAATTTTGATACAGAATGGTATTAAGATAAAAAGGTTTTGTGATTTGTTTCATAGTGACATTTCAGTTTTCTTGAAAGCAATGCACTGCAGGCTAGGAACTTTAAATCATAAGAAATATAAGTATGAAGAAGAAAATCAATGATGTCATGTTTTTGCAGGACCCTTTTCTGAATATGAATTAAATGTGAGATCAGATGCCACAGCAAGTTCCAGGCTCAGATTAGAAAAGGTGCATTGCAGGGTGATGAGACACGCAACTCATTACCTATGCAAATTTGTTACAGAGGATCCTCTCTGCACACTACAAACAAGCATTGCCAAACAATTTCTGCCTCGCAAAAGAACAGATTAATCCCTGTTCCCTGATCTAAAGCCCTGAGGAAAGAGACTTGAAGGGTGCAATTTCCCCATCAATTCCTATATGAAGCACAGAAAAATAGGTGTAAAAGAACCAGGGGCATTGATAACCTATTCTATTTTTTTCTCTGCCCTGGGCAGGCATTTGTAGCCTGGTATGCGCTCTTCTCTCTCTCTCTCTAGCTCTCGCTCTCTTTCTGTCTCCTTTGCATGATGTTTTCTCCAGTTCAGCAGTCTTCTATAGCTAGCTGACCTTCTCCATTCTACATCACCCAGGCCTTTTAAGTATCTGCTTCAGTCTGTTCTCCCTTCATCTTCTTTCAGCAATCTCCTTCCTCTTCCCTTTACTGCAAGCTGACCATACTTGTTCAGTTACTTCTTTCTCCTTCATGCCAGATACTTCCCCTTTGCCCTGAGGGGTGCCAGCAGTCCACGTTTCTCTAGAGAACAGGAATTGTCTAGTCCATCTACACCAGGGTTGGGCAACCCACAGTACACAGGCCACATGCAACCCATGTTTCCCACTGGTACAGTCCCTGCTGCCCCACCAAATTCAACAGCAGCAAAACAAAACAAACGAACAAATTTTTAAAATCAGGTGCAGAGCAGTAAACGGGTTGCATTCAGCTTCAGAACAAACTAGATTTGACCCGTTTTCTGCACTACAGTGGTTTGCCACCAAAATTAAGGGCTTCTCTTCTGCCGCTCCCAGACTATGGAACAACATGCCCGGAGAGATCCGCCAACTCACCAGTCTTATAGAATTCAAGAGAGCTATAAAGACTGATCTCTTCCGGCAGGCTTGTCCAGTCTTGGTTGATTTTAATAATGTATTAATTTATATGTTTTTAATCAGATTAATATATTTTATATTGTTTTGTATTGATGTTGTTCCCCACCTCGATCCAGAGGGAGAGGCGGGTTAGAAATAAATAAATATATTATTATTATTGTTGTTGTTGTTGTTATTATTAACCCACAATTCTTTTAGGGCATACATGGACTTGCTCTGTGTCTAGGGGTGAAGGCATGTGGACACCCTTGTTAGCTCAAGAGTGGCAGCTGAACTATCAAAGAACTGCTTGAGGCTCCCTGTTTAAACACCCTTGGCCTAGGAACTGCTGCAGTACATATTCTTCCGCTGTACTTTTCCAGTAGTTAAAAAATCTGGGCTATGCGGAATAAGCACACAACATAGTACTTACCCACACTAGCACTAAAGAAATACAGCATGGGAAGTAGCCATGTCATAGGCTCTCTGAATCTTCTAATACTACAAGAACAGCACGAGTAGTGTCCCCCATGTCACTAAGTTAACATGGGGCCCAATCCTATGCCACAGTGTGCAGAACATTAGCAACGGGCACCCCTTCTTCTATTCCTGAAAGCCAACCTAGCCCACTATGGCCCTACAGAGAAACAGAGAATGCCAGTTGAGTATAGTGGGAAGATGGAAATGTGGGGGAGTGCGTGGCTTCCAAGCCCCATCCCCACTCAATGTAAGCTCAGCAGCAGCAGGACATACTCTCTCCAGGGAAGCAGCACGCAAAGGAAGACAGCAGAATAGCAGTGGAAGAATCACTGCATGTATTGCATGTATACTGCAGACAAAGTATGGCACAGTCACCACTACTCAGTCCAGATTTACATCAAGCCATTTCAGCCTATGTTAATGACAGAATAGATCAGTAAGCATTCACTCAGGGCCAAAACAGAATGACTTTAAATCCATAACTAGCAGTTACATCGTTTTCTGCTTCTTCTTATTTTACTCCAGAGCAGGTGCAGGGTGCCCAAGCGAGATTCGGCCCAAAGTGGGAAGGGAAAGTTTAATGTTCCCCTACCTCACAGAAGGGTCCTGTGCCTACTCTAGACTAAAAATGCAAAAAGAAAATAGCTGCTAGATGCAGATTTAAAGTAATTTCTGTTTTGGCCCTTAAAGGCAGTATTAATTCAGTACTGCTGTTTAGAGCCCATGATTTATTGTCCTCTATGAAGCCACCTATAGCTGCAAACAGGGACTTAGTGAAAGTGTTGGCTGGCCCCACCATATTTTTCCACAACTCTGAAATTCCCTACCCTTGATATAGATCCCAATTTGTTTGGGTGAGCACCCTACATACAGGGCCATCTGCACACAGAGGGAAGAGTGGTAGTAAAGCTATATATGTTTATTTTTATTGAATCCTATGTTTCCTTCTATTGGCGGCAGCATCTCCTTAACAGAGTTCCACTCAGTCTAGCTGGTAACAAGGACATTTTTGCTCATTTCCTGGCACTACCGTTCTGGAAGGTAACTCAAGCCTTTGGAGCAGACTTTGGGAAGGCACAGTGGGCCACAGTGGGAGGGGGCATTACCAAAAATCAACTCCTCCCATATTCCACTAGCAGAATTCCTCCATTGGATCAAAAGCCTTCTCGCCACAGGACACAAATTCTGGATCCAACCCAATGATGTATAAATAGATCACTCTTCAGTCAAAAGCAATGGGGTCAAGGGAGGCATGTAGTGCACAAATTTTATACTTGCACACTGAATCCTTATGCAAATACTGCGTGATTGGCGACATATTTGGAAGCATTCATAAGAAGAGGCATATTAAGTCAAAAGTTGAGGTTGCCAGGTTTGCCCCAGTTGACAGATTCAGACAAAAAAAAAAAGGGCAAGGTTATGCACACATAGACAACTACCAGTTCTCACTGCGTGGTATGATTTTAGTGAAGGCTTATTTTTTGGTCCCACAATAGTAAGTATACTTGCTCAAGAAGTATACAATGCTTATGATCCAATTACCCAGTAAAACATCCAGTGTAAAGCACTGTTATATGTAGAAACTGCTTCTCTTATTGTAAATATTATTGCCGTACTTCTTTAACAATGTCCATGAATAAGCTAAGCTATAACTTGTCAATATGTCTACTAATCATTGGCTGACCTATGCCATATCTATGCATCTTAAACACTGCTTTAATTATGTAAACAATTATCAAATGACTCTATCATAACACAGAAAGAAGTATTTTAATTCACATGGGCTGCAATCTTATACACCAATCTTCCCCAAACCTGCACCCTCCAGATGTGTTGGGCAATTCCCAATACCTCTCAGCCAACTTGGGGATACCAGGAGTTGCAGTCACTTTACCTGGGAGAAAATTCTATTTAACTCAATAGATTTACTTCTGAGTAGACATGCATAGAAATGCAGTGTAGGTTACAACAAATTTTAGCAACAATAGACAACCATTAAAGCAGCTTGTGCCCTCTCCTTTGCATTACATACGGGGTGACAGATAGGAACATTAGAGGCAGACATTTAATCAACTATAAGTTCATTATGAACACTGAAATTTACAAATATATTTTTAATTTGACAACTGAAGGGTTAGTCTCAACATTTTTTACCAGTTTCAGAAGGCATGTCAAGTTCCGCTTTCAGGTCATCTGAAAAAATGGCCATCTATGTAACACGGTGCAAGGGTTAAAAATCACTGCATGACCATAAAAGAGACCATGGTTGTTGAATTCCTGCATTGCCCATGCTTGCCAGGTTTGCAAGACATGACAAACCCCATATTCAAAATGGCAGCCACACATATCCCGTCCCTCACCACAGTCTCACCTGTTGTGCAAACAACTCCAATGAAACTGTATGAAAACCAAAGAAAAAGAAATATTAAGACATCTATAGCCATGCAGAAAAATTAAAAACATCCCTTGTCTGACAACACAAAGGAAATTCTCCCAAAGGATTTATCCTACAATTCAGGACATCCTGACTCACTGATTCAAGTTTGCCAATTGACTTTTATAACCTCTACAAGAGGAAGCAGCAAGGCAGGATTTATCCCAAACAAACAGGATACAAAAATGTGCCATGATCTGTACCTGACCATCAAGAAAAGTTTTAGTTTTATATTAAAGCCAAAATCCAACTAAATTGTCACCTTTATTTTTGTAAATTTTGTGCACGTGCAAATGCCCAAAATGATTTCCGGAGATAGTTTAGATACATCAGATAATTTAATAAATAATGATAAATTGAGAAGTTGTTTCATCAATATATGAAAACGGCATGGAAGAAAAATAATGAACAAAGACTAACTTCTTATTACACCTAAAAGATTTAAGCACAAAAGTTATTGGAAGCATGAAAAAAAAACTACTTCAAAATACCAGTTATTTCTGGAAACAAGAAGCAGATGTTTTCCTCTGTTTGGCTCAGCTGTGCAACAGCACAACAGGCCTTTTGTTATGCTATCAGCAAGAATTTTATTACTGCTTTTTTTTTTACAGTGTCCATCTCTAAGGAATCTGGGTGCGTGGTACGCTTGTATATTAAAGGAGAATTCACAATAATGGCATGAACAGAGAACAGTTGCAACATGAACCACTTCACTAGTATTCTTCCACGATTACACATGGTCAGAAAAAAGGGTTTAATGCTCGAAGTACAATAATCCACCAAAAAGTACTTAACAGGATGTGTTAAAATCCAAGAAAGAATGTCAAAAACCAAGAACCCAAGACTGCATGATGCAACACAAGAGTCATTCCCAACAGACCGTGTTACAAAGATAAAATAGTTGACATTTACATTCCTTTGTTTTAAAATGTTAAAATAAAATCCCAGGAAATAAGTGCCAGGTAGTGTATTTGTTTACAAATTGATTAGTTCTTTTGCTGCCTGTAAATTATGACCAATGCATACTATTAACTTTTTAGAACTTTGCATGAGAAAATCCATGCACCACAAAACTGAAAAGTAAAGTAGCAACTGGCCCTCTTCACTGTGAAGGAAAGGAAGGAATATCAGCATTATATTTTACACTAATATTCCCTCAAGAAACATTCATTATAATGCAACAATGCCTCTAAAGTTCATTGTACTCCTGCTTGCACACCAAAGAGTTTTTGTTAATTTTCATCACAGCAGTCCCCAATACCAAATTACTGGTGATTCTGTTACAAACGGTAATGAAAAAAGTGTACAATACAGATTGTGTTCATGTACAGGCATAGATTATGGCTGTTCAATACAATCAATAAGTAGATTATCACCACCATGATAATTAAAATAGTCTAGGTTCTGGTGAACCCTACACATGGTGTAACCTGCACTTACTCCCAGGTAAGTGTATAAAGGATTGCAGCCTTATTCTCCAATTTTAAATTACAGGAGTTATATTATGCTCTCATAATGTAACATATTCCATCTGTTTCAAACAAGAACCTACAAGTTAATATACAAGTTTTGCATTTTACACAGTTAAGAATTGGAATTCTACCAGAAAAAAGAAAAACTCGCTCCTACACAATAATTCTTAATGGAATCTGTACAAATAAAATTTAACAGATTTATTATTTGTTCAGCACATTACATTTTAAAGTAGGCTAGCACTTCAATCCTATACTGACTTACCTAGGAATAAGGCCCATTGAACTAGAGAGCCATTCTGGTATACTGGCTAGAGTGTTGGACTGGGAGTCGGGAGGTCTGGGTTCTAGTCCCCACTTGGCCATGGAAACCCACCAGGTGACTTTGAGCCAGTCACAATCTCTCAGCCCAACCGACTTTACAGGGTTGATGTTGTGAAGATAAAATGGAGAGGAGGATATACACCACCTTGAGTTCCTTGGAGGAAAAAAGGTGGGATATAAATGTAATAAATAATAAATACCTGAATGGGAATCACTCTTAAGTAGCCATACTATTCTAAGAGTTCAAAGCAAAGTTAATTTATACCAATAGTATGGCATTTCTACTAATAATATGTCTACCAATGCTAATTACCACCTTAATTTGGTGCAAAGACTTATGCAGGAGTTTAATTTACCCAATAGGCTTTCCCACAGTTATTACGAAGAATATTCATAACCGCATAATTAGAAAAAAGAATAAGTCAATGTGGCACAGTTATTATTCCAATTGTTGCACAGCAGCCGCAATCCTATACAAACGTATTTGAGAGTAAACCCACTGAACTCAATGAGATTTTCTTTTGAATATATAGGATTGTTCCACTGTGGCACAATCCTATGTATGTTTAGCATGCATGGCTGTTGGGACATGGTGGAATTGTACGGCTTTTTTCTATCTAAATTTTATCTGTAGTAAATTAAAACAATGGCCATTTCCTGAAACTCGCTGAAGTATTTGCATATCTATCATTTTTACACTGTACAAGTTTCCTAATTCTCTCTCATCAACATGATGCTGTAGGGCTACAAAGATATTCATATAACTAGAACTATTACTAAACCTTGGTTTGATCCCTAAGTACGGCTTCTACAAACCCGTTTCCTGTATCTGACTAGGAAACTGTGGTTTGCTACAAACCATGAATAGAAACTTCTAACTGCATGAAAAAGAAGAGGAAAGGGATGGGCCCAAGATTACATGAGCCCAAGATTCACCATGTAACATTCCTGGAATGCCTGAATGCAGCTTCTTTCAAATACCAAAACAGTAGGTTCATTTCATGTACTGATTTCTAATGCCAGAAACATGTTATAATTTCCACATACGCCTATATGTGAAGAACTATAGCATATAATGAATTGTCTTGTTGGGAATGTTCTTGTTTAATATTTCTCAAGTACAAACAACAGTACATAAACTTACACTATTCTTCCTTCAAATCCCATATTTATAGGGGCTGGATCTAATAGTACCCATCTGCCAGTACAACAAACTCCACTGTTAGAACAGATTTCCCCCTTCTATCTGTTCCAGATAGTTGGGGAACCTGCCAGAGCAGTCTGGAGAAAGTGCAGGAGGGGAGTGGAGTATGATGTTCTATTGGGCAAGCTTAAGTTCATTTTAACAACGTCCATTTTAACAACATTGTATTCCATCTGAAAAACTAAACGTGTTTGGGTCCATTCCTTGGATCCAAAGTTGTGCTGGGCAGCAGGAAAGCACTTCCGCTCTCAGGAGGCAAGCTCTCCAAATTCTAGAGATTCCCCTGTATCTCTGGCAGCCCCCTATGCCCCATCCCAGGCTTTTCCACACATGGCTTAAATTCTTCATAAGTCACAGTCAAGCTTACTCAGTAACGTGCCTTGCCCACACAGCTACCAAAGCATCACCAGCCTTTTTCCCAACCTTGGAGATAAGGAGAGGCAGGGATCACTGCAAAACTTCAGAGATGATCCCCACCCACCTCTGTAGCTTCAAACTCAGAAGAAGGCTTGTCATTTGGTCTGTTCACCAAAGGCTGGTGCTCACCACAGCGAGTAACTGTTCAAGACTGCCAACTGACCTTGCAAATATCAATTCTAATTACAGCAATAACCTTGACCTATTGTAGTATTTTAAAAGTCTATTACTAGAAGGAGTAAGATAGAAATCAAATCAATAAATTTAGGCACAGAATAGCTAACCTCTGCAATCCAAACACATACATAAGTTCTCAGGGTCAAACTAGATTTGACACCAAAGTTCTATGACTGGAACTGATGTATTTTTCTTTTATACAGAACCACAGCTGACAGAGATTCAAATCAAGACAGGACTTGGGGGGGAGGGGTATCTCTTTCCTTCATGCTGCTCCCCCTGCCCAGCAACGTATGATTTACCCTGACTGGAAAAACTTGCTGGTACAAGACAAATAACCACTTCAGGGAGCTGATTTTCAACAGGAAAATGACACAAGGGAACTCCCACCATGGAATCAATGCATCCCTCACTGGTGGAGTGGAGGGTTATATATATTTTTAAAAAGAAGACATTTGGAGTTCCAATCACAGAATTCTGGTGTCATGTCTAGTTTGATCCTCAAAGGCCTGTACTGGGGATATTTACAATTTCATTGCATATTTAGATGTTCTGCTACTAGACATATGCAGGTCCAGGAAAAAAAGGAATTTATTGGGCCCAAGAGTGATAGCTATCGTCCCCTGAGATCTCTCAAATAGTTACTGATGATTGCAAGACCTTTTTTAATTCAAGCAGGTCTCTTCTGCAAGCCATATTATTTATTTTCCAATACATATATACCAATTTATAAAATATAAAATCACAAAACAGTACCTAAAACATCAAATAGATCAAAACCCAACTATAGCACAAACTAAACAGATAAAATAAAGCCAGCAATGTATATTACAGAAAATTCAACACTGGCGATCTTAAAACAAATTTAAAACCACATTTAAAGGCTATTAAAACACCTGGGAGAATAGCAGTTCTTAACCTGGTGACAAAAGGTTCGCAATCAGGCAAACCTCTCTGGGAAGGGCATTCCACAATTGGGGTGCCACTGCTGAAAAGGCCCTTGCTTTGATAACCAAGTGCTGAACTTCATTTGGCAGAGACACGCAGAGGAAATGGGACTTTGAGTTTTCTGCTACAGTTATAAACTGCCTGGACATTTTTCCCCTTTAAAAAAAAAAAAAAGTTTGTCTTGAAATTTCTGCATCTTAACTGTATCTCAAATCTTCAACAAGAAGAAACACAACACTACCAGTCAGAAGTATTGGGTTAGTAGGAACTCATTTGCTTCATTACTTTCATACAAATGTTTCATTTCATTTCTTATCCCACCTCTTCCCAAAATTCAGAAGTCAGACTGGAAACAATAGCTTAAGGGGAGAACCATAGAGAATATGCACATATTGTATGGAAATTAAGCTATAGCACACCAGATTAAACCTAAAATTCAAATTTGAAAAGAAGCAAATAAACTCTAAACCAATATGACCCAACTGTACGAACTGAGTAGAACTGGCCAAGTTTAGACTAAGACAAAATTGAAAACAGAACAAAAAAAAATCTTTTTGTGTGCGTTTTAAACACCACCAAGGCAGCCTACCATCCATCAATATTTCATCTTAAAAAAAAAAACAGTTCAGGCAACAAGAAACATGAAATGAAGCAATGTGGTGCCAAGTCTCCAAGATCAGAAAATGGAAATATTAAGGCAAGGGGGGCATCGTGAGAAATGCACATGGCTATTTTCTATGTCCTATTTCAACACACTTTCTGAAAAGACCTTGTTCCAGGATTCTCTGCTAACTGAAGTATCAACAGAGAACAGATACTTCCCTGTCTCATACAGAGTCAACTGTAACATGATTATCTTCCCAAACTGCTCTTCCTCTCTTTGCCACATGTAATCACAGTACAAAAAAGCAAATATGATTCAAAAAACTCCATTCAGAACTTTTAACAACAAAAACATTCTCAGGCTAAGAACAGAGTACGAAATCCTATTAAAATTGGACTTACATAACTGACACTAAAACTAAAGCATTGCTGTTTGCTAGTTAAGAGTTTTCACTCCAAACTAGTGCTTTAGTAGAATTACAGGGTAATCCCATATGTGTCTACTCAGAATTAAGCCCACTGAGTTCAGTACAATTTACTCCCAGGAAAATGGGTATACGATCACACTTTACAGTGTAATCCTACCCAAGCCTACTCAGAAGAAAGTCCTATTCAGTTCAATAGAGCTTACTTCAAGGAGAGTATAAGATTGCAACCTAAGGCCTGCACATTTCTACTCACCTACCTTGTTAGCAATTTATACTGGCATACGAAGTATATTTTAAATTAAGCATCACTTTATGCCGGAATACCTAGTTTTCCAACAAATATTAGTTAAGATTGAAATAAACGTCATTCAGCTTTTAATGATACACACCCATCCTGTGCCACAGGCAGTCTAAATTATTCTTAGGAATTTGCTCTTAAGTGCCTAAAATTCTCAGAAGCCAGAGGTGAAAGTACTTTTTTTTAAAAAAAAATGCACAATACTTGCAAAATGACAGAAGTTGAGCAAGTGCATCAGTGTAGATAAGGGCAAAACAATTTCATACATTAATAGTATTTCCATGTGTATGTCACCCTATGTCCAGAACACACATGCAGACACCCATTTTTCCTATAGATATGTCAGAGTCATGAAACCACCAATAGGTATTCCCAGCAGAGTATAAACTGAGTAACATCAACATGCGTGCTTTGTCGCCTGTGATGATGTCCTCAGTGCAGCTTCCTAGGTTGAAGTCACGGCAGTGTAAAAAGTTTTTATGCCAAGCAGCAGTGGCATTTAAGCAAAAAGAAACATAAAGTGAAATATTTACAGAATAAGATACCTCTTTAGTTCTTTCCGATGGCTTTTTCCTCAAAGCTTGTTTAATCCTGGGATCCACTAGAGATGTCATCCTATTACGCTTGTTATCCAGTTACAGAGTTCTTCGGGGAAAGTTACTTTCACGAAAGTGAGAAAGAAAAATATTCGAGTTCACAAGAAGCGAGACGGATTTGAGTCCAGGCAAACCCCTGAGTTACAATGACGCTGGTCTGAAGACTTTTTTTTTCCTCCCCCTTCCTCCTCCTTCTTCTTTTTCTTCTTTCGTAACTAATCCCAAACTGGCAAATCTGAGGAACGGAGAGGTTTCACCAAGGCAGGGCCGTATCCAGCCAGGAGAACTCCGGCCCCACCACCGGCCCGCCTGTGGTAGACTTTCGGGGGCGGCGGAGTGCCGCTCGCTTACTCACGAGCCGGCAAAGGATTGGGGCCTTTTTCTGGCTCGCTTGCTTACAAGGGGGTGAGGGCGGGTGGAAAGAGTTCCCTCACTCTCCAGGGCGCGAGAAGCGGGGCTCTCCAACCGCAACGTCCCAGCCGGCCACACTTGCAGGAAGTTGCCTGCAAGTCCGGCCGGCTGGGGACGCCGCGGTTGGAGAGCAAGACCGAATACAAAAACCACCACCCTCGGCCGCCGGCCACCTCTGTAAGTGAGAGGGCGGGCGAGCGGGCTGGCAAGTAAGTGAGCCAGCGGCAAAAGAAATACCAAATAAAAGCCAACCCCGTTCCCGAAAGCCAGCTGAGCCAATCTACCTACCGCCGGACGTGCGGCTGACGGCGGAGGAAGGGAGGGAGGTAGGAGTAGCAGCAGCCCTGCCCTAGCCAAGGGATGGACCGACGGACTCACGGAGGAGGGACGGGGCAGGAGGAGGAGGCGGAGGCGGAGCCAGAGGCAGGCTCCAGCGAGACCACGTGACTGGCCACAAAACGGGCGCTGGCTGGCTGAACCTGCGCCGCCATTCAGCCGGCCTCAGCCAACGAGAGGAGAGGAAGGGAGGGAGTTCTCCTCCCGCTCCTCCCGGGAGAGCGAGTAGGAGGGGACGTAGGTCTCAAAGCCCAAGTTCCTGCGGCACCCACGAGGCTTGGGAGCGCGGGAGGAAGGGGCAGCTCGTTAGTGGGATGGCCGTGGGTTCAGGGCAGGAAGTAGGTGGTACGCGTGCTACGCTGCTAGAGCGCAGAAGTCGCTTCCTGGCATCAGAGTAAAATGCTATTTGACTTTGAAATACGGTTGAAAAAAATATAGGGCAACCGAAAAACAGGAGAAAACGACGAATGTGCATCATAATATAACAAAATCGATAAAGTAACGAAATATATATATTTTAGGCTGTCACTGATATCCTTGAGGAACAGCTGGAGTGAAATAGCCCAAATCGAAGCTCACCCCTAATGAAAGAATGGGAAGTTATAGTGTATATATAGGGAACTGCGTGTGCACAGCTTTCTGTTATCTTAATTTTATTTATTTATTTATTTAAGAGACTTTTAGCCTGACTTTCAGGGCGCATTGCCCTCACGAAGTCTTACAATATTATAAAAAATGAGCATACAATTGCAATTAAACACACAAAGCAGCAGCAGCAAATTATTTTTTAAAGAAACGCCAAATACAGACTTGGAAAAATGGGTCTTAACAGCATTAGGTCAGCAATGATGAGGCCTGGTCTAACTCCCTGGGGAGAGTTCCAAAGGTGTGAGTTGAGTTACTCTATCCAGACTCAAGTAAGGAACATCCAGCCACAGCTTTTGGGCAGCCTGTCTGTCTCTACACAAGGGGTTTAAAGCTCTTTCAAGTCTCATTAAAAATTGTACCTCTACAAGAGTGGAGCACAAATCGGGGGTGGAGGCGCGTTTTCTCTCCAATTATGCGCATTATCAAATGCGCGTTAAATAGCGAGTTTTCTTGCTCTCCGGCCATTAAAGTGCATTTTGACCATGTAAACAAACGATTCTCTGCATTTCAGCCACTTTAAAGTGCATTTCAAACAACCAGTCGGGCCACCAGTTATGCGCTTAACCGCCTCCCGCGTACAGTCATTATCGTAACAGTGATTGCGAGAACATGCACATAATCGGACAACCAGGCGCCAAAACGAATTCTTGTGGAGGGGGTTCAGTAAGAGGCACACAAACATAGTTGTCATTCTTAAAGGCTGGATTCAGGATCTGCCTTGTCTTCCATCTACAGAAGGACTCCAATCACAGAAGGTGTCTTTGCCTGATGTTCAGGATTTCCCTCTCCACCCATCCTTCCCACAGCTCACCCCATTCAGGAGAGTCTCTTGGCCCTTTGTGTGGCATTTTCATGGTGGCTGGAGGGGCTTCCAATGGTTGGGGGGAGTCTGTTTCTGGCAGCCCAGTTGCACATGCTGAAAGCTAAATTGAACCCAACATTTTTTGAAGACCATTGAAGCATTGCTGTGTAACAGTCTTTGACCTTGTTCAGATGACACACTAAGCCATGGTGGTTAAGCATTTCGAGCTAAACATTATGGCTTAGTGTGTCATGTGAACCATTCTCAACCATGGTGGCTATATAACCATGGTTTAAACACGCTCACTAACAGTTTGCTGCAAAAGTGTTAACGGACTAAACATGGCTTAGCATGCTGTCTGAACAGGCCCATTGGCATGATGGGTATGGCCCCAGTTGGTTTCTGATGACCGGGTTTTCTGCTACCCTTGTGGAATATATATATATATATATATATATATATATATATATTATACACATATATATGGACGAGCCAGGACCACCTTTCTCTGCCAGTGGTTTTAGGAACTGGAAGAATGCTCTAGAGCAAAAAAAAAGTATTTCCTGTGCATTGCTCACCCATATCCTACATGATGGTGATGTGTGTATGACAAGAACAGAATCAGAGGACAGCAATTGGGAAAGAGATTTGCCTGCTGTATTAGATTCTGTTCTTGCCATACACACATAGGCATTATCATTGGCGTGCACAGCACATTTCATTAGGGTGTGCATCCAGGGATTTTTTTAAAAAAAGATGAACATGTATTGAATACTCAGTCATAAAGGACATTACTTTTATTAATTTATTTGTGAAACACTATATACACTGATGTCTTACTCCATGTTTGGCTTGCCTGACCGTGGAAGGGCCCAGCATTGGTGGTGACACTGGCCGGAGGAGGGGCTCACGAGGTGATATTAGCCTTCGGGATCCATCCTGCTGGCCTCTTTGAAGTGAGAGGCTCCCAGCAGAACGATTCCGTTTCACTCCTGCTGCCAGAAGCAATGGCATGCTGTTGGGGAGGGGGGCAGCAGAGCAGCCAGAGAACCGTTCTTGCTGCATCTCAATTCTCCTCTGAATCCCTACTCAATGGCCCCTCAGTTCGACACTTATTGCTTGAGATATTAGGGTGTGTCTGGGCACACCTGGCACACCACTTGTGCACACCTATGGGCATTATCTTGCCTAAATAATGAACTGCATAAAGCTCCTAGCTGCCTTTAGGTGGCTATGCTAGTCATGGCTTCCTGACTTATGTAGCAGAAGCTTATGGATAAGATGATTTTTACCCTGGATCAATTATCGGGTGTTGATGATGAGTTTTTGTCATTTTAGCTTTGTGAGATAAATTTAATTTGCATGCTACAGCTGAATGGCAGGATTTGCAATTGCAACATTTGTTAGAATCTAGATTCGATCCCACTGCTTTTACCACCTCAGAGTCCCCTTTGCTACCGGAAACACTTATGGAAGCTGACAAGGTATATCAACATATGATTCATTTTTATAAAAACTTATCAGTTAATAAATATGATACACAGGGTCTTCAGCAGGAATGGAACAGGGAATTTGAATATCCTATTTTGCCTAATCAATGGACTGCCATTTTAGCATCTGTATCTGATATGTCTACGGACCTCCAGTTAGGTCTTAATCAGCAAAAACTTTTGTTTCAAGTCTATTGGACACCACAACATCTCTTTAATAAAGGTTTGTCTAACTCGGCTAATTGTTTGAGGTGTGATGCTTTTTTTAGTCATATGTTTTGGAAATGTTTCTTTTATTCATATGTTTTGGAAATGCCCAATAGCTGCCTCTTTTGGGGGGGAGGGAGTTATCATACGGATAAACTTTGAATTGGAAAGCTCTGTAATATTTACTGATGTACATATTCTCTTAAATTAATTACCTACTTCTTGGAATGGAAGGCCTTCAGGGCAGCAGACTATGCACCGATCCCTTTTATTCCACACACATAAGGTGTCAAGAGGTGTGCACACATGCATAGGTCTCGAGGAGTGTGCATGCATGAACAGAGGAAAATGTTGGGGTCCCCCCCCCTGCTTCACATACATGTACCATTTTCCTCTGGTACATTTCCCCTTTCCTCAGGCAGAGGAACATGTTCCTAAATCTTAATCAGAGTTTACGATTTAGGAACTTTACAACACAATGGAGTAATGAAAACAGTAGCGGCATCTTTTTCTGTTCCAGCAGGAATTTTGGAGAAGAACCCAAGAAAAGATCTCGTAATGCCACAGGTTCAAATGAGGAACATGTTTTGGAAAGGGAAGGAGGGGAGTGTCTGTGGTTTCTGGAAGAAGAAAATGTTTACAAGTCAGATGGTCAATTCTTTTTTCAGAAGTGCCAGCGAGTGTTGCCAGAGAGAAGACGTATTAAGTACATGGAGTACTTGGGAAAACATGGGGCAAAGAATAATGAAGAGCCATATCAAATCAAGGTGTGGTGGTTAGCCATCATGGGCAGGGATGTGAGCCAGTGGATTCCAGAAATCTGTAGAGTGTGCGCAGAGGTGGGGGGAAAAGAATGTTAAATGTTATGGTGAAATTGAAAGAGAAGGGTGAGAAAGCTAAAATTTGGACTTGTGGCTCCCCTCCTATAAACAGAACCTTTGTTGTGCTCTGTTACTTTGGAGCAGAGAGTGAAATGAGCAGGGGAGATTTAGAGGAGGAAAATATGCTAATTGCTTGGCCCGGTGTGTGTGTGGTGTGTGAATGGCTTTAACATAAGGGCCAAGAAGCCCCCAGTCAGGCAGTGTAGGGGAGGAGAGAGAGAGAGAAATTGGGGAGTAAATTTAGGATGTGTAAGGCACACAAACTGCAGTGATGATACAGGCTAGAAAAACTGACACTCCATTGGGCACATCAGCAGTCTAATGAAAAGGTGACACAAGGTGATTATTAATGATGGCTTTATGACAGAGTTGTTGTAAACTACTCTCTTCTTCCTTCACATGCATACATATACAAACAAACACATCCTACAGTATGGGAGTAATAATAGTGGATGAAGTTCCAAGGTTAAGCTCCCTTCTCTCACCATCACACCCAACCCATCCTGCAATGGAGCGATAATAGCACTGCAGGGTTGTGATGCTATGGACCGTAGACCACATTGCAGGGTTGTCATAAGTTACTCTCAGGCACAGCCCCCGACCCTTGTGGTGTGGAGATAGCTTTACACCCCCCCCCCTCCTCACCCATTTTAACCAATACAGGTTAAAATAATACTTAACAGTTTGCATTTCTCTTCCTGGGACAGGAAGCATTTGCAGAGTAATTTTTGAAATTTTAAAAAACACCATATTTTCCCCACACAAGGAGACACAAGTTTGAAGAAGCATAAATTTCTCTATTTCATAGAAACATAAAATAGTAGAGTTGGAAGGGGCCTATAAGGCCATCGAGTCCAAACCCCTGCTTAATGCAGGAATCTACCTTAAAGTATCCCTGACAGATAGTTGTCCAGTTGCCTCTTGAATGCCTCTGATGCATCTGGCTTCCCCCCACCCTTTTGATGGGAGAATTCTTGGAACTATAGAGTTCTTGGATTTTCTACATTTTCTCATTGTAGCAATTGCCACTTTTACTATTCTAACAAAAACTTCATCATGCTGCTAAAAGGAACAAGGTTTTTGGACAAACGAATGAAAAGTGTGGTGCATTTTTATGTCTACATGAAAAATGCAGACTTTTTTTAGACCTACACAATAGACCTGACCCAAACAGTAATTAGTAATTTCAAGGGGAGTCTGAAATCCATCCCTGAAAAAAACTAATTACTTTTTGTCTGTGACAGTTTGCTATGGTTTGCAGCCATATTTCTCCCCCCATCTAGGGTGACCAGATAAAATCCAGGTCAGGGCTCATGTAACTTTAACAGTTGTAGTGAAAAGGGAATTTCAGCCAGTGTCATTTGTATGCAATTAGTTCCTGCTGGAATTCCCTCTTCATCACAACAGTTAAAGGTGCATGCACTATACTAGAGTGACCATATACAAAAGAAGGCAGGGCCCCTGCAACTTTAACTGTTGTGATGAAGAGGGAATTTCACCAGGAACTAATTGCATACAAATGACCCTGGCTGAAATTCCCTTTTCTCTATAACTGTTAAAGTTACATGAGCCCTGACCTGGATTTTATCTGGTCACCCTACCCCATCACACTTTGCTGGTGCATCAGTGGCCATTTTTCCTGTTTCATTCCTTCTCGGTGATTCTAGCCATCATACTCAATATGATGGTATCACAGTGAGAAACCCACACCTGCACTGGCCAACTCACTAGTGGGAAGTGTACATTCAGTCTGGCAAGAGACATGCCAGCTTCTCTATAAAGAAATAGTTTGCCAAACAGCCAGCACTACTAAGCAACATCAGTGCAAATCATCAGTGATCAAGGGTTATAACAAATTCATACAGGAGTGGGATATGATAGGTAGTTCTAAGCAAAAGAAAAGTCATTTTAGAGGGTTCCCTTGGTAAAGAGTTAGAACTCTGGTTGATTGTTCTGGAGTTAGGAGGCCCAGAACTAAATGAATATACTACAGATGTAAAGCTAAGCATCCCCTTCTTTGATACATTAAGGACAGTTAACCTGTAGAACACATAGCTGAATAGGAATATTATACTCAGATTTGAAAAATAGCATACTTCAAGTGAGGTGCATAACAGTCTAATCAATATATTTAGGACTAATCAACCTTTGCATTCAGGTTGTTCACAAATCTCAGAACAACCGAAACGTGGAAGTGAATGACAAGAGGAGGCAGATAGTTCCATAATGCCTCTAGGCAGTATCCAGCAGTGACAGTGTCATTCTGCAAACTTAAATAGCGCTAGAGGAGCTCTTCCAAATCTTTTCATGGCACAAGCAGTTGCCCATTATGCTTGCACTACTGGTCACCCAGCCAATTGTACAACAGGTTGCATAAGTGTAATGCACAAATGCAAACACACTTGTGCAAATGTAACTTTAGTTGGATTCTCCTCTTGCCCATAGTTCAGAACCTAGTTTCTGCTAGCACAGCATTATTTGCACTAACGGAATGACATTGTTGGATACCACCCTCTTTTTCCTGCACATTTCCTCTGAAATTGTTAAAGATAGGCTGTTGGGGTAGATGTTTAATCAGGCCAGCAGTTACGGTCTATACGTATGGAGACTGCTTTGGGATCTGTTATAAACCTTAGTAGCTACGATATCTCTGTTGATAACTTCTGAGCATAGGTGTGTGCAATGGGTGTGCTGGGTGTGCCCAGGCACATCCGAATGTCTCAAGCAATAAGTGCTGGATTGAAAGGGGCACTGAGTAGGGATCCAGAGGGGTCTCCAGACGCAGTGGGAATGGTCCTCTGGCTGCCCTCCAGCTGCTCTGCTGCCACCACCCCCAACATTGTGCTGTTGCTACGGGCAGCAGGAGCGAAAAGGAATTGCTCTGCTGGGAGCCATGCTTCAAAGAGGTTATGAGGATGGCTCCTAAAGGCTAATATTGCCTCATAAGCCCCTCCTCTGGCCAGTGTCACCACAAAGCCCCACCAATGCTGGGACTTGAGGAGCATCTCCTCATTCTCCTCCCCCCACCTGTAATGACCCTCCCGCGGTCAGGCAAGTCGAACGTGGAGTAGGGCATCCGTGTCTACAATGTTTAATAAATAAAGGAATAAAAATGATGTCTTTCATTATTGAGTTTTCAATAAATGGTCACCTTTAAAAACAAATCCCTGGGTGCACACCCTAATGAAATGTGCTGCGCATGCCTGTGCTTCTGAGGCAAACATTAACAGCAACATGTGATATAACAGTAATTGCCTTGTTTAGAGTCAATGCTCCATCTCGACCACAGATATCAACTTCATTAGTAATAACTCTGTAGGCCTTCAGGGACTGAAGCTTCTGTCAGTCATGCCATTTGAAGTTACTGTGAACTGAACTTGTAAGCCTAGACATGTGTTCTAACTACAGCTGAGCAATTGGTCCTCCATGTATGTAAACATAAAGCTCTTCCAAAAAAAGTTGCATCATTCTTTAGACTATTTTCAGATGGTCAGGTGTAGGTGCATGGTGACTCAACAATGTGATTGCTTCACCCTGTACCCAGATGGTGATTTCCCATGTTATTGCACAATATGTAGTCTCACTTTATCTGGTGAGGTAAAATGTTTCTGGGTACTTGGTAAGGGATTCTCATCATCATTTCATGAAGCACCCAGAAAAGACCAAATAAAAGAAGAAGAATCTATAAAGCTAACTGTGTGACTTTAGGCAAATTACTGTCTCTCAGTTTTAGGATTATTGTGAAGATAAAATAGGATAGCTACGTGGTATACTGCCCTCAGTCCATTGGAAGAAATGTGAGGTACAAAAATGATAAATAGAATGCTTTGTGTTTTATTTCTATGTACTGCAAACAATCTGTATTTCTTTATATCCTCCTGCGTATTTTTGAGCAAGTTATCCCCTTCTTATATTCAATGATTATTTCTTCTTTTCCAATTTTTTTTTACTTGATCCTGCATGATTTGTCTAGATTCTAGAGTATTATTTTAGTAGTAAAAAACAATCATGTAACATGGCATATAACATGGCATGTAACAATAAATCAAGTTTCTGGGAGAACCCTAGATTATCATTTACGAGCAGTGTGTTCATGCATGCTTCCTAATCAGTCCTGCTCCAAGTGGGAGCACCTGAACAAATCATGAGCCTTCCATCTGTGGTTTGCTTACTGTGATGTGTGAGCTGGGAACTCTGGCTTGTCTCTCCCCTGATAAGCCAGAGCCATAAGCCAACAACAAACCATGGCTTATGAGTCACTGGCTTGTCAGGAAAGAGACAGGCCAGAGTTCCCAGTTTGCACATCATGGTAGGTCTGTCTGTCTGTAAGGTTCATACCATGGTTTCTTTAGCTGCTCCTGCTTTCAGTGGAAGTGATTGGCAGTGTGTACCAGCATGCTGCCTCGTTCATGGTAAACTCATTCATTATGTGCAAACCAGGCCATTGTCTCCACTATGTCCAATTTTGCATGGATCTCCAGAAGCACTATAAGCAACATCAAAGTGTATACATGGTCAAACATCACTTGTTAATAAGTGAATAATTTCAGTGCAATGTTAAAATTAAGGAGTTGTCTGAGCCAACTTTTGAAATTGACAGTGAGCTGGGGAGAGAGTGGTGATATAAATGGTTGGCTTAAAAAGAAGAAGAATAGTGTTGGATTAAATTATAAAATCAACCATCCAGAACGATACATGTGTCACCCTTGCAGTATGAACTGGGCAAGTCAGAGGCCTATGTCAGTCGTACATGACGGCGTGCAGAATTTTCTCTGTCCTAACTCTAATGAATGAACTTTAACTCTTCTTAGATCACAATGATACTTATGACCATGGAGAATGAATGGAAGCAATGATGTGCAAGAATAAGAGCTGGAAGAGAATGAGTGATGACAATATGGATGAGGAATGGAAGAACTATTTGAAAAAGCAACCTCCTGCTACACTTTTGAAGTTGTAGCCCCAAAATTTCTAAATGATTAATGAAAAGATGATGAAAGAGGATCATGCGATGATCTCTGTGTTACTAAACATTCCTTTTGTCTTGCATCTATTTACAGACAGCAGCTGAATCAACTAGTTTCCCCTTTGTTTGTCTTTATATTGGTGGTTAGATGTAGTGTTCTGTGGACAGCTCTGGAATGTTCAGTAACTATAAGTAGACAGAAATGGGTTGAATAGTGAAACAGTGTTATATGAGAAGTCTGTCTACTGAAGCCTCCAAATTTTGGCATGTTATTTTTTTTTGTTAGGGGAGAATAGCTGTTGCTTATGTGTTTCAGTAAGATAACAAAATACCATCTATTCCAGCTCTTAGAAGTATATCTATCATGGGAATTATGGGCTGTTCTACATGAGGCATATATCATGTGTTTGTCATTCCTGACCCACGGTTGTTTATGGGTTCTATAGACAATGATGTGTCCCTCCAGTTTTGTTTCTGGGGGCTGCATGGCTCAGTGGTAATGTATCTGCTTTGCAAAAGGTCCCAAGTTCAATCCCCGGCATCTCCCTGTAGGGCAGGAAACTCTCCTGTCTAAAACCCTGGAGGGCCTCTGCCAGTCAGTGTCGATAATATTGGGCTAGATGGATCAATCGTTTGACTTAGTATAAGGCAACTTCCTATGTTCACATGTCTAACCAGCACTTTTGGTTAGTTTTTTTATACCAGGGGAAATGCAGTATTTAATTGTGAAAAAGAAAGGAAGTGTGATTTCCTCTTGTGCATTTGTGCTATTCCACTGTACCACATTGCCACCTAGAGGTCATGTAGCAGAAAAGCAGGAAAGGGAACATTCCTCATGTACTACTCAGATTTCAATTCGGAGCGAAACTGAAAATAGATTCAGAACAAAACGGAAAGTAGATACAGCAGATTAATTGGGTGATTAACAGCCTTGTGTAAAAAAGCTCTGTGCAACCACAGGTAGCATGTATAAGTAGGTGCAGGCAGTGAGGAAGGAGTCAACCCAACATCTTGTGACTGAAATTATCTTCCACCCCATAATAATAATAATAATAATAATAATAATAATAATAAATTTATTTCTTACCCACCTCTCCCTCTGGATCGAGGTGGGGAACAACATCAAATATAAAATACATAAAACTGATGAAAAGCACATAAAACTAATACATTATTAAAATACCAATAAAACACTCATTGCTGTTGCTGCACTTCCAACTATCCTTACAACATATTTTCTTGAACTCAGTCACCCATTTTGAATGGTGTCTGGTGTGCTAATTTCTAGGATTTTATTCTTCAGTGACTCTAGTGAGAGTTGAGAGTATAAAATTTAGATTTACATGGAAGTAAACGGGAACTGCAAACGGGAACTGCTCATTTCAAAGATGAATGAGTGATTTTTCTGGTAAGGGGTGATTACCATATTCATATCTGTCCAATGTTCCAGTGACCTCTGCCCAGTTATTTACAATGCTGACTTGTGCATCTTACAGCGTAACTATCAGGCAAACTGGTTTGTGGACAGGTGGAGGCCACAAAGGCATGTGCCCTAGTCCTACTAGATGGATGCACTTCCAGAAGCAGGCTTTTGCATTCACATTCCTAACTTGATGAGGAACCACAAGCTAAAAAAGCCCCACCCAGGAGTGGGGTCTGTGTGACCTTGCTAGACTCAAACCAAAATCACATGTGCATTTTCATGCACATTCATGATCACTTGGGAATCTTTTTCCACTTTTGTTAATATTTGCAAGTTACGCTTCTTCTGCTCTAAATATCACAGCCGCACACCTTCTTAGTTTGGGAGTAAACCCTCCCAAACTTGCCTGCTCTGGATGCTGGTGGCCAATACTACCCTGCTGCAACTAGCCTTGGATGCAATCCCATCGCAACGTGGTCAGTGACAGCTTGACAGTATGTAATCTTCCTTTTGGCATTCCTCGCTCCACCAGCATTTCCTTCATAGTTCCCTCTCTCTCTCTCTCTCTTTCTCTCTCTCCCTCTTGTGTCCAGTGAAATGGGTACATTTGTGGGAAAGCCTTGTTAATTTCATGGATTCCAATTTCCTTCACCTCTTCCTTCTCTCCAACAAGGCTAGAGAGAAAGCCATCTCAATCTCACAGATGCATTATCAGTTAGTGGTGGTGTTTTTGAAATGAAAGTATTGCTATGAACGCCAATATTAGTGTGATGACAAGAAACCTAATTCCAGTAAAATTGACAAGGCTTCTCCCTCACTCCCCACCTGGTCAGATGACAGGGTGGCAGAAGCCATGAAACATAGAAGGAGCAGTACATGGATAATTGGAGCCAAACCTAGGAGGAGGAGGACAAGGAGGGAACAGATACAAAGTGATATTTATTAAACTGGATATAGCAAAATTGGCTGTAGGGCTAAACCTAGTAATGGAGACCAAACAGACACATCTGCAGAGTGAGAAAAAATAAATGTTCACTTTTTGCCCCCATTGCAGCAAACTGTCAGGGAGTCGCTTTGCCTTGTTCCCAGTGGGAAAATTGCACATTTGGTCACTTTCACATGTTCCTAAGCGCTAAACCAGTGAAGAACAGAGTGGCAGTGGTTCTGACCACTCTTGCCGCACAGTTCTGTAGGTGGCCCAGTTAACCCGTGGTGACTGCCAAACAACACGATAACACACAGTAGGTTAAATAAACCCTACTGCAGACTGTGGGTTATCAGAGTGGGTTAATTTGCTCAAATAAGCCATCGTGCCAGTGGTGGCACCACGGGGGGGGGGCGGAGGGGGCAAGCGCCCCCCCCCAAACAAGGAGCTTGCCACCCCAGTTGTTAGACTCCTGTTATAATCACTTGCATTCTGGGATGGTTGGCCAAGAAGGCAGCAGCAGTGGGAGCAGGGGTTTGATCCAAGGCCAGTTCCAGGGCTCCTCCTGGGCAACTAATTAGGCAGAGGCTTTGAGGCCTTGTTGTCATGATGATTAATTGTCTGGAAGAAGCATGTCCCACTTGGGTTGTTTTAGATTTCCATCACACCTAATTTTTCCTCCTGGTTTGCCTCCACATTTTTTACCTCTGATGCAGAAGCACATCAAGCTTATGGTCCCTTTCACCTGAATAGCTGCTCTTTTGCTCCTTCGCTCTCCACTCCACTCCACTCCACTCCCTCCCCTTCTCTTTCTTCCTCAAGTCAGGTCCTGTCAAATGAGTACTTCAACCAGACCGCCTTTCTGCTGGGCAAAAATGGAACAACCCTTTAGTCTGGCTCTTTGGGAGCATCGAGGGGGTACAATCCTGTCTCTGCTGAGATTCAGGCATTGTATGATTTTAAAAAATATTTTGGAGCCTGGGATGCAAGGTTTGGGTTTTATATCAAAGCTTGGAGCTGGCTGCTGGGAGAAATCGATTTTCCCTGCCAGGACCTGATGCAATCCATTCAAGCCCCCAGTTCTTTTAAACCTACATGGAGGTTTAGGGCGCATTAAATGCGCTTAGGGAAAATAATCCAGACTTTTAGCATTTCAGGAAAGGCTGGGGAAGAGGCAGGGTGTCAGCAAGACAGGCATAGCGACATGTGAATCCGCACACCAGGCATGGTGAGAGTGCACTGAATCGCTGGTGTGATGGAGCTCTTAGAAAAGGGTGGGGTAGGGTGGGAAGGTTAAGAAGGAGTGACTGTGCACAAGACTCAGAGCGAAGAGGAGAGCGAGCACATGCAGGCCAGGCTTCTCAAAGAGCAGCCTCAGTAAGCAGACGCTGCCGATGCCTTGTTTGCTTGCTCCCTTCGGCACCCCTGCAAAAGTGAGATCCAACTGAAGAGAAAAAGCAAGCAGTGAGGACGGAAGGGACACAGAGGGATACATGTAAAAAAAAGGATAAAAAGCAAAGTAATAAGAAGCTCAAATTCAAAGAATATAATCTATATTATAACAGTAAACCTATTTACTCAATGCCAAAATACAATAACACTTCTGTTATGAGTAAACAACCTCCTTTGCTTTTCTAGTTACAGAAAGAAACATCAGGTTTTTAAACCCTCAATGAGTGATTGATAACAGCTGTTTTTCAAAGCAGTACTGCCAAATCAAGAGATTCATTAAGGCCAAAGGGAGTAATTGTATTTAACCTGAGTACCACCTTGCCTCCTGCTCCAAAAGGATTCTATCAGTTTTTTTCTTCATTTTCTTAATTGCCCAAAATGAAATATCTTTTATCCTGTCAGATTTATCCTTCCAATGTTGTACTAATGGCACACCCACAATTTCACATTTGATGTTACTAATATGTTCTCTTATTCTGGTTTTAAGATTCCTTGTTGTTTTTCCTATATACAATTTCTTAGAGGGACAAAGTATGCCATATACAACAAATTGAGTATTACATGTTGTAAAATCCATCAGTGTATACTCTTTCACCTGTTGGATTCACAAATTCTTTGAATTTGAGCTTCTTATTACTTTGCTTTTTATCCTTTTTTTACATGTATTGTTTTAAGAGTTGTTTCTTTTTTATAATGAAATTCCTATTGTCCTGAAGCAAATTGAACAAGTTTATGTAATTTACACATAATTTAGGGTGACCAGATAAAATCCAGGTCAGGGCTCATGTAACTTTAACAGTTGTAGAGAAAAGGGAATTTCAGCCAGTGTCATTTGTATGCAATTAGTTCCTGGTGAAATTTCCTCTTCTTCACAACAGTTAAAGTTGCAGGGTCCCTGCCTTCTTTTGTATATGGTCACTCTAGTATAGTGCCTGCAACTTTAACTGTTGTGATGAAGAGGGAATTTCACCAGGAACTAATTGCAAACAAATGACCCTGGCTGAAATTCCCTTTTCTCTACAACTGTTAAAGTTACATGAGCCCTGACCTGGATTTTATCTGGTCAGCCTAACTTAATTTTTTTTTTATCTTTGCAAATATTATATATAGATTTATATTGTTTCTTGTAGTCTACCCTGAAGAAGGACATTGCAGACAGTCTAAGTACTATTGCTATATTGGCAATTGAAAAGAAGCTGTCACAAGCCCTGGACCTTGAAATGGTTGTCAATTGTTTTGCAGGTGTGCATAAGAAGTGGCGCATTCAACTTCTTTAGATCTACATACTTCTCCATTCCCTCTCAGTGAGTGACAATCTATTCAGCTGGCAGTGGCTATAATTTAGATACACAACAACATGCATTGGCTTTCCTAGGTGTACAGGGCCCAGGTGTCTCAGTTTGCTCTTACTTTCCTTACACTAGAGCTGCCTCTACACGAGACGTTTAAAGCTCTTTGAAGTCTCATTAAAAAAATTACCTCTACAAGAGCGGAGCGTAAATCGGGAGTTGAGGCGCTTTTTCTCTCCGATTATGCGCATTATCGAATGCGCGTTAAATAGTGAGTTTTATTTTGCTCCGGCCGTTAAAGCGCATTTTGACTATGTGAACAAGCGATTCTCCGCATTAACTACTTGTAAAGCGCATTTCAAACAACCGGGAAGGCCACCAGTTGTGCGCTCAATTACCTCCTGCGTACAGTCATTTACCATAAAGCACTTCCGAGAAGATGCGCATAATCGGAGAACCAGGCATCAAACCGAATTCTTATAGAGGGGTCTAAGAGTCTACCTTCCTGGTTCTGCCTGCACTGGTTGAAAAGTATCAGTTTTCTAAATCAAGTGTTCTGTCTGTCTAACCTGTATGTCAAGGAAATGCTTATGTAGTGATTCTACCTTGTTTGCAAGCCTTTTTCCTTACTGTAATTTGAATTTGGCTAATACATGCTATATATATATATATATATATATATATATATATACCTAAAAATCAATATATGATTTATTTCAGAATATATGGTTAGGATGGCAGTTATAGTGTGAGATATACCATTATTTTTCTTTCAGAGAGCTTCACATATGGGGCACAGCCTGCCCACCTAGAAATATAATTTGCCCCTGCTGTGTCCCCATGAATATTTTTTCTAGTGCCCCCACTGCAGTGGATCAAAAATTCCTGACAGATAATACAATAACCCACCATGGGTTACATAGAATCATAGAATAGTAGAGCTGGAAGGGGCTTACAAGGCCATCAAGTCCAACCCCCTGCTCAATGCAGGAATCCACCTTAAAGTATACCAGACAGATGGCTGTCCAGTGTAGGAGAGCCCACAACCTCCCTAGGTAATTGGTTCCATTGTCATACTGCTCTAACAGTCAGGACTTTTTCCTGATGTCCAGCCAGAATCTGGCTTCCTGTAACTTGAGTCCATTATTTTGTGTCCTGCACGCTAGGATGATCAAGAAGAAATCCTGGCCCTCCTCTGTGTGACAACCTTTCAAGTATTTGAAGAGTGCTATCATGTCTCCCCTCAGTCTTCTCGTCTCAAGGCTAAACATGCCCAGTTCTTTCAGTCTCTCCTCATAGGGCTTTGTTTCCAGACCCCTGATCATCCTTGTTGCCCTCCTCTGAACCCCCTCCAGCTTGTCTGCATCTTTCTTAAAGTGTGGTGCCCAGAACTGGATGCAATATATGTATTCATTATACAAGAGAAGCATATTTTCTATAAATTATTTTGCTTCTGCTAGTTATGAGAATGGGCAAAGATCGGTGTGAATCCGGCAACCACTGAAAAGTCTAGTTAGATGTTCCTCTTACTTCCCATTTCTTAAAATTCACAGAATATTGCTTACATACTTTAGTTTCAAGTCAGTTTTCATATTCCTTAGGGCTAGAAACTTTTTTTAATGAACACTATGATCTTGAGTGTGCTGCATTCTGCACCCAGTACCTAATTCTGCATTTGCATTGTTCAGTTGAAGGATCATAGCAGAAAACGGCTCTGTCTTCTGCCCATGTCTCTGTATTCTTCTTTCCAGAGCTGGATCAGCAATTATGGTAAAGTGTACTACTACACAGGAGCCTAGATTTTATCTCCCAGTTTCATTCTGTTAGCAGGCGCCCCGTGGATTCACTTGCATTTGGCCATCTTCCGTCTCTTTGCCTTGTTCTTTAATCCAGTGGAAGCTAGTGGCTCCTATTTTGGTGAGGCTGTGAATCCCTTCTGGGTTTCAGCCAGTCCTATCCAGAACTGTTAAGGAGCTATACAAGGTGCTGAACCCTATCCCTCAAAATATATTCAGCATCTTGGGTAGCTCCTTTAGAGTTCTGGCCATTCCTGACTGAAACCCAGAGTGGATCCACAGCCCCATCGAAATTGGAGCCACCAGCTTCCACTGCCTTAACCAGTGGTCAGGGAAGATATGACACATTCTTAGCCATGTCTTACAAGCATTCCTCATTATGAAGGACATCCTGCATCTGTTTTGATCTTTCAAGTACAGTTTGGTGTTCCTTCGGTAGCTTTGCAAAGCTCTCCAGCTGCTTTCTCTTGACTTTTTGAGAGCAGGCATATGGTCAAATGTGTGCCATCCATCACCATGCATGATGGGGGAAAGTACATTTTCAGGGACAGGGTAATTTAGAAACTGTGTTGCCACTCAGGAGCCCTACTATTCAAATTAGTACAAGACCCCTTTGTCATTTAACCTGCTTTTGCTTTTCTTGATCTGGTCTCACTATACACTTTTTCCGGGCTCCTAGCACTTCACTAGTTCCTGGATCTGTACTGCCTGTATCATGTGTATACTCCTAAATAGTTTGTGTTCTGTCTGTGGTATTTAGGGCACAAACCTATGCATGTTTAGACAGAGAAAAAGTCCTACAATTCCCGGGGG
The DNA here is from genome assembly GCA_029215795.1 of Anniella stebbinsi. NCBI lineage: Eukaryota > Metazoa > Chordata > Lepidosauria > Squamata > Anniellidae > Anniella > Anniella stebbinsi. The sequence continues at coordinate 85,713,498 of JARDYH010000005.1, read as the reverse complement.
GGGGGGGTAAAATCCTACAATCTTCTCCCACGTTCTCTAGCCCACCCACTGAGGCGCTGATCTATCTCCCCCACAGTCTGATTTACAATTGGTGAACAGTAGCACAGCTAGGCAATTTTAGATTCTGGATGTAATCGTATTACGTGGTGGGGCTCTTTAGATGATAATGTGTATTACTTCGTTTTTTCCAAAATGTGGCAAATGAGTCCTCCTGTGTTCAGGGACCATCCTGCTCATTCTGCTGAGTGGGGCCCTGCTTGTCTGCCCAAGTCCTGCCCTGATGACACCACAAGGATGAGTACACAGGGCCTTTTTGGTTGTGGCACATTGCAGTCACTATTAAGGGGATCCAGCTGTTCAGAAATGACAGCAGATGCTGGAGGAAAGAACGTTCATCACTCTGCCTAAGGTTGTTGGTTTTGGTTTCTGGGCACTTATTATCATTTACTCATAATGTACTAAACTTCACCACCTGGATGTCCTCTTTTACAGAGGACAATCCTCTATTTGAAGAGCTGCCAAAGGACCATCCTTGTATTTGAAGGTGGCTTCTCTTTGAACAGTTCTAGTTTAAAGACAATGACCCATAAGAACTGTTGCCCATCAACAGACTCAGTGGGCAGGCACAGTGGTCACCTGGTCATCATCTTCCACAGTATGGAGAGATGAACTGCCTTTCTATTTGGATTATAACAATTAAATTTGCGCCTAAACATATAAATTAGCATATGCAAATGTGATGTGAATCACTGCCCTCTTTCTTGCTGATGTTTGTTCTCTTTTTTGATGATTCATAAGTGGCCATCGTAACCAGCAGACTCTTAAAAGAAGCATTTTCCTCTTTACGTTTCCTTAAAAAAAACTTCTTCCTGCCTCTGCCTCCTTCTGCTCCTCCTCTTCTTTGTCCTCCTCCCCTGATACATTTTGCTCCTTTCAAAAGTGTGTTGGTCAATCCCAAGCCAGCCATGGAGCATCAGCTGAGAGGCACAACCAAAGAGGGTGCCGGCAGAGCAGAAAGAGGATGCTTTACTTGGCGCTCTTTCTGTGTGCAGCCCTCTCAGAGCAGGGGCCAGACTGCTCTGGCATCCGCACACAGAACATGCCAGATTACTATAGGAAGCAGCATAGACCACAGGGAACCCAGCAGCAGGAGCAGCACTCTCACTGCTGTCCCATAAATCAGCAGCAAGCTTGGTGGCATGGCGGCAGCAGGAAACTAGGAAACGTTTAGGACACTTGGCTGCTTTCAGGTGTTTTTCTCTCTGGGGCAAAATTTCGGTGGGTAAGACACAGGCCAGACGAGAGACCCTCAAGGGCAACATGCAGAATATGGGTTGCCCACATGTGCTTTCCAGAGTCTGTTTCCCACTGACAACTCCTTTCAGTCCATTTGCATCCCACATTCAGCAAAAATACATAGAACCGCAGATGTGACAATCAAACAGAAGTGAATCAGTGCATGAATATAATAGCAACTATATGTACTATATTGTAATATGCATATTTGCAATATGCATAGTTTATGTGTTTCATTTTCTTGCAGTCCTGCTTAGCATATATATCTGTTTCTATGTAGACATAAGAAAAGAATTGGGCCAGGACACTTGCCATGCACAAGCCACTTCCAGTTTGCATAAACAGCTACGAACACCCTGTTCATAGATTGTTGTTTGACATGCAAACCCAGATACCCTGGGCTGTTTGTGAGTTAAACAACTAATCATAGATGAACTCTACATTGTTTAAGCATAAACAACCCAGAGCTTCTGGGTTTCCATGTCAAGCAACAACCTACAAAGGAGGTGTTTGTAGGTTGTTTTTCAAAGCTAAAATAACTCACATGCTGTACGCATACTCCACTTGTCACTGGCAAATTTTGAGTTCATGAATTTTCTGCTGTGACGTGAAAGCCAGGTCAATATTTAACTTCACAGGTATGTTGGATAAGATAAGATAATCAGCTGAATAATGGACTGGAGCCAGGTACAGTCAGTAAAGGCTGGTGGCTCCAATTTTGGTGGGCCTGAGAATCCATTCTGGGTTTTAGTCAGAACAGCTAGAAGTCCAAAGGAACTATCCCAGGTGCTGAACCTATTTTGGGAGGATAGGGTTCAGTACCTTAGATAGCCCCTTTAGAGTTCTGGCTGGTTCTGACTAAAACCCAGAATGGATTCTCAGACCCACCAAAATTGGAGCCACCAGCCTCCACTGTGTACACTTGATTCAATATATGGTATTATCAAAAGCAGCTTCTAATTTTGGGGTGGGGAACTTCTATACTTGTTGATAAGTTCTTAACCCTTGCATCTTCAGCCAATTATAATGGATTGCAGATACTTGCCATTCTAAAAGCCAGGACCTCTATACTGTATTTCCAACTGGACACAACTGAAGCCCTTCAAGGGCATTAAGTGATACTCAAGATTTGCCCTCTACTTTCATCTAAGCTAATTATTCTAGATGGTAATTCCTGTGTCTCTGTATTTCACTTCTTAAAGCTGTTGCTGAAATAATGCAATTAACTGGAGAGTTACTTCACCAGGCTCTGGCACTAGTGTGCATATAAGAAAAGTTAGACTGTTTTTTAAAAAAATCAACCTCAGGTAGCTTTCATAGATTCTTGCATTGTGAGACTGCATTCTAGTCCTGAGGTGCCGAAAAATCCTAGATAATAACATGGGGCCTGCAGCATGACAAAACAAATGGCTTTTTTCAGCATGTACATGCCATCTTATTATTTTCAGTTCTAAACATACACATGCAGCTGATGGCACTTCTGGCTTATATTGTACTCCTCCAGATGCTAGACTTACGATCCAGCTAAAGTTACACAACAGTCTTTCGCTAGGTGTGAAGCAATAGACCTGAGTCCTGAAATGGTCCAGATCCTCCACCCATATCCACAAGAAAAAATGTGCTGTATTTTTTTGTTTTTACTTAATACTTTCTAGAGGCACAGGTATAGATTTCCCCACCCACCTCTGGATGGAATGATGGCTATTACAGTGAATGTCCAAAATACGCTTACAACCCCAAACAGTTTTTGTAAATGACAAAGGTATACCAATGGATGTTAGCAGTCTCTTCCAGAAGATGTCTGCATGGAATTGTTAACATTCATATAAATGTAAATATTCACCCATTTTTAATATTCACTGTAAAACACACACACACACACACACTTAACTAAAATAAAATTTTATATGGACAGCCAAGTCAAGAGCTAATGCTGATTCACAGCTAGTAATTAAGATCAGACTCAAACAGAGATCAAACACAGATGAAGTCAATGGGAAGCCTGTTGCAACTAAGGAATCCGATTTTGAATTCAGAAGGCTATCGTAGGCATCATTGGAAATAAATAACCAGGAGACGTGCATATAGGGATTAGGAGGTGGAGGCTACATCTGAGAAAGTGAAGCATAGATTGGGAAAACAAGCAGAAAGGCCATTGTTGCAAGACTGGCCTTGATCCATTTCTGGGGACTGAGGATCAGTGTAAGCCAAGGAGAAAGAGCCAGGATAACTTATCTGCTCAACAAGTTGTTATGTATCCTGAGTTATCACTTTGGTACCAGATTAACAGTCTGTAAGGTTCAACTCAACTTGCCAAATTTACATAGAATATTATAGCATGCATTCCAATTTTTTCAGGCCGACAATGTAAAAAAGGAGGAGAAAACAAGAAGCAAGATGAGTTGATGCTTTTACTACTATCTCTTTCAGTTACAGTGAAACAAAGCCTAATTGTCTTACACAGTGTTGCAAGTCCATGAGTCAGGGTGATAGCAAATATGAAGCACAAGCAGAGCATGATTGTAAAAAGCAGCAATGCTCACAATACTTAAAACATGTTCTCTAAATATTATTCCATCTAAAATATGTGTAGTTTTCCACAGATGGATCCTACCAGGGTGTGATATGTAACATTTTCTCTGAAGATAGGATGGTTCTGTGTATAGTCTGCTCACTCCATATGTAAAGCCATATTGAGGAATAGGAATCATTTTGGAAAAAAGTCTGCTCTTGTCTGGCTCATGCGAGGATGAAATCCCTCATCTTTACTAGGGTTTCTGCTTCCAAATTATTTGTGGGATTAAGATAGGCTCCTTTACACAGGCTTACACGTGCTGTTTTATTCTCATTTTATAGCCACTAGATGGTGATGCTGTTATAATGCCATTATGGAAATATACCCAGAAAGTAAAGTGTTTCATTTTTCCCATAGAAAAGTCAGACTTTGCCTGTGCTTTACAAATCATAGAATCAAAGAATAGTAGAGTTGGAAAGGGCCTATAAAGCCATTGAGTCGAACCCCCTGCTCAATGCAGGAATCCACCTTAAAGCATGCCTGGCAGATGGTTGTCCAGCTGCCTCTTGAATGCCTCTAGTGTGGGAGGCGGGATGAAGATCATAAACTGCAGAAAGAAGATGATTGCATGATATAAACCCTGTGTGGAGAAGTCCTGAGTAGGATTATCATAAGTAAGTAATGAGATAATCTGGCTAAATGACTATATTAAAGCCATACTGGAAGGAAACTGGAATGCTGTAACAATTGTGGTGACTGAGGAGAAAACAGCAAAATAAAAGTATTGGAACACAATTAATTTTTGTAAACCACCCAGAGAGCTTCGGCTATGCGGTGGTATATAAATGTAAAAAATAAATAAATAAACTAGTTTGTGAGTCATGTCTGATTCTTTCTTTTGAACATGCTAAGATTTTCCAGTAATTTTTTCTCTTTATACAGGCAGTTTAAATAATTTTGTCAAGGTAGTTCCCGTGCATCAATTCAAATTTTGTATAGAAGCTCATGATCTGGGCAGAATGAAATGCTTTCTGCTCAGTATATTACAGCATAATCCTATACATGGCTACTCAGAAGTTAGACCCATTGAGTTTCACAGAACATACTCATAGATAAGTGCGTGTAGGTTTGCAGGCAGCCTTAACTGTTAAGAGAACTACTCTTAGAAATATGCATGTTTACTGAGATGCAGTCCCACAGACTTCAGTAGAATTTATTCCCACATAAGAATGCATAAGATTGCAGCTTTTATGTGCTCATAAACCAATCCTGCCCTGCAACATTGCTCCTAAACCGAGGAAAGTAACACTTTTTGTACAAATATACAATGTGAGTAGTTGATGCAGTTATTTCCTCACATAGTACCAAGCCGTAGAAGTGCAAGGGGGGGGGGGGGGAGACCTGGGGAAGAGATCATATGACTGAGTGATTCATATGCTGATGCAAGCTATCAAAGTGTTCTGTGCTCCACCCATACAAACCAGATCCACATAAAGTCTGCATATGTATTCATAAGAAACCAATTCTAATAATAACAAAATTGTGTTCCAGCCAAAACTAGCTGCTCCTGTTTCTATTTCTGTTTGCTCTGTTTTCTTTCTCTTCACTTCCCCACCCCCATGCCTTTCCCATATTTTATTGGGCAAACAAAAAGTTATCACTATATAAATTAAAAATATACGGGTAGCAGATAAATAGTACTGGAGAATACCCTGATATTAAGCCACTGTCTTTAGACTAGATTTTCTTTCACTTCAAGCATTTTATGGAACTGTAACTACAGGAGATAATGGGCAAAATCCCACATGAACCCCACTAAAAGTAGGCTCATTGAAATGTATGGGACTAACTCTAAGTAGCACTTATATTGCATTTTACCCACTTGATGGCACCTACTTTCTCCTGAATCAAAACCAAAATCAGTCTTATAAGAGTAGGGGACCGGCATGGGAGAAGAGATACTTCACCGTTTTCTCTCTTGCATTTTCCCATTCGAAATGGTACACATACACATACACACACACTGCTTTTCCTCCCAGAGGGGAAAAGGTCTCAGCTGAGACAGGTGGAGCAGCCGGGGGGGGCTAGTTTTCAGGGGCAAATCAGCTGGAAGGAAAAGGATTCAGCATATCCTCTTCCTTGTTCATTCTACACTAAAGATTAGGGGTTGTACTCAGATCCTTCATTCCACCTGCAAAAGCCATTTGCAGAATGAGAGCCCCACGTCCTCCCCTGCAGCCTCCTCCAGAGCAGATTTGGAGGCCATGCAGAGAGATGCAGGGGACTGGAAATGGACTTGGAAGTCCTGTTTCACAAGCAGAAAATTTCCATTGGTGGAACAAAGGATCTGGATCCAACTCATCCAATGAAGGATCTGGCTCTTGCACCCTGCTTTTGGTTTGGTTTTAAGTGTCAGGCCTGGAGAAATGTACATGCAGCCCCATGTCATGTACAGTCACAGTTTGTGCATTAGATTTAAGCTGGATCAACTGCACTGGCAAACATCAGCTTTCCTCACCCCATCCCAGCCTGAAGTGGCAGGACATGGCATCACAAGTTGCTTTTTGAGAAGCAGCCGGTGGGACTTCCCAGAGAGCCACTCACCTAATTATGCTGTCTGAGGAGTCCTCAGAGAGCTAGGCATCAGGCAGGAGGAGCTCTGAAGAGCCATGCCGGTGCTCTTGGGGAAAAACTGGCGCAGATCTCTGGAACACTGGGAGGGCCAACCCCTTGCTCAAGGCGTCGGCTTACCATTCCAGAGAGCCATGTCAGCACTCTATCTTGCTGCAGCAATTGCTGCAGCAGGAGAGTGGTCTGGTGAAGGTCTCCAGAGCAGCCATCTGCCTGGCCTTTGCCTTGAGCTGCTTTGAGTAAGGCATAGGGTGGGCTGCAGCAACTAATCTGGAGAGCCACACCAGCTGTTCTTCTGTTATAGTCACACGAAAGTGGCCAGCAGGACTCTCCAAAATGGCTACCAGTGCCCTTTGTCTCACTCTGAGAAGTCCTCAGAGTGAGATATTGGGCAGTGGTTCATATGGCCCTGCCAGCAGCAGTGAATGGAAAAGAGCACAGCCCGTCCAGCTGCAGTTGGGGACATGTGATCTAGAGTGACCAGATAAAATCCAGGTCAGGGCTCATGTAACTTTAACAGTTGTAGAGAAAAGGGAATTTCAGCCAGTGTCATTTGTATGCAATTAGTTCCTGGTGAAATTCCCTCTTCATCTAGGGTGACCAGATGGCTCGGGGTTTCCCGGTCCTAACCGGGAAACCTGGGGCGAACCGGCCCAACCGGGGGGCGGTGGAGGCAAACTGGGGTGGCGGGGGGTCACGCGGCGGTGGCAGCAAGCGAGGAGCGGCGGTAGACCCAGCGGCAGTGGCGGCGGAGGAGCCCGGGAAGTGGCCACCCCAGCAGGTAAGTGCCCTCCCTTGCGCCTCACGCTCCTTACCCGCAGGGGCGTCCGCTTCCCTCTGGTGCTCAAATCTACTGAGAAACAGGCTTCGTGGCCTGTCTCTCAGTATCGCGCCAGGTGATGACCGAGGAGCTCCCCCGCCTCTTCCGCACGGGCATCCGGGCTCCTCGGGGGTCATCGCCATTGCGACTAGTCCCGACGAGGCCAGAGGCAGCGCGGAAGAGGCGGGGGAGGGCCGATTACATCACTTCCGGATCCGGCCCTCCCCCGCCTCTTCCGCGCGGCCGCTGGCCTTACGAGCCCAGCGGCGGGGGACCCGGCGGCGAAGAAGAAGACCCGGTGGCGGCGGGGAACCTGGGGGGGGCCGCGGACCCGGCGGGGGCGTCAGCGGAAGAGAACCCGGTAGGTCCGGGCTGATGTTTTTGGGGGTGGATGGCTTGGTGGGGGGGTTGTTTTGGGTGGGGGGGTGGCTTGGTGGGGGGGTTGTTTTGGGTGGTGGGGGGGACCGGGATTTTGGGTTCCAAAATCTGGTCACACTATCTTCATCACAACTGTTAAAGTTGCAGGGGCCCTGCCTTCTTTTGTATATGGTCATTCTAGTATAGTGCCTGCAACTGTAACTGTTGTGATGAAGAGGGAATATCACCAGGAACTAATTGCATACAAATGACACTGGCTGAACTTCCCTTTTCTCTACAACTGTTAAAGTTACGTGAGCCCTGACCTGGATTTTATCTGGTCAGCCTAATGTGATCTACTGCCTGAAGTGTGTGATTCACCCAGCTTCATGAATGGGCTGGCCCTGCTCCAGACTCTTGAAAATACTACACAGTCAGGAGCCCCTACTGAATGGGGTGAGTAGGGTGCTGGGAGGAAGGGGGATCTCCAAAAATAAGGTGGATGATCTTTCCACAAGCAGAGGCTTTCCTCTCACAGAAGACAGACATATCTGTTTTTTGTTTTCATTTTAATTTAAACACTTTTCGGGGGGGGTTTGTTTTAAAAAGAGACTTAAAAAAAAAAAAGTTCATAAGGACCCATAGGGAATGCACTCAATTCTGCTGACATTGTGAAACCAATGATGGAATAAATAAATTCTACCTGCTATTCTGAGTAATGTAGTAAAATGAGCTTGTATCAAGAAAAGGCTGGGTATTCCTTACCCAGCAGCTGGTGTATAATTCTTATGCTGCAAGACTCAGTTATGTCACAGCATCTTTTCAGGATGATCTTCAAATGACAAAATATGGCCAGCAGATAAGACAAATTAATAGCAATAGAATCATGTAATTGCAAATTTGATTAAGGAGTTGATTGAGCAAGGATGCCGCCCCGTTATATATATATATATATATATATATATATATATATATATATTATCCAAGGAAGTTTCTTTCCATGTGGTGAGGTTCATAAATAGCTATAACTGTTGGACTCCATCTCCCATCATCCCCAGCCAGAAGGGGCAATGATTGGGTAGAATGGGAGTTGTCATTCAATGCACATCTGCCCTAGAAAGATTTTTGGATTTTTACCTCCTGCAATGTATTTCCCCCCCTCCCCCCCCAATCTAAATATACAAAGGATCTTTCAGGACAGTGTGATTTGAAATGACGAAGATTAAGGCCTTTATTTAACCCATTTGTGCCATTTTAGAAAGATAGTGCATTGAAATGAAGTGAACACAGTCATTAATTATTTCAGCATAAGCTATGCAGCTGTAATTATTGTGTTCTCTCTGGATGTTTCCCTGAAAAATTCATCTGTCATGTGGTTAATTTGTGCCGAAAAAGGGGCATTTATTTCTCTTCTGTGCTCATCTGCAAGTGATCAGCATTGTACAAGATTTCCAACTTCAGCTGCTGTTAATAAGCCTGCTGCTTCAAAATGCGCTAGTTAATTTCACAAGATCCAGCATATTTCATATGCTGTGGAGAAATGCAGCTGTTTCTCTGTGAGAGCGATTGGGTAGGTGGGAGGTCATGCTTAAGAAGACCACATGCATTGTTATGAAAATATAATATAATATCCACAGAGAAAACATTGTGGTACCCTTAACCCATCAGTTTAATAATAAGTATTTTGGTGCTTCATTTTACACAAATTACTCATTCTATCAACAAGCACATGCTGCAGCCACGTCTTCATGTACATATCCGTGGTCAGATCATCCCCAATAGCCAGCCATCAGTTTGTGAGTAGAGGTTATTTGTCCATGGCAGCTGAATGCCTCCTCCCCTTCCCAAATGGATGATCAGCATAATCAAGAATGATTTCACGGGGCTATATACACAGAGCCCAGCTTATGGATTGGGCAGGGAACTGAATGTGTGGCACCCATTTGCATAGGGGACCCATCATTCAGCTGTCCTGCTTTGACACATACATTCCCCAGTTGAATTGGGGGATATGTGTATGTTAATATATACATGGCACTCCTGGGTAATTGGGCTCTCCAATCAGCTTCAATGGAGACTGGAATCCACATGTGCAAACTAATATGAGCACAGATTTCCTCCCTCTGTTGGAACGAATGGGGTTCCCTTGTAGGTGGAGAGCTCTGGCTGCAGTGCTGGCTCCAGGTTTTTGAGGGACCTTGGGCAAGGCACTCTCCATGGGCCCCCTCCCTCAGTGAGTCTCCCATCTCAACACCATTGTCACCGACCTGCTATTATATTGCTCCTTTCTCATCATTGCTGTCCCTTTCCTGCTTGACAGAGAGACAGGAAATAGGCAGTAGCATCTATTGCTCCTCTTTCTCACCGCCTCTGTTGTCTAGCCCAGAAGGAGAGGCAGGTGAACAAGGTAGGTGAAGAGGAGGAGGAGACTCCAGGAGACTCTTGTCAGGGGGCCCCTGCAGGTGCCCAAACCATGTTTATCCTTGGGGCCAGCCCTGTTCTAGGTAAGTTTCTGAGCTCTTCTACCTGTAAAAACAACAACAATAACAGCAGCAGCAACAACCCTGCATCTAGCAGGGATTCGAAATGGTAATTTATTTTGCTATTCTCACTAGAAGAAAAATTGTGGATAGCCTTGGTGGCCGACACACCTCAAACTGTACCCAACAGTATTATAGCTAGCATTACAGTGCTCAGGAACCACTGACCAGTTGTGAACAATGTATATAGTGTTGGTCATAATGTTAAATCTGGCCTTTTGTATCTAAGCTGGTGTAGTTGACGCAAGCTTTGATGTGCAAACTGAAATCACTGTGCGAAATGTTCCATGAATACAAGCCAAATTTTCCATTGCAAGCATGGGGCATCTCCTGACATAGAGGAGAATGGGTTGGATGCACATTTAAGCTGGATCAACTGTGCTGGCGGATCAGATAACACAACAAACCACACTCAATGAAGTTAATTATGGTAATTAGGTGGCATATGACCAGTACATGTGGGGCAGGGAAATAAACTATGGTGACTCGTTTTCCTTTCCCAATCATGCAAACCTGTCTGAGTTGACTGAGTTCGCACAACTTGATAAGCCACCATGGGCATCCAGCCATAGTTGATTGCCATGCTGTTCAAACTAGGGACGTGCACAGCCAAAATTATCATATCGTATCGTTATCGGAAATTCCGATATAAAAAATTTTCAGGTCCGATCATATCGGGGCAATACCCGGATTTGATCGGATCCGATAAATATGGGAAGTTCTGATACGATAACGGTGTTTTCCCCATAGGTTTGCATTGCGGGAAAGAAAGCTTTCCCCCTATGCAAATCTATGGGGAAAAACACTGGGCCGGCACTCCCTCCCTCCCTCCACTCACGTTCCCTCCCCCCACTCATGCTCCTTACCCGTCACCACCACCACCGCCACCTCATACTACTGCTAAACAGGCTTTCCAGCCTGTTCGTCAGTACAGAGAAGCGCCGAGTGATGTGGTCATCACTCGGCGCAGCTCTGTACTGACGAGCAGGCCGGAAAGCCTGTTTAGCAGTAGTACGGGGTGGCAGCGGTGGCGGGGAAGGCTGCAGGTAAGGGGTGTGAGGGAGGGAGAGGTCCGCCTTACCTTAGCCTTCCCCGCTGCTGTCTGCTGCCATCTGCTGCTCCGGACTACTGAGAACTAGGCTTTGCGGCCTAGTTCCCAGTAGAGCTATGACGTGTAGCGCTACGATGAGGATCACATCACTAAAGGAGAGATATTGTCAACCCCCCACCTGCTTTTTGGTACACTTACTCCTTTACGCTACTAAGTCACTACTTTCTCTTACTGTTATTTCTCCCTCAGTCTTTCTCAACCAAACACAAATTAGCCTACAGGTAGCCACATCTTGTCAATTTCCTTGTATGTTATTCACCCCACTTTGCCATCCCCTTTGACAGCTGAAACATACAAGGAAATTGACAAGTCACACAGCACATAAATGATGGAATTTGCTGTCAGAAGATGTAGTGATGGTCACTAATGTGAATAGCTCTAAAAAGGGGTAAGACAAATTCATAGAGAATTAGGGTATCAATGGCTACTATTTTGTCTATATATTACCCTCAGTATCAGAGACAGAATGACCCAGAATACCAATAGCTGGGGAACATAACTGGGAGAGTGCTTTCGTGCTCATATCCTTCTTGTGGGCTTTACATAGGCTTTTGGTTGGCCACTGTGAGAACAGAATGCTGAAGTAGATAGGCCCTTGGTCTGATCCAACACGGCTCTTCTTACATTCTTAAGTTAACACAACAATAAAATAATAAAAACAGAACCCAACCCAACAGACCTGCTTACAAGCCAAAGGCCTGCTTGAATAAACAATGTATTTGCCTGCTCGTGGAAGGACAGCAGAGAGGGAGCCAACCTTATGTCCTTCAGCAGGGAATTCCACAGTCTGGGAGAAGTCAGTGAGAAGGCCCTCTCTTGTGTCTCCACCAAAGGTGACTGAGGGCCAGTGTGGTGTAGTTGTTGAAGTGGATTGGGGAGACCCAGGTTCAAGCCCCCACTTAGCTATGTCGTTCACTAGGTGACTTTATGACTCTCAGCTTAACCTACCTCACAGGGTTGTTGTCAGGATGAAATAAAAAGGAGGAGGAGCTTTGGGCTCCTTGGAAGAAAAGGCAGGATATAAGTGCAACTAACAAAGAAACAAACAATCTCTCTCTCTCTCAAATAAATAAAGGCCTTGTAAGCTGCCTTGGGGGTTTTTTAAATTGAAAACCAGGATAAAATGTCCTGAATTGATTAATAAAACCATTGGTTTTTGACTCTCATAGAGACAGAGAAATGAGGTCATAGAGGCCTCATAGAACCCCAAATTCAATTTGCTAATTTACAACAGTGGATGTTTAATAATAAAACATAGATTCTCACTCCAGTCTTGTATTATAAAAAAAGAATTTATTTTACCCTATCCCCATACACACATATTTATTTCTCCAGAATACCACTCAGAAAAATGAATAAATGAAATATTTGAATATACTTAATTCTCCCAGAGACCAGTGCACAATCAGCTATAGACATCTTTCCAAACAGCAAACTTAATATCTTCATGGGAGTACAGAGTTTAACTGCTTGCCCAGCTATTGACTTCAATGGAAGAAGAAGGGCTGCAGTGTTAAATGAGCAGATAAATGGAACACATAATAAACAGGTCACATGAGTTTAAATTGTGGGGAGAGAGGGAGAAATGGGAAAATACAACTGTGGTTATCTACAGTTCTTTATTTACTATGGATTCTGGTGCACAGAAAAGGGCCAAACTGCATGCCAATCATTCTGTCTACTTATGAACAAAGCTAACTTCAGGTTGAGAGGGGAAATAATATTGGTAAGCCAAGGCATGTACTGAATAAGAACACGATTGCTACTTAGAGATGGAACTTCTGACCCCTAGTGGTTCCAATTAATTTCTGCCTACAAAACTGTACAAAGCAATACAACAGAAGTGACCATTCTGGAAATGGAGAAGGAGGCAGGGAGGGAAGTGGTGTGAACAGATACAAGATGATCTTTTGTTAAACTGGATATAGAGAAAGTAAGCACCGTTTGCTCCACCTTGTTCTATAACAAATCAGATGTATAAATGTAGGATGTGATACAGTGAAGAATATCAACAGAGAACACCTCCCACTGGAAAGACATGGTTCCTTGAGCTGGCTTTGGAGTAAGAGGGAAGAACTAGTGGTCATGTTTGTGCAACCCAAGCCCTTTCATCTTTTCCCCCTGATGAAATTCATTTGTTTTGCCAATACACCAGAGCTCAGCTTGCATTTAAAAAATGCCCATGTGAGTAGCATAGCACAGAGCAACAAACTCATGGAAGATCACCTGCCACACACACACACACAAAATGGAAAATCTTAAGTGACCTTACACCTGATCTTGAATGGGTTAGTTGTTCAGATCATAGTCATGGTCACTTTATTGTATATATACCGCTTTTCTGTATATATGGAGGTTTGGTCATGATTGTAGAATATTTACATAAGTGTGTTGAGGGGAGGGGGGTTCCTTCAGTTTGTCAGCTTCAAGCTTGTGAGTTCTGAGTAGGGAAGATGAAGCTGCTGGTTTCACTTTCTCCCACATTCAGTTAAAACAACAACAAAAACACTCAAGTCCTTTCTGTCCTATTTATGAAGAAATTTATAAATTTTGATAAGTTCTCATTAAAAAAAAAAAGAAACTAAACAATGGTTAAATTCAATAGGTACAACTATTCCTAGCATGGAGAGGACCATGATAGATCCAGATTTATTCAGATTTAGCACAGTCCCATTGATTTCAATGTGTCTACTTTAAGTATGAACAAATGTGGATCCAACTGAGTTTCTTGTTCAGTTTTCTTGCCTTGAGAAAATTTATACTCAAGGATCAGGAACATCCAGTGCTGTTCAAACGATACTGAGTGAGGGATGACATTAAAAAGTGTCACCTGATGGTTTTAATTTTTGTGAACCGCCCAGAGAGCCTCGGCTATTTGGGCAGTATAGAAATGAAATAAATAAACAAACAGGCAACAATAAGCAGCAGCTCTTCCCTTCAGTTATTTGAAAGTATCACTGTTTGATATCCTTTCATATTAAACAAGCCCAGAGGAAAGTAAAGCAGCTGTCCAGAAGTTGGAGTGCAGAAGTTGGGAGAATGGAGTGCAGGAGAAAGTTATCTAGAACATTTAAACAGCCAAAGAGCAAACAACAAAACATTCCACTCACTGACTAACTTTTCAAAATGTTGTGTAGAAAAGGGTAAGCAAAATGACCAGAAGGCTGGAGAACTCCCCTATGATGAATGATTACAACTTCTGGGGCTTTTTAATAGCAAAATGGTGGGTAAGGGATAATATAACAAAGGTTTATAAAAAATACTCATGGAGAGGAGAAACTGCACAGAGAGATGTTGTTCACCCTCTGTTGTAATACTAGAATCCAGGGTCATACCAATGGAGGGAGATCCAGTGGTGGGAGCTGAGAGGCTTCAGAAAATGTGGCAACACAAAAGCATGTAGCAAGAGATTTTATAGCCCATTCTCCATGAATCAATGTTGGTCTTCCTTGTGTTTCTGCATTTTGGTTCTGAGGTGCTATATTCCCCAAAGCATCTCATCTGTGTTTTTGGCACTGGGAACATGCCGAACACAAATCAGAGGCACTATATTCTAATGTTGTTTCTGCTTTGCACATGACCTGCTCCAATTTGGAAGGAAGCTCCAGGTCCTTCAATGACTACCAGCCCTGATGGCTAGATGCTACCTCCAGTATCAGAGGGATATGTCTATTTTATTGTATTTATTGCATTTATATCCACCTTTTTTCCTCCAAGGAATCCAAGGCAGTGTACATAATCCTCCTCTTCTCCATTTTATCCTCACACCAACAACCTTGCCCAACAGTGTTGGGCCGAGAGTCTGTGACTAGCCCAAAGTCACCCAGTGAGCTTCCATGGCTGAGTGGAGACTAGATCCTGGACCTATGCCTATGTACACCAGTTGCTGGGAAACATGGGTGGGAGGGTGCTGTTGCATTCATGTTCTGCTTGTGGGTTCTTGGTTAACAGCTGGTCAGCCACTGAATGAACAGATTGCTGAACTAGATGGACACTTGGTCTGATCCAGCAGGGCTCTTCTTATGTTCTTATGTCCAGTTCCCTGTCACAAGTACAGAGCCTATGATTCAGTACCTGTGTAGATCCCTAACCCATACCGTGTGCCAGTACACTGCAGATCCTGCTGTCAGAAAATGAAGGAAACCGGGGGAAGGGGGGTCTGTATTTTCTTATCATTCCTCTTCCAGAGCAGTTGCAAGAGCATAGCCACCAGTCATTATAGTGAAGACAAATACCATTCAATCTACATGGATGGCGCTACCCAAATTAATCTAAAGGGCACCATCCATTATTGCTTCCATAGCCTTCTTAATTAAAAGTAAACAAACATTTCTGAAATGATTGCATCAAAGTAGAAGGGGCATTAATTTAAATGCACATCATAAGGTTAGCTTATGCAGCCCACTCATTTAAATGCACTTAGACTGGGCTCTAGGAACAGATGAGATTTAAGGTAAACCTATTACCTCAAGGTAAACAAGACTTGGACAATTTGCCAATTATTCTAGGGTAACCTGCAAGCTTATGTCACGATAATTACATAGGGAGGTGCAATCCAATAATTAGAAGCTCACCTTGCATGTTATAAACATTGATACCTTTGAAGGAAACTGAAGGGAGAACTATATGTTGAAACATGGTAAGTGCATTGAGTTGGGGGCAATTAAATCAGGGTACCTGATCCACAGATTTAAGAATCTGTTGATATCATTTTATGAGATCTTTCACGTGTGATGATGCATCACATGTGTGCTGCTGTGACGATGGCCTAATACAGATCAGTGTAGCAAGTGGTGAGGTCTTCTACAGGAGTGTAATGTGACATTTCCCTGCCATGTGTTCTAATTTGTGGTAAAGGTTGGGGCCTTATCAAGGGGTAAGGCATTCCCACATTAACCACTTGGTAGCCTGATCAGCTGTTTTCACTGTAAGTTATCTAGCTATTAAAGAGCAAGGTTCTCACATACTGATGTTCCAAGTCTATGGGCTAATGAATTAAGACTGAAGCCAGGCAAGACAGAACTGTTCTTGGTCAACAGAACTACAGAACCAGGGATAGGAGATCAGCCTGGTTTGAATGGCATCTTGCTTCTCTTGAAAAATAAGGTATGCAGCCTGGAAGTGCTCCTGGGAAAGCAAACAAGGATTCCTATTATAATCTCTATTCAGGTTGACTATGGTTTGTTCTGACCAATATCAGCAGTGGTGTAGTGGAGCTGGGGCTTGCAGGGATGGAGCACCAACACTTTTTGATTAGCACAGTTGCTCAAGTAGTCTGCCACATACCCCAGACATCCCTGTTCCCTCTGAGCTTAGTTGCAATGTTCAAAATAGCAGTGGCCTGGGGGGTGGGGAAATGAATTATCTCAGCAATGATATATAGTTGTGAGCTATCCCGGTTGCAATGTAAAGTGTTTTGGGGTGGCCTGGTGTTGGATGGGCTACTATAATAATGAAAATTAGAGCTGTGCACAAGTGGCCTCTCAAAATTATCCACCCTAATTGTGGGTAGAGAAATTTGGGGTACAGTTTCACCAAATTTCTCCAGGGGGAGGAGAAATTCTCCAACGATTTCTCACAAGTAGGTCTCACCATTGACAAGGGTTGTAGAACAGCTTCTTCTTTTTCCTAAGGGTTTTTTGGGGGGGGTTGCACTGCCCATGCAAGTGTCAATAGCATTAACTGTGTTGGCAGCATGACCCCCATTTTGCATCCTACACCCCATATACCTAGCATCACTCCAGGGCATTGAGGGGAGGAAATTCAGCCACTACAAAAAAATAATGGTGAAAATTCTGAAAAGTGTCATTTTATTTGTAGAAGTTAAGAAAATAAAAACCTCAGAAATTTCCTGAAAGTTTTCTTTCCCCATGAAAGAGGCTTTCATTTTTCAGCCATATTCTCAGGGCCATCTATAATTTATTTTGAATGTGTGTTGCTGGTGTTTTTGACCTTGACTTATCACTGAGAGGTGGCTGAGGGGACTGTCTATATTTTTCTTTCTACTACATATCTCACCATTGCTCTGCAGTCTCCCAGGCTGTCTGCACTTCCTGATCTGAAAAGGCCCCATGGGAGGAACAAAATTCATGATGTCTTCCCCTGGGCAGGAAGTGCAGGAAGTCCTCTTCTCCCAGGCATTTAACAGCATATGATGAGGTTTGTGTTGTTGTGGTGTTGTTGTGCTTTGACCCAGAAGGATATTGTAATTTTAACTTGTTTTTTATGCTTTATGCTTTTACATTTTGTATATCGGTGTTTCAATTGTTCAATGTTTTTAATTTTTGTAAACCGCCCAGAGAGCTTCGGCTATGGGGCGGTATATAAATGGAATTAAATAAATAAATAAAAATAAATAAAGAGGCTACAGGCTGTCAGAGAGTTAATTGTATAATGAAAGACAGGATACTCACGCACACTCCTCAGCTATCTCATAAATAAGGTAGGCACAAGAATCCTAAACCAAACCCATGAGAATTTCTCTGAAATTTCTGCTCCTTTGAATTTCTTTTCGAAGGTAATTTCTTTTCTATCAAATTGAAAGAGAATGTTTGAAATTTTTGTAGGATAAATTTTCGGCACAGCACTAATAAAAAATGAAAATGGTGGTCACATACGCAGGGAATAATGCAAATGATAGTTGCCTCCATGGCACATACGGAGGTAGGGGAGCAGCCATGATAGGTGCTTCCCTTGCTGTGATCAATCGTCCAAACCAGTCAGTATCTGTGCCTCCTCCCAGGACCTCCCTAATTCAAACCTATCATAAGCTCAGAAGGTGGCGTTAGGCCTGCTATTGTCTTTAGGTCTTAGCTTGCCGTCAGCAAGATTCCTGGGAGAAACTATCTGAAATGTTTTGAATGACCAGAATCTGCTATATAACTACTGTGAGCCTATCTACACTACTGCTTTAAAACGGTTTATAACAGTTTTGAGAACTGTTGGGGCCCAGGACACACTCCATATACAGTTTTAAAAACATTTTAAAGTGTTTTATCCTGTGTGTGTAGATAGGCTCTCTGATTCTGATTCATCTCATGCATTCAGAAAGAAGAGGCTGGGAATGGGTGTGTTTAAATTAAAGTTGCATCCCAATATTGAGTTGCTGAGTGAAGTGCTGCTGACAGGTGCACGTGCCTTTCCAATGGTGCCATAACAGCATTTACCGAGTTTCCTTCCAGCACAACAAGCTCTTGCCACATACCCACAGAGAAACATCACCAGCAGGGTTCTTAGCTAAGAACTTCCTTAGATGATGATGATGATGATGATGATGAAGAACCTGTGATCATCTCTTCCAGTAAGACTTTTCCCTCTTCAGTTGATGTTAAAGAATCAGTTTTATGTGCTAAGCAAGTTAGGAAAACTGACTAGCATTTGAGCAGGGCTGATAATCCCCCGAACAGGAGGTACAATGGTACAGACTGACATAGGAAGCTCCATTGGTCCACCTGGCTCAGTACTGTGGACATCGGTGGTGGGCAGAAAGTAGACCAGTTGTTTTATTTCAGCTCCCACCATTCCTGACCATTGGCCATGCCGGCAGGGGCTTCTGGGAGTTGAAGTCCAACATGTTTGGATATCTACCTTTTGCCCATCCTTGCTCTGCATGGCTGGCAGGGGCTCACCAGGATTTCAACAAGGAGCCTCTTTCAAGTGTTCCTGGAGATGTCAGGGATCGAAACTGGAACCATCTGCTTTACATCTACTCCTGAGCTTCATTCCTACCCTTCAAGATGCTCATCCTGGCCTTGAGCATTCCCAGTACTTCTAGGTGATGCCAGAACCTGTCAATAGGGATTTGTGTCACTGATGAACTACCGCTAATTCTACAGCCCTTGTCAGGTCTGACTTCCCTGTAGCAGGGGTTGGTCATCTTTAATTTTATTTATTTAAAGCAGGGGTGGACAACTTCTTGTCCTCCATACATTTTGGCCTACATCCCTCATAAGTCCTTGCCAGAATAAGCAATGGTAAGGGATAATGGAAGTTGTTAGTGAAAACATCTAGAAGTGGTGGGTGGGGGGCATCAGCAGTGAGGACTTGCAGTAGTGGGACCCCATCTGCAGCACAATGCTGACTGCCCACTGGAGAGTGATGCTGGCTCTGGAGCAGGGTATGCAATGTCATGTCTGTGGGCACCAGTGTGTCCTTGGTACTCACTGAGACACCCTACTCCTCTCAATGTTTATTTTAAAAATATCTTTGTATTTTCTTGCAGCTGGGATTGTTTCAAAGTAAAGTGGGATCTTCTAGTAGCTGCCAGTTTAATTCCCCATGAATGCCTCTGAGAAGGTTACAGTTTTTTGTGACTAGCTGTGCCCACCCAGGGCAGCCATTTTATAGTTGTGCCAGGACATTTTCTCAAATTTTCAAATGTGCCCAACATGTTTTCTACCCTTGGCCTAGCGTCTATTAGTAAGCAAAATACTAGTTCATGGGAATGGGAATTTTTAAAATCTTCTTGCAACCATTGATTTCTTCAGGGCCTCTGATTCTTCAAAGCCTCCCCACCTCTCTTCTTCCTCCAAGCATGATGGACAGTGAGGGGGTGCAGATGATGCTTTGATGTGCAGAATCAGCATACAGGAGCAGATTAAGCGATGCTGCTTTGCATTCTTACTCAAAACGCAGGCAAATGGTTCAAAAACAGGGCTTACTCTTAAGTGAAAAATATGCACTGCTTTAATAATCTGATTTTAAAACAGGAAGTATCTCAAGTAAGGCTATTTGGCAATTTGGCAAAGCTTTGGTCAGGACATTACTAGTATGATGGGTTACTAGCCAGTTGCTGTCTCACACCCACACCACTCTTATGAATGACTGACACAGGCAAAGAGCAGGGAACAATCCAATCCATGCCACAGGTACTGAATATACCATGCAGATAACTATGACACACAACAAAGTAACACACAGAGTTACCGTGATGCATAGAGCATCATGCCTTTTTATTAGGCTGCTGGTTGTAAAGCAGATCTTGATGGAAACAAAGGACATAAAAAACGATAAAGTCTTGTGGCACCTTAAAGACAAGCACATTTATTCTGGGATAAGATTTTTGGGAACTACAGGCCACATCATCACATGCATGGAGGATCATGGAGATATGTATCTAATGAAGTCCACTAAAGTTTATGCTAGAATGAATTTAAGGTGCCACAAGGCTCTTTGTTGTTCTATTGCAATAGACTAACTTGGCCACCCTCTGGAAAGAGAAATCAAGCAACGGAATGGAGAGTACAAGGCTTAATGAGAACATAGTGATCCCTCAGTTCTGAGGCCATAGCCTATGGTATCAAGAACAAAGTACGACTTAAAAAGAGATTGCCAATTCAATAACTAATCCAATGTTACACAGAAAAACAACTGGGCGAAGGCCTCCCGATGCACAGGAGTGTTAAAGAATTTAAGTATTTATGTCCACAGCCCTGCTCCAGAAAAGTTCTGAGAACCCTGAAGGGGCCTGTGATGTACACATAAGCAGCAGCTTTTCGGAAATGAAACATGCCGTGTCAAACTCAACGGTTTGATCTGCTCCCAGGTGCATCCTCAGTATGACTTCAGGAATAGCCTCCAGCTGTGTCAGCAATTGAGTCATGAAAAGAAACTGTGTGGCACCAGTTAAGTAGTTAGATTGCATTAATCATATTTGAGAAACCCCTTTTCCCTCCTTAAATTTGCACACTAACTTAATGTTCATAACATAGGTGTGGCAAATGCCATGTTTTTGAGCTCAGATATGAACCAGAGTATTATTATTATTATTATTATTATTATTATTAGGTTAAAATACCAGCTGATTAAGTGTGAGATAGCTTGGTAATTGACTACCCAAGCAAAATAGCTAGCTCAGAAGACGTGGGAAGTCTAAAGGTGCTTCCAGATAGCCAGCGCCTAATCAAAAGACATGGTGCGGCTATTCTGTAATTTCTTCCTTAATGGTGGTGGTGGGGTGTGTGTGTGTGTAAAGAAAAAAGGCAGAAGTAGTAATGGAAAAACAAGGAGAGGATTACAAATGCAAGACAACAACATCTGGACCACCCCATAAAATTCAATGAACGAAGCACATGGGTTTCATAATAAAAGCCTCACCTGGAGACTCAGGTGTGGTTTCCCCCATTTCCTCCATGACTTCTAGGAGTTTCAACTATAGTAGTACATATAAGAGCTACTTGTGATGGACCAAAGAGAAAAGGCTGCAGCCAAGTGGTTTGCCACCTGGGATGAATACCACTGAAGAGGATCAGAATGCAACAGCTTCTGTTTCCTCTTAACTGGGGCCATTTCCTTTTGGGTCTATAGGTTGGAGAGATCCCAGTAACCTCACAGTGCAGTAGTATATCTTTAAATAAATCTGCACTGGGAAAGATTATTTATTGGTTATACCCTGTGTTCTGTAACTTGAATGGTAAAAGCATGCAAACAAACTTTACCTGGAGAAGAGTAAAGCATGTAACACAAATATTCTGAAAAATGGGAGTGTCTCATTCGGATATTCTCACATTATGGCTGTGTCATATGCAACTCAATAGCTGGTAATAAATAACTATTTTACTCATTATATTCATTATATTGGGTTATGTGAAATGTTTTTTGTGTGGTGATGCTGGCACAGACTGGCTGAACATCTAGGATGGGGTGGGCAACTTCTGCGGGTCTGGGAGCCATCTCCACTCCCTGAGACTCCCATGGGCCCCACTGTGGCTGCTGCTCTGCCAGCATTTGGCAGTGCAGTGGCAAAAGAAAAGCATTGGTTTGCTGCCAAATTTCAGTGGCAAACCACAACAGAGGCTTAAGAGGTACATATTTAAGTTAAAAACAAGAAAAAAGGCCACTGGAGGCCGGGGAGCGCAGCATTTTTAGCCATTGTGTTGCCCATTCCGTATTTTATGATGTTTTGGGGGGGGGGGGGTAGGGGGAATTGGGGCTGAAAGGATGAAAATCTCACCTAGAGTATGTTTGCAAACAGACAAGTTTCTCTGAGATAAGTAAAAGGCTGTTTCTCTTTGTATGGCCTGGGGGAAACCCTCACAGAGAGCCTATTGATTTAAAATAGTGATATACCACCCGTCATCCAAAATGGATTCCAGGGCAGTTCACAACAATTAAACCACACACAACTTGAATAAACTCCACACACAACTCCAAAAACCACGCACAATGCCGATCAATCCCAGAGATAAAGAACATCATCAGACAGTGGGAAATCACGTTTCCTTTCTGTCACTTTTCCCCTGCTTCTGTCCCATGATACTTCCTCTTTCTTCACATGGGGGAAAAGAAGGGTGGATTGTTTGTCAGGCCTCAACTCTGTGCACAATGGAAAACCGTGGCACTTTGGAGCACGAGCAAACCAGATCCAGGTGTCTTATGTTCAGCATGGCCACTAGAAGTCCAGGTGATAGTGAAACACTGGATTTCAAGAGCAGTGCCCCCGCTTTATGGCAATCACTTTTGAGAATCAGTAAAGTTGCATGGGGGTCTGCTGATATGGGGGTGGGGGGAAGCTGTTTTTCAAATGAAAAAAAACCCTAAACATTACACATAATGCTTGGAGACCCTTAGGAGCACCTGAAACATCTTCCGAGGTTATGGATTTTTCCACCACATGCCACCCTGAGCAAATAACACAAAGAAAACTAGCAATTAAATGGATGATGTTGAATTTATTGCACAAAGTTCCCCTAAAATTGGGAATGGTTATTATAATACAAGTGCACATCTTGGGAAATATATATATATACAAAAACACAAAAGATAACAAGTATGTACATTTTGCCCAGCATATTACACATACCACCATCTACATAATTTAGAGGAGACTGAAAACAAAACAAACAAAACCTTCTTGAAACAACTACCTTAACAAATAGGGATTTTAAAAGGCAAGATTTAAAATCCTGCAATGGATCACCTTTTTGTGTTGTTTTTAGCAGCCCTGCATTTGCAAGCTCCAGTGGAAAAATATCTTTTAGTATATATGTGCAATACACTTAAATATTTTCAGCCTTAAAATTAAGACATATTAATGAACATGGGGAATATTGCAAAAATCAAAAAGATTAGTTTTGTATATACATTGTTCTGAGAAACATGATACATTAAGAGGTCAACACTACAGTGCTGTTATAGTTCCCTTTTTTTAAAAAAATTAAAAATCCAACCAAACAGGCGTATGTAGTACCTTGATTCTGCATGTACCATAAACAAGCTATCAGTCACAGGAAAGCATGCCATCATGCTACAGTAACCATTCCAACAACATCATTAGAATGAGCATTAAAAAAAACCTTTTTAAAAAAATAATAATTCTCAAATGAACTGGATGCTGGGAGTAGATGGCTGGCATCAGATTATCCAATGCCTCTGGAGACATTCAAGAAACTACATCTATGGAAATGCTTGCTTGAATAATGGATCATATCACGTCTTGCTTTGATCCTACAATTGCCAATAAAAATGTAGGGTAGGCATTGGTGCACTGCAACAACATCACACCTCCTGGTGTTACACTGGGGTTGTGAGCTCACCCAGGGAAGCTATTTGGATTGATGTTTCTGAGACACCAATGGCCACTGGATGCAGCATAGCACCTGCACACACACCTACGGAGTAGGTGGGATGAACGAGAACTGGAAACAAGTCACCTACATGTCTTCATAAGCCACCATGGAACCAAGCAACAGCCGTGCAAAACCCAGGGGTTCTGAAGCAGGCCCTTTAAAGGGTTAGAGCCATTGCTCAGTAATAGACCACATGTTTTGCATGTAAAAGGTCCCAGATTCAATCCCTGGCATTTCTACTTTCTCAGATAGCAGGGCTCAGAAGGGCCTTTCTCTGAGAGCTTAAGGGAGCCACTTCCAGTCAGAGTATACACTATACGGCTAAATGGACCAATGGTTTGACTCAATACAGGGCAGTTCCTTAAATTTACAGCACTGAGACAACATAGCAGGGTATTCTCAGTCAACTTGTATTGTATAGGATACCCCTGTCTGTATGCTGCAGCTGTAGGATCAGGGTGTACAGATGCAATCTATAACCCACCCTCTCAAAACCATAGTAG
The DNA here is from genome assembly GCA_029215795.1 of Anniella stebbinsi. Lineage (NCBI taxonomy): Eukaryota > Metazoa > Chordata > Lepidosauria > Squamata > Anniellidae > Anniella > Anniella stebbinsi. The sequence goes on along the minus strand of JARDYH010000005.1, from coordinate 85,689,159 downwards.
GAAAATGACTATGGAAGATGTATGCTTTGGACCGTAGAGTTTTAGATGTGGCTCTCCTACTTATCACTTGTATTATTTGGGCCTTGAAGTATTCATTCAGAATACCATCTACAATTTAGGAAGGAAGGAAGGAAGGAAAGACAAATGGATGGACCAAACAGAAGACTTCATCTCCTAAGGTCTAAGCCAATCTTCCCCAACCTGGTGTCCTCCAGATGTGTTGATCTACAAATTCCACTGGGGATGATAGGCATTGTAGCCCAACACATCTAGAGGATGCCAGGTTGGGAAGGTTGGCTTAGACCTTAGGAGATGAAATCTTCTGTTTGGTCCATCTGTCTGTTCTTCTTTTCTTCTTAAATTGTAGACGTTATTCTGAATGAATACTTCAAGGCCCAAACGGCACATGATGGTAGGTAGGTTGGTCTAGGCTCTACCACTGAGCAAATGCAGTAGTCTCCTTGAAGTTGGCATGGGGCTTCAATCTCAAAACCATTTGTGGCACTTAAGTCAAAACCAAACTCAGCAGGTCATGCAATCATATTCAGGACTGCAACCTTCACCTGCATACAGAGCAAATTGTTAAGAATTTGGTAAGATCAACATGGGGATGCTTGGAGCCTTCTGTTACGGTAAACTCTAGATCAAATGTCCAGGATGATTGTTATTTGGGAGGTGGGAAGGAAGAGTAACTGTACATTTCTATAAGTATATAAGTCTGTATATTTATGTATTCTTTTTGTGGGGAAAAAACATATGCAACAACTGAAAATTGTATGAAACAGGTACCCTTAGACCACAGAAAAAGCCTGTTTTCTTTAGCAGTCAATGTCAGCTTTTGTTTACATACATGCCTCCAGACCACATTGTTCAAATTCATATTTTAGCTCAGTTAAAAATATAAACTCTGGTCACTTGAGGAAAAATAACCACATGAGTAAAAATCTGACAATATATTTCCCTTTATCAAAATAGCCCCTTATTTAAGTTTAAAATTTGAAAAAGTGTTACTCCAGCCAAGCCAATGACTACAACCCAGCAGGGCTACCTCTACTGCCAACTCTGGAAACAGAAAGAGGCACATGTGTGCACAAAGTGCTCTTTGCCATAGCTGGCAGCAGGAGTCCCATGCACATATGAGGCTCTTGATCAAGGCTGGTTTGCTGCAAACCCAAGCCCAATTAAATTCCATTGCAACAAACAGGCTTTACGTCCATTTAACTGCAAGACAGAGTGCAGCTGTTGGCAAATGCAATTTGTAGTGAGATCAACTAGAGTACTTCAAGTCCAATGTTTTCACATATAATAGTTGAAGAAATGGCCTGATTTTCAAAGTCCTTTACCGACAATTCTTATTGAATAAACCAGATACAGTAAGAAGTATTCAAAGGTTGAAGCACAGAGCTGCAGTTGCAACAGTGAAAGACATCAGACATCCTGCTAATTCCTGATAACCTTAGGGCTTGTAGAGATACTGAAAAAAAAATTAGGAGAAGGAAGAGCAGTTGCCCTGATATCGCCACCATATTGCTAGCCTCAGTCCTGCAATGATAGCATAACAATGGTCCAGTTGTAATGGAGAAAGGGGTGGGAATGGGAGGAGTCTTGCTGGTACAGTTGGGTTGGGGAGGCAGCCTTGCTGCTTGTGGAAAAGCCTGCCCAGGTTTTACACAAGCCAAAAGCAAATGGAAGACAAGTCACTCCAGTACTAGAAAGGGTGAGCCTTTTCATTAAAAGGGGGGGGGGGGGGAAATAAAGAAAATCATCTGAAATGATAGGGCACTGCTACAGAACATGAAAGTGGTCTTGGTTAAGTCACTGAATTATGATTTTAAAAATATGCATATAGACTTATGCAATAAAATAGGTGTTATTATTAATGAAAATACTAAATGAGAAAAATAAAAAAATGAAACCGTTTAAAAGGCCTAAAATGCATAGGGAAGGAGGTCCCTCTGTCACCAGTAACGTAACAAGCATAATCCAATGGGTGTGACAGTAAAACATAAGAGTTCAAAACCACTGACGATGATAACAAGGAAGTAGAAGAATTGCATTTCACAACCCCCATTGACAGTGTGAGTACAGGGGTTTGCGGCAAAGGCAGGGAGGAAAGAAATTCTGTAGTCCCTCCAACTCCAGGAAAAGAATGAAGGAGTTTCAAGTGCACTGCCATCTCTCTCTCTTTCATTCTCTCTCTCTCTCAAAAAGTAATGATAATGAAATGTCTGTATAAGCCCTGAGAAATATCCAGCATGGTGCGTGTTATTTTAATAAATTCAGGAATATATACCTTTGATTTTTCATTGTGTGGTGACCTATGAAATCAAGAACTAAAAATTAACATAATTAATGACAAACATATTATTGTTAGTGATGCCTGACTAGATGCTAGGGGAAATTAGCAAAACTTTTTAATGCAACATCCCATTATTTTACTTGAGGTAGTAAAGCCTGTTCAGAATATCATCTATCCATCTACTGTATATATTTCTTATAACTGATGGGTCCCTCATCAGAAATCTCTATTGTTGAATAAAGGACAGAACAGTAAAGGGGCACAGGAAGAGTGGATGGACTGCACATTAGTAACTACAGCTTCTGAGGGGGGTTTTTTGTATTTAGGGCTGCAGTTCTACCCACACATACCTGGGAGTAAGTCCCAGTGAACTCACCTCCAGATAGACATGCATAGGATTGCACTATAAGCCAATTATTAATAATCAGGTTAGAAAAAGTGGTATCATCAAGTACCTTGTCCAAAATGTTGCTGATGCAACTGTTAAACAATGGAGTAAAAACAGACCCAGCTTCAAAATGCTGTGATTTACCTGAGTATTTATGACCAACATTTTCTTTTTCAATACTATCATCCTTCATCCAATCATAATTCTTATGGTATGAATTCACTTTACTTCATACTAGGTGTCTGAAATTTGTAAAGTGTGCAACCTTAAGTCCTACTGAAACCAATGGGACCCCAGTGTGTCATTAAGCACTTAAATCCCCAGGATTTTAAATGGACTAAAGGGCATATGCATTTTTCTTTATTGCAGCCCAAGTGGGACAAGATCAAGGTGAAGAAAGCCTTATGATTTTGTTTTCCATTTTGGGGGGGGGGGGAAATCAACACTAACAAGATATTACACGCATCTGATGAAGTGGACAGTGTCTGCAAAAGCTTATGCCAGAATATATCTGTTAGTCTTTAAGGTGCCACCACTCTTTGAAGGCATTGCAGACAAATCGCATTTTTAATCCTCTTTTCTAGCCCCAATGTTGTTTGTTTTCTGGAGTCCGCAGACAACAGCATCAACATCATAACCATAGTATCAGTAACATACCCAAATTAAGGAGAAATTATACATGTATGTCTCTTGGCTTATACACCCAGGTCTTCTCTCCATGGAAAGTGCCTATAAATACCTTTCAGAGATGAGTATTTTCAGTAGGCTACTTTCTCAACCTCCTACCTGCCTTTAAATGGCTTCCCCACCTCCACCCAGAAAAAAAGAAGCGATCTCCAACATTTAACTTTTACAGATGGTCAAAATTGTTACAAATAGCTGTATCTTTATAATTATGTGTCTTGAATGCTCTCCTAATTGGTACCAAGTAGCCAGCTTGTTTCGTTCATTTGTATACACAGTAACAGCACTGAGTAGGGTGATGAAGCAGATCTCCCGCCTGTAGTAATATCCATTTTGGCAGTAATTGCCCCAAGCCATTTACAGTCTTCCAAGCTCTAGTGTCTTCTTTAGCAATCTGAGTCTCTGGTCTAATTTTTTTTTTAATGAATGGGCAAGGAAAGAAGGGGGGAACGACTCCATTTGTTTGCACGTTATGTATTCAGTTGCAGAGGCACACAATCAAGTCAGCAAGCTGTTCAGTTCATTTGCCTGCAGGCAAAAAAGAGCCCGGACAAGAGTGGTTCATGTCTGCTTCCTTGTATTTTATAAAAAGAAAGTTATTGTCTTTGCCCTTTGGTATTTTAGAGCAGAATCTGGGCAACATATGGAGAATGGGTGCTTGCTACAGCTGCCAGTAAAGGGAGGTCACTCGATTCAATTCTAAAAGAAAGACAGACATTTTCAATCCCAAATTCTCACTCACAAATGTTCTGAAGCGCATTAATATGGCGTCACATTTTCCTCATGTCAAGGTACCTGCACTTAGATAATTAAAACATCAGCACTTGTATATTTTTTAAAAATAGGGCCTTTGAACTGTCAGACCTACTCTAAATATATTGCAGTAATCTACATACATTTCTGTAATTAAAGAGCACACTCATTTATTTCCTAAACACATATGACTGGGTTGTTTGTCACAGGAAGCATTCCCCCTGGACTAGTCTGGCGACAAGTCGGCATTACTGAAGATTTAATTGTTTCCAGCTGTGTTGGTAACAAAAGTTGATGGATACAATTTTAAAAAGTGCCCATAGACCCCAACGATTTTCATATTTAATTGTTTGTGTTTAAATTTAGAATGCATCCTTAAAACTAGAAGTGAATAAATGGGGAACAAATAGAAAAAGAAAACTAGGAAAGAATGTGCTTTTTATAGCACTGAATTTTATATGCTGCTTATATATTGCTTTAGGGACTGGCCAGCATTAGAAACAGTATATTGGAGCAAACAGACAATAGTACTCCATTAATAAAGCTACATGTATGTCAATGGAAAAGGGGGAAGAGAGGATTTACTTTTCCAGAAGTTTTCCCTCCAATTTACCAACAAGCCAGATGGTACTGTTAGAATACAGATCCTCCTTGCATAAAATTTATAGAAAGACTCGTTCCTTCAAGAAGGAGGTAGTGTCTATTTTTCACTAAGCAAGCAGCAGATGATTTTGGAATCCTGACTTTTGCTGCTCCTAGTGGACTGGAGTAGGCTAGGAATGGAGAGATTAGTTGTGATTTGAGAATTACAGCTTAATCCTATGCATGTGTTCTTGGTAGCAAGTTCAATGTACAAGTGAATGAGAATAGGATTGCAACCCTAGTCACTGATCCTAAACAACTGAGATGCTTACTTCCTAGCAAACATCATGGTTTGAATTTAAAACTTTTCAAGGTTTCTGCAATGTGCCTTGAACCTTATGGAAAGAGTATTATATACTCAAATCAAAAGCTTGCCTTTCGTAATAGTTCCTTATTGACAGCATCACTAGATTAGCTCAGTGTGCCTGTATGGACAACATCTGACACTAAAACCCTGCAGCAACATCTACTATTACAGGCTGTCTATTCAGAATAATCCTAAAGGCACATGAAAAGAAGACAAGGAAGCAATATTGATGGAGACCATACCCTAGTACCACTCCTAGCTCCTTCACATGTACTCGCATCTGTCCTTTGAGATATTCCGACAACATTTTGCTCTTGAAATACAGCTCTTGCAACCGATCTTCCAGGTGCATCACACACTAGGGGCAAATGAACATAAAAACAATGATGTTACAAATCAGTCCCGTACTTCAACGAAAGACAAAGGATGAAACATTATAACCCACACAACTATATTGCATTTTTAGGCATGTCAGGGTAAATATTTGAATATGCTTATGCTTTGAAGTATATATGTTTTGAGTTTCTTTCATGAAAATAGACTAGTACATATGTACAGGAAACAACTCACTCCAATCAGGAGAAGGATTTGGTTGAATTTGTGTGAAAACACATCTAATTTTATTTTTTTAAAAATGTTTAGATGGCCACGATTAGATGTTAATGGAAGAAGAGGGAAAAGAGCACCACCGAACCGAAGAAAAAGGAGAGCGAAGCTCTGGTGCTATATAAAAATATTTTTCTTTATTCTTTAATCTTATCCTCAGACTGCTCAACGCGTTTCAGATAAAACCTTCGTCAGGAGCTGAGAGGAACAAAGGAACTTCTCTGTAATTTTGTTATTGTTACCACATTAATCCATGACAACAAACAAAACTCAATACAGAATAAAATACGAAAAACAAAAGTTCTCTGCTCATTAAACGTCCCAGTGGGCTCAGTCGTTTAAAGTATAAAGAAAAATATTTTTATATAGCACCAGAGCTTCACTCTCCTTTTTCTTCCACACGATTAGATGTTAACAACAGATTAGCTGCTAATAGGTTGTTAACAGTTGATACTTAATGCAACCTGTTGCTTATGCTTTCACCAGATTACTACATTGTTGTATATAACTAGCAATCAATTGAAACAAGGATGGGAATGTTTTGTGAAAATGTTTACCTATGCAAAACCCATTCCACCCCACCCCATTTCATCAACTTTTTGGGGGAGCCTGAAAAATGAAACAAAATATTTGCCCAATCAGAGTGAGATCAAGAAACATTGCCCTCATTCTGGTTTAGCTTTGGGCGTGATATCTTCCTACGCGACATTTGAATAGCTATGATGCCTCCAGAAGAAGTCTTTGATTGGTAATGTGTCCATTGTTTTTGAGGGAGGGGACAAAAAAAGGTAAGTGATAAAGGTAAGAAAGGAGGAATTTCTAAAAAATCTATTGCTTCTCCTTCAAACTTCCATTTTGTCTTGACATTTTCTCATGGGTGAAAATTCAGTACAAAGTAAAAGTAAATCAGAGTGGCTAGATATAAGCACACCCATGTTGTGCAGACCTGAAATCAATTTTGTCCATATAAAAATGATGATGAACTAAACCACAACAGTATTAAAATGCCTCACAATAGTATTCATCTGGTTAATTGTGAATGTTAGCTAGTTCTTAATCGATTATCTACAGCACCCTGTTGATGAATTTTATAAATCTGTCAGACTGAGTATGTTAATATTTGAAAGTTGAAGAGGTATTTTCAGCTATGAACTTGGTAGTGTTCAGTAGTTGCAAATGTGTAATATACTGTCCATAAATACATACAATCAAATATTCAAGGTCAGACAACTAGACTCTACACTGAGAACTGTAGAAACAGTAGAAACAATTCTGTGCAGCACAACCTTCATTCACTTCCATGGTACTTATGAGGGGGCCTTGTACAGATAAAATAAGCAGAGGTTGCAGAACACTGCCATCCTGGGGATGGTGAAATTGCTCTACCCCCCCATGGGCACGGAGCCACCCCGCACGGCTCCATGCCCATTTCAGGCCCCAGGAGTGCGTGGCACACCAGCCGCAGTCCTCGAGATGGTCCCAGGAACGCAGAAAACCTGGGATATCCCCAGTTTCCGTTATCCCGGGGTCATCCCTAGGTCATCCCCAAGAGCCCCTATGCGTCATATGAATGCACAGGGAGGACCTAGGGACAACCCTGGGATAAATGGCTGGTGTAGACATGGCCACAGTACAATAATATTTTTTGTTTGCAGATGGAAATCAGGGTCAAGAAAATTGCTGGCTTCCATTCATACTGAGACTGGATATCTTTAGACTAACTCTGAGTACTTACAAAATTGGGAGATAAATTATGCTTATAAAGCTGAAGAGTGGAATGAAGCAGGCTGGAGACAAGGTTAGAGACAAGCACATCTTTCCCAAGTTTATTATCAATGATTCTCCTCTGACTACTGGCCACTTGCACTGTCCATTTATCCGTGTCTGCGATAATGCAGACGGCTTCTGCAATTGGTTCATCGAGAACAGGGTGCTAGAAGGAAAACAGAAACATGGGGGTGTAACACTATAACACTTTGAGAACTAAATTTGTTATTTATGAGCACTCCTTGCAAATGCGTGTTTAGCATGAAAACTTGGAAGAATTTAGCACCTATGTATAAGCTTTGTCATATATCGTTATACAGTGCTGTGGGCAAAGTAGTAGCTCCATTAAAGTCAATCAGTAAATTCTTACTGCATTCACTATAGGCAAGGGCCAGAATCCAAAGAACTGTATAAATGTATAACTAGTCTGCGTGTCCAGACAAGCTTTAGATTTGTGTTACAGAACACCAGACTCAGATGCCACATGGCAACCCATTTCTTAAACTGATGAGAATCTCAATAGTAGTTTGTGATATGGCATAGAGGCTGGTCTTTAAAGAAAATGGTAAAGACTCTCAAGAACACGAACAAGGCCGCAGACATACTTAGAGTATGTTTTGAATCCCAGCCAAGATTTCTTCATGTATGTTATTCATGTACATATGCATCTCTGATAGAAAGACAGACTTTTCTTTTTTCTAAAGCTTATAGAACTTGATTTTGATCTTATTTTTATACTGTTAGTTTTATTGTCCCCTATACCTGTTTGGTGCATTCCCTTCCCTTCCTTATTGTTTTATCAGAATGTAAGCCTATGTGGCAAGGTGTTGCTCTTTTATTGTTTTACTATGTACAGCACCATGTGCATTGATGGTGCTATATAAATAGATAAATAAATAAATATTTCCATTTATAATTTTAAAAAGTTATTTTATGACTTTTGCCTGAGATGCAAATAAGAACTACATTGATGTACCTCAAGCAGCTTAAAACTGCTTTGTTTTTTTTATCTTTACAAATTTACCATCACTAATTTTGTATGTTCTGCCTTGTCCAGGAAATCATCATGACTGGTTTAAATTAGCTTTGTACTTAGCTTCCATTGAATATAGCCAACCATTAAACTAACAGTGCCTTCTGCAAAAAAACCAGCAGAGGGAGCAAAGAACAAGTACTTTTAAAATAAAGGGTTTGAAGTGTTTTTTTAAAATTGTATTCTATTAAAAAAAAGTGTTTGAATCATTTGACTTGATCCTCAACCATCCAGATAACGATTTAATTCTTAATATCGTCAAAACGATGTCCGTTAACAAGTGTGATTTTAATTTTTGCAGGTAGTGTTGAATATTCCCACATATGTATCACTCCTGGCTATATTTGATATTTAAAATTAAATTATAGTCTACAAAAATGATTCTGTGTGTGTGTGAGAGAGGGAGAGAGGGAGAGAGGGAGAGAGGGAGAGAGAACGGATGGAAAGCATTCATTTCAAGTGAAAAGCCACAGTATGTCTAGAAATGGTTTCTTTATCATGGATAATTTTGATCTAAAATATACTGTGACACAGGAAATGGTTGAGACAGGAGTTTAAAACAGCTGTTGGTATTAAAAGTCCACTGCTCATTTAAGAAGACATTTCTAATGGGATCGTTAATATAGGCTGACCATATGAAAAGGAGGACAGGGCTCATGTAACTTTAACAGTTGTAGAGAAAAGGGAATTTCAGCCAGTGTCATTTGTATGTAATTAGTTCCTGGTGAAATTCCCTCTTCATCACAACAGTTAAAGTTGCAGACACTATACTAGAGTGGCCATATACAAAAGAAGGCAGGGCCCCTGCAACTTTAAATGGTGTGATGAAGAGGGAATTTCACCAGGAACTAATTGCATACAAATGACACTGGCTGAAATTCTCTTTTCTCTACAATTGTTAAAGTTACATGAGTCCTGTCCTCCTTTTCATATGGTCAGCCTATTTAATATATATTGCCTTCTTCATCGTTCACTATTATTTCAATGTGCCTGTAATGACAACAATATCACAATCTCAAGTCTTTAGTGACAGTAGGAACCATATATTTTAATGATTTGATAAGAACATAAAAATTCCCTCTGTGGATCAGATTAAGAGTCCAGCTATTCCAGTTTATAATTATGGCCACCCAGTACATGATGGCAATTGGCCATCCTCTATCTTGCCATCAGTATCTGCTATGCAGAGATATGCATTTAGACCATGGCTTAACAAATAATAACACAAGGTGGTAAATAAAACCAGATGACAAATCTCAAACCTAAGGATTACAGGTGGCTAACTAAGCAAGGGAACTTTGTTTCTGAAGAAGTTCAGCCATCATGACTGAGACTCAGAAATCTAAATGCAAAGGGGGGAGGAAGCATCCAAAATGCATTTGCCCCAATTCACAGAAAGTTATTCAGATTTCAAGTAAGTCGTAACTAACCTGTCCTGTTGATTCCAGTGGCACTTAAGCAGAACTAGCTTTCCCTGTATCCATGACTTTGTGTTTTAAAATATTTTAATATCGGTAACTTTAACTAAGCTGCCATTGGCTAATTTTGTTTACTGCAACTGGCTGGAAAATGAATAAGCAGTCTGTCAATATTTCTCAAAATGTTAATTGTGAATCTTCCATATCAGAAACGTAGCCCAAACGCACAAATTAGCTGTGACCCTCTGATTCAAGGTCTCAAAAGCTGCCTTCTAGACTGGAGAAGTGTTCCATATCACTGTTAATGATAAGAATCTTGGCTGAATGATATAATGGAAACTAGAAATATTTAACAAAGTCACAGCTTCCATTCCTATTCTAGCAGGCTTCTGAAATATTCCCTTTTGTTCACTGTCAAAGATAGATTTCACCTGTTGCATATAGTTTAAATTACCTGCACAGCATGCGACAAATCTGACATCAAACAGTGTCTCAGTCTCTCATCATTTCCTACTCCTTGCAAAACAAAGTCAGGTACGTAAGATGAACAGTAGCCACCTAGCAAGGACCTTCCAAAATTGGCAATACTGGGCTGGACAGAGTTCACTTCAATTAATTTTGACCTGAAAGAAAGGTATAACATCGGCATGTATACTACAACTAGCACTGATTTCTCTCTATTTCAGTGAGATACTATAGAGTGCAATCTATTGCACAGTTAATGTGCACTTAAGTCCCACTGGAGTCAGTGGGACTTAGTCATGTATAACCATATGATGGATTTCAGTCTTAGTCCAAATTATCTCATCTTCATTCTTGATCCAATGTTAAAAGATAGGTAAAATAAACTACCAGTTCATGGATAATATAAACTACACAAATGTGAGAAAGAGCATATGTACCAGTCCTGAAATTAATAATTGTAAAACTTTTCTTTTTCTTGGTCAAGTATGTTTCTTTTAATAGCCTTTCCTAAATTAGCAGTATACTCCACAAAGTGTGAAAGGTAATTAGAGCCTCTTTTAAGTTGCAGCCTCAGCGAAATAAGCATCTCTTACATTGCTGCATAGTTTAAATTAGTGCCTTGAAAGAAGCCCAGCTGAAATAATCAATATATCTCTATACAACCTGTCCCCTAGTATTAATTTTGCAAGCACTAAGCATAGTGTGTGCGAGTGTGTATACACACACACACACACACTGCACACATGTATTATATCTATAGATGCCATATTGGGCGACTATATCCAGGGCCACCATTTTATATGAATATAGTGACTTTCAAAGATTTGACCAAGTGTGAATTTCCATAAGAAATACTTACCCAGGAAAAAGTATGTCCTCTTCTTCTGCCCACTCTTCTTGCTCTGCCCCATAATAGTTACTGCCAGTTCTGGCCACATCATGACCTGCATCTTCACTTTCACTGTCACCAAGGGCACTATCAGAACTCTCATTTCTTGGAATGTCCCAATCCACACCTGGGTCAGCCTTTTTTTCTAAGTTCTCTCTGTCCCCGTGGGGGATAAATATAGAGATCTTGTCTCTTTGGTCCTGCTCTGCAAAACAGTTTTTGCAAGTCTCTTGACGGACAGATTCCATAAACTTACAAAACTCACTGGAGGATTTGTTGTTCTTTGTACACATTTTGGAGGGAAATTCTAAGCTACTGCTAGGATCTAGAATGTCTGTTGTTGCTTTCACTGGAATATCATCAATAGTCCTGGTTTCAATTGAACCTTCTTCATTAAAATATTCATCAAGCAGACTGGTACTTTCTGCACTGTAAGGATTCCAATTCTGGAGCTCAACAGCAACAGGAGGGAACTCTTCAGGCAAGTTCTGATCTCTTTTTTGGTCCTCAAGGGGTTGAATTGCTTCACAGCTCTGATCAGCAATTACTGTTTCTTCAGTCTTCATTTCGTTTGTGTGTCTGGCCATTTGTTCTGCTGCCACTTGACTTCGGATTTCAATATCTGAATCAGGTGACATGGAATCGCCAATGAGGAAAGTCACCTTTGTCTGAGCCTCAGCCGTGCTGCAAGGAATTGCATCAGATGAGATTTTATCAGGCGGCTTCTTCTCTACCATTGTATTTGTTGATCTTATGACTTCAACAGACTGATTGTCAGACTCCAACGATTCCGCACTCTTCCACGATCCACCTGTTGGTTCCAATCTGGACTCTGCCAAGACACATGTTTCCATTGAGGCCGATGGTGTAAAAAACACTCTCTCTAACTTTACATCCAGGCAAGATGTCAACGTCTCTTTGCATTGCTTAACATCATCAGGTCCTTCTTCGCAGTCAGTAGATGCTGATCTGCTTTCACTTGAGGCCGCCTCCATCTCCACCTTTGTAGCATTCTGTGAAACTTCTCTCTCCTGTCCTGAAACACCAGCTGGATTTTGACTAGCGTTAAGAGGGCACTTGCAATATTTGCAGCTGCAGCTAGAAGGCCTGACTTCTTCAGACTCCTGAATGGGTAAATTGACTCGGTTCTTGTGCATTGTGACCAGCACATATTCAGACTCTTCTACTTCCCCTTTCTCTAGAGTGGTGGTGATAACTGTGCCAGGCATCACTATAGCTTCATCTTCTCCGTTTTCCAGAAGATGAGTCTCTTGCAGCTCAGAGCATCGTATGAAGTAAGTGAGGAAATAAAGTAAACGTTGCACAAGATCTTGCCTTTTGCCGACCACAATTGTTTTTGATAGTCTCACAGGTGACCCAATAGCTCCATACAGGTCTCCTATGGAATAGAATATAAAAGAAGAATGCTAATAGCCATATTACATTAGAAAAATACAGTATCATGGCTGAAAATCCAATATATTGAAATTTCCAAAACATGGATAATAGGCTTAATAGAGATCTTCAGTATATAGGTTTGTAAATTATTTTGTTTGGATGGCTATGGGAACAAAGCTTTACCTACAAAAATATTCTGCAGCCCTGTTCTATTTAAAAACAACACCCAATCAAAGTTAACTCCAAGCGTGGGAATTAGAATTATGGCACAGCCACAAAGGTCACTCCTGCCCATTCGAGTCTTTCCAAATTAGTGTATAATAAGGGTTGCAACCCCATGTTCACTTTCTTGGGAATAAGTACTTCTGAACAGTGGTGTAGTTTTAAATGTAGGGGCTTATCATGATAGGCCCCCATAACCACACCGTAAGAACCACCCAGAAAGGCAGGTAGCTGTGTTGAACCACTGTATATATAAATTCCAAACAGCAGCAGTATAAAGTGCAATATCCAATTTATTAGGATCAGCTGAAAAAAATGCCTGCTCTGCTCCACTGCATGCCTGCTCTACTACACCACTGCATCTGAAAACACATGCATAAGATCACATTGTTAAGAGCCTTGACGAAAGACATTAAGAATGTAACTTTTATCAGAAAAGAAAAATACTTCAGAATTAAATGCTTCCCTTCCAAAGTATGAATGAGGGATTTGCACAGGGAAGGATTATGGAACTGAGAATAAAAAAACCAAATAAATACTGATCTACTGGCCCATGTAGGCTACTCTGGGTGGCAGGAGCTCCCTAGTGTGTCAGGCAGAGGTCTTGCAGATTTAAACATCCTGCTTGTCATGTTTTTGCTTACTTTTGTTCCTGCTTAATCTGCTGTTTTACTTTGTGATTAAGATATTGTGTTTTAGTTAATTGCAAACCATCCTGGAATTGAGAAACGAAGGGTGGTATATAAATATTTTAAATAAAATAAAGCAAGAGGCAGGAATAAAATAAATAAAGTAAGAGGCAGGAGGAACAAGTGGAGTGACAGGGCACACAGGGGGAAATACAACTGCTTAGTGAAAAGCCTAGTTTTAGTTCTTGTTTATTTTTTAAAATCCAATCCAGCAGAAGAAAGTTGACCCAATTTGTTATGTCATTTCTTTCTCCCTGAACCCCTCCCTCCACCTCCTTCTACTCAAATAGTTTTCCTGTTATTCAAAAGTAGCTTAACAAAAACGGTATTTTGAGCATGGAATAAATATGAGGTAATTTTGGACATACCTAACTGTGCCCACAATGGATTGTATGGATGAGACTTGCCCAACATGTCCACACTCTGTGAGGAATGCTTTTCTAGAAAGATTCTGATGGGTGGCTGGCCATTTGGCATGACTGTTGGGACCCAGGCCAGATGGTTTGTCAAAATTGCAGTCAGAAGAGCTGGTAAAAATCTAAAAGGAAAAGAAAAGGCCTACACTTTAGACATAATCCAAAATCCCACACACAGGATTTTTTAAAATTCACTTCTATGAAGGGAAGCCCATTATGCACTAAGCATTTTGCTTGTTGTGAAAGAGACGGAACAGCTTGAATTAGTTCCACTGGGTCACGGGATACAGTCTAATGCATCTCCACAACTCCCATGCATAATAACAATGTTTTCCTCATTTGGAAAGAGCTACATGTGTGCATGTTTTCCTCATTTGGAAATGTGCTTGCAGAGTTGCCACTTACATGAGGTAAACAGAAAAGCCATAGCTTGTTCAGAACCTCCACATGCACCCTAGATTTCCTGCATTGGGACCTTTGAACATCATTGCTACCAAATGCAAAACTTTTTTAAATTCGAAAATGTTGCCTTTCTGAAAGATTTCAAAACCTGTAATGTCAACAACAACTTTTAAAGGCCATGTACTCTGGGCAATTATAATTTTAAATATGTCACTGTTTGGGGCAAGAAAAAAAGAAGATAAGATCAGAAGTTTTATAGTGCCTTAACAGCTAGGCTTTATTGTGCTCTACCATTAAGTAGCAGTCTGAAATAGTATTTTTGAACTCTGGCCATAGTATTGCACTGTTTGGATTTATTATGGTTCATTCTTTAATAGATGAGAAAACATAGTTAACATCTGGTGATGGTCAGATACAGCATCTGGTTTCAATGCTGTTTGGAGGTTATATGGTTTGGCAGTTTGTCTTAAATTTTCCTTGCTGTCCAAGCACATCTTTGTCCTGTCAGGCAACCATCAGGTCTCATTGGCTCAAACTCTTAAAAGGAGGCCATAATTTCAGATTTCTGTTTTTGTTTTTTGTTCGATTCTGCATTAAAAAAAAGTTAAGAACACTGCATGATTTTGACATAACACGGTTCGTAAGTTTCCAGGCAGCTGAATTATTTACTTAAAATAAAATTTTACACTATCAAGGATATGGGCTGAATATCAGACAATTAGTTTCAATCCATTAATGTTGCCTATTAAAACTTCTGAAGAAACAAAATGGCTGAATTCGGACAACACGATAGTCAATGGTGGGGTAATAATCAACTTTACAGTTGTTCATCTAGGGGGTACTCCCCACACAACATGGTAATAAATAATCAACCATGGTGTGGATTAGGGATCAGCACTGAGTTGACTATGGAAGCATTCGGATAACATGATAGTCAATACAACTGACGACTGTTTCCCCCCACCCAGTTGCTTATTGTGTCGTCCGAATTCAGCCAATGTGTATTATTATTATTTTTAAAAAATAGTACTTTGTCTTGTAAAACTATATCTAGGTTTAGTAAAGAAAATTTAGATGCTAACTAACTAGCATCTGATACACACTTACCTAAGGGATTATGTCTTAGCAGACATGTATAAAATTGCACTGAAGCAGAGTAAGGCTGGGTTCACACAACATGCAAGCCTACGCTCAGTGGTTGAGTGTGGGTTGTTGTTGAATGGGTAATCGTGTTGTCTGAAAACAGTGTTCTTCCTGCAGGGTGGGTTATTGTGTTGTCTGAAAACAGTGCTTTTTCTTTAGGGTGGGTTATTGTGCTGTCTGAACTCAGTAAGTTTTCACAGGGTGGCTTGTTAACCATGCACTGTGGCTTCAATCACTGAGTGTGGATTAGCATGTTGTGTGAACTCAATCTAAATCTGAATTCAAGCAATCAAAGAAAATGAGAAAAACTAGTATATACGTCATCTGCACTTTCACACTGTGCTGTTACTGATGATACATCTCTGGAACCAGATGGATGCCATTTTCCCTTTCCAAGAGCACTGCAGCTTTTTATAGGATCAAGGCATTGTTACACATGTTGTCCTTACTGAAATTCTGCTTAATTAGTAATAGCTTCCTTTATTCACTTGAACAGTAGCTGTTCAAGTGAATAAAGGAATGCCCTTTTCACTGCACATATTCCCCTTCTTCACTGTATAGGAGCCTTCCCCATGTTGATCCCCTCCTGATGTTTTGGACTTCAGTTCCCATCAGCTCCAGCCAGAATGACCAATGGTCAGGACTACTGGGAATTGTTGTCTAAAACATCTAGCAGGCACCAGGTTGAAGAAGGCTTTTTTAAAAAAAAGTCTTTGTTCTATAACTAATCTACCCTGTTGATTTTTAATATTACAACACTGAACAAAACAAAAGGAAAAAAAACAAATGCTTTACTGGTTTTTGGAGGCTTGTTCCATTAAGAAAGTAAACTCCTTCATAAAGCGATGGCAGAGCTGGTTTTTCTCAGGCATCCCTGACATCATGGTAAGCCAAACAGGCTCCGCAATCCGTGGCATGGTGTAGAGATTACAAATTGTTGTTCTAAATTAAAAAGATGGAAAAGACTAAGTCATCTCAGTAACAAAACTGTTACAACATATAGCCTCAGGGGCCATTTTATGCCGAAGTTGCCATTTTATTACAACTAAAGGATACACCATTCGTGGGTAACTTCATCATATCCCATAGCTTTCAATACCATCTGTATGATGAGTTTGCACAATGGTGCTCCACTCTACTTCTCTGCCTCAGAACCTTCCACCTCTGTACAATCCCACATTTCCAAGTGTCTCTCTGTTATTTCTGTCTAGATACTGAATTGCCATCAAAACCTCAATATGTTCAAGACTGAAATCTTTCCTCCCAGTCCCTCCTCTCCTCATTCACTCTCCTTATCCACTGACATCATTTAGTATAGAGACAGATAGAAAGTAGTTCCCCAAATACTTTGAACTTTATCTCCCAGCATTCCTGGATTTGTGGGATTTGAAGTCCAAAACATCTGGAGATCTACCTTCTGCCCACTCTAGATCTACTACATGTTCTTCTATTTGTCATTTATATTTAGGTGAAATGTCATTACTTAAGATGTAGAGTAATTTAGCTTACGTTTTTCCTCCTTATACTATGATAACCTTTTTAAAACTTCCTTTTAAGAGGTGTCTTCAGGTGATTTAAATACCAATACCAGATCATCAAGCTCTGGTGGTAGCATAACCTTGTCTGGTGGCCTTTTTGATGTTAGCCTAGCAATCAGGGTTTCAGTTTCTTGAGGTGATACTATGTGCCATTTTAGTAGGGGTTGATTTTTTAAAATTATTTTTAAATAGGGGTGTAGAGCAAGGGATGCCTGTTCAATATCTACTCTGCAAAGTTCAGCAAATATTTCTGCTTCTACCAAAATTCTTATCTCCTTCATGCCATAGGATACTAACTCCCAAATGTGTCCTCTTTCTTTTCTTTTACTGATATACCTAAATCTTCCCAAAACTTTCTTTTTCTATTCTTCTTTCTTTTGCTTTTATAAAATGCTTGAAATTTAATCAGGCCCTGAAGGGCTCCCATCATTCTTAATTGTTGTGAGTGTCTTATATATTTAGAGAATTTCGTCTTAGCTATCCTATATACTAAATTAAACAACCCATAGGTCTGGATTCCTGAGGCTTTAGTTGGCCATGCTTTAGCCAATGGAAGTCTTAGGTCAGCTAAAAACTCTTGGTATTAATAGCTTACTAAGTTTGGCGTTTTCAAAACATTAACACCATTCTAGTGTTTGTAGTTCCAATAACTTTCTGTCTATGCTCTCAGATACAATAAGTGTACATTTACCTCTTTTCTCCTTCATTACAATTCCTTCAGTATTATGCATTGATATCACCATCCACCCTATTAACCAGGCACATACCTATATTCACTCTGTTATGGAGGGAGCAATCCTATGTCCCCTAGACAGCTTCTGGAGGTCATAGGATTGTTCAATTTCTGGGATCCAAAATAAAAACCAGAGCTCCAACCTCAGAGCCTAGAAACCATGCTCCCCGACCCTCCCCCTCATAGCCAGCGTGGTTCTCTCCATGCCGGCTAGGTCTCCGTGCTCGGAAACAATGCATGGAGACGTGGGAAAGGTAGAGGCCCTGGGGGCAGGGAGGGGAGGAGTCTGGGGAAGCTGCATTACATAGCTTCCTATGCATGCCCCCACTTCCTTCCCACCTGCTCAAAAGCCTCACGGCTAGACGGGAGAAATCGTCCGTCTAGTAAAAATGCAGAGCGGCCAGAACACTCTGTGTGTGTGTGTGCGTGTGTGTGTGTGTGTGTTTAAATATAGATTGGTTGGGATAAGCACTCCAGTGCTGGGAGGGAGGATATAAGTCAAATAATGTTTTAATTTCTTTTAAATGGTGTGAGCAGGAGGAGAAGTGACTGGCAGTACTCATTTCAGTAGCTGTGAGACTATCACAGCCACGAGGCGCATAATGCTAACTTCTTCAGAAGCATTGATTACCAAAGATGGGGTCAGGTAAGAACATATTTTCCCAACTACTCAGGCCTTCTCTAGCAACTCAGTATTGCAGGGAAAATTCAGACTCAAGACAAAAAACGGACACAAGCAAGCTTCCCATAGGGTTAATTTAGGCTGACCATATTTTGGAAACCAAAAAGTAGGACAACATGGCCGCCCCTCAAGGAGGCGTGCCCACCCCAACATACTCAACCCCCAAGGCAGACCCATCTTGACATGACTGCCCCCAAGGGGGTGTGGCCTTAGTCACATGTCTAATTCTACACCTCACAATTAAGACAAACCTGTTCTACAAAATATGTTAATGTTGAAATCACTGAAATAAAAAACAAGTGAGACATTCAATGTATCTGAAACTAAAATGTATTTTAGTTGCTGTACAAATTTATTTATGGTAGTTCTTTTGCTGTCCTCATACAAGATCAATAGAAAAGAAAGTCTATTATTTTCCATTTTTCTAAAGAAAACAGATCCTGGATTAGAAAAAAAAATAGCTAAAGTACACTGTGGTTAGGAGGGGGTACACCAATGCTAGACTAAACAGAAAATGGGATTAGAAAGGGAGGCAAGGGGCGTGGCCTAGCAGAACATGGGGTAGGTCGTATATCCTTCATCCTCCGAAAGAAGCAGTGAATTAAATGTAAATTCCCTATCTTAAAAGAGCGATCTGTTACATATAAGTCTGCTAAGGAGAGGGGAAAGCTTGCTAAAGAGACTGCAGCTGGAAGAGATTTATGATTTTACAACCGGCTTGGCAGAGGGAGGTGACGGACCGACAGCTTTGAAGTACGGCGAAGGTAAATAAAAGACGTATTTACAATGCTGGCTGATTGAATGGACGGTAGAACGATTGCTAACTTTCAGAAAAGAGTTTTTTTTAAGCTTGGAAAGCTTTTAAGCTTTAAGCGTGGAAAGACTGTTGGTTGTATAACTGAGTGACTGAGAGGAGGGGCTAACTCTGCTCCGAGGAGAAACGAAACTCAACGTTTCAGCCGTGGCAATTAAACGAACAATTAAAAGATTATAAGTGATTAAAAGGCTGTTCGGGAGACAGAGAAGCCAGAGGGAGTGACTGTGGGAAAGAGACTTTGATCCCTGGCTTGAAGTGGCTGTGTGCTTATCGGATAGGCTTGAATAGTTCATGATTTATGAGCAAGAAGAAAATAACTTCTTGGAGTCGACTTAAGGGTGACCATCCGTCCGATAGAAGCTACAGGCTACTCCGTACTGATAAAATGTCAGATAAGGATTCTGAAAAGACAAAGAAGCAATCTCCTAGTCATGCCGGAAATGCCAGTGCTAAGACTGGAATTAAGCCAGGTGCAATTCCTAAAACAATCACAGGGAGGCAAGCTGACCCAACAGATGAGCTGATTCAGACTATCCAAAAGATGCTGGATCGAGCCATTCTAAAGCAAGATGGAAATATTGAGCAGGCTCTTTTGAAGCAAGAAGAACGACTGGCAAAAAGGATTACCGATTCGCAACAGCAGCTTTTGGCAGGACTTCAAAAGGTGGAGAAAGAGGTTGGAGCTTTGCAGGAAGAAACTGGAGAACTAAAGGTTCTATACAAGAAACAAGAGGAACAGCTAACGCATCAGGATTTACGGCTTATCGCGATGGAAGACAGAGACCGAAGAGCTAACATACGCATAAGATCTTTTGGGGAGCAGCAAGGGGAGACCCTTAATAGTATAAGAGAATTAATCTTGGCATGGGTCAAACAGCTGGTGCCACAGGAAGATTGGAGAATGGAAGATATTGAGCGGGCCCATAGAGTGGGATATGGAAAGACAAGAGAGTTCCCAAGAGACATTATTGTGAAATTTGCTAATTATTACAAAAAAGAAAAATTAATGCAAGCAGTTAGAAGTCAAGGTCAACCAACGCTTCAAGCAACACCAATTGAGGTCTTCCAGGATTTGTGCCCCCAAACGGTGCAGTGGAGGAAGAGCGTTAGAATCTGTACAGGGGCATTGAAGAAGAAATCGATTTCCTATAATTGGGGATACCCAGTTTTCTTGAGATTTAGCTGGAACGGGAAGCAGCAAAGAATTACATCTTGTGAGCAAGGAATCGAGCTACTGGAGAAGCTGGGCATAATGGATGCCACATCGGTTGGAGAAGAGAAGCAAGATGAAGGCGCGGCAGGAGGGAGTAATGAATAGAAGATATGGAGGGAGGGTAGACGTTATCCCGGAATGTTGGGCCGAGTTCCCCCCCCCTAAGAGTTCTAAGAAGATTGGGACCAATGCCCAGGAAGCTGGTGAGGAGGGGGGTGAAAATGGGGGTGAATGTGGGGGGGAGGGTTAGGGAGGGGGGGGATTGTGTTACACAGAGGGAGACCGAATTAAAGACGTGTGAGAAAGTGAGAGATGGAAAATAAACTTAGATTGGCAACATTGAATGTTAAAGGGCTAGGAACAGTAATTAAAAGAAAAAGAATTGAAATGTTATTAAAGAACAAAAAAATAGATGTAATTTTTTTGCAGGAAACTCATCAGGCCAAAGATGGAGTTAATGAGCTTCGAATGAGGGAGGTGGGCGTTTATGAGAAGGCATGTGGAACTTTGAAATCGAGAGGGGTGGCAATAATAATTTCAAAAACATGTGGTATAACTATGCAAAGTGTAAAGAAAGATAAAAACGGAAGGTTTCTTATTATGTTCTGCAGGTTGGGAGAAGAGGAATATGTATTGGTGAATGTTTATGCTCCAAATGGAAAACAAATGGATTTTATTGATGAAGTATTTAACGTGTTGGGAGAAGTGGGTAAAAAGCATATCGTGATGGCAGGTGACTTTAATATGGTACTAGATATAGGGAAAGATAGGGATAACATATTAAAAGATACTAAGAGGGTGGGGAAGACAGAGTTAAGCAAATTAATGGAAGGGAAAGAATTAATGGATGTGTGGAGAGTTATAAGAGGGGAAGAAAGGAAGTATACCTTCTACTCACAGAGATTTAAGAGCTATTCAAGGATAGATTATATTTTTGTATCAAAAAATATGTTACCCAAAATTATAGATTGTGATATTGGAGTTATCAAGGTTACTGACCACGCGTTAATGACAATGGACATGGAAACCAAAAAAGATTATAGACAAGCGAAGAGATGGAGATTGGATGTAAGGTTGCTGAATAAAAAAGATACAATGGAGAAGATAAAGAAAGAATTGCAGGAAATATGGGAGATTAATGAAAAAGAGAATGATCGGCAGGACATATTGTGGGATACAATGAAAGCTGTGGTAAGAGGGATTTGTATTAGGGAAAGTTGTACATTAAAAAAACAACAGGAAGCCCAAAATAAAAAGATTGAAGAAGAGGTAAGGAGTTTGGAAGATAAGTTAAAGGAGACAAAAGATAAACGCCTAATTGCCCAAATTCAAGCTAAGAAAAAGGAATTAGAGAAAGAAGAATTAGAACAAGTACAAAAAAATTTGTTGTATTTAAAAAGAGATTTTTTTGAATATAGCAATAGGAATTCAAAGATGCTGGCCAGATCCACACAGTTAGAAAAGGCTAAGAATATGATAGGGACAATTAAGGATAAGTTAGGGAATAGTTGTAATTTAATGAAAGATAAATTAAATATATTTAAGGATTTTTATAGGGAATTATATACATCAGGGTCGGGACCGCAAGATAAGGTATTGGAATATGTAGAGAGGAATTGGAAAATAAAATTGCAGAAGCAGGATAGGGATTATATGGAAGGTTTAGTTACTGAAAAAGAGATAGAGGGAGTTATTGATAAACTGAAAGGAGGAAAATCACCAGGGATGGATGGATTGGGGTCGGAGTATTATAAGCTTTTTAAAGGAATTTTAATACCAAGATTAAAGAAACTATTTAATAATATAATAGAGGGGGGGAAGACTCCGCCATCATGGGATCACTCCCTGATTATATTAATTCCAAAACCAGGTAAGGACTTAACGGATCCCGCATCATACAGACCAATTTCCTTAATAAATCAAGATTCAAAGATATTTACGGCAATATTGGCAAAAAGAATGGCCACATTTATTTGTAAATATATTAAAAAAGATCAGTGTGGATTTATTCCGGGTAGGCAAATGTCTAACTTAATGGGAAGAGTATTAAATATAATTAATATTATAAAAAAAAGGAATTTAAAAGCAGGCTTGCTAGCATTGGACATATTCAAAGCCTTTGATTGTGTGGAATGGCCAGCACTTAAAACAATATTAAAAACATTTGGATTTGGAGACAAATTTATGGGAGTGATGGATAAGTTGTATAAAAACAATAAAGCCGAAATAATGGTTAATGATGGGTTAACACAACAGATTACACTAGCCCGAGGAACTAGGCAGGGATGTCCTCTTTCACCGATCTTATTTGCAATAGTAATAGAAATTTTGGCAAATGTAATAAGGGAAGATGAAAGAGTGAAGGGGATAGGTAGAAAAGAGAAGATTAAAATGAATATGTTTGCGGACGATACTTTATTGACCGTAGAAGATCCCCTAGGGAGTGCAGAGGTGATTAAGAAACATTTAAGAGAATTCGGAGAAATTACGGGATTAAAAGTAAATTGGGGGAAGTCAGAAATGATGTTATTTAATTATAATAAGGAAGAGCTGGAAGAAGGTAAGGTTAAGTTGGGTCTTAGACTTAAAAATATAGTACGTTACTTAGGGATTAATATCGATAGAGATTTAGAAAGGCTAGAGGAACTTAATTTGGTAGCTTTAAAAAAACAAGTAGGGGAGAAATTAGAAGTATATAAGAAATTAAAACATTCTTGGTTTGGTAGAATAGCAATTATTAAAATGAAGATTTTACCTAAGATCAATTTTTTGTTTAGAATGTTACCAATTAAAATATCAGATGCAGAGTTGAAAAGCTGGCAAAATATAATTAATGTATATTGTAATGGGGATAAGAAAGCTAGGATTAATAAAGGGTTATGGTATAAGGCTCAAAAGAAGGGAGGTTTAGGACTTCCAAATATTAAGTATTATTATATAGCTAATCAGTTAAGATATGTTATAAGTGGTATTCTAGGGGAGGAAGATTTGGAGTGGTTGGAGACGCAAACTAGGGAAATAGATTATAAATTGAAAAATATTTTTTTAAAAAAAATTCAAAAGAAAGAATTAAAGGGACTGGACAACCCTTTGTTGGTAAATATAGTGGAGATCTGGGAGAAATTTAGAGGGAAGTTGATACCAGGAGATTCACCACTTGCCCCAGTGGTAGTAGTGGAGAATTTCCCAAGAGTGTTAAAAGTGGAGATTGAAGCGAGATTGAAAGATAAGGAAATAATTAAGTTAAGGAAGTGGATGGAAAATTTGAAGGATAATGAGCAAATTAAAGAGCTACTGATAGGTCAAAAATCAGCATGGTTTAAATGTATACAATTAGGGAAATGGACTCAGGAATGGAAACTGAAAAATAACAAGTGTAGAAATAATACAAGATTTGAAGATTTAATAGAGTTAAAAGGTAGGAAAGAAGAAAAGAAAATTAAGAAAGGGTTGACTAGTGAGATATATAAATTATTGATAGAGGAGGAGTTTCAAAATTCACTTAAAGCAATAAAAAAGGTTTGGGAAGAGGATGTGAATGGAGAAATTAAGGAATACAACTGGGAGAGGTTGTGGAATGCAAGAATGTTAAAATTGTTATCGATCAGAATTAAGGAGAATTTTTATAAGGTATTGTGGAGATGGTATCTAACACCGGTTAGATTTCACCAGATAGATAAAAAAATATCTAAAAATTGTTGGAGGGGATGCCAGGAGGTTGGAACTTATTACCATATGTGGTGGAGCTGTGAATATGTACAAAAATTTTGGAAAAGGGTATTTAAAGAAATAAGTGAAATAATTGGAAGTAAAGTGGAATTAAACCCGAAGCTTGCTCTACTAGCAATATGGGATAGAGGGGAAGAGGACAAAAATAAGAGAGAATTGATAAACAACCTCCTGACACCTGTTAGACTAATGATTGCAAAAAATTGGAAAGGACAAGGAAGCTATACAATAGAAGAATGGTATAAAGAAATATGGGATATGTCTTTGAATGATATGCTGACTTGTAAAATGAAATTAAAGAGGGGAATGTCCGGTAAAAATGATTTTGGGGAAATATGGAGTCCCCTATTGGAATATGTATTAAGATTGGGGAAGGGACAAACACCTTCAAAAGAGTCGATAAATTTCTGGATAGAATAAAAGATTAAGAGAAGGTCTCATGGTGTGGGGGTGCACGGGGGGGATTGTCGTGGATTATGTATGTATTTTATGTTATTATTATGTTGAAATTAATAAAATTATTTCAAAAAAAGAAAAAAAAAAGAAAGGGAGGCAAAAAGTGCAATCCTCTAGCCAGAAAAAAGTCCTACAACTCCCAACATTCCACAGCCAGCATGCATAGGATTGTGCCCTAACCAGAAGCAAGCCTCACTGAGTTTAATGGGACTTATTCTCAGGTAAGGGAATGATTGGGTCATTGTAGCAATCTTTTCTCTGACCTATTCAGTGTGATTTGATATTCAGCAAGAAAGAGCGGCTCTCTTTAGAACATTGAAACTCTTGAGATATAATATAAACTAGATTTTCACAAGTCAATTTCTGTTCAAGGTCTTGCTCCAGGCATAGCCTTTTGCAGATTTTTATGTGTACACTATTGGAAGAACTGGTGATAAGCACCCACAGTATGGCCTCAGTGGTGAGTTTCTACCAAACCATGTTACTATAACACTATTGACACATCTGACTACAAGTTACAAGATTACAGAGTTTACATTTTTTATTTATTCCGTTTATATCCTGCCATTTTTCCTGCAAGGAACTCAAGGCAGTGTACATAATCCTAATCCTCCTCTCCATGTTATCCTCAAAACAACAACCCTGTGAGGTAGGCTGGGCTGAGAGCACTACTCCACAATCCACAACTCAGACATTTAATATACTAGCAATATTAAATGGATAGTCAATGTGAAGTTCAGATTAATTCAGGTTAACTTTGTAGTTATGACTAGACAGCGTAGCATAATCCTACTCAAAAGTAAACTCAGTTGAGTTTACTGTACTGAGTTTACTTCCAGGATCACAGCCTAAATCATTTAAAGGACACACAAAGATAGCAAAGTGAACAGCATCGCTCTTATTTTAAAAAAACTTAGCACCCTAGTTTTATACAAAACATTGACTTTATATTGGCATCTAGTAATCTTGAAGTAAATTAAAAAATGCAAACTATATGGCAACAGTTAGCAGTCATATAGCATCTTCAGGCTACACCTTACAGCATTTCCCTCATTTTAAAAAAACAACATCACTTTTCAAGACTCCCCTAGAGGTTACAATTAAGAAACACATTCAGACAAAAATACAAGACCAGTTGGACTCGTAGCTGATCTACTTATGGTTACTGAGCATGCACTGGATTACAGTCTTAATCAGTAAATGAATCAACTAATATAGTGGATTAATCATGGTAACTAATTTTAATCAGTGTCTGTAATGAACAAGAAACGTTAAAAGATGGCCTTTCTGTGCAACAGATGGCTGCTTTTTAACATTTTCTCATGCTTCCTTCAATATCTCAAAAAATCGCTTAGAGTGAGGTTTTGATAATATGTAAATATATATAACCAGCAAAAGGGCAGAATAATTTATTCAACTAAAAAAAGGTTTAAATTTGTTACCAGGCATTTTTAAAAAAGTGAATACATTTTTATCTGAGCCACCAGGCACAGCACAAATGCAAACACAGCCAATTAGTTTTGCATAGAACAATTACAGTGCAGCCCTATATGTCTACTCAGAAGTAAGTCCTATTAAGGTCAATAGAACTTACACCCAGGGAGTTGGAGGCTTACATTTTTACCCCCATGCAAAGGCTAGGTAAAGAAAAGAAGAAGAAAAATGACTTACCCTCTCTGAAGCTGAGCCACTGCTGCTGCCGGTGCGGCCACAGCTCCAAGGCCAGGCCGGGGACGCCAGGCCAGGCTGCCGCAACTCCAGGACCAGGCCAGGCCAAAATAAAGGCTCAGATTGCCAAGAGGAGGGGGGGGACGAAAGAGCGCTCTTCACCCCTCCCTCTTGGAAATCTGGGCCTTTATTTTGCACGTCATCACTGCGACCTCCAAGTTAAAGGCCCGGATTTCTGAGAGGGAGGGGTGAGAAGCGCTCTTTCACCCCCCCTTCCTCTGAGTAATCCGGCCTTTATTTTGCCAAAATAAAGGCCCGGATTGCTCAGAGGAGGGGGGGGGGGACGAAAGAGCACTTCTCACCCCTTCCTCTTGGAAATCCGGGCCTTTTTTTTGGAGGTCATGACTTTGATGACCCACGAGGAGGCCGGGTAAGTGCTGGGCGAGAGAGGCCGATTTGAGCTCTTCTGTGTTTGGGCCTCTGCCATCTCTTCCGCACTGGATCCGGGCTCCTCGTGAGTTGTCCCAATAGCAAAAAGCTCTGAGGAGCCCAGATCCATCGCGGAAGAGGCAGCAGAGGCCCGATATCAGCCTATCCTGCGCAGGCAAACTTCCGGACATAATGAAGATTAATGGGAAATCCTCCCTGACGTCGGTTTGCCCCCCAATTTCCGGACTTGTCCGGGGGGAACCGGACGTCTGGTCACCCTAGTTAATTCTGTCCCTTGGGCTGGATACAAACGTACCATATATCAGAAAGGGCTCTAAAAGAGCTTAAAACTGGAGCCCACATTTGAATCGTTGAGGTTCGGATAATTTTAAAAGCCTGAGGTAAAATCGAAAGCTCAAAACAAAACAAGACTTCTGGGTTCTGTTTTTAGCAAAGGAAAACTTCTCAGAAAGTTTACTCACTTTCAGTAGCGTGCTGTGGGGGTTGGGAGGAGGGTGTGTGTGTGTGTGAAACATTTTCTGTTCTAATACCAAGATATTAAACTATTTGTTTTCACTGAAAGGCTAGCTCAAGTCTTGTGACTCGTTATTTACTATTCTGGTAACCGTGGCTGCATCTGCAACTGATAGTGTTTCCTCAGAGAGAGATCAGATTCCACTGGCAGCCTGCCAGCAGGCATGTGACTGCAGCAAAGGGAACCCTCCATGCCAGACATATAAGTAATTGCACAGAACTAGGGTGAGGATTAACTGCCTTTCAGCTTGGCAAATGGGGGAAAGGCCTGTCTTTCATTTCTCCCTCCGATATACAAACTACACATACATACCACCCCCCTCTTTAAGGCGCTACACTGTTGTGGCCAGCCGGCATTCAAGGTCTGAAACAAGTCCCACATTTAACAGAAGCATCATCCTTGTTTAGGATTTTTAACTACTTTAATTCTTTATCTACATCAGCATCTTAATGGGGTCTAGGGAAATCTTACTCAAGAAGCTTCTTTTCCTGAGAAAGTTCCAGTAAAATGAAAATGGGCCTATGTTTAGAAATGTCTGTGGGGGGAGGGGGGAGGGGGGAGGAGAAAAGAGAACACAGATTTGAATAAAATGTGCATGTGCCGGTTTATAGGAATAGATGCACATTTAGAAATAATTACTGTAATTTAAAAAGAAGAACACTATAGTGAGGAAGACAGTGACCAGGAGACCTCTGTGCTCGCTCAATGTACTGGTCAGGTGCTACCTGTTGATGGCCAATTTCAGGACTCCTATTCTTCCTTCTTACATCTCTTTATCTTTAAACTGGATTGGACAGCCCCTCAAATAGATGACACATCAGCCTCCTATTTATGAGAGACTGAACTTTTTCTAAAGACTTTCAGACACATATCTTCCCAGTGGCACAGAAAGCACGTCTATCCCTGACAAACCAGGGTATTGGCATTGATATTAAAGAAAATGCTATAGGGTATTTTTCACAACAAGAGAATACATGTGAAGACGTTTGAGAGCAGGGGACATGTGCCTTCCACACTGCTCATTCACTAGATACCAGACTAGGTAGTTCCTGTGGAATATGAATATTCACAATGCAGTAGACTCACACTTTGCGGACAAAATCCTATCAGATATTTAAAGCGCTGAAATAAGATCTTGGTTTTATCCCCGCTTATCGCATCCCATTGCACATCTCTTAATTGTTTGGGAAATGGGAAGGGAGCTAAAACAGGGCTTTCACACTGGAAAACTGGCTTCCTAGCAATAAAATTCAAACTACTCTGTTCTTTAAGTTCAAATTTCATTGAAATATGTTGCTCATATTTAAAATTATTTAAAATAAAATTAAGTACACCATACTTGCAGTATTGAACAGCACTTAGAGAGCAATCCTATGGACCTTAGACAGTGCTTGAAGGACACAGGATAATTCAGTTTCCTGGCTCCAAGCTCAGAGACAGGGCTCGGACGTCAGAGCCAGGAAACTGTGCTCCCCACCTCCTCCCTTGCCCCCTCACAGCCAACATAGAGAGAACCATACTGGCTACTTCTACAAGCTCACAAATGCAAGTTCAGAGGCTTACGAGTACCCAAAGCGGAGCAGATTGGATTGCACCCTTAGTTGCTCATGGAGAGTGAATAAGATCCACAAGTGGAATCCACCTGTTTCCACTCGTAGATTGGCCTCACTTCATTTTGGCAACAGAATATATGGATTTGTGGGGGATTACTGGATCAAACACCCACCTGACTCCCTCTCTCACTGATCTGTGGACTGTGGTTAATGCATTTATAGATGAACAGGCTCTGTATTTGGGTACAAGACTAAGGGTGACATCCAATTTTGTACATCTGCCAACAGAACAGTATCCTCCAGCAGAGCAGAATCCCACCACAGTTCCACGCTCCCCTCCTCAAATCTGCTCTGGAAGGTTGAGGGGCTGCAGAGAATAGGAGCCAGTGGGGATGTTCCATAGCGCCCTATTGAATCACAGTAACACCATATGACATTGACTCCAAAAACTTTTCCTTTTCATTGCTCTTGACTGCTTAGGATAATGGCTCCATGAATGGGTCATCATCCTAAGCAGGAGAGCTCTGAAAGGAGTCTTTATTGACTTAAAGGAATTCTCCCATAGCCAATACAGGAATGAAAGCCCCCTTTCTAATGAAAAACAATCACTTTGAAACTGGAGAATCCAAAGAGATTATCCATTTGTTTAGTTAATAATCTAATTTGTTTTGTGTTTAGTGGAATTTATTATCCCATAGACTTCTTCTGCCCCCCACACCATTTTTAAAAATATAAATACCTGGGTTATTTTGGAATAGAACTTCAAAATGCCAGGATGTGCAAAAGATACTTTTTTTTCTTTTGACACTGCTCTGAAAAAATACAGAGGTACTTCGCTAAGTGAGACTATGGCTGAATTCGGACGACACAAGAAGCAACTGGTGGGGGGGAAACAATTGTCAGTTGTATTCACTATCGTATTGTCCGAATGCTGCCATAGTCAACTCAGCGCTGATCCTAATCCACGCCACAGTTGATTATTTATTACCATGTTGTGTGAGGAGTACCCCCTAGATGAACAACTGTAAAGTTGATTATTACCCCACCACTGACTATCGCGTTGTCCGAATTCAGCCAATGTGTCACATTGCACAATTGATTGTTTTTGAGTAACATTCTCTCAAAGCAGGAGTGCATTGTGTTTTAAATCCCTGCGCAGGAGGAATGACAAGGCTCAGAAGGTGTTTTATTTTGCCTCATTTGCAATCCTCCTCTTTCTGAATATTTTCCTCCATGAAATGAATGCTATCCGGAAGTTATTCAGAGACATAATCAGCATTCATGCACTCAGCCGGCCCTCAGGGATTTAAAGGCAACCGAATGTATGTGCAAGCATAGATGCTTGTTTTACAGAACACATTGCTGTGTAGCAGAAGCTTGTATGGTCTCTTGAGTACTAACAGTTGACTGCATTACTACTTTAAAAAAATGAAAATCTTTTGTGCCTTTTTAACTAATAAATATGCAAAGTGTGTCTGGACTATAACGCCATAACAAGACTTTTATCAATAACAACACTTCCTTGCAGGAAATACTGTGAGATTGGAACTGTGATGGAAAATAGGACCCTCTTTTGTTTTCGAATTTGGGAGAAGAAAAGGCATAAGCAGCGGTACACAGAGAACTTAAGGAGGCACATTCTCCTTAGAGCATCTTGAAGTGCTACAGAATTATAGCAGTTTGTATTCCCAGGAACAGTATTCCCTTTAGTTTTCCTTCTGTATGTGAAGTGGTTTGTTGCAAGCATACATTTTTCAGATTTTTGTGGGTAACTTTGCCAAATCAACCCCACCCACTAATTTGCTTCTATCTAAATACATACATTTATGTGTACTAAAAATAACCCATGTCTTAATCCAACGGCTGGTTTCCTTAAAAGGCAAGTGTTTGGGGGTTATGCAATTTTTTAAAAAAAGAAAGGACAATCTCACACTGGTTTACAACACCCCCTCCCATAAACATGATTTAAACTTTGGAGATAAATTATTTAAAAAAAAAATTTTTTTGTTAAAGAATGATATACACACTGCAAGGGAAGAATGCTGCAATGCCATGAGAGCAATTAGATAGGCATGGTTTGAGCCCAATGTCAGCATTCTCGTCCTCATTGTTGCATTATGCTAGCATAAAACGAGACACAGTAGCACATCTGTAACTTGCAAAGGTGGAGAAGAAAGGTGGAGAAGAGAAAAGATTATATGAGACATTCAGTCAACAGAATCCTGTAGCTTTGTTAGGGGATGACAGCTCCACACATATATTACGTCTTCCTGTGTGGGTTGTGTGCACATATATAGCTAGGTAACAGCGCAAAGGACTATGGCCCAATCTACACCAAGCAGGATATAGCACTATGAAAGCAGTATATAAAAGGCAGGAGCCACACTACTACTTTAGAGCAGTATTGAAGTGCATTGACAACTGTTGGGGCCCATAAACACATACCATATACTGCTTTCATAGTGCTATATCCTGCTTGGTGTGGCTCCTGCCTTTTATATACCGCTTTCATAC
This sequence comes from Anniella stebbinsi, assembly GCA_029215795.1. Classification (NCBI taxonomy): domain Eukaryota; kingdom Metazoa; phylum Chordata; class Lepidosauria; order Squamata; family Anniellidae; genus Anniella; species Anniella stebbinsi. Next base: position 85,657,771 of record JARDYH010000005.1, on the reverse strand, counting down.
TGCTTTCATAGTGCTGTATCCTGCTTGGTGTAGTTCTGGCCTATGTTTCCTACAAAACGGAGGCATAGTAATGAGTCAGATCTATTCTAACAAATCTTGCAGCTAGTTCCTAAGATAGGGCACATCTGTGTGAACCATCATCAATTCACCTGTATCCTAAGGTCATTTGCCAATGCCCTTCTCTGAGTGTCTCCTTCATATCAATCAGAGAGGGTGTTTGGCTGAGGTGCCCCAGGTACGGAATGTCCTCCCCAAGGAAGCTCAGCTGTCACTAACAGTGTCATCTTTTAGGCACTGGGCAAAAGAACCTTTTCATATGGGCATTTAAGCATTGTCCTTAGATATCTGCTGTTTTTATTGTTGGCTTGTTTTAGTGTGTTGTATTTTAGTGTTATGCTTGTTCTTTTATGTTGTTGTAAACTGTCCTTGAAACAGTTTCTATAAAATAAAATAAACAAAACCACAATGAATGGCTATATCTTTTGCACAATCGGCAGCATAGTATTCTAGATTCGACTGGGCAGGAAAAAAATCTGATTGCAGTCCGTGTGAAAGCACATAAAAGTAAACAGCATTTTCACACAAACCACTGGCATTCCAAAGAACTCCCATTAGGGTCACAGCTCAGAGAAAACCCTTGGAATTGCTGCTTCTCAGGCCCAAAGGGATCTTGTCCCTTGAATGCCACAAGCATTTGACTGTAACCCTATTGTCCATTACAAAAAAAAATAAAGCCCGTATTTGGAAAAAAAAAACCAGAAAGAAATGGAGGGGAAAATATTACAAGAACATAGAATCCGAACATGTTTACTGTAAAGAATAAAAATAGCTTTACAATAATTTGATTTAATTTCCATTGTCCAGACAGATATCTCAAAGAAATGGTATGGCATTTTGCATTTTTCTAGGTCTCAGATAAATAGATCAACTAACCTCTTAATAGAACACTACAACCTCGATGATTACTAGTTGGCGGTGCCCACTGATTTTTGGCAAGTCACTTGAAGACCTAAGTTTCTGGGTTGGGGTATCTTAACAGGTGATATTAGAAATGGCATCAGTACCATAAATAAGTGAGTTGTTTTCCTTTCCCTCTTTAAATGCTCTCTCTTGCATAACATAAAAATAGGCTCATCATTTCTATCCCCTCTGTAGAATGGTAAATGTATCTCCCAAACTAGCTGGTATTTTAGTCTCCATTTGATTTCAGCATTTGATCTATTTCTTGACAAAAGGGTGTTGTAAGGAAAACCACTCCAGCCATCCTACTACCTCACAAAATACTTTTTACACTGTGCAATTTAGAGCACTCAAAAGGGGGGACTTAACATAGAAAACATCCTGGCTACAGTAGTCCTTCTACACATTAACATGCTCAGTTAAAAAGTAAAATCACCCAAAGGTAGTTTCATTTCCATGAACGTATCTGAGATTTTGTGCATCCAGTTGTACTGCTATAGAACAATATTTACTACACCATGGAAACCTGGGCATAAAACTGGAAGTGTTCTGCACATACACACACACACACACTCCCAACAAATTATGCAATCAACATGCCAAGTGAATTGCCACGTTTTTATAATGTGTTTAAAGGCTAAGTTAAGACATCTCTCCCTGGTAACTATAAAGCTGAGTGCCTTTCACCTTTCCAAACATTTTCACTCCATTTGCACCTATTACCATGCTGATAAATGATCAGTTTCTTTGGATGTGCTCCATGGGTCAAAAGGAACAGAACCATTCCCAAATTAGTAATGGAACAGAAGCAAAAAGGAGACACAATCAGGGATAAAGTGAGTACTGTTCCTTCCAGAGGCACAAAAGGGAGGGGGGCCCATCCCATGTCAAACACTAGCGCAGAGCCATCCAGACTAACAACTGTTTGCCTTGGCTGCAGATGCCCTGCTAGAAGCAAAACTGATCATATGAATAAGTGCAATGCTCTCCAACTAAGCACTTCCTCTCCTTCAATCCCTCCCTCCTTCCCTAAATACTGACTACAACGAGCACTCTGAGCTAAGTTCCTTGCAGCATTGTTAAGGTTAGGTCATGCAAATATGGATTTGGAATGGGCTTCAACCGTTCCAAGGGGGAAAAGCAGCTCTTAAACTGTGCTGCCACATTTGCAAATATTGCTTGTATCCAATTGCAATTTGTTGAGCAAGGAGGATGGCCTTGAAGGGGTCTGCCAGTGAAACGCACTCAAGGGCCCCTCTGCAGCAGTTCTTGAACAAAACAATATTTGCTAGGATTCTGGTCCATAATTTGAGCAGACATGAGGTGGCAACTGCTGCTTCAAGGGAAGCCCCGAAAGTGTCAGTACAATCACAACTTTCTGTGCTTGTACTGAGTTAGATCATGGATCCACAGAGCCCAGCAATTTCTACTCTGACTGGCATCAGTTCTCTGGCAAAAGTTCTTCCTAGCTCTGCCACCTACGATCCTTGAACCTGGAGATGTCAAGGACCTTCTGCATGCTTTGTGCTGTACCACTAAGTTTTGGGCCCTCTGCTCATCATATCCTTCTGGCTTTAAGTAGAGACAGTGGAATCTGAAGCTGATGGCTCCTCTCCTCAGAGCCAACCTCAAAGCACTGGAGACTCTTCAAGACCTAAGAGTAGGGCACAATCCATCAACCCATGCATACCTCTTTCTGATAGTCTCCTGAAAGGAAAAGTATTTCCCACCTCTCATTGTTATAGAGGTTGTATATGGGTGGAGGGGTGAGGGGGATGAGGCAACATTAGCATTCAGAACAATGAAGCGAGTGGAAATAATCTAATACACCTTCTATTTTCACCTGTCATTCTTTTCAAGGGGGAAAAATGTCAATGGCTGACTCAAATTTTACTACAGGAGAAATACTATAGAATTAGTCCATCACAGCATATTATCAGCTAAACTCATGAAAATGAGCACAGCAAAGCTGTGGCAATTATAGACAGCTAGATATACAAACAAGGTGGAGCCCTTCAGCCCAAATCTAGTTTTGATGTGGCTTTCTGGGCTTTACAGGTTATTGACAGCTGTTTCAGCAGGCATTCCTTTCACCCCATCTCCTCTCGGTGAAGTTGGGATCATTCAAATATCCCTAGGAATTGGCAACATGCTTTCCTGTACATTCTCCAAAAGTGCAACAACTATAGTTGCAATTATCCCACCCACTCTCTGGTTCTATGATGATTATATTTATTTATCTGTTTACATTTGTAGCCCACCTTTTCTCCAAGGAACTCATCCATACAGACTCACAACCAAACAGAGAGGTTGGCTACACAGTAGAAACTTGCCCCAGGTTATTTAGAGAGGTTCATAGCCGAGAAAAGATTTGAATCTTGGTTTTTCCATGTCCAGGCACAATCTTCTAACCTCTGAGTCACAGACTGGTTATCTTATTTTACTGTGGTGAACAGTAACTATAGATCTCAGCTGGGAGATGAGAGGCTTCACTTGAACATTTTCTTTCCAGATTTAGGAACCCTGCCATTGTTTGCGAAAGAAGCAGCCAAATGCTTGGCAACAGTATACAAAAGTTGGGAAACCAAACTCACCTGAATTCGTTTAAGGCATCCACAATCCTGTTATATGCCAAACTCCGCTGGCTGGCATCAGCTGATCTACGGCTCATTTTCATAGCCTTGAAAAGAATCGTTAAACATGTAATCGACAGCAGGCATAGCAACTAAGAATAAAAAAACAAGTCATGTGCTACCCTCTATCTCAGGTATACCCGGACAGACAAACAGGCTTTGTTTTTTGTACCAAGATAAAGGTTGGCTCCTTGCCAAATTTCATATCAAGGTAGAGATATGTGCTGCACATATATTTGCATTGTCTTTCTATTCCACACTTTTGCTTGCAAAGGGCTATAAAGAGGTCCAAGGTTTCCCACACTGACTCCCTCGCTGCGGAGCAGGGAAGAACAGATTTAAACAATCCCTTGAATTAATCTACTTGCAGCCAGTAGGAAACATAATTCATTGTTTCAGTGATAGGATCCATTCCATGAGTAAGGGGTAAAACTGAAGTGGAAGTGAGCTACAATCCTTAGGTAATTAGGAATCCTATTCTCACCTCTGCTGTCCTCTTGAAACAAATGACCAGGACCCAATTCAAACACTTTCTGGGTAAAAGTAAGAAACTTCACATGGTATAGGATAGCCTTCTCCAACCTGGTGTCTTCCAGAAGCCCCAGCATTCCCAGCCAGCCTGGCCACTGGCCAGTCCAAAACATCAGGGGAAGGCTGGGGAAGGAGCATATGCACCCTTCCCCCAGGCAGATAACATACCCTTCATCCGCACAATCTTCCCCCTGCCCTTTTAAGGGAAGGCATTGCACGGATCGTGTGACTGCATGACCAGGGGTCCTGGTGGAACATTCCCGTCATATGAGACGATATCTGTGCAAGAGAGAGGAGGTGCCACACCCACTCCTTTAACCCACAAAGATACTGGCCTAAATAAGAAAAAGCAGTCTTTTGCTCAACAGAAGTATCATCCCGTGGACCAAACTAGACACAATGTTAATTGCATGAATGCAATTAAAACACATGTTGCATAACAGCTGCAGGGATACCTGAGCAGCCTCAGGATGGTGGGGAATGAGGTTCAACTCTGCTCTCCATGCCACCGCTTTCAGTTAAGAAACCATATGATCATGGCTTATACAGAATCAGACCTATACCTTTATCTATCTCAATAGTGTCTACTCCAGCCTTCTCCAACCTGGTGTCCTCCTTTGGCTTTCCACTCCCATCGGGCCCATGCAGCATAGCCAATGGTCAGGAATCCTGGGAGTTGTGGTCCAAAACATCCCAGACTAGACCAGGTTGGAAAAGGTTGGTCTACTCTGAGAAGCAGCTGCTCTCCAAAGCCACAAGCAGAGGACAATCCCATCTGCTGCCTCAACCTGAGATATTTTAACTAGAGATAGCAGAGCTGAACTCCAGGCTCTTACGCATGCTAGACATGTGCTTTACCACTGAGCTTTGACCCATCAAAATTCAGTGTTACTGAGACTGTTTATGCACTCGCCCAATACCTCTTTCACAATATGGACTAGCACTTCTAATTTAATACTAGTATACCCCCAATATTGTCAATATTAAACTAGCAAAACCAGGTTGGATTTTATTATTTTACTTAAGAATGGTTGTTCGCTGTCTTGGTGGCTTTTTCCTTTTGGCAAAATGGGCAGTATCATCATCATCATCATTATCAATTACATGAAATTAGATATTTAAATGGAAATTTTGATTGGAGTAAGGAATAAAATATAGGTAATGGTGATATTTACCTGCTCTATTGCACTCTTCAGTTTGTTCATATGGCTCTCAAAAAGAGGGAAGTGTGAAAAAAAGAATTCATTAAATTTGCTATTTTCTTCTTCATCCTTTGAAAGTGAGAATATCACCCCAATCGCTATCTTCTTTTTCCTGACAATTCCTGGGCTCGGGTTGGCGCTGTCATCTGACAAATTAAAACTTTCTTCCACCGACCTTTGGGGGGACCAAAAGGTTGCATAGTAAATTACTTCAAAAAAGTTACAAACTATTTTCTAATTAGAGCTCCAACATATTAAGGTGGACCTCTTTTCTCTGAAATAGATAAAAAGCTTGTAATCTCTGCTAGAGCTGATCTCGGACAGTATTCTGATCACAGCAACATGGGATGAGAAACTTATTCTCTCAGTCCAGTAGCCTCAGTCCTACACCATAGTCAGAAATTGTCTGTACATGAATAGGAACAGGTATATAGCATGTACTGTTGTAGCTGCCCTCACGCTTTTGAATTAACATGAGATGGAGAAAAAAAAGAAAGCTCCGTTGAATGTAAATAAAGAATACAAATAAAACTGAAAGTTACAGTAGAGCGAATAAATTTCCAATGGGTAGACCTATTTAAATGTTTAGGGGTCCCATTTCAAATGCATGAGGGGACTTAAATCATAAACGTAACATTGAATAAGATCAGGGTAAAACATTATGGGTTAAATCCAATGTTCCACTAGCAGATGTCTGTAGCATGATGGGATTTTCTCCCTCTCTGCTCCCCACTGAAGCCCTTTGTGTCCCCCTCCCCCCAAATAAAACCTGCTCCAAAGGGTTTTACTGCACTCTGGAGCAGATTTTGAGGCCGTGCAGGGAGCTGAGGAGGGGAGGGATCCATCCTTCCTGTTTCCACTGACAGAACTGCTTCTCTCAGCAGAACGGTACTATTGGATACAACCCTATCTGCTAACTCTAATACCTTAAAAAACAACCCTTGCTATTGTATGAAAAAAGATCTTGCAGGACATTCAGAAAATGCACCAAGACATTGGGTTTTGGCTATCTTTCCAAATAAGTACATACATAAGTTCCATACGGAAGTTTGGAACGCATTTTCTATCCGCTGTAACTCACCACCTAGGGAAGACCCCATTCTCCAAGCTGGTGGTCTGACTGCGACGCCAGCGCCTTTGGTAACTGCTAGCACAGCTTCTGTTTAGTGAAGAGCCCGGAGAAGGAAATGGAGTGATAAGCAGGCTGCTAAGGGATGCTGTGATCAAGAGAAAGAAGGAAATTGTTTCTTTTAAAACTGTTCTGCGAAAAGAAACAATATTTTGTGAATGAAGTTCTAATGTTGAGAGCGTGATCCTGTGGGAAGAGCTTCAGTCGTCTACCCAGGTTTAACTCCCTGCCAACTCATGAACACAAATCTGAAAGAAGCAGATTCATGCATGCAGCTTCCTGACAACAATTTTGCTGAAATTTTTGTGAACGCTGGAACCTGAATCCAACCATGATTTGTATCAAACATAGCATAAGAAGAGCTGTTCTGGATCAGCCCAAAGTCCTATCTAATACAGCCTTCTATGCACAGAAGTGGCCAGCAAAATGCCTATGGGAAGTCCACAAGCGGACATGAATGCAATAGCAGTCTCATGCCTGAAACCTCATCAACTGGGATCAGAAGCATAGCAAAGTGTGCCTACTATTGTGTAAAAATGCTTTCCCCCTGTCTCCCTCTGCCAAAAGGGGCAGGGATATTAGGTGATCAGTGACGTCAAGTGACTACACCAATTAGAGCTGATGTTAGGTGAATAATAATAATAATAATAATAACGATTTATTTCTTACCCGCCTCTCCGTCTAGATCGAGGCGGGGAACAACAACATGATAAAATACATAAAACTAATTAAAACATGACAAATATTATTAAAACTGCATTAAAACATTAAAAGTAATGCCCCGGGTGCTGGACATGGGATTCCCTCCACAGCATCTATTTTTATGTTATCAGCACATGGAAACTTGCTTCTTTGGATTTGTCAGCCTTGATGGATCAGGATCTAGAAATTTAGGACATGATTTGCTAATTTGACAGGGTGGCAAGGGAGATTCCTGGCTGTACGCCTTTTAAGTGTGCACAGCAAGAAGTCTCTATTGGTGGCCTCCTCCACTATCTTTCACCCTTAGCACTGCATGTACAAGCTCTTCAGTATTAACAAGCCAATTTCAAGAACTGTTGTGAGGATCACAGAAATATCAAAGAGAAAACACTTTGCACTTCATAAAGTGCTAAATAAGGTATTAGTCGAATGTGATAAAAATCCATGCGTGTTGCAGATTTTTGTCATTGCCTATTAACCTAATAAATATATATCAGATACACTGAAATAAAGTAAGGGCGCAATCCTATGGAGATAGTTGGCAGCCTCCAAACTTGATCTTCACCTTTGCTCTCCAGCCACCCTACATATCTGCTAAATGAGCAATTTCGCCTGTCTGGCAGAGGTGCTTCGGAGTGGGAGGGAAGGAGGCTGGGGCGGCCATAGGAAACATTGCAGGGCCAATGCCCCAGTCTCCTCCCCTCTCCCAGAAGACCCCCCATTCCCAGTCTCTGCCCTCCATTTCTGAGCACAGAGACATAGCCACAACTTTGCTGATTATAAGGTGGAAGGGGCGGGACCAGGGAGCACGGTTTCTGGGTTCCAAGGTCAGTGCCCGGTTTCCAACCTCGGAGCCCAAAAATTGAACAATCCTATGTCCCCCCAGACACTGTCTGGGGGCTCCCCAAAGCACTGACTATACTGGTAGATACTGAAGGGAAAGTGCATCTTAACGACTTCTAATTTCAGATGTCCAAAAGCAGAAACAGATCATACTTTATTTACAGATTAAATGAATACATAGTACTGTCATAATGTCTTTATTTCCCTGACAAATACGTTACCAGATCTTGCGATTCCACTGTCTCTGTCTTCATTCAGTTCCCGCCCAGGCATGTCCATAGGGTTGCTGTGAACTATGCAGATAAGGACATTAGTTAACACAAGAATTGGAAAAGTCTCTTCCATTTCATAGTGCTCTGTTTAATTATCCAAATAAATCATGCTGATTGGCTGCATTCATTTAGGACTTCGAAAATAACAGCACAGCACACACACAAATACACACGTACCCATCACCAAGAAAGGCTGCAAAGCTGGTCAAGCCAAAACAGTCGCTTCTACAAGTGCTCAGGCTGCACCCGCTCAAGCCTGCCTCTTTATTGTAAGGCAAATGAAATAATAATGTAACGAACGGGAAGTTAGCCATAGAATAAAAGCACTCCATGCAAGCAATAAGCAAGATACTAAAGAAGAAATTTATAGCAAACAGCTCCACAATGGGTGCTCTAGGACAAATGGGTTTTGCATTTAGACTTCTATTGCTTCTTCAACTAAGCATGAAGCTATCTGTATTTGCAGCCAGTTCTTATTAAACAGAGAGGTGAAATCTTAGTCACCAGCTAGGATTTCATCCACCAGATCAAAAGCCTCTTGATTGCAATTATTTTAGAAGTCATAAATTTGTCAGATCCATGAAAAAATATATCTAAACCAGCCATGGAAATAAAACTTGGTTAATAGAAAGCAACAACAAAAAATCACCCTATTTATTTCAGGTTTATAGGTCAATAGGGAAATATTATATTTTTATGATGGAGTTCAAATTAAATCAGCTAATGACAAACACCCTCATTAGGAATTTTCAAGCCCCATCCAAATTATTTCCTTGGTTTGAAATAAGGAATAAGGGTTATGGTTTCTTCAAATTTTAGCATATTAGCATAGCCTTTTCTGTGATCCATCCCCACTGTGTGCGTGACTAATGCCTGATGAGTTTTTTTAAACCATATTTTATTTCCAAAGCCAAACTACAAAATCCATTCAGCTTTGTCACACCAGCTAAACTATCCACACAGCACATAGCAAACCTGCAAAGAAAGAAGCGCTCCGGATCAGGCGGAGCGGACCTTGTTCAGAGAACGCCCGCCTAGGGCTGCAAAGCTGTGAAAAACCTACATGGCAAAACGTAAAATACATATGAAAGAATGAGGTTAGTAAAGCAGAACAGATTCAGGGATGGGGAGGGAGAGATACAAGCCAACACAAACGCAGACCCAGACACAGCAAAACCTACAACTTTTACACTTGTAAATAGGAGTTCAAGCTGGTTAACACCATCCTTTTTCAGGTTGAGATAGCACCTTTTATGTAGGCATTTCCTTACTTCACAATAAATCAATACATGGAGGTGGGGGAAATTCAAATTATTTTGAAAACAGATCAGTAGCACTCTCATTCACTCCGATTAGCTCAATCCACAATTCGTTGTATTGATGTAATTCAAAATGTATCTATTTCTAAATGTGCTTGAGGATTTAAATCTTTCAGGTTGACCAATGTGTGTATGCGTACACGCGCAATGCGAAGGCTCGTAAAAACAGTGGGAGAAATTGGGAGGAAACCGGGGGGGGGGGGTCTGGAATTTCTTCATTCCCCTCCCTCATTTCCTCCCCAGGGCCTTCACATCAAGACATTCGCGTCTGAGAAACACTGAGCTCAGAGGCAGCAAAGCACTTTGGCAGGTTAGTTCAGTTTGGTTCTCTCACCACAACAGTTGCTTTAAGTGGTCAAAGTGTTGGCCTAGGACAATCCAGGTTCAAATGCCCCCATAGCCATGAAGGTCAACTCTCAGCCTAACCTACGTCACAGGGTTGTTGTGAGGATAAAATGGTGGTGGTGGGAACTTTCTCTGAGCCCAATCCACCTCCTCAAATGACTGATTGACTGCAGGCAAATTGAATGGGAAGGAGTCCTTTGGTCTCCCCTTCCTTTTCTCTGAGCAGTTCTTCAAGGCTTAATGTTTTCACCAAAGCAAATGGAAGCATTCTCCAAGCAGCCCCCACCTGCTTTAATGAAAGCATCCACGTGCCTGTGAGAGATGAAAGTTTCCCCTTTTTTCCCATGAGAAGAAAAACCTGAGGTGAAGGAAAAAGGAACATTCTTGTGTTTCTCTTCCGATAGGAGAAAAAAATGGGAAGTGGATCCTTTGATCATGGCCTTCAGGTTTTAATCACCAGCAGCATCAAGCACAGATTTGCCGAGACCTGGTTCACCAAGGACATCCAACTGTGTGGGTGGACTTTAATATTCAAAAGGCTACATTGTCCTATAAGGCTTGTTTCTTTCTGTTAATCAGTTGTCTTAAAAGGAAGGTAAGCGTAAGGACTAACTGTTCCACCCAAAAGCGGGTGGGCTGGAAAAAGTTGGCTTGTACACAGTATCCTCCTAAAGCACACAGTAACCTTTTGAAGACCAAGAGTTGGCAAGGATCAATGGGTCATGAGTATTCTTTTTTATTTATTTTAGTTTCTAGAAATGTTCTGGTTACAGATTAACTATTTTTTGGCTTTGCCTGACTCTTCGTTTCCTCTACTTTAAAACGTGAAACTATAAGAACACATTGATGAGTGGGCCATACTTTGGTGCATGTTCATCGCACACTGAAATCATAGTGAAATACTTATACCTCCTGACATAAAAAAGTACCACCACATAGTGCCTAGTAGGGTGTCCATATGAAAAGGAGGACAGGGCTCCTGTATCTTTAACAGTCGTATTAAAAAGGGCATTTCAGCAGGTGTCACTTGTATGCATGCAGCACCTGGTGAAATTTCCGATTCATTACAATAGTTAAAGCTGCAGGAGCCCTGCCCTTTTTGTATCTGGTCACTCTAGTATAGCTCCTGCAGCTTTAACTGCTGTGATGAACAGGGACTTTCACTAGGTGCTGCATGCATACAAATGACCCCTGCTGAAATTCCCTTTTCTATGCAACTGTTAAAGATACAGGAGTCCTGTTCTCCTTTTCATATGGTCACCCTACTACAACGCATAGCTGGATGGGGCATGCTGGGAATTGTAGTCCAATACATCTGTTAGGCACCAGGTTGTAGAAGGCTGCTCTAGTAATACCCATTGGCACTAGCTGTGGACATTTTCCCTGTCAAGATCATTTTTATGCATAGTGGAAGAGTACCACTCTATCAGGACATGCACCTGGTAGGACATGCATTATCCACATGTACCTAATTCACTTGGCTCTTTTGCAATAAAAAACTGATTCACAAGTCATTAATGTCACACCAGGAGTTAAGAGTGGGGGGAAACAAGGCCTGTAAGATTCAGTATCCTCTTAAGCGAGCATAAATCAATAAAGGCCATTTATGTATGTAGTACACAACAGCTCTAGTGGTCTGTGCTACTTTCACATTTATGTAAATGACAGAAATATTAATTAGATACTGTTTGAAACTCATTGTATAAGGCTGTACTCAAAACAAGCAGCGACCATCATAAATCCAACCATATAGAGACTGCTCCATGTGGAAAACCATCCGTGCATCGTGTCTTACCATGTAGAATGTACTGCCCTTACTATACGCCTGCTTACAGTGCTGATAGTCTAACTACGAGCTGTGTGAAGAAGTACTTCCTTTTCACTGTCCTGAATCTCCCACCAAACAGCTTCATGGAATGACCTTGGATTCTAGTATTATGGGAGAGGGAGAGAAATGTCTCCCTATCCACATTCTCCACACCATGCATAATTTTGTACACCTTTATCATGTCTTCCCTCAGCCTCCCAAGCTGAACAATCCCAGCTGTTGTAACCTTCCCGCATAAGGGAGATGCTCCAGTCCCGATCATTTTAGTTGCCCTTTTCTGCACTTTTTCCAGCTCTACAATATCTTTTTTCAGGTGTGGTGACCCAAACTACACAGTATTCTAAGTGTGGTCACACCATAGATTTGTATAAAGGCAGTATGATACTGGCAGTTTTATTCTCGATTCCTTTTCTAATAATGCCTAACATGGAGTTTGCCATTTTTACAGTGGCTGTACACTGGGTTGACATTTTCATTGAGCTGTCCACCACAATCCCAAGATCCCTTTCTTGGTTGGTCACTGCCAGCTCAGATCCCATCAGGTTATACTTGAAGTTGGGTTTTCCCCCCAACGTGCATCACCTTGCACTTGCTTACATTGAACCGCATCTGCCATTTGGATGCCCACTCTCACAGCTTGGAGAGATCCTTTTGGAGCTCATCATAATCCTTTTTTGTTTTAACCACCTTAAATAATTTAGTGTCGTCGGCAAACTTAGCCACTTCACTGCTCACTCCAAATTCCAGAACTTTATGTCTGAAATTATTCAAACCTTTCCTTGAGATGCGTTCTAAAATAATTAGCATGTGGCGGATGGGGGCCACCTGAAACCACTCCTTGAGTATCTTAAAGTGAAGAACTCATAAAAATACCACAGAACAACCAGCACAATCATGTTTATTGTGTGGAAGCAGCAAATGCTACAGTGTGCCATAGGTGTAAAGAAATCACTTTAGTTATATACTCTTGATTTTTAGCCACCTATTAAAAGCTAGTCTGTTCCTAAAAGCTGAACGATATCGATTAAAGAGATAGCTTAAAAGGGTATTTGAGCACATGGTTCATTTAAGTATATGGAACAATCCCACTGGTGTTATATATGGGTTCACTATGGTTTGACCTTTTAGCCAGCCAGGTTGATTGGCCATTAGAAAGCCAAATACACGATTCTAAAAAATTCCGCCCAAACAGGTGGCACAGAGAACAGAAAAACGTAAATAATGTAGCCTGTGGGAAAGGAGAAGGTTTTGACAGGATCATTGTGTTGTTGTATTTGCTGTCACAATGCAATTATGGAAGATTAATTAGGCTGCTAGGGAACACCTGCATGGATAAGGGCACCTAACTGAAGTGAAAACAAAGAAATAAAAAAACTACCAGTGAAAATAATCATGATTAATAAAGCTCATTCTTCACATTTATTAAGTGATACTCAAAAATAATTGGCAAGGAAAAATCATGTTTGGATCCAGGGGAGACCTGCAGGAGCAGAAAGGTACACTTCCGCTGGTGCAAAGCAGAGCTACCAATTTCTCTTGATTTCCCCGCCCCACTGTAGCCTCTCATGCTCCATCACATGCCCCTTATAGAGCAGCCATTGGAGGAGTGCTGGAGGCTGTGGGAGAGCCAGGAAAGCCCCATTGTGCAAGTAAAGTTCTGCTCATTTATCTCTGAATCCAACTTATAAAATACTAGGAAGAACCAAGCCAGTCTTGTTCCCTGACAGCAACTGAATTAGCATAATCTAACAAGGCAATAGTAGGAGTAATAGTGGTGGTGGTGGTGGTGGTGATGATGTTGATGTTGATGATGATGAGAATATCTGTATAGTTTATGAGCACAGGAATTAGCTCCTGTTTGGGACAGACTTGTACAAAGAACAGGTGCACGGTTTGGGAATGCTCCTAGTTCTAGATGTGTTGCTAGAGCAGAGGTGTTGAATTTCTTTCAACCGAAGGGCAAAATTCCATCTAAAGAAACCTCTTGGGGACTGCAGTCCAGTGGAGAGCAGAGCCAAAGGCAAATGGGGAGAGGGCAAAATATTAAAGATTGCAGCACGCTTTAGCTTAAAGCTCTTACTGTCAATAACTTAGCTTTAGGAGAGACATTTCAAGAAACCACCCAATTATCAGCAGTTGGGGACAGGAGGTCTGGCTGCGGAACCTCGGAGGGCCAGATTGGGATTCCAGGTGGGCCACATTTGGCCCCTGGGCCTGAGGTTCAACACTCCTGCACTAGGGTGGCCTTGGTGGCCTGGAGTGCCTTTTGCCAGCTGTGGCTATTCGTGGGCAGGAATAGTTTGGGCCACGCGATTCATGGCATACCATTTCTTTAAAATGTAGCTTCACAATTTGTGGAAATTTGACTGAGTTTATCAGTCTTCAAAAGTCTTATGATACAAATATCCCAAGGAAGCCAGCTTCTACTTACCTATGTTTCCAAGCAGTCCATTCATAATTGTACTGTGATCTGGCTTTAGGGTATTGCTGTCCTGATTAATGAACTCAAGACTGTCTTGAAGCCTACACAGAAAAACAAACAAACAAAACCCCAGTCATTTGTGTCCTGTTACAGTATGTATGTATGTATATGTCTGTGCTCTGCGCATGTTTTCCCTCTCTTATGACCTATAATTTCAAACCAGGCATCTCAGAGAAAAAGGAACAAGGTGGTGATACCCTTTCCTCCAGCTGAAGCCGAAGTGGTCTGAGGCAAAGCCCCGCCCCACTTCCTCACACCCACAGTTCACACAGATCACACGCTGTTTCTAATATACTCACGTGTTTAAACTTCCATAGATGCTGCTTCCAGTTCGAGCTGTAAAAACTTTGCTTAGCATAAGCTGTGGAGGGAAGCTGTGAAACGAAGAGAGCGAACGAGTGAAGATGTTATCATGGAATATAGCATCTTGATTTCTCTCTGCATAATTTGGTATCACTTCCATAATTACAAGAGTTGCAGTCCAACACCTCTGGAGGGCTCTATAAAGCAGAACACTGGAGTCTTGAACATCTCAGGTGTTCTTCACTCCTAGGCGAGGATCCTGACACTTTCCAGAAGAGTAGCACTTTTTCACTTTGTTGTAGTCAGAATACAAGACTTCTATGGACCCTTAAACGCTAACCAATGCATTTGATTTAGGTTTAATTTATTTCAAAGCATTTGCTCCTAGGTGTTCAAGTTGGACTACAACAATGATAACAAAACTAAAATTTAACCATTGAAAATATCCTTTCAATTTAAATATAAAGCAGGACAGAGCAATCTCCAGCCTGCAGGCCTAATCCGGTCTACACTGAGGCCCAAGCTGGCCCACACAGAGTTCAGAACATGCTGTGGGTTCCACACCATGCCCTCCCCAACCTCGCACAACAGGGAATCCTTTTGAATCCCCAGTCAGAGATAAAAAAAATAAGCTGCAAATTCAGCCAGGGCTTTCAGGAACGTACAGATTATATTAAATCCGTTCGGTCAGTGTTTCACTGTTTGTCAGAAATCTTGCTCCATCATCTGCTCATTGACGGAATCAGATTTTTTGTATAAGAATTTTGTTTGTTTGAAAATGCACATAAGCACAACTGCACATTTGGATATGAACAAAATTATACAAATTCTCCCCAAAAGCAAAAAAAAAACAATCTGCAGAATCTGTGTGACTCAGAAAAAGCCAGTCAAGTGCAGAATCCACAGGTCAGATTCATAGAAATCTGAATAATTTCAATCTTTAGCAGATTTCTCTGGCATCTTTAGCTCAGCCCATAGCTCCTGCATGGATGAGAACATGTACACAAGTGCCAACATCTGTACTTCCCGAAGTGTACTAGCGCTGAATTCACAATCTGAACCTGGCAAGAACTGAAGGGTACATGCCGTGCTTCTGCATCTATATCCATCGTAGCATATATGCAAAGGCCCGAACAGGCTGCAAACAATCCATGGGAAATGGGAGCAAGGCCAGCAAGAAAGAGAGATCTCCTTCCCTTTCTCCGTGTTTTCATTTCTATACTTTTTGGCTGTCTGCACAGGGCTAGAGACAACACTGGTCGTTTCTTTGATCGTAACAAAATGAGATCCTGAGAAAAAGCTCTGAAAAAATGAAGCCTTACCGGATTTGATGAATTTTTAAGGTTGAGCCCTTGTAGCTCATGGCCACAGAACCAAACATCATCTCTCCAAGCATATTGGCATCTGAGGAACACTGGGAGCCCTGCAAAATATGCCGTTAATTATTATGCTGCACCATTGATCAGTTTTTGAGCACTCTTAATTAAGGAACTGTATAAATGGGGGGAAACATCATTGTGGCCTAATAAGCACATCTAATCAAGAATCTCTGAAATATAACACTATCAATAATTGCCTACCAGTTTGTGGAGCTACATCTTTTGCACTCTTAAATTTCAGTCCTACATAGTGGTTAGGAATTTACCGCTCTCTGGGCTGTTCACACATGACACAGTTATTGAGTGTGGGTTGTTGTTGAACTGTGGGTTAGCGTGTTTTCTGAAGGATGGCTTGTTAACCATGCAGGGTGGCTTGTTAACCACCCTCAACAACCCAACAACAAACTATGGGTTTCTCAAGGTGGCTTGTTTGAAGAAATTAAGCTGCACTACATGGTTAACAGGCCACCCTGCGGAAAATGTCCTAGATTCAGACAACTCGCTAACCAGTTCAACAAACAAACAACAGTTGAACAATCCACACTTAACCACTGAGTGTGGGTCAGCATGTTGTATGAACCCAGTCACTGGCTGCTGCCCATCACACCAATAATAAACTTTGTACAAATATCTAATACTCCTTGATCTGGTTCTCTCACACATCCGCTGTTGCTGATCTTACACCTTGGCTTAGGCAGACCCACATGCCTCAGAGGTCCCTGGGGTGAGATCTCCATTTGTGCACCCTCCTGCCCCTCACCATGAACTGGTACTGAAGTACATGAAGTCTGACTCTGAGACATGTCCTCCACCCTGTTGGTACTCAACCATCCTGTCACAGAGGGAGTGATTTGGTTTGATGGAAGAACAGAAAGAACCTACTGGAACCTTAAGTAAATCCCCCAAGTAGCATAATAAATCCCCGTCAGAGAATATTCTCCAGATACATTGTAAAACTTGTGAAGGATTTATGCAAAATAATACTAAAATGTTTGAATGCCTACATTCACTGCATTCCATCTGATTTTAATCATTAATTGGCAGTTTCTGCATTGAAGTAGTAGGGCTTATAATTTCACACACATTTAACACTTGGGTAAAGAACACTTATAATTATTTGGCACCAGTCAAATGTGTCAAACTACAGATAATGGGTTGGATCCAGATTTAAGTTAGTCATGAATAACTCAACTCCTATTGATTTTAATAGGTCTACTCTGACTAAATTTGGATCGAAGCCAACATATAATTTTGAGAGTAGAAACTGGCATTTTCTGCCATTAGAACAGAAAAGTTCTCAGCTAGTGACATATCGGGTAAGGGGGGAAATAAAGTTATTGGGAGGAATTATACTGCACAGGGTATTTTTTCCACCATAAACTGATACATATTTTGATTTTCAAAAACATGGTATTTAATGTAACAAAGCAAGGCACAGAAGTAGTATCTAAAACTAGTTATGATCAAACTATGCTATTCAGTACTTCACATTACGAAGACAAATACAATTATTAAGATGATACTGCCAAAGGCCTCAACCAAAACATACTCTTGCATGAATGTCCTATATAGATCAGTGTTGAGTTTCTAATAATATTTGTTCATGATTACAGCTATAAAATCCAACAGGAGCTACCAACTTATAAATCTTGAGGAAAAATCTTGAGCTTGGAAAGTCTTTTCTGCCAGGAAACAACCAGGTTCACACAAGTTGAACCATGCTGGCTTAAATAAGCCACCGCGATCTCTGGGCAACCATGGGCACCCGTTCTGTAATGCAAGCCCTCCTCGTAGCTTGTCATGTCATGCAAAACCGTTGAGGTTGGGTTGTTGCTGTGATTAACAAACCACCCACAACCCTAAAACAGCCCATGGGTTCTGGGTGGTTTGTTAATCACACCAACAACCCACCCATGCCAGGTTCGCATGACACAGCAACCTATGGGGGTTGGGTTATGGATTGGGCCACAGTGGCTTATTTAATTTGATCCTGCAAAACTGGTCTATTATGTATCAAGCAACAAAGAAATCTTGCTAGACCTTTTTCCTTATGCAACAAAATATAGGTAACTGGAAAACCAACGTTACAAGGGCTAGTACAAAATTCTCCCTCCAGAAACTGTTCTGGAAATGCACTGTATCATGTGAAGCGACTTATCAGTTGTCCTGGAGTGTTATTTTTAAAAGTCCACTATTATCTCAAACACCTATCTGTTGTGATGCCGCCTGTCCAGGTTGAGAAAGGTTGCCCTAGAACACACTGGACATATACTGAGTTTGAGTCTGAAGATGGAAAAGAGATGACAAGAGATAACATCCTAAGGCTTATCAACAAATCAAAATGGATTGGCGTCTTTTTAATTTTTTTAAAAAAGTGGCAGGGTACAGGTGAAAGAGGTTTATAAAATTATGCGTGATGCAGAGGACCTTTCTCTCTCTCAGAATGGAGCTGAAGATTGAGAACAAAGAAGAGGGCTTCACATAACATGCCACTATTTTATGGACTTCACTGTCACAAGATATAATGATAGCTACCAGCATAGATGGCATGAAAAGGACATTAGGCACATTATGGACAGAGTATCAGCTTCAGGCACGCAATTGCAAAAGAGGACTATTGCCTGGGGCTTGCCACTATTGGAAACAAATTATGGAATTAGATGGACCTATGGTCTGATCCAGCAGGGCTCTCCTGATTTTCTTGTAAGTTTGTTGCAGACACTTAATAACAAATGAAATTCCTTCAGCTTTTGACAGCTGAAAACCCACAATTGTACCTTACTGCAATGAAATTAATACTTTGTAAGACACTTAAATTATTCAAGAGGAACTGCATCCCATCCTTTGCATGAGACATTTTCATCCATTGACATTACCTTCAGATATATTTAATTTTCCCTCAGTAACTCTTAAGAGAATATTGCCAAGGGCATGTGTTCTTCAATATTGCATGTGGGATACTTATAGATATAGGCTCAGTCGTCAGATAATGCGAATTGTGGTAGAGTTTGTGAGTAAACTCTGCCCGACGTGGAAGATAAATGAGGTAGCAACCTCAATTCCAGGCAGCAGTACACTATTTTCATTGTGTATGAGGAAAAGAGTTCAAAGAAGAAACCCATGTCTCTTCCTGTCCAAACCACAGTAAATACTCTTCCATGATGAGGAAAGAGATAAAAATACATTCACTCTCAGGCTTAATAACACAATATGAAACTGAGTTATATGTGTGTGTGTGTGTGTGTGTGTGTGTGTGTAAGAGAAAGAAAGAGAGAGAGAGAGAGAGAGAGAGAGAGAGAGAGAGAGGTTAAATCCAGAAAGTGGTTAAACCCAGCAACTAGAATGTGTTAGTAAAGCTTGGTAAGCTGGTTTACATCTCATATATTTTCATCATTAAAGCATTATTCCAGAATATGTTATGTTAGGATCATCCCCCCCTAAAAACAGAGAATTACTTCACTACAAAGGGTATAAAAGCTCAGCTCTATTTCAGGAAGGCTGAATAGAAAACACTTGTGATCGGTGCAAGGTGAGATGACAGAAATATACCCAGTCAGATGACTCTAGCTGCACTGGTGGCCAAAAACTCTCCTCTTATGTAAATGTAACTCAAGTTCAATGGGTGCCAGTGTCATAAACCTTTTAAGTGGTCAGCGAGCAAACACTTTCAAACTGCTTTCCAGGCCAAAATAAATGCTTAAATAATTGTCCTATAGCATTATAAGGCTTCGCAAATATTTAAATCAAATGTTATAGACATTTTAAATATACAGTGATGCGGATTGGGGGGAGGGAGAGACCATAGCTATAGTCAAATTACAGATACTTCAATCTTGCAATAAAGGTTTACCATTCAAATTCTGAAAAGCCTATTTCTGTACCATTGGCAAAAACTGATCCGGTTCAGATTTAAGTCTCACGAGAAATCTATTATGGATAGGCTGGAAATTTCCGATGGAAATCTTGAGAATACAAGGTGACCCGAACACTAATGTAACTGACCTTGCGCTAGTGCAAAGCCAATAGTGTTAGCCGGCATATGATGGGCTTTCCAGGGAATCCTGTCATGGGTGTGGTAGAGGTCCCTTACACAAGCACAACATAATTTACATTAGCATCCAAGTAAATTACATTTACTTGGATACTATCCATTATTTCCCAAACTTAGGAGAAAGCTAAAACTTTCTCATAAGCATCGATTACAAACAATGAAAGTGGAAATGAAGTGAAACATTTTTTTAAAAAATTATGTAGCACGTTTCCAGTAAAAAGGCGAGAGATGGACCAACTCCTTGCAACACCAAATCTTGGAGTGACAAGCCGGGCAGGTAAACCCATCTCCAGGGTATCAAGCTCAGGTGCTGCATACTCAGGAGCTCCCTGGCTAAAATCAAAGGACACGATTCCCCCTTTGCCTCTTCTTTCTTCCAATGCAACCCCATTCTCTCTTATTCTGCTAATGGAGAGGAGGAAGGAGCAGGTGTACACACTACATCTGTTTGATATGCCCATGCCCTGGGGCCTCTTAGTAGTTCATTGGCCACTCACTACTCTTCATGACTG
The DNA here is from genome assembly GCA_029215795.1 of Anniella stebbinsi. Lineage (NCBI taxonomy): Eukaryota > Metazoa > Chordata > Lepidosauria > Squamata > Anniellidae > Anniella > Anniella stebbinsi. Next base: position 85,637,280 of record JARDYH010000005.1, on the reverse strand, counting down.
ATTTTCAGATCAGTCGAGCCACCTGTAGTAACAGTCATCCTGCTGCTGATATTCTGAGGATTTCCTATTCCAACCCCAGACATCAGCCATCTGTTTTGCTGGATAAACACCAAAGAATAGCTTCTGGGCTTACTCCCTTCTGTAGAGCCCGAAGCACTTCCTAATAAGGCAATGTTTTCAAACATCTAACTGAAGTCTTGATGCCAGTATGATGCAATTAAAAAGAGGAACTCTCACCTGAAATTTTGAACATTGTTCTTTTGTTTCAGAAGATGAGGAGGAGGAATTGATTGAACTGTCCAAAGAGGAGGAACTGTCTCCTCCGGGTTTGAGCTGGCAACATTTTCCAAAGACTTTCACCTGCACCTCACTGCAGAGTTTCTGGTGGAGAAAAAGGCACAGTAGTTTACATTATGTTTAGCAATCCCAAAACAGTGTTCTGGGAGGTCACATCTACTGAAAGCAGAGTGTAGGAAAAGAAAACTAGGGAGCTTTACTGTGATACAAGCATTTTGACATCAATGAAAGAAAGGAGATCACAAGCCAAGCTGAGCATCTTGTGGAGTCACTTTAGTAGGTCTTATCTGTTTGTAGCAAAGTTGGGATCAGTTTGTAGTTCTCAAATACAACATTCAAAATATCATCATCATCATCATCTGTAGGAGAAAAGCTGAGCCAAATGAATAATTATATGTTAATTTCTCCTACATAACCTCACAGATACCAGACTGGACTACAACTCCGTCTCTATGTATATGGCTGTCCTGCATGTGGATGTACTGGGTGCTAAAACTGCTGGAAAGGACAAGGTTTCAGAGGGTCCTTACAGATAGGAGGCACCCGAAGACATGCAGAAATATATTGCTTAAAATACAAAGAAGCTCTGTGCCACCCTTAAACACCAGCAAACATTGGCAGCAGAGAACTGGGTGCAGTTATGACCCTTCAACCAAGAGTGCCGCCTTCCCCAACCTGGTGTCCTCCAGATGTGTTGGACTGCAATGTTCATCACACCATGCCAACAGGGCTCTTGACCCTGATGGCTGGGATGATGGTGCCTGGAGTCCAACACAGCTGTCAGGCACCAGGCTGGCAAAAGTTGCTCTAGAGTTTGTAGTCAGGCTGAAGGGAAGCAAGTGGCTTCCCTTGCTGGGGCATAGAAGGGGGAGGGATTAGGCACAGAGATTGCATGCCTGAAACAAGCCCCATTCCACCCTGACAAAGGAGCCTTGGCACCGAGAAAGTGAACGCCCCCTTCACAATTGAAAGGACTACGGGGCAAATCATATCCAAAAGTCCATCGAAGTGCAGGTGTGGTCTGTGCTTTCAGTGAAATGTGTACTCAGAATGAGCATCCAGTTCTCATCCCCATTCATATAGGGATGCACATTCGGTTTCACATCCATAGGAACATAGAATGCTGCCTTATACCAAGTCAGAACGTTGGTCCATCTAGACCAGTACTGTCAACACTGACTGGCAGCAACGGCTCTCCAGGATTTCAAGCAAGAGTTTTTCCAGCCCTACTTAGAAATGCCAGGGATTGAACCTGGGATCTTCTACATGCAAAGCAGAATCTCTACCACTGAGATACAGTCCCGCCCTCAATCCAAATATGTATTCTCTTCGGTGACAAGCAGACAAAGGCTTATCTTCCTTCAGTTTTAGCCAGTGATTCCCGATCCTGAAAATTATTCAAGCAAAGAAGGTTGCTTCCCAGGTATGGATCTCCTTAGTTGGACCGGGCAAGAAAGCACCGGGGGGGGGGGGGGGGAGGAGTAAAAGAAGGCCAATCCTTGTCTTCTTCCAATGGGATGGGGGGGGGGAATAGGAATAAAATATGCGGAACGGTGGGAGGGGGATTATTGACTTCCCACTCTGGCAAGGCCTGATGTTTCTTCCATGTTTGGGACTGGTTTTCTAAAGGTCCATGTGCAAGAGGGATTCACAGGAAATCAGACGGCTTTCAAAGGACTGCAGGTACAGCTTTTCAACACAGCTTTACCTGTCGTTCTCTTAATGACAGAGCTTTTGCAAACAACACCTTTATACGATGGGGTGGGGAGGAGTGAGAACAACCCACATACAGCTGTTTATGTGAGTCTTTTCCATCCCCAAAAAGGGTTTTCATAGCAGTTCTGCCTTTGGGGAGGACTATTGGTGAGTCTATATGAATGCCTCCGCCTGGGGACATCAAAAAGCAGCAAGCCAAATCTATGTAAAGCCAAACAGAGACTCTCTCTCTCTCTCTCTCTCTCTCTCTCTCTCTCTCTCTCTTATGGCTGCAACACAAGAATTCACTTCTTCTCATTAGAACAACCTCCCATTATGAGTTTCTGATCGTTAAAGAGACAATGCTGAACTCGTGCACTATTAGAATTGCTACTGGCTGGATTTTTTTTTATTTTTTTTTGGCCCATACAATGGCTGAAAACATGTGAATGGCTATCATATGACTTCACTAGCAACCCGTGAACTAGAATTGCAGTTTATCTCTGACAAACAACAGCGTCTTGGGCTAGGCACAGCATCATGTGATAAAACCACACTGAGTCTGCAGGGTTACAGCATCTCTCACAGCTGATGTCGAAAGTGTGCTCAATGACATTCTGTAGCAAGTAGGCATATGCTAGTATAAAAGATTTGCTATGATGGTAAAATGTATTTCCCAAGTAACCAGTTTCCTAAGCTTGATCTGGCTAGCATGTTCTATACATGAGCCACTTTAAAGCCTCTCTGCACAGTAGCTTTCTGCAAAGCCACCACTAAACGCTATGTCTTGAAGTTGTCGTTTCCTGACTGAAACACCAGGAAAGATTATACCTTTGGCCTTTACAGTGGAATGCAAGGATCCTGTGGGTAAGGAGAGGACAAATGGTCACAATCTTTGGGATACCATCTGTTAGCAATTTGCCAGTGAGCAAATCATGCGCAAAATGCAGAACCCAGTCAAATTTTAGGAGATGCAATTTTAGAAGCAAGCAGATGCTCAGGAGTAACCTGCTGGATACCTAGATCAAGTATCTGAGGTGTCTGCTTCTCCTCTGTGAGGTGCTTGGATCTGAATGTCAATGAAATACAAGATGCAACACACTGCCAGATATTATGCAACAAAGGGAACTGGCTGCCATGTGTGTGCGCCTGGCATATCTCAAGCCTGTTTCCAAAATTACAAAGAGGTAACTGAATAAGTACTGCATAGAGAAGAAGCTTGGGATCCTTGTCCCTGAGAAGAGCATGTTAAGTGCGGTAAATCAACACCGCAGGCAACGTCCTGCTAGCACCATCTGCTGTGCCCATCCGAGCCAGCAGCACAAGGGAAATGTTAGCAGTGTCTCCACAGCCATAGAGTTCTAAAGATGATTTTCTTCCTAGCTCAACGTGGAGATGAAGGCAACTGTTCTACCTCTGCTTCCACTCAGAGGCAGAGCCGCTGAACAAGACCCCTTCCTTGTGTCGATTCAGCAGCCCAAAGAGACTGGCTGTAGCGCCTGCCCCTTATTCTCCAGAAACTCAACCTTTAGAGGCACCAGACTCAGTTTCATGCAGGTCACCTAAAGGTAATGGACTCACTCAGCAGATCCTGTTACTAATCCCGTCAGTAATTTAGTATTCAATGTAAAGTGCTCCCAACAGTGACAGCAGAATGTCTGAATAAACCAGACTTGCTTAAATTGTGACCCACACCTCCACTTTTGGATATACAGGATGCAGATAGGATTTAAATATCCATGCACAAGGCTTCTTAAATGTTGCCTCATCTAAAAGAAAATATACTACTGGCTAGACAGCTCTAAGTCCAACCCTTCTCTGCTATATCTTGGGAATTCCCTCCTACATAAGAACACAATAACCTATCTGCTACTGAGTCAGGCCATTGGTACATCTGCCAGGAGTGTTGGCAATGCAGAACTAAATGGAACAATGTTCTGACTCTGTATAAAGCAGCTTCCTATGTTCCAGTGCAGCCTGGTACTCTCAACACTGACTGGCAGTGGCTCTCCAGGGTTTCAGGCAGAAGCTTTTCATGCCCTATTGGAAATGCCAGGGATCAAACCTGGGACCTTCTACATGCAAAGTAGGTGATCTGCCCCTGAACTACAGCCACTCCCCATCTTTTGAGGCCCTCTCTTATCTTCCTTCCCATGCTTAATGTTATTAATTGAATCAAGTATCTTTAAATATCCACTACTGCTATCCAATAACCATGCTCCTTTCTACTGCAGGCTTGCTATATCTAATTCCCTTGCTTCTTACCCATCTTCCTTCTGTTTTTATAGTCCCTTTTAAAATCTTCAACTTCTCCAGACCATGACAGTGTATTTTGTATCAAGCCTTCTAACTAGGATTGTTCACTGAATACTACATTCTCAGATTTCAAAAGAGACATGGCTGCTAATATGGCCTTGGGCCAGTCAATCATGATATAATGCCCAGGAACACAAAACTTATAGCATCATCTAAAGCAGGACCGGGGCCAAATCTGGCTTCCCAGGGCTCACCAGATGGCCAAACCCCTTTCCCTTGGCCCCACCCTGTTCCCCCAAACACTGAACATTTGGTGGTTTCCCAGCTTTTGTGCAGCCTATTCCCCATCCTCAAAGGTCGGCGTGCCCGTCCTAAGGCTTAATTACTGGCATAAAGGCTTTAAGCTAAAGTACGCTGGCATTTGGGGTATCATGGCCCAGCCCTTTGGCCCTGCCCATCACTAGAATGTGCCTCCCTCAGGCGCCTTTCTGAAATACAATTTGGCCCACAGGCTGAAAAAAGATTCAACACCCCTGATCTAAAGCCATGAAAATCCATAAGTAGCTTTAATGTATTGTGTGACCTTTTAATAGCATCAGTTAAAAAAGAAGTAACATCTGTTTAGAAATCAGCCATCCCATTTACCTGCTCTTGATACTCTGGGATTAAAAAGCAATGCTTCTAGTTACTTTGCCACACAAATGTATACCAATACACAAGATGAGTGTGGCAGACACGTGCATCGTGCAGTGTACCACATGCCCACTTCACTGAACCCAGTCACTTGCCTGTTCCTACCAATGTTCCACTTTTGCGTACAGGGGAAATTGTGTGAACGAGAAAATACCTTGTTCACCACCGTGCAGTTACTACAACTACAGCTGAAGCAACAGTTCAAAGATAACTTCAGCGTCATTAAGAAAGTAAATGGGTTGGAGCCATATCAGTTCAAGCCAGTCTTCTGCGGGCACAGAGGCTACGCATGGGGGAAACTCCGTTGAGGGTAACGCAGCCGTGCTTTTCTCCCCTTGCCATGACACAGGCACAGGCACACAGGCACACACACACACACACACACACACACACACACTGCTTCATGCTCCTTGACTGAAAGAGGAGTAGAGCTAGACGGTGATGGAACCGTTTCCCAAGGGAGGTTTGTCATCCCTACTCCTTGCTTTTCAGGGAGCTTTTCTTTTTTTTTGGCTGAGCCTTTGACACAGTCTGTAGCTGTTCGTAGGCATTTTATTATGATGATTTATGAAGCTGCTTCTACTGCTATTTCTTATATTTATCGTTAGGTTTGTTGTTATTTTACTTTTTGTGTTTTTTATTTGTAAGCTTATCATAGAAAGGCACGCTGTAGATGGACAAATAAAAATGAAAATAAATATGGAGAAGTACACAAAGGCATTCCATGGTTATCCATGTACTGGTTATGTCCAACCTAGATTAATGTAGCGCATTGTACATAGGGATGCCTTTGAAAAAGCACCTGAACCAGGAACATCAATTGGCGGGAATGTGGTGGCTAAATTGTTAACTGGTTCTAACTGCCACAATCACATTACTCCAGTATTTAAATACCTTCACTGGCTCTGGATATGTTTCCAGGCTCAATTCAAATTGCTGGTTTGGATCTTTAAGACTCTCTTCAGGCTCGGGTATCTAAAGGACCACCTTCTACCATATATACCTGCCCATTTCTGTGTACCCTCATGTTTAGAGCAGAGACAGGTGGCTAATGAAAAGAAGGCCCTTCTAGCCCCAATTGTAGAACTTTCCCTCCAGGAATATTCACTTGATGACGTCACTGTTATCTTTTAGGCCCCAAGTGAAGCCCATCCTTTTAATGGTTCTTAAGATACTTTTATTTGGTTGTTATTTATGTGTTTGATAGTTTATTTGGGGGCGGAACCCAATGGGGTGCTTACGCCTCCGCCAATTCCCTTGTGCCCTGCCAATTCTGTCCGCAAGTGGGACCCACTGCTCGCGGAAAGATGGTTTAGCATGACCAGACAACTGGAAATGAGCAGAAACACTTGGTTCAGGAATGGGGCAGGTCAGCAGAGCTCACATAAGGGAGCTCCATCAACCCAACCCAATTGAGAAATGAGCATTTCCGGATGTTTCAGGGCTTCCTCTGGGAAACACAAAATTGCTTTTGTGCAAGTAGTGGGCTCTGGTTGAGCAACTGAATCAGCAGCACCCACCACTTGCACAACAGAATCAACACGGTGCAAGAGATTCAGCAGAGACATAAGCACCCCGCTGGATTATGCCCAATGTTTTTAGATTCTTTGACATTGGGGTTTTTTTTAATGTTGCCTTGAGAATATTTAAACAAAAAGGTGGAATAGGACTTTTCTAAATAACTAAATTGTTACTTTTACTCTTTCCCCCGTATATCTGGCTCCTTTAGCTGGTAGCACTCCTGATCTCATAATTTTCCTTTTGTCTGGAGGGGGTAGCTAGATAGGTTCTGAGGTTGCTTTGGGTAATTGTGAATTATAACCAACAAAAATCAGTAGCACTTTCACAATAAAAGGGGAAACAAATGTTTATTTAAATCAGTTTTACTGAGGCCATAAGGCAGGAGATTAATTTGTATAAGGTTTATTTTACAGTGATACTATATAAATAGTTAAAGAGTTTATTAATGATTGACAGGTTGACTACAAATATTTCTGATATGCATAATTCATGGACTAGATCTAGGATGGGCTGACTTCACTTTTAAAAGAAAAACACCCCAAACTTTGAATCCCTGTGGTACAATGCTGTGTCTTATTTTTATTTTTATTCTTAAGTGCAAGCTCAAGATATCCTGATAATTAAGTACAAGTAAGTGATCTGTGTCAAGTGGTTCTGAGTCTGCTTTGAATTGCATGCCAGAACACCTGAGTCAAATGACCTCCTTTCAAAACCCTCCTCAAAACTAACCTTTTCTCTGAAGCTTTTGACGCAACCTCTAGTTCCCATGGCCTGCTGTAACTTAACCTGAAACAAAGCTTAGGCATTTGTAACTGAAACAAACACACATTCCATATTTGTTTACCTCTGCCTCCACATCACTGCTTCTTCTGCAGCTTTCCCCAGGTTTTAAAACCCAATGCACACTAATGGCACTAAACCAATAAACAACAACACCCAAGCTTAAGACCACAAATGGCTCTGGCTGAATCTGACCAAGGCCTACCTTGTCTAGCATGCTTTGCAAGAATTCCAGCAGCCTGCAGGAGCCAATAGTGCACTGTTTACCTTGGTCAGCACTGTAAGAAGTATTGTAAAGCCATGGCTAAGCAACCAGCAGCCCTGTGCCTGCGCTGGCCCTAGGAGGTTAGAGCAGGACTAGCCACTCTTGAAGAAAGCAGAAGCTGTTGATCACAGTCATTTCTCTACACAAACATTTGTGATCTTAAAAGACATTTTGATACTACCCACGTGGGACTGCCTACAAGACATGTCAAACATTTAACAAGTACACTACATGCTTTCACTGACACGGAAACGTTCCTTTTAGCAGAACTGTTTGTAATCAGGAAGTGTTGACAGAAGATATATTGCAAGCCTTCCTTTTTTTTCATCTTGGCTAGGGTGTGCCTTCTCGTGAACCGATGAGTCCCATAAGCAAGAAATGTCACTCCAGTAGGAGTGGGGAAGAGGACATAGCACTGCCAGGGGGGGAAAAATGCATACATGCCCTGAGAACTAGTTGATTCTCCAATTTTCCTGATAAACAGCTTTGTTCAACACAAAACCTTGCATATGCCTAAGCCAACATAGCAAACACTATATTTGGGGTGGGAGCAAAGATCTATCAATCACAGTAGGATATGTGGGGGTCAACAAGCAGAAGGCATTGAATTCTCAAATGCAGCTAACAGATGCTCTTTTCACAGCAAGGAAACATTTGTCCCACACAATGTTTTACTGCAAAGGGCAAAAGTGCCGTGGGATGCAGCTAGCACTTCATATATGCCGCCAAGTGAAGAACGGCAACTGTTTGCCACTTTGCTGAGAGATGGGATTGGAATACTTCCACTTTCTTTAAAGAGATGTTTGTGTTTCAGAAATCGAGTTAGTGGTCACTTGTTGGCTTATTTTGGTTAAGGACTTTGCATGTGCACACGTCTACTTGAAGGCCTAAGGCTTTGCATCTGAAGAAATACGGTCATTAGCAATAATTGCCAATATTAGGGGTGGGGCAATCTGGAGAACCCGGGGGCCTAAAGTTCTGCATCCCTGGAATAAGCGGAGAAGGATTTTTTGCCGTATAGGGGATTAGCAAAACTATAGGAAAGGATAAATCCTGTGAAAGAAATATGAAGTTGTGAAGGGCTTGGTTAAAACAGGAGATTACTATTATAGTTACGCCATTCAGAGGAATCACTGAAGCCCTGAGGCTTTGCAATACAATCTCTTTTTAAATATATCAAAATAAACATCCTTCTTTGAAGTGCGACTACCAATGCAAAGAATTTATTGTTGAGTCTTCCATGAATCAAGCTTGTGTTTCATTTGAAAGAATGCATAAATAATATAATCAAATTTAAATTAATATTGCTTACCGAGACGGATGCCTCTTCAGTTTTCCTCTTGGCGCTGGAGTCAAATAAAACATTTCGCCCTCTTCTTTCGCAGTCCTGGTATACAATTAGTCGGATCTGACTTGGATCAAACTCCGGCAAAGGCCAGCTTTAATCAGTGAAAAAAAAGAAAGAATAGTATTTATTTTAACAACTGATGCATCGTCTATTAAAATCAGCATCAGAAATGGGCAATATAATAAAATTTTAATTTGCATAAAAGACACACCAAAATAGAACTACTCCTTGCCCAAATTGCACAGTGGTATAAATGGGTGTAACTCCACTAGTAACATTAATCATTGTTAAAACAATTTCTTATCAAAGGTACTTCTCACCCTTGTCAATACACAATGCAGAGCACGACTACAATGTTTGCATTAAAAGCATGTGCAATGAAGTCGCTATTATGAGTGGGAAGAGAGACACCAGATCAAAACAATGCAACATTTCAGTGGGATGGAGAGCTCCAGGCTATGGCTTGTCTTTGATTTTTTTTTATGGTTAATACTACAAAGAATGGCTAATTTCCTACAAAGAATGTATCATGACCATAGGATCATCATGGCTATCAATTCCTGTTTTAAAGAAACCTGAGATGTATTTGACACCACATTTCTAACAAACAGCACAGTCCACTGAGAAATTCTCCTGTAAGCCCTATTGAAAAGTAAAGCAAATCCTTCTCCTAAGAATGTGGTCTATGCTTTAAAATGATGATGATGATGATGAAGAAGAATCACATAATTGCATCTGTTAACCATACAATAAATTGCAGTGTGCCTAAAGAGGGAGAGGACCTTTTGATAAGATCTGACAGCTACTCTCTTAACCATGGTTAGCGTCAGTGGAGATGCGATGCTGAACCACGGTTAAAGCCAACAAGGGAAATCTGTGATAAGAGAGGGAAGAAGAAAGGAGAACTGTATGAGCACTTGGTTCACTCCCAATCTCATAGCTCCCAGCAGAATGATAGAGCCCAAAGTACAAAAGACTCTAGCCCTCTTCAGGGATTCCAAAGCTGAGAACAGTAAACATGCAAGGAATAGGGAACACACTAGTCTCACCCCCTCCACCATTGTTTCTTCAGAGCCCTCTAAACATGGAGGACAACTTTGTGAAGAGGAGAGTTACCTCTCTCCATGGGCGCTCTCTACCCGATTCAAACTGCTGATTTTCCAGCATTCAGATCACACGTCAAGTCCCCACAGAGAGGGAGAAAGCTCTCCTGTTCACAAAACAGCCCTCCATGTGTAGATGGTGACAAGAGTGACAGAGGGGCTAGTGCACTTCCTGTCCTTGCATGTTCACTATTCTCAAATATGTAAGAAGTAAAGAGGACTTTTCCGACTCCTTGCATTATTTTGTAGAGCAGCAAATCATTTTCTGGAGCAAATCATGCATAACTACCAACATGGGCAAAGACTTGGGATTTAACTTCACTATCAATCACACATCTTGTACACCTTATCTCAGGGAAAAGACTACTGTAGAAATCTCCTCCCTGACAAAGGAGGGAAGGAAGAGAAAAAAAGTATTGCGTGGAAGTGCATTCAATCATGCAAATCTAGAGATGTTAAAGCTGAAGGGGAAAAAGGATTTTTTAAAAAACACTTTTTCCCAAAGACCTTTTCGTTCCCCACCCCCTCCCAAAATTCCTGGAAAAATAAAAAAATGGATTCTGATATAATATACATATACACACACACACATACACACATGTACAATGTTGTGTGTATATAAATATATATATATAAATATATATTCATAAAATGAATATAATAAAAAAGAAACACCAACAATTATTCCTGTAGCTCAAGTCATCAGTCCTACAAAAAGGAAATTTTACAGGCAGGGGTACAAGTCCGGCTTTAGTTTGCAGTCTGCATACCATGAATTTTCCTGGCCTTTCTTGGCTGGCCACCTGGAGTACTCATTGCCAAATATTGGAGTATACCATACTCTCTGCTTTATGACTTGCTGTATTGCCTCTTACAAGATGAAGCACACTAATGCAAACTACGAAACATTTTATGGTTAAAGAGTACCTGTGGACGAACACATGTGGTAGCGACACATTCAGTGAGGAGAAAGTGGCACTTTGCTTGAAAGAAATTTAATATCCAAATGCTGGAATTACTATAGGGAACCAAGAGAATGCAATGCCAAGATAATCAGGGAAATTATATGTTTAGATCTTTGAGGTGTATTAATATTTTATCTCTATGCATTGCTCAGGCCACTCCCCCTCATAATTTTAGTAACCCAACAACTGTTCACTAACCCCCCACAATCCTTTCATATTTGCAGTGACCCCTACCCCACACACAGCCCTGTATGAAAGCATGACTTCCATTTGCCAGTATTTTGACATTCGCCTCTGACATCTGTGGCTGGCAACGAAGAGAGGAAAGTGCTCCCAATCATTAAGGAAAGTCTGCTTATAAAAAGCTCCATGAAGAGATTACCTGCTGAGAGGAGAGTGTGCTAAATATTTTTTTAAAAAAAACCCTGTTGAATTCATCAACCTGTTTGATCAAAGTAAAATGACCCTATTTGCGCCTCTATTTGCACGCATGTTATTTTAACTATCTTTGAAAGGATCCGGGTGTGTGCTATAAATTGCATTTTACAACCGACCCAGCTAACTGTTATCAGCGTTACATAACATGGCCTCTAAAAACATCCTTTGGCAGCACCAAAACGTCCTCAGAAACTGAAGAGGACAAGCACAGGGAAGGAGTCCAGTAACACAATTCGTAAGACATCGGCAAGCTGGATTCCCACACAGATCCATCCAACTGCCAGTGACATGCTTTTGCAGACATGAGGTGTGCGAAAAAATTAATGGTTCACGTGAAATTTGCATTAGGTACAAGAAGTGTTTATTAACAAATCGGGCATTTGTGAAGAGATCATCAAAAGATGAGTATCGCCCAAAATTTTCATGTTGCACTGAAGTTGTGGTTTTCATTATAAATTCTACCTTTGTGGGAATCATGGGCTTTCCTTTAAAAGCTTACTTTTAATCATGAGCTTCCCTTTAAAGCAGGGCTAAGCAACTTGTAGCCCTCCAGGTATTTTGGCCTACAACTCTGATCAGCCCTAGCCATCCTAGCCAATGGTGAGGGAGGAAAGCTATAGACCAAAACATCTCAAGGCCACAAATTGCTCATCCCTGCTTTAAAAGCATTCCACTTTCTGAGGAAACCTTAAAGATATCTCCATGGTTTGCCCGAACACTCAATGGCAAAGAAAAAGAACTCAAAATGAAAAGTACTTTGTAGTAAAGGTTGAGAGGGAGTTATTTCTTTCTATACGTTTTTTAAAATTGGGAAATATGTAAGTGATACGATAGGTAAAATAATTACATAACACTCAGGTATGTCCTGGGTATGTTTACATACTCTATTTGCACACAAGACTGCTGAAAACTGATCCACCATTCATACTGAATATTTAATCAAATTGTCATGGGTTTAAGTCCCCCCCCTCCTATTTCACAGTTTAAAATAAACACACTTGTTCACAGCGAGGAACTGGATTTTGGAAAGCAATAAACAAATCCAACCAGCCACAAAGTAGACATGAAGCACTGCATATTCCAGACTTTCCCAATTTTTCCTTGTGTCATTCAGGGTATGAGTTCCCCCATTTGGCAGAGGGTGGAGGAAGGTGTCTTCGTCATGTGTTCAGGCTGGGTCTATGACTGTAAACAAATGCAATTATACAGGAGGACAGAGTTTTTTTAAAAAAGAAAATGTATTTATATCCCACATTTCTTCCAAAGAGATCAAGGTGGCATACAAGGTCCTCCCCACTGTTTTATCCTCACAATAACCTGTGAGGTAGGTTTGGCTGTGAGTCAGTGATTGGTCAAAAGTCACCCAGGGAGATACACGGTTAAGCACTCACTCTAACCGGCTACTTCTCTCCTTCCCAACACTAAGTTGGAAAGAGCGGATGCATTGTTAAAGTGGCTGCTGCAGCATCTTCTCATTTCTCACTAGGATGATGCCCCAAGCCTGCCAAAATGTTTTTTTTTTTGGGGGGGGGGGAGATGATGGAGGCAGCTTTGCCTCACAGGATGAGGAAATTGCCCGTCATTGATACAGGAAACTAGCAAAGATGGTTTTTCAGATGCACCTTGGAAAATTGGGGAAATGTTTGCTAAGGTTTATTTATTTTGAAGTCAAAATGTTTGCAACGAGGAGGACCTATCTAAAAGCCCCTATAATTACTTTTATGTATCTTATCTTCTTATTACAAAGACACATGACAAACTATATCCAGTGTTGTAGAAGTCTACAGAAAGGACACATCACTAACACATCCCCAAAGGGACACACATTAAACGTGGACAGATTGCAAACATTTGATTTCTTTCTGGAGGGTGATGTTACAGCAGAGGTAGGAAACCAGGGCCAAACCCAGCCCTCCTGGAACCCTGATCCAGCCCTCCACGGTTCCCTATATGGCCATGCCCCTTCCCCTGCCCCACCCCATTTTCCCCAACCACCAATCATTTCATGCTTCCCTGGCTTTTTTGCATTTTGAAACGCCTCTCCTAAGACTTAGTTGGCAGTAAGAGCTTTAAGCTAACATATGCTGGGTTGTTGTTGTTGTTTTGGTCCCATCCCCTTTTGCCTCTGGACCCTCCCTTTTTGCCTTTGGCCCTACCCACCACTGGAATGCAGCCCCCAAGAGTTTCTCTGAAATTGAATTTGGCATTCGGGCTGAAAGAGGTTCCTCATGCCTGTGTTACATTATACGGCCAAACTGGTATATTATTTGGAGCGCTGAACAGTCAAAGACCAAGGTCACATCTGGCCCTGAGCTGAATATGAATGATGTTTTAGACATGAACAGGCTGTGTACTCGCAGCTTTTTAAGTGCCCAGGGCATAATGAGCTGAAACCCAACTCATTCTAAATTGTGTTCCTGCCTGCAACCAAGACAGAACAAAGATCGAAGCAAACTCAGTTCTTCTGCATTTTATTCACCACTTCACATTTATTTCTTTATAGTAATTTTCCAGTTATTGCATTTCCAATAACTGCATATACTTTAGCAACTTCTGTTGCTCAGTCCCTCCTCTGTTTATTGTACATCCTAATCGCTGTTATGGTCCCAGCCTACAGGCAACAGCAGAGGGTTGAGACAGGGAAGCCAATACATCTGGCTATTTGTTAAGCAACTAAAACCTTTTCTTCCATTCTTTTCACTTTCTAAAGTTCACAGAGTCCTACAAAGGCATCCTGCCTGAAAATATCCTGAAGCACCTAATTCTGACCATCAGCAGAGATGAGAAATGGGACCGAGTGGATCACTGATCTTCTGCACTCAACCATGTATGGTGTCTTGGATGTCCAAGTCGAATCAAAATCATAAAGCATTTCATATTGGGGAAGGAGGGCCAGAAGATAGAAAAACGGTTTTAAAAAAAGGACGGAGCGGTATTGGTCAGAAAGTGACAAATTGTAAGAATTGGACATGTTAAACGTTTTTAAAACTGCAACATACTTTTTGGGTGGACCCATTGTTTTAGATCTAGCTTGTTAGGAGTCAATATTAACTGAAATTCCAAATTAGAAAGACACTATAATGGATGTTCCATACTTAATATAGTCTGCTGGCCCATTCAAGCCTCTTTGCGCCAATGTATCCGGATCACACAAGCTACATTCCAGCATTTTGAGTTCCCTCTGAAAACATCCACTCCTTCATTACCACTGCCAGAAGTTTCCAAATGCAAATAAGCCCAATTATGTTTTCTGTTACGTTATCATTATCTTTTATAACAACAAAACCCAAATTCCCGCTTAGACAAAACCCTGTTGTTCCTTACCATAAGTTAAGGAAAGTATAAACCTATGTTGTTTTCTATTTGTAGCATCAAAGTTTACCTTTATTTACAAAGTAATATTTGTTTACAAAGAGCACAATACTCTATTTTCCATTTGTAACACCAAAGTACTACTTTATGATCATTACTCAGAATATCTCCATACATACTGTTGACTTATTGTTCCCATTCTACAGATGGGAAACAGGGGACAAATATGAATTACTTCATCAAACCATTTAATCCAACCAGGATTCCCAACTACAAAGCAGCTAAAATGAACTGTTGTTGAAGTTTGACCCCAATACAAATACTTTTAGAACACAATTTATATGAAATGTAAACTCTCAATGTCATGAGACGATATTGTTTAAGAAGAAATACAGGCCACATAGAACCATAATGTCCTGACATCACCATCACACATAACAATGAAGGCTGGTTTTCTAGAACGATACAGCTATCAGACGTTTTATTTCCGGCATCATATTAACTAAAGTTATGAAAACTGCTGGGCGATGAATCACTTTAAACTATTTTTAAGGACATCTACGCAATTGATATTTATAGTGTATGCCAGCTTATCTGTTCTGCATGCCTTTCATGTTAGCACCTTTTTAGAACATTGATAGGAACAAACGCCCTGAAATAGGTTCCTGGCCCATTTCATCTGGTACCTTTGCCTCTCTCACTCCTTCCAACAGTGACCATATGCTGGATGCCTCAGTGGAAAGTATAAGTACTCAGACACATCTAACTACATAGTGATGTATACGAAGGGAAACGTCAAATCCTCCTGCTAATAACTAGTGATCAACTTACACTTCAGTTTGTAGCATTTATTCTGTGGCTTATTTTGATGTACAGTATGTGCAATGATTTGCACCACGCAGGGCACAATTAGGTTAACATCAGGGTCGGCCTGGGGTTAATAATTAGGAATACTGTAGGTTTTTAAAGGAGATATATAGTGTGTGTGTGTGTGTGTGTGTGCGTGCGTGTGTGTGTGCGTGGGGGGGTTACGATAAATTTGCTGGTGTGATGTTATATACAGGATTTGTAACAGGAGGAATGTGCAAAATGAAGGTAATGACTCAATTAGACAGATGCCGTAGCACCTGGAGGAGCTGAGTGATTACTAAAGAGTCAGTTGGAACCCGCCTGTGGATGGTGAGAGACTAGTGGGTGGAGGATTTATCCCCCCCACGAAGGAGACAGGAATCAATAGCGGCAGTGGCCTTAAATCTAACGAATGAGTGCAAAGAGAAACTCACCATCAATAATACTTCATAACAAAGCAAGTGATTGAGGAAAGATAAGGCTGCTTAAATCCCAATTCATTCAATAGGATTTAAATTGCCTCACTGTGTTCAGGATTTTGGTGTTCGTAATGAATTCAGCACTCCCAGCATGGATAATGCATGGCTTAAAATATATGAAGTCACCGTTTAAAAAAGAATAAAATAAGCCAAGGTGAGGAGAATAAGGGCCTGCAGGCCGCAATGTGCTACGTTTCACCCCAGGTATGCATTTCCATCATGTGCCAACTTGCCCATGGGACCATCACTCCAGGGCAGAAATCAAAGAAAGCTTTTCTTCAGGAAGGCCACTTATAAGGCCTGCAGGTCTTACACTGGCCATTCCCAACCCCTTGTTTCCCTCGTAATACTGAGGGGAGGGGTAGTGGGAGAGAACTGGCGGCAGAAGTTTGACACTTTGCCCACATGCCAAGCCTTCCCCGCAAATTCCCACCACCCAGCTCCTTTTAACTGATCCCCCCTCCCCCCCAAGCCGGGCTCTAAACTGGACGAAAAGCCCTCCTGAGGGGAAAACAGCCTGGAGGAACATTTGCAAGGGAGAATCAGAGGGCAAAGGAGGGATTAAGCCCCTCCCCCTTCCATCCACCAATCCTGCCCTGCAAGAACCACCCCTATGCTTTTGTTATCTCGTCAAACGTGGTTTTGTGTGCCCCCATTTGCCAAGATAACATGACGTTCTCACCACTACTTTCCTCCGTACTACAGTGTTAACTTGGAACAGATTCTATTATGACTCACTCAGTGACATTTTATCCTCATCTGGAAATCTTAAAAGTCCCAGCACCTACTAATAAGACCCCCGCCCACCTCGTAATCATTCCTCTATAACTATCACCTAGTAACTAGTCAACTTAAGTTTCTGCTTCATCCACACAGGGAGATTTATCAACCAGTTAGTTTATACCTGGTTTTACTTCTCAGGTCCACCCACAATAATGTGCCTTCATAAAGTATTTTATACTGGATAACTATTTTATAGAAGCACTGGTCTTATAAACATAGGTATCAGGGCAATCTACAAACCCTTCAAAACCAACTCCGACAGCACCATCCTATGCACACCTACTGGCTTGCTCCCAGGTAAGTGGGCATTGCTTGAATCTACTTGAATCTTAATTCTACTTGAATCTACTTCTAGGCTACGTCTGGTACATCCTCTCTACTGGGTCCAGTGTAACGCACCCTGATAGACAGTATTGGACTTCCCATATGTAGGAAACCATATTTTCAAATCTTCACGCAGTTGGGAAGCCTGGCAGGTGGCCTGGGGCCAAGTATGCTCACAGCTTGAACTACTTCATGGGTAATGCAAAAATCTGCTTTCAAATTGCCAGAGGGAAAGAGGGAGGGAAATTAGACAGATGATAGACAGACAGACAGAAGACAGGTGGATAGAAAGCTAGACAGACAGACAAATGGATGACAGGAAGTCTGTATACATGAAGGTGATGAGGTATTAAAGTAAATTTTCACAGGCTTGGGAGAGGAGGGCTACATTTGGAGGGAACCCTCAAATCCTAGCAGCAAGGAGAAGTCAAACACAGACATGATGGCTTGAGAGCTAGATAGAAACAGGGAGGGATTCAGGGGAGGAAATCCTCAAATGGTTATTCTTGCAAATAGCAAATTGCAAAACACATACACCAACCCATATAATTCAAGACCACTTGTTGTGGTTATTTTATATCTTATAATATCCAGAAATATTACCCCTTCACCCCTTCTTTTTTATAAATAAGAATGAGAAGTGAAGGCATAGCACTTCAGTCTTATTCTGTTATAGCAGAACCTCTTTCAGCCTGAGGGATGTATTCTATTTCGGAAAAACTCTCAGGGGCCATACTCCAGTGGTGGATATGCCCAAAGGCAAAATAATCATAATAATAATAATAATAATAATAATAATAATAATAATAATAATTTATTACCAAAATACCCCAAATACCAAAATGACCAGCCTACTTTAGCTTAAAGCTCTTACTGCCTGTAACTGAGAGGCATTCCAACCTTTCGGAATGGGGAAAAACATGGAACAAAAGCCAGGAACCCACCCAATTATTGTTCCAAGAAAGTGGATGGGACCAGAAGGGGGTGTGGCCTTCTGGGGAATCCTGGAGGGTCGGGTTTGGCCTCCAGACCTGAGGTTTCTGCTTTACATGGCTGAAACTGAAGTTTAATTGAACTTTATACTCCAGCCCCTAAAACCTGCAATAAATTGAAAAATAATATTCCAAAATCAGGTCCCACTTCGCTTAACAAAAATATGGCACAGAGTAAGTCAAAGCCAGGGTTTTCAGTCATTGGTCTTCTAAAGTTCACCACACAAATGCAAAACTAAATTCTGATCTAAAGGCACTTCAAAAATGGCGCTATAGAAATGAAGGGAGGGACCGCCTCCAAGACATTGTGAGACCTCACTGCCTTTTGGGGCAATCCACTCGCACCTCTGGGGGAGGGCTGATGGACTGTGCCACCTGTCTCCAGCCTCACAATCATTCCCTGCCACAGCGGAAGCAAGTGGAGGGGCAGGCTCTCTCCTTCCTCATAATTATGACATTGAAGCGGGCCTGGATCAAAGTTATGAAGCCAGTGAAGCCATTTCTGTGTTTACAGTCCATAGGAAGGCCTGATTAGCTGTGTACAGACAATGATACTGGGGTAGAAGGAAAGAAAAACTAGTGACACATTTATAATTCCTGACTGGTAGAGATTCTGCCTCACTTCTTAAAGATATTTCTAAAGGCTAGAAATCAATCTGCCTTATTCCAAAAGTTCAAACTGGCTTGTAGAGTGTTTTGCTATTTTATGTAGGGCAGAGGTGATAGTGGGGAACAGCATACTTTCTGCGGGCCACATCTATAGGCTAAAGTCTAAATCCAATTTGGCACCTTTTCAGACTAATGTTGAGTAGCACACAAGCTTCTGAAGATAGCAATAGGGACAGGATCAAGTGTAGGCATAGTTGGGCATCCGCCAAGGGCCCAAACCTCAGCAGGGGCCCATTGACAAGAAGCCCATGGATTTGCTTCTCCACTTCACTATTGTAATATGGTTGTTCATCTGTCTCTCAGTCTGGCCCATACACCATTGGTGATCAGAAAGAGGAGCAGCAGCAAGCAAGTGGTAGCAAGGATGAGGCTCAATGTAGGCTGGAGACAATGGTAGTGAGAAGTTACTCACTGGGCCTGTTCAGATGACATGCTAAACCATGATTAGGTCACTAACCCCTTTGCAGCAAATGTTTGGTGAGCATGTTTAAACTGCAACCATAGTTAGGAATGGTTTACACAACACACTAAGCCATAATGTTTAGCTCCAAATGCTTAACTACCATGGCTTAGCGTTTCATCTGAACAGGGTCATTGAGAGAGGGGGCCCTCTGAGGGTGGTTTGCCCAAGGGCCCTCAAAAACCTGAAGCCAGCATTGGGTAGCAACTGGTTTCTTCAGATGGAATTTTTTTTGTCTCACATCATTTAGTAATGATTTGTGAAATTAACTGCACAGATTTTCGTCAAACAATCTTGAACTGTTTTATAGCACACAGACACTGTACCCTGCACTACTCAACTGTCACATGGAAATAAATAAAATGCATTCTGAAATAAGGAGAGCGATAAAACCCAAGTTTTATGCTGCCTCAGGGCTCCCATCTGCCATCACTCCTGGCTCTTCTCTAGACCAACCTGGGGCCCTCCAAATGTGCTGGACTTGAATTTCCATCATCACCAGACAGTATGGCCAATGTAGACTGACCAAATGAAACTAACTGGAATTAATTTCACTTTTATCCCCCACCTGTTAGTTTATAATCTCTTTTTCTGCATTTGTCTTGAGGGCAGATCTGTATTCAGTATTATTATTATGTTTTAGTACCTATTAAGAGACCTACTCCAGTCATCCCCTCATCACTACCGCCACACCATTTTCAAGTGTTCCTCTTCCCTCCCACATTTTTTAACAGCAATTAAATCAGACTGGGTAGGACAGATTAAATTAATATGCTAATGCTTCCACCATTCAACTCCTATAATAATGAATGAAAGCACAGGGGGCATAATGCAGCCAAAGTTAAGGACTTTTTAAGCCACATTAATTTAATTTCAGTGGCAAATTAATGGGATTTAAAAATGTTTACATTTGAGTAGAACATGCCCTAGATATTCAATGATGAGGTATGGGTACTTTTAAGGTATGCCATGAACCCAACTCAAGCGCTTGTTCAATTTCTAGAAGCTTTATTATACACAGAAACTTTCGCCAGTTGATTATTTTAGGAAACAATCCTTATTCTGCGGGCAGTCCCACCTAAATAAGATTGTAACCCTGATGGATTAATCACTAGCATTTCAGGCACAATTTCATAATATTTCACTACAGCAACAAATCTCTTAGCAAAAACTATAGGAGGTTATGTCTGCAATCCTATACCTACTTACCTGGGAGTAAGGTCATTGAACTCAGTAGGGCTTACTTCTTAGTAGACATGCACTGAATTTCACTGTAAATTAATAGTGCCATACTACAAAGTTATTTTTCTTTAGAAACAAAAAAAAATAACCTTCATTATATCTACAAACTAAAGCAGGATGACTTCAAACATGCATACTTTTTTAACCAAGTTTACCAAGTGTGCCACTGAAAAGAATGCCCAGATCTTAGTATTTTGTCATACCTGGGAATCATTTTTGTCCCTTAAGCGAGCTCCACTTTTCAGAATCTCTACAAACTCCCGTTAGGAAGACCAGCTGCCAACCCAGGTTAATAATAGAAATGAACCACATTCATCCAGAACCACAAGACTGTCAGGTGACAGATTGAGAGGTCTGAATTTAACTGAAACAAAAGACGTTCCATGCTGTAGCACAAAAAGGGAAAAAAAACAAGGAGGAGAAGGGAAGCTTAATCTCAGAGGCAGGATTATTCCAGCCCCCCTCCTCAGAAAAAAAAATCCCTTAAAGAAGCAGATCCCTGAAGCAGAATCCAAGCTTCCAGACCAGGATCCGAGCATAGATGTTGCCCTATAGTTTCATAACAGGGAGCCTGCCTTTTCATGCTGCTGTTCGGTCCAGAATTTTTACTAAAGCAAACACTGTCTGTTTTCCCCGGTTCCTTTGTCTCCTCGAGTGGGTTACTGCAGAGGACAGAAGATCAATCTAATCCATCAGCGAGCTAAGTGCCCCCTTGGCAGCCACTGTGGTCTGAACATGCCAGTTTCATCTCTCCTCCTCCTTTAGCAAAGCCGATCGGGGCTGAGCCTCATGACCAGGGTCGCCCGGGAGCTGTGGCCACGAGCCCGCACCTCCATGGTCCATGTTTGCCAGAAATTCAGATGGATCGAAGGGGGAAAGACAACAATGCAGCCTCCTCTCCCGGCGACCTCCCGCCTTCCCCTCCTCTCATTTTCTACATTCTTGGAAGCTGCGGGATGCCTCTGTTCAACCCTTGCTGACAAGCTCAGCCAGATGAGTGGAAAAGCAAGCCCTAATAGCCATCATGTGACCCAGAGCTGTCAGTATATGCCACCTGGATCAGCAATGAGCTTGCCAGCCAATCCCAGCTCCGCCTTAGAGACATGCATGCAGATTTCGCCATGAAAATAAGGCCATTAACCGTTTAACCGAGCGAGCTCTTGACTGGGCGTCTGATTTAGCACAAAACAGGGGGAAATGTGCTTCTTGTTTATGGCTCCCCCCCCCTTTTGCACAGCTCTGGCACAGACTGGAACAGAAGCCCAGTAAATTTGATTTTAAAGTAAGAAGAGATAGCATTATTATTAATTATTATTATTATTATTATTATTATTATTATTATTATTATTATTCCCCACCCTGAAATCTTCACCCTCCAGCCCTGCCCAGCCTGGGTCTTCTATAGGAACAAAGGAAGCACTGTTTGCTTCTCCAAGGCGCATTAATATTACAAGTGAAACCCCAGAAACTGCAGAGACAATTGGATGGCAATGTACAGCTTAAGACCCATCTAGAAACCCTGCCTGGCTCCCAAGCTGTAAACAAGGTTTCATAACTGCTCTTGGGGCATCATGCAAATATGGAAGGAGGGCTGTTCCAGGAATTTTATTATAAAAGCAAATCTTGGAATGTTATTCTTAAAGCAAAACTTTGGGGGCTTGACCTAAAATCTTGGAATATCTACTCAGAAGTAAATCCTATTGCGTTCAATGGGATTTATTCCCAACTGTGTATAGGATTACAGCCCCAAAGGTGGCATAGTTTATCTTTTACAAAACCTCTTTCACATCGTTTTACTGATGCTTAATTCCAAGATAAAATTCTAAGAGGAAAAGAGAAACAAAAGTGGCAATTCATGGTTTTTAAGTATGTAGGAAGCCATTAGCTTGAAACCACAGTTCCTCTAAAATAACAAACACCAGGGAGAGAGGGAGAGAGAGAGAGTTACGTTTTGGGGAGAAAATTTAACTGGTTTGCCACCTTAAAATACAAAAACATGAAAATGATGAGCTAGAATCTCAGGGGGAGGCAGTTCAAAACACAATTAACTTTGGTTTAGTTTTAGACTCTTGTCAATCCAATAAAGTACAAGTTGATTATTATTATTATTATGCAGTTAGTTTATTATGTGGGGATGGCGCAGGGGCAGAACGGAAACATGTTAAATGGCAATCTTTTTTTCATAAATATATTTTGTAAAATGTAAAAATTTTCTGTGAGAAGTCTCTGTGCTGGCTTGTAGAGCAGCTATGGGTTTTTTTAAACCACTCTTGCCCGCTGCCTCATAGCCTGGTGAAACAACCCATGAACAATCCATGATTCTGAGTTTATTTGTAATGACAACACATGGTTCAAATAACCCAAAGTTCACAACCCAACAACAAACCATGACTTCTCTTTTTGTGTTTTTTGTGGTTAACAAACTGTGGTTTGTTAGCATGGCTGGATTTGTACATCACAACCCAGAATTCAAAAACCCATGGTTAAATAAATATGGGATAGCATTATGTGCGAACTAGTTTTTGTTAGAAACCAGTAATTTTCCAATTGTAAACTCGGTGTAACCTGATTTTGCCACCCACAGAGTCTTGAAGTTTTAAGATTCTATCTAAAAGATTTTATAACCATTTTGATGGATTCCACTGAAGAACACCAGTGTTCTTCCACCAGTATTCTTCAGTGTTGTAGGCTGCTGTTTTATATACCCAAATCCAAAATGTCTTTGGATTCTTTGATTCTTGACCAAAGTGTTTCTTTGCAGTGTACTGAACAATTCAGTTTTAACAATAACGCCCAAAGCATTGTGAATTCAGTTACTTCTGCATTTGATTAATTTCAGTACAGTGAACTATACCAGGATTAGTACAGGTTTGTAAGATTTAGATCTTAAATGTGCTCCAACTTCTAGTTGTCTGAAGTATCGTAAAACCTCAGAATGGATCTGCCCCAGCCCCAATGGACTGGACTAGCAGTTATCTCTAATGCACACAATCCTGCCAAAGCTAAAAAAAATAAGGTTCCATTTAAATCAATGGCAGATTAAAGTTCTTAACGTTGTCTAGTATTTTCCTAGTAAAGAACACAAACCTATATTCAGTGACACCTAAATTCCCAAAATGAATCCTTGTTATCTGCAAGTGCATATCTTGCTCTCAAAAGACTACTGATGTCAAAAGTGACCTTTTCTCCATTGAGCAATGTAATGGTGAGAAGTTGGTGAGCCCAATCTATTACGTAAATATTTATTTACAGGACTAAGTTTCCATATTACCTCACGCTAATATGCATACCCATAAAAGAGCTTTTAACACAACACAACTGCTGTCCAGCAAATGATCAGGAAAATATGTGAATGGATTTCCCACTAAAGCTCAAGGAAATGAAGACCAGCTTCAGAAAATACAAACAGAGTAACTAACAGCAGGAAAGATGCAGATGTCACTCAGGAGTTGACAATTCTATAGACACTGCTTTGTTTTATTTTACTGCTGAATGAAGTTAAACTTCAATGATTTTTAGAAAGAGAAAATAACATAAGAACTGTTGGGGGCTTTAAATAAGAGAGATGCTATCCAGAAACTAACAACTTAAGGAGACTGTGTGTGCTTTCATCAGACTGGAAAACAGCTATGTATGTCTATTTTTCCAAACAACGTGCAAATCTGATATCTCTTATTTACATTACTGTGATCCCAAAACAGGATAAGCAAAAAGATAACTGGTTGAATGCACCAATGAACGATATTGACAGATTCTTGCAAGACTATTAAAAACATAATTTTCTGTTTATGCAGGATCAACTATTAGCTTGATCCTGTGAAAATTATCATAAATAAAATGTCCCATCATCAAATCAATGGATGTTGGGTGCAAGCAAAGCTTTAGGTAAATGTTTCATTCTACAAGCCTCAAAAGTTCAAAAAACAACATTGAGAAAGGTTTAAAGTGAGTTGTAATTTCACGAAGAGCACTCTTCCTATCCACATAGTACATGAGTCATTATTGATGGATGCTAGAGAAGGTATACAGTTTTCTCTAAAGGTGACTGAGATGCTGAATGAATAAGTTAAAGATAGCTAAGTAAAAATAAACTAGCCAAGAAAGAATCCGATGCATGGTTAAGCTATACTGGAACACCAGTGTTTGTTTTGCATCCAGTTCCAAATTGCAATCTATTATAAATAGATACCAAACAAGTCTACATAATACCAACTGGTACTGCAAGACAACAGCGCATTTTCCCCCAGCCAAACAGTTATTTTATTGTGCACCCAATCTTTCCCCAGAGCTATTAAAATGAAAGTGTGAATAGTGCAGTGTGCACATTTAATTGAAAGTTTTGGAGAAGGAAAAATACTAGTTATCTCTATATCTCAAGATGACATGTGGGGAAATGCCTTGACATGTCATGTCACATTTTCAAATAGTACACTCACTTTTCTTTGCAGGTTGATTCAGTGTGCAATTCACGTAACTCTTTCAAATCACTAGCCAATGAAGTCTATCGCCTTGCTCTTCTGTTTCATTTGCCTTTTCCCAACCTGATGCACATGATGGTCAGGTCATCAGTGGGGGATGGGGTGAAAATAAACAAATTGTGAGGCTGGCTCTATAGAGTCTTGCATTTCTGGAAACTATACCATGTCCTGCAGCTGGATTTCAACATTTTTCCCCAATGAAATCCATGATGGTTAGAAAGCGATGTTTAAAGAATGAAAATTGAAACTGTTGGCTTCTGTGCTTGCAACCCTGCTATGCTTTCAGATGATCTAGTGAGGAATGTGACTGAAGATGACATTTGGAAGAAATCTGGGCAAAACCTGACCAAGTGAAGATCCAGATATAGATCCTTAGAGAAAGTCAGTGGGGACATCTAGGCCTTGGCACAAGCTGCTATTTACATGGTGATTAGAATGCTTATATGAGCAGCCATTTGCACAGATGAGAATGACCAACTGCACCAGTTCTTAGTCAGAGCAGGACAGAGTTCATCAAGGCTGCTATTGTTTACTCTAAAAGTCGGCTGCCCAGGATTTCAGGAAGAGACTTCCCAAGCATGATCCCAGAGGGTAAAAACAAATGTAGAATCAAAAGACAACTCCCTGTGAGGCATTTAGCAGCGTCCCAAACACAACCTCCTTTGCATGATGAGACATACGCCGCAGCCAACTGGACTCTAGTCCAGCCATCGGTTCTGCCACTTCCCTCATGCTTCAGCTGGCTTCCCACCATTTTTGTTTTTTGAAGTGCCATTTTTATAGTGTTTTCTTTTACGTTTTTGACTTATTTAGAAACAATACATGAACACTTTAAAACTTGTTTAAAATTTAGCATCCAGAAACAGGGGGCCATGATATCCAGCCAACATTTGAGGTCGCCTTGACCCTGATCCTTCCCCAACTGGGGGCTTGGAAGTCTCCGAACAGCACCCAAGATCATGCAGGATTCCTCTTCCCCAGCCCTAAGCTCAGGAAGAGAGCAGAAACTCACTTTGAGCAACTACAGGGGAAATCCCCTCCTTTCCTCTCCAGCTCAAAATTTGGGAGAAAAGTGGGATTCATCACACCCACTGGAGGGGGGGGGGGTAGTGAGGGGGTCAGACCATTGTGAGTGTGGCAAACAAATATGTGATCCCCTGCTTGAAAGATTTTCAAAACTGCTCCAGGAACCGTGACATCAGAGGCACCAGCCAATCAACAGAATTTTCAGCTGACTCCTGCTGAATCTCGCAAAAACATTCCCTCTGAGCTCAATCTTATGGAGAAATTGGTATGTTTGAAATGAACACAGTGAAGCTGCTGTCAAATCTGAAATGAGCTTCTGTGGACACTGTCTGCTTCATCAGATGCACCTCTAAAAAGTGTTTGTCTTCAACCTGAGGGTCTTTAGCTGGGGATGCAAAGACTGAACTCTGTAACTTTCTAGGGGAAGTCTACCATTCAAATACAGTTCTTCTTTATTCTGGGAGGAAAGGCTAGTGCTGGGAAGATACATCAGCCAGACATTTTGGAATGAGATTGTTGCCATAAGGAAGTCACCTCAGCTGACTGAAGTGGCTGGTAGTGATTTTCCAAGCATCCTACTCCAAGGAAAAAGCTGTCACTACTGTTCCTGGGACAAGGAGGGGGTGGAGAGAAATTCACTCTCGTTTCCCACACACCCCTCCCAGTCTTTGTTTTATTGGCTCAGTCTGCTGAGATCATTGTGAGGATGTGCCTCTTTTGTGTACAAGCATGTGTCTAGAATTCCTTGTGCCTTGATCTGCAAACATTCATTTGTGTCTGTGTAGAAAATGAGAGTGTGCATGAAGCCATGTGTGTATGCATGTGTGGGAGTGTGCCCACGCTTGTGCCTGCAGAAACTCATGGGAGCGTTTCAAATAAAGACTGCATGGATTGTTGCGTGAGTAGGGCCATGGGCCCATTTAAAATTAGCACGTGGCCCCCAGAGCCAACCCCTTCATTCTCGGGATTCGGTATAATGGCCAATCAGGAAACAGTGGATTCTCTTCTACACGCTGCAGTCTCCAGCTGATCATACAGATTTCTTGGAGCTAAATGACTAATGCAGGTAATGTGTGGCAGATGCTCCCTTGTAAGATACTTGAAGATAAAAGGTGCTGCAGATGAGGATTTTATGGTGCAATCTCCGGGCCTCATTCATGTGACTTTATGAGGGGCGGGATCCA
This sequence comes from Anniella stebbinsi, assembly GCA_029215795.1. Taxonomy (NCBI): domain Eukaryota; kingdom Metazoa; phylum Chordata; class Lepidosauria; order Squamata; family Anniellidae; genus Anniella; species Anniella stebbinsi. Next base: position 85,610,121 of record JARDYH010000005.1, on the reverse strand, counting down.
GTCGAGGAGGTCCTCCACTTGTAAGCCTTCTGTGTTTTCCAACTGCTGCTTCTGTGTTTTTTCTTTCCACAAAAAAATCCACTAACGAGAAAAGGCAGGACACTGCCTTTTGGTGAAAAGGGAAAAGGAAGCACACGTAAGAGATCACATGAGTCTGGTACAGGCGTCCTAAACCTGATGCTCTCCAGATGTCTGTTGGACTACAACTCCCATAATTCCCAGCCAGCATGGGCTTTGGGGTCAAACATAACTGGAGGGCACCAGGTTGGGAAGATTACACTAAAACAAAACATTTAAAAATTAAGCACTGCAAATCATGTCAAACTCACAATGTAGTTAAGATAGGCACTTTTGCGGTCCCAGCCCTGCTATCATGGCCCCAGATTAAATAACTTGAAGCAGTTTTTAAAAAATAATAATACCCACACAGGTATGAGGAAATTGTGCAGTTGAAGTAGTTTCCAGGGAGTGTCACTCTGTGGCTAGAAGTAGGATTTGCTCCTCCATTCCTAGAATGTGAAATCTTCCTTAAAGGGCTTTGCATGAAAAGGGGTTCTTGATTTTGCGGTTGTTTTTTCCCCTAAAACTGTTTTTTAACATATATTATTATAAAAGCCATATGCCCCGGGTGCCCCAGAGTAGTCAGATGTTGCCACAATTACAGAAGCAACCTGTTTAGAGAGGGATTATTTGCCACACCCATGCAGCACTCACTAGTCAAATCGTACATGGGAAATGACCTTGCTTCTGAAAGCGATATGCTAAAGGAAATCTGTAAACTCTCCTTGGCTGTAATCCCTACCCATATAATTGATTAAAGGGGCTGTACTTGTGACTGGGTGATAATTGAGAAGCAAATCAATCTCTAGGCAAGTATTTGTCAGTCAGATTTGGAAAAGGATTGTTACAGAGTGTAGGGAAGTTGATACTATCAGAAACATAAAAATATGATACCAGTTCTTACATTTCACTCAGCACCACCAGACTAGTAGTATTGCAATACTACTACTACTACTACTAATAATAATAATAATAATATAGATATACAGGATCAAGTTATAGCCACCAAGAACTACCAAAACTACATCATAAAAGATAACAGTGTAACAACAGACCTATGCAGGAAATGTCATTAGTTCCAAGAAACAATAGACCACAAACAGGAGGATGTAAAATTCTGGCAGGAATGGACTATACAGACAGACACAAAATACAGCTGCAAAAATAATTCACCAACAACTGGCCATCAAATCCAACCTTATCAAACAATCTACACCATACTATACATACCCGAAACAATCTTGGAAAATGCAGATCATAAAATATTCTGGGACAGAACAATTCATACCGACAAGACAATACCCTGCAACCAACCAGACATAATGGCCATAGACAAAAAAGAAAAACACACATATCTCATCGACATAGCTATACCTAATGACAAAAATGTTGTTGAAAAGGAAGAAGAAAAGAGATACAAATATATACCACTGGCCATGGAAGTCAAAGAACTAAGGCATCAGGAAAAGGTCACAATTATTCCATTAGTCACCTCAGTCACCAGCATCACATCAAAAAACTATACAGAAAACCTTCAGAAACTGGGCCTACCAAAATACATCCACACCAACATCCAGAAAGCAGTCATCCTTAAAACATGCTCAATTGTCAGGAAATTCCTGAATCTGTAAACGACAGCAAACTTGGCAAAGCCCATCATGCCCGTCTAGAAAAACCACCATGAGCGAGAAAGAGATGAAATAATAATAATAATAATAATAATAATAATAAATCATCTATGACTTTAAAAACATATCATTTTAAAAATGACTGGAACTTTCAACTGCTTCAAGTTCTTTAATCCATTAGCCATTGGTCTCAGGTGATAAGAAGATGAATTAAGGCTGAAAACCTGTGTCTACTTACCTGAGAGTCAGTCCCATTGAACTCAATGGGATTTACTTCTGATTAGACATGTATAAAATTGTGCTGTGAATGACTGAATTTAAATAACTTTCATATTTCATATTATAAGTGTCCTTTGAAGGGTACTGAAGGAATGGCATTATCCCCTTTAGATAGCTTTTCTTTTGTTCTATAGTATATGTTATCATTTGTCCTTAGAAGCAAAGACTATCTTTCACCCATTAATCCATTTGGGAATATAGAATGGCTTAACCCAACATAATTACCTCTCTCTATCCCCAAATTGAGAAGCTGAAGTATAACAGCTCTGGGTTTAATTACATGGTCAGAAGCTACCTGCCCACATAGTAGTTACGGATGCCACGTAGTAAACTTTTAAGTGGCTGCATTCCTCTCATATTGTTTCAGGCAGGCAGGCAGAAACTTGAATGGAAAACCAACCCCCACCACCAGAGCAATTTTTTGCAATGGAGTCCTTAAAAATACATTAGTACCACCCTCTTTAATCCCAGATAGACGGCACTCCCAGAACTATGGTCAGCAAAACTACAGAAAAGGATTCCATCGGGCACCGATGAAAACCCATAGCATGATTACAGCAGTTTAGCTAGTGGTTGTGTGCATATTACATGCAATTTAAACCAACACTTTACTAGGCTCAACCCATCATGTATCATTAGAGCAGGAGCTAACGTGAAAATAATCCCATTGTAGGGAGTATGGCCTGTGTGTGTATATGCTTATCTTACTTGAACTAAGCACACAAACTTGTTGTTTGTTTAAAGCATTTTTATCCCATTCTTCAGTCAAAAGGCTCCCAGAGTGGCTTATAAGAAATAATAATTAGGCACTCCCTCAGACTCACAAACTCATGAGACACAAGAAAAGGGATTGGGAGGGAGGAAAAGCATGGTTATCATAGAATCATAGAATAGTTGAATTGGAAGGCCATCGAGTCCAACTCCCTGCTCAATACAGGAATCCACCTTAAAGCATCCCTGACAGATGGCTGTCCAGCTGCCTCTTGAATGCCTGTAGTGTAGGAGAGCCCACAACCTCCCTAGGTCATTGTTTCAATTGTCATACTGCTCTAACAGTCAGGAAGTTTTTCCTGATGTCCAGCCATAATCTGGCTTCCTGTAACTTGAGCCCATTATTCCGTGTCCTGCACTCTGGGATGATCGAGAAGAGATCCTGGCCCTCCTCTGTGTGACAACCTTTCAAGTATTTGAAGAGTGCTATCATGTCTCCCCTCAGTCTTCTCGTCTCAAGGCTAAACATGGCCAGTTCTTTCAGTTTCTCCTCATAGGGCTTTGTTTCCAGACCCCTGATCATCCTTGTTGCCCTCCTCTGAACCCCCTCCAGCTTGTCTGCATCCTTATTGATGTGTAGTTGTGATTCAGTGGCCCAGATGGTAAGGAATGTAGCAACTGAGCTCAGGTTTGCAGTGCATCTGTTGTCTTTCTGGGCTGTCCCTCTTTTCCTTTTAGTGTCTTTTGTAGTTTCTTTTTTCTTGAGTTCAAGCTTAATATGTTTCTTCTCCCATCCCCTCAGGGCATGATGTTTCCTCAGCCGCTCTTCTGGTGGCAGTTGTGGGAGGGAGGGACCACTACTAGAAAAAGACTTCTGAGCCCTGCGCTGCTACTTGCTGCAACCTGCTTTGAACAAATGGGGACTTGCATCAGGGGATTTTAAGGACTGCAGCTCCAGTCTGCAGCAGGGGTCACCTGGGACCAAGCCCATTTGGAATCACTTTTGAATTTATCCTAGGTGGAACGGGTGAACCATATTATTTTTCTGCAACTAATTCTCTCAGTGGGACCTCCCCAATGTCAGGTAAAGCATCAAATGTTAGACTTGAAAAGGCTTTCAGAGCCATTCCTGAACATATACGTGTCATCAATTATTTGAATTTTTCTGGCATTGCTAGATTAAACTCAAGTTTGTTTTTCCTTGTCCTGATACAATTAATCATTAAGAGGACTGGAAGAGGTGAAGCAGGAAGAATTTAAAAAGGGCACCCTTTGATTACTACCCAAGCTTTCATGCACAAGGCTGGAGCAAGAGGCAAGCAGGGCGCTCCGAGATTCACAACAATCAGTGAGTGTATCAGAGTCCTGTTTGACTCTGTCCCTCATGTGACTCCTTCATTAGGTGTTGATTCATTCAGTCATGAGACATAAGTGAGCCGTGAGCAAACAAGGATGCAAGGTCTAACCTCAAAGGAATGGTAATGCCTGTTCTGCCAGTTTGCTGTATTAGAAAGGCAAAAGAGAGAAACGTAGTCCCCCAAAGGTAAAGGGCACAGGCTTTGTTGGATTTGTCAGTGGGTTGCAAAAGGTCATTTTGGTTGGTGCTTCAAACACTTCCCTGGTAGAGCAAGAATCCTTTCTTGCCTTTCATTCCTGACTTGCTTTGTTAATTAATTTGCTTGGAATACGCAGTCAGACCTTAATCACTTTGGCTGCAAACCTAGGCACTTTCCTGGGAATAAGCCCCATTGAATCCAGTGGGACTTATTTTTCATGCACAGGATCCTCATGCACAGGACCGCACTGTTAGTTTACTAGGCCTTTCATTTTTCCTTCCCTATCTAAAGGGAGGCTCACCCAAGGCTCAAATGTTTGCATAATCTTTCACCAGCCCAAGATGATTGCCAGCTTGTGCTAAATGTAGAGAACACAGGAGGCATCCAGCTGAGTCTTCTCTACTTCAACACACCAATATTGTAAGAGCTCAAGCCACCTTTTCCAGGCCTTGGTGAAATATGTGGAACAATTATTATTTTCAAGACATCATGTATGAAAAAGAAATAGAAACAGAGGGCATAATCCAGTTTACCTCTCCTCCCACTGAAATTGTCAGAATGAAAAAAATGCTTGACTTTGGATGATATATGTATCCAGGACTATTAGTTTCAAAAAATTCTGATTTGGTCACATATATTTATTCTGTCTACAGAATGAGAATGTTTTGGATGTACATAGAAAGCTGCCTAATACCAAGTCAGACCTTTGGTCCATCTAAGGTCCCCTCTAGAAGGATTCGGTTTGGCGCCTGGTTGCCCGATTCTGCGCATCTTCTCACAATTTCGTTTACGCCTAAATCCTGTAAACGACATGAGGTAAAGTGCATAACCAGCAGTATGAAACACGCTTTAAAGTGGCTAAAATGCGGAGAATTGCTCGTTTACATGGTCAAAATGCGCTTTAACGGCCGCGGAGAATTAAACTCGCCCTGGCGCTCTACTGTAAACTAGGCCGCAAGGCCTAGTTCGCAGTAGTTTAGAGCCGGCAATGGAAGGAGGAGGACTCCCCACCAGGTCCTGGCGGGGCTTTCCGCTTCCATCAGCAGGCGCCCGCTGGCAGGTAAGGATCATGGGGGGGGGGGGGTGTTACCTGCCGGGGCCGCCCACAACAGACGGCCCTGCCAGCTAAGAAGCGCGAGGTGGGGAGGGGGGAGTTAGGCCCCCCCTCACCCACCCGCTGCCATGTTTTCCCGATAGACTTGCATTGGGGGAAAGCTTTCTTTCCCCCAATGCAAGTCTATGGGAAAAACAAAAATGGCGTCCGCCTGATTTTTGGATCAGGATCGGGCCTGATCCAGACCGGGGGGCTCCGATTTTGTCCGATCCAGGACAAAATTCGAGGCCCTGATCCGGGTCCTGATCCGATCCGGGGGGTCCCTGCACATCCCTAGTTTTGAGAATATCATGGCATACATTCCCTTGCCTTTTCCCATTATACGACAGCCACCAATGTGGAGTAGGGATATGCACAATGTTAGAACAACAACATGGGGGAAAGAAGGAAGAACTAGACACAGGGCTGCTGTTTTCAGTAGCAATCCTGAGTTTTGGTTAATGCCTAGTTCCACCTTTCGTTGATGACTCCATACTACTAGAACTTGGTATAGCATTTTGGGCTTCTTAGCATGGCAGCTGACTCTTCTAATTTAGGATCCATCCAAAGATGCACTGCTGTCAAATTTAATTTCATTTTTCTTCCTCACAGTCCCAGTACTAATCACTATATCTTTCTTATATATACAAGTGTCTCTTCCATCACCCTTGCCTCCTCAACATGCAAGTTTACGTTTGGGGGGGGGGGTTCCTTAAGAAGTGCTGAGACTGCACAATTGTGCCTCTTGCACTTTAGCTGCAAATGCTCTGACATTCCTCTGAACATACATCTATAGGGGGAAGGGGGCAAGATATACTGACATCATTACCAGGGGTTCCAGTTCTCAAAGCAGATTGGCAGTAGCAGCAGCAGCAGCAGCAACAAGAAAACCAACAAACAAAACCTAATCACCTCCCAGGATGTGTAGGGTACGGACATTGTGGTGAGGACTGTACCTCTTGCGCATGTATAGATCAGCAATGGATTTTGCAAAACACACAGCTGCTTGTCTGGACACATCCTTATTTGGAAAGGTAGATGCACACATGGGCTTGCAGTGAAGACAAAATAACTAACTTTCCTAAACTGCAGTAATTTAGTGTCACATGTCACACTTAACCACTCTGTTTTCCAAAGAGGACATAAATCTTTTTCCAAATTAAGGTATCTTAAGTGACCTGAAACTATTTCAGGTTCAGATTAATATAGAACAGGCACACCAAGAAAGTACTTAGTTAAACTTTACTATTATATAACTTAAGGACAAGCCAAGAACAAGTGACATCACACAGAAAAGCACATAGCCAAGAACAAAATGCAGTCAGTCCTGCTACATTCCAACAATCCTGATCCAGCGGAGCTTTTATATTACAAAGCTGTAATTATCCACAATGATTTTGACTTTAGAAGGAGGATATCTGCCTAATGGCTTTCTTGTGATCTTTGAGTTTCAACTGAAAAGAGACCTTAAAACCAAGATGAGATTGCAGGCTGTTTAATAATCCACCTGACCATCCATGCCTCTTGGGAGGCCTTAGAGAGCAATCCTAAAATGGTTGGATCAACCATCACTTTCAACACCTTCCCAGGGCTTTCTAAGTGCCTTCAACGATGACCCAGTTTTAACCAATTATCATTATAGGTGACATTTACCAAAGCACTTTGAGAAGTACACTTTCCACAATGTATTTCTTTGTAGAACAACTACCATTTTGGGGGATTAAAAATATATATTCTCATATATAAAAGATAACCACCACAGTAACAACAATAATAGCCTGCTCAAAACAATGTCATTTCAGGCCAAGTTTGTTGGCTTCACCAGAAGCTTGGCATGGCTACGACAACTCCTTGCAGGTAGAACGTCTCTTTTTTCCTCACTCTCCCTTCCCCGAGCAGCAGAATAAACAATTTCTAGTGCTGCTGGGAGCAGCTCTCAGCAAATGTTAAGGTGTTCACATAAAAATGACTCACTACTCAGGGAAAGAGGCAGGATATTCAGCTTTCCTGTCACCACAGTTCAGAAACGTTAGCAGGGCTTTCCTGGCCATTTGAGGCCAGACAGGAAACCCCACGGAAACTGTTGGCAAGACTATACTACCAAAAGCAAACCAAAGGCATTGCAAGGAGTCGTTCATAAGGCTGAATTATTGGAAGTCAGGGAACAGCGCGAGGTGGGGTGGGGAAGAGTGAGATCAGAGGTAGGATTGGTTTAAATTGTCACCTATCCCTGGATGGTTTCATTTTTTTCTTTTCTTTTGAAAAACAATTTCCCAGCCTAATTACTCCATGCCTCTTCGGTCTGTTTAAGCAGCGTGTCACTTAGCATTATTTCACAATAAAGATGCTAACAAGCTAGAGTGTGTGGCACAAACAGAATAATATAAGGGCACCAAGCACAACATAAAGGTGGGAATAGGCATCAGCTACAGCGAAGCATGTGGGGACAAAATAATTAGGAGGAAGGGGCCTGCCTTCTGAATATTTTAATTAAATAAATAATTAGATAGATGTTACTTTACAAAGCACAGGAGGGGGGAAAATGGAAATCTCCTTCAAAGGGAGAGAGTGACAAGAGGAGGTTTAAGGAAATAAGAGCGCCCGGAAGCTATACATGTACTGACACCTGGAAAATGTACAGAAAATGGCAACTAAAAAATGATCAAGGGGCTGGAGCAACCCCCCCCCCCCCATGAGCAAAGGATAAAACAACTGGGGCTGTTTAGCTTAGAAAAGAGGAGAAAGGAGAGTAGGGAGAGACATGATAAATATGTACAAAATTTGGAGAAAGTGGATAGAGAGACACCTCTATCAGCAACCCCCTCAGGTAACACATTTGATTTGAATGCTCTGCACACATACAGCTTTAAGTGAAAGAGTGTGTCAGACATATAGCTATATAAACTAGGGGTGTGCACGGACCCCCCGGATCGGATCGGGACCCGGATCGGGACCTCCAATTTTGTCCCGGACCGGTTCGGACAAAATCGGAGGCCCCCCGGACCGGATCGAGTCCGATCCCGACCCAAAAATCGTACATTTTTGGATCGGCCGCCATTTTTTTCCCCATAGACTTGCATTGCAATGCAAGTCTATGAGGAAAAAATGGCGGCGGGTGGGTAAGGGGGGGCCTAACTCCCTCCCCCCCCCCGGGGCCGTCCGCTGTGGACGGCCCCGGCAGGTAAACCCCCTCCCCCGCGCTCCCTACCCCCCCTGGGGCCGCCCGCTTCCATCCGCTGGCGCCCGCGGGCGCCAGCGGATAGAAGCGGACGGCTCCGGGGGGGGGGTAAGCCCCCTTCCCCGCCACTGCTTACCTTCTCGGCCCGTCTGGCGCCGGCGGCTACTACCAGCAGGCTCCGCGGCCTACTCTCGAGTAGCGCGCCGGGTGATAACATCACCCGGCGCGCCACCCTGGAGCAGGCCGCGGAGCCTGCTGGTAGTAGTAGGCGCCGGCGCCGGACGGGAGCCGCCGGGCCGGGCAGGTAAGGGCCCCCCTCCCCCCTCCCCCCTCCGCGCACCCCCTCCTCCCCTCCACGCACCCCCTCCTTACCTTCCCGGCCCGGCGGCTCCCGTCCGGCGCCGGCGCCTACTACTTCCAGCAGGCTCCGCGGCCTGCTCTAGAGTAGCGCGCCGGGTGATGACATCACCCGGCGCGCCACCCTAGAGCAGGCCGCGGAGCCTGCTGGGAGTAGTAGGCGCCGGCGCCGGACGGGAGCCGCCGGGCCGGGCAGGTAAGGGCCCCCCTCCCCCCTCCCCCCTCCGCGCGCCCCCTCCTCCCCTCCACGCACCCCCTCCTTACCTTCCCGGCCCGGCGGCTCCCGTCCGGCGCCGGCGCCTACTACTTCCAGCAGGCTCCGCGGCCTGCTCTAGAGTAGCGCGCCGGGTGATGACATCACCCGGCGCGCCACCCTAGAGCAGGCCGCGGAGGCTGCTGGGAGTAGTAGGCACCGGCGCCGGACGGGAGCCGCCGGGCCGGGCAGGTAAGGGCCCCCCTCCCCCCTCCGCGCGCCCCCTCCTCCCCTCCACGCACCCCCTCCTTACCTTCCCGGCCCGGCGGCTCCCGTCCAGCGCCGGCGCCTACTACTTCCAGCAGACTCCGCGGCCTGCTCTAGAGTAGCGCGCCGGGTGATGACATCACCCGGCGCGCCACCTTAGAGCAGGCCGCGGAGCCTGCTGGGAGTAGTAGGCGCCGGCGCCGGACGGGAGCCGCCGGGCCGGGCAGGTAAGGGCCCCCCTCCCCCCTCCCCCCTCCGCGCGCCCCCTCCTCCCCTCCACGCACCCCCTCCTTACCTTCCCGGCCCGGTGGCTCCCGGCCGGCGCCGGCGCCTACTACTACCAGCAGGCTCCGCGGCCTGCTCTAGAGTAGCGCGCCGGGTGATGACATCACCCGGCGCGCCACCCTAGAGCAGACCGCGGAGCCTGCTAGTAGTAGTAGGCGCCGGCGCCGGACGGGAGCCACCGGGCCGAGAAGGTAAGTGCCCCCCTCCTCCCCCCCCCCGCTGTCCACTTTCATCGGCGGGCGCCCGCTGGCGCCCGCCAATGGAAGCGGCGGTGGGCGCCAGTGGGCGCCCGCCGATCCGCCGATCCGCCGAACCGGTTCGGAGCTTTTTCGGACCGGTTCGGATTGGATCGGCCGATCCAGCTGCGGGATCGGAAATCGGATAATTTATCCGATTTCCCACTGGACCGGACTCGGATCGTGGATCGGGTCCGATCCAGTGCACATCCCTAATATAAACAAAACCTCTCTATCACGTCTTGCTTAAGATGCAGAGCAGAGAAGGTGTTTGTCTGCTCTTCTGCCATGGGAAAGGAATTGACAGCCAAGTGACTGTATAAACCAGGACTGTATCTCACTGGCATAGAGCCAAAGGAAATCTAAGATTATACCTGCCCATACCACGTCTGTATCAGATTATGTAACTCTTCAGCTTTGTGTGTGCCCGTGTTGAATCCATGTCTTCTCCCTTTTAATCTGGTTCTCATGTTGCTTTGGCAGGAATCCAAAGACAGATCATGAACATATAGAAGAGAACCTCACATACAGCCAGGCCTTGACTTTCTATTTTTGATGCAGGAGTTTTCCTGCCAGAGACAACCCACTGTTCCGCTGTTGTTGTTTTTAAGTCTTGGCTCTTCAGCAGTGAGACTGCAGTGGTTGAATAGAGAGTAAAGCTATAGCTGCATGTGTGGTTCCCTCCCTATGCATATATCCCTACTTTGTATCTGCTCACAAGAGCTTCTGTGTATCTGCTCACAAGAGCTCCTGTGTCTGCATCTATGATATTAAATGCTGAGTTGGATCGGCCCTCCAGGGACAGAAGAGTTCAGTCAGCCATTTCTCTGTCCTTCTGCTGGCAGCAATTTTTTAATATACATATAGACTGGACTTTGGTCGATAAGTTGGTCACTGCAGAAAGTTTTTTTATATTGGTTGGTGCTGCTTACTTCTTTTACTGTTGTGTTTTTAATGTATTCGTTTTTATGTTATGTTTTAATTAAAATTTTGATTTCAGTCTGGATTTTACTATTAGCCGCCTTGAACACCATTCTTTGGCATAAAAGCAGGACATATATATTAAATAAAGGCTCTGTTTATGGAAAGTGCCTCTGCCTAATTTTGGGGGAGCCTCTCTCCCTCACATGCCACATCTCACCCCATTCAGCAGGGTCCCCAGACCATCTGTAGAACTTTCCAGGGGGCTGGACTTGCTACTGTGGAAAGGAGGGGGAGAGGAACTGCCAGCCCAGTTACACCTACCTAAATCTGGATCCAAACCCTATGTGTGAACAGTACTCAGTAAATCCATCATAATTGCACAATGGAGTAAGTATTGAAATCAATTGCCATGGAATGACTCCTGTTTTAGTGGTTTCAGAACTATAAAACATAGCGTAGTTTGTACTCATTATGCATGGCATTGGCAGTTTCTTCCTCCTCCAGTGGTAACTCTCCTGAGTAGCAGTTTCAAGCACTTTGTTTTGAGAAAGAAAATATTCAGAGGTCATGTATGATCTAGAATCCACGGATTTAGGTGGTTAAGGAACCACAGTGTTTATTCTAGTATTTTCAAATTGTTCAGTAGCATGACTTCCTTATATTCATTGGTAAAGACATTTCCAGTACCTCAGTTTCATTTAAAAAAAATGTTTACAGGGCAATCCTATGCATGTTTACTCAGAAGTAAACATGTTTTCTTAAATGTTCAATGTTTTAATCTTTGTAAACTGCCCAGAGTGCTTCGGCTATGGGGTAGTATAGTCGGGAGATCCGGGTTCTAGTCCCCACTCAGCCATGGAAACCCACTGGGTGACTTTGGGCCAGTCACAGACTCTCAGTCGTTGTTGTGAGGATAAAAATGGATAGGATTCTGTATGCCACCTTGGGTTCCTTGGAGGAAAAAAGGCGGGACATAAATGCAATAATAATAATTATAATTATAATAAGTAAGCTCCACTATGTTCAGTGAGGTCTACTCTCAGGGAAGTGTGTACGACTGCAGCCTTAGAGTGCGAAACATTCAGTCTATTTTAATTATTATCACAGTAGCAAGTTCCAAAAGCAAAAGTTAAGTTTGTAAATTTAATGTTTGAGACATATTTAAATGCCACATATAGGCACGTTGTGTTATGTTGCTCTATAAAGAAATACCAAATAGCAGTGTATTTACACAATATATATAGTATGTACACATGACAGTAAGTTTGTGAACGCTTTACTGTTTGCCCTGTGGCTGCTATAGAGGCAATCATTCTGTTTGTTTACATCTGAGTCGATGTTTCAGGTAAGCAGGAAACTATTTGGTAGCAGTTGCAGCTCATTTTTGACATGATGTGGATCCTTAAAGATGCACTGACTGTACCAAGATGAATGAGACAATAATGTAATTTGCACAGTCCTAGATTGACTTAAATCAATCATCCTATTTAGGTATTTGCCTTAACACACGAGGGCTAAATATATGTAGGGGAGTTTGCACGAAAGCCCTGTCCTCAATCCTCTCTTCAGACCTGCCCTCAATGTCCCCGTGCGTAGGGGCCCCTCTTCAGACTTTTGTGACTTCTGGTCTGCAGAGGGTTTTTAAGTATGTTTGGCTGCAGGGTTCCTGATCGCACAGAAGCTTCTAAGTGCATTCAGTGGAATGGGCCTAAAATCCCTCTTCAGACCTCCATGCGTGAAGGTCTGAAGATGTGCCCCAATACTAGGCTATTGGAGGTGGGACATGCCTGCATCTCCCCACCCCTAAACACTTTGAGCTCTCACTTATGCCTGGATAGGACTAATGCCTACAATGATTGCACAAATATCAGGAATGTATTCTATGGCTGAACACCGTCCTGGTACTAAATATCTGTTTCAATGGGTATTATACCATGATCACTGGGTGCTGCACTGCACACACTATATGCAGCCTCACTGACATCGCATTCAAAGCACTTGATCCTAAGAATGGTTGATCTTACACAGCTGCTCCCAGGACCTCTGGGATTTCAGCATCTGCACAACCCATCCGCTTTGGACCAGTGCTGGGATCCCAATCATGCTGTTCCACATAGCAGCCAAAATCCTTCTTCCCAGGGTCCACAGAGATCATCAGTGTGGCTCCACATTTCTTGTGCAGGCAGAGCCCTCCATCTGTTTTATATGGTTATCTGGACAGCCTTTTGGAACTGACTTTGCATCTCCAACATATGACTTCATCCACTTATTGAACACAGAAGATGGTCCAATGTTGTAGAGATTCCTTCTTCCCCAAGAACTCCTGTCACCACCGGTGTGGGGATGAGTAATCACAGGATCCCTCTAGGGCATGGCTGTCAGAACATAGCTGAGTTGATGTTGGCATTCAGTGGGTCACTCTACACAATATTGGTTCTCATAGTTTCTGGATTTGCCTCTTTGCCCCTTCCCTGTGCAGACTTTGTATGAGAGAAGTCAATTCACACACAGTAACCACGTTCCACACAAAAATCATGTCCTCCAGATAGCAGTACAGCAATGTAAAACAAGATGAGCAACATTGTATCAGGGTGCTTCTTAAATTGCCCTTTCATCCAATAATGTACACCAGCTTTCCCTAAGCTGGTGCCCTCCCACCATCCCCAGCCAACAAGCATGGCCAATGGTCAAAGATTATGGGAGTTGTAGCCTAAAACATCTGGAGGGAACCAGTTTGGGGAAGGCTGATGTACACTAAGCCTACTGTAATTCCAGGTGGTCCTATCTGAACTAAGTTCCATCCAGTTCTGACATCCCAGACTGAAAGATCACACCTATTCATGACCCAAAGTAATTACCTTCAATCTCTGGAGTTCAAGCACTGCCTGAGAATATTGGCACCCAGAAGAGATAATATATTTATTGGCCAATAACCTTGAGTTCTTTTATGCCCCACTGGAGCCATACAAAAATTGCAAAATAAAGAATTCTAAAGCTGTCTTTTGGGAATTGTCTCAAAAGAAGAGTTTAATTAAGCCATTTCATCCAGGAAGATCTCAGGAAATGGCCAAATGAAGCCCTGGCATAAGGCCCTGGCCACAATGTTAAGTTACAGCTGAAACCAGCCTTGTATTATTATACCCTCCCCACTTTCTTCATTAATCAACTTAAACAGGTGGAGGCTCATTGGCATGTGACTCATTGACATGTCCCTTGTCTGCTACACAGCAAATGCTTAAATTGCAGATGAGCAAAACGAAAGGTGTAAGTGCTTGTGGCAGCATCAAATTGAAGGTTAATAGTTGACTGTCGCGTCATGAAGCATGAAGGCATCATTAAACGCTGATGTAGCTGACAGAAACTCACATACTTGTTGGCCCCTTCCAGGAAAGAAAGGACATTAAAGCAGCAACATGCTACTTACAATCCATGAGCTCTGTGTGGCCTTTTATATGGCTTGTTACCATCCTCAGACTCCCAACATTTTAGCCCTCCTGTTATTGGAAATACACATATAATCTTGGCAATATATCCTAAAAGATTAGAAACTGAAGGCAAGTAAATGGAAACTCAAACACAACGGCTGTGTTAGGATACAACAGAAAATCACCATATGAGAACGAGCCCTGGTTCAACATAAACTCTTCATTTGCACCCACAGGGAGGAATTGGAAGTTTCTGCTTCTAGTTTAAACTACATACTGTTTCCTGGATGTGGAACCTGGTGAACTGTGCTTAGTAAGAACAAGCCAAGATCAAACTATGGTTTGAGATCCTGGCTTGTCCTCAAATCATAGTTTAAACAAACCACAGTTCCCACGGACTGAATGTCTCAGGGAACTGTGGTTAGTTTAAAAGCAGAAGCTCCATCTATTCAGAGATTCAAAGCGAGGGATGGCGGGGAAGAGGGAGAGTGTGAGCCTGAGGCACACCACAGTTTGTTATCATAGTAGGAAACCATAGTTTTTCATCACATATGAACCTGGCCTTAGTTTTTCAATAAATTTGGGTCCTATTTTATAAAGAGTTGACTGCTCTTAAATTTAGAGTGGACATATTTAGAGTAAGATTATATCAAATATATATGATCACTGTATACATGGCATCCATTATTTGCTTAACTGTTTTAGAAAGGGAAAAACCCTCATAGTCTGCAAACAGCGAGTTGCAACAGACTAGCTATGACGGAACAAATAGCTAAGGACTTCCTTACTGGACCTACTTATTGGAAGCTTTCAAATGTCCTGACTGCTCCTCCCAGCAATCCAGAGCTACACTGCACTTTGCAGTGACTTGACATCTCACAATTTGCAGGGCTAAACACCTGTGTGAGCAATGAGCAGCCTCGAGGAAGAACTCTCCAGCTGCCGACTTCTCTTTGGAAATGGGAGGAGGCAGTCCTGATCTGCAAGTAGCTCACTGCACGTCACGATATCCCTATACAAGACATGTTACAGCAAAAACATAAAGAGCTGCATGCAAATACACCAGAAACCCACAAGGAAACCACAGAATAAATTATAAGATCCCAATGCACTAGAGATCACTGCATTTTTCCAGGGACAATTTGCCACCCTGGCTGGAACGCCCACTTGCGGAATTTTGAAACAATCTCCTCTTTTGGAAGCAGTGTTCGAGCAAGACGTTCAGCAGCAGAGGCTTCTCCTAGCCAAGACTACATGCTGGCAATACTAAGGAATCATCAATATGTAGTAATAAAATATTATGGGAAGAGTACTTGAAGTCATGGTGGGGCAACAGGAGAATGTGGCAGGTGTCTGCCATATTCAAGTGGCTATTTTTAAGGAAGACTACTTTTCAGAGCAACAGACAGCAAGATGGTATTTCTCATTCAATATCAGACATAAGAATTCTGAATATCAGAATTCTCTGTTTTTATGGGTTTGTACTGAATATATACTTATTGAGTTTTTTATTTTACCCACTTCGTACAATTCTCATCTTGTACCCCACCTTGAAAGAGATCCATCCTTAAAGATGGCCTAAAAAATAATTTTAAAAAATAAATAAAGTAGAAGTATCACGAGGCATTGCTGATGGAGTAGGGAGGAGCCCTCTGGCACAACCCTATCCATTATGTACAGACAAATTAAAGATGAATGCAATGAGTAATGGATTGCCAACCCACTAACTGGGAAGCCCTGGCAAACTAGAATGCCCAAGGTTCTTTGTGCTGAGAAGCTCCAGTCAGGAAGGCTTTGCATCCACAAGCCCACTTTACTTTGACTGACAGCAGAGCTCCAGGGTCTCAACCAAGAGCCTTTCCCCATCGCCTGCTACCTGGTCCTTCCGATGAGAGAGGCCATGGATTGAACCTGCATGCAAAACAGATGTTCTGCCTCTGAGCTCTTCGGAAGAATTCTCTGAAAAAGCTTAGAAAGTATGACCCCATTCCAATTCAAGATGGGAGCGTGTGCAAGTGTGTGTTCAGGCCAAGATATTCACTTCCTTGATAGTAGAAATATTTTGAGCTTCAATGTGCATGAATATTTAGGTGAAATGGCCACTTGCAGGGAGTATTAGTACCTCCCCTGTTAATGCATGCATTCCTACAACTTCTGTTACGTGTGCCTCCATCACATTGTTGGCATGCAATGGTCCTTAAGTGATACTGATGATCAGGGCCAGCCGTGCCACACAGCAGGGTAAAGCAACCTCAGGCGGCACCATGAAGGGAAGACAGATGAAGGCAGGAATTAGTCTCTGAATGATGAATGTTGGTCCTACCAGCAGAGGAGGGGAGTTATTTGGGCTAGTCAAGCAGCAAAATGTCTTGGAGCCATACTGCTGATGATAGTAGCAGCAATAATAAAGTATCACTGCAACCAAGAGTCATAATAACTTAGAAAATTATACAAAGCACGCTAAAGCGAATTAATAGCATTATCTTCTACAGTAGTGAAATCGTTTGGTTGTATGGTAAAACACACACACACACACACACACACACACAAAAAACACCACATACAGTGGCACTGAAAGAATTTTCACATATTAAGAACTATACAGAGACACAGACCAAGACCTGAACCCCTAGTGACTACTTCTAGATGCCCAGCTAGACTTTAGGTTTATGCTTGTTGAAAAGCATCCTTCCATATTTAATGGCAAAGCACTTGTGAAACTCCGGGGGCTTTTCAAAGGCATGTGTGATAAAGCAGGGGGGTGGGAGCTGCTATTAAAAGGAAGGGCTTGGGGGGGGGGATCATACTGGCCATTTACAGTCCCTTGGATGTAGATGTTTGGATCTAGCCTTAGTCTAAATAGTAAGCTACAGGATTCTTCACGGAGACTGTCAATATAAGAGCCCTATAACAACTGGTCATCTACTCTTGTTTTTAGAAAGCCCTGATCTGCCTTCATAAGGGGGAAGTCCCTTCTGAATGGAACCTCAATGTTTCAGTGGAGATGGAATGGTTGGACGTCACATGTGTGCCCCATGCAAATTTAGGATAGTCTCCAACCAAAGTTCAGCATTCACTCAGCATTCAAACTGCTCTAGTGGCATGGAAGTAGATCGGAGCCAAGGGAGTAGATGGGAGCCACAGCAGCCACCTCTTCCCCAGCCACCAGAGAAACCCAGAACTATGTGAGAAGAGCCTGCAGGAGGCAGCTCCTATTGAAGCTAGCATGAACCCAGTTTCCTGAGGGTTGATGCTTGCAGGGGAAGGAACCATGGTGTGGGATCCTCGCATCATTTTGGCTCAGAGTTAATTAATTTCAATACTATACAGTGAATGAATTTTAAAGGCTAATTTAGAAGATCGCACGCTCACTGTTCAGAAGCACACTTCACTAACAGTGCCACCCTATGCATGTCTACTCATGCATCTAACTATGACTTCCATGGGATTTACTCTCAGGAAACTGGGTATAATGGCCTTCACCAACCAGGTGCCCTCTAGATGTTTTGGATTAGAAGTCGCACCAGCCTCAGTCAGCATGGCTAATGGTCAGGGAGGATAGGGGTTGTAGTCCAAAATATCTGGAGGGCACCAGACTGGGGAAGGCTGGTGTTTGGGATTGCAGTCTAACATGTGTTGAAAAGATGCCAGTCTTTTAGCTTCTGTGAACAGCCAAAAGAGAGACTGATGTGAGTTATCAACTTATCCATATCAAGAGATCTTGGGAACACACCCAAAATGAAAGAGGTTCCTTCCTGTTGTTGACTGACAAAACTCTGCATATACCCTTCCTAACTTACACTGATCATGGCCAACTTAACAAAATGTATTGTTCCCTAATACACTGGTGTGTGAATCCAATGTAATCCCGATTGAATTAGTGGATGTAAGCAAACAAAAATGCCTTTCTTGAGTTACTCACAAGCATGTGAGGCTGCACACTTTTACTATGTAGCAATAGGAGAAGATCCTGTGTGATGAGGAAAAGCAGGGTAGACACAGCAAAAGCTGAATCATTCTTTCTGCTAAGGACTGAATCATTCCCACTACTGAGGCAGGCCAGCAAACTGAAATATGTACATTTGACATATTTTTCCCAGAACACACACACACACTTTGAATTTCATCCCAGAACACCAGTATCTCTTGGTCATTTACAGTCTAGGCAACTTTGCATAAGGCAAAACTGAAAAACAGCCAATCCTAAAGAGAAGAAGCATGTTTATAGTGTTTTAGAAACATTAAAAGTATTTCACAGTAATCACTCCAGGTAGATATAGTAGTTAATAATGTTTACAGCGGCCTAGAACACTGGCTTATCCTCCTGTAGCAAGGATTTCAATGTTCTTGAAATTGTCCTAGATATTTGGGAAGGTTATCCATTTTGATTTCCAAACACCTCTCTTTATAAGGACTGCACAGGTTTCCTTTCAGGGCCAGGGCCAGGAGAATTCACAGAAATTCTTATCCTCGGGTGAGAATACTATTTTTGTACATAATCATGTTTTTAAGCAACTGTATTGGAGTCCTCAAGAAGTGTGTGGTTCCCTCTTATAGTTACACGCTGGAATGAATAAACTTTAAAAGCAGAGTCCTTATGAACTAAGAAACATCACTTCATGACAGGGGTTAGGCCTGGGGTAGGCAATGCAGTGCCCACAGGCACCACTGGGGGATGAACCTTCCTTGGCCCCCACCAAGCTGCTCTCCCACTCCTACATATTTTTTTAATTAAGCAATTTTCTTACCAGCCGCTGGGATTGCTTCAAAGCAAAGTGTCAGCCTCATTTCCCATGAATGCCTCTGGGCCACATCTGGGCCTCAGAGCCATTCTGTCACACACACACACACACACACACACCAGGAATCCTCTTCAGAGCACAAGCTGAAGACCCCTGAAGCGGATGACCCCAGGGAAACAAGCTATTCAGAGGAGGCTGGAGCTGACCAAGAAGGTTCTAGGTCGAGATGGCTTCACCCTTATTAAAACATTTGTATCTCGCCCTATATCACTAGGATCTCAGGGCGGCATACAGATAAAATTACAACGTAAAACAATAAATATACACAACTAAAAATGTATTAAATCATTAACAAACTAAAACCTGTAGAAAACTTTAAAAGCAATAAGATCAATTAAAACAATTAAAACCATGTGCAACCTTGGGAATTTTAGCCCTCAAAGGCTTTAATGAAAAGCCATGTTTTAACTTGGCACCGAAACGAAGCCAGCATTGTCACCAGTCGCACTTCTAAGGGAAGAGTATTCCACAATTGGGGTGCTACCACAAAGAAAGCCTTGAAAGGTAGAAAGCTCTGCCTATACACATATATATGTGTGCATGTATACAAATAAAATAAATGCAAATAAATAATTAAGAGCAAGTTCCACTCAAAAAAGTGTACAAAGGATTGCAACCTAAAAGGTTTCAATTTCCCCAGATTACCCCAGGAAAGATCTTGGGGATCTTTCCCCAAGAATCTCTCAAAATAAAATACTATCTCATGTGCATAGTCAGCCCAGCAATGGGTTCTGAAAAAAAAAAAAGGAGTCATGCTAGTAAGACCCTTTTCAGCATATATCATGCACCTTTTTATTTTTTGGCCACGAAACCACAACCCACTTCTGCCAAAGAAAAGACCTAGTTTTTTTTCCCCTCACCAGAAACTAACAAAGGAGTGGAATGTATAGTTGTACAACTGAAAGGAAAATACCCCAAAGCCATAAAATGAAGAAAACACATGCAAAACGTTGATGTTTGGTCAGAAGATGTATCTGATTCCTAGGCAAAGGCACTGAGGAGCCCCAGAGCAGTTAACCAACTGCTGAAACCGTGTCAGTTAAATTGATGCCTTCTCTCACAAGTCGCATTATGACTATTTGCAAGGTCCCAG
This sequence comes from Anniella stebbinsi, assembly GCA_029215795.1. NCBI lineage: Eukaryota > Metazoa > Chordata > Lepidosauria > Squamata > Anniellidae > Anniella > Anniella stebbinsi. The sequence continues at coordinate 85,590,034 of JARDYH010000005.1, read as the reverse complement.
GAGTACAAAAGAGGAAGAAAAAACAATTTGTTCTCTCAGCTCTGTCCCTTTTGAAAGTGCTTTATGTCAAAGAGGAAGGAGAGAGAGCTAAAGAGCTTTATGGCAGAGACAGAATGCTGGGGGGAGGAGCCAAAATATGTCAGATGTCACAGTCCAATCTTAGTAAACCACACAGCCAGCTGCAGGACAAGGAAGTGATAACACAGACAACATGGGATAGTGACACACTCTGACGAAAGAACAGACTCATGATCACGATGATGAACTCTAGCCCAGATACTTGATGCTACCAGTCAGAGAATCCAGCCACAATAAAGACTAAAAGCATGAAACTAGATTCACTTTTTCTGGGAGCAGGGAGGGGAATATGTTTGAACACGTGTTTTGAACACGGATTCTAATTCCTTTTTTCAAAAATGTTGGAAGCGGTTCTGCTTTCTTGGCTTTGCTGTGCCGTTAACATTTATTAAGGGCGATTTATTTTGCTCTTGCTCAGAGCTGTACTCCAGCAGGAAATGTGTTGCACTATTTCCCAAAAGGGGAGAAGACTAGTGCAGCTCAATAAGAAGCCTGCATTGAGTCATTTCTCTCCTTTCGTAGATATGCAAAAAAGGAGGGGGAGAGACAGAAGTAATGGAAAGAAGGCAAGGAATTCCCCCAGAGAGGGAGAAAAATCCTAAGGCCTTTAGGGACTTACACAGATAAGGCCTAGAGACAAACCATACCTTGTGAACCACTTTGTAGAAGTGAATACACTTGCCCAGGGCTGCACAAGCAAGCCTTCCTCCATTCAATTGGACTGACTCCTAAGTACACAGATAATAGTGGCCGTAATTAATCGCACTGCCTTCACTGATATATTAATTGACGGGTCTGTTTTAAAAATGTAATGATGCTGAAAGAAACCCCTAAAAGTATCCTTGAATTACCTTCTGCCTCAATAATTGCTTCTCTGGCTCTGCATGTCTTTCGGGACAGGAAACTCCCTTGCACCCAAAATCCTCTGGAGCTGAGATACAGATCACCAGGGCTGGATGGGAAGGGCGTGGTGATTGGCTCAGGGAAACTGCAGTCCTTTGGATAGCAAGATGAACCAAGATGAAAGTATAGCAAAGGTGCATGCTGGGATAGAAGATAGGGGGCTGTGCATTTCCATATTCATTTCCATATTCTGAGTAGAACTAGGCTTACATGAGCTTGAGATTGTGAAGGAACAGATTGGAAGAAAAAAGTTAAAGAGCCTCTTGTTTTGATGCTGCCTTCTCTCCTTTTATGCCCCACTTTTATATTTCTGTTTCAACCCAAAATCCCTGCTCTCAGAGCACCAATTACTTTCTTTTCACTGCGCTTTTTGAGACTCTCTAAAGCAAGGTGGGAAAATACTAGTCTTACTCATTAGCCTACCTACTCATCCTGCAGTACTAGCCCAGGAAGATTAACTACTCATCCGTTTCAGGTTGGGGTGACAGCACAAAACACAGGATTTGTGGCACAAAACAGCACCAGTGCAAAACTTTGGCATAGGTTTGGAGGGGATTCAACAATGTTGGATTTGGAGGTATTAACTAGGAGTCCTAATTGAGATGTGAGCACACCATTATGGCTTGTGGCACAAAACTCAGGGTTTATGGAACTAGCACAAAGTTTTGGCATAGATTTGGAAGGATACTAGATTTTGCAATCTGTAGTTAAAGCTCCTGGAAAAGGAGGCTACAAAGTGTAAAAGAGACAATGAAATCCAGAAGTATTCCAAGATGAGTGACTACAAGTAATTGTGCCAATGAATCGACTTCATCTTTTCAGCCCAGTAAATTAATTTTACGATTACTATAGACAGGGCATACTACCTATACACAGAATACAGTAAAAAGAAAAATCCTTTAATAAACTTTTAACTTGTTGCTTATCCCATGTCTTCAGTTTATAGTAGACCTTATATTTAAATCGATTAGAGAACAAGGGAATAATCCAGCCCAAATTAATGACTTAATCCTAATATTTTCAAGTAGGAAATAAAATAAAATAAAATGAAATTTCTGTGTGTGTGTGTGTGTGTGTGTACTGACTGCAAATTTTATCATAGGTAAAACAGAAAGTACTGGCAGACCTACTGAAAATTCCTTTCTGTTACAGCTTGGTGTGTGTGTGTGTGTGTGTGTATAAAACTTGAATAGCTGCCATTTTCATAGGAAGTGTAAGCATTTTTTTTCTACCTGCCAGAACACACATTTGGACATCGTATACTATATGTTTGTGCCCTCAAGGGGAAAGCCTGACTTGAAACAGCTGAGAGGATTCAAAAGATAAAATGTTATTCAGCCAAATAAAGAAAAAGAAGAAGGTGGGTTGCCATTAGTGAAAGACGCCTTAAAGGAACTTCTACAAAACTGGTGAGCAAAACCAAAGAGAAATCAAAGCAATCCTTCAGCTAAAGGAATAGAGACATAACATCTAGGTTAGCAGTTACTTCAAGGAAATACAGTTACAGTGCAATTCTATAGCAGTCTACCCAGAAGTAAGGCCATTAAGTCAGTGATGCTTGCTCCCAGGTAAGTGGGTAGAGGATTGTAGCCGTAAATGACTAAAGAACTGTTAATTAATAGCTGTTAACTTCAGCTATGAAGTTAGCTGAGCTCCAATGTACTAGTTTTGTATAGATGGCAAACAGAAAGGATGTACCACTAAATCTTCCTGTTGTTTCTTTTTCACAATTTACTGTACCCCATTCCTGTTGAAAAGTGGGTTTGCGATGATGCCACACAGCTACCACACAATGGGGACAAACCATTCGATGTTTTTTAGCAGAGCCAAGGTGCAGTAAGTGTGGTGGGATGGTGAACAGGTGTGTATGGAGAAGCTTGGCTATACATGCCTTTGGCTGTGCCTTATTATTATTATTATTATTATTATTTATATCCCGCCTTTTTCCAATAATGGGACTCAAGGCGGCTTACAAATTAAAACATGTACAGTTAAAACAAATAGCGATATACAAAAATTAAAAATATAATTACACATAGTACAATTTTAAAATATTTAAAACATTTTAAAACATTTTAAATACACATAATTAAAAATCCGAACTATAAGCAGTACATCCACAAAGGTATGAATTACTCCCCAAAGGCCTGCTGAAACAGAAAGGTTTTTGCCTGCTTCCGAAAGCACACCAAGGAAATCCATGCAGATTTGCAAATCATAGAGATTGGGCAAATACAATGGGGAAAGAGAGAACGTGCATATATTACCCAAAATCCAACAAGATGGAATCCCCAAAATAGGCCACTCAAAGCAACCCCCCCCAAAACCCAGAGTAAACAAGAAAAAATGTTTCCTACGCCAAGAAGTTCCGAACCCTAATAATCCTAAATCTGGGAAATCACCCACAAGCATTTTCTAATAGATCAAAACAATCTCTCTTTTCGCTCTTTCAAACCGGGAGAAATTGCATTTCCCTACCATCTGATACTGTTGCTCTGCTTCCCGCTTCACTTCTGCATTGGGGACGAGCTCCAATTACACAGGGAAGTGTGCAGAGACAACGTGGCCCCAATAGAACAATGGGAACAGCACCATTTATAGCAGAACTTTCCTACACATGCCAGGAAATCCCAATTTATTTTTTTAAAATCCATGGGGGGGAGGCTTATTTTAAAATGGGAAAACTGGCAAATGGAGCCAAATGTCCTGGGAAGAACCATGAGTGGCCAGTTGCGAGCATGCAATAAAAACACTCGTCTGATGATCCCCTTTCTCTCTCTCTCTTTTTTTTAAGACTAGAGTACCATTAAACACTTTTTTGTAGAAAGAGATTTGACTAAATATAATCCAAATTCACAGTTCTCCTCTGTGCATTTCACATTTTTTCCAATCAATTAACAGTTCCAAACCTGGTTTCATGATTTCAACACAAATTCCCCAATCCAGAGCCATATTTGTATTACAAAGCACCCTGAGAACAATTGCACATGTGGGCTTTCCCCATTCCCTTCCAAGGGAGCATTGTATCAGGGTAACAGTACAGAAAGAACTAGTGAGCCTTTTTCTTGGTGATGTCACATCCAGGATGAGAGAAAGATACATGGGAAGAAAAGAACGTCATGCAAGAGTTGACTTTTACCTAACACCAAACAAAAACAAGTCTTGGACCACAGTTTCCAATTCTGGTTTACAGGCAAACTATGTTCTATGCAAATCACAGTTTGCTCAGTTTGGATATAACAGCAAACTGCAGTTTGCCATGAAAGTGGAATTCAAGGAGGAAAGTGGAATGAATGAGGAGAGAGAAGCCCTATTCTGGCATCCTGTACTTGAACAGAGCAAACACGTGTTGAGAGGGAACGCTCCAGCGTCACTCCTTTCCATCCTTGCATTTGTCACCTGAACTTGTAGAGGGCTTCGAAGGAGGATAGCCTCCTGTATCCATAAAGGCTCTCCTCGCAAGCCAGAAGAGTGATTTTCCACAGTTACGTGAGGCTCTCCTCTTCAGTCAGTTGCCCTCTATGAGTTGGGAGGCGACAAATGCAATGGCGGAGGGGATAGGCTTGGAGCGCTCCCTCTCCTTGTGTATTTGCTCTATTCAGGTACAGACCACCTGAATAGGGCTGAAGTGTTACTAGCAAACCAGCACTATGTCTAAAATGAAGTCTCCTTCTATGGAAACACAGGACAGTCTAAAAAGCAATGCACTTTCATATGAAATGAAATGAATCCCTTTCAACATGAGCCTGCCTGAAGCAATTTTCTTAGGATCCATCGGGCAGCTCCAGAACGTTTTGGAAAACCTTCCATTTATTAAACACAACGTTACAAACAGCTCTGATGGGGGTCAGATTCAATAATGGGGCACATCCAGGACACCTTGAAGTCTTAAGTTAAAAGAAAAAGCCTCCAATCATTGTGAAGTAATGTTAGTCGCAACCTTCTGGCAATCACCCACCAAATCTAAATACCAACGACAAAATGCCAACCACAATGTGATGTCTGGACTATCTTGAGCTTAGGCACTGTGTGACTGTTTTTCTTAAGAAACTGATCCTCCTAAATAAAAGAACCACCTATGCAATGGGGAATTACTACAATTGATGTCTTGTTTCTCCTTCCTTTGGAAGAATGAAAGGCAGGGAGATCACTGCTGCTTTGTGAACTATTTAATATCCTGGTTCTTAAGGAGTAGAAAGGATCGTACAACAATAATTTAATATTTATTCAGGATCAAGAGTTTACTAAACCTCGGAGGTTCTTTCCACCCTGGCTGCAATTTGGATAGTTCCAACTCCCCAGCCTTGGATTTGGCACTATCCTACGGCCCCTCAGATGCTGTCTGGAGCCATAGGATTGCTCCCTTAACTCCTTTTAATATGTGGATCCCTAAAATAGTTTTGATTGACATCTGCTTCACAGTTTATTCAGATATGTCATTAAGAAATTCCCAATTGCAAATTGATATTCTAATAAGACTACATTCTACAAATAGCCAGAAAGATGCATTGTAAATATGAGTGTTTTCATTTCATTGTATGTTTTTATATTTGGGCAAACTAAAAAGAAGCACTTCTTGCCTTAGTCATCTCCTTGCTTTAAAGCAGACCTATTGCCTTTGTGTTATCTCACTGTGGGTAGACTTTCAAGTATTGAGTTACATAGCAAGTTCTAGTTAAAACTTTATTACAGAAGTGATAACACAAAACAAGTTAGAATATTTAAATGGTCTCCAAGTATGAACAGTTAATTGTTAAGCATTAGGTTTAATTTCAAACACAGCACAACCATATGAATGTCTACTCAGGAGTACTCAATGGGGCTTACTCCCAGGTAATTGAGTATCAGATTGTAACCTTAGAGGTTTGGGCCTATTTAGGAGTCCTTGAAGGTTGGCTGATGGGGCCAAATGGACTGGCACCAAGGTCAAAATGTGGAAATGTACAAGGAGCAAAAGGGTCACAGCTCACTCTTATTTTATGTGCATATAATTCACAAAATTTGCATATCTTTTTCATAAACAGTATAGACGATAAACTACATTTGGTGACAGATTATGTTGTGCTTATTCCACAAATTTATTTGTTTGTTTATTGTTCATACCCTGGCTTTCCACCAACAATGGAACTCAAGGTGTTTCTTGACTTAAATCTGAAACTATGGGGTGGAAACAGATGTTAAAGCTATGCTACCAAGAACAGAAACTTATTTAAAATATTTTTAAAGAAAACTGATTGCTAGGATTCTCACATATGAGAAGGAGCTCATAATATTTAAACAAGATGGGATGTTTTGTATCAGTTTTGTATCATACAAAATTTTAAATCATTTTAATAGTTCTACTGAGAAAATATAGTAGGTTTGCATGCTTGGGTGAAAAAAAAAGTCCTACAACTCCCAGCATCCCCCAGCCAGATGATGTCAATACACTGTGTCAAAAAAGTAATAATATGGTTGTTGTCAAATTAAACAAAGCTGATAAATGCTGACTGTGGACTGCTGTCCGCAGTGAGGTCCACTTGTCACCAACATTTTCATCTTTTAGGTACCTCTTTCCTCTACACCCTGGGCATTTTCAAGCATATGATGGAGTTTCTTAATTTAGTTCTTTCATTGGGTCTTAGCATCTTACATTATTTTAATGTAGAATAATGTAAGCTGTTTCCAATTGTTTTAAATTTTAGCAAGTTTTGCTGTAAGACACCTTCTGTCTCTTTAGAGAAAATCTAATTTAATAATAATAATAATAATAATGTCCTACAGAGTTGCCTTAGGGCAATATATTTTATGTTTGAACATATAATCAAACTGAATGGAAGAATTACACAATGAAAAAATTACGTGGTAAATGGCAAGTAGAAATTTTGTGAGAATAACAAAATATTTGTTAAAATCAAGTCACTAGCAACACTATCAAGTCACTATGCTGTCTGTTATGTAACATATGCAGATGAATGCAGAGAAGGTGTGTTCCACTCACAGCAGTGTTCTTAAACTAAATTCAAAATTTGCAACTGATTCCTGTTCCAGAGTCTGCAACAGGGTTTGGTTGGTATAGGGAGAACAGCTGTATCCAATTCTTCAGCTGCGATTCTATAGATGTTCCCTAAACTCTCTTTGGGCAGCTCAGTCCCCTGGTTCTTCACTCAGAAATGGGTCCCAGTGAATTTGATTCAGCTTCACTCCCAAGTAAGTGTGTATAGGATTGCAGCCTAGGGCCCAGAAATCAGTCCCATTGAACTCAGTAGGACTTTGGTCCAGAGTTATGTGCTGACATTCAGAAGCATTTTTACAGGCTACTACAACATGGTAAGGCTTCACGGTCAATTTCTGATCTCAGGGCTTCACTTGTCAACCCAATATAAACAACACACCTCTAACACAAAACTGACTATCAACAGGCAAAAGATATGGACATAAATCAGAACATCATCTTGAGATTTCAGTAACTCCGGGTGCATTGCTGCTGTCATAAAGGCAAGATAAATGAGAGGCAGAAAGGTCTGCCAGAGAAACATCCTTGGCTATTAATCTTGAGGGTGCCAGCGCTGGGCCAGACACAGTTGTATGGTGGCAAGATCATGCCCGATTTGTCTGGTAACTCTACACGCCACTGGCAGCCCCGCAACTCGCCTTTCCTGTCCCTCCTTAACATTTAAGGTGACTCTCGCCCGGCAGTAAACCTCCCCTACCACTTTCACGGCAGCCTGGAGGAAAAGGGCATCTTTTTAATTTCAGGCGTTTAATTGTGCGTGATTCAGTGCACCGTCCCAGAGCAGAAGGTAGAAGATACTGATGGGGGAAAGTGGAAGAGTGTCCGCCTCCTCAGCAGGCGAGTTGAAAAAAGAAGAGGTCGTCAAGCGGCCGAGGCCAGGAAGGGGGGGAGGAGGGTTATTTTTGGGGTGTAGTGAGGGAGTCGTTTCTTTTTTGCAACTCAGGAAAGTGATGAAAAACTCGACCGACGCTGCTCAGCCCTGCACGCGCGTGACGGCACCGATCCCCAGAGGATCCACGAGTTTAGACTTGGAGATGGCGGGGATGGGGAAGAGAGAGGGAGAGATCGATCCGCAGAAGGAAGAAACAACGTTGCACGAAGTTTTGGCGCATGGCGAAGACACACACATCCTGTGATTTCCGCCTGGGAGGAAGATCGGCCGTGCAGCCGCCAAAGCAGTCTCTGCCAAGGATCCTCCCCACTCGCCCGCCCGCCGGCCTGCCTCCTCCAGAGAAAGGGAAGGTTGGGAGGAAAACAGTCTCCATCAACTTCGAGATGGGGAATCAAGAGAGAAAGGCGATCACCGACGATCGACATGATTACGGTGCGCTAGAAGGCGATCAGGCAAAGAGGAGAGACAGACCAGAGAATGCCAAGCTGCACCCCACCTCGCGAAAGGAAGACTCCGCCGTGGCCCCACAGCGAAGTGCAGGGGGGGGGCGCTCCGGGGGCTCCACCTAGCCGTGTTTTCCTTTCCAAGCGCCCCCTTCCCTTTCCTTCCCTTGTCCCTACCTGGAGACACACTCCTCCTTGAGCTCCTTGCAGGGGGAAATCAAGCCGCTCTTTTTGTTGAAAAGCTTCTGCAACAAGGTGGGCGTGGGGGGCATTTTGGAAGGGTGCCGCTCCGTCCGGCCAGGGCAGCGCTCTCCGCTCGCAGCTGGGACGGCGAGCTAGTTCCGCGAACCCGACTCCATTCGGTGTGTGACAGTCATATGACAAAAATTAATCACTTGGAGCAGCCACGGCAGAAGCGAAGCGGAGGGAGGGAGAAGGGTGGGCGGGGTTTCTCACGGGTTCCCCGGCGCAGGATTGGCTGAGAAGCCCAGCTCACGTGGTGAACACAGTGCTCCCTGCTTGGCTTGGCTGAGCAGCGGTGCTGGGGATGTTTTGGTGCGAGCAAGAAGGGTGAGGGGGGGCGGAAAGTGCAGGCACTGGACCCGGGTTTCTTCCGCCAGCGTTGGCCCCGAATCACCACGTTCAATCCTTTAGGCTACGAACCTAAGTAGATTTACTTGGGAATGAGTGCCTGTGAACTCAATAGCACTTGCTTTTGAGTAGACTTACACAGGATTCCATGCGTTTTGTATGTGAACGCCTGAAAAGTTCTAGCGGCCCTTTTTGAAGACGATATGATTCTACTGCCCCACAAATCTAATAAGATCAATTTAGGATGCAAGAAAACCAACAACAACAAAACCCCCTCCGGCAATGTATTTTACTACAACCCGAATTAAAATCATATTAAATATATTCTTCCCCTTTTTCCCCCTCTGGGGTTTTTGCTTTGTTTTTCTCCCTGCTCAATTCAGAGCTTTGGATAAGGAGAACGAGTAACGCTTTGACTTGTCACAAATCAAAATAAAACACATTTCCATTTCGCAATAGGGATCTAGCGAAACCAAATGAGTTTGTGAAAATTGTGGCTTCCACCATCTATGTTAACAATATTAGTATCGAGATTGTAAGATCCATGTTTATAAAAAAAAACCAGTTCCCCGAATTCTGTCAAAGTTGCAAAGGAACAAAATCCAGGATTGAACAATGTAACAGTATCACATTGTTCTTCAAATGGTGAGCCAGGAAAATCTCTCGGTCCTACTTAAAAGTGGACCACAACAGCAGCACTATCACCAAATAAATAAGTAATAAAACTTAAAGTGTCGGAAATGCATGTTCGAGCTAAAGGTCAAAGGATATTTCAAGAGCAGCCTTAATTTTATAGGGCTGGTCACCAAAGTCAAGGAATAGATTTAGAGCTCCATCACACCAGCAATTTAGTGCACTCTCGCCATGCCTGATGTGCAGATTTGCAACATGGTACTCACATGATGCTGTGCCTGTCCTGCTGACACCCTGCCTCTTCCCCAGCCTTTCCTAGAACGCTAAAAAGTCTGGATTATTTTCCCTAGTAGTTTTAAAGGAACTGGGGGCTTGAATGGATTGCATCAGATCCTGGCAAGGAAAAGTGATCTCTCCCAGCAGCCGGCTCCAAACCTCAATTTAAAACCCAAACCCTGCATCCCAGGCTCCAAAGCATTTTTAAATACCATACAATTCCTGAATCTCTGCAGAGACAGGATTGTACTCCCTCGATGCCCCCAAAGAGCCAGACTAAAGGGTCGTTCCATTTTTGGCCGGCAGAAAGCAGTCTGGTTGAAGTACTTATCTGCCGGGACCTGACTGGAGGGAGAAAGAGAAGGGGAGGGGTGGAAAGAGCAGCTATTCAGGTGAAAAGGATCATAAGTCTGACACACTTTTGCCTCAGAGGTAAAAAAACAACAAAAAACAAAAACACCAACGCAGAGGCAAATGGGGGGGATTAGGTGTGATGGAGGTCTTAGCCCCCTCCCCCCATTCACTTCTATTGCAGTGAGGGCAGCACTGCAATATGTCTTTGTATGTGGGGCCCACAGGGATGCAGTGCACCCCACTGGAGTGTTTACATTATATAAAATTTCTCACTGTAATGACCCGTGATGAGCTAGATTTACTCATCTGCCTGTGGCTTGCTACCACAAAAGAGCCCCTGGCCATGCTTCCCTTCCGTGCATGGGAAGCTGGTGCAATGTACGGCAAAGGCCTTGGTGAAGAATCACAAGCCATTTCAATGGCTTCATGATCTTAAGGGCCCTTGGGTATTATTATTATATTATTATTATTATTATTTATTACACTTATATACTGCCCCATAGCCGAAGCTCTCTGGGCGGTTTACAAAAATTAAAAGATTTAACACTAAAAAGACAATATACAAAATTTAAAACCATAAACATAAAACAGCTGACATTAAAACACTTTAAAACATTTTAACTGTTAAGCCTGGCCACAATGTCAATCAACTTAGTTCTGTAAGGGTGCAATCCTATGCATGTTTGAACAGAAAAAATAGTCCTACAACTTCCAGCATTTCCCAGCTAGCAATGGCTGGATGGGGAATGCTGGGAGTTGTAGGTCTTCTTTGAATAGGATTGCATCCTAATGCACTATAACATGGTGGTGGTGCATGTTGCCCATGAAGCACTGGTGTAAAGGCACATTGAGGTTTATCTCTAAGCAGAGATCCATCCATTCACTTCAGTAGGTTTCTGTGTGGATCAGGTTTCCTTCTCTTCTTCTGCCCCACTGAGTTGGGCCTCAGCAAGCAATCACTATGAAGCAACAAAGAAGTCCATTGACATGCTGTTAAAGATTTATTACACAAACCCGAAAGTACTCTGATTAATGAGAAGCATAATTTTTTCCTTTCCTTTTTCCTGGGGATGTTGAGTAGCAGCAGAAGAAATCGCACATATGCTCATTCCTTCTAAACTCTTTGTAAAATGCTATGTATAGAGGCTTTGATTCTGCAAATACTGACCCATGAACTGCAGGCACAACTGTGTGACCCATTAAATCACTTGAATTATACTGCCATAGAATGTTTGCATTATTATGTTCATGATCAGGCTATAAATCTTCACTTCACATTTTCCACTAGCTAGTCATATTAGAGGGGCCATGACTCATCTGAGATGATGTCATTAAAATCTTTCAAAGGATTATTTTGGTCCTATGTTTCTAAAGGAGCATTCCCACTGCCTTCAGGAAAGAGAAGCTATTTTGATGGATACTATCTGTACACCCCTAAGATTATGTCTTGCAACCTTCAAAGAGTCTGATACTGAGGAACCATTCCCCATTTTAAGTCAAATTTAACAGGGGAGAAAACACAACAGGAGGGGATGCCTCATTCATTGACATTTAAAAACAAACAAACTAGAACAAGATGTATTGTTGTATTCTCAAAATGAGTAGAACTATCTTCCTCCAGAAATTGAATGGGAAGAAATGCTTAAGAGCCCTAGCCTGGAGTCAGCTGACATAATTCCCTCTATTTCTAATTTTCAGGCTGTGAAAGCCATTGCTTGAATAGTCAAACAGCACCATCAACACCCTGAAAGTAGGTATCAACAAGCTTGGCGGAGTCTTTGCGAGGTTGTTGCTGTTCGCCATGAGTTCCGTGCTCAGCTGTGAGGGGCATGTGCATGGGTATCGGAGGTGTGCAGAAATGGACCTCTCTGCCATTGCCACCACATGTTTTGGATGGGTATCAGCGTGTTTCACCACTGAGCGTGTTTAGTTTTTTTAACACATAAACTTATCTCTGCGCAGGAGCTCATATTTGACAGAGTGTGTGTTGCTGCGGGACTGCGCTCATCTGCATCCCTCACAAGTCATTAAAAAAAATTCTGCCCCATAGCTATCTGCCTAGCCCCACCCACTTCTACTGATACACATGCGGAAGTACCTAATGGGACACACATGCTCCCACAACAGCACTCCTGTAATAGCGGTAAAGATCAGTCGTGTGTGCCCCGTGAGTGGCGATCGCAGAAGCAGGGAACATTCAGAAGCATCCCTCTTCCATAGCGAAAGGGCTGCAGGTGTAGATCAACCCTTAGTCCCAAGTAAAGGCCAAACTGATCTGATGCAGCACCATCAACTTGGGTTGTGCTGAATTCCTTTGGCAAGGAAAAGTGGGGTGGGGAGAGGCATGATTTTAAACACAGATGGTTCTTAAACCCTCACCCACATGCCCTTTTTAATCTGTAATGGTTGTCTCATTGGGAGTTATTTCTGGTTTTGGAGTCCTACATGAAGAACGGCAGGGAGTGGGGTGGGCAGGGACCAAAAACAGATGAAGGCTGTACCTGCTCCTATCTGTATTTCAAACTGTTGTTCCTGTCTTCCCCACATACACACTTTAGAATTCAGCTGCAACTCAATGCTGACACATTTACATCTAGTTTGGTCTGCAGTTGGCATAGGATCGAGACATAGGCAAGGTGGCAATCCCAAAATCGCAGGAAGTAACCAGGCATAACGTCAGATGTATTTTCACACGAAATGCACCTTTAGGATACTCATGAACCATTCATGCACATTGGACCTCTTCAGACAATACACTAAGCCATGGTTAGGCTGCTAACCCTTTTGCAGTAAATAGGTAGCAAGCATGTTTAAACTGTGGTTATTAACCACCATGGTTAGGAATGGTTCATATGACACACCAAATCATGGTTCCCACAACATGCTACTCCATAAATTTTAGCTCAAAATGCTTAACCACTGTGGCTTAGTGTGTTGTCTGAACAGGGCCATGTTGTTAAATGTAGGGCAGAACAGAGCTATCTTTAAATAAAATTTACAATGTAGACCAAGTAGGCATTGCATACTTTGCAAGATCAAGTCAAACATACATGAAATACTAGGAGATGGTTGGACAAGACTGAATCTCAAGTCCAGGGCCCACATCATGCATGCACATTGCACATGTCATGTTCTGGCAAGTTTTTGTGGAGCTCAGATGAATGTGAAATGGCTCCATTGAAATGCTTTGTGCTATAGGCAGTGGTGCAGCTAGGTAATTTTAGACCTAGACTGCTCTTAGGAATGCCCCCTTTAGATGGCCAAGTGTTTCAGTTGTGAAGCACACCACTACTATTTCTTTCCCCCTTCATCCATTAATCCATGCTTTAAAACTGCTTCTACATCTTGACAGGTTAGAACAGCAATGTACTCTGAGCATGTGCTGTTTTACATTTTAAACCCACTTAAACCTTGGCACCATCATGACTCGAAGAATAAAACGGAGTTTGCTTCTGTTGCCCTCATCACTTGCCACTCTCTGGACAGCCATTTGGAGGCCCCCTGGGTTTCGATCCAGCTCTAGCTGCATCACTGCTTTCAGGTGTAAATTCTATCAGCGGTATTCAATCCCTGTTGTTCCCATTCATATAAGCAAGTTACAATTTAAGAGGCAAGTGCTGAATAGGCTTGGATGAATCAGTCCTATGCTCACAAATATGTGTCTGTGGAAACACTGTTTTCAATCAAGTTTACAGCCACGTAAGAGCTAAAGGGCCCACCTTCATTTAACTAAAAGCAAGGGCTTTTATCAGGAACAGATTCTTTCTCCCTCCACCAGGTTTATTTTACGTAAGATGAAGTTTAAACTGACACCATGCAGAGCTACCTCATGCAGATGGTTTCTGGCTGGAATCAGAAGCTTGTTGTCATTCAAAGTATGTTGCCGTGTTTGTGTCAACAGCATTTGAAGGCCTCCATCAGAGGTGAATCTTCATTATACAGTGACCTTGTCCAGTTTGATGTTTTGGAAAACAACACCAAGGAAATTGCACAGCGTATTAAGCCTCCTTTTCCAATAATACCAGTGTCTGAAGAAGGTACTTAAAAAGCAATGCACCCAAAAAGTAGGGAAGATCATCTCCATCTTCTTTATTACTTTTTAAAAGAATTATAGCTCAGCAAACTCAGCCTCGGGAAAGCAGAATGAACTCATCTCCCAGTACTTATTGAGCTTGACTCCAAAAACAACTGAACGAAGATATTTTACCCCTGAGCAAGTTTTCAACTCTATTATATGCCAATAGCGCAATATAACAATCAAAGAAGCACTGAATTAATGTACGTAGAGGGCCCTGTCTTTGGTGCCAAGTAGCACACTTCTGCTTATCAATCATGTATTTTAGGTGATCATATGCATATTCAAGTTTACAAATCATCCAGGAGACTTGTACACAGTTAATATAGAGCAGTTAAAATTCACTGAAGTAAATAGGACTACTTATGACTACATTTCCATAGTTCACACTCATAGCAATTGTAATTGAATTCAGTTGTGTAACAGAAGCTGCTGTACCCAGAACATTAGTGGCAATGGTGTACATGTCCCAAGGAATTTTGATAAAAAATGAATTATTCTTTAATCACAAGAATTCTGTGAATATTAATGCCTAACATTGGGCCTGTTCAGACAACACGTTAAGCCATGGTTAAGCAAATGGTTAGTGTGTTCAAACTGTGGATATGTACCCAGCATGGTTAGGAATGGTTCACACAACATGCTAAGCCATAATGTTTAGCTCAAAATGCTTAACCACCATGGTTTAGCGTGCTGTCGAGTCATTACTAACTTATCCACAGCAACTGATTTCATTCCTGCAATTGTCAAATCACTCATCATAGAAGAAGGTTCATGTGTCTTTGCACTTTGGCTGGTTATTGAAAAAGAATCTCATCTCCATTTATACAAACCTGCTTACAGGGGCTCTAATCTGTAGCCTACAAACATCTGAATTGCATTTGGCTGGACCATGGAGAGGGGCTTTGCTATAGCTATGCACTCTCTGCCAGGAGAGACCCAGCTCTTCCCTTCCCTGATTCACCTTCTGTCACCCGGCAGAGATTTTCTTTTTCAGCAGGCTATAGGCATGCCAAGATGTTTAGTTTTAACATCCATGGCTTCTTAGCTGGTGTGTTTACCACATAGTCTCTCTCTTCTTAATTGTGATTGTTTTGTATTGCTGTAGTGTACTCATTGTTTTATTTTTTTTAGAACTTGTAAGCCATGGTGGCATTTCATAGTTGAAAGGCAGATGAAACATATATGCATTCATCTATATCTTTAACTATTGCACACCAAGTTCAGGAACCCCTGTTAAGATAGGAAAGCAATAGGTCAGCCAACTTCAGCTGTTGAGAAAGGAGGGGGTTTATTTATGGTTGCCAACTGACTCCAAATGGCTTCACTTTGTCTTCTGCCTTTAACAGCAGATGTTCACAACTGAACAGGGAAAACATTTTAGAATAAGGAAATAAATATTATCAGTTAATGGAGACATGGGAAAAATGCCCAGCCAATGGTTCCCAATCCAGTCCACCAGTAGCTGGTGGAGATAAGGACCTTTCCCTATCTGAGCGAGGAGGCAGGGCCAGAGGAGGAAGCTGTTGAGTGATTTGATCCTGCTTACTTCTGAGGCTTGTTCTGTATAGGCTTCTCGTGTTTACTTTTGAGTAGATATGCAGAGCTTACCCTGCTTACTTCTGAATAGACATGCTGCTCATGATGACTTCTAAGTAAACATGCAGAGGCTTGGTATTTAAGGTGTTATTTGAAAGTGCTGCTGAGTGATTCAGTTCTGCTTACTTCTGAGTAGACATGCAGAGACTTATTCTGCTTAGTTCTCAGTAGGTATAAAATTGATAGAAATCACAGCCTGGGTCCACCCACTTTGCCTCTGACCCTGTGCTTAGATAAAGTGCAGTCTGCAAGGCCTTTCCCAGATTGAAATTTGGTCCTTGTACTGAAAAAGACTGCCCACCAGCTTTCATCCCTCCAGTGGGAGCAGACTCTGAATGAGCTCAAAATGCTCCCGCCAATAGAGAGGAAATCTTCACCAACTTCCTCTCCCCCTGCACCTGCCCCCCCAGCACCACCTTCTTCACTATTCCAGAGGATCACCTGACTCTTAAGAGTAGATTTTCAAGGGGTCATAGGGGACTGCAGAGAGAAGGGGATGGCTTCCTCCTCTTCCGCCAGTGGGAAGAAAGGAAGTCAGTGAACTCCACTGGAGCGGTGGGAGGGGAAAATAAGTGAGGGAAAGTAGATGTGGATATTAGCAGGTCAGCTGGAATCAAGCACATCACTCTGGCAGAAAAATACTTCCCACCATTTAGACCTTATGTAGGCTGACCATATGAAAAGGAGGACAGGGCTCATGTCACTTTAAGAGTTGTAGAGAAAAGGGAATTTCAGCCGGCATCATTTGTATGCAATTAGTGCCTGGTGAAATTCTTTCTTGATCACAACAGTTAAAGGTGCATGCACTATACTAGAGTGACCCTATACAAAAGAAGGCAAGGACCCTGCAACTTTAACTGTTGTGATGAAGAGAGAATTTCACCAGGAACTAATTGCATACAAATGACCCTGGCTGAAATTCGCTTTTCTCTACAACTGTTAAAGTTACATGAGCCCTGTCCTCCTTTTCATATGGTCAGCCTACCTTATGCCCACTCTTTCCCTTTATATTAAGAGTGAAAGTTACTAGCTTTGGACCATCTAGTCTTCCTCCAGTTCTCGGAGGTGGCTGGCAGTTGCTAAGGCAGGATGGGTATGGCATTGGTGGAAATGAGCTCCCATTTTAAACCAATGAAGGCAATCAAAGCATCTCTACCTGCATTTTCCATTTATTAATGCCACACCTCTCATTTTCATTACAAAACCTGAGCAGTTTTAGTTCCCACCACCATTCAATTTTTTAATATGTTAAACAGTTACACATTACAGTAAACACCTTTCTGTTTTGTTTTAAATGCAGATCACAAAGGCTACTTTCTCAAACCAGTTGTAGGAACAAAGTATCTATAAAGTCCAATGTTAAGGGTTAAAATTTCATCTTGGAAGTAGTTGATGAAAATGTAAATAGCTCTATTAGAAGTAAGACACCGAAAGAAAACAGTCTAGTTTTTCTACATATACTTGCTTGCAGGACAAAGGCATTAGAGCTTAATGTTTCAAATCCATACTCACATTCAACCCAGTTCCATAAGCTTAGTTAAGGTGAAGTATTAGGATTTAAAAGTATATTCTATTGTCCTAAATTGGCTTAAATCCAAGCACTTCAATTTAAATGGGTTTAGGGAATCATACTAATAAGTCTTCCTGACAATTATTAAGAGTTGGAAATATACTCCGTACATATTTTACAACAGCATAAGGGAATGTAAAGTAATACCAGGTTTTGTTTTTTTTACCAGCAATACAGAATAGAGGCAATATAAAACATGAACTAGAATAATCACAGTCATGCTAAAAGTTTCTGAACATTATTCCAGCTAGAATACATATATATTGAAATATATTTGTCCACAACTTTCTTTAAAAATATGTTTGAAATTTACCAAAATCCAAATGTCAAGTTGAGCCTTTTCCTACCGTTCCATTTTCTCAATTTCTCATTTTAGTCTCTTTTCTTTTTTAACAAGTCAACTAAAGAGATGTTTTATTTTGTGGCTTTGAGAGAACAATAACTAAAGAAGCAAAATAGTTTTCTGCACAGGAGTAATAAAGGATTTAAAACCCATATCCAACTATGTCCTCCCCAAGCAACTGTTTTAGAAATTCTGGAAAATTAATAAATATGCAGTTTATAAGATTATGCAGTTTATAAGATTATGTTACAAATGCTATAAACAGAGAAACACTTTGAAAAATTAGAAATAAATATTGACATCTATAGGACATAAGCATAGTATTAAAAACAGCACTGCCATTCATTCAAATAGGACCCTGGGCATTCATTACTTTTTTCCTGATTGCACCTACTGTTCATTCAACTGTAGCTGTACAGGGTTCTATAAGGTGCCTCCTTCAATTTTTCTCCTTTACCCTTTACATAAGGCTTTTCTGTCATGTCCCGTAGACCTGTGGAAGTGCTCATCTATCATTAGTGTAGGCCCAGTTTTTTGAACTTGTAATAATATCTGAAAAATAATTTGATTTGCATTGGGAATGAATTCTCAACTCTACGTTTAGGAGAAACACATCAATATTTCAGTGAACTTGGGAACAATGGTTCAAGTTAGAACTACATAGTTAAGACAAACAAAGTGTGAGAACTTTCAATCAAAACTGTACTACAAGGTGTGATAAACATCCATAATCACTGGGGCTTTTGGAGGGTGTAACACATTTAAAAAACCATACAAAAACCAGATTATATTACCAATATCCTTTTTGATAATATTGAAGGAAGATCAGAATTTAAACATACATATGTTACGGCTGATTGCTAACACTGAAGGGCAACTATTATTCCTTATTTTTTATTCCCTATTCGAACACAACAAAAAAGTTTCAAACTAACAAATGTACCTTTCAGTCTCAGCACCACCAATTAAAACATATCCTTGCTAATTACTCAATGTAATTATATTGATTAAATTTTGCAGGGTAACTTACAATAGTCTCCATTTTCAATCTTAAAAATGATAGCTGAGAGATCATGATTTACCCCAAACTACCCACCAAGTTCATTTCATTTTATTTGTGCCCCAACTTTCTACCTAAAACTGGCACTCAAGAAAGGTTGTGGCTGAACAGGGATTTTAATCCAAGCTGTAATGTGTTCCTTCAGCCAATGAAGGAGCTATGGATCTTGGATAACAAATCCCAAACAAAGTAATTCCTCATGCCCATTTATGGAGTTCTCACAATAAAAAGGTATTCTGTATCCCTTCCTTCTCCCTTTACCTTCAGTTGCTCCTGGTGGGAAGAACAATGCTTTTGTTTCCCGTGGATCTTGGATAACTTTCAATGGCCTAAATCCTGGCGAAGCTTGAATGATAGAGCAGATTTCTGGTGGGTTCTGCAAAGTCTGAAAGAAATGGAAGGAAACATGGGGTTAAATCCAGAAACATTATTTCACCTGCAGAAGCCTCCAAATTTGATGACAGCAGCTGCTTCAATGCAGCCCAAGTCCAGTTGGGCTGTCATGGTCTTTATATATAAACCAGCTTCCTTCTCTAGCTGTACCTTTGCATGAAGGACTTATGTGCTAAGTCAATCATCACTCTTACCCGATCTTCTGCTTCAGTTTTGTTTTATTTATTTATTACATTTTTATACTGCCCAATAGCCGAGGCTCTCTGGGCAGTGGACAATTAAAACCATAAAAGTACAAAGTATACAGTAAATTTAAAATGGTAAAAGGTAAAAGTGCAATATAAAATCAGATAAATTATAGTCCAGGGAAAGCTTGTGTGAAGAGGTACATTTTTTAGGAGGCGTTTAAAAGCTTTTACATTTTCTGCCTCCTGAACTGCACGAGGGAGGGTTTTCCAGAGCATGGGTGCTGCTGCAGAGAAGGCCCTGCCGCCTAGGTTCTTTGTGGCAACATTCCGTTTGTTTTGTAACTGTCGTCTGGGTGTATGTAAGGGAAGGTGGTCTGCTAGGTCTGCTGGTCCCAAGCTGTTTAGGGCGTTATAGGATAACAACATAACCTTGTATATGGCTCGGTAGCTAACAGGCAGCCAGTTGGACTGCCCTGGTCTTTTTATTTCTATATAAATACATAGTGGATGGTGTGACACTGTAACATTGCTTTAAATATTACATTTGTCTTCATATGTCTGACATGGAATTTTAAGTTTTTAAATCAATGCTGTTCCATTCTGCCTACTTCCTTTGTATTACAAGAGGGATCCCAAGGTATTTTAGGTTAACACTGAAGCAGAGGAAATGAGGAGTGTGCACGCCAAAAAATATCGTCGTTTATCATTATCGTCATTTCGGACCAAAAAAATTATCGCCTTCATTCATATCGTAGGTGAACCGTATCGTCTTCATGATAATTATCATGAAAAAATGATATTTTTGTAGCCCTATTTTTAAAGAAAAATGCCTATAACTTCTGCACGTTAAAAGTTAGAGGCTTGAAACTTGGTCACAGTGCTTATGGGGTATGCCTAAGTATGTATGAAATTTGAGATCGATCCCTCCAACCCTCGATTTTATACGATTTTTTAAAAGATCGTTTCTGTTCTGACAGGTCTGAATGAACGCACGTAGCGAGCTGTCATTCTGATCTGTCAGAACGAAAACGATCTTTAAAAAATTCATATAAAATCGAGGGTTGGAGGGATCGATCTCAAATTTCATACACATACTTAGGCATGCTCCATAAGCACCGTGACCAAGTTTCAAGCCTCTAAGTTTTAAAATACAGAAGTTATAGGTATATTTATATGGCAGTCCGATAAAATGATAAAATCGCCCGGAAATTATCATCTCCGATGATTATCGTAGGTTTTTCTATCATATCGTCATCAAACACATGCATGATAACGACCTTATCGTATCGTTATCATACATTTTAACAATACAATACACACCCCTAGAGGAAACATAATGATGTATAACCTGATGTATAACCTGATGAACAGTCCTTTCTGGAGACAGGGATGCAGGAACAATTTCTTCTGAATTTACATACAGACTACTTGTGATTGGCAAGAAGTCTTCACTTAGGGAGACCTTGTGCACAGATGACAAGTCCAGCTATATCAAAGCAAAACAAACATGCAAGGAGTTATGAATATGATCTAAGAGTCTGTGTGGTGGTGGGGCTGGCTCCTAAAATTGTTTTCAAGCCAAATTTTTCACTTCTAAGGGTACCTCTAGACGGACAGTATCCGTCATTGAGGCTTCGGAATGGCGGCACTTGCGTTACATGACGCAGCCACCAATCCGAAGCCATCTAGGGGCATAGAGGCTTTGCCGTGAACTAAAAAACTGGGCAGGAAAGGGGGTGGAACAGCGATCCATAAGCTCACTACACCACCTCCGCGCCTCCCCCCCACCAGTTTACAAATATATTTTTTTAAAACTACCCTCTGCGCCTCCCCAGACCTACCCCACCCCCAGTTTACAAATATATATATTTAAAAACTACTCTCTGCGCATCCTCTCCGCGCCTCCCCGGACCTACCCCCCATTTTACAAATAATAATAATAAAAACTACCCTCTGCGCCTCTGCAGAGCTCCCCCCCCCAATTTTACAATAAATAAATAAATAAACTTAACTTTCAAGAGGCGCAGCTGCAGCAAGATAAAGCGCCCTGATGTTTCTTCTGCTGTAGCTGGCCGGAAGGAACGCAAATGCATGTTGTGCCGGCTGCCGCCACCGGCACAACACAATAGAGGCCCCGTGAAGACAAGGCCTGTGTCTATGTAGTGGTTTGCTACTGAAATTCGGTGGTAAACCAGTTTTTCTGTAGGGTGTTTTGCCACTGCACCGCTGGATTTCAGCGGCACAGCAGGGGCTGCAGCAGAGGCCATGGGGCCCACATGCCGCTTGCATGTTGCCACCCCTGTTCTAAGTGAAGCTCCTCCCTCATCCTACATTTTGCATATGTAGCTTATCTGGGCTTTAAGCAAGAAAGACAAACAGCCTCCTCCTTGTTGGGAACACAGCTGTGATATCTCTCTATCACTCTCCCGTACTTCCCTGTGGCCCCAAGGGTAATTGCACTTCCTCACAAGACAGACAAAGGGGTACTTGCATATGCTTTTGTGAACCAGGTGAAAATTTAGTATAGCAATATTTGAGAATCCCTGAATCTGTCTGTCTGTCTGTCTGTCTGTCTGTCTGTCTGTCTTCAGATTCACGTAAATGACTAATAAAGCCAATGATAGCAGCCTTACATTCAATTTTGTTTGAGCTTCCATTAGAAGAGCCAGTGAGACACACTGGTGAGAGCTGACCCAGGCTGGGGGACCTGGGTTGAAATCTCCACTCACCTTGAGTCAGTCATTCTCTCTCTGTCAA
Source organism: Anniella stebbinsi (assembly GCA_029215795.1). NCBI lineage: Eukaryota > Metazoa > Chordata > Lepidosauria > Squamata > Anniellidae > Anniella > Anniella stebbinsi. Next base: position 85,567,884 of record JARDYH010000005.1, on the reverse strand, counting down.
GGCTAATCTCCCTTCCTAGGACTATTTCCAGTGCTATATTTTGTTATTCCTGTTGTTGTTCTGTGTGTACAATTATTCTGAACATTTCTCCACAACCATATAATGGGCCTGTTCAGAAGTCACCTTAAACCCTGCTGGTTAAGGCTTTTGGTTAAGCAGCAGGGTTTAAGGTGTCTTGTGCAATGCATTTTGCTAAACTCACTAACCACGGTCGGACCATCTGCAGCAGGGTAAGTAGCTCTAACCATAGCTTAAAGTGTTGTGTGTGATGGCATGGCTTGTGGTTAATGCTAACCCCAGAAAACCACAGTTTCGTAACCACAGAGCCTGAAGTGTCACCTGAACAGGCCCATTAAGAGTAATACAATACATATTATGACATCCCTTTTCTGAATCACTTGAATAAGGTACAGACACTTTCACACCCACTTATATATACATTGTATGTTTCGTCTGCAAAATCCAAAGTTACCAATAAACAATGTTCTCTTCTTTAAATATCCCTCATAGGACTTTTGTAAGAGTAACGTGAAGGATGAGCAATCGTGCCTACCACCCTTTGTTCTTTAGAAGAAGGGTGGATACAATGTTAATAAATAAATCAAATGGAACAGAGTTTAGTTTGTAGTTTGCCTAACAGATACGTTCAGATATACAACTTTGTTTCTACATTATGCACAACAACACACATAAAATCTGCACAAGTATCTACTTTGCCACGCTGCAATGTTTGCTGCTACGAATGTGCCATTTCCACACTATGGTGGGAGCTTTTTCTGCCTGTGTGGAGGGTAGGAAAGGCATAGTCAGAAATGGGCCTCAATTTCCACACAGCTGTTTCCACAGTCCGAGAAACATGAACTGTTACTCAAAGTGGTTTGGGAAGTCTGCTAGGGATTGTTTAAAATATGCAACACCAAGATCCTCATGTTTTTAATATAAACATATTTCTTTCAGTTTTATCATTCACATGAAGAAAAACATAAAATGGATACCAAAATCCAAAATGAAATAGTAATATTTATGCTAAACGTATTTCACCAACCTCTAAATCATCTGGCTGTAGAAATGCTGTACTTGTTAGCAATGCTTTACTCTTTCCTATGTTCACTGCTCTGGAACTGATCTCCTAGACAGACATACAAAATTTGTATCAGAAGCGAATTCCTAGAGCTGCTATTAATTTGAAAATATTTCATTTCCTTTATACAAAACATTACTATACCTGCAGTTCCATTTCAGTTTCTACTTTTATGACTAAATTGAATTCCTGCACAGGAAGGGAATCCTTTGAAACAGATAATCGGATTCTCCTTCAAACAGCACATTTCACACCTATCATCAGATACCTTGAACGCATTTTGAAAGGTGAATGTCAAGTGGACATTTTTGACAAAGATATTGGTTCTCATGGATGGGTCTTAGTTCAATCTAAGAAAAACTCACACCTTTAGCAGGTTTTCTTCTTCTGGGGTCTTTTCTGTGCTTACTATGGCTCCTTTAGACAGTGACCAACATCAACTACGTGATTTGTAATTGAAAACTTCCCCTAGGCAATGCTTCATAAAGTTGAATAAAACAGTGCTATCTAGTGGCTATATTACAGCACAACGCTGACTTTACACACTGGGGATATCTTGCAATAATTCCCAACAGTGCATTATCTCTGACCATTTTTAAAGTGAGATTACAGGGGAAAGTGTGGGATACGTCTTGGAGGTTGACAGCAACATGTAAAGGACCCTCAGACTTCCGTGAGTGGCCAATCATAAACGTGAAATAAGTTGCTCATGTAGAGAAGCTCTACGTTAGCCTAGATTTTATGAAATTATGAACTAGATATGAGTGGATAGCAGGAGAGAGGAAACAGCTGATGTGATCCTGCAGACCAGCCTTCCCCACCATGGGGTCCTCCAGATGTGATGGTTGGGGGTTTTCCATGCACTTTCAAGTTAACATGGTTGAAGCCCTCTTCAGATCTCCCTGCTAAATGCAGTAAGGTTGGGGTTTGCCTGTATAGGAGATCAGTAACTTTGGGGGCAGGGCTAATGCACACAGCCCTGCGGCCTTTACATGCATGTTTAAACCCCAGTCTTCCCCAACCAGGTGCTCTCCAAGCGTATTGGACTTGAAATCCAATTGGCCCCAGCTAGCATGGTCAATGGTCAGGAATGCTGGGAGTTGTAGTGGTGGCAGGCACACAGTTTAGGAAGGTTGGTATACCCTGTTCAGGTACCACACCAGAATATGGCTCCACTGTCTTAAGCTCGGTGGTAGAAGCCCACAACAAAACTGTCAAGGAAACATAAACCATGTTCCCCTGTCGTGGCGGACAACCCCCGTCCCGCCACCCGGTTCCCCAGCCAAAGCTGGCTTGAGCCAACGCTTGAAATAACCACACAGCAATTAAGGACCAAAGCAAGTTTATTTACACACTATCCTAAGTTAAGGCCTTGGTCAAAGCAGGAAAGGGTTGGTAGGAGAAGGGAGCAAGGGGGGGGGTGTGTGTGTGATGGGAATTGAAGTAGGTGAGGTTAGCAGCACAAAACAGGCACAAGCACTAAAACAATTGGCATTCCCCACCAATTAGGCACACTCTTAACAGTGTCAAGCAACCTTAAACCGAGTAGGCATGTAAAACAATAAAAACTCTATCTAAGACCCGGCTCTATCCAGCCAGACGAAGATCACCTCTTCACCGTGTCCAGGTCCGAAGAGAGATGACCCACCCGTCTCAGGCTTTCGTTTATCAGCCACTCACTCCTTAGTCCCCCGCCCTTGCACAGCCTGGGAACGAAACCCTCCCTAACGGTTTTTCAGCTGAAAGCCATTAAGCCTCTGCTCGTTAACTGAGCACCTGCCTTTCTCGGCTGGTACTAAAGAGATAAGTAGCTCAGAAATATGTCAACAAATGAGCGCATCCTCCTCCCTCCTCTGGAAGCGCCAAGGCCCTCAGAAACCCATGTCCTTCACATCTCCCCCTTTAAGGAGATGAGACTTGAGGGTTTTCCTCCAAGTCCTTCATCTCTTCAGTAGGGGGATCTCCAGAGTCCCCTCCCCACCCTCTTTAGTTCGGGTAGGCCCGGGACAACCCATCTGCTAATACATTGTCGCGTCCCTTAATATGAGTCACTGTAAAATCAAAGTCCTGAAGGGCCAAACTCCACCGAAGTAGCTTCCCATTTGACCCCTTCACTCTATCCAACCAACACAAAGGGGAATGATCCGTCTGCAAATGGAAATGGCGTCCTCACAGATAGGGGCGCAGCTTTCCCAAGGCCCATACGATGGCCAAGCACTCTTTCTCGATGGTGGCCAAGCTCTTCTCTCGAGGCAACAGTTTCTTGCTCAGATAGGCCACCGGATGAAGCTGATGATCGGCCCCTTCTTGAAGCAACACTGCCTCCAACCCCGTTTCAGAGGCATCCGTCTGGAGGGTGAAAGGTAAATCAAAATCTGGAGCCTGCAAAATGGGAGCCTCCATCATCTGGCCTTTCAAGGAGTCAAAGGCTTGTTGGCACTCCCCTGTCCATCTCACCTGGATGGGGCATCGCTTTTTACACAAGTCCGTTAGGGGGGCAGCCAAAGCACTGAAATGAGGAACAAAGCGTCGATAATATCCCGCCAGGCCCAAAAAAGACTGAACTTGCTTCTTGGTGCGAGGAATAGGCCAGTTTCGAATAGACTCCACTTTAGCTTGTAACGGCTTGATCTGGCCGCCTCCCACCCTATGTCCCAGGTACACCACTTCTCCTAACCCAAATTGGCATTTGGAGGCCTTCACTTTCAAACCAGCCTCCCGCAGGCGCTCAAACACTTGTCGCACATGCCCTAGATGTTCTTCCCAAGTTTGCGAAAAAATGGCCAAATCATCCAAATAAGCGCAGGCAAAGGCCCCTAACCCATTCAGGAGCCTGTCCATCATCCTCATGAAGGAGGAGGGGGCATTCTTTAACCCAAACGGGAGTACCGTAAACTCAAACAACCCCTTGTGCGTCACAAAGGCCGTCTTGGGTATGGCATCCTCATCCAAGGGCACTTGCCAGTACCCCTTGGTCAAATCTAGAGTAGTAATGAATTTGGCGCTTCCCAATTGTTCTATCAAGTGATCGGACCTTGGCATAGGGTAGGGGTCCAACTGGGTCAAGGAATTGACCCTCCTGAAGTCTACACAGAAGCGTATTTCCCCATTGGGCTTTCCCACCAGTACCACGGGAGAGGACCAGGAGCTGTTAGAGGGCCGAATCACTCCCAGATCCTGCATGGCTTGCAATTCCCGCTCAATCGTAGCCGCTTGAGCCCCAGTCGCCCTATAAGGGCAAGAGCGGATGGGGGGATGCGTTCCTGTCTGAATAGAATGCTGAGCCCAAGAGGTTCTACCTGGGGTGGTAGAAAACAGACCCTCAAACTCCGTCAGCAACGGTCGGAACCCCCTCTGTTGCTCCGGGGTAAGGGTCGACGGCAGAAGCACATTCTCCACCCCTCCCGGTTGTTGAAACTCTGCTAGAATATCCAAAGGTTCCCCCACCTCTTCCGCCTCGGGTTGAAGTTCAAATACAAAATTTTGGCGATCAACATACAGTTTCAACATATTTACATGAAACACTTTAGGTTGTCGTGGAGTGTCTGGAAAATCCAGGAGATAATTTACCTCCCCCACCCTCTGCTTAACCACCAATGGTCCTTCCCATTTTAAAGCCAATTTGTCCGGCTTAAGCTGTTTTAACACCAACACCTTATCCCCGGGTTGAAACACTCGCACCCGGGCCTTCCGATCATACCAGGCCTGTTGGCTTGCCTGAGCCTGGCTAAGATGGTCTCTGGCCGCTTCTTGGACCCCCTGCAGCGTTCGCTGGAGGTTACGCATAAAAGTCACCACTGAAGGGGAAGTCTTGGCCACGGGTCCCTCCCATTCCTCTCGCAACAAAGTGAGGGGTCCCCGAATCTCCCTCCCAAACATCAACTCATTAGGAGAAAATCCTAAACTTTCTTGAGGAGCATCTCTATAAGCAAAGAGCAATAAGGGTAGCCCTTGATCCCAGTCAGTAGGGTGGTCCACAGCATAGGCTCGGATCATTTTCCCCAAAGTTTGGTTCAAACGTTCCACTAGGCCGTTAGTCTGATGATGGTAAGGCACTGAGAAGGCATATTCCACTCCGCCCAGCTCCCACATCTTCTGGAACAGTTGGGACACAAACCCTGGTCCACGATCCGAGAGGACACCCCGGGGCATTCCTAGGCGGGCACAAATAGACAACATAGCTTTAGCCAGCATGGGGGCTGTAATGGATGACAACGGAACCGCCTCTGCATAGCGGGTAGCAAAGTCAATAACTGTTAACACAAACCGCTTTCCAGATCGTGTAGGGGGATTGAAGGGACCCAACACGTCCAGTCCAATACGTTCAAAAGGTGTCTCCACAATTGGTAACGGTTGCAATGGGGCATTAGGGTGGTCTCGATTGAATCCCACTCTCTGGCAGACATCACAAGAACGGCAGTAATCTTTCACGGCTTGAGCCACCAACGGCCAATAAAATTCTTTAGAGATGCGGGTTAAAGTGCGCTTCCGCCCCAAATGTCCTCCCCAGGCCGTAGCATGGGCCAGCTGAAGAACTGGCTCTCGATAGCCCCGTGGCACCACCAATTGCCGGCACACCTTCCAGGGTTGCTCTAAACCTTTAGGGGCAAACTCCCTGTAAAGGGCTCCATCTTGCCAGAAGAATCGAACTGGGTGCTGGGGGGTCACATCTACAACTCCTCTCTCAGCCTCTTCCCGGCATTCCTGAAGGGAGTCGTCTTCCCGCTGAGCGGCCTTAAAGGCGGGGTTAGGGTTGGCTGGATTTGCCTCTGATGGGATCACCGGCTCCTCCAAGCTCTCCTCTAGTCCCCCACTGGATCCAGAAACCCCTGGCTCTCGGGTCTCTTCCTCTGTTGGCTCCTCTCCTGGTTCAGTCAGGGAGGTAGAAGTCTGAGCATTGGACTGGCTCCGAGTGACTGCCCCCATAGTGGCCGCTAAATAGGCTAAGTCATTCCCTACCAAAATGGGCCAAAGGGAGTTGCTATGAACCAAGAAAACCATATCTCCTTTCCATCCGTGATATTCTGTGGGAATCCGGGCTAGAGGTAAAGTAATCGGGGGGGAACTGTAGGGAGTGACTGTGAAAGTCTGGCCCTGGAGAATTTGATTAGGGCGTACGTATTGTTTGTCCACGGCCGAAAGGGAAGCGCCTGAGTCCCTCCACCCTTGACACACCTTCCCATTAAGGGTAATAGACTCACAGAACTGCAGCTGGCTCCACTGGACCTGTCCCGGTTGGACCAAGCCCAACGAGGCTCCCTCTTCGGCCCCACGACCCTCACGGGCCTGGCGAGATGCGGCGCGTGGTCTGGGAACTGGTCTCGCAATAGCCTGGGCAGGGGCATCCTCTTCCCCACTGGAGGGCCCCTCACTGTCCTCCCAGTCGGAGGCTGCAGCGGCTTGGCTGGAAGAGGCCTGCTGCGCAATCGCTCCCACCCTGGGAGTGCTTTCCCGAACTTTCTTCTCCTGTAGCTTCGGGCACTGGCGTTTAAAATGCCCCTCTTCTTTGCAATAATAACAGCCAGAGGGGGGGCAGGGGTGGAAGACAGTCTGGGAGGAACTTCCCCCCTTTTCTTTCACCCCGCACTGGCCACGGCCCGGCTCCACTCGCCTTTCCCACGGCTGCTGGAATTCCACTCCCTCCGGCGGGAGCTCCCCCTCTCTTCGGCCAAGCCGGCTTAGCTGTTTCCCTTCTCCGGTAAACTCCCATCTGATCAGCCAGCAACGCTGCTTCTCGCAGAGACGTGGGACGATGGTCATTAACTAGAGCCGCCAGCTCTTCCGGCATGGCTGCAAAAAATTGCTCCATCGCAAACATCTCATGGTATTGGGCGGCTTTTGTAGCCCCCACTGCTTCCACCCATAAATCCAGAGATTTCTCCACTCGAGCGGCTAAAGCCATAAATCCTTCTTGGGGCCCTGCTTTCACCGCCCGAAACTTCTGCCGGCAGTTCTCGGCAGAGAGTGCAAACCGCAGCCTCACTGTCTCTTTAAATTTTTCATAGTCATTAGCCTCTCGCCGAGGCACAGTTCCCATTAAGTCAGCCAAATCCCCACTGACCTGAGCTCGAAGAACCGCCATCCGCTGCGCCGGGTCGACCTCTTGGTCCTCACAAGCCAGCTCAAACAGGGTGAAAAAAGCTAAGACGTCTTGTCTTTCTTTGTAAGTGGGAAAAAGCTTTCTATCCAGCCGGCCGCCCTTAATCCCAGAGCGCTGCTCCTGAACCTGGAGCTGTAGTTTATAAGTCTCTGCCTGCAGCTTCACCGTCTCCAAATGCTGCCTCTGCGCCCGGCGTTGTTGCTTCATCAACTCCTTCATGGTTTGCCTCCATTCTTCCATACTTTCATCTTGATAACTTCCACTCTCACTATCTAGGGGTGGCAACGTTAGAGAGCCCGCCATCAAGCCCGAACCACCCGGGCTGGGACTGGGGTTAACCTCCCTTGCCGTCTCTGCAGCGGAGACTTTAGCTTCTTCCTCTAAGGTGGCCTCACTCAGCTGGGCAGCTATGAGTCCTTCATCACTTCCCCAGCCCACTGTAAGCTCTGCCGCTGTCGACGGTGTCTGTCCCATCGTCGGGGTCCAACGCGGCCCTGGCCCGGGTGTGTTTTTATCTCCCGGCATCTCTAACACTCCCTAGTCGGTTTAAGGAAGCCTCCCAGAATTTACACCCAAATCAGTAACTGTTCTCACCGTTATTTCTCAAGCTTGGCTCATAAATCCCAACACTGCCAACAATGTCAAGGAAACATAAACCATGTTCCCCTGTCGTGGCGGACAACCCCCGTCCCGCCACCCGGTTCCCCAGCCAAAGCTGGCTTGAGCCAACGCTTGAAATAACCACACAGCAATTAAGGACCAAAGCAAGTTTATTTACACACTATCCTAAGTTAAGGCCTTGGTCAAAGCAGGAAAGGGTTGGTAGGAGAAGGGAGCAAGGGGGGGGGGTGTGATGGGAATTGAGGTAGGTGAGGTTAGCAGCACAAAACAGGCACAAGCACTAAAACAATTGGCATTCCCCACCAATTAGGCACACTCTTAACAGTGTCAAGCAACCTTAAACCGAGTAGGCATGTAAAACAATAAAAACTCTATCTAACACCCGGCTCTATCCAGCCAGACGAAGATCACCTCTTCACCGTGTCCAGGTCCGAAGAGAGATGACCCACCCGTCTCAGGCTTTCGTTTATCAGCCACTCACTCCTTAGTCCCCCGCCCTTGCACAGCCTGGGAACGAAACCCTCCCTAACGGTTTTTCAGCTGAAAGCCATTAAGCCTCTGCTCGTTAACTGAGCACCTGCCTTTCTCGGCTGGTACTAAAGAGATAAGTAGCTCAGAAATATGTCAACAAATGAGCGCATCCTCCTCCCTCCTCTGGAAGCGCCAAGGCCCTCAGAAACCCATGTCCTTCACAAAAACCACTTACCATGCTAGCATCTGGGAGTTTGGAGACAAACGCTTCAGCTGTGATCTCATGAGGTATGGCTGGCTGGCTTCTTTCAGCTGAACCCAATACAACATGAGAGGACGAGGAATTTGTAGTTTCTGCTATGCTTTTGAACTTTACTTTTTTCCTGCACTTCATTTTCCTGGGCTGCTGATCATCAATCTACAGTAAGATGATGAACTCTACATTAGTCAAAATCAACACCTATACATTCTTACAGCATTTAGAAAGCACTTTGAGTGATCAAACCACTTTGTATATGTTATCTCAGTAATGCTTACATATAACAACTTAAGACAAGTCAGGTTTATTACCCCCATATTGTGGTGGATAAGGGAGGGAGATTGAGAGAGTGCAGCTTGCTTTAAGGCTGCCTAATGAGTCCACAGGAGAGGAATGTTTAGGTTTGAATCAAGGGCTTTTTGCTTTATAGTCTCCTATGCCCTACACTACATTTGCTCTTGGATTATGTGAAACAAAAGTAAAATGGCCAATAGATGCACATCACAAAAGAATATGGGACAGCCACTAAAAGATAGCCAATCAAAACATTTAAAACACATGGCTTGACATTTCACAGAGCCACGTTCGCTTGACCATTTTGTGTTCCTTGAAAACAGGACAAGTGCCTGAAATGATCTTGGCACAGATCAACTGCAATGCCAAAATCCCAGTTTGGAGACAAAATGGCTGTTTGAATCAGCTTACACCATCAATTATTTAAGGAGTCATAAGGAAAGAAACAAAACCCGGAGGCGGGGGAGGAGTCAACTGATCCTGATTATCAGAACTGGTAATATACATTGACCAGACCCTGGATAGGAAGACATTTCATAGTTTTCAACAAGATCAGATGAGAAGACCTTCTTGACTATAACGTGTGAACCAAATTTGTAGCAAAAGGGCATGAAGGGAGGTGTTTGAGGATACCTCAGTGCTATGGGAAATTCGTATTCCAAAGACTCACCAAATGTTGAGAGTAATCACTACCAGGTCCCTTACAAAACATTTTCATTAGAGTGCCCATTTAGGACATGGACAAGAAAATGTGACAATTTTAATTCTGATATTTTCTTTTAAGGTTTAAACTATTTGAATGCGGTGGGCCTGACATCCAAACTTAAGTATAAAATGCTTAAATTATGGCAGAAATCATTACCCATAAAAATGATTCAAATAATGCTATAATGCAGGGACGGGCAAGTTACACCCTACAAGTTTCGGCCTACAACACCCATGAGCCATCACAATCAGCCATGCTGCTAGGGCTGATGGGAGTTGTAAGCCAAAACATCTGGAGGGCCACAAGTTCCCCATCCCTACTATAATGGAAATCTAGATGTAGGTTGAGTTTATTTGGAAGAGCATTGTTACAATACCACTAGTTTTAGGGTAGCACCAGATTTGAGCAGGCAAGCCAAAGCTCCCTGTATTTGCCTTGTGAAGCTGATGCATGGGAGGGAGGCATTCATATCTGGCAATCAGTTGAAGGTAGGGGGAGCAAAACCCTTTCCCCCACTTCCTAATTCTTATTCAGCTTGTTCTCCCAACAACCTTTTCCCATCTCCCTTCCCTGAGTCAACTTCAAAAAATGGAAATAAGTCTAGTGTGTGTTGGGGGGGGGGGGGGGGCACAGCCGCTGAGAAGAGGAATTGTATGGCAAAATCAGCAAGCAGGAGAAAAGTTAAGTACTCCCTTCTCCTACCTGTTGATTTCCACCTGCAAATATTTCCCCGTAATACTATTAACTGGCAAGCATGTTTGGCTGAAGTAACATGGAGTTCTGCCCTTAATAGAGACCCTGCTCTAGATGATTAAGGTAAGTGATCAATTATAATCTCTGGCTGAATAAAACTGCCCTCATTAATGCTATCGTAATATTCCAAGGAGTCATGGGATGGTCCTGCACTTATCCTGCAGTTGTATCATCAACTTTGTCATATGGAAATGGTTGCCTCACTTCTTGTCCAGATTTGATCATAAGTAGGATTGCTTCATGACAGTGTGTAGTTGTCAAAACCTGGCCTGGAAAGGAGACCTTTGTATTTAATATTGCTCCCCATCTCGATCCAGAGGGAGAGGCGGGTAAGAAATAAATAAATTATTATTATTATTATTATTATTATTATTATTATTATACAACTGCCTGGCAGCAAACATTTAATGCTTCAACTGAAGAAAATTCACATGGATGGCTATGATCAAGGAAGATGCAAGACTTCTCCCTACCAAGCATCTGTTCAGAAAAAAAAGGGATTCTAGTCAATACAGAGAGCAGTGAGCACCAGCAATGTGGTTAAGTACAATAACCAGAAATCACACAAGGTGGCCAATGGGTGTTAAAACCATCACCTGTCTTTTGAGTATTGGAGACAGTAACAAGGCTCCAGAAGAGTGTGACTCTGGTGTTTTTTCCTTTGCAGACAAAATTTTGCACACTTCCCTTCCTGCAACAACAACAACAACAACAACAACAACAACACAATTCAAATAGTCTGAACAGATTGGCCCTGCCATTGGCCAGGCTCCATTTTGAGCTGCAGTGTTGTGGGTTGAGGCATCGTGGGTTGCAGCATCATTAATTTAGCCCAGGTTTCTGAGCTTTGACCCCACCCCTTAATGCTACAGCGTGTCTTTTTCACTCAAAACCTTTACGCGTGGGTGGAATGCGATTCTAAAATGGTATTTGTGGTTGCAAGTATGAATGAAGCCAGGGTGGTTCCAGATACTCTAAATGAATCAGTTTTCACAGCTATCGTCACCATGGCAACCAAGAAAAGATGGGGTGCAGGCCGCAACAGCCAGAGAAAGCCACAGTATTTTGCAGTTTTGCCAATATTAGTCCTATTAGCAGCCAGCCTGAGACCAGCTCCTGCTGCTGTGCCAATAATCCTGCCACACCCCAGCCTTCGGTTGCTTGACTTGAGTTGGGAGAGGCAGTGGCATTTTTAAACATCCTTCTTATTCCCCCCACCCCTACTTCTGCTTTAGTTCTGCTTCCATGCTCATCTCCTCGCCTGCTCTATAGCTATCCTCCAGTCCCTTCCTCAGCTCATACCCTAGCTGGCTTTTTCACGCCCACCCTATTTCACACCGCAGAAAGTGGGGAGAGGGGGAGAGCCATTTTTGCACAAGTGCTCTCAGCTTTGTCCTCCCAAGACTGATTAAAAATTGAAAGGGTGGGGAGAGAAGGGAGAGGGAACTTGATAGCTGCTGTAAGGAAAGGAGCTGGCAGGAAAAACTGGAATGGACTTCATTTGGTAGCAAAAGGTTTTGTTCACTTTTTGTAACCGTGGTGCTGAAAACAAATTTCTAGCAGACTGTGCTCTAGAGCAAATGACACTCTCTGTTGGTGCACAGAGTGAAGTGTTTGCCTATGGCAAAAGAGTGTGCGGCGGGGCGGGGAGTATTTTTGTGAAGACCTACCAATGGGAATTCAAGGGAAAGCAAGCATGGTTTTTTTGCAGAGCAGGGGAATGACTGCATTCTCTAGAAGCACGCAGGGAATCAGACTTGTAAGGGAACAATAATTGGTGCTGCTAGGTAACTTTACACCTTTCATATAAAAGTCTTGGGAAGGGGTGTGTGTTAGATGGCCTAATGTATAACTTCAGCTATGAAACCCCCATGAGCATTTCTCTTCTCTCCCATTCCCCACTGCAATTCCATGCTTTACAAATGCTTCTACATTCCTCATATGTTAGAGCGAGAGAGCAAGCAAGCAAGCAAACAAAACACGGTTTGCAATCCTGATAGGAAAAATATTCTGAGCATGCAGTTTTCCATTTCAAACTTACTTAAATCATATCACTATCATGACTACAGGAATCCAATGGAATTTGCTAAACACATTTACTTGCACCATTTTGTTGTCGAAAGGAATACTATCTTTTTAATGAAAAAGTTTTTAAAAATATGGGCAACTGTAATCATAATGTACATGCCCAGCCATCTGCCCAGACTAGAAAATCTTTTTAGAAATAAGTACAAAAAAATACTGCAGGTGTATGATCTGGAGTCACCCAAAGTGAATTGTGGGGCGTACACCATCGGTTCCTTATTAATTTCTACATACACTGGTTATTATTGGCACTGGAGTGACATGAATGACAATGACCTGCGCTGTCAATGGGCCACTTCCTGGTTGGTTAGAACTTGGCCCCTCCCCTTCTCAGACTCTAGGAAGAGCTCTCAAAAACAACATGGGTCCTTTGTATAGCCCATAGCAGTGTGGCTTGAATAGACATTGCAATGTTTAGAATGTTGTTTCTTAGGCTAATCCAATTGTCTCCAAAATAACCCTATCTTTAATGTACAAATATCTGCAATGGCTAGTATAAATTATTGATGGCTACCAAGTCTGGATATACATTTGTGGAACCCTGACCATAAAATACTTGCAAGTATGAATGTGCCTCAGGAATCATCTGAGATTCTTTTTTAAAAAAAAAAAAAGATCGGGGGGAGGGGGGAGGAAGGGAATATTACACAGCCTCAAGCGTGTTACACCAGAACTATCAACATGGGATGTGTACACAATACAAAATTTGTGCATTGCTTCACTAAAGTCAATGAGGCAATAAAAAGATGAGGAGAAAGAAGATATTTTATGTTAAGGGAATGTCAGCACCAGGATTGCCATCAAGAGCTTTTCTCAGTGAGGCTGTTTAACCCATTGTTTTATTGCAGAATTAGGATTGGAGCTCCACATGAAGTTATTTTCCTTCTCTGTCTAGGTGGCACTGTGGTATAGTGGAATAATGCAACTACACTGGCAGGGGTTTACTCTTTGTTTCACTTTTGCGAAAAAAAATATACTGAGTTTCCCTTGCTCCAAAACCCACCCTGTGAAATTGGTTTAAAAAAAAACAGAAGCGAAACTGAACAGTGGCATTGTTAAAGCACCTGTAAACAACCATGAGTGAGGAATGATGAGTGCACAATAAAAGTCTCATCTAGAAAACCTCCAAGTGCAGGCAAATCATCATACCATGGGCCCTTTGACATGACCCTATTTCAATACCTTACAGCAAAAACAAATCTGTCAGCTGCATCACTAATTTGCACAAGGCAATTTGCTTATTTTCAACAGTATTATTTACCTGCTACTACAGTTGAAGCATTTGTCAATTCAGAATGCAGTTTCTGCTTGGATGGTCTGTCGCTGATGGAAAAACTAAAACATTAGCCTCTATCATGTTTTTTTTACCATTCAAAAGCTAAGAAAGTAGTTACAAGGTTAGCTGCTCAAAAAAGTTTCCACAGTTAAGATCAGAGGTATTTAGCCAACAGCACTTTAAATATAGTGAAAACATATTGGCAAATCACTCAAGAGGCCAATTCATACGGTCAACTTTGTCCTAACATGATGCTCCACCAGCATCCCAAGGGATGCATTTGTGTGGAAAATGCCTTCTAGAAGATGGGGATCTCCATGGCTACAGTTTCTGCATCTCAGCAACAATTTCCACGATTGAGGCAGCAGTTGCCACAATCAAGGGAATTTCTCCCAAGCATAGGTAACAGTAATGGGAGAAGCACCCAGGGTTCATACAAAACATTCTCGGAACAAATGTTTCTGGGGGAGTAATTGTGGGAAGACAAAACTGAATGTATGGAATGGCCTAATGTGAAGCACTGAAAGCTTTTGATTACTTACAAAATTGCAGGATGCAATATAAAGTGACATTGACAACAGGCACTCATAGGCAAGTGTGATCACATCCAGAATCACATGGGCAAAAGGTTACAATGGTCTGAATTGTTGGGACCACACACACAGTGCCGAACAGTTACCCCTCTCAGCTTTGACAGAACCAATCACCTGTTGAGGATGGCAAGTTAAATTAACACCTCCTTAACCCATTCAGTTGGTGATGCCTGAAAGATCCTCATGCATAGCAATGTGTAGGCGCACAGCCCAATACAGGGTGCAAGGATTGTTAGACTGGAACTGTAGCATGCGAGGGAACATATTTAGATCCAAGAAAGGTGGCCGATAACCATAACTCCATCGTTTTGTGGTTGTATGTTGGCAAAAACTTCCAACGTGAGGGAAAGAGATTCTTACATTATGAGAAGATAGGGGGCAGGCTTTTTTACCTGCAACCCATTTAACTCTTTTAACTATTCCAAAATACAGGAAAGCGTTTATGCTGGCTAAGTTTAATGTGCTCCCCTCTGCATTTTTGGAGGGTAAATACAATAATATTCCATACTCTGAGAGCCTATGCCCCTGTAAAGCTGGTACGATAGAAACTGTGGGTCATGTATTGTTGTACTGCTCTTTTTATTGTGATTTTTGGCATATCTTTATTACTCCTATTTTACAAGGAATACCAGGGAGATCTGATGTGTTCTATATAGACTATATTCTGGCCGACCAGAATTCTCAGATAACTTTTAAGGTGGCCAGCGTGGAATGGCAACATCTGATTGTGATAATGTTTTAATTTCTTCAAATGTGTGGGACATGTATAATGTACACTCAATTAATTGATTTTTATATACTACTATACTTATAATCCCATTCTACTTTGTTGGTTCTGTGAATACTATATGTGCCTGTAGTGTTGTTTTGTTTCTGCCGGTCTTGTGATCGTAATAATAAAAATATACATTATGAGAAAGAACAGTAACCAAAAAAATAAATAAAATTTATTTCTATATTACCTTGTTACACTCTGGTCTCGACCTCCTAAAGTGGAAATTAAATTCAATAGAGGAGTATGGTCAAGATAAGAAAAAGCAGTGATCCTAACAGTACAGCATGACAAAGTGCAGGTGGCATCCCTTGATTACTTTAGGCCAAATTAAGCATTCAGAAGCAAAATCTGGGGGGGGGGGGGTGTAGGGCCCTGCTTCTCTGTTCAGAGAGAGGCGGAATGATGATGATTTGCATGGGGACAAGTGACAAGAAACAGTACTTAATCTCTCACATGCTCACTGTCTCATCCAATTCCCACCCCATTTTGTTTCCAGGAAAACACAGGTTGTCAATAGTTAGCACCCTGCCTAACTCAGGAAAATGCTTTGGACAGTGTTGTATTCATCCACTTATAATGGCACAGGGCAGGACTAGGCAATCTGGTGGCCTCTACATGGTTTAGGCTACAACTCTCATAAGCCTAGTCATCATGGACAATGGTCAGTGATTATGGGAGGCGTAGTCAAAAACATCTGGAGGGTACCAGGTTGCCTATTCTTGCATATATAAAGAATCTCTGGGCAAAGATATTTTCTATATATTTTTAAAGGACACTAGCTCTTCTGTTACAACAGGGATGAGGAATCTGTGCCCCAATAGAAGTTATTGGACTACACCTCCCATCATCTTTGATCACTGGCCATGGTCAGAGACAGGATGATAGGACTTGATGTAACCCTTAATATCAAATTTATAATTAAATCTTACTTAACATGTTCAAAGTTACCCAATATCTTTGAAAGATTTGGCAGCTCCAGCATCCTGTCTATGTTGATGGCTTTGCTGGTATCCAGAAGGGTTGAATTTTTGCATCTAAGAAGGTTTCCTCCTTCAGGACTAGCACTGTTTCTTTCTGAACACAGAAGACAATATGGTTGCCCTCCTGCTTTGGAAATGCATAAAGTTCTGCAAGGTTAACATACACTTGGAAGAAAATGGTTCTGGAACAACTCTCATAGATTTCAGTGGCAGTTAACAAGACGCTGACAATTGGGGCATAGGATGTAAAGATTTCAGTTCTCCCCTACAACCACTTCTTGAAAGTATAATCTGAATGAATTGTTTGGCTTCCAATCCAGAACTGGGTAAACAGAAAATTCAGTTTCAATAAGGAATTGCCAGATCAAACATTTCAAGAGGGAAGAGACGGGCTTTCTGAATTTATGATTTTGATTAAAGCAACAGCCCCCACCTGCCCCCACCCCACACACATTAGGAGGCATTTGACAACAGTCTATCAGAACAGCTTTGCCAACTGACCGAGGAAATACAAATACAACAAATCAATTCCATACGTTCTAATTTGCACAGAAAAAACATAGATTCACACATTCTTCCTCAACCAGTTTCCTCCCTTACTACAACATGAACAGTGCATACCTAAATCTCTTTCATCCCTGAATATTTCGGGTGATGAATAACTACTTGTACAATCACTAGGTTCTGTATCAGAGCCCATGGTAGAATCCACATCCAAACAGTCCAGCAGGAAGTATGAAACACCAGTGGGCAAAGTCATTCCTGGGATTAAAGGCAAAACATAAACACATTGTTCAGTCTTTAAATGACTACTATTGCATACCACTATCTTCCAGTAAAGGCATACAAATTCAATTTTGTCAAGAGATGTATATCTCCAATGTAGGACCAAACCAGACAATATGTCAAATGCAGCCATTTGACATTTCTCAGTTTTGTCACTGAAACAGTGGGACGGGCAAGCAAGACTGGGACTATGCCGTGTGAGGCACATAAACTTTTCCCTATCCTTGTGCCACAGTACCAATGAAAATTCACACACCCAAAGATGCTATTAGGCCTTGGAGGAAAGTTTCCACAGGCATCGATGGAAGCTTCCCTCTGGGGGAAATTAACAGCATCGCCAGGGGAGACGATTCATTGGGATCACTGTGCCAGGAAGATGTGAGCTAGTTTAATTGAGACTGTATGTCACAACAACACACGATGGAGAAAAGCCAAAGCTTACAGGTTCAAAGAGATTTTAACAAATTGCTTATCATATTTCACTCATTTCAATATTCATTTATCATTCAGTACCAGCAATAAAATAACAACTGTCCATTAAAAGCAGATTCAAAATCATCAAGTCTTAAAAGCCTATTTAAAGGTAGTCAGTAACAGAGCAATCCTATGGCCGTCCCTAGACAGCGTCTGGGATTGGGGGCATAAGATAGTTCGGATTCCTGGATCTGAGATTGGAGATAGCTCTCTGACCCAGAAGTCCGAGCTTACCGCCCTCTCCCTTCACAGCCAGCATGGAGGGAACTGCGCCAGCTGCTTCTCCTAGGCCACAAAGGCAATCTGGAGAGGAGGGAAAGGGGGAGGTTCTGTGGACAGGAAGGATAGGGGACTGGGGAGGCCAGCTTATGAAGAATCCTCCAGCTTCCCCATTCTTGTTCCCTCCCGCTCCGCAGATCCCCAGCTAGACAGGCAAAAAAGCCCATCTAGCAAACATGCAAAATGGAAGGAGTATGGAGGAGACGATCACCTCCAAGCTCCTCCTGCTCTGCCCAGGATGCTCATCAACCTCTGAGTTTGGAGGCTGATGAGCATCCCAACAGGATTGTGCCCTAAGGGAAAAAATGTACTTCCCAAGGCAGGGAATTCCACAATAACAGCCACCACCAAAAAGAGCCCATTTCTCAAGCCAGCCACGCATATGTGAACAGGGCCTCCGTGGCCAATCATAAGGCCCAGCCAGATACATAAAGGTGCAGGAAGTCCTTCAAATAACCTGGTCCCAAGTCATTTGGAGCTCTAAAGGTAACAGCTAGCATTTTGCAATAAACTCAGAAAAAATATTATTTAATTTTAACCACTGCTACGCTGCCTTTCTGTAGAAACTAGCAAGGCAACATACAACAGCTCAAGACAATTAAAATTAGTCATCGAAAAGAAGTCAAATCTTCAATACATACTTGGAAGTAAAATGTTCTTGATTCCAGTAGATTTAGGTATACCCACCTGAAGTAGTTTCATTATTTCCCGGACTCTTTTGACTTGCAGAATTCAGCTGCAAAGAATCCTAAGGCCAACAGTGAAAGATGCAGATGACAAAGCATAATATAAACACAAATAGAACTTATAGTGCTGGCTCCAGGTTTTGGAGGACCCTTAGGTAAGACCCCCTAAACAGGCAGACTCTCTCAGTGAGTCTGCCTTCTCACCACCCTTGTCACCAGCTGCTGTTGCTCCTCCACCTCCTCTTCGTCATCATTTCTGCTACTTGCTGGCTTGAAAAGCAGAGAGCCAGGGAGCAAGTAGGCAGTGACACCTGCGCCTCCTCCTTTGTTTAGGCCAGAGTGAGAGGCAAGCGAACAAGCAAGTTACAACGGTGAAGAGGAGCACAGCTCTGGTCAGTTGACCCCCAGCTGGGGTGTGGGCCTTCGGCAGGTGCACAACCATGTTGACCCTTAACGCTGGGCCTATAATAAGTAACTTCCTGGAAAGGATCCTTTTAAATAAAGGGACCATTTTGCCCAGTCACCAGTTGAAGCTACGTTATTTTTTTGTTTTTGGCAAAACATTCCTCAAGCGATGATGGTCAGGGCCACACTGAGGTTTGGTACACAATACCAATGGCTACAAGGAAGCAATTTTAAAGCATTTCTAGTGGTATGCTGCTCATGTGCAGTGACACATCAAGGAGACTGGGGAAGTTTCTCACTCACCACAAAGCCTCAGCATTCCGCACATGCAGAGCTACTGTGTAAGAGTGATATTCTCTTTGGAGATGGAGATCATGGGAACTCATTTAAAGCTGAATCCACATGGTAGTTATTTCCTCAGCACTGGTTATCATTGAGTGGTATTGTCAACTCTCATAAATTTAAGTCTGATCTAGATCCATTTCCAACTACTATAAAAGTCAAATTGAGCTGGACACAACTCATCCATTCCACACTAACCACTGGAAGCCTCATGGCTTGTACTGTGTACAGCTCTGGTCACTCACAGCACCTCAAAAACAATATTGTACAGCTGGAGAAGGTGCAGAAATGGGCAACCAAAATGATAATGGGACTGGAGCAATTTCTAGCTTAGAAAATTAGAAAAAAGGAAAGTAAGGGAGTACATGATAGAAGTGAATAGGGATTAGATTTTCTTCCTCTTTTATAGTAGTTGGACCCCATCTTCCTATTAGGGTAAATGGCAGGAGATTCAGGACAGTGAATAGTTAAATTATGAAATTCACTATCACAAGGTGTTTCGATGGCCATCAGTTTAGATGGCTTTAAAAAGGGATTAGACAAAATCATGGAGGTTGCTATCAATGGTTAGTAGTCATGATGGCTATATGCTACCTCCTGTATCAGAAGCAATAGGTTTTCGATACCAGTTGCTGGGGAACATAAGCTGAAAGGTGTTATTGCACTCATGTCCTGTTTGTACACTTCCCGGAGGCAGCTGGTTGACCACTATGGGAACAGAATGCTGGAGTAGATAACACCTTTGGCTGGACCCACCATGGCTCTTCTTGTATTCCTACAACTTCCATTATTTCTTCTACACTTTGCTTCTCCTAGAATTCATGGAGATCTATACAGTTTCTTGACCCGAGATCAGAATTAAAATCAGAAGATATATTTCATCAACACTAGTTATTCTGCTGACTACTTGCAAACAACCTTGATCTCCATAATTTCCAAGGCCAGCAATATTCCCACTTTAAAGCCAGAGTCACAGAGAACTACAGTGAAGCCGAATGAGCTAACTGACATGAATATTTTGCAGGTTGAAGGAACATGACACATTTTCTTTGCATACATATTTTGGTAGGATGGAATCTGAAGGTGTTGGTTTCCTTAGTTTTCATCCTGACTACCCATTTAGTAAATGATTTATTAAATACATTTCTTAGCCAGCTTTCAAAATCATAGTTTCCCAATGTGGCTTACAATGTAAAAGCAATGCAATGGCACAAACACATCATAAAAGCACGTTAAATTTAAATAACAATTTTAAAGTCAGTGAGTTCAGCAAACAAGGTAACACATTTTCAATTAAAAGCCAGACAGAACAAGAAT
The DNA here is from genome assembly GCA_029215795.1 of Anniella stebbinsi. Lineage (NCBI taxonomy): Eukaryota > Metazoa > Chordata > Lepidosauria > Squamata > Anniellidae > Anniella > Anniella stebbinsi. The sequence continues at coordinate 85,547,601 of JARDYH010000005.1, read as the reverse complement.
GCTTCTGAAGCTCTCTTAAAAGCAGCAGTCATGGATGAGGCTAGCCATATATCCCTTGGGAGGGAATTCCATGAGGTACCACAACCGATGAAGTCATAATTTTAGAACCCATCAACTTTACTGATCTTAATGGCAGGTAATGAGTAGAACCTGCAAAGATGATCTTAAAGCACAGACAGGTTCATACAGATATAGGTGGGCTTTACTCGGATCATATGTATCCAAATAACCTGTCCCCACTCCATTTAGGGCTTTAAATAAATAAATAAATAAATAAAGGTCAACACCAGCACTATTAATCAGGCTCAGACAAGGATTGGCAACAATTGCAGCTGATACAGAACTAGTGTAATATGATCCATTCATCTAGCCCTAACAAGGGCTTGAGCAGCCACATTCTGTACCAGCTGAAGCGTCTAAGTAGTTTTCAAAGACAGCCCCACGTACAGCGCATTAGGGACGTCCAGATTGAATATAACGAGTGCGTGCATAATTGAGGCTAGATCCATTTTCCCTAGATAGGGTTACAGCTGATGTTACAACTGACGTTGGTAAAAGGACTCTGGCTACTGTCACCACCTGTGCTTCCACAGTCAGAGGTATTCGGGTTTCGGAGATTTAATAATAATATTCGTACCTTCAATGTAGCGTCTGTTTCACTGATATCTGTATTCTCCTCCACACATCTGTTTTCATTATAATTTAATTCAACACTATTAAGAAAATAATACCGCACAATTAGGGGCCTATATTTTCCACAGGCCATTTAAAATCGTTTCTGATATTTGGAACCTCATCAGGAAAAACAGGGACTGCTGTTAATTTGGAGCTTAATTTAATTCATCAACACTCACAGTATGCTTGCTCAAGGAATACTGTGGAAACAGGGCATGTGACTCCTGTCCTGGCTAGAATGTCTCTAAATACAATTCACATTGATTGGCAATATCTCTAGTCTCTTCTAGAGTCTCTAGTCTAGAAGCTCACCTAAATCACATAATAGACCATTTGGAATAACTACTATAGTATACCTTTGTTCAACTGAAAGGCAGCCAATCTGAGTCACCTCAGAGGTTTCTTGAATTTTTGGTAATGCTGCTGGAATGGCATTTCCAAGTTGCCCTATGGAAAAAATGAACATTTACAAACACCAGATTACCACCACCATGCAGAAAGAATTACTGCATGTTTAAGACCTGCTGTCTTATAAATTGAACTTAATGGAAAGTCCTACACCCACCCAAAGGACTTGTTTTGACATTTAAAAAGGAACAACATATCCTCTGCCTGTCTCTCTCACACACACACTCTCACTTGGAAATCATAATATACTTTATTTTTACCCCACCCTTCAGGCAAAAAGGGCTCCCAGTGTGGCTTACAAAGTTCCATAAGACTGCCCCTGCCCTCAGGTTTACAATCCAAAAGACAGGACACGAAAGGAAATAGGACTGGGAGAGAAGAGAAAAAAAGCAACTCAGACACTAGTTACAGAGTTCTTATATATGTTCTTTCTGGCAGCAGGGAAGGGCAAAGCGTGCTCCTGGCAGCTCTTCCTTCTCTGGCGGATGTATGGGGCCAGGCTGGTCATCTGCTGGCCATGATCTTCTTTCTGGGAGGCAGAGGGAAGAGCCTCCCACGAGTGCTTGGTACCCTGGTTGATGACAGAGGACACAGTGTGCTGCCCTTCAGCTCTGCAGTCCCAAATCAACATGTTAATCTATCCATTAGCAGATTTCTCTTCAAGCTCGGCAGGTTGAAATTAGTCCCACATAGGAAAAAAAACCCAGGTATCAAAAACGTAACTTCAGCAAATTAAGAGTGAAAGCAAGTGAAAACGCTATGAAAGACATGACTTGAAAGAAGAACACCTTAATAGAGCTGTGAGATCCATCTATAAACTCTCTGACTCTAGAGATGTGCAGGAAGGAACAATTCTTTTGCACCCATTAATTGCCATCAGGTTTTACTATCAATATCATTTTCTCAGATTATTAAAAAATAAAAGTGAGGGCATCTGGTTGCAGTCCCAACTTTACTGTATCTTCAAAAGGGGAAATGCTCCCCCTTCTGACTAATAAGTTTAATACACATTGTGAATAATCAGGCTATGGCAAAGACTTTCACTGTGTGCAGTTACAAAAGCTGTCTAGGTTGAGCTCTATGAACATTCTTGTCTCTCTATCATTCATGTGGGGAGAGAATTTCATAAGCATGGCTTATGTGCTAAGACTTTAGCAATGTTCATTTTCAAAGGAACCCTTTAGCATGTGATCATCTCGAGGGATATATCCCTGTAAAGCAATCTTTCCACTTCAAAATTGCATGAATGAGCCTCATATCCCTCCAAGAACAATGGGACTTGTGTTTGTGTAACTACATTCAGATTTACCATCTGTTCTTTGCATTTCAAGGGAGGCAAATTGTTTTGGTGATAGATAAAAACAGGTGTCGCTATCATAAAAATGGTTGCTTTCAACTACAGTTGAAAAATCATTTCTTTTATATACTAAATGGCGTCTGAAATAGCGAAAAGAGCAGTCTTGAGTCAAACACGAGACTTGAATTATGCCATCAGTGTCCCGTTTGTATAAGGACAATATTTATGTGCCACATGTAACTAACATGAATCCAAAGGCTCCATTCCTTACTCAAACATTTTCAGGACACATCATTATCCCATCCCAATGCCTCTTAGGAATGCATAATTAAGGGCTGGAGGAATATATAAAGCAACAGATATGCCATTTGCCATTTTTAAAGCAAATATCTTTCAAAGCCCTAACTAAGGGCTAGTGAACTAGAGGTCCTCCAAATGTTACTGGATTTCAACTTCCTTCATCCCTGACTACTTGGCCATGTTAGCTGGGGTTGATGGGACTTCGAGTCCAACAATATTTGGAGGGCCGCAGTTTCCCCTGCCCTAACTCTTAGATCAGGAGTGAGCAACTTCAGAAGGTCTGGGGAGCAATTTCTGCCCCCCTGGAGCACACTCCCTGCCGACTCCGCCAATTTTCAGCTATTTGACAGTAAGGGGGAAAAAGCTGCATTTTTGCTTTAAAACAAGATATGCAGGGAGTACGTGTGTTATTTTAATGCAAAATTGCATGATCATTGCATAAGATTGTGCCATGACTGTATCTGGCAGTATCCTCTCCTCGCCCCCACAACACACTTTAGCTAAACTTCCTGCATCAGGCAAATGGGTTTTGACACTCCCCTGACTCTCAAAGGCAGCTTGCCATGCAGCAGAAGGCAGCTGACCGAGAATCCCAAATTTCACAAATTAAGCACTTTATATATTGAATGTATTAGAATTTTTCACATGCACCCCCCACATATAATAGAGCAGTTAGTGGGTAGGATGGATCCATTTATACCTATGCACAAAGACCCAGCAAATATTACATTTAATTCAAACACATAGGGAAGTGATGGGGAAGGCAAAGCTAAAAGCTAGTTGCATAAGACACAAATGATTACTTCTACCACGAGATTCCCATCTAGGCTTGGAAAGCAGTTCTTGGCATCGCTGAGGTCCTTTGGCTTTTCCATTTCTTCTGCCCACAGCAGCAGATGCAACCACACCTGGCACAGGAGAAGGACAATGTACATTCCTTTGAGCCTGCGCCTTCCGGGAATAGGAACGCAATTTCATCCTGTCCATCTTCTTCGTTTGCTCTCTCTCCCTCTACAGCAACACTGCCTACAAAAGGATTAAGAGGCTATAGTAAGTATACACAAGATCAGAGTCAATGACAGTCTGCTGCCCTCCAGATGTTTTGGACTACAACTCCCAGATTGTCTAAACACTGGCCACACTAGCTGGGGCTGATGTGAGTTGAAGTCCAAGGCATCTGGAGAGCACCAAGCCGAGGAAGGCTAGTCTAAGGGAATCAAACCCCAAGTATAAATGCCACAGAAGAAATGAAATGTGACCCCTCTCAAGTCTCCTTTATACAAAGGAAACATGGGGAAAACCTGCCAATGGGTTGCAATAACTAAACAGAGTGATTTCATTGTGTCCAGAAACAAGTTCACAGGTTGTTCTTTTCAAGAGTGCCAAGCCTAGACTACATACACAACAAGAAATTCTAGCAGACTATTATTAATCTAATGCTGCAAACCTATACCTATTTACCTGGGAGTAAGTCCCATTGAACTTAATGTAGCTTACTTCTGAGTAGACATGGACAGGATTACATTGTAACTCTATTCTACAGACACCCAAAAGGATGATAAATGCTATAGGCTTCTTTAAATTATGTTTACACCCACCCACACCCACACCCCTTAGCACTAGGAATTGGATCAGCTATTAATTAGCAAATCTACTCAATTCTGAGAGAACATAAATAGTAGCAGTGAAGAACCAACAGGTGCCAGGATTCCATGTGTGGCAGAAGTAAAAAAAAAAAATTTTATATGGTAATTTTAAACTTTTATATTATACGCTATCCTACTGTATATTAATTGTTGTGAACTGCCCATAGAGTTTTGGCTAGTAGGCAGTATAAAAACACCACAAAGAAATAAAGGTGCCCGGAATCAAACCCAAGTGTAAATCACGGAACAGGGCCCAAACCAACATGGATTACATACACTTGTGCAATGAAGATGCCTTATCATTTACGCTTGACTTGGTTTAGAAATGGAACTTTCTCCTACCCTCCCAAAAAGGCTTTAACCTGTAGGCTGACCAGATAAAATCCAGGTCAGGGCTCATGTAACTTTAACAGCTGTAGAGAAAAGGGAATTTCAGCCAGTGTCATTTGTATGCAATTAGTTCCTGGTGACATTCCCTCATCACAACAGTTAAAGTTGCAGGGGCCCTGCCTTCTTTTGTATATGGTCACTCTAGTATAGTGCATGCACCTTTAACTGTTGTGATGAAGAGGGAAATTCACCAGGAACTAATTGCATACAAATGACACTGGCTGAAATTCCCTTTTCTCTACAGTTGTTAAAGTTACATGAGCCCTGACCTGGATTTTATCAGATCAGCCTATTCACCTGGCTTCTGAAACTTCTATAGCCAAAGCTCTGACTGAATGTGTAAGTGAAGCAAGGGTGGGACTCGACCTGATAACTCCAGCTCTGAGTGTCTCGGTTACTCCCCGTTCACTTTCCCCCAGGTAAGATTCCCTCAAAAGAGCCGGACATTTGTCTCCAAAGCGCCCACTTACAGCGCTCCTTCGCCTCACAATAACAAGAACGCACAAACCTCTCTCGCCTCACAAGCAATTGAACGCAGCCCCCTGGTGGCTTCTGGATGAAGATGACTCCGGGGAGTTCTGATAGGCAGGCCCCGCTATCCAATCAGCATGCAGGACTCGATTTAAAAAAACCCAGCAGGCCATTTACCGGGCCGCTCCATTCGCGAATTAGCCCTTTCACGGTTGGAAAAAGCTAGGAGTGTATGGTGACTGTATCAGTGGAGGCTGGTGGTTCTGAATTTGGTGGGGCTGTGAATCCATTCTGGATGTCAGTCGGAACCAGCTGGAACTCTAAAGGAGCTGTACAAGGTGTTGAACCTATTTTGGGGGGTAGGGTTCAGCAGCTTTAGAGTGCTGGCTGATTCTGATTGAAGCCCAGAATGGATTTAAACCTCCACCGAAATCGGAGCCATCAGCCTGCGCTGGATTGAGTTATAGTTCCCCCCACTTCTCCTCGCCTCCCTTTGCTCAGCTTCTAAACCAGGGCTAGAAACCGCAGTAGATTTACTGAAATATATGTTATTACATTCCTAATCCGCCCAACAACTAATGTTATAAACTGATAAAATATTGTGATTATGTGTGTTCGTGTGCAGATTCTTATAGATAGATTATATATATATATATATATATATATATATATATAACATATTTCTACCGCCCATCTCTCTCTCTCTCTCTCTTTAAAGCCAAATGGTGTGGGTGGGTGTAGCCAAAGTTTAGTACATTTGTCTCATTATTGTCAGTAGAGGCTGGTGGCTCCGATGGGGCAATGAATCTGCCTCGGGTTACAGTCAGAAACAGTAAGAATTCTAAAGGCTCTAAAGGTGCTGAACCTGTTCTGACTGAAATCCAAAGCAGATTCACCACCTCACTAACATAGAAGCCACTAGCATCCACTGCCAGGGGGACAACTGAATGGGAAGGAGCTGTTTCTTTTCAGTCTATCCGCGCCCATCATTCCCACCCGCCCACAATGTGTTCCCCAAAAACACTGGAACAGGCATCAAAACCTTAGGACCTTTCCAAGATAAGACGTGTGTGCACTTCTCCTGTCCCCTTTCTCAATTCTTTCTGAGACTCTTCCTACTTGCTTTGATTGTTTTTTTTATCTTATAACATTACAGGGATCAATCATCCTTGCTGGGGGGCCCAATTTTTTTTTTCACCGGGGCCCGAACCCACTCTTGGAGGCCCTGATTATTCTACTACACCGGAGCAGCAAGGAGGCAGAGGACAGTGAAGGGTTAAGTTATGCTTTGCAATTGGCAGGACGGTCTGCTCAGCTTCCTCTGTGTGGCTAAAGTTGTAATCCTAGTACATTCGCTTACCTGGAAGCCCCATTAAATGGTATGGTTGAGTAAACACGTATAAGATTGAAGTGATCCACCCAGTCGAGAATCCTTGCTCTCTCTCTCTTCTCCAAACCATGGGGGGGAAACTCCACGCCCTTCTTAAGAGCGCGTTCTCACGATTGTTGACAACCAACAGCGCCTCAGCAAAAGAGCCACTGCCGTTCGTGAACCCCCCCCCCCGATATCAAAATAGTCTGCACAACATTTTGAATATAATTAAGCGGGGGAGGGGATGTGACAGCAGAAGAGTCTTATATAGTATTGCTGAACGTTTTCGAAAGATGGGGTAAACCTTTGGGTTTTAATTTCATGATTTCTGGCAGCTTAATTGTGCAAAGAAGTTGTCTTGGGGGTTCTAATAGGCATAGTTTTTTTGGTCATCAAATTATATATTAGAATAGGTGCTAATGAAAGCATTATGTTGGTGGTTATTCTAGTAGCTCTTCATTCGCATAAATATCACGCACTAGGCTGGGTTTAAAGGAAAACGCTGGATAAGGATTGTAATATGAAATGTTTACTTGGGTTTGAATTCTGTTGATCGATGTACAGAGTTGTTCTTCGAAGCTTGTTGTGATCAGTAGGTGGCGCTCTGCACTATCTGTTGAAACTGGTGTTTCCGGCCTAGTCGTGCTGAAGAAAGATAATCTCATCTGGTCCCAGTTCCCATGGTTTAGGGGATACAGAGAAGGTTGTATTAAGCAAACAGCTGTTTTCCAACATTTTGCGGCTGCATGCTGCTCCCCAGCATCTGCCACCTGAGGTGACCCCCTAATTCTGCTTAATGGTAGGCCTGGCTCTGTTCTCTGCACAAGTGCATTTTTCTCTCAAATATCTGAAGGAGTTTTTACTCCAAAACACGTAGAGCTACTCTAACGGTTTCTACCATTACTCAGCACAGAGTTCTCTCCTTTCTGGTTGGCTTTTGGTGTTATACCATGTCAAAAAGGCGGGACTCTCTATCAGTTGAAGACTGTACACACACAAAGTGGAAAATAAGCTGAATAATTCTCTCAATTTTATTGTTTGAAACACATGATCTGAAAAAATATACTGTGCATTCCTAGTTATCACTTCAAGTTAAACAAGCTCATACAATTTATTTTATTTATTATATTTATATCCCATCTTTTTCCCTGTTGCAAGGAACCCAGGGCGGCTTACATGGTCATTCTCTCCATTTTATCCTTTGCTGTTCCTGCCAATTTTATAATACATTCAAACCATTGCAAACATGCTCCTAAATAATGTCATCTTCAAAGACATTGTAGTCAGTACGTTTATTGATGTTTTCTGAAATGTACTTCAGATTCCAATATAAGGCTATTTTGGTTATTAAAAAAAAACACCAAAATAAGCATGGCTTAGTATAGGCACTCCTTTCTGAATAACTAGTTACTGATCACATAGACAGAATATTGGAATAAAACAGGATTTTATAAAATATTTTATTTGTCAGTCAAGAGGAATATTAACAAGTCTGAGAAACTTGACAATCGTTCAGTTCTTTACAAAACAAAAATTCCACATTTGCCTCTTTGTATTTTTTAGATATACATGCGGATATACCAAAACTGAAAAAGTTCTTTAATTACAATTAAGATCTTTTTAAACACATATGTATAGGTCATTGTATTTTAATCCTTTCACTTTTCTTTAGTTGAAAATAGAATAAGCAATATGTAGGGGGAAATGGTTGTTTTGCTTGCAACTTTGCCATGTTACTCTTATTTGAATGCAGGTACATTGTTCTATTGCATGACAGAAAGCATGTGAAAGTTGCCCAGAAGTGCTGTTGTCTCACAAAAAAAATCCTGAATGGGAACAATGATTGTGGCTGATATATGATTTTTCTTTCCTGACGATGAAAAGCTTTTGGTCTAAGGCAGATAAGTGTGACTGGATGCAAAAGGGCAGAGGGCTCCTGTACATTTTTTAAAAATGTTTCTGTAAAAGATGACTTTCTGACATGTTCAGCTCCTTATGTAGGATTAAGGACAGTTTATGTAGGATTAAGAGGAGAGGAACCCCATTGCACTTTGCAACTGGACACTCTAAAATGGGCTATTTATTGCTTAACCTCATCACCAATCAAGTTCACAGTCTAAAAGTGTGATCTTATAGATGTTTATTCAGAAGTAAGCCCCTCAGAGTTCAGTGGGGCATAGGCTGCAACCTAAATAATTAACCTTTCCCCCATATGCACTCCAATAATAAAAAAGAAAGACCAAACCCCTACTTGTAAGTAAATCCTATAGAATTATTATTTTTAAAAAAATGCTTTTACTGAAGAGATCCAAACCAGCTCTCGTTGTGATACATTGAACTGTTACTTTTTTTAAAAAAAAACACCCACAAATATAGAACAATTTTATAATTGACTTTAGTTACTCAGGCCTTTGGATGGGGAGGACATTCCCCTCTGCTGGCATGATGGTACATCTGGTGGGATGGTTCACCAGAGGCCCACAGAAAGCTTATTGGTGCAATATACTGCTGGTATAGGGGCCAAAACAGAGAGTTCCAGAGGTGGTCATGGTGGATCTGCTGGATAAAGCCTGACTTTGGCAGGAGCTGCTTTTGTTCTGCTCTACTCTGTATGGAGCTTAATTAGAGAAAGTGGTATAATTAGGAAAACAGAATGACTATGCTTACTGGCCCACCCAACATTTCTGTCCCACTTCAGTATGATAGTACAGTTATTTAGCTACCAACCGTAGAGCAGGACTGCAGTTAAAATAAAGTTCTTTCCATTGAACTTCAGAAATAATAACCAGCACATGATTCCACACTAGCCCTTTTCTCTAGCATGGACACCATTAGCTGACTCACTTTGTTCCTGAGATTTGATTTTGTTTCTCTCCAACCATCTTCTCTCCATCTTTCCCCAAGTGGCAGTTGTAGCCATTTTTGGAGCTTCCCTTGCAACGAGCGTTGCAGTCCTTTCAAGTGTGAACTAATGTAGCCCTATTGTCTTACCTGGTCTCAAAGTATGGCGTGGGATGTGCTTGATGATGGTGTGTAACCCACCTTCATTACCTGGCCACCCAACCACCGTGACCTCCTTCTAAAATACGATTCCTCTGCTATGGAGTTCCTGGAGTTAAAATTTCAGCAGGTCATGATTACACATTCAAGGCAAAGAGAGATGAAATTGACAAGGGGGCTATCTTGCTGATTTTTTGTTTTGAAACCATAGTTGGATTGTCAAGGGCAAAACAACGTAGCTTTTAAAAAGAACTTTAAAAAAGCTTTAAAAAGTGGTAGCATAGATAGAGTGAGAGAGAGTGTGGAGAGAGAGAGAGAGAGAGAGAGAGAGAGAGAGAGAGAGAACACCACTTTTTATGGGTTAGAAATTTAAATCCAAGGGCTTTCCTCCCTTTACCTTTGTTACTGGCATACTTTTGAGACCAAAACTGACAACTTCCTTATCTATTTCATGTTAGTTTTGCAGACTAGCAGCAATAACAGTACAAGAACTCCTATGGGAAAAGAGTGGTCAGGATAAATTCTCCAACAGCAGCAGTGGTGGTGGGTACTCTGGTTCAGGGGGAAGGGATGGTTGAAAATTTCACAGCATTGCTATTCCAGCTCCATTGTGTCAGGACTTCAAATTGAGGCAACGAAAACAGTAGATCAGGGTAGTGCTTATGTAGTATTAGTATGTTGGCTGCTCCAGCCCTCATTCAGGTGAATTCTACAAAATCCTGTTTTTAGCACAGGCTCGTTTACATTATACAAAAGAGGAGAAAACAATGTACAACTACAGTAGTAGCCATCCCTAAATAAAACATTTTCCATAGTTTTTAGTGAGACATCAGCACATCTTTTTAAGTTGTCAGATTTCATGCAAAAATAGTATATTCTTTTAAAGTTTACATTCATTTCATAGAAGTTTATTTACATATAGATCACTGGCTTGTGCTTTTCACACATGGAAAACCAAAGATTATCACTTCAGGTTAATTTGTTTCATTCCAAGAAAACAGTTAGAAGAGACAGAAGCTATTTTCTGATATATGCAGTAACAATCAAATCCAAAGAAACAGGATTTTACTGTGATCATTACCAATCATGCGCTGCAAAAATATTTTTTAAAGGAATTCCTGTCTCTTTTTCATGGAGAATAGCCTGAAAATGCATGTCTGAATACAGGTTTATTTTTTAAAATATGATTACGTCCTATGTTTTTTGTCTCATCATTTTACTTTTTGGCTTTTTGACATTTTATGGGAAAAACTATTGTTTTAGCAGTACATATTCATAATGCAAAACTATATAACATTCTCTACATCTGTAGGAATAATTGAATTTTCTTGCTATAGACAGGTCTCCATAATCTTACAATTTACTTAGATGGATCCTGGTTCAGTCCTATGGCAGATTCACACATGCATGTTTATCACTCAGTGGGACTGCACATGCATGTGGCAAATAGATATCACAGATCAAACTCTAGCCACAGAATTTTCATATTGCCTTATGTTACCTCACTCAAACAGTAGTCTTTCCCAGTGGACACAGTTCACATATACAACTGCAAGTCATCAGCTCCCAGATAAATCCTCTTATAACACATTAAGGACTCCATAGATTTCATCTTGAAATACTGTGAATTTCTTCAGTTACATTATAGGAGCAGCTTGCTAAATTTTATCCCATCAAGCTCTAAAACTCAGCAGCAGAACTATGATGCTTCATGGGCTTCTGGAGCCAAATAAGCATTATTGTCCTGCTGTAATAAAAAATGAAATGCAGTTCCAGAGCAGCTTCAATTACTATAGTTGGATATTGAAACAAGTAGTACATGCGGAACTGATTTCTAATAATGCATGTGTAAGTAGAGTGCCTCTCTGTGAATTTCTAAAAATCTTATGCTGAATTTGAATCAATTTTCCAGTGATGCCAAATTAACCTATTATTTTTCACTATCATTTGGGTTATGAATCAAAGTATATATGAAATGCTGGCTCCACTGACCAAGTATTACTGACTTCCTTGTGAATAGAATTTCACAATAGTTATGGACCCTGGTTTTTAGTTGACTGATACGTGGATCCTTCCTGCTGGCATAATCTCATAGCTTCTGCTGTTGTGCTGGGTGCACATGTTGATGTATTGTATCATGGACGCATATTAGCATCTTTTAGAGCTGGGTTTTTAGCAGTAATACCAATTCTGATCCAAAATATTTTCCACAATAAGTAGAAGCTTTTAGACTGGTGCAACATCATAATCTGTCATGTTACACTAGTGCAAGGATGAATATTATCTGATGATACAGATAGTACAATTTATTTAAGTCCAGGTACTTAACTGGGTTAGAAATTCATATCCATTTGTTTGATGCACCAACAGTTCAAGCTATGCGAGTTTACTTAGTAAGATGCTCTTCATGTATTATGACTGTACAGTGGGATCCATATTTATTAGAATTATGGCTTCAAGCTATGTTGTTGCTATTATGTTTAAAAACACAAGACCATGGGAAGCATCCAACAGTGTCATTCCACAAATTCAAATATTACTAGCAGAGCTCCAACAAATCTTTTCATTCTGCAAATGTAACTTTTGTTAGATTCTCCTCTGGAGCATAGTTCAAAAGCTAATTTCCGCTAGTGCAACAGCATTGCACTTGCACGGATACTGCCCCATGTAAGCAAAGAGAACATGGGGCCTTCCAGTGCACTTGTTGGGAGAGTGCTCAAGAGTGTGATCAGGTGGAAGGACTTGCTGCCAATCCCTTAAATGTAATAGTAAATGTGGCATAAAGCCATGAGTAAATGGCTTCCGTGTGATTTTCACAAAATATAAAGGGTACATAAACTTGAATGATACTTAATCCCAGTTACTTTCTGAAGCCAGAGACAGAAATCTATTTCAAATTACAGCAGAGGCAATAGAAATCCATCCCCAAGCCATAGTGTTCCTCCCATTTGCCTAAGCACAGTGGCATGCGACTTTCAAAGTTCAACATGGGTTCAGAGGCCAAACTCTAGCTTGAGTCCTTTTTATGCTTCCAACAATAAGACCTAATGTGAATTTGTGTGGACAGAACAGCGTTCACAACTCAATCATGAGATTAGGAAGATGTATTGAAATTTTGTTTACAGCGGTTTAGGACGATGATCGGAAGCCCCCAAACTTAGAGGCTTCTTATCATCCAATACAGGGTGGGAAGAACAGAAGCAACCTTTGCCTCCCCATCCTCCCGCCCTGCATTTTTTTGCTAGACAGGCTTTTTTTGCCCGTCTAGTGACGGTACTTCAGAAGGGGAGGGAAGTGAGCTGGAGAGGCCTCAGGATAGCTTGTATCCTGGCTTCCCCAGTCTCTTCCCCTTCCTACACACCGAAATGCTTTTCTGACCTTGAGGGCAGCTGGCACAGTTCTTTCTGTGCTGGCTGCAAGTGGATGGGAGTGGGCGGTTCTCTGACTTGGGAGAAATTTCCACTTTCCTATGGCCCCTCGGACACTGTACGGGGGCCATAGGATTGCTACATCAAATAACTGCAATTAATTGAGGGGGGAAATGCACAAGTAAAACAAAAACCTTGCTATTTAGAAAAATTGGCACGATCCAGTCAATGTTAAGCATTTTTAAGTCCTCTCAATTTTAATGAGAAAGACTTAAGAACAAGTTTAATTCTCTAATTAAAACCAAATTTTAAAGTGCTACATTTTGGCTGGATCACACCCAAGATGTCCCTATATACTGCTTTAAATAAAAGTAAAGTTTAAAAAAAATCTAACTTGAAATTCAAGTCTAAGTAAATGAGACTATGACAAGAGCCTTCATGCCAGTGCCAACTCTGCACTGACAAAATCATATGGACCATGTTTAATGTATGTGCCAATTTTCTCCAATGGTTATAGCTGTGGGACATAAGCATTAAAATAACCCTTCCTGAACAATACATCAATCTAGTTGGAAAGAATATGCATATGACACATTCCTACATCTTCCCTATCCAATGAATATTAGGTATTTTCAATGTCTGCTGATCCACAGATGTGTGTTCCAAGTTTGGATCTAAGTTACTAGTCTTTGTTTAAAGGCTAAATAAAGATGCTAAACCAACCTTCACCAGTCTGGACACCCACCCAGATATGTTGGCTTATAAACCCATCATCCACAACCAGCATTGCTAATGGCACAAGATTGAAGAAAACTGCACTTAAACTTACTATTCTTAACTATTTTGCACTGATATGATTAGACAAAGAAGCCTGACAACAACCTCTTATAAGTATAAAGTGAAAACTTTGTAGTTGGGCAATTGGGAAGACAGGGTAGGCATTTGAAAAAAAAAATACAAAGAAAGCTATTTTGTACCAGAAGTACTGCATTGAATGTGCAGCTACTTTTGGAATCTTAACAGTTTGTTTATAGCAGACATTAAAAAACAACAACAACCAGGCTCTGCATATAAACATGCTCATAAATTCACTATCCCTCATTTAATTTTTCAGACACAACATTCCAGAAAAAATACAGGGGAAATTTAGATCAATAGTTTAGTTCAGCTTAACCTTTTAGGGTGTAGCGTAAAAAAAGAAAAAAGTTTGCCTCCATTGCCCTCGAAACTGATCTAGCAGCTTTATATGGATACATTATTGTACACTGTATTTATTAACAACATGATTTGGAGACATTTGTTGGTATAATTCAGTTGAATCAAGCCCAGGTTTACTTTCTTCTTGATGTCTTGGGACAAATTCAAATACTCTAAAAACTTCCATGTGGATGCAATCTCATGGAAGAAGTAACGTATGAGCAATGTCAGATAGGCAACACTTCCTCACATTAGTGTTGCCTATCTGACATGAGTTAGGCACTTCCAACTGCCTAACTCATGTAAATCTGCATTAGAAACACCACCTGTTAACATGGTCATGAACTACTTTTCTATGCAAGGCGCTGTGCATGGATGCTTTCAGAGAATCTGAACTAGGCTCGTGGAAGAAGGCATAAACTCGTATCTGTGGATTCAGTTCTGTGGCTAGGCTCACACAGGTGTGGCGTTTTAGTACAAACATTCACATGATCTCCAGCACGAAGGAATAATTGTATCTCCTATATGCAGGACTTGATTCAAACTATTTCAGAACAAGAAGTGACTGTATTATATCTACATCAGCCTTTTCCAACTGTCCCACCCAGAAGTTTTGGATGACAAGCCCCAGCATTCCTAACTATGGCAATGGAAGTCTAAAACATCTGGTGGGCACCCGGCTGGGGAAGGCTGATCTATACGGTCATTCCTGAGTACCACATGAAGATGTGAGCAGGTTCTCAGGTGTGAGTGTTAGGTTTCTCCACTAAAACCCTGAATGTTTCAGTCAACGTGTTTTGATGTTGGGAGATAGAAACGAGGCCTTAAGAACCTAAGAACAGCAATGCTGCATCAGACCAAGGGTCCATTTTTCCAGCATTCTGTTCACACAGATACGGGGCAGGCCTCCTTCTTGCCTTTGCATCTTTGATTCAGCCAAGGTAGCTTTTTGCAAAACAGCCATCAAGGATGGAAAGTGTTCAGTGTGATTTATTCAAAGGAGCCTAGTCTTGGAGTGCTTGCGATTGAAAAGAATAAAAAAACAGGAATTTGGACTGGACATAAGCCTGTTGGTAAGAATAAGCTGGAAGTGGGAGAAAAGCAGCAGCAGCAGCTAATGCCACCCTAGCTGGAGCTAAGGAGCACAGTTCTGAAGTGGAGGAAAGTGCACTCTAGCCTCAAACGACTTGAAATGTGATGATGCATCCAGCTAATCATCTGTATGTTGAGACTCAGCATCCTCTTTTGATTATCTGAAGCTGGCTGAATGTTCAGTCCTCCTGAAGTGAGCTATAAAGTGGCAGAGAGATAAAACTGGGGCTCACAACTCCATGCTTTGGTTAATTTGGCTGGAAGAAAAGATTTGGGATCCTCAGTGGGGAGAGTGGAAGTCGTAAAATTATGCAGTATTGTTTACACCACCTGTCCTTTCAGTTTGTGTTGAGATGGCAAAACAAAAGGCAATCAAATTCTTTATAAGGTGCAGCCCACAGATCCCACCCACCCCGATCTACAGTATTCCTAATTTCAGAAACATTCGGTGTGGTCCTTAAAAACATGGTCGCCATTCTAGACACAAGGAATGCAAGCAATTTCAAGGTCTGTAACATTTCCGACAATTAGAGGTCAGTATTCATCCATCATGTACCACTAGTACATATAAAATCCAAAATGCCTACTCCTGTTCTCTTGGGTGGATTAATTACACAAATAAATTGAGGGTTGTTGCTGTTTTTGTCTTGCAGAGTGTAAGAGCTGCCATTAAAGAACAATTAAACAATTCCAGTTTTAAGTTCTAGATCAGGGTAACCGATTTATTTGTGGTTTGAGCATCAAATAACGTTTGAGGTAGACCACTAGTCTTTGACAGATATCTCCCTGAGTGGGACTCTAGTACTCTTAAGAACTCAGTTGTAGTGAGAAATTCTTGGCTAAATGCCCATTCAACAGCAACTGGAAGAGGAGGCTGTACCATGCTACCATACTAAGGAAGGTGCGTAAGAACTTCTTGCTCCTACAGAGTACTTAATAGTACTCATCCAGAGAAATATCTGTAATCCCACTAAGATCCCATAACTGAAACATCTAGGATTAGAGCAATGTCATACAAAATGGGCAGATCCAAACCACTTTTCCTTCATGTTTGCTAAGGGATTTTTGTGGGTAAAAATAAAATACTTTTGGAAGGAGTGGAATTTAAAACAGCTTAATGGTTGTCCAGTATGTTTTAAACAATCTTCTAAGGCAGGTACAGGGAATGTGTGCCCTTTAGATGCTGTTGGACTGCAAGTGCCATCATCTCTCACTGTTGGCTAGGCCTGATGGGAAATGCAGTCCAACAGCATCTGGAGGTCCACCCTTTCCCCACCCCTGTTCTAGAGCATCCATTACAACAAGAACTAGAACTAGATGGGAAAGGAATAACTTAGTGACAGTGTCTTCAGACAACAGAAGGCTCACGTGGAAGGTCAGATGCTTATTCATTTCAACTGCATCCTGTTCACTTTTCAGTATTATCCTAATATTGCTACAGAGTACATTATTCTGAAGAACCTTCCTGTGCTGTCAGATGGAGATGCTTGAATAAAGCTCTTCTATCTGTTTCTTGAAGTATTCTCTCAGCTCTGGTCTTCTAGCTTTTAGTGTAGGCGTCAACAAACCATTTTGTACAGAGAACATTTCAGAGTGGATGTAAACACCTTTAACCTGAAAATGAAAACAATTTATTTTTTTAAAAAGCCTGAATTGTTAACTAAAGTGGAATGGCTAGCTCCATTCCTTGTGAGAATCCAGGCACGCAACAACACATTACAACATTTTGGAAGTTGTCTAAAAGTGAACAAATTTAGGCTGCAATCCTATGCACATTTTCTTAGGAGTAAGGCTCATTTAACCAGTGAAGACTGCTATTGAGTAGACATGCGTAAGATTGTGCCATGTGTTGTTTCAAAATGTATCTCCTCTGATCCAGAGGACTTCAAATACTTATTCTAAATCCCTGAACAATAAAGCCAGGAACACACTGCAGGGAATAATCTGGCTCTTGTTATCACTTGGCATTTAATTACAGACACAATGTATATTTTAATCAACAGTTTTAAAAATACATTTCAACATCAAAAACAAATATCAAAAAATTCTTCTAGAACCAAGACATAATTAGGGCAAGCTGAGATTTTCCCACCTTCTGCACAAACCACAGAAATAACTGGCAGACGAAAATATTTGTTTTTTAAATACTGAAATACTTTACTACCTTTAGCACTTCCCAGTAATTTAATGAAGAGGGAATTTTCCTCTGCTAAAACTCAAACAGCTGTGAGACTGGCACTCCAGGCTTACATGATGGAATATAGTTTAATTGATGCTTGGAGAATTTTACATCCTGCTGATAGAGAGTATATTTTCATTTTACTGGTTCATCAAAATTGCTTTAGATTAGATTACTTTTTGTTTTCTACATCTTTGATAGGTCAAATAAAAGACTGCAAGATTGACACATTGGTAGTGCCAGACCACGCAGTATGTTTGGAATTT
Organism: Anniella stebbinsi; assembly: GCA_029215795.1. Lineage (NCBI taxonomy): Eukaryota > Metazoa > Chordata > Lepidosauria > Squamata > Anniellidae > Anniella > Anniella stebbinsi. The sequence goes on along the minus strand of JARDYH010000005.1, from coordinate 85,529,940 downwards.
CAATTTTCTGATACTCCCCCAGTCTGTGATGCCTTAATGTTTTTCTTCTTAATCCTGAGAAGTTTAAAACTCAGATGCTAGCTGAACTGACAGATTATTTTAAAACTAATGATATGTTACTCTTGTACAGTATATGCCACATCGGAGACTGCAACAGACCAAAATGACTAAACGAGCATTGTTTTCATGAAGAAAAAGAAAGAAGTGTTCATTTGATTATCAGGGATGCTCATTTGGGTCAAAAGAGGTATTGGGTACAATGCTGTGTTCACAGCTTTTTGGTGGATCTGCGGCACATCTAGCATTGCAGGAAGTAAACATGGCTGGGTCAAAAGTAACATGGTGGTACCAATCCGTGGACATTCCAACTGTAAGAAGGCACATTGGCACTTCAGTGACTACATCCAAGAAGAGAGAGCTAGGCCCTTTCTACACCACGGGGTGTAGAGGGCTGGAGGGGCAGCATGCCATGCCAGCAAGGAAAAATAGGAAAAACCAGCCAGCATGCAATCAGCTTGCACCGTGGGCAAATAAGCAGTGTTCAAGTGAACTAGGTGGCAAGCCTTGCCCTTCCTATAATCTTTCTACTGAAGAATGCTTCCTCCTTGTGATTTTACCTTTTTTCTAATGTTGCTGTTTATTAACAACATAGTGCTCAAGTGCTACTGGGAGGAGTGGCAGATCTCCCCCCAACCCCAAGGATAATGATTTTGTTTATTTTATTGATTTATTTTATTTGTACCTCACCTTTTAACCAAAAAATGACATCCAAGGCAATTCTGCTCAACTCAGCTGGTGCTTGTAGGAACCGCTAGGCAGGGAAAGGCTAGACATCAGCTGAATTGGTGGATTAGTATATTGCGTTACAGGACGGTTTCAGCAAGTACAAACCAAGCTAGAAGACAGTGAGTTGTCCCTATTTCCTCAAGGCCAAGCTTTTGAAAAAGCAGGAAAACTACTTATCCAAAATCAGCTTTACAAAAGTTTCTATGGTGCATTTATTATTATGCTTTCTTATACTTCAAAATCTATCAAAAATACAGAGATGCTAAGAAATTTAATAATCTGAATGTTACTTAAAACTGTTACACTTGTGCTTTTAAACGAACAGAATCACGATTCATTTTAGATTATACGTTCTAAAGATGTTTTAATATGTACTTCTCTGTGTGTTTGTGTGTACGTCTATTGGGGGGAAATGATGTAAGTGACATACGGTTGTCTATTTGCAACCTTCCCCTATTTGAGGTTTGCAGGTCTGCTGCAAAAATTATCTATGCACACGTCAGGAGGAGATTAGTCTATGCACGGAGAACAAATAGAACAGCTGTATTTTCCAGGTCAGCTATAAGAATGGTAATTAAGGGCCTCCGTTGACTTTCCAGTACTGCTCTCAGGTTGGGTGGAATGGCATTTGAAATGTTTTATCATCTTATCTATCATGACTTTCATTAAAAATACATATCATACATTCTTAAACAGATGGAGATATTTTTAATACATTATCAAAATATAAGTGAACGGACTGAACCACAAAGCATAGTGGGGCATTTGGGATTTTATATAATGCATGCCCAAATCCCTACCTCTTCGTCTTAAAGAGGCTCATCTGATCCTAACAGCCATCAAAGCTATTAGCATTCAGGTTTTACCTGTTCAAATGAATGAAGTCCACTCTCTTTCCCTAATTGCACCATATCTTCCATTATTGCTTTTTTCAGCTCCTAAATAAGAATACATGAGTACATCTATTTACAGGCAGGAAGTTCTACTTAGCAACAAGAAAATAATCCTATTACAATTCAAATCCTCATTTGTTTCATATGTGTTTATGCACATGCAAGTGAGAGAGAGACAGAAAGCATGGGGCGGCAAAAAGAGAGACAGGGTTCTGGAACAATGAAAATGCTGCCCCCTTTTGGCAGCATCGGCCCCCATCGGCTCAGCCTCCAACTGGCTGTTGCTCCCGATTGACTTTTCTGGTGGATCAACAGCATTCACAGGAATATGGCTTCCCATCCTGGCTGCAGGATAATAGCTAACATTCTGGCCCTGTAAGTCTCTGTGCACAAGGGTCTGAAAAATCTTCTTGGTTTATATTTTCCAAGTAAGAACATAGATGTTGGCAGGACAGAGACTCAAATTCTTATTTTGGCATTCTGTTTCTCAGTGTTCCAAAGCGGCTTCTGCCCTATTTAGGATTTTAAAAAGTACGAAGGGGTACAGGAACGGAAAAATTGTATTTTAAAATCCAATTTCTGAAATGATGGGCAACTTCCATTCCATGGAAAGCAGTAGCTGCAATGTCATTACTCCCCATGGCTATGCCAGTTTCAATGTTACTTATTATTTATGTAATGCCATCAATGTGCATGGTGTTTCACCTACTCTGAGGTGATTACAATCTTTCAAAAAAGTGCTTAAAATCTACTTCCTTGGCATTCTTGATCAAGCATCTGAATTAATGTCTCCCACATCCCAATGATGTGGAAATGGTTGTTGGCAGAATATAGGTTCACTACTGCTGATATCCCAGCTTGCATCCCATACCACAAGTGACACTGGCCCTGTCTGGCTTTGTCACACATGGGTGGGGAACGCATATCTAGTTACGGCCACAATGCTAATTCTACTTCACTGCCTGGTACCTCGGAACATGGGCTGCTGCCTTATCATGAGTCAGGCAATTTGTTTATCTAGCTCAGTATTGTCTCCACTGACTGAGAGTGGCTCTCCATGATGTCAGGCACTGTAATTGTACCTGGGACCTTTTGCATGTGTTCTGCAACTAAGTTATGGCCACCTACAACTTCCACTGAAGTTAACACTTCTGATGTGGAGCCGAAGTGCTGCAACATCCATAGCGGATGTTAAAAGCTGCTCTTTAGCAATTTGGCTGTCTTCTCTCTGGAACATTATTGCCATTTTTCTCTAGTCAAGGCACTGGCAAAGAAATCTCACAATCTGGCATCAGCTCTGAAATTTCCAACCCAAACATAAAACAAAAAGAACAAGAGATATCCCATTGCAGCAATGGAACAATACTGATGAAGAAAGTGTGTGTGTGTGTGTGGGGGGGGGGGGGACAAGACACTATGCTAGCTACTCTCATTATGCACAACTGTGCTCATTTAGTGGAATCTTCCTAATAGATGTTCCAGCCTCCAATACAGCAGTCATCTATCCATGCAGGGCCAAACAACATGCTACTTTACAAACTGTTTTAACTAATGTGCTTATAAATGACCATGGGCCAGTTTGTATGTCACAGCCCACTTAAATTTTTTTTTTTTTAAAAAAAATAGGTTGTCGTGAATGAACCCAATCATTCCCTCTGCCCCCACTTAAAATCACCCCCTGGGCTATTTGTAAATACCACTCCTGGGGGCAAATTTCAGTATTGGGAGTGGTTTAGGGCAGGAAAATGGCACACAGTTATGCCAATATGCTGCGGATCTGGCTTAGATTAGCCCTCCCATCCCATGGCTGCTTTTTCACACAAGGAGACATGGTCAGTTCTAAGCACATTAGTTAAACACTTCCTACAGAAGATACAGTCCGGCACTTAAGCATATCATAAAGGCATCACTGCCTTTATTACTGGTTGCTTGAGAACTCTGCCAGAAGGTTCTTTTAGTACACGGGCAAATTCTGATTCATCCAATATATATATATATATATATATATATATATATATTGTACAATTTGGTCAAACCAGCATCACTCTTGCATGCTTATAATGCACATGAGGGTGTGCACAAAGGACATACCACATTTTTACAAAGCTCTGCAAAAGTTCCATCAAAGCCCTTTTTCTTGGCCCAGCCTGGCATGACTTCAGTATCAGGTACAACAATCCCCACTAGGAAGGCCTGCAAGGAGAGAGATAAAATTGGGAGCCACATTCATGACACAGCATAACCAGCTCAAGCCCTTGCACTTCGTACTTGGCTGTGTTCCATCTGCTTCTAAAAAGGAGGGCTGACAAACTTCTTTGCCCTCTGCTCCCTTTTTTCTAAAACTGTTATAGCAGCTCCTGCTTATCAAAAAAGCCAGTGTGTGTGTGTGTGTGTGTGTGTATGGACATGTATGTAGAGGAGATTAAGAGAAAGGCAGAATGCCATGTGCTGCTCTGTTACCTTTGATAACAGCTTCCATACAAATGATTTTGCATAAAGGTTACTTTCATTCCGCCTCCGCAGTCCTTCAGCTCTTCCAGTACTCACCAGGAGGCTGGCTTCAGACATTACAATGACAAAACCTGAATTTGTACACACACATTGTTTGACTCTGCATACACAGTGATTTGCTTATGCATCTATATGCAGCCATGATAGGATATGCACAGTGGAGCAGTGAGGGCTACATATGACAGGTGAAGTCCAGGGCCTCACAGTCCAGAATGCCTCCAATGAGCATCCAGCAGCCTCTGGGCAGGTATGGGCGTGCTGGAGCCCACCAGGACTGACTTTGGTTGCCTTGCCACAGAATTAATTCTTCTTCTTATTAAACACCTCTCATAATCGGGGGCAGGCAGCAGGGCAGGTATATGGTCACAATTTTTACTTTTAAAATATATTATTGTTTTCTACAACAAAATGGTGCTTTTTCCCAAGTAAATGAGTTTTATATCAAGGCAGCAGCGGCAAATTTCATTTTATACTTGTACTCATGACAGTGCTATGATTTAAATGAGTTTGAAATGGAAAACTGCCCATGCTCAGAGTATTTTTTTTTAAAAAAAAAATCGGGGTTGGCAAACAGTTTTGTTTGTTTTTTGTTCTAACATATGACAAATATAGAATTAGTTATAAAGCACGCATTTGCAGTGGGGAAGGAGGAACAAGAGAAATGTTCATTGTGGGCTTCATAGCTGAAGTTATACACAAGGCCATCATAAGACCACTACATCCAGGGTCTAAAATTACCTAGCAGCACCTCTAGATATGTGTGTCAGTGACCTGGTTTGCACGTAATGACAACCCATGGATTGTCAGTGCAATACAAAAGCCAGCATGACTCCGGGTTGTTGAATAGGAAACAACTCAAAGTTTTAGCCCATAGTTTGTTGCTGATTTAAAACTCTAGGTCGTTCCCTCCTCAACAATCCAGAGTTCTAGGTTTGTACATTACACAGTGTTGTTTTCTAAACTGGATACAAAGCAGAAATAGCAAGTGGGTGGGGGAGGAGGCAGCTACCAACCATGGCTTAATTAATTAACCAATCAACCAACCAACCCATAGTTTACCTTCACATGCAAATCAAGTCTGTAATTAACAATGTACCCTACTCCAGATAGCTTGCTATGTATCATAGAATGGTTCATGTCTTAGGCATCAGCAAACTAATGCAGTGATCCTTTTAATAAAATCCATTTCTAGCAACTGGACATACCTGCCAAGCAGATCAGTTTACCGTCAGTCTGTATCCATTGTGCACATTATAATGAACACACAAGTGATGAAATTACAAATCCATGCATGATGTACCCATATTTGTCATGCATGGAAGATGAAGCAAAATAATTATGTCTCCACTTCCCTTCAGACATGTAAACAACTGTGCAAAATCCTAATATGGAAGTAGGATAGCACTGAAGGCATACTCAGTCCTTAAATGAAATGAAGTTAACACCTGGCCTGTTCTTAAATGGAACTCCAAGGAAGATATGGTTGAGGCATTCAAATTACAAAATAGTACTGAAAATTTAACCAAATTTCAAAGAACGGGTAGAAATGAATAGTGTTACCTGTAAGCTATCTCCATGCACATATATCTGGGAGACAGGCTCACTACGGATGTAGATATTCTCAATTTTTTCTGGTGCAATGTATTCTCCCTGAGCCAACTTAAATATATGCTTCTTTCGATCAATGATTTTTAACGTACCATTCTGTGAGTAAAAACAACAACAAACCATCTATGAAAAATTATAGGGCAACTTAACCATAGTGTACTGAAACCCTCCGGAGCAGGTGGAACAGAATTCAAGTTTTGGAATTGGCAAGAGAAATGCAGGTTGCTTACCTGTAACTGTAGTTCTTCGAGTGGTCATCTGTGCAGTCACACACTATGGGCTCGCGCCGACGCCGAGCCTCCTTTCGGAAACTTCTAGAGCTTAGAAATATTGGCGGGAACCCCTCCCCCCTCCGTCCTATCGCGCATGCCTGGGTTCCCGCCTACCTCAGTTCCCTAAGACCGCCCTTGCAGTCTATCGTGAGGTAGCATAACCAAAACCTTAAAAAGTCACTAAGGAAAGGAAGGAATGGCATGGCGATGACACTCATAGACTCTCAAGAGCGAGGTCTAGAGGGGACGGTGGGAGGGTTGTGTGACTGCACAGATGACCACTCGAAGAACTACAGTTACAGGTAAGCAACCTGCATTTCTTCTTCGTGGTCTCTGTGCATCACACACTATGGGCGAGTAATTAGCAACACTTACCGGAGGAGGGTAGACTCGCTGAGATGATGTCATTGTAGCAGAGATGACAATACCGCTCGACCAAAGCTAGCGTCTGCGCGCGCTCTGATGTCCAATTTGTAATGCGATACGAAGGTAGAGGCGGAGGACCATGTAGCCGCTCTACAGAGTTCAGGGATAGGAATTCCCCTGTGCATTGCTGTCGACGTGGCCAGGGCCCTCGTGGAGTGTGACCTCAATGAAGTAGGTGGGTCTCTACGTGCTAGTTCGTAGCTAAGGGTGATAGTATTTACCACCCATTTAGCGAAACGTTGGGCCGAGACAGCTTGGCCTTTCGATTTTCCTCCGTAACAAACGAAGAGGCGCCCCGATTTTCGGAATGCAGCCGTTCTGTCTTTATAGAAAGCTAAGGCCCGTCTTACATCCAACGCGTGCAGTCTGGAGCCCACCGCATCAGTCGCGTTTTGAAAAAATGTGGGCAGTACAATGTCCTGATTTACGTGGAACGTTGAAATGACCTTTGGTTTAAAGTCTGGGCCTGGTCGTAGAACAACCTTATCTTTGTGAAACTGCGTGTAGGGCGGGTCTATCATCAGAGCGCAAAGCTCTGATGACCGCCTGGCAGAGGTGATAGCCACAAGGAAGGACACTTTGAAGGTAAGTAGTCGCAGGTCTATTGTAGCCATAGGCTCGAAGGGCTTGCTGGAGAGCGCTGCTAGGACTACCGACAAGCTCCACTGTGGAACCATCTGACGCACCGGGGGATTTATGTTCCGGAGTCCCCTCATGAAACGTTTGGATAACGGGTGAGAGAAAACTGAGTACCCTTGGATAAGGTCATGGTTAGCGGAAATGGCCGCCAGGTAAACCTTAACCGATGTGCTCTTGAGGCCTGTGTGATGTAAGGAGTCTAGAAAGACTAAAATGTCTACTATGCCACAAGAGAAAGGTGACACGCATTTCTTCTTGGTGAATGCTACGAATCTTCCCCACTTCCTACAGTATGACAGTCTAGTGGCGGGACGTGAAGACTCCTGGAGGACTGTGCGCACAGAGAGTGGCAGATCTAGGTGTTGCCATCGCGACGGATTCGCCATGCTGTGAGATGCAGCTTGTGAAGGTCGGGGTGGCGAACTAGCCCTTGGCTCATTGTGATTAGGTCCTCTGTCTTCGGCAATCGGAAGTACTCCCCCCTGGACAGGCGGAGGAGGGGGGCGAACCAGAATTGCCGGGGCCACCACGGCGTCACCAGGATGGCGTCCGTCTTCCTGAGTTGTAGAATCGACAGTGCCCTTGGGATCAAGGGAAATGGTGGAAAGGCATAAACAAGGTCCTGTCCCCAGGAGGTGTTGAAAGCGTCTCCCAGGGAGCCCCTTCCCACGCCGGCCCTTGAGCAGAAAGCACTGCAGACTGCATTTTCCGCAGACGCGAAGACATCCAGGCACGGGCATCCCCATCTGTCGAACAGAATTGACAGAGCTTGCTGCGACAGGGACCACTCGTGCGTCGCAGGGAAAGTCCTGCTGAGGTCGTCCGCTTGCACGTTGTCTGCTCCGGCGATGTGAACTGCCGACAAGCGCAGCCTGTGGAGGATTGCCCATTCGAAGATGTTGAGCGTGAGTTTGAGCAGGCTCCGGGAGTGCGTCCCTCCTTCCTTGTTCACGTACCAGACCACTGACATATTGTCGGAAATGATCCTGACATGGCGGCCCGTGATATAGTCTCTGAAGGCTAAGAGCGCTTTTTGCACTGCTAGTAACTCCAAAAAGTTGATGTGATGTTTCTTGTCTTTTGGCGACCATTCTCCTTGCACCTTCAAATGGTCGCAATGGGCTCCCCATCCCAGTCGTGAGGCGTCCGAGGTTATTGAGACTGACGGCCCCGCTGTGACGAAAGGGAGTCCCCCCGAAAGGTTTTGCGGGACAGTCCACCAACGAAGGGAGTGACGTACGGCGTGAGGGACCATTACTCTGACAGAGTTCGGCTGGAGCAGCGGATCGTAGACGTCCAGCAGGAACCGCTGTAAAGGGCGCATCTTTAGACGGGCCCACCGGACTACAAAGACCGCTGAGGCCATAAGCCCTAATAGTTTCTGGAGGGTAATTACTTTGTGGGAGGCGGAAGACAAGACCCTCTGCGCCAACATTTGAATTTGAACGCCCCTTGGTTGGGGGAGAAAGGCTCTCGCTTTCGTAGAGTCGAGGAGGACCCCAATAAACTGTATTGCTTGGACGGGGGATAGAACCGACTTCTCCATATTGACCACGAGGCCTAGGCTGTGTAACAGCGCCATTGTGAGTTGGACGTCCTTTAGTGCCTGACGCTCGGATGGCGAGGCGATCAGCCAGTCGTCCAAGTAGGGGTAGAGCTCCACTCCTGCCGAACGAAGGTGAGCGCAGACCGCCGCCATGCACTTTGTGAACACCCTTGGGGCAGTCTTCAACCCAAATGGGAGGACGGTGAACTGAAACATGCGTTTTCCCACTATGAACCGGAGGAAGCGCTGATGGGACTGATGAATAGGTATGTGGAAGTACGCGTCTTTTAAATCTACGAGAGTGAACCACATATTGCGACGGAGGAGGGGCAGTATGGAACCCAGTGTGATCATCCTGAACTTTTTTGCGTGTAGGAATTCGTTGAGTAGCCGCAAGTCCAGTATAGGACGAAGGCCGCCGTCTCTCTTCGGGACCGTAAAGTACCGGGAGTAGAACCCCGTGCTTGCTTCCGTGATGTTGACTGGAACAATGGCTCCCTTTTGGAGGAGGGAGGCTATTTCTTGTTGTAGAGTGACAGAGATTGGCGTACACTTCAATCGACCTAGCACTGGGATCGCGGCGAACTCCAGCAAGTATCCCCGACGAATGATGTCCAGCACCCACTTGTCCGTCGTAATATGGGTCCAGGCCTTGTAGAAGGGACGGAGTCTGTGGTTGAAATGCAGCGCTGGATAAAGTCCCAATTGGGGGGAGTCAAAGATGATGCTTCGATGTGGATTCCTGCCTCGCCCGTTGCTGGCGGGGTCTGCCCTGTGAAAATGCCCTCTGTTGGCGGAACGCAGGCTGCGCGGGTTGAAACCTGGACTGGCCTTGCTGCTGATGAAATTGTGGCTGACGGTGCTGGTAGGAAGTCTGCCTGGGCCACCTACGCGAACGGTAAGGCTGATGGGGTTGGGGAGGGTAAAATCCCATTTTCTTAGCGGTCACCCTCGCCTTCTGGATCGTGTCCATCTGCGAGTCCGTTGAAGCGTTAAATAGGCCCTCACCATCAAAAGGCAAGTCCTCAATCCTGGCCTTCGTTTCCTGAGAGAGATTCGAAGAGCGGAGCCAGGCATGCCTCCGTAAAGCCACCGACGCCACCATCGATTTGGAGAGACAATCTGCCAAATGCCGCGCGGTTGAGAGCTCTTGCCTCGCCAGTGCCGTAGCTTCTTGTTGGAAGATCTGGGCTGCAGCCTTTATTTCATCCGGCAGGTGAGCGTGCAGTGCAGTCACTTTCTCCCATAGGAAGAGGTGATATCTAGCCATGAGGGCCTGGTAGTTTGAAATTTTGACCGCTAGTGCGGAGGACGCATAAACTCTCCTACCGAAAGCATCCAGCTTCCGGCCTTCTTTATCCACTGGCGCGGAATGGGACTTAGATGTACGTCCCTGGGCCGATTCCACGATTACTGAGTTGGGCTTCGGATGTTGGAACAAGAAACTAGCATCCTGCTCCTGCAGCTTATACTGGGCGTCGACCCGTTTTGAGATGGGTCCAGTGGTTGCTGGTGTTTTCCATGACTCCTTCAGAGTACGTAGAATAGTGGGAAGGATAGGCATTGCCACCGTGGAAGAGGCCTCCCCGTACATAACATCATAAGCTATGTCCGCAGGAAGTTCCTCCGACTCAGGGACTTCTATACCCAAGGACTGGGCTAGGCGTTGCATTTGGTCCAAAAACGAGACCACTTCCACAGAGGGAGAGGCGCGCTTGTCGGAGCCGAGGTCCTCTTCCGGTGAGGGCTGGGAAGGGTGAGCAATCACCGAAACCTCTGAAGAATCGGAGGGATAGTCCTCCTCCGAGTGAGAACTGGGAGCTCTGATGCACATTGCGCCCAGTGGTGCCAGAGGAGAGCCAGGGCGCTCTTCGGCGTGTGGTGGTGCTGAAATCGTTGCCGTGGGCGAATGCCTGGGAGGCAGAGGAGGAGCGGCGAAGCCCTCTGGTTCATAGAGCCTTTCCCCCGTGTACTGGTCGAAGAGGGGCATTTTATGTGGATGCTTTGTTTGGGAGGTCCACGAGTGGGTTGATCGGGTGGAAAAACGATCCCAGTCGTCTGCTTGGACCGGCGAGTGGTGGACCTGCGCATCCACACACCTAGTGTGCTGAGGTGAGAGAGACTGGTGCGAGGGTGCCCAAGGTGAAAGAGGGGCATAGCGCCGATCCTCCATGTCCGATGATGGCGGCGACACCGATGGATGCGCTCTCGAGGTCGTCTTTTGCTGAGGAGCTGTCGGTCTCGGTGCTTTCGGTACCGAGAACCGATGGTCGTCTCGCTGCGTTGGTGTCGGCGGTGTCGTTATCGAAGGCCACGAAATCGGCAAGGAGACCGACGCCGCTGGAGATGTCAAGCGGCGACCCATCGGTACCGGGGAGCTGGTCGGTACCGATGCCGGCTTCGACGTCGATCTTGGCTTCAATGCCGGTACCGGTGATGGCTTCGGTACCGGTTTCGGCTTCGGCTGTTGGGGTCGCGCAGTCGGCGGGGCCATCTTCGAGTCCGCGGAACGGTCTCCCGACGTCGACTTACTTTTCTCTTTTTTCTTGCGGGCATGCTCAGACTTGGACCCGCCTTTCGACTCTCCTTTATGTCGCTTCGCCTTGCCCGCATCCGCGGGAAGGGAGGACTTAGATTTGGCAGGCCGAGCAATCTGCGTCACCGGCGCCGCCGGGACCGCGCTCGGCGTCGGGACCGGTGCATCCACCGTTTCCAATGCCGCCTTCCATAGTAGGGCTCTGAGCTTATTAGCCCTGTTTTTGCGGGTTTGTCTGGAGAAATTGAGGCAATGGGCGCATGTATCCACCATATGGGCTTCACCCAGGCAAAGGAGGCACTTGGAGTGTCCATCAGATAACGTTAACTTTGCCTTGCAGCCCACACAAGCCTTAAACAGGGAGGTCTGCGCCATTTTAGAGAAGAAGGGCGGGAAGAACGGGAGCTTTGCTGCTGCCCCGGAGAACCCCAACGATAGGGCCAACAAATGGGCCACTAACTACAGCCTATGAAAATTATCTTATGTATATATAGACTCTAAAACTAATACAGGTAAAGATAGAATATTCAAAGAATTATTAATTAATTTTTTTTTTTTTTTTTTGGAGATTAAGAAAGAAAAGGAAGAAGAAGAATTTTAAGCCTAAAAGAGAAGAAGAAGAAGAAAACTAGAGTTTTAAGGTAATCTAAGCTATCTACTTATCAGAGGAAGTTCCCCAGGAGGCAACCAGCAAGGCGGTCGAAAAGGAACTGAGGTAGGCGGGAACCCAGGCATGCGCGATAGGACGGAGGGGGGAGGGGTTCCCGCCAATATTTCTAAGCTCTAGAAGTTTCCGAAAGGAGGCTCGGCGTCGGCGCGAGCCCATAGTGTGTGATGCACAGAGACCACGAAGAAGAAGCTAAGGATACGCAGGCCTCTGTTGATTCTTAAAGCTGACAATAAGAGGGATGGCTTCTGATCTTCAACACAACCCTATATTTGCTTACTGGGAAGAAAATCCAACTATGTTCAATGAGACTTATTCTCTTGTAAGTGTGTTTAGCTTACAACAACCCTGTGAGGCAATTTAGTCTGAAAAATAGTGACTGATCCAAAGTCACCCAGTGACTTTGAACCCAGAGATTTGAAGTCAGATCTCCCTAATCCAGGTCTGATATGCTGTCTGGGTTCGTATGATCACAACGAGGGAAGCAATCATCGTGGCTGCTCTCCCACTCCTGCGCATGCTCTGCACGCAACTGCCATTTGCATTATTCCCTGCACTGCAGCATGGGGAGGGGGATGTACCCACCCTTCAACCTATGATGTGCAGTAGAGGTTGTAGGGTGGGTACAACCCCCCTGCACTCGAACAACATGGCAACCTGGTCGTGTGCACAACATGTGTTAGGGGAGTAGCCATGATGGTTGCTTCCCCTGTTGTGATCATTCTAACTCAACCACTGTCTATTACACCACACAGGCTCTTACTAGATTTCAGTATCGCACCACCTATGCATTTAAGGTTGGATCCAGGATCTTTTTTCTGCCAGCAGAAGGATACCACAGGTGGGATGGTCTTCTGCATCCTCTCCCTCCACATCTCCTTCAGAGGGTCCCCCAATCCTCTGAAGCAGAGTTAGAGGATGTGTCAGAGAGGCTACAGGGGAGAGGAGGCAGAAGTCACATCCTTTCTCTGGTGGAATGAAGACGCTGGATCCAACCATTAGTCTGCCACTGCACTCATGAACTTACATGAACGTCAATGTCCAACTCATTGATTCCTTCAAAGTACCAATAAAGTAAGTGGGACTGTTCTGTGCAAAGATGCAGCTTGTCCACTGCAGTCTTATTATGGTCCCTCTTACATGCAAAGTTAGTAGCTCTGGACATACCGGCAACCACTTTCCGACGTCCCCCGTATGGAGCCAGCCCTCCTTGTCTAATGCTTCAGTGGTTCTCTCTCCATCTTTCAGATAGCCCTTGAAAACATTTGGACCTTTCACACAGATCTGCAAGGAAGATCAATTTTTGGTAAACTTTGGGGTGAAGTTCAGTTTATAGAATAGGCTTATGCTAATCCATCATGATTTCACACAAATGATGAAAAGGTACATTAAGAATCATCAAGACATTCACCCTGAAGGTTGGACCAGGACATTATTGACACACAAGAAACCCTTATTTTATAAACACTTCACCTTGAATGTAACTTTTTAAAAGGTCTTTCTTTCTTTCTTTCTTTCTTTCTTTCTTTCTTTCTTTTTCTTTCTGGGAGGGTCAGCAGCATGATACACCACTGACACAGCTGTGATGTAGTAGAGAAGACTTTCACAGGCACACAGCTTGGGGAGGGGGTTGTACTTGAGTTCCAGAAGCATATCTGTTTATCTATGAGGACTCTGTGCATACTAGGAGCGGGCTGGACTGATTACTGAGCAATGTCATTCTGACACAGTGTCATACTAAACTGCAGGGTTCCATAGTAGCTTGAGTCAACACAACATACTGGACTCGTTTACATGTAACACTAAGCCATCCTGGAGGATAGGCTACTGTGGGTTGGTTGTTCACTCAACAACCCATGTCACCCCCTAAGGACAATTGGGCATGTGGCATCTCGGCATGGCTTGTTTCCCCCTTGGTCCTCCAGTTTTCTCCCTGCATGTATCCCAGTGTCCTTTGCAACAGAAACCAATTGTCTCCTCTTCCTAGTCCCCTCCACTCTCTAATCGCTACCCTTTTTCTTACATTGTTAGCCATCTTTAAAAAACAACAATGGTGCCTCAGAAATGTGCAAATGGGGTTATTTTTCCCCCTTCTGGTCTTTTGCAAGTGTGCAAGAGCACAGATTCAGGTCAATATGTGTAATCTCGCCTTGACAATTTCCTTATATGTTTCAGCCCTTCAAAAGGAGCTCTGAAGTGGAGTAGGTAACATGCAAGGAAATTAACAGGGCAAGACTGCATATAGGCTAATTTACATACAGTTGCAAAGGGCTGAGGATAAAATAATACTAAGAGAAGGGAGGAACCCATTTGAACCATTCAGAAGCACCGAAAAAAAAAATGCAAACAAGGTGTTGTTGGGTTGTGAATTATGGGTTGTTCGTGGTTAACTATTTGTTATCACAGCTGGGTTCAGACAACACAATAACCCACGTTTCAACATCAATCCACAGTTCAGTGACAACCCACACACAACCCAAACTTAACCCTTGAGTGTGGGTTATCATGTTTGGTAAACTCATGCATCTCACTTCCTTCAGGGGTGAGAAGTCCTATGTGTGTTGTGGGGGAGGTTTACCCATTTTTGGTTTCAGGAGGGATCATTGGTGACTTAAGGCATTTTGTAAGATGTGAATTAACAAATGTACAGGTTGTGCATAGGTGGAAATAGACAATTTGATACTCCAAAAAATAAGTCTGTTGCTCCCACCTCAGCTCTCCAGAGAAATGTGCCCCGCTGCCTTCCCAAATGCTGTGACTTCCAGCAGGAGTGTGCAGGAGGTAGATGTTAGGAAGCCCCTGACAGCATGGCTAATAAGTTAGGAATGTATGGTGCTGAAGTCCAAAACATCTTAAAATCTACTTTCTGCCCACTCCTGTCTCCATCTCCAAAACTGAAAACTCTTCTCTCTCTCTCTCTTTTACACCCACTCCCAAACATGCATCTTACTTATATTGGGGTGGTTGGGTGAGAGTAGGAAAAGTGTGTTACTTTCTTCATTCAGAACATTCAAGAGCAAGCTTGGCAGCATATTTTAAAAATTAGCTCTCATAAAGAGACATTCACTATTAAGGAACAGTCATTCTGACCTATTACACTCTTTTGTTCAACCCCAAACTATGATCTAGCAATCCTTCAATTCCCCTGGCACAGGGGCTTATTTCCCCTTTGCAATTGTGCGAACCAGGTCTGTGTGTAGAGTTGTGCCTGGTTTCGACTGACTTTTGATCCTAAAAAGCTACTAACAGAGCAATGCAAAGAGGGCAGGGGAGGGAGAATCCATGGCGGAAGAACACCAAATCCAAGGCCAGCCTTGGATTTCCACTGGCAGTGTGGAAGCCAGGGAATGGACAGAGAGAATATCAGTACACCAGATTCAGGGACATTTGGGTAGTTCTGTGCCATCAAGGAGAGAGCTTGCAAGGGTAGAGGCAGGGGGGAGATCTGCACCATTCTATGGCCCCTGGGATACCTACTCAGGGACCATAGGATTTCACCATAAGTGTGCCATGAAGCAATTCATGCCCCCCTCCACCCAGCTCCTGTAATTTCCAGGTATTCTTGCCACTACCAAACACTGGGGTTGGACCACCATACTCAAAAGAATGAGATTAAGTGATTCACTTGCCCTGCTTCTTGAATGCCACTTGAAGGCTAGTTCTAGTCTTATTGATCATGCCTTGGAGCAACCAACTTTGCTGTCCATCTTACCTCATGTAGGTGAGACACAGATCTTGCCCCTAAGAAATGGTTCATAGGGTTTTTTAAAACTACAAATGAAACAGAAGTGAGTATAATAATATATGTTACCTCTCCTTCTGCTTTGGAAGAAAAGTAATTCAGTTCTTCAACATCCACCAGCTTAATTAAATTACAGGGCAAAGGTGCTCCAACATGACCTGCAAATTACATTGAAAGATATTTGTCTTGTTTTTTAAGTGTTAAAAAAGAAGAAGGTAAAATGAACTCAGTAGATTATTATTACATAACTATTTTAACATTGCTGAAGTAGTAATATATGTTTTATTGCTAATCTTGTGAAAAAGAAATTGCAAAATGACTGTTCCCTGCAGTGAAAGGAGTGGAAGAAGGAGGCCCTCCTTGAGAACAATCCCATGGGGAGAGACACAAAATCCAAACGGGCATAATTTATCGTAAATACTGAAGCTGGGATCCAAAAACAGGATATGTCGGGCTGAGCTTTTATTGATGTTATCGCAGCTAAGGTTCCCACTGCAGAAGAGACAAACTACTGATTGGTTTGAAAAGCTGCTTACCTCTTTGGCAAGGAAAACTGCTGAGCCAAAGATAGAGACGTGAAGGCCCAGAAAACCTCTCAGAAAAATTAGGAGAAAAACAAACAAACACATTCCCCTGCTGTCTGAGGACTGTTTTTGGTCCTATCCCCCCCCAAAAACACACTTGGATTATGAATTAATTTCTTTTAGAATTTAAGGCACAGTATTTATAAATGCAATAAATAAACAGACTAGACATGTAAAATATTTGGAAATAATGACGCCATTGTGGGAAAATATTTTTTAATCCTCTCTGTAAGATTCCCTGCATAATTATTTCTTTCATTCCTTACTAAAATTATTATTCTAAAGTATATTTTACTGATAGATATTTATGCTCAGTGTCCCAACATGTAGAGTCACCACTGTGCATTCCTGACAATAAATGTGCATTCTTGACAGTTTGGGTTTTGTTTTATAGAGTCTGTATTTCTAATGCTCTGGTAGTCATTTAATATAGTTCTAATCTATTCAGTCAATAATTACAAATATATTAACTGAATTTATTTTAAAATGTTTTAGAATACTCTGATAATTTTATAAGCAAACTAAGTTAGACATAAAACAATTTTAGGAACAGAAAGGCTGCTTTATGTTCTTAAAGCAGCCTTTCCCAGCCTGGTGCTCTCTGGATGTTTAGGACTACAGTACCCAGTATTCCTGAGCATTGGCCATGCTTTCTGATACTTATGGCAGCTGAAATCCAAAATATCTGGATGGCACCAGGTTGGGGAAGGCTATCTTAAAGCAGCAGTGACTTTAGATCTGTAAAAAGAACTAAAAAGTAAGTATTTCTTATTTTTCTATTTTCCCAAAAGGGGAGGGAATGGTCCCCACCCCCACGGTCTCACAATTTCTGGAAATTTTACATCTCTAGTCAACGACAGACAGCAAGGATGCACTGCGATTGTACATGTAATTCTCCTGCATACACATACATGACATCTTAGCCAATTCTGGCCTGCTTTCAAGCTTACACGACCAAATTAATTTGTACTTTAAACTGGAATTAGATCTCTTATCTAGTACCTGACGTCCAGTCTCCTGGAGTAGTAAAGGTACAACCAGCCGTGCACTCTGTTTGACCATAGCCTTCGTAAACCTGTAATAGTAATTTTAGTATTTTATTTGAAGACTAGAAAGTGAAACAAGCAATAACGTTCTTTTCTTTGCAACATTGTGTTTAGGAGGCACATCTATATCACTATTTGTACATTATAGTTTTGTACAAATCAAACTTCTGATTTCTGAAATTAGAGACGGAGAAAACAACTGGAGATGAATTGTACAAACAATTGTACAAACAATTCCTTTGTACAAACTCCTTGGGAAGCTGTGGGTGGTAAGGACACATTTTCAGATTCTGTACCCCCAGTCAGGAAGAACAATGGGGGCTGGCTGTGATTAGAATTACTGGCATTGCCCAATGATTCCATTAGACTAGGATGGTGCTACAGGCCGCTGCTGACCCTAGGGAGGTCTGTTAGTGGCTGTTGCCAAAGCAGAGGGAAACCTTGTCCCATTCTGATTCAATGCCTTTGCCAGCTTGACTTCCTGATTTCTGACAGAAGTAAGGAGACTGGATGTATTCAAGAGTGGTGGCTCTTGAATGGCGCCATCTTGGAAATACAAGAGCATTGAGGATGGCTGTTAGGGATTCCTCCCCACCCCAAAGACAGGAGTGAGAGGCAGTGGTAGTTCCCATTAATAATTTGGCCTGTTCTGCCTGAGACCCTGCACCCCTGCTAACTTGGTTAATAACCAGGCACAAATTCAGATTTGGTCCTTGCCATTAACATATTACATTTATCAGGGACTGATGTTTTTTTTTTTTAATAAAATATCTCTTTATAGAGTTCTGATATGTATATTAGAATCCTTTAAAGTTCTGGTGAAGTTTTAACATTAGTATCTAATATGTTCTAGTATGTATAGTAGAACCTTAATATGCCACAGTCTTTAGTGGCATTCTGTTTTTAAAAATAACAATTTATAATATGGAGTTTTATTCTTTTATCTTCTTATCTTTTATTGTTCCACAATCTGGAATCTGTCCAGATGTCAGGCGGTATACAAATGTTGTAAATAAATAAATAAACAAATAAACAGAGTCCATTTCCATTGTGTAGGTGTCTGGTCCTTATAGAATTGTTAGATAGGTAGATATTTAACAGCCTGTTGTTCTCTAAGTAACAGAATTTTGAGACAGATTTTTTTTTGCATCTGAATAACTGTATAGCCACAACATACCTGACATCCTAGAGCTGCTCGAAGGAAACCCAGGACAGCGGGAGAAGCAGGAGCAGCTCCTGTTACAATCATCCTAACACAACCACCAAGGCTCGCCTGTTAGAATTTTGAAATACAGCATAATGAAATCATCCTGTATTGTATAGATCATCACAGTTAAAGGTGCAGGCACTATACTAGAGTGACCAAATACAAAAGAAGGCAGGGCCCCTGCAACTTTAACAGTTGTGATGAAGAGGGAATATCACCAGGAACTGATTGCATACAAATGACACTGGCTGAAATTCCCTTTTCTCTACAACTGTTAAAGTTACATGAGCCCTGACCTGGATTTTATCTGGTCAGCCTAACCCAAAGGGGATTCAAAAACATGGACTCTACTTTAAGCCTATCATTCATTCCTCTATTTCCAAATCTCTGCCCTCCCCCACAATATAAAAATCACTCTTCTCCCTAGGAAGGGTCACTAATACCTCTGTCATTGCTACACACATAAAAAATGTAAATAATAATAATGAGGGAATGACAAATCAGCTCCCACTGCTACAATAGTTGAACGATCTACCAGGAGCAACATGGTGGGTGGATTGGTGGGAATAAAAAGTATTCCTCCTGCCACAGCAAATTCAAGCAGGTTTCTTCCAGTTGTTGCAGAAAACTATGCAAGTCATCTGTTTACTTTCAAGCCCAAGGTAAGATGGCAGTTTTGAACTACTATGCCTACATGACTCCAATTTGTTCAGCTGCATTGAAGAGACCCTGCTGATTTTATTTTTTGATGCACGTTCTATTAATATACTAATATATTTTATTGTAAGCCACCTTGATTTTCGTTTGTCAGGCCAGAACCAGAAAATACATCTCTTTGAGATTCAGAAGGTGGCCAAAGATACCCTCGTTATTCTGACCCCATGTCCTGCTTGGAACAGTTCAATCTCTATTCTTGTCAGTTACAGAGTGAGGGTGAGCAGTTCAGAATCAAAGGAACAACTGATTTCCCTGGCTAAAAATAAAAGTGACATGTCACTCTGTGCCATCCAGCTGAGCATAAATTAAAGCAGAACTGTTGTTAGTAGTCTCAAATTATTTTACTGCGGGAGACCTTTCACAAAATCAGTTGGGTTTGTATGCCATAAGCCATTCTGTTTATCCCTTTCCGCACGTCAAATAAATTGTATGTTCACTACCTTGCTTCTAATTCTCAATTACCATTTTCTAGAGGGAAACACCATCAGCTGGAACAAGTATTAATGAGTAAAGCCTTAATTACTGTCTGTGGGCCCTTTTGATAGACTTTGAAGGTTTTGCTCCTGATCTGCCCAGCCATTCCTACTGAATTTCTATTAATGGGTCTTTCTTGGCTTCGTTTCCTCAGTCTGTTGGTGCCCCCTTGGTTACTCTGTTGTGATCCCTTAGTTTTACTCTTTGTTATCACTTGGAAGTTTTGTATGTTCTTTTGGTATTAATTACCACTTCTGTCTTGATGATACGTAGTTATATCTTTTTTGGTTCCAGATCTTACCCATCTTTAATTGCTAATCCCTCTGACTATCTCGTTTGTTCTTTGACAACTTCTCTATTTCTTAAGTAGAATTTCTCTAAGATGAACATTTTTAAAAGTTTTTCTCCTTCAGATTCTTTTTTGTTTCTTTTTGTTTATTCGACTCCTGGTTGTGTTTCTCTTTCCACTACCAGACATGGTAGAGATTTGGGTGTTTTGTTTTTTTTAACTGTTGTTATTGTTACAGAATCAGATCCTTCTTAATCATGCTATTATCAACATTATTTCGAAATGATTTATTTTCTTTCTGAAGTTATGGCAAACCTCTTCTACATTCTCTTATTTTATCTACACTCAATTATTATATATTATCTTGTATATTCACTGAACTTTGCTTTCATGCAAGCTTCTTGGAAATTATTGGACATTGCATAGGTTGAGCAGCATTTTGTGGATTCAAAATGTCATCTCAGCAAGTGAGAGGGGAAGAATATTTTAACCTATCTGATGACAGTCATGGAGCCACCAAAAGACAAGAACAAGCTTTGTAACTAGTTTGATTGGAAGGCCCACCAAAGTTTGCTAACCTTAATCGGCTTTAACTAGTCTTCATTGTCATTCCTTGGCTGTTATTTGAGGGGCAATCATGGAATTGCAGTAGTAGTCATAATCCAATAGTTATTTAATTTAACCATCCATGGTTTCTTTGCCAATGAAAATCACATCCATGCTAGAAATGTGTGTGCACACAAGCCAGCAAGGAAGTCATGGCTTGCTATTAGGATGTTCTCAAGAATGGCACCTCTAAAATATTTTTTTATTCTGATAATTTTCTGGGCTATTTGCATTGATGGAAACATTTTTGTGAGTTTCACAGCTCAGGTTCTTGTGAGCTTGTATAAAACAAAATAATCAACAGATGACAAAAGACGAATGACACTTTAGTTGCCACCTTAAGCAATAAGGTGGCAACTAAATGAGACTCACTTCCAATCACATATAGAAACAAGGCACTCTAGCATGCCATGCCATGACAAAAACATTACAGCCCTGCACATATTTTCCATAGGAGCTCAATTGGAAATACAACCAACGTCCATCAGGCTCTGAAGTGCTGCCTGAAGCAAGACCCAAATGGCACCCCAATCCCAGGCTAGGGCTGGCATTTAAGTCTTGGTGCATTATTCAGACAACTTTATCTGCTCCCACCCCCATTCCAGTGTGCTACAGTGTGTTACATCTTGATATATAGCAGGTTCAAGCCTGGGGCTCAGGCCTGGGAATTAGCTCTGAGAGCATGGTAATGCTTGGCCCAAACCCTCTGTTCTTCAAAGCAGGGAGTAAACCAAGACGCCTCCTCCAGTTTGGTTTTAATCTGAGTCAGAGAAGAAAACTGGGGCTTCTAAAGGACTACACCTCCCCTCAAAAAGCTATTGCTAGGGGGCAAACACTCAGCCCATGCAGGGGACCCTCCCTTGCCCCAAACATCATCTCCAGTATCAGAGGCAGTATGCCTATGTGCACTAGTTGCTGGGGAACATGGCAGGAAAGTGTTGTTGCACCAGCGTCCTGCTTGTGGGTCCCTGGTCAACAGCTGGTTGGCCACTGTGTGAACAGAGTGCTGGATGAGATGGACCCTTGGTCTGATCCAGCTTGGCTCTTCTTATGTTCTTGTCTATTTGCAAAGAGTCTGCATTCAAAGGCCTCCCTTGTAAAAACTGGTGCTGGGGAAAAGCTCATTCATGCACAAGGAACCTCCATCAGTAATTGCCACCCCACCCCCAGCTTTAAAAACTGCTTTCAGGGGCTACACCTGGGGAAAATTAAATTGGTTCAGAAATTAGCCTAGCTACTTCCCAGTTTCCCCATCACAACTAACATGAGCCAAAGAGGAAGTCTCTAAACCTAAGCTACCCTTTGTAAATGTCTACAAAGTCAGTTTCATCTCTGTCATTAGTTATTCATACAGGTGCTAATTTAGGCTGACCAGATAAAATCCAGGTCAGGGCTCATGTAACTTTAACAGTAGTAGAGAAAAGGGAATTTCAGCCAGGGTCATTTGTATGCAATTAGTTCCTGGTGATATTCCCTCTTCATCACAACAGTTAAAGGTGCAGGCACTATACTAGAGTGACCAGATGCAAAAGAAGGCAGGGCCCCTGCAACTTTAACTGTTGTGATGAAGAGGGAATTTCACCAGGAACTAATTGCATACAAATGACACTGGCTGAAATTCCCTTTTCTCTACAACTGTTAAAGTTACAGGAGCCCTGACCTGGATTTTATCTGGTCACCCTATGCTAATTTTTCCAGATCCTTACCTGTATTTTGTTAAAGAACAATTTATCCCACAGACTGTCATTCCTAATGATCCCACTTTGGACTTCCGCCTTCTTACGCTGGGCAGCAAATTCCAGAAGCCAGCGTTTCAGTGGAGTGTCTGCTTGGCTGAAAATCTAAGGGAATATCAAAAGGCAGAGAAGAGGCAAAATGAAAAGATTACATGGATGAAAAAGGATGAAGGACCAAATTTATCACTTGCAAAAGCCGATATGGCTCCACAGATGCCAGAAGTATAACTAACTGTTTGAATTAATCATAACTACGGCACTGCTAAAAGTTAACAAAAGCTCTTATGATGCAATTCATTTTGAATTATGCTTTCTCTCTTGTTCTCTCCTAAGGGAAAAGGAACTAAGAAAACAAAACCATTGAAAAATATTGAGAGATTAAGGTACCCTGAGAGCTGTTATTGTGTAATTAGCTTGGCATAGCTATGTAGAATTCTTTGGGATATTGTGGCAATGGAATAAAAACATCTGGTAGCTGCAAAGAAGAAGTTCCCAGCTCTTTAATGAGCTAATTGTGGCTAGGCATTATTTTTATTATTGTTTTCTTTAGCGACAATTCTGCCAAATTTCCCAGTCAAACCAAGCTAATATTCATCAAAAGCTATTTTATAAACAGTTCCACATACAAAAAAACCATTAAGAAGTAGGAGTCAGACTTCATTCACATTAGATTACAGCAATTCACATGTTCCTTTTTCTACTTGGAAATCTATACTCGAGGAAACAACCCAGTATTGTCAATCCTATGTTCTTGCTAGGCTGAGAATCCAATTTAATATAGTTATGAGAGGGGAATTAGGACCATTTCATTAGCCTTGCTGAAGTTCCTCTCTCATGAAGGCTCTTCCTCCCTCAACTGTTACCGGCAGCAGCCATTCCAGCAGGCTGTACTGAGGAAGATGAGAGGGAACACAGGGATATTCCACCAGCTTTTACAAAATAGTTCATTTTTTTTCCTTTTCCCTCCCCTTTTTCCTTGTGGGTAATCTTTTTAGATTGTAAGCCTGTGGGTAGGGAACATCTTGTTTAGCTGATTGTTAAGCTGCCCCGAGAGTGTTTTGGGTTAAGGAGCAGGATAATAACACACACACACACACACACACACACACACACACACACACACACGAGCCTGGGCACTCCCAGCCAAGAGTCAACAACACAATACAATTAGAATAAAAAGATAACACAGCAATACTAACACACATTTCCAAAGAATCTCAAGCATTTATATCACCATGCACCTTTCACGATGTCACTTGTTGGAAAGCACCAATCAATAAACAGAGACAGCTGGGATACCATGAGGACATCACCCTACCTGGTTCACAGCCCTCCTACAAGCAGGCACAAGCACAGCCCTGGAAATCTAGAACAGGATGAACTGAGGCAGCCATTTTACGCCGCATTCTACCACACATGTGCACCTGATGTTTAATCAATTCTGCCTTGACAATAGGGATATCGCGAGAGCCCGACTGGGTCCAAGAGTCCAGTGGATCCCCCCTCCAACGTTCGCCTCCCCCAGACCCAGTCGGGCACTCCTGGAGCAAGCATGACCCCACTCAAGCACATGCATGGTCCCTAGAGCACTTGGCAGCCGCCTGCCATTGAACCGAAATTGTGCACTTCCTCCCCCCTACATCAATGGTGGCTGCCACTGATGCAGGAGGGGGGAAGTGTGTAATTTCAGCGGGAGGGGGGCAGCTGCCAAGCTCTTACTGGGCCAATCCGAGCCTCAGAAAAGGTTCACACAGCCTGATGAGTAGGGGCAGACGGCAGCGGCGAGCATCCGCTGAGGCACGCTTGGGTGACTTCACCCACTTCTACTTGGCAGATGATTCAGCCCAGGGTACCTTTTTATAGGGATTCATGGGAGAGGGGTCCTCTCATGATTCCTGAGCCCATGTACCAGAATTTTCTACAGCCAAGTCTCATAATTTTACATTTGAGTAATCAATTTCCAAACATCATATATAGTTTGGCTTCTCCTTTGCTAACAAAAAGGATGTATAATTTATATTGTCTACACGGAACAGGGATATGAAAATTAGCTACAATTTTTCCATTTCGTTTGCATTTTGGATGTGGGACACTCTGAACAAGTAGGTTACTGCTAGCTTATGGCAAAGTGCAGCAGCCAAGGAATTTAAGAACCAGAAAGCATTACTCAGGAAGTCCAATAGAGATGCAAGATAATAAGATTGTAAACCACCATTGATTCTTTTAATCACTGCTATGAATGTTAAGCTTACCTTGTCATACATCCTGTTCAGCAGTCTTGGCACAACAGGAAAGATGGTTGGACGCAGAGCTTTCATATCATCAGACAACAGGCGAATGTCCCCTTGGAAGAACCCAATTCGGCCCCCATGGCAATACACGACAGACTGTGATTGGGGAAAGCAAAGAAAAACAATTAATTTCCTTAGCTGAACCCCTAATCCTCTTGCCCATTTTAAAGGATGCTTTCTTAAGGATTTGGGTGTTTATGAAAGGCTCTCTTTGATTTGGGCAACGCTAATGGTCAGTTCACACGATTTCCTCCTGTGCCTTCCCAAAGTATGCATTTGCATGGACTGCTCTTAACATGGTGGCTGCAAAACCTGCCCCTACAGTTGTGTTAATCACTACTGTCTTTATCATCCATTGCATAGTTCACAAATTACATTAATTCATGTGCATGCCCAGTTGGGGCTGCTTGCACATTCCTCAAAATGTCTCATGTGACAAGTCCATTAGAGGGGAAAGTACTTGGCATACATCCACACAAACCTAATTCCTGGATCCAGACCAAAATGCTTCACTGGCATTATTTTCAAGTAGGTGGTCTATAGGGCAGTTTCCTGTGATAACCTTTGGGGAAGGGGGAAGCAGGCCTCCAAGGTATAATTTGTTGAAATACAATAGAAAGGATTTGTGTGTGGTTTATGTAATACCCTCTTATCAAGCAGCATTTCACAGAGAGGCCTGTTCCAACAGTTTTGGCCATACTCCATATGGTATGCACAAGTTGAGAACAATCTTGAGGCCTAAAATCTAGGGAATTATAATTCATAAAATTAGGGGATTTATTCAGATGTATATTTCCACTAGAAATTTCAGCACTAGTTTTAGGGCATGCATATCCAATTATGTGACATCTTATGGGCTATGCAGGAGCTGGTGCAGATTGGCAGTTGCTGTAGTAGCTTGGAAAGACAGTATTTGGCAGCTAGGTACCTTGTTTCAATATTAAGAATGGACCATACTCTTGAAATTCTAATGTCTCATCATCCTTTTGGAGTTCAAGTGATTTTGGTTTTACAGTGGACTCATTGGCAGCATTTGGATGTAATGCTAAATCATGGTTAAACTATGGAGAATAAGCATAGCCTCCCTCTGGGATTGCATACTTCGCCTCCCTCTCCTTTTCCAACAAAACCACAAGATCAAAAGCTTCTGTTTTAATTTTAGATAAACTGAAGTTTATCGTATTCTCCAAATCCTAAATTGTGGTAAACTGTAACTATGGGTTAGTGAAAGCAAGCCAGCTTCATAAGCTATGGATTGAAGTTGGCTTATTTCCACCAACCTTTATTCAATTTAATCACAGTTTCTCCAGGTTTGGACAATATGGCAAGACCTAAAACAGAAGCAAAAGCTTTCTAACTGCTTCTCACAGCTTCGACAGAGGGTAGAGGGGAAGTGTGTGAATGCGGAACAAGGCTTGGATCATTCATCTAATGGTAAACTATGGTTTAGAGTGACATCTGAATCAGTCTATAGTTTATTTATAGATTTATTTATCAGAGGGGGGAAAGTTAACTTCCACTGACTCTAAGACCTTACCTGTACCATTCTCTCAAACATGTGTGCTAAAGGCAAATAGGAAATGTGTACATCCTCATATGTAGGAGACCACTGACTCTGGAAAAAAAAACACAACAAGGAGCCCCGCAAGGCTCGGGTCAGTCTAGTCAGGTTTCTTACCTGTATAACTCTTTCAAACATGTGAGCCAAAGGCAGGAAGGAGATGAGCACATCGTCCTGTCTCGGAAAGATCACTTTCTGCAGATGAAGGGCATGGGAGACAGAAAGGAAAGAAACACTGACAGGAAGACACAACAAGAAAGTCATAAAACAATAAAAAGAAAAATGGCACTAAGAGGAGCAAGGGGGTAAAGTTTATTAAGTGAGAAAAGAGAACAGTGTTTGAAGTAATGTGTTAGGCCACAACACCAAATGGAACTATGTTAGCAGGAGTGGTGAAGAACACAAGGGTGTATTCAGTGGAGCTCTCTCCACTGAACAGAGCATGCGTGTTCTGAGAGATGGGGCTGTGAACATGGCCTTCCACCAAAGTGCTTGGGCTGCCAGATCAAAATGTCCACCCAGAAAACACTCTGTTGACAGTCCTTGACATTTCCATCAGCCCTGAGATTTTCTGAAATGAGGCACATCTCTTTATTGTAAGGAGTTACTAAACAACACTGCTGAGTGCTTATATTCACACAGATAAGGAACACAGGGAGCTGCTGTATATTGAGCCAGACCATTGGTCTGCACTGACTGGCAGCGGCTCAGACAGGAGTCTTCGCCAGCCTTACCTGGAGATGCCAGGAACTGAACCTGGGACCTTGGCATGCAAAGCTCCACCAGTGAGCTGGAGCCCTTTCCTGCTGCAAATAGTTTGAACCTCATTTCTAAGCACTCATTCCAGCATAAGCAGGCTTTCAGAAGGTCAAGTTCATAAGATGCTAATTTCCACGGCACCCTCCTAACAGGGTTCCTAAGCCTTGAAAAAGAGCCTCTGGATATGCAAAACATTCAGTCCTGGGCATATCCAGATAGGGATGAAAAGGCTCTTGTCTGAAAACCTGGAGAGCTACTGCTAGTAAGTGTAGAGAAAGGGTAGGCAAACTTGGTGCTCTCCAGATGTTTTTGGCTACAACTCCCCCAATCGCTGACCAGTGGTCAAGTTAGTTGGGGATTATGGGAGTTATACTCAAAAACAACTGGAGGGCACCAAGTTATCTGGTGATACTGAGTTAAATTGACCAAATTGGTCAATTTAATTCAGTGGCATGAGGCAGCTTCATGAGCAGAACATAGTGGATGATTCTTTGGGGGTGAGGGCATGCAGACGATGTGATAGCGTCAGTTTAAATCAATTAAATTCTGTTTATCAGGCAGCTGTTAAAGACACAGGGCTCTTATTCCTCTTTAGTGGTTTAAGAACAGGGCTATAAAGTGATTTTCTTCTGGACTCATTAACCCTGAGACAGAGAATGTTCCCCATTGTACCAAATTTTCATTAACAGTCTGATCCTTTATTTGGGTTTTGACAATCCCTTGAAACAAATGGATTTTGACAATCCCTTGAAGAGGTAGGATTTATAATTTTGTTCTGTTTACATAAGCAATGCTTGATTCTATGGTCTCCTGAAACTTCCCAAAGCATTATATTATTTCAGATCAAAACCATGAGAAATGATGAAACAAATATTTCCATTTGACAGTTACATTTACTTCTTCTATTAGGGAGATTATTCCTTACATTACCCATTTAATAACTCACACGTATGATCATTTATATATACTTCCACCTAACACACTTTGTCTGAGGCACACATGGGAAAATGGGGAAAGAGCCATTCCCAATCTTGTAGATGATGGAGTTGATGTGACAGGAAGAGTAGCATTCAAAGTTGCCTAACCCATTTTAGATAAACAACACTAATTTCAGGTTTTGAAGCTGAAGGACCTGTGGTTCCAAACCTGATTAGTTTCTTCTTTCCAAAATGTTTCTAACATTGGATTGGATGCAGACTTAGTTGTGCTTAGAGCAATGCAATCAATGGAACTTCATTTATTCCTGACTTATTTGCCCCCATTGATTTCAGTGTGTCTACTCTAAGCACGACAAAGTCTGGATCCAGCCTATTAGCTTCAAGTTGGAATGTCATCCTTTTATAGGACAGTAATGAAATTCTGAAATCCTTTCTGAGTAGAGAAATATGTATCTTCAGCAACCTGACCATCACAGGCTAGTGCTGCTGTGAAGGAGGACTTGAATTATTTTGGTTTATCTGGAGGTTCCTATATCCCACAGAAAAGGCTCGATACTGCTCTGATTGAAAATGGCAGCCAAAGCACTTCCAGATTCACTGGGGTGAGGCTGATCCCTAGAAGAGACAGCTTTACATCCTGTGTTTCCACATCGAATTAATTTATACAGCTCATTCTGCTGGCAATGTTTGGCATATAAATAAATAAAATATTCACCTCTGTCACTTTCAAAAAACCTGAAAAATCAGCAACCACATTCCCATGTGTCAGCATAGCACCTTTAGGGTTACCTGATGGATGGAAGAAGAAGAAAATATATAAAAGGAACACTTCAGAGTTTCTAAAGCTATGTCCACGGAAACCCCTTTCCATTTTCTTTTCTAGACTATGACATAGTGCAAGCCCAAAAAACAAAACCCTGGGCTGTCACCAACACTTGAAATCTCACACCAATATTGCTGTAGTTAAACTGAATTTCCATTATAATATATGGATATTCTGCATGCCTGGCAGGTACATAAATGTTGGGCTCTATTTAGAATATGATAATTTCAATGTAGAAGACAGCAACAATATTGGACTCTCTCAGGAAATGTCTCTTGATTAGCTAGTAGTGATCCATGAAAGGATGTAGATTTGCAACAGGCTTGTTTAGCACTTAACAATGTAAAATGCTTTCATGTAAATAATCTCATGGAAAGGTTGGATTTAAAAAAAAGCCCTTCATGTAAACCACAAAAAGCACCTTCAGGGAACAGCACAAACTTGATACTTTTCATACATGGTGGAAAACGTTTCTACTTGGCTTTGAAACATGGCACAATAAGGCCATGTTTGAGGAGGGTCATTTTGAAATCTCCGGCAACTACATTGAAAGCATACACTAAATCAAAATGCTTCTTCGTAGACTGTCTTGAAAAGCAGCTTTTCTATGCTTTCAAAAGTTGATTTGTGTTACAGCCTTATACAGAACTCAAACCATTACTGCAGTCTCACTTAACGCAGACTTTGATCTGGACCGTGTCCAGCGCTACAGATAGCACCCAACTTCTGTTTAAACTAGTTGCCATCATTTTATTTAAAACAAAAGGGAATATTTGATGGGGGAATGTGGAAGACAAATGTTTTTGTTTTCCTAATAAAGGATTCTCTCTCCAAATGGGAAGTAATACCATTTGAAAGAATAAGCCATCAAATGAGAGATGTTATTGGGCTTCTTCTTTTTCATAACCCTCACCAATATATTTTTGCTGCAACTAACTCAAGATTAAGTGAATAGAATGGACTCAGACTCCAAGATGTTAGATGGGTCACAACAGACAAAAGGCCTGTTTCCCCAGATGCATAATTTATTACTACAGACCAGGGAGTGTGGAACACATCCAAAAGTCAGAACTTAAGATGGCAGGTAGATTGTGGAGAGGAAATAATGGAGGAGTGTTGAAAACCTATGTTTATGAGTGAACTGCACTGTGTTGCAGCCTCCCCCAACTTGCTGCTTCCAGATGTATTGGGCCATGCTGGGTGAGGATGATGGGATTTGTAGTCCAATATATCTGGAGAGCAAAAATTGGGCACAGCCATCTTCAATGCAAATCCTGGATCAGCCCTAGGAGTATTTTAAATTCAAAAACTTTATTTAATACTCAAAATACAAAGTTCTAATCTAAAGTTAAACATCACGAAGATAACTGATCCCCCCCTTGTCACTAGCAATTGTTTCGATATTTTGGAGACTGCCTAAAATTATCCAGATGTATTGTCAATAATTTATTTTTATTATTTATTTGTTACATTTATATCCTGCCTTTTCCTCCAAGGAGCCCAAGGGGGTTCATGATATCCCTCTCTCAATTTTATCCTCATAACAACCCTGTTAGGTAGGTTAGGCTGAGAGTCAGTGATGGACCCAAAGTCACCCAGTGAGGTTCACTGCTGAGTTGGAACTAGAACCCAGAGCCCCAGTCCAACACCCTAACCGCTACAAAGCACTGTGTAGCGCATATATATATATATATATATAATCTTTGTTAGACTTGCAGCTTAATGAAGACAGCATAAAATAAAGATGTAAAACTTATCTGTGTGATACTTCATGTTTTACCAAAAAGAACAAGAAAATGCTAGCTTCATTAGTCATGGCAATTTATAGGGATTGGATCCACTCTGTATATGATTCCTTTTTAGAGGAGGTACTTTTGGAAGGTAGGTGGAGATGGGGGTGGGGAGGTCTTATCATAACTAGATGAAGCGTAATTATACCCTATCACCACTAAATACCATGTGACTTTATCCTTTCTCATCTTAGTGGAATCACTGATGTCCATTCAGAATTAACATCATGGAAATGAGAGGATAGTTTCTTATTTAATCACTCAGATGTATCGATTCTCCTACAGTATATTTTTTTTACTATACATTCAATATAACGAGGAATACCTGCCAGTTTTGAAAATCATTATTATGCCAGTTTCATCAGAATGTATTATTATACAAAAGTCTTTGCTTTGTATGAAAGACAACGTCAACATCCCTAAGATAGTCTAGTTGGTTGTTGTGTCTCCTCCCAGATAGCTGATGTAAGGTACTCGGGGAGGATGTAAGGGGGTAGGGGGTTGTCTCCATTTGCTAGCCATTCTAAGAAGGACCAAATGAAACAGTCATAGGCCTTTTATGTTCAGTACTATAAAGAATGGCTGTAGGAACATTAGTACTGCACAGTAAGACTCGAATTCTTTTCCTTGGAAGCCTGTAACCTAGAGGTTGTATATGCAAGCTTCCTTATCATTAGGGTATTAAAAACCTAGGATGCAACATGCTTCTGAACGTGGTGTGGGAAAGAGTATGGAGCAAATTAAGTAATGTTATCTCAATGGTCCTACCATTACTTCATGACACTGGCTAAAGTAGGAACATCATCAGTGACTATGATTGGGGTGGTGGTTAATATATAGTTGCCAAGATCTCAATGAGTCGGTCTGCATGTCATGACAACCTATGGGTTCTTGGGGATGAGTGGTTTCTTGTTCGGTTAACTTTGGGTTGTTTAATCCCTAAACATCCCAGAGTGTCCGGGTTCAGACATCATGTGAACAACCTACATATGGGGCAATTTAGGTTATTAATTGAAAGCGGAAGTGACAAGTGCGCTGGAGGCAGCATGGTTTCTCACTCCAGCAAGATTTTGCCAATTTGTGTGTTAAATAACACATGAATTGCCATTATGTGAGAACCAGGTCTATAGCTGTGGCTGTTAATATTTCTAAGTTTTCTACAGCTTTAAAAATATTTCCTGCTTAGGGCACTGGATCATGACAATGTGAAGTGGTAGTTATCTTTGTTGGACCATACAATTGTAGTGCTCATTCTACTGGGCTGGAAAGGTGGGAGGAGACTGGATTACCTGGCTGAAATAATCAGACTGCAAAATACAAGTTCAATATTGAAACTGCTTTAAAAAAAACAACAACTTTGTATTGTTGACAGTAACGGTTCAGCAGGGATGACTCCTTAAAAATAAAAAGTTGAATTTAATAACCAGACATTCCACACGTTTGATTAAAACCAAACTAGAGATATTCCCTGAGTATTCATTATAAATATTTATCTTATTTTTTTCAAAATATACTGAATAAATGAAAGTAACTGACACATCAGTTGTCTATATTTTTATATATACCTGTGGACCACATTCTTAATTTCTATATTGGCTATTGGGGGGTATAGAAATGCAATAAATAAATATCATTATGCTTTTGAACTCTTTCTGGTACATATGAAATATGTAAAAAAATCACATGTATACGTTATAAATTCCATATACATACATTTGAGATTTATTTATGTATTATTTTAATGGAGTTAAATGGTATTTCTGTACAATGTCAGCATTGTACATTGTAAGGTCCAAGAAAACTTACAGAAGTGGTAGTTTACCTGTAGTGCCACTAGTAAAACAGACAATCGATAGATCTTCCGGTCGAGGAGGCTAGAAAAATCACAAGAAAAATGAATGTCTTCATTCATTTGTACACTGGGTTTATCTATTTTTAACTTTCTAATGCAGGTTTGCAATAAATTTTAATGCTCTTGCATAGTGTGTAACCTTGTCTAGTGTTGATTCTTCATTTTTCCTAAGGTTTTGCTCCAAATATATTAAGATATTTTTGTGTTAATAGTTTTATCATCCTAGGCTAAACCCTACTGGACACAACATGACTTACTTCTGAGTAAACATGTACAGATTGTGCTGTTAGTTTAACTGATGTTATTCCTCAATGAATCCCCCAGAATCCAAGAAGCTGTTAGTACAAGGACTATCCCCTCCCTCGGCATTTTGTACGCCCAGTAGCCCTGCCCCCTGCTGTCCACATATACTTCTGCAGGAAAGGAGCCTTTACACATACAGCTGTATGTGCCAAGGCACCCTCACTTCAGGTCTCCATGCTGTACACATGGATACCAGGGAGTGGGGCTACTCATTGTGCATGACCTGGGGGTGGAGCTAATCAGCATGATCCCACTCCTTCCTCATGTGTTGGACCAAAGTATAAAGATAGCTTCTAAACAGGGCTAATATTGATCAGGCACTAGATTCCCAGCACAGTCATTTATTCAGAGGCTACAGTTTTCACTGATTGTATTTCTCAGCTGATACTCTATGTGAAAAAATTCAAATAAGTTCTTTAGAATTTCAAGGTCTCAGTTGTTTACTTTATCACTCTCAGCTGTGTGTAAAGTCCCCAACAATAGAGGTTATTTTAGATGAAGCTGAGCAGTTGCTCTGGAGCTGCTTTTAGATGAAGCAGGGCATGCATGCATATCTATAGCTCTGGTTATTTCAAAGTGATCACTTTGGAATTCTCATCTCAGAGCCTCAACATCTGCACAGAAAGTAACCTCTGTTTGGGCAACAAGATCAAAGAAATACAATGTTTCTTCGACACAATTTCACACACATCCTTTTGCTTAAGACTCGTCAGCCATGTTAGGAACTGCTACTATGCAGCCTTCTGTAGCATCAAAGAATTATTCTTTGTATATTTTTGTCCTGAGAGTGCCAAAGGTTTTATACCTCATATCAATGAGGCCCTTGATTCTTGTATGCAAATGAGGGTTCTTGCAAGTCTGGCAACTCTGAGAACCCTTATCATCATCATCATCATCATCATCATCATTATTATTATTATTTATTTCCATGTATATACCACCCCATAGACAAGCTCTCTGGGCGGTTTATAAAAATTAAAAACATTGAACATTAAACAAAAAACAACTATTGGCTATTGTGCAGTATAGAAATCTAATTAATTAATTAAATTTCATTCCATCCTCCACTCCTCTAATTGCTTCTCCCCAGGGGAAGGCCTGATGCTTTACAATGGAAAAGAGCACTTTGTAGCAAAATTGCAGGTGGCTGCATATAATGTGTAATTGATCTCTGGGCTACTCTAGTCTGTACTAGACTGGGAGCTAAACTAAATGTTTTGGGGCGATTTACTTCAGTGTAAGTTCTCACGGTCCCAATTTGGAGCTTTGGGAGCAGGGGATTTAAGCCTCCCCCTCCCATTATCATCCCAAAATTCCATTCCCCTCCCCCTGGGTTAAAAAAAGAAGAAAAGGTCTCCACTGGAATGTAACTTTTTCTGTTTTTTCAACTCCTCATGCAGGGTGAGTGGTGACTGGAATTTTAGGATGAAAACAGGAGGCGGGAAGCTTAAATTCCCCCTCCTGGAATATCACGGTCCTGAACCAAATCATGGTTGCATATGCTTACACCGAAGAAAATAAGCTTTACTGAAATAAGGAAGGTTTCATTTGACCCTGGATTTGCCAAGTAGCTTCACCTCCTGCTCCAAACCAGACTTTCCGTGGCTCCCTCCCCCATTTTGCTCCCATTGTAACTCTCTCGTGCCTTGTCCATTAATTTTAAATATTCCAAAAACAAACAAACAAAAGGAACCCAGGTGCACAAACACCCACACACAGCTTCTGATATGCACTACGCTGGATTATGACTAATTATGCTACACACAAGTAACTTGTATTAGAAGCTATTTAAAAATGCCAATTTTCTTAACTTCAGGGACAATCCACAAGGATCCCTGTGCCAACTTCCCTTAAAAGGAAATGGGATATGCACAAGGACACGGGCTCTTGTGCAGCTCTCATTAATTTCAAATGGACAACATCAATGGTGGATTGCGCCCATTTTTTTTCCTCAGCAAATACAAAGGGGTGGAAAAGGGCAGGTTGTACTCACCACAGGGACATGCCAGAATTCTCGACCACAGTCCTGAAATAATTTAATAAAAATATAGCCATTTAATATGTGTAAGTTAGCCATGGTCCTGTCCCTGTGTTACATGTGGCTTGGTTCTCTTGCTCAAGTCATCTGAAACGATCCTCTCTGCAGATGCCTTTCTGCAACATGTCTCTTCTTTGCTTTTGTCAAGTTGTAATATCAAAAGAGGATAAATAAGAGAAGAATTGTAAAGCAGTTTTTGCAATGAGAAGTTTAGAAATTAAAATTATCACCTGTTATTATTACTTCTGTTGGTAGCCATTTTTGATTGCCCATTGTTGGATTGGTGAAACCATTTATATCTTATACTACATGTGATAGACTTCATTTGTCTCTTGGGGGGGAAAGTGTGACTATTACTTCTATTGAATATGAAAAAAAAAATCTTATTTTTTTGCAAATTTTGCTTATCCTCACAAAAGTTATAACATAACATAAAATAAAGCAAACAATCTCACCTCTACTTCCTGCATAGCTTGGATATGAACTCCACACTTTTGTCCTCGTTCTTTAAGGTCTTTCTCAAAAGGGTCCATCAAAATAATAGATTTCAAGCCTGGGGTTTCTTTTTTCTCTACGTGCTCTAAAAGGACTCTGGCTTTTTCAGGTTTATCACAAACTACTATAGAAATATCAGCTAAAAAGAAGAAGATGTTTTAGACAATTATATTAAAATACAAAAACATTACTCTTTTAAATAAATCATATTCCTCCAGTGATAGTTGTGTAACCATTATGCAAAGAGATAAAGGAATAAATACTAATTACTAATTACTGAATTTTAATCCTGCTCACTTTTCCCACCACAGCAATCATACTTTTTTTTTGCTTTTGTGTAAGCTGAGTTTAGAATTTTTCAATTCTGTTTTTTAACCTGTTCTCCTCCTCTTCTTCCTCTTCTTTCTCTCTTATCTTGACTCTCTGCATTGATCCGTTTGTTTTATGGTTTTAATTTTTAATTTGCAATGTTTAGAGTGGAACTGCTGTACTTTATGCTCTTTAATTAAAAAAGAATACAAAAACTCAAAATAAAATAAAAATAACACTACTGTTCATGAGGGTTCCCCCTCAGAAATACTGGTTTACTGCTTCAATTACTCTAGCATTTATAAAAAGGAATTATTGTTGACAGCAAAAAGCCCAAATGTAAAATGAAAATGTAAGCTGTTCTGGTACCATATTGCCAAACGATGATTAGAGTGTTACTCTGAAATTCCAAAAACCATAAGAGAGCTGTATAGCTAGACTTTACTTTTTAATATTTTTATCTTGGATATTGTCTGAGGTGGATTCTGAGGTATGAATTTGACAGCTTAGGTCTGATTCCCTTGCTAAGATTCTAAGTGTGTTTGTTTACCTCTAAAGTCATAATTAGTAGATGAAAAAGCACCTTAAAATATTTTTCAATATTAGCACTTCAAACATCGGTCAAATCTCAAATGTTATTTATCCAGATTTTGGCTTGAGAAACTACACTACACACATTCAGACAATGAAATTGCCCTGGGGAGTTTCAGGTACAGATACAATTATGTGGTAAAATGGCCCTTTCTAAACACCTGGTTAATCAAAATGTATTGGTTCCCTCTTCTGTCATTTTACTAGAGGTGGGGATTGACTAGAAGTAGGGATTCAGAATTGAAGTGACTCTGATTTCTGAAATAGTCCTTCTTTTGAACAGCCAAAGTGGCTGTTGTACTACATAACAAAAATTTACCATTCTACGAAGCTATTTACTCTAATGAAGCTACTTTTTTATTTTTACCTGTGTTGATAATATAACGAATGGCTCCAGGGCCTAACGTATCATACAGAGGAACCACAACCATGGAATAGGTATAGCAAGCCAGCTCAGAAATGATCCACTGGAAGAAGATGATGAAAGGTATAAGTTACAATTTGCAATAAGTATGAATAAAACATGGATTTTTTTCTCTCTCTTAAATATGAATAAAACATGGAAGACTCCTGTTTTCTTAAATCTCACCTCTGGCCGGTTTTGTGCAAAAACCCCAATGAACTGACTTGTCGATGGTTTGCATCCTTTTTGGATTAAGCCTGATCCCAATGCTTCTGCTCTTTCAGCAACCTCAAAGTGAAAGAAAACACTTAAAAAGAATGAGCACAGGGCCATTTTAAACATTATCCTGAGGCAAATTCAGGCTCACTCAATATGAAGCTACAGCCTATTATGGCAGTCCTGTAATTACTGTGGGCTGTTTCCAATGTTAGTCTAACTTTATTCCCATTCATTTCAATGGATCTGCTCTAAAAGGATTAACATTGGATATAACACTATATCCTTCACTTCTTTTTCTACCTTCCCTGCCTTTGTCAAAAAAATCCCAAATTATTCAAGAAGTGGACCATGCAATAATGCACTCAGCTATTCTCACTTGCGAGAGAAGAAGTGGTCGGTGGTCCCTGTGTTCAAACAGTACTCTGTGCTGTACTCTTTAGTACTCTGCACTGGCATGAATCAGTGATGTTATGATACAGTAATGAGAGCATCTTTTTCCACTCCTCCTGGCAGTGGTAAGTCGGATATGGACCCTCCTCTCCTTCTGAGATTCTGCTCAGCAATGGTAGCAGAGAATAGCAACCTGCACTGTATCACACGGCCTGGGTCAAGAAGCAAAACCATAATATAAAACAAGAAAATGGATGCAGATTTGCCCAATTTGCATACTTCATGCTGAGTGAAGAATTTGGGCTTCCTTCATGTGGGCTGTGTCTGCGGTGGAAGATACACAAACAACCCTTATACTGTATATTCTGCTAGAACACCCCTCCTGCCCTCCCCAGTGGATGATGGGAGTTGTGGTCCAACACATCTGAAGGGCCCTGGGTTGGGGGAAGATTACTTTAGAACAATTATTCCAAAACTCTCTTCCAATGTTTTTTTGGTCATTAAGGAAAACATAACATGAACCTCACCTCCTTATAGGACAACCACTGGTAAGGCTGTTTGGGTTTTCTGAATCCTAAGCAGGGACCATTTTCTAAAGAAAAACAGATGAGAGGAACTGTAAGTACTATAATCCCTTCCCAAAATATGGTTAATAATGCATTCCTGGTGCCCTGAGTGCTCCTCAGCAGAACAGTATGCTTAAAAATAAACCACTGTTATTATCAAGGTCAACGCACAGTGTTAGCAATCCAAGAGTTCATACAGCGGACCATCAAATGCAAAGGAAAGCTATCTTGCCTAATGGAATGTTGTATTCTAGGAGCTCCATAAAATACGATTTGGAGTGTTCATTTAAAAAATAAGGTGACTAACATTAAGCACATCTACTGCCTTGTGAACAGTTCTTTTCTCTAGGGCTCCCTCTACATGAGCGATTTAAGGCTCTTTCAAGGCGCATTACCGATTTTACCTCTACAAGAGTGAGGCGCATAACAGGGATACAGCCAATTTTTTTCTCCTTTTATTTGCATTTTCGCATTCGCTTTAAATAGCGACTTTTATATGTTCTGCGCACTTACGGTGCCTTATCTTCGTATAATCAACTTCTGAGCATTCGCATTACCGATAATAGTGGGTGGACTGTGCTGGTGATGTCATGCAAACTGCCCCTTCGCCCCTCCCTCCCGTTCCCTGGAATCCTTCAACCAACTCCCCGATTTTCCTGCTCTGCCTGCTCTGGGGTCCCTATCAAGGCTTGCGCCCAGGGAGTTCGGGGAGCCAGCCGGCAGCGCTCAGCGGAGGGAGGGAGGCAGGGGGATGGACAAGCAGGCAGGCAGCCATGTACTCAGGGAGGGAGGGAGGGAGGGAGGGAGGGAGGGAGGGAGGAAGCTGCAGAAGCTAGCCCTAGAGGCGGGCTGGCTGCTGCCTCTTGTGGAAGAGAAGAAGGGAGGAAGGAAGGAAGAAGGAGGTGGGGAGGAACAGCAGAGCAGCCGGAGCAAGAGAGCCACTCGCCTTGCTCTTATCTGGGTCAAAAGGGTTACCGCGCCAAGGAGCACCCAGTATGTAGTGAGAGCTAAAAGCCAGCTGAGCACCTACAGTTTCTCTGTTTACAAAAACACAAATCAAATCCTTTACACGTTGCCTCAGAAGGAAGCCTCATTGGGTTCCATGGGACTTGTTCTCAAGTAAGCGAGCGGGGGGGGGGGGGGGAGAATGCCGATCGGGCACAAAGATATAGGGGAAATGCAGGTTGCTTACCTGTAACTGTAGTTCTTCGAGTGGTCATCTGTGCATTCACACATATGGGCTCTGCGCCTGCGTGGAGCCTGTCTCGGAAACTTCTATAGCTAAGGCAAACGTTTTTGGCGGGAACCCCTCCCCCACTGTCTACTGACTCCGTGTTCCCGCCTTTCTCCTCAGTTCCAAGAGACCGACTTGCTGGCCCCATAACTAGGAGAGAAACCGCTCGGTATCGACAGTACATTGACATCGACACCAAAGCGGGGATGGTGGGTGGGTTGTGTGAATGCACAGATGACCACTCGAAGAACTACAGTTACAGGTAAGCAACCTGCATTTCTTCTTCGTGGTCTCTGTGCATCACACATATGGGCGATTAACAAGCTAAATTCCTGGTGGAGGGTAGGTGTAGATCAATGTTCCCTCACAAGACAAATTGCTTGCCCCAAATTGCAGTTTGTCCTGGTACATACAATCAAGTGGTAGCATGTAATGAAATTAAAGGACTTATACCAAATAGCTGGCTTACATAAGTCCAGGATCGACAATCCCCTGCTAAAGATACGGACTTCGATGCACTGCGTATCGACTTAGCTGTTACTGGACCAATGAGCTGCAAGCCCTTCAACTCATAGGGCAGTTTAATAGCATGTACAATCCACTCCGCGAGTCATTGCGACTCTTGCGTTTTATAAAATCTGTCAGTTCTAGCCCTGTGTGGAAGTCCAGGTAGAGTGCATCAATACTGAGGCAGATAATTCACTCGATCTGCGTAGTGTTGATATAGCCATCAGAAAACAACTTTCTAAGAAAATTAATGTGATATCGGAAGGTGCCATTGGTTTAACTGGTTTCAGTGTCAGAGATTGTGGCATGACAGAGAAACTCCATGCCAGAATGAAACTCCTAATTAGAGGAGCCAGATTCATAATGCCCAGAGGAACCCCCTAACAACGGGGTTGGTGCAAAAACAGGTAAAGCAGTCAAATACCCGCATATCGACAACTATTTTAGCCCTATAGTGTATAGGGGGTAAGTGTAAGGACATCATTAAGGAGGCTGAATGGGGCTTGAGGCCCTAAAGATCCATGTATTTAGAAAAGAATCCCATTGTGCAGTATATGACTTCTTCGTTGCAGGCTACAGGCTGGGTGAAAAAATGGAATCGACCTCATGTCGAAAGTAGTTACAGTATTGGGATACCCCATGCCATGGGTCTGAGCATATGCAGGGGTGTAAACTACGGGGGAGGGGGGCAATGCCCCCACCGGGATTTCCTAAAGGGGGCAATGCCCAACCAAGTAACATCAGTAAGCTCACAGCCTGACTGACAGATTCCTCAGTCAGTCTCCAGTTGTCTCTATTCTTACGTGTTTAGAGGCAGTCTAAATTACATCCAAGCACATCCTGCTTCCTCATCAGCTGCCCAGCAGATCTCCTTGCAAGACTAAAGCCACTCTCCTGTTGTGTCAGGGTCAGGCTTCCCCAGATTCATTTTCTTCTACCCACTCAGGCGTTGTAAGACAAAAGATTGCCCATTTAGGAATTACAGTCTGGGTACATCTTGACAAGAGTTTTGCCCCAGGCCGGGGTGCATCCGAAGTGGCAGCAGGTCATCTATATGATGCAGCCGGCATCCCGAAGCCATCCAGGAGCAAATCCCTGAAACTCCGGTTTTAAAAAGTCGGGTACTTACCACGACTTTTTTATCGTCGGAGCTGCAGCAGAGCTGATGGTAACCCGATTGGTCGCCATTGGCTGATATCTTCAGAAGAAGAGTGAGCCACACCTGTCTCGGCCACCAAGGGGTGAATATGATGGAGACTGTGTGGACTACACAATATTAATATTATCATACCACAGTACTCATGGAATGAGAGGAAAAATGAGGGCTGCAAAGACATTCCCAGTTGAACAGAAAAGTGTTTGTATGAGGAGATGGGGGAGGAAGTGGGAAAGCACATGCCCCGTAGCAAATAGTCTGTGCAAGTACACCAATGTAGGGTTGTTAGATCCAGGGTGAGTCTGGATTCTGTGTTCACTACGAGGCCCAAAGAGCTCAATAAATTGAATAGTCACCTTGCCTTCGATAGCATTTCCTTCTAGGATGCCACCAGAAGCCAGTTGTCTAAATATGGGTAGATTTCTACCCCTTGAAAGCAAATGAACGGAAGGACCAGTGCCATACATTTTGTAAATATTCTGGGGCAGAGCTTTATGTGTCATCAGAAATTTGTGGTTTTGATGTACGTATGGAGCCGTCTCAAATCCAGAACAGGTTGAAGAGATCTGTAGAGGAGTGGACCAAATATTAAATCAGAGAGTGATATAGGTCTTCCAAAGGAGGCTCCACTCTGTACAGCTACCCCACCCACAGGCGATGCAGAAGAGAGTAATGTTGAGTCCGACTGAGAGCTCTCTAAGAATTGAGGGGAATCAGGTTTAGTTCTAAGATTAAACCCATCTTCTCCAAGCTGAACTTTTTGACACCCCACAAAGTGGGGCTGGAAAGGAAAAGAGCTAGGTGCACATACTGACGCATTCACGATGGTATCAAGAGGCAATGGTTGAGCCCTGTGGACAGGTCACAATGACAGTGATCTCGGTAGAGCTAGAGGGAGCTGCGAGAAAACTTCCTCCAGTGGCAATCGCGATACCGATGGAGCTGCTCAGTATCGAGAAAGGCATATGTACCAATATAGGGGTTGGTATCGATGCCTGGTACGGGAGTTACGGGTCCATTGCAAGAGGTGTCCCTCTCATAATTGATGCCAATCTCTGTACTGGTACGGCATTCTCGGGGGAGGCAACCCAGTTGAAGTTCTGTCCCTCTTCTTTTTTAAAAAAACAAACAAACAGGGACCCGAGAATGATGCCCCTAGACATCACAGGCATAAAAACTCTCTCTGTTGAAATCATAGCACTCCAATTGTAGCAGCTCTAGGGAGCAGCCCTGTAATTGGCAGCTAGCCTGTAATGGCTGTGCTAATTAACTTGGTGGGGAGATGTCTACTTCAAGCTGCATGTTAGACGTCTCTTCTTGGTACCAAGAGATTGGTACCAAAAGAGGCAGTTGAATCTCACCCTTTGATGTCGATTCTGCCTGCTAGACATCTCATCTTGACATCAAAGCTGCATATTAGACATCTCATTTTGGTACCAAGAGCTCTGCACCGAGGAGCTCGGTACCATGGAGCTTGGTACCATGGCGCTCGATACCATGGAGCTCGGTACCAAGGAGCTCGGTACCAAGGAGCTCGGTAACATGGCGCTCGGCACCAAGGAGCTCGGCACCATGGAGCTCGGTACCATGGCGCTCGGTACCAAGAAGCTCATGGAGCTCGGTACCATGGAACTCGGTACCATGGCGCTCGGTACCAAGGAGCTCGATACCATGGACCTCGGTACCATGGAGCTCGGTACCATGGAGCTCGGTACCATGGCGCTCGGTACCATGGACCTCGGTACCATGGACCTCGGTACTATGGCGCTCAGTACCAAGGAGCTCGGCACCAAGGAGCTCGGTACCATGGCGCTCGGCACCAAGGAGCTCGGCACCATGGAGCTCGGTACCATGGAGCTCGGTACCATGGCGCTCGGTACCATGGCGCTCGGTACCAAGGAGCTCGATACCATGGACCTCGGTACCATGGACCTCGGTACCATGGCGCTCGGTACCATGGCGCTCGGTACCATGGACCTCGGTACCATGGACCTCGGTACCATGGCGCTCGGTACCATGGCGCTCGGTACCATGGCGCTTGGTACCAAGGCGCTCGGTACCAAGGCGCTCGGTACCATGGCGCTCAGTACCATGGCGCTCGGTACCAAGGAGCTCATGGAGCTCAGTACCATGGCGCTCGGTACCAAGAAGCTCGGTACCATGGAGCTCGGTACCATGGAGCTCGGTACCATGGCGCTCGGTACCATGGAGCTCAGTACCATGGAGTTTGGTACCAAGGAGCTCGATACCATGGCGCTCGGTACCATGGCGCTCGGTACCAAGGAGCTCGGCACCATGGCGCCCGGTACCATGGAGCTCAGTACCGAAGGAGGCAGTTGAGTCTCACCCTGTGATGTCGACTGAGGGGCTCTCATCCATAGAATCGCTCCAAGCGATCAGTCCCCAGAAGTCCTATATAACCTGGCCTTCTT
This sequence comes from Anniella stebbinsi, assembly GCA_029215795.1. Classification (NCBI taxonomy): domain Eukaryota; kingdom Metazoa; phylum Chordata; class Lepidosauria; order Squamata; family Anniellidae; genus Anniella; species Anniella stebbinsi. The sequence goes on along the minus strand of JARDYH010000005.1, from coordinate 85,486,998 downwards.
AGATATCCCTTTCACTGTAGAGACAGCTAGGGAGTGTCCAAACACTGGACGATCAGAATGACTCATGGTCAGAGTCAGGGTCTGAGGACGCAGAGGGGCTCTCCTTCGTAGAATCGCTCCATGCGATCAGCCCCAGAAGGCTCCTGCCTTCTTAGATATCCCTCTTACTGTAGATACAGCCCGGGGAGCGTCCAAATGTTGGAAGATCGGAATGACCCTTCATCAGAGTCAGGGTCCGAGGACGCAGAGGGGCTCTCCTTCGTAGAATCGCTCCATGCGATCAGCCCCAGAAGGCTCCTGCCTTCTTAGATATTCCTCTTGCTGTAGATACAGCCTGGGGAGCGTCCTAATGTTGGAAGATCAGAATGACCCTTGGTCAGAGTCAGGGTCCGAGGACGCAGAGGGGCTCTCCTACGTAGAATCGCTCCATGCGATCAGCCCCAGAAGGCTCCAGCCTTCTTAGATATCCCTCTTGCTGTAGATACAGCTAGGGAGCGTCCAAATGTTGGAAGATCGGATGAGGCATGAAGCAGCCATGTCTCCAGTAGATCGAGGCGCCTGTGCCATGAGTGTAACGATTGTCTGGAAGAAACCATGGCTTCTAGAGCTTTTATCCACAGACCTGGCGCCAACACGGTTATCTTTTCAGCGCCAGGTCAAAACTTTTCTCCCAGGCATTTCAACAGCTTAAGTTGAGGTTTTAACTGACTTTGTAGCCAGGCTTAACAGTTTAAAATGTTTTAAATGTCAGCTGTCTTATGTTTATGGTTCTAAATTTTGTAAACCACCCAGAGAGCTTCGGCTATGGGGTGGTGTATAAATGTAATTAATAATAATAATAATAATAATAATAATAATAATAATAATAATACAGTAGCAACAGGTTTCGATGACCTGAGCCTCTCCCAAAACAAATTAAACAGAGAAAAGTCTGTCTGCTGGGGAAGCTTGCTGACGCACTTAACACATTTTGAAAAGGGGCCTTAATGGCTGTGCGATCCCCCTCAACGTGATCCAAGATTGCTAGAGAATAAAATATCTAAGAATATAATAACAATAAATTATATTGTTTTAAATGTACGTGTGTACGTTGTATGTTTTTAATTGTTTTAATCGTATGTAAACCGCCCAGAGAGCTTTGGCTATGGGGCAGTATACTAATGTAATAAATAAATAAATTAATTAATTAAGACTAAAATTGAACTAAAAACAAAGTAAAATAACTAAAAACCTTAGCACTCTAAAGCTTTCTCCTCAGGAGAAAGACAGAAGTTCCCAACAAGACATCCTTTCAGCAAGGCGGTCGAAAAAGAACTGAGGAGAAAGGCGGGAACACGGAGTCAGTAGACAGTGGGGGAGGGGTTCCCGCCAAAAACGTTTGCCTTAGCTATAGAAGTTTCCGAGACAGGCTCCACGCAGGCGCAGAGCCCATATGTGTGATGCACAGAGACCACGAAGAAGAAATAAGGTGATTACCGGCAGGTAACGCAGGTAACCAAAGGCAGGAGATTCTGGTGGGTGGGGTGGATATAGGGTGGGAACCTGAGGGGGTAGTTCCTCCAGGAAACAGCATGGTACTTTCTGCAACATTTGCATGTGCTTCTTCACATGTAAACAACTTTAAATTGCTTTGCAGAGAGCCCATCATGCGCTTCCACGCCTGTCGTGTATAGGTATGAGGTGTAAACTCGCGTGTAAGGACCTAGAATGCAATAGCATCATTATCCAATCAGTACTTCCAGTTGAAATGCTACCTCCCATTGGTTTGGTTTGTCTTTGGTATAAGTAAAATGAAGCTTAAGAAAGACAAAATAAATAAATAAATAAATAAATGTAACAGTAACATTGTATATTCCAGGTGAATGACTGGCTAAGAAGGTGGTGCTAACATGAGAGATTCGGATTCTGGGACCACGGGCTGTGCTACTTGGAAGACGGACGGCAGGCAAGGGATGGGTTGCACCTCACAAAGGCTGGGAAGAATGTGTTTGGCCACAGCATGAAGAACTTCCTACGGGGGCGGGAGACGTAAACTTGGAGGGAACAACGGATGAAGGCTTATGCACCATAACAGAGAGAACAGCTCTAATAGTGCCCCCAAATACTTACTCTTCACAATTATGTAGGAAAGAAGCCAGACTATAAAGCACATGGTCTTCGATGCCTATATACTAATGCCCAGAGTATGGGAAACAAACAGAACAAACTTGAACTCTTAAGACATGAAGGCAAATACGACTTGATAGGTATAATTGAAACTTGGTGGGATGGCTCCCATGAGTGGAATACAGCAATTGAAAGGTATAATCACAGACGTGCTGGAATGGCATCAGGAAGGCTAAAGCTGAGAATGAACTCAGGCTAGCGAGGAACGTTAAAAGCAACAAAAAAGCTTTCCTCAGGTATGTGCATAGTAAAAGACAGAGGAAAGAAATGGTGGTTCAACTACACAATGAGGATGGTAAATTGCTAACAGATGACAAAGAAAAGGCAGAAGTGCTCATGACTCAATCTTCTCCCAAAAGTGTGTCTATGACCCCACTGGCAAAAGTGAAGTACAAGCTAAAGGGGCAAGACTGCAGCTTGAGATTGATAAACAAATGGTCAAGGAACACCTAATTTCTTGGAACGAGTTCAAATCTCCAGGGGCCAATGAACTGCATCCTAGGGTAATAAAGGAGCTGGCAGAAGAACTCTCAGAACCACTGTCTATTATCTTTGGGAAATCATGGAAGATGGGTGAAGATGACTGGAGGAGGGTTAATGTTGTCCCTATCTTCAAAAAAGGAGGAACCTGGGAACTACAGACCATTTAGTCTGACATCAATTCCTAGGAAAATTTTGGAGCAGATTATAAAGAAGTCAGTCTGTAAGAACCTTGAAAACAATGCAGTGATTACTAGAAGACAGCATGGGTTAGGGTTAGTCTTGTCAGAATAATCTGATCCCATTCTTTGATTGGCTTACCTCCCTTGTGGACTGTGGGAATGCTGTGAACATAATATATCTTCACTTCAGCAAAACCTTTGACGAAGTATCCCATGACATTCTGATCAGCAAGCTAGCTAAAAGTGGGCTAGATGGAACAACTATTAAGTGGATCCACAGTTGGCTACAGAATTGGACTCAAAGAGTGCTTATCAATTGTACCTTCTTAAACTGGGGGAGGTAATGAGCGGGGTACCGCAGGGCTGAGTCCTGGGACCAGTGCTCTTCAACATTTTTATTAATGACTTAGATGAGGAAGTGCAGGGAATGGTTATCACATTTGCAGATGACACAAAATTGGGTGGGATCTCTAATACCTTGGAAGACAGAAACAAACTTCAAAGTGATCTTGATAGGCTGGAGAGCTGGGCTGAAAACAACAGGATGAAATTTAATAGGGATAAATGCCAAGTTCTACACCTAGGAAAAAGAAACCAAATGCACAGTTACAAGATGGGGAATACTTGGCTCAGTAATACGACAAGCAAGAAGGATCCTGGAATTGTTGTAGATCACAAGCTGAATATGAGCCAATAGTGTGATGTGGCTGCAAAAAAAGCAAATGCCATTTTGGGATGCATTAATAGAAGTACAGCTTCCAAAACACATAAGGTACTGGTTCCCCTCTATTTGGCACTGGTCATCTTGAGTATTGCGTCCAGTTCTGGGCACAAGACTTCAAGAAGGATGCATACAAGGGTGGGGGGGGGGGTCAGAGGAGGCCAACGAGGATGATCAAGGGCCTGGAAACAAAGCCCTATGAGGAGAGACTGAAAAAACTGGGCATGTTTAGCCTAGAGAAGAGAAGACTGAGGGGAGACATGATAGAGCTCTTCAAATACTTGAAAAATTGTCACACAGAGGAGGTCCAGGATCTCTTCTCGATAATCCCAGAGTGCAGGACACAGAATAATGGGCTCAAGTTATAGGAAGCCAGATTCTGGCTGGACATCAGGAAAAGCTTCCTGACGGTTGGAGCAGTACGATAATGGAACCAATTACCTTTGGAGGTTGTGGGCTCTCCCACACTAGAGGCATTCAAGAGGCAGCTGGACAGCCACCTGTCAGGTATGCTTTAAGGTGAATTCCTGCATTGAGCAGGGGGTTGGACTCGATGGCCTTATGGTCCCCTTCCTATACTATTCTATGATTTGTTTTCAGGAGTAATGGGAGACAAATATAAACTCTATGCAGCCTTTATAATATAGCCTTCCTGCTCTATGCAGGAATAGAGAAACATACACATAAAACACAATTTTAATATCTAATGTACCCCAAAAGTTGTTAGAATTATTATAACTTGCTATAAGCTGGCTATTTTTCATTCAGGTGTTACCCTGGTTTTATAGAGCCAAAAAAGAGCCGATAAAAAGGACACACACATGCACATTTCATTATTGCGTATCTCCTGTTTTTAATACCAGGGTCAACGTTTGAATTTGTAAAGAGTGCTTTTTTCTCACCATTGCAGTAAGTCCACAAACATCTGCCGTTAGGAGACAGAGCTTCCAAGGCAAAGACAGAGATTCCAGGGTAAGATGGGGGAGGCAGTCAGAAGAAGTGTGATTTGGAAGAAGAGGTAAGATACTGGGTAAATCCAGGACAAAGACTACTTCTGGGTAATCTTAGCCCTGGGCCACTGGTGTTCCCCACAAGCCCTCTCCAGCTGCCCCCAGAAACAACCAGCATTTGCCATTTCTAAAAATACTGCTCAAGCCTCTTCTTTTTCTTCAAAAGCTTCTTTCTCTATGCTATGCTACCAAGTCCTTATAACCCCCACTTACATATACTAAATAAAGTTGCAAGGCCCAAGAAAAATCCCTTCAATAGAGCGAAGCTTTTGATGGTGCTATGAGTTTGTTATATTCCCTTTATTTTGGTACTGGTTTTTATCTTATTTTTTTTCCCCTTTGATTGTCCAGAGGAACTTTTCTTATTGGGCCAGGTATAAATTTTGTAAATAAATAGTCAGTTGTAGAAGATTGTGAGAGGACTGCTAGAGCTGTAGCGAAGACAGGTGTGGTGGCAGTACTATCTACAGTGTTATATGTTTTAATTCTATTGTAAGACAAATTGAGTCTATTTTGAAAAAGGCATCTAGGGATGCAATCCTATGCATGTTTCGAGAGAGAAAAAAGTCTTACAAATCCCAGCATTCAACAGCCAGTCATGCTGGGACTTGCAGGACTTTCTTCTGTCTAAACATGCATAGGAGTGTGCCCTAAGAAATGTTTAATAATAATAATAATAATAATAATAATAATAATAATAGGCTGTGGACATAAGAGTGGGTTATTTCCTAAGTATTTCCCATAAAAACCGTATTCCATCATTCTGTGGCAATAAAATGCAGTCTTCTAGATATGAAAGTTATTTATTTACTTGATTTATACCCTAGCTTTCCACAAGAAAGGTGCTCAAGGCAGCTAGCAATAATAAAAACAAAATTAAAATAAACATAGTTAAAACAATCATAAAAATGAAACATAATAATAATAATAATAATTAATAATAATAATAATGAGAAAAACAAAACCAGCACCCAACTACCTTCAGTCCATTGCATTTTCCTATAACTGCCCCCCCCCCCCAAGTGAATGTGGGACTGGCTCAATCGTGGTCAACTGAGTTGACTGCACAAAAGAACCAATCAACTACAACCACTTTTGGCAATGAGCCCACAATGTCCTCCTATAGAAAATGAGGCAACAGCCTATGTGGGGCTGGTGGAGGGAAGGGGGATTTAAGCAGTAAAGATTAACATGACGCTATGAGATGTTAACACTGTCAAAGACTTACCGGATATATTAAAACCCCTTCTAAAAACCTCATACATGGTCCTGGCATCATCATAGTAGTGAGTTAGCAGCTGTGAGTGGTCACCAATTACAGATCTCCGTGCGCCATCCCAGCCCTACAGTGAAACAACACAGACAAGAGGGGGAGATCACCCATTTGGGTGGGAAGGACTCTACGTTGGACATGGAGCTTCATTACAGTTTTTCAGAGTTATAAAAGCCATTAAACTTCAGACTCAATGGCAATATAATAAAGCTATTGTAAAGACTCCTTAGTTCTCATACACACAGAAATGAAGCCTAACTATATGCAAATTCATTTGCTCAGATTCATCCCTACTTACCCTGTTTTTTCCTAACCCTTTTATGTCCGCATCACTATCAAAATGTAGATTGTGAACTCCTTGGGGAAAGGACCTGACTTTGTGTTTATATGGGTCTGTAATGTGCTACTTTGACTGATGGCATTATGTAAACAACTATCTATAGTTTGTTAACCGAAGTTCTTGTCTTCATATCAACAACTGGCACAGTCAATCAAAAAGAAGGACATGCAATACAATGTGACGTTAAAATATACTGGTCACCTCTCCTGATTCACAGTACTCCATTCGATTACAAACTTCAAATATGAATGGGATACAGGTGCATCAACAAGTGACTGACCCACCTCATTTCATTTGGTAGATAGGTACAAGAAGTTATTAAGCAGATCAGTCCCTATTCTCCCTTGAATTATTTAGGCCAAACAAGTCTCTCCCCAACTTAAAAATAAAGGATAATCCAGTCTCACTGTGTATTTTTACATTCAGAAAAATGTAGGCTAATCTTTGATTTATAAAAGAAGGAGACCATTAAAACTTAATGTACTGGAATGGTGATAATAGGCCCACAGAATTCATCTAATGCAAATGTTCAACTATATAAAGAGACGTTGTCAGGGCCAGAAAGAAAAAATAACATAAGGTTAAGGTATGCAGCTGTGTAGAGAACAATTTCTCCCAACCCCCAACCCCACACCATTGACTTGCTTTGAGGATAACATGAATGATGCAGCAAGACTCATGAAATATACATTTAATTCCATACCAGTGTCCATAGGGAGCATTTCTCTGCAGCCAGCAATGAAAATATTTTGAAAGCACAAAGTACAAAACAAAGGCTTCAGAAAAAATCAATACCGTAAAACTGCAGGTTTGAAATGTTCTGTAATCTTGTGTATAAATAGAAACCTTTAGTAAGCAATTATCATATAATTGTACCAAAATATTTAGCTTTTAATGTAAAACTTCGTACATCCATCCACATGCTTTTCAGCACCTGAAACTCCTAAAAACGGACACCTGCTCAATATTTTACCTTTGGGTGATCCCACTTATGTTAATGAATTTATGTAAACAAACAAAAAAGAAGCTGGGTATATACAATTCCATATATGTTCCAGGGAAGCAACTGGGCACGTCAACATAGCATCACAGTCTTTAAGATCTTCCAAAGAAGCCTGTTCAAAGTGGTCCCACCTTCTGAACAGTGAGTACCTACCAGAAATAGGGCCTTCTCAGTGATTGCCTCCTTCATCATGAAATTCACCTGCCAAGGAGGCCGGTTAGGCTCACTTTCTACTGATTTTTTTAAAAAAAGAATGCTGGTAAAGATTTGACTGTTTAAGCATTTGCCAGTTAAGATAAACAGCTAATAATTATCTTTAGTTAATGTGGGTTTTCATGGGCTGTGATGTGTACATGTCTATTATTGCATGGATTTAATTCATTTCTATGCTATTCTGATCATCCTTTGGACTGCAAGGAAGGATATAACTCTTAATAAAACAAAGGCACTATGTTAAAATGAAGTGCACCCTACTGAAGTGAATAGTGTCTGAATTAATGCTGAAGTCACAGCCACACCTGAATCCATTTCTCAAAAATTATTCACTATGAAGAGCATAAGAAAAGATTCCAAGGACATGGCTGTGAATTGGATTCTCCTACTGCAATTATTATGGGAAACATTAATTGCCAAAGATAGAAAAGACACAACAATCTAAAAACTGTCAATAGAATGACATGGGCATCAAGCAAAGATCCCAGCAATGGAAGGTGCAGTTTAGGAATGGAGTGGTGGATGGACATGGCAGAATGGGAGAGAAGAGCTTTTAAATAGAGGTATTTCAGATTTTGTGGGAGCTATGTGATTTTAATAATTGGATTGGGCTGACCATGTTCATGAATCCCACTGAGCAGCCTGGATTTTTAAAAAAATGTATGATCCTGCTTCTCGAGGTTAGTTGAAGGACGTGCCCATTTTGGTGTAGCTGATCCTTGTAATAACAAGAGAAAGGCCTTACTGGACCAGGCCAAAGGCCAGCATTTTGTTCTCACAGTGTCCAATCAACTCGTGTTTTAGTGGATATGAATTAACTGTGGCCAGATCTACATCAAACAGGATAGAGCACTATGAAAGTGGTATGAAAGCAGTATATGAAAGGCAGGAGCCACACTACTGCTTTATAGCAGTATTGAAGTGCACTGACAATTGTTGGGGCTCATAAGACACATACTATATACCGCTTTCATACTGCTTTCATAGTGCTATATCCTGCTTGGTGTAGACATGGCCTAGGTATCTTGTTTCAGAGATAATTTCTTCTTAAAATATTCCTCTTTGTGCACTATTGTTCTTCGATATTTTCTTCTTGAACTCCTCCCTCTGTTTGGTCTTTCTAGGCTAGCTGTGTGGATGCTTAATAATTTCTCTTGGTAAAGAAAAGTGCCTGAGGTATCATGGAGTAAATACTCTTTTTGACTTAACATGAAGCCTAATGTTAGTCTATGAGCTACGATCACTTCAAAGACTCACCATGCCCAAGAAATTTGCTTTGGTTCAGCTTGAAATGATATAGTTGAATAACACTAAGTAACCCCCACAAAGCACCATCAAGGATGGAAATACACCATTCCCATAGGAAAAGTTTTGTATATACATTTTAAATAAAATCATAACAAAGGTTTTTGAGCACCATAAAGGGAATCTCCATAGTATAATTAGTTCACTTTGCCTACGCTTTTAGAAATACATCTCCAAGGATTAAAAGTATGTTACAAACAAAAACAGTCACAAGGAGATTTTATTGCATCATTTATGTTATTGAGAAAACCAACATTGTAAAAATTTCATTAATCTTTACTTCCAATTATCTGTTTCTGCTTGGGGGGGGATAATACAAACATGTGAGGGTTACACCAAAAATTATGATTCTTTACTAAATTAGAATTCAATTTAGAATGTTCTACTTTGAAAGCTTTTCTACTAATTAGTAGGAATATTTAAAAATAAAACTTCAAACCATTTAAAATATTCAATTATTATTTGCACTGAGGTGTTTTTACCAGAAATAAATATCATACGGTTGCTCCTAATAGGCAAATGATACAGGGTAGAGGTGGCAGTCCTTTATGGATAAGTTGGTCATTCTGTCTTGATTCATATCTTAACAAAGAAGCAGGGATCCCATTTCCTACAGCATATGACTCTAGGTACATTGTCCCAGGTCTGAACCCCTACCCGTCACCAAACAAAGCATTAAAAGTTTGCATTTTCTCCACCTCAGCTTCAGTTTCCACCTATCTTCTAGATATCTCACTGTGCCAGTAAATGGTAAGAATATCCAGTCTTAAGAGAGGCTGACCGGGCTCCTATGCAGAGCGGGAAGAGCACAGAACTGATTTTCGCCTCCATGCTGCCCCCGCCCTCTACATTTTAGCTACATGGGTGTCTTGGAGAGGGAGGAAAGGAAGCTGGGGAAGGTTGGGGAAGCTCATATCCCTGCTTCTTCAGTCCCCTCCCCGTCCACTGACATGTCCCCTTTGCAACCTCAGAGAGGCAGCCGGTGCGGTTCTCTCTGTGCCAGCTGTGAGGAGGCAGGAGGGGGCAATGAGCTCAGACTCCTGAGTCTGAGGTTGGAGCACTGTCTCCAACCTCAGATCCAGGAATCCAAAGTATTCTATGCCTCCCTCCCCCGGGACTCTGTCTAGGGGCCAGAGGATTGTTATCTAAGAGACTAACGTATCCTCTCACATTGTGAACATAGATTTAGAAAACTGCATTCCATAAAGCACCCACAATGACTCACAAAATCTTTCAGTAAGATCCATGTACTGAAATACCAACTCTGAGCTTTGAAAAATAGCTTGTCTTTCACCATTAGCGTCTAGAGAAAAACCATAAAAATCACTTTGGGCAAGTCATTATGTTAACAATCAGTTGTAATTTTTGGATGGTTGCCTATGAATATTGGAAAAGACCAATGCAATAAGAAATGTATTGCCTACTACTGAAAAAGCACAACAAAAATGATTAGTATTCATAAATGTAATTCTATTCTTCACAGAGAACATGGACCTCACCTCAACTTCTTCTGATTGCATCAGGAGATCACATGGTGGTTTCACTGCTTTGGGCCGGCTAGCCAGCCAGTATGCAACGACAGCTGCAAAGGCACCAATGCCTACCAAGGTGGTTGCTGGCAAACTTCGGAAGAACTGGCTGAAGTCTTCAAACTCTGGAAGTCGCAGGTTTCTTAGGATCTCTTGTGCTTGCATCTTTTCAAAGATTGAAATGACAACCTCTGGAAAACCCAATGGAGAAATAATAAATGAGCCTGACAGGGTCTAAAGACAAAGGAACACAGACTGTACCATTACATTCACTTGTAAGCAAGACACCATCTTAGAACAATAAACCTTAGTACAAATTTATAAAGGTCCAGAGCTACTGAGAGTTAAATTAGCAGTAGAGAAACAGAATTCAAGGGGCCAATCTATACATTATTGTCACTATTGGGATACTGATCACTGTGGTTGTGCCATAAAGCAAAACTTATTGTGCAAGTTGGGGCTATCATCTAGTGCAGTGGTGTTCAACCAATGGGTCGCAACCCCAAATCGGGTCACAAGATCAGTCCAAATGAGCTGCAGCAAAGCTATGGCTACCATGTTGGGCAATTGTGAAAGTGGGTCCCATGTTGCAGGTTGGGATTCTGATGTGGGTCTTGAGTCTGGACCAGCTGAAGACCACTGGTCTAGTGAGTGTATTACCAACAATAGGAGTGGTGGGGTGGATGGGGAAGGAGCTTCCTGTTTCACAATATTTTCAAAGATATGGTGGGATGGAACATTTGCCACTGAAACGCTAATCCTTGTGGCCAAAGTAATATATAGAGCAACTCAAGGCTGTTAATGCCTCCATTGTGACATCACAACCTTATTAAAAGAAAAATCTATCAAGCCCATTGAACAGTGGCCTCCAAAAAGAGAAATTTGTTGTTTCATTTGATATTACTTGATGTTTTTCATTTTAAATATCATTAAGCCCTAGTGACAATCATATGGTAACATGCCATAATAGCACATTCAACAAGAAAGCAGATATTGTTTCTGTGAAAGATAGCAAATTTCAGTTATGAAAGCAATAACTTAGAAAAATTAGACTTTAGCTAAAGACCAGGCATTTTCAATTTTGCTTTTTCAAGTGTATCTTTGTGGTTACTTAAAATTCTAGTTGGTGGTAATTCTACTTGTTTACTTGGCTCCACTGTGAGCACTCCTTAAGTATTTATAAGAAAGAAATGTCAATAAAGCTCTAGTTTCATTCCTTGCTCACAGGCATAAAAATATGGGGTGTTTTATAGTTTTCTTGGGTGAAGTGAATAATATGTTAGCATAAAGCAAAACAGAGGTGATATTAGGTTAGAGGCAGCCATTACTCAGATCCTAGACAACACAAGTTGACAGGATACACAGGCTATATGATATACATTTTCTATCAGCACAGTAAATTTATTGTACAAAATAAATAAGGTAGCATGGCAGTACATCACTCAGAGGATGCACAAGCAAAATGCATCCAACGAAACACAGAGAGATCCATCCTGTGTTGCGACATATTACAGCACAGGACGCAAGCTCCCTAGTTCTAGTCTTCTCATCTGGTAAATACTCTGTTCGAGAAATGAAAAATTTCTCCAGCAGCTCACTGGTTCCATTTTTAGGGATGAAACAGAGATAATGATGTGAGGTGCTGGCCAGCCACAAGGAGTCTTGCATATCTTTGATGAGAGGATGCATTTATATTTCCTGTGTGTTATTAAGCTGACAGACAATGCTCCATTTTGTATGTCTGGAGATCCAAGCTCTTTGGCTTCATTCCTCTGTGTAATGATTTGTAAATAATCCAGCTCAGAAATCAGGAATTCAGTCTACTTGGTAGATAGCATTCTGAGGTGTAAAATAGGAGGTTCCTGGGGGCAGGGGATGCATAAGCACTGCAGGCTCTGCTCCCATAGCACATGAGGTAGAAACCCTGGGTCTGCATTGCATCACTTCAGGCTGCAGGTAAAGGGTCTCATGATTAAATGCTCCTCCACAAGAAAAAACAAAACAAAATCCCTGCACATAGAAAATTAGTCTTGTGAACTGCCTAGAGAACTTTGGCTATTGGGCAGAATAGAAATGTAATAAATAAATAAATAAATAGTCTTCTTCTTGACATGCTAGTTTTCTGTGTCTGGGAATTATTTTCTAGCAAGAAGCATTCAGTCATGTGTACAAGCAGCTGTAGGCCGAAGTAGATGAGCCCAGACACTCATCTGCTTGCTGTGAAAACTAGGCTCAGGTTCAATTAATTAATTAATTAATTTAAAAGTAAAATGGGTTATTTTCGACATTACCCAAACTTCCAGAGCCATGCTTGGATGTAAAGAAAACCTGTAAACAAGAAACTTAGCTCATGTTGCTACCATTGTAGGTGACAGCATTTCTTTGGATATAGCCCACAGGTTTGGCCTGGTAATAGTGGCAGGATTGGAATTGATGGTATGGTATTTCTAGAATTAGCTGCAAAGAGAACCATCATAACTCCCATCTGCCCCAGGTCAGGATTGGGAAGAACAGAATGGCAGCCAATAGAATAGAAAGATCAGTGCATATAACAATGAGATCAACACCATGCACCAACTGTGCAGCTAGCATGCCAAGGCCCTGTGGTGCAAGGGGAGGAGAGTGAACAGACAGTAAGAGTTCAGATTGTAACCTCTTTAGCTTTATCTGTACTTGATTCTCCTTTTCCATTAAACATGACTGAGTGAAAACAGCTACCGTAAATGGAAATAATAAATGCCTGTAATAAAAGGAATCAAGCGACAGAATATGTTTGGGGAATATACAACAGAATATGTTTGGAGAATTGACTGGATGTCCAATACTCTTGCCATGTGTTTGGAACAGGAGACTCTGGTTAAGAGGGGACATAATATTTACTATCTGTATTTATAAGCCACCGTATAATTAAGTTTTATATTAGTTATATATCTGACTGGGGTCAAGAAGGGCACATATCAATAACCTATCACAGCTACTAAACTCCAGAGCAAAATGGGGAGGAATTAAACACTGAATGAAATGGAGCAATCCATTTAAATATTTTTATATTTGGTCAATTATCCAATTGCACAATGAGTAGATTTTTAAAAGACATGTGGCCTCATTGGGCAACAGCCATGGGACAGTATTTGGATTTTAAATTTGATTATTTGGATTTGAAAGAGTAAACAGGAGACATAACAGCTCAGATCCTAAGATAAGTGAATGGAAGGAAGTTCGGAGAAGAAAAGTTTCCCCCCTCCCTTCCTTCCCCTTGCAGTCACCTGAAAAGCCTCTTCAGAATCAGGGATGCCTCCTGACAAATGTGGAGTGGGGCGGGAGGAATTGCTCCAAATTAGGTGCCACGTTGTTCAGTAGGCACGTTCAAGTAGTTTTAAAGGGGGAGGCTAGAAACTTTTGTGAACTTCCTTCCATTCACTTATTGTAGTATCCAAGCCAATACCTGTGCAATTTCAATCACAATAGGTAGATAAGACCACATGATCTGTCTCAATTTTAACAGTGACCCAGTACCATTACTGGCACAGATTTGGACACGCTATGATTCCTATTTCATCTAAGTAGAGATAGTGACACTATGAAGTCTATGCATTATATTATACTCAGGAAATGCATCTTTAATTAGTTGCTGTAGATTTATTGCTGAGGCATAGAATGAATTATACTTTATTGATTGCTTCAGGATGTGTGTGCATAAGCCCTAAGAGTATGACAATTAATTCCCTTCTGTGGGAATGAGTTTTTGTTTGCTGCATTATTTTGAACAGCCAGCCTTTAACTGACGTCATTACTGAGCCTCCACATTATACAAAACAGAAGTACTACATGTGGTAAGCAAGAGAAGGTGCTATAAACCCAGCTACTCTCTAGCCCTGTTCAGATATATATTTCTATGTTGAAATGAATGCGCAGAGGGGCTATGTATGAAACGGCCTTATACGGAGTCAGACCCTTGATCATCCTAGTCCAGTATTGTCTGACTGGCTCAAGTGCCTTCCCATCAACTGCCACCTAATCCTTTTTTCAATTTGGAGATGTCATGCATGGAACCTTACAGCTCCCACTAACCTCAATGTGTATAGTTCCCGCCCAGCTCATTTGAGTTACAAGTTTGTATACAAATGAGTAACAATTTGTTCACCTGATGAACTGCGCTATAGCCCACAGAAGTTTAGATCTTAATAAATGTATTCATCTTTAAGGTGCCAAAAGAGTCGTTGTTGTTTTTGTTGCAGGACATTAACATGGCTATCCCACCCTCCCCCGCCCCATAAACTGTTAACAGAAAAAGAAAGCATCCTGAATCGAGTCCTAGTAGCTCCCATGGTTTGGCAAGAAACTATCCCGAAGCCAGGAACAGCACATTTCCTGTCCTTCAGCTACATACAAAAAGGAAGTTTTTTTCTGTTCTCTTCTGCTACACTGGGCACCAGACCCTGGAAAAAACAAGCCTACTTACACATTATATGGAAGTGGATGGTTGGAACTTTGGACTTTTTTCCCTTCAAAAAGCAGCTGCATGCTGATGCCCCCCATAAGCTATTTGCCACAGTAGGAAAAATGCCCTATTCAGCTGAAGTCCAATCGTAAGAACAAAAGAAGAGCCCTGCTGGATCAGGCCAAGGGTCCATCTAGTCCAGCATTCTGTTTACACAGTGGCCAACCGGCTGAACGCAAGAAATCCACAAGCAGGACGTGAGCGCAACAACATGTTTCTCTTTATTTGTTTAGGTAGCATGAAGGAACAAAAATGTTCCCCATATTGTACCCCACTTCTAGGATCAAAAGGTGAACTTTGGCCATTTCAGGGTAGGGTGGGGACAAGGAAGATTATATATATATATATATATATATATATATATATATATATATATAGTGTGTGTGTGTGTGTGTGTGTATATATATATATATATATGTATATATATAGCACTTTCCCAAACATCTACATTATCACATGGAAGCAGTAGTTTTCACTCTGCTGGCTCTATTCCCAACCCTGCATTAGTAGCTGGAGAAGCAATGTAGAAGTAACACCTTGCATCCAGTGGGGACTTCATTGCTGCGTACAGGGTGAAAGGCTATTTGCACCTTTACAAAAATGAAATGCCTTATCTTGTGCTGGAGAGGGGGAGCAATCTCCACAGAGAAATCTAAATGGCAGCACAGCTTGAATATGAATTTGACTTGCTGATTATGAAACTCTGTAGGAGTGGGATTGGTGTTTAAAAAACAAAACGATAAAAAAAATACCACCCAGCCATGGTGGGTTTTGAAATATAAAATGTTTTTGCAGCAGTAAAGGTTAAAAAACCCTTCCTATCTGTTTGCTTGAATAAGCCTGGCATATCTGAGGAGCTTAGCACCTTAAGAAAGGTCATGGTGAAGCGGTATCCTTTTACAGATTCATCATGGACTTTAACTGAGTAGGTTGTGCAAAAGCCAGCCTCGCTGCAAAACCAAAAAATCTCCCCTCCGTCCAACTGAATCCTTTTAATTGTCCTTCATCTTCCAATGCTTCCTTCTGTGTGTCCTGCCTCACACAAATTCTTCATCATCCCTTCTTTCCTTTTCATGCATCTCTGCTGTCCACGGCCTCTTTTGTTTCTTCGCTTCCTGTGCTCTCCTGCAAAGGAGTTTCCCCCTCAAGGTCACTGCTGCCTAGTGCAACCACCCTTTCTTATCCTCTTTCCCTCTCCTTCAAAGATTTCCCTTTCCTTTGGCAGCCGATCCATTTGTAGCCAGTGCAGGCAGCCATGCACCCTTGGGCAGTTTTGGCTGTGTGTAACTCCCTTCTATATTCAAAACCTTTCCCTGTTTGGCTCAACAAAGTGGAAGCTTGCTAAGTAACACCCTGTTGCCATAACAGCATCCCCTTGTATTCAGAGGCACCCAGAGTGATGCTTTTGAGAAACAGTGTGTAGGATACATCCTGTGATCACACTTTCAAGATATCTGTTACAACTGTGATGAGAAGAAACTTAGTTGAAAACAACAACAAAAGCATTCTGAAATGTGTTATGGTGTAATCAGACTTTTAAATGGTCCAGGCGCACAGTGATCTAGGGTGGAAAAATTTTCCAAAATAGAAAAAAAAATCTGCAGTGCTTAATTTTTCTGCAGAAAATTTCCACTACTTCAGTTCATTTGGAACAATGAATGGAGCAAATTGTAAATACAATATTAGAAAAACTTGGCACTTTCAAAGTTGTAATTAATTACCCCAAGGAAGCATTTGAGAGAATACATAGATGTCATTGTAATAAGTATATGTCCCAGTGTGAAATAGAACTAATAGGCAGGGACAGCGAAACTGAAGATGTCCCAACAACCTTGCCGAAGTGCATTGAACTTTGTTGAAATGATCGGTGGTTATCATGGCTTGCTAAAATTTATTAGTGTGTCAACAGTTTCCAGTAAATTTGTGTTTTTCTGACATTTTAACAATGTAAGAGAAGTACATGCTTTTGTCTTTAAATATTTACAAGTATTCTAATTAATTTTTTTATTTAACATTTAAATGATATTATGTGCTTTAAGTATTTCACATCAAATACTTGGAGTGTATTGGGACAAAAATTAATATGGGGTACTTTGCTGTTTTACTAGATTCAAGTAAAATAAACATACTAAATCCTATCACTCTTTAGGGCAACCAAAAAAATTCCTATGCAACCTGGGAATTTCCCTGTGTAAATGGCTCTATGCAAATTAGCCTAATTTCCAATTCAAAATTTTCTGGAAAAACCACATAACTGGAAATGCAACAGGTAATAGGTTTCCTAGCTCAGGCATGCAGTTTAATACAGGGAAATATGCACCGTTAATGTAGTGGTAATTGGGTCGTATGTTCACTTTCTTATTCTTCACTTTGTTCCTTTTTGTATCAGACCCACAAAACTATAATTGGGTGGCCATGTGTTCTCCTTTACAGATAACAGTCTTCTATATGAAGAACTATCATCTATTTTGAAGGCATCCTCATGTCCAATATAAAGATAAAGAACCAACTGAAGGAAGAGCTGGGCTGGTACCTGGACAGCTGATTGAGCAAGGCATACAGGTGACCTGGTCACATTCTTCCACACAATGGTGAGATGTACTATATTTCTATTTAAGTTATCATCCCACCAGCCATATAGTTTGGCCTGCTTGACAGCTCCCCTCCTTGGAAACTCCAAGCCTATATATATATATATATATATCTATATCTATATATATATCTTAGATGGATAAAGAGAAGTATTCTTTAGATATTACTGAAACTATTATTTTAACACTGAACACAAAGCAGAATAATGTGGTGGTTTCATGGCTGTTTCATGGAGTTCAATATTTAATAAAGCATGCCTTATATAAGATCTAAAATAATATAACTTAAAATGGAGTCATTTATTACACTAATGTTCAAATATGTCATTCATATTAAAGCAATCTGTCATGATTCCAAGCCCTCCCACTGAGATGTGAGACAATAAAGAGGTCTGCTGTGCAATCCACAAAGCTTTATTCAGTAAATAGGCATCTCTTCACACCTGAAGGGAGTGTGAATGCTAGGAGCTATCCTCTAAGTTTAATTAGCCTAACAAAATAAGACAGTGCCTATTAACTTAATGGACAGTTTCCCTGCAGTGCCCAACAGGCCTTTACTGAATCCCTCCTTCATTGAGGGTCTTCAAATTGAAACCCCTGTCGAGCGACTAACCTAGCAGACCACCTACCACCTCCTCTCAACTCCACCCCCTTGACCTCCAGCAGACTCTGGGATCTATCACCTCCACTGTTCCCTCTGACAACAACTGTGTTCCCAGGGGTGGGAAGAATAATCTCTGAACCTGGGTGTAAAGTCCGATAAGCTCCTGGAAAGATTCCTCCTTGACTCCTGGAGAGTCTTGGAATATTTCCTTTCCCCAATTCCTCTCTTGTCTAGTGTACTTCTTCTTCAGCCTCCGAGTCTGATACAGGCTCTGAAACCCGGTCCCCCACACTAAGAAGAACAGGCCTGATCCTGACACAATAATCAATTAACCAAAGCAATTTAAAATATACTTGCTGCAACAATTTCTCACTAATGTTTCTGGTTCAATTACATTTAGGACAGCAGCCAACCAAAATAAGTATCAGGTGAACTGATCATTTATGGCTGTAAGTATCAATCTATTTATCAATGCCACTAGTCTTGCCATAGGTATTTTATATATCAATTAAGTGTACTTGTATGATCAACTACATTTAGCAAAGCATTACAGCTATTGCTAATGCTATTAAACAACACATGCTCTTAAACAGTACATAGAGGTTATGCCCCAGAAAGTCTATCCCTTTATCCTTTTGCAGCTTCAGTATCACACCTGTCATGACTTCAAAATCAGTGCATAAAACCATCACATTTTTAGATCAAGTTAGAGCTATATGTCTGCATCACAAAATAGTCTTCTGTTTTTTGAAATATGAAATGAAGAACAGAATATTATGGAGAACAAATGTCATATTAAAGATACAATCTGGAATAGCCAACAGGAAAACAGACAAATCAGGTTCATAGATTGTTAGAGTTAGGAAATAATGTGCTCTAAGAAACATCCATGTTGTAGGTTAGTGATCTTTGGCTTTACTAATTCTATGCACACCTACCTGGAAGCAAGTCCCATTGGATACAATGGGATTTAATTCTCAAATAACCATGTTTAGGATTGCACTGACAAAGGAGGATCATATGTTATTACTTGCTAGTTTTCAGAGTACATTTTACTTTATTTCAGCCATATTTGCTATGTGATGCTATTGGAATGTTTCTCATAGTAGGACTAATACGGGCTTGATATTATGAATCTCATTCCAGTTTCTAATACTAAAATTACACATTTAAAGTTTTGAGTTGCAGAATGTCTTGTGATGATCATATCGGCAATGTAAATGTCACTGAGATATTTTTTAAAATTTAAATCAATTTTTAAAAGTTAAATTGGATTTTTTTCAATTTAAATCAGATTTTGAAATTTTCTTAAAACACTTCGTAAAAAAGAGCCTAGATCAAAGATATCATAATTAATACTAATTATAGAATGTCTAATTATATTCTACCACTGAACAGGCTTTTAAATTGTACTAATAAGAACGTTGAAGATAGCTAACCAGAAGAATAAACAAACAACATTAACAAAACATGCACATGGATTTTTGAAGGATTAACTATTTCAGTTTTTAGATAAAATTAAAGTTTTCAACAACAACAAAAACAAATTTAGGCCATTTCAAACACAGCAGGTACAGAAACAAAATATTTCCAAATGGGGTCTCTTTTTACAGCCTGCCGCTGCAGTTATATTATATTCATTAAACAAAAAACCTACGGTTTACAAAAACAACGTTAAGGCTCCACAGTTTCCAACCAAGCACCAAAAAGTAGGGAAATTGGGAGTTAAGGCTCCCAAGCCTTAACGCCGCATCCTCCTTAAGGAGGCAGAAAGTGCAAGTGAAATTCTCATTCTCCCAAAGCAGATAAACCATGAGGACAGGGTGGAGAATATGATATGCAGTAGGGATGTGCACTGACCCCCCGGATCGGATCGGATAGCGGATCGGAATCGGACCTGGGGGGTCGGATCGGATCGGATCGGAGGCTGGTCGGATCGGATCGGACCAGATGTCCGATCCGGATCGGACGCCATTTTGAATGCTTTTTCCCATAGCCAAGTATTGTTTTACAAAAACGCCTATAACTTTTTCATTTTTAAAGATAGAAGGATGAAACTTGGGCACATTGTAGACTGGTTAGGGGTAGTTGTCTGTGAGAAATTTCAGAAAGATTGGTGCATGCATTTTGTGGCAATTAATTTTTTAATAAATACCCAGGAATGCCTATAACTTTGTCATTTTTAAAGTTACACACATGAAACTTTGCCACATTGTAGGGGGTACCTTGGGACCTATGTGTGTGAAATTTCAGAAACGTAGGTGCTTGTCTTGTGTGGCAATTAATTTTTAGAAAAATGGGTAGTAGTGGGGTAAATACAGTTACGCCTCCCATTTTTTTATTTTTGAAGATACAAACAGGAAACTTGGGCACATTACAGGTACCACTTGCCTTGATATGTGTGTGAAATTTCAGAAACATTGGAGCTTTCCTTGTGTGGCAATTAATTTTTGAAACAATGAGGAAAGAAACACCTATAACTTTGTCATTTTTAAAGTTACACACATGAAACTTTGCCACATTGTAGGTGGTACCTTGGGACCCATGTGTGTGAAATTTCGGAAACGTAGGTGCTTGCCTTGTGTGGCAATTAATTTTTTAATAAATACCCAGGAATGCCTATAACTTTGTCATTTTTAAAGTTACACACATGAAACTTTGCCACATTGTAGGCGGTACCTTGGGACCTATGTGTGTGAAATTTCGGAAACGTAGGTGCTTGCCTTGTGTGGCAATTAATTTTAGAAAAATGGGTAGTGGTGGGGTAAATACAGTTACGCCTCCCACTTTTTTATTTTTGAAGATACAAACAGGAAACATGGGCACATTACAGGTACCACTTGGCTTGATATGTGTGTAAAATTTCAGACAGCTGGGTCCAGGCATGTGGTGGCAAGGTATTTTTGAAACAATGAGGAAAGAAACGCCTATAACTTTTTTATTTTAAAAGTTAGAAGTCTGAACATTGCTCACTTTGTAGATGGGTTAGGGGTAGATATGTGTCAGAAATTTCAGAATTATAGGTCCAGGCATTTGATGGCTATGGAATTTTTAAATTACATGTTTCAAAAAAATTTCTACAGAGGCCAGGTCTTCCCCTCCCGCTTCCCGCGAAGAAAAGGAAACACTCTCTCGTCTCGATCCCTTTGATCCTTGGTAGTATCCATTACAGGGCTCGTGTCTGCTTGAGTACAAAGTGAAAGCAGACACGAGCCCTGTAATGGATACTACCAAGGATCAAAGGGATCGAGACCAGAGTGATCCTTCCTTGCACGCATGGCTGCAAAACTCAGCTAGGCTCAGCCGTTCTGCTTGAAAAGTGAAAGGAGGAAAGGAAACACGAGCCCTGTAATGGATACTACTAGCAACTTCAAAGGGATCGAGACGAGAGAGTGTTTCCTTTTCTTCGCGGGAAGCGGGAGGGGAAGACCTGGCCTCTGTAGAAATTTTTTTGAAACATGTAATTTAAAAATTCCATAGCCATCAAATGCCTGGACCTATCATTCTGAAATTTCTGACACATATCTACCCCTAACCCATCTACAAAGTGAGCAATGTTCAGACTTCTAACTTTTAAAATAAAAAAGTTATAGGCGTTTCTTTCCTCATTGTTTCAAAAATACCTTGCCACCACATGCCTGGACCCAGCTGTCTGAAATTTTACACACATATCAAGCCAAGTGGTACCTGTAATGTGCCCATGTTTCCTGTTTGTATCTTCAAAAATAAAAAAGTGGGAGGCGTAACTGTATTTACCCCACCACTACCCATTTTTCTAAAATTAATTGCCACACAAGGCAAGCACCTACGTTTCCGAAATTTCACACACATAGGTCCCAAGGTACCGCCTACAATGTGGCAAAGTTTCATGTGTGTAACTTTAAAAATGACAAAGTTATAGGCATTCCTGGGTATTTATTAAAAAATTAATTGCCACACAAGGCAAGCACCTACGTTTCCGAAATTTCACACACATGGGTCCCAAGGTACCACCTACAATGTGGCAAAGTTTCATGTGTGTAACTTTAAAAATGACAAAGTTATAGGTGTTTCTTTCCTCATTGTTTCAAAAATTAATTGCCACACAAGGAAAGCTCCAATGTTTCTGAAATTTCACACACATATCAAGGCAAGTGGTACCTGTAATGTGCCCAAGTTTCCTGTTTGTATCTTCAAAAATAAAAAAATGGGAGGCGTAACTGTATTTACCCCACTACTACCCATTTTTCTAAAAATTAATTGCCACACAAGACAAGCACCTACGTTTCTGAAATTTCACACACATAGGTCCCAAGGTACCCCCTACAATGTGGCAAAGTTTCATGTGTGTAACTTTAAAAATGACAAAGTTATAGGCATTCCTGGGTATTTATTAAAAAATTAATTGCCACAAAATGCATGCACCAATCTTTCTGAAATTTCTCACAGATAACTACCCCTAACCAGTCTACAATGTGCCCAAGTTTCATCCTTCTATCTTTAAAAATGAAAAAGTTATAGGCGTTTTTGTAAAACAATACTTGGCTATGGGAAAAAGCATTCAAAATGGCGTCCGATCCGGATCGGACCTCATCGGATCGGATCGGATCGGATCGGAGGTTGTCCGGATCGGATCGGATCGGATCGGATTTTCCCGATTTTGGGTCGGATCGGATTCGGATCGTGGATCGGATCCGATCCGATGCACACCCCTAATATGCAGAGTTGACTGTGGGGTTGTGGAAAACTGATCACGAACAACTTAGGGCCACCTACTTCTCTTTTTTTTGTTTAGAGCAGCCCTTCCCCAACCTGGTGCCCTCCAAAGGTGCTGGACTACAACTCCCATCATTGCAAGTCAGTATGTCCCATGGTCAGGAATGCTGGGACTTGTCATCTCAAACAAGATGGGGAATGCTGTCCCATATCCTTACCAAATACAGGGTCTCAAACACATCTCTCAAACACATCTCGCATATAGCAGCACGCTTGATAACAAAAGGGACACCATTCATTACAGATCTAGAACCAGAGCATGTTCCAGGCACTTCCAACTTTTGATCAATATCCTGCCCTTCAAAGAACCAATGTTTTTTTTCTTAAAAATTTATTTAAACAAAATATACTGTTCATTCCCCACAATCCCTCCACAATACATCATCTCATCAAAGCAACAGAGGAGCAGAAGAGGTTTAGTTTGGCTGTCTTGAACACCTTTCAGATGAGATTAGTTTGATGGGAGTTGTAGTCCAACACCTTTGGAGGGCACCAGGTTGGGGAAAGGCTGCTCTAAACAAAAAAAGAGAAGTAGGTGGCCCTAAGTTGTTCATGATCAGTTTTCCACAACCCCACAGTCACCTCTGCATATCATATTCTCCATCCTGTCCTCATGGTTTATCTGCTTTGGGAGAATGAGAATTTCACTTGCACTTTCTGCCTCCTTAAGGAGGATGCGGTGTTAAGGCTTGGGAGCCTTAACTCCCAATTTCCCTGCTTTTTGGTGCTTGGTTGGAAACTGTGGAGCCTTAACGTTGTTTTTGTAAACCGTAGGTTTTTTGTTTAATGAATTTCATGGCTTTGTGTAACGGATGACTGGATATTATACAGTTGACAAGCAGCCAGCATCTGCTAGGATGTTACACCATTTTGACATCCAATATAAAATCAAAGCTAGTGATATGTGTTGCACCCACTTTTCAAAATAATCAATGAACCCCAGAAGTTATGCTCTCTCACTTGAAATCTGAGGGGTCTCATTTGAATTTTTCAATAGCCAATGTCCAGAAATAAAAGCTTTCTATGACTGACTCATGAAAAGAAGCATTTCATGTTTTGTGTCTGTATTTGGAGAGAACCTGAAAAAAAATTCTACTGGACTAAAAACTCCCTGATTAATTCTGGAAGCACACAAGATGATACAGGAAAATATCCTAAATTAGAATAAGTTACAGTTTACTATATTAATTATTATAGCTCATTTTATGCTACATGCTTTTTCTTCCTGTTTGCATCTTGAAATAGCAGATTGTGATCATGTTTGTGGTCAAGTTTCAAGCCTGCAGGGGCTGCATTTCCATCCATAGATATTTACTTAAAAGACCCATTGAATTTCCTTGGTTCTTTAAAAGCAACGTATTTGCTTTTAGATTTGCCACTCTCAGCACTCTGCGCGTGCTATGTATGCCTGTTCCGTCTACCCTATTGTTCCCTGCAAGGCCAGGGGAGGTCAGTAAATTAAACCAAGGGATGAAGGATGGGATTCCATCAAGTTCAGCTGAGGGCATTTGCTGTAGGACATGGACCTAATAGGAACGGTGAGGTCAGGTTTCCGGCAGACCCATTTAGGCAACTTTATCGCCTGATAGTTCTCTGTTCAGTAGCCTGCAGAAGCCTCATAAAGCAGTGGGCATATGAACACTGTTATTATGGTCTGCCACTTTGTCTTTAGTAGTCTGAGGTCCAGACCTCTTCAGAAGGGGGAATAGTGTCATGTTATAGGGTGACCACATGGAAAGGAGGACAAGCCATCGAAAATGGTGGCCAGCACAACATCTTATGATACTAAATTCTATAGTTAACAAGAACTGTACACAGTATTCTAAGTGTGGTCACACCATAGATTTGTATAAAGGCAGTATGAGACTGGCAGTTTTATTCTCAATTACTTTTCTTATAATGCCTAACATGGAGTTTGCTGTCTTTATAGCTGCCACACACTGGGCTGACATTTTCACTGAGCTGTCAAATCACATTCCCAAGTTTTTTTTCTTGTTTAGTCACTGCAGGCTCAGATCCCATCAGTGTATATGTGATGTTGGGATGCTTTGCTCCAGTGTGCATCACTTTACAAATGCTTACGTAGAACTGTTGTTGTCATTTTGATGCCCATTTTCCCACTATGGAGAGATTCTTTTGGAGCTCTTGGTAATCTCACTTCATTTTAAAAACCCTAAATATTTTGAGGTCAGCAGCAAATTTGGCCATCTCACTGCTCACTCCTATATGCATGTTGTGAAGAAAGTGGATAGGGAGGCAGTTTCTCCCTTTCTCATAATATTAGAATGAGGGTGGAAGTGAGCAGTGACGAAGCCATGTTTGGTGATGATACCAAATTATTTAGTCTTGCTAAAACAATGGAGGATTGTGAAGAGCTCCATAACGATCTCAACATACCGAGAGAATGGCCATGAAAAGGGCAAATGCTATTCAATGTAAGCAAATGTAAAGTGATGCACATTGGGGGATCACAATTTCACATAAACACTAACAGGATCTGAGCTAATTAGCGGTGACTGATCAAGAAAGAGTTTGGAGCAGGGGAGGTGGACAGCTTGATGAAAATGTTGATCCGGCTGCTGTGAAAAAGGCAACCTCCGTGTAAGGCGTAATTAGGAAAAGAATCCTAATTCTTGAAGACTAATATGAAAAATAGTAGGTTCTCTGATTTGCACTTGATGTATGTGGATTCTTTAATCTTACTATAGTAAAAATAACATCTTTTAGTTTTAGATTCATGACTGTATTAGCAGTAAGCAGTAAGGGAAACAAATGTATTAGGAAGTGCAAAAAGTGAGTGTATTGCATCATTTGTGACAGACTTCTCTATTTATACATAGTTTATGGTATGTAGTAAGTAAAGAACAAACCTAAGGATGCCTTTCTGTGTGTATATATGAAAGAGGCAGGCACACAGACATAGATAGGCACACAGACATAGATAGACAGTGGGCCAGGCCTAAATTTTCAGCCTAATCTATCTTACAGGGTTGTTGTGAGGGTAAAAGTAGCACATGCCATACACCCAAACATTACCAAACATTTGTTTTACATTTCTGTGAAAGTGAGCAGCAGAAAAAACTCACTAGATGGTTTTGGGCCAGTCATAGACTCTTAGCCTAACCTTAGGCTGTCCAGATGGCTCGGGATTTCCCGGTCCTAACCGGGAATCCAGGGGCAAACCGGCCCAACCGGGGGGCGGGGGGGGCAAACCGGGGTGGCGGGGGGTCACGCGGCGGTGCAGCAAGCGAGGACCCGGCGGCGATGGGCGGCGGAGGAGCCCGGGAAGCGCCCGCCCCAACATGTAAGTGCCCCGCGCCTCGAGCCCCGCGCCTCGAGCTCCTTACCTGTTCAGGCCGCGTCCGCTTCCCTCCAGTGCTCGGAATCTACTGAGAAACAGGCTTCACGGCCTGTCTCTCAGTATCGCGCTGGGTGATGACGTCATCACCCGGCGCGCTACTGAGGGACAGGCCGTGAAGCCTGTTTCTCAGTAGATTCCGAGCACTGGAGGGAAGCGGACGCGGCCTGCACAGGTAAGGAGCGCGAGGCGGGCGGGCGGCGCGAGCAGCGTGGGGCGAGCGGGGCGGGCGGGCGCGCGGGCGGCGCAGCGCAGCACGGGCGAAGGGAGTGGGCGGGCCGCGCGGGGGGGCGGGCGCGCGGGGGGTTCAGGCGCGCTGGCGCAAGGGCGGCGCAGCACGGGCAGGGGGGGCGGGAGGGCGGGCGGGCCACGCGGGGGGGGGGCCACGCGGGGGGGGTTGTTTTATGTGGGGGGGATGGGGGGGACCGGGATTTTGGGTCTCAAAATCTGGTCAGCCTACCTAACCTACCTCATGGGTTTTTGTGGGGGGAGATATGGCACTTGAAAGAATGATCAGTCTAGGGCTTTCCCCTTCCTCCTTACTAGAGAAGCTTCTTTGCAATTGATCAACTAAATGGAGTCTGAACATCCTCTTATATCACTACATCTGACCCAGTACCAAGAATAGCCATATGGGTGTTTAGAAATATTGCTCAATTTAATTTTAATCTATCCAAGTTTGGATTTTTATTTTTATTTTTTTTGCTCTAAAAATAGCCGGTGGTCAATGAATCCTATATTAAGTCTGCCAAAGATGTTGGTACTGGAGATAACAATACACAATAGTTTTGTTCAACCTGATCAAAAAATATTAGAAAAGCTAAGAGAATTCAGAATGTCACTGACTCTTCTACCCTACAGGGTTGCTGTGCTGATAAAATGGAGGAGGATTATGTAGGCCACCTTAGGTTCCTTGCAAGAGGAAAAAAAGGCAGGATATAAATGTAACATTAATAAACGTATTACTACTTCTACTAATTATTATTATGATTAATTATAATAACAATGAAGGAATAAAAATTCTTTAAAAATCAAATACATTGAATTTTTTAAAAAGAAAAGAAAAAGGGGGGAGCTTAACCCCTTCTCTTACAAAAAGCCTTGGTCCCTAAATACACAGAGCTCTCAAAGAGAAGTACAGCCAAATCCACACACCCCTTCAAGCTAGTGCATGGAGAATGAGACTCATTGCACTCAGTGGAACTTACTTTTGAGTAGACATGCCTTGGATTGAATTGATATGAAAATTAATGATCAGCAGCCATAATCAAATGAACATACACACATGCAAAGCATGCAAGCAAGTTGTTAATTGTAGAGTTATAGTGCTGTAAAGGAGAGGGAATTCTCACTCACATCTCTCCCTCTCCGCCTTCTAAGGTTCCAGACTGTTTTTTTAAAATAAAGGCTACAATCTTCTACACACTTACCTGGGAAGAAGACCATTGCATTCAGTCAATGGAACTTACTTCTGAGAAGAGACTACAGCAATCTCTTTGCTAGAGGAAGCAGCCATTGTAGCTGATGCAGGAGGGAGGGGGGGAGACTCTACTGAGCGTATGCCATAATCAAAATGGCTGCTGGATTTTTAAAGAGGCACAGTTTTAATTTAATAAAATCCACTTAAGAGAATTTAAAAAAAAAGAAAAGCAGTTCCACCTACTCTAGAATGGGAGGAAGTAGACCCTGCCATTGGATTAATTAATAAGACTCCCCGAAGGTAAGGACAGCTGCGCAAAAATAGTCAATGAGTTCAATTTTCGGTTTCGGATTCAGGGAATTCTTTATTCTTTTTACTTTTCTGCTCTCCTTCCCTCAGTCTTTCACTAATCTTCTTGAAATTTTCAGGTAATGTAAAACAAACATTTCTTTCTGGCACCTGTAAATTTCAGAGAGATTGGTGAAACATTTTCGATTTTATGGCTGTTAGAATGACCCCTCCCCAATTATCACTTTAACATGGTGGAACGTGTTTTTTACTGAGGGCCCTTAACAAGGGAGGCACTATCGTGCCTCCCTTAATTATATTAACAGCAGTTTATGGAGATGGGAGATAACATGATAACTCCTATTCTGTGCTACAGGTAGTGTACAGAAATGCATTCTCTCTCTCTCTCCTATTGCCTTGCAAAGAGGAGGCTGGATATAAATGCAAGGGATGGGTGAGGGGAATAGAAAGTGAAACCAAAAGTGAACAGAACATATTCATCCAGTCCTGACTCCTGAGCAAACTTATGCTGCATAGATCTTCCACTGTAGAAGGGAAATACTTAGCATGGCAGCAGCAGGCTGCCAAAAACAAAAAGGCCTCCAATTTGGGAATATTTTGTTTCTGTACCTGCTGTGGTTGAGACTGCCTAAATTTTATTTTTAAAAGAACTTTACATTTATCTAAAAACTGAAATAATTAACTCTTCAAAAATCCATGTACATGTTTTGTTAACGCTGATGTTTGTTGAAGATGAAAAATAACCAGAAGAATAAACGATTTTATTAGCACAGTATAAAAGCCTGTCCGGTGGTGGAGATTCTGGCACATCATGACAAACATACCGTGATTAATTGAACAGTTGGAGCTGGTTCATCTCCTGAATGACTTCACAAGTTAGTTATACTTTAGTACTAAAATGACCAAATTATCACCCCCTTTTTTTGATGAAAATTAATCTGAAAACAATTCAGAATAATTGCTTAGTGTGTATCTACCTTCTAATGAAACCTACATCTCTGGATATGTATTAAGGTTATATTAAACAATAACGTACTTCAACTAAAAATGATGATTAAATAGAATCTTTCTCACTAGTGATTTAAACTGTGATTTAAATAATTAAAATTGAGTCCGTCAGAGAAGCAATTTAAATCATGATTTAAATAAATTTGTTTTAAATCAAATCAGCCCTTCCTAAAACCATACCCAAACTCCTGTTCAACAGTTCAAAACCCTCCCTGGGGCTTGTAAATGGAAAATAGGTAGAGTGACTCATAAGTGACACTGTAGCCTAAGCTCTGCATGACATCTCCCAGCAATTTCATGTACATACTAAATAGTGGGGGGGGGGGGGAGACACCAGATGGAGCATTGATGTAGCCCATAAGGCAAAGGCCACGAAGTAACAGAAGTCCATTAGCACCTTCTGGGAGCACATCCATCACAATACCATGTTCCCTAACCTCCCCCACAAGCCCAATAAGATGGCCGAGAAGGATTCCACAGTTGGTGGTAGTGAAAGCTATTGGGATATCCAAGAGAACCAACCAAGCTGTACTCCTTCTATCAAGCTCCTGTCCTTTTCAGGAAAGGCACTGGATAGTTGTCATAGATCATCAGGTCCACGCTTGATTTATTTAGCAGAGGTCACACCATTGCTTCCTCAAGGAGGCATTAAACACTTACAAAATCCAGGACCCCTAGCCTGACTTGAATCCATACCCATGAAGGGCATGCATCCAGAGAACAAGTAGTAGTCCTCAAACTTCTAAGCAGTTTGTCCACATCCTTGGGTTGCACCAGCTGAAAAGTATCTGTAACAACATGACCAGACAGTGTCTTAGCCCCATCCATTTCATACTCCATTAAAAAAAAAAAAAAGACATCCAGGTCAGTGCAACTGAGAGCAATTTTATCCACAAAATATAAAACAAATTGATCACAGCAGGCTTCTGAAAACTCCACACCCTGCTCCACCGAGCCTCTATCAAAGAAGCCATTAAACACCTTTAACAGTACCTCTGTGGATCCAACAGTGGCAGCAAAGTAAGATTTCTTCACCTCTGTTATTGCCACAGAGTAAGTCCATAAATGTGTTTGGTCATGCTTGCAATGAGTTTTCCACCACCTGCAATCTTGCCCAAATATGTAGCTTTTACCCACTAAAAAGGTATGCTGTCTAAAGATCTATAGTAACAAGAGTTAAACGAATGACAAATACAAAAATGAGTGACAGAGTGTTTATTATTCCATAGAGCACATTCTTATTATATAAAAATACTAGCTGATATGCCCGGTGTTGTTTGGGTCCATGAATAATGTTTATAACATTTATTTGATAAATAATAAATTTCTCTGCAACTTATTCATCTTTAGTTTGGTTGGTTGTTTTTAGTTTGGTTGAGTTTGTAAATTGTTTTGTTAGAATAAATGAAAAATTGTGTTAATAAAAACTGTATTTTAAATTAGAGCTTAGTGATAAACTTCATTTTTTGTTTTACCTGAAATACCTAGGTCTCCCATCACACCTTGGCTGGAGCAGCCGTCTAAACTTCAAAAACAATCAGGACACACAACACCCTTTCTACCAGCTAAAAAAGATACAAACCTAAGAATATGTTTTCAAAATATACCCGGCATTGCCCAGATATCTGAATAACATATAGTAGGGAAGTGGATCTCAGTGGACGCAGGGAGCTGTTGTATGTATGTGCTCTGAAGTTATTCTTATGAAAAAAGGAAAGCAGCCAGAACACAGACTACTTTATTGGCCTAATTTACTATATAGTATCTACATTTAACAGGTTTGGGCAGAGAGCCAGAATGGTCAAGGCCACTGGTGACTTGGGCCTTTTATCTGACATACCTGTGCTCTGAAGACACACCATGGCACTTTTTATTTTTTTAGTTAAATGGTCAATCCACCACCTTATGGTGCTGGTGGCATTATGCCACTGCTATGGAGCCATATAGAGGATAAAGCAATTTTCAATATATAGTACTGAAGAAATTTTATTTATGGAAGTTAACCTTTAAACAAATTAAATTCATTTCTTTTTTTCTCTCTTACCCTCACAACAACCCTGCAAAGTAGGCTGGTTCTAGGCCTGTGAGGTAACTTCAAAACAAATTAAATTAGTTTCTTTTCTCTCTCCAGGTGCTCTCCCTTCAGGTCCAGGATGGTGAGCCACTTCCAGATGATGGCTGCCAAAGCCTGATAAATCTTTCCTCCCACCCAAGGTGTGCTGGGAGTTGTAGGCATAAACCTAGGTCCCTGAATAATGTGTTAATCTTTGAACACCATCTGAGATGTGGTGGAAGACAACTGGAGAGCAGGCCATCTTAGTTGTGGCACTCTGCTTATCGATTCTGTTTTCCCAGGAAGGCTTGCCTAGTGACTACATTAATGGCTTTTAATTGCCATGTGATTGTTTAATATATATATATATATATATATATATATATAATTTGCCAAGGCCTTTTCAATTTTTTATGTTGCATTTCCCCCCCGTTATAACTAAACCACAACATTCGAAGACAGATGCAAGAATTACTGAATAAAGTTTATGATTTTTATGTAAAAGCCTGACTCTACTATTGCAACAGAGGAGTGAATGGAGGAATGACTGATAGCTGAGGCTAGAGTGGAATGGTGGGCAGGGTGAGTGACAGTTGGAGAAAGACAGTTAGGAGAAGACAGTTAGCAAGAGGTCAGGAAAGTGGGGGCTGAGTTAAGACTGAGAGATAGTGACCTGGTTCACTAACCCCTACTTTATTTAAAATCAGCCACACTACATGCCAGTACTACACCTCCTAGCATGCCTTTGGCAGCCCACAGGTGCCCACGTCCTGTGAGAGGTGCTTCCCTCCTCTCATTGCCAATGCTGCTCTTCGATAGAGGATTGAGGAGGAGTGTTAGGATGACCAGATAAAATCCAGGTCAGGGCTCATGTAACTTTAACAGTTGTAGAGAAAAGGGAATTTCAGCCAGTGTCATTTGTATGCAATTAGTTCCTGGTGAAATTCCCTCTTCCTCACAACAGTTAAAGTTGCAGGGGCCCTGCCTTCTTTTGTATATGGTCACTCTAGTGCAGTGCATGCACTTTTAACTGTTGTGATGAAGAGGGAATTTCACCAGGAACTAATTGCATACAAATGACACTGGCTGAAATTCCCTTTTCTCTACAACTGTTAAAGTTACATGAGCCCTGACCTGGATTTTATCTGATCAGCCTAAGTATTGTGAAAGAGGGGAAGTAAGCAGCTGTCAGTAGACACGCCCAGCTGCAGCCAAGTCCTGCCAGGACTGCCCGGACCTGCACTTCTTGTTCACCAAGAGCTCCATCAGGAACCTGTACTGAAGGGTCAGGGCTGGCCCCACTACTAGCCCCTCTTCATTGAGCTGATTTCTGGACGTGCGCAGAGTGCTTCCCTTTCCTCCCTCTTAAGTGTGAAAGCTGTGTGTGTGCTTCCTCCAGTTTCTGAGAAAACAGTGATATCAGGACGGGGTGCATTTCAGCATGTCCAGAGTTTGGCCTCTCTGCATCTAGATATGATTTTAAAACCACACATGGCAGGTGGAAGGAGGAACTGCAAATGTATGCAGCCCATTTATGAGGGTTGTTTCCTTTTATGTGGAATTGGGTTGACTGCTCGAGACTGACCTTAGGAGTCACGTTGGCCACCAAAGGCCAGTAAATCTGGCCTCCCACCCAAGGCATGCTGGGAGTTATAGGCATAAACCTAGGTTTTTATTAAATTCTTTTTAAAAAAACCAAATATCGTGTTTTTAGATTTTTTCTGATCCATGTACACGAAGACCTGTCTGGGTGAACAGTATAAAGGCAGTACCATACGTGGAAGTAGATAAACATTTCTGGATATACATGACACACACATACTTTCTGCTTTATAGGTAGAGATGAATGCAGACAAGAAATGGAAAGTATATGCAACATCTGTTGACATATAATGTGTCATAAAATGAAAAACAGGAGGGTTTCTTTTTATTGGAATAGTCTTCTAGAATCCATGCCACAGGGGACATTTAAAATATGAAGATGAGTTTATAAAGTGTTGTTATTTTCCTGACCACCTGTGATCAACCATGACTTAGCCATGAACTTTAGCACATTACCTAAATTACAGTTTAGGCAATTGCTTTCTGCTTCCTATTCCATTTGGCGACAGAAGACACACAGGTGCTACTGTTAATAGGTACCTTAAGGAGATTAGCTTCAAAAATAGAACTGATGGGCAGGCACACAAACCATTATCTATTCCTGACTGAAATTATTGCACATACTACCATGTACTGCTAAGCACTTCCACTTCACCTCCCAGGCAGTAGCAGGTTTAATTCTTTGTTTCTTTGAACTGTTTTTAACGACTTTGCAGTTAATTTAGCTATTAGCTACTCAATATAAATGTAGCAACTAAGGCCCAGTTCAGATTACTAGTAATGAGGGGCGGAAATTTTTCCTGTGGTTTATTTTCTGTGTGAGAAAAAAAGTTTTATAAATATAAAATTGAGAACCAGCATATTCGCTCGCTCCTGCTCATTCACAACAATCCACAGTTTGTTTAAATCATGAGTTGCTAGGTTGTCCAAACTCAGTCAAAAAGTGGTTAGCACAGAGATAGTTTAGTGCCATCATTCCCTGGATAGGTAACCTCTTCTTAACTGCAACAACAAATCATTTCATTACCACATACGTCTTAAATTGCAGGAAAAAAAGCATTCTTGTGTGATATTGGTAAAATGTGAGAAGAAAAACTATGCTCTAAACTCCTTAGGTAAAAGATATCACAGAATTGAAGAATCAATCAGATTTTCACAACAGGCTCAGAATATCCCAGCCAGTACCTATAACAGTATCTTCTTGCTAGGATCAGTAATGAAACACCTGGATAAATGAAGCTTACCTGAACAATTGCACAGATTAATATATTCATAACCTGAATCATATAAACCCATATTTTGCCAAGGAATCCACAGAGAAAGCAAATTGAGCTGTGCACACCATTAAGTAATGCTAGAAGTAGATTCTCTCACAGTTTAGAGAGGGACACTGCCAATAAGCCTTAGAAAAATTAGGAGCAAATTAAAAACAATATTTGGGGGGTGGGGTGGGGGGAGTTTCTTGTAATTCTCTCTTTGTCACCACCGCAATCTTTAAAAGCATTGCTTTTTATTTTTATTTTAAACAACTTGCGGGTAACCACCATCACCTCCAATTAAAACTTTATTTCTTCATTTCACAGATTATCTGGTTTGGCACTTGCAAAGGTTATTCTATTAAATGGGACTGAAACAGAACTGCCATTAGTACCTGTCAGCCTCTCTTCTGACATCAACAAGCAGATAATATGGTGTCATTCATTTACTCTACTACTCTACTAAGATAATGCAACATTTTAAGATTAAAACATTCCATTTTCTGCATTTAACTGGCACTATCCTTTTTTGGAGTACTCTTCCATTCTGTCCAATTAATGATTCTATATAATCTGCAGGCGTTTATACTCTTGCAGTCACAGAGGTGGACTACACCTAATACAGTTTGTAACAGTAACTGGAAAATACCAAGATAGACAGACATGCTTCACTGGGAGGGTCTTAGTTATTTCCAGGCAATTTCCTAATTATACAGAACATCAGAGCCATTGACAACAGTTTTAAATATTTTAAAAACATGGAAACATCACTGTGCTGTCTAACAATTATTAGGATAATTACCCATGTATGCTTTACATTTGATTTTCTACAAACAGAAATGAAAGTTTTCTACACAATGGCACAAATGCAGAGTATACAACAGTTGTTCCCATTTTCTGCACTCAAATTGCTAACTGTTGGCTGCTTGTAAATTCAAAACATAGCTGCTGTACATTAGCTTGTAATACACACTGTAATTGACTATGGTATTGTTACATAACATATTGCTGGAGTCCCCAACATTGCTTCCATGGATACCTCCTTTGACATCTGCCAGGCTTCCTGCCTGTCTTGATATTGACTACTGATTTTTTTAAAAAAATTGAATACATTTTTTCACTGGGAGGCTAGCATGCTGCAAAACAGAACACCAGTCTCCAGTGCCATCTTTATTCCCAAAAATGCCTCTAGGCCCCATGTGAGGCCTAGAGGCCTTCTTAGAAAATAAAAATGTGGGTGGCTGTAGCTAGGCTGACCATATGAAAAGGAGGACAGGGCTCATGTAACTTTAACAGTTGTAGAGAAAAGGGAATTTCAGCCAGGGTCATTTGTATGCAATTAGTTCCTGGTGAAATTCCCTCTTCGTCACAACAGTTAAAGTTGCAGGGGCCCTGCCTTCTTTTGTATATGGTCACTCTAGTATAGTGCCTGCAACTTTAACTGTTGTGATGAAGAGGGAATTTCACCAGGAACTAACTGCATACAAATGACCCTGGCTGAAATTCCCTTTTCTCTACAACTGTTAAAGTTACATGAGCCCTGTCCTCCTTTTCATATGGTCAGCCTAGCTGTAGCCCCTGCTGGTGGTGGCTTTTGTATGTGTGTTTTGCATGCCTGGGGTCTGTGTATGTATTACTTAGGGCCCTGGCGTGGTTTCTCTGGGTAACGACAGTTTGTTTTCTGTGAAATGTGCATTTTATTGTGCTTTGTGGGGGCAAATATGTAATTTGGCATTTGGGGCTTGGGCAGCTCTTCTTCTGTATTCTGTGCTGCTTGGCCAGTTACTTGTTTCTGGGCTCATCAGTTCACCTTCTGTGAAATGGGGCTGAAAAGTAAAGTTTTGATTTGAACTCAGACCCCACCTCTTCCTTGTAAAAGTTATTTTTCTTTTAGCCTCAACAATTTCCCAGAAGGAACTTGTGATTGGCCACATCCACCATGGCAACCATTTTGTGAATCAGCAAACCCTCTCCCATGGTAGCCATTTAACTAAATGTCTGTCATGATGGGCATGGCCAGTCACAAACATCCACCTGAGTGGATGCCTACAACACTCTGAAAATTCTAAATATGCCCATCAATCCATAAAAGTTGGGAACCTCTGGCATATTATCACATGACAGCTGTCTTCTAGTTCGTCCATATGATTACAATTATTATAATTTAGAAAGGTCTTTTTGTGGTGTAAATGAAGACAACAATCCTAAGCATATTTAGCAGAAGCAGGTCCTACTGAAAACAATACAAGTTATCTTCAACCAAACATTGGGCTGGACAACAACGCTAGGCTGACCATCTGAAAAGGAGGACAGGGCTCATGTAACTTTAACAGTTGTAGAGAAAAGGGAATTTCAGCCAGTGTCATTTGTATGCAATTAGTTCCTGGTGAAATCCCCTCTTCATCACAACAGTTAAAGTTGCAGGGGCCCTGCCTTCTTTTGTATATGGTCACTCTAGTATAGTGCCTGCACCTTTAACAGTTGTGACGAACAGAGAATTTTACCAGGAACTAATTGCATACAAATGACACTGGCTGAAATTCCCTTTTCTCTACAACTGTTAAAGTTATATGAGCCCTGTCCTCCTTTTCAGATGGTCAGCCTAAACAACGCCCTATATAGCAAGGGACATAGTACAGATGTTTCAAAGCTCACATGGAATGCCATCATTAATTTGCATCCCAATTCTAAACTGTTCATAAGGGTTCCATTGACTTCAGTAGATGTAACTTCCAAATTTAGGTGGCAGTCTTGGGAAACAATGCAGCCAAAACTGACCCCCTTTAAATCCCATATGTTTCAATGAGAGATGCAAACATGTATTTAAACTTATTGCATGGAAATTAATGATACCTAAAAGTAGTTAACTTTGGCTGAATGATGCTCTTTGGTTCTGTTTCACATTCAGCAATATTGCCCATGGACATATAATGGGCCAACAATCTACTAGCACCACCAGTGATGATTCTCCTATCTGTCCTAGGACAAAGCAGGCAGGGAAGTTCAATAAAAGCTATGGGGTGTGGGGGCAGGGAGCAGTCCCTGTTGGCTCCAGAAGCAGCCTGTAATTCAAAGACCAATCAAGGAGACAATGGCTGGGAAGCAATTTTTATCTAGCAGTGCAGCCAAGCCATCATCTCTCACAAAACCCTATCAGAGGAACCTTGGGTGCAGCAGTCTGTCATGTAAATGCACCCATCTTTCCTTTGTCATGACAACAAACCAACAGAGTTGGGAAGCAACTGCAAACAAAATCAGAGAGTCTGATGACCTTTTATTGTAAGCAACTGTTGATCCAAAAATCTATTAGCATGAAACCATCATTTCAAAAATGCCCTCCTCAAATTTGCAGTGCCCACTGTCATTTTAAAGAGCTCCTACAATGGAGGAAACTGATCACTCTAAACGAATCTCCAACAGTTAGATCTGCAGCTCAGAGCCCAACTATCTCCATTTACCTGCTACCTATAGAAAAAGTACACGGACACCAACTTTTTCCATTGTTAATCAGTGTTTATCAGGGCAATGCTCAACTAGCAACCGTAACTAACGTCTTTAGAAAGATGCTCCCTAAGGCTAAATACTTTTTAAAATCCTCTATACGGCGAAAGATTCCCAACTCTACCTTCATTGTGCATTACAGGCAGAACTATACGAAGTCAAAGTCCACTCGGTGGCATAAACATGAAAAGGCTGCCCCAGTCTACAATGCTATTAGTTCAATTGTGTTTGAATAGGAAACGAAGTGTTTATTGCCTCCAAAATATCTAAAACTAAGTGGTCAGGGCCAGAAGCCCTCCATTTGCTGAAAGATTCAGCTACAACACATATGCTTTTCAAATCCTTAAAGGCTGCAGCCTGACACTACTCTGAATTAAGAGTAGACAGGTAATTAGCAAAACACTGGGTTACTTGCAACATCACTGCCACTTGGTACAATATCTTCAACACTTCTAAGGCGACTATATAAGAGGCATGCATATCTACACAAGCACACACAAATAAACACACTACAGATCAGTTGTGCTGCCTTGTTCTGTTAGGAAAAATCCAAATAGCAGTAATAGCTGTTATGGCAAAGGAACTGTGTTGATGCTGCTTGCATTGCTTATATGATTATTCAATCTACTCTATTGTTAAAAATTGAGTCTGCTCTCAGCCACTCTCCCTCAAGTTATTGTTATACCAATCCAGCTCTCCCAGCATGTGGCTGGGAAACAGAGATGTAGGTTATATGACGTTCTGGGTTCTTTTTCATTAGTTTGACCCTACATTTTCCAAAAGCCATACAGCTATTTGTTTGCATCCTGTTAAATCAGGAAAATTTGTAAAGTCATTTATTAAAGGACACTTACTTTTAATGCTTGCAAATCTCTGCATCTTCATCTCTAGATTCTATTCTCTTCCTTACAAAGGTACACTGAACAGCCAATATGTAGAAGATCATGCCACTTCAATAGACCTCCAGTGCTTTCTACACTAAATACCACCCAATAGAAAGATTCCCATCCTCCCAAGTGCTTTAGTTCAATGTGTGTCCCTGGCACACTGTGCTCAATACTAACACTGGGTACATTTAGATGCAAGATTTGTATACCAGTTACTCCTAGGGATTAACAATGTTTCTGGAATCCAAAGTTTATCCCTGGGGGGGAAACAAAAATCCCCTCTTAATATCAGAGGCAAGATTTTTGTTTTTGCAATGCAGTGGCTTTGCCACTTTTGTGCAAGGGTTTCTTTGCTCAAGCCTGATATTTGCAGAAGAAGATGAATCTACCAAAATGCAATTACTTACTTGGTCCAAACAGGTCTTCTAAGATTTCCACACCCAAACATATCCTTTGATTCAGAGCTACTTTTCCTCATTCCCATAACATAGCAGCAGCAACAGCAGCAGCAAGGGAAATGCCGTTCTAGACAAGCAAGTGCCTCCAAGCCTGCAACATCACTCCACCGTTACTAAGATTCAAAAGAACAATGGAAGCTCCTCCCTCTCTGAGTTCCCGAAAGGCTAACAGGATTACTTCTTTAATACATCCAGTTCTCCCTTGAAAGAGATGTCCTGAGATCTCTGACTTCACTACCTTCTGGAAATGCTTGGTGAATCCTCACCCTGAGCAAACTCTCTGCAGCACACAGAAGTAAAAGGCTCCCAGTAGCTTCTGGGGACTGGATCCTGAATTTTCAGCCAACATAAGAAATGTACCAAAATCCATACTGTGTAATACCTTTATTAGACCAAGTCAAAGCATTCTGTTCATTATGTTTATAAATTCCAAGATTTATTTTAGTGATTTAACTGGACCTCTTTATTAGCGTCTTTAAAAGCTCTATGCTTTTATACTAGCTGGCTTTATATTGGCATTGATAAAGAGTTCTGTGTAATCTTGAACTTTCTATTTTCCTTTGCTTGTAGAATGGGCACATAAAAATATATACAGGGTTACCGCCTCCTGCCCTCCCCTTGACCCTTAAGTGTTCTCCATCTTCACATGTGGGACAGGCAGAAATTCAACAGGTGCATCTTCTCCAAGCATGAAGACTATTACTTGCAATGTATGCAGATGAAACTGTTGTTAAAGACACAGAAGTGGGAGCCAGTAAAAAAATACCTTTATTAGGCCATAATACCTTTATTAGGCCAATTCAAAGATCACAAACAATCTGCAAGCTTTGGAGAACTCCAGATCTCTTTATCAGGAAAGATGTTACAAAAAGCTGGTTGTTGTGGAATAGGGGGAAGACTAACTGATGTTTTAGCCAGGATGTCTGCACAATCAGAATCTTAATATGATATGGAAGACGAGGATTTGTAGGCATTCAAATGAGGCTTCACCAGGTGATGTGATGGTTTCTTCTTCCACTAGGGAAGAAGAACGTATCAGACGAGTGTTGATGCTCCATTTTAAAAAAGATAAAATCCAGTTAATTCAAAACTGGCTGTACCCACTTTTGTACTGGCCCTGTCCATTCCCACACAAACAACAAAGTGCCCATTCCCGGCATGGAGCCCTATTAGGTTAATCCCAAGGAAAAGCAGCCCTTGACAGAAAAAAAGGGCCCCACTCCTGTCTTAGGCAGAAGTCTTTCCCATGACCGGGAACCGGAATCTACTGGAAGGTTGTAGGAGCAGAACTCTCTGGACTGGCAAATATCTTTCCAGCAGAAGACTTTATAACTCCTGCCTCGAAAAATGTGCAAGAGCTTTGCTTCCCCATGGTCTGGCCCCACTACATCACTTTTCACACTGACAGCTGCCCTTGCTATTTAATTTATAAAATGAGAAAAACACTGGACTTTAGTGGCTGGTTGAGGTTACTCAGTGGTGTGGAAAGGTATTCTGAACATGCTCTATTCCATTATATTATTTTATCACATATCTCATCCTTGAGTCCTGCCGCTGAAAACAGGTAACTGAGAATTCCCCCTTTTTTTTCTTAGTAATAAAGCATTGTTGCTGCTGCTTCAAGTAGCAACTCAGCTGACCTCAGTAGCCCAATAGCTTTCCCTTCTAATTGGGACAGAATGCCCCTTACCAATTTCAGCACCATGATGCAGCCTTGTTCCTAGGGGCATTCTTGGGGGGCAAAGGGATGGCTGCCTCCACAACAGGATTTACTTCTGAGTGAATAGGTATGGACAGATAGACTGTTACAGCTACAGCACAGTTAATTTGCCAAGTTGCATACTCAAATATACCGTAATGAGTGCCTCCTTAATATGTGGCGAGGCAGGAGTTTAGGTCCTACCATGCTGTGCCCTGAGCAGGACAGCAGCCAAGTGCCCACACCAGTTCTTTGTTATAGTAGTGCATGAGGGACAGACTTCACACCTATTCTGCTCTGCTAGAAGCTAAGCAGCTATAGCTTCCTTCATTCATCCTTCCTTGCAGAATAGGCAGTGCTATTAACCTGGTTCACATGACACAGATGGATCATTGTGGATTATCATTTGCGATGCGGACTCCATTTTAAATATGCAACCCCCAATCAGGGTGATCATGGATTGTGCCATGTCATGTGAACCCAGACACTGTGGGTTATTCGAGGGTTAAACAACCCTCACATAATCCTTGATTTGTAGTAAGGTGTTGTCAGGGTTGTTTAACCCTTCAACAACTCACAATGGCCAGGTTTGCACAACACAGTGCAACACCCAATTGGGAGCTGCATGTTGAAAATAGCAGCTACCCACACTGCCAGCCATGTCATGAGAACTGGTCCACAGCCACAGCGATCCATTGCAGGGAAAGAAATGATGCCTGAATGAGTCCTGGAACCACTTTCCTTCCAACGTATAAAGTGATCCCCTTTTAGACTACAAGGGGCCTCTGAGGAGGGAAGTGTGTACAGAGTAGTTTTCCCTTGACTCCTATGATGTCTTTCTATGGGGAAAACTATGTGGCAGGCATGAGCAACCATGACAGAGAAACTATGATCTGTTTCTGTCCTAGAATGGTCTACAGTGTATTCAATCCTGTGCATAACTACTTAGAAGATATCAATGGGACTTACCCCCCACCTCAGTAAGTGCATATAGGATTGCAGCCAACTTTCCTCCTGCCTAAATTCTCTTATGAATTTCCCCCTTCAAAAGATTGCTAGGAAGAATTTAGTGCTTCCTTGGTGTTCAAAACTAGCAACTGTCTTTCAAACTTTACTGAAGCATGAAGATTCTTTACAGCAGGGTATTCAATCTATGAAATAAATATTAAATAACATAACCACTGTGTAATGACTGCAGGCCAGGCTATGTCTGTCTTCTGCACACAGTCATGGAGTGTGTAACCAAGGAGGGGTTAAGGAAGGAGGAGAAAAAGAGTCATTGCTGCTTGTTGGGGGCAGCTGGAAGCCAGCAAAACTGTGAAACAGAGAAGAATAAGATGATGCCCAATCTACAACTTAAACATCAGTAATATTACAACTTGGGAACAACAAAAACAGCTGGAAGACAAACAGGAATATCATTTGGTGTGAAATCCTAGCATTAAAAGCAGGACACAGTTCCACTGTAAATACATTGTTATAGATATATTGACAATGTAACCCTATCCAGGGCCAACCAGGGGGTGGAGCCTGATGGAAGGTGACCAGTGATTGGTCACCTTCCACCAGGAAGAGGGGGGGATGCGGCTCTGGGACCCAGATGGTCGTCCAGAAACCCCACGCTCCCTCCTCAGGGTTGGGATTACCTGACTCCACCCCAGGACAGGGAAAGCACGGGGTTGAGGAGGGAGGTGAGACCAACCTGACACCATGAAGACAGCCCCCATGTCTACTCAGGAGGAGGTCCCATAGGGTTCACTGGGGCTGAGTCCCAGATAGCTAGGTATATGATTACAGCGTAATGTTTCAAAAGCTAGAATTAAGAAGCAGAGCTTGTTGATTTATTTGCATGACACTATTTTTCTGGTTGCTTCATTCAAATTAATTGTTTGTTACAAGTCCTGAGTGCAATTGCTTTTCCAATTATCCTCGCATCCAGAGCAACTTAGAGAGACATATTTATTACATAAGGACATAAATGGGAAGATGAACTGAAACATCTGTTTGAGGAGACAAATATTCTCAGGGTCATTTACTGAAAACCTTGCATTTCCTCTGTGCTAAGATTCTGGCAAGCACATAATGCAGTCTGCTCATTGGGAGTATAGCTTGTAGCTCAAGTGGATTAATTAGCATTGTGGAACTGGAACTATTTAACTCTCCTGGGGCAAAACTATATATATGATGCTTCTACCACAATATTTAGGATGCAAGCCTAAACAGACTTGGAAATAAATTCCAAATGGATTCTCCCCCAACACAATTAATTCAATAGGACTTCTAAATAAACATTAGGGTCAGACTGTTATGGCAAAAGGGGAAAAATTCACTGCATTTTTAAAGAGAAATTGTACATTCAAGGGCTAACTAGATTCCCTTCATCTTACTCGTCTCCCGCATTGAGCCAGGGCTGCCTTGACTATACGTATCCTTGTATCATCAAGTGCTCAATGCAGCAGGATATTAAAATTGCAAGAAGCCAAGTCATCACTGAAAGAGCCAAAGCTTTCAGTTTGATAAAGTGTTTATTGTTTCTAAAGATGAAGGTGTTGCCCTTTGCGCTCATCTATTCACACACAGCATGCCACCTGGAGAGTTCCTGCATCAAGAAATTCAACCCTTCAATAGCAGCAGGTGTCCAGGTATTGTCAGTTTAAAGGCTATTAAGTCCATGTGAAATAAAACACAGCCACACATGCACATAAAAGAATATGGGGTTGGGGGGAGGGGGCTTATTCAACCTGAGAGTTACTGGAGTTTGCTGCTGGGGTTGCTGCTGGATATTCAGTGGCAAAATAATAGCACTTTGCATATGCTCAAAGGCACCCCTCATTGCATTTTTCAGGTCTGAGCCCTAGCACTCAGTAAACAAGTTCTGGAGTAAATTCTGTTGAACTCTGGCTCAGTTTAAGCTGTGTACTTTAACATTGAGACAGAAGATTTATATGGGGCTTTTCTAT
Source organism: Anniella stebbinsi (assembly GCA_029215795.1). NCBI lineage: Eukaryota > Metazoa > Chordata > Lepidosauria > Squamata > Anniellidae > Anniella > Anniella stebbinsi. Next base: position 85,443,814 of record JARDYH010000005.1, on the reverse strand, counting down.
TATAAAAAATTCATACTGACATTTTTACATGATCTTGGGTTACGTTTACAGCTCAGTTCCAGCCCAGCCACCAGCTTATTTGCTTTCCCTAAATAAACTTCAACATCATGCCTAGAAAATGGGTAAAGTCATGCCCTACCTTTGGGAACCCCACAGCATCTGATACAGCATTGTCAGCCAGGTGCTAAAATGTTTTTCCTACTTGCCAAACACCTACAGGCACTTCAGCCTTGGGCACATTCTGCACAGGAACAGAAATGACCATATCTCAGTAATGAAAGAACCAGCAGATAAGTTCCCTCTACTCCACACCAAGTGCAAGTCTAAGATAAATGGCTGCAACTGGCTGTCATTTTTGAATTAGGTTTTTAAGGGTTATTTTGTGTGTGTGTATTTTTGCCCTGGACCTATCAGAAACTATGTCCCAGGAGTATGGACTGATGCTTGCTCAAGAAACTGCTTACAGCAGACAATCACAATGCCCACCTCTTTTGTATTTTCTTCCCAGTAAGAAGGAACCCAAAACAAGGCTTGAATGCACACAGGTCTTCACTTTATTTTTAAGTCTTATTTATAATGTTTTCCCCCTTTCCTTCTCCCTCCCTCCCTTCTCCTACTGGGTGCCCCTCTAGGGATAAACCCCTCTAGCACTACAAACTAGGAAGTACCTATAACTAGAAAGATTTAACAACCAACTTTATTTCCAAATCATAGGAAATACTTAAGCAAATGAGCGATTAGTGGATATTAAAGTGCCAGAACTCTCTACATAACTGGTATATAAATGCCATCAATCAATCAATCAATAAAAATAATTCTGGTTGGTTGCTAACTTTTTCATTGGCTCCCATTTCTGTACCTGTAAACAACTGCTTCCTCTGCTCACATTGCAAGTAATAATCTTCAACCTGTTGACTTTCTGCCTGTTGCACAACATTTGGAGGCACCAAAAACCAAAGGCTAAGCGGGAGAGCAGGAGATAGTAACCCTGTATCTTTTTATGTGTCCATTGTACTGGTAACAGAATATCCGAAGTTCCACATTACCCAAAACGTATCATTAACTTCCATATAAAAACAGCTAATCTAAAACCATAGCATCTTTAAAGGTGCTAATAAAGATTTGCAGTTAAATCCCTATGCATTAAAAGAAATATTTAAAACAGAGGCTTTTCCATGCTACCTGATCAAGAGTGACTGGTAATTCATAAGCTCACGTCTTCTTCTGCTTAAGGTGCTGTCTCCTGTCAGAGGTTAGCTATCAGCACAGCTATTTTTGTTTTTGATGACGCTGCTCTAAATAATTGTACAGAAGTACAGCTATACCATTTTCTCAAGTTCTTTGTATCACAGTGCCCTTTAATAATGGAATTGGATTATTTTCCTACCTTTTCAGTTAAGGAAGAGGGCCCTATTTAGTTGGTCAGGCTTCAAAGACTCCTTCTTGTATAAGCATTTTTCATACTTCCTTACTCACTAGATGAGATAAGTGGATGAGATAATAGGATTGCTATTCCCAGCCCCCAAAACAATACAAAAACCACACAAATGCAAATAGAAGGTAATTACAGCAGACACAAAGCACACAGATGTACTCTGCAGAGTATTTAGTATGTGAGAAAAATAAAATGCACTCATTAGAACATTAATGGCAAGCAGTGGAGCTGAAGCAAATAATGGAGGAAAAAATGCATGTTTTATATAGGGTGTCCAGATGGCCCGGGGTTTCCCGGTCCTAACCTGGAAACCTAGGCCGATCCGGGGCAACCGGGGGGCAGCGGGGGAAAACCGGGGTGGCGGGGGGTCACGCGGCGGTGGCGGGAGGCGGGCAGTGCGAGGCACTTACCTGCTGGGGCGTCCGCTTCCCTCAGGTGCTCGGAATCTACTGAGAAACAGGCTTCGCGGCCTGTCCCTCAGTAGCGCGACGGGTGATGACGTCATCACCCGGTGTGTACTGAGAAACAGGCCAGGAATCCTGTTTCTCAGTAGATTATGAGCACCAGAGGGAAGCGGACGCCCAGGTAAGGAGCGCGGGGCGGCGCGGGGGGGGGGGGCGGCGCGGGCGCGCGGGGGGGGTTGTTTTGGGTGGGGGGGTGGCGGGGGGGGGGTTTCCGGGATTTTGATTGTCATATGTTTGGCAAATTTGAAATTTCAAATTTAGATCTAGATATAACTAGCTGCTGTATAAAACATGGACTTTGGAAAGATCCACCAAGACATTCAGTGAAAAACTGGTCTAACCCACACCAAGCAGGATATAGCACTATGAAAGCAGTATGAAACAGTATATAAGAGGCAGGAGCCACAATACTGTTTTATAGTGGTATTGAAGTGCACTGACAACTGTTGGGGCCCACTGACACATACCATATATGGCTTTCATAGTGCTATATCCTGCTTGGTGTGGATTAGGCCATTGAGATGTTTTGTTTGATTGTCTTCTTAGAATTTTTGGAAATAATATTATGTCCTTTATTGACATAAAGGAAGGATTCCTGAATTGGTTTTTAATTATTACATTTATATGGCAGCATATGTGGTCTTCTCCCCATTTTATCCTCACAACTACTTCTGTTGCCTTTTTTCTGGCCAATTGGCAACCTCACGTACCTGCCCTTATCAGGACCCCCAAATGCCAATTTGGACCGAGATCATGCAGGGGAGAGAGAAACTGCACCTGCAAAATCCCAACTTCAGCACAACTATTCAAAGGAGAACTGTCCTCTATTACATCAGGTCACCTTATCCTCCCAGGCACGGGGAATATGGCCAGAAAGAATGCTTTATGCTCCTGGCTGCAGAACCCTGAAATAACCTGAGGCACCATGTGATTTACATGATTACATTTTAATAATGTAATTTGTAATTACAATAGCTAATAAGTTCCATTTAGGGTTGCCAACTAATTCACCAAAAATGCCTTGTCATTTAACAGATATTTGACATGCAAAAAAATTAGCAATTGTGATTTTCACTGCTTACAGATAAAGATTATCAGCTGCTGCTGTCTGAAGATCACGCTGCTGGTTAAAGCGCAAAGGTTGGCAAGTGCCATTAGGTTTGCCACTTTATGGTTTTGTTACTCTTATGTCATACACATAGATGTTTGGCAGGTGAAGCCTTTCCTGCAGTGGAGACAAGTGAAGGTTAAAGCTTCACTTGCTAAATGTCTGTGCAGACAGCCACAGTCCAGGGATCAGAAATGCCTCCGTTTATGAGTGGAGGGCGTTCCATCTGCCTTTTAAAGAGGTGGTTGTGAGGCCACTCTTAAAGAAAACTTTCCTGGACTCTGAGGATTGTAACAGTTATTAGCCAGTCATGAATATACTCTTCCTGGGCCAAAGTACTCAAGTAGGTGACTGCCGATTAATTATCTGAATCCATTTCAATCTGGTTTCTAACTTGGTCCTGTATTAAAATAGCCTTGATAGATTATTTTTGCTGGGAGACAACAGAGATGTGCAGCACCATTGGTTCTTCTAGATCAGCCTTCCCCAATGTGGCACCTTCCAGATGTCTTGGACTACAGCTTCTATCATCCCTGAACATTGTCCATGCTGGCTGGAGGACACCATGTTTGGGGACTGCCAAAACTAACCATGTTGTTTTTAACTGGTTTTTTTATTATGTGTGTTTGCTTAGTGTTGTTTTTCTCAGTGAATGTAAGCTGCCTTGAGTGCCATTTTTGGTAGAAGGGGGTATGAGTCAACTAAATAAGTAAATAATGCTGTCCTAAAACTGTCACCAATGTTTTATACCATCTATCACAGTATCCTTTTGGATAGCTCTCAAGATTGGGAAATGGAGGCACAGTGTGTCAGTGGTTCTGTTCCTACATGAAGAGGTGATTCCAGAAGGTGGTGTTGGTGGACTACCGCTCAACTCAATGACACTTATGTTATGGTGTCTCACAAGGTTCTATATTATTCTCTATGTTTTGTTACATCTATATGAAATCTCTGAATGAGGTTATCCCAACCTTTTGAGTGAAGTGTGAATGAATAACACACCCAGCTGTATTTTTCAGTTTACATTTCAATCAGGTAAAAAGAGGGAAGTGCTAAACTAGGGTCTCAGAACAGTAATGAACTGAAAGTGCTAAACCAGTGTTTCTGAGCAGTGACTGCATCTTCTCCATGTTACTTGCAGTCTAACAGGTATAGTAATTTTCAAGATTCTGTACACCCTCGCTGTGTGGTACCAGGAAATGTTCTCCTGCATCAGTGCCCAATCTACAGCCAAATTTTCCCTCTGGGATATTTATTTATTTATTTATTGCTTTATTTTATTCCATTTATATACCGCCCCATAGCCGAAGCTGTCTGGGCAGTTTACAAAAATTAAAAACATTGAACAATTAAAACACCGATATACAAAATTTAAAAGCATAAAGCATAAAAACAAGTTAAAATTACAATATCCTTCTGGGTCAAAGCACAACAACAACACAACAACACAAAACCCCTCATCATATGCTGTTAAATGCCTGGGAGAAGAGGAAAGTCTTGACCTGGCTCTGAAAAGATAACAATGTTGGCGCCAGGCGAGCCTCGTCAGGGAGATCATTCCATAATTGGGGGGCCACCACTGAAAAGGCCCTTTCCCTTGTTGCCACCCTCTGTGCCTCCCTTGGAGTAGGCAACCGGAGAAGGATCTTCGATGTGGATTGTAGCGTACGGGTAGGTTCGTGTCGGGAGAGGTGTTCCATCAGATATTGTGGTCCCAAGCCGTGTAAGGCTTTATAGGTTAAAACCAGCACCTTGAATTGGATATAGCCCCACAAGGCATGGCACTACCCTAAGATACAAGGGTAGCATTCAGTCCTATTGGATTTGTTGCTTGTGCAACAGTTCCAATGGCTCTGTTTCCATTTTACTTCTATGGAACATATGTGCTGCTCTGTGGTTGACTCATATGGTGTATTGGTGATGCGCAAAAGCACTGATGATGTAGGTCACCTGGGTCAAGGGTATGGTTCCCACAACAGCATAAACAGCCCTGATAGAGATGTAGCCCAAGAGTGGAAAGTAACAGCATGATCTGGACAACTCACATGACCTGCAATGCAACGTGGTAACTTAACACAGGGAGCTCCACCACAGAGGTAACAACAGGATCACGACAGAATTACAATTTCATTTTAAAAAATACCTATGTCATCCATATGGCTTATGGGATTGTTGTAGATAATGGAGCAATGTATTATAGGCAAGGAACACCAGTGCTTTTCAGCTTGTGATGCACAAGGGGGTTGATGCTGAAACATGTGCTTTCTGTAGCGAAGCCTCTCCCAATTGGGTGTATTCCAGATGTGTTGGACTATAACTCCCATCATCCCCATCCAACGTGTCTATTGGCTGGGGACAACAGGAGTTGGCCAACACATCTGGGATGCACCAGGTTGGGAAAGGCTGCTCTAAAACTAGGCTGTTAAAATACCCTGCCTGTGATTTTTCCCTTTCTTTCTTTCTTATTCAGTTTCTAATCTTCTTTTCTATGGCTAGTGCTGAACCAAAAAGGAGAGTGATTTTTATGAAAAAATTCCAGAGATTGCTTGAAAAGGGACTAAGATGTTTGCTTCTGCAGGAAGCACTGACCTTGAACAACTTCAGTTGCTCTCACATTCCTGAATGACTTACAGTGCAGTCTTATACCTGTTTACTCAGAAGTAAATCCTACTGAGTTCAGTGTAGCTTACTCTGGATTTGGCTAGATAACCATGCCCAAAAAGAGCTCGTCAATGGTTTCTCAGCAAACTGGAGAGAAGTATCGAGTGGGTGCCGTAGGGTTTAATCCTGAGCTCTGTACACTTCAATATTTTTGATTAATGATTTGGTGAGAATGCTTGGCAAATTTGCAGGCAACACAAAATTGGGTGGGATAGCTAATACCTTAGAAGACAGAAGCAAAATTCAAAATAATCATGACTGGTGAAAAAACTAGGCAGAAAACAACAAAATGAAATTTAACAGAGACAAGTGAAACGTTTTTCATTTATGAAAGAGAATTCAAATGCACAGGTATAAGATGGAGGATACCTGGCTTAAAAATAGCACTTGTGAAAAGTATCTTGGAGTTGGAGATGATCACAAGCTAAACATGATACAACCGTGTGATGTGGCTGCAAAAAAGACAAATGCAATTTTAGGTTGCATCAACAGAAGTATAGTTTCTAAATCACAGGAAGTGATAGTTCCAGTCAACTGGAATACTGTGACCAGTTCTGGACACCATACTTCAAGAAGGATTCAGATAAAATGGAATGTGCTCAGAGACAAGCAACAAAGATGATTAAGGGACAAAAATCAATCCTACAATAAAAGATTGAAGGAATTGGGTTTCTTTAGCCTTGAGAAGACTGAGAGGGGACATGACAACACTCTTCAAGTACCTAATGGGCTGTCACAGAGGAGAGTTGCAACCTGTTCTTTATCATCCAAGAAATAACAGACTTAAGTTACAAGAAGGCAGATCCTGGTTGAAACAGGAAGAACTTCCTAATGGGTCAGTGCAGTCAGATAAAGGAACCAAATGCCTAGGGAGATGGTGGGCTCTCTGTTGCTGGGGGCATTCAAGCCAAGACTCAACAGCCATCTGTCTGGGATGCTTCAGTGGGTTCCTGCACTGAGCATGGGGTTGGACTCAATAGCCTAAATGGCCCCTTTGAACTCTACTCCCAGGGAAGTGGATATAGGATTGCTAACTCAGATAACTTATTTGTCTAGTCCAAGACTATCAGCTCTATTTGCCCTCAGGATGTTAGACATATTTGTTTGGCTAAAACACGATAGGTACGGGAGGGGGGCAATTGGGGTGTTCAACACAGCCTGATTCTGTTATGAGCTGCACTAGCAAATAATGGTGCAGAACTAGATTAATGGACTTCTGCCTGTGGTTTCACAAGCTGCTACAAGATCCTGAATCAGTGCAGCAATGTAAGTCAATGAGGCATGGGTTTTAGGGTGGGGTGGGGTGGGAAAGGAAAGGAAAGTTTTATGGGGGGTCTCTGAGGAAACTTTTTGGCCTTCCTTAAAATCTTTAACTCGGGCATACTAACTCTAAACACGGAGGTTCTCTTTGGCTATGAATATAGCAATGTCAAGCCCTAACTATGAATTTGACGAAAAGCAGCTAGTGCCCATCACTACATCTGAGTGATTTCTATACATTAATTTACATTGTGTGAAGGAGCATCTCCTTTGATTGTTCTTGAATCTACTACTGTCAATCAATGGCACATCACAAACTAATTCTAAAATGGGGCCAAATTTATTTTCTACAACATTTTAGTTTCTCTGAACAGATTGCCAATTAATCGGCCTTTAAATCTGACAGAAGTTGAATGTTGCTCTTTTCTTTCTTTTTATCTTTCTTCCTCAATATAATTTCTTCAGAGATGTGATGACTTTTCCTGCTACCTCAGAACTCCAGTCTACAAAGCAAGCAACAAGTATGGGAAGCATTAAAACTCCACTAAGTTACCAGACAGCTCGTTCTTCAACCTCAATGGCTGAGAACTTTTCCCTTTTCAGACGTGTTTGAGCAAATAGGGTGAACAGAGAATATGCAAATAGCTTCCTTGAATGAAACACAAGCCTGAATCGGTGTTGGCAGATCACAGTATCACACCACCCTCAGCAGCCTGTGAGCTGAAAGGATCTTTTTAAACATTATTATTATTATTCAGATACTTGGCTGAAAAATCCTTTCTGCTGTCAATGGACAACAAAAAATCCTTTCAGAACAAAATAAAATTAGGACTTAAGCATTACACTCAAGTGCAGCCAAGAGGTTATTTTCGTTCAGTCAGTCAGGAGCTTCATGGTTTTCAGCTGTGTGTGTTTTAACTTCAAGGTTGTTCCAGGAACTTCTTTAGCTATTTCCCCCCAGCAAGCAAACAAGGAAGGCCAATTATGATACTCTGCATTTTAATGCCTACGGAAATGCAACAAATAGTTTACATCTCCTTTCCTACAATGTACAATTAAAAAACTTAACTTACATAAAATTCCCCAGAAGAATTTTAAAAAGACATAACACAAAGATATATTTTACTAGATTACTGCAAATCTCATAAACTAGATTGGTAAACAAATATTTACAATATTTGTGAATATTGTTTTTAAAGTATTGTAAGTTTTTGAAGCCCAGTTTTGTGTTTCAATCTAAGAAATGTACTATGCTTCCACTAAAGGGTATCATGGAGGACCCAGAGAATCCTGGTGGAGGAGCAGCAAGTTCAGCCTCAGAGACAGAGGTGGGTTTACTGAAATTAGGGTGACCATATGAAAAAGAGGACAGGGCTCATGTAACTTTAACAGTTGTAGAGAAAAGGGAATTTCAGCCAGTGTCATTTGTATGCAATTAGTACCTGGTGAAATTCCCTCTTCCTCACAACAGTTAAAGTTGCAGGCACTATACTAGAGTGACCATATACAAAAGAAGGCAGGGCCCCTGCAACTTTAACTGTTGTGAGGAAGAGGGAATTTCACCAGGAACTAATTGCATACAAATGACACCGGCTGAAATTCCCTTTTCTCTAAAACTGTTAAAGTTACATGAACCCTGTCCTCCTTTTCATATGGTCAGCTTAACAGAAATATATTGAACCCACTAACCCTCGGGTAGTATCTAATTGTGCCCCAGCACTAGCGCTAATATTGTTGTGCTAGCATAAAACAACACTTACACAACATAATTAGCACCTGCTAGGGCAATGAGACAAAGCAGCCACCAACATTTGGTGTCGCCAAAAATTTCAGTGACATATTGCTGCCTTTTCTTATTGTCCAACTATTTGTTTATGATGGTGCAACATCAGTAGCACTAATGATGAGGCACAGGGACTGTAGCTCAGTGGTAGAGCATATGGTTTGCATGCAGAAGGTCCTATGTTCATCTCCTGGCAGGGCTGGAAAAAACCCTGTCAGAAACCCTAGAGAACCACCACCACTCATTCTTGACAATACTGGGTTAGATGTACCAATGGGCTGATTTTGTATAAGGTAGTATCCATAGGGTAAAATCCAACATAAGTCCTAGTTACAGGATTTTCATTATAATGAATGAGACTTAAGGTATTTATTTATTTTTATTTATTTATTACATTTGTATACCGCCCCATAGCCGAAGCTCTCTGGGCGGTTTACATAGGATTAATACAATTAAAAACAATATACAAAAATTAAAACAGCAAAAACATACAACATACCACAATACACACACACATTTAAAACCACTGCAACAACCCAAAAAGCTACAAACCCAAAAACAAAACAAACCCAGGCTCAGATATTGCTAAATGTCTGAGAGAAGAGGAAAGTCTTGACCTGGTGTTGAAAAGATAACAATGTTGGCGCCAGGCGGGCCTCATCAGGGAGATCATTCCACAATTGGGGGGCCACCACTGAGAAGGCCCTCTCCCTTGTTGCCGACCTCCGAGTTTCCCTCAGAGTAGGCACTTGGAGGAGGGCCTTAGATGTTGAATGTAGTGTTCGGGTAGGTTCATGTCAGGAAAGGCGTTCCATCAGGTATTGTGGTCCCAAGCCATGTAAGGCTTTATAGGTTAAAACCAGCACCTTGAATCGGGCTCGGAAACATACAGGCATCCAATGCAAGCAATGCAAGTTAGTTGTGACTGCCTCCTAAATTCCCATTTATTTCAATGGGTCCACTCTAAGTAGAACTTATGTTGGATTTTACCCATAGTTCTCTATGTTGCTATGGGTACTACCCCTTGTGAAGAACCACTATTCTAAAAAAAAAATAGCCAGGAAGGAACTCAGTTCACCTTTAGCCTTTCTATCTCAGATTTGCCATCAAACATGAGCAAAGTGGGGCAGGCCTGTCCAACTATGTTGTGTTTGAAGCAATTTTATTCTAATCTATCATCACTAAATATAAACAACAAATATTGTCATAAATCTCTGATAACTGTAATGGCTTTGAGATGTTAGATGGAATTAATCCTAATCCCGCTCCATCTGTACCTACTGCATTACTGAAGGATACCTTAGTCAGGCTTCACAATACTGAATCTGATGGAATTCTTACATAATTCAAGCCAAAGTCTCAGTCTAACTCTTTCTTATGATTATTTCTAAAATTCTTCCAATGCACTGAAATTTTCCAGGCAAGATGCTAAAAAAAATTAAAAAATAATAAAATAAAATAAAATCATCACTAGAATGCTCTTGGTAAATTAATAATTATATCTTTTTAGAGCTGGCTTAAATAATACACTTTACCATTGTGATACATAGCCCATGCTAAGAAAACATCCCCCTGTCTCCTTGAGGCTGGAATCCTATACACACTTACTTGTCTCTTTGAATTCAATGGGACTTACTTTTGAGCAGACATGCATAGGATTGCACTGTATGTAGGAGTCCACATGGGACTCCTATTACATGGATTTGCCTGCCCTGCTGGCAGCCACCAATAATGTAGAACAGTGAGCAAGGAAACTGACTAAATGATGGGCTTGATTCACATGGTCAGCTCTGTGATGCTCTGAAGGATGGGGGCCAGTTAATGATACAGACATGGAAAATATAGAGTCTCTAGACCAGTTCTTATACAAGTTAAGTGACAATAACTATTTCTGCATGCCTTATGCTGTGTTCCCTGTGAAGGAACACAGTGCATGAAATAGTGCCAAGCAGAAATTATTGGTCTACAACAGGGATCCCAACCTTTTTGGACCTGTGGGCACATTTGGGAATTTGAGAAACTGCTATGAGCATCATCACAAAATGCCTAATCAATAGATTGCTGTTTTGGCATCTACCTGTTGCATTTATGGATCTTAGGCTGGATCTTATTCTGCAAAACCTTTTGTTTCATGTCTATTGGATGCCGCAGCATCTCTGTAATAAGGGATTGTCTAATTCAGCTAATTGCTGGTGGTGCAATACAACTAATGCTTCTTTTAAATGTATGTTTTGGCAAGGTCCAGTAGTTGCTTCTTTTGATGGGGAGAGATTAATAAACAGATAAATTTTGTACTGGAACAATCTTTAATATTCACTGATGTACACACACTTTTGAACGATTTATCTGCTTCGTGGAAGTTAACAAATGGTCAGTGTAAATGGATGCTCTGCGCTCCTTCAACAGCTAAAAGTCTGATATTACAACATTGGAAGGATAAACACTCACCTCCTATAATGCAATGGATTGATCACCTTACATGGCTTTCAATATATATAGATGCCACTTTCAAATGGATACTTATCTGAATATGTAGTCCGCTTTTGTTGAATATGTATAATTGCTAGAAAGTTGTATGTATTTCATACAAATCTATTACCTATATTAAAAAAATGAAATTTTAAAAAATTCAGGAGCCCACGGACACCATATTTGGGGGGGGGGGGCTTCATGAGCATAACTGGAGATGCCCATGGGCACCATGGGGACCCCGGTCTACAAAATACTTTTATTTGTTTTTTAAGAGGAGCAGCTCTTGGCCTTCAGTAAAGCAAAAAATAAAAATAAAAAATCTGGAAGGCTGCAAATCCATGTGTGAGACAGAAGGGGAGCTTTAAATGCTTAGGTAGTAATCCAATGTGGCTAAAACCTTTGATAATGTGCATCTAAACAAATTGCTCTCTGGCAGCCTCGCCTCTCACCAAATGGGTAAGTTCACCAAGTGGTTGGAATCTTACCCTAGTAAAGTGTATTTCCCCCTGAACACAGGGAAATTGGGCACTGGGAAAGAGAACTCAACTTCACACTTTCACACTGTCCCCAGTTCATCAACATTAATGTGAAGGACAAGTATAATCTCGAGTGTTTAAAAATACATCTCTTAACACATTCAACAGCTAAAGCACTGTCACAGCAGCAAGCATATCTGGAGATTAGCAGTCCAGGTCATGCGAACAGGAGGGCACTAGGTCTAGCATATTAGGGAACTTGGAGGAAGGCTGCTCTCATTAGGAAGAAGTTGAGGGAAGAAAGATCCAAGATGTTAAGAGAAGTGTGAGCCACTGAGCCCAAGGGACTCTCCCATCCCTTATAGCATCCTTCCCCAACTCGGAGTCCTCCAGATGTGTTAGACTACAATTCCCGTCACCTACATTCCAACAGATCTGAAAGGCACCATGTAGGTGAAGGTAGCCTTATAGTGACAATAATACAAGATTCTTTATAGTCCTTCTTAGGCATTGTCATAATTCACATAAATCCAACAGGGCTGTTGAAATAGGAGCACGTGTAGAATGTAGGGAATGGACGAGTGGATGTCTCTTACAACCTCATTCTCTCAATAGCAACATCTATATTGTTAGATCTCTCAACATGCTCTTGGAGATTTCACCATTATGGAACGAGGGTCCACCAGGCACTAAAAATTAATCAGCTTTAAAATCTCTGCTGTAGAAATAGCTTAATGAATCGATACAGCTGGCTTACTACTTAGTTATATGTAAGTGTTTATTTTGAGAGAGGCAGAGAACACTTATACGTATCTTCTACACTCCATTTTAAAGTTGTGACTAAATACAGCCATTATGGCTACAATATCAAGCCAGCTTCTCTCTCTCTCTCTCTCTCCCCCCCTCCCATTTTGCTGAACATCTAGCCTGAAAAAGAGCTCCAGGAAATTGGAAACCTAGCTCACTATTTTGTGACACTCTGGTTGGTCCTGATAAACTGTGATGTATAGATGAGCAACACTTTCAGAGGGAAAGTAAAAATTCTAAATCAGAGATGGGCAATGTGTGGGACCACACGTTGTCCATCCCTGCTCTAAATCCTCAACCTCCCATACATTTTAATATTTATGTGTGATAGAATTCTGCTTAAGCACCTGCTTAAGTTTTACGCCACAAGTCTATGCTGACTGCAATTCTTGCATCAAAATTTCTCTTAGTAAAATAATGTTTATCTCCTGCAAATGGAACCCTTATCCTATAGATCCAGCTTTATAGCTCTAGTGGAGACGTAAGTTAGGCTGGAGCATTCCCAGAGACCACATCATACTTAGAACTATGGATTTAGGAGAAGTGAATAAAAGAAACATTAAAGAAGTGAAGCTTAAGCAAACCTCAAATATGCAAGTTTTGAGAATATAAAAATCGAGAATTTAACAATTCAAACCCCTCACTATAGCCTTTTCCAACTCAAATGAATGTAAACCAATGAAAATAGTAAAATATTAATACATTAAAACAAATCAGACACTTAGGCTTCCATTGTGTGGCTTGAAATGACATTATTTTTCAATTTCAATTAAATTCCTTCACTTTCATGTAGTCAATCAGGAATTTGCACGGAGAGCCATTCGCATGGGGTAGATGAGGATTTTGCCCCAGGATTTCAGCATGTTTTGAGGGTAAAGGGATAATAAATTGCTAAAGCAGTTCCCACTGAATACCTTGTCTTTGGCATAAGTACAAATCAATGCTACTCTTTCTGTGGATATTTAGTTAATTCGGTTTTGCCATCTGTCTCCTAAGCTGTGCCTCTATTTTCATTATTCAAGCCTAGCTATAGTAATGATAGAAGGGTTAAGGGGGGAGGGGACAGCAAGCATGCAGATTAGCAAACATATTGACATGAGTTCCATGTACATGAAGCTCTTTATTAAAACCAAGCAAACAGGGAAGCAAATGTCTTAAAGCTTGCAAAGTTAAAAAGAAAAGAAAATGGTCCCAAGGAAAGGAAAAGTGCAAATTAGCCCCCAGCACAAAGGTGTTTCTTTAAACATGGTATCAAAACTTTGTTCTCTGAATAACCTTTGGGCTCCCTAGAAGTCTGTCAGAATGAGAAACAGGAGTTTTCAATGAGAACATCAATAATGACAGGAAAACTCTGAAATATGACTTGCTCACTGCTACCAATCTTCTGCAATATACAGCAGCAGCAGGGAGCAAAATAGCAAATGGCATCCCCTCCTACAAATAAAGATGCTCAGTACCCCCCTGAACACACACAGAGTTGGTTTTTAAAGGAATATATTATTTCAAATCAGTTGTTATAGCAAGCATAATCTATGCTACTGACTCCTCCTCGTGTAGGGCTGAAAACATGCACCTCAAAAAACTGAGGCAGGGCCAAACTTAAATATTTGCCGTAAGCGTCTGTGGGCCTATTTAGACAATACGCTATGGTTTGTCTGCTAACCCTTCTGCGGCAAGTGGTTAGTGAGCGAATTAAGCACCATGGTTAGCAATGGTTCACACAGCATGTAAGCCATAACATTTAGCTGAAAATGCTTAACCATCATGATTTAGTGTGTTGTCTGAACAGGCCCAGTATATCATATGGCCCTACCCATTTCTGCTGCATTTACCCATGAGGAATTATTTGAGTAGTGTGATCCTATATATGTTGTTTACTCAGAACCTATACCATAACATCCTGCTTTCTCTGTGTGTGGGACATTTGTAGTCTGAACTCTGCACATATTCTGAGGCCCTGTCTGCATTATTTCACTTTTGCAAGTTCTATGGGCAAGTACTGAAAACGGATACTTGTGCTGAGCTCCCATGAGCCCTTTCTGTTCCTCTCTCCATTGCAAGTTGAGACAAGCACATTTATAAACCTTCATTACCTAAGATGGTCTCCTAAATTCTATAAAACAGTTTGCTTTATCATGACTGTTGGGCTGAATTGTTACAAATAAGCCACCTATATTGACTTTGGGGTAGAAAAGTGGGATACAAATAAAATAATACATTAATAAAATATGTTTTACTTTCAAAAGGTGCTGAAATCGAACTGTGGATGATTGCGGAAAGAGTGCCAAACAGAATTAGCCCTTTCCACATGCAAATGGTAAAACTTTAAAGATGCCCCCATCCCATGTACCGAATCTGACTAGACTGGCAACTGAACCTTACTTCAGTATTGGTGATACGACAGGATCTTCCACCACACCTGAGGACAGAAGGTTAGCTTAGGGAGAGGACAGGCTAGCGTAGGGGAAATAGCTGCCTCGGGTGCCAATTTTAGTGGAAAGGCAGGATATCAATTAATTAAACTAACAATTAACAAACAGCAGGAGGGGGCTGCCTCTTACCTCCCAATATCCACTTCCTATGACAGCCAACTCATTTTGCCTAATCATGACACTGGCACAGTTTCCAAGAACATCCAGAGATGCAAGGTTTGGGAATTAAATGGAACATTAATTTTGTTCTTGTAGTGGGGTTGTAGTACTAATGATCTTCAGAAATAATCATATGTTTTGAGGGAAATATCTTCTAAACTTTGCAGTTAAAAAGCAAGTAACAAGGCCAAGTTCATGGTTTCCAGATAACATTATTTCTAGAGGAATGTGGGTATTTGGAAGACATAATCCAAACTGGATGTGTGTGATTCTGATAGAGAATAAAGGTGCTATTCTACCCATGACAAGGAGTGGTTGGAGTTACTACTACTGTGTTTACATTACTATTACTATTTTAATTATTACTATTAATGCTGTTGTCTCAGTATTCCTTGAAAACGTCAGAGCAGATCTGGAGCTGATAATAAGAAAAAGTAGTAACAGGGAAATGTAAGTTATTTTTACTATTTTAAGACTCATGGCAAGGGAATATGTTCCTACCAAAAACTATCCTACAACGAATCCCTGTAATATGTACCATATTAGCTTAACTGGACTGGACCAGTAAACCAGCATTCAGGGAAATGAGATGGGCACTTTAGGTAAAGTCTACTAAAGCTGAGAGAAGTCCAGGCTTGCACCAATTTACAGAAAGCAGTTCCCCCTAGTGGAAACAAACATTAATCAAGGTTCAATGTTAATTAAGCCATTTTCAGAAATATGGTAAATTCCTATCATTCATCTGTAAATGAGGACGGAACCACTGCCATCAACAATGCTGATCCCCCAATGAACATTATTTCTCCATTCTATCCAGATATCAGAATATCAAGTTTTAGCTGAGTAAAGTGCAATCCTATAGGATCCACCCTGGGTACTCATAAGCTTCCAAACTTGGAGGCTATGAGTATCCTATGCAATGCAGCATACTGTGCTGCTCTGCATTTAAGCTAGATGGGCGATTTTGCTCATCTAGCAAAAGCTTCAAGGACAAGAAGGGAAGGAGGCAGGGACAGCCATAGGATCTTCCCTTTTCCCTTTTCCATGCTCCATTTCCAAGCACAGAGACAGAGCCGGCGCAGAGAGAACCACACTGGCTATGAAGGGGTGGGGGAGAGCACAGTTTCTGGCCTCCAAAGTTGGAGCCCTCTTTCTGACCTCACAACCTATAAATCTAAACAATCCTGTATTCCTCCTGAGATTGTTCTCTCCAGTGCTAAAATGATTAATTGCAAATTTAGAAATGATTATAATATTGAGGATTACAGTGCAAAGGTTTCCTTAGAGCACACACACCTATATAATAAGTATAGGCCACATGGTCAGATGGAATCGCATTCTCCTCCCTCAGAAACTTTCCAAATCTGAGCCTAACAGTACAATCCTATGCTTATCTATACAGAATCAAGTCTCACTGAGTTTAGTTGGGCTTATTCCCAGGTAAGTGGATATAGGATAGGAGCCTTAGTATTTTCTGTAAACATTATAAAATAATGTAATTGAGTTGGCTTTTGGTGGGTATGGATTAAGCACTTGGTACATTTAAATTGGATATTTATGCTTATGTTTTAGCATATTGTCTTTAGGGTGGATCAGGGTAGACATTTAAATAAGTAAGGACAATATGCTATAATAAGGATGTAGTAGCTACAATCCTTATTATAGAAGTACATCTCACGCTAGATATAGTGTGCTTAGATGTACTTGTAGATGCTTTGCTATAGCTAAGCTCTGTAATAAGTATCATAGTATCATCCTTTTTCAAGGACTCTCAGTTCTTCAGCTTTAGAACAAAATCTTCAACAGCACTAACAGTTAAATGGGGAAAAGGGGGGAGGGGGGGAAAGGAATATTTAATAGATGTAGTCCCATTAATGCTGCTGTATTTCCCCTCTCTGGGATTAGTTTCAGAGATCATAAAAATCAGACTCAGTTATTAGCACTCTAGCTAAACTCCAGGGCTTAAATGAGCCAGGGCCAGAGTCCCTGAAACAATCTATTTTCCAGAACTCTAATATACAAAATAATAAAGATGATGATCTGTGCAGTGCTTTCCCTTTACCACAGAGTAATTTATAACCAGCTTCATCACATCTGTGGGCAGAACTAGGCTTGGTAAGAAATATCGGGCTGTCCACCCATAACATAATCTTGGTGCTTGTTTGGAAACTGTAGAACCTTAACGTTATTTTTGTAAACCATAGGTTTTTTGTTTAATGAATTTCATGGCTTTGTATAACAGATGACTGGATATTATACAGCTGACAAGCAAGCCAGCATCAGCTAGGATGTTACACCATTTTGACATCCAATATACAATCAAAGCTAGTGATATGTGTTGCACCCACTTTTCAAAATAATCAATGAACCCCAGAAGTTATGCTCTCTCACTTGAAATCTGAGGAGTCTCATTTGAACTTTTCAATAGCCATTGTCCAGAGATAAAAGCTTTCTATGACTGACTCATGAAAAGAAGCATTTTATGTTTTGTGTCTGCATTTGGAGACAACTTGAAAAATTGTTCTACTGGAATAAAAAATCCCTGATTAATTCTGGGAGCACACAAGATGATACAGGAAAATATCCTATATTAGAATAAGTTACAGTTTACTATATTAATTATTATAACTCATTTTATGCCACATGCTTTTTCTTCTGTTTGCATCTTAAAGTAGCAGATTGTGATCATGTTTGTGGTCAAGTTTCAAGCCTGCAGGGGCTGCATTTCCATCCATAGATATTTACTCAAAAGACCCATTGAATTTCCTTGGTTCTTTAAAAGCAATATATTTGCTTTTAGATTTGCCACTCTCAGCACCCCGTGTGTGCTATGTATGCCTGCTCCGTCTGTCCTATTGTTCCTGCAAGGCCCAGCCAGGGGAAGTCAATAAATTAAACCCAGGGATGAAGGATGGGATTCCATCAAGTTCAGCTGAGAGCGGGTGCTGTAGAACATGGACCTAACAAGAACGGTGAGGCCAGGTTTCTGGCAGACCCATCTAGGCAACTTTATGGCCTGATAATACCTCTGTTTGGTAGCCTGCAGAAGCCTCATAAAGCAAATGGGCACATGAACACTGTCATTATGGTCTGCCACTTTGTTTGTCTTTAGTAGTCTGAGGTCCAGACCTCTTCAGAAGGGGGAATAGTGTTATGTCATAGGGTGACAGGCCATCCAAAATGGTGGCCAGCACAACATCTTGTGATACTAAATTCTATAGTTAATCAGAACTGTACACAGTATTCTAAGTGTGGTCGCACCATAGATTTGCATAAAGGCAGTATTCTCAATTATTTTTCTTATAATGCCTAACATGGAGTTTGCCTTCTTTACAGCTGCCACACACTGGGTTGACATTTTCATTGAGCTGTCAACCACATTCCCAAGGTTTTTTTTCTTGTTTAGTCACTGCAGGTTCAGATCCCATCAGTGTATATGTGATGTTGGGATGCTTTGCTCCAGTGTGCATCACTTTACAAATGCTTACGTAGAACTGTTGTTGTCATTTTGATGCCCGTTTTCCCACTATGGAGAGATTCTTTTGGAGCTCTTTGTAATCTCACTTCATTTTAAAAACCCTAAATATTTTGGGGTCAGCAGCAAATTTGGCCATCTCACTGCTCACTCCTAGTTCCAGATCAAATTATTATTATAATTAATAATAATAATTAGTAGACGTAGTAATACATTTATTAGTATTACATTTATATCCTGCCTGTTTTCCTCTTGCAAGGAACCTAAGGTGGCTTACATGATCCTCCCCTATTTTATCAGCACAACAACCCTGTAGGGTAGAAGAGTCAGTGTGTACCCCAAAGCACCCATGGTAGAGTTGGTGACATTCTGAATTCTCTTAGCTTGTCTTATATTTTTTAATCAGGTTGAAAAAACTATTGTGTATTCTTTTCTCCAGTAGCAACATTTTTGACAGGCTTAGTATAGGATTCATATTTAGAGCAAAAAAACACAAAACTAAACTAAAAATTATTATTATTATTATTATTATTATTATTATTATTACACTTATATACCACCCCATAGCCGAAGCTCCAAATTTGGATAGTTTAAAATTAAATTGAGCAATATTTCTAAATAGCCACATGGCTATTCTTGGTACTGGGCCAGATGTAGTGATATAAGAGGATGTTCAGACTCCATTTAGTTAATCAGTTGCAAAGAAGCTTCTCTAGTAAGAAGGAAGGGGAAAGCCCTGGACTGATCATTCTTTCAAGTGCCATATCTCCCCCCACAATAACCCATGAGGTAGGTTAGGCTAAGAGTCTATGGCTCAATTTGGACGACACGTTAATCAACGGTTGTTAATTTAAACAACCGTCAGTGGGTTAACCTAACGTGTCGTCCGAATTCAGCCACACCACGGTTAACCAACCCACAGTTGTTTAAGTCGCAGTTTTAAACAACGGAGTTAAACAACTCACTTGTGAGTTGTTTAAAAGTTAGTCAATTGACTTACGTGTTGTCCGAATTCAGCCACTTGAGGTGCATGGGTTAAACAACCGAGGTGAGTACGTTAACACAAAAGACCATAGAGGAGAACGGCAAGAGCAGTAAAAAGCGAGCGGCCGCTCAGGCGTGGATGAAATGGATCGCTGGTTTCACCGCCATAGCAACCGGGACGCCCGCCTCCCCCACCAGGCAGCCCGCACAGAGATCTAAAAGGAGCCAGCTCCTGCAAGCACTCACACAGGGTGCCCAGTCAGCCACCCAAACGGACAGGGAAGCGCACCAGAATGGAGCCAAGGCAAAGGGGGGGAGGGGGAGACGGAACAAGCAACAACCCCAGGCGCCCAGGAACAAGGGGTAGCCCCCCCACCCCAACAGGGGGAACGACACCCCATCCAGAGTAGACCCCCACCGCAACGCCACCCCCACCCTCGCATCTCCCAGAAGGACGAGGGACGGGGAAGCAGCATCCAGATAGCTCCCCCCCCCATTCGCCTACAGCGAGCGTAGGCAAAGCCTATCCCCAAGACGCTAGAAATGCCTAGGCAATTGGTGCCCGTGGGCGACAGCCAGCCACCTGCGGATGTTGTGGAAACCAACGAAGGCATGCACAACAATCCCAAGGACACGAAGAGGCCCCGGCCACCAAAGACAACAACGCTTACGCACAGGGCACATTCACAGCAAGCACTAGAGCCCACCAGCACCCACCGACACACATCCACACGGGACTGGGAAAGGCAGCCCAAGGCACAGACCACCCTCACCACCGAACCACATACCCATTGGCAACATGGAGCCAGAGGGAGAGGGGCCAAGGGACGATCCGGCCGATGACACCGGCTCACAATCCCCTGAAGAGGGGAGCAGCCAGGACCCCCAGGAAAGACGCAGAGCGCTGCGCTGGTCCGAGGAGGAGATCGGCCACTTCATAGAGCTCTGGGGGAGCCCGGAAGCCAGGAGGATCATGGCCACTGCCAGGCACGATAAGCTCTACCCATGGCTAGCCGAGAAAATGCAGGAACGGGGATACGACCGCAATGGAAAGCAATGCAAGGATAAGTTCCACGGACTCAAGAGGAAGTTCAAGGAGGTCGTCACTCACAGTAAAAGAACCGGCGCCCAGCCATGCACCATGCCCTTCTACGACGAACTGTCATGCCTGCTGTTGGAGCGTCACGACGTCGTCCCGGGCCACACGGTGGGCAGCGGGGTCGCCACCAACGAGCCTCCGCGCACGCGTCCATGAGCACGGCTGGACCAAGGGACGCAATGGGAAGAGGGCCACACCGCACAGAAACAGGAGCCTCCGGCAAGGCCGGTCAACCCACGGCCAACACCCCCTGCCAAGGCAGCCCTGAAACCATCATCCGCTCCTCCTGCCAAGGCCCCCCCGAAACCATCATCCGCTCCTCCTGCCAAGGCCGCCCCGAAACCATCATCCGCACCCCCTGCCAAGAAAGTTGCGAGGGCAGCAGCTGAAGCATGTCCGGCCAAGGCGAGGCCGACGAGCCGGCCCGCAGCATCCCAAAGTCCATCAGTGCTTGCGAGGCCGACACCCATGCCGCCCAGGACACCCACTGCCTCAAGGAGCATCACCCCCACGCCAGCCTCCTCCAGCAGCAGCAGCCCCATGGTCTTCCTACGCCTCATCTGTGTGGACATGCAGGTAGAGGACCCCGCGCCTACCCCCCTGGTGCCAGAGACCCAGCAGGGGGAGGAAGAGCCAGGGCCGTCCCGTACGTGGGACACTCTCGCGAAGGGGAGCGTGGCTGCCACCGTAGGGCGAGTGGCACGGCCAGTGCCAGCGCCAGTGCCACACACACGGCTAGGGTCCTCGAAACATGCAACTATGGTGCAGGGAATACCGCATGGGATCCTGGATGTCGTGACGGAGACGGGGCCTGTGTCCCAGGAGGAACAGGACGAAATGGAGCTGCTCATGGAACAACAGGTGGGCAATGTGCTCGAGCCTGAACTGTCGCCATCCCAGGAAGAGCTGCTGCATATTGATACGCAGGCCCCCGATGAAACGTACGTGGAGATGGAGGCGATGGAGGCGGAGGCGCCGTCGGAAGTGGAGCTCGAGGCCGGGGAGGCCGTGCTGGAGCAGGAGATCGAGGGGTCCCCACAGCCGGAGGACGAGCCGATGAAGGGAGGGGCCCCCCTAGAGGAGGAGCCGCCACCACCGCACATAGGCGAGCATGGTGAGGTTGAGGCCGAAGAAGCCCGTTCCCTGACCAACGCGCAGAGGTGTGTCCGGATGCGCAACAGGCGCAGGGCAGACCGGCTGCAGGTGGCGAGGGAGTTGGTCTCTGTCACGGAGACAACTGGGGAGCGCATCCACGACCTGTTCACATGCATGGTGGCCGAGGAAGAGGCCAGGCGCACCAAGGAGCGCGTCCTCACCATGTGGGTCACGCGCACTGCCGCACAAGCCGTGGAGGAGTGTGCCCAAGCCACACGGGAGGCGGGGAGGGATGTGCGTATAGGTCTGGAGCGCCATGTCACCGGCATGACCGAGGCCATGGCCGCCACCGATGCCATCATCGACCGAGGCATGCGGGAGCGCACAGCAGCCATCAACCGCCAAACTGAGGTGCTCAGGGAGCTTGCCCAATCCTTCCGTGGAGCCTACCATGGGCCACCACAGGCTGCGCCCTACATGGGGCCGAAAGGATACATGGCGCTGCCGCAGCAACAGCAGTACATGCCCCCACCGATGGCCGCACCGTACTGGCCCCACGGTCGGCGGCGTCAGCAGCAGGTGCCTCAGGGAAGGCAGGGGGGGCGGCCGGAGGGCAGGTGCACCGGTGCATAGGCGGCTGCCCAAAGAGGGGCCGCGCCATCCCACGTGACACCGATGATGAGGGAGAGGAGGAGGGGGGCGAGGAGGCAGAGGAGGAGGAGGAGGAGGAGGAGGGGGTGGAAAGGCTCACTCAGGACGACATGGCCTAAGGCGAGGTCGTCCAACGAGCCCCTAGACCCATCCCCCATAGAACCATAGGGACGTGCAGTTGTATACTCTCCCGCACCCCTATACGCGATAGGACCCCGTTAGATACGCGTCCCTCTGGCCGCCGCCTCCCTCAGGCCGGTCTAGGCGCTCAAGGCTATGTCCATCAGCATCCCAATGCAACAATGTTGCACGCGCTGGATGCCTCTCGTCCCCGGCCCTATCTCCCCTCATTGCAGCCAGAATCAGGCGTGATGGCATCACCCTACAGGTCCAACGGCCACCAAGCAGGGCGCATTGTCCAACGCCGAAGGGCCCTTCAGCGCGGAGGTTGGTAACTGGGCTGTTAGGTGTTATGCAGTGGTGTTGGTGTGGCCTCCGTGTCACTGATGGCTCTCCCTCTCCTCTCCCCCCTTCTGTTCTCGCCTCCCAGGGAAACTGCGCTCCCTCCGTCGTGCCATCCGTAGAAGGCAGAGGGCCCAAAAGGCACGCCGTCTCCACGCTCTGGAGGTGGCCCTGGGAGAAATAATACGTTGCATTCGATGTCTGGAACGAAGCATCCGGCGCCGGCCGAACCACGGCCAGCCATAGGGTATTTTGGCAGCTTGGAGGCTCACGCCCAACCCCCCTAGTCGCAGCGTAGTAACGGCCCGCTCTGCCGATTCCCCATAACGCGCCCCACTCCGGCCGCTTCCTGTCACTCCCCTCAGCCTTGCAGGTGCGCTTTAGCGTAAACAAATCCTCCTGCCCTCCCATTCCCACGCTAACGATGTTGATGGTCCCATGCTCCACCTCTAGCCCCACCTCCCTCCACCCTCCTGCTCCGTCTCGCCCACCGCTCCTCCCGTCCTGCCTGCCCCCTCTCCGGCCCGCCCGGCATTTGCAAGGATGTCCCGGAGGGAGCTCGCGACGGCCTGCTTGCAAGGAGTGATCCAGGCGGCCACACAAAACCACGGCGATGCCGACGAGGAGGACCTATTCCGTGCCCGCCTACGCCAGCTAGGTGGAGCCATGCCCGCGAAACCAGTGTTCGGGACTGGAGACCTTCCGCTGGCCGCTCAGAGCGACGGAGGCTGTGCCTTGTCTCCGGGCCACCATCCTGCCACTGGTGCGTCCCCGTGCAGCCTCCACATTGCTTGCGGAGAAGTTGGCTGAAGGCGCGGCCGAAGGAGCCCTCTCGACGTCGGCCGAGCTTCTTGCCGAGCGTGAGAGCGTGCGCCGCTGGGTGCTCTCCCGGACGGATGCTGTGTGGCATGAGATGCAGGACTTGGAGAACTGGGACGAGGAGCGCTTCCGTGGGAGCTTCCGCATGTCTCGGGCGATGTTCGAGGTGTTGGTGGCTGAGGTGACCCCTGTCCTACAGCGGGAGTGTACAAATATGCGCAGATGTATTCCAGTCTCCCGTCGCCTCGGCCTCACATTGTACAAGCTGGCGTTCAACGTGGGCTACTTGCCCCTGTCGACCATCTTCAGGGTGGGCGTGTCTACCGCGTGTGAAATCTTCCGTGAGATGGTGAGCGTGCTGAATGAGCTGTACCTGGCCGACGTCATCCGGGTGGGGGACAAGAAGGAGAACATGCATGGCTTCCGTGCCCTGGGCTTCCCACGGGAGGTGGGGGTGATGGACTCGACCCACGTGCGCATCCTGGCCCTGCCCACCCATGGCGAGGGGTAGTTCAACTGTAAGCATTTCTACAGCATGGTTCTGCAGGCAATTGTGGATGCCAAGGGCCGCTTCCTGGACGTGTATGCAGGCGTGTCTGGGCGGAGCCACGACACAGCTGTCTTCTGGAACTCCCCCCTGGCTGCCAAGCTGACATCGGGGCGCTTCCTGAAGTCTGGTCCTGCTTCTGTGTGTGGGCATGTGGTGGGTCCGCTCCTCCTAGCCGACCAGGCCTTCACCCTGCAGCCGTGGCTGATGGCCCCGTACTGCTACCCGCGCACCAACATGCAGCGTAAATACAACTACTACCATTGCCTGCCCGTGGAGCGTGCCTTTGGGCGTCTGAAGGAGCGCTGGCGCTCCTTGTTCAGCTTGTTGGACTTGCAGGCCATCATTCCGGACGTGATGGTGTGCTGCTGCATCTTGCACAACATCTGCGAGTCCCGTGGGGACGTGTTACTGGCCGAGCACCCCGACCTTCCTCAGGAGGGTGAGGACGCCGACGCCATCACTGTGGATGGGCATGACATCGAGCCTTTGCCGGGGCCAGAGAACCCCGTTGGGGAGCATCGCGCCTGTGCAGAGGCGTCCTGTGCAGAGGCATCAGAGCATCAGTGCCTGGATCTGGCTGCGCTACCCCGAACCCATGTGAGCGTCGGCTGTGTACTCCCATCTGTGGACTGGCATCTCTCCCTGACATGCCGCCCCTCTCCACCTCGTCCCCTTGGCACATTCTGTGCTTGGCTCCCTGGGGGCGTGGCCTTGGCCGTCCCCTCTTCACCGCTGTGCCTTCCAGCCGCCTCCTCCTCCCTTCCCGGGGGCACCTGTCCTTTCTGTGGGCTCTGCCCTGGCATACTGGTGCCCATGTGCCATCTTGCCCATGTCTGCCTTCCCTGCTGAATAAAGTTTTGCAAACCACCCCACTCTTGCCTTGTTTCCTGTGTGTGCGAGAGACGCTTTAGGAGGGAGTGGGGGGGCTGTGGGCTGTGGGTCTTCCTGGCGACTGGCAGGTCCCCCATGTAGGGTGGGTGGTGGGCGGCTCCCTGGGGCGTGGGTGCCAACATTGGACTTGCAGCGCTGAGCGTGGGGTGCGGATGTTGCATTGGTGCGGCCGGTCCTCCTGGCAGACTCTTTATCCGAGGCTGCTGAGTTCCGCCCCCTGACTGAGGCAGCCAGTGGGGTTTGGGAGGCGTGTCCTGCATCATCCAAGATGGCGGCACCCATGGTTTTCGGCCGCATTGCTTGCTGGGATACCTGCTGGAGGACTGCCGGAGTTCGGTAAGTGGGGAAAATGGAGGACGGGCTGTCTGTCAGAACTGAGTACGTTATTAACCACCAGGGTGGTTAACTTAACTTTGCATCCCCTGCTGCAGCGTGTCGTCCGAATTGAGGCCACCTTTTTAACACACCGTCAGTGGGTTAAGTCTTCTCAGTTGATTAACGTGTCGTCCGAATTGAGCCTATGACTGGCCCAAAACCATCTAGTGAATTTCTTCTCCTGCTCACTTTCACAGAAATGTAAAACAAATGTTTGGTAATGTTTGGGTGCTACTTTTACCCTCACAACAACCCTGTAAGATAGGTTAGGCTGGAAATCTATGCCTGGCCCACTCCCTCTTTCATAAGAATCTGCCTCTTTCATAAGAATCCACATACATCAAGTGCAACACAGAGAATCTACCGTTTTTCATACTATTGTTCAAGAATTAGGATTCTTTTGCCCATTATGCCTTACATGGAAGTTGCCTTTTTCACAGCAGTCAGGTTGACATTTTCATCAAGTTATCCACCTCCCCTGCCCCAAATTCTTCCTTGGTCATTAACAGCTAGTTAGCTCAGATCCTAACAGTTTATATGTGAAATTGTGATCCTCCCCCCAATGTGCATCACTTTATACTTGCTTACATCGAACAGCATTTGCCAATTTGATGGCCAATCTCTTGGTATGGAGAGATCTTTTTGGGGCTCCTCACAACCCCCTTTGTTTGGTATCATCACCAAACATGACCACGTCAATGTTCACTTCCCCCCTCATTCTAATATTATGAGAAATGGAGAAACTGCCTCCCTATCCACTTTCTGCACAACATGCATAATTTTGTATACCTTTATCATGTCTCCTCTATTCACAATTTGTTTAAGGCTGCAGCACTTGCCCTGAGAAAACCACACTGCTTATGGTTAAACCAAAACCCAACAATCATAAGAAATACTAAGAGAAGCCATATGAACAAAAAGGAAAAGGAAGTATGAGCAAAAGCGTAGTACTTATTTAAATACTTTTGCCCTAGTTTTAGCAGTGTACAAAGTAAAAGACTCCTGAACAAACTTAGCAGTCACAGAATAAGAGGAGAGGTCCTCTTATGGATCAGTAATTGTTTAAAGAACAGCAAACAGAGAGTAGGAATAAATGGTAAATTCTCCCGATGGAGGGAAGTAATTCCTGGGGTCCCACAGGGATCAGTATTGGGAAAAATGCTTTTCATCTTGTTAATAAATGAACTGGAATTAGGAGTTGAGCAGTGAAGTGGCCAAGTTTGCCAATGACACCAAATTATTTAAGGTTGTTAAAACACAAAGGGATTGTGAAGAACTCCAAAGGGATCTCTCCAAGATGGGAGAGTGGGCATCCAAATGGCAGATGTGGTTCAATGTAAGCAAGTGTACGGTGATGCATGTTGACGCAACCCCCTCCCTCCAACTTCAAGTAAAACCTGATGGGATCCGAGCTGGTGGTGACCGAATAAGAAAGAGATCTTGGGAATCTGGTGGACAGCTCAATGAAAATGTCAACCCAATGTGTGGCAGCTATAAAGAAGGCAAACTCCATGTTAGGCATTATAAGAAAAGTAATTGAGAATAAAACTGCCAGTATCATACTGCCTTTATACAAATCTATGTATACTTAGAATACTGTGTACAGTTCTGGTTACCACACCTAAAAAAAAGATCATAGAGCTGGAAAAAGTGCAGAAAAGGGCAACTAAAATGATTAAGGGACTGGAACATCTCGCCTATGAGAGAAAGTTACAACAGCTGGGATTGTTTAGCTTGGAAAAAAGGAGGGTAAGGGGAAACATGATAGAGGTGTCCAAAATTATGACTGGTGTGAAGAATGTGGATAGGGATACATTTTTCTCCCCTCCCATAATACTATAACCAGGGGTCATCCCATGAAGCTGATTGGTGGGAGATTCAGGACAAATAGAAGGAAGTACTTTTTCACACAGCACATAGTTAAATTATGGAATTCAGCACCACAAGATGTAGTGATGGCTACCAATTTGGATGACTTTAAAAGGAGGTTGGATAAATTCCTGGAGGGAAAGGCTATCAACGGCTACTAGTCCTGATGGATATGTGCTCCCTTCAGTATCTGAGGCAGTAAGCCTGTGTGCACCAGTTGCTGGGGAACATGGGTGGGAGGGTGCTGTTGCACCATGTCCTGCTTTGTTGGTACCTGGTTGACAGCTGTTTGGCTGCTGTATGAACAGAGTGTGGGACTTGATGGACCCTCGGTCTGCTCCAGCATGGCACTTCTTATGTTCTTAAAATGACCAGAAGTAAAATGTAAGATCAATATAGGATAAAAAGGGCACAATAATATTTACAGAAATCACAACAGAAATAGTACCTAGCCCCTACTGAGAGCCCATGACATATGGAGAGAATCAAGCAGCGGAGTAAGAGAACACAGACAGACACACACACACACACAGCCAACAAGAAAATATCTTGTATATTGTAGGATTATTATTCTGCTGAAAAGAAAAGGAAATATTTACCCCTCTACCCCCCACCCCCACCCCAGAGGCTCCAATTTTGAAAATGCTGCAATCATCTGCATGCTTACCTGGGAGTAAGACCCATTGCATTCAATAGAGCTTACTTCTGAATAGACTGTTAGTACTGTTAAGGGAATCCATGAGGCAGGCAATGGATTACTTTTGGGTAGACTGCTAGCACTGTTAAGGGAATCCACACACACAAAGCAAGCAAGCAAGGAAGATTTTAATTGTAGGAGTATTGTTGTGCTGGAATGAAAACGAAATCTTTACTTCCAGGATTCCCCCAATACCCCAGGCTCCAATTTTAAAAATGCTGTAATCGTCTACATGCTTACCTGGGAGTAAGACCCATTGCATTCAATGGAACTTACTTCTCAGTAGACTGCCAGCACTGTTAAGGGAATCCAGGAGGCAGGCAGTCACGCCCCCTGGCCTCTCAATATTCTAAGCCAGTTGGAGAAGGGGAGGGAGGGAGAAAGATGCTACTCCCCATGCGTTCTTTAGAGGGAACTCCATTGGTTACTATGGGAGCTTATAAATTGAATTTAAAACAAACTAAAGGGGATTTTAAGAAAATAACACCTATTCTATCAATTCTAAGGTAAAAGGAAGAGGATATCGTTTGGAATTTTAATTATTTAACCTGTCAATTCGTAAGGGGACCTTGACAAAAACTATCTCCAGCCCAGTCTCAAATACCAAAGTGAGCCTGAGAGCTTTCCCCCCTTTTCAAATTTAAACTGCCCTCCTTTCCTCAATCTTTCACCAAACTTCTTGAAATTTTCAGGTTATGTAAAACCAACATTTCTTTCTGGCACACGTAAATTTCAGGAAGATTGGTGAAACATTCTCGATTTTATGAATGTTAGAATGATCACCCCCCCAATTACCCCTTTAACATGGTGGAATGTGTTTTTTACTGAGTGATCTTAACAAGAGACTCACGACTGAATTTGGACAACACGATAGTCAATGGTGGGGCAATAATCAACTTTACAGTTGTTCATCTAGGGGGTACTCCCCTCACAACATGGTACTAAATAATCAACTGTGGTGTGGACTAGGAGCAGCACTGAGTTGACTATGGCAGCATTCGGACGACACGATAGTCAATACAACTGACGATTGTTTCCACCCCACCAGTTGCTTATTGTATCGTCTGAATTCAGGTCTCTTCATGTTACTCCAGCTTCTGATGTCATTAGACTCTGGCTGAATTCAGACAACACATTAAGCAATGGGGGGGGGGACAATTGTCAGTTGTGTTGCTTATTGTGTTGTGTGGAGGGTAATACGCTGCTCACAAACTACTGATGGTATGCTATTCCACCCAAATAAGCAACTGAGAGAAGCAATTGGCTTGCAAGTTGTTTAGCTCAAAGCCAGTTGTTTAAAGTGTTGTGGGGAGGGATGAGTGGGTTAATGGCATGTGGTGAGTGGGTTAAAACACAAGCCCATAGAGGCAGGAGGCAAGAGAGACCAAAGCGGCGGCTGCCACTCTGCTACAACTGGTGCAACTTGCAGAGGCTGCTGGGATAGAACTGGGAGGACTGGGGGAGAAGGGAGGGTGGGGAGAGGAGCGGGGGTTGTGTCAGTCAAATGCTGGGTTGACTATTAGTCCACTCAACGCCAGCCCCAACCACCCACAGTTGTGTAGGAATATATTGTGTGGGGAGTACCCACAAAATAACCAACTGTGAGTTGGCTACTCAACCCACCATTGACTAATGTGTTGTCTGAATTCAGCCTAAGTGTTTCTCTGCCTATTCCAAACCATTAGCTACTCCTGGGGTGGGTCTGAAAAAATACAATGTAATGGCATCAGGATAGAAGGCACTAGAATTAATGGAGAAGGGGGCAAAATGGAAGACCGCGCTGCCTCTTTGGGTGGCAGCCCTATGTTTTGCGCAGCATTTAGGACAAAGGCCTTCTAGCTCAAATAGCATGATGTTCAACAGGGGCAGCTCCACCATTAGTCAGCCTTAGATAGCTGCTTCAGGTGGCAGATGCTGAGAGGCAGCAGCATGGGAGCTTGCCCTGCACTCCCTAAGCTAGCCTGTTGCCTTCAGGTGCAGTGGAGGATGCTGTCCCATTACCAGTGATGAAGAAAGATTCAACGACCAGTCTGCTTGACATGGAATGGAAATGGGTGCTATCCTGCTCTTTGCTTCAGACATCAAAATGTCTTGGGCCTACCCTCATGCTCATGAAGGCTTATAGAAACCAGAGTTCTAGAACTTAAAACACTGCTAAGCACAAAGCTGCTCTGGACAGATTGCGACTAAACTTTTTGGTATGTGTGCCACAACTCAAGCCCACAAGCAATTTAGTAAGAGAAATGCATTATGAAGGAGAAGGCTTTTTCTGTGGTGGCACTCAGCTCTGGAATGCTCTCCCAAGGGATCATAGAATCAGAGAATAGAAGAGTTGGAAGGGGCCTATAAGATAATAGAGTCCAACACCCTGCTCAATGCAGGAGTCCGCATTAAAGCATACCTGCACCTTAAAGCATACCTGACAGCAGGGATATTCACCTGGAGACAATGTTGTATTATTTTAGGCACCAGGTGAGAACATTTTATTTGCCTTGCCATTGTATCGGTCTTTTAAAAATCTGTGGTATGTTTTTTGCTGGTTGAAAAGGAGTTGTATTATCCCTCTCATTTTTATTATTGACATTTTACTGTATTATATTGTTGAATCCTCTTATCTTTTTATACTACCCTAGAGCCTACTTTTGTGTGTGAAGGGTAGTATAGGGTTGTTGTTTTTTAAACAACAATAGCGCACACTATAGTATATATGTAGTGCCCTGTGCCTCAAGGTAGTTTTGACCTCATTCAGGCCTGTACAATTTGTGGCCCACCAAATTGAACACTCATTGGGCTCTGCAAACACCTGGTTTTGTGGCCTTTTTTGGAACTGAAAAAAATGGGGGCAGGAGTTGCCAAGCACTTGACAGTCTTTCCCAATGCTTTGCCTCCAGATGTGATGGACTGCAACTCCAACACATCTGGAGGGCACCACATTGGGGAAGGCTGGGCTACAGAATAAGGCTGGGGTGTTTGGTGGGGTGACAGTCATACATTATGCAAGCCTGTAGGAGGCAGATAATATTAATACTAATATTATTCCATGGTGACAGAATCTTCTACTTTTGTACTGATGACTTTGATTATTTATTAAGAATATTATTTTTGTCCTGCCTTCCCATTTTAAAATAAATGGCTCAAGGTGGCTTATAAACTCTTAAAAATAAAATACAACTAAACCTAACAACTGTCTTTAAAATTATATCAACAATTACAGAATAACAGATAAAATACAAACAAAAACAGCACATGCTCAGTTATACCTACAAGTTGACCACCCATGAAATAGAAAAAGGGGAAACATTCATGCAAGTATGTAAAAACAAAGCCAGAGTCCAAGAACTGTTTAACTACAGATGATCAATTATTGATACTCTGCCTGCAGGACTTAAGAGAGCCTGACTAGGCTGTTCAGAAAGTGAATATGGCAAAGTATGACTGGGCAAACATTTACTTTAGGAGAATCGGATAGTTTTGGATCCCTGGATGCGTGCCTGCACATGCATGAAACCAGAATACATTAGGGTACTGATATCAGTTCCATAGATAAATAAGCAACCCTCAACTGCCCCATCCCTTGAAGCAATAATAATTCGATCTGGAGACTGTATTTTATTTCCTCCTTGTTGGTGCCGTTGCCTCATTACATAGTCACAAAGTAGGGTTCAAGTTCTCAGCCTTGTAGCTCAAGTGTCCTGCATTGGGAGGGATATCCCTGATGACCTTATGAGAGTAAATGGGATAATAAATACTTTATTTCCTGAGAAATACCGTATAAATCAACAGCAATAATACGCGTCTGAAATCTTCTTTTCATTAACAATCCTCTTCTTAAAGCTATCCTACCTTGCCACATGGCTTCAGGCCCTTCTCTTAACCTTTTGCTCCTGACGCAGCCAATACAGGCAGGCCAAGTGAAAAAACTCTGCGTTGATGGTGAAGGGGTGGGGTGAGTCTCTTTTGACATGATTTGCAGCTGTTTCTCCCACCTCAACAGTTCATCTGTATGAGAGGGGAGTCCTCTCCCCACAAGAGGGCCCAATTGTCAGGCTTCAGTCCTATAATCTCTTTTTACCACAACAGGAATGTGTAAAGTAAAGTAAATAGGTCTCTGACTGACTATAAAGTGCTTCAAGCATAGGGGGGAAATCACAGCTAGCCCCACACATTTAGGATTAAAGAACAAAACTTCCAGGACAGATGGCAGGGCTCCAGGATGCATGAGACCCCAGTTTTCTCTTTTTTAAAGAAATAAAGTATGGTGCTAAACCCTATTTTCACCTTTTTTTCCCCCCACCCTACTTATTTTTATATTTTAGTAGTGCCACTGGATGTCTGCAATGATGAAGGACATTTGATAGCTAATTATATGGTTCACACCTCTGACAAGGCCACCCAACACAGAGTATATCGGCACACCCAGAGCCTCTCTCTAGCTTTGCATGCATCCAAGAAAGTGGGTGTCCCCAGTGTGGCAATGGGGAGTTGCCTCAAAGGGAGCATGAGCCTAGTATTAGCAGTCATCTATTAATTTTAGCGCAAGAAAGTGAACAGAGTCCCTGCGGATGATAGATTCTTTCCCATTCATTAACACAGCACATATCTTGTACATCTCTCACCAGGATCTTTACCCACCCCCAAAGTTGATCTAAACCTACAAATGAATGACTACTTATAGATTCATAAGGATCTCTCCCTTTCTTTTCCCCCCACCTCCAGAGTGTTCTATTTCAAATCGTTGCAGCAGATTACACCATTTAAAACCAAACCTGTCAAGCGCCAAAGAGGACAGCAGCTATTCCAGGGTCCCAGTAATCCTCTCTGTCTGATCCCATCATCTTTAAATCATTGACCATCATTAGGACATGCAGGAGCAATACAGAGCAAATCCCCCCTCCTCACAGACATCCACATATATACCATATACATTCCTAGTTTGACATCAAAGGAGAGAGTATCTTGACTGAACAAAGCATCAGGAGCATACAGCCCAAATGAATAAGTCAGCAGAATTGCTGGAGAAAAAATATGTAATCTTTTCATTTCAGTGTCTGCCTCTCGGTATTTTAAAAAGAAAGCATTACATCCTGGCAAAGCAGTGCAGAGCTTTTGAAAATTCCTCTACAGAGGGCCCAACACTGCAGAGACATCACATCAACAATGCTGCCTCCTTTTAAAAACATCCCAGCCCCTGGCTTTGGCTTTTTCTTTCTTTTCTGTCTGTCCTCCTCCTTCTTGAAAGGTAGCTGAAACGACCTTTACTCTGCTAATTCCAGGAAGAAAAAGGGATCCAAGCGAAGCTGAGGAGCTGAAATGGCGGCGGTGGGGTGACGGCTGCATTGAGGTCATGTCGAAAAGAGCCCCTTGCAGGTAATAATAACACCTCTTGAAAAGCTTTTTAAAAAGGAAGGAAGAAAAAGACCCGAAATGCAGCAAGGGGTATGGAAAGTGCGGTTAGTGAAAGGGGGCTTGCTGGAAACAGAAGGAGCAGTATCTTGGGGCGGGGAAGGAGGCGACTTACCCAAGAAGAGCCAGATGGAGCCACCAGACACGAGGAAAAAGGTGAGCATGCCTGCTGGAGCCGGCTGCAGCATGGGCGGCCTGAAGCGAGAGTGCAGCTTGAGGGGGGGACTGCAGCAAATTCACTGCAGTGACTGAGGTAGCAGAGGCAGCATCTCAGCGGCGGCGGCGCGGACTGGCTGGCTGGCGCTCCCTACTCCAAGGCGCAAGGACGCCGCTGGAGTTGCTCCCGCAGCAGAGGCGGTTATTTTTAGCCGCCCACCCCTGCCGCACCGGCTCCTCTGAAAGGAGGCGAAGCGTCGAGCCTGCCGCCGGGGCGAAGGAGATGCCAGGCGCGCGTGTGCCGCCCCTGTGCATGCGTACATGCAGACATAATAGGGCTCCGGCCCCACCCATCCCCGCGCGCGGACACACACACACGCACACGCACCATCCGGGAAGGCCGGTCGCAGCGCAGGCGGACGGGGCAAACGCGGCCGAGTGTTTGTACGGAGCGGCGGAAAGAGCAAGTTGCGCAGAGGGCTTCCTGGTGAGCCGCCTCCGCTGCTGAGGTCGAAGCGCAGACGCCGCTTTCCAGCCCGATCCTACGCAGTAGGGTAGGCCGGCGCGCCCAGCTCGGCATAAGATTGCAGCGGTCAAATGCCTGGCCTTGGCGCACGGGTCTTCACCTCCAAAAGGATATTGCAGAGCTGGGAAAAGGGCGTGAAAGGGAAACCCAATGGATCAAAGGAATGGAGCAACTCCCCTATGAGGAAAGTTTCCAACGTTTGGGGCTTTTTCGCTTAGAAAAAAGGCGAACAAAAGATGGGTGTATAAAGTATAGTTGCATAAAATTTATATATGGTCTATAGAAGGTATGCATGGTGTTCAGAGACTGGCTAAGGGACATTTCTCTCCCTCTCTCATAATACTAGAACTCCTGGTGGTAGGAGTTTCAAGACAGATAAGGAAGTGCTTCTTCAACACATAAGCTATGGAATTTGCTTCTAAGAGATGTAGTGATGTCCACCAACTTGGACGACTTTAAAAAGGGATTAGACAGATTCATGGAAGATAAAGCTAGCAATGGCTATTAGTCAGGACAGCCATATATTACTTCCAGTATCAGAACTGTATACCAGTGGGCGGGTGCTATTGCCCTCATGTCCTGCTTGTGCGCTTCCTATTGGGGCATCTGATTGGCCTCTGTGGAAACAGAATACTGGAGTGGCCTTTCGTCTATTCCAGCATGGCTCTTCTTATGTTCTTAGATTTTGCAACTGTAATGCAATGTAATGAGTTCACACATTACAAAACCAGCAGGGGAGCCTGGTGATTTCATTGGTGCTGTGAATCCACTCTGGGTTTCAGTCAAAACTAGGGATGTGCACTGGATCGGACCCGATCCACGATCCGAGTCCGGTCCAGTGGGAAATCGGATAAATTATCCGATTTCCGATCCCGCAGCTGGATCGGCCGATCCAATCCGAACCGGTCCGAAAAAGCTCCGAACCGGTTCGGCGGATCGGCGGATCGGCGGGCGCCCACTGGCGCCCACCGCCGCTTCCATTGGCAGGCGCCAGCGGGCGCCCGCCGATGAAAGTGGACAGCGGGGGGGGGGGGAGGAGGGGGGCACTTACCTTCTCGGCCCGGTGGCTCCCGTCCGGCGCCGGCGCCTACTACTACTAGCAGGCTCCGCGGCCTGCTCTAGGGTGGCGCGCCGGGTGATGTCATCACCCGGCGCGCTACTCTAGAGCAGGCCGCGGAGCCTGCTGGTAGTAGTAGGCGCCGGCGCCGGACGGGAGCCACCGGGCCGGGAAGGTAAGGAGGGGGTGCGTGGAGGGGAGGAGGGGGCGCGCGGAGGGGGGAGGGGGGCCCTTACCTTTCCGGCCCGGCGGCTCCCGTCCGGCGCCGGCGCCTACTATTCCCAGCAGGCTCCGCGGCCTGCTCTAGGGTGGCGCGCCGGGTGATGTCATCACCCGGCGCGCTACTCTAGAGCAGGCCGCGGAGCCTGCTGGTAGTAGTAGGCGCCGGCGCCGGACGGGAGCCGCCGGGCCGGAAAGGTAAGGAGGGGGTGCGTGGAGGGGAGGAGGGGGCGCGCGGAGGGGGGAGGGGGGCCCTTACCTTTCCGGCCCGGCGGCTCCCGTCCGGCGCCGGCGCCTACTATTCCCAGCAGGCTCCGCGGCCTGCTCTAGGATGGCGCGCCGGGTGATGTCATCACCCGGCGCGCTACTCTAGAGCAGGCCGCGGAGCCTGCTGGTAGTAGTAGGCGCCGGCGCCGGACGGGAGCCGCCGGGCCGGAAAGGTAAGGAGGGGGTGCGTGGAGGGGAGGAGGGGGCGCGCGGAGGGGGGAGGGGGGAGGAGGGGGCGCGCGGAGGGGGGAGGGGGGCCCTTACCTGCCCGGCCCGGCGGCTCCCGTCCGGCGCCGGCGCCTACTACTACCAGCAGGCTCCGCGGCCTGCTCCAGGGTGGCGCGCCGGGTGATGTCATCACCCGGCGCGCTACTCGAGAGTAGGCCGCGGAGCCCGCTGGTAGTAGCCGCCGGCGCCGGACGTGCCGAGAAGGTAAGTGGCGGGGAAGGGGGCTTACCCCCCCCCCCGGAGCCGTCCGCTTCTATCCGCTGGCGCCCGCGGGCGCCAGCGGATGGAAGCAGGCGGCCCCAGGGGGGGTAGGGAGCGCGGGGGAGGGGGTTTACCTGCCGGGGCCGTCCACAGCGGACGGCCCCGGGGGGGGGGAGGGAGTTAGGCCCCCCCTTACCCACCCGCCGCCATTTTTTCCTCATAGACTTGCATTGCAATGCAAGTCTATGGGGAAAAAAATGGCGGCCGAGCCAAAAATTTCCGATTTTTGGATCGGGATCGGACTCGATCCGGTCCGGGGGGCCTCCGATTTTGTCCGAACCGGTCCGGGACAAAATTGGAGGTCCCGATCCGGGTCCCGATCCGATCCGGGGGGTCCGTGCACACCCCTAGTCAAAACTCTAAAGGAGCTATCCAATGTGCTGGACTCTGTTTGTGGATTGGGTTCAGCACCTTGGATAGTTCCTTCAGAGTTAACATTGGAACCAAGAGCAGATTCACAGTCCCACTGTGAGCCACCATCCTCCACTGAAAGCTAGGTTTGTTGCCACAATCCCATCCCCTTGGCAAATGTACCCATATGATTAAGAGACTCACAGTCGTGAGTATCTTGTTAAGGTCGGTTAGTAAAAAAACACATTCCACCATGCTAAAGGGTTAAGGCTAGGGTCAGGAATGCTGGAACTTGTCATCTTAAACACCTGGAGGCAGCAGGATGGGGAATGCTGTTCCATATCCTTACCAAATACAGGGTCTGCCCAATACTTTTCTCTCTCACACATCTCGCATATAGCAGCACGCTTGATAACAAAAGGGGCACTATTAATTACAGAGCTAGAACCAGAGCATGTGCCAGGCACTTTCAACTTTTCATCAATATCCTGCCCTTCAAAGGACCATTTTTTAAAAATGTATTTATGCAAAATATACTGTTCACTCCCCACAATCCCTCCACAATCCCTCATCTCATCAAAGCGACAGTGGAGCAGAAGAGGTTTAGTTTGGCTGTCCTGAACTCCTTTCAGATGAGATTAGTTTGCAATCCTATACCACTTTGGAGTAAGCCCTAGTAAATTCAGTGGCACTGGCTTTTGAGAAGACATGCATAGGAATCAACTTTCTCCAGCCTGGTGCTCTCCAGATATGTTGCACTGTAACTCCCATGTTATGTGTTATGGGAAAGATAAAAATCATTTCACACTTAATTTTAAAATAATACGCATGAAAGTATTAGGTGTTAGCTCTTTGATCTCACACTGCTGAACAAGTAAGAGAAATCCTATAACTGATATTCAAGAAACAGACAGACATCCTATGCCATGTGTTGAAAACTAATGTTGATGTCTGCAGAGCTATCTGGATTAGGTATTCAAGATTCATTCATTGTTGCTTCATTTGGTTTAGACAGTTTATTTAAAGTGATGCAGCTCTGTTGTAGTTCCTTGATTGATCACATATCTTAATACTGGAAAACATCATACTTTAGAACAGATGTGGGCAGAAAATAGATCTATCCTGATGTTTTGGACATCAACTCGCAGCATTCCTGATCACTGCCCATGCTGATAGGGGCTTTTACAAGTTGAATTCCAAAACATCTGGAAACTACACTCTGCCTGCCCTTGTTCTAGAACAGCATTCCCCAACCTGGTTCCTGTCAGATGTCTTGGGTTGCAACTCTCAACATGAGAAAGAGGTGGTTCTAAGTTGTTCATCATCATTTTCCACAACCCCACAGTCACCTCTGCAGATCATATTGCATATCCAGATGTTTTAGATGACAATTCCTGACTATGGGACATACTGACTTGCAATTATGGGAGTTGTAGTCCAACACCTGTGGAGGGCACCAAGTTGGGGAAGGGCTGCTCTAAACAAAAAAAGAGAAGTAGGTGGCCCTAAATTGTTCGTCATGAGTTTTCCACAACCCCACAGTCACCTTTGCATATCATATTCTCCATCCTGTCCTCATGGTTTATTTGCTTTGGGAGAATGAGAATTTCACTTGCACTTTCTGCCTCCTTAGGGAGGATGTGGTATTAAGGCTTGGGAGCCTTAACTCCCAATTTCTCTGCTTTTTGGTGCTTGGTTGGAAACTGTAGAGCCTTAATGTTGTTTTTGTAAACCGTAGGTTTTTGTTTAATAAATATATGTATTTGTCACATACTCACTTTACATGTTTATGTGTAAACTTAAAACAAAAGGTAGACATTTTTCCCGTAATACAAACATCTGCATAAAGCAAGCTGCAGCTTACCTCAAATATTCAAATTCAAATCAAAAGCAATGACAATTAAACGAGAACTGTCAAAGAGACTAAGAGAAACTAGCATAGTACAGAGGAATGACCAGAGTCTGAAGTCACAGGAGTAGAATGCTCCTCCAAAAGAATTTATAAAGAGATGGTGGGTTGGAAACCAACAGACCTCTGCTGCCTTGGCAGCAGTAGCCAGGAGGGGAATACACCTGGGCAGGGCCAGCTCAAAATATTTGGCTGCCTGATGTGAAGGGCAAGATAACTTCTTCCCCCTCCCTCTATTTCATGTACATGCTACTGGACTGGCAGTTCTATCTCACTTCAGCACTGGAGGCAGGACATCATCCACTACCATAACTGAAACCCATCAGGCTAGATTAGAGGTGCATGGAAAGTCATGTAGGGCACACAGCTTGGTCCTTCAACATCTCAACACTGCTCCCTGCTCCCAGGACCTGCTGCCTGAGGCAGCCATCTCACTCTTTAATGGGAGGGCTGGCCTCGCACTTGGATTTTTATATCCAGGCCCTGCATGCTAGCCATTTTGTCTAGGGTTGTCCCTTTTTGTTGGCATGTCTTCTGTACTTTAGTATCTGCATACTAAGCAGGATTTAACTTCATGTTTCAGAGAGGCAATGTGGCATATTACTTAGAATGTTGGACTAGGACTTTGGAGATCAAGTTCAACTCCCCTCTCAGCCATGAAAGTTCAATGAGGGCCAATGAGTCACTAGTCTGGCTTGCACATGATGTTAAACCATAGTTTAGTGGTATGTGCCTGAGCTAGTTTGTGCACTTCCTTCCCTTTCTTACTTGCATTCTTCTCCAGATGCATGGCAGGTCTTGTTGTGGTTCCAAAGCGGAGATGGGAAATCACTTACCAAATGTTCACAGGCATTATTACTATTATTGTTCTGAGCCCCCGCTGAAAGAATCCTTTGCTAGTAATCTATGTGAATATTCACAGATATTTCTATCTAATTACACCCATGGAATCAACCTGGGCAAAGCTACAACTGAGCCCATTGTATGGGGACTTCAACTCAGAGGGGCTGTCAGATGCCCAGGAATCATAGCCCCTCATCTGGGATTCCCCTAGCATCTGAGTTCAGAAGATCCTGTCGGTAGCCCTGAACATGGGAATGTGCCCATTTATTGTACCAAGAGAAAGGAATCCAACTTATTGTTTGTGTTCTTTTTAGAGCAGCATTTGGAGGAAGCAAATTTGGGTAATTGATTATTAATTTTTAGTAATCTTGAAAGTCTATCTAGAGGTTAGTCTATCAAGGTTTGACTGCACGCAACGAAAGCTGCAGAGAAAGAGCACAATGAAGCTTATAAGGAATGGCGTAACTGATGTCACCTGGAGAAGATAGTTGCCTGCCATTGCAAGATTGCACTGGCAACCAAAGAAGACAACTGCAGTGTGGGATGTACCTGTCGTGAAACTATCCATGTGGTGTTGTCGTGGTTCTCTTTTACCCCTGGGAGTTTTGCAGTTCTGATTTGTAAAATTCCCCATTAAATGCATGTTCCAAAATAAATGCATGTATTTCTTGTAGATTATTGGCTAGTGTGTAGGACTAGGACTGGGTTACCTTGGGGCTGTCACCAACTCTCTACCTACCTTGCAGGGATGCTGTGAAGATAAAATGGTGTTGGAGTAGGACCATGGACGCTACCTTGAGCTCATGGGAGGCAAGGTGTGATACAAGTGTAATAAATAAATATTGCACATATGATGCTAAAATTGCCTTTATTCCATATCTTTTAAACAAATGTAAAATCCATAGCATTTAGAATATGTATTTAACTTCTATTTTCTGATCCTGCTTTAAAAAAAAAATTCTCACATGTCCATAAATAGCGCAAGAGAGGCTCAAAGGTATTGTTAGTGTCATGAATGGAAAAGATGCTCTTACCCTCTAGGGATGGGGAACAACATTATTATTCAAGCCAGAGTATCACAGAAGCCTCTGTGCTATGAAGGTTAAATAGATATCATGCACATGAGGAGTAAAAGTCAAACTCCACCTTCAAAGATATCACCGCTTTATCAGACTGTACTACTTCAAAACACATGAAAAACTGTATGTTGAATGCTTCCCCCTATTTAAAACAAACAAACCCAGCATTTAGAAAACTAATATGTCAACAAGAAGACTAGCTTGAGGGTACATGATACAGGCATCTTGCTGGAACTAAGTGGCTTTGGTTCTGGTCAATGTGTGGATGTGGCACTCTCTAGGAATACTATGTATACTGACTTGAATTCCATCATGGAAGATAAATGGTGTATGAATATAACAGTGTGTGCGTGCATGTGTGTTTTTAACCCTGTATCTGAAATGCACAATTTCTAAGTGGTTGGTTGTTGTTTTTTTAATGTGGAGGAACTTTCTTCCTGCATTCTGAAGTGGTACAGTTTTGGAAAGACTGAACACTAAATATTTCTGTATAAGTTTCTCTAAGGGCCAAGGTACACATTACCTTGAAGACATAGCTAGTAGCTACATCTTTCCTTCTTTTTTTACTCTAAAGTAAGTGCAGAAGACGTGATCTGGATTAGGACCCAAGTGTGGAGAACAGGGAGGGTTCATCACTTTGTCCCCCCCCCATGTCCTGATCTAGTTGTGGGGAGGGGGTGCCTATAATTTCCATTGCCAAAAGGTGATCCATACATAGCAAGAACATAATAGGACTGACACTTCTGATCAAATTAATATCAGTAACATTACTCTGCATTGTATCATCATAAACCCATTGCTATCTAAGTGCTGAAAGGTTTATTACACAAACATTTGAATTTCATTCTCAATTTTAAAATAAACTGTAGAGGCCAATCTGTTTTGCAAGTATTGCCAGTGGAATTTTCTGGGTCCTATTTAAGGGGGTCTCCTTACCTATTCCATTTTGCCTTAGGAGTCAAGACCCCAGGGAGCTCCTCTCCTTTTCTGATGGGCTCTTGCTTCTTCTCTCTTGAACCACTAGTGAGGCTTTGGTCAAGTGAGAGAGCCTGCCTGGATGCATTAGGAACATGTCGGATCTCAGAAGGAGGTTGCTCCCCTTTTATCAGTAGGAAAGGAAGCATGCAGAAACCCAAAGAGCTTACAGAGCTTCTGGGGTGCACCCACAGGCACTATCCGGTAGGGAAATTGAGTGGGATGTTATTTCTGTGCCCTATGGTTTGTCTCTGTGTGAAACTTCAAGAGTGAGTGGCATTGGGCTTTTGAATCATGAGCAACTACACACACACGCACACACAGTACGAGGCAGCAAGATGGCTCAACCTGATTGCAGACAAATTGTATGCTTCCTCTAATGCAGGGGTGGGCAACTTGTAGCCCTCCAGAAGTTTTGTTCTATAATACCCATAAGCCATAATCAGCACCATCAGTGGAAAGGAATGATGGGAATTGTAGGCCAAAACTTCCGGAGGCCAAAATGCCTTCTCACCCTTGCTTTAAGGAGAAGAGTACATACACCCCATTAGATTGCTTATTATTTCTTAAGAGCAGCCTGATGTTTGAGCAAATTTTGGAAAACAATTAAAATTAGGATGGCGTGGCCA
Source organism: Anniella stebbinsi (assembly GCA_029215795.1). NCBI lineage: Eukaryota > Metazoa > Chordata > Lepidosauria > Squamata > Anniellidae > Anniella > Anniella stebbinsi. Next base: position 85,401,887 of record JARDYH010000005.1, on the reverse strand, counting down.
AGGCCAGATGCTAATATTTTTAACATTGCAATCCTATATTTGTTTACACAGAAGGTAGAATTTATTTATTTCTCCCTAGCAAGTGTGAATAGGAGCTTCCCCCAACCTGGTGCTATCCAGATGTCTGGCTGGAGGGTGCTGGGAGTTGTAATCCAAAACATCTGGAGGGCACCAGGTTGTGTAGAGTCTTGCAGTGTAAATAACAATAAAGCAATGCATGAAATTAACAATGTCATCAATTAGTTTCACTTACATTAAGGAAAATTTTGAAGCTTCCAACATATTGTAACTATAAACCATTTGGGAAGGCTCATACATTTTGACCGATGTGTAATTTAATTGTCAACAAGGCATCAAGACCTGTCGATTTCTGCCATTTCTGCTTGGCAGAGCCTTTCTTTGCTGGGAGCACGCAAACGTCTAAAAGGTTCTCCACATTGCTCTTTTGTTTCAAAAATGTGAAGAAAAATAAGCAACTGCCCAGCTGGATACAGTCAGTTATTTTCTGCCTGCCAAACATGTCTTTCATAAGATTATGGAAAGATGCTGAAAGAGACCCCTAGAAAAGGCATTAGTGGAACACATGACTTCGAGAGAGTTATTAACATGAAATTGGCAGAACTCAGGTTGATGAAAATTAATGCATTCCCAGTAGGACTCTGAAGCCAAAAAGGAAACACATTTGTGGAAGCAATTTGCTCCCATTGGCAGGCATCAGCTTATATTCAAAATTCGTGCTTGTCTACAAATTGTATTACCTATGCTGGGGATTTCTTTCTTCCCCCATCTTAAACCTCCCAAGTGACAACCTTTCTGCAAAGCAGAGAAAGGTGTTGTGCAAACTTGCTATGTAACAGGAAAATGGTGGTCTGATTCTACCTATCAACATCAGGGTAGGGCCATAGCCCAGTGATAGAACAAGGATCACAGTGGTTCTTTGTGAAACTCTGTTGCACCAGAAAATAAGAACAGATTTCCTTGTTGTGAAAAAATGTGGGCAAAGCTGGGGGGAAATCACAGGGTGGATGCAGCACCACGACAACATCTTTCTCAGTATCCGTATTATATTTTTTAACTGAACATATGATTTAATTTTGCATTTTATTTTAAGTTGTGAGCTGCTGTATGTGATGCACAGCCACTAAAAAGGTGGGATATAAATATAAAAATTAAAATATAGTGTTTTATGAGATATTTGCTGTTCACCACCCTGGAATCTATGAAATGAAGGGTGATGTGTAAATGTTTTATATAAATACCATACACTATCTCAGATTTCTCTGAGCATCACATGTCTTTTGAGCTAATATGCAAATGTATTACATGTCATCAATTAATCAAAAATGAAAAAGCAGACAATTGGTCAACTAAAATTGTTTAATCTAATGACAGGCTTACCTTTTAGAAATGTCTCTTAATTCAATGTTTTCAGGGGGTTCACTTCAGCCAAGGGCTAGTGCCTTGTACCATCCAGTTGTAACATTGTTAACCTGGTCATGACACATCCCAAATGACTACTGAAGAACTAGGATTCGCCTCACCCAGCAATGCTCTTGAATCTCTGTCCTTGGTGCTGGAAGAGACATTGGAACAGGCAATCAAGCTATGCTATCAAATACTAACAACACTTCACATTCATATATTGGCATTGGACAGCACTTAGAATTTGTATATTGGCTTTATAGAAAGTCTTTATATACCTTATCTCAGTTACTAATGAGAGAGTCAATTTTCTCATATTCATTATCAGATCTAGGCAGGGAAAAAGATATTTCAAAGAAAAAGAGGATGGGAGAGGATAAATTAATTGAGAATAACTTTCATTTTCTTCCTCTCCTAGAGGGACCCTCATTAGGGGAGCTCACCTTTCCTAATGGAAGGCACACTGCAACCACACACAGAGGAATTTGAGTGGTGTGAGAGTGCCGAAAACATATCTACAACACTACAGAAATGCAATTTCCCCCATCATACGAATGATATGCCTTCATACTAGATGAGTTCTTGTAACAAGAATTAAAGAGCTCATGGTTGCTACTGTAACTTTGAAACTCCCAGGATGTACATCACACAGTAAAGAAGGAACAAGTTTAATGATACCTGTTAGTCTTGGTACCAAATGCACGTTGATGGGTAGCTAAACAGCTGAAAATCTTATCGATACCCTTAGTAATAAAGACACGCCAGAAGTGTCAGCCCTCCAAGATATCCTCCAGTCATGTAACAGAACTCTAGCTGATTTAGTAACATGAATGAATTAAAAAGAGATTATCCACCTTTGAGGTGGGGGGGGGACTTTATACCTGGGCTGGGGTGGCTTGAAGCCAAAAGTGGGCAGGGTCAGAGCCAATGGTGGGTAAGGTAACCCCCTTTTCTTTTTTCCTGACAACCCCTTCTTGCTCGCTTTCACTCTCTGCCACCCCATTTTCTTTCTCCCCTTCTCCCTGAAACTTCAATTGGCACAAATGGAAGCTTTAAAAAGAGAAAAAAGAGCAATTGCTGTGCGCAGTAGTGGAGGTGAGCATTGTATAGTGAGGGGCTTAACCCTTTTCTTTCCAACTGTGACCTCTCTGAAAATCACTTGTCCGGCCCCTGAATGGGAATTAGGCTTAGCCAAAAAAAAAAAAAAAAAAAAAAGCCAGGTGGGTGGATTTTGGATGGGTCCCAGCATGCGGGGAGAAGAGGGACCCTAATAACCTGGAGCACTCTCTTCACACCATCATTTAAAGTTTGAATCACTAAATTAGGCCCAATCTATCCCATCCCAGATGCTCAGGGCCCAGCAGGCTAGAACTCCCTCTCTATATTGTAGCACTCGGATCACTGACATGCAGCAGGGTTCTCCAGTTTGGCCTGGGCCTTCTGGCTAATCTATCACTGCTTAGTACAAAATTAAAACAGCTCCAATGTTTTCTTCTTTTATTGCAATTTCTGCAGGATAGGGTTACATGAGGCCAGAAGCCACTAGGTTTAGGTTTTCTGTATCCAAGTATTTAGGCTCTGCTTAAATAGCTGGCTTGGATTTGGGGCAATGTAAGACGTTACATGGGAACTTTTGGCTTTTTGATACCACAGGACTGAAGGACTCAGATTCTTCCCATTCCCCTTCTTGGCTGAATTAAGTGGGGGTGGGAAAATAAGTGGCCCTCTCAAGCAGTTCTTAAACAAATTAAGATGAGAGATCAAAGCAGGATAGAATAGCCATCTAATCCAGTAACATTTCGTACAGGTCTGCAGTCATTTATGGTAAAGGAAAGTCTGTATAATCTTTCACAGTTTAGAGGTCAAACTTAGATTTATTTCTTTTATTCCAAATGAGCTCCTGGTGAACTATATATCCTTGGTTAGGATCTCATTTATACCCATGAAAGAAAAATAGGGTAAAAAAGAAAGAAAAGAAAGTGTATCCATTTACATATCAAAATGCAGATCAACACCAAGGGGGGAAAGCCTGTGTCATTTCACTCTAAGCTTGTTTTTTTGTATAACTAAACAAACCACTGTCTAATCAGATTCAAAATATGTTTGTCAAGGAAGTTCCAGAGTGGTTGCTCACAATACTTTCATTAGAGTGAAATTTCTTCATTTGCAGGCGCTGATCCAAGAGTTTTGCTTACGCTGAGGCAGATTTGATCCATCGCACCCAATATTGCCTTCTCTGACTGGCAGCAGAAAACACCAAGCTCTCAAACAGAACCCCTTTGAATCACCACTGTCTGTTATTCTTTTTTACTTGGGACATAAGGCATTGAACTTTGAGCTTATATATGTTAAGCATGTACTTTTTTAAAAAAGCAAGGCCCATGACTACTCAGCATTTTCCTGGCTGTAGCCTTCACTTGGTATCATTAATATGAACTTTGGAGTTTGAAGGGCTTTATCTTAAGCCACTCGATTTCAGCCAGAATTGGGTAGGAGCAAATGTTTTTCAAATACTTGCTCTAGCTCATGTTGCTAAAGCTGTATTATGTACGGAAAGAAAAGGCAGAGTAGAGAATAGCTGAGATTCAGCAAATAATCTATTCTTTAACAGAAAGCTGTATTACTTAGGGAAGGAAAAGGCAAAATTGAAAATAGCTGGAATTCAGCAAATGTGCCATTTTCAGCATTAATTCCAGTATTAAATACCGTTAACCACATGACACCATCATGACTCAACTGGTCATTTAGCAAAAACTGGCATATATATATATATATATATATATATATATATATTCCATATGTGAATGTAATATCCTAGCAGAATGACATATCTGATATTATGAGATTAATAATATTATAGCACAGCATGAGAACTATAAGTACTATAGCAAGTGTAAATGATGTGTGCTACATTCAGATGAACCTCATCTTTTACAAATGCCAATAAGGAATTGGAAGACTTGGGAATTTTCTCTTTTCAGATAGATATATTTTAGCATCGTTATGACTAGATGGATTCTCAGCTGTTTGTGCTGAAACAATATTGATTCACTAAGAAATGCAGTCTGAGAGGATTTGAGATAAAAGGAGCATTTTATGATAAATGGGTGGTTTTAAGAATTAGCTACAGTGGTCTTAGAAAAACCAAAACTACACGTAGTGTTTTTTCCTTACAAACTCATTCTTCCCTGATAAATAAGGAGACACCGGAACAAATAGTCACCATGCTGCCAACAGTGGCAGCAAAAGGACTGAGGAGGACTTAACTTTCAGGGTCAGGAAATGGTATCCAAATCAAAATCAGGGCCAATATCTACTGAAAATATTTCTTCATGTAAAATGTTTGAAAAATACTGTCATCATGCATGGGACTTTGGTTTGAAGAATATTAATTCCCCTTTTACTAGTATTAGCATACTCAGATTTGGATTTTATTGACTTGTTCCTTTTCTCCCAAAATATGTGGCAAGACAGAATAGTAGCAGCCAGTAGAATCTGTACTTCATCCTAGTAGTATCCCAGATTAGGAATCCACATCCATTCTAGGATAGCCAATATATTGTTAAAAAGCTCAACCTTCAGTGTTGTTGCATAAAACAGCAAGTGGCATGCATTTTTATTATTAAATTTACTCACAAGTAGGACACTTGTGTTTCTAAAAGTTTGAAATGCTTCTTCTAAGGCTTAGTTACCAGCAGTAAGAACTTCAGATAGATTATGCTGGATTTTTTGTATTTTTAGCCCCACCTCTTTTGCCTTTGGTCCCACCCACCGCTGGGATGCAACCCTCAAGAACTTCTCTGAAATTAAATTTGGCCTTCTTGGTTGAAAGAGGTTCCCCACCCCTGTTTAAAAGGTGCAAATTGAATCATGTATCCATAAGTGCCAGCTTGCAATTTCAATCAGCATCTTTTGACTTTCCCCTGGAATATATATCTCCTCAGTGAGAGATACAAAATTATACACTATTGCTGCCACTTTTACCTTTTTGCTGATCATGTGTTCTGCAAATGCCATTTCAATCAAATTACTTTTTTGCTTCCTCTGAGTTTTCCTCTTCACTTGAAGCTTCTTGAACTTACTTTCAATTGTCTCCATGGCCTTATTCCTCTATATCTACTTTTCTTTCTCCATATCTGTAGGTTGTATCTAGTTGCGTCCCTCCGCACATGGGAGGTTCTTCAATCCAGCAAAGGATTCTATGAACAGAAGGAGGAGGGAAGTGATTTTTGCAAATTTATCCTTCTTCAGCACCTGCCACAAAACCTCTTATGCTGTTCCTCCAACCTTCTAGAGCAAATGAGAGGGAGGGAGGGCAGGCAGATATCTACAAAAAGGGGAATCAGCAAAAATCACGTTCTCTCACCCTTCAAAAGGCTAAATCAAAGACATGTGGTATGAATATAATTTAATACAATGATGTATAAAACAGAAGAATAAATTGCTGGTCAAATGCGTTTCAACACATGTTGTAGTGTCTTCTTCAGTGACCATTACTACAATAAAATATACATAAGACATAATTATAAGTTGATACAATATTTTGTGGGAAAAGGAAAATATTGACTTTAACCTAAAAAAATACAGCTAAAAAATTAAACTGTTGTAAAATATTTAAAAAAGCATTACACCTACCAAAAACTTCATAGCCAAATGCTGCATAGCCATAGACTTAAGGAATTCTCAAATCCAGTTGATAATAAGAAATATACCCTTAGGGATTTCTTCAACTGTAATTCGGAAGGGGTGATCTATGTAATCCAATGCCCTTGTAAATTGGTGTACGTAGGTATGACAACCAGAAAGATTAAAATTAGAATCAGTGAACATAAGAGTTGTATTAAACACAAAAGGGTACAGGCACCTTTAGTTAGCCATTTTGTTGAAAAGAATCACTCAGTGGATGATTTAAAAAATTTTGTCATTGAAAAAGTGATGTGATTGGGAGCTGAATTGGAGTCAAAATTGAAGAGGAGGGAATTATTCTTGATTTTTACCTTGCAAACAGTAATACCAAAAGGTTTAAATGAGGAGTGCAACTGGTCCTTTTTATTGTAACAATTTTATTTGTAACTGTGTGCTGTATCATGTGGATATATATTCTTGAATTGTAACATCTTGGGAAAAGGGTATATATTGCTTTGACTTGGGCATAGTAATGGTTAGTATAGCAATTATAAGCCGATTTGAGCCTAATTGGATGGATGATTTGCAGGATAGGAGAGTCTTAGCATTTTGACTATAAAACCTGTGCTACTATCAGTTAACCTTGATGCCAGCTGCAGAAAGACAGAAAGTTAGGCAATTCAAGAGAGACTGTAAGTTTGTTTGATGTGCTCTGGATTTATATTTATTCTAGCATTTTAATGTTTTTCTCTTTACACATTTTGATTGGTGGTTAAAATGTGGTTTTACATTTTGTATTTTCTTTTAGGAAGCAATTAACATTTCACGAGTAGGAGTAACATTGGCTATACAATTTAGGTGGCTCATATTAGAAAGCGCAGTCCAAAATACTTGGGTATGTTGCATTTGGCTATGAAGTTTTTGGTAGGTGTAATGCTTTTTAAAAATATTTTACAATAGTTTAATTTTTTAGTTGTATTTTTTAGGTTAAAGTCAATATTTTCCTTTTTCCACAAAATATTGTATCAACTTATAATTATGTCTTATGTATATTTTAATGGTCACTGAAGAAGACACTACAACATGTGTTGAAATGCGTTTGACCAGCAATTTATTCTTCTGTTTTATACATCATTGTATTAAATTATATTCATATCATATCTTTCTACAATTTTGAATGTGTTATAATTGTATATATATATTACCGAAAACTTTGTGTGAAATTATCATTCCTTAACTTTTTGTTGTTTGGATAGTAGTTTTTGTTAAGGAGAAACACCTATTGTTTCTTTCTGTAAATCAAAGACGTGTACATTTCTCTCAGGCCCTCTCTCTACACAGATAGCAATAGTCTTAACCAATCTAAGATTACTCCCTCTATCCCTTGCTTGAGTTCCTTTTACCATATATCTCCCTATCCATGAACTGTCCCAACACCAAACATTTGTTTCTTTCATTTGTTTTTACAGTCAAGTGTCTCCTTAAAACACATTTTTTCATCCTGGCTTATCCCAATTGACACCCTTTCTCTTTTACGTTCTCTTCCCTCTCTCTTTAATGTATCTTGTCTTTATCCTTGATTGTAAATCTGTGGTACAGGCCTGTTCTAGTTTTATACAGTGCTGCGAAATTGCAAATCTGACACTCTTTTCTTTCTTCTTTTTACAGTGGAATGACATCAACAGATTCTGGCCCAACTAACCTTGCAAAAAGTTCTATACATCTTTGATTGTATACTCCAAACAAACAAACAAACAAACAGACTGCCAAGGCAATCTCATTTCTGCTCCACCAAGAGCAATCTAAATTATGCAAATTGAGCAAATTTGCACCAATGTGATTTCTTCTGCAATCTTTACTAATTTGCATGATTTGTTCTGGTTTTGCTAGTCTTCAGTAATGATATGGATGGAGCTAGATCACGCACAGAAGTGCCACCCCACAACCAGCCACGGAAATTTTGTTCAGCTGCCTCTGTAACCAATATTCAATGGCTAGAACCTTATGTGTGCGCATACACGTGTGTTTAAATGAAAAGCAAGAACCAAAAGGATTTTGCAGCCAGTACCACATTCTGTCCTTTTTTCCTGCATTCCTGCACAATAGCAGCAATATGCGCAACTATGGTCATCATCCATATTGTGGAACAAAAAGCACTTATTTAGGAACTCTGATTTATCTAATCCCTGACCATGCTATCAAGCTCCAGAAAGTGAAACCTAAAAGGATTACATTGGAATTTGACAAAATAATTCTAAGGTGTTTCATTTGCTGGTACTTCCTTTCTTGTTTCTGGTTCCATTCCACACATTTGAGGAAGGTGACACCTACTGTTTGAAACCAGAAGTGCAACTAAAGTGTGTGGAATCTCTGGGTACTTCTGGCTGAACAGCTCCTAGCAGCCATTTGTCTTTCCCTCTGTAAGGCACAACCTTATGCATGTTCAGATAGAAAAAAGGTCCTATAGCTCCCAGGGGGTCTTATTTCTGTTTAAACACAGTGGGGAGGAACGGGAAGGTCACAAAGGGAGGATGTCATTGCCTGGATCCCTTGCTAAATTGGTCTTTGTGGGAGGGCAATTGCACAATAAAAGCCCAGCCTGGAAGCACCCACTGGAATAGACCATGACAGTAGAACTGGAGCAGACCAGGTTTAAACATCGACAGTGATGCAGCTACGGCTGCACCTCAAGGGTGAAGTCCAGGGCTTCACACCCCAGGGCAGGCCAAATGACCTCCCCCCCCACCCCCGAGAGAATGACAGGTGATTTGAGCAGTACCAAACAGGCCTGGCTTCAGCACCTGGGCTGATGGCATGCTGGATCCCACCAGGATTAATCCTGGTTGCCACGGCGTTCTTTCTTAGTTTGAAAAGCATCTTCTAGTCAGGGGTCAGGCAGCTGGGCAAGCATATGGCCACAATGGCTCATTTTATTAATTTTTACTTTTAAGTATATTATCCTTTTCTGTATTCATAAAAAAGGCACTTACAGTGAAGTAAATGAGTTTAGCATCAGGGCAGCAGAAGCAAATTCCATTTTATTCCAGCATCATGATGGTGCTATGATTTAAGTGAGTTTGAAATGGAAAACTGTGCATGCTCAGAGTATTATTATCGTTATTATTTTTAGTCGGGTTTGGCAAATAGTTTTGCATCTTTGTTTTTGCTATAATATGAGGAATGAAGAACCAGTTGTGACACATGGAATAGCACTAGGAAAGGAGAGAGAAATGTTCATTTTGGGCTTCACAGCTGAAGATGTATGCCCCCTCCCCCAAAGACCATTACTTCTAGGTTCTAAAATTACCTCGCTGCACCACTGAACGTGAATCATATATAACAAGTGATGCATGGGTGCGAAGAGATGTTCTGACTTTAACAGCAAAATGCCTAATAATTTACTGAAGGACAGGATGCAAGTCTTCATAATAAACAAACAAATAGCATTTCTTCATTTTCAGTAAACATTTATATTCCTTTTTCTTCTGATGGAGTAGTTTTGACATGGTTAGCTGAACTGAACACAGTTATATCCCCACCAACTCTTTTCACAATTATTATTATTATTGGCAAAAAATATATAACTGATACAGCTTTTTGGGGTGCAATCCTATGCACATTAGAAAAAAGACTAAACGTGCCTAGGATCACACCCTTAAAGATCCAGCTGTCCGGTTGCCCAATCTAGTCCAGATAAAAATGTTGTGTGGTGATTCCCAAAGATCTGAGTGACACATCGTTTTGGACAGTCACTGGGAAAAGAATTGTGAAAAGTTTCCAGCAATCTAAGACGGCCTCCTCCTCGGCTTTCTTTTAATTGGCACATAGTTACCTCTAGAGGGCACTCTTTGGCTATGTGCAAGTGTTCAGAAAATCTTTTTTCATGGATTTGAAGGCTATTTTTGCCTATGGGCGAAATGCTCTTTTTTCTGTCTCACTATGGTCTGTAGTGGAACATGTTTTGCTAGGGTGACCAGATTTTGGAACCCAAAATCCTGGTCCAAAATGGCCACCCAAAACGGCCACCCAAAGGGGGCGTGCCCACTCCCCCAAAAAACATATATATATATTTAAAAGGCCACCCGCCATGTGGCCAACAAGCAGATCTGAACCCCCCCGCCATCCCCCACCCGAAACAAACCCCACCACCACCAAGCTCCCCCCAAAAACACAGCAAGGGGGGGAGGGGGCTTACCTGGTGGGGCTGTCCTCTGCCGTCCGCGGGCGCCAGCGGATGGTCCCGGCAGGTAAGAAGCACGACGTGGGAGGCGGGAGGGACCCCCTACTTACCTGCCGGAGTGGCCGCTTCCCTCTGGTGCTCAAATCTACTGAGAAACAGGCTTCACGGCCTGTCCCTCAGTAGCGCACCAGATGATTATGTCATCACCCGGCGTGCTACTGAGGGACAGGCCGCGAAGCCTGTTTCTCAGTAGATTTGAGCACCGGAGGGAAGCGGCCGCCCCAGCAGGTAAGTGGAGGGCCCCTCCCACCTCCCGCCTTGCGCTCCTTACCTGCAGGGGCGTCCGCTTCCCTCCGGTGCTCGAATCTACTGAGAAACAGGCTTCGCGGCCTGTCCCTCAGTAGAACGCCGGGTGGTTCTACTGAGGGAACCACCCGGCATTCCCTCAGTAGAACCACCCGGCAGGTGGTGGCGGGGGGGGTCCCCCCTACCCAAAACCCCACCATCAAGCCACCCATCCCCCCCAAAACCCAGACCGGACCTACCGGGTTTGCCGTCACTCGCCGCTGCATGACCCCCCCGCAGCCCCGGTTTGCCCTGGCCACCCCCCGGTCTGCCCGGATCACCCCAGGTTTCCCGGTTAGGCCCGGGAAACCCTGGGCGATCTGGTCACCCTACGTTTTGCAGGGTCTTACACTTGATGGTATTTGGAGGCACAAGAGTAATAAGCCCCAGTGCTTACTACTACCTTTCAAGATATTTAAAACATTGTCAGCTAGATTTATAGTTTCAGTATGATACTGTTTTACCAATAAGTGTTATTCCATTCCATTCTCGCCATCCCATCCCCATTTTCTGTCTCTCACCTGCAACAGTTTGTCAGCATCCCGTGTATGCTCAGCCCTCATTGGGATGTTTGGGGACTTCCCCTTCCCTCCCTATGTGTCTGTGTTCGTAGAAGGTACTTTGTACTGCTGCACATCTTGGGGTTTCCCCAAGCCCCACTAATTTGTGTGCGGTTACTGATGCTTTGGCTGCATAAGGACCAGCACTCAGGGAACTGAAATCACAATTAGCGTGTACAATTGGGGGCCAACAACAAAACATTTCATGTGGACATGGGGCACTGGTAGGCTTGTGTCCCAGGCCCCCAGCCTCAAATCTGTTTCTAGGTTCCCAAACTGTTCCCCAAAGCCTAAGTGACCTTTGATGCAAATAGAAGATTTTTCTCAGCTTAATTGACATGCAGGGAGGTGATTCTTTAGGGGATTGCACCTGGCAGGGGCCAAAGTTAACTCTCCCCTCCCCACATTCTGGAACACCCCTAAACCTTGACTCCTGCGTGTCAATTAAGCTCAGAATAAAATCTATCATTGGTCCTAGGCTTAATTTGACATGTAAGGCAGATTTCCAGGGGTGATCCCAGTTGGTGATCCCTTTCCTGCATGAAGTGCCCCCCAATCTCCATCTCCACTTGATAATGAAGCTTAGAAAAAATTCTTCCATTTGGCATAAAGGGAAGCTTTCCTTAGCTAAATTGCAAGGATGTAGGGCCAGTTTTTCTCTAGGAGGGAAAGAGTTGGAGGGCGGGGGGAGCAGGGGAGAAAAAGAGAGAAAACTGGGACAAAGGACAGCAACAATTTGCAAACTGGTTGTAATTGAAGAGGTGGTACCACTGATTTGGGATGATCTGGAGCAGGTGCAAATTAATTGAAGAATGTATTTTATTTGAGATTATGTGTATGAGAAATTTATTAGGACTATGCACTGCATTGGATTTGCATTCCGAGCCAAAACGGGCCAATTCCGACCAAATTGGGCCGGATCCAGAGCTAGTCCAGATCAGCCCAAAGCAGGTTGAATCAGTCCAAAATGCTTCGGACCAATCCGGACAGTCGCCCACCCAGCTGCATGAGCCCTCTGCTCCTTACCTGGAGACATGGACCTGTCAGAGGAGTTCATGCAGCCTTACAGCTGCCATTTACACAGCGTTTAATGTCTGGAAGAAGAGGAGTCACCATTTTAAAAGAAAATGGTAACTTCCTCAAGACAGCGATGGCTGTGGGAGCTCCTCCGACAGGTCCAGGACTCCAGGTAAGAAGCAGGAGGGTCACACAGCTGAACAGGCGGTATGTGTGTGTGTTGATGGGCAGGCGGGGGGAGGGGTAAGGAATGGCTTGGTGGAGTCCCCTGATTCGGATGTCCGAATCCCACTTCGGATCCAAAGTCTGAAGCGGGTTGAACTGGGTCTGAATTGGGCCAAGTCTAGTTGGGCCCCATTTAGAAGCTCCAAATCGGCCACCAAAGTGGGTTGCAGGGTCCATGCACTGCCCTAAAATTAATGGTCTGGTTTGTCTTCTATGGAATTTAAACGAATCAGAGTAATTTTAAAATATGGATATAGAGATAGCATATGCAAATGTTATGCAGATTTGCCTCTTATGAGCCTGGACCCCGAAACTTTTATGTGCCGAACAACACCTCTACATGTGTGTTTCCTTCCCAGACTGACTAGGAAGAGAGCCCACAAGAGAGCAAGGAGGAATGTGTGCGAACCGCCAGCTGGTGAGAGAGAGTGAGGGGATGATATCTGTGTGTCTCTCCCTCTATCTCCTTTTCCAGCCAATCCAACAGATTACTCCTCCCACCCGGTTTTCATTCCTCCCCTCCCCACACTCAACTGTCCGTCAGCTTTCTGTGGAGACTGGGCATGCCTGATTCACATTGCGCTCTTCCTAAGATATATTTTTTTGAACTTTTACAGATCGTAGAGTTCATAGAATCATAGAATTGTGGAGTTGGAAGGGATCACAAGGATCATCTAGTCCAATCCTCTGCAATGTGCAGGAAAACCAATTAAAGCATCCATTGGCCAGATCTACAACAAGCAGGATAAAACACATTGAAAATGGTTTCAAAACTGTATATGGAGTGTGTCCTTGGCCCCAACAGTTATCAATACTGTTATAAACCATTTTAAAGCAGTAGTGTAGATCCTGCCCATGAGTTACCTCATGTCTGCCGATACCTCCCTTTTGCGTGTGACTATTAGGTTTTTGGATATATAGGTAACAGCATTCAGAGAACTGAATCAGAAACAGAAGATAAGAAAATAAACAGTAAAACAGCCTAGACATCTCTCTCCCCTTCTCCATTTTTGAGCATGACTTAGATGAGTGGATTTTTCCATTGCACAAGCTTGCCCTTTCTTGTCCCCTCTTGCGTGGCTTTCATGAAATGCTCTATCCTGGTATCGAACTCAGCTTTAGTGCCAAGCGCAGGAGTCTCCAACCATTTTGGACCCATAGGCACATCTGGGAATTGGAGAAACTGCTATGAGCACCACCACAAAATGGCTGCCATAGAGGATGCGGCTACTCACATAATGGTGCCATGGGGGCCTGGTTAGTCAGGAGGTGTGTGTGTGTGTCTGTGTGTGTGTGTAGGAATAGCAAGGCTAGAGGGAGGGGGGAATGGAAAGAGCTTCTTCCTGGCCTGCCCAAACATCTTCCGTCCACACAGACCTTTCCCTTTTGCTCTCTTTCTCCACTCCCAGCCACTTTGGGACTCCTGGCCTAGCATAGACTGTTTCTGGAGCCGTGATCAAGTTCCTGGCCAATATTTTATTTTTGCTCTGATATTTTGTATGACATTCGGATTTTTTTGTTTTTGAGACATTCTTGTTTTTGTACAATACAGCTGCTGAGGATGCAATTTGTAATGGACGATTAGCGCAAGGGGGGTATTATAATTTAAGGGAACCTGACTCCCCCTACCTCCCCCTCCGATTATTCCAAGTCTTTTACAAATAACTCTCATAATTATTTTGCAATAATAAAAATCTGTAAATCTCGTTTGACTAGAGACCACAGTGTGGCTGGAAAAAAGGGATTTCTTTACCCACATATGAGCAACAATAGCTCCATCTTATTCGAAAACTGGGCAAAACCATCTTTATCTTGATTCAGTATTGGCTGGGATTATGATTTATGCTTTCAGTTTCACATAACACATATTTATTTATTTGTTTACCTTTCTATACTGCCCATTAGCCAAAGTTCTCTGGGCTGGTTTAAAAGACAAAGCTTTAAACCATAAAATACAGTAACAGTAGAAGATAATATAAAATCCATAAGTTAGTAGAAGATAATATAAAATCCATAAGTTTAAAACAGAATAAAACCACAGTAGTAACCACGGTAAAAGCTAGCCACAATTCAAATCTAAAAATGCACTAACACATTTGTAAAAACAGAAGGGCTAAATAGCTTGAGCAAATAAAAAGGCCTTTACCTGGTGCTGAAAATACCACGGTGTAGGTGCCATTTGAGTCTCTTATTGAATGCAATCCCTTGTCTCCTGAGGTAAGGAAAAACATCTTCAATATTTAAAGAAGTAGGATCAATGGTTATGCATAGGCCATACCATTTTAATGGTGTTGCATGCAGGGGAACAGTTGAGTTCTAGACAGCAGCAGACTCTGTGTGTGTGTGTGTGTGTGTGTGTGTGTGTGTGTATAGCATTTGGAAGCGTGCAAAATATATGTTTTTGCTTTTTCTTCTTGAAATACAATCTGGGCTAAGCCTGGATATATCTATGGCCAGGTCATCTTCTGCCCAACTGGAACCTTTTTATCTCCAGACCCAGCCATACCTCTCACTTTAGCATCAGGGGTGGGCAAAACTGCACAGTAGTTTGTGGTTGTAATTGGTGCACAGCGCTCATTACTACAACACACTTGTGCACTTTCCCTGTGCGTGCTCTTTGTTGCTTAGCATCACATTCTCTGACATTCAGAAACCTACACAGTATAGCAGAAGTTCCTGGGAACTGAGCATCACAAATGCAGAAGAATGCTATATTCAAGCAACATCATGAATTCCCAACAAAACTATTTGGAGTGAGAAATTAAAAATAAAAAACTCACCTAGGAACAAGAGGGGGGAAAGACCCAAATGCACAACAAAGTTCAGCTATCTTTTGAATATAGTATCATATATCATGAGATTGACAACATCACATGACTCATCCTAGCATGATTTCTTCATCTTGGCAATATTAGTGAACACTCCGTAGAACATGGGTTAGCCATGTGGCACCCATGGGCACTATGGCACTGATAGGCACCTCCAATGGAGCCCGCGAAGGGGTCCCCAATGTGGTGCCTGCAGGCTACCAAACCTAGGGTGACCATATGAAAAGGAGGACAGGGATCCTGTATCTTTAACAGTTGTGAAGACAAGGCAATTTCACTAGGTGCTGCATGCATACAAATGACACCTGCTGAAATTCTCCTTTCTACACAACTGTTAAAGATACAGGAGCCCTGTCCTTATCATATGGTCACCCTATCAGAAGAGCTACAACCCTTTTCCTTTATGAGAAGGTGCTTCTACAGCACCAAATGAACTCTAGGATACCCCCTTCCTCAAGTGTTTAATTTACTGACTTCCTGCCCTGTCCTGAGCCCATGTGGCTACTAGACATGGAAAGTAGAGAGAGATGAGGCAGGCACAGCATGAGCAGCCTTTGGTGCCACTTTCAGAATTAGGGTGACCCTATGGAAAGGAGGACACAGGGTTCTTATATCTTTAACAGTTGCATAAAAAAGGGAATTTCGGCAGGTGTCATTTGTATATCTGAAGAACCTCATGAAATTCCTTCTTCATCACAACAGTTAAAACTACAGCAGCTCTGCCCTCTTTTGTATCTGGTCAAGAGGGAAGGGTTCCTACCGTTTTAACTGCTGTGATGAAAAGGGAATTTCCCCAGGTGTTGCATGCAGACAAACAGCACCTGCTGAAATTCCCTTTTCTATACAACTGTTAAAGTTACAGGAGCCCTGTCCTCCTTTCCATATGGGCAACAGAGGTGTGTCCTCTCTCCTCAGGTGTAAGAATTTAGCCTTTAGACGAGAAGACTGAAGGGAGACATGATAGCACTCTTCAAATACTTGAAAGGTTGTCACACAGAGGAGGGCCAGGATCTCTTCTTGATCATCCCAGAGTGCAGGATACGGAATAATGGACTCAAGTTACAGGAAGTCAGATTCCGGCTGGACATCAGGAAAAACTTCCTGACTGTTAGAGCTGTATGACAATGGAACCAATGACCTAGGGAGGTTGTGTGAGAACTGGGCCCCTTCCTGCTTTTTATAAAATGGTGCTCCTGCCAGCTGTTTGCTGCTGCTGGACAACATATTCAATTCTTCATATGCCCCACACACTAAGCCATGAAGAAGGGCATTCTAGGGGGAAATGGTAGCCCTAAAATTGTGTTTTTCCCAGAATGCCCACATTTGGAATTTCAGAAGTTTGGCCAAGCACTAATTAGAAGCCTACCCATTGCCTCCAAATTAATAGTGCTACTTCCTCTAAATTCCATTTCCAACAGCTTTTAAAATCATTGGGATGGATGCATACTTGGCCGTATTTAGAATAAACCCATTGAAATTAATTGGACTTAATTGTGAGTAACTTCACTCTCATTAATTTCAGTGGGTCTGTTCTAAGCATGACTAAACTTGGATCCAACCCCTCTTTTGCACATTTCTATGGATATAAATCATATCACAAAAAAGTTCAAATACATGAACAGGCCCTGTTACACCTAAATAACCTTTTCCAGATTGCATCTAAATAATCTCATCTTTGTTTAGATTCCTAGCCTGCTCTATCCATGTCCGGAAAAGGTCTAAACAGTCGAACAGTCAAAAAGAAAACTCCCCACACCACTATTCAACAATCAAACACTTACTTCATTTTTTAAGCCATACAATTCTGGGGGGAAAATACAATGTATATAAACCACAGAAGCTCTCCAGAGGAAATGAGTCATAGTGCATCCAGTAAGAAGAGCTCTGCATGTCATGGGTACATAAGGTGAGGCCAGTGGGCTGCATCCAGACCAACACTTCACCCACAGAATGACCTGTCGGTATAGGGCACCACAGTGTGGGAAGAATGTACAAATAGGTCAGATATGATCAGTGAGGCTTTCACCACTTTGCCTGACCGTGTGGCTTTCTTGCATCTTTACTTTACAGGACGTTTTATACCAACACTCTTATGAAAGGGTTGATTGAGGTAAACTTTCCCCTTTGAATAGGAGCTTTCCCTAAACAAGGCTTTTATTGTGCGCTCGTGTTTGATCGCTCATGGTAGTCTGCTGCTCCTTTACACAGCATTGTCAACTTCCAAGGCCTCTCCCACTCTTTGCAACCATTTCCCTGGCTTTTTTTTTTAGATTGAGGAAAGTGCGGTATTATTTAGAAATAGCGGAATGAGACTCTAGGAGGGTGACCAGATAAAATCCAGGTCAGGGCTCATGTAACTTTAACAGTTGTAGAGAAAAGGGAATTTCAGCCAGTGTCATTTGTATGCAATTAGTTCCTGGTGAAATTCCCTCTTCATCACAACAGTTAAAGTTGCAGGGGCCCTGCCTTCTTTTGTATATGGTCACTCTAGTATAGCGCCTGCACCTTTAACTGTTGTGATGAAGAGGATTCCCTTTTCTATACAACTGTTAAAGTTACATGAGCCCTGACCTGGATTTTATCTGGTCAGCCTACAGACTCTAGTGTAATTGTGCAATTCTGCTACACCACAGCGCTATCTAGTATTTGTGCAATGAAACATAGAAAGACAGAGAAAGAAGAAACCCCCCCCCCAAAAAAAACACATGTAAAGGAGCCGATCTTAATCCTGCAAAGAATCTAGAAGCTGAAACCTCAGTAAAGGTGTGAGTTAAAAGCTTAATGTAGAAATGCACTACAGAATGTTTGATTCTGGTTCTCTTGAGAGTTGGTCTACAGGTGTGAGAAAGAGGAAGGTGTTTATTCTGACATTCTCCCAGAGCCAGGTGGAGATCCTTTTATTTTTTCCAAGGGCTCTTGCCCACGGGCTCTGAAAAACTGGATCTGGCTATGCATGCAGCAGACCAGGAATCCAAAGCCAGTTGCTAGGTAGGTTCATTTAGGGGGTCCAGGACAACTTGTATGGCATACAGTGCTCTACAGAGAGAAACTGCCAGACAGTTCATGAAAACAGCCAGAAGACTACCCCTGCTGGCCCTCAGCATCTGTTGCCTGAGGCAGTTGCCTCACTCTACTTAATGATAGAGTTGGTTTATCATTGTATTATTATTAGTAGTAGTAGTAGTAGTAATACATCAGTGTGCATAATGCTTTACAGAGTAAAAGATGATAGGTCCTCTAACCTGTGGAACAGCTTCCAATCTAAAATTCCACACATGTCTCCTGCTTCCCAAAGTAAAAAGAATATCCACGTCTGTTTTTAAGATTATGTGAGCAGCATCACAGTCTTCATATGCCTTCATAATAATATTGACCATAGCACCTCCAGCCAGCTGTTGCTGGACACCATAGGATACAAAACACTGTACAATCTGGATAATTTAGAAATAATTGCTAGGATTTCTTTAAATTCCACAGGAGGCAAAGTCAGCCAATTAATTTCTCATCCAAATGATCTCAAATGAAATGAATTCTTTAGGGAGCAATCCTACGTCCCCCTAGACAGCACCTGGAGTTCATTCTATTGTTCAGGTTCCTGGCTCTGAGCTGGGAGACAGGAGACTATGCTTCCCAGCCCTCTCCCTTCCCCCTCATAGTCAGCACAGAGAAAGCCACGCCACCTACCTCTCCATGCTCACAAAACAGAGCACAAAGGTGGTGAAAAGGAGTGTTCCCAGGACCAGGGAAGGGAAGGAGACCCGGGCAGCTGTGTTATACTATGTTCTATGCCTGCCCCAGCTTCCTTCCCTCCTTCTCTGAGGTGCCGCTACTAGACGGGCAGGCTGCCTCTGCACTGGTCCCGCTTTGCATAGAATTCCCATCAGCCTCTGAGAGCGACATCACACTGGAGGTTTAATGCACATCTGCCGCGACTTTGACCCACTTTTTCAGAGCTGGACTCGCTCAGGGTGAGAGAACAGCACGACAGGGACGACGTCATGCTAGTCCAGTGCTGAAAAAGTGGATCGAAGTCGTGGCAGATGTGCATTAAACCTCCAGTGTGATGACGCTCTGAGTTCAGAATCACGATAGGATTGCACCCTTAATTAATTTGCTTTGGGGTGGGGGATTAATTTGGATTTTCTAAACAGCTTAACTGCCATGCTGAAGAAGATTTTGGAGTGCATGTGTGTTGGAGCATGTGAGAGGGGAGAGTTAACCCTTCCATTCCCAACTATAACCCCCTTGAAAATTGTCCTCCCCTCTGCATGGCAATTACAATGAGAGGGGGGAAACTCCCATTGGTACCAATGGACACTCAGGACTCCATGGACTAGTTCAAGGGCTCTGAGAAAGAGCTTTGGGTGCAAGGGGCCATGGGGCCAGGCCCAGCAATGCCCCTGCCTCCAGCTGATGCTCTTTGCAATTTTGTAAACAACAACAACAACATCCCTGCATTTTAAATACGCAGACACATTTAATGTCACATCAAGTTTGGCCTTTAATGAGGCATGCCCAAACCCAATAATCTGTTAGTCAGGATACGAGGTAGGAGAACTGAGAGTGTTATCAGACGGGGGGAAATCGCGGTTCCCTACCATTGCTTCTCTGCCCCTGCTCCTCTCCTTGATACTTCCCCTTTCTAACGGGAGAAGAAAGAGGAAGTAAACAAAGGCCACGTGGCCCATTCAGTGGCTGTTTTTCTCGCACCACTTTTCCTGCACACAGCAGGAAATGGTGGCACATTCTGTTAAAAAAAAAGTCCGTTTAAAGGGGCTCCATTTTGTGATGGAAAACAGGCAAGAAGGAGCAGGAGGCAAGAAGGAGCAGGAGGCACGCAGGTGGCGGACAACAATGTCTAAAGGACACATTAACATTCATAACTGGCAGCAGTGAGCGTGCGATAAAACACTTTGAAACTCAATTCCCACTCACCTCCAGAGGGAAAGACGGGTAAGAAATAAATTTATTATTATTATTATTATTATTATTATTATTATTATTATTAGCTGGTCAGCAATATGGGCAGAATCCAATGGGATTGCTTACACCCCTGCCGATTCTGTTGTGCCCTGCAGACTTTGTTGCACAAGTAGTGGTCCCACTGATTCCGTTGCACAAGTGGGACCCATCACTTGCATAACAGATATTTAATGCTTCCCAGAGAAAGCCCAGGTCAGGACAGGTCAGCAGAGTTCCCTGATGTGAACTCTGCCAATCTGCCCTGTTCCAGAAACAAGCATTTTTATTCCTTCCCAGTTTCTCCCGGAAGTGCTAAATCTCCACTTCATAAATTGTGGGTGTCAATTATGGACAGGAATTGGCAGGGCGCAAGAAAATCGGAAGGGCTATAAGAACCCCATTGGAGTCTGTCCTGTATAAAGTTTCACTTAGAAGCTTCCCACATTGGATGTGGGGAAAACTGTGCAGGGGGAGAAGACTGCTTTACAGCATAAAGGAGGAGATTTGGAAGGTGTGCAGGGATGGGGGAGCTGCAGGGGAAAGGAGAGGATTTGGAAATCCCGTTCCACTAGCAGTGTCCTTCCGCTGGCAGAACAAGGATTCTGGATCCAAGCCCAGGACTGGAGGCTGGAAGCAAAAGGCATTTATTTACAAAATTGCTGTTAAAAGGTTGCTTATACTTATTCTTTCAACATATTTTACCCCTTTTTCTCATAGAGAACTTATTTACGATAATGCAAGCAAAATGATTCTGCTGTAATTTAAAACTCTACCCCTTTTTCATGGTCATGTTCCCCCTCAGCAGATGTAAATCTTCCACTTGAGTGGTACAAAATGGAAAGACTCACTTCTAGCCTCTCCTGTTGGACACTTTACCTCAGTATAAAATTCTGAAGACAATATAGAATGGTTCATATTGTCAAAGAAGTGGCAGACAGCATTAAAAAAAATATTCACAGAATCACAATCGATAGAAATTCTGGGCCCAAAAAACAATATTGTATTTGATACAATACAATATTAAGATGCAAAAAGAAGGAAAGGGACCTGCTAAAGTAGAGAATGCAATAATCAGGAATGACCAACCTCAGATTGGGTAAATTCAGGTCATGACTCATATGAAAGTGGATTTTTTTCTGATGCTCATGCAGGTGGCACAATCCAGAGTGCTGTTTTCAATAAGTTCTTGTGAAAAGAGGGCAGGGCGAATTGTGGTCATGACTTCTCTTCCTTGAATGAAAAACACAAACCCTATTCCTAGAATTTCAGCTGCAGAGACCATTATACTGAGAAAATCTGAGTTAATGCTATAGATGAAGATTAAGAACATGACGTTAAGGAGAATATGTGTAATGATTTTTTAAAACCTTTTACTGTCAGGTACTGCTGGATTTTTGTTGTTGTCGTTGTTAGATGGTGGCAAGATTACAATGATCATGGTGGATAGATTGGGGAAGGAGTAGCAGGAATGGAAGAATCAGTCAGATGCAAAATTGTTCCATACCATATATGCATAACTCCCTACTCTGCACGGAGGCACCACCAGGAAGCATGCGGAAAGGAAGTATGAGCGAGCCGGACAACTTTATCCACATGAAGGCCCAGAGTGAATACAAGGAATTTTTCTTTCTGATTGGTTGTTTTGATGCTGAATGTCTCTCATCCAACTTCTGTGATAAGGGAGAGATAACAAGGAAAACCTAGTTCGTGCATCAACTGGTGCAAATAAACATGTATGCCCATATTGCCTGGCTGATTTGCAAGCTTCTATTTGCATACAACTCTCACCAATAATATACAGTTGGTATTTTTATTATTATTTCTTACATTTCTATACCAGTCCATAGCCAAAGCTCTCTGGGTGATTTACAAAGGTTAAAAGCATTAATACAATATGTAAAATTTAAAAACATAAACACAACAGTGAAATGCTCCATGATATGAGTAGGAGGAGAGAATCTGAGTGTAGGGTAGGGGACAGAAGTGGAACAAAAATAGAGATTCCATAAAAAAAAAAAAGAGGGGATGAAGAGGTGAGGGTGCAAAGAAACCTAAAGATAGTCCAGGGCCTTGTCACCAAGTACACCCCCCTAATGATGAGCACCTAAAGAGCAGTAGAGGATGAGGACATGGTCTGAAGGCACTTTAGGCAGCCACCTTGCTGAAGCTAAGCAGGTCTGGGTCTGGTCAGTCCTTGGAGGAGTGACCACCTAGGATCCACATGCAGCTACCTTCAGTTCCATGACAGAACAAAGGTTGGATATAAATATAATAAAATAAATGAATGAATCAGGGCAGCAGAAGCAAATTCCATTCAATACTGTAGTCATGATGGTGCTTTGATTTAAGTGAGTTTGAAATGCAAAAGTGCACAGAATCAGAATATTCTTTTTTTAAAATTAGAGTTGGCAAACAGTTAAGCTATCATTGTCCTTAAACAGGAAGAATGTACAAGGAATTGTAAAGCATGGAATGGTGGTTGAGGTGGGGGGCAGGCAAAGACAAATATTAATTGTGTGCCTTATAACTGAAGTAATACACAAGGTCCCTCTAAGCTCCCCCCACTCCCATAAGACCATTAAGTCTAAAATTACCTAGCTGCACCACTGTCTACAGAGTGAGGAAGAGGAAAGGTAAACAATGACTGGTTTTCTCATCATGCTAAGCCATGGTGGGTTGTCACCACGATGGTTGAAGGGTGGCTTACCGTGACATCCGAACCTGGTACGCATTTCCGTCGTTGGTTGTTTTTCACAAATAAGCTACCCAGAAACCCATTGGCTTGTAATAATAATAATAATAATAATAATAATAATAATATATTTATTTATTACCCGCCTCTCCCTCCGGATCGAGGCGGGGAACATCATCATCATAAAACACACAAAACTGATTAAAAATACATAAAACCAATACATCATTAAAATACCAATAAAACACTTAAAATTCATCTGAGTAGGCCTGCCGGAAGAGCTCAGTCTTTATAGATCGTTTAAATTCCTGAAGACTGGTAAGTTCACAGATCTCTCCCGGCAGGTCATTCCATAATCTGGGAGCAGCAGAAGAGAAGGTCCTCTGGGTAACAGTTGTCAGTCTAGTTTTTGTTGACTGTAATAAATTCTTCCCAGAGGACCTAAGCGTGCGGAGCGGATTGTACGGGAGAAGGCGATCCCGCAGGTAACCTGGACCCAAACCATGTAGGGCTTTAAAAGTAATGACCAACACTTTGTACTTCACCCGGAAACTAACTGGCAGCCAGTGGAGAGATTTCAAAACTGGTGTAATATGGTCACCCCTAGGTGTACAAGTGACCAACCTGGCTGCCATATTTTGAACTAGTTGAAGTTTCCGGACTAGGCACAGAGGTAGCCCTATGTACAGCGCATTGCAGAAGTCGAGTCTCGAAGTTACCAGCGCGTGCACTACCATCTTTAGGTCTTCCAACTCTAGGAAGGGGCGCAGCTGGCGTATCAGCCGAAGCTGATAGTAGGCACTCCTGGCCGTCGCATCTATCTGGGATGTCATTTGGAGCGACGGATCCAGGAGCACCCCCAAGCTGCGAACACAGTCTTTCAGGGGGAGTGCAACCCCATCCAGAACTGGTTGACACACCTCCAACCCCAGGTTGTGGCCCTTGACAGTAAGCACCTCCGTCTTGTCTGGATTCAGCTTCAGTTTGTTTTTCCTCATCCAGCCCATTACCGCCTCCAAGCATTCATTCAGAGGAGACACACTATCCTTAGCTGATGCTGTTCTCAGAGGCATAGAGAAATATATTTGGGTGTCATCAGCATACTGATAGCACCCCGCCTCATGCCTCCGGATGATCTCTCCCAGCGGTTTCATGTAGATGTTAAACAGCATTGGGGAAAGGATAGCACCTTGTGGTACACCACATAGCAGCTCCTTCTTTGAGGAGCAACTATCCCCAAGCATCACCATCTGGAACCTGCCCGAGAGGTAGGACTGGAACCACTGAAGCACAGTGCCCCCGAGTCCCAATCCCCTCAGGCGTTCCAGAAGGATACCATGGTCAATGGTATCGAAAGCCGCTGAGAGGTCCAGAAGTACCAGCAGGGACACACTCCCCCTGTCAATACTCAAGCGTAGATCATCCACTAAGGCGACTATAGCAGTCTCAACTCCATATCCTGCCCTGAAGCCGGTTTGAAATGGGTCTAGAAAATCTGTATCATCCAAAACTGCTTGGAGTTGGAAGGCAACCGCCCTCTCGATCACCTTGCCCAGAAACGGAAGGTTCAATACTGGTCTGTAATTATTAAGGTCCAGGGGATCCAGGGAGGGCTTTTTAAGAAGCGGCCGTACTACCCCTCCCTGAGAGATGTATTAATGATATGTTGTAATTGTAATCTAATTACATCTCTTCCCTGGGCGACCAGCCAAGAAGGGCAGGGATCGAGAGGGCAAGTCATCCTCCTCACTTGTCCAAGCAGCTTGTCCACGTCTTCAGTACTCACCAACTGAAACTGATCCAGTGTAATTCTACTTGCGAAGTTGCTGGACACTCCATTGTCAGCCTCTGCTACAACGACGACATCTAAATCGGCTCTTATCCGAGAGATTTTAAAAGCATCACAGCGAACTACCGAAGGCTCTAAAATTGGGTTCAGGGGAGAAGGTGCCTGAGTTAGACCCCTCACCACCCTGAACAGTTCTGCTGGACGTGAATTTGCAGACGCAATGCGTGCAGAGAAGAAAACTTTCTTCGCTGCGCGTATTGCCACCCCATAGGAACAAAGATGTTCTCTATGCCGTGTCTTGTCGGATAGAAGTCGAGTTTTCTGCCATCGGCGCTCCAGTCGTCGCCCTAGTATGGTTGTTTAGGGTGCCCTGTTCTCAGGGTGATGTCTGAATCTGGCAATCACTTCAGCATGGGTTGTTGAAAATGGCAACATGTTGAAATGACACTAGTCAATTGATTCCTTTATTTCATCTTATTTCCACACCTTTGAGAAGATTTACACAAGTTTAATGTATTTTTCCCACCTTCAGGAAGATTTGCACAAATTTAACTTTACTTATTAATTTTAAACTGCTGGGGAGATTTGCTCAAAGTTAAGTTAATTAATTAATTTATTTATTTATTAACAATTGGGGAGATTTTCGCAAATCATAGTAACTACTCATTTTTGTGCATTAAAATTCTACAAAATTTTATTTTAAAAAGACTACCCTCACTAGTGGGGTAGTTGAGTAGGCTGCTGAAGTTGTGCTATGAAGTCTCATGGGATATGTGGTGTGAGTGTGCAGGAGAACTAAGGGGGAAACAAGCCATGGCAAGCCACAGAAAGCCTGATCATCTGTCAGAAGTAGTGTGGGTTAGCAAGCAAACAGATAATTATTTATTATTATTATTGTATCTCTTTCTCTCTCGTGGCGGTTTTTCTAGATGGACATAACGGGCTTGGCCAGGTCATGCTGTCTTTTACAGATTCAGGAATTTCCTGATAATTGAGCATGTTTTAGGTATGACTGCTTTCTGGATGTTGGAGTAGATGCATTTTGGTAGGCCCAGTTTCTGAAGGTTTTCTGTATAATTTTTTTATGTGATGTCGGTGACTGATGTGACTAATGGAATAATTGTGACCTTTTCCTTTTGCCATAGTTCTTTGACTTCCATGGCCAGTGGTGTATATTTGTTGCTCTTTTCTTCTTCCTTTTCAACAACATTTTTGTCATTCAATATTGCGATGTCGATGAGATATGTGTGTGTTTTTCTTTTTTGTCTATGACCGTTATGTCTGGTCAGTTGCAGGGTATTGTCTTGTCCACATGAATTGTTCTGACGTAGTATATTTTATGATCTGCATTTTCCAAGTTTGTTTCGGGTGAGTATGTATAGTATGTTGTAGGTTGTTTGATAAGGTTGAATATGATGGACAGTTGTTGGTGAATTAGTTTTGCAACTGTATTGTGTCTGTCTGTATATTCTGCCTTTTCCCCAATACTGGGACCCACCATAGTGTATTTTTAGGATGGCTTATGATGATGTGCAAACTCTTCCAGAATGGGAATGCAGAGTTGGCCTGCCACTTGTTCCTTATCTCAAGAAAACTGTTCCTTTTTAAGATTAAGATTAAGATGTGGGTTTCCTTTTCAAGTGAAGGATGGAGGTGTGTTATGAGCTATAGCCCCAGGGACAGAAAAGGTTTGATGGCATAGTGTTCTCTCTGATTCTGTAGTGGTGTTACCTTTGGTATGGGAGGTTTGCATTCTAGTCCAGCTGTTTTTACCCCGTAACCGTTGTTGCCAGTGGAAAGCAGGTTCCAATGCTACCTCTTAGAGCGGGCAGGAAGGAAGAGGCAGCCCTAATAAATGGGATTAAAGAGACTACAACTTTATTGAAAGAATATGGCATATATGCCTCAGCTAAGACCATTTTAGAGGGGTTATTCCAACCCCTTCCTTATAAAGAGATGCTCCAGGAGTCTGGCATGATGCCTCCCTACCACCACTAAGCTCAACCCTGCTACACCTGGTGTATTGTAACCCATTACCCTTTGAAGGAGAAGCAGATGTGAAGTAGGTTCCTCATATGAGCCATGGATGGAAGGGAAAAGTCTCAATATGCCGGAACAAAGATTTTATTTGTTAAAAAAAAATCCAGCACATTTCAAAGGTGCAAGGTGGGTAATGCATTGCAGCCTAGTTTTTTAAAAATATATATATTTAAGGCATTCTTCAAGGGGCAGTAAAATGATACAAGACAAGACATTACTAAAATAACATAGAATTTAGCATAGAAAAAAGAAAACATCTAAATCATTGCACACTGCAAATACTCATTTATAAAAACGTCTGCAGAAATTCCTGAAATAATGTCTCCTAATAAAAATCACTGGCAACTTGTGCCCTAAAACCTAAAGTTTTTTCAGCTGTTCCCAAGATACATCAATTAGCTCAAGACCTCTCATATCTGGACAGGACTGTATGAGAGAGGAAAGGGAAGGTCTGAAAACTACATTGTTGTTAAAGAAGTGGTAGAAACTCCATTTCCTCATTAAGTCCCATTTTGGAGTCATTTTGCATAACCATGCTAGTTTTTCCACATTTCCTATTACACTGCTCCAAGCAACCAGGCAGGTCACAGCATCACCTTTTGTGGTGGCCTTGACGTTGTGGAAACACTCCTTCTCGCCCATGCCACCTTATCACTTTTTGTAGCAAAATGTGTGTTTCCATCACAAGCAAATCAATAAAAATGTACTGTGTGCCACTTAAAGTATTTTTCTTGGGAAACCTGAGGTCTATGGACTACACAGAAGTATCACAATCTCTGCTGTAGGAAATATTGTGTCCATGTCCTGTCAGCCTGCTGATTTGGAACCTGTTAGAAAAAAAAAAGTTACAGATCTATTTTCCTCAGTAGAAACCCTTACAGTGATGTCTAACCATGGGGTCAGTGATTCTACACTAACATTTTAGGAACTGAAAATGCAAAGTATAATATAAATGCACGTATACCCCGCTAGAAGATTTATTGTATTGTATTTAGTTCTCTAAAGGTGCAAACCTATGCATGTTTAGACAGAAAAACGCCCTGGCTTGGGCATGCTGGGAGTTGTATGACATTTTCCTGTCTAAACGTGCATAGCATTGCACTCTAAAATTTTTACACTTCACTTCAAGGCCTAAGCCTTTATAGAGTAGCTCACAATATAACATGTCTATACATGTAAGTTTAAAACAATAAAAGTCCAATCAAACCAAAATAATAATAAATTCAAAGATAGCAAATAAAAATAGAAATAAAAAAGCCAGAAACCCAGAACCAACATAAAACCAGGGAAATTGTATGATAAATTTGTTTCAGTTTGTTGTTGATCAGGATTTACCCAATTCACACTTTCTGGACGAAAATGGATTCAGATGCAAACTGCGGTCGAAATCCATAGATTTCTAAGCTTGCAATGTAATTCATGGACCCCCAAAAATATGTTTGACAGTATGCATACACTTGAAAAATGATAATGAGAAAATGCGGTATTTTGAAAAATGGGTACAAATACACTTTAATCAATGAGAAAAGATGTGCATGTACGTTTGGAAAAATACACATGAAAAATACACATGAAAACATGTGTGATCTTTGTTTTTTCATGCAAAAAAACAAAGATCACACAATTTGATATGGACTCGAGTCAGAACAAACGTCAGGATGGAATCTGGAGAACTTTGGTGAGCTCACATTTTGCTGATTCGCACATCCCTACAACAGCATCAAAGGCTTGCTGAAGAAAAAAAAGGGGGTGCTTCAACTGCCAGTATAACACAAGTAAAGAAGGAGCTAATCTTGGCTCTTGTGGCGAGTTCCACACAGGGGGTGCTGCCACAGAGAAAACCCTCTTGTGCATTGCCGTCGACCATAGCTTGGACAGCAATGGCACACACAAGATGTAGCCTATTGTTGTTGTTATTGTTGTTATTGTCGTTATTGTTATTATTTACATTTCCATATCACTGAATCTCTGGGAGGCTTACAAAAGATTAAGAATTTAAAAATCCAATATAAAAATAATACAACACCATTTACATAGAGCCTATCTACACTACTGCTTTAAAATGGTTTATAACAGTTTTAAAACGGTTAACCGGTTTAAAACTGTTATAAACCGTTTTAAAGCAGTAGTGTAGATAGGCTCATACAAAACAATTTAAAACACTCAATAATAAAAATCCCAGGACCAGTAAAAATCTTATCACATATTGTCAAATGCCAAGGAGAAGACAAATGTCTTAACCTGACACTGAATGGATGACGAAGTTGGCACCAGGCTCTGATGTCTCTTCGATGGTTGATTTGCAAGGTTGTAAAATAAGCTTTCTACAGTGGCTGGGGGGCAGGGGAGGGAGAAAGACCCACAAATGGATCTCCTCTCTGCATTCATAGCTCTGTCTAGGACCACATGTGGCTCCCCAGACATAGCTCTGTCTGGGGAGCCATTGGATTGCTCTGCCCATCTGTCTTAATGCTGTGATATAAAAATATTCCATGCTTTGAAGTATTGTCTTGGGGGCTTGCATACAATGTTTCTGTCATGTTTAAATGCATGATCCAAAATAATGAAATCCTTAATGATATATGGTGGCCACCTTTCTGTAGAATCTCTTATCATAGGTGAAAGGATTCAGTTGTTCTGCAAAATGCGCTTCCAGTGTCAAGCCATTTTCTGAAGAATTGTGAGATATTGGCTATCCCTGAATATGATACAGGCTTTTAAACTAATTTTAGGCTATTCTTACTGCTGCTGTGGTTGATATTTTAAGTACCACTCCTTATTTTTATGCTCAAATTTTATCGTAAATTGGTTTTTAATCATTTATTAGGAAAGTGGTATATACATCACTATAAATAAATAAATAAATGGGACATTCCAAGAAATGATTCAATTTCATAGGCAAAGGTGAAGAAGAGGGACACCTAGTATAAAGAAGGGAAATCTTATTTCTTGAGACTAGGTGGGTGACTTGGGCTGCAATTCCCATCAGCCCTCAACGTAAGCTATGCTGGCGAAGGCTGATGGAAGTTACAGCCCAACAGCAGCTGGAGGGCCATGAGTTGCCCACCCCGTGACTAGATGACTTGTATCAGGAAGAAGACCCGGCTAGGGCCAAAGGCAACTGGGCCAGGAATCAAACGAGGAATATGCTTGCTTCAACCAAATAAAATAATAATAAAATAAGATCAAGCCAGCCAACAACTGGAAGGAACTCTAGGAGGAAGTATGGCCTTGTTGACAGACACTGACAAAAAGTCGACCTCCTCAGCTTGGCCAATCCAAGTGCATCGTACTGGTTGCCAATCACTGGGCAAATGCTGCAGCTGCACTTCCCTGTTTCTTTTGGGATCAAGTAGTTCACTAGATCATAGGAAAAGGTCATACCCTGAAATCAGGCCAGTAAGGGTGCTATCGTATGTATGTTTAGATAGGCTGTGGGATGCTGGGAGTTGTAAGACTATTTTTTGTCTAAATACACATAGGAATTGTGCCTTAAGTTTCCGATTCAAGGCCCAGATCCCTGATGTGAGGGAAGGGACTGTAGTTCACTGGTGAGGCACCTGCTTTGCCTGCAGAAGGACTCAGGTTCAATCCGTGAGCATCTCCAGTTTAAAAGGACCAGATGATGGGAAAGACCTTTGCCTGAGATCTGTTTCTCAGAGTAGTGTGCCAGGTGGACTAATGGTCCGAACTGGCATGAAGCAAGCTTCCTATGTTTCCATGACATACTACTAAGACTTGCTTTAAATCTACACCCAGTCTGTGGGCAACAGCTTATTTCCAGTCAGTCACCAAGCATGCCCATTTGAACCTTTCTCAG
Source organism: Anniella stebbinsi (assembly GCA_029215795.1). NCBI lineage: Eukaryota > Metazoa > Chordata > Lepidosauria > Squamata > Anniellidae > Anniella > Anniella stebbinsi. The sequence goes on along the minus strand of JARDYH010000005.1, from coordinate 85,371,381 downwards.
CATAGGGGACATTCTGATGTCACACCCTCGGTCTCCTTTGTCTGCTGTCTTTTCAAAGATAATTCAGTTCTTGTATCACTCTGCATGTTTACTCTTTCTATTAATGTTCCAATGATCGTGATTTCATCAACCACATCCTGCAGCACAGATGATATGCCACAGCATCTTCAGTTTATGTCGCATATCGTCCCATCTAGAGAAAAAAACCCATCAGTTTAAAATGCTTTTCGGTTGAATTTGTGTGTGTGTGTGTGTGTGTGTTGCAGAAGAAAGAGTAGGTCAGCGCCAGCTTTTCAATAACGCTCTAAAATAATTTGTCCCCTCTGCCTTTGACAATTTAGTTAAGCGTTTCCCCAATTCTTTCCCCAGTTCTCATCATCCCCAGTTCTGGCTAAGCACCAGGTTGAGTTTCCTTTCCAGAAGCTTTAATCAGCAATATCCTTGCTTAGGCAAGATAGCTAATGAGAGAAAACATGATTGGTTTGTGTGATCTCTTTGGGATTACTTTATTTTCCTTTCTAAAAAGCAGGAAGTGACATCTATGCTCTAGCCAAATGCTCCAAAGCTATTTACCCAATTGGCATTAGCAAGACATTGTTTCAAAGCCGATGGCATGCTGCCATACACTAAACAGTGTGCAGTAAAAGCTGTGCAAGGTTGCTCAGAAATACGTCCCACTGTATTCAACTGGACCTACTCCCAGGAAAGTGTGCATAGGATCTTCTGACAAAAGTGCTCATGGGCCCTGGAATCCAAATCCTAAAACTTTCTATCCCCCACTTATTGCCCAGATAGATACTTTGTCCTATTGACATCACAGCAGCTAAGCCAATGGCAGCCAGAAGTGTAGTTACACATCTGTTTGTCCCAGCCAAATGTAACCTCAGAGCACATCAGCCAGTAGCATCAAGAGACAGGGGGAGACAAAGGTCCCCTCTACAAGGATTCGCTTTTGCGCCCGGTTAGGTGATTATGCGCATAATCGCTGAAGCGCATTTACACCTAATACCTCTGCACGAGAGGTGTCGAGAGGTGGCAAAGCGCATTAACGGATGACCAAAATGCACTTTACAAGTAGTTAATATGCATAAGCGCTTGTTCACATAGTCAAAATGCGCTTCAACGGCCAGAGCAAAATAAAACTCGCGATTTAACGAGCATTCAATAATGCGCATAATCGGAGAGATAACGCGCCTCTACACCCGATTTGCGCTCCGTTCTTGTAGAGGTAAAAAAATTTAAGCGCCTTGAAAGAGCTTTAAACCTCTTTTGTAGAGGCGGATAGAAGGCATTTTAAGGTAGAATGAAACTGTAGCACGTTTAACTGATCTGCTTTTCCTGATACGGATTTATTAATGACATTGGGTCAAGGGTGGGGAACTTGTGGCCCTCCAGATGTTGTTGGACTGCAACTCCCATCAGCCCTAGTCAATGGTAAAGGATGGTTGTCCCTGATCCTGCTGGAAACAATGGCAATAGAGATTGGATCAAGGCTTAGGCCCCCTCTACAAGATTTCGCTTTGACGCCCGGTTCCCCGATTATGCGCATCTCCTGACAATCGCTTTTACACCTAATACCTATATACGAGAGGCGTTGAAACGCATTGCTGGCTGTATGAAACTCGCTTTAAAGTTTTGACATGCATACAAATGTTGCTGAAAGTAATGCGCTTTGTCCCGTGAAACTACCCAAATAGGTTTTGCACCCTTTATTCTCCCCGCCTAACAGAATCTCTCACCTTTGGTTACCTAGGTTACCTGCTGGGAATGATGTGGTTAACCTGTTCGGCTAACTTTCTCACCCCCCCTTTGCCCAATTGCCATTTGAACTGAACTGCTCAGGAGTAAATTGGAATGTGCCTCGCACACACACACGCCAAAACAGACAGGGGGATGCTGCTTCGTTCCTTCCCCCTCCTCTTCCCAACGAGCACACACACACACACACAGCTCATGTCAGGAACCCAGCAAGAAGCAAGGGGACGATATGTCTAAGCTGATCGCTAATTATGCGCACATCTGCACATCCTGCCTACCCCCTTTACTTCTCGTGAAACCACCTCCATCTGGCCCCGTGTCTCCATTAATGAAATATTCCATCAGGGGAGTTAAAATAAACTTTATTTTCAGTTCAGATAGGGTCTTGTCTTCCTGGAGCTTCCATCCAGAGAGATGGAGAACAAGGAGGAAGTTGCCAGGAGGAGACAGGAAATAAAACTAAACGAAAAAGTGGGAGGTTTTCCCAGCGAAGGGGCAGTTCTATGCATGACATCAAGACCATCTGATCGTTAATGCGCCTCCTCATAAAATTGTTTACATGGACATAAGGCACTCTTACTCCCGCAGTAAATTAAAAGTCGCTATTTAAGGCGCATTTGAAAATGTGAATTAGAGATAAAATGGCATAGGAATGTAAAATAATAATAATAATAATAATAATAATAATAATAATGCATTGGAACAAAAGGAAATATGCCTAGCTGAAGCTTCTTTTAAAAATAAATAAAAATACTTGCAATTGAAAAAGACCTAAGCATTTTTTTGGACTGCAGGATTCTGTTTATCTATTTTATGGAGTAATTAGTTCAAGCTTTAATTGTTTAATTGGTGGGACCTCTTTTAAACAGTGAGGTTTAATGTTAACTCATTAGGACTAAGGCCATATCTTGATGGTGTTGCGTCTGCACCCTGAGGCCTCAAACTCTCGCATTGGCACTCTTTCCCGTTATCTGCACGGGAAGAAGTGCAAGTGTGAATTTTGTATAAAGGAGACGCTGCCACCCCCCAGCCCCCACTTATACACCCAACTTTGCATTTGCAGGGAAAAAATTGTGAGGGGCAGTAACGGGAGATTGCACGGGGCTGTGGGGGGCAGCCTTTTTTTGTTCTTTTTTTCTCTCTGTAGATGCGAACTTTGCATTTACAGATCAACGGGGGGGAACTGGGGGGAGAGGAACTGGGCACTCTGGCTCTGCACATCCACCCCCTTTTGTGGTGGTCCAGCAACCGTTCAGCTCACTGGTCCATCCCCTTCCCTGCCCAGCCTATGGTGACCAATCAGGGGTCGCCATCGGCTGTGGCACACAGACAGCAAGGACGGCAGACAGTAGGGGGAAGTGCCTGACATTTTAAAGCGGAGCTTTGGGGGTTTGCCCCTGGATGGCTTCACGATGGCAGCTGCATCATATAGATGACCTGCTGCCACTCCAAATCCACCCGGAGCAAACCCCTTGTCAAGATGTACCCGAGTTAAGGACATCCTTGTTTACGTTTGAGTCCATTTTCATTCTAATGTAGGACTATAATAGAGAATGAAAAAGTAAATCCAAAGGAATGCATTTCCTTCCAATGACAGTAGTAGTCTTTGTTTATTAATATATATATCATCACCCACCCTTCAACACATCTTTGTAACTTTGTTGTCAGTGCTAAATTATGTCACTCCATGCTTTACCCAGTCCATTTCAGACTCCTCCTCACATCCAATGGGCCCATTTAACAAAACACAGCTACATAACACCAAGCTATGTGATAAACATCATATCTCATAAACAAACCAAGAAAAGCAAGTGTGTTGCTTCAAATATGTATCAATCATGGGTTTTCCCATGGGAAAAGTAAGCATAGCAGTATAGATGATGAGTCAATGAGTCATCCAGACAATCTGTTCAAATCTGCATTTGTAGGACATCTTGCAAAGGGATATTCTTAGCATCCGCCATACATTCTTGTAAACTGTTATTTACTCAAGTGTATGTGTGCATGGCCCTGATTCAGACTAGGGACGTGTTTAACTCCAGTGCAAACATGATTTGGTTCGGGAACATGGTGCTCCAGACAAGGGGGCGGATTAAACTCTCCCCCATCCATTTGTGTCCTGAATTCCCTCACCCCATCGGGTTTTTAAAAATAACAAAACCTCGACTGGAATCAATGGGTTGTTATTTTTTCAACCCTTATCAGAATAAAACCACTTTATGCATGTTTACAAGAAATTTAGTTTTGCCTTTAGTGACCTCCAGTCAAGAAGTCACATAGATCTTCTGATAGCATCCTTAATAAAACAGACCTAGACACCAACTCTGTTAATATGCACACTACAGGAAAGAGATAATGAAAGTTTAAAAATAACTGATTTTATTCTTTCCATTTCATCTCAGATAATTCCTAACTGCTGTAAAACAAGAACCTTCAAACAATGAGCCTTACTTTTTAGAGTTCTTTGAGAGGGTGATTAAACATGTAGATAGTGGTGATCCAGCAGGCATTATTTACTTGGACTTCCAAAAGGCTTTTGACAAAGTTTCTCACCAAAGGCTCCTAAGCAAACTTAGCAGTCATGGAATAAGAGGAGAGGTCCTCTTATAGATCAGTAACTAGTTGAAGAACAGAAAGCAGAGAGCAGGAATAAATGGTAAATTCTTCCAATGGAAGAAAGTAAATAGTGGGGTCCCACAAGGGTCTGTATTGGGACCAATGCTTTTCAACTTGTTCATAAATCAACTGGAATTAGGAGCAAGCAGCGAAGTGGACAAGTTTGCTGCTGACACCAAATTATTGAGGGTGGTTAAAACAAAAGGAAATTGTGAGGAGCTCTAAAACGGTCTCTCTAAGGAGAATCTCTGCTATTGAGCAGTATAAAAGTGTAAATAATAATAATAATAATAATAATAATAATAATAATTTATTTATTTTTACCCTCCTCTCCCTTTGGATCAAGGCAGGGAATAACATTAGTACAACAATACAATATAAATCAAATACATGAAATTAATTAAAAGAGCATATAAAACCAATACAATATCAAAATAACAATCCCGACATCTTAAAATTCTTGGTTTAAAATTCATCTGGGTAAGCCTGCCGGAATTGGCTAGTCTTTATCGCTGTCTTAAACTTGGAGAGAGAGTTAAGTTGACAAATCTCCCCCAGCAGGCCATTCCACAGTCTGGGGGCGACAGAAAAAAAGGTCCTCCGGGTAACAGTTGTCAGCCTAGTTTTGACTGACTGAAGTAAGTTCTCCCCAGAGGACCTGAGTGTATGGGGCAGATTGTACGGGAGAAGGCGATCCCGCAGGTAACCTGGACCCAAACCATATAGAGCTTGAAAGGTAGTGACCAATACTTTGTACTTAGCCCGGAAACTAATTAGCAGCCAGTGGAGTGATTTTAATGTTGGGGTAATATGCTTACCCCTAGAAGTACTGGTGACCAACCTGGCTGCCATAAAAGTATCATCTGAGTTATGGTTCTCTCTGTGCAGGGTTTATATACTGGTGGTATTCTATGAATGGGTGTTCAATTACACTGTACACGCTGCTTTGTCGTGGACATGTAGACAGAGTAGTTGTCGAGGCAGGGACAGCTATTTTTCATTTTTTGAAGTTAATGGGAGGACATTCTTTGTGCCAGGTCTAAAGTTGCCCTTTGGATGGAGGCATGGCTGTGGACTGGAAAGGTTTATAATATGGGGTATGTTTGCTCCTGCCCAGTGCCACCCACATACTGCCCATAACTCTGTGCCATCTTAGGTATTCTAGCAGCATAGTACATTCTGCTGGTGTATCTGGGGTGTTTCACCAGCATATTTTTCAAGGTGGCAGTATATCTTGTGTTCTTCTGAAATTACAGGGCTTCAGCTGAATCCTATAGTCCAAGCGTGGAAAATCTGTGGATCTCCAGATGTTGTCAGACTATTTAATCATATCTATACTTCCCAATAGACAAAGCTCTCCAGGCAGTTCACAAAACAAAACTTAAAACCATGAAATATAAGAACACGATAAAGCATAATATGAACAACGATAAAGCATAATATGAACAATATGTAGTATCTTATTGAAAACACAATAAGAGACTACAGTCTCCAACTCATATCATCCCTGACAACTGGCTATGCTTTCAGAGGCTGATGGGAATCAGGATACAACATCTGGAGGGTCACAGATCCCCTCCCTCAACTGGAGTGCACAGTCTAACCTTAAACAATTCTATTTTCTTCCATTATCAAAAGTGGTGATTTGAAACTTGTTTTGTTGCAGGCTAATTTTATGTATAGGTTCCAATTATTTTATTGTTGCATTTATGGAATGTTATGTTTGTTGGGGGGGAAGGGTGAAATTTTAAAAAAATATTTCAAAATTTAAAAGCTTTAAACAAATGTTCTTCCTTAAGGAGTAATCATTCCAGGAGGGGGGCTTTAGCTCCATGCTGAATTTATTTATTATACTCTTTACTTCATGATTTTTTGTTATATTATTCACTAGGCAATCTTCCTGGTGTGTGATATAATTTAATAATAGAGTACATCAATTAGCAATAAATATCAAGGAAAGAGATCAGAATAGTGAGGAATAGTAAAAGGCATAACAGAGGATTGCTTCAATACATGTACAAAATAATTCAGTAAATTACTAATGAATGGAAACCAAGAATCCTTTGTTTCCTGGATTATCGTGGCAAAAGTTCAAAAATGCTATAAATAGTTCCAGACCTGTTCCTTCTAAACTTCTGAAGAACTGGGATGAACTAAACATAGTGGTGATTCACCTATGTTATATTTATCAACCTTGACCTGTTCGTATACTGATCTCTTGCCTTGGGACAGCAGAGCTGTTTGTGTTAAAATATTATAGCCTCTCTCTTTTGTATTACAGTGGTAGATGCAACCAATCAAAACAAAGTAAAATATCAACTCAGTGTTTAAAATAATTTTCCTAAGTAATGTAAGGCTGCAGTCCTATAATCCCAGGGATGGTGTCCTGGGAGTCATAGGACTTATCGTATCTCTTCCTCTAAAAAGAAAGGTCTGGTCTTGGAATAGCAGACCGTAACTCAGACTACCCTCCCTTCCCCCACACATCTATTTTGGGGGCCCTAGACACCCTCACAAACTGGACAAAATCTATGCCACTTCTGGAGTTGGCATAGAGTAATTCTTTCCATTCATTTCAGTGGGAGGTAATCAGTAAATGGAAGAACGCCTCACCCCCAGCTAGGGAATGCAGAAAAACACCAACAGTGTTGCTCGCTGCTGACATCTGAGCGGTCAACGTGAGCCTAGATGTCTTGAAGGTGCAGACTTCGTAGCTTTCCAAGATCAAGGATAGGACTGATCAGGCTGTCAGAATTTTCATTCTATGTATGCCTTTCAAATTTGAAATGCATACTAGCTGAAATGAAGTTTGATTTAACAATGGTTCTTTTCCGTTTTCTTCCCCCACCATAACAACATCCATGAGTGTCATATTCCAGACTAAAAGATTTGCTTAGCAGGGCTAAGCTCACCCTTCACCACTCTGCAGGCTATAAAGAGGGACTCCTCTCACAGTGTTGTTCGGGGGCAAACTGTGTGTCTCACCTATCATGGGGAAGACTGTTGGTCTATGGCAGAGCAAATGATTTGCATGCAGATGGTATAAGGTTCAAGATGGTACCCTGACAACTCCAGTTAAAAGCACCAAGTAGTTTGTGGTGGAAAAGAGTAGAATGGATGGACAAACCGTCTGACCTAGCATACGGCAGTTCTGTGTTCCCAGCAACGGTGCGCTCATGGTGCTGTCAGGTACAATTCTTTCTCCCCTTTATCTGGTGTGTGTGTGTGTGTGTGTGTGTGTGTGTGTGTGTGTGTAACCCCTATGGAACAAATGGTTTGGTCCCTGGGCGGATTCCTCACTGAGAGGGAGGGATAGAGAAGAGAGAACTAAAAAAGGGAGTTTGTTGGTTCTGCTAGAGGCTGAATTTTAGAAGATTTCTGTTTAATTATAGACTCTTGTCACTTTGTACAAGGGATAATACTTTGAACTATTATGTTGAGATACTGATTGAGGATTGCCTTGAGAAATTAAACTTAAGAACACTCTACACAAAGGACTTCCAAAATACTCAGCACTTGGAAATACAGAACCACGTGGGACTGAGCTGTTATTGTTGTTTGGACATGTGCGCACGTGTGTTTACCCACAAGATATCAGACAGAGGGCAGGAAGTAATGCTTAGAGTGTTGGTTCGGACCAGGAAGCATTCTGACCATTTCAATGGGATCACTTCTACCCCTTTCTACCACTAGACCACCTATCATATTTCTTGGAGCAAAGACTAAATCAAGTGCATGTCCTGTTCTGTGTATTACACTGATGACAACTTGAGGGAGCTGTATGGTTGTTATTCCCTCTTCATCACAATAGTTAATGCTGCAGGAGCCCTGCCCTCTTGACCAGATACAAAAGAGGGCAAGGCTCCTGCAGCTTTAACTGTTGTGATGAAGAGGGAAATTTACCAGGTGCTGCATGAATAACAATGATACCTGCTGAAATTCCCTTTTCTATTTGACTCTTAAAGATACAGGAGTCCTGTTAAAGGAGCCCTGTCCTTTCCATATGTACACCCTAAGAAAGTAGTTTCATGAATCAATGAATTAGATGATAGAGGATATTCTGTATCATTAGATCACATGTTCCATGCCACTGCTCGATTTTTATCAATCTGTCTCACACACCCTCTATCTCCCTCCACCCCCGCTTCCAGTAGAGGTTGGAATATAACGCTACCATAAGTAGCACTCAAAGGAAATTTGACTGCCAAAGATGATGACTTAATCATTGTGTTTTTTCCAACTTTGACTCCTCTGACTTCTTTCTTTATTCACCTCCCATCATTGGATTCATGATCATTATTAATATCAAACAAGGAATATAATTTTGTAACCAAACTCAAGGAATATAGAAAGCATTTTGTTAAACCCACATGCCACTAATACAAGAGAACCTGTGCCCTAATTGACAGGCAGCCTGATATTATATATGTTCACTCAGAAGGAAAGCAGTGGAGCTCATACTAAGAAAGTGTGCATAGCATTGCAGTGCTAGTCCATTAAGGCCCATTAAGATCCAGAATACCAGTTGCCTGCTTAATAGATTTGAAACTCAAATACTGCAGAGTTTGTGATACAATTATAGCTGCCAACAATGGAAAATAAGCTGTTGAAGGAGGGGAAAGGAACCAGTTCCCTTGAAAAAGTTTTTCTCCCTTCACTCCCCTTATAGGCATTATTTTGACCATAAAGATCTCTATTCTTTCCTGCAAAGCAATGATAAAAAATATCAGCATAAGAACGTAAGAAGAACCAAGCTGGATCAGACCAAAGATCTATCTAGTCCAAGATTCTGTTCACAAAGTAGCTAACCAGCTGTTTGGAAACACACAAGTATGACATGAGGGCAACAGAACCCTCCCGCTCCTGGTGTACATGAGTGTAATGCCTCTGATACTGGAAGTAGCATAAAGCCATCAAGACTAGCAGCCATTCCTTTTCTATGTCCTGAATCTCCCACCAGTGAGCTTCATGGGATGTCCCTAGGTTCTAGTATAATGAGAGATGGAGAGAAATATCTCCCTATCCACATTCTCCACACTATGCATCATTTTGTACACCTCTATCATGTTTTCCGTACCTACATTTTTTCTAAGCTAAACAGTTGCAGACATTGTAACCTATCCCTATAGGGGAGTTGGGTCAGCCCCTTGATCATTTTAGTTGTCCTTTTCTGCACTATTTCCAACTCTACAATATCCAGGTTCCAAGTGTGGTTGCACTATAGATTGCTATAAGGGCAGTATTATAGTGGCAGTTTTATTCTCAATTCCTTTCCTAATTATTCTTAACAGGGAATTTGCCTTTTTTTACAACAATCACACACACTGAGTTGACGTTTTCATCAAGCTGTCCACCACAACCCGAAGATCTCTTCCTTGGTCAGTCACTGTTAGCTCAGATCCCATTAGCATATATGTGAAGTTGGGATTTCTTGCCCCAACATGCATCACTATACCCACTGTATCTAAGTTCTCCTTTAATTTTTTTGTAAACTGCCCAGAGAGCTTCGGCTATGGAGCAGTATATAAATGTAATAAATAAATATAATAAAAATCAGGCATTTCAATTCTCCCATCTTGGTTTGGAGGCTCCTAGTTTAGCATTAGAACACCTGTACATAGAGCTCCTTCAGACAGGGAGAAATCATGTTTCTTTACTATGGCTCTGCTTCTTGCTTCTCTTCCACATTTGTAATGAGCTAAAAGGAAGAGGAAGAGAGCAACGACCACGTGACCCATATAGTTCAATGGGAACAGCACCATCTAGTGAGTGTTTTTATAGTGCAACTGTGCCTGCTCATGAGAGGAAATCCCGACTGACTTATTTCAGAAGAGTCGGGTTTTCTGTGCCTTAATTTATAATGCTAAAACTGGGAAATGGAGCAGGAGAAACACAGGAGGCTGATGGCATTGTCAAATTGACCCATGAAGATCCATGAGAGACCAGTCACGAATGTGCTATAAAACTCTCATTTAAAGGAGCTCATAGTATCCCTCCCCAGATGTCTCTGGTGTGTGCATCTTCTTCTATGGCCTCTTTGATGAGTATCATGTTTCACCATATGCTGATGGCCTATTTCCTCCTTGTCCCCATTTGAGCAACTGAAACATCTCCACCTCCATCTCCTAGGGATGATTCAGCCAGAACTGGACGCTTCTCAGCTCCTGTCAACTTTTTCCAGGGTTCAATTTAAAATATCCTCTGCCTTGATTTTTATGTTAAGCACCATCTGTCTGGCTCCATTTTGGAGGCTGTCCCTCTTGTACAGGCTTGGCTTGTCCCAAAATGTTCCCCAGTACCTAGCAAATCTGAGCAAATCTGAACTCAGCCACACATTGAGAGTCAGACTCCTCAGCTTTTCCTCTCTAGCTGATGCTGCACATGGTATAGATAACACTTCAGAGAAAATTACCTTGGTGGTCCTGGATTTCAACTTCCTAACTAGCAACCTATATTTTGCTTCCAGGCCCTGATGACTACATTTCTCTGTGTAGTTGGTATCAACACACACCACGACCACTGACTTCACCCTATCTAAATGGTGATACATGCAAGCTTTGCAACAGGTAGGCAATCTACCATGCAGTCTGCATGCCCACCACATACCCAGCTGTCTATGTGTCTAATGATCAACTCTCCCACTACCACAAGCTGACAATATTAATATATACAAGCATTGTTCTATATCATTATTAATAATTGGATATTGGCCTCTACCAAGTCCACTGTGAGGGGATTGATCGCATGCAGAGAGATTGCCAAAAGGCATAATATCCTTCCCCTCTCAGCATGCATGTGTACACACCTCACCTAACTATTGTGGAGAATGGAAGGCCTGTACATGCCTCCATATCCTTATCCAGGCCACCCTTCCATTCAGTAAACTAACCTGCCCACTTATGCATCATCAAAAGACGGCAAAGGAGGACACCAATTTGCATAACAGTTGCATATGCAGATTTATATGTATCTGTACAAATTTTAAAAATAATAATGGTAATATAAATAGAAATACAATACATCTCAACATAGTCTAGAAGACTGGACAACCCATTAAATGGAGGACATCTCCAAAGAGAAGACTGTTCTCTGCTAGCTCTCTAAACCAGAGGACTGGCCCCTCTGGCCCCTCTTATCTGCCCACCGTGGTTATCTGAAAACCTCCTCCATGTCCCCTCACTACAGGAAGCTAGGTGGCTGGTGACTGGGGAGAGGGCCTTCTCAGTCATAGCACCCACCCTAGAGGATGCCCTCCACAGGGAGGGTCGCCTGGCACCAACTGGGTGTCAGACAAAGGCATTTTTATTTGACTGGGCTTCAAGGTGCTGCTTTTAACCTATAAAGCCTTACACAGCTTGGGACCACAATACTGGATGGAACGCCTCTCCCGACACGAACCTACCCGTACACTACGATCAACATCTAAGGTCCTCCTCCGGGAAGCTCGGAGGTCAGCAACAAAGGAGAGGGCCTTCTCCGTGGTAGCCTCCCAATTGTGAAACGATCTCCCTGATGAGGCCCGCCTGTCACCAGCATTGTTATCAGCGCCAGGTCAAGACTTTCCTCTTCTCTCAGTAATTTAGCAATATCTGATGAGCCTGGGTTTGTTTTGTTTTTGTTTTGTTTTAGGCTTATAGCTTTTTACAGTTATTATAGTGGTTTTAAATGTGTGTGTATATTGTATGTTTTTGCTGTTTAAATTTTTGTATATAGTTTTTAATTGTTTTAATCTGATGTGAACCGCCCAGAGAGCTTCGGCTATGGGGCAGTATGCAAATGTAATAAAATATAATAAATAAATAAATAAATAAATAAACATCTAGTGTAATTTGGCAACAGGGACTTTTTTATTCATTCCACTGAACGTTGCAGTTGTTTTCATTCTTTCTTGTTCATTTACTGCGTTTTTACTTATTTTTTGTTCTTTCCAAGCTCTAAATCACCCTGGGAGTTTTGTTATTTTAAGCAAATAAAATGTATGACTCATATGCCTACTTAGGCATATGAGAAGAACTGGATGGGGATGTGGGATGGGCATGGACAGCACTTCCATTTCCTATGAAGTTCTGGCACAAGAGCTCATGACCAATTGCCAAGGGGGTAAGGCAGGGGTGTGGAAAACAGGGCTCTGTTGTGCTCTGTGAGGTTTCCTCCACTCATGGATGTTGCGTGCATGGTACATGCAGAATGTGTTATAATAATCATCTTAACAGATTTCATACACTGATTGGTAACTCTCCTGGATTTATAACTTCCACTGGGAGTAAGCTGCATTGAAAATAATGGGTCTTACTTCTGAGTAGGCATGTACAGGATTGTAATATCTATCATGGCCAGCTGAGACCTGCTTTGTAGCTTTATTGAGAGAATTTTAAATTGTTTTTCCTGCAGATTGCATTGTTTCAGTATCATGAGAGTGCAGTTTCATGTGGATCTAAATAGGTAACAACAGGGAAGCAAATCCCATCCATGCAAACCAGGTTATCCTGGCAAAATCCAACAAATGAAGAAAAAGAAACACTCCCAAATACAAAACAAATGACCACTAGAAGCACATCCAGTTTATAAATTTCTATAGTTTTAAAAAAATCTTTTTTAAATACATTTTTATAGCTTTAAAATTTTAAAACATATACAAACAGATTTTAAAATGTGAAATGTTTTGATATAAAACATGAGCTTTAATAACAAACAAGCGTATGCTACAATACAATTTATAAACTGGGCCAGAACTAATCAGGAACAGACCAATCCTCAATGAGAGAATATAGGCTGACCAGATAAAATCCAGGTCAGGGCTCATAACAGTTGTAGAGAAAAGGGAATTTCAGCCAGTTTCATTTGTATGCAATTAGTTCCTGGTGAAATTCCCTCTTCATCACAACTGTTAAAGTTGCAGGGCCCCTGCCTTCTTTTATATATGGTCACTCTAGTATAGTGCCTACAACTTTAACAGTTATGATGAAGAGGGAATATCACCAGGAACTAATTGCATACAAATGACACTGGCTGAAATTCCCTTTTCTCTGCAACTGTTAAAGTTACATGAGCCCTGACCTGGATTTTATCTGGTCACCCTAAGAGAATATGAATTAACAACCAACATTTGCATCCAACAACCAATCAAGCCGCATTAATAAACATCATGGCTTGTTTCATTTCATCCTTTACATTGATATCAGGTTTCAGCTTATCAATAAACATTGCCTCCTTAATCTTTCTCCTTTGGAGGCTAGTGCAGAGATCTTCACTAATGTCGCTCTAACAGCATTATTCTCCCTCACATGAAGGGACCAAGGTCTAGCATGTGTCTCGTTATGCTGAATATCAGCCAAATGCTCCTTATATCTTTTTAGAAGAGGTCTTCCAGTTTCAGCAATGTGAAACTGGAAGACCTCTTTTACATTGGGTAAAAGAGGTCTCCTAGAGTGACCATGTGAAAAAGAGGACAGGGCTCCTGTATCTTTAACAGTTGTTATGAAAGGGGAATTTCAGCAAGTGTCATTTGTATGCATGCAGCACCTGGTGAAATTCCCTCTTCATCACAACAGTTAAAGTTGCAGGAGACCTACCCTCTTGACCAGATACAAAAGAGGGCCAGGCTCCTGCAGCTTTAACTGTTGTGATGAAGAGGGAATTTCAACAGGTGCCACATGTATGCAAATGACACCTGCTGAAATTCCCTTTTCTACACAACTGTCCTCCTTTTCATATGGTCTCCCAGTCACTACAGAAAGAGTCCTGACCTTGGGAAGGGAGGAAATAGGTGTGATGGGGGTAAGCCAGTGAACAGGAAAAGGAGAGGCTGTGGAACTGCTGAATCCAATGGCATCTCAGCTCCTGTGCCTATCCTCAGACGAGAGAGCAAGTTAGATGGGCTCAGAGGATGGAGGATGGAGGATGGAGAGACAAGAATAGCTTCCTTCGCTCCTCACGCCTTACCGACAAAAGCCTGGCAAAGCATTGGACGGGCAGAGACCTCCGTCCTCTGAGCATCCAGCCCACAGAACTGCTCCCTTAGCTGTTGACAAAGCATAATAACATATCAGAGTTTGATCCATGCTAAAATATTACTTATCTAAAAGGGTGATTATTCCCAGCATTTAATTTGTCAGACATTTAGGGCTTAAAACAGCAGCCTCATAGTCTTAGGCCTAATGAGCAACTTGGGACTGTGTGTGCTCAGGCCTCTCTTCTAGCACAGAAACTAAAAGGCATGAGGAATGCAGGAAATGAGATGAGATGTGTGCAGGACAGGGGCAATGTCATATGAGTCCCACGCTGCAAAACCAGATACCAGACATGGCGAGAGTGCATTAAACCACTGGTGTGATGGAGCTCTAAGTTAGTGAAGACAACTCCTTACAAAGGCCCCTTTCAAGCTGTGGTGCTCATGGGAATCACTGATCGGAGCTGTGCCTAAGAATGCACTGAGTAAAAAGTTACATTCTCCACGCCACTGAGAGCACACATGCAGCTCAGGCCCCATAAAATGGAAGCGCCTTAGATTATGTGAACCAACCCTGACCCTATGAGGAAGTTGGATTGCTAACAATGCATTTACTATTTAATTCAATCAAAGACATAGAAGGTACTGATCTGATTCTAAGAAGTGCAACACACCTACAGGAGGTTTCCCACATGAACAGGGCATTGGATCCAGATTTAGTCATACCTATAGTAGACCCATTGAAATATATGGGAAATCAATGGGATTTCAATGTGTCTACTCTGATTAAATCTGGATCCAACAGAGAGTCTACAGTTAACACCTCCTGAACCAGATATGACTCCTTAGAAACATTGTCAGAAAGTGTGAAGGCAAAAAGATCAAGATGCACCACCATATGTCAACATGTTCTGGTGTGTGCTTAAAGAGATAGTGGGGGCAACAACGTCACTCACTCAGTGGCATCTCTGTGTAAATGTCTATAATTATGCCTATAATTTTCCAGTATGAGATAGGACTATGCCTATATGTTCATATATCTATGAGCCAATAATACAAACTGCTTCCTTAGAAAGAGTTCTACCATTGGGCATTGATTAGAGATGACCTCACACTTTCAAATCCTTTTATTTTGATGTTTGTTTTTTACTAGCAAATAAAATGTTGGGTAATTAAGGGAATTATTCTAAAGATATAAATTAACCACTTTATATCTCATTACTGTAGGAGGAGGCTTAACTCTCCCACTGAAATAAATGGAACTTAAAAGTGCTTATTTTGATCTGGATTGTGCCCATATATGTATACATTAAAATTAAAAGTCTTTGTATCAAATCATAGGCATCTCAACATCAGATAAGCAACTAGGAGATTCCATTATTCAAGGTAATTTCCCAACCCCTCCACCTCCTGCTTGATTTTGTGGTGAGATATTAATCATTTCCTTTACCATCATGTGTATATATAAGAGAAATATAACAGCACCAAAGTATTACCAGATTCAGAACAAGAAAGCTGACGCTCATCAATATCACCATAATGCTATCTCACAGTTTGATTTTCCTTTGCCTTGGAGTGTATGCCAGTTGTATGCCAATGAAACAACTGACAGGCATTGATGAAATCCAGAAACGTTTGGAAAAAATACAAAAAGAGGTATGCTGTAACTATAGCAGGAAGCTGATCATGTTTCTCTAACTTTTTAACTACTTTCTTTAAACATTTCCATTGCTATTTTCTAATTTCAGTCTGTCTTTTGTTATTTGCAGGGTAAAGTGATACCCAGAAATCCCAACATCGTAAGTATCTAAATCTGCAGTCCTTTACACACTTAACCAGGAAGACACTGCTGGGCTCCACTGGATTCAGTGAAGTTTGCAGCTTTTGAGCAAGCAGTCTGTAAAACTGGCTTTTATGAAGAAATTGCAATAGTGAGAGGCACGAGAGAGTAAAGGAAACCATCTAAGATTTATACATAGAAATAAATCTGTGGGACCCCAAAGCTTATTCTCCTATATATCAACTGAATGTAGGTTCTATCTAGTTAAAATTTAGTAAATCCAGAAACACTGCAAAACTGCTGTGTTCTAGTAAGGGGTAGTGAAAACTCTTTTATAAGGCCACGGGGGTTGGCGAGGACAGTAATACTGGGGTAAATGGAGCTGGTGTTGGCAGAGCTGTCTTCTTCTGCATTTGTGAATGGAGCCCTGTCAACTAACATGCAGTCACTGAGGCTGCTGGGATCCAAGGACCTGATATGTTCTTATGGAGGAAAAAACCCTACCCTTGAAGATCTTAGCTAAAGGTAGCAGGATATGTCAAACTTTTGCTGATTCATCTTCTATTTTTGCATTTCTGCTACCTAACTATGTTTTGTCATTTGCTCTATGCAGACGTCTGTAGAAATCCCTGACAAGATAGAGGTAAGAGGTCAAAACCAGCCTATATTGATTAAAATGTCAGATAATTATAAGTAACTGGGTATGGGGTGTTAGGGGAAGTACTCTTACTTTGAAAGGCAATTGGTGGGGGGAAAGCGAAGAACGCTACTGTGGAATTAGGATGTCCTGATATAAGATATATCTCTGGAAGTGGGTTGTTTTGAACTAGGAAATATTCTTGTAAAGAATAGATTTTCCTTAAAGACATAAAATATGATCCAGTTAAAGTTAGGCCTCATTGATTCCAGGGGGTCTTCAAAGTGCTGGACTAAACCCACAGTATGAAACTAGGTATTATATTATACATCATATCCAGACATTTTTTGTGCTTTCTGTACAATTTAAAGTACAGCATTTACCAGGAACCATGTAAGCCCTGCCCTCTTTTGTATCTGGTTAAGAGGGCAGGTCTCCTGCAACTTAACTGTTGTGATGAAGAGGGAAATTCATCAGGTGCTGCAAGCATACAAATGACACCTGCTGGAATTTTCTTTTCTATACAACTGTTAAAGATACAGGAGCCCTGTCCTCCTTTTCATATGGTCACCCTATCTTAATTAAAGAGATCGGACAATTTAATGTTTAAGAGAGTGCACACTATTTTGTGTGTTGTATTATATTTGCTATGAATTGTGAATCATATATACTTATATATGTACACAAGGACTATCACAGATCTTACACCCATGCCTTTATGTAAGCCTTTTACAGTCTTTGATTTGAGATCATAGAGAGCAATCCTAATGGGGTGTCTGAAATGGTGGATCATCCACTACTTCCAAAGTCCTACCAGCTCATGCCAGCTTTACTAAGCTTTCTATACCCCCACCCCAGGGGATTAGCTTCATCAGCTCCAGGCTGCAGTAGCTGAAGGGCCCAACCATGGAGCCTCCAGCCAATAGATTATAATTGTTCTTATATTTTCATATTTTATTTATTTAATATATTTCTAGGCTGCCTCCCAAGCTGGCATATGATAATAAAATTCATATAATAAATATTTCCTTTTGAGGGGGGAATTTGTGCTTTAAAATGTAGGGCCTGGCAAATCCATTTCATTCCTGTCACCACAAGGACTGCTTGGCAGATCAGGGATGGGAAAAGAGGGCCAATTCTTCCCTTTGTGGGGAAAGCGTCTTTAAGATCTCACTTCTTTTTTATTCGCAAGAGAGGCATTCATTTCAATTCACTCAAAACACCCTCTATCACAGCCGTCCTCAAGCTGATGCCTTCTATATGAGTTTTTAGATCGCAACACCTATGATTCCCAGCCAATGGCCAATGTTTTGGAATTATATGAGTTGGCAGTCCAACAGATCCGGAGGGCACCAAATTGGGGAAAGCTGCTGTATCATCTACCATGGCTTTAGGGATGAGTAAGCCTGGATAAAGCCTCCCACTGGAGCCAATGGAAAGGTTTTCCATGAAGACTAATTGCAGCATAAGTAAGGGAGGGAATGTCCATCATTTATGGATGAGTATCTAAGTGTCATAGAATCACAGAATCATAGTAGAGTTGGAAGGGGCCTATAAGGCCATTAAGTTCAACCCCCTGCTCATTGCAGGAATCCACCTTAAAGCATACCTGACAGATGGCTGTCCAGCTGCCTCTTGAATGCCTCTAATATGGGAGATCCCATGACTTCCCTAGGTCATTGGTTCTATTGTCGTACTGATCCAACAGTCAGGAAATTTTTCCTGATGTCCAGCCAGAATCTGGCTTCCTGAACTTGGGTAAGAAAAAAATATGAATACCTATGGTAGAATACATATTATTTGTACAAACAGCAGGTAGGACTTTCCTGGAAGTTCTTGTGTGAGAGCCCCATTGAAATGAATGTGAGAGTGCAAGAATTGTGGATTGTGTCTTGTCTTAAATAACTGTGACATATAATACCATGTTACTCTCCAGTAGCCTTTGAATTGTAAATTTTCACTTGTATATTAAATCTGACAAGTGACCTTGAAAAAAATGTTCTCATTTCAGAAAGGGTGTGCAAACTATAATTTTGATAAATTTATCAAGGCATTGGATTTAGTGGATATCAAAGCTCCTCAACATGTGGTCGATGAGTATCAAATCCTGCTTAAAAGCCTGAAGGCAATTGCTGAAAAACATGCTCTTAAGTTCCAGAACAATAACGTAAGTAGATATAGTTTAGTTTGATTTTAAATAATAAGGTATATTAGAAAACAGATTTAAGCTTTTCACTTACAGAGCTGTTGTTAGCTTTAGCCCCAATGGCAACTATTATTGGATCATGGTATTGCCATAAAATCCAGAACCGTAACTATGATCATTCACACACACTCAGTTGGTGCAATTTGGCATTGTGAAGCCTTCCATCAAAGGCAATCTGATCATGAAGAGCAGTTCTATTTACAGTAATATGAAGCTGTGTTGTTTGCACAGCTTCAACACCCTAAGCATACCAAGTGAGTCAGAGCTGACTGACCCAGCTCTCTTTATCAGTGAATTATTATGAAAAGCCACTGAATTTCTCTGAATTTGTTAGCACTTCCCTCACACCACCCTAAATAATAATAATAAAAAAACTGGCTGCAATTTTGTGCTAGCACTGAGGATCTGGAACCTCTCCAGTTGTTCATAGAACCTCCCCAGAATGCCACAGATTCACCTCATTCTTAAAAACACACACATACACACACACCACCACACTTGTATCTGAGCTCCACAAGGGCTAGGGGTTGCTGATGCAGCCATCTTCATTGCTAGACCAGGTCCCATTACTGTCTGGTCCCAACACTGATACTATTGGATGGATTGTCATCCTGGGATCTAGCTTCTGCCCTCTGCTATTGGAATTTAATGATAAGCAGGGTAGCACCAGCCAGGAAGTTTATTGTAAAATAGAACACCTGGTAGTTCCCTGGTATATATGTTTACAATTATCATCCTGGTTCAGCACTAGTCATATGTAAGAGCTGTGGCCCGGGAGGATGGAGATGCACATTCACAACTACATCAAAAGATGCATCCTGCATCTTTCCATAGGCCTGGATTACCAGCATGACGTGGACAGAGATGTGCACTGTGGGTTCTAGATCCATATGTGCATTCACATCAGACACATGTGCAGAAACCTAATTCTGCATGTGGATCGGGACATATGACTTATTATGGTAGAGCGTACTTCATGCCTTTTGTTAAATGCCAAAGAAATGCACTAATGAAGGGTATTTCTTTATCAAATTAGGAAAAAATAAAAATAGCATCAGTATCTGTGTGCAAGGAGAGGAGAGTGAAGTAGATGCAACTGGCTTTGCATATGAAGCACATAACTCACAGTGTAATCATTTCAATTTCCATCTTTGAAAAACTCCATGCTGGGTTTACATCAGTTACATTCCACTCGTATTAATTAAAATCTGAAGGCCACGGAAATGCCTTTTGAATGTGCTATCATTTCCTTTTTACTGGCAGTCAGCTACTATGCCTAACAAGCAACCATATGCATGTTTACTGAAAGATATGTGTCACTGTATTTAGTGGAATTTACTCCCTTGGTAAATGCACGTAGGATTACAGCCTAAATGAAGTTCTGGTTTTGGGAGATCAGCTTAATTAAAAGGAATATCGATGTGTTGTGATGAACGTGACTATTTGATGGAAATAAGTATGTTTAAATAAGTATGATTTTAAACGTTGCTTTAAATACTGGGCGCATCATGCTATTCAGATGAATGATGAATAATAGGTTGGCTATGTTAGGGCCAAAGTAGACATTACTTGAAATCTGTGTCTAGGAGCTACGTCTTTTTTTCCATTTTACTCTAAACGAGAATCTAAAGTAGGAACAGGGGCCCCCTCCTAGCCTCCAAGTTTCGGTTCTGATCCATTGGGACCTTGCTGCTAGACACAAATTTCAAGTAATGTCTGCATTGGGCCTTAGAGACTCCAGTAACCACCTAATCAAGAAATTTGGGGCACCATTACACTCAGTGGAAGAGAATATTCCCATACACAGTTTCCTTTGGTAGAGAAGATGTGAGAGACTGTAAACAATATGTCTTTTCAACACGAACTCTTCTTTTTCATAAAAGGATTGTACAACAGCACGGATGAGCACTCACAAACTCCTGGAAGTACTTGCTTACTTTCTGAGGGAAGTTTATGGCTATTTGGGAAGCAACAAAGCAAGGTAGTGTGTTTGGACCACCGCAAAGGCTCGTTGTTCAAGAGGATCATGACATCTTTTTCCTGGACCACATTTTGTGAAGAAACCTTAATGCTTGTGGACTCTATTATCAAAAAAAAGAAAAGAAAAAAAGAAGAATCTTATGTAACTTATAAGAGTACAATGTTGTTGATGGTGGGTTTTTTTTAAAATGCAACCAAAGGCTGCAATCCTGTGAATGCTTACCTGGATGTAAATCCCATTCAGCAAAGTGGGACATACTTGTAAGTAAACACGCATAGGATCCAGCTACACTTTTTTTTAAAAAAATGTGTAGATGAGACTTATTTATTTATTTATCTATTATTTATTTAATTTAATCTATTTATTTTTTTCTTTTTATCATAAATTCATATTTATTTCTACCAAGAAAATGAGATGCCAAGAAAATGAGATGTGTGCAGTCATTCAGGCAATCCTACTACTCAAGTCTTCAAATTTTGAACTTGGTTCTCTATTGCTCTTAATGGCCACAACCTCTCTTGAAGTTAACACTCAGCATAACTTTGGCACCTCTTTCAAACCAGCACCGGAGAAATACTTTGGGGCCATGATAAAACCTTGACTTGGGGAACCTCTTATTACACTCAATATGGACACCACCACCCCATCCTCGCTGCTGGATAGTAAGTAGTTCCTCAGTGTCACTGTTTAAGAGGAAGGAATTGCTCATGTTCTGTCCTGCTAAACCACTAAAGAAGGCACAGAAAGATGGATCCAGTTCCAGACAAATACTGGAGCTCCTTTCACAATCCTATCCTTCTGAGGGGCTTCTTTTTCACAGCACAGGCATAGTGACATTTGGAGAAGGGCAAGGGGAAGAAAATTATGGTATTTTTTAAAATTTCCTGGTGGACATATAGGGTTGTTTCCAGATTTATGCTGGATCAGCTGTGCTGGCGGAAGTGGACTCCCTCATCCCCTCCTTCCCATGGGAGCTCCTCCAGCCCCCTGAAAATGCTACACAGAGAGTCAGGAGACTCTGCTGGATGGGGTGAGCTGTGATGTGAGGAGGAGGGGAGGTTCCCCCAAAATGGAGCAGAAGGACCTTCCATGAATGAAGCCCTTCCATGGAAGAACATTCTGCAAGCGGAGCCCTTTCCCTCACTAAAGGTCCCTTCCACTTCTGGAAGGCAGATCCTGGGTCCAACCTAGGAGCAGCAGTGCTTGCCCCACACTATGCAACTGCCCTGGTGTTTGAGGGGGCCTGATAGAAAGCACTTTTGTGGATCAATCCCCAGAGCCTCAGTTGTGAATCATGACTTATAAAAATAATATGCAGGGGTGGGGGGAGAGGTTGAGAGGAACATATTTGCATGACACGCTACTTTTAATGTATGTTTTAGGCCTCCTCCACACGAGACGTTTAATGAGCCTTGAAGGCTCATTATAAATTTTACCTCCACACCAGCGGAGCGCAAAACGGGCGTACAGGCGCGTTATCTCCCCGATAATGCGCATTTTCGAATGCGCGTTAAATAGCGACTTTTATTTTTCTCCGGCCGTTAAAGCGCATTTTCGCCGTGTGAACAAGAGATTATGCGCATTAACGTCTTCTAAAGCGCTTTTTGGACATCAATTAATGCACTTCGCCGCCTCTCGCCGCCTCCCGTGCAGAGGGATTAGGCGTAAATGCGCCTCCGCGATAATGCGCATAATCCCCGAACCGGGCGCAAAAGCGCATCCTTGTGGAGGGGGCCTTAATCACTTATTTATCTTTCAACTCAAGCCTCGCGATGAGGATTAGAAGCTGAATACTTTGAAAAATGTGTTCAAAGTGATAAGAACTCACATGTTATTGATGCTGTTGTCGTTGTAATTATTATTTGTATGGATACTAATGATAGTTTTATTTATATAGTGGTGCTCGATATCTGCAAAAGAGACCAACAAATAATGTATTTATGAAACTTTTATAACTAATCACAGGCATCTGATTTTGAATAAATTATTTTGTACAAGACTGGAGTTTTGTCTTGATTGTGAGACAGATTTATAGGGCTATTTTAAAGAATATGTCTATTGTAAATATACTTGCACATTGTGGCTTACTCTTCGATATCTCTACCTCTTTGAAGTGTTGATTTTTCTCTCACCATATTTTTTGTGGTTTGTATATAAGTTATCTTGATACAAATAGTTTGTGCTCATTTTATCTTTTAATGCACTGGCAACAGGGTGGACTAGTTGAACTCCGAGCAGGGATGTTGAATCTCTTTCAACCTGCTGGCCGAGTTCCATGTGGGAGAAGCTCTCAGGGGGCGGGATTAGAGTGGTGGGTGGAACCAAAGGTAAAATGGACAGTGCGAAAGTACCAAAGATACTAGCATATTGTAACTTAAAGCTCTTACTGCCATACAGGGGGAAAATCACATTTCCTTACCATCGCTTCTCTGCCCATGCATTTGTCCCTCATTACTTCCTCTTTCAAAAGAGGAAGTAAACAACGTGCACGTGGCCCATTCAGTGGGTCGTTTTGATTGTGCTGCTTCTCCTGCACACAGCAGGAAATAGCAGAGACTTCCATCTCAAAAAATAAGTCGACCTTACTGGGGTGTTTTTTTGTTGCACAAAGAAGGTTAGAAGGGGCAGGAGGCATGCGGGATGCAGATGACATTGTGAGAGCGACCTGCAAAAATCTGTGAGGGCTCAGCAATGAGCATGCATGAAAACGTTCATCTGATGACGCCCTAAGCCTTAGAAGAGGCCCTCCAACTTTTTAGAATGGGGGAGGGGGAAAGAACCCTTGTCCCTCAGCATCGTGGCCCCAATCCAATTCCTTTCACCATATTTTTTAAAAATATCTCATCATAAATCTGTGTTTTGTGTAGCTTGGCTTGAAAGATGGCTGAATAGTTCTCATCCCTCCCAACAGAGAGCAGTGAACTGCACCGCCTCAATACTCTTTAATTGATGGTTCGTAATTTGAGAACTGTGTTGTTAATAAGTAGAAAAATTATTATGGATGCAGTCAGTCTTTTCTTTAAAAAACATTTGTTTGCCTGAATAAACTTTAATCAGGGTCAAACTAGTCACGATGCAGGCTATCATCTCTCCTCATGTTTCCCCCACTTTACTTCGGAACGACTGTGGCAGAGGCAATGCTCATTAGATCTGGGAAGCAGCTTTGGGGCTTCCCCACACATTTTCCCCAATTAAAATCGCCACCCTCCTCCACCACCACCACAGCCAAACAAGCTGCCATTTGTCCTAATGGGCAAAAATGACAAAGACAATAAGGATACCTGAGGGTGCGCTCTTCTTTTTCTTACCACCGGAGCTAATAGCAGTTTGGGGAAGGACATTTTGATTCAGGAACTGGTTGCTCTATTAAAAGAAAACTCGCTTGCCTGTAGAAAACCAGAAGTCAAGGAGAGAGATTTTAGCCTAGTCTTTTGGTATGTTATTTTCAATGCGAAGGAAAGATCTTTTATGGAGAAGCAGTCCATCCTGTGGGCTCTAGTGTCGCTTAAACCGCCTCACCAGTTGTTTCTGAGTACTGTGCATGAGGTATGTATACTGCCATGGGTGAGGAATCTTCCCTAATATATGCTAATGGAAAAATAGACACATGGTACATCTTACATCCACTACCTTCTGTATACTTTTTCCTACAGCAGTGATATCACTGGTGGAAAAAATGGCAGTATGAATAGCTTCAAGGCCCCTTTGACACATGCAACCACAGATGTGGGCGGTGTAACCACTTGTAATGCAACCACATACAGGCTTCTGCACATGATCAACCATTTGTGAAAAGCAGCTCTCCATGATACCTGCAGCAGCAGCTTTCACTATGCCACAGTAAACTTCCTCTTGTGCAGGGGAAACTTTCTCTTGTGCAATCCCATAGCTCAGCCTTCCCCACCAGACATTTTGGACTACACTTCTCATCATTCCTGACCATTGTCCATACTGGGAGTTGAAGTCTGGATGGTGCCAAGTTGGGGAAGGCTACCATAGCTGATATTCAGGGCCACTTCACACAAAAAAGCTTCATGTGAAATCCAAAATGCCACAGGATACTTGCTATACAGGATACAGCTATAATTAGAAAAGAACCACTTTTTCAAAAGCATGCCAAATATGCAAACACGTCTGCTTGATATAAATGGTCTCAATTTGAGGTGGGCACAGTTCTCCCAACCCACCGACCTGCCTCAGTGAGTAGGCCCTTCCTCAAATTAGGCCTTGCTCCCCACTGCCCATCCTACCCTTCCTCTCCCATGCCTCTAAGCCAAGGGGAAAGATGGTAGTAGGCTGTGAAAGTGCCTTAGGAACCACTGATGTACAGAGCTCTCTTTCAGTATTATTTTATTTTTATTATTTTTATTTATTTCATTTCTAACCCGCTAGGCTGACCAGATAAAATCCAGGTCAGGGCTCCTGTAACTTTAACAGTTGTAGAGAAAAGGGAATTTCAGCCAGAGTCATTTGTATGCAATTAGTTCCTGGTGAAATTCCCTCTTCATCACAACAGTTAAAGTTGCAGGCACTATACTAGAATGACCATATACAAAAGAAGGCAGGGCCCCTGCAACTTTAACCGTTGTGATGAAGAGGGAATTTCACCAGGAACTACCTGCATACAAATGACACTGGCTGAAATTCCCTTTTCTCTACAACTGTTAAAGTTACAGGAGCCCTGACCTGGATTTTATCTGGTCAGCCTATAACCCGCCTCTCCATCTAGATCGAGGCGGGGAACAACACCAAATATAACAACACCAAACCACCTCTCTAGGTAATTGGTTCCATAGTCTAACTGCTATTAATGTCAGAGTTCTCCTATGGTTCAACTCAAATCTACTCTTTTGTAACTTAAACCCATTAGATCTATTCCTGCCCTCTGGGGTAGCAGAGAACAAGGCATTAGTAGTTTCTACATGAGCACTGACCATTGGGGAGGCAACATGAAACCTCTGGATTGGCCAGGCCTAATATAAATGCCAGAAGTCTGGCTTTCTGACCTTGCTGCGTTTCAGGCTCTGGTTTTGCACTGCTTCTGCTCCTAGTTCCAGTTTCTCCAGACCCTTTAGTCCTTGGTTTGGATGTGGCTAACACAGCCTCAGCATTTCCTCTCAGAATTCACAGATGAAAACAGAGAAATGTCCTATATGTGAGCGACATATCATGGGAGACACTGTAGGTGGGGGCAGCACGATGGAGACTCCTCTGTTGCGTCAAATAACACATGGTGTGCCATTTCCTGCCAGGCATAGTGGAACTTGTAGTCAAGCTCCATAATCCCTAGCAGGAAAAGACAGTGCAAACATCACTTCTTGCTGTAAAAGTAGGCTGACCAGATAAAATCCAGGTCAGGGCTCATGTAACTTTAACAGTTGTAGAGAAAAGGGAATTTCAGCCAGTGTCATTTATATGCAATTAGTTCCTGGTGAAATTCCCTCTTCATCACAACAGTTAAAGTTGCAGGGGCACTGCCTTTTTTTGTATATGGTCACTCTAGTATAGTGCCTGCACCTTTAACTGTTGTGATGAAGAGGGAATTTCACCAGGAACTAATTGCATACAAATGACATTGGCTGAAATCCCCTTTTCTCTACAACTGTTGAAGTTACATGAGCCCTGCCCTGGATTTTATCTGGTCAGCCTAGTAAAAGGGCACGACAGCTTCACCCCTGCGTTGATGAGGCCATCTGCTATCTCTAACTGCCTTCTTTCCAACAGCAAAGCTGTTTGGGATTTTGCTTAGGGAAGTGGGGGGTGGGGGGAGAGCAGGGAAAAGTTAGAAGCAGTCAAAATTAGCATTTTTGAGTACATATCAATCAGTTGATTAACATAAAAATGATTGACAGCCAAAAATCCCCATTTCTTTGCACCATGTGTATTAGCAGTACTACTTCTTCTGAGAGGCATGGGCAAAAAAGGAGTCAGCCTCATGTTGCTAAGATCTTTTGTTTGCCCATAATCCCCCTTGTGGGGTCCATTTTAGATCAACCCTAACTTGAGTTTTCTTGTAACCTGACCAAGCCAGAGGTTTCATGTTGCCTGTCAGTTGGTTATATTGCACGCACACTGTGCTGGAATAGTGCTATGAGACCTGAGCCCTCACAGTCCCAAGTAGCTCACATAGTCTCTCAAATGATAACGTTCTCTTCAGGCCCTAGGAGTCTCTGACAATTGATCACATGGGTCACATGGGAAATTGTAGATGTGTGAGCTTAAATATTCAGATTTTTATGTGACATGTTTTTTAGAATATCATAAAATACTCTTTATTTTCTCTTTTTTCATTAGAAAAATTACCACCAGTGCCAATCATCCTGAGAGAAAATGTCTGAATCTATATCTAGGGTGACCAGATTTTGGAAACCAAAATCCCAGTCCCGTCCCCCCCGCCACCTCCCCCACCCAAAACAACCCACCACCACCACCAAGCCACCCCCCCCAAAAAAAACACCAGACTGGACTTACCGGGTTCTCTTCCACCGCCGCCCGCGCAGGGTCCTTCGCTGCCGCCCCCGCCAGGTCAGCCGCCGCCCCCAGGTCCCCCGCCGCCGCCGGGTCTTCCTCCATCACCACCAGGTCCTTCGCCGCCGCTGCCGGGCTCATAAGGCCAGAGGCCGCGCGGAAGAGACAGGAGAGGGCCGGATCCGGAAGTGATGTAATCGGCCCTCTCCCGCCTCTTCCGCGCGGCCTCTGGCCTCACGAGCCTGGCAGCGGCGGCAAAGGACCTGGTGGTGGTGGAGGACCCGGCGCCGTTGGACCCGGTGGCGGTGGCGTCGTCGGAGCCCAGGAAGCGGCTGCCCCAGCAGGTAAGTGCCCCCCCTCGCGCCTCGTGCTCCGGAGGGAAGCGGACGCCCCTGCAGGCGCGAGGGGAGGCACTTACCTGCTGGGGCAGCCGCTTCCCAGGCTCCTCCTCCGCCACCGCTGCCGGGTCTACCGCCGCTCGGCGCCGCTCGCTGCCACCGCCGCATGACCCCTGCCACCCCGGTTTTTCCCCGCCGCCCCCCGGTTGGCCCGGATCGGCCTAGGTTTCCCAGTTAGGACCGGGAAACCCCAGGCGATCTGGACACCCTATCTATATCAAGGTGGGGGGAAGAGGAGGGAGAGAGATTCTTGTTATTGCTGGCAAACATTAACATATGATAAAATAAAAATAAAATGACAAAATGTACACATTTCTCCTAAATACTACTCTGCTCTCATGAGGCCATAATTATAAACAACCATTTATTGTAACCAAGGGCTTCTGGAACTTTTTCATAATTAGCCTTCACAAGTGAAAAGGGAAAGATTATTTGAAAATGTGTATTTCCCATTAGCAAGCAAAGGAACTTCCTTGAAACTATGTGATGTGGGTGATGACAGAGCTATAAAAGCATCATAGTAAGCATAGGTATTGATAATTTTGAGTCATGATAACACTTTGCCTTCAGGAAAGATCCTGTCATAGATCCTTGTTAGTTGTTGTTTTCTTTTCCCCATTCTTTCCCACCATCTCTTTCTGCCTTCACTCACAGTCCCTCCTTATCCCCTCTACAGTATTTGCCATGGGTTGGATCCAGCTCCAGTGTGCCACCAGTGAACAGACACTGCTAGAGGAAGGGGATTTCCACATCCTTTCCTCCTAACTGTACCCCCCATGTGCTGTTCAAATCTGCCACTTATTTTTATAAAAGGCTTTATACTAAGTATTAGCTGGCTAAACAATATTTCCAGCTTCTATCATCAGATTTAATAGAAATGTTGTTTATACAGAAACACGTGCTTTATCTTATTTTCTCTTGCTCTCATAATTTACCATTTGAGTCTTACTAAAAACATTTATATGTAGTGGGCTGTCTATATTGGTTAAAAGCCCTGCAGTGGCTGCGGGGCTTTTCCTGCCAGAGCGAGGTCAGTACAGCTCTTCCGCCATCTATCCTCACCACGGTGCCACACCAAGGGGCATTCCTGGGCAGAAGGCAACCCCCATTGGTTGCTGGAAGACAGGAGAGGGGGTGGGTCCAGTGAGCCAAATGGCCGCTGGAAAGCCCACGCTGCCTCCTGCATCGGGATTACCTGACACTACCCCACAACAGCAAAAGCGTGGGTTTTTTTAAAAGCGGGAGGCAAACCAGTGCTGTCAAGGAACCCCGTAGGTCTCCATGCATCCTCCAGGCGCTATACAAGTGAATCTGTTCATTAGACTGTAAACAAATGCAAACATATGTTCAAACTTTGTTGAAACTGAAATGCTGTTAAGTAGGGATGTGCACTGGATCGGACCCGATCCACGATCCGAGTCCGGTCCAGTGGGAAATCGGATAAATTATCCGATTTCCGATCCCGCAGCTGGATCGGCCGATCCAATCCGAACCGGTCCGAAAAAGCTCCAAACCGGTTCGGCGGATCGGCGGATCGGCGGATCGGCGGGCGCCCACTGGCGCCCACCGCCGCTTCCATTGGCGGGCGCCAGCGGGCGCCCGCCGATGAAAGTGGACAGCGGGGGGGGGAGGAGGGGGGCACTTACCTTCTCGGCCCGGTGGCTCCCGTCCGGCGCCGGCGCCTACTACTACTAGCAGGCTCCGCGGCCTGCTCTAAGGTGGCGCGCCGGGTGATGTCATCACCCGGCGCACTACTCTAGAGCAGGCCGCGGAGCCTGCTGGTAGTAGTAGGCGCCGGCGCCGGCCGGGAGCCACCGGGCCGGGAAGGTAAGGAGGGGGTGCGTGGAGGGGAGGAGGGGGCGCGCGGAGGGGGGAGGGGGGAGGGGGGCCCTTACCTGCCCGGCCCGGCGGCTCCCGTCCGGTGCCGGCGCCTACTACTCCCAGCAGGCTCCGCGGCCTGCTCTAGGGTGGCGCGCCGGGTGATGTCATCACCCGGCGCGCTACTCTAGAGCAGGCCGCGGAGCCTGCTGGAAGTAGTAGGCGCCGGCGCCGGACGGGAGCCGCCGGGCCGGGAAGGTAAGGAGGGGGTGCGTGGAGGGGAGGAGGGGGCGCGCGGAGGGGGGAGGGGGGAGGGGGGCCCTTACCTGCCCGGCCCGGCGGCTCCCGTCCGGCGCCGGCGCCTACTACTCCCAACAGGCTCCGCGGCCTGCTCTAGGGTGGCGCGCCGGGTGATGTCATCACCCGGCGCGCTACTCTAGAGCAGGCCGCGGAGCCTGCTGGAAGTAGTAGGCGCCGGCGCCGGACGGGAGCCGCCGGGCCGGGAAGGTAAGGAGGGGGTGCGTGGAGGGGAGGAGGCGGCGCGCGGAGGGGGGAGGGGGGAGGGGGGCCCTTACCTGCCCGGCCCGGCGGCTCCCGTCCGGCGCCGGCGCCTACTACTCCCAGCAGGCTCCGCGGCCTGCTCTAGGGTGGCGCGCCGGGTGATGTCATCACCCGGCGCGCTACTCTAGAGCAGGCCGCGGAGCCTGCTGGAAGTAGTAGGCGCCGGCACCGGACGGGAGCTGCCGGGCCGGGAAGGTAAGGAGGGGGTGCGTGGAGGGGAGGAGGGGGCGCGCGGAGGGGGGAGGGGGGAGGGGGGGCCCTTACCTGCCCGGCCCGGCGGCTCCCGTCCGGCGCCGGCACCTACTACTACCAGCAGGCTCCGCGGCCTGCTCCAGGGTGGCGCGCCGGGTGATGTCATCACCCGGCGCGCTACTCGAGAGTAGGCCGCGGAGCCCGCTGGTAGTAGCCGCCGGCGCCGGACGGGCCGAGAAGGTAAGCAGTGGCGGGGAAGGGGGCTTACCCCCCCCCCCCGGAGCCGTCCGCTTCTATCCGCTGGCGCCCGCGGGCGCCAGCGGATGGAAGCGGGCGGCCCCAGGGGGGGTAGGGAGCGCGGGGGAGGGGGTTTACCTGCCGGGGCCGTCCACAGCGGACGGCCCCGGGGGGGGGAGGGAGTTAGGCCCCCCCTTACCCACCCGCCGCCATTTTTTCCTCATAGACTTGCATTGCAATGCAAGTCTATGGGGAAAAAAATGGCGGTCGATCCAAAAATGTACGATTTTTGGGTCGGGATCGAACTCGATCCGGTCCGGGGGGCCTCCGATTTTGTCCGAACCGGTCCGGGACAAAATTGGAGGTCCCGATCCGGGTCCCGATCCGATCCGGGGGGTCCGTGCACACCCCTACTGTTAAGTGCTTTCAATTGCACTATAGACACACTGATTGATATATGAAGCTGCCTTATACAGAGTCAGGCCATTGGTTCATCTCATTCAGTATTGTCTACACCAGCCTTTCCCAAACTGGTGCCCTCCAGATGTGTTGGACTACAACCCCCAGGCTGGAGGACACCAGGTTGGGAAAGGCTGGTCAATACTGCCAGCGGCTTCGCATCAGGATCACAAACAGGTTTATTTCCAGACCCTTATTAATTAATCCAGTGGTGGGGTCTTCTTCCTCCTTCACTGTAGTTGGTGGAAAGCTTTTCATTTTTAAAAAATTCCCTTCGGTTGACTTTTAAGGACTATTTTAACCTCTCATTCAAGTCAATGAGGAGGCCATCTTCCCTCATAGAATGAGGCACGCTCAGTAGCGTCGCTCTCCCCCCTCCCTCCTGCCTTAGAATATTGGGGGTGGGTGGGTGAAATGGCCACTGCCTCTAGCACAGACCTTTTGAGAAGAGTTTCTCTTTTCTCTTCTGGAGCATGCTTTCCTTTGGCTCTGAGAGTAATTTGGGCTATCTTCATAAGGCCAGTTTGCTCTTTTGCTCACTGGTGAAGCAGGGTGTGGTTCCTCTGGATCCATGATAACCTGGTCTTCAGATCTCTCCTGGGAATAGGTGGCTATACATCCCTTTCAGTCCCCCCACCCCAAACACACACAGTGTGCTCCTTCCTTCTTTTCTAAGAGTTTGGTCCATGCTGCTATAAAGTTGAAAGCTTCAAACACTTCATTTAATTAGTTTGGGCAGGTGTAAGTTTTAAGTACAATTTTGAAATCTTTCAAAGTGCTTCTGGGCCTACAACGCTGGTTTCGGCCTAGTCACCCTGTTTTTCTAATAAGGTTTAGAAACAGTTAAACTGTCGTGTATTTTGCATAGTGTACACATGCATTTTGTTTCTAATCTTTGCAGTCTACACTGGCTCCCTCCTGGATGTATTTTTGGAGGCAGACAATCCCTTTTTTTGTTCCAGCAGGCCTTTGGCAAATAATCTGGACCTCTGTCTATACCTTTGACTATACCTTTGACTTTTAAATTGTTATGTATTTTAAATGTTTTAAATGCTTTAATATTGAAAAATATTTGATTATATTTTAAACTTTTGTATATTTCTATTTATAGGTTTTAGCTGTATATGTTTTAGTTTTCTAAGGCTGCCCTGAGGCCCAGCATTGGGCAATAGGCAGGATACTACTACTACTACTACTACTAGTAATGTTTCAGATTTCACTTCTGTATCTGATGTTCTTTTGCATTTACTTTTCTTTATAAACCATTTATATCTTAAGACTTCTTGTGTGGCATGTTTTCATTGGTTTAACAAGTTAAAAGGGGTATTCACTGTTTTCATGCTTATGTTATAAATCTATTTTCAACAGGCCTAGTAACTTCAAGAGCAACAGAGTTGGGGGAAATCCTCAATCTCTTTGCTATCAGAGGCACTAAGTGACCCCTGGAGATAATTTAGACTGACCCCAACCACATAACACTATTCCTCCTTCTGAAGAGATCTGGACCTCAGACTACTAAAGACAAACAAAGTAGCAGGCCATAATAACAGTTCTCATGTGGCCATTTGCCTTATGAGGCAGGTGCTCTGCGGGCTACCAAATGGAGGGACTAACAGGCCATAAAGTTGCCTGGCTCGGTCTGCCAGAAATCCAGCCTCAACACTCCTGGAAGGTCCATGTTCTATAGCACCTGCTGTCAGATGAACTTGAGGGAATCCCACCCTCCACCCCTGGGTTTAATTTACTGGCTTCCCCTGGCTGGACCTTGCAGGAAACTATAGGGACAGACAGAGCAGGCATTCACAGCACACACAGAATGCTGAGACTGGCAAATCTAAAAGCAAGTGTGTTGCTTTTCAACAACAAAGGAAATTCAATGGGTCTTACTTTTGAGTAAATATCTAGGGATGGAAATGCAGCCTGTGCAAGAACTGAGTAGGGTGACCATATTTGGGAAACCAAAAAAGAGGTCATCTAGTGGGGGGGGGCAGGAAAATGGCTTTCTGGGACCACTTTAAAGTCCCCAATTGGAGCAGAGGAGGGGAAAGCATGTCATTCTCACCCCCGCCCCACTGCTCCAATCAGGCCCTTTTCTATAATGTCTGGGAATGACATGTTTTCCCCTGTTAAGGCATTGATTGGAGCAGTGGGAGAGAATGACACACCTCCAGAAAGCATGTCATTCCCCCCTGCCACGCTAATGGTGGCCTTAAAGGGGAATGTGAGTAATTCCAGGTCATTATAGACTATTGCATAAAATCTCCCCTGACACCGAGAATAGAACAAAAACCAGGAGAAATCTGGGGAAATCCTGACAGTTTTTTATTTTTATTTATTATTGCATTTATATCCCACCTTTTTTCCTCCAAGAAACCCAAGGTGGCATACATAATCCTCCTCCTCTCCATTTTATCCTCACAACAGCAACCCTGTGAGGTGGGTTGGGCTGAGAGTCTGCAACTGTCCCAAAGTCACCCAATGGGTTTCCATGGCCAGGTGGGGAGTAGAACCCGGATCTCCCAGCTCCCAGTCCAACACTTTAGCCACTACGCCACACCCTAGTGGTCACTCTAGAATTGAGCCATGCCAAGTTGGAAGCAGATCGGTTCGTGCCTTGATTTTTAGGATATTTTTTTTAAAGTTTGATTTTAAAAAAAATCCTAAAATTCAAGGCATGAACCAATCTTACTTAAGAGGTACCATGGTGCCAAGTTTCATCTCTTCATCTTTAATTTCTTTTTTTTTAAATGTACTTCTCAAGGCCCTAGACCCCAAAGAGTATTGTGTTAAAAAAATTTAAAAGTTTAAAAAATTCCTAAAAGTCAAGGCATAAACAGATCTGCTTCCAACTTGGCATGGCTCAATCCCTACTTAAGAGCTACCATGCAACTGTAAGCATTTTAGTTAATTTTAAAAATTAAATTTATTTATTTATTACATTTGTATACCGCCCCATAGCCGAAGCTCTCTGGGCGGTTTACATAGGATTAAAAATAATTAAAAACAATATACAAAAATTAAAACAGCAAAAACATACAACATACACACAATCTGTACATTTAAAAACCACTTCAACACTTCAAAAAACTACAAAAACAAAACAAAACAAACCCAGGCTCCTCAGATATTGCCAAATGCCTGAGAGAAAAAATTAAAAATTAAATTAAAAATTAAAAATTCCTAAAAATCAAGGGATGAACGGATCTGCTTCCAACTTGGCATGGCTAAATCCCTACTTCAGAGCTACCATGGTGCCAGGACGTGGACAAGCTGCTTGGACGAGTGAGGGGGACGACTTGCCCTCTCGATCCCTGTCCTACATGGCTGGTCATCCAGGGAGGAGATGTGGTTAGATCGCAATTACAATATATTATTAATGCATCTCTCAGGGAGGGGAGTTTTCCATCATGTTTAAAAGAAGCGGTGGTACGGCCTCTTCTAAAGAAGCCCTCCCTGGATCCCCTGGACTTTAATAACTACAGACCGGTATCAAACCTTCCATTCTTGGGCAAGGTGATCGAGAGGGCGGTTGCCTTTCAACTCCAGGTAGTCTTGGATGACACTGATTTTCTAGACCCATTTCAAACTGGCTTCAGGGCGGGATACGGAGTTGAGACTGCTATGGTCGCCTTAGCGGATGATCTACGCCTGGGTATTGACAGGGGGAGTGTGTCCCTGTTGGTACTTTTGGACCTCTCAGCGGCATTCGATACCATCGACCATGGTATCCTTCTGGAACGCCTGAGGGGATTGGGACTCGGGGGCACTGTGCTTCAGTGGTTCCGGTCCTACCTCTCGGGCAGGTTCCAGATGGTGATGCTTGGGGATAGCTGCTCTGCAAAGAAGGAGCTGCTGTGTGGCATACTGCAAGGTGCCATCCTTTCCCCAATGCTGTTTAACATTTATATGAAACCGTTGGGAGAGATCATCCGGAGGCATGGGGCGGGGTGCTATCAGTATGCTGATGACACCCAAATATATTTCTCTATGCCTTCGACAACATCGTCAGCTAAGGATAGTGTGTCTCCTCTGAATGAATGCTTGGAGGCGGTAATGGGCTGGATGAGGAAAAACAAACTGAAGCTGAATCCAGACAAGACGGAGGTGCTTACTGTCAAGGGCCGCAACCTGGGTTTGGAGGTGTGTCAACCGGTTCTGGATGGGGTTACACTCCCCCTGAAAGACTGTGTTCGCAGCTTGGGGGTGCTCCTGGATCTGTCGCTCCAAATGACATCCCAGATAGATGCGACGGCCAGGAGTGCCTACTATCAGTTTCGGCTGATACGCCAGCTGTGCCCCTTCCTAGAGTTGGAAGACCTAAAGATGGTAGTGCACGCGCTGGTAACTTCGAGGCTTGACTTCTGCAATGCGCTGTATATAGGGCTACCTTTGTGCCTAGTCCGGAAACTTCAACTAGTTCAAAATATGGCAGCCAGGTTGGTCACCGGTACATCTAGGAGTGACCATATTACGCCAGCTTTAAAATCGCTCCACTGGCTGCCAATCAGTTTCCGGGTGAAGTATAAAGTGTTTGTCATTACCTTTAAAGCCCTACATGGTTTGGGTCCAGGTTACCTGCGGGATCGCCTTCTCCTGTACAATCCGCCCCGCACGCTCAGGTCCTCTGGGAAGAACTTACTGCGGTCGGCCAAGACTAGGCTGACAACTGTTACCCAGAGGACCTTCTCTTCTGCCGCTCCCAGACTGTGGAATGACCTGCCGGAGGAGACTCGTCAACTTAACAGTCTTTTAGAATTTAAGAAAGCTATAAAGACTGTTCTCTTCCGGCAGGCATATCCAGTGTAATTTTTAGAATGTTTTTAGGATGTTTTAGGATGTTTTAATGCAGTTTTAATAATATTTGTCATGTTTTAATTAGTTTTATGTATTTTATCATGTTGTTGTTCCCTGCCTCGATCTAGACGGAGAGGCGGGTAAGAAATAAATCGTTATTATTATTATTATTATTATTATTATTATTATTTATCTTTAATTTCATTTTTAAAATTTGTACTGCTCAAGGTCCTTAGACCCCAAAGAGATTTCTGTTTGAACTTTAAAAAATTCCTAAAAATCAAGGCATGAACGGATCTGCTTCCAACTTGGCATGGCTAGATCCCTACTTCAGAGCTACCATGGTGCCAGGTTTCATCTCTTTATCTTTAATTTCATTTTTTAAACTTGTACTGCTCAAGGTCCTTAGACCCCAAAGAGATTTCTGTTTGAACTTTAAAAAAATCCTAAAAATCAAGGCATGAACGGATCTGCTTCAGACTTGACATAGTTATATCCCTACTTAAAAGCTACCATGATGCCAGGTTTCATCTCTTTATCTTTAAAAATGAGGGAGATGCAAGCATTTTGGTTGATTTATTCATTTTAAAAGTGAGTTCAACATATAACACTAGCTTTGATTTTATACTGGATGTCAAGATGGTATAACATCCTGGCTGACGCTGGCTTGGTTGTCAACTGTATAATATCCAGTCATCCATTACACAAAGCCATGAAATTCATTAAACAAAAAACCTACGGTTTACAAAAACCAGGTGTTTGAGATGACAAGTCCCAGCATTCCTGACCATAGGACATACTGACTTGCAATGATGGGAGTTGTAGTCCAACACCTTTGGAGGGCACCAGGGTGGGGAAGGGCAGCTCTAAACAAAAAAAGAGAAGCAGGTGGCCCTAAGTTGTTCGTGATCAGTTTTCCACAACCCCACAGTCACCTCTGCATATCATATTCTCCATCCTGTCCTCATGGTTTATCTGCTTTGGGAGAATGACAATTTCACTTGCACTTTCTGCCTCCTTAGGGAGGATGTGGTGTTAAGGCTTGGAAGCCTTAACTCCCAACTTCCCTGCTTTTTGGTGCTTGGTTGGAAACTATAGAGCCTTAACATCATTTTTGTTAGGGTGATCAGATAAAATCCAGGTCAGGGCTCATGTAACTTTAACAGTTGTAGAAAAAAGGGAATTTCAGCCAGTGTCATTTGTATGCAGTTAGTTCCTGGTGATATTCCCTCTTCATCACAACAGTTAAAGTTGCAGGCACTATAGTAGAGTGACCATGTACAAAAGAAGGCAGGGCCCCTGCAACTTTAACTGTTGTGAGGAAGAGGGAATTTCACCAGGAACTAATTGCATACAAATGACACTGGCTGAAATTCCCTTTTCTCTACAACTGTTAAAGTTACATGAACCCTGACCTGGATTTTATCTGGTCACCCTAGTTTTTGTAAACCGTAGGTTTTTTGTTTAATGAATAGAAAAGGCAGGAGCCACACTACTGCTTTATAGCAGATTGAAGTGCACTGACAACTGTTGGGGCCCATTGACACATACCATATACCGCTATATCCTGCTTGGTGTGGCTCCTGCCTTTTATATACTGCTTTCATACCTCTATATCCTGCGTAGTGTAGATCTGGCCCTAGCCAGAGACGATGGGGCTGAACGAACCTGGGACTATCCACCACTCTCCGCATATTCATTAGTGCCCTCTCTGCAAAAGGGTAATTGACTACTGACCCATTCCTGGAATTTGTCAGACTCAGTGACCTATCATTCTTTTCTATTTCTACAAGGTGGCAATAGAAAACATCTGCCAGGAAATAAACCACTTTTTTCGGTGTGGTTTCTCTGCCTTTACTATTATGTCCTGTTTCATGTTAGCTGCTTTTGATTTTATCTTGTTCTGAACATGGGGCCTTAGAAGAGAAAACAAAAAGGCATGCTGAAAAAGTAGCTCAGTTTAAAGACAAGTCAGAATGACTAAGAGCACAATCTTATGCATGTTTAGACAGAAAAAAGCCCTATAACTCCTAGCATTCCTCAGCCAGTGTGGTTTGTAGGACTTTTTTCTGTATATCTATATCTATATATATCATCTATATATCTATATAGGATTGCACCCCAAGGCCGCAATCATATAAACACTTAGCTGGGGTTAAGTCTAGTTGGATCCTGTGTGCAATCATGTACTAAGTTTTTCTTTGTGTCACTGCCCATGTTATCCATGGGTGATGAAGACTTTGACTAGTATTTTTTAAAGTCTCACAACTTTTGCTGTTGCCTATTTTATGGCCAAAGGATTCACAACTATGTATACGGTGACCATATGAACAGGAGGACAGGGCTCCTGTATCTTCAACAATTGTATAGAAAAGGGAATTTCAGCAGGAGTCATTTGTATGCATGCAGCACTTGGTGAAATCCCCTCTTCTTCACAATAGTTAAAGCTGCAGGAGTCCTGTCTAGTGTGGAAAGAGGGGGATGATCCCGGAAGCTGGTATGTCCGGGATTGTCCCCAGGCCCTCCCTGTACACCCTTATGTGTAGAAGGGCCTCAATCTCAGGTAAATGGGATTGCAGCCTAACAATGAAATCCTGTATATGTCTACTTAGAAATATTTCCCACTATAAATTAATAACACTTTAGTTCCATTGAAATCAATGGGACTGAAATTAGTTATGATTAACTTGTCCTACTTTCAATGGTAATAAAGCAAGTCTAACAGTTTATTCAATTAATTTATTTAAAAGATGTATAAACTCTCCCAAGGCAGCGATCCGTAATTATTTATAATTAGAAGTCAGTTAAACACACACACACACACACACACACACACATTTCCATGATTTCCGGTGGTGAGTATAGCAATGATGTGTTTCTGCTCTCTTAGAATACCCCCTTTATGAAAACAAAATTTCCAACTATCAAAAGTTCACAAGCACAACAGCCTGGACTTCAAAATACCTTTCTTTTACTTTTGAATTTAGCCTTCTGTGGTTAACATCTTAATTTCTCTAAACCCACAAAGGTGGTTCTTTTTCTTCTTTTTTTGTAGCCCAACTAATTTCAGCCTTTTGTTTACCTGTTTGTTAAAAGCAGTGAAGTACAAACTGCAGCAGCAGCACAATTCACACCAGACTTTACTCGTTTACTTGTTTGTTTAGAAGATTGATAGAAGACTGGAGAGAATAACCCTCAAGGCAGTTTACAATAGATCATAATTCTAATCACTTCTAGGCTGACCATATGAAAAGGAGGACAGGGCTCATGTAACTTTAACAGTTGTAGAGAAAAGGGAATTTCAGCCGGTGTCATTTGTATGCAATTAGTTCCTGGTGAAATTCCCTCTTCATCACAACAGTTAAAGTTGCAGGGGCCCTGCCTTCTTTTGTATATGGTCACTCTAGTATAGTGCCTGCAACTTTAACTGTTGTGATGAAGAGGGAATTTCACCAGGTTCTAACTGCATACAAATGACGCTGGCTGAAATTCCCTTTTCTCTACAACTGTTAAAGTTGCATGAGTCCTGTCCTCCTTTTCATATGGTCAGCCTAATCACTTCAGAGTCAGTAGGGGATTACAGCCTAGTGCCCTGATCCTGTGAACCACTGGGCCGTTTCGGCCTCTGATCCTGTACAGTAGGGTTGTGAGAACTGCCATTCCCTCCAGTGCTCTACTAGCAGCAACCATTGGCATTGAGGTAGTGGTGGTTGGCCCTTATCATCCAATACACATGGCATAGGCAGCCATAAGGGCACCTGTGCTGACCTGCTGGAAACATAATAGGGGCAGGAAAGTAAGGTCCTCTCTAGGGCCTATATATGGCATCACATATGCCGTTTTGGAGCCATCAGGGCCAAGTGGAAGCAGGGAGGGATCCCAAGAATGTAGGATGAATCATTAGCACCTTTCCTGTATACTTGCAATTATCCCTAGAGAAAAGACAGCTGTTGTGAGTCGTGTGTATGGCCTAGTTCGGACGACACTTTAGACAATGGAGGGGGGAAGAGGCAACCATCAGTTGTGTTGCTTATGGTGTTGTGTGTTGGGCGACACACAATGCACACACAACTGACGGTACGTTATTAAACAACAGGGAAAAACAACAGGCTGCTCCGTTGTTTATCCAAGCCCTGTTGCTTATTATGAGGCCGTGACTTTCAGCCGCGCGATGGGGGGAGGGGCAACGTGTCATGTGTTGGGCACTGCAAAAATAATGAACTGTCCGTTGTCTCTTCCCCCCTTCGTTGT
Source organism: Anniella stebbinsi (assembly GCA_029215795.1). Lineage (NCBI taxonomy): Eukaryota > Metazoa > Chordata > Lepidosauria > Squamata > Anniellidae > Anniella > Anniella stebbinsi. The sequence goes on along the minus strand of JARDYH010000005.1, from coordinate 85,331,276 downwards.
CAAAAGTGTCGTCCGAACTAGGCCCATGAGTCTCGTATGTGAAGGGAGAGCACAATAGCAGCAGTTTGGCTGTGACCAACCTGAACAGTTTGTGTGTTCACATCTATTGGGATCAGTATTGCATGCCTGTGTGCTTACTTCTGCAGCCCTTCTAGTTTGAGAAAAACTTCATGAGGCAGATTGTGCGGGGAAAAGAAGGGAAAAACCTGTGAGTGAGTTGGACTCCCTCAGTGGTGAATGAGGGAGTGGGAAGGAGAGTGGAGGAAAGTCAGTGGGAGAATGTGGGCAGATGGGGACCTTGCCTCCGCCCAAGGGACCCCGGCCCCAAATCTGTTTCCCAGCACCCCAAAATTATTCCAAAGTATCGGTGCTAACAGAAGGTTTTCCCCCTCAATGTAATTGCCATATAGGGGACAATTTTAGGGGGTGGTGCAGCTGGAGAGAGAAGAGTCAGCTCTCCCCTTTTCATATGTTGCACCCACCCCCAAATATTTCTTTGCATGATAATTAAGCTTAGGAAAATTTTCCATTAATTTAGAGAGGATCTGAGTCAGCGTACAAATCAATTGAAGCACTTTTACATGAGAAATTAACTGGCTGGCTTTGCCTCCTATGAAATGTAAATAAATTCCATTAACTAGTTCTAAATTTGCATATATAGATATAAATTAGCATATGCAGATTTTATGCAGATTTGTGCCCTTTGGGTCTGAGTCCTGAATCTTTTAAGTGTCCCATATTAGCAACCGCTATCCATGCAGTTTCTGGAAGATTACCACTAAGGGAATGCGGCTTTCTGGGGTATTTTTTTCCCCCCCATCCCTGCTGTAAAGACTGCCCTGAAGTTTCAATTGCTTGGGGAAGGGAGAGTGTTAAACAAAATATACGTTGTTTCATCACTGACAAGATAAATAGGTTATTTATTCCTTTTGATTGATTTGCTGTTAGCTTCTTTGAAAGTAGTGGCTAAGGATTGGAAAGGGAAACAACTATGTAAGAACTAATCCAATTAGTAAAATCCAATTAGCAAACATATAGGAGTATTGAATTAATCTGTCTAAGCCAAGGCTGGAAATGGTGGGCCTCCAGATGTTGTTGGAGTGCAGCTCACAGAAGCCCTAGCTAACATAGCCAATGGTGGGGGATGATGGGAGTTGTAGTTTCCCTCTTCTTTCGAGGTGCCTCAAAACTGCCAGCTTGATCTACGACATATAGTTTTTGAACGACTCCACCTGAATGAAGTCAACTTCCTTATGACTAACCAGCTTTTAAGTGCCTCTGAGCAAACATATAAATGTTGTCACTCCTTTGCCAAAAACTCTCCCCTCCCTGTCATACTTGGATTCCCCATTTGTCTTTCAAGAATTCTCTGATTTGTTTTCTACTCTGAAATTCCATACATTACTCATCGCTGCTGTTTCTCCACTCTTGCTGTACTTAACCTAGACTGAAGCCAACAGACAGGAAATCAGCCCCCTCCCCTGCCCCAATATGGGTATGTTATCTAAAACATACATCTTTTTCAAAAGTCCCAGTCCCTCGTCCTCCCCCCCCCCCCCCGGCTAACAACACAAGCAGGATATAAGCTTATATATAACTGCAAAAAGCATAGCAAACCAGTTGCGTATATTTCATATGACTACTATTCAGGCTTGATTAGTTATTATCATTGAAAACCTGACTTGAACTTCATATTTTTTAAGCATTCCATTTGCATGCATTATTAAAGATAGAAACAAACTTACCTAGTGATCATAGTCAAGGTGTCAAGACAAATGCAGCCTCTTTCATGATGCATCTTTTGTAAATTAAACATGCTTTCATATTAATTCAAGCAACATGTAGAATCTGAAAAGTGAACTGTGCGCTTGTCTGAAACAGAATACAAAACTAAAACCAATAAGATGTGTTGATAGTTGCAAGCCTGCCTCAGATACCAATTTGAAATAAAATTGTGGCTGGGAAGGGAAGTAACCGTCAAAGAGAAGGATGTAGAAGTGGTCATTGCTGCTTCTTGTTGCTTCCTGCTCACTCTTATTGAAAGATGGTAGTTATAAAGTTGTGTTTTCTGATTGCCAGGAAGAAACCAGGACCCCATGGCAGCTGAGGAACCAATTATGTGTTCTATTTTATATTACATTTATCTTCATCTAAAGATCATTTACATTTTGTGCAGGCTTATATTGTAAACCGGCTCTCAAAATGAAATTTCTAAACAAAGTTCCCATGGCTATTCCCTAAGGTATGGGTGGGGAACCTGTGTCCATGACCAGCCCACAGTACCCCTGCTCCGCACTGTACTCCTACCCCGACCCCAGCGTTCCGCTTGAAAAAAGCCTCCCATTGGAGCCAAAGGGAGGGTTTTTTCAAGTCAAATTGCAGCTTCAAGGGTAATTGGGAGAAATCTTACAGCTGGAGAGAGAAGGGTTACCCTCCACCTACCACATGCTGGCTGGTTTTGGACGACACGATAATCAACGGAGGGGGGAAGAGGCAACCGTCAGTTGTGTTGCTTATTGTGTTGTGTGGAGGGCAACACACAACGCACACACAACTGACGGTATGCTATTTGGGGCACTTAAACAACGGAGAAAAACAACAGGCTTGCACGTTGTTTATCCCAAAATCTGTTGTTTAAAGTGCCGTGTGGAGGGAACCTTCTTCTCTCCGTGTACCATTCTGTTTGGGCATAGAGTTCTGCCGGCCAGAGCAGCTGAAAAACCCCTGCTGCTCCGATACAGCTGGCAGAACTTGCGGTGCATGCTGGGATACAGCCAAGGACTGAGGTTGGTGGGAGGGAGGAGATGCAGCAGTCCAGAAGGACGCCGGGACTTTCAGCCGCACGATGGGGGGAGGGGCAACATGTCATATGGAGAGCACCGACAGAATAACACACAGTGAGTGTGTTATTAACTCCTCCGTTGCCTAAAGTGTTGTCAGAAACCAGCCGCTGTGACACTCTTGAAAATGACCCCCCTGCGGCAATTAGGTTTGAAAAAAGCCTCCCATTGGAGACTAGTCTAGATCAAATCTGTTCTAGATTAAAAACAAATGACCTCAACATCCAAATTGCTGCTTTCCCCTTTCTTTGGTCCCCTCCACAAGGATTCGCTTTTGCACCTGGTTAAGTGATTATGCGCTTCATTGCTGAAGCGCATTTATGCCTAATACCTCTGCACGAAAGGCAGGCAGGGAGAGAGGAGGGGAGAGGGGGGAGGTAGGGCGGGCAGGCGCCTGTCTCTTTAAGGCAGGTCCCTGCGAGTTGTTATGCTGGAGAGCGAAGGAACTGACGGGGCGATTGAATGAAACGGAGCAAGGGGGGGGGGGAACAGGGCAAGAAAAAGGGAAAAGGGAGCTGGAAGACGGAGAGCGAGAGCGAGAGGTCAGCGGGAGCCCGGTAGGAGCGGAGCCAGGAGCCGAGCAGGGGAGCCAGCAGCAGCAGCAGCACTCAGGAGGCAGGGCGCACCGGGGGGGGGGGGGGGAACAGGGCAAGAAAAAGGGAAAAGGGAGCTGGAAGACGGAGAGCGAGAGCGAGAGATCAGCGGGAGCCCGGTAGGAGCGGAGCCAGGAGCCGAGCGGGGGAGCCAGCAGCAGCAGCAGCACTCGGGAGGCAGGGCGCACCGGGGGGGGGGGGGGAACAGGGCAAGAAAAAGGGAAAAGGGAGCTGGAAGACGGAGAGCGAGAGCGAGAGATCAGCGGGAGCCCGGTAGGAGCGGAGCCAGGAGCCGAGCGGGGGAGCCAGCAGCAGCAGCAGCACTCGGGAGGCAGGGCGCCGGCTTCACATCCCGCCGCAAAATAAAACTCGCTATTTAACGCGCATTCGATAATGCGCACAATCGGAGGGATAGCGCGCCTCTACGCCCGATTTGCGCTCCCTCCTTGTAGAGGTAAAAAAATTTAAGCATCTTGAAAGAGCTTTAAACCTCTCTTGTAGAGGCAGCCATAGTCACTGGAGTTACCAGCAGCTTTATTGGCTCCTATCCTAAAAAAAAAAATCAAATCCCCATAGCTACTCTTCAAACAGCTGCATACACTTTTATGATATCATGCCAATATGGCTTCATCATCTATAATGACATTGCAATAACAGGAGAAGCTATACAATACTGCACATCTCTATGATAAGTAGGTTAATTATAAAGCTCTTGTGACTTTAGGAGTTGAAAGTTATAATTGCCTTGCTCACCATCTTAATAGCTTTCGATATATTACTGTACTATGTTGTTGATGTAAGACAGGGGTCAATAATACATTAATATATGTGGTGCCAATTTTTTTTTCTGAGATGAATTTAGTGAGCATTAATTATGAGGAAGGTCTGCAGATGTTATGGTTGCATCCTGCATTGCAAATCCCACATTCTGCAGGTAGTTTGACAAGATTCATATTGATTTGTATTTGATGGTTTTAACTTTTGTGAACCATGCAGAGAGCGTCAGCTATCGGGCAGTATAGAAATGCAATAAATAATAAATAAATGAGATAACTAGAGAGCACACACTCAGGACTACTATTCATATGCAGGGTAGGGTGACCAGCTGCACATCAACCCAAAGAGGACACATGTTTGCATAAATTTTGCATGTGCTAATTTATATATACAGATGCAAATTTACAAATAAATCCTAGAATTTAAGTGTGTGCCTATTCAGCCTGTTGTCCAGGTGCTAATTATTGATGGATAATTTCTAACTCCTTATTCTTCTGTCTTGCATTTTTAAAAATCTTTAAACCATACCTAAACAGATCAGTCCTTCCATACAGGACACCTTCAAACTGAGGACTGTGCTTTGTAAAGTAGGACACACAATGACCGCAACAGCCTCCAGTGAATCACTGCATAGGACTCAGTTTGGGAACCAAGAGAATAGAAGTTCAAGCCCCACTAGAGGGAAGGGGCAAATATGGCCCTGCTCACCTTTTGTATGCTTCACACACACAGGATGCATCTACAAGAGCGATTTAAAGCTCTTTCAAGGCGCATTACCAAATTTACCTCTTCAAGAGCAGAGTGCAAATCAGGGGTCCAGGCGCGTTTTATCTCCAATTATTCACATTTTCGAATGACCGTTATGGACCAAAGGCCCAGCTTCTGCATGGACTTACCAGCCCTTTTATCCCACCCCTGGCAAGCAACTCATTAACAGTCTGAAGATACAATATACAATCATAGGCGTGTGCAACACATTTCATTAGGGTATGCACCCAGGGAATTTTATTTTTTAATTTTCTTTGAAAGGCGGTCATTTATTGAATTCTCAATCATAAAGAATTGTCCCAATTCCAGTCTTGGCCCAGCCCTTACTCAAGCTGAGATCCTGATCCCTGTGGGATGGTCAGTTACACATTAAGGACAAAAGAGGACATGGGGCTGCTCAGGAATCTCATACACTAATTTATATATAGAGATGCACATTTAGAAATGATTACTATAATTTAAATAGAAATAAAATGTAAATTCTCATGAGAGTAGGGGACACTGGGACCTGGTAACTGTGCGCTTGCTGTAGATGTCTGCTGTAGATGGGCATCTTCAAGACCCCTCCTGACCCTTTTTATGATTTCATAGACCTTTATTTAATTACCATCTTGACATCAATTTAAAGCAGTTCTCCTTTAAAGAAAATGTACAATCTTTTCTTCAGAGTTTCACCGATACCTCTATAGATATATTACTTCCAAAATCTTGTGTCCACTTTACCATGTACTCGATCACCTGTTCTGGTTCACTGCCATATTTTGACAAAAGATGGTATCTCTTAGATAATCGAAGTTTATCTTTGAGCCGATCAACACACTAGCTTTGTAACGTTTTATAAGGGTTACAAAAACTCTTTGGGCCACATGAGGCACTCCCTTGAACATTGTATACCCGAGGTTTTTTAAAACTCACTTCAGCTATATACAATGGTTTTTACTTTTAATAAATCGTTTTTAGGAAAATAATGTGTCCTTCCTTACTGTCTGTGATTTGTGGGAGCAGTGCTTCGTTTACCAGCGCCCAAATGCTTAGCCGTTGATTGGTGGGGAAGAAAGAGGGGCTAAGGAGGAAATGGGCAAGTGAACTACAACAACCACAATGCTTAGCCCTATACTCATTGAAAGCTAGGGAATGAAAGGGGAACTAAGGAGGAAGTGGGTGAGTGAACTACAACAACCACAATGCTTAGCCCTATACTCATTGAAAGCTAGGGAATGAAAGGGGAACTAAGGAGGAAGTGGGTGAGTGAACTACAGCGCCCACAATGCCTTGCCCTAAACTCAATGTAAAAACTAAACAGAAAGAGACGGACAGAAGGGTGTGACACTGCACACACCACTTTGAAGACTGAAGGATTTTTCTCCTGTAACGTGAGTACTCCTTAATGTGGCCTAAGATGTTTTGGAATGCACCTATTTGGAACGTTTTAAAATACTATTTAAAACTTTCCAAGGTACTGTGTAGATAGGCTCTTTCTTTATGATTATATTTTCAAACTGTGTTAACTCTCTTAGGATGCAATCCTATGCATGTTTAGACAGGGGGAAAAGTCCTACAATTCCTGTCATTCCCCAACCAGCATGGCTGGCTGGAGAATGCTGGGAGTTGTAGGAATTCTTTCTGTCTAAACATGCATAGGATTGCAACTTTTGTGTTTCATTCTCCCTTACAAATTTCAAAATTATGTTTCTAACTTGAAAATATTCATACCATTGCAATCTTTCAGGGTTCAATATGTTTTGAACAGCCAAAAATGGAATCATACTTCTGTCTTTTATCTAATCTTTATATCTAAACAAATTATTTGCTTTCCAAGAGTTCAATTCATAGTCTAGCTGCATTTCATCTAATACTGTTTGCAGGAGAGAGGGAGTTGGACTTCTCAGTCCTTTATACCGGTCCCATATATAAGTGTGCCATTAAATCTGAATCTTACTGATTGAATTATATAATCAGCTTCCTTCAACCAATCAATGATAGTTTTAGTTGACTGTCAGAGTGTTTCCTTTTAAAATGTGTGTGTGCATGCAAGAGGGAGACCCATTGCATCCAGACTTAATACAACTTTGTCTACTAGCAGAAACTGAAAACCAGCATCTTCGTAATGCGGCCTATAGTATCCTTTTTTTCTTTGTTTTATTGTTTTTAAATACTTTAGCAGGGTGGGCACTGCTGCATGGAGATATTCATTTCTGAGGGAAATACTAAGGTCACATCCAGGACAATTAGAACCCCCCAAAAATGATATGCAACTTAACTGTGAGTTTGGTCACACTTGGTTTTGAAATGAAATCTTACAACAAAAAATTCCCATACATACTGTGTGGTTTTTCTATGTAGAGAGTGGAATGCAAATCAAAATGACTGTATAGAAAGGGGATTCCTGCATGATCTGGTTATGACAGGAGGTGAATTTGAGTGACATACATTGGTTGGCCCCACTGAACTAAGAAGGAAGCTTAATTTGGACAGTTATCGGAGTTCTGAAAGCATTGCCTGTTAATGGCCATTACAGAGTCATAGGAGGGTAGGGGAAATAAAGGATTCCTTAACAAGCAACGTACATAACCTCTGACACCCCCCAATTTTAGTGAAATCATGCCTCCCTCATCATATTTTAAAAATAGCTAAAGTGGCATGAAAAAAGGTAACCGTCACCTACTCCCCCTGTAATTTGAATACTGATTCATTTAGAACATGGGAAGGCAATCTGGTGCAGGTAAATACAGGTAATCTAACGGGGTGGGCATATATCTTACGTTACTGCGGACAGTCCTCTATGTGGAGATGTCTTCTGTTTGAAAGGTGAAGAGAGAGCAGGGCCCCTGAAGTTGCCTATCACAGTTTTACTTCCTCTTATGTGTCTGATAGGGAATATGCATTGATACTTTCCACCCACATTTTCAGCATGAGAGCTAGTGTGGTGTGGTGGGTAGAGTGCTGGACTGGGACTCAGGATGTCTTGTTTATGTACAATTATTAATTCTTGTATGTTAAAATATCATTCATTACTTGTTTATGTACAATCTCAATGAGTAGGTTTTTGCTCATTGTTAAGCTCAGATAAGCCAATAAAACATTGCTTGATATTTGTATGAAATATTTCTATTATGAGTAGTGTTGTACATTCATTTATTGAATTGCCATCACCCTCTGGTCCTGTTTTGTTTGTTACATGACCAATGAACCAAAGATATAATGACACATTTTTATATTAGTTTCTAACTGATAAACCAGAAGTTGAAGCAAGCTAAGAAGTGCTAGTGAGAAGTGACTGCAACAAGCCTTTAGTCCATTTTGTTCCATGGCTAATGTTTGCAGGGTAATCATTTTATACTCTTCCTGAATGCTAGGATGCTCTTTTGTTGTACTAGATTTTTCTGCACTTGTCAACTGCTTCATTTGTTCAGTGGTAGCAGTATGCTAAATCTATGAGTATGGATATGAGAAAGGTAATGGGGAAAGAGTGTTAAATGTTAGGAAAATTGAAACTATGGTCATCCAGTGAAGGATTTGCAGTCAGAAAAGATATTTGAGGGAAAGGGAGACTGTATCACACAGAGTATGGCAAAAGCTTCAAAGCACAGCAAAAGCTACAAAAGTAGGAGTGAGTGAAGTTAATTTCAGATACATTGAATGTCTCACCTATTCTTTATTTCAGTGATTTTAACATTAAAAACATAAAATTGTTATGCAGTACAGGTTTGTCTTAATTGTATGCTGTGAAATCAGACATGTGACCAAGGCCATGTTTGGGTGGGCATGCCCCTTTGGGGGCTGGACATGTTGGTGGGCACACCCCCTTGGGGCCATGTTGGTGAGCATGCCCCCTTGGGGGCGGCCATGTTGTCCTCCTTTTTGGTTTCCAAAATATGGTCCCCCTAGACAGTTGACGAGTGATTTAAAGCTCTTTCGAGACGCATTACCAAATTTACCTCTACAAGAGTGGAGCGCAAATCAGGGGTCCAGGCACGTTTTATTTCCGATTATTCGCATTTTTGAATGCGCGTTAAATAGCGACTTTTAATTTACCGTGGGAGTTAAAGCACCTTATGGCCATGTAAACATGTGATTCTCCGCATGTAAACAACTTGAAAGCACGTTTCATACAGCCCGAAATGTGCTTCACCACCTCTCGTGAATAGGTATTAGGAGTAAATGTGCTTATCCATATATGCACATAATTGGGCAACCGTACATCAAAGCGAAATCTTGTAGAGGGGACCAAGGCCTCTTTAACCACAATAGGCCATAAGCCAAAGCTGGAAGCAGGCCTGACATTAACCTACGGTATCTTTGGCCAGTTGTGGGGGCCCATGGCTGTCCTGGTATCTGCCTTCCTCACACATCAGATAGCATTGAGACGCAATTTAAAAATACCCAGAATGCCTCAAGGTGACCTTACGCCACACAACTACATCGTGGGCAATGTCCCACTATCTTAGGGATGGGGAAATTGCAGCCCCTCAGGGGGGAGGGTGCAAATTTGGCCTTCCAAGACTTCCAATCTGGCCCTCCCCACATGGCCACAACCCTTCTCCTGGTATTGCCTCTTTTCTCCACAGATGATCATTTGGTGGTTTCACGCCTTTTATGCTATTTTCATGCTGTTCTAAAAGGTTGAAATGCCTCTCCTAAGGGTTAGTTACTGGCATTAAGAGCCTTAAGCTAAAATATGCTGATTTTTAAAATATTTTTGTCCCCGCCCTTTTTATCTTTGGGCTCACCTGTTTTGCTTTGCCCCTCCCCCAATTGTGTCTCTGCCCCCCAGGCCCTGAGGGTTTACCGAAATTGAATTTGACCTCGGGTGGAAAGAGGCTCCTCCCACCACTCTGGCCCCCTCATCAAATTTGCCAGTCCTCTCTGCAAAAACTCACTAAAGCCGAGCTTCGTCTCAGCTGCTTCTATGGCCTTTGTCCGTTAAGACAGTAGCCAAATAAGTCAGCATCATCCAAGCCTTAACACCCGACTCATAAGTTGCTCAAGGAATCCACCAGTTCTCCCCACATCCTCACCCCCTCCAATCACCTCATGACCCAGGGCTGCCATTTTTGGCAGCAGCCCTGCATGACGTCGCTCCATCCCAAAGGAAATCAAGTGGCTGGGAGAGTGCAATTCTGTTTCTCATGTCTTTTATTGTGGCATATGTATATACTTTAAAAAAAATTAAGACCAAAATAAAAATATGAAGACACCTCTGACTTCGACACACGAGCGACGTCACTACAGCTTAGCCCAATGGAGACTCATAATCATTATGCCTTTATGAGTAATCATTACAAGGGAGTAAAGCAGGGATATGAAACCTAAGGCCACATTCAGCCCATTTGGGGTTTACTAAATGGCCCCTTCCCCGATGCCCCAAGCCACAGCCGTTCAGTGGTTTCCAGAGGTTTGCACAGTTCTTTTCCCCATTCTAAAAGTTTGAAATGGCTCTCCTAAGGCTTAGTTATTGGCAGTATAGGATGACCGTCTGGAAAAGAGGACAGGGCTCTGAAACATTTGTATAGAAAAGGGAATCTCAGCAAGTGTCATTTCTATGCATGCAACACTTGATATAATTCCCTTTTCATCACAACTGTTAAAACTGCAAGAGCCCTGCCTTCTTTTGTATCTGGTCACACTAGTATAGCTCCTGCATCTTTAACTGTTGTGATGAGGAGAGTTTCACCAGGTGCTGCATGCATAAAAATGACACCTGCTGAAATTCCCTTTTCTATACAAATGTTAAAGATACAGAGCTTTGTCTAAGTTAAAAAGCATCCATCGCAATATTGATCCTCCACCATCGCAACTGCTTATGCCCCTCCATGGCCAAAACAGCCCACTTATTCCCACTTCCTGCTTCCTAGTCTTTAACCAGCTTGCATTTCTTTCCCCGACGTTTGTGTTCCTTTGTATTCTTCTCATTTGGGCAAGACTTCCATTTCCGGAAAGAAGCCTTCGTGCCTCCAATAACATCCCTGACTCTGCTCTTTAACCATGCTGGCAAACCCTGGGGTGTAGTGGTACCTGGTCTTTAGCATTCTAGCTGAGCACCTCTTATTGTAGATGAGCCTGAAAAAGAGAGAACCGCCCCAGGACTTTTTTCTGTAGCACTATTTTCTGTTTAAACACGCATATGATGGCAACCTAAATGTTTCAACAGGCCTCCATGATCCTCAAGGAGCTGCCATCCTACTACAGGAATCTTAGGGCATGGTGGATCCTCTCCTATTAATAGCTTCCATCCTATTAAAGAAATCTTAGGGAACGATCCTACACATCTTTAGACAGAAAAAAGTCCTACAGCTTCTAGAAAACATGTCTTAGCTTGCATAAGATGGCAGCCTTGCTTGATGAATCATATATTTTTAAGGCTGCCATCCGATTAAAGAAATCGTAGTCGATTGATTGTGTATTAGTCCTGCCTTCCCCAACCTGGGACCCTCTAAATGTGTTGGACTACAGTTCCCCTCATTCCCAGGATTGGAACTCCCAGGAGTGCTGGGAGTTGCAGTCCAACACATCTGGAGTACACCATGGTGGGGAATGCTGTATTAATAAGTCAGTTAAATCTGCCCATGAAAATAATAATTATTTGTGAAGGAAGATGCATAATCTATAATGGTATAATACACCTAGGGCAAAACTGGTGCAACTTTTTGCAATCCATAGCCCTCAGGGGGAAATACCTAGAGTTCAATCCCTTTTTGATCCTGAAGGGCTCCAGGAGGAAGGGAGGTTCTGAGGAGAAAAACTGAGATGGTGAAGAACAGCCCTGAGGAAATGGAGGAGGGAAAGAGAGTGATGGAAAAGACAGATTCTGAGGACACAGAGAAAAGGCCAGGAAAAAGCAGCAGCAATAGCTAGTGATCCCCAATCCTTTTGGGTCAGTGGGCACATTTTGGGTTTTGAGGGCATGTCATGTGCTCTCTCACAAGATGACTACGAACAAGGATGCCCTGTCCGCTTATAAAATGGTTGCCATGGTGGGCATAGCCTGACACAAACTACATAGTAACCAGAAGGTAAACTGGTGGGGCTAAAACAAAACCTCTTAGTTTAAAAAACACATTGTAATTAAAAAAAATCAACCCCTGTGAAATAAAATAAAATAATTGGAGCCTTGCAGACACCAAGACAGGCATCTGTAGACACATTGGCAGCAACGGGCAAGATGTTGTAGAGCCTACGGCTACAGTGGCCAGGTGTCCTATTTTGCCAAAGAGATCCCTCTGTTTGAAGGTCTGTCAGAGGACACACCTCTACTTAAAGTCCCTCCAACTAGAGCGGCTGTTCAGCCGAGTTTGGGGTCAGCAATTTCCTCCCTCATTTCACTATTGTATGAATGGAGGTCCCATGATTTCCACCACCACACAGGGTTGCAGTTAGGAAATGTGCGTTTACATTGGGAAAAACGTGCGTTTACCACCAACTTATTGAAGCTCCAGTGGCCTCCCAGGAACTCTCAAACTAAGGGCCAAATTAGCCATGACATCATTAACGCAATGAGCAACTGGATATTGATTTATTGAAGATATTTATATATTTCTTTATAGACTGACCTCATGAAGAAGTTTACATGAAATTAATAAAACAATTCAATCAATAAAACTTCAATGAAAAACAAAAAAGACAAACAACTTCTTGTCTTGGAGAAGTTCATTCTGTTTCTTCTCCTCTCAGAGCAAGGTGGGAGACAGTGGTGCCACCCTCCACTGGGCCTTTGGTACTGGGGCAGGTCTGCAGTGCCCATAAGGTGCCTCATCAGGACACCATGGCTGCATTCGGACGACACGCTAAGCAACTGTGGGTTGTTAAAGCAACAACCCATTGAGTTGTTAAACGTGTCGCCTGGGTTTAGCCACACAACGCAGTAACAACCCAAGGTAGGCAAAGTAGCAAAAATTAACAACTGAGAGAAACAACTCACTTGTGAGTTGTTAAGGGAATTGTCAATTGACAAACGTGTTGTCCAAATTGGAGTGTTGTTGAAAGAACAATGGTGAGTTGTTGAGCAAGGAAGATCAGAGAAACGAGTGGCAAGAGCGGCAGAAAGTGGGGGCCGCTCAAGCATGCTCACAACAGAGCCCCGGCATCGCCGCCATAGCAACCAGGATGCTCGCCTCCCCCACCAGGCAGCCAGCACGGAGCTCAACAAAGGGCCAGCTCCTGCAAGCACTCACGCAGGGTGCCCAGTCAGCTACCCAAACGGACAGGGAAGCGCACCAGAAGGGCACTATGGCAAAGGGGGGGAGGGGGAGACGGATTAACCAAAAACCCCAGGCGCCCTGGAGCAAGGGGCAGCCCCCCCCACACCAAGAGGGAGAACAACACCCCATCCAAAGTAGACCCCCCACTGCACCGCCACCTCCACCCTCGCATCACCCAGAAGGACGAGGGCAGGGGAAGCGGCGACCAGAGAGCCCTCCCTCATCTGCCCAACACGGCTGGACAGTGAGCCATTGCCAGGCCCCGAGAATCCCATTGGGGAGCGTCGCGCCTGTGCGGAGGCGTCCCGGGTGCATGAAAGAATCAGTGCCTGGATCTGGCTGCGCTACCCCCACCCCCTGTGAGCGTCGGCTGTGGAGTTTCAACTGTGGACTGGCATCTCTCCCTGGTATGCCGCCCCTCTCCACCTCATCCCCTTGGCACGTTCCATGCTTGGCTCCCTGGGGGGTGTGGCCTCGGCTGTCCCCTCTTCACTGCTGTGCCTTCCAGCCGCCTCCTCCCTTCCCGGGGGCAACTGTCCTTTCCGTAGGTTCTGCCCTGGCATAGTGGTGCCCATGTGCCTTATTGCCCATGTCTGGTCTCCCTGCTGAATACAGTTTTCTATGCCACCCCACTCTCGCCTTCTTTCCTGTGTATGCAGAAGATGCTCTAGGAGGGAGGTGGGGGGGCTGGGGCGTGGGTGCCAACGTTAATATTGCAATGCTGGGCGTGGGGTGCGAATGTTGTCTTGGTGCTGCCGTTCATCCTGGCTGCCTCTTTGCCCGAGGCTGCTGAGTTCCGCCCACTGACTGAGGCAGCCAATGGGGTTTGGGAGGCGTGTCCTGCATCGGCTTCAATGGCGGCGCCCATGGTTTTTGGCTGCAATGTGTTCTGGGATACCTGCTGGAGGACTAGCGGAGTTTGGTAAGCGGGGAAAATAGCGGCCGAGCTGTCAGTCAGAGCCGAGTAGGCTATTTGCAACCCGGGTGGTTGCCGATTCCTTGCAGCGCCTGCTGCAGCGTGTTGTCTGTGGATCACCACCTTTTTCACCCACCGTCAGTAGGTAATTCAACTACCGTTTCTCAGTGTGTTGTCCGAACTGAGCCCATCTCTATGGCTCATTGAGCCTGCAATGGGGCACAGAGCTGTCATATCCCCCACAGAAGCCCTGGGCACAACATGCGCCGGAGGAGTGAAAAAGGCTATGTCACATCAAACTGGAAGCCCTGCGACTTATTTTAATGGATAGGTGGTTAACTCCACCCCTGCTGAAAGTCCGACCCCATCCCTGGAAGTCCCACTTCCGGAGCCCTGCCCCGGAAAGAGGGATCACTGGATGGGAGTCATTTGACTCCAAGATGAAGTCATCATACCTCCATGGACTAATAGGATGGGGGTGTAGAACCCTGCTGTACATGTGGGGGAATGGAAGTGACCCAGTTGGGGTCATTTCCAACCCTATGCCCAGAAGTCCTAGCCTGGAGGAAGGGATCACCTGATGAGGTCATGTGACCTGTCTACAAACACATCATGCCACCTCGTCCTGTTCAGCCACCATAGCATGAGGAGTTTGTAGAAGGGGCACATAATCCCAACAGAGAAACCCTCCATCCAGGGCAGGACTTTTGAACTGAGACATCTTGGGATGGGCTTGGAAATGATTCCGCATCTGCTACCTAGCCTCCCAGATCTTGCCCTGTGATGGACACCCTGTTCTACTGACTCTTGGACCCCTCTGTGACTCTGTAATGCATGTGAGTGTCTGACTGTGTTTTGTGCCCTGACTGCTATGTCGACCCCTCCTGCCTAAGCCTGAACCCGTTAGGGATGTTGGAGGAATCCATTTGGGGGGTGGAGCTTCACAAGGTTTGTCAGCTCAGCCCCCCGGACTCCATTGTGTCTTCCACCAACTGGCCCCACTCAGTGTGTGATGAGTCAGGCCAGCTGGCTGAATTTTCCGCTAAAATGATTTTGCTCAAATTTGGCTGTAAATTATGCAAATCTGCAAAATTTACAGGTGATATGTATGCAAATCCCTATTTGCACAGATTAAGCAAGACCCCCCAAATATCTGTAAAATCACGTGGCTCAGGTCGCAAAAGCAAACCAAGTCAGGCATGCCGCAGAAGTTTGGCGAGCCCAAAAGGGCCAGACTTCTTGGCAACTGACATCCCTAACCCCTGTATCTAACTGCTTCCAGTGCCCCACATGTATGGCAGGGGCTAAACAGTCAAATTCATAAAAGAGTCACATGACCCCCATCCGGTGATACCTCAACTTGGGACGTCCGGGGATGGGGTGGAACTTCTGGCAGATGCAGGGCTAAACCCCCCTTGAATAAGGGGCAGGGTTTAAAACTTGATATGAGGTGGCCTTCCCAAGAGTCCCTTCATCTCTTTACTCTGTCTCCCATTGCAGGCTCTCCCAAAGCCAGATCCAAGGACCTTTCATTGTGCAACATGAAGACAGAAATGAAGGAGGAGGATGGAGATGTTCCCTTGAATGGGATGAAGGGAGGGACATTGGCTGTGGGTTTCCTCACTTGGTGTCTGAACCAGGGGAAGCGTTGTTCACATCGTATCCACATTGGAAAAGACAGGAGGCAGGGCAGGACCTTGGAGATCACAGTCCATGAAGTGCTAGCTGGAAGCATCTCCCATAGGGAGCTGTTGTTCAGGTGAAGGTCTGTAGTCCACATAGGCCTTGAGAGAGCTGGCTGTGCCTGGTCTTTCAGGGGCTCCACCCATGTTGCCTACTAACTGGAGTTCTTCAAGGGCCGCTGTCAGGATGCCTATAATTTCTTGATAGGATTGGATAAACTTTGCAGGCACAATTGTACCTTCTAAGGGGATGAAGCCTGCTAAATTTCAGACAGATAGGTGCAAGGGCTTTGGTGTAAAGGAAGTCTTTAAAGTTTGGAGGGGGAGTGGCATTCTGGGCAATTTCTATGAAGATGGCATGACCCGTATGTAAATAATCTGCAAATTTTCAGAAAGATGGGAGCAGGGGTTAAGTAGTTATGATGAATGAAAAATAGTTTGAGGCTTTGTTTTTGTTCTCTGCTCAATTGGCACCAGCTGATAGGTTCCTTCCACATTCCTCCCAAAAGACACAGTGATAAGAAATAAAAAGGAAAGCCCTGGTAAAGTTATTCCCTAGACCTGTCAGTCACAAATGTAACATTTTTTAACAGACAGTCTGACTCTGTCTGAGTCATCCGAAACTCTGAGGCAGACACAAGGCTTCTGAACAGCCCAAATCACAATGAGTGGTTGTGGAAAAGCCCTCATTACAAATTGGCAAAGTCCGAATCACTCCAAAGCAGCCCGTTTTAGTTCTGGATTTTGCATCATCCGAAGTGCGTGCACACCACTATCCACTATCCCAAACACTAAGTAATGACCCTCCATCAACAGGACTTCATGTGGCGAGCTCACGTACAGGCCTTCCCTTCACTCACACAAGACATCACAGACATGTCCAGAACTGCACTGTTAATGCTTTGTACTGATGTGCCTCCTCACTTCTTGTACAAAAGCAGCACATAAAAACAGCTAATCAAAACAACATGTGGAGAAAGTGGATAGGAATGTTCCCTTCCCCCCCCCCCCCCCCGCCGTCTCATACTAGACTCCGGGCTCATCCCATGAAGCTGATTGGTAGGAGATTCAAGATAGATAAAAGGAAATACTTCCTCACACAGCATATAGTCCAACTATGGAATTCAGTACCACAAGGTGTACCGAATTAGACAAATTAATGGTGGATACAACTATTATGATAAGCATCTATTACCTCCAGTATTGCAGTCATTATGCCTCTGTATACCAGTTGCTGGGGAAACGAATGGGAGATCTTACATGTGAGCTTCCCACAGATATCTGGTTGGTTGCTGTGTGAAACAAATGCTGGACTAGATAGTGTTTTGATCTTATTCAGCAGGGATCTTTTTATGTTTGTAGCAGCATTATCGCTCCACTTTGTTTTCACATATGTCCTGAAAAACTATAATTCTTCATTTATTTATTTAGATTGAATATTCGTTGCAGCAGGGACCTGTATTGTTTGTAATGTTACTGCAGGGACCTGTGATGTTTGTAAAGTTACTGTTAAATACCACAGACAGTGATGGTGTAATATAATACATTCTCCCTACTTCTCTGAGCAAAGTGGTGCTCCTGGGATAACCGAACCTGAGTTTGACTGGATAAATCCATATTCCAGCTACAACACAGAGGTTAAATTTCTTGATGCCCTAAATGACTGTGCCTTAGATTAGTTGGTCATGGAACATTGTCACTGGATGACAATGGAGTTAAAGACGTACCGAGAGAGGGCAAGGAGATTGCAGAGAAGCGGAATGAATTCTTCTCAACGGTCTTCACAGCAGAAGATATAGAACAAGTACCTGTCCCTGGACTTACGTTTTCAGGAAGGGATCTGAGGAACTGAGACAAAGTCAGGATGTACACTACTGCTTTAAAATGGTTAATAACAGTAGTAACAACTGTTGGTGCCCAGGACACACTCCTTATACAGTTTTCTAACCGTTTTCAAAGTGTCATATCTTGCTTGGTGTAGTTGTGGCCAAATAGTAATGACAAAAGATGAAGTTCTCAACCTTATTGATAAATTGAAAGCAAATAAATCACCGGTCCCAGATGGTATCCATCCTAGAATTCTCAAAGAACAAAAATATGAAATGGCTGATCTTCTAACTAAAGTATCAAACATGTCTCTAAGATCAATCTCTATATCAGAGGACTGGAAAATGGCCAATGTAACACTGATTTTTAAAAAGGGAATGTGTGAATCTGCAAATTACAGGACGGTTAGCTTAACACCTGTTCTGGGTAAATTGGTTGAAAGCATTATTCATGATAAACATAGTAAGCATATTGAAGGACCTGCCTTGCTGAAAAAAGAATCAACATGGCTTCCGCAAAGGTAAGTCCTGTCTTACTAACCTTTTAGAGTTCTTTCAGCATATCAGTTACCATGTAGACATTGTTTACTTGGACTTCCAAAAGGCTTTTGATAAAGTCCCTCATCAAAGACTCCTGAACAGACTTAGCAGTCATGGACTAAGGGGAGAGGTCCTCTTATGGATCCGTAACTGGTTAAAGAACAGACAGCAGAGAGTAGGAATAAATGGTAAATTCTCCCGATGGAGGAAAGTAAATAGTGGGAGTTCCACAGGGGGGCCAATGCTTTTCAACTTGTTCATAAACGATCTGGAATTAGGAGTGAGCAGTGAAATGGCCAAGTTTGCCAATGATACCAAATTGTTTAGGTTAGTTAAAACAAAAAGGGATTGTGAAGAGCTCCAAAAGGATCTCTCAAATGGGGAGAATGGACACTCAAATAGCAAACGCAGTTCAATGTAATTAAGTGTAAAGTGATGCACGTTAGAGCAAAAAACTCCCAACTTCAACTATAATCTGATGGGATCTCAGGTAGCAGTGACCAACCAAGAAAGTGGTCTTTGGGTTGTGGTAGAAAGCTTGATGAAAATGTCAACCCACTGTGTGGCCACTATACAAAAAAAGGCAAACTCCATGTTATGCATAACTAGAAAAGGAATCAAGAATAAAACTGCCAATATCATACTGTCTTTATACAAAT
Organism: Anniella stebbinsi; assembly: GCA_029215795.1. NCBI lineage: Eukaryota > Metazoa > Chordata > Lepidosauria > Squamata > Anniellidae > Anniella > Anniella stebbinsi. Next base: position 85,312,477 of record JARDYH010000005.1, on the reverse strand, counting down.
ATACGGTGTTACCACACTCAAATACTGTGTACAGTTCTGTGGACACCATACCTAAACAAAGCTATTGTAGAGCTGGAAAAAGTGCAGAAAAGGGCAACTGAATGATCATGGGACTGGAGCATCTCTCCTATGAGGAAAGGTTACAACAGCTGGGATTGTTCAGCTTGGAAAAAAGGAGGCTGAGAGCAGATATGATAGAGGGGCACAAAATTATGCATGGTGTGGAGAATGTGGATAGGGAGACATTTTTCTTCCTCTCTCAAAGAACGGGGAACCCTGGGTCATCCCATTAAGCTGGTTGGTGAGAGATTCAGGATAGATAAGAGAAAGAACTTCTTCATACAGCACATAGTTAAACTCTGGAATTCACTACCACAACATGTAGTAATGGCCACCAATTTGGAGGGCTTTAAAAGGGGGTGGGATAAATTCCTGGAGGAGAAGGCTATCAGTGGCTCCTAGTCCTGATAGCTATCAATGGCAGCAAGAGTGCCAGAGGCAATAAGCCTATGTACACTGGTTGCTGAGGAGGGTGGGAGGGTGCTATTGCGCTCGTGTCCTGTATGTTGGTCTTTGGTTGACAGCTGTATGGCCGTGAATAGAATGCTGGAATAGATGGACCCTTGATCTGATACAGCATGGCTCTTATGCAACTGAATTTGCAAACAACATTGGTGAAAGAAATATTTCTGGGATGATCATTTTAGCATGTGGCATTTAGTTTTGGCAATGGTAGTATTTCTTTATGAATCAAAGTCCTCTGACATCATCCCCTTCATTCGCTAATTGAGTGCAGCACATGGTTCCCTAATCCAGAGACTGATATGCTTGAGAAGGATAAAAAGCAACGAAAGAAAATGCAGCTTTGGGGCCTAGTCTAAAGCCTCATGTTGGGTAAAGTTCACCACACACCAGAGAGAAATAATTTTCTTCCTTTAATTTAAAAGTTCTGTTAACCACCCATAATGTAAATCAAACAGGATTTGTGGATGCTGTAATAGGAACCAGACTTCTGATTGATGTGCCTGTTCAAAAGCTTTATGCTATATCTGTACAGCTTGTCATCATAACATGCATGAGCAGGTTCCTGTTAGACTGCTCAAGAGAGAAGCATTAGCCCAGGCACGTTGTCTTTAGTGTAGCCCTTCAGCCACAACCAACACATTCTTTGTGCCTCAGAACACACCCTGTAGAAATAAGGAAGGGGAATCAGGATTCTGGGCAGATGAGGCAAGGGAATACTCTGTGATTTCAGCTTTAGTTTCAGTTGTGCTCCGGACAAGAAGGGTGTCTTGATCAGGAAAGCCTGTGAAGATGCCATAGACTAAATCAGATCACTGGCTCATCTATCCTGGTACTACCTACTCTGACTGGCAGCAGTTTTTCACGCTCTCAGGGAAAGGTCTTTCCCAGCCCTGCTGCTTGAGACAGGCCTGGCCCTACCATTAAGCAGAATGAGGTGGCTGCTTCAGGCGGCAGATCCTGGTGAGGTGGTGGTGAAGTGTTGCACTCATATCCTACTTGTGACTTTCTGTGTACATCTATGTGAACAGAACGCTGGACTAGATAGGCTGACCAGATAAAATCCAGGTCAGGGCCCATGTAACTTTAACAGTTGTAGAGAAAAGGGAATTTCAGCCAGTGTCATTTGTATGCAATTAGTTCCTGGTGATATTCCCTCTTCATCACAACAGTTAAAGGTGCAGGCACTATACTAGAGTGACCATATACAAAAGAAGGCAGGGCCCCTGCAACTTTAACTGTTGTGATGAAGAGGGAATTTCACCAGGAACTAATTGCATACAAATGACACTGGCTGAAATTCCCTTTTCTCTACAACTGTTAAAGTTACATGAGCCCTGACCTGGATTTTATCTGGTCACCCTAGGACTAGATGGACCCTTGATCTCACCCAGCACAGCTCTTACTATGTTCTTATGACAGAGCTGCATGTACTACTCGGCCTGCCCTGTGAGTGCTAGCTTGCTGCCTCAGGTGTGGTGTAGGATGCCATCCAGTGACTAGTGTGGAATGGTGTCCTGTTATCAGTGTTGAACTAAGATTCTACTGCCACTCTGGTCAGCTTCTTCTTCTTTCTGTATGTGGAATTGGGGGGGCAGGCATTTTGTCTTTCACCAGAGGCAACAAAATATCTTGGACCAGCCCTGGATCTGGATGGCAGGGGTTGGACCTTGAACCTTTTGCATACAAAACATGTTTTACCACTTAGTTACAGTCCCCTATAATACAGGAATCCACCTGGGGTGGGTGGACCTGGCAACCCTGTAAAAGATACATTCATGTGACAGAAGTAGTTATGGAGGGTATGTGGGTCTTGTCCAAGCCAGAATTTGGGGATTTTGGTCAGGCATCAGATGGCTGACTATGAAGCAAACATTGATAATTCCAAGCTGGTACAAGTAGAAAGACTCCAATCCACTATAAAATATAAATCAGAATTTGGATGTCTCTTGCTAGAACAGCAGTTGAACAGAAAAGTGTGTTAACATGCCAAACTATTTATGATCCAAAATTATGTATGAAATGGCTTTAATACTATATTTATTTAGAGGATTTGTGTTTCCTTTCCTGTGATCTTGAAATAGCACACATGTGTAATATAATTTTTTAAAAAAATATATTTAAATCAAAGAAAACAACCCCAACCCATTAAAAGGCTTCTCCTATATACAGTAGTCTTTGCCATCTTGGAGCTGGCACAAGAAGCCTTTCTGGGAAGGAAATTCCCAAAGTATAGTGGACTCCAGGCCCCTATGTGCCATATCTTTGACAGAACCATTAGTAACACAGGAACCTGCCTTATACTGAGTCAGACCATTGGTTCGTCTAGCCCATTATTGCCAGCACTGGTAGCGGCTCCCCAGGGTTTCAGGTAGAATTCCTCCCCTCCCTGCCCCTGAGAAGCCAGGGCTGCAACCAAGGACCTTCTGCATGCAAGGCATGTGCTCTATCACACTGAGCTATGCCCCCACCCCTTCAGGTCATCAGAAGATATACAGTCACAGAGAAGCATATCTGGAAGGTGTTCCCTTCAGCTAACCAGAGCCTAGGTTGTTCAGAGCTTTAAATACAGGAACCAGCACTTAGAATTGTGCTCAGAAAATAACTGACAAGGTATCACAGTGCATAATAGCTCAGTGAGATTGTAATATGGCCTCTCTGATTTGTAACAGATAAATGGCCACACTCCATTCTGGATTATGTTTATGGCTTCATTATGTATTTGTGGTTTTGAAATTATGATTTTAATGTTGTTTATATGTTAAACTATGTTTAACATAAGCTATTAGCTGCCCTGGCCTTTTTGTGAGGAAGGGCAGGATATAAATCAAATAGATAAAAACCATAATCTAATGCAGAGAGACGTAAAGTCTGCAAATAAAAGTAAATATGTATGATAGAGGTAAGAGGAGTGTACCGACGATTCTGCACCACATTCAGAGAAGATGGAGGAAGCAAAATTGTGCCTGCTAGCCCTGACCCTCTGACAGATGTGCATGATGGCTAATGCTCCTCCCATGCAGCAGGAATGTGAAGATGACCTGACACATTCACTGAGCATGGGGAGGAGGGGAGCCTTGTTTGGAACTCCCCTTTCAGCCGTTACCTTCAGAGACAGCTCAGCTGGCATACCAGGTGAAATTGATTTTTAAAAAAAGGCACTTATGGACGTTACTACCATCTCCAACATTTGTCCAAAAAAAGGAAGAATGGAGATTGGCCAATAAAGATCTGGATTAGATAGATCCACAGAATGTTTCTTTAGGAGTGGCTTGTTCAACTTCTTCAAGAAAGACTGAATATGATGGGGGTTTAGCAATTCTTACAGTTGAGTTCTACTTGCCCATCTTGTAGCTGTTTTATATCATTCCATGCAAAAGGAATACACATAGCCACATATCAGAACAGCCTTCTCCAACTTTGTGCCCTCCAGATGTTTTGGACTAAATTCCCAGGATTCTTGGCCATTGGCTATGCTGGCTGGGGCTGATAGGAGTTGAAATCTCAAACATTTGAAAGGCATGAGGTGGAGGAAAGCTGGCTTAGAGGGACTGACCAGACCAAGAAAAAGGAGCTGCATTTTCTCCTGCCAGATGCGCAGCTGACAAAGGGCGTAAGACTCAAAGGCAAAACCTGCCACTCTAGAAGAAGTGTGTCACTAGGGGAGGCTTCACATAGGCGATTTAGCAGCACCTAATTTTTGTGGTTTCCTTCAGGCTTCAAGTGGAATAGAAATTGTGCTTCCAGACTAATGCTAATGACACTCTGTAGCCAGGTGGATTGTTCCCCTCTCTCCAGCCCCAAATATGTGGGGGGAAGGGTTAAATATCCCCTCCTCCATTGCTGCAGTCTTAGTCATTATTGCTCAGCCCACAGCTACAATGGGTGGGTCGGTGGGAAGGAAAGAAATGGATATAAAGACAATGCTATTTGAAAACGGAAGAGTTAAAATGTTTGAGTTGGTTTCAACAGAGGAGGGACAGGGTAGAACAATCTATACAGGCCATAATGGCCACGCTGGATTTTCTGAGCCATGAAAAAAAAGGAAGTCAAAGTATGGAATATGGGAGGAAGTTTTTCTCATGACTCATCCAGCCAGCCTTTAAAAAGTTAGTGGACAAAGTGTGGTGGCTATTCTATAATAAAATGCCAAGTGTGCTGGAAGCAGCCTCAGCCTTGTCTAAAACACACACCATAAACTCACTTGTATCATGGTCTGTGTTTTAGGAAATGGGTGCAGGTTGACTTCTTCAAGTTTTAGTATTTGGTAAGATGGTAGTATTCAGAATTGAAATGCACATATGTATGACATCTGAATATAGGGAAGGGATTGTACTTTCATGCCAGCTCAAAAACATATTTGATCTCAATAGTATCATTACTATTGATTTTAAAACTGTGGCATTTATTAAGTGCCTAATCCTATGCATGTTTAGACAGCATTGCTGTCTGGGGAATGTGGGGAGTTGTACGACTTTTTTCTAAGCATGCATAGGATTGTGCCACTATACAGTTTAGAAGCTACACTATGACAGAAGTTGTCTAGGCAGATTACTTTAATGCCACACTCCATGAAACAGGCTTGCTCATGTTGTGGTCCTCCCACCTGTGGTGTAAATAGGTTTAATTTTTCCAAAAACATTGTGAGTTAAACCCAAATGCAAAGACTAATGTGTGGAAAAGGATTCTATTAATGTGTAACAAACTTATTTCTACCAGTTTAGGAAATTAACTAAAATCAAAACATACTTCAAGCAAGACAACTGTAATTTTAAAAAAACTGTATGCAAAATTATTTTTACCAAGTAATTGACCCAGTTACTAGAAAAGAGGATGTGAAAAACCACAATTTTCATTGTGGATATTATTAGGTCTAACCTCAAATGTTGGAAGAGTCATGAGTGCAGAAAAGGTAAGAGATGGCAGGCAATATATAATAATACTAGCTACAAATTTGGTGATTGCCTGCAATTTGTACACACAACAAATACAGTTGAATTCATGTCACTCAGGAACTGATTGCTGAGATGGATGCCTACACTGCATATTCAGGATGCTTTCTTTTAAGTCTATGCATTTGGTTTCCATGATTTACTCATATAAGGTTGCTTCCTACATACTAAACCATACACTACACAATGACAGGGTCCTCACGACACCAGCCATGATGGATCGGCATGTCGTCCGAACCTGGTGCATTCTCCACAGGATGGCTTAATTTTCGCGAATGAGCCACCCTGAGAACTTGATAGCTGAAACATATAAGAAAACTTACAAGGCAAAGCTACACATATCGGACAGGCAAAACAAAACAAACCCTAATCATGTATTCCTGAAGCACTGAAAATTAATTTTAAACAGCTGGAGAATGAAAATGGGTACCGATTGGAGTGGGGAGGGGGCCAAGATGAAGAGTCAAGATGGGATCTGCTGCAAAATGGCCCAGGATATGTGCTGGAGCGGGCTGGAGGACTGAGGAGGAAGGCAGGACAGAACAAACTATGACAAGCCCAATCCGCAGCGAATCCACCATGGCTTATTAACAAGGTGGCTTACCGGGATATTTTTCAATGTTTTGTTTTTTTAAACTAAAATGTTACAACATGCAACCAACACATCACATCATTGTTACTGTTATCCCCCCCCCCCCCCCGACCACCCTGCAATGACCATAAGACATTCACCACTGTTGAACCCTTTCATTATACAACCACTCTCCCCTACGTCGCAGGAGTTTCTCCAGAAATCTGTTGATGATGATCACATCAAGAACCTGAAACCAAGAATATTTGGGGATTGGGGTATGCAAGATCATAACTGGCTCGGTTCTCAGCAAATCTCATTGCATTCAGTGGTGGCTAGGCTGCTATCTGGCAGAGGGAGAAGGGGCAAAACCTCAATCCAGACACTGGCCTGCTCCTGGAAACACATGACAGAAGCAGAAGACTTTGGTGTAATGTTATTGATTCCAGGCTGGGTGAAATGAGAGCTGACATATTATAATCTTGAAGATCAGAGAATGAAATAAACAGGCCTAACTGTTATGAATCCAGCATTAGCGCGGGGAACTGGTCTAGAGGGATTATGTTCTGCCTTTTGCTCTATATTCGGTTTGCTAAATAAATGTAGATTAAACATTTGTTAGTCATATGAAATAAATGTAATGATATGCCTGTAGGTAAAGCCACAGTTGTCCGGAACAGAAAACTTTGCAAACTTTAGTATTCTCTCCATTTCCCAAAATGGTGGAAGCTTCAGCTGATCGTTACGTTTGATCATCAGCCTGAAGAACCATAGGTGTTTGGGGAATCTAAAAAGATAATGGATTTGCCTTTAGTTTTTCCACCAGGGCATTCCAGTAACTTTCAATCTGATGCTGTGGTTTTGGATCCGACTCAACTTCATCCCAATGTCTGCACGTCAGCCATATGGTGCACACATTGCTGCAAAGCACAAACACATTATTCCACGTGTTATTGTGAGCCTAGAGATCTTTGTGAATACAGCTACAACATAACAAAAGAAATTTGTGGTTTGCCCGTGGCAGAATCTTATGGTTGCATTGCTGATCCATGGCCCTGTACGCATCTCTTAGGCCAGCTTTCTCCAACTTGGTGCCCTCCAGATATTTTGGACTTCAACTCTCAGAATTCCTGACCATTGGGCATGCTTGGTTGGGGCTGATGGCACCCCAGTGCTCTTTGCTGCCCCATATTGCTCAAAGCTGGAGCTGGGTGGAACAAAGGGCTAAATCTAATGTTACATTAGCAGAAATCCACTCATGCAAAGGGACTTTCTGCCTCTCTCCTCCCCATTATAGCCCTCTGTGCTGCCCAGTTATTTTCTCTGTAGGGCTTCCCAGACCTCGGCAAAGTTTTTGGGGGCACATGAGGGGCTGCAGAGGGAGTGGTAATCGCCCTCTCCAAATTCCACTGAAAGAACTGCTTCCATCAGTGAAATGACACCATTAGATTTAACCCCAAAAGCCTCCATGGCTGGGGAGAGGGGTCATGCGTTGGTGCTGCTGCACTTTGTGTCAGCACCAGGAACTACGATTAGCCAAAGGGGGATATATATATATATATATATATATATATATATATATAATCACCTGTCATGTACTATCTTAATTTTTTTTTCTTGACCTTAACATTTTTGAGCAAACACTTCACACACCATGTGATTTAAAATCTGCTAAACATGTTGCATTGCACAAGGAACTGAAGCCTAGGACTTTGAGATGTTCATACACACACACGCGGCTCCTATTTCCTATCTCTGTAGCAGAGGAAAGTCTGATTTCTATAACCATTGCAATGCCTAAGCTTTGTCTTCCTTCTGCTTCTTCGCAGCTGCAATGCTATTGGAATGATAAATAGAGAATACGGACAATCACGGCCATTTATCTGTACGCCGCCCTAAAATCCCAGTGATACAGAGCAGGATAGGAATGTTTTAAGAAATAATCATTAATGAAACGAGCACTACAAACGCTGCTTCTTTTAAAATAACGTTTTATGTTGTTTGTTAAACATTGCACACCCTAGAAAATACAATAAAATTAAAATTGTACATTTGAAAAAAATCGGTTCCTTGACAAACCTTCAATGTCTAAAAAGTGCTCGATGTTCAGAAGACCAAAGTGCCCAGAGCCTGAGAGTTTCTGTGGCTGTTTGCAGAGACTGGAGAGGGCAGGGAAATGACAAATGTAGATAACATCGGAAGAAATATAACCATGTAGCACCATCACTATGAAGAGCTCTTGACTTTCACTGACAGACGCCTCTTGTCTTTAAATAAACAGTGCCATCATTTATTCATAGTAGAGAGGAGTCATTTCTCAGAAATGAAGTGGACCATGCACAGAGATGTGGGCAGACGGAAAAAGAGCAAATATATGTAGGTTGGTTTCAGTCGACTTCTGTTGTCCCACATGGTCTTAAGAATTCATTTCCTCTCTCATGGAACCACTTGTTCGATACTGTGAAAGAGAAATCATTTTGTTAGAACTGTAATACCAGGCCTATGTGGAATATTGTCATATTGGGTTTTAGGGGCCAAAATTCTGCTAAGGCAACAACACATGTGCAGGCATAGATTCCAACCCCCCCCCCCATGAAAGAGAGTTGCATCAAGATGCAACTATACTGCCACCAGTCCCAATTTTAAATTTTACATCTACACACTTTAATGTGTGTTTAATGCTTGCAAAGAACATTAAACAAACGTAAAAATTATGGACATGACCCATTCCCCCCCACAGTAGGTGCAGATGTGTGGGCAGAAGGGAACTGTATAGGGCTCTCTGGAGCTCTCGTTCTCTCCTTTGCCCTTCCTGTCTGGCCTTTGGCCGCGCAAACATGTGCACATGCAAGCCTGAGCCCATGAGAAGGAGAGGGGCAGCTGGGTGCATCTGGATGTCTCAATGGGCCTCTTTTTGCACATAAATGTTGGGCAGATCTGGGTAGGAGGTAGAAGGGGAGACAGCTGATATGCCCATCCCCTCCTGTGAGCACAGCTGGGCCCACTGGGGATGGACTGTGAGGATGCCTCTAATTTTTGAGTTTTAGACACTTCATAATCAACACTTAAATCACATTGAAATGTTAAGTTCTTCCTGGCCATTCATATCCAGTTGTTACCCCCAGGATTATAGCAGCCCATGTTTTGTAATTTATTCTTAAAAAACAAAACACTAACTAGGAATTAAACATCAGAGTCTTGGGCCGGTTCACATGAACACTGGGTGGTTAGCAAACCACAGTGCGGGTCGAGTTCTGGCTGATTTGCATAATTACTCTTGCTATCCGTGGCTTCTTGTGGCTTCCAGACCTGGCGACGATTGCTGGCTGAAGTGGTTAACAAACCATCCAGAACCCATGGCTTGTTTTAGGGTGGTTTATTAACCACTCCAACAAGCCACCATCGCTGGGTTCAGATGACACGAAAAGCAGAAGCGGGGGCTTGGGTTGGCAACCTGGCACCCATGGGCTCTGCAACCCATAATGGCTAATAAGCCACAGTGGGCTGCAGTGATCATGAAAACCAGGTAATTGACACAAACAAAACAGCAAAGTAATCTTAATGTAATGGAACATCATTGAAGAATGCCTCACAGCAATGCTGAAATCCTAGGCCACAAGTGATCCAGTATTTTATCCCTGTAAGGTTGACTCCGAAAACCAAAGAGACAAAATTTACTTACCCCACTTACATCCTACTAACACTGGGCATGCTGCATGTCTTGTTCGATAATCACCTTCTCCACTTCTGAAGAGGTTATACCAAAATACTGCAGTCCCCTGAACATGAAAGAAAAGTCTTCACTGATTTAAGGAAATTGTGTGTGTGTGTGTGTGTGTGTGTGCGCGCACATGCATATTTGTGTGTGAGAGAGATTGAGAGAGAGATAAAGGCTGCATTCGGACAACACAATAGTCAATGGTGGGTTAATAGTCAACTCCACGGTTGATTATCGAGGGGGTATTCCCCACACGACATTATTATAATCAATCGTGGTGTGGATTAAGGCCAGTGTTGAACTGACTATTAGCCAATGCTATGTTTGGTTGACACATCCCCCACCCTCTCTCCCCCTTCAGTCCTCCCGCTGGTATCCCATCAGCCATTGTGAGCTCTGCTGGCTGAACTAGAGTGGTAGCTGCCACTTTGGTAGCTCTTGCCAGGGGACTCTGTAGTCGCTGAAAATAACCAACTATGTGTGATGAAATAGTCAACACTGCCTGACACATGACATGATAACCAACGGTTATTCAAATAGTCAACTCTGTACAGTGTTGGTTATTTGCGTTGGTTATTTCAGCCGAATAACCAACCATGGTGTGAAAAAGTCCCGACAGGCGACACAATAATCAACAGTTGACTAAGCAATGGTTGACTATTTAAACCACCGTTGACTAATGTGTCATCCAAACCTGGTCATTACCAGCCCTTGTCTATGTAACCCACTGTTAGTTATCGTGTCGTCCGAACCCAGTCAGAGAGAGAGAGTTCTCATCTAAAGTATTTTACCTAAGAGATCCCTAATGTGCATCTTTCCTAATACAGATAGTCCACATAGGACACTCACATCTGGTTACATCCTTAATATGTTTGATTATGTATTTCTATATACTTAGAAAGAATACTAGGGGATATTTATAGTGAACAGTGTTCATAGAATCATGCAACTTATAGTGGGAAAATATTAGTTACAGACAAACTCAGCTGTTACCTTTTGGGGCCAAATTGCAGCTCCAAAGTCTGGGAAAACTGTAGCACCTCCAGCTTCTACATCACTCATCTGGGAAAACAATGGGAAATACCTGTAAGAGCCACTGATGATCCAGCATCACAGCCAACAACAGCTACAAGACTCTCACAGATTAATAGATCAGAAATATATTACTCTTTTACTCTATAGTAGGGGTGTGCTCTCCGCCCCAGAATTATCTGATAACTGTGATCATCCGTGGTGCATTCAGTCTTCCAGTGCGGGGATTGGCCGCTTCTAAACCAAGAGAATCATTTCAGGGTGGAGCCATGCCCAATAGGAGCTTCTAACATCTCCGAAATTATCCGACTGTTTTTCAGTCAATGCTGTGTGTGTGTGTATGTTTCATTGAATATCATATTTGGAAGATGCTGAGTGGGGTGAGGGTATATTGACGTCTGTGGCTAACCAATAGCCATTAGCCACACTTGTCTCCCTGTCCCCCGCTTCAAGCATAGTGTTTTGTCCTCCTTGCCTGTTGTCATTCTAGTGAGAGAGAAACATGCATGCACAGAGAGAGAGACAGAGACAGAGATTTGCAGCCAGACAGCAGCCACTGTCTCTTGTCCGCTATTTTCTAAGCACTTTCTCCTTCTTAAAATCGTTAAAAATCCTAGTATGCTGTGTTTCTGTAGTCTACTCCCTCCCCACTGAAAAATATTTTTAAAAATCCAAGCTTGCTAGTGTGTGGGTGTGTGTTTATTTGGTTTATTACTCCTATTATTAGCATTGGCAGGCTGGGCTTCCAGTCCACGGGGTGTTGGGGCTCCTCATCTTCCTCCTCCTTCAAGCCTCATAGTCTCTATATAGGGGAAGCTCAGTTGTTGTTGCCTTGACTTGCTCCAATGTGCCTGACAGTGCTGGGGGGCAGGTCGCCTCACCTCCTTCTCCTCCTCGTCCTACAAGCCTCTGCTCCTGTCAGTGTCCTCTCTGAAGATGGGCAAGCTATGTGCTGCTGTTGTGGCATTTATTAGTTTCCTTTTTATTTATTTATTTATTATAGCGCTAAGTACTTTTAGTTTTAGCCCGCTGCTTCGGTTCCCTTTCCCCCTCCCTTGCCATACGGATCAAGGCACAAGAGGTGCCTGAGAGGACATTTGAATTCGGACTTTAAAAATTCCCTATAAATCACTGCATGTAGGGATCTGCTCCAAACCTGGCATGCCTTAAAGCCCTCTTTAAAAGCTGTCACTGTGCCAATTTTCATGTCTTTACCTTTAAAACTGAGGGAGCTGTGAGCATTTCTATTAATTCCCATTGACAAGAATGTACCGGTTACCCGAAAACAGCACAGCTTTTCACCAAACTATCTGGCAGAGTACAGAGGGACCTGCTCTGGAAATCAGGGCAGAGAAATGCCTTAATGGAGCTCCACCCCGAATTTCGGGGTGGAGAAGACCCAGTCTGCACACCCCTACAACTTACAGTGATGTTAATCAGAGCAAAGGATTCATTGATTATAGGATGAGGATTTATCAGGATAAAAATACAGGCAAAAACTTTAAAGATTCATTAGACAGTGATTTTAGTAATTCATATTTACAGGGTTTTAAATGTCAGGAGCAATAACTGACAGGATTTGGTATAAAAATAATTATTGTCCCTGGACTCACTTGAGATTAGCAGCACAAGCCCATGCAGTTTGCAAGTCACCCTGTATTCAGAATTACTCCCCCAGTACATGGGTTAAGGACTGCAGCCTAAATCCCTTCCAAAGATTTTGTTTTATGGTGGTTGCCAGGGAGAAAAAGCTACATGGCTATTTAGCCATATATTTCCTTAGCAAATTGGAAGCATACTTTGGCACTGACAGCACTGTGTAATTATATGCATATCTGTAAGATACATTTATGGGTCTGACATATGGTAATAAAACTGACACAGCTCTATTTCAGTGCTAAGGAACAATTTCAGCCCAGGGAGCAACAGTTATATTAACACATGACGAGTTCCTTGGTCCTCTGTAAAGGGTGGCACTTCCATGAAATGGTTGGCCTCCTTAGTTGTTCTTTCCTTCGTGCAGGTGGGGTGGGAGGAGAGCAATTTCCATCAACTGCCCCCTCATACGAACATAAGAAGAGCCCTGCTGGATCAGACCAAGGGCCCATCTACTCCAGCACTCCATTCACACAGTGCCAACCAGCTGTCGACCAGCAACCCACAAGCAGCCCCTCCATCTACAACTCCCCATAGCACAACTGACACCATCCCCAAGGGAAGGGAGAGGCAGGAAACCCGCATTCTGGGAACTTGAATGGGAAGTTAGGGTTCAAGGCACTGAGCTTACGTTTAGGGGAAGGAAGGAGATGTAATTGCTATATTGGGCATCCAATTTAGCCAATTTCAGAAACAAATCCCAAGCCAGAGAGGGTAGTAAATGTTTTCGCTCTGCTTGGCACTATGTTCCTGGAATAGTTGTTTTAGGTCTCAGGTGAGAAATTCTGAACTAATAGGTTTGGAGCTTCAGAGCAAGGATGCTATTCAACACTACCGGCAATGTGAATTCCATTGTGCTAGCGTAAGTGACCACAAGTGTAACACCAACAGCATCTCCCAGTGTGTGTGTGTGTGTGTGTGTGTGTGTGCGGGGGGGGGGGTTTCCCTTGGTTACTGTCACTTATGCTAGCACAATGCAATTTACATTACTGGTAGTGTTGAATATGCTACTGCCCTCAGAATCCCCTTTAGATATGGCCATGGCCATGTTGCCATATAGTGGTCAGTTTGACATGCATGTACTGCAAATTCAAAAAAGCAGTGGCAACATGACAGCAATGCATTTGTCAGCAGCAGAAAGCAATAGGGGAGAAATCAAAAATACTCCTCCCTAAACCAAGTGCTTTAGAAACTCAAACCTGAATATGCCCTGTTGATTCCATCACATGTTACGTATTTCCTAGATTGTATACCAGAGAGTGATACTGGTAAAGTTATGGTGAATGTCAGTCAAACTGCAGATAATATCTATAGTAAACATTGGCCAGATCTACACCAAGCAGGATATTGCACTATGAAAGTGGTATATACAAGGCAGGAGCCACACTACTGCTTTATAGCGGTAATGAAGTGCACTGACAACTGTTGGGGCCCATGAAGACATACCTTATACAGCTTTCATACCACTATATCCTGCTTGGTGTAGACCTGGCTTTTGTTAGCCATTGTATAAAAAGTTTGCTACAAGGCTCTCATGTCAAGGCGAGTTTTAAAACAAATGAATGACTCGCAACATTAAATGTTATCCACTGCAAACTAGGAGAAGGGGGGAAATGAATTCTCCTTCACAAGTACTGTGACTGAATGTGATGCTGAGAGGTCTAGGGCATCCCCACATTCAGGACCTGCAACCTCTTGTACGTTTCATGCAATCGGTTATATTCATGCTGGTAGCATGAAAACAAAAAGGGTCTCACTCCATATAGAGAGAATTGGTCATACTTACATAATTTAAAAAAGTGGCCACACGATTCCCAGTCCCTAAACGCTTGAAAGCATCAGGTTCCTCTTTCTATAAAATTAAATAAAAGTAAACTGCAAACTTCAAGCACACAGATAAGGAGACAGAGGTACTTACATAATTAAGAAACGTTGCTAGCCTATTTCCATCCGTTTTGAGCGTGCTGTCAAAGGGGCGCTGAAACAAACAACAACCTTTAACCGAACTTTCCAAACTGGTTGCAAGTTTGTAGCTTTGGAAAGAGGAAGCGCGGCCTGATCCTATGCACAAGCAAGTCCCACTGAGTTGTTGGATGGGGCTTATTCCCAGGTGAGTGTACACAGGACATAAGCCTTAAAGTCCCATATTTAACAGCTTGATGCAAGACGTGTTAACCCAGCATAGCATACAAAGCCAACATTGCAACACAAAGGCAAAACTTTGAGTTTAATCCTATCACCAAGCCAGGTTTGCTCAAAACAGATACCATGTACGCTGGCGCAGCATAAGAAGGTTGAAGCAAGTTCTTGTTCTTTCACTATCAAATCAGTATGCATGGCAAATTCATGCTGAACGGTAATATTACATAGGTAACTATTATAAACAGCTTGGCAAACTCATCATAATTGGCTGTGCTCTGTTTCTAAATCACAGCTGGCTGGAGGAACAGAACAACTCTCATTAACTTCATATTTGGAGAAAATAGATATAGGATGAAAGAAACACAAGATGTTTTCACTGAGAAAGGGATTCTTTTGAGTTTCTTGTTGGGTTTTGCTTTGATGGAATATCATAGCAATAATGATCTCAGCTTAAGACATGGCTGACTATCTGGCATTTATGAGAATTTGTTATCGGGAAAATATTTGAGCCTCCTTCAGTGCAAAACTTTGGATAGGGACAATTTTATTCATCTTTCCCCTCAAAAGCTACAGTTGGTTTGCATGGCCCCCAGTGGAAATGAAAGATTTCAGCCAGAAGATATTAAGAATAAGAATGCAAAGTGATTCACAAAATACTGAAGGTTAGTCTGAACAAGGAAACAAGAAAAGCAGTAAAACAAAACTGTAAAATCAGTTAAAAAACAAAATAAAAGACAGACTTTCCACTGGGTTCACACAAGGTAGTGTGTTTATAAAATATTATTATCTGAAGACCCAGGCACCAATTTCTAAGACAGTATTTAAGAACTACACTGGCTTTGATAGTAATGCTTATGACAGATAAGGCTGCATCCTGATTAGACCTGTATACAGATTTTCCATTTACATTTCCAATGATCCCTTTAGAACAAGCCTGCAAAATATAAGGCCTGCAGGCTGGCTGCAATCCCCTTCCTGTCCATTTGTGACCTCCAGAAAGAATAGCAAATGTCTTTGTGTGCAACCCTATCCCACATTTCCACAGAAGCATCTAAAACTAGCCAAATCCCACTGAAAATGGGAGCACAGAATGCCTGCAACCCTAGGTCTGCATTGTTCCTCCCTTCTCTGGATTTTGAGGATTTGGTGCCATTTGCCCCAGGCTGTTGCTGCAGACCCACCTGCATCTGAGACTTCTACACAGATGTGAATAGCTGGTAGAGTAAAAGCCTTGTGTGCTGCCTAACGTAATGAAGACTAGAGATAAACCCCTGGGGGGGGGGGGGACAAACGGAGGAAAACATAGAGATTGAAAGAAGCAGGAAAGGGAAGAAGCTGAAATGGGGATACAGATAGGCCTGTGGGGTGGGGAATGAGAAAAGCAGAGATGAGGTACAGCTGCCTTCCTGCAACCTTGTGCCTTCCATATATTGTGGATTTCAACTCCCATTAGTCCCAGCCAGCTTGGCCAATGGTCAGGAATGTTGGGAGTTGTAGCCCAAACCATTTGGAGGGCAGCAGGTTGAGGAAGGCTGGAGTACTGAGACCTATGGTGGTGCACAAAAAAGAGAGAGCACTAGAGGATACAGAAAGAAAGAGGGGGCAACAGGTTGTGGAGACTATCAAGTGAGAAAATGGGGTGGGTGGGTTGAAATGCAATGAGACCTGAAGGGTGGAGATCGAAGGGGTGGCAGTTGGGAGAATGGGGTAAAGAAACAGAGCAAAATGGAAGTGATAGGAATCGGGACACAGAGAGACCTGTGATTCCAGGACAGATGAGTTCTGTAGAGTAAGAGAGTAGGTAACTGGGAATGGAGCTGCAGAGAAGCCCGGGGTCGGGGAAATAGCAAAGAGAGTGTAAGAGAGATGATGGGAATGCAGACCTGTTGGTGGCATACAGAGAACACAGGAAGCTTAACAGAGAATTTAGAGAGACCTGTGGGCGGGGGGTAGGGTAGGAGATGAGTTAAAACTGTAACAAAATGTTCTTGGATAATTAACGTATTAGCAAGGCCGTCCTGCTGCATTCGTGGTAAAAGTATAAAGTGGCCTCTGAATGATTCTGGTTGTGCTCCTTGTCTTTAGACTGGACGTTAGAACTGGATAGCAAAACAACTTCATAAAAGTGTTCAGGGAAGCAAAAACAAACAGCTGCAGAGCTGCTTGAGAAATTTTTATCACCATGAAGCAACGGGAAAGGAAGAGAACTGAAAGTTTTAATCTGTGCTGCATAGAGAGCCAGGAGGACCTGTCCAAACCCATAATAAATCCAACTGTTGATTTTCCTTAACTTTGGCACGTTTGCTGTCAGCTAAATTCCAACACGACTCCTCCCCAGCCCAGTAGTCCAAGAATGAAGATGGTATTGTGTTTTTTGTTGTTTTGTTTCGGATGCCTGACTTTCCTGTGCAGATCTGCATTAGCCCTGAGGCTTTCCATGTACGCTGATTGGTATCAAAGCACAATGCCTCCATTTGGACAGTACTCTGTCCTACCATCTCCTTGTGTGGGAAGGCAGGATCTCACTTCCCCATTGTGCATAGGGGGAAGGGCAAACAGAATATCCCCTTAACTCATGCCAATGCAGCTGAAACAAAAGCAATGGTCAAATGGTGCTGCTTGAGCAAGTTTAGTTCAGAAATGCCAGATGGTGAATGTGGAGTTGCTTTAGGACTGATTGCGTCTTTCAGCAACAATTAAGATTCCAGTCTTGCATTTGGTCCCTTTGAATAAGCTGACACAATAATGAAACCAATCCAAAGGTGTCTGAACACAAAAGTGCAAGCTAGCAGAAATAAAAGCAAAACTGGATTGTAGCTCAGTTTTTCAAAACAATTGTAAGGCCAAGCTGTTATAAATGTTCTCAGAAAGCAGTGGATCATAGAAGTTATGACATTCTAGATTGGTTTAAGGGAGTCTTATAAAAAAGTGAGAGAGCTTATTTGCACACTCTTCTGTCTGCCACAAGATTAGGGCGGCTGCACATCTTGCACAGCAGGTACCAATTGCTAGTGGTACACTGGTGTCTCTGACCATAAATGCATAAAGTGTGGACAACTTACTTCCATCTTTGGCACACCTGCAATGAGCTATGGCTCCCTGGACGTGCAAAGATGCCCTTATATCATCCACCTTTTACCTGCTTGCTCCAGGAAATGCCAGGGTACCACCAGCGTACTTGCAGCAATTCTGTCTACAAAGTAAAAGCTGAAGCTACTCTGACTGGTTAATCACAGAACTGCAGAGCAGTCCCATTTAAGTCAAAGGAAAATTGTGCACTTGAAAGATGTGCACTCTGTCAGTTTGAGGCCCAAGCAACATGGCACAGGGGACATATTGCTGTCCCCCCCCCCCCCCGGCCACCCAATCTGATGTATCTGGTGACTTTTGGTTGAAGAGGAAATGTGATATGATGTTGTCATACTCAAGAGTTCCTCATCCCATTACATGGGCTGCTATTTGCAGGCAGTGGGGAAATCCATGATACCATGTTATGCACCATGACAGTGCTACTTGGTCGTCACACACATTATCACAGTGGCCATAGCGCTGTGAACAACTGAGTGTGAGGCAATACTCACTGAATAGAGTCAGTGCCATCATCAGCAAAAGCGACTCATACTGCGGTGACAACATCCCACCCCCTCAAATCCATTGGCACAAGACAGGCATTTGTTGATGGTCACCATTAACCTAGTACTAAACAAGAGTTGACATGGGTCTGTGTGTCATTTTCTTTGTTCAAAGCATACGTCAGTGGAGAGGACAACGGATCAGAACTGTGGCCCTGGGGGAATGTGCATTTTATTTCTATTGATTTAAAATTGCTTTTAGGCTGCCTTTAAGGCAGAACTTCCACACACAGACTATTTCCCCAAAGAACAGGCTCCTTATTGTACTTGTCTTTTTTCCTTAATTATAGTTACTAGGGGTAGTTGTTGGAGTCAATTTAGATCTGGAAAATGGGAAGAAAGGAGGACTTCCGGTGAAGGCAATGGTCGGTCTGGCTCCCAGACGGAGTTAATTTCCCCAGATTAAAGGGAATACAAAGAGCATGCCATTAAGTATCTCGTAAACCGTTTGATGCGGTAACAAAGTCGAAATGGAAATTTCGTCGGAAGGACAGCAGAAGAGGGAGGAGATGGAAGCGTCCATCGCTCACAAGCTGTTCCAGACCCGAGAAGGCATAAGATCGGCCAGGCATTCATTCCCCAAGAAGGATAACATCTAGTTGAGAAGGAGTACTTCTACTGCAGCAAAATTAATTAGAAAAACTACTGACTTGCAGGGATAAAATAAAACAATCTCTTGCATCATCTTGTGGGTGAGTCATTTTACCTTTTGTGTACAAAAGTCTTTCTTAAAAAAAAAGCTTTGAAATTATGAAAGGAATCACAGTTGTGTAATTTACATATGACCTTAAAAGAAAAAAAAGCAATAAGAAAGAAAGAAAGAAAGAAAGGAAGAAAGAAAGGTGGGGAAATACATAACCAATTGCCTCTTCCCTTTTGAGAGGAACTCCTGTGAAAGCGGCAGGGAGAAACAGTGCATTGAGAAAAAAGGCTTTCGTAATGGGAAACATCAGAAGAAAATCGAAGGAGTGTGCGAGAGTAATCCAGGAATTACAATTATGTATGCAAAATTGTTCTCAACAATTATGTGACAAAATGGATGACATTGCAGAGAAATGGGAGTGTAAAAAGAAGATGGAACTACGAGGGACAAAGATGGCGGATGAAGACACAGAATTAGAATGAGAGAAGGTGCAAGAAAGGAAAAACTTGGACTTTACCATAAAACAAAGATCTAATGAGGCTAAAGGCTTTTTGGATAACAAAGAAAAAGGATTTCCAAGGGTGATCTCAAAAGAATTCTGTGATGGATTAAGGCTTGAAAAGGTTGTATCAGCGATAAGCAGAGAACAAAGGAAGTCTATTTTTAGATGGAAAGCTGCGAGTGCAAAATCAAAGCAGAGAGCAATGTCTCGATGGATTACTCCATTGGTCAAGAGATGTAAGGCATCTACAGGGCGAAACCCAAAAGGATTGGCAGAAAAAATTAAAAAAGATTTCCCTTTTGAAACGGGTTGAAAAACACTTTGAAGTCAGTTGGAAAAAAAAGGCATTTGAGTAGGACTTGGAGTTGCAACTTACGAGTGAAGTTGGGGCTTTCTATTTCTTCTTGGGTTTTTTTTTAAGTGGGATAAAAATTGTGGAAACTTTAATATACACCTATAATAAGAATAAGAATAAGCTTAATGTTGTTGTGAGAAAAAAAGAGTGGAGAATAAAAAACTTGGGAGATTTTTTAGGGGATGTAAGCAAAAAGTTTGTTTAGAAAAGAAAGAGGTTTGGTTTTTTTAAGTGGGATAAGAATTGTATAAGAATAAGCTTGATGTTGTAAAAAAAGAGTAGAAAATAAAAAAAAACTTGGATATGGGGAGAGGAGAAGTGAGCATAAGAAATTAGGTATGCTAAATAATGAAATAAAAAGTAATTTGCATTTGTCATTTTTTATAAAAGGAGTGGAACATCTGGGGATTCAAGTAAAAAATTTGTTTAAAAGAAAGAAGAGAGGCAAAAAGCATAAAAAAGAAAGATGATTTAGTTATTTTACTTTTAGCAAGGGGGGAATTTTCTTTTTTGTGAATGAAAATTTCTGCAAGAGAAAATGTGGCATTTACATAATTGCTGTGGGGAAAGTTGGGGGTCCGTTTTAAATGTTGTGTGTCTTTGTAAGTTTTATCTTTGTCTGAAAATAATAAAAAACTTGAATTGGAAAAAATGGGAAGAAAGAAAGGAGTTAAGTCCCCCTTCCCCAGTGTTGTAGGCCTGATCCAAATCAGCTCTGCCCCATAGTTGCTTCTGAGGAAAGAAAAAAAATACCAGAGCTAATTATGAACCTCCATCACCTCTAGTTTGATCCTTACAATATCAGATGCACTTAGCAGTAACACAGAAAATATCTGAGAGTAAGAACCTTACCCTTGAGAAGTCAAAGTGTGGCTCGTATTGTCCTCCCATGCCATAATTAGCAACCTAAGGTGTGGGGAAAATGAAATTCCTTTAGCAAAATGAAATATAAAGAAACAAAATATTTCTTCTGCAAGTCAGAAGAAAAAAACTGGATCATCATTATGACATCATGATCATTCTCATAATCATTATCATCATTATTATTTATATAGTGCCATCAATCTACATGAAGATTTACAGAGTGCAAGACAACAGGCCACAGGCTGGAATATATCGAGATATAAAAGCAAATAAAGGGAGGGTGGGCAAGCCCATGAAGGGCTTCTGCTGGATCAGGGGGACAAGAGAGGCAGCAGATTTGGGCATCAGAGTGTTTTATCGAGGTGAGGAACTGAGGCAAGACAACAGAGAACTAGAGAAAAGGTGGCAGTAGTCAAGCCAAGAGATGGCCAGGATGTGAACCAAAGATTTTGCCAAGGAGACAAACAAGGAAGCACTATATATTTTTTGTAATGTTGTAAAGGAGAAGTGACATGACTTAGTGATAGACTGAATATGAGCAGCAAAGGCGAGGAAATAGTATACAGGCAGTTGGAGATGTGGCATGGGATGAGGGGGAAAGTTCAATGAAGCAAAATTGACTTGTTTGTGAGTTTCAGCACATTTTTGGCTGGACAGATGTCAAAAACAGCAATTGGAAGACACATGATCTCTATCATTCAACACATTAGCAGCTCCCATTCGTGCAGATGTCCAGAACCTCAGCTCTTTGACCTGTTCTATCTGCCAGAAACTACACTATTACTTAGTATCTGGCACTCCAGTCCATTCAACTGAGCTGAACTCATCGGATTTAAAACAATACAGAAATTCCTTGGAGCTCAAAATCTGTACAGAATCCGATTGTGGCCTGATAAAGATTTTTGATCTGGGCATTGATATAAAATCAAAAACCTGAAACTCTGGTTTCCCTCAAGCCTCAAAGAAATGGTTCAAGAGAAAGCAGAGGCACTTAACACTATACCAGGCTAAAGTTCACACCTCACATTTTAGCATTTAAATGGAAGAACACAGAACACCATAACCCAAAACATCCTTTCCTAATAACAAGTCTCACAAGTACATCCCCCAAATAGTGTTGTAAGTAAAACATGACTTAACGGCCCTCAAACATAATCTTACAGACATGATGGCACCTATCATGTAAACATTTTCAGATTCTTCCAAAGAAAAGCTGGCCAGTAGATGAAACCAAATAAAGCCAAGTATCAGTAATCGAAGGTTATCAGGAAACAATAAATTTCATTGAGGCGTCAAATGCCCCAGATATTGTTTTATTATAGGTTAGGAAATTGTTTAGTTTAAACATTTATTGGCATGTATCCATCACAGGAGGGAGGGGGTGAGTAGTATGTGACGTCAAAGCCTGTAACAGAGATAAATGAAACAGTTTTGTCTTTGTGATTCAGAGAGCTTTGGTACTACCCATGTGCCACGTCTCTCTCCTTCGTACGTTGTTCTGAATAAACCTGTTGGACTGAACTTTGCCTGTTTCTGGTAATTCTTCAATTTGAGAGTTAGGGAACTTTTCCTTAACAGGCCATAATCGAAAGTAATAATTTATGTGTAGGACTGCTTCACGTACAGCTGGAGCTTCCTGGGAAGTTTTATCACCAGCAGTTCCCATTCAAAAAAAAGTTTCCATTTATAAAGCTCTCAATCAACAATTAAGAAAGGAACACAACCGCTCCTTCTTTTTTGCTATCTTCCATTTTGTAATTCATCAGACCACAGAGTTAATGAACTCCTCGCAATTCTGCTTCACGAACTGGAGCATGAACATAAAAACATAAGAAGAGCCATGCTGGATCAGACCAAGGTCTATCTAGTCCAGCACTCTGTTCCAGAGTGGTCAACCAGCTGTTGACCAGGAACACACAAGCAGGACATGGGTGCAACCGCACACTCCTGTCCATGGGGCTTACTGCCTCTGATACCAAAGGTAGCTCATAGCCATCAGGACTAGTAGTCATTGATAGCCTTCTCCTCCAGGAATTTGGATGAAATACATCAGCTATGTCCTTTTGTACTTACCTGCAATAATTCAGCTGTCTTTACTGTTAGTCCTGTAATTTGCTCCATTCGATTATTCACTTTGGCGACAACCACATCATCTTCTTCCTCCAGCCATGAACTTGCAGAAAAGAAGAGTATATACAGGAGTTAGAAAACCCAAGCATTGTGAAATCAAGTATACAATTTTCCTAACTATTTTGCTAATGGTTGGGGTGGGGGCAGAAAGGGACAATATTTATTTATTTATTTATACATACATACATACATACATACACTTATTAATAGGTCTCCTTTTAGGGCAGAGTCTTTACAAGTGTGGTGTCCCCCTTCCTATGGAATTCCCTGCCTTTGGAGGTCAGGCAGGCGCCAGCATTGTATTGCTTTCGGCACCTCCTGAAAATGTTGTTTCGGAAAGCTTTCCCTGAATGACCAGCCACAGTTTTATCTGAACCTTGTTCTTTTAAAACTGTTAATTATAATGGTGCTTTTATTCTTTTATTCTATTTGTTCTCCGCTCTGAAATCTTTGGATAGGGAGCAGTATACAAATATCGTAAATAAATACAAGGCAACTTACATAATCATAAAAATATAAAATACAATTTAAAACCAAAATCACACCATTATCTGACAGTAGCATAAAACACTATTTAACAGCACAGGTCAGTAAAATAACTAATGCAGCAAAAAACCAAAACTAAACCAAAGTGACCTAAACACTTCAGACAGCCCTTTGAATCCTAGACCCGCAGCTTCTACAGGTTTTGAATATTTGTTCAGGTTTAGGAGCGGGGAGGGTCCAAAGCAAAATGTAAAAATCCAGACCTTTCCAGGAACAAGAGAATGATCATTATTCTCAGACAACTTACCTTTTAGACACCCTGTAGCTGGCTACAGTTAGCACACCTGTCTTGGGATCACGTACAGTAGCTCTTGCCAACTGCATCAAAAGAAATGCAATGCTTAATAACAAAAGTAGCACCAAAAATACATTCCAAAAACATCTAGGTTTTACCTTCTATCCTTCAATCATGATCTTTGCATTCCTATATCAGGTTAAGGCCGTAATCCTATCAGGAGTTCAGTTAGTGTCCAAACTCAAAGGCTGATGGGAATCCTATGCACAGCGGGACCATTTCAGCTGGACGGGCATCGGGGAGGGGGAGAGATGGAGGCTGGGGATAGCTTGTATCCCCACTTCCCCCCCCCCCCGGCCCACCTTTCCCTCCTCTCTGAGCTCATGTTTGCGAGCTCCTAAAGGCAACCATCATGGTTCTCTCCACGCCCACTGAAAGGGGTCAGGGGAGAATGGGGGGCGCTTGGACTCCTGGATCTGAAGTCTGAGCACTGTCTACAACCTTGGATCCAGGAATCCAAAGTATCCAACGGCTACCCAGACACTGTCTAGGAGCCATACGAATGCTCTCTAAAAACTTGTGCAAAAAAATCACTGTATGGCTGGAGTTTATTCTGTACTCCATGAAAGAGGATATACTGCATTACTAACAAACATACATTTATCTCATGGGCCCTGTATAAAATGTATGTAAATCATACTGCCTAAGGACCAGGTTCTAAAAACAAAACAAATACCTTCAACTTTCAGTTGTGCTGAACTCTTGATGATTAATGGCACAATCCTATGCATGTTTAGACAAAACAAAGTAATACAGCTTCCAGCATTCCCCAGCCGGCACTATTTTGTTCTGTCTGAACAAGCAATAGGTTTGCACCTTAAATCTTGCTTTAGTCAATATGACACAGAAAGCAGAAAAAAAATGACTGTATACAAGAGGTAAGGGAGACATCTATTTATTTGTAGTCAGTTTTGGGGTTATGTTAGATCAGAAGTGGGCAACCTGCAGCCCTCAACCTCTCCCCATGCAGGCCTTGACATCTCCCACTGTGGATTGCCCACCTCTGAAGAGCCCTTTGAAAGCACGGATCCCACTGTCTCAGCCTGGGCAGGGAGGGGTCAGAGCCCTCCCTACTAAAACAGAGAGAGAAGAGCCCTTTGAAAACATGGATCTCATAGAAACTCCCTGGCATTTCTAATACACCCATACAATGGACTTTACTAGTAAAACAGAGGAAAAACTGCTTCAGAGCAGAGGAAAATTCTGCTCTGAAGGTGTGAGCAGAATTTAAATCAAATCTGGCCCTTGAAAGACAGAATCTTGCCGCCAGTTGCTAAACTGGTAATAGGAGGGGTGAGTGAAGGGAATGCTCGTTAAGAACATGGATCTGGACAGCAGTCCATCTTGGTTGATACTGATGGGGCCCTGGCCAACTAGCTCCCATTGCTCCTTAAAGAGGCCCTCCAGTAAAACATGTTGCTGTCCAGCAGTTATAATGAGCTTGCCACAAACACTTATTTAAATCAGGCAAAGTTTACTTAGGTTTAGTTTACTTAACCTTACTTAGCCAAATGTTTACCCAGCCATTCAAATTGACACTTGAGCCATAATTATTCTCCACCTTGTCATTTTTTTCATCCCATGTTTGATAGATAATACTTTCTTCCATATTTTCTCATTTGCCTTTTAACCCACCCACTAATTTTCTTTTCTTGGAATGTAGCTTTTGGCGCAATGAAGTGCCAGAATTCTGTCTCATCTGCTATTCTGCTGCAGGCCCTTGCTCCACAAATCATGGCTGGAAATGCAGCCTGCTGAACATTAATTGTACAATAAAGTATCGCTTGCAGTAATATAATTCAAAATCCCCTGCAATTGACTTATATTTGCCATATGGTTCCTGTTTGTGGGCTTCAATTGTCCCAAACCTTATATATCTTTATATTAATTAGTGATGAGTGAACTCCCCTCAGCTCAATTTGAATGCGGGTCAACAACTACGAGCATCATTAGGACACTGCTGAAAAAGGACCCATTTCCCCCTAAGAGTTCTAAACTGACTTATGATGTTGATCGCACCATCTACTGTTAACTTTTCATCTTTGGGGGGGGGGGGTGTCCCAAATCCTGGACACTAATCTTAGATTAAACAGAGTTAAGCTGACACCACTGAAAGGTTATTTTTAAGGTTCCGTGGTACCCAGGAGGGAAGACGAATTGTGCAGTTCATGAAGATTATGAGCTAGAAAAATTTATATTTTGAACTTTGGCGACATCACAGTATGAACTGGTATTTTGTTTGGTCGATGGCGGACTGTTATCTCTGCTGTAATTGTGTCCTACACGCTAGTGTATATTACATTTGGTGATGAACAGTGGCAAGTGAGAGATGGAAAATAAAATTCTTTCCCAACCCAATCAGATATGTGTTTGATACAGAAACTACGTTTTTTGTACAGTTGGTGCAATTAACATTAATGCCAAAAGATTTATTCCATTATAAATTTTACTCATAGCTTCATTTATAAATATGGTAAAATGGCTTCTTTTAAGCACAAATATCGGCTCAATTCGGACAACACAATAAGCAACTGGGGGGAGGGGGGGAGGACAATCGTCAGTTGTACTGACTATCGTGTCGTCCAAATGCTGCCATAGTCAACTCCGCGCTGATCCTAATCCACACCACAGTTGATTATTTATTACCATGTTGTGTGCGGAGTACCCCCTAGTTGAACAACTGTAAATTTGATTATTACCCCACCATTGACTATTGTGTTGTCCGAATGCAGCCATCCCCTTAGTTTAGTCCTTTTTCTACGGGCTAAATCACCATGGTTTCAAAGTACAACACTCTGTACAGCCTAGAACGGTTGTAACCAACATATAAAGAAGAGTAATGCTATTGTTTGCCAAAATGCATTAAATCAGAGTCTGAAGAATCTGTGCTTCTTTTTGGAGATCCTGTGCAACTCTCAATGTTGGTTCGGACATCATGGTTTGTTTATTGTGATGACCAAACTGGGGGTTCTGGTTTATCTTTCCCCAAACAAATCAGAGTCTTAAGCCATGGTTTGGTTTGCCTTATGATGCTGGCTTGTTTCGGGAGACACAAGCCAGAATGTAGTGTTTGGATGTTACAATAAACAAACCTGTAGCCACTCCCGCTGCCTGGAGGAGCCAAGCTGAAGCGATTGGGTAGCAGGCACTAGCATTCTCTAGAACCCTGGCATATCCTGACAGCCAAACTGGGGCCATGTTGAGTCTAAAACAATTATTCTTTGTCAAAACTAGATGTGTCTATTTTGAGCATTCATTTTGAACAACATGCATGGAAAGCACACCTGCTACTGCTTTTCAGTTCTCTCCAATGCATTTTTTTTAAAAAAATGTATGAGGTAATGGTGAAGCATCAGGAAAATGTCTAAGTTTATAGAAGGGAAAGCTGCAGGGCAGGCAGAAGAATTTCAGCCAAAGCAAACTGGCTGATGAACAAAGAGTTGTGATTTCCTAAACATCTATAATAAATGCATAAGTTATACTGACCCTGCAAAACTGTGTTTCTTTGAGTTACAGCTACATGAGCAGTCAATGCGATGTTAGTTTCAGTACCAGAGCCTTGTAGCTAAGGAAGTCGTCACCCAGGTACATTGCAGTTTGCAAACTCTCTGAACCATTCCACCTCAATGCTACGAGGTGAGACAGCTCACTTTTGAAAACATGTAAAGGGTCATCACTCAGTGGGCCATAGCAGAAGACAAATGTTTCTGTGAAAGAAAACTCTGGGTCCTAGTTCAATTCCTGCCATTTCTGGTTAAACAGGTTTCAGGTAATCCATATGAAAGAGGTGATATGAAAAACCTCTTCCTGAGACTGTGTGCAGCTGCTCCCACTTAGTGTAGACAATGCCAGGCTAGATAGATGAATGTTCTCACTCAATGGCTTTGTTAGGATATACTGGGCCTGTTTGCATGTCACAACAGCCCACTGTAGCTTCATTTACCCATGGGGGCTGTCGCGTTGTATCAGGCACAACAGCTCCCTGGTCCAGCCTAGGGCTCCAGTGAAATGATTTAATTTGAGTCTGGCCTCACTAGGCCTGTTGAAAGCAATGTGCCCCCAACTATCCCACATAAAAATCTGGAATTAAATTTTTTCAATATATTATAGCAATCACACCCATGGAACTAGGGTGGTGGTTTCTGACATCTCCAAGACTTTAAACTATGCGATCTCAAGAAGTTAACAGGTCATATTTATCAGCTCTCTGAAGAAATGGGACACTTACTTTTGGTTTAGCCAGCTCCTTAATCTTCCCTATTTCTTCATCAGATAAGACATCATAGTATCTGACAATATGTGGACTATCCCATTCATCTTCTTCTTTAAAAGGCGCTATAAGTAGGTGTGGGTTTCGGTTTCCATTGTGGTACCTACAAAACAGCCTCTTTTGTCTTCGAGGCGTCTAAGAACAAATCCAGATAAATAACTATTTTGAATGTTGAATTTTATGTTCAATAAAGGTTAAATAGCATCTAACACGTAAATACATGGAACAGAGATTGAATAATGTATATCACATAAAGGCATTCAGGTGCTGGAAGTATAGTGCTCATTGAGTAGGTATGGATTCACAGCTGGTTGGAAAGCTGTAATCAGAGAGAAACAGCTGCTGCCGGCCAGCATCACTGGGCCTGGTGTGCATGTGACCCTTGCCACTGGCAGCAGCGATGTAGCACTTACAGGGGCAAGCTGCCCAATGACCAGAAACACTTGGTTCTTGAAGGCATGGCCTGCCTCTTCCAGAAACACGTGTTTCCAATCATTTGGGGGGCTTGCCCTTAGAAGTGCTACATCACCACTGCCAGCAGAAGGGGCCACACATGCTCCAGGGTCCTACCCAGTGCCCACATCAATGGCGTCTCATCAAACTAGCAAGGGGTTTCCAGTGGGCTGCCTCAGAGCTCGTCAGTATTTTTTTAATGAAAGACTTAGAATCTTAAGATGAAGGGGTGGGAAGAATAATCAAATTTGCTTACGAAAATTAAATTTAGAGAGAAAATTGCTCCACTTTATTCTGCACTAGTCCAGCCTCATCCGAAGTTCCGTGTCCAGTTCTGGGTGCTGAGCTTTAATTAGCCCAGAGAAGAAAAGATTAAGTGGGGACATGAAAGCACTCTTCAAACACATGAAGGATTGCTACAGAGTAGAGGGTAAAAGACTGGTTCTCTTCTCCCCAAAGGACAATATGAGATCAAATGAGTTTAAGTTACAGGAGGCTTTCAAGTGAACATTAAGAGAACCCTCTTGATATTAAGAGCCGTTTGACAACAGAACCAATTAGCTAGAGAGGTGGTGGGTTCTCCCTCACAGGCGATCTCCAAACCAGGCCTTGGCGGCCATTTGCTCTAGCTCTGGGCTTCCTGCATCAAGCTGGGAGTTTTACTAGATGGCTGATTATATGCCCCATGTTTGGTGGTTATGTCAAAAGTTGTAAATTCTAGCATTATCAACAAGAAGGGTGAGTAGAAATAGGATCTTAATCATTTGGAAAATTATTTCTTACAAGAAAGTTAAACTCTTCTTGCTTATGAACCTTTCAGTAACAGCAAAAATTATCTCAGTTTACAACAGGAAATTTTCATTGATATGAAGGGTTGGTTAAGGTGGCTGAGTTTGTAATTATAAATTGTTGGATATTACTTGAAGGAGAAACATGTGACTCTTAATCAGAAATGGCAGCCTTTTGATAAAAAATAAAATATTAGAGCCAGAATGTTGACTCAGAAAGACTGGATAATTTTGTTGCAATTTGTGTAAAAGTAAAATAAAACTAAATATAAAACAAGCCAAGGGTAAGTTATCAACTTGTTTTGGGAATACATTCTCAGAGCAAATACTAATACACAAACATTTAAATCTGTAGCCTTTGGGGTTCTTTCTCTTTCTCACCATTTTCACACCTTCTCCTCTGCAAAGGGCCTCATAGATCTCACGCTCTGGCAAGTAGTCCTGGGGCCTTTCGTAAATTCCACCATAAGTTGCTGGCTCAACTGTGTCTGAGGTCTCATTGAATGGCTTTGCTTCTTTTTCGCTCTCCAGCAGCTTCTCAAAGTATTGCATGTTGCTGCCTGCCCTCTCATGACTGGGGTCTTAGATGGGAAAGAAGAGAGAAAGTGGGAGAGAGAGAGAGAGAAGTCGGTTAAGTTACATTATCCCAGCCTTCTGAGCATACAGCACCTTCAAGCCAACAACATTACACCAGTTATTTTGTGCAGGCAAGAATCCTCTCCTCCTTTCTCCCAACAATACTGCTTTTAAGAAACACAGAAACTGAGTTCTCTGGAGTGAATTAAAGTCATCTTGATACTGGTTGAAACAAACTAAGGTAAGAAATGGAAGAAATTTCGCAGAATGTCATCACACGGGGGGGGGGGGATTGTGTTTCCTGTCCTTCATTACTTCCTCATTCTCAAGGGAGAGGAAAGAGGAAGTAGTCAAAGGCCACATGTCCCATTCAGGGGCCGTTTTGATCGCACTGCTTTTCCTGCACAGAGCAGGAGATCGCGGCACATTCCGTTTTTTGTGATGGAAAAATGAGCAGAAGGAGAAGGCATGCGAGAGGTGGACGTCGTCTAAAGGTCGTGGACGTGCGCACATCCGTAAGTGGGCAGTAGCAAGCGTGCAATAAAATGCTCATCTAATGAACCTCTCAGTGCAACATTTCAGTATGATAAATAGCATCATTCCCTGCTACACCATGTATAGCAGCACCTCTTTGCCTCAAAAAGAGCATGAGTTAGCCCATTTTTGTGGTGAATTATCCAACAGAACATTCCAACTTAGTAATGGAATATGCAACTGGGCACTGTCCACTAAAGAAAGTAAACCTCTCTAGAATGTGCACAGTGGAGAGGCTCAGGATGTTCTGGATATCAGTTCAAAAGACTAGCAAGTAATCCCTAATCTGGTGCCTTCCAAATGTTTTGGACTCCAACTCCCAGCATTCTTGACCACATTGCCTATGCTAACTTGGGCTGATGGGAGTTGAAGTCCAAAACATCTGGAGGGCACCAGGATGGGAAAAGTTGGACTAGGCTTAAAAAGAAATATAATTACATCTGCTCTTTAATTAGATCTTCCCTACTTCAATATGAAATTTAACATCAGTACGTCATCATTCCTATAGGACTCAATCATTCCTATAGGACTTTTTTACCCATTAAGAAAATACTAAAAGGCCTAAATCTAAGGGTTAATGGGAGAGGGAACTTGGGGCACCAATCAGAGATCAAGAACAGGCCAATGTATGTCAAACCATTAAGCTCAAATCTGTCAGTTTTTTTGTAAGAGAGATACAATACACATTGCTGCTTAGATGGTATTTAAACACCAACACGTCTCAACAAGATGTTCTCAGTTAATCACTTTCATTGTCGAAAACATAAAGACACTTAGAGCAGGGTGTCATTATGCATAGTCATACCGACATCAAGCGTTAAGCATGACTAGTTGTATAATTAATTTCAATCCTTTATTGGTTTCATTTTATTTAACATTAACCAATTAACCAATCTGCCAGGATTTATAAGGTTATTAATATCAAATTTATTAATTGAAGCAAAAAAGAGTCTGGGCAATAAATGAGGAAAATCTTCAACCTCCCACAACAAGGGAATAGCTGTTGAAGTGTTTAAACTTGGCAGAAAATGGATAAGCTAATTGAGGAAGTCCATAGGAGGGACAGAGTTGACTGGGTAGACAATTGATGCTTTTGATATATACAGAATATGTTTTATGGTCATTTAAGACTGGAAGGAAGTCTGTTTCTGTAAAATTAAAAAGAGAGAAAATCACCCACTGAAAAATGGAACAATGTTCAACTTAAGTGATTCCTGGCAGAAGAAGAGTGAATTATTGTTCCAAGTTGGGTAAACTGAACTTTAATCCAAGTGACTAACTCCACTGACTGGTACCAGATGTCATGAAACCCGCAGCGTCTGCTAATCTGCCAACACCACCATGTGCTTCTGAAAGGAGTCTGCCATATCTGTCCAAGTGTGTGGTGACGATGATGAACTGTGCTTTCTAGAAAAATGCAGAAATCCTGGCACTGATACTCGTTTTTATATTGGGTGTAAAACATTAACATTTGATAGACCATGACATCTCAAAGAGCTTAAAAGGTTTAAACCAGGCAAGGATCGCTTCACACAAACACACTTTTAAGGTACAGGTCATAACAGTCGGCAACTATTTTACAGCAAATAGCAATGTGAGATATCAGGAAAGGACAAGAAAGAAAGAAAAACCACAGGAAAGGAACTTGAGAAAAAGTAGCTGCCACTCTCAGATTCAGCAATGTACTTGTATGTAATTGTGCTTTACATGTCCCAGGAGATAAAAGTTGAATTATTGTGACTCTGAGCTAAATACAAATACTAATCTCAATGTTTCTGACCTAAGCAAATAACCTCTACATTGTTGGGGGGGGGGGGGATTAAGTTGGCAGAAAATCCACCAACAACCAATTTAGGCTGCATTCAGCACATTCTTGTTGGTCATGTTCAGACATCACTTTAGTCCACAATGGCGTAATAAGCTACGCACAGTAGCTTATTTTAGAAGTAGTCCATGATGTGCTAGCACATGACCAGGCTAATAAGATCCCCCCATCCCCTGTCCCGCTGCAGTCCTCCTGCCTGAACAGTGGTGTTGTTTCACCCATTCATTATATAGCAGAAGGGGCTACAAGGAGAGAAATCCCAGGTGCACCAGAAAGGGTGTGACACAAGTAAACCCCTGAGGGTTTGCAGGATTGGGACCAGACATCACACATAGCCTCTCCTACTCAGGAGGTACCCCATTCACCATCAAAATGCTCATGATTACACTCAGAGGAGGGAAAATCCTGGGTACACCAAAATGAGAGTGGCACAAATAAACCCTTTGAGGTTTGCAGTATTGGGACTAAATGTCATCCACAACCTCCCGCTGTGCTAGGTTCCTTGCATCTTAAGTTGCTCTCCAAGAAAAGTTCTGCCAAAGGTGGCCCTTTCAAGAAATTCCTGACATGTGTGGCTGATAACTTTCTCCTACAAAAAATGGAGGAAGGAACTAGAGGAATGGCTGTCCTTGACTTGATACTGACCAATAGGGATGACTTAGAGGATAAAGTGGCAGTTATGGGAACTCTGGGGGAAAGTGACCACATCATATTGAGTTCTTGATTTTAAAGGAAGCAAAAGCTGAATGTAGCCATACACGTACTCTGGATTTTAGGAAAGCTGATTTTAATAAACTCAGACCTATGATAAGTAAGGTCCCATGGCAAGTGGCCCTAATGAGAAAAGGAGTCCAAGATGGGTGGGAGTTTTAAAAAAAGAAATGTTAAAGGCACAATTACAAACAATCCCAACAAGGAAAAAAGATAGAAGACAACAGAAGAAACCAATGTGGCTCCACAAAAAGCTTAGAGATGATATGAAAACAAAAAAAGGACATATATAGGAAGTGGAAGGGAGGCCAGGCTACAAAAGAAGAAGTAGCACAGAAGTGCAGGAATGGCATCAGGAAGGCTAAGGCTGAGAATGAGCTGAGGCTAGCGAGGAATGCTAAAAGCAACAAAAAAGCTTGTGCATAGTAAAAGAGAGAGGAAAGAAATAGTAGTTCAACTGCTTAATGAGGATGGCAAATTAATAACAGATGACAAAGAAAAGGCCGAAGTGCTCAATTCCTACTTTGGCTCAGTCTTCTCCCAAAAGCGTGTCTGTGAACCCCTGGCAAAAGTGAAGTACAAGCTGAAAGGGCAGGATTGCAGCTTGAGATCGATAAACAATTGGTCAAGCAGCATCTAATTTCTTTGAATGAGTTCTGATCTCCAGGGCCAGATGAACTGCATCCTAGGGTAATAAAGGAGCTGGCAGAAGATCTCTCAGAACCACTGTTTACTATCTTTGTGAAATCATGGAAGTTGTTGTGAAGTGCAGGATGACTGGAGGAGGGCTAATGTTGTCCGTATCTTCAAAAAGGGCAAAAAGGAGGAACTTGGGAACTACAGACCAGTTAGTCTGACATCAATCCCTGGGAAAATTTTGGAGCAGATTATAAAGAAGTCAATCTGTAAACATCTTGAAAACAATGCTGTGATTACTAGAAGTCAGCATGGATTTGTCAAGAACAAATCCTGCCACACTCATCTGATCTCATTCTTTGATCAGGTTTGTGGGAATGCTGTGGACATAATATATCTTGATTTTGGCAAAGCCTTTGACAAAGTACTACATGACATTCTGATCTGTAAGCTGGCTAAAAGTGAGCTAGATGGAACAACTATTAGGTGGATCCACAGTTGGCTACAGAATTGGACTCAAAGAGCGCTTATCAATGGTACCTTCTCAAACTGGGGGGTAGTAATGAGTGGGGTACCGCAGGACTCAGTCCTGGGCCCAGTGCTCTTTAACATTTTTATTAATGACTTGGATGAGGAGGTGCAGGGAATGCTTATCACATTTGCAGATGACACAAAATTGGGTGGGATCACTAATACCCTGGAAGACAGAAACAAACTTCAAAGTAATCTTGATAGTTTGGAGTGCTGGGATGAAAACCACAGGATGAAATTTAATAGGGATAAATGCCAAGTTCTACACCTAGGAAAAAGAAACCATATGCACAGTTACAAGATGGGGGATACTTGGCTCAGCAATACTACAAGCGAGAAGGCTCTTGGAATTGTAGATCACAAGCTGAATATGAGCCAACAGTGTGATGTGGCTGCAAAAAAAAAGCAAAAGCTATGTTGGGCTGCATTAATAAAAGTATAGCTTCCAAATCACGTGAGGTACTGATTTTCCTCTATTCAGCACTAGTTAGGCCTCATCTTGAGTATTGTGTCCAGTTCTGGGCACCACACTTCAAGGAAATGTTATTTTGGGCTGCATTAATAGAAGTATAGCTTCCAAATTGCACAAGGTACTGGTTCCCCTCTATTCGGCACTCGTTAGGCCTCATCTTGAGTATTGTGTCCAGTACTGGGCACCACAGTGCAAGAAGGATGCAGACAAGCTGGAGGGGGTTCAGAGAAGGGCAACACGGATGATTAGGGGTCTGGAAACAAAGCCCTATGAGGAGAGACTGAAAGAACTGGGCATGTTCAGCCTTGAGAAGAGAAGACTGAGGGGAGACATGATAGCACTCTTCTAATACTTGAAAGGTTGTCACACAGAGGAGGACCAGGATCTCTCCTCGATCATCCCAGAGTGCAGGACACAGAATAATGGGCTCAAGTTACAAGAAGCCAAATTCCAGCTGGACATCAGGAAAAACTTCCTGACTGTTCGAGCAGTACGACAATGGAACCAATGACCTAGGGAGGTCATGGGCTCTCCCACACTAGAGGCATTCAAGATGCAGCTGGTCAGGTATGCTTTAAGGTGGATTCCTACATTGAGTAGGGAGTTAGACTCGATGGCCTTATAGACCCCTTCCAACTCTACTATTCTATGATGGGAAGAATGCAGACTTTTCCTTCTTACCAAGGGAAACCAGCCGCCGCGTAAGTTCCATAGCTCTGTGTATGTCACCAAGCTGAAAGACAGCATAACTCAGGTAGTCCAGGATCTCTGCCTTAGTGATGACTGCCTCTTCACCATCATCATGCTGTCTCAACGCCTGCTGCATCCACAGCACCGTGTGGTAATAATCTCCATCGTTGTAAGCTGTTTTCCCCATGCCAAAGCAATCATCCACTGTCAGGGCAGATCTGTACCTGGTTCCTGAATTGAGAAATGCAAGCATTAACTACGTATTAAAAGTAGCACTGTGTTGAACCCTGCCTCCTATTTTTGAATCTTTTTTCTCTCCCTGTAAAAGGCATTGTGTTTTCTGCTGCTTTCACAGAGTGGGGGAGACTTTCGAATTATTTTCTCCTTGGGGAGGGGGACAGGGTTTCCACATAGCTTTTTAAGCTTAAAAGGTGGCTGAGTGATCTTCTATTTTTATAAATTCAAAAACATCCTGTGTTCTTGCAGCAAGCTGAAACACTTTACGAAGAGGCTTCTGCAGCCCAGCAGGAGTTCCTGAATGCCTCTCTGCAAGCAAGAACAGAATTTTTCTAAAGTTCTAAAAGTTCCATTCTTTCTAAAGAGGCTTCTCCAGCCCCGCAGCTCTTCCTGAATGCCAATGAGAAATGGCGACATCACATGGCCACGTAGGAGATCAGGAAAGGCTGCCAGGCTCTCTGTAAAGAGTCTTATGCTGCTTCAAGTGTATGGACAATTTTTAAACTAAAAACAAGCATAGAAAGAGATCCCTCAGCCACTATGTACACTTAAAAAGTGGAAATCCTGTCTCCCTCCCCAAGGAGAACATTACTCAAAATTTTTGTTTCACACCGATAAACTGCCGAAAATGGAAGACTCGAAATATTCAGCATAGCACCTATTAAAATCTAGCACTTCTGCTCTGAGAACAGTTTTGTGAGTTTCCTACACAATGAAGTCATCTGGAACTACTCTATTCTATTTTATTTATGCTTCCCTCTATTTTCAAGCAGGCTGTGCTGCATGTGGACAAGCTGAGCAAACAGAGGGATCCCTGAGGGATGCAAGAAAACCCTGGGTTTTTGAAATTACCTCTTCCCTCCTCATGAAACTTCCAAAAACAATTCGAATTAAGTGCCTGTTCATGTTCACTGCCCTCATACTGCCTTGGAACATGGCAAAAGCAGGTGCAAATGTTCTGCTACCCAAGTTGGGAGTTGGCCTGCCCTCTTTACTTCAGCCTTATAGATGTGGGCCTGGAAGACAAAGAATGGGGGTGGGGAGAGAATGCATTTCCATTTCTCTCTGCCATTCAGAGTAAAGAAATGAGTGTTCCAGGAGAGACACTGGCCATATCTACACCAAGCAGGATATGGCGGTATATGGTATGTGTCTATCGGCCCCAACAGTTGTCGGTGCACTTCAATACCGCTATAAAGCAGTAGTGTGGTTCCTGCCTTTTATATACCACTTTCATACTGCTTTCATACCGCTATATCCTGCTTGGTATAGATCTGGCCACTGTCATTGATTTTTTTCAGACTCTTTGCTGACGTGCACAGGTGCATAGACGTGTAAAGCAAATTTCTTGAAGCCCAAAGCAGTGATACTCTCTGATGCAGTGCTCACTGCCCTCAGTATGACAGCCAGAAGTGAAAGGAGGAATATGAACAAAATCTGGAGCCCAAATTCCTCCCTCTTAATGGTTCCCTTAAACTGCAAGAATAGTCCTTTCTACATTTAAAATGTGTAGGGGGAGCAGTTGACCTCAAAGAACAAGTGCCCCCAAGCGTGTCTTCTTCTCCAAGCCAAGGGTCTCCCCTGCCACTCATCCATGGGATCCTTTAAACTGCAAGGGAGAATTACCTCTTCAGATTTTAGAGCTGGCTTTGGGCAACCCTCCTGCAAGCCCAGTGGCTTCCTCATCCAAAGGAACATTGGGTTGAATCCAGATCCATTATTTCACTAGCGGATGGATACCACTTGTGAAATGGGATCTCTCAGTCCTATCCTGCAGCCCCCGCATGCCTTCCAAAACTGCTCCAAAGGTCGGGGGGGCACAGAAGGCTGCAAAGGGGAAGAGAGGACAAAGAAGTCTCATTCTGCAAGCTGCGTACTTCTGCTAGCAGAATGACAGAACCCAGGGTAAATCAGATGCACATCTTAGGCCTTTCTACACCAGCCTTTTTTGTGGGATCATCCCTGGCTGCTCCCTGTGCATCCAAATGATGTACAGGGACTCTTGGGGGTAGGGGGGACAGGCACAGGTTTTCCCAGGGATAAAGAATCCCTGAGATCGTCCGGAGACCACGGGAGGTGTGAGCGCTCATCCTGCCTGGTGCCCACTTACTCGCTTACGGCTCCGTGCCCATCAGGCGAGGGGGTGGCAGCAATTTCGCCACCCATGGGATGGCGAGGATGGAGGTGGGGCCCACTTTTGGGGGGAATATTTGTTTTTAAAAACTTACATTTGTGGTGAAGTGGGGCCTCGCTCTTGCACGACCGGCCCCACTGCTTCCACCAACAAAAATTGTGGCCGCGATGTCTCGGCTTCCTCCAGGGATGCCGTGCGCCGCGTGTGCATACTGGGCGAGGCTCTCACGATCAGGATATCGCGAGAGCCTCCCCCTCCCTCCCGGAACATTAGGAGGTGTAGAAAGCCCCTTAGTGTATGTGCAGTGTATCTGCTCTGCCTGGCTTGCAGTTCAATGCACATGCAAGCACCCATTCCACTGAAAGCAATATAGCAAACAGACAGCATCCGAGTTATCCCAACACAAAAATCAACAATGACCAGACTCCCCCAGGGTCTGCTGCACTGGATTGCTATATTTCTATCCTGCTCTTCCTCCAAGAACCTCACACTTCCATGCACAGAATTATCCCTGTGGGAGAGCTTAGGCTGAGGGACAGTGATTTGCTAAAGACCCAGGCCACCCATTGAGGTGCATGGCTGAAGAAGGGTTTGATCCCTCATCTCTCCTTGAAAGCAAGTTTGGATGGCAGGGCTAGAGAAGTCCTACAAGCACATTCTCTCTGAGATCAGACAGTGTTTTCTCTGCACAATTAGGAAGCCAAGGCCAACTCCAAATCTAGGCACTATATGTAGAAATTCTGAGTGCTGAACAGGTCCTTCTCTCTCAGGCTAAAGAAACTCACAGAGCCGTTGTGAATCAAAAACTTTTCTGGACTCCTTGGAGGAAAGGCAGGAAACAAATTTAATAAAAAAAATACCCCAACTCCAAGAGTCAGTACCCTTGTTTGGAGAATTAACAGGTCATAGTCTTAATTCTGTGATGTTAAAATTATATTTATTTATTTATTTATTTTATTTCTAACCCGCCTCTCCATCCAGATCGAGACGGGGAACAACAATAAATATAAATATAAAAATCATAAAATAGATAAACCATTAAAACAGATAAAAACAAACGTTCATAGTCACTAATTGCTAAATCAACTTGGAACAAACCCCAAGTTAACATGATTTAAAAAACAAATGCTAGCTTTTATTACTTATACTGTATTTCTTTCCAATAGTATTGAAATGGGAAATTTATTATTGTTGAGATTTCTGTGTGTGGAAGCCAACTTGAAAGGGCTGTAGCTGTAAAGGCAATATATGAAACGTTTAAATAAATGAAATATGCAAATGTGTTTATACTCAACTAGAAGCTTACATGAGTTATTTCTCATATTTTAAAAACTTCTAAGCACATATGAATCTCAGTATACCCCAGAGTGTTAATATTCAGCTTGCCAGGCACTTATTCTTCCTGAAATGCTACGTGGCGATCTTAAAATGTCCTCTAGTCCAGCAATATTGAGCCAGCATGCCAGTTTAAATTAAAATAACTCTAACAACGTTTTGTATTAGTGAATAGCATCCATCTTAACAAACTAGATTTTAAATCTTGGTTTGAAATACCAAACTCTTATGATGAAGAGCATTATACATTTCCAGACCTGTTTCTGCAGCTTTGTGATGATGCCATAGATATGACCGAATAGGCTTTTCTGAAATCTCTGGAGATTACAAAAGTTCTCATGGCTAACCCGCTTTGGAAATGTGGAAAAACTGTCACGGTACCACCAGAAATTGTGTTTCACAAGAGATACAGCAAGTTGGCTCTAGATTTAAGCGCATGCAAGTGGACGACTTCCCAATGGCAGCCCCTCCAGCCCCCTGAAAATGCTATACAAAGGATTGGAGGACACTGCTGAATGGAGTGAGCTGTGGTGTGGGGATAGGGTGGGTCTCCCAAAGTCTGGCAAACCAGAAAGCAGATCCTGGATCCAACCCAAAGTAGAAAATAGTATTAAGGTTTCATGGCTTACATAATTGTTATTGTCATTAAATAGGGAACCAAAACATAAAGAATCAATGTGTTCAATAATGCTGTCAAGTAGCATTACCTGGAAATTCTCCTTTCGAAATTGTTTCAGAGTCCAGCTTGTATGTGTCCTGCAAGCGCATTAATGCCTTGGCAGCTCCTGTCTCATCTTCTTCATTTGGGAAGAACTGGCGCTGAATTGTGAGATTTGCAATAAAACCTTCATTGGAACAAGACAGAAACAGTTAGCATCATGTGTCACAGTTGCATATAATCGATACCAGACTAATCTACAATTGGGAACATCTGCTCTGTTCCACAGCACACCCTCTGTGGGATTCAAATAGCTGAAGTTTAAACGTAAACAAACCATGTTTTCATCAGGTTCTCTAAAGTTATACATTGTGCTTTGCTATTTGGCATGAAGATAAAAATCCATGAACTAACAAGCAAAAGACATCAAGGGGAACAGATCTGTGTCAGTAAGCAAGTAAAAGTGAATTTAGGGGAAGGGACGCATACAGTTATGTCATGATGGGGCCCATCTATAGGAACTACATCTAATGTAATGGCCACTGTGTTTTCCCACCACAGAATGGGGCAATTGGGATGTAATAGCAAAATCATGGGTGGATGGTTGGGGCTGAGCCTTCCTCTCACATGCTCCAATGTCCTCTCTCACTTTTCGGTTTGGAAAAACCATAGTTTGTCATTACATCTGAACTGGGAAAGCTAGAACTGGTCCTTCAAACCAGAATTGGAAACCCACTTCAAATCATGGCTTTTGATTCTGGTTGGAAGGCAAACTATGATTTGCACAAACCATTGTTTGGGCAATTTGATTGTAACAGTGAACTATGGTTTGCCCAACGCAAGAAATTAGGCAGGGAATGGGAGCACAGGAGGGAAGGAGAGCCCACAGTTCAGCTCTGGTGGCCAGCCCATAGTTTTGGCAGTACAGCTAAACTGGAGCACTGATGTGCTGGCAGCATGGTTGCCATGGGATTCATCACACATAAAACCTATTAAGAAGTCCTGTCCTAAATGGATTACCTTGTGGTAATCATATGGTGGGAAAAGTGCTTGTCATCTGAATCCACCATAAATATGGGTTTTAATTAGGCCTCTTCTTTACTCAGATAGCTTAGGTCCTTCTCTAGTACAGCCTGGTGCCTTCCAGATACTTTGGACTTCAATTTCTATCATCCCTAGCCAGTGTGGCTAATGGTCAGGAATGCTGGGAGCTGTAGTCCAAATCATCTTGAGGATATCAGGTTGGGTACACTAGTAATACCTCAAATAAAAACAAGTGCCGAATTTCAATGTTTATGATTCAGAAAGAAGCAACCAAAATTCAGCTGGGGCTGCGAATCTAATGCACGCTAATACAGGGTTAGATCCAGTGTCATACCAGAAGTCCTCTACCATGGTGGAACTTTCTCCCTCTTTCCTGCAGCCTTCCATGCCATCCGAAAATCTGTTCTGGAGGGTTTCCCAGCCCTCTGGATCAGATTTTGAGGGCGTGTGTGTGGGGGGGGGTGGATTTGCTCCCCCAGTTCCAGCAAAAAGATAGCGTTGGATCCAACCCACAGATTATGAGGTATTTTTAATATGTATCTTTTACATATAGTACCAATGAATGTACATGGCACTTTGAAGAGCAACATAATCTCCTCTGATATGGGACTATCAGAAGCAACAGACTCCTGAAGGGAGACATCATTCCAAGAAGATGCCACAAATGGCAGCAGCTGATTCAAGTGCCTTTAAATAAAGAAAACCACTACTGGGGGCAGGGGGTTCTCAGTAATGAACAAGCCTTGAAAAACATGGCTCTAGAGAAGGGGAATGCAAAAGGTAATTCTTCAGACATGTTGGACTGCAACTCTCAGAAACCCCAGCCAGCATGGCCAATGATCAGGAATGCTAGGAGTTGAAATCCAGAACATCTGCCCACCCCTGCTCTGTAGCACTAGAAATGCAAAGAACAATGACTCAGGTCTATTGATGAGAGGATTTGACAAAAAGGGTGCTATCCTATGCCTATTTAGACAGAAAAAAGTCCTACTATTCCCAGGAATGCTGGCTGAGGCATGCTGGGAGTTGTAGGACTTTTTTCTGTCTAAACATGCACAGGATTGCACCCTATAAGGCATAACAGAATAGGTACAGTGGAGCTTATGGATTTTAGAATGACGTGAGTTACAAGCAGTCAGACTTTTCTACAGTTCCAAGCTCCAAAGCTGAGAAATAACAGACTGAAAGGAAAGGACGTCATGACAGGCGTCCCCTTTCTATGCACTTAGCTGGGATCCAGCAAACGACGTATACAGCCAGATCTCCTGCTTTCAGCTATGGAAGGCTAAAATCCTCAAGGGTACGCCGTTCTAAAACAGGCAGCGGGATCAGCCTGGCTGCACTCCCGGTACTCGCTCAATATGGCCAATGTCATAAAAGCAATGGAACGTGAAGCCTTGATTGTAAAGTGATCATCTTCCCCTATCACTTTTGCGCTTCCAACACAAATCTTTTTGTCAGTGAGAGGTAGTCATCTTTTTCTGTGTTCTGAAAGCTTTGAGAGTTCACTTTCTCGTGGCAAACTGCTGCAACATATACTCCATATCCTGGCTGGGAGGAGAACACTTCAAAGCTTCTACGCTTTCAGCATATGCACCCCCCTCCCAAAAAAAAACCCCACCAAAAACCATATGTGGTTGATTTCTGAGAAACTGCATTTCCTCTTTAATACTCCAGCATAAAGCCGGGGGGGGGGGGGGGGGCACTAAGCCTGTCTTGTCCAAAACCTGCTTTGCAAAAAAATAGGCCTAGTACATAGAGCATTTCTAGAAGAATAAAGGGGTGAAACATAGTTATATATAGCTGCTCTGAATGTTGCACTTTGGAAGGCAGGGAGTGCAAGTTCTTCATTCTGCAAAGTCAAAGGCTTCTGCCGTCCACATACAGATGGCAGAATTTAATTGCTATATGCCACTGTCAGCCAACAAGGCCAAAAGAGAAAAGCATCAAAGGCTGTTGGAATACAAAAGGAAAAGTGATACTCTACAGATGTATTGCGTTCCAAATTGCAGAAACCAGATTTGGAAGGAAGAAGGAAGGGGCTGGAGGCAACCCGCTCTTATTCAACTCTTGTGCTTGACATCATAAGCCAAATAATAATAATAATAATAATAATAATAATAATAATAATAATTCTTACCCGCCTCTCCCTCTGGATCAAGGCAGGGTACAACAACAAATACAAAACACCATAAAATACATATATAACTAATTAAAAGCATATAAAATGAATACATTATTAAAAGACATCTCAAAATTCCAACTGGGTAGGCCTGCCGAAAGAGATCAGTCTTTACGGCTTTCTTAAATTCCAGGAGACTGTTAAGTTGGTGAATCTCTTCCGGTAGGCCATTCCACAGTCTGGGAGCAACAGAAGAGAAGGTCCTCTAGGTAACAGTTGTCAGCCTAGTTTTTGCTGACTGGAGTAAATTCTCCCAGAGGACCTGTGTGTGCAGGGCGGATTGTACGGGAGAAGGTGATCCCGCAGGTAATTTGGACCCATTACCACATTCATGATAGAGAAGAGAGAAGGGAATGAGACAATCCTCACTTTTACTTGCTTACTGGCACAAACCTTATACCTGGAATGTTTCTGGCATATTTAGTTCATGGGTTTGTACATCTTTTTGAAAAGGAAGACTTCCTAGAGAAGGGCTTCCCATTCAATACTCACGACTTGTTTGCCAGGTGGCAAATAACGAGTTTTGAGGACAATTCAACACAGAGATTACTTCCTGGTCAGGCAACAGAAGCAACAAATGTTCTGACACAACTGCCTAATGATATTGGCTGGGAAAAATTGGGGTCTTTGCTGTCAAAACATCTGGGCTTGCACTTTTAATAAAACATTGCTGCTGTGGTGCCTATTGCTCCTAACCAAAATTTCAGCAAACCAAAAAAAGTACATTTGACTTGGTTGAGGGATACTTTAATCTTCTCAAGTAATGTGAACAAATTGCCAATGCCGCTCCCCCTGTCTTGAGACTTAATCACCATGGCAAAGTCTGGATATAGGAAACTGAGAGTTCAGTTTAGTATTGACTAAGAACAAGAATCTAATGGGAATTCCTAGTTAGCAGATATTACTACCACCATCCAACATAGCATTATTGTGAATGAGG
This sequence comes from Anniella stebbinsi, assembly GCA_029215795.1. Taxonomy (NCBI): domain Eukaryota; kingdom Metazoa; phylum Chordata; class Lepidosauria; order Squamata; family Anniellidae; genus Anniella; species Anniella stebbinsi. Next base: position 85,268,901 of record JARDYH010000005.1, on the reverse strand, counting down.
ACTGAAGCTGAACTAGTTGACAAACAGACGGATGTTAGTGGATTTTTTCATTTTATTTTTTGAAAACTAATGCTCACAGGATGACAAGGTTTGTTGAGAGAAAACCCAAACAAAAAATAATTAAAATCACTGATTATTTTTAAAAAACCGTTTTCTTAAGATCCTCACCCTTGGTTGCATCCTCAAGAACCAAATTCTCTAGTTCTAGCCATTCTGTGTTTAGACGCTTCACCAATTTATAGGCATTGACAGGATGTGCAAGGTAACCTTCTGGATCTGAAGTGGATTTCATAGTTAGGAAGTCCATCTTCTCAGCCCAACTGCAAAATATAAATATATGCCTTAATTACAGAACCTTATGCTTTGATATTATTTTTAACCCACCTGCTCTGAGTGGGCAATGATATAATATAAAAGCCCCAATTACTTTCCCTGTTTATCAGTGCATTTGCCCTCTTTCTTTCTTGGATTATGGTAATTACATAGCTATTGATATATGACTATTCCTTTTGAATTTTACTACTTACAAAGTAAATTTCACATTTACAATAGTGTAAATAGATTTTTAAAATAAATAACTGTACCATTTCATTCTTAAACTCCCTTTTTTTAAGTCATCCCAGTGAAGCAGAAGCTGATTAAGCTCAGCCTGGGAGCATTTATTTATTACATTTCTATACCGTCCAATAGCCAAAGCCGAGTAGCCACAGTGACTTAAGTTCACTTCCAGTTTCCCTGCATAGATGCTGGGATCAAACTCCAGCCCTATATTGGCAGCAGAAGTGCTTCTTGTACCACTGATAGTTGTGCTGAAGGACAGTTCCATCATGCTCCTTCAGGCCTACTTGTGGCATGTTTCGGGCATTTTCTGTAGCATCCGATGTAATAATTAATGCTGGAGTGAAATAAACATCCCCCACTAATCTACAGTAATAATAATAATAATAATAATAATAATAATTTATTTCTTACCCGCCTCTCCGTCTGGATCGAGGCGGGGAACAACAACATGATAAAATACATAAAACTAATTAAAAACTAAAGTGTTAAAAGGCAAGGAACAGCCAAGAAAAGGATAAATCTTGTTCCACTCAGCTGCAGAAAGCATTTCCTCAAAACAAGGCCAGGGAAAAGACTACAAAAATAAATAAATAAATAAATAAATAAATAAGCAATCCTAGGTACGCTTGACAGCTTCGGTGGGAACATAACATTTTTCCGTTTTCTGATTCCAAGCTCAGAGACAGCGCCCTGAGCTCAGAGCCAAGAAACTGCGCACCCCACCCCCACTATGTCACAGACAGTGTGAAGTGAACTGCAGTGCCTGCCTCTCCGTGCATGTAAACCAAGTGTGGAGAGGGCAAAAGGGGGGCCCCCGGGTGCAGGGAGGAGACCGCGGAAGCTGGCTTAGACAGCACCCCATGGCCTCCCTCGTCCTGCTTTGAAGACCCCAACTAGACAGCCAAGATCCCCCTCCATGTGGCAGCCACCCTGGATTGTATAGTTGTATAAGTCCCTGAGTTCAGGGGCTTATGAGTACCCAGGGTACTCATAGGATTGCACCCTAAATGGAGTAATGCCAACTAGACTTGAGCTTGAGGATGTGAACTTATCCTGAAACATGATAGGAAACAAGAAGTGGTGCAGAAGGTTGAATTAACTGGTGTGGAGGCAGGGAAGTGGTCAAAATTCAGAACACATTTCCTCAACCTTCAAATGAACTTAATCTTTAGCAAAAAGCCAGCCTATGGCTGAGTGGGGAAATCTCCAGGACCCATTATAGACCAAAGGCTGAAAGAAGGAATGTGCAGAAAGGTGAACAAGGCTGCATCTGAAAACGACACACTGGGACAAGGAGTTGGCACGCTGTGAAGTGGTAAGATCCCACATTACACAGAGTAGCATGAGTAAACAATTATTTCAGCCGACTATTCTGGAGTTCTGCTAAGAAGCAGAAAAGTTCTCCCATTTGGTCTTCTGGCTTGTTTTATATATCCATGTATTCAATGTGAGGATATTCATCATATTATCAGGATAAAATGAAAGGGGAAAAAATTAAATTCCCTCAGATTAAAATAATATCTGGAGCATAATTTGTGGACTCCCAAGTTGTATGTTTGAGGTCTCATTCAGATATCAAAAGTGTGGCATCTTTGCCCAGAGTGAAAGAAATTAAAATAAGTTTATGACTTCTGTCAAATCTTATAATTGATTTTAAAATCTTAATTTGAAATCATATTGATTAACCTAACAATCTAACTGTCTCACTGAGAAGACAAACAGATTAGAAAATTCTAAGGCAAACCATCCATTCATTTTTGTTGGGTCTGGATACTGAAAAATAAATATAATAAGGTTACTCCCAGAGGAAATGGGGAAGAAATCTTGAACCCAACCCAAACACAGGATTAGGTTCAACTGTACAGGGGCTGGAATGAGGCCCAGCTCTACAAGGGTCATATAGTAAATTGACCTGAGGGCTATTTCACACATTAGATCCTCTCCTCCCAACAACGAGAATAATCTGTGTTGAAATATCTACCACTTACAGCACTATCTATACATGTCTACTTAGAAGTAAGCCCTATAGAGCTCAATATGATGAACTCTACGCGGGCATAGGTTTGCAGCCTTTATCTTCTCTCCTTGCTCAGATACCAAAGACAACGTGAGGGTGACAATATATGTACTACATTAACTTGGAAAAATAAAAATGTGTCTCATCCTTTTACCTTTTAATTTTAGAAAGCTTAGATTCTTCTTCTTGGATATATGCCTTTAATGATTGTACCAGATCTTTTTCTGCATAAATTAAGTCTGTCATCTGGCCTTAAATGGAAGGAAGTCAAATATTAATACAGATTTAAAATAGAAGAGGCCACCCTCCCCGCCTCTGCAAGAATTGATAGAGAGCAAACAGACACTGCAGGTTAAGGAAAAGACATAAAAAGTTTGTTCATTATTATGTATGAAAGACTATCATAATAGGCTGGAATTTGTGATTCTACTAAAACACTTGTTTGAGCCTAGAAAAGTTATTTTGCTAATGTTCCTGGAGTTCTAGTTCTACGATCTCATTATCTAGGGAAAGCACTTTTCTTTGCACTTGTAGGAATTGAAGCCTATAAGACAAATACAGAAAAGTTAAACATTCAAGGATTTGAGCTGCTATAAGACTGTTGTTCACAGCTTTTTTCTCTTTCAAATATTTATTTCTCAAGAGCCTACGTATCTGAAGCAAGTATGCATCTCATTACTACTAAAAACGTGCTTGCTTAAATGTAAACATATTTAGTTCAGCTCCAGCTTTCTATTTTCTACTTGAAATATGCGACATTTGCAGCTTGGCCAACTTTCATCCAAAGATAGCTGCCAAGCCAGAAAAAAAGCATCGTTTTTTTAAGAAAGGGCTTCCATGACCGCTATTTCTTCAATACCACTAATAGAAAGGAAATAACAATGAGAGTTTATGCAGCAACACTTTTAAGTGCACAACCAAGATCTATATCCTTGTGGTGTAAGCCTTCCAGGCCTGTCATGCAATTTTCATACCTGATCCCTCCTATTTGGCCTAAGATGTAATCACAGGATGAGAACAATTGTTGAAACTAGAAAAGGTTTTGTGGGGAGGGATTTGAAAAAGAGTTTCTGAAACTTTGAGCCTATCTACACTACTGCTTTAAAATGGTTTGTAACAGTTATAAACCGGTTAATAACCGTTATTAACCGGTTTAAACCTGTTATAAACCATTTTAGAGCAGTAGTGTAGATAGGCTCTTTTATTGCTTCTCCCATTTAAAATAACTCTCCTATATCAAAACAGCTACTAAAGCTACTTGGTTAAAAGCAGAACATATCTTTTTTTAAAAGAAAAAAGAAAAGAAATTAAATCTGCACACACATGGGAAATGGGAAACAGAACAAATAATCAGCTAAGGCATAGAATATATTAAGATAATCATACACAGAAATTATATTAGCACCATTCTTCTTCCAGTATAGAATAGGGCAGATTTCTCCAAACTGGTGCATTCCAGATGTGTTGAGACTACAACTTGGGTTTATTTTTTACAAAATAGAGTGATTCAGTACTAAAATCTGAAAATGTCAGAGTTATAACAGGAGCACAACTCCCAGAAAGATTAGTAAAAAATGCCAATTCCCCCCCCCCCATATGTTCCCAGGATTATTAAGACTACAATGACTAATTTGCAGACAAAAATAGGCTGGTGTAGCCAAATCCTATAGGAGGGAATCTATCTTCCTTCTTATCTGTGCAGCCAAAAATGAGGCACCCCACATATACAATTCTGCATGCTGGACTACAGATTAAAGAAGGGAAGGATGGCTTAAATGTTACTTTTGGTTTAATGTCATGTCAAATGTAAATTGCTTCCTAATATCTGTGGGTTAACACTGCCTACCCTAGGCTTCCACAACCTTGGGACTCCAGGTGTGTTGGACTGCAACTCCCATAATTCCCAGTCAGCGATGCCAATGGAAACACAGTCTGGGAATTATGGGAAGAAGAGGGAAAACAGCACCACCGAACCGAAGAAAAAGGAGAGCCAAGCTCTGGTGCTATATAAAAAAAAATATTTTTTTATTCTTTAATCTTATCCTCAGACTGCTCAACACGTTTCGGATAAAACCTTCCTCAGGAGCTGAGAGGAACAAAGACACTTCTCTGTAATTTTGTGATTGTTACCACAACATTAATCCATTATAACAAACAAAACTAAATACAGAATAAAATACAAAAACAAAAGTTTTCTACTCATTAAACGTCCCAGCGGGCTCTGTTGTGCCTCGAGACTGTTTCTGGGCATGCGCAGAGTGCCTCCCCTTCCTCCCTCCCTCTTAAGGGCAAAGGCTACACACTTGCTTCCCCCAGATTCTGAGAAAACAGCGATATCAGGACGGAGAGCCTTTGAGCATGTTTGGCCCCTCAAAGTCATGCTGTTGTATCTAGTCACTATTTTAAAACCACGCAGAGGGTGGGACGAGGCATCGCAAATGGATGCAGCCCATTTATGTGGGTTGTTTCCTTTTATGTGGAATTGGGTTGACTGCTCGAGACCAGCCTTAGGAGTCGGTGTTGTAAAAGACACGCAGCAGCCAACAACCTGCGCACTCACAATGGCCGCCAAAGGACAGTAAGTCTGGCCTCCTGCCCAAGGCATGCTGGGAGTTGTAGCCATAAACCTAGGTTTTTATTAAATTCTTTAAAAATACTTAAAACCCCAAAAATCGTGTTTTTAGATTTTTTCTGGTATATTGTACAGCCAGACCTATCACCGTGTCAAATTTCAAGTTTCTAACTCACCTGGAAGTGAGTAAACATTTCCGGACATACGTGACGTACACATACTTTCTGCTTTATAGGTAGAGATTCCTTTTATAATAATGCCTAACATGGAGTTTGCCTTCTTTAAAGCAGCTGTTGGTTTATTCTCTGCCTTTTCCAAAGAGGAAGCCACAGTGGTGAAGTAGAGTCAGGGTTCACAGGGATGCAGCGCCAGAACATTTCTATGAACAGGGCACTGACATCATCTGCACCCCTCTCAGAAGTCTCTGTCCCTTCTGAGTTTAGCTGCACTGCTCACAGTAACTTGGAGGGAAATGAATGTTCCCACCAAGAATATACTGGCAATTAAGACCCATTCACTTTACCAAAGACCGGCTCCTGGTGAAGATAAAACTGCTAGAACTGGTTTGTTGATATGGAATAACATGGTTTCCTGAATTTTTGGGGGGCCCTTGGGGGCTCTGGGGACTGTCATGATGAGCAGCTGCATCTCAAAATTTACCACTACACCACTGGGTAGCCATGTTAGTCTGTTGCAACAAAATCAAGAAAGAGTCTTGTGGAACCTTAAAAACACTTTTCTTATGGCATATGTTCTTTTGGTGAAGTGGACTGCAGTCCATGAAAACTTATGCCATAATAGCCTTCTCCAACCTAGTGCCCTCCAGATGTTTTTCACGTCAACTCCCATCTACCCCAGCTAGCATGGCTAAAGGCTAGGAATGCTGGGAATCAGAAACATCTGTAGGCCACCAGATTGGAGAAGGTTGCCATAATGAATGTGTTATTTTAAGGTGCGGTAAGACTCTTTGTTGTTTTTATTCTCTGCATTGATATTAAGCATTGGTAAAACAGACTAGAAATGAAGAGCAGTCCAAGGCAGTAACATCACTTGAAGTAGTAGGGCCAAACTGAACTAGACACTGGAGATCAGTGATCACATTTCTCTCAAAGGCAACGATAGGGTTGTCTAAATAAGATCAGAACTGTGGCACTGGGAGAGGGTTAACCCTTTTGAAATTTAACATGTTGTTAACCACTCAAAAATACAGTTAATACAGCATAACTCCATTCAATGACTATGTAGTTTTCACTTACTCAGAGTGGAGTTGCAATTCTAATCTTGGCAAACTGTACGAGTAAAAAAAATTAGCAGAGGGTGGAATAGGATCCAGACAGCCACATCACTGCTGTTTTGTTTTTTAAGAAGACTGATTTTAAGACCATGTTTCACTATTCTATCACACCTGTGCTTTTTCATACCTATAGAAGTGAAAAATTCTGCTTGTATCTGTCCCATGCAGGTAATGCAGATTAACAGTAATGGTTTCAGCCACGGAGTCATCTTGAATCAATGGAATATCTGCAAGGTATCAAGAAAAGAAATTAAACTCAAGATGCCTGAAGGAAAAAAGGAATCCAAATCCAAATATCCACAATGTGCATTGAACATTAATAAAGTGTTTCAGCTTTATCAACTTCAAATGTTCAGTTAGACACTAGAAAACCCACACTGCGCATTCCAAGCACACTACTAAATTAGAATGCCTTGGTTTGTTATGAATAATTATTCGCACATTTTTAAAGATCCATATTTTTAATCAAAATTATAACATCTTCATATCTGTATAATTAAGAGACTCACAGTTGCAAGTCTCTTGTTAAGATCGGTTAGTAAAAAACACATTCCACCATGTTAAAGGGGTAATGGGGGGGGTCATTCTAACATGCATAAAATCGAAAATGTTTCACCAATCTTCCTGAAATTTGCATGTGCCAGAAAAAAATGTTGGTTTTACATAACCAGAAAATTTCAAGAAGATTGGTGAAAGAATGAGGGAAGGAGGGCAGTTTAAAGTAGAAAAGGGGGGAAAGCCTCTCTCCCTGAAAATGGACTGATAATTCCCATTGGCGACCATTAACGCTCACAATTTTCAAAGGGATTAAACACTTAGTAATTAATCCAGTGGTGGGGTCTTCTTCCTCCTTCACTGTAGTTGGTGGAATGCTTTTCCTTTTTTAAAAAAATTCCCTTCAGTTGATTTTTAATGAATATTTATTCATCCCACTGGGGACAATGCAGAGTCCTTCTTCCCTCATAGCACGAGACACCCGCAATAGCATCGCTTTCCCCCTCCCTCCTGCCACAGCTAGATTAGAATAGGGCGGGGGAATGACTGTTGCCTCTAGCACATACATTTTGAGAGAAGAAGAGTTCTCTTTTCTCTTTTGGGACATGTTTTCCTTTGGCTTTAAGAGTATTTTGGGCTATCTTCATAAGGCCAGTTTGCTTTTTTGCGCACTGGTGAAGCAGGGTGTAGTTCCTCTGGATCCATGATAACCTGATTTTCAGATCTCTCCTGGGAAAAGGGAGCTATACATTCCTTTCAATCCCCACTCCCACCTCCACTCCAAACACACACAGTGCTCCTTCCCTTTTTTCTAAGAGTTTGGTCAATACTGCTATAAAGTTGAAAGCTTCAAACACTTCATTTAATTAGTTTGGGCTGGTGTAAGTTTTATGTACAATTTTGAAACCTACAACTTTGGTTTCAGCCTAGTCAAACTATTTTTCTAATAAGCTTTAGAAACAGTTAAACTGTAGTGTATTTTGCATAGTGTACACATGTATTTTCTTTATAATCATTGCAGTCTACACTGGCTCCCTCCTTGATGTGTTTTTGGAGGCAGGCAAACCCTTTTTTGTTCCAGCAGGCCTTTGGCAAATAATCTATACCTTTGACTTTAAAATTGTTACGTATTTTAAATATTTTAATATTGAAATGTATCTAATTATATTTTTAACTTTTGTATATTTCTATTTATAGGCTTTAGCTGTAATATGTTTTAATTTTGTAAGGCCGCCTTGAGGCCCAGCATTGGGCAAAAGGCAGGATACACATCATCATCATCATCATCATCATCATCATCATGTTTCAGATTTCACTTCTCTATCTGATGTTCTTTTGCATTTACTTTTCTTTATAAACCATTCATATCTTAAGACTTCATTGGTTTAACAAGTTAAAAGGGGTATTCACTATATTCCTGATTATGTTATAAATTCTATTTTCAACAGGCCTAGTAACTTCAAGAGTAACAGAGTTGGGAGAAATCCTCAATCTCTTTGCGAGCAGAGGCACTGAGTAAGGGACCCCTGGAGATAATTTAGACTGACCCCAACCACATAACACTATTCCCCCTTCTGAAGAGATCTGGACCACAGACTACTAAAGACAAACAAAGCAGTAGACAATAATAACAGTTCTCATGTGGCCATTTGCCTTATGAGGTAGGTGCTCCTGCGAGCTACTGACATGCAATGATGGGAGTTGTAGTCCAACACCTTTGGTGGGCACCAGGTTGGAGAAGGGCTGCTGTAAACAAAAAAAGAGAAGTAGGTTGCCCTAAGTTGTTCGTCATCAGTTTTCCACAACCCCACAGTCACCTCTGCATATCATATTCTCCATCCTATCCTCATGGTTTATCTGCTTTGGGAGAATGAGAATTTCACTTGCACTTTCTGCCTCCTTAGGGAGGATATGGCATTAAGGCTTGGGAGCCTTAATTCCCAATTTCCCTGCTTGTTGGTGCTTGGTTGGAAACTGTAGAGCCTTAACATTGTTTTTGTAAACCATAGGTTTTTTTGTTTAATGATAAAGATTAAATCCAAGCTCACATTTTATACCTGTGTCTCAGTTACACTGCCAAAAGAAAATATATTTTATACCAAAGGCAACTTGGGAGATGTGGGGGCCATTTTTCACCCCCACCCACAGACTCTTCCCATGGGCCGTATACGTACAACCAGGTGCAAAAACAAGGGAGGAAAAAATAAAAATGAAAATGAAATGGCATCCGGAGTTGCTACAGAACACCAAAAGGGTCAAAATTGGCTTGCAAACAGGCAACAACAACAACAACAACAACAATAATAATACCTTTTGGCACTCTGTATCTGCTCTTACTTTTTTTGATCTCATGATTTCAGGGATGGCAGGGTCCACATGCAGTCTGTAGACCACATATTGCCCACCTGTTTTATGCCTTTATTTTAAAAGCCACAGTGTCACAGTAGAGAAAGGTAAGTTGCCAAGTGACTCTTAATGAAAAGATAATGCTACATGTTTTATTGATATTGTATCTAGAAAAATAAACTGTCATTTATTATTGGTCACTTTTCATTGCAGTATAGCAAGGATGGACAATGTGACCCTTGTCCTAATCTTATGTATCCCTCAGCCTAATTTTAAAAGGTCCCTGCAAACGATAAGTTCAGACCTCTGGCGAGAATAATATGTCCCTCCCCTGGGAGACCGCTGGACAGGAAGAGAGAGGGAGAGGAGGGTGGCAGAAAGAGAGAAAAGGGGTTACCCACCCATCAACTTTTGGCTCCAGTCCTGCCCACTGCTGATGTGCAGCCCCCAACAGATTATCCAGGAGGGAATGTGGCCCTTGACAGAACAAAGGTTGACCACCCTTGCCCTATCTGGAAGTCTCACCTGAAATTGCACCAATGTGGAGGCTGCTCTAGGCAGACTCCCACTATGCCATCACACTGCTGTCAAATATCGCTCACAACACAGAGACAAATTACACGGCAGGACTGACTGACAGGTGAGCCTGTTCACATGAAACAGTTCACCTCATGAAACAGACACTACACAGGCAATTTCAAACAGCTTCCATGGGGGAGCAAACAATCAAAGCAAGGTCACTGGGATCGTTTGTGTCCAGAAGGAGAAAATCATGCCTGGTCTGGTGTTCCTCATCATGCATATTGGGGAGAGTGAGACCATGCCCACATGCCATGGCCCCAAATGCTGCCAAACATCTTGCAGCTATGAATTTAGTGTTAATGAGAAAGTGTCCTGCACACATACAGCTCTAAACATGTAGGCCCTTTCTCATGTGCAGTTGACTAACAGCCATGGTTGGCAGAGATGTTAAGCAGGGTAGCAGGAGGCATCTCAGTCTTCCCTTCATGCACTCAATAAACATTTGTAGAGTCAAGATGGAAAAGGGGAAATGGTAAAATAATTCAAATGTTTGGCACATCATAATAAAGCCCAACACAGTACAACATGTTAGAGAAACTGTTATCAGCAAAGTTTATATATCCATACGTGATGGGCATGTCCTGTTGTGTCATAGTTTTGCAAAGTCATATATCAAACTATACATGTTACATCAGCGTTGGCCCTATTAACAATATGGGAAGAACAAAATGCAAAAATGACACCTAAAGACTTAATAGCATTCATGCTGATGGCAGCCCGAAGAGTCATTGCCAAAAGATGAAAAACTGCAGAGCTTCTAACTTTGTAATCATGGTATATGGAACTGTGGCAAACAGCCATGGCAGAAAAATTGACATACCAGCTGAAACTAGGTAAAGGCAAAGGCAAAACATCTGACTTTTATAAAATATGGCAGGGTTTTTATTTTATATACTAATCAGGAACATACACTGCGGTATTTGTCAAAGCCTTTCCTTAGATTATTGAAAAGAGACCAAATTTAACATGTTATGCTGAAGAATTATAAAGAAAAACTAAAAGCAACCTCTGGATTCCATCAATATCTTGGTTGGTAACATAGGCATATATGTTAGATGTAATACTCTCTGTCAATAATTAGATTTAAAGCCAATCTGTTTCTTTTTATTTTATTTTTTCTGTTGGTTATTTAATCTTGCTTTGGAAAACTAATAAAATCTTAAAAACAAACAAACAAACAATAAAGCCCAATTAGAGGTTTTGGAGTAATGGAGCACCCACCAAAAATGCACACATGCAGGTGAACTAGGCCCCCTCCACAAGGATGCGCTTTTGCGCCCGGTTCCGGGATTATGCGCATTATCGCGGAGGCGCATTTACGCCTAATCCCTCTGCACGGGAGGCGGCGAGAAGCGGCGAAGCGCATTAATTCATGTCCAAAAAGCGCTTTAGAAGACGTTAACGCGCATAATCGCTTGTTCACACCGCGATAATGCGCTTTAACGGCCGGAGAAAAATAAAAGTCGCTATTTAACGCGCATTCGAAAATGCGCATTATCGGGGAAATAACGCGCCTGTACGCCCGTTTTGCGCTCCACTGGTGTGGAGGTAAAATTTATAATGAGCCTCTAAGGCTCATTAAACGTCTCGTGTGGAGGAGGCCCTAGTTAGCTCAGAGTACAGCCCAACCGTGCAATCCTCTACATGTCTACATTTGACATACACATATCGAAAGTAAGCTCCACTGAGCTCAGTGGGCCTTACTCCCAGGTAAGTGTGCACAGGACTGCAGCCCCAAGTATCCTGAACAACCCCATTTCAATCGGGCTTCAGGCCTGGTTTTGGAATGGAAACTGCTTGGTCGCCCTGTGGGATGACCTTTGCCAGGAGAGGGACAGGGGGAGTGTGACCCTGTTGATTCTCTTGGACCTCTCAGCAGCTTTCGATACCATTGACCATGGTATCCTTCTGGATAGGCTGTCTGGGCTGGGAGTTGGAGGTACTGCATTATAGTGGTTCTGCTCTTACTTGGATGGCTGATTCCAGAAGGTGGTGCTGGGGGATTATTGCTCTGTGCCATGGCACCTAGGCCATGGAGTCCCACAGGGCTCTATATTATCCCCTATGCTGTTCAACATTTACATGAAACTGCTGGGAGAGGTTATCCTGAGAAGTGGACTGAGGTATCATCAATATGCGGATGACACCCAGCTCTACCTCTCCTTTTCATCAAACCCAGGTGAGGCAATGGCTGTTCTGAATCAGTGCCTGGGCACGGTAATGGACTGGATGAGGGCCAACAAACTGAGACTCAATCCAGACAAGATGGAGGTACTGTTTGTGGGTGGATGTGGCACCCCGGCTGTGATCTCAGCCGTGGCACCCCGGCTGTGGAATGAGCTCCCTAGAGAGATTCGTCTGGCACCTACATCATACTCTTTTAGACGCCAGGTGAAGACCTTTTTATTTTCTCAGTATTTTAACAGTTTATCAGTTATATTTTTAACTTTGATGTTTTAAATTTGTATTTTAAATCTGTATTAATTTCTGCATTGCTGCTTGGTTTTATCCTGCTTGTGCTCTTATATTGTATTTTTATGCTACATTTTTGTACTGTTGTTTTATATTTTAAATAGTTGTCATGGTTTTAATTTTTGTAAACCGCCCAGAGAGCTTTAGCTGTTGGGCGGTATAAAAATGCAATAAATAAACAATAGACTTCTTGCTGTCTAATTCAGGCTAAGGCAATGCAGCATTCACAGGATGCTCCTGCCACAAGACTGTCTGAGACACAGGCAGTCAGCAGGAAGGGAGGAACCCTTCCTTCATAAGGGCAAGGCACTTGGCACATGCTCAGGTGAGCTCCACTGTCACATATTCCCCTATATGGATCCACAGAGTATTGGTAGTATCATTTGCTCAAATAGTCCCTGAGTATGTATAGAAAGCACACTAGACATCATGATGAGCTGGGGAAATACTCAGAAGAAAATGTTTCGCTGCCTCTTGGATTGCAGCCATAACAGGAGATGTTCCCCTAGGAACCTTGCTTTCCTGATAAGCCAGTTTCCTGGGAGATTGAAAGGTACAACACACTGTTCTTTGGATTTTTTGTACTTTTCTCTTAGGAAAATATACTCAGGTGCACTCCGCTTGGCAGGTACTCTGGAGAAGCTGACAATGCTCCAGTGAAGTGCTCAGGAATGAACTGCCTCCCCTTTTCCCAGGATTCCAGGCAGCCACAAAGAGTGCCATGAGCCCCTGTCCTTGCACCTGAGAGGATTATCCCCAACTCTGCTCTGCTCTCGTATGCTATGCTGGCATTAGTCTGGAGATGCACAGCCCTTCCTTCCTCTCACAATTATGGACTCTTTGCTAGTACATTAAAAACGGCTTGCCTAAATGGAAGAAATTCAAACTCCTCTAGTACCCCCCCCCCCAATAAAGAGTAATAAAAAATGATTCAACTTCTAAAGTAATTCACAGGTAACCTGAGAATTTTGTAAAGCTGAGTGACAAGTGCCATGAAAGGGTCTGCCAAGAGTAAAACCACAATAAACGATATAACAGAATGGCTGAACGAGCCAAAAGAATTCCGGAGGTGCATATATTGGGATATATAAAACCACGACAGCCCATCTGAAGTGCTTGTTCTTGTTTCCTGGAGACATTACACACAGCTTGGCTAAGTGACTGCAAAGGAATTTTCCAGTTCATACAGCAAACCCCCTCCTCACGCGCTCCCTCACTTCAGGCTGGTGCCAAGGCAAAGAACATTATTTACTTCATCCAGTGGTTTAAATCTTGCAGAGCAGAGTGTTTGTCATGGTAGATCCAGAGTTACAGGCATCCATATGCAGAAAGCTCTGAGTAAACACAAAAGATGGATTTCACTGGGAAGACGGAAAACACCTGGCTGCAGAATTTTACATTGTTTGTGTCCATTCTTTGCACAGCTGCTCAACTTCAAATAAAGGCAACCCTCCCCCCCAAAAAAGTTATCACACCAGCAAGAATGTGGCTTCGTAAACAGGTCTGGAAATAAGGAGATAATACATAGAGATACAAACAAAGCCCCCAGAGCTTCCCAAGAGCTGAGCTTCCATACATGGAGAATGAGGAATTGTATAGATAGATGAATGGCTACAAAATTAACCTGTTCAATCAGACATAGGAGTGCAGAAGTTCTACCGGGCAAGAAATGCCTTGAACTAGCAGATACGGAATGGGAAGTGGGGAGTGATTTTCAGAGCAATTATTTTGTTTTACATGCTACATTTCACTAATGTTTGCCAAGTGACAGTGTGGGAAATGTCATGTTCTGACATGCTGATCTTGAAGACCATTTTATTTGCTGAAAATTATGCTTCGTCATGTAAAAGCCCACAGAATCTGCTTGGCTGATGCTGCACCAAAAACTGCTTCCTCAGACTTGCATGAGGCTCTCACTCCAGAGCAGCCTTCCCCAACCTGGTGCCCTTTGGATGTCTTAAGACTAAGGGTGCCTCTACAAAAGCGATTTGAAGCTCTTTCAAGGCGCATTAAAATGTTTACCTCTACAAGAGCGGAGCGCAAATCGGGGGTCAAGGTGCTTTTTCTGTCCGATTATGCGCATTATCGAATGTGCATTAAATAACGAGTTTGAATTTACCACGGGAGTTGAAGCGCCTTATGACCATGTAAACAAGCGATTCTCCGCATTTAAACACTTTAAAGCGCGTTTCATACAACCGGTAATGCGCTTCACCGTCTCCTGTGTATAGGGATTAGGCGTAAAAGCGATTGCGAGAAGATGCGCATAATCGGACAACAGGGCGTCAAACCGAATTCTTGTAGAGGGGACCTACAATTCTCATAAGCCCCCAATCAGCTATGCTTCAGGAAGGCTGCTCCAGAGGAATGTTTGGCGATGGCAGCAGGAAGGTGGAAGTCTGCACCGTTCAAAAGAAAGAAACATAGCAAGAGAGCACTGAGGTATTCCACCACCCCACCCCACCTGCAGTTTTTGTTATTTTTGCCAGCTGCCAAAATGTCTGACTCACTTAAGTGTCAAGGGAGGCTATGTCCTGCCACCCTCCAGTTTCTCAGCCACATATTTATCGCCCTGTTCATTCAGGGCTAAATCAGACGCCACGCTAAACGTGTAGCGTCTTGGTGGTCCTGACTTCTTCTTTCTCTAGTGTGAGCACGCAGAGGCCTGATCCAGACTGAGACCACCATGCATGATTTGAGAGAAGGGGGTTATACCTTCCCACCGAGCCGCTTTCCCCCCAAAACTTGACACACAGCCCCACACATAGGGCTAAAGAAAGTGGGGGACCTTCATTAGAGGTTTCCCCCCGCTTTCCTTAGCCTCCCCCTGGGGGGGATTTAGGATGGGGAAGTGGCTGTGTGGGAAGGTACCCCCCCTACTTGTGTGTGCCAGTTCCAATCCAAATCAGGCCCCCATGCGCCTACAGTAGAGTATGAAAAAAGTTAGGATAACCTAGACGCTACACACTTACCATGTAGTCTCTAGCTTTGAGACAAAAATTAGAATCCCAGACAGCATTTAGTACTATGTCTCCATGCCTAACAAAAAGTCTGGCACTTGGGGCTACAGAAGAGCACAAGATTCCCACAATTACTTTGTTATGAGCGATGTCCCAGAGAGTGGCAAATGTCATGGATTAGAACAGATTTAGGGCTGCCTTATATGTTAAAAAAAAGAAGAAACAGAAGCAGAAATTAACATCAGTGCTGGGGGGAAAACATTTAAAATAACGTATCAAGGTTGGTGGAAAATCCAGTCCTATGCCTATTTATTTATTTATTTCATTTCTAACCCGCCTCTCCATCCAGATCGAGGCAGGGAACAACAATAAATACAAATATAAAAACAACAAAATAGATAAACCATTAAAACAGATAAAAACAATACATTATTAAAAACATCTTAAAATTAAACTGGGTAGGCCTGCCGGAAGAGAGCAGTCTTCACGGCTTTCTTAAATTCCAGAAGACTGCTAATTTGTCGAATCTCCTCCGGCAGGCCATTCCACAGCCTGGGAGCAGCAGAAGAAAAGGTCCTCTGGGTAACACTCGTCAGCCTAGTTCTGGCTGAATGGAGTAAATTCTTCCCAGAGGACCTGAGTGTGCGGGGCGGATTATACGGGAGAAGGTGATCCCGCAGGTAACCTGGACCCAAACCATGTAGGGCTTTAAAGGTAATAACCAACACTTTATACATCTCCCGGAAACTAATTGGCAGCCAGTGGAGTGATTTTAAGATTGGTGTTATGTGGTCACCCCTAGGTGTACCGGTGACCAACCTGGCTGCCATATTTCGAACTAATTGAAATTTCCGGACTAGGCACAAAGGTAGCCCTATGTACAGCGCATTGCAGAAGTCGAGCCTCGAAGTTACCAGTGAGTGCACTACCATCTTTAGGTCTTCCAACTCTAGGAAGGGGCACAGCTGGCGTATCAGCCGAAGCTGATAGTAGGCACTCCTGGCCGTCGCATCTATCTGGGCTGTCATCTGGAGCGACGGATCCAGGAGTACCCCCAAGCTATGAACAGTCTTTCAGGGAGGGTGTAACCCCATCCAGAACTGGTTGACACACCTCTAAACCCAGATTGTGGCCTCTGACAGTGAGCACCTCCGTCTTGTCTAGATTCAGCTTCAGTTTGTTTTTCCTCATCCAGCCCATTACCGCCTCCAAGCATTCATTCAGAGGAGACACACTATCCTTAGCTGACGATGTTGTCGAAGGCATAGAGAAATATATTTGGGTGTCATCAGTATACTGATAGCACCCCACCCCATGCCTCCAGATGATCTCTCCCAGCGGTTTCATATAAATGTTAAACAGCATTGAGGAAAGGATGGCACCTTGTGGTACACCACATAGCAGCTCCTTCTTTGAAGAGCAGCTATCCCCAAGCATCACCATCTGGAACCTGCCCGAGAGATAGGACCGGAATTACTGAAGCACAGTGCCCCCGATTCCCAATACCCCCAGGCACTCCAGAAGGATACCACAGTCGATGGTATCGAAAGCCGCTGAGAGGTCCAGGAGTACCAACAGGGACACACTCCCCCTGTCAATACTCAGGCATAGATCATCCATTAAGGCGACCGTAGCGGTCTCAACTCCGTATCCCGCTCTGAAGCCGGTTTGAAATGGGTCTAGAAAATCTGTATCATCCAAAACTGCTTGGAGTTGGGAGGCAACCGCCCTCTCGATCACCTTGTCCAAAAATGGAAGATTTGATACTGGCCTGTAGTTATTAAGGTCCAGAGGGTCCAGGGAGGGCTTTTTTAGAAATGTTCTGAAATGCTTTCTCTTTCTTTCTTTCTTTCTTTCTTTCTTTCTTTCTTTCTTTCTTTCTTTCTTTCTTGTACATGATGATTAATATCCATGATTCTTGCTCAGAGCTCCAACATTTGTTCCTACGCGGAGACTAATCTCAACATATACAAACAAGTCATGTATAAAGCAGCCTCATTTGTTACGATGGCAGCTAAATGTTGTCATCTAGCTAAAATTTAGCTGCTAAATTATCTTCTTGACATCATATCAGACAAAACATTTCTGAATAGCCACTGTAGAGGTTGCTAAAGGAAGAGATTCTGTGTTTCTTTGAATGCAGGTCTCCTGATCCCATGGGTTATATTCTGCTATGATACAGAATTTGTGAAAAAAATAAATATGAATCAAGGTTCTTAACTTCTGCCTAAAAGGTGGCAGGAGGGGGACAGACTGCTCACAATTCTGCAGCCCACTCCAGATCTCGACTTGCACAGAATTCCAGGGCCAAATTAATGTATGAACAAGCCCACCGACATACTGGTAATTTGCCACAAGCCAATTGCATCAATACTGAATTACAAAGACCCTGTTCGTACGACATGCTAAGCCACACTTAAGCTGCTAATTGGTGAACATGTTTAAACCATGGTTATGTAGCCACTATGGTGAGGAATGGTTCACACAACACACTAAGCCGTAATGTTTAGCTCAAAATGCTTAACCACAGTGGTTTAGTTTGTCGTCTGAACAGGGTCAAACACAACTGAGGATCTGGGGATATTGAACAGCTGCACTGACAAATATAAAAACTGTATGCTGCAAATACTGAAATTTCCCCTTACAAAATTTGAAAAAGGCAACTTTCTAATACAAACTGCAAATCTGAAGATCTAAACAGAACTATAAATTTACAGCCACCAAATGGAAGCTTGGGGGAAGGATCAAACTCTTTTGCTGTTACACATGTTTCTCTTTTAGGAGTCTTTTTGTCTCCAATCCTACAAGCCGTAACCAGGCAACGCAGCTAGAACCATAGGAAATCATCAGAAGGAGAATCTCGGGTGAGGAGAGAGACCAACAACAACAAGCAGGGTTCTGCCCTTTTAGGCAAATTTCAGAACAGACAATGGAACTGAAGATAAAACATGAAAGCGTTCATTAACAACAGCATGTAATTTAGTTGTTACATTCAATTATTGCTAACATATTCTGCCTGCGCTCCTTACAGCCAGTATACTAATACAAAGGAGAATAATCCTAATACATTCTGGTTAATGTGGCTGAACAGGACTGCCGCCAGGGCTGGACCACCAGGTGCAGGACTGGAGTCCCACTGCCTGGAGGGCCTCACATGCAATTGCCACATTCGTTGTTGTTGAAGTTTCAGAAGAGCCCGACTCCCCCACCGGCCCTTTCTGCCTTCACTCTCCTCCTGCTCACTCTCCTTCCCACCCTTACCAGGCCACAGCACCTTTTCTCTGTCAACTTTTAGAAGAGTGCACTGCAGACATATGCGTGCACAGCACATTTCATTAGGGTGTGCACCCTGAGGATTTTTTTTTTTAAAAAAGCGAACACTTCTGGAATACTCATTCATAAAGGACATGATTTTTTATTCATTTATTTATTAAGCAATGTAGACACTGCTGCTTACTCCGCCCCTGACCCTGGGAGGGCCATTGCAGGTGGGCATTGGTGAGCTTTGTGGTAACACTGGCCAGAGGAGGAGCTTATGAGGTGATATTAGCCTTCGAGGTCCTTCCTCCTGGCCTCTTTGAAGCATGGCTCTTGGCAGAAAAGATCCCAGCAAAGCAATTTCTTTCCACTCCTGCTTCTGGGAGCAATGGTGGATTCTTGGGTCAGGGGGCGGGCAGCGAAGCAGCCAGAGGACCATTCCCGCTGCATCTGGATTCCCCTCTGGTTCCCTATTCAATGGCCTCCTCAATTCAGCACTTATTGCTTGAGACATTAAGGTGTGCCTGGGCACACCCAGCACACCCCTTGCACACGTCTATGATTGCAGAGCAAAGGCGAAGACATACCCGGCACTTTTATTTCTCTAGAGTGCCTCGAGGTGGCCCCACAAGCACTCTGGGGAAATCAAGATGCTGGACGCACCTTCGCTCTTCAGCATGCCCAAACACTTCTAAAAGAGAGAAAGAAAAGGTGCCATTGCCTGGTATGGGGTGGGAAGACAGTGAGTGGGAGAGCAAGCATTGGAAAGGAGGGAAAGAAAGAGGAGAGAGAGAACTCCAGGGAGAGAGAAAGCACCTGGAGACAAGAAACTAGGAGGGTTGAGTTCCCAGCAGTGTGTGTATTTCTCCAGAGGGCATCTTGCCCAAGGCCCTTTTAATTCTTCGTGCCGTCTTGTTCTTTACCGTAACATATATTGGATGGGATCCATCAGGATGCTCCTGCCACCATAAGGTAGGGGGTTGGATTTCAACAATTTCCCCTTTGGCCCCCTGGTGCCCTGCAAAAATCTGTTACAAAGGGCTGGGGGACCCTCTGAAACAATGTGATGAAGCTGAAGGGGAAGGGGAAATGGATGAAAATTGTGTCCCTCTCCACATGCACACTGGCTGAAGCCTTCACTTGATACTGGTCTTATCCATCAATGAACGGAGCCTTTTCAGAAGCCTAGCTAAGATCTAAGCCATTGGGTTAAATCAGCAAATCAAAATTGAAACAAGTATAATCTCTCTTTGGGTGCCTCTACAAGAGGCATTTAAAGCTCTTTCAAGGCGCATTTAAAAAATTACCTCTACAAGAACGGAGCGCAAATCGGGCGTAGAGGCGCGTTATCTCTCCGATTATGCGCATTATCGAATGCGCGTTAAATCGCGAGTTTTATTTTGCTCTGTCCGTTAAAGCGCATTTTGACTGTGTGAATAGGCGCTTATGCGCATTAACTACTTGTAAAGCGCATTTTGGACATCTGTTAATGCGCTTCACCGCCTCTCGCCGCCTCTCGTGCAGAGGGATTAGGTGTAAATGTGCTTCTGCGATTATGCGCATAATCGCCTAACCAGGCGCAAAAGCGAATCCTTGTAGAGGGGACCTTTCTGAGGTTAGCAGCATTACTTCACTTAGGTGTTTTTTTTCAATAGTCAAGAAAAAACACACAGTCAGACACTAATGAACTGTGTTTCTAAATAAAGCTCAACCCGGCCTAGAGCAAGCATTGCAATCATAATCATCCTTCTCCCTGCCACAACAAAATAAATGGTCTCTTTAAATTTTTTGCACACTCTCTCTAACTGTACATTACCCAGAAGTTACTTGACTAGAAAATATACCAGTGCCTATTTCTTCATAATTGTTACAAAAAAGAGAGACTTTTAAGAAGCTATACAGTTCTTAATATCTCAGCTGTGGAAATATATCAACAATCTGAAGATTCATGTGTTCCCCAATTGGCTTTTAAGAAACTACTTATTCAAGTTTACCTATGGCTCGAGTTTCAAGAAGCAGATGCTCAGGGAAACTCCAATGCACTTAGGATCTCCAAAATCCTATGCATGTTTACGCAAATGTAAGTTTCACAAAGTTTCCAAGTAAGTGTGCACGTGATTGCAGCCTTTATCCCTCAAGTAGACAGGCAATGTAATCCTATGCAGGCCTACTCAGATGCAATTCCCACTGAGTTAAATGGAGCTTACTCAGAGGTGTGTATAGTATGGGTGGGGAAACTTTTAATACCAGAGGGGCACATTCCCTTGTGGCTAACCTTCTACTAGTGGTGGGAGCCCCTCCCCCACAAAAAGTGGGTGGGCCCAAAGCAAAAGTGAGCAGGGTCACCCCATACTTTCTTTCGCATACACACATCAAATTTATATATGTATTTATTATTTATAATATTTATGTAGCACCTCTTCACGGGCAATGGGCAACAATACAAATAAAAACAATACATAATGAAATAAGCAATAAACCCATATTCAAACATTAAATCAACATTTATTCCTTAACCCACATGCATAACACAACAAGCCCCACTACCTAACTGCAGTGTGGGAAGGAGGCAATGAGTTGTTTGCGAAGGCTTCATGAATCACATCTGGCCAGTTCCCCACTCCTACTGTATAGGATTGCAACCTAACACTACCCAAATGGCAACCTACAAGCCTGATCCAATCTGAGGCATCAACTTCTTATTAGACATAAAGAGTCAAACCAAATTTGAATGAACAACGGGATCAAACTTTGCCTTTTCCCCCAAAATAGGAAGTGAACGCATCCTGCTGCCTTAACCCAAATTCAGAATAGGAAGAAGGTGGCATTGAAAAGAGCACGGAATGAAGATTTGGGTGGTAGGAGAAATTTTAGCAGTTGACAGTTGAGGGAGGGAGAGGGAATTAGCTGCATGGGAATGGGTTTATGGGATTTTATGTTCTAATTGCATTCACCCCAGACTTCAGTTTACTGTTGAATTTGTTTTCATTGTTCCTCAAGCAAACATCATGTCTGTTGTTAACCCCTGAGTAATTGCTTGTGAAACCATCACTTAAAGAGTTTGAACACATATCCCAGTACAAACATTTACACAGTGCTGTCAGCCATTTTGCCACTGAGGAAAAGGACAAGATGACACCCACTCACCCCACCTCCACGATGTGTGGACATCTGAGGCAGTGAAGACCTCTACAAACGTGAGGTCTCCCTACTTCAAACATCCACACTAAACCATGGATAGCGGGGGCTTGAGGAGAAGACCTTTGTACATGCTTTATACTCAGACAACATGGGGGCTTGTGCCAACACGAGTTTTTGCACTATAGGGTGTGCCTCCCTGGTGCTGCAATGTTCACCACTTTCATTAGCTTTTATAATTGTTGCTGAAACCTGTTCTTTCTAAACTTTGGTTCCAAGTGTCAACATATACATAGTTGTTTATCATAACAGTGAGGTTATTGTGATAGGATATATCCACAGAGGTTAAGCCTGAAGGGTTCCAGGTGGTGTAGAGTGTTCAGAGTCTGAGGTAGGAAGCTCCAAGAGCATTAATGGAACCTGGCAGTAGTGTGTGAGTGTGTGTGCACATGCATCATATGCGTGGTTGAATGTGAATGGGTATGTGACTTAATTTAAACTTTGGTCGGCTTTTACCAAACATAGTATATCTTTCAACTTTTACATAATTACCAGGATTAATATACTGCTTTCTCTTGTACGCACTTCCTATAGGCAATTCTGTCACTACAGTGTTTTAGGAACAGCACAAGATATCACAATAATGTTAATCACTTCATCGCATGTGCAATTTAGTATCATAATGCAAATGATATTTACGTTTTCCCTCATATGTAAACCGCCCAGAGAGCTTCGGCTATGGGGCGGTATACAAATGTAATAAATCAATAAATAAAATATGCTGCAACTGTAATTGAAACTGATAGATCTGAATGTGTAGAATCAATTTCTGGAACTCTTTTGGCCTGAACTAAACCAGAACAAAAATGGAATAATTTCATACAGATCTAAACATTTTGAATCGGAAAACAAAAATATAATGATCCTATTCCCTAGTCAGATATGGAGATCCAGTTCAGACGTAACAGGGGCGCTCCAATAAACAATTAAACTGCTTCAACAAACTACTGTGGGACACTTATAAAAGCCTAAGCCAGGATCCTATCCTGTCAATAGCAATCACACGTTTATCATTCTGTCCAACAAGAGGCAGCAGTACATATACTTGTACAGTAATATTTGTGATGAAATGTGCATTTTGTGTTAACTTTTTTTAAAAAAAGAACAATAATATTTTAGCCATAATATATAAATCAGTTTATCATATTGAACCAAACTCTAACCAAAATACCTCCAAGCCACAAATACTTAGAACAGTTAGGGTGCAATCCTATGGTCCGTGGGAGGGTGTCCCAGGGTGCATAGGATTTTACAGGACTCCCTTTCACTGGTAGAGAGGGAGATCCACCACTAGAGGTCTCCTTGTTTTAGCATTCTTGTTTGGCATCCCCACATACTGTTTTAGGTCTTTCCTACTATAAGGGTGAGATCCTCAGGGCCAGAGTCCAAATCCAGCCCTCCTAGGTTTTCAAGATGGCCAGGCCCCCTTCCCCTGGCCCAACCCCCTTTTCCCTAACCACCAATCATTGGTTGGCTTCCCAGCTTTGGTGCAGTGCTTCCCCATTCTAAAAGGTGGAAATGCCTCTCCTAAGGCTTAATTACTGGCAGTAAGAGCTTTAAGCTATAATATGTTAGTTATTTATTTTGTATTTTGGCTCCACTCAGGCTGAGAAGTTTGCTGCACCCCTGTACTACTAGTTAAATTATATGCTCTTGAGGCCAGCATTTAATTACAGAGGGAGTCCAGCCCCCTTACCTTTCGTGATTCCCCCATACTACTGGTTTTAGAAAAGATACAGGAGGACATGATTTGGCTAAAATCGAGTGACAGGACTTGTGGATTTTACTAAGGTCCCCATAAATTTTCACCCATAACTCGAGCGCTGTTGAAGTCTGGGATTCACTTTAACCCATTTGTGCAGCTAAAGCCTGAAAGATTTATCTACTGCTTTAACAAACCTGATATTTCTACCTAAAACCAAAATCTAAATAAAACATTGCTTCTCAATGTATCTAAACTTAAACTTTAGTATTTGCTTCAGGGGTGTGGTCCTGTATTGAACCCATGAGGACACATCTCTTATATAAACAGCAATTTGAGGTTAGACTCTGCATAGGCCCTGAAGTGGGCACTTTCGATTTCATGTGTGGAAGCAGTGACGAGAAACAGCGACATTCTAAACCCACATCACAGTTCATTAATTCATGATTCCCTCCCCCCACTTCTTTAACGAAAAGGGCTTTGCATTTTCAGAGACCACAAACTATTAAATACAAAACATGCACCTCTGCTGTTAAACCCCTTGGCTCCAATTATGTGGCTGAGCCTACATATGCTTACTCAGGAGTAAGTCCAAGTGCGTTCACTAAGAATTACTCCCATGTAAGTATGTGTAGGACTGAAAACTAAAACATTCAATTGAAAAGTGCAAGTGACAACATTTAAACACAACATACATAATGAGAACTGAAATTAGGATTGTATGAGAAAGTTATATTCTGCAGAAATAATAATAAACCACTCTGTCCATATTGACCAGAATCTAAAGAAGTGTGAAATTAGTTCCATGAGCCCGGGGATTTCGTATGTATGTGTGTTTATTTTAAATCACAAGACTATTTTGATTGGTGTAATTTACAGTACTCATATTTTAAATCACAAGACTATTTTGATTGGTGTAATTTACAGTACT
This sequence comes from Anniella stebbinsi, assembly GCA_029215795.1. NCBI lineage: Eukaryota > Metazoa > Chordata > Lepidosauria > Squamata > Anniellidae > Anniella > Anniella stebbinsi. The sequence goes on along the minus strand of JARDYH010000005.1, from coordinate 85,244,513 downwards.
CATCAGACTCTCACCTATTCAAAGAAGATTCAACCCTTGCCCACAGAAACTGAAGCTATACAGTCCTAATAAAGTCTCAAAGCACTTTCAGAGGTCCTGGCTACATCACCAGTGCCAGTCAACACAAGAACGATCTGTTTTGGTATTCCTTTACATTTTGTATTATTGATTTTTATTTTATTTGTACTATGCCTTTCTACCAAAAAATCAAAGCCTGATAAAAACAATACGCAAATACATTAAAGCACAATTTAAAGCAATTAAAAAATGCAGCAATAACAGAGTAAAACCAGCATCCAGTTCTACAGAACCACTTACACACCAAAGGCCCACTTGAATAAAGGGGAGGGGGTGCTAGGGAATGACAGCAGAGAGGGAATGAACCTAACCTCCCTCAGCAGGGAGTTTCACAGCCAAGGAGTGGCCACTGAGAAGGCATTCTTTCGCGTTGCCACCAATCAGGTAGCCTGGTCCCAAGCCATAAAGCACTTTGAATACTGCCCAGAAACAAACTTAAGCTACTGTAACCAGTCCCGGTCGACAGCCTAGCTGTAGCATTCTAAACTAGCTGAAGTTTCTGAAACATTTTCGAAGCCAGTCTCTTGTAAAGCACAATACCGCAGTCCAAATGGGATGCAACTAAGGCATGCATGACTGGCCAGATTAGACATCTGTAGGAACGGGCACAGTTGGAGCACTAGCCTCAGCTGAGGAAATGCACTCCTGGCCACTACTGAAACACTGGAATCCAGGTTCAAGGCTGTGTCCAAGTAGTACAGGATCCCACATTCCAAGAAATGCAGCATCTCCCACTTGTGGAATTTATTTGTCCTTGTATCAAGAGGAGTGGGGTGGGGGTGCAGGAGAAGATATTTGTGAACCTAAGGCTACAACATGAGGGGAATATCATCTATATTCTCCTCAGTCATCAAAATGGATGCTAGATGCGTAAAAATACAAATACTCTAACACCTTTGGGGTCCATAAGCCCTTTAGCAGCATACTGGCAGTACTTGCTAATGCAAAAGAATAGTGCTCATCTCTTGAAGCCAAGAGCTTTCATACTAAACATCCCTCTTTTTCCCAGAGATAACTGCCTTCCAGCTGGCTCCTCTCTTCAGAGTTCAGCATTACACCCACAAAGTGTTCCCTCCAGAACCCCTCTACATGCCTGCATCACCACCTTCCTTGCCAAGTGCTTAATGCACATCTGCAAATAATTAAACAGCTAAATGCTAAACAATCATAAAATTCTTTGTGTGCGATGTTTTTTCTTTTCTTTTCCATAACTGCATATGAAGACGTGGTGCCTCACATGCTGCCTGATAGCACAGAAACCAGCAGGGTCCTTATTCCAACGATGTTAGTACTCTTGTGACTATGTAGTTATGGAACCCTAAGAAATACCAGCATAGGAATCAGTTCCCAAAGGCTCCTTTAAGTTACAACAGACACTGCATTTCCTCAGTGTTTTTAAAAAAATCAGTTTTAAAAAGTCCTTGCTCTGGCACTTTTAACTTCAACTGCTCTAGCCTTTCTTATTCTCAGATAAGGGTGCCAGGATATAGAAGCAAATAATAAAGGCTCAAGCCAAATGTGAAGGACGGCTCTATCTTGTCAGATTCATATGCTTTACTTTCTCTATCTGGAGGTAGCCAACACTTTAGAATACCACACGTATAACTGTCTTTTGCTGTTCACAGCCCAGAATGTTAACATGCAACATCCCTTCAGATAAATCGGGGGGGGGGGGGGGGGGAGGAGCCTTGGAATATTGAAAGATTTTCTCAAGAAAGCCATATTGGAAATCACTCTAAAAACTCAGTTCTAAAATATTTGGAAGTAAGTCCCAGATGAAATTAAGTGTGGCTAGGATCATAGCTTAAGTACTCAGGAACATTTATCTTAAAATTATGGAATGTTGGAGTACAGTTCCCATCATCCCCCAGTCCGCATGACCACACTGACCGGAAATGATAGGGGTTATAGTCCAACACATCTGAAGGGTATCAGATCAACAACAGACAAACCCAGATGAAGCAAAGCACAAATCAACATTACATATGCAAAATAGAGATGCATCATGATGCACATACAAATTCAATGATCACCTCACCTAAAATAAGAGAGCCTTGGGAGTAGGAAATATTTTTTCCTTTTTAGTCGTAGTCTAGTTGCTACACAGGGATGATAAAAGGGACAGATTAATGAGACAGTTTTGCCAGGTGTAAGGGTAAACATTACAAGAATTGAATTCTCCTCCATAGGGGGGAAAACCTTTTCCTTCTGCTCCTCTATAGGGAAAAATGCTTTCCTGCTGAAAGATTAGAAAACTAAATTAGGGACCTTTCTAGCTGAACCATCTCCTTGAGATGCTAGTTTTCTACATGCAGGGCTGCTGAGGGAGAAGTTGGTCAAGAGAAGATCCAAATAGAGACGCAGGTAAGAAATAAATTTATTATTATTATTATTATTCAGTCGTGAAGACTCCCACCTATAGAATGAAGCTGTACAACTTAGAAATAGGTTTACTTCTGCATCTGAAGTTTATGAGAAGTAGGCCTTTGTCAGTACTGACAGTGGGCTGGCTCCTCAGTTTCAGCTGTTCTTTGACTGGCTACTTTTATTGGCCACCCCATCAACCCCAATGGTATTGTATAAGGTAACGTCATGATCGGAGGTCTGTATTTTCACGATATTCCGTTATGCATGCCCAAGTTATACTAGATCACATATAGGCAAGCTGCGGGTGGCATGCAGCCCTTGGCTGCTCTCTTTGCAGCCACCAGAGACTCAGGGTGCCCCACCCACTTTTCCCAGCCACCCAGCAGATCAGCCGTTACCTGGGGAATGAGGAACAGATCACTGTTACCCTGCTGCTAAAGCAGCAATCTGGATTGGATTTGCTTTGCGTAGAGAGCGAGAATTTAATCTTGCCCCTTTCGCGGTGATTGCAATTTAGAAATCACTGTTTCCTTGCTGCTAATAGATCCTTAGACATAGGTGGGGGGTGCCCTAAACCACGGTACAGAGAAAACCATTTCTAAATAAGTTCATAATCCATCTACTCTATCCCGTACAATGATGTAAGCCTGCCTGAAGATGGTACAGGAAACAAAAAAGGTTTCAGCAGTCAGAGAGTGTAACATCTGCTCTGCCCCAGCCTTACTCTTCCCCATATATATGTATCCCCTCCAGTGACTGCTCTAGTCCCTGCTAGAAAAGTTGAGGTGTGCCATTACACAGATTTTGTTAAAGGCTCTAGCCATTGTCAGAGTTTAAATTCTCTGGTAGGGACTAGAGTGGCAATATTTTCTTAATCTTGTTAAAGATTAAGGAAGTCTGTCCACGTCTGCCTGACCTCCATTATTTATCCTTACAGATGACCAGGTTTCTCATTGTGAATTTGAGATGCAGAAATCTATACTCCATGGCTGCAAACTAATGATCTGTAAGAATGTAGCAAACCACAAAAAAAGGAAGAATACAAGATAACCAATAAGCATGAATCACGTTGAGTGTATATGTACTCATTTCACTAGCATTACTGATAAGAAGCAGGAAAGCAATAGTCTTGATTAATCTTAATAATTCAGACAGAAGTATAAAACTGTACTTATCCATGCAAATGCTCTTCCCACTCACACAAATTGCACAAATCAAAGAGTTCAAACAAGGTTAAGAACCAAGCCTGCAGACACGTTACCCAAATGAAGTTTGGATTAAATGGAAAAGTTGAAGCATATTAATATTAAAAATAAAAATCATGCAACTCCGTAAATGTATTTACCCATTATAGAGACCACTACCGTAGCATCACAGTTAAGAGTATGAGCTAGAAGTCTCCGATTCAAACCTCAACTTAGCTATGAGCTTTTTAGGTGGCCTTGGGCAAGCCACTGCCTCTCATTTTCAGTTCCCCATTTGTAATATGGCTACAGCAATACTGGTCTATCTTACAAGGCTGTTGTAAGGATAACTAGGACTGGAATCCTATGCACACTTACTTGGATAAAAGCACCATTAAACACAATGGGACACACTTTCAAGAAAACATACATAAGATTGGGCTGCCAGATAGTGTGAAGCACTGGCAGGAACTGAGGGGAGGAATGGGATACTATAAGCATACTATATTTTAGTGTTACTATTATTTGACAAGATATGGCCCTCTGCCGCTCAAATAACAGCTGTGATTACTTATTCATTTGGCAGGATCTGCTCGAAGATATCATGTCACTAATCTTACCTCTTGAAAATTATTGCCAATTCTTTTGTACAGTTGACTAATTTATTTCTAATGTACCTGTAAAACAAAAGAAAGACTTCTTTGATATAAACCATTAAGCGTCCATGCCTTGGAAGAAATCTCAAGCTTTTCTCTTCCTAAAGAGTACAAATCTCTGCAGGAGAGACAGCAAATGGATGACCAGAAGGTTCCTAGTACCACCCAAATATGCAAAAAAATGTTGCTCACTACTGCTAAACAAAATAAATGTTCTTGGAATGCTGATATTATGAAGGGAGTGTGAGATGAATACCCACAGATTAAACGTTACTAACACTACACTGGTGCATATATGCAAATTCAGTGTATCTAGTACAAGAAGTAAGCAGAAGTTGCCATCCGTGCTGTGCTAAATAGTTACTTTTATAAGTATTTTCAATAAATGCAGCAGTTACATATAAAAACCAGTTCTCTGCTCTAAGATTTCCAAAATGTATCTACATCACTGCAGATAGACTGTTGGAGGGTTCCTCGTCCACCCACTGTCTAATATTAACAGCAGGAGGCAAAATAACATTCTTAACTAGTTATGTTTTGACTCCCTACAATCCACATCAACAGGGAAAGATAAATGTCTTGTAAGTACCTAAACACCTGATACTTTAGCACAAGAAGGTGGGAAAGACGTCCATTCCATTTGTTTAAAAATGCCAAAGGGCAAGAAAAAACAGAGATGACAAAGAACTAGAGTTTAAAAGGGGAATAACTTGATATGAGGGTGGGAGGAGTGGAAGAATAATGAGGAAGGACTTTTCACTGAATCTGGATATTTGTTTAGTAGTTAAAAAACAAAATCAACTTCACATTTTCAGCTAAAGTGGAACTTCAGCCTCAGAATCTGAAACTAGATATAACACAAAGTATTAATGTTTATTTACACAAATATAAATTAACTACCAACGGCACCACTGGTCCAATCAATCCACTGTAAAGAAGCACATTGCCTTGAATTTTAGGAAACCTTTCTACCCGTGGAAGGATAGATGAAAAAATCTGATACCAACATCTGTTTCCTCGGAAGGAGTTGTACATAGTACATGCTTAACTCTTCCCACTGAATTCAATGGGACTGAAAACTCTTAATTGGCTTCTTGGATAATGCAAACCACTGCATTCATGAATCATGAATAACAGACTGTGGTTGAATGAGAACATGTAATGCAGAAATAAGCAACTATTTAGACTCAGACTTCAGTTACCACTTCCTTTGGGAATTACTACTGCCAGAAATGAACTACTAGTACGAATTCTGATTCTATTTTATTCTGTGGCATTTTGGGGTGCTGGTTTTAAAGATTTTTCTTATGCTCATAAACTATGTGCAAGACTATGTCAACCACAATCAAATGGAAACATTACTGATATTCAACACCTGAGAAACACTAGTCTTTCAGAGCTTTGAAGGGAATATGATAAATCTGTTGTCCTATTGTACACATATTCATTTTCTCTGTCCCATTATGGCCTCTGGTCAAATAGGCTTTGCAGGTTTTTGAAGCATTCAAAACCTATTCAACCAGCATACTTAGTGGGATAAGGAAAAGTGAACATCTGTATCACAATGTACTTGTTTCTTCTTCCCCCAAAACTTTCAGTGTAATTCTTTCAATCTGTACACTGCCTGTATTTGCATAGCCTGGCTTGAAAGCCACAAGCCTGGCTGAGTACTGATGCACAACATCAGTGATCTATATCACATTGCAAACTGTTTGTACACAGGGATATGCAACCAAACAATGGGATGATCCACACTGCTCTATTCCCAAAGCCTGGGAAACTCTTATGTAAAGGAGTATTGTGTGTTCTACTTAGTGAGGCTGACCTTATGCTACCATCCCCTACTACCAAAGCAAGTTTGTAAAATCCTGAAGACTTTCTCTCTGGAGCACTTGAAAACTAAGAAGGTAAAACATGTGACTCTCGCTGACATAGTCTGTAGGTTTTGCATTACAACCCCCACCCCCCAAATTCATACATGGCCAACTCAGGCTGCCTCTACAAGAGGCATTTAAAGCTCTTTCAAGGCCCATTAAAAAATTTACCTCTACAAGAACGGAGCGCAAATCGGGCGTAGAGGTGCTTTAAACATCCGATTATGCGCATTATCGAGTGCGCGTTAAATAGCGAGTTTTATTTTGCTCCGGCCGTTAAAGCGCATTTTGACTATGTGAACAAGCGATTCTCCGCATTAACTACCTGTAAAGCGCATTTGAAACAACCCGTAAGGTCACCTGTTGAGTGCTCAATTACCTCCTGCATACAAGCATTTACGATAAAGCGCTTCAGCGATTATGCGCATAATCGGCTAACCAGGCGTCAAACGGAATCCATCTAGAGGGGGCCTTAGGAAAAAACTTCTTGCATCTGATGAAAGGGACTCTAATCCATGAAAGTTTATATTATATATAATTTTGATAGTCTTTAAGGTGCCAGAAGACTCTGTGGTTGTCACTTGAAGAAACCATGTAAGAAAAAACACTGGCATCTCTGGAGAACTTCAAAGTAATTGGGGAGATGGCTAAGGAGCACCAGGCAAGCCATACAGCCAAAGTAAGTCATACTCTTAATTCCCTGCTCCTTTTCTGGGGATCACACGAAATTTGCAGCATTCCCCATAATACGGAGTATCCCGTTTTCTTGTGTCACGGAACAAGCGTAACAGAAGCTGACTGTCTCCCCACCTTGAGTCGCCTTGCAACTTCAGAGACCAAATAAATGCTGTGTGAAGTAGGATCAAGTCTTCTGCCTTTCCCAATGAGTCGAGGTGCCATGAGTCAATGCTTTGTTCGGTGCTTCTCTCCCCCCCTCCCCCCACTTTCCCATCTCCAACTCAACGTAGCTTTCCTGCCTCAAGGTCCTACTCCTGACGTAGGCAGAGGATGGTTAACATGACTTGTCAGGGCCACTCAGAACCCAGTGCACAGCTCTGAAGAAGCATTCCAGGGTTTCATATTTTGAAAAGCCAGCCCTGTGAGCAGCTGTGATATTTTAGCTGTATTTATCCCAAGGGAGGTACTATGTGCTCTTTTCCCAAATCACTCCACTCAAGGTAGGCTGTGGGTTGTCCCTCGGTCAAATGAGGTCAAATGAGGAGCGGATGTGAAGCAAACCAGGAGTTAAAATTTATGTGATAGCTACCATCAGCCTGCCCACCCCAAGATATGTTGGACTATAAATCCCATTAACCCCAGCTGTCATGCTGGCTGGGGACGATGGGAATTGTAGCCCAACAGGTGGGGGAAACAGGAAAACTGGCTACCATTGTCCTGCAGGCGTTTAGCCTGCTGCCGCTTACCTGGAATCCAAGCATTTCCCAAGCCCTGGGCCTCATCCACTACCGCTCAGACATTCCACAGGTAGGGAAAGAAGTTTCCTCTACAGACATCTCCCCTTTCCTTTACTCCCCCGCCCCCAATGGCATATATCAAGTCGCTGGTGGCCGAAGCGATTTACCTGCCGCTGCAACCGCTGCCGAGAAGACGGCCGCCTCGTCTGGTCTCCTGTCTGTCCCCTGAGCCGCCCCTGAAAACAAGTAAAGCAGGAGTTTATTATCGTGTGGGAACATCCCAGGCTCCAGCTCGACCCAGCGATGAAGTCATCCCCCGCCGCTTTTCCATTGCGCCTCCCAGACCCGCACGTTGCCGGCGGCCTCGGGTTTCGCCGGTGTCCCGTGTTCATAACCCATGCTGGGCAACACGAGCGCCGTACCAGGGAGCAAGTCCCACTGAACTCAATGGGGCTTACTTCAGAGCAAGCAGGTCTAGGCTCGCACCGTGATGCGCCCTTGGCGCAGGGGGCAGCGGGAGGGAACGGGCGGCACATGGCACAGCCGGAGTGGGGACCAGGGATAAATAGGAGGGGCGGGGGGAGGAGAGGTGGGCGAGGGGCAGGCTGGCAGACCTGGGATCTGGCAGGAGAGCAACAAGCCCCGGAGTGGCAGAGGCAAAAGGGCGACAGCAGCAGCCGGTCTGGCCCCCGCGATCCAGACCAAAGCAACGTCAAAGGCGCCCCCGAGGCGTGCCCTGGCCCTGCCCTGCCTGCGAGAAGCGCCTTCCACGGCTCGCCTAAGAACACGCAGCCCACCCCGCCTGCTCGTTCTGCGTTTTCTAGAACAGCCCTGGCATTTCCAGCCGGAGCTGCGCCGCTTCCTCCTCCCACTTTGCTGATGCGCTTGGCGTTCTGCGCTCCTATTGAGCGGTTGCCACGTCGGAAACTCCGCCTTCTCGTCACTGGCACAGGCTTCCCAAGCATCCGGACGGTACCGTAACGCTTGCAATAGCCGCCCACCTGGAGCTCTGGAGAAGGGTGGCAGTCACGGAGCTGTGGGTCGACCAGGAACGCTGTGACTGTGTCCTGGACAACCACATCTAGTATAACTCAGTCTTACCGTGAGAGCTGGGTTTTCTTTTACAGCTTTCCTGCCATTTTTAAAAATAGGCATGCCTTAGGCCAGGAGTAAGAAAGGCCTGGCCCTCCAACCAGTACTGGACTGCAAGTCCCATAATCCTTCCCGATTAGCTATGCTGGCTAGGGCAACGACATCTGGAGGGCCACACCGTCCTCATTCCTGCCTCAAGTGCTCTTGGAGCAAAGGACATTTCACAGCCTAGGATGACAGATAAGAACAATGGGGAAAGAGATGGACAGTCCTCATCCAGTTTGCATGTGAGGGGTACTTGAAATGCTAAATGTTGCCCAAAATATGCCTACCAAATTTTATTCTGATGGCTTGTGTTCTGTTTTTATTGTGTGTTTTAATTCCTTTTGAAAACAAACATGTGGATCTTAGCGGTATTTGGACTTGAAGCATAGAATTGTGTTCTGAATGTGTGCACCAAATGTCATTTTGATATCTCCATGCTCCATGCTGATATCTCCAAACTAACAGGCAAACAGAATGCTGAATGTTCAAGTTAAACCACAGGTCTTTGGTTTATCTCACTTCTGGCAACCAGTTATTTACATGGTGTCAAGAGGGAAAAGCAAGCTATTTGGGGGGAATTTTCTTGGGTCTTTTGGATGGCAACTTCTATCATTCAGAATCCCTCAGTAAGCAACAACTGTTTGAAGCTTGTAGGATTTGTGAATAAGAAATGCAAAATAAATAAGAAATACTTCAGAAGAGTAGAAGTGTCAGGGCCAAGCTAGAGTTTACATGGGATTTGCATGTAACAGTCTCCAGTTTGTTTTGTTTTTAATGAAAAGTAACCAGGAGTTGCTGAATGGGGGTAGAGGAACAGCTATGCTTTCCCTTTCCCATTTTTCCACCTCTAGCCACAGACTTGTGGCAGTAAGTTATTTATTATCTCTCTCTTTCATTTCTGCTGTGGAAGTCAAGGTAGCATAGTGAGCAGGGGTGGACTAGATGACCTCCGAGATACCTTTCAACATTTTGATTCTAAAATTGGGGTTTGGATAGGAGAAGGTTAATGGACTGCAGTAATTTAGAATGACTGCTAGAGATGTTACCTTAATAATTTTGGGAAATATCTCTTTGGTGCGTAAACTATAGGTGACATGTTATCATGGGAAGTAATTAGCTGGCAGATTGCTAAGAACTGACCTTCTGAATGACTAGCAAATACCAAAAAGGTATTAGCCGCTGCCAACCCACTGCAGTGAAAGCACGGGGTTTTGCTTAAGGTGGTGGCAACCCAGCGCTGTATAGGCAGCCCCTTTTTCTGCTGCGCTGACTACCTTGGTGGATACAAGTGTGATTTTGAAAACAACAACTATCAATGACAAGCAAGGTAGCATCATGTTTTAATAGCACAGCGGCATCCAGGCCATGGTCTAACAATGAGATAGTTAAAAAAGGGTAAGTAATTTTCATATGTGTCCCTTCTTCTTAAATCCATTGTATCTTTAAGTTTGTAACCATCCAGAGTTAAGATGTTTATATGGCTTTTCCTGCATAAGTCTACACTCCCTTAGACCATAAAGGATGTTTATGCGTGCATCTCCTTTTCCTCCTTGGTACTCCTAAAGAATCAATTCTTCCCTCTCCTTTTTCTTAAATATACCTATTTTAAGAACATTTTCATTGATGTAATATTCCATAATGAACAAAAGGGACACTTTTTTGCGAGATGCCTTGGGGAGCTTTTTGGCTGAATAGCTGCGTAGTAATAAACTATAACACATCATAACTTTAGCAATAAGTAACTAAACAACCAAAACCTTCTGCCTGGGCTTCCAGTGACCAATCAGGGGTCGCCTTCTGCCCGGAACACCTCCCCAGTGATGCTGGAGCGATGTTCGCTCCAGCCTAAAAAGTCGGAGCTTCGCAGGAAAACCCCACAGTGGCTTTGAAGTGACTGCTACATCGTATAACCGACGCAGCACCCACCGCGGGGGCTTTCAGAGCATATAGACAGCCCCACAGTATCATCCCAGTTTACCCTCAGCCAAATCTAGTGATAAGGGATGATGACATGCAGCCTGTGTGCTTCATGACTAAGGCTCAAACTGCATGTTACACAGCAGCCCCGGCAGCCTGTTCTCTATTGTAAAGCAGCACTGGGAAGGAACTACATGCATCAGAGAAGAGAAGGGAGGAAAGGAAATGTTCCCCTGTCTAGCTTTCTCCTCCTGAAACTGTCCCCTCCCTGGTTGCTATGTGATAAGAATGTGATAGAGCCATGGTGGCAGACCATTCTTGTTTAAGTCGGCCTTCTCCAACCTGGTGCCCTCCAGATAGGAATACAGGAAGCGGTTTTATACTGAGTCAGACCATTAGTCCATCTAGCTCAGTATGTTGACACTGATTGGCAGCTGCTCTCCAGGGTTTCAGGTGGGATTCTTTTTCTCACTCTACCCGGAGAAGCAAGGATCGAACCTGGGACCTTCTGCAGGCAAAGCATGTGCTCTATCACACTGAGCTATGGCCCTTTTAATATTTTAGACTTCAACTCCCTTGAGCCCCAGCCAGCATGGCCTGTGGTCAGGAATGCTGGGAGTTGTCGTCCAAAATATCTGGAAGGCCCATGGTTGAGGAAGGCTGCTTTATGTTAAGAAAAGCTTCCCTCTCTGGGGGATGTTGAAACACAACATCCACGATTCCACACACAGTATCTGGAATCATGACAATGTGTGAAGCTGGGGAGCTGAACATGGAGGCGCACTCAAGAGATCACAAACAACCTGCTTTGTGATGGCAGCTAGAACACCGTGCATGGGTGTGCTTCCACGTAGCTCTACATTCTTTCAGTTCCAATATTGTGTATCTACTCTACCATCATCTTGCACCTTTGGAGTTTGCAGCTTATGACAACCCCATTTACAGGTTTTCCAAGAAAAAAAGATTGTTTATTGTACTTTTAAACTGCCCAGTAGCCCAATATTTATTTATTTATTTATGTATGTATTACGTTTCCATACTGCCCAATAGCTGGAGTTCTCTGGGTGGTGTACAATACATTATAAACAAAATACAGACAATAAAACAATGAATAAAAGCAACATGTAATAAAACTAAAGTAAGACTAACAACAAAGAGTTTTTAAAAATCCAGAACATAAAACCAAAGTAAAATCAGCAGCAATAAAAGTGCAATGATCTAAAAGCACTAAAAACAGTTCTTAAAATGCCTGGGAGAATAAAAAGGTGTTTTCCCCTGGCACCAAAATGAGCATAATGTAGCCATCTGGTGAGCCTCTCTGGGGAGGGTGTTACAGACTGGGGCTACCACTGAAAAGGCCCTCTCTCTTGTAGTTACCTGTCTTGCATCATTTGGCAGGGGCACCTGAAGCAGGGCCCCAGATGATGACCTTAGCATCTGGATAGGTAAATTTGAAAGAAGAGACTCCATCAGGTAAAAGGTGAAGAAACTGACAAATCTAGAGTAATTTCAACAGCTCAAAGGAGGGCTTTCTTCATTGTTCTTTATGAGAGCCAGTCCACTATCCTCTAAGAAAGAATTTCAATTTGGGAAATGATAAACTCATGGAATTAGCATTATTATCATTATTAGGATTTCTAGCACACCTTTTAGTGTGTATACTCTCCCAAGGTGAGTTACACATCAATAAATACATAAACTTTCCAACATTTAAAAGTCCAATATATAGGATTAAATGGCAGTGAAGCGATGACCAAATGCCGCACAGATCTCTTTGCAGCATGAGGAATTTAGTGCAGTGTTTGTCTACAGGCTATAATCAGTGTCCTTTGATTTCTTGCTTCAGTTCCTGGTGATTTTCACAGATGTCTATGTGGTTCATTCATGAGAAACATGAAAAATACACAGATTACCTCCAATAGAAACCACTTTCCACTGAATACACAGATGCATAACAATAGATGCATTTAAATAGCATGATTAATATTTTTTTGCTCTGCTGTCAGATAAAAGTATTGTGATACAATAGATAAAACTATATACTGATATTTCATCTATCAGAAATGTGTTCACTCACAGTTCTTTAGAACTGTTTTCTTCTAAGGACTATATAAATTCTTAAGGATTGTGCTGATGTTAAATGACAGAATAAGGCCAGCATCTGGCTTTGAAATCTCTCTTCTAGTTGGTTTGGTTTATTTTAGATTTTGAATTACCTCTCAACAGTAGGCAGCACTGTATCTAGAATAATCACATTTAAAATACACTGGTTATGCTGAACAACATATACCTCATGTATCAGTTTCAAGGTCCTAGTCCTTATTATTTTAATGCCTTCCACTGTTCTGTGATTGCATCTTCTCCCTTTTCTCTCTTTACAGCCTTTTTGCTTATTCTGTGAAGCACAAGCTCATCCACTTGTCTCCTCCCACTCCTGTCATCGTTTATTCTGCCATATTGCTTTTTATGCCTAAGCAACCTTACCTTTTCTAGAAATCTCTCCCTCTCTTCTGCTCATCCAAATCACTCATCAAGACTCACTTAACAAAGCCATCCTTGGATCATGACAATTTCACGTTCTGTAGTCCATCTATTAGATCTGATTCACCACAACACATCCTCTCCTCAGTATACCTTAGCCCTGTTTAGGCATCTCCCTCCATACATGCTCAGACAGCATGAACAGAAGAGTGGGGCTGTGCACACTAATTCTGCCACCATTGTCCTCATCCCCACATGATATAGCTCCAGGCCTTGGCATATTCAGCAGAGCACAGTTAGAACCCTCCATGTGATTGGGAATCCTAGGCAATCAGGATCCCTGATCATGTGGAGGATTCTAAGAATTCTAAGGATGTGCAAAGATTCCCCCTTCAGAAATTCTCACTCAATGGATGAAAATCTGAGGCCTCATTGGTGTCAAGGATATTGCACATGGCTCCTGTTCCTCACTCCATGCATTCTTGGGATCATCTGAACGGGGCTGTTGCCCTTCCCTGATCTCGTCTTCTGTCCCCATGTTGTCCTCCATGAGAGAGTTGTGTGAACGGGCATCATGGCAGAAAGGCCTGGGGCCTCATCCATAAGGTTATGCAGCTACTCAGTGTTGCCCCCAACATGTCTGCCAAGAAAAGCCTACATACTTAGGTCGTTATTACACAGGCAGTTTTAAGCACACCCACCATGGCTTTGCTGCACTTCTTCAGCACTGGACTCACATGACATTGTCCCCTCCTGCTGCTCTCTCACACTGAGGTCGTAGGTTTTCGTTTCTGTTTCAATTTAACCCCTCAACAGGCAAAGTCCAAAACAGGCACAAAGTTCAGTAAGCCAAGCTGAGGTATCGCAGCTGTACCAACCACGTGTGATTCAAAACCCTAGACTCGAATACGAAACGGAGGGGGAAGCCGCAGAAGCAACCCGGGGGAGGGGGGGATTGTAGGTGTGATAAAGCCCTTAAGCCATGTTCAGGTGTGAAAGAGAATGCATGTGGGTTTAAAGTGCAGACTGGTCCTCTACCCCACACCGTTGGCCCCACTCCTTGATGTGCGTGTGTTTTTTAAGAAGTCACACACTCTCTGGGTCAGAGACCTGACTCTGCAGTCCATTTCCACACATGATGCCCCTATCATTTCACTATCCCTCTAGTATAATCTCTGTGTTCCCTGCAATGTTTTGTTGATGTTATATACATGCTAAGAGCAGCAGTAAACCACTCTGCTTAGCTCCTTTTATAGTGTGCAGTATCCTACAATATTAAGGTGTGGCGGATGGCTACAAGAAAGAAGGCCTACTTGGAATGCTCTCTTCAGGGAAGCTCACCTGGCATCTTCTTTAATATCACTGCGGTGCCCAGCACATAACTTCCTATTTTCCCAGGCATATTAATTCTCTGTTTCCCAGGCATATTTTTTGTTTCCCAGGCATATTAATCCACATAAAATTGCTTTTATGCTGCTCGGTGTTTGGTTAAATGCTGCTGACTGCTTTTATACTGCGGTTTATGTTGTGGCATTTTAATGTTTTCATTTTCATTTATTTTACCATGTAATTTTAACTTTTTGTGATCTACCCCTGGAACATGTTGAAGGATCGGGTAAACATCAGATAAATAAGTAATATATAAATTGAAAGTCCTGCAAAATATGTCTGATCCAAGCCATAGAGGTCTTCACATTTTTCTAGCAAAATTCTAGTCAGCATTTAATGGAACAAAACGAGAGCAGAGTTACAAAAGAGCAAAATTCCAGACTGGTTGATATAGCCATGTGACATGCGCCACATTTTTCTCTAAAATACTGTTCCATAAAATCTGTTCAGTCTTTGGGGAGCTTACAAAGAGATATCAGGGCTCTGGACTTGTTAGATGCAGTTCATATGCTATCATTCTGGATCCTAGTTAAGGATGTGTTGACAGTATATGGCTACATTAGAATTAAATATCCATCAAAAGTGCAGGTAAAGGTCACTGGATATTTCCGTTGCAGAACAGATGAATTCATAAAGCCTAACAACTAAATAAAACCAGGAGGTAATACAGAGTTAATCTCTGAGATTAGAATGTCACACACTAGAAATGGAACTCACTTTGTACATACATGGTGGGAGTAGATCGAATGGTAGATAAAAAAAGCATAATTATGCAAAGTGTGTAAATATAGAAGCCCATTTCTGGAACCAACTATCCACATGTGAAGCATTGGTACATAGCCCACCCAAGAAATCTAAACATTGCTCCCACAACTATATCTTCATTCATATGCAAATGGTATACAACAGTCAAGCATGTGGCCGAGTCGAACACCTCCTTCCTGCCCCATTCATGCCCTGAACAGGAAGTGAGCGGTGTGGGAAGGAACTTAGTCAAGCATTTATGTTCACTGTGTCTCTGTCATTGTACATCTGCATCAAGGATCTTATTTCATTGATTACAGTTTGGAATGCAGATGAGTCTTTCTATGTTTTGCCCCATGAGGCAAAATAGTAGTTTTGAGGGGAAATAATATTGGGATAAGTCTTTAATCTTCCTCTCCCATGACATGATTTCACTCTAAATTTGGTGTCCCCACATGGCTGCTTGAAATTTACAATGTAACAAAATTTTACAATGCCCCCCACCCCAGATCTCCTGTGTCATGAATCGTTTGGCCCTCAGCACTGATGTTGTGGAGTCATACATTGCAGTACTATTCTTGCAGTACATTGGCAAGAATTTCTGAATTCCAATCGTTTAATAGTAGCAATAGCAAAACGACACACAAATAAGTCTACTGGAATGAAGGAATAAAGCTTTGGGTAACCAGGAATGGATTTTATGGAAAGTATGTAAGCTCAGTTCAGTTCTGGTACTCAGAATAAGAGCTTTTCTACATGAGGTTTTTAACCCGGCACTTTACCTAGGTTCCTGCTTCCTAATTCTTTATGTGATTAAGATTGGTTCTTTTACATGTTTTTTCCCACGGTGTGTATGTCTTTCTCTGCCTTTCTATATATTCCATTGCACAACCATTAGGTGGCACTGCAGTATAGTAGAATTGCACATATACACCAGAGTATCATGCTGCCATTCACAGAAATACCAGACTTTCCTCATTAGAAAACAACAACAACGCTATAATAGTTGTAAAGCATGTTAGACGTCCTGGAGGATGACGATGTTGTGTAAAGCACTTGCAAACTACTGTGAGTGAGGAATCACGAGCGCACAAGAAATGTCTCCTGTAGAAAGCTCCAAATCCCTGTGCTTAATAGCTGATTGGGACTAAAGAAGATAGTCTGTAAATAAATAAATTGCATGCAACTACATATCTGGCTTGGCTTTAGTTCAGGGATGGAGAACATCCAGTCCGCCAGCCAGATCCAGCCTGCAGTGGTTCCCCATCTGCCCTGTGCACTTCTTCTGCAGGCCCTACCCCATTTCCCTCCAGCACTGTGCAGGAAACCCCTGTTCTTATCTCCGATCACTTATCATATACAACAGCAATTTAAAGCTTTTGGGTTTTATTGTGGAAAGGCGGGGTATAAATCAAATGAATCAATCAATAAAGGCATTTAAAGTTTAAATACTCCACTGGGTATTTAAGCTTGAAATACCTTTACATTTTAGAATTGAGCTGTACGTTGCATGCTTGAGAGCTGTGGTGTTGGGGTTTACTCCTGAATAGACATGCATCAAATTAAGCCCTGGCTTGTAGACTTGGTGGGAAAATGTTCAAACTGGTAAGAATGACACTTTGTTGTCGCCCAAACCACACTGCTTTTGCTCCTGTGCTCTTAGCCTCACCTACTGTTGAAATTCAGCCCCCAAGACCCTTCCCAAATTGGACTTCGGTCCTGAAAAATGCTCACCACCTTTGGTTTAATTACAGGCCTGCACGGGGAGAGATCCTTATCAAAAGGGCTGTGCATGGATAGGGTGGGTTTATGTCAGCCCTTCCAATGCAATCTGAGTTTATTGCCACCACTCCATGTGTGACTAGAACATGGAGGCAGGTGGGAATTCCATTGGCACCAGAGGCACCATGTTTTTTAATTCTAAGAGCTTCTCTGAACAAGCGATTTATAGAACTCTCATAACTGGCTACTCACAGAAGTTTGTGGGTTTATTGCATGACATCGTCAACAGCCAGGACGCCTCCCACAGTTTCCCCCTGTAATCCCATTTTTTAAAAACACATAGATAATCCAGGATTTAACTTATCACAGGATTTATTCCACCACTACATTGCTCTGTTTCATTTAAAAGAATAGTATTCCCTTTTCAATTCAAAATCACGTGGTCACCATTGGTCACTGTCTAAAGGAGCCCGTACTGAACACGAAAAGACCTGAGAAAAAGAAAGCCAGGCTTTCTTACAGTTTTTCCCCCTCTTAATGTAGAGATGCTTTAAGTGTATGTATTCTCCACCTGGCTCCAATTAGTGGCTCCTTGGGTTCTAGTAAAATGCAAAGTAAATCCCACAAACTCAAAGTCTGCCCTGCCCTCTTTATGCATCAGCCCTTTCAGTACTGCTAAATTTAAGAAACCAAGTGTTGGCTGGATACAAAACTACTAGAAACACTGAAAAGCTACTACCAAAGGAATTCTTTTGGTGGCTTGGGTTTCTGTTTAATGTAATTATGGTAAACACAAATTATCATCTGGCAGCTTTACAAACCGTGCCCTCCTGCACGTTCACAAAACGACTTGAAATACAGAAAGTTCCAGCAATTGCCAGTGGGTTGCTATATTTTTAAAACATCTAAATGTTACCATGTGGCCAGACATCTTTGCTAGAATTCACAACCTGTAATGCGCATAAGGAAAAGATAGTTTGATTTGTATTTGTATGTACTCTAAATATAGTCTAAGTGATCATCACAAATGTTCGCATTTATTCCACATTGCCAAAACTACAGCAACATTTTTCATGTCATATTTTATATGAAGGCACAAGTCTATATTTTTAAATCGAGACATGATCATATTCTTCTTTCAGACATGAGGACTCCAAATAAGAACCCACAACATTTGATTGTGGAATTGGATGTCATGTATCTCAAAGGGAATTTCTCCATTGTCTTTGATGGGTTGTAAATTACAGCTGCAGCTTAAAAATAAGCATGGCTACATTTCTCAGTTTATAGTTACATACAATTCTGGTCAGAAGATAAATTTTGGAATACCTGACTTTCATATTTTATTCTTAGCTGCTGGTTATAGAGTATCTCAAAATCACACCCACAGAGATCTAATCTCTTTGGCGGCCAGTGTGGTGTAGTGGTTAGTGTGTTGGACTGGAACTCACTCAGCCATGAAGCTCACTGAGTGACTTTGGGTCAGTCACTGACTTTCAGCCTAACCCACCTCACAGGGTTGTTTTAAGATTAAAATGGAGAGGAGGAGGAAGATAACCATGTAAGCTGCGTTGGGTTCCTTGTAAGAGAGAAAAAAGGCAGGATAGAAAATAATAATAATAATAATAATAATAATAATAATAACAACAACAACAACAACAACAACAACAGACCTATGCAGGAAATGCCATCAGTTCCAAGAAACAATAGACCACATAACAGGAGAATGTAAAATTCTGGCAGGAATGGACTATACAGACAGACACAAAACAGCTGCAAAAATAATTCACCAACAACTGACCATCAAATTCAACCTTATCAAACAATCTACACCATACTATACATACTCACCCAAACAATCTTGGAAAATGCAGATCTTAAAATATACTGGAATTCATACCAACAAGACAATACCCTGCAACCGACCAAAAATAACGGTCATAGACAAAAAAAAAAAAAACATACCTCATCGACATAGCACTACCGAATGACAAAAATGTTGTTGAAAAGGAAGAAGAAAAGAGAGACAAATATACACCACTGGCCATGGAAGTCAAAGAAATATGGCAACAGGAAAAGGTCACAATTATTCTGTTAGTCACCTCAGTAACTAGCATCACATCAAAAAATTATACAGAAAACCTTCAGAAACTGGGCCTACCAAAATACATCCACACCAACATCCAGAAAGCAGTCATACTTAAAACATGCTCAATTGTCAGGAAATTCCTGAATCTGTAAAAGACAGCATGACCTGGCAAAGCCCATCATGTCCGTCTAGAAAAACCGCCACAAGGAGAATGAGAAGAAATAATAATAATAATAATAATAATAATAATAATAATAATAATAGGTCACAAATAATTCATTGGTCACATCAGTCACCAGCATCACAGCAGAAAATTATACAGCATATCTCCTTTATCCTCCTTCATATATAATAAAATATTTTCAGTTGCTGGTAAAGATTCATTGTGGGTGAAACGTGGTATTACAACTTTCAGGGACATGCTAAAGCAAAAATAATGTATGAGCTGGGCAGAGCTAAGAACAAGAATGCAACTGGATCAGCCTCAATGGTTCCAATATAGCCAAATAAAGAACTACATAAATAGTCAGTTTAAGACAGATGCCTTAAGAATGGAATTATCTAAATTTGAAATACTAATTGAAGATAGAAAAGGGTTTAAAG
Source organism: Anniella stebbinsi (assembly GCA_029215795.1). Lineage (NCBI taxonomy): Eukaryota > Metazoa > Chordata > Lepidosauria > Squamata > Anniellidae > Anniella > Anniella stebbinsi. Next base: position 85,224,857 of record JARDYH010000005.1, on the reverse strand, counting down.
ATTTACTGTCGAAAATATATACTTTACTGCTAGACCAAGACCTAAATAAGGGTGAATTCTTTAAAACCAGTTGGGAGTCAATGGCTGAATTCGGACAACACATTAAGCAACTGAGGGATGGGGAAACAATTGTCGTGTTGCTTATTGTGTTGTGTGGAAGGTAACACGCCGCTCACAAACTACTGACGGTATGCTATTCCACCCAAATAAGCAACTGAGAGAAACAACTGGCTTGCAAGTTGTTTAGCTTGAAGCCAGTTGTTTAAAGTGTTGTGTGGAGGGGTGAGTGTGTTAATGGCATGTGGTGAGTGGGTTAAAACACAAGCCCATAGAGGCAGGCAGCCAGAGCGACCAAAGCGGCGGCTGCCACTCTGCTACAACTGGTGCAACTTGCAGAGGCTGCTGGGATAGAACTGGGAGGACTGAGGGAGGAGGGAGGGTGGGGGAGGGGCAGGGGCTGTGACAGTCAAATGCTGGGTTGACTATTAGTCCACTCAGCGCCAGCCCCAACCACCCACAGTTGTGTAGGAATAGGTTGTGTGGGGAGTACCCACAAAATAACCAACTGTGAGTTGGCTACTCAACCCAGCATTGACTAATGTGTTGTCCGAATTCAGCCAATGATACAAGCAAGAATTAATGAAGAAGAATGGAGAATAATTTTCACAAGAGGAATGACCAACTCAATTTGTGTTAATTTAAAAGAAAATTGTTATAAACTAATTTACTGTTGGTATCTAACACCTCATAGATTAAATAAAATCTATAGGAAAGGTAATTGTGTAAGCCGGAAATGCGGGATGCCCTTGGCTGACTATATGCATATGTGGTGGATGTGTCCAAAAGTCCAAGATTTTTGGAAACAAGTCAAGAGAGAAGTTCATAAAATAACAGGATATGATTTATCTCTTAATTCTAAAACAATGTTGTTAGAGCTTTTTCAACCCAAGGTCCCAAAAACTCATCAGCCAATGATATCAAATTTATTAACAGCAGCAAAGATCCCTGACCTGGATTTTATCTGATCACCCTACCTTTTTGGGTTGTGGATTTGTTTGTTTTTTGATAAATTAATATTGCCAAATGGTGATTAATTTATAGTAGAAGATAAACCTCCTCCCCTTCCACTTTGTGAACGCCATGTTAAGCCATTTACTGAACACGGATTAGATCTATGCACAAGGGGCCTCCCAAAAGTCTCCACCCTATTTGTGGATAGAGAAATTGGGGGTGCAGTTTCACCAAATTTCTCCAGGGGGAGGAGAAATTCTCCAACGATTTCTCGCAGGTAGGCATCACCACTGGCAAGGGTTGTAGAACAGTTTATTTATTTCTTTTTTTCTGAAGAGTTTTTGTTCCCCCCCCCCCTCCCACATACTGCTACTGCAAGTGGAAACAGCATCAACTGTGTTGGTAGCTTGGCTCTCATTTGGCATCCTGTACAATGCCCCAGATACATAGCAACACTCCATGGCATTGAGCTGAGGGAATGCAGCCACCACAAAAAATAGTGGTGAAGAAAATATGGAGAAAATTCTGAAAAGTGTCCTTTTATTTCTAAGAGGTAAGAAAAGAAAAACCTCAGGAATTTCCTGAAACTTTCTTTCCCCATGAAAGGGAATTCCATTTTTTCTGCCTCATTCTCATTTCTAGTTTATTTTGAATGTGTATTGGTGGTGTTTTTGATCTTACCTAATCACTGTGAGATGGCTGAGGGTACTGTCTAAATTTTTCTTTCTTTTACACATCTCGCCATTGCTCTACAGTCTCCCAGGCTGCCTGCACTTCCTGATCTGAAAAGGTCTGATGGGAGGAATTAAGACAAGGTGTTAATATATTACTTCTCCAAATGATTTCTAAAAACTATTTACATTATCAGAATATTACAATTTCTGTGCACCAAGGACAAGCAAGTCCTAGATTGCAAACTGAGACTACAACTCTCAAATGCAAGAGCAAGATGCATTTCTGCCTCTAGGGGGCACTGCCATTGTCACAAGAGAAGGAAAAGGTTTCAAAGGACTGGAAGAAAGTACAGAGCAACAAAAGGAAGCTGAAAGTATACTTAATTGAAAGGTAAGAATTTAAATTTATCTGATCTCAGAAAATTAAACCATATTTTAGCTGCAATCGTTTATGTAAATCCTAATTTAATTCCTACTAATCAATATTCTTTATTGTCATCCCCCCAACCATAGCTTAGTGTTTACTTGCAAGCTAGCCACTAAATAATTTTTCTCCTCACCCCCCTCAGGAAAATGGTGAGACCAACATCTAGCTAGCATATGGAGGCATTTCCATACTACAAGTTCTTCTGAGAAAAATAAAAGTGATTTACAAATACTGTCAAATGAAATATGCATTTCCAAATGCTACTAGGATGACAAAACACATTCTTGTATGTAACAAGTGTCCAGTAGATATTTTAAAAATCCTTCATGGATCTAAGTGAGGAGGACCATAATGATGAAAGTACACATAGCTTTCCTCAACATTCTCATTCAAGAAGTCCTCTTTCTGCTCCATCTGTAACATCAACATCATCACAAAGTGTTGTCCCATCTGTAGCAACTTCAAATAAACAAATATTGAAAACAACTGCATCCAAAAAATACTCAATAGCTTCATTTGTAGACAAGATGACATCTGAAGAGCAGGAAAAAATTGATCAAGCTCTTGTGAGAGCAATATATTCTTCTTGAACCCCATTGTCATTAACTGAAAATACATAGGCCCCCTCCACAAGGATGCGCTTTTGCGCCCGGTTCGGGGATTATGCGCATTATCGTGGAGGCGCATTTACTCCTAATCCCTCTGCACGGGAGTCGGCGAGAGGCGGCGAAGCGCATTAATTGATGTCCAAAAAGCGCTTTACATGTAGTTAATGTGCATAATCGCTTGTTCACACGGCGAAAATGCGCTTTAACGGCCAGAGCAAAATAAAAGTCGCTATTTAACGCGCATTCGATAATGCGCATAATCCGGGAGATAACGCGCCTCTGCGCCCGTTTTGCGCTCCGCTGGTGTGACGGTAAAATTTATAATGAGCCTTCAAAGAGCATTAAAGCGCCCTTGTGGAGGTAGGGCAGGAAGCTTTTAAATTACTAAGACCATCGTACCGTTTGCCCAGCAGACATTCTTTGAGCAAACCTCTTTTAGAGTCAGAATACGAACATGTAATGGAATGTGTGCAAGGAAAAATCAATGAAGCACTGTGTCTTGCACTATTTACAGTATGGACAAATGTGAGAGAAGGAATTATAAATTTTGTGATAACACCTCAACCAGTTTTTTACAGAAGCATTGAAACAGGAGAGAACAGACATACTGCAGAGTATATCAGTCGTAAAATACGTGAAGTCCTACAGAAAATTGGGAATGGTAAAGTATTGACTTTGCTGACTGACAATGCAAGTAATATGAAAGCAGCATGAGAGATCATAATAGATAAGTATACACATATTACTGCAATAGGATGTGCATCTCATGGGCTAAACTTGCTTCTTAATGATATTATAAAACTGGACACTCTTCAAAGGATCTATAGAAGAGCAAAATAAGTTATAAAGCATGTAAAAGCCACTCATATTGCAGCTGCTGTTTTCAAGAAGAAGCAAGTAGAAAAAAAACGCAAAGAATAAAATAGTGACATGGTAACTGGGGCTGCCTCTACACGAGACATTTAAAGCTCTTTGAAGTCTCATTAAAAATTTTACCTCTACAAGAGCGGAGCGTAAATCGGGAGTTGAGGTGCGTTATCTATTCGATTATGCGCATTATCGAATGCACGTTAAATAGCGACTTTTATTTTCCTCCGGCCGTTAAAGCGCATTTTGCCTATGTGAACAAGCGATTCTCCACATTAACTACTTGTAAAGCGCATTTCAAACAACCGGTAAGGCTACCAGTTGTGCGCTCAATTGCAAGCATTTACGATAAAGCGCTTCTGCGATTATGCGCATAATCGGTTAACCAGGCGTCAAACGGAACCCATCTAGAGGGGGTCCCAGTAGTAAAACTTGGTGGGGTGGAGTGGTTTACTAAAAAACAAAGAAGCTGTTCAAGAAACAGGAATAGTTGAGGATCTTAAAATACCCAGGAGTGTAAGGAACACTGTACTTGATGAGGATGTCTTCTGGGTTCAGCTGCAGAATTCCTTGAAAATTCTAAAGCCAATTTCTTCAGCAATCATTGCATCTGAATCAGACAGGGCACTTTTCTCAGAAATTCCTTACCAAATGGCCAAGGTAAAAGCAACTGTTTTTGAGAATCTCAGTATATCTCCACTTACAACTGTGAAAGAAAGTAAAGTGAAAGATTTTATTTTAAAAGGGGAAGAATTTTGTTGCCATCCAATTCATGCAGCTGCAAATCTGTTGGATCCAAGGTTCAAAGGCGGAAATATAAGTGATGATAGTACTGCTACTGCACTTGACTGGATTACAAAACAGGACTTGATGTTGGAAAGGTACTTTCAAATGTTGCAGAATGCAGAACATCTTAAGGGATTTGGTCCAGGAATGCAGTTTGGAATTCTGCCAAACATATCCCTCCTGCAACATGGTGGCAAGGTCTTTGCACAAGACAGCTTCTGGCTCCTCTTGCTTCTCACCTTCTTCAGATTCCTCCAACTTCTGCAGCATGTGAAATAATCTGGTCTATGTTTGGAAACACACCAAATCAAGAAATAAACTGACATGTAAAAGGGTAAAGAAGCTTGTTTTAATCCAGGGAAATCTTCAATTTTTAGAAGTCTATGATAACTATGATGATGACAAACATAGTGAAGCAGAAGCAGAGAACCGATAGTGATAGCTATAGCTCAGAAAAGGAGTCTGATTCAATTTCATGTCTATTAATTGAATCTTGTCCCTCCCCCTTTTTTTCTCAGTTCTTTTTATGGGAATGGATGCTTTATATCTGCTTGACACTGCGGAGGACTAGCAGAGACATAACTAATTTTCTTTGTTACTAATGTTGATGGTTTCTTCTGGGTTTTTTAAAAAATACATTTTTGCATGTTCCTCATAAACTGGCAAAACCAAAGGGGTTCTTTACAGTTCAGGAGCTTGTAGCTCCATTTGTTACAAGAAAAAGTAAAAATGTAATAAAGTAAATTCAATTTATAATAATTGTTTGAAGACACTGTACTCTGAATATACCAAATGTTATAATTTTATGCCAAACTTTTATGTTCCTAAAGTAACAAAGTGACTTTCAATCTGTACAAAGTGCTAATATTGCATCTTTTTCAATTTTTCCAAAAATGTCAATTTTTCCCAAAAAAATAACCCTGGAAAAAAACCAGTTTTTTTCCCCCCATGGCTTCAAAATTTTCAAAACTTTTACATCTCTATACTCAGGGGGTTTATCCTGCCACCAAAGATCATAGGCTTAAGCTCTAAAACAGAGAGTAGGCAATGTGGTGTTCATGGCCACCAATGCACCCCAGACATCTTCCTTACCACTCACCAAGATGTCATATCCTTCCCATTTTTTTATTTAACACATTTTCTTCCCAACAGCTAGGATTGCTGCAGAATAGTTTCTGTTGGTGCTGAAAACAGTGGGTTCAAAGGAATTGCTTAGTGTACTGAGGCTCAGACTATACCTCTGCTTTGAACACTGTTTCTTGTCCTTTGCCACAACTCCCATGGCAGCCATTTTGTGGTAATGCGATGACAGTTCTTCAAATTGCCAAATGTGCCTGTGGGCCCAAAAAGGTTCCCTACTCCTGCTATAGAAGGTTCCAAAAGATACTCTGTGCAGGTGAAGAACCCCTTAAATGTGTGCTATACTAAGATCACAAAGAAGAAATAATACTTCCAGTATCCTCTGTCCAGATAGATAGCATTTTCTAGCAGGGGGATTATTTCAGGTGCTTGATTCTAGTAAAGAAATGACTGTTGACCAAGGTATCCTGATGACTAGGCTGACCATATGAAAAGGAGGACAGGGCTCATGTAACTTTAACAGTTGTAGAGAAAAGGGAATTTCAGCCAGCGTCATTTGTATGCAATTTGCACCTGGTGATATTCCCTCTTCATCACAACAGTTAAAGGTGCAGGCACTATACTAGAGTGACCATATACAAAAGAAGGCAGGGCCCCTGCAACTTTAACAGTTGTGATGAAGAGGGAATTTCACCAGGAACTAATTGCATACAAATGACACTGGCTGAAATTCCCTTTTCTCTACAACTGTTAAAGTTACATGAGCCCTGTCCTCCTTTTCATATGATCAGCCTACCGATGACTAAATCAGAAGGTTTTAGCCATCACGTTACCAGTTGTTAGTACCAAAAAATAAAAAGTGAGGTAGTAGGTTCTTTTTGAAAAATGATTAACTGTTGGAATTCCAAGAGCACTTCCTGATTTTTAAAAAAAATATCCTGGAGTTAAACTGTAATGCCTTATTCGGTGCTGGGAAGTGAAAAACCACCAACCCTATTTGCTCAGCATGGGTAAACAGTGGAATGACTGAGCATGTCAACTCTTCAGAGGGCTGATTTATTAAATAAATTAACTAACAACTTCATGTGAGCTCTTCAGTGTTCATGCATAAGTACACGTACAGTTCCTGTGAATATTTTATAAGAGACTTTTTTTCTTAGAAGGGTAACTCCAGAACATAGGAGCAGAAATAGAATCTTAGTACTTTGAACTCCTTCCATATAGCATCATCAGACAGGAGGAAATCACGTTTCCTTAACATCGCTTCCTCCCCGCCCTTCTGTTCCATGATACTTCTTCTTGCTTCACACAGGGGAAGAAAGAGGAAGTAAACAATGACCACGTGGCCCATTCAGTGGCCATTTTCATCACACCTCTTTTCCTGCACACAGTAGGAAATGGCGGCACGTTCCATTTTTTTAAAATGGATTTAAAGCGGTCTATTTTGTGACAGAAAGAAAGCAAGAAGGAGTGGAGAGATACATGGGAGGCAGATGTCGTCATCAAAAGGACCCACGAATATCCGTAAGTGGGGAGTAACAAGCCTGCACTAAAACACTTGTCTGATGATGCCCATAGTTACATAGTTCAGAAATTCAATGTATAACCTAACAAACAAACAAACTATAAAACTTTAAAGTTGTGAGAATTCTTTCCTCTGCATTTGGACTGATGGTTTCGGCCCTCAAAAATATTTGTTCTCAGCTCCTTTGGGGCTCCCTTTATCAGTCAGTTGTTTAGGGTTCCCTTTATCTGTTAGTCAGACATTACAAGGAGGACATTCAGAGATAATATAGGATTTTTTCCCCTTTATCATGGCTCTCCCTTACTTAGGCTGACCATCTGAAAAGGAGGACAGGGCTCATATAACTTTAACAGTTGTACAGGAAAAGGAATTTCAGCAGGTGTCATTTGTATGCAATTAGTTCCTGGTGAAATTCCTCTTCATCACAACTGTTAAAGGTGCAGGCACTATACTAGAGTGACCATATACAAAAGAAGGCAGGGCTCTGCAACTTTAACTGTTGTGATGAAGAGGGAATATCACCAGGAACTAATTGCATACAAATGACACTGGTTGAAATTCCCTTTTCTCTACAACTGTTAAAGTTATATGAGCCCTGTCCTCCTTTTCAGATGGTCAGCCTACCCTTACTGAATCAAGGTCTTCATGTTTTGACTGTGCACCTAAGGGAGCAATCCTGTGGCTTCTAGACAACTTCTGAGGGGCTTAGGGATGTTGGAGAAATCCTCAATGAATTTAAGTGAGGTCAAGTTCCTAAGAAATTCTCAGCAGGCTAGCTCTCCCTGCCAGTGTTGGCACCATCAGGGAGAGTGGGAAGGTTGTGCACTGTTTGTAGATTTCATCTAAATTTTCCCCTTCAAAAATGGCAAGATACAAAAATTGCAGCTGTAAAGAGCTTTGCTATGCATACATTAAGCCGTAAAGTGCCTAGTTATACAGAAATTGCAATTTACGTATCTTGTCATTTTTAAAGGGAAAAGTTTAGATGAAATCAACAAGCCAGGCTGGGGGCTCTAGAGATTCCCAGTCAAGGAAGTGGGATGGGCTGCAGCTCGCTGTGAAGACCCCACTCAGTGATAAACCTAGGCCTACCATCCAAGGTGTAGGAAACAGCCTTGGATGGATGTTTATATTGCATGAATGGATGTTGATTGCATGACACTCAATGGAGATGATATCTAGCACCTAAAGTCATGCAACACAACCAAAGAGTTAAGACTACAATAATCTCAAATCTTACCCTTTAAACAAATTAAATTCATTTCTTTTTTTCCTCTCTCACCCTCATGACAACCCTTCAATGTAGGCCAGTCCTAGGCCTGTGAGGTAACTTTAAAACAAATTAAATTAGTCTCTTTCCCCCACCCCCCTCTCTCTCTCACCTTCAATGCATGGCCAGGGCTGCCTTGAAGCTGTCACCATAATTTTCCTTGTCCCCACAAAAAAACAAAAACTACAACTCCCAGCATGCCTTTTGCTGTGGTGCCCGACTTGCCCAATGGGAGTCCTGCTGCTGAAGCTCATGGGAAGTGAAGTCTGGCTGAGCCAGTCTACACTACACTGTGCAATCGGTGTCCATAGGTAGGCCATGAGGGAGCTGACTTGCTGACTGATGGTTCACTTGGTTGCCATCGGCAACAGGCCCAGTGCTGCAGCTCCTCCTGTCCTGCTCATGATGAAGCCTAGCAACTGAGGCAGCTGGCCCCAGGTGCTCTCCCTTCAGGCTCAGGTGGGCGAGCCACTAACAGATGATGGCTGCCAACGCCTGATAGGACTTCCATCCTGCCCAAGGAATGCTGGGAGTTGTAGGCATAAGCCTAGGTCCCTGAATAATGTGTTAATCTTTGAACACCATCTGAGATGTGGTGGAAGACAACTGGAGATCAGGCCATCTTGATTGTGGCACCCTAATTGTGGATTTCTGAATAAAGTTTATGATTTTTATGTAACAGCCTCACTATACCATTGAGATAGAAGAGTGAATGGACAATTGACTGATATAGGCCCCCTCCACAAGGATGCGCTTTTGCGCCCGGTTCGGCGATTATGCGCATTATCGCGGAGGCGCATTTACTCCTAATCCCTCTGCACGGGAGGCGGCGAGAGGCGGCGAAGCGCATTAATTGATGTCCAAAAAGCGCTTTACAAGAAGTTAATGCTCATAATCGCTTGTTCACACGGCGAAAATGCGCTTTAACGGCCGGAGCAAAATAAAAGTCGCTATTTAACGCGCATTCGATAATGCGCATAATCCGGGAGATAATGCGCCTCTACGCCCGTTTTGCGCTCCGCTGGTGTGGAGGTAAAATTTATAATGAGCCTTCAAAGAGCATTAAACCTCTCTTGTGGAGGTAGCCATAGCTGAAGCTAGAATGGAATGGTGGGCAGGGTTAGTGGGAGTTGGAGAAAGTCAAATAGGAGAACAAAGACAGTTAGTGAGAGGTCAGAGTTTGCTCACCCATGCTTTATTTTAAATCAGCCACTCTACATGCCGGTACTACACCTCCCAGCATGCCTTTGGCAGCCTGCAGGTGCCTGCATCCTCTGAGACATCCTCTTGTTGCCAATGCTGCTCTTCGATAGAGCATTGAGGAGTAGCATCGCCAATGATGGGAGGTAAGCAGCTATCAGTGGATGCACCCAGCTCTGGCCAATCCTGCTGGGACTGCCTTGGCCTGTGCTTTTCACCCACCACGTGCTACATCAGGAGCCTGTACTGAAGGGCCAGGGCCAGGCTGGGCACTTCCCCCCTTTGTTGGGTCTGTTTCTGGGCATGTGCAGAGTGCCTGTTCTTCCTCTCTCCCCCTTAAGTGCAAAGGCTACATACTTGCTTCCCCCAGATTCTGAGAAAACAGTGATATCAGGACAGAGTGCCTTTGAGCATGTTTGGCCGCTCAAAGTCATGCTGTTGTATCTAGTTACATTTTAAAACCACACAGAGGGTGGGAGGAGGCACCACAAATGTATGCAGCCCATTTATGTGGGTTGTTTCCTTTTATGTGGAATTGGGTTGACTGCTCAAGACCAACCTTAGGAGTTGGGGTTATAAAAGACACGCAGCTGCCACTCACAAAGGCCAGTAAGTCTGGCCTCCTGCCCAAGGCATGCTGAGAGTTCCACCCAAGTCATGCTGGGAGTTGTAGACATAAACCTAGGTTTTTATTAAATTCATTAAAAATACTTAAAACCCCAAAAATTGTGTATTTAGATTTTTCTGGCATATTGTACAGCCAGACCTATCACTGTGTCACCATGTCAAGTTTCTAACTCATCTGGAAGTGGGTAAACATTTCTGGACATACATGATGCACACATAGGCTGAATTCAGACAACACATTAGTCAATGGTGGGTTGCGTAGCCAACTCACAGTTGGTTTTTTTGTGGATACTCCCCCCACACAACATATTCCTACACAACTGTGGGTGGTTGGGGCTGGCATTGAGTGGACTAATAGTCAACCCAGCATTTGACTGACACAGTCCTCGCCCTTCTCCCCACCCTCCCTCCTCCTTCAGTCCTCCCGATGCTATCCCAGCAGCCTCTGCAAGTTGCACCAGTTGTAGCAGAGTGGCAGCCGCCGCTTTGGTCACTCTTGTCACCTGCCTCTATGGGCTTGCGTTTTAACCCACTCACCACACGCTGTTAACACACTCACCCCTCTACACAACACTTTAAACAACTGGCTTTGAGCTAAACAACTTGCAAGCGAGTTGTTTCTCTCAGTTGCTTATTTGGGAGGAATAGCATACCATCAGTAGTTTGTGAGCGACGTGTTACCCTCCACACAACACAATAAGCAACACAACTGACGATTGTTTCCCCACCCCTCATTGCTTAATGTGTTGTCCGAATTCAGCCATACTTTACACTATATATATAATCACTGTGCATGATTCTTGAAGTACTACAAGAGGAGAAATACCTGCCCCAAGGAGGTAACAATGTAAAATCCCATAGAGAGGAAACCATGGAGGAGTGGGGGAGGGGGAGAAACAGGAAAGCAACAATCAGTTCTTTCAGTTGAAAATACTTGGGCTTACACACAGGCTGAATATGAAGATTTATATAGCTAAAGCCTAAGAGCATCTCTACATTAAAAGAAACAAACAAAAACCTGTGTTCTTACTGGGTCTCAGGTATTTTAGGGTTAGGGTTCTGACAGTGACAAAGAGTGACCATGTGATTTTGAATTGAAAAAGGAATGCTATCGCAGCCTATTCTTTTAAATAAAACTGTGCCATCAAGTGGCAGAATAATCCCATAATAATTTAGATACTGCATCATCTCTGTATTTTTAAAACACAGGGTGAAATTGCAAGAGACATCCTGGCTGTTGACAACATCATGTAATTGACCCACAAACCTCCATGAGTGGCCAGTAATGAGGGTGCTATAAATTGCTTGTTTAGAGAAGCCCTTACACCGTTGCTCTTAATGGCACAAAATAAAGTTGGTGAGTTCCGAGATAGGTCATGCTAGCTAAGCAGGGGCATTGCTAGGTTCTTAAAATATCCAGGGCACAGGCCCATAACACAGGGCTCCATCACATCTACTTTTCCCCCTGGTTTGTACCTGTGGTTCCCCCTCCATTTCCTTAGCAAGTAGAGCCCTGGGCACTTTCATGTCTGTGCGTTGTTGTGCTCATGTATCTTTTCACTTGTATCACTACTATGCTGGTGAAATCTCCTGCCCCACCCCCTACGTTCTCCTTTCATATATGTATATAAATACAATAGTACAGCAGTGTGAAACTGCGCAGTTACAGTAAAACAACACACTATGCTTTCCCCTAAGATCATATTAAACAAGATAACTGAAGAGAAAGTATTACAATTAGTTTCTGGAGAAGTCTGTGATCAATGTTGGCATGGCAAGGGGAAGCCAACATTGTTCCTGTCAGGAAACCTAGACATGCCTAGAACCATAGAGTTGAATGGGACTGAGCCCAGGCACCAGTGACAGTGGCCTCCATGCCTTCTCCGCCTTCACAGTTGAGCAGTTGAGTGGAGAACCACACCACCCTCTTTTGTCAGCAAGACCGCCCTTCGAGACACACACACACACACACACACACACCCCAAAAATGGGATGGTCCGATATAGCTCAAGGACAACAATACACAGGAGGGAGGAGCAGCTTTATTGTGCTCCAAAATAAGATGGAAAATGGAGGGGAAGAGGCAAGATGAGCACAGGACAGGAACGACATCATGTGATTACCTTGCTGCAAAAACACATACCAGGCATGGCATGAGTGTGATAAATTGCTTGTGTGATGCTCACAAATTTGCATCTGATCAAGTCGAAGCAGGGATAGGGGGCAATGCACAACTCTATTGTGTGTGTCTCTGTGTGCCGCATGTGTATGTGTATGTGTGTTTATAGATAAATATATACTGTACATACATACTATACATATGTATGTAAAGTGGTAGGGAAAAGAGTATACACCACCCGGGGGGAGCAGGAAAAACATGCCCCAGCATGCATAGAGCTCATTTGCACATGGAGCAGAGTTGTGCATATGCCCTTCTGGGACTGTTGAAATAAGTTAAGAGACAAAAGGGATGGGTGGGACCCTTGTATTTCCATCTCTGTCAGCCATCCACACTATGGGAGCGGACTGGGTGCTGGCTCACCCTGAGTGTCAGGACTCTAATCAGGAGGAAAGGGTCAGACTCCCTTGGTGAAGAGAAGAAAAGAACTTGACCTGTCACCTGCTAGAAGTGGTTTCTGACTGAATGGACAAAGAGCTGATCTGATTCTTTTACCTGTCGGAGAGTACTCCTTGAATGAAGAGAAGACGGAAGAGCTGAGCTAACTCCATATTGAATCCTTCAAGAGGGAATTGCTAAGTCTCCTTTAAACCCTCCTAAACTGAATCACTTTCTGCTGAAATCACTATTTGGAAGGGAGGTGCTACACTAATCTATTAGGCTAGTTTGACAATTACCCTTGGATTGGAGATTCTCATTGCAATGCACCCTGTTGCTGCCACCTGCTGGTAAAGATCCTCATTGCAATGCAGCCCAGTTCCTGTTGCTGCCACCTGCTGGTGGAGATCCTCCTCGCAGCACACTCCAGTTCCTATTGAGCTCCTTATTGCAACACTCCCCAGTTCCTGTTGCTGTTACCCACCAGTCCACCTTATTGCAGCGCTCCCTAGTTCCATTGGCCTACCTAGACCGTGGGCAGGAAGAGTATTTTACCTAAAGATTGTTGTTTTCTATTGCTAAATTGGAATAAACATGTGTACTTATATCTCAGGTGTGTGAGTGAAGTTGCTATTCAGACAGTCCTAAATTGTGTCCCAGGTTTCCTGGGTGGGGGCTTGAGCCAGAGATCCATAGAGGAAGAACAAACCACCCCTAGGCACAGAACCCAGCCCTGGGTGCTGACCCAAGGGTTACACATACATACATACATACATACGTTAGATGTGTGCACTGACAACACCCACACACTCACTTCAATGGAGGGCCCAATTCAGCAGTTTGGAAAACATAATAGCTAGAGTGACCAGATACAAAAGAGGGCAGGGCTCCTGCAGCGTTAACTGTGGTGAAGAAGAGGGAATTTCACCAGGTGTGGCATGCATACAAATGACACCTGCTAATATTCCCTTTTCTATGCAATTGTTAAAGATACAGGAGCCCTGTCCCCCTTTCCATATGGTCTCCGTAGGCAACATGAAATACCTGGAGGATTGTACTGTGATCTCCAATGGCTCTACGCAGTTTGTCTGTTTAATTTTTGTGTTTAATTTTGTATGTGTGATGGGGGCCTAGCAGTCAACCTGAATCCTTTAAGGCGTAGGTGCAATTCTAGGCTCTTCAAATTAATTTTTAGGGACATTTGTTCATTCAGAGATTTTTTATTTGTTCTGTCCTCTTTATTATTTGTTTGTTGTAAACTGTAAAACATCCCCCCAGAAATTAACTTTTAAAAACTCAAATGAAGGATAAGATGCACCTTGTGTATAACGTGTCAATTTTCCAGTATAAAAACGGGCTTAATTTCCTCTATTTTATTTCATGCCACTCTGACCACCCTGGACCAGCGTTTAAGTGTTCCGTCAATATAGTTCAAGACCAATAGTGTACCATAGCCAAATTATTTTGGAAAGCTTTTACTAGGGATGTGCACGCCCGAATTCATTGCATTGTTATCGGAAATCACGTTAAAAAAAATTCGGACCCGATTATATCAGAGGTTAATCGTATCGGATTTCCGATAATTATCAGAAATCCGATATTTATTTTGGATCCCTATTTTGCCCTATAGAGTTGGTTTTTGAGACAGAAAGGCCTATAACTTCTGTATTTTCAAAGTTAGAGACTTGAAACTTGGTCACAGTGCTTATGGGGTATGCCTAAGTATGTGTATGAAATTTCAGAACAATCCCTCCAACCGTATATTTTATATTAATTTTTTAAACATCGTGCACCTTTTTTGACAGATCTCTGAATGCACGTGGAGAACTGTCATTCTGAGCTGTCAGAAGTTGCACAGTCTTTTAAGAATTCATATAAAATACACAGTTGGAGGGATTGTTCTGAAATTTCATACACATATTTAGGCATACCCCATAAGCACTGTGACCAAGTTTCAAGTCTCTAACGTTGAAAATACAGAAGATATAGCGTTTTTATATAGCGGTCCAATAATCCGAAAAAAATCCGATATAATCGGACTGAAAATTTTCAGATCTGATATTTATCGGAGGTTTTTCTATTGTATCATTATCGTTGCTCAGATGTCCGATAACACCTTTATTGGATCATTATTGGACATCGGAACGATACGATACACATCCCTAGCTTTTACTTGTGAACAAAATAAGCTCACACCCTTTTTTTTCTTTCTTTTTTTTAAACTCCCAGTTGATCATGGTACTGGACTGAGTCTTAGCTTGGAGCTGGTTGTTGGGCCAGATATAAAATTCTGGTTAGCTGGTCCCAAACATCTTCCTGAAGATTGAACAATGTGTAAATATAGCAAGATTTTTCCACAAGGGGGCACCAAAACATTTACCATCTATTAGCTAAAAGCCGAATGTTGTCCTCCTGGCCTGGGCACTATGTTGACGGTGCCTTGGCACCAGGATGCCTTGGGCCCTCGCCCTCCTTCCCGGCATCTGCACGGGAAGGAGCACGAGTGCAGAATTGCTGCCGCTGCCACGCTGAGCACCAGGGAGGGAAGAGGAACGGGGCAGCCAGAGAGGGAGGAAGGGAGGAACACAAAACGGCTCACATCCCTCTGGTTGCCTCGTTCCTCTTCCCTCCCTGGTATTCGGTGCGGCGGCAGCAGCAGCAACTGCGCACTCGGAAAAAACAGGGCAGCCAGAGGGAGGTCAGAGGGAGGTGAGCTAGTTTGAGCGCCATGCGTCCCTCTCTTCCTCCCAATCCAGCTGTCCCGTTCCTTCCTCCATTTGTATAAAATAAGGGGAGGAAGGAACGGGGCGGTTGGAGGGGGAGGAAGAGAGGGACTACAGTGCCCAAACCCACCCTCTTCCAGCCGTTGGCGACCAATCAGCTGTCGCCATCTACTGTGCAGGCTCCGCAGGAAAGAAACGTCGGGGTAAGTGCCCGACTTTTTTACTGCAAAGTTTAGGGGGTTTGGCCCTGGATAGCTTCGGAGTGGCGCTGCGTCATGTGCATCACCTGCCACCACTTCGAACCCACTGTGGGGGAAAGCTTTCATCTAGAGGTACCCCTGGAAATAGCTGTTGTTATTCCCACTTCAGAGTACAAGCAAAATACATTATATTGGAATTGTGTTTCTTTTTAAGAAACCACCTGATATGAAATATTTCTACACTTTTCTGGCATCTGAATAATATTTTCTGTGTCATTAAATATATTTAATGTGGGGGAGAGCATCCAACCCCCAAAAAGTGTGACGGAAGGAGCATGGATTTTCCCAGTTCCAGTACTATGAGGAACACTATTGCAAGGTATTTAGCAAGGCGAAATAATGGTTGGTGAACTCAGTAAATAAATTGGTGATCTCTGTGTCCTATATTGGAAATAGCAACATTTGTGTGTTCCACAAATGAAATTTAAAATGGTATACGGTAAGGCTTTATGTAGCTGAACAGCCTAGTGAATAACATGTATTTGAATAATCAGGAAGAAATGGGAGTTTAATGGAAGTGCTATTTGCTTACATTTCCAGTGCTATTGAGCTACACTAGGGATACACCATATAATCAAGTAACAAAGTACTAGGGAAAGAACAAAAAGCAGTGTGGTCCAGTTTGGGACACCTGAATTAAACTCCCATCTTTAGTTTCATAGCCACTAGGTGGATAGCCATTGGAGTAATTCTTACTCAGGCTGCCTCTACAAGAGGCATTTAAAGCTCTTTCAAGGTGCATTAAAATTTTTACCTCTACAAGAACGGAGCGCAAATTGGGCGTAGAGGTGCGTTTTCTCTCCGATTATGCGCATTATCGAATGCGCGTTAAATAGCGAGTTTTATTTTGCTCCGGCCGTTAAAACGCATTTTGACTATGTGAACAAGCGATTCTCCGCATTAACTACTTGTAAAGCGCATTTGAAACAACCGGTAAGGTCACCTGTTGAGTGCTCAATTACCTCCTGCATACAAGCATTTACGATAAAGCACTTCCGAGAAGATGCGCATAATCGGCTAACCAGGCGTCAAACGGAATCCATCTAGAGGGAGTCTCAGTTTCATTTCCCAATCTATAAAGCAGAAATTAAAGTTAACTCTAATTAAAGTCACAAGACTGTTATTAGGAAGAATGAACTGCAGATTCTAAAAGTGCAGTCCTATGTATCTCTACTCAGAAGTAAGCCTCATTGAGTTCAATGGAACTTGCTCCCAGATATGTGGATATAGGATATATATATATACACTTTCCAGGGAGTAATTCTCATTGAGAACAATGAGGCTTACTTCTTAGGTACAGGATTGCACTGTAAACTACTTTGCCACATTAAAGCCTCTTCAATGTGGTTAATGATGACTGCTTTCCAGAAAATCAGGTTTCATTCTGCTGTGGCAAATTTGATTTTAAAATGCCTTATTTCCTTACCCTCCAGTATTAAACCACATAAGACTTATTTTATTTGTTTTATTAATTACTTCTATTTCCCATCTTTCCTCTAAGCCGCTCAAGGCAGCATACCTGGTTCTCCACTCATTTTACCTTCACAACAACCCTGAGGTTATTGTTAAACTGAAATAAAGTGTCTGGCCCAAGGTCACTTAGTATAATTTCATTCAGAATGATGGAAACATAAAGTAGTTGCAAAAGACTAGGATGTGGGATGGATGCAGCGATCCTCTAAATTTGAAAAATTGTGTGGCTTGTACCACTGGTGTGATCAAGTCCTCCCTCTACTTAGGCCTCCTCCACACGAGACGTTTAATGAGCCTTGAAGGCTCATTAAAAAATTTACCTCCACAAGCACGGAGCGCAAAACGGGCGTACAGGCGCGTTATCTCCCCGATAATGCGCATTTTCGAACGCGCGTTAAATAGCGACTTTTATTTTGCTCCGGCCGTTAAAGCGCATTTTCGCGGTGTGAACAAGCGATTACGCGCATTAACTGCTTGTAAAGCGCTTTTTGGACATGAATTAATGCGCTTCGCCGCCTCTCGCCGCCTCCGGTGCAGAGGGATTAGGAGTAAAAGCGCCTCCGCGATAATGCGCATAATTGCGGAACCGGGCGCAAAAGCGCATCCTTGTGGAGGGGGCCTTACTCATAAACTGTAATAGTTTAATGGCCATTAGGGGGAGCCTTAACATAATCTATCCTTTGTGATACCCACTATGACTGAGACAGTAAAGAAATAAAGAGCAAATAGCAAGGCTCTGAAAACAGATTCCTACCCACTGAGAGTAATATTAAAATATTACTTGGGTAATTCCCAAGGCTGCTTCATGTGCTTTAGACTGGAGTCACAGGATGTGTTCCTGGAAAAGGCAGGTCTGGTACTACTTTCTGGGGCTTTCTTCACGGTGCCGAGTTGGTGCCGCATTCCTCTTAAATCCTGTGGTTTTGTTTACCTGGGGTGACATCGGGTAATCCCCACAGCAAGGAGGGAGCACAGGGTTTCCCGTGGTCATCCAGGTCCCCCTTCCTGGCTTCCAGCGACCAATCACTGGTCGCCTTCTGCCAGAACCAGCCCCACCACCACCACGGAGCAAAGTCAGACAGCAGAAGAGCTGGAGTGACCTCACTCCCACCAAAACAGTCAGGGTAAGTCCCTGACTTTTTTACTGCCCAGCTTCTCGGAAAAGCCCTGCAGTGACTGTGAATCTGCAGCTGTGTCATATAACTGATGCAGTGCAGATTTGCAGCCACCACAGGGCTTTGAGCGTGTATAGACAGCCCTCTGGAATGGTCACTGGCAAGCTGTGTGAACCAAAAGGGAAGCAGGACCATTCCATTTGCTCTTTTCTTCTTCTTTCCTCCCCATCCCTTTTTCCTTTTGTGCCGTGTCTTTTGAGATTGTAAGCCTGCAGGTAGGGGTGGTCTTGTTTTTATTGGTTGTATGCAAGCTGCCCCAAGAGCCTTTTTGGCTGAGGAGGGGGATAAAATGCTTTAAACAGAAACATAAAATGAATAAAAGTCAAGCAATGTGGGCAGACGCACCCTCGGCATTAGTACTGTGGAGGTCGCATATGAGTCAGTGTTGAAACAGTGCGTCCCAATCCCTACAACTTGGATGGGTTTGGATAAATTCAATACAGGTGCAAGGATCTCCACACTGTGCAAGTATATGATTGGCCTGCAGGACCCATCTGCACTGTTGCATATTGCTCCTGCTGCCGTGCAGCTATACAAGGGAATGGAGGAAGCTGCTTTATACCAGATCAGACTCTGTGTCCACTTAGCCCAGTATTGTCAACACTGACCGGCAGCATCCCTTCAGGGTCTCAGGCAGGGATGTTTCCCATCATCTGCTAGCCAATCCTTTTGAATGGAGGTGTTAGGGATTAAACGGGTAATGCTGAGCTGAAAGCAATCCCATGGACCCCTTTTGTCCCTCCATCCCCCCAGCAAAAGGGAGAGAGACTTGGCTCTTTGGGTGGGGGACCCAATCAAATACCTTTTGTATGGAGGAGTGTGTGTCTTATCTTGTAAATACAAATTTCCAAGGGGTTTTCTTTTCTTCATGTTAAGAAAAGTAGGAAGAGAACAAACCCTTGGCACTTCATTTTTAAAAGGTAAGCCCCCCCCCAAAACTGATTAGAATTTTGGGTCACCCCTGCAAAGATCCTCCCTGCAAAGTTCCTCCCCCAAATATCACATCCATCTTCAGGGGGCAACTTCACCCCTACCTATTACCACTACCCTGTAAGCTCCGGGGGGGGGGGGAGCTGTGCCAAAATATTTTCAACAGGGATGGGCAACTTGGGGAGGGGGAGGTCCAGGGGCCATCTGGTCAAATTTATCTTGTTCTGATGCTAGATTTGAACTTTCTTATGCTACAAATGTGATTTCTGTTTCTTCAATGTCAATTTTTGTTTTTTTGTTTGTTGGCAACTCCTCTCAAATTCAGCAATGCGGGGGGTGGGTGCACTGGGACGGGGGGGGCTACATGTGTTGCATGGGCAATGTGTTGCCCTCCCCTGATTTAGGGCATGGTACCTTTTTGCCTGCAAAGAATGTGCCCTACGATTGAGCTATAGTATCTCCAAAAAGACATTCTCCTGTGTGGCACTACTGGAGAGAGGGTGGGCTGTGGATAGCCCCATGGGCCATGGTCAGCAAGTCAGGAAAACTAGCACATTCCTGACTCTAACTTTCTGGACACTACATGATCAGATATAGGGTTACCCTGGCAGAGAGCGGAGTGAGATGTCCCCTCTCCAGCAGGCCAGGCTTAGGATATTGCTACAGCTGTGGTAGCAGAAAGCTTGGTTTTCTACCACCGCTGCTAATGTGGGCGTATGGATTGAGATTGTTCAATGTCTAAAATGTCAAGAATTTCAATAAAAATAGGAAAACAAAATAAGACAGTGAAATGCCAGAGTATTCTCAACCATGTAAAATCTCTTAAGGCATTTGTGGAAAATAAGGGCTGATCCATTGCTCTGCCTTTTAAGCACAGATATCTACTACCGATTCCTTCCTACTATGCGCCAGAAATAAAAAATACGATTGACAACACAGAATTAAAGTCATCTTAAGTCAGTTCCCTGTATGTGTATTACTGGATGGACTGGTTGATCAATTTATTACCGTATTTCACCGAATCTAAGACACCATCGATTCTAAGACGCACCTTAATTTTAGGGCCATCAACAGGAAAAAAGCGTTGCGTCAATTCTAAGACACACCTCATTTTCAGACACGTAATATTGGGGATAAGTGCATCTTAGAATCAAAGAAATACGGTAGGGCTGTGCATGCCCCCCCTCGATTCGCCACCCAGGGACCTGTTGGGCCGGCCCGGCCGGGGCATGAGTCCCCCTCCTCCCTTCCCCACTCACCGCCAGCGCCGCCCCGGTCCTTGCCGCCAGCGCCACCCCAGTCCACGCTGCCAATGCAGCCCTGGTCCTTGCCGCCAGTACCGCTGGCAGCGGCCTACCCAACCTGGAAACGTGGTGTTACTACAAAGTAGGCTACGGTCCCTCGAGTTCTCTCGCGAGATCGTGGCCTACTTTGTAGTAATGCCGCATTTCCAGGCCGTGTAGGCCACTGCCAGTGAGGAGCCGCTGCCATGGCAGCGAGGAACAGCCTTCCCCACTCACCTCCATTGCCGCCCCGGTCCTCGCTGCCAGCACCATTGGCAGCGGCCTCCCCGGTCTGGAAATGCAGTGTTACTACAAAGTAGGCTACGATCCCACGAGATCTGGATTTCAAGATCTTGCAGGATTGTGGCCTACTTTGTAGTAACGCTGTGTTTCTAGGCCTGGTAGGCTGCTGCTAGCGGCGCTGGCGGCGAGGACTGAGGTGGTGCTGGTGGCGAGGATCGCGGTGAGGACTGGGGCGGTGCTGCCGGTGAAGACTGGGGCGGTGCTGGCGGTGCTGGAGGCCAAGGAGGTCAGTACCAGCGGTGCAGAGTGGCAGTGATAGAGGCGAGTGGGGAACAGCGAGTCGCTTGGGGAGCATGCAGAGCCCCTTTGTGAAGGCGCTGTGGGTGGGCGGGTGGGAGGTGTATCTTCAACCCCATACCAGCGCTGGAGAACTCTGGCAATTCTTAGACACCATCGATTCTAAGACGCACTCCATTTTTACAGACGTAAATATGGGGGGAAAAGTGTGTCTTAGAATTGAGGAAATACGGTAAATCTGCAGAACTGTGTAAATTAGTAGCAGTAGTTCTGAAGAAAAAAAATGAGATGGTACCTGCCACCCAGTTTATGTAAATTTGTGCTTTTACTTTGCCCATTTCCCCTTGCTGCCCTTTATTCCTGGAATTGCTTCTTAGAAGACCTCCATGCAGCCACCTCATTTATTTCCTTTTAAGTTCCTCCTCAAAATTCACCTTTCCCAGGACGTATTTGGAAGAGTCCCTATTCTTTAGTGCAAATGAGCCAAAGTATTTGTAATTGCTGCCATCGCGTAATCTTTCCTTGCTTACCCAATTCTCCTTCCTCTGTTATTTCTCTGTAATTCTCTGATTTAAGCCCCTTGGGTGCAATCATACCTGTTCTTTGAAAAGCACAATAGATACAGTACATAGATGAAGGAAGGAAGGAAGAATTAACCATTAAAATACCTTCCCAATTAATTAGGAGCACCTTTTTAACCAATCAAAAAGGTTTTAGCAATTAATCTACCTGATTAATCTATTAAAGGTGCAATCTTATGGACTGCACCCTCACTGCTCAGAAGCTCCTGAACTGCAGGCTTCTGAGATTTTGATGCCCTTCCGGGATTGAAGATGGCAGGGTCAGAGAAGCAGTGCAGGTGATCTTTGCCTCCCCATCTTCCATTTTTAATTTGCTGTTAGATGGGCATTTCAGCCCATGTAGCAAAAGTGCTTCCATGTGGGAGGGAAGGAGGCTGGAGGAAGCACAGGATAAATCATATTCTGGCCTGTCCAGTTTCCTCCCCTCCCATTGGAATGCCCTCTACCCTGTCACCTCCGAGGTCAAGTTTCTGACCTCAAAGGCAGCTGGCGTGGTTCTCTCTGGGTCAGGATTGGGGGTGGATCACTGACTGCCCCTTCTGAGGTCAGAGCACTGTCTCTGACCTAGGAAAGAGTTTTCCAAGCCATCCTGGGTTCCCTGGGATGCTAGCCCAGGGACCATAGAAATAGGATTTTTCTCTAAATGCCATAGCCCTGGTAAGGAAAGAATCCCATGTGGAAAGGCAGAGTTGATCTACAATGCGTCACATGTGCAGAAACAAGGTGCAGCATCAATGTGGCGTGGATGGTCAGTGTGCCTCCCCAGATCTGCATCTTAATGCGGGGTGAACGGCATGCCCATATCAAAGTGTTGTGTGTGATGTTTGCCACATGCAGCATCTTTTTTGCCCGTGAGTCCCTCTCAATGAAGCCCAATGTTTTTCCCCCCAGAGAATTGTAACGTTTCCAGGGTCTCTAAAGGATTCCAAGAATCCAAGATAATATGTGGATTTAATGTCAAATATCTAGCGTCTGAATGAAGTTTAGAGGCAAACAAGTGCATTTTAGAACTGGTTATGCCATATGCCATAAAGAACTACACCACTGCAGACGCATAAGCTGTTTGACATACTTCCCTGATGCAATGCAGTGCCTTTGATGAACTCTCATAAAACCTCTTTTTGTGGAACGAAGCCAGGGAGTTGCAGCACAACTACACAAAGTCAGGTTATTCAGATATGGCTGACAGCTCATTTATAACCCTGCCATTGTGGTTCGCTTGTTCTTGACTTACTGCCGTCAGGTTTTATTTCTGAAATATTTCCTGAGACTGTAGTCATGGGACTCTGTTTGAACATTGTGGGAGTTACGGAGCAAACGCCACACCCAGCCCTTTGAAAACGACTGCATTCCATTCCACATCTTCTCATCAACAGGAAACTTTTGTCTCTGAATATTTACTATGGGCTCAACCCTAATGGCCTCCACCAATGTGGGAAATGACATTTCCAACTACATTGAAATGGATGTAACACCCCTGCTATGCTCTATATGGTTCAAAGCCAGGAGCCCTCAGAATACCAGTTGATGGGAACAACAGGAGAGGCCTACATTGTCTAGGCCAGCCTTCACCAACCTGGTGCCCTCCAGGTGTTTTGGAATGCAACTCCCTCAGCCATCATGATTGGTCAGGGATGCCGAAATCTGTAGTCAAAAACAACTGGAGGGCAGCAGATTGAAGAAGGGTGGTCCAGGCCCATAGTATAGAAGAGAGATGGGCAACTTGTGGTCCTCCAAACGTTTTGGTCTACAACTCCCATCAGCCCTAGTCAAACATCTGGAGGGCCACAAGTTGTCCAGTGAGGAGGTGTGTGTGTAAGCTGTTTTTGCTTACTGTTTCATACTCAAGGAGAGACTGTATCAAGGCCTGGCAGAGCTGGACACCTACATAGAGCCCACGCCCTAGCAGGATGCTCACTGACAACAGCCTTTGCAAGCTGATCATTCCCCTGCCTCTCCCTCTGGCCCAGGTCCCCTCTACAAGGA
Organism: Anniella stebbinsi; assembly: GCA_029215795.1. Classification (NCBI taxonomy): domain Eukaryota; kingdom Metazoa; phylum Chordata; class Lepidosauria; order Squamata; family Anniellidae; genus Anniella; species Anniella stebbinsi. Next base: position 85,201,274 of record JARDYH010000005.1, on the reverse strand, counting down.
TTTGCTTTTGCGCCTGGTTAGGCGATTATGCGCATAATCGCAGAAGCGCATTTATGCCTATTACCTCTGCACGAGAGGCGGCGAAGCGCATTAAGGTATGACCAAAATGCGCTTTACAAGTAGTTAATGCGCATAAGCGCTTGTTCACATAGGCAAAATGCGCTTAACGGCCGGAGCAAAATAAAACTCGCTGTTTAACGCACATTCGATAATGCGCATAATCGGAGAGATAACGCGCCTCTACGCCCGATTTGCGCTCCGTTCTTGTAGAGGTAAATTTTTTAAAGCGCCTTGAAAGAGCATTAAACCTCTCTTGTAGAGGCAGCCCCAGACAATGGTGCGAAGGAGGAGCAGCGGATGCGACAGCCGGCTTGCTCATTGCCTTTCTGCCAGGCAAGCCAGCAGGTAGTAGTAATAATGAGGAAGAGAAGCAGCTGCTGGTGAGCAGATGGAAGAAGAAGGACCCATTGAGGGTATCTTGTTCAAGGGCACTCCAGACCCTGGAGCTGACACTGTTTTCCTATTCTTCATGGCAGACTAACAATTCAAGCCACAAAGATACAAATTGTCAGGTGAGAGGCTACAACATTTTGTGGGCTGCTCTTTCTGTCTAAACATACATAGGATTGCACCCTAAAGGACAGGGCTCCTGTATCTTTAACAGTTGTATAGAAAAGGAAATTTCAGCAGATGTCATTTGTACACATGCAGCACCTGGTGAAATTCCCTCTTCATCACAACAGTTAAAGCTGCAGGAGCCTTGCCCTCTTTTGTATCTAGCCACTCCAGTATAGACCAGATACAAAATAGGGCAGGGCTCCTGCACCTTTTACTGTTGTAATCAAGAGGGAATTTCACCAGGTGCTGCATGCATACAAATGACAACTACTGAAATTCCCTCTTCTATACAACTGTTAAAGATACAGGAGCCCTGTCCTCCTTTCCATATGGTCACACTACCATATGCTTCTATTCTGTTGGCCATGCTTGCCACTAAGACCCTTTCCTCACTATATCTGGATTGTACCTCTTCAGGGTTGTGATGCTGAAATGATTGGATGCTTCTCCGTACAAGAAGAATTCCCTGCACGTTCAAAACAGAACAAATCAGGGCAAAACCCAGGCTTGAACCCTTTTGCCTGGTGGCAAGTTTTCTATGTTGACATAATGTTTTGTTTGGAGGAGCATTCAGTCACAAGAGCCCCCATCTGAAAGTAGAGTCCAGCCACAATTTTACTCTTTATGAAACAGAATCCAGATCTATTTATTACATTCTATGACCAGATTGCTCTCTCAGTGAGATTTGGCCTGGCTCTGTTTGCTGACACAGACCTTCAGGGTGCCAGCCAAACTAATAATTAAGGAGTGTTTTGTTTTTGCTCAGCTGTTTTCTCCTCCTACCCCCTATAACTCCTTCCAAAGGTGCCCCCTGCCAGCTCTTCATAAAACATCTCTTCAGTTAAAAGTGTATTTTACTGATTACAATAAGTATAGGCCAGGCTGTAATAAAGTTCTAACTCAGAGTGGCAACAAGGAATAAGACAAAATAAAAGTTAGTAACAAGCACATAAAAATAAAAGTATCACACAGCACAAAGTTGCAGAGAGTAATTTTAGCGATTTCAAGCTAAAACAGATCTATGCTGCAATCATAAACTACTGATTGACCTGGGAGTAAACCTTATTGAACATAATGGGACTTACCTCTGCGTAGACATGCATGGGGTTGTTTATGTATGTATTTTTTATTTATTGCATTCTATGCTGTGTGATAGCTGAAGCTCTCTGGGTGGTTCATAAAAAAGGCTCCAATTATTGGCAGAAACATTCCACACTAGGACCCCACCTGATCATTCTACATGGTGGACACCACAGAGGAGAAGCCCACCCTTCCTCACTTCTGTTGGAAATATCTAGCCTTAGGATCTCTGTAGCCTATAATGACCCCATTCACACACGTGAGGAGGGGGCGGTGTTTAGGGGAGCTACGGAGAGGGGAGTGGAACCACTGCAAATAGGTCTACCATACTACAGCATGTGGTTCCACTATCCACCCTATCCTTTGTAAACCGCCCAGAGAGCTTCGGCTATGGGGCAGTATATAAGTGTAATAAATAATAATAAAATAATAATAATAGTTAGCGATCATACCTCCACATGGTTTAACGTGCATGCTGGCCTCCTCTGCTACACAGATGGGCTCTTTGGGGCCTCACTGCTGAAAAAATACCACCCAAAAAAATGGCTCTGCAGCCATACCGAAAGTCAGTGGTGGCAAGAGCATCACTGGAAGTGGAGATTGCTCTTGCTGGTGGACTCTATGGTCACGGTCTAGAAATCTCTAAGAGCCTGTTTTAACAACCAGGGAGCCCACCACATAGGCTGGCCATATGAAAAGGAGGACAGGGCTCATGTAACTTTAGCAGTTGTAGAGAAAAGGGAATTTCAGCCAGTGTCATTTGTATGCAATTAGTTCCTGGTGAAATTCCCTCTTCATCACAACAGTTAAAGTTGCAGGGGTCCTGCCTTCTTTTGTATATGGCCACTCTAGAATAGTGCATGCACCTTTAACTGTTGTGATGAAGAGGGAATTTCACCAGGAACTAATTGCATACAAATGACACTGGCTGAAATTCCCTTTTCTCTACAACTGTTAAAGTTACATGAGCCCTGTCCTCCTTTTCATATTGTCAGCCTACCACCACATATCATGGCAAGACACCTGGGGGGGGAGAGGCTTAACCCTACTGTAGCAAGATGGTTAGCCCGGGTGGTTCCTTAGCCATCATGGTCACTGTTTTTCTCCCCACACATAACATGCCAAACCATCATAGTGGGTCAAAACCTGAACAGGCCTTTTCTGCTCCTCCTCTTCTTCTCCCCCGTTTCTTCCATTGCTGGAAACACATGGCTTGCTCTCGCTCTCTCTCCTGCTGATTTTGTAGAAGACGAAGGAATGGACTATGTTGTTCCTGCAACTTATGTGCAAAAATATTGTGAGTAAACCAGTTTTCTATCTTCACTAAAGAAAAGTGTGATCTCTTTGTTTTAGCCTTGTGTGGATGTAAGACTGGTAAACCCTCATTCTGTTTTGTATTTTATTTTGTTTTTGTTTTTCTCTCTCTCTCTGCTAACTACCTTTCTAGCAAGAGGCAGGAATACTAAACAATCCAATCAGCAACAGCCAAGTGAACACCAGTAGGCTGTGGTACAGTAAGCAAGATATCCTGCTCAGATCAGAGAGACCAGAGTGGCCTATGCAGGAGCTGTTGGTATTGTTAAGCAGTTGGGAGTCAGGAACCCTTGCTGGTCTAAATCACTTAGATACCTACGAGCTAATCCTGATCTACCTTCTGCTCTACAAAGATACATTTTCAATTTAAAAATCAGCACTGCTGCAAATATCAAGGTGTCAGATGGCATTGCATGTTAAAAGGATAACGTACACATAGGGGAAATCTCTTTGTTTCTCTCAAGCTGCCGTAATACATTTCTAATTTTGTTTTCTGTGAAAAGGCATTCTTCCAGACAAGAAATGTTCTGAAAAGCAGTGTAGTGGACATTATCCAGCTTGTCAATAGATGGACATCTGTAAGTATGGCAGTCTACAGGTCAAACGTTTGCCAGATGTTGATGAGAGGAGCATTTTATATTAAAAGGTCAGAATGAACTGAAACAGGCAAGCAAGTGAATGAAAACAGTGGCTAGTCATTCCAACTGAACATCTTAGCAGCTTGTCTGTCTTCCAAGATCAGAGCTCACTATGTGGCCTGCACGAGATGTCAGCCTTTTTCACTGCCACCCTTTTGTATTTTTGGTGAGACGTATGGTTCCCACAGCAACAGACACTGGGCCATTCTTGGTTTTGTTTTGTTTTTCCATCTACTCATGCAATTTCCACTCCGCTTTGGAATGGAAACCTATGTCACCATGTCTGTGAGTAGACAAGTATGCCTGTGTTTGGGATCTTACATGCTGGAGAAAAGACAAGACTTCAGGATGATAATGAGTCAGATTCTAACTGGGCAAACACTGTTGGCAGGGCTTGTTTGTATATCAAATGCTGAATTTTAATTAAGAAGAGTCCTGCTGGATCAGACGAAGGATCCATCAAGTCCAGCACTCTGTTCCCACAGTGGCCAACCAGCTGTCGACCAGGGACCCATAGAACAGGACACGGTGCAACAGCACCCTCCCACCTTGTTTCGGTTCTAACACCTTGATTCGGTTCCTATTCACTGTGAATAAGAACGAAATCAGAGGAGCTAAAGCCAATACTAAATGGATTACGTTTTTCGAGGGCTTGCTTTAACATTGGCCAGGGCATGAAAACTTTTGGAATGGACAACAATTAAGGTTTCAGACATAACACCTGATATTTTAATAATAAATAAATGCCAACGTCCCAGACCCAATGATCCCATGGGCTGGATGCAGAATCTGCGTTCCATAACAGGAAGGGCTCTAATTGCAGATGATCCCTCTAGCTGATGTTTGGGGATTCCCCTTGCCCCACACCAGAGTTCATCCCATCCATCAGGATTTCCTGTCTCTGTAGCATTTGCAGAGAGCTAAAGGGGTGGACATTGGAAGAAGGAGGTGGGGAACTCCATTTCCATTAGTGCAGTTGATCCAGCTGAAAAATGGATCCAACCCCGTGTCTATTGCATTGTCTGGTATCAATGCCATGCTTCCTTGTGCTGACATGTTGTGCATTATGGAATCTCGTGCATGCTCTCTTTCGGTTTATACTTTCTTGTAATATATTTCGGACAAAAAGGATTAGGGTAGTAGTATACACTGAGTTGCAGCCAGTTCTGTGCTAGTGATGTGGGTGGTGCACTGGACTACTAGGCCCCTACCACTGAATAACAGCTGTGATACTATTTGCTATCACTGAGTTGTGAGCAAGGGTGGCTACATCTGTATAGAAGCTTTTAGTGGCCAGGACCAGTCATGTTTGTAGTTTAGCCAATGCACACAGCTCTCATTCCAAACTGCTTATTCCTAGCTCCATAGTGGCAGTCGATGGATGATTTATTTTACTTTTTACTTTTATCCCACCTTTTTTCTCTTGCAAGGAACCCAAAGCAACTTATATGGTTCTGCTTCTCTCCATCTTATCTTCACAACAACAACCCTGTGAGGTAGGTTAGGCTGAGAGTCAGTGATTGACCCAAAGTCACCCATTGAGCTTCATGGCCGAGTGAGGACTAGAACTCAGATCTCCCAAGTTCCAGTCCAACACTCTAACCATTATTCCACACTGGCTGCCAAAAGAATGAGATCTGTGTGTGTTTCTGAGATACTGTATAACCAGCAGCCAAGAATAAAATACGAATGTCAGGTATTGCAAAACATGCCTTCTGACCAGTGAGGACTAGAACCCAGATCTCCTGTGTTCCACTTCAACACTCTAACCACTACACCATACTGGTTCCCATGAACATAATAGTTAATGTTTCCCTTCTTCAATGGGAAGAAGTACAGTCAGGACTTTAAGAGTTTTACAGTGCAATGCTGTGGACATATCTATTCAGAAGTAAGCCCCACTGACTTCACCGGGATGTACTCCCAGGTAAATGTGCATCGGACTGAAGCCTACGTGCCATTACATTTCTCTCTTTTGTTTCTAGCAGAGACAGAACTGGAGGCATTTTTACCTTCCAGTTGAATACTGAAATATTGCTCCTGCTCCTCCTGGCCCTATTGGATCATTTGGCCCCATTCTGAAACTGGCTGGACCTGTTTCAGGCTTGCTATGTTCCAAAATCACATGTTTCCTTGCATCTTCCCTCACAATGCTACAACATTGACATAGACAACTCTATGCCAGTTGACCAGGTGTGTGAGGTGAAAAGGGTTAGTTCCAACAGGGTTGCTAACGTCCTCAGGATTCTGAGAGAGAAAAAAAGTAAGTCCATAGAAGTAGTGCAGGCCACAGCATTGGACATACGCTAGAGCAATTAATCACTTGTGAGTAAAAGGTTCGTCAGTTGAGAAGTGTTAAAAACAATCGGCACCTCTTCCCTCTCTTGCTTCCCAGCTCAGGTTGCTTCAGAGGCAGCTAATTGGTGCTTCAGGCCATGATACTCCCAGGAAGATACCCCACCCCCCCAATCCTAGGAGAGTTCTCAGAGAACAATGTTGAAATGTGAGAAGAGCCAATGGCAATGAATGCAGCCCTCGACCATTATAATCCTATCAGAGAGCATGGCTATTGTGCAAAACACAGGCATTTAATATGGAAAGTGGCCCTCAGCCAAACAGGAACAAGCGTCGTAAGTGAACTTTCTGGTTCAACAACAGCATGTTCGTATGTCGGGATTGGGGGGATTTTCAGATGGCGTGAATCCCTTGACACTGCAGCCTTGCGTCTATGCACTTAGCTGTCCGCTTAGATTGAGCTGGAGTCATTCAAGGGATAAAAGCTCATCCAAGATTGTTGTAAAGTGGACAATTAGGTCAGGAAATAACAGTCCTTTGGAATGCATTTACTTCACTGCTTTACTAATTAGGGTTTTGTTATGAAAAATATGCTGAGATGAGGAGGGGTGTGTGTGTGTGTGTGTGTGTGTGTGTGTGTGGTGTTTGGTGTTTGTTGCCTGCATTTTATTCTTTTACACATTCATCTGTTTTCTACATAATTATGGCATAGAATTCTCAGGCCAAAAGTTCTCCTGCAATCCAATGACAAGATGCCAAATAGTTCAGTGCAGCTGAAACCATATTTTGTCTCATCATCAACCTTCCAAATGAATCGGGCTGCCAAAACAGCTAGCAGCGGGCACATAAGCAATGTGGTTGTTTCACACAATAATCAGATTTGATCCAGGCTAACAGGCTTTAATTTCAGAAAGCATTTGTTGTAGGATTGTGGCAAGTCAGACGGTTCACATCAGCACAAGATAAACAAAGTGGCATTGCCATTGCTAACCTCATTCCCATGCTTTGGATTTGGTTCTGCTCTAGCCTCCATCATGTTGGATATACCTGCTACAAACACAAGTGATGTGAGGAAGGCTCTGACTAGGGGACCAGTGTGCCTATTGCTTAATCTGCTGTCTAGGTAGTAACTGTTGGTGGTCTGCTTCACGGCCCTGCTCTCCCTTCTTATGGTTCTTCTACTTCAAACTAGACTTGGACTGGACACACAGGACATCTCCAAATGGAAGACAGCCCTTCAAATAGAGGACTGTAATGTAGGACAGATGGCCACCCTACTTCCTGTTGCGAAGAGGCCAAATTATCCACTGTCCCCTCTTTTTCTGCTATGTATATGTAACACAGGGTGTTGGATGTCTTTACATTGTCTCTGTTTTCCTATTGGAACATTCCTGTCATTTTACGTAATTCCTGGATCATGTTTTCCATTAATATAAATTAACATAGCTACACACTGGCTTCAAAACTGGCTTAGCCCAGCTGAACATCTGTTTCCTTATGCACGTCTCATTTTTGTCTTTAAGAACCTGGTAAGAGAAATGCCACATGATGATTATAATCTTAAACAAATCCAGGCAACAGAATATTCTACTCACCTAAAAAACTGGTTTATATCAGCCCTCTCAACACTATGTAAGCAGAGTTAAAATGAAACAGTATATGAAGATTGTTTGTCCTTAACCAGCTTGCAACTCAAGAGCATCTTTGCAAGGAACAGGTGGGTGAGTTTCATTTTCTTTTCTCTAGTATTACAGCTGTCCAGTTGCCTAGGCTGACCATATGAAAAGGAGGACAGGGCTCCTGTAACTTTAACAGTTGTAGAGAAAAGGGAATTTCAGCCAGTGTCATTGGTATGCAATTAGTTCCTGGTGATATTCCCTCTTCATCACAACAGTTAAAGTTACAGGCACTATACTAGAGTGACCATATACAAAAGAAGGCAGGGCCCCTGCAACTTTAACTGTTGTAATGAGGAGGGAATTTCACCAGGAACTAATTGCATACAAATGACACTGGCTGAAATTCCCTTTTCTCTACAACTGTTAATGTTACAGGAGCCCTGTCCTCCTTACAGTTGCCTGACTCCTTCCTGCATCTTCCATGTCCTGGAATCTCCTCCATGCTGCAGAAGAATGGAGAAGGCGAGGGGAGATGCTGAGCACCTGTAAAGCTGCAACACCAGAACAAGGGAAACCAGGCCCACTCAGCCTACTCCAACTTTCCCTTGGGAAGTGAAAATCCTAGAATCCAAGGAACTGTTTAGACCAGAGATGGCATCAAGGGTAGGCATGGTTAGCCACCTGCTAAGGGCCCACACCTTAGCAGGGGGCAACTAACAAGAGCCCCCTGGACTTGCTCCTCCTGTTCACCATTTGTTCTCCTGCTTCTCGCTCTGGCCCAGACAGCAGTGGTGGCGAGGAGGAGGACCAGGAGATACTACTGCCTACTTGCTCACTGGCTCTTTGCTTGTCAAGCAAGCAAGTGACAGCAATGATGAGGAGGAGGAGAAGGAGGAGCAATAGCAACAGCAACAGATGACAATGGTGGTGAGAAGTTAGAGGTAGCCCATTGAGAACACCTTGCCCAAGGACTCTCAAACACCTTGAGCTGGCACTATGGATGGGAGAATCAGCGATACTGGGGCTTGCTGAAATTCTCTGAACTTTTCTTCAAAGCTTGGTTTGGCTTGTTCTCCTTCTCATATCCGAACTGTGTTTTTTTTTGGGGGGGGGGTTTCGTTTGAATGAGGAAAGTGTGCATTTTTCAAAAGAGCTCGTTTCTTAATATGGGCATTTTTAAAAGGGTGGCTGTTTTAAAGTGCACCTTTTGCAAATGCAAGTTCAGGAATCTGTAAACATTTTGAGAGAACATGCACTAGAATTCGCATTCAGGGTTGCAAATGGGACCTTTTCGAGTGCTTTGTTTCAGCAGAAGCAGTGAGGCTTCCAAGCTCACACTAAGATAAAGCTTCTCTTGAAAGATTTGGTAAAAGAGGTTGGCTCAATAAAAGATACAGATGAGTACATGTAATAGTTGGATTTACCTGCAAATATGCCTTTCATTTGTTGCATCTTAATTGTTGCCTTAAACGTAATGATTAAGGCAACAATTAAAATTATATTATGACTGCCTTCTCCCTTGGAGACATCAAGAATTACTAGACTGCTTGCTAATGTCTATAACTGTGCATTTAATGAAAGAGTAAAATTGATGGAATGGCCCCTGTTAAGAAAAACAAGGGAGTGTAGCCTTTGTATCAGGCTGGGATACTTTTGTTTAGTTGATTCAGCCCTTTAAAATTCCCAGTTGTACATATGTGGTAAAATGGGGGCATTTGTCTTTTATAAGGGAAAAGATCTCATATAAAGAAGGCAGAGGGAGTGATGTCTAAGAAGGTCCTACATGATATTTGCTCAGAAACACAGTTCTAAAGATCTATCCCAAGCTAAGTTCTCATCCTCTGAGTGCACGTAACACCCATTAGCATTCCCGGGGACTTTGCCAATACACATTGGGGGGGGCATTTTGAATAAACAGTGCTGTTTGCACTTGAAAATAGTGTTGCTTAGAGCATGCACCATGAGTCTTTGAAACAGCTGGAGCACGTGTGCAATCGATCTGTCTCTCACCATGACACTTTTTGTTTATGCTGAACCTCAGGCTGTCCTTGTTAGCCTGCCAGGGCTGGACTAGACCTATAGGAAAGGTTTAGATGATATACTTTATTGATTATGGAGACCCTACATAGTGTTATTCTGGGGTTCCCTAAGAGTACATCTACTCAGAGCTGTACACCCAGGAAATACACCCATTGCGTCTAAACACACAGTGTTGTCCATTGTTGGATCTATATCCAAGCATTTGACTGCAACCATTTGTCCCCAATTGTTTTTCAAAGAACAATTTCCAAAACAAATTCTCTGACATTTCCATGGCTTTTCACTTGTTTACCAAAAGAAAAATCTGGTGGCCTTCCAATCAAGGATTTAACCAATGCTGGCTCTTTTAATCTGAATAATACTACAATTTCCAAATGGTGCAAGGCCCACCAGTAGGCCAGAAATGGTGAGAATAATCAGGGCACATCCATGAGCACTTATTTAACCATGAAGCTTTATTGAAGCAGAAGATAATGCAAGTTCCTTGCTATACCTAACAGGCATCTTTCCATATCAGGGCGAAATTTACACAGATCTCAATGGAAAGATCTGTAAAACACAAACTAGATTCATTTTTTTTCTCCCAGATGTTTCCTTTGGAATCACTTTGCTTTTGTATGGCAGCACAAACAGTTTCATGTGAATATTCATCTATGCTTAAAAAAAAATTATTACTATTTTACTTTGGAGTCAACATCTAAAAAATGTTTTAATTCAGGGTTTGTTTTGACACAATCTAAAGGAGTATTCATGTGGGATACATCCAAAAATCTGGTATACTCTCTTGTCTGATTTATGTTGGGAGGGCCAAATATCTCTTTTTGCTATGGGATGTTTCCGTGCTTGGCACCTCTGCATTTGATCTTGGAAGCTTTTCACTGTTTTAGAACATGGATACATCAAAGATATGGTGGGAGAGACAAAGCTAGCGAGTCCGTACCTTTTCCTGGAGCAAGAATGTGCAAGTTCCAAGCTTCAAGGAGGTTATCTTCAACCTAAAAACAAGGGAAGAATGAGAACAGGCAAATTGCACTTGCAATGGGGAGTGAGCCTCACTGAATACAATGGGGCTTACTTCTGAGTAGACACACATAGGATCGCCCTGTCAGGAAGCAAATGGAGAGTGCAGGGCCCGAAAAACAATAGGTGTCATGATTCCAAGCTCTCCCATGGAGATGTGAGAAAATAAAGAGGCCCACCAGGTAATTCACAAAGCTTTATTCAACAAAAAACATCTCTTCACTACTCTCCCAGTGGTGCCCCCACACCAATGCTGCAAGTGCTTTGCCCCATGCTTACAGTTTTAACTCTAAACCAGATACCCAATGGACGGTTTCCCACAGTGCCCAACAGGCTTTTACTGATTCCGTCTTTCAGGGATTGAAACCTCTGGGATGTGGATAACCTAGTAGATCTCCTCTATACCTACCTGATCATACGGCAGACTCTGGGATCTGTCAATTCCAATGTTCCTTCCCCCTCTGATAAAGACTCCCAGGAGTGGGGAGGATGATCTCTGAGCCTGGCCGTCCTGTTCAATAAGCTCCTGGGAAGTTTCCTCTTTGACTCCTGGAGAGTCTTGGGTCCCCTCTACAAGATTTCGCTTTGACGCCCAGTTGCCCGATTATGTGCATATACGGATAAGTGCACTTACTCCTAATACCGATTTACGAGAGGCGGTGAAGTGCATTACCAGCTGTATGAAACGCACTTTAAAGTTGTTTTCAAGCGTAGAATCGCATGTTTACACGGACATAAGGTGCTCTTACTCCCACGGTAAGTTAAAACTTGCTATTTAACTTGCATTCGATAATGCGCATAAGCAGAGATAAAAAGCGCCTCACTCCGCTCTTGCACTCCACTCTTGTAGAGGTAAAATCTGTAATGCGCCTTGAAAGAGCTTTAAATCGCTCTTGTAGAGGCATCCTTGGAGAGTTTCCTCCCCCACTTCTTGTCTTGGCTGGTGTACTTCCTCAGCCTCTTGAGTTCGATCCAGGCTCCAAAACCCAATCTCTCACACTAGGGAGAATGAGCCTAATCCTGATGCTGGGGAGGAATGTACTGGAGTATTCTGGAAAAGGGCATGGCTAGCTGGCATCAGAAAAGCTCTACATTGCAACATTGGGTTTCATGGGCCAGTTGTTTCACCAAATATCCCTTCCAAACGATCAACTTAAAACCTGTATGCTTGCTAATTTACATGATTTTTCAGGATTGTGTTTGATAGTTTGAAAGAAAGAAGCCAAATTATTCAAATGCAGCCTGCTATGCCCTAACCCTTATCTTTGTCCACTTGCTACATAAATCCATTTCAGATCTTGGTCAGCACCTTTGGATGCAACATTGTTATCTTTTTAGTGTTAGTTTAAACTTCCCTCTTCTCTCAGGCATTTGGCACTGTATAATAAGGTCATGAATCATCTTTGGCAGATTGTTTAAAAACTGCTTTTAGATATATGTTGTCTGCATGTGTGCGATCTGCTATATGTTTTAGGTAAATGCTTTCATGTACTTTGTAGAAAGCATTTTAATGGTTTAATTTTTTTGTGAACTGCCCAGAGAGCTGCAGCTATAAAAAATATAATAAATGAATTGAAATGAAAATGATGTGATGAGCCGGCCCTTGCGACTGGAGCAGAATGCAGCATACAGATACCCAAGAAGCGGAGTAGTGTTAGTTGCAACAAATGGTTTTAATTGGTGGAGATAATGATAACATAATTCCATAGCTATTGGGCTGTGTTCACACAGTTGAATTTGCACTTTATTTTCAGCTGCTAGTCTGGTGTCCTTCCAGCTGTTCTGTTTTTCTGGCCTGCTGGCTTGGCTTCTGGATTAGTTTCACTCCACCCTGGAATGAAAGAAAACATGTCCATTCATCTCTCAAATGGAAGACCATGAGCTCTAGCCCGCATTTTCATGGTTAGTGCAGCTGGGAGGTTTGGCTTTGGACTTTCCCAAATGTTTCCCAAAAATGATCAAGCAAGGATTAGGAGATAGAGCATATTTTATTAGGTTTTTCTTAAGGCATTTGGGAGCTGTCATCTAGATTAGTCTCTGTCTCCTCTACCGTGAACTAGCAACTGTCAAGGGCTCCTTTTTTGTGGGATAAATTCAGTACACAATGGCTGGTTTCGAACGACACATTAGGCTAGGCTGACCAGATAAAATCCAGGTCAGGGCTCATGTAACTTTAACAGTTGTAGAGAAAAGGGAATTTCAGCCAGTGTCATTTGTATGCAATTAGTTCCTGGTGCAATTCCCTCTTCATCACAACAGTTAAAGGTGCATGCACTATACTAGAGTGACCATATATAAAAGAAGGCAGGGCCCTTGCAACTTTAACTGTTGTGATGAAGAGAGAATTGCACCAGGAACTAATTGCATACAAATGACACTGGCTGAAATTCCCTTATCTCTACAACTGTTAAAGTTACATGAGCCCTGACCTGGATTTTATCTGGTCACCCTACATTAGGCAACGGAGGGGGAAATAGCGTACTGACCATGTGTTAGGTAGGCGGTGATCCCCACACGACATGCTGCAACTCCGGTGCTTGTGCAGCTGAAAGTTCCGGCGACCATCTTGGTTGCTACATCTGCTCCCTCCCCCTCCCTCAGTCCCCGAGTGGTTTTTGGCTGCTCCAGCCAGCAGAACTCTATTCCCAAACGGAATAGTCCACGGAGAGAGGGGGGGTTGGTTTCGGACGACACTTTAAACAACAGGGCTTTGGGTAGGCTGACCATATGAAAAGGAGGACAGGGCTCATGTAACTTTAACAGTTGTAGAGAAAAGGGAATTTCAGCCAGTGTCATTTGTATGCAATTAGTTCCTGGTGAAATTCCCTCTTCATCACAACAGTTAAAGGTGCAGGCACTATAGTAGAGTGACCAGATACAAAAGAAGGCAGGGCCTCTGCAACTTTAACAGTTGTGATGAAGAGGGAATATCACCACGAACTAATTGCATACAAATGACACTGGCTGAAATTCCCTTTTCTCTACAACTGTTAAAGTTACATGAGCCCTGTCCTCCTTTTCATATGGTCAGCCTAGCTTTGGGCTAAGCAACATGCAAGCCCGTTGTTTGTCTCCATTGCTTAATTGGGCGGAATAGTGTACTGTCAGTTGTGTGTGCATGGTGTGTAACCCTCCACACGACACAATAAGCAACACAACTGACGATTGTTTCCCCCTTCCCCCCCCCCCCATTGCTTAATGTGTTGTCCGAAACCAGCCAATGTGGGGTTGAGCCAGTTTAACTGGGATGAGGTGCTGGAAGTACTGAATGAGTGCATTGCTCACGTTGGTATACTACTTGCACCTATATTGTTTTTGTTTTGAGCAAACTACTCACCTCCAAAATTGAAATTAAATCGCTTTGACTTAAAACATAGGATTAGCATATAATATAGTGACAATCACACATCAATCACAGAAAATGATTTGCTTAAAAAGCAAACCCCAATTGATTAACTAGATGAAATGAATTGCTGGATTTCATCCCTCTCTCTGACCCCTTTGAAGCTATTTTTGTTCCACTAGGGTTGTTTGCATGACATGGCAGCCTGTGGGTTATTTAACCCACAGTGAGGCTGAGCCACATGCATCTGCCATTTTGAATATGCAACCCCAGTCAGTGGTTGTTGTGATGTGTGAACCTGGCGAGTGTGGGTTATACGAGGGTTGAACAACCTTCACATAATCCATCATCTGTTTTGGGGTTTAACCCTTGCATAACCCACACTCGCTGGGTTTGCATGACACAATAACCCCAAAGAGGGGTTGGATATGCAACCTGTTGTCTGAACCTGGTTACTGTGTAACACACACACACACACACACACACACGCTCTAATTGTTTTCAGGAAAAGCTGGTTCTATACTTACTCTTCCTATAGATCAGCAATAGCCAATCTTTCTTTGACAAGTGTGACACAAATCAAGCCCAAGAATTTCATCCAGATGTCTCATGGAGAGCCACTCTATCATGCACTGCAATACATAGGCAGCTGCCTTCTATGCCTTGATGCATCTTTGCCTGTAATCCACTAAGCCAGAGAGGAGGTAGGCAAGGTTGAATCTATAACAAAGGCAGATCTGCAAATACTAATGTTCCAGTATAGGAATGCTGCAAACGGCTACTATTGCACCTGTTCTGCTGCAGATAGACAATTTAAGCTGTTGATGCAGGTTTATATGCTGAAAAGAGGGGAAATGGTATCAAGGACCAAATGCTTCCGCCTTCAGATACACACAAAGACTCAGAATCCCATTTTATGGTATACTTGTCCTGAGTATACCATAAAATGCATTTACTACTTAAATGCATTTTCTCATTTGGACTTCTATTTTATATCCTAGTAAAATCTACTCAGCTATTTGCCATTTGGTTCTTGTCTCCTATTGTTAGGATCAGGCCTGACCTCCTTAGTGCAGGGGAACAGGTTTCAGGGCCTAAATCAGACTCAGAATCTGAAGGAGGAGGAGGACCAGGACCAGAAGTATACCAGCCAAAAGAGGAACTGGGGGAGGAGATTCTCCAAGACTCTTCAGAAGTCAAGGATGAATCTTCCCTGGAGCTTATCAGTCAGGTTGCCGAAGGCTCAGAAAACATCCTCCTCACACCCCTGGGAACTCAGCCTCTGTTGGAGGGAGAGGTAACTTCAGAGTTGACAGATTCCAGAATCTGCCGCAGGAACAAGCGGGTGGAGTTAAGGTGGTAGGTGGACCCTTAGAGTAGCCACTCACCACAGGCCTCTCCAAAAAGACCATCCCTGAGGTAAAGTGCCAGTTGGACTGCAGGGAAACTCTCCATTTTAGTTGAGAGGGAACTGCCTTGCTTTGTTAGGCTAATTAAGCTTAGAGGATAGCTCCTAGCATTCACACTCCCATCAAGTGTGAAGAGATGTCTGTTTACTGAATATTGTCTCACGTCTTGGAATCATGACACCCAGACCTAACCACCAGTTTTCCATTTTTCTCTTTGCTCGCTCTACCTGGAATGGGACTTCTGATTAGGGTGTGAAATCTGATGAAGTCTAGCCAAAAAAAAGGCAAGCTCTGCAGAATATGAAGTAAGAAAGACAAGCCCAAAGAAGCTGTTGATACAACCATGAAGTACTAATAGGAGAGAGACATGATACAGTGTCGTAATTGTTACACAACGTATTTTAGGAAGCTCATGCAGCATTTACACAGAGCTGAAAGTTCAAAGGTCAACATGTGTGAGAGTGCTCCATCCCTCCCACTGGACTAACACATTGCTATAATATAAACCATTCCAGATGTCCATAAGAACCTACAGCAGACATTTGATCGTGCCTGGGACTTGTATTGTCGAATTCCTTGATAACATCTGCCCTGTGGTGGTCTAGGAAGACTACTTGTTTTAAAAACAAAGGAATAAGAGGCAGGAATCTAGACTTTTGCAGGACATTTCATGGATATCTTTAACAGTCTGCATACAATTTGCTAGAAAAGCAAAGACACCCTTCAAGCTTAATACCACAAAGAAAAGGGAAACACCAGCATGTTTGCAATGTCATGAAGCACACACATGTTCTCTCTCTCTCTCTCTCTCTCTCTCTCTTTCTCTCTCTCTCTCTTTAGTATGAAATGGGACAGAAGTCTACTGAAACTCTTAGAGAGAATTTAACCATCCAAACAGTACTCACTGCAGGCATTTGCACTGAAATAGTGTCTCTAGCTTCTGTTCTTCCTTGTGTCTTGGTTCTGTTTGCCAGCAGTGACAATAGGTGGAGCAAAATCGCTGGCATCCATTGACTGAGATGGATGTGTTCCCTGTGGTAGATTAGCTCAGACTGCATATTATTCACCACTCTCCCAGTGGTGCACCCAAACCAATGCTGCAAGTGCGTTACCCCATGCTTACAGTTTGAACTCTAAACTGGACACAAATGCTCAGGAGGGCCAGACCCAAGAGCAGGTAAGGATAGGACAGTGCTTCTCAGGCAGGATTGAACCCATAGAACAGAGGGAGCAACTTGCATCCCATGCCCAATATTGTTGGACTGCAACTCCCACCATCCTTCACTATTGGCTATGCTGGCTAGAACTGATGGGAACTGAAGTCCAACAACATACAGAGGGGCACAAATTGCCAAATCCTCTCATAGACTCTATGAATTCTCTCCTGCTTGTGGAGCACTGGAATTAGATCTATAGAGTCACAGTCGTGTATGAAAGGTACTGGGGATACTAGCCAGTCAATTCTCTCCTTCTCCAGTCAATTCTCCACCCTGCACCATTCCCCATTGCCTTCACTGGGTTGTGGTGGCTCCTTACCTGCTTTTGGTGTTTTAAAAAACACCCAAAATGTGCATTTCTCCCATAGGGTAAAGTATGAAAATGCACATTTTGGGAGGATTTCTGCATTTGATGGGGAATTTGTGGATTTTTCATGGGTGAATTTGTGCAAATTCAGAAACTAAAAAAAAATATATCCAATTCCATCAATGGGCAGACAATGGAGTGAAAGGCACCTGACAATCCATTAAATACAGGTGGAACAGATTTTACACAATCCATATAAGTTAGAGCCAGCAATGGGCTTGGGCAGGGCTCATGTCCCCTTGCCTCCCTATACAGCCTTCCCCTTATGCTCATTCTCTCTCACTCTCACAAACATGTACACATACACACACACACACATTTTCCACGCATGGTCCTCCCCATTTGGTGGACTGTGAGAGGTATGATTTTCATGGGGAAATTCATAGGTAGAGACTCAGCAACTCATGGTGGGCCATGCTGATGGCCTCTGAGAGTTGCATGTGCCCCTTAGATTGCATATGGCTTGTAGGCTGCCCATATCTGTTATAAACAGACCTTATTGTTCTAGAAGATACCTGGAATTGGAGCAAAATGCCTTCAGTATGTTGATGACACACAGCTCTATCTCCCTATCTCCCTGTGACATCTGATTCAGGAGAGGCTGTGCAAGTCCTAGATCAGTGACTAAACTCAGTAATTGGCTGGATGAGGGCCAATAAACTGAAGCTAAATCCTGACAAGATGGAAGCCCTATGGGTGAGTGGTTCCCAAGTCCGGGAGAGAGGCTCATTGCCTCTTATGGATGGGGTTGCACTGCCTCTGAACGATCAGGTTCGTAGTTTGGGGGTACTCCTAGATCAGTCATTGTCGCTGGAGGCCCAAGTGGCCATGGCAGCTCGGAGTGCCTTTTACTAGCTTCGGCTGGCTCGCCAGCTATGGCCTCTTCTGAACAGGGATAGCTTGGCCACAGTGGTACAGGCATTGGGTAACCTCAAGACTGGATTACTGCAATGCGCTCTATGTGGGCTGCCCTTAAGACTGCTCTGAAAGCTGGAGCTAGCGTAGAATGCAGCAGCTTGGCTGTTATCAGGAGCTGCCTCTTTTCAGCATATAACCCCTTTGCTGAGAGAATTGCAGTGGCTACTTATTGGCTACTGGGCCAAGTTTAAGATTTGGCACTAGTGTACAAATACCTAAACAACTTGCGACCAGGACACCTGAGAGAGCGCCTTCTCCCTTACCAACCTGCCCGATCACTGAGGTCGGAGGAGGACATGCTCCTGGTGGTTCCACGTGGACCTGTGGCCTGACTGAAATCCACCAGGAGATGAGCCTTTAGTGTAGTGTCCCCTTCTCTGTGGAACTCTCTGCCCCTGGAGGTCAGGTAGGCACCTACATTAGGCTGCTTCCGGTGCCTCCTGAAAACAACTCTGTTTCGAAAAGCGTTCCTCAACTGACTCGCCACTGTTTTTCTGGTTACTTTTTAAAAATAATTGAACAATTTTAATTTGCTTTTTTAATCTTCTTTCTTTTATAGTTTATACCTATGTTCACCACTCTGGAATCTGTGTTAGATAATCGAGTGTTATATAAATATTGTAATAAATAAATAAATAAATAAATATGAATAGTCACTTTGCTGCCTCCTTTATTGGAGGTACACGATGATACAACAAAGGAGAAGATCTTTTTATAATCACTTCAATAGTCACTTAAGAGAGGGTCTTAATAGCCTTTTAATAGAGACAGTCTTTTAATAGTCACTTATATTAATAGTCACTTCACTGCCTCCTTTATTGGAGGTGCATAATTCTACAATAAAGAAGAGGGTATTTTCAGCAGTTGTGCCTGAGCTTCCTAAAGAAATTCACCTGGCACTTATGTTGCAATCTTGTTGTCTCTCAGCAAAACTGTATTTATTTATCCACCATTTTAACTTGTAAAAGTGAGTGTTTTGATCTCATTTTAACTGTTGTTTTATTATTATATTAAGACACAGATGGTTGCACTCCACTCTGAAATCCTAAACAGGATTAAGGACACAGTATAAATATTTCAATTAAACAAATTAATGCTCTGTTATTGGATGCAACAGGAAGTGAATTGCAACCTTCAGAGTGTTTAAGTCTGAAGAATGTCACCTGAATTTTGGAAATGTAAATGAATTATAAAACAGGATCAGGGGTAATTTACCAAAGCATCTCTCAGCAAAGCAGAATTTACTATGCCCAAATCTCCTATAGCAGAAGTTTTTCAGAATGTGTTTTATTTTTTCAACAAATGACACTTTCTAACCTCTCACTTCTTTCTACTTCACAATGGTTATTGTGTAAGCTATTATTTTTATAATTTCTACTCATTAACTTTAGCAGTTACTTCTGCCTTCAGTCCAGTGTTGAAGATGTACACCTTTGTTCAAGATAGATATCTGTGCCTATAAAAAATAATAATATGTATTAGGTCTAATCCACACCAAACAGGATATAGCACTATGAGAGCAGTATGAAAGCGGTATATAAAAGGCAGGAGCCACGTTACTGCTTTATAGCGGTATTGAAGTGCACTGACCATTGTTGGGTCCCATTGACACATACCATATACCGCTTTCATACAGCTTTCATAGCGCTATATCTCGCTTGGTGTGGATTAAGCTTTAGTAATCACTTACGTAGCACCTCTTACGCTAACTGGTTTGCAGCTAGTTTTAAATTGTTGTCCTTACAACAACTCTGAGATACGACATTATTATTTCTCTTTAACAGATGGAGAACTGAGATTAGGAGAAAGAAAGTGATTTCCTCATGGCTACTCCATGAGTTCATTTTTATTCAGGAATTTAAACCCATGTATAATGGGCAATTCATGCAAAACTGCATATTACATACACCACTTCTTCTTCATCATCATCAATAACAACAACAAAGATGATAGCAGCAGTTTAAGAGGCCACTTAAACCTTTCTATTCCTGGTGTTTGTCTGCTCAAAATCCTAAATTAAATTGAAGCACCTCATCAAAGCTGAATCAATGTATCATCAGCATCATTTTTGCTCATTTATGTCCCCCCCTCACCTATCCACAAACACTCTCAGCCTTCTTTGAGCAAAAGCCTCAAAGAAACAAGACACAATATTTCCAGGGTTTTTCAGTTTTACAAAGTATTTTGAGATTCCCCACAGAAATCGTCTGATCATTAGCTTCCTTCAACCTCACCTCTTCCTATAGTTTTGAATTCCCTGCCAGTACAGAGCCTGTCCAAATACCACAGCTCTCTGCTCTACCATATTCCAACTATTCCCATTTGTCCCAAACAAATTAGAGAATTTGTTTTTTAACGTCATCTTGAACATTCATAAACATTTTTGTTTATATTTCATTTTAATGTATTTTTGCCTAACACACACATTATTTTTTTGCAAACAATAATGTATTTTGAACTTTATTTTCTCCCAGTATACACATTTTATATGCATTTTTGATTGGCGAATTCCATTGCAAAATTTGGAGACTTCCGAATTTTCAAAGATTACTGAATTTCAGTTTGCAAAGTGGCTCAAAAGTGCGAAATTAGGTAAGCTTGCATTAAAGTGAGAACTGAACAAATTCCTCTCCTTTCTTTTTTCAGTTGCATCTTTTTTTTCCTTCTCAAATCATTCCTATTAGCCCAGTACCACTTCCCTCACCTCCCCTGGCCATCCATTCTGAGCCTTTCACCACTTCTTTCTCAAGCATGTAATTATAAGATTCAGCTCTGGTGAAGCCCACTTCTTGCCTCACCATCTTGGAGCGTATTAAAAGAAATTTAACTAATTATTTTCATCAATCACTAGTAATCAAAGCTATATGCCCCTCAACCCCTTCTCCCAAAGAGTCCAATAACTGTCCCTGAATGTCATGGGCTTTCACCAACCACAGTGTGACACAGATTAGTGGAGTTTTCTTAGGACCTTTCACTGGAAACAGACAGACAACACTTGCCATGTATGTGTGTGATACTTATATGTATATTTACCATAGGTAAATATACAGACCCCCTAAACCTTTTCTAGATTGTAATCACAGTGTGCAAACATTGTGAAGGATTTCATAAGCCCCTGGTTGACAACTGGTATAATGTGAATTTAGTTTACAAATAGAGAAACAGGGTGGGGAAAAAACATTTTTAGCTCAGATCTTAAATGATTAAAGAGAATTTGAACTCCTGTGTGACCACCATAAGATTCACTTCCTGACCATGAATCGATGAAAGAAATGTTAGTGGGAGGGTTCAATTATGAAGTAAGAATTATGTGCAGGTAAGAAATGGTTCTGATCATTCATGAGCAAGTTTCTTCCAACCTTTATTTATTGTCCAATAGACAAGACAAAACTGTTATAAGCTCACCAACCTTTTAATGCACAGTGCCAAGCTAATCAGATCGTTTGGGCTGGGCCAGATCTGCACTTTGTGTAATATCGATATGATCCCATCATAGTGACACTATATTCCTCTTGTGCATTTATACCTCGTAGCACACACAATGACATCAGTTGCAGTATTTTGGATAATGCAGAATAAAAAATGGGAAATAATGACATTCGTTGTAGAATGTTGGATAATACGGAATAAAGAAAAGGGAACTTATACTAGAAAAGCAGTATACAAAATACGGAATGTGCCACAACGGTTATCAGTACATGTCAATACCGATAAAAACTCTAGTGTAGATCTAGCCCTCATCAAACTTGGGGGGGGGGGGTGTGGATTAAATTGGCTACAAAGCCCACACCAATGCTAAGAGTCTACTTAAGATGCATGGCTACTGCCAAAAGCCACATCATAAGAACTAAAGAAGAGCAATGCTGGATCACACCAAGGTCATCTAGTCCAGCATTCTGTTCACATAGTGGCCAACCAGCTGCCCACGGGAAACACAGAAGTCATTTCCCTCTCTGACTCCCCTCCCCATCCCACAAGTTCCTGGTGGACTGGCTACTGCACCTTCTGGCCTGGTGTTGTTCTTGCTGAATGCCAGGTCGGTTTGCAAGAAGACTTCACTCATCCATGACATGATTGTGGATGAGGGAGCCGACCTGGCATGTATCACGGAAATCTGGGTGGGTGAGCTGGTCGGTGTAGGCAGGACCAAGCTTTGCCCACCTGGTTACTCAGTGCAGCACCAGGCTTGAGGACTGGGATGAGGGAGAGTCACTGTGACCCACAGAAATTCAATTTCACTCACCAGGAAGTTTCTCCATCTTCGGATATACTTTACATGCAGATAGGGCAAGGAAAGAATCCTGCCTTAAGCCTTGGAGGCCACGGCCAGTCAATGTCGACTATATTGGGCTAGATGGACCAATGGGTTGACTCAGTATAAGGCAGCTTCCTATGTTCATGGATCCATCTTTGTCACTGGAACAACTAGCTATGCTCCAATAACACCACTGTTAAAAGAGATCCTCTCCTTGGGTAGCACAGTAAAATGAGATTTGTGATCTGATGATCCTCTGAGTTTCCTAGCCCCTATGCCACTTAATTGTCTGCCTCTTGCAGGGGTGCCAAAACTTGGATCAGGATGATATATTACATATTTTGTTCTATTACATGTGATTAGGAGACATAGGTGTTCTCTAAACGAGATATTTATAGCACGCTCATTTCTGGCCACTCACAGAAGTTTCCAAGTCAATTTGATGATGCTGTAATCAAACAGGAGATCTCCTGTAGTCCCCCTGCCCCTTATTCCATTTTAAAATACATCACAGATAAACTGAAATAAACCACTAATGGCATGAAATTGGCAACATGTAAAGCTGGCATTGCGCTATGAACCTGCCAAGGAAGGGAGGAAGGACTTTGAATGGAGGGAGAAGAGGGTAAACTGCCTCCCTGCAACAGATGGAGGCAGATCCGAGCCTCATGTGTCTACTCAGAAGTAAGTTCCATTGTGTTCAATGGGGCTTACTCTCAAGTAAGTGGGACAAGGGTTGTAAACTTACAGCAAGATCTTACTTCTACTCAGAAGTCAGTCCTGGCTTTCCTGTGGGCTGTGAGGAAACAAACAACAAGAACCCCCCCCCTCCTTTGCACAGGGAGGGAGGCACTCCCTCAATTTAACTGTGTCTGCCATTTAAAGGAGCCTCAGAAAACAGAGCAGGACCTCCACTTCATATTAATTCGTATCAATCCTGTCAACGAAACAGGAAGCACAACAGTGCCGGATAAACAGTGAGATTTCCCTTAACATAGTGAAGCTCAAAATAAGAAGAGACACAAAACTGCTACTTTCAGTTGCAGCCACACACAGTTCCTGTAATATCAGTTAGTCCTACCTGGAAATCTTCACCACTCATTTTCCATTAGAAAACTATCAAAATGCATCACTCTATTCAATATATGCAGAATATATATGGGTGGGTGGCACACATCACTCAAAACGATGGGTTGGATACAAACTTGTTCTTCCATAATCAGAAGGGCTCCATCTGTTTGCACAAGGTCCACAGATCCAGTGGAAGCTCCAATTGAAGCTGGATCCAGTGGAAGCTGGAGGAAGGTGGAATACAGCTTTGCCAATTTCCTCCTTCCACTACAGCTCCAGCGCCATCTCCCATACTGCAGCGAGAGTCCCATGGACAGAGTTCCACCCACTGGAAGTCTTTGTTTTTGCATTTACAGTTAAAAGTAGGAATGTTAGAGGTTAATCATTTCTGTAACCACAATGGATGAAGACAGAACCTCCAGTAGTACAGATACAGATTCACTGAATCCAACAAAGTTACCCCGGTTTGATACTGTGCAGAATCTGATCCTTTAAGTAGTCTCCCAGCTGGAAAACTGCATGAAGAGAGAAATAATAAATCCAGCACTTAGAGATTATTTGAGGTTTGAAATGGGCCTCATAACTTGATTGGATCATCATAAATATTTTTTCTCATCTGTAACAGCCGGAAAGTAAAGCAATATCCATCTTGAAAGAAACTAACTCCATAAATGGAGATATGAACAAGAGTTTAGCTCAAACCAAAATCGGCTCTGCGGTTTTGTATAGATTTCTGTGTCTTGAATATCTCAAACTGTGATTTAGTATCAGAATGCCCCCTCTCCAGAAAGTTCAGACCCTCAGAATCCATACTCAGATGCTACTGGAAATATGTCCTATGTGTTCCATACATATGCATAGACAATTATAAACAGAATAACTGCTTAATCACAAAGGAAATGGCCTAAGACAGTTATGCAAACAGATAATCATAAAACTCTATCTGAGCCATCATGGTGTATCTTAGAAATTCATGTTTCCTATCTTTATTTCTACTTTTTACAGTGACTCATGGGAGCTTTCATTCAGAGTATTCCTAGATAACTGGCTGCATCCCTGCCTACAACACCGATCTTAAGGAAGGGTTGGGTTAAAAGAACGATTTTCAGTTGAGGGAGAGAGGGAAATGTGGCTATTGGAGGGATTAAAAACAAACAGAGTAATTGCATAATTACAAAAGAAATGTGATTATATTAAAAAATATACTAAACAGACAAACAAATGGTAAACAAGGGAAAGGAGGAAGGGGAAACATCTTCATGTTAGAAGTGCAGCTCATGCTGCTCCCAAGCCATAGCAAAGGAAAGGAAAGCACCTGGACAGGTAAAGAAGCTCCGGAATTCGAAGAGTGAAGACCCAGTGACCACAGAGCAACAGTAGAAGGAGGGTACATTTCCGTAGGCCACAGCTGATATCAGATGCAAAGGACACCAACTCATCAGAGTGGTGGGACAGGAAACGGGGAAATGGGAGAATGCGAGGCTCTCCTGGGCACAGTTTTCTTAGGAGTGTGTGTGTGTGTATGTGTGTGAAGGAGAGGATTTCGCTGATGGGTAAAAACAGCCCAAGAGCCTGACACACACACACCAGCACTCAGGCACATCTATGCACACATGGGGTTGGATCCAGGATCTGCCGACTGCAAGAGGAAGGGCTCCACTCGCAGAAGGTCCCTCCACCTGATTTTGGGGGATCCCCATGCTTCACCACACCACAGCTCACCCCATTCAAGAAGTTCTCCTGACTTTCTGTGTAGCATTTTCAGAAGAACGAAGAGGCTGCCTTGGGGAGGAGAGGGATCTCCAGTGCAGTTGATCCAACTTAAACCTGATCCAACCCATGATCTCCATGGGCAGCAAGCCTTGGTGCCCACCTCCATGGAGGGAGAAGAAAAGAAGGGGAAGACCAGGGAAGAGGAGTTTGCTGGGTCATCCAGGGAAGTTTTCCAATGTCCATCCATTCCCACCCCACCACCTTTATAGTAAAGGCCATTTCTGGTAGTGGCTGTGCCTTTATAGCAGGGGTGCGGAACTTCAAATCCGGGGGGTAATTCCTGGGGTCACAGTCTGGCCCTCTGGGGTTCACTACATGGCAGTGCCCCTTTTCACTTGACACCAACCTCTTGGTGGTTTTCCAGCTCTTGTGCAGTTTTTTTCCCCACTCTGAAAGATCGAAATGTCTCTCCTAAGGCTTCATTACTTCATTTAAGCTAACAAATGCTGGGGGGAGGGTTGGATTTTTGGCCCACCCCTTTTGCCTTTGGCCCCACCCACCACAGAAATATGGCCCCTGGAAGCTTCTCCAAAATATAATTTAGTGCATCAGTCTGAAAGAAGTTTTGAAGACCTACATAATGCTAGTACATAATGCTAGTAAAACCTACATAATGCTAGTACAATATCTAATTTCATAAGCCCTTCCATTTAGTGATAGTGTGTGAGCTCTTTGCTTCATATCTATATATATTATATATATATATATATATATATATGCACTACCCTACCCTGGTGGATGTCATGCTTTTTCAGTACTGCTCCTTTTAAACCTCTCCATGTAACCAATTGTATCAATACAAGATGGGGGGGGGTGGAGAAATAATCTTGGGATGAATAAATGTTCAAATATTCATAGTCTAATAAAATGATCAGTTCATATCAGATACTGGCATGTCCTTCCCTCTCTCAATATGCAACAAAATTGATTACTGTCAAAATGGTTGGGAAACTTAGCATCATTGAGAAATATGATGCTCATTTATTGGGGTGACCTTTAAACATTCCGGGGATAGCGCCAGGCCACTGGCAAAATGGGACATTGCCAAGTTGTTTGATGTTGCAGCATTTGGATCACATGCGATGATGAAATAGTTTGCAGGCATTTGACTCTACCAAGAAACATTAAGGCCAATGATACATTGACATAAGCATGCCTGAAAGCCGGTGGGGCGGGGGCGGGTGCAGGGGAAAGTAACACGATCTTTAGAAGAACATTAAAGCCATGTTGAAACATTAATCTTCAAAGCCTCCAAGATGAATTAAATATCTACCTCATTCTAGCTTGCCATTTTATGAGACACAAAATTATTAGTGTTTGCTTGATCTTTGTAACACCTCCACTCCTTGCCATTTGTAAACCATTATCAAACACAATATCACTCCTCAGCAACCATCTGCTATGTTGCCTATTTTAATGATATAATACAATATTTATTTTGATGAATTGAAATCCCATTAGAAGTGCCGGAAATTAGTGACTTTTGGTCTCAGTCAGCTCAGAAAGCATTACTGATATATAATCTGAAGTATATTTATACTCCGATTTGATTAAATCTAAAAGTGAGTAAAGAGGAGCTATGCTTTTTTCAAGTTATAAATTATTTTTAGTTTAGTACAACATGGGATTCATTTTTAGACCTTTTGATGAACTTTATTTCCATTTGTTTTGTTCTGATTAATTTCCAGAGAGAGGGAAGAATTGTAGAGGTCAGCAACTGGAAGTCCCTGGGCCAAAACTGGTCTGTTCCCTTCAGTTGTTGGCCTAAGGGCAGAAGATATGTGGAGAAAATGGTATCTGTGGCAACAGAATTGCAAGCAGGATATTTTAGAGGGTGGGGGTTGATATAATGGCCTATCTCACCTCACACTCTTTTCAAGCAGAAAATGGCTAAGTGCCATCAGGATGAAAAGAAGAGGGAAAAGAGCACCACAGAACCGAAGAAAAAAGAGAGTCAAGCTCTGGTGCTATATGAAAATATTTTCATATAGCACCAGAGCTTGGCTCTCATTTTTTTCTTCGGTATGGTGCCATCAGGCCTGGAGATCTGACCACATGACTTTAGCTATCAATAGGAATGTTGTATTTTAATCAGTTGTTTCATTGCTTCATTTAACTTGACTGGAAATGCAAGTCTTTTATTCTCTTCGGTTCATGAGCAAACACTCATATGAAATTTGCTGGTGAACTTTGCAGGGTGAATGAGAATCTGGCATGCTGATATGGAAAATTAGAACCAGTTGTATTCTACTACAAAGATAAACAGTGCAATGAATATTTGGTTCATCTCTGTTTTTCTACAATCTAGTTCTGACTGCGTAAGTGTCTTTGTGGTTAACATACACTGGAATAAATAAAATCAAGCAAAAACTCAAATGATGATTATTTTTCAGTGGAGGCAGAGTCAACTTGGACTTAGGTCTCCATTTTTAAATTAGGTGAAAAATTCATGCATACTGTCAGCAAATGCTGGCCACTGCTCCATTTGGCAAGCAATGCCACTACAGCATCTCAGTGAAGAACCATCCAGACTGACTTCAATCAGGTCTCAGTTGAATGATCCTCGAATAACAAGATCTAACTCAGCTTTGGTGTACCTCTGTGTTTCTGGTGTTTATTTCGGACATGAATCCTAGCTTGTTCTCTGGTGTTGCCTCCTGGTTCACCATTTGATCCTGATTGTTCATTGGCATGGACTCCTAGTTCTTATCCCCTGGCTCACTCCAGCCCTAACACATGCCATCACCAAATTTAGATGATATGTGGCTGGGTATTTGGCGGGGGGGGGGCAATCCCACTCATGCATTATACAATAGTATTAGGAAGAGATCAATGTGAACCAGAGATTTCATCATTCGACATTGAATTAAATGTCATTACGTTTTACATTTATATCCAATGTTACCTCCAAGGAGTTCAAGGCAGCTACCATTTTACACGACAACAATCCTGGGAGGTAGATGGGGCCAGTCACTATGTCTCAGACTAAGGTCACCCAGTAATCTTTCATTCATGACTGAGTCTCCTTGATACTGATCCAATATTCTAATCACTATACCATACTGTTGTGGCAATATCAGTATTCTAAATAAAAATAGCAACAAATAAACAAACCCTTGTCTATGCCTACAATTCCAAAGTGGTTGGCCACTGTGTGAACAGAATGCTGGACTAGATGAACCTTGGTCTGATCCAGCCTGGCTCTTCTTATATTCCTAAAGCGTCCTCAGATGAGCTACTATATTTTGCCTTAATTTATCATCTATAAAATATGATGATTTCAGACCTTGAGGGAAACAGATGACAGCCTGGTGAGGTATGGCTTGGTCGTCCCAAACCTGGTGGCAGCTAATATCTGTATTAAAACCCATATCCACTGCAATTAGGATGACCTCGTGTCCTCTTTTACAGCCCTCTATTTGAAGGGCTGTCCTGTCCAGTTCCAGTTTAAAGGTTTAAGAATCATAAGAACTGCAGCCTTTTTACAATTAGCATCTGCACAGCAGACTGACCAGGTAGACACATAGGTCTTCTGATCTCCATCTTCCACACTATGGTGAGTTGTGCTGTATTTCTATTTAAATTATTTCTAAATTTGCATCTATATCTATAAATTAGCATATGCAAAATTTATGCAAATTGCTATCCTCTTTTCTCTTCTCTTTGAGCAATTCATAAGTAGCCGCCCTAAGTGCAATCCAATCACAAATTTAAAAAGTGAGGTTCCAATTTAAGGATCAGAAAGTTACATACAAGTGATGATGAGAAGTGAAAACCCCTCCTGTTGCTTACCTCTCGTAGAAACTTGATACTATGCAAGCCCCAGAACAGCCATTTGCTCATATTTTAAAATAACTGACTGTCTCTGTGTTCTTATGTTTGGAGTTTTATTAAACTTGGATCTTTCACTGCTGTTGCTGATCTCTTGGGTCACTATCTCACCTTTTTTATAACTTACTTTTTTTCTTGGGGGTGGATGGCAGTATTATGAGAAAACTGATACTCAAAGCAAGACAAAAACCATGGGATAGCCAACAAATTCCAAGTTTCTAATCAATGTGTCCATAACATGGACTTTTTAATTGAATGACATCGTACTGTAATCTGACTATGACAAATTAAAATGACCTATTGCTTTTCAAGCACACATTATACAAGTTCATTATCATGTTACATGACCTACACCTAAATCATAATGTCTCTAAGATATGATATGGACCTAGATGATATAGGCTGGTCTTGCCCAATATGGCAGCTGTCTATGTAATTATAATATATACTATTCTTCCTTCAAAGATATCTTAGACACAAATATATATTTAAGCATCATGTAACATAGCAGGAGCATCCAATGTTGTCCCATATATCAGAATATTCCACAACTGGGGATGACACAGGTAAAAAAAACTTTTTCGTTGCTTCATTGATTCTACCTCACGGTTACATGAGAGTCAAAGCAGGGCCTTCTCTGAAGGTCTCATGAGCCAGCCCTACAATTAGGTAGAGAGAGGTGGATGCCTCAGGCAGCAGATTTTCGGTGTCACAAAAAGGCAGCAAATTGTTGGTTAAAGATCAGCATGTATGACTTTTTTCCTGTCTAAACATGCATAGAATTGCACCCTTGATACATTATTGTTGTATTTTTACTGTTGTATTTCTACTGTCAGAGAAGGGGAGATTTTCTGCCTCAAGTGCCAAAATAACTTGGTTGGCTTGGGTTCTATGCACCTTGACCAGGGGGAAGGGGGCATTCGCTGATCTACCTCAGGCAGCAAACTGTCTGGGCTGGACCTGCTCATGAGGTAGTGTGTTGAGGTGGTCATATGGAAGAGAGTGCTACCATCCATGCAATATTACTAGGGCCCCATGTCTTAAAGCACCACTGATTTTTTTGTATTGTGTTGTATTGTATTGTATTGTAAAGACATGATTTACTTATATAAGACAAACCTTAGGAATTTTAGCAGGCAACGCTTTCTCCTCTGCTACATTTTACTCCTATATATTATGCTTCAGCCTTCAAGTGACCTCTGGAATAACATGCTCACCTTCTTCCTCTCTACAGTTAGGCCAGAAATTTCTCCTCCTATAATATACACACATGCCCACCATCACTATCTGTAAAAGTTGGTCCTATAATTAGACTGATACTATGTACAAGACATCAGTTGCAGGGAGAAAGATGTTAAAAGTGCATTAGAAAGTGAATAGATGGTGTAACATCAGCTGCCGCGATGGAATTAGAGAATTTCGGTGTAATTGCAGTAGCAAAAAGGAAACAAAAACAAACACGCAAAAAGAAAACAAGAAGGTGCTGGAAGCAGAACCCAACCCAAGGCCTAATTCTCACAAAGTTGTAAACCTGTGACTACACTGTACTACTTAAGACTGTAAATTGGGGGTGAGAGGTGGACTCACATGACTAAATGCTTTTGCAAACAAAAGAAATCCCTGTACATAGAAAAGTAACATGAAAGGGAAAAGGATTCTCCCTGGCATGCTAGACTTCTATGTGTAGGATTTTCTCATAAAAGACCATTCTATCATTTTAATCCTCATACCTGGAGACCGCAGGTGATACAGCTGAGACACAGGTTCACCACCAAATACACTTTATGTCAGAACTAGGCCCTAGTCTAGGTCACTGTTGTGCTTTAAAAAGTGCTCACCTTTTAGAATCCCCGGAAATATAGTGGAGTGTTGAAACATTTCTTTTTAATAGTTCAATTTTAGAAAATCTATATACACAAAAGCCAAATATAAAATGTTTAAAATATTAGGATTTATATGAGCCACAAGGGAATGAAGTTACAGCTGGATAAACCTAAGCTTTTCCTCTTTTGCCTCAAGTGATAAATAATATAAACATTTAGACAATTCTCCAAAGCATAAGTTGTTTGTTTAATGATAGACAGAATTCTTTATGTTCTAACAGCTCCCCTAATTTATGAACAATTCTCACCTTTAATGCATTAAACATGTTGTCATTTTCAGGATCAGCATGTGTCTCAAAATCCCTTAATCCAACTTCACATCAGAAATGGGGAAGAGTAAAAGGGAATATATACAAAACAATTATGTTACAAACTAGATGTCTTTTAAATCCATGCCAAAATGGAAATTCAACTTATTACTTTTTTCCCTCTCTGATTTCATGACTATGAAAGGCTGTCAGATTGAAAATTGGATAGTGACTGTTCATTTCCAAACATCCAGGCCACAATCCAACACAAAGTTAACTGTGCTTCACTGAATTTGATGAACTGAGATGAAAAAAAAAATGGTTTCAATTATTCACAAAGGCTTGGATCCTAAATTAATTTAAGTTAGGGAGCAATCCTATATTCATCAGGAGGCTGGCCGAGGGGTCATAGAAATCAGTGTGCAACTCTGGTACTTCTTCACACATAGGGGCATAGTTAAAACATGGAATTCACTACCACAATATGTCATGACGATGGCCACCAATTTGGCCAGCTTTAAAAGGGGACTGGGCAAATTCACGGATGATAAGACTAGCAACGGCTACTAGTCCTGATGCCTCTGAGCCTATCTACACTACTGCTTTAAAACGGTTTATAACCGTTTTAAACTGGTTAATAACCATTATCGACTGGTTTAAAACTGTTATAAACCCTTTTAAAGCAGTAGTGTTGATAGGCTCAGATGTTACTATCAAAGGCAATATGCCTGTGTACACCAGTTGCTGGGGAATACAGGTGGTATGGTGCTATTGCCCAGAAGTCCTACCTGTAAGTTTCCTATGGACAGCTGATTGTGTGAGCAGAATGCTTGGCTAGACTAGATAGGCTTTGGTCTGATCCAGCATGGTTCTTACATTCATAATAGGAGTTTCGCTACTAGAGGCATCCAAGTACACCTGCAGAAAGCTTCACTGGCAATGTGTGTGTGTGTGTGTGTGTGAAGGGTTTCAAAACAGGGAATTCCAGGTAAGTGTTGGGGTGGCTGTGGACCCACAGAATCCAAAGCTCCTTTGTTCATCCAACA
This sequence comes from Anniella stebbinsi, assembly GCA_029215795.1. Lineage (NCBI taxonomy): Eukaryota > Metazoa > Chordata > Lepidosauria > Squamata > Anniellidae > Anniella > Anniella stebbinsi. The sequence goes on along the minus strand of JARDYH010000005.1, from coordinate 85,169,289 downwards.
CACCCATAAATTTGGCCTGTAATTACACAAGCCAGCTGGTGTAATTATTTCCATCCCATGAAATAGATGGAATTATTTTTTTTTAATTTTTTTAGAAAACACAAAACACATTCACTTTGACATGAACATTTTCATACATTTAATTGTTTTCAGTTTTGTTAATGGGGGCAAGGTGTGCACATTTGGAAAATCCGCACAGAGATGCACACTTTTTGTCCATTCACAACGCACCACTGTTCTTGTTTGAATGAACTGAAAAGCATGTTGAAAACAGGTGCGAGCCGGAATGACAATTTAGGTGAGCTCAAAAATCGCTGGTTCTCCCGTCCCTCGAAATGCAACGGTGATGATTTGAGCAGGGAATGACTAGCTCGGCATGGTGGCAATGTGTGTATTTGAAACCCACAGCAGGAAAAGCCACTCGGAGCTATGGAGAGCAGGGGAAACAGAGAAGAGGGAAAAGGGTAAAGGCATTAGGGCAGTATCGAATTAACCCCTCCCATTGATGGAAGGTCTTCCGTCAGCAGAATGGGGAGATGGCAACTTCCCTTCCCACCGGCAACTCCCCTCAATTTCTGCTCTAGATCAGTGGAGAACTCTCTGGCACGGATTTGGGGGGCAAAGGGGACTGCAAGGGGAAGACGAAGAGGAGAAAGTCTCAGTGGACAAGCGGATGTCCCCTAGCGTAATGCTGGATTTCTGCCATTGATTGCAATCCTAATACCCGCTTACCTGGGAGTAAGACCCACTGAATTCAATGGGATTTACTTCTGCCTAGGCATGATGTATAGGTTTGCGTGGCTACTCCCCACCCTTCTGATGCAAATCACTGCCAGTGGAAGCAGGTTTTCCTCTTCAAAACCATGTGTTAGGTGACAGTGACAATCATTGCATGTAGCATGCAGTGTGGCCCTAAGCCAAGTGTGGACAACTTCTAGAGGGTGAGGAAGCCACATTTCCCCATGGGACCTCAACAAGGGCAACGCTCCTGCCCCTACTTGCCCCACTGCCTAAAGTTTGCGGTGGCAGCCAGCTGCAAAACGGGACAATTTTGCTTTGAATTTCAGCAGCAAACCACTGGCATTCCTTTTAAATGGAGCTTCCCCCACCTCCCCGCTGCTGTGTCTCCAGATTTCAGTGGTACAGCAGCAGCAGGGCAAAAGGGCGTTCCCAAAAAAGGCCAAGAGGGTTTGCATGCAGCCCATGTGTTGCCCACTCCTGCTCCAAGCCATAGGACAGATAAGGCTGGCTAAAGAATGGCTGCTTGGCCTGGTAGCCAAGATGTGCATGTGCGTGTGCGTGTGCGTGTGCATGCACACATGTGCACTCATGCATATCTTTTAAGGTTTATCCAGTTCCAGGGCACCAAAATGCCTTGAAAGCATCTCTGAGTTAGTATAAAGTGTAGTACAAAGTGTGGCTGAGATCTGGTAGGCTAGGAATTTCCTGAAGATTTTGTAATTCACCACTGGATGCTGGCAATAGAAAAGGGTTTGCTTTCAAAATGCAATAGCAACAACTATCTCTTAAAGCAGGTTGTAAGGAACAGAAATAGCACAAACAAAGACAGAGCGCCATTGTTCAGCAAAGAACAATCTTGCAATTCATATCACGTCTGGGCTTTTGATTTTCTTCACCCAGCCTACTGTTTCTCACAGGAAATAGATCAGTTAAATCCCATAATAAGAGTAATTAATGTTACCTGAAAAACCAGCCACTAGCTTAATTACGTTGTCAAACTTTGAGAATTATCTTGGCTTGGGGGGGGACGTGGGGGAAGGCGTGTCAACTGCATAATTAATGCAAGCTGTGCCTTTATTTGTCCCAGACTGACCTTCCCATGGTAACTCTTGCCCTGATGACCCAAAGCCTCAGTCCCTGTAATTATCTTTTATATGGGTTCTACTTCTAACTTGTTCGGAATGTACCAGCATTGTTATTTGCTGTTCTAGGCAATAATGAACTAATTATGTCCACACGGGATGTCAGAAAGAATACAGACAAGAGCGACAGAGTTTATATATTGAACTTCAAGCTTTGACGAAGTCCATTGTGGAGAGTTTCTATGCAAATGTTGCTGTCACAGGATATGTAAATGAATCATGTTATTGAACTGTAACAAAACCGGAACTGTGGATAAGAAATGGATAGAAGCTTTTGTTTGTTTGTGTTATGCAAATACAACAAATACCAAACCAAACAACAGCAACAACGGGGAGGGGAAACCGCAAAAGAGAAAAACAAAAGGGTGGGGGAGAAAGAACATGTCATAAAACATATCCATGTACAATAATCATTCATTGCTCTTCATATAAAAAGGAAAAGAGGAAGATATGTAGGAGATAAATGGGCAGAAGTGAGAATTTTGGCAACACTAATGAACCTATATTCTTTCTAATTTCTTGGCACATAAACAGGCCTGGCCCAACTTACCTTGCCGCCAGAGGCAAGCTGTCACTACCACCACCACCTGTCGGCCACTGCTGCCTTTCTTTCCTGACTGCGAGGAGCCTAATAATAATAATACTCCCATCTAGAGCTGTTTTGGGCACCATTGTGTGGAAAGGTAGTGTAAACATTTCAATAATAATACTAAGATAAACCTGTTTTACAGAAAGTTGTCTCACCTTTGGGACACTCAGGCTGGATATAATAAGCTCCTGGGTGTGAGTTCTATTAAACCCAGTGAGACGCTGTGTGTAAACATGGATAAGATTGCTATGTTAGGGCTCCATTTATAAGCCTTGTTGAACTGCACACCTTGCCAACTTTTGTTAATGTACAGGCAACCACAATGAAATCCAGAACTATGCATGACCCAAACATACATTCTGGTGAGCCAGTTTTGGATTACAACCAAGGATTTTAAGGAAGCATTTTGTAGAGGATTTAACTTTCCCGAATGAGATTCAGTGGAATTTGTGAAACAAAACAAAACAAAACTTTTTCTTTTCAGTTTTCAGTCTAAATACTTCAAGATGCAAATCACTGACTGGTACATAAGATTAAATATTTGTGCAAAAAAATGTCTTAGAAGCAACTGTCAACTTAAACTTATTTAATGCCTTTCTTTTTTTAATGAAACAACATAAATTTTCTTAACAAATGTATTTCCCATCGCTTTTGACTTGTGGGTTTTTAAAAAAATGTATGGGTGTGTAGGCTGATAGGTAAGTGAAAATGTATTTGGTCACCTGTTTTTTATTTGTGTTCACTTTCATTTGACTTATGTGTGCACTGTTTAAATGCCTCAGGGTGAGGGCACTTCGTAAACTCAATAATATGAAACACTGCTATTCATCAGATTGACACTAGATAGGACCACATGTTTTGTTTTGTTTTCCCCTGGAGCTAAGTCCTTTCCCAGCACTTCTTTTTCTAAAGGTCTTCTGCTGTGGATAATGGACATTTGGAAAGACAGAAGTTGCCTCTTCTGTACTCAGCCAGAAGTGTGTTCAATTAGTTTATTATCTAAAAATTTGAAAAGCCTCAACCTGGTGCCTTACATACATTTTGGACTCCTAGAATTCATGACCATTGGCTGTGCTGGCTGGGGCTGATGGGATTTGACAGTCCCAGGTTGGGGAACACTAGCTTAAAGAAGAGAACTACCTGTGCTCTTGTAGTAATTGTCTGTGCTTAAGAGCAGTTGTGATTAGAGCTAAGCGGAAGGGACCGCATGGGCAAATATCTCAGCCCACAATGTATGCACAGTCACATACACTGCATTTGATTCTGGGCCTGGAGATATCTCTTCCTTTTCATTATTCATAACTCAAACATAAAGTATTACTAAAAGAATATCATATTGTGGGCCACTTCTGCTGTTCAGTGACAAAACCATCCCAACTTCTCAGTCCTTTTCAGTGGAACATCCAATTCATTAAGTATTTCACCTTTGAATACCCCATTAAAAAGTGCCAAAATTACAGATCTTAGCCATTAGATGTGTCATTCCAGGTTCATTTTAGGACACATATCCGATCACAGGAGAGATACGTGTGATTTACATTTGGAAAACTAGTAGAACATAGCAGCTGTACTGATGGGATTGGATATGAGAAACTCAGAAACAAATGGATCAATGATAGACTGATGATATAAATTAGGGATGTGCACTGGAGCAGGCCGCGAAGCCCGCTCGCAGTAGCAGCTGGCGCCGGACAGGAGCGGACGTCCCTGTAAGGTAAGCAGGGGGAGGGGGGAGGGGGCACACGGCGCGCAGCACGCTTACCTTACAGGGACGTCCGCTCCCGTCCGGCGCCAGCTGCTACTGTGAGCGGGCTTCACGGCCTGCTCCAGGGTGGCGCGCCGGGTGATGACACCCGGCGCACCACCCTGGAGCAGGCTGTGAAGCCCGCTCGCAGTAGCAGCCGGCGCCAGATGGGAGCGGACGTCCCTGTAAGGTAAGTAGTGGCAGGGGGAGGGGGCTTACCCCCCCCGGGGCCGTCCGCTTCCATCTGCTGGCGCCCGCGGGCGCCAGCGGATGGAAGCGGACGGCCCCGGGGGGGGGAGGGAGCGCGGGGGAGGGGGCTTACCTGCCGGGGCCGTCCACAGCGGACGGCCCCGGGGGGGGAGGGAGTTAGGCCCCCCTTCACCCACCCGCTGCCATTTTTTCCTCATAGACTTGCATTGTAATGCAAGTCTATGGGGGGAAAAATGGCGGCCGATCCAAAAATTTCCGATTTTTGGATCGGGATCGGACTTGATCCGGTCTGGGGGGGCTCCGATTTTGTCCGATCCGATCCGTGACAAAATTGGAGGTCCCAATCCAGGTCCCGATCTGATCCGGGGGGTCCGTGCACACCCCTAATTGTTATCCTGCTACTCAACCAAAAAGGCTGCTAAAGTGACTGCTAGAGCAGTCCCTGCTCACATGCTTGCAAACTAACAAGGCACAACACACCAGGAAAAAGGAATGGGGAGGGAAGAGGGGGAAATTATGAGCATCATCACATGGGGGGAAATCGTGTTTCTTTACCATTGCTTCTCCACCTGCACATTTGTCTCTCATTACTTCTCTTTTGAAAGAGGAAGTAAACAATATGCACATGGCCCATTCAGTGGGCTGTTTTAATCCCTCTACTTCTCCTGCACACAGCAGGAGATATTGGCCACTTCTATCTTTAAAAATAAGCCAGACTTACTGAGGGGTGTGTGTGTGTGTGTTTTGTCACGTGAAGAAGGCTAGAAGGAGTGGGAGGTGGGTGGAAGGCAGACGACATTGTGAGAGGAACCCTCAAAAATCCGTGAGTGCCCAGTAATGAGCATGCAATAAAACACTTGTCTGATGGAGTTCCTAGTCTTTCAGCAGCAGGGCCGGTGGAATGGCCCAGCTTCCCTTCTCATCCCCCTCAGTACAGCCTGCTGGAATAGCTGCTGGTGGTGACAGTTGAGAGAGGAGGATCCTTTGTGGAGATTATCAAAAACTAATTTAAGTCAAAATTGTAGGATCATATTACACTTCTTTAGCTGTGGATTTACAAAAAATGTTGTTTGAAAGCCTGTAACTTGATGATATTATGACACAAAATTGGTAAATTGTGACCTATATCTTAGGGCAACATTTTACATCCAATGCCTTGCAATAGCTTGGAGAAGGAGGTTCTAAATCAAAGATATTAACATAGCCTGTGGCACCCCTCCCCCAATTGTATATTCCTTGGGTTAGATCCAGATTTAGGGACATTCAACTGGGCTGGTGGAAGCAGACTGTCTCCTCCTTCCCATGGCAATCCCACCAGCCCCCTGAAAATGCTACACAGAGGATCAGGAGATTCTGCTGAATGGGGTGAGCTGTAGTATGTGTGTAATGGGGAGGATCCCCCAAAATTGAGTAGAGGCATTTTCTGTAGATGGGAGCTCTTCCATCACCGGAAGGCAGATCTTAGATCTATTCCATTATGTGTAGTGTAGTTCCTTATTAAGCATAAGTAAAACTATATGACTGGTTGTCAAAAGAGATAAAAGAAGTTCATATCTATATCTATATTTCTTATTTGCTTATTTGAAGAAGTTCAATAATGGATCTTCTCATCATTAGCACAAATGTACCTATACCTTCCTGTTTAACTAAACCTAAGTTATTTCTGAGTAGCTATGCCAGTGTTTTCCATTGCAAGTATCTAGAATGGCAATTATCCTACTTGTACAGTCACCCTGCAGAATTACAGGGCGCTCACATTTGTCATCTCGTTTTCTCATTTGCAGGTGAAAGTATAAGAAATTCCAATGTGACTTTTTTTTTTACTATTATTTAATGTTTAACATTACCACTTGGCATTTGCTGTATATCAATCTTACATAAATTATGATAAGTATTTCATAAATGCTTTGAACACACAAATGGATACAATTTGCAGCCATGGCTTCCAGCACATGGGGATATTCCAAAAACCTTTCAAAAAGCAAAATAACTCCAAGCTGAGAGGTTCTGCAAAGCCTAACCTATACATTAAGTAATCTTCTTCAAACCTGAAGAAATGTCTGTCTTTGGGCTCAGGTTTGATTGGACACAGTCCAAATAATATATTTTTTTAAAAATTAAAAATTCTACAAACACGTTTGCAAATATGCCATAATTTGAAAAAGTTATTATCAGGCTATACATCCAAGCTGAATTATTGCCGAACTGCTAAGTTTGGGACTGGGTTACTGGGGTATAGGGATGAACTAAATTATACTAAAAAAGTTCTGTTGCAGTGATCAAAGAGTTATTGTTGATTGGACAGGGAACGTAAACTGGAAAAGAAGATTACTGGCTAACAAAGAAATGAAAATATATTGTATCAAAGGAAGACAGATGGTGCATCCTTCATATAGAAAACTAACCTGGGCTTTCAAACAGCCAGGTGCTATTTCCTGATCTGTTACTTGACTTTAGTAAAATATATCCAATTGCCCTGGTAGCTATATGTTCTGGGGCTGAGGCCCAAACATCTGGAGGGCCACAACAAGTTGCCCATCACTGGACCAGTTCAGATGACATTCAGGGCTTTGTGGTTAGCTTAACTATGGGTGCCTCTACAAGAGAGGTTTAAAGCTCTTTCAAGGCGCTTTAAATTTTTTACCTCTACAAGAGAGGAGCGCAAATTGGGAGCTGAGGCGCTTTAAACATCCGATTATTCGCATTATCGAATGCACATTAAATAGTGAGTTTTATTTTGCTCCGGCTGTTAAAGCGCATTTTGACAGCTGACAGCCGGGCGGTCAGGAGGCTGAATGAGAGGAGGAGGAGGAGGAGGAGGAGGAAATTATGTCACCCTCCCTGAGCGCGGAAAGAACAGGATTGCGCGGAAGGGAGGAAAGCGGGAGGAGGGGAGCCTTTAAAATGTGTCGCCCAGCCTGTCCAGGCGGAGGCTGGATCGGACAGAAGGACCCGCTTCTCTCCAAAGGGAGCTGCTTGGCTTTCGACCCCGTTGCCCCAGGAGCTGGACTAGAGATCGGCTTTCAGGTAAATCCCGCAGGCGGGCGGCGCAGGGACCGTTCCGTCGCTCGCTTTGAAGCTGCAGCAGCAGCGCCGCCGCCACCTCGTCCCCCAGGGGCCGCCGCCGTCTGCGCAAAGGGAGAGAGAGCCGCCTTCCTTGCCTCGCTCCGGCAGACAACGTCCCCGGGTTACAGCCCTGAAAATGTCACCAAGCACCTGCCCGATCCTTCCCGCTAGGGCGCCAGTGGGGGAGGGGGGACCACAGACACACGACCGCGGCTTCTTCTTCCCGCCGACTCTTGTGCAGAGGTATTAGCTGTAAATGCACTTCAGCGATTGTCCGCATAATCGCCTAACCGGGCGCAAAAGTGAATCCTTGTGGAGGGGACCTATGTTCAGCTGTGGTTAACACTAACTACATGTGGAGCGCTAGCAGACAACACCGTTAACCCTTTTGTGGCTAAGGATTCCTTAACCATACGCTAACCACAAACCAGTTAGATGTTCTCCAGAGTCCTCCGAATGATCCGCCCCATATCCCCAGCAATCCTTGTGCAAGGAGCCCTTGTAATTGCACCTGCCATTTTAGTTCAGGCTACAGTGTAAGGCCCCCTCCACAAGAATGCGCCTTTGCGCCTGGTTCCGCGATTATGCGCATTATCGCGGAGGCGCATTTACTCACAATCCCTCTGCACGGGAGGTGGCGGGAAGCGGCGAAGCGCATTAAAAGATGCCCAAAAAGCGCTTTCCAGGTAGTTAATGCGCATAATCGCTTGTTCACACAGCGAAAATGCGCTTTAACGGCCGGAGCAAAATAAAAGTCGCTATTTAACGCGCGTTCGAAAATGCGCATTATCGGGGAGATAACGCGCCTGTACGCCCGTTTTGCGCTCCGCTCGTGTGTAGGTAAAATTTATAATGAGCCTTCAAGGCTCATTAAACGCCCCGTGTGGAGGAGGCTTAAGCAGCATATACTTATATAAATCCGCTCTTTCAGTGAGCGATTCCTGTGCTCTTGGCCTCGCCGTCCGATCGCCCTACAATATGTATGATCTGCTGTGGTTTCAGAGGCCAGGACTTGTGCTGGGTTTTCTGTTGTCATCCGAAGGCGCGGCAGCACTGTCCAGCTCCAGCGGCCATTTTGTGCATGCTAGCATCATTGTAGCGGAGGAGGGAGCCAGCCGAAACATGCGACCAAGCATCATCAACCTGCAATGTCGCCAAGGTAGGACAAATGATGTAACAGCACTGCACCAAGGTTACGAAGTGCCGGGGGAGAGGGAAGTAGAAGTAAATACAGAATGCGCCCATTAAGATAAAATTTACAGATTTACCACACCAAATTCAGAGCTGATTAAGCGAAATGGCGGCTGCAATGAATGTTTAAGCAAAGCAGCAGTCTGGAGCAGTGATAGAGACCAGAGGCTAGAGTGGCCAGAGCAATTCTTGATGCTCTATACAAGAAGCTCTATGATTTCATTCCTTTAACCACAGGTGCGTGTTAGATGACACTTTTAGCCATGGTTAGTGATTCTAACCATGTTGCACAATGTGGTTAGTGGAGCCTACCACAATGTGGTTAGCGGAGGCACATGGTTAGACAAAATTCATGTCAGATGAGACCGTTAAACATGCTGCCCTAACCACAAAACGGTTAATAGCATGGTTAACGGTGTCATCTGAACAGGACCACTGTTATACAGGCACATGCAGATACACTCTCTCTTCTTCAGTGATTCTGAAGCAGCATTGCCTCTTTCAAGAGATCTTGAGTAGTGTTGTTGGAATGGGGTGAAAGTTAATGCCTCCCTCCCACAGCCCAGTAATCCTCAGCCTCCCTTCACCCCAGTATATGTATGCATGCATGCACATAAATGTATGTCTGTGCATGTGTGGCTCTTGGTTACCCAACCAAAATGAGATGCAGCTCCTAGACCAAAAAGTTGGCCTAGCCTTGATTTAGAGCTTAAGATTCTCTTCAGTCTATTGTTCCAAACCATAATGGCTTGCCATCTAACAGACAGAAGGAAGTAAGGGGATGAAAGAGGAGAACAAGCAAATTCATCTACATAATGAACTTACATCATCACCAAGGTAGAATGGTGAATGTAGGAGACAGTTCTGAAATGGGAGGTGCCAGTCAGATATAACCACGATGTCTTACATCTTCCTCTGAAGTAGCCAGGTGCTATAATTAGGGATGTCCAGATTTTGTGAAATCCATCCTGGGTGTGTTTCATGGATTGTGTGGTGTTGTTTGTTCTGGCATCCATTCTCAGACAGATTGATTTTTAACATTTAGCGTACTATCCCTCATCCCATTCAGCTTTTCCCAGTGTATATTTTCCAGTCCCAGCAGAAACGTGTATTTTCCTATGAATACATTTGAGTAATTTTTGGGAATGTAAAAAAGAAGAAAAGATCCAAAACTCCACGGACTGTGCACAGCCTGAGGGGGCTGGTCCGCAGCAGATTCTTAGAAAACGGAACTCATTTTAGTCCATCTCAAATTTCTCCAGCATACCTAGCTATAATATATGCAGCATAATCATTAATATGGCAGTCCTGTCAAACCTACAATACAATGGGCAGTACCCAACAGGACGCAACTGCTAATGTAAATTACATTGTGCTACAAGAAATGACTCTAGCCCAATGCCAATGGCATTAGCTGGTGCACCAACGTCCTAGGGACATTGGTGTCCCATCTAAGGCTACCACTAGTGTAGTTTACGCTGGGACAACATATCTTACATTAGCGTTTGCATCCTGTTGCACACTGTCCCAGATTTGTGATGGGTCACCTTGAATATCACAGTATATTATTTTTATTACATAATACATTTCTTAGTCACCTTTCAAGACTGCAGTCTTCCCATATATCAAAGTAACCTAGGGTTTTCGTTTTTATTATACTCAGACTGAGAAGAGCTTGGAGAAGATTAAAATGCAAGAAAGCTATTGCTATAATAATATAGTTTGCACCCAGCCTAAATAGAAGTTCTGTATTTCAGTTGATGAAGGCTAAAGACAGAGTACAAAGGACCAGATTTTAAAAAGAAAACTGCTGTAATGTATGATTAATATGCTCAGAAGTAAACTATCAAAGGATTACCTTATTTCAAGAAGAGTTAAACATGCCAACTGCGTGGTTTTAAAAGGACTTGCGAAAGGTTTTCTTGGTAGCATCTTCTATGCACCACACAAAAGGAAATGCATGTGTATAATCAGCAGCGTTCCCCCTATTATTATTATTATTATTATTATTATCATCATTATTATTATTTATTACATTTATATACCACTCCATAGACAAAGCTCTCTGGGCGGTTTGCAAAGATTAATAGAAATGTGGTAGCTCTAAACAGAGCAAAACAACACGAAGCTAACAATCAGTTTTAAAATATCTGACCAATGTCCATGTTTCAGTTCAGGTTCCATTTATTACTTCTTGATAAAATATTTTCAACTATGCAAATTATTTTTAAATATACCCCATTGTTCTTAATTATGTTTGCATAATAACCACAAATATACAAAACTGCAGTTGCAATGGAGAAAGAAAAATCACACACTTGTGCTAACAGCCAGGCTTAAGGCAGGAGGCTGTAAAAATATCCCCCCCCCCCCATTCTCCATTTCTCTTGGGCTTGCAAGCAGAGTGTTTTGAGTCTCAAGAGATAAAATTAAACGAAGTTTGGTGTTTTGTGTTGCCACATTACATCTGAATGCAATAAGAGCTCTTTCAGAAAACGCATTCAGCTGGAAACTTGAGTGAAGTATTTGTAACAAATGTTGCTGTACTTGATGGATGTCACTTTAAACGGGACTTTTCAGTGCACATTATTTTTCTTATTAAACCCCCACCCATTCTCAAAAATTCTGGAAGTTACTGTCTATTTATGAAATAAAATATGAGAGGAAAATAATAGTGCTTCAGCTATTGGGCAATATAGAAATGTAATAAATAAATAAATATTACAGATCTAGTTGAAGAATGATAATCATTTCACCCATATGGAAAAATAGGGTTGTTTTACAATTCCCAAAAACTTTCCTTATGGACTTGATTATTTTTCCTTGCTACTGTAGGGTCACTGCTATGTCAATGTGCTTTCATAATAGCATGTCCAAGGGTTGAACTCTCAGATGGCAGGCATGAGGAACATCTCAGCAATCCTGCACTAAACTCCCAAAGAAGCAGTTTCTGTCAGCAAACAGGGCAAGCCACACAGTAGGAGCTAGTGATAGCAAAAACATTACAATGGCAATGGGGCAACCATTGGTATCTCCAGCAATCCTGGGTGTCCCATGGGAAACTCAGGGGGCTCTATGCAATTGCAAGGCATGTCACACTCTGTTTGAAAGGAAGGAGATGGCTGAGGAGGATATTCGAGTGTTGCCCTTTCATGCCACTGCTGTGGGGCTCAGGATGTAGGAGAAGTTCTGTGGGTGATACAACCCCCTTCCCTCCAAATCTGGAGCCATTGGAGGAATACTGATAAAGCTACCTCCTACCTCTCTCCATGACAGAGCACTTTTATTTAGATAAAAGTTTTGACTATTTAGATATGGGGGATATCCTTCAGACTCCTTTCACACTTACATTTGTACCCATGTAATTCAGTCATCTTGTACTTCCATTCTCCTCCTGAGTGAATACTGATAGCAAACCAGCCATCCCTGCCTTCTTTTGTATCTGGTCAAGAGGGCAGGGCTTCTGCAGCTTTAACTGTTATGATGAAGAAGGAAATACAGGTGCTGCATGTGTACAAATGACACCTGCTGATATTCCCTTTTCAATACAACTGTTAAAAATACCGGAGCCCTTTCCATATGGTCACCTTATAATGTTTATTTGTATATGCTAAGAAAAAATCTAGAACAGAAAGTATTTGCAAGACCCCTCATACCCTGGTAAAATGCCAACTTCTCATGCTTCTACTAACTTGTGGGGGTTGTTGTTGTTGTTGTTGTTGTTGTTATTTTTAGAAAAGAATCTTAGGCCTCCTCCACACGGGGCGTTTAATGAGCCTTGAAGGCTCATTATAAATTTTACCTACACACGAGCGGAGCGCAAAACGGGCGTAGAGGCGCGTTATCTCCCCGATAATGCGCATTTTCGAATGCGCGTTAAATAGCGACTTTTATTTTGCGGCGGGATGTAAAGCGCGTTATGACCATGTGTACAGTGTTTCAGTGAAGCGCATTTTCGGAGAGGTGTGAGCAGGTAGAGGGCGGGTTTTGACGAGATGGGCGGGGAGAGGGAAGGTATTTCCGGCGGGAGATTTGAAAAAAAGCCCTCAGGTTATGCGCAGCCGCGCGGGTGTGCTCACCCAACGGTTTGGCTGGAGGCGCAGGTGTGGTCGCGCGCCTATGCATATAAGCGCGTGCGCGCGATCCGACCGTTGACCTCATTTAACTTCGCGACGCCAGAGAGACTGCATCCTGATTTATTTCCTCTACACCTTTTCCACCTACCGAAATGGCTGCTCCAGGAAGGGGAGTTTCTTGGAAAAAGGCAGAGATTCTCGACCTTCTGGACATTTTTGGGGAGCAGAAAGTTCAAGCTCAACTGAATGCCAGCCATAGGAACCTCGATGCCTATGAATCCATTGCTCAGGAAATGCAAAGAAGGGGCCATATCCGTACAGCGAAGGAGTGCAGGACCAAGGCAAAGGCAATGAGGCAGGAATATCGCAGGGTCGTGAATCATAATTCACGATCAGGAAATGATGCTGCCACCTGCCCCTTTTTTGAGGAGCTTCATAGCATTTTTCGGGGGGATGCTACTATTCAACCAAATCGCGTGGGCAGGAGTCTGAACATCCATCGTGTCCAAGCACCTGCTGCTGCTCCCCCAGTAAGTTCCCCCCTGGCTTTCCCGCTCTCAGAAGGCTCAGAAGAACTGTTCAGCAGTGAACTTCAAACAATAGATGTGGAGGACTACCTTGGAACGCCCTACTCTCCCGGAGGTACATTGATTGTAATTGCCATTTTTAAAAAAATCTCGTTCTTCCTTCTATTTCATGCCTATAGCTCACATCTGATGTTTTCCCCTTTTAGAATTGGAGACACCAGAAGATATTGGAAACGAAGAACCTGAAGGTATAGACTGTTTCTTTTGTTGGGTTGGGAAGACTCTTAACTTTACAACTTAATATTGTGTTCCATGGAATAAAAAATTGTATTCTAAAATGGGGCAGGCAGATGCGGGTGAGCGGGTGGGGCAGGAGAGGGCAGGAGAGATCTCCTCTAGCTACCCAGCGTTTCTCTGGTCTCTCCAGGGCGGGGGGGGGGGGGGAAAAGGATAAGGGGCAGGCAGCCATTTTGAACAACCACCCCCATTTCAAAAGGAGGGAGGTTTGTGATTGTGCCTATTGATGAAACCTCCTAAAAGCTCTTCTTTTTCTGCCACGGCAGGAGCCTACAGAAGCAGCAGTACCACCAGTGCATCGGAATCCATTGAGCAAGCAGATTTGAGGGCCAGAAATCTCCAGCAGCATCCTGCAGCAGCAGCACCGAGTAAGTACAGGCCTAGCTAATTTCTGAGGTCAGACATCATGGAAGGAAGGGAGTTCCCAATGATCTAGGCTGGGTTTATGGGGGGGGGAGGGGGAAAGGGGGGCATTGGACACAACATTGTGGTGCATGGGACCAGAAATTGTGGTCTATGGGAGGGATTCCCGCCTTTTTCTCTACAGCAGTTAAAGTTACATGAGCCCTGACCTCCTTTTCATGTGGTCAGCCTAGGCAGGCAGCCATTTTGAACACACAAACAACCCCCCCCTATTTAAAATGGAGGTTTGTGATTGTGCCTATTGGAATGAATCCTCCTAATAGCTCTTCTTTTTCTTCCACGGCAGCCTACAGAAGCAGCAGTACCACCAGTGTGTCAGAAACCAGTGAGCACGCAGATTTGAGGGCCAGAAATCTCCAGCAGCATCCTGCAGCAGCACCGAGTAAGTATAGGGCTATGTCAATGAAACCTCCTAAAAGCTCATCTTTTTCTGCCATGGCAGGAGCCTCCAGAAGCAGCGGTACCACCAGTGCGTCAGAAACCAGTGAGCATGCAGATTTGAGGGCCAGAAATCTCCAGCAGCATCCTGCACCAGCACCACCGTGTAAGTACTGGGCTAATTTCTGGGGTGCATGGGACCAGAAATTGTGGTCTATGGGAGGGATTTCAGCCTTTTTCTCTACAGCACTTAAAGTTACATGAGCCCTGACCTCCTTTTCATGTGGTCACTGTAGTATACTGCCTGCAACTTTAACTGTGGTGATGAAGAGGGAATTTCACCAGGTGCTGCATGCATACAAACGGCACCGGCTGAAATTCCTTTTTCTCTACAGCACTTAAAGTTACATGAGCCCTGACCTCCTTTTCATGTGGTCAGCCCTGACCTCCTTTTCATGTGGTCACTGTAGTATACTGCCTGCAACTTTAACTGTGGTGATGAAGAGGGAATTTCACCAGGAACTAATTGCATACAAATGACACTGGCTGAAATTCCCTTTTCTGTACAACTGTTAAAGTTACATGAGCCCTGACCTCCTTTTCATGTGGTCACTGTAGTATACTGCCTGCAACTTTAACTGTGGTGATGAAGAGGGAATTTCACCAGGTGCTGCATGCATACAAACGGCACCGGCTGAAATTCCTTTTTCTCTACAGCACTTAAAGTTACATGAGCCCTGACCTCCTTTTCATGTGGTCAGCCCTGACCTCCTTTTCATGTGGTCACTGTAGTATACTGCCTGCAACTTTAACTGTGGTGATGAAGAGGGAATTTCACCAGGAACTAATTCCATACAAATGACACTGGCTGAAATTCCCTTTTCTGTACAACTGTTAAAGTTACATGAGCCCTGACCTCCTTTTCATGTGGTCACTGTAGTATACTGCCTGCAACTTTAACTGTGGTGATGAAGAGGGAATTTCACCAGGTGCTGCATGCATACAAACGGCACCGGCTGAAATTCCTTTTTCTCTACAGCACTTAAAGTTACATGAGCCCTGACCTCCTTTTCATGTGGTCAGCCCTGACCTCCTTTTCATGTGGTCAGCCTAGGCAGGCAGCCATTTTGAACACACAAACAACCCCCCCCCCCTATTTAAAATGGAGGTTTGTGATTGTGCCTATTGGAATGAAACCTCCTAATAGCTCTTCTTTTTCTTCCACGGCAGCCTACAGAAGCAGCGGTTCCACCAGTGCGTCGGAAACCAGTGACCACGCAGATTTGAGGGCCAGAAATCTCCAGCAGCATCCTGCACCAGCACCACCGTGTAAGTACTGGGCTAATTTCTGGGGTGCATGGGACCAGAAATTGTGGTCTATGGGAGGGATTTCAGCCTTTTTCTCTACAGCACTTAAAGTTACATGAGCCCTGACCTCCTTTTCATGTGGTCACTGTAGTATACTGCCTGCAACTTTAACTGTGGTGATGAAGAGGGAATTTCACCAGGTGCTGCATGCATACAAACGGCACCGGCTGAAATTCCCTTTTCTGTACAACTGTTAAAGTTACATGAGCCCTGACCTCCTTTTCATGTGGTCAGCCCTGACCTCCTTTTCATGTGGTCAGCCTAGGCAGGCAGCCATTTTGAACACACAAACAACCCCCCCCTATTTAAAATGGAGGTTTGTGATTGTGCCTATTGGAAGACTCTTAACTTTACAACTTAATATTGTGTTCCATGGAATAAAAAATTGTATTCTAAAATGGGGCAGGCAGATGCGGGTGAGCGGGTGGGGCAGGAGAGGGCAGGAGAGATCTCCTCTAGCTACCCAGCGTTTCTCTGGTCTCTCCAGGGCGGGGGGGAAAAAGGATAAGGGGCAGGCAGCCATTTTGAACAACCACCCCCATTTCAAAAGGAGGGAGGTTTGTGATTGTGCCTATTGATGAAACCTCCTAATAGCTCTTCTTTTTCTTCCACGGCAGCCTACAGAAGCAGCGGTTACACCAGTGCGTCGGAAACCAGTGACCACGCAGATTTGAGGGCCAGAAATCTCCACCATCCTGCAGCAGGAGCGAGTAAGTACAGCCGATGTTATTTGCTTGATAAAGTTTCAGTCCTGCAATTCTTATAAATGTGTGAAAGGACATTCTCATCTTCAGGATGAGGGTGCGAGAGAACCCATGGTACAGGCTGGACATGTAATAAATGATTTTTAAACACACTAAACTTTGCCCTTTCCCTTCAGGTACAGATGAAGGAAGGAGACATCCCATCCAAAAGTCAGCACTCTCGCCTGCAACGCGCCTGGAAATGGCCAGAAACAGAAGACCCCCACGCAGCAGGGACACAGACCGCATTCTGGAGCATGCCTCTGCACACAACGCAAACCTCTTGCAGATGCATGAGCAGATGTTGCAGAAAAATGACCAGATGTTGGACTATTTGAAAACAGAAGATGCAAGGGACCAAAGAAATCAAGATGCCCTTCTCAGAATTCTAGAAAGACAATGTGTCACGATGGAGAAGCTGGTGACGGTGGTGCAACAGGAAGAACCGGGAAGATCAACCGATACAGCCAACCCATCATCTACTAGCCATGGAAAACGCCAGCCAATAAAAAGACGGTTGGCTATTGACAGTATGGAGGGGACCAGCTCTAAGCCAAATGACTTAGGTGGGAACTCAGGAGAGGGTGAGGGGAGAAAATGCCTGGCTAAGAAGAAACGTAAAGTCAGGGTGCAACACCCCCAGTCTGCCCAGTTGCAAAATCCCCAGAATGACATTTTAACCAAAGACTTGGACGAATCACTGCTCCCGTGCTCCCATACAGTACCCCCACAGCGCTCATCATCACCACTTCAAGGTGAGCCAAGCATAAAGCGCACGGCACGGGAGGTAAAAAAACCCTTAAAGTTCTCCCCTTAGAATACATGATTTATGTTATTGTTAATAATTTGCTGTTAATTATGGTTTTTTTTGCTGTTATTTATGTAATTGTTATTTGATGTTATTTATGTAATTGTTATGTTATTTGCTGTTAATTATGGTATTTTTTGCTGTTATTTATGTAATTGTTATGTTATTTGCTGTTAATTATGGTATTTTTGCTGTTATTTATGTAATTGTTATGTTATTTGCTGTTAATTATGGTTTTTTTTGCTGTTATTTATGTAATTGTTATGTTATTTGCTGTTAATTATGGTATTTTTTGCTGTTATTTATGTTGTATTTAACCATTAAAATATAGTTTTCATATCTCACTGTGTGGTTGGGACTGTGCTTCCTATCTATTATTAAAACAGTTAGGCATCCCTCCTTAATACTGCACCAACCTGAAAATGCTAAGGAAAACCAAAACAATGTTTTAGTAACAAAAATAAAGATTTAGTTTTTTAAACAAATATTATTTTCAACTATTTACAATATTTTTTTCAACTATTTACAATTTATT
The DNA here is from genome assembly GCA_029215795.1 of Anniella stebbinsi. Classification (NCBI taxonomy): domain Eukaryota; kingdom Metazoa; phylum Chordata; class Lepidosauria; order Squamata; family Anniellidae; genus Anniella; species Anniella stebbinsi. The sequence continues at coordinate 85,151,451 of JARDYH010000005.1, read as the reverse complement.
GAGGATCTTGTCCAACTTTTCCTCCATTGAGGACATGCGATTCTGCATGCCTCCAACGGCTGCCTCAAGCCTCTCCAGCCGCTCCTGAGTGGGAACTGCATGGGATGGTAAGAAAAAAAAAATGTTTAAAATCATATAATATAACCAACAGAAAAACAGTTCAAGATGTACTACTCAATGACATTGGCTATTCAATGCGATTCAATTTACAGGAATGTAAATATAGTTTTTCATTTTTTAATTAAAAATTTAAACCATTAGTCCTGTACTGTACAATAGGGTGACCACATAAAATCCAGGTCGGTTAAACTGTTGTGATGAAGAGGGGATTTCACCAGGAACTAATTGCATACAAATGACACTGGCTGAAATTCCCTTTTCTCTACAACTGTTACAGATACAGGAGCCCTGACCTGGATTTTATATGCTCAATGTACTCTACATTATACAAAGCAATGGAACTTCTATTACCTGCTGGAGACACAGCAGCAGGTGAGACAGGTGGGGGTGCATTCTCCTCTTCCTCCTCTTCCTGCACCTCCTCCTCCACCTCCTCCGCAGACGGCGATGGCGATGGACTGAGTATCCCTTCAAAATTGGAAAAAAAATGTTATTTTAAGTTTCTATCATGGTGTTCCCCGCCTCGATCCGTTGGGAGAGTCTATTAATTAATAAATAAATACATATATCATTACAATTATTAATATTAATAATATTATTAAAGTACGCTGGGCAAAAATAGTATTCCTAATTAATCTGGCTTGCATTTAATTTACGTGCCCTTCTGCGGAGGGTCATCCGAGGAGGAGAAGGAGGAGAAGGAGGAGGAGGAGAAGTCCCCCCAACCTCCTCCACTTCGGGAGACGGAGCCGCCTCTTCCGCCCTCCTGTTTTGGGCTAAGAAAAAGAGGGAAGGGAAAAAGGGAAATAACATTAAAATGTGGAAGGGTCCCTGAAGGGCATCTAGTCCCACCCCAAGATGAATGCTGGAATCCACCTTAAAGCCTCATTGTGTCAGGGGTCATAGTTTTTGGGGCTTCCCCCCCCCCAACCTGCACATCCACCAGAGAATACACAATGAGCAGTGGGCAGAATCACCAGCACACAGGGCTCCTGAAGGGCATCTAGTCCCACCCCACCCAAGATGTATGCTGGAATCCACCTTAAAGCCTCATTGTGTCAGGGGTCATAGTTTTTGGGGCTTCCCCCCCCCAACCTGCACATCCACCAGAGAATACACAATGAGCAGTGGGCAGAATGGTAATGCACTCACTCACCTGCGGTCAGCCTCTCCTCAGGGGTTGGTCTCCCCGCCTTCCGCCACAGCTCGCGGAATTCCACGAAGTAGGGTGGACGCTGTCGGAAGGGGGGATGCTCCCCATGGGCACTAATGGCCCGGAAAAAATGGGCCTTCATATATTTAAACTTCGTCCTGCACTGCAGGGCAGTGCGGACGAAGTTTTGCTGGCGCAGAGCAGCAGCCGCCCTCCTAAACAGCCTCATAGTCGGGAGGCTGCTGCTCCTGACAATCCTTCCAACGAGGGAGGATTGGAGGAGGAAGGCCAATAATATGCGGACCTCCGCATCCCCCCAATACCTCCCTCTAGGCATCTTGAAGGATTGTGAGGAAGTCTAGGCCTCACTTCCGGTTTGCGATGTTTCCGCGGACCGGTTTAGCGGTTGCGCGCATGCGCGCGGAACCGTCAAACCACCATTCCCGAACAGCGCGTAAGTGATTAAACACTGTCGCGTTTATTCGGAGCAGTGGGAAAGTTACCAGATGTGTTTTGGGTGTCCTGAACTGAAAACCTGAGAATGTTAGTGACTATATTGTACTATGTTATTCTCAAAAAAACAACCCTGTGAGGTAGGCATGGATGGGCTGTGGTCCTGTTACTTGCCCTTCTGCAATGTTCACTGTACTGCATATGTGTGTTGGGTTACCTGAAGTCTTATTGTCTAGGAATACTACTATCAACATTGTTTGAAAGTTGTAGGAACATATTTTATTTAGGATAAGCATTTTTAAAATAAGCACTTTTTAATATGGCAACAACAATTTTGGGTGTCCTGAATGTACCTTTGGGTGTCCTGAACTGAAAACCTGAGAATGTTAGTGACTATATTGTACTATGTTATTCTCAAAAAAACAACCCTGTGAGGTAGGCATGGATGGGCTGTGGTCCTGTTACTTGCCCTTCTGCAATGTTCACTGTACTGCATATGTGTGTTGGGTTACCTGAAGTCTTATTGTCTAGGAATACTACTATCAACATTGTTTGAAAGTTGTAGGAACATATTTTATTTAGGATAAGCATTTTTAAAATAAGCACTTTTTAATATGGCAACAACAATATGGCAATATGGCAACAACAATTTCAGCATAGAAAATAAAATTAACAGCATTTACAACAGCATTTAATTTGACATTGAAAGAAACATAGTTGAAAGTCACATTATTATGAACATACATCTCATAACAATATCTAATTACTAACAGCAATGTAAAAGAAAAATCAGCAAAGAAAATAAAATTAACAGCATTTGCAACAGCATTGCATTACACATTGAAAGAAACATACGTTACTTTGAAGTCACTGAACATCTCAAAACAGCAATGTAAAAGCGAAATCAACATAGAAAATAAAATTCACATATTCTAAAGGGATTGTCTATAAGTAGTCTCATTTCCTAATGCAGCTTCTTCTTGATGAAAAAAGAATAAACACAGTCAGTGCTGCCTGGAGCGGGACTTGGCTTTTGCTTGAAGAATGGAATGAATGATCCAGAAAAAGGAAGCGGTTGCCTTCTGGTCTGGTCACATCACAGAGGTTCCACACGACACCGTCTTTGATCCCCTGCAGTTCTCTCTATGCTATGTTCTAAGGGAAATTTAGAGATGGATTGTTTTAGCATAGGATGTAATAACAATATCCCACCCTCTACACATTCATTCATTCATTCATTCTCAGGCCATGAAGCCTTTATGCGGAAACTTTCCTTATTTGTTTATGCACTTTCCTTATTGGTTTATGCTTCTAGCAGGTCTTGACACATGCTTCCTTCCTGTGACTTGCTGAAATAGAGCAAATAGAGTAAAGTTAGGGAAAACATGGCTTACACAAGTTTGGCACAGGGGTTTGGCACTGAACACTCACCTCCCTAGGGGTTCTGCCCACGCAGAGACCAAAGCATGCCTCTTAAGGCATCTCTGACCTTTTCCCCAGCAGCCTTTTCTTGAATTTCCTCATGCCCCATTGGCAGCGGGGCACCCAGGGTTGCCAGTTCAATTTGCCTTGCTTCGTGGAGATCCAATGCAACATCATGTCCTTGACTTTCACAAATGTTGTGTAGAATGACACAGGCAGATATCACAGAAATGACGTTTTCTTCAGCGAGTTCTATCCTGGACGACAGGCATCTCCACCGTGCTTTTAACCTTCCAAAGGCACATTCAACAACATTCCTCGCCCGTGACAGACAGTGGTTGAAATGTTGCTTTTGCTGGTCCAGGGCTCCGCCGTAAGGTTTCATCAGCCACTTCCGAATGGGGTAAGCGGAATCAGCCACCACCAGTGGAGGAATCTGCACGTCATTAACAGTAATGGTAGGGTTCCCTGGGATGAAGACACCAGCTTCCATGGCCTCAAAGAACGCAGAGTTCCTGAAGACATGGGCATCGTGATTTCTCCCACTCCAACCTATTTCCACATCCATGAATCGCCCACGGTGGTCCACTGTGCCTTGAAGGAGCATGGAAAAAAAGCGTTTCCGGTTTATGTAGTCAGGGCCTTGCCTAGGAGGACAGGCAATTTCAATGTGACATCCATCTGTGGCTGCAACACAATGAAAGAAGCCCAGTTTGGAAAATCCACTCATGATCTGAGAGAGAAAACATAAATAATGGAAAATAAATCATTACTGCTTCATCGGCTGGCATGCTTGAGATACAATGATCAAGTTCCATTTGGCCACCTATATAACAGCCTAGCCCATCTTTTCCTATCCCAAATAATAAAAAACAAGACTCACCTCTGGAACATTGCCAAGGCAAACTGTTTTTCTCAGAAGCGCATGCTCCATGGCTAGGCAGACCTCCACAACGATCATGGCTGCCGTTGTTCTACCGATCCCAAATTGCTGAGCCACCACCCGGTAACCACCAGGATTTGCTAGCCTCCATATACAGATGGCCACGCGCTTCACCATTGGAATGGCTTCCCTCATGTTCGTATTGCGACGTTCTAGAAATGGCCGAAGATGGTCTGCAATCTGGAAAAGGGTTGCTCTGGTCATCCTAAAGTTCTCTAGCCACTGCTCATCACCCCAGAGGGCTAGAACATCGTTTTCCCACCAGTCACGACTCCTGGGGAAGCACCACCATCTTCTTGGTCTCTGTTTTTTCATCAAAGGAACATATAATAAATTCTCTTGGAGTCTATCTTGTTGGAGTCTTAAAAGATAAGAGTTGTTCTCTTGGAGCCTTCTCATGATGATTCGTCTTCTTCTTCTTCTCCGTTGAATCGTTCTCCTTAGGCAAGTCAATGTAACGTGCATATTTGCGATCAGAAGTTGAATCGCATAAATGAGGGAACGAGAAATCGAGGTAGGAGCCATCTCGCCTTCTCTTCCCGTCCAGCTCAAAATGGCGTTTCAGAAAGAGAAAAGGGGAACCAAACTTGCTTCTCTGGTGTCGCCTAGGTAAATGAACTCAACGGTCGACGAAACTCAGATCACGTGCTTGTATGCATATGCTCGCGCGCGAAGGTGCGCGTAACCTGAAGGCATTTTTTCCCCCCACTCAGCTCTGCCCTCTCCCCCCCTCCCATCTCGTTGCCAGGTAACCCGAAATTACGTAGGCAGGCAGGTACATTCCTGTGGGTGGAGTACAGGAAGGGAGGGCTGGGAAAGGGGTTGGCTCTGATCACGTGCTTGTATGCATATGCACGCGCGCGAAGGTGCGCGTAACCTGAAGGCATTTTTTTCCCCCCGCTCAGCTCTGCCCTCTCCCCCCCTCCCATCTCGTTGCCAGGCAACCCGAAATTACGTAGGCAGGCAGGTACATTCCTGTGGGTGGAGTACAGGAAGGGAGGGCTGGGAAAGGGGTTGGCTTTAGGCAAAAAGCGAATTAAAATGTCTGTTTCCTCCTCCCGAAGCCCCGCATGTGAACAATTAAAACGCGCGTCGGAGAAAAGCGATAATGCGCTTCAACGCCTCTCGCTGCCTCCCGTGCAGAGGGATGAGGCGTAAATGCGCCTCCGCGATAGTGCGCATAATACCACAAACGGGCGCAAAAGCGCATCCTTGTGGAGGGGGCCCCAAAACAACTTTATCTGGCTAAGATTGTGCTGTTAGCATCTCTAGAAAAACAATGCTTTTAGATAAGAGATTTTAAAAATGTGTATTATTTTCTAAACACTTACCTCACACTAGCCCCAGCTGGTGTCAATGGCATTGTAACCTGCCCCCACCTAATGAAAGGTAGTGGTAACGATAAGTGCTGCACAGATAGCCTTCCTGGGGGTGAGAGGTAGCCAAATTACTTTTATTTAGAAAAAATGTGAGCAGGTACATTCCTCTCCTTGAGAGGAAGAGTGTATAGCCTTGAAAAAGCAACAACAACAAAGATTTATTTTCTATGTGATACTATGGCAAAACATCCAGACGGTTGAAGCTGCTTCTCTGGAAGGAAGTAGCAACTGCTTTCCTTCTGGCAAAAACAGAAGCTACTGCTCCATGCCTAGCTCTGCTTTTATTGTGCTACAGGATGACTCATGCACTTAATAAACAAATACATGAATAAATAAATTCTGACAGCCCAGGCTGCTCCCGTCCCTGCATCCAAGCCTACAGCTTTTCAAACACCAGCAATCTCCAACTCCACCAGGCAACAGTATTGCTGGAGAAGCCAGCAGCAATACCCAGAATGCTTTGCCAGGAGGGGAAAGAAGTTGCAGTGTTTACCTCCAGCCCAATATCCTCCAGCTGGTTAAAGGAGCAGTGGCAGAGTTATAAGATTAAGAGCAAAAGTACTTGGAAAAGGTTATTTTTCTTTCTTCAACCACAGAACTGAATTTATGTGCACCAAATGATATAGCAACCATCTCTACAACATTATGAAATCAGTTAATCTTGATTAATTTCTGAGCTCAGTATGTTGCCTCAGACATGTGGCTGACTTCCAACCTGACGAAGGGACATTGTGAATGTGCCATCAGTAGGACAATAGCTTCTTGTTCTTCTTTTAAGTTAATAGCTGTCAGTTTGGACTGCTTTACCGAATCATTATTATCAACAGAGGAAATGGCTGAAAATGCCACTGAATCTTGAGCCATTCACCTGGGAACAAGAAAACTTTTACTTTTAGAATGTGGGTGGCACATGGAAATGGTTTGGTTTTAAAAACAGAAAAATGAACTTGGACTTTGTATTAAACTCAGGCCTTTCATGAACAGATGAAGGGGAAATGAGCTTGAAAAGAAGGGCAGAATGGAGCATTCAGACAAACCACTGATATTTATTTATTTACTGCATTTCTATACCACCCAATAGCCGAAGCTCTCTGGGCGGTTTATAAAAATTAAAACCATAAAAACCATTCAAAATATAAAACAACGACGGTATAAAAACATAATTTAAAATACAATATAAAAGCACAACCATGATAAAAACCGAGCAGCCATACAGAAATTAATAGGGATTTAAAATACACATTTAAACAGCAAGGTTAAAAATCAAACTGAAGAACTGTTTAAACACTGTGAAAATAAAAGGTCTTCACCTGGCGTCTAAAGGAGTGTAATGTAGATGCCAGGCAAACATCTCTGGGGAGCTCATTCTACAGCCGGGGTGCCACAGCAGAGAAGGTCCTCCTCTTAGTAGCCACCTGTCTCACTTCCTTTGGCAGGGGCTCACAGAGAAGGACCCCAGAGGATGATCTTAGGGTCTGGGCAGGTACATATGGGAAGAGGCATTCCTTCAGATAACCTGGCCCTAAGCCGTTTAGGGCTTTGAATGTTAATACCAGCACTTTGAATCGGGCCCAGATCTGGACCAGCAGCCAGTGAAGCTGGAAAAGGACTGGCGTAATGTGATAGTGTTTTAGAATAAAGGGGAACAGGAAACAAATATTGATCAAAGTACTTGGGAAGCAAAAGATAAAAGGCTCTGCGAAGGGAAACAAATGCCAGACTCGTCAATAAATGCTGATTTTGGTTGTAGCGACAAATATAAAAATGGGTGACTAAATGTGGAAGTGCTGTTAGAGTTTTTACACCCAGCTTGCATACAATTGAACTAAACTGATAGAAAGCCTACCATTTAAGAACCTACCATTTTCACACACTGTTGATTGCTTCTCAAGAAAGACAAGAGATATCTTTCAAAGGGGGCTCAAACTTTTATTAGTTTCACATCCCTTTAATGAATTGCATTCCTATCTAAAGTGTGGTATAAACAAGGAATTACTACCATTAAGGAAATCATTCTTCCAAAAAGACCCAAGTATCAGCTAATCTGGAACTGGTTTGTCTGCCTATAGTCTTGCCGTTTCTGTTTAGCATTCTCTGCTTAGAATTCACACAATGCTTGCCCTGTAGGATAGCTGCCAATATTTTCCCTTCCATTTTATGACACCTTATCCCATGGGAATGAAAGGTTTATTACTGGTATTACCAGCCCACTGCCACCACTTGAGGAGTTTTATCCTGTTATCCTGTACCCTTAAGTATACCCAGGTAACTTTGTGGCTGCTGTGAAAGCTATCAGCTCTAATTGTGTCAGAATTGACTTCATTCAAAGCACCATGGATATGCCTCAATGTGATTAATTTTCCGTTTAAATAACTAATGACTTTTATTATTCTCACAAAGCCAAGCAAATAACCAGACCAGAATAAACAAAGATTCCTGCCATTTTTCTCTCTCAAGCCTTAGCTCCAAACTATCTTAACTGCTTCACCCCTTGAATGTTTTTTCTGGTCATAATTTTGCCATGAAGAACTTTGATAGTGGTCTTTTTCTGTAGTGGCACCCACCCTCTGGAAAAGCCTCTGCCATGCAGTTTGGGAGGCAGAAAATGTGACATCTTTGAAATGCCTCCTAAAAATACACACCCAGGCTTTCCCTGGGCTACAAGTAAACTAATCATACTGCTCCATTTTGCTGCTCCTTAAATAGTTTTTACTGTAGTTGTTTTAATGTTGCTCTTTTTAATGCAGTGTTTTTAATGTTATGTTTTTAATATTGTATCTAAATGTATTTTAATATTGTGAACCGCTGAGGGATTTTCTATATTCAGTGGTATACAAATGCCACAAATATATGTCCTATTGTATCACAGTTTTGGAACATTTTATTTTTACAAATGGCAACTATTACTCATCAGACCATGCATGTGACACCAGTGTTGGCCTTATTAACAAAATGCAAAAGTGACATCTAACGACTTAATTGAGTTCATGCTGATGGCAGCCCAAAGGGTCATAGTCAAAAGTTGGAAAACTGCAGAGCTTCTAGCACTGAAATCATGGTAAATGGAACTAGTGCAAATAGCCATGGGAGAAACATTGACATACCAAATGAAACAAGCTAAAGGCAAAGTCAAAACATCTGATTTTTATAAAACATGGCAGAATTTTATTCCAGATACAGATCCCAGACATAATCAAAAGCTTGTATTTATTTTTGATAAAAGTATTTATCAAAAGCTTTCCTCAGATTATGGAAAAGAGACTAAACATAAATTTGACATAGAGAAGAATTATAAAGAAAATTTCTAAGACCCATGGATTCCACATATGTCTTGGATTGTAAAGTAGTAAGTGAAAAAATATTAATAAAACTTAAGAGTGCTACCCTCTGTCAATAATTAGATTTAAATTGATGTATTTCTTTTTATCTATGTATTTCCTTTTTTTCATTTCTCTCTCTCTCTCTCTCTCTCTCTTTTCTGTTTGTGTTGCAAAATACATAAATAAATGACTTAACTGCTAAAGGAACCTCACGATCCAATCCCATCTCAGCAAAGAAGCCCAATCACAGTAAAGTTCTATCATTCCCCCAGGCTAATCAAAACACTATATTTGTGTCCCTTCTTTCCTAATAACCAGTGGTCTGTCTTCATGGCGCCAAGTTGGTGCTGCTTTGCCACCAAACCCTGCAGTTTTGCTGGTGTGGGGGAGCAGCAAGTTATGTAGATGGAGAGAGGTAGCACAGGCTTTCCAGTGGCCATTAGGCTCACCAAGCTGCCCCATCCTCTGGCCTCCAGAGATCAATGGCAGGTCACCTTCCTCCCGGGAACACCCCCCAGAGCAGCGCTCTAGTGAGGACAGATAGGGAAGAGCCACACCAACCTCGCTCAGGCAAGAAAAGTCAGGGTAAGTCCCCAACTTTTCTGCTCTGTATCTTCGGCTCTTTGTCCCAGGGTGGCTCCAAATCAGTGGCTGCATCATATAATTGATGCCGCACAGATTTGGAGCCACCGCAAGGCAAAGACAACATATAGATAGCCCCTTGGATTAGGGTTCTGCTACCCATCTTTGCAATCAATCATTCATTTTATATGTGTGTGTATGAGTGGCTATGTATGTGTATGTATGTAAATCGGCTTCCACCACATATTTACCGCACATGCAAAGCCTATCATCCTAAATCCATGGATATATCATATACTAACTTGATACAATACTCTGGGAAACAATGCACAGCATTGCATTTGGGCATGTGTTCTGTCTCAGTGTTGCTGAAGCGGTGATAGTGATTATGGAATGCCCGTGGAAGTGTGCAAATCCCCCAATATTTTTTTTATCAATTTCATAGATCACTGCCACAATGACCGTGATATATGACATAGATAGAACTCTTGGGGAATTGGCATGTAAAACTTGATTTTTAACTGATTGGGAAAAAACACTTAACAATCTAAGAGTGATTCCAGATGGAAGGCTCTTAGCACTACCACTCAAAAGCCATTATGCTGCTATTGCATCTTTCCCACCTTAAAGTTGTTTCTGTCATGCGAAAAAAGATGGAAGAAGTGGTGGGAAAACATGGGAGACTAAAAGGGAAAGATGATATAGTCTGGACACACACCGCCACCTCCCGTAAAATTCCATGAATGATACAGGGTGATGGCACAATGAAAACTGCATATGGAAGCACCCATGTGTTTTCAAAGAAGTCACTGTGATGGATTGTGTCAAGAATAATGTATCAGTGGAGGCTTTTGCTTAAGACAGGATAATTATGTTACCCAGCTTTGGCTCTTAGGATAGAGTTGGTTATAAATCCAATCAATCAATTGGGCTGTATTACCTGAAAGAAGTTTCTAATTAAGCTGCCTCTTAGCCAAATCTCAATAATTTTTATTTTATGTATGGAGGACTTTTAAAGGTGTCTTTACTTCTGTTAACTTATTTTCTACTTTATTCTAGACATTTTTATAGTATGCTCTACTCTGTTTCAATGACAGAGTTGCCTTAAAACCTCAGTAATGAAAGGCAGGATGACTGCCAGTGGAAAAACTGTTGCTCAAAAAAGCTGCAGACGCTGAATATTTTATATGTTACAATTCTCCACAAACCACAAAACATAATCACTTCTTTACAAAGCTTGCATCTTTCTCTAAATAGATGGGGAAAGGGGCTGGAAAATGCAGTGTAGATTTGAAACACCATCCAGACTGAAATTCCCGTCATGCCCATCACCCCATGCAGCCTGAGAATTATGGGAGTTGTAGTTCAACACATTTGGAGGGTTAGTCCAATATACAAAAAGAGGAAATAATTTTCCTTCACTTCAGTGAAAAGCAAAGGACTAAGATTTGGGTAGGTAATTGTGTATAGGATTATAGCCTAAGGCCTTTATCACATGTACCATTCCCCCCCCCCAATTGCTTCTGCAGATTCCCCCTCCATTTCCTATGTGAATCTAGCATTTTGAATCACATATGGTCAGTTTTGCTCTAATACCTCAGCTCAGCCTGTTGAACTTGCCTGAAACAGACTTTGCCCATTCAGGGTTAAATCGAAACAGAAACTAAAAACAGAGCACTCAGGGCGGGAGAGCAGCAGGAGGGGAATGACATCATGCGAACCCAGTGCTAAAGAAGTGGAGCAAAGCCGAGGTGGGTGTGCTTAAAACCACCGGTGTGATAACAGCCAAAGTCTGGATCTAACCATCATCTGAGGAGCGAAAATGTGCTTTCTGATTAAATGTCCAAATCATGTGAGTTCCTGAATTAATTTTGAGGCTTCTCAATATATATATATATATATATATATATATATATATAATATTGCAACATGTTTTGTCAGTTCCTATATTACCAAACTGAAAATATTCAGATGCTAAGATAAAAATGTAATGGACAAATAAGGGGAAAGTCCTATATTGTATACCTATGTTTAAACAAGTTCTCAGTGGTAGGTATTTTGGTAAATGGTCACCCCTTCCCCCAATCTATGACTCTGTTTTAAAACAAAGACAATTTTTGTTTAGACTTCCTTGCAAGGCCGACTTTCCTGTCTCTGACTTTACTGGAAACTGAGGGATTTTCCACTTTACAGGCATGCTAATGTATTTCCTTTCTGTAATTTTCAGTGGAGGATAACTGCATGATTCCTGTTAATTACAATTACAAGTGCCAGCAAATTACTTATCTGTATAATTCACCAAGGCAATGTTCAGAAGAAGGTCATAATGCCCTTTACTTTTTTGGGGGGGGGGGGAAGAGCCTCAATAAATGGGGAACTCCATGTTTTTCATATAAATTATTTTCTGAGCATGTTTGAAGAATCCTTTCCCCGCCCATTGCCTTGAGTCTGGCAAAATAATGTAAGGAGCAGGCAGGGAGTTACTGGAACATTTGGCTCCCTCTATTGCCTCCCTCAATTGCAAGCAATGGAAATTGATATCTGAGCATGTACAGAGATTGTGTACAATAAGGGCTACTAAGGAGTTCACTGGCCGGGGAATATGGCATTCCATAAATTATTAGCAGAACAACTGTGCAGTAAAAGCGGGCCTACTAGCTCATACTCATAGGTTTGAATACTAGCCAGCTTAGCCTCCTGCTCACACCTGCAACTCCAGCCTTTGCTTAAAACATGGCAACTGAAATCTTCTGGGTGAATCCTGTTGCCCCATCCAGTAGAGGCTGGTGGCTCCCATTTCAGTGGGGCCATGACTCCATTTTGGATTTTAGTCGGAACCAGCCAAAATGGGTTCAGAACCTTGAACTAGAGGTGTGCACAGACCCCCCCCAGATCGGATCGGGACCCGGATCGGGACCTCCAATTTTGTCCCGGATCAGATCGGACAAAATCGGAGCCCCCCCGGACTGGATCGGGCCCGATCCCAATCCAAAAATTGGACATCCCCCAATGCAAGTCTATGGGAAAAAATGGCAGCGGGTGGGTGAGGGGGGCCTAACTCCCTCCTCCCCCCTTGCGGTTCTTACGTCCCAGCGCCATCCGCTGTGGACGGCCCCGGCAGGTAAGCCCCCTCCCCCACGCTCCTTACCTCCCGGGGCCATCTGCTTCCATCCGTTGGTGCCCGTGGGCGCCAGCGGATGGAAGCGGACGGCCACGGGGGGGTAAACCCCCTCCACCTCCACCTGCTTGCCTGCCGGGGCCATCCGCTCCCCTCCGCTGCTGGCCACTACTGCGAGCAGGCTTCGCGGTCTGATCCTGAGTAGCGTGCCAGGTTATGACATCACTTGGCGCACTACCTAGGGGCAGGCTGCAAAGCCTGCTCGCAGTAGCGGACAGCAGCGGACAGCAGCGGAGGGGAGCGGACATCCCCAGAAGGTAAGTGGGGGCCCCTCCCCCTCCCCCTGCTTACCTGCCGGGGCAGCCACTTCCCTCCGGTGGCGTCACCGGAGGGAAGCGGCTGCCCCGCCAGGGAAGCCCCCCCCCCGCTGTCCGCTTCCATCGGCGGGCTCCAATGGAAGCCCGCCAATCCTCCAATCCATTCCATTCTGGATCGGGTCCTTTCCGGATCAGATCGGATTGGGGTGATCGGATATTGGATAATTGTATCCTATTTCCCCTGGATCAGATCAGGATCGTGGATCGGACCCAATCCAGTGCACACTCCTACCTTGAACATCTCCTTTAGAGTTCTGGCTGATTCTGACTGAAACCCAGGAAGAAATCACAGTCCAACTGAAATTGAAGCCACCAGCCCCCACTGGCCCCATTATGCAAATGCATCTCAGAACCTTCCTTCTGTACCTTTGAATTTGGCCCTTGCCTGGCCTGGACACAGGTGCCCTGCTCCAAAGAACAATTAGAATTGACAAAGCAGGCCAGAAGTACACTTGTTCTTGCTTATTTCTTACGTAGTGATAACAGATATTTCGTTAGAGCTCTCTATAGATCTCTGAATTATACTGTGGTCCTGCAGTCTTCTACTTCTGTATGTACGTAGATTTAGGAAGAGGCAGTCACTTCATTTAGTTATTGTGAACGACTTTTTAACAAAATCTAAGCAATTCTAACTTACAGTTCTAACATCCCAGTATTAAGTACAATTGACCTGATCTAGATGGATGGGGCCTTTAGACACTCATGGACATTTGCATTCCCAGCTAGGCTCATGTTATTTATTGCTCTTTGTACAATAATAATAATAATAATAATAATAATAATAATAATAATAATTCTTACCCGCCTCTCCCTCTGGATTGAGGCGGGGAACAACAATAAATATAGATAAAACTTTAAAACAAATAAAACTAATACATTATTAAAACATCTTAAAATTCAACTAGGTAGGCCTGCCAGAAGAGATCAGTCTTCACGGTTCTCTGTGCCAGCCCTGCCCTGAGGCTCATGTGGCAAACTGGGGTGGTGTTGGCAGAGAAAGCACCCCCTGCCTACCTGCTGCAACTAGGCTGTGCCATCCCCACCATCACTTGGTTTGCTTGCTTGCTCACTACAACCAGGCTTTGCTACCCGCTGCCTGCTTGCTTGCCTCCACAGGTAGGCTTCCTTCCCAACAGCTGCTTTCCCCTCCCCCTCCCATAATTCTAGAACCCAATGGCGTCATCCCATGAAGCTTATTGGTGGGAGATTCAAGACAAATAAAAGGAAGTACTTCTTCACACAGCGCCTAGTTAAACTATGGAATTCACTACCACAAGATGTGGTGATGACCACCAATTTGGATGACTTTAAAAGGTGGCTGGATAAATTCCTGGAGGAGAAGGCTATCAATAGCTACTAGCCCTGATGGTTATGTACTACCTCCAGTATCAGACGCAATAAGCTTATATACACCAGTTGCTGGGGAACATGGGCAGGAGGATGCTGTTGCACCATGTCCTGCTTTATGGGTCCCTGGCCAACAGCTGGTTGGCCACTGTGTGAACAGAGTGCTGGACTAGATGGACCCTTGGTCTGATCCAGCATGGCTCTTCTTATGGGATGGTTTGTGGCTTGTGGAAATTGACAGTGGGTGGCTTTCTACTGGCTGCTTCGAATGAAGGTCAGTGGCTGCGATCCAGCTGACTGGCACTTCAGTCCAAGCCCAACGAAAGTGACTGGCAGCAGCTGTGTTTCAATTAAACATTTAAAAACAGCAGCCAGCTGGCTTAGTCAGGTTCCTCCAGAAGTGGCCATGTTGCCACTGCTTACTGGACTTGGCTCCATTGCACACTCCCTGAGGCAGCTTGCATGCTTCTTCTAGCAGCAAATGCTGCAGGCGAGAGCAAGTGGCAGGGCTCTCTGGAGCAGCCACCCACCTACCCTCTGGCTTGTCCTGATAAATTTCTCAAAGCAAACCAAAGGACAGACAGGCTCTCTTGGTTGGGAAAAGGGGGTCCTCCCTCACAGCCAGGCCTTATGGGAGGGGTGGGGGTGACAGACGATATGAGATGAATGTGGGGATGATAGGCAATGTGGGCATCGAGGGGTGGGTGAGTGTGGGTAATGGGCAATGCGGTGGCAGCAAAAATGGGGGTGATGCTCCAGAGGCACATTTGTTCATTCCTGACTCAGGCAGCAGGAGAGCTTGCACCAGCTCTGAATTTGGCCATGTGGTGCCAGGGGGTGGAAGGTGGAGAGGGTACATGGAGTGACTGGAGCAAGTGTCCTACCCCCACAGCTTCCTGGCTTGAGAGAGTGCGCACACAGCCAAAAGCCAATGGCTTCAACTGCACCTATATGACACTGACAGAGGATGAGGAGGAAGGTAGAAGAAGAAATAAGGAAACAACAGACAGATGCACCCCCACCTTGAGAGAGTGTGTGCACGCATGCAGAGTTGGATGCCCAGAAGGCAGCCAATGGCTTAAGATGCGGCTCTTGCACATGTATGGGTATCATGTGTAGTCAGGCAAGAGGCAAGCCTGTAAACAGCTACATGTACTGCTGCCACTTGCACATGTAGCCAAGACATTCCAACTTTCACACTCGCTGCTAACTCCTTCAGATGCTCACAGCTCTTGAGAGGTTTCCCTGTCCCTGCTGGCTGAACAAACTATTGGTGGCAGAGCCGAAGTGTCCACCCACCCATGATTATGGTCACCCATTAGCCAGCCCACAGCCAACTAGGATGCCTTCCTCCCAAGCGGGATGGGTGGATCTGACAGTTTCACTTTCTAATAATAATATTCATCATAATCTCAAGGTCTTTTTCTCCCAAATATAAAGAATTTTGTGGATTTTGGTGATTTTTTTTAAAAAAAAAATTGAATCAAAATTCTCACCCATCTTCACCAGCCAAAAGTACCCAACATGGAGAGGACCATGATGTACCTGTTAAGAGGGGCCAACCCTAATTCAACACTAACATGGTTGAATACACAGGAATTCAAACCCAGACTTTTAAAAGCTCAGTACTCAAAGTCCTGGGCCTCAATTTCTCTCAGATACAGAGGACTTTCAGATGGGGGGGGATCACATTTCCTTAATGTGGTTCTCTTCTTGGTTCTCTTCCGCATTTGAAATGAACAGAATTGCATGAAGAGAGCAGTGACTATGTGGCCTGTACATTTCAACGCAACAGCACTCTCTAGTGAGCATTCTATAAGGCAACCTCGCCTGCACATGGCAGGAAATCCTGACAAGCCCCAACATATCTCAGAAGAGTCAGGTTTTCTGAGATTTATTTTGTGACGCTAAAACTGTGAAAAGTAGTGTGAGACATGCAGGAGACTGAGGCCATCATCAAAATGACCCGCGAACATCCATGAGTGGCCAGTAACGAGCATGCTATAAATCCTCAAAACCTTTGTGTCCCAAATATTGAGAATTTTGCAAATTTTAGTAAATTCTTATCAAAACCAAACAGAAATGAAATGCTCACCATCCCTACCTCCCACCTGTTCCAGCATAGGAAAATAGCAACACACCTCTAGCTCCCTAAACAGGATTACAACATTTCTGTGTCTTGCAGCCAGTTTATTTCTGTGTGTTGATATTTAATTTTACAGTTTGTTTATTTGATTTCTGGATTATCAATGGAAAAGATGGTGGTATGTGGGTGGGGCAAATGAGATATATTTCAAATTCTGAATTATTTTGAATAGTCAATTAATTTTATGCATTGTCAGAGTGGGGTGGTCTTCTGATTTACAGCATAATCCTATGCATGTTTCGAAGGAAGTAATTCCTCTATGTTCAATGGGGCTTACTTTCAGGTAAGTTTACATAGAATTGCAGCCTAGATGCCTTCTTAGGCTTCTCTGTAAATACTGGCGCCTAGGGGGTAATTTAATTAATCTCATTCCTGCCACTAAAGGGGGCTCTCAGGGTTGTAAACTTGCTCCCACATTGTTTAATTTGTATCTAAATGATTTGACTGTGGTTTTTTCATCTCCTGATTCCAGATTATAGAGCAAGTCAGACAGTTTAAATCTTTAGGTATTGTTTTATATTCTTCCTTTTCTTGGGCAGCTCATAGATCTTGTAATTCAATCTGCAATAGTGCTAACACTATAACGTGTACACTACCTCATTCCTGCTGCTCTAAAGGTGTTTAATGCTAGAACTTTAATATAATGTCACACACAGTGTTTTCAGTAAAAACAGATCATGTACATACTTCTGATCACCTTATCCTATTTCTGCAATCTATGGGGGACAGAACAGGATCGCTATGGGAACATATGCCTGAGGTATGGGTGGTGCCAGGCGAGGCCTTAACAGTGAAATCATACTGTCCCATTCATACAAATTCACATGATCCAGATGATTTCTTCTTCCATTTGTAGCCTTCTTGTGTTTCCCTATCACTTCTGTCTTGTTGATTTTTTTTTCAAGAAAAAGTTAGTTAAGGCAGAAAAGATGTACAACTGCATGATGCTTTTTGATTATTAGCACTTGGTGCCCTCCATCAGGAAGCACCCTATGAGTCTGAAAAGAGTCTTTTGCAGGTATAACTTTGTATGGCATCTGGAAAAACAAGGGTCACAATTGTATGGCTTTCCCCCAGACATTCACATAGACACATGCAGGTCAGGTATTCATGATACCATTCTCCCTCCAACTGTTTGTTAGAGAGCAGTGCTCAAATTGTGAATTAATGAATTCCACAAGCCCTTCTCCTGGCTTCCTCTAATTTTAGGCAAATTGTGCCTCCCCCATAGCCTTCTAAAAATAGTAGCTAAAGGGGCATGCAAAAGGTAAGGGGCAGGCATCTTCTGTCTCTTCCCCAGGGCCGTGCAGAGGGGGGGCGGTGGGGCCAGTTGGCCCGGGGCCCATGATTTTGAGGGGGCACTCTGACAAGGAGGTCCCCCCTAGCTTACACTACTGCTTCCGTAGCATAAGCAGCCCATCGAGAAAGGAGAAGCCCGTTTTACGGAAACAGTGCAGAAGCCATCTGTCGTGAAATTCTGAATGTGAAGAAGTGATGTCTTACATCTTGAATAAAAGTGCTTCCCATTACCTTTTTATAAATCGTTCTAGTTGATATATGTATTTAGCACTGAATCAGTGCCATTGATTAAAATACTTAATGAGCAGTTTGAAATGTGTGTGTGTGGGGGGGGGGGCATACACTTCCCATCTGGCCTGGGCATATTACCAGCTCTGCAGGGCCCTGCTCTTCTCACCCCCCATCCCAATTCGAAAAATTTTTTGAAAGGGGCACCATAAAATCAAGGGAAGAGAAATCACGTTCTGCACAATGCATGTGTGAACGAGCCAGCGCTGGGGTTAGCTCCCTTACCTTTTGTGTCAACCCCCTTCAAAGGTTCGGATTTGGCTAAAATTGGGGAGAGTGTCTGGGGATGGGGACCTCCTTCCTTCCCCTACAATTCGAGCACTGGTGAGCGGCCGACCCCCATAGAGAGAAACAGCAGGAACACTCCAAAGGGTAGGGAACGCGTAACTTTTCTGCGGAGAAGAAATTGTTCGCGTATATAGGAAGCCTCATAAATAAATATCCTTCCACAAAGGCTTGTTGAACAGAAGGGTCAGGAAGAACTTGGACTCCCGCCCGCCCTGAGCGCGAAGGGACCCGCCTCTCCCCTGCTCTGCCCCCCTCCTCCTCTCCTCTCCTCTCCCCAGTGTGGAGAAACAGAGAGACGTCAGGCCGGACCGGAGATTAGCAGGCGCTTTAAATGGATTAGAAAGCCGCAGAGCCTGAGAGAAGCGAGCGGAGAAGCGAGAGCAACAGGCGCCACTTCCCTCCTTTGGCTTCAGCCTGGTTGCCGGCGCTCTCTCGCTCGCTCTAGCTTGCTGGACTGAAGTGCCCCGCCATGCCCCAGACAGTGGCTTTGAATGGCCCTTCGCCGTGGGGCTTCCGGCTAGTCGGAGGCAAAGATTTCAGCACCCCGCTGACTATTTCTAGGGTAAGTCTGAAGAGAAACCGCGTCGTTTTTTGCCGGGGAGAGAGATGGATGGAGTCTTGAGAAGCGCCTCAGGCGACGGAGGCGGGAACTGGCATTCCTGGGTGCATGGAAGTCACTCAGCTGCTTTATGTTGTTGTTGTTGTTTGTTTGTTGGGGCAAAGGAAACGAGCAACCCTTTTGTGCCCTTCTCTATTAATAGGCTCTCAATGGAGAGAGCTCTCAAGCTACCGGGGCGATAGACAATGCGGTTTGTTTCCCCTCACACATTCAAACTTTATCAGGATTGCATCAATCTGAGGCAACCTGGGAAGCCCCGGCCGTCCTCCGGCTCGCGGCGGGTTGCCAAACGGAAGAACAAAGGCTGTGAGGCGACATTCCGGAGACGCCACCCGCTCTCTTGAGCTGCGTTGTCCGCAGAGGCACTTGTTGCACACGCGTCGAGTTCTCCTATCTGCTGCTGCTGCTAACTTTCAGAGCAGACGCAGAAGCAAGACAAGAAGCAGGAACTGCCATCCTAAAGGGTAGCAGAACTGTGCAGGATCCTTATTTGTCCAGTTGCTTTGGTTTCCAGTGGGTTTCAAACTTCAGGAGGCTGTCGCTCGCTCTCTGGATGCCACAATGATGGGAGGAGGAGTGCGCTGGGCGTGCTGTTAGTTGGGATCGGCATGAGCTAAGCTGGGTAGCTACTTATTTTTTGGAACCAAGCCTGGAAACGAGGATCTTTTAAAAACAGAAGAGCCGAGCTGCTGAGTGACTAGAAAAGATGGGGTTATAGTTTAACAGCGTTCTTGTTTCTTTTTAACTAGCGTGCAGGGCCCTATGAAATCTGTTCAAGGGAGGCAAATGAAAAGTTTGCACAAAGTGGACTGGGTGGATTTTGAGCTTGCCCACCAATGAATGCGCTTATAAGGAACACCAGAACAGAGCAGAGACCCTCCATCCTTTGGAGCATCGAGGATATCTGTGCTCTTACATTCTTCTCCTTCTTTGCCTTCAACATTTTGGAGAATTGTGGGAATAAGGGGATTCATGGACCACATTCTTCTGACTCTCTTGAAATTAATGGAATTATACCAGGGACAACTTTAAACTCTAACAGGCTTATCCCATGCATGTTTACTTGGAAGTATTTGTTCCTGAAACCAATATGACTTAAATACTAACTAAACATGTTTAGGGTTGGCCTGATAGTCTAAACTTGCAGTCCTACACATACTTAACAGGCCAGGGGTAGACAGCCTCCTTGGACAACAGGCACATTTGGCAATTGGAGAAACTATCCTGACACTAGCACAAAATGTCTGCCATGGGAGGCGTGACAAAGGACAAGTATCCCACCCAAAAGACCCAGTACAAGGCAGAGATGGGGTCTGAGACCCAACACACTAAACAACTCTGAAACCACAGTTTTCAGTACCAACAGAAACTTATTTCACAGCAATCCTAACTGCCAGCAAATAATGTTTTTTTTAAAAAAAGAGGGGGATAGGGCTATACCATATGCAACAAGCAACATGCAAGCAAAAGTAACCATGTTATCCATTAAAAAACCCACACACATCCAAAGCCCATATTAGTGTAATACTTTTATTAGCCAAAAGGTAACAAAAACTTGTAAGCTTTTGAGACTTCCAGATCTCTTCATAAGGCATCACCATCACCACCACCACTACCACCACCACCACTATCATCATCATCAATCAATATGTTACAAAAAGAGAGGGAGGGAAATGGGGGGGGACCTACTGACTTGATGGTTGAGTCAGGTTGTCTGTACGATCTCAAGATGAAGTGGAGGAGGAGAGGTATGCAGGCATTCAAATTAGGTCCTAACAGGTCATGTGATGGTTACAGGTTGGACTTGGTGCTGCTCCTAGGATGACTGAGAGCACGAAAGGGGGAAATGATTGATTTTGAAAATATAAATCCAGTCCTTTTTGTCACCAGGAAAACATCTATGGCTGCATTCCTGATATTAAATAGCACAGACTTGTCCCTGCTATGTTCCATTTGCCTGGCACAGGGCCTCTTTAGTGTCATTGCCACAAATACTCTTGGGCTATCACATTTATATGTGTTTTCAGGATATTTTGGAACTCCTCTTCTGAAGCATTCCTGCCTATATATTAACGTAAAGATTGTTTTGCTAGGTATGAGATCTTTGGATTTTCTTTTCAGTGAAAATGGCATTTCTCTTTTCCTTTGTAAATCATGAAAAATGTCCTGTGTGTGACACACAGTTGGTATTTCTCCAAATCCTCAGAGGTGGATATAGGTACATTTGTGTTTCATAGGGCCATGATGAGTGAAAGAACTGAGCTAGCTGCTTCCAGGAGACGCCTGACAGCTGGCAATATGTCCTTCTCTCTGGAAATTTTTGAAATGCTTACTTCAAAAGATGCAGTTTCCTGTAACAGAGAGTGCACATATTTAGATACTACAGAACATCTGTGATTTCCCTGCACCCCTTAAATCATACCTTGACTGGAATACTGTACACACTTACTTGGAAAGTAAATCCCATTGAACAAAGTTAGATTTATTTCTGGGTAAACATGCTTAGGATCTGGATGTAAATGTCAAATCAAAACATATCAACATTTCAAATTTGATATGTACAAATAGAGAGTCATGTAAATATGTGGGTTTTGTTTTCCCTTTTCACTCACTACACAACATTCATATGCCTAGTACTCACACACAAGCTGATATGAAGATGATAGAAATCTTCTATCAGTTGTCCCAGGATTTGGCATTCCAGAGGCATACTGCCTTTGAATATAGGCATTAGTTATTGATAAACTTTTTCACCTTGAGTTGAACTGCTGTGATGTCACAGAAGCATAGTAGTTAGAGGTGCCCAAGATATGGCTTCACTTTATTGAAATAACCATGTGTGAATTCCTAAGCATTCTGTCTTGAAGCAGATGTGAGTTCTGACATGAGGGAAGGACAGAATACAAATGAGAATTCTGAGCACTGGACATTTCAGTTAGGAGGACATTGATGATAGCTATCAGCCAAGATCCAGTATGAAGAAAATAATAAAGCATGAAGGGGACCCTCAAAAATAAATAAATGCCCGTGATTAGGCAATTAGCCTTATCACAAAGATGAGTGCATAGTGCTAGAAAGTGGAAGCCCATGACTAGCAACAGCTGATGCCAACACTGCACAGGCTAAGAGGAACAAAGGTCTGAAGGTGAGGTTATTCTGCTCCAGGTCGCAACACTTTGAAAAGGGGTGACCCATCCTGCCATTCAGCGGGTTATCAGGACCTGCAAACCCTCTTAAACTCAAAGCCTACCCAACTTTTTAGGTGCATGGAAGAACAATTCCCTTAGGATGAGAGGAGCCTGGACAGATCCTGACAACTTTTCATGGGCTGTGGTGGCTTCCTGCTTAGTAGTGGTATCCTTTGCTACCCCATCAGTCTGATTTTTATTTTGATAGTTTTTTCCATGGTGTAAAGAAAAAATATTATCAACAAGTGCTTTGCAATGCAAAACAAAGTTTTTTTCAAAAATGATAGCAATAAGTTTTTAAAATATATTAAGAAGTCTCCTTTTTTTCTTAGCATGAGAAAGGAAAACAGTACAGTAATCTCAACTGATAAGAAAATAGTTATTTTACTAATTCTTATTCAGAGAAACACAGAGAAAGTGAAATGTGACAACCTGGGCAGCAACCTTTCACTGTGGGACTAGATTCCGTCTGTAGCAACACTTTAGAAATCTTGTTTTTGTGCAGATATAGGAAGCAGGGCAGAATTTGGCATGTTGAGTGCTACAGGCTTGTTAATACAAAGCTAACCTTGCTGTGATTTAACCCAACAGTTGTTAGTAATTGAAGAGTAGTGTTGCATTTTGCCTTTCAAATAAGTATTTTGAAGCAACTTCTTCTGAGAATATGATGATATCATTATTATTATCATTTTTATACCACCACACAGCTGAAGCTCTCTGGGCAGTTTATAAAAGATTAAAACATTAAACATTAAAAATTGATATACAAAAATTTTAATCATAAAAACATTTTAGTCTTTAATAATAGTAATAATAAAAATTACTCTGAATCGTACTTCTCCAGCAAAAACACACACACACAAAACACAATATTTTAAAAAGCTAAAGCTAAGCTATTATGTGGCTGCAATTCCACACACACTTACTGGGAGTAAATCCCATTGAACTTGATAGGGCTTACTTTTGAGTTGATATGCATAGGCATGGACTGTACATGCCTACAGTTATTTTCCTGACAGTTATTTTCCTGATACAACCAAGAACTGTCCCACAGATGCTGTGAACATTTAATCTTTATTTCAAAGATAAAGTAATCCTACAATAAACTGTTACCCACGTCTTCTTTAGGCTCGTTGATGGGTGAATTAGTTAATCACTAGTATTTAAAATGCTGTTGAAAAGAAATATTTTGAAAGTTTTTTTTTACTTCTCCATGCAGTAGTTAAACAATATTTTCATGTATTTTGACATAAAACATACCAAACTTTGTATATATAAATTAATGAGCAAACATGATCCTGTCCTACTTACGCCATTCCTTTGAGTCCCTTCTGATTTGATGTGTTGGAGTACTGGGCTCCTTTGTCTTTTCATAGCAAAAGTTTGTGAACTTTGGATCTCTCAGTATCTTAAAGGAATGAGGCTCTTTGAAGTCAAATGGGTAACTTACTTTGTTTATATCATTTTTGTAGCCATTTGTCTTTGGGATAGGTATACATAACGGCTCATAAACCTGTCACAGACATTGCAAGGAGAAACAGCTGTTAAAAGGTGTTTTCCCACACACAGGCTTCAGAATTCATATGGTGTAGAAGAATTCATTGCAGTAAATGGGAATCACAGCAACAATTACAAAGGCAGGCAAACTTGCAACTTCTCAAAATTATAATATTTGTAACATTCAATATATTTCCCCCCTTAAATCTCTTTGTTTTATGAGGAGATTTTAATAAAACAGACACTGTAGTAGCAGGCAAGAAACCTGTGACAAAGTACTGATGAAGAGTGTGTAAAATAATGCAGACATCTGTTAAACATGCACATAATAGATGTGCCCAAAGGGGAAGCAATGGGTCTCTAGGCATCAACACATTTTATTTATTTTAGAAACTCTGCTAGCGCTCTCTTGTTTTGCTTGCCACACTTTGGTCTTTTCTTGATGGCATTCATCTCATCTAGAGAAGCATCAGTTAGGCACATAATCATTTCTTAAGCATCTTTCAGTGCAATCATGTTCTTGTTCACTCAGAAATAAGTCTGACTGTGTTCAGTAAGGCTTAATTCCATGTAAGTATGGATTGGATTTCAACCTTACCGCACCCTGCTATGTAGGTCTACTCAGAAGTAAGTCAAATTGAGTACAATGGCACTTACTCACCGGTCTAGGATTGTAGCTATACCTCTTAGAGATGACATGCAGCACAATCTTTTACAGGTTTATTCAGAAGTAAGTCCCACTGAGTAAATTAAATTTACTCCCAAGAACATGCATAGGAATAAAGCCTAAGGCCATTTCTACATAAATTGGTGATTGGTCTTGTGATTGGTCACTCATGAAAGTTTGTGGGTCCTGAACATGACGTCGTCATCCTTCCATTCTTTGCAAACTTTATCACTTTGTTTAATGGTATCAAAATTCTGAATTTTCCATCTTCCCACTATTAATTGTAGTAAATCTATGTGTACTAGTGAAATGGCATTTATCACAGCAGTATCACAGCACCAGTTAGTGGCTTTACAATGAAACATATAGAACTTGCTGAGAAAGGGGGGGGAAACACATTGAAAGGAACCGATTGTAATCCTGCAAGGAATCCGGAAGGAGAAGCTCTGGTAAAGTTGTGGAATTTTAGCTTCATGTGAAGAAGGCCTAAGTGTCTGTCATATTGTGAAGATTGTAAAACGTTTGGTTTGGGTTTTTGGGGTGCTTCGAGATTGCACTCCAATGGTTGACATTTCATAGAATAATCATTTTCAGTGCAATTTTATTCTGATTATACAAATGTAGAAGGCAAAAGGTGAGGTATTTTGCTTTAATTCAAACTTACGTTTTGATTTCTGTAGTGTTACAAAGCTATGTCAGGGTAAGTGCTCTGTGTATAACTTACTTTCCCCCCTTTCATGCATGAATGTTTTTATTATAGTGATGATTGTTAGCTGTAATCATAAAATTACATCAGGGACCATTTATAAATATATGTAATTATTTGTATAAATCATTATCCAATAAATAGACCAGGCATTCCCAATTCTGTTGGGCTGGTGGGCACATTTAGTATTTTGAGAAAATGTCAAGGGAGCTGTCATAAAATGGCTACTGTGGGTCTGCTCATTCACAAAATAACTGGCATGTTGGGTGCAGCCAGTCACAAAAAACATTTCACAAATAGGGGAGGCTAAGTAACTTTCCCACAAATCTAAGTACAAAGCAGAGGTATGATGCAAGCCACAGAACACAAAACCACTCCTTTGAACCCAAAGTTTTCTGCTCCAACAGACCACATATTTCATTGAAAAGTCAATAAATTTTCCCTGATCGCTTCTACTGTTAATTTTATTTCACCTACTTTATTTCTCCAAATTCATCCCCCAAATTACACAAGGCTAGAAATCATTTTATTAGTTATATGATATCTCTTATCAAGCTGAAACATACAGTCTCTCACCATAAACACACAAGAACACACATGCTCTGACCCTTAGATCACACCTAAATGCCCCCCTCTCTTACACACTTTGTTCTTTCCCTCTTATCACATCCCACCCCCCTCTGGTCCATTCACAATTATGCAACCATGATCCTATTCATCCATCACATGAACACACACACACACACACACATATACCTCCCTTCTCCTCCCCACCACCCCAACCCTGGTGACCTCCTAGTGACCTCACAATATTGGCCTGTACTCTTCCCTGCCTCCACCACCACACAGTCACACTGCAGCCCTCTCCTGTCCTTACCAATAGGCTGACCAGATAAAATCCAGGTTAGGGCTCATGTAACTTTAACAGTTGTAGAGAAAAGGGATTTCAGCCAGTGTCATTTGTATGCAATTAGTTCCTGGTGATATTCCCTCTTCATCACAACAGTTAAAGGTGCATGCACTATACTAGAGTGACCATATACAAAAGAAGGCAGGGCCCCTGCAACTTTAACTGTTGTGATGAAGAGGGAATTTCACCAGGAACTAATTGCATACAAATATATTTATTGATTGATTTTATAAATGACACTGGCTGAAATTCCTTTTTCTCTACAACTGTTAAAGTTACATGAGCCCTGACCTGGATTTTATCTGGTCTCCCTAAAGTTACTTACCAACCCAAACTATATACTAGCCAGGCAATAGCTGAAAGAGATATTTTTCTAGTTCATGAATATCACAGTCCTAAGACAAGTCTTTAAGATGGAGGCATGTAGCAACAACTCCCAATGTTATAAAATGTTGCAAACATATACAGCAGTACAGATCTAGTTTTGTGAGTATAAATTAAAAACAAGAGAGGTAATTATTGAAAATATGACCCTGTGGAAAATGTCTATGTGATTTCATACTATGAAAAATTGACATTGCATGGAAAATTTCAGACAATAATACATGTATATTCATTGACCAGGTCACTGCTCCACCTTGCATTACAATGTTAACATGGAGAGAAATACTATATGTACTATGAGGGCATTTGTGAAGCTAGGTTTACAATTTAGCATGTTTAGAACTAGAGATCATTTCATTAGTTATATATCTGTCAGGCTGCAGTGTACAATTTATAGATTTCCCTGTAATATAAAAAATAGGAACTGGAACCATGCACAGTAAAAGTATTTATTTATTTATTTATTTATTTATTTATTTATGTATTGTAACCACTGAGAAACCACTGCATTATTCTCTCAAATATTGTGATTTATTAATTTAGGTAAGTTTTAACTCCTTAGGCTTAAACACACTTGCTATTGTACTGTTCTGTGCACTAGAACACTTCAGTGCAGTGATTATTCTAAGATAAAGGAAAGTTCCCCGTTATACTTACAAAGGTACATGAACAAAACATGCCGGGAGAGATTCGCCAACTCACTAGTCTTCAGGAATTTAAAAGATCTATAAAGACTGATCTCTTCCGGCAGGCCTACCCAGATGAATTTTAAAGTGTTTTATTGGTGTTTTATTGGTATTTTAATGCTTTTAATCAGTTTTGTATTTTGTGTTTAATGCTGTTCCCCGCCTCGATCCGTTGGGAGAGGCGGGTAATAAATAAATATATTATTATATATTATTATTATTATTATTATTATTAGAACATAGGTTGCAGAGTGTGGCCTGGTTCACATTGGGCTCATGTGCTTTCCCATCCCCTCTCCTTTGGTGGGACCAAGAGGAGGAGATCAGAAATATCCAATTCTGACTTAACTAATTGTGGTTTGTTGTATTCATATTATGGTTAGTGTTAACTGTGGTGTATTGGAACAAGCCAGGATCATTAACTATGATGTGAAGATGGCTTGTTTCAATAAACCATAGTTACTAACAACAGCCTGTCCCATTTCAGACATATTGGCCTTTCTCTCATGCAATTTTAATACATGCAGCAACATATGCAGCTGCTGTGAACAGGAGTGTCTAAACAACCCAAGAACACTTCATTCCTGCATTGTTTAACATTGCATCCTAAAAGAAACCATGGTTTCTTTCTCTGGCTTATTGGGGGAAAGACAAGCCAGAGGTCTGGGTTTGGACATAACACTAAACAGCCCAAGGACAAAGCATCACTTGGTTGCTAAGCCACTCCTGTTTCCAGCAGGAACATTTGGGCAGCATGCACCAGCACACTGCTGCGTTTGTGATAACCAGGCCAATTGTGTGTGAACCGGGCCAATGACAAACTTATCTCCTCCTCCTGGCGATGCTGAAGGAGAAGAGTAGTGGGAGCACAAGCACACAAGCCTAAGGTTTGCTCACATATCACTAAATATTTAGGATTCCAAACACAGCTGTGGGTCTTATTGCTGAAGAACTGCACCATACTAATTTGTCTACCTGTGTTGTCATGGAGTGTATGTGTTTAATTTAATCATTTGATGTAGCATGGGTGGGGCTTCTGACCAAATGGGGTAAGGCTGTATTAGTGGTTATCATTTCCTCCACTTAACAGCAATTGGCTTCTGGAGGTTTTCTATACTCTGGGAAAGCCATACAGTGGCTGTGGATCTGCACCGCATCAGTTAGATGAATCAGGCTCACCTTCACAGCTGCTGTTTGAAAAAGTTGGGGTTTTACCCCGACTTTTTCAAACAGAGCGACATCAATTCACCTCTTCCACCATCTGATGTTGCTCTGGGGCCGATCTGGGGTCAACCCAGGGGCAGAGCCTGGTGGAAGGCCACCAGCGATTGGTTGCCTTCCACCAGGAAGAGGGCGGAGCATCTCGAGGACTCAGATGGCCGCCCAGAAACCCTGCGCTCACTCCTTGGCATCGGGATTACCCTACACCACCCCAGGAGAGGGAAAACATGGGGTTTGAGAGGGTGGCAGCACCAACTCAGCGTCGTGAAGACAGCCTCCTGGTGAATGAAGAATAAATGGATGGATGAATTATTAAATTTTTACACCACCCAATAGCCAAAGCTATTAATGGTTTATGGATTTGCTGTAGATAATCTAGTTCCCTTTTTACTAACTTTGAGGGCAGGAATGGCTCAGTTTTCAGTTTCCTTATTTTTGAATAGCTTTCTAAACTATGCACTTAATTAAGTTTATGCACTTAATGGTGCTTCCCCCCCTCCCCATGAGAACAGAATAGTCTTGAATTAGTGCCTAATATAGATTACTTTTATTAATCCGCCATACTGATAATTCAGGACAGAAAATCAGGCGGAAGGAATGATTCATGTTGTTCCATTCATTCAAGGTCTGACCTTGGTGGAGGCTAAATAAAACGAACCTCACCCATCCTAACAACTTTCAGATTTTGCCAGGCTGGACAAAACAAAACAAATCATTCAGCCTAATGGAGGGGATTTACAGCAGTTTTGCAATGTTAATGTAATGACTTCAATATTTTTCAATCAAAATTTGAACTATTGTTCTCCTGACGTAGGTGTTCAGAGTTACTGTGGAAATATTATCAAATATCAAGTAGCATACTTTCAACCTAAGTCTTAAACCACTTCATCCATTTCTCAAGTTTGCTGTAACAATTTGACATTTTCAATAGCAAAACAATTTAAAACAGAAAGCCCCAAAACTTATATCTGAAATAAACTGGGGAAAGGATCAGGTTCCCAGTTCCCAGCAGTCATATTTCATAAGATATAATTGTGCCTATATTATGTAAATTAATAGCCTGGCATAGTAATCAATTTAGCTATTAAGCTTATTGTTATTTAAAATAAACAGTTGAAAAAGGATCATTACTATACCAGCCTTTTTGTTGTAGAGGTGGTAAAAAGGGGCAGGTAATTGTGGAAATTGCACTAAAAGATAAAAGGACTAACATAGTGGGCCTGTTCAGACGACACTGAGGGCTCTGGGTTATCTTAACCATACTTCTCTGTGCTTAGCACTAATCACAAGCAGAACGGTCACACACATCACTGTTAACCTTATCTGGTTCCCGGTTTCCTTAACCACATTCTAACCACAAACCTGTTAGATGAGCACCTGAATCCTCTGCATGCTCCACCCCATATCCCAGCAGTCCTTGCGCTAAGGGAGCTGACAGTTGCACCTGCCATTTTAGTTCCATCCCTAGAGTCAGCAGCCATTACTTGTATAATGTGGCCCTTAAAGCTAGTGATTCCAGTGTTCTGTGGCTCAAATGCTGTTCGCTGTTCAGGATTATTGATCCCCCACCCTTTTAGCAGCCAGGAGTTATGCCAGCAGATTTATTTACACAGAAAACATGGCACCGCCGTCCCACTCTCACCGCCATTTTGGGAGGGTCAGCCACTCTGATATATGTGCTTAGCCATTTTGAGGAATCCCCAGAGCCATCCCACTCCCGCTGCATTGAAAAATGGGCCCGATGATGCAAAATGGCGGCCGCCGAGGCCATACTAACATTGCAGCAATCAGGAGCAGCGAGCGAGTCTGCAAGCTAGAGCAGCCTGGGCGATTGGGCTGCTCTATACTGCTAGCTCTATTATTTCATCCCCTTCACCACAGGGACATTGGACACACCTTAAGCCAAAGTTAGTGCCACTAACCCTGCTGCATAACAGGGTTAGTGAAGCCGACCATAATGTGGTTAGCAGGGGCACCTGGTTAAGGAAAAAACATTGCACACAACATTGTAAACCCTGCTACTTAACCAAAAACCCTTAACCAGCAAGGTTAACGGTGTCATCTGAACAGGCCCAATGACATGGTACACATGTTAAACTAGGTTCATAACACGAACCCATGGTTAACCCATGTTTTGTTGCCTTACTCAGGGTTTGTCTAGCAGATGATCAAACAAACCATAGCGTGCTTTCTCAATCACTGGATTGTTTGTTTCTCTCCTCCTTCACCCTACCTTTACCCCAAATGCCTTTGTGGTCCACTAGCACAGGCATGTAGGTTCTGGGTTCACATGCAACAACAAACCATGGGTTAAACAATTCAGAGTTCACAATCTAACAACAAATTCTGGTTTGTTAGCATAACCACTTTTGAATATCATGACAACCCAGAATTTAACAACCCATGGCTTAAATAAACCATGGGTTAGTGTTATATGTGATCTAATTCAATGTAATACATAATTTCCATGGCAAAATACACAAGAAACATCAATATACTTCTGTTGTTAGACACATCTGAGTGTCTGCATTGAGAAGACCTGATTTCATGACTTTAGAGGAAGGTTTTCTTGATTAAGAAATGAGGCAGGAGATTTGCTTTATTGAATTAGAAAAGTGCATTGGCCTCATTTATTTATTGGACTACATGCATGTTTTAGTCTTTTCATGCCTCTTGTATACTGCTCTGGAATCCCTTAGAATGAAGTGTGGTTTAAAAATACTTTTAATAAACAAATGAAATAAATAAAATCTGTGATATTTGGAATTTAGCAGATATAACATCAGCACATTGCACAAGCTGATGCCTGGCTTGGGTTCCTCTTTTACAAAAACAACAACTTAGCACTCTGTAAGAGGGGCCTCTATTTTAATTTCCCACAATGCATCAGAGTGGCACTATATCAGGAGCATTACGAAAAATTTAAACGGTGTCTCCCAGCCACCTTGTGCTGATTAAAGAGCTGCTGCTGCAAACATCACAAAGTAAACCCCTCCATATAGAAGGGGGCCCTTTGATGAAGGGGCTTCATATAGAAGAGAACCCACTTGAGGGCACTTTGCTGATGACTCCTCAAACATCGAGCTGGTCCTAACTCTAGAACAAAAGCAGACATTGTGGGAGTTGTGTAGATGCCACCAAAAGCCCTGGGTCTCCTCCTCCTATCTCTCCTATAATCTTTGGTACAAAATGTGTGGGATGATGTCACTGTGCTGAGTATTTCCCCATCTATGCTCCACTGGGCTGTCAGTTTCAAGGGTAGGGAAATTCCCAGCATGGTGATTAGGCTGACCAGATAAAAACCAGGTCAGGGCTCATGTAACTTTAACAGTTGTAGACAAAAGGGAATTTCAGCCAGTGTCATTTGTATACAATTAGTTCCTGGTGAAATTCCCTCTTCATCACAATTGTTAAAGTTGCAGGGGCCCTGCCTTCTTTTGTATATGGTCACTCTAGTATAGTGCATGCACCTTTAACGGTTGTGATGAAGAGGGAATTTCACCAGGAACTAATTGCATACAAATGACAGTGGCTGAAATTCCCTTTTTTCTACAACTGTTAAAGTTACATGAGCCCTGACCTGGATTTTATCTGGTCACCCTAATGGTGATGTCACATCAAATTGTTGTATTCCTAGATGTTACTGGGGAAGGAAGGTTAAAGAAATGTGGGGGTGCTGCTTTTGCTAGAAGCCACACAGTTCTTATAACCATTAGAGGACTGGGGAGCCATTAACCCTGTCCCTGCTCAGGCAGCTCCCTTGATTTCCATGCTGGGCAGGGGGAAAAGAAGCTTGTTTTTCTCTCCTCTCAGTCCAGAAGCAGTGAGCTGCTGGTAGAGGGACAAATCTCTCTGTTGCTCCCATTTAAGGTTGCAGCACTTATATTATGTGCTGAGAGAAAGAGAAGCCTCTTTTTGTCCAATTAACTGAGAGCCTATCTACATAGTCCCTTGGAACGTTTTAAATAGTATTTTAAAACGTTCCAAATAGGTGCGTTCTAAAACGTCTTAGGCCACATTACTGAGTACTCACGTTACAGGAGAAAACTTCTTCAGTCTTCAAAGAGGTGTGTGCAGTCACACACTCTTCTGCCCTGTCTCTTTCTCTTTCGTTTTTACAATGAGTTTAGGGCAAGGCATTGTGGGCGTTGTAGTTCAGTCACCCACTTCCTCCTTTGTTCCTCTGTCATTCCCTAGCGAGTATAGGGCTAAGAATTGTGGGTGTTGTAGTTCACTCGCCCACTTCCTCCTTAGCCCCGCTTTCTTCCCCACCAATCAACTGCTAAGCATTTGGGCACCAGTAAATGAAGCACTGCCCCATGAATCACAAATGGTAAGGAAGGACACATCATTTTACTGAAAACAATTTATTAAAAGTGAAACCGTTGTATATAACTGAAGTGAGTTTCAAAAAACCTCAGATATACAACGTTATAAGGAGTGCGCCATGTGGCCCAAAGAGTTTTCATAACCCTTATAAAATGTTAAAAACCTAGCATGTAGATCAGCTCACAGAAGCCAAGTGAGCTCCTGGTGGAGGAAAAGTTTTATCATTAAATGATGACACTAATGGATGAGCTAAGCACTGTGGTGTTTTCCTTTACCTTTTCTTCACTCATGAGATAATTCTGCTCTTCTTGGCTGCCAACAGTATTCATAACTAGGACCATGCATTTCAGCTGAAGGCTCTTGCACTCTCTGGAGAGAATAGTTTTATATTGTGAATGTGCAGGAAATGTGTCAGTCTCTAGGGGACATAGCTACGTATTCCACACATCAGCAGCTGGAGGCAGCCCTTACAAAGACAGTCATTGATTTCTGTTCTCCTAAATTCCTGGCTTGACAAGAAGTCGTGGGTGGTACTTTTCAGAAGGTTGGAGAAGAGATGGGAGTAAAGTTCCTTTTACAAATATCATAACCCTCACCTTTACTTAACTGAACTAGCACAATTTATTGGAAATATTTATTGCACTTATTGGCCATTGTATTCTTCCTACTCTAGCAGAATCTGTCATAGATAATAGAAATATCAGCCACACGAACATTAACAAAATATTATTTACTCAAAATTCTGTTCTGTATTTTGCAGGAAAGAGGTAGAGGGAATGTTTTGCATTTTACAAAATACACAAATAAATTAGCACCTAAGACAATAGCATAGATCATATGACCATTAGAGTCAGGCTGATTTAAGCAGGCCTCAGCAATTGCTAGGGAAAGCAGAGAATGAAGCCAGAAAAGGAACTGGAATATTGAAAATGTTTATGAGAGAAAAAGCCAATAAGATTTGTTTATCACATGGCAGAAAGGTTTGTCATAAGGGCAACTGTGTGTTGTGGATATTTGGGTTTCTTTTTTTTCTCCACACTTCAATGCACCATTTTAGTCCATTTTGTGTAATATTCATTCCATCCATTGCATCCATCTGAATGGGAAAAGATGTGACTGTTTTAAGTTTTTGCAATGGCAATAGTTCTTGCTGTAGCAGTGGTGCTGTGAATTGTACATCCAGAGCTTTAACTTTCCTTATTTTGTATTTGTAAGGTTCACCAAGATGAAGTTATTGTACATAAGGTACATGTAAGCTTAGAAAAGGATTATTTAAAAACAAAAGTAAACTGTTGATAACATAGTTTCATAGAATCACAGAATCATAGAATAGTAGAGTTGGAAGGGGCCTATAAGGCCACCGAGTTCAACCACCTGCTGAATGCAGGAATCCACCTTAAAGCATACCGACAAATGGCTGTCCAGCTGCATCTTGAAGGCCTCTAGGGTGGGAGAGCCCACAACCTCCCTAGGTTATTTGTTCCATTGTCGTCCTGCTCTAACAGTCAGGAAGTTTTTCCTGATGTCCAACCGGAATCTGGCTTCCTGTAACTTGAGCCCATTATTCCGTGTCCTGCATTATGGGAAGACTGAGGAGAGATCCTGGCCTTCCTCTGTGTGAGAACCTTTCACGTATTTGAAGAGTTTCATTACACAAAAATGTTCAAAACCTCAGAAACCTGGTTTTTATTTGAGCTGAGTTTTTTTGTTGATAGGACTAATCAATAAAAATAGGTGTTCTAATTCTCATTTGATTAAGTAAGTTATTTTATTGGATTTCTGTTTTAGCCTTATTATTTAAAACCAGATCCCTTGAGATGGAACTTCCTAAGCTTTTCTCCTGTGGAAAAAGTAAAGTGCTGCACTTTTGAACACTGTTGTGATAGGGTCTCAATCTGCTATTTCCCACTTATACTGAGTTACTGAAGGCCTCACTCATAAGGAAAATAAAACTGGATGCAATCCATTATATCCCTGTGGACTTTATTTTGCATCCTGCAGGGGACCTTGGATAGTATCCACTGTGCCCCAGTGCTAGGTTTAATGATGTTGCACTAACATAAACCAAGGCTTTGCAATGTAACTAGTGCTTTCTAGGGCAATGCTAGGACAATGCTAGGACCGCGTCACTGCTGGGTCCAAGATTTAATTTGGAGGAATGGGGCATATTGCAGGAGAACCGCCTAAGATAGGGTGACCAGATAAAATCCAAGTCAGGGCTCATGTAACTTTAACAGTTGTAGAGAAAAGGGAATTTCAGCCAGTGTTATTTATTTATTTATTTATTTATTTATTACATTTGTATACCGCCCCATAGCCGAAGCTCTCTGGGCGGTTTACATAGGATTAAAAACAATTAAAAACAATATACAAAAATTAAAACAGCAAAAACATACAACATACACACAATCTGTACATTTAAAGGTGCAGGCACTATACTAGAGTGACCATATACAAAAAAAAGGCAGGGCCCCTGCAACTTTAACTGTTGTGATGAAGAGGGAATTTCACCAGGAACTAATTGCATACAAATGACACTGGCTGAAATTCCCTTTTCTCTACAACTGTTAAAGTTACATGAGCCCTGACCTGAATTTTATCTGGTCACCCTAGCCTAAGAGCCACTTGAAGTAAAAAAAAAATGAAATAAAAGGACTTTCAGAAAATGTGGTTTTTCAAAAGGGAAACAGCTGGTTGGCTGTGGATTGGTGACCACATCATGTGTCACAAAGGACCTCAAACTGCTCCCCCTTCACACCAAATGACTTCTGTAGATTGCCCCCAGGAAATAATTGGGATGCTGCTGTAGGGCTTTACAGCACATTTTTGCATGATCATATTTAAGATTTCTACATTGCATTCCCATGCTGGCTGGAAATGATGGAAATTGCAATCCAACACCAGGTCGGGAATGACTGCACTACACAAAACCAGATAAAACATAGACATGTCTTTTGAAGTTACTACCTCATTCCCTGATGCAGCAGTCTAGTTGTAGTCATTACACAAACACATGAAAAGCAAGGGATTAGACTGGATGATGCTTGGCATCTCTTTCAGCTCTGTGATCCTGTGATAAAAACAGAAATGAGGGTACCATTGTCTCTGAAACACTGCTGCTTTACTCAGCTCTCTGTAAAACACAATAGAGAGCTTCCAAGTTTGGAAAATTTTCTAGTCTAGACAAAAGAAATAACAAACCAGAGCATCCAAGGTCTTTCTACTGAGTCACTTTACTCACTATTGTGTAAAAAGTCCTTAAGTCTTCCTTTACAGAGTTGAAGTAGTTTTCCTTCCCCCACCCCCCATCCCAAGGGACTTTATTCACATAATTGTCAAAGCAGCTCAACTGGTCCTTTCCATAACAGCTTATAGTGATATTAGGTGATTATGATCCATAACAGTCAGTGGTATTTATAATCTATTAAAATTAACTCTTTTGTATTCTTTTAATACAAACCATTCATTGAACTTTGTTAAAATAAAATGCTTATTTTAGTGATCTCCGTCTTAAGAAAATGCTCATTACCGGTTAGGACTATTATTATTATTATTATTATTATTATTATTAATTGCATTTATATCCTACCTTTTTTCCTCTTAAGGACCCCAAAGCGGTGTACATAATCCTTCTCTTCCTCCTCTCCATTTTATCCTCACAACAACAACCTTGTGAGGTAGGTGACTGGTCCAATGTCACCCAGTGGGTTTCCATGGCCAATTGGGGATTAGAACCCTTATCTCCCAACTCCCAGTCTAACATTTTAGCCAGTACACCACACTGAGCTTAATAAAACTTTCCAATAATGGATCAGTTTTGTCTTTGTGCTCTTCTGTACAAAAACATGTCACTACGTGGATTTTCTTTATCCAGACCTTTAGACTTTAGCAGTATGCTATTTCTTCAGCTACTACTCCCCTCATCTGAGCTTTGAAAGCGACTGGCCTATAAGAGATTTAATGCAAAACAATGGCATGAATTGCCAAACAACTATATAATTGTGTCAACTCACACAGTTCTTTAACACCTGAATAAAAAAGTGATTCAGTATGCACTTCTGGAGTCAAAACAAGGCTACCAAGGAACAAGAGGAGGAGGTATCAGAAAGCTAGAGAAACCCCACGGTTTACTGCAATAAAAAAGAACACTAGGAAATAATGTGAAGGGGGCAACCTCCCCCACAACCAGCCCAATCCCTACTGAGCATGCTCAGTGGCCACAGAATTCTGACTGTGTCTTGTGGGTGCCTTGCCAGAAAACCTGGAAATTGTATGTAATCTCCTGGTAGATGATGTGGCTGGTTGGGCACATCGAACAGGAGCACTCCACTGCAACAGTGCATTGAGGATCCCACTTGTCCATTCAATATTTGCCATTTATTTCCAGTTCATAGCAATCAGGACTAGTCTCTATGAATTACAAAGTAGCATCTGAAAAAGTCCTATATTTTTAGATTAGGACAGAATTATGGTTCTTTGTTCACTTAAATTCATTGATTCTTTGTCCCTAGGCAGATATTTACTACAGATATCAAAGCGGTTCACATGTAGTATCTCAGTAATGTAGATGATTGTAAAGTAATAAACATTAAGCTGTAACTTGTGACACCTGTTGGATAACATCGATGAATGGATATTCTATAAGGTATATTAATGCCTTTATTCCCAAACTGTATTTCAGACTCACTGATACTAAAAAAAAAAAAAAAAAGAAGTGGGCAGGGGAGAGGGTTGTCTTCAGCCCTTTCCACACCATAGGGGTGGAGAGGACGGGGAAAGGGCAATCCCTGAAGTAGCTACTTCTGGGATCGGCGTGCTCAACCCACATGCAACGTCCCGGCTTCTGCCTTTTTAAAAAAAAATTGAAATGGAGAAGAGCGCACAAGCACTTGTGTGCAAAAGATGAGCTTTAAAAGATGATAATAAAAAAAAACGTGGGCCCCCAATCCCTCCCTGCTGCCACCCCCTCTCCTGATGGCCTCGGAGCCGCATGGTGTGGCTCCGTGGCCATCGGTGCAGCCGCGTTTACTCGCGAGTAAGCACGGCTGGATCGGGGCTGGCGGACACATTCTTCCGCGAACCCGGGAAGTTCCTGGGACCATGGAAGAATCAGGATTTTTCTGGTTCCTGAGAATCAGGAAAAATCTCGCGCCCCCACCCCCGCTACTCCCTGTGCATCATGCTGACCCAAAGGGAAAAGCCGTGGTCCATCCCACGCATTTTGCCTGGTGTGGAAAGGGCTTTCTTGTGGATTTCATGACTGAGATAGATTTAAACCAGGAACTTCTCTGCTCACACACTTAGCTACAACATCAGCTATATTAGCTAATACGATTATGATATAGTATTAAAATGTAAGGAAGGCCAAAAGAAAACAGCCAATCCAGAGAGGTTATTCTCATCAGATCCTGAAAAGCTCACCAATACCCTCAGAGCATTCTGCTATTTCATTTGTTTTATTTATGTATTTGTTTTATTATTTTAAATTGTAAACATCGTTCTGTGCATTAACTGAAAGGCATTATATAAATAAATAAATAAATAAATAAATACTATGGTAAAATAAAGAAAT
The DNA here is from genome assembly GCA_029215795.1 of Anniella stebbinsi. NCBI lineage: Eukaryota > Metazoa > Chordata > Lepidosauria > Squamata > Anniellidae > Anniella > Anniella stebbinsi. The sequence continues at coordinate 85,113,437 of JARDYH010000005.1, read as the reverse complement.
ACCAATATGGATCACATATGACAACACCTATTAGATCAGCATGTTGTTATTTGTAAGAAAAAAAATATCAGAGAAGATAAGTAAAGCTTATTTTAAAAAGCTACTCATCTCTTGAGAAATCATAGTCATTGCAATAAAAAAATATCTCCTAATGTAGCAGATATGATTAACCAAATCATCAGAAAAAGTTTTCATTGGATAATGTCATACTGGTTTTAACTTTTCCTGTCGTGTGTGGAAGCAGTAACAGATGCTTTGAATGAGTGTTAAAGAAACAAAATATTGGGTTAAATTATGCACACATTGATCTGCTTATATTACATCATTATAGATTAATCTTGTTGGAGAAAGTGTAATTGTTCTGATACAAGTGTAACAGCCTGTGATTACAAGGAAAACTTTGTTTCATTTTGGAATGTAGCTTCTTCTTTTTTTTAAATTCAAACTACAGATGTTACCAGGATGTGTCATTAGCCTCCCTCAAGGGAGTTACAAGCTTTGCAAGATTTTGGCATTAATACAAAAACATCGGGGGGGAAGCTATGGAGATTTAATAAATGGCATTCTATTTCATGCATGACTAGAAAGTGACAGGTAATTTGAAAAGCAGTCAAGGAAATCTGTTATGGAAGATAACACCCCTGCAGGAAGCTGTTTAAATAGTTGCTGCAGTATTGACCGCTACTTGTAATTCTAGGAATAATTTCTCATTTGTACCTTGATCTCAAGCAACTGATCCCAACCAAGCATGTTACAAAACAGTGAAACTTGGAAATTAAAGCTGAGGCTTTTCACAGGCCAAAGGCATTTACAGCCTCATCACAGTGAACTTTGAGCTAAAGGGCTTGGATTAATTTAGTTTCTAATTGAGTTTACATTGTAACAAACATCCAGAATATCACTATTAAGTTAGTAGTGTGCAAGTTATATTTCCACTGTTGTCATCAGGAGCTGGAATGCCCCAAATAGTGAACATCTATATACTCCAGTTTGATTTCTATACTGGACAGACGGGATGAGGCACTTTATCTTATCTCTGCTAGTATGTCCTTCTCTCATTGCGAAGTATTGTGTTCCATCATTTTATAGTCATTATTCAGTAGTTCATGGAACTCTGTGTGAGTATAAGTGCAAACCCTGATCAAAGCTTGTCTGCCAAGTACCATAGTCTCTAACCATTGAGGAATCAGAATAAATTGTATGAATCAGAGGTTTTCCTATACTAGGGATTGTCAACTTGTGGCCCTCCAGATGTTTTGGCCTACAATTCCCATCATCCGACTTCATTGGCTATGCTGGCTAGGGCTGTAGGCTATAAGTTGCCCACTCCTGACCTATTCAGTTGAGATGAAGAGAGGGAATCTGATAAGCCACTCTGGAAAAGATTTAGTCTATCATCTCTACCTGTTGTCCCTAAACGGGTGAGAGTTTATGGCCTCTGAGATCTTTCGTCCAATAAAGACTCAGAGACTGGAGATTCCAATTTAACTCTTTATTTGTCTCTGCTGCAGCAGTGACGCTCCGGCATCCAGCAAATCAAGAGCTCCCCGAATAAAGGACTTCACACTCTTATATAAACTTTGGTTACAGGAGTAAAAAACACCTTCATTGGTCAAACCTCACTACAGTCTAATAATACTGACCATTATAGGTTTGTGCTCAAGGGATTAGGTTTCAAGTGCAAAGATAAGATATGCATATATGAGTGAGTTATAGAATAAGCTTCACCTAATTGGTTATAAGTAAGCCATACAAACTACATTCGACGTTCCATTGGTTTAAAACTTTTCTCTTTGTCCTCCTCACACATGGCATTGCCATCAATTAATCCTGACAGGAGGTAGATTTAACCTCTTCCATTACACAGAAGCAAATGCAGACACACAACAGGGAGGGGACATTTCTTTCTCCAGGTTGAAATTCCTTCAGTGCCTATCATACCCATCTGCTTTCTCTCTGTGTAGAATAAAACTTCTGTGAGCTCAGTTTTAGTGTTTTCTGGAAGCTTTTGAACTGAATTCCCCAGGGTTATTGTATTTTGTTACTTCCCTATTTCGAAAACCAACTCAGTTTCAATAAGTCTATCTTCTAAACCCCCAAATCAAGATTTCTTTGGAAAATGAGGGACTTACATTTCTTACTCACTTACATCCTGTGGGTTTTAGTCTTTCTTACATCCTGCTCATTAATTAAGGATGAGCAGATTTTCTCAGTTTCATTATGTAATTGTTCTGAGATTCCAACATTAATTTGATTCTATTCTGCTTGAACTCCTATATTTTGAAGTTTCAGAACAGATTTTTGGCATGTGCCCAAAATTGGACACTTGTACTATTTCACTACTGTTTTTTTAATGTGCCTTTGGATAGGGAGGTTTCTCATTTTTATTTACTTTTGATGCATTTACTGACAGAAAAGGAAACAGGAACTTCAGCAGAAACAGATATTGTAAGCATTCCTTCTCTTAAGTATACTAACATGGAAATGTGTCATTGACTTCAGTGAATTTGACTTCAAAATCATTGTATGTAGAATCACAGCCTGGGTTTCAAGATCACTCCCCACTACTAACCTAAACAAATCTAAATGGGAACCCAATCTGAGTTAAGTCAAAGTCAGGTATGATACAGGCCATATTATAGATTGCACTCTGCAGACAGAGAGAAAGAGAGAGAGAGAGAGAGAGAGAGAGAGAGAGAGAGAGAGAGATGTTTACGTCTACGAACCTTATAACCTCTATGAGCTGGAAGTTGTTTGGAAGAAACTTTGACCATTCTAAATGAGCCAGCAATTTTCTTGGTGGAAAAAAAAAACATGCTGGTTGTCTCAGTTCAAAGATATTCAGTCAGACAAACTCTAGCGTACTGTATTGGCCACCCTGGCATATCCAATAACTACTTTCCCCCCCTCACTTCCCCAAACCCAAAAAAGAATAATAGACAAGCAGTGGTGCAACTCAGTAACTTTGGACCCTTAATGGGTGGGGGAGGGGGCTTTAGATGTGCATTACTTCAGTTATGAAGCACCCAACTAAAATTTCTCTGTCCACCCCCACCCCTGAACCACAATTCCATGCTTTACAGGTGCTTCTACATTACTGATGTATTAGAACAACATCAAAAACAAAACTGTTTGTCAACCCTGATTTTAAAAACAAAACGAACCTCTGAGCACATGCACTTTTGCATTTTAAACTCTCTTAAATCATAGCACCATTGTGTTTATGGGAATAAAATGGAGTTTAGTTCTGCTGCCTTATGCCCTCATCACTGGCTGCTCCCTGGGAAGTCATGGGGGGGGAGGCCACAGAGGCTGTAAGCCTTTGGTCTCTCCTTCCACAAGTCCCATGAGGAACAAATCTGAGTCTCTCAGTATCAAAACATCATAGTCAGTAATTTTCCTTTTCTTTCTCTCATGCAGATTAATCCTGGAAGTAAAGCTGCTCTTGCCAACCTTTGCCCAGGTGATGTCATCCTGTCAATTAATGGTGAAAGCACAGAAAACATGACACATCTAGAAGCACAAAACAAGATCAAAGCTTGTCTGGATCAGCTGACACTGTCTGTGAACAGGTAACTGTCTGCATTTGCCTTTTCATGCTGACACACTGGGTCTGTGCATACATTGACCAACTGTGTGTGCTGAACATATGGTCAGATGGAAGATATGCCAAGTTTGACAGGGCACAGCCAGGTGCTCATTACCTATCCCATGTTCACTATATTATTATTATTATTATTATTATTATTATTATTATTATTATTATATACCGCTCCATAGCCGAAGCTCTATACACACTTTTGCAAATTTGTGCACCGGCCTACTCTTTTATTGTTCCCTTAACACTTAAGCCTGATTCTCATGGTCTCTTCTGGTACATAAAAGTGACCATTAGAAATAAAATGTGGTGGTGGTGGTGGTTATCCTTGTTGTTGTTATCCTTTGAAAAAATCTCCTTATGGTAAATTCATACATCGCTGTGTTATTATGAATATGTGGTAATATGTGATTTTTACCAGGTAGTAATTCCTCGAGGCTCCATTTATTTAGCAAGTTGGATTTAAAAGTGACAGATCCCACCATTCTCAGTGGCATTGGAGGCTTCGGTTTGAAATCCTCCCCTCCCTGCAACACGCACACACACACATATCCAAATCTTGTTGTTGAGAATATTGGGGAGTGAAAGATAGTCCTCTGCTGAGCCCAACCTTCCCTGCTACCACTTTCCCTCCTCCTCATTGCAAGGTAAATTTGGGAAAGCGGGAAAGAAATGAAACAGTAGCAGGGGAGTCAGAGTTCTGGAGGAACCAGTCTTTCTGAAATTGTACAGAATTGTCAGAAAAATCTCAGAAAACTAGTCCATGAAAAAAGTCCTTGGAAAAAGCTCAGAAAACCAGGTCAATTCCTGAGACGAGAAGGCTTTTCTCGTCTCTAGTTAAAAGTCATCTCATGGACCACATCAAGCATTGTCATGTGAACGGGCCTCAATTACACTCCATAATTTTGACCACAGAAGGCATAGGAGAGAAGCTTTTACAACTAGTGTAAATGTTTCATACTGTTATTAAAAAGTATGTCAATGGCTGGCAGGTTAAAGAAAGGCAAAGTCATGTTGTAATTAATGTGTTCCAGTGATTTGGCTTATCGTTCTAGAAAAAAATGGTTTAGAAGTAGCATCGCAGGGAGACTTGTAGAATGCTATGATGACCTATTGCCAATCATTTATATAGGAAGGGCACCACCATATAGTAAAGGTTTTTTGGTTGGTTGGTTGGTTTATTGGAGAAAGCACATATTAAAGACAAGTAAGTGGGTAATATTATTAATGTGGCAAAAATGACTATATTTTTTGGGGAGATGAAGGTAGCCAGCAATATCTGTTGTTGAAAACAGATGCTCTTGTAATGACTTTGCTTCAGCTTTTCCAAGAAGATTCAAAGTCAAACCAAGTATTTATATAATGTAAATTGATTTTTCTTTTATTTCTTCCTCCCCCTCAGTGGAACTAATTCTATGTCCAAAAATGTTGAAGTGAACCACAAATTATTTTTATAGTCCTGCCAAAATGAGTTATCTTTATAAGGCTAATATTACCATGAATAGACCCAGATATGTTTATAAGATTTTCCAAACTGAACTAAAATTACATTTTCATATACAAAGAACTACCACTTTCTGTTTACACTTCATCTTAAAAAATGCTAGACTTTATGTCCTTGAAAACTGTTTGAAACCTAAGTTATTGATTAGATAGATAGATAGATAGATAGATAGATAGATAACCATTTTCTAGAGTACTAATTATTTTATAGCATAGGTTCCCATAAATGAAATACAATGAATATCAAGGTTAAGCATATTCAACCATTCTAATGGATCTCATCATTGCTTTATGAAATCAAATTTCTGTCTCTGATACTGGCCAGTGTTGACATTAAAGAAAAGCCTTAGACTCCTTCTTCCTCAGAAACAGACTTGTGACTTAACATTTCCCAGATTCCACTATAAGATTTTTGACATGGGAGTGAAATTCTGGCATCATCATATTTTGTGTAAATGTACTGGAACGTGGGAAGTATCCTTGTGCGAAGCTTCATTGCATGTAAAACTTCCACACAAATACATCAAAGCCAATGGAAGCTTTTACTCCACCATACATGGAATAATAGTCCTACAAGAACCCACCCTATCCATTTATGTCAAGCGGAAGCTTCCCATCATTACCTTTGATAGAAACTGAACATACCATATAGATGCTGTAACAGAAGTTTTCATATGATTAGATTTTACATTTAGCATTCTAACCAAAGTTGATAAATTGTTATAGACATCTTTGGAATAAATTGTCTTTATTGTTTTTCATCAGGTGAAGCAGTGAAAGTGGTATATTGTTGTTTTACAGGACTGGATAAGGGCCATTAAACTGACTCAATCCAAACATGGCAGAGGTACAGTTAGTGGGTGATTTGTCCGAACAGCTGAGTGGTGTTCAATCTGTTCTGGAGGAGGTTGCACTCCCCCTAAAGGGTCAGGTTCATAGGTTGGATGTGCTCTTTGATCTATCTTTGTCACTAAAGTCGCAAGTAGCTTCTGTAGCTTGGAATGCCCTCTATGCCTAGGTGGGTATGCCAGTGACAATTCTACTTGGGCATGGATAGCCTAGCTTCAAACCTCCTGTTTGGAGTACTGTATGTGAAAATGATCTGGCTACTTCAGTTTTGAAAATGATTCAGGTACTTCATTAGGTACAGAATGTTGCTGCAAGATTCCTAACTGGCACTGAGTGTTGTGAACATATTACACTAATACTCTGTTATCTTCACTGGCTCCTGTCTGTTTTTAGGCCCAATTCAAAGTGCCGATGTTAACCTTTAAGGCCCTTCAAGGCTTGGGACCTCAGTATTTGGAGAATTACCTCTTCCCACATGTACTTACTGGGACCCTGAGCTCATTTCAGAGGGCCTTCTTCAAGTGCCTCTGTCATGGCAGGTAGCTATGAGTACAAGGGCCTTTGCAGCAGTGGCATCCAGGTTAAATAAATAAATAAATAAATACATCATTTGATATTATGGCCAAGGATTGAACCTCCAGGGAAAGGACCTGAATATTGGGCCCAGAAGATCCTGTGGACGTCTCTGCTAAAACCCATACATTTACCTTGGAAGGAAACTGTAGAAATGTAGTAACCAACAGTCTGGAGGTGACTAGGCAGAGAATATTGTAGTTAAGCTTCTGAGGTTCGGTCATAGTTTAAGAGTAGAACATACTCTGAACAGAGAGGTTTTAAACTACAAACAGAATCGTTAATTTAAATGTTTGCATTCTAGATATGTACAGCTAGATTATCCTTCAGGTTCCCTTTCTCACATTATCATTGTCATATTCTAAAATATTTGGATACGCAGGGGTGTTTCTCTCTAGTACAGCAGTTCTCAGATAACTGTGATTGGGCCAGACTACATTGTTCAGCACTACATGTGTTTTCACATAGCTTTAACTAGCACATTTCTGTACCAGAATAAACTCTACAGTTTTTAATGAAAACTGAGCTGAACTGGGGAATTGAAGGCAGAATCCAATGGGCACTTGTGCCCCCACTGATTTTCTTTCATCTCACTGATTGCATTGTGCAAGTGACTCCAACCATTGTGAATGGCAATTTAGCACTTCTAGAGCAACCCCAAATGAGCAGAAACATTCATTTCTGGAGCTCTGCTGACTTGTCTCCTTTTTGAAATGACTTATTATGCTCATTTCAGGGCTTTCCCAAGGAAGCGCTAAATCTCCCTTGTGTAAGCAGTGGGTCCTGCTTGCACAACACAATCAGTGGGACCCACTGCTTGCAGAAAGGAATCACTGGGGCAAGAAAGAGCTCCATTGGATTCTATCCCAAGTTTTGCAAACGGTTTTGCACCCCACAGATTGTGTCTGGGTTTGGACATCATGACAACCTATGACGGGTTAAATAAGCCATGATGACTTATTTAAGTTATTGTGGGTTATTATGTCATCTGTTGGGAGTTTTTTAACCCATGATGGCTTATTTGGCCTGGTGAGATGAATGGCTGCCTGAAAGCCTGCACTGTCTGCTGTGTCAGGATTACCTGATGCCACCCTGCAGCAGCAAAACTGTGTTTTTTTCCTAAAAGCAGGGGCAACCCGATGCAGTCAAGGCAGACTCTATATCAACATACAATTTCTCCACAACTCCTCACAGTTGTACTGGGCTGTTACTCTTAGGGATTTGACTACTGTCCAGAACATATTAACATTACTGGGAGATTCAGGTGTTTTTTTTGGCCCATTTGCTTTTCTATATGTCAGACCTGTGGTGCATTTATTAACTTTATAAGTTAAACATTTCTGAAGAATTTGAATCTGAAATATATCTGCCTCCAAAATTTTACAGCTGCATTTAAAAAAAAGAAATGTCTCTACTAATGGGAAAAATCAAGTTGTTTATTTTGTGCAGTAGGAAAAGTAACTACTGTAACAAATTCATTAGTTCTGTTTTTAGCCTGGACCAAATTAAACATCTGGGTGACGTGGGTTTTTTTTTATATTTTTCAACTCAGCCCTAAGCATTCTGCTGAGTTCCAAGTCTTTCTGTCTGGCCAATAAAAGTTAGTCACTGCTCAAGCCAGATTCAGGCTTACTTTGTCACTGAAAATGAGTCATTCTTTCAGAGCAGCATTCTGAAAAGAACAGTGAAGACAATTTAATCAGGAAACTACCCTTGTGATAATTAATCTAGACCTCTCGCATTCAACTCCTATAAACCCAACATGTTTTACACACACTCCATTTATTTATTTAGATATAAATGTGTGTGCTGAATTGTGTTGTGTTTGGAGATCACAGGCTCAAGATGCATTTACTTTAATTTTCTTGCTTTCAGAAAATCTTAGAGTTCACTGATCATTTTTTTTGTATTACATAACATTGATTTAGCATTTACGTTGAGCTGATTCATTTGCTAGATTCTTACAAGGAATAAGAATGTTTTGCCATACTGGTATGAAAATGGTGCTTTATGCAGTCCACCCAGAGAACTTTTATACTGGGCAGATGATGAGGATCATCATATAATTGTGTTGTCAAAAATTATTGGAGGCCTAGTCTTCATAAACACTAACCAGCTTGAGCATCTTTAAAATGAATAAAATGTGTAAGTACTTTGATTTTCAAGGTTTAGTACTATTTTCTATGCAAACTTTGAGTATTGGATGAACACACATTCCACAGCCTATACATAGAATGCTACTGTCTTAGGAGCATTCACTATTAGCTGTCATTTACATTCAGTGATCCCAAGGATCATTTTAAATAGATTGCTGCTTATGTTTTAATATCATTGCCCTAAAGAATTCAATGGACACCCTTTAATGAAGTAAAGTGTAGTCCATAGTACTTCACAGAACAGATGATCACGATTCTTATTGCCTCTTAGTTTTGAAAGAGAGAGAGAGAGAGAGAGAGAGAGAGAGGGCAAACCTTTCAAGACTTTCAATTAGATTTGCTTTACTAAGAGTTGCAAGTACGGAAATATCCTCTTTATGGTGCCTTTGTTTTTTCAGTTCAGAAGGATGAAGTGTGTGTGTGTGTGTGTGTGTGTGTGTGTGTGTGTGTGTGTGTGTTAAAGGCCAGTACTGTAGGTCAAATTCTCAGCTGGCAAGTATCAGGATAGCTTAGTTGATCCTAACATTTACTGATTGCATACCTAGCCTTTAGTTTTGAATTCAAACTAAAGTTCTAAAACACACAAAGACTGAGAGGTTGGTCATTCTTCACAGTTTGGATAAGTCATTCCTGTAGTTTCAAGGCAACTGTTTTCACACTCATGCATTCCTATCAATGAATGATATGGCTGCTTTCCTGTTTGCGTCCTTGACATGTTCTACTTCGTTTTCTCCATTTATTTTCCACCAGACAGAAAGGGGAGAAATGAGTATAACATAAAATGGACTTCTCTTTAAAAACAAAACAAAAAAAACCACTTTTACTATTTTCCATTTACTGAAAGTTAAGGGGGGAAAGTGGATGCTTATGATAGTGGGGGGGAGGACTTCTGAAAGCTGATTGAAATAGCTAAGTTGTTTTGTTTCTCTTTATATCTGCTGAGTGAATCTTCATGGAATTTGGTGATGTGCTCTCTTTGCCAAATAAGGTTCCATGGACACTCAGCTATGGCCGTGTGATTAATGGTCATGGCAAGAGAAAGGACACGTCTCAATGAACATCTTTCATCTTCTGGCAATTGTTTTTCCATCTACTACCCTTTGTTCAATGAATTATTCCCATTATATTATATAAGATTTTTTCCCCTTTCAGATAGTGCTTGGCCAATGCCCTTTCACTCCCACTGGAAAGTTCAGCTGGAAAAATTACAGTGACAGAATATTTCCATGTTGCCATTAAGAGGAGGATTTAGGCTTTAAAAGTGTTAGACACCAGCATTATTGTTGTAATTCCAGAAGTATGCTTTTAGTTATTTCTTTAGATGGACATTGAATAACATTCTATTAAATATATTCTATTTATTTAGTCTATTTATTTATTCATGTATCTTTGGTCTTCAATCCAACAAGGATACCCAGAGAGGCTCACAATAAATAAATAAATCTGTAAATAATAAAAAAACTAACAAAATTAACAACAAGATTAATTAACAGCAAGTCAATGCCAGCATAAGACTAATACATTCATGGAGGATAAGGCTGTCAATGGCTCCTAGTCATGATGGGTATATATTACTTGCAGAATTGGAGGCAGTATACATCTGTATACCAGTTGTAACTTGTACACAACTAGTATATGAGCAAGAAAATGCCATTGCACTTGTGTCCTACTTGTGGGCTTCCAAGAGGCAGCTGGTTGGCCACTTTGTGAACCGAATGCTGAACTAGATGGACTCTTGGACTGATTAAGCATAGTCCTTCTAATTTTCTTATTTTCTTAAATCTAAAAGAAAAAGACCTAGCAACAAAAAGATATCAGGCTTAGCACCAGGTAAGCCTCCCTGGGAAGAGAATTGCACAATCAGGTCACTACAACTTAAAAGGTCCTGTCTCTGTTCATCACAATCTTCATACACCAGTGTGGTGTAGTGGCTAAAGTGTTGGACTGGGAGTTGGGAAATCTGGGTTCTAGTCCCCACTCATCCATCGAACCCCCCCGCCCCCCGGGTGACTTTGGGCCAGTCACAGACTCTCAGTCCAACCTACCTCATAGAGTTGTTGTTGTGAGGATAAAATGGAGAGGAGGATTGTTGTCATGTTTAGGTATTCAATCAAGGCTGGAGGCCTTGATTGGATGTAGATTGATTCATTAGGAATAGTTTTTGTATGTCTGTGCAAGCAGTTCTCTATCAGAGTTTCCCATGGGAGTTACTTGCTGCGCTCCCTGTCTCGGCCTTGAAGCAGCTAGTTTCTCTGTGAACTTGGGAGTGTTTTGATAAGGTGGGGGCCACTTTTTGAGGATGTCACTCACATTGTAGCATCATCAAAAGGGGGTTAAACTGTGCCACCCTGTTGGCACATGGGCATGGTTTACAGGTTAGAGGACCTGTCTGTCAAGTGGCTTTGAAAAGGCCTTAGTATATAATAGCTGAGCGAGGCTGAAGAGATCATCTTTCGACGCAAGGCCTGAAACCCCTCTTGTTGGATTTTACCTGTTTTGGAAAATTGGAAGCACCCTGCACATGCTCTCTCACTTGCTATTTGGACCCTGGATTTCTAAGGATTGTGCCATGTACTGTGAGGCTTTTCATAGGGTGCCTCTACAAGAGCGATTTAAAGCTCTTTCAAAGCGCATTACCGATTTTACTTCCTCATGAACGGAGCGCAAATCGGGGGTTGAGGCGCTTTTTCTGTCCGATTATGAGCATTATCGAATGCACATTAAATAGTGAGTTTTAATTTACTGCGGGAGTTAAAGCACCTTATGACCATGTAAACAAGCGATTCTCCACATGTAAACACCTTTAAAGCGTGTTTCATACAACTGGTAATGCACTTAACCGCCTCCTGGTATAGGGATTAGGCGTAAAAGCGATTGCGAAAGGATGCGCATAATCGGCCAACTGGGCGTCAAACCGAATTCTTGTAGAGGGGACCACAGACTTGAACTTTCATTTGCTGTGGATGGTGTGGTTGTGCCCAGACTCAGGTAGCAGTGAGCTCCTCCGGAGCTAGAGTTACGTGCAGGGGAGTGTCCTGTGCCTGAGGTCTTCCCTTCCCTGTGATCATGCTTACTGTGGTCAGCTCAGAGTTCGGCAGACTGAGTTTTGAAGGTTCATGATCTGTCCCTGCCCAGCTCAAGGCAGCCCTGTGCCTTGAGCACCTCCCTTCCCTGGTCAGCTCAGCATTCAGCAGGCTGGGAGTGACTATTGGATTTCTTCTCTGCCCAGCTCTGGTGGCTCAGAGCACAAGTCTTTCTTTCCATGGGATTTTGTTTAGGCTTTGGCCATGTCCCTTGAGGTGCCAGCTTATGCAGCATCTGGAGAAGCTCAAATCAGATGGTGGCAAACCCTGACCCCCCCTCCCGCCACCGAGTGCTTGCCCGAAGGATCGTATCAAGAATGGGGCCTAAAGCCTTCTCAACAATGTTCAGCTATAAGTATCTTTGGAAAATGTAACCATTATGCTTTTGACGGTGCAATTTCCTCAATAAAAAGAAGTCTCACCATCATGAGTCTCTCGTATCAATTTGCACGTGTGAATGCCAGAGGGAACGGGCACACTCACAACAATTATGTACGCCGACTTGGGTTCCTTGGAGGAAAAAAGGCAAGATATAAATGCTCTCTCTCTTTCTCTCTTTCTCTCTTCTCTCTCTCTCTCTCTCTCTCTCTCTCTCTCTCCACTTGGTGGTGGGAACCAGAGAAGGGTATCTGAGGATGATCATAATACATGGGCAAGTTCATATGGGAGAAAGTAGCCCTTAAGGTACCTGAGTCCCAAGTCATATAAGGCTTCAGGTTAAAACTAGCATTTTGAATTACTCAGGTTTTATAACCTTTTGATTTTTTTATTTTGTATTATTTGCAATAATAATAATAATAATAATAATAATAGGAAATGTATTTCTTACTCGCCTCCGTTTGGATCAAGGCAGGGAACAGCAGTAAATATAAAATATGATAAAATACATAGAACTGGTTAAAAACATGGTACACATTATTAAAATAGCAATAAAATATCCTAAAAATATCCTTAAAACATTCTAAAATGCCAGTGGATATGCCTGCTGGAAGAGACTAGTGTTTATAGCTTTCTTTAATTCTAAAAGACTGTTAAGTTGACAAGTCTCCTCCGGCAGGCCATTCCACAGTCTGGGAGCGGTAGAAGAGAAGGTCCTCTGGGTAACGGTTGTCAGCCTAGTCTTGGACAACTGTAGTAGTTCTTCCCAGAGGACCTGAGCATGCGGGGGGAATTGTATGGGAGAAGGCAATCCCACAGGTAACCTGGACCCAAACCATGTAGGGCTTTTAAGGTAATGACCAATACTGTAATTCGCCCGGAAACTAATTGGCAGCCAGTGGAGCGATTTTAAAGCTGGTGTAATATGGTCATCTGGTTGCCATATTTTGAACTAGTTGAAGTTTCTGGACTAGGCACAGAAGTAGCCCTATGTACAGCGCATTGCAGAAGTCAAGCCTCGAAATTACCAGCAGCTGGCGTGTCATCCGAAGCTGATAGTAGGCACTATGACTATAAGCAATAAATATTTTTTGTTCTTGAATTGTGATGAGGCCAGCCCTACCATTATGCAGAATAAGGCAGCTGCTTCAGGCAGTTGATTTTGGGTGCCATGACAAGGCACCTAATATGTATTTAATTCATTATTATTGCATTTTTATTATCAGGAAAGGGGAGAGACATGTGTGGGATTTTCTGCCTCAGGTGCCCAAATAACTTTACTGGCCTTGGATACTATGCCCCTTGACTTGCAAGGAGGGCAATTGCTGCATTGCTTCAGACAGCAAAATGTACTTGGAAATGGACTGGGAGCCAGGGCAGCTTCTTTCAGACATGTAAGAAATGGTTGTTTGGTCAGACATGTAGCTACTTATTTTGAACCAATTGCAGTCTGTACAGTCAGTCCCATACAAAGTGCATTGAAGTAATATAAATGGATTGTTACCAAAACATGGATAATGGAGCCCAGGCTATCCCGGAGGGGCCCACAGATGGTGTGCTGTCTTGAGTGTAAAAAGCCGAAATGTGGAATATAAATAGTTTAAATAAACCCACCAAATTACCAATGGTTGAGGGAATGGGGACTGAGAAATGGGGAAGAGCCTTTGGGGGGAACCCCAGAAGGTCAGTTTATGATCTCCAGAGGGCCAGATTTCTGTACCCCCTGCCCTACGTGTTTATACTTTAACTGCTGTTACTAAGCTTCTTAAATGTACAATTTCAAATGGGGACACATCTCAAATATAGTCTCATTCATATATTTGTAATTTATACATTATTTATTGAAGACTATTGTTAGTAGAAAGCAGAATGTTTAACAGGAGCCTTTTTCCCAGGCAAGCTTTACAAGCATACCAAATCATCTAACGATGCAGAGCTGTATATTTCAGTGTGATGCTGCTTTGATATAAGAACCCTTTACATTCTTTACATTCATAGGAAGAAGATTTGTTTGTGTAGCCAATGTAGCTGTTCAAGGAAAGGAGGATATGTCATGGAAATGTGAAAAGCCACTGATAATTCTTTTCCAGAAGGGGTCAAACAAAGTTTTTTAACCAAGCAAGGAAAGCTTGTTGAACTCTTTTCACTTAAAGTATCTTAGATATACACCTGAATGTGTGACATGACCAAGGGCAGGACACCCAATGACCTTCAAGGGTTAAGGATTAAGCCATGGATATCTGAGACTCTTCAAGAACACCACTACTGTATTGGGTGGTAAGACTAAGACAGTAGCCCATTTGTTTAGACAGGAGGCAGAAGAAAATCCTGGCCGACTCCAAATGTGGCCAGTATATGGAAGTGACTCATTTCTGGTCACTGATGTAACATATGAGGAATTGCCTAGACATTTCCATCAAAGGTTGCAGATGTTAGGTCTAAGGGCCTTCAGAACCAAGGGCAGGAAATCAAGGAGGTACAATATGAATAGTACTGTGTCCATTGTATGTGAGAGAAAATAAGTGATTGGGGAAGTAAATGTTTAGCGGAGTAATTTATGTTTTAAATCAACATATGGGCTTTTGTGTCTTCGTTGAGTCAGTGTAGAATGATATGGGTTTCCTTTATTATCCTGATGTGTCCAAAGGGACTAAAATAGCATGTTTATAGCAGATGTTTAAGGAAAGGTTTCTATTAACTTTATTGTATCTCTCTATGAATTAAGTTTCACAGAAATACAGAGCAGAGATATTTGTTGTTTAGCTGTTAACGGTGCATTCAGGAGACTTAAATAATTATTTTTGTTATAATTCTTCTTGTCTGTCATTTTTATAGACAACTGAAGCTGTTTTCCTCAGTAAAGAAAACATTCCAACTCAGTTAAGAATGCAAGATTTAATATACAGAATGGAAACTACATGGGTTGGGAAATTGGCCCTCCAGATTTCTATAGGCTGAAGCACCCTAAAGGACACATCGGGTACAGGATAATAATGTGCTGTGTGTCAAGAAGGATTGCAGTGTGTAAGGGCCATGTTTTTTCCACTGGGATGGCTGGAGGAAATGTGGTATTGTGCAATATGCCCTTGCCAACCCACTTCCTTGCAGAAGGGGCACTTGGGAGGGTTGGCTGGGCAGGAGCCAGGAATCAGTTCCATTTCATGACACTTTAAATCCAGAGGCAGAATCATTTATTTATGCAGTTTGTTTGCAGCACATCTGGGTATGGCAAGGCTCCTTTGGCAGTAATGTCCTATACATGTTTGCTGTATGCTGAGTATGGAAAATGTTACTATATATCACAATCTCATGTTTCCAAAGAAGATGCCACTGAAAAAGTAAATCACTTTTTTCCTACTGTAGCTCCTGAGTGAGCCTAGTTCACTTGCTTGCTTGTTCACTCGTTAATTATACATTTGATAGTTCAACAAAAAGATAGGCAGCTATCCAGTGGGGGCTGGTGGTTCTGATGTCAGTGGGGCGGTGAATCCAGGTTTCAGTCAGAACCTAAAGGAGCTATCCAAGGAGTCACTAGCCTCCACTGTAGCTATCAACCATTTTCTTCAAGAACAAGGGTGGGGAATCTTATCCCTTCCAGAGGCCAGATGGCACTCCTCTCCCCCAGTCTGTGTAGACCAGCTGTGTAGGTTGGATGCCATACATTGGAATAGAATAAATAGAATAAAGCTGAAGTAATGCATTTCTCTGGTGATTCAGATGTGTCTGGTTGGAAGAATTCTCATGGTTGTTCTCCAGAGAGTGTCTCCTTGTTTTCATTTATGCTGTTATAACTCAGAATAATTTCACCAAGAGCTTTACAATCAAATTGAGATCAGGATTTGGCACACTACAGCTTATTTCAGGCAGTTGTGTGGCCAAAAAAGAGAAAAATCTCAGAAGCATTGTTCTCTTCTTCATTGGGCTTTTCTTTACCCCACTAAATCAGTTTGTTCCCCAGTGTTTCCATGAAAGGTTGATAGGGAGGAAGTGTGTCAACTAAATTTCAGTAACAGCTCCACTGTCCTGTCTTTAAACCACAATTTGAAATACATTTATTTGAAGTTGTTGTTGATCACAATGGACTTGCTTCCAAGGACACAGAATTGTGGACAACTAATGGGGACAGCATTCTTCATGCAGCTGTGGCAAAGACGTATTAATTTGCATCACTGTGACTTTCAGAACAGAATGATTTCCTGTCCTGCTTACCAGCAATTTATTTCAGGATTGTTCTTTTAAAAAAAATCATTGCAGTACCTATCAGAGGAAGAGGTTTGATTTGTGTCTTTGGTAGTAAGCAAGTGCAAAACTGATTGGCTTCATTAGGATGCAACATAAAACTATGTTTAGCCCAATGTGTCCTCATACACCTTTCTGGGCATCCGTCAAGGTGTCCTATCATGTCCACTAAAAAAAATACATTTTCTTATCAGCAGCTGTGATTGGTGTAAAATAGGTTTATGTTGGTGTTGAAATTTGTGGGTTCAAATGAATTGTTTAGTGTGTTGGGGCTCAGACTCCACCTCTCAGTCTTTTGGGCAAGCTATTTGTCCTTTGCCATGCCTTCCATGGCAATCATTTTGTGGTGGTGTCCAGGACAGGTTCTCTACCAAATGTCCCCATGACCCGAAATGGTTGCTTACCCTGGGGTACCTCTAGATGGACTGTTTCCATCGATATGGCTTTGCACTGGCAGCATTTTGGTTACATGAGGCAGCTGCCAGTGCAAAGTCATCTAGGGGCAAATGCCCTTTGCTCAGATTTTAAAAAGTCAGCCATTTAGTGCAACTTTTTTGGAGCAGAGCGGGCAGCCCAGGGAAAGAGAGTGGAGCAGCGAGCCGTAAGCTTGCTGCACCGCTTCCGCTGTCCTCTCTCCCCCTCTCCATTTTGATTTTTTTTTTAAAAAAACTTACCTTACCGGCGAGGGCCGATGCTCCTGTTGGCAGGCTGTTGCCCGCGCGGCAGTGGCGGCTTGAGGAAAAACTGGTGTGGTGCCTCTCACGTGTAGAGGGGCACCTGGGAGCACAAATGCGCCTTGCGCCGGTTGCTGCCGGCGGCGCAACATATACCCAACATTGTCAAGAGGGGACCCAGGTTAACCTTATATGCATGAATATCAGATTTGTGTGCTTCCACTCCCCTCTCTCCTCCAGTGCAGCTGCAAGGAGATTGGAAGTTTTTATTTCCATTTTTAACAAACCACAATTTAACATTATGTCTGAATCTAGACAAAGTAACTCTACTTTGTTCAGATATAATGATAAACTGTGGTTTTACCTTAACTATGGTTAAGGGAAACAAGCCAACTTTAAACCATGGCTTATGTCCCTGGCTTGTTTTCCTAAACAATAGTAAAGATTAACCACAGTTTAAGATTTGGACATTTATTTATGTATTTATTTTATACCTTTATGTATTTTCAACTTTTCCATATAACCCAATAGCCAAAGCTCTCTGAACACAAAAGGTAAATTGATGTAATTCTAAACCACAGTTAATTGAAAATAGAAACCGAAATGAGGTGGTGTGGGAAAGGATGAGTGCATGAATCCAAAGCTCATCATTCATGTAATTCTAAACCATAGTTTAAGTTCTGATTGGACCAGAACATTACATACAGGAAATATAAACACCTCCCACCTATACCTTGGAGGATTTTTTCCCTTCCCCAAGCAAGTCTCTTACTACAGCAGACCTTAAATATGAACAGTGATAAAACACTCCATCTATTCCAGTTCAATAAAGTACAAAATTAAAAACATAACCATGTTCAGCTTCATTCAAGATGTTTTAAAGCAGCACAATCCTTCCTGTTGGTTTCAACAGCTTTTACTTTAGTCTCAGAGAGTTTTAAGTATTTCATGGTTCTAAAATTAAACAAACACAACATTAATTTTCAACAGAAAATCTCATAAGCCCAAATGCTTGCATGTTGTATATTACTATTTTATAAATGCTAACAATTCGATTACATTTAGCGCTAATGTTTGGCAGATCTGGAGTCAAATCAAAATAAAAGATTCTAGGCCATAATGATTAGCTGTACCTACCAGGAACAAGAAGATTCAAAACATTTTTCAAAACAACATGCATAGGTCTCCTAAGGTTTAATAGCAAGTTCCATGCTGTGCACAGAAAGGTCTCAGATCTTTCCTAAATTCACCTTCATGCTCAAAATACAGAATGTGAACTACACCATGAAGTTTTAATTCTTCAGACGAAGCAACTTGAGCCATTATTAGCTTCAGAGAAAGCATATTACTAGTTCAAAATAAAAGGAGCCCTGTTGAAGAACAACGGCAGAATACAATGGGGTACTTCCACCTTACCGATTCTCTTCCACCCGGCCAATTGTATTGCTCAAAGAGCCCTCCATTGCTTGTGCACAGGCAATTTAGAACTTCCGGGGCAGGGAAAAAAGAGGAAACAGTTGTTTATGGAAGGAAGCAGGTCAGTGGAGCTCATATAAATGAGCTCCACTGACCTGCCTCCTTCCAGAAATGAGCATTTCTACTAGCTTCAAGGCTTCCCATAGGAAGCACTAAATCTCCCTTGCATAAGCAGTGGGTCATACTTGCACACCAGTATTGGTGGGACCGACTGCTTGCACGAGGGAATCGGCAGGGTGGAAAGAAATCAGTGGGGTTAATTACTTCGTTGGCTTCTGCCCCGTATGATTTACTTACTGATATAAAATTGTTCAAGTTCAATTTTATTGAGGATCAGTAGCAACAAGCTATATTGCTGTATAATAAACATGCTACTTTGGATTTTTCATTGCAGGGCAGAAACCAAAGTTTGGTCCCCTAATATTTTAGAAGATGGAAGAGCACAAGCTTACCGAGTCAATGTAGAACCAGAAGCACAGGTATGTGACCCTTCCACTCCATACCATTGTTGCTATTTTATTACCTTCTTCACAATATAAAACATTGATGGGCAGTATCCAATACTGCCACTATGCTGCTGCTCAATCTGTTTAATGTTGCTTGATTTTCTGTTGTGCAAGTGAGATCCACTACTCACGCAAACAGAAAACTAGCGATTCAAAAAGCAACTCCAGAAGCAAGCAGAAATATTTGTTTCCAGATTGGGGCAGGTCAGTGGTGCTTCCTTTTGCAAATACCACTGACCTGCCCCACTTCAGAAATGAGCATTTCCATTTGTTTCTGGCTGCTCCTGGAACCACTAGCTTCCTATTGCTAGCAGAAAGATTGGATACTGCCCGTTTAGCTGAACAATAAATATAGGGTGCATGATATGAACATTTGAAAAACAGCCTGTCTATAACATTTTTCAATGTACAAAATGCTTCATAAATTGTATGTTATTTATCTTCACTGCAGCAATTTGAAGAAGGGTAGATGTAACTAGTGATTTGTCCAAGATTATCTAGAGAGATTCATAGACAAGTGAGGATTTGAATTATGCTCCCTTCATCTGAACCCAGCTCCATATTCAATGTACTACACTGGCCCTTGTCTCCCCCCAACCCAAATTGGGCTAATAAAAAAAAATCTTTATACCATTTACATGGAATTTGAGCTGTCTATGAGATCCATAAGAAGACTTTTAGAATTCTGAAGAAACAAAGCAAAACTGTGGACTATGAACTCTTCTTGATTTCCTATTTGATCCACAGCATCTAAATCTCTGCTTTGGGTAGCTGGTCTACACATTTCCTGCCAGTCCACATCTGAAATGGCTTTGTGTGGAGCATCACAACCATAGCAGCAGTGGCAAAGAAATTTTACCCACAGTGACAGCAATCCACAAAGTAATTGACTTCAGGCATTTTCAATGGCATGGTGCACATGTCATTCAAAGTTATTTTCATCTGGCTTTGTACCAAATTCCTGGGCTCGGGTGTATATTGATCCAGCCTAGTGTAGCAAGAAGAGAAAAGGCATCACAGCAGAAATGTAGCAGCCAAGTGAGAAAGGAGGAGATGAAAACTCTTTATATCCTTCTCCCTGCTCTTTGTTACTTGGCATTTTGAGGGAGAAGGAAAAGTTGCCAGCAATGTTATCAGCCAGAAGCAGAAACCTCCCCATAGGGGACAGTTTCATATGGCTTTTTGCCATGTTCCTGGGAAAGGGGTGTATATTTTTTGCCACCATAGTATGGGCATTGGGACACCACCCAAAGGGCAAAAAGAGGGCATGTGCCAGTCCATTTTTGACAGATAGAGAGAAGAGGGGTGAATATTCTTGATTCCTGTTTTGAGGGTGCTTTCACATTTGCTGATGTGAGTGAGAGTTGGGAGTCAGGGCTTGATTTTTGGATTAGGGGGCAGTTTTAAATTTGTGAAAATTCACTGTGTGGTGGAGTGGATCTTATCCCACACATACCCCTTAGAAATTTTGTGGAGGTGGACATGGACTATCTGTCTGGAGGTAATATTTGTCATCTAGCTCCTTCACAACATATTTTCCACTTAATATGTGTTGTAATATGACTTTACATGGGGAGCCTACAGTGTAATCTGCCATAGACCTAGAGGGTGTAACAATCTGCATGGTTGCAGTGGTTGGGAAATGGTTAGTAATAGGAGCTGGAATGTATTGAATATCTCTGGAGTTATGGGACCTGAGTAACAAACTCTGAGAAATAGTAATAACTGGCTGCAGAGAAGAGTGGGCAAATCTCTGTATATCTGGTCTGTGTCACTTTTTCATGTTTTACCCATAAGTCTGTTTGCTTTCTACCTTAATTTTTTTACAATTAAAAAAAATCTTGCATATTAGTCCAAGAGGTGCAGATCAGGTCATTTTTATAATGTATATATTCAGTTATTACATTTCTATACTGCCCAATAGTTGATGCTGTCTGTGCGGTTCACAAAAAAATTAAATCAAAAGTATAGCATAAAAACAATATAAAATATAAAATGTTAAAATTACAGTGTAAAGGTATAACCAGAATAAAACATCGCAGCAATGCAGATGTTTAAAATACAGTAACAAATTTATAATAGCAGAGCTAAAGACTACAATGCTAAAATGCTAAAATTCCTGGGAAAATAAAAACGTCTTCACCTGGTGCTAGAAAGAGCATAACATAGGTGCCAGGCAAATCTCCATATGGGAATCCATATGGATTACATTTCTCAAGCATCCTTACTGCAAAGTATTAGAGGTACTGGATAATCTGGGCTGGGACAAACTTGATTTTGATCCAACAAAAGTCAGGGTTCAAGTGAGCATCGAGAACTCCTGATAGTTACTTCAATCTCATTCCCAGCTGCCACCTGGAGAAATCTTACAGGGGCAAAGCTCTCGCTGGAAGTAAGGAATATATGGTTTGGTAACAACACTAGATGCATCATCACAGGATCACTGAAAGGTAGAATCCTTGAGTAACTGACCAGTAGGCTTCTGGGTGGCACCTGCTTCTTCAAGTGCATTTCTGAGTTGTACTGTTACACTAGAGAACAATAAAACCCTGACCAAGTCAGAACAACATGCATAGGAATATAGGAAGCTGCCTGACCCTTGTAACCCAATACTGTTTTCACTGATGGGCAGCAGGGGTTTCAGGAAGGGTTTTTTCCATCCCTACCTGGAGATGTTGGGAATCACATCTGCGTCTTTCTGCATGCAAAGTATGTGCTCTATCACTAAGCCATGGTCCCTCAAATTCCATCTGCACCAGTCTTCCCCAGCCTGGTGCTCTCCACATGTGTTGGACCATAATTACCATCATCCCCAGCTCCTGCAGCTTTAACTATTGTGATGAAGAGGGAGTTTCACCAGGTGCTGCATGCATACAAATGACACCTGCTGAGATTCCCTTTTCAATACAACTGTTAAAGATACAGCAGCCCTGTCCTCCTTTTCATATGGTCAGCCTAAAGAGTCAGTACATGCCCTTTTCCAGGGCATTGCCTGGGCTTCAAATTCTTCAACGTGGCATTGTACTGGCACTATTACTATCTGCCATGCAGAGATTTCAGTACAGTGACTGTGTTTGGACTTGTAGTAAACAATTAGCAAAATTGACTTGTTTTTTAAAATAAATAAATAAAAGGGTGATGATATTGAAATAACAGATAGCAGTGGAGACAACTTGAGACATGTGTTCAAACCAGTGCCTCTTTAATGAAATAGTTATGTTTACATGAAAAAAATGTTGAAGTAGATAATCAATTACAAGAAGGGCTGTCACTAATCCCCAGTCAATGGGTCTTCTATTCTCTATTCAGCTTTTTCTAATCTCCAGCAAAAAAATCAATTTTCATATATTAGTTTGAATATTGCTTCTTTGTATCTTGTTTGCACCCTGGTCAGTAATTCCTTTTATCCTATACGATGGCACCAACAGTGGTCAATGCTGGATGGCCACCATTATAGAAAGCGAGCAAGAGCAAAGGACAATATAAAAACAATCCATTCCCTGTTATTCCTTGTGAGCTATTCATTATTAATCTAGCTTCTATCTATAGGTTGCCTCAAGCACATACAGATTTTGTGAAGGTTATTATTATCCGGGCATTAACAATGTGAGTCATGCTGATGTTGCTCATTGTATAGCTATAATAAGAATTCATCTCCCTTATACAGGGAATTAAAAAGATGCACCAGAAATATCTACAACCTTCCATCGCACACATACTTCCAACTGCAGTTACTTTTTAAAAGGTTTTATCCTTAGGTATCTAAAGAAAGTTGTGTTTCTAGCTTACTATTGAAGAGCTACCATTGTGCAGCACTTAAGAAACTGAGCTATAAACCAGGCAGTGTCCTGGACTTATAAAAGCCACTACACTTTCAGCCAAAGCCCCAACTCCAAAACATCAATATAGGGATGATAATAGTGACCATCCTGACAGCAGTGTTGTAATAAATGTCTGTAAAGTGCTTCGAACATTCTAAAGCACATAATGCCACTATTATTATTTGTTTCACTATCTGTTCTATAAGCTGTCTTTAAACACACACACGCATGCACACACACACTCGTGCCAAAGCAGAGCCATTTTTCCTTCTCTAGAATAGTGCCCCATGCCACTGAAGAAACGAATTCATTAGTATAAATTTTCCCAAGCTTTGTCTCTTATAAATTTTAGTCAAAATACAACCATACGTTGCTAATAAAATAATGGGATGTTTGCTTTCTTGACCACTTGCATACTGCCGGATTTGACAGCTTGCTGGCAAACCAGATATTGGAAACTCATGTTTCAGAGTGTGAGGTCAAATTCTGCTGTTGTTAATTGTCAGTAGTTGCAGATTTCTGGTCATTAGGGGGAAGGAGATTTCCCCCCCCCCCAAAAAAAATGGACATTGGCAGCTTTGTGGAGATTCACAAAGCAGAAAGGGGGACAGGAGAGCAAAGGGTTTCACAATACACTTCAGAACTTTTCACAGTTAGGTCAATGGTTCATTTCCAGTCAGGAATAACAGTGATCAAAGGTTTCTGGTGAATTCAGCCTTAGGTTTCTGTGGTCAAAGATCCATGATCATACATAAACCAGCCATTGGAATCTGGCACTTAGCTAGCCGATACTGTTGATTATAGCTTTATCAGGAAGGCCCTGAGGTCCCAAAACCAGTGCTGGAAGCCTTGTCCTATTTACATAAAGTCCACAACACTCTAGGCTCTTGAGGATATAAACAGTTAACCTTTTGTTGAGCCAGCCATACCACCCACATAAATCATAAATGTAGAGTCTTTTCATTTGCTCTTTTGAAGTCCTAGATGACAGTAATTATAGCATTAGTGTCATTCTTCTAGTCTAACATACAATTTATCCATGTTTATTTCCTGTTGGACAGAATTCCCTTAATAGAAGCACAAGGAATCATAAAGTTTAATATTAGTTGTTTTTTATGCATGTAGCTTCAAGTTTTACCCTTACACAGACAAAGATGAAATAGTGTTTAATTTTGAGACAAGATTATTATGGCATGTTTTCAGTCCTGATATTATTAAAATAGAAGTTAATAAAAGAAAGAGTTATAAATGAGCTATGACATTTTTGAAATAAATGGCAGGTTGGGAGACGCCACAAAACCATTTAAAAAACAAATTCCTGCTTCACTCATGAAAACTGAGCAAGCCTAATTATCCTTGCATTTCATATGAAAACAAGCACTTGCAATGCTACATCAGGGGGCTTTATTTACTCTAACATCTGTTTCACTCAGCTTTGCTAACTGTAATTGGTTACATATGTAGTGAGCATATTTTTAAAAGCAGGGTTTTAACATACAGCCAGTTTTAAACCATTTCTCATAGCACTTTAGGGCTGATTTACTTTACCATCTGGAGGCATGGTGGGCACTTGAAATTGCTGTGCATATGGAGCTTCTTTCAGCTCACCATAATCAGCTTATTTGTAAGTATGTTGCACACACAGGATCTGTTTGTTTGTTTCTTTGCCTATAACTGAAAAAAACCCATCCTAAATATGCTCCTGGTGGTTCCACATGATCCTATAGCCCAATTGGAGTACACCAGGAGAAGAGCCAGCATGATGGGCCCCTTCCTATGGAATTCCCTGGCTTTGGAGGTGAGGCAGGCACCAACATTGTGTTGCTTCTGGCATCTCCTGAAAACAGTATTTCAAGATTATATTACTATTATTATTATTTTATCCTATGTGCTGTTCGCCACTCTGAGTGAGGATAGTCAGGGAAGAGCCACGCTGTCCTCACTCAGCCAGAAAAGTCAGGGTAAATCTCTGACTTTTTTGCTGCGGGTCTTCGGCACATTACCCCAGGGTGGTTCCAAATTGGCAGCTGCATCATATAACTAATGCAGCGCAGATCTGGAGCAACCCCAGAGCAAAGATGACACTAAGACAGCCCCCTGGGACACTTTTGGGGACAGATGGAGACAGAATCAGACAGTGAGCAGAAAGAGCAATGAGATTTTAGTTCATGTTGTCTGAAACAATGGCTCTCCAAAAACCTATGACAGGATCAGAGTCTATTCACTTCCAGTGTATTGTGTTTGTATATTTATAAATAAAACTGATATTTCAAAGACAACACAAGTATCATTTCACTTCATTTATTATATATCTATACTACCCCATAGCTGAAGCTCTCTGGGTGGCTCACAAAAATTAAAAACCATTAAAATACATTATACAACATACAAAAAACAATACATAAAACATATAAACAGATAATATGCATACAGACTATATATATATATATATATATATATATATATAATTTCAGTCTCCAGTGCTTCCTCTTCCAAAGAATACTAAACCCCATAACATGCCCTTCTCACCACTATGGGAATTGGGGACATACATTACCATCAGCTTGAATTGACATTAGCTATACTAAGTCCTTCTGGGTAGATGGAATTTCCTATGTCACAGTGACCTTTCATTTTTCATAGGAAAGATACAAGTTGGAAAAAGTCATAGTATTAGAAATGAATATTTATTGGAATTATAAGATATCAAGCAAAAGCAGCATTTGGTGCATTAAAAAAAAGCCATCAACCTGCAGGAGAGGGAGGCCTGCTGCCAGGGGAGGAGAGGAGTGTGCTTGCCTGCCTGCCTCCTGGTCTTTGCTGCTGCCACCACCACCACCACCCTCCAGAGGATTTCAGCCTGGCAGACTGCCACTCCCTGCAGGACCAGGCCCCCAGGTACTGAGCCAGCTGCTGTGGACAATTACATCTGTCCCCCTCCCTTCCTGGGAGGGATATTTAAGCTGCTGGCTGAGGGGGCCTGGGAAAGCCATCAACCTGCAGGAGAGGGAGGCCTGCTGCCAGGGGAGGAGAGGAGTGTGCCTGCCTGCCTGCTGGCTTTTTGTTTTTGTCTTTGGGTGTGTGTGTGTTTTGTTGTTGTTTCCCCCCCCCCCTTTCCCCAGGCTTGAGCTATGTGCCTCGGAGGGAGGATACAGGGCCAGGTGGGGGGATCTGAGGGGAGCACAATCAGGGTAGTGACGGGTAGAGGGAGATAAGGCATTGTGAGGAGAACTTGTCAGGTTAGGGGAACAAGGCCCAGACAGTTAATGGCTGTGCCTTGTTCTGGTCCCCCTCACACCCACAGGCTTGTTGGTTGCCTTATCAGCCAGCCCTCAGGCCTCCGGGTGCTGCTTTTAAATGCCAGATCAGTGCATAATAAGATCTCCCTCATCCACAACTTAATTGTGGATGAGGCAGCCAATCTGGCATGACCTGGGTGGGAGAGCAGGGAGGAGTTAGTCTCTCCCAGTTATGCCCACCGGGGTACTTGGTTCAGCATCAGGGTAGACTTGAGAGCCGGGGAGGGGGGGTTGCTGTGGTCTATAGGAATTCCATCCCCCTCTGCAGGCTCCCTGTCCATGTGACTACTGGTCTGGAGTGTTTGTACCTTGTGTTGGGCCAACGGGACAGATATGGGATTCTGTTGGTGTACCGCCCACCCCGCTGCTCAACAGACTCCCTAGCTGAGCTGACAGAGGTGGTCACTGGTGTACTGTTGAGGTCCCCCAGACTCTTGGTTCTGGGGGATGTCAACATTCATGCCGAGGGCACTTTATCTGGGGCAGCTCAGGATTTCATGGTCTCCATGACAACCATGGGACTGTCCCAGCATACCATCGGCCCAACGCATGTAGCAGGGCACACTCTAGACCTGGTTTTTTTCAGCTGGACATGGAGATGGGGATCTGAAAGTGGGGGACTTTACATCAACCCCTCTGTCATGGTCAGATCACCACCTGCTGAGGTTTAGACTTACAGCGGCTTTTCTCCTCTGCAAGGGTGGGGGACCCATTAAGATGGTCCACCCCCGGAGGCTAATGGATCCAGATGGTTTCCAGAGGGCTCTGGGGAGTTTTCCGGCTGATAGGGCTGGCTCTCCTGTTGAAACCCTGGTTGATCTGTGGAATGCAGAAATGACCCGGGCAGTTGACACGATTGCTCCTGAGCGCCCTCTCCTGTGTAGAGCTCGAACGGCTCCATGGTATACCCCGGAGCTGAGAGTGATGAAACAAAACAGGAGACGGCTTGAGGGCAGATGGAGACGAACTTGTGATGGATGCAATCAAACACTGGTAAGTGCTTATGGGAAGCTGTATTCAGGGGCAGTGAGGGCAGCAAAAAAACAATACTTTGCTGCCACTATTCAATCATCAACCTGCCGCCCAGAGGAACTTTTCAGCGTTGTCTGGGGGCTTTTACATGCTGGCCCCAAGGACGTGGTAGAGCCATCTGAGGCCCGCTGTAATACATTTGCTGGGCACTTCCAGAATAAAATCTCTGGCATCCGTCAGGACTTAGACTCCAGTGTTATAGCAGGTGAATCTAGTGAGGTATCCAGAGCACAGGCTTGTTCTGTTTCCTTGGATGAGTTTCAGTTGGTGCAGCTCGAGGATGTTGACAAGGTGCTTGGACAGGTTCGTGCAACCACTTGCATATTGGATCCTTGCCCCTCTTGGCTAATAAAAGCTAGCAGGGATGAAACAACTGGCTGGGCCAGGGAAGTGATTAATGCCTCTTTGCAAGAGGGAGTGGTCCCAGGCCTCCTGAAAGAGGCGGCAGTGAGACCACTCCTAAAGAAATCTTCCCTGGACCCTGAAAAACTGAATAACTACAGGCCAGTAGCAAATGTTCCATTCCTGGGCAAGGTCCTGGAGCGGGTGGTTGCGAGCCAACTCCAGGCACTCTTGGATGAGACTGATTATCTGGATCCATTTCAGTCGGGTTTCAGGCCTGGTTTTGGTACGGAAACAGCCTTGGTCGCCCTGTATGATGACCTATGTCGGGAGAAAGACAGGGGGAGTGTGACTCTGTTGATTCTCCTTGATCTCTCAGCGGCTTTCGATACCATCGACCATGGTATCCTTCTGGGACGACTGGCTGAGTTGGGAGTGGGAGGCACTGCATTGCAGTGGTTCTGCTCCTACTTGGGGGGGTCAGCTCCAGAAGTTGATGCTTGGGGAACATTGCTCGGCCCCGTGGATTCTCCAGAATGGGGTTCCGCAGGGGTCAGTTTTGTCCCCCATGCTGTTCAACATCTACATGAAACTGTTGAGTGCAGTCATCCGGAGTTTTGGAGTGCGTTGTCATCAGTAAGCTGATGACCCGCAGCTCTATTTCTCCTTTTCATCTTCATCAGGTGAGGTTGTGGATGTGCTGAACCAGTGCCTGGCTGCGACAATGGACTGGATGAGGGCTAATAAACTGAAACTCAATCCAGACAAGACTGAGACTGAAAGAACTGACTGAAAGAATCGAGGACCCATATCTGTAGTCCAGAGAGCCATCACTGCCTTAACCACCACTACCACCACTTACCAACAAAAAGAAGGGAGAGAGTGAACTCTTTCCTACTCAGTAGAGTTGGTGGCAGCAGCAATGGTGCACAGGGTCTAACAAACCTGTGCTTGTCAGTGACTTTATTGATTGGCACATCATCCTAACTTTATGGCCCTCTAGTACTTAATCGACCAGATCTATTGGAGGGTTTCCTGAGGCTAGATTATTTCCAGACCCAACCCAGTTTTATTTGACAATCCTTAATCATAAATTGTTCAATTGTGTTTAGTCATAATTTTAATTCTCCTCAAGTGAAGTGAGGTTAGGATAAGATACATGAATCTCATGCATGTTGTGTTTTTATTTACAAAATCCTAGTACAGTAAATGTGTATGGCCTGTGGCTTAATCATTTCCTAATGTACCAAATGATAGTTGTATAATGATTTATCTTAAATCAGCCAACTTAATGCCAAATAACTACTGTGTTTAAGAAATATAATATTTAAATTAGGACATATTTTCAGCAAGGATATCTTCTTAGTCAATTCCTCTAACATGTGGACTTGGTCTCAGTCCAGTGAAGCATTAGAATGTACGCAGGTCCATGGATTAGGTTCAGGAACATATTGAGTTTCCTAAAGTTGGCTGTCTCCTTACAGAGTATTTAATGGTTTGCCATAAAAACAGTTGTTCCTGAGTATTCCAATCCTTGGTGCTGAGTATTCCATTCATGGGTGCTAAGTTCAGACCCTGATAAGTAATGATATAATGAGCAAAGCCACACCTAGTTTAGTTTTCTCTTCTATTCAGTTCTAATAGGTCAGGGGAGTGTGGGCTTGGAAATGGCTTGCTTGATTACATCGTGTATGTTTCCATTACTTGTAGTACAAAATAAAAAATGGGATCTGATCATTGGAATTTATAGAAAAATAGACATTCATTTATACAACTGGGCAACCAGAAGCTATTATTCTGTGTAAGATTTGAATACTCAACGAACAGTGTGTACAAGCACCAAAAAGAAGAGGAAAATATTGCCGTTTTTGTAGAGAAGGAATTTGAGAAGAACAAAAACCAGCTCCTGAAGGAGATTATTTCTCTGAAACTCATTGAGCACAATAAATCGTGCTTTCTTTGAGCACCAGAGTTTGCCTCCTCTCTCATCGTCTGAGATTGACTAAAACATATTTCCCCAGAATAAGTAACTTTGGTCAACAGATCTAAGAACTGACACATATGAGAAACCCAATGGTCTCCCTAGATCTCCCTTGTATCCTTCTTCTGCAGGACATCTCAACAAATATGTAGAAAACGTCCACTTAGTTACAGGATGAGGTATCGAGATGCTCAAATGGCCCTGATTGTATCCCCAACTGTGCTAACTATTGCAACACTTTAAAATACATTTTGAGACAAGAGTTTAAAACTCACCTTGCAGTCCAGATCCTTAGTTTTGCTGTGCTTTACCTATGTAACCAAAGGCTATGTAACCAAAGGCCATGGGGAAGATAACAATGTTTCAGTTAATGCCTCAGTTGATGTCACTGACTTTTCCACATAGTAACTTCCTGTGAATAAATCACTCTGCAGTCATTTCGTGC
Organism: Anniella stebbinsi; assembly: GCA_029215795.1. NCBI lineage: Eukaryota > Metazoa > Chordata > Lepidosauria > Squamata > Anniellidae > Anniella > Anniella stebbinsi. The sequence goes on along the minus strand of JARDYH010000005.1, from coordinate 85,083,482 downwards.
CATTTTAATATAGCTCCATTTGTAACCAAGCAACCAATACTGTAGGTAAATAATTCTGATCACAGTGACATTCTTTGGTTGCTCTTCAGGGAAAATGCATGTCCAAAGTGTAACAAACATTGTCAATTGCTTTTTATGTGGCACTGAATCATTCGGAAAATCTTGTTATGTATGGACATAACTTGTCTATTCATAATACAGAGGAATAATTTGTTTGGAGTCCCAGATGAGAAAAGCTGTTCTCATGAAAGGTTATATAGGCATGCTCATCTGATTACTATTTCCATATTATTAAGTATAGTAGTCAACCCATTAGGCCTACAATATTGTATTTTTAAGGTTTTTAACCTCTGTAAACTGTCCAGAGAGCTTTGGCTATTGGGAAGTATAGAAATGTAATAAATGAATATGATTATGAATAAAAATACAAAGTTGTACTTGCATTCATTTATATCAAGGCTTTCAAAACCACAACACCCAGAAGCAGCCAAAGAGCCTTCTAAAATAAAATGCCATAGAGCCAGAAAAAAATGCTGAGAAACGTTCAGTGTAAACAGAGATGGTTTATTTTTGAAATAGGTTAAATACAAATTAGAAATGTAGTTTTAGGCCTACCATAATATTTTTTGGCTGCTTGACATGATCCAGCATTTGAATTCGGACAACACGATAGTCAATGGTGGGGTAATAATCAACTTTACAGTTGTTCATCTAGGGGGTACTCCTAGGGTGACCAGATAAAATCCAGGTCAGGGCTCATGTAACTTTAACAGTTGTAGAGAAAAGGGAATTTCAGCCAGTGTCATTTGTATGCAATTAGTCCCTGGGGAAATTCCCTCTTCATCACAACAGTTAAAGTTGCAGAGGCCCTGCCTTCTTTTGTATATGGTCACTCTAGTGTAGTGCATGCACCTTTAACTGTTGTGATGAAGAGGGAATTTCACCAGGGACTAATTGCATACAAATGACACTGGCCGAAATTCCCTTTTCTCTACAACTGTTAAAGTTACATGAGCCCTGACCTGGATTTTATCTGGTCAGCCTAGGTACTCCCCACACAACATGGTAATAAATAATCAACTGTGGTGTGGATTAGGATCAGCGCTGAGTTGACTATGGCAGCATTCGGACGACACGATAGTCAGTACAACTGACTATTGTTTCCCCCACCCCAGTTGCTTATTGTGTCGTCCGAATTCAGCCTGTGACTCAATCACTCTCATTTGGCCCCTTCTGCCAGTGGGAGCAGCGGGCCTTCTATGTAGCAGCACCCACCATCTGGAATACCCTCCCTTGTGCAGTTCGGAAGGCAGAAAATGTTACATATTTTAAGCACCTCCTGAAAACACACTTGTTCCTTGGGCTGTAAATAAATTAATTATGCTGCTGTATTTTACTACTTGATTTTTATTGTAACTGGAACTGTTTTAATGCTGTAACTCATTGATGTGTTTAATATTGTGAACCGCTGAGATATTTTATTATATTCAGCGGTATGCAAGTGCCACAAATAAATAAATTAGGGATGTGCACTGGATCGGACCCGATCCACGATCCGAGTCCGGTCCAGTGGGAAATCGGATAAATTATCCGATTTCCGATCCAACAGCTGGATCTGCCGATCCAGTCCGAACCGATCCGAAAAGGGTCTAAACCGGTTCGGCGGATCGGTGGATCGGCGGGCGCCCACTGGCGCCCACCGCCGCTTCCATCACCCGACGCGCTACTCGAGAGCAGGCCGCGGAGCCCGCTGGTAGTAGCCGCCGGCGCCGGACGGGAGCGGATGGGCTGGGAAGGTAAGCAGGGGGTGCGTGGAGGGGAGGAGGGGGCGCGCGGAGGGGGGGAGGGGGGCCCTTACCTTTCCGGCCCGTCCGCTCCCGTCCGGCGCCGGCGGCTACTACCAGCGGGCTCCGCGGCCTGCTCCAGGGTGGCGCGCCGGGTGATCACCCGGCGCGCTACTCGAGAGCAAGCCGCAAAGCCGGCTGGCGGTAGCCGCCGGCACCGGACGGGAGCGAACGGTCCTAAAAGGTAAGCAGTGGCGGGGAAGGGGGCTTACCCCCCCCCGGAGCCGTCCGCTTCTATCCGCTGGCGCCCGCGGGCGCCAGCGGATGGAAGCGGACGGCCCCAGGGGGGGTAGGGAGCGCGGGGGAGGGGGCTTACCTGCCGGGGCCGTCCACAACAGATGGCCCCGGGGGGGGAGGGAGTTAGGCCCCCCCTCACCCACCCGCCGCCATTTTTTCCTCATAGACTTGCATTGCAATGCAAGTCTATGGGGGGGAAAATGGCGGCCGATCCAAAAAATTCCGATTTTTGGATCGGGATCGTACTCAATCCGGTCCGGGGGGCCTCCGATTTTGTCCGAACCGATCCGTGACAAAATTGGAGGTCCCGATCCGGGTCCCGATCCGATCCGGGGGGTCCGTGCACACCCCTAAAATAAATAAACAAGCCAGAGACTCTTTGTATCTGGCTTGGTTATCACAATGTCCAAACAGGGAACTCTGGCTTGTCTCTCACCCAAACAAGCCAGAGTCATAACCCAGGGTTTGTCCTTGGGTTACAATGACTCTGGGTTGTCAAAGAGTCCCTAGCTTATTTAGCTGCTGTTGCTGGTAGGAGGAATCAAGTAGAAGTGATCAAACCACAGTAGTAATGCTGTCAGGTTCAGCTTTTTGGCACCCTCTAGCAAGTTGGCACAGATCACTGTTTAGTGTTTACAACTCTTTATTGCAACAGATTGAGTTACACAGAGTAGCTTCCTAGAGTTTTGGAGTAGAGCTTACATCATTTATAATTCCCAGTAAATCAAATAACCTATGCAAAACTTTTATTGGCACACTGTTGTGGTCAATGGACAGTCCCTAAAATAAAATGCATGCAGGGTCATAATCCCAGCAAGTCAGTTTCTCAGTATTACAAACATCATGGCAGACAAGAGTTTAAATTCAAATAGAGGCAAGGAAGGAAGATGTTGTTGTCAGCAAAGGCTCTTAAGCCTGTACGCCAGTTTAAATACAGGGGAAAGTCTTCTAGAGTCCCTCTTCCGACAATCTATCTTGATAGAGAAACCTAGCCCATAAACAAAAAACTATGCTGAACAGGGTGTCTCTGTTCTGCCCTATTGAGTTGCTGTCTCATCCTGGGTGACACTTCCCTGCAGAGTCTTGTTCCTGCCCAATTCCTACACCCTCAGGCTGTAAATCAGAGGACTGATTCAAAGCCTTATCTTGCAGCTGTAGTTGAAAAGGAGTCCCATCCTCTCATATGGGAAGGCTAGGCAGAGCCATACTCTCAGGCCCTAAACTTCCCACAACTGTACTGGATTCTAAATCATCTTGGTCTGATTCCCAAACCCTGGTTCCAAAGTTGTAGGCTCACAGTGGCATTTGGGCTAGGCCCAACACATGGTGACTCACCAGGGTAACCCAGAGTTTTAAAAACATTCTAGGTTGCCATGGTGTGCCAACCAGGCCAAAGAGACTGGGCAATGGTCCACACTGCAATTTTAAAACTTTGCTTTCTCACAAGATGTATATTAAGATTTTTTCAGGTTTCCAGATTCACGGTAGAATTCTGAATAAAATGTACTTGATATTTTTGGTATTCCATTTATTTTTATTTTTATTTTTATATTTATTTTAATATAATTTGACTACAACATTCTTTATATCTTAAGAACAGACTTCCTACTGGGCCATCATGAAGCTTGCAATTTGGGCATTTCAGTTAACAGCTGTCAGAATTTTATTATGTTAGTAGGTTGATGGATCCAGCTAGAGAGTAAAAAGAGCTCAAAATACCAGGATTAGGAATGTATGGATCTGTTCCATCTGTCATTCAGTCATTGACAGAATCAGATTTTTTTAATGCACATTTCCAGTAACATGCACTTTTGCAAAAGTGAATTAGCACAAATCCCCCCAAAACTAAACAACCAGTCCATAAATCTGTGTCACTTGGAAAAATCCAATCCATTGTGGAATCCAGATGTCAGATTCATAGAAATCTGAACTGATCTGAGACTGTTGCAGCTTTCTCTGATATACATAATGGGGATATAAGTAACCATGTAATACAGACAAAGAATAGAAAAGTCCTTATGAAGCTGAAAACTAATTTGGCAGGGAATATACTTTAGTAATTATTATTATTATTATTATTATTATTATTATTTATAACCCGCCTCTCCCTCCGGATTGAGGCGGGGAACAACAACAGTATAAAACACAAAAATCACAACAGTTAAAATTTAAAAAAAACAAGAAAAAATACATCATTAAAAACATCTTAAAATTCATCTGGGTAGGCCTGCCGGAAGAGAGCAGTCTTCATGACTCTCTTAAATTCATGAAGACTGTTAATTTGTCTAATCTCCTCTGGCAGACTATTCCATAGTCTGGGAGCAATGGAAGAGAAGGTCCTCTGGGTAACACTCGTCAGCCTAGTTCTGGCTGACTTGAGTACGTTCTTCCCAGAGGACCTAAGTGTGCGGGGCGGATTGTACGGGAGAAGGCGATCCCGTAGGTAACCTGGACCCAAACCATGTAGGACTTTAAAGGTAATAACCAACACTTTATACTTCGCCCAGAAACTGATTGGCAGCCAATGAAGCGATTTTAAAACTGGTGTAATGTGATCACCCCTAGGTGTACTGGTGACCAACCTGGCTGCCATATTTTGAACAAGTTGAAGTTTCCGGACTAGGCACAAAGGTAGCCCTATGTACAGCGCATTGCAGAAGTCAAGCCTCGAAGTTACCAGCGTGTGCACTACTGTCTTTAGGTCTTCCAACTCTAGGAAGGGGCGCAGCTGGCGTATCAGCCGAAGCTGATAGTAGGCACTCCTGTCCGTCGCATCAATCTGAGCTGTCATTTGGAGCGACGGATCCTGGAGTACCCCCAAGCTGAGAAAACAGTCTTTCGGGGGGGGGATGTAACCCCATCCAGAACTGGTTGACACACCTCCAAACCCAGGTTTGGGCCTTTGACAGCAAGCACCTCCGTCTTGTCTGGATTCAGCTTCAGTTTGTTTTTCCTCATCCAGCCCATTACTGCCTCCAAGCATTCATTCAGAGGAGACACACTATCCTTAGCTGACGATGTTGTCGAAGGCATAGAGAAATATATTTGGGTGTCATCAGCATATTGATAGCACCCCGCCCCATGCCTCCGGATGATCTCTCCCAGCGGTTTCATGTAAATGTTAAACAGCATTGGGGAAAGGATGGCACCTTGTGGTACACCACATAGCAGCTCCTTTTTTGAAGAGCAGCTATCCCCAAGCATCACCATCTGGAACCTGCCCGAGAGATAGGATCGGAACCACTGAAGCACAGTGCCCCCGATTCCCAATTCCCCCAGGCGCTCCAGAAGGATACCATGGTCAATGGTATCGAAAGCCGTTGAGAGGTCCAGGAGTACCAACAGGGACACACTCCCCCTGTCAATACTAAGGCGTAGATCATCCACTAAGGCGACCAAAGCGGTCTCAACTCCGTATCCTGCCCTGAAGCCGGTTTGAAATGGGTCTAGAAAATCAGTGTCATCCAAGACTGCCTGGAGTTGGATTGGGATCAGCAACTATATTTAGCCTGAAGGCCAAATCTGGGCCTCAGAGGAATACGAGCTGGTCCTTCAGTTCACAATACAGAGGCAATGAGTGTTTGTGGAGGAGACAGAGGCAGTGGCTGTGGCAATAGAACTTTCTAGCAGTCTGCCTTGGGAATGGAGGTCAGGCCTGGTACACCAACTGCCTTCATCTCCTACTAAAGCTGCCCAATTTGTAAAAGCAGCCCTGGTCAGCAACTACAAACTGATTGTTAGCTCAGTTTCAAGGCAGGAAGAAAGTTCTGAAGCTTCCTGGTGACATGAAACCTTCCCCCAAGATGAAATACTCTGTTAGTAAATAGATGTTGAAAGTACAGCTTTGGTACAGCTAGCTACCGTTTTGTTTTTGTTATTTGTCTTCAGTTTGACTTGGCATGTCATGTTCCTGAAAGGATAACCAGACAACATCCAGAGCAGTGCTTGCGAGGCATGCAATATTTGGCAGAACTCTGTGCATTTGAAAACTAACGTATGAGTCCAGATCTGCTTGGATTCCATGATGTTGATATAATATTGTAGCCTTTTTGTTGTAGACATGAGAGATCCCTACAAGTGGCTAGTCTAATGTTGAAGGGGCAAGAGACAGTCTTATGCTTATGATGCTTCATGGGCTTGATACCACTAAATACCTGAAACAATTTAGGAGCTATTCCCTTATTCAGCATTGTTGCATAAACCAGACCTTTTCCACCGTCTTGATTTTTAGCATTTTTGTGTTTAGTCAGCGACTATCAGGATTATACATTATTATTTTTCCTGCAGTTTTCCAGGGATTGTAGGCTCAGTGCAGAAAGAAATTGGCCAAGTTTGGACATACATATCATGGCTTAATAAGTCAAGAAATGCACAAACATTGTGCCGCATGCTTTGTCCTTATGCAGCCCCTTTCCTCTTCTCCTCTAGACATGCCATAAATAACCCAGAAAGTGTTGGATTAATTATAGTTTCCTGTCCCATCCAAATAGGGAAACTATGGTTACCAGAATTGGAATAGGCCAGATTCTTAAACAACAATTTAAAAGTGATTTAAGATCTACAGGCTAAACTAGATGTGATGAGGTAGATCTATGAATAGGTTGTTAAAAATATAAACAATTGTACTGTGTGCTGGGGGCAGACAGGAAGTGATTTAGATAGGGCCTGCAGTGCTGGTGGATGGGGGGTTTCAACCTTCCCCCATGTCAATTAAAATTGCTTCCCCCAATTATTGTTTGCTCAAGAGAGCAATTACCTTTCACCAGTGGTGCTATTTGTACTGCAGGGCAAAACATACAGGAGGAAGCATACAGGAATATGCATGGTACATGTATGTGTATTTTGCCCTGTAAGACAAATAGCACTTTGATTAGGGTAATTATAATCAAGGGGGGGGGGACGACAATGTAAGAAAGCAATTCACACACACACACATGCACAAAGAGTACACTCCATTGTCCCAGACATATTTTGGTAGGCTGACCAGATAAAATCCAGATCAGGGCTCATGTAACTTCAACAGTTGTAGAGAAAAGGGAATTTCAGCCAGTGTCATTTGTATGCAATTAGTTCCTGGTGATATTCCCTCTTCATCACAACAGTTAAAGGTGCAGGCACTATACTAGAGTGACCATATACAAAAGAAGGCAGGGCCCCTGAAACTTTAATAGTTGTGATGAAGAGGGAATATCACCAGGAACTAATTGCATACAAATAACACTGGTGGAAATTCCCTTTTCTCTACAATTGTTAAAGTTACATGAGCCCTGACCTGGATTTTATCTGGTCACCCTACATTTTGGGATATTCCATTCACAGATATCCTACACATCTAGTTTTGTTCTTTGATTTATTTATTTATTTGTTTTTACTTTGATTACGGTATCTCTATATTAGTTATCACTAGGAGTGGATTTTGCTATGAACTTATCAAACTTGCAATACCCGAATCAATATGTAAACTGGAATGCAGTTATCCTTTATTATTTATACTTCTCTGGATTTTGCGATGCGGTTCTCCATAAAGAAATATGCATACTAGAGGAAAGTGCACAAAAATGCATGTATTCCTGAAAAACAGATACAGACAAGCATTATAAGGGGGAATATATTGGGACAAAAGTGTGTACAAAAATTAGGAGAAATGCATATGAAAGGTGTACAAATTAATGTGCAAACTTTTTTTTTTAAATGGGAAACAGGACAGAATGAACAGGTCAGAAAAATGAGAAACTGAAATGACAGATTTGTCCATACATACACATCATCACACGTTGTTTTGTTTCAATATGTATTATTTGTTGTTATTTTCAAATATAAGATGCTTGGTTCTACAGGATTATTAGACTGACCAGATAAAATCCAGGTCAGGGCTCATGTAACTTTAACAGTTGTAGAGAAAAGGGAATTTCAGCCAGTGTCAATTGTATGCAATTAGTTCCTGGTGAAATTCCCTCTTCATCACAACAGTTAAAGGTGCATATAAGGTATATGGTCACTATACTAGAGTGACCATATACAAAAGAAGGCAGGGCCCCTGCAACTTTAACTGTTGTGATGAAGAGGGAATTTCACCAGGAACTAATTGCATACAAATGACACTGGCTGAAATTCCCTTTTCTCTACAACTGTTAAAGTTACATGAGCCCTGACCTGGATTTTATCTGGTCAGCCTAGGATTATATACTAAGGGATGAAAAGCATTTTTTTTAATCTAGAAACACCCACCTTCTCTATTACCATCCAAGGCCAGAACACCAAGCAGGATATGACACTTTGAAAACAGTAAAGCAGTTTGAAAACTGTATATGGAGTGTGTCCTGGGCCCCAACAGTTGTCACTACTGTTATAAAGCATTTTAAAGCAGTAGTGTAGATCCTGCTCAGGTTTATTCTAAAAAACAAAACAAAACTCTGGAATTGTTTTCCAACTATTTTCCCCTTTAAAATGATTTAAATCTCATACCAGAAAAATTACATTAACCACTAGGAAATAGGAAATAGGGAAAAAAATGAATCTCACTATAGGTCCTTGGTGAAGGCTCTACTACATTTTAATGCAGGTTTTTAAAGAATATCAATGAAAAGGAAGTCAGTTCAAATCCTCCAAACATTTCTTAGCTCCATTATAAATTTGTGAAAATTTATTTTACCTACTTAGATCATAGAGTCCGTTAAACACTAAAGCTAGACAACTTCATAACAACTGTGCAAGATTATATCCTAAATTTGATAGATTGTGTCCCAAGTTAGTGAAGTAGTACTGCAATTTTCTCAATTAGAATTTGAGTGCTAAAGAAAATATGAGGCAGAGGCTGTATGTTAGCAGGGCATTCCTGTTGTTTAAACACTGAAGAATAGCTATTCTTCAATTTAGACTGTTGTTTCACTAGAGATGTGAGAGAGATTTGTCTAAACAAAGAACAAAATGCTGGGCAAAGAACAGATTTGAAAAAAGACTTTTGTTATTAAGACAAATGCTGTTTGATTGTTGGGGGGGAACAAAGAACTTACAAAAAAGGAGACATTATTATGCATCCTTTCAACTTCATGAGGAAAGGAAAAAGAAGAATGTATATATTACTATCTTCAAACATATGGGAGGAAAAGATTTACATGAAAAAACTTACGACTTGGTTTTGGTTGTTCCAGTATACATATTTGGGCATCATTGGAACTGAAAAGCATGACTACAGGAGCAATAAAGTAAAACACCTTCATTATTAAGGTCATTAAGGGATAAGAGGACCACAGCTGAATTATACCTTTTGCTGGAACAAAAGTAGTTGTTTGAAAATATTGCAGGTTTTTTACCTCAGTAGTCCTTTCTTCAGGTGTGGGTGTTTAGAGCAAAAGTGAAGCTAGAGAAACACTGTGGTGAACTATGTTCCAGTTGTTTGGAAATATGCCAAGCTTTATCCTTTAAGCACCCAAGTTGCCAACAGCCTAACATGAAAGAACCTGTTCTATTTTATTGTATGTTAACATTTGCTGTAAATGCTCACATATGAAGAAGCACCAAGTCAAACAAAAAAACTTGGAATGCTTTAAAAAATGAGTAGATGCAATAAACTTGATTGACAAAATAATCAAAGTTACTTTTCTCTTTGCCACTTCATACATACATTCAAGGACCTACATGGGCAGCTATTTAGAATGAGACCTGGCAAATGGCCTTCAAAGCAGTTCAGCTGCGATTAACCTCAGCATGTAAAATAAAAGAGGGGATTTGCCTTGTATGCTTAAAATTACCCAAGCCACATGGGAAACTGCTTCACAGAAATGGCTTCCCATGTGGAGCTGCGTTCACACATTTGCATTTCAAGCAATCACCCATGACACTGCTTAAACATTAGATTCAAGCCTCCATTCATGATTCACACAGCACGCTAAGCCATAATGTTTAGTTCAAACTGCTTAAGCACCGTGGCTTAGCGTGTTGTCTGCACAATGTATTGTCATGATGTATTGTTCTGAAATCACAGTTCAAACAAACTGTGGTTCCCCTAGTTCAGGAGATATGGTAAACTAATTTAAAATAAAAAATGTATGCTTTTATCTTTCCTCCAGTATACAAAAAAAGAGATTGGGGAGCATGTGATTCTGAGGTTTCTAGTGGCTCATTCATTTATTTATTTATTTATTACATTTGTATACCGCCCCATAGCCGAAGCTCTCTGGGCGGTTTACATAGGATTAAAAACAATTAAAAGCAATATACAAAAATTAAAACAGCAAAAAACATACAACATACACACAATCTGTACATTTAAAAACCACTACAACACTTCAAAAAGCTACAAAAATAAAACAAAACAAACCCAGGCTCCTCAGATATTGCCAAATGCCTGAGAGAAGAGGAAAGTCTTGACCTGGCGCCGAAAAGCTAACAATGTTGGCGCCAGGCGGGCCTCGTCGGGGAGATTGTTCCACAATTGGGAGGCCACCACAGAGAAGGCCCTCTCTCTTGTTGCCGACCTCCGAGCTTCCCTCGGAGGAGGCACTTGGAGGAAGGCCTTAGATGTTGAATGTAGTGTTCGGGTAAGTTCATGTCCGGGAAGGCGTTCCATCAGGTATTGTGGTCCCAAGCCATGTCAGGCTTTATAGGTTAAAACCAGCACCTTGAATCGGGCTCAGAAACATACAGGCAGCCAATGCAAGTGGGCCAGAGTAGGTCTTATATGCTCGAACCTACTGGTTCCGGTTATCAATCTGGCCGCTGCATTTTGCACAAGCTGCAGCTTCCGAACCACCTTCAAAGGCAGCCCCACGTAGAGTGCATTGCAGTAATCTAACTTGGAGGTTACCAGAGCATGGACAACTGAAGCCAGGTTATCCCTGTCCAGACAGGGATGTAGCTAGGCCACCAACCAAAGTTGGTAGAAGGCACTCCGTGCCACTGAGGCCACCTGCGCCTCAAGTGACAGAGATGGTTCTAGGAGAACCCCCAAGCTACGAACCCGCTCCTTCAAGGGGAGTGCAACCCCATCCAGAACAAGTTGAAGACCCTCCATCCGGTCAGCGGAACCACCCACTAACAGCGTCTCAGTCTTGTCTGGATTGAGTTTCAGTTTATTAGCCCTCATCCAGTCCATTGTTGCAGCCAGGCACTGGTTCAGCACATCCACAGCCTCGCCTGATGAAGATGAAAAGGAGAAATAGAGCTGCGTGTCATCAGCGTACTGATGACAACGCACTCCAAAACTCCGGATGACTGCACTCCAAACCATGACCAAAGTATTATATTGATAACAGTATATGCAATTTCAGCTATTTCCTGTAATAGTAGTAGTATTTTGAGCATTTGTTAAAGATAAAATGTTATTTAGTAGAGTTTTTAACCTATTATTACAATTATCCAAGAAATAAAGACCAATGTATGTTTATTTTTGCTTGGATTATTTGGCAAACTAATATGAGTTTAGTTTTGTGGGTCATTCTTTAGAATCATAGAATACTACAGTTGGAAGGGGCCTATAAGGCCATCAAGTCCAATCCCCTGCTCAATGCAGGAATCCACCTTAAAGCATCCCTGACAGATGGCTGTCCAGCTGCATCTTGAAGGCCTCTAGATGTTCCTCTCCAGTATGGTACTGGCAGCTCTTTTTCATAATAATTTTTCTATAAGGAAGTACATTAAAATATGTCATATTTCAAATTGGGATGTTTCATCCATTGTACCATGCCCTGCTCTGACTCGTGTGCAATCATCCACAACTTCACAATTGCTGAAAAAAATGTACGTATGCTGTGTTGTCATGACCGTCACAGCATATGGAGGCAGTGAAAAAAAGCTCAACTCTTCTTGAACTCCAGCTTTATCAGCCTATGACAAGGCAGTAGTGTACATGCCTTTGCTATGGTAGCAACCCAAAAGCTAATTCATGTTGGATTCAATGCAGGGCAGTAGTGAGCATGTGACTGTTTTGCCATAGGCTGACATGGATGCATTTAAAATGGACTAAAGTGTTCCCATGATCACCCCACAGTGAGGGTAATTATCAGAATAGGCAGCATCTTAGTGGGGTTGTTGTTGTTGTTGTTGTTGTTGTTGTTTTGTTCTTAGCAGAGATTGTCTCAAGCAAAAGAGAAGATAATGGTGTTAAACTCCTTATTTATATTTTAAACAAAGATTGAGATAAGCTAGTTTCACTGTTTCCACATTCAGGATACATCTTTACCACAAGGGCAGTCCTTCAGAAGAATAGTCTTGTGATACAGCTTCTTCTCAAACTTTAACCTGATCTGCTGATATCCTGGCTGCTAACATGCAACTGTGCAGAAACACTGCGCTTTTGTTACAATTGAGCTGCTGGATAGCACACATAAGGTTGCATTGCAGGTTTCAGTTTCATGGGTGAAATCATAGATCACTGAAAAATGTATTTCATAACTTTCACACCAGCCTAAACAGGGAAATCCCAATATCCCAAATCAAATTCTTCAGCCAAGATTTAATTCACAGTGTTTATATACTCTTTTTACAAAATGTAAGCCTTATGTATCTGTCGTTACTGTTCAAGGTTCTATAAATGCATTTTGAGGCTGTTTCAGTTAAAAATGTTTTGATGTGGGTATCTGGAGCATTTCAGTTTTTCATGGTTTTCTCAATGGACATAGTATTGTAGATGTGAGAATGTAAAGAATGAGTAACCCAAGGCATGGATATTCAGGACAGTCTTGTTACTAGAAAGTTATAGGACACTCTCTTTTAAGTCTTGATTTCTATGTACAGTTGTTTAGAGTGCAATTGCTTTGGAAAAAATCCCACAATTGAAGTACATTAATTTCAAGAGACAGGAAGGAAAACTTCTCTAAACCATATGGAAATTGCTTTTCTCCTAGTTGTTGTTTTCTCTGTTTTGGGGATCAAACATATATTGTTTTAATTTGGGATGTTTTTGTTTTGCGTGTGCCTGAGGGAAAGCTTCTAAGGTTTTCATTAATCTCTGCAAATGCGGAGTGGAGTGTATATTATTTCTGACTTTGTTCACATCATTGTACTTTTCTTTCTCCATTTTTGTCTCTTATGGGTTTTTTCCTCTGAGCAGAAATGTATATAGTTAATTCCCTAATGGGGAGTTAAATTGAACTGAATTTTTCTGAACTAGGATTTTTTTCCTGATTTTATGTAACCACAATTCAAAATTGCTTGGGAAAAGATTGATGTAATCAAGTTTATCACTGTGCAATTTGTATAAGATATATAATTTTTAATTCAGAATGAAAATTCCTATTTAATTAATTATAAGAAAGTATGGTCCTCCCCTCCCAAGCCTTACTGTCTGAGAGCTAAATGGGAAAGTAAGGTGATGACTCTGTTTCCCCAAGCTTTAGGGAGAAACAGTGCTTTTATGACAGCAGCAACTACACCAATTCTTATTCTCAATTGCCGTAAGGCAACCTTTGTCAATACACTGCACTCTGGATGTTTTGGACTACAACCTCCTTCAGCCCCAGCCATTATGCCATTGGTAAAGAATTCTGGGAGTCACAGTCCAAAACCTCTGGAAAACACCATGCTGGGGGAGGCTAGCCTAAGGAAAATAACAAAAAGGTTTGAGCTGAGGGTAGTTGATTGGCGTAATGGTTGCTGAAGACACATGTGCACTAGCAATATAACCAGAGGGTTGAGTTATAGCTGACAGGTAACAATAGGGAAGAAGGGATAGAGGCAGAAGCCTAGGGTAAGGATGCAAATAGGGCAATGAATAGAAGAAAAGAAAAATGTAAGCTACGTGTGAAAAGCAACATATTTACACCACCAAGTAATTAGGTTCAAATTCTCAAATCCTTGTTGCTTTAAGTAGGAGACTGGAAGCTTTCACTCCCATTTTAGATTTTTAGCCTTACATCTGAATCCAAAATTGTGGTTAATCTTAACTATGTCTGGTTGAAACAAGACAGTTTCATAACCCATAGTTTGAAGGTGGCTTTTTTCAAACAAACCATAGTTAAAATTTACAGTTTGTAGGAAGTACACACAGGACTAGTTCTGGTTAACTTTTTTTAAAAAAATTTATTTAGTTTCCAACATATAATACATAAAATAAACATAATACATAAACAAACCCTCAACATCCCCCCTGTGCTCCCCTACCCTTGAGACCTTCCATGCTCTGTTATATTATACGTTTTTCCAAAATTGCCGTGATTCTTTTGAAGGTGTACAACCTCTCCCCTTTACTAAAACATATTCTATAAATAATCCCCAAATACTTTCAAAATAATTCTTTTTGGATAATCCCATCCTAACTTTAATTTTACATGTTAATCTATCATTAATTGCAATATCCCACACTCCTTTGTACCATTCTTCTATACTATAATTCCCTTGTATTTTCCAATTTTTAGCTATCATTAATCTAGCCGGTGTCAGGAGGTTGTTTATCAATTCTCTTATATTATTATTACCATATTCTTTATCAAACATCCCCAATAAAGCTATATTTGGACTTGCTTCCACTTTCTTACCCAATATTTCACTTATTTCTTTAAAAATTCTTTTCCAATTTTTTTTTACATACTCACATGTCCACCACATATGGAAATAAGTCCCCACTTCCTGACATCTCCTCCAGCATAGCTTTGACATTTTCTTATCTATCTGATGTAATCTTACAGGAGTGAGATACCATCTCCAAATTATTTTATACTGATTTTCTTTTATTCTTATTGATAACAACTTTAAAGTTCTTAGTTCCCATATCTTCCCCCATCTATCCTCAGTAATTTGAATTTTTAAATCTTCTTCCCAGATTGTTTTCAAATTTTCTTGTGGCTCTTCCTCCACTAACAATATATTATATATTTCACTTACTATACCTTTTTTTTAGTTTTATTTCCCCCCTCCTTCTCTCTTGACTCAATTAGCTTTTCAAATCTTGTTTCCTTTCTATAATCTTTATTTTTCTTTTTCCATTTCTGTGTCCATTGTTCCAGATGTAGGCACTTAAACCATAATTTTTTTTGCCCTCTTAGAACTTCTTCTATTTGCTTTTTGTTAACCAGTCTCTTCAGCCAATCTTTCACTTTAATTATTTTTTTTCCTCTCAATGGCCCTTCCAATTCTCTTCTCAAATTACCTGGGAAATTCTCCAATAAAACAACTGGGGTTAGAGGAGAAATTCCTGGTATTCATTTCTTTTTATACCTTCCCCAAATTTCTATGATATTCCTTAGGATGGGATTTTCCATCTCCTTCAGTAGATTCTTTTGTATTTTACTAAAAATATATATTTTGTAACTCTAACTCTATTTCTCCTGTCTGCGTCTTTAACCATTCTAAATCCTCTTTCCCTACTATACTATTTATAACGTATCTTAATTGGTTAGCTATATAATACATCTTTATATTCGGGAGTCCCAACCCTCCTTTCCTTTGAATCTTATACCATTTCGTTTTATTAATTCTTGCTTTTCTATCTCCGTTACAATAATTATTTATCATACTTTGCCAACTTCTTAATTCTACTTCTGTTATTTTAAATGATAACATTCTAAACAAAAAAATAATCTTTGGTAATATTTTCATTTTAATAACCGCTATTCTACCAAACCATTAATGCTTTAATTTCCTATAAGCCTCTAACTTCTTCATTATCTGTTTTTTTAAACTACTAAAATTTATTTCCTCTAGCTTTTCTAAATCTTTCATAATATAAACTCCTAAAAGTTCTGGTCAACTTGGGAAGTCAGTATACAAGAAACTTAAAACTTCCTGAACTGGGTAATAAATGATGCAGTTTTAATTTGGTAGTCTAATTTGAGTTTGAATTTGCACTTTTGCAACCCTTTTGGTCAGAGGGTAAAGCATGACCAGTGTAAAAAGTGAGAGACTGAAGATTTTAATTGAAACAAATTAATTGGTTTATTGATACAAAATGCCCAAATATAATAAGACTTTAATATAGGAGATAGTATCATGAATTAATATTATTGTGAATAATCGTGAAGAACTGGAAAATAACATAAGGAAGCAATAATTTAAACAACAATATAAATGGTTTAAGAATGGTATAAGAATGGTATTAGGGTTAGGCTTTGTATTTCTACAAACAAAAGAAGAGGAAAACAAAATTGTTATTGCTCAATGCACTTTCAAAATTTCCAACCTTGCAACTGCTTATAAACTGGAACGAGAAAGGGGGAGATAAAACAGATTATGAAAAGGGAGACTACCTTCAAGAAAGAGATAAGAAATGAAATGTAAAAACAGAGGGAGCTCAGAATTTTTGAAACATATCTCTCTTCTTCTAAATCCATACATTATGTTCATTGGCAACAGTTTTAGGCATACATCTAGAAGGCATTGTCTGCTTTCTTATGACACTGCCTGTCCATTTTTTTAAAAGGAACTTGCAATTTCGTAATCTCTGTGTTTTTATAAAGCACAAGTACCTTGTCATGAGCAGGTCATTGGGTGGACTATGTAGGAAGGACACTCAGGGCCAAGGCTAGTTCAGGTCAAGTTGCAAATGCATCATACACAGAGCATCAAAGCCAGGGCATAACCAAACAACCTGGTTAAAGTTTATACAAACCAGGAGATAATCCAAGGAAGGGGTGACAGAGAAGTAATGCAAGCAAACAAAAGGAAGGAGGGCTTGAGGAAGGCAGGACTAGGATCATGAGTGAAAGCAGGAACAAAAGCACATAGAATGACTAAACAGTAAGAACTAGACAAGGGTAAAAAAGAAGACATTTAACACGATACATGGATGAGGCATGTATTACATTTCTACTTTAAGTCTGGTTTCTTTCCAGCAAGAGACCTGATATCCTTGTATAGGCTGACCATATGAAAAGGAGGACAGGGCTCATGTATAGGGTGACCAGATGACGTCATCACCCGGCGCGCTACTGAGGGACAGGCCGTGAAGCCTGTTTCTCAGTAGATTCGAGCACCGGAGGGAAGCAGACGCCCCGGCAGGTGGGGGGGTCCCCCCACCCGAAACCCTACCACCAAGCCACCCATCCCCACCAAAACTCAGCCTGGACTTACTGGGTCTATCGCCGCTTGCCGCCGCGTGACCCCCCCGCAGCCTCGGTTTGCCCCCGCTGTCCCCCGGTTGGCCCGGATCGCCCCAGGTTTCCCGGTTAGGACCAGGAAACCCCAGGCGATCTGGTCACCCTACGTCATGTAACTTTAACAGTTGTAGAGAAAAGAGAATTTCAGTCGGTGTCATTTGTATGCAATTAGTACTTGGTGAAATTCCCTCTTCATCACAACAGTTAAAGTTATAGGCACTATACTAGAGTGACCAGATACAAAAGAAGGCAGGGGCCCTGCAACTTTAACTGTTGTGATGAAGAGGGAATTTCACCAGGAACTAATGGCATACAAGTGACACCGGCTGAAATTCCCTTTTCTCTACAACTGTTAAAGTTACATGAGCCCTGTCCTCCTTTTCATATGGTCAGCCTATTCTTGTACTCAATCAGAACAAAGCTTACAATGAACATATGCAGTCTACTGTTGCACTATGGGAAGACCTGGGCACAAGTTTGACTGAGTTGGAGAATAGGAAATTGGCTAAACATATTATCCAGGTTGCAAGGTTTTTTTCATTCAACCAAAATGGCTTCATGCAGGCCTGGCCTTAACAGTGGTATGTTCAGAACAGCAGCCACGAGAGGAGAGTGGGGAACATGTGACCTGCCAGATGAATAGCAAGTCCCATCATCCTTCATTATTGGCTCTGCTGATGGGAGTTGCCTTCTGGAGGGCCACACATTCCTCACCCCTGCAGTAGACCCTAGAGACAGTAGATAAGTAGATTTTTCAGTCAAGGTATGATAAAGTTGCTTTTAAATATTTTGCTGAGTAGCAAACCCTTTGCCTATTATTGTGAATCTCTAATTGAACATGTCTTTGAAGATAGACAGGTTATGCTAAACAGGTTGTAGAAATGAAAATGGAAGGTCTGAGAAAGCAACAGACAGCAAAGTAACGAGATCTTCAAAAGATTGTTCCACTTGACAAAGTTATAAGTGTATTGATTTACATTTGAAAGGACAGAAAACAAAGTGCTCCTTATTAATCCTAATATTTTAGAAACAGTAACCTAGTATGAATCCCTCTGAAGAAAGGAAACACACACCTGACAGCTCTAAGAGTTTAGAAACATGGTAAGAAAGAGAATACAGACACAATGCTGGCACTCTCCAAATCTCATAGTTAGTAATGTCACTAGGAGGACAGAGTGTCTGAGTTTGCCATGAAAAGGATTTATATGCAGATCCCTGACTTAAGATCTTCTGAAATCTTGAATCCAACAGGATTCCCCCTGGACAGACTCTCTATTTAATTTATTTTTAATCTTTAATGTGTTTCATATTTGTGTTGATTCAGGACATAATAAGAGCCAGATTATATTCTCTTTGGCATTTGTAACCCTATCCTATACATCTTTAATTATTCTGTTATCAAACCATGTTTTATTACATATTGGGCATTTAGCTAAAATCCCGCAGCCGTACTGCAGCTTTGAATTCTGGTGTCTTCGCAGTTTTAACAATCAACACAATGCATGCGCTCCCCACCCCCACCCACCCCATTTTTGCCAGCTCCTTTCCATATGTTTCAGTTATACCGCCAGCAGACAGTGCTGCTTTATTGTATGATTTTGATTTATTATAGTATTTTTAGGCTTTTATAAAATGGTGGATTTCTGCTTGAAAACAGTGGGAGAGGCACTGGAGGTTGATGGCGCCATGAAAAAGACCCACAAATGTCTGTTAGTAACCAGTGATGAGCATGCAATAAATCACTCATGTGGAAAAGCCCACTATCACCTAGCAGAGTGCTGAGGTCAAACACTTACAAAAGAGTAGTAATTATTATAATCTTAAACTTGAGTCTGTGGCTAAAGCATTTGCCATATATCAATTATAGGAAATGTTTCATCTCTTTTAAAAGTATTAAATAAATACGAGGCAAACCTGAACACTCATAAAGCAGGACTTTTTGTATCAAGG
Source organism: Anniella stebbinsi (assembly GCA_029215795.1). Lineage (NCBI taxonomy): Eukaryota > Metazoa > Chordata > Lepidosauria > Squamata > Anniellidae > Anniella > Anniella stebbinsi. The sequence goes on along the minus strand of JARDYH010000005.1, from coordinate 85,064,422 downwards.
TTTAAGACTTTCCATTTTAAGGAAATGAGGTATTTTTCTAAGGTCCCCTCTACAAGGATTCGCTTTTGCGCCCGGTTAGGCGATTATGCGCATAATCGCTGAAGCGCATTTACGCCTAATACCTCTGCACGAGAGGCGGTGAGAGGCGGCGAAGCGCATTAACGGATGACCAAAATGCGCTTTACAAGTAGTTAATGCGCATAAGCGCTTGTTCACATAGGCAAAATGCACTTTAACGGCCGGAGCAAAATAAAACTCGCTATTTAACGCGCATTCGATAATGCGCATAATTGGAGAGATAACGCGCCTCTACGCCCGATTTGCGCTCCATTCTTGTAGAGGTAAATTTTTTTAAGCGCCTTGAAAGAGCTTTAAACCTCTCTTGTAGAGGCAGCCCAAGCCACTATTTGAGAAAGTTTTATGTTAACAAAGAAAATTCTTGAAGCTAAATGGTATGACTGCAGCCAAAGTTCCTTTCTGGTTATTTGATTTTCCATTGATCAACTGTCAAAACATGTTTGAATACACTTCAGGCTTTATATTCTAACTTTCTGAGGGATACAGCTACCCTTAACAGATGCTTTATGACAGTTGCTTCTTTGGTGAATGTGTGCATACTATACAGAATAAGAGATGTTTCAGAATTGTCATTTGGGGTGAATCTTCATTTTTTTTAAAGAGATGGTTTTCTTCTTGTAGTTGTTTAGAAATACAATGGGACATATCTAAATTTGCCATTGGCAGAGGGAACAAGAATCCAGTGGACATTTCCTGCTGGAAAAAGAGGGAGTGGCAGAAATTTCTGCTGTTTCTTCCATTCCCTACAGCCCCCAGAATCACCTCATACTCAATATTGGAGGGCCTCCAGAGCAGATTTTTAGAAGCATGCAAATCTTCTGGGAGGAGAGGGAATCAGCAAAAAAACAACAACTCCCCCCTCTTCCACCTACAGGGCCATACAGTTTGTGGAGTTCAAAAATACTGGACCCAATCCAATAAATATAAACAACATGGGTCAGAACAGAATCCTGAACCACTGTCTTCTAAGGGTATAAGAACATAAGAAAAGCCATGCTAGATCAGACCAAGGGTCCATCCAGTCCAGCATTCTGTTCACACAGTAGCCACCCAGCCACCCTCAGGAAACCCATAAGCAGGACATGAGTGCAACAGCACCCTTCCACCCATGTTCCCCAGAAACTGGTGTACATAGGCTTACTGCCTCTGATACTGGAGGTAGCATATAGTCATCAGGTCTCGTAGCCATTAATAGCATTCGCCTTCATGAATTTGTCTAACCCCCTTTAAAGCCATTCAAATTGATGGCCATTACTACATCTTGTGGAAGCAAATTCCATAGTTTAATTATATGCTGTGTGAAGAGGTACTTCCTTTTATTAGTCCTGAATCTCCCACCAATCACATTCATGGGATGAAGCATCATGAAAGAAGGAGAAAAATGTCTCCCTGGCCACTTTCTCTGCACCATGAATAATTTTGTACAATACTATATATTCTTATTTTCTTTCTTATAAATGGTTAATTCACCTACAAACAAAACACAGCTTCTGTTTGCACTTAAATATACTAGTTAAACTAGCTTGTTTGAGCTGAGCTCTAGAAATTAACAAATATCAATGAAATGAGTACTCTTACCGTTGATATATACATGTGCAGAAAGTGGTGCTGAACAGCTACCAATAAGTATATATTTATTTATATTTAATACAATATTATTACATATTTATTTATATCTAATATATATTGTATTAGATATGAATGTAATACGAATACTGCTCTTCACTCACAAATTATTTCTGCAAAATAAAAGGTTGTGCAGCCCAATCCTATGTATTTTAACATAGAAGTAACTCCCACTAAATGTACAGAAAAAATGCAGCCAAAAGCTCCAAAGATCCTTTTTTTTCAATTTACCTATATATCTGAACCCTTTGAAACATCCCTTTTATTGGTGCTTGATTAATTCATTGTTTTATTTCTTTTCTGTAGATTTTTGTAATATGATGTTAGATGACCTCACTAATTCTAATAGGAAAGGAAATTACATTTATACACCCAAATCCTTTTTCACTTCAAACAGAAATGAGGCTAAGCAAATGTGTGCCAATTTCCCCCCTTTTGGAAACCGACCACATTTTGAAGCAAGATGGTGCTAAACATATGTAAAGCTTGCAGAACACAGGTCTTAATGAAAGGATTATTGGAAGGAGATCCAGTAGCTTCAAATGCACCATGCAATTTAAAATACCTCTCCAGAGATAGCACTTAACTCAGCCTTTGATATAATGACCTACTTGCCGCCAGTGTTACTGTTAATATAATATGCATATACTTTGTCTTCCATTGTGCACTGCCAAAAGCAGTAGTTTTAAGCAGAAGTCCCTAAGTCAGGAAAGAAAGAAAATACAAAAGCCAAAGATGAGAAAACTCCTGTAGCGGTAATATCTCCTGTAAAGGTAATATGTAGGGGTAATATAACTGGCCATAAAATTTTAGCTGTTGGGCAGTAGAGAAATGTATTAGATAGATGGAAAGATGGACAGACAGACAGACAGACAGACAGATATTTCCTTCCGGTTCCTACCAAGGGGTTCCCTAAATCTTTAGAATGACATTATTCACTTATATTTATTATTTTTATTCCACTTCAAAAATGTATATAGCACTTTTCAAACTAGTTTTAAGGCAGTGCAGAGTACAAAACTTACAACACAACACTAGAAACAACCAATGCCAAGAAAAACAACATCAAAATACAAAGGCAGCAGAGCAGAAGATCAGAACTCACTAAACAGAGGCTTTTTCCCCCCAGAAAAGAAAGGTTTTAACTTGGGCAGAAGAAGGGGGCTTCTCTGGCTGTCACAGAGAATCCTGTTTCTGATGACGACCAACCTGAGCTCCATGAAGGATGGAATCTGTTGTAAGCCTTGTTGTAAGTAGTGAATGCCAGAGAAGTTCATATGGGAAAAGACATACCCTGAGATAATCAGTAATTGGGACATTTTGGACTTTAAAGGTCAAAATCAGCCCTTTGAATTGTGCACAGAAATAAAGTGGCAAACAGTACAGAAATGTTAAAATATCTGAGAATGACAGCTGAAGCCTGTCAGTAGGCAAGCTGCAGCATTTTGTACTAGCTGATGTTTCCGAACAGTCTTCAAAGGCAGCACTATGTAGACTGTATTATAGTCACCAAAGTCACCAAAGCATAATTGACCATGGCTAGGCCTTAACCTTCCAGCAATGGATGTAGCTCCATATCTGCTGGATCTGGCAGAAGGCAGGCTCAGGAACAGCAAAACCCTGGTCATCTTGGAGTAATGCCAGGTCCAACAGTACCTCTCAAATACAAACCTTTTTCTTAGAGGAGAATACAGCTCCAACTCAAAAGGTTGTATTAAAGGATGAAAATTCATATGAAAAAACAGAGGGAGGCAATTCCAGTTCAAAGAGAAATATTTTATAGTTTTAATACAATCTATTCCCTATAGTAGCGTTAATGAAATGGGACTGGGTCCAACATCATTGTTCCACCAATAGAATGAGACTTCCCTGGCCTCTCCTCCCACTAAAATCCCTTGACTGCCCTCCAAACCTCAAGCAAATCCAGAGCGGATTTAGAGGATGTGGAGTGGGGAGGTAAGTTATATATTGCTTGTAGTATCTCTTCTACTTGGAGAATGACAATCCTGAATCCTATCCTATGGTCAGCCAGGGTCTGCATCCAGGGCTACCACTGACCACTAGTCTGTTTCCACAGGCCCAGGCAGCTGATTCTGGGAAGGGCTTGACTGGAATGTTGATGTTTTGTAGCCTATCCAAGATGGGGCATGTGGCCAACCACCTCATTCTTCAAGCCTGGACAGTTCCGGTTAGGCTGAACATGGAACAATGGGTACTAGAGATGTTATCTCTTGCTGCCTGTGAGAAAGGAGTTTACATAAAATGAAATTTGACAGAGTGCCATGATGAGATTATATGCCTTCATATTGTACAGAGTTTTATGTTTCCCTTGCCACTCACTCCGAAGTCTCTTCCGACGGGAGGTGTTCGCAGGATGGTAGGTATTTTAGCAGAACACATTTCCTAGGGAATTATCTCCTTCTATTCCTCAAGATAAAACTTCAGCAACTTCTCTTGCAGATTATTGCGGGGGAGGGGGAGAGAGAAAACTCCAATAAGAATGCTAAAAGAATATTATTTCATCCCTAGGATTTCCACTAATATATACTGGTGCTTAGTTTTATCAATTGTGGGGACCTGGTACGAAAAAGGCTTTAAACTGGCCATCAGTGCCAGCTCCAGGATTTTGTGGGCCCTTGGACTAGACACTCTCAATAGGCCCTCCCTCTCAGAGAATCTACCTTCTCACTGACATCATCCCCAGTTGGTATTGCTCATGCTCATTCACTTTTTCATTATTGCTACCACTTGCTTGCTTGACAGGCAGAAAGGCAAGGAGCAAGCAGTCAGTGGCATCTACTGCTCCTTCTCCTCACCACCACTATTGTCTGAGCCACAGCAAGAGGCAGAGGAGCAAGCAGGTTGCAATGGTGAAGAAGAAGAAGTCCAGGGATTCTTGTCGGTGGACCCCTGCTGGGGTGTGGGCCCTTGGCAGGTGCCCAAATGTGCCTACCCTTGACACTGCCCCTGCTGCCCCATGAAGGATTGCATGGATGGGACTGGTTCTTTTTAACAATAATGGAGAAAGACATGTCTGACCTGCAAGAACAGCTGGAAAATATAATTTTTAGCAATGGACTTGTAACTGTCTTGGAGACCCTCAGAGGCAGATGAAAAAGCAAGTGGAAGTGTCTGAATCCTCCTCACCTTTAAGATTCCAGGGGAAGGGCCCTGCTCTAAGATCCTTCCAGTCAAATTAGCCAGAATATGGAACTAGACCTTATTTAATACTGGCCTCATTGTTAGGGACTTCATTCTCTAAGGAACCTGTCTTTTCTATTAGAAGAGGCTGTTAGCCATTAGAGCAGGCTTTGGGTTGTTTTATAATGTGTTGTATTAGTTTTAACCATACCACGTGTGTTGGTTTTAAACCCCATTCAGTCATCCTTTAAAGAAAGGTGAGATTTTAAAAATGCTATTTTAAAAAATTACACAACACCTAAAATAATACGAATCTCAACAGTTTTTCACTATCAGAGTCTCACTAAAGGGTCAGTGTTTATGTCAAGAGGAAGAAAAGCAGAAAACAAAGTCACTAAATTTGGTTATACAGACAAAAAAATTCACTCCCCTTTGAGAAGCAAAATATCTGGCAAAGCTATTACAATTATAAAGGCTCTCTGTGCTATTTGACATGACAGCATGAAATACGATAACAAATCAGAAAGGTTTCCTTTGGGGAAAATAAATCTGTGTACCCACTTTATTACATTCAGCAAAGGCTAAGTAAGCCATACAAGATACTTCCAAAGACTACTTTAATAACTGATTGGGGGGGGGGGGGGTGACTACAGTCCTTGAACAACCCCAGTTTGTCTAGGCAAATTGGCATTTGCTTATCCTGATATCCCAAACATTTGAAAAGATTATAATTTTATTATTTCTTTGTGTACCCAGCTTTGCATTTGGCCATAATCAGAAGTCACATCTTCTGTGATGTCTTTCCAGGCCCCCTCCCTGTTCCTCTGCAATGTTATAAGGGCAAAGAACAGGAAATGTAGGCAAATAGAGTTAGGTCAGAGGAGAACCACCAAAAAGACCATGATAGGGTTAGAAGTCAGAACCAATGGGGAAAAGGCTAAAGAAACTAGCCATTTCTGATGGAAGGGGCCAAATGTGACCTTGAAATCTACACCTCCAAGTCTGTGTACATCATGTATTGTTTTATACTGTTTGAATTAATGTTATCAGTATGTCACCCCGAGATCTCAATCATATAGGGCAGGATACAGATGTTTTAATGAATAAGGTTTAGACTTACAGCGGCTTTTCCCCTCTGCAAGGGTGGGGGACCTATTAAGATGGTCCGCTCCCGGCGGCTAATGGATCCGGATGGTTTCCAGAGGGCTCTGGGGAGTTTTCCGGCTGATAGGGCTGGCTCTCCTGTCGAAACCCTGGTTGATCTGTGGAATGCAGAAATGATCCGGGTGGTGATACGATTGCTCCTGAGTGCCCTCTCCTGTGTAGAGCTCGTACGGCTCCATGGTATACCCCAGAGCTGAGAGTAATGAAACAAAATAGGAGACGGCTTGAGGGCAGATGGAGACGAACTCCTGATGGATGCAATCAAACACTGGTAAGTGCCTATAGTAAGGTATATTCAGGGGCAGTGAGGGAGGCAAAAAAGCAATACTTTGCTGCCACCATCAAATCATCGATCTGCCGCCCAGCGGAGTTTTTCAGAGTTGTCCAGGGGCTATTACATGCCGGCCCCAAGGATGTGCTACAGCCATCTGAGGCCCGCTGTACTGAATTTGCTAGGCACTTCCAGAATAAAATCTTGGGCATCCTCCAGGACTTGGACTCCAGTGTTATAGCAGGTGAATCTAGTGAGGTGTCCAGAGCACAGGCTTGTCCTGTTTTCTTGGATGAGTTTCAGTTGATACAGCTCGAGGTTGTTGTCAAGGTGCTTGGACGGGTTCGTGCAACCACCTCTGTATTGGATCCTTGCCCCTCTTGGCTAATAAAAGCTAGCAGGGATGAAACAGCCAGCTGGGCCAGGGAAGTGATTAATGCCTCTCTACGAGAGGGAGTGGTCCCAGGCCGCTTGAAGGAGGCGGTAGTGAGACCACTCCTGAAGAAATCTTCCCTAGACCCCGAAAATCTTAATAACTATAGACCTGTGGCACATATTCCATTCCTGGGCAAGGTCCTTGAGCGAGTGGTTGCGAACCAGCTCCAGGCACTCTTGGATGAGACTGATTATCTGGATCCATTTCAGTCCGGCTTCAGGCCTGGTTTTGGCACGGAAACAGCCTTGGTCGCCCTGTATGATTACCTATGTCGGGAGAAAGACAGGGGGAGTGTGACTCTGTTGATTCTCCTTGATCTTTCAGTGGCTTTCGATACCATTGACCATGGTATTCTTCTGGGACGACTGGCTGAGTTGGGAGTGGGAGACACTGCACTGCAGTGGTTCCGCTCCTACTTGGCGGGGCGGCTCCAGAAGGTGGTGCTTGCGGGACATTGCTCGGCCCTGTGGAATCTCCAGTATGGGGTTCCACAGGGGTCAGTCTTGTCCCCCATGCTGTTCAACATCTACATGAAACCGTTGGGAGTAGTCATCCGGAGTTTTGGGATGCGTTGTCATCAGTACGCTGATGACACACAACTCTGTTTCTCCTTCTCATCTTCAGCAGGTGAGGCTGTGCTGAACCAGTGCCTGGCTGCGACAATGGACTGGATGAGGGCTAACAAACTGAAACTCAATCCAGACAAGACTGAGATGCTGTTAGTGGGTGGTTCTGCATACCGGATGGAGGGTCTTCAACCTGTTCTGGATGGGGTTGCACTCCCCCTGAAGGAGCGGGTTCATAGCTTGGGGGTTCTCCTAGAACCATCTCTGTCACTTGAGGCTCAGGTGGCCTTGGTGGTACGGAGTGCCTTCTACCAACTTCGGTTGGTGGCCCAGCTACGCTCCTATCTGGACAGGGATAACCTGGCTTCAGTTGTCTATGCTCTGGTAATCTCTAAATTGGATCACTGCAATGCACTCTACGTGGGGCTGCCTTTGAAGACAGTTCAGAAGCTGCAGCTTGTGTAAAATGCAGCAGCCAGAGTGATAACAGGAACCAGAAGGTTCGAGCATATAAGACCTACTCTGGCCCGCTTGCATTGGCTGCCTATACGTTTCTGAGCCCAATTCAAGGTGCTGGTTTTAACCTATAAAGCCTTACACAGCTTGGGACCACAATACCCGACACGCACCTACCCGTACACTACGATCAACATCGAAGGTCCTCCTCCGGTTGCCTACTCCAAGGGAGGCACGGAGGGTGGCAACAAGGGAAAGGGCCTTTTCAGTGGTGGCCCCCAATTATGGAATGATCTCCCTGACGAGGCTCGCCTGGCGCCAACATTGTTATCTTTTCGGCGCCAGGTCAAGACTTTCCTCTTCTCACAGGCATTTAACAGCATATGATGAGGGGTTTTGTGTTGTTGTGTTGTTGTTGTGCTTTGACCCAGAAGGATATTGTAATTTTAACTTGTTTTTATGCTTTATGCTTTTAAATTTTGTATATTGGTGTTTTAATTGTTCAATGTTTTTAATTTTTGTAAACCGCCCAGAGAGCTTCAGCTATGGGGTGGTATATAAATAGAATAAAATAAATAAATAAATGAATAAAATAAGAAAATTTTAACCCAGCTCTTCAGTCGGTAAGGCTCTTAGAGAGACTTGCATAAGGTCAATAAAAACAATTACAAAACATTGCATAGTAAAACATACATACAAAGCTGTGCATCTTCAGTTTATATAATAGAGATCTGCTGGTTGCCTTACTCCAGAGTAAATCCCATTGATTTCGACTGCATTTACATCTAAGTCAGACTAAAATCCTATGCAGGCTTACTTTTGAGTAAACCTCATTGAACAGAGAGAGGCCTTTTCCGCACCAGCCATTTTTCGAGGGGCTGCCCCTGCCTTCTTGCGGAGAGTCCACATAACGCACAGAGCATTCCACAAGCAGGCAGGGGCCAGCTCTCCATTTTCCCAGGAGTTCACGGAACGCTTTTATCCCAGTTCATTCCCTGCTCCCGGGAGGGAAGCGAGATGGGCAGTTGGTATGGCTGCCCATTCCGGGCACAGCCGCGCTTACCTGCGAGTAAGCGCGGCTGCACCGATGGCCACGGAGCCACATCACACGGCTCCGACACCATCAGGAGGGGGGACAGCGAAATCACCATCCCCAGGATGGCAGGGGGAAGGGGGCTGGATCATGTGCAGTTTTTTTTTTAAAAAAATAAACTAACCTTTTGCACATGAGCGCTTGTGCGCACCTCCGCGGATCTTTTTTTTAAAAAAAAATAATGGCCGGCACAACTTGCGCAGCCCAGGAGAAGCCCGGGCCACTGCACTGTGGTTTCCCTGCTTTCTGCCCTCTGCCCCTATGGTGCGGAAAGGGCCTAGAAACTTACTTCTGAGTAAACAGGTATAGAACTGACTTTTACTAGTGTGGTCACTCAGAACCTTTTTTAAAAAAAGAAGTGCCCTGCAACCCTATGCATACTTCTGAGGTCTTACCAGCAGACCTCTATTTTATGAACTGGAGATGCACAGCTTCACATGATGAAAAGGAAAGGAAACGCGATCCTTCACAAATGTAAAGAGGTGGAAGAGTGCAAGGGATACGAGGAACAACAGGCTACGGGAGTTCTCAGTGGGTTCTCTGTTGGGGCCTCAGCAAACACCTGACAATGCCAACCTCTAATGCTGGTCCCCATTGTGTCTAAATGGTTGGAAATGCAACTTGTATACTAAAATATAACTACAAATATAAACGCGCAAATCATTGCAACAATGGGCACTCTAGGATTCCTTTTGCTCGTTCCCTTTTACTTGCATTATTTATCTTAGGTATTTTTAAATATGCTTTAGAACTTACAAGACTGCTCCAGGTTGGATTACCCTGAAACATTGATGATAGGAAACTTAGGGTGACCATACGAAAAGGAGGACAGGGCTCCTGTATCTTTAACAGTTGTATAGAAAAGGGAATTTCAGCACGTGTTAGTTGTATGCATGCAGAATCTGGTGAAATCCCCTATTCAGCGCAACAGTTAAAGCTTCAGGAGCCCTGCCTTATTTTGGATCTGGTCAAGAGGGCATGATTCCTGCAGGGTTTTTAAATTAAATTTCATTTATTTATTAAAACATCTGTATCCCCCCTATATCACTTTAATTGTTGTGAATGAAGAGTGAATTTCACCAGGTGCTGCATGCATACAAATGACACCTGCTGAAATCCCCTTTTCTATGCAACTGTTAAAGATACAGAAGCCCTGTCCTCCTTTCCATATGGTCACCCTAGGAAACTGGGTGTTTAAATTAATCAAATGACACATTATTTTAATACGTGTTAAACCACTATATTTCTATCCATTCATCTCTATACATATGTACATTACCTACCTACATATAGCTTGACTTCCCCCTTGCCTGTGCTCACTCTAGGCGAGGCAAAGCTAGGGGCAGGACAGAGACCATATCCCAACGACCTGGGCAGCTGGGAGAAGCAAAGCAACTTGGGGAGTCTTCCTCCCTACTGGGCCTTGCCCAGGCCATTGATTTGTGGATGGCTGGGGAAGTGGGGGGAAACAAAGTGTGATAGCAGCCACTTCTGTGGCCAGTGAGAGCTCCTAGAACTGCAGCTACGCTAGAGATAGTGGGCCTCTGCAACTGAAATGGGAGGAAGGAACTAGTACATTCAGAAGAGAAAGCTGGGCAGATCGGAAGGGAAGAAGTGAGAGGAAGAAGTTCTCTCCTCTCTGCTCATCGAATCTGAAGGAACAGTTAGCATTGTACAACAGCACAAAATTGACTCGTATTCATGTCCTTAGTATCCCGCAGCAACACTGACAAGTATCTTAAGATATTGGTGGGGGGGGCTTTCCAGTATTCCTGAAGTATTCAGTTTATCCCATTTGGGTCTGTTCTCATTAACCTAAGACACTTGCTGCAAAAAACTTTACTATTTACCTCAGTCAAAGCCTAAATGATACGCAGCACAACTCAAGCAAATAGCAGCAGACATTCCACAGAGTAGAGCGACCATATGAATCTTTAACAGTTGTACTGAAAAGGGAATTTCAGCCTTGTAATTTGTATTCGTGCAGGACCTGCTGAAATTCTCTTTTCTATGTAACTGTGAAAGATGCAGGAGCCCTGTCCTTTTTTTCATATGTTCACCCTACACAAGAGCTGTCCTGTATACCTCAAGTTGTATTTCCTTGTTTATTCTATCAAATCTCTCTCTGGTGGTTCTTTATCTACCAATAGCATGCCATATAATTTTAGAGAAGTACCATTACCAGTTGAGAGGCTGCTCACAAACTGCTGTTACAGGCGTGACATTTAACAGGAGAGGTTGCTTAATGTTGACAACGGCTAGCTATGCTTCAAAACTTCTGTTTCTTTCTCCGCTTAGGATAATGGGCCTGTTCCAAACAGAAGACCAGCAACCTTTTCTCCTGGAGGAAGTCCAACAGACAACAAGCAGATATCAAACCTGCAGTACAATAACCCTACACGGCTGTATGCAAACAATGCAGATTCCAGTTTACCTTCACAAATGAGTGGTCTCCATATCACAACTTCCCCAAGGTAGGAGGGCCAAACTAGACCTGACAATAGAGGTGCTTTTAGAAATATCTTAGGGTGACCAGATAAAATCCAGGTCAGGGCTCATGTAACTTTAACAGTTGTAGAGAAAAGGGAATTTCAGCCAGTGTCATTTGTATGCAATTAGTTCCTGGTGATATTCCCTCTTCATCACAACAGTTAAAGGTGCATGCACTATACTAGAGTGACCATATACAAAAGAAGGCAGGGCCCCTGCAACTTTAACTGTTGTGATGAAGAGGGAATTTCACCAGGAACTAATTGCATTCAAATGACACTGGCTGAAATTCTCTTTTCTCTACAACTGTTAAAGTTACATGAGCCCTGGCCTGGATTTTATCTGGTCACCCTAAATATCTGTCATGGGGGCTGGCACGACTATACTGTGGGAGCAAAGGTGTTAATCCTTTCCCATACTCTATTTTCCAAATTTAAAAAAAATCCCAGTTTCTCTCTTTTCTTTTCATCCACTCTCCCACTCATACACCAAAGCTGTTATTTGCTTTTGTTCGAAAAGCAGCAGCAAATAAGCTGATCTGCATGTATACTGAAAACATATCATGTTCCCAATACTCCCACTCTGATATCACAATAGACCCAATCATGCAAATGCTTGCATGTTTTGTTTAAAGGAAACAATCTGTTTAAACTGTTAGAACAGCCTTCTCCAACATGGTGCTATCCAGATATTTTTTGACTACATCTCCCAGTATTCCTGACTACTGGCCATGCTGCCTGGGACTAATGGGTATTGAAGTCCACAACACCTGGAGGATGCCAGGTTGAGGAAGGCTGTGTTAGAACAGCTAAGTAGCATGTCAAAGACCTGTTTAAATGGTAACTTGGCAAAGAATATATAAGATTCACCCTGGAACATCCCCCATGTATATATCAATCCACGTGAAAACTTGACATGAAGCAGAATTGCAAAACGATTTAGAATTGCTAAATCTTCACATTGAATGGACATAGGGGAATTATTTTAAAATGGCAGGAGACATACATTTTTGTAATAAATGAATATTCAGGCTTGAAAGTGAAACCAATCTGTTCCAGATAGATTCAGTTAGACATTTTGGCCTATGGTAACATCCTTCACATAGCAGTAGACTTAGGGTGACCAGATAAAATCCAGGTCAGGGCTCCTGTAACTTTAACAGTTGTAGAGAAAAGGGAATTTCATCCAGAGTCATTTGTATGCAATTAGTTCCTGGTGAAATTCCCTCTTCATCACAACAGTTAAAAGTGCATGCACTATACTAGAGTGACCATATACAAAAGAAGGCAGGGCCCCTGCAACTTTAACTGTTGTGATGAAGAGGGAATTTCACCAGGAACTAATTGCATACAAATGACACTGCCTAAAATTCCCTTTTCTCTTCAGCTGTTAAAGTTACAGGAGCCCTGACCTGGATTTTATCTGGTCACCCTAAGTAGACTAGGACCAACTACAGAAGTGTGCACACTGAACATCACACAAATAACATCTTGTGGAAACAGAGAAATTGAAAAACAAAAGAATGAAAAGATCACAAAGATGAAGCAAATCACATGTTTTGCTTACACTATTTTCAAGGTGCAGAAATCATGTGTGGTACCAGGCATGCACACTCGAAGTTCTGTCCTGACTCCTACCATGTGAAGAACATTACTGTGGTCTTAGATGTTTGTTCAGACAGAACAGGAAATATACCTCAACCCCAGGTGGAATAAGTAAACCAGTAAAACAGTTAGAATAAGTAAACTGGTAAATATGTACAATATCCAAAAGCCTAATGATGCAACTTTGGTCCTGTTCAGACAACCTGATAAGCCATGGTTAGGCTGCTAGCCCATTTGCAGCAAATAGTTAGTGAGCATGTTTAAACCATGGTTATATAGCCACCATGGTTAGGAACGGTTCACACAATGTGATAAATTATGGCTCACATGACACGCTAAACCATAATGTTTAGCTCCAAATGCTTAACCACCGTGGTTTAAAGTGTTGTCTGAACGGGGTCTTTATCTCTCTAGACTAAGAGCTTCTATACATTTAAAAACAATTTTGCTAACTTACTGGGGCTTTCTGCTTCCACTTTCTTTCTGACATTACGATCGTTGACATTACACAGGTGGCCACATGGTTTGAATTGAATGCTTCCTCTCCTTGTGTGCTCTATTCACTTCAATCAAGCATTGCCATCTAGTGGCGGAATTATAGCACAACACCAACTTTACACAGGGCCAATTTTGTGGTGGTTTTTTTTTTAAAAAAAGCTGATTCATTTTCTCACACATATTCACAATGTAAACCACTACAGTGTCTCCACCAATTCAGGCTCATAGTCATGGAGCTTGCCAAGCCAACAATAAGACACAAGTACATATACACTTGTAAAAGATATCTTATATCATACTAAAAGGACCATTAGGGTGCAAACCTATCAATTGGAAGGAGGAAAGTCCACTTGGGTCTGCAAAGGCAGTGGACGCCCCTGCGTCCAGCCCTCATGGGCCCAAGCGGATGCACCTGGTGCTGGGACAGACCTGAGCCTGAGTGCTCATGAGCCCCCAAGAGCACATGGGCATAGGTTTGCTCTAGCTACTGTATTGCACCCTTTCCCCCCATTATGTTAATGGTGGCAGCCATTAACACAGTGGGGGGAAATAGCAATTTCCCCAGCTTTGGGGAAGTCACGCATTTTTCCCCTCCAGCTGATGGGGGCCTTAAAGGCCCTATTAACACTTGCATTAATACCCCCATCAGGTAACAGATAACAGGAAATGCGAGACTTGCCCAAGGCTGGGGAAATTGCATATTTCCCACCTCCATGCTAACAACAATAACAAACAGCCTATTTGCTAGAGAACTATAACTTCAAACTATTACAAAAATTTCCCCAATTTTCATAAACGCTACGTAACACATAATGTCCAAACACCTACATTTTTTTTCAAACAATATTCACAGCACTGTAATTGATACTTTGTTTCAGCACATAACTATCCAGTCTATCTCCTCATTTAGATCCACTGGAAATTTATTATTATTATTATTATTATTATTATTATTAATAATAATAATAATAACACCTTTTGCCCAATAGTCTTCCATTGGAATGGATTCAATTCAGTTCTTTGTATAAAAACATTACCTTCCTGCTCAAAACAGTCCATTTAGATATTAGCAACTCATGGTAATTCCAGCAACCCATGCTAGTTCCTAAAATTTGCCAATAAAATGTGTGTCCTTTTACGATATCAGTTTGGGAGTGAAAAATGCCCAGCACATTTCAGGATCAAGGGGTAAAACATTGTCAGATTCATCACCATTGAAGCCTGTTACCCAGTGGCCACCAGCTGGCAGTTGACAATTTCCCCCCCAAAGGCCCTCTGGGAGCTTTGAGTAGTGGCAGTGGAGTGGCTCTGGGGGTGGGGGTAAATGCCCATGAATTTTGGCCTCAGCCTTCCACATTCAAAGATATCACCCCCATTTTACCACCCATAAATGGGATGGTAAAATAGGATTTCTGTTCAGTCTTAGTTTTGAGGCCGGCTTCTTAAGCCTCATATGGTTATCATTTATATCTAGTGTTTCAGCGTTGTTTAAACCTTGGGGCTTTTCCTAAAATATATATGTAGATACTTCAGAAAATGTGGAGAAGGAAACTGGGTTACATGGAAGTGTTTTAGATTTTTTAACATGCACACTTGGGACCATGTTTGGCAACAACAAATAGTGGCACAAATGCCAGATATTTTTCAATGGATGGAAGACTTCCAAGTCCTTCAGTAATTTAATTTAATGCATTTTTTTTTAAAAAAATGATCCATGTGTGGCACAGTAACTCACAATGAATTGCAGCAGCAGCTGCCCGGCCTGTGATGCAAATGTTCATTGGTCACTGTTAAGCCTTGTTGCACAGTAGCAAGTGAAGTGGGGAGCATACCCCTTTGCCCTCCATAGTTTGTGCAATTCTTTCTGCATAATAGGCTATGTACGGGAAGAAAACCCTAGTGCAGGAAAAGAAGCCATACTTAAGGGAATCTCCATTAAAGTAAACATAGGATTTGTTTATGGATGAATTGTAATGATCGAACTCAATGGCTCAATTCGGACGACACGATAGTCAATGGTGGCTTGACTAACCCTAACCCTAGGGGATACTCCCCACACAACATGGTAATAAATAATCAACTGTGGTGTGGATGAGGATCAGCGCTAAGTTGCCTATGGCAGCATTTGGATGACACAATAGTCAAAACAATTGACGATCGTTTCCCCCACACCAGTTGTTTATTGTGTCGTCCGAATTGAGCTAATGTTTTGTAAAACAAAAGTACTAGAAAACGTTGATTAAAAACCTCACAGTTTACAAAGGATTTTCTTTCTCTGTTGAATTCTTGACTTAGTTCCTCTGTGGTGTGTGCAGATGTTAGTTGGCCTCTCTTTTGTATTTAAAAAGTGCTGACCCTTCAAGGTCCCTACCAAGAAACAGAAATGGAATTGACATGGACTCAGATGTGTACAAAATGCTGCAGGATTACGAAAAGCCAGTTTCAGAACCTAAGCAGTCAGGATCCTTCCGATATCTACAGGGCATGTTGGAAGCTGGAGAGAATGGTAAGGAATAAACCATTCTTGTTTTCAAAAATGTGTTTTAAAAAAACCCTATCCCACTTTATTTTAAAATTCAAAGTAGCTTACAACTAGTGTAGCATAAAAAATTATTACATGCAACAATAAAGGGGTGGAATACGGATGAACTGAAGTTATCGTTTGGATGATCTTCATGGGTGGGGGAGAGAAGTCAGGCTCCTGAACAAAGGGCATGAAAACACTGGTTTTTTAATGATTTGCATTGCACATTGCTTGATGGGGTGGGAGGACTTATCTTATGTGCTGGGGACTGGGTGGCTTTTTCTGTTTCTCTCGTTTCTGCTGGTGCCAACAATGCCGCTCCACTCTTGGCCTCCTAACCACCATTTTCTAGCCTCCAAATAACTAGGAAACAGCATCAGTTTAGGAAAGTGTATGCGTGTGGGTATGCGCGCGCGTTGGGGTGGGGGGACATGACTGATACCACATGACAGATTTTTTTTGTAGGAAAAACATTGCATTTATATCCCGCCTTTTTCCTCCAAGGAACCCAAGGCGGTGTACATAATCCTCCTCCTCTCCATTTTATCCTCACAGCAACAACCCTGTGAGGTACGTTGAGCTAAGAGTCTGTGACTAGCCCAAAGTCACCCAAAGGGTTTTCATGGCCGAGTGGGGCTAGAACCCGGATCTCCCAACTCACCACATACCACAAAGACATGGTGGTCACCTGTGGTGACTGGCATATTTTTATAGCAGATATCACAAACCTAGCCTTGAGCGCAGAGGTCAAAGGAGGATGGACCAGCCAGATCCGGGACTGCTGTACTCCCAACTGAGGAACTGGACAGGGTTGCTGATATCAATCTGAAGATAGTGACCCTCCTGGAGGCCTCCTGGGGGCCATTTACGGACAACCAAGCCCAATTTAGCTGAAGAGTAAAGTACCTCCTTCTCCATTGCAGGCAGACCTCTTGTTTCTTCTGAACAGAGATTGATCAACAGCCTGATTAACCTATCTCCCAAAACATGTGGAGGGGGAATATTAAGAAAAGTTAATAAACATAACAAATGAATCAGATATTGTCCATCGCTCTCTGTTCAAACCTCACTAGCACAAAACCTAGAGACAAACAAGTTGTCCCAGAAATCAGGCAGACACAAGTCTCCACCACCACCCTGCCCAAATGCATCCCCCTCAGTCCTTCGTATTCTCCTCTTAATTTCCTAAAGGGTCAGTCTGCCCCCTCAGTTTCCAGGCCACTAGTCTGTTCTCTCTTCTAGAGATAAGATTCATCTTTTGACTAGACATCGATTGTCAGAGGCTTACAGGCAGCAGTTAGCAAAACAACATGGCCTTGCTATTTTCTGGCTGTCTCCAATGTTACAATCATGTTATGAGAAAAAGAAGGAGAGAGGTCAAGCAGGGAAACACAATCCTTGATTCATTATGGAGTCAGTGTCACTTAAACATAAGCAACACCTACTTGAGATGATAAGGGTATCAACCTTGCTTTGTAGGACACAACAGGCCACAGAAAGGAGGAAAAACACTGACCTGCAGGCCAGGGATCTTTAAAGATTCACACTCTTCAGGAGTTGGGTAGACTGGATGGAGGGACCCATAAGGCCTCAGTTCACCTTATGCCTTTGTTAGAGCAACCAAGTTGCTCCCTTAGAGCTTTCCATGGTGCTGATCTACTGCCCTGCCTAGCTAGTTAATCTCCTGGATAGCTGGTATGGATGAATCAGAACAGCAATTGCTATGTACTTTCCCCCAAAATGACACTGCATCCAGGACATTTGGAGTTAAGAAAATGGGTGCTAAGAGTAGAGCTGTGTTGTTGCCACTGCCAGCACAAATGGTTGAAAAATAAAAAGTTAAAACAACAACAACCCACCAGTCCAGTCTGTTACACAGAAGTTCAGGCATGCTGTCTCTTTGTCCACATATCATTGTGTTTTGTATTTTCATGCCTTGGGTTAAGAATCAATTTCATTCTGTAAGTTGCAGCAGAGCAACAGGCATAGAGAGATACCAGGAATGACACTAATGCCTTGAATGGCTGCAGCAGGGGCCAGCGTAATTGTGTACATGCTTCCAATGTTGATTAACTTAAACAGAGTTACTCCCATAAAACTAGGGAAGCATACACATGCCTACCTGACTGCCAAGTCATCACTTAGCCAGCTATTCAATGAGGGTGTCTTTAAATTGGCAAATCTAGACCAATATGGGCCAATCCTGAACTGTTCCTACCAACTAGACAGATCAATAGGTTTAGGTACCACTTGGGCCCTCCTCATGATACATTTTGTTTTTAATACCAATAGTTAATCATCTCTCACTGTAAAGATCTTGTAGTGTAAACCAGATAACATAAACTCAGTGAAGTAGTAAAAAAATGTCCCTGAACGCCCCTGAGTCAAACTATTGCTCTCTTTGTTCCGATCCACCCTGAGTTCAGAGCCATCGAGTTCTTTGTACTCTTTGTTCTGAAGCCCATAGATGCTGTGGAGTTTGGGCACCAGCCATTTTTTTTCTTTTTGCTTGGGCTTCCTTCACACATGCGGACCTTAGATCAGCTCACTTGGAATCTGCTTGGCTTCGAAAATTATTCCTCATGGTCCTTCCCTAGCACAACTCCTTGCTTCATTATGGTGCCTGCCCCACATTTCCAGGGCCAGAGTTCCCCATCCTTTCCTTGAACCACTTTGTGGCCTTGTTTGCCAGAGATCTGTTTGCCTCTCCTTACTCTGAAGCCAGGTAATTAGAACTGCTTATCTATTTCTTTTCATTTCCACCTCTAAATCTCTCTAGTTCTGCTTCACAATGCACCACCTTCACCAGCATTTGAGCTTTTCTGTACATGTCGTCTTCCAGCCCCAAGTCTTGCCATTTCTGTAGTATTTCCTTCCACTCATTTAGCAAATGCTAATTCTCTGAATCTCCACCTTTCTCTATGTCTATGTTAGGACTATAATACTAACCAAGCCATTGTTCTTTCTTTCTTCTTTCTAACATTTCTGTACTAATTGCTGAAACTCTCTGGGCAGTTTACAACAATTAAAGCCATAAAATACAACATGATAAAATACCATTTAAAAGTATCAGTATGTATGTATTTGTCTGAGGCTCAATGGTTACAGTTTTAAAAGTCTAAAAGGTTTAACATGACAATATAAAATAAAAATAAAAACCAAAATAAACCTAGCAGCAGTGCAGAGGTTTAAAATATAGTAACAGAGTTAAAACTGAAAGACTAAAATGCCTGGGAAAATAAGGTCTTCACCTGGTGCCAAAAAGAGTACAACTTACGTACCAGGCAAGTCTCTTTGGTAACATATTTGCATGTGTGTGTTAAGAATAAAATCTGTAAAAACAAGGTCTGTAATTTTGGACTGGACTGGTTGTTAGAGCTAATTTCCTCCACTTTAGAAGTAGCTATTCTCCACCGTCAAAACATGGCACATGAATTTGGTGTGTCTGCACCACACCTTGTTAAAAAAAAACCTTTAGTCCCACATTCATCATCACACATGTATAGGTGCAAGTTTGCATGAGTGTGTGACAGCAACCTCCCCACCACTTCCCCTGTAAATTGTAGGAATGCCCCTGAAATTTGTAGCCTGGGAACGTGTGAGAGGAGTCAACAGCAAGAAAGTATGCACCTGCTAATTGTCCCACAGTGTCCAGTGTGGGTTGCTGGCATCTTGTACCATGCCCATGTGGCTCTGACTTACCAGTTCACATGCTTCTTCTGCCATCTTGTGACACTGGTTTATGGGGAAGTCAAGTCATACTCTCCTTTGGTAGCCACTCAGCAGTGATAGATAGCCTCTTATGTACCAGAAATTACCCCACCTGCCACCATTGCAAATACTAATCCCAACAGCAGAAAAAAAAGCCGCAAAAGAAAGAGATAAGTTCCTTCTCCCACTGCTGATATTCCAGATTCCATGGCTGCTTTTTGTATAAACTAGGGATGGGAAACTTGTGAATGTGAGTGCAACTTGTGAATGTGAGTAAAGGCAGGTACACATGATTACTTTTTGCTTCCTTTTGCCCTTTCCACGCTGACAGTATAGCACTAAACCTGCTATAGAAATATGAGTTACAAGTCCAGCTATATACAAGGAGTTTTAGAAGGATTAGTTAAAAAGAAGATCTTGCTTGTAATATGGTGGAAGGGAGGCTTTCTGGAAACATGAAACCCCATGCAGTATTTGCACTTAAATGGAGCGGTTTTAATTTATTTTCTTAAATGGATTTCCATTCCTGTTGCTTCAAAACTAAACCTTCCATTCGTTCACTCAGCACTCGAACAGGAAGTTACCAGTGCATAATCTCTAAAATGTTACGTTTTTAACGTTTGTCAACCGCCCAGAGAGCTTCAGCTATTGGGCGGTATAGAAATACAATCAATCAATCAATCAAATCTCCCTTTTTTAAAAAAGTTGACATTGCACTGAAAACAGGATTCAATGGAATACTTTTTTCTCAGAAGCTTTAGGCTTTTTTTTCTTTTTTCTTTTTAATGATCAGCAACACACTGAGTCTCTAATAAGATATGTTTCCTGTAGGGAGTCTGACAGGATTTGTAAGGAAACATAACAGTTACCTCAGTAGGTGCCCCTGAACCATGAAAGATGAGCCCTGAAACCACAAAGCACGAGAAAAGAATGTTTGGGATGCTTTAGTCTCCCCCCCCCTTTTTTTTTTTTTTTTACAAAGTTATGTAGCTTCCTAGTTGAGGGACATAAATTTGGGGTGGGAGGCATGGGCATGCAGAAACAGAGGAGAAAAACAGCCATGAATACAGTTAATTCCAGCATAACTTTTGAACCTTGCTCTCTCTTTAGAGAAAGAGCCTATCTACACTACTGCTTTAAAACGGTTTATAACAGTTTTAAACCGGTTAATAACCGGTTTAAAACTGTTATAAACCATTTTAAAGCAGTAGTGTAGATAGGCTCTTTCCTCTAAATGTTGTAGTTTGCCTGCCATTTTGAAGGCTTTCTTATCAATTGGAGCTTCTGAGCATGTCTAAAAAAACTATAATATTTGTTTATTTTAACCAACTCTTCCACGCCCCCACACATGTACCTAAATCAAAACAGTCAACTGATTTTACCGAAAAAAAGGCAAAAAGTCTCCTTCACCAAAGGAAACACTAAAATACTACTGAAATTGCTTTTTCTTCCTTGCCTTCCAATGAAGACTTTTGCAGATGTCTTCATTTTCATAGTCTTCCTTTTCAGAACATTACTCTGTATTCGAAGGTATATCTCTATATTAGTTGTTTCCAGACTATTTGGAAGACGGTTGGTTTTTTAAAACTTTTGGGGAGATTTGCACAAATTATTCACAGTAGTCACTGCACTTTAATTAATTTGCACCAATCTCCCTGAAAGTTTTTTTAAAAATAATATTTGCAAATGTTCCCGACGGTGGGAAAAAGTTAAATATGTGCAAATCTCCCCAAAGGTTAAAATGTTTACCTTAAATATGTGCAAAACTCCCTGAAGGTGAAAAAAATCTGTAAAATAAAGTCTGCTCCACTAATTAGTGCATTTGTGCTCATTAGACAAGGAGTGCAGTAAACTGCTGAAATTGTACCACATAGTCCTGTGGGATATATGCCAGGAGCAGGCATGAGGACTAGGAGGGAAACATGGCAAGCCACAGAGTGCCTGATTGTCTGTCAGGAGTAACGTGTGTTAGCAGGCAAACAAACAACCCACCATAGCTTATTTTCAG
Organism: Anniella stebbinsi; assembly: GCA_029215795.1. Lineage (NCBI taxonomy): Eukaryota > Metazoa > Chordata > Lepidosauria > Squamata > Anniellidae > Anniella > Anniella stebbinsi. Next base: position 85,042,756 of record JARDYH010000005.1, on the reverse strand, counting down.
GATGACTTAGCACGATGTGCAAACTGGCCCAGAGAGTAAAGCGCCTACTTTAACCCAAAACCTTATGTTCAGTTATGACCTAGGAAGTTCAATGTGACCTAGGAAACCACAAAGGCACTCTGTAACCTCCATGTGAATTGACAGCTTTGAGTCCAAGGGATGTGGTCAAAAAGTGAGCCCAGGGCACTGGGAAGCAGCTACCAAAAGTCTTGAGCTGAACACATATTTTCTGAATCTCTGAAATCAGAATTCTGAAATTCTGTGGATAAGTCCCAATGGCAAGGTTCTCCATCTCAATATTTTGTAACCCAATTGTGGTCGCTCTGGAGTCCCTAAGTGACTTGAAGCTACTGTCTCATTTTTTAATTTGAAACTAAATCTGAGGAACCCAAGGGACTGAAGTCCTTTGGTTTCCCCTTCCCCGAAGTCAAGTGATCTTTTCCTTTCCTCCTAAGCCTACCGTTTCCACACTTGCAGTCCACCATTGCCACCAGCACCTGAGCTTCCTTGGTCACATTGCATTCTAATCCTCTGCTGTGCCATTTTCATAGTGCCACATCCCATCCCTTATGTGGAAAATGCTAATGTTCCCAGTTTTCATCTTTCTTTGAGCCTTTCTACACAAGGCATTTATTGTGCACTCATGATTCCTCACTCACAGTCGTTTGTGGGTACTTTACTCGTCGTTGTCATCCTCCAGGGCCTCTCCAGTTCTTTCCAACCATTTTAGCAGGGATTTTTTTTTCTAATGAGGACTATCTGTTTATTGGTAAATCCAATCCATATAATGGCAGCATGAAACCCTATCGTATTTGTGCGATTCTGCAATATCACATCACTACCTAGTGGCTGTGTAATGGAACATATAGAAAGGCAGAGAAAGAAAACCACCAGGGGAAAAATGTGTAAGGGAGTTGATCTTAATCCCACAAAGAATCCAAAAGCAGAAGCCTTGGTAAAGTAACAGGTTAAAAGCCTCATGTAGAAAAGCATATTATCTCTTCTTAGTTATGCCTCTTTGAACTAGTATAATTGCCCATGTGCTTGGAGGTATAATAACCAATCAATTTTTCTTTTCTGTAATTAATGTGTATGCACATGTTTTGAGAGTAAAAATCTGTAAAAATAAAGTTTATGCTTGTAGACTTTAATGAGTATTTGAGCAATTTAGAAGCAGATATTCCCCCCCTTCCATTTTAGTAAAAGCACAGTGCATATATCAGCTGTGCACATACCACACTTCTGGCTAAAGCCCCCCTTAGGTGCACGTTGGTTGTAACATATATATACACCAAGTTGTGTATCTGTGTGAACGAGGACACATGTCAACACCAAAAAAGAGCCAGCTTCTAACATGCTATCTTACTTATGTTACAGACCCTCAAAGGTCTTCCTGAGCCATGTCATACAATAAAAGAAATAAATCTCCACACTAGTAAAAGTGCAATTTAGTAGTGTTATTGCTGGGCTTTATTTCCCTTGCTCTTTTGTTGAATGTTGATATGGCCATTGGCTCCCAACAATAAAGGCATGATGATGATGATTTCCCTTGCTCAGTAAAACGGTTTATGTTTTTTCTATTGGGTTGATCGTATATAAAAACTTTATTAAGCCACGCAATGCCTTTTGTTCTTCTATGGTTTCATACATGTCTTTCTTTCTTACCAGTGTTCCTTCTTTTCTTGGAATATTTCCCATTTACATTTCCCAAAAGGTCATGCTCTGGTTTTAATCCATTAAATCAATCACTCCACATATGGCCCAGATGTTCTCATTGTTCTATTATTCTTGTTGTCATGCCACCATTTTTCAAGTGAATGTGCTATTATCACATAGAGTCAGGTGATCTATCATCACATTTACAATCCCATCCTAACCATGTTTACTCTGAAATAAATTCCACTGATTTCTAGGGGATTTACTTCCAAGTAAGTATACTTTCTGAGTGCAGCTTTAGAACTTTTTCATCTCTCCAGTGAGAAGGGATGTGGAAATCCATGTGAGAGGGATATTCTATGATAATAACTCTGTCAACCTACCTTTACCTGTAGAATTTCAGAATAAGTTATTTAATCAGATAAGATGTTTTCATATTAGGAATATCCCACATGTCTTAAATTGATAAGTCCAAAATATCGCCTTAAATTCTTGGCAGGTGAAAAACATGACCGACTGGCTAGTCCAAGACATGTAAAATCTCCAGTATCGAAACTGGGTGGAGCCATGCCTGGCTTACAGATGCTTCCTGAGTGCACCAGATGTGGCAATGGAATTGTGTAAGTACATGAATCTCCCCCAAGAGCCTTAATGTTTAATGTACTCTTTAGAAAAAGCTAAATAATGAACATGCCATCTGCTTCACTTTAAAATATCATCGTAATGTATACCATAAGGCGGTGTTACATACAGGGTGAAAATATCAAGGTGGAATGACTGCATATTTCACAGAGCTTTGATATGAATATATGTTATTGCCTTGATCCAAAGCTCTTTGGTAGCTCCAAAGCGAACATGGATCTTGTACTAGAAAGAATTTCTCTGTTCACTTGTATGTTAGGTAGTGCTTCACACACAGTTTTTTATTCCAAAATTCAGAGCTCCTGCTCATGTTGAGCTAAAGCGTACAACAGAGCCCCACAGACTTTGCACAGTTCTTTGCATCACAAAAGAGGTGTGCCTAGCTGAAATACAATTGTGTGAATGAGGAGAGTTGGGTTGTTGTTGTTGTTTTAAATCCATGTTAAATTACTCTGCCCCAGACCGCTTTAAGGCAGGTTATTTGAGGCAGGAGGAGAAAAGAGATGTGTGAATGGGATATAGTGATGGGGGATTGTGAGTAGCAGTCCCTTCCATGGGACTCATAAAAGGCAAGCCACTAATATAACCTGCAGTAAATATTCATAACTTTTAATGTTTAAGTTTCTAATCTTATCTTCTTTCCTGCATTCTGATAGTGGCACAATAGTGAAGGCCCGTGACAAGCTCTACCATCCAGAATGTTTCATGTGTGATGACTGCGGCCTCAACTTGAAGCAAAGGGGCTACTTCTTCATTGAGGAACAGCTGTACTGTGAAACACATGCCAAGGAAAGGGTTAAGCCACCAGAAGGATATGATGTGGTAGCTGTTTATCCCAATGCTAAAGTTGAACTTGTCTAAATAGATACTCTTATTTCCTGGAGAGGTCAAAAGGTGGCACACCCACCCACAGGCACAGTCTCTGTTTTAAAGTATGGCTGTAATCAAGCTCCGATTACTCAAGTCTCAGTAAAATGCCTTTTCAGAGATAAAATGGTTTACACTTGGGATCTCGAGGGGATAGTGCTGAAAGCCTCTGAAAAGGATTTTTTTTTCCTTTTGACACTTTGCTTTTGAGTTGCTGTGTTGCCGTTTGGGTTGGAGGATTTGTTAGTTGTTTTCTAGGTTTTTTTACTGCAGATAGTTTCAGTCCGAGCCCAATCCAAAATCTGTGTAAATATGGATACCTTTTAAAAACATAGTATCATATAAAATCAGTATTCTTTTATTCTGTCTCATTTTAAAATATAAAGAAGACTGTTTAAAAGCTCAAAGGTAATAAGGCACTTTAAGAAATGAAATTGACATTTTAAAGCATTGCATTATCTTTTTCTTTTGTCAGTAATACAGGTATGCCATTAAATATTGCTTTGTGGCTTTCAGGTGATAGAACGTGGAGACCACATTTAATGTAATTTTAAATATATATCTGGATAGAGGAATTTTACAGTAAACCTGGGGAAATGTCTCCTAAAGACTCTAGCAAATCCTTTTTTTTAATGTTGTTTTTACAATTTCTGCCTTTTTGTTGCATTTCTGTACACTACTTAGGAAAATAATGCCCTACTTGCAGTTTCCAAACACTATTATATACTCCTAAGAATATTCATTAACATTTTTGTCATTCTGGTGATGCATGGCAGCAGCTGAAGTTATGCGCTGGGGTTCATTCTCCAACACTGCCCTTCTTGCTATCCTAAAGAAAATATTTTTGGAAGCCCCTTGGATGGTACCCAGTTGGCTGATAATAATGAGCATATTGGAGATGATACAGAGCCTGCTATGTATCTTGGGTCTTTCCAGGCCATGGAATGCATACGCTTGTGTTAAGATCAAGAGGTCCCTAATATAAGCTCCAATGGGGCAGAGAAGGACTAGCTTAGTATACTGTAAGTGTGTAAACCACTGATGTACCCTGAATGTGTACTTACAGGAAAGAATCTGGTATATTACAGAATCTTTTCATAGGTTTATGTGGATTCCCTTTTCTTTTATTTAAGATACCATGACTTATCTTACAGATATTCTCTGATACTGAATCATCCAAACACCTTGTCTTTTTTAATTCTTCTCTTTGAACAATGGGTTCTACACTCTAGCACTAGACACATTACTGAAAACTCCTTCCAGATACGGTGAAGCTGAGTTAGGGTGCTTGCAGACAGTGCTACCATTCAAAAGACATTGTACGACGTTCTGTCTTTCCCTCCTTAACAAATATTTTGTGGTTAAAAAAAAGATGTAAGAAGCAGTGGGAAATCATGGGAAGATTGCACACGGATGACGACATATGGACCCCTCATAAATGTCCGTGAATGAGCAAGAGTGATTGCATGATAAAAGCCTCATCTGGAAGCAGTCCTAGAGTATTCAGCTCTATGTACAGAATACTAAAATTCAGCCTAGGTTGAAAAAGAATTCTTTGCAGATACATTTTGGGACAAGGCATCAGACCTAAAGACCTATCCAGGCAATCATGATATAGCACAAAAATTGCATTTTTTTTATTCATTTGTCAATTTAAAATTGTTATGATGAACAAGAATAGTTCATTTCTTTAGAGGAATTATGTCACTGCCAATCATGATTAATTATGTAGCTGACAAAAAACATTGCAGCTTGTGACTTAAAGGATGTGACTGAAATCTTACTGAAGCCAATACCTGAAGTCATGTATAAAAAACACACAGATGTGAGATGTATTCTTCAGAGATTTAAATGCTCAGTGACCTTAGTATACTCAGAAACAATCATTGCCTTGGACAGTTAAGTTGCTAAGTCCAAATTGTAAAGGGAAAGAAATAAACTTTATATATTTAAACCTTCAGGCCTCAATTGCATTTTCTATGACTTTTTTTAATAGCAGGAGTGGGCTACATCCTAGGAAATGTGGCAACTCTGCAGAAGCAGATGGTTATTGGCATGGTTAGTATGGCATTGGCAAACAACTAGCTCCAGTTCAGTGGCAAACTCTGCCCAAGTCATGATGTGATAACCCGTCATAAGTGTTATGCAGCTGAAATCCAAAAAAGCCTCCCATCAAGCTAAGTTTCAGGGATTTGGTAGCACTTACTAAGGAGGAAGAGGCTCTTCCCAGGTCTCCACTGTATAAGAGATTCTGCCTGGACCACTTAAATGAGGACTCACCCCAAATAGTGGGGCTGAAACACAACCTTCTTTGTATTTCAATGATGCATGTCTCTGTCAAAACAGAAATCATCTTCAAAAAAGCCATTCCTTCTCAAAAACGAGATGTCTCTTTTAATATAGTACTTGTAATCTGCAGTTGTTATTAGTGTATGTAGTAAAAATAATTTACATTGCAATCTAAAGTGGGGCAGGGAGGAATGCAATGTGGATCGACCACAACTAGATCTGGGGTGGGGAACCTCTTTCAACCCAAAGAGATTCTCAGTTTTGGAGAATCTCTTAGGGGTTGCATTCTAGTGGAGAGAGCTGAAGGCAAAGGAAGTGGGACCAAAGACAAAAGGCGTGGGGCAAAAACATCCCCCCAAAATACTACTATACTATTTTTGAATTTCATACGGATGGTATCCAAGGCATAGAAGTGGCATTTCAACCTTTCAGAATCAGAGAAAACTGCACAAAGACTGGGAAAACACCAAATGATTGATGGTTGGCGGGAAAAGGGGGAGGGGAAAGGGGCATGACTGTCTAAGGACCCTTGGAGGGCCAGACTGGAACACTAGGAGGGCTGGATTTGGCCCCTGGGCTTGAGGTTCTCTACCCCTGTTCTTTTCCCCCCTCCTTTATTGCGAATATCTAAAAAAACAGAACAGTAAAAAACAAATCATGAAAAAGGGGGGGAGCCACATTACATATACAGCGATGACATCATTTTTTCATCAAATTTTTTTTTCCAAAAAAGGAGAGAATTATGCATACATTTCAAAAAAAAACAGACCATTTAGCCATATATTTATCCATCCGCAAGTTGTGCCTGTATATCACCCGTTCAAATGTCGATAAGATTATTAAGTCCTCAATCCATTGCATTATGGGAGGTAAGCATTTATCCTTCCAGTATGATAGTATAAGTCTTTTAGCTGTCATAAGGGCTCTGAAAATCCATGTGCGCTGACCCTGTGTTAGATTCCAAGAGACCGGCAGGTAGTTTAAAAGAATATGTATGCCCTTCCATATTAAAGATTGATTCAGAACAAGATTTATCCTTATTTTAACCTCCTCCCAAAAGGAGGAGACTGCAGAGCAGTCTGTTATAGTTTATCTTGCAGCTTTTATTCTTTGGGTAGTATCCAATGCTAGTCCTATTTAGAATAGACTCACTGCAATGAACTAACGTAAGTTTCATTCATTTCAATGGGTTTACTATACACAGGACTAACATAGGAAACTACGCAGTGACGTTATAAAGCAAACTTGTTAAACAATAATTATGGAAGCTGGAAGTCATTATGTAAAATCCATTGAAAATAATATCAAAGTGCTCATTGTTCACTATAACTAGGACTTTGCCTGTAGGCAGGCATATGCCCACCATGCTGCAGACTGCCTTCCTGTGGTCCTCTGGACAAGCCTCTTGAAACATCTACTGGTCCTATTTTCTGTCAGTATGATAGCAAAATGCAATTTTGCAGGAGTTGGCGGGAAGCCATTTCACTCATATGTCTTGAAATATGCCTTGAAATGATTTTTTGAGAGCCAATACAGAAATGACAAGTATTGTTTTTAATCAAGTACAAGATTCAATCAAAGTTTGTTTCTCTTTCATCAAAGCTCGATTCCCTTCCTCCCACTTGGAAGAATTCTTTCTTAAATGAATTCACAGCGTGGTCCCATACATTATGTGACATAAGCATATGTTTCACCATCTTTGCTTCAACTATGTAGACCCTGTTCCTACTTTTCCTTCTTATATATGTTAATTATCTGTTTAAAATCCACAAAAGCCTATCATATATCTCACTTTCATCATACATACTTTGTTGTTTTTCAAATATTTGCTGCAATAGAACATGAGAGCTAATCGGCCCTTATGCATGCCTGCGTAATAACAATCACAAAGTTGCTTGACAGTAAATAGAACGCGTAGTGGAAGAGTAATGTGCAAACCAAAGAAGCAAGAGTGCATCACAAGCTTGAAGTAACCAGTCTTTTCTTCAAAGATGCCATGAGACCATAGATCACTTCACAGTGCTTTTTGTCTCCTATTCAGCTTCATTTCTAAGGGCATTTTTCACTCTGCAGGTGTCCACTGTCTACCTCAGATAAGTTGCAATCATACGAAAACATATGGTCCATTTTGGAAATGCATAAACGGTTTCATTACTGCTGAGTGCTGACATTATAAATCACATATAACTGTTTGTGTAGGTATTCTTCACTGATCTTTTTCAGACATTATACTAACAGCAACACTGACAAGGGAACAAAATGTTTCTTGTCTTACATGCAAGTTCTCAGGAATCAGAATTTCTACAAACTTATCTCCTGGCTATTAGTTTTTTATGAGATGACAGCTCACTCAATTTTTCCAAGGCACTTAAAATAGAGCCACCTTGTCCAATATTCTGTAGCAAAGTGGGGTTTTTTTAAAAAATGTAATATTTGTCCTATACTGAAGGTTTTTTTCTAACAAATTGTTAAAACCAGGATGCCATTTTACATTCCTCTGCCAGTACAATAAAAGAAAATGCTTTTGGGTTACTACTGAGTGCTTTCTCCATCAATCGAGGGCAGAAAAGAACATAAAATGCTCATAAAAATCACATGGCCATTTCTGTTTATATTCATTTTTTGTGAGGTTCTAAGTACTATACAATAGGGGCAGGACAATCATAGTTCACATAATGCTTGCAACAGGAATGGGCATACTAGCTTGGGGAAAATAGCCACAGATTCCTAGTGACAACATACGGCTCTACGAGTGCTGAGAAAACACGGTATTCATGTGAGGGAAAACTTCTCAATCCTGTGAAATATGAGTATAATGACTGCATATTTTGGTGGCATAAACTCAGGGTCTGGACAATGGGTTATAGTTTGAGCTTTTGAAAATGAACTGATAACTAGAGCACAATCTGCTATTTATAGCTGTTGTGCATAACATAAGGCTTCCAGGTGCTGTACTCCAAAGGAGCATCATGGACCCTTTTGTGTGCTTATATTTCACAGGACGTGCCTCATTCACTGTTTCTGCACGTTTCCATTCACTACACATAGAATTCAATCAGGGGTGACAATCTTCTGCAGTAACTGTACATTCGAGATGAGTAGAGATCACATGGCTGGGGATGGGGGGGCAATTTGCTGCTCATCAAAACCCTGGGCACCATCTGAACTTGCAAAATTCTAATAACAGAGCTTATCATTCAATGCAAAATCTGACATACATCACATGGTGATTCTGTACATCATCAATGCACAACTCAATAAATTTTAAGTATTAATAGCAAATTGCTAAGCAATTCGGGGTTGGTTTATTTAGCTTTGTGGCCATTCTCACAACAAACCTGAAACTTTTGTATGGCGTTTGTATCGTGTGCAATCGTCAGAGAAGCTCTTGCGGGCCATATTCCAGTGGTTGGTGAGCCAAAGGCAAAAGAGGTTAAGACCAATTTTTTTTTAAAAAATGCCAGCATATTGTAGTTTAAAGCTCTTACTGCCAGTAACTAAACCTTAGGGGAGACATTTCAGCCTTTCAGAACGAGGTGGGGAAACTGCACAAAAGCTGGGAAAAAACCCAATCACTATTTGGTGAAAAGGGGGCAGGGGCAGTGGAAGGGTGTGTGGCAATCTGGGGAACCTGGGATTAGGTCCCCAGAAAGGCTAGATTTGGCCTTCGGTTCACCGCCCCTGCTGTGGGGAATGCAGAATGCAATGGTACATTCTAGTCAATGTAGGTTTTATAATCGCATCACAGAAAGCAGCAGCACAAAAAGTACATCAGCCTCTCATGTGAAAACACCCTTTTATTTAATGAGCTGTCTCTCTGATATAATAAGCCCGTTCCAGAAAGTGGAACAAGTTCATAAAGTCCCGATAGCAACCGGCAGCTGGGAGCAGAGATGCAAGACTGGCTGTTTGTCCTCGCTCCACTATGCCAGGACTTCTTGCCAAGGCCTGGTACAGGCTGGGGAGTTGAGCCAACAGAAAGGTCCAGCTTGCTTTTTACTGCCCTACTGAGACTGCACATGCCATTGTTTGCTTCAAAGCAATTATCTGATGCAGCTAATGAGCTTTCAAAGGGGATCAGATGCACTTGGCACATCCATGCGACGGCTGCTGGGTTAGCCTCGAGAACAGTTTCGCTTCCACTTGGGACCTTTTCCAGTATTCCTTCTCCCCCCCCCCCTTGTTTTTGTTCCCAGGACCTCGAGGTAAGTTACACCGAACATGCTTCTGTGCTGTCCTTTCCCTACTACCCTAACCCTAGTCCCCTTCTACATACCCTGGGTCCATTACTGCAGCAGCCCCTCGATGGGAGGACGTGCTTTGCATAAAAGGGAATGGATTTCTTAGCAGATCTGTTACTGCTCCGTGTTTGGTTGACTACATTGTGCTGCCTCAGGCTGTCACCACCCATTTACTATTTTCTGTCATTGTTTCTGACTCTGGGGGACGTGGGACAGCTTCCTAAGGCCAGCCGGGAGGACAAGATGCCAAAAAAGGGAAGAGGACACGAAAGGTTAGACTATGGACTGCGTCTTCTGGGAACTGCCAGACAGAAAATAGAAGCCTGAGGGGGTAGGGAGTTTCCACGCGGCCTCACAGTCTGATTGCTCCAGCTCAGAATTTGAGGCCTCTAGATTGGCCAGGCCTGCAATAAATTTGAGCAGCTGAGTACAGAGTTGCCATATTCCACTTCCCCAAATTTGGGCAACCTAATTGGCATATTGTGCAAACTGTGAGCTGATCATGCAAGTCTGATTTTGATTTTGTGTGGAAAATGTTCATTCTCAGTTTTTAAACATGTATGCATGAAATGCATCTGCAAGCAGGTCAATGGAACACAAAGCGTCAGCATGCGGTGAAGTGCTGAGTTTGGGCTTGGAGGTGATATGAGAGGGGGATTAAACTAGATTGGCCTTTAGAGCTACTTGAGATGCATTTCACCCTGGAAATCCATACCAGCCACAGATGGAGTAGGGTTTTTCCTGCTGTAGCATCTATAATAATGAAAGATGAGTGTCTGTCCATCCAGTGCCAAGACTGTGAAACCTAGAGTCCTGAAACTTGGCATGTTAATATATATTAATTTAACTTACTTTAAATGTGTCCATGTGACTGAAGCCTGCAGTAACACCATGAGGCACTAGGGGCACACATAGCTTTGCAGTCCATACAGTTTGAAATCAAGAGTTTAGTAGGTCAAGGGACCTACTCTGAGAATAGGTGATCCTGCAGAAACTGTATGGAGAATATTTGACATTAAAAAAATTCACAAAGAAGGTCTTTGAGGAGAATTTGAGGAAACAAACTCCTTTCTGGCTCTGTTTCACTGGTTCATTGCTATGATTTTGTTGTTAATGCTGCCAATAGACAAAAGATTGTACAATTGTGCTGATTTTCTCTCTCTCTCTCTCTCTCTTTCTCTCCGTCCCTTCCTCCCTTTTTCTCTCCCTCTGCCTCCTTCCTTCTCCATAATTCTATCTCACACCATAATTTTGGTATGGCTGTTATATTAAGGGAGTGCCCACAGCATTCCAGGAGCAATTCACTTTTCATTTCCACTTGGAGACAAGCAACAAGGCATGACTATGTCCGTCTCATGCTGCTTGTGAGCTTTCAGGGACATCTGTTTGGAGGCAGAGTGCTGAGATAGATGGACCTTTGGTCTGACTCAGCACAGGCAATTCACATGTTCTTATTAACGTTCCTATTACTGCCTGGGGTTGCTTTGAACATTCAGTTGCCACATCCAAAGTTTGGACCACACAACCAAAAACCAGAGCTTGAGATGTGATGCCAGCATGCCTGTAGCCTCAGTTCCTTGTCTGTAAAATTGTGCAGGCCACAAGATCCTGCTAGAATCTGAGAGGCTCACCCCACACACACACACTTTCCCCTGCTGTATTATCCCTTGCATAGAACAAATTGATGGCAATAATTAATATATTAGTAAAACATTCTGCTAGATTTAGTATTTAATGTCAGTCGTCATGGTTTAATTCTAGTTATGCTTAGAAAGGTATTTAGATGTGACTGGTTGTGACAGAATATATACATGGGCATGTGATGGGATGACACAGAAGTGACATATGCGCTCAGATGTGCACATTTGCATGCACATAGAATGTACTTGCCCAGTTTCTGACCCAGGAGTTATATATGCAGAAGCCAGCTTACATGAACAGTTCTCTTTAGCTGGATCAGGGCATTTGTTTTTGCTGGAATTAGAAAAGCATTGTTTGTTCATGCCTTAAAAGTATGTGTTTCCATTTTTTGTGTGTGTGGCAATAAAGAACAAAAGGCATCCAGATGTGATCAGCTAGCTTCTGTTTCTTGCCCATGTTGTCATGACCGGAACCAGCATTCTGAAAACCACAAACACAATCTGAAAGGAGTGGAGGACAGGACATTGTGCAGAGAAGTTATTAACAAGATAGGTGGTCCAAAGAATATAAACAAGTACAAATCATGCTAGCTCACGCGTAGCAAGAGCATCTGGAACTTGCAAATGTTGGTTCTTGTGCTTTCCTAACATTTTTAGACATGTTTCTCCAAAGAGTCTTGCACACCTGCCAGTCATTTAGCTGGATTTCGATTGCTGCTAACAATGAGTTGGAACAGAAGAGCCTGTGTGTTGCATATCTCACCAGGAAACCACTAGATAACCAGCAGAGCCTATGATGTGAACATGGCTAAGGGTTTTCATTCATTGTAATTTCAGCACCCAGAGTAGTTTAAGGGCACGATCCTATGCACCTTCCCCGTCTCAGTATGCAAAGGAGTGTGCTCTAAATGAATTTGATGGTGGGAAGAACAGCTTCTGAAGGAACTGAAATGGCACAAAGCCCTTGGTGTACATAATGGGCTTTTCTACATGTGGCATTTATCATGCACTTGTTATTCCCTATGCACCATTATTTATAGGTTCTTTAGATGACAATGTGACCCTCCAATTTTGCTTCTCAGTCTAACGAGCACTTTCGGCGATTTTTTTTAGAGCAGGGAAAATGCAACCTTTAATTGTAAAAGTGAAAGAAACCACTTTTTTCATTTGTCCTATACTGCTATACCACAGTTCCACCTAGAGGAAGGGAAATACTTTTCGGGTAGTGCTCTTATTGCAATTCTGTGATGAAACTGAAAGTAGATACATCCAATTAACAGCCGATTAACAGGCTTGTGCAGAAAAGCTTAACATAATTCAAGCTGTTTGTGCCATATATATTTAGTATGAGTCAACCATCTTATATTAGATATGAACTGGTAATTATTAGCCAAAAAAGGCAATTACTACAATTATTAATTTATCCATCTATCCTCCTCCCTGACCCCTTAGCCGTCCTAGCCAATGTGCAAAGATAATGGTTGATGTGTCAGTAGTATATGTGATCTAATGTTCAAGAAATGATACAGTGACCACTTGTACTCCCTTTAGACTCCTGGTTATTGAATCATCCCCTTAGCATAAGGATTTCTGAACTAGCTAAAGGATTTAGAATGACAATTTCTGCTCATTACAAATATGTAATTTCCTTAATATTGTATCAAAATTCATCATGGCTCTGTTCATCCAAAACAGACTTTGAAGAAATTGATGATCAAGTACTTTCTTTGTTGGGAACCAAAAACCATAATGATTTTTCAATCATGGCAAAGAATATTGCATATGTAAAGCAGTTACCTTTCCTGAATTCTCTCTTCTCTAGGTAAATGTCTAAAGGTACATCACATGGGGCTAGTTATGTTCCTTTAGATATCATTTGGCACAGAGTATAAGCGTTACCCTTCAGGAAATGGGCTCCTTCCAAAGATGTAGCAGAGCTCAGTTTCTCTGTTCATCTGTACAGGTGACAGAAGAAGTTGCAAGTGAACATTTATAAAAAGACAACCGTGGATGTACTTTCTTCTACCTGGAGATTATTGGTTATTAATTATCCTTCAGCCTCTCTCTTTGCTTTGTGCAGGGTAGAGACGCTCTCAGATTATAGTGCAGCAGTAGTGACATAATCATCATGCGATCTGCAGATGTGGCTGGTTTTTCTGAAGAATATTTTCCATTGACCACATCTGTAAAAAAGTTTTTCAAAAAGCATGAAGTCACCCTCATTCAGTCACTGGAGCACATCATATATCCAAAACCAATCTTCTATGATAATATGTCCTAAATTTAAACCTTAAACGCAGGCATTAAATGGAGAGGCTTTTATTATTGGTCTTTGTACTATGTTCAATGTAATCCACTCTGAAACCCCCAAAAGAAAATACAAGTGGACAGAACAGATATATGGACTAAAGAAAAAGGAGCTTTTAAAATTAAGCAGTTTTGTGTTGAACAGCATTCTCTTTCTTCCTGCTTAATAAAGAACTTGGGCTTGTAATGACTTCCATCTGGAGGAACGTTTGCTTTATAAAAGGTCATGAAGGATCTCCGTCCCTATCTCAGAGAACTGTAAGATCAGCAGTCTCTATCATCATTAGTGTTGCTTTCTTTGCATCCCACAGATGATAGGATTTCAACCTAAGTTATTTTAGCTTCTTGTACTGATGTGCCATCTAATGAATTATTTCTATGTTGTCATGTTGCTGTGGCTGAACAATAAATCAACTTTTTTTTAAAAAAAATGTAGATTGTGATGCTTGTTAATATTAAGGGATGTCAGCCTACACAGCGAGAGAAAGACAGCCATCATGCTCTGAGCGCTACTATGTGTCAGACAGCAGGAGTGAAACAAGAGTGGTATGCATTACCACAGAACTGTGGTAATATATATTTTGCAGGTTAAATCCAACGTTGTGCTAGTGGCAGTTCACAATGGGACTTTCACAATCTCTCCTCCCAGCTGAAGCTCTCTGTGCCACCCAAAACCTCTGTTTTGGAGGGTTTACCAGATTTTGAAGGCATGGGAATAGGACTGCAGGGAGGGTGAATTCCTCCTTCCCAGTTCTGCAGATGGGAATAGTTCCTTCAGTGGAATAATGCCATTGGATGCAACCCTTCCAAATTATCTCTGGATGGTCCCTGTGGAAGACATAAGAGATGGACAGATCTTGGGTCTCAATCCTGGCTGGAAACCTTTACCCAGACATAAATATTTTCCGCATGTAACATCACATGCTATCAACTCGGTTCCAAGCAGATTCAGAATAATTTCAGCTATGTGGACTCCACAGTCCACATGACATTATTTCTTCCACTGCCAACAACGCCTTTAAAAATGTACAAGCACAGAAAGGATGGGAACAATTAAGGAAGTAATATAATTCATTCACATGAGCCCGTGTGTTAATGGTCTACTTGCCCATTCCCACCCCTTCCATTATTCCACAATAGTAGGTTTGGTTTCTTTATAGATACGTCAGGCCTGGGCTTTCAGTTTTGCTAAAGGTCCATTAGCAATTATTTAGCATGTTCGTAAAATATGAATTCTTGTTCTATAGGAGTATAAAGAAATCTTCTTTTTGGCCGACAGAATATATTATATGTCTTCTTACCCCTTTTCTCCTTTTTTTATGTAACTGCAAAGGGAGATATAGCTCCTAGGTTTATAACTGTCTCCAGTAAGAAAGGGATCTTTCGTACTGTCTTAGTCAGTTGATGCTGTTGTTCTTTTAGCATTTTTATTACATTTTGTGTGATTCCAATCCTACTCTTGTATGCTATTTTGGCATTTGCAACGGTGAAGGGCAGTTTTAAAATTCCTAAATAAATACAAATAAAGAAATGACACTAGCTAAATAATAAAAAATAGAAAGTTCACCGAACAGTTTGAGCAAAGGTCAGGGTCTTAAGACACATCCATGAAATATCCTTAGCATCAGCATGTTCATTTATCATGGTGAAACATCCAGGCGAGTAGAGTTTTTCAGTGAAGCACTTGTAGGTGTACTATCTTGATTTGCACAATCATACTATCTAGAAACACATTTTTTCTGTTTAGCCTTTAGCAGGACTCCCTAGTTCTCATGCTTTCCTGTAACTCAGCCTGTTTGGCCCAATGTCAATACCCAGCATGATGAGGCAAATGTCAGGGTTCACAAGACCCAAAGGACCAGTGTAGCTGACATTGGTCTCCTTTTTTTAAAAAAAAAAAGCTATTGATTTTTGGCTGGCTGTGTGAAGAGAAGCACCGGGCTAGGCAGCTGCAGCCCCTTTTATCCCCAGTGCTTCTGGGTCTCAGTGTTGATGTTCGACACTGGGGGACAGCCAGTCACAGAGGCATTGAGAATAATGAAGATGGTGCCGGGACCTGCAGCTACTCACCTGGCACTTCTTTTCACAGTATGAGGGATTACTGGGGAACTGAGCTATGCTGCTTTCACTGCTGGCTGCCGTCACCTTCTGCCACCTGTTCCCTCCACCCCATCAAGGTTTTCTAGGACCCACAAGAGAAGCGCTGCTAGGGGCCCACTGGAAGGCACCTTGCAGGGCCCTCTTGTAGCCTGCTGCAGGTGAAATGGAACATTACTATGGTGAAGAGGAAGCGCATGTCCTTTTGTCAGTGGGCTCTTACTGGCGTGTGGGGCCTCAGCAGGTGCCACACCTTTAACACTGACCCTGTTTAAGAGTATTGTCCAAAAGTATCCTTCAAAATTAGTATAAATATCCCAGAAACCTAGTTAGCTCTTCACAGAGATTCATGAGTTCTCTCCTGTCAATTCCATTGAGTATGTGGCGATAAATTTGTTGAGCCAGTATGGTTTAACTAGCTTGGACACATCGGTTGCACAGTGTATCACTCAAACTGCAATCTTAAGACTGGAATTTTGCATGCCCTTATATGGCCCATAATGAAACTCAGTGGGAATAAAATCCAAGCAAAGTCACATTGGATCAGGATGCATGTGCTAGAGTTCAATGAAATGAACAGACTTTATTTCCCAAATCATATAGTTAAAGGTAATAGTGTGACTTGACATTTGCAGCAGGAAGAAAGCCTTGATGAGAAAGCACTACAAGATTTCAATTCATTAAGCCCATGGCCCCCTCCACAAGGATGCGCTTTTGCGCCCGGTTCCGCGATTATGCGCATTATCGCGGAGGCGCTTTTACTCCTAATCCCTCTGCACCGGAGGCGGCGAGAGGCGGCGAAGCGCATTAATTCATGTCCAAAAAGCGCTTTACAAGCAGTTAATGCGCGTAATCGCTTGTTCACACCGCGAAAATGCGCTTTAACGGCCGGAGCAAAATAAAAGTCGCTATTTAACACGCGTTCGAAAATGCGCATTATCGGGGAGATAACGCGCCTGTATGCCCGTTTTGCGCTCCGTGCTTGTGGAGGTAAATTTTTTAATGAGCCTTCAAGGCTCATTAAACGTCTCGTGTGGAGGAGGCCCATGAGAGTATTAGCACAATGAAATGCACATCTTTATTTGAAACACTAATATTACACAACTTTCGTCTATCCAAGTAAGTTCCCAGTTAAAAATGAAACTATGATGGTGAGAGGCAAGCCTGGAGATGTGTTTAAACCTGGTTGTCATAAGGAAACTTTCTGTTACTCTATTACAGTACTAAATATGTTTGCATTAGCTAATACTTGGAAGGTGGGTTTGTGAGTTCAGCCATCAGGACAGCTTAACGTTATTGCAGTGGATTTGAGAACCAATGGCCTGTCAGGAGTCTTGAAAAACTTGGGGCTCTGCAGCTGGATAGTTTGGACAGTTAATAGAGCTGAAATAAAGTGTGTCACAGCTAACTGTGCACATTACGTTTTTGAGAAGTACATTATTGAGAAGTACACCTAAGATTTTTGTGCGTATCATTGCCATACAGGGACACTCTGTAAACCATAATGAGCAGCTCTGGGTTGAGTATGCCCTGGGGAGGGAGACCCAGCTGTGCCTTTTGCATGGTCACCGTGTATGAAGTGGCCTTCATAAATGAAGGGCACAATCTGATGCATGTCTAGACAGACAAAAAAAAAAAGTCCTACAATTCCCAGCATTCCCCAGCCAATCCCCTGCATATATTTCAATGTGAGGCTAGCAAACAATATAGTGATCATCCTTTAACAATGCGGTCTTCAATGGGCTGTCCGCAGAGACTGCTCTTGGCATCTACACACTCCTTGCCCCTCCTGATTCTTACTTTATTTCTTAAGATTTTTTTTTACTTTTGTTTTTAAAAAAAAAAAAAAACAACTGGTGCCTTCCATCTTCATGTCTTTCAGCAGGAATGTTCCATGAATGGAGTTCCATGCACAGGAGCTCTGGGTCCCACCCTATATGATGAATGTCCATTTTCTTTTTACTGCTTTTCAAATGTTAACATTGGATGTTGTCCATCCGAAGGAAAAGAGAGTGCTTTATTTTTCAGTAGATACCTTGGAATAGATAATGAATTGTTCAGGAGAATTTCCACTCATCTTCTCGAACATGATGTAGGAAAGGAAAGAGATTGCACAGTTAAGCCATGAGAAATCAACCACCATATACTGACCGTAGGTTATGGGAAATAATAAGTGCAGAGAAGCTCCTGAACAACGGATATGCTTACATATGGACTCTAAAGCACAAGCAGTCCTTCTTTATGTTCACTTGGCAAAAGGAACAAAGTTAAGCTGCTGCTGTTGTTCAATGCAAGCTCTTCCAAGATGTGCTGAAGTATTTATTTAGCAAGAACATATTCCATTTTTGGCAATATCTTTCCTCCCAATTACACTGAAATACATTCTATACACATTTTACAGCAGGGGAGTTTTACATAAACTGAAAAGCAAATGGATTCATGGAAATGAACTAAATGCTGATTTTTATTTTTAAATCTCTATGGAGATGTAAACATATAGCTGTCATTGCCTTTCAAAGGCCATTTCTCAGTACTTTTTAAAGATCTAAAGAAGCTAGGTTTACAGATCCCAACCCAATGTTCTCATGATATAACACAAAGGAGTTTTCTATAATAATTTTTCACCTAGGTTTCCTGTTGTTAATACGATTTAGCACTGAGGGGAGAATGGGGATGCCTCCCTTGATATAGAGCTTCTCTACATTTAACACACCCCTAAAAAACCCCCAACCCTGCTTCTGTTTTCGTTCTGAGATTGCAATCAGCTCAATTACATGGGCGGCCACCGGGTTTGAATGGAATACTTCCTATCTTCCTGTCCTCCATTCAACTTGATAAAACAGCACCATCTTGTGGCAGAATTATAGCATAATACCACCTTTAAAAAGCTGATTATTTCTGTGTTTTCTGACAGCGGGATAAGGGAGGATACCACAGGAGACATGTAATTGACCCACAAATTTCTGTGAGTGGCCAGTCATGAGCTGCTATAAATTGCTCTTTTAGAGAAGCCCATAGTGTAGTCAGTGTACAGAGAGCTTCCTGAACCCATCACAGAAGCAAGAAACAAGAAAGTCATGGCTTCTCTGCATGTAGCTCTAAAGATGCTACTAGAGCCCCTGCTTTGCATGTAGTAGGCCCCAGGTTCAATTCCTGGCATTTCTAGATAGGATTAGAAAATATTCCTGCCTGGAACTCTGAAAAGCCACTGTCAGTCAGGGTCAAAAATACTGGGCTAGGTGGATCCATCATCTGACTCAATATAAAGCAGCTTCCTGTGTTCCTAACAGGCTCTTCAGCTATCTACCACATGGCAAATGCCATATTTATTAAGTTCCCTGGTGGTTATCTTATATAGCCCTGGGTCAGCACCTTTTGGGGCAAATGAATCCCTAGTACAGTTCAGATCTCTGTTTTGCTGCACACAGTAGAGATATATGTATCTACTCCACACATGAGTAGATTTGGATCCAACCCACTGTCCATAACTTTTAATTTTAATACCTGCATAATAGTTATTATAAGACTCAGCACAGATTTAAACTTCTTAATCAAAGTAGCAAAAGATTAACAAGCAAGACTTATTAAAGATATTCTTCAATCCATATATATATATATATATATATATAACACTTAATCAAACCAGCTTGGTGAGATGTCCTTTACTTCTTGATGACATAGTGAATGTGCCATCAGAAGGGTGTGTCCATGTGACCATATGCCCAAAAACCACTGCCCAGGTAATTTCTGTAGAGATTATTGGAGTGTGGTTTAAATTTAATTGGCTGTTTATACCACTGCTGAGCCAAGCTCATCTGGAGTCAATTGTCACCATTTTAAAAGACAACAAAATGGAAGACATGTGTACTAAACACAATTCCTCTCTAAAGGGCTGTAACCATGGTACAAAATGGCCCAAATCAAAACTCCAGCTGTGTAAACTGTTTTAATTTGGGGGGAAACATATAGAAATAGTAAGAACTGAAACCTGATTCCCCTCCACCCTTCATCACATATTCCTCCTTTTAAACATTTAGATTTCTTAGATTCAGATTTCCTGAGTTGGGCAGATCTGTAATATAAATAGATTAAAGGCTTTGTAGAAGGAGGGAGGTTGGGATACATTTGGCTCACATGCACACATGCATACTCACAAAATAATTCGTACATTTTTTTATCTTTTCCACTAACTTCACATGTTCCCTGGTCAATTCTGTAAGCCAACAAATTACCTGTTCATCTGGTAGAGTTTTCTCTCCAGGGCTCTTCTAATGCTGAATCTATAAAGCCAAAATACTGCTTTCCAAATTCCCTTCCCAAGAGTAAACTTTTTCTTTTCTTTTTTTAATTTAAATTTGAGCTCAAGACCATGATGACATAATGTGAATGGACAGATTTCAAGGAGTTCCACCGCTAAATTAGTGCACAAATCTGCCTCATCTATGTCCGGAGCAAAGAAAAACAGCAATCTTCCCCCCCTCCACACACACACCTGGAATATGAACAGGCCTTCCCTGTAGATGTTTGTGATACAAAGCATTTATACTATGAAGTTTTATATTTGGTCGTTAGATTTGACTTTGCAAATCCAGATGTAGATGTCTTGTACTAATTAGACAGGGCGGGGAGGATCTTGAAGTCAAACTGATTGCATCTCTAATTGTTTGCATTTTCCATTAATCATTAGAAGTTTCCTAACATGCCTGAAGGCTGGGTTCCATCTCTTTCCTCTCTTCCTGACTTCTTTTGTTTAAAGTTGTTTAGTTTTTCTTTGGCTATTGGGCGGCTGCCACATCAGAGCCCTAAAAAGATCTTGACTATTTCATTCCTATTAAAAAAAAAAAAAGATTGCTGCCATCCTGAGTTGAGAGATAATATGAAAGATAACGAAAACGGTAGTTGTTCTCTGAAATAATGCAAAATGACCCTTCTTTTCTTTCTTTTGTTTACTTTTTATTTATTTTTAAAAGCCACCGGAACTATAAATGAAAGGGGAACCAATATTTCTCAAGATGCAATTCTATGCAAGTTTAGACAGCAAAACGGCCTACAACTTCCAGCAGGCTGGCTGGAGCATGCTGGGACTGAAAGGCCTTTTTCTATCCAGATCTACACCTTGTGTCAAATCATTACAAACGTGGAATACAAAGCAGGATATAACACTATGAAAACGGTATATGGAATGTGGATTGTGCCCCAATAGTTATCAGTGTAATTCAGTACCATTATAAAGCAGTAGTGCAGATCTAAACATGCATCGGATTGTGCCCTTAGAGAATTACATCAGGAAACGTCCCTGTAAGGTGTGTTTCTACATTAGATCTTTAGTCTAGAATTACCATTCTTTCTTTACTCACTTTTCATGGGGTATCTGCATGATATCACCATGAAACCATTGTTCTCCTGTTTTCCCTGTGATTTTTTTTTCATTTGAGAGTGTATAAAAACTGACTTTTAAAAAAAAGGAAATGAAAGAGCAACGCAATCTATGCAGGTGGGGTTTGCCATACCACTACTCATCCATCTTTTTTTAAAAGAAGTGTGGTTTTGATGTGTGCCCTGATTTTTCAGGTAATTGAGCCCTATTGACACACTTCTTCACTTTGCCACACCTTCACTACCACCTTACTGGTCAATACCATTGCACTGTGTTTCCTTTTAAACTATTATTATTAATAATAATAATAATAATAATAATAATATCATCATCATCTATCTTTTCTTGCTCATGGTGGTTTTTCTAGACGGACATGATGGGCTTTGCCAAGTCATGCTGTCTTTTACAGATTCAGGAATTTCCTGACAATTGAGCATGTTTTAAGTATGACTGCTTTCTGGATGTTGGTGTGGATGTATTTTGGTAGGCCCAGTTTCTGAAGGTTTTCTGTATAGTTTTTTTTATGTGATGCCGGTGACTGAGGTTACTAACGGAATAATTGTGACCTCTTCCTGTTGCCATAGTTCTTTGACTTCCATGGCCAGTGGCGTATATTTTTCTCACTTTTCAACAACATTTTTGTCATTCAGTATTGCTATGTCGATGAATTTTTTTTTTCTTTTTTGTCTATGACCGTTATGTCTGGTTGGTTGCAAGGTATTGTTTTGTCAGTATGAATTGTTCTGTCCCAGTATATTATTGTTATTATTTTTATTATTATTAATCATGCCTTTTCCCCTCTTGCATGGAACCAAAGGTGGCTTACATGGTCTTCCTCCTCTCCCTTTTATCCTCAAAACAACCCCATGAGGTAGGTTAGGCTGAGAGTTAGTGACGGACCCAAAGCCATCCAGTGAGCTTCATGGCTGAGTGAGGACTTGAACCCAGCTCTCCCAAGTCTCAGTCCGACACTCTAACCGCTATGTACTACCGGCTCTCTTTTTAAATTGGTTTTAAAATTTGTACTAAAGAAGTTTTCAGATATCTATATCCATCTATATCCATCTATCTACATACACAGAGAGACCCCTTTTCTGGCTGATACTGTTTTAGCAATGTATTTCTTTTTTAATTGATTTTAAAATGTTTACTAAACACATTTTCACACACACACACACACACACACACACGGGACTAGCAGAAGGACCTGGCTTCGCATGGGCTGGAATTGCCTTTAGGTTGATATGGAGAAGACTTCCGACAAACCTACACAGCTGTCTGAATTGGACTCATTTTGCACACCCCAGCTGAGTGAAGGCACTCTTCCTGGCAGCCCTTGGTCCACACAGATAGCCCCCTGAAGGAGGGGTCTGTGCACTCCAACCCCCTCAGATGGAGTTGTTCCACAGCAGGGGGAGGGGCAGGCCTATAAATCGGCCTACTAATCTTCCCTGGCTTCAACTGCTTGGGTTTTTTTTGATACTTTAACAGTCCCCCCCCCCCACACACACACATGCTACCTAACCAATATCTCACTAACTGCTATCTCTTTCAGCTCCCACCTCTAACTCAACTAATTCTGTCTCTCTTCTAACCAACTTTCTCAAATTCTACTCACTGGCTCAATTCGGACGACATATTAGGCAACGGAGGGGTAAATAGCGTACTGACCGTGCATTAGGCAGGCAGTGCTCCCCACACGACATGTTGCAACGCCTGTGCTTGTTCAGCTTGAAGTTCCGGTGGCCATCTTGGTTGCTACATCTTGGCTGGTTCCCTCAGTCCCCCAGCCATATCCCAGCATGCACCGTGTGTTCTGCCGGCTGTACAGAGCAGCTGGGGGTTTTCGGCTGCTCCAGCCGGCAAACTCTATTCCCAAATGGAATAGTCCATGGAGAGAGGGGGGCTCAATTCGGACGACACTTTAAACGACGGGGCTTCAGGCTAAACAACGTGGAAGCCCGTTGTTTCTCTCCGTTGCTTAATTGGGCTGCTTAGTGTACTGTCAGTTGTGTGCGCGTTGTGTGTTACTCCCCACACGACACAATAAGCAACACAACTGACGATTGTCCCCCCTCCCCCAGTTGCTTAATATGTCGTCCAAATTGAGCCACTGACTGACTTTCCCAACTGTTGCTAACTCCAGCCAGTTTCTTTCTCTTTTTTTGACAGAGTCCTTTCATTTGGTGCTTTCTATACAACGTACCCTTAGTCTGCATGGCACGTTTCAGATCTCTAGGTTTCACAGTCTTAAAAGGACATACAAGCAAACAGTTACATTGAGGCAGTACATCTAATAATAATAATAATAATAATAATAATAATAGGCTGCCATGGGGTGGGGGATGGAATTTTCTTTATGCCTAAAACCAGATAGAGGTAGAACAAATCCTGAAAGTTTCATATCAAACAGATGTATGGATTTTGAGTCCCTAGAGAACATACAGATGAACACTTCCTTTTATATATATAATGAGAGTTGAATGGCTAATGTGCATAACAACCAGCCATTGTGCACATTCACCGTGCTTCATGGCGAATGTGCATATGCTGTGTTGATGAAGAGGGAATTGTTGTCATACCTTACCTGGAGGATTCATTGGATGAAGAAGGGGAGGACAGCCAGCACAACAAACCCCAGCCAGAGCCGGCAGCACTCTCCAGAAATCATTAGAAGAGCATCCTGGCCCCTCCAGGGTCGTTCATGGACTCCCCCAAATGCAGGAGGCAGAGCCAGAGATTATTCATCCCTCCGAATGGCGGAGACTCAAACACAAGCGGAAGAGAAACAAGAAGATAGCCACAGCGTGGGGCCTCCCTTAAAAACAACATGCTGACCTAGGCCCCCTCCACAAGGATGCGCTTTTGCGCCCGGTTCCGGGATTATGCGCATTATCGCGGAGGCGCATTTACGCCTAATCCCTCTGCACGGGAGGCGGCGAGAGGCGGCGAAGCGCATTAATTCATGTCCAAAAAGTGCTTTAGAAGACGTTAACGCGCATAATCGCTTGTTCACACCGCGATAATGCGCTTTAACGGCCGGAGAAAAATAAAAGTCGCTATTTAACGCACATTCGAAAATGCGCATTATCGGGGAAATAACGCGCCTGTACGCCCGTTTTGCGCTCCGCTGGTGTGGAGGTAAAATTTATAATGAGCCTCTAAGGCTCATTAAACGTCTCGTGTGGAGGAGGCCCTAATTAGCCAGCTGTGCTGATTAATAACCAGCTATAAATCTGCACAGCCAGAACCATATCTCTGCTGCAGTCAACTTTGAGTTAACTTTAGTGTGTTGCCTTGCTTCTCCAGACCTTGCTGCCTCCTGGACTCTCAATGACCCACCTGGACCACCCTCCTGGACTGGCTTTGACGTTTGGCTCAACTGAATTCTGTGGATCAGCCTCTGGACTGTTTTTGACCTCACCCCTGCCTTTTACCGCACTGTTTGGATTCCTGTGTATGACCATGGCCTGGACTGGTTTTTTTCGCTCTTTCTTACACTTGGGACTATCTGAGCCTTGACCAGGGCACTTGCCAGCCTCAAAACAATTAGTTCCTGGTGATATTCCCTCTTCATCACAACAGTTAAAGTTGCAGGGGCCCTGCCTTCTTTTGTATATGGTCACTCTAGTATAGTGCCTGCACCTTTAACAGTTGTGATGAACAGGGAATTTCACCAGGAACTAATTGCATACAAATGACACCTGCTGAAATTCCCTTTTCTCTACAACTGTTAAAGTTATATGTGCCCTTTCCTCCTTTTCAGATGGTCAGCCTACGGGCCTTCTCTACCCATTTCCTTCCTCAGTTAACCACACCTATTTCACACTACACTGTTAGAGGATTTAAGGTGCAATTCTATGCATGTTTAGACACAAATAAGTCCTACAACTCCCAGCATTCCCCAGCAATGCTTAATGGAGGAATTGGTGTACCAAGACCAGTTTTACATTCCATAATAAGTTGTACACTAAGCATGGTTCTCTGGCTACATGAGTAATGATGCATTGTAGTTCCACTGGAGTTGAGTGTGCATTTTCTTATAACTGCCGCTGAAGTTGGATTTTGTCGGGTTACATAAACTCCAGCTAGGAGGGCTTAACACCTCTGGAATTCAGCCCAGTCTGCTTTTGTCATGTTTTCATAAGCGTACAATGATTCAGATATCCCAAAGAGCTCCAAGTCAGCATACAAGATAAAAAGGAGAATTAACCTTTTCTGCAAATGTAGTCCTCAGTTGCAAATGCCAAGGTCTTTTGAAAAGAAGTGAAAGGTCACTTGGCACCGAGATCAGATCACACGCTGTTCCACTACTCTGATAAGAATTCAGATGAAAGACATGCAGATAAAGATGGAATGAGACACTTAATTGCATTTGTGATTTTTATTAAACTGGACTGTTTCATCCCATTCCATCTATATTACATCATAACAATGCTTTGGTGTGGGCTATGCAGACACTCTGACAAGTATATCAAGTGTTGGATTCACAAGGTGATGTTTGGCTTTTGGAGCGTCTGTTCTAATAAAAGAAAAATGAAATCATCCTGCGCTTACTTCAACTTCCCCTGCCACCTCCCTGCAACTGGCAAAGAAACGAAGGAATCTCTCTCACAACAGCCTTTTATTAGAATAATCATGGCAAGTGCTCACACACACAGCCTGCAATCCTATGCACACGTACTTGACGGTAAGCCCCATTGAACACAGTGGGACTTACTTCTGAATACACATTGCTCAAGCAATCCTACCCTTGTTTACTCAAAGGCAAACCCTCCTTTACTAGGGTGACCAGATAAAATCCAGGTCAGTGCTCATGTAACTTTAACAGTTGTAGAGAAAAAGGAATTTCAGCCAGTGTCATTTGTATGCAATTAGTTCCTGGTGATATTCCCTCTTCATCACAACAGTTAAAGGTGCAGGCACTATACTAGAGTGACCATATACAAAAGAAGGCAGGGCCCCTTTGTAAATCCTTTTTTGGCTTCTCCCCATGCTGGAGAAGCATGGAGGCAGGCCAGCACCCCCTCCCCCGTCTGGGGCAGATGGCGACCAATCATGGTTTGCCATCTGCCCAGACACGCCTCCGAAGCAGCTCCAGAGCAAAGTGACGTCGCCTCGCCACAAGTGGAAAAAGTTGAGGTAAGTCTGCTGTATCATATAAACCACCCAGAGAGCTTTGGATATGGGGCGGTATATAAATGTAATAATAATAATAATAATAATAATAATAATAAATGACCTGCCACCACTGCAGATCCATCCCAGGGCTTTCTCCTCATTAAGACAGGCCCCAAGACAAGGACTGGGAAACAAAAGCGGGATAAAACTGGGATGCAAAGCATTCCAGCACAGAGCTGCACTTTGCCAATAGACTGAGGAAGATGTGCACCCAAACTGTCAAACTGATGGCATGGTCTAGAAAACAAAGGGCTGCAAAGAGCATCTTGCAGAGAAAATATTGTTTTTGATTCTGGTGGCAACATCACCTTTTAATATCATTCTCATATTAGACAGGGGGGAAAACACTCAACTAATGAAAGCTTGAGATGGGCTCATCTGCGGAGCGCAGTTCAGAGCTCCAAGTCTTAATTGCTAAAAACTCAGAAAGCAAAGGGGGGAAAACAATCCAGATATTGCTGCACAGGAACAGTTTACATGATAAATTCTTGCTGTTTGAGAATACATGGGTTATGCTGACAAGCCTCCTTCATGCTCAGGCTCGGCTGCCCTCTGGTGGCCTTCTGGCAATTAACTTAAAGCAAACTATCACTGTTCAGATTTTGTATTGCAATTAAAGAACAAGAAGAAAGTGGGATTTTATTTCCCACATGTGTATATGCACAGGGGCATTGCAAGATTCTAATTTGAATGAAAAAGAGAGTTATGTAACTAACAAATTTGTGATAGTATAAGCTTTTATGGACTAGAATCCACTTCATCAAATTTGGAAGAGAATCTGAACTATTGATTGTCAATATAGAATCAGGGTGTAATAGGTAAGTAAGAATCAAATATAGCTCCTGCTAGAACATTTTTCTACTTGGTGCAGCACCATGCCGGAGGGAAAGGTGTGGCTTTCTGCATGAAGTGGCTTTCCAAGTGGTTTTAGGAACATAGGAAGCTGCCTTATACAGAGTCAGTCCCTTGGTCCATCTAACCCAGTACTGTCGACACTGACTGGCAGCAACAGCTCTCCAGGATTTCAGGCAGGTGTCTTTCCTTGCCCTACCTAGAGAAACTGGGATTGAACCGGGGACCTTCTGCGTGCAAAGCATGTGCTCTCACTATGCTTTTTTCCCCAGCTGGTTGCAATGTCATGGTGCAAATTGACATATTTCCGTGTAAAACAGCTCCCCATAGAGCTTGGTAGCTACCTGGATTTTGTCCATCAGCAACATGCTGTATTACTTGGAGTTAAAGGTGTGAGCTTGTGTGTTGAAGCTGGGGGAGGGGGGCAAGCGCCCCCCCCAAACAAAGAGCTCGCCACCCTAGTCAGCCAAGAAGGCAGCGGCGAGCGGGCGGGCGGGCGGCCAGGGGATTGAATCCAGGGCCAGTTCCAGAGCTGATGCTGGGCAACTGCTTGGGCGGAGGCTTCGAGGCCTCATTGTCATGGCGATTAATTATCTGGAAGAAGAAGCATGTCCCACGTGGTTTTAGAAAGAGGTGGGGCAGGGTGGGAAGATTAGGAAGGAGCGACTGTGCACAAAACTCAGAGCGAAGAGGAGAGAGCGAGCGAGCACGTGCCGGCCAGGCTTCCCAACAAAGACCAGCCTCAGATGCTGCCGATGCCTTGCATGTTTGCTCCCATCCCTGCAAAAGCGAGATCCAGCTGAAGAAAAAAGCAAGCAGTGAGGAAGGAAAGGACGAGGAGGGACCGGGGCCCAGGTTGCTGCCTCTGCTTTCCCCGCTGCCACCAACTTTGCACCCCGTTTAAATTAAGTAAGTTTTAAAAGAATCTCCCCTTCTTTTCTTTAAGTTACTGATGTCTTATTCCATTACTTAAGACAGTCTGCTGACTTAATCTAGCATTCAATTTATATTTATTTCTCCCCCTTATAAAAACATTTCCTAATATTGTTAATGCTCAATACACTATCCAGATCTTCTGCACTGAGGAATAACACACTTTTGCCTTTTTATGAATTGAATCTGGTTGGTAGAATATTTCTGTGCTGGTTGCATTGTGTATATATATATATATATATATATACGTACGCACGCACGCACACACATTGCATGTTGCCTTTACGTATCAGCCTGTTTTGCTCATTGTATAATAGTTCTGCTAAAGGTTTACTGTTTAATCTTTGCCTATCTGGCCAGTTCAGCCTGAGCAGGGGACGGGGACGGGGGAGGCAATTTCAAGAATATCACTATCATCTTCATCCTGCCATGATTTTATTACTATTTTTAATGTTTCTTGCTGCTGGTGGTTTCTGATCTCCTTTGTTCATTTCTGGGCAGGTAGTGAATCATTTTCCTGCAGTGGTGGGGCATTTCCCTCAGCACAAATACCATGTACTCATAAAGGGTACAACAACTGGAAAAAAAAGCTACTGCTAATGATTCAGGACTGAAGCTGCATAACAGAAGTGCAATCCACAAAGCCTGTATGGCAGCATGCAAGGGAGAGTTACAAACAAATACAAAAATCCAAAGGAGGCTCAGTTTTAGTGCAATTAAGTGATGCTCATAAAGAACTTATCAAAGAAAATAGGCATTATATGACCACTCTTGCAGAAATTCTTTTGCTCACAGCTGTACAAAAAAATGCTCAGTGTGGCCATTGGGAAAGTGAGACAAGTGATAACGGGAGATGTTCTTGAACTCTTGCATCTAGTTGCAAAACACGATCCCAGAATCCAGTCTAAAATAGATACCCTTCCTCGCAATGCAAAGTACACCCATCATTCCATTCAAGATGAATTGTTAAGCATTATGAGCAGAATGGTTCTGGAGTCAATTTCTCATAAAGTGAAGGAAGCTGACTTCTTCACATGAATTGCTGATGGAACTAAGGACATACATAAGCTGGAACAAATGTCAGTAGTTCTCCGTTATTGCTACAATGGCAATATATATGGACGTTTTCTTGGTTTCCATCCATGCCATTCATTTAATGCTCTTTCACTACTGAGGCTGCCTTTACAAGAGGCATTTAAGGCTCTTTCAAGGCGCATTAAAAAATTTACCTCTACAGGAACGGAGCGCAAATCGGGCGTACAGGCGTGTTTTCTCTCCGATTATGCGCATTATCGAATGTGCGTTAAATAGCGAGTTTTATTTTGCTCCGGCCGTTAAAGCGCATTTTGACTATGTGAACAAGCGATTCTCCGCATTATCTACTTGTAAAGCGCATTTGAAACAACCGGTAAGGTCACCCGTTGAGTGCTCAATTACCTCCTCCATACAAGCATTAACGATAAAGCGCTTCAGCAATTATGCGCATAATCAGCTAACCAGGCATCAAACGGAATCCATCTAGAGGGGGCCTCAGTTACATAAAGGAAATCTTAGCATGTTGTGGCATAGATATCAAGAATTGTATAACACAAACATATGATGGTGCCAGTGAAATGAATGGAAAACTAAATGGGGTGCAGGCACTGCTCCTGAAAGAGGTGCCACAAGCCATCTATGTTCATTGTTTCAACCACAGGCTGAACTTAATTATTGTTGATGTATGTAAGAATATTGATGTTGTTGCAAACTTCTTTAATCTTCTTCGATGATTGTACATACTTATATCCTTTTCTGATGTGCATCCACATTTAATTGAATTGCAAAGACAAACGGAATAGAATTATTGAATTAAAAAGATTGTCAGACACTCGTTGGGTGTGTATGATTGCATCGTGTCTAGCAGTTAAGTCAAAACTTCCTGTAATTCTATTGCTTCTGAATATAATCAGCAATGAATCAAATTCTGAAAGAAGTATAGAGGCTTGTGGCATTCTAAACCAAACAGATTTTGGCTTTGTATTTTGCCTGAATCTTTTTAGTGAAGTGCTTCTTGAACTAAAAGTGGTTTCAGATTATTTGCAAAACTCCGATTGTGATGTGGCTCAAGAATATGCCCTTGTTAATTCTCTGATTGATAAACTGCAAGATCTCAGAGATCAGGAGGAAAATTTCCGTAATATTATGGCAGATGTGAAGATGTTTGCAGAAGAAAATTCAATCAAAATGCAAAATAAAGAAAAAAATGTGCCGTATTCCAAAATGATTTCAAAACACATGAAGCAAATACTGTAAAATCATCGTTAAATACAGTTATTTGCAAACAAATATAAACAACTGATATGTAGGTGATGTGATGTGCATGATACAGTACTCCAAAAACGAAACGAACGACCACAAATAGCGCATCCAGTTTATAAAAACGTATAAACTGGATGTGCTACTTGTGGTCATTTGTTTCATTTTTAGAGACAAATATAATTTTGATTCAGCTACAGTCTATCCATAAATTTAATCCCAGTGCTGTATTCCCCAAAGCATTTACTCTGATGAACCCCTGAGCAGAACCTGGGAAGGAAGTAAAGTTAATTTTAAAAAAATCTGTCCCAGGTGATTCTATCTTTGCCTCCTCAGCATTCTTCTGAGCTTCACTCACACACTCTGCATTCAGGATTGCACATCGTAGGAATCATGATGATGTGAGATGTTTTCCTGAATTTATTTGGATAGGCTAACAGCACCTCTGATCCCTCGTGTTAGTATATTTAGAAAAGCTAACATTACACAGGGAATTTCCACTCATTTAGGGATCTGTTTTTCCAGTAGTGAATGAGCAGTTTAGAAGAGTAAGACTCCCCTTTAATGTCAATAAAAATTGTAACCAATGGAGGCCCTGGGCATTTATGAGCCAAAAAGCAGACCTTGCATTTGGAAGTCCTTCAAAGGCCTCATAGGGCTCATCTTAATGGCATCACAGCAGTGCAAGATGATGCGCTCGTGCATTGGTGCTCCTTCTGGCCATCTTCATCGGAAGGAGCACAATTGTGGGCTTTCTGGAAAGCGCCGCGGCCATGCCCATCCACCCAAGCCTACCTGTGTTGGTGCACGGGTGACTGAGAGCATCGGTGCCCCCCTTCTTCAAGGTTGGGGGGTTTTTTGCCTTTTATTATTCATATATATATATATATATATATTATGTAAATGCGAACCATTGCATTCACAGTTAAACGAGAAAAAAAATGGGGGGAAGAACAGGGTGCACTGGCTCTGAATATCCCTTTATTTTTTTAAAAATTTTTTTGTAAACTATGGTCTGCAGAAGCGCAGAAGTGGTCCAGCGACCTTTCAGTTCGTTGTTCCACCCCCTTCCATCCTTGCCTTGCTCCTAGCTAAAAAAGTCTGGGTAAGTGCCTGACTTTTCTAAAGTGGAGCTTTGGGGGTTTGCCCCTGGATGGCTTCGGGATGGCGGCTGCATCATGTAAATCACATGCTGCCATTCCGAAGCCACTCGGAGCAAACCCTTCGTCAAGATGTACCCATGGTATTCAGAACTGCACTGTAGGTCTGTTTCAGTAGGGTGACCATATGGAAAGCAGGGCACGGCTCCTCTATCTTTAACAGTTATGTAGAAAAAGGAATTTCAGCAGGTGTCATTTGTTTGCATGCAGCACCTGGTGAAATCCCCTCTTCATCACAACAGTTAAAGCTGCAGGAGCCTTGCCCTCTTTTGTATCTGGTCACTCTAGTATTGCTCCTGCAGCTTTAACTGTTGTGATGAAGAGGGAATTTCACCCAGTTCTGCATGCATACAAATGACACCTGCTGAAATTCCCTTTTCTAGGCAACTGTTAAAGGTACAGGAGCCCTGTCCTCCTTTCCATATGGTCACCCTATTTACAGTCCAATCCTATACATGTCTACTCAGAAGTAAAAGAGCAATCCTAACCCCCCTCAAATGGCTGTCTGAGGGGGGTTAAGTTAGCACATAAGTGCTGTGCTCGTCAGTCAGCAGAAAAGAGTTCTGCTGACAAGAAGGAAACATCCACCCCAGAAAGCACACAGTACATCCTTGGAAAGCATGCATAAGACTACTACCAGTGGCATCCACATGTATAAGTCTACTACTAGTAGCATTTCCTTCAGCTGTAGGTGCTGAAATTGGCATTCCAAAAGCAGGATGGGGCAGAGGCAGCCCTGGATCCAGCACCTCCATTTCCCAATGTGGCTACAGGATCGAACCCATGCCTATTCTGGCATTTACCCTCCTGTTGCAACTGACAGGAGAGGAAAATGTTAAAACGAAGTTCCAGGGACAATGAAAAAAATCCAGTTAGGGTCACTCTAAAAGTTTCACTGGTATTGTCATGGGTTTATCAGAGTTCAGTGAACAGGACTATCACTGCAGGTTTTGTTTAAGTCAATAGCTGGCCAGAGTCTTGGATCTGACAACAGAATGTTAATAGCCCAAGATATTCAGGTGATGTCTCTAAAAATGGGTAGTTGTTACTAGATAGTTTCTTGACACAGGACCACTCCAGAATGTTTAGAATAGGCAAAGACGGGGGCAGGAGGCATACCTTCCTCTCTAGCTAAAGGTGATGTGATCTAGGTTTCTGGGGTTGGAGTGGGGAGAAAGCAGTTTTGAGTTGGGGAGTGAGAAATATGTGTGACGGTGTGTGTGTGCAAGTGAGGGGGGAGTGCTAAGCTGTAACATGTGGAAGCATTTTGTGGGTGTTGGCTGTACGTTAGAGAGTTAAACTGTGAATCACCTGTTAGTTTGGTCCTGTATAGCTTTAGAACCTACACTGTTTCTGTTCAAGACACCCCAGTGGGTAACCAAGCCAAGTCGAAATAGATAAGCATCACCAAATATTCAGAATTTCATTAAAATGTATTTAAGATTACAAACCCTAAATGTTAGAATGGTGGTTGTATGAACATAATTTGGAAGCCTTGTTGTAGTTACATTATCAATGGTGAGAGAAAATGTAACACAAGATTAACAAGGAATGCAGTTAACAATGCTGGCACTACGAATGTAGCAAGCAAGATTGCTAATTGGGCTAATAGCGTTGCAATTTAAATAATATGGCTCCTCTGTAATATCTTCCTGCAGTCTACTTGTGTTTCAAAGTTAAACTAAGACATGCTAAATAATCTAATGTCCACTTAAAACTTCCTCCACATACTACTTAAATGTGAAAAGGCTAGGCTAAAGCATTACTCTGTTCCAACTTCAGAAATAAGACTATGACATACTTTAAGTTCTAACTTCAGAAAACAATAGTAAGTGCTACAGAAGTCCATTCTCTGGGTTCATGTGTGCAATGGTCAAGTGAAGTTCAGAAGTGCAGGCAAAGCTGGGAGCAAAGACAGTACAAGACAGGAAAAGTACCTGTCAAGTGTCTGTCAATTACACTGCGTGTACTCTTATATCTTGTTCTGGTCAAAAGTGGGGGCCTATAATAGTGATTGGTTCAAACAGAAATGAGTTTCCCCCATCACACATTTTACTTCCACTTTGTTATAGGAATGTCTCTGAGTGTTCTTCGAAGTTCCTTCTTCTGGGTATCTTATCTAATGGGTAGTGTCTTACTCATTATCGTGTTGGCACATTTCCCACTGATACATCTTCTTTAATCATGAGGTCATGCTGCCCATTGTTCCTGCCATTGTTCTGATTTTTTCCTGAACCAAAAGGCGTCAAGTAAGAACATTCTGGGTCTTCTTATCAGTATAGGTGCTAATCATGAGCTACTATGCACAGTCTTTTCCCTAGTTAGTATCTGAACATGCATCAAAGCTGTTCTTCTTATCAGCAGCTGAAAGGTCTTGCTTGGTCCAAACAACATTTATTTTTCATTCTCTGATGTTGCAGAAGGAAAAATTAAAGCATAACAAGCTGCACTGTATTTTTCCAATGAAAGCTCTTTTCACAGCCTTTAGTTCAGAGCTGTTATAATCCCATAACATTAAACACCAGAGATCAAAAGTCCAAAGTCTTCTTGTACATGAGTCTGGTGTCTAGAACATTCTGGTTGTGTTTTTAGATTGTGTTATTTGTTGTTTTTGGATTGTAGCTTGTTTTATATTTTTAAAATGATTTTATGGTTTTAATTTTTGTGAACTGCCCAGAGAGCTTCGGCTATAGGGCGGTATAAAAATGCAATAAATAAATAAATAAATAAATAGAACATAAGTCTGATGTCTTCCTTTAGACAATGCCTCCGTGCCTCAGAAGACTGAGGGGAGACATGATAGCACTCTTCAAATACTTGAAAGGTTGTCACACAGAGGAGGTTCAGGTTCTCTTCTCAATCATCTCAGAGTGCAGAACATGGGATAACAGCCTCAAATTACAGGAAAAACTGAAGGAGACTTGCTCTGGTGCAAATTTTAAAAGGTTCTTTAATCTGTTATAAAAACACTTTTCCAATTCTTTGATTAGCTCAACGTTTCGGATTACCAATCAATCCTTCTTCAGGAGCTGTATTGGAAGCGTTGTCCACAAATATTTGATGTTTAGTTCTTCTCTGTTAATAACAGATTCCTTTCCCAAACGTGAATCTCTTTCAACGCTGAATTGCCAAGGCAAGGAGCAGCTGTGGGCTCTCCCATACTAGAGGCGTTCAAGATGCATCTAGACAGCCATCGGTCAGGTATGCTTTAAGGTGGATTCCTGCATTGAGCAGGGGTTGGACTTGATGGCCTTATAGGCCCCTTCCAAATCTACTATTCCATGATTCTATGATTCTTTAAGAGTGTCATTAGACAGGGTGGGGTGCGGGGAAATTGCTGTTCCTTATCGTCACATCTCTGCCCCTGCTCCTCTCCCACAATACATTCTCTTTCTTCCCGGAGAAGTAAGAAGTAAACAAAGACCACGTGGCCCACTCAAGGGCCATTTTTATCACACCGCTTTTCCTGCACACATCAAGAAATGGCAGCACATTCTGTTTCCCCAGGGGTCCATTAAAAAGGGTCCATTTTGTGACAGAAAAAAGGCAAGGAGTGGGAGGCATGTGGGAGGCTAAATGATGGGCAAAAAATGTGAGTGGGCAGTAGCAAGCTTGCGATGAAACGCTTGTCTGATGAACCCTGAAATGTGAGGCTGGTTCTCACATCAATTTCAGGGCCAGGTGAGCAGTTCGCAGCTTCTTCGGAACCCAGTCAACATTACTCAACCTTTTCAGTACCAGATAGACATCACCTATGCTCAACCTGTATATTTTGTACATAAGCTCAACTATTACAAAACACAGTGAATCTTCAGTGATCCTTCCTTCAAAGGAAAACAAACTCAGATAAGCACTCACCACTTGAGAAAATGGAGTGCACATAAAATATGTTTACACCTAGGAAGACAATGATAGCTGACTCTGGCCTGGTTTGCACAATTGCAGTGCATGTAGTGGTCTGTTCTAGAGTTACTGGAAGGTTGTTTCCCCATGCTGCCTGGGTACAGATGACATGACAAGCTGCACCTGGGCGGTGATTATGGAAATCATACCTAACATGCACCATGATTTAAATAAGCTATGGTGGCTTATTTTGATCATGTGAACCCACCTTCTGGCTATTGAATTGGAATATGTTCAACAACATTCAACTTTAAGTGGGGGAGGGTGGTCTTCTAATTTTTTCGATGTTTTCTCTGTTGTCTCAAATGTATCCACTCATGTTTCTCTCCCAGGCAGAATTACCTAAGAGCTTTATGAGGAAGTGAGTTAAATTTTTTTTAGCAAATCATCTTCTGCTGGATTCCTCGCAATACTTTCAGGAAGCAATCATGACACCACATCTTCATCACATTCAAAACTACTTAAAAATTAGTGGTTGTTTGATTTTATATTTATTTAATTAATTTATATTTATTTATTTCATTCACATCTAAGTACTCAGGAGAGGTAACATAATATATTAAAAATAAAGAATAATGGCACAAACAATAAACAAACACAACAAAAGATGAAACTACAAAAACAATTTCTGAAGGAAGGAAAAGTCTTGCAAAGATCAGGCAGGCTACTGCAGGCAAACTGCTGTTTATATCATTTGTCTTTCCTTGACAATGATCCCATAATTTTGAACCTTGGGTAAATAATAAATGAATAGGCTAACTTAATGGGATGATGGATCAAGCATGGGCCAATTGTAGTAAATTTCCACAATGTTGTTTTTACATTACAAAATTATAATCCTGAGAGTAACAAGAACCAGCCCAGCATAATATTCTTCATTTGCGTCTTAACATGAAATGTTCTTTTATACTATGCCCTCAAGCAGAAGCAGTATTTCCATAGCAAGAACATATGTTGCAAAAGAACATAAACTTATTTCCTGTTTTCTCGGAAGGGCAGGTCATGGCTTATCCACACAGTATTGCAAAGATGAAACGTTCCCCAAAGAGATATATAAAATAAAGCTTTTGGGGCAACTACTGTAATGAAATCCAAGCGTTACAAAACCATGAGACCATTGTCCATCTCTAATGAAACTTTGTGACATATGAGTCTCACAGCTTTTCTTCAGGTTTTCAAGCTTTTCCTTGAGAATCACTTTTAGGGTCAAAGACTAAATCGTTCAATAGAGAATATCCTATGAGCACATCATTGTTTGTCAGAGACTGTTTCTATTTACTCACCCTCCAGTCCTCATTCAAGATGAACACAAGTTCTTATACTCCTCAAAGGTTCTGTATTCAGATTTGCAAGGAATCTGATCTGGAATGCCAGACTTTGCTTCCTGGGAAAGATCCCTGCATTTATTTCACAGGAATATGTGAATAGTGAACTGTGGGATGACAACAGGAATGGACATACCTAGCTGATCCACATGAATTTTTGATGAACAGAATAGAGAGTATAATTTGAGTTGCATAGAGATGCATTCTTGCTTCTTTATTTAGTTTCTCTGCACACTGAGCATTATGTCTCTGACTGGTACAGTCCAATTCTATGGCTCCAGGAAACAGGCCTTGTAGAAAAACAATTCAGATAAAATTAAGCATCCTTAAGCTGCCTTGAATCAGTGAGATTTAAGTGTGCTTAACATTCTCTAGGTTGTGCCTAAAGAATGTGATGTTTGCATTCTAAAACACTAGAAGATCCAATAAAGCGTATTATTTTGTTTTCTCTCTGTTTCTCCGTGAGATGAACCAGGCTACAAATATATTATCATACAAAGATATAAACAGTGTGATTTAAATTCTAATCACACTATAGAATTTGAAGCCACCAGGATCTACTTATTTTTGTAAACAGAACGGTGCTGTGATCCTGAACATACTCACAATGGAGTATGCCCCACTAAACATACCAGGGCCAGATCTACACCAAGCAGGAAATAACGGTTTGAAAGTGGTATATGGAATGTATCATGGGCCCAAACAGTTGTCAATACCATTATAAACCATTATAAAGAAGTAGTGTAGATCCTGCCCAGGTCTTAAGTATGGGTAAACATCCATAGGATTGTGTTATAGAGATGTTTCTTTGCAGACAACAGCCATCATCCAAAGAACCAAGAAATGATTTTCATCAACTCAGGAGGACTTTAGACTGATTTCTATTTAACAGTAGTCCTAATCCCCACCACGACAAACACATGGTAAACTATTTTCAAGACTGAATTTACCTTCAAAGTTAGTTCGAAATGGCACAGGTGGCGAGTTGTTCACAGAAAAAATGTTTTAAAATTTCACTGAGCTGGCACAGGCCCTCATGCAAGCCTATGTTGCTCAACCTGCCCCCTTCCAAAAATGAGTGATTCTATTTATTTCAGGGCTTGCCCCTGAAGGCGCTAAATCTCTGTGGCGCAAGTTATTTACTGCCCTGAGTGTGCATTTCTGATACTAGCAGAGACAAGTTTCTATAAACTAAAGTGCAGACAGTGCAAAGAATGGCAGATAATTCCAGGAATAGGGACCCTGCGCATCCCAGATGAGATTAGCTCACAGAGCCCACCCACATACTATTTGAAAATCTCTCAAAAAGGCAGTCCATCTCCCTTATTTCCTTTCACACACACAGACACTCCCCCCAGATTACATCATCCTTAGCTAGGAAGGTGAGTCAGGAATGTCCCCTATCCCCTTCTCTGATGAGTTTTTCCTATTCAGAACATCCCATAATGGTCTTTTATCAAGAAGTAATCTACTAACAATTAGCTCCCATGGCATGGATGGGCAATTTCAGGAGGTTCAGGGGGCATTTTTGTCCCTTGAATTTGCAAGCTAATTTTGACCCTTTTGGTGTTCTGCAGCGCTACAGATGCCATTTTTTTAAAAAAGGGGGAGGGTTTTTTTTGCATTTTAGGGTGTGGCAGGGGCCGCATGTTGCCCCCTCGTCTGCATGTTGCTCCCTCCAGTCCTGTGGAGACACATCATCTGAATATGCTATTAACAGTTCTTTGTCAAGTCCAAGACTCTGGCCAGGAATTGTCTTTAAAAAGGGGTGGAACCTATGGCTTGCAATTTCCATTAGTCCTAACCATTGGCCATGCTGGCTGAGGCTGATGGGACTTGAGAGTCCAACAACAGCTTGAGGGTCACAGGTTCCACACATCTTCCTTAAGGCAGCCCACAGTGGTAGTCATATTCACAGAAATCTAATAAAATACTCATAACAGCATTGTACTACTTATGTTTTGGATATTAATATATAATTTAAAAGATCTTATTGTCCTAAAGTCTGGAGTAAGTGGGAAAGTTGTGGCAAATATTTTCTTACAACTGCTACGTGGAACTAAACACAAAGTTAAGAATACAAGAAGTACACAGCTTCAGTGAAAGAGAGAGGCAAAGATAATTCAGTGAGTGTGGCAGGGGTCAAGTTTCTCAGAAAATTTTAGAGTGTCATCAGACTGCGGGGGATCACATTTCCCTACCGTTGTTCTGAACTTCATCAGATTGGCGGGGGGTGGAATCACAGTTCCCTACCGTCACCTCTCCACCCCCACTTCTGTCGCACAACGACCACACGGCCCATTCAGTGGGCGTTTTTATCATGCCACTTATCCCGCACACAACAG
Organism: Anniella stebbinsi; assembly: GCA_029215795.1. NCBI lineage: Eukaryota > Metazoa > Chordata > Lepidosauria > Squamata > Anniellidae > Anniella > Anniella stebbinsi. The sequence goes on along the minus strand of JARDYH010000005.1, from coordinate 85,003,646 downwards.
GAGATTGTGACAAGTTCTGTTTTTAAAAATAAATTTGACTTAGTAGAGTCTTTTTGTCACGGGAAGGCCAGAAAGAGTGGGAGACGCATGGGAGGCGATGGTGTCGTGAATAGGAAACCTGTGAATTCCCAGTAATGAGCGTGCTATAAAACGCTCTATAAAATGCTCCGTGAGTGCCCAGTAATGAGTGTGCTATAAAACATGCTATAAAACACTCGTCTGATTATCCTCACGGCCTCCAGCTGCTGTTCCACAGTAACGACGTTTTCTTTACACGGGGAAAGAAAGAGGAAGCAGCAATGGCCACATGGCCCATTCAGCGGGCATTTTTATTGCGCTGCTTTTCCTGCACACAGCAGGAAGTGGCAGCAAGTTTCGCTTTAAAAAAATAAGTCAGATTTATCGGGGTCAATTTTTTTCACAGAAAAAAGACCAGAAGTGGTGGGAAGCACATGGGAGGCAGATGGCATCATCAAAAGGACTTGTGAAAAACCATGAGTGGGCAGTAATGAGCGTGTGATAAAACGCTCATTTGATGACGCCCTTAAGGTTCACTCTTGGATATATTTAAGATTAAACAATACAAAGTAGTTTATATGAAGAATTGTTGCAGTTCCTTTATATATTATAATACCTATAGCAATGTTATTAACAGTTCAGTCCCTTTCTCCTTCTTTTTTTGAAGCAAAGTGTACTGTGTCCTATCTCATACACTGATACCCTTGGGCTCTAAATAGAGTCTCCAATAAATTTTATGACGTGGTGTGAGTGGAAAATCTGTCTGATTGCATGCTACTTGGGTCCATATACCAAAACCAATTCTGCACAGTAAATACTTAGTACATGTAAGACTGGATAGCTACGGATAGCGATTCCACATGGGAATTCAGTCAGCTACAATGTCAAATCATGAGCTGAAGAAAATGTTACCATATAAGTATAAATCTGGTGAAGCAGAGTATGATGAAAAAATTCTCACCATCTGGCTGCTGCAGACAAGTTGGTTCCTGTGTGGCATCTGTAGCTATCCACTGAGGTAATAGTCATCCACTGAAGTAGGTTCTGAGCCTGTGGGCTCTCTGCAGCTGCCTGCCCATGCCAGCCACTGACACCTGGCCCAGAACATGCAACTCCTGCCAGGGGTTGTCAATTAGGATATACACACTAACCTGGGAGTAAGTCCTACTGAATTCAATGGGGCTTATTTTCGGGTAGACATGTATAGGATTGTTAGCCTATTTAAAATGTTTTATCATTATATTCTCCTCTACATTCATCTACAGGTGTTTATTTTTCTCCCATTTTTAAAAAATAAATATTAACCATGCCCCATGTTTTTACCTCCACAGGCCTCCATTGGCTACAAAAGTTGGGTCACTGAGGGACAATTCAATAACAAAAACAGCTGAATACATTCATAGGAAGCATGAAGCTGCAAATTTAGTGATCAAACAGAAGCCAAATGTGGAAGTCTAATCACCAAACTGTAAAAAGGGGTAGGGGAGATTCAGGGCTCCATCACACCTACTTCCCCCCCCCCCCCGGTTTGCCTCCGCAATTTCCACCTCCGTTTCATTAGCATGTCAAGCTAATGGTCCCTTTCACGTGGGTTTGTGGTATCGGTGAAACATCCTTTCACACACCCCCGCCCCACCCCTTCTCCTTCCCCCTTCAGTTCATTGGTTGTGACATTGTGATTGACGTGGGAGCCTCCCGCCCCCGCTCTGGATTTTTTATCTAGCATTTTACCAATTTAATGTTTCATTGGCTGGGTGTCATGTCTGCGGGCAATGAGAGTGGGGTTGGAGCAGCAAAACTCCCTTCAACCGACTCAGCACAAGCCCGTTTGTTCCACATGACGTGCTGGGAGAATCATCCTGCCCTCCTCTTTCGTCAGCAAGACCTCCCTTCAAATCACATACCCCCAACAAAGGACATGGCGCGAGAATGGCAATTCACAGGGGTGGAAGGGCGCTTTAATCCCACGTGGAGGAAATAAGCCAGGCTTTTCCCACTCTAGGAAAACAAGGAAAGGCAGGGGGAAGAGGCGGGGTGACTCAGGACAGGCACGATGTCATGTGAATACCATGCTGCAAAACAGCAAACATGATGAGAGTGCTATAAAACACTGGTATGATGGAGCCCTTAGAGACTCATTGCCTTCTCAAAAGCAGCACACTGGCCCTGTCTTTTATGACATATTTTTCAGAAATAGAATTTTGGGAATCAGATCTCTAAATTAGTGATATAGGCCTTGGTTTAAATAATCTATCGCTGTGGCCTTAGGTTACTTTTTTTTCTTTCAGTCACAGGTGTCATGTACTTACACAAACAATGCAGATGTGTGAAACTTGATATATCACAGAAATGTTGCTCAGATTTTTGTGGACCTTTGGGCAAAAGGTTATCTTGTTATCTTTTTATATTATCACATAAAAAAGAAGAAAATAATGCTTTTGAAAATGTACAAAGAACTTTCCAGTACTAGTGCATAATTACAGCCAGCCTCAATCTGAGATTAGGGAAAAGAGATCAGGGCACAGGCAGTTACTTCCAAGAATCACTTTTCGTTTAATATATGTGTTAAATCTATGTCTGAAGAACACAGCAAAGATTCCTGATGCTTGTGTGGATGGGACATCAGAGCCTATGTGTGTACACTAGCATGGAAGAGGATCAATAATGGTGGTCACTCAAAATCTCTGGGCCCTGACCCCACACCAGCCACATTCTTGTTGCTGGGACCCACCGATTGCTTTATGGATATGATTTGGCAACTGTTTTGAGTGAGAAAGCCGCTCAAGATAGCATGTGAACCATCTAAGCTTCCCTTATTTGTTCCCAAAGCCAATCCCTGTGATGAGGTTAAACCATCTCACAGCCTTAGAAGTTATCATTGGTTGCCATAATTAGGGTGTCCAGATGGCCCGGGGTTTCCCGGTCCTAACCTGGAAACCTAGGCCGAACAGGGGCAACCGGGGGGCAGCGGGGGAAAACTGGGGTGGCAGGGTGTCACGCGGCGGTGGCGGGAGGCAGGCAGCGCGAGGCACTTACCTGCTGAGGCGTCCACTTCCCTCCGGTGCTCAGAATCTACTGAGAAACAGGCTTCGCGGCCTGTCCCTCAGTAGCGCGCCGGGTGATGACGTCATCACCCGGCGCGTACTGAGAGACAGGCCAGGAAGCCTATTTCTCAGTAGATTCTGAGCACCGGAGGGAAGCAGACGCCCAGGTAAGGAGCGCGGAGCGGCGTGGCGCGGGTGCGCGGTGGGGGGGTTGTTTTGGGTGGGGGTGGGGGGTCCGGGATTTTGATTGTCATAATCTGGTCAGCCTACCATAACTAATCATCTTTATTTTAGTTCATGTATTTGTCACCTTCTCATAAAATCTACCATTAAAAAAATCCATTTAAAAAGCAACACTCTTTCACTCACTGTGAACTTTAAATGTTTTTTTAATAGCTCTCTAACTTGGGAATGCTCAGCTAATTCTCCTCCTCCCATCTAAACCAGCTTATAGGCTCAAAGGGTTTTAATACCAAAGTACAGGCCTAATTGCACACATGTAATTAGCTTTCCTGTGAAAATCCTGATTAAATTATTTTTCCTCGAATTCTGATTTACGCTAATCAGTAAGGATGACAGTCTCCTTCATGTTCAAGATGGTTTACTTAGTAGAAGACAAGAAACAATCTCATTCTTTGAAAGAACAAAGCTATCAGAAGCCATATGTGTTTCTCAAGTGTTATATTTCATGAAACATTTAGCATCTGATGCTTGTCTCATCTAAAGTACAGTACTTCTATTTTAATGCATTTCTTGTGATAACATCACATGGGTAATAGCAGTTCATAAATAATTTCAGGAGTATAAAAGGATAGAAATACTTTAAGTACTCTAGGATAATGCACTGCTATAGCAGAAACTAAAGAACCTAACAGCTCTATCCTATGCATATTTTAGATGGGGGGAAAGTCTTGCAACTCCCAGCATTCCCCAGCCAGCCAGTCTAAACATGTATAGGATTGTGCACCAAGAAGCACAGAGCCTAGGAAGGGTCCATCTAGCCCCACATCCTGTTCCAACACTGGCCAGCCAAATGTCTCTGTACCCTGGACGTAATGGCATTTTTTTTAGTAAATCACTTGGAATTACTAACTGGAATCCTGCTGGAATCCTGGCAGTGCTTTCAGAAAACAATTTTGACACCACATCTCCATCACATCCAAAACTGCTCATAAACTATTGATTGGTTGATTTTATGTTTATTTACTACAGGATTTGTATCTCACCTTTCCAATCACATCTAAGTGTTCCTGAGAGGTAACATAATAAATTAAAAACAAAGAACGTTACAATTGATAAACAAATACAACAAAAGACAAGACTACAAAAACAATTTCCGGAGGAAGAAAAAACCTTGCAGGCAAGCTACTACAGGCAAGCTACTTTTTATGGCATTTGTCCTTCCTTGACAATGATCCCATAATTGAGAAACTTGTGTAAGTAATATATGAATAGGTTAACTAACTTAACATGAATCAAGCAGGGGCAATTGTAGTAAATTGCTAGTACGGCACATCCGTGTGTGTGCTTTAGATGGCCATGTGTATTACTTCAGTTGTAAAGCCCACAACTAATATTTCTCATGCTTTAACATCTGTTTGATGTTAAAGCATGATATGTCACGGCAAACAAAAATTAAAATAAAATAACTATTTCTAAATCTGACAAACAAGAAATACTATATGCATGTGCAGTTTCAACTTACTTAAACCATACCATCATCATGAAAACAGGAATAAAATGGCTTCTGTTGCCCTGATACTAAACACGTTTACTTGAGAATAAGTACTATTCTTTGTTTGGTAGGAAAGGAAAATATACATTTAGAGTTTGATCAAATGAGCATCTGTAACCATATACATGCCTGGCTGGCTGGCTGTCCCCTGATTATAAAATGTTATTTATTATATTTCAGTGTCACCTGATAGCAAAGCCCTCATCTGGGCAAATCACAAAGATTAAGAATCTAAAATACAACATGATAAAACATAATATAAATTCTATAAAAGTTTTAAACTGAATAAAACCAGAGTAAAAACAAGCAGCAGGGAAAGATCTAAAACCACAAACATATAAATTTAAATACAAGCTAAAGAACTAATAAATAAAAATAAATAGGTGCTGAAAATACTACAATGTAAGTGGCTAAGCCGACCTTTCTGGGGAGGCCATTGCTCTACCAAGGTTCCATTAATAGATTTGGCCTTCTCATTAGTAGATTTGGAGTGCTTCCAGATAGAAGGCTCCTAGTGCTAACAATTAGAAGGCAGCATGCAGCTATTCCATCTTTTTCTCCTTAACAGGTTTCCCGTAATCTGTTCGAAGTGGTGGGAAAGCTCAGGAGGGATACAAGTGGAAGATGACAACATCCAGTCTCCCAATAAAATTCCAAGTATGAGGCAACACTAAAGGCCTTCATCTGGAAGCATCCATTGAAATGCATAACAGAAGTTTGGGAAAAGATAAAACACCCCATCCAGGGGCATTGCTAGGTTCTTAAAAGATCCAGGACACAGGCCTATAACACAAATTTGCATATGCTTATCAAGTCGAAGTGGGAGAGGTGGGTCAATGCACACTCTAATGTGTGTGTGTCTGTGTATGTGTATAGAGAGATACATACTGTACATACATACATTAGATGTGTGCATTGATGACCCCCCCCCCCCCAACTTCAACAGAGACCCCAGTTCAGCAGTTTGGAAAACATCCTGCGCCTGCTTGGCCAATTTGGAGTCGGTCCATTTGAGCTCAATACCAAACCCAAGTCAAGTGTCGGAAAACTTGAGCCTTTAGGCGTCCTGATGACTATCATGGGAAATTAAAAACAAAACACTGACTTTTTTTTCCCTTGGGGGCTGTTTTCATGGTGCCGGGTTGGCGCTGCCTGCCTCTCAACGCCCACGCTTTCCCTCACCCGGGGCATCGGGTAATCCCGATGCTGAGGAGGTTATGCGGGGTTTCTGGGCAGCCCCCCCCCCCCGCCGCCCCCTTCCTACACTTTCCCCAAAGATGTCAGGGAGGGAAGGTAATTGAGAGCTGCCACAGAGTGGTATCCCACACCCTTACTCACCACCCACCCAACCCTGGAGAGAGGAAGAAGGGGTGAATTATGAAGGCGCTGATCACCAGGATGCAAAGGCCAACAGCGTTGTCACCAGCTCCTCCAGAAAAGAGAAAGAACGCAGAGAAGGAGGGAGGCAGGCTCTTTACTCTGCCGCCGCCCATTCAAGGGCTCTCACAGCAGCCTCTCATTCTGCCGTCCTCTTCCTAATGGAAAGCAACCAATTGCTGGTTGGCCCCAGAGTGGCGGAAGCACCGTATTGATGTCGCTTCTTTTGAAAAAGCCAGGGGCCCCGTCTTGACGGCGGAGCCTTGGCGCCAGGATGCCTTGGGCCCTCGCACTCGCACTCCTTCCCGGCACCAGCACGGGAAGAAGCGTGAGTGTGGAGTTGCCGCTGCTGCTGTGCCGAGCACCAGGGAGGGAAGAGGAACAGGGCAGCCAGAGGGGGAGGGACACAAACTTGCTCATATCCCTCTGGCTGCCTCGTTCCTCTCCCCTCCCCGGTGCGGCAGCAGCGGCAACTCCGCACTCGGGAGAAACGGGGCAGCCAGAGGGAGTTGAGCTAGTTTGGGCGCTATGCGTCCCTCTCTTCCTCCCCCTTCGGCTGTCCTGTTCCTTCCTCCGTTTGTATAAAATAATATGGGGAGGAAGGAACGGGGAGAAAGAGAGGGACCCATGGCACCCAAACCAGCCCTCTTCCAGCCGTTGGCGACCAATCAGCTGTCGCCATCGGCTGTGCAGGCTCCACAAGAAAAAAACGTTGGGGTAAGTGCCCGACTTTTTTACTGCGACGTTTAGGGGTTTGAGCCCTGGATAGCTTTGGAGTGGCGGCTACGTCATGTGGATCACCTGCTGCCGCTTCGAAGCCACCAAGGGGGAAAGCTCTCGTCTACAGGTACCCAGGGTAAATCCCAACTTTTTCAAATTGGGCCATCACAGGGAAGCCGCTGCGAAGCTGCGCGTGCATCATCTAAACGAGTTCTCCAATTTTGGGGTAAGGAATTATTTAGTTTCCCTTCCCTTCACTCCCTATGGTTTTGGGGTAAATTTGTATGAAAATGCACAGGTCATGAGAGGAGTCCCACAGACAAGAAACCTGCACGTTTCAGAAGGATGGGAGCAGGGGCTAGGGAATTATGATGCTTGAAATACACTTTAAGACTTATTCATAACAGTGTGCTGGCACTGGAAGAGTGGACACCTCATGGCCCCAGCCTTGCCCTTCCCCAAAGGACAGTGATGGAGACCTTGGTAACCATGTACCTACCCTAGGATTAGAAGGTGGACCTGTGAGCCATTGAACCCTACTCCTGCAGCTCTTAGCAGAACTAAAGCAAAATATGTTATTTTGAAAAATAAGACTGCCCAATTCCTCTTGGGCTCCAGATTTGGTCTGAATGCTATGCATGCAAATTTAGAAGTACTAGAATTTATTTACATTTCACCAATGTTAGCAACAGGGGAACATGGGTGGGGGGTGCATTTCCACATGTCCTTCTTGTGGATTTCCCATGGGCAGCTGGTTGGCCACAGTGTGAAAAATGCTGGACTAGATGACCCTTGGTCTGATGCAGCATGGCTCTTATCTAAATTCTTAAACAGAGTGCCTCTGAGCATATGCAGAATGTTTTAGCCACTAATCACTTGCATTCTCCACCAAGTATTTATGTTCCCCTCCATATAACAATCCCTCCTCATTCTACCATCCTCCAGGAAACCTTTGTAAAAACAGATGTCTTGTTTTGTGCAACTCTCCTCAGAAGCTCTTGTATTTTCCTTCCCGTAACTTCACTTGTGCCAAGACAGCAGAAGAGTTCAGCCAATAAGTCTGTTCTGGAGAATCTCTGAGCATGCACTAAGTACCTTTCCCTCATCACTGAAGCTAGTCTATGCAAGATGAGAAAACAAAAATGACAAAACATTCATAGGACTGAGATGAAAGGGTAGTCAATTCATTAGACTGGAATTGGGTGGGTGGTGTATTAAGCCTGCAGTACCATTCTCACAATTCGGGGCTTATTTTTGAGTAAACATACAGACGATCAGGCTGCAAACCTCCCTGCAAAAGTAGCTTGTGCTGCAATTCTATGTATGCTTTCCTGGGGGTAGGCCTCGTTAAACATAATGGGGCTTAGTTCTGAGTCAGCATACATAGGATTATATAAGTGGAAGTCGTTAGGCAAAAGCCAGTGGATATGGCCAAGGTGTTGCTGACAGAAGACAGCGGATGAGCCAGCCCACTTACCGTGTGTGTTGTGTGTTTGCCTTCCAGATACAAGAAGCCTCCTCCCAAGGTGTTTTCTGAGAGGCTCTGAGCTTGCCATCTTGCTAAAGCTCAGTCGGTGCGGATGTGCTCAACGCCTTGACAGGAGACCACTTGGGAAAGCCATGTATAGCGTCCTGGGTTTCCGGATGGAAGCATGGCAAATGAATTTACTAAATAAATAAATCTCGAGAACCATATTAAAATATCCATTCAATCTTTCTCTCCTACAGATAAGATTTAATCACACTGGCCAATTTGGAGGGAAGTAGATGAGCCACACCCCTGATTTGGCAATTTAATTATTTTGGGGAGAAGTGTCATTCCATCAGAGCTCCTGGTTTACAGTGAATTGGTGACTTGTTTCAAGGAGTGGGTACAAATGAAAAGAAACTGGCTACCTCCTTCCAAAAAGCAGTGGGAAGAGGAATGACTGGAACATTTGCAGCAGGTTATATATCCCGAAAGGTGAAATTGTTCTGAGGGCATGAAATACTAGAATGACACTCTTCCAGATACAAGTGTTTGTGTGCCTAAGGCCAGATCTACGCCAAGCAAGATATAGCACTTTGAAAACGGTTTAAAAACTGTATATGGAGTGTGTCCTGGGCCTAAACAGTTGTCATGACTGTTATAAACCATTTTAAAGCAGTAGTGTAGATCCTGCCTAACACACGTCAGCCCCCATTTCTGCAACATAAAACCAGGACCTTTAAAACCTTCTATGATTGTCTCCTTGATGTACATTTCTATATTTATTATTTATGGTACTTACATTTATAACATGGTTCCAAAAGCAATACATACATATTTTAAAACATATCATCATCACTCTGTGCATAATTCTTGAAGGACTATAAGAGAACAAATGCCTGCTCCAAGGAGGTAACAATGTAAAATCCCATAGAGAGGATACAAAGGAGGAACAGGAAAGCAACAAGCAGTTCTTCCAGTTGCAAATGCTTAGGCTTACATGCAGGCTGAATACACAAAGATTTGTATAGGTAAAGCCTAAGAGTGTCCCTACATTAAAACAACAACCCTGCATTCTTACCAGGTCTCAGGTATTTTCTTGTTCAAAATGGGCTCCCTCAAACGGCAACAAATAGCAACCATGTGATTTTGAATTGAAAAGAATGCTATAGCAGCCTATTCTTTTAAATGAAACAGCACCATTGAATAGCGGAATAATCCTATCATAAATTACATTACCTCTGTATTTTTAAAACACGGGATTACTGGGGGAAACCGCAGGAGGCTTCCTGGCTGTTGACCACGTCATGTAATTGACCCACAAACCTCCGTGAGTGGCCAGTCAGGAGGATGCTATAAACCACCCGTTTAGAGAAGCCCTTACTCTGTTGCTCTTAATGGCACAAAATAAAGCCTGTGAGTTCCGAGATGGGTAATACTGACCCCATCCTTTCCCTGCCTCCTCTCTGTTCTAAATTCTCTCTTGCTGAAGTAATTTATTTAAAAAGGCTTTAGTGAACAGTTTATATGTTAGTGTTGATGATATAACCAGCAGCCTGAAAAATCTTCCATGTACACTTTAAAAACATAATGTGTGGTGTGGCCCTCAATGTAAGGTTGTTCACATTAAGGTTGTTTCCATTTGAGCAGGCTGGAGTGTGCATGATGCTAATTTTAAGCTAATGCTGTTCTCTCTCTCTCTCATCATACTTTTACTTTCATGGTACCAATGTGTATGTATCTAGGCAAGACAAGCTGCCTTCTAGAAATCTTTGCTCTTCATTGTAAACAGAATGATGCCCACAGGATTTTCTTTTTTGTAATTTTTCGAGGTCACTCCTCCAAGGCCATCTGCCAATTCCAGCTGTTCAAAAAAAAAAAAAAAAGCTAGCAGGATGCAGATTAGATTAGAGAAAGCCACAGTGCACTAGTACACTTGTCAAGAACCATTCACCTCCATTTTCACTTGCAGAAAACTGAATTTAAGCAGGGTTTGGGTGGAAAATGAGAGTTTAAGCATGTTCTTTTCAACTTCTTTTATATGCTATCCATAGAAAATATAGGATAGTGTGTATAGATCACAGTAATATGCTGAATAGGATATTTTGCATGTTCCTTCTCAAAGAATGATCACATCTCAAGCAAACCCCCTCCCTCTTCTGTTTTTTTTTTTTTTTAATCCTGGCTGTCCTGACAGGCTGCAAAACCTTGTGACTTTAAAGCATTCTGTCCGCCCTTAACTCTCCCTCTGCTTTTGGCAAGGAGATGTAACATTTCTGAAAGCTTTGATGCCATTGTGGGGAGTGAGATGGGTTTGTTTTGAAGGGGGTGAAAAAAAACATTTAGGGGAAATTAAAAAATATGCTATATTTATTTAAAAATAAAGACAGATGGGGAGAGGAGCCTCGCTTGAAATCACCAGTAAATTATGCTCAAATCTCAGGCCCAAATTGAAAGAAGGTATTTATTAAAGGAATATAATAGACAAAAAGGGAAAGCAGAGTGGGTACTTGAAAATAAAGTAAAAAGTTTGCTAACCTATGCTAAACTGTTTGGGGTAAAATACTCACAACGGAAGGGTCACCTGGAGAACTGCAACATGAAAAGCATCTTTGGGTGGTCACAGGAGGAGATTATTAGAGTGATGAAGCAACAGACCAGAGTGACAAAGGAATAAAGAACCATGGCTGCCTCTACAAGAGGCATTTAAAGCTCTTTCAAGGTGCATTAAAAAATTTACCTCTACAAGAACAGAGCGCAAATAGGCGTAGAGGCGCGTTTTCTCTCCAATTATGCGCATTATCAAATGCGCGTTAAACCGCGAGTTTTAATTTGCGGCGGGAGTTAAAGCGCCTTACCGCCGTGTAAACATGCGATTCTCCGCATGTCAACAGTTTAAAGCGCGTTTTGGTCATCCAGTAATGCGCTTCTCCACCTCTCGTACAGAGGTATTAGGCGTAAATGCGCTTCTGCGAATATGCACATAATTGCCTAACCAGGCATAAAGGCGAATTCTTGTAGATGAGGCCTAGATTTCAATGTTATCTTGGTAGGTAAGTGTCAAACATGCTTCACCAATCCAAGGTCTAGCAAGTAAACAGGAAAATCCTCTTCTCACCTTTGGGGCTAGGAGATGGACTATCAAAATGTTAATTGAAACAGAGATAGTTCTAGCTATTTTGGATAAACTAAAAACATCACAAGACTTCCTGTTTGTGGATTTGGAAGCCCCAGAAAATATATGTGTGATTCAAAGTGGGCTATGGATGCAAGCATCCTGGTCAAAAACGCTTGTAGCTTTATAGAAATAGATACTGAAAGGCAGCACAGAATATAGGATCTTCTAAGTGATATGTCTTTATAAGCCAACCTTCCACAAACTGGTATCCTCCAGATGTTGAACTACAACTGCCATTATTCATAGCCAGCATTTGTTCATTGAGCCATAGCACAGATTGAAGTCCATGTATCTATGAAAAGTTCTATTTCTTTCCCATGCAGGAAGATTTTGTGTGAACTCTGTATTCCTATTTTGTCTCATGTGCTGGAGATATGGTAAAAGCATATGGGCTATCTTTAGCGTTCTCATATTCAGCAATCCCTGCAAATCATGGAAGCATGCCGAGTCTAGTTATTCAAGGCCAGGACCAACTGTTTTGAGAGTCTTTTGTGCCTTTGGATCTCTGTGGTGAGGTAGCCTTTTGGAGATAATGGCCACTATGTTCTTCCTGTTATAGCAAAATAATTCAACTTGCCACATTTCTTACAAATATTTCCTAGGCTGGGCATGAAAGCATTTCCTCTACAGTAGTAGCAGAGGCACATAGTTGCTGTGTTATTAACATATGAGAAATCTGATTCTGGTTCATGCCTATCTTGGGTTTAACAGTCAATGCAATTCCTTCTACGCTAGCAGCATAGTGAGCTATTGGCTGGGCATGATTTCTGCCTTCTCACAGGCAGGAGCAGTACCCAGATTTTACAGAGTTGCTTTCTAAGAAAAGTACAGGCAACTCTAAAATATGTGATCTCAGACCTCTCTATGTTACTGAATTCAAGGGTATAGCTAGACGTCTCTAATACGCATCAAACTCATTCATTTTGTCCACCTTGCTACTTACTAATCAACCGTTATTGTCCAGTAGTCACTTGTGAAATATAACCTTACCACAGTTTGGGGGGGCTTATACACCCCAACCCCGGAAAATAACATATCATGGTTTTTAGGGGTTTGCATGAACTTAACCACAGTGAAGAATTTGCTCTGAAAAGGGTGCAATCTCCAAAATAGCCATGAAGGTTGCTAACTACTTTTGCTAACAGATAGGATATATCTGACCTAGAGTAGGGTGACCAGATAAAATCTAGGTCAGGGCTCGTGTAACTTTAACAGTTGTAGAGAAAAGGAAATTTCAGCCAGGGTCATTTGTTTGCAATTAGTTCCTGGTGAAATTCCCTCTTCATCACAACAGTTAAAGTTGCAAGCACTATACTAGAGTGACCATATACAAAAGAAGGCAGGGCCCCTGCAACTTTAACTGTTGTGAAGAAGAGGGGATTTCACCAGGAACTAACTACATACAAATGACACTGGCTGAAATTCCCTTTTCTCTACAACTGTTAAAGTTACATGAGCCCTGACCTGGATTTTATCTGGTCACCCTAGAGGGAGATAAATTTGAGCTTTGTGTGGGCTGGAGCAATTAGAAGCCAGAAAAGGCATGCAAAGTAGCTCTGGTGCTGCTCCCACAGATCTCCTTGCATGGCTCTTTCTGCTCTCTTATTTGAGGACACTACTTAGAAAAGGAAACGGATGTCTATCTTGTATAGAAAGACGAAACACTCTGCCTCTGTCTGCCCATTCACAACCCTTTTATTTCATTAGAATTGAGGATGGGTTAAAATGCAAACTTTTGGCTGGAGAGACAATTTGCTGGTAACACTCTGGCTAGCAACGCAGAGGAAAGAAAGGGAACACAGCACACATTGCCAGCAGCATGTAAACTCCTGCTCAGTCTAATGGGTCCAACAGGCTCACCCACAAACCTCTATCTGCCTACTAACAGCCTGAAACTATGCATGTTTACTCAAAAGGAAATTCCATTGCATTTTATTTATTAAATTTATATCCCAGCTTTCCACAAAAATGGTGCTAAAGAGGCAGTATCCAACAGTGTCATTGTGCTAGCACAAGTCATGTTGTGTTGCTGGAAACTAGGTTCAAAACTATGCGCAAGAGGAAAATCCAACTAAAGTTACATTTGTACAAGTGGTTGCACATTACGGTTGCATAGCTGCTTTTGCACAGCTGCTTTTGCAACTGCTTCTGCAGAGCTCCGCTAGTGTTATTTGAATTTGCAGAATGACACCGTTGGATGCCCAAGGAAGCTAACAATAATAAAATCAAGATTAAATCATAACATAAAAATAAATTTAAACATAAGAATAAAAGAAATAAACAGCATCCAAACCATCTAAACCATTTTTCAGCAACAGATCAAAGCAGCACCATGGCTTGATTCAGTAGTGGTTTCCAGAGCATTTTTAAGAAGCAGGAAATGTTGCTTTAGCTCCTACTGTGGGCAGATGCTGCTACTGCATCCTTTTAATGCAAACCTTCTGTATTCCATGAAAAGCAATTCATATAACTAGTCCCCCAGTTCCAAATAATAGCTTTAATAGTTAAGGAGCAAACAGTTTTCTAGGCAGTAGGACTAGAACACTGCCTCACCTGCCCCCAAAGGCAATTCCATAAACATCTATAGCAACAGGCTGACATTGATCTCCAAGGGGTCTGGCCTGTAAAAGGCTACCTTTCCTGGCCACTCCCTGGCTCTTTCTACACCTACAGCCCTTTTGCAAGGGAGGGGGGTAACTGCAAGTTTTTCCGCTTCCGCGATCGGCACTGACAGGGCGCACGCAAGCAAAGTTTCCCGCAATGATAAGAGTGCCGTCGTGGGAGGATTTCTGCCCCGTGACGGTTCTTCTGCATGTGGATCAGCAGAAGTGTGCAGGGCTATGCAGATGATGCGGCTACAGGGGTGGTTTTTTAATGACTCGTGAGGGATGTGCACGAACGCAAATGCACAGCAACACATGGGGTGGATAGGAAGTCTATCGAATATGCAATGCTGTGCTCAGATAGTTTGTGTTAAAAAAAATACACTCTCGGCGCCAAATATGCTGATACACATCCAAAACATGTGGTGAAAATGGCAGCTGGATCCACTCCCACTCACCTCCAAAACTGCTGGACATGCCCCTGGCTTTGCGAAGGGGGGGGGGGCATACCAGCCACAGACTTTGGGATTGTAGCAAGAGAGCTGAAAAAGCTGTGACAAAAGTAGTCAGCAATATTCCTGAATAACTGAGAGGTGGACCTGAGATCACTGCAGGAGCAGGTGAACATAATGTAGCCCCCTCTCAAACTGCTAGCCATGTTGTTCAGTTAGGAATCAGCCAGGTCCAGTGTCAAAGAATGTGATTAATGATCAACACCTCAGATTCATGTTCTGGTGACTCCAATGAAAGAGACTCTGATTACAAGCATGCCAATATATAGAGGACAAAGACCTATTCCTGAGATATTGCAGAGCTACAATCTCTAACCATTTTTGGCAGGGGGAGATTTCTCAGTCTTTAGGATCAGATGGTACCCATCTAATCCAGGACACCTATGATTTAAAGCCAAGTTTACTGGTATATACCAAATTATTAAATTGACATAATTTCACTCACAAATAGTTTGCAAGTTAGGCTGACGTGCTGTTTCACTTCTGTCCAGATAGTATGAACAACTTTGTAATTCCAATGTACATCAGTTGGGGTGGCATCAAGTCTCTAGATCTCCAACAATTCCAGTTATCAAAGAAATTAAACAGTATTGTTGGAGGCCAGTGCATTCTTAATAATAGTTTTTTTGCTTAATACTTTTTTATGAGTCTGAGCCACAAGTCAAATAGTGTTGAACTTACTACATAATTGATGGCCCATACTGTACGTGCTGAATCTGATGTGCTATAACTACAAATGCATGGGCACAATGCTGCCAGATGTAGATCAGCCCTTTGGAGGTACTCACAAACCTGGCAAGCACAATTTTTCAGAGCAAACATGGCAAAACTACAGATGAGCAAACCAGCCCAGAACCAACACCTAAGCCAATACCTAAACTTTTCCTACTAAACTAATCTACACCAATCAGGATATTGCACTATATATAAAAGGCAGGAGCCATACTACTGCTTTATAGCAGTATTGAAGTGCACTGACAACTATTGGGGCCCATTGACATATATCATATACCGCTATATCCTGCTTGATGTGGCTCCTGCCATTTATATACTGCTTTCATAGTGCAATATCCTGATTGGTGTAGATTAGGCCTAGGATATTTGCTTCTACTCTCTCCTTAGCTATCTATAACTAGAGCAGCACTTACAGGGCTGCCATCTCTCTTGGGAGGCAGGACATGGGCCAGTGATTACTGATTTCCACACCATGTCCGGACATCTTCATGACCAGGAAAGGAATGCCCACAAACGAAATGCACTCTGCAGATGCTCAAGAGCACTTTTCTAAAATGTCTTTTTTAAAAAAATGTTCCTGTTGACAGAAAATAACTATGCACATACTCAGAAGGATTCAACCTGAGGTGCCAGAATTTTCAAGGGCAACTTTAGTGGTGTGATACAGAATTAACGCTTTTCAAGAATGTATTTAAAACGTGGCAGAACATCTACACGGTCCTCTCACAGCAAAGTACTTCAGGGTACCTGCTTTGTGTACAGAAGGTCTCTGGTTCAATCGCGGGCATCTCCAAGTAGGACTGGAAAAATTCCTGCCTGAAACCCCAGAGAGCTGCTCTCAGTCAGTGTTGATAATATTGGCCTAGATAGACCCATACTCTGACTCAGTATCAAGCAGCATAACAAACGGTCCTCACGAATCTTTCTTTCCCCATGATCCACTCCCACATTCGCCCACACCGAGTCGGCTTGCCTGCCTGCGTATCAGCCCTTAGCTTGCTTTTCCCGCCCAAAGCGCCGGATGTCGTTACCAAGACGCCTCTGGGCGGGCCGACGGTGACAACTCCCACAGGCGGCGGGAAGCCGCAGCTCACAGCTCCAGCAGCGAAGGTTATCTCGGGCAGGGCTGGCGCCGGTGGCCCAAGCGAGGGGGGGGGGTGTGCGCGGGAAAGGCGGAGTCCGCCAGGGAGAGACCCCACCTCCGGAGGGATGACAGAGCCAGTCAGGAGGGGGCAACTCGGTTGCGGTTGCCTAATACACAGACAGCGGCGTGTGCTTCGCTGCGCCTTCATCAGCGACTCTTTGTGTGCTCCGCCGCCGCCGCCGCCGCCGTTGCTATGCGGGATTACGACGACATCATCGCCTTCCTGGGCGACTGGGGCCCCTTCCAGCGCCTCATCTTCTTCCTGCTCAGCGCCAGCATCATCCCCAACGGCTTCAACGGCATGTCCGCCGTCTTCTTGGCCGGCACCCCCGAGCACCATTGCCGGGTGCCCGGCGGCGCCAACCTGAGCGCCGAGTGGCTCAACGCCAGCATCCCCCTGGAGGTGCGCGACGGGCGGCAGGTGCCCAGCCGCTGCCGCCGCTACAGCCTCGAGGCCCTGCTCAACTTCTCCGCTGCGAACCTGGAGCCCGGCCGGGACGTCAACCTCAGCCAGGTGGAGCAGGAGAAGTGCCTGGACGGCTGGGAGTACAGCCGAGACCCCTACCTCTCCACCATCGTCAGCGAGGTAAGGAGGTGCCTCTGCCCTCCGAGTGCGCGCGGGGGGAAACGAACAAGATCCGAGGTGGCGGCAGATTGGCTGCGCTGTTGCTCCGGGGGGCTGGAAGGGGGACAGGAGCTGCATGTGCTAGGCCAGGCGGGCGGGTGTGTAGGTTGGCGGCCGCCGAATCCGTCATGGAGGAGTAGGTAGGGTCGGGGCGCAGAGCGCGAAGGGAGGCGGGGCCTCGCTGGGGCCATGTTGTGTGAAGCTTTCTGAAGAGGAAGATGCGCGTGGGGGGAGAGAGCGCCAGGCTTGTCTTCGCGAGCAAATCGTGGCTGTGGCAGCTGCTGCCACCTTTGAGCACGTGTCACTCGCGCGCTTGCTTGCATTCATGTCTTCTGTGTTTTCCCGTGCGGCTACTATTGTCTGGTTTCCCATAAAGGGGAAGAGAGAATTAAAGCGTTTTTAGCCTGCCCGGGGGCTGAAGAAGTGACATTGCTCATTCTTCGGCGGGGTTGGTTGTTGTAGGGACGGCGAGAGTTTCGTCTGGCATCGCGTGGCACCTTCCTCCAGATGGTGCGTTTGAAATCTTGACACTAAGCTGCGTTTTCCATGGCTTTCCTTCCGTGCGTAGGGAACATGGGGACTATGCTACTTCGTTTGCACGTGTGGGGACGGGAAGCGACACGACATGCGCAAACAGCGGCTATGCATATTAGGCCCTCTTGCGGGCGATCATGATGCATTCGTCTTTGTATAATATGAAAATAAGACCCTCCTTTATTGCCCCGGGTTGTAGGCGGGTGTGTAATCAGAGATGACCTGAGGCGATTCACAGGTGCAGTGTCTTAGAAATATATATATTTTAAAATCGCGGCAGATCAAGATGGAATCATGGCTATGAAATGAAAGCACAGTAGACAAGAAATAAGAGGAAAATAAATGAATTTCAGAGAAACTATAATACAATGATTACATGAAAAGTGCAGTGTGGAAAAACTTGGATGCAATAGTCAGTAGTGGTGTTTACATACAAGACTTACAGTATGTGAAATTTGCTACAGTTAGTCCTTTCTAAAACCCTACATGTACCCCTAATAAAAAGAAACGGAAATAAAGAGAAAGGAAGTAAAATATTCCAAAATAAGTAACAAAGATTAATCAGAACTTCCCAAAGATTCTGTGGAAAACTCAGCAGTCAAATACCTAAAGTATTGTAAAATTATAAGTACAAATAATTAGATCTAAAAGCAAAATTCTGTTTTCTCTGTGTTCCAGAGAAGAGAGATAAGGCATCAAGGACATACACAGCTTCTTTAGGAAAAACAGAACAGAAACTAAGATGTAGTCTCGTGAAAGAGAACTGAAGTTTTTCTCTGCTCCCTAGCACCCCAAAAATCTCTTCCTGCTGTCTGACTGGTTTCATCTCTTCCACCCCTTGCTTTATAATTACAAAATCTGTTCTGTATTGGTAGATGGGAGGTCAAGGGAAAAGGCTCATTATGCCACACTTTACTGCTCCAAAGCAGGTTCCCTTTCGTCTTGGGGCAACTAACATGGTCTTATTTATTTATAGTTAAAATATTTTTAGGCTGCCTTTTAGGGCAGGAGAACTTCTAAAATTAATAGAAGCAATAACATTAATAATATTAATATACTAAAAATGATGCTGTAATGAACACTAGGCATAAAGTCATTGGAAGTATCCAACTTTGCAGCTTCTGCACACTGGTCCGTTATTTCATAGCTTGGCCAAGACCTTGTCAGCACAGCAGTCATGTCAGAATTCAGAGATCCAGGCCTAGAGAACCTCTTCGCTTTCTTCCAACAGGAAACGGGCTCCCTCTACAAGGATTCGCTTTTGCGCCCGGTTCGGCGATTATGCGCATTATCGCGGAGGCGCATTTACTCCTAATCCCTCTGCACGGGAGGCGGCGAGAGGCGGCGAAGCGCATTAATAGATGTCCAAAAAGCGCTTTACAAGAAGTTAATGCGCATAATCGCTTGTTCACACGGGGAAAATGCGCTTTAACGGCCGGAGCAAAATAAAACTCGCGATTTAACGCGCATTCGAAAATGCACATTATCGGGGAGATAACGCGCCTCTACGCCCGATTTGCGCTCCGTTCTTGTAGAGGTAAAATTTTTAATGAACCTTCAAAGCGCATTAAACCTCTCTTGTAGAGGCACCCACAGTCAATTATGTTGTTAATGAGCCAATTTCCATTCCATACCTCTGTAGGCCTTGTCCCCAGTACACCTGCACCTCCAGAATAGGACCTGAGTAACATGAATAAGATCCAGCAGGAATATTTGAACGTGTTTATGAATCTAATCAATGAAGCTTTATAGTACCCAGGCTTACAGTCATTTGATGTCATGTCTTTCAATACCTTATTGTTAGATCACTCACTGCTGCATTGCAAAGTATTAGGTCCTAGGTCAGCCTTCCCCAACTTGGTTCCCTCCAGATGTTTTGGATCACATCTCCCAGTTTTTCTGATGATTAACTATGCTGGCTGGGATTGATAGGAATTGAAGTCCTAAACATCTGAAAGGCGCCAGGTTGGGAAAGGCTGTCCTAGGAGATATGAATGTTTTGTAAGTAGATGGGTGATCTGTGATGGCTAATTCACGCATGGAAATAAACTGATATTGAATTTATCAAGAGAAGTATAAATGCAACCATAACACTTTGTGTTCATACATTACATATTTAAAGGGATTTCACAAGTTCATTCATGTGGAAAGCTTATCTGTGGAATGGATTGGGTCAGTGAACAATCTCCTAAATTCTTGTGGGGTCCTGTTCATACATAGATGAGTATATTATTGAGTCATATGTGATCTGTAATTGGTCCCAACTTGTGGGTGGATGTTGCACTCTCCCTCTGTGCGTAGACACATGTGCTGACAAAGAAAGCAGCAGAATTGAGCTTTGGAAAAGTTGGATGATTTACCCACATAATGTTTCCACATGTAGACAGCAGGACATGCCCATGATCATTTTTCTAAAAATCAGACTACAAAACACTAGGTCAAATGGAGACCTGAGAAATTCATAAGCAGGCATGCTCTTCTGTATGAGTGTGTGTGCTGTTTTAAGTTAAAAGCAGTTAAGTGGTTCCATGCACCAGATTGAGGCTGGTGTTGCCGGAAAAGGTGTTTCTTAAGCTTCCCCCTCTACCCTGTTTTCCTGATTTAATTTGCATAGCCTTCCCAAGCTATTACTGGCCCCATGGGGAGAAAGTATACCACCCATATGATCAGCTACCAGGATATTGCATAGAGACTTTTCCTATCAGAATGTGAAGCAGACGAGACTATGCTCTATAGCCACTGAGAAGGATGCTTTCAATAAGATAAATAAATAGAGAGCCATTGCTAGCACACTAATTGTGTCAGGTCAGATTCTATCAATTCCCTGGGGTTCTGTTAAGCTGGAGAAGTGTATGCAGTCATATAGAATAACATCAGTGTGGTAGCTGAGGGTGTGTCATTCAAAGGGTGTTGTCATAGTATAATTTTTAAAAACATGTTTTTCTTCCTCCTCAAGTGGGAAAAGAAACAGAAAATTAGGTTGCCAAATTATAGCTCTAATCTAAGATAAATCTGGTAATAATAATGTTGAGCAAACCAGTCACAAAATAATCTAGAGATCACATCAGGTCTCAATTTCTTCTTTTTTAAAAAAAATCCTGGTACAACAAACAGTTATTCTGTTGGAGACTGATCTGTAGAAGAGAGCTGAAAATCTGACTCACCAGCATTTAATAACCTTGTAAGACCTTATTCACTTTTCACATCTGCAAGATTCTGGGGCATGTTAACCCCATGCATACCTTTTGTATATACCATGGTGATTCTCACACTTTGCAATATTGACAGCACAGTCCTCTACATGTCTACTCAAACACAAGTCTCATTCAGTTCAATGGACCTTATTCCCAGGAAACAACATATATGATTATAGCCTAAAACTGATTTGCTTGTTGTTTGTGGTAGTTACAGATGTTATATGGGGAAATATTTGAAAGACTTCAGAATTTAAATTCCACTCCTTCTAAAGCCTAATATAATTTGGACATTACAAATGTCTCAGTGACATGGAACATATAATTACCAATAAAATAAATATATAGGCACGAGCTCATTATTTTCATTGCGATCTTCTGGACCAACTGACAGACCACCACAGCTTACCAGTAGACCACAGTTTTAAGAATCCCTGTTGGTAGAGTCCTTCAGCAAATGTTTATTGTGCATTTAATGTATATTTGTTCCCCAGTCCTTACTGTTTGCAGAGAAAGCACTTCTTCAGCATTCAAAACTACAATACTTGTACCTAAGAAAATGTAGATTTCCCCCCAGCATTTATTGTTATTGTGATTGTTGTGTGGAATGTGGCTGTGCAGGGACATCTAAAATGGCAAATACCATAAATAATACCCTTTTCTCCTGTCTTTGTAAAGTTTTGCAAGCATTTTGTTGAGATTTTATTATTCATTTAAAATGTATATGTGCTACTCTTAAGGTTAAAACTTCCAAGGTGCCTCTTACAAACTATACAAATAGCAATCCGTTAAAAACAACAACAACTTCATTGTTAAGAACCAAGGAAGCCAATAAAAGTATAGCAGAGAAATAAAAAACAGGAACCAATAAAACTCATTATTTAAAACCAGCTTTGGTCACATGCTGGTAGGCCTGGGCAAATAAAAAGACTCTAGAAATATATCAAATTTTGTACAAGGCAAAGCTCCTTAGGGATGGCATTCAACATACTGGGGCTACCTTTGAGAAAGTCATCTCTCCATTCACCTGCCTAACTTCAGAGAGTGTGGGAGGACAGAGATGATGCAGAAAAGGTTTCCGATGATCACAAGGTTCAGACAGACCTGTGCATGAGAAGGCAGCCTTTTAACAATTAGGATTCAAAACTATTTAGAGCTTTAACAGTAATTGCCAATCCCTTTGAATTGTGCTTGAGTGTCTTTGCTATCTCTGTATTCCCCTTGCACCTATGAAGGCTTTTTAAAAAAGGCAGGAACAATAGTAGTAAGATAATTCATCCCTCTCATTCCACACACTGAACTCTGATAGGATATTGCAGTTGCCATGGGAAGGCAGATTAATAACATGAAAATTGCGAAAATGTTGGGTTTGACTAATTGCGTAGCAGGGCTGTTTTAGGGATGCAAATTCATAGATTTTTTTTTTTTTAAAGAACACCTCTAACTCCCATGTATGAAGTTGCTAGTAGCGTTGTGGTGAACTATTTGGATTGCCATGGTTAGACTGAGATTTTGGGTAGGGACAGGGTTCTAATAGAGCTCTGTCTCTTCCTTATAAATTTTTCACCATATGCTAAAAAAGTAACTATTCGATATATTTTATGTATGGAATCTTGCTTAATGTATGGCAGGGGTCCCTAACATTTGTGGACCTGTGGGAACACATGGCTAGGTAACGTTCACCCTGTTCTGGATGGGGTTGCATTTCCCCTAAAGGAAATGGGGTTTGGGGGTGCTCCTGGATCCAGAACTGTCACTTGAAGCACAGGTGGACTCAGTGGCAAAAGCACCTTTTATCAGCTTAGGCTGATATAGCAACTGCGCCTTTAACTGGGCAGAGACAGCCTAGCTACAGTTATCCACACTCTGATAACCTCTCGTCTGGATTACTGCAATGCGTTATACAAGAGGCTGCCTTTGAAAACGGTCTGGAAACTTCAACTGGTACAAAACAGGGCAGCCAGACTGTTAACAGGGACTGACCAATGAGACTATATTAAGCCAGTCTTTTTCCAGCTTCACTAGCTGCCAGTCCAGGTCTGGGCCCGATTCAAAGTGCTGGTATTACATTCAAAGCCCTAAACGGCTTGGGGCCAGGTTATCTGAAGGAACGCCTCCTCTCATATGTACCTGCCCAGCCCCTAAGATCATCCTGAGGGGTTGTTCTCCGTGAGCCCCTGCCAAAGGAAGTGAGGCAGATGGCTACTAGTAGGCTGACCATATGAAAAGGAGGACAGGGCTCATGTAACTTTAACAGTTGTAGAGAAAAGGGAATTTCAGCCAGTGTCATTTGTATGCAGTTAGTTCCTGGTGATATTCCCTCTTCATCACAACAGTTAAAGGTGCAGGCACTATACTAGAGTGACCATATACAAAAGAAGGCAGGGCCCCTGCAACTTTAACTGTTGTGATGAAGAGGGAATTTCACCAGGAACTAACTGCATACAAATGACACTGGCTGAAATTCCCTTTTCTCTACAACTGTTAAAGTTACATGAGCCCTGTCCTCCTTTTCATATGGTCAGCCTAGCTACCAGGAGGAGGGCCTTCTCTGCTATGGCACCCTGGCTCTGGAATGAGCTCCCTAGAGAGGTTCGCCTGGCACCTACCTTATACTTCTTTAGACGCCAGGTGAAGACCTTTTTATCTTCTCTGTATTTTAACAGTTCATCATTTAAATTTTAAACCTTGCTGTTTAAAAGCTGGTTGAGCTTTTATATTGTATTTTATATTATGTTTTTATACTGTTATTTGTTTTATATTTTGAATGGTTTTTATGTTTGTAATGTTTGTAAACCACCCAGAGAGACTCGACTATTGGGCGGTATAGAAATGAAATAAATAAATAACACTTAGGAATTTGTAGGGTGATTGTATTTGAGAAACCAAAACAGAGGACACCCAGTGGGGGTGGCATTCCCTCCCCCGCCACGCTAATGGCACTCGCCATTAGCGTGGCAGGGGGAATGATGTACTTTTCTGAGGCCACAGAAAGCATGCTTTTCCCTACTCCACTCCAATTGGGGCCTTAAAGACCCCAATTGGAACGGAGGAGAAAGTGTCTCATTCTCCCTCCCCCACTGCTCCAGTTGGGGCCTTTTCTATAATGTCCAGGAATTACACACACTTTCTCTTTAAGTCCCCAATTGGAGCAGTTGGGGGGGATGACACACCTCCAGAAAGCGTGTCATTCCCCCTGCTACACTAATGGCAGCTTTAAAGGGGAAATATGTAATTCCCAGTCATTATAGAAAATTACAGAAAATCCCCCCCGACACCCAGGATAGAGCAGAAATCTGGGGAAATCCTGACGGTCACCCTAGGAATGTGAGAAACTGCTGTGGGTACCACCTCAAAATGGCTACCATAATGGCTGCCAATGTTGTCTGGCTAGTCCAAGAATAAGTAATTCACCCAAGTAACTGAATACAAGGAGAGGAACTCCATAGCCAAGTCACATATTTGACCCCACAGAATCACAACAAAATACCAATTTAAGGTTTCAATCCTGTGCATACTTACATGTAACTCAATGAGAATTACTTCTGAGTAGACCTACCTAGGATTGCTGTTATCATCCTATCCACCAACCCGCTTTTCTCCAGCTCCAAAGGCAAGAAAAATGCCCCCAACCTAAAAAGAAAGAAAAGGTTTTCCCTGCCTCGAGCCCAGGCTCGCCATGCTATTCCCCATCCAATGTTCCTACTTCCTCTTTTATCATCAGAACCCCCACACAGGAGGATGCTCTGTGTGCGTGAATGAGAGAAGGAGCTGGGAAAGGAGAGGAAAAGAGCAAGGCTAGGGGCTGGGAGGAGCAAGAAATAGGAAGTTAAAGAGGTGAGAGGGAGAGGCTAGAGGCTGGAAGTGAAGGAGAAATAACACAAAGGAGAGAGATGAGCTACTGTAAACGAGTGTTTTATAGCATGCTTGTGGCCGGATGCTTACAGATGTTTGTGGGTCATTTTGACAACGGCATCACCCTCCTGAGCGTCTCCCACTCCATTCCCTGGGTTTAGTGGTAAAAATAAACCTCAGAAAACCCTGCTCTTCTGAGATATATCAGAATTTGTCGGGTTTTCCTGCCATGTTCAGGTGAAGTTGCACTATAAATCGCTCACGGGAGTGCGCTGTCCCATTGAATTGCATGGGCCACATGGTTGCTGCTCTCTTCCTCATGTAATTACAGCTCATGGCAAATGCAGAAGAAAAGCAGGAAGCAGAGTGATTTCCCCGTGTCTGAAGGAGCTCATAGCAAGGCTGGGATTGGAGAGAGAGAGTAGAGGTCAATGTTAGTGGAAGAAGATTGGGCAGTGCCGGGAAATGACTCTTCTCCTTTTGCCCCCCCAACCACTGATCAGTGGCAGATTCGGAAAAAGAAGGAGAACTAGTGTTCTAAGATTTTCATTTTTTTGAAATTAAAATATTTTGTTCAAGGGAGCAAGGAGTGGAAATGTTCATAGGCACCTTGGAGGTTACTGCATGCACTGCATTGGGGACCCCTGGTGTAGGAAGCTAGTCTAAAGTAGGGTGACCAGATAAAATCCAGGTCAGGGCTCATGTAACTTTAACAGTTGTAGAGCAAAGGGAATTTCAGCCAGTGTCATTTGTATGCAATTAGTTCCTGGTGAAATTCCCTCTTCATCACAACTGTTAAAGTTGCAGGGGCCCTGCCTTCTTTTGTATATGGTCACCCTAGTATAGTGCCTGCACCTTTAACTGTTGTAATAATGAAGAGGGAATTTCACCAGGAACTAATTGCATACAAATGACACTGGCTGAAATTCCCTTTTCTCTACAACTGTTAAAGTTATATGAGCCCTGACCTGGATTTTATCTGGTCAGCCTAGTCTAAAGAATATAAGCAGTATTCTTTGTGGTTGCACCTTGACTGTGAATTTTTAGGGAAGTCCTTTCTCCTTCTTTGGCATTCTGCTGTGGGGTTAATGGGCAGTATCCAACTGTGTCATTCTGTTAGCACAAATGACATTGCACTAGCAGAAATTAGGTTCTGAACTGCGTGTAAGAAAAGAATCCAACTAAAATTGCATTTGCACAAGCACAATTGTGCGTTACGCTTGGGCAACCTGTTGTATAAACAGTTGTGCATAACTCTTGTGCAAGTGGTTGTGCAAGCGTAATGGGCAGTCGCTTGCTCAATGGAAAGATTTAGTGGAACTCTGCTAGCACTATTTGAGTTTGCAGAATAATACTGTTGAATACTGCCCAATATCTTTCTTTTAAAGAAGGTTTTGGTGTATAGGAAGTTGTTTTACAGCACAATCCTGTGCATGTCTACTCAGAATAATTGTATTCAATTGGTCTTACTCTGAGGTAAGATTGCAGCCTTAATCTGACTGACTTTCCTGATCATTGTTTTGGTGTGAAGCTGCTTTCTATGTATCTTTTCAAATCTGCTTTTAATACTTTCTTCTTAGGCTGCTCTTTTATATATTTATGCTGCTTGATACTTTCTTCTTTTAATATGTGTCTGTTTTCCGTTTTGTTAGTTTGCAATTGAATTTAACATTTATAAGTTACCTTTGACGTTTGAATGGAAAATTGCAATCTAAGTACCTTAAAATAATTAGTAAAGTTTCATTTGCAGTATAGTCACATACACATGCCATTGAAGTTTCATGGACAGTTTTTAAGGTGGGTATGGAAGGGAGGGAATCGTATGTGTTTGTTTTGCTGATCTGGTGACATGCCCTAAAAAGCCCAGTAAACAAAGGATCTACAAAGCATTTACGGTTTTACGTGTCATAGAGGTGTGGTAAGTTGTTTACAACCAAAAGGCTATCTCTGATGGAATTAATTGACATCCAAGTGGTGATTGGTAACTTGAATGCCCTTTCTTGGAAATAAATGCTATTTCTGCATAAACATGCATTGTTCAAGTAACATCAAGTATTTCAGAATCAGGGATTTTAGTTAGATGTGCTAAAGTTTTAGTCCTGTAATTACAAGCTAGTTCAGATGTAATGGCCAAACAATGGCTTCTGTGCTTCCTCCTCCATCCTCCCCTCGTGTACTCAGATTTTCTTCCTGTTTTACTGGTTTGCAGTAAAACAAGAGTGGGCAATTTTTAGGGACTCATTCCTTCATGAGTATTCTGTCTAGGACTGCATGTTGGAAGTGAATGGCCCCAAAGGCAGTGATGGGAGGGGGCAGAGCAAAAAGTGAGTGAGCCATCCTTTTCTTTTTCTTCCATCCTCTTTGGGGCCATCTACATCAGCTGTTTATTCCAGAATAATATCAAAGTTGTCCCACTGGGCCACATGACATTCACCTACTCCCGTGGTGATCTCAGGACGACCACTCAGTTTTTCTGGAATATCGCTGACTGGTTTTGTAGTGGCTTTTCCCTATCTCTTGCTACAATCCCAAAGTCCCCGGCTGGTGTGCCCCCCCCCCCCTTCACGAGTTCCTGGCTTGGTGAACAGCCAACCTGCTGTCAGGGGATTGTGCATGGGCATCGGCATGTTTCATCGTCGACTGTCTCTTTTATTTTTACACAAACATATTGATGCGCAATAGTGCAATTTCGACAAAGTACTTATTCCCCCGTGCTGCTCTGTGTTTGTGCTTGAGCACATCTCGGAGGAGTTATTACAAATAAAAATTCCGTGCCACGTACACATCTGTCTAGTCCCGCCCACTTCTGCCAATACACATCAGAACCGTTGTCATGGGGCACATGTCTTCCCACAATGGCTCTCCTTTACTTGCAGGGAAATTCCCTCGCGTGTGCCTCGTGAGCAACTATCACGGAAGTGGGAAACCTCACAATTATCCATCTTCCCTCTCGAAAGGGCTGAAGGTGCAGATGAGCCCCAGATAGCTGTTGCCAGAACTCTGAGCTGATCACATGTAGAGGGCTTTTGTAATTAGTCTGAGGGCCACATGAAATTAGGCAGAAGGCCATAGATTGCCCACCTTTGCAGAAAACCATAGCCATTACATCTAAACCAGGCAAATGGTAGTTTCTGTGCAAACCACAATTAGAAATCATGGGCTGTACATTTCTGTGTTCCAAAAGGACTTCAGTGTTAAATGAAGTTCCACAGGACATAAAATCCATGAAGAACATATGCTCTCCTCTCCATTTTCTTCCGCAGCAACAAAATCCTGCATAAACTCCAGATAATAATAGCTATCTGATGTCACCAGTTGGTGCCCATCTGTTGTCCATCATAGATTATAAGAGACTGCCTCCTTCAATATAAACCTACCTGCATTCATCATCTGAGGCCTTGTTACATGTCCCACCCACTAGTGGGGGGTGAGGTTGGTGGGGATTTGAAACAGTACCTTCTGTGTAGCAGCACCTCAGTTGTGGATCTCTCTAACCATCGTAGTTGCCCTTTAGATAGCTAGTAAAAATTACACTATTCCACTGTGCTTTTTCTGATTAATGCTACTCTTTTTGTATCCAAAGTTAGTCTAACTTAAGTCCAGTTCATTTCAATGAGCCTCCTCTAAGTAGGACTAATATTAGAGATAATCCTTGATTTTAGAGGATTCCCCTGTTTTATTGTAATGTCTATATTTTATCTGTTTTGTTTTAGGGTTTTTTTAAAAAAAAACTGGATCCAACAGTACTCTCCAGATCCTTAGTAGCATATGACCCCATTCAGAACAGACATATCCTTGACAAGTCCACTGAGTCCCACAGTATTATAAAATCTAATTTATCTAGGCCGATCTTACATTTATTCACCTTCATTGAGTGCACTACTGATTTCAGGCACAAGTGCAGAGACATCACTGCCTCATCTGGATTTGACAAAAGAGAAATTGAGCTGGGCATCATCATACTGATGAAACTGAACTCCATATCCGTTGATAAGCTCTACCAGTAGTTTCGTGTAGATTTTGAAAAGCATGGGGGGACAAAACCAGCAGAACAATTTCCATTGGGATGAATAGCCATCCCACCGTACTATTTTTTTGAACATATAATCTAAAAAGGAGTAGACCAACTATAGCATGTTATCCATAGTCCAAAAGGTGATCCAGAAAGATACCATAGTTAATAGTATTAAAAGCTGTTGAGGGGACTAGGGAAGTCAATGGTCACATTCTCCCTGACCTTCCCTTAAAAAAGGTCACCAACCAGGGTGATGAAAGTAGTTTTAGATTCAAAGCCAGGCCTGAAAGCTGACTTAAATGGATCCAGGTTGTCACCCTATCCCATTGTCTTAAGCACCTTGCTCAAAAAAAGATAGATTAAAAACTGACCAATAATTGTATAAACTGTGTTGGATCTGAATTTATATTTTAGTTTATTTTAAAACAATGGCATTTTAAAGGCTCTTATGTGATGTCATCGTTTTGCAAAACAATTTACCTGTCCATGAACCTACAGCCTTCTTCTGAGATTGTTCATGGCCTTAGTAGGCTATATTGTTTATTAACTGATTAAGATGACCGTTCTTGACTTAATGCCACTACTTTGAAAATACTGTGTTTGGTTTCCTGTGAATGGTTCCAGCACAAATACAAAATGTCTCTGGTAGTGAGGAAATAAGACCTCCTTAATTTGGGGAGTAATTCTGCTCTTCTGATTTGAAGTACTGAAAAAAAGTTACGTTCTTGAAATGAATAGTTATGTTCTTGGCCTGCCAGAGGAGATTTGACAAATTTGCAGTCTTCTTGAATTTAAGAGAACCGTGAAGACTGATATCTTCCGGCAGGCCTACCCAGTTGAATTTTAAGATGTTTTTAATAATGTATCAGTTTTATTTGTTTTAAATATTTTATTTGTTTTATGATCTTTGTATTTATATTTATTGTTGTTCCCTGCCTCGATCCAGAGAGAGAGGCGGGTTAGAAATAAATAATATATTATTATTATTATTATTATTATTATTGAGGAAAATATGAAAACAAGGAGATATGAGTAAAATTATTCCATAATCGGAACAGAAAGTGTAGGGTGCTTTGGGTTGTAGTTAGCCTCCCTGTTTTTTGACTTCTCAGTGAGGCAAAAGGGAGATAAGAAAGAACTGCAATTCTCCTCCTCTTATCACAGGCAAAGCAGAGAGCAAAAAACATGTTACGCACTGTACACTTTGTGAGGTGGAGCTAAGGACGCATGAACATCTCGCCTATCCTGTGCAAGCTGCTGTAAAAGATTGTTGCTGGATCTTTTGGTACTTGGGGCCAAATTAGTGCCTCTTTGCATCTAACCTACTGGTTTGAAAGGTTTGTATAGGGTGAGGGAGAAGCTAATTAACAGGATCAGATCAGGCAAGGGGAGGGAATAGACTCTAAATAAAGAAGCTGCTTAGTTCTCACCCTTCAGGTCACTCCCTAGAGCAACTAGAAAGCCCAGTTACCTGTTTCTAAGCCTCACAGAGCCTGCATACCTGCTAAGGTGTGTAGCTCCTTTATCCTCCATCCCATGCTAGCAGAAAATCTAATTCCTTTCCTGGCTGGGGTGGCTGTACCAAGCAGCACTATTTCTTTACTCCCTCTCAGGTTGAGTCAATGAGTGGAATAGGAATCAGGCAAAACAGTGAGGATAAGTATCTTCTTAAAGAAGGTTTTTGGCATTCAGTTTTTCAGAGTGGTCCAATTACAAAAGCTCATTTACTGTAGGCAGCTTATACTGGTAAAGCCCTTTGAAGATAAGGCTCTAACTCCTTGAAGTGCCTTGATCTATTAAGCCTAGCCCTCATTGAGGTGGTCAAGTCTCTGTCTGGACAGACTATTGTTTCAGGATGCAGGTAGGGACTAACTTGACTGAATATTCATCCGTACAAAAGAAAATCACTGCACATAGAAAACTAGGAGTTGTGGGTAAGTGTCATAGCCTAACCTTCTTCTAGATATGCTAGGTTTCTATCAGTGAGAACCTTTTTAAAATTTAATTATGGAAGAGCATATCATGTGAGTCCTTGTGAAAAAGCACAGTTGTGGTAGGGAGTCTAGCCCCGCAGACAGTCCCTGCAAGTTAACCTAGATAGATACCATGGTTATCAGTACAGAAAGCTACTGAGGGGTCCAGGAAAATCAAGAGGGTCACACTTCCTCCATCCATCTCCTTGTGATGATCATCCACCAAGGTGACCAAGGTCGTTTTTGTGCCCAAACTAAGCCTAAATCCAGACTGGAAAGGATCTAAATGATCAGTTTTATTCAAAAAATGTCTGGAGCTTAGTTTCCACTACATTCTCAAACACTGTCCAGAGATGATGAATTAGATGCTGGACAATACTTGTTAAGATCAGGTGAGCAATGTTCTTGGACCTCAGATGTTGTTGGACTCCCAACTCCCATCAGTCCTAATCAGCATGATTAACAGTCAGGGTTAGTTGGAGTTCCACACGTTCCCAACCCCTGTTGTCTAGGGTTACCAACATTTCATGTATTATTTGTGAATTCTACAGCACATCAGTCTTTAAACTGCCCTTTTGAAATATCAGAGCTTCATATGTTAGTCATTAACTAGCCAATAAGTTTCTGTCATTTGACTAAACGTTATCATGGGGCAAAGTCTAGGTATTTAGAATAAAAGTATGTTTTACTAATGTGGGATCAGGGGCTGGAATCTGCAAGTGCCAGATCTTTCAACTTCACCATTCTCAACTGCAGATACGATATTTCCCTGTGCTGATAACCTGTTTGCACTCCCCCTGTCATATGCATGGGGGTAAATGCAGACAGCATGATGGGTTGTACCAGGAATGGGAGGTGTGTGCAGAGTTCACACAACATGATTGAGCAGAGGGAGAGAGCTGGCTGGGAATAAGGGAAACTCTCACAGACTTTCCCTGTGTCCTGGCACATTAGCTGCATGTGTGCCCTTATGCATCCATGAACGGGGTGGTGTGTGGAGGTGGAGAGTGAAGGGGGAGAAGCAAAGATCTTCTGATTTCAGATACAAAAACACTGTATATATGGGAAAGGACTATACCTTAGGAATTAAGCTGAGGTGACTTATGACTGAAGGCTTCAAGAGGAAGTTGTGCAGTTTTTTCAGAACAATCTATTCAAAGCAATCAGAACAAATCATCACTCTCTTTAAAAAGAGGAAATTTCTCTTCAGTTCCCTCATGGCACAGTGCCCCATCTCTAAGACTTTATTCCATTACTTAAACTAAAGTTACTAATTAGCCCACTTCTTTGCACCAGGGTGCCACAAGCTGTAGCTCTGCATAGTGGCATAATAATGCTAACACATAAGAATATCCTATATTTACATATTCTTTGGACATCCCTAGATTCACAACTAAACGTATAACTTTTTAATTCTGAACTCTTAACAATTTCTAAGACCAGTGCCCTTTAAAAACTCTGCTTTAATAAAAGCCATGATCCAATGTCTTGCCAAAAAGGGTTGGCTCCAGAGTTAAGAAAACAGCTGTAATTACAGGCATGTGGAACTCAAAATAGCTATTGGTTGTCATGGCAGAAGGAAATTATTCATCATTACCACATGTGTTTACCAAACAAAAACTGACATTACATAGTGCAGTGAGTGTGCGTGTGCATGCCTGCCAGCCATGTCAACTGTTACACAAATTAATGAAAATGTACAAGGTATACACTCACACAGAAGAGCCATTTGGTGTTTTGTTTTTTAAAAGACTGGCTTTAGATGTATAATGAGGAAATCAGAACATTTTGCAATCAAACATAAAAGAAGATATTTTTAAGATGTTGTCTGTCTGGCAAGGGTAGCGTGCCTACCTGGAAAAGTTCTAGAGCTCTAAAAGCCATATATTCAGAACCTAGGAAGCAGATGATCAGACCCTAACTTTCACAAGCATGTGTTGGCAAAGAAGCAGAAACAGGAATTTATGTCGAAACAACAGTTTCTCCAAATGAATATCCAACCCAATATTTGGAAACTAGAGTCTAATAGGAAAAACGTTCAGAATTGAGGAAAGGTGACCACTCACCACTTGTGACATGGACCAATCAATATCATAAATGTTCTGAGCGATTCCAAGAGGCAAGCTTTTGGAAAGTCCATCAGAGAAGCCCAGTTTAGGAGAACATTCCCATCGACTGGCTGCAGGTTTGTGTGGGCCCTCAGCATGAAGCAACCCCATCACGCCAGTGGGCACCCTACTGCAGTGGTCAGCCTTGGCCTCTCCACCCACTCATAAAGTCTGCTTGTGGCAGACAGGCAAGCAAGTGGCACCTCCCTGCGAGCAGGAGGGAGGGTAAGAAAGATGTTGCCCAGAAAGAGCAGGAAATAGAAGCTGTGGGGGAGAAGAACACAGCAGCAGGGAGATAGTGGCAGGTTTTTACCTTCTGATTATGACATCCCTGAGCCTGACTTTCCCATTTTTTGCTAATTTGTGGAGGGGGGAATTGCTCATGAGTTATTTTAGAATAAATGGGTAATAGATAGAGGGGTGCAGGTCAAGAGTTATATTTTTGCTGTGGTGGTGACAGATGACCCTTAGATACATATAACTCTTAGGTAAAACGTCAAGGAATCTTGCAGTACCTTAAAGATGTAATTCATGTGGCACATGCTTTCCTGGACTAGAGTCCACTTCATCAGTTGCATGATGCACCAACCTCAGCTGACAGGTGTATAATATACATATCGGTATAGAGAGGAAAAATGACAATGAAATGCAAACAGCACAATGGATTCAATTAAAGTATGTACTTGTGCTTACTTCAAACCAGGAAGTAAAGGAGGAAATATGCCGGGGCACCTGTGAATCCATAGCATTATTCTATGCTATACCTGATCTGAGCCATCATCACAAATCTGGCAACTGCATGATGGCCACAAACCAGAGAATAACATAAAATGTTATGGAGCCAATTTTTAACCCTCTGCCTTGGTGGGATACTTTTGAGCTATACTAATGTGGCCAATGAGATCAGAATGTCAACAAAAGACATAGTACTATTTTTGACAGCATGATACTAAAATGGCATATTGTTAGAGCTTGACAATCTTGATCACCATAGTGATAGTTCAGCCAACCACTGGCAAATAGAACAAACCCAAGAGATTGATATTATTTCTGGCTCCTCCCCAGCTTCAAAGTTGGATAGAAGCCTAAGATTTTTATTTTACTATTATTATTTGGCTTTCCACCTACTACATCACTGTGCTCATCCCAGTGTCAGGCTTGGAGCTGAAGAAGAGAGCAGGAGAGTTCTCCATCACCTTCTGCTGCATTGTAAAGGCGCAGGGAATAAGACCTCACCCCTTGATGAGGAGGGACATGGCCAGAATTTCTGTCTTGCAGATCCCTGGATATTGTGTTATTGTCAAGTAAATTTAATACTGCTTGGGCAACAGGGAGATGCAACAAAACTGTACTAAAATGCTATTTTATTATTTGTTCAGACTCTCTCATTAAATTGAAATCAATTGTGTGGAGTTCTCTTCTTTTTTCTGTAGGAAAGCTATGTGTTTATGAAGTCTTACAAAACATGCTTAGTTGCTCTTATTTTAATACTATTAAAGTCAGTATCCCATGATTTAAAACAGATTAGGACTATATCCCAAGATATTAGAACAGTCCATTTTCAAAATCTACTTTGAAGCCGTCAACTACTGAAGCAATGGCAAATGACTGTTTCCCACCTTCTGTGATAAGGTTTACTTTAGCAAAGCCTACATTTTAGTTTTGCATTCTAGACCTATTAAGAAGTCTTGTATGTGCTGTGTGCCACTATTAATTTCCTATCTGGAAAAACTGATTTCATTGGATACCAATCTGTAGCATTAGTAGGAAGATGCTTTTGTAATAGTTGTCTCAGCTGGTGTGTAAGGTGGTTGAGATGGAAGGAAGATGGGGCACTGGAATTCTCTCTGTTCTCCCGAAGGAGAGAATGAAGATACTAACAGTACATTCTATACTTGTCTAATCATAAGTACCACTGAATACAGTAGGGCTTTCTCCTACAGAGGTAGGTAGGTAGAAGATTGCAACCTTAGCAGGCTTCTTTGGTCCTTTCAACATCAGTCCCAAAATATTTCAGTCATCCTTAAATATTTGTGCAGTTGAGTTAACTATTGAATTGAGTGGCTGACACATTTAGAAGGTCAGAAAAAGGAGAAATGGGTTTTCAGACAGTCGCCATAGATGATTACAGGAGACAATTACTTTGCTAGAGGCAATTCCACAGATAGGGGCCATGTCTGCATATAGATTTTTCCCTGGGTCATCCCTGTGCATTCAAATGATGCACAGGGGATCCCGGGGGCAGGCAGGGACGACCCCTCCATTTTCCTGGGATAACTGGTTGCCCAGGTATCCTGATTTTTCCCACGGTCCCGGGACCATGCCGAGGAGTGTGGGCGGTGCTCCCAGCTCGTCCGCCTCCCCGCGAGTGGCGGGCTCTGGAAACGGGCATGGAGCCCCACAGGGGCAGTCTGTGCCCATGAACGGGTTCAGGATGTTTCTTTTTTTTTAAATTCATTTTTGTCGGTGGAGCGCAATTGTGCTCTGTCTCTGACTATTAAAAAAAATGGTGCCCACGACGTCCCTCTTGCTTTCCGGGACTTCGCGCTAGCATGTATACCCTGGGGGACGATCCTGGTAGCAGGAAATCCCGGGATCCTCCCCCCTGCGTCCCGGAAGGCCCTGTGGTGTAGAAACGGACACTATCTTCTAATAACTCCCCAAAGAGGCCTTTGAATAAAATACAGGCCAAAACACATCGGGCTTTGTAAAAATAAATATTTTGCATCCTGAGAACCCATCTCTCCTTTTTCTGACCTGTGTTGGATGCTTTTCTCCTTTTGTTTTTGGTTTCACACATTTAGAAGGCAGCGGTGCAAGAAGAAACTACAGTATTAAGTTATTGTTGGAACCACAAAAAGGAGTCTGCTTTGGATAATAATTATGAATAAACTAAGAGAAAAAAGAGGGGTGAAATATTATGCATGCTGTGGAGAATGTCACAGGGAGACATTTTTCTCCCTCTCTCAAAATACTAGAACCCAGGGTCATCCCATGAAGCTGATTGGTGGGAGAGTCAGGACGGATAAAAGGAAGTTCTTCTTCACATAGCAGATAAGTAAACTATGGAATTCACTACCACAAGGTGTAGTGATGGCCACTACTTTGGAAGGCTTTAAAAGGGGTTTAGATAAATTCCTGGAGAAGTCTATCAATGGTCCAGTTGATTTTAATTATCACTTCATATGACTCTTTACCAGCATGATTCTCTACTCTGTCAAGGCAGGAATTCCCCTTATGGTTGCCAGGCAGGGATTTCCCTTATGGTCTCCTGTTGAACTGCCTTATTATTTACATTTTCCTAGAACAGGGATGCTCAGCTTGTGGCCCCCCAGATGTTTTTGTGTACAACTGTAATCAGGCCTTGCCAACATAACCAATGATGAGGGATGATGGGAGTCATAGTCAAACATCTGGAGGGCTACAAGTTGCCCACGCTGTCCTAGAGAGGCCTGATACACCCAGAGAGAACACTTTACCAACTCTGGTATGGCAGCTGTTGCTGGATTTCATGTGGTGAGAAACACAGTTTGGCTTGTGTTGTGACCAGTCCTTTCTGTGTGCATTGCCAGTTCTGGATTCAAGGGAGGTGGTCAGGAAACGTGTGTAAGGTATTGGAAAACAACTGCTAAAAAGCTTGAGGGAGCTTGAAAACTTTTGGATTATATTGGGAACTCTAAAGTAAGCATCAAATTCTATATGTTTTAACCTAAAATGTGGTGACTCTGGGGTCCTAATAACGGCATGACCTCCATTTGGTCTCCCAATCATTCCCTTGAATATCAGGACATCAAGAGACTGAACTCCCTTTGGATCTGTCTGGTATCCAGCTATCGCTTGATAGCTGGTACTTGATAGTGCCTAAGTGGACTGAGGCTATTACCCTGTTTTTATAATTTGTGACTAAGCTGAGAAAACTTAGCATAGTTCCTCTGGAAGTTTTATAACTTTTTGCAATCAATCCATTTGGTTCCTTTTCCTCTGAATTGGGTAACTATAGCTGTCCCTTACTTTTCCCTCCCAATTCTATTCATTTCTGTTCCCACAGTCCAACATTCATCTGTACCTAAGCTCCCCCGGTGATATAGCCTCTGGATCCCTTCTACCATTTCCCTAGTGTCACCTTCACCTCCTTATCTGGCAACACTTAATTTCTCCAAGCTTTCACTAATCTTTGTCTTTTCTGCCCTAACCTGGCAGCCTTCAGATGTTTTAGATCACAACTCCCATCATCCCTGCCATTAGCCATGCTGGCTGGGGCTGATGGGAGAAGTAGTTCAAAAGATCAGGAGGGCATTGGGTTGGGGAAGGATGTGCTAGGGGGTAGGTACACTAACCAAGCCATTTTTCTCTGCTGTACGCATGTGTATTTGAGAATAACCTTTGTAATAATAAATCTTGTTGTTTTGAATCTAATGAGAGCGTGTGAGCTAATTCCCGCAAATTAGACTTACATTGTAAGGTATGTCTGAGCTAGGAACACAAGAAGCTGCCTTATGCCGAATAATAACATTGTTCCATGGACTGGCAGCAGCTCCCCAGGGTTTCAGGCAGGATTCTTCTTTCAAAGGCTTACCTGGAGATGCTGGGGATTGAAGTTGGGACCTTCTGCATGCAAAGCAGGTGCTCTATCACTGAACTATGGCTATTTCCTTGTGAGTAACAACATAGTGCATACCACTGGCTAAAGGCTGCCATAATTATATACATGCTACTTGTGTGTAAACAAGGACATGACAACACACAATTTACACAGCTTTACTCTATGGAGATGTTTTCCTGCTTGTGTGTCAGGCTAAAGTATGTAGAGGGACATATGCTCTGCCTCCACCATCTTGGCACACCCAGTATCCAGTTGGACCTTTGCATGTTGAGCGCAAAGGTCTGAAGAGGGCTCTGTAAAAGCTGAACACACTTATAGAGTTCCTGTGATCACCTGCCTTATCAGGGGTTTGCCTTATCAGGGTTTCTGACCATGGGAATTCTGTAAGCCCATTCCGTTGAACAGGTTTACAGAACTCAGCGAGCAAAGGTCACCCTGGGTGCCTGAAGACTTAGGGGCTGAGGCCAGCATGCATGGCTCCAACCTGCGAAACACTTTAAGTCCTCATGCATTCAAGCACATACCTGAACAGGGTATTGTGTTCTGTACTCAGAGGTACCCTTTAAAGTAAGAGCAGACAGGCTATTTGGCCCTTGGCTGCAGTTTTATGGCCCACAACACTTCTGGCAAAGAGTGTTTTGGAAAGCATGGATCCACTTTACAAAACCTCTCTGCCTGGACAGAAGCAGAGATGCATGCTTTTCAAAGCCTTGTGTGTGTGTGTGTTTGAGATGTGGTGTGTGTAAGAGAGAAAGAGAGTGTGCAGTGATCTTAAGATCCTCACCAACCCACATTGTTTCACTCTTTCTCTTTTAAGATTCTTAAATCTTAAAAAACATTGTGAGGTGGTAGCGATCTGGAGAGAGGCAGCCATAGACAGCATGCCACTCCCCCATATTCCTGAATGTTGTCTACTGAGATTCAGAATTGTGGTCAACACATATCCTGGTTAGATTGGTCATGGAGTCTAACATGCACACACCAGCATACAGACATTTTAATGTTCTTTTAAAAATTAAACATATCTTCCTTAAGTTATATGTTTTTTCACTGCTTGACCCATTTCCTATAAACTCTGCCACCTTCTCTGAAATTTCCTTGCTTTACTTAACAAAGGTAATCATCTGGGTGCTTTCCTTTCCTTTTTAAAAGCTGTTGGTTAGTTCCCGTCATTTAAATATCTTGGGGGAATTAGTATCCATGAGTCAATACATTATTTTCTACCAGGGCGCATGGGTAAGGATGTCTCTAGAACAGTGGGCCTAGATTTGCTCTCCACCTTTTCTGGTGGCACTACTATTGAATTCAGCTTATAAGTGTAATTGAATTTAGCTTATATTAAATTGTAACGTGTAAAATACCAGCCCACCGCAAGTGAATCAAAAATTACATGTTCTTTCT
Organism: Anniella stebbinsi; assembly: GCA_029215795.1. NCBI lineage: Eukaryota > Metazoa > Chordata > Lepidosauria > Squamata > Anniellidae > Anniella > Anniella stebbinsi. The sequence continues at coordinate 84,964,804 of JARDYH010000005.1, read as the reverse complement.
TTGTGATATACCAGAGGCATGTACTAAAACAGTGACTGACCCTGATCTTGTGCTTTTTGTTAATATTTTATTATTATTTATTACATGTTTATACCACCCTATAGCCAAAGCTCTCTGGGTAGCTTACAAAGATAAAAAAATATTAAAATACAGTATACAAAGTTTAAAACACAAATAGACAATATACATAGAGACAACAAATATCTAAAACAACTTTGAGCAACCAGCCATAACCAGAAGATAAGTCTAGGATTTGATTAACTCATCATATGTTGCCAAATGCCTAAGAAAAGAGAAAGGTCTTAAACTGCCACTGAAAAGATAACAATGTTGCTGGCAGGTGTGCTTTGTCAGAGAGATCATTCCAAAATTGGAGGGGAGGCACCACCGAAAAGGCCCTTTCCCTTGTTGCAGCCTTCCGAACCTCCCTCAGAGGAGGACCTTAGAGGCTAAGGGAAGTCTAACATACCCTCTGACTTTGTCTAACCCATGTAGGCAGTCAAGTAACATTTCTGATTAGACTTACTTACATAATTTTAAAGTAGGAGTATGCTTCAGATGAAACCCACCTTTACAAGGATATACATTACCACCACCACCAATGCCTTTGTTTGGTTGAAGCATTCACTACTTTGAATAGAAGAACTAAAATGGCCAAGGAGACTAGATTTATTTTCAGACTTCTGCTGTTTAAAGTTAACGTGCTTTATTTTTCAGACAGAAAATGATGTCCAGTCCTTTAGGAACATAGGAAACAGCCTTGTACTGAGTGAAATCGTTGATTCATTTAGCTTAATATTGACAACATTTGACTGGCAGCGGCTCTAAGGGTTTCATGCAGAATTGTTTTCTTGCCCTGCCAGAAGAAGCCAGGGATTGAACCTGGGATCTTCTGCATGCAAAGCATGTGCTCTATTATACTGAGTTATGACCCTCCATGAGGAGAATGAGCAGGGGATCTGTTGCTTATCTTTCCATGAAATTAGGTGAATGAGTACAGGAAAGGGGGCTTTTTCTGTGGCTGCAACAATATAGTTCAATACTGCTTTTAATTTGCTGCCGTCAGCTTTAAACATTTATCCTGTCTGGTCTGCCTCTAATGTCTGTTTTGTATTTTGTGTTTTATCAGTCTGTTGATTTTTAAAGCTTCATTTGATTTGTTTAAATTTGTATTTTATTTATTCATTTGGTTTGTGATTTATTTGATTTTTTTTGGTAAGTGGCTAAAGAAATAAACATCTTGGCAAATGCGTGTTCCCAGCTCCAACTTTGCTGAGGTAATGGGCTCCGTCACACCTACCTTTTTTTTCCCGGTTTGCATCCGCAGTTTCTTCCTTCTTTTCCTTAGCGAGTTGAGCACTGGGCACTTTCAAATGTGTGCGTTGTTGCGCTCATGTATCTTTTCACCTGTATCGCTACTATGCTGGTGAAATCTCACCCCCTACATTCTGCTTCCTCCTGCAGTTCATATCTATCATCTATCTATCTATCTATCTATCTATCTATCTATCTATCTATCGCAAATACAATAGTACGGCAGCCTGAAACTGCGCAATTACCGTAAAACAACACACTATGCTTTCCTCTAAGATCATATTAAACAATATAAATGAAAAGAAAGTATTACAATTAGTTATTGGAGAAGTTTGTGGTCAATGTTGGCACGGCAAGGGGAAGCCGACATTGTTCTGGTCAGGAAACCTAGACATGCCTACTCAGGAGTAAGAACCAGAGAGTTGAATGGGATCGAGTCCCAGCCACAAGCGGCAGCAGCCTCGCTCGCCTTCTCAGCAGGGTGTTCGGGTGCCCTCTCTCCCTCCCTCTTCACAGTTGAGCAGAGAACTGCCCTGCCCTCCTCTTTTGTCAGGGACACTGCCCTTTGACACCCCCCCCCCCAATAAAAAAGGGATGGTCTGATATAGCAAAAGGACAGCAATATATGGGAGGGAGGAGCGGCTTTATTGCGCACAGATGGGAAAAATGGACTTTCCCCATTCCAAAATAAGATAGAAAAGGGAGGGGAAGAGGCGAGATGAGCACAGGACAGGGGCAACGTCATGTGAGTATCGCAGTGCAAAAACACATACCAGGCATGGTGAGAGTGCGCTAAATCGCTGGTGTGATGGAGCTCAATGACATTGTAGAGAGGGATTTGCAGAGCGGAATAGTGGACAGGGACATGAATTGCCTAACTCTTATTGCACCTATCAATTCTTCCCCTGCAAACTCCCCCACATCAAGCTTACAAAGAAAACATAGGACTGTGAACACTGTCTTTGTGTTGTAACATGCAGTTCCATCCTTACCCAAAAACCTTAGTGAAAGTGAGTTATACTCTGTTGAAATAGATGAGTGGTTGTCAGTGTATCATTCATATTTGTTTGGATCGTTAAAACTAATTAGCACGTCAATAGTTTTCAGTTCCTTTGGGGGGGGTTCCTTTAAAAAAATTTAAACAATGTACAGGAAGTACATGCTATTGTCTTTACATTTTTTTCACAAGCATTCTAACAAAATGTTCTAAATAATATAACATTTAAGGGCACAATCCTATGGGATGCGCCCTGGGCTCTCAACACTCTGAACTCAGAAGCTTACGTGTATCCAGTGCAGAGTAGGAGGTGCCTTGTGCTTCCTGCTCTCCAGTTTAGCTAGATGGGCAATTTCGTCCATCTAGTAGAGGCTTCTGGGAGGGGGAGGGAAAGACGCTGGGGACGGCTGGGGATAGCTCCCCCCAACACTTTTACCCTTCTATGAGCTCACATTTGTGAGCTCATAGCAGCAGCTAGCACAGTTCTCTCTGCTCTGGCTGTGAGAGTGAGTGGGTGGGGAGTGCAGTATCCTGGCTCCTAGGTCGCAGCCCTGGCTCCAAGGTCGGTGCCAGAAAACTGAACAATCTTTAGGGGGCATAGGATTGTTCTCCCCAGTACATTAACTGTGCTTTATTTATTTCCCACCCCTCCTCAAATATTTCAGATCAAATACTTGTGTATTGGGACCAAAATGAATCTAGTGTACTTCTTTTTACTTTTGTTTACTGAATATAAACATGCTAAATTAGATCTCTCTAGGGCAAAGGTGGGCAATTTGTGGCCCGCCAGATTTTTGGTTTAAGGTTCCTATCAGCTCTAGCTGGCATAGCCAATGGTGAGGGATGTTGGGAGTTGTAGACCAAAACCTCTGGAGGGCCACCCGTGCTCTAGGGTATCTCATAGATCAACCAACAGTACGTGAACAAGCTACCCGTACTTAAACCATTTTTGAAAATTTAATATTTACTTGTAACCCACTGGGTTAGGGGCTAATTTCCCAGATTTACAAAGCTACAATTTCTGCTTCATTAACACCCTAAAACTCACTCAAAGCCCTATGGGAAAAAGAGCTAGGAGAGGCAATTGATGAAACTCTGTGAAATAAAATCTGGAACAAAACACCCTTTAAAACAACTTCTGCACGAGTCCAAGAGAATGCTCTCAAGGTTATTCACCAGGTACAGATATCCACAACTGCTCAGTAAAATTAACAGCACCATTTCAGTATCTTGCTGGAAGAATTGTGGTAGTAACATTGGTTCTTACTTCCACATGTGGTGGGATTGCCCATTAGTCTCTTTCATGAGGCTAAACTCATCACTAACCAAACTATTCCACTCAATCCTAAAATTGCCCTCCTATCAATATATGATGGGACAGCACTAGATCTTACCCAAAAGGGCCTCGTAACTCACCTGATGACAGTGGTGACTCACTATAGCCAAATGCTGGAGAACCCTGGATGGAGATTTGTTTGAAAACTGGCTGGCACAGCTTTGGGGCTTAGCTCTTATGGACAAATTAACAAATGAAACTCAGAACCGAAGAAGCAACACAACCACTATCACTTTTTATAAAACTTGGTTTAATTTTATTTGTTATGTGGCTACTAAGGAACATGGATATCGGCCTCCAGCCACACATGGTGATCTTTGGAACGCTACTTTTATTTAACTAGTGGAAGACCTTTTTTTTCTTTGCTACTGAAAACTTTGTTTTGTCCTTGTTATCCATGTTTTTCAGTGGTACTCTCATGTGGGGGGGGGGGAGGAAGAGGGAACTGTTTATTTGTATTGTTTTACCTAAAATTATAAAATATAATTACAAAAAAATTTACACAGCAAATTGAAACTTTTTATGCAAATCAACCTAATTTGCAAACTAACTTAATCTGCATTAAAAATTGTCCAGAAAATTTTCTAGGTCAAAATTTTCTGGAAAACCCTCAATACTGCCCCCCAAGACTGTTTAATCTATAATAGAAATGTAGCTAGAATTCATACATATTTTTATAATCTTCTGGATTATGTTTTATCTCAGTCATGATTCTCTGGGCGGAAGGGATTCTAAAGCTACTGTATATTTTCCCTCTGGCTCCCCTTCTCCTCTTTGTTGTTGTTGTTGTTGTTAAATCAGTCGAAAGTAGATGAAATACTTAAATAGTACAATTGGAGAAGTAGAAATGAATGGTTAGTTTCTACTCTCCGGAAAGTGATTTGACATTTGGCTGAAGTTTTCCAACTACGTGCATCGTGCAAGGCTCTTACAAAGATGTAATCCAAGCTCTATGGGAGTTAGATCTGACTGTTTGCATTTCTCTGCTCTCTTTGTTTTCATCTGAAGCTTATTCGGCCTAGATTTGTGGAGTATTGATTTTACCTTCAGCAGATGCCTGTGAACGCTGTACATACAGGCAAATTAATTGCAACACAGAGCTAATTTCTTTTAAATGCTTAGGTGATGATAAAAATGAACTGGCTGGCATAAGGTAGATTGCAAGGCACAGCTCAGGAACAACATCAAATTAATTTGTTCCAGGCTATCAGTCTTCAACAAGGTGGGTCACATACCCGCAAATGCATTGCACAAGTAGCAGCGTGCCATGGCCATGAAAGAGGAAGACAGATATAATACACATGCATGCATCCATACAGGACTTCACAAATTTTAACTGGCCATAGTAGCAAGCCAACATTTACGCTTGCTACCAAGATTGTCTCTTTCACAACTCAGGCTGAGCTTCTTAGTGCCTTCAAAATCCTATTTTAGTGTGATACAATCTGGCTGCTAGCATTACGACTTACAGCTGCAAGTTTCGTAAATTAATTCTGCATTGTGTGAAAAAGTAATTTCTTTTGTCTGTCCTGAATCTACTGCCAGTCTGCTTCTTCTCTCTTGCTCTTAATACTAGAATGGGGATTAGGAATGGATGAATTGATCTATTTCAGTTCGCATCAGAGTCATATGTATTTAATCATAAATCTATTCTGTCCAATTTCTGCATGACTGAATTTTTTTTAATCACATGAAAATTCAGATATTTTTATAGGCAACTTGGCCTAATATATATATGCGTTTTTGTTTACAATTTTTTGAGCTGAAAACTGCATTGCAGAGGTGTGCATAATTTGAAGGAAAACTCTGTTCTTATTTGCATATAAATCTGGGAAGAGTTAATTAGGTCAGTTTGCTTAAAAATGCAGACCAAACAAAATTTTCCATCCTTAGCCGGGGGTAATTGAATAGAAAAAAACCTAAACTAAACTAAAGAACTACAGACACTTTAACCTTCCCTCTTAGGGAAGTGGCTCCACCTCCTTCATCAAATTTGGTTGGCATTTTCTGCATCCTTTCCAGTTCTATAATATTGGTTTTTTAAATGAGCTGATCTGAAATGTTCAGAGTAGTCAAAATTGTGTTCACACCATTGATTTGTATGAAGATCAGTTATGATATTGGCAGTTTTATTTTCAATCTATTTCTTGACAGTCCCTAGCTTGGCGTTGGCTATTTTTTGCAGCTGCCACACATAGAATTAGTATTTTCATTTATCTTTTCCTCACCATCCCAAGATCCCATTCCTGCTTAGTCACTGCCGATTCAGACTCTATCAGTGTAGTTTCTAACCAATTTAAGTTAAGTTTGTACTTTAAATAATTGCAAAATGACATGGAATTTGCTTTGCTGTGTTTTTCTTGTAGTGGAATCTGGTATGTGATGATGACTGGAAAACCCCCTTAACTACGTCTCTGTTCTTTGTGGGTGTGCTGCTTGGATCCTTTATATCAGGACAGCTCTCGGACAGGTAAAGTACATGCATTCAGCTATCTGTCCTAGGGTTTTGTTTTGTTTTGCTTTTATCTTTTATCTTTTGTATTGCAGTGTGGTGGAAATAGAACAATTTTAGCCTGAGAAAGAATTCCAACTTTGATGATCAGAACCAAAACCAAGCTTGCTCACTCATTTTTTTTTGTCATTGCATTTATATCCCGCCTTTTTTCCTCCAAAGAACCCAAGGCAACATATATAATCCTCCTCCTCCCCTTCATTTTTTCCTGACAACAACAAGCCCTATAGCAGCAGACTTGGAACAAACTGTCAGGCTTGGGACAAATCATCCCTTGGGACAAATCATGTGGGCACACCTCAGTGTGTGTATGTGTATATATATATATATTCCTGGCTGCTGCATCCTACACATTCATGACTGTGTACTTATGTAGCAGTGTGTGAAGTGCATTCATTTCCAAAGGAAATAAATGAAAATACACTGGTGCTAGCAATTGAAAAAGAAAGGAAATTGTGATAAACCATTGCTATAAGTTTTATTTATTTATTTATTTATTTGCAATCTTGGTTAGAATTTGGGCAGCAAAATGCAGTAGTGAGGACTTGTTACACATGTAACAAAGCCCCAACAGTTTTGTTGGGAGGTTTTTGTTTAAAATTATGAAAAGCATCCTTGGGAGAATACGATCTTGAATGTATGTTTAATCATTTCCTACTGGGCATTTTCTGCTGGAAATCCTGCCCCCCATCCAGTTCTGCAGAGTTCCAGAGGCACATTTACAAAAACAAATGTGCGACTGGAACCCCAGTGAGGCTCTCCATGCTACCTTTCCTTTAAAAGCAAAACTTAGAACTTCACTACATATATTTGCATTAAGGCAAATTACATTGCACTAGCATAAGGACCTCTAGTACAACAGCCATAGGGTTAGGTTGCGCAACAGGCTTTCCAGGGAATCCCTCATTGCGCAAGCTAAGCTATTGGCTTGTGCTAGGAGTTAGTTACACCAGCGCAGTTTAATCTACATTAGTGCAATGACATGACTGGATACTACCAACATACCAATATGTTGTCTTCATGCATATTGTTTGTGTGTTTTATGTACATGGTTTTTAAACTTTGGGCGTTTATACACCAGCGGTTTATTCCAGGATTGTATTGAGGTCGTCCCTACCGGGCCACATGATGTTCACCTACTCCCGCGGTGATCTAGGGACAACCACTCCATTTTCCCTGAATATCACTGACTGGATTTTTCACAGCTTTTCCACCTCTCTCTCTACAATCGGGAAGTGCCCTCCTTCCTGAAGCTGCTGCTGCTCAGAGTGAGCTCTTGGCACAGCAAACAGCCAATCTGCTGTCAGGGGAGTGTGCATGGGAATTGGCGTGATTCATCTCTGAGTGTGTAATTTTCTACACAAACATATCTTTGTGCAGCATCGCTGTGTGTTTGTGATGGTGTGCATCTTGGAGGAGGTAGTAAAAAATTATGCCGTGCCCCATTCCCATCTGTCCAGTCCCGCCCACTTCTCCCAATCCACAGTTGGAACCGCCGTAATGGGGCACACGTCCTCCCACAGCAGCGCTCCTTTAATTGCGGGAAACCTCACTGGCGTGTGCCCCGTGGGAAACATTCGCTGAAGCTGGTAATCCCATGATCATCCCTCCCCCCTCTCAAAAGGGCTGCAGGTGTAGATTAGGCCTTTGTATACTATATTTTAATGTTTTTAAACGTTGTAAACTGCCCAGAGAACCTTGGCTATGGGGCGGTATAGCAATGCAATAAAAAAATAACAATAATGCCCATCATGTATAGTTTGCCCTTTATGTTGTTGGTGCTTTCTGCATTGTTACAAAAAACCGTAACAAATTCATACGTTACTGTCATGTGCCATCCATGTTCCAATCAGTAACCTGGAGTTTGTCTTACTCAGTCTATCTAGCTGAATATCAGAATATCTGTATGTTCCACAGCTGCAGATTTTCATCTCTTATCAAGAGAAAAACAATCACGTAAACAATGAGGATAACACACTGCCACCGTTTGTTCATCTAAATTCATTACTGAGAAAGGCAAACATTTTTTTGTCGCCGAGTCTTCAGAATTGTTAATTGTTATGTTATTACATGGTATCAGCTGATAATTACTGATGTCTATTTTCCAAGTGCTATGTCTAACCGCATTTACTAAGCAGCACTTTCATTTGATAGAAGACAGAAAATTACAGAATGTTATCTATCCACTGGTAGTTTTGAGCAGTCCAGTAGTATAAATAAATGTCATAATTTTAAGCAAAGGTATCTGTAGCTATGCTGCCTTTTAGTGTAATGAGCATAGTGTGCTAATTACCATCTTAACTTGCACCGGTGACTTGCCATTACTGGATGCACATTATAAATTGGTGGTGATCACCCTTTTAGTGGTTATGTCATAAATTGAATCCAAAGTACATGATACATTATGGACTGTATCCAACCATCTTGGGATACGTTTACCATTTATCTACTTAGCTGGGAAGGGGACAGCAGTGTAGGATTTTGATGGAGAAGGTAGGAATGTATACCCCTTTCCTCCTAACCAGGGATGCCTCAAACTCCTGTTGCTAGTGCTGCTTATAACATGGGTAGCCAACATGCACTTTGGTATGCTTTCATATATATTTTTGCACATTTTTACCTTCTATTGGATTGGTTATAATATTCAAATTGAATTAAAATTCAAGGTTCTGTAGGTACAGACATAGCAACACTGTTAATAGTGATTCTTTATCATGTACATTCTTTGCTACTACTGAATTTTTTAAAGGGACATAAAATGTCACAGCAAGTACTTATTGTATCTCATTCTGCTGGCAGAACAAAAAACACCACCCTCAAAGGGGAAGTCCTGTTGTGCAAACAGAAGTCTACTTGTGTGATATTGGATGTGCCCTTTTTGTTCTAGTTTTTAGTGAAAGTAACGGGCAATGCAATGGCTGGAGGCAAATGTTGCTCTGGCAAGTAACATGTAAGCTTTCCAAAGGTAGACTACTTTCTCCATCGCTTATAGCACATTGCAGGAGAAACATTTGCTCCTTGAGCTGGACGGGCCCACTAAGTCTTGCCTTCTGTAGCACCCAGAAATTATAACATTGTTGATTTATTGACAGTAATCTTCCTTCTTTGTTTTTCGTTTCCCCAAAAGGTTTGGCAGAAAGGCTATTCTATTTGCAACCATGAGTGTACAGACAGGTTTCAGCTTCCTGCAGATCTTCTCAACCAGCTGGGAAATGTTCACTGTACTGTTTGTTATAGTTGGCATGGGGCAGATTTCGAACTATGTTGTGGCCTTCATATTAGGTAAGATTATTTTTATAATTTTAAACTGTTGTAAAGGATGGTGGCTTGAGTATGCCTAAGCAATATCACTTAGTAAGAAAAGATTGTATGCTATAGAGGATCCCATACCTAAGCAGTGAAACTATTTTTAGGAAAACTAACAAAACTAATGGAGATAAATAAAAAGTATGGATCGGCATTTGGGAAAACTGAGGAAAGCAATCCAAAAGTTGGATAGAAGAGGAAAGCTTCTAAATTTGCCAAGTGAGACAGAACACTTTCAGCTGGTAATGGTTGTCAAATGTCTTAAACTTGAAAGAAGACAACGTTTTTTGTTTTAAAAAAAAGTTGACACAAATGGACAAAATCATGGTCATGCTCAAGAACAACTTTGATGCTTTCATTTTATTGCAAAATTCACTTGTCATAATTTATTTTGACACCTTTGCTAACTCATTAGGAGCAGAACTAGTTCCTACAAGTAAAAGATAGCTGTTTCTTTAAAATACAAATGTGGAAAGGAGGCATTTGCAGAGTAGAATTGCCAGGTAGTAGAAGGCTACTTAACCTTTCCTCCATCAATTGATACCCCACAGCCATTTTGTAAAGTTTTTCCTGCTGCTGGCTTCCCAAACTAGAAGAAACCCAGCTGTGGGGAAAACTGCCTTGGAAAGCATTTGCTGGGAACAACTGATAGGTGCAGGAAGTGTTAAATACCTCCTGTAGTAGTGTTAATTGGCAGGCACGTTTAGGAAATTCATATTTTGCTGGTATGATGTTTAAATCGCCCACGGGGCCAACTTTTAATATGGCAAAGGCAGTGGTGGGAGTAGGTTGGGGTGGGTTGATTCTATATGGGAGAATGTTTCTATAATAAGTAATACGTTTGTCCAAATTGTCTTAGTTATAAGAAGCAACTCTATATCATGGTCCTTTTAACCCACCAAGCTGTCTGTAAACCACCAGCCTTCGGTTGTAGCCTCAAGTGCATTATAATGTCCCTGTTTGTGCCATCCCAGGTAGGCAGCTAAAATGGTTATTTTGTCCCTGGTCGGCTTTATTTGTGCATCCCAAATTGTGCAGGCATGACATGTTCAGATAAAAATAAGAGTTCATTTCACCCTGTTTTACCTGGTCAAACATAGGCTGGCTTATTAACTTCATTACTACAATTTCTTCCTATTAGAAGAACTGTGTTGCAAACTATTAATTTTCTAAGCAATCAGCTGATTCCCAAGAATTGTCAAGTTTACAATCGTTAATGCCAATGATTCAGAAAGATAATTAATAGAAATCCTTTTTTCAAGGAGAATTAGACAAAGCATTCTTGAGGCATTTAAGACTATCTGTTTCTGCTATAATAGCAGCACTGAGGATCAGAGTACTGAGACTTTTGTCTTTGCCCCTTCTCCCCCCCCCCCCCCCTTCATGGGGAAGGAGGTCAAAATATGCAGCCTGGAATTCTGTGATCACGAAATTATATATCTATCTTACCCGCCCCTCCCTTTGTATCGAGGCGGGGAACACCATTAATACAATAACAATATACATCAAATACATAAATTAATTAAAAGAGCACATAAAACAACAAATTTTAAAATTCTTGATTTAAAGTTCATCTGGGTAGGCCTGCCGGAAGAGGCTAGAGAGAGTGTTAAATTGACAAATCTCCTCCGGAAGGCCATTCCAGAGTTTGGGGGGTAACAGAAGAAAAGGTCCTCTGGGTAACAGTTGTCAGCCTAGTTTTGGCTGACTGAAGTAAATTCTCCCAAGAGGACCTAAGTGTGTGGGGCGGATTGTACGGGAGAAGGCGATCCAGCCGGTAACCTGGATCCACACCATGTAGGGCTTTAAAGGTAAAAACCAACACTCTGTACTTCACCCGGAAACTAATTGGCAGCCAGTGAAGTGATTTTAAAGTTGGTGTAATATGGTCACCCCTAGGCGTACCAGTGACCAACCTGGCTGCCATATTTTGAACTAATTGAAGTTTCCGAACTAGATATAATGGTAGCCCTATGTACAATGCATTGCAGAAGTCGAGCCTCGAAGTTACCAGCGTGTGCAGTACCATCTTTAGGTCTTCGAACTCTAGGAAAGGGCACAGCTGGCACAACAGCCGAAGCTGATAATAGGCACTCCTGGCTGTCGCATCTATCTTGTCTGACATTTGGAGCAACGGATCCAGGAGCACCCCCAAGCTGTGAACACAGTCTTTCAGGGGGAGTGTGCCATTATGGTGAAATGTTTAGGCTTAAGATTCCAGACCACTGTTTTATTGCCAAGTCAGCTGAAGGTTAAAAGTTTTAGATATATTTTTCAGGGCCAAACTAGATGAGATGTGCCTTTTTTTCTTTTTTAGAAAGAAATTATTTTTAGATATTAAGCTTCCAACAATTTGGTGAGAAATGTGTCAAGCAGAGGGCACTTAAAAACACTGTATTTCACCAAAATGTGCTGACAAATATTTTGGATATGTGAACTAAAAATAAATTGAACAGGCATTTCAAAAATGTTGTATTCCTATGGATTCTAGACTGGCATGCACCTGCAAAATTTGTCAACACAAAGTGCTAAGATATTCAAATATTTTTCTCTTGTTTAGGTATTCCATGTTATCAGTATTTATTTATGTAGTGCCATCACTGTACATGATGTTTAACAGCGTAAGATAAGCAGAAGAGAAAGGGTTCTGCTCCAAAGACCATTGTGATGGTGGGGAAGGTAACCAAGGGAGGAGAGGGAGTGAGACACTAAGGAAATAGTCAAATGGCTTAACTATACATAACAAGCCTCCATATGGTGCAATTTGAAAATGGTTACCAGACCATGCTTGCTTCCATGTATCCACCCTCAGAACAAGCTGCTTGGAAATACAGATTATTGTTCTTTGATTCCTCCCACCCCATTCCAAACATTACTACCCCTCTTTATTTATTTATTTATTTATTACATTTGTATACCGCCCCATAGCCGAAGCTCTCTGGGCGGTTTACATAGGATTAAAAACTATTAAAAACAATATACAAAAATTAAAACAGCAAAAATATACAACATACACACAATCTGTACATTTAAAAACCACATTCAACACTTCAAAAAACTACAAAAACAAAACAAACCCAGGCTCCTCAGATATTGCCAAATGCCTGAGAGAAGAGGAAAGTCTTGACCTGGTGCCAAAAAGATAACAATGTTGGCGCCAGGCGGGCCTCGTGGGGGAGATCGTTCCACAATTGGGGAGCCACCACTGAGAAGGCCCTCTCTCTTGTTGCCGACCTCCGAGCTACCCTCGGAGCAGGCACTCGGAGGAGGGCCTTAGATGTTGAACGTAGTGTTCAGGTAGGTTCATGTCGGGAAAGGCGTTCCATCAGGTATTGTGGTCCCAAGCCGTGTAAGGCTTTATAGGTTAAAACCAGCACCTTGAACCGGGCTCGGAAACATACAGGCAGCCAATGCAAGCGAGCCAGAGTAGGTCTTATATGTTCGAACCTACTGGTTCCAGTTATCAATCTGGCCGCTGCATTTTGCACAAGCTGCAGCTTCCGAACCACCTTCAAAGGCAGCCCCACGTAGAGTGCATTGCAGTAATCTAACTTGGAGGTTACCAGAGCATGGACAACTGAAGCCAGGTTATCCCTGTCCAGATAGGGACGTAGCTGGGCCACCAACCGAAGTTGGTAGAAGGCACTCCGTGCCACTGAGGCCACCTGCACCTCAAGTGACAGAGATGGTTCTAGGAGAACCCCCAAGCTACGAACCCGCTCCTTCAAGGGGAGTGCAACCCCATCCAGAACAGGTTGAACACCCTCCATCCAGTCAGCGGAACCACCCACTAACAGCGTCTCAGTCGTGTCTGGATTGAGTTTCAGTTTATTAGCCCTCATCCAGTCCATTGTTGCAGCCAGGTACTGGTTCAGCACATCCACAGCCTCGCCTGATGAAGATGAAAAGGAGAAATAGAGCTGCGTGTCATCAGCGTACAGACAACGCACTCCAAAACTCCGGATGACTGCACTCAACGGTTTCATGTAGATGTTGAACAGCATGGGGGACAAAACTAACCCCTGCGGAACCCCATACTGGAGAATCCACGGGGCTGAGCAATGTTCCCCAAGCACCACCTTCTGGAGCCGACCCACCAAGTAGGAGCGGAACCACTGCAATGCAGTGCCTCCCACTCCCAACTCAGCCAGTCGTCCCAGAAGGATACCATGGTCGATGGTATCGAAAGCCGCTGAGAGATCAAGGAGAATCAACAGAGTCACACTCCCCCTGTCTTTCTCCCGACATAGGTCATCGTACAGGGCAACCAAGGCTGTTTCCGTACCAAAACCAGGCCTGAAACCCAACTGAAATGCATCCAGATAATCAGTCTCATCCAAGAGTGCCTGGAGTTGGCTTGCAACCACCTGCTCCAGGACCTTGCCCAGGAATGAAACATTTGCTACTGGCCTGTAGTTATTCAGATTTTCAGGGTCCAGGGAAGATTTCTTTAGGAGTGGTCTCACTGCCGCCTCTTTCAGGAGGCCTGGGACCACTCCCTCTTGCAAAGAGGCATTAATCACTTCCCTGGCCCAGCCAGTTGTTTCATCCCTGCTAGCTTTTATTAGCCAAGAGGGGCAAGGATCCAATATGCAAGTGGTTGCACGAACCTGTCCAAGCACCTTGTCAACATCCTCGAGCTGCACCAACTGAAACTCATCCAAGAAAACAGGACAAGCCTGTGCTCTAGATACCTCACTAGATTCATATGCTATAACACTGGAGTCTAAGTCCTGACGGATGCCAGAGATTTTATTCTGGAAGTGCCCAGCAAATGTATTACAGCGGGCCTCAGACTGTTCTACCATGTCCTTGGGACCAGCATGTAAAAGCCCCCGGACAACTCTGAAAATCTCCGCTGGGCGACAGGTTGATGATTGAATAGTGGCAGCAAAGTATTGTTTTTTTTGCTGCCCTCACTGCCCCTGAATACAGCTTCCCATAAGCACTTACCAGTGTTTGATTGCATCCATCAGGAGTTCGTCTCCATCTGCCCTCAAGCCGTCTCCTGTTTTGTTTCATCACTCTCAGCTCTGGGGTATACCACGGAGCCGTTCGAGCTCTACACAGGAGAGGGCGCTCAGGAGCAATCGTGTCAACTGCTCGGGTCATTTCTGCATTCCACAGATCAACCAGGGTTTCGACAGGAGAGCCAGCCCTATCAGCCGGAAAACTCCCCAGAGCCCTCTGGAAACCATCTGGATCCATTAGCCTCCGGGGGCGGACCATCTTAATGGGTTCCCCCACCCTTGCAGAGGGGAAAAGCCGCTGTAAGTCTAAACCTCAGCAGGTGGTGATCTGACCATGACAGAGGGGTTGATGTAAAGTCCCCCACTTTCAGATCCCCATCTCCATGTCCAGTTGAAAAAAACCAGGTCTAGAGTGTGCCCTGCTACATGCTTTGGGCCGATGGTATGTTGGGACAGTCTCATGATTGTCATGGAGACCATGAAATCCTGAGCTGCCCCAGATAAAGTGCCCTCGGCATGAATGTTGACATCCCCCAGAACCAAGAGTCTGGGGGACCTCAGCAGTACACTAGAGACCACCTCTGTCAGCTCAGCTAGGGAGTCTGTTGAGCAGCGGGGTGGGCGGTACACCAACAGAATGCCTAATCTGTCCCGTTGGCCCAACACAAGGTGCAAACACTCCAGACCAATAGTCGCATGGACAGGGAGCCTGCAGGGGGGGATGGAATTCCTATAGACCACAGCAACCCCCCCTCCCCGGCCCTCAAGTCTACCCTGATGCTGCACCAAGTACCCCGGTGGGCATAACTGGGAGAGACTACGGTAACTCCTCCCTGCTCTCCCACCCAGGTCTCGGTTATACATGCCAGATCGGCTGCCTCATCCACAATTAAGTCGTGGAAGAGGGAGATCTTATTATGCACTGATCTGGCATTTAAAAGCAGCACCCGGAGGCCTGAGGGCTGGCTGATAAGGCAACCAACAAGCCTGTGGGTGTGAGGGGGACCGGAACAAGGCACAGCCATTAACTGTCTGGGCCTTGTTCCCCTAACCTGGCAAGTCCTCCTCACAACGCCATATCTCCCTCTACCCGGGGAAAGGGGAAAAAACAAACAAACAAACAAACAAACAAATTCCAAAGACAAAAACAAAAAGCCAGCAGGCAGGCAATAACTATAGATTTTATCATAGTTATTATCATTGATAACTGATTTAAGATTTTCATGTATTAATATAGTCTTTTTTTCTTTTGCTGTTTTAAAAAGAAAATGCCAGAAAATGTTCCTCTTCCTTTGAAATGCATGAAAGCCCTCATGGTGAAAAGTTTTAAAAGAAATGTTGACATCAGAATTATTATTTTTCCACTTGCTAGGTAGCTTGGTAGTCTTGCTAGGTAGCAAATGTCTGTGCAATGGTAGTTATTTGGCAACTTAGTTGTTTTAGAGTATTGAGGTAAGTGGAAGCATTTTTAGTGGGTTTAAATGAAAGATGCTTAAGCTGTTTCTCATTTTCATTCTCTGCCCAGCAACATGAATGGTGAAATAATACATGTAGGCCTTGGCTTATCCCTAATTATTCAAACTTTCTGTTCTCATTTCGGTAGAGAAAATTCAGATACTATAGCCACAAACCCCTAGCACTGTAGCTGAAGTGGACAGGGGAGAGGAGCTGGGTAATGGTTTGTACTAATGGTGAACTTGTCGATCAGAGGCGTTGGTTTAGACAAGTAGGGAAACACGAACTACGGTTGTGGGAGACATGGCTGGTTGACATGCTGTATGGCAAATTTACACCTATACAGATTACTGCAGTCCCTTCAGTTTGACGTACTTAGGGTTTCCACATGATCATCACAATAAACTGGAACAATTATTTTCCTTTAAGTTGGACTTTTGGCCTTTTCTGGACTACAGGGACACTTTTAATCAGTGATTACACTGTGCAGGTTCCTTTATTCTCCGAATCTGTTCCTAATCCATTTAATATTTATGCTTCAACACCTAGCACACTTTCTATTACATGTATGTCAGTGGTTTGCCAACAGTTCCTAGGAACCCTGAGGTTCTCAGAACTTACTGAGCAAACTCAACGGAAGTCTTACTGAAAGTAGACACACTGAAATGAATGGGACTTAAGTTAGTCGGGTCTAACTTCAATCCCATTCATTTCAAAGGGTCTGCACTAAGTAGAATTTATGTTGGATTTTACCCATTTAAAGTTCCTTGATGAGGACATTGTAACAGCAGAAAGTCTTGTCTGTTTTTACGAATCTTCCTCTTCAGAAATGTTTGTTTCTGATGAAATCATTAACACTAAGTTCAATGAAAAGAATTCTCTCTTGGCACCATCGATTTCTAAAAGTGTCTTCTCCAAAGCGGTTCCATAAAAAAGCATTTCACTTCTTGTTGCCCTGCTAAACTCAGTTTTGATGATGTTTGAGTGCCTGTAGCTGTCTCTCTCATGTTGATATAATCTGAATTTGGGCACTGAAATGTTTGAAACACAGCATAGTTCTGTCACAGGTGTCATATTTGAGTTGATTCACCTATAAAATAAACTTTGATCCCTAGTGTGGATCTCAAGTTGTGCAGGTGTGTCATAGCTCGTTAATCAGATAAAAGAGGTAATTTCACCCTGTTTTTTTACTCACCCCATGATGCTCATTAACTTTATTACTACAATTTATTTTTATCACTACAGCATGTTAGGAAAACTATATTGCCAAGTATTGATTTTCTAAGCAATCAGCCGTCTCCCTAGAATTGTCAAGATTATAATCTTTAATGGCAGATGGTAAATGTTTCAGAAAAAGAATTTAAATAATGAAAGAGCATTCAAGACATTCTGTTTCTGCTGTAATAGCTGCACTGAGGAACAAAGAATAAAGAATACTGATACTTTTCCTCTTGTGACTGGAATATAGGAAAGGATGTCCCACCCTTGTACTCACCATAGTTTATGGTGTCTCTTTGGATGAAATAGCAAACGATGATTAAGCAAAAGCAGAAGTAAAACCTTCTGAATTCCTTTTGGCCCCATGGGAAGAGGAAGGGGGAGCATGTGAACCAGTTCCTCAGAGCTGATCATTCTGGCTCATAGACATTGTACTAAACTATGTTTTAGTGTGACATGCAAACGTGGTCATAGTATATAATGTAGAAATTTACTTAATTCCTGTGCAACTTTGAGGTTTCCTCTTTGTTCACTCCAGAACATGCCACATTGTTTAATGAAATAACAAGCATACTGTAAGACATTTTGGGAAGAATTCTTGGAATGTTAACCAAACATCATTTTCCCTATATGTACTAGCACTAACAAGTGGAATTTGACTGCGAAATTGGGCCTAATCGGACATTGATTAAAGTATGAGTCAAAAGTAGAGATATAAGATTTCTGGAAATTTGGAAGCCATGGGTGGAAAAACAGTTGTTTTCTAAGGGAGTTGGGGGAAAACAATTTCGGGGAAAATATGCAATGCTTATTTTATTTTTTTAGCATGCTGGGTACTTGGAAGCCTCCAACAGGGAGGTGCCTTGCACCTCCCATTCTGCATTTTAGCTAGATGATTTTGCCCATCTAGCAGAGGCTTCTAGAAGGCGGAGGGAAGGAGGCTTTTCCTCAGATTGCTGTCTAAATATATTATGTATAACTTGGTTTTCTCATAAAATTATTAAAATTAAAAACATTTAAAAGCAAACTCAGTAAATTTGTAATTATTGTTTGAATAAACTATACTTTTAAATTTAATATACCAAACATGATAGCTGTATGAGCAAACCAAGTTATACGTAATATAGGGTTTATTTTGGTTGTAAAGGTTTTATAACTAAAGCAGAATACCCTAATGGCAAGGTCTAACTTTACTAAAAAACCTTGACAGTGAGTTCCGTAGTCCCAAGCCTCAATGTTTGTTTGTTTTTTATAAAAAGAAACGTAAGTTTCTACACATTGTTCCATTGCATAGGGTGGCAGTGGCAGCATAACCTAGAGTGTTTCCCTCACATGAGGGTTTTAGAACTACACCGATTGGCTGCTCAAAAATAAGGGACTCTATAGAACAAATTCCAAATGATCAAGAATATATATTTTCTTCACATATTATGATCTGATGACATTAGTCATATGTTGTGAAATGGAGCATGACTTGGAGGCGGAGCATCCTAAATGTAAAAAATACATTAGATCCAAATTTTAATAAGGAATGAAAGAAATAACTATAATGGGAATTTTACACAGAAGATTAAAAAACCTCCCCCCACCACCATGTCTTCAAAATTTCCAAACATTTTACATCTCTACTTTTATATGGAAGTATTCCAATTGTGTGATTTTTAGAAATTTCACAATCCATTTCTTCAGAAAAACAAACAAAAAAGATCTTTGGAAAAACAGACACCCCATCTTTTCTTCCTGTTTTTTGGGGGTGGGGTGTTTCCAGGCCTTTGATATCTCTACTCTCTCTAGGATTTGCTGTAAACCATGTTGCTTAAGGGGCTGCTTTTCTTAGAAACACAAGCTCACGTTGCCCTTGGATGCACAGCGCTAGCTATGCTGTCCTTTGGATCCCAGGCAAAGTCTGTATCCTTCTATGAACAAATTGGGTTTGCTGCATTTCATTGGCCTTGTTAAAATAGGCTCATGGAAACTCAGTGTTTTAAGAACTTTGGACTAGGGCCTAATCCACACCAAGCAGGATATAGCGCTATGAAAGCAGTATATAAGAGGCATGAGCCACACTACTGCTTTATAGTGGTATTGAAGTGCACTGACAACTGATGGGGACCATTGACACATACCATATACCGTTTTCATAGTACTATATCCTACTCGGTGTAGATCTGGCCTAGGAGTACTTAGTCGGTGGGCATAGGGCAATTTGTTTTAAATGAGTACCTGGATGAAGGTAGGTGTTTGTGTGTGTGTAGAGTTGGGTTTGTTTGTTTGTTTGCTATTCACCTGAGACACCCAGAATTCATTGTTAGTTCTTTGTAAAAAGAAATGGTCATTTGAAATTTAGATTAAGTAACAAAAACAGTTGCTGGACTTAAGACCCTAAATACATTGTTTAAAATCTCATGACCGGAGAAATGTGTTTAGGCATTTTATTTTCCATAAATTAACTGAGAGATTGTTTTGCAGAATTGATGAAAATATGGAATTAGTTATTGCACTAAAGGTGGATCACCAAATCTTATCAATATTTATAAATGGATTCATACCATGGTTTTCTTTCAGCAGTGGGGAGACCTATCAGGATGAGAAATCTGTGAAAGGTAGACTGATATATAGGTCCAATATGCATTGGATTCCCCAGTCTACTATACATCTGGCAAACTTACTTTTGAACTTGCTGCGGGTTGGATTGGACGATAGTAATGTGACTCCAACTTTAGAGAAACAAATACACGATATTATGGGTGAATAAATAACAATGGCAAGAGAAGAAGAATGGAGGAGGGGTACAATTAATCACTACCCTGCACCCATTTGTCACAGATTGCTGCATTTGCTATCATTTTATTTCTTTACTGCCAAATAGCCACAGCTTTCTGGACAGTTCACAAAACAAAACCATAGAATATAATACAGTACCTTAATAAAAGATCATATTCAAACATTAAAATGTTTTAAACAGAATAAAAGCTTAAGTAAAAGCCAGTAGCAGTGTAAAGTTTTTAAAACACACTCACATGATTTTTTTAAAACTGAAAAACTAAAAAGAGAATAAAAAGGTCTTCACTTGGCACCAACCCCCCTCCCCTGCAAAACAAAACACAGAGTAGACACCAGGTGAGCCACATTTGGCAAGAACACCTGGACAAGGGCTTCTGAAGATGACCATAAGATCTGGGCAGATATATATGGGAAGTGACAATCCTGCAAGTAACCTGGCCCCAAACCATTCAGGCTGTTAAAAGTTAATACAGTACCAGCACTTGTAATTGGGTTTGGTAACAGACTGGAAGCCAGTGCAGATCACAAACCCCTGATGTATAGTATGATCATATCACCTAATCCCCGTTAACAATTTCACTGCCCTCTTTTGAACCAACTGAAGTTTCCGAACCATTTTCAAAGGCAGCCATCCATATAACGCATTGCAGTAGTCCATATAAGAGGTTACCAAAGAATGGTAATTAATCCATTTAAATTGGCATAAAAGTGCATATGAGTAACAACACTAATTCTGAAGCAAAAAGGATTCGTTCTTTGCATTTAAATAATGCACCTCTCTTGTAGTTGATCACGTTTTCTAGGATGGCCATATGGAAAGGAGGGCTTCTGTATCTTTAACAATTGTATAGAAAAGGGAATTTCAGCAGGTGTCATTTGTATGCATGCAGTACCTGGTGAAATCCCCTTTCATCACAACAGCTATACTAGAGTGACCAGATACAAAAGAGGGCAGGGCTCCTGCAGCTTTGACTGTTAGATGAAGAGGGAATTTTACCAGGTGCATGCATACAAATGACACCTGCTGAAATTCCTTTTTCTATACAACTGTTAAAAATACAGGAGCCCTGTCCTCGCCATATGGTCACCCTACATTTCCCCCTCTGTGTGAGAAAAAGTGAAATGTCATCCATGATTTTTATTAGTACTTATATTAAAAGGGATTTTTTTAATCTTCTGTTGAGCAAGCACCTTTTTATATAATTAATTTTAAAAATCAATAAAAACCAGTCTTATTTATAAAACTATGAATAATGTAGAGAATTGTTTTTTTCCTCTCTTCCCCAGTAATACTTATCAAAGCTGATTTGCAATAGGTTTAAGAACCAATAAAAAAAATGAGTATTTCACACAATAGGCGAGTTTGCACATCATGCTAAGTCACGCTGAGAATAAGCAATGATGGGTAGATGACTTGTCCATTACAGCTGATAGGCAGCTCTCTAGCAATTCCCAACAACCCATGATAAAATGCCCTGCCGACATCACAGACATCACAACATGCCACCCTAAACAACGCTACTACAAGCCATGTATTCTCAGCATGGTTTGTTTACAAAACAACAACCCACAATGTATTTTATCATGTTGTTGTTCCCCGCCTCGATCCAGACGAAGAGGCGGGTAAGAAATAAATTATTATTATTATTATTATTATTATTAAATACCACTTGGGGTTCAGATGTTATGGTAAGCCACCCTGTAATTACCCCCACAATAACAATCCATGGTGGCTTAGTGTGATGTGCAAACCAGATCAATCCATCATTGACCTATGGAATTCATAAAGTATGTTGATGGTCACAGGTTTAGATGAGTTGTTTGTTTTTTTAAAAAAAAGATTATACAAATTCATGGAGAATAGATCTGTAAGCGCCCCTTATTTAAATAGAGCCTCCATATTGCCAAATTGTGGGTGCTGCAGACAAATGTAATGACCATCATCTTCATACCCTGCTTGCAATTGCCTAGAAGTGGGGGGAACCTGTAGCCCTGCAGATGTTGGACTACAGCTCCTATCAGCCCCAGCCAACTTGGTCAATGGTCAGGTGTGATGGGAGTTGTAGTCCAGCTTCTGGAGGACTACAGGTTCCTCAACCATGGCCTAGAGATATATGACTGGCTCTTGTTGGACTCTTTATTTGACCAGTTAGATTGGTCAAATCTAGCAAAGGCAATTCTAATATTCTTATAGAAATTGAAACATATTCTCAGTAATAATGATTGTTTGATAATCCCCTCCAACATACTTGATTTCTCTCCCTCCACCACCAACGTTATATCATAACTTAAGCAACAGTTAGATCGGGAGAATTCTTTAACTAGGCTTGTTTTAAGCGTACTCTAATTTTGGTCCATGCTGTAGGACAAATGGCTCCATTTTAAAGGCTGTGTTTATTTTTCAAAATGCAATAAAATATTTTGGGTAACTTAAAAAAAAGAGTTAAGATGCTAACCCACACTCCTTGTTTTGAACAGGCACAGAAATTCTTGGCAAATCAGTTCGTATTATATTCTCTACATTAGGAGTTTGCATATTTTTTGCAATTGGCTACATGTTGCTGCCACTATTTGCTTACTTCATCAGAGACTGGCGGATGCTGCTACTGGCTCTTACTATACCTGGGTTGTGCTGCGTTCCACTGTGGTGGTGAGTTTAACTGTTTTGAAAGGCGTTCAGCTTCAGAAATGTCCCCTCTGTAGCTGATAACCTTCAACTTGCATTGTTATATAACCAGCTGGATTTTTACAGCCGTTGGTTGCTGTGGATATATTTTCCCCCTCTGGCATTTTGGTTGTAAAGAGCAGAAAACGGTCTTGAACGCCAAACAAGTTCTTGTCAGATAAATAATCTTTATCTTGAGCCCATCTGACTCTGCTGGTTTAGCTGAACGCATCCTGTTCTGGCTCTTCAGCGTTGTTTAGACATTCTTTCTGGGGTATTTTATTCTTTAACCTCTAACTTTTTTTAATTGCTTTTTTTGAATCTTGATTATTGCTAGATGAACTCTCTTGTACAACCTTTCTTAATTTTCTTTCATCCCCTTTTTCTCTGTGGGTGCAACTACAAATCTTACTGACAAGTAAAGGGCATAATGTAGGTCACATTCTTTTTTAAGCACAGTCTTGGGAAAGCAGTGTGGTTAAATCTATACTGCTTCTTCTGGTTCAGACTACATAACTTCAGTTGGATACCTGCTATATATTGGGCATCTGTTGGATCTACATAACCATGTTCACAATAGCTTTGACATATCTAGGCAGAATGGGGGATAGGAAAGGCATTGCAAGAAAAGCAAATTCATCTCTAGGAATGGTTCTACCCCCATAAAACTACCTAATAATTCTTGTGTTATTGTCTATATTGAAGGAGCAGAATTTAACTCAACTAGCAAACCCAGAAAAAATAGTGAAGAAACACAGAGGAATTTTTGTTAGGTATTTGCTCCTCTGCTTGAGTTCAATTTGGTGTGTGATCTTGAGTTTCTCCAGTGTAGCCTTTAAAACACTTTATAGTCCTATTAATGTGTCACACATGTCAGCACTCACGTGTTGACGTCGGAGTGGGGCTGCACTATTGGCCATGTCCCAAAGTTGTGTGCCTGGCCCAGCCCTTCTTTTCCCCACCAATGTCTGTGCATTGAGTGTGAATGTCTGAAATGAAACCCCTGATATTTAGAATCTTTATGCATGAGCTCATGTGTAGGATATCCTTTGGCAATGCTCATGTTCTGTGCACAGATGTTGGGGGTAGGCTTATCCCGGACATACAACCTCAGCAGTGGAGCCCACAGCATGACCCCACTTCACCACATGAGTGCCCTACACCCGTGTACTGCAGGAATAGAGCTATAGTGCATTCCTCCTGTCAGCATTCTTATCTCCACTGCTAGCACCATAGTGTTGTTAAATATTGAAGTAGTAATCATTCTTCATTCATCCTACAGAAGGCGCCTGTTCCAAATACCATGAATGCCAGTAAGCACACACACATACCGCCCCCCAGCTAATCTTTTTTTATCTCTACTAAAAACACTATTATGTAATATTGTGAAACTGGGCTATACAACTCAGATGTCTCTTAGGGACACTTTTACACTTCTGTTAACTCAAAAAGGCCACATCGCTTTTAACTCTGGGAAAGCATTTTTGTTAAAACTTAGATCTGTGTTCTCAGCATGCATGTTCTTCTCTCTCTCTCTCTCTCTCTTTGCACCACTACAGGTTTCTCTGAATCACTCTTTTCTGCACAGCCTCTCGCCTTCTCTTTCTTCACCCCGTAGCTTTCTTTCTTTCTTTCTTTCTTTCTTTCCTCCACAGTACCTGCTCCCTTCCCTTCCTTGTCACAAACCACAGGTCTGCATCCTCATTAGGCCTCTCTGTCTTTGTGTTATTCACAAACCAGTCTCTGCATAATTTCTCTTTTCATCTCTGTTAATCTCACTCTTTTTTTCTGCACTTCCCTCTCTCTCAATTCATACAGTGATGGTGGGCAGTGTACACAGTCAGCTGGCTCGAAAAACTAGTGCAAATTCTGCCATGCTCCCTAGAGGGAGAGGGGAAGCAATCCTGAATGGGCTTTAGATATTCCCACCAAAAGGTAGGAAAGGCCATAAACAGTACTTGAAATTCCCTAAGAGGTCTCAATCAACTTGCAGATTGATGTTATGCAAGAAAATCCAGTTTGGGGAGTTTATAGTTCTGTTTTGAAAATTATGTGTGCCTTTTTTACTTGTTTGCTTGAAATAACAATTCAGCAATGGGCTATGACATCACATTGACATTTGGTGCCTCATATGTTATTAATGAATATAGAACTACCCCAAACCTCCTTGCTTAATTAAAGAATTGAGTGACTTTCTATTAAATTATCATTTTCTTGCAAAAATCTGTTTCACTAATATGAACACATGAATTTCAGCTCTTAGGAACATGGGGAACCTGTGTATTTTGAAAAGGTTTTAAGAACCTGTTGCTCTGTTAAGAAGGTGAAGATGTATTTTTTCTGGCTAGGCATGACATTTTGGCCTAGAGGAAATGTGTATAGTCTCTTCTCCACCCATGCTTCATTCTTCCCAGTCTCACTTAGCTTCCTACTTTGGCTGCTAAAACAAAAATATTTTGTTCTAATCTGTGCTTTCAAGTCTGCCAATCAGTTTTCCAAAATATTACAAGGTAGCACAATGGAGTTGACTGTTAGAGATTAGAAATGTGTTTTGAGGTTGACCTGACTTCCTGAAATGCCCTTACGTGTTAGTCTTTATTCTACAGAGATAAAGTAGCAGATAATTTTATTCAAAACCCTTTTACTTACCACATGCATTTTAATATGGTAGTTGTTGCACTATAGAGCTTTTCTTCTTTCCCTTTATTACTTTTCCTTTCCACTACATTTTCTTACCTATCCTCCTTCTTATATCCTGCTCCTTTGTTGTTGTTATTTTTAATCTTGAGTAATTGAGCTTGTAGCTATCCTGTATCCATGTGATTCAGCAGCTACAAACTTAAGGGAGACCATTTTTTGTAAAGTCACAGTTATATTTAGCAAACTACCAAAAAACAAGGTTAGTTTTTGTTTCCCTTTTTTGGCAGCCAAATATCACAATATTGAATGGGATGAGTTGTGATAAACTGAAATCCAGCTAGGATTTTTGCTCCTAGTTTGTCTGAGACACATTAGATGTGAAGATAGCTTGCTGAATCAGAATAGAAGAATGTTTATCCCAGGGGTCCCCAATATTGTTACTGCAGTGCCATGGTACCTCCAGGCAACTCCAATGGGGCCCACAAAGCTCTCTGCTCCCTGTCGCCTTCAAAAAATTATTTTCAATGAGAACCGTTAGGGCAGCATGTTTTCCTTCCTGTTCCTGAACCTGCTGCTGCTAATTTTGGGAGGTAATTTCTGCTTAGTATTAACAACTTCAGGGTGGAGGAAGCTGCTGCCTCACCAGTAGACTTTCATAAAATCATAGAATAGTAGAGTAGGAAGGGGCCTATAAGGCCATCGGGTCCAACCCCCTGCTCAATGCAGGAATCCACCTTAAAGCATACCTGACATATGGCTGTCCAGCTGCCTCTTGAATGCCTCTAATGTGGGAGAGCCCATGACCTCCCTAGGAAATTGGTTCCATTGTCGTACTGCTCTAACAGTCAGGAAGATTTTCCTGATGTCCATCCAGAATCTGGCTTCCTGTAATATGATCCCATTATTCTGTGTCCTGCACTGTGGGATGATTGAGAAGAGATCCTGGCCCCGTTATTAGGCAGAGAGCACCAAGTGCTCTCCCCCTCCCTTTTATTTAGTTTTGCTTATTGCCTGCACTCTTCTCTCACGTTCTTTCCAATTCCAATCTAAAATCAGTTCATTCTTAAACTTGACCATTCCAACACTTGCTAACTCCCACATGCTTAAGCACAAAACCTCTTTTTCTCTTATCTGTTCTTGGGTTTTTTTTTCCCACTTCTGGTAAGTCATTTCTTTTACACCTTTTAAAAATTAATACATTTTTTTTAAAAAAAAATCTCCTTTAGCTTCTGGCTGGTTATGTGGTTTCAGTGTGAAAAGAGAACAAAAAACATGATATTAAGAAGCATGTTCATATATCCTTGACTTGGTGACATAGCATATCATGGGGCGGGGCGGGGTGGGGCAGGGGGGAGAAACCTGCAGCACTTAGGTTGTTGCTCAGAGGTTATTTGCTCTGTAAATTGTACCAAACCCGAAAGCTCCTCCATTGCTTTTCACATAGATCCTAATCTATAAAATTATATCTCATTGATTACCCTCTCTTTTTATAATCAGATGCCAACAAAGATGTATTTTTATAGGTCTAAAGAAAGTATATATTTTAACTTTCAGTGAAATACCTTGTTGTTACTATTTTCCTCCTTTATATTAAAGAAATACATGGGACAAGCTTCTTTCCTGTGGACACAGAGGGATTCCCATAGGGTATAGAGCTCTGCTTCTCCTCACGTACCAAGCAGCCCAAAAGTAGGTACACAGTATAGTCTTCCCAACTGTCATTCTGACTCCACCCATCAACATTCTAAACAACTGTATACCTACTTTTGGGCCACCCGGTATATCCCCTTGGTGTAAGCCAAGCATGAGCACACCAGGCTATTATAGGAAATGGGATGCATTTGTGTGGCTCCCATATCCTTGTTCAGACTCCTCTCTTTGCTTAGCTAGTGAACCAAAACTTACGTTCATTGAAAAAGCAAATTATGGAGAGCTGGATGGGAAAATGGGGGAGATGAACACATGCTCTGTAAGGGCTTGGTGTTGTGCTTGTGCACAGTCCCAGGAACACGTAGTGAGGTCGGGGAGTGGCAGAACTGGGGGCTAGTCTACTGTAGAGCTTTCTCTGCAGGTACTGTTCCTGAACAAGAAAGTGTCAGGCCCATGAAATAAAGCTTTTATGATTTTTTTCCCCAGTGCTGGTTTGCTATAACGTTAATTTAAATATTTAAAAGCCAGTTAATTATAGCGCAAACCCAACTGCCCTCCTTGCAGCAGAAATCTCAATATTCTGCAATCTTATGCACACTTCCCTGGGACTAAGCTCTGCTGAGATCAGGGGGATATGCTTCGGGGTACACATGCGTAGGATGCTGTCGCTGATTTTAATATTTATTCTTAATTAATACTAACATTTATTTTACTGTTGGCCACTTTGGGGAGCATTTGGATTGAAAGATGACATATAAATTAAATAACTAATACAGAAGGGAAAACATTGGTGCTTTTAAATTTCCATTGAAAATGTGGCAATGAGAAGATATTGGTCAAAAGCCCATGGTTTCAGACCAGGTCAAAGTGTACTTGGAAATTGGATTTTCCTTTAACAGTCATGGGTGGCATTTCCTCCTTTTTAGAGCCTGCTAGTAATGTATTCAACAGAGATTACACAATGCCTGCCAGAACCATTGGTCCTTGGCATCCCCGTTCCATAGATTAGCTTTGGTGTGTACTATGTTAAAAGTTCCTATGCTTGGCAAGTAAATATTAACTACAACAAATCAGTGGCACAGTGTTTTGTCACTGTTCCCATGGCAATTAATGGCCCACATAAGAGCATGTAAGGGTAAAGCCCTGCTTTGGCCCAGATAAATCCTTGGTGTGACGCAGCCTTACAACACAGGGAAAGGTGAGCAGGGCTGATAAGTGTTGTTGCGCTATAGGTAGGGATCAGATCAAGTTCTGGTGTCATCATAAGGGGCTGTCCTTTTGTGCCAGTACTATGATGCTTATCACCAATCTGGTGTGAATTGAGTAATCCTAGTGCAGGAACAAAAAGGACTTGAAATATTCTCCATGAACAAAGTATTATTGTGTAACCCAACATCTACTGGAGTGAAAACATTCTTTTTGCTGTCCAAATCTTGAGTAAAATAAACAGTTCAAATGAAATTTGCATTGGGCATTCTATATCTTTGATTTCTTTTGCAAAGGAATTAACCTGTGCATTTATCTCCAGCATTACAAAAACACTAGTTTCTTATCACTGATTCAGGTCTTTTTGCAGACATCAGGTTATCTAATTCCTGATGTGTTTTCCTGGAGACAGTTTCCCCTGTCTAAGAAAACAAAACCACAACATATAAAAAACAAACAATAAATTATAATAAAGGAGTACAAGCATGTACTTGGATTAATCCAAACTCAAGTCCTGGGTAATCACACTTGAATTCTGCTTGTGAAACAGTTATGTCCACAAGATGGCACTGCTGATATTTTCTCACCTTGCATATCAGACTTGTGTTCTCTTTAAGTTGTGTTTCGGTGACAGCTTTTCAAAAATTTGGGAGCCGTCATTCATCTTTGGAATTCCTCATAGTTCCTGTTGAGATGTAGTTTTGTAGGTTTTCTTACCACTTTAAACAATGCCTTGGAAAAGTCAAAGCAAGCTCTTCCTCCATATTGTAACTAGCATTGGTGTGTACACACACTGTTCATGAAGTGTGTTTGGATTTATGATTCATTAAAATATATATTTTTTCATATGTAAGGAGGAGCATTTATAGACATATGTGCTCATGAAACTCATTTCTACATTGTCTGTGTTCATCAGTACCATGCTACTGATGTTTAATCAGGATTAGCACCATACTAGACTAGAGGTATAATATCTGTACACAGTCTTCATAATGGTTGATTGTACATGATTACTTGGAACTAAGTTTCACTGAAATTAATGTTATTAACATTCAGGAAAATGTGCTTTAAAATTGGGCTATAAATTGTATTTTAGACTCTACCTTTTAATATAACTGCATTGCTTCTAAAACTTTGATGTGTTTCATTCTACTGCTGAAGAAGATCTCACCTTTTCTGTTTAGCATAAAAGTAAACAAGGAACACCTTACTGGCTTATTTTTTAAAAAATCTCTGACACACTTATCTTAATATATGCATTTACTCATAGCATACTCACCCCATGCAGGTATTTTTTTCATTACATGCATGAAAAAATACCCAACACAAAGTTGTTATGGCCTAAATAGAAGGGGCAGCCATATGTATGTATTCACATGTCTGATATTTCCACACAGAAAGTGGTGCGGTGTTTATGGACAGGTCTAGTTTCCCCACACAAAGTGTACATGACTAAGAAGAGCAAAACCTTCTTCACTGGGTTCTGCTGCTTAAAGCACTTTTCTCTCAGTTTAGCTCTGATACCAATAGTGAGCAGGGCTGGGAAGAAAAGTACTTGAAGGAAGAGAATGCAGTGAGATAAGGACAGTTTAGCTCCCCCCACCATCATGCTTATTTTCATGTCAAAAACAGGCCTCATGCCTTGCTTTATCTGCAAACAGGGCAGACACAGGAATAAACACACATCTACACGGGCCCTCAGACTCCCAACTAAGGAAATAATCAGCTAATGAGGATTCTTTCAACCAACTTGATGGTAGCTGCTGTGAAAATATCAACCGGATTATTTGAATTTATTACAGGGTTATTCCTGAGTCTCCCCGGTGGTTGATGTCTCAAGGAAGATTTGAGGAAGCTGAAATAATTATTCGGAAGGCTGCAAAAATGAATGGGATTCCAGCCCCAGCAATACTGTTAGATCCTAGGGAGGTAAATATGATATTTATGTGCTTGTATATCTGTGTTATTATTTTAGTTAGAGCAAGCCAGTATAGTAAACAGGCCTGAATTAAAACACCTGGCATATTAGTAAACAGTACAAACTCGGCACTGGCAGCTAAATAAGGCGATTGGTGGCTCACACACACCAGTGCTTACACCCAGGTTAATTATCACTGTAGCAACAAGAACTCTTCATTTGCTGGGAGACTAACGTGTCTCAGAGCCTGGCTGTTCCGGTATTAATGGGAAGATCTTTGAAAGTTTTGAACAAGTAAGTAGCAAGGAGAGTAAAACAGCCACCTGTATCTATCCATTGCTCCCTTGAGCACAATCTGCCACAAGCATAGCATGAGAGCAAATAAGGTGCCTGTACCATGAGTTCAAACCTGATTGTTTTACCTAAACGATTTATTTAATCTAGCTAGCTTAGATTGGTAAGGTCAATTAAACCTAGGTGAAAATGCTTTGTCGAGGGTTGGCTTGGAGCTTGTTTGATTTCTGCTATTTCTGTTGTGCTTGCCAGTTGTGCAGGACACCTGCAGCTGAGTCTGGCCTTGCCAGTGACATTACTACATCTTCAGTCTTGCCTGGAATGCCACAATGACTCTATACTGTAATCACACCTGTGGACCTTACCACTGTGACCAAGCATGCCAATTATCCGTGTTCTGTGCTGTTTGGACAACTGTGTTATGGGCTGCCCATCTTTCTGTTATGCTTAACAACTATTCTTACAAGTTGCAAGATAGCTTTAAGCAGCCTTGCCATTTGCCTCTACATGTGAACACTTGAGTAGTTTACTGTATCTGACCTTGCTGTGGAGACAGATAAACATGCACAATTTCTATAGCACTTCATTATGGTACGTTGAACTTGTGACACACTACCTCATCTCCTAACGCTGAACAGCTTCTAGCTCCTTATCACTAGAAGAGGTCTAGAGAGAAAATGTAGAACCTAAATTTTGTGGCTCTGCATTTGGCACAAAGCTGAGAATTGAGGCTGCATGTGGCTCTCCTTCCTGACTCTTAAAAGACTACTGGCATGTGCTCTTATTCCTGCCTTACTCTTGCCTAGATTTAAAGAGCTCTTGTTTCTTTAACACTTAGAGAGAGGGTTGAATGTGATGCTCTTTCTACTAGTATTAATCATAGCCATTTCAGAGCTAGCAGTAGTGGAGTCAGTTGGAGCAAGGGGTGGGCAGCTGCCTTCAGAGTAATTATTTACAAGGGTAACTTTGTAGAGTAGATACTTTCTCTCCCAACCTCATAATGTATACATGGTTAGAAGGAGGCAGCAAAGCAGACAGGTGTGTTTAGTTAAAAGAAGGATGGGCAGAAGGTAGATCAGGTTCTACTTAGATCTCGGGTTGATTTGCAATAGATCATGGGTTTCTGATTCCAAAATGTTTAACAACAATAACAATGAAAGGTGTTTCTTCCTCCTCCCCTCTAAACTAGGCTGTGGAAACAAAAGTAGGTGGGGGTGGAAACCGGGAGTGGAATTTTGCGTGGAAGGGGGGTTGCAAGTTCAGTTTTGGTGCATACACCAAGTATGGATCGAACCATGTGTTCAGAAACACCCTACTAGGTGCTTCTACTACTAGAGTGCTATATTCCCTGAGTCACTATTTTGCAACTGACTCCGTTTGGTGGACCTTCTAGTTCATGGAAGCCTGAAGGATAGATACCCACTCCTAAATCTGAACAAGAAGTGAGATAGAACCCAGTACTGAGATGCACCACAGTATTATGGTGGCTGGTGGGTGGACAGTTACTGCATAGATAAATTTTAAACATCCATAGAGCAGTCCTTACGTAAGGCTGTTCAACATTGTAATATTGCTAACAGTATATGCCTGGCAGTCCAGACCTGTTCATTGTTTCAGTTTGATATATGAGCAAGTTTATCCCTGTAGTTGAAAGAGCTGATAACTTGTAGTCGGAGAAGTAATTCATTTTGGGCATGGGGTTAATAGACATACATAACCTGTTGGAATTTTGCCAAATAAAAGGGGTTTATTCCTTGCTACAGAATTCTTCCAAGAGGCCAGATTGGGCACATTTGCCCCTTATACTCAAAAATATTTTTTTCAAAGATGTATTGCA
The DNA here is from genome assembly GCA_029215795.1 of Anniella stebbinsi. Taxonomy (NCBI): domain Eukaryota; kingdom Metazoa; phylum Chordata; class Lepidosauria; order Squamata; family Anniellidae; genus Anniella; species Anniella stebbinsi. Next base: position 84,932,702 of record JARDYH010000005.1, on the reverse strand, counting down.
AGTATTTGCTCTTCCTAGGCTTTCAAGATGTAAACATCACCTTGAAAGGAAAGCCAGAATGTACATCTTATCACCAAACCCCTTTTTGGTACTGTGTTTGTAGAAGATTATAATTTCATAATATTCTCCAATAAATGTTACTTTTTGAGTGACATACATTTCTGGATAGGTTAAATACCAACTAGATGTGTCCAGGCATTTGAAGAGACCATTTTTGGAACTGAGAACAGATGTCTGTGTCAACATCTTGGCCTTTCCGTTTACATAATACTAAACTGGTTTTGATTCATGTAGTCCCCTTTCTTATTATAATACCATATGTATGTTCGAACACTGAACTAAAGCCATCAGGTCTCTTTTTTCGAATGATAATAATTTACTGTTGATGTAGGCTGGGCCTAAAATGTGGGCTTGGTTTCTAGCAATGAAAGTAGAACTTCAGAGCTATTGGGCAGTTTAGAAACGTAATAAATAAATATTTATTTATTTATTTTAAAAAATGGATTCTGAACTGTGCTTCAGTTTTGACATTGCTAAAAAGAAAACTAGAGCCATTTAATTCTAGCCTTTTGTTTGCTTTACACTGAAAATAATGGGTTTTTAAACATGTTTGTATAAAAAGACAGAAGGGGCAAAAGCAGAGCAAAAACAGTCAAAGTAAAAACATTATTTTGTTTCAGCGCTACCCTTGCTCATAAGTTGGGGATTTCCCTGGGACAAACAACATATGTTCAGCTTGTTTGAACCTTAATTCACGGCTTCAGTTACTTGGACTACCAGCTTGATCAAAATGGCTTCCCATGCTATAGTTTGATTGGTGGGTACCCGGGGTTTGAAAGTTCGTTTGTTTTTGGAATTGTTTTCTCTTTCCCCCTTCCAAGGTAGAAGATTTCAAAGCCAAGCAGCAGCAGGGCATGCTTCTGGACTTGTTCAGAACCCGAAACATTGCAATTATCACTGTCATGTCTCTTCTTTTGTGGTAAGTAACTGGTAAGATTCTAAAGGTCATAAGGAGCAATAGAGTATCTGATTTAGGCTCAATTACTTCAGCAGACACCAGACAAACTATACCTTTATTTGGGACACGTATGCTATCAGATTCCAACAGGACATTTTAATCCATGTATGAACTTAGTGTGTAAATAGCAGGTTGTAAATTACTATTTAAGTTGCTGCATGTCAGAATATTGTTGTGATCACTTTCTAACTTCTGTGATATTAAATGGATCTTTTATAGAGTTGTAAGTGATTGTGCTACTGTCCTCAGGCAAGCAAAAGCATCCCAGCAACAAAACTATCTCTAGGCCTTTGTTAACACCCTTATTTTGAAATAAATTACAAAAAATGTACCATAAAAAAGGACAGTCACAGCAGATAACAGCAACTTTAATATCATCATCAACAACAACAACAGATCAGTCCATTAAAAATTATTCAGTCTGGTGGATCAAATAAAAACATTAAAAACATCTCAACGAAACAGTGAGCAGCCAAAAGAGAAGGGGCCAGATTGAACTCCTGAGGCAGGGAGTTCTATAATCTCATAGCTGTTATTTTCCCCATGGCTTTCTTGCACTTGAGCAGAGCAGAGGGCTTCCTTTCCATCAGTTCATATTATTAAAACCATTAAACTTCCATGAGCATTAATCACTACAACGTGGAAACAAGATGGAAAAAAGCCACCTATTTTAAAGGGCTGTTGAAAAATTACAACCATTTTAACGTTTGGAAGCCATTGTAAATGAAAACATTTCTTAGACAGGGTCATAACAAACTCTGGCACTGCATTTAAGATAACAATATATGTGGGTAATCAGAAGGCTCAGAGAATATGGCATCTAGTAGACACCATTCTTTCTTTGTATTAAATTCTGTCCAAGTATATGCTTGATTGGCTAATACTATGAAAATCGAGAGCTTTAATATTTGCTTTTCTTTCTCCCTTTTTGCTTTCAGGATGTTTACATCCATTGGCTACTTTGGTCTGTCACTCAACACCCCCAACTTGCATGGAAATGCCTACCTCAATTGTTTCCTGTCAGCAGTAATTGAAGTTCCAGCCTATGTGATTGCTTGGCTTCTACTCCGAATCATACCTCGGCGTTATTCAATATCTGGCACACTCTTCTTGGGAGGAGGGGTTATTCTGTTCATTCAGCTGGTACCTCCAAGTATGAACATCCACCAGAGCTGTAGATGTATTAGTATTTGACAGTGTTGTTTAAGGACTCTGGTAAAGGATTGAATATTGGAAAAGACAAATTTGAACTAAGCATCCAAGAGTTATGTTTAACTCTGTGGGGCTGTTCACACAACATGCTAACCCATACGGTAGTTTTGAACCATGGGTTGTTTGTTGAACCATGGGTTAGCATGTCCAAATGTAATATTTTTTTTTCACAGGGTGGGTTATTGTTTCGTCTGAATGCAACCAGGTGGCTTGTTAACCACCCTGAACAACCCAACAACAAACCATTGTTCTGAAGGTGGCGTGTTTGAGAAAATAACCCACACTGCATGGTTTACAAGCCACCATGGATGCGTTCAGACAACACGTTAACCCACAGTTCAACAGACAACCCACAGTTCAAACATCTCATACTCTCAACCACTGAATGTGGGTTAGCATGTTGTGCAAACAACACCTAAGTCATCTCGATCCTTCCACTAGTTTTCCTCCATATTCCAGGAAGCCTCGTTGTACATTTATTTTAAATAGGGATCCACAAACACAGAAAATTGTAACTATGTCAGCTTGAAAGTTTCCCAGTCCTCAACATGTGGAAAACAGAAGTTAACTATTGGACCTGTAGTGCCTTCACTAAGAAGTGCCTTCATGTAGCACTCTTGCAGAAAGAGATAAGTCTCCTTTCCTTGTTGGTAGATGTCATGGTTCTACCTATACAACCGTACTACAACGGTTTATTAGTTAAGAAATTTGCTTTGTTGACATGCAGGAGACATGATTTAAGTTTACTACCATTTGTTGTTGAAACTATTGTACTTACAGCATAGTCTCATACCTGTGTTTAAATCAAGTATTCACAGGTATAATCTACAAACAAGGCATAAATGGCAACTTGATTTGGTGCTTTTAACACTGTTTAAAAACAATGTGTAGAATATGGAAAAATAATTGGGATAAAATGAAGAATTAATAAGTAGTTAATAAAAAGAGCATAGTGACCTTATTGCTTTTCTTTGTCTTTCCACAGACCTCCATGACCTGTCTGTTGTCTTGGTGATGTTGGGGAAATTTGGGATTACATCTGCCTTCTCCATGCTTTATGTCTACACCGCAGAGATCTACCCAACCATAGTAAGAAACATGGCAGTGGGTGCCACCTCTATGTCGTCTCGGGTGGGCAGCATCATTGCTCCTTACTTCGTTTATCTTGGTAAGAAGTTTCCTATCATTGATATTGTATTTTAAAGATGCCCAAAAGAAAACACTCCATGGTTAGAACATTCTTTTAAATGCTTGAACAATATTCTGGCAGGTTTACCTGTGATGTCTAGGTAGCAGTCGCACATGTCCTGTGTTTATCGTCTATGCCCGAGTCACTCCTTGCTTCAGAAATTCCAACACGAAATATCATTGTTCTTTTTGATGTGTTTGGGTAATCTTACATAGTACACTTTAAAAATAAAACTCAGTTCCCAGTTCCCATCCAATGAAGGATTATAATTTACTGTTAGTTATTCTGAGTAGAATTACTAAACTGTTTACATCTTAGTGGCATTGTAGAGAGTGTTGAACATTAACTGTGGAGACCTGGACACCAATTGTCTCTCAGCCATGAAGCTCACTGGGTGACTTTGAATCAGTCACTATAATTCAAACAGGATCATTTTTGAGGATAAAATGAACAAACCACTGCATGCTGCTTTAAAGTCCTGGGGAACGCCAGGATTCAAATATGATATATTCATTGTACCTCAGATTTCATGTAACTGTGTAATAAATGTTGCCACTTTCTATGTTTCACCAGGTGCCTATGATAGATTTCTGCCTTATATCCTCATGGGCAGCCTCACTGTGCTGATAGGCATCCTCACCCTCTTCCTCCCAGAAAGTTTTGGGAACCCTCTGCCAGAAACATTCGAAGAGATGCTACGAGTTAAAGGGTAAGCAAATTTTACTGAAATATAGCTTCCCATAGATAGTATCATGTCCAAGCTATGAAGTCTAAGGAATTTCAGGTCCAGAGGCAAACAGACAAATCTACAAGATTTTTATATAAGTGTCCGCAGAATGCTGAAAGCAGAATGTAACCAGAAAAGAAAGCATGTTTTTTCTTTAAGATTCTTACATACTAAATGGTTGGATTGCGCGAAAGGGAAACTTGCACTCTTTGGAGACTTTTATGAGGAAAAACTGGCAGATTTTCTTAATTGCTCTGGAATAAATGAGAAACTATTGAACCTCTTTGCTTCCTCCTCCACCTTCTCCATTATGTGGGCTACCTAGCCAAAATTGGGCAAATATTTTGCACAGTATAGGGCAAAGGCTGAATAATGTTCAGAGGCAAGCCTATCCATCTATACACTAGAAAAGGAGGGTGTGGGTTAGTTCTTTGTGCTAAGGTCCGGGCCATGCACTAGATGTTACCCTGAGCTCCAGCAGGACTCACCTCTTTACTATGGACATGATCTTCAATTACTTGTAGTGATTGAAACTGCTTTAGAATATTATCCAAAAGCAACAGCACCAATTGGATTCTTTCTTCTTTCTCTATTACTCTTGTTTACAGAAGGATCCTTTTGTTCTGTTGTAAGTCTTATATGTTCAAGTAAGTTCTTCTTTGTGGTCTCTGTGCATCACACATATGGGCTCACGCCAGTGCCGAGCCTGTTTCGGGACTTCTATAGCTAGCTTAGATTTTAGGCGGGAACCCCTCCCCCCACCGTCCTATCGCGCATGCTCTGGGTTCCCGCTCACCTCAGTTCTTTTTCGACCGCTGTGCTGTTAGCCTTGCGGGAGACTTCACTCGAACTCCGTTCGTATTTTCTCTCTGAAATAGAGTTTAGATAGTTTAGCTTAGATAGTTATTGTAAGTAGTTACTAGTACTGTTTAAATATATATATATATATGTATATAGTTTGTTAGTTAAGTTTTTCAGTGTGCGCGGGCTAGGCCTGCTCCGCCTCATAGCACAGAACACCTTATTTAAAAAAAATTCTAGGTGCAGAGCTAAGCTTGCACTTACGGACGGACACTCCTTGTGCCTTCTCTGTTTGGGGGAGTCCCATGTTGTTGAGGCCTGCGCTCACTGCATGAGCTTTTCGAGACAGGCACGAAGAAATTGGGCGGATCGTCTAAGGGGCCTCCTTTGGAAAAAAGCGCTGGCGGCAGTGGATGCCCCTCAGCCTTCCCCCATGCCTTCGCCCACCTCCACGTCTGGGGAGCGTGGGGCCTTGCCCGTAAGTCGCTCTGACCCAGCAACACCAGGTCCTCCACCTGCAGTGGGAAAACCTGTGAAACGTACTAAAAAGACAAAGTCAACGGAGGAGGCTGGGCTGAAGAAGAAGGCAAAGGCTAAGGCCTCTGAAAAATTGTCAAAAACCTTGAAAAAATCCTTGAAGTCTAGCCATTCGGGAAAACCATCGATACCGACCCCTCTGGGATCGACGTCGATACTGCTGCGACCGCCCTCAACTACCTCGGCTCACCCCCATATGTCTCGACTTCCTCAGAGACCATCGGTACCGGCTACGGTACCGACCACATCGGAAGCAACCTCGATCCCACCCAGACCGTCTTCGATACTGTCTAGGTCATCCCCGACGGATAGGATGGCCCTGTCGGTACCGTTGCCTTCGGTACCGACTCGACCGCCAATCTCTCCACCGGTACCGATGGCGCAAGCTGTGTTGGAGGACCATCACGAGCAAGACCTGCCTGCCTCGGTACCGACCACTTCGATACCGATGTATATGGATGACCCGTTGCCAGGCTCGATTTCAGATGGAGAGGTCTTCGACTCGCCCTTGCAGCCCTCGCAGCAGCTCTCTCGCCGCTCAGGATCTCGGGCTTCCGGGTGCGGCTCGGTTTCCCGTCGTTCTCGGTCCAGAAACTGGGATCATTACTCGGACCGTTCAGGGCGATCATCACATTCGCAGTTCCCTCCTCGGTACCGTCACGCTCCCGTGGAACTGCCTAGGTACTGCTACATGTTCAACCCTTATACTGGCGAGCGCCTTTACGATACCGCTCCGCGTCTGCCTCGCCGCCCACCCACGGCTACGGTCTCTGCTCCTTCTCAACTTCCATCGGTACCGGAGCGTCCTCTTGAAGTTCCAACTCCTTCCTCCCCTCAATCAGTAGAGGATTACGCCTCTGACTCTTCATCAGTGGCGTCTGCTCCTCCGTCGGTACCATCCCCAGATGACGGCGTTGGGACGAGTGAGCGCACCTCCCCATCAATGGAACTGGGTAATTTTACTGAGCGAATGCTCCGCATGGCTCAGTCCTTCGGCATCGAGCATCAACAACCTGAGGACACGGTGATTGATCGCATTTTCGATGTTACATACGTGGAGCCGTCAGCACAGCTTACATTGCTTACTAAAGACTGTCCAGCAGTCTTGGGGTAACCCATCCACCATGGGGCCCACTTCTAAGCGTCTAGATGCCTTGTATAAGGTTCAAGAATCTGAGGCTCCATTTTTATTTGTCCACCCTAAGCCCAACTCTATCGTGGTTGAGGCGGCTCAAGGTAAATCTTCAAGAAACCACTCTGCCCCAACGGACAAAGAGGGACGCAAGCTAGACTCCTTTGGTAGGCGCATCTATTCTTCAACAGCTCTTGGGATAAAGGTGGCCAATTACCAAGCCATGATGGCGCGGTACCAACTTTTTCTTTGGGAAAAAATGTCTTCCCTGATGAACTACTTACCAGATAACCAGAGGGAGCTGGCCCAGGTCTTTCACGCAGAGGCGGTCCGTCTCTCGAAACAGGAGCTGGAAACCTCAAAGCATCAAACTGACTGCGCCACTAAAGCAATGATCGGGGCTGTAGCCTTATGCCGACACGCTTGGCTGAGGTCAGCCAACCTTCCTCAGGAGACCAGAAGTAGGATTGAGGACCTCCCATTCGATGGCCATGGCCTTTTTAATGCCACCACTGATACAGCAATGGATACTATCCATAAGGCTAAAGTGACAGCGCGTAAGATGGGTTTCAATTACCAATCCCAACCATCTTTCTGGCCTCGGAAGTGGTATCGTCCCCTTCCATACCAACCACAGCCACAACAGGAACGTTCATCACGCTACCAATCTACTACACCTACTACACCTTTCAGCAAAGAAAGCCTTCGTCCCATTTCCCCAAGCCTCGCAATAGACAGGATACGACCCACAAGCGTCGCCTTTGACTGTGCCCCCTTGCTGACAGGACCCCCAAAGTTTGGAGATATCCTTTACCACTTTCGTCATTTGTGGGAGTCAATTACATCAGACAAATGGGTCCTAAATATCATCACCGGGGGTTACAAAATAGAGTTCAAAGTCCCCCCTCCAACTGGTACCGTAAGAATAACACCACCGTCAGTAGTTCTCTCACAAGAGACGTCGGCTCTTCTCCAAAAAGGAGCCATCACAAAACTCATTCACTTCAGTCTGAAAGCAGGATTCTATTCACGCTATTTTACGGTCCCAAAAAAGGACGGAGGACTTTGCCCTATCATGGATGTCAGACATTTGAACAAGTTCATTGTGACAAAAAAATTTTGGATGATAACTTTGGCAACCATCCTTCCACTTCTGCGAAAAAACCGATGGTTCACCCTGATAGATCTCAAGGATGCCTACTTTCATATTGCGATCCATCTCTCTCACCGAAAATATCTTTGGTTTATAGTGGGACATCAGGTCTACCAGTTTTCCGTTCTGCCATTCGGCCTCAAGACAGCCCCCAGAGTATTTACAAAGTGCATGGGAGCGATATGTGCCCATCTCCGCTCAACGGGCATAGAGCTATACCCTTACCAGGACGACTGGCTGATAGCCTCACCGTCGTATCACCAGGCGCAGAGAGACGTCATAACGGTGATCAACTTGCTGTCTTCTCTGGGCCTTCAAATAAACACCGAAAAATCTGTCTTCCGTCCAACTCAGACAATACAGTTTATCGGTATATGCCTGGACTCCACTGTGGGACAAGCTTTCCTACCAGGGGCAGGGCCCTAGCTCTAACCACTTCCTCTCACCGACTTCTGTTCCTACACCAAGCATCGGCACTCTGTGTGTTGCGACTGCTGGGCTTCATGGCGGCATCTGTATTCATAGTAAGATGTGCACGTTTACACATGTGTCCACTGCAGCAGCTGCTACTACAGAATTTTGACCCCACCATGAACCCCCGGAAAGTCCGGCTCATCATTCCCCCGGACGTTCGAGACTCTCCTGCTTGGTGGACAGATCTCCGCAACCTATCATCTGGAATGCCATTTGTGGACCCGGGCCCGTCAAGAAGACTCACTACGGACGCTTCACTACTGGGTTGGGGTGCCCATTGCAGAGGCCTCACCATTCAAGGAAAATGGTCACCCTCGAAGCGACTCCTGCACATCAACATGCTGGAACTCTTGGCAGTAGAACGAGCCCTGCATGCCTTCCAGGCTCACCTTCAGGGTCGTCACGTCCAAATCCTCTCCGACAACACCACGGTCGTGTGGTACATCAACAAAGAGGGAGGGGCACCCTCTACCCCTCTGCTTCAACTCACCAGGACTATTCTGCTCTGGACTGTCCACAACAATATCCGGCTTGCAGCCCTACACATTGCAGGAAAAGACAATGTTCAAGAGGACGATCTCAGTCGGAATTTCCTCGACACTCACGAGTGGTGCTTGTCTCCCGCTGTCCTGAGATGCCTCTTTGCCATATGGGGCACCCCACACGTAGACCTTTTCGCGACACAGAGGAATGCAGTTTGTCAAGTTTACTGCTCCAGAACGGGCATAGGGCACTTCTCCCTAGGGGATGTGTTCATGGTGCCGTGGAACAAGGGTCTAATGTACATGTTCCCTCCCTTTCCACTGCTAACTCTAGTGATAGCCAGATTATACCAGAGTCATTCGAATGCCATTCTGATAGCTCCGTGGTGGCCGAGGCAGGCATGGTTTGCCCCACTCCTCAGACCCACGAAAGGGATGACATGGCGCCTACCTGCCCGCCCAGACCTCCTGGTCAAGGACGGCAGCAGGATTTTTCATCCGGACCTCGACTCACTAAAACTTACCGCGTGGAGAATCCGGCCAGATGGCAAAACTTAGTTCTCCCGCCGGAAGTCAAATCCATTCTAGAAGCCGCACGAAAGCCCTCTACCAGGACCTCTTATGCTAGGAAGTGGGACAGATTCTTGCGGTTTGTGCAGGACAATGGGTTTGACCCACAGTCAGGCACAATGGCTGAGATAATGAAGTTCCTCTACTCCCTTCACACTACGGGTTTAAAAGCATCTTCTATTAAGGTCTACTTATCGGCCATCTCAGTCAACCACGATTTGGTTGATGGGTTTTCTGTACTGTCACACCCACTGTCCAAGAGTTTTCTAAAAGGACTGCACAACATTTCTCCCCCTTGCCGTCCTCTCGTCCCTCAACGGAGTTTGTCGGTCGTGTTGGCTGCATTAACTGCAAAGCCCTTCGAACCACTGACCACTATTAATATACGACTTCTCACACTCAAGACAGTGTTCTTAGTGGCTATCACGTCTGCTAGACGATCATCTGAACTGTGTGCCTTGCTCATAGACCCCCCTTACACCCAGTTTTTTAGGGATCGGGTAGTTTTAAGACCTGGCCCTTTGTTTGTCCCCAAAGTTGTTTCCAGTTTCCATGTTAACCAGGACATTGTGTTGCCCACCTTTTTTCAGGCATCCTCAGAACCGTTATGTGCAAAGTAGCATTCTCTGGATGTACGACGGGCTTTAGCTTTCTATAAATCCCGGTTCGGGAAATTCCATAAGTCTTGCCACCTCTTCGTCTGTTATGGGGGAAAGACTAAGGGACTGCCTGTGTCCCCCCAACGGCTATCCAAATGGATTGTTCAGACTATTTCGTTAGCCTATCAATTGGCGGGTAAAGAGACTCCAGTTTTGCTAAAAGCTCACTCCACAAGAGGCCAAGCTACCTCTACTGCCCTGGTGCGTGGAGTATCCATCCCTGACCTTTGTAGGGCTGCTACCTGGTCCATGATCTCCACCTTAGTTAAGCATTACAAGTTGGACGTACGAGCTAGACAGGACTGCACCTTCGGAAGAGCGGTGCTGTCCTCAGTGCTTCAATAAATGGGACAGCGAGTCAACCCTCCTCCGGTAAGTTGCTTGTTATTCGCCCATATGTGTGATGCACAGAGACCACGAAGAAGAAATGCAGGTTGCTTACCTGTAACCGTAGTTCTTCGAGTGGTCATCTGTGCATTCACAGAACCCACCCACCGTCCCCTCTTGGCATCGCTTTGTCAGTTGGTACTCTTCCCCATGCTCATATGTTAATTAGTTAAGGTTTAGGGATATCAATGTTGTCATCTTGGTCACGAGGCCATGCGGTCTCAAGGAACTGAGGTGAGCGGGAACCCGGAGCATGCGCGATAGGATGGTGGGGGGAAGGGTTCCTGCCTAAAATCTAAGCTAGCTATAGAAGTCCCGAAACAGGCTCGGCACCAGCGCGAGCCCATATGTGTGAATGCACAGATGACCACTCGAAGAACTACGGTTACAGATAAGCAACCTGCATATCTTGGTGCTCCTGACCAAATTAAGGATTTTTCTTTCTGGAGGCAACAGAACTTCTTGTTCATTCTAGAACTCTCCATTTACCATTTATACAATTATGAGAAATGGAGGGTGGATTTCTCTTCCTGGGCCTTGCTTATTACATAGATCATTATGATGAATTAACATGATCATGGAACACCAATGCATACTTTAACAGAAACCAGGTGGTGTAGTGACTCAAGTGTTGGACTCGGGGGACCCAGGTTTAAGTCCACGCTTGGCCATGAAGCTCACTGGGTGACTTTGGACCAGTCACAGACTCTCAGCCGAACCTACCTCACAGGATTGTTGTGATGATAAAATGGAGAGGAGGAAGATCATGTATGCTGCCTTTGGGCTCCTTGGGTGGAAAATGTGGAATATAAATGTAACATATAAATTATATAAATAAAAATCTCTGAGAAAAGGTGCTAGTTATTAAGGCTGAAGCCAGGTGAGAAACTGGTGGAATACTTTAGAATAATGGTTTTTAAATCAAATTAAATTATACCTTCAGAACCAAGAATTTTTTTTGTTAGGAACCTTGTGCAGTTAAAACACTTTTTGTTATTTGCATACATAAAAAAGTGATCTTATCTTTTGTAAGCTTTGAACTTTCCATGGTACAATCAATCAAAAGCTTACAAAAGATAAGATCCCTTTCCTTTTAAGCTCATTTCCATTTCCAGGAAACTGATACATAATGGTGCAATCTGACAGGAGCTGTTGGAAACTGCTGAGACAGGCCTGGGACTCTCTGGGAAATTTCCCGTTCCTAGGAAAGACAATGGAGCACAACTTCAGAGACTTCTAGGTGAAACTGATTATCTAAATCCCAGTGCAGTGGAGATTGCAAGCATAAAAAGAAATAAATGTCCCATGACACAGTCCAATTACCTTGGCTTTCTTCATGAATGCAGCATAATATACTAAATCCACAGGATCAGTAAAATAATATCACTATTAAGAATCCAATAATGTTCCCAAATATGGAACACAGGTTTTCAGTTGTACAAACACTTTCTCATTGTGGATATTTTAAAATAAAAAAGATGTCTTAAGTGCTCTCCTGCAACATGTTTCAATCCTAAAATAATCCTAACGCTCTTGCAGCCTGACTCTATGTCAGTAAACCCCCCTTAGATCAATATAACATATTTCCTGATTAAAAGATTGCCTTAAGTAGATTAAAGCTGTTCCTTGCTTAAATACTTCCTTTTACATGGAAGGATATTTGGACAAACTAGTAGTTTCCCATTGCTGTTTCTAAGGTACATAATTTCCTATTTGTTTTCAGATTCAGAAACAGAAACCACAGCTACAAAATAGGAAATTCAAAACAGAATGAACTGAACACCAAGAATATGAGAACATCATTGTGATTGTATATTGTTGACTTTTGATATAAGAAGACTACCAGGACTTGTTAAAATGTAATTCTTCATACAAATGAAAAGTTATTAACACTATGAGGGAGGGGATTGTCCTAATGGTCCTACAATTCACAACAGTGGTTTACCAAATATGTGGGGTTTCTGTTAAGTTACTGTCAGCATATGTAAGGCTCCTCCATCAATAGTTATTTTTGTGCCTTGGTTTTTGGACTTGTTTGATGTGTTGTTGTTTTTGTAAAGCCTTGAGCACTTTCATCTCTTTGAAATTTAGGTATTATGTACTTTTTTAAAAGCAAGCCATCAATAATTGTTGGAAGAAGTGAAGTACTATATAGAATCTCAAGAGTTGTAGTTAATGTGACACACCAAGTTCCTTTCAGCCCCACGTGTCACTTTTAAAAGGTCCTAAAAAGAACTGGGTGTATTAAGAAACCAGTTGTCTGTTGTGTTGTGTTGTTTTTGTTAGGAAATGAATGTTTTGAAGTGAATGAGGCATTTTACCAGCAAAGTACTTATAGAAATGGGCTTCATTAACTTAGGCTCATTTTCATAATCTTTTATGGGAATAAAATGTTTGACCCCCAATGAAATGGAGGTATAAACTTTAAAATACATTTTAAAAATCAAAACATATTCTTTGGACTCTACATAGTTGTCAGGAGTAAACTTTGACAATATTTTCCTCCATCCATCACACTAGATGATAGCACTCAAATCCCACATCCTTAAAACCAGGTGACAGGAAACTAGTTGTACTTTTCCTTTAGGAAACTTGCCAGACTGCAAAGAGAGAACAATGTCTACAAGTTTTTCTTTGACCGTCTTTCTCTTTCCTCCTGCCTCCCCCCCAACACAGCTCCTCTCCCTGCCTGCCTCACATTCCCCACATTCTTACATTTTACTTACTTGTAGGATATACACCAAAGCTGTTCACTGAGTCCGAACCAACAGAGATTATGATTTCCTGGGACCAGGACTAATGTGAACCATATCCTATGTTCTCCTTGTACTTGTGTCATCCTGCACAAGAACAATTCTGAAGCTGGAACTTCCTTATTTTTTGTTATTCCATGTACTGTAAATTTCTATTTTTAGGGCGAAGTATAACAGTTATTTTTAAAAAAAGGGAAGGGTGTGTTGCCTAAAACACTTTTTATAGATATTTCCTCATGAGCATTTGAACAAATTCTTTGCTGAGAAAAGTGTATTAATAAGATAGTGATTTAGAAGGCAGGTATTGTACTGCCATTGGGATATGTGCCCAATAAAGATCAGATGGCAATTTTTTACCCACTTAACCATGAAATTCCTTCCTTTGCCAATACAAGGAATGTATATTGCATAATCCCCTGGCTTTATAACTCAACGTGAGAGTTGAATGACATTTTCCTGACATAGACTCTGTACCTATTCATATGTTAGCATTAGGAGAGATTGTGGCATCCTGTTGCTTCCTTGCTGTAAATGCTCCTGTGCCATTGCTGGTAATGTATAAATCAGGCTTTAGTTACTTTTTTTAAAAAATCTACAAATTGCAACATAGCTAAACTAATAGATGATCAAGGACTAAAATGGAAGAACCTTATCTATTCCTAAAGCTGTAAATATGCCACACAGTACATCCTGGTTGTGTTTTTAATATAATTAATCCAGAATAACCTGTTTCTTGACCTCAGACTTTATCTACAGTGGTGTGAAAGTTTGAAATATGGCAAGGGGAACGTTGATGAAATCACCTTTTCCTCGCCCACCTCTGTACAATACTGTAAGAGCCTGGTATCCCACATTCTACATGGAGGGCCAGTGTCTTCATTGGAACAGACAAGCTCTGCCACCGAGTTTGTAAATGAGAACACCCCTCCTGATCTGAAGACAACAAATTCAGGACTAATAGCAAGCAGCCTAACAACTGTTTTTGAGAGAGAAAGCTGTTAAGATTTTACCATTCCAAAACTGGCTAATTTTTCCAAAAATAATTTCATTTGCCATTGAATCCTAACCATGAAGCCATTATAATGCTGAAATGAGGCTCTGTTACACCCCATCTGCTGTTTAACATTTATTTTAAAAAGTTCTCTTTGGAAAACAATACCTGATTATTTTAATATTTGTTAAGTTTTTAAATTTGTTTTGCCATAACAAATCTCAACAGCCTAATACGTAGCATGACTCTCTTCAGTCTCGGTTGCTTGTTAAGGTTGCCAATTTCTGAGCCGGAGGCTAAAGTTACTGCTTTTACAGTCAACATTTGGGAACAGTTTTCCCCAAGCTTTTTTTATTATTATTGTAAGGAAAACTGTAAAGGTTTTGTCCACAACACCCTGGCAAGTATATGGAATGTTCTATTTATCATAGCTGATTGGTGTCTTTTTGACTGGGAGCTTTTAAGCAACAGCTACAGTCTCTTGGCAAGGAACTGATGATCCGAATTGCTTTCTCAGTAATCTCTTCATATCTGTAATGGATAAAGTTGTTTACATAACCTATTGTAATTTGGTAATATGTAATTTTGCATACGTTTATGTAGATATTTTATATAAAATAATAATTTTGACCCAGTTTTACATTGTTATAACTTTCACTGTTTCTAAAGTTACACATATATTGTGGTATTTGTGTGTGTGTGAAGGACCTAGTTTTACCAGGGTTTCTTTGACAATTTGAGTTTTTCTCAATTTTTAAATTGTCAGCTTCCAATTTAGTTCCTTAGGCAGTGATACCTTAAAAATAAAGCTGCACTTTCTAGAGGATTGCGACATTGTAAAATAAATTGTTTGAAAGGATACATTCTGTAAAGATTTTCCCAATATTACTTGATACAGTGCAAATCATGGAGTATTGCAGTGGTAGTGCATTGATTAAATTCATGTACATTATTAGAGACTATGGATCTGAGTGCCCTGCTTGCTCGCATGTAATATAGATGCCTCAAGTCTGATGAGTAAGTACATATTCAGCTGAAGAAATGCATCATAGTACTTCTATGTGTATTAGACATGGTATAAAACTTTAAGCCTTGTTGGGACTGGAATGGATTTTGACATGTTAAATCTTTACAGTATTGATCCTAGAAAGAGTTGCTTGATGGGGAAGGAGGTATTTGCAAGTAAATGTACATCCTCTGCCAATAGATTCTCTCAGGGATTTTCCAGGTGGTAGTTGCAGTAGTCCAAAAATTGTAAATGAAAGAAGGATCAAGATAGGGAGGCTTTTGATGCTGGCACCTTATTTGTTATTTGTTTTTCCTTCTTTTACTGTAAATCCTCCAGATGGTGATGGCCCAAACTTTGATTTACTGTTTGGGGACTAGTTTGTCTTTCTACAGGCCCACTCAGTAAAGCCTAGCTCATCAGCCATGTTGTGGCTAAGAAGCAGCATGATAAAACACCCCGGTTTTGCTTCCTGCGTAGAACGGCATGGACTGGAAATGTGTCAGGCACCTAGCAGGCAGCAATAAAAGGCTGCATTTGACTCAGAGGGGTCACAAGTTATGCTGAGCAGGCCTGTTCTAATGCAACCTTTGTAAAGTGCCTGCTGGTCAGGTTTGGTGCAGGGTGATTATTAGGGAGTTACCCTTTCCCTAGACCTCACCTAGCTGCTATTTGAGATGCCCCTCTCCTTTCCATGTTATATTTGAATAATGTACAGTATTTGTTTAGATCTGCAAATTGTTTGTTTGTGATTTCTGAAATATGCTATGCATCACTATATAGCTGTTGTCTTTTTATTTTTCCTCATTGACATTAAAAAAATTGCACTAACCAGATTTCTGTGTACTACAGGAGGGTAGTATATGAAACCTATATACTTTCTAAGTTACTGATGAAATTCTTCCTATTTGGTAGCAGCATTCAAAAATAGTGCTATTTGTGGGAAGTAAATTCTTAATACAATAGCTGAGCAAAGGTGGGGGCTCAGAAGACACCAATGGAAATATGTCAGCCTGAAATGGAAGAACTGGTATTGATGATTTAATGCTAAATATATATATATACATCTATCAATATGAAACAGTATTCACTCTTAAAGTAGTTCCAGTGAACTCTTAAGTAGTCAGTGTGGGGACTGCAACTAATATTCCACCATCTTTTCAACTGTTGTGTTTCTTTCATATCGTATGCAATAATCAAGTCCCAAAATAAGGGGCTTATATTATCTTGTGAAAAGCAGGGAATTTACACATTTTTAAAGCAGCATCTTGGAACACTTTAAACATTTCCCACCATTAACAGTTTTGGCTCTTGGGGCCAAAGTGATTTCCACAATTACCTCTCAGAGTGGGAAGAATTTACACCTGGGTCCATTAGTTCATTTGATACATACTGCGAACAGAGAAGGAACCAAGGAAATAAAGACATGGACACCAGAGTTTTGGGATAAACTAGGGCCTCTTTATTAATAAGGGAAAATTCACCCCTCCCTGGATCTGCATGTGAAAGTGTGGGAATCTATTCGGTCCTTTTCTCAGGCATCTAGCCTGCCATTAAGGGTAAGCCACTGCTAAGGCAGTAGCTGGGTAAAACCAGGCCCCTTCCTTAGGCTACACTCCATTGCAAGTGTGGGGAGACCTACTATGTCACCCCCGCTTGGTGCCACAGAACTCTTGAGTAGATGAGACAGGAAGGACCCCAAAGGCAAACCATATCCTGGCACGAGACCCACGTAACTCTTGACGAGCAGGCCTCCATATTTTGCCAATCAGCATAAAGGTGCCAGAGTGCCCAGGCAGCTGAATCACGCCATGAACACACAGTGGCTGGTGCTGGATCCCCAGGCGGGAGCTGGCCCAGTTGGCTGAATCAAGCTACACACATGCGGCAACTGAAAATGGGGCTGCATAGGAGGCCCAGGTGGCCAACTAAAGCTGTGTGTGCACGGTGCTTGAAGCAAGTGGGCCACTGATTAAGCCCAGGCAGCCAAATAAGCCTCACACATGCGGCACCCCAAAAAATGGGGCTGTGTTGGTGGGGCCTAGGCGGATGAAAGACCGGCCAGCCAAAACACAGCTGGCGCTTACAAAGGCTCGCTGGGATCAAAGGGAGGCAGGACCCAGCCAAATCAGTCCTGGGAAAACATCCTCTGGTGCTGTTCCATCGCCACTTCCTAAGCTGCCACTAGAGGAAGGTGGCATGTTCCCGACGCTGGATGAAGGCAATGCCCTTCCACCTCGCCTACACGGTCGCTCTGAAGATGTTGCTCTTTCGAAGCCAGAAAGGAGAAGAGGCCAAAGTCAGGGCAGGGCCTGCTTGTATAGTCTTGGTCCTGCCCTGGCCTCGTGCTGCACATGTGCCAAGCCCACGTGCAATGCCAATCTTGTCCTTCCTGTCAGAAAATTCTGCCTCCCACCCAAGCTGTGGAGGCAGGCCAGGAAGTGGGCTTCTAGAATCCAGCAACAGCCATCATATCGAGTGACAAATTCCAGAGGGTAGCAGTGTCAGTCTGCTGTAGCAAAAAGAGACACAATTTCCATGTCAGAGTTATGATGAAACAACAAAGACACCTGCAGCACCTAAAAGGCTAACAAATTTAGCACCCTATGTACCCCAACCAACCTTGGTGGAATGACTATATTTAGTCATATGGAGGGAACTCTCTCCCAATTAACTGATCTGGAAATAACCTGAATAAATCATGGCTGGAGATGTAAAGGTCAAAAAAAGGAATAACAGGTTCTCAGGATGCAAATAATTTATTTTCACAAAGCCCGACACATTTCGGACTGTACTTTATTCAAAGGCCTTCCTCAGGAAGCTTTAACAATAATACAACAAACTACTTTAACATAAACATATTAAAATATGTTTTTGTTATTAGGTTAATTTATATTCCTAAAGCAGCCCTCCCCAACTTGGGGGCTATCTTCATGGCACCAGGTTTGCGCCGCTCCACCACCAAACTCCACCATTTGCTGGTGCGCAAAGGCAACTTGTTCTAACAAAGGGAGGCAGTGTGGGCTTTCCAGCAGCCACTAGGCTTGCTGGGCCAACCCCCTCACATGGCTTCCAACGACCAATAAGAGGCTGCCTTCTGCCCAGGAACACCCCCGGAGTGGCTCTGAGCGAGGACAGACCAACAAAAGAGCAGAGCTGACCTCTCTCTGGCTGGAAAAGTCAGGTAAGTCCCCAAATTTTCAGCCTTACATCTTCGCCTCTTTGCTCCAGGTTGGCTTCGAATCTGCAGCTGCGTCATTTAACTGGTGCAGCACGGATTCGGAGCCACCCCAGGGCAAAGATGTCAAAACAGCCCCCTGGTGCCCTCCAAATGTTTTGGACTACAGTGCCCAGAATTCCTGACCTTTGGCCATGTTACCTGAGGCTGATAGCTGTCCAAAATATCTGGAAGGCACCATGTTGGCAAAGACTGTCTAAAAGTAACAAAGGGCATAATCCTGTGGGTTGTGCCCTGGATACTCTTAAGACCCTGACCTTGGGGACTTACGAGTATCCTATGCAGGTCAGCTGCAGGATGGTGCGTCCCTGCTTTTTCTGCTAGACAGACAATTTTGGCTGTTTAGCTGACGGCTGTGGGGCAGGGGAAGGGAGGAGGCTGCACAGTGCTTAGGAAGCTGTCTAACTAAGCTTCCATGGTCTCCTCCCACATTTCCCTGGGAACACCCCCAGTTTACCAAGCACGGAAAAGTAACCAGTGCCGTTCTCTCCATGCTGGCTGCATTGGGGAGGGTGTTACTCGCAGCATTGTCTATGAGCTCGAAGCCACATACATTGTCCGCCCAGATGCTGCCTAGGGGACTTAGGATTGCTTCCAAAGTGACTTTAGATCTGTAAAGAGCTCTAAAAAATAACAACTGCTTATTTTACAGTTTTCCAAAATTTTCAATTTTTCCAAAAACAAAAAAAAATGGTTTTTTTTCATGGCCTCAAAATTTCCAGAAATCTTATATCTCTTAATATATATACTGGTGACTGGAGAAAATGCATTCAGCTCCCAGTGCATTTGCTGTCATCATGCAATTTTTTTGATACTTGAAAAGTTTATATTTGTTTTGTAAACTTCTAACTTCTTCTAACTTCAGGCCTCTTCATTGCAACTCATGGAAAGCATATACGAAAACTTGTAAAGATATATTTGACAGGTTAACTCTGGACAATGTTTCTGGTTTAGTGCAACCAGGCAGCTGAATCCATTTCTTCAGCGGATCTTACTTGGTAAGAATCTATGTATTAAACTTTTGATAAAAGTGTTTTTATATTAAGAAATGTTTTTATATGATTTAAAGAAAATTTTGATGTATAATATGGATAGGCCCAAGAGTCTTTATAATGTATTATTAAAAAAAATTAAGAAACTTACATATGGGCATAGGCCTTTTAAGGCAATATTCCTGATTAACCCCTATACAGTTATATTAATGCTATGTGTTACCCCCACAAACATAATGTAATGTATTCTTCATGTTACAGCCCCCTGAAGAAGGCCTTTTTTAAAAAAACCACATAGGCCGAAACGCGTTGGGCGTGAATTAATAAAGTATTTCAGCATTCCGAGAACCTGTTTCTCTCCCCTTTTTTTTACCTAAGTGGATGCTCTCCTCCTTTTGGTTTTTAGATCTCTACAGCAAAGCCAGTCTGAAATGAAAATATTCCTGACCTTGTTTGCTTGCCTAGTCTTCACCAGAAAAGGCCCAACATTGTAAAGTCTGAGTTTCTGTTTTGAAAAGCTGTGGAATTTACCCTAATTAACAAAAGCATATCTATCGTGACTAGTGAAATGTATAAACAGTGAGGAGCCTTTCACAGTCCTTAGTTAGAAAGGTATGCTTTTCTCATGATTGTTTTTGCATAATTTCATCTTCCATCTGCAATCGCTGCATTTTATGAATCTGTAATACTGCTCTCCAGGAGGCCAATCAGTGGTCTAGTATGTATGGTTGTCCAGAAAATGAAAGATGCAAAATAAAATAAGATGACCCCCCCCAACTTTTTGTTTCCTTCAACTGTATTATGTTTTTTGTATTATGTTTTCAAAGACGATCAACCATTGTTTGTATGTCCAAGAAACCGTCCTAGATGCAAAGAAATTATCACAGTACCTGATACAGCCTAATTTGAATGTCTGCCACCTCCTCCCACATTCCATTTTAGGACTCTGACCATGCAGACTTCATCAAGTCAGGCTTTTTTTCTCCCCTCCTCTGCCCCCTACTTTAAAAAAAAATCTTATCTGGAGATCTTAAAAGCTTGTGCAGTGCTTTGTGACTTTTCTGAGTTGTCCTAATAAAGATATTGCCGTAATAGGGATTTTGGCATTGCTACTTTTGCTTCAAAAATCGAAGTTACCCTAGAATTATATTCTTGAACCACAGTACCTATCTACATGAACAAAAAATCTTCAGTGCTTCAATTGCTTATTAAGTTGAATGACTCAAACAGTTTTAATTTTTAATGGAACTTTGTACTTTGCTCACTAAAGATGCAATTTTGGTATTGTTTTAGGTATCTTTGAGGGGAAAGGAAGGGGAACTCAGAAATCCCTTGATCTTGTCTGGGTCTTGGATTGTTATGGTCTTCTGCTTGCACCCCTTGTAAATTTTAACAAATCAGAGGTCAAAGTGAACGTAAGAATGATTAATTATCTTATTACTAGAGATCTGCCAGACTGATTTTGGTCATTTTTGTTTTAAATTGAAGTGTAGATGTCCAAAAAAATGTGAAACTTTGAAGAAGTTCAAAGCTTGAGTTTTAATAGCAGTTAATTTACTCCATGCCAAACAAGCAGGATAACTGACAGCCCTGCTCAGCCAATCAGCGTGGCATGAAGGTGGGCTCCAGCCCAGCCAGGCGGTTAGGCTGTTGCCACCAGTGGCAAGGGGGAGGGGGACACAGGCAGCCAATCGGCAAACTAGGGAGGGATGGTGACATTCTTAGTTGTGGCACCCTGCTTATGAATTTCCTTTTCCCAGGCAGTCTGGCCTAATGATTGCATTAATGGCTTTCCAGTGCCAAGTGAATTTTTTTATTCTTTTAACTTGATGAGATTTTTTATGCTGTGCTTTTTTTCTGTTATAACTAAATCACAACATCTCAAAACAGATGCAGGAATTACTGAATAAAGTTTATGATTTTTATGTAAAATCCTGACTATACCATTGAAACAGAAGAGAGAATGGGGGAATAACTGATAGCTGAGGCTAGAATGGAATGGTGGGCAGAGTAAGTGGCAGTTGGAGAAATTCAGGTAGAAGGAGACCAAAGACATTGAGTTAGGATTGAGAGACAGTGACCTGATTTGCTCCATAGTGACGTGGTTTGCTAACCCATGCTTTATTTCAAATCAGCCACTCCACATGCCAGTAGGACACTTCCCAGCATGCCTTTGGGGGCCCTCAGGTACCCCTGTCCTCTGAAAGGTGCTTCCCTCCTCTCAATGCTGATGCTTCTCCTCGAGAGAGCTTCGAGGAGTAGCATCGCCAAGGAGGGGAGGTAAGTGGCCGTCAGTAGACAAGCCCAGCTCTGGCCAAGTCTAATGCAAAATGTGCACCTCAGTAAATTATTAACAGTGAGATATTGGGTGGTCCTATAAAGTGCTAGACAATGTCAGATGTGATGGTATATCAATGCTGATGAAGGCCAAAGCTATGCATGATGCTCTGTTGTCAATCTGCCCCCCCTCCCCAAATTCTTTGTCTGCTTCCAAACAATATTTTTTGTCACACTATCACCCTGCCTTATTCATGGAATTTTCCCTCTGTGCCTTTCATATTTTTCCTTACCACCAAAAATCCATTAAGGAGGAAAGTATGGAATTGCTGCACAACACCTTCTAATTGGTAGTGCTTGGAACCCTGTCTGGAAGAGCGCTTTCATTTTAACTACAATTATCAACAAACATTTTAGCAGAGGACTAGTGGCAGCCTCAACACAGTCTTTCTGGATGTTTCCCCACTCAAAATCCATGGGGGAGCATGTGGAAACATACTGTGGGAAAACATACTGTGGGAGAACAATCTTGAGCAGAAAAACAAGTTCTGGTGGCCTTTGGTCCTCTGCTAAATCTCATTGAAAAAGTGGTGAGGCAAAGAGAATCAGGTGTAACCTGGTGTCTGAACAGCCAGCTCACATTTTTAGGTGTCTGGTTCCCCCCACCCCCAATTGGATCCTCAAAGGCTCTTGATTAGTTTCACCTGGCATTTTAAAGGCAGAAAACAAACAGGAAAATCAAAGCACATCATTTGTATTGTGCCTTTCCTTTTCTTTTGCTGTTAAAATTGTGTGTGCTGTGTGCACTGAATAAAGGAATGTTAAATATACAGACTTTCCCACTTTGCCTTTGACCCTGTAACTAAGAGAAACAGCTTGAACAATTATGGCTAAGTGTGCAAAACCCCAAGATTTATTTAAGAGGTTTATCACACTTCTTTCTAATAAAATCAAATGGTTTGAAGTAGAAATTTCTACCTTGGCCCTAAGCATATTCAGATCCTGTGCAAACAAATCAGGCTGACCTCAGAAAATGTTATCACGTCATGTGCTTCAGATTGAGCTGATAGGCACACACAACAATGCTTTGGTGATTACATTGTCTTCTGGGGTCTTGCAGCATTGCCATTATGGTATCGTCATATGATACTTTCTAGATATTAAAGCAATCAAGATAAAAGGTTACTGCACTGACGAAGTAATAATTATCTTTAAAGTGATTACCCTTTGAATTGTGTTTAGATGGACTCAATAGAAGACTCAACAAAGCATTCTATACTATAGATGTAATCCCACAAAGCTTTCAAGGTCCCTGCCTTTGTCACCTCAAGAAGAGTCTCTGAAATCAATTTAACTTAATAATTTTCCACAGGAATCAGTGTAGAACTAAACTCCACATCTTTTTTATTTATTCTTATGTAGCCTAGTAAAATCGTGTAGTAAAAGGACATGACTGTATTCTACAAGTACATAGTAAAAGAGAAAGTATGTGCTCTTTATCGGTAAATTCACAACTGTGAAGAAACAAAATTTGTTCCTTTGCCCATAAAAGAGCTGTGCTCAGAAAAGTATATTTCTGAGACCCCACTCTGTAGTTTATTACCACAAGTTAAACCAGCTATGCCCAGGCTGCCTCCATCCTCTAAGGAGAAATGGATTGCTAGTCAATTAATCTAACATTTTATTGTATATAGTCAATTAATCTAACATTTTATTGTAATAGCCATTACAAACAACATAACTTAAAACATCATGTGATAATGGAACATAAAACATACGTCAGGTGAACATATGGCCTGCACAGTCAACTGCAATAATATTCAGAGTGATTGCACAAATATGTTTCGCAGCCCTAACAAACAAAGCTGTTTTATATGTAACATAAGGATAGCAATCTTGCAGTAAGCAGTTAATCTTAATGTAGATACTGTTACCATGCAAAGATGCCAAAATCTGTCCCAAGAACTTCTCTCTAGGGATTTAATATAAAGGGCAGCACAATAAATAATTTGAGTTATCCTCTACCTTTCCCAGACCACAGAAATAGAGCTACAGATTTTTTGGAATCTGCCTAAAATGGATTACTACTAAGAACAGAGTAGAGTTCTGTAATGTCCTCATATGATTTCTGTGGTCAAAAAGCAGAATTACAGGAATTCTTTATGAATTAAAAGATCTGTACCCACCTCTCTTAAGTATGAATTCAATCAGAATGGCTAGCAATAAAAAAAAAACCAAGGGCCCAATTCTATCGACTGCCCCTTTGAAAATTGGAATCCCCTGAACTCAGAGGCTTCCGATCATCCAATGCAGGGCGGGAGGAGCAGCAGAGACCTTCATCTCCCCATCCTCCCACCCTGCATATTTCACTAGATGGACTCAATCTAGCAAAGACGTTTTGGAGAGAGAAGAAAGGGGGTTGGAAGAGGCTTAGGATAGCTCATATCCTGGCCACCTCTCTTCCCATCAGAAACCCCCCTTCTCCTCCTCTCCGAGGTTGATTTCCAAACAACTGGCAGCTGGCACTGTTCTTCCCACACCAGCTGCGAGGGGTTCAAATCTCTTACTCTCCCTTCTGAGGTCAGAGTGCTGAATTGGCAGTATCCTATGGCATATCAGGCGATGACGAGGGGCCATACGATTGCTCCCTCCAAGTAATTCAAAATAAGAATAAAAACAAACAGCAGATTTGAGAAGCAGAGTAACAGATAAAATCCATTTCAGCTGACACGAAGAAAGACTGGGAAAAATAATTAAGTCTTGACCTGGCACAAAAGAGGCACAGGAGTCAGCATGAGGCAAACCTGTTCCAGAGAGTATTCATAACTGAAGCATCATAGCCAAAAAGGCACTCTCCTGTTTCCACACACCTAACCTGCACCAAGAGAAGGTCCTTTGTGACTCTCAACAATCTTAATGCATGGGTGGTAGGTGCATGCAGGAGAAGGCAGTATATGTTTATAGGCACACATGCCTAAAGAACTAATGCCATTTTCCTTCATTCATGTAAAAACACCTTATTCTTTTATCTACAGCCACCTTCATCAATGCTCCCTTCAGCCACTCTGTTCTTTACCTATTCTAATTTCTATATAAGGAAACTATCTTGGCACACCTAATGATCCAAAAAAGTTTTAAGACCAAATTTAAATAGGTTGATTGTTTTGCCTACTCAAAATTAAGTCCCACTAAATTTACAGTTAGATTGGTATGCGTAAGATTGCAGAGTAACTCTCTCCTCATACTTTTAGTTAACTTTCTCATAAAATACACTCGCTGTGCTCCTAGATCTTAAATAGTTTGCTCCAAATACTTGATTTGGAGCACTTGCTATGAAATGCTTTGAATTTGAAGTAATGTTGATCAGGAACTCAGCTGGAGTCTCAACACCCACAGATTTGGCTGCACATTGAAGAAAGGTCACACATCTTATGATTTGGGGGCACTTCAAAAATAAAAAATATTAACATTAATCACAGCTTTGTTTCAAAAACAAATTCTGGAATCTGGAAGATCTGGACATGAAAAACACAAGAGCTCAAAACATCTAACAATTATGTAACTATCTGTGACACCAGGCACCAACTGTGTATTATGTGGAAATCTGATTATGCGACCCTGTATCATCATATGGATAATTTGTAAGAAAAACTTGACAAATTCTTCAAAAGGAAAAATGTAGGTTTGAAAAGGACCTAGGTAGACAACAGGATTCTTGGCCACTTAGCAGATAATGATATTAGATTCTTCCTTTTGCCAAATTAAAACTATTGATATGTTGGATATTTATTGTGAAATAAAAGCTGCAATCCTAAAGGCCAGGCTTTTACTGTGCAATTGCTCTGCCTCATTCACTCAATTTTATGGGGGGTCCAGATGACACCGTGTTCCTTTTGTAACACCCCTGTATTTTCCCACCATATCTTTCACCTTTTTTCTTACCATACCAAAAAAAATTCTGTTAAGGGGGGGGAAGACGGAATAGCTGCACAGTCTTTTGATCCATTACGCTAGGAGCTCTCTGTCTGGAAGCACTCCTAAACACACTAGGGACTAAGCATCATTGAACACAATGGGATTGACTTCTGAATAAACATGCATTGAATTGTGTGTCAACTTCCATATGGTTGTAGTTATACATGATACATTTATTATCTGCTAAATGGACAAACATCCAGATTTTCCCAATTCTCCTCACCCCTCAAACCTACCATCTTCCTCTCAAAGAGCATGCATGGTTTTTCTCTGGACATAAAAGGGCACAGGAAGGCAACTAATAAGTTTGCTTTCCCTCCCAAACCTGCTTTTGTGTCTCTGGGAGTCCTTTTCAGCTCATAAGGTAAAAATGCTTTAAATTAAATATAAAAGGAGTCAGCTAAACCTTTGCTTTTGAGATGGGAAGATGTTTTTAATTGTCTTAAATACTGAAAACTACTGATTTTTCCAGAAGGGAAATGAAATACTTTCATGCCTGCTTGATATCGCCCCCTTTGTCCAAGGAGCACAGGGCACACACAGTGTTAGTCCAATTCATCTTTACAATAACTCTGTAAGAAAAGTTAGGCTGTGTGATAACATGCCTAAGGCAACCTAGCAAGCTTTCTTGTCTGAACATAAATATAGGTCATATGCATATAAAAGCAGCTGTGCTAGAGCAGAGCAAAAGGTTATCTAGCTTAATATTCTCTTCCCTCAGGGTACACCTTGACGACAGGAAAGCCCCAGGGTGGATCCGCAGTAGCGGCAGGTCATTTATAGGTCATTTATATGACCCAGCTGCCATTGCAAAGCCATCCTAGGGCTTTCCCCTGAAGCAACGGTTTAAACTAGTTGTATACTTACCCCAATGTTTTTGGCTTGTGGTGAGGCGATGGCAACATCTGCCGTCTATCGTCTTGATCCGGAGCTGTGTCAGGGCATGCCCCAGCCGGTGCCAACCCCTGATTGGTCGCATCGGCTGGACAGAACAGGGGGCGGGCCAGCAAGCATATTCCCCGGAGCTTTGCATTGAAAAAGGTAAAAAAATAAATAAATGACATGTAGCAAGGCACTGAGTCGCAGGGACAAAGAGAAGGGCTGTCCAGCTACGTAAAGAAAAAAAAATAAGGAATTATAGCAAAGTGCTGGCCCACGCCGGGACATGGAGAAGGGGCGCCCAGCAAGCCAAATGGGCGCTAGGTGGCCTACACACAATCACACAATTACACCCAAACGGGGGGGGGGGGGATTTAAATGGTGTGTGGCGTAGATTCCTTACAACCTCCCCCCCTCATTTGCGCTCCTTGTTGCCGGGATTCCCCTGGAGGAGGGAAAATGTGGGATGTTGAATCACGAGGCACCAATGCAACCTTGTATAGACATGGCCCCCGGTGTCAAATCAGAAGCTATGACAAGTCCATAAGCAAGATGAGTGCAATAGCACACTCCCTCTTGTATTCCCCAGTAGCTAGTAGACAAGAGTACATGCTTCCCTTACTCAAGCTAGCCATTATCACTAATAGCCTTATTACTCCTGCATTTGTCTAATCCCAATTTTGCCCAACCCACTATCATACTGGCTATGAAATCCCCCCTCCGCATCTGCTTCACATATATTGCCAAACAAGCCATTTTGCTCATAAACGTTTTTTGTATGTTAACAGCATGAGGGCTCTTTAAATCTGTATCTAGAAACTACCTCTGTGTTTTTTGGTTTTTCTGTTTTGATTTTTACTCCAGGGTAGGCACAGAGGCCTCGGTTTGGACTGGGACCCTGCATGAGGGGAGGGGTTTTTAAACCTAACATTCAGTGGGGAATGTTAAGGGCAAGACTGAATTAGAAGCCCAGGGTCTCGCTCAGCAGAATGAGGAGCTAGGGGACGAGACAGCAAACGCGGCCGACCTGCTTGTACGTGAAGTAATTATTATCTAAATATTACTATCTAAAGGCGGGAGCGAGGGGCGGGAAAATACCATTAAGTCACAGGGGTCGGAAGCTAGTAATCTTCCAGATTTTGGGGAGCCTACAACTCACCATTGGCTATGCTGGCTAGAGCTGATAAGAGTTGTAGGCCGAAGTATCTGGAGAGCCAGAAGTTGCCCACCCTGTTCCAGAGTGTCAAATGACCTACCCGCACCGCTGTTAACAGCAGGTATTTGCTGCATTTAAAATAAAAATAAAGAATCCTGGTTAGAGGGGTGCTCCAGAGAGCCGTAGACATCAGGAAGGGCGAAACTATGTTCAGCGCCACGTGTGAAGCCCCTCTAGATGCATCTGCTAAACACACGCTAGCCGTTCGGAGTGACCCTTAGCCTACATATTTAGCATATATGGAGCTTTGAACTACCTATAGAGGTTGAGCATGGGCTTCGCTTTGTACTGAGGATAGTCAAACTTCTCGCGGTCATTGCGAGCAAAGCCCCTGTGTTGCCTAGGTGATGCGGCGGTGTCCATTTTTGAAGCGAAGTTCACCCAAGCGCTTAGTTACGGGCTGCTAGCGAAGCTCCAGCCCGGACTTGTTCTTGAGACTCCTCCTCTCCAGGGCTCCCTTTCATGATAATAAACCAGGAGTGTGAGCCACGTTCAAAGCGACCGAGAAATGTTGAAGGGGAAAAACGGCCCCTCTGGCCAGGTTTTGGCCGCCGAACGCGCGGAGACCGGCCTGCGTTTTGGCGCTGGGCCCAGCGCGGCTCTAGGCCTTTGTGTACAAACCACACCCACAGACTTCTTAACCAGCCCGTGCAGAGAGCACTTGCGGCCGGGGTTGTGCTTTTTACGCGTAGCGGCGGCCGCCGCCGCAGCAGCAAAAAGAAGGTTGTTTCTTGCCCAGGCCAGAAGAGGCTGCCGCATGTCCTAGAAGGAGCAGCTGCTTCGTCCTTGTTTGATCCTTCTCAGCCGGCCGGCTGGCCGGGCCAGCGCTCCATTCGGCTGCCGCTTGTCTTCGTTTTACACTACAACCCCCCGCTATGTTTGACTACGACCAGGTCACCGCTTTCCTGGGCGACTGGGGCCCCTTCCAGCGCCTCATCTTCTTCCTGCTCAGCGCCAGCATCATCCCCAACGGCTTCAGTGGGCTTTCCGCCGTCTTCTTAGCCGGCACCCCCGAGCACCATTGTCGGGTGCCCGGCGGCGCCAACTTAAGCGCCGAGTGGCTCAACGCCAGCATCCCCCTGGAGGTGCGCGACGGGCGGCAGGTGCCCAGCCGCTGCCGCCGCTACCGCCTCGAGGCCCTGCTCAACTTCTCCGCTGCGAACCTGGAGCCCGGCCGGGACGTCAACCTCAGCCAGGTGGAGCAAGAGAAGTGCCTGGACGGCTGGGAGTACAGCCGAGACCCCTACCTCTCCACCATCGTCAGCGAGGTAGGGAGGGGTGGTTGGCAATGTTGCTGCCTCCGGGTAGTCTAACGTGAGTGAGGTTGTAGACCCAGGTTCAGATCCCCGCGCACTCCTGACTTTGGGCTAATCGCTGCCTTTCAATCGAGCCTACCTTACAGGGTTGTCTCCTTAGAGCTGCCTTCTGGCACCCTCCAGATGTTTTGGCCTATACCTCCCAGAATTCGTGACCATGAACCATGCTGGCTGAGGCTGATGGGAGTTGAAGTCAAAAACATCTGGAGGGTACGAGATTGATGAAGGATGGGATAAAAATCTGATACATGTGATCTCTTAACTAAAGATAGCTACCCTTGTGAGAAACGTTCATTTGTTTTATCACACATCCCATCTTGCTTGGTTACACCAACCTTATTTGATTCTACCTCTGTTATCAACTACAGGTCAGACTGACCTTTGGTATCTTTCCTGCGGCTACTCACATTCTGAGTCAGATTTATTTTTCCTTGCTCTGTTGTTTTTAAATAACTTGCGTATTTCTCAGTGAAAAAAGTTCTTTACAAGTTGGCTCTCTATTCTTCCCCCAACATTTATAAAGCTCCCAGACCTCCTTCAGCAGCTGACATCTTCCTGAGCATCTTTCTCCTCATCCTCTTAAATGTTGTCACTTATGACAGGTGATTCTTGGTTTTTATACCCAGTATGTGCAGTGACAAGAGGACATAGCCTAGGCATCACACAGAGGATGAAATCACAACTTGGCAAGGTCTAGCCTTATCTTTAAGGACAGGTTTCCTCTGTTTTCCTTTCCTTTTTCTGGGGGGACGACTTGAAATTGATTTTATGGACTTGAGAATTTTAGAGTAAAAGGTGAAGAGAGGGTTATGGAAGCCAAATTTTCTGAACTTTGTAGAATAATGGCAATCTCTCTCTCTCTCTCTAGGACAGCATTGTTGGATGGCTGTGATCCCAGCTAATCCATTTTAATCTAGGCCGTGCATTTATATGAAGAATGCTTTCCTTTTCTCAGTGGCTGGTGAACAAATGAGTGCTAATTTAATTATTTCAGTTAGCATAAGAATATTCAAAGAGCTGTGCTGGATCAGACCAAAGGCCTATCTAGTCCAGCATTCTGTTCCCACAGTGGCCAACCAGACAGGTACCTGTAAAAACCCCACAAGTTAAACCAAGGTCCAATAGCACCCATCTGCTTGTGTTCCCCTGTAACTGGGATATTGAGGCATACTGCCTCTGATATGTAAGTTATACGTTTATAATTGCTGTTTTTCATTATTATTTATTAAATTTATATCCCACCTTTTTCCCTCCAAGGAACCCAAGGCAGCATACATAATCCTCCTCCTCTCCATTTTATCCTCACAACAACCCTGTGAGATGATAGGTTGGGTTGAGAGTCTGTGACTGGCTCAAAGTCATCCAGTGAGCTTCCATGGCCAAGTGGGGACTAGAATCCAGATCTCCTAGCTCCCAATCCAAACCTCTAGCCACTACACCACACTGGCTCTTTGTGTTGTGTACTAATTGTTGTGTACTGACACACTGGTCTCTGAGGCAACTATGGGCAGATTGCTACTGAATTGTAGTAGAAAAATTGACTGAGAATTATTTTTTCATTGCCTGGGCCTGTCACAGAAGTCAAAGCTCCAAATACTCCTTCTCATTGGGTTTGTTTGCATGCTACAGATATATTTGAGGTTATTAGCACATTATTTTATAGGAGACAGTAAAGTTATACATTAATGAAAATACTTACATACGTGTGTTGCTTCAATTATTCTAGGCTCCTTCCTGCTTGAAGTTTATCCCTCCTGAATTGAGGGATTAGAGCCACAGAATTTATTTTGTTTATTTATTTACTTCCAGAATTTTTGTACTGCCCATTAACAGTAGGTTCTCTTGGTGTTGTACAAAACAAAAGAAACCATAAAATATAAAAATACAGAGCAAGCATAATATTAAAAACAAGTTTAGTTTAAACAACATCAGAATAAAACTAGCAACAGTAGTGCCCAAGATTTTAAAAGCACGAAAACATTTTTTAAACTGAAAAGCCGGGGTTGGGAGGAAACCTTCACCTGGTGCTAAAAGCTATTTATAGATATTTTTAAATATGTTCAGTGGTGTATAAATCTATACAATAAATCAAAAGACCACAACATGGGTACCAGGTGAGGCTCTTTGGAAAGGGCATTCCACAACTGAAAAGGTCCCCACCTTGGTAGCCGCCTGCCTCATCTTGTTTGACGGGGACACCTGGAGAAGGGCCACTGAAGAGGAGCTTAGAGTTCAAGAGAATCCTTCATTTTACTGCATTAATAACACAATCCTATGCATATTTAAACAGAAAAAAGTCCTACAACTCCCAGTATTCCCCAACCAGCCATGCTGGCTGGCTGGAGAATGCTAGGTGTTCAAATACTTTTTTCTCTAAACAGACATAAGGTTACACCCCTACTGTTTTCACTCATTAACTAGTAAAGCAATACGCTTAGCTTTCTATATTTGCTATTCAACTTACATATTTAAGTGTTTCAGTTATCCTGTAGTAGTACCCCTGCTTAAATTGTTTGTATGTATAATATTTTTAATAGATGGATGGATGTATTTTATCAATTTATATACTGCCTTCCTTTTAACTTAAGAGACCTTATGTTCTAGAATTTCAAAGTTCCCTGCCGAGATGAACTGATGGTTCACCCCTGGGCTTATTCTATAACTGGGAGGCAATATTCAGGTTAAAAGGAAAAGTATGCTGCTTGATCCTAAACATTTTTGAGGAAAGGCCCACCGTGTTCAATGAGGCAACTAGGGAGGAGTATCCAACACTGTCACGGTAGCGCCGGAAATTACTGCTAGGATTTGGTAGCACAACTCTGGGAACTAGCCCAAATTAGCGCTTCTGGAATGGGACAAGTATTTCTATTGGCTAACATAGGAGCAGTTGCAGCGAGCTCACTTTACCCTCCCTGCCAGAAAGAACACTTGGTTCCAATGGACAGTTGACCCTGGGACTGCAGAGTAAGGGGAAAGAACGCTCTGACCCCATCCATCGTCTAAAGGGACAAGAGCCTCATTCAGGCAAGAATACCAGCAAGGGAGGAACATTTAAATGCCTGGTTTATAGCTCAGTACCTTGTTCTGGACTTGAAAACTAATCTCCCTCCTCTTCCTTTCCCCTTTGTTTCCTTTCCCTTCATTTCATTTCATTTATTCCATTTCTCTACCACCCCACCCCCCAGCCAAAGCTGTCCAGGTAGTTCACAAAAATACATAGACCTCCATCACACCTAATTTTCCCTCCTGGTTTTTTTTACAGTGCGTCAAGCCATGATCCCTTTCACCTGAATAGCTGCTCTTTCGCTCCTTCGCTTCGCTTCACTCCACCCCTCCCCTTCTCTTTCTCCCTCCAATCCGGTCCTGTCAGATGAATACTTCAACCAGACCGCCTTTCTCTTGGGCAAAAATAGAACAACTCTTTAGTCTTGCTCTTTGGTGATATCAAGGGAGTACAATCCTGTCTCTGCAAAGATTCAGGCTTTATACAGTTTTTAAAAATGCATTCGAGCCTGAGATGCAAGGTTTGGGTTTTAAATTGAGACTTGGAACTGGCTGCTGGGAGAGATCGCTTTTCCCTGCCAGGACCTGATGCAATCCATTCAAGCCCCCAGTTCCTTTAAAACTGCAGGAGACTTAGGGTGCATTAAATGCACTTAGGGAAAATAATCCAGACTTTTAGTATTCTACGAAAGGCTGGAGAAGAGGCGGGGTGTCAGCAGTACAGGCACAGCGACATGTGAGTACTGTGCTGCAAATCCGCACACCAGGCATGACGAGAGACCACTAAATCACTGGTGTGATGGAGCTCATAGTAAAAACAGGATATAACATCTTCATTATAGAAACATTTAAAAACAATTTAAAACAGGGACCTGTTATAATAAAATACTGGGACCTGATTTTTTTTAAAAAAACGTGTGTCTTGTCATTTTAGTTTGTAAACCTGATGGCAAGGCCTCTCTCTCTTTTAATTGATTTAAGATGCTTTAAGAAACAATAATTGTCTGAAAAGTATAATAAAACTGTAATAAATAAATAGACTACAAGAGAATGTCACTACACTCCTCTACCTTGTTATGGAAAATTGCATATAAGGAGCAGGAACGGTAGAACTGACAGATTACCTCCCTTACTTCATATGTCTGTCTCCTTTTTATTGTCAAGTAATTATATTGAACTTTCATTACGTTATCCTCGCAATTGTCCTGCGGCATATTTCACTATTAATAGATTGAAAGGAATTTGTAAAAACATTTCAGGAACATGACCTTCCCTGTAGTAGTTAAGTATTTCTGTGGTTTGGGTCTAATTATCTCAGACCAAGTTGACTCTGTTCAGACACCCTCTCCTAAGTTTATTTACTTGAAAGTAATTTCCACTAGTTTTAGTGGAGCTTACTTCAAAGTAAGTATGCTAAGTTAGGATAGCAGTATACATTTATGTACCACTTTTTGAATTGGTTTTACATGGTAACTTATCAGCATTTTATATACTCCATAGTACTGCCTGAGTGTACCAGATCTAAGTGATTAGAATGTATAGTGGGTCATTTAAGTCTGAAAGCACTCTTGATTGACACTGTATGCCAACTTTGTTTTGCAGAATCGTAAGAACTGAAATGGGCTAAAGGTCCACCTAGTTCAGCAACCTGCTGCCAGGCAGAATCATTTATTCATCAGCCTTCTTCCTCCCACCCCCATCCTACTTACATAATTCTGATTTCAGTGTGCTACAAGCAGAAAGCAAGTGCTCTTCAGAAAGAAGAAAGATGATTCAGTTCAGATAATCATGTAAACCTGACGTTTGTTCTTGGTGACTAGGGTAATTGGAATCTTGAGAATTGTTTGCATGTGTGTGTCTTTCTCTTAGTTGTTGTAAAATCCTCATCCTAGACTGTGGTCCCTAAGCAATAGACCAGTCTTTCCCAACCTGGTGCCCCCAGATATTTTTGAACTTCAAGGCTCTGTTCAGACAACACGTTTGTCAACGGTGGTTTTAGAACTCCACGGTGGAGTTTTTATACCACTGTTGAGGAATGTGCCGCCTGGCAGGAAAGCTCCACACAACAGTGCAGGTTTTTGGAAAACACACCATGCAGATTATCCACACTGTGCAGAGGAGAGTTCCTGCACAACCGTTACATTGCATGTTGTGTGGCAGGCTCCATGGAGTTTTCTGTTGCATTGTGTTGACTTTTCCTACTGGCTACAGAGTTCCCTGGCAAGAGTGGTGAAAGGAGCGAGTGCTGCTCTAGCAGAGCCGCCAGGATTGTTTTTTTGCAGCAATGGCTGATGGGATACCAACAGGAGGACTGGGGAAGGAGAGAGGGTGGAGGAACTATCAATCAAACATCACAATGGATTTTACACAACTCCATGGTAGCCCACAGTCACACAACGGTGGAGTTAGAACATATATGGGGAATACCCCCTAAAAACTCAACCATTGAGTGGAATTTTCACTCTGCGTTGGCTAACATGTTGTCTGAATCGAGCCCAATTCTCATGTCATCTGAACCTGGTCATAGTGCTCTCCAATTGTGAGATAGTTGATCACAGTAACCTTGCAACTGGTTTGCTAGGCTACTGAAACTGAATATTGGGAACTGACAACAGTGATAACTGAGGCCGCCTTTTCACAGTGCTGGGAGCGCTGCGCAGCGGCAGCGCCCACCGGCGCGCCACACAGTGACGCTCCTTCTGGTGATCTAAACCAGGGAGTGCCACAGTGGCTTATCCATGCACCGCTGCGTGTATGGCAGCCCAGCGGCAGCTGGAGGGTTGGCAGGGAGCATCGGCTCCCCTACTCTAAAGTAAGTTTTTTTTGTTTGTTTGTTTTTAATGGGGTGAGGCGAGGACTTTGGAGGCCATGCAGCAAGCTTATGGCTCGCTGCTCCGCTCCCTTCCCTGGCCAGCCCGCTCTACTCTAAAAAAGTCGGGGTAAATGCCCGACATTTTTAGTATGGAGCAAAGCCCCTTTGACCCTAGATGGATTCGCACTGGCGGCAGCGTCATGTAACCCAACTGCCACCAATGCAAAGCCATCTCGACGGAAAGTGTCCGTCTAGAGGTACCCTAAGAGTTCAAATTAGTATGAGTTTCAAATCAGAGTTAAAACATGAGGGTTTATCCTTGGGGTTTTTTTGTAGGAAGCACAAAGAACAATGAACCATGGAAAGTAGTGAAAGGATGAGGCATGAATGAGTAATGAAGAGGAAAGGAAGGATTGAATAGGAGCAGGATGTCTAAACAAGCTGCAGCCAACAGAGTTATAATAGAAGTGTCATTGAGGCATATGTGATAGGCTATATTTAAAGAGCAAAAATAAGGTGTGGAAAAGTATTTGAGGGGTTGTACTTGTGGGGATAGACTGTAGGAAAGTAGGTGGAGCAAAGTGCATAGAGTTAATAGGATGCTCATAGAAGCATTCAGTGGGAGATGATGATATCTGCTACTTGAGGATTCAGACTAGTTTACAAAGTTGTGTCATTCAGAACATTCCTCTCCGTTTGTGGCATAGGTTCTAACTTGGGTAGCAATCTTTTCAGCCCTGAGGGCAATTTGTCTTTTTCCCCAGTCCCAAGAGTACATTTGTCCTGCAGATATTGGCCTGAGGGCATTTATTTTCAAGGTTCTCTCTTTTCTCCCCCCCCCCCCTTTTGCTGGATTCTCTTTTTTCTTGCTCCCGTTTGTTGGATATTGTCTTTTCTTGCTCCCCCTTTCCTTGGATTCTCTCTTTTCGTGTCCCCCTCCCCTGGAATTCCCCCCCACACACTGCTGCCTCGCCTTCCTACTTCTTTCTCCGCCCCCCACTGCTGCCTACTGCTGCTATCCTTTCCCACTGCCTTCACCTGCACCTCCTCCTTCCTTCCCCACCTTAACTGAAATATTTTTCCCACTGCCACAATTCTTTCCTGCTGTCGTTGCTCTTTTTGCGGGGGACCCTTTCCAGCCATTGCCACCACAGAGAAAAGGAGGGGTGAGAGGAGGGGATCATAGTGGGCACCAAGTTGCCAAGCTCTGCTCTAAGTCTTCTCTTTATTTTTATACCACCCAATAGTCAAAGCTATTTATCTTGACACTAGTCCCTTATAGTCTTATGTAAACTACCCAGAGAGCTTCGGCTATGGGGCAGTATACAAATGTAATAAAATAAAATAAAATAAATTATAGCATGGTTCTGTATACACACTTGATTAAGTAAAAATGTTTATGCCAGGCCATTGTCATATTGTCAAATTCAGAACCCTTTAAATTATGTTCAGAACAGATAATTAGAAGTCCCAAAGAAGAGTCCTGAAATTATACACATTAATAAGTCTTTCTTTTTAGGCATCCTACTTTAAAAATCCCTTTGAAACTATTTTGTTGTTGTGGCCTGCATAGCACATTTTTCATTTCTTGCTTTCAGTCCTGTGAAATCTACTTCTTTCCATTCCTGCATCTTTCCTCCATTCCATTAATTCAGATTCCATGAATATATCCCATCTATTTCTGGGGGGTGATGTACTCAGAGGTCTGTACAATGCAGTTTCCTTTATGAGCTTTTCAAACTGCGGACCATCATGTCTCTAAATGTTTATTTCCAGAGCAGCAATAAATCAGAGAACCTTGTAGCACTTTAAAGATGAGCAAAGTTATTATGGGGTAATACTGCAAATTGAGGTACACCCACGGTCCAGATAACATTCAGTGTCTGTATTGCTCCTGAGACATATAGATTGTTAATAAGTCTCCCCAAAAAAAGATCATATAGTCAAAAGTTTGAAAATTGCTATCCCCTTCCCCTGGTTTCAAGCAAGTATTGCAATACTCACACTGACTGCACACAAGTTCTCAAAATAATGGGTGGAATCTGGATCAAGATCTATGTGTTTGCCAACTAATCCTTCTCACAATTCATAATAAGGGACCATGTTAATCTTAGGAAACAGTTCATACTGATACATTTTAGTGAGATGAAATGCAAGCCTGGCTGTTCTTAAAGTTTACTAGAGCAATTCAGTAATTAATTTTTAAGATTAAAACCTCTTAACCAAATCCCAGGTGGCAACAGCCAATATTTAGCTACATTGTTTGTACAATTTGGTAAACAGAATTTTGAAACAATTTCCAAAGGGATAGCCATGTTAGCTTGTTGCAGCAAAAACAACAAAGTCTTGTGGCACCCCTTATCCAACATACACACACACATTATATATACAAATGTGTCTGTGGGGATATTTTACTACCCTAAGCTATTTTCTTATAAACCCTGAGTGGTAAATTGCCCCACAACCAGAAATATGTCTTTGGTGACTGAAGAAGGTACTTTTAAATCAGGTATCATAAGTATATAAAAAAAAGTTTAGGTAAAACTATATTTTTACTAAGGAGTAAATTTTTTGGTCTTGTAGGATTTTTTAACCCTATAAGAATTGTGTCTCTGATGAGGTAAATGTTCCTTAATGAAATCCCATTGGTCCTGTTCAGACAACTCACTAACCCATGGTTGGGCTGTTAACTCTGTTGCAGCAAATGGTTAGTGAGTGTGTTTAAACTGTGGTTATGTGGCCACCATGGTTAGGTATGATTCACACTACATAAGTCATGGTTCACATGACATACTAAGCCATAATGTTTAGCTCAAAATCCTTATCCACCATGGCTTACATGTCATCTGAACAGGGTCACTGTTTGCGCCAACCTACTTAACACCGGCAGCAGACTTCAAGGGGCCCTCGGGCATGGTGCTGCCAACCTCCCCCTTTTAACAGCACAATCCTATGCTTGTCTACTCAAAAGTAAATCCTGTTTAAGTTTAGTGTCAGTTACTTCCAAGTAAGTGTTTACAGAATTTCAGCTTTAGATAATCTGCATTC
Organism: Anniella stebbinsi; assembly: GCA_029215795.1. NCBI lineage: Eukaryota > Metazoa > Chordata > Lepidosauria > Squamata > Anniellidae > Anniella > Anniella stebbinsi. The sequence continues at coordinate 84,894,855 of JARDYH010000005.1, read as the reverse complement.
CCTTATCAGAATTAAGTTCTTAGTCTCCAGTCCTTATGCAACTAAATACCATTGAGCACAGTGGGATTTATTTCAGAGTAAATAGGCATAGCGTTAGGCTGTTAGGCTGTATGATCTCCCACATTGCCTTGTTTCAGTAAAGTATTAAAACTAGAAGATGTGTTCCTCCTATTTCTTTTTATAGTTTGCCATAACTCATAGGATTAAGACTTAGAAACTACAGTTTTGTCAAATAGAAAAGAGCCAAATATGAATTACTCATAATCTTAAGTAATCAGAATAGAGGATTTGGGAAAATTCTCTCTCTCTCTCTCTCTCTCTCTCTCTCTCTCACACACACACACACACACACACACACACCTGAAATAAACATTATATGATATTTACAGATAAAACAACATAGTTCCCTTTAACCCACTTACACTTCCTTGCATTTAAAGCCTTGTCTTACCCCACCTTACAGTTCTCTGCCCTTAAGCAACATACTCTTTGCCCCAGTTTTTTAAAATCCATTTACCCGTTCCTAATCTCACACTAAACAGTAGGTATAAAGGAAAGTATAAAAAATAGCTTGATAAGAAACCCACAACACCTAATCTGAGCCAATGCAGATTAAAATAACTGGCAAAAAAATAGCAGCTAGGTGACCTAGAGTTGGAGTTCATGAAAACGACTTGGAGGTGCAGGTTTGGCAGAGAAGGCTTGCCTCCTGCCCACCTGCCAAAGCTTGCGATAGTTGGCACTTGCTAATCAAAGTTTGAGGACATCTGAACACTTTTATAATATAGTTTGTTTACGTTTCCTGGAGCCATTCTGTAAGTTCTGTAGCCTTTCACCTACTTTCATACTTTCAATTTTAAACTTGTTCAGCTCTCTAATTTGTTTCCTCAGTCCTGCCAATTTGCTTCCTGCTTGGCTGCCTATCTTACTTTCTCTTGCCAGTTGGCCAGGATGAGCTTTGCCTAAGAACCAACCTATGTAACTTCTAGGGGGGAAAGTTTGGATTTGATACAGGTTGAGTAGTTGTATTATTTATATTCATCAAATCCCATCCTCTGCTCTGACTGTTTTCTGTGGGGAATTTGGAAATACCAGAATTGTATTTCCATGCCTCCTTTTCTACAGGGAGTGAGGAATGTGTTGTGCTTGGACTGTCACCTGGAATGCAGACTGAGACTGCAGGTACTAAAGGCTCTGCATTGCCAAAGGCATCTGGGGAAGAGTTGAGTGAATGCCCCCTTTTCTGAAAGGAATATTTCTTGTATCTCATGGTAGTCTTTATATGTGCCATAACTAAACAGTAATGTTGCATGAGAAATTCTGATCTTTCTGAGAAAAGTAAACATAATCTCTTTCCATTCAATAATCAATGAGAGGAAGTGCATAAGTACAAAGGTAAACAAAAGTCAACTTTTTGTATTAACCTTTCTCTTTACCACTGGGTTTACACTAATGTCATGTGAAGGCTTGCATTTAAAAACAAATGCAGATTTTTGCATGGCATGGGAGTAAATATGAATATGTTTAAATTAGCAGGAAAATTGATAACAGTAATGTCAACAAAAAGTTCCAAGTCTTTTGTCAGTATGTAGTTAGTAAGATGTTGTTTTTGTGTGCTGAATAAAATGTTTATTACTTGTTGTTTTTAAAGTTAGGGTTTGCTTGCAGAATTATGGCTAAGGCGAAAGTCAACTAGACAAACTATGCCAAACCGATGAAATGTTAACTATCCCAACCTTACTAATTACCATGCCATGCTGACTAGTCCTACAATAGTACATTTCATCTCACGACTCCCCCTACAACCAGCTTCTGGCTGCTTTTCCACGTTTGTATACACAGCTATTTTTTGCCCTGAATCCTGTAAAAATCTCTTCAACCCTTGCACCTGCCCCATGCTTTCCCCCAGCCAATTGCCTTTTCCACTTAAATTAGTAGACAAATGCTTTGTGAAGCTAGGGGTTTGACAATTTATGCTGAACCCAATCTACAAGATATTTTTCCTGGAGAAGCTTTTCCTTTATGTAATGACCAGCCTGTGTACACGTTTTAGTAGGTATAGGATGGCTTGTGAACTTTGTATTGGAACTATATTTTTTAAAAAAGGTGGTCCAATAGTCCACCAGTTCAACTAGTTTGTTATCATATGTGCTCCTGTAAACACACATACAAACATGTACATGTTCTCAAGATATACATTTGTTAATGGACTTTTGACTTTGACCATAGGATGTCTGGCAGGAGTAACTGAGTGACTCTCACTCACTGGCTTTTTCAAGAACAGAAGAATTTATTAAACAAAAGCAAGAATTTAAAACGTACACTCATTAATCAGGAAAATTAACTTGGTATAGTGTTCATTAATCAAAATAAGAACACATATGCAAACATGCAAAAAACCCTTCAGTGGATGTGGAGAGAACTGGATTTTGGGAAAATTAGTTTACTTATAAGAGAATATGAAAAGCCATGCTGGATCAGACCCAGGGTCCATCTAGTCCATTTGTTGACCAGGAACCCACAATAGGACACAAGTGCCACAGCACCCTCCCAACAATGTTCCCCAGCAACTGGTGTACATAGGATTACTGACTCTGATACTGGGGGTAGCAGAGAGGCATCAGGACTAGTAGCTGTTGATAGCCTTCTCCTCCATTGATAGCCCTCTCAACAGCTGAATCCGAAGTCTCTGGTGCTTAAGGTAGACCATGGACAAGTAAACAGGCCAGCCTGATCTGCATTGAGCTTTTGAGTGTGAAGAGGATTAACTAAATCAGCATCCCTAGTAGTCTTGAGAAGGTTAAAAAAGGGTTTCAGGTGAGTGTTGGAAGAATGGGGTGGGGGGAGATTTGTCCTAATAAAAGGCAGTGTGCTCAAACTAATCCTGATGCACAGTCTCAGTAACAAAAGGGGATGAGGGAAGAGATTACCCAGTTATAGCCAGACACCCCAAAATTCTGCTATTTTTGACATGGAAAGGGAGCTCAAAACACATTCATTCCAATTTATAGCACTTTGTGTGCTTTCTCCAACCTTATTTGCTCCTCTTCCCAATGGACCACTACATCATCACATCTAGAGGATTTGCACAACTGAATTGGGATTAAAGAGGCTACAAGAGGGGGGAAAACAATGGAACCCCAGGTGCAATCCTTTCTACAGAGCCTAGTTGGGCAGTCTCAGAGAACAAAGAGGCCACTGGCGGGAGCACTGGTAGCAATGATGTCCTTGGTTCCCTCACCTTGCAGGGACTTGTCCTGAGGCCAGCTGGTGTTAGTGTGGGCAAGGAATCCCCCTCAGCCCAAACCCAACAACAAAAAGTAGCACATTTGGCATAGTTGCAGCCTTTATTGAACAGCCTCTGGGAGTTCTGAGAATAAACATAGAATGAAAATGTCAACCCGGTGTGCGGCCACTGTAAAGAAGGCAAACTTCATGTTAGGCATAATAAAGGAATCAAGAATAAAACTGCCAGTGTCATACTGCCTTTATACAAATCTCTGGTGTGACCTAGAGCTGGAAAAAGTGCAGAAAAGGGCAACTAAAATGATCAGGGGACAGGATCATCTCCCCTATGAGGAAAGGTTACAACAACTAGGATTGTTCATCTTGGAAAAAAGGAGGCCGAGGGGACACATGATAGATATGTACAAAATTATGCATGGTATGGAGAATGTGGATAGGGAAAGATTTTTCTCTCCCACAATACTAGAACCCGGGGTCATCCCATGAAGCTGATTGGTGGGAGATTCAGGCCAGATAAAAGGAAGTACTTCTTCACACAGTGCATAGTTAAACTCTGGAATTCACTACCACAACATATAATGATAGCCACCAATTTAGAGGGCTTTAAAAGGGGGCTGGATAAATTCCTGGAGGAGAAAGCTATCAATGGCTACTAGTCCTGATGGTCATGTGCTACCTCCGGTATCCGAGACAGTAAGCCTGTATGCACTAGTTGTTGGGCAACATGGGTGGGAGGGAGCTGTTGCACCATGTTCTGCTGGTTGACAGCTGGTTGGCCACTGTGTGAACAGTGCTGGACTAGATGGACCCTTGGTCTGATCCAGCATGGCTCTTGTGTTCTTATGAAACTATATTCTCTTAGAGGGAGGCCATAAGTGAATCTTGTAATGGATTATCTTTGTAAGAGCTGCCATGTGGGGATGTTTGTTAATATCACAACATATTCTCCTGTGCTAGAAACTGCAGTGTCTGTAATCTGAGAAATATGTCCAGTTCGTGAGAATCCCTGCATGACCATTAGTGTGACATACTGCTTCTGTAACTTTCCAGTCCAAGGCAAATGTGATGCATCCCACACTGTTATTTTATACAGTGAGATAATTTTGACTATAGTCTCTATGGAAAACCTGCATCTGTGTAACTAGAGTTGCAAGCTGTCCATGAATTCACTGAAACATTCTGGAGATTCAGTCTATATTCAAAGGCTGTTGGCTTGTTGTAAGTTGAATTTCATTTAGATTCACAGCTGTTGATTTTTCCATGGCTATTGCCATGATGCCTTAAAAATATGAAAAATCGTACTTTGGCCAAATCATTCTTCTGCCATGTTAAAGCAAAATTATGTATAATGTACTCTGATTAGATATTACTGGCTCAGAGAGTTAGAGTACTGGAACAAGAGGGCACTTTGCAGATTTTATTTATTATTTATTTGTTGTATTTATATCCTGCCTTCAAAGGAGCCCAAGGTGGCATATCCTCACAACAGCCCTGTGATGTAAGTTAGGCTGAGAGTCAGTGACTGGCCCAAAGTCACCCTGTGAGCTTCTTGGATGAGTGGGGAGTAGAACCCAGATCTCCTGAGTCCCAGTCCAACACCCTAACCACTACACCACACTGGCTCTCAAAATCCTACACCCATTTACCTGAGAATAAATCTTGTTGAGCTTGCATCTGAGTAGGCATGTATAGAATTGCACTGTTTGTTCTGTGCCATTATTAACATTTTGTTCCCTTCCTTAATGTGAGAGCTACCAGGCTATAGAAGGTAGTCATGTTGCAATTACTTGTCCATTCTGGAACTGTGATTTTTTCATATGAAAACCTCTTTTAAAAATGCTGAAATTGATGTGGGGTTCTTTTGGGGATAGGTTACACATGTGCAAAGCATTTGCTTTTATTCTCCATGCAATCCTTTCAGGGTACAGGGTTACTTGGTGAAACCTCAATGTGAACTGGTCTGTATGTAGGATTGGACCACATATCTTTGGCTATGGCAGCTGCCAAATGCTATGTCTCTGTGTTCATCCAGGAATGGCCCTTTATATACCTCCTTCAGTGACTTCAGAAGACTGTTTATCTCATCCTGAACATGTATGTAAAATTAACAAGGATGTGCTATTTCTATTGCAACTATATAAGAAGCTGGTAGCCTGTATTATTTGAGTCACATCATGTGGCAAATTTTACCATATTCCCACTATCTTAAATTTTCAGTCTACAACAGATTTATGTTTCAACTTTAGCTGAGTGCCCCATGGTAAGTTATTAATAATGTTGACCCAACAGCATGATGAGATTTTATCCAGGGTGCACTTTTCAGTGCAAATTTACACAGAAGTAGAGTTAAAATGTATTCCTCCAAGGATAATTGCATAATTCCCTGAATTTCAGCCACTAAAACACCTAGGACAAAAGATATTCTCCAAAACCAACTGAATACTTGATTTTAGGATGATGATGATGATTTAGTTTGAGCCAGTGTGAAATGTTGGGGTGAAATATTTACAGCAGAACTGATCCAAGGAAGCAGCTTTAAGTGCCCACATAGAGTATTATTTCTGAAAACCAAAAAGAACCTGGGACAAAATAAGACCCCAAGACTTTTGTTGATTTTTGTCATTGGGCTGCTTTTCCCCCTAGCCAATGGAAAGAATTGGGGTAAAAACAATGCCCCATGTAACATGTGTAACCACACGTAAGTCTTTCTTTTGGGGACATTTACTACATTTGAATGTGGCTTGGGGATAGTAAAATACCCAAATAAACATTTATGGTGGTTTGTTTGGTTTTATTCCATTGAAGGCTAAGTGGCAGCCACATCCTGAATAACCATCTATATCACATCTTGTTAATAAGCTGTTATCTCACATCACCTAGGCTGACCAGATAAAATCCAGGTCAGGGCTCATGTAACTTTAACAGTTGTAGAGAAAAGGGAATTTCAGCCAGTGTCATTTGTATGCAATTAGTTCCTGGTGATATTCCCTCTTCATCATACACTATACATACACTATACTAGAGTGACCATATACAAAAGAAGGCAGGGCCCCTGGAACTTTAACAGTTGTGATGAAGAGGGAATTTCACCAGGAACTAATTGCATACAAATGCCACTGGCTGAAATTCCCTTTTCTCTACAACTGTTAAAGTTACATGAGCCCTGACCTGGATTTTATCTGGTCACCCTAACATCACCATCAGCAATGCAATACCCTTCTAATCTCTGTGGCTTTATTCAGTATCTGGGATGAGAAGTAGCAGCTCAGGACTGTCAGGATCTGATTTGCCATATACAGCTGTGGGTGGCTTCCATCAGCTGAATGATCATGCTGGCAGGGAATAGTGAATGTGCATGTGTGTGAAAGAGGGAGAGAGAGATCTGAAATATTTTCTTCATGTTCGGTGAAGGGCTTGGGAACTGCAGCCAGATTGCCCTTCCTTACTGCTCCCAATATTTTACATGTTCTGCCTGAGAAATAGCATTGAATTTAACCTTATAGATGGCCTTCAGCCTAGCCCAGTGAACTTCAGTAACCTTGCTTAGATGGTATTGGAGAATGAAAATAGCTCTCACATGAGATGGTTTGCTATATTCAGTGCTGAATCAGTCCCAAGCAACACTGCTAAGCTACACTACAATTCTAATTGCTGTTGAACTAAATGGACACTTTGGCCCCCTCCACAAGGATGCGCTTTTGCACCCGGTTCCGCGATTATGCGCATTATCGCGGAGGCGCTTTTACTCCTAATCCCTCTGCACCGGAGGCGGCGAGAGGCGGCGAAGCGCATTAATTCATGTCCAAAAAGCGCTTTACAAGCAGTTAATGCGCGTAATCGCTTGTTCACACCGCGAAAATGCGCTTTAACGGCCGGAGCAAAATAAAAGTCGCTATTTAACGCGCGTTCGAAAATGCGCATTATCGGGGAGATAACGCGCCTGTACGCCCGTTTTGCGCTCCGTGCTTGTGGAGGTAAATTTTTTAATGAGCCTTCAAGGCTCATTAAACGTCTCGTGTGGAGGAGGCCTTTGTTTACATGGCAGTGGCACAACTTCACCTCTGCAAACACAACATTTTGTGGCAATCAGTATAAACAAACCATAAGAATGCTATTTGTGTTTGTAACAAAGGATGGTTTTCCCATGTGATAAATATGAATCTCAGACTCTGCTGTTCTGATAGGTGTCTGTTTTAAATTCTTGTTAGAAAAGAATATGCACATGATTCCAAAAACATCTTGGCTTGGATCCTAACTTTCCATGAACGGAACAGAGTTCGTATTCGTAGAACAGGGCTGGCCCACCACCTTCTTGCCTCTGCACTCCCCCCCACCAAATCTGTCCCTGGCGTTTGGGGGGCATTTGGGTCTGCAGAAGGAGGGGGTTGGTAGAAACCTCTCCCTTATATGAATCAAGGAGCAATGTACAATCCAAGCCACTATGTTTGCTTGTATCTGGGATGCTGCAATATTGGCATTTAACTCTTACAACATGCGACTCTTGAGAATTATCAGTTATCTCTTCTTCTACTGTGGATTAGATACAGCCTTCCCCAGCTGGATGTTTTGGACTTCAACTTCCATCAGCTCCAGGCAGTATGGCTAATGGTTAGGAATGCTGGGATTTGTAGTTCAAAACTTCTGAAGGGCACCAAATTGGGGAAGGTTGCACTAGAACATACAGAGTTCTGCATTCAGTAATTCTGTTCCTTCCTCCTGTCACCCCACTCCACACACCAAACCTTATCTGGATCAACAAAGAAAAGGTTAGTTCTACATAGGTGCTCTCAATATTGTGTTTGTTTATTTATTACATTTCTATACCACCCACTAGCCGAAGTTTTTAGACAGTTGCTGAACATGAAAAAGCTGTATGATCCATTCTCTGTTCTTGTGCAAGATAGCTAAAAAGAGACCCAGTGGCTGGGTTCACATAACATGACAACCCACACAGAAGGTTGAGTATGGGTTGAAACATGGGTTGTAATTGAAACATGGGTTGTGTGAACCAAGCCACACTAACAAACCATGGTTTGTCAACCATAAACAATCCATGATGAGAACCCATAGCTCATTATTGGGTTGTGAACTATAGGTTGTTCATGATTAGTTTGCGAAGCTGGGTTTACACAGCACAATGGCCCATGCTTCAGCAACAACCTACGATTCAGCCACAACCCACACTCTCTTTTGTAAGTGGCAGGGCCTCCACCAGGACCCCAGCAGGCTGGATGGGAAAGCCTCATGGACCTGATCCAGCCCACAGGCCAGAGGTTCCCCATCCTTGGTATAGACAGATTTGAGCAAGATGAACCAATGATCTGACTCAATATAAGGCAGCTTCCTATGTTCCTATTTCTTAATCTACTGTTCTGCGTTGGAATTCTTGGGTCCATGATTACTGAAGCAGAAAATCGATAGTAATTTCCTTTAATTCGTGAACATATTAATCACAGTAGAAGTGCCATCTGTGTTGTCCCCTGTAGTCGTACAATGTCATCGACATTTTCAAGATGAACATAGAAAGCTGCTTTACACCAATTTAGACTATTTGTCCATCTTGCCCAGTACTTCCTGCTCCGATTGGCTGTGACTCTTCAGGATCTCAGGCAGATCTCCAGGATCTCAGGCACCTGATACCAGATCCTTTTAACTAAAGATGCCAGTGATTGTACCTGGGACATTCTACATGCAAAGCATATAAACTACCACAGAACTACCAAGAAGATGATTGTGGAGTTAGGGGCTCCCTGGGACAAGAAACCACCATGTCTCTTCAGTCTTGATGAATGCCAATATCTTGCAAGGGCATGAGTGGACAGTGTGTTGTCTGTGTGGGACAATAAATTCTAATCATTGCTCAGTCCATGAGCTTCTCTACAGGAGGGATTTATTGCACGCTCATGGTTGGCCACTCAGGATTGTGGGTCCTTTACATGATGGTGTCAACCTCCAGGACATCTTCCGTGCTTTTCCCCAGTAATCTCGCCTTTTAAAACATGGAGATAAATCCATATTTAAATTATCGTGGGACTAATTCTGCCACCGGATGGCGCTCTTTCAGCTAGCAGGATAGCATTGCCCAAAGGGGAAGTTTGCAATCCAAAATCACATGGTCGCTGTTGATCACTATCTAAAGGAGCCCGTAGTGAATGTGGAAAGACCTGAGAAAAAGCCTAGTATCAGTGCTTTTTTCCCCCCTCTTAATGTAGAGACTCCCCATGTCTCGTCGTTTCGAATGAAATGATTCAGAGATTGTATGCCAAAAGCAGCAGCCAAAGGGTAGCAAAGGAGTCTTGGGGCAAGGAGGAGAAAATGTGTGGGACCCACTCTGATAGAGTTTGTTCTACTGCTACAGACCCCTCAGCTGCCACTGCTTTTGAGTTAGTGTGCCAGCCAGTTTACTTATTGCTCAGAGGAGGGAAGAAAAACAGGGTTTGACATATGGGTGAGCCATGCAGCCCATGGGGAAAATGGCAGGCTCTTGGATTGCAGAATGCTTCTGCTCCTCAATCCACATTCTTCAGTGCCATTCCCTAGTCTTTTGTTTCTTGCCTGTTTAATGAAGCTTTTAATCTCTCTGGGCTGGGGACCATGTTACTTCTGCATACCACACAATCCCTAGAATATAGTTGGTTCTAAATCAGGGCATGTACTTGTGCTGTTGTTTCTGAGAATGCTTCAGATTCTGGAAAACTGATAGGTCTATAGGTTGGCTACACAAAATTGGAACCCCCTACAACTAGATTTTTTTTGGTTCTCTAGTGCCTCCAGGTGGCCCACACTGACATAACTTAAAAGAAATGAGTGAAACGATTAGGACTCCTTTGTGTTTTTAAATGTAGGTCACATCTAATGATAGTGATGATGGCAAAGGAAACTACAACAGAATATGCATACGTATTCCTATATGGCAACTTGACAGATAAGTTTGTTTTCATCTATATAGATTTCACAGGTGTGATTTCTAAATCTTTTTTTGGACCCATTTCTTCGTACACTTAACACCAAATTGCAAGTATTTTAAGTTATTTATTTATTTATTCAAAACATTTCTGTCACAAAGCAGCTTACAACAATTTAAGCCTAGGCATATGCTGTATTGTATGGGGAAGAAGATGTATTAAATCTAAAGAGATATTTCTAAAGAGATGTATTAAATCTGTATTAAAAAGTAGTATGTGTGAGATATGCCCAAAATGCTGCAGTATATCCCCACTCCCTAAGAAGAGCACTCTTGTTCACGGCTCCAGACAGCCTGCATTGTAGGGCTATTCAGGCCTTAGCAGTGGGGTGAGTGTCAGGAACAGGAAAGAATCAATACACTTTCTCTCCCCTACCCTGCACCTTCCCCTGATGTGCAATATAGAGCTAGAGGATTGTCAGTCCCAAACCTGAGTATTCTGATAGCTATATAGCAAGGGGGGGCAGGAGCAAGGGAGCAGTTTTGGAGATAGGAAAGGCATCCTCCCCACCCTGATTTCCCCCCTTTCCGGATATTTATTTATTACACTTTTAGACCACCCAATAACCAAAGTTCTCTGGGTGGTGTACAAGTAAAATATATAAAATAAAATCAAAAATAAAATCTAAAAATAGCACAAGATAAAATTACACAACGCAAAATCGGCAACAGAGAGTAAAAACAGTGTAGCAATAACAACCTACGTATGCCATCAGCAAAAGATAAAACTGTGGACTAAAAGCACTGAAATAGTTCTTTAAATGGCTGGGAGAATAAAAAGGTCTTCAGCAAGGGGTTGAGAGGACCATAACGTAGGTGCCAGGCGACCCCCTCAAGTTCAGGTTGGAGTGAGTCCATTCTCCCTTTTCCTCTGCTCTCCATTTTACTTTTTATGAGGAGGTGGTTTAATTGGCATACAAACATTCTGTGTCTCAAACTGCTCTTAGCCATAGATTCGATTTGTAGATTCACCCAAGCTCCCATAGCGGGTATGGGGCTGTACTAGCCAGCTCCCACCCCTTCAGTTTCCACCCATTCCATATTGAGTGGGATGGTCTGAAGGGGGCTTCTCTACACATTCCCTTGAAAGTGTGTATATGCCTCCGCTCAATCAGGAACTCTAAAAGGGGCTTCTACAGATGCCCTCTCACTCAATGCAGGAAGGTTGGGGGTGGAATAGAAGGTGATGGGGACATTGAAGTGGAGACTATTAGATGAAATTTTATTAAAATACATGTGCAAAGCCAAATTTGCATTGTTAAGCAAAATACCATATGTCCTGATGGAGGCCGTTTTTCTTTTTTTGAGAAAGGATGCAAGACATGTTTGCCTTGTAGATTCTCGCTATTTCCTTCTAGTATGCCTATTAATCAATTTTTCTTTCACTCATCCATAAAGCTGGTTCAAGAACAGCAGTTTGAATCTATCAACTGAAGTCAACATAAAACAAAATGGTTTCTTTAAATGACTGAGATTTGTTAATCCTAGATACAGAAGCAATAGATATTTTCAAACTCTCATTTTTATCTGAATCATCATCATGCTGAAGAATTTGACTCTGGTGTTCAGTTCTCCAAATTAGATTTTGTTTAGAGCTCTATTTGGTGAAAGGGTAATGTGAGGCCTTAGCAGATAGACTAAGCAAGAATTTAGGGAAATAATTTTAGATGAAAACATTGAATTTGGATCTCTAGGTAACGGTACATCTTTTCAAACATTTTCCTCACAGAGACTGCATTCTAATACATTATTGTTTGGTCATTTGAGAAAATGGGTCATATGTATTACATGCAAGTTAAAATGCTAAAACTCTCCTTTCTCTTGCAGTGGGATCTTGTCTGTGACAACGACTGGAAATCACCCCTAACTACCTCTTTGTTCTTTGTGGGTGTACTGATTGGATCCTTTATATCTGGACAGCTGTCAGACAAGTAAAGTGCTTAATAATACATGTCTGTTTTTATACACAACTCTTAAAATTAAGTCAGAGCTAAATTTTCTGGCTTGCAGTGGGTTTGGTTGATTTCTAATTTGATGACACCAATGTTGCTGTCACTTTTCTTGCCATTTCTCAACTTAGTATGGCAATGAGAGCTTAACAGAGCTTTACTCTGGCTCTAGAATTGTGTTATGTTTTTAGTTAATCGTGAAGTATGGTCTGCCCTTCTTTCTATTTTTTGATTAATATTGTATAACAACATTATGTGAAACAGTAATTTGAATGATGCCGTCTTTTCAGCTGTGAGCAATTTGAAATAATCGAGATGGCACCCAAATTAGGCAGCCAGCAAAACAAAACACATTTTGATATTTTAACTGATATATCAGATGAACGTATTAGAAATATGAATGATACCATTTTGATATTGTGGAGAAATTAAAACAAAGTTTCCTTGTGATGTGTTGCTGACTACATGAAGTGTGGCCTTTGGTTTAACTTGCTTTCTTAGCAATCTGTTCCTATGCATATTCTTCATTGATTGGAACAAAATGTGATGAATATATTCAGGATATAATTGTAATTTTATCTTTGAACATTGAAACATATTGGTCCAACCACACTTTTTAACTTTTACTCTACTGATATTTTCATCATCACATTAGCAATATGGGCCTATCAAAGCCTTGCTATGTCTAATGTGGCCTAATTCAGAATAAGGCTTGTTTTCCACTTCCACTAATGGGGTTGGATCTAGTACTTACAACCTATGAGTGGAACTCTGCTCGTGGGATGCCCCCACTGGAGATAGACGTGATTTTCACTGATTCCCTCTTCCTGAAAAGCTACTCTAGAGGGTCGTGGGACCCTCCAGAACAGCGTAGCACTGCCGCTGGGAGCTGCAGGGGTAAAGGGCAATTGGCAAAAATCATTCTCCTCCTACAAACAGGAGGAGTCTGGATCCAAATTGATTTTCGGGTTTGGAGAGGGGGTGGGCTTCCTTAGCTGGGTTTACCACAATGAAGTGTGCCTTGTAGCATACAATCTGCTCTACAATGTACAACAGTGTACAGTGTACATCTTTTCCGGGGTGCCAAGCAGTCACCTAATAATCTGAAGAGCAACTTTCAAACCTGTTTTTGATTGCTTCTCTTTAACAAAAACATTCAAAAGTATTAGTTCACAAAGTGTAAAGGTAGTGGGGACAAAGGTTTGTATCCAGAGAAACAATCTTATAAGGTAGGTTAGATTGAGAGATGGGAACTTGCCCATCTCGCCCAAACCAATCCACTGAGCTTCATGAGTGAGCAGGGATTTAAACCTAGGATTCTTGCATATAACCAAAGCATCTTTCTATTTTCTCCAACACCACAGCCTCCCTTTCTTTCCTTGCATGTCATCATGTCTACGGTAGACTTTTAAGTTTACAGGCAGTGACCATGGCTGGCGGGAAAAAGAAGCCACCATGCTTCTTTTCCCTACCCCACATGTGCTGCTCGCTTGCCCATCATTCTCCTAATTACCCGTGCTTCCTGTCATCTGAACCCATGGCTTGTTGCAGTGATTAAGCCACCCCCGCCACAGAACTTGCCAGGTTTGAACAAAATGGCAACTCGTACCGCAGTGTAGGTAATTAGAGAAACTGCAGGGAGCAAGCAGCACACTCAGGGTAGGGTAGCTTCTTTTTCTCCAGTGATTGTTCGAACTCAGCCTATGTCTGGTTCTATGTGTGGCACCAAGCTGTTGTAGCTGCTTGGGGAGAAAAATACCTTCTCTATTTATAGCCCTTATCTTAGATTGTAGTTGGCAGGAAACTACATGACCTCCCTTATCCTTGTCTCACAGGACCACAAAAATAGGTGTAGGTTGAAGACTGGGCATGTTTTGTTGGCTATTGCTCCCAGGAAAAATCCCTGGCAGGAGAGACCAGTGGCAGGTGCAAACCCTTGGCTGGCCAAGGTGAAAGGAAGCAAGTGGCCTACCAACCATTCACTTCCCTGCAGCTGAGCAAAAACTGACACAATCAGTATGGGGTCTAAAGGAAAAAGTTTACTCGCTGCCCTCCCTCTGCCTTTCAGCCCTAGACCCGTTATGGAACTAGAGCTCTGTGGATTCACGGGGTGAATGCAGCTTGATGTGTTCATCCCCTAAACTTAATTTAAGCCCTTTCAAAGGCCCCATGGTTGAAAAGGAGGGAGAGCAACCTCACTGCCACATTTTGACTCTGAAACCATCACATAGGCTAGGTGAGGGGACTCTGCGGAGGCCCATTTCATGCCCCAAGGACATTTGGGACACAGCACTAGCCTCCACACAGTGTCCTTGTCCACCAGACAAGGAACATTCTGGTAAGGAAAAAATATTCGGCCTCTATCTAACTGCACCCTTTTCACTTCAGTCTATTTGGTAAGAACTAATGTAAAGAGAAGCCAAGGATAAGAGAGGAATATCTTGGATAGTGGGACAAGAACAAGAAGGGGTCTTTGAAAATTCACCAATATTTATTCCCACAAATGTGATCCTTTCTTCATGTATCTAAAGTGGAGGTGTTATTCCAAATGTTTGAATGACTGTTTTTGAAACAGCCATTCAAACATGCCTGTAAGTCTAAAGAAAATTGGTACATTGATTAGTTGATCCTTGCTGTTTTAATGTCTTCATAAAGTCCCCCTGATTTTTTTTTTAATCTTTGTCCCATGGTAGGTTTGGTAGGAAGAATGTGCTGTTTATAACAATGGCGGTCCAGACTGGCTTTAGCTTCCTCCAGGTCTTCTCAACGAGCTGGTTAATGTTTTCCATCCTCTTTCTCATCGTTGGATTGGGGCAGATCTCTAATTATGTAGCAGCATTTGTACTTGGTATGTAACCATCTGAAGTGGAGCAGATCTTTCTCAATATCATTACTCAATGGGTTGCCTATCTTTTTTATGCCCACCTCCCTAGCAGCATTGCCAACTTTGCTAAGCAGAACATAAGTTTGATTTTTTTAAAAAAATTCTCCAATAAAGGGAAAAACTGATGGGTTATTTTAGAAATAACCCTAACATGCTACCATTCAGTCTCAAACCTGCATTTAACATGCAGACCTAGTATACAAAACTAAAGTAATCACACTATATAAAACATCTTAAACTGTTCTAAGGTTTCTAGCATGTTCTGTCATTACTGTCCACTATATGCTAAGGGAGCCTTCCCCAGCCCTCCAGATGTTTTAGACTTCAACTCCCATCAGCCCTAGCCAGCACTCCCAATGGTCAGGAGTGCTGGAAATTGTAGTCCAAAACATCTGGAGGGCACCAGGGTGGGGAAGGCTGTGCTAAGGTTGCCACCCAGTTCCTCTTGGGCACAGCAGACACAAATGCTAGGATTACCAGAGGGCCCACACAGCTTAGTGGAGCCCTGGTTCTGCCCCTGTGCCCCCCAGTATGTGCTGCGCCATTACAAGAGTTGGGACTCTGTACATGTTTCTCTTTAGTCCCATCCTGCCCTTTCTGCTTTGCTTGGTGTAAGACTTTGTGCTTATGTAGCATACACTAAGCTGGGCTGGAAACAAGATCTGGACTGGAGTAAGGGAGGCACTCACGGGTTCCCAATCTCCATAATGGGCTGGAGTCTGCCTGGAAGGGATGGGGAACACAGAGCTTTACTAAGCTATGATAGTCTCTCCATAAACTTTGTGCATTGTGCCCTATGGCTTGTGCACAGGCCATTTGACTTCTGTTGAATTAAACAGGATTTAAACAGCATAATGGCAAAACAAAACTTAACGTAGGAAATATGTGAATGCTTCTCCCAAAACCTTTTTTATTTTTATATTCTTCTGGAAAGGTGTCAGAGATGCATTCACAACATCTCCTACATCATGATTCATTTGTTTGAAACCATGCAAAGATAGGTGCATAAAGTGTCTGCAACTATTAGGCTGTGAATTCTTTGCTAATCAATTAATCTTTTTATTGTGTAGCCGATGGCTACACAAAATTCATCAATATCACTTCTGAAGGCTAGACCATCTCTATGAACGATACTTAGATATACTGCAGTCTCCCACCCCAAAATGTTATTAACTATTATCGGAAGCATATTGTCATGGAAGGAGCAGATTATTTAGCATTCATAAATTTATTTATGTATTTATTTATGTATTATATTTCTATAGTACTAAATAGCTGAAGTTCTCTCAGTCATAATAAACTAATTCACTATGAGCCCAAATACTCCCCTTGATCCATGATCAGATATAGAACTGAAGGCATATCTCTTACATCGGAGGAAGATGCAACAATCCAGGGCTTGGGTTTTCTTGCTTAAAAAACCTCTTATATAGTCTTGTTGTTTTTTAAGTTACAATGCTAATCCATGCACACTTGTTTTGAACAGGCACAGAAATTCTTGGTAAATCAATCCGAATTATATACTGCACGTTAGGTGTTTGCATATTTTATGCATTTGGCTACATGTTGCTGCCACTGTGTGCTTACTTCATCAGAGACTGGCGGATGCTGCTAGTGGCTCTTAGTATGCCTGGACTTCTATACATTCCTCTGTGGTGGTGAGTATGACTTACAATAAGGGTGTTTATGTTTTTAAAGCCCCACCAAAACTAATATCAGCTAATGCCCTTAGTTGGGAAGCTCTAGTTGACCTAATGAGATTTACAATTGTACCTCAATAATCAATCAATCTTTATTGACAGTCAACAGACCATTTTCCAAAGTAAAGAAAAACAAACAGTCAACATGCTGATTAAACAGTAAACAGTATACATATCAGTGTCCAAATATTGTTAGGAGGGATTACAGTCAGACGGCCATTTGGTATCTACAACAGATAGCAAGGTGAATAAATTTTGATACTTGTATAGTGACATACTTGTTATTGCCCTGAAGGAGACTAATCATCATAGACTCCATAGAGCGACCGGGGAGACCCTGTGTAATTGGTCGCAGTAAAGCATTTCTGATCTCATTATAAAAGTTGCAGCAGAATAGGACATGTACAATTGACTCAACCTCAGTATTATTACATGGGCAGCATCGATTTTCCACTGGTATCTTTTTATATCTACCCTCAAGCAATTTGGAGGGGAGAGCATTGAACCTAGCCAGGGTGAATGCTTTCCTGTACTTGGGGACAGTTAACCATTCCAGGTACGCCATTTCACCTTTACCAGCGTAATCTAACAGACCCAGCGTCACAGGGGAACATGGGCCTCGGGCAGCTCCCTGAAGCTCCTGGAGATCTATATCGACCAATCTCTGTTTGATAATCTGTTTGGCACTTCACAGGTCTAAAAGAAATAGATGCGGGAGGGAAAGCCCGAGCGTAGTGACCCTCTGGACCAACGCTTTGGCCCAGGGAGATTCAAAAGAATCCAGCAAAACCTGGGATGCCAGAGAGTTGGGGGTAAGGGTGTGATACTGGCGGAGCCAAAATTGTAAAGTGAGGTTCCAAGCTAGGCAACTCAGAGATCTTAAACCAGCCTCCAGGTTAAGTGCGGGACCAGACACACACCTTGGAGCACCCAGTATTAGCCTTAGGAATAGAGACTGGACGCCCTCAAGGGAACCCTTTGACAGTGGAAACCAGATAGGGGCCCCAAACAAGATCTGTGAGACCAATTTGGCTTTATATACCCTGATAACGGCTGGCACAAATTTAACCCCTTTTAAGTAAAAAAAACGAGAAAGTGCCCCCACTATTTGTTTGGCTTTGGCCTTGGCATATTTGCAGTGTACATTCCATTTTAGGTTTTCTTGAAACCAAATACCCAAATATTTGTAGGCATCCACTTGGGCTATTCTGCTGCCCCCCATAGACCAAGAGAACCTTATTTTGCTCTTGGCAAAAACCAGCACTTTTGATTTTTGGTAGTTGATTGTTAGTTTATTTTTGTCGCAATATTCTGCAAAGCCATTTAAGAGTCTCTTAAGACCCAGACGGGTCTGCGATAGCAGTACTGCGTCATCTGCATAAAGAAGGATACTCACTTTCAGTGGTCCAATCTTGGGGGGATGGGATTGTAAATCAGTGAAGCTGGGAGGTCAGCCAAAAACAGATTAAATAGGATAGGCGCTAAGACACATCCTTGTCTGACACCCCGAGATGAAGTGAATTTGTTGGTAAGGTGTCCCAATTTACTGCACCGAGCCTGAGCAGATGTGTTATGGTATAGAGACTGTATCAGAAATAATAACCTACGTTCAATGGATAGCTGTTCTAATTTACTCCAAAGGAGGGGGCGTGAAATGGAGTCGAATGCCGATTTTAAATCAATGAAAGCAGTAAATAATTTGCCTCCCTTCGGTGCTGTATATTTGTGGGCCAGATGGATCAAAGCCAAACAATGGTCATTGGTAGAGCAGCCAGCTTTAAACCCGATCTGTTCACTACCCAGAATATCCTTGTTCCGGATCCATTCATTCAATTTGATCCTCAGGGAACTGGCATAAAGCTTCCCAATTATAGACAAAAGACTTATGGGCCTATAGCTATGTGGATCGTTCTTGGGACCCTTTTTATAGATTGGGATAACAAAAGCCCTCCGCCAAACCGCGGGGACTTGTCCAGTTTTATTTATTATGGTAAAAAGAGAGGCTAATAGTGGCGTCCACCAGCTAGTATTACTTTTCAGCATCTCTGGTGGAATCCCATCCGGACCCGGGGCTTTACCCAGTTTTAGCTGAGTTATTAGATCCTCTATTATAGTGGGATCAACATCGGGCCATTCAGGAGTATCCATAGGCAGTGCAGGGGTCACGTTTGTCGTCTGTTCATCACCAAGAACCTCACGAAAGTGATTTTCCCAGGTAGCGGCAGCTATGTGACATTCCAAGTTACCATTCCCAAGTGCACCCGACACTATTTGCCAAAAGGTTTTGCTGTTGTTAGTGATTGAAGCCCTATTAACAGTTGCCATGACTCTTGCTCTGCCTTGTTCTTTTTCTGTCGCAGCAACTTCTTGTAGTTTTTCTTTAGGTCATAATACAGGCCAGGGAGTTGCCGCTCATTGTTATTTCGATAGAGAGAGTAAGTGGCCTGCAACCTCCTCCTTAAATTGGCACACTCCCCATCAAACCATTTGTTGCAAGAGGAGTTTTGACCTTTTGAAGTGCTGGAGTTATTTTGGAGAAAGAAGTACAAGGTTTGCATCAGCTCCTCAAAGGCTGAAATACTCAACTCCGGGGACTTGGCTGCACAGATCTGATCGATGCTTTTTAAGCAATCGGAAGAGCAGGCCAGCTGGTTAAAAGCTTGTGCCGTTTCATTTGTCCATTTAATTTTTTTTAAGCTTGAAGTGAGAAACTGACTAGACAAAAAGGGGTCTTGGGCTCCCAGCCGGATAGGCCCTGAAATAAACAGCTGGAGCTCTAAGGGTAGGTGGTCACTTTCCAAGCATTCAGCAACTCTGAAACTGCATCCCATGGCTTCCAGATATTTATGGACTACTATGTAGTCAATCACGCTAGACCCCCTAGAAGAAATATAAGTGAACTCACCCCATCTGTCATTATTGGCACGTCCATTCATGATGGCCATATCGTTTTTAAATACAAACTGGAGCAAACATTGCCCTGCAAGGTTAATAGTAGAGTCCTTGGAGTGACGAAGGTTTACTCCAAATGAACCTTTACTTATTGGAGAATTGGCACAGCATATTACCGGGTCTATCAGGTATGTACCTGATCTTGCGTTTAGGTCTCCCGCCAAAATGGGGTATGCATGAGGATATTTGGACGTTAGTTCTGAGAAAAAACACTCAGTTTTAAACCAGGTTGCCATGGTAGACACCTTACAAGTTGAAGGCACAAAATACGCATTAAAGACCAGAAGTGTCAGTTTAGGGGCTCTCAGCTCCAAAGCCAGGGCCTGTATTAGGGAATTACAGTTGGGTAGTTCAGTTACTCTAGCATCGAGAGAAGATGAAATTAAAAAGCAGAGCCCCTGACAGTCTCTACCCTTGCCTTTGTTAGACAGTGCGGGGAGACAAAATGATAAAAACCCTCAATAGTTCTTACTTGGGGGCTTTAATTGAAATAGCAGGTAGTGTCGGGTAACGTATTACTTATTTGTGGGTTAACTTATTGTGGGTTATCTTAAGTGGATTAACTCATTACTTATTTGCTACCACAAATGGTGCTGTTCCCCCAAAATGGCTAAGGTGGACTGGATTCTCAAGGGAATGAGGATTAAAAAAGAAAGAAAGCAGTTCTCTTAAGGATAGCAATAAATATGTGCTAGGATTTGCATGTAGAGTGAACTAACCACAAACACACCATGTACTAAATTAAAAGAGACATTCTGACACAAGTCACAGATGTTTCGAAAAGAAAAAGACCAGCAAGAGAGAACCAGCATTAGAATTGATAAATGTGCACCCTCATATCAAGATTATGTTAGTGTAGCCCAGGCCTCATCCAAATTTCACAATTTTTATTCCTGGCTTTATTGTGACAATAAAGATTTAGTATCATGAATCAGGCTCAAAGTATTCACTGTTTATTCACTGTGCATTTATTCCGCCTTGAGCTGTAACTTCTGCTATATATTTCTAGTTCTTTCCATGATAAAGCAGTATCCTGACTTTAAATCATTCATACTTAACAGTAACCTTCCCATCCAAGTTATGGGTATGGTGGTATAAGAACAAAATAAAAATGATCATAGGTCCTCTTATATTCTAAGGTTCTGTACTGCACACATACAAGGCCGGTCTCAAATAAATGTATCTGTCATGACTACCGTGATCCTTAACCTATTTTAGATTGCTGGTTTGCTTTTTGAAAGTGCATCCACACATCGCATCCTAGCCGTTTTAACTTCTATGGTTTCTCTGAAGGAACACTAACAGTGCAAGCCTATACATGCCTACTCAAAAAGTTCAATGGGACTTACTCTAGGTCAGTAGTTATAGGATGGTTTGTTGTTTTATGAAGACTGCTAAAATGTGCTAGGCTAGGCGTCAGTAGCTCTTTCCTACAATTACAGTTCTTGGTGTTCTTTGGGAGGCCCTTAGAAAGCAAGCCCATGAGCTAAAATGAACTAATAATTTAGAGAGCAATCCTCTGGACAGCATCTGGGGCACCATAGGATGCTGTGGATTTCCTCCTCTGCACTCATAGACAAAGCCACAAGCATGTACGAGCATGGATCCAATCATAGATCTTCTCACCTTCCCAGGTGCTATGGGAAGCTTCTCTTACAAGGTTGCAATGGCCACTCTGAAGACTGCATATAGTACATTTAAGGGTTTTCCAAAATTATTGATTTATTCAAAGATTTTTTATCCAGCTTACAAAATTTAATATTTCCATTTAATATTAAATTACACATTTCAATTTATATTTACTATTTCATTATTTAGCAAAACAGCCAATTTGTTTATTTTATTTTATTTATTTATTATTAATACTAATCTGCCTCTTAATATAATAAAATCTCTAAGCAGTTTAGATAAAACAATATTAAAAGCACAGGTTAAAATATACTATTAAAATCAGTTTCATCTATAATAACAATAAAAGCAATCCAAAACAAACTGGAGCATGATAAATTACGATTTCTTACAAACAGAGAAAGTTTGTTTAAACAAGTGTGTTTTCAAAAGACATTGAAAACATGCCACAGTGTTTAATAAAATAGCTTAAAGCCATCAAGCTGGAAATAACCTATGCATGGAAGGTCATGGACCTTTGTGCATTCGTAACACATTTGTCCAATCCTTGATCGTTGTTTTGGAAGGAAAGATTCATAGGAATTTGGTGTATATCACCTATTTCGCACTTCTTGTTGTATGCTTTGTATGGACCCCACTGTGTTTATTTTGTGTTTATCAACTGTGTGAACAATCACCTCCTTGATTTTCCTTTCCTCCATGAATCTTATGTTCTTCTCCCGTACAAGAGGTCCACCATCCTTTCCAAAATTCCAAAGATAAATATATATATATATATATATATATATATATATATATATATATTCTGGCTCCTGTTTGTCATCTTTAGTGTCTCTAATCTGGGATCTGGTAATACTGTGTACCTTATCTCCATCATGCACTTCTGTGGCTTTTGAAGGTCACTTTATTTTGTGGGGGCATTTTCAGTTCTTTGCAAGTTTGAAGCATGCAGAACTAAAGCTCTCAATGTGGTGAGCAGGAAGAGTCAAACTCGCAAGCATGATGTTGATCCTATTGTTGAAATCCACACAATACAGATAGATGCTGCTGTATTTTGCCCCTGCGTCATATGACCTAGTTTCCATCTATTTTGGCATGGTACTCTTTGCTGATGCTCTTTCATGAGGCTTTGGTTTTCATTCATGAGGCTTTGGTTTTCATTCATGGAACATCCCCCTTTATACAGAACAGATTAGAATTGTAGTCTAACTTATTTAATACTTTTTGAGATCCGTTGTTGATTAGTGGCTTCCTTGAGAGGCACCTCTTTTTCCATGGGAGAGTTTGCTCGAAAATGTAGGAAAGGAGCAAGAAGTAGCACTGCATTTAAAGTCTTTATTATCATGACCATGTGCGTGGGATGGAGGCTTTAAAACCTTAGCTGTCCTATTGAAGTTGCATTGAAACACTGCAGGTTCATTCCAGAATCCCCTCGGTGGCTGCTCTCTCAGGGAAGGATTCAGGAAGCAGAAGACATCATTCGGAGGGCTGCAGCTAAGAACCACGTGACAGCTCCAGCAGTAATATTTGATCCTATTGAGGTAAACGTGCATACATATTACATTTGTTGAACGTTGCTTTCCTGACTCCTGTGTCTGAGCATGTTAAAACCTATGAAAACACTCTGCATCATGTGATAAAGCCTTCCAACCCTGTTAGGTGAAATTGCTTGATAACCAGTTACTATGTTGCAGCTACAAAGAATGCAATCTGTGCTGTATCGTGTGATTGGCAACAGCCTGGATTGTTTACCAGCTTCCTAAAAAAATATGCAGCACCATTCCCATATTCTTTATGTTAAGGTGGTATATTATGTTAGGATCTTTCCAGATTAACTGTTTATAATGCAACAGATGTGCAGGTGTTGCTTGTTGGTTGCTCAGCTTTATAGACATCTTCCATATTTCAGGAATATTGTATTTTCCCAAGACACATAAGCCACAATCATCCCTGTTTATGGGGAAAATATAACTCTTTCCCAGTTAAGAGACTATTATGAGTTGGTGCTGACTAAAATGAGGCTGTGCAAGTATCAGGAACATACTGGATAGTGCTCTTAACACTACGAATAAATTCCACAATGCCCATGCCATCTTTAGTCTCACTGCTGAGGTGAAACTTGAGTGGCCTTCTCTATATTTCACCTTGAGACTAGTCAGTTTCAGGCCTCTTTTGAATCCCTTCTTTGCAGGCCAAGTTCTTTCCTTCGGTGCTGGAGCGTGCAACAACCAGACATTTTTTTTAAAAAAAGAGTGGACCTATTTACATATGTAAGCATGCCCAGCAGCAAATCTTTGCCTTCCACGGGATATTATGCTACTAGCTTTTAATAAGAACTGAAGAACTGTTTTATAATGGCTAAAATTGCAGTTGAGGTCATGGTTTGAACAGACCCTCCAGATACGCACCTCGGCAACTAATACTTGGCAGTAAACCTTCCAACCCAAACATAGTAGCTGCTATTTCATGTTACTCGTGCCTGAGAAGTCACACTTACTCTTCAGCTGGCTTCTGCCTGTGAATATTTCAGAGTCTTGGCTTAGTGAGTGAGATCTAACTGATTTATTTTTGGGTAAAAAATGTCAGAGGCATACATCTGAAAATTCAATGCAGGAATACAAGAGAAGGCAACCATGTGTAAACAAATACATGTCCATGGCTTCATCTTAAAACAAGAGTAAGTTGGAAATATTTTTGCCTTACACAGTTGCATTGCAGTCACCCAGTGGACTTATTGGCTCAGTCCGGACAACACGTTAGTCAACGGTGGTTGTAGAACTCCACAGTGGAGTTTTTACATCACCGTTGAGAAATGTGCTATGTGGTGGGAAAACTCCACAGAACGGTGGAGGTTTTTTGAAAACGCTCCACACAATATCTATGCTGTGCAGAGGAGAGTTCCTGCACAACCATTGTGTTGTGTGTCATGTGGTGGGCTCTGTGGAATTTTCCATTGTGTTGAGTTGACTTTTCCCACTGGCTACAGAGCTGCCTAGCAAGATCAGTGAAAGGAGCGAGTGCTGCTGTAGGAGAACCATCAGGATTGTTTTTTGTTTTTGCAGCAATGGCTGATGGGATACCATCAGGAGGACTAGGGGAGGAGAGAGGGCGGAGGAACTGTCAGTCAAATGTCATGATGGATTTTACTCAACTCCACAGTAGCCCACAGTCACACAGCAGTGGAGTTAGAACATGCTGTGTGGGGAGTACCCCTGGAAATTCAACTGTTGAGTGGAGTTTTCACACTGCATTGACCAAGTGTTGTTCAAACTGAGCCATTATATTATTGATCCTTTGCCAACAGAAATGTGGCTGGTTAGGACAAGAGAAGAAGCCTTTTCGGTTGGGGGCACCTAAACTGTGGAATAGCCTTCTAAGAAAGATTTGTTGCCTGCTTTTGAGTGGGCTGTTAAGACTATTTTATTCTGGCAGGCATTTCTGGTTGAGTATGTGATATGATTTTAGTTCCAGTACTGTTTATCTTTTTGGGGTTGTAGTTTTATTTGGCATACGTTGAACTTGTACATACATATTTCTTTCTAATAAACATATATGAGTCTGCATATCTTCCCCAGCCGGGCAAAAAGCAGTTTGGTTGGATTGCAGTCCTGTCCAGCCAGCACTGCCCCTCCAATCAAAACCAGAGCACCTCAGATTTGCTTTCTAGTAAAAATAGAAATGTTGGGAGCTCCAATCTCGTGTGCTTTGGCCCTGAGCCAAATCCTTTACTTGTTGGCTGGCAGAAGTAGAGTGGTGATTGAATTCTAAATTACAAAACAACTATTATGTAGCACTCCAGGATTTTTTTTAAAAAATTGATTTTATTTTATTTGATTTGTACTATGAAAAATGGCAAGACGACTAAAATGACACTCAAGGCAGCTCTCCTATGAATTGATATAATGTCCTACACATTGGGATGTCCTGTACATTGATATAAGTATCATGTACCTTGATATCAATTGGCCTTATATATGTTACACATTTTTATGGCACTTTCTGCTGTTCAACGTGTGCTTAGCAGCCATGAATATGGCAGTCTAAAACCTTGCACTTTCTTCCATTTTTAATTTTATTTTTTGGTTCAAAATCCACACATTAAACTTACAGAACAACTTCCATGCAGTGGCTACAGTTAAACTAGCTGAATTACTTATCTGAGAAGTTATCTGACTGGAACAAAGAAGCATTGAGTCTCAGGAGACAGCTTGAATCATGGCAAAGCCTGCATGTGAGAGCTAAAATAAAGGCTCCCTGGTATATCCCTATTTAGATGAAGAACCATGTGCACTTATGTGCATGTGCAACGCCCAACATAATCCACTATTGAGTAGAATGAGTTCTCCAACCTTCTGAGTGTTGTGGGCACCATCAAAAAATGGCTGCCCTGCAGGGGTGCCCTTTCACAAAATAGCTGCTGAAACACCCATTTCACAGACAGACAAACACAATAAAAGATGGCTCACATAGCACACCCAAACACTCTCACCCCACTCACTCGGCACACAAGATCCACTCACTCCAATAACTTGTTTCTCTTTTATTTTTTACAATCACCCCCACCCTTGTAAATTTACTGTATATCTTCCTGTCTGTCTGTCTGTCTGTCTGTCTGTCTTCCTCTCCCTCTCCCTCCCTCTTTCTCTCTCTCTCTCTCTCTCTCTCTCTCTCTCTCACACACACACACACACACACACACACTAATAATCTGCTGTTATGGATGGGAAACAGATGGAAACACATGTTCCCTCCCCACTAAACAGCTGGTCAATATGAATCAGAGTATCTGAGATTCCGATCTAATACACATTTACTTGGGAGTAAGTTCCATTTAACTCAGTAGGATTTACTTCTGAATAGTCATGCTTAGGATTGGACTCAATGGCACAAAAGCAACCCTCAGTTGGGGTCTGTGTAACCTTATCTAACTTGAAGATCTAATTTGCAATATTTTTATGTGTAGAGCATTGGATATAGGAAGGAAGAAGGGATTTGATCAGAACATTAGGAAGCCTTTTCAGTGCAGCCATGAAAATATTTATTTATTTATTTTATTTATTACATTTGTATACCGCCCCATAACCAAAGCTCTCTGGGTGGTTTACATAGGATTAAAACAATTAAAAACAATATACAAAAATTAAAACAGCAAAAACATACAACATACACACAATATACACATACATTTAAAACCACTACAACAATCCAAAAAGCTACAAAACCAAAAACAAACCCAGGCTCCTTAGATATTGCCAAATGCCTGAGAGAAGAGGAAAGTCTTGACCTGGCGCCGAAAAGATAACAATGTTGGCACCAGGCGGGCCTCATCAGGGATATCGTTCCACAATTGGGGGGGCACCACAGAGAATGCCTTGTTGCCGACCTCCGAGCTTCCCTCGGAGTAGGCACTCGGAGGAGGGCCTTAGATGTTGAACTTAGTGTTCGGGTAGGTTCATGTCAGGAAAGGCGTTCCATCAGGTATTGTGGTCCCAAGCCATGTAAGGCTTTATAGGTTAAAACCAGCACCTTGAATTGGGCTCGGAAACATACAGGCAGCCAATGCAAATGGGCCAGAGAAGGTCTTATATGCTCGAACCTTCTGGTTCCAGCTATCAATCTGGCTGCTGCATTTTGCACAAGCTGCAGCTTCCAAATAGCCTAATCTAACTTGGAGGTTACCGGAGCATGGACAACTGAAGCCAAGTTATCCCTGTCCAGATAGGGACGTAGCTGGGCCACCAACTGAAGTTGGTAGAAGGCACTCCGTGCCACTGAGGTCACCTGAGCTTCAAGTGACAGAGATGGTTCTAGGAGAAGCCCCAAGCTACGAACCCACTCCTTCAAGGGGAGTGCAACCCTATCCAGAACAGGTTGAACACCCTCCATCCGGTGTGCAGAACCACCTACTAACAGCGTCTCAGTCTTGTCTGGAATGAGTTTCAGTTTATTAGCCCTCATCCAGTCCATTGTCGCAGCCATGCACCGGTTCAGCACATCCACAGCCTCACCTGATGAAGATGAAAAGGAGAAATAGAGCTGCGTGTCATCAGCGTACTGATGACAACGCACTCCAAAACTCCGAATGACTGCACTCAACGATTTTGTGTAGATGTTGAACAGCATGGGGGACAAGACTGACCCCTGTGGAACCCCATACTGGAGAATCCATAGTGCCGAGCAATGTTCCCCAAGCACCACCTTCTGGAGCCGACCCGCCAAGTAGGAGCGGAACCACTACAATGCAATGCCTCCCACTCCCAATTCAACCAGTCGTCCCAGAAGGATACCATGGTCGATGGTATTGAAAGCCGCTGAGAGATCAAGGAGAATCAACAGAGTCACACTCCCCCTGTCTTTCTCCCGACATAGGTCATCATACAGGGCGACCAAGGCTGTTTCCGTACCAAAACCAGGCCTGAAACCCGACTGAAATGGATCCAGATAATCAGTCTCATCCAAGAGTGCCTGGAGCTATTGACAGAAATCCAGAAAATGTGTCCATCAGATCATTTTGATTAAAAGCCAAGATTTCTAGGAATTATTGTTTAAATTTTAAAAAATGGCCTTTTCTTGCATTGATCATAAACCATTCTAAACAGCCACAGCAATACTGCAAGAATACATTATTTCCATTAGATGTACAACTGATATTTCCTGCTACATGCCCAACCACTTCTTTTAAAAAGGGTTTTCTAATGACTTGTAATTTGGGGGGAAAGAAACAGGTTTTCACAAACATATGTTATTTTATTGTCCATAGTTACAAGATTTGAAGACCCACGTCCGGAAGACATACAGCATTTTGGACATAGTGAGGACCCAAAATATACGTTCTGTCACTATCATGTGTGTAATTTTATGGTAAGCCACTTATGAACAGACTCCTAGAACTCACCCAGATGTCCATGGCCCAGGAACCACATTTCTGAAGGCCTGAAACTCCAATTTCATAAAATGACTTCCTTTACTTTCAGATAATAAAGGCAGGTGGCACTTTGCAGAGTAGCATATGCAAGTATTGGAGCCCCAATCCAAATCACAAACATTTATTATTCCAGCTGCCATTTTCTTAGGGAAATTATTCCAAAGTTTCACTCATCCTTGACAATGTCATTAGAAAAAGGCTGTGCGTAAGTTTGCTACAACAGGTTCATCGTGCTGATTCTTGGAATTTGAAGCAAATGATCAGTATCCTCACACAGTTGGTCTATTGCTGGATTGTACTGTTGCAAGTTTACATTCTTCTCCACATTAAAAAAACCCACTCACATACAAAATTATGGCAGGGATACATTTTTAGGATATACCTCCTTAATTTGCTAATGTTGAATGTACAGAAAGATTTGTACCTGAGGGAGTATCCAAAAATTACTCCCCACTCCTCCAATCCGAGATATTATTGGCCATTAACCTGTGAGGCTGCTGACCATCTGTGAGCTATGATGATCTGTTCACATTGTGGTAGAATTGATATGCGCTCTTGCCCTCCACCGTGCACCTAAAGCAAAGGTAGGCAGCTTCAGTGCCTCTGGGGGTCAATTTCAACCCACCCCCTTGGGGGCCACAGCACCAGCATGCTCTACCAAATTTTGGCAGTGACAGCAGCAGCAAAACAATAGCCAATTTGCCACTGAATTTCAGTGGCAAATCACAGTGGTTGCCTTAAAAGGCCAAATTTATCTTTAAAATGAAGCACGTGCCTTGTTTTAAAACTAAATTTGGCCGTTTCAGGCCTCCATCGTGGTTGTCCACTGACATTTGGCAGCAAACCGCCAGTTCTTATGCCAGTGCTGCCACCACAGCAGCATGTTGGGGGGTCACTTAAGGGTGAGGAGCCAGATGCAGCCCACAGGCTGCGTGTTGCCCACCCCGACCTAAATTTGAGGTGAATGTTCTGCACAGAAGGCCTGTAGACATAGTGTCCTGAATTCAAGTAATTCTTCCTTCTCAGAAGAAGAGGGGGAAACTACACAATCAGGCCACTGCATGTCCAGACTTGTATGCACATCTCTCATATTACTTAAGGAGTGTGGTGGAGACGAGGGGAAGGGTGCATGCCCACACCTACATGTGAATTGAATGCTGCTCTGAAAAGGTATTTCATGCAAGCTGCAACAGCCAAGGCAGATGGCTTTCTCAATGCTTGGGAATGCTTGCTGCCACATGTTTTGCCACATTTAAATAAAATGCACTTCTAGTCCAGTGCAGCACTGTTTTGAGACCCCTATGCATTTATTACAATATAGATCTATCTTTCAGGATGGTCATTTCCATAGGCTACTTTGGCCTCTCTCTGGACACTCCTAACTTGCATGGAAACATCTATATCAATTGCTTCCTTTCGGCAGTAATCGAAGTCCCAGCTTATACCATGTCTTGGCTGCTTCTCCAGCATCTGCCTCGGCGATATTCAATGGCAGGAGCCTTGTTCTTAGGAGGCTGTGTCCTTCTCTTCATTCAATTGGTGCCTGCATGTAAGAACATTTTATTTGACATAAACGTTTCCCTCCTTTTGTAGAGGTAATCCACAGCGGCACCTACCTTGAACCCTGGGTGAAAGGACTGTGATCATAAGTACTACAGGGAGCTAGTGACAGCCCATGTCAATTAAAACATAAAGGAAAATGGAGGCCTGTTCCATTTTGTAGTCATTGGCTCAGTTCAGACAACACATTTCTCAACTGTGGTTTTAGAACTCCACAGTGGGGGTTTTACACCACCCTTGAGAAATGTGATGTCTGGTGGGAAAACTCCACACAACGGAAAACACTCAGTGCAGAATATCAACACTGTGCAGAGGAGAGTTCCTGCACAACCATTGTGTGGCGGGCTCTGTGGAGTTTTCCGTTGCATTGAGTTGACTTTTCCCACTGGGTACAGAATTCCCTGGCAAGAGTGGCGAAAGGAGGGAGTGCCGCTCTACGAGAGCTGCCAGGATTGGTTTGGGGTTTTTTTGCAGCAATGGCTGATGGGATACCATCGGGAGCACCAGGAGAAAAGAGAGAGGGCGGAGGAACTGTCAATTAAACATCATGATGGATTTTACTCAACTCCACGGTAGCCCACAGTCACACAACAGTGGAGTTAGAACATGTTGCGTGGGGAGTACCCCCTAGAAACTCAACCGTTGAGTGGAGTTTTCACACTGCGTTGACTAATGTGTTGTCTGACTGAGCCATTATGTCTGAAGACCGAAATAAACAGAAAGGGAACTCACAGCGCTGCGAGTGTACTGTCAGCTCCCTTTTTATATTAATCTGTCCCTCGCATACCAACAATTTGAACACAACATGTCAGTCTATTGTTATTATTTTATTTGCAGATTCACCATAAAATAAACTAAATTCACAATAGAAAAGAGCCTTCTTCACCAAATTCATTTGATGAAGTAAACTGTTGTGCTATAAAGTTTATGTTACAATAAATATTGTAACACAATACTCTTTGTTGTATTTTGTTGAAATAAACTAACATGGCTATTATCTCTTGATTTACAATTGAAAATTTATAAAAGCTTGAATAAAGTGAACAACAGTAGAGGCAGGAGACAGATAAATAATTGACTTGGTAGCAGGTTTTATGTCACATAGCTTTGCTCTCGCTTGTAGATCTCAATGTCCTGTCCATTATCCTGGTGATGACTGGAAAGTTTGGGATCACATCCTCCTTCTCAATGGTTTATGTGTACACTGCGGAGCTCTACCCAACAGTTGTAAGGAACATGGGAGTTGGTGCTTGTTCAATGGCCTCCAGATTTGGCAGTATTCTCTCACCTTACTTTGTATATCTTGGTAAGTTATCAACCATTTTCTTTCCTCTCAGGTCAAGTTTTAATGCCCTACTTTCTAGTGTTACGATGAACTTTTCCCTTTATCAAAGCCACTTTCTGATACTCAGTTCATCATCGCACCTGAGAAGTCCCATCTCTTCCACTACATGAGAAAATCAATAGAGGTGAGGAAGTTGATCTACCATTGATGATCTTTCTGTTGAAAGACTCCTGATAAGCTTCCAAGTAACCCAGGGGTTCTCCATTTGAAAACAGTTGGTCTGTGTACCACTCATTGACCCTGTTCAGATGACACACTAAGCCACAGTGGTTAAGCATTTTGAGCTAAACGTTATGGCTTAGTGTGTCATGTGAACCATGACTTAACGTATCATGTGAATCTTTCCTAGTCATGGTAGTTTAAATCACCATGGTTTAAATGCGCACACTAACCATTTGCTGCAAAAGGGTTAGCAGCCTACCCATCGCTTAGCGTGTTGTCTGAACAGGCCCATTACTATACTAGTCTGCCGGGATTTTAAGATCTTCTTTCAGTACTGCCACTTTCAGAGGCATATTTAGTGGCAATGTGAGAGAAGGCATTCTTGGTGGCTTCTCTCAGGCTATGGAACGCCCTGCCAAAGGAGACTAGGTTAGCTCCCTTAATGTTGTCCTTCCACCAGCAGGCAAATGCATTTTTATTCAAGCAGGCCTTTAGCATATAAGAGAGCAATCCCTGGGAAAACCCTTCTGAGGCTGGAGACAGTGCTCTGAATTTGGAAATTGGAAACAGAGTTTCAAACCAGCTTTCCTCCAAAGTCAGAAAAGCAACTTCAAAGGAGGAGTAGGAGGAGTAGGAGTAAAGGAGTTGTTCTAGTGGGTGGGGAGGGGAAGGGAGGAGGCTAGAAAAGGCAGAGTACAAGATATCCTGAACCTTCTCCAGCCTCGTTCCCTCCCCCTTCAAAGCACTCTCATTAGATGGGCTGAAAAGCCCGTCTAGCAAAAATAGGCAAAGATGGGGGGTGGGAAGGCAAAGATTGCCTTTACTGCTCCTCCCATCCTGCTGGCTTCAGCTCGGCAAAGCATAGGAATCTTGGAAGCCTCTGAGTTTGGAGGATTCTGAGCAGCGAAGGCACAATCAATAGGATTGTGCCCTAACCTAATCTGTTGGTTTGAGTGCTATTTTTCTATAGTTGTTGTGGTTTTGATGTATTTGTTTTATTACTGTTTTATCAAAGTTTTATTTTATTTTTATTTCCTGCATTTGTAAGCCACCTTTAGTGCCATTTTCTCAGTAGAAAGATGGGGTACAAATGAAATTAATCAGTCAAGCAATCAATTGTTGTCCTCTTGTAGGTGCCTATGATAGATTTCTACCCTACATTTTAATGGGAAGCTTGACAGTGCTTACAGGAATCCTGACCCTGTTTCTCCCGGAAACGTATGGCACACCTCTCCCAGATACCATTGAGCAGATGCTAAGGGTTAAAGGGTAAGACTGAAATATTTGTTGCACGGTCAAAGTAAACACAGACTCCAAGCAGTATTGGTGTGGGTCTTGTTGTAAAAACATTGGGAACCAAAGAGATTATAGCAGAGATTAGAAGAAA
The DNA here is from genome assembly GCA_029215795.1 of Anniella stebbinsi. Classification (NCBI taxonomy): domain Eukaryota; kingdom Metazoa; phylum Chordata; class Lepidosauria; order Squamata; family Anniellidae; genus Anniella; species Anniella stebbinsi. The sequence goes on along the minus strand of JARDYH010000005.1, from coordinate 84,862,152 downwards.
ATAGTACATTCCTTGCAAAAAAAAAAGTTGTGGCAAACTAAAGTGAATTGCATGAAAAATAATAAAAAGAGGGAAACTATAAAAGGCTTAAGCCCCGAGGAACAGTATGTTGGTATACGAGCTAGATAAATTCTCATTGCTTGTTGCCGTTGTGGCTTTTAGTGGTCACACGTCACATTTTGTTTAGTACCCTTTTAAAAAAGCATGTTCAAGCTGGCTACTTTATTTTGAATGAAAAACAGTGTGAGGCTCTAATCCAGATCATACTCCCAATCCACATTGGAGCTCTGTGGAAATCTCCGTGGCTTCTAGTTGCCCTCAAAGTGGCTATTTGCAGTAAACAGTAGCTTTAAGGATAAATAGCAGGAGAGGGGATGGTTTTCACCAGGAAACTATCACAGTGTTTTTTGATCCAAATTGGGAGCACAATTCTGATCACTGCTCCATGCAGCTGCTTTTGCTGGAAAATAAAAGTGACCAGGCCAAATTAAGCACACATTTAAAATGTGTGTTTTTAACATAACTTATATTTTTGGACCTTAGGTTTGAAAAAAAAGCCAGACATTGGTTTTACATTTTAAATTTCTTGGCTAAATCTGCCTCTGGAATTGAGGATGAGCCATTTCCTTGAATATGAAGGTGAAATATGCCACAGCATTTTGAAGGATTTTCCTATTACAATTTCCTTTCCCCCCTATTCATTTATTTACAGAATTAAAAACGGAAAAACATCTAAAAGCCAAACAAATATGACAAACGAAGAAGAAAATTCGGTGATTCTAAAAACCACATCTTTCTGATGAAACTACATTGCATACTATAGTATGAACTGAAAAGTGCCCAAACGGATCCTTTAATATACTTCCAGAAAGGACTAATGAAACACTTTTTCCTCTAATGATGAACTTATTTATTAAACATACATTCATTTTTGTGAATGTAGTTACTGTATAGCCCACTGTGGGATCTCTGTGAGCAACTGTGTACGTTAAATGGAACAATGTCATGGAGGACCTGTTTTTCTTTAAGATTGTTAACAAATACTCCTTTTGTAAGATCAAGTTTTTAAAAGATGCTTGAAGATGCAAATCCCTATTCAGTGTACACTGGCAGAAGGTGAAAATGTTCTGAAATTTTAATATTGTCACGTGTCACCACCCAACTTGGAATGCTGCTTCTGTTTGCTCAGAAAACCTTACGCTTGAAATGATGTGAATAACATCAAGATTAGCAGACATGAAATAAATACTATACAAATGATTTTATGCAATGAAATCAGAAGGAATTGAAACTGAATATTTTTATCAACATATGATGTAGAAATGGAGAGACCGTTTTCATATGCAAGACATTGGCAGAATAGTTTTGTTTGCAAAACTGCTTATTTCAGATGTAGTTTTAAATAATCACTACTAGGTACAGTTGTTTGCATCTGGGAATGATGTTTTGCCTTATTTAGGCATATATATATATATATATTTAAAAAACAATAGATTAGGTTGCACTTGAAACTCTTCTCTTTCCTTTCAATATTCCATAAGTTGATTTTCCTCTACGTTGCCTTGAACTCTGAGATATAGTGCAAGCTAATACATACTTGTATTTCAAAATTCTCTAGTCTTTACCTAATTCTGCCTGAATTTTTTTGAATTACGTACTAAGGTATCTAAATAAAGCTACTTTAGAATACAGAACTCGTTCGGTTGACTAAATGTGATTCCTTCAACTTGCCTAAAGTCCTGTTGCCTTTCAAGTAAGCACAGAGTTCGTTATTTTAAAGGAATATCATGAGTTATAAAAACAAATCTCATGCCTTAGCAAATCTACCAAGAAACATTGTCCACTGATGCTGGGAGCTATCTTGATCAGATTTGTTACTCTTTTCTTTAAACCAAGACTCTAATTTTCACATTTTATTACATTGTGACACAGTTAAAAATTATATTTTTTGATCCATGATGGGGTGCATTTTTAAATAGTTTAAAAATATAAAGTAACATCAGATTGTATTTGTGTTTTAATAATTTTTTACTTACCTTGGAAGTTTTTAATGACAGATGATACATAAATACCTTAAAATAAATAAAATACCTTTGTTTTATAACCAGAGTTGCTAGAAAGCCCTTCTGTTGACACAGGTGTTTGCAAACATTCCAGAAATCAGAATATTACATGAAAATCATCACTCCTCCCCCCTGCTGACTGCTGCTGTCTCCAGTTTTTATTGATCCCTACTTTAGAGTTGCCCAAATGATAGGAAAGGATATCAGTCCAGTAAGTGCTTGTTAGTACCTTCAATAGAAAGCTGGGGTTTACATATTTAAATGGTGTGAGTGGGCTGGACTGTAGTTTTCCCTGTACTCAAGTTTCTAAATCCAGTTCCTTAGAAACTGATATTCTTGTCCCAGCAAGAGTAATTTATCTATCTATGGTTTACTGTGATAATAGTATTTGCATTAATGTTGAAGGATCTTCTAGATGGTGCCCATGACATCACTGCATGACATATGGGAAGGCCTTCTCTTATCTGCACTGTCTTGAAAGTTTAACAGCGCAACTCTATGGTCAATGAGAAGGCTACAGAATATCGTGGATTCTTCCTGTAAATTGTAGACACAGCTATGACCTCTGGAGGGGGAGTCCAAGCAGGGATTTCCCACCCACCTCTTGGAACCACCACAGAAAGCTCTGTGGCAGCTCCTTTTCAGAGTTTCCTGTTGTGACCCTGAAGAGGGCCAAGGAGGGAGGAGAGGGAGAGGGAGAGTGGGCATGAAGGGGAGGATCTGCTCAACCCACAAACCTCTGTCACCATCCCCATCCACTGATAGGTAAAGAAGTTATATGGGCTCAGAGGCCATTTGCCTAAAAAGTGTTCTTGAGATTGTGGGGTCTTTATATGGAAGTCATATTTTCATCAAATATTTCTGTTCAAATATTCAGTGATGATTTTGAAATATTTCAAAATATTTGTTCATGAAATATTTTTATATTAATGGGATACAATATTCATTCCAAATAAACCAAATTCAAGTTCTTCTTAAATAAACCTCGTGATAGTGTCTTGAAAACCCTATTCATGTGTAAAGTATTGACTATTTGGGGTACTTTTAGTCATTTCATGCTTCTTATTTCACTTGTCCCTCTTCTGACTCATTGTTTCAGCCCTTTTTGCTCTATATTCACTATGTTTTGTATCTAATTCTCTTGTTATTCCCTCCTACTTCCTTGTTCTTTCTGGAATATCAGGCGTTTTAATGGCCTAGAGGTGTTAGGAAGATGGTGGTTTTTGCCCCTTACTGGAGCTTCTGATGGATTCTAGCAGCTGCAAGTAGGAAGATCATAGGATCACATTTAAAATTAGGATGCTATATCTTCAGGATATGGCATTTTTAAACCTAAGTCACCATAAAACTATAATGATTCAGTTGATTTAGTCAGCACATTAGCTAGTTACACGTATTACAACAGGATTTATTTTTAACTTCTTGGCAAAAAGAACCATAAGAAAGAAGCAAAATTTGATACATGGTTTATTTGGAGTAGAGAGATAGTCAGAGCAAGATTTAAAAACATATATCCGTCATTGGATATTGTTAGCAAGTCAGAGGAGCTCTTTGTCATGACTAGGCCTGCTCTCCTTAGGCTAGGAGAAGGAGTTTCTGGCATTCAGAATCAGATTCTGAAGCAGAAGAGACAGTTCCAGAAATGTACCAGCCTACATGTGAAGTGGGAGAGGTGATTCTCACGGGCTGTTCACCAGCTTGGGATGAACCTTCACCAGACCTTATCACTGAAAATGTTAACAACATAGTCTGTGGGAAATCAGTGTTCTTCAGAGGGTGAGGGCACTTCAAGGCTAGCTCATCCTAGAGTCCGCCACAGACTCAAACGGGCAGAGCTAAATAAAGGAAGGCTAGAGTTCGGCCCGCTAGCTTTTCGCCAAAGGCTTCTTCAGAAACAGCCTCCTTGAAGTTCAAACGTTTTGGGAAAAGGCTTTCCCTTTTTCTTGAAAGGACAATTGTCTTGCTTAGTTCGCATAGTTTCGCCTAGAGAAAAGTTCCTAGAAGTCAGACTCTCTTCACGTGGGAAGAGGTGTTTATTGCCTGAATAAAGCTTTGTGGATTACGTGGCAGACTTCAAATAAGGGCAACAAAAGGAATGCAAGGAGATAGCAACTGGGTTCACACAACCTGACCAGACTGAGTTGGATTGTTCAACTATGGGTGGTTGTATTGTGTGAATCACAAACAAACCACAGTTCACAATCCAAGAACAACCATGAATTCTCTTTGTGGACTGAACAGCCCACAAAAAGAACTCATGGTTTGTTCTTTGGTTTATACAAATATATGATGCAATCACAGTTAGAATGCTGTGTACAGTTCTGGTCTCTGGACATCTAAGAGGATATTGCAGAGCTGGAAAAGGCATAGAAACAGACAACCAAATCATCAAGGGGCTGGAGCAGTTCATCCATAAGGAAAGGTTACAACATTTGGAGTTTCATAGCTTAGAAAAGTGTGAGTAAGTAAGCAGAGGGGATATTTATTATTAATAATAAATAATAAATTCCACGTTTACATAAAAAAAGCTCTGCTCAAGGCAGCTAACAATAAAATACATGTATGAAGAAAGTGGATAGGGCTTCTCAATATTAGAACCCAGGGTCATCCAATGAAGGAAGGTGGTGGGAGATTCAGGAGAGACAAAAGGAAGTATTTCTTCACACAGCACCTAGTCAGACTATGGAGTTCTAGCACCTTCCAGTAGTCTGCAGGAGGAGCTGCATCACACCTACCTTTTTTTCTGGTATGCATCCTTGATTTCCATCTCCATTTCATTAGCACGTCAATTGCTGGTCACTTTCACGTGCGTGTGTTGTGTTATTTCACTTTGTTTACCTTTTGGCCTGCACCGGCTCATGCTTCCTGGTATCGACACTGCGCTCACCCACCCTGCCCCTTTTCCTTCCCCCTCCAGTTCATTGGTGCTTGTGGTTGATGGACATTATGGCGGACGTGGGCGCTTCCCCCTCCCCCCTCTGGTATTGTCAATTGTTTTATGATTTACCGTTTGATTGATTAGGCACTGTTTCTGCCTTTCGAGGGGAGAAATAGCAATGAGAGAACAATGAGAGTGGGATTGGAGCAGCGGAAGTCCGTTTGAGTGACTCAGCACAAGCCCATTCGTTTGAGCAACTCAGCACATCCTCTTTCGTCAGCAAGATCGCCCTTCAATGGACATGCCTCCACAAAAGCAGGTTGTTCTGACATAGCGCGAGGACGGCAATACATAGGGACAGAAGAGCAGTTTTATCCCGCGCGGAGAAAAAATACTGCACTTTTCCCACCCTAGGAAAACATGGAAAATGGAGGGAAAGAGGTGAGATGACTGCAGGACAAGAATGACGTTATGTGAGTGTCACGGGGCAAAATGGTAAACAAGGCAGGATGAAGGTGCGATAAAACACTGGTGTGATGGAACTCACGGTCTAGAGTGGGGTGTAGGTCCTCAGAGACTCCAGTTCTTATTCAAAGAATAATCCACAATGTACTATGTTTCCTTTTTAAGGTATACAGACACACACACACACACACACAGAGAAAGAGAGAGAGAGAGAGATTAATAAAGTAGTCAAACTGGCTTCCAGAAACAAGGCAGATGATAGATTTTGTATAGAAGATGTGAAATGGTAGCTTGGACGCATGGGTAGAATTGGGTTTGATATATTTTTTTAGATGACTGTCTGGAGAGCTTTAGCGCATTTGTGTGAATTCATACCTGTGGAATTGTGCACTTGATGCTATGGGAGAAATATGCATTTTTGGCTGTTTTCTTTATTTTGGCTTATCTTCCAAAATTTTATGTGTGCCACCCTGGATTTTCCTTTCCCCAGCTGTAATTGCCCAGGGTTTCGGTTGATCAGGTACCCAGGCTGTCTATGAAGTTTGGTCCTGATCCTACAAACTTCCAGGAGTTTATTAATGCCACCCCCTTTCTGGTGCACCTGGGATTTTTCCTCCTCCAGCTGTTATTGCACAGAGTTTCGTCGTTGGATCAGGTGGCTCCTGATTAGAAGAGGCTATGTGTGAAGTGTTGTCCCAATCCCGCAAAGCCCCAAGGTTTTATAGTCATCCCCATTTTTGGTGCAGTTGGGAGTTTTGCTCCTTGGTGAGTAGACACGTGGGGGTTTGTTGTTGAATCAGGTGCCTCCCTTCTGCAAACTTCCAGCATTTTAGAGGTGAAACAGCACCACTGCTCAGGCAGGAAGACTGCAGTAGGATTGGTGGCATGTGTGTGTGTGAATCAAATTACACACAGTAGCTTAATAAGCTTCTGACAGTAGCTTATTACCTTGTTCGTGTGGTGGGGGATCGTAGACTATTTCAAAAATAAGCTACTGTGCATAGGTTACTAACCCATCATGGGTTATCGTGATGCTCAAACGTGGCCAATGATTGTGAAATGGACAAATTAAAGCTCTTTGTTACAGGTTAGTTCTGAACTGCATAATACTATCAAGTTCAGTCCCCTGTGGCTCTCATTGTTTTTCATTAGTGCTGTGTAATGGTGCAGGGGCCAGGATTTCAATAGTATAGGCTGCAGATAGACCACTTGTAGTTACAGTCAGTAGCCTGGCTCCTACCGAGAATTAGTTGACCAGATACAAAAGAGGGCCGGGCTCCTGAAGCTTTAACTGTTGTGATGAAGAGGGAATTTCACTAGGTGCTGCATGCATACAAATGACACCTGCTGAAATTCCCTTTTCTATACAGCTGTTAAATATGCAGGTGCCCTGTCCTCCTTTTCAAATGGTCATCCTGCAGTGCCCATCTTGGCCATGGTTCTGCCTTAATGTGACAAATAAATCCTGGTTCCTGGCCTAAATTAAGGCACATACACTTTGGCTTACTCAAACAATTCCTTTCTTCCTCCGTTAGCACACCATTTCCCCTCTTTCTCTGAAGAATGGTACAAAGCAATACAGAAAGAAAAGTGAAAGCGATAGTAATCTGCTTTTTGTTTTCATCTGGCAATCTGAGGTTTTCAGTCTGTGTGATATGGAAGATCAGAACGTAATGGAGATTGGGCTCCTTTAAACATCTAGAAACAGTCAGACCTCTCAGTTCTGGCTGGGTTAGGGTTTGCTAGCAGCTCCTTTCTCCTCTGCATGACCAGCTAAAGGATCTATGAGGACACTGAAGAGAAGAAGAATGCATTGGCGGGTAATGTGGTGGTTTCATGTGGCACTAAGAAAGCAAAAGTACACCAGGATTATTCTGGAGTTGGAGACCATCTTTAAAAGCCTATCAGAACAGAAGAAGCTCTGGAAAGATAAGTACCTAATAGATCCAGAAAAGGCTAGGGAGTGGGAACGGGGAGGGGGGAAGTCCTGGTCCTCTTTACTTGAGTTACAGCCCCAGCCTTGAGGAAGGAGAGGAATGGTCTTCTTGTCTCTCTCCTCCTCCCCCTGTTTTGTTTGACCCCGATAAAGAGTTCTGTGAAATCCCAAAACTAGTTTATTGCTTTCTAATCTTGTTGGTTCTAGTCAGATTATTATGATACTTCCCCTCTTTGGATTCTGTCTTCCTGTAATTCAAACACAAATTACAAGGTGTACAAGGGAAGAAAGTATACAGTAGCCAGAAAGCTATCATTCTAATTTTTTCAGGGAATCACTGAGGTTATCAATCATCCATTTTCTGACTTTATGGTCACTTTTTTTTCCAGGCCTAGGAAATTCAGATACTTGTTTAAAACAAGTTTGTTTGCCCTGATGTCTGAAGAGTTTCTGTGCTTTCATTTGTGTGTGTGTGTTTGGAGGAAAGGTCCAGTTATCCTTTAGTCTGGCTTTTACCATGGCTAACTTTGGTTTTGTATACAGTATTTGTGACCTTTGTACAGTAATTTGTGTAGCTTGTCTAATAAAGCAATATCACTGTTTTATTTTTATCTTTCTGTAAAACACACACGCACGCTACTAATCCTGCTTCTTTGGCTGCCTCTACAAGAGGCATTTAAAGCTCTTTCAAGGTGCATTAAAAAATTTACCTCTACAAGAACGGAGCGCAAATCAGACATAGAGGCCCGTTTTCTCTCCGATTATGCGCATTATTGAATGCGCGTTAAATAGCGAGTTTTATTTTGCTCCTGCCGTTAAAGCGCATTTTGACTATGTGAACAAGTGATTCTTCGCATTAACTACTTGTAAAGCGTATTTGACACAACCGGTAAGGTCACCAGTTGAGTGCTCAATTACCTCCTGCATACAAGCAGTTACGATAAAGCGCTTCAGCGATTCTGCGCATAATCGGCTAACCAGGCGTCAAACGGAATCCATCTAGAGGGGGTCTTTGTCTCTGTGACTTGGAGTGAGCTGCTCTCTCTGGATTCAGCAGACATGCCTAATGCTTCAGAATAAATCTCCCCTGTGGGTTGCAGAAATGTGTTTGAAAGAATAAGACCTTAAATGGGAGGAGCCATTTGGGAAGTGGGAACCTGGGATCTTGGCAGAGGAAAATTGCCTAGATTTGCAAAAACAAAAGCATGGCAGATGGATGGGGAAAGCTGTAGAGGTGTAGCTTCCCCTTCTCAGGTGTCACACCGAAGATGCAGACTTCAAGGGTAGGGGCAGCGGGGTGTACAATGGCAGGAGTATTCCTGCAGGTATGGTGCTGTTCTCTTCTCCAAACGTTTAGTCTATGAATGAGGCTTCCATGAAAGACTATAATTAGCACAAGCCTCAGTTGGAAACCCACTGCAAATCCATGATTTCTGATTTTGCTTTTCTTATTGATTGCAAGCCATGGTTTGTCAAGTCAGACATCATTCCATTATTTCCTAACCATGGTTTGTGATGTCTGAACTGAGCCATTGTTTCTTGTCATATTCATAGTGGAGACAATAAATAATTCTTCTCCCCTTCTTTTCTGCTATCCTTTAAATCTTTTGTTCATCGAGTGCACAAATGATCTGCAGACATTGTATATCACTTCTGAGAGTCAGTATTTAGTTGGGTTTAAAAAGTGGGTGCAATTAAATTCATGAAGGATGTGATTATCAATAGTTAATGATATCCTGTGCTCAGGACACCTTTAAAGGTGGGTCTTTGCTCTCTGGGCACATTTCTGAAATATTGCTAGGCAACAAGGTATTACAGACCTGAGAATTGCCCACTGCCCTTTTTTATGGGGTAGAATGATAGACCTCCATCCTTATATTCTGTATACAGGGAGTATAATATACATATACTTCACACCAAGAACCACAGGCAGAGTGAGGCAGCCACCTCATGCAACTTATTTTAAGTATCATGAAAGGACAGCAAATTGTTATTACTGTATTTTGCTACCAGGGAGGAAAGTGCTTGTAAGATTATGATGATTTGTCTCCGGCACCAAAAGCCCTAGCCCTAACAAGCTTTTTGTACTATTCACATTGACTTGGGAGATGATAGGTGCCACATACTGGTCCACTTCAAGCAGCAAAATGTCTTTGGTTGGCCCTGCTCTGAATGAGCATTAAATCGTAAGGGAAATGTGAGTTGCCCTACGGTTGCATGGAGTAGTTAGCAAGCTTAATCTGGATTCTGAGTAAGATATATGGATACCTTGCTGTCACTGCGCTGAACTTGCTAACAGTCAGAGCAATCAGACAATGGAACCAACTGCCTAAGGTGGTTGTGGGCTCTCTGTCGCTGGAAGTATTCAAAATGGAGGTATGCTTTAAAATGGATTCCTGCACTGAGCAGAGGGTTGGATTCAAAGTTAGGCTGACCATATGAAAAGGAGGACAGGGTTCATGTAACTTTAACAGTTGTAGAGAAAAGGGAATTTCAGCCAGTGTCATTTGTATGCAATTAGTTCCTGATGAAATTCCCTCTTCATCACAACTGTTAAAGGTGCAGGGGCCCTGCCTTCTTTTGTATTTGGTCACTCTAGTACAGTGCCTGCAGCTTTAACAGTTGTGATGAAGAGGGAATTTCACCAGGAACTAATTGCAAACAAATGACACTGGCTGAAATTCCCTTTTCTCTACAACTGTTAAAGTTACATGAGCCCTGTCCTCCTTTTCATATGGTCAGCCTATTCAAAGTCCTAAATGGCTCCTTCCAACTCAGTGATTCTATTATATGTAAAATATGGGGAGATTGTTTTCCTCACCACTTAACAATACAGTTTAGTTGAATTGTCCAACTGGAACAAGTTGCTGTTTCCAAATGCTTAACAATAGTCCTCGCTTCATGCAGGCTAAAGTAAACAGGAAGGAGGGCGAAAGTAAACACTGCTAGTGTTCTCATGTTGTGAGAGGCTACAGCGTGGTGAGATGCAAAATTATTTCCTGTACAAATATCACCTCCATTTTCATAGTAAACTTATCTGTTACAAAGTCACATCATATATTTGTTCCGATGTGTGTAGATGCAATAGGAGGCTATGGTTGGTGGTTTTCCTGCAGTGTGCAATTGTGGGTAAAGAAGAGACACATGTGAGCAGTTTTTCCTTTGAGGAAGTGATATCTGTGACAAAAAATCATATTTTGCCAAAGTAACTGTATCATCATCATCTGACAGATTTCTATACCACTTACATTATTTAAAGTGTATTAGTTTTACAAAATTTTACCAGCAAATTTGCAGGAGAACCAAAATGGAATTGTATAACATTCAGTGGTCAAGAAAAAGTGCTTCACTGGATGGTTGAAGTTCGTCCTTTGTTACAGATAAGGAGTCACACACAATAACTCGCATCCCATGAAACATAGATCAGTGTGGGTCTGAGAAGAAACCTGGCCAGGGTGGCAGGCAATTGGCGGTGTCGGTGGAGATATCACCCCCACAGCAAGCGTGGAGGGAATCTGAAATATTGCTAGATGTTTTTATTATTATCATCTCTCTTTTCTCGCTCGTGGTGGTTTTTCTGGATGGTTATGATGGGCTTTGCCAAGTCATGTTGTGGTTTACTGATTCAGAAATTTCCTGACTATTGAGCATGTTTATGACTGCGTTCTGGATGTTGGTGTGGATGTATTTTGGTAGGCCCAGTTTCTGAAGGTTTTCAGTATAGTTTTTTGATGTAATGCCGGTGACTGATGTGACTAGTGGAATAATTGTGACCTTTTCCTGTTGCCATAGTTCTTTAACTTCCATAAACAGTGGTGTACATTTTTCTCTCTTTTCCTCTCACTTTTCTACAACATTTTTGTCATGAGGTATTGCTATGTTGATGAGGTAAGTGTTATTTTTTGCATGTGTGTCTGTAACTGTTATGTCTGGTCGATTGCAAGGTATTGTCGTGTCCATATGAATTGTTCTGTACCAGTATATTTTATTATCTGCATTTTCCAGGTTGTTTTTGTTGTTGTTGTTGTTATTCTTATTCTTATTATTGAACCCCTTCTTCCTAAGATTCCAGAGAGTGATACTGGGAAATTCCTGTTCCACCCCATGGCTACTAACCTGTAGGATGTCACAGAGCTCTATTCTATCCCCCATGCTGTTTAACATCTATATGAAGCCATTGGGTGAGGTCATTAGGATTTTGGAGTTGGGTGCCCTCTGTATGCTGATGATACTCAGCTGTACTTCTCCTTGTTGTCAGAGTCAGCTGGGGTGGTGAAGGTGCTGGACCAGTGCCTGTAATAGGCTGGATGAGGGCCAATAAACTGAAGCTGAATCCTGATAAGATGGAAGCTCTGTGGATTGGGGGTTCCTGAGTCCAGGAATTAGGTAAGCGACCTGTTCTGGATGGGGTTGCACTCCCTCTGAAGAAGCAGGTGCATAGCTTGGGAGTACTCCTAGGTCCACCCTTGTCACTGGAGGCTTAGGTGGACTCTGTGGCCTGGAGTACATGGGGCCAGCTTCGGCTGATCTGCCAGCTATGACCTTTTCTGGGCAGGGACAACATAGCCACAGTAGTGCATGCACTGATAACTCCCCAGTTAGACTACTGCAATGCACTCTACATAGGGCTACTCTTGAAGATGACTTGGAAGTTGCAGCTAGTGCAAAATGCAGCAGCTGGGCTGCTGTCTGGAATACCACGTAAAGACCGTATTACACCAGTCTTAAAGGAATTGCACTGGCTGCCTATATGCTTCCAGCTGGAATTCAAGGTATTGGCAATGTCATTTAAAGCCCTGAATAGCTTGGGACCCTCAATGCTTGAGAGAGTGCCTCTCCCTTTATATGCCTGCCCAAGAGTTGAGCTCTGTTGGAGGAGCCCTCCTCTGCGTCTCACCAGTACGAGACATACATTATGGTGGGACATGGGAGAAGGCTTTCTCTGTTGTGGCACCCCAGTTGGAGAATGCCCTCTCCTTGGAGGTCCAACTGGTGCCAATATTGGCCTTTGAGGGCTAAATTTGCCTAACGCTACACATAGTTCAATTGTTTTATTGTTTTAATTTTTTATTAGTATTAGTTTGTTAATGGTTTAATACATTTTAGCTGTGCAAATTATTTATTATTTTACATTGTTTTAATTGATTTTATCTGTACGCCACACTGAGATCCCAATGATATAGGGTGTTTTAATAAATAAAACAAATAAGTAATGGCATAAAGACCACCAAAGTACCAAGCATATTTCATTTCTATTCTTGCCTCAAACATTTATACTTCACTTTACTTGAAATCCTTCTGTTTATCTTCCTTGAATTTCATATCCATGGACTTAGTAGGTCTTAATGGGAGGGGCTAGATTACAATGGCCATTTTTCCCAGTGCACCAAAGTTTGTAATGGCTTGAAATTTGGTCTCTTCCCACTCCCTAACCCCTAATTAAAACAGCAAGTGACAGATTAGAAGATGCTGACTGGGTTCAGGCAACACGGTAACCATTGGTGGTTTAAATAGTTGATGATTAGTTATTTAACCCATCATGGGTTACTGTGTTGTGTGTAGGGAGTTTTTAAACCAACAGTTGGTTATTTGGCCAAAATAACTAATGCAACTAACCAACCCTGCACAGAGTTGGCTGTTTGAACCATCATTGGTTATCGTGTTGTATGGAGGGCACTGTTGGTTATTTCGTCAGCCACAGAGTCACAAGGCAAGAGCAGTCAAAGCAGTGGCTGCCACTTTAGTCCAGCTGGCAGGATAGATCTTTGGCAGCAATGGCTGATGGGATACTAGCTGGAGGGCTGAGCGGGGTGGGGGGAGAGGGCAGGGAATGAGGGAGTTAACTCAATGTGGACTAATAGTCAACTCAACACTGATCCTAATCCACACTACAGTTGGTTATTATTGTGTTGTGTGGGGAGTATCCCCTAGATGAACAACTGTCAAGTTGATTCACACTCCACCATTGACTTTTGTGTTGTCTGAATGCATCTGCTGAGTTCTTTACTAGGCAACAGAATCCATTATTGCATGCCAAACCTACAGATGTGAGAGTATACATACACGGGCATATCTACCCATGTTTGTCTCATCTCTCTGGTTTTGGCACACTAACTGGTGTAATAGGTAATTAGCCAGGCACCTTATTTCAGATTTTGGGTGTTAAACTAATAATTCTACAAGAAATGGTACAGTTACTTAAATCTTTTTCAGAATTGAACTGGAAGAGACTTCTTTTTTTAATTATGGATTGTATCCAATGTTAGTCCTATGTTTAGTAGACCAATTGAAATTAATGGGACTTAAGTTACACTATCATTGGTACAACCCAGAGACTAGCCATAAAGTTGAAATAAGAGTTCCCTGAACAGCACATCTCAAATAAATTACACGATTTTAAAGGGGAGAGAGAGGAACAGACAGTTGGGAATTGGTTTTTAGCTATGTGCATTTTGAACCAGAAGATGGCAGCATCTCTCCAGAAAATATGCCTGTGTGTATGATCTATAAATATTGTGCAACTGATCATATATCTCCCTTCACACACACAATGAAGTGGACTCTAGTGCATGAGAGTTTATTATGCCATGACCAATCTGTTGGTCTTTATTGTACCATAAGATAATTTGTTCTTTTTCCTCTGAACGAATAGATTTATTGGGAAATGAAATGAAGAAATAATGGAGAAAGATGCAAACATCACCTCTTTAAAACCCATGGCTTTTAAAAACATCTAAAACCATTTCCTGTAGAAATCTTTTGGATACATATTGCTCTAATATGCAGGGGGTTGTAGAGGGATGGGCCGTGGCTCAGTGGTAGAGTACCTGCTTTGCACGTAGAAGGTCCCAAATTCGATCCCCAGCATCTCCAGGTAGAGCTGGAAAAATGCCGGCTTGGAACTCTGGAGAGCCACTGCCAGTCAGTGTTGACAATACTGGGACCAATGGTCCAACTTAGTATAAGGCAGCTTCCTATGTTCCTACGCCATGGACTTTTCATGACCTTCCAGGAGTCCTTGCTATTGTCATAGAATCATAGAATAGTAGAGTTGGAAGGGGCTTATAAGGCCATCAAGTCCAACCCCCTGCTCAATGAGGTTTCTTAAAAATGGCCATAATATCATTCAAAAGCAATGTTTACTGTCTATATATAGTCAAAGAAGCACATTAATAGGAAATATAATTACCACCTGTGGAAGGATTTGGGTTACAATGCAGCTTCGTGCACTACTCTGTTGAGGTGAAAAGCTTTGGTTTTACTCCCGGTCAGCTTCTTCCTGGTGGCACCTCATGGAGGACAAGGAGCGACTCCAACTTGGTCTGAGCATATACATCATCGCATACAGCCTATTTAGGAACTAGGCTTGTTAACATTTGAACAGGCCCTTCTGCCTTTAACTACAGTTTGATCTACAGGAATGAACAGATTATGATGTTTCTCTTGGTGCTGTGGAACATTTCACCTCCTCATTGTTTTGCAGATGAGACTGTTGTTAATAGGAGACGAGCAGACCAAGCTATTTTTCATCTGGTCTTTCCGCAACCCTATGAGGAACAAGAGGGTCCGCCCTAGAAGAACTTGTCAGAAATCCAGCTGGAGATGCTGGGAGTTTAATTCAACACATCTGGAGAGCAGCAGGTTGGGAAAGCTGCTGCACACCCAGTGTGGATACCTAATGTCATTTCTCCCCCACCCCATTCCTGCCACCTCAAATAGCAAGAAGATAGTGAGATGCAGCAAAACATTGGCCCAGGGAATTCTTCTGCTTGGTCATGTGAAAGAACTCACGAATAAACCCACTGAAGGGCCGGAACTACTGGATACCGTGAGAAACGGCTGAAAATGGGAAGCAACGACTGCATTAGAGAAGTTCATCAACAGGCTCATGCAAAATTACAGCAAGAACACGAGAAGGATGTAAATGAAGCTAATTCCAAAACTTAAATATAAGAAAATTGCCATGATTAGGACACATTTTTCTTTCTCTTTTTTTTACTGTGGTGTAATATAGTCTGAACCCACATTTGCCCTCAAAATTCTCAAGAGGCTCAGCCCTCAAAATACCCTCCCCCCATTTAAAAATCAGGGAAGGGATGGCAAAGCCAGATATGCACCAAAAGGCAGGCCTTCTACCTGCTTTATTATGGACTGACCCAGGAAATTGTTCTGTTTTTATGTTTCCTACTGACAGACAGGATGTTTTGCAGGAAGAGAGAAATGACGAGTTATTGAAGAATTCAAATTTCCCTCTGTTTGCTTGTGTAACACAAAACCTGAGGAGTGAATTAGGGGAAGAAGGAACTATCCATTGGAAATAGAAACTGAGGTGCTTCTTCGACTCAACTAACAATGTCTTTCTCATACCACCAAAATAAGCAGACAAAGATACAAGGGGCCCAAGAAACATTCTTCTTTTATGTTTCCCCCTTTATAGCATGTTTCCCCCTTTATCTAAGAAGTCAGATAGTCGTTTGTGAATAGCCAAAAAAAGAGGAAATGCATCCCCCCCCCCCAAAAAAGGACAGTGCTTCGCATAACATTTGCTTACACTAATTTATGTTTGGAGATGCAAATTTAGAAAGTATTGTTAGAATTTAGATAGAAATGCAGTGGAAGACTGTGGCCAGGTGACTTGTGAGGCTGCCTGCTCAGTCTGCTACCCAGGTGATAACAGGTGATGGGCAACAGTTCTTATGGCTCTGTTTTTAAACTGGACGTGGAGAGGACCGCCCTTCAAATAGAGCCCCGGCTCATGAGGCCTGTAACTAAAATGAAGTGTTGTAGTCCTATGAAGGAGAGTATGGTTTTCCCTGCAAGGAACTAAAACTGTGGTTAATATCTGCTTAGATGCCAGCAGGGCAGCTACTATGGCAGGATAATATATAGCAAACCCTGGCTTACTGTGAATGAGTTACATGCTTCTGTATGTAGCCTGTTTGTTTCCACTTGGCTCTTCACACTACCAGAAGCGGTTAAACTACCCTGAAATGATTTGTTTAGTAGGGAATACTTATGGATTGGGAGGCTGAATGACTCCCCACCCAGCCCTTCGCAGGTCGGAGTCAGGGATAGTTTCGGCATTGCCGTGGGGTCTTGTACTTTTTAGCTAAGCTTTAATTAGAAGTAGTCTGGAAGGCTTTGGGCCTGTTCTGCCTCTGGAATGTCAGAATCTGTGTGAGTTGATCTCTGCCAGAGTTCCCAGAGCAGGGATGGGGGAGTTGCCCTACTCCCCGCAGCCACCTGCTCACCTCAGCCTTGACAGAGAAGCTGCCTGTGAGAACTTGATAGAGAAAAGGTGGGAGGATTGCAGAAGGATCTCCCAGACTGAAGTGTCATCTTGGTGGGCTGAGCAGTGCCACCCTCTTTGGACAGGGGTATTGCTGAAAGGCCAAAAGCCCTGTCTGTCAAGTGGTCTGGAAGAAACGAATGCCTCCTTTTTTAAGCTGGAGCAAAGGGGAGGAGCCTTTACTAGGAATATCTGCCTGGACTCATGCAGTGAGGAGTTGCCCTTGTGAAAGAAGTGGCATGGAAATCCTTGTGTTTCCCTGTGATCTTGTTTAAGCCTTGACCATGTTGCCTGGAGTTACCAGCATATGATACAAGGTTGGACTAGCTCTCTTGGGATGGTTTGTTAAGCCTTTCAAGAATTTGCTCCTCGGATTTCCTGAGGGATCATGTCAGGAATCATCGCCCTCCATTGTCCAGGTTTGAAACCCATGTATGGATTGACCTTCCCTTGTTCAGAACCATGGAGATGGCAACAGGGAAACCATGTTGATGGGGCTCTCGTCATGGTAGTAGTTATTAGCTTTTGACTGTTCTGGAATTTCTTTGAGCCTAGAGCTACTGACCATCAGCTAAATGATTTCTGAAGTGTGTAACTATGAAGCTTTTGCCGTGGGATTTCCTGCAATAAAGAAGTCTTACTGGTTTGGGTGTCCCGTGTCAGTTTGCCAGAACGTGTGGTTGCCTGAGGGACCGGGAAATCTGACAGTTGGGTAACAACAAGGGCCATCTGGAGCTCCAGCCATCATCTCTGCTGGCAACTGGCTTTACTGAGCTTGGGCTTTCCCTGGCTAGGGTAAACTTGTGCACAGCTAATGCCATCCCAAGTGAGGTGGCAGCTGAAGGAGTGCTCCAGCAACCACCTGGATTGGGGCTGCTTCTCCTGTACCTTAGCCTCCATGATGGAGAAGGGACAGAGTGCTCTAGCTGCTACCTAGATCAGGGATGCTTTGCTCACATCACATTCTCCCTCATAGGGGAAGACACCATGCAGGTGAGTCTCTACAGGGAAATTTTAGCATCGACTTGGATAAGTCACAACTTTGGATACACTTCCCTGTGCATATAACTGTATAACTTGAAATCTGGATTCGGACCGCCTTCCCCAACTTGGTCCCCTCCAGATGTGTCGAACTGCAACTCCCATCGTTCCCATCCAGCATGGTGATTGATGGAAGCTGCAGTCCAACACATCTGGAGGAGCCCAGATTGGGGAAGGCGGTCCAAATCCATTGGAATATAGAAATGTTATCAACAGTTACCTTGAATGTATTCCAGAGGCGCTTGAAAAAACATGGGACTTCGGCCCAAACTAGATGTGTAATAAGCAACTACTTGGAGAGAAGCCGAGGAATGTGGGAAATGGTCTCATACTGAATTAAACCATTGGCCTATCTAGCTCAGTATTGTCACTGACTAGCTCTCCTGGGTTTCAAGTAAGGGTCTTTGCCAGCCTTCTACTGCTAAGTTGTTGTTGTTATTATTGTTATTGTTATAAAAGTCTTAGGAGGCTGTAAATTTCAGCAGAAGAACAGATGGCAGCCGGAAGTGTGTGTGTGTATGGAAGCAAGGTCGCTTATTCCTTCCTTTTTCCCTCCAGCTATTTTTGCAACTTTTCTTCCTGCCCAGCTCCTTTTCCACCTCTGAGGGGAATATAATCCTCCCAGAACCTCAATCTCATAAGACATGGTTAACAAAATGAGCAAACAAATAAGAATGGGCTCGCTCCTCTTTGATATCTTTATTCCATTCTTGTCCATTTTGACTTCCTAATTCATCGGGAAGGTCATTCACTAGACATGTAGCAGGGCAGGAACGAGCAGGATTCACCTTGACATCTTCTAGGGCTCTCCTGGAAGACGTCAGTCATTGTTCTCACCACCTCACTTTATTTATTCACCAAGTTTTCTTTTTTTTGCCATGTACAAAACTCCCAAATTGATCCCGGATTGCTCTATCTAAGCTAATCACACAAATGGTCATTGACCAGGGATTAGAGTGGCCATGTGTCCTTTTTCACAAAGGACAGTTCTCTATCTGAAGGGCTGTCAGGGAACAGTCCTCTATTTGCAGGTATCCTCTATTTGAAGGGCTGTCAGAGAACAGTCCTCTATTTGCAGGTATCCTCTATTTGAAGGGCCGTCAGGGAACAGTCCTCTATTTGCAGGTATCCTCTATTTGAAGGGCCGTCAGGGAACAGTCCTCTATTTGCAGGTATCCTCTATTTGAAGGGCAGCCCAGTCCCAAGTTCTTCTTGCTCTGTATCTCATGGCTCTGTATGTCCCAAGTGTGGTTTAAAGATGGGAGACCAGAGGTCTTGGCGTTGTCCATCAACAGTTAACACCTGAACTGCAGTCCGAGCAAGACACACAGCTTACCTGGTCACAGTCTTCTCCACTTCAGTGAGATGTATTGTATTTCTATGGAAATTATAGTAATTCTTTCCAAATTTGCATGTATGTATATGCATTGGAATATGCATTGGAATACAAAAAATGGTATTACGGTGTTGATGTTCTTTTTTCTTTTTGGGTTAAGCTGTGCTTTATATGAAATCTGCATATTTCCACCACCTAGAAAGTATATAATAGATGTTGTCCAACGTGTTGACACCAGCAAAGGAGGGAGGGGAGGGCAAACACTGCCACCCTAAAAGCCTCTCCAGTTGCTAACTTCCTCCAGCAATTAGAACACGCTGCTCAAAGCGCCTTTTGAGTGACTCGCTTCACTGACTTGAAACTCCAGCCTCCTGCATTCACTCTAGCTTCATCTCATGTTGATACCTGCCCCACCCTTTCCTGTGTCTGGAGGTGGGTCTTCACAAGAGAACCAAAACTGCTGCAATCAATGCTTATCGTTTCGCTGCAGATGTGTGGAGTTGCTGTTACCTACGGGTTCTGTTCCTGGCCATAGTTGGTCGCTGGTGGCAGAAGCGTATTACATTTCTCTCATTTAGTTAATGAGATAAGAATCCTGGATGTGATAAACTCTCTTTGCTGCAAGAGCTTCTCTCTCACTGCCTGATAAAGGCTCAGGTCACCCAAATCTCAACATTGATAATTTTGGCCATGTGGCAGGTCGATGTTGTCGCTTAGAGGGGCTACAATAATCACAGCGGTTTTATTCATTCATTTATTCATTCAGTTATTTATAGATGTTATCCCTTCACAACTTCCAGGAAAGGATGGCATACATTATGTGTCCTATTGTCTCCATACAAAAACCTGTGAGGTTACTCTGAGACCTACTGGCTGGCCTAAGGTCATAGGAACATAAAAGGAGCCATGCTGGTCAGACCCAGGGTCCATCTAGTCCAGCATTCTGTTCACACAGTGGCCAACCGGCTGTTGACCAGGATCTTACTAGCAGGAGATGAGAGCACTAGCACCCTCCCTCCCATCCACTCAGGCTGCCTCTACACGAGAGATTTAAAGCGCTTTCAAGTCTCATTAAAATTTTTACCTCTACATAAGCGGAGCGCAAATCGGGAGTTGAGGCGCGTTATCTGTTCGATTATGCGCATTATCGAATGCGTGTTAAATAGCGAGTTTTATTTTGCTGCGTCCGTTAAAGCGCATTTTGTCTATGTGAACAAGCGATTCTCTGCATTAACTACTTCTAAAGCACATTTCAAACAACCAGTAAGGCCACCAGTTGTGCACTCAATTACCTCCTGCGTACAGTCATTTACCATAAAGGGCTTCCGAGAAGATGCGCATAATCGGAGAACCAGGCGTCAAACCGAATTCTTGTAGAGGGGGTCTCAGTTAACTTCATGGCTGAGCAGGGATTTGACCCAAACCAAGTCCAATACTCTATGTACTACTGCACACCTACTCTGTGGGCTCCCCAAGCAAGCCACATTCTTTACAGCATACAAACATGTTGGAGTTATATATAATTGATTTGAATTTGGTTGTCATTGTTTTAATGTTGGTTACTATTCGAAGTCTTTCAAATACTAACTCACATGCAACATTAGTGACAGATGGCCAGCCATGACTTGCCTTTCTTTTCCCGAAAACGCTAACTAAATTGGGAGAATTTGTCTCTGAATTAACCAAGATTAGATTGCACAGATTTTTAAAAAATTGTTTGCATGCCTTGGCTTGACAAGAGCTGACTGTCTCTTTGTCCTTCCTTTGAATAGAGTGATGTTAGTGTTGGCATCAAGGCTGTACTGAGCTTCCAAAAACACATTAATTACCTCAGTTTGAAATAAACACAATTGCTTATGACAGGAGCTTTTTATGACAGAAGCTTTATCTTGAATGGAGGTACTTGCGGGGGAGGAAATGTCTTGTGCCGGCCTCACAATTCGCTGTCATGGCTTAATGTTGCACCCTTTTATTTTTTCGTGGCCCAATGGTCTTTCAAGGGTGTAAATATTATGTGAGGAAACAATTATGGAAGGGAAACACAGGCAGTCGTGTAGCATATGCCAGGGATGGCAAACTGGTGGCTGGAGCTACATGCCAGGTCTTGCCACCATCAAAGTAGCTTTATTGGGTTCTCAGTAGCCCCCAAAAGCAGGACCGGCATTATAGGTAGGCACGGTTGGGCAACCTGTCAAGGCTCTACATCCCAGCAGGGGCCCACTGACAAGTACCCCCAGAAGTTGCTCCTGTTGCTCTGGCCCAGACAATGGAGGGGGGAGAATGAGGAGGAGCAGATGCCACTGCCTCCTTGCTTACTGGCTCTCTGCCTGTCAAGCAAGCAAGTGATGAGGAAGAGGAGGAGGAGCCATAGCAGCTGGTGACAATAACAGTGAGAAGATAGACTCAGTGAAGGAGAGGGGGTATTGAGGGTGTTTTGCCAAAGGGCCCTCAAACACCTGCAGTCAGCACTGCCCAAAGGTGTGGTAAAAAACAATTTGTCAGTCAGGATGTTGGGTTTTTTTTAATCACACTTTTGGGCAGTGCTGACTCCAGGTTTTTGAGGGCCCTTGGGCAAGACACCCTCAACGGGGCCCCTTCCTCAGAAAAAGGAAAAGATACAATGTAAGAAAAAGATACATTGAGTGTGTGTTTCACATCACTGTTATACTGCCGTTTCACATGCATTCTGGGAAAGCAAAGGCACACTGTCATGCCGCCTCTTAAGAAGCTCTTCCTTCTGTCCCCTCCATCGCTGACCTCCTCTGCTATGCTCTGTAGCTGTGAGGCATTCACTGTTAGCTGATGCCAGCATCTCACCTCCTGGGAAAGGGCCAGATAGATTGTTCTGGCCTCCGAGCATTCATGTGCTTATCCTGTCCTCGGCCAAGTTCCAAATCCTTCATTACAGGTGGGATGAGGCAGTTCCCTCTATGCCATGGTAAGCTGGCATGTGGTAAATAGCTCTGAGAGCTGAAAAACCTGCTTTGCCACTTTGTTACGGGAAAGGGTAATATATTTTTCCGCACTACGTGACAGCTTTATCAGAGTGGCAACTCTTGCCCACGCAAAAAGCCTTGGTTCTGCGGCTTTGCATATTGCTTGGTTTTACAGAAGCCTGACAAGCTTCAGGACTGATTGACTCCATGCTTGTTTCTTCATGCAGGTGTGGTTAGAAACATTGTATCGCCATTTCTTTTTCTTTTCTTTTTCCCTTATAGAGGACAGCCTTTCCCAACCTGTGGTGCTGGGTTTCAATACCCATAATGCCACAGCCAGCTAATCCATGCGCTGTTAATCTAGACATGCTCTTCGTGGCAGTGGTGCAGTTGTACAAACAAGAGTGTTTGCCCAATGGGTTCCAGCAAGGGTGCAGGACACCAGTTCCATCACCAAATGGATATAGCATAAATGCGGGTTGCGCTTACCTGAGCCAACTTGGCCTGCTAATGATGAGGTGGTTACTACTGCTGTTTGCCAGTGACTCTGTTCAGACGACACACTAAGCCATAGTGGTTAAGCGCTTTGAATTAAACATTATGGTTTAGCGTGTCATATGAACCATGACGTAGCATGCCATGTGAACTATTCCTAACCATGGTGACTACATAACCATGGTTTAAACACGCTCACTAACCATTTACTGCAAAAGAGTTAACAACCTAACCATGGCTTAGTATGTTGTCTGAATAGGCTCATTGGCAATGTTTGCCAAATGAAGTCAAGCAATGTTTGCCAAATGAAATAGACCAAAATGAATACGGAAGATGGTATAGTAAATGTGAGCTCTGATTGTGGCAAAACACTAGCATGATCCATTTACTACAAGTAGAACCTAGTCCCGTTCTGCTTAACCCCACATTCTTGCAATGCTAGATTCGGTGTGGGAATCCATCGTGTCCGAGCTGGATCCTATTTGGAACATTTACTCACTGACTTAAGCTTAAACTACACACTCCATTAAAGATGTAGCATGCAGCTGACCCACTCTTTCTTTTTGACCCATAGGTGAGTCTGTGGTCAGTTTGGGACCACCATACTCAAGTTGAGGAAATTTAAACCTTGCCCATCAGCTAGTTGCTTTCTAAAATTTGTCTCCTCTGCTGGGCTAAACAAAGGACCTCCATTGCCTCCAGGGGAGGGTCAGCAACACACAAATACATGTATTTACATATTTGCCCACACCTAACATCATCTTCAGAGGCCCCTCTGAGATTAGATCTTTGGCTACTAAGGAAAGGGTCTTTTCAGTGGTGGCATCCCAGTTGTGGAATGAGTTTCCCAGGGAGGCTCACATGGTGCCTACAATGACCCTGTTCAGACAACACACTAAGCCACGGTGGTTAAGGATTTTGAGTGAACCATGACTTAGTGTGTTGTGTGAACCATACCTAACCATGGTGGCTACATAACCACAGTTTAAACACTCTAACCATTTGCTGCACAAAGGTTAGCGGCCTAACCATGGTTTAGCATATTGTCTGAACAGGCCCATTGTTGTCACTTTGGCTCAAAGCACCTCTCTTCCAAGAGGAAGCCTAGCGATGGCAGCAGCCCCAGCCAATGACAAATTGCTGCCATTCATCAAGCTCAGGTGGGCTAGCCCGCAAGCATCATCCCCATGATAACTGCAAGTGAAGGGAAAAAGAAAGTGACCCCGGCCGAACAGTGTGCAAGCAAGAGAGAGCAGCGCCTCTCCTCCCCTCAAGGCTGTACACAAGCCCCACACCCCCAAGGCTATTGCTCCCAGCCGCAGCTGCAGTTTTTAAAAACATTTATGCACTTCTCCAGCATGGCGTTCTTTTGCCACGCCAGAGAAGCACGGAGGCGGTCCAGCAGCCATTTGGCTCACTGGCCCGCCCCTCCCCTGTCCAGCTGAAGGTGACCTATCAGGGGTCTCAGTTGGCTGGGGCACAACTCCGCCACAGCTCCGAAGCAAGGTGACAGATAGCAGATGTCGTTGTTGCCTCCTCCAAATGGGAAAAGTTGGGGTATGTCCCCAACATTTTAAAAGTGGAGCTTCAGGGAAATGCCCTGGGATGGCTCCCTGATGACGGCTGCATCATATAAATGATCTGCCGCCACTGCAGGTCCACCCCAGGGCTTTTCCCTCATCAAAATGTACTCATGGACTGGACAGCCCTTCAAACAGAGGACTGTCCGCTGTAAAGTAGGCCACATGGCTACCCAATATATAAAAGCATCCTAAATCATCTTTATTATCATTATTAATTTCATTTCTATACCACCCAATAGCCAAAGCTGGGCAGTTTACAACAATTCATAAGGCAATAAGATAAGGCTTCAAAATTGCAGCACAAAAATTTAAATATCCAAAATGTAAAACAATTTACACAGCTAAAAACAGTTTTGATAAAATACTAGACCTGTTTAGATGTCTGGCAGAAATGCCCCCATCATACGCCATTAAATGCCTGGGAGTATCATCCTGGTATGTTCAGGTCAGGAGAGGCGTTACATCAGGTATTCCTGTCCTGAGCTATGTAAGGCTTTATAGGTTAAAACCAGCACCTTGAATCGGGCTCGGAAACATACAAGCAGCCAATGCAAGTGGGCCAGAATTGGTCTTATGTGCTCTGGTTCCAGTTATTAATCTGGCTGCCACATTTTGCACAAGCTGCAGCTTCTGAACAGTCTTCAAGAGCAGCCCCACGTAGAGTGCTAGCTGGCTAGTGCAATTGTTTGGTGCTATCTCCTTTTTTGTGTGCAGATCTGTTTTTGTAAGAACATCAGGAGAGCTCTGATAGATCCAACCAAAGGCCTATCCAGTCCAACATTTGGTTTCACAATGGCCAACCAGATGCTTCTGGGAAGACCACAGACAGAACATAAGTGCAATAGTCCTCTCCCACCGTTAATTCTGAACAATGGATATTCAGAGGCATGCTGCCTCTGTTCCTGGAGATAGTATATAGCTATCACGACTAGTAGCCATTGATCACCTTCTCCTCAATAGCCATCGTAGCTAGCAGTCATCATCACAACCTGTGGCAGCAAATTATAATTTGAGGCAACGTTCACTTCCTGTGCAAGTCTGAGTTTTCTTCCTCTGTGGAGGAAGCTACATAGATAATTTCAGTGAGGGTTGGAATATGGGGAGGGAAGAGTCCCTGACAAGTTGATGGGAGCTGCATTTTATGTATAAGCAATTTTAGGAAAGATTATACAAGCCTCAGAGAATTAGATAAGTGGTATTTCCCTGCTTCCTCTTTTGCCAGACTACAATGGCAATACTGGTCAATGAGAAAAAGTATAAGTAAAAAGGTACTTTAAGTAAACATTGCACCATAGAAATTGGATTGAATATAACTCTGGAATATACCTCCATAGAACAGGTAATTAGGGAATATATCTGCCCTTAGGGAACCATCACTCCTTAATTTAATGCTTAAATTATGTCCTGTATGGATTCCCATCTCACTATGCAGGGGCTATCTGTATGTGGAGAAAGACCCACGGTGGCTGCGAATCTGTGCTGCATCACTTATATGACACAGCCGCAGATTTGCAGCCACCGTGGAGCTTTCCCGCGAAGCTGAGCTTTGAAAAAGTCGGGGATTTATCTGACTTTTTCATTGGGAGCAAGGTCAGTATGGCTCTTCCACCGTCTGACCATGCTCTGGAAGCGATCCAGGGGGCAGTCCTGGTGAAGGTGACCAGCAATTGGTCGCCTTCCACCAGGAAGAGGGCAGGCAGTGACTCCAATCCCCGGTTGATCACCAGAAATCCTGGACTCCTCCTTGGTGTTGGGATTACCCGATGCCATCCCGGTAAGTAAAACCACAGGGGTTTGGGGGAAAGCGGTGCCAACTTGGCACTGTGAAGACAGACCCCAGATTAATCCTCTTTTTTTTTTTCATTATGCTTGCTCATTTGTCCCATCTACACGCTTATCCATTATTCTTTTGGCTAAAAATGTCAGATGCTTTGTATTCCATTCTTTTGATCTGATTGGCCATCCTCAGTGAATACAACATTCTCTCTTGCTTCTTGTGTGTCATCCCACAATTGATCTAGCTACTTCCCACTGGAACCTACAACACTGAACAAATGTTTCTTACAGTGGCAATTATTAGGCCATTTGCATGACAGCTATTACTCTCAACGTCCATGGAAGCCATAAACTATTCCATAGTGTGAAACTTGAACCTGATGCATGTGGTTAACATCCCAATGACCTTGGGGTGCTATCTTATCTCTTTGATGGAGACAGAAAGCAGCAGGAGTTAAAACATCTCAGCTGCTAAGCTGCTGTACCATTCACTACCTTCCAATTAAAATTTTCTAACAAAGTTTCCCCCAACCTGACATCTCCCCAGAATTGCTAAACTATAACATCTAACATCCAGGCTGGGGGATGCTGGGAATTGTGTTCCAAAACATGTGGAGGGCACCAGGTTGAGGAAAGGTTGTTCTAATACAATTAAGCTTCCATTCTTTGTTGAATTGAACCCAACCTGCTTTGCATTTTAAAGTCAAATGGATAAATTCTAGGATTGGGATACAAAATGGAGAGAGACTACAGGCTTCTTTAGGCTGCCTCTACACGAGAGGTTTAAAGCTCTTTCAAGTCTCATTAAAAATTTTACCTCTACATGAGCGGAGCGCAAATCGGGAGTTGAGGCGCGTTATCTATTCGAATGCGCATTAAATAGCGAGTTTTATTTTGCTGTGGCCCGTTAAAGCTCATTTTGACTATGCAAACAAGCGATTCTCCGCATTAACTACTTCTAAAGCGCATTTCAAACAACTGGTAAGGCCACCAGTTGTGCGCTCAATTACCTCCCGCGTACAGTCATTTACCATAAAGCGCTTCCGAGAAGATGCGCATAATCGGAGAACCAGGCGTCAAACTGAATTCTTGTAGAGGGGGTCTTAGATTAAGGGGAAATTGCATTTTCCTTCCTGGGGCTTTGCTTCCTGTTTCTCTTGCGCAACCATAATGGAGCTGCAATACACAGGCGGAGAGATGTAATTGAAAACTTCCTCTTCTCTCCGTTCCATAGTACTGAATGAGACAGCACCCTCTAATGGGTGCTTTGTAGCACAACTTCCCCTGTACATGGAAGGAAATCCTGAGATATTTCAGCAGAACCAGGCTATCACAGTGTGTGTGTTAAAACGGAATTACTGGGGGAAGGCATGAGAGATGTGCAGGAGGTTGCCAATGTTGTCAAAAGGCCCTGCGAACTTCAGTGGGTCATAAGCATGCCTTATTTCGCATATGTGAGGAAGCCCAGAATATCCCCAAACCAGTTTTAGTAGGGTGACCATATGGAAAGGAGAACAGGGCTCCTATATCTTTAACAGTTGTATAGAAAAGGAAATTTCAGCAGGTATCATTTGTATGCTTGCAGCACCTAGTGAAATTCCCTCTCCATCACAACAGTTAAAGCTGCAGGAGCCCTGCCCTCTTTTGTATCTGGTCTCTCTAGTATAGCTCCTGCAGTTTTAACTGTTGTGATGGAGAGGAATTTCACCAGGTGTTGCATGCATATAAACGACACCTGCTGAAATTCCCTTTTCTATACAACTGTTAACGATACAGGAGCCATGTCCTCCTTTCCATATGGTCACCCTAGTTTTAGCCATAGCATCTGTGTTGTAGTCGTGCATATTAAGGTGACAGGCACACCATGTTTTATGGAGCACCTCCACTGCTTCCCGCCTATTCCATATAAACATCATAACTGCACAAGTTTTTCCACAGAATTCTCCTGAAATTTGGAGCCCTAGGATGGCAGTTAACAAAAGAAAATGGCACATTAAAGACCGGTGAATGTATTGTGGCATCAGCACTTCCTTCAATTTTATTATCATCAATGCCAATAGCAGTTGTGTTAACAAACATCCATGATAATCATGGAATGGACTTTCATTTGCAGGTTAATGATTTCTAGTGGGCAATAAAGATAAAACAGAGAAACGCCAAGGTGAAGAAGTTCATACGGCCACATCACCTTATCTTACTTTTACTAGCAAGAGGCATAAGGTCATTCACCTACTTCTGAAGAAGAAGGGATGGAACTGTAAAGTTGAACGATAATAAATGCATCTGTGTTTGTGAGAAGACCAAGTCTCTGGAAGTGGTTCTGATCTCTGAGCATTTCCTCTCTGAGATAGACACAAGCCTTATAGTAGTAGTCTTCAACTGGTGGGTTGCGACCCAAAGGTGGGTGTGACATAGGCTGACCATATAAAATCCAGGTCAGGGTTCATGTAACTTTAACAGTTGTAGAGAAAAGGGCATTTCAGCCAGTGTCATTTGTATGCAATTAGTTCCTGGTGAAATTCCCACTTCATCACAACAGTTAAAGGTGCAGGCACTATACCAGAGTGACCATATACAAAAGAAGGCAGGGCCCCTGCAACTTTAACTGTTGTGATGAAGAAGGAATTTCACCAGGAACTAATTGCATACAAATGACACTGGCTGAAATTCCCTTTTCTCTACAACTGTTAAAGTTACATGAGCCCTGACCTGGATTTTATCTGGTCACCCTAGTGTGACAATACCCCACATTTCCGTCTCCCTAAGTATGTCTGGTTTAGTATGTCTGGAGAGTGCGGAATGTTGGACTAAGTGGATGTGGCTGATGATGCTGGGAAAGGGAGGGGGAGGAGTATATATAGTGTGAGGGAGTGTTTTAGTTTATCTTACTGTCTTGGTTGGGGGAGAGTAGTTGTGTGGAAGATAGCTGTGTGTGATCTAGTCAGGAGTGTGTGTGACGAGATTATTAGGATTTATGATTATTAGTAAATTATTAGAAGTGTTAAGAATAGGCAGGTGTGAAATTGATTTGAAAAGAACTGTTAACAACAATAAACGTTTTCTTTTATTTTGCTACCACAAACCATGTGTCAGCTTAGCTTTGCTCTATAAGTTTAATAAAGAAACATATATCGTTACACCTTCATCCAACATACTCACAGGAGAACCTTATTCAAAACCCTTAACACCCTTTTCCCCTCTGCTATAAGGGAAAAGTGGTGCGGCTTTTACCCTTCCCTCAGGTATTTAAGTGGTGGTGCTTAGCCTAGTGGTGGTGCTCGTCTAGGCCTAGTGTCTGAGGCTGTGGCGGCACAGTGGGTCACAAGATCAGTCCAGATAGAACGTGGCAAAGCTGTTGCTGACATGTTGGGCAATTGTGAAATTGTGAAAGTACGTGCCATGTTGCAATTTGGGAGTCCAGTCTCGGGTCTGGACCAGTTGAAGACCACTGCCTTATAGAATGGATGGGCAGTTCTCAGGCTTGTGCAGTCTATCATGGTTTACAGGAATACTGAGATCCACCAGTTGGAGCCTGGCACAAAAGTCATATACTTAGCATTAAAGAATTCTGAATCCAAGAATGTATGTTGCATAATAGAAAGGAACAAAGCTCCCAGTCCTTTCACACAATAATCTACTCCTGGTTCCCTCAAGCTTTTTTTCATTTCAGCAACATAATTTAGGGTGATGGGTAGGAAGGACTAATTTAGTTGCTACTATTGTTAAATAATTGAGAGTCAAAAATACTAATCTACTGCAGATCTACCATAGATCTACCAGTTCTATCTTCTGCCCACCCCTGCATTTTTGCATTGACTACAGTTTCAGACATATTCAAAATGCATGTGACACCTGGGAGCACCCATCTTTTAAACTAACAATAAAAAGGGATCTTAATTCAAACAGAAGTGCTTCCCTCTGACTCCATACCCATAAAAGGGCTTCTTCTGGCTGATTTTTCTCTTAGAACTCAGTCTAATTTTGCTCCTTTGTGACAAAATGAACTGTGGGTTGATTTTAAATACAAATATTAATGAGTTGTGTTGTGGTGAATTTGCTGAATGTTTTTAATATGTACCTTTCAAATAAATATCCAGACTTCTACTGGCTGGGACGATATGCTGATATTTTCTCAGCTGGGAAACAACTTGGAACTCTGCACCAGACTGGCAGAAGTAACAGCCCTGCACTCAGGGGTGGAGCTGTCAAAACCACTTTGGGGACACACTGAGTTGTTTAACAATCCTATACTGGGCCTGTTTGCACGATTACAGAGGGGGAACTAAGCCATGATGGGAATTTGCATGCAGGAGGAAGTTGCACAATTACCCTCACTGGCACATGCCATGTCATGTGAACATGGTGAGGATGACTTATTGACGTGGCTAACAAGACGACACCAATCAGCTGCAGTGGCAATGAGCCAACATAGCTTGCTTACTTTCCCCTTTGTGATGGTGCAACCCCAATCGCTGTCTATTGTACTGGCCATGATACACTGGCAGAACAGTTGAAATAGATTGAAGTAGTGGGCGGGAGAGGGGTAGCACGGATCTTTTGGTACCTGGAGAATCCACTTATTTAAAATCATGGGAATGTAATGTGTAGCTAACTTGAAGCATTAACATGAAAAATATCTGGGAATTAGTCAATGAGTAGTCACATTCTAATATCCTAGCTAGAAAAGGGGATTAAATATATCTCTTAATTGTTTCCCCCTGAACAAAACAATATAGGTTTGTAGACATAAACTTCATATTAATGCTTGGACTATGATATCATGGTTGGCTTATGACTTTAACAGAGTGTGTTGCTGTCTGCTTTGCATCTTCACAAACATTTGTATACCCTGCGCCTTACCGATTGAATAAACACACTGTTTCATTATGCAAATGCCCTGAAGTGAAATGCTTGTGCTATTTTGTTTCATTTTTTAAAAACGGTTTATCTTGAGAAGTGTCAGACAAACAAAGCACAGTTTTGCATTCAAAGGCGCATGTAGGCTTTCCATGACTTATCCATGCATCAACATTTTTTCCTGGATCCCCCATAATGCATTGACAGTAATCCATAATTGTCCATCCCTGCCCCGTTCATTGCCAGCCAGAATACAGTGGCTCAATTCGGACAACACTTTAGTCAATGGTGGGTTAATAGTGTGTTAAAGAGGTGGAGCTCCACAGACAACGCGCTGCAGCAGGCGCTGCAGGGAACCAGCAAACACCCTGGTGGTTAATAACGTACTCGGCTCTGACTGACAGCTTGGCAGCCATGTTCTCTGATCACCGACTTCCATTAGTCCTCCAGCAGGTATCCCAGAACACACTGCGGCTGAAAATCCATGGGCGCTGCCATTGAAGCCGATGCAGGACATGCCTCCCAAACCCCATTGGCTGTTGTAGGCAATGGGCAGAACTCAGCAGCCTCCGACGAAGAGGCAGCCAGGAGGAACGGCCGCACCAAAGCAACATCCACACCCCCGCACCCAGCACCATGCAGCAAACGTTGGCACCCCCGCCCCAGGGAGCCACCCCCACCCACCCTACACGGGGGACAGGCAGTCGCGAGGGTGACCCATGTCCCCCAGCCCCCAGCCACAAACATCACCCTCCCTAAGCATCCAAACACACACACAGGAAAGAAGGCAAGAGTGGGGCGGTTTGGAAAACTTTATTCAGCAGGGACCTCAGACATGGGCAGTAACGCACATGGTCACTACGAAGCAAGGGCAGAGCCCACGGAAAGGACAGGCGCCCCTGGGAAGGGAGAAGGCGACTGGAAGGCACAGCGGTGAGGAGGGGGAAGCTGAACGAGCACCCCCAGGGAGCTAGCCACGGAATGGGCGATGGGGAAGAGGCGAAGAGGGACAGAACACCAAGGGGAGATGCCAGTCTACAGATGAAACCCCACAGCTAACTCTCACAGGGGGTGGGGGTAGCGCTGCCAGATCCAGGCACTGATGCTCTCTCGCACCCGGGACGCCTCCAAACGGGTGTGGCGCTCCCCAACAGGATTCACGGGGCCCGGCAACAGCTCAATGTCCTGCCCGTCCACAGGGATGGCATCGGCGTCCTCTCCCCCCCCCCCCTTGGATGTGGTTCTCTTCTGGTGTGCTTCCCTTTCCGTTTGGGTGGCTGCATGGGCACCCGACGTGAGTGCTTGCAGGAGCCGGCCCCTTGTTGCGCTCTGTACCGGCTGCCGGGGGGGGGGCATCCCTGGTTGCTATGGCAGCAATGCCGGTGATCTGCTCTGGGTGTTGCTGAGCGGCCGCCCGCGTTCTGCCGTTCCTGCCGTTCTCCTCTATGGTCTTTTGTGATAACGTACTCACCACAGTTGTTTAACCTACGCTCCCCTCCAGACGACACTTTAGTCAATTGACTAATCCCTAAACAACTCGCAAGTGAGTTGTTTCTCTCAGTTGTTTAATTCTCCCAATTAGCGTACTCTGGGTTGTGTGCCTCCCTCCAGATGACACGTTAAACAACTCAACTGACAGTTGTTAATTAAACAACCATTGCTTAATGTCCGAATTGAACCAGTGTGTGCAGATTCAAAGGAATATGCTTTAGGCTGCAACCTTATACTGAAGTTACCTGGAATTAAGCCCCATAGAACTCAATGGGACATATTGAGTAGACATGCAGCATAGGATTGTTCCTTTACTCAGGAACTGAAAGAAAGAACTGATGTTTATGGCAAATGCACTGTACTTAGGGCAAACCTAAACCACACAAGCTATACACTGAATATACTTTAATTTTTATGTTGGAATCTCCTCCTACTCCTCTTCCAAAATTGTCTCTATCAAATTCAAACACATTAAAATACTTGTTTAAAAACACATGGGGGATTCTGATTAGAAACATGGGCTCTGATGTGTGTTTCAGAACTTCTCATTGCTACACTAACAGTGAAGATAAAGTAGTATCAGCCATTGCAATTCCTTTGTTCCTTGTTATTTGAATTTTACTGTATTCGTGTTGTTCGAAAAATTGTAATTAAAAGCTCCTTAAAAAAAATTGCCACAGACTATACTGTGAGCATTTCATGGTCTTTTGGCCCCACTGATTACATTTCCCCCCCCCCCCACCCATACCCCTGTATATGCTTATCAACTGAGGCTAACAGTTCATGCAATTGATAAAATGGACTGCAGTCCACAAAAATGTAAGCCACAATAAAACTCTGAATATTTAGAGTGCTGCGAGATTCTCTTAGTGTGTGTGTGTGTGTGTGCGTGCATGTGTGCGTGCATATGTTTGCTTGAACAGTTACGCCTAACTCTCACTACAGAAATTAAGCCATAACCTTGGGCTAACATGGGATGTAACCAGTTTACCTTTTTAAAATGCAGATAACAGGATTCTCATGCACACTCACACACATCGATAGCTTTAGGGTGCAATCCTTTTCATGGCTGGACAAAAAAATCCTACATCTCCCAGCATTCCCCAGCAAGCAACACTAGTTGGGAATGCTGGGAGTTGTAGGATTTTTACTGGCTAAATAGGCATAGTGTGGGTGCAGAGTGTGGGGTGGGAATCAAATAATAATAGAGATGATCCACATTATTTTAACTACTCACGTCTTCTCATTCAGTAGAGGAAAGGAGGGGGATTAAAAGGCAATCAAGCTACTAGAAGAAACAGCCAAATATATAGCAAAAGTAGGCTGACCATATGAAAAGGAGGACAGGGCTCATGTAACTTTAACAGTTGTAGAGAAAAGGGAATTTCATCCAGAGTCATTTGTATGCAGTTAGTTCCTGGTGAAATTCCCTCTTCATTAGAACAGTTAAAGCTGCAGGGGCCCTGCCTTCTTTTGTATCTGGTCACCAATGTATATTGGTACATGAAGAGGGGATTTCACCAGGTCCTAATTGCATACAAATGATGCTGGCTGAAATTCCCTTTTCTCTGCAACTGTTAAAGTGACATGTCCTCCTGTCCTCCTTTTCATATGGTCAGCCTAAGCAAAAGGCCTAGTACAAAAGAAGAAATGTATGAAAATAGGATTCACGACTGACTCGGTGCTAGATTCTGAGCCTGTGTGTCTCGCTGTGCATTGCTCTCTCACAATGGCCACAAGGAGTGATGTAAGGCAAGCAAGGATAGTTGGCAGCTTGCCTCTTTGAAAGCAAGTCATGTGATTTTGAAGAATTGCTCGGTGACATGCTGGGTGTGATTGTTTGTTTTCCACTGACAGGGCTAAGAGGAAGGAGGGGGAACCCAACTGTTCAAATACGCATGATGTCTTATCTTCCTGAGAGGCTTCTGCCATTGCCTTACCTTAGCAGTTCCACGTATTTTGTGTTCCCAGAGCGTAATGTATATAGCTAAACTAGAAATCATGAACCACAAACTATGCTTTAGGGAGTAAGAACCACACAACTCAGTGGGACTTACACTTTGGCTGGTCCCAGAAATGTTGCTGCCTGAAGCAAAGGAAACTAACTGGATTTGGCAGTTTTTCAACACTGTTCCTGAAGGCTGCAGACTAGCTTAGGGGGCTTGCAGGACAGGCTGCATGGCACACAGGTAGCTATGCCCTCCGACCTTTGCCAGCATCACTGCCTCCCCTCCAGCATCTGCCGCCTGAGGTAGCCTGAGGTAGCCACCTCATTATGCACGCAGTTAGTTAGGTTGCATAAATCACACAGAGGTGAGGTTTAGGTAGTCTATGTGCCGATTTGTTGCCTCTATCTGCTACAGTAAAACTCTGCTTATTTTCATGTGTCAGACTTAAATCTGCTTTATTGGACTGTCTGTGTATTGGGGGGGGGAATAGTTCCAACAGAACTCCTAACACAGCTATAAAATTTGCCTTGGTTGTGATGTACATTTTATTTTTCTTCCCAATTTAGTCTCGTATTTATACATGACACAAGAAAGGCCTCCTCCACACGAGACGTTTAATGAGCCTTGAAGGCTCATTATAAATTTTACCTACACACGAGCGGAGCGCAAAACGGGCGTACAGGCGCGTTATCTCCCCGATAATGCGCATTTTCGAACGCGCGTTAAATAGCGACTTTTATTTTGCTCCGGCCGTTAAAGCGCATTTTCGCTGTGTGAACAAGCGATTATGCGCATTAACTACCTGTAAAGTGCTTTTTGGGCATCTTTTAATGCGCTTCGCCGCTTCTCGCCGCCTCCCGTGCAGAGGGATTAGGCGTAAATGCGCCTCCGCGAAAATGCGCATAATCCCCGAACCGGGCGCAAAAGCGCATCCTTGTGGAGGGGGCCAAAGACTGCCCAGGAGAGCAAGAGGCTCACATGTCCTTTTTACTCCCATGGATGGAAACACCCATCAGTTACTGTAGCCATCAGGGCTCTTTAGCTTGCTGCCTGGAGCATGGATGCAAAAGCAGTTGAAGTTGAGGAAGTGGCATTTCGATGTTGGAGCATTTGTCATGTCAAGATGAAACCCAAATCAAAGCATGTAAACATTTTGTGTTTTGTTCCGTTATTGATGGGGCAGGAAAAGTGTATGAATAATTAGAGCAGAACTCCCTTCTTTCAGAAAGCTGTGGGAGGAGTCGCTCTGTGTCCCTGTGCACACCTGGATGAGATCAGTTTCCTGGCACCATGCCACAGTCTGACTTTCAGTCTGAAAATGGCTCCACCTGAGGGCTGTGTTATGTTCACTTCTTTAGGTTATCTTTTCCTAGAAACGCTTGGTTCGCCCTGACCTTTCGTACGGTGGCCTTTTGACTCAGTTGCTCAGGACTTCCCAACCTGGTACCTTCCAGATGTCTTGACTACAACTCCCATTATCCCCAGCCAAATTACCATTCCCCAGGTTGGGGGAAGCTGCAATAGCTAATGAGGCTGGAGATAGACTGAGGAAGGGTGGCCAGGTGTCCTTAAAGAGGACAGTCCTCTATTTGAAGGGCGGTCTAGTCAAGACAGGTATAAAGATAAAGAAGCAGAAGAAACCATGACGAGAGAGAGCAGGGGCCTTGGAGTTGCCCACCAACGGCACCTGGTCAGCAGGCTGAGCAGGCACACAGTTCACCAGGTCACAGTCTTCCCAAACATGGTGAGATGTATTGAATTTCTATTTAAATGAGAGTGATTATTCTAAAGTTGCATCT
This sequence comes from Anniella stebbinsi, assembly GCA_029215795.1. Taxonomy (NCBI): domain Eukaryota; kingdom Metazoa; phylum Chordata; class Lepidosauria; order Squamata; family Anniellidae; genus Anniella; species Anniella stebbinsi. The sequence goes on along the minus strand of JARDYH010000005.1, from coordinate 84,826,258 downwards.
ATAGATATAAATTAGCTTATGCAACTTTTGTGCTACCCGATGTCCTCTTTTGTCCATTTTTTGGGGGCGGCAGCAATAAGTGTCATCTTTTTTTCACACTGCATAACTGGCCACCCTTTCAGGGGGAACATCACTCTCTGAAGTGGGCATCCTTATCTCTTTCAGGGAAGGAAGTTCTAAAGTGTGGTGATAAGAGACTGGTCATCGTTTCCCCAGGTGGCAAATCCAGATACAGATGAGATGATACAAAAGCCTGGTTCTCACGTAATGAGAAGCCGCTGTGGGTGAATTTCCCCATGGGGTTACTCATTGCATCATCATCATCAACCATTTTTAATATTCATGCCATAGCAGGGGCGCACCGTACCTTGTCCCATTACAGCTAAAATATTCAAAATGGCAGCTGCTGTTACTGGGACAAGAAGCCCTATGGGGGAATTCATCCACAGTGGTTTCCCGTTATATGCAAACCAGGTAAAAAAAATGTAGAGACTGTGTGTGTGTGTGTCTGAGAGAGAGAGAGAGAGAGAGGGAAGTACTAAGATAGGCTAAAATGGGTGTCTTTAAACAAAGGAAGACCATTCTTAATTCTATGGCTGTAGTACTCAGTGGTGATTGGCAAACGAAAGGAACACTGTACATGTGTGGAGGCAACATTTTTATTGAATATATTAGCTCTCTATTAGTTCTTTAAAGAAATGAAGAAGGGACATAGTGGTAGTTGAGAGGGATAGCATAGTTAAATGTATGCAGTTGAAGGAGGACGAAGGTGGCTACAGCATCAAACATATCGAAATTTTAAAAATGCACCAAGCCACTGAATAAAGTAATGCTTACAACTTGTAACAGACATGTCAAATTACAGCCATTTTAAAGTAGCTCTCATATTCCAAAGTAGTGGCTTCAGATTTGCCAGTTTTCCTACAGAGTCAACAACCGTCTGGCTGTAGGTTCTGTTCTCATGACAACTTTGAAATCTGTTCAACTTTGCTTTCATTGTGGTTCGTTTTTACTCAAAGAGCTGCAGGATGTTAAACAGGCCTCCTCCACACCAGACGTTTAATGAGCCTTGAAGGCTCATTATAAATTTTACCTCCACACCAGCGGAGCGCAAAACGGGCGTACAGGCGCGTTATCTCCCCGATAATGCGCATTTTCGAATGCGCGTTAAATAGCGACTTTTATTTTTCTCCTGCCGTTAAAGCGCATTTTCGCCGTGTGAACAAGCGATTATGCGCATTAACGTCTTCTAAAGCGCTTTTTGGACATCAATTAATGCGCTTCGCCGCCTCTCGCCGCCTCCCATGCAGAGGGATTAGGCGTAAATGCGCCTCCGCGATAATGCGCATAATCCCCGAACCGGGCGCAAAAGCGCATCCTTGTGGAGGGGGCCACAGTTTCATTGTGGTTTTCGAAATGATGCTGTTGGGAATTAAAGCTTGCCATGCACAAAAGAAGCTGGCCAGAATCCAAATGCTACAATATTAACAACAGTATGATGAAGTCCAAGCCTTTCCGTTTGTTTTGTCCAGTTCAGAAAAATAAAAGGAAGATTATAGTGTATGCACTGTCGACTGGCAAGATGCTGCATATCAGACAAGATATGGGGAATCGGGTAGGCTTGGGCAAAAATTGGCATGGGAAGATAAACTGAGATTCTCTAAACAACCTTCAGCTCCTATAAGAAATGTTGAACTCAAAGAAGAGAATAAGCATGGGCCCCTAAGCTCCTTTCCTGCAAAAGCATCCTGGGTGTCAACCCTCCTCACTCATGAGCCAGCCTCCTCCTTCCCTGTGATCAATTCTGTAGGTGCTTCAACAGCTGGTAACATGGCAACTGCTAGCAAATTGGAGTGCTGCGGATGTTTTCCTTGATGGGTTACCTGATCCTTCCAACCATTAACTGCCCTTCCCAGATCAGTGCTGTTCTCAAGAACTTCCAAATGAATTAATGTTCTGATTCATGCTAAGTCTTATCCTGAGCAGCTTTGGGTGGCTTTCTTTGGTAAAACAGTGATTAAAATTCCCTTTCCTATTTTAAAAGTTTGGCAAGCCAAACATATCTAACCATAACTAAAACTGTTCAGGCATGTACGGTTGCATTATTAGGTAGTTTTTCTAGGAAGTTGGAACAAGGCATGGGGAAAGCAGATGTTAGAGATGATTCCCACAGACGTTTGACACAAAATTTCTTTGAGGTGTTTTGCCAAAACTTGATGGTGCATTTTGACTTTGTTTTTTGGGAGACACTTCCTTGGGCCAAGAAGCTAATCCTAAGAGGGTCTTCCATATACAGTATTAAATTTAACCTCTGAAAATGGCTTGTTTGTGTAGGCTTCTCCTGAAGTAAATAATGTTATTTATTTTATTATATTTATCTCCTGACTTTCTTCCATCATTGAACTCAATTGAGCATGCTTAGCTTTCCCAGGTAGTCTCCCGTCCATGTAAACTAGACCTACTTAGCTTCAGCATGGTTGCATTAGGTGCCTTTGGATAGGGCCATCACACTTTTTGCCACTGTATCTCAAGAGGTCAGGACTTAGTTTTACCCTGCACTGATATGCTGATGCAAACTAGATTTGACAAACTAGACGTGATGCCATTCACACAGTTATTCGTTGCATGAATGGTTGTGTGTATGTTTTACAGTAAGTAGCAGGTGTATGGGGGCTTTAAATCTTTGCTTCCTGCTGTGGACCCAGCAGATTGGGATCCCACCTGCCTAGGCTGACCATCTGAAAAGGAGGACAGGGCTCCTATAACTTTAACAGTTGTAGAGAAAAGGGAATTTCAGCAGGTGTCATTTGTATGCAATTAGTTCCTGGTGAAATTCCCTCCTCATCACAACTGTTAAAGTTGCAGGCACTATACTAGAGTGACCATATACAAAAGAAGGCAGGGCCCCTGCATCTTTAACTGTTGTAATGAGGAGGGAATTTCACCAGGAACTAATTGCATACAAATTACACCTGCTGAAATTCCCTTTTCTCTACAACTGTTAAAGTTATAGGAGCCCTGTCCTCCTTTTCAGATGGTCAGCCTACACCTGCCTGCTATTTGCATCAGGGGGAAACAAGATGGCCATGTGTCCCACTTGACAGAGGACAATCCTCTATTTTGGAAAGGTGGCAGAGGGCAGTCCTCTGTTTGAAGATATCATCTCTTTGATGGGCTGTCTAGTCCAATGCCATTTTAAGGTCAAAGCAACAGAAGAGGGGAGAGCAGAGCAGGGGCCTTGAAATTGCCCATGAAAGTTAGCACCTAGACAGCAGACTAAGCGGACACACAGGCCACGGGGTCAGTCTTCTTAACTATGATGGGATCGTAATGTATTTCTATTTAAATTCCAATTATTATTTCTAAATTTGTACACGTATATAAATTTCCATATGCAAGTGTTATGCAAATTGGTGTTGCAATTTCTCTTTTTTTTTTTGGCAATGTGTAAATGGACACCCTAGGAAGAAAGCTCCCATTCCATGAATCCTTTCTTGTGTGGTTGGAATCTCCTGCAACTCTACCTAAGAAAATAGGAAAAGGCTGTTGCTGTGCCGGTTAACAGTTGCTTTAGCTCAGTGTTCCTGGCTTCCGTGCTCCCTTGATTTAAGAGAGATTGCCATTATTATTATTATTATTATTATTATTATTATTATTATTGGTTACCAGTTTGATTATGTCTTTATATTAGATGCATTACATCAGCCTGGTCTAGCAGAATAGACACTTAGCCTGCCTACATAATGATCTGGACTTTATTTAGAATGGGAGGCCATTCCTTGCTGATGGTTGTTAGTTTAAAAAGTCATACAGTAATTGTGTTCTAAAGAAATCCCCTTAAAAAGACTTTGTACTCTTTTCGTCGCCAGGTGAAGACCTTTTTATTCTCCGAGTATTTTAACAGTTAAATTAACTCAATTGTAATCCTTGCTGTTTTAAATTTGTATTTTAATCTGTATTAATTCCTGCTGCTTGGTTTTATTCTGGTTGTGTTTTTATATTGTATGTTATTCTGTGTTTTTAGATTGTGCCTTGTTTTATATATTTTTAAATGATTTCATGGTTTAATTTTTGTGAACCGCCCAGAGAGCTTCGGCTATGGGGCGGTATAAAAATGCAATAAATAAATAAATAAATAAATAATTTGCATTGTCAGGATTCCAAGGAATGTTGTGATGCTGTATAAGCTGCTTGGTCATTTGGAGATCATACCAGACAGCTCAGTACTTGTTTGCCTGCGCTATTCTTTGCAGAAATCACAGAGCATCAATCACTGTAGGATTAAGCAAAAAGGACAATGAAGGAAATCCACATTTAAGAAACCTTTGTCTGTAGAACACATTAAAACGCACACACACACACACAAATATATTCATTGCCTGTATAATACCCAGAATCTGTCTTCTGTCTTCTTTTATCTTTGTGGTATTTCCTTCTGCGTATTACCCATTAATTGCTTGTGAACAAATATGCAATCCCACCCATGTCTTCACTGCAAGCTGGCAAAATGATTCAGAATATTTCTGATGATATATAATAGAGTACAGTGGTTTAGGACCTGGCTACCTAAAAAAACACCTCTCATCCTGCTCCTGAAGTGACATCCCTGGGGAAGCCCATTTAGTTATATCATCACCTAACAAAGTCCAGACTTCTGAAACTCATAGTAAGGCCTTCTTGGTGGTGGGACCCCAACTGTGAAATGCTAATCTCCTGGAGATTAGACTGGTGCCAACAATGGCCAGTTTTTGTCACCAGGAGAGGCATTTCAACTTTTTAGAAGGGAGGAAAACCTATACAAAAGCTGGGAAGCCACCAAATTATCAGTGATGGAAAGAAGGTGTGGCTAGGGGAAGGAGTGGGACCATCAGGAAAATGAATCCTCTATTTGCAGAGGACAGTCCTCTGTTTGAAGTTATCATCTCTTTTTTAAAAAAACTTTATTTTGTTGATGGCACAATTTGATATACAGTCACAAAGCAAATGTTGTAAACCATGTTTAAAGTCTATACATTTTTAACTGTCCGATGCTGCAAGTACAGTGCTTTGTGAGAGTTAGTGTGTATATATATATATATATATATATATATTGGTTTGCACTGCTAGGCTGCAATCATATCCGACTTGCTTGAGAGTAAGTCCTATTGAACTCAGTAGGACTTATTACTGAGTAGACATGCATTTGGTGTGGTGGGGAGGTCTTTGACGTGTATAGAGTCGAAGAGGATCTTTTGATTTTTTTTTACGGCAATCTTATACATATTAGTACGTATTTTTGGCTACTTATACTTTGATTCTGTGCCTGTTTTGAATAAAGGTTTTCTTTCATAAACCCAGTCACCTGGTAACCTTCCTGAAAATCCACCTATCACAGCTCTTTTGAAGTTTTATCTGGTTGTAGAACTCCCCCATTCTGACTCCCATGGCAATCACTTTGAAAAACCTTTCATACAGACATCGAGTCTACAAGCCTGTCTAATTAAAAGGTGAAAAATCAAGGCTATCTGAATATAGTAACCGTTTGAAAACCCACTGGGTTTCTGCCTACTCTAAGGAACAATTAATAGTTTATTACAGTATTAATAAAGTCCAGTGTTCAAATGACTTCACTTTGCATATTTTTGTTGCTGTTTAGAACAAAACAGCCTAACGATTTGTAAAAAAAAGAAAAGAAAAAAGTCATATCAAAAGGTTAAGACATAATTAAAACTATGCAATAGAACTGTCAAACAGGCTGTCACTTTGCCAGAAAAACAATTAAGAGTACGTACAGCAACAAATTGTGGGATACACTGGCCACTGCAAAAGCATCCTTTTTAACAGCACCTCTGTGGCTTTTTAAAAAACAGCTGTACCGGTTGACCAGGTATATTAGCAAAGCAGTGCGGTTCATTCATGGGGGGGGGGGAATCATTATCATCTTCTTTAACGGGTATAAGTGTAGTCTTCTCTTTCAGCAATATGTGACATGTTTTAATGACCTCGTGATATACAGGACACCATAGCGTAATCTACCTGAGTGATTTGCATCCCATTTGTCCACTAAGAAGCTCACAACAGCATATATGGTGTTATAATTTATCCTCAAAGCAGTGCTGGGAGGTCAATGACTGTGAGGCCAAGGTGCACATTACACTGCAGCCGCAAGGAACACCTTCCCATCATGACACCCTTCTTCCGATAGCCGGCCTGCCTCCCCTCAGCTAGTACCCCCACATCTGCCAATGCTTACAAACACAGTTCCAGAACTTGGTAAGGTGGAAGCAGCTGAAGAAGAAATTTCTTTGGGGGGGGGGGGGGAATGACTGGCAGGAATAGACAAACCACCCCTTCCCTGCCTTCTCAGCAGTTTCCCATCTCCTGAGGGCCCCCTCCACAAGAATGCGCCTTTGCGCCTGGTTCCGCGATTATGCGCATTATCGCGGAGGCGCATTTACTCACAATCCCTCTGCACGGGAGGCGGCAGGAAGCGGCGAAGCGCATTAAAAGATGCCCAAAAAGCGCTTTCCAGGTAGTTAATGCGCATAATCGCTTGTTCACACAGCGAAAATGCGCTTTAACGGCCGGAGCAAAATAAAAGTCGCTATTTAACGCGCGTTCGAAAATGCGCATTATCGGGGAGATAACGCGCCTGTACGCCCGTTTTGCGCTCCGCTCGTGTGTAGGTAAAATTTATAATGAGCCTTCAAGGCTCATTAAACGCCCCGTGTGGAGGAGGCCGAGGTAATATTGCAGTAGAGAAGAGGACCATTTAGCTAATGTTAGTTACATGCAGAAAGGTCATGTCTAGCTCGAACTTGAGAGACTGTGGCTTCCTCACCAAGGGCGATCATAGATTTGGAAGGGTCTTAGGGGGTCATTTAGTCCACCTTTCTGTTCAATGCATAATCTGCAACGCAGGATGATGCAGCTACAGTATCCATGACAGATGGTCTTGTACATTGTTTTTATGCTTTTTATGCTTTTAAATTTTGTATATTGGTTTTTAAATGTTCAATGTTTTTAATCCAGCCTGTTCCACTGTCAAACAACTCAAAAAGTGGTGGGAAGTAGGAAGTTTCTACTAATGTTTAGCCAAAATCTACTTCCCTAGAATTTCTTTGCATTGGTTCTAGTCCAGGCCTCTGGGACAGCAGGAAACAAGTCTGCTCCATCTTCTGCATGACAGCCTTTCCAATATTTGAAGATCCACTATGGGCTTGAGAGACTGTGAGTTGCACATACCCACCCAGTGAGCTTCATGGCTCTTATTTATTTATTTATTTTTATTTATTTGCTTGTTTATTATTGCATTTCTATACCGCCCAATAGCCGAAGTTCTCTGGGTGGTTCACAAAAGTTAAAACCATGAGACGCAAATCAAAGTATAAGACAAACAACAGTATAAAACAAACAACAGCATCAAACACAATATAAAATATTTTATATTTACAATATAAAATAGGGTGACCAGATAAAATCCAGGTCAGGGCTCAAGTAACTTTAACAGTTGTAGAGAAAAGGGAGTTTCAGCCAGTGTCATTTGTATGCAATTAGTTCCTGGTGATATTCCCTCTTCATCACAACAGTTAAAGTTGCAGGGGCCCTGCCTTCTTTTGTATATGGTCACTCTAGTATAGTGCATGCGGGCGGGGGGGAGGCGCGGGGCGGGGCAGCGCGGGCGCGCGGTGGGGGGGTTGTTTTGGGTGGGTGGGTGGGGTGGCGGGGGGGGGGGGTCCGGGTTTTGGATCTTCAAAATCTGGTCACCCTACTTCAGATAACCTGGCCCCAAGCTGTTTAGGGCTTGAATCTAATAACTGTGCTTAATTCAGCTTTACTAATATAAGGAGTTTGCTAATGGAAGGATTTCAGCTTTTCATATATTTTCAGACAACATGCTGAGCCGTAGTGTTCAGACAACACGTTAAGCCACAGTGGTTAAGTATTTTGAGCTAAATGTTATGGCTTAGCATGTCATGTGAACCATAACTAACATGTCATGTGAACCACTCCTTACTATGGTGACTACATAACCCACGATTTAAAAATGCTTACTAACCATTTGCTGCAAAAGGGTTAGCGGCCTAACCATGACTTAGCATTTTCTCTGAACAGGCCCAATTTGTGTGTTCCAGTTAGCACCAGAGAAGGAGCCAACTAGCTCTTATATTTTCAGAAAAAGACTAGCCATTTCCCACCATCCCAGCATGCTTTGCTGCAAGCTTCTCTCCCGCTCCATTCCAATTTAAAACTTTACAAAATACAGGCTGGGACTTTTCACCATTCCCAGCAACATCATTGTGTGCATGTGCACTTAATATCCAGCCTGAAGAAGAGTCCTGGGGCATGTGGCAGTTTATTCACGGCTTGGTGACATTTCAGGTTATACCAGTGAAGCAGGGATGGAGCAGGTCTGGCCATCAGATCTTATCGGACTGAAGTTCCCATCATCTCTCACCATTGGGTGGCACTGGCTAGGGCTGATGAGAGTTACATTCCAACAATGTATAAAGGATAAAAACCAATGGAACACCTGCCTGCATTTTTGCCTGCTTTATAGCCCTTGCATGCTTCAATATTATTTTCAGTAGTATTATCTGGCGATAATGGTAGTTAACTGCTTCTCAAAAGAATTGTCAGGAGAATTAATATGTGCTTTGAAATGCAGAAGTTGAATTCTGCATCCCCTTTTGACTACAAGGTTCTACAGGAGGAAGGTGGTTGTGGTAAATTCATGAAGTAAATAATATTTAGGTGGGGTTTTTCCCTCCTCAAAAGTCACAGCAGCAACAGCTCTTCCCTCTGCAACTCTGATGAAAGGTTTAGTGATGTATGACTGCAGAAACCACCAAAGATAACTGGTAGGAGGAGGCTTTACAGTACATGAAGTTTCCTGGGGGATGGTGCAGAACTTAGGATACACCTTGTTTTCATGCTACATCCTGTCCTGTTAGCTCCATCTGCTTGCCAGCACACTTGTTAGGCTTCTATCTTTGGTGCATTCACAGGGACAATTGTAGTCGAGCAGCAGCTGAGCTTGTTATAGCAGAAATCCTGGGGATCATTCGAAGGTTCTTAATTTTGATTTTGTAACATTTAACTTAAGGGTATAATCTTCGTTGGTTTAGAAAGAACCAATGCGGTTACCTTGCAATAATAATGAGAAGCACAGGAGCCACCAGAAGACTCAGTCCCAAGCCCTGTTTTGAGGCTGGCTGATGCTGTCATTTCAGCTGGCCCCAACCTAATGCTCTCTGGATGTGTTAGGGTGCCTCTACAAGAGCAATTTAAGGCTCTTTCAAGGCAGATTAAAATCTTTACCTCTACAAGAGCAGAGCGCAAATCAGGGGTCGAGGTGTGTTTTCCCTCCAATTATATGCATCTTTGCATGCGCTTTAAATAGCGAGTTTTAATTTACCGCGGGAGTTAAAGCACTTTATGACCATGTAAACAAGCGATTCTCCACATTATACACCTTTAAATCGCATTTCAGGCAACTGTTAATGCGCTTCACCGCCTCCAGTGTATAGGGATTAGGCATAAAAGTGATTGTGAGAAGATGCGCATAATCGGACAACCAGGCGTCAAACCGAATTCTTGTAGAGGGGACCTCAGACTCAGCCAGTGTGGCCATGCTGGCTGGGAATGATGAGAGCTGTAATCCGACACATCTGGAGGGCACCTAGTCAGGGAAATGAGTATGCTGGTTGGGGATGATGGGAATTGGAGAGCACAAGGTTGGGGAAGGCTGTTTGAGCTAACGTAATTCATTTGGGAATTTGCAGGAGGCTATTCTTTACTTCTTTCCTAGCTGTATGGACTTAACAAGAGAAAACCATCCTCCAAGTCAAGGCTGTTGCCTCACATGTGTTCTTCAGCGGAGGGGTGGGGAGAAGCAGTATGACAGCTGCTGTATCTCTGACAAAAAAGTACGATCTCAATAATTACACCCTGGATTTTGTTCTTATGGAAAATGTATTCTGGCTTTATTGGATCAAACGTGGTAGACGGATGCTATAACTCATCGCATTTCACATTCCTCCCCTCATTCCATTTTCTCATGTCATTGGTTCACCATTACCACATCATCCAATTCAGTTTTTTAAATAAATAAAAACAACAACTATGGAAAAAGCTGTGCAGAAGGGAGGAAAGACATCAGCCATTGAACTCTACCTGACATGGCTGCACGGCCTTTGTTTATAAACTGGACTTTAAGGAAATAAATGTTTCTGTTTCCTGTCATTATCCTTTCCAAGTATTGTTAGGAAAACAAGCCTCCCTACTTCAAGGGGAAAGATTAAGAGCTCTGGCAAAGGTGTCTGCGCTGCAGGAAACTGTAGGTACTGAGATATCTCTTAGATAACCCCAGCAATCATTTTAATCCACAGATTTGAAGGGTTAAACAAATGGTACCCCACCACACATTCTCTATCCCTCTCTCTCTCTCACACACACACACACACACACACCAGTGACATTAGTGCAAGGCTTGGAGTACTCAGGTCACATTGCCTCTAGATTGCGCCATATCTGTTTAAATCGATTTACAGAATGTTTATTGAGAAGTCCCACTGATTTCAATGGGAGTTTGCTCTCAGATATGCCTAGGAGTGTGCAATAGTCATTCTCTCCTCTATAAGGGAAGAAAAAGGATCTTTAACAGAATCCTCCCATCAAATTAATTCCCAGGAGTTTTTGAGGGAAGTTGTATCAGTGGGGTGTAAAGCAGAGATGACCCACTTGTGGCCTTTCCAGTGTTTTGGCCTACAACTCCCATCAGTCCTCACCAACATAGCAAATGGTGATGTGTGAAGGTAGGGTGACCTTATGGAAAGGAGGACAGGGTTCCTGTCTCTTTAACAGTTGTATAGGAAAGAGAATTTCAGCAGGTGTTATTTGTATGCATGCAGCACCTGGTGAAATTCCCTTTCATCACAACAGTTAAAGCTGCAGGAGCCCTGCCCTCCTTTCCATATGGTCACCCTAGAAGAGAACTGTAGGTCAAAATGCCTTGTGGGCCACAAGTTGCCTGCCCCTGGCATAAAGGCAATATACAGGGGTTGTAGTAGCACAGATGTGAAAAGAAACAAGCCTTTCCCAGAAGCCTCTGCACTGAATCACAGTATCTTTAGGTATAATGTATGAGAGTGAGAGCTCACTGTTGTATATTCATAACCTGGCATTAATAGCAACAAGCCATTTCCTTATCTCAGTCTTCTCGGTGACCTTGACTAATTTAGCAGAGCGAGCTTGAGCATTTTGTTTCTTTTTTCATGAACTTATTATAATTTCTGGAATATGTTTTATTTTAATTGTTTGGGAATTAGGTGTACAATCTTTCCTAGATGAGGTGGCATTTCCCTTGAAAAGGAGTAGTGACAACAGTGTGGGGATCCAGTGTTGTCACTGGAGGCTCCGATGGCTTCGTTGGCACGGAGTGTTTTACCAACTTCAGCTGGTTTGACAGCTTTGATCTTTCCAGGCAGGGTTAGTTTGGCCACAGTAAACCACACTCTGCTAATCATCCAATTAGATTAATATAATGTGTTCTACATGGGGCTGACCTGGAAGACAACTTGGATGTTAACTAGGGCAGCCAGATGTTACACCAGGCCTGACTCTTCGATGAGGCGGTGTGAATCCCCTACCTCAGAGTTGGTGTGGGAGGAGCAGCAAATTGCACACTCCTCTCAGGCAGGCCGCCTGACCCTGGGTGTTCCAGAGAACCCCGCTGACCCCTCTCCCACTTTGGCATTTACCGCAGCGAGAGAGTTGGATGCCTGGGGCTCTCTGGAGTTTCCCCCACCCAGTGGGGGTACAACAGGTCTCAAGTCTCCATCTCTCACTGTGGCCAGTGGAGCTTTCAAGAGCAGCTGCCTGCTCTTTGTTTCACACGGAGGACCCCTGCAGTGTGCTCTTAGCAACCCACCCTCTGGCTCACTCTGAGGAGCCAGGGGGCTAGCCAGGCCCAAATGCCTGGCTCTGAGGAAGGATCTCCTCAAAGCCAGGCATTTGGGCAGGCGGTGGCAATGAGGTGGGCGCAGGGGTGGGCAGATCAATGCAGCAGAGTCACATGCGTGCTTTCTCACTTCAGGAGGTGGGAGAGCTTGCACAGGGGCTTCTGAAAAAGTTAAACTAGCTCAGCAGTGGTGCAAGATGGTCCACCGTTTGCACCCCAGTCACCTTTCCCAGTGTATCAAAAGGTGGCTACAAAAACTGCCTGTGCTGCTGCCGTATTTGGGCTTGGTAGGCTCTCTGGAGCTGCCACCTGCGCTGGTGCCTCATTCTGAGAAATCCTTCTTCAGAGTGAGGCATTTAGCTCAGCTGATGTGGGTGGCCTTCCCAGCAGGGTGGGGGGAGCTGCAATCTTGCACCTCTCCTAATCTACCCAATGTTTCACCCTGCCTCATGGGAGCGCCGGTCCTGTAGTGGCTGCCTATACACTTTGAAGCCCAATTCAGAAAGAACTGCAAATATGTGAAAGAGTGCCGATACCAACCTGCCTGCCTTAAGATCATCAGATGTTCTCCATGTATCTGTGCCTGGAGATTTGTTTATGCTGTGACAAGGGAGAGGAAGGACCTTCTCTGTGGTGGCACCCTGACTTTGGAATGCACTTTCCTCAGCAGTTTGACTGATGCTGGTGTTACTAGCATTTCTTGTGCCTGGTCAAGGCTTATTTGTTCAGACATCTTAACGTTAGTTTATGGGTGGGTTTATCGCTCTGTCATATTTCCTCGTTTCCAGTTTTGGTGCTGTTGACTCGCATGATGTTGTCCCTGTCCTGCACTATTCTCACTTTCCTCCCCACTTAGTCCGTTTCATCTTGGAAGTGCACAATGAAAACCCAAATGTAAACCAGTAAATCCGCTTCTGTGTTGTGGGGAGTGTTGTGGGGGGGTGTCTTGAAGGCTGTTTTCAGTGACGAAAGAATTGGGCATGCTTTTAACCCACCAGGGCAGTTTTACAACTTATTTCCTCCTTTTTATCTTTGGACATGCTAGGAGTTGGAAGGAAGGTTTCAGTGCTCCAGCTCCCTCTTTTTTTTGGCTTCCTTCCTTGATTTGCTGAACCCCTGTCCTGTTGGAAGTGCATAATTTCACCCTGACGCCTATCCACCTTAACCTTTCAAACCACTCTGATCCTTCCTCATTCATCCATTTCTCTCCGCTTCCATCACCCCTCCAGGTGCCTTATAAATCTTCCTAGTGGTTCTCTTCTGTTTTGTGTAATTCTTCTTCTTCCTATATTGTCCTATATTATCCTGTATTATATTATCCTATATATATTTAGTATCCTATATTATATTATCATGGCAGCTGATGCTGCTGACTCCTGCGGAGAAGTTGCACAGAGAAATCCCATGGGAGACTGCGGGAGAAAACATTTCCTGGTGCTAGTGGGCTTTTTTACTGAATGTTGCGCTAACAGGCTTTTGTAGTAATGCATCCACAGTCCAAGGTAGAGGCTTAGGGCTTGAATTTCATGTTCTAGTTCCTTTTACTGACTGAAATCTTCGTCAAAGCAGTTTAATACAGAATCAAGCCCACAGGCGGACCCCCACCCTTAGACATTTCCAAGGAGACCGGATTTGCAAGACAAAAGGATATCCTTTCCAGTGAGTCATGACCAGTGAATTGCTAGCCCTCTCCTTGGCAACATCTAAAAGAATGTAGGAGCAATCTTTCTATCTGACAGGAAGAGAACCCAATGTAACTTTGAAGTAAAACGGAGCTATGAGGGTGCAAATTTAATATGACTTGGATGTAAATGCAGTTGAAATCAATGAGATTTACTCTGGAGTAAGGGAACCAGCCATCTCTATCTTATGAATTGGAGATGCTCAGCTTCGCATGATCAAATGAAAGGAAAAGCGATCCTTCACAATTGCAAAGAGGTGGAAGAGCGCACTGGTGAACTATCAGCAAAAGGTTTTAAAGGGCAGGGAAATTTTAAAAATCTTTAAAAATAAAGGGATGAACCGATCTGATTCAATCTTGGCATGCCAAAAGCTCTCCTGGAGATCTATCACCATGCCAAGTTTAATCTCTTTATCTATATAATTTATGCAGATGTAAGCATTTTGGTTAATTTGCATTTTAAAAAATCCTAAAAATAAAGGCATGGCCCTATCTGATTCAAACTTGGCATGCCTAAAGCTCTACTTAACAGTCTTCCGGATTTTAAGAAAGCTATAAAGACTGATCTCTTCCAGAAGGCCTACCTGTGACGCCCTGCCTGCACCCGTGACACTCACCGGGCTACACAACAGGGCTGTCCACGCCACTCGCACTCAGGGCTTACTTCAAGCCCCTGTGTTTATGACGTGTTTGAGGGTTTAGGCTTACTGCTGCTGCTCCTGTCCCGCTTTTACTCTTTCAGGCCCCACAGCTCCACAGTCCAGCACCCTAGCCCCTAAATCTCCCTTCGTTCTATCCGCTGCCACCAGTACCTTCCTCAAGTACGCTTCAATGACCACACCAGTTGATATGATTAAATGTAATTTATTAACAAGATGATTGCTCAGGTAGCAAAAGCTTGATGGTTTCCTTAGTTCGTGTATTGGTTACAGGCACAATGCTTAATGGTTTCAGTCAGTAATTTCTCTTAAAACGTTTCAAATAGAGACTTCAGGGTTCTGCCACTCTACCCCTCTCTAGGTATTCCCTCCAAATAATCCTACCAAAACGACCAAGCACACAGACCCTTCCTAGCTCTAGTCAGACCCTTCTCAGTCAAAATCCCCCCACACACACTCCCTCTACTCCTGTCAGCTAAAAACATATATATACAGACGCTATTCTCCAACTCCTCCCACTCTCACACAGCCAGCCAATCCAGGCACTCCCCTGCCCCCATCCAATCCACACTCACACATGAACTCCCCCCTTATACTTACTCAGCTGTAACATAACTGTGAGTCTATTTAACTTCCTTCCTGGAACTTTTGGCATTTTATAAACAATTACAATCTTTTATATACAAGGATCTCTACAACAGCTGAACATCACACTACCCAGTAGAATTTTAAGAGTTTTATTGGTATTTTAATAATTTATTCGTTTTTATATTTTTAATCAGTTTTATGTGTTTTATATCATTTGCTTTTAATGTTGTTCCCCGCCTCAATCCAGAGGAAGAGGTGGGTAAGAAATAAATTATTATTATTATTACTCTATTGCTCTCGAGATCCCCAGGTGCATCTCTTTATCTTAAATAATTACACAGATGTAAGAATTTTTGTACATTCTAATAGGAGCTCCAGGCTGCCAAGTCCATCAAAATGTCCATCAACTACAAGAACCAATGAACTGGAGGGGGAAGGAGAAGGGGCGGGGCAGGGCAGGGCAGGGCCGGGCAGGGTGGGGTGGGCACAATAGCAGCGGGAGAGCAAAAGGGGAGTTCACCAGTATAGCTACGATAGTGAAAGGGAGGAGCGCTTGCAGCGCTTCTGAAATGGAGGTAAAATGTGAAGGCAAACGGGGGAGGGGGGGAATAGGTGTGATGGAGCCCTGAGTCTACTCTGCTCTTTTTAGCTGTTGTTGTTGTTGTTGTTGTTGTTGTTGTTATTGTTGCCTCTCTTTTATCATTCATGGCGGTTCTTCTAAATGGACATGATGAGCTTTGCCAAGTCATGCTGTCTTTTACTGATTCAGGAATTTCCTGATTATTAAACATGTTTTAAATATGGTTGCTTTCTGGGTGTTGGTGTGGATGTATTTTGGTAGCCCCAATTTCTGAAGGTTTTCTGTAAAAAAAATTAATGTGATGCCGGTGACTGATGTGACTAATGGAATAATTATACCTTTCCTGTTGCCATAGTTCTTTAACTTCCATGGCCAGTGGTGTATATTTTTCTCTCTTTCCCTCTTCCTTTTCTACAACATTTTTGTCACTAGATATTGCTATGTCAATGAGGTATGTGTGTTTTTCTTTTTTGTGTATAACTGATACGTCTTATCGGTTGCAAGTTATTGTCTTGTCTGTATGAATTATTCTGTCCCAGTATATTTTATGATCTGCATTTTCCAAGATTGTTTCAGGTGAGTATGTGTAGTATGGTGTAGGTTGTTTGATGAGGTTGAATTTGATGGCCAGTTGTTGGTGAATTTTTTTGGAGCTATATTGTGTTACATGGTCTGTTGTTGTTGTTTTATTATATTGTGGAATATGTTTTTAGTATGATTAATTTTATTCATGCCTTGTAGGGCAGTCTAATGTGTTTTTGAAGACTTGTGTGACATCACAGTTGTGGTTTTTGCTTCTCTGACCAGTAATATGGGTGATGATATCAGTGGCCTCCTCCTGCCCTCTCTCTAGATGAGACAAACTTTTCTAAATGACATGGGTTAAGAATCAGAGAGAAATGGCCTCCACAGTTTTCCACCACATTGTGGAAGTTGTAGGCAGAGGTGTTCCACTATCTACAGCATTATTTTTTGGCACACTTCTGCAAATACCAGTGGAGGCTGGTGGCTCTGATTTCGGTGGGGCTGTGATTCCATTCTGGCTTTTCGTCACAATCAGCCAGAACGGTAAAAGAGCTATCCAAAGTTCTATCCCCAAAATGGGTTCAGCACCTTGGATAGCTACTTTAGAGTTCTGGCTGGTTCTGAGTGAAACCCAAAATGAGTTCAGAGCCTTACCGAAATCGGAGCCACCAACCTCACTTGGTAAATGCACATAAATGTCCAGGACCGTCATGAGTCTTCCAGTGAAATCCTATGCATGTTTACTCAGAGGTCCCACTGTGTTTGATGGGGCTTAATCCCAAGGAAATGTGCAATATAATGGCACACTTACAGAGCCATCCTAGACATGTCTACTCAGAAGTAAGCCCTACTGAGTTCAATGGGACTTACTCCCAAGCCTGTAGGCATAGGATTGCAGACTTATGTTATACAAGAGAAGGATTCTGACTGCATAACATCTCATCAGCAATAATATGTCTAATGTGGCCCTTGAGGCAGAAAAGGTTGTGCACTCTTGATATACAGCCATCCCTAGCCTGGTGCCTACTACATGTATTGGACTACAACCCCCAGCATCCCTGCCCATTGGCCAAGATGCCTGGGGCTGATAGGAACTGAAATCCAAAATATCTGGATGGCACCAGGTTGAGGAAATCTATGGTAGAAAATCCTATCTGAATAAAAATATTGGTAAACTGCTAAAAGGGTAACAATAGAATTAAAGTTCCAAACATTATGTTGTGGAATGGGGCATGCAAACTTTTAAGTACACATCAATGGATCTTATGTCTGTCTTTGAATAGGACTCATTGGAAGGATGCATTAGTCCTGAATAGAGGTTCTGGGATTTTATTTAAGTCTTTTTCAACAAAAGAAAAAGCTGTTTATTCCTCTGTGTAAGTACAAGATTCCTCTATATCTGCTACCTTAGTTGAACTTCTGATAATATCCAGAGATCATGTAACTTCCTTCCTAAAGCAGTGAGAAAGAGGTACTTAAGGGCAGAATTGCAACAGGCTTCCTATGGCCTAAACACTGAGTATCGGGAAATAATCTGGGTTAATTTTAGCTTGTTTTACACCATGATATCTCAATTCTTCTGTGAATGTTGCAATCAATTTGGTTAGTTTGGTCTCTTTTTCTAAACTTTTATTTACAATTCAATATGTTGCTTAACCAAGCATTTGCTGATTTTAATACCTAGCTTAGTGACACTTTTTGTATTGTTGTGGACTTTTATTTCAATTTAATTGTTGTTTAAATGAACTTTATACACCACCCTGAAATTTCTTAATGAAGGACTGTATATACAGATCTTTAAAAAAAAAAATTCCCTTCCAAATTTCTACCCAGGTTTCCTTCTTTTTTTTACAGCTGATTAAACCATATTTAAATAGTTTAGTTGTGTCTGTAGCAGGGGTCAGACATTCAAATGTTCAGTAAGGGAACCCTCACAATCAGTGGAGGATGGTGGCTCTGATGTCAGTGGGGCAGTGAATCCGCTCCGGGTTTCAGTCAGAACCAGTCAGAACTCTCAAGAATCTTCACAACTTGGATAGCTCCTTTCGAGATCTGACTAGTTCTGATTCACTGCCCCGCTGACATTGGAGCCACCAGCCTCCACTGCTCACAACATAATTGAATTGCAGAACCCCACTTAGGGCGCATCTAGTTGAGACCAACAACCAGCCTGAAGATGTGCACACTGGCTGCGCTGGGATATCAGAATAACCATAGTTATATCATGATGGGAACAAGACACAGCAAGCCTCAGACATGCGCATACCCTCTCCGCATTCTGGTGTGGCTGCAAGAATTTTTAATTAACCATAGCTTGTTGTTTGTTTGAACCCAACAAACTGTGATTAATCTTAACAAAGGTTTGTGTGAAAGAAGCCAACTTCAACTGGTGGGTTATGAGTATGACTTGCTTCAAACTAACCATAGTTAAGATTAACCACAGCTTATGGTTCGGATGTAATGCTAAACTGCAGTCAAACAAAAACAGAAGGAAAAGCTCTGATCTCCTCTGTGGGGTTTCCATGAAAACTGAGAGTGTGTGAGTCCAAAGTTCTGCAGCTTGTTACCATCATGCTAAACTGTGCTTACATTTATTGTGACGCCCAACCACAGTTGTTATCGTCCCTAGCTTTTGCTTCTGGCATCTTGACAACCCATTCACATTATGTTTTAACAACACATTGGGGGCCGGCCAAAATCACACATCTTGTAAACCGGAAGCTAAATCTTGTCCTGATGCTCAACCTATTACTTTCAAATTAATTACTGAGACTGAAAATGAAAAATAACCTGATGCTGCCCTATTTCTAAGGGTTCAAGGCTTTTTGTGCCTTTCTGCAACTTCTTCCAAACTCTCTCTCAAGACCATCTTTTCAAATATAGCCTTCTTAAAATTAATATGCAACTTGATACTCTACATGCTTTCAGGTCTTGACTATCAACAATTCCATCTGTTAGGATGCATCTACTAATTGTGTGAGGTCAGGTTCGTACATGCTTTTTGTCACTAGGTAACTCAAAGCTCAATACATCAGGATCCATCAGCAGTCATAGAGCAGGGGTGGACAACTTGTGCCCTCCCCCTAGATATTTTTGGCCTACAGTTCCCATCAGCCCCACCCAGCATAGCCAATAGTGAGGGATCATGGGAGTTGTAGGCCAAAACATTTGGAGAGTCTTAAATTGCCCACTCCAGCCATAAGAGACTAAGGTTATATGAAAGTCCTGTTTGTAGTATTTGGTCTGTGATAGCTCATTCACATCAACCCTTCATGTCATCAAATGCTAGATATGCTCTGTAAACAAGCCAAAGTAAGCAAGACCATAAAAGCAATTCTTTATTTATTCAATAAAATATTAATCAGCTTATGTTTAGCACTAACTGGTAATGGGATACAGATTTAGGCATGTGCAAACTGGCTGGTGGAAGCAGACTTCGTGGCCTCCTCCTCCCTACAGCAGCCCCTTCAGTGGAATACACCATACAGAGATTTGTAGGCAAAGGCCCTGCTGAATGGGGTGAGCTGTTGTGCAGAAGCGATCCCTGAAAATCAGGCAGGGAGACCTTATGTGAACAGATCCAGCCCAGCATCAGTCCAAACTGCTGATGCCATAAGAGTAAGTGCGAGAGAGTAAGTGGATGTGCAAATGCCAAAGAATGTTGAAGAATGTAAGGGCTAAACTTCACACTACATTACATGGATCATAAGCTCCGTTGGCGCCAATGGAGAGGTTGTTTTTTTTAAGCCCCCGTGTGGGGGCAGTGATTTTAAGGGGAAAGGTGGCACACAGATAGGGCCCCCACATGCTTACACAAAAGAAAAAGAAAAAGTTCTGATCACCTACATGCTATGCATGTCACATAGCATGTAGTTTAGCCCTAGTGGACCAGAATTAGAAACCTCACTCAAAAATGACAAGAATGCAATCCATTCTCCTCAGGGCATTTACTGAATTAAAGCCTGCTAAAGGCAGGGGAGGGGGAAGGAGAGGGGGAATGGGAATAGTTTGTTCTTGTATTAAAGTTTTCCACATCTTTCCGTAATATGTTAATAACAACAGGAAGAAGCAGCAGCAGCCTACTGCTACTCTCTCTTCTATAATCATTGGCATTTCCTCACTGCAGAGCAATGGGAATCCTAGCAAAGCCGGATGCATCTTTAATCAAACGTTGGATAATTAATTTGGAGGGATTTCCTCTCCCACATTGCTTGAAACATGATAGCAGTACCTTGGCTCACCATTACAATAGGCACTCAATCACTAAAATGCCTTAGCTAAGCACAGAAGTGCTTGATAGTAATGTTATATCAGTCCGTAAACTGTTAATGACTCACAGTAGCTATTGAAATGTATCCAGATCTTTTGAATTGAAGCGAACCATGTTGTTAATTTGAAAGAAACGCTGCCACGCACATATTTTGTGTCAAAAATACTTGGCAGCAAGGTTTCCAGTCTTCAGTATCCCATTTCTGGGCAAGGTATTGGAGCATGTGGTGGCCTCCCAACTCCAGGGACTCCTGGATGAGATGGATTATCTAGATCCATTTCAATTTGGCTTCAGACCTGTAGTGTGCAGGAGAGAGGGAAACAAAGCACCACTGAAGGGGAGTTAAAAGAGGCAGGCTCTGATGCTGTGGAAAATGCTAAAATTCCCAGATGTTTTATTATTTGAAGAAAGCATGACGTTTCGGATTACAAAATCCTTCCTCAGGAGCTGTTAGATAAAGGAAAAAAGGACAGGTTGTGAAACTGCAAGCCGTTTTTTTGTTAGTAATGCAACCTTCACGTTCTTTTTTCTATACGTTCCTCTAGAGAACTGCGGCTGTTGCACAAATTCTTGCCCGTGATAACAAAGTGTGCAACACGAACATTGCATCATATGCAGCCACATCTATGTGAGGTTGTACCTCCTTTGCTATGAAATTTTGTCACCAAGTCAATGAATAAAACAGACAAAAGTAAGTTGATACCCAGGCTAGAAAAGTACCAGAATTTAGACGAGGAGCATGATATAACTACAGGTCAACCTCAAATAGATGTGGCTGTATATGATGCAATGTTCGTGTTGCACACTTTGAAGTTCCCTGAAATTTACAGAGCTCTTGCAAGTTAATTACCGGAGCACCTGCTGTTTGACACTCATGGCTATCAAAGTATAAATGATTGTGAATATGAACGGCGAACAACTGAACCAACTAGTGACAACAAAGTAACTGGCGCAGATCAGAAGACCTCAAAAAAGGCAGTTGAGGCACTTCGGAATGAGCAGTTTAAAACATCTCTTACATCTTTCCTATGCAATCAGAAGTATGCCTCACTTCTGGCAGGCAAAATTCTCTTTGTCGGAGCAGAGACAGTGGCAGCATTCGGACAACATGGTAGTCAATACAACTGACGATCCCCCCCCCCCAGTTGATTATTGTGTTGTCTGAATGCAGCCAGCGTGTTACAAATACACCAGCAAGCATGTCAGTGTTGAGGCAACAGAGTTGCCTGATCTTGCTTGCCATCATCAAGAGGCAGACACAAGGATTATTTGGCACATTCAACAAACATCACATGGTAGTGATCAGGCAAAGAATATCCTGGTTAGAACAAATGACACTTATGTGTTGGTTCTGTTAATGTAGTATCAAAAGCACTTCCTAAACTCTCGGGTTTGGTTTGATTGTGGCATGTCTTCTAACAACAGCAGAAGGACAATCAATGTAACTTGTATCACACAGGAGCTCGGACATGATCTGGTAGAGGCCTTGTCTGGCTACCATGCTTTTACAGGGTCTGATTTCACAGCTGCATTTGCAAGACAGGGAAAAGTTAAACCATTTGAAATCATGAAAAAGAATCATGAATTCCAAGAAATTCTCAGCCAGCTAGGTGAATCATTAACTTTAACTGAAGAAAAGATAGCCGGGTTGGAGAAATTTGTCTGTGCCATGTACTGCCACCCTAGATACTCCTCTGTGAGTGAAGTAAGACACAGGCTGAATTCGGACGACACAATTAGCAACTGGGGGGGGGAACACAATAATCAGTTGTATTGACTATCGTGTCGTCCGAATGCTGCCATAGTCAACTCAGCGCTGATCCTAATCCACACCACAGTTGATTATTTATTACCATGTTGTGTGGGGAGTACCCCCTAGATGAACAACTGTAAAGTTGATTATTACCCCACCATTGACTATTGTGTTGTCCGAATTCAGCCACAGTCTATTTATGAAGGAAACAACACCTAAGATCCAGTCTAAGGCATTCTCCAAAGTTAAAGCGATTGACCCAACAATGCTGCCTCTTATCTAAACCTGCATTGATCCAAAAGATTAAAAGAAGCAATTCAGTGTCATGGCTGTGGAAACAAGCAGATTGTAGAAAACCTGACGATGGGCTTGATCCTACTGAACACAGCTGGTACTTGGAAAATGGCAGGTACCACATAAAATGGTACGATGGTCCAACACTCCCAGAAAATCTTGAAACGGCCACAGAAGAGGACAGTGAAAAAGAAGACGAGGAAAGTGATTTCAACAGTGATGATAGCAGTTCCAATGAAAGTGAAAAGGATATCCAATTAAAAACATTTGTTAAAAACAATTCAACCTAATAAATTGTCTTTTTTATATATCATCATACTCGTCCTGTTTGAAATTTTGTAAAGAACATTTGAACATGTTCAACTGTAAAAATCACAGTTGAACATGTTCAAAATTATCTGTGCATCAGATCGAGAAATATTTAGGATGGATACTTTTCAAATGAAAGCCCTGTATGATAATCTGTAAAATCATACAATCCTGAGAAAGTGGATGTATAACGAGATATCACTCTTAACTCCGTAAGCGTTGGGGTAAACCCCATGTTATTATACATTTTCTTAATCCTCATTAAAAAAATGCAACTTTTTTGTCCTTAAGTATTCTTTCGAAAGTTGTATAGTTTTTGAGTAAATCATGGTTAAACGTCACACATAACCAATGTGAACACTGATTTTATACGTTCAAATGAAATTATCTCAAAAACTAATGGAGTTAACAAAAATGTGTAATTACAAAAAGTATTTGTCATTAAATTTGAAACATTTCAGAAAAAAATTCATCTCTGTAGCATAAACGGGTGAGAAGCTATGCATATGTAAATGTGGCAACTACATAATAGCGTGGCAGCCATATTGATAATGTCATCATGCAGGCCCCCACCACCACCACTGGAATTTTGTAAGACTCGCTTTTCTGAGACACTTCTGTCATATATAAACAAATAATATTCACTAAGCTTTTGCATTCGCTGGGGTAAATAAATCCTGGCCTGGCTCTGGGACTACTGGTTATGGGACAGAAACAACTTTGGTCACCTTGGTGGATGACCTACGCCGAGAACTGGACAGGGGGAGTGTGCCCCTGTTAGTTCTGCTGGAACTCTCAGCGGCATTCGATACCATAGACCATGGTATCCTCCTGGGCTGCCTCGCTGGGATGGGACTTGGAGGCACTGTTTTACCGTGGCTCCATTCCTTCCTGGAAGGGTGGACCCAGAAGGTGGTGCAGGGGGACTTCTGTTCGACTACTTGGCCATTGGCCTGTGGAGTCCCTCAAGGTTCTATTTTGTCCCCCATGCTATTTAACATATGCATGAAACCGTTGGGAGAGGTTGTCCGGAGTTTTGGGATGCGGTGCCACCAGTACACTGATGACACCCAACTCTACTTCTCCTTTCCACCTGATTCCAAGGAAGCTGTTTTGGTCCTAAACTGGTGTCTGTCGACAGCAATGGACTGGATGAGGGCAAACAAATCAAAGCTTAATCCACACAAGACAGAGGTGCTCCTGGTCATTCGAAAGGCAGATCAGGGAATAAGGATTCAGCTTGTGTTGGATGGGGTTCCCCTCCCCCTGAATACACAGGTTCGCAGCTTGGGTGTACTCCTGGATTCAGCCCTGAGCCTGGATGCCCAGGTTTCGGCGGTGACTAGGAGTGCATTTGCACAGTTAAAGCTTGTGCGCCAGCTGCGCCCATTCCTTGAGATGTCGGACCTGACCACAGTGACACACGCCTTAGTTACATCCCGTTTGGATTACTGTAATGCGCTTTACGTGGGGCTGCCTTTGAAGAGTGTTCGGAAACTTCAGCTGGTTCAAAGAGCTGCGGCCAGATTGTTGACTGGAGCTGATTACAGGGAGCATACAACTCCCCTGTTAAAACAGCTTCACTGACTTCCAGTCTTTTTCCGGGCACAATTCAAAGTGCTGGTTATGACCTACAAAGCCCTATACGGCTCAGGTCCAGGATATCTGAAATACCATATTCTCCCTTATGAGCCTGCCCGTCCCCTGAGGTGTTCAGGGGAGGCGCGTCTATCCGTCCCACCACCATCACAGGAACGCCTGGTGGGAATGAGGGAGAGGGCCTTCTCGGCAGCTGCTCCAGGGCTCTGGAACTCCTTTCTCAGGGAAGCTAGACTGGCTCCCTCCTTGGTGTGCTTTCGGAGGCAGGCTAAAACTTTTCTGTTTCAGCAGGCCTTTGGGGAGTAGTTCAGACCTTTGTGGATGTTCTGCTTATATTTTGGATTTTTTAATTATGTGTATTTAAAATGTTTTAAAATGTTTTAAATATTTTAAAATTGTACTATGTTTAATTATATTTTTAATTTTTGTATATCACTATTTGTTTTAACTGTACATATTTTAATTTTTAAGCCGCCTTGGGTCCCAGTATTGGGAAAAAGGCGGGATATAAATAAATATAATAATAATAATAATAATAATAATAATAATAAAAATAATTCTTACTTCTCATCTGTAAGTAAACAAAGATCCTGGCTAATCAAAAACACCACAAATCAGACTCCAAACAGATAGAAAGAAAATTGTTTTGAGGAAATAGTCACTAGTTCTTGAGAGTGGAGTGGGGACCCCACCCCACTCTAATGTAATCAAAAGGAGAGAGGGAAAGTACAAATTTTAAGAGATTAATTGTCATTTTTAGTTGACCTGTTTCTAGCTTCCTGTTGCACCACCTGTGGGTCCTGCTGGCTCATGGGCAGTATTGGATACTGCCACTGATACGGAATGGATGATAAAAGTCAGAATGGTCAGGTAAAATAGCTACAGTTGACAAACCAACTTTTCTGCCACTATATTAAATGCCCCAAACTGTGCTTAGCCCTGATTTTCATAGCAGTCTGTCACAGGAATTTAACAAGTAAAGTTTTCTTCACCACTCATGTCCATACCAGAAAAGGCTTCACTTGCTAAATTTCTAGCTCAATGTAGAGCCAGGTTCTTTTTAACAGAAAGTTGAGAGCTTGGTCTTGGGTTAGGTGCATGAGGAGAGAACGTATTTCGGGCTACTACTAACAATGACACCTGCAATGGCACTTCCCTTTTATCGCGATAATATTTGTGGGAACAAAACAAAACAAAAGTCAGTGCTACCCCCTGCAACACTATTTTGACCTAAATGTTGAAAATCCCAGAGCAAATCTATCATATATTGGTAGAGAAGCATTGCCATCCATTTGGAGTATCACTTGGGCCCCATCTACATGGGCCATTTATTCCAGTTCTACTGCACCTCCGAGACGATCCTGTCATATGACTTGCACCCCTCTCCATAGCGAGCATGCTGTAAAACCCGTTTTTTGCAAACTTGTTTTGTGATGCATTTTCCTGTCACTGTGGCTTCAGTGCAGTTTGGGAGTCTGCGTGAACTTGATGTGGATTGTGGGTGGGCAGCACTGATTGATGGAAGGTAAAGTTGCATCATGCAAGGGGTGGACTAGTGTATGCGCACATGAGAATAGTGAATTTAAAAGCTGACTGCCACCAAGTACGCCTCACTCCCAAGAAAGGGTGGACATTAGGAGAGGCGTGGGTTAGACATGTCTACTCAAATGTAATTCATTCTCTTCATTGAGCACAGGAGTGAGAATAGGGGTGGGGAGCAAGCCAATGCTCATTCGCTGCCCTGCACCTATGCATCTGATGATGTTCAGTTCTACTCGCAGACCTCCAACCCCCGAGTAACACGGCTTCAAGTGCCATTTGCCCCTTGAAAGCAGGGTTTTTTTTTTAAAAAGTATACACCGCTTTACTGACTACCTTTGCTGTGGGAGGAGCAAACCCAATTTCATGAAAATCTGAATTTAAACAGAATCACCTCAGAAAGTGAGCCTATCTACACTACTGCTTTAAAACGGTTTATAACCATTTTAAACCGGTTAATAACGGTTATTAACCAGTTTAAAACGGTTATAAACCATTTTAAAGCAGTAGTGTAGATAGGCTCAGAGTCTCTGTGTATGGGCCCTTGGCCAGATGCACCAAATTGTTTTAGAGAGCAAAAAAGTCTGGTGGTTATAGGGGTTTCCACTTTTTCTTCAAAAACTATAAACACAAGGGGCATGCTCAGGCTAACTCTTCTCTTCTTGAACACTGGGACCCATCCTCAAAATAAATCCCCTACTATCACCACCATCACACTGCACTTAGGGTGTGTGTTTTTAAAGCCTCCATTAGTACCAATGGAGGATTTTTAAAAAATGTGTGTGTGCAGAACCAAAAGGTAGAAATTGCAGGAAAACAAATTTTGACCAAACATTCGGAGCAACGTTCTCATGATAAGAGCTGTTCCACAGTGAAACAGGCTGCCTTCAGTGATGGTTGGCTCTCATTTCTTGATAGCAGTGGAAGCTGGTGGCTTTGATGTCAGTGAGGCAGTAAATTCACTCCAAGTTTCAGTCAGAACCAGTCAGAATTCTAAAACACCTTGGATAGCTCCTTTAGAGTTCTGACTGAAACCTGGAGCAAATTCACTGTCCCACTGACATCGGAGTCACCATCCTCCACTGGCTGGGGGTATTTAAGCAGAGGCTGGACAGCCATCTGTCATCGGTGTTGTAGTGGCATCCTGCATTGTGCATCCTGCACTGAGCAGGGGGTTGGACTAGATGACCTCCAAGGTTCCTTCCAAAACTAAAATTCTATGAAAGGCGGAGGAGCCTAAGGCTACAATTCCAGACACACTTATCCGGAGATAGGACAGCCAGAGGCAAAAGAGGACAGGACTCCTGTAACTTAAACAGAAGAGGGCATTTCAGCACACAACTATGAAAGTGCAAAAGCCCTATCTTCTTTTGCATCTGGTCACCCTAAGTAAGCCCCATTGAGTGGAATTTACTTCTGTATATAAACATGCATGAGATCGGAATGCATATTTCCCATTTTGATGTTTTAAAGAAACTGGCAGGCATGTGCGCTTTTCCATCGCTTTCGATGACGAATAAGAGGTGGGGTGGGAGAAGGGGAGGGAGGAAGCATCGCTATCACGTTTCAGCTGTGCTACTTTTTCTTCTGCCAAGTGATGCTCTGCTTGTTTCTGTGGTTCAGGAAACTGTGGTTTCCTAGCAGAAGATGCAAATGTGAGCAATGCTCACCCTCCTTTTGTTTTCTCATGACTCCTCTTATAGCCTTAAAAACAGAGCTGTGCTCAGGAGAACTATGAAACGGTGGGACAGGGGGTGCTTCCAGACGAGGCTTTTATCGGGCCATCGCCCTGCTCTCATTCACAGAATTTTATCCCGTGTGTGTGTCTAGACAACTTAAACTTGTAACCCTTCCATGTTTTCCCGCCACTTCTTCCGTCTTTTTCTTACCACAGACAAATCCATTAAGGAGAAAAAGATGGGCCAGCTGCATCACGCTTTCTAATTGGTAGCACCATTGGCTGGGAAGCACCCAGTGAATTATAACTTCTCTAAACAGGGCATTTTAGGTTTCCCTGAAAGTCTGGTCTAAGGGTTGGCTTTCTTGAGGTTCTTCATAGTGTTTCTTCATTCCACTTTATTTTTTATTTATTATTACATTTATATTCCACCTTTTTTCCTCTTGTAAGGAACCCAGTTGAGGTAGATTAGACTGAAAGTCAGTGAGTGACTGGCCCAAAGTCACTCAGTGGTCTTCATGCTGACTGGGGATTAGAACCTGGATCTTCAGAGTCCCAGTCCAACACTCTGACCACTACCCTACACCTTGATGAGCCTCCTTTCTTTGTTGTTTGGTCAGTAAACAAAAATGATCAAACCTTCCTAAATGTGGGGCTCCATCACACCAATCCCTCCTCCTGGGTTTTTTACCTCCATTTCAGACGTGTTGTAAGGACTCCTCCCTTTCACTATGGTAGCTATACTGTGAACTCTTGTTTTTGCTCTCCCACAGCTATTGTGCCTGCCCAACCCCGCCCCGCCCCTTCTCCTTCCCCCTCCAGTTCATTGGTTCTTGTTATTGATGGACATTGTGATGGACACAGCAGCCTTCCCTCCTCGCTCATTGGAGCTCCTATTAGGATGTACAAAAATGCTTACATCTGTGTAATTCTTAAAGCTAAAGAGATTAAATTTAGGAGCTTGAGAGCTCTTAAGTAGACCTTTCTGCTTGCCAAGTTTGAATCAGATAGGTCCATGCCTTGAGTTTTAGGAATTTTAAAAAAACAAATTAACCACAATGCTTATATCTGCATAATTTATATAGATAAAGAGATGAAACTTGGCATGGTGATAGGTCTCTAGGAGAACCTTTGGCATGCTGGGTTTGACTCAGATCGGTTCATCCCTTGATTTTTAAATATATATTTTTAAATTTCCCTGCTCTTTAAACCTTTTGCTGACAGTTCACCAGTGCGCTCCTCCACCTCTTTGCATTTGTGAAGGATCACTTTTCCTTTCCTTTGATCATGCAAAATTGAGCAGCTCCAGTTCATAAGATAGAGATGGCTGGTTCCCTTACTCCAGAGTAAATCTCCACCATAGCTCCATTTTTCTTCAAGGTTACATTGCAGTCTCTTCCTGTAAGATCTAAAGATCGCTCCTGCGTTCTTTCTAGTCATGACTCACTGGAAAGGATAGCTTTTTGTCTTACAAATCGGGTCTCCTTGGAAACATCCTGTGGGCTTGATTTTGTATTAAACTGCTTTGCCGAAGAAGATTTCAGGCAGTAAAAGGAACTAAAACATGAAATTCACTAGCACCAGGAAATGTTTTCTCCAGCCCTATAGGATAATATAATATAGGACAATATAGGACGAAGAATAATGAGACAAAACAGAAGAGAACTACTAGGAAGATTTATCAGGCACGTGGAAGGGTTATGGTAGTGACAAAAATGGATGTATGAGGAAGGATCAGAGTGGTTTGAAAGGTTAAGATGGAAAGGCACCAGGGTGAAGTTCTGCACTTCCAACAGGACAGGGGTTCAGCAAAACAAGGAAGGAAGCCAAAAAAAAAAGAGGGAGTTGGATCACTGAAACCTTCCTTCCAACTCCTAACGAGTCCAGAGATGAAAAGGAGGAAATAAGTTTAAAACTGCTCTGGTCGATTAAAAGCACACCCTATTCTTTCCTCACTGAAAACGGCCTTCAAGACACACCCTTAAACACCCCCCCAAACACAGAAGCGGATTTACTGCTTTACATTTGGGTTTTTATTGCGCACTTCCACGATGAAACGGACTTCTTGGCTCCATCATATTTAGGGTCATGGCATTCTCGTAGTCCGTCCTTTCCACTTTTGGTGCTATGGACTCACATGACGTCGTCCTTGTCCTGCACTATTCTCGCTTTTTTTCTCTATTCTCACAGCTTATTTTGCACCTGAGAAAGTCCGTTTCATCTTGGAAGTGCACAATAAAAACCCAAATGTAAACCAGTAAATCCGCTTCTGTGTTTGGGGGTGTGTTTGAGTGTGTATCTTGAAGGCAATTTTCAATGACAAAAGAATAGGGTGTGCTGAGCAGGGGGTTGGACTCGATGGCCTTATAGACCCCTTCCAACTCTACTATTCTATGATTCTATGAAATCCCCTCTTCATCGCAATAGTTAAAGCTGCAGGAGCTTTACTAGAGTGACCAGATACAAAAGAGGGCAGGGCTCCTGCTGCTTTAACTGTTGTGATGGAGAGGGGATTTCATAGTATCATAGAATAGTAGAGTTGGGAGGGGCCTATAAGGCCATCGAGTCCAACCCCCTGCTCAGTGCAGCAATCCACCTTAAAGCATGCCTGACAAATGGTTGTCCAGCTGCCTCTTGAATCCCTCTAATGTGGGAGAGCCCACCACCTCCCTAGATCATTGGTTCCATTGTCATACTGCTCTAACAGTCAGGAAGTTTTTCCTGATGTCCAGTCAGAATCTGGCTTCCTGTAACTTGAGCCCATTATTTCGTGTCCTGCACTGTGAGTTGATCAAGAAGAAATTCTGAAATGTCTCTTTTCTATTCAACAGTTAAAGATACAGGAGCCCTGTCCTCCTTTCCATATGGTTACCTTAGACTGCCCTAGTCCGGGGGCAGGAGAGGTGAGTTACACTAGCTCCAGACTGTCATGGGGGTGGGGGTGATTCAGGGGCCTCTCTGGTGAACAAACGGGCTTTAATAAATACCAGTGCAATCTTATCCTTGGGAGTAGAAAATGTAGCAGGAACTGCTTCTAGTTTGTGAGTCAGACAGACCACAACAAATTCATTATGAAACTGCCCTGCAAATATAGCTGAATTCAGTTGTGGGTAAGTGTGAATTATGTAACAAGTTGGAAGATGTGTGTAACCAAACCTCTGACTAAATATATTTAATAAAAACCCGAAAGATTGGATTCAACCTCAGAAGTGTGTTATGCTGCTGCCTTGGTTTCTTAATTTACAGGCAATAGATCAGTTTGTTACAGACAGCTGAATTTTGTAACATAAACCTTATACTTCTTAGAGTGCAATCCTATGGATTTTTAGAGAGAGATAAATCCTACAACTCCCAGCATTCTCCTGTGTGCTTTTTTACCCATTTCCTTCCTGATTACTTTCAAAAACGCCTTTCAATGCTATTCTTAACTCTTTTCCCCAATTTGTATTAGGATATACAAACTGTCAGAATGTGATAACTGAAAATCTCAAACTTCAGCATAGCAGTGTGTATGCTACAATGAATGGATGAGGGTATTTTGTTGTTAAATATTCATCTTTCAGACTGTCTTAATTAAATCTTTACCAGCGGGGCAAAAAAACAATCTTTCTTTTCAGAATCGGAAGGAAGTGTGCATGGTTGCCAAATGTGTTATCAAGCTGTGGGTGTCCCATAATGCTTGGCAAAACCTTATTCAAGGGGCATTTTTTATCATGCATAGAGCATTATGGTTTACTTTCTCATTTTCTCATCTTGCAGTGTGTGGAGGGGTGGGAGCTTCCAGACTAGGCTTTTATCATGGAATCACCCTGCCTCATTAATGGAGTTTGGGGAGTGGGGTCTAGACAACACCATCTTCCACTTTGAACCTTCCTGTGTTTTCCCACCATTTCTTTCATTATTTTAATTTCCACCTTAACCCCACCCCAATCCATTTAGGAGGAAAAGGTAGAGTAACTGCTTAATGCTTGACTAGAAGCACCCCAAATCTCTTTCCTTTGTCAAGAGTTATTGCTTGCAGCCATTCAGACGTGAGGCTCTGGTCTTCAAGAATAAATATCCCCATCTTAAATCCCATTGAAATCAAAGGAATTTAAGAGACTTAACATTGCATTGTATAGGATTGCAGTCATAAGTCACTATCTTTTAGAGAGGCCCACTCAATGAGAATAGCGGACGCTTCTTCTTTATTTACATATTTATTTACAATATTTATATACCGCTCCATATCTAAAACAGTTTCTGGAGCTATGAACGTAGGAATAAAACAGTAAAAAGGAAGATTAGAAACAGTAAATTAAAACTGTTCAGTGTAAAACAAAGTACCCATAAATCCAGCGGCTGGTCAGTTGAGGAATGCTTCCTGGAAAAGAGCCGCTAGAAGCAGCCCAGGGGCCGGGAGTTATGGGCAAATATATGTTCTTACACACAAAATCTGAAGCATATGAGGTGATATACGCAGAAGAAGCCATGATTTTTCTTTTTGTCCCAAACTGTGTCCAGGGCTGTGTCTTGAGGACAATGCCTTTGCCGCTCATTCCCTCAAAGCCCCGTGGTATCGCAGCTGCAGGGTGGGAATGCTAAATCTTCATTGCAGGAGGGAGCATTGGCTTTCCTGCATAAAAAAGCCACAGTACCAGCATCATTTGGCTCATCAAGTCTGTCCCCTGCCCTCTGCCCTGCCTTCCTGGCTTACCATGCCCAATCCTGGGCTTGATCCAGCCCCGGGAAATCAAGGTCACCACCGATAGATGGCGGAAAGAAGCGAAGGGAAAAGCCGTGGTAAGTCAACTACTTTTAAAGTGTGCAGTTTCAACAAAAAAGCTCATCGTGGCTGCAAGTTGGCAACTGCATCAAATAAATGACGCAGCGCCACTGTGCAGGCACCACAGAGTAAACAGGGCATATAGACAGCCCCCAGAACTGGGCTGCATCATGTTGCCACTTCCTGCCTTCTGCTGCTAGACTGAAAGAATATTCACATGAACTCCTCCATGCATTCAGTATGAAGGGAAGGCATGCATCTCAAAAATACTCAGGAACATACAATAGGCAGGAAAATACCATTGGGCTATGGTTCCCTGGTGCATGTCTCCAACTGTTTGACAGTGTTTATATTTTCAGTGTTTAGCAATGCAAACACCAATGTACCTCTGCAATATGCTTTGTAAATTATGAATCACCCCTCTGATACTTCAGAACATGAATATATTTTTATATTTATTGCATTTCTATACCACCCAATAGCCGAAACTCTCTGGGTGGATCACAAAGATTAAAACCCAAAAGTACAATTTAAAGTATAAAACTTAATAAAATAAAACCAAGCAGCAATGCAGAGATTTAAAATACAGATTTAAAATAGTAGAGTTAAGAGACTAAGGAAGTAACATGTTTAAATACTGGGAAAATAAAAAGGTCTTCACCTGGTGTCAAAAAGAGCATAATGTAGGTGCTAAGCAAACCTCTCTAGGGAGCTCATTCCACAGCTGGGGTGCCACAGTAGAAAAGGCCCTCCTCCTGTTAGCTACCTGCCTCAGTTCCTAACCCTTAATAGGAGCCGGTCACGCTAATGGCTGAAAAATCCCCATCTGACCTGCCAACCATGTAGGACCCCATTCTGGAATTCTGTAAAACAGACAATACAGACAACACACAACAATATTCTCAGTAGTGCAAACACACGAACAGCCAACAAAGCAGAATACTACATAAGTTTCATGGTACAAAAGTGTACAAAACAAATCAACCCCTGTGTTATATAACTGACTACTCTGTGCAAGAGCAAAGAAACAGAACAAGGACTTGGATCCAGAATCCTCATTCTGACTGCAGAAGGAGACTGTCTGCAGAGGATATGTGGTGGGTGTGAGGGCGAGGAGCTTGTAGTGGGGAGGAGAGGACATGGAAGTCCCATTCTGCAAGCGATATCCTTCCACTGGCGGAAACAAGTGTTCTGGAACCATCCCACCATCTAGAAGTGTAAAGTTTCCATCTATCTAGTTTATTTATTAATTAGATACTTAGGAGTGTAATGGCACATCCTGGCAAAAAAATAATAGTAATCAATAATTAAACAATCATTATAGTGTGAAATATTAAAGGCACAACCCAACAGAGAGCTGAACACATTTGACCATTAAAATCCATTGGTTTCAGTGCACCGAACTTTGGCTGGTTTGTTGCCGCATGCTTCAATTAATTTGTGCCTTAAAATGTCCAGTTGCAGGGTAAGGAGATAATTAAAACCATTCCTGGATCACTGCCAACAAGGCAACAATACCTACTCCACAAATTTACTGCATTTTTAATGTTCATTCATTAATTGACTGTCTTGCCTCTAAGAAAGAATTACAATCAGTTGGTTAAATTTAGGGGTGTGCACGGACCCCCCGGATCGGATCGGGACCCGGATCGGGACCTCCAATTTTGTCCCGGACCGGTTCGGACAAAATCGGAGGCCCCCCCGGACCGGATCGAGTCCGATCCCGATCCAAAAATCGGAAATTTTTGGATCGGCCGCCATTTTTTTCCCCATAGACTTGCATTGCAATGCAAGTCTATGAGGAAAAAATGGCGGCGGGTGGGTAAGGGGGGGCCTAACTCCCTCCCCCCCCCCCGGGGCCGTCCGCTGTGGACGGCCCCGGCAGGTAAACCCCCTCCCCCCGCGCTCCCTACCCCCCCTGGGGCCGCCTGCTTCCATCCGCTGGCGCCCGCGGGCGCCAGCGGATAGAAGCGGACGGCTCCGGGGGGGGGGTAAGCCCCCTTCCCCGCCACTTACCTTCTCGGCACGTCCGGCGCCGGCGGCTACTACCAGCGGGCTCCGCGGCCTACTCTCGAGTAGCGCGCCGGGTGATGACATCACCCGGCGCGCCACCCTGGAGCAGGCCGCGGAGCCTGCTGGTAGTAGTAGGCGCCGGCGCCGGACGGGAGCCGCCGGGCCGGGCAGGTAAGGGCCCCCCTCCCCCCTCCGCGCGCCCCCTCCTCCCCCCTCCCCCCTCCGCGCGCCCCCTCCTCCCCTCCACGCACCCCCTCCTTACCTTTCCGGCCCGGCGGCTCCCGTCCGGCGCCGGCGCCTACTACTTCCAGCAGGCTCCGCGGCCTGCTCTAGAGTAGTGCGCCGGGTGATGACATCACCCGGCGCGCCATCCTAGAGCAGGCCGCGGAGCCTGCTGGGAATAGTAGGCGCCGGCGCCGGACGGGAGCCGCCGGGCCGGAAAGGTAAGGGCCCCCCTCCCCCCTCCGCGCGCCCCCTCCTCCCCTCCACGCACCCCCTCCTTACCTTTCCGGCCCGGCGGCTCCCGTCCGGCGCCGGCGCCTACTACTTCCAGCAGGCTCCGCGGCCTGCTCTAGAGTAGCGCGCCGGGTGATGACATCACCCGGCGCGCCATCCTAGAGCAGGCCGCGGAGCCTGCTGGGAATAGTAGGCGCCGGCGCCGGACGGGAGCCGCCGGGCCGGAAAGGTAAGGGCCCCCCTCCCCCCTCCGCGCGCCCCCTCCTCCCCTCCACGCACCCCCTCCTTACCTTTCCGGCCCGGCGGCTCCCGTCCGGCGCCGGCGCCTACTACTTCCAGCAGGCTCCGCGGCCTGCTCTAGAGTAGCGCGCCGGGTGATGACATCACCCGGCGCGCCATCCTAGAGCAGGCCGCGGAGCCTGCTGGGAATAGTAGGCGCCGGCGCCGGACGGGAGCCGCCGGGCCGGAAAGGTAAGGGCCCCCCTCCCCCCTCCGCGCGCCCCCCTCCTCCCCTCCACGCACCCCCTCCTTACTTTTCCGGCCCGGCGGCTCCCGTCCGGCGCCGGCGCCTACTACTACCAGCAGGCTCCGCGGCCTGCTCTAGAGTAGCGCGCCGGGTGATGACATCACCCGGCGCGCCACCCTAGAGCAGGCCGCGGAGCCTGCTGGGAATAGTAGGCGCCGGCGCCGGACGGGAGCCGCCGGGCCGGAAAGGTAAGGGCCCCCCTCCCCCCTCCCCCCTCCGCGCGCCCCCTCCTCCCCTCCACGCACCCCCTCCTTACCTTCCCGGCCCGGTGGCTCCCGTCCGGCGCCGGCGCCTACTACTACCAGCAGGCTCCGCGGCCTGCTCTAGAGTAGCGCGCCGGGTGATGACATCACCCGGCGCGCCACCCTAGAGCAGGCCGCGGAGCCTGCTAGTAGTAGTAGGCGCCGGCGCCGGACGGGAGCCACCGGGCCGAGAAGGTAAGTGCCCCCCTCCTCCCCCCCCCCCGCTGTCCACTTTCATCGGCGGGCGCCCGCTGGCGCCCGCCAATGGAAGCGGCGGTGGGCGCCAGTGGGCGCCCGCTGATCCGCCGATCCGCCGAACCGGTTCGGAGCTTTTTCGGACCGGTTCGGATTGGATCGGCCGATCCAGCTGCGGGATCGGAAATCGGATAATTTATCCGATTTCCCACTGGACCGGACTCGGATCGTGGATCGGGTCCGATCCAGTGCACATCCCTAGTTAAATTAAAAGGTAAACATTAGGGCTGCTAATCAATTAAAAAGTTTACGATAGGACTTTTTGTGTTGCCTTGATGAGTTTATTATAAACCTGATATTTGTATGAATATTTGAAAAAGTTGTCAAAATAACAATATAATGGTATATAATATGCTGAATGTTATATCTCAAACAAAACGTAATGGCAATTCCTAATATTGTATTTTAGGGAATGCTGAATTTATTCATCTATGGTGGAAATGTCCAATGAGCTTGATTTTTTTTTTAATGAATCACTGAAGTGCAGAAATAACAGGATATGCATTGTGATCTGATCTTTCTTTTGAATTACATCAAACATGGAATAAGCCCCATTGAACTCAATGGGACTGCCTTCTGCGCAGATGTACGTAGGATTGCACTGAAAAAATAATTACGAATTAATCTTGAACCTGATGGTAACCAACGAAAAGCAGCCATTTTTAAATGGTTTGAAATGTATCAAAGGTATCACACATTCAGTGGAGCCATTGGGCAGGACTTTGGGGCAGCAGAATAAGCGGAAGGACTCCCAAATGCCAAAGGACTGGCTTATCATCTTTTAAGGGGGGGGGAAGCAATTCAAATTACCATCTAAAGAGCCCCCTCCCCCAAAAGACCATTAAGTCCTGAGTCTAAAATTGCCTACCTGCACCACTGGACACATTGCCATTATGGCAAGGTCAATTGCCTACAAGAATTGTACCTTGAGATCTGTTATCTGATTCTTTGTACAGTGCCAAGTATATGGAGAATACTATACAAATAAATTAATGGTGATGATATTTGAAAAGGATCATTATAGCTTATATTCATTTGATTAATTACTCTATATTTTAAATACACACACATACTAGCTGTACACCACTTAATATAATAAAATCTGTAAGCAAAATACAAATTTTATGTGTGTGTGTATATGTATGTGTGTGTGTGTGTATATATATATATATATATATATATATATATATATATATAATAAACAGTTAAAGCTTACAACTTAAGTAAATAAATAAACTGTACAACCAAGCAGCAGCATTACAACCTGGGGAAACTCATCACATTTGCTGCCTCCTCAGCCTCATGGCAGATTGTATTCCAGAAGGTGGGTGCCACTATGAAGAAGGCCCTGCTTTTGAGATGTTACATGAGGACCTTCTGTTGTTTATGGAATTGTTCACAAAGCCTCTTAGGTGTATATAGGGAAAAGTGATCTGCTAGATATCGAGGTTCCAAGTTATTTAGAGGTTTGTATGTCAACAACAAAACTTTGAACATGCCTCGGTAGATACAAATTTACTGTTGGATTGTGCATTCTGTGTTGGGTTTATTAGCTTACGATTGCATTTTAAGCTGAAACTAATTACAAATTGATTTTCACATATTGAAGGGCAGGGAGTAGTTGGTGAAAAAGCCACCTGAAAAATAATCTTTGCATAATAACCTAGTAGTGCGGAATTTTTCTACCATTGATAACATTTGGAAAAATATAAATCTGATTGTAGTGTTGAATTTGGTGGCTGACCATGTGATCCACATGCTGTCTCATGGGGCTACTGCAAATAAGGAAGTATGCAGCACTCTCAACAACAGAGCAAATAATTTGTTTCAATAAAACAGCTACATAAATATACGTGGAGTTCCCCTAAGTTTCCATAAGGGATATATCTTGGCTTCTTACCAAGGTTTAATTGTCCTCTATATCTCTACCTATAAAGCTGAAAGTATGTCTGTGGGATGTATGTCCAGAAATATTTAGGGTCTGAAAACTTTTTACACAGAAAAATTAAAACAATGTAAACACCTAAAAACAATTTAAATAAATAATGTTCTAATAGACCTGTTCTAAAACAACAGACAATAGATGCCTCATCGTACACAAGGCTTTTATTACACACTTGTGATTGGTCACTTATGGAAGTTTGTGGGTCCTTTACAAGACATTGTCAACTTCCAAAGCATCTCGCCAGGGCTTTTTGAGATTTATTCCACCTTTTAAAGGGCCGTTGCACTATAATTCAGCCACTAGATGGTGGTTTGTAATAGTGTGTAATGAAATAGATAAAACATTGCTAAGAAAGGAAGTTTTCAATTCAATTCAAATCACATGTCTGCTATGTAAAGGAGCCCATCGAAAATGGAAGAAGGAGCCCAATAAAGAAACAGAAGCAGAAAGCTCCAGTAAGGATGTGGGATTTCAGCTTCATAAAATGAAACTCTTAGGCCCCCTCCACAAGGATGCGCTTTTGCGCCCGGTTCGGGGATTATGCGCATTTTCGCGGAGGCGCATTTACGCCTAATCCCTCTGCACGGGAGGCGGCGAGAAGCGGCGAAGCGCATTAAAAGATGCCCCAAAAGCACTTTACAGGTAGTTAATGCGCATAATCGCTTGTTCACACAGCGAAAATGCGCTTTAACGGCCGGAGCAAAATAAAAGTCGCTATTTAACGCGCGTTCGAAAATGCGCATTATCGGGGAGATAACGCGCCTGTACGCCCGTTTTGCGCTCCGCTCGTGTGTAGGTAAAATTTATAATGAGCCTTCAAGGCTCATTAAACGTCTCGTGTGGAGGAGGCCAGAGTCTCCTTTGGCACCATTGACAACTTTTCATCAAATGCAAATAGCAGATTCAGAGGAATGATTTTTGTCACTCCAGGGTCACAGCAGGAGAAAAGGGGTTCATTAATCTTTTTTCTTCTCAGAGAAAATCCATTGAGAAGGGAAAAACAGAATGGGCTACTTATATGTAATGATGACAGATTATAGGTAAATTAACCCATGATTTGCCATGACATCTGTGGGGCACTTTCTGCAGCCCTTTTGAATATTCAACTCCTGATCAGGCTGTTTGGGAGATGCAGGTGACATCCAAACCTGAACACAAGGAGCTGGTTCCCAAGATTGCCACAGCCTACCTTGGCTTACTTATCCCGCAATGGGTTGCAATGCATATGGATGGCCATTTTGAATATTCAACCCTCAGGAGGAGGTTGCCATAGTTAGTCAAGTCATCCAAACCCAGACAGCATGGGTTGTTTAAGGGTTAAACAACCCTCAAATAATCCAACAACAGACCAACAACACACAAAAAATAAGCCACAGCGGGCTGCAACAATTGTGCGAAGGTCTATAGGTTAATAATGGGTTAAACAATGTACAGTTAAGCTAACTAGGGCCAGTTCAAGGTGCTGATACTTACCTTTAAGGTTCTAAATGAAATGTCTCAGGACCCAAATACTTAAAAGAGCACCTCTTCTTATACCAGCCTGATGATGTCTTAATTGCCTTATCAGAACTACACTATGTCATTACAAAAGGGGAGATGGTTTCTGTGCAAGAACTCCAGCTTTGGAAGTATACATGGCACCAATTTTACAATCTTGTCAGTGCCTGGTTAAGACCTATGTGTTTTTTTTTACTCTGGAGCAGATTTTGAGGATGTGTAGGCAGCTGCAGGGGGAAAGGGGAATAACCCCCGCCCAGTCTGTCAGCAGGTCTGTCAGCAGAACTACTTCAATGGATTTTACCCTATAACCTCTCGGTCTGCTTTTATAAATTGTAATTGAAAATTTGATTGCTGTCTTTTATTGTGGCTGTTGACTAGGTTTTAAAATAACTAGGTTTTAAAATAACATATCATTTATATTATATAATATATACTATCTTTGGATCTCATTTGATGGAAGGTGATATAGAAATGTTTTATATAAATACATGATAAATAAATAAATAATACAAACATTAAAATGAATAGATGAATGAATGAATTAATATATATGCCTGGACTAACTTTTGTTTCTGTAGGAAAATGAAAGCTCTTGCGGTGCAAAAAATACTTCAACATACAGACAGAGGGTTCCTCTAGACAATCGATTTAAGTCTCCTTTATGTTGCATTACTGGTTTTACCTCTTTACGAACAAAGCTTAAATCAGGCGTGCAGGCGATTTTTATCCTAGTTAATGCACATTTTCGATTTCACATTAAATAGCGACTTTTAATTTCCGCCGAAGTTACAGCGCCTTATTGTAGTGGAAACAACTTCTGATCATTCTCATTAACGGTGATAGTGGGCGGACTTTGGTGGTGATGTCATGCATGAATAACTGCCCTTTGCTGGGAACACCTCCCAGTTGTTCTGTCTCCTCCCTCCCAATTCCTTCTTCTTCATCGTCCCTCAGAATGGAATCTGCAGGAATGGCTGACCTAACCTGTACTGAAAATAAAGTTTCTTTTAAATCCCCTACCGGAATATTTCTTTCATTGATACGCGGGGCCAGATGGAGGTGGTTTCACAGGAAGCAAGGGGGTTGGAGTAAGGATGTGCGCATGATTAGCGATCCGCTAAATCGTCTCCTCCCTTGCTGAGTTCCTGACATTGAGCTGCGTGGGTGGGTACATGTGTATGTGGTAGATCACCAAAAAGACAAGTTATTACTGAGATACGACTGGAATATCTTTATTCTACAAATGCTGTTTAAAGGAGGGTGTTTAAAGCACGGGGGTGGAGTGTCCCTCGGAGGGTTTCTCCCCTCCCCTCCCGTAAGAGCCTGTCCGAAATGATAGGCTTGCATTTCCATTTACTCCTGAGCAGTTGGGGGGGGGGGACTACTACAAACGGCAATCGGGCACAAAGGAAGAGGTAAACCAGGTGACCAAAGGCAGGTAACCTAGGTAACCAAGGCAGGAGATTCAGGTGGACAAGGTTAACAAACAGCGGGAAAATGAAGGGGGCAGTTCCACCAGGAAACAGGGCTGTGTTTTCGTCAACGTTTCCTCTTTCGAGCCTTGATCTATGCTTCATTTATAATGCGATTCTCCACATATAAACAACTTTAAGGCGCATTGCATAGAACCCGTCATTCGTTTCCACGCCTCTCGTCTATAAGTATTAGGCGTAAACTTGATTGTAGGCTAATGCGCATATTTGGAAAATCAGGCGTAAAAGCGACCTCTTCTAGAGAGGGCCAGAATTATCTAATTCTTCTCTATCTTTTCCATTGTGCATGAGGAGTGGCATCAAAGATTACATACTACATCAAGAATAATTTCTTCTTTAAGCTTCAGCAACTACAAATAATTTTCATATTAAAAGGAAAAATGAATGAAATATACAACAGGAAAAAAATGTACCTATTGGTAAAACAATCCATATGAAACATCGTCAAGGGCTGCAGGAAAGATGAGAGCTGGGGAAAAGTCCCATCATGTCTATGGATGTAAACTCACACAGATTTCTCCTGTAGTATTTGCATCATTTTTATTGTTTAAGCCACATACTTATATCGATTGTCCACAGTGCAATCCTAAACACAGCAAAACTTATTCAGTAGAGCTTACTCCAATATAAATTCTCAACTTATTATTGTTATAGCTATGTGGGAGGAGAAACCCACTGGGGGGAAATATGTAAACGAGAGCAGCTGATTTTTTTAATGAAGGACCTTTTTTTTAACATTCCTTATTTTGGGGGTAGCAGTGCCTACCTCTCATATTTTGTAGCACATCATAAATTAATAGATTCGTTTTATTCAAAGTTCTCATGTCTGCTCTCACAATCTGCCCCAGAAGACTTCACAATGAAACGTTGTTGAAAACATTCATCACAGTAGGAGAAACTGTGTTCTGGCAGCAAAAGCCATGTAAAAAGGGACAGATGCTTAATTTGGTGTGGCCATTATTATCCACAAAGTGTACTGACTCTCCAAAGAGTCACCATGAAAAAAAAAATGTCTGTATGTTCCTTTGAGCCTACAAGAAGACTAAACAAAATTGGTGCAAAGGCAAGGGAAGCGGGAAATACCGTGGTAAACATTTTAATTAAAGAGAGAGAAAGAAGGAAGGAAGGAAGGAAAAAATCAGTGGTTGCTAAATGATTATTTTTCAACACAGTTATTTTAAAATTGGGCAATTGAACATTATATAATATGAAAGGAAACTTAAGCTACCAACAGTGTACTGTAAGCTTGATCCCAATCTTTATAGAAGGAAAGCACAGCTGTAAATTCTCTGGTGTCTCTGTCTGTGTTACCAGTGTAAAAGGCTACAAAATAGGTAAACACTTCAGCTAGCTGGAAGAGATATATAATTCAGTTTAATAGAATTTGCATCACACAGAGAAATAAAGACATCTCTGGGGCATACAAAAGAATCTACTCTTTGCACATACTCAGTGTGTAGAGCAGGGCCGGCCCTACTATTAGGCATAGTGAGGCCTGAAGTGGCAGTTCCTGGGGTTACAGGAATCCAGCCCTCCCCTCATCACTACACCTGAGTCTCTGGAGCTAACTGGCCAGCTTCCACTAAGCAAGCCTGCTGCCCCCTGATGTAGTGGAGGAAGCTGTCCCATCGCCAGTATTGAAGCAAGACTCAATTGCCAGTCCAGTTGGTTCTCTATGTGGCATGGAGCGTGCCATCTTGTCCTTTGCTTCAGGCAGCCAGTGTCTTGAGCCAGCACTGGTGTGGAAGGAACAGTGAAACCCTGCTTCTCTATGTTCACACATGGGTTCGCCGTGTTTTTAGGAAATGCCATCACAAGGTTTTCCATTGGGTAGAGAGTCTACTTCCTACAGCTGTGTGTACTTAAGCTCCCTAAAGCTGTACTTTTTCAGAAGTCACATGGAAGCCTCTCAGATATTTGAGGCAGGGCCGGCGTGTGGAATCCCATCTTCCTGTCCATGTGGTTTTATTTATTCATTTCATTTCATGTCTATACCGCTCAATACCTGAAGCTCACTGGGCGGTTTAAAACAATTCATAAGATTATAAAATACAGCATAAAAATTAAAACATACAAAATTTAGACAGCTAAAATCAGCTTCAATAAAATGCTAGATCTGTTTAGACGACTAGTGTAAATGCCCCATCATATTCCATTATATGATTGGATGTTGAGGGCAGTCTTAACCTGGCGCCAAAAAGATGACAGTGTTAACACCAGGCAGGCCTCAGTGGCCAGTTTGGTCCATAGTCGGGGGACCATCACTGAGAAGGCCCTCTCCCTTGTCACCACTCTTCGAGCCTCCCTCAGAGGAGGCACTTGGAGGAAGGCCCCAGATATTGATCGTAGTGTCTGGGGCAGGTTCAGGTCAGGAGAGGAGTTCTTAAAACCAGACATTGAATTGGGCTCAGAAATGTACCGGTGGCCAATGTAAGGGGGGCAGAATATATGCGTTAGATATATATGTGGAGGGGACCATTTGCCTTTCTGCACTAATTGCTTATGTCAGTGGTTTTTCGAAATGGGATCCCTCAGTTGATCAGTGAATCATGCCCTGGAAACTTCCCTTCCATGCAGTTTCTCCTGCTTGAGTAGTTTCCCCCAGCAATGTATAGTTGCAAGGGGATGTTGGGTGTTCCCTTCATGGGAGCATCTGGTCAGCTGGCATGTGGTGACAAAAAGGCTTATCCAATGCTCTCTCTGAACAATGTACTCTAGAATATGCCCCATAATCCATTGCAACATTTAAAGGGTCAGTGAGGAGCCAACATGGGTTTCTCAGCAGATAAAACGTATCTGGGAAAGAGTTCCCTAAAGAAAGACACTTTAAAAACGATGGGGATGGAGGATTATATGTCTCTTGATGAGAGAGACAACAAAATAGGAGCTTGACAAAGTTTACTGTTTTTTCTGTGACAAAATATGAAATCTGTTGTGGGTGAGTGGGTCAATTATAGAAAATTAATTGCAATCCGGTAGCCATTTACTTGGAAGGAAGCCCATTAAACTCAATGGGACTGGTTTATTTCAGAGTAAGCGCGTATAATTTGAGTATTCAAAAGCATTTTTTGCTTGTTTGTTTTGAAATATATTCCTTGATAAAGAGCTTCAGAAAACAAGCGTTGCTTCCATAAGAACATAAGAAGAGTTGTGCTGGATCAGGCCAAGGGTCCATCTAGTTTGGCATCCTGTTGACAAAATTTCTTCTCCATTATTTCTTGTGGTGACTGCATCCCCTGCCCTCACCAATTGCCCTGGAATGATGCAATATAGTTGATGCTGTTGCCACCTGCAGTGGCAGTGCAACCCCCCCCCCCCAAAAAAAACACCTAGATATAGGTATGCTACAACCCTTGCTGATGGTGAGTCCTGCCTGTGAGAAATAGTTGAAGAAATTCTCCTCCCCTTGGAAAATTTGATGAACTTGCCCCCTAATTTCTCTGCCTACAAATAGAATGAGAGGTCATTTGCACACATCTGTACTTAAAATATTATGCTACCATAATCACAAGCCACATCCAAACCTAGCCATTGTTCAAGCAGATCCATTGAAAACAATGGGACTTAAGTCATTACTAACTTAAGTCCCATTGATTTAAATAAATAGGACTAAAATTGGATCCAACCCAATGAGAAATAATGGGCAACTCCCATTTGTGTTTTCATAACATTTTCCACTGCATGCCTATTATTATTATTATTATTATTATTATTATTAGTGAGATTTTTCCTGTGCCAAAATGTGTGACACATGTTCTCTGTCTGAAGAAATTCCCAATAAAGCTTGTGCTTTAAGAATATAGGAGTTTCCATCTTGTTACATGTTGAAGACAAACAAGTAGATCATTGCATAAGCTTTTGTGGATTTGATTAGCAGAATTTCAGTTGAACACCCCATAGCTCAGCCTTCCCCAACCTGGTGCCTCCAGATCTTTTTGAACTTCAAGTCCCATTAGCCCCAACCAGCATGATCAATGATCAGGAATGCTGGGAATGTAGTCCAAAATATGTAGAGGGCAACAGACTGGGGAAGGCTGCCAGAAATAATTCCAGCAACTAGATCTTGAGCCAAACTAGCCTACAAAAGCTTCAGGAGCAGGGTGAGCACAGTGGCATGGAGGCCTGAATTACAAATATCAAAGTCACTGGTTCAAATCTCTCCTCCACCATAAACTCATAAGCCTCTCTTAGCCTCACCTGTAATCTCCCAGAAATATGAGAATAATAATACACATCTACCTTACAGGGTTATTTATGTCAAGATTACAACAAGATAACGAATGTGAAGCACTTTGACCACTGAAAAATAATTTTAAGTGCTAAGTACTATATTCCCGCTTTGTTTTTCACTGAGGAT
The DNA here is from genome assembly GCA_029215795.1 of Anniella stebbinsi. Classification (NCBI taxonomy): domain Eukaryota; kingdom Metazoa; phylum Chordata; class Lepidosauria; order Squamata; family Anniellidae; genus Anniella; species Anniella stebbinsi. The sequence continues at coordinate 84,781,290 of JARDYH010000005.1, read as the reverse complement.
CAGGTAGCCATAGGACTAATGGTCCTGTGGACTATGCCATGGGGGTCAGCAATAGCCATTACTTGATGTGCTCTAGTTAGACTCGTGTATAAACTTTCACACAGTCTAACGAGACTTACACACCCGCTTATAAGGAATCTTTAGACATTGGCAATAGAGTGTCTATGGCTAAGTAAGGCAATTCACACTCCAAGAGATCTATACTCAGACACCATTGAAGAGGATAACACCACAATGGCACATTTATTGAGGTTTAAACAGATTCAAATGCACAAGCTAGTTTTGGGGGAATTAGCTGTGCAAATGGAGGCTTAAAAGTAGTTTCAAGACTGGGAGTCTGAGACTTAGAACATCTAAAAGCAATACACCATTCCCTGGGTTGAAGCCCTTTCCTGTAGTCAGCAAATAGCATGTATTGCAGTGCTTGGTCTCAGTTAAGACAAAGGAAAACAGGGAGCCTTGACTAGGAGAAGCAAGGCACCCAGCAATGGCACTTTGCTCTGGCAAGCAAGAGGCCTAGTGATCTCAGCAGGAACCTGTCCTCTTGGAGGAGAGACTCTGATTTCAGAAGCAGTGTGGCTTTTTATGCTGGGGTGGGGGGTGGTAGGCACCCAGTGATTTCAGCAGCATGGCCCCATGCCTCTGGGAAGAGGGGACTCTGAACCCTCTAAACCTGAGGGTTCTTATTAGGGATGTGCACTGGATCGGACCCGATCCACGATCCGAGTCCGGTCCAGTGGGAAATCGGATAAATTATCCGATTTCCGATCCCGCAGCTGGATCGGCCGATCCAATCCGAACCGGTCCGAAAAAGCTCCGAACCGGTTCGGCGGATCGGCGGATCGGCGGGCACCCACTGGCGCCCACCGCCGCTTCCATTGGTGGGCGCCAGCGGGCGCCCGCCGATGAAAGTGGACAGCGGGGGGGGAGGAGGGGGGCACTTACCTTCTCGGCCCGGTGGCTCCCGTCCGGCGCCGGCGCCTACTACTACTAGCAGGCTCCGCGGCCTGCTCTAGGGTGGCGCGCCGGGTGATGTCATCACCCGGCGCGCTACTCTAGAGCAGGCCGCGGAGCCTGCTGGTAGTAGTAGGCGCCGGCGCCGGCCGGGAGCCACCGGGCCAGGAAGGTAAGGAGGGGGTGCGTGGAGGGGAGGAGGGGGCGTGCGGAGGGGGGAGGGGGGCCCTTACCTGCCCGGCCCGGCGGCTCCCGTCCGGCGCCGGCGCCTACTACTCCCAGCAGGCTCCGCGGCCTGCTCTAGGGTGGCGCGCCGGGTGATGTCATCACCCGGCGCGCTACTCTAGAGCAGGCCGCGGAGCCTGCTGGAAGTAGTAGGCGCCGGCGCCGGACGGGAGCCGCCGGGCCGGGAAGGTAAGGAGGGGGTGCGTGGAGGGGAGGAGGGGGCGCGCGGAGGGGGGAGGGGGGAGGGGGGCCCTTACCTGCCCGGCCCGGCGGCTCCCGTCCGGCGCCGGCGCCTACTACTCCCAGCAGGCTCCGCGGCCTGCTCTAGGGTGGCGCGCCGGGTGATGTCATCACCCGGCGCGCTACTCTAGAGCAGGCCGCGGAGCCTGCTGGAAGTAGTAGGCGCCGGCGCCGGACGGGAGCCGCCGGGCCGGGAAGGTAAGGAGGGGGTGCGTGGAGGGGAGGAGGGGGCGCGCGGAGGGGGGAGGGAGGAGGGGGGCCCTTACCTGCCCGGCCCGGCGGCTCCCGTCCGGCGCCGGCGCCTACTACTCCCAGCAGGCTCCGCGGCCTGCTCTAGGGTGGCGCGCCGGGTGATGTCATCACCCGGCGCGCTACTCTAGAGCAGGCCGCGGAGCCTGCTGGAAGTAGTAGGCGCCGGCGCCGGACGGGAGCCGCCGGGCCGGGAAGGTAAGGAGGGGGTGCGTGGAGGGGAGGAGGGGGCGCGCGGAGGGGGGAGGGGGGCCCTTACCTGCCCGGCCCGGCGGCTCCTGTCCGGCGCCGGCGCCTACTACTCCCAGCAGGCTCCGCGGCCTGCTCTAGGGTGGCGCGCCGGGTGATGTCATCACCCGGCGCGCTACTCTAGAGCAGGCCGCGGAGCCTGCTGGAAGTAGTAGGCGCCGGCGCCGGACGGGAGCCGCCGGGCCGGGAAGGTAAGGAGGGGGTGCGTGGAGGGGAGGAGGGGGCGCGCGGAGGGGGGAGGGGGGAGGGGGGCCCTTACCTGCCCGGCCCGGCGGCTCCCGTCCGGCGCCGGCGCCTACTACTCCCAGCAGGCTCCGCGGCCTGCTCTAGGGTGGCGCGCCGGGTGATGTCATCACCCGGCGCGCTACTCTAGAGCAGGCCGCGGAGCCTGCTGGAAGTAGTAGGCGCCGGCGCCGGACGGGAGCCGCCGGGCCGGGAAGGTAAGGAGGGGGTGCGTGGAGGGGAGGAGGGGGCGCGCGGAGGGGGGAGGGGGGCCCTTACCTGCCCGGCCCGGCGGCTCCCGTCCGGCGCCGGCGCCTACTACTCCCAGCAGGCTCCGCGGCCTGCTCCAGGGTGGCGCGCCGGGTGATGTCATCACCCGGCGCGCTACTCGAGAGTAGGCCGCGGAGTCCGCTGGTAGTAGCCGCTGGCGCCGGACGGGCCGAGAAGGTAAGCAGTGGCGGGGAAGGGGGCTTACCCCCCCCCCGGAGCCGTCCGCTTCTATCCGCTGGCGCCCGCGGGCGCCAGCGGATGGAAGCGGGCGGCCCCAGGGGGGTAGGGAGCGCGGGGGAGGGGGTTTACCTGCCGGGGCCGTCCACAGCGGACGGCCCCGGGGGGGGGGAGGGAGTTAGGCCCCCCCTTACCCACCCGCCGCCATTTTTTCCTCATAGACTTGCATTGCAATGCAAGTCTATGGGGAAAAAAATGGCGGCCGATCCAAAAATGTACGATTTTTGGGTCGGGATCGGACTCGATCCGGTCCGGGGGGCCTCCGATTTTGTCCGAACCGGTCTGGGACAAAATTGGAGGTCCCGATCCGGGTCCCGATCCGATCCGGGGGGTCCATGCACACCCCTAGTTCTTATACTGTTTAGAGAAAAGCTCATAAGCACTAGAAATGGTGCTACTAGTTATGGGAGAAAGACTGTGCAGGACTTTCATCCCATATAACAAAAGAGGGTGCTTGGGGACGATGGCTGTATTTGCCAGAAACATTATTTAACAAAAGATGACCTTACATGCTAATGACTGTGTCCAGGCTGACCAGGTGTATTACTTATTATCACTCTTGCTATCCAGCATTCATATTCTGCTCAATCTATCCTACTTTTACCTTTGGGGAATGCATGTTAGGAGGTCTATTAGAAACTGAATTGTTTGATCTATCTAGCCTTATGTGATTTCTCTCAGCCCTGTTCCTGTGCCTTTCTCTCAAGTGGGGATGAAGACACCTTGGCCCTTTCTACACCATAGGGGTGTAGAGGGAGGGCGATCCCAGAAGTACCTAATACACACCATCGGTGCACGGGGAGGGAAGGAGGGTGATTCCAAAAGTTCCTAATACACAGCACACAGGGACCAGCCGGGGGCCATCCCAGGTGAAACACCTGGTGTGGAAAGGGCCCTTGACTTTTTGGCTCTCTCAAAATGGAGTCAGAACCACTCACTCACAAGAGAGCTACTTTGTAACAAGCCAGCCAACAGATGACTAACATAAATGAAACAGCATGTTGTTAGAAAAATTCACCAGCAGTCTACTTAAAAAGCAATGCCTTAAATTACTCTTCCCCTTTCGTTCTTAATTTCCTTTTCCTTTTTGCATAACAGAATAATGCTATTTCACTTTGCAAAAATTAAAACCAAAACATAATGAAGCACTACCCTATCCTGCAGAAACTGGCACGGGGCAATTCAGAGAGACTGTTTAGGACACAATCCTATGCTTGCTTAGACAGAAAGTCCTACAGAATTTTGGGGATTTGAGCAACTTTTTTCTGTCGAAACTTGCACACAGGATTGTGCCTGTAATCACTATTCCCACCGTGGGGTATAAATGGGAAGCAATAAAACAAGCGGAACTTGCAAGCAATACAGTCATCAAGGTTGCTTTGCTAAATGGGACTTAATTGAGAGTAATTGTTAGAGGAGAATCTGGCCTTGGAGAAGGACATTGCTGAATATTATAGCACTATATTACATCCCTGTGGACTATTTTGGGATAATTGCAGAAAAGCAATGCCTCCACAGCACTAAATGGGTTGTTGGATCCAGGATCTGCCTACTGTGAATGCAAGGGCTCCATTCAAAGAAGGTCCCTCCATATGATTTTTGGGGATCCACCCTCCCTCCCCACAGCTCCCTCCATTCAGCAGGGCCCCTGACCTTCTGTGTAGCATTTTCAAGGGGCTGCTGTAGGGAGGAAGGAGCGGGGAAGTCTGTTTCTGCCAGCCCAGAGGCCAGCCCCTGAAATCTGTCCCCAATATTGAAGTCCCTGGTTCAAAGCTTTAGCATAGGGGCAACACTAGTCAAGACAATCCAGAATATTCCCTGACACCAATGTAAAAATCAAACAAGAAACAAAATATATAAACTCTTTTATTAAAATAATTGTAAACTTTTTATATACAGAAACTTATGTACAAGAAGACAACAATGTTTTCAGCCTTTCCTTTCAAGAATTATTCACTTTGCTATGAATTCAGATGGCTTTTGCTAATGGCACAATGTAAATGGCCCATAAATTACACCAGCTGAAAAAGATGATATGGCAATCTGAAACATGTCTTGCAGAAGGCAACAGACTGTCCTATGAGTAAAATTCCTGAATACTTAATATATGGAACAAAGCTTGTATCTGATTTTCACATTTTAATGAACTAAACATATTTACAAAACTGGGGTCCAGATCTGAGGCTGTTGTTCAAAAGACAAGAATGTCCCTATGGAAATATTTGGTCGAATGCAAAAACAGGTAATTGTATTAATTGTCTTAAACTCAGAAAGTGCTTTACCCATCTCCACAGGTATGAAGTGAGATGACAAGTATAAGCTATGGATATAATTAAAATGTTTGTTAATTTGTTACAGGTGCAAAGCACCTTTTCATGTAGTTTGTATGCTTAAAATAGAACTCTAGTCATTAATATATGAACAAGTTAGGGTGGGAAAGCAGCAACCATGACTTAGGGTGCAATCTTATGCAAGTTTGCATAGGATTACACCCTTAATTGACTCATGATGTAGTCAAGCACACAGTTTTACCACAAAGATATTTGCCTGTCCACTCACATGATGCCCTCTTGGCTTTGACTTTTCAGTGCTAAACATTGAGAAGAGTGACAACAACTGACAGATATGCCAGTTTCACAAATGACATCAGAAATAAAACAACAAAGACCTATTGCTAAAAATGTAGTCTACATGGCACAAGATATGGGGGTCATTCGTAGCGACTCCAACAACGCGAAATCCAGGCTGCCTTTCGAGTCAATCTGAATGATTTCTGCAGAAACAAGAAAACATAACATTTTGATGGATAATGTGGTTACCATAGAACACCCACATTGGGGTAGACGGGGGAAAGTTTCATCACGCAATCAATAAAACTCCCATAAGTCTAACCAAGCATACATGTTTAAGATGAACTACTGGTGCTAATACAACCATGGTTATGAATAGGGGGATTAGAGGTGCATAGCATGATTTTAGGCAAAGGCATCAGTAAAGTCAATCAACACATCGCTACATTAAATGTGCATGTATATCTTAGCCACAATGTGCCAAATGAGATATCACCCTTTTATGGCCTGCATGCTGCATCTATTCCCTGCCAAAACTGTTTTTGTGGAGACATAGCAGTTTAAAAAAAGAAAGACATTCCTCATCTAAGTAACCTCCAGAACATATGGTGATTCTTGTGGGCTGCTCTCATTTTCTTTTATTGACTTAAGCCTCACCTGAGCACACCAAAACATCGTCTCTTTGTGTTAAAGGCTGCCTCAGCCAGCCCCAACCTTCCAAACAAGCAGAAACCTGTTCTGATGCTTGAAAGAGAGAGTACCTGCTTTGCATGCAAAAGTTCCCAGGTTCAGTCCCTGATATCTCCAGCTAAGGGCTGGGAAAGAAACTTTAGAGAGCAAATGCCAGTCAGTGTCAACAATACTGAGCAAGGTGGCATGTAAGAGCTATGCTAGATCAGACCAAGGGTCTACCTAGTCCAGCATTCTGTTCACACAGTGAGAAATCAGCTGCCTACATGCAGGACATGAGTGCAACAGCACCCTCCCACTCATAGGCATACTGAAGGTAGCACATAACCATCAGAACTAGTAGCTGCTGATGGCTTTCTCCTCCAGGAATTTGTCGAATCCCCTTTTAAAGCCATCCAAAGTGGTGGCCGTCACTACATCTTGTAAAATCGACATGTGTAGATCCAGTGTGAGTCTGTTTCCTAAGTTCCTATTGGGGCAGTGCATAGACTGCTGGATCTGATTATGAGTACTGGCTTCACACATGCGTATCCATCACTTGATGACTTCAGCATCAATTGGATGACTTGCATGTAAGAATGAGCCATCACAGATCAAACACAGGTGGGACTTTCTTATCACCCCACTTGGAACATAATGGAGCCAATCAGCGTTTAGGCTCAAATCTTGCCCAATTGCTATATTTAGTTAAGATAGTTTGAAAGATAAAATATGGCTATACTGCAACCTACCATCCTAAGATGGGAAAGAAATGTGGATGCATAAATCCACACTCTTGATGCAAACTCCAGGAGTTTCAGGAGGACATGCATGGAGTGGGAGGCAGGGGCCATTTTGTAAAATGGGATGGCAATCCGGGATATATTTTTTTTCTGTGTTTGGCTGTATTTTCAATGCAAAAAAAATGAAGGTGTTTATACCTGAGTTTGTTGTATCAATAGCAGCATCCTGGTCTTGATAGGTAATGTCAAAAAATAGACTTTGGGTGCCAGGTTCGTTGATTAGGAATCCTTTCTCGCCAACACTGCTTTGGTGCCAATCGGGGATGTTAAATAGCTGCTAGAAGACAAATATGGAAAACATATTAAAACAGCTCTCTTGGGACTTCTGTGGGAAAGGGGTGCTGACAGGGAAACATCTTACTCCAATGTGCTGAAGGTATGGACATAATTCTAAATCAGAGGTAGGCAATCTTTTTGGGTTTGTGGCAATTTGAGAAACTCTCCTGGGCACCACCACAAAATGAAAGTATCAGCCATCTTCTGCCATCTTCATTTCCTAAGTATGTCTCAGAGCAGTGCAACATTCATAAGAAAGAAGGTGGGAGCAGCTAGAGGCCCTCCCCTTGTTTTGAAGCAAGCACCCCCCCCCCACACACACACACAAAAACTGAAACAAAAATAAAAAGTGGGGTAGGGCACCTTGGTGGGTGCCAAGAAAGGTATCACTTGGGCAGATTGGTGCCCGTAGGTACCACATTGCCTACCCGTCTTCTAAGATCATGCCTAAAATTATTCTGAAAAGAAAATGGAACCTTACCTGGTAAAATTGTGGGCTGATGTTATCCTCATCCTCATCAGTTGCTGTGATGTTAGATGCAGTCAGTGGAGGAAGAAAAAGAGGGGGAAAAGCACACAATGCAGCTCAGAGGTTTTGTTGATTCAGCGTTTATTATATTTCCCACTTTTCCACTACCAACAATAACCTTTAAACTTCTAGTCATGAAACAGTACAAAACTGGAGAATGGATTTATCGAATTTACCCAAGTTATTTTACTGACATCTGTAGGATTTATACCAGTGTAACAGGTGTATGAATACTTGTTAGCAAAGGGCACGATCCAGGCACAGTTTACCACTTTTAAGTGATTTTTATTTCAATGGGTAAGATTTAGGCATGTACTTAATTTTCTCGCTGAAACCAGTGAGATTTAGGCTGTAATCCTATACACACTTACCAGGGAGTATGTCTCATTGAATTCAATGGGACTTACTTCCAAGTAGACATGCATAGGATTGCACTGCAAAAGTGCCTAACTTTGGCTGGCTCAGGTGTTGAAATGATTTAGAATCCTACCCCACCATCTACTATTGTGGTGGTATTATTCTTATTCTTCTTATTATTATTATTAACAACAATAACAACTTGGGAACATGAGCCATTCACCTATAGGTTGCAGTATTATGCACCAAGAAAGTCCCACTAAACAAAGAAAAACTTACTTCTGAGTAAGCACGAATATGATGAAGACATTTAGGGCACAATCCTATTGTGTTGATCACAAGCCTCCGAACTCGGATGCTTACAGTCATCCTATGAAGTGTGGAAGAAGTGGTGGAGGCAATCTTTACCTCCTGGTCCTCCCACCCTGCATTTTCTCCTAGATGGTCTTTTTTGCCCATCTAGCTATGGTGTTTTGGCGGGGAGGGAAGGATGTTGGACAGGCCTCAAAATAGCTTGTATCCTGGCATCTCCAGTCTCCTTCCCTCCCCACACACCGAAACACACCCTTCTCTCCCTCTCAGGGGTGCTTTCCCAACTCTGGAAGGCAGCTGATGTTCTTCTTTCCATGCCAGCTGCAAGTAGGAGAGGGCAGCACTCTAATTCCCTCATCTGAGATCAGAGCACTGTCTCTAATCTTGGAGCTGGGAATCTGAAGTATCCTGTTGGTGCCTCAGATGCTGTCTGGGGGCCACAGGATTGCTCGCTCCAATAGATAAACACACTCTGCCATCATACAGTCTTGGTTCTTTACTTATTTTATTTATTTATTACACTAATCAATCCAGTTATGATCAATCAGCTACCCAACAGATATAACAATTAAATACCAACCATCAGAAGAGGACGTGATAGGTGACACTTGGAAAGGGTACATGTCATTTGTGCTGTCTGGCAACTGAATATCCCTCCAGTCAGGATTGTTTAAGTCACATGTGGAGAGACCTACAAAAAACATAGGAAATATCTCAGGAATGTGATGAGAAAGCTTCTTTTCTAGGATTGCTCCCTGGAAAAATAGTTTGCCAACCCACTATCAATCTTCGCTTGCAATATACAACCACAAGGGAGACTTGAGCATCTTCTCTGGCTTCCTTTCTACTCCTGTGGAGTGAATGAAAGGCTCAGTAGGCCTGGCCTGTGAACTGGGTGTTCTGAAAACTACTGAGATTACTAAAACTGTCTCTCACCTAAAGTGCTCCCCACCTCCATTTCCTCTGGTGGGTAACTAGGAAGCACGTAGCCACTGTGGTCATCTGGTAACTGAATGCTGTTTGTTGCTTCAGCAGTCTCTTCTGTCTTGATATCTTCTAGTGACTGTGAAAAAAAAGGACCACTTTTAATGCAAAATGTCTAACTATGTATTGCATATAGAGATATTACTGCTGAAAGCATCACTCAAACCAACCCAAGTTTCCAATCTCTTCACCACAGATGACACATGTACATTTTAAAACTGAATTTTAACTGGAGTCATTCTTTAATAAATGCTTGTTCTGTGGAGAAGGTTTTGCCGTAGGCAATCTGTTGATGCTTCACTTTCATTGTTTGAGATTACTTTTAGTTTAGTGAAATTATCTCTTTTATTTGGTGGAAGTGTTAGGACTTTATTATGCCCAGGCATCTGGCAGCATGGGAAAGCTGTGTTCACTGGTGGAAAGGCAGGATACATACATATACATAAATACATAAATATGAAATGCCTTTTGAAACCAGCTTGCCTATCCAACCAGATGAACTTTTAGAAGCCATAAACTTAATTTTAAAATCTGCAAATTTCTATGTAGATTGGGACACTCATTCAAAACAGGAAATGAACTGATTAACTGGGAAAGAGCAAGTCAATTGGCTAAAAAGGTTTAGTCCATTAAAGGCTATGCATTTAGACAGAAAATAAGTCCTACAAACCCCAAATGGGGAATGCTGGAAGTTGTAGGACAGTTTTCTATCTAAATGTGTCTAAGATCACATCCTGAGTGTATTAAATTACTCCTCTGTTTACTTAAGGGATGATTTCTGCCACCTTTCCCACTAAAACTGCAACCTCCACACCATCCCCAAGGATCTCCCAACCCCCAGGAGTGAATTTTCAGGCAGTTCAGGAGCCTGCAGAGGAAAGGGGAGGTGGCAAAGCCTTTGTTCATGAATGTGCACTCTGTTCCATTCACAGAAGGTAAATGAGGTTCCAATCCTCCATCTCGTGCTGGGTGTTTAAAGTTCCGTGTGAAAGTTTCCCATTCTATCAGGGTGAATACATACCTTTCTTGGACTCTTGATTTTTAGGGACTTTGACTTCTTTTCTGTTCAAGAAAAACAAACGCACAGATTTAGTACAAAGAAATGCATTTGTGAAAAGAAAAGATGGACTACAGAGAATTCAGGCAGTGTCGGATAATTCAGACATTGTTAACTGGCACAATTCCCCTCATCTGACTTACAATAGTGCAATATCAATGGCACCCATATGCCCTAAAGGGCTGTACCCTTTCTTTGAAACTTTCCCACCAATTTCAGTAGAAATTCACAGACTATCAGGGCACTCATGGTCCTCATGCAGGCTGCCATCATTCATTTGCCATGCTGAGTCACTTCCTTTTGCCAAGAGTGAGTATATAGTGGCATACTGAAAGCCATCTTTAAGAACCTAAGAACATAAGGAGAGCACTGCTGGATCAGACCAAAGCCTACCTAGTTCAGCATTCCACAATAGCCAACCCACAGGCAGGACATGAGCACAATACCCTTTCCCACTGTTGCTCCCCAGCAAGTGGCATTCAGGGCCATCGTGCCCCAGTCTTGGAGGTAGCAGTCACTCATAGACGTCTCTTCCATGAGTTTGTCTAAAGCTATTGATGTTGGTGGCTATCATTACATTTGCCTCACGGGTTGATCCAGAGAAATAATAATAATAATAATAATAATAATAATAATAATAATAATAATTTATTTCTTACCCGCCTCTCCGTTTGGATCGAGGCGGGGAACAACAGTAAATATAAAATATGATAAAATACACGAAACTGATTAAAACATGGCACACATTATTGAAACTGCATTAAAACATCATAAAAAACATCCTAGCTCACAACAGTCACTTCTGTGAGGAGCTATTTTCAAATGACCACCATGTGGCTTTGTGTCTCTGTTTATGTGTTTGTTTGTATATGTGACCTTGCCCCAGCCATCTGAACCATCAAATCACAGAGATGGCTGCCCTTGAAGTAACACTGGGCCAAAAGGTCAAAATTCAGTTCTCGGAAACGTCCATTATCAATGACTGGGGTACACCCTTCACATCTTTAGAGCAATACCTTTTTTCTGTGACTTCGCTGAGGGTTCCAGCATTCTGTAGACCCGGACCGCACTGCAGCCTTTGCTAATGCTTCTGTCCTTCACCTCTTCAATATCGGGCAATGAATTCATGGCGCAGCGGAAATTTGCCTTCCAGGTTTTAGGATCAGGCTGTATGTCACCTTCTTTGTACCTCCCTGTAAAATTACAAGAAAGTATAAATCTGGGTTGAGCAGGAAGTAACACAAAGGGAGGATATAACCACCAATGCTCAAAATCCACCCATGCCATGTTTCACTAATGGTTTAAAAAGAGCCCAGCCCGCAACATCCATGTTTAATGCAGACTCGTTTTAGCCTTGGTGGCCCAAAGTAAGCCACATATACAATCATGGCATTGGATCCAGACTTCATCATACTTAAAAGTAAACCCATTGAAACCAGAACCCACAATATTGTCTATGATGCAGTGGCAAGCATGTTTGGATGTGGCAAAATTAATGTTAAAATCTAGGATGCTCACCAAAGCCCAGCCACTTCACACGTTTCTATTTATTTTTTGAAAAAAGTATTGTGTGATTGAGAAATAAGACTGGTTTGGAAACATAGCATCATATGGAGATAGAGAGCCAGGACTGGTTGCAGCACAATCTCCAGATATGTTGGATTAATCACCCCTTTTGCTCTTGTAAGTACGTGGATTCCTATAGGTCTCATTTGTGGCTATATGGAAGGAGGCTCTAGGAACATGTTGGCCTGAGCATTTAAACCAGCACATACCAGTATGAATAGCCCAGTTTCTGAAAAGGCAGGCATCTTTTTCAAGCAGCCAACCATGTTTAGCAGCATGTTTCCATGGAATCTGGAACAACCCTTCTCCCTGCAATTCAACAATACAGTTCTGACTAGGCATGATTGAGTTATATATGAGAAATAAAGTCAGGAACTACCCAAGAAGCCATTTTTCTACTAAAGTGTCAATGTAATGTAATGCTTATAGCAAAATGAACAAGCAACTTAGTATCAGCTCTTCTTGATTTGATTGCATAAGAGTTCATTGTAACACATCATAGTATTTATTTGGATAGAGTAGTATTTGAGGGACAGTGTTAACCAACAGGAACCCGGTCTGTTAGTTCCGTCTGATGATCTTACACATATCAACAAGTTTAATATTAAAAGCATCCCCAAAGGAAAAAAAATCAGCAAGAAAGTAAGAATCAGTACATTAAATGTCAGCTGTGTTAAAGCGTACACAAGAGTATGGGATGAATAATATGCACAATGAATTCTAAGTACAGTATCAAGATCGATTAAGATTTGCATGCTCACTTCCTCTCAGCAGTTTAGCCTTGATCCAATTAAATAGTTAGGGCAGTAATTTGCATCACTGAAATAGTTGACAATTTCATTTTTCCAGCTGTGGAATTCTCAGCAAAGCTTGTCTATCCAAGGCATAGCTAAAACGTATTTTTCTGACCACAATTTGATGCTTCCCCATAACATAGGTAACCTCCTTGCTGTCTTTTCATAGAGGTCTTGATCTGTGTTTTGAATTTTAGAAATATTGAAAAGGCCAGCCATTTTAAAGATAGAGGAGAAATGGGGGGGGGGGGAATCCCATACCTTATTGATCCAGCAAAGTCCAGGAATTTTATTGGAATTAATCTGCAGTTCTAGCCAAGGCCTCATGCGCATTCTTGTTTGTGGCATTTTGGCTCTGAAAAGAGAAGAATTGGAACTTATAAGCAAAACTGCCCATGTGAAGGATAACAGCGGTTTCCCTTGAAGATTGGACTTGTGCAAAATTCTATTGGTAAATACTTCTGCCACTGGCTCCCTATTTCAAATTAAGGTAGGCTTAGAAAGTGCTCTGTATCAGGTGGTGTTTGCTACCTTATACCCCAACAGTGGGGAATCTGTCCCCCTCCAGATGTTGTTGAACTACAATCTCATAATCCCTGGCGACTGGTCATGCTGGCTTGGGTTGATGGCAACTGGAGTCCAACAATACCTGGCAGGCAACAGGTTCCTACACTTACCAAGGAGTAAGTCCTATTGAACTCAATGGAGCCTACTTCTGAATAGATATGTGTACGACTGTACTGCAAACCAGTGGACTTTCAGACTTGTCTGTCACATCAACCTGTGTGCCACAGAAACCTTGAGTGTCTGCCACAGACCTCTAGTGGACAGAAGGCTAGTACATGTTTTAGGCTGCACACCTTATTCATGGTTGGCCATTGGCCATGTCTATCAGGATCAGTATTGCCCTGCTTGAACGAAGAGTGTGACCTCAATCTCCTGATGTGGCACACCAAATGAGAAGACTGATAGTGGTGGGCAAGTTGTGTTTCAGGGATGCTGCTCTGCTATTAGTGATCTTCCAACCAAAGCCTTGATAAGCTTCTGAGTAACCCAAGGGTTCCCTGGAACACAGTTTGAAAACCATTGCTCTAAATAAAAGATCAGTTTATTTCAACATCACATTTTAAGGTAACAGATGCCCAATATCCTGACATCACATGCCATTAAAATGTTAATTCTAGAGTGGTAGCCATGTTCAGCTGTTGAAGTAAAAACAACATCGTTGGTCTTCCAAGAATTGTGTACCTGTTTAATTGGGATAGCAAATAGATCAAGCGCACCCTACAGGCCCGGCAAATTTAGCAAAACTGAAGTTATTTTCTCCCCTAAACTTGTTCCAATTATTTTGATTATTGTTTTTGGTTAACAAGTATAAGGATGATGTTCACATGATGCATATGACCATTTGCTACGCAGGCACAGAACCTGTACATACAGGACTTCCCGTAGGGCTCGAAAAATCTTTTGTTTCTCCCTTACCTGCATTCATTCAGTGTGCATTGCAAGAGGGCCGTCGAGCCAGGAATGGGAGTTCTACAAGTGCCTCCCGAATCCCCACACAACCCTTCCCCTCTCCTCTGGAACTCACATCGCTTGACTGAGTGGAGGGGAAGGGCTGAGTGGGTTATCAGGCATGTACAGACCTCCCATTCCACGAACTGCCCTTGGGCGCTACCCATGCACATACACTAAATGATGTTGGGGTGGGAGGGGGAAAACAGGTATCTGTTGAGAGCCACACTAATCGCTCCACACATTGGCATGGATCATGCCCAACATGTTTTCAAAGGATATCCATTGATCTTTGAACTGTTCACAATGCAGCCTGTTTAATAACAACTCCACAGATATGCTTCCTGTCCTGTTATCTCCCCTCAAACCAAAATATTGGCATTGGCCAAACATTTGAATCCAGAAATTTGAAAAGACATTTTCTTGAACAACTTCATCGAAGTAGTAGCATGGTTAAAATGACTCTTTTCTATGTTTGATCATGGAATATTTACATGCTACATTTCGTTTTGGAAAACTTTTGATTTCCTAGGAACTTCGACCACTTTAGCCTGCAGCTAAAGAGTTTAATTAATGAGATGTTTGCAACTTACAAACAATAATATTGATCATATCTTCCTGTACCTTTAAACTAATGTAATACTATGGATTCTCAAGGCAACTTTACTGCTGTTACATTATATTGACATCTTACTGCTATCTTACCATGACTGTACTGTCTGCTAAAACCATCAATGACATTTTTATTTGAACAAATGATTGTTATGTTAGACTTGAACAGTTAGAGAATGCCAGTCTGTAGAAAGTGTGTGTACATATTGTTCATCCTAAGGACATGTTCTGCTCACTACCAGCAACATATCCCATCCCCACACTGGAAAAAGAGCTTATAGAGAAAAAGGGGGCTAAAGGAGATGTGGTGGAAAGCTACTCCCATCATGAACCATGTGGGCAAAGATTAATTATTCTTTTATTTTTCCCCATAACACTAGAACCAGGGGGATCTTTCGATGAAACTTGCTGGAAGTAGAGGTTTGAAACAAATTAAGGAAAGTACTTCTTCACATAATCAATTTCCAGATGTCACTGTGACTGAAAGTAGCGATGGTCGCTGTTATAAATGATTTTTTAAAAAGACATAAGAGCTAAGAAAGGAACCTCTATTCAGAGGCAATATACTGAATAAAATAAAATACGGCTCCGATTACAAGATTCCACAGACAAACAACGGAGAACAGCTTTTGTTACCACACCCTTTCCTTCCTTGTCTTTCTCCTCAGGGCAGCAGTTTTCAAATTTCCTAACTTCAGGGAATACTTTCCATATTACATTTCTGCCTGTGCAAAGCAAGGTATTCTGGAGCATGTTTTAGTGCACATACTCAGTTCATGAGAGGTGTTGGCCAGGCCTCTTGAGCCTCACCATTACCCTGCATGAATGTAACCTAGACAGGGCACACCCACCTCAGCCCAGTGACGACGTATTGCAGGGGAAGAGTGGTAGTGGTAGGCAAGCCATCTCATAGGCAAGCTTATCCACCATCACTGGTCTTTTCATTAAAGAGCCTCTGGGAGATTTGTAAGGAACCTTCCCTGGAATATTCTCTAAAGCCACTTCCCATTCCCACTGGTACAATCAACAACATCTGTGCTTTAACTAGTTTGTGATGTGTATTACCTATTACATGCTGGTGTAAATTTGCAGCCTATATTAGAGTAGCCTTCCTCAATGTGGTGATCTCCAGATGTGTTGGACTTCAACTCCCATCAACCACAGCCAGCATGGCCAATGGTTAGGAATGCTGGGAGTTGTCGTTCAAAACATCTGGAGGGGACCAGGTTGGGAGAAGGCTGCATTGGGACAATCACACTTGTGTCCACATTATGCAGGATATTATGGTAAAGCTCTCTGCATACTAAAGACCGAATCCTAAACACACTTGGAAGCAAATGCCATTCATGCCAATGGAACTTAAGTTCATGTTAAAAATTTGTACTGGAGATGTTACATGCACAATTCAGTCCCACTGATTTCAATGGCTCTTTAGTGTACTAGAGTTCACTGGATTGTGGCTATTAGGGAGGAGGAAAGGCTGCTTTACACATTACATTTTTTTTCTGCACGGGCATAATCCTGTGTAGGAAAAGGCACATACACCTGAATATCTGAAGTGCAGCATGATGCAGATATTGATGATGGCAGAAAACATACAGTTTTTTTTTAATACAGTATGTACATGCTTGGGAGCATGGGAAGCTGCCTTAACCTGAGTCAGGCCATGGGTCCATCTAGCCCAGTATCGTTGACAATGACTGGCAGCGGCTCTCCAGGGTTTCAGGAAGGAGTTTTTCCAGGAGATGCCAAGCACTGAACCTGGGAACTTCCGCATGCAAAGCATGTGTTCCACTACAGTGGACACCGCTTTCTTACACAGAAATTATTGTTGGCGGAAAAGCATAATGTGCAAAATGGATCTTCCTTCCCTGTAACCGTTGCAATTAAGCTAGTTAAGCCTGGTTAAATGTCGATGGAAGTCAGCTAGGAATTACATCCAAGAGAGTAATTAGGCTAAAGCTTGAAGTCTCCTTGGGTTTAATGGGAGTTGCACTTCGTGAGCTTTCTCTAGATTGCCCCTGATAGATCCAGGGTGCACTTTCTTGCATGTGCAAGGGATTATAGGTGTGCAGTAGGATGCAGCACTACAAAGTGCTCCTTAAACTCAGGGGTATGCTTATAAACCACTATGAGATACTGTGGTGAATGTTTGGCACAAGTAAACACAAGCCCTGCCAATTTCCTCTTTGCATTTCTATGCATTGGGGCCAGATGGTTTTAAATTGTCTGCCAGTGCGAAGGGCGAAAACAGAGCTCATAACAACGCAGTTACAAATAGGGGTCCGGCCTTTATTGTTCTAATCCTTAAAACAAAACCATCTATGGCAAAAAGGTCCAAGAATCTTTACTGCTCCCTAAAGACCTCCTACTGACCCAGGAACATGGTAACAGGAAGATGTTTCTGCAGTCAGTTTAGGTCTTGGTTTTGCACATGCCTTGCGCCTGCCTTCCCATCAATGTTAAGACAAATGGCCCAACATCTGCCCTTTGGTTCACAGAATGAAGCACCAGTGCAGTTTGTCCCAAAGACGGATATTATTACTCTTCCATGGAATTTGGCTTAGGTTGGCGTCCTGACTGCTCATTGCCAAGCATAATATATGCAATACACTAATTGCCGTGGCTTCTGGGAAAAACATATTCCACAAGGCGAGGTAAGGGCACTGCTGAATTTTCTTGCACGTATGAACGAGGCAAAAATATGTGCTCATTGCACTTGTTCCATTTGCCATCCAGAGGGAGAGGCAGGTGATAAATAATAATAATAATAATTATTATTATAAAAGGTGTATCCAATATAAACTTACTGGGGTGGAAGTGACTCCACACTGAACTCAATGTAGGGTTTCCTGATAAACATGCATTCGGCTGAGTGGCACATTTCCCCTTTTAAATATGAATTTGCCTCTCCCTCATCCCAAACAAAGGCAGCTAAACAATCATTAAGAGGTGAGGCTCAAATAATTCTAAAGAGAAAAATTAATACCTACTTCCTTCAAAGTTCCTAAAGACATAGATTTACAAGTGTGTGGCTGCGTGGGCGCACCCACCCACCCACACAACTACAAGAAAACAATATAAGCTGATTCTCTACCTGTTGCTGCCTTAGTAGCTTCAAAGATTCAGAGTTTTTCTAACATTCCTTCCAAGACTCAAGATTCTTTCCCCCCCCCCCCCTGCTAATCTTCTTGACTCTGACCACTGTGCCAAAGCTAAAGACCGGTTGTCTTACTTCTTCTCTCCTCCCTTTCTCTCTATCTCTCCTATTTTTCTAAAAGCGTTACTTCCTGGTCCAACAACAAAATAAGCAACACACCCATTTCTGTCAGTCCTGTTAACAAATTTTCCTTTGACAACACTCTAAAAGGAAAAAAAAACTTGAATAAACAGAGCTATTAACTTTTGCACCCTATCTAATTAAGTAATTATCGATACTGTTAAAAACAATACCCTTTCCTCTATAGCAGGAACCAACCTAGTCAGGAAGGAGACACACTCCCGCTGCTTGCAACTCCAATGCATTGCATCGAATGGAATCCTATGCGCCTCTGCAGCTTACTCTTCTACTGCTATCGCTTGCATTGCTTGACCTTTCGGCCTCACTTTGTTTACATTACTTCTTCTATACACACAACTGCCCACTTAAGTGACCCTTTCGTACGTTTTACGAAGTGGGCTTCGGTCCACGACATTTGATGTCCCAACCAATCTGGTAAACTTTAAGGTGCCACAGGACGCTTCGTGGGTTTTGCTGCGCGCAGACTAAACCCCTCTGGCATACGTCCGGTTCTCCCAAACAGCCGGCAGACGCGACTATCACGCCCTCTCCCGGGCTAATAAACTCTGAACGAAAGAAACGGCACTTGACTTTTGCAGAACGGCACAGGATTTTTTTTAAAAAGTTACTTATTAAACTCCCTGCTTGCTTTGCTAAATTTAGCAGCTTGCCGCCTTTGATGGTCCAGGAAACTGAGAATAGGGCAAGCTGTTTCATGGGGGGAAGCGGCTTCCAGCAATCTCGAAAAGACAGCAGAGGCAATGAATTCACCGACTCCCCCGAACTCTACACCAGATGTACTTCGCCCCCAAAGCCCCCTCGCCACGAACTTAATTCCCACTCAACCGCTGGCACGGATTGACCCGGGCAGTGCAATCCTACTCAGAAGCCATTCCTCTCGAAGTTCAGTGGGACTTATTCCTCGGTAATGGGGAAACCTGGCTAGGATTGCGCGGTTCATCTTTTGCTTTAAGCGAGATGCCGCGCAAGGAGCAGAGCGCTGACATGACCCACCTTTCCTGCTCTTGTCCTAGGCTCACACACCTCGGTTCGACAGGCGATCTGTCTCTCTTGCAAAAAAAACCCCAGCTCCTTCCCGTACCTGAGAATCGGCGCTTCTGCGAGCTCTGGACCAGGCGCGAGCTGTATATTCTACAGGTCACCGGGAATCCCCGGCCCAGGAACACAAGTGCCGCCGCCGCGTCCAATCAGCGCTCCCAAGGGAGACTGCGCCGCTCCAATCAGCGCGCTGGAGGGAGTCCGCTGCCGGCGGAGCATCATTTCGGGGAAATCAGACGGTTGTAGCACCAGCCGCTGAAGGGGAAGTCCGACTTCCCTTCCCCCGCCCCGTTTCTCAGGCTCCCACAGGCTATTTGTTATTCTGCACTGGTGAGAGCTGTGCAATTAGCACACAGGGGCTAATGGCGAGCAAGAAAAAACAAAGGCATACGAATCAATATGGCTAGGAGCGTGGTGATATTCCTTGGAGTAGTCCTGCAGATCCTCTTGTACCAGCCTAGCACACACAAACATCTCCAACCACCACCTTTCAGACCACACCATAATGGGTATAGAATTCTCTAAAAATGATTTCTAGCAATACTCAAAGAGTGCGGGCCTGTTCAGACAATACGCAAAGCCATGGTTAGGCTGCTAACCTTTTTGCAGCAAATGGTTAGTGAGCGTGTTTAAACTGTGGTTATGTAGCCACGATGTTTCAGAATGGTTCACATTATTATTATTATTATTATTATTATTATTATTATTATTATTTATTACATTTATATACCGCCCCATAGCCGAAGCTCTCTTGGCGGTTCACAAAAATTAAAAGGTTAAACATTAAAAAGTTAATATACAAAATTTAAAACCATAAAACATAAAACAGCTGATATTTAAAACATTTTAAACTTTTTTTTGCCTGGTCACAAAAGTCAGTTAAAACCTCAACTTAAGCTGTTAAAATGCCATAAAATTTAGCTCAAAATGCTTAATTACTGAGGCTTAGTGCATCATCTGAACATAGTCAGTGTTTTTATTTTGTGTCAATTCATCTTTTGTTAGGAAGTGGGGTTGGTTTAATACCTGACAGAATGCCACTATTGAGTCCTGACCTGATTCACCTCCAAGTGCCCACCTCCAAGTGTCACCTCCAAGGAAGACTCGGAAGGTGGCAACAAGGGGGAGGGCCTTCTCAGTGGTGCCCCCCAACTCTGGAACAAGCTCCCCACTGAGGCCTGCATGGTGCCAACATTATCAACTTTTGGGCACCAGGTTAAGACTGTCCTCTACTCCCAGCCATTTAAAGGCATATGATGGGGGCACTTACTTCAGCTGTTTTGAAAAATGTCTTTTATTTAAATTGTTTTAGCTGTTTAAGGGTGCAATCCTATATGATCAGCCCTCAGTGCTCCTAAGCACCTCATGCTTGCTGCTCTGCATTAAAGCTAGATGGGCAATTTCACCCATCTAACAGCAGCTTCGGGGACAGTGAGAGAAAGAGGCTGAAGTGGCCATAGGATTCCTCGTAGGGTTGATACCCCAGTCTCTTCCTCTTCCTGCCCCTAGGAGCACCCCTTTTTTGTTTGCATCTTTTGTTTGTGATCTGCTTTGAGAAGGTTTTTAGAATTCACAAGGAGCAAAAAAACCAAAGGCAGTGTTTCCAGACCTCTGATACTCCAAAGCAGGCTGGACAAAAGGTACATCTCCAGGTCTTTTGGACTGCAGCTCCCAGCATTCTTGACGATTGGCCACATTGGTAGGGGCTTCCGGGAGCTGAAGTCCAAAACATCTGGAGATTTACCATCTCCCCACCCTTGTGCTAAGGTACCTTTTAGGGCAAGGGTGGAGAATTTCCACCCTTCCAAAGGTTTTGACCTTCAACTCCATTAGCCCTAGTCAGCATAGCAGATGATGGGAGTTGTAGGCTAAACCATCTGGAGGGTCACAACTTGTCCACCCTTGCCTTGGGCCGACTCTTCACGGCACTTCTTCTGGCGCACAGCGGCAGCAGTCGGCGTGCAGCGCATTGACGCTCCTGCTGCCAGTCTTCATGGCAGGAGCGCCACGGCAGCTTTTCCTGTCACCACCATCGCACCCGCGCCTGCCCAGCATCAGCTGGAGGGGCGGCTGGAGCGGCGGCCCACCTACTGTAAGGTAAGTGGTATTTTTAATTTTTTAAAAAAATTGGGTGGGGAGGACAGTGGAGGTGGTGCAGCAAGCTTATGGCTCGCTGCTCCATCCCCTTCCCTGCCCAGCCCACTCCGCAAAAAATCTGGATAAATGCCCGACTTTTTTAGTGCGGAGCAAAGAGCCTTAGCCCGTAGATTGCTTTGAATTGGCGGCAGCGTCATGTAACCCAGCTGCTGCCATTTCGAAGCCACCGCGAGGCAAAGTGCCCATGAAGAGGTACCCTTAGATACTGTAGCTACAAGCGGTGGCAGAGATGCTTTTGGGGAGATTCAGCCCATGGCACTACTGTAACGTTTAAAGGCTCGCTATCACCCAGGCAGGGCCAACTGCGTGAGCTCACTGTGACAGTTGCTCGAGAGCCCTGCTGGATAATGACAAGGAGCTGTAAAGTGTGGCCCTGCCAACATGGTGGTAGGCTTTGACCCATTACAGCGGGGCTGTGAGATGAAGCCACAGTAAAGCAACACTCAGGCTGCAGCTGAAACATCTAATAGGTGCACCAGTGTGGAGTAGTGGCGAGAGTGTTGGACTGGAAGTTGGGAGATCTGGGTTCTAGTCCCCTCTCGGCCATGGGAACCCACTGGGTGACTTTGGGCCAGTCACAGACTCTCAGCCCAACCTACCTCACAGGGTTGTTGTTGTTGTTGTTGTGAGGATAAAATGGAGAGGAAGAGGATTATGTATGCCACCTACAGTTTCTTGGAGGAAAAAAGGTGGGCTATAAATCCAAGAAATAAATAAATAATATGGCACACTTATTTCTGAGTTAAAATTGGAAACATGCCTCAATCCCTGACGTCTCCAGTTAAGATTTCTGCTGAAACCCTGGACAGCCACTGCCACACAGTGTAGGCAGTACTGACTTAGGCTGCCTCTACAGGAGAGGTTTAAAGCTCTTTCAAGTCTCATTAAAATTTTTACCTCTACATCAGCGAAGCGCAAATCGGGAGTTGAGGCGCGTTATCTCTCCGATTATGCGCATTATCGAATGTGCATTAAACAGTGAGTTTTATTTTGCTGCGGCCCTTAAAGCGCATTTTGACTATGTGAACAAACAATTCTCCGCATTAACTACTTCTAAAGCACATTTCAAACAACCGGTAAGGCCACCAGTTGTGCACTCAACTACCTCCTGCATACAGTCATTTACCATAAAGCGCTTCCGAGAAGATGCGCATAATCGGAGAACCAGGCGTCAAACCGAATTCTTGTAGAGGGGGTCTTAGATGGGCCAGTGGGTGAGAGGGGCCATAACTCAGTGTGATAGAGGACATGCTTTGCATGCAGAGGGTCCCAGGTTCAATCCCCAGCTTTTCCATATAGAGCGAGGAAAGGAATCCTGCCTAAAACCCTGGAGAGCTGCTGCCAGTCAGTGTCGACAATACCAGGTTAGATGGACCAAGGGTCTCACTCAGTATAAGGCAGCTTCTAATGCTCCTGTGATAATAATACTGTGCTAATATATATAACATGCTTTGAACACTTAAAATCAGTGGATGCTCCGATGCCACTCCAGGCTTCAGTAAGAACTAGTCCCAACTCTAAAGGAGCTTTCCAAGTGCATGGATAGTTCTTTTAGAGTTGTGACTGAAACTCAGAGTGGATTCACCATTCCACTGACATTGGAGCCACCAGCCTCCACTATTTCAAATGTGCTTATTATTGTTGATACTGTGACAACGACAATGACGACAACAAAGGGGCCTGCTCTGACACTGTTCCCACAAACTCTGTGCCTCTTTATTTCCATCAGTCCTGGAGCAGGCTCTCGACATTAAACATAAAATGACATACCAGATAAAGGCATCTCTTTTCAGCAGTACTCCAACTGAGACTCTGTTATTTAAGGCCCAGGCATCCTCTTCATAGCAGAAACACTGGGCCAAAGGTTTAGGATGAGACTGAGAGTGCATCCAAGGGAGCAAGACTTTGCCAGAAAAGCCAACACAAGATCCCAATCCATTCAACCCATTTCTCACCTAAGCCCCACCATCACCAAATATTGCAAGTTTTGCAACTCCACACAGACTTCAAAATGTACACGCCCATTTGCTGCAGAGCCGCCAAGTCTACCATTTCCCAAAAATGTCATGAAGTTGAACAGTGAAAAGTGGAAATAATTTCTAGTGACAATAGGAATCTGGATTGATCCAGTCTCCATTTCATCTTTGTGTCACTCACAGAAAGGAAAATAACTGCATTCCTTAAGGAGGGGGGCATTTAAAAATATATTACAAAAGGTGCCTTTAAAAAACAAAAATAGGACATTGGATGGGGGGGGGGGCAGGGGAGGAATGCAACATTTGATAGGGCTGGGCATCATTTAATAAATATTTCCAGTACCCTACTTGGCACGGCCCAGTACAAAACTCACACGTGCAGCTTTCCATAATTAGTATTAAACACTATCCCTTCCACAATAAACTGTTCCAAATATGCAAGAATGTAGGGCTATGGACTACTAATTAATCACAGCCCTTTTCAGCATCACGTGCTCACATGGCAGAGAATACATAGGAGAAAGCAAACAAACCTTTAGATTTCAACTGAATTTCATGTAACATTTTTTTTAATTAGATTATTGTTGTGGGTAAACACTCTGGTCTCTCTCTCTTTTCTCTCTCTTTTCTCTCTCTCTACCCCTACAGGAACATGTGCAACACCTTTCAAAATGGAATTTGAGAATATGAATTTATAACTAACTGGAATTGTGATGTCTGATTTGTTGTAACCTTACTACATACAGGAAGGAACTGCAGTTCTAAAGGGTGTTTGGCACAGTGTTTAAAGTAAAAGAAAGATCAGTATTTATCCCCAGCCTTGGAAATGGAAAGACTTTATTTCAAAGACTATGTACCATTTGGCCAGACATAACTTTTAAGGCACTTGCACCCACCTATGCACAAAGGATTCCCATATAGCTCAAACAAGCCCTGTTTTCCCCTTCTCCACCAACAGGCACAGGCAGCATGTTGGGACACTAAGAATACAGGAAGCACATATAAAGGCATTCTGTTCCCCCTAACTTGCCATCTCCTTGCCTGTATGCATGTATGTCATGCATGGGCTGGGGTGAGGGAAAATGCCCATGGACACTGTGACTGTGAAAGAACTTCATGTGATGTATGATTTGCACTTAGTGATCTCTCTGTGTGTTTGATTGTTATTGTTTTTGAATTCTGTAGCACTTGTAAACTTTAACAAGACCCCATTTTTAACAGAAACACTACTCTAGAGAGGGAGAGGGAAGGGGCTTAATGATGCTATAAGAAGTCAACCTATCAACACTATACATAGCCATCTCTAGCTGCGAATGGGAAGAATGAGTGCTCTGAATGAGATCCTTAGGATATGATAACAAGTCTGAACAAAACATAATCCATGCAGTTCCACATCAGACTAGCAGCTCAAATTATGTATGACTATACATACCTTTATATTTCTGGGGGAAATCATGGAAGCAGAAAGCATGATCCCTTTTACCCTGTTCTGAGCATGGCAGGTCCTAGAAGGCATGCTCAAAAACCCACAGTAGTGCACTCAGATTGCCAGGAGCACAAAACAGGACAGGACCTTTTTAGTGAGAGTCCCCATCTATGGAACACCCTCCCCAGAGAGATACGTTTGGCATCCTTTTCATTTTGTTTTGGGCAGGCTCTATAGGCATTTTTGTTTCAATCCACCTTTTGTTAGGAAGTAGGCTTGGTTTAATTATTGTTTTTCCTGCTCTAATTGGTTTTAAAGTATTTTGTGATCTGATTATATTGTGCCAGTGTACTTTATGCTGTCTTTCAGTTTGTAAGGGAGAAAACCCAACATTATTTGAAGTTTTAATAATTGATATTGTCGATGTTGTTTTGTTGCATTTTTGGGTGTGAGCCATTTGGGGAAGACTTTTAGTCTTGAAGAGCAGCATAAAATCTCTTATATAAATAAATTGTGAAGAGACATAAAGCAGCATAAAATCACAGGGCGGAATTAAGCACTTCCTCAATACCCCTACATTCATGTGACCTCAGAAAGCAGGTCTAACACCATGTTTAAGAGGACAATTTTGCTGGACAGACAACAGCGGTGGGGATTGGCAGTGGCAATTTTTCCCAGCACCACCCGACACTGAGAGGAGCAGTGAATGGGCTTCTAGAGTTCAGCAACTCCTCTTTTTACATGCTTGCACATTTTTATGATCTTTTTGTTGGCTTAATAAAAATATTACACTAATATGGATTTGGGAAATTTTTTTATGTGCACACCAAACTCCCTGCCCCTCCTTATTTTTATTTATTTCTTAAAATGTATTATTATTATCATTATTATTTAATTGGAAGGCTGGCACATTGAAAACTGAAGGGCTGCCCTCTAGCACATCTTTATTTGGGTTCAAAAGAGTGCTTTGTACTTAGCTTCATGGGCAAGTTACTTTTCTTTTAGTCTCACCAGTTTGCCTTCAGGAAAATGAGTATTTTGTGACCAGTCATGCCCATAATGGCACCCATTTTATGAATGGGCAGCCACCCTGCCATGGCAACCATTTTCTGAGAGCACCCATAACATAATTCCAAATGCACCCACCGATCCAAAAAACCTTGGGTTCACCGTTCTTGAGGGACTGAACATGATTGTACCTAATCTATGCAACTAGTACCATTTTTATGTCCAAGCTTCTCTATTGCCTTTTCCAAATGCATGCCCTTTGATATTTTGTGTGTTCACAAGTATTCTTTTTGTCCCTTCTATATTCTCTGCTTTCTTTTGTCCAGTGTTCATACTATGGACCTTGAATCCTGTTACCCCATCTGCCTAAACCTAGGGTGCCTCTACAAGAGCGATTTAAAGCTCTTTCAAGTCGCATTAAAAAAATTACCTCTACAAGAGCGGAGCGCAAATCGGGGGTTGAGGAGCTTTATTTGTCTGATTATGTGCATTATCGAATGTGCATTAAATAGCGAGTTTTAATTTACTGTGGCCGTTAAAGCGCATTATGACCATGTAAACAAGCGATTCTCCGCATTTCAGCCACTTTAATGCGTGTTTCATACTTCCGGTTATGCGCTTCACCGCATGTTGTTTATAAGATTTCGGCGTAAATGCGACTGTGAGAAGATGTGCATAATCGGAGAACCAGGCGTCAAACCAAATTCTTGTAGAGGGGACCCTAATCGTCATGGATCTCTATTTTGCTATACAGTGGGAAGCAGAGAATATGCCTAAAATGGGGATGCAGAATCATGAGTTTTCACTGGGGTGGCTCTCCAGATGTTTTGGACTACAACTCCCATGATACCTCACCATTTATTTGCTGGCTTGGCTATCAAGGCTGACATCAAGAATAGGCATCATTGGGCACCTGCCAAAGGCCAACACACTAACAGGGTCCCACTGACAGGAGCCCCCTGGACCTCCTCTTCACCATTGCAACCTGCTAGTTCACTTGCCTTTTGCACTGGCCCAGGCAACGGAGGTGAGAGGAAGAGCAGGAGATGCCACTGCCTGCTTGCTCATTGGCTCTCTGTCAAGCAAGCAAGTGGCAGCAATTATGAGAAAGGGGATGGGGGGCAATAGCAGGTTGTCACAATGGTGGTGAGAAGACAGGCTGACCGAGGGAGGGGGCTCATGGAGGGTGTCTTGCCCAAAGGCCCACAAAAACCTGGAGCCGGCACTGCTGGCTAATACCACTAATGGGAATCGTAGGCCAAAACACCAGGAGGGCCACAGGCTGCCCAGCCCCATGTGATAAGCAAATAATTTTCATCATTTTAGTGGGTCTAGCAATGACCTGTGAAACAGGAGGAAGAGAGACACAGGCTGGAGAAGAGGAGCTGCAGCCGCAGCATGTGAATGTTGGTGTTGCAATTGACCCTGGCTCCCCTCTGCCTCTTCTGGTCTATTAGTTTCCCGCCAGTTAATGTTGGAAGGCTTGAGATATGCATGTGTGTGTCCTCCGCTAGAATCCCAAGGCCCACCCACGCATGAGTCAGCATAACATGTATCCAGCAGCTCCAGCAACAAGAGGCTACAGAGAGGGTTATTTATATCCTGTCCTCCCTCCTCTCCCCTCAGCCTAGTCAGCTCTAAGCTGTTTCAATTTCTTATAAACGGCCTTACTACAAGGAAGTTATGAGGAAGGAGCTAGACTCTGGCCTTCAAAGGAAATAAATTCAGCTCTGCCCAACTGGCACCAGATAAAACTTTTGACTGCAAGAGATGCTCAGGCTGAAGTAAATATGGGCTGATGATAGTTTCCCAGAATCTAAACCAGGGGCTGATTTTAATAAGGTTCTTTTTGTTTGTTTGCTTGCTTTAAAGGAAAAAAAAACAAAAGGAACTCTGCCAATTAACATTTTGATCAGGGGGAATTTCAATATGTATTCCACCAAAACAGAACAGCCCGGCTTTATTGCCATGCAAAAGCCAGATGGTTTTATCTGACAGTGGCAAACCGGTGGAGTCCTTGCCAGGTGGTCTAGGCATCCGAGGTAAGCACCACTGCTAGGCATTTTCACCTTGTTTAGGCCAAGTTCTTGAACCTGTGGTGGTAAACTAACTCCAGATTTTCTTAGGTGAAAGAAACTTGGATCCATTCCAATCTGGCTTCAGGCCTGGATAGGACCAAAGCTGTCTTGACTTGTTCTGGTGAATGACTTGCACCAGGCTGGCCTGGCCCTACCATTAGGCAAAATGCAGTAGCTGCTTCAGGTAGCAGATGGTGGGAAGCAGCAGCAAGGTGTTGGAGGAGAGACCTGTGTGCCATGTATCCTGCTATGTGCCCCCTAAGTTAGCCTGCTGATTTCAGGTACAGTGAAGGATGCTGTCCCATCATAAGTGTTGCAGACAGTTCAATCTGCCATCCCAGGCCTCTTGTTCTTCACTTCAGGCAGCTAAATATGTTGAGCTGGCCTTGGCACCAGGAAATAGACTGGGGGAGTGTGACCCTGTTCCTTGTACTGGACCTTTTAGGGCTTCAATGCCATGGCCATGGCCTGGCTGGTATGAGCTTGGGGAGACTATTTTACAGTGGCTCCTTTCCTAGAAGAAAGGGGTCCAAAAAGGTGGTGTTGAGTCTCCTGGGGGGACTGCTGCTCTATCCCATGGTCTTTGGCCTGCAAGGTATCACAAAGTTCAATCTTGTTCCTGATACTCATTAACATCTACATCAGAGGTGGGTCACTTGTGGCCCTCAAAGTGTTTTATCCTGTAATCCCCATTGTCGCTCACCCTTGGCTATTCTGGGTAGGGCTGATGGGAGCTGCAGGCCAAAACATCTGGAAGGCCACATGTTGCTCACCCCTGCTCTATGGCTTCTGATAGATCCTGATGTATTCAACTGTGAGTCATTTAGTGACATACAAGCATGTATGAACCTACACAGCCCTGATCTACGTGAAGTCCCTGGATGAGGTCATCCATAAATTTGGGCTGGAATGTCAAGTAAGCAGATGTTACTCAGCTTTGTCTCTTTTTTCCATCAGCAAATCCTTGGGAGACAGTGGCCGTTTCTACACCAGGCTGTTTGCCTGGGATGGCCCCCGGCTGGTCCCTGTGCGCCGATGGTGTGTATTAGGTACTTCCGGGATCACCCTCCCTCGCGCCCTGTGCACCGATGGTATGTATTAGGTACTTCTGAGATCGCCCTCCCTCCCTCCCTCTACACCCCTATGGTGTAGAAAGGGCCATTGAAAGTTCTGAGCTGGAGTTTTTGGGCCTGAAACCTAATCCACATAAGACAGAAGTACTATGGGTCGCAACCATTCTAGTTTTCTTTGAGGAAGTGTTCAGCCTATTTTGGACAGGGTGCACTCCCCCTGAAGCAACAGGCTCTCAGGTTGGATGTACTCTTGGATCCATTGTTGCTTTTGGATGCTTATGAGATGGTGGTGACCAGGAGTGCCTTTCTAGTTCATCAGTTGTGTCCTTTCCTGGATAAGTTGGACCTCACCTCAATCTCGTGTTCTAGCTACTTCCAGGTCAGATGATGATGATGATGATGATGATGATGATTATTATTATTATTTATTACACTTATATACCACCCCATAGCCGAAGCTCTCTGGGCGGTTTACAAAAATTAAAAAGATTGAGCATTAAAAAGACAATATACAAAATTTAAAACCATAAACATAAAACAGCTGTCATTAAAACACTTTAAAACATTTTAACTGTTAAGCCTGGCCACAATGTCAATCAAAACCCCAACTTGGGCTGTTAAAATGCCTGGGAGAAAAGAAAAGTTTTGACCTGGCACCAAAAAGATAACAGTGTTGGCGCCAGGCAGGACTCGTCGGGGAGATCATTCCATAATTGAGGGGCCACCACAGAGAAGGCCCTCTCCCTTGTTGCCGTCCTCTGAGCTTTCCTCGGAGTAGGCACGCGGAAAAGGACCTTTGATGTTGAGCGTAGTGTATGGGTAGGTTCATGTCGGGAAAGACGTTCCATCAGGTATTGTGGTCCCAAACCGTGTAAGACTTTATAGGTTAAAACCAGCACCTTGAATCGGGCTCGGAAACATACAGGCAGCCAATGCAAGCGGGCCAGAATCGGTCTTATATGTTCGAACCTTCTGGTCCCTGTTACCAATCTGGCCACTGCATTCTGCACAAGCTGCACTACAATGTTTTCTATGTGGGGCTGCCTCTGAAAACAGCCTGGAAACTTCAGTAGGTCCAAAATGCTGTTGCAAGATTGGAAACAGGGACTACCACATGATTAGGCTGACCGTATGAAAAGGAGGACAGGGCTCATGTAACTTTAACTGTTGTAGAGAAAAGGGAATTTCAGCCAGTGTCATTTGTATGCAATTCGTTCCTGATGAAATTCCCTCTTCATCACAACAGTTAAAGTTGCAGGGGCCCTGCCTTCTTTTGTATATGGTCACTCTACTATAGTGCCTGCAACTTTAACTGTAACTTTATAGGTAGAGATTAGGGTCCCCTCTACAAGGATTCGCTTTTGCGCCTGGTTAGAGGCGAGAGGCGGCGAAGCGCATTAAGGGATGATCAAAATGCGCTTTACAAGTCGTTAATGTGCATAAGCGCTTATTCACATAGTCAAAATGCGCTTTAACGGACAGAGCAAAATAAAACTCGCTGTTTAACGCGCATTCGATAATGCGCATAATCGGAGAGATAACGCACCTCTACGCCTGATTTGCACTCTGTTCTTGTAGAGGTAATTTTTTTTAAGCGCCTTGAAAGAGCTTTAAACCTCTCTTGTAGAGGCAGCCTAGATTTATATTGTTTTATATAAGACACTATAGGCTGTTTTGAGTGGTTATTTTTTCCTAGAAAGGTGGGATGTGAATATTAATATAAGTGAATTTGTAAGATAAGTGGTTACGGCTTTGGGGCTTGGAAAACTGCAGTTGGGATTTCTTGTTCAAACAGTATTTCTACTGATACAATTTTTTATGAGCTTGCAACGTGCCCCTAATATTTACATCACATAGGTACACTGTACCAGTTTTTACAGGCTTGTTCCTACTTGTTGGATCTACTTTTGCTTTTGTTCACTCAGTGAGGGTCCTTCTCTCCTTTGTGTTGTGAATGAGCACAAGTGGGCTCATAAAACATTCTTTGGGCTAGAGACTTTACTTAAGATTGCTTTCCAGATGATTACTTACACCAGGAGTATTGGGGTGGGGGGAAGTGTTCACTGTGCGCTTCTCCTTGTGTTTTAGACATGCACTCCAGTCCAATGACTTTTTACATGATGCTGTCAGGGATGATGTGGTTGCATCCAGCACTGCAGATCCTACATGGAGCAGGAGTTGGACCAGATGACCTCCAAGATCACTTCCAACTCTGTGATTCTAAGATAGCTCCAATATACAAGTGCAATTCCATGTTTGAGCTATCCCATTCATTTCAATAGCAAGAGGAGTTCCACATGCACATTCCTTTTCACACAGGGGGCGGGGTCTATACAACGTCTCTTTGGTGCCTGTTTCTGAAAATATGTGCTTTTTCCTATTTTCATATTTACGTCTAATAGTGGTAGACGAGAGCCATTAAGGCGAATTACAGGCATCATAAAATGCACTTTACAATTGTTTATATGCAGAGTTTCGCTGCAGAGTCGGTTCAGGGGTGTATGGTTTAACGTAGTCAAATTGACGAAAGCACCTCCCTGTCTCCTGATGGTACCTCCCTCGGACTTTCACACTGTTCATTAACTCCGCCCACCTGACTTTCTCGCCATTGCCTGTCCAATCACGATCGCTTGTGACTTCGCATGTGGGTACGATTTCTAAACATTGGATGTGCCTACAATTATAGCTGTTAGCAGGGCATCATTGGACAACCTATTGTAAAACCATAAAAGCAACACTTTTCCAGGTACTGGATGGCCATGGCGAACAGCTGCCCACGTAGCGTCCACCCCCCTATTGTTCCTGCCAAGAATCAGATGCTGGATACTGGACTTCCACCACCCCCCGCTTGCGGCAGCTTCCCCTTATCTGCCGTCTTGGAAATGTGCTGCTTCAAGGACAAATTTTTGTGCATCCTTTCCGTTACAATGTTGCATTTCACACTGATTTCCCCAGTTCCATATAAACTGGCTATTATTCTGTCTGTCTACAGACCCCAAGATGTCAGCTCACAATGGTTGTGGGATGCTCTACGCTGAGCGGGCTAGAGTGCAACTTCGCCATGCCATCTGGTCTCTGTGTCACAGAGGTGGGTAACTGGGCATGTAGGATTGGGGGGATGAACGATGCCCCCCCCAAAAGTGGATGGCACTTATGTTCTCTCTTCCCCCCCAGTCCACTTGCTATTCTACCAGTTGTGTTGCCTTCAGTGCAGAATGAGGAGAGTAAAGCGTATAGTCTGGCGTGCCCGCTCTCCGGTACCACTCCGGCAACCGGCAGTGCCATTTGAATGACCGGTCCGGCAGGGGACACCCAACATAGGAGAGTCAGCTCGGACGTTGCATTTGTGAACTGTCATTAATTTCCATACGATCGTTGCAGTTTCCCTTTTGTTCGGTGCATTCCGCCCAATCCCCTGTGTTTTCCCATCTTGCGCTGTGCCTTTCAGATTACTCTGACCACACTTTTCAATGGGATTTTGGCCACATGTAACCATAAGTAGAATAAAGATATTGCATTGCTTTATAATAAAATAAGTGTTCTTTTTGTTGTGATACACACACACACACACACACAACTTCTGGGAAAATCAATGAAAGAAGGGAGAGTAGATACGAAGCCCAATGCACGCTCGGGCGCTAAGCTTCCCGGGGAGCAAGTCCCCCCACCTGCTCAATGCTCCTTACTCCCAAGTAACTGCCTTGCACGTAAATAACTATCTCTTCCTTTTTCAAGCCCTTATTCCAGCAAGGGAGTGGGGGAGGGAAGGGTAGCCTTAGCGGACCGCAAATTATTCTAAAAATGAAGCACGCATATTATTCCAACCCCCTTGATTCCTGTAGAACCGACTCCATGTGAGTATCCACTTGTTTCAGCGAAAGAAAGATTCCAGTGGGTACTGAAAAGAAACTTCACTTTTAATTCTGGAAAATTGAGATCAGCCATTACTGAACAGAGAAGAAGGAAGTAGGAGGGAGGAGTTTCGCAGCAGAGCAGGATCACAGCTATAGGGTTGAACATGGGTAATTTGATGAAAGTACTTCCCCTTGTATCCTGAAAGTACCGCCCCCGAGGAAAGTAAGAAAAGTGGCAGTAAACTTGGGGGCAGGCATTCACTCATGACATCACAAGCCCTGCCCACCAAACTACGCCTACGTTTAGCATTAATCCAAATGGGCAGTGGAGGTTTACACGACCAAAATGCGATCGAACATCGGAGAAAACTTAAAAGTCGCGTTTAATCGACACATTGGAAACACATGTTAATGGAGGCTATAAATCGCATAGACATCTGAACTGTGCCCCGCTCGTGTGTACAAAATGCTGTCAGAGTGAAGTAAAGGCGACCCAAATAAGCTGTAACGAGGTACCCAGAGATCTCCCTTCATCAAAATCAGTGGGGGGGCCAGTGAGTTCAAGGACAGAAGAATGCATATTGGGACTCAGGGTTAGGGTGAAGGATCAATCTTCCTATTCTTTGCATAAACTGCAGTGAAAGTTTCTGCTTCCTTGAATTGTTGGGAAGAGGCCCCTTCGTATGTTTCAAAAGAATGTCGAGGTAGTTGTGTTAGCCTGTGCCACCAGATACCTATTTGGGACTTGGGGTGGGGTGGGGGTGTAGTCATACAAAATTTCTGCAGTGTATCACATGTTCTTTCTTGTGGCATTTTAAAGACTAATTTATTGGGCAAGGGAGGATCTGACAAACCACATGCTATAGCAATAAATTAATTAATCTTTTGGATACCACAAGGCTCTGCAGTTTTTATCTTTAGTGTGATTTATGGCCTATTATCCCAACAAAGTCCCAAGGATGGTGAACAAGCTTTAAAATAATAATAATAATAATAATAATAATAATAATAATAATATTTTAAAGAAATAATCCAGCAAAGGCTAGTTGCAATGGATGTGCAGTCCAATTCTATGCATGCATACTTGGAAGAAAGTCCAACTTTGTTCTATTATTTGACTTAATTCCAAATATATCTGCATAGGATTGCAACCTTGTGACTAACTAAGTCCATTTGAATTCAGTGGGACACTGAGCACAATCTTAAGCATGTTTACTCAGAAGTAGGACCCACTTTGTTCAATGGGGCTTATTCTCTGGAGTGCCTATTGATTTTAAAAGCAATTATATATATATATATATATATATATATATATATATATATATAAAGGAAGTTAAATAAATTACTAAAATAATACCTTCATTATCCCTGACCATTAAATGTTTGCCAAGTGTCTTCTTCTGTTACCTCTTGGCAATGGCCAGGTGTTGTACTTGGTGAAGCTCAAGAAGAAAATAAGTTTCTAAACTGGGGAATTACCCCCTGAATGAGGACACTCTGATGTGATTTTAATGGTCAAGTTTGTATATCACTTTAAGCCAGCGGTAGGGAAGTCTGTCCCTCCAGATGTTGCTGGACTGCAGCTCCTATCAGCCCTAGCCAACCAATGGTGAGAGATGATAGGAGTTGCAATCCAACAACATCTGGAACGCCACATCTTCCCCGTCCCTGCTTTAAGCCAAATCTTTACCGGGCTCCTAAAATAATGATATTAGTTTAGAAATGGGAATGATATGGATTATTTTAAGTCTGACTTTAGTTTTGAACAGTACATAAGAATATAAACACACACATACAACGTAAATTTTGTAGATGGTCTAATCCACCACCGCTGTGAGAATATAGCTTTATCTTTGTTCCCTTAATCCACATTAACAGAAATTGAGACCCCCACTAGATGGATTCCGTTTGAGGCCTGTTCCTCCGATTATGCGCATCTTCTCGGAAGCGCTTTATCGTAAATGCTTTTATGCAGGAGGTAATTGAGCACTCAACAGGTGACCTTACCGGTTGTTTCAAATGCGCTTTACAAGTAGTTAATTTGGAAAATCGCTTGTTCACATAGTCAAAATGCGCTTTAACGGCTGGAGCAAAATAAAACTCTCTATTTAACGCGCATTCGATAATGCGCATAATCGGAGAGAAAACGTGCCTCTACGCCCGATTTGCGCTCCGTTCTTGTAGAGGTAAAAATTTTAATGCGCCTTGAAAGAGCTTTAAATGCCTCTTGTAGAGGCAGCCTGAGTTGCCATCTCATGTGACCCATAGATGTTGTTTCTTGGTCTTGCCCTAGCATATCTCACAGTCATTCTCATCACACAGATCCAGGCTGTGTTGTTTTGTATATTCAGTGATAAATCCAAGAAAAGGAGTTTTCTCCGACCATTCAAATTCACAGTATAAGAACTGAACTCTAACCCTTCACAATCTGTTTTTTATTGTTCTTAACCTGTTGACTGTGGAAGGTTAGAGTTCAGATCTACAAGGTTTATAGGAAAATGCATATATCTTCACTGAGTTACCAGTTTATTCAATGATTATTAAAATGTGAGAAAGAGCCTGTGTAATGGTGCTTACTGATGTAATCAGACTGCTGAAGGTTTGTTTGTTTATTTAGTCATTGTGCTGAGCCACCCTCCTTGAAAATCCTTCCTTCCTTCCCCACCCCATTTATATCTATAGGGTACCTAACCAATTAAAATGTGTGGTGGATTAACAATATTGTTATTCAGTAAATAATCTATTAAAATTTGGGGATTATATGAGAAAATATGGGAAGCAATGATGATGATGATGGATAAGATTTCTTTCCAACTATCGGGGATGGCCAACACATGTTACAGCTGGGGGGGGGGATTTATTTATTTTATTTGTTCTGTTTTTAATCTGCCCAATTACAGATATTCACTGATTTTACTTTCTGATGTTCACAAATTTCTTAAAATCAGTATATCTAAGAGACCCACAAGGTTTAGGGCAATATTTTGGTGTACTAATGAATGTTTCACTTACAAGGATTATATGTGTTTTTTTTTATTTTATTTTCTAGTAAATCAGAAATGTGTACCAGTTTAGAACCAATTTCTTTCAAAGTGAAAAGAGTTTTCTGTTTTGTGATAGCTTTCCCAATGTTGTGTTCTTTTAAAGAAAAGCATATTTTAAAAACCCATCATATGTTGGATTTATTGTTTTGCACTTGGCAAGTGGATGGTGCTTGGGAATAGAGTAGGGTTGGTCCCATTCCCTTGCCATGAGCCAATTATCTTTTTTGTTCCAGCAGGGATAGTGGACCTATTTGGAAAGTCTGCCCCTGGTGGATAATAGATGCAGATGGACTTCTGGAGTTTCACCACCACCACCACCAGATAGCTATCCTGTCAAAGCCCGTCAAAGGGTAACAGGATCAAAACCATGGCACATGGAGGAAGCGGGTTACCTTCCCACTTACTGCAGTCCTGCTGAGAACCTCCCCTCCCTCTCCCCCGGCAGTGATTAGTCCCAGGGTGGGGGTGGGGGAAGCTTCCTTTGGTGCCAAAGGAAGCTTCCCTCCCAGAGCTAACAACAGGATATTTGGAAGGGCTGGGGCATGAAGGGAAGGATTACCCCCCCTCCCTATTCCATAGTCCTGGTCCTGTTCAGCACCCATCTCTTTATTATTGTTAAAGGAAAAGAACAGCCATGTCACTCAGACATTTAATGTCACATCTGTATATACCTAGTCTTCCACTGAATTGCAGGTGATGAAGGAGCGGGGTCAGCACCCTGAGTAATATTAAGTGAAACTCTCAATGAATATAACTACACACAGTTATAGACCCAGTTTAAGGCCTACTCTGTGGTGGTGATGGCAAAGAAATCATACTTTTCCTGCCCAGAATAGCTTTTCCAAGAAGTTGAAGACCTTTCACACCTGTGCCAAAATTTTAAAGCAGATTCAGTAGCTGATAATTCATTGAGACATGTTTGTTCAACACTCAGTTCACTCCCAACATGGATGCTGTGACTGAACTGGCCACTCAGAGAAGTTTGCTGGTCAATTTCATGATGTTGTCAACAAACAGGTTCCCGCCTTATTCCATTTTTTTAAAAGATCAGGGATAAGCTGGAATAAACTCTTAATGCTTTACTGTGTAAAGCTGGCATTGCGCTATGAACTTGCCAAGGAAGGACTTCCCATGTCTGCAATCAAAGGGAGAAGAGGGTAAATTGCCTCCATGCAACAAAGGGAGACAGATCTGATCTCCCACCCCAC
Organism: Anniella stebbinsi; assembly: GCA_029215795.1. NCBI lineage: Eukaryota > Metazoa > Chordata > Lepidosauria > Squamata > Anniellidae > Anniella > Anniella stebbinsi. Next base: position 84,744,437 of record JARDYH010000005.1, on the reverse strand, counting down.
CAAGAGCACTCCTTTAAGTTCAATGGGTCTTACTCCCAAGTAAGCATGCCTGGGGTTGCAGACTTACAGCACAAACTTACATCTACTTAGAAGTAAGTCCTGGATTTCCTGGGGGCAGCAAGGAACCAGCACAACACAATTTAAGTGACACAAACAAGACTCCCCCTCTTTGCACACATGCCAAGGAGGGAAGGAGGCACTCGCTTGATTCAAGCCCCATGTGTCTGCCATATAAAGGAGCCATCATAATATTTCAAAGAACCCGAAAGCAAAAAGCCATAGTATGGATGCAGGTTTCTGCGAGTTTTTTGTTTAATGTAGAGACACCCAAAATCACAATGCTTGCCATGTTGTATAGACTGACCATATGAAAAGTAGGACAGGGCTCATGTAACTTTAAAAGTTGTAGAGAGAAGTGAATTTCAGCCAGTGTCATTTGTATGCAATTAGTTCCTGGTGAAATTCTCTCTTCATCAGTTAAAGTTGCAGGGGCCCTGCCTTCTTTTGTATATGGTCACTCTAGTATAGTGCCTGCAACTTTAACTGTTGTGATGAAGAGGGAATTTCACCAGGAACTGATTGCATACAAATGACACTGGCTGAAATTCCCCTTTCTCTACAACTGTTAAAGTTACATGAGCCCTGTCCTCCTTTTCATATGGTCAGCCTAACATTGTATCTCCATTAATGTGTGTGTGTGTGTGTGTGTGTGTGTGTGTGTACACACACACACACACACACACACATTATATATATATATATATATATATATAGTCTGCTGTGCTAAATAGAACTCAGGTAAGTTAGGATAAAGTGTTTGCTAGAGAGTGAAGTGGAAAGGTGGGAGGATGTGTGTGTGCGTGTGTGTGTGAGTGAGAGAGAGAGAGAGAGAGAGAGAGGAGACTGAATTTATATAAGGAAAGAGCAGACAGTTAGTTCAGAGATAAGGAGTTGGGGGATAAGGCCTTAAGGATTGATGAAACGTCATCTAGTTAGTGGGAGTGGGTGGAGTAGGCAGGGTAAGACCAAGAACTGAATGATTGATTATATAACATCTCTTGAATTAACTAAACTTTGGTTTGTTTTTAAAATATAAAATCCCATGTCTTGTTCATCTTTCTGCGCTACCAATAATGTTCATATTTCCTGGGTACTTCTCCTGTGTGGGTAAAAGGAACCAATTGGGCATACTGGGTAGGGTGACCAGATAAAATCCAGGTCAGGGCTCATGTAACTTTAACAGTTGTAGAGAAAAGGGAATTTCAGCCAGTGTCATTTGTATGCAATTAGTTCCTGGTGAAATTCCCTCTTCATTACAACAGTTAAAGCTGCAGGGGCCCTGCCTTCTTTTGTATCTGGTCACTCTAGTATAGTGCCTGCAACTTTAACTGTTGTGATGAAGAGGGAATTTCACCAGGAACTAATTGCATACAAATGACACTGGCTGAAATTCCCTTTTCACTACAACTGTTAAAGTTACAGGAGCACTGACCTGGATTTTATCTGGTCACCCTAATACTGGGTGTTTCTTATACCTGGTGAATATAGGGGCTGAAGCTTGTGGGTCAGTGAGGACAGCTGACCCAAAGAGGAGGCAGACAAACCTGAGGGCAGGTTACTTCACAGATGCCTGTTTGGTTGTAGATCAGGGGTGCAGAACCTCAGGCCCAGGGGCCAAATCCTGCTCTCTGGGGTTCCCCAGATGGCCACACTCCTTTCCCTTGCCTCCCCCTTTTCTCTGACCTCCGATCATATACTGGTTTCCTAGCTTTTGTGCAGTTTTCTCCCAGTCTAAAAGGTTGAAATGCTTCTCCTAAAGTTACTGGCAGTAAGAGATTTAAGCTATAATACACTGGTATTTTTTGGTATTTTGCCCTTGCCCTCTTTTGCCTTCAGCCCTGCCCACCACTGGAATGCATCCCGAGAGCTTCTCCAAAATGGAATTTGGTCCATGAGCTTAAAGAGGTTCAACATCCCTGTTGTAGATACTTAACTGTAGGTGTCCTTCTGGCTGCATTTGCTTAGATGGTTCTCAGTGATTAACACCTGACGATGCAGTCAGTCCTTGGAAAGGTCTGGCTGACATCATGCTTGGCTGACCCTTGCCCATTCTATCTGGTTTTATCCAGTTGAGAGAAACTGGCCAAGATAGTCTAGAGGGAGAATGTCTTTCTCCTGGAGGAGTGGTTCCTATTCCTTTGAAGGGTGCCATCTGGGTGTGAGCCTGGATCTAACACTGCTTTGCAGGTGGCAGTGGCATCTGTAACCAGAAGCACTTTTTTAAAATCAGCTTAATCAGTGGACCACTCCAGGACATGGGTAAACTGGTCATTGTTTTACGTGCCTTGGCAACCTGTACACTAGTCTACTGTAATGAGCTCTATGGGCAGCTACCATGATTGTCAGAAACTTAGGGGTCCTTCACACCTAGCTCTTTATCCTGCTACAAGCTGAGGTTTCAGCCTCCCATTTCTTTCTGATTTCAACACTGGTCTTGTTTACTGGTTCTGAATGTGACAGCCCTCCTATTGGTGGGAGTCATCTGAAGGGAGAGCCTATGCTGAAAGAGCCACCCTTGCTTGTAATTAATTTCCAACCACAATTCAAAGTGTTAGTTTTGAAGTATGCCTGATGTTGAAGCCCTGACCAGAATATTATTCAGCCACCCATCCAGTTTAAGAGATTTCTGCAGACATTCCCAACATAACATAATCTTCACAGCATGAGGACAAGAAAAAATTGTGGGGGTGGGACATATTTTGAGGAAGCTGAATTCTGTACCTAATACCACATTTGGTGCTTTTCTGGTAGAATTGGGGCACACCACCCTTAGACGGAAAGAAGGTTCCTGAGAAATGTTAGGCCTAAGCCATGTAACAGAAACTAAGCATGTTGCAGTCAGTATCAGTGTCCTTAAGAAGGAATTCCCATAAGGAGAATGAGACTATTATTGTGTTTTCGTTGTTCACCAGAAAGTAACCCCTGATAAATTTTTAACTCAGGACCACAATGTAATAAGCCTCATGAAACATTTTTAGCGTTTTTTTGATTCCTCAGCCAAAATCTCAGGGGAAAGAAATTGCCACCACTACTCCCTGGTTACTGCCTTGCAGAAGGGTTTATTTATATGTGTGCAGCAACAGTTAGGAGCTTTTAGGGCAGGGCCTGAAATATTTCCTGCCTAAAACAAACAAAGGCCATCCCAGTTCAAAAGAATTCACAGTTAAAACCAGCCTCTCTCTGGAGTCTAAAAAGCATATTTTGAGAAAAGGAGAAATTATTTTAAATGTTGTCAAGCTAATGTAGAAGTTGCTTACAAAGGTCAATCGATGCCTCCTCATTTAATGGTATCACAGGGTCAAACCATATGTTATACTGCAACCTTTGTAACATTAGCCTAGCTGCAGCTCCTTCTCAGTGGGCAAAATTATTTTGGGAGGGTGCTTAACCCTTTCCCTGCCTGTTGGTCTCCCCTCAGTACTCTCATCCACAGTAGCTGCAGAGAAACATAAAAGCATATCATATTGTGATGGATTTGGGGTTAGCCTACATTACCTTTGGGGGTCCCTTTCAGCCCAGTGCTTTTGTCCTACTAGGGTTAGGACAAAGGGGAGGGGGAAGTCTTGATTTGAAAAACAGACAGAGAGCTGACTTAGGCTGCCTCTACAAGAGGCATTTAAAGCTCTTTCAAGGCGCATTAAAAATTTTACCTCTACAAGAACGGAGCGCAAATCGGGCGTAGAGGCACGTTTTCTCTCCGATTATGGGCATTATCAAATGCACATTAAATAGCGAGTTTTATTTTGCTCCGGCCGTTAACGTGTATTTTGACTATGTGAACAAGCGATTCTCCGCATTAACTACTTGTAAAGCGCATTTGAAACAACCGATAAGGTCACCTGTTGAGTGCTCAATTACCTCCTGCATACAAGCATTTATGATAAAAGCGCTTCAGGGAAGATGCACATAATCAGAGGAACAGGCGTCAAACGGAATCCATCTAGAGGGGGCCTTACTCTACAATAAATCCTATGGCATTATGGGTTCCATAGAAAACTATTGGGGAGTATTCATACTGGAAACGCTCATCTTATACTCTGCCTGTATATATGTGTAAATAAACCTCATATCACAGAAATGCCACAAGTCTCCAGTGACCACCATCTAAGGCAGGGGTACAAAACATACAACCTGTAGATAACAGGTGGCTTCCAAAGTCTGACAGGTGGCTCCCAGACTTCCAGCATTTGCCACAGTCACAAAATGGGGGTGGAGGAAAAGGAAAAGTGCTCTAGGAACAGGCTTTATGGTTTCTGCCATTGAAGCCTCATTCCTAGAGTTTTCCTGGAGCATCCTAGGAAATAGTTCTTGAAGATACTTGTCGGCTTCCTCTGACAACTCTAGGGATGAAGCTTCTTTGGCAGGAACCATAGAGCCTGATTCTAGAGCATTTCCCCTCTTCCTTTTTTTTAATGCCCATCCGGTTGGAGGGGGTTTGGGGCATGGGCTTCAAGCTCTTGATGTTGTGAGATGGAACAGATGATGTTGCTGCAAGTACAGGATCTGTTGCTGCTGGGATGAGTGTGAGCAGTATGTGTGTGTTTGTGCATATGCGGATGTACACATGGGCAGCCCCTACCACCCCAGCAGACACCTGATGAGGCCTTTGGGGCCAAAAGCGTTGTGCACCCCCATGATCTAAGGAAATTGAACCCTGGGCATTGGAACATCTGAAATTTCTCACCACTCAAAATTGAGTTGCACGCACACAGTGTACAAAAGGCCTATTAGGGCTAAATTTCTATTTTGACAAACTAGATGTTTGGCAGAACAACACGGTGGAAGCAAGACATGATGTGTTATGAAAAAATGACTGGCGGGAAGGAAGTCCTAAATTGTCCCTCAATTTGCCCTCTGCTGCTTTGCTGAAATCACCTCCCCAAGGTACCTGCCTTGATGATGCATTGGTGCCATAAGCCCCCCAAACCACACAGTTTTGCTCCTCCACGGTTGTTCCCACGCCAAGGAGCGAGTGCGGGGTTTGCATCAAGCAGAGGAGGAGCTGCTGCTGCGCCACCACCCATCTCCCCCACTTTGCGGGGCTTTCCCTTGTCAGCCAAGGGAACATAGGAGAACTTCGCTTCTCCCCACACCAACGCCACCCATCATTTCCCCCCCTTACCTTGCAGGGCTTTCCTTTGATAGCCAAGGGAACAGAAGAGAACTTCAGTCCTCCCCATACCGGAGGCAGTGTATGTGGGGGGGGGGGGTTTTCCAGTGGCCATTTGTCTCACCAGCCTGCCCCCTGCCCGGGCAGAAGGCAACCAATCGGGTTGCCATCCACCCAGCTACGCCTCTGCTACAGCTCTGGAACAGCAATAGACAGCAGATGTGCCATCCTCGCCTCGCTCCAGAGAAAAAAGTTGGGATAAGTCCTTGACTTTTACTTTGGAGCTTCGGGGGAAAGCCCTGGGATGGCTGTACAATGGCTGCTGTGTCATATAAGTGCCACAGCGCCACCATGGAGCCACCTTGGGGCTTTCCCCACATATAGACAGCCCCCAGGTGGGGGAAAAAACAACAGTTGGGATTGTTGCAGGGGTGGGGAGGGAGGCACTAGAACAGAGATGTTAACCTGTTTCAGCCAAGGACAAATTCCATTTTGGAGATGCTCTCAGGGGCTGCATTCCAGTGGTGGGTGGGGCAGAATGCAAAAGGAATGGGCCAGAATGGCAAATATACCAGCATATTTTAGCTTAAAGCTTTTACTGCCAGAAACTAAGGCCCTTTCTACACCATAGGGGTGTAGAGGGAGGGAGGGAGGGAAGGCGATCCCAGAAGTACCTAATACACATCATCGGCGCACAGGGAGGGAGATCCCAGGCAAACAGCCTGGTGTAGAAATGGCCTAAGCCTTGGAAGAGGCACTTGAACCAGGAAAGAACTACACAAAAGCTGGGAAACCACTAAATGATTGGAAGTTGTGGGGAGAAAGGGGAAGGGGAATCCCAGAGGGCCAGATTGTGCCCCCAGGAAGGCTGGACTGAGCTGCTGGGCCTGGGATTCTGCACTCCTGCACTAGTAAGGTTAAACTTTCTACACCACTTAACCCTCCAATTAACTCCCCTTATCATCATTTTGTAGCTCTATAGTGGTAAGGAGGGTCCTGAGTCCTAAGTCTGTACCAAATAACAAATAATTCAGCCCAGTGACTTAATCCAGTGGCCAAATGTTCCATGGGGTCTATTTTATAGGTCGCCAGAGAACATTGCAGTTACTGCTTACTTGTGGATGGATCTTATAAAATTCTTGTAGCAACCGAACAGTGGAGATCATGAAGCCAAGCTCAATTTTCTGGAACGTGAAGATGCTGGTACGAGTAGTAAATAACCGTGTGACGTTGGCAATGCAATGAGACAGTCACATTCTTGTGGCAACACAGGATCCAAACATCCGGAAGCTGTTCCTGCATAGCAACACTAGTATGATACGAGCAGGGGCCTTGTGCAGCTATTCTGACTTTCCCTTCTTCACAAATTTTCTATGGTAGGAAAAAGACAAAGTGTTGGGAAAACAAATAGTTGAGGCCAGTTTCTGCCCCCACTCCGTGCCTGTCCTCCCTGAAAAACTCAGAATGAGGCAGAGTGGTTGCACAATAAAATTCTCCTCATGAAGCACTCTAGGTAATTTGATATGATGGGTTCAAACGATCTAAGGGTACCTCCACAAGAGAGGTTTAATGCTCTTTGAAGGCTCATTATAAATTTTACCTCCACACCAGCGGAGCGCAAAACGGGCGTAGAGGCGCATTATCTCCCGGATTATGCGCATTATCGAATGCGCGTTAAATCGCGAGTTTTAGGGTGCCTCCACACGAGACGTTTAAAGCTCTTTGAAGGCTCATTAAAAATTTTACCTCCACACCAGCGGAGCGCAAAACGGGCGTACAGGCGCGTTATCTCCCCGATAATGCGCATTTTCGAACGCGCGTTAAATCGCGACTTTTATTTTGCTCCGGCCATTAAGGCGCATTTTCGCAGTGTGAACAAGCGATTATGCGCATTAACTTCTTGTAAAGCGCTTTTTGGACATATATTAATGCGCTTCTCCGCCTCTCGCCGCCTCCCGTGCAGAGGGATTAGGAGTAAATGCGCGTCAGCGATAATGCGCATAATCGCCGAACCGGGCGCAAAAGTGCATCCTTGTGGAGGGGGCCTTATTTTGCTCCGGCCGTTAAAGCGCATTTTCCCCGTGTGAACAAGCGATTATGCGCATTAACTTCTTGTAAAGTGCTTTTTGGACATCAATTAATGCGCTTCGCCGCCTCTCGCCGCCTCCCGTGCAGAGGGATTAGGCGTAAATGCGCCTCCGCGATAGTGCGCATAATCTCACAACCGGGCGCAAAAGCGCATCCTTGTAGAGGGGGCCTAAATCAAAGTAAACCACGGCCTTTTGATGTCTTGCAGCAATCAGGAGTGTCACTAGGCCTCAGCCTAAGGGAACCTCCCTGTATCTATTTCACAGTGCCCTGGATCTATTCCATGGAGTCCTGAGTGCCCGTTGATGCCAATGGAAGGTTTTTTTCTCTGCTTAATTGCCAGATTGCAGCTGCGGAGGGGTTAACTCACCCCTCCCCATATGCTGCAATATTCCCCCCACAAAACCTTCCCTTACGTGGCAATTATGCTTATAACGTGAACTTTTCCTGTTGGTTTGAGATAGAGCTGGGGCCAAACAGCCTCTCAAAATTCTCCAACCTATTGTAGGCAGACAAATTGGGGGGGGGGGGGATGTCACCAAATCTCTCCAGGGGAAGAATGTCTTCAACAATTTCTCACAGATTGGCCTCACTATTTCCAAAGACGATAGCACGGCTTTCTTCTTTTAAGAGTGGGTTTTTGTTTTTGTTTGTTTAGAATGGTTGTGTGTTTTTTTTTGCACTGCCAATGCAAGAGGAAACAATATCAACTGTATTGCATCATTTCAGGGCTAAAGTGGGATGATGGGGGAGGGGTGGAATGCAGCCGCCACAAGAAATAACGTGGAAGAAATTTTGGAGAAAATTCTCAGTGCTGCCTTTTATTCCTGGGAGGCGGGGGTAAGAACGGAATAATCTCAAGACTTTTCTGAGAAAAATGTAGAGAATTTTTTTCTCAACAATTCTAGTTGTCATTCTTCAGAGTTCAGCACCTTCTTCGTCCACCACACGTTTAATTTCTGAGGGGTGATTATGGATACATCTTGTCTCAAATGCAGTTGCTAATAATACCACTCCTTTCCTGCAAATCCCGTGGCAGGTGTGAGGGGAGGCAGTGCTGGGTCCCACCCCAGGGAAGAGGTAAAGCTAGTGCTGTGTTAAAAATCTGACCTCGTTTCCTTAAAGTTTTTTCTCCCCTGCCCCACAGTGCCCTGAAAGAAGCTTCCATTTTTCTGCCTCATTCTCAGGGCATTTTATAATTTATTTTGAATTTATTTTGGAGGTGTTTTTGACCTTACCTAATCACTGTGATATGGCTTAGAGTACTGTGTGCGTGTGTATTCTTTCTGTTACACATCTCTCCGTTACCCCCCAGTCTTCCAAACTGCCTGCACTTCCTGATCTGAAATACCCCATGAGGTTTTCCCATGGGCGGGAAACCAAGGAGGCTACAGGTGTCAGAGAAATGATTGTACAATGAAAGACAGGACATTCACCCACACTCCTCTGCCACCCCTCATTTAAGGTAAGCACAAGAACCCAGAACTAAACCCATGAAAATTTCTCCAAAATTCATTCTCCTTTGAATTTGTACCTGTGTTGCACCTGTGTTCTACTTGTGGGTTCCTGGTCGACCACTGGTTGGCCACTATGTGAACAGAGTGCTGGACTACATGGGCCCTTGGTCTGATCCAGCATGGCTCTTCTTATGACTTTCTTTTCGAAAGTATTTCTTTTTTTACAATTATACCATTCTTTTCCATTCTTTATACACCAAGTGCACCCCTCACCAGGACCAATTCTTCTTCATTACATTTTCCAAAATTGTGATACTTCTTGCACAGGTTTGTGTCCTTTCCCTCTCAACAATACATGCTCTAAAAATAATTTCCATATATTTTCAAATTCATTTCTATTACATATTCCCTTTTCTACTTTAATATTACATGTTAGTTTGTCATTAACAGCAATATCCCATACCTCTTTATACCACTCAGCCATTTGATAGTTATCCTTCATCTTCCATTTCCTTGCTATTATTAATCTTGCTGCAGTTAGTAACATAGTAATTAAATCCTTAGTATTCTGATTACATTTCATCCCCTCATATATTGATAATAACGCAATCTTTGGGGATGACTCCAAATCAATGCCCGTTATCTCTTTTATCTCTTTAAATACCATTTGCCAAAACTTTTGTACATATTTACACGACCACCACATATGAACATATGTGCCAGTTTGTTGACATCCTCTTCAGCATAATACAGAATATTTTTTATCTATTTGATTCAATCTAACTGGTGTTAAATACCATCGCCACATTAATTTATAATAATTTTCCTTTATCCTTACTGATAGAGTTTTCAAATTCCTTGCTCCCCATAACTTCGCCCAATTCTGATTACTTATTAAAATTTTCATATCATTTTCCCACACCAGTTTGCAACCATCTCCTTGTTCTTTTTTTACCATCAATATTTTATAAATTTCACTTGTTATACCTTTTAATACCATATTTTGTTCCTTCTCTCATCTTTGTGTTATCATTTTTTCAAATATCGTATATTCTCTACATTTTTTATTTTCTTTTACCCACTTCTTTATCCACTGTTCCAACTGCATACAATTAATCCATGAAACTTTCTCAAGTATTTCTTTTCTAGCAAATTGAATGACAACAGTTGAAAAATATGTGGGAGAAATTTTAGGTGCAGCACTAGTTTCAGGTGATTTATTTTGAGATTGTTTGGATTAAACATTAATTGGCTGGCTTTGCACATCCTGTAAAATTTAAATAAATCCTTATAATGTCTAAATTTGTATATATATACATTTTCCTGTGCAGATTTTATGCAGATGTGTCTCCTATGGACTTGGGCCCCAAATCTTTTATGTGCCTAGCAACCCCCTATTAGCCACGTATAGAAATCACTATCTTTACAGCACCGTTTGCCCTTTGCAGTTTGCCAGTGCTCTGGTTCTTAGAAGGCCAGTGGCTCCCTTGTTTCCCATCCTGCACATGTCAGACATTCCTCTTGATATTCCCCCTACAAATAAACATCCCAAGGGTCCTGCAAATAGCACCTTTCTAGTCCAAAGTAAACAATGTGAACGCAACTCTATCTGGCATGCCTCCCCTTTCACCCTTTGGAGCCGTCCTGCTTCTTTGTGGAACTAAATGCCCGCTGCTCGATTCGCTGCTGTCTACCTTACAACGTTTTCTGTCCCTGGCTGCAACTCGTGTGCACTTACTCGGGAGCAAGCCCCACTGAATACAGCGGGTCTTATTTCTGAGCTAACAGACGCAGGCCTGTGCCTGCTCTGGGCTGCTCTCTCTCCCTCCCCTTTTCACAGTAGTAAGTCGGCTGACTTACAGAAACTCAGCAACGAGCAACCACGAGCTGCGGGCGGGTTCATATTTAGGTTAAAGGCAAAGCTGAAATGCAGAGCTCGTTGGTGATACGGCAGAGCGGACGGGGGAAGAAGCGTCCCATCCTTCCCTTGGCAGGATTCCTGCTATGCATGTTTAAGTTTCGGTTTCTTGCAAAGGGAGCGCTCTGTTAATGAAATCGAGGATAATTCCGGGAATTTGCTAACAGCTGCAGCGGGTCAGTAGAGGGCACTAGAGCTGAACAAACGTCGAAAATTCCACAAAGGCAGCAAAACAGCTCAAGGAGCGGGAATTTCCTGGGAGAGGAGGCGTTAGGAACACCCACATTCTTTTGTTTGGTGAAAGAGTGTGGGAGTGAACATTTTGATATTTTGGTGTAGAAGCGAACAGGGAATTGTTTTGAATCCCTTGCCAATTAGTGTCAGTATGCGCGACGTGTCTGCCAAAAATTGCACAGTTTTATCAGGGATTTATCAGAAAGTGTTATTCGATTTACTTAGGACCTGAGAGGAATCGTAGTGTTCTATTCCGCTGTAGGTGTTTAATTAGCATAGCAATGCTAGGTAGATTGCCTTGTGACCAATTACTGCTATTATCAGTGGTCACGTGGCTTATCTTGTATACGTTTGAGCTTAGGAGGATATCGCTTGCATTGCATAGCCAGCTGGTCCGAGTGTTTACATTTGTTCTCTCTTTACTTCTCTCTCTTTTTGTGTCATTTGCCTGCTTTAGCATTTGTATACAGTTTCTTGGGTATATAACCTCTTAAAGCAGTTGACACAGTAAAGATTCACACACTGTAACAGAAATAATATAGCAAAGTAGCATGTAGCCTGAAAGCCTTGGGGATTTTTTTTAAAGTCTTCACTTGCACTGAAGAGATAAGGGAGATGATGTCAGGCAGGCTTCTGTGGGTGTGTTCCAAGAAAGCAACAACAGAAAAGGCCTTGTAGAAGGCTGTGCAATCCTGGCCTGGCTCAAGACACTTTTCTGCTTGAGGTGAACATGTCTCAATCCCCACCTCTCTTACCAATTCCATGTACAGAATCCAACCAGGCAGGCCTTTCAATCTTACTCTGACACTGGTGACAGGAACAATGGCCACCACCGCCCATGAAGGCGGTAGGCTAGCTTATTGGATACAGCAGGGTAGTCCCTGTGCTACACACAGTTCTGCCTAGTGGTCGAACTGGCTGTGGTGCAGCAACTTGCAGAAGGGACTTTGATGAAGACCTTAATACCCGGGCTGCTGTTAATGTGGAAAGAGTTGTTCTTTGAGGTATCCTGGGCCTAATCCACACCAGATGTTGCACTATGAAAGTGGTATGAAAGAGATAAATAAAAGCCAGGAGCCACACTACTGCTTTATAGTGGTATTGAAGTGCACTGACAACTGTTGGGGCCCATTGACACATACCATATACCGCTTTTGTAGTGCTACATCCTTCTTGGTGTGGATTAGGCCCTGGTTGTGAGCCATTTAGGATTTTGGAAATTAATAGCATCACATTCAGTTGCACCCAGAAACGGACTGGGAGCCAATGAAGCCATTTCAATATGAGGGAGGGCGGGATGTGTTCCATTCATTCAGTGCTGGTTAGTGACTTAACCGCTCGATGTTTCTTGCCTTTTCTGATGGGCACTGGTCCTTGAAAACTTATGTCACAATAAAACTTAGTCTTTAAGGTGCCATAAGCCTTCTTTTAGGTTTGCTTACATGTTTTTGCTGTAATAATCTTAACATAGCTACTCCTCTGGAAAGGTTGGGTTGTTCACTCCCTTATTTTGTATAAGAACATAAGAAATGCCATGCTGGATCAGGCCGAGGGTCCATCTAGTCTAGTACTCTGTTCACACAGTGGCCAACCAGCTGTCAACCAAGGACCACAAAGAAGGACACGGTGCAACAGCACCCTCCCACCATGTTCCCCAGCAACTGGTGCATATAGGCTTACTGCCTCAGATACTGGAAGTAGCACATATCCATCAGGGCTAGTATCCATTGATAGCCTTCTCCAGGAATTTATCCACTCCCCTTTTAAAGCCATCCAAATTGATGGCCATCACTACATCTTATGGGAGTGAATTCCATAGTTTAACTATGCGCTGTGTGTAAAGAAGTACGTCCTTTTATTTGCCCTGAATTTCCTAACAATCAGCTTCATGGGATGACCCCGAGTTCTAGTATTATGGGCGAAGGAGATAAATGTCTATCCACATTCTCCACACCATGCATAATTTTGTACACCTCTATCATGTCTCCCTTTTGCCTTCTTTTTCCCAAGCTAAGCAATCTCAGCTGTTGTAACTTTTCCTCATAGTGGAGATGTTCTAGCCCTTTGATCATTTTAGTTGCCCCTTTCTGCACTTTTTCCAACTCTATAATATCTTTTTTAGGTGTGACTAGAACTGTACACAGTATTCTAAGCATGGTTGCACCAGAGATTTGTATAAAGGCAGTACGAAACTGGCAGTTATTCTCAATTCCTTTTCTAATAATGCCTGACATGGAGTTTGCCTTCTCTATAGCTGCCGCACACTGGGTTGACATTTTCATAGAGCTGTCCACCACAACCTCAAGATCTCTTTTTTGTTTGGTCACTGCCAGCTCAGATCCCATCAGGTTATACTTAAAGTTGGTTTTTTTGCCCCAACGTGCATCACCTTGCACTTGCTTACATTGAACCGCATCTGCTATTTGGATGCCCACTCTCACAGCTTGGAGAGATCCCTTTGGAGCTCCTCGCTATCTCTTTTTGTTTTAACCACCTTAAATAATTCAGTGTCATCTGCAAACTTGGCCACTTCACTGCTTACTCCTAATTCCAGATCATTTATGAACAAATTGAAAAGGATTGGTCCCAATACTGATCCCTGTGGGATCCCACTATTTACTTTCCCTCATTGGGAGAATTTACTATTTATTCCTACTCTCTGCTTTCTGTTCTTTAACCAGTTACTGATCCATAAGAGGACCTCTCCTCTTATTCCATGACTGCTAAGTTTGTTCAGGAATCTTTGGTGAGGGACTTCATGAAAAGGTTTTTGGAAGTAAACAGTGTCTACCAGATCACCCCTGTCTACATGTTTGTTGACACTCTCAAAGAATTCTAGAAGATTAGAGAGACAGGACTTGCCTTTGCAGAAGCCGTGTTGATTCTTTTTCAGCAGGACGTGTCCTTCTATAATGAAAGCAGTTGTAATATTGGCAACCTAGGTGTTGCAATCCTATACAGGTCTATTCAGAAGTTACTCCCATTGAAGGTCTTACTCCCTGGGAAGTGGATATAGGGTTGAACTTAATGAGGTTTATTTCTGAGTAGCCATGTAGTATTGCACTGTTAGTAGATTAGCAGCTCAAACATATGCTGTTATGTCAGCTCAGAAGTAAACTCCATTGAGTTCAACTGGACTTACTCCCAGTATGTGCGTATAGGATTGCAGCCTAAATCAGTTAAATCTCTCAATTAAAATATTCATAGAGCTAAAAACAATATTTCTGAACCAAGAAGCATGCTTCCTTTATTTTGATGAAATACGCATGTCTCACAATAGGCCTCATTTTACAAGAAGCATTCCATTTTATGTAAGAAATAAAGGTGGAGGGAAGCGTCTTTGATGATGATGCCTCCAATGTCCATATATTTACAATGTCCATATATTTACAATAATATTTAAATATCTGCCCAATTAACTGGGTCACCTTTTTAACAGATTAGCAATATTTCAATTACTTAAATGTTGCAACTTAAATGTATCAATCAATTTGGAGCACACATCTGTTTTCCTAGGCTCAGTATGTTCTTCTAGATTGCCAGTGTTTCCATTTCTGCCAAATTTCTTGATTTTTCTCAATATCTAAGGGGCAGCTGCGGTTGATAGTGGTAAGGGAAAAATGCTCGACTTATGCTCAGAAGCACATTCTTCTTCACATAACTCGAAGGCTGGACACTCTGGTTGGCTGGAAGCCTTCAGTCTCTAAGGGTGCAATCCTATGCTTGTTTACTTGTAGAATTTGTTTCTGTCTCAATATGCATAGGATTGCATCCCCTTGTCCATTTATGCCTTCTAGCTCCTTCTAGCCATTGCAGACAGTGGCCATGTGTCTAAACAGCCTTGCTGTGGTAGTGAATGTTTGGGTTGAGTCAACCCTGGCACAGATCCGCAGGGAGGGGAGGAGAAAGCAGTTGGAAGTTCCAGATCGAGTCGGTGGGGAAATCCATGGCTTTGGGAAAAGTCCTTCTTGAAAAGCACCTGCCTTTCCTTTACTTGCTCTTCGCTCGATTTGCTGAATGAGAATTGAGCCAGCAATAGCCTATGAGATCACCTTTAAAATATAATCCAAACATGAATCATTCTGAGACAAAACAAGGTAAAAACAAACAAACAAAAAAACCAGCACAGGCGTGCGAACATGCTCTGTTGGAAAGCTGACATCCGGAGAGATCAGAATAAATTGTGTTGAAACGGCGCGCCACCTAGAGGAGGCTACAGGAATTTATACTTGCCTAAGTTATTAGCTGTGAAGCTCATTCTCATGGATTCATTCAGCAGCCTGCGTGGCCCTTTCTCGCCTCGTTCCAGTTTCGCAAGCTCATGAGAGAAAGCATCACATCTCTTTGCATTATTATTATTATTAATATTATTATTATGATATAAGAGCAGTGATCATGGACCGGGACGGTGTAGTGTTAGTTTCAATCTCACTCTAGCTCAGTCTTCTAAGGAGAAGATGATCTCTTGGGAAAGGCCCAGAGATTACAAAACAACATGGGAACTGGAAATGCAGCTGTCAGTATATGAGGTAGTGACTACAGTGTGTCTCTCCTGACAGTGCAGTTTCTAAAAATGAAACAGGGAGGGTTTCCAGAGGCATGTGAGTCTGTGCCAAGCCCTGCTTTATGGAAGATGTACAATGAAGATTATTTTACATAACAATAGTTGGCCACTTTCTTTGTTTACATTCTTTGTGGGTTCAAAAATAATGATAGTGCTATCTCTCAATTAAATAAAATCATGTGAATTTTAATTAGTTAATTGAATCAGCCTAAATTTGTATGTGGCTAAAGTTATAGCACTGAAGGTAGAAAAAAAGCTTTGTCTTTGTTTTTTAGATGCTTTATGGAGGTGTTGCTACAGGCTTCATCACACCTAATCCCCCCCACCTGGTTTGCCTCCGTTTTTTTTTAACTCTGAGGCAAATGCTCATCAAGCTTATGATCCCTTTCACCTGAATAGCTGCTTTTTCGCTCCTAAGTTCCTTTGCTCCATTGCTCTTTCACTCCACTCCACTCCCCCCTCCCCTTCTCATTCTCCTTCCAGTCAGGTCCTGGCAGATGAGTACTTCAGATAAGAAGAGGCAGTGGTTGGATATAGTGAAAGCAAGTATGGGGTATAAACCTACAACCATGAAAAAGTACTATAGACAAAAGGAATTAAATTCCAACACCCTTTTTTATAGTGTGTGTATATATAGGCTGGTTTTGCATGACATATTAGGCAATGGAGGGGTTAACAGGGTACTCACAGTACTAGGCTGACCATATGAAAAGGAGGACAGGGCTCCTGTAACTTTAACAGTTGTAGAGAAAAGGGAATTTCAGCCAGTGCCATTTGTATGCAATTAGTTCCTGGTGAAATTCCCTCTTCATCACAACAGTTAAAGTTACAGGCACTATACTAGAGTGACCATATACAAAAGAAGGCAGGGCCCCTGCAACTTTAACTAACGTGATGAAGAGGGAATTTCACCAGGAACTAATTGCATACAAATGGCACTGGCTGAAATTCCCTTTTCTCTACAACTGTTAAAGTTACATGAGCCCTGTCCTCCTTTTCATATGGTCAGCCTACACAGTACACTAAGCAGGGGGTGCTCCCCACACAACATGTTGTTGCTCCGTTCCTTGAGCAGCTGAAAGTTCTGGTGTCCATCTTGGTTGCTACGTCTCCTCCTTCCCCTCCCTCCCCCTCCCCCCCCTCCCCCTCAGTCCTCCAGCCGTATCCCAGCATGCACCACAAGTTCTGCTGGCTGTATCAGAGCAGCCGGGGTTTTTGGCTGCTCCGGCCAGCAGAATTCTATTCCCAAGTGGAATAGTGCACTGAGAGATGGGGGGTGGTTTCGGACGACACTTTAAACAATGGGCTTCCAGCTAAACAACTTGCAAGCTCCTTGTTTCTCTGGCTGCATTCAGACAACACCTTAAGTAACTGAGGGGGAGGGAACAATCGTCAGTTGCGTTGCTTATTGTGTTGTGTGAAGGGTAACACGCTGCTCATAAACTACTGACAGTATGCTATTCCGCCCAAATAAGCAACTGAGAGAAACAACTGGCTTGCAAGTTGTTTAGCTCGAAGCCAGTTGTTTAAAGTGTTGTGTGGAGGGGTGAGTGGGTTAATGGCGTGCGGTGAGTGGGTTAAAACACAAGCCCATAGAGGCAGGCGGCAAGAGCGACCAAAGCGGCGGCTGCCACTCTGCTACAACTGGTGCAACTTGCAGAGACTGCTGGGATAGAACTGGGAGGACTGAGGGAGGAAGGAGGGTGGGGAGAGGGGTGGGGGCTGTGTCAGTCAAATGCTGGGTTGACTATTAGTCCACTCAATGCCAGCCCCAACCACCCACAGTTGTGTAGGAATATGTTGTGTGGGGAGGACTCACAAAATAACCAACTGTGAGTTGGCTACTCAACCCACCATTGACTAAAGTGTTGTCCGAATGCAGCCTCTCAGTTGCTTATTTCGGTGGGATAGCGTACCATCAGTTGTGTGTGAGTGGCATGTAACCCTCCACACAACACAATAAGCAACACAACTGACGATTGCTTCCCCTCTTCCCATTGCTTAATGTGTCATGTGAAACCAGCCATAATGTTCTCATATGCTGTTGTATCACATATATAATTGTTAACAGTCTTACTACAATACATATACATTAATTCCATATGTTTCCAAATTTGTATTTACACATAAGTATCTATACATAATATTGTATCACATTTATCATTGTTAACAGCCTTACAACACCATTCAGAGGTATCACACATTTATCCTACCTTATCTAGGACTAACAGCCATGACAATTCAAGTTCAAGGAATATCCCTATATGTACAATCTATGAGAAATACATGAAAAGCATTATTATTGTTGAAAACTAGTGTCTGGCCAACTTGCAGCTGGAGAATGACAAGCACATTTTTAATTTAGCGGCTGGATTTTCAAAAATGGGGGCCAAACTTATCCACCTTTCTTCATTCCAGCAGCCCTAGAGATAGCTCCAAGTGAGCCTGCTAGAGCCTTATTTGAACGTTTGGCAAACACATATTTATAATTGTCAGATTTCCCCCTCTTCCCCCCCCTCCCATCCTTCTCTTATCCCAACCTGTTTTTTGTAACGTTTTGCCTAATGAAGAAATCTGGCGATCTCAAAAGCTTTCACATTTTGGGGGGATCTTTTGGCTGGCCTAATAAAGGTATTACACTAATATGGATTTTGGAATTTTACTTATGGCCAACACGGCTACTTTTGAATTTTGTGTGACATAAATTATGAATTGGGGATTGATGTTTTCTTCTGCATGTCTGAAAGGGTGTAAATATGCATATTTTCAATTTAGCCTTTAAAAATATGTAGTTTTAAATGTTTTAATGTTCTCCTGTTTTTAATGTTCTTGTTTGTATTGTTGCAGAGTTTTGTTGCTTTAAATTGTTGCACTCTGCCTTGATGACTTTTTAGCAGATAAGGCAGTATATAAATGATGATGATGATGATGATAATGTGGACTTTCTCATAAAGTCATTTTGAGATGTACAAATATTTGATTGAAGTGTCCATTCCAAAAACCACAACACCAAGGATTGTATCCAGCTATGCCCCAGCGCTAGCACTAATGAAGTTACACTAAAACAACCCCTGCACCACATAACTTGCACTTTCTGGGGCAATGGAAAAAAGCAGTGATTTACCACTGAAATTTAGCAGTAAATTGGGGTTTTCCCTGTTGCCTAGCAAGTACTAGTTAGGTTGCTCAAATGTTGATTTATGCTAGTTCAACATCATTAGTACAAGTGCTGGGCCACAGCTGGATATTACCCAAACCATTGCCCTTCAAAAGATGTCTTATGCAAATGGTTATTGTAATGGACACAATTGTTAATTAAGGCTGTGTACAAATATTATTTACGTGGTGGAGCTACTGTTCCAGTCTGCATGTAACGATAGCAAGTCGTGAGTCAATTAATGCTTCTGGTTTGAATATACAACCTGCAATCGGCTTCATCATAAGCTGCTTTGTGACATGCGAACCTGGACACTATATGTTTTTAAGTGTTAAACAACCCAAAGTTAACCTACGATTAGTTCTTTGAAGCGATTGGGCTGGTTGGAGGTTGAATTTTTAAATCAGAAGTTGCTCGCGCATGTCACACAATTTGGCAAATCATGGATTAATTAATGGACCCCAAGTTTGCGGCAGTTTAGGTGTGAATGAGCCTAAAGTAGAAGAACTTCTCTAAAAATGCTCGACAACCTACCTGAAACACAAACGAAGACAAGACTAGTAACTGAAACAGCATTTGAACTACTGAAAAACGTCAGCAGCAGTATTTCAGAGTGTGAAGGAGAGAGAAAGCTTTGCTTATATCACAGGAAAAAAACATCAGAGTCACAGTACTATGCAGCCTAAGTTGTTTTCAGATTTGGCTTTCTAAATAGCACCTGGGATTTCTTAGCACAAACTCAAAGAATTACTTGACAGACATGTTTGCAACCCATTCCCTTGAAGGTATACATTTTGACTACAGTGGATTTGTCCATATAAAAATGGGTGTTGCTGCTGCTCTGTTTTTCTTCTATTATTGTTCATTTATTTACAATATTTATTTACCGCTCCCTATCCAAAGATTTCAGTGAACAAATGGAATACAATAATAAAAACACCTTTAAAAATTAAACTTTTAAAAGGTGTTTTTATTCTTTTATTCCATTTTTAAAAGTACAGGGTTCAGATAAAGCCACGGCTGGTCATTCAGGGAGTTTCCTGGAACAACAATGTATAAGGTCACTTATACAATGCAGCAGCCATTGCGGAGCCATTCCAGGGCTTCCCCCCGAAGATCCGAAATAATACAACATTGGCACCTGCCTGACCACTAAAGGCAGGGAATTTCGTAGGAAGGGGTGCATTACAGAAGGCTCTTTTCCTAGTGGACTCCAAGCAGGCCATAAGTCCATGTGGAACCACCAGGACATGCCCTCAGATGCCCTCAGTGACCAGGCAGGTTAGTAAAGGAGAAGGCGCTCTCTCAGGTATCCTGATCCCAAGTTGTTTAGAGCTTTGTACACTAGTACTAGAACCTTAAACCTGTCCCAGTAGTGAATAGGCAGCCAGTGCAGTACTCTCAGCAAAGGAGTTGCATACTGGAAAGGAGCAACTCCTAACAACAGCCAAGCTGCTGCATTCTGCGCTAGATCCAGCTTCCGGAGCAGCTTTAAGGGCAGCCCCACATAGAGCGCATTGAAGTAATCCAGCCTTGAGGTTACTGATGCCAAGCTATCCCTGTGCAGGAGAGGCCTTAGCTGGCAAACCAGGCAAACCTGATAAAAGGCACTCTGAGCTACCGCAGCAGCCTCCAGCAACAGTGATGGATCTAAGGCCTTGTCTTCATAAGTGGAAAGCCCCAGGGTGGCTCCGCAGTGGCGCTAGGTCACTTATACAATGCAGCAGCTATCGTGGAGCCATCCCAGGGCTTCCCCCCGAAGATCCAAAATAAAAAAGTCGGGGACTTACCCCGACTTTTTTCTCTTGCAGCGAGGCAACAACAGCATCTGCTGTCTGTTGCCTTGCTCTGGAGTTGCATCAGAGGCATGTCCAGGCTGATGGCATCCCCCAAATGGCCACTGGAACGCCTCCACGCTTCAGTGTGGGGAGAAGGATGCTTGGCCCCTGAAAAAAAGGTTACAATCCAAACAAAAACAAAAAAACTGGAGGGACGTGAACAGGCAAGGGGCGCCCTGGTGCACAGGCGGCAGTGCCATGGACAGCTGCTCTTCCTCGCATGCAAACCCCGCACTTGCTCCTTAGGTGAGGAAAACCCAAAGGAACTCAAGCACTGGTTTTGAGGTCTCAAGGCACCAATATGCCTTCATCAAGACAGCCCCCGTGAGTACCCCCAAACTAAGAACCTGATCTTTCAGAGGGAGTGCTATTATTATAATTATAATGAATGAATCACCCCTACACCTAATAGGCACTCATGGCGATAATAAAAATCTCATAAAGCAATAAAGTTCATACATCATAAAATCACAGGAGCAAAAAAAATTCAACTAAAATAGAAAATAATATTAAAATTAGAAAGCACCATTAAAGGATCAACGGGAAAGAAATATTCTCACTGCCATCTGAAGCATAATAAAGGGAGGGGGCAATATAACTTCCCTGGGGAGAGACTTCTAAAATTGGCATGCTGCTACAGAAAAAGCCTTGCCTTGAGTCCTCACCTCTAGATGGTGGGGCATATAGCAGGGTTTAATAATGATTGCAAATTATGGGCAGGTTCATATGGGAACTTGATGCGTCACAAGGATCATGCATTCTTTTTGTCCCCTCTGTGAAAGAACGACAGAAAAGAGAAAAAAGTCCAGAATCACTAATCTGTTATGGGGGAGATTCCTTCTAAACATTGAAGGCAAAGGACAGAGATGTCCTACTGTTAGACTGCTGCTACTGCTAGATCCACCCTGTTATCCAAGTACTGATCTTGTGATAGGAAGCATGTTTGACACCCTCTAGATGATCAGACTCTATGAATGAAATTTGAAACCATTAAGCTGTAAGGACTATAGCATTATGGAGCATATGTACTTAGGCACATCTGAAGCATTACAGACAAAAGGATGGACTAACCCTTTTTCTCACGACTTGAAAAATAAAAATCTCATGAGTGAAAATGTAAGCATTTTCTTTTCACCACTTCTTTGGTAGAGGCCCTGCAGACATCCAGTCCACAGACTGCCAGTTTGCTACCCCTGAGTTAAGGCATCTGTATATGTGCCTTAAATACAGTTGTATGTGAATGGAGTGTGGGAGTGAATGGGGAATAGACACAGAAAAGGTATGGAATTTTTTTAAAAAATCTATGATGATGATTATTTTGGTCTAAGTGCAATTCTATTTTTAATACTGGATTGCCATCTGCTGGTTTCAAGATGTAGTTCGCCTCCATGAATGACTGCCCTCTACTGTTGTTTAACATTGTTACACTTTTGCAGTTGTGCAAAGTAATTCAAGGACTATGTAATTCAGCCTTCTCAGCCAGCAGGCTGGAAGTGATAGGAGTTGTAGCCCACCACATCTGGAGGGCACCAGGTTGGAGAAGCCTAGGCTAGTCTTTTCCTTTGCTTGGTAGGTGCTTGCTTAATGAGCATTTGTAGGGTGACCATATTTTGGAAACCAAAAAGGAGGACAACATGGCCGCCCCAAGTGGGTGTGCCCACCAACATGCCCAGCCCCCAAGGGGGCGTACCCACCAACTTGCCCAGCCCTCAAGGGGGCATGCCCACCTGAACATGGCCTTGGTCACATGTCTGATTTCACAGACACAATTAAGACAAACTGTTTTACGTAACATCCTAATGTTAAAATCACTGAAAATAAAACAAGTCAGACATTCAATGTATCTGAAATTAACTTCACTCACTCCTACTTTTTTTTAGCTTTTGCTGTACTTTGAAGCTTTTGCTATACTCTGTGTGATACAGTCTCCCCTTTCCTCAAATAACTTTTCTGACTGCAAATCCTTCACTGGATGACATAGTCTCACCTTTCCTAACATTTAACACTCTTTCCCCATCACCTTTCTCATATCCATACTCACAGATTCAGCATACCACTGAACAAATGAAGTAGTTGACAAGAGCAGATTCCCCCGGTTTGCTTCTGCGGGTTCCCCCTCCGTTTCCTATGCGAGTCTAGTGTTTTGAATTACACATGGTTGGTATTGCTGCAATACCTCAGCTTGGCCTGTGGAACTTTGCCTGTTTCGGACTTTGCCCGTTCAGGGATAAATTGAAACAGAAACTAAAAACTGCGACCTCAGGGCGAGAGAGCGGGATGACGTCATGTGAGTCGAGAGCTGAAGAAGTGGAGCAAAGTCAAGGTGGGTGTGCTTAAAACCATGTGTGTGATAATGACCTCAGATTCAGCCTGCCCCAGGGGCTGTCTTCATTGGCGCCACGTCTCTCAGAAACCCTATGTTTTTCCTCCCCCCTGGTGGTTTCAGGTAATCCCTGCCATCTTCCTGGTGGAAGGCGGCCAATCGCAGGTTGCCTTCCACCAGCACTGCCGGGTTACACCTCTGCTGCGACTCTGGAGCAAAAACTTTGAGGCTGTCTTAACACCCTTGCCTCGCTCCGGAGAAAAAAGTCGGGGTAAGTTCCGGACTTTTTTTTCTCTGCAGCTTCGGTGGAAAGCCCCTGGGTGGGTGCACATTGCAGCAGCATCGTGTTATTGACACTGTGCCACTGCGCACCCACCCCAGGGCTTTCCGAGCATTTAAACAGCCCCCCAGATTCATTTCCTCCTACCCCCTCAGGCCTTGTAGAACTAAAAGATTATCCATTCAGGAATTACAGTGTGTGTGTGTGTGTGTGTGTATATATATATATATATATATATATATATATAGGAATCGTCAGTCTTCTTTCCTCAGAGACACTGGCTGGGTTCACACAACATGCTAACCCACCCAGTGTGGGCTGTTGTTGAACTGAGGTTTATTGTGTTAATGCCTTCACTGGCTGTGATAAGGTTAATGCTTCTGCTGGTTGTGGCAAACATACTGCACCTAAGTACAGGCTTGCCCAGAATTTCCAAAGGCATTTTCACAACTTGAAGAAACCCTCTCGATCCTTGCACTTCTTGGTAACTAAGGCCCTTTCTACACCAGAGGGGTGTGGAGGGGTGGGTTCGTTGCCCTAATGCACATGTCACGGCTGCCTCTTTTTTTGTTTTACATGGAAAGAGGGCAGGAGCGCTGGTCCGCAAAACATACGTGTTTTTTTTTAAACCTCATGAGCATGACCCCCACCCCCCTTCCTGCCCTCCAAGGGATGGTGAAACTGGTGCCACCCCATCCCTGCAGGGCATGGAGCTGAATGGTGCAGCTCCGTGCCCAGTTTGCAGCTGTGCTTACTCGCGAGTAAGTGCAGTTGTGCCTGGGATGGGCGGGCACATCTTCCGTGGTCCCAGGAGCTTCCCAGGATTGCAGAAGAATCAGGATTTTTCTGGTGTGTTTTCCCAGAGAAATCCTGTGTCCCCCCTCTCCCCGGGAGTCCCTGTGCATCATTTGGACTCACAGGGACCAGCCGGGGGCCAACCCAGGCCACAAGAGCTAGCTGGGTATAGGTGGGTATGACTGGGTGTGCCTAGGGAGTGGTAAATGTATCTCTGTGTGAAGGGGTGGTTCCTGCTGCCCTTAAGAAGGCAGTATTGTGGCCACTCCTGAAGAAACCTAGGGCTTCTTTAAATGAGCAATATATTGCACGCTCATGACTGGCCACTCACAGAAGTTAGTGGGTAATTTTGACAATGACGTGAGCCTTCTGCATGTCTCCTGCTCCTTCCCTGACTTATTCCTTTTCTTCTGAAATACGTCAGGATTTCATGCTGTGTGCAGTTGAAGTTGCGCTACAAAACACCCACTAGAGGGCGCTGCCCCATTGAACTATATGAGCTGGGAGGTTTTAAATTCCAGGCCACATGGTCCCTGGTCTTTTCCCATGTAATTCAGCTTATTTCAAATGCGGAAGAGAAGCAGGAAGCAAAGCGACAGTAAGCAAACGTGATATCCCTTTAATCTAAAAGGCTTCCTACTCTGGACCGAACAGTATTTGATAACTACTGTTTGGTTGTGAATACCCCGTTCCTGGGTTAGATAGCTAAGAGGGTCGTGGTGGGATATCTGCAAACACTCTTGGAGGATACTGATTATCTAGACCCATTCCAGTCTGAGTTTTGGCCTGGTTACAGCCTTGGTCACCCTAATGGATGGCATTGAGAGAGGGACAGGGGGTGATCAATCCTGTTAATTCTGCTTAATCTCTCATTGGGTTTTGATACTATTGACCATGGTATCCCCCAGGGCCAACTCTGTGTGTTGGGCATTGGAGGTACTGTATGTGGGTGGTTCTGGTCCTACCTGCAAAGTTGGTTTCAGAGAGTAATATTAGGTGACTGTGCTTTGGCTCCTTGGCAATTGGGCTATAAGGTTAGACAGGATACCAACTTGTTCCCAATGTTATTTAACATCAATATGAAGCTGATGGGAGGAGTCATTAGGGGATCTGGAGCAAAGTGCCATCAGTATGCTGATGGCACATAGTTCTGTCTCCCTGTGACATCAGAATCAGGCAAGGCTGTGCAAGTCCTGGATCAGTGCCTGGACTCAGTGAAGAGATGGAGGAGGGCCAATAAACTGAAATGGAATCCTGGCAAGACAGAGTGGTTTTTGCATGCTCATGATTGGTCACTTGTGGACGTTTGTGGGTCCTTTACACAATGTCATCAACCTCACATCTCCCATGTTTTCCCCCTTAATCCCACTTTCAAAGAGATCAGAAGGAACTCAATAAGCAAGGTTAATCCAATATATTGGCAGTGCCATCTAGTGGTTGTATAATGTTCTATATGCTTTCTATATAAAAATATAGGGTGTCATCAGTGCGCGTTTTATTGTACGCTCATTACTGGGCACTCATGGATTTTTGCGGGTCCTATTCATGATGTTGTCTGTGTCCCACATGCCTCCCACCCCTTCTAGCCTTATTCAGGTGACCCCGGTAAATATGAATTATTTTTGAGGCGGAACTTGCTGCTATCTCCTGCTGTGTTTAAGAGAAGCAGTGCAATCAAAACGGTCCACTGAATGGGTCACGTGCACATTGTTTACTTCCTGTTTTGAAAGACAAGCGGAGAAGCAACAATAAGGAAACGCGATTCCCCCCCCCCCATGTGATGATGCTCATAGAAAACATATAGAATTTACTGAGAAATGATGTCCTCGATTCAAAGCATGTGTCTGCTCAGGCAAAGGAGCTGTTCTTAATCCTGCAAAGAATCCAGAAGCAGAAGCCCCGGTAAGGATGCAGACTTTTAGCTTGGTGTGGTGAAGCCCAGAGGTTCTGTGGGTGAGCAGTTCCCAGGCCTGATAGACGGGCTAACTCCTGTTCTGCATAGGTTTGCAGTTCCGCTGAAAGGACAGATCCTCAGTCTGGGGATACTCCTGGATCCATTTGTGTCGCTTGAAGCCCACTTGGCCATGGCGTTTCAGAGTGCTTTCTATCAGCTTTGACTGTTATGTTAGCTACAGCCTCTCCTGTACAGGCATAGGTTGTCCATAGTGGTACAGGCACTAGTAACCTCAAAACTGGGTTACTACTACAACAACATGCTCTAAGTGGGGCTGCTCTTAAGGTTGGACTGGAAGCTGGGGCTAGTGCAGAATTCAGCAGCTTGGCTGTTTTGGGGAGCTACCCTTTTCAGCATATAACTCTTTTGCAGAGGGAACTGCACTGGCTGTGTATCTGCTACCAGGACAGGTTTAAGGTTCTGTTACTGATGCATAAAACCCTAAATAACTTAGGACCAGGATATTTGAGAGAGCTCCTTCTCCCTTACCAGCCTGTCTTGTCACTGAGGTCAATGGATGAGGTGCATTTGGTGGGTCTGCATCGGCCTGAGGTCTGTTTGGCATCCACAGAGTGTTTTTTAGAGTAGAAAGAGAATTCCCTCTCTGTAGACTTCCCTGCCAGTTGATGTGAGGCAGGCATCATAGCTGCTTTGTTTCCTGAATGACAGCCCACCAGATTTTATTGGTATCACTTGATTTTAAATATCTGTATTCTTTTTATTGTTTTTTCTTTACTGTTTACCACTCAGGAATCATATTTAGATACAGACATGGTTTGTACAACATAGCCAGCTCATCATGAGTTATTTAACTCATGTTGAGCTGCAGCGAGAGCTGGGCATGTGCCATGGCTGTTTTGATTGTGCAACCCCCAAACGGGCCAATTTGGGGTTATGTCATATTGTCCAAACCCAGTCATTGTGGGTTATTCAAGGGTTAAGCAGTAGGGGTTAAGTGAGGTTTGTTTAATGCTATAACAAAATGGCTGCCTCGCTGAAACACTCGGATGGGAAGAACCACCCTATTTTTAGGCTCATGACTATTACTCCTCTCAGCTGCATGGGAAGAGGAGAGTGCTCGAGTCCAGCACTTCAAGTGGGCTCCTCCTGCTTGTGAATGTAGCAGAAAACTATGGTTTATTGTTACATGCGAATGTAGCCTGTGTATATTCATTCCCATCCAGGGCAGGATCTACACTACTGCTTTAAAACGGTTTATAACAGTTTTGACATCTGTTGGGGCCCAGGACACACTCCATATACAGTTTTCAAAACATTTTCAAAGTGTTTTATCCTGTGTGGTGTAGCTCTCTAGTCATGCTTAAAAAGAGGATTTACGTGTGACTACTTGCACCAAAATGTGGAAGGCATTGCAGTGTGGATAGTTGGCACCCACATCTTGACATGCATGTGCATCGGATTCATAGTCATGGTTTCTGATCCAGGAAGCACTCTGTGGCTGAATTCGGACAACACGATAGTCAATGGTGGGGTAATAATCAACTTTACAGTTGTTCATCTAGGGGGTACTCCCCTCACAACATGGTAATAAATAATCAACTGTGGTGTGGATTAGAATCAGTGCTGAGTTGACTATAGCAGCATTCGGATCACACGATAGTCAATACAACTGACGATTGTTCCCCCCCCCCCCCCAGTTGCTTATTGTGTTGTCCGAATTCAGCCTGTATGTAGAAACCTGCTTAAGCATTTGGATGTTCATAGCTGAATCAAGGCATTTGTCACTTAGAATTGGCCCTCCAGTCAATTTATACTGCTTCAACAGTTTTGGCTTCCAGCCATTTTGGTAGGTTCAACAGGGCAGGATGTAATAAGCCCTCTATGAAACCCTCTATGGAAGTGTGAGTGATTTTCCTACAGATACAAAATAAGTAGAAATCAAAATAAAAGATGTATGATTTTAAGGTAGGGCATCTCCCCACCTCCACAAACAAGCCATATTCCAGTCTATCACTGGAATAGACAGGAAATGTCCTTAAAAGGTCAATAATCTTTATAGATATTACTCATGTCCTACCAAATGTTATTCATAGCTAATAATGTTGCTTGCTAGGGTATTATGTAAAAAAAAGCAGATATTGATCTAAATTTTATAAAAACGAGCTAGATGTGCAAAAGTTCAAACCGTTAATGTGTTGCCATCTACATCCTGGAAAATTACTTTTAAGTAACTTTTGGGTAATTCAGCATTATCTTATAGATAAGCAGAACTTTTTTGTTTTGTTTTAAGTGGTTTCCTTCCGCCACTGTTAAAATAGGATTTACTATGTTAGGCACACTGTAATTTAATATTTCCTTGGGAGTATTATTTATGTAAAAATGTATCAAACCTTTTTGTCCCATATGTTTTATATAAACTGAAGGTGGCTTACATTAAATGTAATAATAATAATAATAATAATAATAAATTTATTTATTACCTGCCTTTCCCTCTGGATCGAGGCAGGGAGCAACATTGAATACAAAAATACTATAAAATACCTTAAACTGATTAAAAACATATAAAACTAATATATTATTAAAATAACAGTCAAACATCTTAAAATTCATCTGGGTAGGCCTGCTGGAAGATATCAGAAAGACTATTAAGTTGTCGAATCTCTCCTGGCAGGCCATTCCACAGTTTGGAGCAGCAGAAGAGAAGGTCCTCTGAGTAATGGTTGTCAGCCTAATTTTGGCTGACTGGGGTAAATTCTTCCCAGAGGACCTGAGTGTGTGTGGCGGATTATATGGGGGAAGGCAATCCCTGGACCTGAACCATGTAGGGCTTTAAATGTAATAACCAACACTTTATACTTCATCCAGAAACTAATTGGCAGCCAGTGAAGTGATTTTAAAATTGATGTAATATGGTTACCCCTAGGTGTACTGGTGACCAACCTGGCTTCCATATTTTGAACTAGTTTAATTCCTAGGTTTCTCAAATTAGAAGGAATGGCTATAAAACCAATGTAAAAAGTGTAAAGTGTTACTGAGAACCAGTGTGATGTCATGGTTAGTGTTGGACTAGTACTGAGGAGACCTGAGTTCTAGTCCCTCTCTACCATGAAGCTCACTTTGGACCAGTCAATGAGGCTCAGCCAATACTACTTTACAGGATTATTGTGAAGATAAAGTAGAGAAGGAGAAGAATAATGTACACTGCCTTGGGCTTCTAGAAGGAAAGGTGGGATATAAATGTAACAAATATATAAATAAATATAAATAAACAAACAAACAAGTTATGCCAAAATATTCTCCAGTTGGCAAGAACTGCAGTCCCCAATATCTTCTTTATGGAGTACCACAGGTTGATGATACAATATGTAGATTATGTGAAAAAACCAAAGCATATGTGCAAACTAAAGCACATTCAGCTGTAAAATGAATCTAAAGCTAGAAGTACATCCTATGGCTTTTTCTCTATCCTAATTTTGACAACAACATTTTAAATTTGACTGTTCAATCAATTAATCCAAATATTTTGATAGGCCTTCATATAACTCTTACCCCTTCCCTCTCTCTATTTTTATCAGTTGGGATCAAAACTGATGCTGTGATTGGGCTCCTTAACTTCAAAGCAGTCACAAGGTGGAGGTCAGGATAGACTCCAATACTGACTGGATCAGCAGCCTTGGGGTGTTGAATCTCCCCCTGGCCCATGCTGTTTCCCCAATGTAAATTGCCTCCTAAGGGGGGCGTGTTGGGGAAAGGTTGGGGACCATGTACATGTATCATGCTGCATATTTTTATCCTGCAAGATTAGCCAGGGGGCAATTTAGATTGGGAAAACAATGCAGGGGAAAGAGGTTAAAGATCTTAAAACAACCCCCCAACATGGCTGCAAAATGTTGGGAGTTCTGTTTATGGATCTTCCATGTCATGGGGTGGATCGCCTGCACTGGTGGAAGTGGACTTCCACACCCTTTCCTTCCCACGGGAGCTCCTCCAGCACCCTGAAAATGCTACACAGAGGGTCAGTGGCGGGTGTGTCTAGGGAGGGGGGAGGGGATAGGGGATCCTCCAAAACCTAGAGGGACCTTCTGTAAGTTGAGCCTTCTTGCGGTAGGCAGACCTTGGATCCAACTTCATTCCTGTTTCAGCCACAGATCTTATGAAAACAATGAGAGAAAGCTGTGCACAAGGTTTTGAGTGCCACTTTTGAGTAATCCATTCCTTCTCACACTTTCTTGTCTCCTTTCTATAAAAATGGCTAACTAGAGAGGGGTGTTTTATATGACTTGGGGCTGATGCTGGGAATGCAATGCAATGCAACTCTACATTGACCATCACTTTTGGGAAATACTAACGCACAGGTCTGTGATTGAGACCATTTAGGCTTTCTACATTCCTGTTTTGGCCTTATCTGTATTTTAAGCAGATCTGTCGAAGACCTCCATCACAAAACTGCAAGTTTCTTAAATCTTCTGGCAACTCATACCATTCTACCCATTCTTTAAGTTACAATGCAATGATGTTGTTTCAAAAATAAAAATAAAATAAACAAAAACAACCTGTTATGAAGAAGTGAATAGTCATAAAGTAATAGAATGCACAAGGCAATCTGATAGCAGCTTAATCTCAAAGAAATGGCTACGGAAGATGTATTTTTACATAATGTTATTTCACTTATTGTTTTAAAACAGCCTTCCCCAACTTGGTGCCCTCCCATGTTGCCTGGGACTGATGGGAGTTGAAGTCCAAAGCACCTGGAGCACCAGGTTGAGCACCAGTTGCAGGGGCCCTGCTTTCTTTTGTATATGGTCACTCTAGTATAGTGCATGCACCTTTAACTGTTGTGATGAAGAGGGAATATCACCAGGAACTAATTGCATACAAATGACACTGGCTGAAATTCCCTTTTCTCTACAACTATTAAAGTTACATGAGCCCTGACCTGGATTTTATTTGGTCAGCCTACTCTATTTGAGTGCTGTGTGTAACTCTCAGCTTTTTCTATCTTTACATATAGGCATAATTCTCTATGGCTTGCAGTGTCTTCACTCTAGATTCGGCACCTCTTTAATAAGAGTCCTGTATGCCTTGGATTCTGTTAGAAAGTAGACTAGAAACATTCAGTCTGGAAGTGTTAATAAGGAGTGTGTCAGACCATCACAGACCTAAGAAAGTAATAGAGTAAGCCATCTCATTGTTTCAACATCCTTACATATTTAGTTGGTCCTAGTAAAGACATTACCATAGTGTGGTCCAGTGATTTTTTAAAATCTATAATGGCCTAACAACATGGGTTCTTACCGTTTTTGTCTGCTTTACATTGGAAGCAATGTTTTTGGCTTCGCAGGCTGTAATCAATGCAGAAATTCAGGATTTTAGTGTAGCTGGGCAGCAGCATGTCCACCCAGAAACAAAAGGTAGCTGCAAAGAGAGGTGCTTCTGATCTAACTTAGGGGAAAGTTTGTGTGATTTGAAAAATTATAAATAGTTTTTAAACAATTAAAAAGTATTTATAATTTTTCAAATCACGCAAACTTTGATTGTGTAATTTGGAATATTAAAAAGAGTTTAAAAACAATTAAAAAGTTGTCCTGCTGGTGCCCATGTGACCCATTGCCCCTGTGATTGAGGTGGAGGGGGGCTCATAGGTGATCCAGTCCAACTCCCCACTTGATGCAGATGATCCAGAACTTCCCCCAACACAGGGCTGCCCAGCCTGTGCTTGAAGTTCTCCTATTTTGCAGGATGTGCCAGAGAGAAAGAGGGAGAGGCCAGGTTCTCATGATTATCACAGCCTACTATTGCTTATTTAAACTATGGTGGGTTGCGGTATGTGGTTATTCCACACGCTGCAATCTACCATACAAAACACCCCTTAGATTGCAGCAAAGTCCAGTCTCTTTAAATTGCCACCTCTGATACTTTGGAAGGACAGAATGTGGTCCATAGAACTAATGGGAAAGTTAATTAAACAAGTTAAGAACAATAGAAACTTGTAAGCCAACATCTATGAAATATGAGATACATTCATAAATTTGCAAACAATAATAAAAACCTTCTGTTACACCTGGGCTGCTTTGGTGAGATCTCCAGGGATAAAGTAACTGAAAGACTGGATTTACAATATATTAAGTCATCAGGTGGAATTGTTTATGAAATTGTAATTACTCTCTATATTTAATGAAATGTATATATAATCTGCCTCTGGCTCCTTTCCAATCCAAATTCAAATTCAACACGCCTCTAAAGTACATACATACAGAAAACGTGTCCTATCCATGCTTAGACACAAAAGTACTACAACTCCCTGCATTCTCCAGGCAGCTATGTTTGTTTAGGCATGCTGGGACTAGTAGGCTCCTTTTTCTGTCTAAACGTGCATAGGATTGCGCCCTAAAAGCTGTAAAGAAGAGGGACGGATGACTTTCGCACGAAATAACACCTGAATTACAGAAAACTCTTGTCTTTGATGGGAACTTTTCCTTTGGGGTGGACGTGGTTGGCACCTGATCACAGCTGCGCAAAACCCCGTGATTTCTCTATTAATTTCTATAGGCTTATTTCTCTATACTTCGGACTGGGGCAAGCAGGAAGTTGAAGCCTGTGTGGCCTCATCTACAAGAATTTGCCTTTATGCCTGGTTAGGCGATTATGCGCATATTCGCAGAAGCGCATTTACGCCTAATACCTCTGTACGAGAAGCGGCGTAGCGCATTACTGGACGACCGAAACGCGATTTAAACTGTTGACATGCAGAGAATCGCTTGTTCACATAGTCAAAATGCGCTTTAACGGCCGGAGCAAAATAAAACTCGCTATTTAACGCGCATTCGATAATGCGCATAATCGGAGAGAAAACGTACCTCTACGTCCGATTTGCGCTCCGTTCTTGTAGAGGTAAATTTTTTTATGCGCCTTGAAAGAGATTTAAATGGCTCTTGTAGAGGCAGCGTCAGGAGAAGTATGAAGCCTGTGAGTACTATGAGGTGTACTCCGCCTGGATGCAATCTGCCCCAGTTGACGCGGGGCGATTTTCTTTCCTCA
This sequence comes from Anniella stebbinsi, assembly GCA_029215795.1. Classification (NCBI taxonomy): domain Eukaryota; kingdom Metazoa; phylum Chordata; class Lepidosauria; order Squamata; family Anniellidae; genus Anniella; species Anniella stebbinsi. Next base: position 84,711,660 of record JARDYH010000005.1, on the reverse strand, counting down.
GAGGCAGGGTGACACGTGAGGTGACTGGAGCTCAATGAGATAAACCGATTAACAATGACGAAGAGGGGCAGCCGTGTTAGTCTGTTGCAGCCAAAGCCATAACAACAATTATTATTGGTGTTGTATTGTAATAGTTATAATCGAATGTCGCCATCGGCCATGTTTTTTTTTTTAGTTCAGAGTGGCGTCGTTCTACCCTTCCTATCTCTAGGTTGAGCCCATCTCTATCCTCCTGCATTGGGAAGACCGTGCGAATTCCATTTTAGAAGGGAGGTGCCCGTATGAGGCGTGATTCTATTCCTTTTCGTATCTCTATGCTGGGTGAAGGGGGGGGTCGTGTCGATGACGTCGTTGTGGCGCCTATTTAGCGAGAGGCTTCGGCAGTGGCGCGAAAGCTTTGCCGACTCAGCTGTCGGGGCGCGAGGTGGTCGGGCTCGCTGTCCTGAGACCCTGTTGCCAGCCAGTGCGGAAATTGCCGTGCGCGCGCCTATTTGCCTCAGATTTTGAGCCTCGTAAAGCCCTTGCACCTCAGCCACGCCTCTCCTGCGGCCGCCTGGTCCTCTCAGCCCCCTCAAAAGACAGGTAATTCCCCTCCCTTACATGACGCCCCTTCCCCTCAGAGCAGCCCCACAAATGCGCAACCCCCTTTTCTCACCCCCCACATCTCACCCACGTGCAGTTTTCAGGAAGTTTCCATCAAACGAAGGAGACGAGCCTCCCACCCACACTTCCTTCAGGGCGCCGATTCTGAGGGCCAAAACTTCTTTAAGTAGACTAGAACAGAGTTTATTGAATTAGTCCAAAGAGAACAAGGTAAAATACATTAAAAATTTTACGTAAAAGTAAACGGTGATCCAGACTGTATTAAAAGAGAACAAAATAAGGTGCGTTTTAAAGTACCGCATAAAATTATACCTAGGACAGCATTTAATATTTGGGCTTTACCAATCAAGACCAAAAATTAAAAGTATTCTAAAAGCAGTGTGGGTTCCCAATATTTTTTTCTAAGGACTTTACTGCAAAGGAGGCTACTCTCTGAGTTACATACTGTTTAGTTCCTTGTAATAAAGGGCTTAATTTTTCTTCCACAAATCGATATTTAATTTCCTTTAATAAAAGATCTAGATAGGCTCTCTAATATAGCCAAAATTCCAACGTACAGTGAGGCAAACTCTCCAATGCTGCTGGCCCGCAAATGCTTAATCTTTCTTTATCTGATAGGCTCAGGAATCTTGTCAGTTGAACCATTATGGGTAAAACCCTTCTTGTATTCCATTTTCATAGAGAATGACAAGTATTTTTCATGTTGATGTTGACATTTTGCAGTTTCTAACCAGCATGCAGTACATAAAGATATTTGTGTACATCTAGAACTCTTTGTTTGAAAGTGTTTCTGGTTGATTTCCAGGTGAATGCAGTGTCTGTGCTGAGAATCCATACTGCAGTACTGCAATCCATACTGAAATTTTTTGAAACCAGAATCATTCCAAGGTTAGTGCCATCTGTTCCTCAAGGCACATCTTAGGGAGCCTGTGATTTATTCTGCGCCAGTAATTAGTCATTCTGACATGTTTTAGGCTTCAGCACCCGACTTGTCTTTGATTATATAAGCAGGAGCAGATTTTAGCATTCCTAAAATCAAATGCAGAAAACAGCTTTGAAACCTTTTGATTATGGTAATATCTGAAAAGCCCAAATTTCTACACCAAAAATTAACATTCCTTTAAGCATGTGTCTAGCAACTTTGTCTTTTCATTTTTACTCAAGAGTAGGCTAAGGGCCCTGGTCTGGATTTGGGTCCTAGGGTAGTGGGGACTTTTAAGATTTGTATTAGAGCCTCTACACCTACTCTAGAGTCATCTGCTAGACAGATTTAAAGTGATGTCTGTTTTAGTTCTGATGATGAGACATGGCAGAGCTTGATCCTTCCTCAAAGTCATACCCTTTGCGAGGGAACCCTGCCTCCCCAGAGCTGTGGGGGGTGTGATGTTGTGGTTTTTGAATCACTGGTGGTGGATAGAAGGGAAGCCTTATCACTTATCATCTCCTTATCACTTACAGTGGGAGGACTCAGAACAATTTACTTGCTGTAAATGACCACTTGCCTAGTGGGTGGGGGATTGGAAGAGCTGTTGTTACCAGATCAGGAATCCATCTTTAAACTTGTAATTAACGTTTTTCAAATGATCATCCTTATGTGAGAGTGTATAATATTATAGGTTTGTCTTTAGAATACATATGTCTCAGTGTGAAATGGGATTATGAAGTAGTGACAATGAAATTGAAGGTGCCCCAACAACCTCAGTGGAAGAGAGTTGAACTCTCTTAAAATAGATGAGTGGTTGTAAAATGTCATATACAGTTCTTTGGGTTACCAGTGTGTCAACAATTTTCAGTACCCTTTTATTTTTCTTACAATGCACTCTACGTGGGGCTGCCTTTGAAGGCGGTTTGGAAGCTGCAGCTTGTGCAAAATGCAGCGGCCAGATTGATAACTGGGACCAGAAGGTTCGACCATAAAAGACCTACTCTGGCCTGCTTGCATTGGTTGCCTGTATGTTTCCGAGCCCGATTCAAGGTGCTGGTTTTAACCTATAAAGCCTTACACGGCTTGGGTCCACAATACCTGACGGAACGCATTTCCCAACATGAACCTACCTGAACACTACATTCAACATCTAAGGCCCTCCTCCAAGTGCCTAGTCTGAGGGACGCTCGGAGGTTGGCAACAAGGGAGAGGGCCTTCTCTGTGGTAGCCCCCCAATTGTGGAACGATCTCCCTGACGAGGCTCGCCTGGCGCCAACATTGTTATCATTTCGGCGCCAGGTCAAGATTTTCCTCTTCTCTCAGGCATTTAGCAATATCTGAGGAGCCTGGGTTTGTTTTGTTTTTAGGTTTATAGCTTTTAAAAGTTATTACAGTGGTTTTAAATGTATGTGTATATTATGTGTATATTGCATGTTTTTGCTGTTTTAATTTTTGTATATTGTTTTTAATTGTTTTAATCCTATGTAAACCACCCAGAGAGCTTCGGCTATGGGGCAGTATACAAATGTAATAAAATAAATAAATAAATACATGCTATTGTCTAAATTTTTACAAGTATTGACTAAACATTGCTACATAATAAAGCATCTAAATCACATTAAGTATGCTTTAATTTCAGGTCAAATACTTTGGAGTGTATTGGGACAAAAATTAACATGGGGTTCTGTTTTAAAGCTTTGATGTTTACAAAGAACGAGCAAAATAAGTATGCTAAATTAGGTCACTCTCTGGATTGTGTGTAGGCTGCAGTCCACTAGGGTGAGACATAAAACAGCCAAAACCTAACTCTAGGTAGTCTAGTATCTTCAAAACAAATTTAAATGGTTTTAATACAATAAAAAAATGAATCCTAAGTACTTCTGTCATCCCAGTGCTTTTGAACTCCTTGTTTGGAATACTGGGCCCTGTGAACAAATTTCCTTCTTAGTCAGCAAGTGGGAAGAATAGAGCCTGTACACGTCTGATGTACCTCTGTAGGGAAAAGGGCTAGTTTTGTCTTTTCAAATGAAATCTGAACATCTAGGGAAGCGCTATAGCTGTTCCTAAAACAGTGGGGTATGCGGTGCTGGGGGCTGCAGAGGGAAGGGGAATTGGAACTTGGCTGAGGGGGATACTCCAGTCAACAGAATAAAGTGCTGGATCCAACCATATGGTTGTTATGACTTCGTATTCATGAAACATGATCAATGTACATAGCACTTTATTGAGTGACATAAGCAGGCAAAAAAGTCTTTCCTAAAGGAATTTACAATTTAGTAGGGGGTATGGACAGTTGGAGGGGAGGGATAGCAGAAGCAAAGGTAACGATATGATGGAGGCTATGAGAATAGAAGAGACAGGGGTTACAAGTAATGCATGTGAATAAATGCCATTACATATGCTTGACTTCATTTCTGTTGGGGATGAGGACTGAGTGCCAGGGAAAGGCTTAATAGAAAATCTAGGCATTGAAGGCATAGAGAAATGATACTGTGTTCAAGCCCATAGGGCAGCAAGGGAGAATGGGTGGAGGAGTTGTAGTTTTTCATATGCCCCAGTAAGCAAGCTTTGGATAGATGATAAGAGTGCTAGAGGCAGAGAAAAAGGGTTTTAAGCAGGAGAATGCTGGAAAATAAGGGCAGAAAGGCAGGCTGGAGCTGCTGTGTCTTTTGTTATGCAGCAATGGCTGTCATATTTTAGACAAAGTATTTATGGTTTGTAGATTTTGTTTTTGTTTACTAACAGCACACATGGGCCACCAGAACGTTGTCTTTGTTTTGTGTTGCTCGTCAATACATTTTGGCAATTCTGGGATTACTAGCTTTTACCCATTTGTGTCAAGACTATAATGCAGCCTGGTAAGCTGCTTGCCAGATGCTTACAAGGCTGTGAAACCATTTGATAGTTAAGTTCATTATGTATCAATATTTCATTCAGGTTTCTTTCTATCTTGTGATCATGATCCAAAAGTGCATGTATGCTGGAATGGCTAGCTCAGACATGGCTGATTGAAATGTCATCTATGGTCTATACAGCTGTGTGCTGTAAAATCTCTACTTTGCGTACTGACCTGAGAATGAGAATCAGCTGAAGGATTATATATATAAAACAAAAGCATTTGCCAGTCAATTTTTTGCCTTGTCTAGGAAGAAAGTGAAGTGCGGGAAAGTGGCATATTTTATTTTCCAATTAAACGATTTTTTTTGCAGGATATTTAAGATACAACGTGCTTACAGAAAAAGGAATATTCTTCAAAATGTCTAAGATTGATAAAATGAGTATCCTTGGTGTGAGGAGCTTTGGTGTAGAAGACAAAGATAAGCAAGTGATCACTTTCTTTAGTCCTTTAACTCTCTTGGTTGGTCCAAATGGCGCTGGAAAAACGGTAAGACACAAGTGGATTCAATTTCACTTTAGATGAAATTAATTTTCATGGGGATGTGGCTAATAACAAAATTCAATCAGTTTTCAAAATGTTACAGCCAGTGAGGATGCAATTCTTCAACAGATCCATTTGCCCAGTCCTCAGTAGTGGTTGTGATCCTTTGTGCAGTCAACACAACTATCTTGTTGAATTACAATGGCTCTTGGATTGTACATACTTATCTATGCACTTGTAGATACATATCTATGCACTATAATGTGTTTAAAATAATAGACTATGCTTAAGACTATGGAAAATGTTGAGATGTTGAGGAAGATGTTGGTTATGACTATGGAAGTTCTTGATAGTGCATTAATGTGCTTTTAAGGAACCAAGTTCATACAATTATTTGTCTCCCCTACATGTTTAACAGCTCATATGAGTGATCAGCTCATATCAAAAGTGTAATACCTGGCAGAAGTAATATGCAGAATTATGCATATTAGCCTCTGTGATTGGAGTATGGTCTGAATCCCTGCTAATGGAGGCTGCTCTACAAAATTCCATGTGACAAACTCTTCCAACATTAATGTTCCCATGAGGTAACATGTTGCATAAGCTGCTAAACATGGCACATAGCAGGAGAAAGTAAAGTATGAGCTGGCTCTCTATATTATCTCATTATCTGTAAACAATAGAGCAACAACTATTTGTGTCTTATTGCTGATGCTTGTTTCCATTTTCATTAGACAATCATAGAATGTCTCAAGTATATTTGTACTGGGGATTTCCCACCTGGCACGAAAGGAAACTCATTTGTCCATGATCCAAAAGTAAGTATTAAGTTTCCTAGTGTGTTTGACAATTACTACTAACTACCAGCAAGTAGAACAACATGATTGTGGCAGGAACAAGAAAACTTGAATGTATTAATAAAGGAAATCCCATTTTCCTACTTGAAGAAAAGAGACATGTGGCATGTTTTATGCATGCCTCAAGATGTAGACTTTTTCCATAACAGAAAAATGTTGAAGTAGAAATGTAGAAAAATAGGATAAAAAATATATCCAGAATAACTGGTTCATAAACATCCAGTTGAGAATGTGACTGGGTTTGCACATAACACTAAATCTATAGTTTCTTGTCCTACCTAGGGGCTTGTTTTCTCAATTCCTGGGTTATTTGTTTCCCTCTGCTTTCACCCGCTCCCTTACTGTATCCCAAATGCCTTTGCAGCATTGTAGTACTGGTATGTACAGCAACAGGCTCTTTTATGCCTCCGTAGTCTGGTGAAACAACCCACGCACAATCCACAGTTCTGGGTTCATATGTAATAACGATTCATGGTTTAAACAACCCAGAATTCACAATCCAACAATAAACTGTGGATTCTCTTTCTGGGTTGTTTGTGTTTAATAGACCATGGTTTGCTACCGTAATTCCATTTGCACATCACGACAAACCAGTTTTTAACAACAAATTGGTAAGTAAACCATGGGTGAGCATTATGCACAAGCCAGATCAGTCTTGTTTGCAGAAATAATATTTGTTCCATTATATCTTATTTATTATGAATTCTTGATTTGTTTCCAAAATCTTGTTTGTTTTGCAATTAAATAATATAAGGCACATGAAGTGCTATCCTTCTGAATGTATATAAAATGTACTCCCATTAACACTTATATTTTACCCAGAGAAGTATAATGACTTTTCAACACAAGCCAAAGGAAGACCGTTTTATTTGCCCATGCCTTTTAGATGCTTTTTTGGAAGTGTCTTTGTCTTACGGACTCTTCTATTATGTGGTTTTAACATCTATTGCTGCTTTTAGTGCTCTGCTGTTTTAATACAATCACTTGTTTTAATTGCTAGCTGCTCTGTGGCCTCTTCAGAATTGAAGAGCAGTGTATAAATACATCTAAGTAAATAAATAAAATACATTTATTTTCAGCATAAGTGTGTGCTATTGTTCTACCTCCCTTCGATAGTCTTGGATTTGGATTATTCCTGCCATAGAGCTGCCCTTTTCTATGATCATGTATAACAGGGGTGTTGGTTCTCTTTCAGCCTAAGGTCTGAATGGTATTTCAGAGAAGCTCTCTTAGGCTGTATTCCAGTGGTGGGCAGAACTAAAGACAAAAGGAAAGAGGCCCAAAATACCATAATATTTTAGCTTAAAGCTCTTACTGCCAGTAACTAATCCTTAGGAGAGGCATTTCAGCCTTTTAGAATGGGGAAAAACTGCACAACAGCTGGAAAATCATCAAATGATCAGTGGTTGGAAGAAAGGGAGTGTAGCTATCTGGAGCCAGATTGCAAAATGTTATGGCCCAGATATGAGGTTCTGCACCCCTGACGTATAGGTTTCCATATGAATCAAATCATTAAAGGAAAAACAAAAGTAATTTTAGCCTTCAGAGTGGCAGAGAAATACTTGAAAGCGCATGTTTTCCTGAATACTTAGAAAATATAAAATGTTTTAGTTGTAGTTGCAGCTGTCACAGGGGTGTAAACTCCTTTTAGTCTAGCTGTCATCTCTCTGTGGTTCTCACCCCTTTCTAAACTTTCCCCCCATTCCTCAAAAAAGATAAGGCCAACCCACCCCTGCCCCCCACCTCCCAGGAAAAAAATTGTGAAATTAGCAAATTGTGTGAAGCATGCAAATTGAGTGTTTTAATGTATAAGTCTGGCTTCCCCAAACACAAAGCAAAATATTCTTAAACAGTTTATGATAAAATCCAATAAAATTCCATAAACAAAATCAAACAAGGGTGAGGAACAACTCACAAACTCCTATGAAATGTCTTTAAAATAATAATTAAAAAAGTATTTCCTCTGCTGTGTAAAAGACAATAGGAAAGGTAGAAAGTGGACCTGCTTGGGTAGGGAGTTCTATACCCAGGAGTTGATTAATTTTTAAATATATATATATATATCTAGAAACAGCAAAGTGTGTCCACCACAATGGCTAGCATCATTGATTCAAAGCGAAAACAGATCTATATGCCCATCTCTTGTTTTCAGATCAGCATTCTTCATTGAAATGAATGGGACATTCTTTATGCATGTATTAGAGAACCAGTGATGATGGTGATAGTGTTAGAATTAGTTGAGATTATTTCACAAAGCTTATTGTTTTGTTTGCTGAAGGTTGCCAATGAAACCGATGTCAGAGCTCAGATTCGACTTCAGTTTCGCGATGTTAATGGAGAGCTTGTAGCTGTCCAACGATCCATGGTGTGCACTCAGAAAGGAAAGAAAACAGAATTTAAAACTCTTGAAGGAGTCATTACCAGAACAAAGTGAGTGAGTAGGTAGATATGAACACTTTCTGTTGCTTATGTTTTTATGCTTATGCCTACTCAGCTTTTGTAACATCTATCTGCTGTTAACCAGGTGCAATTAAATCAAAATAAAACACTGACCCTTTATTTGTTTGGATTATTTATGAAACATAATGGCTGTGATCTGAATGATATTTCTCTAGGGCATCCAGTTATTGTTCTTTTTGTTAACTATCTAGTAGATTACCTAACTCAGGGGTGAGCAGACTTCAGGCTTGTTGGATCTACTTTGTTTTTTTTATTAGAACTCCAAGGTCCATCAATCAGAGCCTGGTGCAAAAGTCATACTTAAAGTTAAAGAACAGGGTGCCTCTGAACATACTCTGGGCGTAGGAATTTGTTTAAATTTCAGAACTGAACTGAGCTCATAGACCTTCTACACAAAAGGCCACCTAATTTAGGTGGGAAAAATAGTTTTGTTGTGCTCAACAGTTGGGAGTCATACGTTCTTATTGATTTATTGGAAAACATGCAGAGATCTACCAGTAGACTGAACTACCTTCTGCCCTCCCCTGTCCTAATTGATGTCATACACTTTGCTTTTGTGATACTGCATTTAAGGAAGAATATGATGTATTAATCTGGGGACCCAGTCCACTCAGGGCCCAGTCGAAACAGATTCTGAGGGTACCCAGATGAAACAAGATCACTTGTACAAAAGAATAGCATACAGTTTAATGAATACACAGCTGGAATATGGATGGAGAATATAAACCACAAATGCAAAAAGGAAGCTTATACATGCTTCTCAATTGGTAGACCATGATCTCCTCAACTGTTGTTATATCGGTTCTCAGTATATATCAGGGTGTCACTCCAAAGGCCTTAAATCCCTGGGAAGGCAAGTGCTCTTCCTCCTCCCAAAGTGAGAACCACAGGCAAGCCAGCTTGCTAGATTTTATAGGTGTCTCTCCTAAGTTCCAAAGGCTGTCATGAAAAATGCAGGCTGGAAACAGATAATTCCCTCAAGAGTTGGGGGCTCAGCTTCTCAAGGTGAGGAGCGCATTAGCTTCAGTTTCTCACGGGACAGTAAAAGACATCTTTATCTAGGGAATGAGGTATGCAGCAGGAAAAGCCATGCAGCTGTGGGATTGTTTACACTCTGCCTCCTGTTACCATCTATGTTGTCTGTAAAGACGAAATCTATTTCTAGCATAGCCACAGCAAAACGCCCAATATATAGGGCTATACAAGTCTTGTGTACACTACAGATGCTATATAGGATGCTAAGTTCACACTGGACTTCTCACCATTCTTACGACTTGAGTCCAATACAGATGTATTGAAAAAAAGATAGAAAGTACTATAAAATATCGCATCCTTATAAAATGCATAGAAGGGTTTATGTATCAGGAGTGACTTTCTTATAAATGAGCCCTTCATTATGGAAAAGAAATGGTGAGCCTGTGGTCTGACCTCGTTAAAGTTGTTTTTCATGAGAGTTTTGGGGTTGTACTGCATTATCAAACTCATGCTTTCCTGTCTACATTCATACAGACATGGAGAGAAGGTCAGTCTGAGCTCCAAATGTGCGGAAATTGACCGAGAGATGATTGGTGCCCTTGGTGTTTCGAAGTCTGTGATTAATAATGTCGTTTTCTGCCACCAAGAAGAATCCAATTGGCCCCTAAGTGAAGGAAAGGCTCTGAAACAAAAATTTGATGAGATCTTTTCAGCAACAAGGTTGACATTTATCTACATCTTCTTTAATAGTATTAAAACATCTGTTTCCTTTTAATCACAGCATTTATTTATTTACAGCTCGTACAGCTTTAATTGTTATCTTTTCGGTGCCAGGTCAACACTTTCCTCTTCTCTCAGGCATTTGGCAATATCTGAGGAGCCTGGGTTTGTTTTGTTTTGTTTTTGTAGCTTTTTGAAGTGTTATAGTGGTTTTTAAATTTACAGATTATGTGTATATTGTATATTTTTGATGTTTTGATTTTTGTATATTGTTTTTAATTGTTTTTAATCCTATGTAAACCGCCCAGAGAGCTTCGGCTATGGAGCGGTATACAAATGTAATAATAAATAAATAAATAAATATACATAATTTCTTAAACACAGTATGAAAAAATAAATCACAAGTATTCACATCAAAGGGAAAAAATAGAAGGTTGAATATTATTATTCCAATGTGCTACAATCAGAACCCACTTTCTCATAAGTCCTTTGATATTACGCCCCTTTGATTTCTCAAATAATAAGTAATCTTAGACATAACATCAATGTGCCATGTGAAGGAGCATTACTTTTTTATCCAGTTTCTGGCTATACGTTACCTTAGCTCCCGTCAATAAATTAATTACTAACTCCATCAGATTCTGGCACTATATTCTTCAAATAATATAATGTAACTACTTTAGAACCCACTGGTAAAATGTTCCCTCTTATATCTTCAATTAGTCTAATAACCTCTCTCCAAAATTCCTTAATAAATGGACATGTCCCAAAAATATGAAACCAACCAGCATGTGATGCATAGCATTATCAACACATCATATCCTATATTATAGGTTAAAGATACCCTATGGAGGTTAAGATACCAACTTTATAAAAACTTTCCTTTAGGTCAGTTGAAGTCAATCTAGATGGAACATTTTTCCAAATCCACACCAATTCATTCTGTGGAAGGGGTTAAGCTATATGTGTCTTCCATATTTCTTTAAAATTGTAATTACCTTCTTGTATATTTAACAACATGTGATAGATTTTATTAATAAGCCTTCAAGTTATACCTTTTAATCCTTCTAATTTGAACAGATCATAGCATTTTAAAAGTGCACATTAGTAAAAAAAAGAATCTGGTGAAGGTATTAATGCCATTTAGATTTAAAACATACACATGGTTTTCTGTTTAAAAGGTACATTAAGGCTTTGGAAACACTTCGTCAGGTACGTATGAAGCAAGGACATCGGATTAAAGAGTGTCAGGCGGAGCTGAAGTATTTGAAACAGAATAAAGAAAAAGCACATGAGATTCAGAATCAACTTACTAATAGGGAAACTCAGTTGGCTGCCTCCAAGGAAAATGTCAAATCTATTGAGGACAACCTTGAACCTCTAAAGGTAATTCATTTTCTCTGGTTGCATAGCTAAGATGTAGTAGTATGAGCCAAAATGCATTTATAAGGAAAATTTCCTGACCCTGGAGTGATGAATATCTCAATCTGTACCCTTGCTTGAGGTAAGAATAGTAGATTCAAGAAGCTACTTGAACAGACAAACCTGGTATTGCACTGGGTTACAGGCTTTCCTACCTGTGGAAAAGAGGGAAGCCTTGCCTCCCCTCTCATACTAATTTTTTTTTTAATGGCAAATAGTTTGTTTCATTAAAAGGATTTTTTTCTGTTTGAATTATGTTCACAATTGAGACAGTTCTGGTCATGTACAATTGGAAAATGGAATCAGCAGAGAGCATTATAGGAGTGATCTGTTTTATCTTGCCGCAGTTCTTGATCAAAATACATACTCACTGCTGTATTGATCTATCTTTTTGTAGCATACATATAAACAGGTTTTCCTATGCATGCTTATTTGGGTGGAAGTCCCAGTGTATTTCATGGCCTTTACTAACTGGGAATATGCATGTGATTGCAGATTTAGGCTGCAATATTCATACTCGAGCTGTTTGACTGCAGGGTCTGCTTTGGAACATTTGCTTTAAAGATTGCAGCTCTCTTCTGTGTGAGAGTGGGATACTGCAGGCCAACTAGAATAGAGTCGGTTAACTCTGCCTTGCTTGTATAAGTGCCCGATGCTTCGGTTGTGGTGATGCAATGTTAGTTTGAAATAGTAGATATAATTTGTTTTTTTAAGCACTTGCCTTGTAACCATAGCTGACAAGGAATTACATGCAGGCAATACATAGAATTCCATGCAGGTTAGTGAGCAGGCTGACAGGGGCAGAATGCTCCATTCCTCCTCTGTGTCCAGCCCAGAAACGGAGTGGGCTGCCAGAGAAGGGAAGCTGCCTCCTCCATACCCAGCATAGAAATTCAGTGGGAGCCGTACTGCAGAGCAGCAGAGTTCTCCATCTTTCCTCTGCTAGTCCCCAGTAGGCTAGTAAAAAACCTTGCAAGCTAGTAACTTTTGTGGGCATATTTAAAGGCTGTATTATAATTGCCATAATTCTTACACAGTTAATTTATTTTTACATTATTTCTTTCTCAGAATCGTCTGACAGAAATAGAACAGAATCTTGTAAAAGTAATGAGACTTGACAATGAAATTAAAGCTCTGGAAAGTCGGAAAAAACAGATGGAGAAGGATAACCAAGATTTGCAACAAAAGATGGAGAAGGTTTGCTTGATAATATTTTGTTGCTTTCTTGTCTCCTCTGAAGCAAATTATGAATTCCATAATAAAATCTATATTGGTTCTGTAGTAAAGGATAGATTTTTTTTTCTCACAGCAGCTTTTATATTTGTTCAGTCCGAATGTGAGCCACGTTGTTTTAGGAATAATTTGTATTTTCATATGTCCAATTTTCTAGTGAGCAGGTTCACTTTCAATTTTCAGGTCCAAAGTAAACATTTATTGAAAAAACCCTCAAATGTTGCCTTTTTTTCTTATCCTGTTTGCTGATGTGTTTTTCCCTGATCTGCTGCTGTTTTGGTGCTGTATTTGCTTCTTGTATTTTACAATCTTAGCAAGTCAAGCATTGTCTAGTGCAGGGGTGGGCTGAAAGTGGAGCTCCTGAAGTTTTGGATTTCAGCTCCCAGCATTCTTAACTATTTGCCATGCTGGCAGGGCCTTCTTATGCTGCAATTATCCAAAAATCACCAAAAGAAAACGTTTTTGATGCTGCTGAAAACGTTAACAAAGAGTGTTCTAGCGTTTGAGTTAGCCCTGTTAGTAATGTATTTACTCTCTTTCATCACTGTTGCTGGAGGCCCAAGTGGGGATGGCAGCTTGGGGTGGCTTTTACCAGCTTTGGCTGGTTTGCCAGCTACAGCCTCTCCTGGACAGGGATAGCTTTGCCACAGTGGTACAGGCATTAGTAGCCTCAAGACTGGATTAATGCAACACACTATGTGGGGCTGCCCTTAAGGCTTCTCCAGAAGCTGGAGCTAGTACAGAATGCAGCAGCTGGTCTGTTGTCAAAAACTAGCTCTTTTTAGCATGTAACTCCTTTGCTGAGGGACTGCCTATTCATTACCGGGCAAGGTTTAAGGATATGGTACTAGTGTATAAAGTCCTAAACAACTTGGGCCCAGGATACCCAAGAAAGCGCCTCTTCCTTATCAACCTGCCCGGTCACTGAGGTCATCAGATGGCGTGCTTCTGGTAATCCCGCATGGACCTATGACCTGATTAGAGTTCACCTGGAGAAAAGCCTTCAGTGTGATAGCCCCCTTTCTATGGAATTTCCTTCCTCTGGAGTCAAGCTGGTGCCAACATTGTGTTGTTGTCATCTTTATTTCAGGAAGCCTTCCTTGAGTGACTAGCCATGCTTTTTACTGCAATTCTGTTTTAAAAATAACTATTTTTCAATATGGTATTTTTCTATCTTTTATTTCACTACTCCAGAATATATTTATATATGGAACAGCATATAAATGTTGTAAATAAAGAATGTAAGTTTTTAAAAAAATAATAGTAATTTTATTAATATATACAGTTTTACATTAGATGATTCGTATACAGAATATAAACAAAAGAAAAGAAATCACCTGAGAGTTGTCATCTACTAAAATATTACTAGAGTTTAACTGTAGGAGTTCATTGCAATCAAATCTTAGTCTGTATATCTTTCGTTCACATCCGATAGCAGATCTTTAACTGACACCCCCCCCAAAAAAAAACCAGGATGAAGGTTGCTTAGCTTTCAAAATTAAGAGTAATAAAAAAACCCACATCAATAAATTTTTAAATTAACAAAGATATAAAGTGGTGCCGATTGGTCAAGCTATAACAGAGAGAAACACTTAAACCAAGCGATATCTAAATTATATGTATCTTTCATATAAACAATGAAAGGGTACCAGGCATTGAAAAAACAAGCAGTTTTTAGACTTCCGTCTCTCAAGCGAACATATTCGGTTAACTTGGTCATTTCTGCTAGTTTTCGACTTTGCATAGCCATTCTTTTAGTGTGGAGATAACATTACTCCTCCAGTTTCTGGCAACCAAAATCCTGGCAGCAATTAAGAGATTCTGAACCATTTCTCTATATATGGGGGTTATCTGATCCTTCACGTAACTAAGCAAGACTGTTAGAGAGACACAGGGTATAAAAATATGTGTAATTATAGATATTGCACTTACAATTTCCTCCCAGAAATGGTCAATTGGAGGGCACTCCCACCAAATATGCATAAAAATAGCTTGATCAGTTCCATATCACCAACACTGATCTTCACAGTTCTTGTAAATATGACTCAGTTGGTTAGAGGTCAGATGTAATGGTTCTCTTTCTTGTTAACACAAGGGGAGCATGCTGGCCTTGTAAGAATATTTTCTTCCAGATCTGTGATGTAATTGGATGGCCTATTGCTCTTTTTCATCTAGTTTTGAAGCTGTTACCCTTGTTTTCATCTCTCACTATAATTAACAAATAAATCTGTGATAACAATCCTTTCCATTTCTTCCTTTCATAAATTAGTTGTTCAAAAGGAATTAGATCTGCATTTAGCATGGTGTTACGAATGTTAGAATTTATGTAGGATCTTAATTGGTTATATTGGAGCCAAAGATGGACCTGTCCTATTTTGTGTGTAAGATCATTTAAGGAAATGCATGTATAATTTTTCACCACTTGAATGAATCTATAGACTTTGTGTCTAATCCAGTTGGAAACTCAGACAGACTGAAAGCCAATATCAGTTTTTAATGTTTTTGTTACCAGTGCTAGAAAAACAAAAACCATGACAATTCTAGAATAACTTTGATTTGGAATTGAATAAAAAGAAAAATGGAAAATAGTGGGATTTTTAAAGCACCGTATGTCTATCAAATGTAAGGAGTGTAATCCTTTGAAAAAAACTAGATGGAAGGGTATTGGTAGATTCCTTTGACTTATTTTTCTATCTTGAGCAGCATTTACTACTCCATTGAAATCACCTCCAAAAATCACTTCACCCTCAACAAACTCTAAGATTTCCTCAAAAAGCTCATGATAGAATAAATCTTGCTTCTGATTAGGTGCATATAAGTTAATCAGTGTTATTTTCTTATTCATCAGATTCCCTTTCAGCATAATATATCTTCCCTCTACATCTTTCTTTTGGGCAGTTACTTCAAAAAGAATGTTAGATTTGATACAAATTGCCACTCCTTTAGTTTTAGTGGCTGCACATGCAGCATAAATACTCCCAACACCTAATTGACCCAGATATTTTCCATGCTGTGCCTTAATACAGGTTTCTTGAAGGAAAACTACTTCTCTTGTTTTTAAAAATGAGCTATTTTCCTCTTTTTAACATTGCTGTTAAGACCTTTAACATTAAGGCTTAAAAAGATATTTTATTCATCGCAAATCAATTCTTTCAACAGGCCAGTTATTACAAGCTATATAACCTTTTGTTCTCAAAATTTCGTATCGTTACACAATAAAGACAGAGGAGGGAAATGGTTATTTCTCTATATTGGAAACCTTATAGCTCACTGTTAAGGATTCTCTTCTTTGTATATATGGGGACGCAGGATTCTTGGTTTCATCTATAGATGTCTCTATTTGTGAATTCCTTCCTTTTACTAAACTTGTAATTCATCATTTAGTACATTTGCTTCAACGTCTTCAGAGTCTAATGTATTCATAAATAGAAGAGCTTCATCTTTAGTTTTAATAACAATCCATTTCTGATTATATCTAAACACTAATCTAAAGGAAGCCCCACCTATATTGGATATTATCTTTGGTCAGTCTGTCAGTGAGAAATTTTAACTCACACTGTTTTTTAAGAGTTATAGGGGACAAGTCAGCTAGGAATCTTAATTGATTACCATCTATCTTGAAACCAGGGTTATCTCTTACCATTCTTAATATCAAGTCGCTTGAACTCGTGGTTTGGAAGGTCACCAAAATGTCTCTGTCCAGGTTTTTTTTTAAAGCCACAATAGAATTAATTCGATATGCATTATTAATTAAAATATTATTTGATTCTGAACCCAATATAGATGCAAACAGGTCTTCGAGATAAGCAATTAAATTTTCTCCTTCAGCTTTCTCTGTCAAACCTCTGATTTTTAAATTAGTTTTCTTCTATTTTTGTTATCTAAAGTCTCTACTTGCTCTTCTAATAGAGAAGTTTCCTTAGATGTACTTTCAACAGAAGCTTCACATATTTTTAAATTAGACTGAAACTTTTGGACTTCTTTATTCAAATTGATTTGAGCTTCCTGAGTTCCCTCAATCTGATTAACTTTCTGTAACAGCTGCTCATTATCCAGTTTTAGTTGTTCATACTTTTGTTCCTGGTTTTGAAATCTATTCTAAATATCACTTTTGATGTCATCTTATCTTCAAATACTTTCAAAGCATCATTTTAAATTCAGTGGCAAATTTTTTTCCTAATATCTTCTGCATTTAGAATCATATTCTCCATTTCCACAGACTCTTTTTTTTTATGCTGTCATGTGGACATACTTCAGATTATCTATACTCTCTTCAGAGACCAGCAATTAAATAATATTAGATCATTGGTCAAGTCAAAAACAATAGAATTCATTCAAAGTTTGTTAGAAATGTAGGTTTCGATTTCATAAAAATTATATAACAGTTCATTAGACAATTCTGAAATGTTAATGGTATGTTCAGACTTCAGCTGGAATACGAACCTTCCTATTATGTTAATAGGGGGAGAGAAGGGGGAGAGAAAGGTACCGCAGCAGCCCAGATGAATTTACAAATTGATTAATTCTAAAATGTGACAAAAACTTAAAGAAAAGGAGTACCTATAGTTCAAGTAAGTCTACCAGGTTACTTGTTGATTCAAAGACAGGATTTCTCCAAGTTTTGAAAGAGAGAGAATATTAAATCTTCAGATCATCAAAGCATAATAATGAGTATATTCTTTCTTCAGGTGTTAATCAAGCTTAAATGCACTAGCAGTATATCAGCCAAAGATTCAATCGGGGCCTCAAATGCTGTGGATTCTCCAGCTCAAGTTCTCACCCCACACTGGAACCTTTACATCAGCTGACTTTTCATGGCTTCTCTCAGAAAGCTTCTCCTTCCAAACAGCTCCAACTCCACCCTCCCAGCTCCACTACAGAGCGAGGGCTCCAATCCTGCAGATGGCTCAGTTCAGGAGGTTGCAGTTGGTAGAGCACATATAAAGAACTCTTGACTTGTTGTTTCTCACCCCACCAATAAAGAGTGTAATTGTAAAGAAATAAATCATGTCTACTTTGGCCCTTACAAAACTACTACAATGAAATATGATAAACACTATTTTTTCCGCACTTTAATGTTAGGTTTTTCAAGGAACTGATGGGCAGCTTAAAGAAAGGTATCAAAACCATCAGAAAACTGTTAAAGAAAAGGAGAGGAGATTAATGGAGTGTCAAAGAGAGTTGGAGAGAGCAAATAAAGAATGTCAAAGATTCAACACAGAAAAATCAGAACTGTTGGTTGAACAAGGTACTGTGGTCAATTTGTTTTAAATATTTAATAGTATCAGTACAAACACTCCAGATGTAAAAGACCTACACAACATCACTAGTCCAGTTAAATACAAAATTTATAGTAATTGATTTTGCCAATTGATCTTACAAAACAACCATAGCAATTACAAGCAGTCGGCCAATATATCAAAACAACTATTATCAGTTATGCTGGTCATTCACAGCTATATCTGTTATGCTACTCAGTCTATGGAACCCCTGTGTGTTTCCATTTTGACTATATAAAGTCTTCATCAGGTACTTCTGTAGATATAACGTGTTTAGTAACAATTTACAGTAACTGATGATGTCGAAAAATAATAATTTCACTTCCTGAGTGGAAAAATTCTTTCAATAGTATATTGATCATGAAAGGCAAAGTAGCCTCCTTTATTTGGCTGACTGCTTATAATTGGTATGGTTGTTTTGCAAAACCAATTGGCATAATTGTACCTCTAATTATTATACATTTTGTATTGAACTGGTTTAGAGATGTTTTGTAGGTCTCTTATACCCGGAGTTTTTGTATTGATCCTGTTATTGAGGACCTTTTCATTTCTGTTTTGTATAGTTAAACATTTAATATACATTTGAAAAAAAGCATATGAGAAATTAATATACTTTCCTTCGATTGCATATCAAAATTTGTTCACACACTAGATTTCTGTGGCTCATTACTTTGATCCTTCATGCCAATTATACACATTTAATCAAGAATATCATCCAGTTATCTAACGATTAGAGCAGGACTGGCCAACTGGTAGTCTGTGGGCTGGATTGTGCTTCCAGCATCACTTTATCTGGCTTCACCAAATTTTAATTAAGATTTGGTTAGAAAAAAACACACACACTTCCCACACTTTAGCTTGTAGGGGAGAAATGGCATGTTATCAAGTTGCAAGAGAGAACATAATTATGTGTCTCTTTGGATTTTCTGTGTCATATCAATGTAAGCCTCATGTTTAAGAATTCTTAAAAAAAAAAAAAAACAGCCACTGGTTAGCCAGTCACATTCTTCAAAATGCTTTATTCTAAGTTTGAAGCAAAGTTGGCCTTGCTATTTTTGATTGGTGAGTAGCTGACCAAATATTTTTCTAAAATAAAGTATAACAGGTAAGATTAGGAATTGAAACACAAAATAAATGGACCCATACTGCAGTTTGAGGACTTTGAAAGCAAGGTTGCAAACAAATCTATAAAACTTCACTAGATCACAAAACTACTAACATGCTTGCCCCCACACAGCAGATCCTTTAATCTTGTACCCTTTAAGCAAGGATGGGCAACATGCAGCTGGTATTTGTGCAGCTCATGAGTCTGAGGGAGCCCCACCCATTTTCCCCTGCTGCGGAGCTGTCAGCTGGGCTGTAGGGAAAAGACCAGTGATCCTGGTCAGAATTGCTGGAGCCAGGAGTAGGCTTTGGCCTTCCCCTTCCTCATGAGCTCCAAAGCAGCTGTGACCTCTGCTTCACTGCTGCTAATGGTGGTGGGAAGTAGCAATCCAGATCCGGGATAGGAGGAGGCTTTAGCCTTCTCCCCCAGAGACCATCACCCCTGTGTGTGCACATGTGTGCATGGCCCCTGACCCACCACCCAGCACCTCATGGGGCCCTCAGGGCCAAAAAGGTTGCCCAGCCCTGCCTTAAAGCAAAACCATGCTTTAAAAAAACTTTTCTGTTAAACTCAGAAATGCTTATTTCTGAATAAACATGCTTTGAATCAGACCGAAAGGAAGAAGGAACCAAAATGGAGGGGAAAATATTTAGCATTCCTACCTAGAGGCAATTTACTTATTTTATTATTCTCAATATTTATAGGCTGCCTTCCAGGGCTATCTCTTTTGTGGCAGTTCATAATATATTAAGACACAAAATTCAATCTATAAATCATACACTAAAAATTCACCCCCAGTAACCAGGTAAATAGTAATTGTTCTATTTCAGATTAGTTTGAAACTTTTTAGCATTGAAAATGAATGTGTTTATGTATTCAAACCTCATTGTTTCTGTTTCTGTGAAGGTCGTCTCCAGTTGCAAGCAGATCGTCACCAACAGCATATTAAAACCAGGGATTCATTAATTCAGTCTTTGGCAGCTCAGTTGGAACTGGAGGGATTTGAAAGAGCACCTTTTAATGAAAGGCAAATCAACAATTTTCACAGGCTTGTGAAAGAAAGACAGGACAAAGACATGGAAACTGCTAATCAGTTGATGGTAAATATTTATGTTCCCACATTTTCTAAAAGCTCAGTTAAAGTAAAATAGAAAAAGATGATCCCATTCTAAATCTGTAGAGACATTAGGGTGCAAACACACACACATTTACTTCAGAGCAATTTTGAGTGAGTTTTAGATTGGAGCATTAGAATGAACTTTTGTGTGGGTTTTCTGTCTTAACAGCAATTGGTAACCAGTAGAATTGGTTGGTGAGATGTGGGCTTAAAGCAAGTTATAATGATTGCTTTATGTTTGACAGAGGTAATGAGGAGTAGCCACTACCAGGATGAAATTCAAATTTTATTGTATTTTTTCCATCTGCCCAGTATATTTCCAAAAAGGTGAAAAATTCCTGGTATCACTTTGAAATAGTAAAAAATAAGGAAATGTTCTGCTCATACTAAATATGCAACACAAATATTTACCTGGGTAGGAATGAAAATCTCCCCCATGCTGATCCAGTATTCTACTTGTGCATGAAATTTAAATGGTGAACTTATACCACTTGAGTTTACAGGTGGGGAATTTTTAATGTTCTCTCTCTCTCTCTCCCCCACCCTGGTCAGAAACATACACATACAGATACGAGCATCAAAAACAAACTGGTACATGAGGAAGAGATTTCTGTCCAGTTCTCTCACTGCTTTTAGTTTTCTACTTGGATTTCCCCCCCTTTTTATATATGAAATGTTCAAAAATGTGTTCCTCTCCTACAGTTGAAGTGGTACCGTCCATTCTTCTACTTCAGTACTCTATCACCTCATTCCTACTTCATCTTTGCATGCTTAAACCAAATATAAAATGTTTAAAAGGGAGGTAGTATATTTGGGATTCTCACCATGGATTAAACCTAAAAGGTCCACATCTCAGATAGAAGGATTGTAAACCAGCCTATTTGACACGTTATTTTCTATGTGCAGAGGAAGACTGAAACACAACACCCTTGCCGGTAGTCTGAAATAATAGTTCAGGAAGAAGGTATTCTGTGTATTTCTAAACATGTAGTTTGCACATTCCTAATCATTCTCTCCACAAACCAAGGCCACTTCAAGATTGTGAAAGCGGGAACTATGGCAGTCTAACAAAATCTCACTCCATTTGTTTACCGGCTTTCTGTGCTGGCTTGCTGGCTGTTGTTGTTATTTATTTATTTATTACAGTTCTATAATGCCCAATAGCTGAAGCTCTTTGGGTGGTTCACAAAAATTTGTGAAGCAGTCTTCATGTTCCAGGTTTCAAAGGGGAGAGGCAAAATACCTTTTTGCCTAGGCCTTTAGAAAGAGATGTTTATCTCTAATGGCTGTTCGCAAAATTGGTTGTGACACATATTTCTGCACAGGACGGGATGGAGGTATTACATGAGCATTTTTCTTTTTCCTTATTGGATAAGGGACTTGCAGCAGAATATAACGGAGTGTATTTAGCTCATCTAGAGCACATTTAATTGCATCTAGGTCTTGTTGATTTTGTGGGACTAACAATTAAAGTATGCTTTGGATGAGAATCCTTTGTGTAAATAAATTTCATGGCTCTTACAGAGAGAATTTGGTGAGAAGGAAACATTGAAGCAGAAGCAACTAGATGAAATACGAGATAAAAAAACTGGACTTGAAAGAACCATTGACCTAAAATCAGACATTCAAAATAAGAAGCAGCTTGAAGTAAAGAACCTGAAACATGAGTTACATCAGCTTGAAGGGTCCTCAGATAGACTCCTGGAACTGGATCAGGAGCTGTCCAAAGCGGTAAGATCTGAATTTTTGTCAATCAAGTTTTGTATGTGTAATAATTAACATCTAAAAATGCCTTGATCAATCAATAACATTCCCTTTGTTCTTCCAAGTATCTCATATATTATTGGAAGTCCAAGCCCTAACTGTGTGGAGCCTGTCCACAGCTAGGCAGAGGGGTTGTGCCTGTCTGAGATCTGTAGAAGCCGCATAGCATTGGGGTCCTCTTAGGATCTTTGTACATTTGATTATTGACATATGATTACCTTTTCATCAGGAGGAGCATTCAGCCATGTGCAGTCTGAAATAGTACAACTCAGACTTCCATGTACAGTATCAGTGAGAAATAGAACTAAAGGTTAAGAAAGGACGTCTTCAGCAGCTACAAAAAGTATCTTGTATCAGTTGCTAGTACGGTTGTTCATTCGGTGTATGACTTACCAGTTTTGATAGCCTTTTACATTTGTTAGAATATGTGTTCCTAACAGATATTAAAAAACCCGGCTTACTTGTATTTCTCTGTTTAGAAACATGAACTAGATGAAACTGAGAAGAACTGTAATGTTGAAGCACTAGACATGGAAATACAAGGGCTGCAAAGAGAGAAAGCGAATTTGGATAGTTCTCTTCGGAAACTGGATAAAGAAATGGAGCAGTTGAACTTGAATACTACAATAATTACCCAAATGGACATGCTGAAGAAAGATAAAGTAATGTATTTTCTCTAACATTGCTGATATGCTAGAACGCACAGAATATATCAAGTGTTGTGTTAATATAATGGTTGGTTCAAATATAATGCCAAATCTATGCTTTGGCACTATGTGGTTTGCCTCAGTCTTAGCATGCAAGGGAAGAAAGGCGTGAACTAGCCTGAAGTTTAGCATTATGTCTGAATACTTGTTTATTAAATATTCTGAAACTAATTTTGTAACTGCTAAACAAAAACAAAACCTATTTGTAGGTATCTTTTTTTTAAAGGCTGACAAAGAAGAACAAATCAGAAAAATAAAATCCAGGCACAATGAAGAGTTAATCTCCTTGATGGGATATTTTCCAAACAAAAAACAGCTTGAAGATTGGCTTCACTCTAAAAATAAAGAAATTAATCAGACAAGAGACAAACATGCTAAGCTCAAGTAAGTTTCGTTCAATTGAAATGTACATAAATTTTGCTGCAATGGTGGGGTGATTTGTATTCATTGAATGCCTTTTTCAGCTTTCTGTTTATTAGCACAGGGCACAACCTGCTAAGTATTGCCACTAAGGAACCTGTGCTTATTGCAATAACTGCTATTTAAATGAATAATTATGCATGGTGGTTTGTATCCAAAAATTATTTATTTAAAACATTTTTAATCTTTCTTTTTCATTACATATACATCCAATTATTGTAAACAAGTATGCAAAAAGTAAAATATCAAAAGTTATCCAGCTGCATTCATAACCCTGTTTTTTAAAAGGCTATACCTGAAAATGTTAAGTCACAGCTGCCTGCTGAAAGACAAGGAGTAATGGGATAAGGCTACCTTCTTTAGGCAGAGGGTGCAAGTCGGGTGAACATCCAAAATGTGCACAAAAAGGGAGAGAAGTCTCAGGATGCTATAGAAAGTTTTATTATACAAAAGCGCAACGTGTTTTAGGCTCTTGTTTTTTAGGCCTTCTTCAGTGAGTTATAATGTCTGCAGAAATTATTAACAACAAATCAATCTAATCTGAAAATGACTAGGGCATGAATGACTTTGGCCAAAAATTTATAGTATATCATTTTACTTTACTGTATTCTTTACAGTATTCACAGGAATTAGGACTATTACTCATTCTATGCTGTAGTGTGTAAGAGGCAATTAATGCCTTGCCACAATCTGCTCAGATGGCAGTGGTACCTGGGTAAGGGTGGCAATATGGAGCAGGGCCTTTGCATATGAACTCAAAGGTCAGGCAGGCTTACATGAATGGGAGCAGTTCTAAATATACTCTGGTACCTAGCTGTTTCAAGCTTTAGTAGTCAGAACAGGACTTTGAGGGAGACAAACAGACAAAATCAGGAGAGAAGGTGGCAGGAAGTGAGGGAGACAGATTTTGGAGAGGGTGGTATGACAGAGATGGAAACATTCCAGAGAAAAAGAGATTCTTCTATGGTTTGCTGTTTGGGTAGCTGAATGATGGAGGAAGGAAGGGGTTGTGTGCATTGAAATTTACCAGTATTCTAGTTGTTGGAAGTCTTTGTCACTTATTTATGCAATTATGAATGTGCAGTTCTTGGAATTTTTCTTGTATAATTGTGTCTTGATCCATGTGTAATTTGTTTCACTGGCAAGTAATGCATTATTTTAAACTAGAGGTGCAAAACCTCAGGACTGGGGCTCAGTTCTCGCCCTCACAAGGTCCAAATCCAGCCCTTGTGGGCTTCTCAGAAGGCCACGTTATCATTTGTAAATTAACCTAGTAAGCTTTTCAAATAACTATAAATAATAATACTTGTCAGTGACTAGGATCTCTCTCTCTTTCTCTCTCTCCTGGCCTGAATATGACACATTGGTCAGGATGACTGAACAGTTACTTTTCCAGGTTGAGGAAGGCTCTGTGATGGTGGCGTTGTGATGTCATGTTCCTGTTGAGATCATACTGTAGGCTCATACACTGCCTCCCCTTCCTTATTGCATAATGTTTCCTTCTTCTCTAAAGTCCAAAGCATGATTTAAAATGGGTTTGAAACCATAGTTTGAAGCTAGCACTAATCATCACTACCTGATTCAGACATCATGGAAACGTATGGTTAAAGCAACATGGAAATTAACGAGAATATTGGTGAGCTAAGGTAGAAGGGCAAGTGCATAAATCCAAGGTGCATTCCCAGTTATCCAAATTATGGTTTATATGATTTTATCTGAACAAAGCCAGTTTGAGAATCTTGCCTTAAAGCCTTGCACACATGCTCAGAATGCTCTAAGTAATGACAACAACAACAAAAATGACCACTTTTAACTGATGTATATCATCTGGCAAGCAAATGCTTCCATCTAGCCTGCAGGCTGACAAGCTTACGGTTACAACTCTTTAGGGCACATTTCTATGGGATGTGCTCTGACTACTCTTAAGCCTCTGAACTCAGAGGCTTGCAAGAATCCTATGCATTTAAGCTAAACGGGTGATTTCACCCCTGAGGAAATTTGAGGGGAGTAGACTGGGGCAGCCATAGCATTTGTCATGCTCTGGTCCCTACTCTGCCCCCAGGAATGCTCCCTTTTCCCTGTTTCCCGTGCTGCATTTTTCAAGTGCAGAGATGTAGAAAGCGCAGTTCTCTCTGTGCCGGCTCCAATGGGGAGTGGACTGGGAACGCTGTTTCCTGGCTCCCAGCTTGAAGCCCTGTCTATGAGCTCAGAGCCAGGAAACCGAACAATCCCATTTTCTGTCAGTTGCATAGGATTGCTTCATTATTTTACATTGTATGAAAAAGGTAGCATATTCAAAGAACCCAAAAATTCAGCCACTTAGTTAAAGTTAAATTGCCCATGCACTTTCTTTTTTAAATCTCATTTCTGATTATAACAATACTTATGTTTCAGCAAAGAACTTGTTTCAGCAGAGCAAAACAAAAACCATATTAGTACTGAACTAAGGAAAAAAGAGGAGCAATTATCCAGTTATGAAGAAAAACTTTTTGATGTTTGTGGAAGCCAGGATTTTGAAAGTGACCTCTACAAACTTCAGGATGAAATCGAAAAAACGTCTAAGAAGCGAGGCAAGTTCATCCAACTCCCTTTCCACTCCGCTATAGTTTTTTTTGTAAAGTTGTTTTTTATTTTTAAATTATGTTGGATGTTGATGACTGTATTGTCCTATTTTGTATCTTATTTACACTTTCCCTTTCTATAATTATAATAAAGGCAGCTATTTGTTAACATGAAAATGGTTAGTGTGAAATTGAAATTATACCTCAAGTCTTTCCTGTACAAATCTTAAATGCTTTGGACTTCCACTTGCATTATGCTTTTTTGTTTTGTTCTACATTGAAACATCTGCCACACGTCCTTTTACTTCAGTTGATCAGTAATGCACACTGTGATGCATCCCTATTCCTAGCTCCAGGACAGAATGGTCCCACCCCAAGTTAGGGTATTTTCTATATGTTAGCACAAAGACTGAGGGTCTCAGCATAGCAGTTTGTAAGATCACCTTGCCCCAAAGGATTTGTGAGGTGTCTACACAGATACCATTAGGCAGAGTTGTGCCTCTGCTGTTTTGCAGTTGGATTTATTGGGCCTGTTCAGATGACACTTCAGGGACTGTGGTTAGCAAAACTGTGGTTCTCTGGGGTTAGCACTAACCACAAGCTGTGCTGTCACACACAACACTTTAAGCCATGGTTAGAGCCGCTAACCCTGCTGCAAACAGTCCGACTGGGGTTAGAAAGTGACTAGGGTTTAGCAAAACGCATTGCACACAACACCTTAAACCGTTCTGCTTAACCAAAAGCCTTAACCAGCAGAGTTTAAGGTAATCTCTGAACAGGCACATTGAATTGCCCTTTTAAAACAGTTGGATGTATCGAATTGGTATTTTTGCTGCTGTTTGCTTCTTGTTTTTGTTTTTATTTGTTTTTTAATATTCGCTTTATGTTTTTATTTTAGCTTTGACTTTATATTTGTTGACTTGATTCTAAGCTGCTTTGGAGGCTTTTTAGTGGATAAGGAACATAAGTATTAGAAAATACAAGTTTAATCTCTCCCTCATTGCCGTGATCGATGAATTTGATAAATGATGCTACCTTAACAATATAATTTTGATGATTTTTTTCTCTCTTTAAAACAGCCATGCTTGCTGGAGCCACAGCAGTTTATTCGCAGTTCATCACACAATTAACAGATGAAAAAGAATCATGTTGTCCAGTTTGTCAGAGGGTCTTCCAATCAGAGGTAGAACTGCAGGAAGTAATAGATGATCTTCAGGCCAAGCTGCGGCGTGCTCCAGACACACTGAAGACAACAGAGTCTGAGTTAAAAAGGAGAGAGAAAAAACGTGATGAAATGATGTCGCTTAAACCTGTCAGGTGAGGCAAAAGTTGTAGAAATATATTCTATAAGACAGGTGAACAGACTTTTCAATGCATACAGCTATTTTAAAATCACTATTAAAATTTTAAAATGGGCTTTCTATGTGTTGGGAAGGGGCTTTTATATACTTTTATTTATAATATTTATATGCTGCATAAATATAAGATTTATGCAGCATCTATGGTCTCCAAAGTGGTTTCCAAAATAAGATAATATAATGATTTGGATCCTGAGTTGCCCTTCTATGAAGAGAAGGCACTGCAATCAAACAGAGGCTCCAGCTGGAAGAAGGGGAAGAGGAGAGGTCTTTTCGTTGTTGAAGGGGGAGAGGAGGGATTTTGTTGTTGTTGTTGTTGTTGTTCATGTGCTCTCCCCTCCATGTGCTACATTCCATGCTGCTCTGGAGGGTCCGCAGTCATCCTGAGCAGATTTTTGAACAGCACACAGTGAAAGGGAAACTAGGAGTATTGCACTCACAGGAAGTTAAGGGTACAAGCCAATAATATCCAAAAGAAACATAATCGCAATAGCCAAATATAAAACAACATTAGACAAAATAACAGCATCAAAACAGAATGTTTTAAAATAGTGGGTAGATAGCATTAAAATCTTGTCTAAACTGGATAGTTTTCACAGTCCTCCTAAAGCTGGGATGCAGAACCTCTTTTAGCCCAAGCAGCAAATTCCATTTTGGAGAGGCTCTTGAGGGCTGCATTCCAGTGGTCGGAGGCAACAGAGGCAACAGAGGCAGGGCCAAAATACAAGAAATAATGGCATATTTTCACTTAAAGCTCTTACTGCCATTAACTAAAGCCTTACGGGAGAGGCATTTCAACCTTTCAGAATGGTGAAAAACTGCACAAAAGCTGGGAAACCACCAAACGATTGGTGGTTGAGGGGAAAGGAGATGGGGTCAGGGAAGGGACATAGACTTCTGGGGAACCCCAGAGGGTCGGAAGGAACCCCAGAAGGCTGGATTTAGCCCCTGGCCCTGAGGTTCAGCACCCCTGTCCTGAAGGTTGAAAGCATGGGGACCAAAGGGTTCCAGAGCCTCTGTCCCCTGAACTTAACAATTTCCACTGAAGAGTGCTGCAATGATCTTAGCAGGCAAACAGGATAATGTGGAAGCAGTGGTCCTTTAAATACTTTGGGCCACACATACAAAAACCCATATAAGTCTTTAAACGTTATAACCAGCACTCTGAATTGGGCTTGGAAATAAAACGGGAGTCAATGCTGATTTCAAAAACATTAAAACAATTAAGTTCTAAAGAGTATGGCAAAGAAAGCCACATATAAAGTGTGCTGCAATAAGCCAACCTAGATTTAAACAAAGCATATGCAGCAGTGGTCAGATCTGCCTTCCTCAGAAGGAGCCACAAGCTCCTGCATCAGCCAGAATTGTGCAAAAGCTTTCCTGCCCACAGTGGCATGACTGAACTGAGACACACTCCCAGGCTGCAAACTTGGTCTTCCAGAATGAGTGCTTCCCTAAGAATAGGCGATATAGTCATTCCCAGTTTGGCTTTCCTACTCACCAAAATCACTTCTGTCACGTCTGGATTAAAACTAAGCTTAGGGTTTGTCCACATTTAGCCTATTGAGCCTCCAGAAACAGATTCAGGGTCTCCATTGCTTCTCTGGAATCTGAAGGGAAGCCGAAAAAGAGTGCATGAAGAGATAATCAGGTTTTGGCAGGGCTACAATCACGAAGCTGTAAATTCTCCCAAGACCAGTTGCCCCATTGCATTTTACATATACACACTTAAATAAACACATGCTAGATGTGTGAATTTTGCAAACTAGGAATGGCTGTCCCAACATTTATTTTTGTTTTGGCTATAAAGGTTGAAGTAGGTCACGTTTGCCCAGCTCTAGGAATATATTTTGAGTTAAATATGTGCAATCCCTTACTATTCTTGTCATTTCATGATGGTAATGGAGATAATTTTTATTCACAGGGGCAGCAATATATAGTGACATTCTGTAATATACATGAGGTTTTTTTATGATTTACACATTAAGTTTAATTAAACACAAGTGAAGAGATATTCCACTTCTGAATCCAGGCACAGATATCTTTTTCTAATGAGCTGATTCTGTTGCTGTTGTAGAAGGAATTTATTTCTATGCATTTTATATTCCTTGCTAAGGCAAATGGTAACTGAACTCCAAGAAAAGGATATACCTGACTTAAGGAACAAGCTACAAACTCTCAACAGAGAGATTCAACGCCTTAAAGGTGATGTAGAAGAACAGGAAACTCTCTTGGGTACTATCATGCCTGAGGAAGAAAATGCCAAAGCATGTCTGCAAGATATTACATTTATGGAAAGGTATCAGGTAAGTGTACTGCACAGGTTAGGCTGCATATTAAAATATACACCCCCTTCCCATTACTCATGTGAAGAGGCAAAGCCATGTTCCTGCCCACCTCTTTTCCTGTACTTTAGTCAAGTAATGTGAAGGCGTCCTGAATTGGGCATAAGGAGGCATGCTTGGGTTCCATGTTCCCCCATTGCCCATGCAGTAAGTGCACCAAGCTATTATGGGAAAAAGAGGGTTCCATTATGCCCTATGGGGATCACTGTATGTGGGCATTTGCACCTGCAATGGACTCATTGGAGTCCAAAACACGATATCAAGCACTACAAGAATATCAGCATTTTCCTGCTTTTTTCCAGACTGATCTAAGAGATGTTGAGCGAAAAATTGCACAGCAGGCTACTAAGTTACAGGGAGTGGATTTAGGTCGAACTCTTCTACAAGTGAGCCAGGAAAAGCAAGAGAGAAAACATGAGTGGGACACAGGTAACCAGATATAAAAATGTGCTAAACTACTTCCATAACTGAGGCTCTGAAATCTATTTCTGTATTTCCTACATGGGTATGAAAAAAGCACACACTGGCCTTGTTCACACATGATGCTAATCCTTAGTAAGGGATGAATTCTGGGTTGTTGTGATGTCCGAATGTAGCCATGGTAACAAACCATGATTTGTTAAACACAAGCAACCCATTATTTGTTGTTGGGTTGTTAACTTTCAGTTGTTTAAACCATGGATTGTCATTATGTGGTAAGCCAGCGCCGTGGGTTCATGGGTTGTTTCACCATGCTACACAGTCCGTGGGCAAGAGCAGTCAAAAACCCCAGCCTCTACATGCCAGTACTGCAGTGGCATAAAGGCATTTGGGATGCAGGGAGAGAGTGGGTGGAGGAGGGAAACAACCAACACAGGAATTGAGAAAACAAGCCATGGTTTGTTCAATAGTTTGCCAGACAAACCTGGGTAGGGCAACACATTATAGGTTAAATAAATAAACCATGGGATAGCATTATGTGAGAACCTGGCCATTGGCTATATGTTCAGATGTAGAAATGCAATTCCCTACCATTTGTTAGTATTCCTAGGAGAAGATGGATTTAAAAATGGCTAATAACCACCACTTGAGCATCTTGAAAACCACATATTTCCAAAGAATAGGAAAAAGTGTAGTCATCCAATTTTTCAAGCAAAATAATCACATTTTAGGGGACTGCCATTTGTGTTAAAAGTGGCTATATTAAATTAAACATATTTATGATTAAAAGAGAACTATTAAAGCCAAAAACCTTATATTTACTTGTGAAAGTGACCATCTTGATTACTAGCAATTTGGAGTTTCTCAACTCAAACAAAGGGATTCTCCCTTATCAGCCCATGTTTCCTTAATATTTTAAAATAAAATCTGCCTAGTTTTTTCATTTAATTTTTTACATAGAGAGCAACTTTCTGCAACAAACCTTCTCTTAGTGTTTATGTGCATCTATATCTTACATAATTATCTATACTGTGAACAAGAAAAAGTCCTCATGTCATGTAAAACTCATTATCTGGAGCCTACCTCATTTCAGCTGAATGTAAGAATTTAGCTTCACCATAACTGTTATGTTAAGAAGCCACTTATTAGCTCTGGAGACATATTTGCCCCCAAAGATTTTTGCTAGCACTAATGTGGCAAATGTTAAATGTTTGCAGGTCTATGGTCTTTAGTTCTGGTCTCCGCTGTGATAAATCACAATAGTATCAGTACCACTAGTAACTAGTAGTAGTACGGTAACTATCAGTACCGTACTACTACTAGAAACACAAGTCCACCAGGTATATTTGTGCTCATGTGATACCTTGTTTTTCATTTTGAGCAAAGTAAAATTATATCTTCTATCGTTGATAGTACTGCAGATAAGATTTCATCTGGCTAAGATGAAAATTGTATTTTGACACTCTAGTTTACTGTAATGTACATCCCTTTAATTATACGTGCAGTTATGGGCAAAATTGAATTGAAGCAAACTCTTAAACAAGACCAGCAAAATCAAGTCCAGTATCTAAAGAGTACAGTGAATGAGCTTAAAACAGAGAAACTTCAGATTTCCAGTCGCATGCAACGTCGACAGCAGCTGGAAGAGCAAACTGTGGAGCTGACTACAGAGGTGCAGTCCTTGAACAGAGAGATCAAGGTAAGATAAATTACTTATATTGATGCTAACATGGGTTGTTCTCCCCTGCCCCAAGTGTGTTTTAATTTTGTTGAGCTTCAAATTCTGCCGAATCATAAAAAAGACTGTAATGTGCATGCATAAAGAAGGCAAAGACAAACTTCTAAATCATAATGGACACAAAGGTGGTTTCTTTTTCAGGAAGCAAAGGAGCAGATATTTCCTTTGGAAACAACTTTGGAAAAACTGCAACAAGAGAAAGAAGAGTTAATGAACAAAAAGAACACAAGTTACAAAGCGACACAAGAGAAGGTGAAGACTGCCTATTCTCAGTTGGTTTGGTAAAATACTGCTTCTTATAAGCAAGGGTGTATACAGTTCCTGGTTAGAGCTCTATCTTGTAATGAATTTTGGTGGCCGCAAACAATTTGAAGACACTCAAAATTAGGCAGAATTGATTAGATAAGAATGAAATTTAACATCTTCCTAGCCTAGAGATCAGAGGGCACGTTTGGGAACTTAGTAATAGCATTTTAAGATTTGCTTTTGAACTGAGCTTAACATCTTTTAGTTTGGGGATGTAGAACCTCTTTCAGGGAAAAGGGCCAGGGCTGCAACAAAAAATACTAACATATTTTAGCTTAAAGCCCTTACTGTCAGTAATTTAGGCTTAGGAGAAGCATTTCAACCTTTTAGAATGGGGAAAAACTGCACAAAAGCAATAGAGCCACAAGATGACCAGTGGTTGGGGGAAAGGGGGTGGGGCAAGGGAAAGGGCTTGTAGGGAACTCCAGAGGGCTGGATTTGGCCCTTAGGCCTTTGGTCCCTACATCCCTGTTCTAGCAGTTACCCAAATCAGGTGGAATTATACCATTGGCTTTAATAGACTGTGAATGGAATTCCGTGTGTATACACCATTTAATGAACACTACTCATATACATAAATATTGTGCGAATAATCTTGGCCTGAAAACATTTTGAGCAGTTATATAATAATTGAGCAGATACATAAAAGCAACAGTTTCAAAGATTGGAATGTGTGACTTCAGAGAGGAAACATACCAGAAATGAGGGACTAGTTGAAAGGAAGTTGAAAGGGGAAAGCCAAGAAGGTCAAATTTCTTTGAAATGCATGAAGGTTATTTAAAGCTGCAATCATTAAGAAGAATAACAATTGCTTTAAATACATTAAAAGTGGTGGGGGACCAAACCCTAATTCGGGGAGGCAGTCTGACCTTTAGACAACAAGGCAGGGAAAGATGTACTAAAGGGGGTTTAGGAAGGTTGCAGAGAAGCTTTTAAATGTGCACACTTGTGCAAGACCCCAGAAGAAGAAGAAGATGAAGATGATGAAGAAGAAGATGAAGAAGAAGAAGATGATGATGATGATGATGATTGTGAATGCGTTTGGAACGCTTTGGTGTCCTTTCAGGACGGGGTTTCCGCTGCTCTTGCTGGGCAGCTCTCTAGCTGTTCCTCGTGGTCTTTGTGCATCACACATACGGGCTCAGCACTTGCATGGAGACTCATTTTGGGAACTTTCCATAGCTGAGCGTCTTTTGGCAGAAACCTTCCCCCACCGTCCTACTGCGCATGTCCAGGAAGGTTCCCGCCCAATCCCTTAGTTCTTTGCCATTGCGGTTACCTCATGAGGAACTTGTTCTAGCTGTGTTTGTTCTAGCTGAGATCTCTTCCCTTTTACTCTAAAATCTTTTTTTTTTTTGCTCTACCTTGCTTCGTTTTCCAGTGGGGAAAATTCTTCTGGCTTTTTCTTTGCTCTCGCGATCTGTGATCGCACCTCGGCCTCAGGGCGCATGGCCTTTTGGGCACCGTTTAGAAAGTTCCCGTTGTGGCGGAAAGTTACCACCTTCAGATGGTCATAGTCTGTGTTTGCTCTGTCTCGGCGAAGGTCATAAAGTTGAGGGTTGCCAATTTTGCCAAGCTTTTTCAAAGCAAACTAGGCCGATCAGAGTTGTGGAAGCGAGCCCTTGAAGCAGTAGATCCAAGGAAATTGGGTATACCTGCATCTACTCCCCAAGTGGAATCATCAGCGGGTCCCTCAATGGCTCCTATCGTTTTATCCAAGAAAGGGGATAGAAATCTGAGAGAGACAACGCTTACACCAAGACGCTTCCACAGTGGCAAAGAAGCTCTCAAAAAAAACTCAGATGCCAAAGGGTTTTGAGCAAAAGAAAAAGAAGTACTCAGTTCTGGGGAACACTCCTTTAAATTACCCAAGAATGGCCCAATACCTCCGTCAGTGTTGGACTCTCCAATACGGGTGCCACATCAACAACTCCCACTGGTCAATAACCCAGCACACACAGTGGAGAAGTTGTCTATGCAGACAATTGATGTGGTCCCGACAGCCTCCACTTTTGAAGGCGAGATCTGCGACTCCTTGCTGCATCTGCCCGCTCTGGATAATGGACGACAGCACTATTCTCCCAGAGACTCTAGGAGACCTTCTCCGGAGTCCATGAGAACACCACCATGTTCTCGGGACTGAGATCGGGGGCACCAAGATTCCCCTGATTCAAAGTGATCGGCACGTTTCTCTTGGGATTGAGAGGTTGATCGACATCGCTCATGCTCACCAGCATCTGACCGGGATCAACGTTCTGAGTGGTCTCTACCATCGAGACCGACATATTACTGGGTCCAGTGGCAACGCCCTTATGATCCGCCTCATTATGCATATGCTTACCCACCTTCCCCATGGAAACCCACCTCCGGACGTTTTCCTCTTGTTTTGCAACCACCGGCATCAATGCCTCCTTTTACCAGCAGTCACATAGCCTGCGACCTTGGTACCGACTCTGCCTCAACAACCAACTGTTTGCCCAGTGTCAACTGCACCTAGACTGACTCCAGCATTGGCGCCACAGGTGACTTGGCATGAGGATACAGACAAGGATACTACCTCTCATCCTGAGGGCTCACCCGACTGCAACGGAAGGCTATTAATCCAACTTGTCCTCTTATTCCTCGGTAGCTCCATCCATATCCTCTCCCAATGCTCTGGTGGGCTCTCAGGACCCAATCTCACCTTCAGAGGACTTGGGTCACTTCTCTGACCAAATCCATAGAATGGCTCAATCTTTAGGGATAGAGACTCGCCACTCTGTGACAAAGGTTGCCGACCCAGTATTTGATGCCATGCACACGGAGATGGCTATGCCGATTGTGATCCCATTGCTACCGACACTGTTACAGACCATACAACAATCATGGAAATCCCCAGCATCCTTAGCGCCTACTTCCAATGACTCAAGAACATGTTTGTTCACCCTTAACCGAACTCTATAATTGTTGATTCGGCACAAGGTAGCTCCCAATGCATGCATATGGCCCCAGTAGACAAGGAGGGCTGCGAGTTGGACATAATGTGCCATAAACTTTATTCCTCCACATCCCTAAGTTTGAAGACTGGTAAGTCAGCTAGTTAATCGCCCATATGTGTGATGCACAGAGACCACGGAGAAGAACAGGTTGCTTACCTGTAACTGTGGTTCTTCGAATGGTCATCTGTGCAGTCACACACCCCTTCCACCATCCCTGCTTTGGTGTCAATGCTCACACTTTGATACCGGGATGATGATTCCTATTCCCTTGGTACTGAGACCTCAATGTGGTCTTAGGTGAGCTGAGGAATTGGGCGGGAACTCTCCTGGACATGTGCAGTAGAACGGTGGGGGAGTGTTTCCGCCAAAAGGCTCTGAGCTATGGAAAGTTCCCGAAACGAGTCTCCACGCAGGTGCTGAGCCCATATGTGTGACTGCACAGATGGCCACTTGAAGAACCACAGTTACAGATAAGCAACCTGTTCTTCCCAACAACCCATGATGAAATTGTCTTGCCAGATTCGGACATTACAACACGCCACCCTGAACAACTCAACAACAAGCCATGGGTTCTCAGGGTGGCATGTTTGTGGAAAACAGCCCATTCTAAAAACAACAACCATGCACTCAGGTCCAGTTTCCCAAGCTACTGTTAAACACCTGATGGCGACAGCCCACCATGTCTTACTGTGTCATGCAAAGCAGATCTATAACTGGAGTTAGGATGGTTTTCCCCAACATCCATCATGTTCTATTTACTTATACTGAGCTGAATTTGCCATTTTAATGCCTATTCATGCAATTTAGAGAGTTCTTTTGGAGCTCTTCACAATCCTTTTCCGGTTTTATCATCCTAAATAATATAGTGTTGTTCACAAACCTGGACACCTCACTGCTTACTCCTGATCCCAGATCATTTATGAACAAATTTGTAAACATTGGTTCTAATACAGATCCTTGGGGATCCACTATTTATATTCCTCCACTGTAAGAACTACCCATTTAATTTCTTTAATTAGGGCAATTTGGGGTGAATTTCATAAAGCTCACATTTTCAAAAAGTTCTGATCTGATTTTTATAAGATGTGCTTGGGATGTTTAATATTTAAAATGTACTTTACTTGAACAATTTGTTTATGTTTTTGAATTAATATATATGCATTCCTTAGAAGCAAACACACTTCTTTATCTATTTTCTCACAGATAAATGACATAAAAGAAAAAATTAAAAACATCCATAACTTTGTAAAAGAGATTGACAATTACATTCGAGAAGGGAAAGAAGAATACAAACAGGTAATTACAAAAGATTGCATATACCTTCTGAAGTGATATTAATTTTTTAAAATTAAAATGCTTCTTTTCCTTTTATAGCAAAAGGAGTCCGAACTTGATGAAGTCAAGGCTCAGCTAGCAGAATGTGAGAAAAAGAAAGAGAAGATAAATAAAGAAATGGGAACAATTAGGCAAGATATTGATACTCAGAAGGTAAATTTGTCTTATTCAAACATTATTCCCAAATATTAGGTTGATATCCACAAATGCTAGACAATAGCTTCTATATGACAGTAACAACAATATTAAGGGCCAAAGGAGTGACCCCCATTAATGAAATAATACCCTACAAGTGTACTTATAGGATATAACGCATAACATAGAACAGTCCAGCATCTTTATCTTTCCTCCGCCTCAAAGGCCAGGGCAGGTGATTAAAAGTATTGGTTTTTATGGTATGGATTTTAAAACTGATTTTTATACTGTTTATATAACAGTATCCAGACTTCATTCTTACTGGACATCAGATATTATTGGATGACATTGTTCACCTCAAACTTCATTTAAAATGACTGCTGCCTAAAAGTAACAATTAATATAAATGTACAACAGTGACTAGTAAAAACACTGCTAAGCATTGTGTAGTAAATGCATAGTTCATTGTTAACTAAACCCATGCACATCAAACAGTACTGGTACAAAATGATGCAGCCTAACTCACTAATATATTTTATTTGAATTTAGATTCAGGAACGGTGGTTAGAAGACAACCTTACTTTAAGGAAAAGAAATGAAGACCTAAAAGAGGTTGAAGATAGCATAAAACAACATTTGAAGGAGATGGGGGAAATGGAAGTCCCGCAACTGAAAAAGTATCTTCTGATCTTCCTTCGTTAAAGAAAAAATATTTCTTAAGTGCAAAGCCTCATGAAGGGCTGTGATGATGGAGCTTTGCTTTTGCTTCAGAGGGTAGGACCCAAGCTAGCAGGTTCAGATTACAAGAAAAGGGATTTCGACTTAATATTGGGATGAGCCCTGATGATATGAGCTGTTTGACAATAGGATAGACTGCCTCAGAAGGTGGTGGATATTCTTTTATTAGGTGGCCATCTAGCCTCTATTTTAAAATCCCTATCAGGGGTATTGTAGCAGTGGATTTCCTGCATTGACATTGGGTTGGACTAGAGAACTTTTGAGTTTACTTCCAACTGTATATGAAACATGATTGAGGAAACTTAACTGTAGCTTATAATGAAATGAATTGACAATACATGATTTGTGATTGGCTGGTGAATTAAAATCAGAAACCTGTTCTGAAGGGGGTTTAAAAACGATGGGTTGTGCTCATCTCTGAATTGATACACCATCATTATGGCTATTGCTGCTCCTCGGAAGGCCAGTGTACCTAGAAGCAGTAGTGCTGAAATGATGAAAAATGAAATACGACAAGCAGCTGTGAACCATGGGTAGCCTGATTAGACAGTCAGTTCAGTCCCCCCCTCTCACTCTCGCACAAACACACACACAAACAAACATTCTCTTTTCTTTTTCTTTGTCTCTTTTTAAATGGTGTTAATGTGGTTGTTGCAATGGTCAGTTGCGAGTCATGACTCACAAGCTGATGATCTATGTAATGCATCATCTCAGGCAGGCTTATTTTCAGAGGCTTAATTCAGATATTAGAGAATCTATTGCCAAACTGATTTGGCATTTGGGAGCATCACAGAAAAATAGTGGATTATTTACTGTGATAGAAAAACACAAAAGACAAAAAGATAGCTGCACAGGTGGATCTGATTCCCGTTTTGAGGAAACCCTTCTCAAGGTAAACTTAAAATTCCAATGGAAATTCCTTAATTAAAAACTGTTTAAGAGTTTTCCCCCCTCCTACAGCAAATACCTTGATAAAGAATTTCCTCAAACTGCATTGGAAACTGTTATCCATTCATGTAGCTGCTTTTTTGGCATTTGGTTAGGGGCATATATTCTACCTCCTACTCTCACTCATTATTTGAGGTAGCTGGTGTTTGTTATGTTGTCCAAATCAAGCAAACTGTGCTTACTACTATCTGTAGTTTGTTTTTTGTACCAGGATTTGAAACAGTGGTTTTGAAGGTAGACTATGATTAGTGGTAACCATAGTTTGCCTGGTGTGGACACTATAGCAAAAAGGGGAGCCAAAGGGAATGAGGGGGAATGGGGCATTCCCAGTTGCCGAAACATAGTTTGGTGATCTGCTCTGTGATTGAGTTTATGTTTGTTCTTGTTCAAATCATATTCAGTTTAGGGGATAGGTAAAGTATTTGTCTGTCCCTAAATGCTTGGTTTCAGAGATGAGAATAATGTTTGAAACTGCAAAATGTCTGTATATGCATTGCACACAACTTTAAAAAAAATGCAGTTCCTCATTTTTACTTTGTATTTCCTTTAACAATGCTTTCCTGTTGTGGGGGGGACATTTGTTTCCTCTTCCTTAGTACTGAGGGTTGGAGAGATGCCTTTTGGCTTCACTTCCATCTTAGATAATCATTTGTTTAAATCAAAATAATGCTGTTACTATCTGCTTTTATAACAAAATTATTTCAGCAATATTTTTCTGTTCATAATCACGTTGTGGCCTACACCTTGGTTCATATGTTCTCTCAAAATGTATTATTGGTACATGGGGAACCTCAAGTTCCGTTTTAGTCAATATATTCAGTTCCCTCGCACAACCGGATGCCATCATTAAAGTAAGATTAAATTCTTCACTCTCGATATAACAGAGTTTTTTATTTCCAGAAATCACTTTCTCAGACAAGATTTGTCTTTTGTTTCTTTCCTATAAGATAACAATACTAAATGCAAAGTTTATGCATGCATAGATTCAAACATTCAACATCATTTGAAGTCAAGGCTTCTAAGTAGAGCATAACATGTGTTAGTTTCAAGTTTACCAAAACGGTTTGCATGCAACACATTGAGGGTAGCTGATTCAAAAGGAGAGCTTCCAATGATGCATTTTAAAAATCGTCTTTATGTGCTCTTTAGAGGCTATAAAATATGTTTAGCTTGTTTTTGCTTAATGTATGTCCTATTTATTTATTTAATAGGCTTATATACCACTTACCATATTTTAAAAATATTTTAAGTGGTCATTAAGCTACATTCCTAAGGATACATTTCTAATGTTAATCTTGTGAGTATGTGTTTTCAAAGTATATCTCTCTGTTTGTAATCCCCCCCAGATAACATTCGTTATTGGGTGGATTAGAAATGTAATAAATAAAAGTATTTATAATCTCAGAAGATCCTACGTACCTTATCAGATCATATTTCTGTTTTTGTGATCTTTAGATTTGAGTTACTATAAATCTAATAAGGGCACTGACATTCTGGTGCCCCAAGTGCAAAATTTCGCACCTATTGTTTGAGTTCATTTCTTATCAGTAAAAGTACCAATGAACCAATCATTTATTACTAATTGTGTGGAACTTCTATTTACCATCTGAGAAGCCCTAAGGCTAAGACAGGGTTAATTACTCTTATACTAAGAGGCCAAGCTGTGTTGTATTAGCTATTGGCATTCCATATTTAAATCCAGAATTCTTTGGGAGGAATTTAATTATCACATTTCCTAATTTTATAGTGGGAGCAGGGTCATGCAGATATGAAAGATTTGTCACAGTGTGTACTATATAAAATATAACAAAGCTCTATATTGATTTTACTTGCTAGGGACAAGCAACACTTAGAGGAGAAAATAGAAAGTTTGAAAAGAAACCACAGTTTGGCACTTGGTCGACAGCGTGGATTTGAGGAAGAGATACTTAGGTATAAGAAAGAACTGAGAGATTCACAGTTTAAAGATGCTGAAGAGCAATACAGAGAAATGATGATCGTTATGAGAACAACGGAGTTGGCAAACAAGGATCTTGACATTTACTACAAAGCACTGGATCAGTGAGTAATGTTATATGGTAACAATCTGTCCATTGCAAAGTAATCTCAATAATAATTCTCTTTCACAATTCAATAATATAGTCATGAGAAAATATTTGGGGGAGCAAACTGAAGAACAATGGGATAAAAAACATTTAATTTCCTATCTATCACTGAGGCATCATACTTTTACTGCAGCTTTTCAAAACTTAGGACTTTTATCCTGCTCCATTCTTGCATAGTTCTTGGTAAAACTGTGAGCTGGTCCAAATGAAATAGATGGCAAATGGACTGCTAAATCTTGGTTACCTATGTCCAGTTGTTGAATAAAGGCAATCCCACGTTGGGTTAGCTTGCCCTATTGCCCAGAAAAGCAGGGACCGTGTGTTAGATCTCCTAATGTTCCTGTGGTGCATAGAAATCCTGCGTTTGGGACGGTTTCCATCACCTAGGGCTCTGTGGCCTAGTTTATTTTTCAACTTCTGCACATGGTTCAGTTGGGACCCCTGTGAAGTAGCAATTCTGTCAAAGGAGCTGCAACTATTCCTGACTCTAAAGCTGAGTCAGCTCAGGTTCCTGAGCATGGAGATCTTACTTTTGGGAACCATCCCCATTTTTGCCTTGGGCTCTCGCTATGACTCTTCTTCAAACTGTGAACCATGACCTGTTTTGAATCTTGTATCATGAACCTCAATCTCTGAGTGCTTTAAACCCCTAATTTCATTCTAAGAGCTAAATCCATGACTATGCACTTGCTTATGGGTGCTTCTTAACTTAAGCCTTGGACCATTAGCTCTGGAGTTAATTGATTTATAACTTCCAAGATAAGTGCTGTCATTTCTGAAGTTAAATCTGTGTCACCTGAGTCTCCTTTGAATAAAGCTAAGTTACTGAATCTATATTTCATCCTGTCCTATGGTGAGAAACTAGACACACCTGGGCATTATTCCAATTTCAACACATCACAGATTATTTCAGTGCTCCACTTACTAAAACATTACTTCCAGTACAGCACCATGCCTTTTGGCCTATTCTCAGCTCCCCGAGTCTTCACAGAGATCATGATGGCCAATCTATGTTTACAGGAAGTACACATTTATTCATACCTGGACAAACTGCTCATCAGATCCACTCCAGTCACAAAATATCAGAAGATCTCACTGTAACAGTTTCCTGCTTCAAACATCACGAATTAATCATAA
Organism: Anniella stebbinsi; assembly: GCA_029215795.1. Lineage (NCBI taxonomy): Eukaryota > Metazoa > Chordata > Lepidosauria > Squamata > Anniellidae > Anniella > Anniella stebbinsi. The sequence goes on along the minus strand of JARDYH010000005.1, from coordinate 84,670,590 downwards.
ACAGAAAAAAGATCCAACTTATACCCAGACAGTCTCTCCGCCATCTCAGAACCCTAATCAACACATCCAAGGGATACCTGTTCTCTCCCTGGAAAGACCAATCAAGCTCAAAATTCAACCAAAGAAACTTTGACTTCAGAAACTAGCAGACTTAATGGACTTAGCATACCTATTAGGTCTAATGATTTCCTGCCTAGGCATAGTTCTGTGGGCCAGATTGCACTATCCCACCTACAATAATTGCTACTACCATTCCAGATAGCCATGATCCACCTTCAGATCCTCACTACATTGGTGGCAATTCCCTCAAAATCTACAGACAGGTATTCCATTTTAGGAACCCAGCAAGATCACACTGACCATAGGCGCCAGCTTAGAGTGATGGGGGATTCATTGCAATGATCAGGTAGCCCAGAGGACATGGCAACCATCAGATCAGAAGCACAGCATCAGTTGGCCAAAACTTAGAGCAATACACCCAAGCTTGAAACACTTCTCGCACCAGGTGCAACATGCCCACATCCTTATAAGGACAGACTGTGGCAAAGACTCACATGAACTGTCAGGGAGGAACATAGTCACACTCCCTTCAACAGGAAGCCTAGTCAGTTCTTGCATGGACAGAGCAGAACCTAGCCTTAATCTCAGCCCAGCACATCAGGGGAGCTCTGAATCACACCACGGACTACCTGAACCAATGACAAATAGACCCGGGAAAATGGAGCCAACATTCTTCAGTATTCCAGGAAATCCAAAGCCAATTTGACCCACTCACAGTGGACTTATTTGCCTCACAACACAATTATACACTCCCAAAATTCTTTTCAAGATTTCACTCTTACAGAACAGAAAGGATAGATGCATTGAACAGTAGTTGGCCGAAGGAGAGACTTTATGCCTCTCCACCAATCCTGCTCCTCGCCAGGGTGCTACAGAAGTCTAAATGCAATCAGGCAACAGTCCTCCTGATAGCCCCATTCTGTCAGGGCAAGATGACTGTGGTTCTCTAAGATCCTGCACTTAACATGGTCTGTGGTTTCTTCCCCACACAGGATGGCTTTGCTTAGCTACAAAGCTATTGAAAGGTCCATCTATAGCAACCCAGATTGTCCCGTTACAGTCATAAGCATTCCGGTAGCACCCCACAAAGAATCTTACCTCATGAATCTATGAGACCACTTGAAAAGCCTTCTTCAGATGATGTAGGCAAAAAAAATCCACATAGAAACAGCTGGCATCAAGGAACTCCTACTATTTTTCAGAGCCAGCCTTAACGACATCATCATAAATTTATTTATTTATTACCCGCCTCTCCCTTTGGATCGAGGCATTAGTATAACAATACAATAAAAACCAAATACATAAAATTAATTAAAAGAGCATATAAACCAACCAGGCATCTTGCACAGGCAAACAGCCATATCTTTAGTTCTCTCAGAATCATGACACCCACCGCTGAGTTCACATGCTGGCTCAATTCGGACAACACGTTAATCAGCTGAGAGGACTTAACCCACTGACAGTGGGTTAAAAAGGCGGCCTCAATTCGGACGACACGCTGCAGCAGGGGATGCAAAGTTAAGTTAACCACCCTGGTGGTTAATAACGTACTCGGTTCTGACTGACAGCTCGGCCGCCATTTTCCCCGCCTACCAAACCCCGTTAGTCCTCCAGCAGGTATCCCAGAAGACACTGCGGCCGAAAACCATGGCCGCCGCCATTGAAGCTGATGCAGGACACGCCTCCCAAACCCCATTGGCCGCCTCAGTCACTGGGCGGAACTCAGCAGCCTCGGGCAAAGAGGAAGCCAGGAGGAACCGCAGCACCTACACAAGAGTAACAACCAGCAATGCTTCCCAAACATTGGCACCCACACCCCAGGGAGCCACCCCTGCCCACCCTATACGGGAGACCTGGCATCTGCGAGAGTCACCCACCTCCCCCAGCCCCCTCCCACCTCCCTCCCAGAGCAGCCACCCGCACACACAGGAAAGAAGGCGAGAGTGGGGCGGTTGGGAAATCTTTATTCAGCAGGAAAATCAGACATGGGCAGTAAGGCACATGGGCACCACTATGCCAGGGCAGAACCTACGGAGAGGACAGGCGCCCCCGGAAAGGGAGGAGGAGGAGGCTGGAAGGCACAGCGGTGAAGAGGGGATGGCCAACGCCACACCCTCAGGGAGCCAAGCACAGAACGTGCCAAGGGGAGGAGGTGGAGAGGGGGCCATGCCAGGGAGAGATGCCAGTCCAGAGATGGGACTGCACAGCCGACGCTCACACGGGATGGGGGTAGCGCAGCCAGATCAATGCACTGATGCTTTCACGCACCCGGGACGCCTCCGCACGGGTGTGACGCTCCCCAACGGGATTCTCGGGGCCTGGCAAAGGCTCACTGTCCAGCCGTGTTGGGCAGATGAGGGGGGGCTCTCTGGTCGCCGCTTCCCCTGCCCTTGTCCTTCTGGGTGATGCGAGGGTGGAGGTGGCGGTGCAGTGGGGAGTCTACTTTGGATGGGGTGTTGTTCTCCCTCTTGGTGTGGGGGGGGCTGCCCCTTGCTCCAGGGCGTCTGGGGTTGTTGCGTATTCCGTCTCCCCCTCTCCCCCCTTTGCCGTAGTGCCCTTCTGGTGCGCTTCCCTGTCCGTTTGGGTAGCTGACTGGGCACCCTGCGTGAGTCTTGCAGGAGCTGGCTCCTTTTTGAGCTCCGTGCCGGCTGCCTGGTGGGGGAGGTGGGCATCCTGGTTGCTATGACGGTGAAACCAGCGATCTGTTTCATCCGCGCCTGAGCTCCCGTCCGCTTTCTGCTGCTCTTGCTGCTTTCCTCTATGGTCTTTTGTGTTAACGTACTCACCTCAGTTGTTTAACCAACACACCTCAAGTGGCTGAATTCGGACAACACGTTAGTCAATTGACTAACTTTTAAACAACTCGCAAGCGAGTTGTTTAACTCAGTTGTTTAAAACTGCAACTTAAACAACCGTGGGTTGGTTAACCGTTGTGTGGCTGAATTCGGACAACACGTTTGGTTAACCCACTGACGGTTGTTTAACTTAACAACCGTTGGTTAACGTGTCGTCCGAATTGAGCCGCTGAGTTCAAAAGGTTTCTAGGCAGAACCTCATTGATAAACCCTCCCACAGTACACAGATTTCCATCTTGGAAACTACACGTGGTCCTATCAACATTAACTAAAGCCCCTTTTGTACCCCTCAAATATTTTCCACTCAGAATTTTGTCCCAAAAGTTCCTATTCTTATAGCCATCACTTCTGCATGTGGAATATAAAAATAATAGCCTTTTCAGTAAGTAAAGGGCTCACCAGTTTCCTAAAGGATACAGTCTCTCTCTCAGAATGAACCCAGTGTTCATCCCAAAGTTTAATATCTTGTTCCATAGCTTGTAGGAGCTGATCTTACCGTCTTTCTGTCCTAACTCCTCTTACCTACAGGAAAGGGACTAGCACAAGCTGGATGTACGCTGGGCAGTAAATATCTACCTAAAACATACAAAGTCTTTCACACAATCTGACTCTCCATTCATATGTTTTCATTCTATGGCCATGGGTAAAAAAGTATTTAAATCAAAATGGTTGAAAGCATGCATTTTTTCGGCATATGAGACTTCATGCCTTCCAACACCTCTCAACGTTATAGCACACTCACCTAGGTTAGCAGCCACCTCAGCTACCTTAAGGACCAGTGCACCCTTGACTGAAATATGCAAGGGTGCAACTTGAAAAACACAAATTCTTTTATTAGGCACTATAAAATAGACACATGCCTCCTTAAGAAGGAGGGTCCTTCAACAGTCTCAGTTATTTAAAAATTTTATTTCCATCTGAATTGACACTTAGCTTTAGAATATCCCATTGTGGGATGCCTTCCTCACACCAACCTGGAAAATGGAGCATTGGTACTAATCAAGAAGGTTTCTTCTGGGTTGGTGTGTGGAAGGCATCCCACTACATTACTCAATCTGTTTATAGTTCAGCTTTATGGCCACCTGCTTCTATGCCCACTTCTCCCAATGGGACTTCAGTTTTTTCTTATTCATATGTAATACTTGTCTTCACATTTTCTGTGTTCCTCTGTGATTCTTACTATTACTCCAGGAGGGTAATTCCTCTGTTTTCTCTATTCTCTGAGCTATGGCCTTCCCCACACCAACTCAGAAGGAACCTTCTTAGTATCAATGCTCCAATCTCTGTTCTTCGAAAACATGACATTGGATGTACTTTATGTTTCCTTCTTAGTATATTACTACTAACCTTCTGCATTTGGGATGAGGCTGACCTATGAATGTGAATATGTCACAAAGTGGGCCTGAGTAGAAAGAACATAAGAAGAGTCATGATGGATTAGATCAAGGGTCCCTTTATGTAGCATTCTGTTCACACAATGGCCGACCAGCCGTCAACAGGAAACCTACAAGCAGAACATAAGTACAAGAGCACCCTCAGGCCTATGTTCCCCAGCAACTGGTGTATATATGCTTAGGGCCTGTGATACTGGAGGTAGCATGGGAGGCATAAGGGCTAGTAGCCATTGATAGTCTTCTTCTTCAGGAATTTGTCTATCCCCCTTTTAAAGCCATCCAATTGGTGGCCATCAATACATCTTGTAGTAGTAAATTACATAGTTTGACTAGAATCATAGAATAGTAGAGTTGGAAGGGGCCTATAAGGCCATCGATTCCAACTCCCTGCTCAATGCAGGAATCCACCTTAAAGCATCCCTGACAGATGGTTGTCCAGCTGCCTTTTGAATGCCTCTAATGTGGGAGAACCCACGACCTCCCTAGGTAATTGGTTCCATTGTCGTACTGCTCTAACAGTCAGGGCATTTTTCCTTTAATCTTTTTCTTTTTTTTTCTTTTTTCCCCCTTTTATTGTGAATTTCAAAAAAACAGAACAATAAAAACAAAAATGGTGAAAAAAGAAAAAAAACATTACATTAATACCAATGTCATCATTTTTCATCGAATGTTAAAAAAGAAAGAATTATACATAGGTTTCAAAAAAAAAATCAGACCATATAGCCTATATTTATCCATTTGCAAGTTGCATCTGTATATCACCCGTTCAAATGTTGGTAAAGTTATTAGGTCCTCAATCCGTTGCATTATGGGAGGTGAGCATTTATCCTTCCAATATGTTAGTATAAGTCTTTTAGCAGGTAGTTGAGAAGGGCATGCATATCCTTCCATATTAAAGATTGATTCAGGACAAGATTTTAACCTCCCCAAAGGAGGAGCTTACTGAGCACTACCAAAACATATGAATTAAAGAAGCATTAGGTGCATTACATCTCCAACAATTATGTACATTAGATAGACCCTTGTTGAAAAGACGTTGTGGGGTCCAATAGACCTGAAACAGGATTTTTTGCTGAATAAGACGTAGCCTAAGATCCATAGATACTTCAGATAAAGTCTCTAAGTCAACAGTCCATTGATTGGGCAAAATAGGACACTCCAATTCTCGATTCCAATCTTGTCTTAAACTATGAGTATTGTATTTATTTACTACTACTAAATATTTATATATATGGGTTGTGGATCGACGTGTCTGCTCAGCTACTATAAGTGTTTCTAACAGTAATGGAGGCTCTGAGGCTATAAAAGCAGCCGGCCCAAACCTAGATTTCAGCAAATGTTGCAATTGTAAGTATTGCCATTCAGCCATAGCAGGTAAATTATATTTAACACGCAAATCAGAAAATGGCAAAAACTCATCATCTGAACCTATTAATTGATCCAAAGTAAAAATTGCCTTATCTGTCCATGTCTGTCCAGCTGGAATCTGCCTTCCTGTAACTTGAGCCCATTATTCCTCATCCTGCATTCTGAGATGATCAAGAAGAGATCCTGGCCCTCCTCTGTGTGACAACCTTTCAAATATTTGAAGAGTGTTATCATGTCTCCCCTCAAATCTTCTCTTCTCCAGGTTAAACATGCCCAGTTCTTTCAGTCTCCTCATACGGCTTTGTTTCCAGACCCCTGATCTTCTCGTTGCCCTCCTCTGAACACGCTCCAGTTTGTCTGCATCCTTCTTGAAGTGTGGTGCCCAGAACTGGACACAATACTCAAGATGAGGCCTAACTAGTGCTGAATAGAGGGGAATCAGTACCTCACGTGATTTGGAAGCTATACTTCTATTAATGCAGCCCAACATAGCTTTTGCTTTTTTTTTGCAGCCACATCACACTGTTGGCTCATATTCAGCTTGTGGTCGACAACAATTCCAAAATCCTTCTCATTTGTAGTATTGCTGAGCCAAGTATCCCCATCTTGTACCTGTGCATTTGGTTTCTTTTTCCTAAGTGTAAAATTTGGCATTTATCCCTATTAAATTCCATTCTGTTGTTTTCAGCCCAGCTCTCCAGCCTATCAAAATCACTTTGAAGTTTGTTTCTGTCTTCTAGTATTAGCTATCCCACCCAATTTTGTGTCATCTACAATTTTGATAAGCATTCCTTGCACCTCCTCATCCAAATCATTAATACAAATGTTGAAGAGTACTGGGCCCAGGACTGAGCCTTGTGGAACCCTGCTCATTACCTCCCCCCACTTTGAGAAGGTACCATTGATAAGCACTTTTTGAGTCCGATTCTGTAGCCAACCGTGGATCCACCAAATAGTTGTTCCATCTAGCCCACTTTTCGCTAGTTTGTGAATCAGAATGCCATGTGGTACTTTGTCAAAGGCTTTGCTGAAGTCAAGATATATTATGTCCACAGCATTCCCACAATCCACAAGAGAGGTTACCCAATCAAAAAATGAGATCAGATTAGTCTGACAGGATTTGTTCTTGACAAATCCATGCTGGCTTCTAGTAATCACTGCATTGTTTTCAAGTTGTTTACAGATTGACTTCTTTATAATCTGCTCCAATATTTTCCCAGGGATTGATGTCAGACTGACTGGTCTGTAGCTCCCAGGTTCCTCCTTTTTGCCCTTTTGAAGATAGGGACAATATTAGCCCTCCTCCAGTCCTCGGGCACTTCACCTGTCTTCCATGATTTCGCAAAGATAATAGACAGTGGTTCTGAGAGTTCTTCTGCCAGCTCCTTTATTATCTTGGATGCAGTTCATCGGGCCCTGGAGATTTGAACTCGTTCAAATAAATAAGGTGTTCCTTGACCATTTGTTTTATCAATCTCAAACTGCAATCCTGTCCCATCAGCTTGTACTTCACTTTTGCCAGGGGGGTCATAGACCCACTTATGGGAGAAGACTGAGCCAGAGTTGGAATTGAGCACTTCGGACTTTTCTTTGTCCTCTGTTATCAAGTTGCCATCCTCAATAAGCAGTTGAACCACCATTTCTTTCCTCTGTCTTTTACTACTCACGTATCTGAAGGAAGTCTTTTAATTGCTTTTAGCATCCCTTGCTGGTCTCAGCTCATTCTCAGTTTTTGCCTTCCTGATGTCATTTCGGCACTTCTGTACTACCTGTCTGTACTCTTATTTTGTAGCCTGGCCTTCCTTCCACTTCCTATATGTATCCTTTTTTGTTCAGATCATCTCTAAGCTTTTTGTGGAACCACAATGGTTTCTTCTGTTGTCTTCTGTCTTTTTTCCTTGTTGGAATTGTTTGTAATTGTGCCTTTAAAATTTCCTTTTTTAAAAGGAAGAAGTCCTTCCTTTTATCTGTCTGGAATCTCCCACCAATCAGCTTCATGGGATGACCCCGAGTTCTAGTATTATGGGAGAAGGAGATAAATGTCTCCCTATCCTCATTCTCCACACCATGAATAATTTTGTATACCTCTATTACGTCAGTCAAGGAGAGGCCCCTCCTTGATGAAATCCAGGAGGTGAGGGGGGAGAGAACATAGCTTCACTGGCAATTAGGACTTGTCAGAGAGAAGCTAGGTGACTTGAATTAAGCCTATCATTTTTTCAGATACATAGTTGTCCTACCTTTTAAATAAGCCTATGAATAGCGTACCTAGAATTATAACAAGTTTGTTTCCTTTAGGCGCAAGTACAGATGCTTTTTAGGACTTCTGGTTTTGGTGTCTGGCATTACAAATGCTGTACAAAGTGCCTTGTAGCAGACTATACCTATTTTAATACTGTTTTTCTTACTACTGCTGTTTCCTCTTCTTTTAGTTTGGAATCCTGGGATCAAGAGGCTGTGTCACATTTATAATTAGGGGTGGGGAGGAATTGTTGGCAGAGTTTTCACTGTGAAAGAAAAAGGAATGGTAGTTGGCCAAAGGCAAAAAAAGCATAAGTGCTTGTATAGTGATAGTGCATAAGTGAAAACCCCTCAAAACACACCCACGTTTTAACCTGATGTAACTGCTTCCTAGTAAGAACTGTTCCATAGTAATTGCTACAGGTCAGAAATTCTGTATCAGACATTTCTCCAGGTTGGTGTGAGGAGGCATCCTGTAATGGGTTATCTCCCCCTACCACCCAGGAAAAGGAGGGACCATGTGACTAAAACTTTTGAGTATCTATTGATCCCAGGCTCCTCCTTGCCAGTTCGTCCCTGCTTTTCGCCCAGGACAAAAGAGCTATTTTTTGTCCTACTCAAAACTTCTAATGTCTTCAAACTCTTACATTTTAAATCTTCCTTACCTCTTTAAATCTCCATCTCCTCAATAATTCCTTCTTCTTTAAAAAATAAATAAATAAATCTTCCTCTATTTTTCTGCTCTGCCTTCTGTTTTCCTCTTGGCCCCTCTAGCTGTGAAAAAGGTGTCTTATCACTGCAAGAAAGAACAAAACAATCACTGATCATTAGGAGACCATTGAAAGACAAAAACCCTAGCGTCCTTACTCTCTCACAGCAGAAGAGCGATTTCACAGAGTGGGCTGGAGAGAAGGGGAAGCAAGATCACCGTCCCTGCAGGTATATACCGCTTGCCAAGTCTTGCCAAAGATCACAGGAGCCTCATTAGCGGTCGAGCTCAAGGGAGTTGGAGCGTCTGAGTCTTCGGACCACCCTCTTCCCAGACCACAGTCCTGGGAGAAGGACTGGCATCAGCTGCATGTACACAGAGCAGACAAAATTTATGTAAAGAGCACACAGTCTTTCAGACAATCAGATTCACTGTTTATAAACTTCCATCCCACAGCCATGGGTAAGAAAGTATCTAGACCTGCCTTGGCTAGATGGTTAAAAGCACACATTTCCTCAATATATATGGCTTCATATATCCCCAAACCTTTAGGTGACAGCACACTTAACCAGGTCAGCGACCACTTCAGTAATAATAATAATTATTATTTATTTATTTATTTATTTATTTATTTATTTCTTACCCGCCTCTCACTCTGGATCAAGGTGGGGAACAACTTCAAATATAAAATACACAAAACTGATTAAAAGCACATAAACCAATACATTATTAAAATACCAATAAAATACCAATAAAACAGTTTATCTTTAGCAGAGATCTGAAAGGCTGTGACTGGACAAATCCAAATTATTTCACCAGACATTATAAAATTGACACATATGCGTTAGTGGATGCTTCTTTTGTAAGGAGATTTTTCCAACAGGTACTTACACCATAATAGAGTGGTTAACTCTAAATTATACTCCCACCCTAATTGGAAGTTAGTTTTAGCATATCCCATTGTGGGATACCTTCCTCACACCAACCTGAAGAACGGAACATTGGTACTTACCGAGAAGGTTCCTTCTGGATTGGTGTGTGGAAGGCATCCCAACCACACCCTACAACATTTACTGAGCCTCTTACCACATCATGCATATCTGCTTCTGCATTCAATGGACAGACCTCCTTATGGGACATTAATGACAGTGTGACCATATTGTTTGTTCCTATTTGTATTTAACCTTTACTCCTACCAGGAGATCAATCTGTACTCTTTTCTTCTGAGCTATAGTCATGGACGGAACTAGCAAGGAGGAGCCTGGGACCAGTAGAATACTCAAAAGTTTTAGTCACATGGTCCCTGCTTTTTCCTGGGCGATAGGGGGAGATAACCCATTGTGGGATGCCTTTCGCACACCAACCTTCTCGGTCAGTACCAATGTTCTGTTCTATAAAACATAGAGCTCCGTTTCAGTGATTTGTCAAGGTGAACCATAGCAGTTCCAGTTTATATAGTTACAGTCTCTGATGCTGAGAACCATGAACTGTGTTCTTAAGCTACTTAAGATCTAGCAATGATAATCGTTTCACACATTTCAAATGGAAAGTGGTAACTGTTACGAAGGATGGAAATGTAATATTAGCTTCTCCTTGTTCTTCTACTTTGTTAAAAAAAGCATCTTTTATTGCCATCGTTTTTCCCCTCCAACATGATAAAAGGCAAATTTGCTTGTCTTTTTGCAATCTTATCTGATGCAGCTGAAAATGCAACTCAGCTTACCAGCAAAAATAACCGTGACTCAACATTAAACATGTTTGATGTTATCAAATGGAGAGCTGCTATAAGAACCTTTACTATAATGGAAGCTATGACTAAAGATAACTAATAAGAATAAAGAAAGCAATATTTCTTGGTATAGCGGCCACTAAAGGTGTTCCATGCCAAGTTACCGCTTTGTATTATCTCTCTTCCATCTTCACATCTAGTATTATTGTTGCAAAACGTGGCATGTAGATACATGTTCAAGCCTGGTGTTTTCTGGTGTCCAAAGGACAAAAATAATAATGTGCATTGTCAGCCTGATCCAGGTGTTTTAAAGCACAATGGAGTTGCCCTATGCATCATTGACCAGTGGATTAGTGTCTTGATTGGTATCACAATTTGGCTATGAGTTAATCTTCATAATTGATGTTTTTGTTTTGTATAAGTTTAGTTTGACATGGATATACATTCAGAGATTTTCTTGCACCCAAGAGTTTAAAGTTGGCTGACAGAACCCACATGTTTGCAGTTAACCATAATTCCCAGTTCACATATCATAGGCTCCTGTGTTTAAGTGATGCACCTTGGCTTCGCTTGTGTGAAGAGAGGAGCGAAGTGTCATGAACACTGCTTGGACATATTCTACTTTATTAAGCCAGGAATTTTGGTTTAGTATTACATTTAAACTGGGTCGTAAGGATAGGGTTTGCATGTGTATTACGTATTGAATATATATGCCATGTTTTTGATGGCCTGTATATTCCAAGTATGACCTCATGGTTGTATAACTTTTATGTATTATGTGAGAATGAAAAAGGCTTAAGTGTGAAACTCAGCATCTCCAGCAAACAAAGTAGGTTTTTAAAAATTGGTAGGATTTTCCACAATTTGCGTATAGTCCCTTTTAAAAAAATTTTTAAAAAAATATTTGCTAATTTACTTTGTTACTTTCCAGGTAATTTTTCCAAACTTTTAAACTTAGAAAGTATTTTTTTTTTCTAATGCATAGTACTTCTAATTTGTGTCTTCCTGTCCCCTCACCTTTGGCCTTTCCTAAACACTTACCTACCTTACGTCACAATCCAGCACACTTACGTTAATTAAAACCGGTGGCCTTCAGCACACCAAACTCTATTGGATTGTGGACTTAACTATTGGCAGAGGGCTCGTGAGATTTATTTTCTCTTATTCATAATGGCTCAAGGTAGCATGCAGAATTCAAAATATAGAATCATAGGATTTGATCCTACAAGCAAGAAAGCCCTTTTGGCAGAACAGAAGCAAAAGTTAGGTTTGTATGGTTTAAAATTGGTGCTATAACGCTTCTGGCATCCATAACTCAAATATTGTAGTACAATATTGTATTGTTAAGAGTACAGGAAAAGTGACATCTGGTGGAAGGAGTTTAATTTCATGAAGTAAGCAGTAGTGTCTGAGGTTTCCTTTTTCTTCTCTCTTAGAGCAATAATGATGTTTCACAGCATGAAAATGGAAGAAATCAACAAGATAATTCGTGACCTTTGGCGAAGTACCTACAGGGGGCAAGGTACCAGATGTAGATATATTTATTCCTCTATCTAAGATAACATTATCACTAATGTCACTAGGTTTTTTGGTGGGTGTGGGATTCTGATACAGTCCTCTGTTAAGTTAAGAACAAGTTTTGAAATTAGGACCGGGGTTGGGTGGAGTCTCCTTCTTGTAATAAGTGATATAGCATTACCAGCTTGAGTCATCTTGATTTATCCTGATAAACATATTCTGTATCATACAGTCACATTTATCATGGTGTATCTTGATAATTCCTTCGCTCTTCAGGTGACTTGTAATCAGGCCTCTGTTCATTCTGCAAGTGGTAGATTGCAGCATTCTGAAAATCATAATTTTCTTCCCCCCTCAGTCCCTTCTTCTTTTTTTAAGAAGCAAGATCTTTGGTATTTAGGCCTATGAAGAGAGAATACTGAGAGGAGCCAATACTTCGTGGAATCTTAGGGCATAGTGGAGGCTAAGCAGTGTTTCCGGGGTTTTGCCTTGCATTATTATTATTAGTATTAGTATTAGTATTAGTATTAGTATTAATTACATTTATATACCGCCCCATAGCCAAAGCTCTCTGGGCAGTTTACAAAAATTAAAAAAAAATGAACATTAAAAAGTCAATATACAAAATTTAAAACATAAAACAGCTGATATTTAAAACATTTTCAATTTTTAAGCCTGGCCACAAAGTCAGTTAAAACCTCAACTTAAGCTGTTAAAATGCCTGGGAGAAAAAAGTTTGGCCTGGTGCCGAAAAGCTAACAGTGTTGGCGCCAGGCGGGCTTCATCGGGGAGATCATTCCATAATTGGGGGACCACCACAGAGAAGGCCCTCTCCCTTGTTGCCGTCCTCCGAGTTTCCTTCGGAGTAGGCACCCGGAGGTGGACCTTTGATGTTGAGCGTAGTGTACAGGTAAGTTCATGTTGGGAAAGGCGTTCAATCAGGTATTGTGGTCCCAAACCGTGTAAGACTTTATAGGCTAAAACCAGCACCTTGAATCGGGCTCGGAAACATACAGGCAGCCAATGCAAGAGGGCCAGAATCGGTCTTATATGTTCGAACCTTCTGGTCCCTGTTACCAATCCGGTTGCTGCATTTTGCACAAGCTGCAGCTTCCGAACTGTCTTCAAAGACAGGCCCATGTAGAGCGCATTGCAGTAATCTGACTTGGAGGTTACCAGAGCATAGACAACTGAAGCCAGGTTATCCCTGTCCAGATAGGGGCGTAACTGGGCCACGAGCCGAAGTTGGTATAAGACACTCCGTGCCACTGAGGTCACCTGAGCCTCAAATGACAGAGATGGTTTTAGGAGAACCCCCAAGCTACAAACCTGCTCCTTCAGGGGGAGTGCAACCCCATCCAGAACAGGTTGAACACCATCCGGTCAGAGGAACCCCCCACTAACAGCATCTCAGTCTTGTCTGGATTGAGTTTCAGTTTATTAGCTCCCATCCAGTCCATTGTCGCAGCCCAGCACCGGTTCAACACATCCACAGCCTCAATGATGAAGATGAAAAAGAGAAGTAGAGTTGCGTGTCATCAGCGTACTGATGATGACGCACTGCAAAACTCCGGATGACCACACCCAAGAGTTTCATGTAGATGTTGAACAGCATGGGGGACAAGACTGACCCCTGTGGAACCCCATACTGGAGAATCCACAGGGCCGAGCAATAATTCCCCAAACACCATCTTCTGGAGCCGACCTGTCAAGTAGGAGCGGAACCACTGCAATGCAGTGCCTCCCACTCCCAACTCAGCCAGTCATGCCAGAAGGATACTATGGTCGATGGTATTGAAAGCCGCTGAGAGATCAAGGAGAATATTGCAAATATTAGTGGTACGCACCCTGGCTTCCACATTTTTGCTCATCATAGTGAATGTTCTGTCACCCTCCTGCGACATAGGTCATCAGTCGGATTTCCATACCAAAAACCTGAAACCCAACTGAAATGGATCCAGATAATCAGTCTCATCCAAGCTCTTTGCCTATCCCCTCTGCTAAACGAAGCAAAGTACATTATTTATACAGTTTTCTTGGTGCAGAACTTCTTTTCCTTTTCTTTTTTTAGCAGAGTATACCTAGTCTTGAATACCTGAATGCTCATAAGGAGAATGGTTGTCTTATGGGCTAATCTTATAAGAATGTTTGTGTATAGTGTATCATACCTCCATACAGAAGATTGGACTATGGATTGTATTCATATTGCTTCATATTGCTTGTATTTTGAAACTGTATTTTCTCCTCTGTAGATATTGAATACATAGAAATTCGGTCTGATGCAGATGAGAATGTTTCTGCTTCTGACAAGAGGAGAAGTTACAATTATAGAGTAGTAATGATAAAAGGAGACACTGCTTTAGATATGAGGGGCAGATGCAGTGCTGGCCAAAAGGTATGTAACAGCACACTTGTAGCAATTCATTGAATATATAGAAGTTTGTATTGGGTAAATGGACAGTTGTAAATTAGGAAAAATGTGTGGAACTGTAAGTTAATGAAGCAATGTGTTTGTAGAATGGAAAAGAACAGAGGGTCGACTTACATGGCCTCCTACCATGTAAATGGCTACCTTATGGCAAGTTACATAACAGACCCATTCTCATGAATGTTCAAAACAAACTTGAATAAGTGTGCACATTCATACAATCATATCTTGGTTTAATATGAACAAGCCTTATTCTGCTGCTTTGCATGAACCAGAAAACTGTTGTTTTCCATTTCTTTCAAACTGGGACAATATGGTTAATGGCTTTGGAACAAGTCAGGATGTAAAGCCAATTTCAAACCATATCCTGGATTATTCCAAAGCCTGTTAACCATAGATTCCCAGTTCTGATGTAACACGAAACTAGAGTTAACTGAGGACTTCTTGGCCTGCTTGCTCCACATGTGAATGAAACCATAGAGCAGCTGCGTCATAGCTCAGTTTATTAAGCCAAGATATGATCATCTGAACATAGTCACCCTGTTTTGGATCTGAAAATTGTGAAGGAAGGCAGTTATATGAACCATCTATTCATTTTGATATTAGTGGAAGTGAGGGTTTTTTGTTCACTCTAATAGTAACTCTAAGAGGCAGGATATTGGTTCCATTTTACTCAGGGGAAGTTGAAGTTAAGAGAGAGTACTTTGCCCATTTGTCCCTCTTCTTGCCATACAGTGTGGTTCTTAGGCCTTATACAATAGGATAAGATGCTCTTTCATATAAATTTCTGTTTAGAACTCACCATGTTATGTAATATAATCCTCACTCCTCAGTCAGTTGCAAAGTGTTATATTGTATTCCACTTGCTGATGCGAAATCTTTCCAATCACATCACATGTGGGATCAGGCGATGGAAAGAATAGGATTGGGGGCTAGGATTATGTGAGACAAAGAGAAACCTGGGCAAGTGAGTCATTTGCTGGTGTCTGTGACATTCTCCCACAGTTTGTGGATAGGAGAGAAAGATGTTGGATGTGTATAGGCTGCAAACCACAAGTAAATTGTGTTTTGTAATCTCAGCTAAGGATTTGATACTATACTAATTCACACTCTTAAATACATTGATTTGTTCTAGCTGTTTTCAATTAACTGTTGGCTAAGAAGATACAGCATATGCACCCACTATAATTGGATAGTACTTGCTATAGGGTAAACTACAATTTCTGTAACCTTATCATATGTTTCCACCCACCCTTAAATTAAAATAATAACTAGACTAATGAGTCATGATTGTTGAATCCTGGTTTTGGTAGACGATGATAATGGTACTGTTCAAATAGCCCACACCATGTTATCTTGTTGGCAGTCGCAGCCTTCAGTGAAATGTCTAGCCCTTAAAGTAGAAGAGAATCTATTGGAAAGCCTGTGAGAGACGTAATAGTTGCATTCATTCTCGCCTAGGAAGTAGGCAAGACGTGCTTCTCCGGTTCGGTATTCTTGGAGTGGGGCTAGGATGTCCAGTTGATTAAAATGTATTAAGTAAAACTACACTCAAGGTGGTAAATAAAATCTAGCGATGGAAAGCCAACAACAGACAGTGGCATTCTCTGATGGGCCACTTCACATGTTGCAAATATTAGTAGTACGCACCCAGGCTTCCACATTTTTGCTCATCATAGTGAATGTTCTGTCACCCTCCTGTGAGTCCCAAGCCTTTCTCCTAGTGTTGAAGCTGCAGAGGTGTACAGAGGATCATCATGTGTAGCAGTCCCTGCACATGATGGGAGGAAGGCAAGGGTGATTGTTGGGCAGCTGTGCTGCTGGACCAAACCAGCAACCCTCTCCCACCTCATGAGAGGACCTCCTTTGACTACTGTGTTCCTAAGGCATCTGGAGCATCTTTGTCACAAAAAGTAAACCAGCAAGGTCCGACTACACTTTGCAGCTCCAAACTTCCAATTGTGGAGGGGAGCAGAGAATTGTCCCTGACTTTGTAAAGATGCATAGTATCAGGTCAATAAAAAGGGTAGTGGCAGGTTGGCTTCCAAGACCAACATTTATCCACATAGAAAACTAGCATGTGAGCAAGAAAGCTAGGCTAGAATCTTTCTCCCTAACTTGCTAATTTTCTGTGTGGAGGGAAGTTTTTATATGGAGAAGCATTAATGTTTGCCCCCATCTTCATTTTGAAGTGGTGCAGCCAAGGAGTACTGCTGCATCGAAGTGCTTTTAGAAAAGTTTGTGTTTTGATTTATTTACTGAACTGTGACCTCTTATTTTGGTTTTAGGTTCTTGCTTCGCTCATTATCCGTCTTGCTCTAGCAGAATCCTTTTGTCTCAACTGTGGCATTCTTGCACTGGATGAGCCCACGACCAATCTTGACAGAGAGAATATTGAATCTCTTGCACATGCCTTGGTGGAGTAAGTATCTGCAGATTTCATTGAAAAGCCTGGGAGAAGTTTCTTACATAGTCCCTAAATCTACATTAGTGATAAACAACTAGTGTCTATGGGTCAGTCGTGAGAAAGTCCTTTCCAGTGCACCTCATCTGTTTTCTTTGCATGTAAAATGTCAACAGTAGTTTTGTCTGAGTTTTCTCTTTGTTATAAGCACTTTATTCACACCAACTTGGAGATCAAGGGCCAGATACGCCACCAGATACCATGTACCCAAATGTAACTAAGTGGAAGAAGTAGGGGAAATCTGTTGTTATACTACTTAGGGAAGCCATGACTAGATCAGACCGAATTACCTCAGTCATAAACCATGGTTTCTTCTTCATGGTCTCTGTGACTCAAACATATGGGTTGTACACCTGTGCAGAACAGATATTTGGAACATTCTAGAGCTATACAGAGGTTTAGTTGGAAGTCCCACCCACTTTCTCTATGCACGCTCCAGGCATGGCTCCTGCCTGCCTCCAAGATCCTTTTGGAACATTCTCTTGCCTCATAGCAACATTCTCAAAAATTGAACTGTCTGCTGCTGGGACACTGGACAGAGTTCTCTTTTCTTTTTTCCCTCCTTAAGTTTTTCTTCTTCATTATTTCATTGCCCCTTTGGGAAGCGTGGTCTCAAAGGCCTGCTTTAAAACTTGCAACTGCTATGGTGAGAAGATAACATTGCCTGGTGAACACTCCAACTGCCTTCTCTACCTCTACCCTGTACCCACTGCCAGGCCTTTATGAATCAGGCCAGGAGAAACAGAACAACACGCCTCCATGCCCTATTATGGGAACAAGCCCTCAAGGCAACATACTGAGTCAGCCGCACTGAACTAGCCTCTACTTACTCCCTCAGTCTCCATTTGCAAGAAACTTGCTCCGACTCTTTCTCAACTTCTTCCAGCACACATAATGGAAAGTGCTTCAGGGCAACTGGCCACAGTATCGGGAGTACCAACCCTTGCAGCACTGACAGCTTTGACCATCAACAACTCGAAACCAGCCCTTTGGTACCAGCAGTTGAGACCAAGCAGGTCAAGCAGACCAAGTCCCGAAATAAAATCCTGCTAATCCCTGGGCTCCAGGACCGGAAAACCAAAAGAAGATGGTTTGTAGGATACAGTCCGACATCAAACCCGGGCTTGCATTGGCTCCAATACAGCCACCCTTAATGCAGACCATGTCTCAAATTAGCATGCAATCGCCGATAGTGATCCTAGAAGAATCTGCAACTTCCACAGGACTGTAACTCCCTGGATGATATCCAGTACCTGGGTTTGATATCAGAAGGTGAATCTAGGGAATAGTTCTCGCTGGAACTATACTGTCATCTACACCAAGACTGTTCTCCCAAGAAAGTATAGGTCCCCTCAGTACCAACCGGTGTCACCAGCTTCCTCAGCCTCTTCGGAAGATTTTCTTTGTCAAGGTTTTCTTTGCCCCCTCTTCTACAGGTCTCCCTCCCATTATTATGAGGATTGTCACTACCCGGAAGGCATCATTTTGAATATAGGGATAGAGGCTACGTGGCAACACTCCCGTTCCCCTCACTGTCCTAAATGAACTAAGGCAACTTCCAACCAAGCAACATCTCACATGGTATCTAAACCACCTGACACTGAGTTATTGGAGCCTCCCACATTAACAAGCTTTACAAGTTTGCAGCTCACTGTCAGCCCTCCTCTTCCGGCAAACTTCTTTCAGGATGTAATCTTAAAAAAACTTCCAGAGCCACTACACAGTCACCACCTGCAGTATAATAAAATTACCCAGCTATCACTTGCCACTAATACACAAACATCGACTAATGACCCCTCTTCAGCATAGGACAACTGTTGTTCAGACTTGACTTCCACCTCTTCTGTTCAGGCTTCGCCCTCTTGACTGGATGCCACCAGCAGGGGATCAAAATCCTCTCTTACCATCGGATGTCATCAGACCATATACAGAGGCAAATCTTCAGAATGGCAAAATCCCTTCAATTAAAGATTAAAGTCTCGGTTACGGACCTGATCTTTAAAAGGGTACATCCAGCCTTAGCTTCACCAGTTACCATCCTGATGCTTCCAATGTTACTACACATTATCAAACAACCCTAGGTGAAACCTACTCTCCCATACCCATGTCTAGGAAAACAGAGAATCTATATAGGGTTGCTCCAATCACCTGGATATTGGGGCTTGTGCTGATGCAGCTTCTGGCTGAGCAGCCCTTTTTTAAATTTTGCCTTGACTTCTCCCTCCTCCAGTAAGTCTCCTGCTTTTCAGCCACCCCTATGTGTGAGTCACAGAGACCACAAAGAAGAACAGGTTGTTTACCTGTAACAGATTCTGTGAGAGGCTATCTGTGAACTCACGCAACCCACCCTGCTTCGATGCTTCACCTTTATCCCTTCACTGTGGTTGACTTGGAACTGGGAAGCAGACAGGAGCCATGTCTGGAGCATATGGAGAGGAGATAGGTGGGCTCCTGCCAAAATTCTGTTTGGCTCTAGTATATTCTGAATTACTGTTCTGCACAGGCGAATAATCTCTGACTACAAACTAGGATCTGATTCTGGTATATCGTCCAAGATTAAACCTCAATTTCTTCATATGGTTGTAACAGGAACTCTTGACATTAAGTTTTTTGGGGTGGATTATACTATGTTTAATCTCCATCATTTGGAGACCCACTGTATGTATTCCCTAAATCTTTCCCCAAATTTTGTATGGGGAACCTGCAACTCTCAGGTCAAGAGGTTGAAGCTCTGCTCTCAAAACTTACCACAGTGTATTTCTAGTTGCACTAAAAAGGGATAAAATACCAAGTGAAGAGCACCCAGAATGGGCTACTATGCTTGGGAAGCAATAGTTTTAATGTTGTAAGGAAGGGAAGCACTGGCCCACAGTACCCAGCCATATGCTATCCCACTAGAGTTGCTACTAGAATCCTCTCAGTATTTTATTTCCTGTTCATTTGCAATTCTCAAATGGGGCAATCCAGAATGTAAGAAGAGTCAAAGGACAATGGTTTGCAGTAATAGGTCAAATCATGAATCGTGTCTCTCCCCACTGATCAATAATAAGAATCGCATATTGTTCTGTGTATTTCTTATGCTTGCATCATCTTGGCTTCCCCACCCCCCTTTTCTCCTTTCCTCATCACCTCTCCCACTTCTCTTGTCCCTACTAGTTATGGAAGGGGTGAGTGATTGAAATATGAGTATTGTGGAGGGTTTGTTTTGTATCACATAAACAAAAACATCATAATACACTTTAATTAGGGTGACCATATTTTGGAAACCAAAAAGGAGGACAACATAGTCCCGAGGGGTCATGCCCACCAACATGTCTGGCCAACACCTGCACCAA
Source organism: Anniella stebbinsi (assembly GCA_029215795.1). Taxonomy (NCBI): domain Eukaryota; kingdom Metazoa; phylum Chordata; class Lepidosauria; order Squamata; family Anniellidae; genus Anniella; species Anniella stebbinsi. Next base: position 84,650,489 of record JARDYH010000005.1, on the reverse strand, counting down.
CACTTGATTCTGAGACACTTTTGAAAGGCTCTGTGTGGCATGCCAGCCTCTCAGGGTTCAGCTACAGCTATCTCTTGAGTTGTGTCTTCAGTCTAACTCTTGTCTCTAAGAGATATGCCAGCCAGCCCAAGCCACAAATCTATCTATTTTCCTCCGATACACACTTCAAATGTTCTGCATTGCATGCCAGCAGTGCAGACAGAGCCTAGCTCACAAGTGAACAAAGTGAAGTAGAAGGGAAGGGGTAGCAAAGCAAAGCAACGACATGCCAGGTTCCAGCATCTGCATCAACAGGACATCCACAAAGATGAGAGCCTCTCTCTCGACTGACACCTCACTGTTGGTTGTGAGAGTTTTTCTCTAAGGATGACACTTCATTGCCCATGATGTGGAACTCTGAGAAAAATGCCTCTGGCCTGCTCCGTTTTGCCCTGTGGGCTGCTTTGACTGACCTCTTCTTTCCCACATTTTGATCTGTGGACGCCTTGCCTCTGCTGAGCTCCAGGTGCCCGACTGCCCACCAAATCTGCAACAGGAAAGGTGCCCTCCTTGCCCAGCACTTCTTAGCTAAAAACTTGAGATTGCCTTGATGCCAAGGGCTGAAAATTCTCAAGGTGCAATACCCTAAAGAGGAGGTTTGACAACCTGAGTTTGAAGGATATGGCTCCAGCGTGTTTTTTTAAAAAATAATTTTAAAATCTCAAACTTTACAAAATTCCTAAAAATCAGTGGGTGAACAGATCTGCTTCAAACTTGGCAAGGATAAAGCCCTACCTGAGATCTATTACAGTGCCAGGATTCATTCCTTTATCTTTAAAAATGACAGTTTTTTAAAAAGAAATTATTTTAAAACCTCAAGCTTTAAAAAAATCCCTAGAAATCAGCGGATGAACAGATTTGCTTCAAACTTGGCAAGGCTAAAGCTCTTTCCGAGAACTATAATGGTGCCAAATTTCATCTCTTTACCTTTAAAAATGACCGTTTTTAAAAATATATATATTTTAAAACTTCAAACTTTAAAAAAAATCCTAAAAATCAATGGATGAACAGATCTGCTTCAAATTAGGCATGGCTAAAACCTATAATGGCTTAAAGCTATCATGGCACCGAGTTTCATCTCTTTATCTTTAAAAATGGCAGAGCTGTAAGTGTTTTTGTTAATTCTCATTAAAGTAGAGCTGTCCTTTGACTGGGGAGGATGGGAAAAAATCCAATTTTTGTTGCCAAATTTCATAATTTCCCCCCTTTTCCAGATTTGTTACCAAAAATCTTGACAAATCTGGATTTTTCCTGTCATATGGTCACCCTACAAGAAATGGGTAGAATAACAGTCTCTTTCAGTGTAGAGTTTCATATGCTGTATGTTTGCAATTTGTCAATCTGGAATACATGTTTTGGTTACATGTTCAAAATGTTGTTTTTCACAGGATAATCAAAAGTAGATCCCCCCAACGTAATTTTCAACTGCTTGTGATAACACATGATGAAGATTTTGTGGAACTTCTGAGTCGGTCTGAATATGTGGAGAAATTCTATAGAATTAAAAAGAATATTGACCAGTGTTCCGAGATTGTGAAATGTAATGTCACATCTTTGGGGTCATATGTTCATTAGAATTAGTAAATTATTTTGAATTATAAGAGTGGTCAGAAAAATGGAGTGAAAATGAAGACTGATCTTTGAATAAAGTTAATATGGGTTGATCCATACTGAATCATTCTTAGAGTACACTTCTTGAAATCGATGGACTTAAGTTAGTTGTGACTACCAAGATCATGACTAACTTAAGCTTGTTGATTTAAATGGGTTCAAACTTTGAATCCAACCTTATTATTTTGATATGGGAGAGCGGTGGTGTTTTTTTTACTGAATGTATGTATCTTGTTGACTAGTACAGAAGAGTTACTATTAAAAGAGGCAGAATAAAAACTATGCAAACAGAAATGTAGTGGTCTAACAATTATTGCCTTTACGCCCTGGAATGAAGACACAGGACAAGATTATGTGTTTAAGGACACATCTGTATTAATAAAGTTGAGGAAATGCAACAATATAATACTAAAGTAAATCTGTTTGGGCCCTCCCTTTATGTGTAAACAGGAGCCCCAACAGCCATTTGTCTTCTAACACTAGGAGTTGACTTTGAAATATTCAACTTCCTTCATCGTGCATCACCACAAAAAATCCTCAGAACAAATAAAACCATTTATTCATTCTCCAGTTGAAGGCTGGGTCATTCATAGATACCAAAGGTGAGCTGCCAAAACACCACACCACCTCCTTGATGGGTCTGGTGAGAGAGAGCGGCGGGCACAGCCTGCTGATTTGAAACATAGTGCTGAAAAGAAGTGGGAAATGGAGGGGGCCAAACTGCTCTGGGTGGGTGGGGCTGAGCTCTCCTTTATGGCCATGCTGCGGTATGGGACTGCCACCGTCTTTTTCTCCTCATTCTTTTCTCTCACCACTTGGCATTTATAGCTCCCCCTTCCCTATTCTGTTCCCAGCCTCCACACAATTCCGCCAGCAACTCTCCATAAAAACAAATGTTCTGCAAGGTCACCGGTTGCTTGGCACTGGCAGAAGCACTGAAATTCTTCTCCACCCCTACTTATTTTAGGGTGTTTCTGTTTCAAGCAAACCTGAAACATCAAGCTATTTCTATGGCAAACCTAGTTGGGGGAAGAAGTCTTGTGGTATGGTCCCTTAAAAACAGTTACAATGCAATTGCATGTTTGCTCAGAAGTAAGTCCTACTGAGTTAAATAGGACTTTCTTTGAGGTAAATATACATAGGATTGCAGCCTATGCAGAAAGGAATATGAAAAGGAAGGAGGTATATAGACGAAGGTGTTGCAAAAAAATAGGGTGGCAGAATGCTGTGAGATGTTTAAGGGCTATAATATGTGAAGTAATAATGGAATTTTCAGGGCTCGTGGGACAGCATTACTTAAGCTATAGGGATTTGCTGAGTATCTAAAACTTCACACGCTTGTATTTTAACTTAAAAGTTTCTCATGTTTTAATTTGCTGTTATATGGTCTGTGGATTCTCAATAATAAAGTTGTTGTTGTTATAAGAATAGTCCCCCTATGCATGAATTGAGTGCCTTATACTTGAAAAAATTGGGATTTTAATGCCCCCCCTTCAAAATGTGGAGATGCTCCAGCACCAGCTCCTTTCAGTGCCATGTTGTACAGTTTGCAATTTATCTTCGCTGGTCCCAGGCACTCCATCCTCCCCATCTAGATTTGGTCCTGAAAGACCAAGGCAATGTGCAGGAACCTGGAGGGTAATTTATAAGTAAGCACAATTTGTGATATTGCACATTTCTGTTCTGAAAGCAAGCAAGAGGTTAGCTTGCCTTCTAAAGCACTTAAATTATAATAATTATTTCTAATTAGGCATATAATTTCCATATTTATTATTTATTTGATTTATATCCCACTATATACAGAATACCCTATGTAAATTAGCATATGCAAGTTTGTGTCCTATGGACCTGTGCTCCATATCTTCTAGGTACCTAGCACCGCTCCTGCACCAGGACCCCAAGGTGGCTTCTCATCTCCAGCCAGCAAGTAATCAGGTACAGCAATCCCTGACCAGAAAGGTGCTTCTGGGTACTCACCAGGGTAGCCTGTAACTAAATCCTTCCCTGCCCACATTTCTTGATGAACCGTACCCCTCTTCCTGACCAGGTTGAAAAGGATTTATTTCAGGCTGAGAAAATTGTCAAGCCCTCCACAGAAACATGCACCCATCATTCCTATAAAGGAATGGCAGATCATGCTGGATGTGTCAGAAGGGACGTACGTTCTCTCCCCACCCCCAAAACACAACCATTTCTTAATATCCTAGTTCATTTGATACCTGGCTCCGTCAATTTGCTACAGTGCCTGGGTTCCCTCCTGCCTTTTCTGGATTTCTGACCAAATTCTAAACAAGCCCCAGCCTTTATTTTAAGTTAACTCCTTATGTACCTGGTGACAGATCAGTTTGATGAACTAAGTCATTTTCACCTAAATATAGTAACGATTTGAGGCACAGGGTTCCAATGAGGCTAAACCGCATAGCATAAGTAGGGGTCCCACTCCCCTCCACAAAGATACTTGTGCTGAAATTCAAACACCAACAAACTGGCTGTCCAGATTAATGAGAAGCAGACAGGAAGCCAGTTTAATATTGCACTTCCCAGTACACATTGCTACCCCACTGCAGGAATACTGGGAGTTTGTAGTTCAAAACATCTGGTGGGCAAATAGCTAGGTGTGGATGTCACCATGGTGCAGCTCTCACCACCTTGACCCCCACCCCACAATCTTGATCACAGCAGCCATGTTGTGGAAAAATGGGAAGATGCCAACATGGTGGGGAAAGAGGAAAGGAAAAGTCAGGTCTACAACGGAAAACTAACAGAACAAAATCTATGTCAAATAAATGTAGAAGTAAATAAATTAAGTCAGTGTGGTATAGTGGCTAAAGTGTTGGGACTGGGAGTTGGAAGATCTGGGTTCTAGTCCCCACTTGGCCATGGAAGCCCACTGAGTGACTTTGGACTAGTTGCAGACCTCAGCCCAACCTCCCTCACAGGGTTGTTGTGAGAATACATGGAGAAGAGGAGGACTATGTACATCGCCTTGGGTTCCTTGTAGGAAAAAGGGTGGGATATAAATGAAATAAATATTTCACACACAAATTTTCTCCCAGCATTTAAAGTTTTCTGTAAGGGGCCACAGGTAACCCTTACAACTGGTGCTTAGTCATTCCTGATTTTAACTGGATCTGTACCTACAAGTTTTTCTTTAGGATAAACACCTTCAAGAAGCACATTTAATTCTAAAATGTATGATACAGGTTAGTGTTACCACTTTTTACTAGAGGCAATTATACTACAGGTGCTTCTGTTATGTATTATAATACATTTATACAATTTAATATATTAAAATCCATAAGCAGTTCACAATAACAAAGATAAAAAGATAAAATAATGCATCAATAAAAATATTACAATGCCATAAACAATAAAACAGTGTAGTAGTAGAGTCTCTTTCAATCAAAGAAAGCCTATGTGAACTAATGTGTTTTCAAGAGCATTTAAAACTAAGCTACCACTTCTGCCTCTTGAAATATACGTGGGAAAGTATTCCAAAGAGTGGGAGCCACCATTGAGAAGGTCCGCCTCCATGCCGGTATCTAGTGACATCCCATTGGCCACAGAACAACCAATAAGGTTTCTTCCAAAGTTCTCAAGGGTCGACTAGATTTATATAGGGGAAGATTGTTAGCTATGTATCCTAATCCCAGATGGTGTAGTGCTTTGTATGTCAACAACAGGACCCTGAACATGGCTCAGTAGCTAATTAGCAGCCGGGGCAGTTCCTTTAACTTGCGTATAATATGTGTATAGGTACTCCACTGAGGCTCCTAGCTGCTGTATTTTGCACTAGCAGCAGCTTCTAAACCAGGTGCAAGGGCAACCCCATGGAGAATGTATTACAGTAGTCTAATCATGACGTTACCAGTGTGTGGATCACAGTACCTAAGCTATCCCCAGGGGGATGGGGGTAAGTGCCTCCCCAAACAGCGAGCTTGCCCCCCCCCCACTTGCCCCTGCATTGCTGGAAGGAAAGGTGCTTTTCACATATACAAGTGCAAGTGCGTTCATATATTATCATCTCTGTAGCTGTTCTACAGTTCAGATGTAGCTCTTGAGCCAACAAAGACGATGCATTTTGCAGCTACTGACATTCTCTTCATGATGCCAATAGACCAGTGTCAATCCACTGAGGGGAAACATCTGACCTGAAGGAGAGAGAATTAACTTAATTTATTGTTTATATACGAGGTGCCTAATAGTAAAAAAGAAAAGAAAATTCTAACCACAAATTAATATTTTTCCAAATTAAAATTAATTTCCCTTCACATTAGTTTAAATGTGAAATATACCATTATTTTTCTTTCAGAGATCTTAACATACGAGACACATCTTTCCCATCTAGAAAAATACTTTGCCCCTTCTGTGCCCCCACCCATCGATTTTATTTTTTGGTACCGCCACCGGCTATCCCCATCCCAGAATGGGCGTAGTTGGCACACTAGCCAAAACTGGTAATGGGCTCCACAGGCTACTGAGATCACCTGAGCTTCTACTAACAAAGGTGAATCCAGGCGCACAACAAACTATAGACCTGTGCCTTCAGCAGGAGTGCAGCCCTCCTTAGTTACAGGCAAACAACCAAATCCCAGACTATGAGAACCATCACCCATAATGTCTGTCTTGCCAGTATTCAGTTTCAGCAACCCTGTAACTGTATTCTGGCACCACCAGTTCAGAATGTACACAGTGTTAGTTACAGAGATACAGAGCTGCGTGTCATCAGCGTAATGATGACACCTTGCTCCAAATCTCCTAATGACTGCTCCAAACAGCTTCCTATAAAAATTAAAAGGCATTGAGGACAGAATAGTTTCCTGTAGCCCCCCACAGTTCAATTACTACATTGGGTAGTAATGTCATTCTCTGGAATCAACCCTGTAAGTAAGAGCTGAACCACTATAAAACAGGGTCCCCAACTCATGGGGCTGATTCAAGAGGACCCTGTGATCAATGGTATCAAAATAATTAACAGGGTCGCACTCCTCCTGGCACCCTCTCAAAGAAGAAGTTAATCCAACGGGGCAAACAAGGCTAATGCCATCCTGAACCAAGAATGAAATGGATCAAGATAAATAGATTCACCCAAGAGCCCTGGAAGCTGAGACTCCACCACTCTCTCGAGCAAAATAGGTGTATTTGTGACTGGGTGAAAGTATAAATCTCTGGACTGAGGGAGGGCTTTTTTCAGTAAAGGATCCACCACCACCTCCTTCAAGGCCGCAGGGATGACACCATCATGCAATGGTGCATTCACCACTCCCCTGATCCAGCTGGCCAATCCTGCATGACTGCCTCAAAGAAGCCATGAAGGACAAGGGTCAAGAAAGCATGTGATGGGTCTCACAGATGCAACCCATGGTCCGGTTCTCATAAGCCTCCTCCCAGAGAAGTTCCAGCCACCAAATGAAACTTAGCTCCATGGCCAGGCCTGCAATTCCCCCACAGTGAAAAGAGAAAGGTGTGTTTGCTGGTAAATAATAAACAAAACAGGGAATATATGTTTTTAGTCAGCCTCCCTCTGCTTTGTTATTCTTTCTGCACCATTCCCCACTTCCAGACAGAGTCCAGCAAGAGCTACCGATCCAAAGACGTTGGTGCAACTGTTACGTCTTTCCCTCCTTAGCAATTGTCTGTGAGAAAGAAAAAAGGTGGAAGAAGTAATGGGATAATACGGGAGAGTTACAAGTGGAAGATGATGAAATCTGGAGCCCCCTGTAAAATTCCCTAAAAAAGGACAAGCGCACCATAAAACATCCTATGTCTGAAAATACTCTGTGTTGAGCATTAGAACTTGATATTGCTGGCAATTAACTAACAGATCTTTAAGCGTGAATTTGACTTTCCATCCCATGTATTATTGCTGATATAACAATCCCAGTTACTTCAGTTCTTAATTTAATTATACTTGCAAAATTGCTGGGGCAAATTCTCAGAAATTTGCCCTTTGGCTCCTAAGAATTCGTCCTCTGCTCATAATTAACTATCATAACCATTTCCAGTTCTTTGTTTGGCACTATCATTTTCTTTTTCTTTTCAGCGTCATTATGTGATAAAATCTTTTATCTCTTCCTTTCTTGAAGTGACATATCTACCACATGGCAAAATCTATTTTAAGAACTAGCACTCCTTTTTCTTAATCATGCCCATAATAGGCTTTTTTTCCTTTAAAAAAAAAGACAGAGAGAAAAGGAATATTGTTTGCCACAATAAGTTCTGAAATCAGCATTACTTTTTCCTGTAGCCTTTTTCGTTTTGCTAATCTTAGCCACTATTAGAAATGTTGTGCCTACGATCACATAGCATAAGAGGAATCCATGATTATTTAAGTTTATATATTATTTTTTTACATGTTACATGCCACTCTTTCTATCTCGATAGACCCTTAAAAGCAGTTTACAATAAAACACACACACATCGACAGTCAAACCTAAAATAAAACCACAAACTCTTGTGCAGTTCAGGAGGTAGAAAATGTAGCATGTTTCACCCTGACTTTCTTTGGCTTGCAATTAAAATTCTCATACTGCTCCATCTTACTGCACCTTGTAGGAACATGGGAAGCTGGCTCATACTGAGTCAGACCATTGGTCCATCTAGCCCAGTATTGTCGGCACTGACTGCAGCTGCTCTCCAGGGTTACAAGGCAGGATTCTTTTCCTCATCCTACCTGGAGAAAACAGGGATCAAACCTGGACCTTCTGCATGCAAATCATGTGCTCTGTCACACTGAGCTATCGCCCTCTGTACTATTAGTGTAATTGGAATGGTTTTTAATATTGTATTTTAAATGCAATTTTAATATGTATATGTGAACCACTTAGGGATTTGATTGTATTAAGTTGTATAGAATCTCACAGATAGACAAATAAATAAAATAAAATAAAGCAATAGTATCTAATATCACAAGCACCTACACCTCGTTCTGTTTTCTGTGGCAACATTTCGACTGTGGAATTCCCTCCCAAAGGAAGTTGGATTGGCCCCAACCCGTTCCAATTGGGTTTTTTTTTAAAGTTCCGTTTGTTTTGGGGTGGTTTTTAAAATGGGATTAATTTTAAAGCAGGGGTGGGTAGCCAGGTTGACTCTGGGGGCTGGATGATGTCAGGGGATGGATGTTTCCCCTGAAGCCCCTCCCTCTCTCAAAAAGCCCCCATCATTTGCCCTCATTCTCCGTGCAGAAACAGGCATAGAGCAATCTGCACAGAGAAAGAGACTCATCACCCAGATTTACATGGAGGTGGGTGAAGCAATTGCGCACTCAGCCAGGTAGCGCTTGGAGGAGGAGCTTCTCCAGGTACTAGCTGAGTGTGCAGCCAGGTTCACTCTTCCTTAGTTTTCCACTATCAGAGAATCACTTTTCCCAGCTGGAGAAGCTAGTTGAGTCCAGAGCAGGATATATTTCCCCTTTCCTGATCAGCCTCGACTCGGGAGTCTGGAGGCAGCTTCACTCCCCCCCCCCCCCAATCAGGAGATGTTGAAGGAAGAGTAAAATGGACTCCGCACAGCGGCCTCAAAAGAGGCTGACTGAATCCTGAGCAAACTTTGCTCCCCTTCCCCAGTAGAAGGAGAAAGGGTAGGAGCAAAGATGGCCCAGGATGTAGCCAGCAGAGCGCACAGTCAGCTTCTCTTCCCTGATTGGGCCCAATCACTCTCCCCCCCTCCTTCTCATAGGAGATGAGGCTTTGGGGAGAGGGCCCCACAGGCCAGGCCAGAGGTTCCTCATGTCTGTTTTAAAGATAGTTCTGTTCCTAATTTGGTTTGCTTTGATATGAGATTGATTTTAGAGTTTCTGCCTTGGGGGCACTTTTGGGACAGAAAGGTAATTCATAAATATTTTGTTAGATAAATAATTAAACAAATATCATACAAATACACAAACAAGCACTATCAAAATCATTGTAACAGATATGCTTTTCTTCAGGAGATAGTTTTGCCAGCATTCTAATAGCTAGAAGCAAGCCAGCAAGCTTGCCAGGCCATTCCAGGTAGTAAATTCCAGAGAATGTGTGCCAAAACCAAGAAGGTGTTGCTGCTCATCCTCATCCTGACCAACCTTTCCTCAGATTAGGCACTTGAAGCCTAATGACCAGAATGTACAGGTGTGTGCCAATGGAAGAACGTACTCACAGAACAATTGTTGTCTCTGGAGACCCAAGTGGCTGTAGTGAGGAGTTATGGCAGGCGCATTAGCCACAACATTCCTTAGAAAGGAATAGCTTAGCCACAGTATCCGATGCATTGGTAGCCTCATGTCTCAACTACTATACTGCAATCTATGTGAGGCTATACTTATGCATGGTCCAGAAGCTGCAGCTAGTGCAGAAAGCAACAATGAGATTATTGTGTGATGCGTCTAACCACTGTCCTATAACACAGTTCTTGAAATAGGTGCACTAGCTGCCAATTTGCTATCAGGCAAGTTTAAGGTTTTGGTATAAATCTGTAGGCCCTAAACAACTTGGAGCTGGGAAGCATCCTCTGGTATAGACCTGCCCAGCCACTGCGATCATCATCAGAGGCCATCCTGTTTGCACCACATCCTGCAGGTGACCATCTGGCAATAACCAGGAAGAGGGCTTTTTCAGTAATGGCACCCACTCTTTGGAACACTCTCCCCTCAGAAATAAAACATATGCCAACTCTGATGCACTCAGGTGTATGTTGAAGACAATGGAGTAGACCTATTGTAATGAATGGGACGTAAGTTAAACTAATATTGGATACAATCCACTTTGAATTCCATGGAGGAAAGGTGATTTATATTATATTATAATATTATATTATGTTATGTTATATTATAAATATTGAAATGCTACTCCCGACCTGAACATACGCAGACACTACGATCAACATCTGGGGGACCCCTCTGAGTGCCTCCTCCAAGGGAGGCTCAGAGGGTGGTGACAAGTGAGAGGGCCTTCTTGTGGTGGCTCTCTGACTATGGAATGAACTCCTCACTCAGTCCCACCTGGTGCCAGCATTGTCATCTTTTCAGCATCAAGTTAAGACTGTCCTCTACTCCCAGACATTTAATGGCATATGATGGGGCATTTAAGCCAGCCATTTAAACAGATCTAGCATTCTATTAGTGATCTAAATTGTTTAAAATTTTGTATATATTTTATGCTGTATTTTATGTCGCATTTTATTATCTTATGAACTCTTGAAAACTGTCCAGAGATCTTTGGCTATTGGGCAGTATAGAAATGAAAATAATAATAATAACAACAACAACAACAACAAGTAATAGTGCTGGTTTAATACACAAGTAGCCTTAAGCCACAAGGAGCCAGTGCACAACCCACACAACTGGTGATTCCTTCCAACTCCATACTTGCTGTTCCCTAATAGACACTCATTCACTCCCTACAGTGTCAATGCAGCTAATCTTATTAACACAAGCTGTAACGCTATGAGTCTGATCAGACATTGCGCTAATTCACAGTTAGGTCGATAACCGTTTTGCAGCAAATGGCTAGTGAGCATATTTAAAGCATGGTTATGTAGCCACCATGGTTAAGAATGGTTCACACGACACACTAAGTCACGGTTCACATTACATGCTAACCCATAATGTTTAGCTCAAAATGCTTAACTACCATGCTTGGTGTGTCACCTGTACAGAGTCAGTGTGTGCTTACATCTCTCTAATAACTGAGATATACCTATCATTTAGATGTACAATTATGCACGTCTAAAATATTTCAACCTGATGACGCTGACAAGTGCCATGCTGCATGAGAGGCTAATGCCTACACAGGTAAGTTCTTCTTGCTCACCTAGGGCTAAACCAGACACTACGTTAATTGCATAGCATCTAGGTCAGGGGTGGGCAACTTGTGTCCCTCCAGATGTTTTGGCTTACAACTCCAGCACAATTCATGGTGAGGGATCATGAGAATTGTAGGCAAAAATATCTGGAGGGATACATTGCCCATCCTTGGTCTAGGAGATCATAACTTTTTATTGAATGCAAGCGCAAAGGGGGGAACTATACTTTCTTACTCAGATATTTACCCCCTCTCCCCAAATTCACCCCTCATGTGTAGGCTAAATAAAGGGTAGAAAACTCCAGTGTCATCTTTAAATTGGGCTTTAGGCCCAAAAGGAAGACAGATATTCCTTTAAAATGCTCCATTTGCATTAAATAGCAACCATTACTCATTTTGCATCTTATCATAAAGACGCTGAGAGAGATGCGGTTTTGATACAGGGGGAATCCATTACGTCATCAACTTTTTTCCTTTGGTGTATGTCATATCATGCACTATGATATAAATATTCAGGTTGCAAATGAACTAGCAACAGTTAGGATCCTATTCATAGCTCTTCACAAACAAACGAACATGTCTTTGAAAACAATTTTGGTGATCTGCTGTTTGGTAGAAATGTTTTTTGCCGCTCCATCAACAAGATCACCATACAAGTTTACAAGAAAATTAATCGTGTTTAAGGGCAAAATTACTACTGAAATTGGACATATGAAGGTAATATGCTTATTATTGCTGTCATTTTGCTTTGTATTACAGTCAGTGTATTGCTTGTTTAACAATTGGAAGAAAGGTGAGGAGGGCACAGTTCATTATTGGATCAATTTTCGCAAAACATGCAAACATTTGAGCTCCTTAGAGTTTCTCTTTTGAAGAGGGTTATAACTCCCTTGACAGCAGAATTGCTACAATAAGAGGTATTGTGTTACTGAATATGCAATCGCGTTTTCTGGAAGCATTGATGCTTTGTCTGTTTGTGCACTAGACAATGATTCCCAATTCTGTATCATTCTTAAACAAACTTATTTATTCTTTAAAATGGAGTATAAATCATTCAATTGTGTACCTGTAGTTATGAGGTAAAATCCTCCCATGCCAGAAATTTCCTGTTTATAAATCAGTAGCCGTTTCTGCTCATTTTAGAAATAAAATCTGTACTACTGAGCTATAGTGTAGTGGAGCCAGGGCTCTCAGGGTCAAAGTACCAGGATTTTTTCATGAGCAGGGACAATAATGTAATTTTTCACCTGCCTCAGACTTCCCTGTTCTTTCCAAGTTTAGCTGCAATCCTCACAGTATCTCTGTGTGTGTGTGTGGGGGGGGGGGGTATTGCCCCACCCACACCATCATGCTGTGAGCTATCCTTGTAATAATGTGAAGTATTTTGGAGTGGCTTGGTCTTCAATAGGCGATAAAGACCCATTAGCTTTACAAAAGATCTGCTCCTAAAGGAGATGAAAACTGCCAGAATGACTTTGTTGGTTCTGAGTTAAAGACTTGGTTCAGCAAGACAACCCACAGTGGTTGTCACCCTTGCTTGTTTCAGGGTGGTTTGTCGTGAGGTCCAAACCTGACCCAGTTTCCTCAGCGCAATTTGTTAACTACACACAAGCCACCCTAGGAAAGCATGGCTTGCTGTGTTGTTCCGAATGGTCTTCTTTCAGGGTAGCTGTCATGGCATTACCACGTGGCAGATTGGCTTGTACATGTTTTGTCAGAAAGGGCTACAGAGCTGCCTGGCAATAGCAGCAAAAGCCCCGGCTGCTTCACGGTGCTCTCCACCCCTCCTCCTCCAGCTTGGTGCTTCATTTGACAGTAACCAGCTTTATCCCCTTGTGAGATGAGTTAGTACAGCTTTTTATGTATGCTCAATTGAGTAAGCACATGGACCCTAATTTGGGACCATGGCAATTCAAAGGGGGAATATAACTTCCCACTTGGGGGAGTTTTTAAAAAGTCTCAGTTTTTTTTCCCTTTTAAAAAAACCCTTTGCGTCTATAGCTTCACAACATGTATCTAGGGCACATGGAACCTACATCAAATTATCTATACAAGATCTCTTTGCTGGATATTTCCACATCAGGAAGCTTTCTTGCATGACGGACAGTGGAACAGGCTGCCTGTGAAAGATTGTTCCCACACATGGAGTTAGGACAAATGTGTTCACCTCACGAACATTAGCTTCCAAGGCCTACATCCTTCTCCTCCTCTTCAAAGCCCTCTGTTTCCAACAGGGGCAGGCCACACATATTTGGCAAGCCCACAAACAGGGCACGATGGAAACATCCATACCCAAGAAGATCTGATAATAACCACATATATACTGCCTCTGAAAATGAAAGCTTCATTTTGGGTTTTTATAACTAATAGCCATTGGGATACCTCTCTTCTTTGAGTTTGTCCAATCCCTTATTTTTAAGTCCTCCGTCCATACACTCCATGAGTCCCTTCTGCAACTTTCCTCTAAAACAGGGATGGAGGTAGCAGCCACTTGCTCACAGCTCTGTCGATGTTGCCAAGGCTCCAATTTCCCAGCCAGAGCCAAACAAAAGACTCTGGCACCTGGGAGTAGCAGCCATGGCTGAGAGGGGAAAAGCATGCATCCTCTGCTTTGCTTTGCAAGAATCCAATCCCCCGGTATGTGCTAGGTGGTCTACGAGAAACTGGTCAGTAGACTGTTGGTGGATCACAGTCTACTTTCTGGCTGCCCACATCCGCACTAAGAAGCAGTGTCCTCATGGCTGTGACTGTCATTGCTTTCCCAAACGTACAGAGATAAGGGTGTCCCGTCGCAGATGGGTTCATGTCCTGGGAACAAAGCGTACATTCAAAGGATGGGAATACCCTAGAATATTCTATTATTTTAAAGGCCACATAAAAGGGGATTGGCACTATGGATGTAAGAATGCATGGTATTCCATTAGGTCAGGCTTCTCACTCACAGAAAATGTAAACAAAAGTCTCCTTTATCTGATCTATTGCCTTTTTGTCTTATAGAATAGGCAGTATGGAAACTGCAGTGATGCAAAAGTAAGGGCTATCAACTTCCATTCTGTCAGTGTAAGTGGAACCTTTATATGTAATAAGCAAAGGTCGTGTCTATACCATCTACAATGTCCATGAATAAAAAACTAAAGCATAAACAAATTTGGCAGTTAATACTGAGTAGTTGGGGTTATCTGCATGGAAATGCTGGCATTTTGAAAATCTTCAATAATTTTCAAATGTGTCATACCAAATCATTCTACAGCAACAATGTTTTAAATGTCGTATTTGAACACTGAAAATTCAAAATGCTTTCGCAAAATGTATATCTTGGTTCAGAAATCGTCTATAAATTATTGGACAGACTGGCAAAATATCTATGGCTATAACAGTGGGGGGGGCACTAAAAGAAAACACATTATGAAAGGATACTTTTACTGAAAACATTCTGATTAATCTATTATGAGTGCTTGGGAATGCGGAAAATGGCTTTTACAGGGAGCTGTTTTAGGGTATCCAAAGCCTCCCCTGATCTGCCCCTTTTCATCCCTTGCTATCAGAGCAGTGATGCAAGAGAGGAACAGTGACAAAGCTTTCTGCTACCACAATGATGGGTAATACCCAGCTGTGTCATTTTGCTAGTACCAATGACAATGCACTAGCAAAAACTAGGTTCCAAACTATGCACAAGAGGAGAATCCAACTAAAGTTACATTTGCTCAAGCGATTGCACATGTGGCTTGCACTAGGGTGACCAGATAAAATCCAGGTCAGGGCTCGTGTAACTTTAACAGTTGTAGAGAAAAGGGAATTTCAGCCAGTGTCATTTGTATGCAATTAGTTCCTGGTGAAATTCCCTCTTCATCACAACAGTTAAAGGTGCAGGCACTATACTAGAGTGACCATATACAAAAGAAGGCAGGGCCCCTGCAACTTTAACTGTTGTGATGAAGAGGGAATATCACCAGGAACTAATTGCATACAAATGACACTGGCTGAAATTCCCTTTTCTCTACAACTGTTAAAGTTACATGAGCCCTGACCTGGATTTTATCTGGTCAGCCTAGCTTGCACAATAGATTCGGTGGCGGTCCACAAGCATGATTTGAATTGCAGAATGTCCTGTATTAATATATGTCAATTGTTAGTAACTAGATTCCTTTTATTTAAAACAACACATGTGGAAACACTTAAGAACGTTCTTTTCCCAAATTTAGTCCAATACACAAGCTTCACCTCCTCCAATGACAGAATGGTATGAATCTTGCGTTAAATATGTGTTGACTTGATCATGTTGCTTTCCATTTTTCCCAACAGTGTTCCAAAGTAGCTTACGAAAACACGTTCTGCCAAATCTACAGTGCTCTAAAACTAGTCAACACATCCATGTGCAAAAACTTATCAGAAATATACCCAGGAAGCTTCCTGCTTGGAAACGTAAGTATTCTTTGTAAAGATATATATTTATATATCTATATATCTATATAGATATATCATTAGTGAAACACAGTAGAAAGAAAACTGTTTCTTTTCTTCAAAAATTGTTGGGTAGTTCTGGGATTGATTTTTTACAAATGTATTTACAAATGACTTTAAAATGTCTTTTTTTAATTACTTCAGCTTGTCTGACTAGAATATTCATAATTATTGAATCACTAAAATTGGTTTTATTTACTGTGATTAAGGCAGTCACAACTTGCCATCAAAAGCGGGTTTTTCCTCCCTCATGATTAGCAATATTGTTGTTCATTGCATGTTTTTACAACATTTTAGATTTTCTAAATGGCAAGCATTACAGGAAAGCCTCCTTTTTCCAACTGAAAATTACCAATTTTTACAACGTACACATGAGGAGGAGCTCTCTTTCTCCACTTTCATTTTTTGGAAGATCGGTTACATGAGGGGATGCTGCCAATAATTCATTTAAATGGTGATGAGAATTCTAAATTTAAAGCTCGACTTTCATCATCTATCAGTATAAAAATAGCCATGCTGGCTGGAGCTGATGGGAGTTGAAATCTAAAATATCTGAGGGGCACCAGGCTGGGGAAGGCTGGTTTGGAACGTACATTTTATTTTTGAGGCCTGAAAATCAAATCGGTGGTCAGGGACTGAACATTTCAGTCTCCATCATGCTTTTGAAGATTTTCAAAAATGTGTAATTTGAATTGTGAATTTGAATATGAGCCAGTTGTGCTCCAGCGGTAAGAAGATGTAATCCTAATGACAGTTAGTTGCCTCAATACAGAAAATTGCAAGAGCCATGACAAGCTGCCTGCCCCCACCTGTGATCCAGGGCAATAGCTTCTACCTACCTAGGCTTCTGAATAGGGATGTGCATGAGGTCCCCACACACAAACTGGGATGTGGGATGGAGTCCCTCTCCATCTCCCTGCCACAGCTGGCTTCTGCTAATGCAGCCCTACCTACAGAAACCTATCTTTCTGCACATGACTTACTTTCCCTGAACCCAGATGAAGCAGTTTGTGTGACCAAACTTCATGCCCGAGGGCTCATGTTTTATCTGTATATCAGATCTTGTATGTGTGTTCTTTGAGAGAAGATGGTACCACCCCAAGTATAGGACTTATTTTAAAATGGGGAAATATTGAATGCTGTCATTTTCATCTGATTTTATTTCAATCAGGATATTGCTGGAGCTGTACCAAAATGCAATTTGTCAACTGACAGCATTACTATGAAGGAGTTCCTCCCAAAAGTAAAGCACTACGCCCAAAGATTATATGAAAACTGTGCAACCACTCAAGAATGAACAAACAACAGTATTTAACAGCATTTACGTAACGGCCATACAAGACCAAATGACGACAACAACAAATTGTAATAAGGACCAGAAAAAGCCTGCAATTCACGTGACCTGAAATGCAATAATTGATTTCTTTAGCCACAGTCATAGAGATATATGTCAACTAATTCCTTGCTATACACATGCATGCCTTGTCCAACTGATTAGCCCACACCCCTTTTATGGCATGTGCAGAAAGTAAATAGGCTACAAAGTAGCAGGATCTTCCCAAGTTGGTTTGGTCTGATGGGAAGCTGTGCTCAGACAAACTGAAGGCTTCCGTGTGGAACTGATGGAACAGGCAGCTTATATTGACCGTGGAAAACGTATAGCAACCATAGCACAGTATGGTAATAATGCCTCCTTTCCTTCAGTTCCAAGCAGGAAGCCACACAAACTCAGGGTTGTTTTCATATCTGACACTATTCTGATTTTGACCATTTGACCTCTCCTGCAGCCATGCCTTAGACTCACAGGGACATCAGCTTTTATAATAGGGTGACCAGATAAAATCCAGGTCAGGGCTCCTGTAACTTTAACAGGTGTAGAGAAAAGAGAATTTCAGCCAGTGTCATTTGTATGCAATTAGTTCCTGGTGAAATTCCCTCTTCATCACAACTGTTAAAGGTGCAGGCACTATACTAGAGTGACCATATACAAAAGAAGGCAGGGCCCCTGCAACTTTAACTGCTGTGATGAAGAGAGAATTTCACCAGGAACTAATTGCATACAAATGACACTGGCTGAAATTCCCTTTTCTCTACAACTGTTAAAGTTACAGGAGCCCTGACCTGGATTTTATCTGGTCACCCTATTTTATAATGCGGTTTTTATTCTTCATTATTTTCTCTCAAATTATTGCTAATATAAGCTTACTAAAAATGACTTTTCACCAAGAGGTCACTCAACATAGTGTGTGAGTGCTTGTCTGTGTGTATGTGTGTAGCTACTGTCTGTCTGGATTGTACTGCCAAATCGGACAGAAAAAAAATTACCACAAATCAGATGCAGATGCGTGGTAAAATGGTTGTCTGAATTTATCCATAAAGATGGAGGGATGTGTGAAATGCCTGGTACATTTTTTATTGCCCCATAGTAATTCCATGACATTAAACTTATTTATTACTGTTCTATTTAACATATTTAATAATTTATATTCTAAACTTTTTCTGATCTCAGTCAGAAAGCAAATCTGTGTTAAATATAAAGATGCAATATCGCGTCCATCATGAAGAGGGTGGTTTCCTTGAAACTCAGTAACCATACAAGTTATGGCCATTATTTAATATTTAAGTTATAGATACTGTTGTTCTTGATTATTGGTCTGAGAGCTTTAGATGGGCTTTAGATTCCTCACCAGTTTACTCATGCTTTCCCTGACTTATAACTGCAGGGCTTTGTCCTACTGTTTTGTAATGTTTTAATGTGTTTATCATTGGTTTTACATTGATTTTTATAATGTAAACTCCTTAGAAGTCTTATGATATCAAGCACTATATAAGTAGTTTAAATAATAATAATAAATCAGTGATAAACTAAATTGATAATATATTTAAACTGACATGGAATTATATTATATTTATATTTATATACTATATTTTATATTATAATATTATTTTTAACATTTTTATACTTTTATTATCAACTTGAAATATAATGTTTCATGTATACCAAATGCACAATTAAATATTGAGTAATACTTTCTTAAAGTATTTTTCCCCCTGGATAGTAATTTATATTATAAAATGCTCAAATCTAATCCTTTATTAAACTACTTGAATCTAGTCCTTTCATCAGAAAAGGAGAGAGGGACAAAAGTGAGAGTTCCCAGACAACTATGGTACAGCTGCAGCAACTCAGGTGCAAATCTATGCTGGGGCATGCTTTGGGTTGCAGGCCTTTTTACTGTCTAAACATGCATCGGATTGTGCCTTAAAGGGGCTAAACCATTCACTATGCAAGGAAGCAAGCAGCCTCAGCAGATTCTTCCAAGCTCTCCATAGCATTGCCCACCAACAAGCCTTTTCCTTTACTTCCTGAAGTAAGATAGGGGAGGAAACTAACACTTTGAACGTAAGAACCTAAGAAGTGCCCTGCTGGATCAGACCAAGGGCCCATCTAGTCCAGCACTCTGTTCACACAATGGCCAACCAGCTGTTGACCAGGAACCCACAAGCAGGATAAGGGTGCAACAGCACCCTCCTGTTGCATAAATCGCTTTGTGGATTTTTATTCTGGCAGGCTTGCCAATATCTAGAACCAGAATTGAAGCAGGCAAATCAGTGGGAAAACAGATTTATTACAAAATGTTGTACAACAGGTTAGCCCAGTAGGCTAACGCCACAAGGCAAGGCTAACAAAGAGAAAATGGCTACTTGATGCTTTTTATACTTCTTTCTCAAACTATGAGCTAATTCCTATGGAATTCAGCTCTCTTTCTCTCTCTGCGGCTCTGTAACTGATAAGGCAGAAGCTGCAACTTCAAGGAGACAAAAGAACAAAGAGACATACAGGGTTTGCCAGACATACAGGGTGCAAAGTTAGTCTAAAATTAGGGTGACCAGATAAAATCCAGGTCAGGGCTTACGTAACTTTAACAGTTGTAGAGAAAAGGCAATTTTAGCCAGGGTCATTTGTATGTAATTAGTCCCTGGTGAAATTCCCTCTTCATCACAACAGTTAAATGTGCAGACACTATACTAGAGTGACCATATACAAAAGAAGGCAGGGCCCCTGCACCTTTAACTGTTGTGATGAAGAGGGAATATCACCAGGAACTAATTGCATACAAATGACACTGGCTGAAATTCCCTTTTCTCTAGAACTGTTAAAGTTACAAGAGCCCTGACCTGGATTTTATCTGGTCACCCTACTAAAATGGCGTTGCATTGGTTCAGTTATTATGCTACTACAAAGCCTATTCTACTACAAAGCTTATTTTTCTATCAAGCTCCCCCCTTAAAGCAATTATAGACTTTCATTCATTGCAAAGCATACATAAATAAGGCAATGGCGGATTACATTCATCAAATTCTTGTATCACATGCAATTCTGAGGCACTATCTTCTTGATAATTCTTCAGTCTCTAAAAATACAATTTTTCCTATGGGTCATCATGTGTAGGTTGTTCAGCATATTTCACTAAAGCTTTATCAGTATTTCTAGTTATCTCATATACTTTTACTTATGATATTTTCTTTGGTTCAAAACATTTCACAATGATTTCAGTATTATACCTGCTTGCTTATCTAATTGTTTTTTCTAGTTTCCATTAGGATCTGATTCTATGACTATATAGGGAACGCCATAGTTTCTGAAAAGAATAGCAGATCATTAAGTTTTTCTGTCTCTAGGTTTATCTACTTCTACATCTTGATTAGTCTAGGCTAGCAGAGCATATTGAACATACATTTCTTGCTGAACTACTAAATTAACAATACAAGGTAAACAACAGGGTAAAATTAACTAAATAAGCAATGTTACACAAAAAATCATAAATTCTGTTTTAACTAACTAACGTTTGGTAGCCAAGAGGTTAACCAATCAAAATTTTAACTTTTCTAAGTTTGTACTGGGACATGGGTAACTTTACGGACATCAGCAGCTAATTTTTTTTTGTAACACTGCAGCTCCAAGTTGTGTTATTGGATCAGCTGCTAGGTCTAAAGCATTTACTGTTTTGTTTGCAATTATTTCTATAACAGCTTGCAATCTTATTATTTGATTGGTCAAATATCTTGATGATTTCATTCTTGCTACTAACTCACGTTGGTCTCATGTAGCAGGTCTATAATGTTCAATAATCTTTTGAGGCAGCTACTCATTAGAGCCTCAATGTTGCTTTTCTCTAGAAGCTATACTTTTGATTTCACTACATTTTGCACACATTTTCAGTTTTATCATCCGTCTATATGTCTCTTCTTCTCTTTTTATAAGAAGAGATGGAGGACGGATGACTCTCAAATACTATGTTCTATACCACTGTGGAGGAAGAAGGTGGTATTCTTTGTTCTCACAGACAAAAAAATGCTTAGCTTTGGCTTCTTTCTTATTTTCATATAAATATTTTTCATAATGTCTTCCAGCAAAGGGAGACTTCCAAACACACCCTGTGCAATTTGGGTTATGGTTGCAATTCAGGGTTTGGGTGTTTGGATTTTCTGAAGTTGGATAGCATATTCTCTGTTCTATTAGCCATTACAGTTTTTATGAAGCTCAATATAAAGGTCTTATTTTTATTTTTCTACTCAGAATGTTGATATTTCTGTATTATCTCTCTGTGGGTTTTTCTGTGCACCCTACACTAAAAGAGAGCTGGATCAGGAACTTTACCATTGGTTCGATTTGCACACCATTCTGTGAATTGGGCTGGAAAGTGACTCTTCTCGGTAGCATTGCATTGCATCTCACCCAAGTGAATACTATTCCAAGTACAATTAATAGTTTTTTCTACTGGGTTCCATCCAGTTGTCCACAGACAGCTGGAAAATCTCATTGCTATAGTGGCATTATGTCTAGGCTTTCTTTTGAAACACTATTTACCTATTTGTTTTCTTACTTTTCAAAATTCTTTGGTATTTGTAAAACTCAGGGACTTCCAAGTATCATTTTCATGTGAGATGTCAGTGCTTAACACTACAGGATTAGCTATGTCTTCCTCTCTCAGTGGGTTTACTAGGAAAGGAAAAGCTTGTTCACTTAAAGGGGAGTTCACCAAACAGATCTAACAATTACTCAAATTGAAAGTGTGCTGTATGGCTGTCACCAAGTTTCTAAATTCATTTTGTTCTACTCTTTTCTTTGGCAGGGCTATCTTGCTCAGCGTCTCTGCAATACAAAAAAACAATACAAGAGACTCTATTTTGGAATTCAGGCCTGCTTAAGTTTCAATCTTAAGTTATCTAAAGGAGTTGAAATCCAATTGCTGGCTTCTTCTCCAGAGGGGCTGGCAGCTTCCAGTGTGTCAGCCCCTGTGGTGTTGGGGGGTCCTGTTTCTCCTGTAGGAGAGCCAGCCTCCGGGGTGGCTTCTCCTAGAGGTGTCGTCTGTCTTGCTTCTTGGTACTGTCAGACAGCGGCTGCTTCTTCCACTTTTTCACCAACACCTGGTCCTCTGGCAGGAATGTGCAGGAACATCAAGTGGCAAACTCTGGAATCTAGCCACGTATCTGTGTAAAGAGGATAAAACAGACTGGAGGCAGTTACATGTTCTTTAAGCATTACATTTTTCACTTCTTTATTTACAAGTTTCTTTTTACCAGGCGGCAAAATCCGGGGGGGGGGGGGGGGAATCTATACAACAGCTCAAACTGAGTCAATTTGATTCTTTTCTTAGGCATGCACCTGATTTGGCTTAAGGCGATTGGCAATGTCTGAACCCATTTTAACCTGGTCTCTGAACATATTTTGGTCAACATGGTTTTCAAAGTGCAACTCATTTTTTTCTACCTGGCCTGAAAACTCTGGGTGCCAGGGAGTATGAACTTTCTGATTAATTCTCAATGCTTTGCTGACCAATTGAACCAGAGACAAAATAAAATTTCTTTGATCTAACTCTATTATTTCGGGCAAAAGAAACTTAGGTATCACTTTATTCAATAGTTTCTTTGCTACTTCTCTCACCATGCAGGTCTTAGTTGGGCTGGTCAACCAAGACCAGTAAATATCTGAACCCGCCCTGAGGTGGTAATTCAGCAAAGTTAATCTGCAGTCTTTGGAATGGATAGTGTGCTTCTGGACACCCTCTCATTGGGGCTGGGGGTGTTTTCTCTTTAGGATGAGTCTTCTGATACACCACACATCTTGATACTATGCGCTGAACCTCTAGGTACAGTCTCAGGGCAACCATGGTTCTAATAAACAAATCTCTCACTGCATTGGCATTTATGTGAGCTTGATGATGACAGTCTGTCAGCAACTTCATCATTGGAGGGTGCAAAACTATCACTTTTTCTCCTGGAACAATCCACTATCCCTCTGGTGTTAGCGTTGCTCGACATTCATATGCCAGTTGGTTTTCTTCTTCAGAATTGCTGGGAGCTTTTAGTTTCAAGTTTGCTAAGCAGAACGTGAGTTGTTTCACTCTTTCAAGCTGCTTGCTTGGAGGCCAAATCTGCTTTATGATTTCTTTTCCTGATTTCTTCTATGGGACACTTCTCATGAGCTTTCACATGCATGACTGCCACAGCCTTTTGCAACATCAAAGCTTCTAGGAGTTCTGCAATTTGGGGTCTATTTGTTATCTTCTGACCTGATGAAGTGATGAATCTTCTTTCTTTCCACAATACTCCATGGGCATGTACCATGGAATGGGCATGTATATTTACATCTTTGCTGATCTGAAGCGCCCGTGTCAAAGCAATGAGTTCAGTCGCTTACGCTGATAGGTTAGGGGATGGTGCGTCTTCCCATAAGGTTTGCCTTTGGGAAACCACTGCACATTCTATATACCTTCGCCCGGTCTCGACAAGGCTGGAACCATCAACATACAAGGCTTCATCTGGATTCTCCAATGGTTCATCTTGCAGATCTTCACGGGCCACTGTCACTTGGTTCAGGACACTCAAACAATCGTGAGCCTCGCCTAGTGAGGCAACAGGTAAGTAAATGCGGGGTTGAGTGCTGCCACCCTTCAGTAGGTAAGGCTTGGATCTGACAGTAGAAAAATCTCGTACCTGGACTGCCTAATTGGATTCAACAACTTTTCTCTTTCACAGCCCCAAAATCTGTGGTCCTCTATGGCTGTGTCTGAACACCTGATGCTACCCCTTGGTTCTCATGGACATAGAACCAGTAGGGTTTTCGAAGATTTGATAAGGCCAGTGCTGGAGAGTTCACTAGGGCTGATTTAAGGTCTATAAATGCTTTATTCATACCTTTAGTCTATTTCCAGTGGGGAAATTTCTCTTTAATCAAAGATTCATATAGCACTTTCGCTTTCCCACCAAAGTACAAAAACTTGTCAATCCCAAAAACGCTTTCTTCTTTGGAATGAAATGGTATTTTCATCTCTCTAACATGGGTACAAAATTGTAATTCATGTACATGATGAAAGAGTTCAGATGTTCTGTTGACCACAAAGACAGTGCAGTCTGGGATGGAAAATTGGAATAGACTGTCTTTGCCCAGAGTGGAGCTGTGAATTCAGTCTTTATAATGCTGCCCAATGTGGAGGCAATAATCTATTCTCTCTTGTTCAAATCCATTCTTTAGAATGATTTCCTCCAGTTGTAACTGGGTTGAATTGACAGCATAATATGAACATAATGTTGATAAAACACCTGGCTTGTGCACAGGGGACACTGTTGCCTTGGCTTTTCAGGGACTAGCACTCTTTGAATAGCTTATATCTGTTCATGGCCAAGGAATTTGACACTCTCTTGGCATATCTGGCTGCTCGTGCATGCCCAAGCTCATACTTGAAGCTTCATTCTCTCAAGACAAAAGGCTTCTCACCACAAAAATATATTTCTGCGTGTAGCTTGTCAGCAAGTCACATCCCAATAGGGCAACAGGGCACGAAGGGGATATCACAAGTTCATGGCACAAAGTCTGATCTCCAATTTTGGTTAGGAGGGGTCTAACGGGGAGGTTTTGCTTCCGTCTTTCTATGCCTTCAATAACTTCATGCTGCGCTGCTTTCTTCAAAGGGGCTTAGGTAACAACTTTACCAGCTGCCACTAGAGGGACCCCAGGTTGTCAAACATTTTCTAGTGGCCCTGCCCCCCTTTTCAGCTTCTGCAGATTAAAGACGCTCTAAAAAACACAGCCAGGCTCGTCTTTCTCTGGGCGCATCTCATAAATTTTAGACATTTTTTTTGAACTTTCACTACAGCTTCTGCATCTTCTCAACAACAAGACTCAAATAGGTAGCGTTCGCCGCTCTGTCTGCCTTTTCCGTCACCCACACAGCTGCAGCCAACTGATCACGGGCAATCTCCCCCACTGCTCGCCAGCAGTGCACATTCCTCAGCTACTGTTAGAAAAGTGTTGGCCAAAAGGAGGGATTCTGATTTTTCCAGTTAAACAAATCCAAGTTTTTTCTCTTTTAATGACAAATGAACAAAAATAGGGGCTCCGCAGCTTGCAGGAGGGGCATTTGTTCTATTACAGACTGTCCTCTGTTCTTAAGGAGGTCTGAGCTTTCCAGATTTTTAAGGCGGTCTGCCCTCTGTAGTCCCTTAAGGACTTCCGTCATTTTTTCAACTGCTCGAAACAAATCTTGTTCTTTCAATGGGGTTGTTAGTGTTTCACCCCCTCCCCTCAGCAAACTCTCTTGCTTCTTTCAATAAGCTTCTATACGGAGGAGGAGGTGCCGAGGAATTCTGAAGCTCTGCATAGCTCCGGGGCACTTTGGCTCACGGCCCCCCTTTCTATCTGCTTGTCTGTAGCAAGTCCCTCTGACCTTGTGCGCATAAGGGAGAATTTTAAGTTTGGGGATTTTGAGGGAGATGCCTGTCTTCTAATCAAGGATTGAAGTCTACTCTTTCTCATAGACTAGAATCGGGCAGCACAGGTTTGCTAGCTTCCCTGTGGATTTCACCATCATGGTTTTACAATTCATTTAACTGTTTCGTTTGTACCCAATATTGCCACATATCTATATAAGGAAATTGATCTTATAAACTCTTATTTACAACACTATTATACAATGTCCGGATCACCTCAGAATTAAAGCTTCCCGTCGACGGCCAAGATGGACTTATTTGTGGCCATTCAAGTTTACATAGTCTGATCAGCTCATCTTTATTCAATTTCACAGCATAATCAACACATTTCATAAATCCTTCCAAGTTACATAACAAGCAGCCCAAGGGGTTAGTTGCCTTCCCTTCACTGGAGTGAGTTGAACCCATGGAACCCTTCACCGTATTTCAGGCTGGTTCCCAATTGCAAAGCAGAATTGCCCTTTCAGACAGATTCCCAAATGCAAAAAAACCCCAATACTCACTCGGAGACCTGGCTCCCCATGGTGCGTCCGCCTTTTCCAAACGGCTGCTCCCAGAATCCACACTGTGCCTGGTTTTTTGTTCGATGGAACGGCCCCTTATCCTCCCAGGTGTCTCAATGCGTCTCTGTGAAGTCTGAGTGACGAGGTTTCAAGGGAACCTGGCGGCCGCTTCACCTAAACTTCAGCCAGAGACGATTGTCCGACCCTGGGGTGGCTCAGAACTGTCCCATCTGGGGTGCCAAACTGTTGCATAAATTGCTTTGTGGATTTTTATTCTGGCGGACTTGCCAATATCCAGAACCAGAATCGAAGCAGGCAAATCAGTGGGAAAACAGATTTATTACAAAATGTTGTACAACAGGTTAGCCCAGTAGGCTAATGCTACAAGGCAAGGCTAACAAAGAGAAAATGGCTACTTGATGCCTTTTATACTTCTTTCTCAAACTATGAGCTAATTCAGCTCTCCTTCTCTCTCTGCGGCTCTGTAACTGATAAGGCAGAAGCTGCAACTTCAAGGAGACAAAAGAACAAAGAGACATACAGGGTTTGCCAGACATACAGGGTGCAAAGTTAGTCTAAAATGGCGTTGCATTGGTTCAGTTATTATGCTACTACAAAGCCTATTCTACTACAAAGCTTATTTTTATATTACTCCCACCCATGTTCCCCAGCAACTGCTGTATATATGCTTGCTGCCTCTGATACTGGAGGTAGCACATAACCCTCAGGGCTAGTAGCCATTGATAGCCTTCTTCTCCAGGAATTTATCCAGCCCCCTTTTAAAGCCCTCCAAATTGCTGGCCACAGCTACATCTTGTGGTAGTGAATTCCATAGCTTAACTATGCGTTGTGGCAATGCCAGAGTGAATTAAACAAGAACTTCTCAACTAGTTATGACCTCCTGTTATAAGGTTCAAGGAAGATAACAAAGTGATAGCAGACAATGCTTGGTAGACAAAAGAAATAGGCTTTAAAAAGAAATGTTTTTGAGTATATCTTTCAAGCCACTAAAGCCAGATGCAAACCGCCCTCACACCAGAATGCCTAGTTCTTTGTAAATCTGAGTTCGATTACATCATAAGTACATAAGAAGTGCCATGATGGATCAGACTGAGGATCTATCTAGTCCAGCACTGTGTTCACACAGTGGCCAACCAGCTGTTGACCAGGGACCCACAAAGCAGGCCATGGTACAACAACACCCTCTCGCCCATGTTCTCTAGCAACTGGTGCACACAGGCTTACTGCCTCGGATATGGGAGGTAGTACATAACCTTCAAGGCTAGTAGCCATTGATAGCCTTCTTCTCCAGCCCCCTTTTACCATCACTATATCTTGTGGTAGTGAAATCCATAGTTTAACTATGTGCTGTGTGAAGAAGTATTTCCTTTTATTTGTCCTGAATCTCCCACCAATCAGCTTTATGGGATGACCCCAGGTTCTAGTATTTTGAGAGCAGGAGAAAAATGTCACCCTGTTCACATTCTCCACACCATGCATAATTTTGTACATCTCTATCGTGTCTCCTCTTAGCCTCCATTTTTCTAAGCTAAGCAATCCCAGCTGTTGTAATATTCACTCATAGGGGAGATGTTCCAGTCCCTTGATCATGTTAGTTGCCCTTTTCTGCACTTTTTCCAGCTCTATATCTTTTTTTAAGTGCTGTGACCAGAACTGTACATAGTATTCTAACCAGATATTTGTATAAAGGCAGCATGATACTGGCAGTTTTATTCTCAATTCCTTTTCTAATAATGCCTGACATGGAGTTTGCCTTCTCTATAGCTGCCGCACACTGGGTTGACATTTTCATAGAGCTGTCCACCACAACCCAAGATCTCTTTCTTGTTTGGTCACTGCCAGCTCAGATCCCATCAGGTTATACTTGAAGTTGGTTTTTTTGCCCCAACGTGCATCACCTTGCACTTGCTTACATTGAACCGCATCTGCTATTTGGATGCCCACTCTCACAGCTTGGAGAGATCCCTTTGGAGCTCCTTGCTATCTCTTTTTGTTTTAACCACCTTAAATAATTTGGTGTCATCTGCAAACCTGGCCACTTCACTGCTTACTCCTAATTCCAGATCATTTATGAACAAATTGAAAAGGATTGGTCCCAATACCAATCCCTGTGGGATCCCACTATTTACTTTCCTCCATTGGGAGAATTTACTATTTATTCCTACTCTCTGCTTTCTGTTCTTTAACCAGTTACTGATCCATAAGGGGGCCTCTCCTCTTATTCCATGACTGCTAAGTTTGTTTAGGAGTCTTTGGTTAGAGACTTTTTGACCCTTTCCACACCAGGCTTGTGGCCTGGGATGGGCCCCGGCTGCTCTATGTGAGTCCAAATGATGCACAGGGAGTCCCGAGGGTGGGGTGGAGGGGCACGGGATTTTTCTGAGAAAACACCATCCAGAAAAATCCCAAATCTTCCACAGTCTCAGGAAGTTCCTGGGACCATGGGAGATGTGCACACCCATCCTGGGCGCAGCTGCACTTACTCACGAGTAAGTATGGATGCAAACTGGGCACTGAGCCACACTGCGCGTCTCCGTGCCCAGCAGGGGAGGGAGTGGCACCAGTTTCGCCACCCCCGGGAGGGCAGGGAGGGGGGAGGGGACCCATGCGCGGTTTTTCTAACACCTTTTTGGAGGAGAGCTTGTGCGCTCTCTGTAGATGGAAAAAAATGGCGGTAGCAACTTGCGATGGCCCAGGAGCAGCCCAGGCCATTGCACCTATGTGGTGTAGATTCAGAGCGACGATCCCGGAAGTGGCTACTTCTGGGATCGCCCGCTCCCCGCCCTCTTCACCCCTATGGTGTAGAAAGAGCCTTTATCAAAAGCCTTTTGGAAGTCCAAGTAAACAATGTCCACCAGATCATCCTTGTCAACATGTTTGTTGACACTCTCAAAGAATTCTAGAAGATTAGTGAGACAGAGAGCCCATCTACACCAAGCAGGATACAACACTTTGAAAATGTTTTGAAAACTGTATATGGAATGTGTCCTGGGCCCCAACAGTTGTCACTACTGCTATAAACCATTTTAAACCATTTTAAACCGTTTTAAAGCAGTAGCATAGATAGGCTCAGGGTTTGCGTTTGCGGAAGCCATGTTGATTCTTCTTCAGCAGGACATGCCCTTCTATATGCTTACTAATTTTGTCTTTAATAATGCTTTCAACCAATTTACCTGGAACAGATGTCAACCTAACCAGCCTGTAATTTCCCAGATCCCTCCTGGATCCCTTTTAAAAAATTGGTGCAGTGGAAGGGCAAGAAAGTGTGCTTTCCCCTCCTCCACTCCAATCCTGGCCTTTAAGGTCCACCCCCTAATGAAATGAGCTGTGCACACCTATGGACTTTAAAATAGTATGTCCCAGCATCTAAGCAGTTCATATCTTGCCTAATGATAGGGCCAGCCCTGGGGGGGGGGGTGAGGGGGGGACCCCACTTACTGCATTTCACATTTCAGCACAAATATTGAAGGTTTTTAAAGGAAAAAATAATCTGCGATCTTCTCTCTCTGTCCTGCTTACACAAAAATACCAGCTCCATCTTTTCTGGCATTAATATTTCTGTCTTCTTAAAGAGAGAGAAAATATTTGATGGCACCTTGAGACTATCTTTTTATGGCAAAATGTCGTAGGTTGTTGTAGGCAATAACCACCTTCTCAGTTTAGCCATTTTTGTATTTGTTAAGCTGGTACTTGTAGTTTAGTAGAGTCTAGCTGATATGCCCGGCATTGCTCAGGTCTATGAATAATGTTTATAACATTTATTTGATAAATAATAAATTTCTCTGCAACTTATTCATCTTTAGGTTGGTTGTGTTTTTTTAGTTTGGTTGAGTTAATAAATTGTCTTGTTAGAATCAATGGTAAATTATGTTAATAAGAACTGTTTTTTAAAATAGAGCTTCGTAATAAACCACATTTTTTGTTTTACCTCTCAAATGCCTACACCTTTTATCATGCTTTGGCCGGAGCAGCCATCTAAACTTCAAAAACAATCAGGACACACAACACCCTTTCTACCAGCTAAAAAAGATGCAAACCTAAAAATATGTTTTCAAAATATATCCATCATTGCCCAGATATATGAATAACATATAGTAGGGAAGCAGATCTCAGTGGACATCGGGAACTATTGTATGCATGTGCTCTGAAGTTATTATTATGAAAGAAAGGAAAGCAGCCAGAACACAGGCCAGTGCTAGGCTTGTGAGTTAACTTTTAAACAAATTAAATTCATTTTTTTTCTCTCTCACCCTCACAGCAACCCTGCAAAGTAGGGCAGTCCTAGGCCTGTGAGGTAACTTTAAAACAAATTAAATTAGTTTCTTTCCCTGCACCCCCTTTCTCACCCTCAACACATGGCCAGAGCCGCCTTGAAGCTGTTATCATGATTTTCTTTGTCCCCCACAGAAAACAAAAACTACAACTCCCGGCATGCCTTTTGCTGTGGTGCCCAATTTGCCCAATGGGATTCCTGCTGCTGAAGCTCATGGGAAGTGAAGTCTGGCTGAGCCAGTCCACACTACACGGAGGGAGCTGGCTGGCTGACTCACAGGTAGTTTGGCCGTTGCCGCCGATGACAGGCCCAGAGCTGTGTCCTCCTTCCTTTCTATTCCCGATGTTGCCTAGTAATCAAGGCAGCCAGCCCAGGCACTCTCCCTTCAGGCCCAGGATGGCAAGCTAGTTCCAGATGATGGCTGCCAAAGGCCGATAAGTCTTCCCTCCCACATCTGAGGTGTCATGGGAGAGCGGGCCTTCTTAGTTGTGGCACCATGCTTAAGGATTTCTTTTTCCCAGGCGGGCTGGCCTGGTGACTGCTTTAATGGCTTTTAAGTGCCAAGTGATGTTTTAAATATATATTTTTTCCAGGGCCTTTTAACTTGATGTGATTTTTTATGCTGTGGATTTCCCCCCACCCCATGTTATAACTAAACCACTACATTCCAAGACAGATGCGAGAATTACTGGATAAAGTTTATGATTTTTATGTAAAAGTCTGACTTTACTATTGAAACAGAAGAGTGAATAGAGGAATGACTGACAGCTGAGGCTAGAATGGAATGGGAGTGGGTGGGTGGGTGAGTAACAGTGGGGGAAAGTCAGTTAGAAGGAGAACAAAGACAGTGGCTCAATTCGGACAACACAATAAACAACTGGTGTGGGGGAAACAATCATCAGTTGTTTTGACTATTGTGTCATCCGAATGCTGCCATAGTCAACTCAGCGCTGATCCTCATCCACACCACAGTTGATTATTTATTACCATGTTGTGTGGGGAGTACCACCTAGGGTTAGCGTGAGGTTTAGGGTTAGTCAACCCACCATTGACTATCGTGTCGTCCGAATTGAGCCAGTTAGTGAGAGGTCAGGAAAGTGGGGGCTGAGTTAGGACTGAGAGATAGTGACCTGGTTCGCTAACCCCTACTTTATTTAAAAACTCTACATACCAGTACTCGCCTCTCAGCATTCATTTGGCAGCCTGCAGGTGCCCATATCCTTGTTTTCTTGTTGCCGATGCTGCTGCTTGATAGAGCGTGAAGGAGTAGCATCACCAAGGAGGGGATGTAAGCAGCTGTCAGTGGACATGCCCAGCTCCAGCCAATCTTGCCGGGATTGCCACATCCTGCACTTCTCACCCACCAAGTGTCAATCTGGAGCCTGTACTGAAGGGCCGGGGCTGGGTCGGGCACTTCTCCCCCTTTGTAGGGTCTGTTTCTGGGCAAGTGCAGAGTGCCTCCTCTTCCTCCCTCCCTCTTAAGGGAAAAAGTTGTGTGCTTGCTTCCCCCAGATTCTGAGAAACAGTGATATCAGGGCAAAGTGCCTTTGAGCATGTTTGGCCCCTCAAAGTCACGCTGTTGTATTTAGTCACGATTTGAAAACCACGCAAAGGGCAGGAGGAGGTACCACAAATGGATGCAGCCCATTCATGTGGGTTATTTCCTTTTATGTGGAATTGGGTTGACTGAGACTAACCTTCGGAGTCAGGTTGTGAAAGACACGCAGCAACCACCCACCTGTGCACTCACAATGGCCGTCAAATAATAATAATAATAATAATAATAATAATAATAATAATAACAACAACAACAATTTATTTCTTACCCACCTCTCCGTCTGGATCGAGGCGGGGAACAACAACATGATAAAATACATAAAACTGATTAAAACATAACACATATTATTAAAACTGCATAAAAATCCTAAAACATCCTAAAAACATCCTCCTGCCCAAAGCATGCTGGGAGTTCTGCCCAAGGCATGCTGGGTGTTGTAGGCATAAGCCTTGGTTTTTATTAAATTCTTAAAAATACTTAAACCCCCAAAATTCGTGTTTTTAGATTTTTCTGATTCATTGTACAGCCAGACCTATCACTGTGTTACTGTGTCAAGTTTCTAACTCGTCTGGAAGTGGGTAAACATTTCTGGACATACGTGACAGACACATACTTTCTGCTGTATACGGAGAGATTCAAGACAGCTAAGCCATTTCCTAGTGAGTCCAATGAAGTTTCATGGGGCATGATGAGGGTGAGGGCTGTTGCCATTTTTTTTTCTATTTTATTACTGCTTACTTCCTATTGCTGACTTCCTTTGTGTTAGTGGTTCACCTACTGGAAGATGACAAAGGAATAAGGAAGCTCATGCCTTGATCTGCCCTGCACTAGCCTCAACTAGATGTATAGCTTATTGACTTTGGTAGATTGCCTGCTGGTGCATCCTCTCTCATTTATCCCACTAGGGGGCAGCAAAGACTGTAGTCACAAATTGTCTGCAATTCACCAATGGCTTGAAAAGAGCCAGTGTGGTGTAGTGGCTAAAGTGTTGGACTGGGAGCCGGGAGATCCGGGTTCTAGTCCCCACTCGGTCATGGAAACCCACTCTGTGACTTTGGGCCAGTCACAGACTCTCAGCCCAACCTACCTCACAGGTTGTTGTTGTGAGGATAAAAGGGAGAGGAGGAGGATTATGTACGCTGTGGGATATAAATGCAATAATAATAGATAAATAAGAGTTACTGTAGTCTTGGTAGACCAACGGAAGCAGAAGCGACTCCTGAGGGATTTGAAAGAGAGAAGGCAGATGGTATTTTTGCAAGAGATGCACTGGATCCTGAGGTGCACCAGCTGCAAAAAGATTGGGTAAGTTTACTCTCTGTTCTTGGTTTATGAAAGACTTCGCTTTCCAGGATATCGGGCAACTGCTACAGGCTTCGAACCAATGCTACGCATTCATTTCCTCTGCATATAAGATCAGCTCCAGGCTGCACTATTTCTCCATTTTGTTGCAGAGCCACAAGCTTTGGGATTGGGCCACTTCTAATTTTGGCCACAGTGAATTTAGTGCTACAGTCGCTCAATCAGCCTTTCCCAATCTGGCACCCTCCAGATATGTTGGAATTCAACTCCCATAATCCCCAGTCATCACAGCATAGATGGCTAGGGATTATGGGAGTTGAATTCCAACATATCTGGAGGGTTCTGACTTGGGTCAGGCTACTCTAAATTATTATCTAAATGTACATATTTTTATTTTCATGAATAAAAAGTAATTTTTGGTATGTTTAGAGAATATTAATTGGTGAGTGATGTGTTGTTAGCTGGTGAATGTGTATTTGGCCATTGTGATTTATGAAATTATTTAAATGGAAATTAGAATCAAGGAAGCATAGACTTGAAAGGGACTTAAAGGTCATCCAGTCTGACCACCCCTTTCCCCACTCAATGCAGGATCTGCAATGCAGCATCCCTGAGAGATAGCCACCCAGCCTCTCCTTAAATACCTTCCACAAAGGAAAGCGGGGGCTGGTCTATACTCTGTATATACTCTGTCGTGGCTGCGCAGTTGCACTCCTTTTTTATATGACGCAGCCACCAACTTGCAGCCACATCATGCTATTCACCACAAAATTGCACATTTTTGATGTGTCGTTTACCGTGAGTTTTTACTTTGCTCCAATTTCACCACAGTTGTTTGTGCATGTTTCAGTGGTGGCTTCAATTCAGATTAAGAGAATGGGTGTAGTTAGGGGGTGGATCCCAGTGCAGGAATACAGATACGGGGCAGGCTTGACAAGCCCCAGGTAAGTGTTTAGTAATGGCCGCCAAAGTGATATTAAAGTCTGGAACAAAAGTAAAGGCAGTTATATAATGCATAAATTCAATGAGCTGTAGCTATGCAGATAAGGCTTTCAAAGCTACAATGTTGTGCAGAGTTGCCAGAAAACAAACAAACTCATGCTTTTGGCAGTTTTCAGTCACTTGACCTTTGCTGCCCATTACTGCCGTGTCACTGTGAATTTTCCTGGCTGTATAGCCTGCGCTCACGCCTGCCATGTAACCCTATTGATGCTGCTTCACAGCAGCAATGCTGCAGGGTTTGGGGGGAAACAATAGGTAAAACGTGCTGTATAGCTGCCTCCCCGACCACCCCCAATGCAGTCTGTTCCACTGTTTCTCCTTATGATTAGCCCAAATCTGCTTCCCTGAAACTTCCACTCATTGGTTCTAGTTCTGCCCTCTGGAACAACAGGGAACAGCCCTTCAGATATTTGAGGAACCATAAATGTCTCTCCTAATTGTCTCTTCTCCAGGCTAAACATACCCATCTCTTACACATTCCTCAAAGGCTTGGTTTCCAGACCCCTCACCATCCTGATTGACAAACTGGAGCATGTCCAGAGGAAGGCAATGTGACACCCAGAACTGGCCATAGTACTGCAGAAGCAGCCTTATCCATGCAAAATAAAGTGGAACGATGACTTCTTGTAAGAGTTAATGCAGTCTAAGATTGCCTTCACCTTTTTAGCAGTTGCATTGCACTACTGGCTCATGTTCAGTTTATGGTCAACTAAGGCCCTTTCCACACCAGGCTTTTTGCCTGGGATGGCCCCTGGTTGGTCCCTGTGTGCCGATTGTGTGTATTAGGTACTTCCAGGATCGCCCTCCCTCCCTCCTTCTACACCCCTATGGTGTAGAAGGGGCCTAAGCCACCTAGTTCCTTTGCAAATGTACTTTTGTCCAGCCAGCTCTCCCTTATCTTATACTTGTGCCTTTGATTTTCCATACTTAAATGCAAGACTATCTCAGTTGAATTTAATCTGATTGGTTTGGGCCCAATGTTTCAGTTTGTCAAGAAGTTTGAATCTTGATTCTGTCTTCTCAACTCCATGACATTTGCAAATTTGATAAGCAGTCACATGCAAATTTCATAACCATCCCTTCTATGCACTCATCCAATTCAGAGAGAGAGAGAGAGAGAGAAAACCTCATAGAGCCCTGTGACACTCCAGAGAACCATTAATTATCATTTGTCAAATATGGTTATATATGTTGGACACTTACAGTGAAAGGTACCAGACTTAGCTGTTATCAATGGAAATCCATCAATATATAGTTGTAAGTGATAAAATTTATTCAATATGATGAAGTGGATTCTTGTCCAGAAAAGTTTATGCTATAGTTGTTGGTGTACAAAATACCAAACTTAGACAAAACTGGAGAACATCCAAAATCACAAGGTGAAAAGGATGTAAAAAAAAAGTAAGAGAGTTTTATTTCTTGAAGTAGCCCAATGTGTTTCAGCCTGTGAAAAGGATGTAAAAAAACAAGATGTAAAAAAATAAGAGTTTTATTCCTTGACATAATAGCCCAATGCGTTTCAGCCCTGTACCATAAATTTCTGGGCATTCATCAGGGGTTGAAAACTTTAAATGTAGCCCTCAGAGATCTCTGAAAAATATATGTCTCCAAGAATAAGAATAAGCTATATTGGTTGGTCTTTAAGATACCATAGAGTTCTTTGTTCTTTTAACTGAAGCAGACAAACATGGTTATCCCTTTGTAAATTGTGTGTGTGTGTGTGTGTGTGTGTGTGTGTGATTAGGGATGGGGAGAGATTTGTTTGGGAAGAGATTTGTTTGGTTCTCATTTAAATGTGAAATTACATAATTTTGCACATTTGAATCGATTTGCAAATTGAAATTCAGTTATCCGTTAAAATTTGCACTTCACCAAATTTTGCAATGCAGTTCTCCAATCAAAACATATATACAAAAGTGAGTATTAGGTGAAATTGCATAAAAATGAATGCGCACAAAAGTTAAGAGAAATGCACACAAAAATTCACACAAACTTTCATGCAAACTTTTTTTAAAGTCTCAGGCTTCTGGACAAACTTAAGATTGAAAAAATGAGAAACTTAGAGAAGCTGAAATTGACAGATTGTCCTTCTTTTTCTATAATATATTGGGCTGATTTGCACTATCATTTCAACCTAGAGTAATTTATTTAGGCCACGGTGGGTTGCCATGACTTGCCATGTCACCCAGGCCATGGGTTATTAGAGGGTTGTTTTTCCCCTCCAACAAGCTATGCCACATGGGTTCAGACAACACAACAGGGTGCCATGATCATGCAAATAAGTCATTATTATATTGCTGTTTTCTCTTACAGTCCTTGTGAGCCACTTTGAACATTATTTAATATGGAAAATTAGCACCTAAATAAAATAATAAGAGCAAGAACAATCATAATGGACACCTCAGTTCTAAATATGGCATTCTTTTAAAGATTATTATAGAAATCAAAGTCAAGCGACGGTGAGGGAACAACACTGTGTGTGAATGGATCCTGGGGAGCTGAAGGCAGCAGACATCATCTTTCCTTTGAATGGCCAGGGCCGGGTTGTGAAGGCGAGGGTGGGTCATCTCATTTGAGTCTAAACCAGTATTGCAAAAATGTGCTTACAAAGTTCCATAGATCATTAACAGGCTTCCCAGTTCACGAATGTGTAAAGGCCTTACTGGGTAACCGGGCATGCAGGAATGCTGGGGGTGGGGGCTATGTGTGCACCCACACCCTGCTCCACACGTTAGCCTTCCATGCCTGCATATGGCAATAGGATAAAGGGCAATCAACCAAATATGGCACATGACATTTTGGGTATCATTCTTACTCATGCTTTGTTGAAATTTGGAGTTATTATACATATTGAAATGCATCTACCGCCAAAATGCCTGTCCCTGGGGATAGTGCCACACCCCCCACAAGAATTTGTTCAAGGTCGCATTTCCTGTAAAAAGTGTTCTCACTCTTTTTTCCATAGAATGAAATATACTCTAGCAACAACAATAATTAAGGGCTCGTTTGAAGCTCAGGCCCTTGTTAAAGAATGTAGAGTACTAGGTGTCAAAATTAACAGGAAGCTAAACTGACAGCCAAACATTTAGGAAATGTCCAACTTTTCCCAAAATTTCTTCAATCGTTCTCTAGGGATGGGGCAAAATTCATTTGGTTCAAATTTTAACACAAACTGACCTAATTTGCACTTGCCAAGCTAATATGTGAATTGGAACGCAATGTTTCTTTGGTTTTCACTTCTACTAAGTTTGAGATGTAGTTCCCTTATTAAAAATTGGTACAAAAATGCCTATATGTACAAAAAGACATATATTAGAGGAAATAATAAATTTACAAATAATGCAATAAATAATACATTTACAAATAATGCAAAATTTTCATACAAAAATACATGTATTTAAATTTTTGTGCAGACTGTTGGAAGAAACACACAAAAGAATGCAGAAACAAGGTGGAAAAAACTTATGCTTGAAAATAAAAAGTGACCTTTACAGACAGATTTGTCATTCTTACCATTACCTTCTGTGTTCATGTAGATCCAGCAATGGCTTTGGTTCTGTTCATTTACTAGTAGGGATCGGTTCATCCAGCACTTCTCATTACAATATACTCAGGCAGACATGATGCTTTGGCCTGCTAAATTCTGAAACACAAAAATCCCATTCTCCCTGCGCCAAATTAGCATGTATACAAGGAAATGATAATGTTTAAAATGTGCTTAATTTGGTAGTGTGGGGTGCATTTGGAAAGGCAGGGTATACATGTTGACATAAATAAATACGTTTTCCAAACAATAAGCAAATTCCCTTAATTAATAGAGCAAAATTAAGTTATCGCCACTGTATTCCTGCAGTATTATCTACACCAAACCAATATTGAACCCAAGAGTAGGGACTGTTTTTTTTAAAAGTCAGTTTGTACATTTGCTTGTATACTTTTTTTGTCTTTAGGGTCTGGACTGTGATGATACAAGATGGAAGCCGTGAGCAGCCATACTGATATTACTTGAAGAAGTTTCAGAACAGCTATAGCTTCTAAGCCTACAATGGGGCTTATTTCTAAGTAGACATGCAAAGGGTTCCGCTGTAAGTCTACAATCCTATGCACACGTACTTGGAAGTAAGTTCTACTGAATTGAGTAGGATTGATTTCTAAGTGAATGTATCTCAATTTGCATTGTGTGACAATCAGTGTAAGTTCTAAAAAAACCCCATATGATTCATCACAATTCTAAATAGTTGCATGTAGCATTTTTCTACCAGTGTAAGTGCAGATTCCAGACTGTTTCAAAAACTATACAAAAAGAAGCTTCTTGATCTAAAACAACTAAAGGCACCTGTGCTAAAGTGGCATTGTCTTCTCTAGTACTCATTGACATAAATGTCTGCTTTATTATAAATCGAGCTATTTTATCTCATTTGCATAAAAGTTTTGAAGATGGTATCCTTCAGATCTTCTTTTTCTTTATTTTTATTGCATTTATAGCCTGCCTTTTTTTCCTTCAAGGAACCCAAGGCAGTGTACATAATCCTTCTCCTCTCCATTTTAACCTCCCAACAACCCTGTGAGGTAGGTTGGGCTGAGAGTCTGTGACTGAGCCAAAGTCACCCAGTGAGTTTCCATGGCTGAGAGGGGACTAGAACCCAGATGTTCCGACTTCCAGTCCGATACTGTAATCACTACACCACACTGGTTCTTAGTTTTTTTTATGCATATCACCAACCAACATCAAATATGTCTTACATGTACTAATACAGCATCACATCCAAATATGAACGAGAACTACATAGCAACCTAATGCACACCTGTTATCTTCCCCTTCAGACAACAACTAATCTATATGTCCAACCTATATCTCATCCCCTCACTTCCCTACAAAGACCTGTCTAAGTGGATGTCTCTTTTTGGGTACTAATTGTTAGAAGGAGATTTGCTGATCATTCCTGGAATGTGAGAACCATCCGGAGAAGGTGACTTGTTCCCCCCACTAAAGGGTGAATTAGCTAAAGGTAATTCTTCAGTTCTGTGTGTGAGAAAGAGACAGAGCTGAGCTGGAGGCTGAGAGGCACCTTAGGGTGCAAATAATTAACAAAAGTTATTTCCCCCCCCCCCCCGAAAATTAACAGAACATTTTTTTTCAGATTTACGAAGAGTGTCATCATATGGGGTAAATTGCATTTCCTTACCATTGCTTCTCCACCCCACTTTTGTCCCTCATGACTTCTTCTTTCTGCTAGGAGGGGAAAGAGAAAGTAAACAAATACCATATGGCCCATTCAGGGTATGTTTCTACTGTGCTACTTTTCCTGAACACAGCAGGAGATCGCAGCACATTCCATTTTTTTTTTTAAAAGTCAGATTAAAAGGGGTCTATTTTACGACGGAAAAATGAGCAGAAGGAACGGGAGGCACGTGGGAAGCGGACAACGATGACTAAAGGACGCACGCACATCTGCACGTGGGCAATAGCATGCGTGCGATAAAACACTCATCTGATGAGCTCAAAATCTCAAATATAAAAGTTGCTGTTTCTCAAATAAAATAATTGAGAGCTTTCTTTCTGCATCAAAACTCTACTCTAAAGGTGCCACAGGTATCTATAACAACTGGTGTTCTGTCATTACTTTAGCTGAATCTGTACCTATAAGTCTTTCCCCAAAATAAGCAAATCACTTTCAGGAAGCATATCAAAAAATCCAAAATATTAATGATACCTGGTCATTGTTACCCCCTTTTTAATATAATAAAATAATAATAATTAATTAATAAATAAATAAATAAATAATAATAATAATAATAGAGCTACTTAGAATATGTTGAGGATCAAAACCTGATGTTGCTGACGTCATTAATATACCTTTTAGCATGAATTAATATTTGCATCAACTTTCCACCCCATGCATTTTGGCTGAACTAACAAATCTAGTTCTTTCAATTCTTAATTTTTATAAGCTTGTAAATTCCCCCTGCAGACTGGAGCAAATTCTCAGAATGCCTCTCCAATGGGTCCTAGAAATCTCTATTCACACAAACATAATCATTTCCTGTTGTTTGCCTTAGCCATTTTGGTACTGTCATTTTCCCTTCAGCGTCACTTTAGAGATAAAAGATTTTATCTTCTTCTTGCCTGAAATAACATAGCTGCCCCGTAACCCTCTTTCTTGATAACACCAGAACTATT
The DNA here is from genome assembly GCA_029215795.1 of Anniella stebbinsi. Classification (NCBI taxonomy): domain Eukaryota; kingdom Metazoa; phylum Chordata; class Lepidosauria; order Squamata; family Anniellidae; genus Anniella; species Anniella stebbinsi. The sequence goes on along the minus strand of JARDYH010000005.1, from coordinate 84,609,988 downwards.
CACATTTTTTTTAAATAGACAGAATGATGTACTCCTTTTCCCCATATTTGTTTCTTTTATTAATCGCTGCATTCAGCATCTTTCCCCACAGTTTGGCCATTTACATTTTGCTAATCTCTGTCTGCATTAGAAAGATGATGCCAAATAGGGTTTATGCAAATTCTCTGTTTTGATCTTACTGTGCATAAAGAAATGTTATGTTACAGTCATATATCACAAGAGAAATCCATGCTTATCAAAGTTAGTTTGTTTTGTAAAATTTTGCATGCCACTATTTTTGGCCAAAAACAGACCCTCAGAGCTGCTTACAATAATAAAAAAACCACAGTCACTAGCAGGAAAAGAATCACCTAAAACATATGTGAGCCAGTGTGGTATAGTGGTTAGAGTGTTGGACTGGGACTTGGGAGATTTGGGTTCTAGTCCCCAATCAGCCATGGAAACTCACTTGGTGACTTTGGGCCAGTCACAGGCTCTCAGCCCAACCTACCTTACAGGGTGGTTGTTGTTGTTGTTGTTGTAACGATAAAATGGAGAGGAGGAGGAGGATTATACATGCTGCCTTGGGTTCCTTGGAGAAAAATAGGCAGGATATAAAAGAAATGAGTAAAATAAAATAAAATCGAACAGAAGTATTATTAAAGTAATTATAACATATATATTTCCCATTCACCCTCCAAAGCCTTTGGGAACAGAAATGATTTTGCTAGCTTTTTTTTTAAAAGAAGAAAAACAAAAACTATGATCAAGCAAGCTTGCCAGGTCATTTAGGTAGGAAGTCCCAGGGAGCAGGTGCCAAAATGGATATGACCCTGTTCCTAGTACTCACTAACCTTTCTTCTGAAGGCTAGGGAACTTGGAGCCTGAAGACCAACGTGTTCAGAAGAGCACCAATGGAAGAACATGCTTCTCATTGGCCCTAGGTAATTTAGGGCTTGAAAACACAAAAGACTTTGAATTGGGACCACAAACTGACTGGGCATCTGATGTAGCTGCCTCCAAATGTTGTGATATCTTCTTGGCAATTGGCTCAGGTCAACAACCAGCCACAGCATTCTGGACCAGCTGAAATGTCTGAACACTCTTCAAAGGCAGCCACCTGGAGAGCACATCATAGTAGTTCAAATAAGGACCTGGTTCACACAATGAACCAGCCCATGGGCTGTTAACCATGGGTTGTTTGAGAGCATGCAGAAGCAAGTGAGTATGCTAGCTCACAAAGAGTCAGCTGCTTCTGGTACTCTAAACAACCTCCATTCCTAGGTTGTTCTCTGTGACGTTTGAATCCAGAATTCTGGAGGAGAAACAACCCAGAATTTTAACCCACGAACAAACCATGGGTTCTAACTCTGGCTTGTTTCTTCCTCAATAACCTTGAGTTCCTGGAATGCACATCACAGAGAACAACCAGGGATGGAGCCCCCTTGAGTTGTTTAACAAACCAGAAGAGTGAGAACAGGCAGGAGCCAGCATGTTCACTTATTATGCGCACTCCCAAACATGGTTAACAAATGGTGAGATGTTTCATCATGAGAGCCTGATCAAGAAGATACCATACCATGACTGACAGCAGCTACATCCCTGTTTTCAGAAGGGGATGCTGCTGGCGAACCAACCAATGTCGGGGACTGGCAATCCTCACCAGATGCCTCCTCAACATACAGAAGCAAAGCCAAGATTAAAAGTGTCTCCAACCTGCATACAGGTCCTGGAAAGACATATGCTACACATACTGCTATTTTATTTGTCAATGCTAACATGTCAGCACATGGAAGCCTTGGGGTTTACATTGCACTGATTCTATACAGATCTGTAAACCATACAGGGCTTGAACACAACTTGCACCAAGCGTTCCACATGTCAGACACAAGGGATCATGTCATCCCTGCCTTCAGTCAGGAAGCTGCTAACAATGGACGGTCCATTTGATTTCAAAATTGCCTCCTGAGAGAAAAGTACCTCTAAAAGCACAGATTTCAACACCACACCCCTCTTCCTCTGCTATTGTTTGCTGCCTGCCAGTTGCTCTTATTGTCAGGTTGAGTTACTGACACCTGAGAATGTGCAAATAATACTTAGTTCTGTTTGGACCACCACTTGCCCTCCTAAGCCTATAGCCCTTCCTGGTGAGCAAATCTCTTCACACAGCACATAATTAAATTATGGACTTCATTACCACAAGACGTAGTGATGGCCACCAATTTGGATGGCTTTGAAAGAATGTTGGATAAATTCATGGAGGAGAAAGCTATCAATGGCTACTAGTCCTGATGGCTATGTGCTACCTCCAATATTAGAGGCAGTAAGCTTATATACAGCAGTTGCTGGGGATCATGAGTGGGAGGGTGCAGTTGCATTCTGTCCTGCTTGTTGGTCTCTGGTCAACAGTTGGTTGACCACTGTGTAAACAGAGTGCTGGACTAGATGGACCCTTGGTCTGATCCAGCATGGCATTTCTTATGTTCTTATGATTTCTAGGTAGCTAGAAGAAATGGAAGAGATGGTTTTTTAGGATAATCATCAACCCTTTATTGAGGGATGAGATAGTTTCTTCTGATTTGAAATAAGCAGTGGGAAAGCCTCCATTGAAGAAGAAAAACACACCTTTCCTTGAACTCTATTATCAGGGAACCTATAGCCAACATCTAGTCTTCTTTTCTTGGATAAATCAGTTGAATAAGCAGTAGTTAAGTAGCTGCAGGTGTTTCTGTATGAAATGAATCACCTAAATCTGTTCCAGTCCAGCTTCAGGGCAGGGTTTGGTACTGACGCTATTTTTGTTTGCCCTGGTGGATGACCCATATGAGGATAGATTCGGGGAGAAAAGTGACCCTGTTGGATCTCTTGTATCCTTCAGTGGCCTTCAGTACCACCAACCATTGTCTCCTGCTGGAACAACTGACAAGGTTAGGGGATGGGGGCACCAATCTCCACCACAGCTGATTGGTGGGAGATTCAGGACAGATAAAAGGAAGTACTTCTTCACACAGCGCATAGTTAAACTATGGAATTTGCTACCACAAGATGTAGTGATGGCCACCAATTTGGATGGCTTTGAAAGAAGGTTGGATAAATTCATGGAGGAGAATGCTATCAATGGCTACTAGTCCTGATGGTGATGTGCTACCTCCAGTATCAGAGGCAATAAACCTATATATAGCAGTTGCTGGGGATCAGGGGCGGGAAGGTGCTGTCACACCCTGTCCTGCTTGTTGGTCCCTGGTCGACAGCTGGTTGGCCACTGTGTGAACAGCAGGGCTCTTCTTATGTTCACTTCCACTCCTACCTTGTTGAGGGATTTTAGATAATAATACTGAGGACCTGTTATTCCTGTTTGGGAGCTTGCATGTGGAGTCTGTCAAGGATACATACCATCTCCCATATTTATTTATTTATTTATTTATTTATTTATTTATATTTTGAAGCTGCCCTTCATCCTAGGATGTCAGAGCAGTATGCAGGAGTCAGAAGAACCAAAATGTGCCACAATGTAATAAACAAAACCATAACACATCATAACAAAATAAACTGGAAGCATAACAACAACAGAGCAAACTAAGCATAAACCAATGTAACACTTTCAAATGCCTGGGCAAATGAGTAAGTTTTAACCTGGTGCTAAAACGATCACAGCCTTAGCACCAGAGAAGGCCCTCTGCCTTGTTCCTACACAAGCTTCCCCTGACAAAGGAGCCCAGGCAGGAGCCTCCTCTGACTATCTTAAGACGAAGGCCTATTGACAGAGGGAGAGATGTTCCTCTAAGAAATATTCTTATATTCAGCAGTGTACAAGTGTCACCAATAAATAAATAACTTCAAGGTGTTTGGGTTCCAAGTGATTTAGAGCTCTAAAGGCAAGTGCCAGCACTTTGAATTGGACTCAGAACTCAATAGCAAGTCAATGTAACTCTTTAAGAATTGGCATAATGGGATTCTATCTGGCTGAATCAGTTAAAATTCTGGCAGCCACATTTTGCATAAGAACATAAGAAGAGCCAGTATACAGTCTGATATAAGCTCCACTGGTTGCTGATCAGTTTACAGCCTAAATTCAAGGTGGTGCTGTGCTGGAGCCCACTTTTAAAGGTTTGGTAACCTGGAACCAGGATATTGACCCTGGATACTTGAAGGACTATCTTCTTTCATATATCCCCATTCTTTGAGAACTAGGGATGCAAACTTCTGTGCAGCCCCATCATCTATCAATCCGTCACTTAACAGACAGTCAACTTGATAGTTACCGCAAAGTATTCAATTACCAAGTTCAGTATGACAGATGGTAGACCACGTGATTTGCATACAAACATTGCCTAGGTTCAGTCTTTGGCATCTCCTACTTGAAACTCCAGAGAACCACTGCTGGTCAGTGAAGAGAATCATAGAATCATAGAATAGTAGAGTTGGAAGGGGCCTATAAGGCCATCAAGTCCAACCCCCTGCTCAATGCAGGAGTCCACCTTAAAGCATACCTGACAGATGGCTGCCCAGATGCATTCTGAATGCCTCTAGTGTAGGAGAACCCACAACCTCCCTAGGTAATTGGTTCCATTGTCGTACTGCTCTAACAGGAAGTTTTTCCTGATGTCCAGCCGGAATCTGGCTTCCTGTAACTTGAGCCCATTATTCCATGTCCTGCACTCTGGGTTGATTGAAGAGAGATCCTGGCCCTCTTCTGTGTGACAACCTTTCAAGTACTTGAAGAGTGTTATCATGGACAATTTATCTGACATGGTATAAAGCAGCTCCCCTTCCCTTCCGATCTTTTCCTATCTGAGATTGTTCCTTTTAAACCAAGTGCCAAAACTTCACCCTTCAAGCAAGCCTTTTAAGAGTAAGGGCACAATCCTACGCATGGTTAGACGAAAAAAGTCCTATAATTCTCAGTATGCTCCATGTTGGCTGAGGCATGCTGGGAGCTGTAGGACTTTTTTCTGTCCAAACCTGCATAGGATTGCTCCCCAAAGCACTGCTTTAAAGCCAGCTCTGTTTTGAATCTGACTCTGTTATAATGTTTATTGTTGTCACTCTGATTGTTTTGACATTATCTTTTTCTTTCGAAGGCCTCCTCCACACGGGGCGTTTAATGAGCCTTGAAGGCTCATTATAAATTTTACCTACACACGAGCGGAGCGCAAAACGGGCGTACAGGCGCGTTATCTCCCCGATAATGCGCATTTTCGAACGCGCGTTAAATAGCGACTTTTATTTTGCTCCGGCCGTTAAAGCGCATTTTCGCTGTGTGAACAAGCGATTATGCGCATTAACTACCTGGAAAGCGCTTTTTGGGCATCTTTTAATGCGCTTCGCCGCTTCTCGCCGCCTCCCGTGCAGAGGGATTGTGAGTAAATGCGCCTCCGCGATAATGCGCATAATCGCGGAACCAGGCGCAAAGGCGCATTCTTGTGGAGGGGGCTAATGTGACTGTTGAGAACAATGGTTGAGAAGGGGACAAAAGGGGACAAATAAATAACTCCCAGACTCAGGCTTTGCTCCTGATTTTGGGAGACCCAGGGCAGGCGGCCCTAAGCATACTCTAGTCCTGCTAGTTTTATTGTTGGTTTTATTGTTTTAATTGCTACTTTATTGTGATCATGGGGGTTTTCTTTCTCTGCCTTCTATCCATTCCATTGCACAACCACTAGGTGGTGCTGTGGTATAACAGAATTGTGCAATTACACAAGGCTTCTACAACGTCCTTGAGAAAAAATACTAACTTTTCTCATTAGGAAAAAAAATAGATAATGGTTGAAAAGCACAGGAGAGGCCCTGGATGAGAATGACATCAGGTAAAGGACCCACAACTTACCTAAGAGCAAGCAATCACAAGCAGCTTGTGTAGAAAGGCATCAAGCAAACCTGCTCTAAAACAAAAAAGCACATGGGGAAGGGGAGCCTGAAGCACCAATGTCACAGATCTCAAGTGGAGGCCGGTGCTGGGAGGGACAGGTAAGGCATCAGCCCTTCTGGACCTGACTGCCTGGGTGGCCATGTATCCTATTCTATAGAGGATAGTCCTCTATTTGATTATCAGTTATCAGAGGACAGTCCTTTATTGGAAGGCATCCTCTATTTCAACAGTTGTCCAGCTCAAGTCCATTTAAAAGGTAAAGGACCATAACACGAGAGAGTAAGGGCTTTGAAGTTGCCCATCCACATGGTCCCTGGGCAGGAGACTGAGCAGGCACACTGGTCTCCTGGTTAGATGTATGATATTCCTCTTTAAATTATAGTAATTATTTCTACATTTGCAATCTACACATATATATTAGCATATTCCAATGTTTTCTAAATCTGCATCCTGTTTTCTTGGTGAAGCATAAGTGGCCCCTCTACTTGCTGGGTGTACATGCCTTAGCAAATGCCCCATTATGCCAGATGCTGATGTCAGGTCTGCCTATATGTGTTCCAAAAGGGAATGTATCATTTTGATGTGAGGTCTCCAATATCTTCCTTCTCCTGATTCTGCTTTCACTAAAGTTGTGCTCAGTAAATACAACTGAACACAATTTGAAGTAAAAGGGGAACTCTGAGAATGGGGTGGACTCTAGATCACCCTTTAAACCATTTGGGGGAGACTCAGAGAGGGGCGGAATGGAAGGGGAGATACCAAACAGCAAATTCCAAACTTTAAAATCTAAGGATAACTTTGCTAAGGTGCCAGTCTGGTCTCCTTTACCCTCGACCTGTAAGCTGTCAAAGGCTGCCAAACTGGAGTATATGTAGGCCCATCTTGTCAAGTACCTTGTATGTTCCCTACTACACTTTGTTCCCTTTGAGAGCTGAAATGTACAAGGCAATAGACATAGGCAATGCTATAAATAGTTCGACAGCCACAAGTGTGCCCCTTCATAATTGTGAAAAATCAACCAATCTCGCCACACCAAACGGTTTTTTAAAAATTACAAAGACACATTCACACATTCCTGGGGCAGAAAAAAAATCAGCCCCATTCTGCACAATTGTCAGGGGACAAAAAGGTCAAAATGCAAAGCTCAGAACACAACTGGGGTCGTGATCAGAGCGGGGAGGGAGACTTGGTGGCAGACAAGTTGGGTTCTTCTGCCAAGTCTTCTGAGATATGTCCCGCAGTTGGCTGGAAGACTAAGGGTGAAGGAGAAGAACAATCCACAGTAAGCCCGATCGACTATCAGGCTCACTGCTGAGTTGTTCCAATGACAACACACACTGCATAGCTTACTTCACAGGGTGGGTTGTCATTGTGTGGTACAAGCTCACCCATTCACTCACTAAGGTATCAACATTGTTAGAATACTTCAGCAAGAGGTAGAAAGCAGAAAGACTTGTATTCATACATTTCTTGCATGTACCTGTATCTGATGAATGTCTGTGTTTGCATGTACAGATTTATATGCCTAGATCTGTCCGCCGAGATCATTGAACCAGGTTCTGAGTTTCTAAACTATTTTTAACTTTGAAGTTGCCAGGAGCCGTCCTGACATGGACAAGTGGTGGCAGAGCAGTGGCAGGCTAACAGGGCAGTCGTGATGTGGCAGTGCCCACGGCCTCCTCCACACGGGGCGTTTAATGAGCCTTGAAGGCTCATTATAAATTTTACCTACACACGAGCGGAGCGCAAAACGGGCGTACAGGCGCGTTATCTCTCCGATAATGCGCATTTTCGAACGCGCGTTAAATAGCGACTTTTATTTTGCTCCGGCCGTTAAAGCGCATTTTCGCTGTGTGAACAAGCGATTATGCGCATTAACTACCTGTAAAGTGCTTTTTGGGCATCTTTTAATGCGCTTCGCCGCTTCTCGCCGCCTCCCGTGCAGAGGGATTAGGCGTAAATGCGCCTCCGCGAAAATGCGCATAATCCCCGAACCGGGCGCAAAAGCGCATCCTTGTGGAGGGGGCCCACATCAGCAATTCTCCTTCTTCAGCCAGTGTCCCATTAAAATTGTGCTTTAAGCCCAAAGAAAAATTGGAAGTCCTGTCTGGTTCATATCAAAATCCCCCCTTTTCATGACAATTACTCACTTTCCACTTAATCAGTAGGATGGTGTGTGGTTTTTCATTTTCAGGGTAGGGAAATCCACAACGTCAGGTACTTATCTTTTTCCTCTGGTGCATGATATAAATAATTGAGTTGCAAATGAACAAACACCAGCAGGGATCACAGTTGTTAACAATCAAAAGAACATGAATAAGTTTTTGAAAGCAATCTTTGCATTCTGCTTTTTAGTTGAAATTATTTATACAAGTCCATTTCCAACAGAGGACAAATTCAAAAGAAAGCTGTTATACTTAACCAAGATTACAAATGGTACATGTAATACACTGAAGGTAAGACTAAGATCTTTATTTTTTTTCATGTTATTATATATTGTTGTCAATGTATTGCTTGCTTAACAAGCACAAGAATTAGTTCAGTAAGAGGTATTGCATTATTTAATATGAGATCTTATGCATGTGATATTTGGTGTATTGAAAGAGAATTTATTATTATTATTATTATTATTATTATTATTATTATTAAAATGAACACTTTTAAATGGTAAGGCACCATTAGATTGTGCAATATAATTATTAGGCAAAATCTGTCCATATTTTGCAATAATGAGCCCCATCTGAGCCTTCCTGTTTCTAATTCAATGGCTCATTCTGCTCATTTTAGGAATAAAATCTGTGCTTCTGAGGGCATAGCTAGGGGATTTCCTGGCTCATGTTTGTAGATAAAAGGGCCAACATCTCATAAAGTTGTCATAAATATCTATATGAGAAAGAATCACTACTGCTGATTTGAGAATATGCTCTTTGAACAATGAGACTTTGAGAAAACTCCATAGTAACTTCAGCTGTTAGCCAACAGTAAAATCAAGGCCACTGAAAGTTGCAGGTTACACATTCAAATCTTCACAGCAGATGACCAGTACAACATGTGTTCCAAACATTAAACAGAAAAAATTCCATCCTTGACACCATAGAGGCTAAATTTTAAGGAAACCTCAATATGACTAATAACATATCACACAATGGCTGTGTGGTTAATAGTCAACTCCATGGTTGATTGAGGGGTACCCACACTACATGATTATAATCAATGATGGTGTGGATTAAGGCCAGCGTCAAGTTGACTATTAGTTAACGGTGTGTTTGATTGATATATCCCCCCTCTCTCCCCTCTAAGTCCTCCCAGTGGTATCCCATCAGCCATTGCAAGTTCTGACATCTGGACTAGAGTGCCAGTCACTACTTTGATTGCTCTTGCCAGGGGACTCCGTAGTCACCTAAAATAACCAACTGTGTGTGATAAAATAGTCAACAGTGCACCACCTGTTTACCAATGGTTGTTCAAATAATCAACTCTACACAGCATTGGTTATTTCAGTTGGATAACCAACCTTGGTGTGAAAAGTCCCAACAGACAGCACAATAAACAATTGTTGACTATTTAACCCACCGTTGGTTATCATGTCATCCAAACTCAATCAAAAGTACATCAAATTAATAATTTGTTTCCTGCTAAGTACAAATTTACACGTGTGTGTGTGTGTGTGTGTGTGTGACAATGTCCAATAACCAAAGCTCTCTGGGAGGTTCACAAAACTTGATACCATAAAAGCAAAAAATATAATGAAATATTTGTATTGTATCCTTTACAGTGGACAAGGGAGGGAACAAGGTTAAGAAACAAAGAGGGATTTAAAAATAGTTAATATTAATTGTCTTAAAAATAAAGTTAAATGAAAGAGGTTTCAAAATTGCTTATTAGCCAGAGAAAACGGTGAAATAATACTATTGCAGGAGAAACGTATAAAGGAACAATATTGACAGATTCTGGAACATAAGATTACTTATTTTTCTCCTTCCAATTATATTTTTTTTTCAAGAATTGACCTATCTTTAATATTTTATTCCTAAAATATTAAAACAAAAAAAATTGTCCTTGTACACAGGTTATAATTCTGTAACATTTCACTTATTTTCCTCTTTTCAATTTTAGTTTTTCCAAGAATTGATCTCTTTTTGAATTTCCCTTAAAATAGTAAAACTATCAGAAAAAATAAAATCAATCCGTCCCTGTGTGCAGATTATAGTCCTTTGAAATTAGAAATTCACGTTTAACAACTAAATGCAAAGAGAAGCTGGAAAATAAGTGGTTACTAGAGAATAAAGAGGTAAAAGAGAAGATTAGGGAAAGAGTTGAGATTTTAAAAAACAACACAAAAGACTATCTTCCATATAGGTTTATGCAAAGTTTATGCAAAGTTTTTCTTAATTAACATAGTTTGTAGATTAAATAAACAGTGGAACGTGGAAAGATGTCAGATTGAAACAGAAATATCAGATTTAGAAACATTTCATGAGAAAAAAATGAAGTACAGTTACTTCAACATGTAAGATGAATAAAACTTACAACCAGACGGGCTTATAACAAAGTTGCACCAATGCTTCCTAGATAGTCTTGATAAACATTTGACACAGACCATAAAGTTTGAATCATGCAACATGAATATAAATCGGGTCTGTGTGCTGATGATGTTATTCTTTATTTAACCAATATACAAAATTCCATCTACCAATTAAAAGTATTGAAAGCTAGTTATGGATAATTTACCTTGATACCTAATAAATATATATAAGACAGAAGTAATTGCTTTTAATTTAAAAGGGTATCTGAAATTAAGCAGTTATAGGAAATTAAGGTTGCAGTCCAGTACCCACTTATCCGGGAGTAAGCCCTATTCAACTAATTGAGAATTACTTTGAAGTAGACATGTATAGGCATGTATTTCAAGTGGACTAGGAAGTTGGTCCAGTATTTAGGAATTATGTTAGCTCAAGATGATAGTCAGCTTTTTAAAAAATAATAATGTGGTATCACCTATTAAGAAAATGCAGGAACATTATTAATTATAGAAGATGTTGAAATTTGCAAGAATTAATGCAGATGAAATTAATGGGTGGGTGGGAGTTTAATTTCAAAACATCCCTATTAATGTGCCTAAATATTTTAATTTTTTAATGAATTGTAAAAATCAACAGCATCATTTATGAGTAACAATAAAGAACATGAGTAAGAGAAGCCACCAGGAAAATAATGAATGGGGAACTGGAGATGCCATTCAAAGTGATAATTATGTGGAGTATTCTAAAGCCATCAAAAGTTTTCTTCCAAGGGATGATCTTCCTACAGAGAGGGAGCTCTGATCTAGCAATGGCAGCTGGGATGCTCACCTGGGGGCCATAAGATTACATCTTAAATCAGTTTTTTTTGTTTTGTTTTGTTTTTAAATGGCTTTGGTTGGGAACATAAGCATTTCCAAAACATTTCTGTGCCACTTTAACAATCCCACCCCTAAAAGAACTGAATAAATGTGTTATATAGGATGGATTAGGAACACCACTTAAGAAAGATTTTGCAACTTTAATTTACATTAAGATATTTTTATATTTGTTTCTTTATACATATTTATATCATTTGTTTTGTAATGAGCAGAGAAACATATATATCTGTATCTATATAAATCAGCTTCATTCAGAGACTTAGAGAACCCAGAGCTATGTGGGAGCAGGAGGAGGGTGCATGCATGATGCTCTGTCCATGACTTCACTCTAGTGCACATCTTGGGGCACATGGAGTCCTGGGATTATCCCTGCATGATCCTTTTGTTCGATAGTTCCTCATGCAGGAGGCTTTTAAGGATGAAGTATGGTGGCACAGGCTGTCTGTTAAAGCTTGTTCCCACATACGGAATTAGGCAGCTATATGAGAGCAAATGTGTTAATGCCAGCTCGCAAAGCCTATATTTATTATTCTTATGGCACTCCGCTTTTTCCAACAGTGGCCAGCCAAATAACTCTGGCAAGCCCGCAAAATAGGGCATGATGGTAAAAGCCATTCCCCGCTGTTTGTTACCACTGGGTTGGAACCAGACTTACTCATGCTAAGGCCCAGTTCATACATAACGACAACCCCTGGGTTATTTAAGCCATGGGATGTCAGGCTTGAACACCCCCTCCCACCCACTTGCCACTTCTGCTTTGCATCTGCTTTGCTAAATAACCTAGGAATGCCCAGTTTCTGGGTTGTTAGTCATGACATCTGAACCCAGCACTCTGGGTTGTTGAAGATTATACAAACCAGAGTTTGAACCCATTATTTGTTGCTTTGCTAGAGTGCTGAACCTGACTAACAACTCAGGGTTGTTTAGCAAAGTGAATGCAAAGTGGAAGTGGCATGCAGGCAGGAGACAGCAAGCTCACTTGCTCCCAGGCATTCCCATCAAACCATGTACAAACCAGGTCTTAGAATAGATCCATTGTGATTAATGGGACAAGTAAATCATGACAAATTTAAGTCCAACTTATTTCAAGTGAGTCTGGTCTAAGTATGAATAAATCTGGATCTAATTCAAGATCTGGTAATCACAAACACTGCTGTTTCTGGAGGTGGAGGCTCAATAGCCATTGGGATATCTCTCTTCTTTGAGTTTGTCCAATCCCTTCTTTTTAAGTCCTCAGACCATACAATCCACGAGTCCCTTCTGCAACTTTCCTCTAAAACAGGGGTGGGGGCAGCAGCCATTTGCTCACAGCTCTGTCGAGGTTGCCAAGGCTCCAATTTCCCAGCCAGAGCCAAACAAAAGACTCTGGCTCCTGGGAGTAGCAGCCGTGGCTGAGAGGGGAAAAGCATGCATCCTCTGCTTTGCAAGAATCCTATCCCCCTGGTAGGTGCTAGGTGGTCTACGAGAAACTGGCCAGTGGACTGTTGGTGGATCACAGTCTACTTTCTGGCTGCCCACATCCACACTAAGAAGCAGTGTCCTCATGGCAGCGGTTGGCATTGCTTTCCCAGATGTACAGAGATAAGGTGCCCCGTCGCAGGTGGATTCATGTCCTGGGAACAAAGTGTACATTCAAAGGATGGGAATACCCTAGAAAATATTGTACAATTTTTTAAAGTCCTAAAAATGAAATGAAATGAAATGGCAGAGGTGTTTCACCAGGTCAGGTTGTCATTAACAGAAAGGGTAGGCAAAAGGCTCCTTACGTATCTGATTATCACTTTTTTATCTCCACAGGAAGTGCCATGCGGGAATGAGAGAATAAGAGAAATCAAGTTGGGATTCATTGTGGAAACGAACTATACAAACCTTGTGAGTGTTCAGTTTGAAACAATATTCAGGGGGCCAGCATATGTATAACATCTATTCTATTATTGAAACAAATCTAAGGCCTAGTATGTTTAGTTGAGAATGCTGGGGGGGTTTATTTTTTACATGAAAATGCTGGCACTGGGGAACTTTTCAGTAATTTTAAAATGTCACAACAGCAACATTTTTACAACATTGGTAAGAGTTGGCATCAACCACTCAATGTTATTGCCTTTGAAATTTAATATTTGCACAGGGAAAATTCACAAGTGTTTCACAATATGTACATCTTGATATGGACCCTCTCTGCAGATTATTGTCCATACTAGCAAGATACATACAAGTTTTTTTTCCTTATTTCAATTTTGGGAAACATATTTTGTTAAAGAATATTTTGTGCCTTTTTGTTTTTTGCATACCAGTCAAATGTCCACTGCTTTGACAAGTATGGTAGAGGAGCAGAAAGATGGCTTATGTTATCCCAGAGAGATCTGAAGGGGACACAATGCATCTTTCATCTACCACACCCAGAAGACTTTTGGTTCAATTATGTTATTCTTGGTTCTCCAATTAAAAATTAACTGACAAAAATAAAGTCTTGGTCTATGATTGCCATCTTTCCAAAATCAATATTATAGCATGTTAGGTCTCCTAAAGTAACTCTCTGGAAAGAAGCAGCTTAAAAAAATAATAATCCTGAGTATTCATAACAGGTGAGTCAGACCTCCTTTAAAAAAAAATACTCCTTTATATGTGTTTAAAGACAGATAGCATCCTCAATTGTTATAATTTCATGTAATTCCACTAGATGAACATATGCTTATTTTAAAGAGTTTTATTTTTTTAATATTGGACCTGTTCAGACAACACACTAAGCCATGATTAGTCTGCTAATGCTTTTGCAGCAAGTGGTTAATGAGTGTGTTTAAATTGTGGTTATGTAGCCACCATAATTCACATGAGATGGTAAGCCGTCATGGTTAGCTCAAAACGCTTAATCATCATGGTTTAGAGTGTTGTCTGAACAGGGCCATTGTCTTGAAGTATATGACATACATTCATAAGTGCACATACCTGGCATGGGTTTAAAACTCTAGAATGCTTTTCCTATAGAACAAATAAAAAAGAAAATAGATTGATATACAATGAGTAATATGATTCCTTTTGTCAGTACAATGTGTATAGATCAGTAAGATGAAAAATCATTGCCCTGGAGTTGGTCTAAGACAAAATGATTCACTCGAATGAGGAAGCTGTATGAATCCTGTGTTCAACATATGTTGAAATGATCACATTGTATAAAATTTTCAATTTTTAACAGTGTTCTACCTACCATGACATTGTCTGCCAAGTCAACTCGGCTCTGAAGGAACTCGGCAATACATGCAAAAATATTACCTCACCAATTATTGAGAAAACTTCACACTTTCCAAAAGAACCTGTGAGTATTCTAATTATAAACAGCTATTTCCCATGAAAGAAAAATAAGAAAGCTAACACATACATGCATACTTGAACTTTTATGACAGGAATATTTACATGCTATCAATACCTGCTGTGGATTTCATTCTTGTCACATGCAACACAATCAAATGCATATCTACCCAGACGAAAATCCCACTGTGTTCAATGGAATTTACTCCCAATTAAGTGTATTTAGAATTTCAATCTAAGGCTAAAATGAAAAGCAGCCTTATGATTCAGTGTTTCCCCCACTGTGACTTGTAATATTATTCTCCATTGCAAGTTTTTAAAACATTTTAGATTTGCAATGGCAAGTATTAGAGGAAATCCTCCTTTTTTCAAATAAAAAAGCTCTCTGTCTCTCTTTTTGTAATGTACAATTAGTAGCTATCTTATCATCCACTTAATTTTTTAGACACTGGAGGGTGCTACCAATAATTAATTTCAATGGTAGCGAAAATTCAAATTTTGATCTCAGCTCTCATTATGTAACAGTTTAAAAATAAATACTGGCTGGGCTGTTGGAGTTGAAGGCTAAAATATCTGAGCAGCGGCAGGTTGGGGAAGGATGGTTTGTAACATACGTTTTATTTTTGAGGGCCGAAAATAGAATGCAGGCAGCTGGGACTGAACATTCCAGTTTCATGTTGCAAATCTTGTAATTCCTAATCTCCATCACATTTTTTCAGTTTTTCAAAAATCTGAAATTTGAATTGTGGATTTGAATATGAGCCAGGTGTGCTTTCGCAGTCATGCTCCAGCTGTAATTGAAATGGAGCTGTAATTGTAATTCTAGTTAGCTATAGTTGTGTGAGTCACAACAGGCTGCCTGCCCTCAATTGATGTGAATGAGGTCCCCCCACACAAACTGGGATGTGGGATAGAGTCCTTTCCTACCCCAGCTGGCTTTTACCAACCCAGTACTGCTTAGCTGCCTTCAATAATAATAAGCCTATTTCTGCCCATGACTTACTTTCTCTGGACTAGGGTAAAGCAGGTTGTGACCAACCTTCAGGTCAGAGGTGTTTCACTGCTTCCGTGAAATAAATCTGATCTTGTAGGTGTGTTCTTTGAAAGAAAATGGGGTCTCCCTAAGCATAGGATGACACTTAAAATGGGGAAATATTGGTTATGCTGTCATTTTCAGCTGTTTTTTTTCAAAAACAGGATACTGTTGGAGCAGTACAAAAATGTCAGATCTCTTGTTTCTTCTTTTTAAAGGCTGACTGCAATTTGTCAACTGATCGCACTACAGTGAAGGAGTTCTGCCTAAAATTAAGGGAATATCTCCAAAGATTTTATAACAAATGTACAAACCAATAAGAAAAAGGCATTTTATCAGAGAAAATATGGCACTGGACATTTTTCTAAAGACCCCATTCATGTTTGTTATCCTTAACTTATGCTGTCAAAAGAGGAAATGTAGTAAATAACTTAGCTGCAATTGTAATTAAATATAAGGTATTATATCCAAAGTTAGTCTAACTTAAATCTCATTTATTTTGTGAGTCTACTGTGAGTGGAACTAACATTGGATACAACCATATAATAGGTACAGGTCAACTCATTTCTGCCTATACATTCCAACACATACATGCTTTGCCCAACCCTCTTTTATAACAGATGGATTATGAGGTCACAGATAACATAGTATGCTAGATAACATAGCATGTTCTTCGCTCATTCATTCATCTATGATCCACCCAGCAAGTAATACTGAAATGCCTTTTTCACGGGCAACGGATAAAAATGCATCCTGTCTTGTAAGGTGCTTTTCATACTTTATGAACTTGCCTCCCCCTTCTAAATTTATTCTAACCTGCTCCCAGCACCAGCCACCTGTTTGTTCCACTGCAGCGTTCAGGGAAGCTTGAACACGGTCATGCATTTGCAGACTGCTGCTGTGTACAAGCATTTGTGGTCTGTGGCACTAATCCAACATTGGAATTAGAGAAAAAGTGGAACTAGAACAAGGCATCATGACATCTCCTAAATCTACAGGAGGGAAACCACTGTGAGAATAAAGGATGTTCTTCCCAAGTCAGGTTGGTTTGATATAGCAAAAGAGAGACTAACTGTAAGAATTACATGGCCAGTATTTAATGTTAAATTTTTAGTATTTATATTTTTTGGTTATATTATATGGCAATACTACCTCCAGTTCCACGGTTCTACAGGAACCAAGCAAGCCAAAGACTCTGGGTGTTGTGTTTCATATGTGGCACTACTGAAGTGCTTTTTAACATTCAGTCTCCCCTGCAACCAGGTCCTTAGTTTCAAAAAGAACCCATATTTTATTATTTGATTTTTCCTCTTCTTTGCTTTCTCTTTAATCATTTGTAATATAGGGTAGATACAAATTACTTTTTACTAAGTGGTCACTGACTAAGGTGTATGCCTGTGACTACTTGTTAAACCAGCTGTCTGGATTGTTCTCTCAAGACCTAAAGATTTTTTTTTTACCTTTATCATGTGTGGTGAAATGCTTGTCTGTATTAA
The DNA here is from genome assembly GCA_029215795.1 of Anniella stebbinsi. Taxonomy (NCBI): domain Eukaryota; kingdom Metazoa; phylum Chordata; class Lepidosauria; order Squamata; family Anniellidae; genus Anniella; species Anniella stebbinsi. The sequence goes on along the minus strand of JARDYH010000005.1, from coordinate 84,592,907 downwards.
TCTATAAAGATGGGGGAGATGATATATTCTAAATATTTTCTGGATCAGAGAGTAAACTTGTTCTTAAATGTAGTGATGCAATAAAGCTAAGAGCATCCTGAAGAGGTTCCCCCCTTAAAAACCAGTAACTCTAAGAATTATATGGCCAGTATTTAATATTTAATTTTTTAGTATTTATAGTTTTTGGTTATATTATATCGTTGATATGTTTTTGGCTTATTACCTCATCCTCAAGATTACTGTTTCTGTCAACTTTCCTGATTAGTATGGATGTATAATTGAGTACACATTTGTATTCCAAGTGAATTAATAATATATTTAAGTTTACATGGATGTCTTTTGTTTTTATAGTAAACTGATGATGTATAAACAATGTTTCAGTTGCCAAACACACAATAAAATCTTTAGCCACACTCTCTTGAGCTGTATTTCCTGGATTTTAATGTTTCCTCAAAATACTTGAATCTAGTAATTTGTAAAACAGTGGTGAAATACCAGTTTCATAGGGGCCCCAAGCTATTGCTCTTACTCATATAGCAAGTCTAGCTGTAGTCACAGTAATATTCAGAATCTGCAGCAAAATATTGCAATAAAGCAGTCTGTTCAGCAGATATAATATTCAGAACATTCTATCACATCCACTCAGCCCATGCATGAGAGGCTTTAATTATTGCCACCACAAAATCCTTTAGCCCACTACAACATAGATAGAGCACACTGGTTTAGCATTAATATTTAGCAAGTGACTCCTGCTATGTCCCCCAAAATGATCACTGCAATATATTTTGAAGAGAGAAACCAGGAGTGAAATCAAACACAAAAATAAATTGTATCCAATGCTGTCCATCCATCAGTGGAATGAAAAGCACTGGCAAAACCGATTCCCTTCCCCCAGCAATGCCCCCACCTCACCCCCACCTACGACCAATCTGGTCTGGAGGGTTGGGGGATACTCTGAAGCAGATATGGGGGACATGTGAGGGTGCCAGGGGCAGGAGGCCAAGGGGACGTCCACTCATGTAATGCTGAATGGAATGCAGAAAGAGAAAACCAATATGTTGGGAATCCAAGATATTTATTTCTTGGCATCAACATGCTCATTCTTGAGTCATCATACCACTATATACAACATAAGGAATCACTTTGTACACAACAAAATCACAAACCAGACATGTTAACTAAGAAGTCAGCAAAACAATAAATAGGGATAAATTGTTCATCTTTTCCCCCTCATCCTTATATACAAACTCGATGGCATGGACCAGTAATCAACTGCTATAAGTTACAATGTAATTAATTCCAAAGGCACACAGAGAGGCATTTTTTTCCTTATCTTCTTGTGATCCAGGAACTAGGGAAGATATTTAAAAACAAAGTATGACACACACACACAATTAAAGATGTTGCAATAATAATAATAAAAAGGAAAAATAGAGGCTTCAAGCCATGTTTCCTGAATAAATATGACTGTGCTGGGATGTGGTGGTGTGGACAACCTAGGAGATGCATCACATAAGTCTTACTCCCTTGTTCACCTAGCCAGGGGTCAGACTACTCTACCCAGCAGCAATGGTTAAAGCCATGAAAGACCATTAGACCATAAGGATTGCAGGCAGGATGTGAAGGGAAATATGTGGTTAAAACAGGAAACATAGAGACAGGTTAAACATTGCATTAAACTGTGGCCATTATGGCACTTGTCACAACAGCCATCTCATTAAGTGAACCCTGCCATGGCTAGTATAGTAGTGGAGAGGAGACTGTTGAATCTGTTTCTTCTCTCCTTGGAAAGGTTCTAGTGGGTCCGAAGGCTGTGCCTAATCCAGAATGCTGCTTTCAATTTAATGGTTTCTTTGTTTTTTAAAAACAACAACAGCATGTTATTGTTTGGGGTTTAAGGCTAAATAACTGGCCTAGGTAAAGAAATCAACAACAAACTTTTTAATATCCTGCCTATAACTAAACCAAAAGTTCTGACATTTAAAAAGTGAACCACCATGTCTGCCAGGGGTCTCACTGAATATAGTTTGGGGCAGGGAAATCTGTAAAGTTTGCAACCTCTTAACAAGCAGGGTTTGTAACTCTCCAAAACCGAAGCCACTGGAAAAAGAGATAAACTTGTAGCTAATTATTCCAGGAGCAATCAAAGGACAATGCATGCATTGGCATTCCCTTTGGTTAATTGTTAGATAACATTTCTTTATCAAGCTGCAGCAGCATTATAAAACCAAGATATTTTAGCACAAGCTGCATGCTCAGCGTGCCTCATGTGACACAACTCTCCATTGAGACACCAGTGAGCTATCGGCTAGGTAGACATTTGGATGGCGACTTTGCCCATCGACAATTTCAGTTATAATACTGCACTGATCAAAAAAGAAGAACTGATGTGATGCTAACATCGATTCTTCTTCACTTCCGGCTCCTTGTAAATGCCACTATACCTTGCACTATGGAGCATATTGTAGCAGTGAAGAGGCCTTTTTTTTAACTCCTTAGAGAAGTTACTGAAAATGGAATATTCGGATCAGTGACGCAACAGCTTTAAGTTCAGGTAATGTATTAATGCTTTTGTCAGCTAATTATAGAGTAAATATGTACAGAATTCTTAAAAAAACAACTCACCATATTCAAATACATCACTAAGAGTTTTATGTACAACCACCACAGCACAGTTCATAGGACAGCTCAATTTTTTTGTTTGGACTGAACTATGAACATAAAGCTGTTCTTCCTCCAATTTCATCTTTCTTGCTCTACCCAAGTATCTGTTCCATATTCATAATCCATTTCTCTTCATCTGACATTTAGCTGCAACTGTTATAGTAGTTTTAACAATAACACAATATGGTACAATTTGTAAGACTCAATAGCAGTCAACTGTAAGTCCTTTTACCAAAGTATAATGAAAATTCTCCTTTTGTTTGGAGCATTTCACAGCAGCCATCAGAGCTTTTTAAAACACATGTTGCACAGGAAGTATCATACTAAAATTAGACTTATAAAATACATACAGTAACAGATATATCCAACAACCTTCACCATCCAACAACGTAATAAAAGTAATATTATCACAATACTCTGTGTGCAGTAGCTGCATAAAATCATAAATAAAAACTTCTATCTGAAAGATAAGGTGGTGCCAATTGAACATGTGGAATGAACAAGAAAGAGCCCCTATTTCCTTTAACTGGAAAAAGGAACTGCTAAAGAGAGGGTAGCAATGTCCCAAGCTGTTTATGCAAGTGAACCCCATTGTCTCAATGCTCTACAAATCAATCCCTGGTTCAACAGCGATGGAGTAGTTCTTGACGTTCTGGGGAGCTTTCTACTTTTCCTCAACTGAAACACCATGAGCAACGCATAACCAAGGTCATTTTCTAATACGTTTCCAGGCTCATATATTCTATCCAACAACTCATTTGGCCTAGAACCAAGGAGTTTAAAACTATCTACATGAGCTTCTTCTATGCTAGAATAGCACAGCATTTCACTTTTCAAGTCTCAAATTCAATACAATCTTTGATTGTAACAGACGAAGTTTTAACAGCAGCTGTTTTCATTGAGAGTTACAAATAACTACTTTAAGGGGGCCAATAGGGTAACAGTAAGAAAGAGAGAGAAATTACATTTTTTCAGGTTCAGTCAAACTAGAGGTGGGATGAGGTAGGGGGAAGAAGAGGTGTGAGTTACTGGTATAAGTACTGGAACAAGACCCACAAGATGCAGAAGCTATTAATGGTCTTCAAGGCTCACTGCAAGCAAATGCCTCTCCTTCCACAGAAGTTACTTGCACAGCTTCGCTTTCTGTTTCTGCGTGATACAGCCCTTAAAGCATCCCCAACAGAGCTCCTCCTCAACATTCTTGAAAATACAGTTTAGGAGCCAAGTGGTGATCAAATTTCTCACTTGCCTTATACAAAAAAAGAACTCTTGTCTGCAACAATGTGGCTTCCCACACTGGAATCTTGTCTGCAACCGACTGTTAACCTGAATATCCTTTTTTCCAGAACAAGAGGACAATTGGCACAGGCTGCCTAGCAGTTCTCTATAACTTCAATGCAAACTTTGTAAACCCCAGTGAAGATGAACAACAGCAGTGCTTCAGTGGATTGTTCCCATAATCAAGCATGGCCCATTTGCAGTAGATACTTGCTGCAGTTTTAATCTGAAGGATTCCTTATCCTTGCCTTCCAGACCAGGGCAAGCCCACCACCACTTAGGTTTGCAACCATCCTTCTTGTATAACAATGTTGAGTTAAGTCTATGTATATCACGTGCATGCTAAAGAAAGTGTAAGTTATTTGAACAGGTATGGCAGAGGATGCTTAAGACAGAAGGGGATTTAGAGGGTTTCAAGACTCTGCAGCTAGCCCTGCTTAAAAAAAGAAAAGGAAGTCTGCAACAGTGCAAACACAGAACAATGTGAGTGGCAAACAATGTACAAAGCAAAACCAGTGTATTAGGATATGAAATTGTGGTTGTCTACTTACAATCAGTTTCAAATTTAGACATGCACACAGCACATCCCTTCCAGTCTAAGCATATTATTTTAAAACACAGGATAAACTAAATAGCTTCCCCCTGTACAGTGCCTGAACCAGCGTTAGTAACATTGATAAGTTTACAATTACCACGTAGTTTAGACTGAACATATTACATTGGTCTAACGGATGACATAATGGCAAATCAAGGAAAACAAATGTATTTTCTTGTTGTTGCAATTGCACAGGCCTTTATAGCTACTTCTGGGTCAGCAATACATCAAACTCTCCTGTGATCTCCAGAAAGACGAATCTCCATATTTTGGCCGAGCATCGTCACACACCAATCTTTATTGCAATTCCACCACTGTTTTAGTCTACTGCAGCAATGAATCGATCACAGCTCCTGTTTTCGCAGAACGTTTTCTGTTGGGAAAGGAGAAAGTCCACTTTAGTCATTATTCTCAGGAGACAAATGAATGCTTTTGAGATCAAAAGCACACATGCAAAATAACAAAAATGACAAAACCAGGTGATTCCAGGAGAAATCCAAGCTGCTCATGTTTTAGGTTGTGCACATGATCACAATGGACTCATGCTCACAGAACAGTTTAAATCACTCGTTTTTAATGACTGCGGTATGTAAGTGATCAATGGCATGCATGGATGCGGGGGCAGGGAGCAGAGTGAGGCAGCAGAATGGGAGAAGTCAACATAGCCATAATCAGCTATACAACGGGGATAAATGGCTTGGTTCAAGTGACGGATGGAACCAAGCCAAGTGCTTTTCTCTCATATCAATAATTCTCTTAACTGACACTTGATGGGATCAACGAGAAACTTTACATGTGCCACTGACTTGTCTAAAAAGCTACTTTAAACAGCTATTTAAAAATCCTGAGGCTGTCTTTCTACCATACAGTAATCATGGCAATATATTAATAAGTATACAATATTCCATAAAAAGATGCAGTTGGCCCCCACATTGTTGAGGTTTAGACAACAAGTAAAAACATATTTGTTCACTTGAGTTTCTGAAATGTAACTTGGCCCTGGGTCTTATTGCTTTAAAATTGTGTGTATGTGTGGTTTATGCTTTTTGTTTAGTTTTATGGTTGATGTTATAAATCATACGTTTTTAATTATGTATAATTGATGTATTTTTATGATGTTGTATATCACACTGCACTCCCTCGGGAGGAAAGGCATCATCATCATCATCTGCAGTAATAGAAGCCAACATTTTTTTACGCCAGCAATATTCCATGAGATCGTTTTAAAGTCAAGACTTCTTCATATAAAGAAAAAAAAAACAATTCGCAAATATCCTTTTCCACATATAATGTTAGACTGCGAAAGGTCAATAATCTGATTTTCCTAACGTGATCGCAATCTGGTTGAGAGCCACGTTTTTCACTCCACTTCTATAAATGTTCCCTGCTTCCACAAACAGAGTAAAAATTGAAAACAGAATCAGGCTCACTGCACACACCTGGATCCCTTGGCTCTGGTACGCACACAAAACAGGGGCATCCCCACCTCTTCCGTATCAGACCCATACATGCAACAGGAATATTCATGGAGCTCTTACTGACAATGAACAGTATGGGGTGATGCTCCTGCTTGCTTTGAACCACAGGCCACCATGTAAACACCTCTTTTTAAGTTTCAAGCTGGGAGCAAAACAATATTTTACAGCAGTTCTAACCTTCTGCCAGTTTTGGGCCTTGATCTTCCTTTTGAAGTTCTTGGTCTCTCTAGTTTCATCAAAGACTGTCTCAAGCTCTCTTCAGTGTAAGCTAGATATACATGGGAAAGGTCCACCTCGAAGGGCTGGGTATGGGGAAAAAGCGGACATCATGAGTTGACATTCATGGGTCACGAGTAAAAATTGAAAAGAAACATCATATTGCAAAGGCAATGGCAGACAACTGGACAAATGTGGAATGCAACAGACTACATTTGGAAACGGTCACTTACATCTTTTTCTTTTTTATCTGGCACTGGAGTCTGTTTTCTCATGTTATTTCCGGTATACGCCACACATTTCTTAAAGGAAAAAAAGTTTTAAAAGGCAATTATATACTGCATCACTAATCACACTTGTGTGAAAGCCTTTACCTTACTACAGTGAGGGGAGATCTCACCAACTTATGGAGAGGCAGTTTTTGTTTTCAATTAGCTCGACACAAGCTAGGCAATTAAGGCCGTACTGCAATCCCAAGCACACTTACTTGGGAATAAGTTCCACTGAAATCAGTGAAATACTTCCTTCCTGGACAGGACTGGGATACTTGTGTGCGAGGCAGTCATTCCATCCAATGGAAATACCACAAATTTTAAACTGGTTAATGAAAAACTAAAACCAAAAGGAGGAAAGCATCCAAGTGAAATCAAAAGAAGAGAGAAACAGGCCCTCAGGATGCAAAAGGATTTTTTTTTGTATGAAGCCCTGTTTCTCTCTTCTTTTGTTAATGAAAAACTAAAACACAAAGCACTTTGAGCAGTATTAATTTCACAACTGGCAATTGCTGCTTTTGTATTTAGCAATACAGTCTGGGGAGTGTGGGTAAATTAAGGTGAGGACTGAACATGAGAGAGTGAGATCCTTGAAGCTGAACTAACAATTTTACATCACCATTCCCACTGATCACAGTTGTGCTTACATACCAGCTGCCATTCTCCAATATCTTCATTCCAGTGAACATAGTTTTCGATCATTTCCTTGAAATCAGCAAAAAAAGAAAAAAGACTTTAACTCATGACCTCGGCGCTCACCATTAGGAAAGACAGATTCAGAACCACATCAATCTCTTTCTAGTACACCACCTCCCAAAAACACTTGTAGAAGGTGAGCTGAACACTTCCCCATCTTCTCTATTTCCCATTACTGATCTCCTAGTCCTTATGGAACAGGAGATAAGAACACAAGAGCAGTCCTGCTGGATCAGACCAAAAGTCTATCTAGTCTAGCATACCAAATATACCTCGGAAGCACCCAATCATGATGACAATAGTGCTCTGCCACTGCTGTTCTCTAACATTCAGTAAGTAATATGCAGTGGCATGTTGCCTTTCAAACTGGAGGTTCAATTACAGCCTATATGACTAGTAGACTACCTGCATGACTGCTGCTCCTCAGGGCTCCATTCCATGCTACCTAAGTGTTATTTGAGTCTAGGGAGAGTATGTGGGAAGTAACCACCTTGTTAGTCCCTCCCACATACTCTCTGGGCTTCAAATCAGGACTGGCCCTTTCATTAACATGAGGCAGCTGCCTCAGGCAACAGATGGGGAGGGATGGGGAGCAGACCGAGTTCTGTGGGTTACATGGGTCACATAGCCTGCCCTTCATCCCTAAGCTAGCCTGCAGTACTCAGATGTAGTGGATGCTATCCCATTACTAGTATTGAAGTAAGATTCAACTGCTAGCCCAGTCCTTCTATACACTGAAGGGGAAGGTGCCATCTTGTGTGTTACCTCACGCAGCAAAATGTCTTCATCCGGCCCTGTTCCAGGACCTCACAGGAAGTTACTACAAGGGAGCTGCCAGTATGTAGCTTCTTGAATATAAGAACTGGCCATTAGAGTGAAAGCGTTATAAGGAGAGGTGCCTTTTCTAGAGTTATTATGAATCTCTCCAGTTGAGCATGGTGCTCCCTTTGTCTTTCACCTGATAGTCCTGAGGTATAAAGTTGTCAATGATGAGCATCTGAAGACGAAGCTCCCTGCTGAGCTGTCGAATGTTCTCCAGTAAGCCTTCAATTTCTCTCTGATGTTCCTGCTGCAGATCTGCCATCTATGAATTTGAATCAAACCATCAAAAAGCTACAACTAGGATCTTCCACTAGGAATTTGAATATTTAACTCAGGATCCCCCCCACGTTACATTTTTGGTAAAGATAATCATGATCATCTCTAGGAAAGCTTTGTGGTTTTTTTCCCCCCAGAGAGTATTTTCATAGGTTTATCGTAAGTAAGCGATTTTTAAAATGATCAAATTCAAACTCTACACTACTTTGCTTTCTCATTCCTCGTTATCCTTTTCTCCCTTTGTGTCATATCTATTAAACTTTATGCTATCCTGGCAAGACTGGTCTATTTGTTTCTTCATTCATCAATTAGTGACATTTGTGCTTGATGAAGAAATACCTAAATAATGCTAACCATTTAATGGAAAGTAATTTTAAGCTAATGAAACTGCCTGTAATGTGAAAAAAACAAGAGTCTTGTGGCACTGTAAAGACTAACAAAATTATTATGATATAAGCTTTCATGGATATTAGCTATTTCAGTAAGGTGGATAAAAAACCCAAAACATATTTAAAATATTTCTTAGCCATTTTTCAATTAAAACAATATCCAAAGCCGATCACAAAATAATAAAAAAATTAACAGTGATCAAGCCAATAGAGACAATAAGCAGAGAACATTGAAACTTAACCAGAAGAAAATGAAATAAAAATGAAATAAAATCAACGTAATAGATGATATACCGGCAACAGAAAATTCAGTAAGCCAACCATCAAGCTAATAGAATCAATTAAAAGTCAATTAAATATTAGGAAAAGCAAGTCATGCCACTAAAAGCGACAGAGTACAAAGAGGACTTGACTTCTGAACAAAAGATGCGTTGGTGCCTCTTCTACCTGGCCTGGAAGAGCATTCCAAAATGGGGCACCACAACTCAGAAGGCCAGTGGTCTCCCATTAACCGCACCTGGCAGGGGAACACAGTCAGGCCTCTGAAGCAGACTACACATTCCAGGCAGATTTGTATGGGAGAAGATGGTCCTTTAAATACCTTGGTTTCAAACTGTTTCACTCTATTTAAGCCTTTGAAAGATTAAGACCAGCATCTTGAACTGAGCCTGGAAACACACAGGATACTTTAAAATGAGTGTGGTATGATCAGAACACCCAAGTGTCTGGTCACTGTATCCTGAACAAGTTGAGGTTTCTGGACCATCTCCAAGAGTAGTCTCACATGGAATGGAATGTCATGACACAGATGTACACCCCCCCAGTATCAGCTTCTGGAATCTGCCCACTAGTTACCACCATAAAATACTGGCCCCATCTCCATCCTAGACAAAGAGACACAGGAGAACAAACAGGGGCATAAGCTCCTGTTGCTCCCTCCATAGGTCATTAATCAAGGTAGCCATAGCAGTTTCAGTGCCAAATCCAGGCCTGAACCCTTTATAAAAAGGGCCTAGATACATCTATAATCTAATAGTGCCTGGTGCTACCACCTGCTCAAGCACCTTGCCCAGGAGGTCCAGAGCAGGCTTCTTCGGGAGTGGGTGCACACCTAACTTTCTTCACGGCATTTCTTGAAATGAGGACCCAAGAAGGACAAGGATCAAGCATGTATGTGGTAGATACCCCCTCACTAAGCACTTTATATGCATCTTCAAGCTGCAAAAAGTGTGACCGTGCAAGCAAACATGACCAGGTGGGACACATGTAGCATCCTTCATTGCCAATATACTAAAAGCAAGGTTTACGATCGGTCAAATACACAGGATTGTCTGAAAAGAATGTTTAGCAGACGAGTCACAATGACTGTTCAAGGTATTCTCTGATCTCTTTAACAGCCTACACCAAGTTGACCCCACATTACCACTAAAACAGTACCACTGGACCATACTGCGCTGATGCAATGGTGCCAGAGAAATGTTGCCTCTTCAATGCCACAGAGCTCCTTTGAAGCCCCTCAGGCCTGTGACCTTTTTAAAAAAATAAATAAAATTCTTATACTCCTGTGTAAAGTACCTTGCACATTATTTCTGTATAGGTCAGAAATAATTCAAGTGTGCATTGTTAGTAGGTATTAACAGATATAGCATATGTGTGAGCTTCTGTAGCCAACTACACATTTGTTCTATATGATTCCAGAACATCTACATGGAAAGCACACCCACCCACCCCAAACACACATATATGTCCTTCTTTGGTTTATTCTTATTCCAACATGTGTGTGATGTTCTCTTTTCTTCTTACAAGGGTCAGGTACAGGTGCAAATCTGCATGCAGCATTGCTATTGAATTTCTTTTCCATGGGGACAAGCTCAAACAGTTTAGGATACTGACCTCTGACTTTGCTGCCATAAGCATTGTCCAGACTTTCTTCAGTTTCTTGGTCTTCCCTTGCGCTTCCTCTTGGAGGCTGGTATACTTTTCCTCAATGTCCAAACGCTCTTGCTGTTGACAAATAATTAAAAATGCAATGGGTTAACCAGAATTGTCCAAATGACATGCTGGTTAAAAACTACTATTCAGCAAAGGGGTGTGTGTGTGTGTGTGTGTGTGTGTGTGTGTGTGTGTGTTTAGGATTTACGTAACAAGCATATGGTAGGGATCCTATGCTAATTGTTGCCAGAGAGCACCATTTTTCTGCTATTTTGTCTCCACACTATCTCCTTGGCTTAAAAGTCTTCATTTCACCTGGATGTGTTAGCTGGCAAGGTCTAGCAAATTAAGACAGGAAACATTTTGCAAGCCTCATTGACAACCTTGACTGAAACGCTAATTGTGGGTTAAGCTCTATGGACTTCATTCTATCCTCTGGCAGAATAGATCCAGGGCTGCAGAGGGGAAAAGGTTCCTTTGCACTAAATTCCACCCAGTAAAATTCATGTTTTGGAAGGGCATATTTGCTTAATACGGACAAGTAGCCTTCAGACATGTAAAGAAACCCGTAAACCAAGCCGATGTGTTAGCATACTGAAGTGAAATGTTTGGAATCCTTTAGGCAGTGCCATATAGACATCAACTCTTTCAAATATGCCTTGCCTGCACACAAGACCATAAACTATCACATACAGATAGAGAATAGCATAACTAATGCTGTTTAGTAGTGAAGCAATCCACACTACAACAAAGAGACAATTCAAACCTCTTTCTCTTCGAGTTCCTTTCGGAGCTGCTCTGCTCTTTTTCTTCGTTCCTCAAGCTCCATGTTAGATTCCTCTAGAAGCTTCTCCTGCTCCTCTGCTTTTGCCAGCAAGTCCACACCTCCCACAATCACTTTTTTTTCCAAGGCCAACAACTTCTCCAGCAGAGACTGATGTTCTTGCCTGGATAAACAGAGAGGAAAGAACTTACATTCCTGTGAGCCAGGATTCTAACATCACAGATCCCAAATTCACTTGAGGGGCCCAATCAGTGCACGCGAGAAGTCCTAAGCAGTTTCCTACATCTATTTATTAGCTTATAGCATGTGCATGGGGGATGCTACTGTGGGAATATTTAAGCCTAATGCCTTGTCAACTTGAGCAAGGCTGAACAGGGCCTACTTTTCAGCAATTCATCCTATCCACCAGGGGCGGCTGGTTCACAACAAGGAGACAGTTTCATCCTTTTCTCTAAAAAATGTCTTCTGCTGTTCCGTGTCAGTGTGCTCACAAGACTCTTGCAAAGGGTGCAAGGAAGGTTCTAAGCCTTGCTTCTGTTCATAGCTCCCTTATTTCTTCAGCATTTCCTGTAAAACTAGTGAGCCTGAAAATTACTTCAGACAACAGAGGCATTATTAATCGCCAACTACTTTCCATGTAACAAACATTTGAACAATCCCAGCGTACATTCGTGGTGCGGGGGATGCTGTACATATCTGAGAAGTGTATGTAGGCAAGGAATGCATGGTTGGAATGTGTGGCTTGGACGTCTGTACAAAGTGGCATAGAGTGGATGAGAAAGGCCTTTCTTTGGGCAGAGAACATTTGCAAAATGGGAATATGAAGAATGCAACTGCATGTTAAGTCCTTGGAACACCTGAAGGTGCTATACAAACATCATGAATATTACATCTTTTATTCCAAGTTCAGAACTGCTCACTGGGCTTTAAGCAGGTCTTTCTCCCTCTTTTCAAGCTCTGCCCGGGCTTTGTTCCTTTCTTCCTCTTCCATATCAAGCTTTGTTTCAAGGGCTTTCCGTTCTTCATCAATCTTGGCTTGCATCTCCACTATCTTGTCAGGAGAAACTTTCTTCTTTCCTTTGAGGAGAATCAAGGGCAGGTTTAAAAAATGTTAACATTGTGAAAACATATGGATATGCAATTTTCTCCATCATACGAATGACATGCCTTCACACTTCTTTTGACAAGAATTAAAGAGCTCATGTGGTCACTACTGTAACTTTGAAGCTCCCAAGATGCACATCACACAGTCAAGAAGGAACCAGTTTAATGGCGCCTCTTAACCTTGGTACCAAATGCACGTTGATGGGTAGCTAAGCAGCTGAAAATCTTATCAATACTCTTAGTAATGCAGATACGCCAAGAGCTTCAGCCCTCCAAGATATCTTTCAGCCATGTAGCAGAATTCTAGCTGATTTTGTGATCTGAGCAAGTTAAAAAGAAATAAGGAAAATTGAATGGAGGGAATGAATTAATTTATTTTTAAAGGTCAACTGTGCAGACGGTACAAGTCTTCACTACACAAAAGTATTTTCTTTCATTGAACCAATTTAGAGTGATTTGGAAATTTGTTTTTTTTTTAAAAAAAAAAACCATCCACGCGTATCTGAAAGAGGTCTGCATTTAAAAAAACCTAAAAATTAGAAGATGTATAGTATTGGAAAAATAAAAGAACATATGAAATGCTGGAAGGAAAAAAAGAGCAAAATGATCAAGCTAAATCAGGCTTGCAAAAATCAAAAGAAATCTCTGTACTGAGATTAGAGGGGGAAATGGGGGGGTCACACCTTTGTTTGCCCCATTTTGCTCTTCTCCCCCTGCCACATTCCAGTACATCTAAGCTATCTAGATACATCTAAGGAAGTCATCTGTAGATCAAAAACAAGCACTGGTTTTGTTGCTGCGGTAAGGGGAAATCCTTCAGCATACCCTTGCTCTGTTTCCCACAGCGACATCTGGCTAATGTTACAGTATCTTTGTCTTAACAGTGCACCCCATTGCAATTCAATTTGTAACTGCATAGGATCCATCAGCTTAGCACTGTCAAGACACTTTTGGGCATTTTGAGTCCAGTGTTTTTCGGAGGGAAAAAAAATGCTAGGCAGTCTGAACAAAACCTTAAACAAGTCCTTTAAACGCTAATAGATGGAGTGCAAATCAAACACACCAACCTGCTTGATCTTGCATTTTAAGAGGAAGAGGCAAACAAATCGCAGAGAGGCAGCACACGCACAAAGAGGAAGGGAGTGGGGAAGGAAAAAAGAAACACATTATTGCTTGATTTGCTTTACAAAAGAAACAAGGTCATAAGTAAAACCATTAATCGAGATCTGCATCTACAGACAAAACAAAAAAAGAAAAGAAAAATCAGCAAATTAAAACGCCAAAATGCAAGATTAAATGTCAGCGTTGCAGTCCCATTTCTATATTGAAACAGGGTAAGCATCCCAGACTGAAGAATACAATTTATCTTCAGCTCATTGCACGATGACATTGTTTTCCTGAACAATTCTGATATAAGCTTCTCACAGACCTGCCTTAAGAAACCTCCAAGAGGGTTATCTCCTACCCTAGAAGAAAACCTGGGCATCTGAAGCAGACAATTGTCACAGGCGTCCAGTTAAGCTTGCTTGGTGTTTGATTACAATAGCCAGTCAACTGCCTGCGTCTCATACGACCAATCACACAGAGAGGAGAGATGATCATGATAAGACGTAAAGTTTAATTTGAGCAGCTCGTTAAACAGATTTGTTTCTAGAAACTCAGGAGCTTCCATAGAGGTAAAGTGGCACATTTTGGCTGGTGCTATCAAAAAGAAGGAGGGGAAGAAGGGGAAGGGAAGAGGAAGAAATGTAGTGAAAACAGGCAACATGCAAACAAAGAAAACCAAGCATCACCACATGGGAAGCATATTTGGTTGGAATTTGAAGGCCCATCTATGTCACACTCATGTCAAGTGGGAGCTTATTCCACAGATAGTGAAGCGTTCCTCAAATTAGGACATTCCGCTGTGATTTAAAGCAGTGGTGAGAGAGACGGACACACAGAGGCTCTCAATTCAGACGACACATTAGGCAACGGAGGAGGGGGGGAACAATCGTCAGTTGTGTTGCTTATTGTGTCATTTCGAAGGCAACACACAACGCACACACAACTGACAGTACACTAATCGGGCAATTTAAACAATGGAACGAAACAAGGGCTTGCACGTTGTTTAGTCCGAAGCCCCGTTGTTTAAAGTGTCGTCCGAATTCAGCCCCCCCCCTCTCCGTGGACTATTCCATTTCGGAATAGAGTTCTGCTGCCTAGAGCTGCCAAAAAAAACCGGCCGCTCTATGCTGGGATACAGCTAGAGGACACAGGGAGGAGAGGCTGCAACCAAAATGGCTGCTGCAAGTTCGTAGCAGCAGGAGCGTTTGCCGGTGCCGAGCAACGCTGGCTGCAGCATGTCGTCTGTGAAGCTCCTCCTGCCTAACGCACAGTCAGTACATTATTTACCCCTCCGTTGCTTAATATGCCGTCCAAACTGAGCCAGAGAGAAAGAGAAAAGCCCATTTGTTTCAAACTAATAATGAAAGTGCCTAATAAACACCCCCCTTGAACTTGATCCATCTCATCAGCAGCCAGAAACAATGCAGATCATTGACACGTAGATGAATGCAGCAACCTAGCAGGTTCAATGTACACAACCAGCCCCACAGATGCAGCGGTTCCTCATTCTCTTCTGTGCCCAGTTCATACATAATGCTAACTCGTGGAATGGGTTGTTGAATTCTGGTTAATTTTGAGTTGAGGACATGGCTGTGTTGACAAACCATGTTTTTTTAACCACGAACAACCCAGAAGGAGAATCCAGCATTCATTCTTGGATTGTGAATTCTGGGTTGTTCAAACATGTTGTTACATGTGAACCTAGAACTGTGGGTTGTTCATGGGTTGTTACACTAAGTTACAGAGGTGGCAGGCAAGAGCAGCAAAAAAAAAAAAAAACTCCATCCACTCTACATGCCGGATCTACAACACTGCAAAAGCATCTGGGATGCAGGAAGGGAGTGGGCAAAGGAGGAGTTGAACAATCAACCCAAAGAATGAAAAAACAAACCACAGTTTGCTCAATCGTTTGCCAGATAAACCCTGGATAGGGGAACAAACAATGGGTTAAATAAACCACGGGTTAATGTTATGTGCGAACCAGGCCTATGAGCATGGATAATACCTGACATGCAGAATGAGAAATACCAACACACATATGTTCTGCCCTGCAAAAGGTAATTGGACCCCCCCTGCATGAACCAAGCTTTGGGCTCAGCAAAGGGGTTTAAAGCTATGAATTGTTTCGGCACAAACGCTTCAGCCAGTCTTCTCAAAGATGACAGAATAATGCTTTTGGTCTAGCTTTATTTGCAGAATATCTTTCTCAGATGCATTGTGAACATCCTACTAAAATGTTATTCACATTTAGAAGAATGCTCATATATTAGAGAACAAGATTGTAAAAATCCTCTATTTCCTGCCAATACAATATTTTCTTGATCAATACTAAACATGCCTTCTTGCTTTCCTGAGCTATTTAGCCAAAGGTGAGCCTCAAATAGATTGTTTCCCCTGTTCGAGTTTGAAACAGCAAACGAAAAAAGCATGCTTTGCTTAGTGGGGCAGGGGGAAAAGATCCACATTTCACTCTGAACAAAATCAATGTCGGGGTCAAGGAGCAAAATGCAGCATCAAAACAATGAGTGCACAGGTTATGGACAGGCCAAAGTTTGACTGGATTACTTAAGAGCTCCCACTCACTAGTGAAGGATTTGTCCAGAGGCTTTTCTATGACAGAGCATGTAGAGTCTGAACAACTGCCGCTGCTACTGCCTGGAAAATAGAGAAATGGGCCCCATGGGAAAACCAAGAAAGAAGAAGAAATAAGAAACACATGCGAAGCATTAGCTCTAAAGGACAAGAAACACAGAGAGGGTGGTTTAATGTTGCATAATCCCATTTTCATATCTTTCTTCAAAAGCTTCACTGCACAGCTACATAAGTATACCTTAGACTAAAACGCATCCTGGGTGCTGGACAAGCAATCCCAAATCACTGTAAGGACTTGGATGTAAAAAAGAAGTCAATGGCACAATTGACAATTGTCTTGGTCGCAATAAAAAGGTGCCACTCCCACTTCTTCAGGCAGTCAGAGCAGTGTTTTGAATAAAACTGTTCTTGGTGTTGGATCACTAATTAACCATGGCTAGCAAAGGATCGACTAAAAACACAGCAGACCGAAGGAGAGTACCCAGTACTGGAAAAGCTGACATTTAGAAGCAAACTG
Organism: Anniella stebbinsi; assembly: GCA_029215795.1. Classification (NCBI taxonomy): domain Eukaryota; kingdom Metazoa; phylum Chordata; class Lepidosauria; order Squamata; family Anniellidae; genus Anniella; species Anniella stebbinsi. The sequence continues at coordinate 84,576,185 of JARDYH010000005.1, read as the reverse complement.
AGTTCACCTGAATGACAGCATGAAGCCAAGAATTCATCATGATGACCTTTATTGTTCCTATCTTGCATTTCTCTGCTACGTCAGGCCCAGTCACAAAACCACTGAACTGGGGTGACTGTGTGTATAGATAGGGAATCTCCCAATCTTGGATATCTGCTATGCTGTTAATAGGGTCCAAACAGCAATTTCCTTTATTGTAAAGCTGATCTCTTCCTGAAAACAGTCCTCACATTTGACTAGTAGGAGCAGATAATAAGGCCATTTCTACACCTGTCTTTTTTCCTGGGGTCGTCCCTGAGTCGTCCCTGTACGTCCAAATGACACACATGGGATCCCAAGGGCATGCAGGGACAACCCCTCCATTTTCCCAGGGTAACTGGTTCCCCAGTTATTCCGGTTTTCCCCACGGTCCTGGGACCATCCCAAGGACTGCGGGAGGTGTGCCGCATGCTCCCGGCCTGAAACGGTCACAGAGCTGCGCGGGATAGCTCCGTGCCCATGAGGGTGGGGGGTAGCAACGTCGCCATCCCCAGGATGGTAGGAGGGGGGATGGGGCATGTTTTTGTTTTTTACCTTTTGTTGGTAGATTGGGGCTGTGTGCTCCTTTTCTGTAAAAAAAAAAACAATGGCGGCTGCAACGTCCCTCTTCCCTTCTGGGATGTTGTGCTGCTGCCTACACACTGGGAGAGGATCATGCAAGCAGGTAAGTCCGCAATCCTCCCCCCCTCCCTCCCTCTCACCCTCAGATGTAGATGAGGCCTAAGTGGGCATCCAAGCTATTGCTTGAGGAACTAGCCTCCAAATGGTTGTTATTCTGCCTACTGGGGGAGTGGGTAGTAGTCTCCTTCTCAAGGATGTCTCATACTTGGGTGACTACATCAGTTGCTGTCATCTAAACTAGTTTCTGAGACAATAAAGCTGGTAGTTATTATCAACAACAAAGGGAAAGGGGGGGAGAAAAAGAACCACTCTTCCCCTGAGTATTTTAACAGGGTTTGAGATCTTCCAACCAACTTGCTACACTGCTCTGAAACAGGAAGAATATTGGAAAGAGAGGGGGAGTAAAACAGAGAGCCTGCTCCTCTTAACTGTGATCAAGGCAATTGCCAGAATTCTTGTAATCTGCCCCATAAGAAATGCACAGATCATTGGTCAGACCACCCAGTTCGAAAAGCCAAGGACAGCTTTCCAGATCTATAGGACAACACCAGTGACACACCAATCTAAACAGAACCCACTGAAAAAGCCTGTCAAACCCACTGAATCTGTCAATTCTTCATACAGGAAGGGTGGAGCCCCACGGTGGTTGCCATGATTTAAACATACATAACACAGGGTTCATTCCTCCCTGTTCACACATCGCATAATGAGATCAGGAATCCTCAGGCTCATGTACTACTATAGCATACGTAAATGACAACATCCAGTACATGAGACCTTGCCTTCAGATAAATGCAGGTTGCTTACTTGTAACCGTATTTCATCGAGTGGTCATCTGTGCATCCACACATTTTTCGACCGGATGAGGCTCAGCGCCAGCGCGAGCCCATAATGTGTGATGCACAGAGACCACGAAGAAGAACCACAGGATCTCCCTTACTCAGAATATGGCAAGTGTATTCTCTGGAATGTCCAATACCCAGTTGAATCCATGTTCAATTAAGTGCCAAGATCTCCCTGTTTGGATATTCTGTACACACTGCTGGATGTCATAGGACAACATGGGGCCAAGAGTCCTGATTGCTCCACACAGGAAGTCCATAGATATTATCCATCAGTCAGGGAAAAATCATCATAAATAGACCATCAATTCAAATCGCATAGAAAACCATTATTTTAACACTGAGGTAGTAAAGAAACTGTGTCTTCATGGCATCTCTTTACATTATATGGTTTGAAAATAAATATTGAAATACTATCCCAAGTTATCACTGTAACGTGATGCATTCTGCAGACTAATTTAAGGCTAACATGCAGTTAAATGGGACTAAAGTGATATTCCCATCTGTACTTTTCACCTTTGTTGAAGTAAGTAAAATAAATAAATAAACAAGGCAATAATCAATGGATGGCTTGAAGTCTTGCAGACTTTTTCTCTCATAGCACCAAGGCCATTATCTGTTTTTAGAAGCAAACTGTAGAAGACCTGCCACCCAAAAGCAGAGGACACAGCAAATCTGCCCTTGCAAACCCTGACAGAATGTCAGATGTTCAGCAAGGTTTCTCCAACTACACAATCAAAATCTAGGAACTAACACCCCAGTCCTAAAACACATTAGCTGAAATGCATCCCACTGATTTCAGTGGAGCTTGATTGCTTGTCATATTTTTAGGACTGGGATGTGTATCCTAAAGTTCAGATGTCTGTACTAAGTAGGCCAAAATATTGAGATGAGAAAACCACCACCTTGGAAAAAAATGGGAAGATAACACAATCCTTCAGCTTCGACTGATATGCCAGCTGCGCCCCTTAGAGTTGGAAGACCTAAAGACGGTAGTGCACGCGCTGGTAACTTCGAGGCTCGACTTCTGCAATGCATTGTACATAGGGCTACCTCTGTGCCTATGGAAACTTCAACGAGTTCAAAATATGGCAGCCAGGTTAGTCACCGGTACACCTAGGGGTGACCATATTACACCAGCTTTAAAATCACTCCACTAGCTGCTAATTACTTTCCAGACAAAGTACAAAGTGTTGGTCATTGCCTTTAAAGCCCTATATGGTTTGCGTTCAGGTTACCTGCGGGGTCGCCTTCTCCCATACAATCCGCCCTGCACACTCAGGTCCTCTGGGAAGAATTTGCTACAGTCAGTCAGAACTAGGCTGACAACCATTACCCAGAGGACCTTCTCTTCTGCCGCTCCCAGACTGTGGAACAGCCTGCTGGAGGAGATTTGTCAACTCAATAGTCTCTTTGACTTTGACTTTAAGAAAGCCATAAAGACCAATCTCTTCTGGCAGGCCTACCCAGTTGAATTTTAAGAGTTTTATTGGTATTTTAATAATGTATTAGTTTTATGTGCTTTTAATCAGTTTTATGTATTTTAAATTTGATGTTGTTCCCGTTCTCGATTGAGAGGGAGAGGCGGGTAAGAAATAAATATATTATTATTATCATTATTATTATTGATGGAGATCAGTTTTTAGCAACGGTAAGGAACTTGTGGTCCTCTGGATCAGGGATGGGCAGACCTCAGGCTTCTGGGATATACTTAGTTTGTTACTAGAACCCCAAGGTCCATTAACTGGAGTTAGGTGGAAAATAGTGGCTCAGGGCAGATATACACCAAGCAGAATTAAGCAACAGGACATCTCTGAGCCCCTGATTTAGACTAAGAACTTGCTTTCAGGATCACAACTGAACTCGCAGTCTTTTCACACAAAAATCCACTCTTGTCCCCCCCCCCACAAGCTTTTTTTTCATTTCAGCAGCCTAATTTAGAGGGGGTGGGAGCCTTTTTGTTATTGCTATTAAAACAATTGGGAGTTAGGAATACTTGGAGGTCTACTACAAATCACCAAGAGATCTATTAGAAGATCCCAATCTACCTTCTGCCCACCCTCATTCTAGATGTTGTTGGACTGCAACTCCCATCAGCTCCAGCCAGCATGTCATCAACAGACAGGAATAATGACAGGTGTAGTCCAACACCATCTGAACGATCACAGATTCCCCACAGCTGGTTCAGATAGTATTTAATCCAATTTGTAGGGCTAGTCTGATACAGTCTCTTAACATTCCCTATCACCACATACCACACCAAGAACACTTGCACAATTATGTACTATGAACACTGCCCTGCTGTCATTTGGGAGCCACTCTACTCAAGTCTGCCACCACAAACAAAAGCAAATTTAATCACCACCAGCCTTTAAATGTAGCAAGTCAACTTAAAGCAGTTTCTAAAAGGGGGAGGATAATTGCACAGGCACTCGGGACAATAATGGTAAACTAGAAAACATGGTGACTTTCTCAGCATCTTACCCCTTCGTTTCTTTCGCTTTTCTCCATCTTCACCAATCTCCCCATCATCATCGTCCTCATCGTCTTCAGAGCCACTGGTCTCCGAGCCGGAAATCTCTTCGCCTGCAGTAAGTGCATTTACTTACAGATTTTATTAAAAAAAACCAGACCCTTTTCAGTGAATCCTCATCTACAGAATTGCATTTTGTCCAGAATGGGCTAAAGTTGCAATCTTATACCCACTTTCCTGGGGGCAAGGCCCACTGGACTCAAGGGAGCTTACTTCTGAGGATAGGAGTGTGCTGTTCCAGACTTTTATTTAAATATCACACCAGCCCTGTTTCTTATCCTTCCCTGTCCGTCACAGTAAATGCACTGAAAAAGCAACCTGGCTGACTTTGCCAGTGAGATCAGCAGGAAAGACTTAGCAGCTGGATGCACCCCCCACCCCCCACCCCAGGGGCCTGACATACATGAAATTGGACCCTTTACTTTACATTAATTGCAAGCAAGCTTAAAGTAAGTAATGAAGAAGAGGTGACATTCAAAACCCAGTATTGGCTCTAAGTACCATCTAGTGGGCAGATGGAATATTTTATTGAAAGAAGTTAAACATGAATTTGAAGTTGAGAGCAAGTGTGTAGCAGCTAAAGTGCTGGACTTATGACTAGGGAGGACACAGATCCCTTCATCCACTAAACCACAAAGCTTGATGGATGACCCTGACGAGTCATAGTCTTCCAGCTTAACCTACTTCACAAGACTGTTGTAACGATAAAGTAGGGAGACATCTTACAACTGTCCTCAGCTCCTGGAGCTAGGACATGATGATAATCATCATCATCATCCAGAATTTATCTGTCTATGGAGAGCACTGAATGAATTTGGGAGATGTAAACTGTTTTCATTGTTTGTTTGCAATTTCTAAAGAAAAAGTACTGTTAGGAAAGCGTCAGCTGGTTACCTTCCTCCAACTTTTTCTTAAGCTCTTCGATTTCTTTTTGAAACTGGCGAAGCAAGGCGTCCTTTGGATCTTCATTAATTCTAGCCTTATTCTTGATGTTCTTGGCACGGTTGGCATATCGTAGAGTGCTGATAGTCTCATCATAATTGTAGTCTGCTGGGCCAATGTTTGCACACTAAGAAAGAGGAAAAAGTTACATAGCCATGAGAAGACTTTAGAGGAACAAGAAGCCAGGAAAACGGCAATTCAATGCAAAACAAGGTTTCTGGGGCAGCTCCATGCTCAGTTTCATAGATCACACAACTCTGTGGTCATATTTAAGAAAACACCAGATGTAGTTGAATCCTAAAAGTAACCACAATGTTGTGTAGTCTACAGAACTAAGCATGGCACTGCCCTGCAGACCTACAAATTCCTATGGCATAGTCTGTACTTAATATGCAAAGAAGGCTCCATATGAAGTTATCCATTCCGTTAGTGTCATATTTCACTACTTCCCTACTGATTTCTAAAAGGAATTTTAATAGAATGTGCAAACACATACGGCTTACACAGTTCTTTTATCATAGGGATTTGCCTCCTGCATTGTGCTTTCAGTAATAGAGATTCCTCCCCACAAAAGATGGAAAAGTAAAACTTCATATATTTCCCACCACATGCCATAATTCATCTATTTTTTTTTAAAAAATCCATTGAGGACCAATGTGGTGTTGTGTATGACTCAAATCCCTTATGAAGCTTCAATTGGTGACCTTAAACTAGCTACTATCAGTCAGCCTAACCTACCTCGCAGGAGTGTTCTGAAAACCAAATGGGTGTGTGTGCAATCCTGAGCTCCAGATGAGGAAGCATGGAATAATGATAATATCATCATCGCATAGAAGCTATTAAAGCAAATAATGTTGTTGCCTAGACCCTCTAGATTCCCACTAGATCTCTCATTATTACCATCATTGTCTTGGAGTTGCCCCCAAGGGAATCTTGCAGTAGTCGAGTCAGCTTGGAGTTACGATATGGCACATGAGTGCTCTTTCCATCCACCAGTGCAGAAATGACATTCCCAAGGGTAGAGAGTGACAGATTGATTTTTGTAGCTTCCTTGAGTCGTTGCCCAGTGGCTCCAGTTTTTGCTTGCCTTTCTGATCCCTTGAAAAAAGAGAAAGAGAGATTAAAAGAAATTTAGAAGGGATAAAAGGCTCAGACGCAAGCAATTTCTACAAACAAGAGCACAGAGCAGGGTACGCCGCAAAGCAACTGGGAAAGGAAGCAAGATGATTGCCTGTTACAATAAAACAGCAAGGGGAAATGTTGGTTAAACAGGAAGCTTAACCAACTAGTTGCATGACCTGGGGCATTTCTCTAAGATTATAGGCTATAATCTTGGCATTCCTAAAATGGCATCCCTAAAAAGCAATGCTTGATCTGCTTGTATGTGCGTAGACCAGTCCTGAACACAAGGGAAGAAACAAAAATGATTACAAGGCTACTGCAAGAAAAGAGAATGGAATTGTTTTTTTACATAAAATTTTCCCAGCCCTCTGTGTTGAAGAGTCAAATGAGCCAATCATGATTGCAGTATATTCTAAAAGGCTCACAGTCAAGAAGGCAAATTAATAAGTTCCACGTTGACTGTTTTTCCAATCTTGTAAGTTCAAAGAACTGATTCAGGGTTTTATACACAGGCAGAAAGAAATATTCCAGCCAATGCATGGAAGTCTCAGCTGATCTAAGGGAAGCTGTCACATTTTCCCATAACCCAAGAACTGTTTTCCTTCAGAAAACCTTGTCCTATGCAATCTGAAGGTTTGTAAGAAAACAGTTAATAATGATCTAGTGCAGCCTTCCCCAACCTGGTGCTCTCTAGATGTTTTTGACTACAGCTCCTGACTACTGGCCATGCTGGCTGGAGCAGATGAACACTGCAATCCAAAATATTTGGACTGCACCAGAGTCATGTTCTGGTTTAGGCCTTGAAAATATGAGTATTTGGGGGAAAGGGACCACATTGTATTTGCACTGTTGAGTACCTCATTCAGGTGCTAAGTCCTTATTACTTGCATATGGGCTTGAGCAAATTTGCCTGGGTTGTATCATTCTGATCTTTATGCTCAGAGGTTGCAATCCTATGCACCTTCACGTAAAACTCCATTGAACACAGTGACACTTACATTCAAGGAACTCGCATGGGATTGCTCTCCATGACATGTCTCCTGCAATGCCTGTGATGGTGCCTCAACTCTATTGTTAACTAAGCCAGCCTAAGATGGCTGCCTTAGAAATACATGCAACAACTTACCGCAAGATCTACTAGGTGCAGCTTGCCCATGCGCACATGTATATTCCCATCGACACCCTTCTCACTGCACTCGATTGTGATTGTAAAGATAGCATGGGAACGAGAACTGTGTTCATTCATATTAGTGGCACCAACAGAACCTATTGACCCAGAGAAGTCAAAGTAAAGGCTAAAATTAACAACAATCCTGCACTGGCTCCAATTAATAACACCAGAGCATGAGCTACACTTTGCACAAGTTATAGTTTTACTTCTTACAATAAATAAGGCTTTTGGGCCTTATTTATCAAAGTTATGTGTAATCATTGCTATTTCTTTATTACTAAAAACTAATTTTCAGATGTAATACTTCTGCTTATCATATCACCGTTCTGTTATAAGGAAACACTGCCAAGGGGAATTGGCAAATTATTTTCCAATACATTAAATTTGCAGTTATTTATTCAGTTTCACATTTATCCATGCTGGAGGCCAGAAACTGATTTAGATATCACCAGGAGTGCTTTATATATATATGTATTTAGAACGTATGTATCAAGAATCCATATACTCAAGTTGCCTCCTGTTTGCAGCCTTTATTTTCATAGGCAATGAAGACAAAAAATAAGTCAAGCGGAACTATCATGAACGGGATTTGAATTTAATTGGTATTCTGCAACTCAAGATTTCTTTCATTTGGTTCACAACCTACCATATGTAGCAAACACACACTAGCTGAATGGATAAGTGAAACTATGAATATTTTCTTACTTTAGGGTAGTATCCAATTAACCCCTCCCTGTTGATGGAACAGCTTGACTGGGTTCAGAGTGAGCCAACTCAGCTTGGATTAATAGTCAACTCAATGCCGATGCTAATCCACACCATGTTGTGTGGGGAGTACCCCCTAGATAAACAAATGTCAAGCTGATTATTACCCCACCATTGACTATCGTGTTGTCCGAATGCAGCCCTTCTGTCAGAAGGATGGGAAGGAAGGGTTCTTCCTCCCTGCCCTGCAGTCCTTCACGTCTTCAACATTTGTTCTGGAGTATCAGCAGACCAGAGCACATCGGGAGGGGCATGAGACAAGCCCCAATGTGTGATCATAAGTTCACTCATGTGACGTTGGATTTCACCTTTATGATGAATTTTCCTTTCTTTTCATAAAGACCAGCTAAAGCGCCAGTGTGGGGTAGTGACAGAGCACTGTATTTCAACCAAGGAGACCAAGTTCACATCCTTCTATAGCCATGAAACTCATTGGGTAGCCTTGCGCAAGTCAGCACCTCTCAGCCTACGCTTTCTCATAGGGTTGTTGTTGTTTAATCAATTTTTAATTATAAGTTTCAACAAAACAAAGAAAAATACAAGTGTAACTACATACTTTAAAGCTTTCTCACAGGACTGCTGTTACAAAGATAAGAGTGGGATAACCCCATACATATATCATCCTGAGCTCCTTGGAAGGAGGATGGGATACATACAAATGATTTAGACAAGCTTCAATAATTTAAACTAAATTTGATCATTTCTTTAATAGTTCCAAACAAAAGCACAATTGTATATCCAAAACTGGCTGCACTGCAAGTGACACCCAATCATCACGTGAGTACTCTGGGCAGCTTTCCCCAGCCCGTCATAGTCAGTGGGCCACACAAAATGGAGGTGGGGGACAACCCATGAATGGTGTGAAACAGCCAGATGGGGCTAGGCAACTTACGGTTTTTGTGGCCCAGTGTCATAATTCTGTCCATGTCGTCTGCATTGTTTACAACATAAGCTGAAAGATCTTTGATATAGACTCCCACATCAGGTCGTTCTTTAACCTAGAAGACAAATCAGGCAGTTGTTTTCAGGAGGCACCTCTAAAAAGTGTGTGTTAGAGAGAGAGAGAAAGACTGAGAGAGAGAGAGAGAGAGAGAGAGAGAGACAGAGAGAATTCCACTCCTTTAGAACCCTTGCATCCAAAACCATTAATAGATCATAAGAGGACTTCTAATTCTGGTAATAGTGCACAAATTCTGGAAACCATAGAAAACAATTAATCAAAGGATGTTTTACAGAAGTCTATGAAGGAAGGAGGATAACAACACAATGCTATACATATTTATAGAGAAGCCTGTCCCATTGAGTTCAATTCGGTAAGTGTGCATACAATTGCCACTTAACAGAGGAATGTTATGTGAGAGGGAGAAGGACAAGTACTTTTTTCTATGCCTTGTTGGCTTGCACAGACAGGGGGAGAATGCTGGGAGTTGTAGGACTTCATTCACATTTGTAAGTAATTTCTGGCAATGAAGATCTTATTTTTTGTTCATTTTGAAAGGTGGCCTCTTGTGACAGCGTCAATTCCATGCCTTCACCATCGGAACAAGCTACTGAATTTCTTTTAAGTAGAGTGTTTTTTCTACTGGTAGCAGTTAAAGGTGGAACCCTATGCATATTTAGACAGAAAAAAGTCCTACCACTCTCAGCATCCCCCAGCCAACATGGTTGACTGGGGAATGCTGGGAGTTGTAAGACTTTTTTTCTATCTAAACATGCATAAGATTGCAACCTAAAAGGTTTTATAGCTGATAGCATTTCCTAGTGGTAAAGTATAAGTGAGAACTTTATTAAAAGCAGGGACAGTAAGTTCTATAGACACAAACATCAAAGTATTTTTTTAAAAAAAGAAACATAGGTGGGATAACCCACATGCTGTTCCGTCCCATCTGGTGAAAGTGGCAGGATAAGCTACAGTGGTTTTAGATTAGAACTACATTAATTGACTGCTACTACATCTAACCAGAACAAGCCCAGAAACATAGGACTATGTAGAACAAAACCCAAACTACCAAGAATGCACATTTTCTTCCATACAATGATAACTGGGTGACCCAACTGACATGTTGGGAAACTGACCATAACTTGGAGAATCTCTAAATGTTCAACAGTAAAAGATGTATTAGGAAGAAATAACTATGCTGGAAAACTTACAGTGAGGATTGAAAAAAACATTTCCACCAAGGCCTCATTATTTCCAGACATTTTATATATCTAATCTTTCTATAAAAGTGTTCTTATTACATAGTTTTTAGGGATCATTTTCCAGGGAGTAAAAGCTGGGCAACAATATATAAATCCCTTGTCTTAAATTTTAAAAGGGAATGGTACATGATCCAAAGCTGTTCAATGTTTTGGGGGGAAAAACAAAAATAGTCCTTGGGGAAAAAAATGCCCCCGAAAACAGTGGATTTTTTAGTTTTTTTCTAAACCTTCACATCCCTACCAGCCAGCTGGGAATTGTCAAACTTTTTTTTGTCTAAACATGCATAGGATTGTGCCTTTAGAAAGATTAATGGCTGCATTAAACTTTGCCACAGAAAACTCCCTTACACCCCCTGCTAGAAGATGGAGTAAACACTGGAATTGATCTCTCCCTGATACTTTCGTCTTGTCTTAAAAAGGTATGGACTCCTGCTTCAACGTTTAGGAGTTATCTGAGTGATAAAAGGTCCTTTTCAATACCTTGCATTTGTCAACAACAGTTCAGAAATGCTCAGTTCTTACTTCTAGCCTCTGTGTCTGGTCCTTCCCCAGCAGGTCACGCACTTCCTCATTGTAGATTTCCAAATACGAGACTCGAACCAAAAATCTGAAATTTAAAACCCACCCCCCAAAAAAAGCATTACCAAAATTAAGTTGGCCACACAAGTGAATATATAGACAAAAAGGCAACACAAACTAGACTGATAAACACAATAATAGTTAAGGGATCTACGAAGAGGGCTGGAGCACCTTTCTATAAGAAAATGAGAATGTATGGTCAGGGGGATGGCTACTTCTGAAAAAAAAAGTAAGAACTGAGGTGAAAACATGATGGATGTTCATAAAACAAATGTAATGAAGAGAGCAATCTTTTTCACCCCCACAACACTAAAAATGAGACAATGCACTGAAACTAGTGGGCAGTAGATCAGCTGTAAACTAAGGCAGTATTTCTTTATGCAATATATATTTATTGCCCAAGATGAGCCAATGGTCATTGGCTTGAGTAGGGCATTATCATAGTGAAAAGCTTTTGAGAGACGCAATACCAGAGAGCAAGGTGGAACCTCCATGTTCAGGAGTGGTATACCTCTAAATACCAGATGCTAAGGACAAACACAAGGGGAGGGCTGCCTGCCTTCTTGTCCTGCTTATCTATTTCCCTGAAACATCTGGTTGGCCATTGTTGGAAACAAGATGCTAGGCTTGGTGGATCCTTGGTCAGAGCCAGGATGGCCCTTTTTAAATACAGATAAGCAAGGAAGTGAGGTTGATACCAGGAGGTGAGGTGGGAGAGGGGCAAGTGAGCGATATACCTTGTATCACCTTCTGCCTTTGCAATGTGCCCAAATATATGAGCAAAAGAATTTGGAATGATCCCTCTGAGTTCCGGAACAGCCCGGACACCTTCCATCGTAAATGTCTTCCCTGTTCCAGTCTGTCCATAAGCAAAAATGGTGCCTGCAAATAGAAGAGAGCACTAACAGTTCCTCATAATGATAGAGAGACAAAAAGTTGTTAATCTTTTCTTTGGCATCAGCAGCACTACTAAGGCGGAAGAGTGTAAACGGCAGCTTCCCCCAACATGTGTGTGTGGCATCACCACTATCCTCTACCCTCTATTACGCTGCCACCACCCTTTTCCTTTTGAAAGGGAATTTTCATCCTCTTTGTGTGTGTGTCACAAACCTTTGGCAACAAATAAGACCGAGAAAGGCATGGTTTAATATAACACAACAAAACTTAAAACTTTATTGATAAGGAAAGAGAGATTTTAATACAACTTCTGTTTCAGGATATTAAAATAAATGTACCTCCCTCCACCTCACAGGGAAAACTAACCGCCCCCAAATCTATAGCCCCGATTCCCTAATCCTGTCCCTCTAAAAGCCGGTCCTTATTTGCCTCACAAAGAAAACCCAGTGACAGTTATACCGTCTCTCACTCTCAACTGAAAATGAAACAGCCAATCAGAAGACACCATTCAAACAGCTTAACATTCTAACTCCCCTCTCCCACCAATTTACCATTGCCTGCAAAAGGAAGGCTTTATTAAAGTAAATCAAACCCGCAACTAAACACTCAAATAAATACACACACAACAAAATAAAATACCATTTTGGTACAGTGTGCATGCCTAGAAGTGGAATAGAAAGAAGCTCATGGAGCTTCCAAGCAGGGATGGACAGCTACATCTATTTCTACTCCCTCCAGTTTCACACATGTGCATTTGTTAAGTCCATTCTGTCCCATTCCTGCATCAATTTGCGGTTTTTAAAAGCATGAAACTGCGCATCAGTTTTGCACACATTTTACTGTAAAGGTGCCTTTTTATATACATTTTGATACGTTTTTGAACTGTTTTGCAAAACTAGGAGAAGGGTGAAAATTAAAAGATCATTTATTTATTTTCAACATTTGTACACCACTTCACATCTAAACAGATTCTGAAGTGGTGAACAACGAGAGATAAAATGATAAAGAAAAAAAGAATAAAACACAATGTTAAAATTATTCTTTATAAAAACAGTGTCAATAAAACCATGCCTGTTCAGCCAAGGAAGTCTTCCTGGAAAAGAGCTGTTTCCAGGAGGTGTCAAAAACACAGCAACCTCCAAAGGCAGGGAGTTCCATAGGAAGGGGGCCACCACACTGAAGGCTCTACTCTGAGTGGACTCTAATCGGACCATAGATTCATGTGGACCCATCAGTAGCAAGCCCTCTGATGACCTCAGTGACCAGGCAGGTTGGTGAGAAGGCACTCTCTCAGGTATCCTGGTCCCAAGTTGTTTAAGGCTTTATAAATTAGAACCAAAAACTTAAACCTGGCCCAGTAGCAAATAGGCAACCAGTGCAGTTCCCTCAGCAAAGGAGTTGCATGCTGAAAAAGACCAGGTCCTGACAACAGCCGCGCTGCTGCATTCTGCACTAGCTCCAGCATCTGGACCAGTCTTAAGTGCAGCCCCACATAGAGTGCATTGCAGTAATCCAGTCCTGAGGTTACTAGTGCCTGTACCACTATGGCCAAGCTATTCCTGTCCAGGCGAGGCTATAGCTGGTGAACCTGCCGAAGCTTGTAAAAGGATAAAAGCAACCAAATCCTGGTATTAGTCCAGGAAGTGTAAATCAGGTGGGTTCACTTTAAAGTGTGGATTGAACAAAATCCTACTTCCAACTCTCCAACATCTCTGCTACAAGTTATTCATCCAATTTGTTAAGTTGTGAAAAGCTGAAATGACTCAGTACATGTGTCTTCCCAACATGATTCCAAGGTCTATGCCCATACAAATCCTTTGCGACCAATAGGAGCTTCCAAGGATCTCCAGTCAGATGATAGGCACAACTTTAAAACAGCGCCCTTGAAAAACAGCTGCTGGTTTGATAAAAAAAAGGATATTTTGATGACCCTTTGGGCTTTCTTATAAAAAGATTGGGAGCAGGGAGCAGGCAGAGTATCTAACCCTTCCTTGCCAGTTGATTTCTCCCCAAAATGCCTATCTTCCTGCTGCTTTAATCATCATGGAACTTCAGATCTGTGTCTGTGAGGTAAGGTATGAGTATGGAACTTCAGTTGTGATGATGTAGAGCTTCAGAGGGAAAATAGCTGGCAGGAGAAGGGTCACACACTCCTTCTCTCCCTACAAGGTCACTTTGCAACAGAGAAAGGACCATCAGGCTAATGTTACATGCACCTGCACTGTAGTGTGTAGTTTGGTCCTTTGATTTATCTGAGACAGAAGTACGGATATGATAAGCTAGCCTCAAGGGGAAAATAATTGCTCATAATCAAGAAAATATACATTATTGTCCCTAATGTAAAAAGGGAACCATTATCATTTCTTCTTGAGTAGCAACAGAGGTTTATTTACATAGCACTATAGGCCGGTTCCCACGATGAAATAAGCCACTATGGCTTATTTACGTCATGGTGGGCTGTGGCACACACTTATGCATGCAGGTGGCAATTATGAATATTCAACCTGTGGCTTCTCATGCTGTCTGAACTCAGGCAGTGGGGGTTATGTGAAGGTTAATCAATGCTAGCATAACCCATGACCTGCTATGGAATATGCATGGGTTGTTTAACCCTCACACAACGTCCACATCCCGGGTTCGGGCACTTTGACAAGCCATGGCTTGAATATTCAAAAAACAGCTAGCATGCACCAGCATGTGCAGCAGCTCACTGTGGCTTAAACAAGCCACCGTGGGTGCCTGTGACCATGTGAACCAGGTCTATGGCTAAGCATTAGGTCTGAATTGGACCATTATCTTGTACAGTGGGGGGTTAGAAGAAAGGCAGGAGTCACACAACTATTTCCCTGAGCAAAGTAAGTTTCCACTGCCACAAAGTACAATCCTACATGCTGCCCCATGGGGAACAGATATAGTTCTACGAGGAATTGTGGGAGGAGCATAGAGAAGAAAAATGCAGATAGGATATATTTTGCAGGAACATGTGAATAAAACATAATCACATACCCTATTGGTGATGATTTCACTAGTACTAATGACACCAGAAGGAAGCAAATCATTTTATAAATAGTTAGTATTCTATAATGAAGCAGTATTTGGAGTATTTGTAACACTGAATGAAGGAGGTGCAGCAGCAGAAGAATATTTATTACAAGTGACACTCCTCTACTCCATCTTTTGAATACAACAAAGAAGCACTTACCATTGTATCCTTCCAGAACGGAGTCAATAATTGGCCTTGCAGTTAAATTATAAACATCAAGCTGTTTGCTCTCTGGCCCAAAAACAGTATCAAATGTAAATGTTTTGGGAGGTTCATTGGAAGAATCTGTTTTATGGACAGTGATAGTGCCTCGCATTTCGTCAACGTTAACTGCCAGCTTGTAACACATCACTTTCTCTCGTTCATTGAAAGGCCGGCAGCGAACAACAACCTTGACATTATCAGAACTTTCAGGCTTGTCCGGCTTCTCAGATTTGTTGATCTACATAACAAAAGAAATTACCAATTATACAATTCACGAAAGAGCAAGAAACAAAACTGCAACTCATAAAAATGAATGACAATTACTACCATATACTAGAGAACAGATCTTTCTAAAGCTAGTGGAGGCCATCACATGATTTTCAGAAATTTTAAAATCTGTAATCAGTTCTGGACCAAAATTATGTTATGTTAAATTCTGTTTCATAAGGTGCCTTGGAAAAGCTTTGCCCTGAAAGGCAGATTATACATACTTTAAATAAAGAAAGAAAGCAGAGACAGGACTACACAAGTACTATACACCAGTGCTGTTCTGGTGCTTCAAAAAATTAAACTGCCTTGGAAATTTTCCACAGGTAAAATTCTCCAATTTGAAAAGGCTTCTCCATTTAAATTCGCTGTCCTTAAACCCATTATATTTCCCAGGTGAACAATTTACACTGAGGTGTTCAGTTCTAGTTCCACTATATTATAACTGCCATGTGCTGGAAGAACATAGGCAACTTCAATATTATTTGATATACATGTTTTTAAACAAAACAAGTTTAGAAACAAAACTAACAAAATGGAAAGTGAGTCCTATGAGGAAAGGCTGAGCACATTGAGCCTAGAGAAGAGAAGAGACTGTAATGGGGGTGGAAGGCATGACAGCGCTCTTCAAATACCTGAAAAGTCATCACATAAAAGAGGGCAAAGACTTGTTATCTGTTGCTCCAGAAGACAAGAGATGCAATGGACTTCAGTTGCAGAAGGGTAGATTTCAGTTGACCGTTAGGAGAAATGTCATCAAAATAAAAGCAGTTTGACACTGGAACCAATTAGCTAGGGGGGCAGTGGGTTCTCCTTTGCTGGAAGATTTCAAGCAAAGAATAGCCAGAGATGTGTTGGGGATGCTGTAGCGCTGGGTTTCGTGGACTCGATAACAGATGGGGAACTTGAGGCCCTCCAGGTGTGGTTGGATTGCAACTCCCAGAATTCTGGACCATTGGCCATGACGGCTAAGGCTGATGGGAGTTAAGAGTCCAACAGTATCTGGCCACAGGTTTTCCATCCCTGGACTAGATGGTCTACAAAATACCCTCCAACTCCGTGATTCTAAATGAGATCTGCATTTACAAGAGACAGTATATGAGCACTTTAAATGCTGCATCATCCAATGCTTAGAGACTCACAGAACCCTGTGCGTACTTTCCCCATCCGACATCATCCTTACATCTCAAAACACTAAGCCTTCATTCATCTTTTTCTGCTAAGATGATTTGTTCAAATAATGAGTCAGGTAACAAATAAAACCTTCTGAGACAATTGTGAGTCAAACACAAAAAGGTAAAATTCATTTCTAGACTTTCATACTAATTGCCTAGAAAGCCTGGCTGAAGAGCAGCATATACATTTATTTATTTATTTAAAACATTTCTTAGCCACCTTTCAGGGCAGAAGTCCTCACAAGGCGGCTCACAACAATAAAATGAATAAAACATTAAAAGCAATAAAATACTTAAAAAATATTAAAAGCAATAAAACATCAATTAAAACAATAAAACCAACATATAAATACAGTACATTTGCATACAGCTTTACAGATGACATATGTCAATTCACAGCAAATCACAGACAGAACAGAAGCCACAAAAGGCTTCATATACTGTAATATCTATAGTAATCGGGAGAAAGTTTGGCCTTGACACAATAAAACTAATGAATAAAATCTAAGGGAAATGCAGCACAGCGTTAGAGAATAAACATTTTGCATGTATGATGTTTCAGATTTGATAATAATTTGAATTGTTCAATAAGTGAACAAAAGTGAAACATAATACCAGTGAAACTTCACAGTATTGGGTTCAGTATAAGGCATTATATTGTCATGCAAGTAATGACCAATATTAAGATTAACCTTATTCAGGTGGTGGTTTGGGGAAGTTTTATTTTGATGCATTTTATAGATTAGATTTTTAACTTCAATGTTTGCATTCATGCTTTGAATTTATCGTACCATAAAGATGGATGAAAATGCACCTATATCTTAGTACTTCAGATTAAGGCTAAATTCCATGCATGTTTAGACAGAAAAAAGTCCTACAACTCCCAGCATTCCCATGCCAGCAATTCTATGTGCACTTAAGGGGTTCGTGGAATGGGTTGCCTTGGATTGATCTTTAATTCTTTCTGTCTTTTGAGAGGCTCTCATGCAATTCAAAACTACTAAGTCATAGATTAAATAAACCAATTAGAAAGCTAGATCTAAGATACAGAACAAAACAAGCCTAAGTACTGAACAGATTAATTCCCCTAATTGTGATGGACTGATTTGTCCCTAATGAACAGGTCATGCTGAAAGGATGATGAAATCATGAATGCTGCTTTTCTAAACACCTGAGACTAAGGGCACAATCCTATGCATGTTTAGACAGAAACAAAACCCTATAATTCCCAGCACCCCTCCAGCCAGGTATGCTCGCTGTGACATACTGGGAATTGTAGGACTTTTTTCAGTCTAGACATGCATAGGATTGCACCCTAACAGTAATGAACTAAAATAGTAATACCTGGACAACATTGTGTGCACATAGACAAGAGGTGCACATGGAGAGTCGTTTGCAACAGATCTAACCACCACTAGGTTGCTACACCAACAAATCATTGTGATATACACATGAGTGAACAAGGGCACACCCACAACCATTAGATGCATAGCTCCTTTCCAAAAGAAGAGCAGTACCAAATGCCTCAACCATTTCTAGAAGCCTGCCCTCTATGCCCAGGTATTCAGGAGATAACTGTGGGCTACTCAGTAGTGATATGTAGAGGGGAAGGACTTCATATTTCCTAGGGAACACCTATTCCACAGTCATTTTCAACATGCAAACCAAAGTCAGGGCTTAATTAATCTCAGAATAGCAAGCCTGAAGAACAAACACATACAATGGCTGCTATTGTTATGAGACCAAACTTGCTCAATGAAGAGATCTAAATAGTCATGGGCAGCAATGATTTTATTGTGGATGTATAATCGGTGCCATGCGTGAAATTTTATTTTGAAAGCTGCCTTCAATGGGGTTGTTGTTATCAATATTATTATTATTATTACTACTACTACTACAACAGCATTCCCTGTAAAGCCTTTAAAGACAGATGAGGCGCCACCCCAGTCCACGATCCCAGGGAATCATTCATACCCTTCCCCAGCCCCACCGCACAAGCTCAGGACCCAGTCAGGAACCCGACCCGACGCCTCCCCCTCCGCCAGCATCCACGGCCCTTCCATCCCCCGAGGCTGAGCCTCACTCTCCGGCCAGCACCGCCCCTAGCAACGGACTCGCAGGAGGAGCGGAGGGCCCGGGAGGAAGGTAAGGCTGGATTTGGCTGCTCACCGGCATCCTGCCTGCGCTGGACTCAGCGGGACTAGAAGGCTCCGCTCTGGCCCAAGTAGGTGGGGGGTCAGAGAGTAGAAGGGGCGTTCGCAGATACAAGGTACCCGTCGTCGGCTTTGATACAATTGTAACAATAACTGGGCCCAGTGCGCCTGCGCCAACTGAACGGCAGCGCGAGCAGCTCGCCTGCGTCATGCAGAGGCTTCTCGGCCAATGGGCAAAGGTTTACGCCGGTTCTCGGCAGCTATTGGTGCCGCATTGTAGCCAGTGAGAGAAAGAGAAGGGCAGCGCGGCGTTGGCGGTAAGCAGCGCGGACACCAGTCGGAGCAGCAAGAGGGAGGGATTTAGCCAGGGTGGGAGGGGTAACCGAGGGCAGGACTTCAAAGCGAAAGGTGGTCCAGTCATCCAACTATCAATAATTAAAGGAGGAGGAAGAAGAGGAGGAGGAGGAAGAAGAAGAAGAAGAAGAAGAGGAAGAAGTTTCTGAGAAGGGACTACATGCCTTGGCAAAGCCCATCACGTCCGTCTAGAAAAACCGCCACGCGCGAGAAAAGAGAAATAATTATATATATATCTATATATATATATATATAGACACATCACTGGCCATAGAAGTTAAAGAACTATGGCAACAGGAAAAGATCACAATTATTCCGTTAGTCACATCAGTCATATAAGAATATATATACAGAAAACCTTAAGAAATTGGGCCTACCAAAATACATCCACACCAACATCCAGAAAGCAATCATACTTCAAACATGTTCAATAGTTAGGAAATTCCTTTTTCGGTAAAAGGCAGCATGGCTTGGTAAAGCCTGTCATGTCCGTCTAGAAAAAACACCACAAGCAAAAAAAGAGAGATAATAATAACAGCAACAAGCTGTGATCTCTAAAGGACTACCCAAGATGTATGCTATTGAATAAATTTGGATAGGTTTGGATTTAAAAACACAAAACCAAAACATTTAGGTGGAATCTCCTCTTTCCAGGAATGGATCACCTGCCTGCCTGTATATTTGGGGAGGAATCCCATGCTACATACATATGTATCTCTGTCTTTATCCAATATTGACCAGCTTGGGATGGATCCATTGCACCAATGGGAGAGGATTGTTATTCTATCATGTGAGAAAAGCTAATCAAGATGTGCTATCCAGTTTGCTGTCTTTTAAATTAATTTCTGCAGTGTCAATCATGGTATTTGGATTTCCTGTATATATCTACAGATATATGCCCTTAAAAGTCAGAAACTGAACATCCAGGAACATCAATGTGCTCTCTCATTGGTTTCTGTATTCTTCCATTTTAACAGTTTGATACTATGCATGTCTTCACAGAAGTAAGTCCCATTGACTTCAGTGGGCCTTACTTCTAGATAAGTGGACATAGGATCGTAGCCTAAAACTCCTATTTGTTCCATTTATTATCTGGAACAAGGACCAATGCATACATGCAGTAGTCATCAAAAACTTACCAACTACAGAGAAGAAGCAAGTAAGTTAAAGCAGCTCAAATTGGGCAGGCAGTAGTGGTTAAGTATTTCTCCTTTTCTGAGAGCTTTCAGAAGAGGGATCAGTTTCTGCCACTTCAAGGAGAAGGAAGAGGTAACACCTTAATAATGTGTACCTTGTCTATGGTTGCATGGCCAGTGGCTATCATGGTGGTAGGCAGGGTTTGCCATACCTCACCATTGTTTCTAATCCCAAGTGCAGTGCTTGACATTCCCCGTTGGAATGACTGATAGTTCATACACTTATACAAGAAAAAAAGGAAAAGGAGCATTCAAGGACAACATGCACCACTTGTATCACTTCTCTTATCCATAGGGAGTTTCAATTCTAGGGCAAGAAAAGCTAAAACAAGGCATAATCATCACAACAATATGCTTGATAGCTATTTACTGATGCTTGATAGCTATTTACTGAATTGCCAAGAAATTCCATTCAGTTTATGCTGCTGATATTGCTTCAGAATTTTGTCTGAAATTTGTTTTCAGTTGTAAGAATTATTGGACAGCTGCATTCTAAAATGTCAAGAACAAACAAAAATACCGAAAATGTAGCAAGTAGGAATGTTTGTTTTTTAGAGAGCACAGATTAGTGATATAAGGCTAGTGATGTACGGGAAAGATAGCAACACTGGCAGTATTCAGTAAACCCAAAGTTAACCGTCTGTATGTCACATTGATTTTACAAGCTTAAGGCTGCAATCCTATCCTGTTACCTGGGAGCAAGCCCCACTGAACTCAATGGAAATTGCTCCTTCTGAGTAAGCACGCATCAGATTGCAGTGTAGGTCTGCAATCCTATACCCACGTACCTGGTAGGAACCTCCATTGAATTCAATGGGAATTACTTCCGAGTGGACATGTATACAATTGCACTACATATCTCTTTTAGTTAATACAATAGGATGAAAACATGCCTAGGTGATCTATTCTAACCATGTTCAATTTGTTCATTTACATCACAGCCCTAAACACAATTTCTTAGAACTATGTTGGCAAGCTACTTGGCCCAGAGCATGTACAGACATCCCATCCCCAGTATTTGCCAAAATATGATGCAGCCACTTTAAGAAATTCAGCATAACACATAGTAAATCAAGGCATGGAGAACTTATGGGATCAGCTGAATGGTAAAGTATCAAGCAAGTGATTTTTGCTAGGAAGGCATCAGGACTTGGTCATGTATTAAGTGCCCCATTATTAGATCGGGCACAGTGATCAGGAACTTTGATATGCATACTCCCCAGCCACAGAGTGACATCCCTACAAGTGCAGCATAATTATTGATAACTTCAGGAGTTGGATGGAGACCTCCCCAACCTTAGGGACCCTGATTTCAGCACAGCACCATTTTGATTAAATTTTGCCCTTCCTAAGGTAGTTCTTTTAAGACCCCTGATGGCTTTTGCAACAAGTCATCTTGATCTCAGTAGGGGCTGGTGACTCCTATTTCAGTGGGGCAGTGAATCCACTCTGAGTTTTACTCAGAACTCTAAAGGAGTGATCCAAAGTGCTGAACCATATCCCCAAGGTGGGTTCAACACCTTGGATAGTTCCTTCAGAACTTGTCTGATCCTTTGTCTTGTGATCCAAAACCAATATTGACTCTGCATAAGTCTTCACCCCTCTTTGGTTTTATTGTCCTCATTGGACCCAAAGCTTTTTGTCTCATTGTAGTATTCAATGAAATGGAAATGGTCCACAAGGAAGACTGCTGAAGGAAACACGAGAAAACGAATAGTGCACAAGGTGCTGGAAATTAGAGTTAGATATAGGTAACCCAAGTCCTGCCTTCCCCTTTTATCACTGTGACTGTGCACATGGACTAGCTGGTAAAAACAAGCCTCTGTGAGCATTTTTTTTCCTTCCTCACTCTTGCAGTCACACCTCCTTTAACCTTCTTCTCTATCTTTATGTACCAGAAGCATTAGAGCCCCCCAATTTGCTTAGCTACAACCTTCACAACACCCTCAGAACCAATCTTTGCAAATGTCTGCGGCCTAGTCTTCTGTGCCCTGCTGCAGAACAGGTTTCTGAGTTAATTTCTCCACCATTTGAACCTGGTGCATGGATATCTATGCTATTCATTTTGCCTTTTGCTTAATGTGTATAGGTTTGTTCATCATTCTAAAGTTCACATGGTGTTCAGCTAATCCCAAAGAGCAATCTTTGTGTCTAATTGTTATTCTTGTGTGTCCAATAAAATCCCCTGTTTTCAAAGAGCTCTCTGGGTGTGAATCATTGGGTCACCTCTGTCAAGACATTTTGTTATATCTCAACCAAAATTCAGAGGTCCCTTGGATAGGTATATCTCAATATATGTACGTTTGTACACTTATCTGGAGAGGAAATTCAGTAAAATGTGTGTTACCGATTTTAATGGAATTTCTTCCCAAATAACATATTTAGGGTTGCAAACCTCTGTTTTGTGTGGATTCTGTGTAAATCTTGTGATCCATTTTTTTACTTCCGATTTCATTAGCAGATGATTTCTATGTTAATTTCAACAGTGAATTATTTCACTTCTGTAAGACACACACTGCCATTTCAGGAGAGACCACTACTGTTCCTCTTTGTTTTGCCTCCATATTGAGAAGAAAAAGTGGCAGAGGACAAAAGATTCAAGTGGGTGGGCAGGATCATGCAAGGTGAGAGAGTCCTTAATAGAAATTAGATCAGTGAAACGCTAATAGTAAGATTTCATTTTTAAAAACATCACACACACACAATCTCATAAAACACTCTAAATGTATTCCCAGTAATTGCACAGCTTCCTGAAGGTTGGGCTCAGGCCTGGATAAGGAATTGCAGTAGACTGGGGCCACAACTGAAAAGGCCTGTTGCTTGGTGATGTCTGTTCCTGGGTAGCAGGAAACTTTAAGCAGGACTTTTCCTTTATGTTAGAAGACTAATATAAAGAGGAACACTCTGTAGCCCTCTCTTGCTCTGCTCCACCTTATTACCTGAGGGAAAGAAGGGGGGAGGACACAGCCTTAGCAATAGACCCAAATGATTCAAGTAGCCTCCCTGGCTCTGCTTCATTCTGTAAAACAGCCTTCCCCAATGTGGCATGCTCCAGTTGTGTTGAACCACAAGCCCCATCATCCTCAGACAATGACCATGCTGGATGGGAATGATGGGAATTACAGTCCAACACAATTTAAGAGTGCTAGATTGGGGAAGGGTGCTGTAGGGAATGCATGTCGTACATGATTCGACAAGGTGCTGAGATGAAAAAATATCACCACTATTGCAGGAACTGTAGTCAACATTTGGGGGTGGAGAACCAAGTGTGCTGATCATAAAAGCTCATTATTCACAAACTCCCATGTAATCTGTGTGACAATTATCTTCCCAAAATGTAAGTCTAACATTATACCGTCTGTACCTGGTTAATTAGATTTATTTATTTATTTAGACATATAGTGTGCCTCATCCCAAAGGCCGTAGGCAGATGACAATGTTAATTGTTCTGCTTATAAAAGTGCCAAACCAGTTTGAATAAAAACTCACAGGTTCTGGCTTGGGGAGGCCATGTGGCCTCTTTTACAGAGGACAGTCCTCTATTTGAAGGGCTGTCTTCAAGAGTTGCCGATCAACAGCACCTGGACAGCAGATAGAGCAAGGCACATAGGTCAACTGGCCAGTCTTCCACAGATGCATTGTATTTCTATTTAAATTATAATAATAGTCAAATTTGCATTGATACATATACATTAGAATGTGCAAATATTATGCAAACCACGGCCTTCTTTTGTCTTTGGCCCCCTCCACAAGGATGCGCTTTTGCGCCCGGTTCCGGGATTATGCGCATTATCGCGGAGGCGCATTTACGCCTAATCCCTCTGCACGGGAGGCAGCGAGAGGCGGCGAAGCGCATTAATTCATGTCCAAAAAGCGCTTTAGAAGACGTTAACGCGCATAATCGCTTGTTCACACTGCGATAATGCGCTTTAACGGCCGGAGAAAAATAAAAGTCGCTATTTAACGCGCATTCGAAAATGCGCATTATCGGGGAAATAACGCGCCTGTACGCCCGTTTTGCGCTCCGCTGGTGTGGAGGTAAAATTTATAATGAGCCTCTAAGGCTCATTAAACGTCTCGTGTGGAGGAGGCCTTTTTCTTTCTTTTCTTTTTTGGTGATGTAGTTCCTTTTGGGGGATGATTCACAAGTGGCCATCCTATTCTGGCTTTGGCAAGTACCCAGGGGGAAGAGAATTCTAGCTATGCTCTATGACTGCTAGTGAATTCCCACATCCATTCATTTGCCCGATCAGCTGTATTTTCTGCTGCTTTCAGACAGAGAGTTGATAAACGACTGGCTCTCGCTTCCAAGAACTGCCCAAACAAAAACAGGTCATGCTGTTACTGTTGACCGCGGGGTAGGGCAGTTCTAGAGACATTACTCTGGCAGGAGGATACACTAGTGATTCCCCCAGAAGGGTTGGCCGGCAGAGATTATGTGGGTGAAGGAAAGATTCAGAAATCAGTCGGTGGAAGTAGTAGGGGTAAAGTTGTCTCTCTCCCGCCAGCCAGCGCTCCAGACATTCCACCCCACACACACACCGGTAGGTACATGCAGTGTGTCACGTAGCTAGCGAGCTAGCCCTCTGTTGCTGGCTCCGAGCATACCCCCCCCCCCCCATATTCAACAGCGGGAAGGCAGAGAAAGTCACAGAGCAACCCCCAAGCAAAAGGTGGAGCCTGTGCGGATTGAACCCGCCCTCGAAGGATGGTCCCACAGCCGTGGCGTTCTGAGGAAGGGCGCCTGGGAACGGCGGAGCTGCCGCTCTGCAGGCAATACGGTTTGTTTTTGTTCTTTTCCCCTGGGTTCAGAAGCCAGAGGACCTGGCTCTGCCCACTCTGAGTCTAGCGACTGGAAAGAGACCATCATCAACTTCACAGCGGCATAGGATGGCGGAGACGCCTCCTCCTCTCCACCGATCGCACCTTTGCCAAGCAGCATGAGAGAGACGACAAAGGCGTCCCAGGCAGAGCCCCCCCACCCCGGTAGCAGCTGGACTCTCTAATGTCTTGCCAGCCCGGTCCAGGGAGGTAAGAGTCCACCCGTGACGAGGGAGGAGGTGTATATGTGAAGAGGATCGTTGTCGGACGTCGCCGGATGTGTCCCTTCCCGATCCTGGGGATGACACTTTGCCCATGATATGTTGTTGAGCTTTCCCCCCTTCTTTCCTAGGCGCCACAGCCTGGAGTGCACTTTCCTAAAGCGGATCGCGTTTGTTATCGACTTTTCTTTCTTTCTTTCTTTCTTTTTCTTTAAAAAGTGCCAGCCACTCAGATGATCGACGTCACGTGTTCTGCTTCCTGTTGTTTGCTTTCATGAACATGGAAGGAACTCCGTGGTTTGGCTGTCTGCTCGGTCGACTTGCGCTTTCCTGCCTTCTTTCTCTTGTGCAAGGCGGTTCTTGAAAACTTTACCCAGCATGTACTCAGCAACAGTTACTCAGAGCCACTTCATACCTTACTTTTTAGTTTTTATTTATTTTGCCTAGAAGTCTCAAAGCATGCATTCCCCCACACCCCGCCTAAGTTATGACGGGCACTACACGTACGGAGTGCATGTTTTTGTTTTTTTGCAAAAGCCCATGCCTAGCTTTATTATATATTTGTGGAATTTAAACCCAGTCTTTCAACAAAGCTTCCAGGCCAGCTTACAATAAGAATGATAATGATCCCTAATAAAGAAAATTAAAACAAAAACATTAAAACGTCGCCATTTAAAAGAACAGCAAAACAAACAGAACAGCATCAAGAGGCATTTGCATTGCAGAGGATTAAAAAGCCTAGGAGAATTTAAATGTCTGCACCTGGTGTTGAAAGGAAATGAAGGTAGGCACTAGGAGAGGCTGTCTGCATAAGGAAAGAAGGTTCTTGTATGGCCCATTTTGGCAGTGGATAGCTTCGCACTGCTCTCCGCTGCTAGATGCTAACAGCTTGTGACCTGTTAGCTCCTAGGATCAGTTGCAAGCCTTCCACAGCCTGGGCAATACACCACTTCACGCGCTTATTCCAAGAGTCAACCAAAGTGCCTTATCAAGTGCTGTAAAGAAGTTAATTCTTTACCCCTGCTGTGTCACCTGATTTTATAGTTTCAGATTTGAGGGTGCTTAATTTGGCATGAATGGTGATTTTGGGCATCTCTGATTAGGGCCCCCTCCACAAGGATGCGCTTTTGCGCCCGGTTCGGGGATTATGCGCATTTTCGCGGAGGCGCATTTACTCCTAATCCCTCTGCACCGGAGGCGGCAAGAGGCGGCGAAGCGCATTAATTCATGTCCAAAAAGCGCTTTACAAGCAGTTAATGCGTGTAATCGCTTGTTCACACCGCGAAAATGCGCTTTAACGGCCGGAGCAAAATAAAAGTCGCTATTTAACGCGCGTTCGAAAATGCGCATTATCGGGGAGATAACGCGCCTGTACGCCCGTTTTGCGCTCCGTGCTTGTGGAGGTAAATTTTTTAATGAGCCTTCAAGGCTCATTAAACGTCTCGTGTGGAGGAGGCCTAGGTTGCTAGCCTTATGGTTCTGGGGTAGCTATGGTGAGCCAATGCACACTGTATGTGGCATCCTGTGTACATCAGTGTTTGACCAGTGTTTGCAGCACTGAACGTGAAAAGTGGAGATAGTGGGCACATGGCAAGGCTCACAGACTATCATGATTCCCTGGAGCATGGCCACTCCAGGGTCCTAACTGCTTGGGGACATGTGTTTCCAGGCTTTCACACTAAACATGTTTACTGTGATGTATTCACAGTGCCATGTGAAATATGAATATTGCCCCTTGCATCTAGATGAAATTGGACTGGGACTTTGCAGAGTTTCCAGATAGTTTCCATGGCATAGCTCCATAGTTATCAATGCAACTACTTTGAAAGAACAGGCTAAAGACTGCGTCCAAAGCATCAAGTGTTTATATTATAAACAGGTCTAAAGTGTAGGCAGAAATGTAGGCAGAGTGACTTCAGGCTCCTGCCTAGTGTAAAACAGGAAGGAACTGATGAATTGCTTGCACTGGCGCACGCACGCATATACACACGCATGTATCAGGGATGTGTATTTAACTCCTGCAGTGCTCCAGAAACAAACATTTATGCTCAGAGATTGATTGATTGTAAAGTAGAAAGTGTGGGACACAATACAAAACCTGGTAATATGTAGTCCTAAAACAATCCCTGGGACATTCTGGTTGGTGTGATTGCAGTTGTTGTACAAGTATTGTACAAATGGATTTCAGTTTTTAGTTCTCATCCCATGTCTTCACCTGCTCAGATGTCCTTCTCCTGAGATGGCCTTTCCACCTACCTTCTCTCTCTTGAAATGGGGGAATTCACCTTGTCACTGCTGTTTCCTGATCCAGAACTTGCATTCTCAGACATGATACCATAGGCGCTATGGCATAGGGTATTGTTTTTCTGCTTTCATCTGTCTAGACGAAGAGTCCCTACCTGTTGTTTTTGAGGAGAATCCCAACTTGTATGACACAATCTGATCTCTCACTATCATGCAATGTGAAGGATTTTATGTCAGAAGTCTTATTTGTGTAGGACGGGGCAGGGAAACCAGTGGCCCTCCAAATATTGCTAGACTACAATTCTCATCACCCCTGATCATTGGTCATTCTGATTGGGACTGAAAGGAACAGGAATCCAGCAACATCTGGAGTACCATAAGTTCCCCAGAAGTGGTGTAGAATATGATGTTGCAATACAAAAGATGTCCCATGCATTAGAACTTCATAAAGGGATCCCACACACAGAAAGATATGAATCGCCCAGAATGTTGAAACCCTAACCATTGCTATTAAATACTTGCCCATTTAGGAGAGCTGCTAGATCAGTCTGTGAATGAGATGTTGCAGCATATTATGCACCTACCCTCCATTGTCATGATTTCATTTTTTTTAAATCATTTCTATATTAAATCTTCGTGTCGATCGTGTGTACATATTCCTATATTCAGCTGGCAGTATGAATTAAGACAGTATTAAAGATGGATTATGATTGATGGACAATGCGTTTGAGCAGCCTCCTTTCCCCTGAAATGTGGTCATTTCAGCACACAGCCATGTTCTGATAGGTTTGTGGGTGATCAGTAAATGTGGGGTTTCAAGCAGTGCTAATGCTTGCAGAGGAGGGAGGATGACACATACATCCATGAGGAAGGCAGTGGGAAAGGCTGAGTGTACAGGTGATTATTCCTGGACTTATTTCCCCCATGCTGTTCTGGTGCACTGGCCCCAATCCTGTTTTAGTAGCTTGTGTAAACATAATGAAGAACAGAAAAAGCCTTGCTTTGAGGGTGGCATTTGGGGAATTGCCTTGCTGCAGAGAAAATGGACTGCTCCTTCCTTCAATACAGCCTTTTCCAACCTGTTGCCTTCCAGATGTCATAGACTACAGCTCCCATCGCTAGCCATGCTGGCTGATGGGATCTGTAGTCTAGTACTTCTGGAAGGCAACAGGTTGGGGAAGGCTTCTTTAATCAAAAGCAATGCTCACAACTGGACAAGGGGAGCACACACTGCCCAATTTAAATAGATTTACACGTGGGACCCTTTGGAACCGCATAGGAGTTGCTACAGGGGCTGCAGGAGAAGGGGGATTTGCAGCTATGGCTTCCCTCCCCCTTTCCATTCATAGAAGCCTCCACTGGTGCAAAGATCTTTGCTTCCATGAGCAGAGGTACAAAACTAGCTTCAAGGCAAAGTGAATGAAAAATGCCTAGGTGAAATACTGGATTCATAGCAGACGAGAAAACAAAACAGAAACCCAAGGCTCCACATGTACCTAGAGGCATTCTTAGGAAGTAAAGATGGTGGATGGCTAGAAGCTTTGCTTTTTGTGGCCACCTAGAAAAAGAAGGAAGAAGCCCTGTCACTTCGACCTAGTAATGGGGAGACTTGGGAAGGGCAGTGGACAACCAGGGAAGGGCTGGGGCAACCTGACCAGGGGGAAGGATGAAATGGGAAAGGTTGGAGGTGACTCAGTAGACGGGCGGAAAGCAGAGTGTCTGGGGTGGGAAAGGGTGCCGAGAACAGGAGGTGTTGGAGAGGCCTGCAGGGCAATCTGATGGGGATGGGAGAAAGTGAGGAAGGGAGTTTCGGTGTGTGTATTTTAGGTGTGGCAGTGGTGTGTGTGTGTGTGTGTGAGAGAGAGAGAGGGAGAGATGGGGGTGTTGTGTGGGGTGATCCTAAAATAAAGATGTGAATGAATGACTGAAATGAATGGATCATGTGTGCTAAGAGTGTGAGGTGAGCAGGTCCGTACCAGCTTAAACGTTCTGGATGAGACTCCAAAAAAGTAGAGGGGGAAGTTCATCTAGTTTACAGGGCTTGTAAAGACAAAATTGTAAGTATTTTTTAAAATTATTTGCTTGTTAAAAAAATTAGGGGGAGACAGAAAAAGTTTAGGGGGGGTGAGACCTCCCCCTAGCCAATACCCGACTAAGGCCCTGGCAGAGAGAGTGACTGGGTTCCGACAACATGATAACCAATGGTGGTTTAAGCAGTCAACCGTCAGTTGAGTGGTCAATGGTTGGTTATTGTGTTGTCTGTTGGGCAAAAACCACCCCATGGTTTACTATTTTGCCAAAATAACCAACTGAAATAACCAATGCTCTGCAGAGTTGACTATCTGCACAACCGTTGGTTAGTGTGCTGTCTGTCGGGTTCAGTGGATTATTTTGCAGGGTTGAGTGGACTATTTTGCTGGCTACAGAGTTCCCGGGCAAGAGCGATCTAAGCGGCTATGACACTCTAGTCCAGCTAGCAGAAGTTCCAATGGCTTCTGGGATAGCATTGAAAGGACTGAGGGAGGAGGAAGAGGTGTGGAGAGGGGAGGGGGCGTTGTCAGTCAAACGCCGGGTTGACTGTTAGTCCACTCAACTTCAGCCCCAACCAATCCACAGTTATGTAGGAACATGTTGGCTGGTTTCGGACGACACTTTAGGCAAGGGGGGGGATAACGTACTCACAGTACATTAAGCAGGGGGTACTCCCCACACGACATGTTGCTACTCCATCCGTTGAGTGGCTGAAAGTCCCAGCATCCATCTGGGCTGTAGCGTCTCCTCCCTCCCACATCCCTCAGTCCTCCAGCTGTATCCCAGCATGCACCACAAGTTCTGCTGGCTGTATCAGTGCAGCCAGGGGGGGTTCGGCTGCTCCGGCCAGCAGAACTCTATGCCCAAACGGAATAGTACATGGAGGGGGGGGGGGAATCCCTCCACACGACACTTTAAACAATGGAATTCAGGATAAAAACGTGCAAGCATGTTGTTTTTTCTCCGTTGTTTTAAGTGCCCCAAATAGCATACTGTCAGTTGTGTGTGCGTTGTGTGTTCCCCTCCACATGACACAATAAGCAGCACAATTGACGATTGTTCCCCCCCCGTTGATTATTGTGTCATCCGAAACCAGCAGTTGTGAGGGGAGTATCTGCAAAATAACCAACTGTGGCTTGTTTCGGACAACACAATAATCAACGGAGGGGGGAGAAAAAAATTGTCAGTTGTGTTGACTATCGTGTCGTCCAAATGCTGCCAATAACTTACTGTCCGTTGCCTCTTCCCCCCTCCGTTGCCTAAAATGTTGTCCGAATGCTGCCGATCAGCAACACAAAGGATGATTGTTTCTCTCCCCTCCGTTGTTTATCATGTCGTCCGAAACAGGCCTGTGAGTTGCCTATTAACTCACCATTGACTAAAGTATTGACTGAATGCAGCCAGTGGCCTGGTTCAGACAACACGACAAACAATGGAGGGGAGGGGGGAAACAATAGTCAGTTGTGTTGCTTATTGTGTCGTTTTGCTTCCATCATTAATAGAGACTCAGGGCATAAGCCCAGGGAGTTGATCTTATTCCAGAGAAGTTTCATCCACTCATTGAAGTATGAGTCATTCTGTATCTTGTGGAGATAGCCTGAAGTACCAGGGCCGTACAAATGGATCCAAAATTTTAATGCACAAAACCAAGCTCTCGAGGTAATAGATTGTAAACCCGTTTCCAGCAGGAGAGCAGGTGTTGCTACACACTTTGGGAGACCAAGTATAGAACGTATAAAAGTGGCTTGTACAGATTCTATTGAAGAATTAACAGCTTTGATCCAGATAGTAATTCCATATGTCAATTGCGTAAGGGATTTGGCCTTAAAAGCTCTAAGTGCAGCGGGTACAAATTGCCCCCCTCTGGTATAATAAAACCTTGTAACTGCAGCCGCCATATTGTTGGCTGTTGCTTTGGCCTTATCTCTCTGCAATGACCAATTCAGTGTTTTATGAAAGAATATACCCAAATATTTATAACCAGAGACTTGTTCAATATGGTTACCATTCACAGCCCATCTGTAGTTCTCCTGAGTCTTGAGAAGACCAGCACTTTGGATTTATCATAACTGATTCTTAATTGGTTGATTTTACAGTAACTGGTAAACGCTGCCAGTAGACGCAAGAGGCCAACCCTGGTCTGTGAAATTAGAACAGCATCATCTGCATAAAGTAAAATGGGAATTTTTGAATTGTCCAGTTTTGGAGGATGAGAATCAGTGGTATTCAAAGCAGTTGATAAATCACTCAAAAATATATTGAATAAAAATGGGGCTAAAACACAACCTTGTCTTACACCCCTAGTTGACGCTATTGGTTTGGACAAACTGCTGGTGGGCCCGCATCTAATTTGAATTTCAGTCTGATGACAAAGATTTTGAATTAAATATAGGGGTCTATTGTCGATACCAAACCCTTTCATTTTCGCCCATAACTTAATCCTCGGAACTGAATCAAAAGCAGATTTCAGATCTATGAATGCACAAAATAATTGCCCCCCTTTTGGTTTGGAATACTTTTCAGCCAGGTGGGTCAGAACAAAACAATGATCTCAAGTTGAGCTCCCTGGGCTGAAGCCAATTTGTTCCTCTCCTATCACCTTGGCAATTTCCATCCATTCTAACAGACTCTTACAAAGCAGTTTGGCATAGATCTTCCCAATTATAGATAGAAGGCTAATGGGGCAGTAATTATTGGGGTCCTGCCTCTCCCCCTTCTTGTATATGGGGACTAAAATTGCCTGACACCAAATATGTGGAAGATGCCCTGTCCTATTGCACAGTGTAAAGAAAGGGGCTAAAAGAGAGGCCCACGCACTCACATTGCATTTTAATATATTTGCTGGGATACTATCAGGTCTAGGGGCTTTATTGTTTTTAAACTAGATAATTAGGTCCCTAATCTCTTTCGGTTGAACATCAGGCCACTCTGGTAGATCATCTATCTTTTCAATTGGGACTAGATTTACAGAGTCAGGGTCAAGGAAGGTTTAAGTGAAGTGATTCTCCCACACCATAGTCGGGATGCAACAGTCAGGAGCCTTATTATCTGATCAAGCTTTAGATTAGAGTGACCAGATAAAATCCAGGTCAGGGCTCA
The DNA here is from genome assembly GCA_029215795.1 of Anniella stebbinsi. Lineage (NCBI taxonomy): Eukaryota > Metazoa > Chordata > Lepidosauria > Squamata > Anniellidae > Anniella > Anniella stebbinsi. Next base: position 84,543,664 of record JARDYH010000005.1, on the reverse strand, counting down.
CGTAACTTTAACAGTTGTAGAGAAAAGGGAATTTCAGCCAGTGTCATTTGTGTGCAATTAGTTCCTGGTGAAATTCCCTCTTCATCACAACAGTTAAAGTTGCAGGCACTATACTAGAGTGACCATATACAAAAGAAGGCAGGGTCCCTGCAGCTTTAACTGTTGTAATGAAGAGAGAATTTCACCAGGAACTAATTGCATACAAATGACACTAGCTGAAATTCCCTTTTCTCTACAACTGTTAAAATTACATGAGCCCTGACCTGGATTTTATCTGGTCACCCTACTTTAGATGCCATATTCCAAAAGCACCTTGTGTCTTTATTCAAAGTAGCCTGATACAGTATGCTCCACCTTTCTCTTACTAGGGTGACCATATGAAAAGGAGGACAAGGCTCCTGTATCTTTAACAGCTGTATTGAATGGGGAATCGATGCCATTTGTAAGCATGCAGCACCTGGTGAAATTCCCCCTTCATCACAACAGTTACTGCTTCATCACAACAGTCACAGTGACCAAATACAGAAGAGAGAAGGGCTCCTGCAGCTTTAACTGTTGTGATGATGAGGAAATTTCAGCAGGTGTCATTTGTATCCATGCAGCACCTGGTGAAATTCCCACTTCATCACAAGAGTTGAAGCTGCAGGGGCCCTGCCCTCTTTTGTATCTGGTCACTTTAGTATAGCTCCTGCAGCTTTAAGCCTTTAACTGTTGTGATGAAGAGGGAATTTCACCAGGTGCTGCATGCATACAAATGACACCTGCTGAGCTTCCCTTTTCTATATAACTGTTAAAAATATAGGAGCCCTGTCCTCCTTTTCATATGGTCACCCTATCTTATAACAGCTTGTTTCTTAACCTGGATAGTTGTTTTATAGAGCTTTTTAAGTTGAAAATAACTTTCAGGGAGCACATTAGTTGTGCTACTTCTATAGTTATTGTAAATACTTTGTGTTTTTTTCTTAAGGAACATGCATTCATGATCAAACCAACCATAGCTTTGTTGGTGTTTTTGAGTTTGTTGTTTGGGATTTTCTAAAGTTAGACGTAAGGTATCTACCAGCTTTCCATAGTGGACAATCACCTCATCTATGTTCCTGGAAGATGTTATATTCAGATAGTAAACTTATCCTCAGATTGATTGTTCCATCGTGCCCTTTTATTAGTTGTTAATGAGGGTGTGGTCAATAGTGGTTGATGGTTGGATAAGCTTCCATCATCAAAGCTATTGGTAATGATCACTTTCAGTAATTTTATCAACCCCAAATGATTGGATCCTCCCCCACAAAGCCTGGGAGACAATTACATAATCAATAACACTGCATCCCAAACTGGAAGCAAATGTAAGTTCCCCGTTGCTATTAAAGGGTGCGCACCCATTTAATAGTATTTTCCCTGAACGATTAGCAAATTGGACCAGAAGAACCCCTGTAAGATTAACAGCTTTATCTTTAGATCTTTGGGTTAATTGTATAAGATAAGGGACCTCAGACTCCGTTAGATGAAAATAATTGGACTTGATAAGTGCGGTGTTACTTGCTCCCATTCTGGCATTAAAATCTCCCATTATAATCACTTTTGCTTTTGGAAATTGTCCTTCTGTTTGAGTTATGTATAGTTCTAATATATTCCACTGCTGTTGAGCTATCGAATTATTCTGCGCAGCGGGAAGATAAATATTAAACATCAAAAGCTGTTCTTGCCTGAATTGGAGCAGCACAGCCATAGCAATAGATCACAAGTCTTAAGCTTTCTAATGGTTACCTTTAAAGTTAATGAAACCAAACATAGTAATCTGGAACTAGGTTGGCCTTTGCCTTTGTTATGGCTAGCATTAAGTGAATGAGATAAAAATCCATTTACAATTATGGGCTCGGTTGCCCATGTTTCTTGTAAAAAAAACAACCCATCAAATCTGCTTATATAATCCATAACAAAAGGATTTTTTAAATTCTACCCCAGCCGGCAATATTCCATGATAAACACTTTAATGGGGTAGTCCTAGGAGCTATATTGGTTAAGTTAATGGCTCCAATATCTCTAGTTCTCCCTTCATGTCTAAAAAAAATCCTCCCATTAGCTCTAGGACTGGCAACCCAATTTGATTTGCTGGGATTTAGAGTGAGAGCCAAGTTCTGAAGGTTTAAGAAACCTATCACTTAACCAGCTGTTATTCAACTCCTTTTCCAATTGTGGCTTTACAAGCTTGTGAAGGAGGTGACTAAGAGTCAGAGTCAACAAAAATAAAACTGCCTATATGGGAAGCTGTGTTAATTATACACTGTGGTGAAATTGTCCTAATTGATTGAAGGTCTGGAGCTTGTATTTGCTCATCGTTGTCAGTCTGAGCAAACAAATTTTCAATAATGTTTGGGATAAGTAGATCACAGCCATCTTTATTTGAGTTCCCTTTCGATGTATAGGTGTTCAAAGGCCTCACTAGTTCCACTGCCTTGGGGGGCAATAGCTTATCTCTGATCTCTAAGCTTGTGTGCTTCTGTGTTGATAAATACCGTAAGAATTTCCCAGTCACTTCATCCTCTGGAATCTCCAGATTGTCCAAGTTGCTGTTGGCCTGTATCCCAGAGGGTGAGATTTCTTTATGACTGAAGGGATCCTGTTCCTCATCTGTTCCCCCTAATTGCTGTATGTCCATTAATGTTAACAATTGACTCAATATAGCCTTCTGCTCACTATGATGAAGGTCAGCAAAAGATGCTAGCAATTTTAATTCTATGGAGTCAGTAAAATAATCTGCTATCTTGGTTTGTTGCTTATGATCCATGTCCCCTCCATACGATGAATTAAGTTTAGTTTTGGGACAGCAATGACTTGTTAAATTGACTGTTGGGAGGCTCCTAATGGTTGACATTTTTGGATTAATCTTTTCTTCCCCCATAGGTGGGTGAGCTTTTGCTTCTCCAACTCCAGATGTAGGAGGGTTGACTCTGTGGTATATCAGCAGTGGTTTCTTTAAGATGTCAAAAAAGACTCGTGAGGGGATCAGGCCAAAGTTGTATAAAAATAGTTTCCTTTTTAAGATTAAGCTGGGAAACGTGGACGTTTTAAATGCTAGAACATAGTTCTTAATGTAATTTGTGCTTTGAATCCTGATTTATGTGAGATCAGTTCTACTTTTTGATACCTTAAAAATGCGGCTAAGTTGTTGAACTGCATGCTGTTTTGATCCCCAAGCAGGTATAGTTCCTTTATGGGGCAAAATAGTAAGGGCCACTTTAAGAGGTTGTAGTACTAAGTTACTCTACTTACAGATATCAAAGCATTTCTCTTGATTTGCACTTTTGGAATTGTGATTTCTCCCTATACCATTTGGAGCCAAGTCTCTATCCAAAGGAATCTCAGAACAATTTGACAATGTTGTTAACTCTTCTAATTTAACCGTGATCTGGCCAAGTCGGTCAAAAATCTGTTCAGCAAGAGAGATTAATATACCTCCTGCGTTACTCATATCAGATGGAAAGCTTACCACCTTAGGGGTGTCTGTACTTTTAGATTGAGGAGAGGGAGGTTCCTCAGTTTCAGTCCTCAAAATTCCAAATTTATTATTTGTAGGAATGTTAGGCTTGTAAATAGACTCCTCCTGAGTCAGTGAGAGAAAGTTGTCGATCCTATGGTGTTGGGATAAAGGATAGAAGCTACACTCCTCCAAGCTGCAGTGACATTTATGTTTTCTCATCTTTAATGTTAGAAGGTTCCGTTTCCAGTCAGGATCAGGGTTATCAGACAGATTTATTATATTTCAAACTCACAGTTGAGCACCAAGGGTCTTTCGCTGTTCCCAGCCGTTCCATCGTAACTTCTTAACGCCTGATAATATCAAATGTTATACAAATGTTTGGAACAGCTGCTAGGTCCACAGCAATCCCACTGGTTTAGGAGAGTTAAATAATAATGCTGTTTCTGTGTCATAGCTCCTTGTGTGGGTCAAACTATTTTCTCCACATCACCATTCCCTATTTGGGGGAGGGGCTTTGTGGTGACATAGCAGAAATCATTCAGTCACAGTGTGAGCTGCTGAACGCAAACAGCTTGCCGCATGGAAATAGTTGCTGCAGCAGGTGAAGTGATTTCGGGTGCAATCCTATCTATGTTTAGACAGAAATAAGGCCTACAACTCCCAAACTGCCTTAGCCAGCCCTGCTAACTTGAGAATGCTGGGAGTTGTAGGGCTTTTTTTTCTGGATTGCACCTTTAAAGTACCTTCCACATGGTGGCTGTAACGTATTCACTGGGCCTCACTCAAGAGTGTGTGAAAACAGGAGGCTAAAAACAGAGGCAGTATGTCTGGATGTCTCACCAGCCCAAAGGCAATAAAATATAATCAGTGTTCATTTTATTATTTACTGTTTCATTAGTTTAAGTTGCTTAATCATGACTCTTTGCATTTAAGGTTAGGGTAATATTACTGACCTGTCTAGAAAAGATTTGCCTCCTGCAGTCAGGGCCGGGCAGAGGGGAGGCCAGTGGGGCCAGTTGGCCCAGGGCCCACGATTTTGAGGGGGCACTCCGACGAGGAGGTCCCCCTAGCTTATGCTACTGCTTCCGTAGCGTAAGTGGCCCATCGAGAAGCGAGGAGCCCGCCTTGCGGAAACAGCGCAGAAGCTGTCCGTCCACGGTCAGACTACAAGCTCCAGAGGGCCATGCCGCATGCGGGGCAGGGATATATGTGCCTAAGTTGCTATGGTTGTCCTTACTGCATCTGTTTCCTCAATCTTCTCCATGGCATATAATCTCTGGAGTGGAGGGTGAGGTAAAGATGATAGTTATTAATAATAATGATGATACTGTGAGGGTGATGATGATGATGATGATAATGGTTGATAATGATGGACTGTTCTATTGTTGTTGTTTCTATTTGTACAGCTACTAAAAATAAATGTTAATTTCTGATTCAACATTGAAGTGTTGTAGAACAGGTTTAATATGAAGGTGTTATGTAGAACGGACATGTTGGGGGGCACGCCCCCTTGGGGTGGCTATGTTGTCCTCCTTTTTTGGTTTCCACATTTCTGAATGTGAAGAAGTGATGTGTTGCATCTTGAATAAAAGTGCTTCCCATTACCTTTTTAATAAATCATTCTAGTTCCTATATGTATTTAGCACTGAATCAGTGCCACTAATTACAAAATATGTATTTAGCACTGAATCAGTGCCACTAATATGCCCAGGCCACACTTCCCATCTGGCCTGGGCATATTACCAGCTCTGCATGGCAATGCCTGCAGTAGTCTGATAGTCATAGCATTCTGGTAATGCAGCGTTCCTCAGCCCGGTGCCCTCTAGAGCTACAATTTCCATCAGCCAATGGCCATGCTGGCTGGGGAACGATGGGAGTTGTAGTCCAACACATCTGGAAGGCCCCAGGTTTAGGCTTCTACCTCTTAACTCATATATTTAAAATGGGTCTTTGGGCCAACATGTGCCTTCTCATCAGGCTGAACATTTACAAGTAAGACCATTGTTTGGAAATCAAATAATACTTGTTTTTTGGGTTGCAGGTAGTGGTTTCCTTCCAAGGAAACAAGCATATTCAGTAACAGCTATGAAGTGCACAGGACCTTCGGAGAGCCAGAAACTTGCCTTGGCATTGGAGCATGCCCTAGCAAGAGAGGCGAAGATTTGGAAGGTGCCAGTCTTCCATGATTTCACTTTGAAGGTATGCTCTTCTAGGTTTCATATGAAAGGACTACCTATGACGTATGCAGTCTGAGACCCACATGCATATGAGAATTACGCCCTGCTAGACTTGTGTTTCCCAACCTTAAGACTGGTAATTATTAGGCCATCACATGCACCCACACATTCTTTCCACATGCTGCTAGTGTGTACTTAGTAATGTTTTACATAGAACAGAGTCTTTCTCAAGGCTGAGCCTGGTGAAAATGAAGAACTCTGTTCTTAATTTCTTTAGTTACACCTGCCTGTCATTCTCTTCTTCTTGTGAGGAGAAGAGGCCAGGGGTTTGTTTGTCTGAAACATCTCTTCCTAGAAATGAGTATTATGTCCCCATTACATTCAGCAATTATAAGCTGGAGCAAAATTTCATGTGCTTTTATTGGCCATATGCCTAAAAAATGTATGCAGCACCTAAGAATTTGAAATCCATCTCCATCCTCACTCATAACAATGATCTTTAAACTCTGGGACATCCCAAATGATTGTTTCATTAGCTTTAACTCCATTTTTCCATTTTAGGGCACAGACATCTCTCCACTGTATTATGAGAAAGCAGTTGCGTGGATTGGAGAATTAAGCTCCTGCTTTCAGTTTTGCTCTGAAACATTTGCCTTAGCTATCAGCTTTCTGAATCGGTTGCTGGCATCAGTAAAGGTGAGGAACCTGGGCTCCTCTCTGTTGTTTTTTAAATTAACAATAAAAGAGTAATGGAGATTTCACTTGGCTGAAGCATGCACACACATGTCATCTCTGGGCTGAGATCTAGACTTAGAGCACAATCATAGGCGTGCCTATTCAAACATAAGTCTCACGGAGTTCAATGGGTTGGATCCAGGATTTGCCTTCTGTGAGAGGCAGGAGCCTTCTGCTGCCCAATTTTGGAGGATCCTCACTCCTCCATACAGCATGGCCCATTCAGCAGTGTCTCTAGCTGTGGCAAGGAGGGAGTGGGGAAGTTCACTTTCACCAGTGCAGTTGATCCAGCTTAAATCTAGATCCAACCCTGTGAGACTTACAGCCTCACAGTGCTATCCCATACATATCTCTGCTCAGAAATAAGACCTACAGTGTTCAATACCTAGAAAGTGTGCATAGGATTGCAACCTTCATTAGCTGAATTTGGGTCCCATTGAGATCAATGAGAAAAGTTGAGAGGTCAGAAACAGAGATCCGAGTTCAGAAGGGAGAGTCACCCCCTCCCTTCGCAACCAGCGTGGAGAGAACCGTGCCCTCGAAGAGGGGCAAAGGGGATGTTCTGGTGGGAGGGGAGGAGACCAGAAGGAGCAGGGTATAATTTATCTTGAGCCTCCTCTAGCCTCCATTCCTTCCCCTCCAAAGCACCTTTGCTAGACAGGCTGAAAGATTGCCCTCACCACTCTTCCTACCCTGCTGGCTTCAGCCAAGCAGGATATAGGAATCTCGGAAGCCTCCGAATTCAGGGGCTTCCAAGTAGTGAGATGCAACCCATAGGATTGCACCCTAAGTCATGAATTAATTCAGTGCAAATAACCGTATGCTGTAATTATATGGTTGAGAAGATCCCTAAGGCTTAGGGTGGAGATGTACTCCACTCCCACTCGCAAACATTTGAAAGTGTAATGAAGCAAAGCATATGCTTTCATATGATAGAATGTGCCACTGTTTTGCAATTGGATATACATTGCCGTGTTCATAAAGTAGGGACATGGGAGAATGCCTCAGGTGAATCTTTGGAAGAAGATGGTTGGCTTTATATCATCACCTCTTTTGCCATCTTATCAATCAACACAAACATAAAGGAAGCACAATGCAAAGGTCAACAAATGGTACATTTCACTGAATGCATCCAAAGTATAGTGAGTCACCTTTACTGGGGATGTCCAATGGTGCTGGAATTCTGGAACATAGTTGGCGAATACTGTCAAGAATTTCTCCACATCAGACTTCTTGTAATTCCTAAAGCTTTGCTTCTTCATCATTCTGAATCTAATGACCTCAGATTCATGCAATACGACCTTGAAAAGTAATTCTATGCAGCAGCAAAGTTGAGAATAACATGTAATCGATTGATAAAATTCCCAGAGTTCATGATTATGTACAAACTTACTCAGCAAGTGCAAATAAGGAATTTGAATTTTTTTAAAAAAATGTTATGGCAGCATGGGATTGGATCTAGGATTGTTGTTCTGCCAGTGTGGAAGGACTTAAGGTGTCCTCTCCTGCCTCCTGCACTCCCTGTGTGAATTCTGGAGATGTGGAGGGTGCAGGGGCGCTACAGGAGGGAGGAGAGGATGCAGAAGTTCTATTCCGCCAGTGGTATCCAGTGGCGGAACAATGATTCTGGATCCAAGCCATGGCTTACATTTGTGTCCTATATGGAAGTCCTTCAACCTTTTGAACACATTCCAATTCAATATAAATGCATTCTTTCCACCCACCCTCACCCTGATATGATTTGGCTATGTAACTTGCACTTCCAAACTCACTCAATAGTTAGTGAGCTTCACCTTGTAGGCTGTCTTACTCCAATTGTCCCCACAAGCTTCCTCATGATGATATACTAAGAACAGTGAACAGTAGCCCTATCTAGCTGTTCTATCCCTCATGCGATTAGAATTACATGAGGGTTAGAACTGGGGTGTGCTTGCTGGTCCTGTCCTCTCTGCAGTTCCCTGTTGCTGAATGCCCACATTCCAATTCCTGGTAGGTCCCTCTTATTACTTCCTGCACTAGAGTGAACTAGCTCAGAAGCGTGAACTGTAATATTTCTTTATATAGTTTTCAGTAGTTCTTTTCCCACTTGAATCCATCCTTCATTCCTGTCTTCCCCCCCCCCTTGTCCCCCTCTCTTTCAGGCACAGTTAAAATACCTACAATGCATCGCAATAGCTTGTCTGGTGCTTGCTGCAAAAATCAATGAAGAAGATGAGGTATGTTTGGTTTTCAATATGCTAAGCTAACAGAGGGATCCGTCTTACAGTAAGAGGGACATAACCCTGCTGTTATAAATGGCGTAACCCATTGTGGAAGTCTGTGGGGTTACAGGGCATCCTTTGCAAGAGGAGTGGGGCTCATCTGTCTCCACTCGGCTGCTTGTCAGTTGCAATCCCATTATAGTCACTTAGGTCAATGTATCAGGTGTGTTGGGTTACACCGACAGAGTTGTCACCAAATAGGAGGCAAGCAATTTATCAGGTCAGATGGTAAACATCACAGGAAAGAAAAAAGCTGGTTTATATTGAAGCCATGGACTCTGCATTTAGCAATTTCAGTGCTATGATGGCTTGAACATAAGAAGCTGCCTTATACTGAGTCAGACCATTGATCCATCTAACCCAATATTGTTGACATGAATGGCAGTGGCTCTTCAGAGTTTCAGGCAGGATTTTATACCTAGTTCTATTTGAAGAAAGCATCATTGAGCAGTGGCCCCATCTAAGACTGCAGGGACGAAGAAAACAAATGAAGGTTTATCCTCCATCTTTGAAAATGAAACAACTGCATTTTATATTTGCAAAAATGGCAGATCAGCTAAGTATACTGAGCCTAATTTGAATGTCTGCTACCTCCTCCCACATTCCATCTTAAGGCTGTGGCACAATGCAGACTCTGAGGCTTCAATATCATCCACTTTGGATGGATTTGGCTGATCAGCAGGGGAAACAACTCAGCATTGGTTGTTTTCTCCGCCCCCACATGTGCTGATCACACAACCGGGATTATGTGAATTACCCCACACTGTGGGTTTTCGTGTCATCCGAACCAGGTGTGCAATGCAGGCGTAATGACTTTTCACCCATCCTAGCAGCCACGACTTGCAGTATGGGTTGTAGGGTGGGTGAAAAGTCACTATTGCCTGTGCCGGGTTCAGACAATACAGTGCAGGTAATTAGGATAATCCCAGTTGCGGGGGCTCAGGGGAACCACTGATGCTGCGATATTTCCCCTGCTGATTGTCTGAACCCAGCCTTTCACTCCCTGCCCACCACCTGCTTTGTTTACCATCTTCCCTGAAGAATTATGGAAAGAATTATGTGATATTATGGTTGGCCTACTAAAAGTATTACCCTGATATGGGTTGGGGGGGGGGGGGAGGAGAGATTTCTTATGGGTAGCAAGATTACCTTTGCTGTTTGCCTGATGTAGTAGACTCTCCAGTGGTTTCAACAAAACAGGAAAATATTCCAAACCCCTTAAGTTTTAATATAGTGTTCCTTACGTTAATATATACTGGTAATTGTTCTGATTGTCTTTTGCTTTAGGCAGCCTGTAAATATTAAATACTTTGAAAGAATTGTTGTCAATATTATTATTTTTACTCTTGTTTATTGTCACCAGTGTACCCAACCTAGCTGTGTTGTTTTTGACTCTCCAGTGGTGAAAGGACTCTTAAGAATGGTGTCTAGACTTGCCATAGTCTGCCTGTGCCATATACTCACCCACTCCATTTCCCATTGTGTCTTGTTGCTTTGCTGCATTTGTTGGTGGATGGTGATCCCTGATGCAGTAGTATTGTTCCAACAGGATACCCTATTGTTCAGTCAATCAGCCTGTGAAATAACAGCTTCCTTTCTTAAAGCATTATGTGTTAGTGTCCAGATTTGATATTGTGGCATGCAGATGTGGTCAGTGTGGAAGCAAGAATGCAATTGGGCAACAGGCATCTAGTGAAAACTGTCATATAAAGATCAGGAGTGGACTTCATCCAAATTATCAAGGATCTTAACTAGGTCTTTATTTGGTGTATAGATAAGATGGTGTATATAGGTTTAGAAAAAAAACAGCTAGCTATAGCTTCAAGAACACAAAATAAAACAGTTGAGGACAAGTTTTTCTTTTCGCCCTTATCCTCAATGTGGATTACCTCAGTGAAGTTAGTCTTACCCATAAGGAAATTCAATACAGGGGCAAATTAGATTTATTAAAACCTGAGGATATTATCCTTTAATAAATAGCCTTGGATTTTTAATTTCAGAGAGGAATTATTTCAAGGACCACTTAGTTGTTACTCAGGTAGACAATCTAAAAGGCAACTTCATATTTCAGGTAATTGTACACACACTACCAACCACCACCATCACACAGAATTTCATAGGAATTGGTCTTCATTTATTATTTTTCCTTTTGCTTTAAAACAGATAATACCATCAGTAAAGAAGCTTGCAGTGCAGAGTGGCTGTAAATGTTCTCCAGCTGAGATTTTGAGAATGGAAAGAATTATACTTGATAAACTTCACTGGGATCTTTACACAGCAACATCAATGGATTTCTTAAACATTGTAAGCATTAAACATATTTTGTTGTTGCAAAAGTGTGGACTAGAATATATTTTTTGTATCAAATAAGACTAAAAAACAGCAATGGTGCACATACATTCCCTTCTAGTTAGCCTCACATACCACATATTCTTAGCTATCTGCAAGTCTTCTGAAGCGTATCACCATGAAATTTCATTTGAACACCCCACTATTCCAAATGGTTCAGTCTGATTTACAAATGATGTAGATTCCCATTTTGAAAGGACAACTAAAATGGACCTTTAAAAAGAGTTTACTCATACTATACCACCAGAGCTCTTTTTTGTTTGTTTGTTTAAATATACACTGTAAAAATATTTCTAACTATCTGCACTCTTAATACTTTACATAAAAAGCTTTCAGAGTTTTTGCTACATTGCACAAATAGGGCATCTCAGATCAGCTGTCTTTTTCTGTCTTTTTTGTTTTGTTTTGCCCTGTATAAACACACTTGACCCTCATTTTAGACAAAATAGATCACTCTGATCTGGCACTTAAGTCACATCTTATTTGCTAAACGTTTATAGAAAGAAAATTCCCCTTTAAGAAGTTACTATGTGCTATAGTAAGGCAAAAATCATGTGTTATGACAATGTCTCGAAGCTCATCTCTTTATGGCAAAGGGCGGATTCTTAGTCCATCCTGGCATGAGGATTTTTTGGGGATGTCCTGTCACAACCAGGATGATGAGATGGTGTTAAATCTGCTTCAAGCATTGCCAGTGATTTTTTTCACCCTCTTTTGCTTCTGTTTGCTGGCTTGAATATCACTATTTCATAATTATACAAATAAGAAGTCAAACCTTCTGAATTTACTATTGCAACAATGCAATGAATTCAGAATTAGTTACATTCAGTATAAGCTTAAACATTTCAATATTTGGCAAATACGACACAAATGATAACAGTGGTACACAAAAATAATAAAATTTAGAGGTTTCCTGCCATGAATAAGAATTAGTTTGCACTTCTGGTCAATGACATATGAAAACGTACAAAGTTCACGGTAGACTTCTGTTTTGTTTTTAATATATTTATATATATATCCAGATATATATCTTTGTGTGTTTAAATATATATATATATATATATTTATAATAGAAATAAATGTTTCTCTTCTCTCCAGTTCCATGCCATGGTGATGTTCAAGTGGCCCCATCTACTAAATGGGTTGCCTCAGAGGAATCCTTCCCGCCATGTCGCATTCTTGACCAAACAGCTACAGCACTGTATGGCATGCCACCAAGTATTGCAGTTTAAAGGCTCCACATTGGCTTTGGTGATCATCACCTTAGAGTTGGAGAGGCTGACTCCTGACTGGTTTCCTGTAATTACTGATCTGCTAAAAAAAGCACAGGTAGGAGTCAAGATGGCCTCCGCAGCACAAATCTGAGGCCAACACAAAGATTTTAAAAAGGGGGAGAAATCACAAATACTTTAAAAACCATTGCATGTTTTAAAAATGTACTTCTCAGGAGTGCTTGCATGTCTTTGTTAGGATGCAGTTTCTGCTGGGTGCAAATCTCCACGTTAGTGTAATGGGGGGGGGGGGTTAATGTCCTGATGAAGAATAGCCATTCAAAGCCCATTATTGGATTAGGTGATATTATGACATTGTGCTTAATGTAGGTCACACTTTCAAGAGTACTCAGCACTAGTGGCTGTTGAGAATTATCACAGCCCTGTCACATCACTTAGCTTTATAATCTGTTGATGTCTCATGTGACCTCATATTGGGTGGCTACCTCCAGTTCACTAAGCCAAGGTCTAAATGAAGATCTAGGGAAGCCTACAGTGGTTAGATTTGGCACCAATGCAATCCTCCAATTACCACAGAGCTGAATGGGAGCTGGCTGGGTGAGTGGGTGGAATGGACCAACTGTTCTGAAGGTCAGCATTATCAAACCACATGCATTAGGTGGGACACAATATAGCACAGAGCTTTGCACCTTGCCTTACTCTCCTGTTCCTTGTGCTCCAGTTCCTTTAGGAGACAGATCCAGCACAATTGAGGTTCTTCTGCCATGCTAAATTTTTCCTGCCTGCTTAACCTCTACAGTAACTGTTAGAACCCTCACTATAGTCTGTCCTGGCTAGGACTAATAGGGGTTGTAGGCTACATTATGCATATCCACCGCAGTAGACTTGGCTATATTGGCTTATCAAACTAGTTGAGTCAGAGATACTGGAAATAAAATGTTCCCTCTTAGCATGCTTGTAATTACACATCAGTTAAAGAATACTGATGACAGCTGATAAGAGAAAAATGGTGTTGTTATATATTGCATTACAGATTGACAGCACCCAGTTCATCCACTGTAAAGAACTTGTGGACCAGCAGCTCCTGGGCTTCCAAACATCCAATGCCGTCTATATTTTCAACCCTGCAAACCAAAACATCCAAACTCACCTGGACGAAAGGTTACCCTGCTGCTATTATTCCACAGTGAAGGAAGCAATGCAAATTAGCTCACGAGCCAGAGGTATCTGGCCAGGCCCAGCAGCTTCCACACTTTTCAGAGCCAAAGCCCATGAAGGCGACATGCAGACTGATGAATTCTATGATGGATTCAAGTACCTGTACAATGAGGATGAGATGCCAGAAGCTGGGAGGACCAGCAGGGTGGGCACTCATTATGATCAGGGGCAGGAGGAAAGTAATAGCACTTGTCCACCGTTACAGCCTGCCCCTCAGTTTAACTAGTGAGGTCTGCGTAGTGACAAGGGACCAGGTGGCTCTAAAGGCCATTTCTAGTATTTCAAAGGTTAATGCTGGGTTTTTCTCCCAAACAGTGCTTCCTGTTTCATAGCATCTAACTCTGCATCTTTTTACATGCTTCCTGCAAAACTGTATACCTTTTGTTTAAGTATGGTCACAATATAAATCAAAAGTATGCAGACCTGATCTATGAACAGCAGAAAGACAAAACCTCAGGGATCAACATTTAGCAGACTAAGCTTAGTGCTGTGCTAGAAATACAGACCAAACCCAATTCCAGGAAGAAGTGGGAACTTGCTGCATTCCCCCCTAACTGCAGAGTTTGTTTTTATTCAGACACTAACTTTGCTCTCCTGCACACGCTAAACCGTTGTGTATTAATGAGCTGTGGGCTGAGTTCTCAAGATTAGTTGTAGGGATGGTTAGGACTAATGCCATGTTAACAAACCTTCTGGCTGAGCTGCATGAGTCTATGGGCCTGACATTCTGAGGCCTGGTTTAGACACCTTTTGGTGGTGAGATGGGCTTAAGCGATAGTAAAATTGCGCCACAAGAATCGAGCTTTAGTGAACTACTCAGTCAGCTGGCTGACTTTAAAGTCAAAAACAATTGTTCAGCACACTTTAGGATAGAACCTTACTAAAGACTCTGAATCCATGGACTGTGGGATTCCCCAACACAGTCTTCCCCAACCTGGTGTCTTCCAGATGTTTTGGGCTTCAGCTCCCAACATCCTAAGCCTGTATGGCCAATGGTCAGGAATGCCGGGAGTTCTAGTCCAAAACATCTGGAGGGCATCAGGTTAGGGACAGCTGTCCTAACGTATTAACACTTTTCTTCACAATGGCGTATGCAACATCTCTGACTTCTTCATCACCAGTTCTCCACATTGAGTTCATGTCAGTAGAAAGTTGCACTTTGAAAAGAAATTGGTTGCAGGAGAAGTTATTTAAGGGTAACCTTAATAAAAAGAAAAATAGAGAGTGGAGGCAGCATTTAAAACTTATTCATATATTAACTGAAAAATGTAGTCTTGGACATTGATCCTGCAAAAATTGGGAAGTCATATCCCCCCCCCCCCCCGCACTCTCATCACTATTTTTATTCATACAACCGTAAGGTATGTAAGCTGTCTCTCTCTTAGCAGAATGGTGTGCTAAGTCAGGTGTGAATCTGGTCTGTCAGGTCAGATAGAAAAAAAGAAGCCTAGCAGACACCCAAGCATCAAGTAGGCTATTTGCATCATATGTAGTTCATCTAACCAAGTAGATGATAGTGAAGTCATCTATCACCTGGTGCTTTATTCCTCAACTCAAGAATAGGACAACCCTGGGTTGAGACATGTGACATAAGCTTGCTATCTATTTCTAATGAGTTTCATTAGAAAGGAATGGCTGTTACACAGCATCAAGGTGGGGGCTTCTGGCACTTTCCAGTTTCTATGTCATCAACAGGTGGAGATGCAACATTTTTTGCAAATGGTCTTTGAGTACGGTACTATTATTGAGGGCTTCATTTATGCCACACATCTATGGAATGGTGCAGAAATCAGCATTCTGAGAATTTGTTGCCTGTCTGTTTTAATTAAGAACCTCCGAGTCCCTATGGAGCAATGCAAACTATGCCTGCAGCAACTGTGACCTGCTCGGCTCAAATCCACAAGCCATGTACTGTGATTGTCAGTCCCCTTGCATTCGTAATCCAGAAAAATGTAATGCAGAAAAGAGCAACCGAAATGAATCAAGGTGATGGAGCAACACCCCTACAAGGAAAGGTTACAATGTCTGGGACTGTTTAGCTTAGAAAAAAGGCAAATGAGGGGAAACATGCGAGAAATGTACAAAATTATGCATGGTGTAGAGAAAGTGAAATATTACAATCTGGGTCATCCCATGAAGCTGATTGGTGGAAGATTCAGGACAGATAAGTCTTTTTTTTCACACAGTGCATAGTTAAACTATGGAATTCATTACCACAACATGTAGTGATGGCCACAAATTTGGATGGCTTTAAAAAGAGATTAAACAAATTCTATTGATGGTTACTAGTCACAATGACTGCAGAGAGCTTCGGCTATAGGGTGGTATAAAAATGCAATAAATAAATAAATAAATTGTTATCCCCAGTATCAGAGGCAGGCAGTAAGCCTCTGTATATCAGTTGCTGGGGAACACAAACAGGAACACATTCTTGCACTCATGTGGGCTTCCCATAGGCATCTGGGTTGGCCACTGTGTAAACAGAATGTTGGGTGAGATTAACACCTGATCTCATTCAGCATGGCTCTTCTTATGTTCTTATTAATCCCCATCAGGCAATAAAAGTTGTCTTACTGAAGCTCTAGCAAGGGACCATGTCTGATGTAGATAACAGTTCTATAGCTTAGAGCCTTAATTTAAACTTTTATATCTAGTGCCTCTCTATGATAGAATCAGCTGTCCTGCCTTTCCTTCAAAGAGCTCAGAGCAGCATACACAGTCCCTTCTCTGTTTATCCTCACAGCGATCCTGTGAGGCCGGTATGGCAGAGCAGTGGTTACTTGCAAAGGTCACTCAGGTAAGCTTGCGCAGCCAAATGGGGATTTGAACACAGCCTTCTCCAGTTGGCAAAATCTCTGAAGCATAGAGGGCAAAGCAGGATTTCCAGTGATCCAGGGAGGGGTTTCAGTCCCCTGGGTAACTTATTGTCTTCCTAATGACTAACAAAAGCAGAATAAGTTGTGGAAAATGAGAAAAGATATGCTTCTTTTCATCATAAATTTACACAGATCACACAATTTAGTTTTCCTTTCCTTTAAGCAGTATTCATTGTTTTAGCATATTATTTTGATGTTTTAAAAAGCATATATATACAGCCTCATCCATGGTGGGTCAAACCCTTGATTCATCAGATGAGATTTCATTGTAGGAAGCATTTCCACATTAGGGTGTTACAGCACAAATGTTCTGAATTGTGCAATTGAATTGGCTATGGCTGCATAATGCTGCAGGGTAGGACAGAGCGAAAATAGCTTAGCTGTGACTAGACCAGCCTTCCCAAGCTGGAGCCCTCCAGATGTGCTGAACTATAACTTCCATCACCCCAGCCAACATGACCAATGGTTCTGCTGGTTGGGAGCTGCAGTCCCGCACATCTGGACTGAACTAGTGCACACCACGATACTCACGAAAATTGTAGCTCAGTGGGAGTTGCAGATTTTAGCAAGCAGTTGAAAAGAAAAAGGATAGTGGGTGGGATTGCAGCTCCATTATTGCTGGATGTGCACTCTCTCTTTCTCGTTCTCTCCCTATTCTCACTTAACATAAAAATCTATAAAATGAATACACTGCAGGTTTCTCACACACATTGGCAATACTGCAGAATAGATGTATTTATCACAAGATACAAATGTATTGTGCTCATGCAAAACCGGTGGTTTCATGTTGAAAAACCATGTATCAAGTATTAAATACATCGATATGGAGATACCGGCTAGGTTTTGTACGAAATCCTTAAAGACATTTGGGCTCGTATAACTCAGTTGCGCCTTCTTTAAAAATAAATTGATTCAGAGATGGCTCAACACATTCTGGTACCGAACGCAGAAAATCTAAATACATCCACTCTGACAATAATAATAATAATAATAATAATAATAATAATAATATCATCATAATCTCAATGATTGACAAATTGCTGTCCCATGCCTCTGCAGCCTGAGGCAGGCTATTCCACCTTGCCTAACGGTAGGACTAGAAGGGCCAACAGTGCAGTGTGTGTGTATAAGATATCTGCAAAATGGTTCCAAATGTACCATGGTGAAAATATCCATGTAATGTTTAATATGAATAGGGGAACCTTTCAAAGATGCTGTGTAACATGGTAGCCATAGAAAACCATAGGTGATGTGCTGATTCTCAACCTACTGCCAGCTGGATATAGGCACACACCACTACAAATGCCCGAGAGACAAACATTTGCTGTTATTCCAAAAAACAAATCATTTGTAACCATGTATCTGTCTCCCGGCAGCTCAGATTATATATAGCAATGTTGGCTGGGAATTGTGGGGGTTGCAGTTCAACACATCTTCAGGGCACCAGGTTGAGGAAGGCTGATATGACAGACACTGAGCATGCACCCATTCAGCTTCCCCACGCAGCATTCTCAGGTAGTTCTCCTGTGGCAACCACTTGCCTGATGGTTGTGTGAAGAGTCCCCCAGAAGACCCGTGTAACAATGCCCATTTCAACAAGGGTTGTTATATATGAGGGGAAGCAGCAGTGTGAATGTTTCCAACACCCCTCACCAAACTGTGAACGTTCTGCTCAGTGCTAAAGAACTGAAAGCAGTGCCTTGGCAGCAATGCAGCTTAAGTGCTGCTCACACACAGTAAATAAGCTAGGAACACAGGAATTTAAATTATACAGCCTATTAGGCTGCAAAATCTGCTTGAGGCTTTCCATATGTCTGGATGCCTAGTGTTTATGGAAATCTTGAAACAAAAAGTTCTTGTTCTTGCTTTTCAGTTGTGGGACCAAAAGCACTGCCATTTTCTTTCATCACAAACTGTGACTTGACTGTTTGTATTTTTAATGTAGGCAAAACTTGGGTTACTTTTGTTTTATATTTTAAAAGGTGGGTCTTTCTCCTCTCTCAAATTTTTGTCATACATAAAAACCAAATTGAAATCTTTCGTCTAACTTGATTTTTGTTTTTATCATATGGACAATTTTTTTTTTACATTTGCAAACAGGAAAAGAGTAAGTATGCCTAAGGCTACAATCCAACACATACTTCCCTGG
Source organism: Anniella stebbinsi (assembly GCA_029215795.1). Taxonomy (NCBI): domain Eukaryota; kingdom Metazoa; phylum Chordata; class Lepidosauria; order Squamata; family Anniellidae; genus Anniella; species Anniella stebbinsi. The sequence continues at coordinate 84,525,189 of JARDYH010000005.1, read as the reverse complement.
GAGTAAGTCCCATTGAACTCGATGGGTCTTCCTTCTGAGTAAACTTGGATAGGATGGGGCTGGAAATTTTGCTACCAGATTTCTGCAAGTTCTCTCAATCGGACAAATTATGCCTATGTTATGTATTATTTCTTATGGATATGTGGCATCTTAAGGCATATGTGGAACGAAAGCCAGAATCAAATGGAGGAAGGGGAGGCACTAAAGATAAGAAAAGTGGATAGAGTTTCAATGAAATAGAAATGTAATAAAATAAATAGGGGCCAAGAAACAGAGTGGAAGGGGCAATAATAATCTTTCTCCTCCTCCTCCTCCTAGAATTTCTATTCCCAGTCCTGATTTTCGCTGCAAATGTGGAGGAGGGCAAATTCCACAGAACTAAATGACACACACACACACACACACGATTACCTCAAAGACAATAGTTTTCAGTGGCGACCAGCAGTTCCCAAGTTCAGCTGCAAATCCAATAACAGTTAATGACAGCCCCAGCCTTCTGAAGGGAAATTGTGTAGCATCCAGCTGTGGTTGGGGACTCAAAATCAAACCGTCAATAACTAAATGCAAAAGTGGATTTTTGATAGAATGTGATCCTATAACGCATTTCAAGCTGTATCCAGCTCTTCATTAGAGGAAAGTTCAGTTATCAAATAAAATAAGGTCTGTTTTGCCGCAAAAAGAAAAAAAAAACATTTCAGTCCCGAAATTCTAAACTCTTGAATACAAAAGTCACCCTGAAATGGTTCAGTTACATGTATTCCAGTGTTCTGTTCAGGTAACAATGGTGGAGGAGCCCTGAGTACTGTGGCAATATGAATACAGCCAGATATCCTGAGGTTCAATTAGACTCTATACCTGGGTCAGAAAACTGATTTGCATGTCAGGAGCAAATTGGACCACCACACTTGAATATATGCTCATCATATTCTAAGACCACAGGAAAATATGCATTCTCAGTATACAGCACCAATACCTTGAGATGTATGCTAAGTGGAATAAATGTTAAAAAAGAGGGAGGGGGACATGTAAGATCTCTATTGGGTGGCTGGGATTAAGAAAAGAGGCAGCTAGTCTATCAATGGCTGCTGAATACCATAATGTCTTCACAACAGGCATTTCTATAATGGAATCCAAGAGTCAGAAAGGGAGGGAATAGCCCGTTTAAATAACTAAACCTCAGCGGATTGTTAAATTTGGCAAAAGCTAGCTGGCTACTACGTTTTCAGTGGTGCAATGATAATTTTGGACTCTGAACTTAATGGTCTTACACTCCCTCTCCCTCCGACCCAAGGACAATAGCCACCCTGTTTAGATGGCAAGGTGTATTACTTCACTTGCTTCAAGATGTAGCAAGCCAACCCTGCCTCATTGGAAGCCCTCCTGGTCAGTATGCTGAGTGGGACCCAGCATATCTGTCCCACAGCCTTGCCCTGTATGCACCACAGTGCATATTAGAACACCACAGGTGAGTAGCCTCATTAAACTCTCTTCAAATTTTGCCCTACCAACAACACTTGTTAATTTTTGTTTACAGGTTTCAATCGTTTGGCAAAACTAAAAACCTCAGAACTGTACAAAATAAACCAAAGCATTTAATAACCCCTACCAACGCAGTACAACTCTACTCTCTCCTCAGCTTCTGGGCTTACACCAACAATTTTCCTTTTTAGTCTTCAATGAGTAGACAAATGTTAGGTTTACAAATTGAATGCAGAAAGTTATTTTGCTTCTTAGCCATGAATATATTTAGCTTTCACTCTCTTGGATCTTACCTTATCCTTGAACAGGGCAATATCCATGCATCAAGATCATACAAACCTTTTCACTATTTTTTTTAAAGGGAGAGGGCTATAAATTGTGTTATTTTAGGATGCTAGATAAAGAAAACCACATGTATCCCCCCCTCTCCCATTTAGTTGTCCTTTAAAAATGGTTTCACAATCAGGTTCAATTCATTATTTCCAGATAGAAAAGGATTTGGGGCATTTTGGCCATTCCTGAAAGAAGAAACAATTGCAAATACAAAAATAGAGAAAGGAATGGAAATGGGTCAAGGAGAGAAGAACAGAGGAGCCCCTCTATCAAATTAGGAACATTATTAGGAAATTATTAGTAAACGAAACAACTGACTTTCCTTCTATAGAAAAGTTCTCTGTATAGATTTACATGAGGAAACCCTCTGCAAAATATTTAGCGCTAAGAGTTATCAGAATTCCACAGAGAGATTAGGGTTATTTTAAATTGATCTTTTAAGCCCAATCTTAAATACAATTGAGTGGTTATTAGTCCCACTAAAGAAAGTTAGAAACAGCGGGACATTCCTTCATGTAGCACATTTAGGATACAGGTTACTGAACTGATCAAAGTCACATTTACAGATAAATGTATCAAGCCTCCAATTACAGTAAGTTTGAAACATCTACTTCATGGTGAACACATCCCCAAGTGTGTTCAATCTGCTACTGGGAAACTTTAGTTTGGGGTTCTTTCCCCATTTAGTAAGTTGATTAGTACTTTGGTTTTAGTGCGTCCCATGCATTTATCTCGAATTAACAGTATATAGTTGGATTATCAGAATTTCTACTTAATCAAGGAACCTGGTCAGGCAATGTTGTCCAAATCAGCTCTTGCTTAAGACTCTCTTCTGTGCAATACATTGCAAGCATAAAAAAAGTAGAAGCACCAATTAAATTTCTTCAGCATGAAGTGTTTTGGCCTTAACAAATCTTCTAATTTACATATCTTCCTGACGTTATGGAGCACGAGCTGGGAAGACTAAAGAAGCTACAGAAAGAACAAGAGAGAATCAATATTTAGCTTGCAGGTTTACTTATTTACATCAAGTGTATAGCATGAAAGCATATTCTCTACAAATGGATGCAGCATGTTCCAATTCATAGAAGCATGGAAGTCCAGTGACATGTATGGGAATGTTTCCCATCTTCCATTTAGAAACAAAGATATTGAAACCTGCAGCTAAACTTTAGTGAGATGTGTGTCCACCAACCTTTTATACAGAAGACATATAAGGTATGCAGGTAGGAATATTAAAATTTATGTTACAGGGACAGACATACCACACCACAAACTAGCCTTCTTTCAAATGCAGGAGAATTCTTTCATCAGTGACTTGCTTCCAATAATTCAAACATTAAAAAAAAAAAGAGGATAGCAAGTCAATAGAGCTCCGGATCAGGACCAGGGAAAGGTTTAAGCTTTGCTCTACCCATTTCCCCCACCCCAAACATTCCACGGAGTGGGGGGTATTAAAAAGCCTCCATTGAAATATTTTATTTTTAAAAAACAGTGGAAATGGGAGGGGGGTTAAATCTTACCTACCAGATTGGGACCACACACATCCATATGATTGTAAAGGGAAACAGCAGACTTTACTACACCAATATGATGAATAGAATGTGTAGTTTGGCCCTGTGGACAGTTTTGCAGCAGGGAACTGAGTGTGCAGAAAGGCCTGTCATAAAATCGAGACATGTGGCATTCCAGGAAGACATGTTTAACAAGCAAGACATGCTTAACAATGAGGGCATCCACATGGGTAAAATCTCTTCTCTCAAAAGATACTGATTGGTAGAGGCTCCATGCCTGATCCTTAATCAAGCCAGGACAACTTCCTTCCATTCTTAAGTGATGCATTTGACCACAAAGTACAGGTTTCGATGATGTTGGTCTGGCCACATTTCTTGCCACTGCTCAGAATATGGTGAAAGGCAGAGATGGGCAGAAAGTCAGTCTCCAGGTATTTAGGAATTCAGCTTGTAGTATTCCTGTCCACTAGCCATGCTGGGAAGGGCTTCTGGGAGCTGAAGACCAAAACACTGGCGACTTAACTTCTACCAACCCCTGATGTAAGATGAGCTCAAAAGGAAGTCAGGAGCTTCAATTCTTCCTTCTTAGTTTCCAATTTATGCTTTTTAAAGATTAATTACATGACAAAGCAAGCTTATATTCAAAGCCATTATATGTAAAGCTTGATTTAAATATATGCAAAAGGCTCAATCGGTTCTGTGATCTCTTTGGATTGTCTGCCTTCTCATGCTATGTAAGAACTACCTATCTCTTAAAGATGTAGAAGTCATGCACTAAAAACAAGTGACTCAAATATCCAAAAATGCCTCCAATAAGGCTTGAGAAGACAAGCCATGCACATAGATAGCATTGCAGTTGCATGAGTTAGAACAGGGGTGAACAGAAGGTAGATCTCCAGATGTTTTGGACTTTAACTCCCAGCATTCCTGACTATTGGTCATGCTGGTAGCAGCCACTAAGAATTCAAGTCCAAAACATCTTGAGATCTATCTTCTGCCCACCCTTAGGTTAGAACAGCCTTCCCTAACATGGTTCTTTCCAGATGTGTTGGACTCCAGCTCAGGGTATTGGCAGTTGTATTGCAGCACACCTGGATGGCATCAGGTTGGGGAAGGCTTACTTAGAGGCAATCCAACAGGTAACAGGTGAAATGGTAGCAAATGGTGGGCACTATTCATTCCAAAAGGACATCTACTGATGGTTTCTGACTTGACTTGAGCAAATTGCTCCATGTCTTTGCAATTTAGTATGGGAAAAAGTTTCAAGTCTAGAAAAAGTTCTACAAGTGGATATCCTTTTTGTAAAGCTAATCTCATTAGAGAAGCAGTTTACCAGATTACCTAGCCTAGTATTTTCACTCATCAATGCAGTTACCAGAACACAAAGCAGTTCCAGGCACAAGACCAGATTTACACTGCTTTCAGAAAAGATTGAACATTGACAGTCAGTAGGGACTCTCCGTCCTTTAAGTATCCCTATGCATCTATGACACTTTCATCAGGGAATGATGTGCTCATTCAGCCATTCCACTTCTCACAGACTTGCTATTCTGCCACTACAACTGAATGAGCCTTTTGGGGGGGGGGGGTGAGTTGGGACAGTTTAACTCTTGCAACAGAAGAATGCTGGTGCCACTATTACAAATGATTAAACTGACTGAACACTGCAATATTTCACAAGGGTGGGCTTACAACTTAGACTAGTAGGAAAACAAGATGGTATTATATACTAAGATCCAACTGTTGTGAAGGATATGTATTAAATGCAGGAATACATTCTGAACCCAACAGTCTTGAGTTCCTGTTACTCATGCTATCATTGTCCAAAGAAACGTATTTCTCAAAATAGCCTTACCTGTCTATTATAGAGATATTCCCCCCCTCCCCCCGATTTGTACTGTGAAATCTCTAAGCCCTGCATAAGTGCGTGCAACTCCCACTATAACGTGAAGCGGTCAATAGAGGGTTACAAGTGTAATCCATTAAAAATTGCTGCTATTCAACATCCACTCATTTCAGTGGACTTGTGCAAAATGCAGGCCCTTTTAAAGTGAGTAGAGGAAACAACGACAGTTGGTAGGTTATGTTTTTGATCACTTGGTCTCTAGGTTTTTCGCACTACCTGTTTTCCAGACCCTTTTATCAGGTGGTTCAGTTCTCATTTTCTGCTCTAAGCAACATAAGTCTACTTTGATATATGGAACTCAAGTAAATTCCATCTAAGCATGCTCGCTTATTTCACCTGAGCACTATCACTTCAAACAGCAGCAGGAAATCTGCCATTCTATCCCTTTAGTTCATTCTATCAACATAGGAAGGTTCTCCTTAGGTCCTCTACATCACACATTTATATTGTCAATATATTTCTTATTCACACAGTTAAAGCTAGGATTGTGATTGCTCTTGGGAAGCCAAAGTTTATATTATAATGCAACTTCCTCAAAGATTTATTGAACCAGCACACTACTCCTCAAGCATACATGGTGCACATTAGGCCAGACCATCACACTTTTACAAATACAGCAACACGTCCAGTGATAAGAAGGCTCTCATGTGCAAGCTAAACCCCACCACCTAAACCTGACCAGAAATGAAGCCTATGTCGTTTTGGAGCAAATTTGACCTTACATTTAATGCTATGTCATCTTGGCAACTCTCTCAAGCACAAAGCATTATTTGATGTACTCCAGAGTAGTGTAAAAAATGTATGAATTTCCTCTACCCTTGGAGCAAAATGATTTTAAGTTTGTAGTATAAGCCATATATTACTGAGTCACCTATTGTTAAACCCAGACAACCCTAATTCCAGGTGTTCCTGTATGTAAAATGGCTTGGCCTATTGACATCAACAACTTTATTCGCAGCCAATAGGCCAAACATCAGCAAATAGCATTTAAACATTGATACAATGTTCATTTACACTCATTAAAATTAATAATAAAAATAAAATATATAACTATCATAAAAGGGGAAGAGGTACCTAAAATCTATAAAGGCTGGCTGTTAAATATTTGAGTTCTACAGACTATTATACAATGAACAAATTTTGCCACTTGCAGAGTAAGCGTCTTGTCCTTACCCTGTAATAAAATGCTTATCAGAGTTTGCTGCCCATTCATACCTAGTTTTTTAATTATTGGGCCTAACATGGAATTTCTTATTTCTTTGTAAAAACTGCAATCTAACAGCATATGTTCAACTGTTTCCACATCCAGATCGTTACAGGGGCATCGTCTGGCTTCTAATGGAATTTTCTTATATCTCCCTTCCGTCAGTTTAGAGGGGAGAACATTGAGTCTGGCTGGTGTAAAAGCTCTCCTATATTTAGGTACAAATAGCCAGCTCAAGTATAGCATTCCATTTCTACCATTGTACTCAGTTAGGCCCAATGAGAAAGGAGAGCATGGGCCCCGAGCTTTTGTCAACTGTTCTTGAAAATCGATATCTAATATCCTTTGCCCTATCGTCCTTTTAGCAGTATCTGCATCCATAAATAGTAGATGGGATGGAGAATGTCCTAGCGAGTTAACCTTCTGTACTATTGCTTTAGTCCATGGTGATATGTAAGAATCTAATAAGGCCTGGGATACCAGGGAGCTTGGAGCCAGGCCATGGTATAATCTGAACCAGAAGTGTACAGTGTGTTTCCAGGCCAAACTGCTCAGAGAGGGCAGACCACCCTCTAGAGCAAGAGTAGTCCCAGATACACATCTGGGGACTGCAAATAGCAGTCGTAGATAAGTCGTTTGGATGCTCTCAAGTGTTCCTTTGGCCAAAGGGAACCAAACTGGGGCTCCAAAAAGAATCTGAGATACCAGTTTAGACTTAAACACTCTAATAGCTGCAGGCAAAAATTTGCTGTCATTATAAAGAAAAAAACGGCAGAGAGCCCCCATTGTTTTTTCTGCCTTGTTTTTAATATATTTATGAAGTTCCTGCCATTTGAGGTTCTCCTGAAAACAGATCCCTAGATATTTATATGAGTTAAACTGGTTAATATTATGACCACCCATAGACCACTTGAATCTTACTTTTTTCTTTGCAAAAACTAGGACTTTGGACTTTTGGTAATTGATGGTTAGATCATTATTAGTACAGTAATCTGAGAAACCATTGAGTAGTCTCCTAAGCCCCAATCTAGTCTGAGATAACAGAACCGCATCGTCCGCATAAAGAAGTATTTGGACTTTTGATTGTCCAATTCTAGGGGATTGCAGTGTTGACAATGAAGAGGGAAGATTGGCCAGGAACAAGTTGAACAGGGATGGCGCAAGAACGCAGCCCTGTCTAACGCCCTGAGAAATGACAAATTCACTGGAGAGATGGCCCTGTTTGCTACAGCGAACCTGTGCTGTGGCGTTGTGATACATGGACTGTATCAAAAATAGCAGTCTGTTGTCTATATGAAGTTGTTCCAACTTCCTCCATAATCAGGGGCGAGATATAGAGTCAAAAGCTGACCTAAGATCTATAAAACCACAGTACAATTTGGTTCCTTTTGTTGCAGTGTATTTATGGGCCAGATGGTATAAGACCAAACAATGATCGTTAGTTGAACTCCCGACTTGAAATCCGATTTGTTCCTGTCCCAAAATGTTATTTTCGCTGATCCACTTGCTAAGTTTAATATTCAAAAAACTGGCATAAATCTTGCCAACGACTGACAGCAGGCTAATGGGTCTATAATTACTCGGGTCATTTCTCGGGCCCTTCTTATAGATTGGGATCACCAATGCCTTCTGCCATGTGGTGGGAATTTGCCCTGAATTGTTAATTATTGTAAAGAGAGATGCTAGTACTGGTGCCCACCGACTTGGGTTGTTTTTTAACAGTTCTGGGATGATTCCATCTGGGCCGGGGGCTTTGCCTACCCTTAATTTTAATAATAAGTCTTCTATAAGGCATGGGTCTACATCTGGCCAGGTGGGGAAATCTGACCTTAACACTGGGGCAGAATCAGATATCGAAGCCTCATTCTGTATTGCTCTATAATGTTGTTCCCAAACGTCGGCAGAAATAAAACTCCCTGCATCACCAGTTCTGACCCTAGTTATCCCTGATACTATTTCCCAAAAGGTTCTGGTATTATTGAGACGAGGCTCCGATCAATTGGTGCCAGATCTTACGGTCTGCCTCGTACTTTTTCCGACGAAGTAATTTCTTATAGGTTCTCTTTAATTTGAAATAAGAAACTGGGATTTGTCGTTCGTTATTTTTACGATAGGCGCAATAAACAGCATAGAGTTCTCTTCTTGCTTTTATGCATTCACTATCAAACCAATTTTTATTTGAAACCCTGTGCTCTTTAGAGTTGTTAGAATTATTTTGTAGAGCAGAATTTATAACTTCAATTAGAGCATTATAAGCACCTAGGGCCAGTTCTGGGTACTGAGAGTCATGAATCCGGTTAACAAGCTCAAAATAGACATCCGACACAAACAGATGTTCAAAAGTGTTAGCAGTCTTTGGTGTCCATCTTAGTCTTTTAGGATTAACTTTTAGATGGCCACTGGTTAATAGTGGGCAACATGCTTCCAACTGGATAGAACCAGGGACTAACATAACAAGCTCTAAAGGACGGTGATCGCTTTCCAGACGATTGGCCACCGAAAAACTTCTAATAATATTTGTCTTAGATCTCTGAATTATAATATAATCTATCACACTTGAACCTTGATTTGAGGTAAAAGTGAATTCTCCCCATCTGTCATTGCTCATAGAGCCATTCAGGATAAGGAAATCATTCCTGGCAATCATCTGGAGGAGACATTGCCCTGCATAGTTAGTAATACGATCTTTGAAGTGGCGTAAGCTCCCTCCACTCAGCTCCAAGCTAGCCCCAGAATCTTTATTTGCTATCAGTGAGGGATTCGTATTCGAGCCTGTCCTTGCATTTAAATCCCCTCCCAAGATCAAATAAGCTGAGGGGAATTTAGCTATTGACTCCACAATGAAGCAGTCAGCTTTCATCCAATATTCCTGAGTCAACTCTTTGTGCAAAGATGGTGCAAAATATGCATTGAATATTATGAAGGTTAGCTTATTCGGGCTCATTTCTAAAACCAGAGCCTGAATCGAGGAGTCATGGCTCGGCAGTTTGGTAATTCTGACATTTAACAACAATGAGACTAATACAGTCAAACCCTGTCGGTTCCTGCCTTTTCCTTTAGAAGGGAGCGCAGGGAGACTAAAAGTAGCAAAACCGTCTACATATATTTCATCGCAACATCATATCTCTTGAAGTAGGACTATATCAAATTTCTCTAGGTACCTAAGGAAGCCAGGGTCTCTATTTTTTTCGCCCCACCCAGCAACGTTCCATGATAGTAAGTTTAAATTGGTAAATGTTTCATGACCGGACAGTCAGTCTATTTCAACAATGGAATCTAATAATCCTTCATTGTTGTTGAAAACGCAGCAATTGGACGGTTTAGTATTATAACTGGGGAGTCCCTTAGTTGTCTCAGTTACTCTTGAGTGGGATGATATAGAAGTTCCAGGGCTCTTGTTTCTTCCCTCTGTCTGATGGTGAGGAGACCTTGTGGAAGACTGTGCTTTAGAGATTTCGGGGCTCCGTCCCTTGTCAGTTCTGTCTTTACAGAAGTTGATCAAGACGTCGTGAGTGGACCGTGCTTCCACGGTCTCTGGTTTGGACTCTAAAATTCCTCTCAAGCAGGAAGTACGCTCCGCATGTGATGGTCGTTTGGAGCTAATCACGGAATTAGTATCCTTGGCAAATAAGCCGTCTAAGTTCTGATGTATTTGCGCATGTTGTGGTTGCTTAGAGGTGGAGGCAAGTCTAGTATCCTTATTAGATCATCTATCTGTTTCCTGCTGATGATCTTGGGGCCTGGTTTCAATCGTTGGACATGGACTGCTATTAAGATTACTGTCTGATTTGAGTTTAGAGTACAAGGTTTCTCTAAGTACTAGCAGCCTTTTTAGGATCACTTGTTGGTCCGGTGCGGGAAGATCCTCAAAGCTTTTGATTAGTTGTCTTTCCTCAGGCAGATCGTCCACATCACCTGTGTTATTACTTCCAGACTTTAGCCCACACCCTTCTTTGCTTCTGCAAAGTCCATACCATCCATCAGGGGAGCTAAGAGGAAAGGGGGGTGGTTTAGAGGAAATATCAGCACCAGTCACGGTGCTTAGTATAGGAACCTTTTGCCCCTGGATGGATAGGCTGCGTGTAATTAGTTGCATCGGCAAGGCTGTGTTTTTGAAATATCTACTGACCACCAGCCCGCTGCTCCTAAGACAATCTCTGCTGTTATATATATATATATATATATGTAGACGTTGCTATTGAATCAAAGGTTACTATTGCTCGTGCTGAGGTCTGATTATAATAAACATACTCTATTTCTTGAACCGCAGAGTTATTTAAGTAAATCCTGGCAGAGCCTTCTATAAGTGAAATAAAATGTTCAATTTGGGCTCTCTGAGACAGCATCCCTTTAGGTTTGGGATAATTTGACACAACTAGGATTCGTGGGAGTAGTTGCATCTGCCAGTGTTTTGCTCCCATGCTGGTGAATTCTTTCAGGTCTATTTTTTTTGTTTTAAAAGTTTGGGCAGTTTGTTTTTGTTTAGATAAAAGCCCCTGACCTTGGGGAGCAACCCCAGCTTTGGATGCTTCATTTTGACTGGAATCGCATATGCTCTTTACCGGCACGGCGTTTCAGCCCAGGCGCATCAACTTGCAAATCTTAGAATCGTCAAGTCACTGTTAAGTATTTTTCCATTAGAAACTTAATAAAATTGACGGAAACATGGAAAAATAAAACACAACAGAAGTCAAAATAAAATGTAACATTTAATAAAAAGAAAGAAGTACAAAGTAAATTGAAAAAGTGAACGTTTTTTTAAAAAAAACTGGTGAAACAAAAATGAGAATGACATGTGAACATTTCATGAAAGCAGTTCTATGGGTTTTCCTGTTGACGTCTTGCAAATATCATTCAATGTGATCTTCCAGGTGGAATCCTCTGCTTTGTGCTCATTACAACACACAAACTACAAAATGAATATCCAACTAAAACAGACAAGCTCTGAGAACACAAACAATATGTGGTAGTTAAGGTTCAAAGGAAAGATGCATCTTTCCGTTAGTCAAACTATATATATATATATATATATATATATATATGAACATTTGAATTGATTGTTGTGTTTTCCTGACGGTCTTACCTCACACACAAGAGGTGAATCTTCAACTTAGTTCAAGATTTAATTTAAGATTAGTGTCACATTATAACAACCAGTAACTTCTTAAATAAGAAATAATGTATAGAATTACAATATACCATTTGGTCTCATACAAAAATGTGAAGTCAAGTACTACCAAATAGGACCCCAACCATGAAAAAGATATTGGCTTCTATTGGGGAAGACTGTTACAAAAAGATTAACAAAGACTGAGGCAAAATTGAGGCCAGGATGTCTCTAAAAATGACAAAATGGTCAGCACAATGTAAAGTATATATATACACACACATACACACAGACATATATAAAATAATTAATATATTGTTACATACATTCTGAATGTCTTCATCAGAAATATATTGCCATTATGGCCATGTTTTCTACATGTTTTATCTTTTCATTATTACTACCACTTTTTCATAAACTTCCAAAAAAAGGGCAGGAACAAACTGAACTCCAAAAAGCCAATCAGAAAGAAGGTATTTGCATAGAAGATTTTGTTGGCTTTAGCAACTAGATAAATTCTCAAGCTGCACTAGTTTGCATATTGGATAAAACTCTATTCTACTGCCCTGCAGCTTCCTGCATATTAATTTTTTAGCCTTCTACGAAATCTTCGTCTCACAACGGAAAATATGGTTTGCTTTGCAACTTTAACCCATCATGTGTCAGGATTGTCATCATGTACATAAACATACATCATATTTGATCCTGTACACAGCCATTCCCCATCCCTAATATTTTGGAAGTTACCTTTTAGGAAATATATATTTAGCTTAATAGAGGCACAGCCTTTAAAAAAAGACAGTCAGATTACAATAAACTCCTGAAAAAAGTGTAACTATCCCCTATACCACCATTAGGCAGTTTGCCATTAAAAAGTACCGGTATTTTTTTTCCATGAGGTTTTTTTTCTCCTTAAAAATATCAAGTAATACTGTAACATGATTTTCAATATATTCAGACATCGGCCTTAAGTGAACAAAGCAACTTAAGACAATATTTCAATATCCAAAAACTTTGAGAGGGTGCGCAAGACAAAGAACCTCAGGCCCACAATACAACCAAATGCTACTTCTGGGAAGACAAGAAAAATGCCTTTCATGTTTTAAAAATAAAATATAGGTTATGCTACAGCACTGAAGGGAATTTAATTGGAAGGCTAAAATGCTTCCAGAGCAAAAAGATCTGTGAACAGTTGCTAACATTACATGGAGGCAGGGGTTAAAGCCAACAACAACCCAAAAGCATGACCTCTGGGGATCATGGCTGCCTTCTTGTGGGTGAGTGATGCATTCCACTTTGCACTCTATAGGAGAAAGAATTGGTGACAGACACTCAATGCTCCTTTCACGCTTCTAACAGCTAGCAGTGCATATGGTTTTTTGTTACAGTTTCTTATAGAAAGAAGAGACTGTGTTCTTCAAAGGCATTAGTGCAAGCTCAGATATAACCTGGTCAAAATCTGTTCTGCTGCCCTGCAGCCTCGTTAATATAATTAGTCAGGTCATGCAACTGATTTTCCCAACGTAAGGAGATCTTTTGCTATGGAGGACCCTGAACTTGCCAATGCCCTTTTTGAATTCTAACTCATGAACATATCCAATATGTATTGAAGAGTGAGCAATCTTGCAAAATCCCAGGATTGCTTGTTTAGTAAAAGTAAGTTGGAGACCTTTCACAGGCCCACTTTTCAAATGCATCTTTTCTCAAAGCATGGGGCAAAAAAGGTGAATTTGGAACAGCAAGTTATGTCAATTTACCTTTTTACCTTTTCATTTAGCCAACAGTCTAAAGGGACTTTTAAATTTGGTCAGATAACCACCCCAATCATGCATGTATCTATGTGCTCAATTAAGAATGTAAATCAGTACTAAGGCATGATCTTAAGAAATTTTCAGATCTAAGTGTTTGCAGATTACTTTAGTTGACTGTCTAATTTGTAAGTATATGGAGCTCTTGCTATCAATGCTAGTCCCACCAATTGTCTCACCTCCATTATTGACAGTAGCTTCTATTAGCTACTGAAATACTCAAATCTTGTGTACTTTTTCAGTATTTTTAAGACAGCCAAAATCGACAAGTTAAAAAAATGGCAGCAGTACAAAAGGCAGAAGCACCATCCTTGAAATAGTGGAGACTGATGCTGTTTGTTTGTTTTAAACTGCAATTGTCTACTTCCTACGTTTGATTAGGGTGGTGTTATTTTTTATTTTTTAAAAAAAATAGATTTGAGGATGAAACATCTACTTGGACAGGAGCATACTCCAGTGAAAGAAAAGGAATTGCATGTCTCTCCCATAGCATACAGTGAACACGAGCCCTCTTAAAATCCCTGTTTAATAAGGTTGCATTTCAGCAACAGAAAAGCTAAATGTCAACATATTATTTTTATATTACTACTACATATTACACACAACATACAAGATGTTTAAGGGATTTGTTTAAATAACACACTAGTGTTTAGGTGTGCAAGTTATGAAGATAAGAGCGTTTCCTTCAAATATGAAATTTAAAGTGTCACCTCAAACTCTTAACACATTCAATTTACAAATGTTGACCAAAAATAAAATAAAATAGCTTCCTAATAGCAAATTTTATACTGAACTCCTTAGTCTAGATTTCATTTTTTAACATTTATTAGTTAAATTTAGGGCCTGTTTATAAATAGATGGTGATTCAATGGGTTTAAAACAAATTAAACACCAGACATTTCAGAACGAGACATACAAAGCACTTCACACAGGGAATCTGGAAAGTACCTTTTCTAAACAATGTTAACATCCCACATGGTCACAATCCATTCCCTGAAAAAGGCAGAAGATGGTCAATTTGTCTCTCATGTTGTTTCCCTTGCACAAATGGTATGACAGAAGGATTCACAGGGTGGAAAAGCAAGCAACTAAAACGTATGAATGTACAGAGTCTTTTCCCCGGTATGTAAGTCTGCGTGTGAGATTAACTGAAACAAAAACATAAAAAGCACGAATTAAACTATAGAAATTAAATGTAATGAAATCATAGAACATAAGAACAAATCAGGTTAAAAAGGCAATGTGACCCTTTGGGACATAGTATGTGATCAAAACTAAATGATGTATTTCAAAAAATTCCTTTTTATGATCTCTGGTAGCAGGCCTGGGCTCTGCCTGAGACCTTGGAACAACTGTGGCTGAAAATGCCATTCTGGACAGGATATTGTGATTCAGTACATGGCAGCTCATTATGACTGAAGTCTTGGTAAAAACAACAGTTACATTGTCACTGGATGCTGTTCATACATTAGCCAATTCCACTGAAACACTGTGCTTAAATATTGTTCACCAAAGCTACTGAACTAAAAACCGAAATAGTTACTCCCAACATTTGGTATTAACTAATAATGTTAATTGGAGATCTGTCAACAGGAGATCCCCATATTAAGCTTAAACATAATCTCAGATCATCACTATTCATAATTTGTGGAAGACCATAAATGCTGAAACTTAACATATGAGTCAAGACCAGAGAAATGACTTGAGTGTGTCAAGATATAAGCCTCTGCAGCAATCTTGAGGTCTGATTGTCTTATTTCACTAATTTAGATGTGTTGTAAGGGATGGAAAATTTCTCTAAGAACAGCTGCCACCTAATGGACCAGGTTACTGCTGCCTAGAGTAAGCATGTAGGGGAAAAGTGGATTGCACTGTGTATCTGTTTTTGTGTATTTTATTGCTGTAAGCCGCCTTGGGAGGACTTCTGCCGGGAAAGATGGAGGCAAAAAATGTATTAAATTAAATTAAAGTAACACTTGACTATTCTAACATGGAAACACACCATTACACATACCCATTCAATGCTGCTAACTTTTCCATAGAACTAATGTTCATGCGAAGATGCAGGGAATAATTACATCAGACATGGCCAACTATCGACCTACAGCTACAACTTTGCTGAAATTCATATCTTCAGACATCCCACAATGAAAAAAAAAAATTTGTAATAAAGTACCCACTAAATTTTGCTTTCTGTACTCCCAACATTAATGTTATCTTGATTACTAGCTAAAGTTAACAGCTGCCCAGATTCCAGTGGTATGCCAGCTCAGTTAAATTTGAAAAAAAAATCCATGTTTCATTTACAGTCTTTTACTGTAGCTTCCTTTTGTTGCTTCCATACACCCCAGCCCAATTTCTATCCATATTTTAATGACATCAGTTATTAAAATTACATCTTCAGCTAGGCTGTCAAATAATAAAAATATACTATGCCCATCTCATAATTAAGGCAGATGAAAAACGGAACATTCTATCATCTATATAGATGTTGGACAGCTCTACAACTGGATAGTTCATACTAATCTGTCAAGTTCATAACATTTGCACAATTGCTTATTATATTTCTGAATATAAAATAAATTCTCATTATTTAAAAAAACAGGAAAGAATATTAAGCACATAAAGACCACTAGAGCACTTCCACTTCAGTTAAGTAATTAATTCAATACTACTAATATGTGCTGGGATAAACACTATTTAACTTGCTAATATTTCATAATGCACTTTAAATATCCTTGGTAACTTAGAAATTCATTGGCTGTACAAGCTCATGTAACCTTGCTTCAGGTGAGTGGCCACAGCTCAGTGGTAGAGTACCTGTTTTAAATGCAAAGATCCCAAGTTTAATCCCTGGCTTTCCAGGTAGGCTGGGAAAGATTCCTGCCTGAAACCCCGGAGAGCCATTACCAGCCAGTGTCTACAATACTGGGCTAGAGGGACCAGTAGTGTGACTTTGTATGAGGCAGTTTCCTAACTTTCCCCTATAGGAATTCTTCCAATTTTGTACCATCCCTGAGCTCTTACACACTGCATTGTTTCAGCTATTCCAATTCAGGGCTGTAGCTGCAGAGACAATAGTTTGCTGACACCAAACAACTAACCAAAGGACCACCTCCTACATTAATTATTAGGAGAAAGCAATTCCTCCCAAGGCCCAGGATGCATGGATTAGGTCTGAACAGTGAAGAACTATTAACAGACCAGGAATCAGGCCCCCCTTCTGCCTCACTGCTGACAGATATATTGTTCTTCTCAATGTGCCTCATCATACAACAGCATAAGGACTTTGCAGGACAAGTTATTTGTTGTTTAGGAGCTAAAAGGTAGGTGTTCCACCATGGTATTGGCAAGACAACAACGTATGCTATGGAGGTTCTAGCACACTCAGAGCAGGAAAATACCACCATTAATTTTCAATGGTGGAACTTCATGGTCTTCAAACAATCTTGGGTAGAAAGAAGCAAACCATGAAGCTATGTATTCAACCGTCAACTTGAAATATGCTGCTGCTAACCCTTGCCTTGTAGTCCCTCCATTAATAGCACTATCATGAATGGTTAAGAAATATAAGATCTGAATCTCCTTGAGCATTAATATTTTAATTTAAGGAATATAAAATATTATGTGTAGCAATGGAATAGTCTGATTTTTATTCTAACCCCCTTCCCATTCTTAATGGCTCAACTAGAAACAGAAGCTCTAAAGATTAGTGACCAGTAGGGCACACTGAAAAAACAGTTGCTTTTAGCAGTTGATTCATCACAAACAAAACATATTTATTTGTATATTGAAGACTTATTTTTATGGCATTCTATGACACAAGATGCGATGTAGCCACTGGCTTGGGACCAAAACAGACATTACTTTAAATCTATGTCTAGCAGCTATGCAATTTTACTCTAGAATAAGTGCACGGGGCAGATCTAGACTGAGACCCTAACATGGGGGTAGGGGGGATTCTAAGGTCTGGGGTTGGATCCAGCATTGTGGATCCACCACCAGAACAATACTGCTGGCAGAACAGGGCAGGATCTACACTACTGCTTTATAATCATAATGAAGTGCACTAACAACTGTTGGGGCCCATGACACATTCCACACACTGTTTTCAAACTGCTTTCATAGTGTTATATCCTGCTTGGTGTAGAACTGGCCCAGAACTTCTGCATCCTCTCCTTCACAATCCCTGCATCCTCCAAATCCCCTCCAGAGGGATGGGGGCCTTCTGGCAGAACCACAATGCTGTATCCAACCCCTGAATTGCCCCCCTTGGTCCGAGAGCAAAAATGAAGGGGAAAAAGGTGTAGCTGCTAAACACAGATTGTTTGGCCCTTAGATGGTTTTACAAGAGGATCAGACAAATCCACAGCTATTAGAGATCCACTGCCTCTAAATATGGAAGTTCTGTTTTAGTTATCATGCTGGTTGGAGGAAAACGTCAGATGGTGGCTTTCATTATGACCTCTTTGTGGGTTGCTCAGGGGCATGTGGCTGGCAACTGTTTGACTCAACAGACCACTGACCTGATCCAATAACTTCTCATGCTCATAAGGAGAAGTTAAATCCCAGTGGTATAAAACCTGCTTTGCAGGAGGAAAGTTTATCTCTAGTTAAAAATATTTTGCATGGCATTGTTTGGGAACATCTCTGCTGAAGACCCTGGACAGCTACCAGTCAGAGTAAATAGTAATGGGTTAGATGGGCCAAAAGTCTGACTCAATAAGGCACCTACATAAGTTTGTACGTATATTACACATTTTTCAATAAAACAGGTAAAGCTATATGGAGCACAGACCTACTCTAACTACCGATGTGAGTCAAGAACATGTGGAATATACCCAATTTGCTGGACCCTGCTCTTCAGTATGGAATAAAAATCCTATGGAATAAAAATCCCAGCAACTGCTGGGGAGGCTTAATGGTTAAACACTGCAGAACACAGCACTGCTTTGTCAATATAAAACTTCCTTATTTTACTTCCATGGTAACCAGCAGACACAGCATTCCATTAAAACTAAAGATGCTAGGAAAAGCGAGGCGACCCTGGGGCAGTCACTAGCACTAACTGCACCACCTTCAAAATTCTGAGATGATACAAGCCTTTCCCCCTTTCTAATCTCTGGAACGGTTGCAAAGCCAAGGCTAACAGTTATGCAGGACCACCTTGGCTTTGGCTATTGGTTTTGAGGCAGTTCTGAGAGAGAAATGGGTGCTGCTTTATAATTCTGGCAATTAATCTAAACCTCCTACCAAAGGATTCATTTATTTATTTTTAGTTGTGGTATTTATATGCTGCGAAATACAATAGCTAAGCGGTTGCAATATTTTTATATGACTAAGTGTTGTACAGCCAAGTCATTTTATGTGCCTAGGATCTTGGCTGGCTGGGGCATGCTGGGAGTTGCAGAACATTTTTCTGTCTAAACATGCATAGGGCTGCCCCCTACGTGTACCTTGGCAAAGATGGAAACAAAGTGACGTTCAGATCAGGCTGCTTACTTTTTCTTGTCCTTATCTTTCTTCAGCGGCTGCTGTGAAGTGGCTTGCAGAGACTGACACTGCAGCGTTTCAACTGCCACCTTCCGCCTGTTGAAGGCGTTCATCTCCTCCTCCAGCTCTCTTCTCTTCTCCTCCACCTTCCTCTTCTCTTCCTGATGTATCCTCTTTAGATGTTCAAACTTCTCATGCAGCTGGCAGCGGGAAAGGAAGAAATTCAGTTAAAGGGGCTTTCTACCTGACATGAGTAGCCTAAAGCATCCTGGCCTAAAGTAGGGGTCTACCGCCCAAGGAAGAGTGTCCCACAGGAACTCAAAGGGGTGTGTGATTTAAATGTTACTGAGCAACACTGGTGCCACCTCTGTAGGGCTGGAGCAGCAAGAACGTCCAAAGCCCAGTGGAAGAGACTAAATGCCACCACCCTTGTCTCTACTGAAGCTTTAAGAACTACATGAGAAAGAGAGAGTGGAGCATGGGAGATATCAGCTCTTGCAGGCTGTAAGAAATCTGGTTGCCATATCTTGCACTTGGTACTTTTTGGGGTAGATGTCTGCAGGATGCGTTGTTTGTTAATGTCTCACGGCATTGGAAAGAGTTGATGTATTTGAGTCTGTCTTACGTTTTACTGATAAGTAACAACGATTTCTGTTGTTGGGGCTGTTCACACTTCACAGCAGGGACAGGTGGGTGTGCTGCCTGCACCATGGCTGCCGCTTCTGCTTTACAGCACAACCCATGGTGTTGTGTGAAATAATCCTTGATGGGTTGGTGTGCCATGCAAGTCTGGGCAACCTTTGGGTTTGTTGTTTTTAATTTTTTGAAACAAAGCACAATAGCAACCAATGGGTTGTTTTACAAATGATGGGATACCCAACCCAGCATGGGAAGAGGGCAACAGGCAGTAAATTGCTAGGCAAGAGCAGTAGAAATCCCTGCCACTCCTGCTGAGCACAACCACGATTGCTCTTCGCAATTGGGGCCAAGCCGCTTTCAGTGGCCCTTCCCCCTTGCCAATGACAGCACCTCCAACTGTGCCGGGGGCTATCACTGTGCCAGGAAGATATCACTGGCCCCGCTTCCCCCATCCCTACTTGCAGCCCCCCCTTTTTAACCACTGTTATGCTCTAGCGATATTGCGGCTGTCTAAAATAGAGAGGCTTGACTCAGCAAGGTTATCCACAGGGTTCAAGGGCTTCCCTTGAATCTTGGGGTGCCCTTCTCCAAATACCACTTGCCCAGCAACTGTTTTTCAATTTATCTTTTTTTAAAGATTTCTTCAACTTGCTCTATCGCAATTCCGCTGGAGCTACTGACAGCATATGGGGACATTGTGTTCCTGCTAAATTCCCTCACTACTACTAGTAATTGTAGTAGATGAAGGTGTCTATTAATGACTACTGCGCAGAATGACTATTTACTTCAGTGTAGTGCCAGAGGCACTATGCCTGTCTGCACCAGTTGCTGGGGAAATAGTGCTAGTGCGGCTGCTGGTGATGGCGGATTGAGGAGGAAGCTATTAATGCATTGGTGGGATTTTAAATGGCTAAACCTTGAGCAAATGACATGATACTTGGTATGCACATTCCTCTTCCACATGATGCAGGACCAAAAAAATGCAATTCCTTATTTTTTAAGGAATTGATGGGCTGGACCCAAAAACACAAAATGGCGTGGTGGGATTTAAAGTATCCAAACCTTGGGCAAATGACACGTTCGCAAAGCAACCCCCAGCATGTGCTTAGTCACGCGTCGTGGGTTGGTGTGTCGTACGAACATGCCCATTGAGTGGATCTTATGAAATTATGAAGTCAAACATGAAAATCAAAAGACTGATTTTCCAAACAAAAAAGGTCTACACTTTATAAATCAAAATTCACACAAAAATTACTTCGGCGTACCAATTCAGTATACTTTTTAATGATTCACAAAATTGTAGTTTACTTTTGCCATACTTAATTCCCAAATTCTTAACTAGTTGGACTGACGTTCCCATTTTTTTTTCAGCAGCGAATATCCTATTAATGGCTTTTCCCCCCAAGCTTTCAGATGGATTTGGCAGTCTACTTTTGGTGACAAAATGCTGGATTAGCTAGGCCTGAGTCTGTTCCAGCAAAGTAGTTCTCCCTTTCTTGGCTCTTTAGCATTGGAATTCATAACTTATAGCATATTACTCACAGGTGTACATACAGACAATACTTCCTAGCACATGAATCTGTGGTCCAGATTCATTCTCTGCCATACTCACATCTCTCTCCTTTTCTTTCAGTTCCGACTCAGTCTCTTTGACCTTGTTTACAAACATTTGTCTCATTTCTTCCTCTTTCTTCTGCAATTCGCAAAGGAACTCTTTTCGTTTGGTCTCATATGTTTCTTGAAGGCTGGTTGAAAATACAACACACATAAACCCAAATTATGATGACACAGAGAAAGTTTATAAACAGCTGTAAAGATATGCCTGCGTACACTTGTTTGCAATGGGTGTGAACATGTCAAGAGGGAAATACCTCGGATTGGCAGTGACAGAGAAGATGAGAATTAAAACATGTCCTGTTAATCTTATAATGCTCGCAACCCCCCACCCCCCCACCCCCGATATTCCAACCTCCACACATCTGTGCAGGTATACCTGTGGAAAGAAATGACAAAGGGATGCTCTTTCACCTGAATGGCTGGTTGTCAGGATCAGTATCTTTGAACCCCATTTCTTCCAGCTTACACCGCCTGTAGAGCTCATAGTGGCGAGCGTGAGTTTGTTCCCGAAGATCTTCCATGTTGACACGGATCAGCATTTCTCGCAGCTTCACAAAGTCACAGTGGCTTTCATTTTCAACTGATTAAAACAAAGAGAAGGATCGTAACCAATGTTTAAAAAATGGTTACTACGTAACTAGTCTCAAAACCCTGGTATCTCTTTTGCTGGAGTAACATCCAAAGTAGAATGAAAACAGTGCTTCCTTTGGTAACAGGATCACAGCTTCACCCAGCAGGATTAGCAAATTTTATAGTGCAATCTGAGTAAACATGCATAGGATATCACACACCATGGGACTGACTCCATAGCAACTGTGTTTAGGATTGCAGCCTACGGTTAAATTCTTATTGCTATATTATAATATATAGTTCATATTTATCATAGTGTTCTTTTGCTGCTACTTTTAGGCTTGTTTACATGGAAATTAAGTTTTGATTTGTAAAAATAAATTGCTTTATATTTTTGTATTCTAACTGACTGAAATGTTATTTATACTTTTTTAATGCTTTAATTGGGGATCATTCTGAGTGCAAGTTTTTTGTTGGAAAAGTGGCTTCTAGATATGTTCCTTGTGAAAGACTGTTCAAGTAACATATAACTATGACATTCTCTGGAATTCAAGTCCAGCTGAAATTGGCCACAAAAGCATGTGTCAGTTAACCCATTGCTTGCAATGGCTGCATGACCAGGAAACGTTCCCTAATGGCCACAGCACTGTGGAAGAGGCCCAGCTTCTGACTTACCTTGTACCACACCCCATGGATATTGCCGAGCTCTCACCATTTTATTTCCAACCTTTACCTCTTCTGTGCTTCCCACAACAGCAAAGGGTAGATGAGCCTAAAACGACACAACACCATGGAATTCCATGCAAAAGAAAAAACTTCAGCTGTTGGTCTCATACAGCAGTTCATTTTCTCCTCTCTTAGTCTCAGTTGACTCTTCAACTCAGTTTCCTTAGGGCCAAACCATATGTTGTGTGAATTACATATTGTGTTCCTGACTGCTCTTGTTTTCTTACTCAAAAGTGTGTGTCACTCCAATTTGAATTGGAATCACCATGCACCAGAAGGAGAGGATTAAACCTCTATACACACACACACCACAGGGTGTGTTTGGATGATCATACAGGGGGAAGAAACCGTTGTGGCTTCTCCCCCCCACACCACATGTGCTGCCATTTTCATAATCCTTCGCGATGCAGCAGGGGTTGACACGTCATCTGAACCCAGTGTGTGGTGTGTTGGGAGTGGCTTTGTACTCACCCTGCAACCCCCCACTGTGCCTCACACCGGGTTCGAAATAACATACCAACCTGCATTGCATCACAGGAGATTATGCAAATAGTGGTCGCAGGGGGAGAAGTCATGATCAGTTCATTCTCCATGTGAACGTCTGAACTCAAGCATTCTCTTTGCTTCTTAAAACCTCCCTCCCTGAGTGGGGAAAGTTTTTTTTTGTTTTTAGCCAGTGGAGGTTTTTTTCTACAGCTTATTCAAGCATGTGAAGAGTTAACTCAGACATCCCTTCAATCCGAAGCTGCAGGCATTAGTATGATTCTGGATAGCACTAAAAATTCAGTCCCCACACCAAAGATGGTTGAAGTCTATGAAGGGGGAAGTTCCATATTACCACATTTTATCCAAGGTGTGGCTTGTCTGGGTTTGCTGCCTGATGCAAGTGCTGTCTGCTATGATGAAGTATACCATATTGCATGCAGCCTTCCCCCATTGACTCCAATCAGCCCCAACCAACATGGCTAATCATCAGGAATGCTGGGAGGTGTACTCTGAAACATCTGGAAGGCAGCAGGTTGGGGATGGCTGCCATATTGCAAGTTTAAGTAAGGGACACAAAATGTGTCAGGTTGTTTAGGACAATGTGTATAAACCCATGGGTATTTTGCCAGTGAGGCTCGAATACCTTTACATACACGAAGTTAAATAGCCAGTATGAGAAGATTCCATTGCCTCCTTGTACAAAAAGGAGCACCCAGTTGAGAAATGGGAGGAGAAGCACCTATGAACGGAGTCCATCACATGATCATCATTTTTGAAATGCTATAAATACTTAACTATACAAATTTGGAGTAGCAAGCCCATTACTCACATTCATTACAGAGTTAATCTCAGCCACGGCATCATCGTCTGTGGGGAACTGATAGATTTGGACTCCATTACTGACCAGTTCACTCATTATCTTAATCTTAAACTTGTGTAACTCGCTCTTGGAGATAGTGTCAGCTTTGGCAATTATCGGGATAATGTTTACCTGTGCAGGAAAGAAAACAATTGGCCATGATTAAAAACTCAGTTCTGAGGCATATCATTGGCTTAACTGCCACCATTCAAGTACTGATTATAAAATTATATTAGTATCTTTTAGGAGTGCAGCTGAAATTGAGATAACTAGTAAATGGAAAGAAACTGGTCATATTCAGCTAACCAGTTAAAAAATACTTGGAATACTTCATACGTGTTTTGCATTTGGCAAGGTTCTATGAAGCAAAGGAAGAGAAATGTCAAATGAAATATTTTTTATGATTTTTGGAACTGGTCTCATAAGTTACTGGAATAGACGGCTTAATAAGAATGCTCCCTTGGCAGTATTAACATTTTGACTGGAATGGTTAAGCTGTTAAGTGCTTTTTTGACACTGAATTGACTGAAGTAATTTGACTGACTAATTTAGTGGCTATTTGATTGGAAAATTAAACATTTATGGCATATTTTGTATATAATGAGCATGCATTCCCCACCACATGATCTTATATCCTTAATTTTAATTATTCCCATGCCCCATCTGAAATATATATTTAACAACTCAACACTGAGTTTTAATACAAATCCAAGGCATTGTATCCTTAAGTGACACAACTTGGTTGTTCAACTATCTTCTGGATAAGTTCCCTAAACCCTTCAAGGAAGAGAGCATCCTGGGAGCTTGCCAGGATATTTAGCGCTCTTCTTCTCCTTGGAATTAGCACAATTGCTGGACAACAGAGGCCCAAAACAATGTCGCTTGTGAAGGTTTACAACCTCATCAGTGAAGAAGTAACACAAGATTAGATGTAGTAAACTGACCTGGCTCTGTTGCAAATCACAACTTAGAATGCATTTTCTTGATATACTATAACAGGAGGAAAAGTATCTTTCCTCCCACCCTAGTGATTTATGCTGAATGCAATTCAACTATGCAATTCAATGTTTCTAGGAATTCCCTAGATTCTCTGTAGATCAGTAATTGGCTTATCTTCAATGACTTGCCAAAGCATGTGACATCTGGCCATTTGGCCAAGATATGTCCATTTGCAGACTACAACATATTAAGGTTCGCACTCAGGAAAAGGATGAAGAAGATAATGCTCACATGAGCACTGGAAGAGGTCAACCTGTGCGACTCCAAATTCAGTTCATTTCTAGCTAGCCATATCCCATATATTCTCCGAGTAAGATCCTTATGTGGCCTAGCGGCACTGTCCATACACAAGTAGAGGTATCAGCGGGGCTTGGGAGAACCCCAAGGTTTGCAGAAGTACACGGCATGTTTAGGAGGGAAAAAAACATAGGGGGAGACTCAAAGAGCCCAATATGAACACAGAAAATTCTATTTACATTTAATTGGTGGGTGAATAGTTTATTGCTGCCCCCTGCATTAGCCATGCTGGCTAGGGATTAAGGGAATTTTAGCAAGGGTAAAATTCCCTGGCTCCAGATTAGGGGAGCCTGCTTTATTTTATGAAAGCCAGAACAGGCTTCTCTCCCGATGCTCCTATTAACACTGGCCAGGATTCAAAGAATGTCTTGTCATGTCGTCTTAAGCTGCGCGGCATGGCTTGTTGGAGGCTTAAACAATCCTCACATAACCTTAGTTGTTATGTGACAATTGTTTAACCCTCCAACAAGTCCTGCCACCTACGTTCAGATGAAACAACAAACCACAGCTGGGTGGTGATTACGCAAACTGTGCATAATCATGCACTGCAGCTCGCAACAAGCCATGGTCTCTTGATTCTTGCATGATTCATCTCTAAATTTCCTAACAGATAGTCCGTCAGTCCTCTCAAAACTGCATCCACTTGAAGTCCTGTGACATCTAGCAGATCCTTTTGCCTTTGTCTCCCAATGATATTTCCAGAGAATCTATCAGCTGAGGCCACCACAAGGACAGAGCAAGTGTGGAACTAGATCAAAGATGCAAAACACCGACTTATTATAGCATATATTCAAACCAATATAATAAAATATGTGTAGATCACAAAAGGTCTTTTAGAGACAGGTGGCTTTCCAAAATAGAGCCATACTTTACTGTGCCAACATATCCACTGATACACCATAAAGTGGTGTATCAGACTGGATTTCCTCCTTTCAACTTTTTTACTGTTCCATATGAACAGCTAGATATGGTTCAATTCCAGTCTGCCTTGCTTGTTTCAATTGCAATCCAAGGCATCTATTATTTAGCTAAGAATTCAGCTTTGAAGATGACTTTTGGGTTGTCTGGAAGTAATTAGATACAGTACGCTACAGCTGGTGTGGTTTTGAGTTCAACTGCTCACAAATGCATGATAGAAGAGCAAACTGTGGCGAAAAATCTTCCACCCTGGAAAAGCCAAGTGAAGTCACTCTGATTAACAAGATACATTAACATCACAGGAAACCCAGACAGTTTACCCCATCTCTGACATCAGCCTGCTGACACTGCAGAGCTGTCAAACAGCTGCCCCCATCAATGCATAATCAATTCGGATGCCTACCAAAAGACATCTTCACTAAGCAGATGTCTGATCTCAAGCCAATGTAGTATCTAAGCCATATTAGACTCAGAAAGAGACAGAAAAGAGAGCTGGAAAATGAGAGCACTATTTCCTACCTAACACATACACCATGAATATATTCAGCAAGGTTCGTCACCCAGATCTAACCACTCATAGATTTTTTATTATATTCAGTGGTATATAAATGTCACAAATAAATACTGTCCTTGAATCCTTATATCCTTTCTATAGTGGCACAACCCTTCTGTAAAATGGGGATAACATTTCCTGGCCTTCCAAAGAGTGCTGTTTATGATAGTGCTAGAATCCATGCCTGTCTAAGAAACTCAGCTGAGCAGTAATGAGAGAGGGCAAAATATGAATAGGTGTGGCAGTGAAAACACAACCCGAGTTAGACACTATTCTTAAAAATCGATCCCTGGGGCTTGATTCTCATGCCAAGGCCGCCCCATTGGGACCTAACAGCCAATCTTAAGCATGTTTACTTTGGGCCAATTCTCACTCCCCCCCCCCCCGGTTTGGAAACACATGCATGAGGATACATATATGTATCCTCTCAGGACTGCCCAAGACATTTTGCCGCCTGAAGCAAAAAACAAGATGGCGTGCACATGCCCACAATTCTGTACATGGAATTGGAGGAGAATGGCAGTTAAATCTTGCTTCAATGCTGGCAATGGTTCAACATCTGCCGTCTGAGGCAGCTGTCTCACACTGCCTAATGATTGGACCAGCCTGTAAACTATAAAATGTAAAGGATAGATGCACATAGATTTAGATTTGTGATGCTCTCAGAAGCAGCTGCTGGTGGGGTATAGGGGGAGACCAGTGTGCAGACCACCACAGTCCCACATATGCAAAGCCCTACATGTCCAGTCAAGGGTACACAGCCCATGGAGTGAAGGCAATGATCAATAGGTGAGTAGAAGAAAAACATAGTGGCAGTGTGTGTGTGTCGTTTCTATTCTCCAGCAGGCTAGAAGTTCTTATTAGTACATAGCAAAGGGCCCTGCTTGGTCGTTTTGTGTTCAATATTATCTGTTTGAAAAGGCCACTCATTAGAAATATGACATGAACATGACTGGGTTTTCTTTTGAACATGTATCTTTTGACATCAATGGCCTTTGCAGTATGGCCCCAAGCTCCCCTCACAGCATGCACTTCAGCAGACTTGCTTTTTCTCTTGGAACACCATGTAATAAATCAAATGACCAGTTTATCAAGCAGGCTCACTGAAAACATGCTGTAAGGAAGCAATTATTTCTGTTCCTAAGATGGGTTAGGCTTGGCTACTATTGCCACAAATAGTTGTTGCCTGAGAATCACTCCAACACAGCAATGTCTCCTGGTGGCTACTGCATCAGAACAACTGCAACTCATGCAAATTGATGGACCATGTTAACCAATTTCTCATAACTCGTCTGCTAAACTTTTTTCCACACTAGGGTCAGTCTGACCTTGCTGTAAGCAGAGATGAAATGACTAAGCTCCATGCACAGAATGGTATTCCTTTCCCTAACCTATTCGCTCTTCATACACATCTCAGCAGAAGCACTGAAGATGCACACTCGATTGCCAGAAGAACGGCATTTAGAAAATTAACACATTTCATCATGAACTAGTTTTGCACAAAATTATCAATGTAGTGGGGAGAGGAAAAAAACAGAGGCAAATGAGAACAGAATATATTGCACCTCCTTTACAGTGTGTATGGGGGTGTGGGTGGAGAGAGAGACAGAGAGACAGAGAGAGAACATCTATATAAAAGTATGACAGCGAGAAGATTTAGTTTCCTACAAGACTTTTGTCCAAATTATCTGGTATCCAAAATACCTCCAGAAAGTTGAAGGAAAGGTGCCAACCATGGCTATTGTTGGACACAAATATAACTGAAAGCCAATGTTTTGTGGGGTGTGCGTGTCCTCAAGAACATACCTTACTATCCAGCTTTTTCATGGTTACCAGATCCAAGGACTTCAGTGAGTGGCCAGTTGGAGTGATGAAATAAAGGCAGACGTGGATTCTTGTATCATGATAATTAAATAGGGAGCGCCGGATTTTCAGCTCTTCTTGTAAGTAGTTTTCAAACTGCGTGTCAATGTATTCTACTATCGGCCTGTAACTAAAAACTAATTCCATTAGCAACCTGAATAGATGGTACAATTTAAATGTAATGACTAGACACTTTCAGGTACGGTTGTTTAGAAACATCTGCAAGAGGATTGGCTTGGACTTTCCCGCCCCATAGTTAACCTACAATTAGTTGCTAAGCAAGATGTGCTTGATGCATATCAGAATGGCTGCGTATATCCAAATTCCTCCAGGCATGGGCAGGGATTCGGGATGGAAATGGCAGGATTCAAACTACCGCCCTATGAGCTGGGAATCCTCGTCCTTCCCCTCCTATTCTGCAAGGTCCTTCTGGTGTTGCATTTAGTGACCCTCTTTGTTTCTAGAAATGGAAGCTGTGGCAGGGATAGGAGAGGGTAACTATATGCAAAGTGAAAAGGTCAAGAAGCAATAGAGGAAACGCTTGAATTGTTTACCATCCTCAAAAGAGCAGCCTTGGTGCAGCAGATGAAAGGACTGTCTAGTCCAGTATTCAGTTTCCCACAGTGGCCCACCAAATGCCTCTGGGAAACCCACAAGTAAGACATTAAAGCATTGCTTCTCTTCTGTTGCCACTCAGTGCTAGTGGCATCTTCCACCCACAAATCCCTCCCTCCCAAGCTCCCTTCCCCTGGTCCTGGAAGGAAGAAGCACAGCAGCCACTGTGTTGCAAATGAAATAGGGAAAAAACTAACCACAGCCACCATACTAAGGGAGGAAGAGAATCAGGGAAGAGCAGAAGCAGTTGATGGGAGTAGCAGCACCTCTAGCCCCTGTCCCTAGTTTTCCCTTTAACCTGCATACAACACAGAAGGTTAAATTGCATTATATCCACTTGAGTAATCAAGAAAAAATGTAGCCAACTAAAGATGCGAA
Organism: Anniella stebbinsi; assembly: GCA_029215795.1. Classification (NCBI taxonomy): domain Eukaryota; kingdom Metazoa; phylum Chordata; class Lepidosauria; order Squamata; family Anniellidae; genus Anniella; species Anniella stebbinsi. Next base: position 84,495,825 of record JARDYH010000005.1, on the reverse strand, counting down.
GGCCCAGGGAGAAAACATGGAGGGAGAGAAATGGAAAAGTTGAAAAAACCTATGGGTTCCCCCAACTCAGGCACTTTTTTGTGCCTGAAGGGGGAAAAATCCACCCTACCCTCCCAAATTCTCATGAGTTTTCTCCAGGCCTTCACTTCTTTATAGCTAACACGCCCAAAGTTATTAAAGTGTAGACTGTGTGGATAATGTCAATATATAGTTTAATCACTAGGTGGCACTGGACTTAATAGTATTTGGGGATAGAGTCAAGAGTTTCCTGTACTGCTCTATTCTGGTTTATGACATGCAATACAAGCTTCCTAACTGGTGTGTCTTCTAAGCCTTCCATGATAGACCTTGTAAGCAGCCGATTATAGGAGCTATGACCCACTTGTATGCCAAGAATAACATTCCTTTCCACATCCAGCCATGGCAAGCTTTTTTTGGCCAAATCAGAAAGTGACTTGCCTTTCGTCTTTATTGATTTGATCCCCAAACCCCACAGCATCTACAATTGTCAGTTTCAGGTTGACGTTGCTTTCCTGCAGGTCATAAGTCCGTGGCCTTAGGCGGACCGCATTCTCATAGTGACTGGCTTCTTCAGTTTCGAACGTTGTATTAAAGAGAGTGTTCATCAGTGTGGATTTGCCAATGCCAGTTTCACCTAAGAAATTTAAGAAAGAAAGAAATAGAAAAAGCCTTCAATTATGCTTTTCTCCACTGGGGATTGTTCATGATTTCAAAGCAAACTGGTTCCAGAGAATTGTGGCATAACTCTCAGGGGTTGGAAATAAAGATGCCCCCCTTGGACTGTCTTTCTTCCCAAAAGCTTCTAATGAACAAACTTCCCATGTGTATAGAACTCCTCAACCTCTGTTGAAATGCAAATGGTGCATCCTGTCCCCTTCCCACTTCCTTTGTTTTAATAGCACAGGGACAGTATCCTTTCACAGCTATAAACATTCCAGCTTTTGAAATACAATGTTCCACCAAGTTATGTCCTCTGCTCTTTGAAGCAGCCATGGCCTTGCATTGCTTCTCTAGTTACAAAACAAGCAGCAAGGTGTGAAGACCTGTATGGCAAACATTTACACGGTCTTCCATCAAGTTATGCAAGCACACTAAAATGCTGGGAAAGTACTCTCCCTATTTATGGTATCAGAAAAAAGTAAATGAAATTTATTTATTTTAGGCATTTTTATGCTGTTCTTCAGCTACGAAGGCTCCCAGAGTAGCTCAAATATAATAAACAAGACAGTCCCTCCCCACAGATTTACAATCTAAAAAAACACAACACAAAAGGAAAAAGGAATGGGGAGGGAAGAGGAGAAACATCTGTTCTTTAGCAGGGCCCTCTTCTCCCTCTCATGGAATGGCTGCTGGTGGTAACAGTTGAGGGAGGAGGAGACTTCATGAGGAAAACTTACTGATAGAAAATCTCTTTGCAAAGGCCAGGAATTAATGTACAGTAGTATAGTCATTTCACTATACTTCAACTCCTCCACACGGACCTATTTGACAGATGGCAGAGATACTCCTGTGACGGTGCTTTACGATGCAAGGATGTATTGCTGGCAGAGTCAGAGGAGCAAACGGGAATTGTACAAGGGAATATTCGCTCTGGGCTATGGCTGGCAGCTACCCAGGCTTGTGAAACAGTGGAGTGGTTTTTTGTCAAAGAGGCAATGAAGTGTGGGTATATTTTGAAACACGACTTAGCAAAATGTTTTCAAAGGCTGGCCCAGGCCCACTAATAACTGAGATTCTTTTAAGATGTTCCAAGCTGTAGAAAGATTGCTCATACATTCCTTTGGATTAATAGCCTTTAGTCTTCATCTCTTCTCCCCACCCACAATGCTGCATCAGCACTTTATGCATAGCCTTCCTGTCAAAATTTATGTCAGCACTGATCATGTTTGTTTGTTTGAGGAACCTGTGTTTAATGCAGCACCCATGTGAAGATTCAAACTTCACTTGCATCCTTAAAGATCAACATTCAGCTCTTCTTTCTCTTTTCTAGGGAACACATCAAGTGCCCTCAAAAGCTTGGGTCATCTTTAAAACTGCAAGTTGTTTGCGTGGGGGGGGGGGGTGTATTCCATGATTATTATTTTTTAAAAAAACCTGCCAGTTTAAAAACAAAGCTAAGCTCAAGTTCCATAAAGCCAGGAAATTGGAAATTAAGGCTGATGCCTTAACTGGTGCGCCCCACAATAAGACATAATGTTGTGTAATGTCACAAATTGTACTTACACTCCATGAATTCAAACTTTTCCTTTGTCTTTCAGGCACTAATCCAGATGAGGAGGATAGAGTGCCTAGGACCAGCAAAGATGCCCCATGTTGTTCTGATTGCCTTATAAAACATCCAACTTTTACTGTTTTGCTAGAGGAATTGTCCTGTGAGTTGCCAGTTTGTTGCTTACATCAGTAGCTGAGTGTATTGAACAGCAAGAAGGAATCGTTTTCTACCAGTAAGGCTAGATACTTTATGAGATAATACAGGACCAGAACAACGTGGGGCATCTTTGCTGACCGAGAAATGTGTCATGGGAAAACACAGAAAAGGGGATTCATCCAATCAAGAGATTCACCAAGATCATAAAACTACACTGACATTTTTGTATACAGCTACAGCTACCAAGAGACACCTGGAATCCATTAAATTCTTTCGCTAAACAAAGAGCATTGAACACACAGAAAAACATATTACTTAAAAGCTTTGAAGTACAGTCTTTCCTGATAAGCTCCAGACTGGACAACTAATTTATAATGAGCACAGAAGGCATTTATGGAATTTTTGTTTCAGCTAAAGCTGCAAATTAAGAAAAAGCATGAAGTTGGCCTTCTGCCGATAAAACAAAGATTGTATGCATTGATGCATCTCAAAAAATAATAATAAAAGTGAGTAGCAACCATGGCCTTACTTAAGGGCTGCTGGTTAAACACAACAAACTTGTGTTGATCTTCCCCCACAAAGCTGAGGCACGCTTACCCATGTTGGGATGTAATTCCAGCTTCCAGCCACTACTATGAGATGGGGAAGGACCAGACTTGATAATATCATGATATAGAAAAATTCAACGTAACGGCTGAATTTGAGTTGAATGATAAACTACCTGTGACTGCCACTCCCCTTCCAGTGAAGAAAAAGTTTCTGTTTCCATTTTTAACTAACCAAGGTTTGCCATAATGTCCCAAGCTGGACAGGTTGTGGCTATTATGAACTATGGCTTACTGAAACAAGGCAACTTCAAACCTTCTTAAAATGTTCTGGAAGGGCATTTTTACTTTAAATTATCAAATTACAAGATCCTGGTTCCCCCCAAACAAACATAATTTTATTGGGATATCTCAAAGAAAAGGCAACATCAGAGGACTTACAATTTGTATGAAATTTACTGGAAATACTGGAAAACAAAATATTCCACAAGCTCTAGAATGGCTTGAGAAATCTGGGGAATTAACCTTAATTGACCTATTTCACAAGAAACTATAGTGGTACTCAAATATAAAGATTTAGAGACAGATGATCAGCATTTATTAACTTTTATAATAACAGATTTTAAAGTACAACCAGATCCTTTTTCTATACTATGAAGAACTGCATTGTTGTTATTATACTTTAATTTTACTTTGACTGCTAAAGGTTAAAAGTCCGTGTCTAATTGCTCTATCTTTTTCCACCAGTTTTTTTCTCCTTCCTGTCTCTGCACACTCCTCTGTATTTTTGTCATGTATGAATCACTTTTATTACGTATATTTATGTTATGTATTCTATTTTTTATAATAATTATATTGTAGCTATCAAAGCACCATGAAGCCAGTTGGAAGAGATCACTCAGGAGCATGCTTCAAACTGGGTTTCCCCACCAGAAAAAGGATTGAAATGAAGTTCAAATTCTGTGAGTAGGGATATCTGTTGCTGGCAACCCCAGTTCTTTTTTTGCCTTTAATGCGTTCCATGGTGTGTATGATTTGTTTTGCGCCTGCGAGCCAAGCTATGGACTGTTCCCTGAACTCTGAGAACTGTTTTGCACATTACATCTGAATTTGCGCAAATTATGCAAATCCAGCCACAATGTACATAATCTGAGCAAACTGCTTGGCAATTTGCACAAATTGCAGAGCCTTCCAAAAATGCGCAAAAACTCTGATAATTCTGACAGCTGTCCCAACTCACTGCATATAGAGTTGGGTGGTACAGTGGAAATTGAAATGAAGTTCAGGGGGCTGAGCCTAGAAAAACCCAAACTCTAACCCCCAAACAGATTTCTCCGACATCCCTACCCAGATATCAGAGATTTAACTTCCTGGTGCACCAGCCATGGTTGAAGGTGGTGGTTTCAAAAATGTGGCTGAGAAATATAGGATACCAGATCAGGCTATTTGTCCTTTGTCTACTTTGATTGACAGTAGCAACCCAGGGTCTGAGGCAGAGTCTTTCACACCACCTGCTATTTGATCCTTTCAACTAGCGATGCAAAGTATTGAACCAGGCACCTTCTGCTTGCAAAACGGGTGCTCCTATGAGCTATGGCCCCTCTCCTGGTTCTAGCAAGTTGATTTCTGTGTGTGATTATCCCCAATCACTTCCCCTTTGCTATAAACACTCTACTCACCCACACAGAGGATGTTGAAGCTGAAGCCTTGTGCCACAGATTTGCTAACAAGTTGATCAGGAAGACTGTCAAATCCAACATGGCCACCCAGAGAGAGATTTCGTTTCTCCTCATTCTGTTAAAAACAATGAGACCAGTTAGCAGGGCTTTACTGTGAGGAAACAACTGAAAGCTAGAAGAAAAGAATATATATTTAAAAGTTGTAAGAAACACTACCATTTTGCTTGAAGTTCAGCAGGCTGCCTAAGTCACAGAAGCAACCCTACAGCTGCCCACACAGAGGTTTATTATGTTTTTATATGCCACATTCCAGACATACTGGTAATTATAGTCAAGCATCAGAAGGGGAGAAAACCCTCCCTGATCTTAACATGGAATTATCTTAAAGAGGCAGGAGGCTCAACTGTAAAGTCATTTTGAAAGGAAAATCAAAACACAATAGGATCTAAGGGTTTTCATCGTGCAAACAGACGGGAGGAGAGGGGAGATCAATTCGCATGATTTATCACTTCCAATCCTTTCATTTCCTAAAGTGCCCAGCGTCTGAATCATGTTAGCCCACCATGCTTCTAAAGAGCCCTTGATCAGTTTCCTTTAACTCAGCCGTAAGCAGCTTTGTTCAATCAACCTCCCAAGGAGAGTAAAGGTGGGGGTTTCTCTGCAAGACTACCGAATCACCTCACCATGCCATCTGTGACTAAGCCAGTCTTCCTTGTTAAAGTAATATCTTGTTCTGACCTCATCTCTTTCCCATCTCCAGGAACTTCCATCTGTTTCTTTCCTTTCCTTTCCTCTCAGTGCCGATGGTTAGGCTGACAAGTTTTTCCGGAAGCTTGTTTATATCAGATGACTCAAATAATTTAGCGTTAATGCCATGCACAAATCATGGAATTAGAAAGTATCACACATCAACTAGTACTAAAGGCAGGCTTCTGCCACAATTAGTCACAAACAGAAAGGTTGTAGAGTTAAGTAATTCCCCCAGTTGCCTCAAGAGCTGCCTTTGAAGGTGCCTTTGAAGGTGGTTTGGAAGCTGCAGCTTGTGCAAAATGCAGCGGCCAGATTGATAACTGGAACCAGTAGGTTCGAACATATAAGACCTACTCTCGCCCGCTTGCATTGGCTGCCTATATGTTTCCGAGCCCAGTTCAAGGTGCTGGTTTTAACCTATAAAGCCTTACACGGCTTGGGACCACAATACCTGATGGAACGCCTTTCCCGACATGAACTTACCTGAACACTACGTTCAACATCTAAGGCCCTCCTCCGAGTGCCTCCTCCGAGGGAAGCTCGGAGGTCGGCAACAAGAGAGAGGGCCTTCTCTGTGGTGGCTCCCCAATTGTGGAACGATCTCCCCGACGAGGCCCGCCTGGCGCCAACATTGTTATCTTTTCGGCACCAGGTCAAGACTTTCCTCTTCTCTCAGGCATTTGGCAATATCTGAGGAGCCTGGGTTTGTTTTGTTTTGTTTTTGTAGTTTTTTGAAGCGTTGAAGTGGTTTTTAAATGTACAGATTGTGTGTATGTTGTATGTTTTTGCTGTTTTAATTTTTGTATATTGTTTTTAATTGTTTTTAATCCTATGTAAACCGCCCAGAGAGCTTCGGCTATGGGGCGGTATACAAATGTAATAAATAAATAAATAAATAAGAGAATCAAGCCACATTCTGCAAGGAAATGCAACACATACACTTACCATCCCGGTTCAGATGTAATACAACCCGCGTTTTGTTTAACCTATGGGTTGTGGGGCTGCATGGGAGCGAGCACCCTGCCACCTGACTGCTTGTTGCTTTGTTTGCAGATTACAAAACAACCCAGGAATATCCCCGGAACTCTGGGTGTTTCGCCTCCATCATGATTGGTCATTACGTACGAACCAAGTCAATGTCTCTACTAAAACTGGCACAGAAAGAGAGGGAGAGAGAACATACAACACAAACATACACAGAAACACCCTCCCAACTACGTAGTGGCAATTAGATGCTGTATCCAACTCTATGCCACCAAACATTCCCTGTGTAGTTGTGGGTAGCATGCCATGGTCATACAAGAGATTCCAAAGAATTCATGTGTGTGTGTGTGTGGAAGGGGAATCCTCCTGAACCCAAAAGGTTTACAAATGACGTATTAAAATTGCAATATTAAATCATACAGCCACAAAACGCTTTGCAGAGATTACATTTTACCACTGTTGACTCATTCTCCACCTGCCACTGCTACAGAGGAAAAGAAATGAACTCTACCACCTGTTTCACACAAAGTTCTAACCCATGGTTTATTTAGCCCATACTTTGTTGCCCTACCCTGGCTTGTCTGGTGGTTTGTTTCCTCAATCCCTGGATTGTTTGTTTCTCATTGTCTTTGCCTGCTCCCTCCAGGTATTCCAAATGCCTCTGTGGCACCGTAGTACTGACATATAGATCGTCTGGGTTTGTTTTTACTGCTCTTGCCTTTTCCTCTATACCCTGGGTGAAGCAACCCATGAACAATCCACGGTTCTAGGTTCACACATAACAATAACCAACAGTTTAAACAATCCAGAGTTTACAATCCAACTACAAACCATGGCTTCTCTTTCTAGATTGTTTGTGGTTAACAAACTATGGTTTGCTAGTATGACCACATTCATACATCATGACAAGCCAGAATGCAATAATCCATATCCTGGGTTGTTAGTGTCATGTGTGAAACAGCCTAATGAAACAACATTAGAACAACCCTTTGTCCTTGAAGAGCATCCCAAAGACCATAGGAATTTTCTGATTCCACCTCCCAAAGCTATAGACACTCTACAATTTCAGGAAGGGAACTCCAACATGTGATCCCTACCCCCTTCTTAACCCCCATGCAGCTACTGTGGAAAGAACAGTAGCACTTGCTTTTCGAGGTCCCAGAAGTGGCCTTAGAGGACCTTGTTGAGGTCAAGAAGGGGGTGATCTGGTGTGTGGGGATAGACCAGGCTATGAAAAATCCTATGGCCTCTCCAGCCCCAGCCCCATACTCAGAGGCCTGTCCCTATTGCAGGTGCTAGGCACAGGAGCCCTGCCAGAGAAAAAGCTGGCAATTCTAGCTGTCAACTCATTTTAATGCCCCTATCAAATACTGCAGGTTTAAAATGGCAGTAGGAAACACACATATATCCCTGCTAGTCCCTCAGTTCCCACCCGCATAACTTCTGTCATGATTTTCCAGCAGAAAAGTCTACAAAAGCTAAATGTTTATGAAAGGCTTGACTGGCTGCCAATTTTTAAATTTATTCTCAAGGAGGAACTGAAGGCTGAGACTTCTCTTTTCTTTTCCTCCTCTCCAAAGATTACTAAACAATATTAAGTTGAAATATTAATATTTAGTTGAATATTAATATTAAGTTGAAATATTACTAAACATATTAAGTTGAAATATGATCAACTTAAGCACAACTCAACCATGCTTAATGTCCCCCTCCTAACACACACCTTATTTTAAAAAGCAAGTAATCTAAAGCAGCTTTCTTGCCTATGATGGAACTCTGCCATTCCAGTTCTCTTTGAAACAATAATATTTTTACCGAACATATTGATCAACGTTTGTTCTTTTTTTCCTTCTTCCCCCAAATGTCTCCAAAGAGAGTAGCCAGATAGGACGATAATTCACCCGTAATAATTTGTTCCACTCTCTACAACTGCAATTTTTAGACCCATCAGCACTGACTGTGCTTATGCTCACCAACAGATAAGAAAACTGTCACCCCAAACTTCCCATTCGGACCTGTTGGCTTTTCATTCCAGCAGTTCTGACCACAGTTTGTTAAGACCTTGACCCACTGATGCATGTTAACCCTATGCAATCGTTCAGTGTTATGTAGACAGGGGCGTGTCTAACCCTAAAACACTATCATACAGAGAGGGGCATGTCTAACCCTTAAGAATGAACACTTCTGCTTAGCCTTAGGAGAGAAACATCCATTAACATCAATGACAGCTTCCCTCGTAGAAATAGTTTTCTATTTTCGGGATGGGTGGGGATTTACTGGGTCTGTAATGCACAGGAAAAGGATAAACCATCCTTCCTATATTTAACAGCCCCAATTCTGCTTCTCCCTTCACCTACCCAGGATTTAAAAAAAAAACAGTTTCAGAGTAGGACTGGGGAGTTCCAGGGTCAAATCCCCCCTCAGCTATGAAGCCCACTGGGTGTCCTAACCTATCTCACAGGGCTGTTGGGAGGATAGAAGGGGAGGAGGAAGGAAATATATGCTGCCTTGAGCTCCTTAGAGATAAATCAGTATACAAATATGTTATTTTTTTAACGTTACATATAGTTCCGTCCTCAGTCACTGATGGGGGATGGGGCAGGGTCGGTCCAAGACATTGTGCTGCCTGAGGCAAAGAACAAAATGGAATCCCTTCCCATTCCATGAACAAAAGCCAACTGAGCCGGCAGCTGAATCTTTCTTCAATACTGACAATGGGACAGCATCCTCCACCACACCTGAAGGCAACAGGTTAGCTTAGGGGCTGCAGGGCAGGTCACGTGGTATAGAGTTCTCTCCTTCAACACTTTGCTCCTGCCTCCCAGCATTTGACACTTGAGGCAAGTGCTTCACTGTGCCTAATGGTAGGGCCAGCCCTGTGGGGGGAAGGGGAGGGTAGGAAAAGAAAAGGACCAATTATTTTCCAGTTTACAAAAGCTTCTCTTTTCTGGTCACCAGGAGACCATTCTTCCTCATCACAGAAAGCCGGAAAGTGGTTTTTTACAAGCCTACTTTTGCTATCAAAACCTGAAAATTAAATACAGTCAAATTGCTCCAAATGACAGTGTACTCCCAATGCAAATTCAGCTAGGTGAGGCACTCCTCGCCCCTGTTTTATTTATAGCATAAATGAAATGAAATGAAAATATAAACAGAAACCTTCAAGAGCTTCGTTATCTCCAAAGCCAGGAAAGGAAGTAAACAAGGCTTTGCTAGAGAACTAGGATTAGAATATGAATGTCCCCCAAAGACCAGAGACATGTTTCTAAGCAACAGCCAACTTTAAAAGAACGCCTTCATATAGCCAAGCCGAGTCACAAAGTAAATTCATGTGAAAAAGGGAAGATGAAAAGATAATATATGCCTTGGGACCTGCCCCATCCTCCCTAAGATGTTGACAGTTTCTTCATAGCACAAGCTGACAGTGTGTATCACATGCCTCATTTCTTAACAGTAATACTATAAAACCAACAAAAGGCATGACTGTTGCAAGTTCAATAAAGGCCTACTGTCAATTTGCATGCAAAAACAGGTTTACAAAGGTAGATCAGCCCCTGCACTTAGGACAGCCAGTAACGCATACTTGAAAACACATTCTGATTCTGACTTGGCAGCCTCATCGGAGGGACCATATGTACAGAAACTTCCCATACCATGTTGGTACTTCAGTGAATTGGGGCAATAGCCTTGCTAGTTCTAAACCACTACTATAGCAATATATGTGCCAGAAATATTTGTTTTAAAACATCTAGTAGAAGCCAAACCAAATGGCTATGTGTAAAAATCACACTCACAGATGACAAAAATGCTGACTTACTAATAACAGCTTATCTATGCATTCTACTGCAAATGTTTTGTGCTAACAGACAAGGGGGTGTTAAAAGGAATCAGAGTTTAATGTGGAGGGGGAAATTTTGTATGTCAGTCTGAAAGATAGACATTTTTGGAGGAAGTTAGAAGAAATAAGTCTCAACTGATTGTTGATTTTAATGCCCTCTGTCCAATCTTTATAGGCTGAAGCAATCAGCAGTGATTAATACATTTCAGAGACGCATAAGGCATCTTTCCTGCCAGTTTAGCTTTTCCCATGAAAAAACCAAGCCAAATCAATCGTTGCAATTCTTCCAAAAGATGCTCGGCATTGGTGTTCAGCAAAGATTCAATTATAGGGACAGAATCTCCTTTTAAAAAGATGAAGGGATTCCTCCTCAAAGATCATAGACCATAAAACAAAGGGAATCTCCTTGGTATTTTGACTTGTGCTAACAATTAGACAACAGCCATACTGGGATATGTATACTACATGTTCTGCATTGGTTGAACTAATGCTCCAAGTGCAATCCCATGATGGCTTGTTAAGAGGAAGAGGGATGCTCTATTAGTAGCAAATAGAAGAATTTGTCTTGAAAAAGATGAAGTCATTGTTTTATGTCTCACTGTGCCAAACTGTGGTCAAATTCAACTTGAGTGGGGTTGATATTGTCTTTATAGTTGCTAGAATCAATGAATACATCAGGGAGAAAGCTAACCCCACCATTCATTTTGTATATGCGTGGTACGTGTTTGGTTAAATGGAGAAATGTTCAAATATGTGCTCCATTAACCTGAGGTCTGAAACAGTATGGCCCAGCAAAAGCCACAGGGCTTTGACTTGTTTCAATCACCTTTGAAACTCAAAGGGGTCTCAAAGATAGTCTCTGGTGCAACAAGGGGAGGCAGGTGTTCAAATTTTACAAGGTTAAGACCCAGATTGTGGCCATGGTATACACATAGGATTACACACAAAAGTAGCCACAAAGCCAGCTGGTCTGCATTCTCTGTTGAAGCACCAGGAGAAATAACCTAGGTGCAATTTAAGTTCCAGACAAACAAGTAAATATGTTTTGTGTTATTTCATTTTTCCACTGACTCTTTTGAGAATCCCCAAAACAGCAGAGTCTGAAGGGAAGGCAACTATGGTTTGTCCATTCAGATGTCTGCCAAATGAGTTTGCCCAAACTGTGATTTGCAAACAAACTTCAAACCATAGTTTCAGATACTGGTTTGACAATCACTTGCAAATTGCAGTTTGTTGGATGTTGTTGTTTCAGAGAATGATCCTGCATGCATGGACAACAGCCCATGAGCTAAACAAACCATGGGCTGTCAAGGAGAAAAGGGTGCACTGCCTGTTGCATGCCAGCCACTTCCACTTTTAATTGACAACCTACATCAGTTCCTTCATAGGTTGCTGAGCATGGTATCTGAATACAAACAATAGATTGTTTAGGGGCTAAGCAACCCATAGTTAATCCAGCAACAATCCATGGGTTATCATGCACAGTCCAGGTTCACATATTACTCTCAACAACCTACAAAGAAGATTCTGAGTTGTTGAGTAAAGGCGGAAGTGGCAGGTGGATGGGACATAGCATGCATGCTCTCTCCTGCTTGTGCATGGATTGTTTAAACCGTACAAGAGGGTGACACAGCCAACATTTAGTATGTATGGCCCACTGACTTTAGTGGGAGTGATTAAGAACATTCTTAACTCTCACACTGAACTCAGTAAGACTTTGGCGGGATCATTCCCTATGCAAACAGCAGCATATACCATGAGCATTTTTAATTAGGTCAACATTTTTACTTTTGGCAGAAAAATAAAATACATGACATACCAAAGTCTTGCAGCTCATCAACTAATCAAGGAATTCTTGGAAGTGAAAAAGATTTTTATTTTATTTATTGCATTTCTATACTGCCCAATAGCTGAAGCTCTTTAGAAAGAAGATCACCTTCTTTCTAAAGTAACTGAACAAGGGGAGGAGGAACCTTTATTAAGGATATAATCTACAAACCAGTTGACCAACCTTCTCTTTATTTAGCTACTTTAGAGGTGCTGCTTCAGCAAAACCACGCAAGCCTAATTAGTTTGTGGATAGTGCTGTAAAGACCCTGTTGTTCTTAACACTCAGTTCTCTAACCTAGCTAGAAATGCTTCCCAGTAGTTCAGAGACTATCACATGGAAATGAAATCTTTATGGATCTTCTTACCACAACTGACTTGGAAGCAATGGCAGCCTATCGTTGGACAGAGGCACAATCTACAGTGCAGATTCTTGCTTCTAACATTCTGGTGGGTGGTGGCCGTTTTTGGATTCTACATGGCTGAATTTGGACAACACAATAGTCAATGGTGGGATAATAATCAACTTTACAGTTGTTCATCTAGGAGTACTCCCCACACAACATGGTAATAAATAATCAACTGTGGTGTGGATTAGGATCAGCACTGAGTTGACTATAGCAGCATTCGGACAACAAGATAGTCAACACAACTGACGATTGTTCCCCCTCCCCCAGTTGCTTATTGTGTTGTCCGAATTCAGCCACTATGTAACATATATCTATGTTAAACAAATAAATATTAAATACCTACATAAACTTCAAACATTATTTGGTATTTTGGTATCAAGAGCATTACTAGGCACAATGGAGCAAAACTAATGTTAATGTCCCTGATTTACATCTGTTCTGTCCAGCAAAGAGTTTGCATAATAATTTGACTGCTTGTATGTTCCTACACCAACCTGATCTTGAGCTGCTACAAAATATTTAAGTAGGTACATTTTATCTCTTATTCTCTGGAAAGAAATACAGTGAAAATAATTTATACCAAGTTTGAGCCATGAGCCAAAAAGCTCCTTGCGGTGCTTCTAAAGCTTCCCCTTCCAAAAACAGCCCCCGGAGCGCTTGACAAGATGTGCCTGAAATTTGGCAGATGTACAGAAGAGGTTTCCATTGCAACATGGGGAGCTGCAATTGAGGGGGAAAGAAAGAAGGTAGAGAGCCATATGCCCCCAGTATGCACACACAGGCATTTGTGCATGCCTAGAGAAACTTTTCTTCTTCTGCACAGAATTGGTCTGTTAAATAAAGCCTGTCGAATGTGCTTGGTGGGGTAAGAACAGTTATTCAAACACCTGGAGGAGCTTTGGCAGGCAGTGGAACCACCACAAAGCTAGGAATTCCTCCTATTAGCAGAAAAAATGAGGATCTGCGCCAAAGACCACTGGAAACGGATGAAGGCATGTGCGGAGGAGCAACAACACCCACTATGGCTAATTATTCTTAGTTTTACTCCACTGTCTTTTTCCTACTTTAGTGCTTTTGGTCTCTGAATTAGTCTTATTTTTATTGCTGTGACTCTAGCTATACAACCACATTTTCCAATCCTCTTCTTCCAGATCACACATCAGAAGCCCACACAAACATTTTTCATTGGAGGAAACTCTCCAGCAGGTTGATTTAATGGCACTTCATCTTTTTCTTGCTTAAAAGCCAAAACTCTATACACACTTACCTGGGAGTAAGTCCCATTGAACTCAGTAGGGCTTACTTCTGAGTAGAAATTGAGGGGATTGTTTCTTCTCTTTTCCCAGTTCAGACAATAAGCAGTAAGGCATTATGGTGGAAAGACGAACACACATGTACTATACCTTAACTGCATTGCAATTTTGATTGTAAAACCTGCACCAAAAGATGAGTCTTCCAGGCTAGCCTTCACTCTTGAAATGTGTATGTTACATTGTGCTATTTTAGTGTTTTGTTAATGAAGGTTGGTTGTTTTAAGCGATTTGTCTTTAATTGTTAGCTGAACTGGGAAGACTTTGGGTCTGAAGGGCAAGATGTAAGATTTTACAAATAAATGTTTATATGGAAATCGCCACCACCTTTGCTTTAACTTCCTGCCCATCTGGGCTGCAACATTAACTATATTAAATAGTTTCTTTAATAAGACAGATTTTCTTGCCCTGAAAAAGCCTCCTTGTTTAACAGGTTTTACCTGCCCATTGTTAGCACCTTCAAAACATTTAGAGACACAACTTTCCTCCATATCATTTCAAAAAGAGTGACCAGCCTAACTGCACTCAATGAACTTTATTGCTGACTACAGATTTGAACATGGATCGTCCTAGTCCAACACTCTAACCACTACACCACACTGACTCATACACTGTGATGTGACTGTTCTTTATAGGACATCCCTTCTAGATGGAGGAGAAACTGTTCTTTATAGGACATCCCTTCTAGATGGGGGAGAAACTGGATGCAATGCCAGGTCAGAAGGCCTTTTTCTGTTTGATTAACAAGCTCCCGTCTGTAGCCTTAGTCCAACTGCAACAGGGAGCAGGATCTGCTTTTTAGATTAACACCTATGGTTAAGGAAGGCTGAGAATAAGCCCACAGTCAGTTAAAAACCTACAAAATATGTACTTTGCTAACACTCCCCTGTTCAAAATCCCTGGCAACGATACAACATCGATGGATGGATTCATCCACAGTTAGCAAATGCATCTTCAGGAGCTGGCCATCCCTGATATAGTCAAATCTCAAATAAGCCTTTTCCAACCTGGTGCCCTCCAGATGTCTTGGATTACAACTCCCATAATTCCTGACCACTGGCCCTACTATCCAAAACTAGGGATGTGCACTGGATCGGACCCGATCCACGATCCGAGTCCGGTCCAGTGGGAAATCGGATAAATTATCCGATTTCCGATCCCGCAGCTGGATCGGCCGATCCAATCCGAACCGGTCCGAAAAGGCTCCGAACCGGTTCGGCGGATCGGCGGATCGGCGGGCGCCCACTGGCACCCACCGCCGCTTCCATTGGCGGGCGCCAGCGGGCGCCCGCCGATGAAAGTGGACAGCGGGGGGGGGAGGAGGGGGGCGCTTACCTTCTCGGCCCGTCCGCTCCCGTCCGGCACTAGCAGCTACTACCAGCGGGCTCCGCGGCCTGCTCTAGGGTGGCACGCCGGGTGATGTCATCACCCGGCGCGCTACTCTAGAGCAGGCCGCGGAGCCTGCTGGTGGTAGCCGCCGGCCCCGGACGGGAGCGGACGGGCCGAGAAGGTAAGCAGGGGGTGCGTGGAGGGGAGGAGGGGGCGCGCGGAGGGGGGAGGGGGGCCCTTACCTTCCCGGCCCGGCGGCTCCCGTCCGGCGCTGGCGCCTACTACTCCCAGCAGGCTCCGCGGCCTGTTCTAGGGTGGCGCGCCGGGTGATGTCATCACCCGGCGCGCTACTCTAGAGCAGGCCGCGGAGCCTGCTGGTAGTAGTAGGCGCCGGCGCCGGACGGGAGCCGCCGGGCCGGGAAGGTAAGGAGGGGGTGCGTGGAGGGAGGAGGGGGCACGCGGAGGGGGGAGGGGGGCCCTTACCTTCCCGGCCCAGCGGCTCCCGTCCGGCGCCGGCGCCTACTACTACCAGCAGGCTCCGCGGCCTGCTCCAGGGTGGCGCGCCGGGTGACGTCATCACCTGGCGCGCTACTCGAGAGTAGGCCGCGGAGCCCGCTGGTAGTAGCCGCCGGCGCCGGACGGGAGCGGACGGGCCGAGAAGGTAAGCAGTGGCGGGGAAGGGGGCTTACCCCCCCCCGGAGCCGTCCGCTTCTATCCGCTGGCGCCCGCGGGCGCCAGCGGATGGAAGCGGGCGGCCCCAGGGGGGGTAGGGAGCGCGGGGGAGGGGGCTTACCTGCCGGGGCCATCCACAGCGGACGGCCCCGGGGGGGGGGAGGGAGTTAGGCCCCCCCTCACCCACCCGCCGCCATTGTTTCCTCATAGACTTGCATTGCAATGCAAGTCTATGGGGGAAAAAATGGCGGCCGATCCAAAAATTTACGATTTTTGGGTCGGGATTGGACTCGATCCGGTCCGGGGGGCCTCCGATTTTGTCCGAACCGGTCCGGGACAAAATTGGAGGTCCCGATCCGGGTCCCGATCCGATCCAGGGGGTCCGTGCACACCCCTATCCAAAACATCTGGAGGGCACAAGTTGGGAAAGAGCACTATAGATTCTATATACTTTTTAAGTATGGTGTGATGCGCTCTAAATTCAACGTGGAAACGAAAACAATGTTTTATGTTTTTATATGTTTTACAATTATTCATCTGCCAAATAACTGTCTATGTGAAGACTGGAGATTTGGCCTCATTACTTAAATTATGTGGTACTGTACTATTGCATAAACAACTTTCTCTGAGAGGCAAGCAAAAGGATTGCACTAAGTGAAGATAAACTACTTAATCTGCATCCCCTGGAAAGGACACCAAATAATAGTTTTATAAAGGCACTAAGTTAACTGGCTTTTAAAATGAAAGGAATTAGTTGTAAATTTAAATTATATGTAATGCACACAAACATATCTTCGAGATTTAGAACACTCTACAGGATCCATTGATCACTTGAAAAATAAACCAATAAAAGAAAGTCTCTGACCTGATTAATGTTACCTAAGGTGTTCCAATCAGAGCACAGTTGCAAGTAGAGATGTGAAGGCCCAGAAAAAACCCAGAAAAAAAATCAAGAAAAAATATTTTTTCCATTTTTCCCCAAAGCCTTTTTTGTTTTTCCAAAATATATATATATGTATGGAAAAATTGGGAAAAATGAGGAAGAAATTGATTATGGAATGTTTTATTTTAGAATGATGAATAAAATGTTTAAGACAAGGTGTTAATATATTCTCCAAATGATTTGTAAAAACTTTTTATGGGAATGGCTGCTTTATGTCTGCTTGACACTGTGGAGAACTAGCGAAGACATAAATAATTTTCTTTGTTACTATTGTTGATGGTTTCTTCTGTTTAATTTTAAATCGTTTTTTGCCTGTTCCTCATAAACTGGCAAAACCAGAGTTCCCTACAGTTCAGGAGCTTGTAGTGCCATCTGTTACAAAAACAAAGTAAAAAATTTAAAAAGCAAATTCAATTTGTAATAATTGTTTGAATACACTATACTTTTAATATACCAGATGTGATAATTTTATGCCAAACCAACTTGTACATAATTACATTTTATGTTCCTAAAGTAACGAAGTGACTTTCAATCTGTAAAAAGTGCTAATATTGCATCCCCCCAAATTTTTCTGAAAATATCTGGTTTAAAAATAAAATAAAATACTGGGGGGGGGGGGGGACAATTTTTTCCCATGGCTTCAAAATTTCCAGAAATTTTACATCTCTACTGCAAGTTGCAAACCGGATCTATGCCTGTTAGTGAATAGATTGTGCACAACACTTTCCAGAAACAGAGTAAGGCACTGTAAAGCTACGAGAACAGAGAAGTATTAAGATCTCATCAGAACCCCAAGAACTGTATTGGATGGCAGAAACTAATTCAGCTATTTTGCATTTCCTTTTGTGGCACAGGGGCACATACCTTGAAAGTTGGGAATTATGTTTCAAGTAAATGCCATTGATTAAAATGGCATTTTTTTGCTTCCTGAAAAATTTAACACCCTCTATTTCATTTATTTTAAGTGGCTTTTAGGTTACCTTTAAGGGTAGAACCCTCTCATGACCCCTTATAAGAGAATACTTCCTGCAGCTCAGCAAAAATTCGGAACCTGATCAAACAGTCAGGGGTTGGAAACGTGCAAGAATTATTAGAGTAAACTGGCTTCTTTGCTTAGTAATTGGGCAAAAGTAGTCTTCCTTCGGTAAGTAGTCAAATCATAATCCAAGCCAGGAGTGGTGCAGGTATTAGTGTGCATGGAGAAGGCAGGGGCAACGAGAAGAGTCATTGGAGAGTCCTTTCTTTCGTGTGTGAACAGAGCAGAAATGTGCCTTGAGAGAAAGACTCCATTTGCATGATCAAAGCCCACCGTTTGCTGGGTGGTTTTGAATATTCAAGTTGCAGCAATATTTATTTATTATTTTTATTATTTGTTTACTGCATTTCTATACCGCCCAATAGCAGAAGCTCTCTGGGCGGGTCACATATACAACTTAGGTATAAAATTTAAACCAAAATATGAAAGTACAACCAGAATAAAACATCTGCTTGCGTCATCCGAACAGGTCATGGGTTATACAAGAGTGTTTAACCTTCGCACAACCCATGCCACCCAAGTTTGGAACACACAATAAGCTGTGACTTGAATATTCAAAATAGCCACCCATCCAGACTGCAACCCACCGTGGCTTAAATAAACCATGGTGGCTCATTTGATTATGCGAATCAGTCCAATCATTCTTGCAAGAAATTAAATATGCTACTTGGCTGCAGTCCTCCAGTTCACATTGACTTGCCACTGCGACCTTCCATGCTGACAAGTTGCTCACTGACACTCTGAAGATACTACAGCTCTTGTTCAACAACTTGGCTGCAATCCAAGGCTACAGCTGATCCTCAAGCCTTGCTTATATGACCACTTTATAGGAGGTACTTGCATTTCCTGAAAGCTTTGTCCCACAACCACCAAGTCCTTTGTGCATAACACTAGTTGGTCAAACATAAGAGGCATTCTAGGAAAAAAACATAAAAAGAACAGCTCTCTCTACCATGAACTACTTTCTCTCTACATGCACAGAAGATGTGACCAGAGCAACACACATCCCTTTGTTAGCTGTTGGCAGGTTTTGCAACTTACTATGCCAAAAACAAAACTCTATAGTTTTCACTGAGATAAACCTGCATCTGGGGTGAATCACCACAGTAGTACACATGTTTCAGTACTTATTATATATAATCTGCTAGCACATAAATCCTCCTCTTCCAACATCTATGAGGATTAGGAATAGAACTATGCAAGCCCAAAGAAAAGTTAACCACCTCAGAGAGAACTACATCTGAATTTTCATTCAATTTAGACAGAAAAATTCTCTCGACAGCAACCATGTTTCAACCTTGAACAACAATTTCTGTAGAAAATGTCACAAAATGCTGTTCAAGCAGCTTCTCTTTCATTATTAAGGATCAAAGGTTCTCAGAAATCCAGACTGCAACACAGTAGCCCACTTGGTCAGATTGTGCAATCCAAGAATGCAATCCCAGAATGCTGATCAGGGAAGTGGGAGGGAGAACCTTTGAACAACTATAGTTGTCACACCTCTTTTACTAAACTGCAGCACGGAGCAGCAAGATGTGTCATCAAACCCTGGGCCATCAGGAAGTTCTAAAATAAACTGATTTACAGAGATGTTCATTGACTCCTCAGCCTCCCCTCACCACACACAGCAATGAACCAACAATAATATCCAGCTCTTGTTATACCTTCAGCTACTGCCATTTAAATTGCAAAGCCAAGTGTAAGTTTCACTATTAAGATAAACAGACTCCTCACCAACTGCTGCAATGAAGTGTTAAAACTGCAAACATCTACAGAGAAAGCATTTGCTTCCCCTCAGCGGAGCAGGAGCTCCAATAGCAATGTTGTTTGCAGACCTTTGAGAAGCACTTCTGTGATCCTGATAATATATAGACAGTTATTCAAAACTGAATTCTCTTCCAAGATACTGCAGCAGTGGTCTAAAGAGACCAAAATTAGTTTTAAAGCCTTGTTTCAAAGCTAAACTTGGCCTTTTAAAGACCATGACTGCAATTGTTGGTAAACCATCAATTGTGTTGTTGCTGCCGCCACCACAGTTTGACCGTGTACAGTGGTGAAGGTGCAGACCCTGAGTGGCCTTGGAGCTTGACATTTCTTTATGAAAGATATGGATCACTTGTTTTCTCAAAGGAGTTGAGATAGTAAAAACAACACAGTACCTCAGCCTGTCCTGAGCTCTCTACCACTTAAGTCATTGAAAATAAATGTATACAATCCTTTCATCTCTTTCTTAGAATGTTAAAGAATTCCAAACACTGAAGGCCAAGCTACAGATGAAATCCATGAGTCATCTCTGGAGATTTTGGACTTTAACTCCCATCAGCCCCAACCAGTAGGGCCAATGGTTAGGAATCCTTGGAGTTGTAGTCTAAAACAACTGGAGGGCATCAGGATGGAGAAGGCTGGGCTAGAGCACTTGTCTTAGAATGAGGAAACCTGGTCTAATTGACAAATTACCCCTCAACCATGAAGCTCAGTGGGTGGCTTTGAACCAGTTCCATCTCTCAGTCTAACCTACCGGACAAAATTGATGTAATGATAAAAATGGAACCACCCCGAGCATGCCACTCTAAGCATCTTGGAGGAAGAATGGGATAAAAATATAATAAATACTAGGATCCTGTTCCTTCTATACTTCCACATCTTCCAGCAGAAGACAAATTCTCTGCTCTACATATACACACATAATCAAGGGTCTTACATTTAACCTCCTTTATCTAAACACTATTTTTGGATTTGTCTTTAAAAGCAAACAGTACTTGCCTAGGGACTGCACAACCCGCAACATCTTAATTGCAAAGCCTACAGATGATCAAGGTATTAAAAACTTAAGTTGTGAAAGAAATAGCTGCTTAGTCCAGAAACACGTGTTCTGCCAGTTGCTCAGTGCATTCATGACAGCTAAGGACTGATTACACCCACCCACACCCATTTCCTTTCCTACTGCACTTGATTAACTTCATTTCTATAGCAGGTGTGAATGCAGGGCAACAAGACTATCTTTGAATATAAGGAAGAAGGACATAACATACAGCCATTTAACATCAAAATTCAAACTCAGCTTTCTATTCAACTGAATATGCTTGGCTTGCATTACGCCTTATGCCACTGATGGGCAACTTTTTGGGCCACAGGCACATTTTATATTTTGAAATGTGTCCATTGGAATCATATTTTGAAACTACCCTCCCCAAAACCCTCTTGAAAGCACATTTTCTAGAAGCTTCCATTACAAAACCAGACAAACATCTATAGATTAAAACTGTGATAACTTCTCCAAGCCAGACAAATCTGCCAAACTCAAACAATTGAGGTCAAATCTCTAACCTCTGTCAATCTGTGTTCACTGAAAGAATAGCTGCCCAAGAATTTATACAGATGGGTTTAAGGTTTTAGGAAAGATGCCTCCCTACCCAGTGCAAACTGAAAGAATGCTGCACCTACCAAGTTTTTCTGAGGATCTTTTTTGCTAAGTAGCCTAATGTGAGAAAGGAGCAAAAATAGAGTTTGTCCTAGCTTACAAGTTTTTGCTGAAGCGGTAAACCCATGCCTGAGCTGTTTGCAGGTGAGGCTCAAATTATTTCAGTGCTCCTCTGTAGAAACATTTCCTGAACTTACAAAACTAGCAGATGGGGGAAGTGCTAGAGCCATTTCCCCTGATATGCTAGTTTTCTATGTGCAGTGATTTTTTTTTCATCTTGAGGAGCAATGAAATCTCCACATGCAGCCTTGTGGCACAGACCAGATTCAACTATACCAAGCAAATCAAGCCCCTATCTCTATGCATAGAACAAGACAAAAATGATGCCTTGGAGGAGTTAATAAACACAGAGGGAAACCATAAAACAAAACCCAAAAAAATGAAAGACATTTCCTCCAGAATGACCTTAAGGGATGAGAAAGTTCATGATTTCAGCAGCCCAAGAATTCCATTCCCCAAATGAGGTCACACTGAAAAATGAAAACAGCGTCTGGCTTAAAAAGAAAAGGGGAGAAAAGGCCAAGACAGTAATGCTAACAAGCCCATGGCTCATTTAAAAACTTTTTGAGTTAAGAATATTCACTCCTCACCACAAGTCTCAGAGCTCTTCAACAATGGAAGGATATTATACTAAGACATCACACACTTAAAATCTAGGGCTTAAACTCCTAGAACTGCTGTTTACTTATAGCTCTATTAAACAAATCCTTGGAAATTTAGTACTCAGGCCCAAGACTTTAACTCCCATCAGCCCCAACCACTAAGGCCAATGGCTAGGAATCCTGGGAGTTGTAGTCTAAAACAACTCGAGGGCATCAGGGTGGAGAAGGCTGGGCTAGAGCACTGGTCTTAGAATGAGGAAACCTGGGCTAATTGACAAATCAGTATTTGTCACATTTGACAAGGCCCTTCCTTCAAGGAATTCAGGGTGGAGCAAAGCAGCCTCCCCCAACCTGGCACTCTCCAGAGGCGCTTGGGCATGCTGGCTGGAGAAGATGGGAGCTGTATCCACTTGCTTGGGGAATGGGAGTTGTACTCCAAATGTCTCTGGAGGACACCAGGTTGTGGAAGGCTGTTGGAGAGGGTTGTCCCATTTTAGCCTTATAGCTACTCTGCTGGGGCAGGTCAGGGAGCGACAGAGATGGAGGACAGTCCAAGATGTACTTCATAGTTAAGCCAGGAGAAAACCATGCCCGAGTCTGATGCTCCATCCACAACATCTAGCTGGTGTAAAAAGGGGTGAATGGCCCTGTAGTTGAAGCCAAGTTCGTTCAAGTTCTGCACCAGAGATGCAATAGAAAGTATTATTATTATTATTATTATTATTATTATTATTATTTCCCTCAAACGCTGGCTTACAAATGCTTATTTCTGTGCTCTGTATAAATTATGTAAGTAAAGGCTGAAACCCTATATTCAATTTTATTTATTTATTTAAAACATTTCTTAGGCACCTTTCAGGGCAGAAGTCCTCCCAAGGCAGCTTACAGCAATACAATACAAAAAAAGTTAAAATATTAAAAGCAATAAAAACCAAAACACAAAAAATAGCAATAAAATCAACAATAAAGGCCAACAATGAACTGGGAGCAAACTCCATTGAAATACATAGAACAAATAGGAACATAGGAAACTGCCTTACACTAAGTCAGACTCTTGGTCATCTAATGCAATATTGTCAACACTGGGCCTGTTCAGACAACACACCAAGCCATGGTTAGGCCACTAACCCTTTTGCAGCAAGTAGTTAGTGAGTATGTTTAAACTGTGATTATGTATCCACCACAGTTAGGAATGGTTTACATGACACACTAAGACAAAGTTCATACGACATGCTAAGCCATAATGTTTAACTCAAAAAGCTTAACCATCATAGTTTAACATGTTGTCTGAACAGGGCCACTGACTGGTAATGGCTCTCCAGGATTTCAGGCAGTTTTACCAACCCTACCTGGAGCTGCCAGGAATCAAACTTGGGACCTCCTGCATGCAAATCTGGGGCTCTACCACTGAGCCACAGCAGCATCAAAGTCCCCACCCCCCGCACCCCTGAAAAATATCCATTTTGTCTGCCTCTGCTCCCAGGCTTTTGCAGACATTGCTTTCACATTTTTGAGCTGATCTCAAAAGAGCTCAAACAAAACCGTAGCGATTTTGAGAACCGTAAGCTCTGTGCCCCATACCACATGGCAGTTCTGCATGCTGGGTTCCAGTTCTTTCACAGTGATAACTAAACCATAATCAATGTGGTCTGTTATTTATAGACTGTGAATCCGATTATACTTGGAGCATCTAGCATACAACAGGTTTTTGCTCAGCTGCTGCATTTTTATCCTCCTTGCTCTGGTTATGTGGGGCTTTTGTTCCACCATTTTTAATGTTCTGTCATTACACATTTTAACACTGATGACTGTTTTGTTAGTCATTCCAAGAATGTTTCAGAGTTCAAGGGCAGGATATGAATATGTTAAATGAAAGGAAAAATAGAATAGCTTTGTAATTCAGATTAGCTGACTTGTATCTTAAATCGGGGGTCTACATTCAGGGAAAGCAGGGGGTCCAAACATCCACTCACACAGTGAACACCCCCTCCTGTTTTGGCAAAGGTGCTGCATTGCAGTTCCCTCCCCTTGGGTTTGGAGCTGGAGGGTGCAGGGAGATGAGGCAATAATCCTTTTAGGATATAATTCTATGCATGTTTAGACAGAAAAGAATTCCCACAAAACCCAGCATTCCCCAGCCAGCTGGAGGTTGTAAGATGTGTGGTTTTTTTGTGGTGGTGGTGGGGCGTTCTGGCTAAATACCCATAGGATTACATCCTTCGCTGCACTGAAATACTGAGGTGCTAGGAGAATCTGGAAGTGCAATGCAACTGTGGGAATGATCCCCTCCATACTCAGAAAGAGACAGAAGATCAGCTCTGACCTCATGCTGCCCTTTCAAAGTGCTCCAATCACCATAAAGCATCAGAGACAAGATCCCAATCCTAGCTGTTAAGAAAGGAGCAGGGTCCCAGTGGCCACAAATTTTGCCTGCTAAGGCAGGCAGCCAACATTTGTCCATTCTTGCAGGGAAGCAACCTTTCCCAATGTTTGAGACACATGATGCTTATTCCCGAGGAGTACATATATCTCTGGTTATCTTTAGATATAAAAACATAAAAGCATATCCACAGCAGATGCTCTTCAAGTACACTTCTCTTTACGACTAAATCTTACATATACCAAAGACTTGGCCTAGCTAAGAATCTGCCCGTTCCCCACCACATTCAAGTCCCCCTTTCCTACACACTCCAAGACACACAAAATTATGCCCCCGCTCTTATTCTTTTTTCAGAGCGGTGTTTGGGGAAGAGGCAAGGCAGTTTTTTTATTGCTGGCCCTTTGTCTGTCTTTTGTTTGAGTTTGTTTTGGTTTGGGTTTTTTGCAGTAGAGAAATTGTTGCATGCAAATTCCCAGCTGTTTCGTCTACAGTTACCTACTTTAGTTTAACATCTGCTTCTGTTTGGCATTTCTGATAAAACTCAACAGCCTATCTAAAAACAACACAAAAACTCCTCTTCCACCACCTCAGGTCTGCACTGTACAAACCCCATCAGTGTTCACTGCAGAAAAACCAATGTTGTTTCCCTTCCCATTAACTCATAATCCATTCACCTACATTTGATCATCAATACCAGCTAAACAACTGGCTCTTATGTTGTTAGGCACTTAAGAGATTTGGGGCCCAGGCCCATAGGACATAAATTTGCATAAAATCTAGATATGTAATTTATATTTATATATGCAAATTTAGAAATAACTACTAAGTTTTATTTACGTTTTACAGGAGAGCCAGCCAATTAATTTTTCATACAAATAATTTCAAATAGAATAAATACTTGCATTAATTTGAACCCTAACCTAGATGATCCCAAACCAATAGGAAACGTTTTTTTCTAAGCTTAATACTAGGGGAAATTTGTGAGGGGGGGCAGAATTGCAGCATGTGGTAAGGGGAACATTAATCCTTACTTCCCCAGCTGCAATCTACCTTGAAAATCACCCCCCTGCATGGCAATGAAGTGTGTGAGGGGGAAATCATTAGCATCAATGAACCCTCAGAGCTCTGCAGAATAGATCCAGGGCCTTCTGAAATAAGACTCAAAGGAGGGGTCCCATGGATTCAAACCTAGCAAGGCCTCATTCTACCACATAAGCATGCCTAAACACAGCTTTAATTATCAGAGGCTGTTCTCTGTTTCCTCCCAACAATTGAAATTACATGGGTTGCAATTGTGGATAGAATATTTTTTATCATGGCACCCTGCCTACAGAATACCCTGCTCACAGGGAGACACGCTTGGCGCCAACTGTGATGGCATTCCCATTTTAAGCATTCCCATTGATTTGCCAGGCATTTCTGCATATAACGTGGGCTGGTTTTAATCTGCTCTACTGATTTTTTTTTTACTGCTGCCCTGATGGAACTGCATCTGTCTTAATTCCGTCCGTGTGTTTGTGTGTGTGTTACTTTGTTATATTACTTTGTGGGTATGCCACCCCTATAGTCTTCCTAAAGAAATTTCCAACAACAAAAGAAAACCAACTCACAGGGGGCTTGGGAGAGGAGGAAATAAGTCACTGGGGTGGGGGGAGAATAAAAAAAAAGACACAACCTTCACAGTTCCTTTTGAGAAGAGATTCTTTGCCCTGTATCTTTTTGTTAGGTAGGAAGTATTGCAAACCAGTTCCAAGGCAACTCAGAGGGAAATCACTGGCATCAACTTTCCCACAGCAAAGCTCCACAGAACATTTCACAGTTGTGATCTGTTATGAAATGAGAGCAAAGAAACACATGACCTGTTCTCACACTGTTGCCTCACTTATTGGTAACATTTTTGAAATGTTTTTATAACTCTTTTATTTGCCAAGAACACCCAATCATTTAAAGGCTTTATACCAAGCTTGGGCTGTTGGAGCGGAAGCATAAAACCACTGGCATTTTTGAGCTCTACATAACAATCCCAGCTTCCAGACTGTCCAGTATCAATTTTTCATTATTATATTTTAGCTTGTCATTGTCAGCTTCTTATAATAGTTCCTTTGGTCATATTTTGCATTTAGTCGTTGAGGGGAGGGGGTGAGGGGAGAAAAGGTTGACTTCTTTTAAAACATAGCCTGGGAAGTGTTGACATCTTTCCAAAAACAAACAGACTCCAAACTCTCAAAATCTAATGTGGATATGGAACTGAGTTTCAAAAGTGTCAACAGTTGACAAGGAAGAGTGTTATACCTAATAAGGATCCAACAAACCTCTTCTATGCATGCTAATGACATTTGTGCATGCAAGATAGCCCTCTCCTGTGAACAATCCACAATGGGATCCTACTGTGAGGACAAAAACAAAAGCAGTTCTGTCTTCCATACACAGAAACCTACACAAAATCCCAACAGGCATAATGATAAAATGGGCATTCTGCATATGCTCAGAAGGACTCCATGTTTATTGGCTCTCCACATGTTCCAGGGACAACCATAGCACTGAAAAAAAGGTCAGGCCTTTTGAACCTTGACTCCAATTAAGTTTTCAAGTATGTTAAGGATCCACTGACACCAACAGCAGAGCTTTTTTGTTCCCAGTTATTCCCATCAAACCTTGAAAGATTATCTAAAGCTTCAAGGAGAAGCTTTTACAAAAATGGAAAGGAAATGGAAGCAGTGAGCAGTCAGGAGGCAGCATGTTTACTCGCTCCTCTCTTACACCCATGGGTTATCATTCCATGCAATCTAGGTGAATGGCTGGTTTCAAGGATCATTTCTCAGCTTAATAAGTCAACAAATGTCTGTCCTAGTGCCACACCTTCTCTCTTCTTAGTGCACTGTCTGCAATAAGCCAGGAAATCTTCAGTTAACCATATTTTCTTATTACATCCAAACCAGGAACCATAGTTACCCTGCTTGGAACAAACCAGAATCTTAAACCATGATCTGAAGTTGGTTTAAGGATTCTGGTTTGTTTTGAGCTTGGCAAACAGTTTTCCAGTTTGGATGCAGAAAGAAACAATTATTAATTGAAAACATCCTGTCTCAACAGCTTAAAATGGGAACTACAAATCTGGAAGGCCATTTAATGCACTGAAGAATTGCTGTGTTAATAAAATACATCAGAATTATATGCAATAAGTAATCAGATAAAATAACTTATCTACATTATAAGAAAAGTGATTCAATAAATTTCAAGCTTTAATTAGCTGTTCATCATAATCAATGGGGTGTTTGCATGACACAAAAGCCACAACGGGTTATTTAATGCAACCACCATTGTGAATATGAAACAACTTCCTGGGGGCTGTTATATCATGCAAACTCAGTGAGCATATATGAACACCCAGGAGGGTGTTGGATATGTAAAATGAAGACTGTGGGTGTCGCGGCTTGCGTCATGAATTAAGTAACTCACGAGAGTCATACAGTGTGTACCATTGCATGCAGTGCAATCCTAAGAATGTTTACTCAGAAGTAAGTCCCATTGAGCTCAATGTGGCTTTCTTTCAAGCAACCATGCTATGGTCATTTCCAACACATGTCTTCCATATTAAGACTGAAATAATAATCCTGTTGGATTACTGCAATGCAAAGCTACATGGAGCTATCTTTGAAAACAGTTTATTTATTTTATTTTTATTTAATATTTATTTATTACATATTTATACTGCCCAACAGTCAGGCAGTTCAAAATAGAACTGCTAGGTTACTAACAGGAGCTGATCAATTCAATCACTTCATGCCAGGGCTGCTTCATTAGCTGCACTGGATTCAAGTTAGTTTCCAGACCCAGTTCAAACAGTGATTTTATTTACAGTATACTGTGCTTTTATTCTTTTAATACCATGTAATCTACTCAAAGAACTTTTGTTACACGACAGACTAAAAATATAATAAACAAACAAATTCATAAATCGTTGTTAAAAAAATAACATCATCCCATCAAATCTCACAAACCATCTAACATTGTACAAATTAAAATGACACACTGCTATTTCCAGAAATAAAGCACTCAGCTATTTGATTAGAAATATCTCACATAAGAACATAGAAAGCTGCCTTACACTAGAGTCAGACCCTTGGTCCATCTAGATCTTGGCGCCTGAACAAAGTGAAGGTGATCACCTTCTTGATCAAAGTCTATCAACATAACATGCAGCCCAATCTTACACGTGTTTATTCAGCAGTGATTCCTCCAGCGGCCTTACTCCCAAGTATGCATAGGAATTCAGCCTTAGATTCCATTTCATATGCCTATGTTTTACATGCCTTCACGGGCACCAATTCAACAAATATCAGTTAACATCCTTGGGGGCATATAACAAAATAAAAAGCATCCATTTCTGTGCCGCTTTAGTGCACAGATTTAAATTTTATCCTAACAGCTCTGAAGGATGGATTAAGCTGAAAGATCATGACTTGCCCAAGGCCACCTGGTGAGATTTGTGGTTGTGCAGGGTTGCTCACTTTGGCCACATCACTAATCAGTATGATCTTCGAGAAGCCAACATTAAGGTCACAGACGGACAGAGTATCCTGGTGCTCTAGAAAAAAAACTTATATAACATGCATTGGTGGGAAGCTATCCACATTCCATTATAATTACTGTCATACATACAATATATATGCACACAAACATCCTCAAATACTTAAAGCAGTAACACAGTCATTTTGCAGAATACTGTAAATCTGAATTTTAAATTCAGCCTAATGGTATTCTTTAACACTTGCCACCAGGTGCCTCTTGTTCACTGGAGGCCTGCTTAGGTATTACATTCCAGGGACAAAATACCTCATTTTCTCCCCTGGAGAATGAAATGCACCAACTGCTCTGTATTTTAATCTGGTATCTCTGTAGACCCCCAATTTCAAAACCAAGGATTCCAGGGGGAGGCTTGAATGGTTAGAAATTTGCTACATTCAAATAAATGGGCACAGCCCTGTGCACTGATTACGTTCTCCCCACTGTGAGAGCTGCATAAAGGCTTGAAACCAAACCAGGTTCAGAATTCTCCACAGAATTCTGAACAGGCTGCACAGTTGAACATTCTTGTTTAGAGTTTTTGTTTGTTTGTTTGAGGGAAAGGGGGAGAAGAGATAGCAGGGAGACTCACTCAGCCTGGGAGAAAAAAGAATTGTTTATAAGGTAGTTCAAAATACTAATGCTACCATCATTGCTTTAGCTTAGGAAGTGTCCTTTGTTATTCTAATTCCTTAAAAAATAACTTCGCAATAAGACATCAGTTTTTGAACAATACCGACCAGGGCTTTAAACTTACAAAAGATCCTACCTAGCTTAAGTTATCAGAGCAATTATATAGCATATATTGGCTGCACTATTCACCTCATGTAAACACTTCAGATTTCTGAACAGCATGCAAGCTAAAATGTAAGGACTGCTCAGTTTTTGTTTTGTTTGTTATGCTTTGCACTCTAGAGTGCTTCTAACATTAGTACTGGGGCAATTTTCTTCTGAGCTAATTACTCTTGATGGAAACATGGTAACTACCAAGAGCAAGATTTTGGCAACATTTCAAGGCATCAACACAGAACTGGAATACAAATGAGCCTTTTGTTTTAACAAAAACCCTTTACTCCGTTTATTTTTATCCCCCTTATCTCATTGCTTATGTCTGCTTTTAACACCATTAATGGATGGCAAGCTTTTAAAAGATCCCACCTACTCCCCAGATCTGGAATTTCCACAACCATTTAATACTGATACTTTGACTAGTAAGAATGCAAGACATGCCATGCTGGATCAGACCAAGGGTCCATCTAGTCCAGCACTCTAGTCACACAGTAACCAACCAGTTGTCGACCAGGGACCAACGAAGCAGAGCATGGTTCAACAGCACCTTCCCACCCATGTTCCCCAGCAACTGGTGCACACAGGCTTACTATCTCAGATACCGGAGGTAGCAAGTAAGACGCCGTCCTTGTTGACAAACAGAAAGGAGATACATATTGCAGGAACCACAGGGCATGCGCATTTTGCATACAGACACATTGCATGCACCTCCTTGCTCATTCAGTGCCACTGTCGGTGTCAAACTTTGCTCTGACTGCTCTAATGCTCCTAAGCACAGTGCTTTATGCCGTCAGACATCAGCAGATTCCTTCATTCTCATTATGGATCCTCCTCCTCCATGGGCTGCTTCAAACACTACGTTTTGCAAAATTGAAATCCATATCCTATTTGCCATTGACCATGTGATGCACCCATCTGTTTCACGGCACATACACTGATGCACAGATACCAAAAGGCCATGGCCAGTGGTGGCTTCTGATCATGTATGCATGCAGCAAAAAACAATGGATGTGATGATCACGTGATATTTTCCCCTACATACAGGAAATGTATAAGATCTGAAATAGCTCTGTGCTCCAACTAGGCCACTTCACCCATCAGATGGAATATGCTTTTATCTTAATAACAGTCTTCCTCACCCTGGAACCCTCCAGGTGTTTTGTTCTACAATTCCTATAATCTTTGACTATTAGCCATGCTGGTGGAGGTTGATGGGAGTTGTAGTTCAAAACACCTGGAGAGTGCCAGCTTGGGGAATGCTCCCTTAATATAATAGTATCTCTTCTCCTAGTTTACCCCCAAGTCAGAAGTCCATGTAAGGTACAATATATACACAGAGCTCCTACACGTGTAGGTATCCTCATTCAATTCAGTTTACTGGACTAGGACATTTTGTCTCTTTGATATAACTTGTATATGAACACCACTTCTATTGTAAATTTTACTCTCAGACTTGTTATTTTTGCCCTGGAGCCATTAATGGCTTTTGTGCAAACAGTGTTTTCAATTACCTCTTTTGCTAGGGCAGAGGACTATTGGAACTGAACATAGGAGACATATTGGTCTGATATCCTTGCTGGCAGCCTTATGGCCCCCACCCACAATGCCCAAATCCACATTCATACCAAACATCCCAGGAAAAATATCAAAGTCCTTATTCACTTAAGAGCCCCCACACTATAGTATATCAGCTTCTGCATGCAGCAACAGATCTTGTCAGCTTAAAGCAGGCAATTCAGCAGCAGCATGGGAGAAACTTCACAGGGGAGAAAATGTAGTATCTCAACAAACCTAAAATAAAAGTAACAATAACAGGAGTGCAACACATGTAATACCTGCTGAAATGGAGCACAAGTGTGAACACAGTCAATGTTAACAAGCTCTCTCAAGTAGCAGTTGCTTCAACATTGTAACCAAATACCTTTCAAACCCACCAGCACTATAAACAAAGATTTTTTTCCCACCTTAGTGTGATTCTTGTAGATATTGTTGCCAACATCCACTTAAAGAACCCACATCGTGAGAAAACGCCCAACACAAAAGCCAGCTTTGGAAATCAACATTGCTATTTGTGTGACTGCCATAAACCAAATGTATATCAGATCCTTTCACAACCCAGAATTCCACTTGGCTTTTGGCTTAGGATGCACGCACAAAAAGGGGCTCCTCCAGATGGCAAGAGAAAATGCTTCTGTGAATCAGTACAAATTAAAAAGGTAGTGTAGGAAACATTATAATTGCTCAATTGAGCAGTCAGATACACATACAATGCAAGGCAGTATCAGATAGTTCTAGCCAGTGTCTTTCACTGACCATAGTGATGTTATAATACAATGTATACAGTTACTTATACACAATGTATATGCAAACAGCTCTATGTATATAATATTCCTGTTCTTCTCAAAAGGACTATAATCAGTTCTTTCAGACTCAGCTATTCAGTACAATCTCCAAACTTTCCATCTGACATTTCAAACACATAGCAGGGCATAGTTTAATGTGTGCTTTATAGATGTGCAAATCAACCTTTAATTGGTTTTGCCATTCAGAGACACCCACAGTGTTGGCTTAGAAAGACATCCCTTGCTTCTGTCTTGCCGAGATGCCAACATTTACACAATTAAGGATTTGCAATGGCCAAAGATATCTGGCAACTGAAACAAAACATTGGTTGTGTTCTACATAAAGATAATGGCGCACACTGAAGTCTAACAATCAGCTTTCAAAAAATTATTCAGAAAGAGAGAAGAAAGAAAAAAATTGTTGTTCGTTTTAGTAGACGCCAAACAAAATTTATGGCATACGTAAAACTCGAGTATCCCAGGATCCTATGGAAACAGGGATATCTCACTCCTTCACAGAGCTACATAAAACATGTCAGTAAGAGACAGCATGAATCATTTTTATAAATTCATCACAGACATCAGCTTTCATCCACCCATGCTGAATGATCTCCTATCTTGCACATTGCATCATAAACTTGTGAGAAACAACTTGTGGAATTCAAAGCTAATATTGTCTGAACTGTGTTTGCATGTTCTCATTCCCAAGAGGATGAGGTAAGGGGTAGTCTTGATGCAATAAATGGGGCTGCAGCAGAAACAGTACATTTCTACAACAGGGTTAACTGATATTAAGAGGAACACACTATTTAACCTCAGTTCCACTACAAGTTCAAGCCCATAATCACTACTTCTAATTATTACTGGAGCAAATGCCATCACCAAATACAAAAGATATCTTCAGGCCCAGTTTTTGCCTCTCTCTCTCTCTAAGCTTCATTAAGTTTAAAAGAAAATGTTGCATATGTAATCACAAACACAGCAACATCTTTGCAGCCAACTGTGGGTAACATTTCTGCTAGTAGTCTGATTTCCCACCCTCCCACTAAGGAGATATTAAATGCATAATATCCCCCATCAAGATGAATCCCTTTTAAGTATTACCATCACCGCCGCTACTTTGAATGATAGCTCGTTTAGAATTAAAGAGACGCGCCTCCTAAAACACACATAGGCCAGCTCCCTCAGAAGTAAGTCCCATGGTTTTCAGAGGGGGTTACTTGGTGCCAGGATGGGGGGCAGGTGAGCCCCACTGAACACAGTGTGGCTTATTTCTGAGTAAAGATACACAGGACTGCGCAGCAAGCTTGCTTCGGTTGCAGCTGGAGTTTCCCATTGCTGGAGCCCAGCGACGGATCCCCTGCCGCAGAGCTTAAAGAAATGCTGCAGGGCCAGGGCGAAAGTCCACTGGAATGCTCAGGTCCCTAAATGGTGGAGGGGAGGGGAGGTCGAGGGGCGGGGAGGAAGACGGCGGGTATCTCTCCCCGCCCCCCAACAATCCAACCTCTGGACTGTAATGCCTTTTCGGTATCTGCACAAGATCCTTGGAGCCATTACTCTTCAGCTAGTCTTCAGCTACCACAACTTGTTTTTTTTTTATATGTGTGCGTCTGTGTGTACACACACACACACACACACACACACAGGTACTGATACTGAAGAGCTTAGCACCCCTCCTCCTGCAGCCCTAAGCGCAGCCTGACGGGGTGGTCGAAGCCACCCTCCTGCCACACGCACAGAAGTGGGGTTTGCGCTGGGACTACGACAGTGGCACCTCGTCGGTGTTCTAGAGCGCGCTTGGGCGCCAGCTTTTTCGCAGGAGGAGGCGACTGCCTTTCCGAGGAAGAGAGCCCTGACGGGAGCGGGCACCCGTAAACCTCGTTCAATCCCACTTCTCCAAGGGAGGGAGGGGAAAGCCCCCAACCCGTTCACAGCAGACAGAGACATGCCCCATAGCTTCCCCTATGCAAGCCTTGGCTTCCCACAAGCCACAAAGCAGAAAGAGGCTTCGAATCCATCAGCCAGCCAGCCAGCCAGCCTCCCTCTCTCCCTCCCGTGTTCCGCGGGGAGCGTGCGCGCCGCCCCTGCCCTCCTGCCAGCTCGATCTTCCGGCTACTCACAGAAAAGCGCTCCAAGTCCGTAGCTGCCATGACCAGAAAGATCCAGGGACCAAAAAGCGAGGGGCTCCTCCCCGGGATCTATGAAGCCGTCTGGCTAGAAACCTGCTCTCTTCTCCCCTGGATTGATGCAACTGAATGAATCCAATATGGCCACTTCCTGGAAACTCCCCCTCGCACGCTGGGGACTCGGACGCGAGACGCCGCCCTCCCTCTCGGCGCAGCGGGGCTCCCAGCAGCTGGAGGGAGGGATAGAGAGCGATCCTGGCGAGCGCTCTCCAAGCGGAGCCTCAACCGAGCCCCTCCAGCCCGAGAATCCCCCCGCTGAGTGGAAAGGTAAAGATGATATTGCCTAATTGCAGCTGCCCGGCATTCCATTGGAGGGATGCTGGGAATTGTAGTCTTTTAGTAGTTTGGGTCACTACGACATGTGTCAGGCGGATTTGGGAGGTGTTGCGGGGTTTTGTTTTGTTTTAAGCTGCATAAATCGCAATGAAAAATAATATAGCATCGCTATAGCTGCGTGTTAGAATGTTCAAAGCGCTTCACATATAACGTTACAGGTATCATTAAAATAATCCTGTCAGGTGGTCTGCTATTATTATTGCCATCTTGCAGAGAGGGCAGTATAGCCCGAAGAGAAAGAGTAGCGTACATAAGGTATCCTATAGTGAAATCCTATGTATGTCTACTCAGAAATAATTCTCAATGAATTTAGTGGTGCTTACTCCCAGGTAAGCGTGCATATAGGGTTGTAGCCTTTACAGAGCTTGTGACCGACTTAAACCAAGGACGTTTTGCTTTATTTTATTTACAATGTAAAATACTAAACGATAAGTAGCTACTGCAGCCTTCCCCTACCTGATGCCCTCCAGATGTGTTGGACTACAACACTCAGCATCCCCAGCCAGGATGCTGGGTGTTGTAGTCCCACTGGAGGATACCAGATTGGGAAGGCTGCATTATAAACTCTTCCTGAATGATATATCTGAATAGACTCAGATATTACAATCCTATAGCCACTTACCTGGGAGTAGGCCCCTGTGAACGCAATGGAACTTACTTATGAGTAGACATGTGTGGGCTTGTTCCATAGATCCATTTTACAGAACAATGGGATGGCTGAGTAGGTTGGTGGGGGAAACCATATGAAGGCTGGACTGGGAGGTGTTTTTCTCATCTGTCTCAGATATTCTCGTTTCCAGAACAGACCCAGCTACACAAGGAAAATATTCAGGGGTGTCAATATAGCAGTGGGGAATCAAGATGTATTATGCATAGCAGCATCTTCTTCAGTGTTGCAATGGATCCTAGACTATGGGCCTGTTTGGACAACATGCTAGGCCATGGTTAGGCCGCTAACCCTTTTGCAGCAAATGGTTAATGAGTGTGTTTTAACTTGTTTTTATGCTTTATGCTTTTAAATTTTGTATATCGGTGTTTTAATTGTTCAATGTTCTTAATTTTTGTAAACCGCCCAGAGAGCTTCAGCTATGGGGCGGTATATAAATGGAATAAAATAAATAAATAAATAAATAAATAAATTTAAACCATGATTATGTAGCCACTATGGTTAGGAAGGGTTCACACGAAACACTAAGCCATAATGTTTAGCTCAAAATGCTTAACCACTGTGGCTTAGCATGTTGTCTGAACAGGGTCACTATTTCTCCATCCCACAGGTGACCAATATTTTCTAAGCAGGCCTGGCATAAGTCTTTCCCCAGTCGAGAGCTGAGCTTGTTCACATCCTCCCCTTTAAGGTAAGATCAGATAATATTTAAATGTGAGTGCCATTTTAAAATGTAGCCATTTTCCCTTAGTGTTCAGTTGTTTACATAAATTGGCAGTTTTTTCCTCCACTGAATGCTTATATCTACAAATAACCTGCAAATTCCAATTAATGTTAAAGGCTTTTCTCTACTGGCTCTTCTACTTCCAACTGCTCTCTCTGGTTATGAAAGGGGAGAATGCCTCACTTACACTATGTATTTTTAATTAAAATAATGGCTGGGTTCAGATGACACGATAAGCAACAGGTGATTAATTAGGCAATTGTCTGTTGCTTGCTTATTGTGTCATCTGGGGGACACACAATGCATGGTTGCCTAATTTATCGAATTAAGCAACGGAGAAAAATAACGGGCTGCTCCATTGCTTATCCAGAGACCAGTTGCTATAATGTCATGCGGAGGGCTCCATTGTTAAATTTTATGTTTTGAGTTCTCTATTTCAGAAGCCCATAGAGTCCTCCAGCAGGAGCGGCCAAAAGCACCCTTGCCACTCCTCTACAGCTGGCAGAACTTGCAATGGCTGATGGGATAGCTCTGGGAGGAGCAACGGCCGGCCGAAAGGATGACAGGAGTTTCAGCCACTCGATGGGGGCCGGGTCAACATGTTGTTTGGGGAGTACCGGCAAAATAACGTACTGTGAGTTGCTTACTCCCCCCACCCCCGTTGCCTAAAGTGTCGTCCAAACCCTCCCATACAAACATATGCAGGACAAAAATTGGCAATGTTGTTCCTATGATACTTATGTTGTAACCAGTCTCCTCTTATATATAGATGGTTGGCCAAAAGTGAGCTGGCTACAGTATCAAAAATGTATATTCTGACCCCCATTCACTTCACGGGGAAGCCCCTTCCAGTGGAGTCAATGGGGGATTTCCCTTGCAAATAAATAGCAGTTTCAAAGTAGATATATATTTCAGGATATCTGCAGGGGGGGAAAGAGTTAACATCCTCCTCCACATCTGTTGCAATCCTACTAATTATCAGCCCCTCCAGGTGAAGCTGTTAAGGCTTTTTAAAACTTGCAGGTTAAATGCAAAAAAGAAATTAAAAGTCATAGCTGATTTAGCCCTTAGGCTATCAATAGATATGGGAGTTTCTTTAAGTACTCCAACAGTATGATGATGAACTCAAAACAGATGTTTTTAGAGCAGGGGTGGGCAACCTGTGGCCCTTCTGATGTTTTGCATTACAACTCCCATCCGCTCTTACCAGTGGTCATGCTGGTTAGGACTGCCAATGACAATTGTAGGCCAAAATATTTTGAGGGCTACAAGTTGCCAACCCTGCTTTAGAGGAAGGCTGCATTCGGACGACATATTAGGAAACAGAGGCAACTGACCGTTCGTTATTTTTCCGGTGCTCCCCACACAACATGTTGCCTCTCCCCCATCGTGTGGCTGAAAGTCCCGGCGTCCTTCTGGACTGCTGGTGCTCCTTACTCATTCCTCCCAGCCCTATCCCATCATGCATTGGAAGTTCTGCCAGCTGTATAGGAGCGGACAGGGTGCTTTCAGCCGCTCCTGCCAGAGAACTCTATGACCTACCGGAATAGTGTACTCGACCGGGGAGATTACACAACGAAGCCCTCTACACAACATCTTAATCAACGAGTCTCCGGATAAGCAATGCAGCAGCCCGTTGTTTTTCCCCGTTGTTTAAATCAGCAAAATAACATACTGTGAGTTGTGTGTCATCCCCCATGACACAATAATCAGCACAACAGACGGTTGATTCTCCCCCGCATTGATTATCATGTTGTCCGAACCAGGCCAAAGAGTCCCACAGACATCGTTAACACATTGACCAGTGGCAATTCCTGGATTCTTTAACCCAGAAATTGCAAGCACAAGTGGAGAGTGTGAGATATTTCTGCTTTTAACCAACAGTCTTGAAACACATCATTCCTGGGTTATTTCATGATGTTCAGAAACTCTGAATCCAGAAACTCTGAGTTGTTTATGGGTTAAACAACACAGAGTTAACCCAAAAATTGCCCATGGTTTATTTTTCCTCAGTTTTTTTTAATTAAAAGCAAACATATTGAGTATCCTCAAAAATACCCTCATCCCCACGATTGCCACTGTGACATGAAACTAACTCATTTTTTTACTCAAAGGCTGCATTCGGATGACACTTTAGGCAACGGAGAGGGGAAATAGGCAACTATGCATTATGCTGCCGGTACACCCCAGACGACATGTTGCCCAGGCCCCCATCGAGCAGCAGAAACTCTGGTTGTCCTTCCTGCCAGATGTTGCTCCACCCTCCCTCCTCCCAGGGCTATCCCATCAGCCATTGCAAGTTCTGCTAGCTGAGGAGAAGCGGTCAGGGCGCTTTCAGCCGCTCCTGCCAGAGGGCTCTATGGGCTTCTGAAATAGGGCACTCAACATGTCAAAT
Organism: Anniella stebbinsi; assembly: GCA_029215795.1. Lineage (NCBI taxonomy): Eukaryota > Metazoa > Chordata > Lepidosauria > Squamata > Anniellidae > Anniella > Anniella stebbinsi. The sequence goes on along the minus strand of JARDYH010000005.1, from coordinate 84,457,645 downwards.
TAAGCAATGGAGCCCACCACACAACACAATAAGCAACCGGTCTCTGGATAAGCAATGGAGCAGCCCATTGTTTTTCTCTGTTGCTTAATTTGAGAAAATAGCACACCGTGAGTTGTCTGCTTCCCACCAGATAAGCAACACAACGGACTATTGCCTAATTAATCACCCATTGCTTACCATGTCTAGGGTACCAATATGTCAGGAAAAACCAGGAGATGTCAGGACTTATAGTAACAAATCCGGTAAGGGGTGGGAAATTATGGAATTTGAAGAAAAATCTGGATTTTTCCCATCCTCCCCCCACCCAAACGGCAGCTCTACTTTATAGTCAATGGAAATTAACAAAAATGCTTACAGCTCCATCATTTTTAAAGATACAATGATGAAACTTTGCATCATGATAGCCCTTAGGTAGGGCTTTAGCCTTGCCAAATTTGAAACAGATCCGTTCATCAGTTGATTTTGGGGATTTTTTAAAAAAAAATTGAGGTTTTAAAATAATTTTTTATAAAGACTGCCATTTTTAAAGATAAGGAGATGAAAATTGGCATCATGACAGATCTCAAGTAGGACTTTAGCTATGCCAAGTTTGAAGCAGATCTGTTTGTCCGTTGATTTTTAGGTTTTTTTTAAAAAAAATTGTGGCTTTCAAATTAATTCTAAAAAGCCTTCATTTTCAAAGATAAGGAAATGAAACTTGACAACATGATAGCTCTTAAGTAGGGCTTTAGCCATCCCAAATTTCAACCAGATCTGTTTATCCATTGAGTTTTATTATTATTTTTAAGTTCGAGGTTTTAAAATTATTAAAAAAAAAAACACTGGAGGTTGTCAAACTCAGGTTGTCAAACCTCCTCTTTGGAGCCTTGCACCTTGAGCAGTTTCAGCCTTTGGATGTCTCACTTGTATGTAGAACAGATTTGTCTTAATTGTGTGCTGTAAAATCAGACATGTGCCAAAGACTATGTTCAGGTGGGTACACCCCCCCCCCCGATACTGGACACACCCCTTGGGGGCCGGCCATGTTGTCCTCCATTTTGGTTTCCAAAATATGGTCACCCTAACCACGTTGTCCGAACCCAGCCACAGTGTGGCTTGGTTTGTTAGAGGTTTCTGTTAGAGAAAACCAGTCTATGACATAATTTTTTCCCCTCCACGTTGGTTTGCTACTTATAAAAATAAGATGCAGGTATATTGGATAGGCATTGCTATCAATGTTATGCAGCATAACCCTACAAGTTCAGTCAGAAGTTCAGTGGGGCTCACTTTCAAGAAAATGTGCATATGATTGGAGCCTTAGGCTCTATAATCTACATCTATGAGGTAAGTTCCATTGAACTCAGTGGGGCTTATTACTGCGAAAAGATGTATAAAATTGTACTGTTAGATTATCAATAAAAATAGCTTTAAGATTAGGAAAAGGAGGACTGGAATATGTTTGGAAGGTTAATGTGACCTTTTTAGGGAAAATGAGTACTGTAAAATGTAAATGTAAGGAATGCAGGTCATGGAAATGTATGCATTTGTGATGTTAAAGAATATGTAAACAAAGATAATATTTGTCTTGTAGGTTTACCATTACTGTACAAACCATTACTGTACAAACAGTTCAACATTTGCTAGTACAGATTCTCACTCTGTCTGTTTGGTGTGGAGTTACGCTGTCGCTACTGCCTGAGGCCTGATAAATATGCAACATAATAGGCCTTACCAGGGCCTAAGGGTAAACTCCTGTGTCTTTTCCAACTCAGAGGCCTTTAGCCATCCAGTTGGAATCAAGAGGGTGAGACAACCATCTCTGTCCAAGGCAAAACACATGTTTAAAATGTAATGTCTGTTTTGAAACAAAAATAAACCTGCAGAACCTTAAAAAGGATAAAAATCAATACTTTGTCATTACACTTAAACTTTAATCTTCAGAGATGCTAAAGGTGCAATGCTATGTACGTTTCGACCCCCAAAAAATCTCCTATAGTTCCAAGCATTCTCCAGCTTGACTGGCTGGAGAATGCTGGGATTTGAGGGAGTTTTTGTCAGTCTAAACATGCATAGCATTGCTTCCAAAACCTTCACCATAATTTGGAGACTTGCAAAAATGAGGATAATATGTTTGCAATGAACTCTCCCATTCTGCTGTGAAATAGATGGTAGACACTGGATGAGGAGATTGGGAGGGGCGGAGAATGTTAGAAGGCAGAAAGCTCCCTTCAGAGAAGGCAAGCAAGCTTTTGGTTCACAAACAATGTACAACTGTTACTCTCCATAAGAGCTTTCTATAGCCTATGTCCAAATAGTTTCCAAGTCTTCTGAAGCAAAGATAACAGTTGCATTACATTTTACCCAGTTGCTTCTTACCTCACAAGTGTTGTCCTGTTTATGGGCTTCCCATTAAGGCAGGTAGTTCGCCACTATGAACTGTTCAGACAACACGCTAAGCCACAGTGGTTAAGCATTTTGAGCTAAATATTATGGCTTAGCATGTTGTGTGAACCATTCCTAACCGTGGTGGCTACATAACCACAGTTTAAACATGTTCACTAACCATTAAATGCAAAAGGGTTAGCGGACTAACCATGGCTTAGCGTCTTGTCCAAACAGGCCCAGTGTGAATACAGTGCTGGACTAGATAGGCTTTTGGTCCAGTTCAGCAGGGTTCTTCCTATGTACTTACACTACAAGTGGCGTTAATCATGTGTAGTCCTCCTCCCATGACACTTTCTCTTTTTAAACTTAAAAGCTGCAATCTTCAGTGAGAGATTGTTTTGTCTGTCTGTATCTATAAACATCTCCTTTTTTTCCTTTCGCTGGTTTTCCAGAGCTAAATTCCGCCACATGCTTCCCCCACCCCATACAAGGTGACTAAAGGTAGCTGGGAGGTGATGTGGAAGTAAAAAACTGTCAGCAAAAAAGGGGTGTTAAGATGCCCCTCATCTCCATGCTGGTCTCCTGGTGGAGATGGCAGCCTGGACACCTTTATTTTATTTTTATTTTATTATTACATTTATATTCCACCTTTTTTCCTCTCGCAAGGAACACAAAGCAGCTTACATAGTCCTCCTCCTTTCCACTTTATCCTCACAACAACCTTGCAAGGAAGGTTAGCCTGAGAGTCAGTTACTGGCCCAAAGTCAGCTAGTGAGCTTCATAGCCAAACGTGGACTAGAATCTGGATCTCCCTAGTCCCAGTCAAATACTCTAACGACTATGCCGCACTAGCTCTCTTTAGGTAAAATTTTAGAGAGAGGGGCCTTACCTCAGTGAAAGAGCATATGCTTTGCATGAAGAAGGTCCCAGGTTCAATCTCCGGCATCTCCAGAGAGGGCTATTAAAGAATCCTGCCTGAAACCCTGGAGAGCCGCTTCCAGTCAGTATCAACGATACCGGGCTAGATGGTCCAGTGGTCTGACTCAGTATAAGGCAGCTTCCTATGTTCCTAATCTGCTTGGGGTAGGCAGGAGATATTCTATATGTTTAACATCATGGTAGCTTGGGCCTCATAGAGAGAGAAAAGTGCTCAACTAACCATTTCTTAATATTACCCTCTCATTCACATTCAGGAATGTCAGAGGGCCAAGACACAGATGCAAGCCAGAAACATTTTTCCTCAGGATTTTTGTTTGAATCAGCCAGCAGCAGCTGCCATCAATTTCCAAAATTGCAGCAGCAATTTTTCCAGCTTCTGTGATCATTCATGAGAGAACCCCCATTATTTGCTGCTGGCTGCATCTGTGAACACATCAATTCATATTCCAGGCCCAATTCAAAGTGCTGGTTTTGGTTTGTTAACCCTAAACAGCTTGGGACCAGGTTATTTGAAGGAGCACTTGAGCCCATGGCTGGGTTCACCCATCATGCTAACACATTGTGGGTGGCATGGTTATGCAAACAACCTACTGTGCGCCTGTCAGACAATCAGGCAAAGAAGCTACACAAAGTAGTTTATTTCACACACCCTGCCCCTCCTCCTCCTCCTCCTCCTCCTCCTCCTCCTCCTCCTCCTCCTCCTGTAGCCCTCTCTGCTTCCCTTGTGGCAAGAATAGAGATCACTTCAGAGGAATAGAGCAGCGGCAGCATTTCTGGCCACTCTTGCAAAGCATCTCTGTAGGCAATCTCCATAATCCATGCTTTACGACAGACAACACGCTAAGCCACCATAGGTAAAATAACCCTTACTGTGGGCTGTGGGTTCTCAGGGTGGCTTATTTGGGGGAAATAACCCCCCATGTGAGGGGGAGGAACATCCCACTATCAACACACTAACCTATTATGGGTTGGCATGTTGTGTGAACCCAGTCCATATGAATTTGGCCATGCTTTTAAGATCAGTATCGGAGGTCCTACTTTTGTGGCACTTTTAAGATCAGTTAGGGGATCAGTTAGCATTGGGGACAGGGCCTTCTCAGGAGTGGGCTGACTTTATGGAACCCCCCTCCCAAACAACTTGCAGTTCAGCCCCTCAGTTGCTGTTATTATAAAGGCTTTTAATTGATGTATTTTATTAGTCAGGCGCTGCTTTATTGATTTATTGATATGGCTCTGGGAATGTTTAATGGACTGGCTATTTTAATGTATTTTTATTTTAAAAGTTTACTACTACAGTATTGAATTTTTGTTTTTATTTGTATATCTTTTGACTTCTATTTTATTTGCTGCCTTGAGTGGGCATTATCCAGAAAGGCAGTTTATATAGATTTAAATAAATAAAATTGTAATTTCTCTACATGATCTTGTACCCAGAAAAAGTCAGATGGTTGAAGAATGTGGAGTGAAAAGTGCAAAAAAAAAAAATCCTCCAACACACACCACAGTTTTCCAAGTGTCGAGCAGCACTCACTTGCGTTTGGTTTCCTTGCTGGAAAGAGTTTACAGAAGGCTTATGACATTTTGTAATGTTTGCATTTATTTACAGGTATGCAAGTTGAACATAGGTGGGCTTAAGACTCCAAGAGACACCCAAAATCCACTGCTCCCAAACCAGCTCTTCCAGGAGAACAGCATGTACCCTAAAATGCTTCAGAGCCCAAGCTCAGTTCTGCCTTTGACCTCAGTCTGCTTTCAAACTCAGAACCTGGTAGCCTTTACTGGGTGCTGCTGAGCTAAGCACAATGGGTGGAAGAAGCGGCAACAGAAGTGGGGGTCAGTGGTGCAGAACAATGGGAGTAAGAAGGGAGGTAGCAGGGTACAGAAGCAGCAGGGGTGAGAACAAGAACAGAGAGGCAATGAGGGAATGAAGGGGTGGCGTAGGGAGGAGGAGGAGGAGGAGGAGGAGGAGGAGGAGGAGGAGGAGGAGGAGGAGGAGGAGGACAAGAAAAGTGGGAATCTTGGAAGGGGGTAAGAAAAGCCCCTCCAAGAAAAAGTGGGAATCCTGGAAGGGGGCACAAGAAAATGTGCCTCCACCACCACCACCCCAGCCAAAAGTCACATGTACCTGGACGTCTGGCAACTTTCAGGCCGATTCACCCTCTCTCTTTGAATCATGAAACCTTTACTGTAGTAGGAGATCACTGAGTCCAACAACCCCAATCTTCTAGCAGTCCATCTGATTTCATTCAAACATATATCCATATGTTTAGTATGAATGTGTGAGTATCATTTACACACCCTGTGACCCTGACATCCTTTACACTAAATAATTCCAGCCAAGCTCTGACTAATTTATAGGAGCAGAATCATCAGCACCCCACTTGTTCTGGCAGAAGCTACTCATCCACTACAACGATGTAGTGGATCCAGGGCTTTCAGGGACAAAGCACTTTTTGATTAGCAGGGATGCTATCTGCCACCTCACCCTTTACGGCGTCATCACCCGTGGGGTTTGATACACACCCGCCGCGACTTTGATCCACTTTTTCAGCGCTACACTCGCATGAAGTCGTCCCCCTCCTGCTGTTCTCGCCCCCTGAGCGATCCAGCGCTGAAAAAGTGGATCAAAGTCGCGGCAGGTGTGCATCAAACCCCGCGTGTGGTGATGCCCTAAGACTTCCTTGCTCCCTCTGTACTTAGCTGCAATTCTCAAAGTAGTTGGAGCAAGGTGGGGTCTTTTCTTTGCATCAATTTCTTTGAATGGGCAGCTAAGACCCATTAGGTTTACAAAAGCCCTGCTCCTGGTGGAGATATACACGGTGAGAATTGGTTTGTTGATTTGGATCCACACAGCTCCCTGCATTTTTGGACTCTCCTTGTGGGCATGGCTATGGAGACTGTTATGATGAGCAACTGCACTTCAAAATAGGGTGACCAGATAAAATCCAGGTCAGGGCTCATGTAACTTTAATAGCTGCAGAGAAAAGGGAATTTCAGCCAGTGTCATTTGTATGCAATTAGTTCCTGGTGAAATTCCCTCTTCATCACACCAGTTAAAGTTGCAGGGGCCCTGCCTTCTTTTGTATATGGTCACTCTTGTACAGTGCATGCACCTTTAACTGTTGTGATGAAGAGTGAATATCACCAGGCACTAATTGCATACAAATGACACCGGCTGAAATTCCCTTTTCTCTACAACTGTTAAAGTTACATGAGCCCTGTCCTCCTTTTCATATTGTCAGCCTACTTCAAAATGTACCACTACACAAGAGCTCCTGTCCTGCAAAGTAACCCAAAGTCCAGGCAAACCACATAGTACAGAAGGAGAACCCCAGCATATTCTTCTGACTCACAGTGTGGGTATATTCAGCATCAGACAAATGCCTCTGTAACAGAGACATACACTTCCTTACTGTCTGTTGTTTACAGTTTGAATACCAAGGCAGCCCTTACACAGTTGCTTGTGTTTTCTTATCTTTGATTGTCCACCACATTTAAACAAACTGAAATAAGAACTGGGTTTTGCACAGGCAAGTGGTTTCCAACCATGCTTTTGCTTTTCAGTTCACACTGCAAGGAAATTTTAAAACCGGGATTGCTCTCACTCTCATCTTATATCAGTACTTGTAGGTTTTCAAAAAATTAAAGGCACAATCCTATCCGGATACCCATCAGCCTATGAGCTCTGAGGCTGACAGGCATCCTATGCACAGAACAGGAAGAGCATGTTTGCATGTCTACCTACCACATATTGCTAAAGGAGAAGACCATCTATAATGTGGGGAAATGGAGTATTCTCTAGTATAGTTAGTAAGACACCTCTTTGCCATTCTTACCCATGCTAGTAATCAAAGGGCCAGTCTATACATTAAAAAAACAAAAACAAATGATAAAGCCCTCACTATTTCAAAAAGCAGGTGAGAAATGATATGATTGAATTTTTATGCATGTCAAAAGCTCCCTGTTTAGAAAAACTAGCACTTCAGATAAAAGGCTAAGCTATAATCATTCTCAATTACATGTTCACTTTCCATACGTAGGGAATTTATGATAAGGAAGCATTCAGTTACTCCCTCCATCTGTAGTCTGAAGTAGTTCAGTCCCAAGAAGGCTGTACCACAATTAGATCAGGCCTATTTTCAAGTGTAACCCCACTTAAAAAACAACTTAATTTGAACAAAAGATTATTCTACAACAACAACACAATTCAATGCAAACTTTGGCTTCTTGAAAAACAGTAAGTAATATTGTCCACTGCTCTACACTAAGCAATACATTTTAGAATTGGCTCTTGATTTGTATCCAAGTCTTTGCTCAAATAATGCCTTTTATCTGTGGATGCCACCCTTGTATGATGGTTTATCTATTGATTTCTTTTTTTACTGCGTCTCTTTCTTGAACAATGGAAGAGCTGTTTGCCTTCACATAGCTTCCCCTTTGTCTCAGAGGAAAATATGAATGAGGAAATTCGATAGCCCTGGCTTTCATCATTCTGTTTGCTGTAGAGTACAAGATTGCATTCCAGGAGCAGATTCACCCTGGCGTGAAGGTTTAAAAATATCACTAGTTCTGCTTCACAAAGGAAGGATGACTGACAGCCCTTTGAGTATCTGCAAAGCCCAGCTCTCAACTCTTTCTTTGACGTGGTGCATGCTGGATTGAAAACTCACATTCTTCCTGCTCATTCAGTTTTGTTGTTCTTCCCAGCACCTGTATCGCAACGTGATGCCACACCTTATTTACAGCAGAGATGTTGCAGGAGTGTTTTCAGCTGAATTGTTTTGAACATGAAGCTTGGTTGGGAAATAACATCTTGCTAGAAACATGCTCACATTGACCCTGAACCTTTAGAGTAAAATAAATCAAATTAGCCTTTGGTATTATCCTTTAGCCTCCATACCCCACTGCAACAAAGCTGAAGTATGTATTATTCATATACTTGCATATTCTCTCCAATTATTATTTGTTTGCCTATATTCCCCATCACTTCCTCTGATATTTAGATTGCAACCACCTTGAGACAGGAATCTACCCTCTTGTACTTTTTAACTTGCCATGCCCATGTATGTAGTAATAGTAATAAAATAATAATAATAATTTGCCAGTGTCTTTATGTATTAATATGAAAGCTCCTTCGTTCTTTTCTGGGTATATATTATTTCATATAGTATAACTTTGTTCTTTCAAATCAAAGTCAATGGCAATATTCTGCAGAACAGGTTCAATCCCACTGTTAGGTATATTTGTCACCATATTGATAGATCCAGGTTACCTCTAGATGGGCGCTATTCCCTGCAGTAGCCTCGGAGTGGCGGCAGGTGGATTACATGACACTGCCGCCACTCTGAAGCTACTGTGGAGGAAAGCCCCAAAGCTCCGCTCTAAAAAAGTCGGGCATTTACCCTGACTTATTTAGAGCAGAGTGGGCTGGGCAGGGAAGGGAGTGGACCAGCGAGCCATAAGCTCGCTGCACCAACTCCACAGTCCTCCCCCCAGTTTTAAATTTTTTATAAAAATAAACTTACAGTGGAAGAGGGTGGCCAATGCTCCCAGCTGCCCCTCCAGCTGCCGCTGGGCCTGCGTGAGTGTAGCAGCGGCGGCAGCAGCAGGAAAACCCACTGTGGTGCTCCTTCCGCTCTAGATGGGCTGAAGGAGCATCAATGTGGGGCGCGACGCCGCTGCGTGGCTGCACCGGCGCTGTGCAGAGGAGGGCCTAGAGAACTGTCTGTGCCCTCACTGCTAAAACGTAGGACAAGAGCAAGACCAGTAACCCACAGCAAAGAGCACTAGCAGACACACATTTCTAACCACACACAACTCATTGTGAAGATCCCTAGTAGAGGACTGCTTATAGGGTTGAATCCAGCACATCTTTCCCTTACTCTCCTACCCTTGTAGCCTCCCCATACTCCCCCCCCCAATCTGCTTGAGACCTTCCCCCACCTCTCCAAGGCATATTTGGGCAGTGTGTTTCTGTTCTACTTGATGGCCAGCATTGGATCCAGTCCATAATTCCCATCCCTTCACTTTGTTTGATCCTTAGATTACTATATCAGAGAAAATGCAGAATGTTTAATCTAATATATTAGTTAAAATACTATTTGTTGCAATACCAATCAGTCAGACATAGAAATAAAGGTGTTAGTCCCATGTTTAGATTATTGAAATGGGGGTGGGGGGAATACCAGGGATTGCTTCAATCGGCTCTATCATTTCACTGAGAGAGGGAACAAACTCAAACATAAGGATGTGGGACTCTGTACTGTCTCAATAGTATTGGGTTTAATAAAAAAGAGGTATTGTTTTTATATATTAAGAACGTAAGAAGAGCCTTGCTGAATCAGACCAAAGGTCTATCTGGTCCAGTGTTCTGTTCCAGATGCCACAAGCAGGACATGAGCACAACAACATCCTCCTGCTTGTATTCCCAAGCAACTGCCATACAGTTGCTGGGGAATTGTATGCTGAGCTCTTTGTGCTTTAGGTGTAGGATACAAATTTAACAAACAAACAGCACCATGTTCAAATGCAGTATACTTCTGGGAACCAAATGCTGCAGGAAAAACATAAGCAATGGCACTCTAAGAAGTAACACATACATCACTGTGATTAGAGGTGTTATGTGTTCATCAAGTTCTACAAAATTCATTCTTCATGAGCTTAGTGAAAAGCCCTTTAGTTGGAGTCTATGATGGAAAAATGCATATTATCACAATCATTTATTATATCCATAATATTTCAAGATTTTGCTTTAACGTATATTCCTCATGACTATATGAACATACCTTTTACTTGTATAATGCAGCTTTCTTTACAATGTTATTATAAACCTTGTTATTATTATGGGTTTTGCCATCAGATCAGTTGCACCCACAGGTGCAAATTGTGACTTTTGGTTCCAAATACATGCTCAAAGAAGCCCATTATTTTCTTGACTGTTGATGAGTATTTTGCAAGCAAGTCGCTACAGTTTATATACAGGTGCATCATCCAGAAATAATGGTATTGGTGTATATAAATTTTTACTCCAAGTCAGTGAATCTAACATGCTATGGGTAGCTTTGAACATCCCATCAACATTCCCTACATTGCTAGCACTGCCAGTAGGACAAACTAAAGCTGAGTGTACCTTGGACTTCAGGAAACCTGATTTTAATAAACTGAGATCCCATGGCAGGAAAACCTAACAGGAAAAAGTGTTCAAGAGTGAGTTCTTTAAAAAGGAGATATTAAAGACTCAATCAGAAACAATGACAGATAGAAAAATGGAAGACGACAGAAAAAGCCAAAGTGGCTACACAAAAAGCTGAGCAATTATCTGAATTTGTGGTTTTTTTTAATTAAAAAGACAAATATAGCAGGTGGAAGAAGTGACAGGTCACTAAGGAAGTGTATAAGCAGATATCCCAGAACTGCCAAGATGGTGTCAGGAAAGCTAAAGCTCAGAATGAGCTGAGGTTGGTGAGGGATGCTAACACAAAGGGCTTCTTCAGATATGTTCAATTTAAAAGGAAGACAAAAGTAACAGTAGACCAGTTGCCCAGCAAAGATGGCAAAATGCCAATAGGTGGCAAAGAACAGGCAGAAAGGCTCAACTCCTATTTTGGTTCCGTATTCTCCCAAAAGAAGACCAGTGTCCCATCAGGCAAACAGGCTGAAGCAGTAGGAGTGCGGGGAATATTTAAGCACTTAAAATGAGTTTAGGTCCCCAGGTACAGGATGCTGAAGGAGCTAGCAGATGGACTCTCAAAACTTCTGTCTGTGATCTTTGAGAAATCCTGGAGAATAAGGTAAAGTCCTGAGGACTAGGGGAAGGCAAATGTCCCTGTCTTCAAAGGGGCAAAAAGGAAGATCTAGGGAATTATAGACCCACTGGTCTGACATCAATACCTGGGATGATTCTAGAGAGGATTATATAGTGCTTGATCTGTAAGCACCTTGATACTAATGCATTGATCACTGGAAGCCAGCATGGATTTGTCAAGAACAGACTAATCTTGTTTCATTTTTCAATCAGATAACTTCCTTGGTAGATTATGGAAATGCTGTGGACATAATATATCTTGATTTCAGCAAAGTATCTGATAAAAGTGTCCCATGATATTCTGATTAGCAAGATAGTTGTGTGAGCTGGATGGCACTACTGCTAAGTGGATCCACAGCTGAATACTTGTCAATGGTTCCTTATCAAACTAGAGGGATGTATTGACTGGAGTACGCAAGTTCAGTCCTGGGCCCTGTACTCTTTAACATTTTTATTAATGACTAGGAGAAAGAGATGGGAGGAATGCTTATCAAGTTTGCAGATGGCACAAAATTAGGTAGGGTAGCTAACATTGTAGAAGACAGAAACAAAATTCAACATGGTCTTGACAGGTTAGAAAATTGGGCGGACAATAACAATGAGACTTAACAGAGGCAAGAGAAATCAAATGCACAGGTATAAGATGGAGGATACCTGCTAGGAAGGCTCATGACTAGTTTTTTTGGGTTTTTTTACAGGGGTTGGTCACACAACATGCTAACCCACTCTAGCTGCATTCGAACAACACATTAAGCAACTAGGGGGGAACAATGGTCAGTTGTGTTGCTTATTGTGTTGTGTGGAGGGTAACACGGCGCTCACAAACTATTCCGCCCAAATAAGCAACTGAGTGAAACAACTGGCTTGCAAGTTGTTTAGCTCGAAGCCAGTTGTTTAAAGTGTTGTGTGGAGGGGTGAGTGTGTTAATGGCGTGTGGTGAATCAGTTAAAACACAAGACCATAGAGGCAAGTGGCAAGAGCGACCAAAGCAGCGGCTGCCGCTCTGTTACAACTGGTGCAACTTGCAGAGGCTGCTGGGATAGAACTGGGGAGTATTGAGGGAGGAGGAAGGGTGGGGAGAGGGGCGGAGGCTGTGTCAGTCAAATGCTGGGTTGACTATTAGTCCACTCAACGCCAGCCCCAACCACCCACAGTTGTGTAGGAATATGTTGTGTGGGGAGTACCCACAAAATAACCAACTGTGAGTTGGCTACTCAACCCACCATTGACTAATGTGTTGTCCGAATGCAGCCACTGAGTGGTTGAATGTGGTTTGTTTTGAATTGTGTGTTCTTTGTCGAATAGTGGGTTAGCGCATTGCCTGAACACAGTATGTTTTCCACAGGGTGAGCTATTGTGTTATCTGAACGCAGCACATTTACTTCAGGATGGATTATCGTATTGTCTGAACACAGCCCGGGGGGCTTGCTAACCACCCTGAACCACCCAAAAACAAACCATGGGGTAACAAGGTGGCTACATGATTAATAAGCCACCCTAGCCGTGTTCAAACAACACACTAACCCACAGTTCAACAAACTACCTGTGGTTCAAAACAACCCACACTCAACCACTGAGGCCCTATTCACACAATCATGTTGGGTGGGGTAGGAGAACTATGCTGTGGGAAGGGGTTGGAAAACCACGACACACATGCCTGTCACATGACTGGAAACCATGCAGTATGCCGTGGTTTGACTTAACCATCCCTGCTCCCTAGGTAAATCCCCATCATCCCATCACAGCAGCCGGAATCAGGCCTCAACAGCCGCTCCATCCATCCTCAGTGATGGTGACTATGGAGTCCATCCATGCTGCATACAGCATTGGTGGAAGTTCCAGATGCTCTAATTGGCAGTCTCCATGGTTGCCACATTTTTTCCACGGAGCGGCCAATTTTAACAACGCTGCTCCCACCATATGACATGGTAACCCACCCGATGCCTCTTACACACTCTGCAGAGGGTGGGTAACAAGGTGGGTACATTAGCCATTGAGGAGAGGAAGTACACTACCTGCACAGCACATTAACCCACTCTCAGACATGACCCATGGTAGGTTAGCATGACATCTGAACCGAGCTGAGTGTAGATTAGTGTATTGTGTGAACAGCCTCACAGAGTAGATAAATAAGCACAGAGGAACCTCTGTATGCACAGCCGTTTCTAGCAGAAAGTTCGTTTTCACAAAATCCCCACCCACAACAACAGGTAATAGCCAAGGGGTGGGGGCTGTTGTGTATAAACAATATTAAAGGCAGGGCAATTAAGTTACACAATAAGGAGGCAAACTTGAAAGAGCTATAAGTAACTTGGGCTGCTGGGTATTGTCAGACTTATTTCTGTCTAAACTTGCATAGGATTGCGCCCTGAAGGCTTATACTGCATTAAGACAAGATATCTACACTACTGCTTTAAAACGATTTATAACAGTTTTAAACCGGTTAAAACTGCTATAAATTGTTTTAAAGCAGTAGTGTAGATAGGCTCAGATTGTGAACATCAGAATTGCAGCTGGCCTTTATGTTTTCAGAAACAAGAATCAGCCATTACTTCTTGGTCCCAGAATCTAGGCATAATCTGATACCTGCAGCACACTCATTCAGATGGCAAGCTCCATTTTGAGACAGAGTCTAAACTGCAGGCCTCTTGGCCACAACATCTGCCTTATTTTTGCACTTTCTTTGCTCTCCCTCTCCTCCAATTTTGTACCATCTAGTCTTATGAAGAATTCTGGGGAACTCAAAAGGTTGCACAGTCTTTTGTGGCATTTTGTTTGGCCCTAATGAAAATATCTCCCAACTTTTGGATTCCTCCCCCACACATGGACCAGCATGCCCATCTTTGTTTTCTATGCCAGAACAGTTTGCAGATAGACTTGGCAATAGATGTAGTCAAAGAACCCATTGCTTTTCTTCAGTTATGGTTTGTAGTTAGGCAAATTAGGGAGAGAGGATGAGATTGATAAAGCAGTCTGTCACACCAAGCCATAAGGAGAGAAGTTAAGGAAACTATGTAGAAAATATTGCTTTTCCCAAAAACTGATCTTTGACTGAAACCCCATTTCTATAGCTGTGCATAACTATGCATAGCTGTGATGGTGCAAGGGGTGGACTGTACAGTTGGCGCCAAAGGTGTTCAGGATACAGGTTGCGCCAACTTGAGCCCTGTAATAAATCCTGTTTCTGAGCCTTCTAAGGGCTTCCCACTGCACTGTGAAGCCACAACATTAATTGCTAGTGCTGTAGTGCTGACCCAGGCTATTGTCCTAGTACATGGTCCATGGTCAACTATCATAGGAGGAATGGAACCCAGGCCACAGCACAGTCGCTCTCCCAGCCCATCTCCCTCCATAAAAGGGGGGAGCTTCAGGGAGAGGTCATGGCCTCTCCTAAGGCCTCTGTGGGCCAAAAGGGGCAGCAGTGTGATGTGCTGAATCCAACATGTGGGCTGCAGATTCCTCATCCCTGATTTATATAAAAATATTTGTATACCCCAGTTTATTTTGGATAAATCCAAAGCAGAAATGCTCTTTTCAAAATGTTACATTTAAACATCCATCAGCTGATCCAAGACAATATTTGTGTTTTTAACTGATATATTTTAACTGATTTGTTTTTATGTTTTAATTGCAATTACAAAATTCATTTTTTATTAGCCACCTTGACCATTATTTATAGCAGGAAAGTGTGATATAAATTAAATAAATAAACTCCCGCTATAAAACCCAGATTCCATCTGAGCAGGCGAGGCAGAGACCACCAGACTTGACACATCCGTCCTTACTGTCGCAAAAGACCACAGAAGGCTTATACTGGTTTCAGGCACTGGTAGACCCATCAGGATGTCATGCAAAGCTACCAGAGAGGAGCCCAGCATTTCTCTTGCCCTGTCCTCTCTCAACCTTGTCATGGAAATGAATTTGCTGCATTATTCTCAAGGGGGAAGAGGAAGAAAGTCAGGTGCCACGTATTATACAAGGACTATTTGTGAATTTGCACTGGATTTGGGCTTCTGACCCCTAATGCTATAGACTGTGTTGCTGTGATATGGCTCATAGGAGCAGGCTATAGATTTTACTACAAATTAATAACACAATGGAAATCTATGTGTCACAAAAACTGCAGCTTAGTCAGACACAATTGACTGAGAGCTTCTTGAGAACAATACAAGCTTCAATTTACAAACCTCAATAACTGAGTTGAAAGCTGCGGCTTAAGTCTGATAACTGGGGGCAAAAATTATTAATTGCTTTAGGAAATTGTGGCAGAAATAAACCAAGCAAGTATTTCATTAGCCCAGGCAATCTTGCCATAAATACGCTTTGCTCTGTTACCTTTAGAAGTTAATTTGGCAAGTGTAGCTGTTAATACTACTGTTGTCTAGCTTCTAAATTCTCTGCCACACCCTGCTGCAGCTACTGAAATTTCAGTTCTGTAAATGGAAGAGTACAGAGAGCAGACTATGCTATATTATTGAGGTGGAGGAGGATACCTTAGCAAACAATTTTTCTTCTGTAAAACAACTAAAGAAGGGTGAATGTAGACCACCTATGTAGTAACCGACCATGGCAGGCCTGCAAACACATGGGAGAGAGTCATGTGTGACGTCTGTCCATATGGCAAGGATAATTTCAGGTTTTTGCAGGTTTCTGATTAGGTTTAGGTAATGTTTTATCTTCACTATCTTGCTAAATGCTAGGCAACTCCAGCTTCCCATATGGTTTTATACCTGTTTTATACCCACCACAGTAAGTAAACACTTAATAAGCCACCATCTGACTGTATTAATTGGGGTGATCCAGATTTACTAATACTTAAGAGTAGATCCATTGAAATCAATTGAGCTTAAGTTAGTCTCATTGATTTTTTTTGTATAAAACTTTTTTATTTTCCAAATATAAAAAAACATTTAACATATACACCCTACATACACCCATAACAACAACATTTATACAACACATCAACACTACCACATACAACATTAAAATAGACTTCCGAATTTCTGTTTTTTCCTTAACAATTTTTCAAGTTAGTCTCATTGATTTCAATGGATCTCCTCTGAGTAAACCTGGCTCTAACCCTGACCGCCTCTATACGACTTCGCTTTGGCGCCTGTTTCTCCAAATATGCACATTTTCCTTTATTCAAATCTGCGTCTTTAGCAGCAGATGACAGCCGTGAAGTCGATTTACTGGCTTGATATATTGCGCTTTACAATTGTTTCTATGTGGAGTTTCACAATAGAGTCGGATAAGAGGCGTAGGTTTGATGGAGGAAAGGTTCTTGAAAGGACCGCCCTAGTGGCTCTTGGCACCTCCCAGCTGAATTTCCCGCCCTTGGTTACCCTGCCCACCAGAATTTCCAGCTGTTGGTTTGGATTGCTTTTCAAACTATTATTTAGTAATAAAGACACATTCTGTTGGCTCCACCCCCAATCGCTCCCTATCCTCGATGCCCCTGCCTATTTGTGGATCGGCCACCTATGTGCCATGCTGACACCTTGACCACCAGATCCACCTCCCACAGCCCTCCCCATTGCCATCTGCTGCTGAGGAAGGCAGCGCTTGCCCAATGTTCATGCAAGCACTGGCCAAATTGTGCTCACGGACAACAGAGCCCCACACACGGCCACCCCACCCCTAATAGCTTCCTATCCTTCTCCATATGGGCTGCGGGGCATCAGCTAGCCCTCCCTACCCCAAGTGGCCCATCCCGGACACACAGGAATGATGGCAATGTCAACTATCTTTATTCTGGAAGTATCATAGAAATGGTTGGTGGATTAATCAGAAAGGCAAGCACCATCGCCCTGTGTGAAAGCGACCAGTAAGGCACAATGGTTAGGTCATCTCAAAGCATGTCACTTCGAAGCGGCAAACATTGCAAAGGGAGGGTTGGAAGGAGGGGGACTTCTGCATCTGTGACCACACGTCGTCTGAACACACAATCAATGGCCATGGCATTCTGGAGCAGAGCTAAAGCAGAAGTCTACTGCACACCTTCCAAACAGGAAATGAGAAAGCACTACTGAGGGGGGGAGGGCTCTGCTCGGTCACTCCGATGGCATGGCTTGTGGACGCATGGGGACTGCAAGGTGGCAAGCCAGATGGTCTGCTCCAAGTGTGCAATGCGATACATAACATCACACATGGTTTGTTCCATAGCGCTGAGGCGGCACGCCACCTTTCCCTGCTGCCTGTTGGGAATAGCTACATGAAGGAACAGCAGCTTGACTGGAGTGGGGAAGAGAAGGAGTGGGGAGAAAAGAAAAAGCAGCCATCAGTGTCAGAGAGTTGTTACAGGTAGCCATAACCCCACTCCTACCTGGCCATTCACCCACCTATTCGCCACAGAGCCCTGTGGTGGTGGTGCCATTGGGCAAGCGCCTCCCTGACAAGACTACGTCAGCCATGGAAGTGCCCAGCATAACTGGAGTGTGGTGGCATCTCAACGGGCTCTTCCTTGACTGAGGGGCTCTTTTGCTGAAAATGGCACATCTCTCTGTGAAGAGCAACATTGTAACCGAAGGGCAACCGAACTACATGACCTTCAGCGGGCAGATGTGCTAAGGAGGCGGTTGCTACAGCAACAAAAATGATAACGGAGCCATGAGCAAGCATGTGGGCGGTTTACTGAGGAGGAATCACAGCAGATGGGACAGGGAAAGATTGGGACACTATGCATGACATAGATCCAATCAGAAAAAAAAACACCGGTTACTCCTGTGTAAATGGCAAGAACATAGAAATTCCCCTTCCTTTCACAGCCATCATGACACAGCTCAACACATGAATAGAGAAGTGGTAGGGGTGGCCAGGTAGAGGAAGAGAAGGGGCAGTCACTCACTCATGACATCACCAGCCCTGCCCTCCAAACTACGGCCACTATTAGCATTAATCTGAATGGTCACTACATTGGTCACATTAAGAAACTGCGCTCTAACTGCGGAGAAATAATTTAAATCGCGGTAAATTGAGACCTCGAGAATGCGCCTTATCGGAGACTTTCATTCGGCTGTACGTCTGATTTGTGCCCTGCTCGTCTGTCCAAAATGCTGCCAGTGCGCATTCAATGAGGTACAAATAAGCTATCTAGAGACACCCCCTTCCATAACAGGAGCAACATATGTGTATGACAGGGCAACATATGGTGCTCCAGAAAGGCCTACAACTCCCATGATCCCTTATCATTGGTTATGCTGACTAGGATTGATGGGAGCTGAAGGCCAAAACATACAGAGGGCCACAAGTGGCCCATCCCTGGGTATGATGATCCTAAGGAGGAAGAAACTGCTAAGGGAGAGGATGATTGGAAGTTATAGAGAAGGGACTAGTAAGCTGTGCAGAAGAAGGGGAGCCAAGCCAGATATCCTATGGCTGTTCTCTCACTAAAGTTAAGGACCACAACAGTTGTCCATTGATAAAGGGAATAGCCCCTCTTTCCTCAAGGAGCCTGCTGTAAATTGAGTAGGTCAGAGATGTGGAACTAATCTGGAGTGCTACAAAACAACTATGATATGAATACTTTCTTGGCATCCCTATTCCATTTCACATTTTGTCCTCACAGGCTTTCAAACCACTTTCCCCTCCCTCTCCCATACTATCTTTCCTACCCCCTCCATCTAAGTAACAGCCCATATCCATGTATCTTTACAAGATCAACCCAGAGGCCATGCTTCCTTTGATCAACAATCAAGAATCTTTGAATGACTTCAAATGCAATGGGCAGAGCTAGTTCAAGCAAGGCAGGGCTGGAGAACAAACAGCCATTGTTCAGGGATTGAGTTCAGGTGTTGCCTGCAGAAGATCTCAGGTTCATTCTCAGCCTCAGAATCTTGGGTAGAAGAGCTGGAAAAATCATTGCCAGAGACTTTGGGGAGTCACTACCAGTCGTACTTGGCTAGATGGAGTAATGGTCTAGTTCCTGATAAGACAGCTTCATATTTTCAAAAGGGCTTGCCTGCACTTATTTTGAATGCTGCTCAATCATGGAAATATATGAAATAATAATAATAATAATAATAATAATAATAATAATAATAATAAACCAAGAGCAGATACAGAATGCCTTTCCTTCTTAAGTGAGTGACCAAAACCAGCCCTCACAAAATAGCATAGGGAGGTAAGAAGGGTCCAGGTAGCTTCTAATTTTAGAAACAATTTTTTGTGGTGGAGGAAACAGCTAAAAGTCATGCAGACATGCTTTGACTAAGGGCAGATCTTGAGGAGAAAGCCCTGGGGTGGACCTGCAGTGGTGTTAGGTCATTTATATGGTGCAGGTGCCAACGCAGAACTGTCCGGAGGCATTCCTCCAAACCTCCAAATTTAAAAAGTCAGCGACTTACCGCAACTTTTTGCCGTGAGCAAGACACATTTGCCGTGTGTTGCCTTGCTCCGGATTTGCAGTGGAGGTGGGTCCCGGCCAATGGCTACCCCTATTGGTCACCCTCAGCTGGTGGAAGGGGTGGGCCAGTGAGGCACCTCCACGGAAAAAGAATAATAATTAAAAAAAACTAGAGCTAGGCACAGGTGTACTGGGACAAGGGGGAGGGGGCAGGCTGCCTCCGCGCCTCCCTGGAACTGCGAAGTTATGCAGTAAAAAAAAAGACCAAAAAAAAAAAAGAAAGAAACTGGAGCTAGTCGCAGGTGCAGGTGCGACTAGCAGGGGGGCAGGGTGACCCAGCAAGCTGAATCACTGCTGGACCGCCACTGCAGAGCTTCACATTAAAAAACATTTTAAAAAATGAAGCGAGGCACGGACTCCCCCCCCCCTCCGTGACTGCTTTCTCTTTGTCAGTGGGGAGGAAGGAAACAATGGGGGGGGGGGGAAACGGGGTGCCAGGGGTGGCAGCAGCCCTGTGAGGTTTCAAACCTCGCATTTGCGCTCCTTTCCATGGGGATTACTCAGGAGGATCGCAAGTGCAGGATGTTGGATCACGAGGCACCAATGCCACCTCGTATAGACACAGCCTAATTGTGAGAGGGCTGCCTGTGCCAGTGGCCCACATGGGCATGGGTATAGTGTTCTGACCTCATTCTGCAACATCAAGGGATGGCAAACCCAGATTAGATACAAAAAGGTGTTTGGCAGATACATTCCTATCTTGGGAACTTTATTGGGAGGAACGCACCTACAAAATATGAATGCATTTTGCCCTGCCCCAGGAAGTTAACAAAGCAACCTTAAAATTAATCAACAATGATCTGGCTTCTGTTATTCATGCCCAGCTAGCCACTCTTGCTTGGATTACTGCAATGCTATCTACATGGGGCTTTACTTTACTTGAAGACAGTCCAGAAACATCCAACTGGTACAGAACGCAGCAGTCCCGTTGCCATCTGGGAGTTGCCAAACTGAGCAAATTTCCTCACCTTCTGAAACATTGTAATGGCTGTTGGCCTTTTTCTGAGCTCTTTTCAAGCTGCTGCTGCTGCTGTACTTTTACACATCTCAGTGCTCTGGGTCTTGCCTATTCCAGGAGCATTTATTCCCATATGAATCCCCTCACACCCTTGGCTCCTCTGGGGAAGCCAGGCTCTGTGTGCCAGCACCTTTGGAGCTTAGGTTGGGCAAGGAAGAGCTCCTTCTGTTATGATCTTTGGTTTCCATTTGAGAGAACTAAGATTTCCCTCTTTGGAAAGCCATTTGGTATAGTCTGATGATGAGACTTTAAAACTGTGCTGTTTTATAATCTCTTATGATAGCTCTCTTCTCTCTCTCTCTCTCTCTCTCTCTCTGCTTTATAGCTATATGTTTTGTTTAATTAGCTTGTAAACCACCTTGAACGTATGTTTTAGAGAAAGATTATAAACAAATAACTATAGCAATAAGTGGGAGGGGATGGATGGTCTGTATTATTATAACACAGCCTAGCTACAGTTATCCACGCTCTGAAACTTCAACTGGTGCAAAACAGGGCAGCCAGACTGTTAACAGGGACTGGCCAATAAGCCCATATTACGCCAGTCCTTTTCCAGCTTCACTGGCTGCCGGTCCAGGTTCGAGCCCAATTCAAAGTGCTGGTATTAACATTCAAAGCCCTAAACCGCTTGGGGCCAGGTTATCTGAAGGAATGCCTCCTCCCATATGTATCTGCCCAGACCCTAAGATTATCTTCAGGGGTTCTTCTCTGTGAGCCCTTGCCAAAAGAAGTGAGGCAGGGGGCTACCAGGAGGAGGGTGTTCTCTGCTGTGGCACCCCGACTGTGGAATGAGCTCCCTAGAGAGGTTCATCTGGCACCTACGTTATACTCTTTTATTTTCTCAGTATTTTAACAGTTTATTCGTCTAATTTTTACCTTTCCTGTTTTTAATTTGTATTTTAAATCTGTATTAAATCTGCCCCTGAAGGAGCAGGTACGTAGCTTGGGGGTTCTCCTAGAACCATCTCAGTCACTTGAGACTCAGGTGGCTTCAGTGGCATGGAGTGCCTTCTACCAAGTTCGGTTTGTGGCCCAGCTACGCTCTTATCTGGGCAGGGATAACCTGGCTTCAGTTGTCTATGCTCTGGTAACCTCCAAGTTAGATTACTGCAATGCAGTCTATGTGGGGCTGCCTTTGAAGACGGTTCAGAAGCTTCAGCTTGTACAAAATGCAGTGGCCAGATTGATAACAAACCAGAAGGTTCGAGCATATAAGACCTACTCTGGCCTGCTTGCATTGGCTGCCTGTATGTTTCTGAGCCTGATTCAAGGTGTTGGTTTTAACCTGTAAAGCCTTACATGGCTTGGGACCACAATACCTGATGGAATGCCTTTCCTGACATGAACCTACCCCAACACTACGTTTAACATCTAAGGTCCTTCTCTGAGTGCCTACTCCGAGGGAAGCTTGGAGGTCAGCAACAAGGGAGAAGGCCTTCTCTGTGGTGGACCCCAAATTGTGGAACAATCTCCCTGACTAGGACCACCTGGCACCAACATTGTTATCTTTTCGATGCCAGGTCAAGACTTTCCTCTTGTCTCAGGCATTTAGCAATATCTGAGGAGCCTGGATTTGTTTTTGGTTTTGTAGCTTTTTATTATTTTATTATTTTTATTATAGTGGTTTTAAATGTATATGTATATTGTATTTTTTTGCAGTTTTAATTTTTGTATATTGTTTTTCAGTATTTTATTCTTATGCAAACCGCCCAGAGAGCTTCGGCTATGGGGCGGTATACAAATGTAATAAATAAAATAATAATAATAATAATTTCTACATTGCTGCTTGGTTTTATCCTGCTTGTGCTCTTATATTGTATTTTTATGCTACGTTTTTATACTGTTGTTGCTTTATAATTTGAACAGTTGTTATGGTTTTAATTTTTGTAAATTGCCCAGAGAGCTTCTGCTTTTGGGCGTTATAAAAATGCAATAAATAATAAATAAATAAATAAATATAAAATCCATATTATTGTAATACTTTTATTAGGCCAGCACTAATAGGCTCAATTCGGACAACACAATAAACAACTGGTGTGGGGGAAACAATCGTCAGTTGTTTTGACTATTGTGTCATCCGAATGCTGCCATAGTCAACTCAGCGCTGATCCTCATGCACACCACAGTTGATTATTTATTACCATGTTGTGTGGGGAGTGCCCCCTAGGGTTAGGGTTAGTCAACCCACCATTGACTATCGCGTCGTCTGAATTGAGCCATAGAGTTAAATTAATGTGGATTCTGATAACTTTTTTAATGGCTACTTTTGCTTGCTTATTATACTCACACATTTACATCCTCAAACTGGCCATCTTGCACTACCAGATGCCACTGGTGACAACTGTTGACGAAAAGATTATCTTCCTTATTTGAACATTTTATTCTATTTTTGTTTGTTTCCAAACAACATAACATGTCAGTGAAGCTTTCAAATATATGAAAAAGGTCACTGTGAAGAACGCCTCTGAAGATATTTTAAAAACAGCTACAAATGCTAATGAGATATATTTGTCCTAGCCCCTAATGCAGGAGTGGGGGGGAATCTCTTTCATCCCAGGGACAAAATTAAATTTTTGGAGAATTTCCCACCATTCCAAAGGTGGGTGGGGCCAAATGTAAAAGGGGAGGGGCCAAAGACAGAAAGGATGGGGCCAGAAAATACCAGCATATTTTACTTTAAAGCTCATACTGCCAATAACTAAGCCTTAGGATATGCATTTCAACCCTTTAGAATTGGGGGGGGGGGCACAAAAGCCAGAAAGCCACCCAATAATTGGTGGTTGTGGGGAAAGGGATAGGTAGGGCAGGCTTGGGTTGTCCTAACGTCTGCTACACTGGGTCCCACGCCGGATTACTAAGAAGTTGACATGGCTCGGGGTGGCGATGCAGTCGCTTCAACCTGGGCTTGCCATGCGGATTGGAATCAGAGCAGCCTCTAGCTGCCAGCAGGAACTGCAGAGAGTGCAGGAATGTTTCATTTCTTATTAAGGAAAGGGAGGGGGCGCTTCTTGTCTTTATTTTATCCACGTGGGATCATAGATGGAACGGGAGATGCGCGCTTTCGGGGTGAAACCACTTGGGAAAGAGCGGCGGGGGGCGGCGAGGGAAGAGCCCAGCGGCGGTGCCTGGAAGCCTCCCGAACGTTTGGGGGAAGCGCCGGCCGAGTGAAAGCTCAGGTGCGTCCTCGACTACAAATCCCAGACGCCTCGGCTGTGTGGGTGGCCTTTCTCCTTCACTCCACCCCAGCGCGCTCCCCGCCAGCTGGGAGAGCGCCAGAGAGGCTCCCTCCTCAGCTGAGGCAGCAGCGGGCAGCAGCAGGTGGCTGCGCCCGACCAGGAAAAGGACTCCTCCGGCTCTCTTGGCTGACACCCTCCGCGCCCCACTGTCCCGCTGGCTGCCGAGGCGGGCATGGCTGAGTCCGCGCTGAGCCAGGCTCTTGTGCTGGGCTTCCTGCAGGAGCACGGCGGCCAGGTGCGCAATTCGCTGCTGGTGAGCCACTTCAAGCCGCTGCTGGAGGCGCCCGGGGGAGAGCCCGAAGAGCGAGCCGCCCTCCGCGAGCGCTTCAAGCGCTTCGTCAACAACGTAGCGGTCGTGCGGGAGCTGGACGGCGTCAAGTTCGTGGTGCTGAAGAAAAGGCACCTGCTGGAGTCGGGGACGGAACGGAGCGCGGCGCCCACCGGAGGGGAGTGTTCTTGTGGCGGTGAGGTGGAGAAAGAAGAGAAGGAGGAAGAGGAAGAGGAAGAGGAAGAAGAAGGCGCAGCCCCTTTGGTACCTGCTCTTCATGCCTCCTCAGGGGTTCCTCCTCTCCCGCCTGACCAGGGAACGCTTGAGGAGAACCAGGCAGCACTGCCTGTGTCTCAGTTGAAGAGTCTCTTTCAAAGGGGGGGCATGGAGCTGCCCAAAACCCCCAGTGGCCAAGACAAGTTGAGCCCCAAAGCTGCCCCACAGAAGCCCTGCATGTTGCCATTGCGCTGTGTGCTGCCTCCCAGGGGTGGTGCTCAGGGGCCTGAGAAACTGAGTCCTGAGCAAGAGCAGCCTGAAGGCAAAGACTGGCTCCAAGTGGGGCTCTCTGCCGTCACCCCGTCTACTTCTCCTTACACAAAGAGGCGGCAGCTGGATGAGATGGGGTCCAGCTCCCCTCACCTTAGGAGGGTGCCAAAGTCTCAAAAAGTGGGCGAGGAAGCTGACAGTGAAGCTACGGTCCCACTGGAAGCTGCTGAACATGAGTGGATGGTCTCGGCCACAGCTGGCCAGTGGTCCCAGCGGCTTCATGGACTGTTGCTGAGTGACAAGAGCCTGGCGAGCAAGAGAGATTTCATGACTGGGTTCACCGTCCTGCATTGGGCAGCTAAAACTGGAAACTGTGACATGTTGCATAAAGTCATTGAGGTGGCTGAGAATGGTGGTGCATACGTCAATGTGAATGCCAAGTCCTATGGAGGTTATACTCCACTCCATATCGCTGCCATACATGGACAAGAAGAAGTCATTGCCCGGTTGGTCAAGGATTACAATGCCAACGTTAGCTTGAGAGACTACAGTGGGAAGAAACCATTTCAGTATTTAAAAGAAGGGTCTTCTTTTGCAGTCAGGCATCTCTTGCGTGACCCTGATCTTCACACCATCTCCGGACACAACTCCTCCATCAAGAAGAACGCAAAAGTGGCTGCTTCTATTTTGAGTTCCACCAGTACTGTCTTGGGGCTTTTGTCTGATGACACTGCTTTCTATGAGCTGACCAAAGGCTTAAAGAAACCTGTTTCACTCAATAAATTTCTTCATGCAGCCACAGCCCCAAGGAGGAAGCTGAAACTCAGAGGCACTTTCTCGTCCCATTCTTCCTTGTCTGAGGCAGTGGAGGAAGAACAGGAGGAAACCACAACAAAACGTAGACCAGTTTCAGAATTATTTTTTGGTCACTAGTCTCTGCCTCGCTAAAGTCAATTAATAGTGAATATTGAAACTGGCTTACATTGATCATTCTTTCTCAGAAATACTTTTCTTTTGCGTGCTTGTTTCTCTGTAGCAGGTCTAATCCAAGGACTAAAAAATAGATTATCTTTCAGATTGTATGTAGACATTATTGTTGGTTGCAGCATTCTGGAATATGACCTTTACCTCACAGAGATAGCCTTTTCACTGAGAACAAAGTGTGCTTCCAGACGGAAGAGATTGTGTAAAATATGACTTTCCTTCCTTAACATACTTTTTTGTGAGGGTAAGAAAAGAGATGGAAGATGTGGTGGGAAAACACAGGAAGGTTACAAATGGAAGGCAATATCATCTGGACCCCCTCACCTGGAAGCATCTAAAGTTTAACTGAGAAAAGTTAGCCTTACTAAATTGATGTGAAATTTCATCAGTTTTGTGGGGAAGTTTGTTTCTTTTAATGAGTAAAATTTAATGTTGGATCTTCCAAAATGCTTAATTTAGGCTGTATTCACTCAATTAGATGCAAGTTCCATTAAAATCAATTGAGTAAATCTGCAATCCTGTGGATTCTTACGTGGGAATAAGTCCTGCTGACATCAATGAGCTTACTTCTGAGTAAGCATAGATAGAATTGGACTACATGTATCTGTAAAGGATCAGAATAAGTGAGTCCATTTATGATGGATGTGACTGCACAAAAAGCAGTGTATCGTGAAACAAAAGTACTAAGATTAGTTTGCTGCATTCAGGGTTTCAAGAACAAAATGATTGACTTAAAATCTCCTTCAAAATCTTCTGCTTCAGGAATGAAGAGTCTTTCTGGGGATTCATAGCTTCCTAGCCAGGTCTGCTGATCAGATTAATGTATTTGATAACAGAAGGGTTCCCTTGCCTAGCAACGTGCCATTTTCACTGTTGGAAATGTACAACACTTTCTGTAAACGTTTGCACTGGATACAGTTTTTATGACAGCCACCTTAGTTTTCAGGGGATCTGTGATTACTGTGAAAGCATTAAGGAAGAGTTAAGGAACTATAATAAATCTGTATTTTGATTTTTAAAGAGGATGCTGTAAATTTTAAATGTCCATTTTATATTTTAGCTGTAAATATGTTGAAAAGATATAGCATTTAGTCGCATGCTGGAGAGGAGGAAACTTTAGAGAATATTATAATTTTAAAAAAATCTCTTTATAATGCCATCAAGCAAGTGTTTTTTGAAGTACTTTAATATGTGCAGAATGCAGAATACATGATGAAATTAGAGAACCAGCACTAGCCAACTTTAAAACAGAAGAAAATCCTAATATCTGTGCCTCAGTCTTCTATTTATATGGCCAATTCAGTCATTTCTTGATTTATTCATTGAATATCTATACAATTATTGTTGCAAGTTTGACACTGTGACAAAATATAATACAACCCTCTGTTCACTCTGAAAGTGATATTTTTAAAGTATAATGACAGGAGAGAAAGAAAACTATTTAGAGTACATATTTTTATATGAGGAATAGATTAATGGAAATATAATGATTTAGGCAATTACTTTTATATTGTTCATTGTATAAATATGGAGCAGTTTTGATGCACTTACAGTGAGAACTTTTTAAACCAAGGTTGAGCATGTTGGATGTTCCATCAGCCATCACTGAGTGCATAAAATTGTGCTACTCCATAATATAAAAGAGTGAGTAATAGTGCAATTCTCTGAAAGAAGTAAGCCTTATTCAGTGGGACTTACTTGCGGGTAAATGTGTATTACAGCTTTTAAATGCATCCAACATAATTTTTGTGGCTTGATGAGCAGTTTTAAAAGATATTGTGAAATGTCATTCATTTTTAGCATGATGTCCATCTAGATTGTTCATGCTTTGCTTGAACTAAAAGCCTTTTGTATATGGGTATTGTCCCATTTTGGTTATTTGGGGGTACATTGATCTTAATACAATTGACTATTCAGTGTGCGGCATGAAGCCTTCATGTATTTACTTGCTGATGGAATCCCACTAAATGTAACTGGACTTACTCCCAAGTAAGGGTGTATCAGGCTGAAGCTCAAACCACATTGAAACCATCTTTGCATCTTTCCTGTGCTGTTTGTGCCATGTGTAAACACTGTTAAACAGGAATGGGACATGGGGTACCTCTAGACGGCTTATTTGCACCTCCTTGACTTCGCTCTGACAGCATTTAGGACAGACAAGCAGGGCGCAATTATAGCCCTGCTTGTCTGATTTATAGCCTCTGTTAATGCGATTTATAGCCTCTGTTAATGCACATTCTCAAAGTCGTGTTTCTCCGCTACTTTAATTTTTTCTCTGAAGTTCAAGCGCATTGTTGTCATGTAACCAATCTACAGAACTGGGGCATCAGTGCAAAATGCAACATTGTAACGGAAAGGCTACATAAAAATTTGCCCTGGAAGCAGCACATTTCCAAGGCAGCCGAGGTTGCTAGGTAGCAAGAGATAAGGGGCAGCTGCCGCAAGCATGGTGGGGTGGGAGTGTCCAGCATCAGATTCTTGGCGGGAGGAATGGGGGGGGGCGAATGCTCTATGGGCGGGTGTTCGCCATGGCCATCCAGTACTCAGAAAAATGATGCTTTTATGGTTTTACATTTGGTCCCAAAGCCAATGCTGCCCTGCTAAAAACTCTAATTGTAGGCACATCCAATGTTTAGAAATCGTACCCACATGCGAAGTAACTCGTGATTGTGATTGGGCAGGGGCTAACATGTAATCAACGGCGAGACACTCAGGTGGGCGGGGTTGACAAATGGCAGGAAAGTCCGGGGAAGGTACCATCAGGACACAGGGCAGTGCTTTCGTCAAATTTTCCTCATTCAACCATAGACCCCTGATCCGACTCTGCTGCAAAACTCCACATATAAACAATAGTAAAGCGCATTGTATGGCACCAGTAATTCGCCTTCACGGCTCTCGTCTACCGCTATTAGACATAAAATCAAATATAGGAAAAAGTGCATATTCGGAGAAACAGGTGCCAAAGCAACGTTGTATAGAGGGACTCATGGTTAGTTTTACATGCATGCTGGATTTGTAATAAAAAGCCAGTTTAAATCTGAAAACACTCACGTGAAGTCTTGTGACAAGAGTTGCAACCTTCATGTAGAGTTACTCCTTTTAAAAGTTAATTGATTTCCAGAGCATTTAACATTCTACAACAAGCAGAAGTGAAGTTTACTCTATTGCTACTACCATCTCATATAGGGAAAAGTTTCCTTTGTTTAATCTCTTACTGCCATTGCAGCTTCTCGTATAAATGCATAGAAGTAAGGCATACACTCCTGTAAGGGGGTTAAGCACATAGGCAGGTCTTAATCAGCAAAGTGAAAATATATAAGCAGAAACTGAAACATATTGTAAGGTAGTCCTGTTAGTAATATTGGGATCATGCTTAAAGACAAATGATGCTTCAATTGTTTTCACTATAGGTCACCATGCATTACTGAAGCTGAATGATCTAATATGGCCAATATATATTTATATTTGTAAACCTGCAAATTAAATATATGGATCTCAAGATGGATTAAGGTTAGTCTGACCCATGTGGGACCCACTTCACCACGTAAAAGCAGTTTGGTTGAGAACAGAATTTAGGAATGCTGTTTCCTTGCATTGCCTAAACAAGCCTTCATTGATGTTCTTCTGATACTTACTTTTAAAATTTTCGTTTCTGCTACAATAAAATGAGCAAATGAGTAAGCATATGTAACAACAGTAGTTTGCTTGTTAAATCCCTATTAGATGTTTTCAATTTTAACAGTGACCACACCGAAATTCTTTTCAAGGTCAGTGCCTCTTGGAATGTTGTTTTGATATCAGTCTTGCTTTAATAAACTCAAAACTTCTTATTTCTGGCTCTCTGTGTGTGTATGTGTGTGTATGTGTGTGTGTACATAACAGCCTTTGCTAAAGCGTTCTGCAAGTTGTAGTACTATATATGCTCCAGAAATGGGGAGAAGACCATCATTTCCTGTTTCCATAAGTTACAGTGACCACAATACAATGTAGAGTTAGAAGCACAATCACCAATTTGTATGGCTTTTTGTTTTGTTTTTGTTTTTAGAATATTGCAGCGTTCACAAAGGGGTCCAGTTTTAACAGCAATGGGGCAAATGGACAAGGGGAATAGAATTTATCTCCTACAGCCCTTCTCCCAAACCACTTTGTCTTAACTGTACTCACTTCTGATATTAGAGCTTGACTAAGGAGCAAAACCCTGCATCAGGTTAGACTGTAGACAATTTTGCAGTTCCTGCCCAAGTGCCACTTTCTCTGTTAAAACTGGGTTCCCTAAACCCCCCTTTCTATGGAAATGGGGCAGATTCTTGGACACATTTAAACAAATGAGTCTACTACTATTGTAAATCATTGTACAGAGTTGGACCCAACATCACATAAGTGGACTTCCACTTTTGCAATGGTGCTCCTTCTCTCTGCAGCACCCCACCTGTCCTCCAAATCTGCTCTGGTGGGTTTTCCAACCATCCAGGACAGAATTCGGGGAGTAGAAATCTGTTCTACCAGTGATTTACTTTTTAATGGTTAAATGACAACATTGGATCCAAGCCATAGTCTTCATTATTTGTTGGATTGTGTCCAGTAGGTGCATTAGCTGTGTTCAGATTCCATATATGTATTAAGCTAACCACATGGCTATATGATGATAAAGATCAAAATCGTCATCATGTCTTTATTTGGTGCATATATGAAAGTCTTCTGTGTAAGTGACCAGGATAGTAAATCAAATCAATATACTAACCTACAGCCTATCTACACTACTGCTTTAAAATAGTTTATAACAGTTTTAAAGCTGTCAATAATGGTTATTAACTGGTTTAAAACTGTTATAAACCTTTTTAAAGCAGTAGTGTAGATAGGCTCCTGGACACCATCTGAAACTGAAATTCAAAATACTAAAGGGAACTCTTGTTGTTCCAAAGGGGAAAACTCTGTTGTGTATCATCATTAACACATCCCATTTTCATTGCAAAACATTTCTTTGTGGTTCTTCCGACTGAAGTCATACCATGGGATACTGCCTACTCTTGTTTTCCTAATAGATGTGGGATCTATAAATCTGCAGGTACTTTAGTTAGAAATGTATGTTGAGTGAACATGTTTCTCTACTAAAGGGCATGGCAACAACTGTTTCTCCTACATTACTTGCTTTTTCACCAAAGACAGAATTCTGAACAGGTGCCATCCAAATTAATATGTATATCATTTGCAATATTGTATGCTGTTTTCACAGAATTATGTAATAGCTGACTTTCAAGAAACCAGTGTGTTGGGGCAGATCTGCAGCCACTGCAAGGCTTTCCTCAAGTACAGACAGCCCTCAGATGAACCAGAATGTTGCTTATTTTTCCTTTCTGTTTTAAAACATAATATACATTAGACCTTTTAATTGAAACATATGCCATGTAGGGATGCCCCTTTTTCTTTCTGACAGAAGCTCTCTATGTCTTTAAGAATTGCATGACTGACAAATTGCAATGGTGAGAAAACCTGTCTGTCTTTATGGAATTTCTGCCTGCTATGAATCTGTTAGAAGCTTTGTGTACAGCATGGGAAAAAAGATGACAACTCTACTATCCATGGTATGAAGCTAGAATTGCATATCAATCCTAAATGTTTCAGCCACTGTATTTTTTTCTCACAGTGTTAGCTTAACGTCAACTATGGTGGTTCTTCACATCCTAAATGCTTGTTTGCTGGCAGAACAGTGCACATCTTATCAGCAGACCACAAATATGCTTTTGCTTTGCAAGGTAGCCACACCCAGCTGTGGTGGACGAATATTCACCTAGGGAGGTGCTTACATGTTCACATTTATTCTCCAAAGAAATAAGAATCTGTTTCATTGTGTAAGATTGAAATGATCTCCAAATGTGAGTTGTGATAATGGTGTTAAGATCCTGCTGTTGGAAGTGTAATGCTCCCTTAGCAACTGCTGCATTCCTGTGGAACCCCAAAGAATTCTAACCTTCATGAGGAAAGATATGCGGGAAGGATTCATTTTGCAGATGGGCAGAGCAATCCTACTGTGGGAGAGAGGGGGGGAAACTGAGGTGCAAGAACCATCTTTTCCTATACAGGGTAGAAGTTGGGGGGGGACTTCTTAATTTCTCCTTCTATGGCTGTTTCTTAACAGCTCTTCTCATTGCTCTCAATGGGAGGACAATAAACGATGCCTGCTGCATGGTTGCTGAAGGTGTTCCCTTGTGTGTGTGTGCGCGTGTGTGTGTCAGGGGAACGGGAGGACTTTGGAGCCTATGGATCCACACACCTCTTTTTTGCCCTCTCTGCTGACACTGGAGTTCTGACATCAGAAAAAACGTCAGTGGCAAAGAAGGACGGGCAGCTATTCCAGAGAGCTCTGCTGGCCACTCTATTCCTGCAGCAAATGCCACAGCTGGAGAGTGGCTGGTGGGGCTCTCTAGAGCACCTACTGGAGGCAGTGGGGCAACAGCAGTGGTAGTGGGTGGGGCTCCTGACTGGGGCAAAGGAGAGGGGAGTGGCACCCTTTGCTGCTCCTCCAGCTCTGCCACCTGATACAGGTACCTCACTCTGCTTCATGGGTGGGCTGGTTCTGTCCAAAAGACCTCAGTGACTGGGCACGATGCTAAGGAAGAAGGCTCAAATACTCCAAATTGGCTCAGTAGAAATGGCAGATGCTCAATACCTTTGGAAGATCAAAATCACATGCTAAGTCATAAGGCACAGGGGGAAACACTCACAATACAAAGTCCCTCCCAGGCTTTCAGAATAAGGGGGAATTCAAGAGATTCCAGATTTGGTCGGGGTTTTCAGGAAAATGGTTGGCAAGGTTTCTTAGAAAAAACAATTGTGGAAGCTGAACACCGAGCATTTCCAAATGGAAAAACCCCTAACAATCCTGCATGCCCATATCATCAGTTTTTCATGCAGCCTTGATGATGTCTACACCACAGTTTGTGACCAACCAGCTTCTGTTTAGAGCTCTAAACAGGGTTTCCTTGCAGGAAAGCTTGTCCCTCATTAAGAATCATGCTGCCCAAGTTTCCAAATGATGGCAGTTGTCCATCTCTCTTCAGCTCTTTTTACCATAGCTCTGCAGGTTCTCTGTCTGAGATTGTGTCACTTTCTACAGCTCCTTGAAGGCAGAAAATCAGCTGTATAGGATTATTGACCCCTAACTGGAATACTGTGAAAAACATAAATGTTGCAGTATTAATTATGTGGGGGAAAAACACCTTGAATTCTTCATGTACGTGGATTTCATTTTGTCTGTCTCCTGCACTGTGTATTCAAGCTAAGTGGCCTACATTCCCTTGGTGTGCTTTGTTATTTGATTTGCATGTGAATCAAAGTAAAGTGGGCACAGAAACAGTAATTGATGTTTCCAATGATTAGTACTAATGAAGAAACCTCTAAATGAGGACATTCACAATATGCCCTTGGTTTATGCAATTTGTTTACTGCAGACAAACAACATAGTGACTGTTTGCTCTGCAGTAAACAGATCAGCATAAGCACAAACTGCCCCTATTTACCAGGGTCAGTCTCTTATTTCCTGGTCCTGCAAAACCACTTGCCCATATTTGTAACCTTGAGAGATGCCATTTTAAAATGGTATCACTGAGAGGGAGTTGGTAAAGATATCTTTCTTCAAGTATCTAGCAGGATGACCTGAAGGTGAGGCAGGGGCATACTGGTCAGCTTCCCCATTCTAGGATTCAAGATCAGCTGGGAAGGTTTTGCTTCTGGTTTTGCTTCTGGTGCTCTTGAGGAATGTGGCCCTCAAGAATGTGGTCCACATGGCAGAGCCTTTTTGGTGGCAGCACTTCAGCTATGGAATTCTCGTCTAATATAAGCTGACCATATGAAAAGGAGGACAGGGCTCATCTAACTTTAACAGTTGTAGAGAAAAGGGAATTTCAGCCAGCGTCATTTGTATGCAATTCGTACTGGTGAAATTCCCTCTTCATTACAACAGTTAAAGCTGCAGGGGCCCTGCCCTCTTTTGTATCTAGTCACTCTAGTATAGTGCCTGCAACTTTAATTGTTGTGATGAAGAGGGGATTTCACCAGGTACTAATTGCATACAAATGACACTGGCTGAAATTCCCTTTTCTCTGCAACTGTTAAAGTTACATGAGCCCTGTCCTCCTTTTCATATGGTCAGCCTATTCTAATAGAGATTCAGCTGTCCCCCATGGTGTTGACATTTAGGTACCATTTAAAGACCTATTTAGTTTGCAGGCTTCTGGTGTGTAGGCAAATGCTCTATTTTTTAATGATTGTGTTGATGGTTTCATTTTATTTTATTACATATTTGTGGTTTCAGAGTCATGATTTTAATTTGTTTATGTAATGGACTGCCCTAAATCTATTAGTGCAAGTCTGGGGAGCTGTGGCTGGCTGGGAATGATGGGAGTTGCACTGCTACATAACTGGAGGGCACCAAAGCCTAATCCACATCAAGTAGGATATAGGACAATGAAAGAGGTACGAAAGTGGTATATAAGAGGCAGGAGCCACGCTACTGCTTTATAGTGGTATTGAAGTGCACTGACAACTGTTGGGACCCATGACACATAACATATACCATGTTGATACCACTTTTATTGTGCTATATCCTGCTTAGTGTGGATCTGGCCCAGGTCGAGATTCAGGAGTAGAGCCTTCAACAATGTATAATGGAGCTGATAGGTGTGGGTAGTCATCCATGAGAAAAGGGGTGCTACAAGCATGTTTCTATTTTAATCTTTATAATATTGGAAAGGGCTGTTGTACTGTTCTTGGAGAACAGTTTTTATTTCCACATAGATCTGGCCCAGTGCTTTTATTATGGGGAGAGTGGTAGGGAAATTGGTAGGTCCATCCATACCATTGTGAGGAGTGGGCAACAATAGTACAATATTGAAAGACAGATTTGTGCATGGCCTGTAGCCTACCCTGCATTTCCAAAACTAGCTTGTTTAGCTCAGGTGCAGTGGAGGACAATCACCAGTTTTGCAGTAAGATTCAGCTCCCAGGCTGATTGAATTCTACATAAGGAATGGGGAGGAGATACTATCTTGTCCTTCACCATCTGGCAGCAAATGTGTCCGGTGGACCTTGCCTGAACAAAATCCACATGCTCCACCCCCTAATTGTAGCCAAACAATATCCCCCAGTCTTTTAAAAATAGAAGCTACGCAGCCTGCCACAAACCTATGTGGTCCCAATAATTTGTCCACTGAATCCAGGCCTAGAGGAAGGAACAACAAAGTCTAATCATAGTGTTTAACCCTTTTAGGAACTAGAAAGAGGCAACCCATGAATGACTGCTGAAAACAAAGGACCTGTTTTGCTAACCGCTGTAAATT
The DNA here is from genome assembly GCA_029215795.1 of Anniella stebbinsi. Classification (NCBI taxonomy): domain Eukaryota; kingdom Metazoa; phylum Chordata; class Lepidosauria; order Squamata; family Anniellidae; genus Anniella; species Anniella stebbinsi. The sequence goes on along the minus strand of JARDYH010000005.1, from coordinate 84,422,807 downwards.
AACCACTCAGTGCAAGAATAGCAAATATCTTCAAGGATGAGTTTTATTTATTTATTTATTTTACCTTTACGAAATGAAATAAAAGATATTGCAAGAAGGAAAGGCTTTTGAACACAGAGTGAAATGGGGGGGGGGAGGCAAACTGAGATTTCAAGAACTTTTGAGGGAAAGTTATGCAAGACCCTTTAAGGGGAAAACCTTCCAGAGGGGTAGTCATGTTAATGAGTTGCAGCAAAAACAACAGAGGACTATAGCACTTTAAAGTTAGCCTGAAGATGCTACAGGGTCTTTTGTTGATTTTAGAAACTTTGAGGAGAGGTGTTGCTCAGTTAATCTAGCACTGGGGTCTCCAACGTGGCGTCTTGGTGCCTACCCTCCTGGGTTTTAATTTTATTTCTTAAGGTTTTTAAAAACATCTTTTTAATTGGCATGCTGCAAAGCCAAGTGCTGCCCTCCAGTGTGATCTTTATTTTGGTTCAAAAGAGTGCTTTTGTATTTTGGAGCTCAGGTCCCACCTCTGCCTTGTACTTAGATTCTTGGACAAGTTCATTTTCCTTTATTCTCACTAGTTTGCTTTGTGGGAAATGAGTGTTGTGTGACCAGCTATGCCCTCCTCCGTGGCAGCCATTTTCTGAGAGCACCCACGAGAGCACTCTCAAAATTCCAAATGTGCCCACTGAACCAAACAGTTTGGGGACCCCTGGTCTAGCATATGGTGTAACAATTTTACTGTAATTCATCTGTCTTTAGTTAGTGTTACCCCAATCCATGAACTACACATGCAATTAGAGCTTTTTTGCTTTGCTTTGTACACAGTTCTTTGGACAAAATTTTGTGCTCTGTTTCCATATTACTTTCTCCTGGTGCGGACTACAATACAATAAACAATGTTGAGCAAACAGTCCCACAATTCGCCAGCAGCACGAGAATCGCATGTTGTTGTTTTGTTAAGCAGATGCTTTTCATATTACTGTGAGCTGAGCCATTCCTTTATGCTTTGGAGTGGCTTGGATATTGATATGAAACAGAAGGTGTATGAATAGGTGGTTTGGCTGCTTTTCTTCTAAATCCACCTTGAAATGTAATTTGAATTATTTTCACCTTTAAACGAAAATAACATTTTCCCTGTTCTCACACCGGCAAGTTCATATTGCAACACCAGTTTCACACACTGCTGATTTCATGCCTTTAAGGGTTTATTGCAGCTTATCTCTGAACTTTTCGAAAACAGGATAAGGAGGCAAGGGCAGGAGACATCCTGGCTGTTGACTACATCATATAATCGACCCGCAAATTTCTATGAGGGACCAGTCGCGAGTGTGTAATAAATTGCTCATTTAGAGAAGCCCCCCTTCCTATTTCTCTTCAGAATATGCCCTTTTGGCCTCTTCTGCCTACCATGTACCCACCTGCTTTCTTTTCCTGCAGTGTTTTTGGTTCATCTCAGTTGTTACTATTTTTACGCTCACATACTTCTGCTGTTTCACTTAGTTATATTAAAATTACAAAAACTTTTTTTTAAAAAGCCCTGTCTTTTGACACTTAATTTTCAGCTCTGAGTTACCTTGGAGCTCTGGGGAAAAAGGCACACATGATTGCTCCCAGGTTATTCACAGATCCTGTGGGATGGAAGTAGAGATGGAACACTTTGATTCTTTATATGCATTTTTAAAAATGTTTGCAAGAACAAAGCCAGCTGTTTGAGCAAAAGGGGGAGGTTCAGCTATCCTTCAGCTCAGCAAACCAGTAATTTTCCAGGTCTTTGAACAGAAGCTGGAATGCAAGATCTAAAGGGCTCGGTTGCTTAATCTAATACATATTTGACCAAAGGAAAATCGCTATCTTTGCTGAAATGCACATTTAGCAATTCATGGTTACTGTCCAAATCATGGGTTATGGGTGGAAGGTTAGCATGCAATGTGATGTCAATATGAATGTAGGAGGGGGGGCAGGCTATTGTATAATTTCCAAAAGTGGATATCTGGGTATATGGCATTCAAATGGGCATTCTGCCCTTAGCAGAAACAGCAGCAGCCTTTACAAATTCCTCTCTTCTATTTGATAGTGGTAGTTGATGTGAAATGGCAAGGGTGTAGAATCTGGCCCACCAGATGTTGGACTCTAACTCCCATCATCCCCAGGCAGCATGGCCTGTGGTCAGGGTTGATGGGAACTGTAGCCCAACAACCTCTAGAGGAGCACAGTTTTCCGAGCCCTAATCTGCCTTGTGGGCCACTATGGGAAACAGGACCAGACAGACCTTTAGTCTGAGCCATGTTCTTATGTTCAGATTATACAGTAAACCCGCCTAGACTGTGCTTTTGCTTTGTCCAACTTCTTTGCCTTCTTTCATGTAAGTGTGCGTCACCTGTAATTGATTGTCACTTGCCCGGCCTCTACGGGATGGCCTTCTAGATTTTGTGGGATTCCAACTCCTATCAGTTCCATCCAGCATGGTCAATGGCTAGAAGTGATAGGAGTTGGAGTCCAACAACATCTGGAGGGCTGCTGGTTCTGCACCCCCCAGCTTTATGAACTCACTCCTTTCCCAGGCATCATGAACCAAAGAAGGCAGCAGACGTTAGAGCAGGGAAGGGTCCACTTCTAGGATCTCGGAAAGAGGCAAACACAGAAAGCATTCCCAAAGATGCCTAGGTCCATCATGGGCCAGTCTTGCTACGGGCTTCAGAAAGAATTATGCAACAGGGAAAGGAAGACTGTAGCCATTTTCTTGCCAAAGTCAGCCCAGGGGGATGGAGAAAGAGGATGTTCGTGTGAACTTGTATTTGTCTGCTATCTTGTATGCCTGCAGCTCTCTAATTGCTTTCTTGACTTATCTCTATAACCCCGTGCAGGCGTTCAGTGTCAACACTTGGGGAATATGAGTGCAGCCCACTCCCACACTGAACACACATTGGAGGGCACATCTGCATTGTGGATTATGGGTATAGGGCCACTATGTACTCCTACAGGACCGAAGTGAGTGATCTGTACACTGGAAAAAGAGATGCCTGGATCACATAGCTGGAATCTCTACACATGCATTCCTTTTTACACACAAATGCAATTCAAAAGTTACCCCTGCTTTACTGTTTTATTGATTGGTTTATTGCATGTTGTTTCATTTTGTGAACTGCTTCAGTATTTATTTATTTATTAATGAAAAGCACTATATACATTCTGTGCTGTCATATACTGTAGCATGTAGTAAAAAGTGAGTTTGATTTACATCTACAGGGCTATATAAAAGTGCAGAGGGAGGGCCTAGTCGTGTGAGTCACAAGCAAAGGATCACTGTTGCCACTAGAAGGTGCTCATTCACCAGTGCAAGACATGCTGAAATGTACAGCCCTCCACAACAGACGGACAAATAAGAGAAACAGCAGGTTCTGAAAATGCAGAGGCTTGGCTTAGGGATGTATGAGAAATTAGTTTCTGTCCGCAAATCATGCAAATATGACCTGTTCACACAAACATCAATGCAAGCAGAAGCACTTCTTTTGGGGGGGGGGGTAGAGAAATGTCCGCAAATTCCAAAATTTGAGCTTGTGTTTGAAAAATGTGTTGTTGTTTTTTAAAATGTGTCATTTGCGCATTAAAACAAACAAAAAACAAAAAAACCAGTTTTCATGCTTTAGTCAATGGGGGAAAGTGTGCACTTTTTAAAAAATTACACACAGAAACGAGCACTTTGTCCATTTGAAACGTCCACCTTTCCTGTTTGAACAAACCGAAGAATAAATCAAAAAACAAAAATGGGAGCGAGCTGAAACAAAGGAGCTAAAACAAGCTTCAAAGTGATTTTCAAAGAATTTAGGGAGCTCAGAAATCACTGGTTCTCCCACCCCTATGCATAGCTTTCATCAGACAGACAAAGAAGAAATACAGAAGTTTATGAAAATACAGAAGCCTAACTCTGGTGGGTAAGAGAGGTTTACATTGTTCGTGTTTAGCATTCCTAGATGTGCTATTACAACTATGGGCTTTTTTAAACTAGCATTTTATAGCACACTTGTGACTGGCCACTCACGGATGTCCGTGGGTCATTTTGATGATGCTGTGAGCCTCCTGCTCCATTTCTTAGTTTCAGCAATAACAAATAATCCTCAGAAAACCAGACTCTGCTAAGATGTCAGGGTTTGTAGAGATTTCCTGTCATGTGCAGGCAAAGTTGTGCTATAAAATGCCCACTAGAAGGCGCTATTCCATTGAACTACATTGAACTGTACAGTCACTGCTCTCTTCCTCCTGTAGTTTCGGCTTGTTTCAAATGCAGTAAAGAAGCAGGAAGTAGAGCCATGGTAAGGAAACACAATTCCTTCCTCCCCCTCATCTATGTGTCACTTATGGAAGATCTCAGCTTCCAAAGGCAGGCTAGCTATAGGGCTTGACCATCTACAATAATACCTGCTCAGGCTCCAAGTTTCATTGAACTCACTGGGATGTAAATCTGCATAAACATGCTTAGGATTACTACCAGCCTATGACATTGTAAGAGAGAGAGCTATTGTCCTCTATGGTAAATCTAGATCTAAGGTAGCTCTTTCCCAATGCCAGCAGCAATTAATCCATCCTTTTCACATCCTGTACTATTTACCCTTCAGTTGAAACGCAGGCACCCAAAATAATTGACAAATGTGTGAACGACAATGGGTGTTTGAAAGGAGGAAATGGCAAAACAATAACACACCGTATGGCAAATTGGAATAGCATTACTCTGGAACGGTATATTGCTCTAAAGCCAGGATTTTTCAGGCACTGTGCCTCTGAAATGCATAGAAATGCCATATGTATTTATTTATCTGAGTTTTATATTCTAATTGAAAGGGGACTTTTCATTAAACAAATGGATATTTTGATATATGAATCATTATAAGAATTAAACATAGCTGGGATTTAAAAAGAATTATTTGAGCAGGGTTTTTTGTCCTGTACCCAACGATCTGGCTACGGATTTGAAACAAGAGCCTTGCTCATTATGCAAGGAGACAGTCATTAGACAGAGCTGCATGGTTAAAGGTAACATATACTTGGCAAAAGGCTCCCAATGGTACCAATGGAATCTTCCCTCCCAGGCCAAGTGGCAGCTTTAAGTGGTGAGCCTAAACCATCTCTGTCATGGCTGGTCTTGCACTAATTGTTTTTCTTTTAGCCTCCATGTTCCTCACCTGTAAAAATGAGTATTAACTGGTTCAATAGATCTTTGCACATTTCTATAAGCCACTTTGAGAGTAACTCATACATAGGTTTGTAGTTGGATACACATACCTATTGGGATACAATAAGTAATTGACTCCACTACCTCCCTCCACCATATTGCACCTGGCTCTGATTAATGAATCTTGGGGGTTTGGTAAGAGACTCTGAAGCTGTCTGTACACTTTAAAACCCCTGAGGTAGCTGTGTGGTAGCACTGCATCAGTTATACGATGCAGCATCCACCGTGCAGTCACCACAGGGCTTTCCCACGAAGCTACAAATTTAAAAAGTTGGGGACTTTCCCGACTTTTTTGGTTGGAGCGAGGCAAATACGGGCCTTCCACCATCTAACCTCACTCCAGCTTCACTGTGGAAGTGTTCCCTGGCTGAAGGCAACCTCTGATTGGTTACCAGAAGCCAGGATGAGGGCAGGGAGAGGCCCAGTACCTGGATAACTACTGCAAACCCTACTCTCCCTCCTGGCATGGGGATTACCCAGTGCCATTCCACAAGAGTGAAACTGCGGAGTTTAGGGTGGACGCAGTCAAGGCAGCCCCAAAGTAGCTCTCACAAGTTCAAAGTCTGCCCAGCCCTGATTAGAGAAGTGGTGAGGAAATAGTCCTTGCTAACAGTTGAGTGCTGCAATCCCAAACATTTAGTAAGAGGCATAGCACAATCCTACTTACTCCAAAAGTAAGCCTCACTATGTTCAATGCGGGCTTACTCCCAGGAAAGTGTGTACAGGATGGCAGGCTCAGTCACACTGAACTCAGCAGAACTTAGTTCTAAATTAACATGCTTAAGGTCAAAAAGTAAATTGCTGAATTTTTATTCTCGGTCAACTGCACCCAAGAATTTAAAGGCAGTAAAAAGTCAAGAAAAACCTGATAGCTTACCATGAAGCTAGGGAGAACATAAGAATCAACTCTGAGTGTTTTTAAAGTAACATTCCTAACAAGATCTCCCAGAATGATTCTCTTACTACCTGCAGGTGTTTGGGCAAAGGAACAAGAAATATCTGGCTATTTCTCTTCACTTTAAAAATACTTCTCTTATGTTATTCTTTTACTGCCAAATTGTACAAGCCACATTTGATGCTGGCTGGTGTATGTGTGTGTGTGTGTGTGTACACAACCCCTCCCCCCTCTCTCACACATATTGAGATTTGGGTTGTGGAGGAAGAAACTCTCATCTTCTGTCACCCAGGTCATCTTTCTGTGCAAAGACAGGGCCATTATCTGGAGGCTCTTTTCGTCTGATACCCAGTTCACCTCTAGCATTGGTGTGAAAAGAGCAATCTGTATAATTGACCAGGGGGCAGGAAGAGAATTTGGCGGTGGCAGCAGGGGGATCAGGAGGCTCCACTGAGGCTGTTCTACCATTACTTGGCTCAATTGGTTCACCAGTTCCGTCAAATGCCACTTTTGTGCCGTCAGCTAGTTCAACCTCTGCGAGGGGCCACAGCTCAGTAGCAGAGCCCCTGCTTTGCACGCAGAAGGTCCCAGGTTGGACACCTGATCTCTCTCAAACTATGGCTGCCTCTACAAGAGGCATTTAAAGGTCTTTCAAGGCGCATTAAAAATTTACCTCTACAAGAACGGAGCGCAAATTGGGCGTAGAGGCGCATTATCTCTCTGATTATGCGCATTATCGAATGCGCGTTAAATAGCGAGTTTTATTTTGCTCCGGCCGTTAAAGCACATTTTGCCTATGCGAACAAGCGATTCTCCGCATAAACTACCTGTAAAGTGCATTTGAAACAACCGGTAAGGTCACCTGCTGAGTGCTCAATTACCTCGTGCATACAAGCATTTCCGATAAAGTGCTTCAGCGAATATGTGCATAATCGGCTAACCAGGCGTAAAGCCGAATTCTTGTAGATGAGGCCTGAGGCTGGGAAGATTCCTCCCCGGAACCTTGATGAGTATTTCCAATTCAGGTAAACAATACTAAGTAATAGTCTGACTCAATCTAAAGCAGCTTCCTATCTTCCACCAGTGCTGCTCATCCAACCAAATACTGAACAGGGAACTCCACTCTTTCTTTGCCTGAGCAGGACTCCATCCTCGACTAGCTGCCCCTGCCTTGCACTATGGGATGAAGAAGGAACTAGCTACAGATGGCACCACATGGACACACTAAACATGGCTTTACCTGTTGAGCACAAATGAAGTTTTGATAATAAAACATCCTCTTTTAGCAGGGGCAGCTTGGATGGTTTGAAGAACTCAGAGGTTGAAAAGAAGATCCTTCCCCATTAAGTATCTCTCCCCCCCACCCCCCAGAGCCATAAGTGCAGAGATCTTTCCCCTATCCCCATGTCTACCCCTTTGTAATGGCAGCCAAGAATAGCAATGTACACTCCGGCTCAGTTCATGACATCAGGAGAACTGTAAAGTGAAATATCAATCCTGCTTCTAATATTAATTTACATTTCCTGAAAAGCAACAAGCATCTGAAATATGAAATTGCGACTGGAGAGCTTCCAACGCCCAGCATTATTTTAAAACCACTTTAAGAATTTTGCATTCAGAAGGCCCTGGGTTCCATTCCTGGCATCTACAGGTAAACTAACTCAGGTAATAGTGTTCAGAAAGACCTCTGTCTAAAACAGAGAGACTCCATTAGTCAGACCCAGGGGCACCTCCAGAGGATGCTAAGTTTGGGCATTACAGAAGGCCCACCGTCTCCCAACAGTCTCATTTCCATTTTGCACAAAGTATCGAAGAAGATCAGATGCAGCCTAAGCAAATTCTCAATTTGCATATCCCACCTCTTCCAGGTGAGGGGGAACCACTGAAGGTGCTGTGTCCAAGGGCTTGCAGCCAGAGCTGGTCAAAACAGACAGTACTGTGTTATGTATGACTCGGAATAAAGCAGTTTCATATGTTTGTTAGAAGCGGTATTTAAATTTAAGATATAAATAAACAAATAGGATGCTGTCAAAATATCTCTCCTTTTTTATATAAAAATATTCATAGTATACAAGAAAGACATACACAAAAATACATTTTTTGCCACCACTCTTCCATTCTGTGTAACCGGAGTACTTTGCTTTTTTCACTGAAAGGGCCATAAGAGCTGGATACATATTTCTAAAAACAAACCCTGAAAAGAGTTGAGTTGGTGAAATAACACAGCATTTAAAAAACACATAGTAAGATTTGGGGAGCAGGAAAGAGAGAAAGGTTGGCAGGCAGGCAGGCAGGCAGGCCGGCCTAGACCCATGGAGTTTTCTGATGAACATTGTGCACACCAATGTTTCAAAGAAACAATCCTAGAATGTGAATAGCTCCAGGCTGGGTTTTATGGCTATTTCACAAACAAACAAACCCAGTGTTATTAACATTGCAAGTTGCTCTTTATTAGAGTGGAGCACTCCTTATGGTTAAACTGGAAAAGGTGTTTGCTAAATTGTCTGCAGTGAGGTGCCACAGAGCTGGTGTTCTGGTGTCTAATTCATACTCAAATGCTCACATCACTCATTTAAATACTCCTTCCACCCATTAAGAGGAAAACAGTTTTATGATACTATGGTGTGTTTTTATTGGGATGATATCACTCTGGAAACAGACTGGAAGACAGCAGGGAAGAAAAACAACACATCAATTTGTCAGTGAAAGGCAACACGCATTGCATCAGTAATTCCAAGATCAAGTCTGCTACCTACAGTTAAGGTTTTGTCATTTTCTTCTAAGAATATGTGCCTAGGCCAATTAAGCCCTTGTCAACACTGGGGCACTATGGGAAGCCCTCAAACATGGCCCTGTTTGCTTCTTCATCAATGTCAGTGGGTGCTGATGGATTTCTAGCACAAATGTGTGGTTTATGCAAGCAAGCAGCATACGAAGGTGGATTTAAGGAGGAATACTCTTCTCCAACCTCTCCAGTTGCTCTTCAAGAAACTTAATCTGCTCCTCCAGGTCCTTCTGCTCAATCTGTAAAGATGTCTTCTCCTGTATAAAGTGCCTGTAGTCCTCGAGCTGAGTCTCACTCATGTATTTGGAAAGAATACCTGACACCACCCTTTCTCTGCGGTCCAGGTTCTCTTTCAAGTCCTTTGCATCCTCCCGCTGCCTGGACAAGAGTTTATGCCGCTCGTTTAGGGACTGCTGAAGACAAACAACCAAAACAACTCAGGATTTACTGTACCAGTGACCATAACACACAATTACTTTTTGTTTCTGGCAAGTCACTTTCATCTATAATTAATTAATTAATTAATTCTTTTCTTGCTCATGGCGGTTTTTTTAGACGGATATGATGGGCTTTGCCAAGTCATGCTGTCTTTTGCTGAGTCAGGAATTTCCTGACAATTGAGCATGTTTTAAGCATGACAGCTTTCTGGATGTTGGTGTGGATGTATTTTGGTTAGGACCAGTTTCTTAAGGTTTTCTGTAAAAAATTCTGATGTGATGCCAGTGACTGATGTGACTAATGGAATAACTGTAACCTTTTCCTGTTGCCATAGTTCTTTAACTATTATTATTATTATTATTATTATTATTATTATTATTATTATTTATAAAGGCTATAGAGAATTCTATTTCTATTTCTAGTAGAGAGGTCTACCCTCAACTCTGGTCTTGGGACTCACCTTCTCCTCCACATCGGTGGTTTCATCCATTTTCCCCATAGCGTTCTGGAGCCGAGCAAGGCGGCTGGACAGGCACAGCAGCAGGCTCACCACCTTCTCCAAATCACCAATGAACATCATATAGCGCTCATATTCATTGGGCTTACAGAGGTCTTGCACCACGGACTCCAGCTCCTTGCTGTGGATCGCGTGCTCCTTAGCTTCAGACTGGATCAGCTCCCTCTCATCCCACAGAGTCTGTAGTTTCCGTTGAATGCTGGAGATGAGTTCTCTCTGCAAGGAGAGAAGCTGCTGAGAAACTGACTTGGGTTTGACCAAGGGTGCCTCTACAAGAATGATTTAAATCTCTTTCAAGGCGCATTAAAAATTTGACCTCTACAAGAGCGGAGCGCAAATCGGGGGTCGAGGCGCATTTTCTATGTCATTATTCGCATTATCGAATGTGCATTAAATAGCGAGTCTTAATTTACCGCGGCTGTTAAAGCGCCTCATGACCATGTAAACAAGTGATTCTCTGCATTAAACACCTCTAAAGCGCGTTTCATACAACTGGTAAGGCAACCTGTTATGCACTTAACCTCCTCCCGGGTATAGTGATTTGCCGTAAAAGTGATTGTGAGAAGATGCGCATAATCGGACAACCAGGCGTCAAACCGAATTCTTGTAGAGGGGACCCAACAGATTTCAGTTGGGTGGTTGTTGGATGAGGAGCAGCATGAAAGAAGGTCTGAAGGCACCTTTAGGAACAGAATTGAATATTTTTGCTTAAAGACTATCCTATTTGGTATGGCAGATGGAATGGGTTATATCCCTATTTTTTACTGCCTTTAAAAACCCTGCTGAGTTTGTATGAAAGTAAAATAAAAAATTCCAAGCCTGCACAGTGTTTTAGAAAGCTACATTATATTGAGTGAGACCATGGGTCCGTCTAGCACAGTATTGTCGGCACTGTCTGGCAGCAGCTCTCCAGGGATTCAGGCAGGAGTTTTTCCTGCCCAACCTGGAGATGGTACCACTGAGCTACAGCCCCTCCACTCAATTGAGACCATTTTAATCAGCTAGTAAGATCTCTTACTCCATAATTGCCATCACCGAAGTTGTTTATTAGGGTGATGGAGAACAATTGCTCCTTTTCAAGAAAGCCCATCTGGGCAGGCTCTTTCATAAAATGTGGGTGTAAAACTAACATGATACTAAAATAAAACAAATACGAGTTATTGTAGTGAAATTACAAGCAAAAATAACAAGGTCACATCAGACTGGCTGATATGATCATGTGATGCCAGTGCTTCGTCAGCTGCACTGGCTTCCAGTCTGTTTCTTAGCCAAATTCAAAGTGTTGGTGTTGAACTTTAAAGCCCTAAATGGCTTGGAACTAGAGTATCTAAAGGAAGTCTCCTCCCACATGTACCTGCTTGGACCCTTAGGTCATCTTCAGAGGTCCTTCCCTCTGGATGCCCCTACTGAAGAAAGCTAGATGGGTAGCTACAAGAGAGAGGGCCTTCTCAGTCCTAGCAGCCCACTTATGGAATGAGCTTCCCAAAGAGGTTTGCCTGGTGCCTACATTGTTATCTTTTTAGCACCAGCCAAAGACCTTTGTTTTCTCCCAGGCATTTCAGAAGCCTAGTTCTAGATTTTTATGATTATTTTATCGATCCCAGTGCTTTTTATTGTTTTGCATTGCAGTGTATTCTTTTAAATATTTGTATTGTATTTTATATTTTTAACAATTCTACAGCATTTTAGTCTTTTAATGTTTGCAATCTGCCTGGAGAACGTTAGTCATTGGGCAGATTAGAAATATAAACAATAAAATGAAATAAAAATACTTAGGGGAATACCCTTTTTTATAGTTTCACTTGGGTAGCAAGTCAAAACTTCTACTCTACACTCCAAATCCTTTGCTCTGGAAGTTTATGACCACATGTACTCTGGGCTCTAGGCAAGCTCCAGCTCAGCCATCTGTCCTCAAGGGGCATCGGATAGAAGAGGAAAAGAGAAGACAGGAAATGGAGGAAAGGAAGTTACTGGTCCCCAACTATTTTCAGACCTAAACTTTCATAACAGGATCAGACTTCTGGCAGCAAGAGTACTGGCTGGAGCCAGGAGATAGGATCATATTATGCCAGTATTATACCATCTTCACAGACTCTCGATTCATTTCTGGGCCCTATTCAAAGTGCTATTTTCAAACCTAAAAAGCCCTTCATGCCATAAGGCCATAGTATCTGAAATACCACTTTTTTCTATATATCCTACCGGTGCCCTGTGGTCATCAGAGGACCTGCTCCAAGTTCTCTCACATACTGAGATATGGCAGGGATGGGACTCCTCAGTGGTAGCACCCCAGTTATGGAATGCCCACCCTAAACCAGTCCACCTGCAGCCTACCCTAATGTACTTCCAGTGCAAGGCAACTACCTTTTTATTCACAAAGGCCTTTTAACATGTATATTCTTGCTGCACTATTGTATTTTAAAGTTATTTTATCTCTGTAATTTTATTTTTAGATCCTTATAGTGTTTGTGGCCTAAAATGTTTTAGTTTCTACAACAGCATTCCCTAACCTGGTGGCATGTTGTCTGAGGATGATTGAAGCTGTAGTCCAACACTTCTGGAGGGCTGGGGAAGGCTGGTTGACTAATTTTAGATTTGACTGCTTTATTGTGTTGCTTTTGATTTTGGTCCTCTGTATGTCGGCTGTTTATTAGATTTTGTTTGTGGTTTATTGGATGGATGGATGGATGGATGGATGGAGAAATATATATATAAATAAATCATTGTCTGTCTGCACAGTCCTGGGTACATGACGAATAGCATCATGCCTTAGATTTGAGTCAGTTTCATCTCACCTGATTGTCAATGTTTATTCGCATTTACATGGAGAAAAACATGTGAGCAGGCAAACAGGAGCCACTTATTTACTCCCTGTGTGTGATAGGCAGGATACAGAAACAGAAACTTGAACATACAATACTAGTACCTGCTTAGCACTAGTTGGGAATGGCTTTGCAAGCATTTTTCAACAGTGACTGCGGGCTCCTCTAAATGAGCGATTTATTGCACTCTCATGATTGGCCACTCACGTTCATGACGTTGTCAACAACCAGGATGCCTCTCACTGAAACCTCCAGAAATCCCAGGATAAAAATAATCACTTTTAAAGTGGTAATAGCTGTGAAACAGCAGGATCTTCCACTAGATGGCACTGTATCAATAGAACTCAATGGAACTGAGGAGAGAAGTATTCAGTTCAAACCCCTTGTTGCCCTTCTCCTCCCATGTAATTCAGCCCATAACAATTATGCCAAAGAACCAGGAAGCACAAAAGCCCCAGGTTAACATGCTTTCCCTTAATGTAAAGACACTCTCTGTGAAAAAGTACTGTACACTGTAGAGACAGGAATAGGGGGCAGGATGTGATTAGCAGAGCTGAAATATGGCTACACCTCCTTTGCGAAGGATGTTGTGGAACTTCTAAAGAAGAACTGAATTTCTGCCAGAGGAGTCTCAGTCTAATTATTTCCATAGTCATAGTTTCATTCTCCATATTGTGAAAGCCAATATTATAGGTAAATGGCAACAGTTTGGGCTGGACTGTGCCAATAAGCTTTTGTCTTCTCAGGCTGCAATGCTATGCAGACTTACCTGGGAGTAAGTCCCATTGAACTCATGGAACTTACTTCTGAGGAGACATGTAGAGGATTGCACTGTCACTCATCTACCTACTTTCTTGGACGTGATGCTGTCTGGATCATCAAGGTTCTCTCTGTTTTTACTCAGGATTTGGTTGATGTGATGCATGGCATCTTCTACTCTTTGTCCAAGAGAATTTCTAGTTCCATGAGATTGATCTGTTGCATGCTGACTGCTTCTTTGGCTATTGAAATAGAAAACAGCTATGTGATAAATGCTTCATTTACTGTGTGACAAAGAATTCACTAACAGAGAGCTTACTGTTCAAAGAGAGGAAAACTTTGGCCCGTGGGACCTCTGATGAGATGCTCCCTGAGGCGGCATCCCTTCAAAAGGGAGAAAAGGTGTGAGTACATCTGAGGGTCAGGGCTTAGCTGGGTCCTTGAAGCTCTGGATGACGGTGCTTTGCCCATCCTTCAACGTCTCCACACAGGGAAGGTGAAGCATGAGAAAGTTGTCTCCAGGCAAAGCGCCCGCTGGAAGAGCTCTAGCTGGCACTTTGGCTGGGGACCCAATTATGTCAAGGGCAGGGCTCTACCCCCTGGATCCAGGATGGTTCCCCACCCCTGCTCTAATTCTTCAAAGCCACTTTTATTCTGCCAAGTATTTATGTTTTTTTAAATTCTTGAAAATGCATGGCTCCACCATAATCCCACGCAATGACCTAATGCCTGTCAGGGTTGGGATGGTCTGTGTTCGTTTAAAACATCTCCAATTCAGTAGAGGTCACTGTCCTTCATTCCTTGCTTGCCAATGAGGGATTATTGATGGATATTTTCTCAGTAGGAGTTTGTGGTTAGGAGACATTCTTCTCTGAATACCCCTCCCCCCAGGAGCCCTTGTTTCTAAGGCCAACGCTGGGATATGTGTGTAAAGAAAGCTGTTGGCAGTTTTAAAGTTTGAGTCACAGAGAATGCCAGCAAGTGAGAAAGAGAGAGAGATCTGAGTTTAGCTGGACTGGAACCATGCAGTAGCTCTCTTGGAATCTGATGTTTTTTGTTTTTAATGATGTATTAGTTTTTATTTGTTCTAATATTTTATCTATTTTGTGGTTCTTGTGTTTATATTTATTGTTGTTCCCCGCCTCAATCCGGATGGAGAGGCGGGTTATAAATAAATAAATTAATAAAATAATTTATATTATTATTATTATTATTATTATTATTATTATTATTATTATTATTCAGGACTAGCTGTTCTGCTGTCTGCTATGGGGGGATCTTTGCTTCCACCATACTCTGCTTGTACATTTGTGAAAATGAAAAAAAAAAAGAAGACACCAGACATCTCTAGCGATCATTGATACCAACTGTTGATATAATTGTGCAATCAATGTTTCCCCCCTCCCCCAGCGGCCTGCCCAAAGTATACTCTATAAAGCCCTATAGCACTTACCTCTGCATTTCTCAGCATTTGGGTAGATCACAAGTTATGTCACGCAAACTTTATGAGGACAGGTTGCACAGCAGTACAATCCCTTTGTAATCTTGCTTTGTTTCAATGGTGCTACTGCTTATGCTGGAAAAAGTTCCCTGATAGGAAGCTGCCTTACATAATGGTCAAATTCTTTGCCCATCTGTCGCAATATTTTCTTCTTTGCCTGAGAGCGACTCACCAGGGTCTCAAGGAGAGGCAATTGCCATCATCTGCTCCTTGATCCTTTGAACTGTGGATTCCAGGGATTGGACCTGGTACTTTACTCATACAAAGCATGTGCTGTACCACTAAGTGATGGATCTTTTTTCCAGTAGACTTTGTGTCATATAACTTGTGATACGCTGCAGAAATATGATCAGGGCCTTCACGGCTACCTGTGTTAATGTTAATCAATGCTCCATCACTGGCATTTATGAAATCTGGTGTTTGTTTTTTTCCATGTGCTGTTGACAGCAATTGACATTCACACACACACACACACACACACACCACCCAAAGTATGCAAACTGAGGTTCTATGCCTTATAAACTTACTCATTCTCTTGGACAGCCTGAAATCTCCACTTCCTTCTGCAGGATCTGCCCGACACTGAAATGTTCACAGGAAAAAGGCCTTCCATGAGATCTAACACAGTCTTCCTAATGGGATGGGGCATGAGGACATCAACCAGAGACTTGTCTTTGGCAATAATCTCAATGGCAAGGTCTTCACACCTCTGCTCCTCCAGAGATTTTGACTGTGCTATGGATACATCTATGTCTTGTGCTGGAAAGCTGTGGTTATGTTCACTCTGCAAGGCTTTCGAATTTGCTAATGGAGTCCTAATATTATGATGTCCCTGGTTCTCTAACAGAGCTGTGCAAGTGAATGTCCTGTTCTCTGAGTGATGTGTAGCATCATTCATCTCTAAGTGCTGCCACTGGGTTCTCCCAGGTGCATTGGACACTTGGGATTTTTCACTGACGTCTTTCTTCAAGTGAGAATGTTTGTCACTCTTTTCTTTGGAGAAGAAAGCCGGCAATTCAAGAGCTATCTCTGCACTATATGAATTCTCTGCAGAATTCAGATAATCTCTACTGTCTCCAAGATTAGATCCTTGTTTCTCAGGGATGAGGAAGCTAGAAGAAAGAAAAAGATGAATAGAATTATGTAACACAAGGCTGCCACTTAAAAAAAACAAATCCAACTGATTCTGCTTCTGTGCACAAGAGACAAAAATGTAATAAATGAAACTTCCTTGCATGGGGAGAATGAGCAGGACCTGCTACATTTCTATGCCTCAATCAATCAATGGATGTTTAGCTGCAGTGTTTATCTCTACCCCACATTTGACTGGACAAACTCATAACAGAGTTGCTTCCACACAATGTGTCAAGTTTCATTGGGCCTGTTCAGACAACATTGGGCCACTAACCCTTTTGCAGCAAATGCTTAGTGAGCTTGTTTAAACTGTGCTTATGTAGCCATCATGGTTAGGAATAACACGCTAAATCATGGTTCACATGACGGGCTAAGCCATAATGTTTGGGTCAAAATGCTTAATCACTATCTTTTAGCATGTCATCTGAACAGAGCCATAATTTAAGTCTATTGGGACTGTGCAGTACATTTCATCACAGTGCAAACCCATGTGTGTATACTCAATAGTAAGTCCCACTGAGTTCAATGGGACTTACTCCCAAGTACATGCGTACAGGATTATAGCCTAAGTTACTCAAATGCATGTTTGCGAAAGTCTCCTGTGCATTTTGTCAAGCTTTTAAAATTTACAGTGGCACATACAAGTTTAAACGCACGCACCCAGCCCTCCTCTGTTTCTGGTAATAGCAATATCATGGCAGCCAAGCCAAGGGATTTTTCTGATGATGTATGTAATTGAGGCCTAGGGGCATCCAGTGGCACAGTCGGGCAGTTGCCAATGGCCTGTGGCCACTCCCTCACTATGGCCCCCTCCTCCTCCCTAGCACCATGTTGCCTCCTTTTCCTTCCTCTCTTTCTCAGACAAAAGTGGACTTTTATTGGATGGAGGGCAGGAGGACGAGAGAGAGGAATTGGGGCCACCCATCGCCCATTGTAATGGAGGGGCCCACAGAGGTAGGGGGAAGGGCCTGCTAAAGGCCCCTGCAAACCTGGAACTGTCCCCAATGTAACTTCAATTTGCAGTAATGTAATGGAAAATGTTGAAGTGCAGGAGCTAGTGATGAAAGCCCCTGTGGGCATCCTTTCCAATGAGAATCCATAGGCATTTGTAACACTCAAGTTACAAATGCCATCATTAAATACAAACATCCACTGTTTAAACTGCTAGCATGAAGTAGGAACACCATCAAAGGAAAGGAAAAGAATATCCAACCTCTGCTTAATTATTTTTTTCATTCTCTGACTTTCTTCTATGCTAATCGGTCACAAAAAATAGTGAAATGTAAAAGCCTCTTTATCATCTCATTCATTTGACAGAGCAAGGAATATCTGACAATTACCCCAGTGCTCTGGCAGATGACATCATCACTTCTACTCTGGGTAAGCCCATTTCTGAGTGCAAGAAGGAGGGCAGGGCTAGTGGCTACACCAGCACCACCACAAGTGGCATTACAAAAACACCAAGATTAGTCTGCCCAGAGTTCCAAAAACTGTGAACCCAGAGGTCTCAATCCTTGTCAGTGTCAAGTCATAGGCAGCTATCATGCCTGAGCTTGGAGCTGAGCAAGGGAGTACGAGCCCAGAAGTTGAGATGGGCAAACTTGTCAATTTTGCTTTCACTCAACACTTCATTTTCCCAAATGTAAGTTCATTTTGGCCCAATTCTGCATCAGTTTACAAATTCAACCCCACCACACACACGAAGAGGCTCCACACAAAAAAAGTTCTCATTTTCGTGTACATTTTCCCCAATATATACATTTTTCTATACACTTTTCCTGCACAAGCTTATGGGTTTTAGAGGAGTAAATTGGGTAAATTCGTATAAAAATTCAGACCCAATGAATTTCACCTCCACACTAAAAAGGCACAGAGCCAGGGAGTTGTAGCAGATGTCTCCAAGAAGACTTGGAGCCACAAAGACCCTGCTGCACAGGGAGCGTTAGCTATCCAGGAGGGGCCAATGACCAGCCTGGGTGGAGAGGGCCAGTCCAGCTCCTGAGAACACTTTACTGCTAGGGAGATGATCCAAGCTGCAGTTCTAATTGCTCACTACATGGGGTGCATGCAGAACCAAACACTCCCTATTCTGGACTCAGTAGCTCCTGACAGCTATGACAGTGTTGGAGGAGGCAAATATGAATACACTGTCAATGAAATTCTGTTCCTCCCCTCTGGTATATATGCATTTTTTCTGAGGTAAAATTCCTTTTGAGAATACAATCAAGTATATTATATGCTGACAGCAATTCTCAGAGTGACAGCAGCGTCTTTCAGAGAGCCACAGAATGGTCCTTCTTCTGCATTATGCTCGCTTTAGACCTGTGATACACCTGAATTCACAGGCCAAGAGATGTGTACAAAATAAGATAAGCCAATTACCTCAAACAGGAGTAAAATGTTTACCTGATGTCATATTCTTCTTTGATTGTCTTCCCTTCTGTGGAAACCGGTAGAGCTGGTGCAGCTGAGGCAGATTCTGGTGTTTTCCGGTCTGGACTGGACCTCTGACTTTGTCCATGGAGAGAGGAAACGTTTGGGGCCATTTCTGAGCCACTGAAAAAAGAGTTGCTAAAAACATCACTGTCTGCCTCAGCAGGAGATGAGGCTGGTGAAGAATGAAGCGACTCCAAAGCTACACCTGAGGATGGCAACCGGCTCATAGGATGCAGGGGTCCATGGCCCAGAGGTGGATTGCCTAGACCTATGGAAGTGCTCGTGCCCTGGCTGTTTGCAGTGTGCAGCTCTTCAAGGGTGGGGTCTGTCGAATTTAATCCCCTTAGTCCTCCTGCAACCCCTGCCGCATGTGGCTGCCTGGGCAGGTGTCTTGGTGCAGACTCACAGTTCTGCGAAACGTTGGGATGGTTTGCTCCTTGACTAGTCTTGCCATTCTCTAGTCCAGGGAAAATATGCCAGCCCTTCAGGTGGTGAAGCTGATCTGTACTTTGGCTCAACGGCGACAGCCTGACCATTTCTGATGTTTCCGTTTCTTCCACAGACTTTCCTCGTCTTCCAGCTACAGAAACATCTGTTCCGTGGGATGGACTAAATGCAGGTTGCTTACCTGTAACTGTAGTTCTTCGAGTGGTCATCTGTGCATTCACACATATGGGCTCTGCGCCTGCGTGGAGCCTGTCTCGGAAACTTCTATAGCTAAGGCAAACGTTTTTGGCGGGAACCCCTCCCCCACTGTCTACTGACTCCGTGTTCCCGCCTTTCTCCTCAGTTCGAAGAGACCGACTTGCTGGCCCCATAACTAGGAGAGAAACCGCTCTGTATCAACAGTACATTTACATCGACACCAAAGCGGGGATGGTGGGTGGGTTGTGTGAATGCACAGATGACCACTCGAAGAACTACAGTTACAGGTAAGCAACCTGCATTTCTTCTTCGTGGTCTCTGTGCATCACACATATGGGCGATTAACAAGCTAAATTCCTGGTGGAGGGTAGGTGTAGATCAATGTTCCCTCACAAGACAAAGAAATTGATTGCCCCAAATTGCAGTTTGTCCTGGTACAAACAATCAAGTGGTAGCATGTAATGAAATTAAAGGACTTATACCAAATAGCTGCCTTACATAAGTCCAGGATCGACAATCCCCTGCTAAAGATACGGACTTCAATGCACTGCGTATCGACTTAGCTGTTACTGGACCAATGAGTTGCAAGCCCTTCAACTCATAGGGCAGTTTAATAGCATGTACAATCCACTCCGCGAGTCATTGCGACTCTTGCGTTTTATAAAATCTGTCAGTTCTAGCCCTGTGTGGAAGCCCAGGTAGAGTGCATCAATACTGAGGCAGATAATTCACTCGATCTGCGTAGTGTTGATATAGCCATCAGAAAACAACTTTCTAAGAAAATTAATGTGATATCGGAAGGTGCCATTGGTTTAACTGGTTTCAGTGTCAGAGATTGTGGCATGACAGAGAAACTCCATGCCAGAATGAAACTCCTAATTAGAGGAGCCAGATTCATAATGCCCAGAGGAACCCCCTAACAACGGGGTTGGTGCAAAAACAGGTAAAGCAGTCAAATACCCGCATATCGACAACTATTTTACCCCTATAGTGTATAGGGGGTAAGTGTAAGGACATCATTAAGGAGGCTGAATGGGGCTTGAGGCCCTAAAGATCCATGTATTTAGAAAAGAATCCCATTGTGCAGTATATGACTTCTTCGTTGCCAGGCTACAGGCTGGGTGAAAAAATGGAATCGACCTCATGTCGAAAGTAGCTACAGTATTGGGATACCCCATGCCATGGGTCTGAGCATATGCAGGGGTGTAAACTACAGGGGGAGGGGGGCAATGCCCCCACCGGGATTTCCTAAAGGGGGCAATGCCCAACCAAGTAACATCAGTAAGCTCACAGCCTGACTGACAGATTCCTCAGTCAGTCTCCAGTTGTCTCTATTCTTACGTGTTTAGAGGCAGTCTAAATTACATCCAAGCACATCCTGCTTCCTCATCAGCTGCCCAGCAGATCTCCTTGCAAGACTAAAGCCACTCTCCTGTTGTGTCAGGGTCAGGCTTCCCCAGATTCATTTTCTTCTACCCACTCAGGCGTTGTAAGACAAAAGATTGCCCATTTAGGAATTACAGTCTGGGTACATCTTGACAAGAGTTTTGCCCCAGGCCGGGGTGCATCCGAAGTGGCAGCAGGTCATCTATATGATGCAGCTGGCATCCCGAAGCCATCCAGGAGCAAATCCCTGAAACTCCGGTTTTAAAAAGTCGGGTACTTACCACGACTTTTTTATCGTCGGAGCTGCAGCAGAGCTAATGGTAACCTGATTGGTCGCCATTGGCTGATATCTTCAGAAGAAGAGTGAGCCACACCTGTCTCGGCCACCAAGGGGTGAATATGATGGAGACTGTGTGGACTACACAATATTAATATTATCATACCACAGTACTCATGGAATGAGAGGAAAAATGAGGGCTGCAAAGACATTCCCAGTTGAACAGAAAAGTGTTTGTATGAGGAGATGGGGGAGGAAGTGGGAAAGCACATGCCCCGTAGCAAATAGTCTGTGCAAGTACACCAATGTAGGGTTGTTAGATCCAGGGTGAGTCTGGATTCTGTGTTCACTACAAGGCCCAAAGAGCTCAATAAATTGAGTAGTCACCTTGCCTTCGATAGCATTTCCTTCTAGGATGCCACCAGAAGCCAGTTGTCTAAATATGGGTAGATTTCTACCCCTTGAAAGCAAATGAACAGAAGGACCAGTGCCATACATTTTGTAAATATTCTGGGGCAGAGCTTTATGTGTCATCAGAAATTTGTGGTTTTGATGTACGTATGGAGCCGTCTCAAATCCAGAACAGGTTGAAGAGATCTGTAGAGGAGTGGACCAAATATTAAATCAGAGAGTGATATAGGTCTTCCAAAGGAGGCTCCACTCTGTACAGCTACCCCACCCACAGGCGATGCAGAAGAGAGTAATGTTGAGTCCGACTGAGAGCTCTCTAAGAATTGAGGGGAATCAGGTTTAGTTCTAAGATTAAACCCATCTTCTCCAAGCTGAACTTTTTGACACCCCACAAAGTGGGGCTGGAAAGGAAAAGAGCTAGGTGGACATACTGATGCATTCACGATGGTATCAAGAGGCAATGGTTGAGCCCTGTGGACAGGTCACAATGACAGTGATCTCGGTAGAGCTAGAGGGAGCTGCGAGAAAACTTCCTCCAGTGGCAATCGCGATACCGATGACGCTGCTCAGTATCGAGAAAGGCATATGTACCAATATAGGGGTTGGTATCGATGCCTGGTACGGGAGTTACGGGTCCATTGCAAGAGGTGTCCCTCTCATAATTGATGCCAATCTCTGTACTGGTACGGCATTCTCGGGGGAGGCAACCCAGTTGAAGTTCTGTCCCTCTTCTTTTTTAAAAAAACAAACAAACAGGGACCTGAGAATGATGCCCCTAGACATCACAGGCATAAAAACTCTCTCTGTTGAAATCATAGCACTCCAATTGTAGCAGCTCTAGGGAGCAGCCCTGTAATTGGCAGCTAGCCTGTAATGGCTGTGCTAATTAACTTGGTGGGGAGATGTCTACTTCAAGCTGCATGTTAGACGTCTCTTCTTGGTACCAAGAGATTGGTACCAAAAGAGGCAGTTGAATCTCACCCTTTGATGTCGATTCTGCCTGCTAGACATCTCATCTTGACATCAAAGCTGCATATTAGACATCTCATTTTGGTACCAAGAGCTCTGCACCGAGGAGCTCGGTACCATGGAGCTTGGTACCATGGCGCTCGATACCATGGAGCTCGGTACCAAGGAGCTCGGTACCAAGGAGCTCGGTAACATGGCGCTCGGCACCAAGGAGCTCGGCACCAAGGAGCTCATGGAGCTCGGTACCATGGAACTCGGTACCATGGCGCTCGGTACCAAGGAGCTCGATACCATGGACTTCGGTACCATGGAGCTCAGTACCATGGAGCTCGGTACCATGGCGCTCGGTACCATGGACCTCGGTACCATGGACCTCGGTACTATGGCGCTCAGTACCAAGGAGCTCGGCACCAAGGAGCTCGGTACCATGGCGCTCGGCACCAAGGAGCTCGGTACCATGGAGCTCGGTACCATGGCGCTCGGTACCAAGGAGCTCATGGAGCTCGGTACCATGGAACTCGGTACCATGGCGCTCGGTACCAAGGAGCTCGATACCATGGACTTCGGTACCATGGAGCTCAGTACCATGGAGCTCGGTACCATGGCGCTCGGTACCATGGACCTCGGTACCATGGACCTCGGTACCATGGGGCTCAGTACCAAGGAGCTCGGCACCAAGGAGCTCGGCACCATGGCGCTCGGCACCAAGGAGCTCGGCACCATGGAGCTCGGCACCATGGCGCTCGGTACCATGGCGCTCGGTACCATGGCGCTCGGTACCATGGCGCTCGGTACCATGGCGCTCGGTACCATGGCGCTCGGTACCAAGGAGCTCGATACCATGGACCTCGGTACCATGGACCTCGGTACCATGGCGCTCGGTACCATGGACCTCGGTACCATGGACCTCGGTACCAAGGAGCTCATGGAGCTCGGTACCATGGCGCTCGGTACCATGGCGCTCGGTACCAAGAAGCTCGGTACCATGGAGCTCGGTACCATGGCGCTCGGTACCATGGCGCTCGGTACCATGGAGCTCGGTACCATGGAGCTCGGTACCAAGGAGCTCGATACCATGGCGCTCGGTACCATGGTGCTCGGTACCAAGGAGCTCGGCACCATGGCGCCCGGTACCATGGAGCTCAGTACCAAAGGAGGCAGTTGAGTCTCACCCTGTGATGTCGACTGAGGGGCTCTCATCCATAGAATCGCTCCAAGCGATCAGTCCCCAGAAGTCCTATATAACCTGGCCTTCTTAGATATCCCTTTCACTGTAGAGACAGCTAGGGAGTGTCCAAACACTGGACGATCAGAATGACTCATGGTCAGAGTCAGGGTCTGAGGATGCAGAGGGGCTCTCCTCCGTAGAATCGCTCCATGCGATCAGCCCCAGAAGGCTCCTGCCTTCTTAGATATCCCTCTTACTGTAGATACAGCCTGGGGAGCATCCAAATGTTGGAAGATCGGAATGACCCTTCATCAGAGTCAGGGTCCGAGGACGCAGAGGGGCTCTCCTCCGTAGAATTGCTCCATGCAATCAGCCCCAGAAGGCTCCTGCCTTCTTAGATATCCCTCTTACTGTAGATACAGCCCGGGGAGCGTCCAAATGTTGGAAGATCGGAATGACACTTCATCAGAGTCAGGGTCCGAGGACGCAGAGGGGCTCTCCTTCGTAGAATCGCTCCATGCGATCAGCCCCAGAAGGCTCCTGCCTTCTTAGATATTCCTCTTGCTGTAGATACAGCCTGGGGAGCGTCCTAATGTTGGAAGATCAGAATGACCCTTGGTCAGAGTCAGGATCCGAGGACGCAGAGGGGCTCTCCTACGTAGAATCGCTCCATGCGATCAGCCCCAGAAGGCTCCAGCCTTCTTAGATATCCCTCTTACTGTAGATACAGCCTGGGGAGCATCCAAATGTTGGAAGATCGGAATGACCCTTCATCAGAGTCAGGGTCCGAGGACGCAGAGGGGCTCTCCTCCGTAGAATTGCTCCATGCAATCAGCCCCAGAAGGCTCCTGCCTTCTTAGATATCCCTCTTACTGTAGATACAGCCCGGGGAGCGTCCAAATGTTGGAAGATCGGAATGACACTTCATCAGAGTCAGGGTCCGAGGACGCAGAGGGGCTCTCCTTCGTAGAATCGCTCCATGCGATCAGCCCCAGAAGGCTCCTGCCTTCTTAGATATTCCTCTTGCTGTAGATACAGCCTGGGGAGCGTCCTAATGTTGGAAGATCAGAATGACCCTTGGTCAGAGTCAGGATCCGAGGACGCAGAGGGGCTCTCCTACGTAGAATCGCTCCATGCGATCAGCCCCAGAAGGCTCCAGCCTTCTTAGATATCCCTCTTGCTGTAGATACAGCTAGGGAGCGTCCAAATGTTGGAAGATCGGATGAGGCATGAAGCAGCCATGTCTCCAGTAGATCGAGGCGCCTGTGCCATGAGTGTAACGATTGTCTGGAAGAAACCATGGCTTCTAGAGCTTTTATCCACAGACCTGGCGCCAACACGGTTATCTTTTCAGCGCCAAGTCAAAACTTTTCTCCCAGGCATTTCAACAGCTTAAGTTGAGGTTTTAACTGACTTTGTAGCCAGGCTTAACAGTTTAAAATGTTTTAAATGTCAGCTGTCTTATGTTTATGGTTCTAAATTTTGTAAACCACCCAGAGAGCTTCGGCTATGGGGTGGTGTATAAATGTAATTAATAATAATAATAATAATAATAATAATAATACAGTAGCAACAGGTTTCGATGACCTGAGCCTCTCCCAAAACAAATTAAACAGAGAAAAGTCTGTCTGCTGGGGAAGCTTGCTGACGCACTTAACACATTTTGAAAAGGGGCCTTAATGGCTGTGCGATCCCCCTCAACGTGATCCAAGATTGCTAGAGAATAAAATATCTAAGAATATAATAACAATAAATTATATTGTTTTAAATGTACGTGTGTACGTTGTATGTTTTTAATTGTTTTAATCGTATGTAAACCGCCCAGAGAGCTTTGGCTATGGGGCAGTATACTAATGTAATTAATTAATTAATTAATTAAGACTAAAATTGAACTAAAAACAAAGTAAAATAACTAAAAACCTTAGCACTCTAAAGCTTTCTCCTCAGGAGAAAGACAGAAGTTCCCAACAAGACATCCTTTCAGCAAGGCGGTTGAAAAAGAACTGAGGAGAAAGGCGGGAACACGGAGTCAGTAGACAGTGGGGGAGGGGTTCCCGCCAAAAACGTTTGCCTTAGCTATAGAAGTTTCCGAGACAGGCTCCACGCAGGCGCAGAGCCCATATGTGTGATGCACAGAGACCACGAAGAAGAACTTCCGGTTTCTCCTCTGATGGGGAACTGAAGTTGGTTTCAAATCAATATATCACCTTTTTAAAAGATCACCACTCATCTTATTTCATTCATGATTTTACAAGGTGAAACTATGTAAATGTACATTTAAAATGAGCAGATTTTTCAAAGCTCCAACAGTTAAGAAGTCTCCATGACCTCAGGGTAGAACATGCCATCCTGTGATTCATCCTGTCCCTATCTGGCACCACCTCCACCACTCAACAGAGAACAGGAAGCCTGAATGGTTGGGGGGGGGGGGAGAGAAGAGAGGCTGCTTAACCCTCTCCTTGCCAGATGTTTGTCCATTCAGAATCAGGACACCCCCTCCAGCAGCTTCCCCACTTGCAGGGGGAAGATATGGGGGGCTGCCTCTTTTCCCGGGCGGAGGAGCAGGTTTGTGTGTGTGTGTCTGGAGTGGTGGTGATTTTGAGTAGACAAATGGCTAGCAAGGAAAAGAACTATGGGGCCTCTGCTTTGCCTGAAGCCACCTGTAGCTGCTGCTTCCCCATAAAAGAAAGCTCTTTGGCAAAAGGGACAATGAAATGGCACCTCAGGTGTAGGTCCACCCTCCCTCAGGAGAAACATGACTGAAGAGCAGTTAAGGCACTTGCATACATTTGTGGATTTCTTCAGAACACCTAACTGAGGGAAGCCTGTCTAGCCCCCTCAGTGATGCCCTTTTGTCTATTTAAACTAATGTTTGACCTATCAAGCTGATCTGTATTGCTCTGCTTCTCTGTGAGCAACAGGGAAAATCACATTTGCTTACCTCGCTTCTCTGCCCATGCATTTGTCCTCATTACTTCCTCTTTCGAAAGGGGAAGTAAACAACTTGCTCGTGGCCCATTCAGTGGGCCATTTTGATTCTCCTGCATACAGCATGAGATAGCGGCAATTTCTGTCTTTAAAAATAAGATGGACTTACTGTGGTGGTGGTGGTGGGGGGTTTGTCATGCAAAGAAGGCTAGAAGGGGCAGGAGGCGCACAGGAGGCAGACGACTTCGTGAGAGGGACCCGCGAAAATCCATGAGTGCCCAGTAACGAGCGTGCAATAAATGCTTGTCTGATGGAGCTCTCAATCTCAATCTGTACTTTAATCTGTATTTTAATCTTAATATGTTTTGAACTGGCTGCCATTGTTAACTTTTTATCTGCTCTCACCTGTTTGTTTTTCCTGTGTTATTGCTTTATGTTTATTGTTATACATTGTTGTTGTTATTGTTGATTATTCTGCATTTTCTTCTTTTTAGCTGCCTTGGGCACTTTATATGATAAAGGGGGTATAAATTTAACAAACAGATACATTTCATAGGGTGTTTTCATACAAGCTGGGCCCATGCTGAAAGGCGGCCTCCTTCCCACACAGCTACACATAGAGACAACAGGGAAATACTCACTTACAAAAAAGTTAAAAAAAGAAAACCTTTTAAAGATTCACAAAATGAGTAACGATGTCACATTGTGTGTGGGTGCGTGTGTGAGGGGGGGCAGCCAGGAGGTAAACACACATACAGTGATGTTAATTAGCTTGTGCTAATTGATTTTATCCAAGACGTTTCATTTTATTATTTAGCTACTCCGTCTCAAGGGTGTTTAGGAGAACTGCTGCTACCCCTGGGCCACAAATCTCTTAGCTAATTCACGCTAGCTTTTTTGTGTGCAATAGCCACAACATGTACATTTGATATTTTAATGCACACATTAAAAGAGCAGATGTCTTCACCATCAGATAGCAAAGATATACTTGAAGGGTTATAAATTAGCCTGCTCTCTTCTTTTAAGGCAGTTAACGGTGTAAAACTAATAAACCTGAAGCAATTTTATGAGCCGCTTCGAAGTTGATATTGTAATGCACTGGAATGCAGTTATAGTACCACATTTCATTCTGGAAAGCAACTGAAGGGTATGGGAAATGGAGATACCAGACTCAGGTTGATGTGTATGCTATTCTAGTAGCTGCCTCTGGCAGTGAAAGATAATAAAACACATCATCCATAGTCTATAAACCTGTATTAAGGGCCAGAAAAGAATCATACCTCTAAAGTATTTTTCCAGTCCTTCTGCACTTCACTTCAGTTGTGTCTAGAGTTTGATACTGTATCAATGCCCAAACTTTCCCATTTTATTTTAAGCATTTAACTTAGAATAAATGCTGAACATGTATCTTAGAAGCAGACTAAGAGAAGTCTTCATTTTTCCTTTCGTGGGCTTCACCTCTAGCACTCCAAGTGTCGTTTCTACAGGAGACCAGATGGTGGAGCTATGATCTCAAATAACACGCATGAGAAAAAGCTGTCACAGTCCCTTCATGATAATATGGAGTTTCCCCAGCGATTTGCAGACATTTCACAGGGTTTTTTTGTACACCTTTTGGGGTCCACGAAAAGATAAATTAACCGTGCCTTTGGGACTGAGTGCTAGTACAACACAGAGGTAGCAGTTCTTAAAGCAACCCTGGAAACACTGGGCAGGTCAGCTGAGCTCAGAGAAGGGTGCTCTGCTGACTTGCCCCAATCCAGAAACAAGTGTTTCCATTTATTTCTGTGATTGCTTTAAGCAGCACTAACTCCCCATTGGGCTAGCAGTAGGCCCCACTGGTGCAACGGAATGAGTGGAAATGATACTACCCTTAACTGAGAAAATATATAGTCTCCATTATTGATCGGACTGAAGAGTTTACAAGGATTCATAGTAATCCTGAGCACTACCATTAACATTCTAGGAATTGAAGAGATTATTCGAATCTCAAAAGCATCCTGAGTTTTAAAGGGTCGCAGCCAGCGCCATCCATACCATTAGGCAATCTTCAGTGGCTGCCACCTAGGACCACAAGAAACTGCCTTTGACTGAGTCAGACTGTTTGCTTAGATGGCAGTGGTGCTGAAACAGACTGGAAATTAAGCAGCTACTTGGCTTAATTGCTTGGCTGCATGGATTATAGGGCACTTATGAGTATAAGGAGTAGGGCAAGGCTAGTGACCACAGCAACAGCACCATGCGTGGCATTACAAAAACACCAAGGGTGGCCAGCCCAGGGTTCCAAAGCAGCCCTGGGCAGGCTACCCTTGGTGTTTTGGGCTGTGTCTCTCAAGGGCCTTCTGCATGCAAAGCAGGTGTTGTACCACTGAGCCACAGCTCTTCCCTATCATTCATTCATTCATTCATTCATTCAGATGAATCAATGAAGCTTCATCCCTATCTTGGCGTGCAAGTGTGGTATTGGGTGGGTGTGTTAGGATGGGGCAGATGTGCTCCTCCAACAGGAGGGGGGCACATCTGCTGCAGAGGCCCTCTAGCATATCCATGTACATCACTGAAGGCCAATAAACCCTGAAACACAGTACTCCGCAGGCAGGGCAGGGGCAGCCTTGTAATCGCTAGATTCCTAAACCAGGTTTGGGGTAGTGTAGGTATTTCCCCTTCTGTTGGAACCAAGAGGAAGGGAAATGAAGGGGGAAGGGGAACATACCAGCAACAAATCGCTCCCACGCACCTCCCATCATGGCAGGACTTTGCCACTTCATTCTCTCCTCAACCCCATTTAGCTTGCTCTGTTAAATACTAGGATAGGTATAGAGCTGAATGGTGACTTGATAGCACACTTCTATTTCCCAAATCATTTCTTACAGGTGTGTGTACGTGGTTATTAGTCACTTGCAGAAAATGGAGGCCTGATCTTCTACGCATGGAGCAGAATGAGAAAGTAGAGTGGAGTGGGATTGTGCTATTTCAGGTTGCAGGTTGGTCATGCTATTTGTTCAGTGCTGTCCCATGTCAAAAACTCCCTGCAAGTAAAAAAAAAACTCTACGACAACTAGGAGAGAGGGTCTCACACAGCCTTCTCCCTGCTGCTGAACTAGTTTTGGACTCACAGTGAAGTGTTTGTAACACTGAAAAGTATTCAAAAATGAAATTCTCTACCTGCAGTTTAAAATAGTACAGTTCAGCCATTTGACCAACCCCATTCAGCTGGATGTGTAAACCTGAGCCGTTATCACATGCGCGGTTCTAAGCACACTCACTGCGACTTTGATCCATTTCTTCAGCGAGGGACTCGCATGACATCGTCCCCCTCTCGCTGTTCTCACGCCCTGAGTGCTCCGTTTTTAGTTTCTGTTTCGATTTAACCCTGAACGGATAAAGTCCGGTTCAGGCAAGTTCAGCAGGGTGAGCTGAGGTAACGGAGCAAAACTGACCACGTGTGATTCAAAAGGCTACATTCGCATAGGAAACGGAGGGGGAACCCGCAGAAGCAAACCGGGTAGGTGTGATAAAGGCCCAGGTCACTGATGACTTCCTTGAAGGAAATGCTTTCATTGCATTGAAATCACATTTTCCTGGCTCTCAAAACGTATTATATTGTTGCATGAAAAACACTCCCCCAGCCTACACCCCACCGCTAGCACCACTCTGCCAGCATGCCTATTATGATAGCTTCTGAAGTTAGAGCTACTCTTGGATAAGTGTCAAAGACATCAACCTGGTTCTCTCCACCTGGTTCTCATGTAATGACAACCCAGAGTATGGGTTGTTGCCTTACTCAGAGTTTACACATGATTTGTCTGCCAGGCAATCATGCAAAGTGCAGGTGTTTGGTTTTTTTATTGCTGGGTTGTTTGATTCTCACCCCACTCTTTCCCTGTTTCCCAAATGCCTTCACGGTGCTGGCATGTAGACTGCCCAGTTGTATTTTTAACCACTCTTCTTGATGCCTCTGTAGCCTGGAGAAACAACCTATGAACAACTCACAGCCTAACTTCACACAAATTACAACTCATGGTTAAACAACCTAGAGTTCATAACCCAACAAGAAACCATGGGTTCTCTTATTGGGTTGTTGATTAACAACTCATAACTAACCCATAGTTTCAGGTTTGCATGTAACACCAACCCATACTCAACCCATAGGGCCAGGTGGCATGATCAATCACCCCACCATAGGTTATTAATGCATGGGTTGTGGTGCAGGTAGGTGGATATTCAAGACGCGGCCTCAGCTTGTCATGACATCCAAACCCAGGGACTGTGGGTTATGCAAGAATTAAACAACCTTTGCATATCCCTAAAACGCACATTCACATGGAGGAACAGAGAAGGCACACAAACTGACAGCGTAAAACAGTGAATTTCATACATTTGCCTAGTCAATATGCCCAGTCTCCAAGCCATGCAGTCTTCAAGTGAAACATACATTGCTTGGTTAATGGGAAAGTATGCAATTGTTCAAAGGTGTCCAAAATATCACTCTATAAACTACTCTATAAACTCTATAAACTACATCGAAGTTGTGACTTTAGACATATCACATTTTTACCATGAAAGGCATCCTCAGCTATCTCCAGAGATGCATTGATACAGAAAGCCTAATATGTGATTCAACCCCTCCATGAATGCAGCTGTGGCTTCCTAGCAACAATTTCCACATTTACAGTAGATGCAAAATGGACCAGTGCAAATGGAACCAGAAGCAAACAGGGATGCAGTGGAGGCTTCCCTGTATCCCAGGAAAGGGACACAGCGATGGCATTAGCAGGGATATTGAAGTCACCTGCCAACCTTCCTCAGACTTCTTTGTTTCCTCTTAGCTTAGCTGGGTGGGAGGAGATAAATTTTCCCAGCAACAATATATTATTTCCTTTTATAATGCAAAATATTTGGGGGGTGACATGGTCTTGAATGGGCATTCACTCTATAAAAGAGTTGTACCTGGGGAAGATGAAAACTGCTAGAACTGGTTTGTTGATATGGATCAATTTTTGGGACTCCCAGGGGGCATGACTATGGGGACTGCCGTGACTTCAAAATTTTCCACTACACCATTGGAAGCAAACATAAATGGCTTTTGGGATGCCACAGCTGTATCTGTGAAGTGGGCAGGTCACACTTCAATTCTCCAAAAGAAGGTATTGTAAGGTAGAGAATACTGTCAAGGTATGTTACACAGGCATATGAGCAACTGGCCCTATGAATTATTACACACTTACTTGGGGCGCACTGGATAATATTCCTGGTCCTGAGTTGACAATGCTGAGCAAGCCTTAGATCTGTAGACATCCTAGAAGTAATATATATATATATATCATGAGTGAGCCTGTCCATGGGCTAAGCAGCTAACTTGGGGGAAAAGATGACCACTTTTCCTCATACGTTACCTGCATTTCCTGTAGCACACTACAGTACCCATCTGAAAGCACCTGAGAGATCAAACATGGACATTTGCTTACAACAGGTGGAGAACCTCTTTCAGCTGAAAGGTCAAATTCAATTTCAGAGAGGCTCTTGGGGGACATATTTCAGCGGTGGATGGGGTAAAAAGCAAAAAAGTGAAACCAAAATGCCAGTATATTTTAGCTTAGAGCTCTTCCTGCCAGTAATTAAGCCTTAGGAAAGTCGCTCCAACCTTTTAGAATTGGGGGCGGGGACATGCAAAAGCTGAAAACCACAAAATTATTGGCATAGGGAAAGGGGTGTGGCCATCTGGTGCATATGGAAACGATGGATTGGGAACCCTGAGGTTCCCCATCCCTGCCTTACAATACATACCGACTATCCAAGCTTTATGAAACTTTGCTCCATAAACAATGAATCATCAACTCATTCATCTTGCAGAAGGAGGTCATGTTATTCTGGCCAAAAAGATGGCATCAACAATGGCAAAACAATGATGAATTCTCCACTTCTCCACTCGTAGCAATGAACTCACCACAACAATGCTGTGGTACAAATAAGTTTTCTCCAGTTCTCTGAAGAGGATCTGGTTCTGGTGCATAATCATAGATGATATTACCATAGAATGGGTGTTTTTAGGTATTTTTATTCTATCATGATAATCAGTGACATCCATTTTAAGATAATCAGCTATAGGTACCATTCACTGATAACATACTATTAAGATTACTAAATTTGAAATCAAGACTCAGTGATAATGAGGTGGGATTAGACTGAAGCTCTCTCAGTTCCAAAAGATGAAACATTCATTGAAGCTGAGATATGTGTGCTTCTCAGCATTGGAATGATGTGTTTGCAAATATGATGGCACAACCTAATAAATACCTGTCACTAAAAAAATCTAAATATTTCATGATAGGACCTAAACTCTCCCCTGTTCCAGAATAGTAATACAGATCTTAAGACAGTTCTTGAAAAGCCAAACTACATGTTCCATTTATTGTGCAGTGTGCAGCTTTGCCTTTTGATTTTCTTTAATTTCCACTGGCACAGTGGATGCATTTTGAGAGTGATTGCAGCATGGTAGATTTATCTCTTTAATTCCCCAGCTATGACCCCACCCCCAAAAGTTGCTCGTGCAGTTATGAGTGCTAGGAAAATATTCCTACTGGTGCTAATGGGAACTTTTTTCTGTTGCTCAGAGTAGCATGGGAGGAAGATATTGAGCTCTATCACATCAGTGATTTATCGCACACTTGCCATGCCTGGTATGCAGTTTTGCAGCACAGTACTCACATGGCGTCATCCATGTCCTGAATTCATTTCACCTCTTCCCCTCCATTTTTCATTTCATTTTGGAGCAGGCAAAGTCTGGTTTTATGCCCTCAATGCAAAATCAATGCGCTCCCCACCCCCCACCCCCGTGTATTGCTGTCCTTGCACTCTATCAGACCATCCCGTTCTTTGTTGGGGACAGGTGTGTCTAAGGGCAGTCTCACTGACAAAAGAGAAGGGTGGGTGATTCTCTGCTCAGCTGTGAAGGGGGAGGGACAACGGTCTCATTTAACTCTTTGGTCTTACTCCTGAGTAGGCATGATGAGGGGCACATTTTCAACTTAAAAGAAATGCTGAAAATGCACCAGGACAGGGGTGGTAGTGGTTTACAGTACAACAATACTTCACTGACTTTCCCTAATCCTGTAATTCCTTAAATACACCATTGCACCATTTCAGATGTAAGCATTTTCGTTAATTTCCATTTTTAAAAATCCTAAAAATCAAGTGATGAACTGATCTGATTCAATCTTGGAAGGGCGAAAGCCCTCCTTAAGACCTATCATTGTGCCACGTTTCATCTCTTTACCTTTAAAAATCATGCAGATGTTAGCATTTTTGTTAATTCCCTTAGGAGCTCCAATGAGCGAGGGGGGAAGGCTGCCATGTCCATCACAATGTCCATCAACGACAAGAACCAATGAACTGGAGAGGGAAGGAGAAGGGGCAGGGTGGGGCAGGTGCAATAGTAGCGCGAGAGCAAAAAGAGAGTTCACCAGTATAGCTACGATTGTGAAAGGGAGGAGAACTTGCAGCACTTCTGAAATGGAGGTAAAAAACGCAGGGAGGGGAAATAGGTGTGATGGAGCCCATAATGTGTAGTTTGGCATTAAAACTTAGTGCTTGAGAACTCTCTACTAATCTGTTAATCTCCAGATCTTCATATGGCGTATGACATGTAAACATATGAAACTACAATATATGTAGTCTGCCATAGACCACAGGCATATTCAGGTCAGAATTGTTTCCTCTGACTGGCAGCAATTCTCCAAGGTCTCTGGCAGAGAAGAGCCTTTTCCACCATCTGCTCTACCACTCAAACCATGGTGGGGGAATGGCAAAGGGGATCCAGTTAAAACCAGTTAGACTTAAACAGAGTTCTACATTATGGTCCATGCACTTCAAGAAATGTGGTCCAGATATTACAATGTTTTAAAACGCATGTTTTATAAACTTTAAATGAGTAAAAATAGCAACAAGAAAAGAAAAGGATTAAGGTGCAGTTAGTGAAATCCATGCAAGCCATACCTCTCTGATTTCCCCTTAATTTTTGCACCCAAAAAATCCCATGCCTTATAAAACAGCAGATAAGGGGGCCATTACAAAAGGGCCCTCATACCTCCCTGGAATTTGAGCATTGAGCACTGATCCTTTTTAAAAGATGTAAACGCTAGAGAATGAACCACTGAGCCATGGCCTATTCCCCTTAGAAAGTTAGGAAAGCAAAGTACAATAGTCCATATTGTCAGCGTATTTGGCCTAGTTTAAAAAAATAAATAAATCATGCCATCAATAAGCTACTAACTGCATTTGTCATTGTTTTCTTGCTGTACCTGCAAACAAGAGAGATTGGAGAGGGTTTCTTATCAGAGAAATAGGCAATAATAGCTTCAGCTGAAAAGGGATCAATCTCTCTCTCTCTCTCTCTCTCTCTCTCTCTCCTGTCCCATTTGTCTTTGTTTGCCTTCGTTATCCTGTTTTCACAGCATTTTATCAACATTGTCCTTCAAATTTCAGCACTGAGAAATGCATATGTCTCACCTACTGCTGGGAAATATTTGTGGAGTTTGACAGAAATTTGAAAGAGCATATACCTTATTTTAAAAATTGGGTTGAGCAAGGCATTAAGCAGAGAGAGAGAGAGAGAGAGAGAGAGAGAAAGAAAGAAAGAGAGAGTTTAGAAAAAGACATGGGGTTTCTTTTGGTTCAAAGATAGGCTGGAGACCCAGAGGAAGACTCATAGAATAATGAGTTACAGAACCCATGGGATTTCGTTGGGGCAGAAAGCAATCAAATTTCACCATAGGTGCCATGTACCCTACATGATATCTGAGCACCTCTTCACACCAGACAACATTTCCTACTCAAAAGTCACTTCCCTATAGGAAACTGTAAATCTTGAGGGTAGTGCATCATAAGTGAGTTTTCCATCGGAAGCTTATCTTACATGAAGTGGCTCTGAGTGCTATCTGAAAGTACGGAAATTATTCATTATGAGTTTATAATTGCGCTGTCTCATTCAGATTGCTGTCTTGGAAAAGTGTGAGCTGAAAAGAAGTTGGAAGACCAGGAGCTGACTACATAATTTGATCTATTTCTTCAATGGAAAATATGGAACAGAAGAGAAGATCAGATAATGATATGACATATAAGTAAATACATGTTATCCTTGGTCAAAACAATTCTATATATAAGATAGAGAGGAAGGTGTTGCAGGAGTTATTTTGAGTTTCTCATTCCTTGTTATGGCAAAGATCACTTTATTTTAATAATATACAACTACAGAATCCATGCTAAATCTGTTCGCCATTTTATGGCATTAAATGATTGGGATGGGGAGATATAATTATAGGATTATACAGCTTAAAAATATTGGGCATTATCAGCCAAATTTAATCCCCAATGATTTCAATGAGAGAGAAAGTAAGGTACATGTTATATTCTCTGCCACACTGAAATTGTAATAGCTGGATCATTCCCAAAGTTAAGCACACTGAAATTCAACTAAAATCAGTGGGTTTAATTTTGGCTTGATCCTGCTCATTCAATCTGTCTGCTGGCCTTTGGTTTAAGAAGGGGATTACCAAGGGATGTAGCAGTTCAGATCAGAGAACCAGAGCATCCTTCAAATATTCTTTGTTCAACAGAATACTAAGAACATTTGTGAGAATGGATGATGCAAAAGAAAGTCACACTTTCCTACCCTCTTGTTCAATGTGCTCTTCAGATCATGTTGCGCAAATCCTCTGTGTGACCTTTCCACTAAAACCAACAGAATGACTTTTACACAGACAGTTCATGCATATTACAATGCACTCATCATGGCCCATATGACTAAACTTTTAGATTATTGATACGAGTAATTGATCACCTGACAAGAGCAATATCAACGGGCACAACAGTCATCAGGCACCAGTGGTGAGTTATATCATAATTTTAATAGCTACCTGCACAGGAGAAGGAGCTGATTTTGATCTCCCTCGGCCTTTGCTGGCGTCAGAAGAACCTGAGTGAAGAAGGCTTTTAGATGAGGCATGCTTGCTGGCACAGCTTCCTTCACTGACAGCAGACTGCACTTTCAAATTAACTATTCCAGACACCGGAGAACTAGCACTGCATCTATCAGTGGTGGTTGTAGAAGTTGAAGCAGAAGGGAAAGTGGGTGGTTCAGGAATTCTCCCCGGAGCAGGAAACTGACAGAAACCATCCATATTCTGTAACTTTCTGCTGGCACTGGGATTGGAAGTGCTGTCTTCTAAAAACCTCTTTGAATGTGAAGCCCTCGGTTTCAAAGGGGGCTTCTGTTGTGCACTGTTCTTTACGGTAGCAGGTCGTTGCCCAATTTTCCGTTCCATGTACTCAAGAAGTGCATTGTGTTGTATTTGCTTCAGTTCTGCCTTAGAAAGAGCCTTCCCTTGATTTTCCAGAGCTTTACCTCTGAAGATCCTGGTATCCTGTTCATTAATCTCATCAGACCGGGACCTTGCATTTTTCTGTCTCCACGATACACTTTGATCTCTCTGATCATCCAGTTGGTTGAGCTTCTCAGGTTCAGAATAGGAGATCTTCTTCTGTTCCTTGGTGGCCCTTTTCCTTCCCCCAATGCGAATAGTTTGTGGCCTTTTCAATTCTTCCTCTTTACTGATGCTTTCCAGTGGCTTGAGGGGAGGAATCAGCATTGAGTCTTCATTTGTATTAGATAATGACAAAGACCTGAGATGCTGAATGGATGGCCTTGAAGAGGGCTTCTGCTTTAGCCGAATGGGCAAGCTCATCTGTAAATCCTTTCTCTTGAAGGATGTTTCCCTCAGGACCTTTCTCTGAGCAACTTTAAGTTTTTCCCGATAATCATTCTTGAATTTCTCATCCACGGAGGAGGCAGGGCTCCCCAGAATTAACTCTTCATCTTTGCCGGCAATCTCGTTCACATGGCTGTTCCCATCTCTTGGTATTTCTACTGGTTCCACAGAGACTGGGTGATTACTCCTTGAGGATTTCATAGAGAAGTCATCTTGTTCCTGAGCCTGATTTTTATGACTCATAAAGTTAGAATGTTTCCCGCCAGAAAGGTAGTAAAGCAGGGGAGTTGTCTTTCTGTTTATTTTTACACTGGCAGAGTTGTCCTGGGACTGACTTTCAGCCTCCTTCGAAAATCGTTGTTTTGGAAAATGGACAGGCTTGAGCACTTCCTCCTGCCTGGGGTTCATGAGGAGGTCAGGGCTGCTATTATTATCATTTTGCTTTGTTTTTCTAAATCCATTGACTAGTTGGGATGCAGACTTCTCTGCATCACGGCTGTAATAAGACATTGTTTTGGCAGTCTCATAAATTGTATTATGAGGAGTTTCAGCAAGGTCCAGACCGTGAGGTGGTGGTTTCTGCATGCTAGTTTGCTGTTCTGTAAGTGGCTGCCAAACATCTATGCCGTTTTCTTCCTCAGAGCTGAAGGAATATTTCTTGTCTTCATAGCTATTAATTATCCTTACCACAGTCCTTTCAGGAAGAGAACTGCCAATGTATTTTAAACTCGAACCGCTCTCATAGAATTCCAAACCTGAAGGATCATCAACTCTGAATGGATGCAGATCACCATGAAGCTGTCTGTCCTGTTTGCTGGATACTGCCACAGTGCTTGGCAGATCTGCTTCTGCAAAGGGTGGTTTGTGTACACTACAGGCATAGAAATACTGTTTGTTCTCTTGTGTATCATTAACAGCATTGTGGCTGGTACGTAATGAAGGAGAGGACTTAGAGTTCAGCGCCTCAGGAATTTTATAAGCATGGACTGAATTTTGAGCACACAAAGGCTTTTGGGTCTTGGCCAAAGAACCAGATTTTAAATTTTCTTGAACAATTAAAGAAGTTTTCGTGAAAATGGTAGAGTTATTTTTCTTTGTGGTATACTGATTGGGAGGATGCCAAATTTCACCCTGTTCTGAAACTGGACTTTCATCCTCCCAGCTGGAGAGCCAAGAATCATTGTAACAGTTTCCTGGGGATTCAAAAGGGAGGTCTTTGCTGCTATCTGGAATGCACACTTCTGCTTGTCTGCTGTGGTCAAAGCAAATTTCAGAAGGACTTCGATCTAAATTTCTGTTAACTTCATAGCTATCTACTCGAGCTGGTGGGGTTGGTGGGTGAGCTGGAAACCTGACCTGTGGGGATGGTGCTTGGTATAACATCCCAGGAGTAAGAGTGCTTCCATATGGCCTACTGCGGCCAGCGCCCTCCAACTTATATTGACTGCTCTTTCCCTCGGTCTTGTTTTCATACATCTGCCTAAACTCAAAATGAATTGCACTGGGATTATAAATACTTCTCACGTATCCTGAGTCCATATATGGCAGCTGCTCTAGAGGCAAAGAGTCATGTTCACTGTAGCATAATGGGGTGGGATAGTCTGGAAGATTTGAGCCCCCTGAGAAAGAACTGTATGCAGAGTCTGCTTTTCCAGTAATGTGCAAGCATTGGCCGATGCCACTGGTAGGTTTCTCTGGCAAAAACTTGTCAGCATCTCTGGGGGAGGCCACTGGCTGCAAGAGTTCAGCTATTCCTCTGACGTGTCTCAGGTTCCATCTTGACACTTCATTCTCGTAAGACATAGTTTCTACTATGAATCAATCTAGTTCTCCAGAAAAGGAACCGACATTAAAAAAAGAAGAAGAAGAAGTCTTTGGTATTACAGCCAAGAATTAGCATATTTCCTTGTAGAAATGTTCACGTCATTATCACATTTCATGAGCTGCAAGATGGATGCTAGAAAAGAAAAAAAAAGATACACCTTGAGATACATCTGTGAAGGCCTTTTTGATGGACAACCTTCAGCAGAACATTTATATACTTTTACACCGCTTATAATACCCAAAACCACAGGTTGTATCAATCCTGTCTGTCCCCCTCCCTTCTGCATCCACCTGTGCATACTCAAATCAGATGTGGGGCACAGAGAGGCTGCAGGTGGGAGGAGAGCAAGATGAACTCCCATTTCATGAGTGGAAGTCTGCTCATGTGATGTTGAATTTAGCCCCATGTCTTCAAAACAAAATGATCTGTACCTTACAGTATAATCCCAGAATGTTATTCTTTGACAAGATATACTGTGAAACGGTGGTGCATAATTACTACTATTTTACATATTGATACTGAAAGAAAAAAGCTAAAATCTGTATTAGCATAAATACTTTCATTAAGTCAATGCAAAGGGTTACTTTGTGGAATACTTCTTGGGAAATTGTCTTCTTGGATATTATACAGACACAACTATTGCTGAATTTTCAGTCCTGTAAGTCTTTTGTATCACTATAGCCTTTAAATGATGCAATAAACAAACCAATATGAGCAACTACTGGTAATAGCACTGAGACTGACACCATTCCACTGTAAACCTAGCTAGATGGATTACAGTGAGAGACTTCTGCACGTGATCTTGAAACCACAAAGCCCACTTAGACTCACTGATCTCTCTGTAAATCCACCTACAAATATCTGATTCATTGATCCTAAGAACTGATTCAAACATCTCATAGAAGCAGAAAAAAAGAAGTAGGATTCATTTTTGCTTCTGCTTTTCCCACTTCTGTGTAACGTTTGAATAGGTAGTTTGCTTTCACAGACTACTGATTCTGCCTCACTGCATGAGTCCCTGGTCCTGTTTCCATTGCTGTCTGCTTCCTCACCGTCATACTCCTGGGTTTCTCATTCCAGAGTTTGACCCTGACTTGGACTTTGGTCATAGGAATCTTCTGAGTTTGTATGCCTTTTCCCCATCTGATATTCACAGCTGGACTTTCCCAATCCTACATCTGCACTGACTTGATGACTAGAGACCATAATTTCTGTTGGGACATATTTGCGCCTGATACTCTAAACAAGGACCATCGTTGACCCGACGTGGGACAATATCCTTCAATCGCTGATCATGGAATTTTGGACACTATACTTGCTGGGTGATTATCATTTAAAATATATAATTATCATTTTATTTTTCAAACATAGAGTAGAAGATTTGATGGCACCTTCATTCTAGCAGAACAGGTAACTTTTGTCCCTGTGCGAAGCCTAAAAAAAAAGAATCTGCAGTACATCTAGTTGGCAGCTCACATGTGTCAAATGCTGTGGTGCTGTGTTAATAGTTAGCTATAGTGTCACATGAAGAGACAAGGATTTATATAAAGAGCAAAACTT
Organism: Anniella stebbinsi; assembly: GCA_029215795.1. Lineage (NCBI taxonomy): Eukaryota > Metazoa > Chordata > Lepidosauria > Squamata > Anniellidae > Anniella > Anniella stebbinsi. The sequence continues at coordinate 84,382,367 of JARDYH010000005.1, read as the reverse complement.
TGGAAGACTTAGCAAGGGCTGCTATCATTTTCTTTAAGGTACAAGGATTCACATTTCATAGTACAAATAATAGGCCAGTTCAGATGTAACAATCTCGGTTTTATTAACCTGAGAAAGAGCATTAATGGCTGTGCTCCCCACTTACATGCAGGGAAACTGATCTGATCCTGGCTTCATGTCTCAGTTAGTACACTTTGTTAGTTAGTTAGTTAGTTAGTTAGTTAGTTAGTTAGTTAGTTATAACATGTCTTGTCCGCCTTTCAGGGCAGAAGCCATCCCAAGGCATCTTACAGCCATACATGAAACATACATACAGGCTCAATTCGGAGGACACCATAAATAACTGGTGTGGGGGAAACAATCGTCAGTTGTTTTGACTATTGTGTCATCCGGATGCTGCCATAGTCAACTCAGCGCTGATCCTCATCCACACCACAGTTGATTATTTATTACCATGTTGTGTGGGGAGTACCACCTAGGGTTAGGGTTAGTCAAACCACCATTGACTATCATGTCGTCCAAATTGAGCCACATAGTCAATCTAGCCAACTGAAATCAACAGGACTTGAAAGTGCTAATGTTTTACTTGATTGTGTACACACTTTGGACCACCAAGCAGAATTTATGGAATTCTCTATGAAATTTCCAGCCAGATTTTTTTCACATGGCAGTACTCTGTCTACAATGGCAATGTGGGAGAGTAATAGTGCTCTTTTGTAGCTTCCATTCATTTCAATGGGGGTTGCATAAGAAAATGTCCTGGCAAATTATGCCCATGGTTTTGACATACTGGCAGGAAGGTCTAGAAGGGGGCGGGGCAGGGGAACAGCATTTTTCCCATGGCATTAGTCCAAAGACCTAGGGATGCAGTCCTATGCATGTTTAAACAGGGATGGGGAAGTCCTGTAGTCAGCCTTGCTTGCTGGGGAATGCTGGGAGTTGTAAGACTTTTTTTCTGTCTAAATATGCATCGAGTTGAACCCTAAACTGCCTAATTTCTGATGTCGGACAAACAAGAGTAATAAGTAACGCCCATCACAAATACATAAGTGTTGCCAGTCTTGTCAGATAACTGGAGAAGCCATTAATTTGTAGTTATGAGACATGAGAAAATGCTTTCATTGTCATAGCAGAGACTTATCTCTTAAGCCTGTGAGCAAAGGGCTGGATCCAAAGAATGGTGCCCCCAGTTCTATGTGTCCAAAGGAGCTTTCTAGAACAACAGTTCTCTGCCCCCATCGTGCTATGCAACAAAGGTGAAGAGGGAGGGAAACGTGGTCACCATTTCATGCCCAAGCCCTTGGATATATTTGAAATGGTTCTTTGGATCCTAGCCAAAGTTGCTGAGACAGTCAAATCCAGCCCTCAACACTGGCAATAAACTCCCTTAAATTATATTTAAGGCACTATGGCTGGCCTTGCTTAGCCAGCTGGCTGAAATTACATTTTAGCTCAGAGGATGATAATGGTACGTTTACCCTGTTCTGATCCAAGGTTATATTCTGCAGTTGCTGTCTGGGTGTCTGTTTAACTTAGTGAAGGCATCTTGGCATCTTGCCATCAAGGTCTTTTCACCCAAAAATAAAAAGTGTGGTTTGAAACAAATACAAAGAGCCCATATAATCACCAGTGGTTACAATTGCAGCACAAACAAAAATAATAAGAGCCACAGGGCCCACAAGACTTATTTGTGTCTTGTGATCATAGGACATATTGTTAGTAGGGTGGACACATGTCCTCTTTTACAGAGGACTGCCCTACATTTGAAGGACTAGCAGACAGACAACACAGTCCTCTATTTGAAGGGCTTTCCACTCCATGTCTGGAATAAAAATGCAGAACCAGGAGAACTGTTGCTGATCACCATTTAGCACCTGGACAGCAGACTGACCAGGCAGGCATACAGGCCACGTAGACCCTGCCTTCATGGTGATATGTTGGTGCCACTCTGCAGTTCCCCTGCTGCAGGTGAACGGTGAGTAATCCTCATAGGAGGCAACCTGGGCTTTCAGGCGGCCATGTGGCTCGCCAGGCTCACCCCCTGCCTCTTGCCCGGCTTCCAGCAACCAATCAGAGGTTGCCTTCTGCTCAGAAACGGCCTTGGTGCAACGCTAGAGCAATGACAGATGACGGAAGAACTGTAGTGACTTCGCTCCAGCAGGAAAAGTTGGGGTAGGTCCCCGACTTTTCCAGTGTGCAGCTTTGCGGGAAATCCCCATGGTGGCTACTGTGCCGTATATGCGATGCGCCACCGCACAGCCACTGCAGGGCTTTTAAACTGTGTAGGCAGCCCTCTCATCACAGTCTTGCACATTATGGTGAAATGGATTGCATTTGTATTTAAATGATAACAATTCTTTCAAAATGTGCACTGCCCCCTTTCCTAGAGTTGGAAGACCTAAAGACGGTAGTGCATGCGCTGGTAACTTTGAGGCTCGACTTCTGCAATGTGCTGTACATAGGGCTACCTTTGTGCCTAGTCCGAAAACTTCAACTAGATCAAAATATGGAAGCCAGGTTGGTCACTAGTACACCTAGGGGTGACCACATAACACCAATCTTAAAATCACTCCACTGGCTGCCAATTAGTTTCTGGGCAAAATATAAAGTGTTGGTTATTACCTTTAAAGCCCTACATGGTTTGGGTCCAGGTTACCTGCGGGATCGCCTTCTCCCGTATAATCCGCCCCACACACTCAGGTCCTCTCGGAAGAATTTACTCCAATCAGCCAGAATTAGGCTGACGAGTGTTACCCAGAGGACCTTCTCTTCTGCCACTCCCAGACTGTGGAATGGCCTGCCGGAGGAGATTCAACAAATTAGCAGACTTCTGGAATTTAAGAGAGCCGTGAAGACTGCTCTCTTCTGGCAGGCCTACCCAGTTGAATTTTAAGATGTTTTTAAATAATGTATTTGTTTTTATCTGTTTTAATGGTTTATCTATTTTATGACTTTTGTATTTATATTTATTGTTGTTCCCCGCCTCAATCTGGATGGAGAGGCGGGTTATAAATAAATAAATAAATAAATACACATATAACTTAGCATATACAAATACTATGCAAATCTCTGTCCTCTTTTGTCCCCCTTTTTGGTGATGCATTTCCTCTTTTTTGGGAGAGTCATAAGTGGCCACCCTTATTGACAGTGAAAACTATGACAAGTCAGTTTTCATCGTCAGCTTGCTGCAAGCATGACACCAGAATACACACGTTTGTAGCAATGGAAATCACACTGGGAGTGCTTCCAGACGAGGTTTTTCTTGCGCTATCATCCTGCCTCATTCCTGGAATTCTATGGGATGTCCAGTCGATGACATCTTCCCACATATTTAACCCTCCCATATTTTCTCACCACTTCTTTCATTCCCTAAATGGACTGGCTGCACAGTACCTTCTAATCAGTAGCACTGGGAGCCCTTGGTATGGAAGCACCCTTGTTGCACACTGCAAGTCTGGAGTTTTACTTTGCCATGGTCACCAACTGGGAGGCAGGTAGTACTCAGGTTCTTAAGGCCCATGCCTCCGTTTGGGTGGCAATGGAACAGCTTTCCCTGCATTTTGTTGGGGCACAGGGTGCTAGAGACTTGTAAGTGCACGCTGGGTAAATCATTTCCAATGCAATTACACAAATCAATCCAACACCCAGTTTTCAGTACAAGAGAAAATCACTCTGTAATGGTCTCCAGTGCCTCATCAAAAACTGAAGTAGATATAGATTTGTGCCTTGCTTGGCTGCTTAGATGAAAAGCACTCACTGCTTTAGCCACTTAATCTTCTCCACTAAAAAAAACACCCAGTCTGGGAAAGTTCCCCTAGACTGTGGAAAGAAGGACAAGCAGATTGAAATGCCAGAGACATCATCCATATTGATGATAAACTGCTCAGTCAACTGTGAGCCATACCTCATAATGACAGGCAAATAGTTTTGGCCCTGCAAAGCCAGCAACCTCCCTCACAAACTTTCTGATGGTAATGGAAAAAGCAAGCAACAGCCCAAAGGAGCTCCGTTATTAGAAATGTGCCATGGCAGCCACTGGAGTTTAAATCTGCCAAGTGTTTTAAAAACTAGCCTGCTTTTATGGGGCTGGATATGTAACATCTGACAGTTGTATATACAGCCTTTTATTATTAACACCTTGATCTCCCTGCCATCACAAATAAGCAGAACACTCTGCAGGTACTTCAGGCAATAAGCACACACAAAAATGAAAACAACCAAAGGGCAAGCCAAAGCATCTGGAATCTTTGCAAAACCTTGCTGTATCTCCCCAAATATACTGATATTTAATACGTCAGTTTTGAACTCTTTCAGTGCAAAGGCCAAATTCAATTTAAGAGACGTTCCTGGGGGCCACATTCCAGTGGCGGTGGGTCCAAAGACAAAAGACAGTGAAACAAAAATACCCGAGTATTTTAACTTAAAGCTTCTTACTACCAGTAATTAAGCCTTAGAAGAAGCACATTGACCTTTTAGAATAGGGGGGGGGGGGGGGAACATACATACAAAAGTTGTAAAACCACAATCAGCAGTTGAGGGGAAGAGGTGGGGCCAGGTAAGGGGGTGGGGCCAATAATAATAATAATAAATAATAATAAATTTATTTCTTACCCGTCTCTCCGTTTGGATCAAGGAGGAGAACAACAGTAAATATAAAATATGATAAAATACATAAAACTGATTAAAAACATGGTACACAATATTAAAATATCAATAAAACATCATAAAAAACATCCTACAAACGTTCTAAAAAACATCCACCTGGGGAAGTCCAGAAGCTGGATTTGGATCCCAGGTTGCCCAGATTTGGATTGCAGGCCTGAGGGTCACAACTGTCATCCTTGCAGTAGACGGAGTCTGCAGCCAAACACTTGGTTGCTTAGTTCAGATCAATGTGTGAACTTCAACCTTCTTGCCTCTGCTGCTCTTTCCCCGTTTCCTCTCCAAATGTTTCTTTTTAGTCCAAACATTTCCCCTCTAGTCTTCTTTAGTCCCCCTCATTGCTCTGGAGCCTCCCTCTTCTAGCTGTCCTTCTAGCTGCTTCTTTCAGTCTGCAGACTTCTGGGGTTCCTGCCTCTTCTTTGGTTTCTTCTCTATTGCCCTCTATATCCCCCTGGCTCTGTATGAGCTGGGTAGCTCAACCAATGGCTTCCAGAGAACCTTAGGATCAGAACAGCTCAGCCAATGGCAACCAGAGACCTTTCAGGCTGCCCTGCCCCTCTCTGCCGATCACTGCCAGGACCTTTACCACCACCACTAAATAACATAGTGCTCGATTCCACACTACAGTTTACGGCACACAAAAATGTCTGCTTGACAACAGAAAGGCTCAAGAAGCCATGAGGTTAATTCCCAAACCCCTAAAAGTAACTCGACTGGTCACCACACCTGTTCAGTGCTAAGGAACCTGCTGCTAAGAGCACGTCCACAAATGGTATGTTTCATAGTTCTGATAGGCTGATCAATCACATCCAGCGTTTAAAAGCCTCAAGGGCTGACATTGGAAGCAGAACATCCCACAAGTGCCTCTCCCCCTTTATTGCAGTCAAAATACAATCATCCTAAAAAAAATAACTAGCAATCTGCTGCAATTTCATGACACCCCAAATCACCTACCTGAGGCAGATACCTCGCTTTGCCTAATGATAGAGTCAGTACCTACCCAGCAGCTATACACATCCAAAAACAGATTCCTGAGTCTAGCAGTTTCTAGTACCCTAGAGGTACCCTAGTGGTAGCATGGAGGCAGCAAGAGGTAGTACAGCCCATCCAGGAGAAGGAAATCCAATACTCCATACAACAAGGGCACCTTGTTTTGAAGGGCATTGCTTGCCATTCCTTGCACGTTTAGTTTTGCTCAGCCTCAGTAAAGCAGCAAACCAGAAACCACAGTAAACAGTAGAATGCCCTTCCTTGAATTGGTGTCCATACATGAATTTGAATCCCTACCAATCCAAGATATTTGGCTCCTGAGATGGAACATCCAAACCCTTAGATGTAAGAAAAACTTAACATCTGACACACTATCACCCACCCTTTCTTGGTGTGCAGCATCTGACACTTGAGGCAGCAGCCTCAGAGTCAAAACCAGATCAGATGATGGCACAACCTGACATGAGTTGTGATGGACTCCTATAAAGGCAGGAGCTACACTACTGCTTTAAAATGGTTTATAACAGTAGTGACAACTGTGGGGGCCCAGGACACACTCCACATACAGTTTTCAAACCGTTTTAAGTGTTTGGTGTAGATCTGGCCAAAGTGTTTGGGTGGGGGACACTTTATAGTACAACGTAGATGGGCAGGAGAGGAGAGATGAAACATTCCTTCACCTGCACTTTCTTCTCCAAATCTGATTCTCCCATGTTTTGTTCTCCCGACAGCAGTCTCTTCCTGGGGCAAATCCCTAATAGGAGAAAAATCTCTGGGGAGCAATGATTTGGAAGGGAGAACTGCAGCCAGAAAACACGTTCACCACTGCCTTCCCACCCAGTGCAGCCCAGCCAAGCCCTTTAGTTAATGGAGCTTTGGTGGCAATTTTGATTCTGACACACTAGCTTTTATTGGACCATCTAACTTAGCTTGGTTCTCACTCTGTCAAACCTATGGCCCAAACCATGCGCAATAGGCACCATCACTCACCTCCTCTTCATTTCAATGGAGGCTGTGCAGGAGATGTTCACAGAAGGCAATGGCCAATGCTCGGAAAGGAGAAAGCTGTGAAATGTGATCCATGCATTGGTAACCTCACAACTGGACTACTGCAATCTGCTTTCAGTGGAGCTGCCCTTGAGATTCGTTTGGAAATTGCAGCTAATGCAAGAAGCGGTGGCTGGATTGGTCAGTGAAACTACTTACCATGCACATATTTGTTTGCTTGGGCATTTCCCTGACTGCTAGTATTGTCAGCAACCCCTAGTTATTTCAGTTGAGATAAAACAATGATACAATTGCTTTATTATTTTGCTTTTATTGTATTTTATCATGATTTATACTGTAAAATACTTTGGGATTCTTTCTTTTTTCTTTTCTTTTTTTTTAAGGAATGAAAAGCAGTATAGACATTTTAAATAAATAAATAAATAAATAAAATGCTCCATAAGGGCCCCCTCCACAAGAATGCGCCTTTGCGCCTGGTTCCGCGATTATGCGCATTATCGCGGAGGCGCATTTACTCACAATCCCTCTGCACGGGAGGTGGCGAGAAGCGGCGAAGCGCATTAAAAGATGCCCAAAAAGCGCTTTCCAGGTAGTTAATGCGCATAATCGCTTGTTCACACAGCGAAAATGCGCTTTAACGGCCGGAGCAAAATAAAAGTCGCTATTTAACGCGCGTTCGAAAATGCGCATTATCGGGGAGATAACGCGCCTGTACGCCCGTTTTGCGCTCCGCTGGTGTGTAGGTAAAATTTATAATGAGCCTTCAAGGCTCATTAAACGCCCCGTGTGGAGGAGGCCAAGGATATGCATTGCAGTGGGAAAGAAAGAAAGAAAGAAAGAACTCCACTGGGGGATGCCACTCTTTGAACAAAAAAAAGCTTAGCATTCCTGCACTGTTTCAAGGACAGTTTTTGTATCAATCATTTTGAGCCAAGGGAAATGTGGAAAGCAGCCAAGCTGGGTAACTCAGGCAGGGGTGGGGAGTACTTACAATAAGTTAATTTATAAAGTGGAGCTAGATTTACAAGACAGCAAACAAGTGAAACAAGCTCCAAAGAAAAAGGTAAAGCAGAGTGACTGGCATCACAGATGGGGGATTTTCGCTGGAGCCTTTGGGGATCCAATCAGACTTTTATGATGCAAAGTAATGCAAATGAGAAATGAAAGTAATTGGGCTTCCTTTAAGGCAGGATGACCTATTTGACTTTTGGAGGACAAATCCCTCTACAAAGTCAGAAAAATCCAAACAATGGATGGAGAAACTGAAGTCTGTCCCTCAAAAAAAGGCCATCCCATGAAAACATCTAGTACCATTGATTAACACAAATGGCTGCATAACACCTTCTAGACTGCCACAAATGGCTGCATAACACCTTCTAGACTGCAACTGATTTAATTCCAGGAAACAAGCGGCTTTGTAAAAACAAAAACAAAACAAAAAAAGTAGTAAATTTGACATAAATAACTTTCTTTAAATGTTTTTTACTCAGAGGAACTAGGGAAATTTCATATAGCCCATACTCAGCAACCAGGATAAGATCCTGTACCGTACATGGAACTATTCTGGACACATGGCACAAGCCAACCAAACAAGCCAATCCTCTTCATGTTCATGCACAAGTAATGAGTTCAATGAGACTTACTCCCAGATAAGTCTAAGTTAAGCATTTTGAAGTTCCATTGTTTTTGGTGGGTAAGTTAAAAGTGAAATCAATGAGATCAAAGTACTAAATTTTAACTGGATCATACGCTTTCCCCTGAATCTCTGCAAATCCTCAGGATGTAATGCCCAGACATTCTGGAAGTTTAGGCACATCCTGAGAAAAGCTATAAGCATTAGGTTCCTTTTAAAAAAAATGTCAGTAATAATTACATAGGGGCCAAGCTTGCTTTGCACTGCAAAGAAGGCAATGCATTCAATTTACTCAAAATGCAGCTAATGCTGAAAGCGACAGTATTGTTTTCATAAATTGTTTTGTGGCCTAAGCAACACCATGAAATGCTGCCTAGAAATAGAAATGTCCTGGCAATCTCATAATAAAAACCACTGGGATAACTTAAAACACATTCCAGGCGGGCACTCTGTGTTGTCATTGTAATTTTCTGCGAGTGGGGAAAAAAGTACATTAAACTAAATGAATATCAGATGCCAGAGAAACAGTTTATGGAGCAAAGTGCTTTTAAAAATCGCATAGCAAGGAACTAACCAGGCAATCCAAAGCAGTGAGCTCTAGTAGGAGCCAGAAATGTGGATGCAAAATCCACTGCATTCAAAGCTCCCCTGGCCATGGAGTTGAGGAGCAGCCACTGGGAAAAGAAACATAATGCCAGGAGGGAGCCAGCCACACCTACAGTATCTATAGGAATTATGTTTCCCATAACCAGCCACAACACACCCACAGACCACCAATAAGCTTCCACAACCCAACCCACACACATCCTCTAATCAATGTCACCACACACACAATGGGGCTGTTCAGGTTGCCCATGACTGGTTCTAGAGTTATGCAAGGGTTAATTAAGCAAATATGAGCCACAGTGTGCAGGTTCTCGTGACACGACACTGCCTAGGTTTGCATGACACGACAACCTATGGTCTGGGGTTGAATATTCAGGATGGTTCCCACGGGTGCTGCAACTCATCATGGCTTGAAAAAGCCATGATGCATATGTGAACCCAGTCACTCATAGGGCTTTCCTACACGAGGCATTTATTGTGTTCTGGTCATTCTTTACTCATGGATAGCTGTTTACAGGTTCTTTAGAAGACATTGTGACACTCCCAATTTCGCTTCTGTGTCTTATTAGTACTTTGGGCAAGTTTTTTAGGGCAGGGAAAATGCAGCATATAATTGTGAAAGCAAAAGAAAGCACTGTTTCTGCTTGGTAATTGCACCATTCCACCATACCACAGTGCCACCCAGAGCTTATGTATTAGAAAAGGAGGAAAGGAAACAATTTTCATGTAGTGCTCAGATATCAATTTCGCAATGAAACCAAAAGTAGATACAATGGATTAACAGCCAATTAACAGACTCGTGTAGAAAAGCTTACCCACTGCCTAATGAGCAGACAAGGGGACTGCATAATTAGCTGCAAGCCAGCCCCTCCTGTGATACAACATGTTATAATGTAGCCCGCCACATGTTTAGGACATTGCTGGTTTGAATGGATGAGAATTTTGGTTCGATTCATTTTGATAAGGATTTACCAACATTCTCAAAATGTCTTCATATTTGGGACTGAAAGAAACTGAGATTTTTAAAAACCGGAATGCAAAAGAAACCAGAACTGGCAGATTTGTCCATTTGCAGTCCCACCTGAAGCCTGGGTTTACCTTTTTGTCCCCAGCCTTGTTCACCTGAAAAGTACACAGAGCTGTCGGACATGATATCTGCTTCTGCCAAGAGAGGCCTAAGCAAGAAAGGTACTTTCTTTATCATGTTTTCTATTTACTCCAATGGTGTAGGAAGTGCAGAGGTCCCTGCACCAGTCAAAGAATGTGGCACTTCTGGTTTCGCAGCTAGAAAAAAAGGGCAGTTGCACCAAAAACCAGAAACAACGCAGGAGCCAAAGCTAATAAGGTGCAGTCATTATTTAATAAACAATCCCAATGTGTTTCACTGTTCTTTATCAAGGGAACCTATTAGTCAGGAATTATTAAATAATGATGGCACTTTACTGGCTTTGTCTATGCATTCTTTCTCATTCCCAGTTTCACTACATTATAAATCTGCAAATTCCCTGTTACCGTAATCTGATACATTTCTAAATCTAAGAAACAAGAAGGAGGAATTAAAACATGGTGGCAGAATTTCCTTTTGGCTAAGAAACCTCATCTTGTGGGTGAGCTGGCCTTCTACATTTATAGTGCAATCCAAGATATGTCTACTCAGAAATAAGCCTCATCAAATTCAATGGGATATACTCTAGGGTGACCAGATAAAATCCAGGTCAGGGCTCATGTAACTTTAAGAGTTGTAGAGAAAAGGGAATTTCAGCCCTTTTGTATGCAATTAGTTCCTGGTGATATTCCCTATTCATCACAACTGTTAAAGTTGCAGGGGCCCTACCTTCTTTTGTATCTGGTCACTCTAGTATAGTGCCTGCAACTTTAACTGTTGTGATGAAGAGGGAATATCACCAGGAACTACTTGCATACAAATGACACTAGCTGAAATTCCCTTTTCTCTACAACTCTTAAAGTTACATGAGTCCTGACCTGGATTTTATCTGGTCACCCTAATTTACTCCAAAGTAAATGTGTCTAAGGCCCCCTCCACAAGGATGCGCTTTTGCGCCCAGTTCGGGGATTATGCGCATTATCGCGGAGGCGCATTTACGCCTAATCCCTCTGCACGGGAGGCGGCGAAGCGCATTAATTGATGTCCAAAAAGCGCTTTAGAAGACGTTAATGCGCATAATCGCTTGTTCACACGGCGAAAATGCGCTTTAACGGCCGGAGAAAAATAAAAGTCGCTATTTAACGTGCATTCGAAAATGCGCATTATCGGGGAGATAACGCGCCTGTACGCCCGTTTTGCGCTCCGCTGGTGTGGAGGTAAAATTTATAATGAGCCTTCAAGGCTCATTAAACGTCTCGTGTGGAGGAGGCCTGTGGCTAGATCTAAACTACTGCTTTTTAGTGGTATTGGGCACTGATAACTGTATCTTGAGTCCCAGCTCTGGGAAAAAGGCAGGATAATAATAATAATAATAATAATAATAATAATAATAATAACAACTACTATTGTTGGGGTGCAATTCACAGTCATATACCACTTTCATAGCGTTATATCCTGCTTTTTATTCTACATTCGTAATGATTTGACACAAGGTGTAGATCTGGCCTTAATCTTTTGCAACGTTTTATCTCTTCTTTTATGTATAAGACATTTTAAAGCACATTTTGACCTTAAAAGGGATTGACAAATGCATGCAGGATAAGGCTATCAGTGGTTGCTAGTCATGATAGCTATATGCTACTTCCAGTGCCAGGGGCACAATGCTTTTGAATCAGTGCTATGCCAAAGTTCTCATCACAGCTTTATTCAGGCACACTGCTGGGAGGGGAGAGTTAATCATCCCCAAAGATTATATAATCTTCCCTGGGGCAGGGGAGGGGAGAGTCATGTGACTTTTGAATGTGGTGGATCTACTTAAATTCAAGAAAGTGACCAAGCCCCCCCACCCCCATTTCATTTAAAAATTAAAACAAAGTTAGCTGGTGCTCAAAGTGCTTTGAAAATGAGTCAGCGTGACATAGTGCCCAGGGTGCATTCTGGCTCACATTTTCATAGTGCTTGGCAGCTGGGCTGCCACTTGGAACAGCAGTTTAGCTTTGTTCTACATAAAAAGAGAGAGAGAGAGAGAGAGTGAGAAAGAGAGAGAGAGAGAGGGAGAAATCAAATTAAAACCTTGGCTACCACGTTGAATATGAGTCAACTCCTACCCAAAAAGTCACAAGACTTTCACTTCCCCCGAAGTCCTCAATATTCTCTCCCCTACTTCACAGGGGAGACATTAGTTGCTGGGAATTAGTTGCTGGGAAACCACAGCCAGAGAGGACTGCTGCATTCATGTCCTGCCTCTGGGCTTCCCACAGGCATCTGTGGGGAAAGAGACCTTGGGTGCTTTTATGCTATTATTTATTTAAAAAATAATTATTTATTCAAACATTTATATCCCACCCTATATCACTAGGATCTCAGGGCGGCCTACAGATACCAGTGTTATTTGTTGAAAAGGCTGGCACAGAACAGTTGTGAGAAAGAAGAATAGGTTTCTTGGACTAGTGCTCTCACCTGCCAGCCCAGCCCTACACGCCCTTTGTGGGAGGTTGTCTACAGAAACCACTCCAGGAAAAGCAAGAAAGTGGTACCAGAGGAAAGAAAGTGAAAGTCAGTGACTAGTATTTGTAGGGGAATTTATCACTTGTGCTGCCCCACACTTTCCATTACTGAAATTAGACTTGACTCCAAGAGGAATGTCTTGAGCAAGTATTATTTGGGGTATAAATTTAGGGATCTGCAAAACAATCTTCAGAACCAGGACCTCTCAAAATACCTTTAGCTTCTGAGATAAAATAATACTACACTGCCAGGATCTGTCTTCGAACATTCTCAGATAGATTCAGGATATTAAATGGAATTTCGTTAACGCTCATAAATATCCATTACATCTCTAGACAGAAACTGAGGGAAAATTGGCAGAGCTTTTTTATCTTTTTCTTTTAAACAGGCCACATTATTTACTTTTTTATCCATGAGCTTAGGTGTTGCACTTGAGATACCTCCATTCTATCGCAATGGAAGAAAGCAGCTTATGGCACACTTACTTTAATCATGGGGAAGTGAAACTGAGAAGTGAAACTCAACAGACGTTATTTATTTAACAGGGAATATTTTTGCTTCTCAATGAAGGAGACAAATGACATGTTGAGGGCCAAATCCAATATGGCTTGTTGAATGATTTCAAGATCCATTTATGCCTAAATCTGAAATCCTGAAAAATGGGTTTGTCGGTGACTGGCATGCAATGGGGAAGGAGGGAGTGTGTATCATGCAACAACAGGTGCTTTCAATACAAAGGCTTCATTTGAGCAAGTTTGTCACAGCAAATCAAGACCAAAATCTATTGGGAATGAATGCTGTAATGTAATTTTCCTTTCCAGAAGTAACAGGTGGTATATACCATAAAAGAAACCCTTACAATGGGCTCTGAAGGTATAATAGAATCATAGAATAGTAGAGTTGGAAGGCCTATAAGGCTATTGAGTCCAACCTCCCGCTCAATGCAGGAATCCACCTTAAAGCATACCTGACATTTGGTACTGTAGAGACAGGGCTCTCACAAGGATGCAGCACAGGCACTTTTATATTAGCAGGAATGTTGATGTCCTCTCTCCCCCTTCCGTCCACTCTGAGGCTGCCTATTATTATTATTATTATTATTATTATTATTATTATTATTATTATTTACATTTTTATACCATCCCATAGCCGAAGCTCTCTGGGCAGTTTACAATAATTAAAAGATTGAACACTAAAAAGACAATATACAAAATTTTAAACCATAAACATAAAACAGCTGACATTTAAAACATTTTAAACTGTTAAGCCTGGCCACAAAGTCATTTAAAACCTCAACTTAAGCTGTTAAAATGCCTGGGAGAAAAGTAAAGTTTTGACCTGGCGCCGAAAAGATAACAGTGTTGGCGCCAGGCAAGCCTCATTGCAGAGATCATTCCATAATTGGGGGGCCACCACAGAGAAGGCCCTCTTCCTTGTTGCCTTCCTCCGAGCTTCCCTCGGAGTAGGCTCCCGGAGGAGGACCTTTGATGTTGAGCGTAGTGTACGGGTAGGTTCATGTCGGGAAAGGTGTTCCATCAGGTATTGTGGTCCCAAACCGTGTAAGACTTTATAGGTTAAAACCAGCACCTTGAATCAGGATCGGAAACATACAGGCAGCCAATGCAAGTGGGCCAGAATCGGTCTTATATGTTCGAACCTTCTGGTCCCTGTCACCAATCTGGCTGCTGCATTTTGCACAAGCTGCAGCTTCTGAACCATCTTCAAACGCAGCCCCACGTAGAGCGCATTGCAGTAATCTAACTTGGAGGTTACCAGAGCATAGACAACTGAAGCCAGGTTATCCCTGTCCAGATAGGGGAGTAGCTGGGCCACCAGCCGAAGCTGGTAGAAGGCTGGTGGCCCAGCTGAGCCTCAAGTGACAGAGATGGTTCTAGGAGAACGCCCAAGCTACGAACCTGCTCCTTCAGGGGGAGTGCAACCCCATCCAGAACAGGTTGAACACCCTCCACCCGGTCAGAGGAACCCCCCACTAACAGCATCTCAGTGTTGTCTGGATTGAGTTTCAGTTTATTAGCTCTCATCCAGTCCATCGTCGCAGCGAAGCACCGGTTCAGCACATCCACAGCCTCACCTGATGAAGATGAAAAGGAGAAGTAGAGTTACATGTCATCAGCGTACTGATGACAACGCACTCCAAAACTCCGGATGACTGCACCCAACGGTTTCATGTAGATGTTGAACAGCATGGGGGACAAGACTGACCCCTGCAGAACCCCATACTGGACAATCCACGGGGCCGAGCAATGTCCCCCAAGCACCATCTTCTGGAGCCAACCTGTCAAGTAGGAGCAGAATCACTGCAATGCAGTGCCTCCCACTCCCAACTCAGCCAGTCGTGCCAGAAGGATACCATGGTCAATGGTATCGAAAGCCGCTGAGAGATCAAGGAGAATCAACAGAGTCACACTCCCCCTGTCCCTCTCCCGACAAAGGTCATCATACAGGGCGACCAAGGCTGTATCCGTGCCAAAACCAGACCTGAAACCCGACTGATATGCAGGCTGCGTCGGGGAGGAGGCTAATGCAGATACAACAGCAAAATCGTGGGGTTTCTGGTGGCCATGCCCACCAATCAAGGGTCGCCATCTACCTGGCCACACCTCCACTGCAATTCTGGAGTGAGGATAGATGGCAGATGCACTGTACTCACCTCACTCCGGAGAAAAAAGTCAGGTAAGTCCCTGACTTTTTTTTTCTTCACAGCTTCATGGGAAAGCCCTGCGATGATCTGTGAACATCCGTGAATGGCCAATAACGAGCAAGATATAAACATTTGTGTCAAGAATCTCGCTGTCCCTGGCTCTATTGTTTATTTTTGTTAAAAGGGAGGGGACATGCTGTAGTGCAGCTGCTCCCTGGCAGCCAAGTTACCCCACTTCATAACATGTAAATTAAACACTGTGGAGAATGTGGTCAGGGCATCCACAGATTGATTGCCTGGATAGTCCATCACCTTGCAAATGGTGAGATAATTGATTTTGTAGTTAATTTATGTGTTCGTTATCAGGAACTTAACCACTGTTTACATATCGGAGTGTTTGCTTTTAACAGAGAAATGAACAAAAGGCAAAAAGGAGCCTTTCCACCAACAGCTTCACAGACAGGCAGGACAAAAGAAAACCCTGCTAACGATCTTTTTTTTAAAAAAAACCAAATCCAGCAGTCCTCAGAAGAATGTGATCAATAAGCATGTGAAATGCAAAGCAAACATCATGACTAGCCTACCAGTGTTATGCCTTGTACCCAGCTGTGAATGACCCATTGCTTATCAAGGTACAAACGGCTGAGGTAAATATTAAACTACATTGTTAAGATTCCATTCAGTTCTGCAGTGGGCACCTATAGCTGCATCTGATTCCCAAGCAAAAAGCCTGTAGGGAAGGCACCACATTCAGGTGGTGCCTTACTACTAGAACCTGAGTCTCTGCTGAACACTTAAAGAAGCAGCAGGGGTGGTTGATGGGTGGGAAGAGCATGATGGGTAGGGGAAGTAGTGGATAGAGCTTAACCCTTCCTTCACCCACCACTTCTCCCCTGCTCTGCAGGGGAGGGGCGATGGCTAAGTGCTTTCCATGCACAAAGTTCCCGGTTCAATCCCCGGTATCTCCAGGTAGGGCTGGAATAATTCCTGCCTGAAAGCCTAGAGGGCCACTGCCACTCAGCGTCAACAATACTGGGCTAGATAGACCAATGGTCCGACTCACTATAAGGCAGCTTCCTATGTTCCTCCCCTTTCCCAGATGATTTTCTCCCAACCACAGCAAAATACTGCGTAGGAGCCCGAGCTGGGGGGAAAGTGGGTGGGGGCAGGGGGAGGCAGTGGGTGGGAAAGGATGAAGCTCCATTTCTCTCCTCAGATACTCGGCAAAGTCTCAGGCTGCCAGTCAAGAGGTGGTACTAGATATCTGAGCAAAAGAATCAAAAGCTGAAATGGCCGTGGGGACTTAACTGCCCAGCTTCTACTAAAAGTGTGATGTGGCCCTGCTATGGGCACAGTGCCTATATACAGTGGGATCCTCTCCCCCTCCCCTTGGCATGACGCAGAGACTTCCACATAGGGCACCTTGCTAGCTTAGTATGCATCCCTTGACTGAGTGAAAGAGAGGAGTAATCTAGAGAGGGAGATGGGAGGCTGGCGCAGGACCCCAATGAGTGTGCTGTGGCTGGGAGGGAAGAAAACAGGATTATCTTTATGCCTGATGGGTATTCCTTCCTTCCCGTGTGGGACCCTTTGCCCGAGCAAAGTAGGGCTGGACTGGACCCAGAGGGTGCAATTCAATGAGAACATGTCCATATTCTTTCCATATAAATAAGTCAGAAGTGAACAAGATTGTGCTCTATCAGCCTTAACTTCTTGCTTTAAACTTCCACAGCTTATATTATAAATTTTTGGGCAGACATTTTGTGGATGTGTCTAAACAAGGAGGCCTGAAAAGAACGGTTTGTAAATCAGAAAGCAGCTGGTTTTGCTGTGTAATCTACAGGATCACATGGAGAAATGTACTGTATTTGTGTTCACTTCACAGTAGTTTTCATGATGCTCCAGATAGTATGGCCAACAGTGCAGAAGTCATCATGGAATAAAGAATGTGTTCCCGAACAATTCTCCATATGAGTTCAGCTCATACATAGGGATACAATCACGGAGAGAAATAAGCCAGCTTTTTACGGCTTGCACTGGCCCAAAGTTTGGAACGTGCTGGCAATATTGCTAAGGGGTTTCTTTAAAAAGGATCATACAGAGTTGGAAAAGGTGAAGAAAGGGGCAACCTAAGTGATCAAGAGTACAGATCAACTACCCTATGAGGAAAGGTAACAATGTTTTTAATTTTTGTAAACCGCCCAGAGAGCTTCGACTATGGGGTGGTATATAAATGATATATATATAAAAAAATGTTTTTAGCTTAGAAAAAAAGTGAATAAGGGATCCCATGATAGAGGTTTACAAAATTATGCATGGTGTGGAGAATGTGGATAGGGAGACATTTTTCTCCCTCTCCCATAATACTAGAACCTGGGTTCATCCCATGAGCTGATTGGTGGGAGATTGAAGACAGCTAAATGGAAGTTCCTCTTTACACAGCACATAGTTAAACTTTAAAATTTGCTACCATAAGATGTAAAGCGTCATCAGACAAGTGTTTTATCGCATGCTTGTTACTGGCCACTCATGGTTTTTCGTGGGCCCTTTTGATGATGATGCGCACCCCCCGCTCCTTCTGATCTACTTTCCATGACAAAATAAGACCTGGTAAACCCACTTTTTTTTTTTGAGGTGAAGGTTGTGGCCATTTCCTGCTTTGTGCAGGAAAAGCAGCGCAATAAAAACACCCACTGAATGGGTCACGTGGTAGTTGCTGCTGCTTCTTTCTTCCCCCGTGTGAAGAAAGAGGAAGTTGCTCATCCCTATTATGGGACAAAAAAGCGATGGTAGGGAAACGCAATTCCCCCCCCCCCCCGTCTGATGATGCTCATAGTAATGGCCACCATCTTTGACAGCTAGCTCCGGCACAAGTTCTCTTGCTACCTGAGGCAGAAGAGAATATGTGCTACCACTCCCCTTTCCCATATCGCAACCCCCTCCCCCCATTGTATGCCCCCTCCCCCTTCCTGCTGCCTCAACAGCTCTATGGAAAGTCACATGGCTGGAAGAAGAGACTGAGGGGCTCTTGCAAGAGCCCTGCAGCCACTTCTTCTGGCCTTGTGGTTATTCATAGAGCCAATGCAGCAGCATCAGAAAAAGTAAGGGCGTCCATGATGAGGGAAACAGATGGTGGGTGGCTGCTCCAGAGAGTCCCAATGGCTGCTCCCTCGCTGTGGCAAATGTGGGACTTTTCAGAATACCTGGGGAAAGCAGGGCAGCGGCAGCAGGCCCTCCTGGTGCAAGCAGAGGGGAGCAGCACAGTTCCCACTCCCACTCTGCCACTTGATATGGCTGCCTCATCCTGCTTCATGGGAGGGCCTCCCCTGTGGACAGTTTTAAAAGAGGATTAAACAAAGTCATGGAGGATGAGGCTATCAATATTACCTCCAATATTAAAGGCAATATGCCTCTGAATATTAGTTGCATGGGAACATGAGTGAGAGGGTGCTATTGCATTGTCTTCTGCCGCTCCCAGACTGTGGAATGACCTACCAGGAGAGATCCGCCAACTTACCAGTCTTGTAAGAAAGCTATAAAGACTGATCTCTTCCGGCAGGCCTACCCAGTCGAATTTTAAGACTTGGTTGATTTTAATAATGTATTAATTTATATGCTTTTAATCAGTTTTATGTATTTTATATTGTCTGTATGGTGCTATTCCCCGCCTCAATCCGGAGGGTGAGGCAGGTAAGAAATAAATATATTATGATGATGATGATGACCAGATTGTGTTTTTCCCTTAGGAATCTGGTTGGCCACTGTGGAAGCAGAACGCTGGATCAGTGTTTGGGCTGATCCAGTGCAGTTCTTATGTTTTTAGACACCTTTTTTGCAACTTTTGCAATGATATTGTTACGGGCACTCAAATGCTGTTCATTTGTTTCATGCAGTGATTGCCTCCTCCAGTTATATCTAGGACCAACTAAAACAGCTGGTAATCTTATCAATTAAGGCTGCAATCCTATATACACTTCCCTTGGAGTAAGTCCTGATATGTATAGTGGATATGGATAAGGATTGTACCATAAATTATCAAACTCATGAAATCAGCTTTAAAGATATAGATTTTAATCCAGTATCCTGTACAGACATACATAGTTAAGCTTTCATGTCTTTCTTGCTGTTCAGGTGAACAATGCTGTTAAGTCTCTGCAAGTTTAAAAAGTGGCCTTTGATTTGGACAGGGGGTAAAAGGGGGCTGCTGAACTATGAGAATCACTCCTCCACCCCCAAACCCCTGAATGCATACGTTGGCATATTGCAGCCTTTTACCTAAATTTAAAAGAAAGTAATTTCATATATAACTAGAAAGAATTACTGTTGCTGAACACACATTTTATTGTTTTTCTCAAGTATTAGCACAGTGGCTGAACAAAGAAAATAAAACACTGCTTTTCAACTCCTTTTCATGGAGGATATCATATAAAGTAGCCACAATTCAACACAAAGCTAGAGGAGGTGATGGTGGGGAACGGAGTGGTGTTGGTTTTTTAATAGAAGCCACAGTGCAACAAAATGAGTGGGTATCAAAAATGGAGCAGGGGCACAGGGAGGAATCAAGTACTTTTCAACGCTAAACTTGGATGGTAAGGAAATACAGAATTTTATCGTGGAGGCTCACATTTCTATGACAGCCAAGGTAATTTGGTTCAGTGACTATACTGTGCTCCTTATGGTTTATAGTTTAAAGTCAGATCAATGGAAGGACCTCAAGCCAGCAGTTGTGGTGAAACATGATGTGTTCCACTGGCGGACTCTGTCTAGTCCCAGACAATGAATAATAGTCCACCCGTCCTACCCAGAGCCCAAGAGGTTCATTTACATAATAGTCTATTTTTCTTGCAGCAGACACAGGCTTAGCAAATGTTTGCCCTCTGAGCCCTCTGGCAAATTTCAAAGATCAGCATCTTTCAGAGCATTTGATGTCCCAAACAAGATTTTGGACTATAACCAGTCTTTCTGGGCTTTATCAGGAGCCTGAGGCTACAGGGTAAAGGAGATCCCTTTAAAGACTACAATCTGGCAAGCCAAGAAATAGGATATGGTGATCTTGGCCTGGACAGAACTACAGTTTTCCAGCAGCGATGTATGCATGTGTGTGAGAGCAATATTATGGTCTTGAAGGCACAAAATCTCCTCACTCATTACTACTGCTCAAGAGGCCCAGCAAGGAATAGTCTGCATATGCTAGTTTTACTATATTGTCATCACAATTTTTCATAGACATAAACTACCATAAAGTCTTTTACCTTGCCTCCGATTTCACACTGAACACATGCAAAATGAACATTTCTACAAACCTGGGCTGTTCTTAAGGGCACATTTCCTCTATACGTACACTTTTAGATCTCTGCTCTTAATAACATCCACTCCTGCCTTACAGCTAATTTAAAATGCATTAATGCTTTTAGCTATGAGTGATTTTTAGATTAGACATATGAACCGCATTAATCAGAATTACAATGCAAGATTAGTTACATTGGCTTCATTATTCTCATCCTTCAATAGGGTCACTGTAAGATCTAAAACGGAGTCTTTCTACTCCTGTTGCTAGGCATGCCTATCATTACAATAACTTACAGACTTTTTAATGGTGCAAAACAGAGAAAGAGCCACATTTCATCTGCAAGAAAATAACAACAACCAATAATATTAATGATAAGCAAGCAAGGAAGACACCGGAGGCAGATGTTTGGACCATGTGGTCAGGGACAGCTCAACCATCTAGGCAAGGTAAACAATCACAATTCATGGGCTGCTAGTCACGCTAAGCACAATGCACATGCCCAGGCTGTTGTTGTTTTATGTGTCAGGATTCTCACAAACAGGCCTGTACCCACCTTGGCTTTAACAACAACAAGCGTTATTCAGCATTCTAGAACTAACTGACTGAAATTAACTTTGGGGCTGTCTATATGCTTTGAAAACCCTGTGGTGGCTGCATGGTGCCACTGTGTCAGCCACTTTGCAGCCATTATGGGGCTTTCCCGCGAAGCTAAAATGTTGGGGAATTACCCCAAACTTTTCGCTGGAGCGAGGGGAGTACGGTGCATCTGCCATTTAACCTCACTCTGGCGTCGCAGTGGAGATGTTCCTGGGATGATGCCAACCCGATTGCTAGCTACCACCAGGGAAGAGGGCGGGCCCAATGAACCAAAGGGCTGCTGGAAAGCCATGCTCTCCCTCTGCGTCAGGATTAGCCACCACCACCCTGCACCACAGAAAGTGTGGGGTTTCCTTAAATGCGGTGGCACCAAGGCAGTGCCACCAAGGCAGGGGTCATGTCACCCTCTCTAGTAGACGGAGAGTAATCTATGGCCTCTAGATAGCATTTGAGGGACCATATGATAGTTTGGATTCCTGGATTTGAGGTTGGAGTTAGCACTACCCCCTCACAACCAGTGTAGGGAGAACCGCACCAGCTTCTTCTCCAAACTCACAAAAACGACCTCGGAGAGGATGGAAAGGTGGTAGTTCTGTGAGCAGGGAGGGGAAAGAGCTGGGAAAGTGGGGGTATGAGCTATCCCTAGTCCTCCTTGGCCTCCTTCCCTCCCCCTCTGCAGACCCCATCTAGCAAAAATGCAGAGTGGGAGAAGTGTGGAGGTGACAAACAGCTCCGCGCTCCCCCCTCTCATTAGGATGTCCATCTGCCTTAGAGTCTCTTGTCCTCTTCTAAATATTACATTGCTTCTAGTCAAAATTGGGGTGGGGGAATCCACTGCTTTATTTTTCTGCAGATTTTTTCCCCAGCAATTTATTTTTTTCCCACAGAAAATGTTCCATTTCATAAGTTTGTTAGTAACAATTAATGGATACCAACTACAAATGCAATAGTAGGCAAGCTTAGCAGTTTCAGCGTTATAGATAAGAGACAGAAATTTGTCAAGTGGTCACCCTAACTGTTTGAGTCTGTGGCTGTGAAAAGAGACTGCTGGAATGAGCTCAACCCATTGGACGAGTTTTCCCTACTCTTAGGAAAATTAGCTGTGTGGTGGTGGCTGTCCTCAGTGTTCAGCAGGGTCTGTTCTGGAAGCGGGGGCTACCTCTTTCTCCCCCTTCCCTAAGGAAAGTGCTAATGCAGAGGTTTGAGTTTGATGCAGTTCTGTGAGAGATACAGACAAGCAGGGGCACTTCTTTTAGGGTGGAGGAACACGGTGGTCACTTGGGCACCAAATTCTGGGGGCACCAAATCAACCCCCTGAAGATGACAGTGGTTCTCATGCTAGCCACCCACCCATCCCTGCCTCCCAGAGAGCCTGCAAGCCCATCCAACCACTAGATCCGAGGACTCTTCTAGGGCTGCTTTGCCACTGCTTTGTCGCTAAACACCATGGTTTTGTGAGTGGCCAATCACGAGTGTGGCATAATTCACTTGTTAGAGAAGTCTTGTTAGGGGGAAAATAAGCCAGAGAGTTTGAACACAGCTAGCATAACTATAGCTGCACTACTATACCATTGTCATTGATTCATTCATAGCACCATTGAAGGATGATCTACTTTTGAGAACTAAAGGCCTTAGTCAAAAAGCCATAAGCTGAAGGGCCTCACTAATTTGCATGTTTTACGGCCATTTCCATTAGACATCAAGCCACAAATAGCTTGTTTGCACATTTATTTTGTGGTATTCTGGAATAATTAACCCCATATGTGAACAGCCTTGAGTTAAAAACCTTGAAAAGGCTTGTGTGTTATGAAACAGAATTCCTCGCTGGAATGTCTCCATATTTGGCTACCTGTACAGCCATGAGGACTAGAACCAGAAAGAAAGAAAGAAAGAATGAAAAAAAGAAAGAATCCTGTCAAATGCCTTTTGAATTCCTTGGATGGTGCCTACATGGAGCTCACAGGCCCTTTTTTTCTCACTTGATATTGCATATCCATCATGTGCAGTTTTATTTTGTAAAATTGCTCCAATAATCAGAGAAACATAAGAGTAAAGTCACTCTGGATAGTACTGAGAAATCTTCACTGCAACAAATTGTGATCAAACTTGCAGGAAATAGCCCTCTCTCTCAGAAAAGATTCATTTATGAGAAAGCGTTGAAATTCAAGATAAAAAGCCACTGATAAATACAGTTGTCTAGAGTCTAGACTATTGTATCATTGGCTTAGTCAATAAACTTTAGTTAGCAGGTAAAGAGGTAAGCTGGACAGAGATGGATGGCAGAGTTTTAAAAACTAATCACAAATATAATCTGATAAATACTCTATCCAGGATCTTTTCTACATCTCAGTGAGTTTTTAATCTGTGCACACCTGGCTGTATGACCTATTTGAAAGTAAACTGATTTCAATAGGCTTAAGAAGGCCTAGCTCTGTGTTGGATTTAGGCTAGTACAACCAATTTAAAAGAGAAAACAAACAAGGAAAATATAGAAGATAAAATCCTCCAAAACATTCTGAATATAAAGCATCAGTAGCATTCTCTTGTCATCAACGACAATTGGTTGCACATGGCTTTTTGGGGTAACTTGTGTGCTGAGTCAGTACATCTGACATACAAAAGTCATGCAGGGACTATTGGAGGTGGGCTGACCATGAAGCACAGCAAAGCAGCCAAGCCTGATGATGGATTTGGGGACCCATGAGAGTGGCAGAATGGGAGTCAGAGCCAGGTTGTACAGAACTTCCCAACACAGGGAATGATGCCACATGGATTTACCAAAACGTAACTGTTTCTATTGGAGGAACTATTCTTTTGTTCTTTTATCATGTAATCAGCCCAGATAACTTTTCACTGTTAGGCAGACCAGAAATATAATACATAATTAAATACCATCACTACCCTTAAAAAACACTGAAGAAAGGTTGATCACAATAAAAAATAAAAACCAGTATGTAATAGCCTACTAATCCATTTTCTTTTCTTTGCCAAGTACTCTCAAAGAGCTATTTTAACTATTTATGTTTTTAATGTTTGGTTGCTAAGGCTTAGATTCAAGATCTGTGAGCAAAAGTAGAAAATGTGTTATGACTGTTGTGAACTCCTGTGTAAGTACTAGTAGAAGAATTTTCAGTGAAGTGTCACAAATTTATATGGATTGCGTTAAATGATGAAAAACAAGGTGAATAAGAAAGATAATGGCCATTTGGTGCCCTGCAGATGTTTTGCACTACAATTCCCCATAATCTCCACCCACTGGCCATGTTAGATGGGGCTAATGGGAGTTGTAGTCCAAAACATCTGGAGAGCACAGGTTGACTATCCCTGCTTAATGTATAGATTCTAGTGATCTATCATAAAGTCTTGAAAAGAACTGTGCAAAGCTTGCATAAAACAAACAAGAACTTCTCTGGATTTGGACTCACTTTTCACACTCATCACTCCTTCACTAAGTCAGAAAAAGCACTTCCATGAGCAGAAGATGCTTTCTGCTAGTGAGGCATTTTGTATTTGTATCCAATCATATACATGCATGCTTAGGCATCTTTAGGGATGCATCTGTTAAACCCATTCCATATGTGTTTTGCGGATTGTCAAGTGTGTTTTGGTCTGTTGTCCACTCATTGATGAAATCAGATTGTATTTTTTTAGGGATGTATAAGAATTTTGTTCCACTTGCACTAACCCTTCCCTCAAAGTTAAAATAACTGTTCCTCAAGTCCACAGAATCCACACAACTCAGAAAATGCCAGTTCACTGCAGAATCTGCAGCTTGGGTTCATAGAAATCCAAACTTATTTGAATCATTTGCAGATTTCTCCATCATCCCTCAGCATCTTTACAGCTTCAGCATCTTCACATCAATTTAAGTCATCTTGCTTTCTTTGAGCTTCTCATATTCCATCCCATTATCAAAATGGCAGCAACAATCTATACCAGCTTCCCCAACCTGGTGCCCTCCTGATATTTTGGGCTGCAACTCCAATCATCCCTGACCACCCAAAACATCTGGAGGGCAACCAGTTGGGGAATGCTTTTCTATACCATGTTCCCTCTTATGTGCTTCCTCGCTATTTTCTGATGTGACGCATTTCTGAGGCAACCGGGACAAAAGTAGCAACAGTCCAAATATTATGGGATGCTATTCACTTTCTCAGAAACTACTAGGGAAATCTATCATCTTCCTCTTCACATTTCCTGTCACAAGAAAAATGACGTTGATTAAGAAGCCTGGAACAAACAGTTTCTATGGAAAGATCTAAGATGCTGCCGCTGCCTTGGTTTCTCTCATCTTCTTTTTCCCATGTATAGCACCTACTTCTCGGAGATAACTATATTATAAAGCTGCCATTCAGAAACAGTCCCAGTTCTCATTTGTTAAAGAACCAGCAAACAAAAACAACCTCCCAAAAAACCCTGTGCTGCAGCTTTGAAGGTAAAGAAGTAGCTCCCTGTTCTAGCAGAAGAAAAGGGCTTGGGAAATTGTTACATGGGAGAGAGAAGCTAGACATCCCAGCTGCTTTTGTCATCAGGTGCACATTTTCCCTTTTGTAGTCAACAGCAAATAAATAAATAAAGTAGAGCTTCTGCTAGTGTGCTGATATTGTTACGTGGCATAGGCAAAGCTCAGCTCTCTGCTTTCTCTGCCAAGGCTCTGAAACAATGGTGTCTTTATTACAAGGTGCCTGAATAAATAATGCAGCCCTCCAATGCAAGAGCAAGAAATGCCTTTATTCTGCAAAGATTCCAATCCAGAATGGCTTATGACTTGGAACATTCAGCTTCATATATGAATGTTAGATTCTTTGCCTTGTGCAGCCATTCTGCTCATTCATTTATATGCTCAACTCCTTCTGAGCTACAGTACCACTGTCATTTTAAACCAGCTGGCAGTCTGGCCCATTCATCTATCCCAGGGAGCTGATTCAGTTACTAGGGTGCAAAGGAGAAAAACCTGTATACAAGCAAAACAGGGATGTAGATCAAGGGGCCATCTATACAACACCACTTTGCCTACTCATTCCCCTAAAACCCCGCAGTTAGGGTTATATGTGAGGAGTGAGCGCAGTCCATCCAGGCAGGAAAAATTGCAGTGCCATTGTAGGATGATGGTAATAGAAACCTAATATTGGGGGACACAAAAACATTTTTTGTTTGTCTTCTGGCAACTCAGTGCAACTTTGAAATCCTGTAGTAGCACAGTTCATTGAATTTATCCGATATTCATCATAACTGCCCACCCGTGCTCAGCATTCCTGCACCTACTCTGCACTGGAATCCACCCCTAACTACATCCACTCTCTTAATCCAAGTTGAAGCCACCACTGACAGATAACAAACTACCATGGGGACATCAGAGCAATGTGTAAAACAACACATCGAAAAAGCACAGTTTCACAGGGAAAAGCATGATGTTGCTGTGAGTTGGCAGCCATGTCATATAAACAACAAGGCGCAACTGCACAGCCACAATGAGGTATATAGAGCGTATAGACAAGGCCCAAGTCAGACATACCTGGCTTTAACAGGGTGATCTTGTTTTTTTAGGGCACAATCTTATCATGATGGTCGTAAGCCTCCAAACACGGAGGCTTATGGTTATCCTATACAAGGTGGAAGGAGCGGTGGAGGTAATCTTCACCTCCCTGCCCTCCAGCCCTGCATTTCTGCTAGATGGGCTTTTTTGCTCATCTAGCGAAAACATATCAGAGGGGGAGGGAAAGCGGCTAGAGAGGCCTTAGTATAGGTCATATCCTGGCTTCTCTAAGTCTCCTTCCCTCCCCTCCTTCCCTTTCTCCCCTCTACAAGGTCATGTTCCTGACCTTGGACAGGCAGCTGATGCAGTTCTTCCCATGCCAGCAGAGAGGGGGGAGGGGGTCGGAACTCAGATTCCCAGTTGATAGGGTGACCAGATAAAATCCAGGTCAGGGCTCATGTAACTTTAACAGTTGTAGAGAAAAGGGAATTTCAGCCAGTGTCATTTGTATGCAATTAGTTCCTGGTGATATTCTCTCTTCATCACAACAGTTAAAGTTGCAGGGGCCCTGCCTTCTTTTGTATATGGTCACTCTAGTATAGTGCCTGCACCTTTAACTGTTGTGAGGAAGAGGGAATTTCACCAGGAACTAATTGCATACAAATGACCCTGGCTGAAATTCCCTTTTCTCTATAACTGTTAAAGTTACACGAGCCCTGACCTGGATTTTATCTGGTCACCATACCAGTTGATTTCCCAGAACTGGAAATATGAATGCTGTCTAGGGGCCATAGGATCATTCCTTTAATAATCTTGAATAGAATTTAGTATGGATTTAGAATCACATGAAAAACTGCTTTGGGATAGAGTCTAAATTGGAATCTAAAAAGCAACCAGGTAGGAGTTACGATTAACATTTCTGGGATTAGATTTAAATCATTGCAGAATCGGTCTTTTAAGATAATTTTGATCCACAAGAATAATTTATTTCATCCTGCTTTTGGGGTTACATTTTAGAAACTACCTACTTTTCCTCAATGACATAAACATCACCTTCTTATTTAGGGTGCTTCCAGACCAAGGGCTCCTAGTTCCACCAATCAAAAGACATTATGTGGCTATTCCATCTTTTCCTCCACAAGCAGGTTATTTGGGGGGGGGGAAGACAGATGTGGTGAGAAAACATGAGGTGACAAGAGGAAGATGATGACATCTGGACCTCCCATAAAATTCTGTGAGTAAGGCAGGGCAACTGCACAATAAAAGATTCATTCTGAAAGCACCCTTCCCTTGTAGGTGCTTTCAGATAAGGCCTTTGTTTTATTGTTTGTGTGCAAGAGAATATATATATATATATATATATAATATTTAATTTCCCTTTCCCTTTGGACAGGATGAACTAAAAATCCAAATAAGAGCAATTCTTTCAAATGGACATCCTTGTTTCAATAGTCCTTTCAATCACTCCTTAAACTAAAGCTTCCCCCAGGAGGGCTCCTGACGTTACTATTCAGAATATATTCTGCAGATATGCCATCTTTCCATTTTTAATTAATCATTTTCTGTTGAAAATATTACAAATAGAACCTTAAACCTGGAAGAACCTTAAATTAAAAACAAATTAAAAGAGTATTTCTTTTCCTGTTTTTCCAGTATGTAAGCCCTAGGTGGCACTATGGTATAGTGGAATAGTGCAAATACACAAGTGGAAAAAGCATTTTCTTTCACTTTCACAAATACATTTTCCCTGCTCTACAAAATTCATGGAAAGTTATTTTTAGACACAGAAGCAAAATTGGAGGGTCCCATAAATAACTATGAGAGGGGAATGATGAATGCACAATAAATGCCTCATGTAGAAAAGCTCTAACTCTGGTCCACCGAGAAGCCGGGGGCAGGGAATGCTCTAAATATGAATTTTAAGTGTTTTATTGGTGTTTTATTGGTATTTTAGTGATATATTGGTATTTTAATGATATATTGGTTTTATGTATTTTTAATCAGTTTTGTGTGTTTTATGATGATGTTGTTCCCCGCCTCGATCTGGAGGAAGAGGCAGGTAATAAATAAATATATTATTATTATTATTATTATTATTATTATTATTATTATTATATGTAAAAAAGACAAGCTATAAGTAAGGTTATGATGCAGCACCACCCATAGGGATTTAATTCATGCTACCAAAGACATGGAGTTGTTGTCACTCTGAGTTTATTACAACATCTAGTTCCATCATCGGCCATAATAATATGCTGGGTGCTTCAATTCCAGGTGAAAAGAACATGAGAACAGTCAGGCACATCAATACCTTAAAAAAAATTACTGCATGAAATTATAACCTTGGGTCACAAAGCAATCCTTGGTATTTGACATGCTTAACTGGAATAGGAAAACTCTTGCAGATTTTAAATTGCACTTTTAAGTGGCAACTTCTCAAAATTCCCTAAGCAAGAACATAGTGCCAAATATAGAACAGAGCATTAAAGTTGTATTACTGTGGCCAGCATGCAAGATGTTTGAATAGATGAAGCTTGTATCACAGAAACAGGCTTTTACAGGAACAATAAAACAGGTGCCTGGCCTTTTTTCAAAGTCATATAAAAAAAGATGGATGCTCCATTCCTATCACAGGCATCCTAATCTGCCTCTTGAATGAGTAGGCATCCTAATCTGCCTCTTGAATGACAGACCTAAAAATCCCGCACTTGGATGCCAGAGCCAAAATAAGATTAAAATAGCAGCATGGATTTAAATTGGTGGCATACCTTTTCCAATCCCTTGAGATGAGGCAGGAAGTAAAGTCTACCTGTTCACTGATGTCCTGAAATCTGAATCCATTTACAAAGCTGAAATTCAGGCCAGGTAAATAAGAATTAGTGAAAAAGCCAGTTAAGTTTCTATTGTCCCCTGGCCAAGTTTCAGGTGCCAGAGGGATGGATTTATAGGCTACAGGGGAAAATGTAGAAGATTTGCATGTGCAGCGCACAAATCAGATTTATTTATTTAATCTCCCTACAGGGGAAAACACAGCTATTCCAGTCTCCTTCAAGCCAAGTGGAAAATAATGCCCAGGTTTCCATCTTTGCCAAGGTGGTCTTTATTCAATGCATTCTGGATTAGGACAGCTGTAGGAGTGGGGTGGGGGTGTAAGCTTGTTTCCTTGAACCATTTTCCTGATGAAAGTCCCCTCCTTATATTGCTCCATTATAAAAACATGCAGGCCCACCTATCCATTGTAACATGTGGCTTGGCCCTCTGGCGAAAGCATTCAGTGCAGACTATATCCACACTGATATCCTACCTATTTACACAATGATCATGGAAAAGTTGTGAGTTCCCTATAAAGGGTAAGGGCTGCTGGTATAAAAAAAATCTGCACCAGATTGAACCTCTTTTCCCTAGAGCAGTGTTCCCACTCTTCCTGACTAATATATCAGTCATGTGCTGCTGCAGGGATACACCTTGCAATGAGAAGAACAAGTAGCATTAAGGCCTTCTTTAGGATGTAGCACTGGCATCAATGAGATTTCTCTGTCAGCTGACAGACACACCAAACTGAAAACAGTACAACTCTTTTTATAAGTTGGATCATAGTAAAACAGGCATTCTAAGAGTCAGAAGAAATGTTTGACGGGGAACAAGGAGAAGCCAGGTGGGGTACAGCTATTCAGCTTCACAGTTAACAGATCCACCATATGCAAAAACAATACATGAAAACTGTTCATAAACTGCTACTTTCAAAGAACTAGTACTTATGTATAAAAGAGTGCAGGAGGAGAAATTGAACATTTGCCAACATGAAGAAGGCTTCACCTTTTGTGGATTAAACCAAAATATGGATAGCATGAGCTCGGTTTGCTTTTAATTGGAAGGCGCCTTAAATGTACAAATCCCCCAGTAATGCAGAACATGTGCCTACTGCATATGTGGGGCAAGATCAGGGATGAGCTCATGCACAAAACTAATATTCCTGGTGAAAACTGAGCTGTAGATGTTTGAAATTCTTACTTGGCATTCAGTACATCCGTTTAGATTTTCCTAGAGTATCATAGAGCTGATGGCAACTACCAAAGAGAGCTAGCACATAACATGATTTGTAGGGCCATCTTTATCAGATTATGATTGGGCATAAAAAAAAAAAAATAAGGAAAAAAACCTTGCAGATTTTAAAACACAATGTGGAGACAGGTTGATAACATTTGTTACCGGTTCAACGGCCAGCATCACTTTTTGTTCTGAAAGCCAAGTGTCAATAATGCAGAGGAACTATCACTGTATCTTTAGGCCAGCAGATCTGTATGCACATACGAGATGCAATCCACACATGAAGCTCCTACATACGTGAGGGCTTCACCATTTACTTTAGTGGCAGCTCATGCATCCCACTGCACACATGGAGCTTTCTGTTATACATTGCAGAAATGGAAAAGACTGCAGACATTTGTGTTTGTGTTCATCAATGTTCAGGTGGATCTCTGGAGCTTGAGAACTTCAAGATGTACTAGTCCAAGTTATATGACACAGTCCTATGTCAGTTATACAGGCATCTGTTTTATTTTACTTTCACTTATTTATTACATTTATATCCTCTCCTTACTTCAAGTAGCTCAGAGTAACTCTTTGTTTATATTTTACAATTTTAGGATGCTTCTTAACCAAACTCTCAAAGCAATGAACAGAAATACATATAATTAAATTATGTGTGGTAGTTTAGGCTGAGAAATAGTGATTTTCCCCAAGGATAAGCAGTGAGCTTGATGGCTAAGCAGGGACTGAAACCTAACCTTTTCACTTGCATGCCCAACACTTCAGCCACTGCTTATTTTCAGATGCTAAAAAGGTTTTATTAAAAAGCCTGAAGATTCATTGATCTTCAGGGTGTCACATCCTTTCAGAGAACCAAATGAGACTGTCAATATCAAACAATCTACTGTGACCTTTAATACTATTTTTATTAATAACAATATATTATCTCCAATGACCACACTGAAGATCAAGGTTGAGATGGGAATAATTTAAATCAATCAATAAAATAATAATATACATTTTTATTTGTCCTACCAAGAACTTGATATCCATCTACAGTTGTATCTAATTGGTGTTCCTCTGCAGACGGAAGGCTCATTGATCCAGCAGAAGCTTTTATCAGTAGAACAGGAATGGAGGCAATATTTACAGATTCCCTGCCTCTCCTATACCACATCTGACACTGTTCCAAAGCCCCTACCAGTCTCTCCAGAGCAGACTTTGCAGGAAGAGCATGGGGGCTGCAATGGAAACAGAATTGCCAAAAATCACCTACCTGTTCTGCTGATGGAAGCCTCTGCTTGATCAAAGCACCTTCCATCAGCAGAGCAACACCAGTCGGATATAACCCTATGTTTTTATCTTTTAAGTTTGTTTACCCACAAACTTTGGACTCATCTTTCAAATTGCCCAGATATGAACTTAATTTCAGGTCTAGTTCTTAACTACCTTCTGCATAGGTAGCGTTCTGAAACACTGTTATTATGCAGAAGGAATTCTAGTCAAACGCACTTCTGAGGAGCGCTAGTAGAAGAGAGCATGCAGAAGAAGCACACCCATGTCAACCAGCAAACACATTTTGGAATGTGACCAAGTGATCTGGGTGCAATCACTTCACTGATAATAAATTCTGCTTCAGGTTTTTCATGCTGGTTAACAGGCTTAAAAGTCATGCATGTGAACAACCTTCTCTCAGGATTTGGCTTTAAACATTAGACTTAATGATGAATTCAACAGCACTGTTGTTTTGTTATTTTCAAAAGGAAGTTTGACACCCACATCTGCATTATTATTTCTTTTTTTAAAACAACAACAACATACATTTTAATTTCTTTTGGGTTTCATGTACTTAACTATTAAGTAAATCTTAACGTATGAGATTCCCCACTTCATTTTGTTTATCTTTTCAGAGCCATAGTGACAAGGAGAGTGGCTTTCAAATTTATTTACGTAATATAAATATTACGTAAATAGAAATATTACGTAAATGCTATTTACGTAATAGAAATATTAGCGTATGTACTGCAACAAGTTAAATTTTCTGTAATGTTCAAAGCATGTTGATTAAATTATTAATAATGGGTTGGATTCCGATTGAATTAGTTGCACCTAGTTGTCACAGAAATCAATAGAACATAAGAACATAATTTCAATCATGACTAACTTTTCACATTGATTTCAGTGGGACTAACTTTATCAGTGTCCAACCAATACAAATAATGCTTTGACTAAGTAGACTGTATAAAAGAACTTAAACAATTTGTATCATCTATACCAGAGAGACACCATCTTTTTGGGCTGTGGGAGCATTTCGCAATTTGAGAAACTGTCTTGGGCACCACAAAAACATGGCAAGGCCACGTAACCTGGGGGCTGTCTCCATGGCACCGAGTTGGCACTGCCTCCCTCCTCAACCCCACGCTTACCCTCTCCTGAGGTGGCGTCGGGTAATTCCAGTGCCGACAAGGGAGCATAGGGTTTCTGGGTGGACATCTGGATCCCAGGGCCGCCGCCCCTTCCTAGTGGAAGGCGACCAATCGCTGGTTGCCTTCCACCAGGCTCTGTCCCTGGGTTTGTTTATTTGGTTATTTATTAAAACATTTGTATCCTGCCCCATTATCAATGGAATCTCAGGGTGGCGTTAGAAAAAATCAGATAAAAACATAAATAATTAGCTAAAAATGTATTAAATCATTAACAAATTAAAACCGGTAGAAAAATTTTAAAAGCAATAAAACAATTTAAAACAATTAAAACTATGTATAACCATAGAGAATTTAGCCCTCGAAGGCTTTGATAGAAAGCCATGTTTTAACTTGGTGCTGAAATGAAGCCAGTGTCGGCGCCACTCAGGCCTCCAAGGGGAGGGTATTCCACAAGCTGGATGCCACAACAGAGAAACCCTCTCCCATGTCCCACCATAATGTATGTCTCACATTTGTGAGTCGCAGAGGAGGGCTCCTCCAACAGATCTCAAATTTCAGGCAGGCATATATAGGCGCTCCCTCAAGTACTGAGGTACCAAGCTGTTTAGGGCTTTAAATGTCATTGCCAACACCTTGAATTCTGACCCGAAGTGTATAGGCAACCAATGCAATTTTTTAAAGACCGGTGTTATATGGTCTTTATAGGGTGTTTCAGTGAGCAGTCTAGCTGCTGCATTTTGCACCAGCTGCAACTTCCAAGTCGTCTTCAAGGGCAGCCCTACATAGAGTGCATTGCAGTAGTCTAATTGGGAAGTTACCAGTGCGTGGACTACTGTGGCGGAAAGGCCGTAGCTGGAGGATCAGCAGAAGCTGATCCCAAGTACTTCAGGCCACGGAGTCCACCTGGGCCTCCAGTGACAAGGATGGATCTAGGAGTACTCACAAGCTCTGCATCTGCTCCTTCAGAGGGAGTGCAACCCCATCCAGAACAGGTCACTTACCCAATTCCCAGACTCGAGAACCACCAATCCACAGAGCTTTTGTCTTATCAAGATTCAGCTTCAGTTTATCAGGATTCAGCTTCAGGTTGGCCCTGGATTGGCAGCAGAGCGACATTACATGGTGGAAGTGCTGTGTTGATGTCGCTCCCTTTGAAAAAGTCAGGGTAAATCTCTTTTTCAAAAAGCAGCATCGCAGGGAAACCCCATGGTGGCTGTGAACCTGCACCTGCATCATCCAACCGACAGTGCACAGATCCACAGCCACCGCAGGGCTGTGTAGACAGCCCCCGGCTCAGGAGACTGAGTACAAGGCAGAGGACTACATGCTCCAACTCACTAAACAATACCGTTGAACTCACAGTTTTCAGCACCAACAGAAACCTATTTCACAGCAATCCCAGGTGCCAGTAAAACAACGTGATGATGGTGATGGTGATGATGATGATTAAGTGAGAAGGGTAGGTCATTTTGGCAGGTACTGAGGAAGATGTCTGGGGATGAATTGGCGCCCATGGGCACAACATTGCCTACCCCAATCTACACTTTGCAATGTACATCATATATAGCTACCATTCAATTTTATCTGGGCTTTATACAACATGAAACTGCAATCCTCCCTCCAAACATGACTGCGGTCCCCTCCACAAGGATTCGCTTTTGTGCCCGGTTAGGCAATTATGCGCATCATCGCTGAAGCGCATTTACACCTAATACCTCTGCACGAGAGGCGGCGAGAGGCGGCGAAGCGCATTAACGGATGTCCAAAATGCGCTTTCCAAGTAGTTAATGTGCATAAGCGCTTGTTCACATAGTCAAAATGTGCTTTAACGGCCGGAGCAAAATAAAACTCGCGATTTAACGCGCATTCGATAATGCGCATAATCGGACGGATAACGCGCCTCTACACCCGATTTGCGCTCCGTTCTTGAAGAGGTAAATTTTTTAAAGCGCCTTGAAAGAGCTTTAAACCTCTCTTGTAGAGCAAGCCTGCATCTCTTTAATGGACTATTCAAATTTAAGGGATTTTCTGCAATAAGAAAAAGGAACGAAGAAGTGAGAGCAAAACATGGGGGGATTAAATAAAATTCCATGAATGAGGCAAGGAACAACTGAGAACAATAGAGTCACTCCTCTATAAAGGCCACAATCCACCAGGAAGTTCTCCTATATATGCTTTGCCCTTCCCCCGTTCCTATTGATTTCAGTGGGACATGTGAAAGACAACCTCATGGTGGATTCTGTTCCAAGTGATAAGCAGTATAAGGAACTGACCCATGCTCATTTGTATCAAGTGACAATTCATCTCTAATAAAGCTGAAACCAGTTTTAAAAAAATCCTTGTGTAGAAGTCCTGTATATCACTTAAGTCAATGAATGTTGTACTAATAAGACTGATGGAGGTACAGTTCCACCCTGTGTGGCCACACAAAACTGCCATTTTGGGCAATCCAACATATATTTTCCCAGATGTTTGAGTTATTTATGTAACACCAGACCAGAATTATTTACATTTTCATGTATACACGGGGCGCATTAACATGCCACACTGCCTGTTGTTTAAAAACCTTTGAAAGGCCCCTGAAACTAAAGGCCATGTATCACAGGCATGAGAACCAGCCACAGTTGTGGTTACTTTATTTCCACATACTACCTACCCACACTGGCTAGGAAATTTGCACTGACCCTCTTTGGGCTCAATGCATAAGTGGCAATGAAAAGTGAACCAAAAGCACTGACAAATGGAACAACTTCAACTTCCTTTACCGCATAGCACCTTGCCAATGTCATCTTGGCACTGAAATCAAGGTAGAGATTTGAGGACAAGGAGAGGAAAGGCAATTTCTTGACATGCACATGAATAGTAGAATGAAATCTGCCAGCTTCACTTATCTTAGAAGAGCTTCCATAAATTTTCATTACCTGAAGACCTTACCTCATACTAAATGGAAAACAAATACAATTCATTCTGCTTACAAAAAAGTGAGGTGTGTTCACACTTGCCCACAAGATCCTAGTTATTATTTTTCCAGTGCTTTTTAATTAACAAAAAAATGCTACATTTTTACAACATTCAAAATATGATGAGATTCGTATATTATAAATGATTGTGCAGGAAGAGAAAACATACATAACAACAGTGACATTTTGTATTCTCTTATGTTTTTATATATTATAATTTCATGTTGTATCATTGTCAGCTGCCTTGACCACCTAGTATGGAATAGCAGGACAAAAACTTTTTAAAAAATGTATTTCTGGCAAGACTTGCATTACAGATTTTGGGTTCCATCCGGACAAAGTTGCTTGCACTTAATGACACTTAATTCAATGGGACGTATTAGTCTCAGATTCTAGTAATTTCAGTAGGGCATAAATCCAAGCAACTTCCTCCAGATCAAGGCCTTCTTGTTTGCAATCACTTTTCAGATGCAGACATTTTAAAGCCTGGCCCTATGCCTTGGAGAACAACAGGAAAGCAGAGACAGGCTAGGTTCTTAGTACCAGCACAAAAAGGACTCTTCAGTCTCCCTGTTTTAGCTGCTGGAGATGGCCATTCCATTGGCATTACTGAATTTGCTCTGAGGAAAAAGCTGCATACAGTTGTTATCACATGGGTGGTTTTAAGCACACCCACCACGGCTTTGCTCCACTTCTTCAGTGCTGGGTTCGCATTATGTCGTTCCTCTCCTGCTGCTCTCTCGCCCTGAGGCCGCAGGTTTTAGTTTCTGTTTCGATTTATCCTTCAACGGGCAAAGTCCGAAACAGGCAAAGTTCAATAGGCCAAGCTGAGGTATCGCAGCTATACCAACCACGTGTGATTCAAAACACTAGACTCGAATACGAAACGG
Organism: Anniella stebbinsi; assembly: GCA_029215795.1. Classification (NCBI taxonomy): domain Eukaryota; kingdom Metazoa; phylum Chordata; class Lepidosauria; order Squamata; family Anniellidae; genus Anniella; species Anniella stebbinsi. The sequence goes on along the minus strand of JARDYH010000005.1, from coordinate 84,345,525 downwards.
AGGGGGAAGCTGCAGAAGCAACCTGGGGGGGAAATAGTAGGTGTGATAAAGCCCTACAAATGCAGGAGTGCCTGTAATGAGGGCTCATTTTTTTGAACCCACAAGTGCAAACTTGTAACGTGGACCCTCACCACTACACACACACACGCAATGATCCCATCCCATACATACAATCTCATGAGCCATGAAAGAAAAGGCCTATCCCAACATCAATCTGCTATGTGTTGAGACCATTGAGTTGAGACTATTCTCTGGGTAACCCCACCATCTAAAGTGAGTGGTGGTATGGTGATTAGAGAGAGAAGCTTTTCAATCATATTGCCCCATTTAGTGAATTACATGATGGCCTGGGTTGTTTATGACCCCCTCTAGATGGATTCCGTTTGACGCCTGGTTAGCCGATTATGCGCATAATCGCTGAAGCGCTTTATCGTAAATGCTTGTATGCAGGAGGTAATTGAGCACTCAACTGGTGACCTTACCAGTTGTTTCAAATGCGCTTTACAAGTAGTTTATGCTTGTTCACATAGTCAAAATGTGCTTTAACGGCAGGAGCAAAATAAAACTCGCTATTTAACACGCATTCAATAATGCGCATAATCGGAGAGAAAACGCGCCTCTACGCCCGATTTGTGCTCCGTTCTTGTAGAGGTAAATTTTTTAATGTGCCTTGAAAGAGCTTTAAATGCCTCTTGTAGAGGCAGCCTATGCTGAAAGCCCCAGCATGGGGTCATACTGTAATTTCAAAAATGTAGAAAATGTAATTTCAGAATTAAAATAGAAATATTCTTTGGTTTTTCTGGTCTCAAGCAATGCAGGGCTCCCGCCCCTTCTAGCCTTCTTTGCACGACAAAAAAGCCCCAGGTAAGTCCGTATTATTTTTAAAGAGGGAAGTTGCCGCTATCTCCTGCCGCTATCTCCTGCCGCTATCTCCTGCCGCTATCTCCTGCCCCTGAATGAGCCACGTGCACGTTTTACTTCCTCTTTCCTCTCCCTGAGAGTAGGGGCTCATCTACACCTAAGGGTGTAGAGGGAGGGAGGGGGGAGGATCGCGGACTTACCTGCTTCCGCGATCCTCCCCTAGCATCTATACAGTCGCAGGACATCCCGGAAGGGAAGAGGGACACCACAGGTGCCTTTTTTTAAAAGAGGAGCACGTGCGGCAAAAAAGGTAAGTAAAAACCCACCCACCCCGCCAAACTCTGCGCCCAACACCGCCCACCATTTCAGGGATGGTGGAAATTGCTGCCCCCACCCCATCCCCATGGACACAGAGCCACCCCGTTTGAGGACCCGGGAAGCCGCGCCACACCACTCACAGTCCTCAGGATTGCCCTGGGACCGCGGAAAAAATGGGATATCCCTGGTTTCAGTTATCCCGGAGTCGTCTCTAGGCCGTCCCCAGTTGATCCCAGGAGCACCTGTGCGTCATATGGATGCACAGAGATGACCGAGAGACGACCGCAGGATATCTGACAGGTGTAGATATGGCCAAAGAGTAAGTATTGAGCAACAAAAGTGGAAGTGGAGAAGCGCCGGTAGGCAAGCGCGATTCCCCCCCCCCCCTCCATGGAGCTCACAATCAGGACTTTCCTCCTGAAGTGTTTTGTCAAGAAAGAGCTGCTGTTTTTACACAGCAATCTGCTGCTTGCAGCAAGACGTATTGCTCAGGAAGAGTCCATGAGAATTTCATTAATGGATCCCTGTAAAGCGTAGCTGCAATTTTTAAGAGGTAACTGCTGCACTTGTGATGGTTAGAAATGCTTTACGAATTAATAATAAAAGACTATTTAGCTTCCAACTGGAGCATATTGAGGGAACTATGTGGCAATTCTAAAGTTCACAGCCCTGAAAGTGCTTACTTCTAAGTGATCCTACTGAAGCCTGAAAAAATCTCCTGAGTAAATTAATCCAGGTGTGGAACCACAAGGGTTTGGAATTTTAGTCTAGCTCATTCTGAATTGATAAAGGACTCTGATTGTAGACAAGATATAACCTTATTATATCCAAGCTGTTAGCAGGCAATATTGCATTTTAAGTACTTTAACTTCTACCTCAATACAATCAAAGGCAAGCCAACTATAGCAGAAATACAATAAACAAATGAAAGAAACATAAAATTTTCATGTTTTTCATACTTTTTGCCCCTCATATTTTTTTTAAATAATAATAGAAAACTCACTTCCCCTGCAATGTTAATCTTTTCTATACTGAAATCTAACAAGCTGGATTTTAATTGTTACTTTATACCATTTTCTCTCCTAAAGTATCACTGAACTTTAAACTGTGTAATAAACCAGAATGCCTTTCACAATCTCCCATTGGAAATTTCAAATCTGCCTTCCTCTGTAAATATCCATTCACTTTTGCTAAAATGTATTGCCTCCAGATGCGTACGCACGTATCTAGGAATTACAACGAACCAAAGCAATTTATATGCCATATGTCATTCCCTTGGATTTTGTAATTTCTAAATATAGGGCTAGAGAGTGAGTCCTTGATAAAAAGCCAGTCATAATTACCTGCTTGCCATTATCTGATGTTTCCTCTGTGCTTCCCAAAGCAGTGGCTTGAGATCTGGCTGATGCAGACAATACTGATTTCCTTGTAGTGCCAGCATACAGCAAAATGTTGCTGTTTCTCTGTTACCCTTGCACACAGGAGTACAATTTCCTTAAATACAGAGAGAGAGAGAGAGAGAGAGAGAGAGAGAGAGAGAGAGAGAGCTCTTTGAGTTTTCTTTGGTTCCCCTAGCTACTTTTAGATCATAAAGGTAATTGGAAGAACTGCCCTTCCAATCACGTGGAAGTAGGTGGAGTTAGAATAATGAACCTGAAACTCTGGCTTCAGAGTAAAAGCATTTCAGCCTGACCCAGATCTCTTCATGCAAAAGGAAAAGAAAAGCACCCGCCAGCATTGGACAAAAGGATAAAACAGGAGGATTTATGCTGCTGATTAGAGTCCAATTCAAGGCTCAGTTGGTAACTAGAATCTTTAAGTTATTGAAACAGTGCTCACAGACCAGCCACACATTTGTAACATCCTCTGTTTAGAATATGGACCTCATATGACTCCTTTGTCTTTGAAGAAAAGTCTTTTAAGACTTCCTTCCATTCCTTTTTCTACCTGCCAGACATTAACAAAGTCTGGATATGAATGTTTTGGCATCTCTAAACTCTCTGTTTAGAAAGCACACAAAAGTTAGGTTTTTGTAAAGGAGATGGGCAGCAAATGGCTCATTTCCTAATTATGGTTTGTGTTCACAGAAGTTCTCTGGCAAACTATATACATACAGAAAATCATAACGGAGGAAGAATTTATGCCTATGTCTACTCACTGGTCAGACAGGTGCATGCTAAGGTCCGCCCATATCTAAGTTATAAACAACTATTGAGAATGGGAGGAAGGATGTATAGCTCAGTGATAGCTCATGCTTTGCAGATATAAGTCCTCAGGTCTATGATGCTTTTTCATTAAAGCATTATTGCACAAAAAATGCAATTAAAAATTAGCTGGAAAAATATTATGGCTCTAATTAAAAGATTGATTAAAAACATGGTGATAAAATGGTAACCATCAGTAATGGTAATCGTTAAAATGTGCGAAGGTGATGATATGTCACTCCACACATCTGTCCAATATGTCACTCCACACATCAATTCAACACCATACCTCTCTTTTTTTAAAGGAACAGCGCTAAGGCTATCTACACCTGTGGATATAGCTCCACCATACTTTTCACACACAAAAAAAAGACAGAGAAAAGATGGAAGCACCTTAGTGGAAATACTTTCCCATAAAAAGTGAGTGAACCAAGTGTAGCAACTCATAAGAACATAAGAAGTGCCATGCTAGATGTAGTTCAGCACTCTTTTCACACAGTTGGCAATCAGCTGTTGACCAGGGACCAACAAAGCAGAGTGCAAAAGCACCCTCCCATCCATGTTCCCCAGCAACTGGTGCACACAGGCTTACTGTCTCAGATACTGGAGGTAGCACATAGCCCTCAGGGCTAGTAGCTATTGATAGCCTTCCCCTCCAGGAATGTATCCAATCCCCTTTTAAAGCCATCCAAATTGGTGGCCATCACTACATCTTGTGGTAAAGACTTAATGTTGAAAGCACCCTTCGGAAGGGCTTTAATATGAATCCCACATTTACTTGAGCACTGATGGATTGCAAAAGGAGGATAATATTTAACCAAGCTACAGAGCAAGTTTTTGATACCCAAGTGCTTTAAAAGATACCTGGGAAACGTATATTTCCTCCTGTAAGGAAGCTGACAATGAGCGTTCTCACACGGGGAAAATTGTGTTTCCTACCGTCGCTTCTCTGCCCATGCCTTTGTCCCTCATTACTTCCTCTTTAGAAAGGGGAAGTAAACAACATGCACGTGGCCCATTCAGTGGACCACTTTGATCCCGCTGCTTCTCCTGCACACAGCAGGAGATAGTGGCAAGTTCTGTCTCAAAAAATAAGTCGGACTTACTGGGGTGGTTTTTTGATGCACAAAGAAGGCTAGAAGGGATGGGAGGCGCATGGGCTTGTTAATCAGATGTGCGTTTTTTTCCAAGTAGGTGAAGTCACTACGCATTAAACACTAAACACAGAACTAATGAACCTGTTCAGACAACATGCTAAGCCATGGTTAGGCCACTAACCCTTTTGCAGCAAATGGTTAGTGAGCATGTTAAACTGTAGTTATGTAGCCACCATAGTTAGGAATGGTTCACACGACATGCAAAGCCATAATGTTTAGCTCAAAATGCTTAACCACCATGGCTTAAACATGTCGTCTGAACAGGGTCAGTGTGTTGCATATACTAGATGGCTGATCACCATACCAAATATGAAATTGCCCCTTATTTCTCTGCCCTGTACTTAAAGCTTTTTCCTCTATTGCTGTTCATCCCATTATCTTTTGGCTAATGTAGCCTTATTTTAACATTCTAGAAGAAAATCTGTTTGCAACTATAAAACACATCCACCCCATGATTGTTTGTTAAACTTCTCTCAATCGTAAATGTAACTGCAGCAGAGATTTGAGTCTCAAAGTGCAGCAATACAGCTCAGTGAGCTAGAATTAAAAAATGTTTATCATCATGGTACAACATCTATGCCACTGACTAAAACCCTTCCTGCCTACTGTGAAAAGAACTGAATATCAGAAACATTTCAAGCAGCGAACTACCATTCTTCTGCTTTCTGGAACTGCAGTATTACTCACTAAGCTGAGTCATCATGCCACTGAATAATTATTTGTCAATGTCCAGAAGAACAGGGGAGGCAGCTTGCTCAACATCAAGTGCTTTGTTCCGTACACTTTGCCTATAAGTAGCATAATTAAGATTCTCTTCTCACTGATGGTCTTGATATATTATGGATGCAATAAAACCCGAACACTAAATGTGTGTCTGACTTACATTGCACTTTGTTTTCAAGAAGTAGTTCTTAGAGTATTAGGGTGGTGCAGCAAGTCTCTTACGATAAACTGAATTTTCCACCTCGGGTGAAAAAGGACATATATGATCAGTATCTTGAGAACCTCAAAGAAATCATGAGATCTGACAAATAATCATTGAGATTATTACTGCCTTCAAGTTTCTCAGGATTTCAAAAGAAATCATTGCTTCGGCACAATTTGCATAATCACCACCCAACCGCAGTTTATTGTGTTGTCTGAAGATGGGTGGCATAGCTTGTTGGAAGATTAAACAACATTCAATAATCCTACAACAGCCCATGGGTTATTTGAGGGTTGTTTAACCCTCCAGCAAACCATGCCACCCTGGTTCAGAAGATTCAATAAGCTGTGGCCAGATAGTAATTATGAAAATTGTGCTCAGCACACCAGGGTTCGCAATAAGCCACCATGGCTTGTTGTGATTGTGTGAACCGGCCCATTGATATATATGATGCCTATCCTTCCTACTAATCACTGTTATTTGCCACCAGAATTTACATCTTCTTCCAAGACACTATTTATTTATTTTCTTCCCTTCCCTATGCCATGTGACATATCCCAGTGTGCATCCTCCACTCTGTTACAATGGTCTTCCACTCATGATATTCTAACTACTACTCCCATATGCCCCAACCAGCATGACAAATAGTTGGGGATGATGGGAGTTGTAATCTAAACCACCAGGAATGTACTACATTGGGGAAGGCTGTATAAACAGAACACACCAAGATGGTGAAATGGCTGGACCAGGAATGGGCAACCTGCGGCTCTCCATATTCCCTATATTGAAGAGCCCCAGCATGTGTTTGTTTTGGCCTACAACTCTCATCAGTCCTAGTCAGCATAGTCAATGGTAAGGGATGATGGGAGTAGTGGACCAAAACATCTGGAGGACCATAAGTTGTCCACCCCTGAGCTAAAGCTTCAGTGAAGAAGTCATCCTTGTTTCCCTTTAAAACCACCATTCCAGCCTTGAGTCAGAGAAAATGACTTTGGTCATCACAAACCTTCCAGCAGGCATCTCTTCATCAGCCCAGTTTCATCTTTGCCAGAGCACCAGCAATTGGCTACCATCACCCTTGGAGCCTCACTCTTTTCCAGGCACTCTCTCCTGCTGCTTTTCTCTCCCAATCAGGATAGCTTTTATCCTTAGGGTTTGGGCAACGGTGTTGCATGTTCAAAAGGTCCTAGTTCCTGCCAGATCTTGCTCAGACTTTGCCCAGCAGTATGTCCCACATATTGTTTGGCATTCTAGGATACTGATTACGCTATGTCAATGGGCTCCTCTCCCCTATCCTTTGGCTCTAGTTGCCCTATCTTTTCAGCAACTCCAAATGGCTAGTTCTTACCTGAAGCTTGGATAGATCAGATGTCACTCTCTCTATGCCTTGTTTAAGACTTTTTGCCACACAGGCACTATCTAAGCCATTGAAAAGATATTCTGTATGCTGGTATAATGCGGAGAGGGATAAATGAAAGAACAAAATTTTAACAACTGTTCTGAGCATCAAATTGCAATGCTTTGTCTCTGGGAAAATGCAATTCCCCCATTACCACCACTAGCAGATCCACTGCAATAGCACAAGTATAAGAATAAGACTGTGGCCAGATCTACACCAAGCGGGATACAGCAGTATATGTATGTGTCTATTGGCCCCAACGGTTGTCAGTTCACTTCAATACCACTATAAAGCATACTGCTTTCATACCGCTTTTACACCGCTATATCCTGCTTGGTGTATTTCTAACCTGTGTGAGAATCTAGGGCCTCATCTACTCCAAGCAGGATATTGCACTATGAAAGTGGTATATAAAAGGCAGGAGCCACATGACTGCATTATAGAGACACTGAAGTGCTCTGACAATAATATTATCGAGATCGAGGCGGGGAACAACAATAAATATAAAACACAAAGACCACAAAACAGATGAAATATTATGAAACAACTGTTGGGGCCCATAAGACACATACCATATACTGTGTTCATACCGCTATATCCTGCTTGGTGTGGTTCCTGCCTTTTATGTACCACTTTCATAGTGCAATATCCTGCTTGGTGTAGATCTGGCCTAGGTAGTATCTGGTAACTCTGGTGATGAGTGACAGAACACTCTCTTCCCATGTCTCTTTGATGTTGTCTACTTTCAAAAGGATGTTTACTTTTGTTAATTTCACAAAGTTCTTTAGAAACTCAGAACTCCCCACAGCAAAAAATGGGAACACCTCTTTTGCTATTAAAAAAAAAGAATCCCTGACAACCAGTAAAATGGTCATTTATTACTCCACCACAAGAGCAATGTCCTGCCATTTCATTTATATTTTTCTACAGTTTATCTTATTTATTTATTAGAAATAGTTGCTGTAGTTATTTTGTTTTTTTAAAGCAAACTGTATGGTCACACTCACTTAGGGTGACCAGATAAAATCCAGGTCAGGGCTCATGTAACTTAAACAGTTGTAGAGAAAAGGGAATTTCAGCCAGTGTCATTCGTATGCAATTAGTTCCTGATGAAATTCTCTCTTCATCACAACAGTTAAAGTTGCAGGGACCCTGCCTTCTTTTGTGTATGGTCACTCTAGTATAGTGCCTGCACCTTTAACTGTTGTGATGAAGAGGGAATATCACCAGGAACTAATTGCATACAAATGACACTGGCTGAAATTCCCTTTTCTCTACAACTGTTAAAGTTACATGAGCCCTGACCTGGATTTTATCTGGTCAGCCTACACTCACTGGTACCAGCTTTTACTTTTCCCCAATTTTTTAAAAGTAGTGGATCCCATAACGTTACTGAAGTCTGAGTTCAAGGAAACAGAAATCACTCTGCAACAAGAATCACTTTGAGGAAAGTTATCTGGATCCTCTATAATAAATGTGTAATGTTCACATTACATAAAAACATCAACCAGAAACGTTTTTAAGGGTAAAAGTATCCTTACCAACAACACTTCAAATTTGCATTTGAAGCAGAATGTGCCTGTAGTTACTACAGTGCCCCCTGGTGGCAAGAAGTGTTTGTAATGTGCTTGTATGGGTAGAAATTCTTTAACATTGCTATATAGCAGACCTGTTGCCATAGCCTATGGTTTTTTGCAACATGTGTAAAATCCAAATATATATTATGGACCTCTATTCTGATTTACTTGTGACTGCAAGCTTCCATCTTTGCTTACATCACAGTTTCAATGTGAAAAGTTTCTAAATTAAAACTCAACTCTTCCTACAATCTGATGAGGAGAATGGTACCAAGTAGCACATTGCCATTGCCAGATCTGTACATATTCCATCGTACTAAGGCATGTAGCACATATTCCATCTTACTGCAGTTGTAACAGCCACCCACATAGGAGTCTTCACCATGTGGACGACCTATGTAGTAGCCCACTACAGGTCATGTTCACCACAGTGAATATGTGCAGTGATTTGCGAACATCCGCAGAGTACTGTGAAGACATAAATCACTTTATTCTCTGTGGAATGAGCTCCTCAGAGAGGTTCGCCTGGCATCTACATTATACTCCTTAGATGCCAGGTGAAGACCTTTTTATTTTCACAGTGTTTTTACAGTTCGTTAGGTTGATTTTTAACCTTGCTGTTTAAATTTGTATTTTAAATCCCTATCAATTTCTGCATAGTTGCTAGTTTTTTATCCTGGTTGTGCTTTTATACTGTATTTTAAATTATGTTTTTATATCGTTGTTGTTTTATATTTTTAATGGTTTTTATGGTTTTAATTTTTGTAATAGCTTCGGCTATTGGGCAGTATAGAAATGCAGTAAATAAATAAATAAATATAACCTGATAACTGCACACCCCGGGTGGGTGATGATGATAATGATCCTACCATGGGTTTGTTGAAAGATTTATGACACTTGGGATTTACTGTGCACATTTCAAACGAAGTATGTGTTTGAAATGTGCACTGTAAATCCCAAGTGTCATTATTATTAAATTGTTAATATTATTAAATTGATACAATAATAATTGATACAATAATAAATCCTACAATAATAAATGCTACATTGGTGTCAAGATATTGATACAAACTGTATTAAAAGTAATTTACATCACAGTCAATGGGCCACAATATGGGCAGAGCTCATTTTCATGCCAGCAACAGATGCCCCATTTTACAACATATCAGATTAATAATGTGAAAGGTACAATGCACCAGGGCCATAGTTACACCTGTATCTCATTATTAGAAGAGACATGCATCAGCCAATCTTATGTCAAGGAAGGTGTGAGCAGGATAGAAGCCACGTACCAGTAGTTATTAGTAACCATCTTGTACCGGCACAGCTGCAAAACATTGACACTGGACCCATGCAAAAGATTTAGGCAGTACAGCTAGAGCACTGATGCTGCAACACATATATTTTTCCATGATTAAGAACTTCTATGCAATATACAAGATCTTGCAAGCAGGCAGAGAAACGATTACATATGGAAAAGGCATAGAAATGGCATGGTTAGTTACCACTGTACTCTGATGCCAGGATCAGGAAACTCCTCCCCACCCCAATATTAATTGACAATATAATATTATGGTCAATGCACAGTCCTACAGGAAATATTTCATAGCCATGCACACAAGTATTGGCAAACATGGCAAACCACGCAGCAGCATTCCATGGTAGCCACACACACCAATGGACAATCCACCTACCCACAAACACACCCTTTCTAGAGAAACAGTCTCGTTAGAGAATAGACCAGGTACACCCAAAACACTGGTGGAAAGCACCAAGGGTATAGGATAGACACATGGATCAAAAATCCTTCCCCAGAGCAAGGAGTGCAAGCTAGGATTACGCCTAGAAATTCTATGCACACATTGGAGGACAAGATTACAACTAAATTCTTGCACCAGTGTACTCTACTTCATGTTAGGAGGGATACCTAGACCCCCTCTACAAGAATTCAGTTTGACGCCTGGTTCTCCGATTATGCGCATCTTCTCGGAAGCGCTTTATGGTAAATGTGACTGTACGCGGGGAGGTAATTGAGCGCACAACTGGTGGCCTTACCGGTTGTTTGAAATGCACTTTAGAAGTAGTTAATGCGGAGAATCACTTGTTTACATAGTCAAAATGCACTTTAACGGGCCGCAGCAAATGAAAACTCGCTATTTAATGCACGTTCGATAATGCGCATAATCGAATAGATAATGCTCCTCACCTCCCGATTTGTGCTCCGCTCATGTAGAGGTAAAAATTTTAATGAGACTTGAAAGACCTTTAAACCTCTCATGTAGAGGCAGCCCTAGCTGGCTCAGAACCAAAACACTCGTGTGCTATTACTTCCAATGGGGCTGTCCCATCCCCACCCCATCAAGTAAGCATGATCCAAAGACCCCTGCAGCAGTGAAGAAGCCTCTGGAATATTCTCTCACATTACTTGCCCTGTCATTGCTTGCTCAGTCTTCTTCTGCCTGCTCCATTCAAGAGTTTAGGGTTGCCAACTTTTTAAACTGGCTCCTACTCCCATTCCCCTAACTGTATTTTACTCTACAGACATTCATGTAACCAACAACAAAAAAAACCTCTTTTCCAGCTTGTGTCTGCAGGTAAAGCTGTTATTAAAAGGCAAGGAAGTAGGCCAAGTGATGTTTTCTGGTCAGCTGACAACCCTAAGTAACAGGCTCCACAAATCCTGGCCATGCCCTTACTAAAGATGTTGTACAGGGTGCTGATATAAAAAAATATGAAAGAGCCATTAGATACAGGCTGAGTATGTAGTGCTTCCTGGGAGGAACCAGGAACTAGTTAAGAGTAACACCCACTTCCTCTGGCACATGGAGAGAGAGGCCACAGACAGAGAGCTCTGCAAAAACGTTTGTTTCATAAAACGTAGTTGGCTTAGAAAGCAGAGTTTGTTTCTGTAAGACGTCCCGCAATCTTAAAACATGATGGCAGTGATGACTGAATCCTAGACAGAAGAACAAGAACAACAAACTGTGAGTTAGCCCCCCCCCACACACACACACACACTGAAAACTGAGGGTCAGAAACCACAAGCACATTAAACCTGCATGCTCAGAACTTCACCCTGGTATGGAAGACCTGGAAAGAGGAATTCAATCTCGATGTGGACATTACAACAGCAAATAAAGAGGCTGCTGTGAAAATGAAACTTTTTTAAATGATTGGAGAAAGAGAAATAAGTGGCACTGTTTGCAGACATTCCCCAAACAAAGCATACTTTGTAATAATTGGCTGTTTTGATGTGCACTGTAGTCACTGAAAAAAATGCAGCCGTGGAAAGATACAGCATTGAGGAACACTGCTAGTAGCCAGTTGCAATTTTAGAAATAACAAAGACTGGGTGATAAGGTATCGGATAATGTGTGGAATCCAAGACACTGAAGTACAACAGAGGTTGCTGAGGGAAGCTAACTGGACATTAAATAAAAGCTTGGAGATAATGCAGGGCAGAGAGTTGTCCAAACAAAGGATTAGAGCCATGGAAGGAGTCAAGAAGCTTGTCCACAAGAAAGAGCAGGTAGAACCAGACCACAGTGAATAATGCCAGTACTGTGGGGAAGATATGCGAGAGAAAAAAGAGGTTCCCAGATTATGGGGAGGAGAATGCCACAACTGGAACAAATCTAACCTCTTTGTATCCAAGTGCAACACTGCAGCAAAAGCCAACAGGGCACCAGAAACAATTGTATGCAACTGTGCACCTGGGGGATAAAATAGGACCATTCTGCTTTAACTGGGGACCCCACTACAAGAATTTGGTTTGACGCCCGGTTGTCCGATTATGTGCATCTTCTCGCAATTGCTTTTATACCTAATCCCTATACACAAGAGACGGTGAAGCGCATTAACGGTTGCATGAAATGCGGTTTAAAGGTGTTTAATGCGGAGAATCGCTTGTTTACATGGTCATAAGGCGCTTTAACTCCCACGGTAAATTAAAACTCTCTATTTAACGCGCATGCAAAGATGCACATAATTGGAGGTAAAACGCGCCTCAACTCCCGATTTGCGCTCCGTTCAAGTGGAGGTAAAATCGGTAATGCGCTTTGAAAGAACTTTAAATCACTCTTGTAGAGGCACCCTAGGATGCCAGGAGCAACATTATTTCCAACCGCCTAGTGAAACCCAATATTCCACTGGAAGAAACTAATCAGCTTTTAAAAATGTATGGTCACACTACATTAAGACCAGTATGAAAATGAAAACTGAAAATTGCTAACCCAAAGGTGTGGGGGAGTACAGGATACAGTTTGTGGTTGTAGATGACTAGAGAGCAGTACCTCTATTATGTTAGGCCGTAAGGCAGTCCAAGGTATGAACCTGATAATATATTTATCCAGAATATATTTAACATGGGCAGTGAAGTGACTGAAAACTCAAATGAAAATTGGAGTTGGAACCAAGAAAGGATTCAGACAGAATTCAGTGATGTGTTTGAGGGACATGGACAGCTAGACGGAGTTCATAAAATCAAGACTGATGTAAATGTGAAGCCAGGTAAGTTACTAAAGAGCCTCTGAAAAAAGAATTGCAAAATGTTACAACCAAAAAAGAAAACAAGACTGACTAGAAAGGCACGCTGGTGATCCGAAAGCTATAAAAGAAACTGGCTACTGAATATGCATGAATCCAAAGTCTTTAAAGCACTGTAAAGAAGGCACTTTTCATTACCCGCCACAATTGAAGGTATGTTGCAAGTTCTGTCAAAAACAAGATTTTTCCGTTTGTGAGATCAAACACGATTTCTGACATACTGTTCTGGATGAAGAATCCAGTATTTTACTTTAGAACAATCATGTAATACGTTTTTAAAAAAGCAGTTAACAGTGTAAGATAGTTTCTTTCTTTTTATAGATTATTGCCGTGTCAGAGGATATGTTCATAAAGATACAACCAACTATTTCCTTTAAATTAAAGAAAGTTCTTTTGAGGCAGTCATGCAGACACATCTTGTGCTATTTCAGGTCAGTGTTCCATTTTCTGGTGTACACTTGTGGCTGTGATCGTTCTCACTCTCTCTTGTTTATACCATTTGGTGAATAAAGCATTAGATTTTGTCTGCCTCTCATCAGAGCTCATGTGTTAGATTTTTAGCTATAGCCATCATTGGTCCATTGTTAAGTCATCTGAGTATTTCCAGTGCCTTGCTATAATTAATCTAGCTTCAGTAAGCATAAAACCAATCAGTTTCCTGGATATTACATTTTTTATTTTATTCATCAGATGTTCAATACAACAATGTCTAGATTTAACAGTGTTTCCTGTCCTATGATTTTTTCCATTTCCTCAAATACTTTGTTTCAAAATGTCGCTATAACTGAATAGTCCCATCACAGGGGAAAATATGTGGCCTTTTCCTTGCATACCCTTCAGCAGTTCGGTCTATGGTTTTTTGTTTTATATGTACTATTTTGACTGCTGTGGTATACCAACTGTGGATTATTTTTAAGGAGTTTTCCCATATGTGCACTGAAACAATTTTAGGGATTTCCTTTGCCAAATTAGTTTCCATTGTTCTGCAGCTGTTTCAGTCCAAATGTCCTTCTCCCATGCCATTCTAAGCCCCTCCATTTTTATTCTCTCCATTGATTCCATATCTAGTTTAGAGCAAGAATATGAAACTTGTAGCCTTCCAAATGTATCACTCTCATGATCCCTCATCATTGGCTATGCTGACTAGAGTTGATTGGAGTTGTAGCCTCAAACATCTAGAAGGCCTCAAATAGCCCAATCCTGGTTCAGAAGATACTATCCCTGGCTGTCTTCCTGAATTATTGATTAAGGGTGTAGTCCTATGCTTGTTTAGACATGGCTGGAGAATCCTGAAAGTTGTAGGACTTTTATGTTTAAACTTGCATAGGATTGTACCCTAAAAGGGTGTAAGAATTTTAGTAGCCTGCACTCTCTCAACTAAGGGGGTGTCTACATAGCCTATTTACCCCATCGTGGCTGCGAAGTGGCACTTTGTTGTTTATATGATTATATATATATATATATATATATATATATATATAATATAATATAATATATATAATATAATATATAATATATTGTTGTTTATATGCCAAATCGCAACCACATCAGGCTTCTACCCCCGAAACTGTATTTTTTTGCAGTGTCCTTTTACCATATATTTTTTAGTTGCTCCAAGGTCACCACATTGTTTCACCATCTGACAGTGGTAGCCTTGGATCAGGTTGAGTCAGTGGGCACCACTCGGGACAGATACAAGTCCCAGGGTAAGTCCAGGTAAGTGTGGGAAGCCAGGGCAATGGGCCGACTTGACAAGCTGAATGGATTTGCTGGCTGGATACCGCGCCATGCTCCCTTTCGCCATCTGAATCTATTGTCCCTGCCTCACAGCAGCAAGGCTGCAAGGTTTTGAGGGAATGCAGCTAAAAAGCAGCTTCAGTCAGGTTTTATTGTTGTCATTGCAGAAGTCTATCAATTTACAAAACCCCTTATATCCCCAGTTGTTGAAGTGAACAGTAACATACACACACCTACAGAAAGTTGGGTGTACCACCAAAAGAAATAGGGGTGATGCACATGGAGCTAGCTTCTGGGTTGGTGACCCAGTGTAGGGTTTTGAAGCTCCCTGTAGAAATGGGATGGCTTGTGGGATATTGTATTGAATTTGATGCTTCCATGGATATCAGTGATTTGTTTTTATTTTCTTATATGTGAGAAATTAAATGCTGCATCTCGTGTGCCTCATAGTATTTTCAGATGTTATGTGATTCCCGTTCCCCTTAAAACATTTTCTTAGACAAGAGGCCCTTCTTTGTCTAGGTTTCTGTTTCAGTGTATGAACTCAGTAAAAAATATTTTGCCAGTTTGCTAGCTCTGGGTGAGATATAACATGGCAACACTTAAAACGAAAACATTAGTTTAGGAAAAGAGCTGTTTTTGCAGCTGCCTGCCTGCCTAATAAAGAAAGTCTTAATTTGGTCAAGTGCTTAATTTCTCTCTCTCTTTCTCTCTTTGTAGTGTGGGTTTGTAATTTAGTTGTTGCAATTTATTTGGACTTTGTATTTTGGTTTAGAAGGGCTATTGACTTATAGGAATCAAGTATTTCTGGTTTTGGTACTACTATAATTTTAATCATGCACCATTGGTCATGTCATTCAACAATGGCATAGAATAACGTGTTAGAATTTTTATAAACCTTTACTAAAACTTCCCTTTGAATCCCTTGGGTGGGTCCCAGTGTTCTGGTACTTCTCTGATTTGTATAATATAGTAGTTTGCAAACAGCAAGCTAATATGCTTTGTGTTATGCCTTACTTCTCCCTTATTTGTCCATTGCAATTATTCTGTTTCTATTCGTCCACTTTGTAGGACCTTTGGCTAATAATTTAGAGTATTTGTTTTGAAATTCATAATATTTGCTATATTTGCTATACTGGCATTTTCAGTTGCCTCTAATTCTTTTATATTTTAGAATAGAAATAATCATAATCATAATAATACAGATAAAATCACTCAGAGAATTCTTCCACACCAAAAACACCCCCATTCATAAAGCCATAGTAAAAGCAGATAACAACTACTCCCCACTCAACCTAGCACTACAAAACAAAGATCAAACACAACCACTTACACTCACAGAAAAAAAGAAAAATGGGCACAAAAAGCCACTCCATGGGAAATATTACAACATAATACAAACCCACAAATAAACAAAGAACAATCGTACGAATGGCTCAGGAAGATTGAGCTATTTCCAGAAACCGAAGGATTCCTAATAGCTATACAGGATCAAGTAATAGCAACCAAGAACTATCAAAAATACATAATAAAAGATAACCGTGTAACAACAGACCTATGCAGGAAATGCCATCAGTTCCAAGAAACAATAGACCACAAAACAGGAGGATGTAAAATTCTGGCAGGAATGGACTATACAGACAAACACAATACAGTTACAAAAATAATTCACCAACAACTGGCTATCAGATTCAACCTTATCAAACAACCTACACCATACTATACATATTCACCTGAAACAATCCTGGAAAATGGCAGATCATAAAATATACTGGGACAGAACAATTCATATAGACAAGCCAATACCTTGTAACCGACCAGACATAATGTTCACAGACAAAAAAGAAAAACACACATACCTCATCGACATAGCAATACCGAATGACAAAATTGTTGTTGAAAAGGAAGAAGAAAAGGGAGACAAATATACACCACTGGCCATGGAAGTCAAAGAACTATGGAAACAGGAAAAGGTCACAATTATTCCATTAGTCACATCAGTCACCGGCATCCCATTAAAAAATATATACAGAAAACCTCCAGAAACTGGGCCTACCAGAATACATCCACACCAACATCCAGAAAGCAGCCATAATTAAAACATGATCAATCATCAGAAATTCCTGAATCAATAAAGACAGCATGACTTGGCAAAGCGCGTCATGTCCGTCTAGAAAATCCGACATAAGAGCGAAAGAGATAATAATGATGATGATGATGATGATGGTGAAGTAAGCTTGTGCTTTCCCTCCAAAGCTCCTAAAAGGATAGCTTTTTTCAAGATATTATTGGCTTTAGTCAAGATGGCTATTTCTCCGTCCAAAATCTTTCAGTTGTGCATATACAGGTGCATGGTTGCTGACCCAGTGGTGACATTTGTCACTGCTGACATTAGGGTGCTGGATAGCAGGATGTAGTTAATTCTAGAGTGCATTTGGTGCTTCTAATTTTGCTCTGTTGGTTTTTGTGTTCTCTAAACATCAGTTAGGTCATTCTCCTGAACAGACTTGCTAGGGAGGTTTTGTTGTTGTTGGGCTAGGCTACTTTTATCTTTTTCTCCCTTTCTAACTGCTGTTTTGATAGCCACTGTAGGTCTCCTCTATTATTATTTCTCCATCTTTGAAGTTGCTGTTTGCTAAGCAAATATATTAATGCAATTGTTATATTTTGTGTAGTTATATGTAGTTTTCCCCTATATGTGCCTTTTACCAAAATAAATCTCCCATTAGGATCTTGAGATAGATGATAGATAGATAGATAGATAGATAGATAGATAGATAGATAGATAGATAGATAGAATCTTCTACATAGGGGAAGTTCTTTGCAAAAATGGTGGTTATTCACATTAATTTTGATGAATCTTGACATCAGGAAAAACTTCCTGACTGTTACAGCAGTACGACAATGGAACTAATTTCCTAGGGAGGCCTTCAAGAGGCAGCTGGACAACCATCTGTCAGGTATGCTTTAAGGTGGATTCCTGCGTTGAGTAGGGTTGGACTCGATGGCCTTAAAGGCCCCTTCCAACTCTACTATTCTATGATTCTATGTTCCAAGATAGTGTTGAACACTAGCTCTATGTAGGTGTTCGCCTGGTCATGTGTGGGGCTAAAGTGGGATTAGGAATATGGGTGTGCATGTAAACCCTGCTTCCAATGTTCCTGCATGCCTAGTTGCTGATTAGACTTTATTGCATTGGCTGCAAAGGTCTGAAAAGGGCTCTGTAAGCTGTTCACAATTAAAGCAGTGGAGGCTGGTGGCTCCAATATCAGTAGGACTATGATTCCATTCTGAGTTTCAGTCAGAACCAGCCAGAACCCTAAAGGAGCTGTCCAAGGCACCAATACTATTTGGGGGATAAGGTTCAGCACCATGGATAGCTCATTTAGCATGCTGGCTGGTTCTGACTGAAACTCAGAATGGATTCACAGTTCCACTGAAATCAGAGCCACCAGCCTCCACTGGCTTAAAGAGTTCCCGTGATTGCAAATCCTGCCTTATCAGGATTTCTGATCATGGGGGCTCTGTAGGCTTGTTCAGGTGAACCCACTTACAGAGCCCCTTTCAGACCTTAATGTTAAATGCTAGATGGTCTAATTGACAGCCAGGTGTCCAAAGGCATTGGAGGAGGGGTTCACGTGAACGCCCACATTCCCCACCCCTATTTAGCCCTTCACATAAGCAGGCCAACACTTTATAATGGTAGTTATTCTTCCTTATTGGTGCAATGCATTTCCTCCAATAGTATTATGTCTGGACATTCTCCTTTTGATTCAGACTGTAGCCCTGCCACGTGCAACTGTGTTGGCTGAAGCAGACTTTGCTGCTCCAGCCCCTTCACCACCACCCATATGGTACACAGACGGCCAGGGTAGGCTGTTGTGTGTGTGGGGCTAGACTGATGAATAGGATAGGCTGTGGTATGTGAAGGAGGAGGAGCACCTTCCATGAGCGTATGCCTAAGACGAAGGGTTCCTTTACACGAGGCTTTTATCGTGCACTTGTGCTGGGTCATTCACGGAGGTTTGCAGGTCCTTTTCACAATGTTGTCAACCTCCAATGCCTCTCCCGTCATTTTTCAGCTTTATTCTGCCATTTTCTAACTCACCGAAAAAGGTGGCGCATTTTTGGAGTTGCACAATGTCGTGCAATATTGGAGCACCATCTACTGGCTGTATAAATGAAACATATGGAGCTTTTGCCCACAGAGGAAACTGCTGAAAAAACAAAAAAGGAGGAAGCGCATGTATTGCGCTGATAGCTATCCCACGATGACTCCAGAAGACGAAGCTCTGGTAAGGATGCAGGATTTTTGTTTCATATAAAGAAGCTCTAACAGAAGACATTTACGAAAAAGCAACAGAAGAATGCTATGAAGTCAAAGAACGGACTCCCGTGTATCCAGCAGATGGGCTATTGTGAGTGGACAAGCAGTCCTTATCATGTACCTACCAGGGCAGGATAGTCCAGGGGAGACGAATGCAAAGGAAAAGTCTATATCAGCTGGAAACAAAAGTAAAATTAAGTGCCGATTTAGAAAGCTGAGTTATTTTATCCTGTAAGAATTCCTTGAAACTGAATGAGATCAAAATTTTAGGCAAGCTGCCTTGTACTGAATCAGCCCATTATTCCTTCCAGCCTATTCTAACATGCAGCAAACTTTTCCTGCTCTGCCAGCTGCTTTCTTTCAATCCGGGAATGGGCAACCTGCAGCCCTCAGCCTATTTTCAAAAATCCTGTGCAAGCAATCAGTTCAGACCTCTGGCAAGAATCATCTGCCCCTCTGCCAGCAGCCTACTTGGCAGAGAAGAAAAGAGAAAAAGGGGTTGGTATAAGAACATAAGGAGAACCATGCTGGATCAGACCAAAAGCTTATTTAGTTCTGCATTCTGTTCCCACAGTAGTCAAGATACCCATAGAAAGCCCACAAGCCGGGCACAAGCATAATAACATCCTCCTTCACCAGAAACTGGTATTGAGAGGCATATTTCCTCTGTTCCTTCTGGAGGTAACATCTACCCATCATAACCAGTAGTCACTGGCAGCCTTTATCCTCCTAATTCCCTTTTAAAGCCATCCACATTAATGGCCATCGCTACATCTTGTGGTAGGGAATACCATACTTTAACTATATGCTTGTGAAGAAGTACTTCTTTCACCTGTCTTAAATCTCCTACCATCTAATGTTCTAGTATTAGGATAGAAGGAGAAAAATGCCTCCCTGTCCTCTCTCTTCAAACCCTATATAATTCTATATACCTCTATGAGGCCCCCTTACTCGCCTTTTTTAAAGCTAAAAAGTTGTGAACAGTGTAACTTTTCCTATGGGGAGTTTCTCCAGCCCCTTGATCATTTTAGTTGCACTTTTCTAGCTCTACAATATCCTTTTTGAGATACAGTGATCAGAAATGTACACAGCATTCAAAATGTGGTCACACAGTCACACCATAATTTTCTATAAAGGCATTATGATATTGGCATCTTTATATTCAGTTCCTTCCCCATCTTGGATTTTGCCTTTTTCACAGCAGCCACACATCAGATTAACATTTTCATTCGGCTATCCACCATAATTCCAAAATCACTTTCCTCATCAATCATCGCCAGCTCAGATCCCATCCTTACACTTGCTTATATTGAAAATGCATTTGCCATTTTAATACCCATTCCCCAGTTTAGAACTCTCCTTATGGAGCTCATTGTAAACCCTAATGCCACCCTCAATAATTTTGAGTCACCAGCAAACCTGGCCTCTTCACTTCTCACCACTAACTTAAGATCATTCATGAACAAGTTAAATAGTACTAGTCAGATCCTCCCATTGTGAGAACTATCCACTTATTCCATCACTCTGCTTCCTGCTTCCAGTTCTTTAGATAGAGAACAACCCTATGCCCCTTAGACAGTGTCAGGGACATTGGATATTTCAGTTTCCTGGCTCTGAGGTCCATGGTCCCCACCCCATTTGCAGTCAGCATGGAAAGAACTGCATTGGCTGCTGCTAGAGCTAACAGGGGGCGAAAGGGGGCATTGCCAAGGGCGGGAAGGAGACTGGGAGCATGAAGCTACAAGGTATCCCCAGCCGTCCTCAGTCTCCTACTCTCACCCTCCCCGAAGTTTCTGCCAGATGTGCAAACTCACCCATCTAGCTAAAATGGGGGCACACTGAGTTCAGGGTCTTCTGAGTACTCAGGGCACAACCCATAGGACCGGGCTGTTACTGATCCATAAGAAGACCTCTTCTCTTATCCTATGACTGCAGAATTTGCTCAGGTGTCTACAGGAAGGACTTTGTCAAAAGTATTTTATAACTCCAAGTAAGCAGTGTTTACTTGGAACAGATATAAAGTTAATTGACCTGTAATTACCTGAATCCCCTCTGGATCCCATTTTTAAAACTGGTGATATTTTTACCGGAGAAGTAGAACGTAATATTGGTGTTACTTTCTAGTCCTCTGGTACAAAAGACAGTCTTAGCGACATGTTACATATTTTGTTAGATTACCAGCAATTTCACATTTGAGTCCTTTAAAAACTTTCAGATCGATACCACGTGGACCTAGTTATTTGTTTGTTTTCAATTTGTCAGTATGATCTAGAACATTTTCTCTTATCACCACTATTTACTTCCATTCTTCAGACTCCCTTCCTGAAAATATCAGATCAGGCACAAGTATCTGCCCTTTATCTTCTACACACTCACACACACAGGGTGGCCTCATATACTTATGGCTCTGCTCCTTCCCCAACTAGCATGCAGCCCCAAATAGATTACCTCTGAGGGAATGTAGGCCTGAACAGCAACAAAAGCCTCCCTACCCTTGTTCTAATCCACAAGACACTTCATAGTTTATCCTCAAGTGCCCTCTGCCTTGCCCTGAATAAAGCCTGGAACAGAATATGCTGCTAACTAGGGCATTCTGGGATACTTACTAGGAAATGGTCACGATATGTAGATCTACTGAAAACACCAGACCTACTTACAGGAACTAGCTACTTCAGAATCAGATTTTCCATTTAGAAGACAGAATAACTATTATTATTATTATTATTATTATTATTATTATTATTATTTCTTACCCGCCTCTCTCTCTGGATAGAGGCGGGGAACAATATTAAAAGCAAATGATATAAAATATATAAAACTGATTAAAATATATAAAAACCAATACATTATTAAAATACCAATATTAGCACTTGAAAACTCTGACTAGACCTATATCACTCAAGAACCTTGTAGCACTGCAGTGATCATACTCTGAGATCCTATGAACAATTAATTGGGAGAGCGTCCCATTGAATGCAGTATGGTCTGAGTAGAAAGACTGAAGCTCAGACTGCATAGCTGCAATCCTACTATTTAAATACATGTATTGTATTTCTATCTATATGCCTAAAGCAATAATCATGACAACTACAAAACATTTAAACTAAAACATTAATACAGCACTAAAAACCAAAAGAACAAGGAACAGAACTTATAAGCAGCTATAAAAACCAAAAAACAATCTAATGCACACTTACTGATAAGAAAGCTCCATAGAATACAGTGGGAGTTGCTTCTGAGTAAACACATCCTAGGACATGGGTGTAAGAAAACTAATTTGTAGATGCATAAGCTAGAAATTAAACCTCAAAGGCTAAAACCCACAACTCTTTTATTCTAGGATAGTAGACTAGTCCAATTCTATGTTAGATTTAGGCCCACAGCTGAGATCCAAAGCAATACATTACTGTTCCATGTGCTCACAAGGGCTTTTCTGTTCCCCTTTTCTAATACAGCTCTTTAGACCACATAAGGGACTATCCAGAATAGCATCCTATGAGTAGTAAGAGGTTGCCACTTAAAAGAAAGTGTAGTGTGTGCACCCTGGACTGCCAGCCTCTCTATCAATGCATAATGGAAACTAGTCAGGGTTTGGGATTACATCTTCCCATCCACACAGGTTAGCTTTGGCAAGTACTCCAGTTAAAGAATTCAATAGCTGACTGAAAATCTCTGCTGGAAAGGCAGAGTTCACATCTACTCCTAATCAATACTAGGTTCAATGAACTACAAGATGGTCCTTTACATACAGCTCTGACACATTTCATATACTTCCTTCTTTGCTTCCTTTATTTCCACTTATCATAAGAAACTACCTGATATTACGTAAAGAAAAAGTCCATTATTTTTAGAATGGTTTGGATCCAGACTTAGAGTAGACACATTGAATTCAATAGAACTTGTCATGACTAATGTAAGTCCCACTTATTTCAATAGCTCTACTCTAACTATGACCAAGTCTAGATCCAACCCAATAAGGTTTTTTTTCACTCCTGCCCAGAAAAGGTTATTGATGAGATCTTCTTGGCATTTATTGGGTTTAAATATCATTGGATTTTTAAAGTTAAGTTAAAATTGTAGTTTGCACTGTGCCATTATTGCAGTCAATTTTATTTATTTATTATAATTCTTAAAATTATAGGAATTAGAAATAGAAGGGCCAAGCTCTTGATCAACTTAGCTGAAAATAAAAACAAACAGTCCCATGCTAGTATGAAAAGCTTTTGATCAAATAAATTGTTGCTACTGCAGTACTAAAGTTAAGCACAAGTGTATTTCCAGAATCAGGCCTAACTTATTTAAGTTCAGTGCAAGCCTAAATACCTCTACTCACAAGTAAACCCACTGTGTTTAATGGAGCTTACTTCCAAGTTGGTATGCACAGGATTACATCGTAAGCCTGACTACATTTTCCAAGTTAGCTTAGTTAAACTGTGGTGTTAGAGTAGACCCTGCTTAAAAAGCACCTTCACAAGGAAAAGGGTGGAGCCTGATTACTTCATCAGGTGTATGTCTTTCATTTGATGCCTAATTAGAAGGAAACACCTTTCATAATGAGACCTGGAAGTTATTTAAGAGACTAGAACTAGCTGGGTTTTTTTCTCTAGACTATAGACTGTCATGGGGGAGATGGTTTCTTTGCCCTAACTAATCCCCACCATGAAGATGTTTTGGAGAATATTTTTATGTTTCTGCTCTATCAGACTACTCTCATCTGGTGTTCTGGGTTCCCCCAGTTCCAGGGATGAAGAGAGCTCTCAGCCATTGCTGAGATTAGAGGCGAGGGCCTCTGAGTTACTTCCAACATTGCTGCTTCCCCCAGATGTAGAAAATGGCCATGGCCCATTACCTCCACTTTTCAAGGTGCTGTCTGGCCATAGTCACCAGGAGCTGGAAAGTCGTACCCCGAGAGCACAACCAGATTCCAGAGCGCTGAGATACATGAAGAAGCTATATAAATTGTTTGCCACCAAGGAAGGGATTCCAAAAGCCAACAAAAGTCATCTCTATAACACGGTTCGGCTCTTCACTCCACATGCTGAATGTGAGCATCCCACGAATGACCAAATAAGAGGTAGGTGAGATCTTGGGTTTGGGTGAACTCTTTTGCCCCTTTCTATGTATAGGATGAAATAATTCTCCCACCTGTAGGTTGCCCCATATAAATCAATGGAGTTGCTATGTTTGTCTTTCTGTTGTTATCAGGGGGTAAAAGACATTTATTAGTTGTGTGTATGCATACATATACAATGCAAACTATAGGACATGGGTGGACAACTTGGGGTCCTCCAGCTGTTTTGGCCTACACCCCCCTTCATCCCTCACCATCAACTATGTAGGCTAGAACTTATGGGAGCTGTAGGCCAAAACATCTGGAGGGCTATAAGTTGCCCACCTCTGCTTAAGAAGTCACTAAGCTCTTCTGTCAAGCTCACACAGGTCTACTCTTTTTCTTAGGCATTTCACCCACATCAAAATTAGCTGCTTGGGGAGGGGGTGTTTTTTGCTATATTTTGAAAGCAAGGCATAATTCATTGAGGAGAGAGAATTGGAGCAGCTGGTCCTCCATTTTCCCCAGAGAACTCTTTTCTAAGGTGGTTTTTAATAAATAAATAAATTCAAAATGGCTGTTGCAATTCAAAATGGCTTCTTTGCCACTCACTGGGGGCTGCCATTGTAGTGGACAGTAGTTGAATATCTATAGAAAAACAAACCTTTGCACATTAGGTAGATTGTTCTGGAGGCCCTCCAGCAGTTCATTTTATTGAGAGTTGCAATGTCAAATACTGTTTCAAAGAAAGGGCAGTGACTGAAGCAGGCTTGTGAAAAATATAAAGTCATGTACTATTCTATACCGGCTTTTAAACCTGAACTACCAGGGGGGAAATATTTTGTATTTAGATTTCCTTTTTGACTTATGGAACAAAGATGAAGGAGGGGTTATTTCACAGTTTTTCTCCTTAAACTATGCTGTCAATTTCATATTCGTTTGTTTTTGGCTCTTCCTCCAGTTCTCTGTCTCCCCACCTCTGCCTCAACTTCTAGGACCCTAGGGAAAAAGTTACAGCAATGCCCCAGGTAGAAAGTGTTGGACTGATTGGGGAAGCCACCAATCCCCACTCAGCCATGAAGCTCACTATCAAATCTGGAGTTCTAATTTTTTTGCCACTTATATTAATAACATACTGCAAAGGAATTCCTTTAATTACCACAACGTGTTTTCCCTTTGCAGGAGACCTTCACTCAGTGGACCTGCTCTTCAACCTGGACTGCATTACTGCTTTAGAGCACTTATTCAAGTCAATCTTACTCTACTCATTTGATAAGTCGGTTTCTAAATCTTTGGCTATTACATGCACATGCAATCTAGTTGTAAGGGAGCATGATGCCTCTAGTCAAATGTGCCCCAATATTTCACATGCAATGACTTTTAATCTCCATTTTGAACTTAGACGCAAGTGGGTTGAGATTGATGTGACCCCTTTCCTTCAGCCTCTGATAGCCTCTAACAAGAGGAGCATTCATATGGCTGTGAATTTCACTTGCCTCAAAAATGACCGGTCTCCCAACTTTAATATAGCACTGTTATCACCTTCACTTCTCCTCTACCTCAATGACACTAGTGCGCAAGCTTACCATGGGTGGAATTTTCTCAAGCACAGGAGAACGAACCCAGCGTTGTCTAGCCTGAAAATTGGTCCTTTCACAGGTCACAGTGAAGAGGCAGGAGAAGAATTGAAACAGGGCAAAAGAGCACCTCGTCACCGAAGAGATGAAGATATCAAAGTGGAAAACACACCAGCTCCAATATACGATTTAAGCGAATACTACAAACAGTACCTCTTTCCCCAAAACGAATGTGAGCTTCACAACTTTTGGCTGAGATTCAGCCAGCTGAAATGGGACAGGTGGATCATTGCACCATACAGATACAACCCTCACTATTGCAAGGGTTTGTGTCCAAGAGTAGTTGGGCATCGCTACGGCTCTCCTGTCCACACAATGGTACAGAACATCATATATGAAAAGCTGGATTCCTCGGTCCCTCGGCCCTCTTGCATTCCTGCTGAATACAGCCCTCTAAGTGTTTTGAAGGTAGAGCCAGATAAGTCAATTGTGTATAAAGAATATGACAATATGATAGCTACCAAATGTACTTGTCGGTAAAACCAATCCTGATTTATTAATGCTTGTGTTTCAGTATTTTTCCCAAATGTATAAGAAAAGTAGCCTGCTATTAGTTGAAAAATAAGACTTAGCATGGAGTACTGCGGCAGGTATTTCCAGGATAGCATTTATTTTTGTTAGCCCCTTCTGATCTACAAAAGACTGTGTGTGAAGTTGGGCATAAGGAGATTTCCTTGTTGTTTTCAAAGTGGAAAAAATCCATTAATTGAAAATGTTTTGGTTTTGGGGGCGGGGGAAGCACTGTATTTCTCTAAAGGGAATAAAATACCTGTTGTTTCATGCCATTTTTGTGTAGTTACTATTTAGTCTGTCTTACGTTAAAATATATTTTTATTTAAGAAAATTTTTATGACAAGTGTCTAGGCACAGAAGGTTTTACTATTGCTAACTTCTCAATCGCTTAATTTTTATAGTTACTTTTAGTGATTGAAACTGGTTGTCTGAGACAACTCTTGTTCTTTATTATGATGACTACCAGATGTAAAGGCTATTTTAAAGCAATGGATAACCTTTCGTCTTAATTCTGAAGGCTCTCATGTTACAAAAGAATGTAATATAGAAAATGTCCTGGTTGTGTGTCTAGGAAGTGACTTACTAGGGTGCTTTTACACATAACAAAATCCCTTTGTGCAGGCACTTCTGAATAGGCAATAACCTGTAATCTGCATGCGGATCATTTGGACATATGGTGTGCATACATTGCAGGAAGACAGTAAGTTGCAGCTTTCTACCATGCAAGTTTCATGATAGGTTCTATACAGAAGTGCCCTCACACAGATTTTGTGATGTGACCCTAGACTTCACTGAAATTGAATGGAGGAAAATCCCTGTTATCTCATGAGTCTATATCAGATTGGATTGATGCGCTCTATTAAATTTGGCATTCAGCAATGTTTAAATGCTTGCTGTCTTCTATTCGAATTGGCTTATGAACAGGAAACAGCTTTCACCTAAATAGAAATAAAAATATAAAGCTACATTCTGGTGTAATAGTTAATCATATTTGTAAATAAAAAGTAGGTGTGTTCTGTAGTGATCAGCTAGCTTAAAGCATTTTAATGTTGTCTGTCTTCTGTTGCTGAATTGAAATGCCATCTGAGTGTATTCATAAACCTGAACACTTGTTGGAAATAAATGTAAAGCAGTTACAGCTTGGCTTGGTTTTTTTATCCCTTATTACTTCCAAATAATAATTACTCAGTCATTCGCTTTAATAGTGGACTTGGGTGGTCAAGTAAATGCATGTTAGGTTGGAGGGAAAATGCACCTACTCTGAAATAATGTACCTGTTTCTACATATGTACAGAAGTATACAGACATATATCCATTTGTGAAGAAAAAAATTAGCCATGTACGGAATGTTACGGACACAGAGATATGGAAAACAGAATAACTTTGAGATTCATATTGCTGTGCTTTTGTGTGGGTAGTGGGGAGGGGAAAGGGCATATTGATGCCCAGTCCCAGGTCCATTAAAACTCTGGAGGATAGCTGCCTGTCTAGCACCAGTGGGATTTCTCCATTGCTTTCGATGAGCAGCTCTTTCACCAAAGCAAAGTTACACAGACCTCAGTCTTGTTTAGGCATTATATAAGGTTCAATATTTCAATGGGGACAGGGGGGGTCGTGCTGAGTAGCTCTACCCCCCCCAACATTATACCCATGTAGTTCTTCCCTGATGTCTGTACCTACACTATGAACATCTTTAGAAAGAGCCTTTTCGCGTACAGCTGTACATGCAGAGACTTCTACCAGTGGAACCTCAGTGCATTTATCTGTCTGTGCAAAGTCCCTCTCCTCACAGATGTGTGATGCACATGATGTGGAGGAGTGGAGCTACTCATTGTGGCCCTTATCCCTGCTCAATGGTTGAGGTAATTTAAGTTTAAATAATATCTGAATATGGCTTGTATGAATCTAGCAAATCTGTGGTTTTCAGTTGGGGTTGTGGTGGAACGAAAACAGGGAGAGAGGGAATTGCCTGCTTACAGTATTCTAGAGGTGAGCAATAGGATTAAAGGAATGCATGCCATGAGATTAAATCCTCTTCTTCCTGCTATACTCCCCATATGCCACCACTTGATATAATAAAGCACTTTGTTTTAGAACTGGCAACCAGCCCTGAGCCCTTTAGTATTATGTAGCATAGTGGAAAAAGGTTTCAGAAAAATAGGAAAGAGAAAAAGTGTTCTCTGGTAGCCCCAAACAAGGTTCCATTTCTAGAGTGGATGAAGCCCAGAATAGCATTCCTCCCAAATGGCTAGGGACTGCAATATCTCCACTTGTCTCATAGTTCTGAATTCTGTGGTGTTGTTTTAAAGCAAAGTGCTAGTAAATTTTCATGCTCCAGAAGAGCTCTAAACCAAAGTTGAGCTGCTTCCTCTTTCCCTAGTCTCCTAACGGCTTCAGGTGACCCTGACTGCCATATTTGTTCCGATCTGGCTCAAGCTGTCCTTTCTCGTAAATGTATGGAGTATCAATTTAAAAAGCAAAGCAATGGTACTAGGTGCCAGTGGTCATGGGAAATGGATGATGTATGACACATCTGAGGTTTTAAGAGTGGGGTGAATAACTTTACATTCTAAAGTTTAGTTCTACAGAATTTAAACTTTTAACTTTTAACCATAAAGATAGTACAATCTGCTCTGAACAGTATGGTAGGTTTAAAAAAATCCTCTGAATGTTTTATGTTATCCTACCAAGCGAAGGTAATTTTTATGTTCTCATATGGGACTAAGAGCCTGTGAAGTGTCCATGGAAGCGCAGGCCACATGAGGAGCAAAGAACGCAAGAAATATACAGTGGTGTAGTGAGACAAGGGCTCTCAGGGATGTAGCACTGGCATGTCTTTTATTAGCAGAAATGCTGACAACTGCCATCCCACTCAGAATTCCCAGTTCAGTGGCTGGGGGAGGGATGAATTTTCCCCAGCAACAATATATGGTTCCTTGTTATATAAAGTATTTGGGGGGTGGCTTTGTCTCAAATGAGCAAGTAAGACCTGTCCCTAGTGGAGATTAAACTGCTAGAACTGGTTTGTTAATATTATTATTAATATTAGTATTAGTATTAGTAATTACACTTATATACTGCCCCATAGCCGAAGCTCTCTGGGCGGTTTACAAAAATATATATAATTCAAAGTTGGCCCTTGGAATCTTCATGCATGATTTGATTCTTAATTTTCACATGAGACAAAGTGTGGCCTCTTGTGTTATTGTTGCATTAATATGCAAATGTTAATAGAGGATAGGGTAATGGCAATGCACTGGTAAATAGAATGCACATGTTCGCCTGTATGTAGATGTTGCATCAAGTAACAGATTAATTTCAAGCTAAAGTCATTTTAAACATATATGAAAGCCACAAAACACTGGTATATTCACTGTATGGACAATATAAATTTGGTTCTTTGTATTGTGATTAATCTGTAAATGAATAGTACGGTTTGACTCTAATTTGCATGCTTGGTAAGCTAAGTATGGAAGAGAAGCAGGCATATGCAATGAAGCACATACTAATGGAAAATGTACTGTGAATGGTATGTGTCTGATTTGTGAGCCTTCCTCTCAAATGCTATGAAAACAAGTCTTGGGTGTATATGTATGAGTAAATGCAGGTGGCTCCTATTTCAGTGGGACAGTGAATCCACTCTGGGTTTCAGTCAGCACCAATCAGAATGCTAAAGGAGCTGTCCTAAGTGCTGAATCCTACTCCCAGAATTGGTTCAGCATGTACAATGTGAGGGACAGTGTGCACCCCAACCCCCAAAGATAGAGATGAACCAGGACATTTTGGTACATATGGCAAAAGATCCAAATGGCTCCCTCTGTTGCAGGAGTCACCAACCCGTTTTAGTCAGTGGGCACAACTGGAATTTTGTGAGGGTTGTGGGTGCTCTCATAAAATGGCTGCTATAGTAGGTATGGCCAGTCACAAAAGAAAGCTAAAAGAAAAGTAACTTGCCCAAGAACCTAAGTACAAGTCAGAGGTAGGGTCTGAGCTCCAAAATACAAAAGCATTATTTTGAACCAAGAGTTTTCTGCAACTACACCCATTTTACAGAAACCAAACTGACAAGGGCTCTGAGACAGGAGGTCTTGGCCAAGAATGCCACTTGGGGTCCAGAGGCTTTCTGGGAAATAAAGATGGCTCTGGAGATTGAAGCTTCACTTTGCAGCCTTCCAGTATTGGTGTTTTTTCAATAAAACTAAAATTTAATTAAAATCAAGAGGGTGCCAAGAGAGTGATGCCCACAGGCACCATGTTGGAGACCCCAGTTCTACTGTGATTAAATCGGTATATTTTAATCACAGTAGAATTGGGTCTGCTCCACAGTAGAACTGGGTTCTCCAACATCTGATATTTTAATCACAGTAGAACTGGAATCTCCTACAATCTGCTTATCCCAACAGAAACTGCCTAACCCTGACTGATGGTAAAGTGGCTGTAAACTAGAGCTATCAAATATAAAACTGGAGAAGGCCTTAGCAGATTGTGGGAGAGAAATTCCACCCAAGCTACCTATAAACTATTGAGAGATCTTCATGACTTAGGAATGATATCCTAGGAAGACTTAAGAATGGATGGTAATGACTTACCAATGGATGGTACTGCAGGCCTCCATGTTGATGTCTTCCCCATTCCGATTCCAATAGAAGTGCAGATTTGGAAAGGATCTAATCTGTAGTTCGCCAGCCTTTGCAACCAAGAACTTGGATGTATAATAGGATATGGTGATGGGTGGCTTTTGCTCAATGGAAAAGGAGACTTAAATAGAAATTTAGACTGGCATCAATAGGGCAGCTAGATCATTTTAAACCCTGGACTTAATGGTCTTATGGAGGGCCCCTTTAGACAGCCATGCGAATTACTTCAGTTATGACATACATAAATAAAATTTCTCTTTTCTCTCCCCCACAAATCCATGCTTTACACTGGTTCTATATTCCAAATATGTCAGAACAAAAAATAAAAGCAAGACAGTTTGCCAACCCTAACAATAATGACATACTCTAAGCATGTGCAGTT
Organism: Anniella stebbinsi; assembly: GCA_029215795.1. Lineage (NCBI taxonomy): Eukaryota > Metazoa > Chordata > Lepidosauria > Squamata > Anniellidae > Anniella > Anniella stebbinsi. Next base: position 84,314,256 of record JARDYH010000005.1, on the reverse strand, counting down.
TTGCATTTTTAAACTCACTTAAATCATGGTACTAACATGACTATCTGAATAAAATGGAGTTTGGTTCTCTGACCTAAGGCTAAAACACATTTACTTGGGAATATGCACCATTTTGTTGTAGAAAAGGATAGTATATTTTTAAACTAAAAATAAGAGCATGTATAACCATGTACTAGGCTGCCCTCTGACTAGAAAAAAAAATTAAAAGAAAGAAAAAGCCAAAAAAGAAAAGAAAAAGATGCTGCAGCAAACAGCAGCTGCCTCTTTGTGCTCAGGCATTCCCAATCCAGTCTGTTTGCTTCTGCTGCCAATATCTGCTCATCTCTGGGTGGCCATTTGGGGTCCCCTGAGGGTCTGAACTACAGCCCAGAGGTCCAGCACTACCTGCATCACTGACCAGCACAACTGGGGGGGGGGGGGGAGTTGTAGCAGCTGTTTTGCCCTGTAAATGGATTTTGGAACTTGAGCAGCAGCATTAGGGAACTGTGAGCTGCAGATTAGAGCTTGTGCCTGGCGGGGGAGGCACTGGCATATCTGGACAGTGCTGAAGGGATTTTAGCAGGGAAGTTGTGAAAAGTGGTACAATTTGGATTGCAAACGTTATTTTTAGAAGCTCAGAGGCAATGTGGTGTAATGGTTAGTGTTGGCCTAGGCTAAGGGAGGCTGATATTCATATCATATTCAGACATGAACCTGACTGGGTGACCTTAGGCCCATCTCATTCTAACCTATATCACAGTGTTGCTATGAGGATAAACAGGGTACATATGTCACCTTGAGCTCTTTGGAAGAAAGGTCTAATAGAAATGCAATAAATAAGGCAACCACGCAGATTACACTTGGCCATCTTGAGCCCCTGTCCCCCAAACAATCTAGGGGCATTGGATGCACCTGCTTCTGGTGAAGGGGAAGGCGAGGAAGAGTTTATTCCTTCACTCTTTGGAGTGCGCGGGCCCTGCTGTAGCTGAATATTGAGCCACATACTTGGGGACGCTCGAAGTGCCGGGAATAACAAGCGCCCTTTCTAGCTGCAATGGGACATTGAAATTATATTTTACGGTTCCTTTGGAAAATCCCCTGGAGCTACTGGTCGTCCGAAACGGAGAGGTTGCTCGAGGGTAAAATGACCTCTAACGCGCAGGAAGGAGACGGGGAGGCGGCTGTACTTCACGTGAACAGAGAGATGGCTTCACAGCAGGCTAATAAACCCTACCAGGAGCAAGAACACTGATATTCCCGTTCCTAATCGGTTCTCCCTCCACTCGAGGCCTGCAGAGGGCGCGCCAATGCTACGTCCCCTCAGCGGGCGAAGGGCGCCGCGGATAGGAAGCAAGTGGCGACCTAAAGGCGGGCCGCACAGTGTGAGCGGCCTTGGGGAGAGCAACCCTCAAGCTTGTGTCGCTTACTCCTGAGGAACTCAAAAGCGAAAGAGGGGAAAGGGCAGAGCCAGCTGCAGACCATGATTCCCAACGAATTTGTTTACACGCATGCAGCAGCACAAGTTTATTTATTGCAATATTTTTGCTCAAGGCTTGCATAATATATATAACGTAAGAGTGTATCTCCGTTACAAACGTATCATTTTGTAATGTTATTATATGGCATTTGTCTTTTTATGACGTCATGTATACACCGCTCTGGGATCCCCTGTGAATGAAGGATGGGCTATAAATGTTATGAAAAAATAAAACTTATTTTACTGTTAGCTTTCCTCCCCGCCCAACAAGAATCTTGGGAATTGTAGTTTGCTGAGGGTTCTCTTTCCGCGGCACCACGGTTCCTGGAGAGAGGGAAAGACTATTAAATTAAGACGAAGCTTCAGTTTCCTTATATTTACTCAGAAGGAGCTCCCACTGTGCCGAGAAGGATTGGGTATAATTATAAATAAATGTTCCTACGATGGTAGTTGTAATTCTGTGGTGCAGATGCTTCGACTGTTGCAAGAAAAAAATGCCAAGCCTCTGACCAATAAAGTGTACATTTCCAATTTCTAGATTTTTTTTTCAGTACCACAGAAACAAAATAAGTGATAGAATGAATTTTCTGCTTCCTTCTCCCCTTCCACGCTACACTGCAAATGGCTTCCGAAGTTCTTCTCTTCAACATGGACTTGGCATGCAGTGTAAATGATTCCAGTTTGTCTCATCTCAAGTCTAAATAAAGCCCTGCTGAGAATGCAGAATTAAATCCACAGTTATCTGAATTGTACGCATAGTGTAGAATAAAAACTTTTCATTCACAGGGGAGGAAAATATGTGGTAAAAATGCGGGATTATTAGAAGATGGTGTCCCTGCTAAAGGAAGGTAGGTGGATGGCTACAAGAAAGAGAGGGGCTTCTCAGTTGTGGCACCTTCCCCAAAGGGTGCCTACATTTTTATCTTTTCAGCACCAAAGATCTTTTTAATTTCTCTCAGATTTTAAAGACCTAGCTCAAGATTTTTATGTCTGTTTTATTGGTTCCTGTGCTGTTTGCTTTATTGTATTTTATTCTTTTAAGTATTTGTATTGTATTTTATGTTATTAACTTTGTATAGCATTTTAATATTTTGATTGTTTGTAATCCACTAGAGAACATTGATTATTGGATAGATTAAAATATAATTAGTAAGTAAATAATAAATAAATAAATAAATGGGAGGGACGAGGAGAACACAAATGGGCATACATTTGATAATATTTCTCTTCAGGTAACTTTAGTCAAGTAAATAGAATTTGGCTATTTCAAAGACTGATGGTTAATCCAATATACAGTCAGTATATATATAAACCAAACTGACACTGTAATTTAAACATTCTTTAGTCCCTTCAACAATGGGAGGTTAAAGTACTTCTAATTGGAGATTTCCCCTCTCAATCACACAACTACAAAGCTAACATGTTCAAGTCAGGAATCTTTGTAGTTGCATACAGTTGGCAGCAGAAAATGGAAAACCCCATTTTGACAGCCTAGTTTAGCTTTGGCTAGAAACTAACTCACTTTGTTTACCTAAACTTTATTTATTAATAAGCTGTTGATTGAGTTTGTGCTCTTTGCTCCTGTAAATCTAAAATCCTAACCTTTACACAAAATTCCATCTAATCAAAGGAATACAGATTATCACTTTATAATAATAATAATAATAATAATTATTATTATTATTATTATTTATAACCCGCCTCTCCCTTCGGATCGAGGCGGGGAACACAATGTAAAATACAAAAATCACAAACAGTTCAGTTATTGTTGCATACAGTCTTCTTTCAAGCTACTGTCGATATTTCAATATTACCTAATTTTCCCATTACTCAGAACTAATTGCAAAACACATCTTCAACAAACAGGAATGTTAGTTTCTGAAATCCTAATAGGAATGTTGATACTAGCTGATGACAAATAATATAGCCATTTCCAATATCTTTAACTTTGTTGGGATCCCAACTCCACTGCTCAGCCTGAAAAAAGGTGAATGGCTGAAAACAACTAGCCTTAAGAAAAGTATAGATAAACTCTTTCCAATTCCTGCCACACAGCCAGTTTGCACTATCAAAAACAAGCCACAGTGGCTTGTTCTGAGGAAAGGTGCATGCCAGTCACAATTCACTGCCTAGCTGCAGCTTAACATCCGAACCCAGGTGGCATGGCATGTTGGTGGGTTAAACAATAACCTTACAACAGTCCATGGATATTTGAGGTTTGTTTAACCCTTCTACAAGCTATGCCGCCCAGGTTCAGATGATATAATAAGATGCAGCTGGGCAGTAAAGCAAATCGCAGCTAACATGCGCTGGGGCTCACAAGAAGCAATGATGACTTGTTTTGATCATGTGAATTGGGTCACTCTGGGCCTGTTCAGACAACACACTAAGCCATGATTAGGCTGCTAACCCTTTTGCAGCAAATAGTTAGTGAGCATGTTTAAACTGTGGTTATGTAGCCACCATGGTTAGGAATGGTTCACACAACACGTTAAGCATTGATATTTAGCTCAAAATACTTAACCATCGTGGCTTAGTGTGTCATGTGAACAGGGTCTCTGCTCTTCCTCCAAAGAGGCTCTGATCAAATTAGTGTGGTTCCTAAGCACTCTCCCATCCAAACTCCTTGCATGGATTGACTTGCTTAGATTCAATGGTAGAATTTAATGTAACTTCAGACCGTTCATGTAATTAGCAAGTCTGTTTACATTTGATTTATTAATGGATTTCTAAAGATTTGAAAGCCTTCACAAAGTGATGTACAAACAATAAATTAAACAATATAATACAAATATATAACATTATTGTTCTTAAGACTATCTCTCCTAAAATGAACAGACTAAAAAGTTTTTGCTCATCCCCTCCCCATTGTTACACATTCACTAGATGTTGCAGTATTGCATATGCATCAGGACTTTTTGTCTCTCTTTCTCAAAGGATCAAATGTCCAAAGAACACACTTTGATCTGATTATCTAGATGGCCTTCCTATGGATCAGAGACAGTGCATTTAAAACTGGAGCTGTGAGATTGAGTAGATTTGAGCTAGATGTTTCAAGATAGACTACAACTCACTGTTATACTGCAGCAGTGGTGGACTGTATAGGGGTGGGGTGGGGGCTGGATTACCCCCAGTAATCCCTCCATGGGCTGGGGGAAATTGGGGTGGGACCATGCCCCTGAGCTCAACCATTTCCCAGCTGAAGCTCTGACTGGAATTCCTCCAATTGGTGTTCTGGTCAGAGACCTGGCTTTGCTGCATGTGGGTTTTCTCACTGATCAGAGTTATCAGCGGGAATTTCTCTTCACTTGCCTTCAAGGGTGGGGCTTTGGGGAGAGGAAGGGGACCTAAATTGAGGCCCCGTAGGCCAGATGGGCCTGTCTGGTAGCCCAGCTTTGGCCCTCAAGCCCAAGTTTCCCCATTCCTGTTATGTTGGCTGCTTTGTAGCTATATTTACAAGTAATCATCTCAACATCGCCCTGTTCTCTGTATTTTTAAACATAGGCTTTGCCAAATGTGCTAAAGTGCATTCAGCTCTCAAATGGACAAACACTATAATTCAAGCTAATTTTAGATTTGTTTTGTATCAAGGCTGCACAGAATTTTAGCTTGCAGGGTTTTCCTTGAACTCTGAGAACCACTGACTGAAGTCTAGTGCAAAAGATATACAGTCAGTATTTAAGAATTCTGAGCCCAGGACTATGTTTTGAATACCAGAACTGAATAGAGTTCAGAGTCCTTCTACAAAACAAAAAATCCACAGATGGTTACCCCAAGCTGTCTTCATTTCTGCAGCTTAATTTAGGACAATGGGGAAGAGTCATTTTGTTGCACTTATTGTGAAACAATTAGAAATCAGAAATCCTTGCTGATGTACTGCAAATCACCGAGAGATCTGCCAGTAGATCCAGATTTATCTTCTGCCCATTTCTGTTTTATATTCCTCTCTATGGCACCAATTTGTGCTATTTTGTAAAGCACCTCTATTTTAGGCTGCCCCCTTTATGCCCTAAAAGTTGCTGAGAACTGCCTCAAATAACCTCCAAGAGAAAAGTAAACAGTGTTTATACTTCACATCTAAAACAACTTAAGTTTCAAGGACATACATATAGATAGATCATTGTAAAAAGGAGCATTAAACATTGTAAAAATGAGCATTAAACAATTTAATGCTCCTTTTAAAACAAGTTACTGTTTCCAAGCTGTAGCATAAGGAATGTCCTGTTAACTGTAGCATTTTGTCCATTAGCTTTGCTGAACAAACACTTTTACATTTACACTACCTCAATTTTATGGGTAAATGAGATATAAATAGTTATGCAGCATTTGCTGGCACAGCTTGTTAAGGAAATGTTCCCTAACTCTCAAATTGAAGAATCACCAGGAACAGGCAGAGTTCAGTCCAACAGGTTTATTCAAAACAACGTACGAAGGAGAGAGAAGTGGCACATGGGTAGTACCAAAGCTCTCTGAATCTCAAAGACAAAACTGTTTCATTTATCTCTGTTACAGGCTTTGACGTCACATACCACTCACCCCCTCCCTCCCGTGATGGATAAACGCCAATAAATGTTTCAATTAAACAATTTCTTAAACCACAATAAAGCAATATCTGGGGCATTTGACACCTCAATGAAATTTACTGTTTCCTGATAACCTTCGATCACTGATACTTGGTGTTATTTAGTTTTCTCTAATAGCCAGTAATTTTCCTTGTGAACTGAAAATATTTACTTTTATGGTGCCAACTTATCTATGCGATAGTTTGAGGGCCATAGAGTCATGTCCAATTCACAATCTCTTCGGAGGAAGAGACAGCAAGGCTTGTTATTGGGAGAGGATGTTTTGGTTATATCGTTCTGTGTTTTTCCTCTGAAATGCTAGAATGTGAGGTGTGAACTTTACCCTGGTGCAGTGAAATATGTTTCTACTTTACCTTAAAATGTTTCTTTAGAGGCTTGGGGGAAACTAGTGTTCCAGGTTTTGATTTTATATCAATGTCCAGATCAAAAATCCTTATCAAGCTTCAGAGAGGCATCTATTTGCAGACCTTGCTTGAGCCGACTGCTGCTTAAGAGCGATGAACAGAAACAGCAAACCACTCTCCTTGGTTGCACAAGTTAGATCCCTCAGAATTCACATTTAGACCTGTACAAATTGGTAGCATTCGAGAAGCAACTGTGTATCCCTTGATGAAGCGACCAACGGGTTTCAGCCTCTTTCTTTATTGTTAGGCCTTCTTCTAAAGGTTATAAAAATGTCTGCAGCAGTGTCTACAATAGATTGTCTTGTGCTGTAAACAGGAAATGTTATCTCTGAATTAAACGTATGTCCCATAATTGGCTTTCTATGGTTGCCTATGTTACTGTGAGATAGAAGGGAAAATCCTATGTAGTACATTTCTTATGTATGTGTAAGCAAAAGCAATAATTTTACGTTGAGTATTTGCTTTCTCTTATAACAGTTGAACTTAAATAGCACATGCTGTACCACTGCCACAGATGGGGAAGTGGATGCAGAACCCTCCTACGTAAATAACCCCCCTGGGTGAGTGATATGTTCTGCAACTGTGGAAATAATTTGAAACTATTGAGACCAGAAGAGACCCAGTGGCTGGAGTTGGTTTCTTCTGAGAAGCTTGTATTCACTCTTCCTTTTTGCTCAGCAGAGGCCTAGGTCTATTCATAGTAGGTACACAAGGTAGAAGGCAGCTTTCAGCTCTTCCTCTTTAACTCAATGTCTAGAGTGGCTCAGCAGATTCTTTCCTCAAAGTCCCATAGAGACTACCCTATTGTGATAGGGTAGCTCCATTCCTGCAGGATTAACCTCTCTGCTGGCAGTGATGCCTGCCCCAAGTAGCCTTGTGCCTATCTTCTGTAGACTTGCAAGGATGGGGCAACTCATGCAGGCGGCTCAATCCAACCATCCTGGGATTTCCTAGATGACCATGCCCACTTGCCCTAGCTCCCCCTCCCCCCACCAATTATTTGGTGTTTTCTTGGCATGTGTGTAATTTTTTCCCCATTCTAAAAAGTTGAAAAGCCTCGCCTAAAATATACTTACTGGCAGTAAGAGTGTCAAGCTACAATAAGCTGCTATTTTTAGTACTTTTATTATTATTATTTTGAGAACCACCCCTCTCTTAGACTGGCCCTTTTATGCCCTTAGCAGTTGCTGAGAACTGCCTTTGACTGTCCTACCAGTTACATTTCTCACTGCTGCAATCAATCCGCTCATTATTCAGAGTCGGTAAGCCAGACCTGCACAGCAACGAAGCTACCTTAAAAGGCACAAATGTGTGAGTGTCACTTTGCAAGTAAATAAGTTATACTGTGGACATTTTAACAACATAAATACCCAACAGTGCATCCTTCAGGAATATATGCAATGACTTAATAAAGTGCGTAGTAGATAATGTCTTCCTCTGCTTGAAAGCCAGTCAGGCATGCTCCTCAGATGGAATGTCACTACAGTACTCAAATTAAACTGTGCCCATTGTCTGAAATTGCAGAGGATAGAAGACTGCTCAAAGAGTAAAGTATTTTTGATCGGAAACATAATGTGGTCATTTACATGATCAGTTTATAGCAAAATAAAATGATGAAGCTGGAAAATCTAAGCCGCCATATCTTCTTGCCACTCTGTTTTCTGTGAGTCTGGATTTAAAAACTGCCGTAGGCCCCCTCTACAAGATTTCGCTTTGACGCCTGGTTCCCTGATTATGTGCATCTCCTGACAATGGCTTTTACTGTATGAAACTCGCTTTAAAGTTGTTGACATGCATGAAAATGTTGCTGAAAGTAATGCGCTTTGTCCCGGAAACTGCCCAAACAGGTTTTGCACCCTTTATTCTCCCCGCCTACCAGAATCTCCCACCTTTGGTTACCTAGGTTACCTGCCGGGAATGATGTGGTTAACCTGTTTGGCTACCTCTCTCCCCTCCAATTTTGCCGCCAGCTGAAGTTGTCCCCCCTCCCAGAAATGCTCGGGAGTAAATGGGACTGTGCCTCATGAGTTTCCCCCTCCAGCACCCTTTGAAAACTTATTTTTAGGCAGGGCTACCTCTCCCCCCCCCCTTCGCCCGATTGGCATTTCAAGTGAATTACTCAGGAGTAAATGGGAATGTGCCTCGCACACACATGCCAAAACAGACAGGGGGATGCTGCTTCGTTCCTTCCTCCTCCTCTTCCCAGCGAGCTCAACCATTGTAAAACATACACACGCACACACAGCTCATGTCAGAAACCCAGCAAGAAGCGAGGGGACGATATGTCTAAGCTGATAGCTTATTATGCACACATCCGCATATCCTTCCTACCCCCTTTACTTCTCATGAAACTACCTCCATCTGGCCCCGTGTCTCCATGAATGAAATATTCCATCAGGGGAGTTAAAATAAACTTTATTTTCAATTCACATTGGGTCTCGTCTTCCTGGAGCTTCCATCCGGAGAGACAGAGAACAAGGAGGAAGTTGCCAGGAGGAGACAGGAAATAAAACTAAACGAAAAAGTGGGAGGTTTTCCCAGCAAAGGGGCAGTTCTATGCATGACATCAAGACCATCTGATCGTTAATGCGCCTCCTCACAAAATTGTTCACACGGACATAAGGCGCTCTTACTCCCCCAGTAAATTAAAAGTCGCTATTTAATGCACATTCGAAAATGTGAATAATCGGAGATTAAACATGCCTGGACCCCTGATTTGTGCTCTGCTCTTGTAGAGATAAATTTGGTAATGCGCCTTGAAAGAACTTTAAAACGCTCATGTAAAGGCACCCTTGGATTTCAATAGATCTTAATTTAATAGGAACTCTGCAAAGCTGTATCTTACTGACTTGAGTTAGCCTGGTTTTCCATAGAACCCTGTCTCTTAGGCAATGTTTGGTAACTCATCATCCATGGATCATATGCATAATTGACCATCCAGTACATACGTTTGACAGAGACTGAAAACATATCAATTTCCAGGTTAATTGATGCTACAACACTTCTTTGGGTAAAAGGAAGCCATTTCAAAGCTGAATTTGTATAGGCTCTTGCTATTATCCCAGATATCTGCATCATAGGATAATTAGGGCATTAGATGAGCTTCAAAATGTACAGCATAGCACTAGTCAAATTTCTGTCATAGTTTCTCAAGAAATAATGGGTTGCTCTGAAGGATGGAGCTGCTTTGGAATTCCCAGGTTTTGTTTTCCACAAAATAAATTCCCAACTATTTGAAGAAAGGCATGTGTGCAACTGTTGTTGATATATGCTTTATTGAAATTGTGGTGTGTTGTGTCCAAAATCCATCAGGTAGGTGAATGATAAAGTTCTTCACCAAAGACTCCTGAGCAAACTTAGCAGTGATGGAATAAGAGGAGAGGTCCTCATATGGATCAGTAACTGGTTAAAGAACAGAAAACAGAGTAGGAATAAATGGTAAGTTCTCCTGATGGAGGAAAGCAAATAGTGGGATCCCACAAGGGTCTGTATTGGAACTAATTCTTTTCAACTTGTTTATAAATGATCTGGAATTAAGAGTGGCCATGTTTGCCAATGACACCAAAGTATTGAATGTGCTTAAAGCCAACAGGGAATGTGAGGAGCTCCAAAGGGATATTCCCAAGCTGGGAGAGTGGGCACCCAAATGGCAGATGCGGTTCAATGTAAGCAAGTGTAAAATGATGCACAGTGTGTGGTGGGGGAACCCAATTTCAAGTATTATTATTATTATTATTATTATTATTATTAATTATTATATTATTATATATTGCCCCATAGCTGAAGCTCTCTGGGTGGTTTACAAAAATTAAAAACATTGAACATTAAAAAACTGATATACAAAATTTTAAAATCTTAAAAACCATAAAAACAAATGTTAAATACAATATCCATTTAAAACAACTATTCTGGGTCAAACAACAACAACAAAGCCCTCAACATATGCTGTTAAATGCCTGGGAGAAAAGTCTTGACCTGGCTCTGAAAAGATAACAATGTTGGCACCAGGCGAGCCTCATCGGGGAGATCATTCCATAATTGGGTGGCCACCACTGAAAAGGCCCTCTCCCTTGTTGCCTCTCTGGTTTTACTTTTACATTGATTTATTGCATCCATATCCCATCTTTGCTCCAAGGAGGTTAAGGTGGCCTACATGGTTATCCCCCTTTTATCTTCACAACAGCTTTGTGTGGTAGGTTAGGGTGAAAGATAGTAACCAGCCCAATGTCACCCAGTGAGTTCCATGGCTTGAAACAGCAGCACATTGTTAAACCATGGGATTCACTACCATAAGGTGTAGTGATGGTCACCACGGTGGATAGTTTTAAAATGGGATTAGACAAATTCATGGAGGATAAGGGTATCAATGGCTACTAGACATCAAGTAGAACTTGATAGGGTCTGAGCTGGCAGTTACTGAACAAGAAAGAGATCTTGGGGTTGTGGTGGACAGCTCAATTAAAATGTCAATCCAGTGTGCAGCTGCTGTAAAGAAGGCAACTCCATGTTAGGTATTATTAGAAAAGGAATTGAGGATAAAACTCCCAGTATCATCCTGCCTTTATAGAAGTCTATAGTGTGACCACACTTAGAACACTGTGTACAGTTCTGGTCACCACACCTAAAAAGGATATTGTAGAGCTGGGAAAAGTGCAGAAAAGGGCAACTAAAATAATCAAGGGGCTGGCATCTCCCCTATAAGGAAATCTGGGATTGTTTAGCTTGGGGGAAAAGGAGGCTAAGGGGAGACATGACAAAAGTGTACAAAATTATGCATGGTGTGGAGAACGTGGATAGGGAGACAGTTTTCTCCCTCGCCCATAATACTAGAACCAGGGATCATCCCATGAATCTGATTGGGGGAAGATTCAGGAAAAATAAAAGGAAGTACTTCTTCACACAGCACATAGTTAAACCATGGAAATCGCTACCACAAGATGTGGTGATGGCCACCAATTTGGGTGGTTTTAAAAGGGAGTTGGAGGAGAAGGCTATCAATGGCTACCAGTCGTGATAGCTATGTGCTACCTCCAGTATCAGAGGCCGTGTGCCTATATACACATGTTGCTGGGGAACATGGGGGGAGGGTGCTGTTGCACCGGGTCCTAATGTGGGTCCATGGTCAACAGCTGGTTGGCTACTGTGTGAACAGAGTGCTGGACTAGATGAACCCTTGGTCTGATCCAGCATGGCTGTTTGTTCTTATGTCCTAATGAGTGGGATTGGAACCTGGCAAAAGAATCAGGATGATGGGAAAGAGTGAAAGCTTTGGGAGACCTTTGTAATCCTGCTACAAAAATCTTTCCTATCTCTCCACCCTAATCCACAGACACTTGCCCATGGTTATGGGCTGCACACACAGAGCTATATGTGAGACGTTTTATGTGCTCACCCACTACACAGATGTTTGATGCATGGCTAAATGAGGCCACAGAAGGTAAAGCAAATTTAGCCTGGGTAGGGGAGAGGTTCGAGATAAGAAACAAAAAAACAACAACAAAAAAACAGAAAACATGACTGAGTGCTATTAGGAAAAAATAAGTCAAAATAGAAGAATGATGTCTCCATAAAGGGGACAAAGGTGAGATGGCCAAACTGGCAGTAAACCTTATGTTGGCAGACTGCTGTAGCAGTAATACCTGTATGACCCCAGTTGAAAAAGGATAACAGTGGCAAAGAACAGACTGTAGCTGAATCCAGGTAATAAATCTACAATGTGGTGTTATTTTATCTAAATTGGCAGGATTAAGTATCTCTCCTTTTGGGTAATTCTAGGAACTGCTAATCTCTCATCAAAAAAAATGGGTTGAGAGGAATAACTCAAAGGTGTGTTTATCTTTTAAACTGTGTGCATTGTACTGAGAAAAGAAAAAGGTGAAGACAGTTTTATTTTCCCAGTATTTTGACAGTTTATCATCTTAGTCTCTTAACTTTGCTGTTTTCAATCTGTATAAAAGCTCCATCACACCAGCAATTTAGTGCACTCTCGCCATGCCTGGTGTGCAGATTTACAGCATGGTACTCACATAACGCTGTGCCTGTCCTGCTGGCACCCCACTCCTTCCCCAGCCGTTCCTAGAAAGCTAAAAGTCTGGATTATTTTCCCTAAGCGCATTTAATATGCCCTAAGCCTCTGTGTAGTTTTAAAGGAATGGGGGCTTGAATGGATTGCATCAGGTCCTGGCAGGAAAAGCAATCTCTCCCAGCAGCCGGCTCCAAGCCTCAATATAAAACCCCAACCTTGCATCCCAGGCTCAAAAGCATTTTTTTAAATCACCTGAACCCCTGCAGAGACAGGATTGTACTCCTGCAGTGCCCCCAAAGAGCCAGACTAAAGGGTTGTTTCATTTTTGCCCGGAATGAAAGGTGGTCTGGTTGAAGTACTAATCTACCAGGACCTGACTGGAGGGAGAAAGAGAAGGGGAGGGGTGGAGTGGAGTGGAGTGTTGCGGAAGAGATGAGCCAAGGAGTGAAGATGGGAAAGAGCAGCTATTCAGGTGAAAGGGATCATAAAATTGACGCGTTTTTGCCTCAGAGGTTAAAAAACGTGGAGGCAAACCAGGGGGTGGGGATTAGGTGTGATGGAGGTCATTATCTTTGCATTGCTGCTCAGTTTTATCCTGGCTGTGCTTTTATATTGTGTTTTCATACTGTTGTTTGTTTTATACTTTGAATTGTACTTCATGGTTTTAATATGTGTGAACTGCAGTATACTAATGCAATATGGTCAGTAGAGAAATGCAACAATCAATCAATCATGTTATATTTTAACTGTGTTCTGTCTAAAAGCCTTCATAGTGCTACAAGATCAGGAAGGTACACCTCCTTTTTTAGTTCATTTCTTACTTCCTCGTAGGTCTCATCACTAAAGAGAGGAAGATGTAATAAATGGCTTCTGGGAGAGAAGTACAACCCTTGTTGCAATCACATTATAAGGGAATATAATGACAGTGGCAGCCCAATCCTTATTCCATTGATGATCTCAAGACCTTCAATTTACACTGTAAATTTATCACTAAGATTCATTAACTTTCTGAGCTATTAGCTTTGGTTTGTGATGTTATAATTCCCCAATTCTATTCTTTATGTGCTTTCTTGTATTTGGAATACAAAATGTCTCCCCCATGTCACATCGTACAGCTAATCTTGCCTTTATATTTGGGATTGGATGAGATGGGTTAATTCTGTAAGCCATCCAGAGAGCATGTTATTGGGCAGCCATGCAAATTCAGTAAGTAAATAAATAAACATTTCATTTCTTGCTTTCAAGATAACCCCAAAGTGACCATCAATTTTCTTGTAACAGAAATATTCACATGTCTTGCTGTGCTCCTGAGTCAAAATAGTGGGGTTTAAGTGTGTCTGGCATGCAATCCTATCCATGCTTAGTCACAAATAGATTTGCAGCCTAAAACTTTGTTCCATCTGCACACACTGGACTTTGTATTGTGTGTTAGTACAAGGATGAATGCTTATGCAATTTTACTCAGAACCCCATACGTTATGTTCCAAAGCTGGTATGGAATTTTTGAAATACTGTTTCACAAATGTATATAGACAAGGTTGCATCCAAACCTTCTGTTTGCAGAAGGGACTCATGTGCACCAGAGGCTCCCTGCTGTAGAAAGGAGATTTATTATTATTATTATTATTATTATTATTATTATTATTATTATTATTTAATTGCTGATTCCCCTTCCCTCTACACCATCCTCATGTTGGTCTGGAGAGTCCCTCAGTCCTTTGGAGCAGCTTTGGGGTGGGAGCATAGATAGAATCAGTGAAAGTTGCCTCCCCTTCCTGCAGCAGGGGCTCCTGTGAATGGGCTTCTACGCATGAGTTGTCTGGATCCAACCTAAAATTATTTACATCAACACCAAGTGCAATTTTAAAATTGACAAGGAGTTGCTGTTTTAAAATTTAAAAACCATTCATATACCATTTTAATATACAGCGTTTTAGTGGTTTTTGTCTTTTTCATTGTCACACCAGCCTTGTCCATTAGGTTGCCATCAATCTCAATTCACAGTTACAGAACAAAAACTGAGGATTTCCAGGGGGCTTAGCCATGTTAAGTCTGTTGCAGGAAATACAACAAAAGTCTTGTGGCACCTTAATGACCCACACATTTACTGTGACATGACATGTAGTTCGCGTCATCAGATGGTTGGGAGAGGGAGAATTGTAAACTGTGAGATCAGAGGGAAATTAAATGTATAAAGTACTGACACTGACATTAACAGTGACCTTTCACAAAACAGTTGTTGCTGATAACACAAATACCTTGGCACTAGGTAACCAATTATCACATTGATAAGAAATCTTTATTAGAATTCAGTTCTTTGGATATAGAACTAAACCTCTTGATGAACTGGATCTCTAGAGGTAAGATTTTAGTTGGGATGAGCCAGATTTAAGAGATGCCTCAATATGCATTGTGGAACAAAATCTTTTATTGGGTGTACATAAACAATTATTTTCAAAAAGGACAGAAACTGGGGGGAAAGTGCTACACCCCCTCCAAACTGCCCTTACTAGCACACAAATACTATAGAGTGGGAAATCTCTTTCCGCCTGAGAGCCGAATTCGATTTCAGAGAAGCTCTTGGAAGTCGTTTTCCAGTGATGGGTGGAGCCAAAAGGAAAAGGCAAAAGGAATAGAGCCAAAAATATTCCAGCATATTGTAGGTTAAAGCTTTTATGGTTGGTAAGTAAGCCTTAGAAGGGGCATTTCAACCTTATAGGAGGAAATGCACAAACGCCAGTAAACTTCCAAACGATTGGTGGTTAGGGGGAAAGGGGTGAGTGGGACCAGGCGAAGGGGGTATGGCCTTCTGGGGAACCCTGGAGGGCCAGATTGGGACCGTGGGCCTGAGGTTCCCCACCCTGCTATTGTACCTATGCACTGGCATAATCTGTGTAATACATTTGTATTTGTGGGGGGGGGGGGGGGAGAGAAACTCTCATTCCATTTTTACATAACCTTATATTTAGAAAAGTCCAGAACAAGACTTTTGGAGAAGATCATATAGCTCATAAAGCTTTGCTGTGTTCTCTTCATTGGCACATTTTAGCCAGTTAGTGTGCTTGGGGAGTCCTCTTTTTCAAGAGCAAGTACTCTTTCTATCTAGAGCATTGTGAAGCAAGCCAAGATTAGTTTCCCAGAGATTTAATTAATAACTATACTTAGAACAACACGTGAACAGAACACATTAAACATAGTGACACAGTACTGGGTTCAGAGAAAGGCAGCATTGTGGGGTTTGTTTGTTTTTGTAGAGGTGAAATGAAACATTGAATAACTTTGGAATGTTTCAGAGAGAGAGAGAGAGAGAGAGAGAGAGAGATGCAGTTGTTGACATTTGCAGTCATCTGGAACAAGGGGCTAATACATCTGACCATTGAGCATGTGGCTAGTCATTTTTGAGGTGGAAAAGTATAGTAGAAGACAGAATGGCGCTTATTTACAATGAATGGATCACATGGCTTCATTTACAGTTGGATGCTCAACACACATTGCTCTACTTTTTCACAGAAGCAGCCATCAATGGGAATTTAGATCTGTGTTAGAGCCTCATGTTTGTCTATAGCAATCTGAGCTGGGGTGGGGGAGCATTTAATATCTATTTTAAAACTACATTAAAATTACAGAATGATATTATTTATTACGTCTTTATACTGCCCATCAGCTGAAGCTCTCTGGGCAGCGCACAGTTAAAAACCATAAGAATAACAATATAAATTTAAACCTTAAAAAGTTAAAAAGGCAATGTAAAATGAGCTACATTAAAAACCAGGGAAAGCCTGTGTAAAAGGTATGTCTTCAGGAGGCATTTAAAAGATGTAACATTTTCTGCCTCCCAAACCGCACGAGGGAGGATTTCCAGAGGTGGGTGCCACTACAGAGAAGGCCCACCGCCGAAGTTCTTCACGGCGGCATTCCGTTCATCTCGGAATGGCCAGTAGGACCTCCTCTGAGGATGGTAGTTGTCGTCCAGGTTTATATAAGGGAAGACAGTCTGCTAGGTCTGCTGGTCCCAAGTTGTTTATGGCTTTGTAGGATAACAGCATAAACTTGTATATGGCTTGGTAGCTCACAGGAAGCCAGTGCAGTTCTTTCAATACAGGTTTTATATGAGCAGAGCTAAGTGTCACCATGAGCACCCTAGCTGCTGCATTCAGCATTAGCTGCAACTTCCAAACCACACACATGGGTAGCCCCACATAGAGCACATTACAGTAGTCTATTTGTGAGGTTACCAGTGCATGAATGACCGTGGCAAGTCTATCCCTATCCAGGAAAGGGCATAGTTGGTGTACCAACTGAAGTTGATAATGGGCGCTCTGGGCCACCAATGTCACCTGGGCCTCCAGTGACAGAGATGGATCCAGGAGCACTCCCAAACTACAGACCTGCTCCTTCGGAGGGAGTGCAATCCCATCCAGAACAGGCAAACACTATTTTCTGGAACCGACCCCACAAGTATGAGCTGAACCACTGTAAAACAGTGCTCCCAACCCCCAACTCATGGAGGCGTTCCAGGAGAATACCGTGGTCAACGGTATCAAAAACCGCTGAGAGATCAAGGAATAGTAAGGGTCACACTACCCCTGTCCCTCCACCCGAAGGAGATCATTCATCAGGGCGACCAAAGCTGATTCCGTCCCAAAACCAGGCCTGAACCCATACTGGAATGGATCCAGATAATCAGTTTCATCCAAGTGCACCTGCAGCTGAGACGCTACCACTCTCTCGAGCACCTTGCTCAAAAATGGGGTATTGGTGACCAGACGATAGTTATCATAACTCTCTGGATCAAGGGAGGTTTTTTTTCAGGCGTGGTCGCACCACTGCCTCCTTTAAGGCAGCAGGAACCACCCCATCATGCAATAATGCATTCACCACTCCCCTGATCCAGTTGGTCTGTCCCTCATGGCTAGCTCGGATAAGCCATGACAGGCAAGGGTCAAGAGAGCATGTGGTGGGTCGAACAGATGCAAGCATCTTGTCCACTTCCTCAGGCTCCAAAAACTGAAATTGATCCCACAAACCAGGATAAGACAACAGACACTGAATCAATAGTGGTGTCCAAGTCAGCGTGAAGGTGAGCGATTTTATCCTCAAAGTGTCTTGCAAATTCCTCACAGCAAGCCTCCAATGGTTCCAATATCAGATTAGATGGGTTAGATGTAAGTAACCCGTGTACCACCCAGAAAAGCTCAGCTGGACAACAGCCTGAGGATGCAATGGAGGCAGCAAAATAAACCTTCTTTGCTGCCTTCACCGCCACGCAGTAGGCATGACTGTACATTCCTACACGTATTCGGTCACCTTCAAGACGAGTCTTATGCCACTTATGCTCCAGCCGTCTTCTGACCTGTTTAATTGTCCGGAGCTCCCCAGTAAACCAGGGAGCCTGCCAAGCTCCACAATGTCGAAGAGGGTGCTCGGGAGCGATTGTGTCGATGGCTCTTCGCACCTCACTATTCCATAGTGACAAGGGCCTCAACAGAATTGCCGGATCTGTCTACTGAAAATTCCCCCAGAGCATTCAGGAATCGTTCAGATCCCATAAGTCTCCAGGGGTGGACCATCTTAATGAGTCCCCCACCTCTGCAGGGAGGGACTGACACCGTGAGAAATTTCACCAGGAAGTGGTCTGACCATGACAACGGGGTAGTTTCCATCCCCCCAAAATCCAGACCACCCCCTCACACCCTGAGGCAAAGACCAAGTCAAGGGTATGCCCTGCCCTATGTGCTGGACTGGTGACAAATTGAGACAGCCCCATGGTTGTCATGGAGGACATGAAGTCCTGAGCTGGTCCTGTTAAGGCAGCCTCAGCGTGAATGTTGAAATCTCCAAGGACCAGGGTCCTAGGATTATCCCGCACCACATCTGAGACCGCCTCAGCCAGCTCAGTCAGGGAGTCCATTGGGTAGCAGGGTGGGTGATATGGAGTATGTGGTCAGGAGTTGCTTTGGATAAAAAACCAGGGACCTGATTTGACCAGATGAATGTGCATTGTGTGTGCAAAAGCACTTTTGGATCTAAGCCGTTGTCAGTGTTGGACTTGGAAAACCCAAATACAAGTTCCCATTCAGCCACAACGCCCACAAGGTGCCCTTGGATCACTGTCTTAGCCTAACCTCCGGCACAGAGGAGTTGAGAGAATTAAAGAATACTCTGTACACTGCCTTGAGCTCATTGGAGGAAAGAGCAGGATGCAAATATGATAGTCACCCTAGCATTATTATTTTTAGAGCAGCATTACTTTTAGAGCAGCATTACCTCCCTATTTCAGATCAGGGGAAAGGGGTGGAGTCTGCCTACAGACATTCTCATTGAGTTAATGTTTGAGACAAATTTTGAACCACAAGCTCCTTACCCACTAAATGAGCTATTTATAGCACATTCATGACTGGCCACTCACAGAAGTTTCTGGGTCGATTACATGACGCTGTAAATATCCAGTGCCTCTCTCATTCTTTAGGGTTTCCTCGCCTTAATTTGCAACGGAAAAACCTAGTAACAAAAGCATCCCCTTCTGTTTCAGCATGTAATAACAAAATTGCAATATGAGACAGACCATCGCCATCTTTTGGCTGTATAAATGAAGCATATAGATTTCCTGGTTAAAGGGGGGAAAGGGGAGGGGGAAAGGAAAGTGTATGTAAAAAGAGCATGTGGTGATCGTGGGACAAAAAATGAAGCAGAAAGCTGCAGTAAGTTTTGGGTTTTCCCCTAGTGTAGAAATGCTGTAGGTGTTTCAGTGTTTTGCAGAAAAGGTTCAATGGGAAATGTTACCATATATTTAGAAGACTAATGGTCAACCTGTACCATTCAGCAAAATCTCTCAGAGGAATCAGTCTGGGACTGTAACACTTCAGATTGTGTGTATGCACATACCCATGCATGTTTGCACATTTTGTGTGTATGTGTTTGTACATATGTACTGAATATGTATTTTATTCAATGACTGCAGAGAAACCTCCCCCCCCCCCCAACTAGGTAAAAACCTGTTTGAATCCATATTCATTTACTATTTCTCATAATTGGTAGTTTCTTCCCAGTTAATTCAGCCTAAGAAACACTGTGAAAAAACATAGTTAATTCTATCCTTTCTGCTCTAACCATTGACTCATTTGCAGGCACGTGGTGAAACACTGGGAGAAATCTAGTTTTAAAAAAGAAACAGTTGGCCTTTCTGATACACTGATCAAAGTACAAGTGTTTGAAAAGTAAATATATTTAGCCTAGAGAACAGACCTTGGACTATCACTTTAGTAGACATTAACTTATTAAATCTCTTGCCTGTAATGTGATCTTTGTCCCTTTAATAAGCTGGCAGCTGATGTAATGAGGATTTGCATCTATAAAAGACCAGGCAGAAAAGCCGGGCAAATATGTCCACAGGTTTCTAGCACCTTTGGGGAAACACACTGACGTGTAAAAAGCCATCCAAAGATGATGCAGGCTTTGAAAGTTGTGGCAATAATCTTCGTTTGTTCAGGCCTGCTGTTTCAGGTAAGAATACCCCTTGAATTCCAAACGTTCAGGCAAGTACTAGTTTGGTTATATACGTGATTTACTACATTGCAACACTTATTTCAATAGTATGACAATTATGTGCCAGTAACTAAAAGAGGCAGCCAGCTTTGCCAGCCATCATCATGTGAACACAACTGTTTGCAGTTATTAGCAAAATGCATATCATTATACCATATATATATGTTTGGAATGAAGGTTTGTATTCTGTAAGAGCTCTTGAGTAAAGACATGTGCCTCATGCAGGATTTCTCTGTATGGACAGGGCCATTCCGGGCCATTGCCTTCACTAAACAGAGCACTCAAGTACAACACTTTACTTTTCTACCATTAATTTGCATGGAAGAAAGTAAAAGGGTGCACACAGGGACACCACTGGGTAAAGGCTTGAGTGCCATTTTCTTGTTGGAAAGGTGGGGAACAAATCAAATAAATGAATAAGGTTAAAGGTGTGATTTTCCATGTGTGAAATGTTAGTTTTTAAATTCTCTCTGGCTTAGAGAAAAGTTGTACAGAAACAGCAGGCAACAGTACATATAAAAATGCGGATGATTTGAGGCAAGTCTGAAGCGATGTATGAAAGCTTAATGTCTAAATGTCATATATAACAGCCACACTGTGATTATGTTTCAGACACACTGTGCTTCACTGCATCCACAAGACTCACAGCTAATAAGGCAGAAGAGAATGACACCTTTCTGGAGAGGGATCTCGAGGCCAGTTGGAGCATCCTGCAGGAGTAACAGTGAATGCTCCACTAGGCTATGCAGGTAATTTCCTCCTCGCTCCTTGAAATAACACACATGAGTTGAATGCATAATAGGGACAGTTATCTTGATTAGAAAGGAGAACAGATGTCTCTCCAGACCTACAAAATCAGTGGAAGCGAAAACAACAACACAGGACAGGAATTGCAAACTTAGTGTGTCTCATTTATAAGATATTTTATATTTAATTTTAATAACTGAAAAACTTTTAACATTGAGGTGCAGAATCTGCTTGGTTCTTCAATTCAGCCTGCAGAGCTTCCAAGGGTTCAATACAGTACAGATTGAAAATATTTTGGAAAATGTAATGCAGATAAACGACTATAGGGATGTCTAAGATGAAAGTAATTTAGTATCGTGACGCAAAAAGTTTCACTGTTCAAATTTCTGGAATATTTCACTAGTCATATTATTCCCTGCAAATATATCTGAAGTGATCACACAGAGAAAAAAAATCCAATTTAGGACATGCAATTCTAAAAATGCACTCAAACTTGTGGTATTGTAATTTTGGTGGCGCTCTAGTTCATTTCCTAAAACGGATACTATAGAAACCAATCAGTTTAATAAAAGGACTTCCAAGTTTACTTTCATATTACAAAACTCAATTAAAATTCATTTATACATGGGTTAGTTCTAACATTCCTTTTTAGTAAATTGGTTCTTTTCCCCTTTTTTTTGCAGGAACAAACACTGTTCTGTAAAATCATCGCAGGGGTGATTCTTTGCTAAGGAAAAGAAAATGCTGTTTACCCTTGACAATGCTCCTCCCTGTTTATTTATTATCACCTCTGATGACATCGCTTGCAAGTATTTAAAGCTTTTCAATTAACTCTTCAGTTGCATGGACAGATCAAGAACTTCAACATGCCAGAAGCACAAGCCACTTTAGGTTATATCTTTCCATTTTATTCCAAGGTGGGCCTTTAGCCAAACCACAGTAGCTTAAACTGATCTTACCCTTTATGTTTGAATTTCATGTTTTTTTTATGCAAGACATTAAAATCTGTAAAAGGACACACAATTTGCTATTTGTCCTGTATGTCAACCAAAAGGAAAAGATACGTTCTAGGAAAATATATTGAAAGTACTCTTGAGCAAAGCTGGACTATAGATCTTAACCCTCCTGCAATGGTTAAGGAAATTATATGGGACTACATTCACCCTTTTGTGAGCAGCGTTCCACTTCGACATGGGAGTTTCCCTTTCCCTCCTCCCAATGCAGCCACCCCATGCACCCCCAAATCTGCTCCAGAGGGTCTCCTACAGAAGAGAAGGGGAATTTGATCCATCAGCGGTGTCTATTCTGCCAGAAGGAAGACATCATTAGATACAACCCATGGTTGTGACTCCATGAGCTTTTATGGAGTTGGGAATCCTCAAGTAATTGTCCAGCCCTAAAGAGTCAGGAAAAGCATGCACCTATAATATATATAATCATCTCAATACCACCAATGATTCCATCTCTCTTCCCACGTTTACCTCTTCTTCTCTTTGTCACCTGTGGCTTTCAAATTTTCATTGTCAAGTAGGTAATGCTGTCATAAGCTTAATGTAAGTATTTCAGTAGTAATTGTGTATGTGTTTAAAACACACATTTGCTGGATAAAGTGGAGCAAAAGTACAGTGTCACTCACTCCCATTGATAAATGGAACTTATGGGAGCACAATACCACCCCTTCCCCATCCTCAAATAGGAAAATGTTATCTGATCCAAACTGCAATGTGTAATGCTATTGTAGAAAGGCCCATACAGACAGATTAATTCAAGCACAGTGTTTATAAAGTTTAATACAGAAAATCTATTTGATATTTATTAAACTTAGTTTCTCCAGTTACAGGTTTGCATTGTACAAAGCATTTTAATGACACAGTAGTTAAAAAGATCTTTACAAATTGAAATGTGATACCCTTTTCTCCAAATATTTAATTGCCATAAATTTGTTTAAAAATACACATTAAACGCATATTTCAGACACTAAACTTTCTATAATCTCAATACCACAAAATACATAGAATATACTATACAGATGTGGAAAAAAATCTAGTTAGTATATAATACTTTGCTCACCATTAACATACGTGAAATGCACATACTGACTTAGAAATCCTAATTTGGAGCCCCAAAGTACCCTTTTGAAATTTCAAATGTATTGCAAAGGAAAGGGGGGGAAATCACAGTTTTGTTTTAAAGATTTAGTTTTGGTTGAAAACAGGTGACTAGTAAGTTGATAAGTAACAAAATGTATAAGACATGGACAAGTCATGTACAAAGTATACAACAGCGAGCCATCCTGCCAGTCATGATCAGTACCAGGTTACATGCTTAAGAAGGGTTTTTAATTGATAAGTTAAAAGGTTAAAAAATAACCTCCCACACCCACTTGTTTGCCCCCCCCCCCGCCCCGCAAAGGAAAAGGAAAAAAAAAACATTATTTACCAAATAATTTCAAATAAGATAAAGGATCTTTAATAAATATATAAGCACTTTATCCTCCATATACAAAACTTCTTCAAACCATTTAAAAGGGGAACCAGATACAAATGTCAGCAACTGTGCTTGCAGAGGCCCATGAAGCCAAGTTCTCAGATCTTAACGCAACCATCTTGAAATGCTGGTTGCAATACCTATATGATTTACAAAAACTAGGAGAAAGGAAACATTTTGAGTCCAATTTGCCAATATCAGTTCTGTTCACAGTTGCATTACCAGGAACAAATGTTTTGCCAATACATTTACAGATGGAATGGAAAAGCAAAGCCAACATTAGATCTGTTTCAACAATTATTGGAGCGGAATCAGCAGTTCAAATGTTTTCAGCTGAGTTTGCTTAAAGCTCAGATGAACCAGCAAGAGATGGGGTGGGGAGGGAGGCATTTTGGAAAAATGCTTGGGTTTTCCAGAATTGTCACATTCCACTGAGAATGTTATAACTAACCTATTTCCCATCACTGTTATTTTAAAATGCCATAAACACCCCAGTGCCCATCCAAAATAATGAAACTGAATATCATACTTTGACTGTACAATTAAGCTGTATTTTTGATCTCTTGGGAAAGACTGAAGTTGCTTAAAAGAGCTCACTAGTAAAAGCTTTGGCTATATGTTGTTGAAAGATATCCAACATTAACTTAGCTATTGAAAACCCACATTTCCCACAATACTGATTTCTACTCAATTTAAAATCATTCTGTCCTTGATTCAAATATTTATGAAATATTTGCCATTCAGGACTCTACCATATGATTTGGATGTTGCTTACTCTTCCTATGGGTAAAATGTATTCAAACTTGATTTGCTCAGGTCCACCTAAACCGCTTTAATAAAAATACTGCAGAGTTTACAGTGCAAGGAAATATTACTATATATAGCAAAGGTAGTCTCTCCCATTATCTGCCAAATTTGGCAAACTATACAGTTATCTGCCTACAGCTGTGTTTTACTTGCCTTAGGCAAGCAATTCTATGCATTGACTCCATGCCTGCTGTGGCTACTCATTAAAACACACTACAGGGGTTGTTTTGTATAAAATCACAGCAATCAAGCTTCAATAATCTAAAAGAAACCAATAGCACTCCTGCATAATATGCAAAAATTATCACCATCGCCAAAATGAGGATGGTTCAGCACTCAATAAATATATTGATATAGTCAGCTGCACTATAATCTAACACAAGTATAACAAACTTTGGACAGACTTGAGTTCATTCATCTATATATTTATGTAGATATATGCATTAGAAACATGTATATTACAAATTGCATACTGCTGTCAAAGGTCAACAGCTACTTGCTCTGCTTTACAGCCAAGAGATTTAAATCATATTGAACTGAACATGCTGGGCCATCTTGGTCTGGCACCCTGACTGTTCATTTAAGATACAAAATGAAGTAGCCACGTGTCTACAAGGGCAACGGTCCCTAGACATTTCATTAGCAGGATCCACCATCAGAATTTTGCCTTAGTTTGGGACCTGCCAGTTGGTTTCTACCCCATCCCTAACTCATAAAGTGAAACACTGGTAGCTTCTTGGGCTACACATCTCACACACCCACTGCCAACAGCCTGGTGAAACACCCAGAGTTCCACTGGTGGATCTCACGCCACCATTCATGAATTACTCTCCTATGAACCTGCAAGCTTGAGAGAAAAATCCAGAAATTACTTGAACACCTGAGCAAGCCTAGTCTGACTATTAAGCCGGTTTTAAAGGCTTATCACTGGGATACACTAATATGTGTTAATACACAATCATGAACTCTTTAGTGTCTAATATTCCAAGGTTTTCAAATGAAGACTATATATTGGGCTGGATCCAGACAAAGGTAATCATGCTTTAGTCCCACTGAAATCAACGGAAGAAGTTAGTCATGACTGATTTAAGTCCAACCCAATGCTTCTTAAAGGCAGATTTAGGATGGTATCTTGCTTTTGTTCTTAAGAAAAGCAGAAGCTTATGACATGTTTGTGTTTCACAATTAATTTTGGCAAATTACTCATGCACTTCAGAGACAAAGGAATTCAAAGTTAGATGGCCTTTTGAAATTTGGCAAGTCCAATTGAACTGGTTGGAAACCTGATAGTTTGTACTGGGGAAGGAAGAGTATTCCTCATTTATTAAGGGCATACAAATGATACCTCTGGAATCATAATACAACAGACAATGCCTGATAGCTTAGGTCCATCTTTAAAACTCTAGAAAGGCCTTGATAAATTATTACATATTCAAATGCTCATGGTTCACCTGGAGAAGCTTTTCAAAATCCAATCTGATATAGAACATTCTAATTTTTTAAAAAATGTTCTTTTGAAAAGAGAGATATTTTCCCACTGATTCTTGTAACTGAGTACAAATTCACCCCCACTGACCACTGCAACACTACGCAGGAAGTGGGTTTATAATCCAGCTCCTGACGGCGTAGAGGCTTCAGTGTGGTAAGTATGTCAGGCACTTCAGAATGTCAAGGTTGGGAAAACTACCCATTGGAATTAAGCTACAGTCTCTGCTGTTCCTCTTGGTATCAAGGTATAGGAAAGTGCCCCTGTTTAAAATTGCTTCTCATGAGAGAGACCTCTATGTTCCATGGTACATCTCAGCTTACATGAGATGTATCATGGCAGTCTGTTATAAACATTTTTTTCTTTAAAAAAATAATCTGGAACTCTCTTAATTTGTGTGCTGAGCACATGCATAATGACCTGCTTGCCAAGGGAGCAATTTAAAGAAGTTCCACATGGCAGCTGCTCACACTGGCCCTAACAGCAACATTGAAAGAAATGTAGCAATTTAATACAGACATACGGATTCGCCCATCATTGTTTAACCATTCAGTTTGCACAGAGTAAATCTTCCTAGGGTGCATAATTTTATCCCTTATGTTTTAACAAACTCATATTTTTATATGCAAAGATGTGACTACATCTTATTTCTCCATTCTTACAATGCATTGTTGTGGGGTAGAGTGCAATAGTAAATATTACTGATTGTGAATACAGAATCAAGGGGTAGTAATTTCAACTGACTTGATCCAAAGAATCAGGGTATGAACTCATGCATCCCTAAAAGTACAAAACATCAGGATACAAGGCTCTATGAATATGCAAGCTATAGTTTAGTGAAGTTACTATAATTTATGAAGCTTCTCAAACTCTCAATGTCCCAAGGACACACTGCAGTACTAATTAATGTAGAATTCTATTCCTTCTTTCAAAGCTCGCCATCATTTTGGCACATAGCTATACAGCTAGACATAAATTTAGTGCAATCATTTTCTTGGACATGCATGGTCACATCTGGGGCACAGGGTTCAAGGACAAGGGCGGGTAAAGCAGCATTCCACATTCCCACACTGAAGGGGTTCAGAGTTTGACTCTAAAATACAACCAATGTGTGTTGTCAACAAATGACAGCCACTAATATAAGGAAAAGGAAGTGGAATTTTACCAAAGTACTGCAGGAGTTCAACTGGATACAGTATATCAGGTTCTAAGTGTAAAACCTCTTGTAAACAGTATTCAAAATCTTCATCTAAAAAGGCATAAGGCACACCAGACATGATAGGGATGCTAAGCAATATTTGTTTAGTCAGACAAGCACCTTCAATGGAAAGGTACTTTGGTTAGTAACCTTAAAGCAGTCACTTAGAATTCCATGCATGATTCTTGCTGGTCACAGTTATTTCCTTTAAAATTAAATATTCTATTCCCATCACAAACATTTAACACGGTACTATAAAATGGCATTAAAGCAAGATTTCAGATTAACTGGACAGAACTGTTTAACATTTCCCTGTAATTACAGCTCTACACTCTACCCTATGTTGCCCATTACTTAATCCTGTCCAAGAGAAAACACAGATGTCAGTCACTACTGCCATTTTCTGATTAAGCACATCAGTTTCACTTAGAAGTTAAAGTTAGTGGCTTCAGTGTCTAACAATGACAAGCAAGGAAATAAAGAGGCTGCACCAATGCATAATAAGATTGTCCATTTGACACCATTCCGAGTCTATCCCTGGAGGCTGAAGTTCATTGTGACCCACATCACTTTAATATTGCATTAAATGCAAATTCCTGTAATGTTTTGCGATTATTAGTGTTAAGACATTTGTTTTGAAGGTAATTTTTTCATACAGCTCTTTTTATATTTCACTTAAATAAAATGGCTTAATGTATAGAAGAATATCCTTGGAACTTAGTACAATAGTAAAACTGTGGCTGTCATTTAGGGGTTGACTGAAATATTTAAGAATTTTCCCCCCTACACTTTAGAATCTATCAACCCTGACTTTCTCTTACAAGCTCTACCACCACAAGACATTACAGAATAACAAAGCTCACAAAATACTTAAATAAAGTGTCTACATTTAATCCTCACTAAGTACTTGATCGGGTAAAATTTATAGGAAAAACAGCTAACTCTTAAAACGGCCCAAAAATAGAGCTTTCAAAAACAAATTAAAATAAATAAATTTTAGAACAGATTTGTTAGGCATAATTACTAGAATTCCAATCCAATTGCAGCTCAGTGAATCCATCTGATATTAAAACGTTGCAGAGTTTAAACTATTTTTAAATATCTTAAAAATGGGACAACTGAGAAAAGTTCATTAACACGACGGTTTGGAGGTTCTCACACACATGATGCTGGGAGATACATGAAAGCATTCCTTAATCTTAGCTTTCACTAAGCAATGCATTATGGCAGTCTTCCTTATTTTTTATGACACAGTGTTGAAAAAAATCAGAGGCAGCAAGAAAACTATCTTCTAGGCTTTAGGTTTCTTCAGTCCAGTTATCACTTGGCATCCAAACGCAACCAATGTAGTCCCTGTCTGGTGTAACGTACCAGGTCTGTCATGACACTTGCATTAAATATCAGAGGGCCCATAACTTTATCCAGTTCAGCAAAGAACTCTACACAAAAGAAAAAATAAACAGATTGAAATACACCTTTCCGCAAGGCACCTCTCAAGATTAACCTGACAAATAATTGACATTCAAGTTCTATTTTTCTGATTGCAATGTTAATTTTGTGTTAAACTCTATCCCAAAGAAATAACTGGAAAAGAGATTAAACCAGTAAGAGACAAAGAACTCTTTCTGAAGACACAGCAATGTCTGAATTGTAACTTTAGATGAGTCTTGTTTAAACTTAATCAAATATCACATGCTGAGATATACAAAAAATTGCATCTCAGCAGCAAAGATGGAAGTTCACTTTTAAAAAGCAGGTTTCCCAAAAGTGAGAAATTATACTCAAATGCAACCCTAAAATCCCCAAATTCATAAACAACACACAGTTAAAACCTCGAGTTTCATAATCCAGACAAGCAACAGGCAGACTTCTAACCAACAAGAAGTACCCAGGTATTATTTCTCTGGGCCTGGTACTAACTTATAATACAGCCCCCACTGCCCTTCTTTCAGGTCTTACCTGTTTAAAAAAAATTAAGAACTGATTGGTGTTCTTTAGGTCAAATCAAATCAAATTATTTATTACAGTCACAGACCAGCAAAATGTGTTCTTTAGGTCTCTCTACTTAGGTTCCTTATATTCCTGGCTGTCTGATTTGTATTTATACACTGGTACAGCACATATGTTTTATTATGTAAGAGTGACAAGTGCCCTTTAGATGCAGTTCCCTGTCCTTGGTATCCATGATCAGGTCTTCTAGGTACTATGAAGGCTAGATGCCTTGCTCATTTAACCAAATATGTTCTGGGCCTGTACTGGCTCATAGTGCCGCTAGGATCACAGTGTTTCTGAGTATTACAATGCTTGTTCCTTCCACCTGCTTTCACAGTCCTTCTGCCAGTACATAGGACTTGTAGTTCTTCAGACAGCAAGTAACATGGGGGAGAGGGGTTACACACATCTCCATCTCTCAAACAACAATTTCTAGAGTTTTCTGTGCACTCTTTCTCTGTTCTAGAGAAGGGCCTGGGCCAGCGGCTCGTTGTTTGAATGTTTATTTTGTTCTAACACTGCTTCTATCTATATGGGGTGTCCAGATCTTATAAAATCTGCTAGAGCCTGGGGAATAAGTTTGCATAAAAATCCTCAAGCATTATCTACAATTTAGCCTATTCTAGATCTATTAATCTGACAAAATCAAACAGATCTGACTGTAAATAAATGGAAGCAAGTCTTACCCTTTTGCTCTCTGGCAAGCTGATCAGCTTGGTCCCAAATTTCAGTGGCATACAGAAAATTGGAAGTAACCTGGACATAGCTGGCTGCCATCTGGTGTATCCTCTGTGGAATAGTCACTGAAGAAGTGCTCCCTGAAGGGATGGTTGACCCTGAAGAGTAATTTCCTGAATTCCCTGGAGACAACTTCGGAGAGACTGGAGATGGCATGCTGACAGGTTTGCTAATAATTAAAAAGAACAGACATTCTTGTTTGCTATCATCTGCATTAAGCCAAGATAGAAGATGTAGCTACAGATGTAGTTATAGAAACTGAAAACTGTATTCTGACATTTAGTATAAAAGGACTATTTTAACTATTAAAGCTGGTGTCACCCATTATCTGTTGCACACAAGTGTGGACTCAATCCAGCACAAAATCAAATGGTGTGCAATGCTGGATGTGGAGTTAACCACCCATATAACAGTCATTGCACGCACATGACCCCATGCAGATGGTGCTGAATCTTTCTGACCAAGGCACATGTGTTCATTCTGACAAATACATTATCCAATTGCTACTAGATTGGGTCCCAATATGCAACCTGTTATTTAAACCATACAACCATTTCAGTACGTGCTACAAGTGATATTCCTGTCCCTGTATATAATATAACCTTGCAAGTTAAAATATTTCCATTCTTTTCCTTTCAATTTGTAGGAAACTAACTACATCAGAAACATGAACTATACACAAATTGCATTAAGAGAGAAGGAAAAAACTATCACATTTAAACAAAATGAAAAGGAAGAAGGAAATCATAGTTCACTTCATAAGTGGAATTGAGAAAATGGACAGCCACTGCTTTTCTGGTACTTCTAATATAGGCATCTGGATTTATCATGCCATAATTCATGCCCTTGTACAAAAAAGGTTACAATGACACATTAAATAAATACTTACCTTCCCATTCCAGGTGATGGTGCTTGAGAATTGTTATAGGAATTCTGTTAAGAAAAAAATGAATTTTAAATTAAACGCTGACTGAGTGTAAATTATAAATGTACAACAACAAAAAATGAAAAATACAGAAACGTCACAATGTGCTTTAAATGGCAATTTTAAAAAATCCCACCATCACTGAGAGTTTGAGCTGTGACGAAAGCGGAATCCAGGCAACATGAAAACAACAACAGACTGAGGCTATGACAATTTGCAAGATCTGTATAAAGCAATGACACAAGAAAATATCCAGAAATACTGGAGTGAGGATTTTCCTACACTTTCTATCGTGTTGACGCAAGATTTCAATGCAAGGGAGATTGGCCATTTGGGGAGAAGTCTTGCTGGTCCCAGATTAGTTTATTACCTTTCACCTAGGAGAAATGGGCAACTTTGGACCTCTGAATAGTTTGACCTGCAACTCCCAGCATAGTCAATGATGAGCGATTATGGGAGTTGTAAGCCAAAATATTGGAGGGCCATAAGTTGCCCACCCTAACCTAGGAAACCAGAGGACAAGGAAGTAAATGAGTCAGGCTACTTCTTATTTAAAATGTGATCAATAGGTTAAATTCACAATTATCTCCTCTAGTGTAGGGGGACAGTGTAGAGGATTATATACTTTTGGAAAGTACTATTTCATTCCTATTTTAACATAAGTAAGTGGATAAAATGGAAAGTGACTGTCAACCAACAATAAATTAACTATACTGCTTCGTGCGACCCATTAGTTTAGAAAAAACCAAACTTCAGACTAATCATGTATGTAGATAAAAGACTAAAATGGAAGACATAATTTGCCACAAATTCCATTGCCCCAAAAGAATTCAGCTGAGGAAAGTTTTGTTAGGTGCCAATAGGAATATCTTAAATGAGTTTAATACTTTAATTCAGAAGTTATAGCCAATTGTTAGTCTCTGCTGTTACTATAGGACAGCAGAAGAGTGAAATAAAACAGGAATATTTGTAACTCTGGTAAAAAAAAAAAACCAAATAAAGCAAAGGAGAGAGTACAAGCAACTACTGAAAACAAAGAAATTTTTTAAAAAAAAATAATAATAAAATTGGGCAGACCTGGAAGTAGATACAATAGCCTTAGATGAGGACATGAATCCTCTGGAAAGATTTCTGAATAATTTGCAGTAGGAAAACTGAAGAGGTGAGTGATCCTTCAAGCTATAATTTCAAGGTAATTTCTCTAAAAAAACAAACTACACTAAACCATTTTACCTTTAGATGTTCAGTCAGTGTCTTGGAATACTTTAATGCGCTCTCCTTCTTCAGCTTGAAAAGTCTTAAGTACAACAGGGACTGGCATCTAAGACTAGTAAAAGAGATAATGCTATCAACTTCAGAAGCTTGTCAATAACAGTTCACGTAGTAATAGGTATGTGTCTGGAAAACATACAATGCACACTTCCACTGGGATTTTAAAATAGTCAATAGAAATAAGAGTTAAAGTCAACAAAGATTAAAGTGATCCTGAATCAATTGTTCACAAAATCACATATCAAAAAGATAGCCCATGTATTTAAACTTTTCATTCTGTCCATAGAAAATGCTGACCAGTATAGTTTCGGTTTTGCAGAATTAACTCCAGCCTACTATTTCCCAGTAGGGGTATGTGTTTTAGTTTCAGAAAAGGTTATCATGTTTGGTAAACAGGGACATGCCTAACATGCAGATGGTCCCAAGTTCAATCTCCGTCAGCCTTGCCAATTAAAAAGATAGCAGGGACAGGATAGACCTTTGGTTGAGACCCTGGATGGCTGCTGCCAGTCAAAGACAGTACTGGCCTTGATAGTAAGCTCTGCTTTGTCCTCATTATCTGTTCCAAGTGCACATGGGTATATTGTGCCTTTAGCTATTCTAGTCTTACTTAGTTCAATGTATACATACCACAGTACTGCTAGCCTTTTGTCTGAAGCAGTTGCATCTGGCGCTGAATAATTCTTCAGTTTCATGGTGTACCTGCAACCAAACAATAAAGTAACTGAACATGTCAAAATTCCCAGTTCTTATTCACTTTTCTTTTATGAAAATGTGTTAGGTTTGTGCCATACAATGACATGGTTAGCATGTAACGACAACTCACGGTTTAAAAACCAGCCAGGCATGCTGCCTACTTTGTGCCACCACTTACACTTTAAAACGCAACTCATGACTGGCTCCTTCATAGGTTGTGCAGCATGACATGCAAACCTGGACCACTGGGTTGTTTAGCTCCTAAACAACGGAGAAGTCTGGGTTCACATTTCGTGCTCCACAACCTATGAAGGAGCCGATCATGAGTTATGTGCTAAAGCGGAAGAGGCAGGTGTGCTGCAGGCAGTGTGCCCATGCATCCCCAACAACCCATCAATTTTAAACCAATGGGTTGTCATTATGTCCGAACAGTCCCATTCTATGCCAAAAATCTTATTTTATTTATTTATTTAGAACTTTTTTTGGCCAACTTTCAGGGCAGAGGCCCTCACAAGGTGGCTTACAACAATAAAATACATAAAACATTAAAAACAATAAAATATTAAAAGCAATAAAAACATGTTCACAACAAAAAAGCAATTTAAACAGTAAAAACTAGCAGGAACAAAATAGCAGCAATAACAGTATGCATCACGGGAAGTCCATGGTAAAATAAAATGTTTTTAAAGCCTTCTTGAAAGTCTGCAAGGATGATGCATAGAGGATCTCTGATGGTAGTTTGTTCCAGAGGTTTGGAGCCACCACAGAGAAGGCCCTCTCCTATGTGGAGACCCACCTAATTTCTTTCACTAGTGGACAGGTGAAAAGGGCCTCTCTAGTGCGGGCAGGCTGATATCATGATGTTAACCACAAAAAATCTTGTAGTTAACTTCTTGATAAATGAAACATGGAATATTTTGTGCAATATTTTTATTAAGGCAATCAGCATTTAATAATATCACATTAAGTATGGCAAGAAGCATGGCATAGGGATGGGAGTGAGAAAAACAGGATTTGGTTGTTTTGTTTTAAAGACATGTAGTTTCTCAAACTCATGCAAGATGGTAAAAAAACCTACTACTAAAAACTAGACAGCAACAAATTATATGTGTTGCTTGCTCTGTATCACTTACTTTATCAACTCCACAGTTTCAGAATACATAGGAAACGGGGACTTTGATTCCTGAGCATTTTTCTCCAATGCATTCCCACATTCAATGAATGACACCACAGCATCAAGGTAATACACAGCTTTCTCAAACCTGTCAGACTAAAGAAATATAAAATCTTTGAAAACCAACACAAGAATAAAAGGTAGTGTTACTAGTGTCAGAATAATAGTCTGGAAAGAATTATGCCAATTTAGGACCACAAGCAATGCCTCCCTCTAATAGACAATGGTTAAGAGTTTTCTTACCAACGCATCAGCATTATGCTTTAACTTTTTTGCCTCTAGCAAGTAGTGATCTGCTGAGTAAGTCCTGCAACATAAAATGAAAACTATGATATGGATAAACTGTTTTCAGAACAGTTTTCTAATCTTTTGATGTGCTCCCCATTTCAGTAGGTTTGTACTATATTGGGGTGGAGGGTGGGGTTAGAGAATGCAACAACAAACTGTTGTAACCTGAAGCACATGTGGACAGCTGTGTCTCAGTTGTCTCTAAAAATGTGAAAGCCCTTGCTACCGGCTCCTGGGTTGTTCAACCATGTCCTGGTATTACAAGCTATATGCTGTTCTGGCAGCATTTAGGATATGATGCAAGGAGACAGGGATGGCTCTATTCTTCCTCCTCCCCTAAAGAAAAAAACAGCTTCCATGCCTAGCAATGCTCTTTGCTCACCAATCGTGACCCGTCACAGTGTAGTGTTACCCACCATTGTTGCTTTGGCTTGGAGCCTACTCCCAAGAGTACTGGAGCAAGGGGATGAAAATTGCTTGGGGGTATAGTACCAGATTCTTTGGACTCCTGGCTGTGTACAGCAGAAGTATGGGTCTGAATTCCAAACCTACTCTATTAATTGACTGCTTTCACAGCATAACATGTTTGGACTTTGTTTTATAGTAATGGATGTGGATCAAATTGGGAGAGTGCAATTCCAAGACTGTTATAGAAGAGATTAAACTATCTTAAAAGGATGAGAAATCAAAAGATTGCAACCGTGATACCACGTTGCCATGTTTATGTATAAGCAATTCTCAGATCCAGATCCAGTGGATACAACTATGGCACCTGCTTGTTCAGTTTGCAATGGATACTTTTCATTTTGTACAGCTTGAGGATGTGGACAGTATCCTCAAAGAGGTGAGTCCTATCACTTGTGTGCTGGAACCTTGCTGGCTGGAACCTTGCAGCCGGAGGACAGACACTGGCTGACTGGGTAAGGGGTAGTGGTGATTCCGTGGAGGAAGCAACATTGAAACCTTTGTTTAAAAAAAGCAAAAACTCCACAAACCCCACTGTGTTGAACACAACCACTCTCCAATATTCCATTCTTGGGAAAGGTGCTGGAGCATGTGGTGGCTTCTCAGCTCCAGGAATTTCTGTATGAGATGGATTACCTAGATCCATTTCTATCTGGTTTCAGACCTGGCTATGGGAGAGAGACTGCTTTGGTTGTTTGGTAAATGATCTACGTTGCGAACTGGACAGAAGGAGTGTGTCCCTGTTAGTTCTGCTGGACCTTTGGGCAGCTTTCAATACCATGGTATCCTTCTGAGACATCTGTCTGAGATGAGACTGGGAAGCACACTTATATGGTCCTTCTTGGAGGGGCAATCTCAGAAGGTGGTGCTGAAGGATATCTCTTTGACACTGTGGCCTTTGGCCTGTGGTGTCTCTCAGGGTTCCATATTATCTCCCATGCTATTTCACATACGCATGAAACCACGGAGATTGTCCAGAGTTTTGGAATTTGGTGTCACCAGTATGCTGATGACACCCAACTCTATCTTTATCTCTTTCCACCTAAATTCAAGGAAGCTCTTCAGGTTTTAAATCAGTGCCTGATGTCAGTTATAGACTGGATAAGGGGAAACAAATGAAAGCTTAAGACAAGATGGAAGTGCCTCTGGTTAATTGAAAGGTAGATCAGACAATAGGGATTCAATCTGTGCTGGATGGGGTTACACTCCCCCGGAGACACAGGCTCCGGCAGTTTGGGTGTACCCTTGGACTCAGCCCTGAACCTAGATGCCCAGGTCTCAGCAGTGGCCTGGGCAGTGTTTACACAGCTGAGGCTAGTGCGCCAACTGCGCCCACTCCTACAGACATCTGATCTGGCCACGGCCACACATGCCTTCGTTACATCCCGTTTGGGCTACTGTAACATACTCCACTGACCTGATTTTGGGTAGAATTCAAAGTGCTGGTTATGACCTATAAAGCCCTATATGGCTTGGGACCAGGCTACCTGAAAGATCACCTTGTCCCATACTAGCCTGCCCAGTTCCTAAGATCTTCTGGAAAGGCCCTTCTTTTGAGACCACTGCTTTCAGAGACAAACTTGGGGCAACCTGAGAAAGGGCCTTTTCAGTGGTCACTCCAAGGCTACGGAGCTCCCTCTCAAGGGAGTTAGCTTTGCTTCCTCTCTCCTGTCCTTCCACTGCTGGCAGGTAAAGACTTCTTTATTTAAGAAGGCCTTTAGTCTGCAAGTGGGTTGGGTGCTATTTTTAATAATATTTTTCTGTAATTGTTATGTTTTTATTGTATTTTAATGTAGAGTTTTAATAAATTTTACTTAGCCTGTAAAGCCACCTCGAATGCCATTTTTGGTGGAAAGGTGTTTGTGGGGGTACAAAACAAACAAACAAACAAACAAACAAACAAACAAACAAACGCCAATGAATAGTGTATTTCAAAAACAACAACTCCTCAGCTCAGAGAAGACTGGTGGACTTGCAGGAACCATAGTACAAAGCAAACCATTCTTAAAATAGAACAAAGTCAATACCATGCTGTATTTTTTCCTGGCAACTGTAACTCATTCCAGCAGGGAAGACACAGGTACCCAAAGTACCATGGCAGAAAAATTAAACACAAACATCTAAAATGGGTTACACACAAATGTTAATATAAATATTTATCAGACATTAGTCCCAGCACACAGATCCCAGCCTGTTTTCTATCTTTGTTCTCACCTGTCATCAAATACTAGTTTTGCTCTTCGGGACTTCAAGCTATCTGCAGTTGTGGTGGAGGCAGAAGGGCAGTTTGAAGTAATATTTAAACCCTTTTCCTTGAAAGAAGACAGACCACAATTAGTTAAAATGTGGATTTTTGGCAAACAAATGCTCATTGCTCATGCTTCACTTTCTGAGTTTAGGCTGGTTAAATGCGACCCAGATGTGTACCATTATTCATGCTTACCACACATACAGCTTAACAGACACAGCTGTTGCCATACTGACACCAACTAATTCTAAATGCAAAGCAGGGGAGATATTTAATTAAGAACCAATTGTTATAGTTTGCATATAGTTAGGTAACAGTTTAATTTGTATCTTTTAATACTCATAGCTTTGTCTGGTTTCCATCTTCAGTGCTGTTCCAATCTATGCTGCAGCAGAACTATGAAGGGAAGATCAAATTACGGCCAGATGCCTGAGCAGAGGTTGAATATTGCCATTATATAACAGTAGAGTATAAGACCAAAGACATTTTTGTGTCCAGATTCACTGCAATCGTAAGCTAATGCTCAATGTTTTTAATTTTTGTAAACCGCCCAGAGAGCTTCGGCTATGGGCCGGTATATAAATGGAATAAAATAAATAAATAATAAAAGATCTAGGATGGCCAAAGTTCTTAACTCTAAGAATGACATCCCAAGCATCCATACCACTTGTCCTATTTCCCAACAGGTTTTACCTAATCACCACTATTTCATTCCCTGTCTACCCTGTTTGCCAAAAATCAAATCATTTTTTCATTTCCTCTGTTTGAAAGATACTACGACAAGAATTAACATGGGGACTAATACCGTGGTGTCATTTACCAACTGCTCGCTGAGAATTGTAGAGTTACTTTCTTCCTCCTGCATATATGTGCTATTTTCCCATCGGGCCTTCTTTCTATTCAACTTTTGTTTTCTTTCAGTCATGACCTGTATCTTATGGGCATTTAATCTGAAATAGTTTGAGGGCTTTGCAAAGCAGATAAACCATATTCCACTTCACCCATCACTGGCATGTCAGTATTTCAATACTGAAACTCGGTTGATTACGTAAATGTTTTAATGGCGAGAACATGGCAAGATTGTGCTTGTTACATTTATTCAAATCCAGCAGAACTCTGAGGGAATACTAATTACACTAATTAAAAATTGGTCCAGACATGACTCAATATAGGCTTAGAAAGAAGTGTGCCAAAACCAACAACGAACTACTAAAAACCAACTTCTGCCACATGTACGAACCCTTTGGAATTTTCCCCATGAAGGCACTGCATAGGCCAACTCTACTTGGCTCATAAAATCTAAGACTTTGAAAAGCTGCAGCTGCATTCCTTGGTTAAGTATTTAGCCACTTGCTTACTTTATAAGATCCTCCCATTGTTCTAGTTTCTACAATTGTCCATCGTTGTGCTCCAGGCATAAATAATTTTAGTTTTACTTACCTGTTCATCTACTCCTAATACTTTCCTATTAATCAAAGGCTATCCACTGATTAACAGAAAACCTCTTTTGCAGCATTATTATTATTATTATTATTATTATTATTATTATTATTATTATCATCATCATCATCATCATTTCATTACTATACCACCCTCTATTCGAAGCTCTCTGGGCAATCTGCAGCAATTCACGCAAAGAAAATTCACTTTTAACTTCAGGGAGCTACACAAATACTCCACAACTCTCCAACGTTATAAATGGCAGCTTGCCCCACCCCCTCACGTATAGCATGAGCATCTGCAGGGATGAAGGCTTGGTGTGTACAACTGTACATGCAAATTTATCCACGTGATCTGAAATACTGATGGTGCGCTGCTTCAGATCTTAAGGATGCATTTGTGTAAACATACATACATACATACATACATAAAAGAGGTGTACATGTGAAGACACTTGCTATGTAGGCACAGATATCAGGGAATGGGGAAAGACAGCAGGTGCAGCATCAAGGCTGAGACTAGTTGCTGCAGGCCTGCTTCTGTGTTTTATTCAACTCATGAGCATTTCTGAAAAGTGCTTACATCTTTGGTTTCGCATAAAGGAAAGACAAACAAAACGCTAAGAAAAACAAGGGGAAATCATGACTGAAGTTTAATCCTCTTACCTTTGCTTCCTTAATATTACTTGAGGTCTTCCCTTCGGCCTTCTTCTGTTTAGATGAGCTACTTTTACTGCTGCTACTCTCCTTATTACTGTTAGTACTTGATTTCAAGGAAGAAGACTGACTGATGGTTCTCTTCCGAGACCCATGCTCTTGCTTTGAATCTTTTTGGATGACTGGGGTTGTGGCTGGGGATGGGAGAAGGTCCTTCTCTTTAATAGCACTTTGTTTTGATGTCCTGCCCATCAAAAATAAAAGTTATTTCATTTGTAAGCTTATGTAAAGAAGATTTTTAATTCCCCTCCTGCACCTACAGCCAAGCAGACAGCTTGCTTTACTAAACTGCTATATTTCAACTTGAAAAGGAGAATAATTTTTGGCTCAAGAAGCATTTGCAAAAATAATCTCTCCAAGACTTAGAGTCTAAGTCATGCAGATTGAACAAAAGGTGGCAGATATAAACGCATAAAATTACGCTCTGGTAATGCAAAGGGAATCAAAGTGCCTCCACCCCATTTTTGGCCAATATCCCCCCTCCTCCCATTCCAAACTTTTCAGAATGGTCCCCTGAAAGAACCTGGGGATGGTAGAGAGAAGAAGGGACAGAAAAGTCCCCTTCTGCAAGCTTTTTTTCACTTGCAATTTTCAGGATCAAAACTATAGTTTGTAAGCCCTCAGTGAGCTGGTGGCCCATAGGCCCTCTTAAGCATTCTAAGAAGTTTGGCTGCAATTTCACCTGCTAGAATGTACCACACTTTGTTACACCTCTCTTTTTGATTTTGTACAACATATATAAATGCATATATTTATATGTAGCACTACATGTGTACTTCCTAGACAATTTCATTTCTGTGAAACCCGGTCTTCAATGTTTAGAATGAAAGAGAGTAGAACAAATAAATGGTAAAAGAGTGAAGTTATAGTGTTATTACCCTCTAAAAAATATAGTGATAATAAATTCTAGAATATACTTGCTATAATCTTGAAAGGCCCCCCCACCCCCCAAAAGCTACCTGCCCAGAATTCAACAACAGCCATTTAAATTCCCAAATGTTAAAGGTGTGGTGGGGCACCCGGCTCAGCTGCTTATTCAAGGAATACTGCTAGTAGCAAGTATACATTTTACTCCTGATTTTCCATTTAAACAAGTCCCAACTCCAACCCCTTGACTGGGAACTTTAAAAAAGCAGTTTGACGATTGTGTGTGGGGCACTGGATGTAATGAAAACTGGACAGTTAGGTTCATGTGGACATTTTACACCAAGTGCTTGAAAGCCGTGTGCCTCTGAACAAATCTCCGCTATGCATTTCAGATCTTGCATGGAATAGAAAGGCACTCACTCTCTATTACTCGAAGTCTTGTGTGCTGAAGAAGGCTTTTCTTCCAGTTTAGTTTTCTTGTTTTCGGTGCCTCGACTTTCTTCTGCATTCTAAAACAGAACAATCACAAGAGAACCATTGCACAAACTTGGATGATTCCACATTAAATAACTGCAGTGACATCTGTAGACCATCACAATGACTGAGCAAGCCACTTACATCATTAAGATCAGCGAGTAATAAAAGCATTTCCTGCAGAAATGGTATAAAATAGTTTTTGTCAGGAAGTTTTATTGGCACTAACAGAAGGCTGAAGTATATTGTATATGCCACAACCCTCCAGTACAAAGACTGAAATGTGGCTCAAATAGTTTCATGAATGCAAAAAATGTGACAGCTCAGTTTACTCCCAGTATAGATTGTCAAAACAGCAACTGGTCTTGTCATGCTGACATGAACACATAGATGGTCCCCACTAACACAGATGGAGTTCTATTTCTATTTACTGTGCTGGGAAATAAATATTTTAAAAGACATGAGCAAGTTTTTTTAGTTGTAAACTGCTCTTTATAATGCATGTGCTAAGCCATTCATAAGCACAGAAGCAGAAAAATGAAGCATGAAATTACTCTTTTTCCTGTGTTCATTAATATGGTACAAATATATTGTAAATCAGATAAGAAAACAGGTATGCCATGTAATTCAAATGAAATAAAGATAAATGGTTATAGTTTACAGTTCTGAGGTCAAGTCGACATGTAACACCAGAAGATGGGTGGTATGTCTATGAGTTATATAGAGTAGTGGCTCACAGTACAGTCCTTTGTGGACATTTGACTCGACCTGTCTGCATGTTGAGAAGGAAGCATAACATCTGTACAGCTGTGATCAGGATTCCAAATCATGTAAGAGTCTGTGTGAACAGCTGTATGAACGCAGGTTCCCTTTGGTAGATGTCATGTGAATGTTGGGGGTGGGAGAATTCTGGATAGGATTTATAATTACCTGTAATCCCAGAAGTTCAGATTTTGACTTAGCAATTAGCTCACTGCATAGCTTTAAACTCAGCCTCAACCCCCTCTCATGCAGTACAGGAACAATCATACTGACCCACCATACAGGATAGCTGTAAAGATTACTGGCATCGTTCCACAAATGTATTTATCACAGTCACCATGGCAACCCTCCCGGTTCTGGTGAGCATGCCTTCCCTGCTCTCTGATTTGAGTTAATGATCCAAGAGGTACTGTTAGGCTTTGAAATTTACCATTGTTTACATGATTAGCACATTTTCTAAAAGTGTGCAAATACAGAAAGACTGGAAAGCCACTATGAAGAACCTGAGGTAGCAGATATTCCAGACACACAAAAGGGAGGGCATGCTGGGCTCAACTTGATTTCTCTCTCTCTCAGGCTCAGGTCAGACAACACGTTTCTCAACTGTGGTTTTAGAACTCCACGGTGAAGTTGTTACACCACCATTGAGAAATGTGTTGTCTGGCGGGAAAACTCCATGCAACAGTGGAAGTTTTTTGGAAAACATTTCACACAGAATATCCACGCTGTGCAGAGGAGAGTTCCTGCACAATCGTTGTGTTGCATGTTGTGTGGCGGGCTCCATGGAGTTTTCCATTGTGTTGAGTTGACTTTTTCCACTGGCTACAGAGTTTCCTGGCAAGAGCGGTGACAGGAGGGAGTGCCGCTCTAGGACAGCCACCAGTATTTTTTTTGCAGCAATGGCTGATGGGATACCATCGGGAGGGCTGGGGGAGGAGGGTAGAGAATCTGTCAATCAAACATTGTGTTGAATTTTATTCAACTCCACAGTAGACCACAGTCACACAATGGTGGAGTTAGAACATTTCGTGTGGGGAGTACCCCCTAAAAACTCAACCGTTGAGTGGAGTTTTCACACTGCATTGACTAGCATGTTGCCTGAACTGAGCCTTGGTCTGCAAGGTGCTCCTGAGTTCAATGTGGTTTACTCCCAGGGAAGTGTGTATAGGATTGAAGTCTTTAAAAAATACAAAGAGGAGCTTTTTGTAAGTCTCCTAACAGTTGGAAGTTGGGAAGTGTTATAATTGGAATACAGCAATTTCCTCTCTCCTTTTTAATAGAGGCTTTTCCACATACATACATACATACATATTAAACAAAAGCTTCTGGGCCATTCAGAAAATCCAGAATGAAGGATCTTACTGTCCAGCTTCAAAACAAGCCAGGATATTCAACTATGGTTTAAAGCTGAAGATGGGACAAAATAGAAAACTATGGTGAAGTAGCAATTTCTTACTTCAATTGCTTCCACCATAAAAGAGCCACATGCAGAAGGATCCAGGTCCGAACCATGGCATCTCTAGGCAGAGCTGGAAAACCTCTCCAGTATCAGAGGCATTCAGCCGATATACACCAGTTGCTGGGGAACATGGGTGGGAGGGTGCTATTGAACCTATGTCCTACTTATGGGTTCCTGGTCAACAGCTGTTTGGCCACTGTGTGAACAGAATGCTGGACTAGATGGACCCTTGGTCTGATCCAGCATGGGTCTTCTTATGTTTGTTCCTGGGAGAGAACAAAGTAAGCTATGTCTGCTCCATTATACCTAGCAGTCTTCCAACCCTTACTGGGTTTTCCATCACAAATCATTTTGGCTCCTCAAGCGATATATATCTTAGGTATGAAGAACTAGCAAGAGGGAAAGTGGAAATGAACACAATCAACAGTTCACAGATTACTACAGTTTTGTACCAAATTCAGCTGAGCTATGTTAAATAAGCACCAACTGACTTGTTTAGTAGCAACTTAGCCACTGCACTTTTGTGGACTTACAAGTCTTACCTTAGGCCTGCAAAATTATCGACAAAGGAGGAATCACCAAAGAAACATTCAATCCAAGCTGACAAATGTGGCAAAAGCTCCGTGTCTGCCACATTTGTAAGAGTTGAAAAACTACTGTTTTGGCAGACATTTTAATTACTGTAAATTGGGTCTCTATTGGCATGATGCCACAAAGTTGCAAAGTCTATAATTCAAGAGAATTGCTAGATAACCCAAGCATATTTCCTTGCCAACATAGTACTATGAATAAAGATGTGAAAGCTTCGAATAAAAACCTGGAAAAAATTGGAGAACACCCATTTTTCCCTCCATGGACAATTTTTGGTTTTTTTTCTGAAAAACTGAAAAATTCAACCCCTTTGGATTATGATTTTTTTAAGACAATGTGATTATATATTGTTACCCATGTTTAATCCTCTCTGTAAGATTCCCAGCATAGTTATTTCTTCCATTCCTTATTACAATCATTGAGCAAATATATCTTTTACGGATAGACATTTAGGGGTACTCCAAGTCATGCTCAGTTTCCTGAGAATAAGAGAATGTGCATTTGGGTTTTGTTCTACAGACTCCTATGTTTGTACGCTTGTTCTGGTTAGATGCAGTCATGTAGTTCTAATCGAAAACCCACATGTGAAAAAACCCCCACTATACGTTGTCCCGCCACTGTCACCAGATGTGACAGAACAATATGTGGGTTACTCAACCCTATGTTTCTTTGCTTTTTTAAAAATTAAC
Organism: Anniella stebbinsi; assembly: GCA_029215795.1. Classification (NCBI taxonomy): domain Eukaryota; kingdom Metazoa; phylum Chordata; class Lepidosauria; order Squamata; family Anniellidae; genus Anniella; species Anniella stebbinsi. Next base: position 84,270,722 of record JARDYH010000005.1, on the reverse strand, counting down.
ATTGAGGCTTGGGTCTACAGAACTCACTGTTGATTAGGCCTCATCACTTGGGAATGCTGTGTCAGCTGTAAAATCTTTTAACTGCTGCCACTAGGATAAGCCCTCTCTACCTAAAAGCAACTCAGTAGCTTGTTTCCTATGGTGTAGGCATGGGACTGACGCTATCACCAGAGACGACCTTTCAAAATGAACAAAAAAACCAAGATGTTCATTAACGGAAATTATTTACAAAAGCAAGCAAAATGTCACTCTTGAAATAATAGGTTGAGATTGTTTAAGGTTCTTAAATTAAATATGACTGGTTACCACTCTTACACGGAGTCTTCCCAACTAAATTAAACTTCAATAGCTTTTAATTCAGATCAGATTTATCTAGGCTCCACTCTACAAACAGAAACTGGTTTAGGGATTTCCCTACACTTCCTTACAAACAGAAACAGACGCTGTACACCAGTCTTCCTCTGCCTCCAGTTGTTCCTGCTTCTTCTGGCTTCTAGGATGATCCAGATGTTTCAGAGACTACTTGCTGAAGTTTTTTCTTCTCAGACATAAAATAGCAATCCAAAATATGTTGGGTATAACTTAGTTGCTCATAAAATTATCATGTTTGTTACCTTAAATTTAAAAGTGCAGTGTATTCAGATAATCATTACAAATTTACTGAGCTTATTTTCAAATGTTTTTAAGTACAATGATAGTTTTATAAGCAAACCAAGTTATACATAGTGGGCCCGTTCAGACAACACCATTAACCCTGCTGGTTAAGGGTTTTTAGTTAAGCAGAATGGTTTATGGTGTCGTATGCAATGCATTTTCCTTAACCAGGTGCCCCTGCTAACCACATTAAGGTTGGCTTCACTAATCATATTATGCAGCAGGGTTAGCAGTACTAACTTTGGCTCAAGGTGTTGTGTGCGACACACCTGTAGTTAAGGGGCCAAAATCATAGAGCTAACAGTATGGAGTGGCTCTAATTGCCCAGGCCGCTCTAGCCTGCAGGCTCACTCGCTGCTCCTGATTGCAGCAGTGCTAGTACGGCCACGGCGACCACCATTTCACATCATCGGCCCCATTTTTCGGGCAATACATGCATTTACCAGGGCCACATACTGAATCTACTCCTTTTGTACATCCCAACGGCATGTCTTCAATATGACCCAGTCCTGATTCTTACCTCGGTGAACCGCCATTACCCCTAGACCAGTGCCGTTGCATGTCCTACCTTCCCGTCGTAGCAGCTGGATGATGCAGCTCTGGGGATCCTTCAAAATGGCTAACCACGGAGCAGCCATCCCTCCCAAAATGGTGGCGGGAGGTGATGGCACCGCTGCGCCTTCCATGTAAATAAATCTGATGGCAGAATTCCTGCCTGCTGAAAGGGTGGGGGATCAAATATTCTGAACAGCGAAAGGCGTTTGAGCCACAGAACACTGGAATCACCAGCTTCAAGGGCCACGTTATACAAGCAATGACTACTGACTGTAGAGATGGAAATAAAATAGCGGGCGCAACAGCCAGCTCTCTTAGCACAAGGACTGCTGGGATACAGGGCGGAACATTTGGAGGACTCAGATGCTCATCTAACTGGTTTGTGATTAGCATGTGGCTAAGGAAACCGGGAACTGGACAGGGTTAACGGTGTTGTGTGCGACCATTCCACTTGTGGTTAGAAGCATGGTTAAGTAGAGAAGCATGGTTAAGCTAACCACAGAGCCCTCAGTGTTGTCTGAACAGGCCCAGTATAACCTTAGGAGCATAAAGGCTGCTTTATGTTCCTAAAGCTCTCCCCAGTCTGGTGCCCTCCAGATGTTTTGGTCTACAATGCTCAGCATTCCTGACCATTGGCCATGCTGCCCAAGGATGCTAGGAACCGAAACATAAAATATGTGGAGGGTACCAGGTTGGGGGAGGCGATTTTAAGGCAAAAAAGTGACTTTAGATCTGTAAAGAAAACTAACCAAATAAGAACTGCTTATTTTTCTATTTTCCCCAACATTTCAGGTTTTTCCTCTGAACCTCCCCCCCAATTTCAAAATGTCCAGAAGTTTTACATTTCTAACTACGTACAAGAATTAAATCCTTTCAGTATGTATGGAAATCATATAAGGGGTGCTGCATGCCTTTTTTCACTGGGTGCTGCATGCCTTTTTTCACTATCTCTGAAGTTGGTTAGACTCCAACTTAGCATATGCATTATTGCCTAGTAGATGTCTTGTTCCATCAGATTAAATATAAAGTCAAACAATTACCAGCACACATTATGATCAGGCTACTGACTGAGCTACTATCGGCAACATTTATCACTAAGAACAGACCTTTTGCTTGCCTCAGGAGTATAATGGCAATATGAACTCAAATTCATCAATCCAATCATAATGAATTATAATGTCTTCTCTTTGCCTTATTTTAAATTCTCTTCACCTCAGTAAAGTCATTAAAACTTCCTCAGCTAAGTGCACATGGGCCTTGCCAAAATGAAGACTATTAAATCAGCTCTCAATATTTACCAATACAGCTGGTTAAAACTTGATTACATAGAGAGGCCCCCAGGTTTAAAGAATACTTCACTAACAGTCCATTTAGCTAAGACAAAAACTTCATACTGAAAACTGACCTGACATAACTTATGCTTCCTCTTGCCCTTGTTGGAACTTTTGTCAGAGGATGATTTCTGGGGCTCCCTCGGATGCTTCTCAGACACATTTTTCCTCTCAACTTTTGATGGGTCTGTGTCTTTGTAAGGCTTCCCTGGTATTCTGGTTAAGAGGGTCAAGTCAATCTTCACAATAAGGGGATACCTTTCATCAGGATCACTGAGCGGTGAAAGGAGTTCCTTCTCTTCCATAGGAGAGAACATTCTTTGCCGTGAAAAGCTGTCATCCTCCTCCATGGAGGGTTTAACAGGAGTCCTATTGCTCTCAGAATATTTGGGGGTTTGTGATGAAGGAGGCAGGCTCTCATTTTCATCAGAATCGGAGGTTGAGACATCCGTATCTACAAATTCCTTAGATTTCTGGGTGGGTTTGTTTGCAGCCTTGTTTTTCTTTTTGTCTGCTGTAGGCCGAGGGGAAGATTTGGGCTCCTTCTTTATGTTGGGCTTTCTGGAGCCTTTTGTGGCTGCCTTGTGTCTATTAGAGGGTATACTTGTTGCCATGTCCAATGGAGTTTCACTTTCTATTTTCAGACCCCCTCTGGGCTCTTCTACAGATGGTTTCTCGGCCTTTTTGGGCTGCTTTTTACCTACAGTCCTCCTTTGGGTCATGTTATCGCTCTGAGCAGGTGACTTTTGTCTACCACGACTACTCTCCGATCCTTTCTGACTGGCTTTTGAATCTCTCCCAGGAGTGGAGGAAATAGAATCTTTAGATCCACTCTGGTCTGCATATCCTCCCCCCGTGCTCTGATCTCTACCCTCTTTTTTGTAGCCTTGTGTTGATGGGATGTTACTGTCCACAGAAGAAGCTGGCGATACTTTATGTGGATTCACCTTGTTCAGCCAGTTGTCAAGCTGCCACTTATTAGTTGGAGGTGGCTCAGGCTAAAAGAAAGAAAAGGGAAAGTCTAAAATGGAAAAAAAGCTTTGCATTCCTTCCACTTTCTAGGTGGTTAATAAACTGCACCAAAGAATAAATAGGAATGTTTCATTACACCCTTGTAAATTTGGGGTTGGCCTTCCATTATGTTGCTCACTCTGCTACTGCTGCTACTGCTATTCTTATTATTATCATCATCGATTTATAAACGGCATACCATATCTAAAGATATATCTAAGCAATTTATAAAATCAAAAATTAAAGTACATCACAATAAATCTATTGAAGTATTGAGACAGCTGCCAGTTTTGAAGTATGTACCCTCTCTTGCCTACCCCTCATATAAAAAGGAAGGGGAAGGCTGCCACAAAGTGCTAGCTTTTCTTGACAAAGAATTGTAGCAGGAACAGTTTGCTACTTGTATGTTCACATGGGAGCAATAGCTGCTCACTTCAAGCAAAAAGATTAGCATTGAACTACATGGCTGGCTCAGTAATTATGAAACAAACAAGTGGGACTGGCAACAAAACATTGCAGTTTATCCCCACCTGCTAAGAGGAGTGTTCCTATTTAGGGCTCCGGGCAGCATGGAGTTGCTTTTTTGTGGTTTTCAGATCTCTGATGGCTTGCCAGGCCTGAACCTGAGCATTTTATTGCTATATGGTGAAGGGGATGTTCTGGAGAATGGGAAAGGGAAATGGTAGTATTTTTTTTATTTCTTCCTTCTGTTCATGGCAGACTTCCCTCTCGCTCAATTCTCTAGAATACCTATTTTAAGCTGTTAGGTTTGAGCAGGTTAATTCTCTGTACATTTTCCTCCAATTCACCAAACTGATCTCTAACTTTCTCTGTTTCAACTACAGACGTGATTGATTCACACAGTCTGCCCGACTTCTGATTCCTTTATAGCAGGGGTAGACAACCTAGTGCCCTCCAGATAGCTTGGACTACTACAACTCCCATAATTTCTTACTCTTGGTGATGCTAGCTGGGGCTGATAAGAGATGTACTACAAAACATCTGGAGGGCACCAGGTTGCCAGCCCCTACTTTAGACCTTTCCCCTACTCCTCCCTGAAGGCATTAGAGCTGCCCATAGAAAACAGTGGAAAACAGGATTTCAGCACAACTGTAATTGGCCAGCAGTTTCTGCTTCACCACCACCACCAAATGTAGTAGCATTCAATGAGAACCGAGAGGTTCTCTTTCCAGACAGATGAGCTACTGTAGAATTCTCTTATCTGAATGGATTCAACATTCCTCAGGACTCACAGGGCAGTTTGGCTTAGTTTTTCTAATTCCTTTTTCTTTTACTTGATAAATGTATATACTTCTACCTATCTAGTAAGTCCTCCGAGTACGTACAAATCATGACCTTATTTTTGGGTGGCCTCATTTTGCATCCAAACTGATAGGCAATCAATCAACTGTGTTTGCTATTAGAAGGAATGATATTGTGATTAGCTAGTTGGGGCTAGGCTTTTATGTGCATTATCAGATGTCTAAAATAACTATATTTCTCTGTTGGATGTCCCAAGTTACAAACCAAACAGCACACTCATGTAGATTGACTAGTGAACATTAGTATGTTTCATGTGTAGATAAACAGTTCAAGCTTCTAACATTCATAAGCTCTAAGTTTTATATGCCCCGTTTCCGTACATTATTGCTGCGCTATTAACATATCTGAGGAATATTAAGATCATAGACATTGGTATAACATTTATTGTATGAAAGAAACAAATCCTACCTCAGGAGATGCACTCTGTGATGGCTCATTAGCCTCACTGTCACTAGAACTACTTTCACTTTCAGAGTCTGAACCAGAACTGCTTTCAGATCCACTATGGCTGCTTGAGTCATCCCTAGAATTATCTGCCCCCTCACTTGTATGCTGGGAAGGGTCAGAGTTACTGAAGGAACAAAAAGGTACAACAAGGACTAAAATAAGTTATACAATCTTAAAAATATTACCCACACTATAAAGGCTAAATGCCCCAAATGTCTACTAATAAGAAAAATACTTTTCCTCCAACCTGTTGAAGACACATGATTATAGATGAAATCCTAATTGGGCCTTTCTTTAAATACAAACATTACATCTCAGAGGTTAAATGTACACCACTACCAGTTCAATACCATTGAATAATGCCAGATTATAAATGTATACCTACCTTCCAGGTGTACCTCTTGGCACAGTCTTATCAGAGTCCTGTAATTAAAAGAAAAGATCCAAACTAGCATCGTCATCTTTGTATAATGTATAAAACACTGATGAAGGGTATTGGAATAACAGATTTAACTGCATTTAATCCACATGAACATCCATCTAAAAAAATGAAAATTAAGAAATACAGTGCATAACTTGCCAGAGTTTACAAGCAAACAATGTGAGATCAATTAGCCATCCAAAGAAGGTTACAGTACTTCAAAAGACTTTTTGACAGGTTTTAGATATCAATTCATATGTCTTTCTTTTACAAATAAATATTTTCCCTACACCTTCAAAAAACTCAACTATTCTTCCTATGCTCTCATCACAGTATTTTTAGCACATATCTGAAACAGGTCCATTTGAAAGAACAATCCAAAGGGCTGGGTTTTAACCTTTAAAGCCCTAAATTGCTTGGAAATGGGTACTTAAAGGATAGCCTGCTTGAACATGCACAGAACTCCTTCAAAGATCTTGCTCTGTATTTTTCTTCCCACACTAACCACTAGCTGAATTAATGTTGATGATAGGGTATTTCCTGTTGGGGCACTCTTTCTTTGGATATCATTTCTGAGAGGTTCATCTGGCCCTATCTTTATTTTATTTTCACAACTAGGTCAAACCCTTATAGGTCCAAGCCTTTTAGCTTTGTTTTTATGTTGCCTGCTGCAATTTGTTCATTCTGTCCTGCTTTTTCAGTTGTGGTGCCCAAGATTTAGAATGGTCTCTGGAGAGATGTATGCATGGCCCCGTCACTGCCTGCTTTGAAGGAGATGTTATTTTGGCAGGCTGTTCTAGAAGAATGATTTTATTGTGAATTGTGCTGCTGTTTTAAAATTGTGCTAACTGCTTCTTAAATATAAATTTTAGTTCTTGTCTGTCTGTATTTTGTACTTTGCATTATGTTGTTTTGATTATGCTGTTAGCCCCATTGGCACAAAGGCAGGATAGACTAATAATAATAATAATAATAATATTAACCTGTTCACCATCACTGTCTTCGCTGCTGCTGATTTTCAAGTCATTTATCAGAACACTATGGGAAGAAGGAAAGAAACAGTTTTTTTCAATTTTTGACCATGAGATCCTAAGAAATTAACCTAATCTATGATGTTTCCATTAACCTCTCTCTGTCTCACAATGGAGTGATGCTCCATTGAATATGCAGACTGAAAGATCTGAAATGCTTATGTCACTACAAGGGAGACAGAGGGAAGTAAGACAATTAATATCCTGACCTTAAGGTGTGCTGTGAACAGCGAAAAGCAGATAGGATCAAATGCAAGAGCATTTATAGCAGGAAGCATCATGAGCTGATGTTGTACTAGTGGAACAAGGAGAACATGCAAGGCACTGCATCAGTGTGGCAACACCAGATGGTGCAACTGCACCAATTAATCTGAATCATGAAGGTCAGATTTAGGTGGAGATGGAACATACTGACCACTTTCAGATATCACTTTGGTCAATGATGGCTTAATATGCTTCGCATAGTTGTTTATTCTGGAAATAGTCCATGGAGCCCTGCCACACGCTGAAGCCAATAAGCTACTGTGTGTATCTTATTAAGCTACTGTGCCTAATCTGATCCATCCTCCCACCCCCTGTCCTGCTGCAGTCCTCTCACCCAAGCAGTGGCACTGTTTCAGCCACTCACTACATCACAGCACTGGCTACATGAAGAGAAAATCCCAGGTACACCAAAAAGAGGATAGTACAAATAAAACCTGGAGGGTTTGCAGGCTCGTGACCAAACTTTATAGGCTGCCTCCCGTAGTCAGGAGGCACCTGATGCCCCCTCCAAACCCTGCATAACTGTGTTCTTTAGCAATTGGGTTGGGGGCACTAAAAGAAGTTTTTCTTTTTTTTAATGTATAGACATGGTGCATTACTGCTATGTTGTAGAGCCACTGCTTCTCAGTTTCCATTACAGAGAGTTGCTTGGCAGTAAACTGAACTACTCTTGACGTGCTACTCTCTAGGCAAGACAATTAAGCCACTGTGCCTGGCAGGCAACACGATAACCCATGGTGGGTCATCTGCAGTTTGTGGCTTACCACAGAGGGTTATTCCAGGGAAATAAGCCGGCATGGGTTAAAATAAATTCCATCAGATTACATGATAACCCACTATGGGTTAAATAATCCTTGATGGATTATCATGTCATTTGAATCCAGTCAATGTGGGCTGGATATAGGAGTAGCAGCATCCTGCAGAATCCAATACAATTCAGTTACCACATAAGGATATTATCCTGAAAATGCAAACAGCAAGTTCAAAGGCCCATACCACATAGTAGACAACATGGGCAAACATAGTATGAAGAAATTATATCCTATACCCTCGAGATTAGGTACTGCCACAGACCAAATCGAAAAGGATAGAGGACAGGGATCAGACAGTAACTGGGGAAAATGTTGAACATAGGGCTCATGCAAAAAATGTTATTCCATCAGATTGTAATTTGACAATTGGCATGCACCAGTGCAGCTGATGATGAAGCACCCATCAGGGTCCCAACTGAATAAAAACAGAAGAGGCTGCAGAAATTATGTCACAAATAGTAGCCATTTTTATGATTACTATTTGCTTAAGAATCATTACAATGTTTTTAACAGCATTTAATCAATACTTAAATTTTGTAAGCTTTACTATGGAAGCTCCAATTTTAATATGAAACCTCTGGGGTTTGAATTAACATTGTACATACAACCAAATATGAATAAAATACTTGTATTTTAAATTAAGTATTTAAGAGCAATACTTGACAACACTGTAACAAACACAGCATCTTACTCTGTCTTGTTCGATTCACATCTGGAACAAAAAAAGAAATAGGGTTAAAATTCTTCAACCTAACATGTAGTTTTGCAGTAGAAACTAAACTAAGTTGTTTCATAATGACCCAGTTCGCATGATCACTAGTGCCCACCATGGCTTGTTTAATAATTTTTTTAATATTCAAGCTGCAGCTGTAGCTTGTCATGTCATGTGAACCCAGGCAGTGTGTTAAGCAACCCTCGTATAACCCTAGAACAGACCATAGGTTCGGACCACAACCCCCGCCACCTTAGTTCAGACATGACAAGCCTTGACTTGAATATTTAAAATGGCCGCACAAAAAAAAGTATTCAAAATTAAGTGCACCTGGGTTCAGCAAGTTCATGTAACAGTGACAGTCTTATGAATTAAGTAACTGAGAAGTACCATGTCTTGGTCCCATATTGAGTTATTAACCTGAACTGGAATTATCAGTTTCCCCTTAAACATGCATTGAACATGAAGCAATTAAAAGTGAAGTGACATACTATGCAACTATGCAGATTCTTTGAAACAGTTACATCTCTATAAGTTGATATGGCCTTTCTAGCATACATGAAACTTCACAATTATTTTTATAAATTTTGCAAAGAAACATATAAATCACACTTACGATTTAGACTGGTGGCCATTAGATGCTTTTGATGAAGGATTGAATCTTTCTGAAGAGTCAGAGAGAGAAAATAACAACTTAAAATTAAATTATAAAAAACATATAAGCTATCCAAGGTGAAACATTTGGAGGCAACGATGGCTTTCATGGAGACTTGCAACATGGAGCTAATCCATCACATTAGCTCAGACACAAAATGAGTAGATAATGTATAGTGCAATCCTGTTAATGTACCTGAACCATGATTTTTTTTTAAAGCTGATTAAGAGAACCAGGGCTGAATGACTAAAAACAAAATCAATTATAAAATTCAGAGAGCGGGAAGTGATGCAATAGTCTTTTTTTTTTAGTATTCAAGTGTAAATGAATTCTTCTCTTAATGTATGTTAAAACTCTGTCTCAGACAAACAGGTGCTGTTTCTTATCTCATACAACTACTTATTGCATTTAGCTGGTAATGCTATTTTTTTTCTAACAGAGTCTTCATTATCAGCTCTGTTTTACATTGGCTGAGAAACCAGCTTTTCCTTACTAAAGTCTAAAGAAAAACGAAGCATTTCGAAGTATCTCATCCCAGTATGTTGCTCAAAATTGAAACATTAGATGCTTTTGATATTAAGAATCAAACTTAGCGACTAAAGAAGCTGGTCTTAAGCTTCATTTCTCTCTCAGCAGGAGAATATTTACACTTATTTATGCCATTGCACTGGGTGGGATTGTGTCATTCATGGATATTTAGTGGGGAAGGGGAAGTGTTGTCATCTTCAACTCATAATTCTCTCACGTTTTCTTTCCACTTCTTCCATCTTTTCCCTTAATGCAAAAAGCCCGTTAAGGAGAAAAAGATGTAATAGCTGCACAATGCCTTCTCATTGCTAGTGTCAGGGGCCCTCCATCTGGAAGCACCCACAGTCTACAAATAACCATTTCTGCTTTTACTACTTAATCAGGTTTAATGAAGTTAAAAAAGACATAGTTTGATGTTGCAAATTAAATGAAGCAAGTCCTATTTCATTTATGGTAAGTATACTACTGATTGTAGTTATCCTTTTGGGAAAAGCCAATTTTTAAAGAACAGCTTTTGTTTAAAGACTGGAAGCATGCCGAGGGCAGAGAACTTGGCAGTCTCACACAAATTTCTGACACAGGCAGTGCCTGCTTTGAATTATGCCCCAATAAGGAAAACACAAGTAGTCTAGAAGTGAAATTGTTCTGTTACTTATCTTTCTTACCTACAGAGATTACAGGATGCATTAAACAATTTGATTTCCATAATTCTCACGAAGAGCTGTCACGTTCAAATATATAACAAGAGTTTCTCAATAAATGCTAGAGCAGATAGAAAACTCTAAGGGGAATAACCAAACACCATGCACTTCACTAAATGTTTTCAAATCATGTATTAGTAATAAGTGCAAGAAAAAGGTTATATACAGATAAAATAAGAATACATGAACGATATGATTTAGGTCTTTAATTTCCCAAGCAGCCAAATAAGTTACTACTAAACATTTACTTGGAGAAAGCACAGCATTCCAAAGGGTTTTGAATGTAAAAAAGCAACAGATAAATAATTCAGTACATAAATTAAACACATACTTACTTTGTTCACCAGTACCAAAATTAGACTGCTGAGTTTCCTGTAAGAACATAAAAAGTTACCTATCTGTTTAACAGAGAGTACTGAAAAAAGAAACTCTTTAGACATGCTTTTCTTTGATCATTTAATTTTTTAGAAAAGTTCATACCTAGAAATAATGACTCCCTTTAAACGTTAAAGTGTCATGCAAACCGATCCAGATCTTCCCCAAACTCCATAACCAAGAAGATCCTTAAAACCTACCTTCAGTTTCCAATAATTAAGGGTGTTGCTTACATGGTAGATTCTCTTACCCAAATGATTTCACAAACTCACATCTTGGTATCCCTTAATGTATATTTAAGTGCAGTGAGTGGATGTGTGAATAACATTCGGTTCAGTCCAAATAAAAAGTAGCAACAGTGGATGGTTGGAAAGAGGACAGGATTGCATTCTCTAAAACATCAGATTGGCAGGATCTGGTTTTACTTCTAGATTTTCAGATGACAACTGGGACCCAGGGTGCCTTTGGACAGTTTTGGGCAGTACACCAACTACATCTGCTACTGGAAGCCAGAGACTTAATCATTGTCATCCATGTCTTAGTGATCTCAAGATTAGATTATAATAAACTCTACATGGGGATACCCATGAAGTTGTTTTAGAAATTACGACTAGTGCAGACCAAAGCCACCCAATTAATGTCGGTTTGAAATTACAACACCCTTTCCTCATACAAAGGTACAACTACTATGGTAATTGGTCATGGTGAACACACCAAACAGAAGTAACACTACTAGTTCAATCAGTGTTATGACTTCTATCAGAAAGTTCTCACATATGCGACTTCTGCTCCTGTCTGTCTATTGGCTAGATAGTATTGTAAAACTCTTGCCCAAACACTTTATTATTTATTTCATTTTGTGAACTTATTCATAGGAAATTGTATCCCAGACTTTTTGATTCAAGAAAGAGAAACTAAAAGAAGTTTCATTTGGAAGACCTGGGAGTTGTTACAATATAAGAGTTAAAATATTTTCCTTAACCATAAATGAAAACTGCCAACTTTGTACTAAAGTTAAATTTTACTAGGTGTATTGCTGGCAGGATTATTTTTAAATCAGCAAAATTACAAGAAGAAACATTCATAAGAATCAAAGGAGATAATGTTGGGATTTGTGGGTGTAACCCTAGGGTCCCTGAAGAATGTCCCAGGGAGTATAGGATTTTTCAGATTCCTCCTCCCAGAGCCACAGACACTGCTATGAGTTTGGAAGGGGGGGCATAAAGATCTGATCCCTTCCCCCACTCCTTTGCAGCAGCAGTGGAAAGAACTACTTTCCACAGTTGCAAAAGATGACCTCATAGAAGTCAAAAGGGGGGGTGCTCGTGGGCTGGGTGGGGAGGGGAAAGGAAAGGAGAGAAGAAGTCTGGATACACATAATCTTATGGCCTCTCTAGCCACGCCCCTGCTTCTAGCAGCACAAATCCTCTAGAGATAGGCACAGAGGCCTGTCTAGAGGGAAGTGTAAACAAAGGAGGACAGAGAGGTGAAAATTGCCTCTGTTGGTCCTCCTGCTCTGCTGGCAGGAGCCTGGCATGACATAGGATACTCAGAAGCCTCCGAGATAGAAGGCTTCCTTCTAACAGGTGGTAACCCTAAAGGGCTGCTCCTTTAAATTCTCAATTCACTGCAAAGCAGCAAACCATGTGCATCAGCCTACAACTAGGCTAGCATTACAAGTAAGTCCAGAAAAGGTACTACCCTTTTAAAAAAATTGCATTAGCCTGCTATCACACACACACCTATGTTAACCATTTATACTAAATCGATGGCATGAAAGATAAAAGCATTAAAAGCATCATCTCTTCCAGATTACAAAAGCGTCTGTACTCTTACTTGCCATAATCATGTGGCTATTTATAAACCCGAATTAGGCAACTAACATACTGTGTGCTAATGCTTGATTATATGGACCCTATAAAAATACAGGACTTTCTCATAAGCCCTGCATCAAGAACACTATGAAGGGTGTGATATAAGTTGAGAAATCTTAGCTACTGCCATTGGTAGCCACGTACGATGACTTTGGGAAATCCACTACTGCTGGTACTTCATATAGCTACCTCAAAACTTGGTTAGGTAACAAAGCTCCTTAAGGGGTAACAAATGCTAAGTAAATGAAATAAATATATATAATAGTTTTATATAATCCATAAATCTTTGCCCAAGGCTGAAGGCAACCAGAAACAGAACTGCCAAGAAATGCAACTCTTATCATGTTTTTTCTCTAGGGATAAGTTAGAACATGATATTGAAGGAATATACCAAAATGAGCATGCTATACTCTCTTGATGAGTTGTTAAAAAGCCTTATGAAGTTGAGTAAAGGAAATTACAAGGTTTCCCCCCCAAACAGAAGATGATGCCTCTTAAATGGAGAAGTATACACTATAATAAAAAAATCCCATTTGAATTGAATAAAAATGACAATAAATGTTATAAGCAAAGTTTAAAAAAACAGTTCATACATTATAGCAGGGGTGGGCAACTTCTCTTACGTCAAGGGCCAGACAGCATGTGGATTGGGTAGCCGTAGTCCACACAAACATATCTCCTCCAAATCATACTGGAGACTGTTGGAGTAGAGGAGGCTTTAACTGCCCTCCCCCCATCTCAGCAATATTGAAGTGAAAGACTCCCCCTATTGTAGTGATGCTGCTGAAGATTGCTGTTGGGGGAAGAGGCTATAACTTCACCTATTGCAGTGGTTCTCCATGGAAAAAGAGCACACCGAGATGATTCCTCCCACACCCTCTTTCCCTGCAGCACTGTTCTGATGCCAGCTAACCAACCAGCTGCTTGGTGGGCTGGCAGGAACACTATTCTCAGGGAAATACAGCACTTCGGGATCACTCATTGCATGTCCTCTTTTTCTACATGTCCTTTCCTTGCATGTCCTCTTTCAGGCTCATGCCAGCCTGCCAACAATGACTGGACAATGCTTTTGACAGCAGCAGAAGGGAACACGGAGGGCCGCACGCTGTCCGCAGAGCGCCTGCTGCCCACCCCCGCACTACAGACGGGCTATAAAACACTCAGAAACCTTTAGAACTCCTGCCCAATATTAGCATCCTTTAGGCAGTTGTAAGTTTCCTACAATACAAACAGGGACTGCTGATAGGGCAGGCGTGAGCAATGTGTGGCCCTCCTGATGTTGTTGGCCTGCAACCCCATCGTCTATGCCAGCAAGCTTGATGGGAGTTGCAGCCCACAACATCTGGAGGGCCGTAAGTTGTTTGTTTTTTTAAAAAATATTTTTATACAATAACATAAGAAAAGGAAACATAAACACATCACAATGGTGGCCGTAAGTTGTCCACCATTGCGATAGGGTATTAGTAAGAGACAAAAGTTACCAAAAAGAGGGGAAAACCTTGCTGAAGCTTCCTAATAGGAAAAGAATTTGAACAATTCATATGATCTAATGTTCTGAATGCATGAAACAAAACAAAATAAAGGCAACAACTAGAAAACCAAGCAAGTTAAAGTGCTAAAAAGCACACAACGGATGTATTACTACCCTTAAATATGTATCCCAAAATCATGTATACATCTAGTTACAATCCTATGAATCACACTTGGGATCCAAACATATAATGCTTGAAAGCTAATGGGCATTATAATCCTAGACAAGATCCAGCATCTCTTAAGAGCTAGGAGACATTATGCCCTAGTATGGGATCCAAAAACTGAATGCATGAAAAACATGTTGGTTAGAAAGAATATGGAAATTTGTTCTAGATTAGACTTCAGATTAAAGAACCAAACAGGCTAAATTGAAAAGGCAAGCAGGATTGAGAAGGAGGGGAGCTAGAACAAAAGTTTTAAGAGGACACAATAAGATGGTGCTTATAGAAATGGGGAGTGCACAATGTTGAAATAATTATGATCATACTATGAAAATCATGAACCATACACAGTGCTTTCTAATTGTAGAATCATTCAACTTCTGACTACAGTCATGTTAATGTTTGTGCTTTTCACTGACCTTTGTTGGAAATGGAAACTTTGAAGGTTCAGTTTTGCAAGGTGTGTGAATAGCAGTCAATGGAGGTGGCCAAATATGGGTCATCTCCTGTTGTGGATTCAAACCAAAGATATGCAACACCATTATACTTCCATTTCAGTGCAAACCAGAAAGCAAAGCTTAAAATATTTAAATTTAAATATTGCAAATATTTGCATTACTACAAAGTTATTAATGACTGATCAACAGCACTGTAGTTCTGAGAATTAAAAAATAACTGATAGCCCTGTGAACTGGAGAAAGCCAAACAACTATAAAGCCATATATTTAGGGCTCCGTCCAACGTTATGTGACTGGACATCCGTCCGTGCAACTTGGGTTTCCCTCCCTGCTCTCACCCCTGCAGTCCCTGTGTGCCCCCCCCCAAATCTGCTCCAGAGGTTACCTCAACCATCCAGAGCAGATTTGGCAGGTATGAAGGGGGCTGTAGAGGGGAAGGGGAATCCATTTTTCCAGTAGTATAGATTCTGTTGCCAGACAGACATAACTGGGAACAATCTCTGAGTCTTAAAGGAACCTGCTATATGTACTACCCAAAATGATTTAGCCTTTAAAGAGGAGGCAACAGGAGTGAAGGATGGGGAAGAGAGTTATAAATTTTAATTTACTTTCTGAATTGTAATTCTGAAAAACACATTGAATTGACTCCATATTAACCATGAAATCTATTTCTCTCTGTCATCTGAGTTAGGTAAGGCTGTGCAGGTGCTGAACCTGTGTCTGGATTCATTAATTAGCCAGATGATGAGCAATAAATTGAAGCTGAATTGTGACGAGTTGGAGGCTTGAGTGGTTCCCACGTCTGGGAAATGGTTTACAGCCTTTTCTAGATGGGGCTGAACTTCAACTGAAAGAGCAGGCATGTAACTTGGGGTACTCCTTGTTCCATCATTGCCCTTAATGCCCAGGTGGCATGGAGTGCCCTTTAGCAGATTTAGCTGATTTTCCAGCTACAAACATTTCAGGCAAGGGATAACCTGGTCACAGTGAGCCATGCTCTGGAAAACTCCTGATTGGACTATGCTAATGGATACATGGGGCAGACCTTAGAGATGACCTGGGAGCTTCAATCAGTGCAGAATACAGCTGGCAAAATTCAACTGGTGTTGCAAGGTAGAATCATAATACTCCTATTTTGAAGGAGATACACTGGCTGCCTGGTTTGCATCCAATCCCAATTCAAGATGCTGGTACTGGGACCCAAATATCTGAAGGAACATTTCTCTGTATATCCATCTTCCTATTCTTAAGATCTTCATTTGAAGCTCTTCTCCATGTTCCCTCCTTAGGGGAAATACATTATATAAAAATATGTGAGAGAGCCTTTCCTGTTGTAGTGCCCTGATTGTGGAATATCTCCATAAAGCTACGACTAGTGCCAACATTACAATCTTTCTAACACTAGGTAAAAACTAATGCAAAAACTATTTGCCCAGCCATTTGAAGTTTGTTATGATTCGCCTGCTCTATTATTTTAACTGCCTTGGAATTGTTTTACTAGAGGTTTTGTTTTATTTGTCTTTGTATTCTTTAATTTGGCATTATTAATTTTAGTGATGTCCATTATACACTGCCCTGGTGGATTACATTTATTGAGAGGACAGGGGGAGTGCAATCCTGTTAATTCTACTCAACCTCTCATCAGCATTTGATACCACTGACCACGGTATCCTCCTAGAAATTCCTCCATGGGATGAACACTGAAGACACTGTGTTACAGTGGTTCAAGCTCTACCCGCGGGGCTGATTTCAGAGAGTAATATTGGGTGACTATTCCTTGGCCCTCTTGGCAATTAAGCTATGGGCTTCCGCAGGGTACCATCTTGTCCCCAATGTTGTTTAACATCTATATGAAGGTGTGGGAGCGGTCATTAGGGGATTTGGAGCCAAGTGTCATTAATCTGGATCAATGCCTAGACTCAGTAATGAGCTGGCTGAGGGCCAATAAACTGAAGCTGAATCCTAGCAAGACGGAAGCCCTGTGAATGAGTGGTTCCGGGAGATAAGCTCATTGCCTGTTCTGGATGGGGTTGCATTCCCTTTGAAAGAGCAGGTTCATAGTCTGGGTACTTGTAGATCCTTCACTGTCGGTGGAGGCCCGTGCTTTGGACTGTTTTTTACCAGCATCAGCTGGTTCGCCAGATACAGCCTGTCCTGGACAGGGATAGTTTAGCCACAGGTGCTAGTAACCTCAAGACTGGATTACTATGTGGGGCTGCCCTTCAGGCTGCTCTGGAAGCTGGAGCTAGTGCAGAATGCAGCAGCTTGGCTGTTGTCGGGAGCTGCCCCTTTTCAGCATGCAACTCCTTTGCTGATGGAACCGCACTTGCTGCCTATTAGCTACCGGGCCAGGTCATCAGAGGGCATTCTCTTGGTGGCTTCACATGGAGCTATGGCTCGACTGGAGTCCACCTAGAGAAGAGACTTCAGTGTGGTGGCTTTGCAGGTAGGCAGGCACCAACATAGTACCATTTCTGCGCCTCCTGAAAACATCTTTATTTCAGTGATCAACCATAGTGTTATCAGAATTCTGTTTCCTTTTAAGAATAATTATTATATTAATATGGTGTTTTATTCTTTTATGCTATTTTGTATCTCTTATTGCTCACTGCTCCAGAATCTGTCTAGATAGAGAGTGGTATACAACTGTTGTAAATAAATAAATAGATAAATATAATATTTTAAATAATAAACAAAATTCAACTGACAGGACACCTCCCTTTCCCCTGTAGACTCCCCAAAAAGCCCCTGAAAAGGGTCAGGAGACCCTCCAGAACAACATGAGACCTGGTGTTGGGGTCTGAAGGGGGAAGGGAGTATTGCCCCCAGATTCCTCTTGCAGGAAACCTCTACTGGCTCTTGGTCCCTTCCACAAATGGAAGGCCAAGTCTGGATCCAACCTAACAAAATAAAGCTATTAAAAAGTAATAGACCCACTTAAATAAAATTAGTTGTGACTTACTTGTCCCATTGCCTTCAATAGGTCTACTGTAAACACGAGAGTCTGGATGAAACCTATTATTTATATGTACACCACTACCAAAATTATTTCAATGCCTAAATAAAATCCAAATTCTTTAATCCATTGGAAAACAAATTCTTTGATCCATCAGTTTCACTGCTAACTAACTTAATAAATGGATATGCTTTTCGTACATGAGAATTCATATAGGGAATGATACAGAATCATTTCTCTGCCTGTGGAAAGACATGGCTGGACTTCCACATCCTCTCTTCCCTGCTATTCACCTTCCAAATCTCCTCTGGAGGGTTGGGGAGCCCTGTGGAGGCGATCTGAAGGGCATGTAGGAGGCTGTAGAATGGAGCAGAGGTCACGGAAGTCCCATTCTGCCAGTGGTATCCTTCCATGGATGGAGGAGTAATTCTGGATCCAACCCATTAAATTATAAGAACTGTATTAGGGTAATTTATTCTGAATAAATTAAGTAACATTCTCCAAACACTTAATCAAGAAAATCCTAAAACCCAGAATAGGAGTACAACTTACTTTTAGAATTTCATCCACACTGCTCATGTCGCCAGATGCTGATGCCTACAAATCAATGTTCAGAATTTAATTGGCTTATTTGAATTTCAATGTCACCTTATATGTAGTTCAAATTCAGGAGTTTCCATTCAAAGCTAGTATCCAAAAGGAACAGATCCATAAAAGTACAAGGAACAGACAGACTTAGATGTATTAAAACAATCTTAGAATTGCAGTTTTTATATTGAAAACGAAAAATCTACTCTATGACCACCCCCTTTTAATGAACTGTTAACATGCTTCCTTTTTTAATCTCTCAATCAATATCCTTTGAATATATATGCAACTTGAACTATTACCTAATTTTTAAATCCTGGAGACAAAACAGTAATCTAAGCAATAATTTTAATGATGTTGTTTCATGGATTGAAGTGTACTAAAAATACTTTCGTGGAACCCAGTTTTCATATCCATTTTTTTTTACCCCTAAGATCCAAGAAGAGAAAATCCTAGATTGATGAAGAATTAGTCCTTCATTTAAAACTATAAATTCATTTAATTAAACAAATATGCAAATATGTTTCATGTTTGAAATCAAATATTGTATTATCACTTAATTTTATCCCACAGTGCAACAAACTGGAAAATAATGCCACCAGTTCTTGTGACATGATGCAACACAGGCTCAAGTTATAGTTTTGATTTCCTTTGTCACATATGGTACAAGTTCTCACTTTTTCTTCTTAAACAGAGAGAGTTAGATCCACAGCTTGCTTCCGTCAGCAGAAGCATCCACTCAGAACGCTCCTGTCAGCAGAAATTCCCCTCTCCCCACTGCAGTTCGTAGCACTACCATCCATATTATTCTTGAGGGTCTCCCAACTCTCTGGTACAGATTTTCTGGGGGAATAGAAGGCTACAAGTGGAAAATCAATGCAAATTGCCCCGCCTCCCATTCTTCCAGTGGGATTCCTTCACTGGATCAAAAGCCTTTTGCGGATGGAAAGAGCCCATACATTCACAGGAGAAAAAGTCTAGATCAAGGGTGGAAAATCTCTTTCAGCAGCCTAAGGGCCAGATTCAATTTCAAATAAGCTTTTCGGGGGCAAGGGCATTCCAGTTGTGGGTGGGGCCAAAGGCAAAATTGGTGGGGACAAAAATATTTTTAAAAACCTGCCTACTATAGCTTAAAGCTCTTACTGCCGGTAACTAAGCTTTAGGAGAGACATTTGAACCTTTTAGAATGGAAAAAAACTGCACAAAAACTGGGTAACTACCAAGTCACTGGTGGTTGGGGAGAATGGGCTAAGGAAAGGAAGCGTGGCCATCTAGGAAACCCCCAGACGGCTGGATTTGGCCTCCAGGCCTGAGGTTCTCCATGCCTGGTCTACATGCAATCTAGACTAGGATGCAGATAAGACTGTTGTATGTTTGTTATCGAACTGTTATTACACATGAATGTTTAGCCCCACTTTGAGACTGACATCAGGAGATGTCAGGCCTGATGAACACCTTTCAACATTATTGGTGCTAAATGCCCGATAATGATCAACATGGCAGACCAGAAGGTTATAAATCCATCAACTGTCAAAGAAGCATATCTAAGCAGAGGAGATTGAAGTTTGTCATTTGTAAAATGAAAGCATTTATTCTTGTATTTTAATTGGATATGCTTCCTAAACTCAAATTTAAACAGAAGAATTTTTCTACTTAGTCTCCTTCATCTATCGAATAACCCAATTTTATTTTCAGGGAACAATGAGCACATAATCCATCTTCTCCACTCCATAAGTATTTTAAACACATACACGCAACTTACATCAAGTGGCTGAGAAGGAATTTTCAGCTTTGTTAGATGTGCTTTGTTGCTACTAGGCTTCAGCTCATTCATATTGTTGCTGTGAGCCTGGCTACTGTAGTGTTCAGAAGAAAGCTTTGGTTCCATGGACTCCTGACCATCCATAGGCCTTACGTAGGCAGTAGGCTTCTGCAACATTGTATTAGACTTTGACATAAGCGACGGAGGGAAAGACTGGCTACCACTAGAAAATGAAGTTACACGGGAAGGAGAGTCCCAGGTGGCATCAGGGTCTCGGGGAGATTTGGAGCGCTGATGTTCCTTGCTGTGATGATCATTTCCATGAGATCTGGAATGGCTGGGGTTCAGAGAAGAAACAGCAGATGGTTTTCCAGGGCTGGAAGAACGGGACTTTGAGTGTTCTGATCCATGCTGTGTTTTTTTGCGGCTACTGCTACTCCCGCTACTGCTGTATGAGTCACGATCATGCCTCTGCCCACTATTGCTAGTGCTAGTGCCACTGTTGCGCTGGCCACCATGTCCGCTCTGTAAACCTGAGGACCGTTTCTGTGATTGGGAAGAAGTGCTAGGCGCTGGACCTACAGGCGTCCATTTGCTGCTCTGATGAGAGCCAGTACTGTGCCTTTGATCACCAAAGAAACTTTGGTTTGATTTTTCATCTGGTACTGTTGGTTTGGGAATTCCAACAGGCTTCGGGAGGGACCGATCACCTATAAGATCGTTCATTTCATCATAATTTCCAAGCATGCTTTGGATACGGCTAGACAATTTATCTTCTTTGCTGGTCTGTATGAGTAATAAAAACATGATGCAAAAAAATTGTAAATATACTACATATCCACCAGTTATTATACAATTTAACATTTAAGTCAGCTGGTCGTCCTGAATGACAACACATATTTGCTAATTACCTACATGTTTTCAACCACCTACTGAAATATCAGCCATGTTTTATTTTGCACCTAATGGACGGTTAATTTGGAAACCACTCTCAATACACCCGAAGAGTGAAGTATAATCATTACACAAGGTTAACTAATGGTAATTAAAATGCTTACAACAGAAAACAGAGCTGTACACTTTAATTGATTAAATGGTACCAATTCATTAAATTTTAATCATCAATGAACTAGTGGGGCTAACAAAGTAAGCTCTGGAACTTGGATCATTTGAAAAAAGAGCCATAAGAAGGCCTCATATTTCACAGCTCCCTCTGCCATGCATATTACTGAAATTAATACCAATTATATCTTTTACTATCTTGAAAGTATATTTCTGAAATAATTTTATTTCAAGTATGTTCCACATTCCTAAATATCATAATGAAAGCCTAAATTCCAGCAGATTACAGATAGGGACATGGGATGAGATTATTTAATTTTTTATTTAGATTTTTGTACTGCCCAGTAGCCAAAACGCTTTGGCAGCAGCCTTTCAACCCCTGCTAAAAGACCACCTCAATCTTGGTCCTCCCTCAACTGTCACCAGCAGGCTTAAGCAGAAGGATATGAGATGGGAAGCAGAATCATTCCTCGAGCCCTGCTGAAAGTTTACTTTTTATATTGTAAGCCTGCAGGTAGGGGCTGACTTTTTTTTTTTTATTGACTGTACGTAAGTTGCTTCGGGAGCCTTTCTGGCTGAGGGAGGATTGGGGTAAAAATGTGTTAAATAAATAAATAAATAATAATACCAAGACCGACATAGGTATTCCAACGTATTCAACCCTGACTGTCAGCCAGCAGAAATGTTTTCCCCTCCCCTCTGGAGTTCTGCCTCTCTGGAGGGGTGAGAGACCCTCCAGAAAAGATTTAGAAAGTGCACAGGGGCTGCAGGGAGAGGGAGGGCAAATTGCCTTGGTTGACATTGGATTTAAGCCACTGAAACAAATAGGCTTATCTATGCCCAGCTCTGTGTTGGATTTAGGCCAAAAAAATTAAAGCCAACAGGTCATTCAAGCAACAAGTGACTACTTTTTATTAAGTCGTAAGCTACTTGATAAAAAGTGTCCTTTTCCTTCATTTCAGCTTTTCAATATAAATTTAATAGATTAGAAGTAAGATAATTGAACACCTCTTTTTTATAAAAAAATAGCATTTTTAAAATGTACACATCATAAACAGTGATATCTTATATAGGAAAAGCACTGTAAAGAAAATTAATAAGACCATCGTCACATTCATCATTCCAGTAATGCACAAAATAAGGCCAATTTTTACAAAAACTCTAACCACATTTTATGTATATCTTCCCTGAATGAAGAAGACATAAGGCAATCCATTCCTTTAGCAGATCCCTCAATTTCTATGTAGGGATGTCAGAGAAATTCACAACAGACTGAAATGAGTTTGGATTTCTATGAGTTCGGATGAATTCAGATTTCTATGAATCCAATCTGCAGATTTCGCAGCTATCCAGCTTTTCCTGAGTCATGCGGATTCCATGCAGACCTGTTTTTCATGGGAGGGAGGGGGCGGATTTGAGCCAATTTGCATTAATGCTAATGCACATTAACACATTTGAGCAACTGTGCATTAGCAGAAGTAGAACAAAATTCTTGTTTTAAAAAAAGATTCATCAATGAGTGAACAACAGAATGAAAAATGCCTGACAATCCACAAAACCCATATATCCCTACTTGTAAGACATAACAGATCTTTGTTTATTGTGCTGACTGACTTTGCAAAGGGCCAAAAGTGAACTCTCTATTTCCAGGGGTTTTCAGGATACTTCCTTTGAAATCCTTCCTTTGAAATCCTTAAGACATGCCACATTCATTTAGGATCTGTATGGCTCTGGGATCAAAATGAAAAAGACTGCTGCTTGCCAAGCTATATTTGGTTCACTTGGAAGGCTCTAAAAGCTTCTTATGTCAGAGGAAATATTGAGAACTTCTAACATAGAATATCCATTTAAGAACAAATCAAGTGAAACTCCAGCAAAGCAAAACAAACAAACGTCTCACTTAAAGAACAGAAACTCTGCAATTCCTGGAAATCGTATGTTTACACCAAGTACAGACAGAAATGTATTGTTCAAGGTTACTCTTTGAAAGATTCACTGTATGCTCATAATGTCCACTAATTTGTCTCCTTTTAGTTAGTCCGGGTTCTAACTCCTCTTGTTTAATCTTTCAGCATGCTATGCCCCTTTCTATCATGCCTGTATTTTACATCATGTTTCAAATCAAAAGACAACAAAACAAAACAAAATAAAAAGGAATACTTTTCTTTCTTGCAGCTTCAACTTTCCTCTTCATCTCTTTTTAATATTTTTAAAGAAGCAAATAAGGTTTGAGCCCCCCCCTCCCGTGATTCTCTTAGGAGAGAGTGGGGGAGAAAAACTCAGACTTTTTTGAATTCCTTGCATTGTCCATCCTTACAGAACATGCTTGCAAAATATATTTTGACAAATACTAGAAAAATATTTCAAATATCTGAAGTGGCTTTTAAAAAAGTGCTGAAGAGGAAAGAAAGACAGGACAGCTAATCCATTGTGACCTCATTCTCTCACCTCTCAAGCATCCATCTCTTTCCCTTTCTCCACTTCAATCTACAAAGGACAAGAAAGAAGTGAGAAAAGAGGACTAAGGGTCTGCTCACCATGCTCTTTTCCCCATCCTATGGATCTCTGAGTTTGTAATGGGGAGGGGCTAACTCCATACCATGTGTTCAAATTACAAGAAGAGTTGGCAATAAATTGAAAATCAAACAACAATACAGGTGGGATCTACTACGTGTACATATTACAGGGTCTCTTGTAAAAACACTATCATGCAACAGCAAACAGTTTGCTAGTCCACAAAAAAACAAAACCAAGGAACTCTTCACCAGCCTGCCTATATATACATCTTGGCTAGGTTCAACAACATGCTAACTCACCTAGTGTGGGTTGTCATTGCTGTCTGAATGCAGCATGTTTTCCACAGGGTGGGTTATATTGTCTGAATGCAGTGCCTTTTCTGCAGGGTTGCTCATTAACCATGCAGTGTGAACAACCCAACAACAATCTATTGGTTCTCAAGTGGCTTGACTAAGAAAAGTAAACCACACTGCATGGTTAACAAGCAACCCTGTAGAAAAAGCACTGCCATCAGACAACACAATAACCACCCTGAGGAAAAAGCACTGCATTCAGGCAATTCGTTAACCCATCCGCGGAAAACATTCAGACAACATGATAACCCATGGTTGTGTGAACCCAGCCACTGTGTTGTTGATAGCACACTTTTTATGGCAGGCCCACTAACTGTTGCTTTGTGTTTTTATGCATACAAGGCTGCATTAAAGAAGAAAAAAGACATTCCAAAATAATTAGCTTTTATTGCTTGTCATATTACCACACATTGAAGCCCAGAGAGGAGGAAAGGGTTGTGTATCAGAACGCTGTGTTCTGTGTTCAGAAACAAATAAACATTAAGAATTGACTTCTGACCGATCTGTTACTAGAAAATGATATGTATAGGGATATATTTGCAGCTTCACAAAACCGTACTAGTACTTAAAAGAAAAAGAAAATCATCAAAATCCAAGCTTCTCAAATTGACATTTTTCTGTAACCCAAAAACCTATAGTATGGTTTCAATCTTACTCACGAGCAGTACGATTAGATGTTGTTTAACTGCATGAACAAAAGAGGTTAGCAGTATAAATAATAATGAACTAGTTACACACAAAGAGCCAGACACTAAAAACATCAAGCCCTAACAGTGACCTGTCATCTATAGCAGGGCTGGACAGAAAATAGATCTCTAGGTGTTTTGCACTTCAACTCCTAGCATTCCTGACCATTAGCTACACGAGCAGGGGCATCTAGGACTTGAAAGCCAAAACAGTTTGAGATCTCTTTCTGCCTAGCCTGATCTACAGAATGCATGTTACAAGAAACTCAAAAATATTAATATCCTGAATCACTCTTTTGCTGCAAGACAAAAATACATTTTAACAATTATCTCTGCAAATATTTTGAGCTATAACTCTATTCTATCATTTCACATCTAGCCTGTACAGCTGCTGACTGGTTCAAGCATGGATATTGGTATACTGAAGTCTTTAATTTCTCTTCTACAATGATTACTATGATTGTATCAAACTCAGGACTGTAAAATTTTAGTAATCGGTCTTTCAGCACCAAATACTTTAAAAATGCTCAAAATCGATAATAATCCTACATCTGGATTTCCTTATATCTTGAACACAAGGTCTAAATCTCTCTCATACTCAAGCCCCTTATGAATCTATATCACAAGATTGCTGTGGATGAAATACTTGGAGCTGCTATACAAACTACACGTATACATAATTTTTCATAAAAGTACATCCCACTAAAGCCAGATTTAAGAAAAAACTCAATTTGGAATGTGAAACTGCTTTTAAAAAAAACAACCTCATGCACTTACAACTTTATATGGTTCAGCAAAGAGAGGAGAGTTAGGTGGAAAGGCTTCTTCACCCTGTTGAATTTCTTGATTACGTCTCTCTCTTTCTTTGATACGCAGCGCATTCCGGTCTTCACGGTTCATGTTGCTATGAACAAAAACAATTTGATTATATAGAAGGATACAGAGGGTAAGTAAGTGATGAAGAGGTCCCCCACTCCCGTTACAGTATGTAGATAATCCCCCTTCTCTTTAAACACTCCAGTGGGTTTTCTTTAGAACAGTGGTGCCTGTACATCACAACTTGCCTTACAGATATGACGCTGGCAAAACTTATATAATTATTTTGATATGAAAAACCACACTGCATTCTTTAAACAACCCCCTACTCTTAGATCGTGTTACCTGCATAATTAAAAGAGACCGATTGAGAGTAGAATCAGAAGTATTTATCAAAATTAAAATGCTATTAAACTCAACTTTTTCTTTTTATTAGTTATGTCATTCAAATTACCTCCCACCAGTACGCCTATAAACCCACATCCCCATATACAATAATTGCCATCTACTTTTGATCTACCTCATTTTTCTTTCTTTCTGTCCCCAACAGAGCCTCCTTGGTGTCCATCCTCCGTAGCATGCTCTCAGCTTTGCTGTTTCTAGGTTCCCTAAAAATGACATTTCTACTCTAAATACAAATTTCAGTAAACATCTCCAAAGTTACAACAACCTCTAAAAATGCCTACACTTCCTCACAGAATTAGGAGCTACTTATCCTTGTGGGTTAAGAACTAGGAAGATTTCCCTTACAGATTGGGTTTATAGAAATCTAATATAACAGCACCCTTCTTTAACTGACCTACTGTTTTAAATGCACACAGCATATAGTTAAACTTTGGACTTCGCTACCACAAGATGTAGTGATGGCCACCAATTTGATGGCTTTAAAAGGGTGCTAGATAAATTCCTGGAGGAGAAGGCTAACAATGGCTACTAGTCCTTATGGCTATGTGGTACCCTCCAGTATCAGAGGCAGTAAGCCTAGGTATACCAGTTGTTGGGGAACGTGGGCGGGAAGGTACTGTTGCCCTCATGCCCTTCCTGTGGGTTTCTGGTCAACAGCTGGTTTGCCAGAGTGCTGGACTAGACGGACTCTTGCTCTAATCCAGCATGGCTCTTCGTATGTTCTAATGTAAGCCAGAAATCTAACAGAAGAGTGTAAAAGGATTCCCCTTAAGCTCAAGAAAGCATTGAAGCTAAGAAGTAAATGATAATAATGATGTTTCTAAATACTATGCACTGAGTGCTAATCATATACTTACTTATACATCTAAAGAAGGAAAGATAAACTAAGATTGTTTCATATTTAGACCACAGATTATTTTAAATTAGAGCTGAGCTTTAGCTTGATTTCAGTAATGGGGGAAGCAAGGGCCAAAAAAACCCTGTAAATTGGGGGTGGGGACGACTTACAAGGGCCACAATTTTTCTTTCCCAAAAAGCCATCTGGAGTATTGCTACATAGTGAAAGATACACGAAAGCTATCTCCGCCTGATTTTCAGTGATGTACCTTCCCACTAAAGGCCACAACTATGCCAGGCCTTTTGAGGGGAGGAAAATGCGGGAGGCATTAGTGGGGATGAATTTCCAAGAAAGCCCCACTGCACAAACATACTTTTATTCACATAATGTTTGATGCAACCCTATGTCAGCTTCAGTAACCACACGGCTTTCATAAGTCCAATGGTTTGACATCTGCATAGGTTATCACCCCATAACAAGCAAGTGGAAGTTGGCACCTGGATTCTCCACAAAATTCACTTATCTTATACACTGAGATTCTTTAATGTGCAACATCTAGAGACATCAGTAGCTTGCCCTCCTCCACATTTCCAGAGAAATGAACAAGTACAACTGCCACTAAAAATGCTTGATGGGACAAGATGAAAGACTCCTTTGCAATAAACATCTGGCAAATGATTTATTACACAGATTATTTATAGTGAACTCACCCCTCCCTGTTGCAGACTGACCTCCACATAAGCTATATCTCAGGGGTGTTGAACTTCCCTGCTGCATATAAAACACACAGGGTTTCAACCCTCACCTGAATCTTATCTACCTAACCACTCCCTTGGATAAAGTCAGCAATAACAACCACCTATATAAACCAAAATGGAATTAATGCTTTCAAACAGAATTCACACCTATCCAAAACCAGCTGAATATTACTATGCATAGAAATTGTGGAGTTCCTCTAGCCTTGCCCTTCAGTTTTCATATAAAATACTCCCATTTGAAACACACTTGGAAGGCAAACAATTAACTTAGCTGCTTTAATTTATGTTTAAGCAGACTAAATGGCAACAGTTATGTAGAAAAATACGAGGTTTATGACAAGAACGAAAGCAAACATATCTGCAATCATCTTTTAAAAAGCAACGTAAGGGGGACCTTGCAACACCTAAGCTTGTCCTTAGTCAACGTAAGGTAGTCAAATGTACTTAAAGACAGAAGTATAAACACAACTGAGGATCAAATGTGGTCACACATTAAAGTGTTAAAACTGAAGTTAAGTTCATTCTTTTCACCACCACCACCAACTCAAAGAAGGTAGTTTTGAAACATTAAGTTTTATACTCCTTTTAAGGTTGGTTCATCATACAATGTCGTTGCAGGAGCTAGCAGAGGTGGTCTCAGGCATAGTGTAAGAATGCCCCCAGGTAATAGTATATAAGGCTTTTAATGTCTTGGGAGAGTGAGCCCTAGATTGCATGGCTGCCATGACTATCTTGGAGCTGTCTCAATATGGCATCGGTCCAATACATGTGGCAGATCACACCTTTAATGTTATTTTCACAATAGATTAGACTGGGAATGAGCTGCTAGTGGAAGGTGTTACTGTTATTCCTTTATCATCAATGAATCATTCCACAGTTAGGTTTGGACTAGCTGTGGCTATTCACCCACTTCCATAGCTGGGGTACCCATTAATTTAGTCCATCCCTGGAGATGTGTGGAATCTGATGGATTCCTGAATGTTCCAGGGGATTTCCCAGCCACCACAGCTAGAGCTCCTGTTAAGGCCCTAGTCTTACTGTGGAATGGTGAAACAGATAGGGCTATTGACAGGATAGCTCCTGAGCATCCTCTATACATGCTGCAGGTGATGAAGCATGCTGGGCAACAACTAGAATGTAGCTGGTGAAAATTAGGGATGTGCAGGGACCCCCTGGATCGGGACCCAGATCCGGACCTCCGATGTTGTCCTGGATTGGTTTGGACAAAATCGGAGGTCCCTTGGATCAGATCGGACCCAATCCCGATCCGAAAATCGGATGTCCGATTTTCGGATTGGCCGCCATTTTGGGTGTTTTTGCCATAGGCTTGCATTGGGGGAAAGAAAGCTTTCCCCCAATGCAAGCCTATGGCAAAAACATGGTGGTGGGTGGGTGAGTGGGGGCCTAACTCCCCTCTCCCTGTCCGTCCCCCCACTCGCGCTCCTTACTTGCCGCTGCCATCTGCTGCTCCGATCTACTGAGAAACAGGTTTCACAGCCTAGTTCTCAGTAGGGTGCCGGGTGATGATGTCATCTCCCGGTGCTCTACCAAGAACTAGGCCGCGAAACCTGTAGATCGCAGTAGATCGCAGCAGCAGCGGGAAGCGGGCACCCTGGTGGGTAAGTGGGGGGGGCCCTCCTGCCTCACCCCTTGCTCTCCTTACCTGGTGGAGCGCCCGCTTCCCTCCGGTGCTCGGATCTACTGAGAAACAGGCTTCGCGGCCTGCCTCTCAGTAGCACGCCGGGTGATG
This sequence comes from Anniella stebbinsi, assembly GCA_029215795.1. Lineage (NCBI taxonomy): Eukaryota > Metazoa > Chordata > Lepidosauria > Squamata > Anniellidae > Anniella > Anniella stebbinsi. The sequence continues at coordinate 84,241,385 of JARDYH010000005.1, read as the reverse complement.
ATGTCACCCAGTGCGCTACTGAGAGGCAGGCCGCGAAGCCTGTTTCTCAGTAGAAGGGAGCAGTGGACGGTCCCGGCAGGTAAGGAGCACGACCGGGAGGAGGAGGTCCGATCCTCCGATCTTATCCGAACCAGATCGGGTCCTTTCAGACCGGTTCTGATGAGATCGGACGATCTAGAAGCCGGGATCGGAATCGGATAATTTTATCCGATTTCGGTCAGATTGGCTCCGGATCATGGATCGGACCCGATCTGATGCACACCCCTAGTGAAAATCTCAAAAATGAATTCAACCAAACACAGATACATGTAGTAACTGAACAACTGAATTATTTAGGGTTGTGAAGGAGCTGGTTTGTTCCAACCTGCCTTCTAGGTCATAGCAGCCCTCTGCAGCAAAGTGTGACAAATTTACGAAGCACTTTGAGGGCAAGGTTACTTAGACTTCAGTCTGAACTGCATGCCATTGGCGATACAGTATGTGAGGATGTATCTAGGGTGCTGTTTTGGTCCAATAGTATAGAATTAGTTTCAGTTTTTGCTAGAGATGTAAAAGCCCAAACAATTCCCCAAAGACTTTTTTTGTCCCCTCACCCACTCAAAATTGGGAAAACTGAACAATTTGGAATTATGAAATATTATCATTTAGAATTATGAATAAAATGTTTAAGACAAGGTGCTCATACATCATTACCTGCCCTTTACACCGGCAAACTATGTAAGACTAGAGATGTAAAACTTCTGGCAATGCTGAAGCCATGGGGGGAAACATTTTTAACCCTCTCTGTAAGATTCCCAGCATAGTTATTTCTTCCATTTCTCATTAAGATTGATCCAATCTACCTTTTACTGATAGGCATTTACCAATGCTCCAAGTCATGTTCAATTTTGCAACGAGATTAGAATCACGATATCATAATATGTGCAGAAAATGTACATTCTTGACAGTTTGGTTTTATTCTATAGTCCTAATTTTGTAGTCTTGCTCAGGTTAAATGCTGTAGCAGTCAATTAAACTCTAATGTGAAGGAAACACTGTAGGTTATCCTGCCAGTGCCACAACACGCAACAAAACAATGTGTAGGTTATCCCACCAAAGTTTTTTTTAAAATAAAAAAATCTTTGCGGTTTGGGTCTATGGAACTCACTGCCACCATTTTTAATAATGTTCCTAAACAGACCTCACTATTAGAGAATGCTGCTTTAATTATAGAAATTTAACTGCTGTCACCAAAATAAACTCTCTATACCTGAAAGAAACCTAGTAGCCTGATTCCTAAGGGGTAGGGATGGGATTGAAACCACCAATAGAGATAACCTTTCAAAATGAACAAAAATTAAGATGTTTATTAAGGGGAATTATGTACAAAAGGGAATAAAATGTTATTCTTCAAATGATAGCTTGAAATTGCCTAAAGGTACTTAAATATGTTTGGTTACCATTCCTAATAGGCAAGAGAGTCATCCCTAACTAAATAAGTTCTCAACAGCTTTTCCTTTATAACAGGTTTCATTGAATTTTACCCCAATCAACGCTTCACAAAAAAAAAAAAAAGATGCTGTTCACTAGGTTGGGCAGGGGCTTATGGAGGTGAAGTCCAAAATTTCTGGAGATCTACCTTCTGCCTACCCTACTTTATATCAGTCTTCCTCTTCCTTCCATTTTTCCTACTTCTGGCTTCTAAAATGATACAGGTGTTTCAGAGACTACTGGCTGAAGTTCCCTCCAGTCAAAACTAAAATAGGAATCAAGTATTACTCAGTATGTTCAAACAATAAGCATATTTGGTATATTTTAAAGTTTGGTTTACTCAGACAATAAACCACAAATTTACTAACTAGTTTACTTTTAAATGTTTTTAATTTTAATAATAATTTTATAAGCACACCAAGTTATACAAAATACATTTTCTGTTCCTAAAGTAACGGAGCGCCTTTAGAACGGTAAAGAATACTTTAAAAAAGAATACATATTTATCAATTTTCTCCCAAATTTCCAGGTTTGGGGGGGAATGAAAAAATATTATCCATTTCCCCACTCTCATGGCTTCAAAATTTCCAAAAATGTTACATCTCTAATTTCTGTAGCCCAAGGATATAAACACAAAGGAGCTCACTCCACCACCAGCACTCCAGATCCTTGCATATTATGGCAATTAGATCTAGCCAAGGAGGGTTAGTTAGGTGGGTTGATGAGGTGGTAAATGCCACTTTGCAAGAGAAGGTGGCACCAAAAGCTTGAAAGAGGTGCTGGTGGGTCCCCTTCTTGAGAGGATCTCCCTTGACCCTGTGGTTTTGGACAATTACTGCCTAGTAGTTAACATTAGGGATGTGCATGCCCGAAATTATCGTATTGTGTCATTATCGGAATTTCAGACCAAAAAAATTATCGTCTCCAATGATATCGTAGGTTAATCATATTGTCTTCACGATAATTATCAGAAATCCGATATTTAATTTGCAGCCCCATTGTGCCCTACAGAGCTGGATTATTTAGAAAAAATGCCTATAAGTTACAGGCTTGAAACTTGGTCACAATGCTTATGGGGGTATGCCTAAGTATGTGTATGAAATTTGAGATCGATCCCTCCAACCCTCGATTTTATATGAATGTATTAAAGAACATTTAAGTTCTGACAGGTCAGAATGATAGCTCGCCACGTGCGTTCATTCAAACCTGTTAAAAAGTTGCATGATCTTTCAAAAATTCATATAAAATACAGGGATGGAGGGATTGATCTGAAATTTGGCACATATGTGTAGCAACATGTGCTAGACATGTGTATGAAATTTGAGATCGATCCCAACAACCCTCCATTTTATATGAATTTTTGAAAGATCGTGTAACTTTATTGAGACCTGGTTGACCGGGCCTCCGTGCTGTCATCTAGTTGTCTGCTTTTTTCCCACAGGCTTGCACTGGGGGAAACGCATGCATAACTTTTTTATTTGAAATGATAATGACATGAAACGTGGGTAGCCAGGACTAGAAAGATCCAATCTACAATGTCCAAAAAGTTTCATGTCTCTATCGTTTCAAATTAAAAAATTATTAGGGAGTCCCCCAAAAGCTCCACCCCCCACTGTAACTTCTTCATTTTTAAAGATAAAAACTTGAAACTTGTGGGACATTGAAGATAGGATCTGGCTGGTCATTTGTGAAAAAAAATCAGAGCAATTGCTCAAACCCTCAATTTTCTATGAATTTTTTAAAGTTCATGCTTGTTGTGAAAGTGGAGGCCTGGTCAACCAAACAGAAGCTCTCAGGGAGAAAAACACAAAGGTGAGGATGGAGGGAGGGCCTTGGTTTTGGCCGTTCCTAATTTTATAAACATAGGGAGAGCAAGCAAAAAAAAACCAATTAACATTCAAGACAGGCCTTGCACCTTCACCCACATCTAATAAACCCTTATCTTCTTTAACTATCACTGAAGTCAAACCCACTCTCTTTGGATTCACCATCTTCCTGTTTAGCTACGCTTATAGCAGTGTATGATTTGAGGAGACATATCTACACTCCTCACTTAATTCATAAGAACTATACTATGGTTATTTTAGCATTCAGGACAATAGCAACTAGAGAGAGTAATCAATGTATCAATCCTATTTGATGGCAAGATGAACATCATTCCAGGGGATCTCATCTTTAGCACCTGCAGCTATGAAAGAGTGATTAGCATGTACAGTTTCTATGTTAAATGCTTTTCTGTCCCTGAGTGCATATGAACTTTTAACACATTTCTGACACAATTCCCAATGTGTTACTGTAGCATTTATTTCCCATATTTGAATTTGCAGGAAAATGCAGTATCTCCATATACTGTTGACCTTCATTTATTCTTAAGCCTAATAAAAGTATGTATACATCACTATTATATCTTATATTTCTTTATATAATGTAAAGATATTAATGTAATCAAATCTTCTGGCTAAGGCTACTTGATATAGGTCAGATGATTAAGAAACCAATTAAGGCAAGAAGTGGAAGTGTTGCAGAAACACACTGGTATTAATGGACCTGTCACTGCTTAGGAATTTCATTTCTAGTACTGCTAGAGTATAATTTCCTTACCTGAACAAAACCCTTTATAAATATATAATCATTTAGTCATCTCTCTGGAGTATTATTTGACTGAACTGCAAAAATAAAAAAGAACATTTGGATCACAACCTCTTATGTCCTTGAACATTTGGCTCAACCTCCTTAAAGGATAAACTTTTCTACTCAGACTGAAGTCTTAACATATTGTCACAATTGCACAGTGTTACCTCTTTCTATAATGATTACCTATGCCCCTTCATCAGCATTTGACACTGCCATCTCCTCTCCTTACTGTCAAATTTCCTTCAAACATCAGCACAAAAACCATCTCTTCTGCAAAACCTTTGGCTTAATCTCTTAGCCCTCATTCCTAACTGAAATTAATCCAAAACACATATAGCTACATTTGTTTGCAATCATACCTTCTTATCAGTGTCTCCCTCTCCCTCTTTCCCAGTCTAATGTTAAGTATAAGCTTCTCATGGCAAGAACTTATCTTTTACTTACGCTACTTGTAAAAACCTATGTCATTGATAGTACTATATAAAGCAAGTCTCAATCCCTGACCTGCCTAACCCAGACATTACAGATACTAAATAGCCATATTAAAAGACCCAGATTTAAAACTTACTTCTAGTTTTATATCCCAGTTTCATGTGCATTTTCAGCCAGAATAAAGTATCTCAGCCTTATGCAACATAAAGTGGTGAACTGCAGCCCCCCAGGAGAATTTAAGATACCCACCTCTTGAAGTTAACATCTAAAGCTTGCAAAAGCCCCTTAAAATGGGGATTGTAGAATTTCTATATCCCTACGTCTATATTACTCCCCTTCTATGTGGATTCAAAAGTGTGTGGTGGACTTGGCAACAGGCTTTCCAGTCTATTATAGCCAGTAAGCCATGCTACCTGGCTGCCTGAACCTAAGACTTCCACAAAGTGTGAACTGCTGTGAGAGTGAAAGCCATGTATACTGTTGCTGCTAATCTCAGCAACATCCCAGCATATAGGCTAAATCAGGGGTGTGCACCCTGTGTCTTCTTTAATGTTGTTGGACTCCAACTCCTACCAGCCTCAGCCATGCTGGCCAATGGTCAAGACTGATGGAAGCTGTAGTTAAGCAACAACTGGAAGGCCAAAGGTTCCTCAATCCAGATTTAAAGATACATGAAGCCAAGGTCTTGCTGAAGCTAACAGAATCTGGGCCTGGTCAACAACCCAGCCTGGAGCCTATGTACACTGCCTTGAGATCCATGAGAGCAGTACAAGATCATAAATATCGAGCCTGTGAAGAATCCTCATGTGAGACAGGATGGCATCTCCTGACTTGTTAGTCCCTAGATACAGTAGGAAGCTCACAATAATGCTGTGTAGTACTTTGATTTTTTTAAAATAGTAAGCACTTTTAAAACATTTGAAATAAATAGATAAAAAAACACAACACATGATTTAGTGTGCCATTTATCTTACACAGAGTGGGTAATACTCAACTCTGTAAAAAATAAAAATCAGATTTTACAATTTAATTTTAGTTTTTTAAAAAACAACAAAGTACTACATTTCTCATTAAAAATAATATAGTTACAATTAAATCTCATAATAAACATGCTAATCCCACACTTGCAATCTCATAAAAATCTATTAGTGGCTCTGTCACACTCACACAGGCTGCCCTGGTTCACATAATCACCAGGACTTGTTTAAGCTGTAGTGCATGCTGGCACATGCCAGGCATCATTTGACTAATTACCCACCATTTGGGCACAGCTTGTTGTATCATCCAAAGCTGGACAATATGGCTTGCTTGAAGGGAAACGACCCTCAAATAACCCATGGGCTGTTGGGTTATTTGAGGGTTGCTTTTGAGTTCAGAACCTTAATGGGCCATTGAATTGCCTACCAATCAAATGTATTTATTTATTTATTTATTTATTTATTTATTTATTTATTTATTACATTTGTATACCGCCCCATAGCCGAAGCTCTTCCTTTCAGATTTTCATTTTATTAAAACGGCTCTGTACAACCTAATTATGAACTCTTGTTTCTTTGAAGTTCTGGGCTTTTCATTTCTGTGTCTCTGACTGTGTCACATGTGCAAAGTCACAGGCCGAGTAGGATTTTGTGTGTGCGTGTCAAAAAGGTAGGTGTGTGTGTGTGTGCGCGCATGTGTCTGTCAAACATTGTATATACTTCAGTCCATTAATAAAACAATATTTCTTTGACTACAACAATTTAGCAAGTCATACAAATATCTATCAGAGTACCATTTAAAATGAAATAATTTCATGGGCGTAACCTATTTTAATTACTAGGATATTTCAAAAGTTTAATGAAGCTAGAGGGTGCCCAACATCATGGTATATCTCCAATGATAAATTATGGCTATTGGGGCCCACAGCCTAGAGAAACCTTGCAGCAGTGTTTGGGACTGACGTCCTCCTGAAACTTTCCTCACTGATATAGAGCTGAGGGGCTCAGGACTGAAGTTGGATGCCTGACATGAACCGGAGAGATTTACTGCTATATAGCTGTGGGAAGGAGATAACCATGTAGAATAGAGCTATTTAACTTTGTAGTACTATAAACAACTGCTAGACTTAACCAATCTGTCAAACTACCAGCCCCTTTCCTTCTTCCTTAGGGAAGAAGGGAGAGCTATCTGCAGAAAACAATAGGGAAATGCAGGAATTCAATGTAGTTCTGATTAGCAGAGGCATGCCTCCTTCCCAAATAGATAGCAATAAAGACAAATTTGTCCTTTGGTCTTCAATGTGAACATGAAAGTTCATATTCTACACAATATGCTGTTACTCTAGAATTTTTCTTTATGCCCTCAACATTCCACACGACTTTAAGTTTACAGGACCATTTTCAGTGTGTCTAAAACTTTGATTTTAATGATGTTTTGTATTGTAACTCCCGTTATCAACAGTCAGTGGCCATTCTGGCTGGGGCTGATGGGAGTTACATCTAGAGGGCATCAGGTTAGGAAAGGCTATCCTACAGCATTCCACAACACAATCATCAATGAAACAATTTAACAAAATCATCTTATTAAATTACAAAAACTGGTAGCAAAGGAAAAGTGCCATAAATACTGTATTTGGTTCGGACAAAGAATTTGACACCATCATGATCTTTCATCTAAATGCTTATAATATAATGAGATCAAGTATTTGTTAAAAGCTCCCAATAATTGAAAATTATAAATCAAGATTGCAGAAGCTAAAAGAACTGTTGTCTCATCCGATGAACAAACAGTACTGTACTTCTATAAAGTAGAGATGGGAAAAGAATTTTCTATGACACAACACTGACCTATAGGAAAAGTCAATCAGGGGCCAAGCCTCCTGCTGGACCAAGACAGAACCAAAACCCAATAAAGCCACACCTTTCCCTTTTTTCTGCCACCCCATTTCTTTCCACCACCACCTGGCAGCCTCCTTCCTGGTACTTTGCATAGCTTCTCAGCATCCAGAGCTCTAATAGAGGCCCACTAGTGAAAGAGGAAGAAGCAATGTCCTTACTTTTCCGGGGAAAGGAAGGCAGCTGTGGATCAGATGATTATTTGGCTGTGGGCCAAATGTGGCCCTTGGACTCCCCACTCAAGATATAAAGGATACCTGGTAATAATGATTAAATTACTGAATTTGTCTCTTCTCCACACCGGTAGTTGTCCATGGTGAGATTCCATCTACAAATGCTACTTACAAAGAAGAATACAGGGAAAGAGTAATGGCAGCGGCCACCTTTAGCGCTGTGCTTGGTTCCTCTCCCTCTCCCCTCCCCCACCCCTGCTATCTTGCCAAGATAGCTTTTGGTGTCCTTACCCACCATCTGACTATAAGTACCATTTAATTTCTTGTGATTTTAGGGCCAAAAGGCAGGGAAAGAACTGGGAGTACTTGAGCACTGCACTGAGTTGCCACAGCACTATGGCATTTGTGTATCCCAGCCTTATTTTACTTTTAACTTTAAGAAGAAGCTGTACTAACTGCTGCATCACTGTAAAACTGTAGGACAGTACACTGCCATGGCTTCTGCTAAGCCTTGGTAATACCCAATCAAATGGGGAAATAATCAAGTTTGTCACAACAAGGAAATAACCCATTATGACGGATAACAGCAAGACATCAACTGAGCCCTTCCTGTTCTCTCTAGATTTTACTGGTATCTCTGGGTTAGCCAGGATGAGTCAAGTCTAAGGACAGGCTATCACTAGTGATGCTCAAACATAGCAGGAGTGTACAGGCATCACTTTGGAGTGCCTATGTTTGGCCCATCACTATGCTTTTTTACATGCAGGGACATACATATTTCATATGCTACCTTGAATCACATCCATGATTCTTGCTTCATTGGTGGTGTATCTGTTCTCTCTGTGTTTTGAATGCTTTCCTTCCAACTCATCCCTCTTCTCCACCACAGATGCAAGCCCAAATACTCTGGCATACCACAGGACCGTATGGTTCTTGGGAGAAGATTCACAGTAATGCACATTATTTCTTTGTATTTATGGAACACAATGCATGTATTCATTGTCCTTGCTTTATATGTTGGTTATGAGCATGTGTGGCTATGTACTCCCTCTATCTTTGGTAGTGTGTTTATGTTGATGTGATTAAGGGTACATACATGCATGTATTCCTTTTTGGCTTCACCTTTTGGCCATATTATGTGTAATCCTCAAAAATGTTTATTTGCTACTTTCAAATGAGAAGAAGCTGGTTAATTGCAACAGTGGCTTATACTGTGCAAGGGTGACCATACTGTTGCCCACCATACCAAGCAGACATGTTGCTCAGCAAGCAATTTATAAAACTTACAACCATCATAACATGAAGTCTATGTGCTTGCAATTTTTAAACTAAAATTTGTCAACATAAACTTTTAAAATTTGAACTACAAAACTAACAAACCTGTGTTTTTTAAGTGATATCAGTAGAATATTGCAATATTGCCATGGTTTGTCATTTTACTTCAAGAATTTTTCCTTCTGGAAATATGGCATACACACTGTACTGCTTCTGTTTCTTTACAGATTATCCCATTAAGTTTTCACAAGTTCCTAGATTCTACCACCAAGTCTTACATTCTCTGTCTGAGAAGTTGCACGTCTTCTGCTTGAGCTTTTCTAAGTTCATAGTTTGTGTACTTCCCACAGCATGTTTATGCCAAAGGAAACATTCCTACTGAGTTAAAAGATTTAAATCATACCAGCATATGACTTCTAGCAAGCTGTACTCCTTACTGCAATAAAAGGCTAAACAAAAGCAAAGAACAAATAGGCTCTCTATCAAGTGATTGCCCCGGTTCATACGTCACAATAACCCACAATCTTATAAAATTGTGGGTTATTGCAAACAAAGCTGCTCATTGGAACACACTATGTGATAGTTCCCGCTGCAAGCGGAAGTGACTAAACAAACCACAGACCTTATCCAAACATATTTTTCCATCACACATAGTTTCTGGTCCAAATTCATCTCCAAAACAGATATAAGTTTGTTATTTATTGGAATGTTTTTTTAAAATGTTATTTGTGCTAGTCCATGGCATGAATATCTTCAGCTCTAATAACCTTTATTACATGGGAAGTATCCTGGATTGTATCAAACTTCCTCAATCTGGTGCACTGTTTTGGACTTCAACTTCCATCAGCCCCAGCTAGCATGGCCAATGGTCAGGAATGCTGGAGGTTGTAGTTCAAAACATCTGGAGGGCACCAAGTTAGGGAACACTGATATACAGAGAGAGTATTAGAGAGTTAAATTTAAATTTTCTATTCAAACTATAATTACCAAATTCTTCAAGTAACAGAAAGAGAAATGCTACTAATACTACTAATAATTATTATTTATATACTGCCATAGAGATGGAATGTCATGAAAGAGTTGGGTACGTATTACGGAAAATATTATGGGAATGAGGGTCCTCCAGTAGACAAGTTTATTGGATTTTGGATACCTAGATCTATACCAACCTCTACCACAGGCTCACTGTGTGGCATTGGGCTTGTCACTTATTGTAAAACATGAATAACTAACTTATTTTTAGGACCTCGGATCCAAAGATTCCATGCAAGATTAGAAAGATTAGGCAGGCAGTTAGTTGATAATATTGACATTTGAATATCAGCTGTTTCATATTGAAGGGAACACTGCAAGGCACATGTACTTGTGGTACATCCTACATCAGAAGCTAGTGGTGAATATGGGCTGTATGTGATATTTGTGGCCTAGCAAGGTCAATTTCTTGCATATTTCTTGAGATATGCATTTGATCAAATTCCAAGTATATAGGCTTTATTAATTCAAAAGGTTCATTGTTGCTTTAGAAAAATTGTTCCTAACTTGGGGTCCCCAGATGTTGTTGGACTACAAGCCCTCAACATCCCCAGTCAGCATGACCAGTGGTCAGGGATGATGGCAGTTGTAGTCCAATGCCTAGGGAATCACTGCTCTAGCCCATGGCTCTTACTACTGTAGCATCTGTTTAAAATTGAAGATGGGGTAAAATGGCTCAATGGGATCCCTGCATACGCAATGGTAATTTTGATTCCCATCCTGGCAGTCTGGTCAACTAATTCACTCCAATAATTCACTCTATCACAAAACTGAACCAGAGTCTAAACAACCCACACCCAGAACTTCAGATCTTCACATTAGTCTAAACAGTCAGGACAGCCAACATTGCCCTTGCCAAACAATGCAGATAGACTTTCATATTCCAATCTAAGACTTTCATAATAATAACAATAATACACACTTCTTCAGATCTCACTAAATTGACAGCAAGTAATAACAATTGTCTTCTCAGCCTTCACCCATTTCCAAAGCAGACTAAATACTTCTTCCAGACTGTGGTCAGAAACGTGTAAGCAACACTAGCTGTATCAAGGTTCAACTTTCCTTCACCAGCTGTCACCCCCCACCCCACAGAATGAAGCAGAGAATGGATTTCACACACCCAGTTCATTAAAAGCAAGATGGGAGGGCAATAAGAGCAAGATGGGAGGGCAAAAACAATGAGTCCAACATGACAGCAGTAATTCCAAACAGGTGAGTTAGCCTTTCTTTTGAGATTTTCAAGCCAACAAAATGCTTAAATATTTGAAAGTACTGAGGATTCATCCAATCAACAAATGGATAAACTCTCCAAAACACGTAAACCAAGAAAGATTAAAAGTAATTTACAGGTACAAAAAATTTTCAGTGTTTATGTTTGCCTTCTGTACTGAAGGGCATGGTGGAGTAAGGATTCTGCATTATTGTATTGGCCTTCAAAAAGAAATAGGAAACATTTTAGAGGAAAAGGAAATTACCAGAATTTCAAAAACTGAAAGGGTAATCATTTAATTTTTTTTAGTTATTAAGTATATTTATACCCAGCCTTTCTCCCTCAAGCGTGTACATGGGGCTCCCAGGCAGACTCCCATCCTAACACTGACTAGACACAAACCTGTTTAGCTTAAACAAGGTATGTGTAGGATGTCCCCATGGCTTCAGACAGAAATGGGATGTGCTATAGCTCAATGCTAAAGAACATGCTTTACACAGATAATACCCCAGATACCATACCCAGCATCTCTACCTTAATAGCAGAAGTGCTTGTAAAGATCTACCTGATACTTTGAAAAAAGACTACTAACCAGTAGAAATAATATTGGGATAGATGAACTAAGTATAAGGCAGTTCTTCTTCGAATCTTCAGGGGTCAATTATATCGCTCAGGCTGTTAAACAGATACATGAAACTGATGCCCACACTGTGGGGCAGAAAAATCTGCCATTACTAGATTTTTATGCAGAATTTTTTCCCCCCCAAAATTAAAGAGTTTAGAGGAAATTAACTGGTATCAAAATTAATTGATATGCCATTCAAACTGAGCGTTTTTAAAGTTGCAATAAACCTTTTTTCAGATGATTCTCTATGAAGCATTTATAATACGTTAAAAAGCATACACACCATTTGTAAACTGATGCTAAAATCTGAAAATACACATAAGCCAAAATGAATTCACCTAACTGGCTGCAAATTAAACCAAAACTAAAGTCTTGGTTGAACAAAACCACACAAGTATACTTCACTGATTCTAATAAATATTTCAGTTCAATGCTTTCTAGCTCCTGCAAAACTTTTGAGATACTTATTCAAAAGACAACACAAAAATTATTTCGTTTACTACGTAGGTTAAAAAAAATGCCAAAACACATTACTATGCATTTAGGGCAGATGTTAGCAATAGAGTTGACACCTGCCAAGAAGCCCCTGATGTGCTTGCCAGACCCCTTGGACTCCTCCCCATGTCCCCCACCCCACTCACTGTGGCGCCTTGCCTTCTCCTCTTCCTTTCCATCTGCAGGTGCCGCTCCTAGCTGCAGTTCCCACCACACTGCCCAGCATCAGTTCCAAGTTCTCCCCTCGCCTCCTCCTTCTCCACTTTCAGCAGGTGGGAAAAGGGGTGTTCCTGTCTCCTTTGCACACTCTACTAGATGGCAGCTGTTGTTGCTGCCTCTGAGATGCTGTGGTTCCCACCTCACTGCCCAGACACTCATTGCTAAGGTGAGTGCGGAGATAGGCAGATGAAGTAGGAGGGGTGGGGAATCCCAGGCAAGGGCTAGGGAAGATGTGTAGGGGGGAGGGAAGATGCATAGGAGTTGAGAAGCCAGATGAAAAGGGGGACAAGAGAAGTGATAATCCAGAAAATCGGGAGTTATTTAAAACTCAGGTACGAATTCCACACACCCCACAGCAATTTGTTGAGGTGTCCAGGATGCTTTTTCACAATGGTAAACATGCTCATGAGCTGAAAAGGGCTACCTACTCCTAATTTAGGGCATTGTTTTCCAGAAAACAAACATCACCGACCCATGTCACTTGATGTTTTGTTATTAGTACACAATACTAATGATACAAGCAATAAATCTTCTTTTCATCAAATCCAGGTAAGGTAATAACATCCCTATATGTATCGAGAACAATGATGGATTGGAAGAAGGTAAATAAACAGGTTTAATTTAAGATAAGATTCCAACTACTTGTAAAATGACATGGGGAGTTCCATCACTGGAACAAAAAGCAGAGTGGGTAAGGGACCTAACCTTTGGTCCTATGCTGCAGCTCCAATTTAAAATCACCCTATTCCCTGAAGGAAGCACATACAGCAGTCTGGTATTTAAGCCTGAGCAAAAGCCGTAAGTGACAAGGAACTGTATGCAGGCAAGTGAACAGACTGGCAGAGCAGGGACAGAGTGCTCCATCCCTTCTCCATATCTAGTAGATACCATGTGGGCTGCCAGAGGATGGAAGGTTAGTAATTTTTGAGGGCTTATTTCGAAGACTGACATACAGGCTTATACCATATATTTCTTCCTTTCCCACAACATACATACACCCAGCTAATAAAAACTAGGGAGAGGATTTTAGTCAGGAGGGAATTAGAGCTATTAATTGACAATGAAGAGTGCAATCTCATAACTACTGGTTAAACTCTAGTTCTGGTATATCCCATGGTAATACTGGCTTGTATCCAATATTCGTACTACTTAGAGTAGACCCACTGAAATAAAAATGGGACTTGGGTTAGACTAATATCTAATTTGCCCAAAAACATTAGTTGTTGGGTGGATTAGAAATGTAATAAATAAATAAAATTGGACAAAGCCCACTTTGTTTACTTTAAGCCAAGAGACTCTGCACTCTACAGTATCTATTCTGTGATACACCAAAATGAAGTCCAATCAAGTAATGGAACTTCAGCTAAGAACTGAACCAAAGCACAGTATTTAGATTTAAATTAGCTGAATCCTATTGTCTAATGGGAATTAACCAATTTAAATTCAAATATTCCAGTCAAATTACCAGCACAATAAACAGTTATTCACTGAAAATGATGAAAGACACAGTAAGAACCAAGGAGAAAAGTATGAAACATATGTGGCCAATGTTTTCATTGGCGCCATTAATCTTTTTGAACAACAGTATTGCTCTGACTCCTTAATTAAGTATAGTAAAACACTAATATTGAGTTGGACCCAGACTTAAGAGTGGACCCATTGAAATCAATGGATCTGCACTGACTAAGTCTAGATTCAACTCAATTAAAAATATTTTATTTTTCACATTTTTCTTGTATTACAAAGAATGAAATGTGAAAATTAAGATATTATTTCATTGTACTGAATCCGAATTTAGTCAGTGCAGACCCATTGATGGATTATCTCTGAAGATGGGATTATCTCTGATGACAGGACAATGTTTAAATAATTTATAACTACGAATAATTGTAATAAATGCAGTAAATAAGATTTATTCCTACCTAAAGAGTTCAGTATAATGGAAAACCCACTCCTCTATCAACAGTGATGATCCAATGATGTATCATCTAAATCTTTCTGGATTCCATTCAAGCTATAGCTCTAAAGTAGTACACAAGCAGATAATTTCTTAGGGCCAGTCCAATCAATTTTTTTTCATATGTTAGTACGTAATCATGACTGTCCTCAGGTATTCATACACAGATCAAGAAAGCCCATGAACCATGTCAGCAGCAGTTCCAGCAACAACAGGCCTTCAGGAAAATACCACTAGATTCTATATCCACATCTGCGCAATTCACATGTTACATTTGTTCATGCTCATACTCAAGGGCAATTGAGACATCCCACAGATGCAAACAAGTATTGTGTAAACCTGTCCTCAGTGAATATAGCTAGTGAAATTAGACTTTGTCAATGTTATAATGGCATTTCAAACTGGGATTCTGTATAGGAGTAGCTGGGATGCGGCGCTCCCTTCAAAAAAATCAAATTACTGCACTTTATTTGCCAAAAAGTCAATTAAAAACTCAAAACATTTCCAGAGAAACTTAAGAAACATCTCCTGTTTTAGAAGACTTTAAACAATATCATTTCAACCAGAAAATTCTCACCAAAAAAGAAAGCTCAGAGAAACAAACCACTAACCAGGCCTCCCTACAATTCCTCTGACTGACCCATTCAATGAGTTGCTCAGTACTTAATAATTTGTAAAAAGCCAAAGTGAAAGGAACAAAGCACTGACGTTAATCACTGGAGTAGGATTAAACTCAACTAACCCGAGAGAGGAAAAGGAGATGGCTTGTTAGCAAAATTGACAAGAACAACCTATATATACATTTACCTCAGGCTATTTTGCTGGCACTTTTGGGAAAGAAAGGTGGTGCCTTCCCACCTCAGCTTCCATTCTTTAAACCCACAGAAACATATATACCACGTGTGTATGTGTGGGTGTGTTTTTCACACATTTCTATCATAGAAAGCCGTGTTTGTGGTGTCTGTGTGTGTATATCACACACATCCTATCTTGAAAAGTGTAGTCCTTCTAAGAAAAGAAGTACAGCCAAATAAATAGGAAGGGATCCAAAGAAAAGAAACTCGCCTGATTTTGAAAGAGAATTCGGTTCATGGGAGAAAAAAGAAAGCACATTCCAAACTAGAGAACTGGAAGCAGAAAACACCTACCGAGCCACCCACCCTCCCGGAAGGAGGAGGGGAGGGGAAGGAAGACAGATCCTAAGGCGACGTCAGGCCGTTTTTTGAGGAGAAAGGAGGCAGGGGGTAACTCGGTGGTCTTAAGGACCGGCTGCCAACGCCACAGATGATGGTGGGAACGTCTCGTCCCCCCTCCTGCTCAGAAAAAGGGGCTCTCACTCCCACTACCTGGCGAATTGGGGCCTACCTTGCTTTGAATGGCTTTGCCTCGCCCCGCCCGAACCCAACCCAAAGGCCACTCTGACGGTGCCCACAGCCCCGAGCCGCCCGTCACTCACCTCCGCTGGCTGCTCCGTTACACCCCCCCGACCATGTCCCGGTCGCCGCTCCCGGGCGGGTGTGGAGAGGCCCAAGAAGGCCTCAGCAGCAGCAGAAGCCACAGACGAGGGAATGGGCGGGCCACGGCGGATCACCGCAAAAAAGAAGGCGCGACGGCGGAGTACCATCTCCGGCTCCCCCGCCACTCCATGTCTGGCGGCCGCTGAGCTGGGGCTAGACTGGATCGAGCGGGCAGCGGTGTCCAGGGGCGGACGGGGGGGCCGCCAGCCTCTACTACTGCTGCTGCTGTCGCCTTCCCTTCCTCCCTCCTCTCTCTAGAGTAGGATTACCCAGCAGCCCCCGCGTCAAACACCGCCCCACCGCCCCGTCCGGCAGCTGAGAGGCGGGACCACAGGCCCTGCCACGTGACCTCCGTGGAAGGGAACCCAGAAAGGAAGTACAGCTCGCTTTGGACTGGCCATGTGATTAGGGGATCCGCAAAACGTCGTGAGCTATTGCTCCCCGCGCCCCCTACAGGGAAAATCGACATCGCAAAGTGGACGTCTTGCTTTATTAAGAAGCGGCTGTCCTATGGTGGGCGGAGATATGACAACACATCCTGTCCAGGGAGTGCGTCGAATGGACGATGATTTGCATATTTGGGGTGAATGAGGGAGTTAACAGATCTGAGTGACATTGACAAATTAATTTCTAAAACGTTGAGAGATTTTCCATCCAATTTTTTTTTACTTGAATTTATGGACTGCTTTTCAAAACAATTCTGCTGAAGTAACACAAAAATAAAACTAAAAATATTAAAAGTACAACAGCATAAAATATCAACATTTAAAAACAAACATCGAAAGTACAAAACTAGCCAGATAAGAGGAAGCAGCAGGAAAACCAAAGGCAAATTTAAATCAAAAGTGGATCCAAAAAAAAAAAAGTCTTAAGAACTTCTGTAAACAACAGCTGGGAGGGACCCAAGATATAGTCTAGTGAGGGGAGTTTCACAATAAGGGGCCACTATGAAGAAGACCCTGTCTCCAAGACCAGCCCCAAAATAGTTTGCTGCCTGAGGCAAAGATGGAGTCCTTTCCCATTCCATGTACAAAAGGTGACTGGACTGGCAGTTGAATCTTACTTCAACACTGCTGATGGGACAGCATACTCTACCGTACCTCAAGGCAGCAGACTGCCTTAGGGGATGCAGAGCTGGCTGTGTGGCACACAACTCTCTTCCCCAACACCTTGCTGCTACCTCTCAGCACCTGCCTGTCCTTGTACCCAACAACCTAACTGCTGCTAGTGGTGAGCAAAACAGCAGGGCCCTGTAATCTATCTTAAAGCTCAGGCAGGTTGGAATGGCTGCAGGTGGTTCTTTGAATAACTTGTTTCCAAGCTGTTTAGCAAGAGAGGCGTAGCATGATCCAAATGCCTTTCTCCCATTAGAGCCCGGGCTGTCGCATTCTGCACTAACTGAAGCTTCTCACCCATCTTCAAAGGCAACCTCACATAAAGTGCATTAGAGTAGTCTAATCTAGGCTGACCATATGAAAAGGAGGACAGGGCTCATGTAATTTTAACAGTTGTAGAGAAAAGGGAATTTCAGCCACTGTCATTTATATGCAATTAGTTCCTGGTGAAATTCCCTCTTCCTCACAACAGTTAAAGTTGCAGGGGCCTGCCTTCTTTGTATATGGTCACCCTAGTATAATGCCTGCAACTTTAACTGTTGTGATGAAGAGGGAAGAGATAGAACATAATCTTGGGGTATCCCATAAGCCAGCCAGCCCCAACCTGGCGCCCTCCAGACATTTTAGACTACATAAATCTTCCAGCATTCCTGACCTTTGGCCATGCTGGCTAGTGCTGATGAGTGTTGTAGAACAAAAATATCTGGAGGGCACCAGATTGGGGAAGGTTGCCATAGACTAATGGCCACAGGGTAGAACATAAGTCCCCAACACCAACACCTGAGCATGCCCAGCCAGGAAAGACCCAAACCATCTTAATACCAGGCCATCTAGGGCACTCCCAGCCAGACAATTGGTAGGATATTGTTTGATGGTATTGGAAGTTCCTGAGAAAATCAGAGAACCAACAGGTTCATCCTTTCCCCTCAACCTACCCTGGCCCATTCCTGGTACAAGTCATCCACCAGGGTGCCCAATGCTGTTTCAGTAGCATGAATTGGCCGGAAAACAGACTGGAACTAATCTAAATAATCAGACTGCCTGGAATTGCATTGTCATCACCCTCTCCTGGACTTTGCTCAAAAAAGGGATATTAGACACTGGGCAATAGTTGTCCAGAACTAGGGAGTCCAAATCTGATTTTTTTTTTTCAACAGCAGTCTTACTATTGCCTTTTTTAAAGGCAGCTGGCACCAAAATTCCTGTTGAGGGAGTATTCACAACTTCCAAGGTCCACACAGCTGCTGGAACTGATAGTTTGTATTAGTCAGGAAGAGCAAGGATGCAAGAGCAGGTGGCAGACCTCATTCCTACAGCTTGTGTACACCCTCACATTGCACAACCTGTAAGGTACCCAACAATATTACTAGCTGGAGTTTGTCTCATATTCTGACAAAACAATGGCATTCAAGTTGGAACAAATACAAGCAATTTTGTCTGTGATATGCCATGCAAATTGGCTGCAGTGGATCTTTGAACATTTCACCAGCTGTGTTTCACCAGCAGTGACCAATGTGTAGAGGATTCTTCACCACACAAAAAAAGGTCTGCTGGCCAGCATTCTGCAAAGGCAACAATGGTGGAGAAGTCAGATTTCTTTGCCACCATCACCACCTCAGAGTAAGCTTTATACTAGTTCCTTACCTATGTTTGATTGTACTTGTCACAAGCCTTCCACCACCTTGCTCCAGTCATCAGCCCAACCATTTCATTGGCTACAGCTCTCCAAAGAGCCAGAGAGCTGATACAGCCCTACTCTGGTCACCTCCCTATCCCAGACAGAAAC
This sequence comes from Anniella stebbinsi, assembly GCA_029215795.1. Classification (NCBI taxonomy): domain Eukaryota; kingdom Metazoa; phylum Chordata; class Lepidosauria; order Squamata; family Anniellidae; genus Anniella; species Anniella stebbinsi. Next base: position 84,222,569 of record JARDYH010000005.1, on the reverse strand, counting down.
AAAGAGTATGCAGCTAAAATTGCAGGAATGTCCCCCAGAGATCTCAGGAAACCTTCTGGATCCATCAGCCTCATGGTAATAGATCGTGGTAATAGATAGGCTGACCAACTGAAAAGGAGGACAGGGCTCATATAACTTTAACAGTTGTAGAGAAAAGGGAATTTCAGCCAGTGTCATTTGTATGCAATTAGTTCCTGGTGATATTCCCTCTTCATCACAACTGTTAAAGTTGCAGAGCCCTGTCTTCTTTTGTATATGGTCACTCTAGTATAGTGCCTGCACCTTTAACAGTTGTGATGAAGAGGGAATTTCACCAGGAACTAATTGCATACAAATGACACTGGCTGAAATTCCCTTTTCTCTACAACTGTTAAAGTTATATGAGCCCTGTCCTCCTTTTCAGATGGTCAGCCTAGGTAATAGATGCTTCATCCTGGACAGGACTATAAGTGGTCACCCGATCAATCTGAATCAAGTAATGATCTGTCTATGACAATGGAATAAGTAGAGGCTCACCCACCCACAAATCATTATCCCCCAACCAGTGCAACAGGCAAGGTCTAAACATGCAACCTACTATGTGTGTTCAGCCAGGTGTAATCTGAGACCAGCCTATGGATGTCATGAAAGCCTGAGCCATTCCAGACAAGGTAGCATAACAGGGAAATTTACACTTCCCCATTGTTCAACCAGGTTTCACTTAAACAAATCAGGTCAACATGATGCTCTTGAATAAGGACAAATATAATTGATGCCTTACCATTAACTGACAACATTTGCCAGCAGCACCTTTATACCCAAGAGACTGCAGCTGAGCCCCTAAGGTTACTAAGATTGAGAGGTGAAGCAGAAGGGGAAATGGCACATAGATGTCAATAACACATAGCTTGTTGATGTTTTGTAATATTTGCATTTATTTACAACTCCATGATTCTATGAATATACAGGTTCAGCATAGGTGGAAGCACAACTTGAGTGCTCCAATGTTATAGTTAGGAAATTTTGGGATAAGGTCTTTCAAACAATAGAAAAGGTCACTGGTCAAAGAATTGGTAGAACACCAGAACTAGCTCTTTTGAATAGGTTTGTTAAAGAAAATAGTGGAGTAAAGGATAAAACATTGATTGGATTAATGCTGACCGCAGCAAGGCAACAGATAGCTAGTAAATGGAAGACAGCTAAGATGTTAACAATTAATGCATGGGGGGAAAATTGTGGAATATAGCAATGAACGAAAAATTAACTCAGAAACTTAGAATTTATAGAGGAAAAAATAAGAGTGATACATTTAGAATGGAATGCTATGCATATATAGATTATATGGGAAAAGATCTGAATAAGAATAATATCGCGGAAGCATACAAAAAGTTATGGGATTCTTGAAAAGAAAGAAGAGAGGGAGGAAGTAGGAAGAAAAGACAACAAGAACAGAAGCAAACTAAAAAAAACCAAAAGGGAGGAAGACGGCAGGGGGAAGGGTGTAAATAATAGTTAATGATGTTAAAAGGATGGATGAATGATGTAAGTTATGAAAATGAAATAAAGATGTATTTTTTTTTAAAAAAAAAAACAACTTGAATGCTCCATACCAGACCTGCTCCCACATCAGGAGATAGCCAGCACCCTAAAACAGGCCCATAGCCAGCCTAAAGGTTTGAGGGGGGGGACCCAAAAAGCAGAGGGCAATTCATCTGGTTTGCAGGCCTTTGAAAGACAAAATTGTAAATTGTTTTTAATTACTTGTTTGTTAAAAAAAAAAAGATACCTGGCTAGTGGCCCTAAGATACTTACTGAACCCAAACTCAACTCTGTCTCTCTTCCTCTGTGTCTGACTGTAGTTTGTCCTTTCCTTTGTTTCCTTCACAGACACCTAGATGGCAACATTCACAGCCAGGACTGGGGGAGGAGGCAGAAGAAAGGTATCTCCCTTTTAGGTATTTCCCAGTCATTTGGAAGGGAAGCTATTGAGAGCAATTAGCCAATCTCCATAAGAAAAGGAAACATACTTGACAACCTTGCCAGAACAGTTAAGACAATCTCCAACAATACTCCTGGATCTGTTTACCCTCTTCTGTCGACCCCCCTCTCCAAATTCTTATAACATTTGGTAACAAGGTCTACTGTAAAATACAGCAGTACACATAAACCTAATTCTTACATTCTAGGGATTCTAAAATAGTTTTTGGAGACATTTTGAAGACTAGGCATTTAGGCATTTATCTCACCTTTTTGCTCCACCCAAATTGCTTCCAGGAGAAATAAAGAGTGCAGTTCAAATGCCTCAAAAGGTGAGAAAACATGCAGTCATGCAACAGTGGAACAATCCCCACTAGAGTCTAATCACAAGCCAGTACCAATTCAGAAATAGTGTCTGGGAATCTACAGTAATCTATCATCTATACATCCATCCATCACAGGATCCAAACAGGGTGAGTTTTCTTGAGGAGAGTGTTATGGAGCGATATGATGTTTTTCACTATATCAGTTTGCAAATACACATGTTGAACGAGTGCAAGGATCAGGGAGGGGGGAGAGGAACAGTCACTACTCGGCTGAAAAGCAAGGTATGTTCCCCAAAAGGACACACATACCCTTTGAAACCTGCAAGGCTTCTCCTTCTCAGCCAGCTGAAGGAGGCTGCACCCCTTTTGCTCTCTACATTAAAAAAAATGCCAACCTTCAACCCCTAACCAAGTGGGCATCATTTCTCTAATAGCTAGTAGCCAACAAGGCAGTTGATAAAGGTTCTTTATAAAACCAATAGAATATGACATATTTCCCCTATAGACACAAGGCATAACTCTCCTTTCCTTAGACTGCCTCTTCTATTACCCAGCAAGAAAAGTAAGGATGGTTGTCATACAAGCTCCATTCATGATTGTTCAGCAAGAAGTGGCTCTTTGCCTCCTATTGCAAGCTCCCCAAATATTTCCAACTCCAGCAACAGGAAATAAGTACCCTATGAGCTTTAGCTAGTAAATGAAAAGCAACTGCAGAAAAAATATTTTTTCTGCAGTTGCATCATAATGTATTTATGTATTTCTGATTTTTAAACAAAAAAACAACTAATCAAGCTGTACACATAAACTAAGACCCAATTATTTGTTTTATTAGACAAGACCCAAGAATACAGAGGAAGACAATAACATTTGGATTCACAGCAAAGGATTTTCTCCTCCCTACTGGTGTAAAGAACCTGGCGCTTCTAAAAGAGAGAGATGTCTTTGTTACTGATGGCAAAGTAGATCATGGAAACAAATCCCCAAGGGTTAACAGGGCACTGCATTCTGTCAACATCTGTGCACACCATGTGCTAGGCTCAGATGCCCAAGGTTAGATTAGGACATTAATTAGCTTTGACAGTCAGAGGCAAGTGCATCAATTTATAGGTTGCTTTCATTTCTTTCCCTTTGATGTCTTGGCTTATTCTTTGTCCTGACCTGTAATTAATTACTGAAACTACCTTGAAATGTTTGCATAATAGACTTCCCTTTTCCAGGCTGAAAAGCAGGGGGGAAAAGCTTCCAAATATATACTCTGAAATATTTTTAAATATTCTGTAATGAGTTAGTCTAACTTATTAAGAGGAAGATTAAAAAGGTTCTGTATACTTGTTATAAGATAACTTAGCATCTACCGTCCACAGAAATTTTGCATCTTCCTTCATGCCCCTGCTTGAAAAACATACAAGTCTGTTCCAGGAATCTAGTCTGTTCTGGGCTTTTCATGGGTAGCTATGCCACAGAAGATTAATGAGTGGGGTAGTGGGAGACAGCGGATGTCCAAACCCAGGCATTTGGGGTTGTTTGTGAGTTAAACAATCCCAAGTTAACCAATGGTTAATTAACCCACAAATTGCCACTGGATGTCATTATGATGTTCAAACAGAGCCATTCTCAACAATGAACGATGAGGTTAACAGTTCATAGTTAATACATAGTTCCCAGTTAGCATGTAACAGCAATACACAATTCAATACACATGCAAACTAGGTAAACATGTCTTTAAACATTGAAAATATTCTCTGACACATTTATCATTTAATAAAATGGTTGCCTACCTGCCTACTATGGATGAGGACTTATTTTTCCACTTATGGATGATAGCCATTCTAGCTATTAAGATACATACAGTTATCTACATGTCCTCAGTCAAAACATTTGCTCTTAGACTTTTAATTTGGGGTGTATATTACACATGCACATACATACACAAGAGAGAGAGAGAGAGAGAGAGAGAGAGAGAGAGAGAGAGAGAGAGAGAGAGAGTCTAACAGTACTGCATAGCTGTTTCTCTAATTAAGTCTTAAGATTTGTTTCCAAAAAAAGCCATCCTCTGTTTGGACAATTGAAAGGTATCAACTCCAGAATTTCCAAGTCTCCAGCAAACATCATTGACCCTCTTTCCTTTCCAGGAGTAGCTGGAAATCTCTTTAGCAGGAGTGATTATCTCAAAAGTGTTTTGACTCCCAACTGTTTAATAATAATCAAATCAGGCATGACATTTTGTTCAAAAGGACTGTAAACTCAGCTGTAATACAAAAACAAAATTGAGATACAAAACCAAATGCCTGGGCTGACCATGTGCTCCCCACTGCCACCACCCAGTGGAGGCAAAAAGGCAGTGTTCATGCTGCCACTGCTAGACGGGGAACTTTTCCTCCCACTGCTCCTACACTGCCAAATTTTGGTACCATATTCAGCAGTGATTGCAGTGGCTAGGGTGTGTTCCCCTGTTGGGTTCCTGGGGGGCAATGTGGCCCCCTTACCCCTGACAGTTACCTACTGCTGCAGGAAAGCATACCCTCAAAATATGCAGAAATTGTGGTGTCTTAATGTTTATATGGACACTTTCCTGTTTGTCATCTCTATAATTCTTTAGTGGGTCATGCTGGACCCCATAGAAGTGATTGTTCACAATGCATACCCTTATCCAATGTAATATAATACTTGTGCCATGTAATATACATAACAGAACTTAATAATTATGTATTATATTTATATCCCACCTTTCTTACAATGTGGGCCTCAAGATGGTTGCATGCAGTTCCCAGGTGGTCTCCCTTGCAAACACTGACCAGACTCCCTCTGGCAAAAATAAAGTACAAGCTGAAGGGGTTAGAACTGAAGCTTGAGATTGATAAACAAATGGTCAAGGAACACCTAATTTCTTCGAACGAGTTCAAATGTCTAGGGCCCGATGAACTGCATCCTAGAGTAATAAAGGAGCTGGCAGAAGAATTCTCAGAAATACTGTCGTATTATCTTTGTGGTGTCATGGAGGACGAGTGAAGTGCCCAACGACTGGAGGAGGGCTAATGTTTCCCCTACTTTCAAAAAGGGCAAAAAGGAAGAACCTGGGAATTACAAACCAGTTAGTCTGACATCCATCCCTGGGAAAATTCTGGAGCAATTATAAAGAAGTCTGTCTGTAAGCACCTTGAAAACAATGCAGTGATTACTAGAAGCCAGCATGGATTTGTCAAGAACAAATCCTGCCAGACTAATCTGATCTCATTTTTTGATCGGGTAACCTCCCTTGTGAGACTTTGGGAATGCTGTGGACATAATATATCTTGTCTTCAGCAAAGCTTTTCACAAAGTATCCCATGACATTCTGATTAGCAAACTAGCTAAAAGTGGGCTAGATGGAACAACTCTTAGGTGGATCCACAGTTGGCTACAGAATCGGACTCAAAGAGTGCTTATCAATGGTATCTTCTCAAACTGGGGGGAGGTAAAGAGCAGGGTTCCGCAGGGCTCAGTCCTGGGACCAGTGCTCTTCAACATTTTCATTAATGATTTGGATGAGGAGGTGCAGGGAATGCTTATTAATTTTGCAGATGACGCAAAATTGGGTGGGATAGCTAACACCTTGGAAGACAGAAACAAACTTCAAAATGATCTTGATAGACTGGAGCGCTGGGCTGAAAACAGCAGAATGAAATTTAATAGAGATAAATGCCAAGAAAAAGAAACCAAATGCACAGTTACAAGATGGGGGATACTTGGCTCAGCAGTAGTACAAGTGAGAAGGATCTTGGAATTGTTGTAGATCACAAACTGAGTATGAGCCAACAGTGTGATGTGGCTGTAAAAAAGCAAATGTTATTTTGGGCTGCATTACCAGAAGTATAGCTTCCAAATCATGCGAGGTATTGGTTCCCCTCTATTCAGCATTGGTTAGGCCTCATCTTGAGTATTGCGTCCAGTTCTGGGCACCACACTTCAATAAGGATGCAGACAAGCTGGAGCATGTTCAGAGGAGGGAAACGAGGATGATCAGGGGTCTGGAAACAAAAACCTATGAGGACTGAAAGAACTGGGCCTGTTTAGCCTTGAGAGAGACATGTAGCACTCTTCAAATACTTGAAAGGTTGTCACACAGAGGATGGCCAGGATCTCTTCTCAATCATCCCAGAGTGCAGGACACGGAATAATGGAATCAAGTTACAGGAAGCCAGATTTTGGCTGGACATCAGGAAAAACTTCCTGACTGTTAGAGCAGTACGACAATGGAACCAATGACCTAGGGAGGTCATGGGCTCTCCCACACTAGAGGTCTTCAAGATGCAGCTGGACAGCCATCTTTCAGGTATGCTTTAAAGTAGATTCCTGCATTGAGCAGGAGGCCTTATAGGCCCCTTCCAATTCTACTATTCTATGACTCAGATATGCTTAGCTTCAGCAAAGTGACTGCCTCATGGGCTTCGAACCATGTCTAGTTAGGAATTAACTGAGGGGTGCTCCTAGCCTAAGGACGCCTAGCACTACCAATCAAAAAATAGTGTGCAGCTATTCCGCTTTGATTTTGAATGGATTTTCTCTGGTAAGAAAAAAGATGGAACTAGGAATGGGAAAACACAGGAGGTGAAGATCTTGTCTGAACCCCCTCTAAAATTCCATGTTGGCAGGGCAATTGCAAGATAAAAGTCTTATTTGGAAGCACCCATGATCCTGTATCAAGATGAAGAAGCAATTGTCTATTTAGTTCCTGAGGCAACATATCACCTGAAGTTTGTCAAACAAAAGGATGTGCTTGGCTAGTATTTTTGACCAGCTTTAAGCAGTCCTTCTGACACATCAAATCTCTCTTGTGCAACTCCCAGTCTTACAACATTATATTGGGAGGTGGGGTGGAATGCAGTAATTGTACTACGTTAATGTGTAAGCACGACTTTCTCAGTTGATAGAAGTCCAGGGCTATTGGTCAAGGGATCAAAATATCTCATGAATCATTTGAGTGGGATCTAGTAATTTAGGGAAGGGGAGTCTGGAAACTAGGATCCCTGGATTCTGTTTAGGCTGGCCCTACCATGAGGCAGAGTGAGGCAGTCATCTCAGGCAGCAGTCTTAGTGTCATGAAATGGTAGCAAAGGGTTAGCTAGTTGCTTTGTTATTATTGTATGTCTACTGCCAGTGACCCCTGCCATCTCCTAGATATTTCTTTCATTATCCTTAATGGCTTTAGGTTCTAAGGACAAGAATCGTCTAAGAAAATAAACTGCAGATTAGTATTGAATGTGCAATCCGTCAAAATAAATGTTAATACCCTGAATTTGCATTTAATAATTTATTAATCTTTCTTCTTAAATGATACATTCTTTAGCATGACTCAAATAATTATCTGGTACTTTTAGAATTACAGTATCGGAATTCTGCAAAACATAGAAATGGTTACAGACTAAAATGCACAACTTACATGAACATTTAAATAGAACATTTGTATTCAAAAGTCATTCTACACGCTACATTCTCATAAAAATATAAAAAATAGTTCAATAGTTAATTCATACTTTACCTAGACTAGGATTTTTAAGATCCCCCCCACATGTTCCCTCTTAAAAAAGCTTCTATCAATAAGAAACTAAAAGACTATCACAAGTTAAGTGACTACTGCCAATTGCTAAAATTCATCACAACAGCAAGTTAGTTCACTTCTGTAACTAGCAAGAAATGTACTGCAATATGATCTTTGCTACTATGTATCCTCCATTCCAAAGTTCATTCAATTATATATAAGTTGTGCTATGCAAAGAAGAAAAATAGTTGTTCTAAATTAATGATTGTAAATTAGAATACAAATGGAAGTTACTATATGACCAGAATAATCAAATGTATCTTACATTTAAGAATTATTCAAAAATAGCACAAGGGGAAATATGTAAAGATACTTTCTCTTTTATCCAGCGCCAATGAAAATAAATGTTTTCCTCATTTAAAATAGGACATTTGTATGTTATAATAATTTTTCTAGGCTCCCAAGTTAGTGTGTGGGAGATAAAATGAGGGCTTCAACCCACCTCCTCCCATTTTATAATCCTCACTAGGGCACATTTAATTTTATGAAAAGGCACAAAGATGAAACACTTCAGTTGCAACAGTTAACACTACTCTTCATGCACAGTGCAAATGCAGCTTAAGGGATGACCTTTAAGCTCTGAACATATTTTGTTAAAAGGTATAAAGCATTTGGCCCTGGTCCAGAGATTCTGGTACATAGTGGAGAGAAGCATGAATGTAGTGTTATGCAAGAACCTTCACTGCTCATGAGATAGTAGACACTGTTAGCATTGAACAGAGCTGCTTACCTGGTGACGGGCAGAGAGATTCCTGGAATCAACCTCCCTCTAGCTCAAACAGTGACTGGAACTTTCAGAACTGAGAACCATCTCCTTTGGAGGGAGAGACCCTTAAGCACAGTAACGTGTGTACTGCCTACTACTATGCTAGGATCTCTGTACAGGACCCTTTTGCATATGCAGGACCAAATCCAGAAGGGCAACATATACACAGAAGCCTCTTTCCACATGCTGAACAAACCTGCTGGACTGGTGTAAATGTATGGCCCACGAATAGGATACTGACCTCCAACAAATCCACACTAACAGAAATTTGATATTGCAACTAATATTTGACCAGAAAGAGTCAGGAAAAGCCATTTGAGAAAAGTAAATTAGTTTCTACAGAAGGCAATGATTGTTCCTCCTTTAGCTGTTAGGGCAGATTAAATATGGCTTTGGACATATCAGCCAACTGAAATAAAACTTAATATTCTCTTCCTTCCATCTTGCTTACAACATGAAATTGGTATAAACAGAAGGCTGCGATGATATAACACAGAATAGTTCAAAGAAATGGTGTTTTGCTTTCTGGCATGTAAACATTAGGGTGACTGGACCTTAGCTCATATAAACATTTTATAGATTTCTTTAAAAACGAAGAAAAAAGGTAGCATTTCCTATTAAACAATAACCCACAAAAATACTCTTTCAATAAGCATTACTTGCCATTTAACAGCATATGTCCTATCAACTACTATGTAAAACACATACAGTATTTCAATTGTAAAAATTGACCTGTTAGTTTTGTTTGGCCATTATACATTTTAGACGCAAATTATCGTTCATCAATATTACAGTCCTAACACCGCACCAAGTTGTTTTTTTTCTTTTTCTTTGGCGGCTCATCATCCGTACTGCTGTCTGTGCTGCTGCTGCTGCTACTAGAGGAACTAGAATCTGTCTCAAAGTCAGAAGAACTGGAAGAACTACTCGAAGAGTGGGAGGAGGAAGAACTGGACGTGCTTTCATCACTGTCACTGTCATCAGAAGAAGAGGATGAAGAATCTTCACTCTCAGATGAAGACTCACTAGCTGAACTAATGCTGCTGCTACTGCTGGAACTCGTCACACTTTTAGACCTGCACAAACATTTTAAGAGGACCAGCAAATGTTATTCAACATCACTGTGCCAATCAGTGATTAGCAAAGTCTACTACAGAAAGTGAGGGCACATCGTATGCACTTTTAGACAGAAAAAGTCCTACAACTCCAAGCATTCCTCAGTCAAAAAGGGCTATTCCCTTAGTTATAGAACTATTTCCACATGTTTCCCCAAATATTGTTAGGTGCCCTCTCACATGACTGATGTTCTACTACAACTACACAGTAAACAATTATTATACTTATTTTGCACAGCAAAGATTTGGCAGTGGGGGGATTTTTCTTTAATTATAAACATGAAATTGCTACTTAAAACTAACTAATGACAAAATCAAGAAAATGTTTTACAGTGGTATAGTCATCATCTCAACAAATATTAAACTCAAGTGTCAGGTGAGCTTTAGTCCCTGAGAAAAGTAAAAACCATACCTAATTCTGTATTGTGCAGCTACATCATTACCAAAGCCAAAATTTGTTTAGCCAATAGATTCATATAACCAATTATCTTCCCAATTGTGGATTTGAGCCTAGAATCCAATCCCACATAAAGGTACACTAACAGCTAGTTCAGATGTAATACAGAACCATGGCTTGTGCTATGTGAGAACTGCAGCAAGCCTCAGGCTCATATGCTGTCCCCTTTCATGCCTAAGAGAAGGAGATTGGAAGCTTTTGCTTCCAGCTTTAAAGAAAGCATAGTTCCCTGGAATGTCAGAATGCAGGAAACTGTGGTTTGTTTGAATTCAGAATCAAGAGCTCCCAACTTCCTCTCTTGCTAGTGAAAGAGCAACAAAGGAGAGGGGACTGCAAGTATGTTCGAAGAATGCTACAGTTGGTTCATGTAACAGAAAACCAAAGTTTTCCCATCATGTCTGCATTGGGCCTAAATGTCCTGTAGTCTCTAAGTTTGCATGAAAAATAAATAGTCCAAAGCTTCCACAATTTGACAATTTATTTTAAAAGTTACATTATTATGAAACAATTAATTGTATGAATGCATCTCCTCTTTAACACTGTTGTATTATCTGTAGAAATCCGTACTTATTTTAAAAAGTATCAAAAATTAAATGGTGCAAAATACTCAAAATCACATTGACACAAATTGGAATGTTTAGTTTTCCAGACTGCATTGAAGTTTTACCTCTACATTTCCAAAGAAATTATCAATAATCAGAATAATGATGTAGATATGTGGCACATGAATTAACTAACACTTAACATTTCATGAGTGCTATGGTTCTCAGAAGGAGATGGAAATTAAACACTTGATACATCTTACATATTTATGAGGAGTACAGCAGATGGGCATTTGGTTGTGGTTTTCAGATTTCCTCACATACCTTTTTTTCTTGCTCTTCCTGTCTGCAGCACATTCTTCAGAGCTAGTTGAAAGGGGTGGGGGGAAAACAAAAAGCTTTAATGTGAATAGTGGAAGAGGTTTTTAAAAAAACAACGCATAGTGAAACTTGGATTTACACTGAGAAAATGTCAGCTACCTAGCAAAGTTAATAAGTGCTGAGTTAATAAATGTCATTTTTTTAAAACTTGGGAGACTGATATGTTTAGGAAGAGTGCCTTGGGAATCTGCTGTAGGGCAGCAGAAAATATTTATAATAAATAAAAATAAAAACAAATAAAGTAATTAGCATTTTACTATTCAGTTTTACAAAAGCTTTTATGCAGCTTTATGTCTGATTGTTTTATTGATATTGTAAGCCACTCAGAAAACGTTGTAATTGGGCAGAATATAAAATAGTTAATAAATGAAATATTCAAGTGGCTTTTGTCTCTCCCCCCCAGTGAGTCTTACTTAAAGGGGTGGAAGAAACTCAGCAACCTAATGCTTATTACTAGTAATAGTAATAGGATATCCCAATAGTGTTGATACTTTTCAGATACCAACTATTACTGAAATAAGTGCATTGAACATTTTTCTGATCATATCTGAACATTTTATTGTAATTTTTTAAAACAGCTGAACCAACTTTTCCCATGCTCATATTTTTAAGGCAGCCTATGAATTCTGATCTTTTAACAAAGTCAAGCTCCATCAAACCAAGAAATAATGGAAATGTAGAAAACACAAATTCTTGTGCTAAGGGTAGCTGATACAGTTTTGAAACTGTTGCTCATGCTAAATCTACATATCTGTCACCAAACATTATTACTGATTAGCCCAAGTCTCCTATGGTGTTTCTAACTATGAATGCTAGGGAAAGTTTTACAGAAGACAATCATTTAGATTCCTTTTTGTTTTCTTTTTTACAAGTTGCCAAGACAAATGAAATCCAATTGTATGATATGCTGAAAGTCAATTGGAGAAGTGTCTTATGTGTTGCATCTAAAGAGGAAAGTTGCCGTAATGCAATTCTGCATTATGGTTAATAAAATAACTACTTCACTACAGTTCCTGTCCATATGCCTCATCTGGAAACAGTGATTTTAAAAAACACAAAACCATACACTGAAGGACAGTATAAGATAAGTCACAATGCAGTTAATATGTCTCACCATTTCTACTTCTTTTTCTTCAAAATAACCTAGGGAGAGCCACATGTGCCTCTTTAGCAGTTCAATTGTGGCTCTTGAGCCAGCAAATGCGTCCGTGTATTTTGCAGCTCATGGCATCTTCCCTAAGATGCCGACAAACCAGGAAATCAAAGCCCTCTGGAGCCACCTGGCCTACAGGTGCCACTGAGGATGAAGGGGAAGCATTTGGAATGGAGGAGACAGAAGGAACAGAAAAAGTAAGACACTGCTGAAGAAGCATAGAGGAGAAGACAGAAACAACTGCTTAAGAGGTGTGGATAGCGTGGAAAAGAGGACAGAGTTGTTGGCTGCTGTAGAGGTGCGCCAGAAAAAAGGGAGAAACATCTCAGGATGCTGTAGACAATTTTATTGTGAACAAGCCCAACATGTTTTGGCCTCTGGCTTTCTATTAGGCCTTCTTCAGGGTGTTGCGACAATATCTGCAAAAATTATTTACATCAAGTATGTCTTGTGTCATTACACCGGTGACTAGATGACACACGTCGGGCTTGTTCACAATGAAATTGTCTACAGCATCCTGAGATATTTCTCCCCTTTTCTGGTTCATCTTGGATGCTTACCCGCCTTACACCCTTGTTGTAGAGGTGTAAACAAACATGGAGAGGAGAGTGAGCAGGCTCAGCCAAAAAGGAACACACATAAGGGCGGAAAAAAGAGAGGACAATACTAATGCCTGGAGAAAGGCAAGAAGTTAATTAGTATTGCCTGCTTTTCAGTACCAGTGGCAGGAGTTAGGCTCATGCTATGGTGCCTTTCCCCTCCTTTCTCTTCCATCCTATCCTGCAGGGCTCACTGAGGAAGGGAGTTAATCTGCCCAAAGACTCAGCAACCTATTTGCAATGTGGGGATAACAATAACAGCTTACTTTATTAAACTGTTTTAGGATTACTTAAATACTCTAAAATGTGGTATTAGGATGCAGAACTATGCACTGCATGTATTTATATAGGGACGAGTTAGGATGAGATTTAAAAGAACAAGCTTGTAAAAATAAATGGTTGCTTTTTTATTTTATTTTTTTACAAAAAACAAGCTATTCAGTAGCGAAAAGATTGGCTTTAATATAGTCTACTTCGAACAATTTCTTGTATGTTAAATGAACTGAAGTTTCTAAGTCTACAATCTTATACAGCAACCCTCCCCATGCTGACCTGGAATAATGGGAGATGCGGTTCAACACATCAGGAGGACAACATTTTTGGGAAGGCTGCTATGCAGAGTTAGGGACACTGAAACCCATTGATCTTAACTGGCTTAGGTGCACCTAACTATGCATAGGATTGGACTACATTAATACCAAGCACTGTGTAAAATACGTAGAATCAAAACAAGGCCCTGCCCACAGGCTGAAAACCTACATGACATGCCATCTATCCATACAGTACTTGTATAAATAGTTGCAGCTATATCTTATGACTTGTTTCTCCAGCGAGTAAATACTTGGCACAGGGCAAGAGCGCTAAAACATTTCACTATGCCAGCTTTGGCAACAGATAGGCTAGTGCAGATTTGGTTGTTTTGCATGCCATAATCAGAAACTGTCAGTTTAAACAGGACCCCGAAGAACCAGTTCCATTGCCAACACCATCACCATCACCCCCACACCAACACTTTAAAAGCAGTCCAACATGCACATATAATATAATTATATTAAGAACCATCCTGCCTGCAGTCATGTAATCTTAAGGTAAGAGACCTTAAGGAAAGGAGGGGCACACAAAAGGACAAAAGAGAGGAAGAGAAAGATGGAGGGCGAGAAATGTTTTCAAATGCTGTTTGAACTGTTGTAAGAAGGGTGAGGTGCAGAGATATTGGGACAAGATGTTCCAGAAAAAAAAAGGGCAACAAGAAAAGCTGGAAACATGAAACAGAAGTACTAGGGAAAGGTTCAGCCAAAAGGTAAGAAACAGCAATGCAAAGACAATAAGAGGAAAAAAATAAAGAAAGAAAAAGAGACAGGAGAGACACAGATAGGATCAGTCCACAGAGTGAAGAGACTAAAAAACAAAAGAATAATAAACTGGATACGATAAGGAAACAGAATCCCATGAATGGAGTGCCACAAAAGGAGAAACTTGGTCAAAGTAAGATGAAAAGAAACTAAACTAGCAGCAAAGTAAAGACTGGAGAAGAGCAATGAACTGCAAAGAAGAAAACTCCAATGTTTAAGTCAGGAAAGAAGTACATCATCACGTGTAAAGTTCCAAGAAAAATGACTGTTGGGAAGTCAACAGGAGAGGAATGTTTACTGCTGACTTATGTAACAACTGCCACTCCTCTCTTGATCATGTAGCAATTGCCTTTAACATTAGCTTACTATTGCACAAATATAAGGCGTGAACCAGCCAAAGCTAAGCATTAGTGCAACATTGTCCTATCAGATTTATACATAAGTAAGACCCACAACGTTCAGTGGGACTTCCTCCTAAGTGCATGTGCATTGGATGCAGTCTTAAAAGTGCATTCAGACTTTAATGTTCTCTTAACTAGCGAGTGAGAAAGCAAAGCTCCTGGTCCAAACACCCTTTTACATAAAATTCCTCCTTCTGCCCTTAACGTTATTTATAGCTATGGGTAACACTAAATCAGGAACTTGTAAACAAACAATTTCTACCTGCTGACAAAACATTTATAAGCTTACCTTGGTTAGTACTGGCCATTGTTAATGTCTGCACAAGACAAATGATAGTTGCGGAGGGGCACAATCCCACAATGGGGCTTTTCACATGTAACCACAACCTATCAGTTTAAAAACTGCTGGGTTGCATGGGATGCTGAGATTAACTTAACAACAAACCATAGATAAACCACTGAGTTGTTCAGCCCTAACTAACGCACTGATCCAGGTTTGCATGTCATGCTCAGCAACCTACAAGGTAGGTGATTGTGGGTTGCTGAGTAAACGTGGAAGAGGTAGACATGCTGCAGGCAGTGCACTCATTCTCTCCCATTTATGCATGACATTCCCTCAATTGTTAAACCGGTGGGTTGTTGTTACATGCGAACCAAGTCAATGTGTTCCCAATGGAACAAAAAGTATTACATTTGCACGGGTCTGTATTCCCAACATATGCTCATCTTTCCTACTGAAGTCAGATGGACTCAGGAGTACTTAACTATGGCTAGATAAGGCACATACTTTTCTGAAATTGGCATGCCATCCTCTGCACTGCTGATCTTACCTTTGTTGTAATAGTTGATTTTCTTTTTCTTTAAGTGCTTTTTTAAACTCTGTTGTCCTTGATGGTCTATGCAGATATTTCCGTTTTCCTGTACATTCATAGGTCCAGTGTCCAAATTCCAAACACTTCTGACATCTCACATGTTGCTTGTTTGCCTCCCTATGGAAATATGCAAAAGTGTTTAAACCAGATGTCTTTGATTTAAAAGTGGAATATTAACTACAGCTGACACTTAATGTGCTAGAAACTAACTGGCAATTTCTGCATACTAACTTCAACTATGGTTTCATTTGCTCATGGCCACACTTGTTCAAATTTGAGCTATTAAAACCATTCCCCACATTTCAACAATTCTCTGAACAGGTTAAGAACATCCACATGCAGTCAAGCCCTGTATGAAGAGTGCTTACTGAGGAGTTAGGGACATTCCTAAAGAAGAGTGAAGAACAGTGGTTGAGGAGAAAAACAAGAGAAAGCAGTGGCATTAGGGTGGCCAGATGCAGAGGATAACAGGGTTCCTGCACCTTTAATAGTGGTGTAGAAGAGAGAATTTCAGCAGGTGTCACTTGCATGACAAGCGACACCTGCTGAAATCCCCTTTTCTATACTACTATTAAAGGTACAGGTGTCCTATCCTCTTTTGCATCTGGCCACCCTGAGTAGAGTAGCCAAGTATAAAAAGACAGAGGCAGACAGACAAGCTATGTGGAAAGAACTGAGATCCAGTGGATGCTTCTGTTGGGGGGGGGAGTTCCCCCCCAATTATTCACTTCTTCCCTCTCAGATCCCAACATTACCTTCCACACTATTCTGGCCTGTCCCCAACTCTCTGGAGCAGATTTTCAGGGGGCTGAAGAAGGAAATTGACAAAAGCCACCTCTGCATCCTTTCCTCTAACAAACAAAAATGTCCTGTCAGTGGAGTTCCACTCATGGAAACTCTGGATCTAAGCAACATTTTCCATTCTGCCTTCCTCATCCTCATTATAGGACTACACTCATTACAAAGGAAGCAGTTGCTGCATCCTGTCAGCATTGCCACTTGTGGGGTGGGGGGAGAGGAGAACTGGCAATGGTGCCAAGGTGCTGGTGCAGCCTCCCCTCCTTCCTGTCCAGTGGATTGGAAGGAGGAAGAGTCCAATCCTCACCAATGCCCAGAGAAGGGAGGACAGGCAGCAGACAGGCAGCAGTAGTTGCTGCTGCTTCTCCTCTTCAGTGGCAGCAGTGGGACCTTAGCTGCTTCACAAGGGTACCAACACTGGTAACAGCCCTGCCCCATACCCTTCC
Source organism: Anniella stebbinsi (assembly GCA_029215795.1). NCBI lineage: Eukaryota > Metazoa > Chordata > Lepidosauria > Squamata > Anniellidae > Anniella > Anniella stebbinsi. The sequence continues at coordinate 84,205,827 of JARDYH010000005.1, read as the reverse complement.
TGGCAAGTGTACAAAGTTTAATTTGGCATTTAGCTAGCATACTGGCAAAATAGAAATAGCAATTGTAAGTTTCACTTGGAAAACATGCAATATCTGTTCTATTTGAAAAAGTTGATTTACTGTTATGTTTTATCAGAGCATTCAATAATCATAGCATGTCAGACTAGGCTCAACTGTTATTAACATTCTGTAACTCAAAGAAGCTTGCAAATGCTTGTTGAGCTGCTTTTTATTTTATTTTGCAAACTTGCGTATTTCTACATACCTAAGGCATTGGACTCAATGGCCTTATAGGTCCTTTCCAACTCTACTATTCTATGATTCTGTGATCCACCCCCACTCCTAGAAACTACATCCTTCTTTTTGGATGGCCCTGTTCCACTTCCAAATTGACACCTGACCACCCAGGCTTGCTATTAAAAAGGGACTGGAGGCCGCCAAAAATATGTTCCAGTGCCTTGTTTTGCAAAGCTGTCCGAAGCTGAAGATTAGCAAGGAATGTTTCTCTACCTTTTTCTCAAGCTGAATGACAGAAACCCCTCAGACCTGGCGCAGCTGCTTTAAGGGGAGAGCTGACTGAATACTGTGGGTAGTTGGAAAGCTGCACAGATGCACAATCCTCCATTCTTTCTTAATTGGGTGCTTTGGGCAGGCTAATTTTAATATTTGTATTTCTTTATACCAAGGGATTAACCCAAATATGAAGGAATCTCTCTCTCTGTGTGCGCACGCATGTGTGTGTGTGTGTGTGTGGGGGGCTGGCCCCATTTGTTTCCAAAGGGACTGGCAGAGGGCCACATGGGTTTGCTATTAGAAAGAATGACAATGTTCATTGTATAATGTTCATTGTATAATCATATGCCTTCTGTTTATAAATTCAAGGGTTAAGTGTAGCACACGTATAGGGTAACTAGTTTAGTTGTTCAGATGTTTTAATAAACTTGCACAAGCTTTTGTGAGTTACAACCCATTTCATCAGATGCCATGAAGTGTGCTACACTTCACCCCTGAAACAATGATGATGTTTAACAAGCTTAACAAGTAGTTGTCGGGACCAAGCATCTGGCATCTATCTTGGCTGGGTGAAGGATAATACACTAGGAAGCTTCCCCCAAACTGGTGCCCTCCAGACATTTTGCACCACAACTCCTGTCAGCCCCACCCAGCATGGCTGATGGTTAGGGATCATAGTTGTAGTCCAAAACATCTGGAGGGTACCAAGTTGGAAAAGTCTGCACTAGAAGGACAGTGACATAAGAAGATACCTGCTGACTTTAACCAATCTACTGGCAGGGGTATTTTAACCTTTCCTAACTTATGATCCCTGCCTTTTAAAATTCTTCTGTCCCCTCCCATTTATTTCACAGGGTCAGTGACTGCACAATCTAGTCATTGCATACCTGCTACAGAAATCCCTTCATCTTTCCCCACCCCCAGAACAGCAAGAGGTCTCATGCACCCCAGCAGATTCAGCTGAAACTTACAACGGTTAAAGGCTCCCAGTTATATATACTTATTTTATATAAAAGTACGTCCTTTTACAATAAAAGAAAATGGAAAAACCATTCCTCCTTCAACAGTCATCTTCTTGAAAACTAGTGCGGCCTTTGGTACAGAAAAGCTTCTCAAGTACATTCTTGAGAATAAATCAATATAATACCTAAGGAAAAAAACTGAAGAGCAGAGGCCCTATGTACTTATACAAGTTCAAATTATAAATCACTGTTAGTTCCTATTTTCCTCCTCAATTTACTAAATCATATGTTTTACACCTCAGCCTGCAGTAACTGATTTGGTGGTGCGGTGGTGGTGGGGAGAATATCAAATACAGATTCAAGCTGGATGCAGACCTACAACTTCATCCTACTGAACTAGCTTTATGCAGATGGGGATGTGTAATCCCAGCTTGTCTTGGATATTTTACAAAAAAAAAAAACAATTTCTTCTACCCTATAAACATACCTTTACTGGTTATATACTGGGGAATTACAAGACAATTATGTTAAATACCCAACATGATGAGCTGTCAAGAAAATTAGGAAAACACCAAACCTTGAGACAAAGATAACATTGTATAATTTAATGCCTAATAGTTGTAGAGAAATTTATATTTAGGAGACTGTCACTTAAATCTAAAAGATGTAATTCCTGGTTCTGACACTAGTTTACCACATCTTCTGTATGTGTACCTTCTTGCTTTTCTATCACACTTGGTAATGTTCCTATTTTCCCTTTTCTATATTTTGTTTTATTCAAGCTACTGCAAAAGTTTCTAGTTTCCACCTTTTAAACATTGCTACAATTTGTTTATTTCCTTCTCCTTCAGAGGCATTGGTTTATTTTCTTGGTTTGAGTACTCTAATCCTGTTCTTTTGGTTTGCCTCTCTTGCAGCATCACCCTATTTCTTCCAGCCTTAACTCTATTGCTAGTTTCGTGTGTTTTTCTTCATCTTGGTTCACTCACATTTCTCCTTTGGCACACTCCCTTCACTGGCTTCCATTTCCTTAGCAGTTCCAGTTTGTTACTTCTTTTTGTTTTTCAATTTCTTTGCTTCATGGCCTGCTCCTATCTATAATCTCTTCTCTCTCTCTTTTGCTTTCCCTCTGCAGTCTGCTGATACTTTCCTTTCCAGTCACTCCTTTTCACAGCTCCACCCTTTCTCTGGAATTCACAACTTCTGTGCTCCTCCCTCCTTGCAACTGTTCGAAAAAGTACCTCTTCTCCGGACCCCTAATTATCACTCCTTCTTCTTTCCCTTTCTTTTTTGTATTCTACTCTCTTTAATTATCTCCAGGGGTGTAGCCCTGTTAGTCTGTTGTAGCAAAAACAAAAGTCTTGTAATAAATTTGTCTTTAAGGTGCTGCAAGACATATTTTTTAATAGACCAGTAAAAGAAAAATGATGTTGTAAGCCAGTGGGCAGGGTTGTTCTTAGAATAACTGTTGTGCAGTACCTAGCTTTGAGATATGATAAAAAAATTAATCAGTTTGGTAAACCAGGTATATATTCAAAATCTACAGCTGGGCAATAGCTTTATGAGGACCAACCAAAATGTCACAAAGCTTACAAGTTTTGCAGAATTCTTAAATAGGCTTGATGATAGAAAAAGCGGCACGGGTGGGAAAGGCCAAGAAGTATAAAAATTAAGCCAGATGTGGTCATGAGATCTGCAACTAAGAGTCAGTCTCAAGATTGAGATTGCAGACTGAATGACCTGGATTGCATGCTCAAAAGTAAATTTATCTAAATTGCGTGCATGCCAGATGCAATTTCCATCATCACTGCCTGGGCATGGCTTGTCAGGTCATCCGAACCCAGGCAGCATGGTTTTTGGAGCGGGAAACAACTCTCCAGTAACACTTCATGGGTCATGGAAACTGTGCCTGACACATTGTGTTTTAAATAAGCCACCATGGCTTAAATAAAAATGCCACAGTGGGTAATTTTGATTGTGCAAACTGGCCCATTGAGTTAGCCACTGCAGTGATCAGATTACCCCTAGCCGTCTGAGAGAAAGAAGCAATGGCTAACCACCATTTCTGAAAACATAACTGCTGGCTGTAACCCAGATACATCTCTTGCTCAGAGCAAAACAGAAGTAAAGAGAACGTAAGAGTTTTCATATTAGCAAAGCCAGAGACTAATTTTAAGTGGTGCACAAGGTAAAAAGAAGTCAACTGAAGCCAAATTGTGTAGGTAAAAAGAAGTCAACTGAAGCCAAAAGTCGGGAACCCCTTTGAGCCCAAGAGATGATTTAAATTTCAGAAAAGCTCTCGCAGGCTGCATTCTAGTGGTCAGCAAAACCAATATAAAAAACAAAACAAACCACAGCCCAGCATACTGTAGCTAAACGTTCTTACTGCAAGTAAGCAAGCATGCCTTATGAGAGGCATTTCAAGATCTTACAATGGGGTGGGGGTGGGGGAGAAATGCACAAGAACCGAGAAACCACCATACGAGTGGTGATAGAGGGCGGAAAGGGGAACAGGGCTGGAATAGGGGCTGCGGCCATCTGGGGAACCACAGAGGGCAGTACTGAGATGTCAGGAGGGCCAGGTTTGGCCCTCAGGCTTGAGGTTCCCCAGCCCTGACCTAGTTGTTAGAGGGAATGCAAAGCCTTCTTCAGATGGTCAGAAATTATCTTCCTCCAGTGGTTGTTTCCACCCTGAACAGCTAATACCAAAGAACATAAAAATCAAAGTTGCACTGGTCCATGAGAAACTGGTCCACTGTCATGGAAGCTGGCTCATTGTACTTCTTAGCCCCACCCCCATTTTTGTACTTTCTAGCCTGATGAAGAGTCCTGGCTAACTCAAAAGCTTTCCACACTTTTGTGACATTTTGAGTGGTCCTAATGAAGGTACTGCCCAGCTGTGGATTTTGGATTATTCTCTCTCTCATGGAACAGTACATATGTTAGTTACAATTCAGCCAGATCTCCATCAGACTTACAATCTGGTTAATAAAATACAGTTTAGACATAGAGTTCCCTTCTGGTAGAAAAAAATAAACATGAAATCAGACCCGGGCTCAACTACTGTCGTGACGCAAGCCCACCCCAGGCTTCTGCTCACGAACTTTAGGCAAACTGACACTCCAAAACGGTGAGACCTCTTTTATTGTGAAATCACATGGAATTCAAGTATAACGGTTTGATTTCTGCATACACACACTTGAAGTTGAAGATGGACCAGATAGCTTTCAGGTACAACGGCTTAATGCGAACAGCAATCACTCAGGGGGAGACATTTAGAGTTCGCCCCTGTCCCATGCGAAACAGTCAGCATTGGCCACACACACTGACTCATCAGGGACACGAACAAAACTCAAAGGAAAAACTCCAGCACAGAGGTACATGAAGTCTGACAGTACACAGATCCATCTTGTACCAAATCAGACTCAGCCTGCCAGGAACACTGAGCTGATCACGTAAGCAAGATGTCAGGGCACAAACCTCTTCGACCTAGGAAAACCCCACTGCCTGTAACAAAGGCTCTGAGAGAAGACTCTCTCACAGGTCACAAACACACACACACACACACACACAATTCCAGAACAGCAACGATCAGTCTCAGAGCTTCCCTGTGCCCGTACTTTGGCTCAATGCAGGGAAAGCAAGCTATAGAACACGAATCCAGAACAGTAATCCGTAAATCCAAATCTATGAAAAGCCTCAGATCACTTTTCATGGCATAGTTCTTAGAAATTCCAAGTCCAAATAGCAACAGAACACGTACAGAGTGCATCCAACATCTCCAAACCAGATAGAATCCCAAACACGAGGAGTTTCATGACAAGCGTAGAACAGTCGAACAGATGAATCCCTAGCAAAGGGCCTCCCCTTTGCTCGTTCCACTATATAGGATGGAGGCTGGCTAATTCCAAGCCACTTTGACAGACAGGGCTTCAGGTCTGTAATCCAAACTCATGTGCCAACAGGGTGGCACAGTTCAACCTCCTCTTGATGGCGACACTATGTGAGAGACAGCTTGCAAGCTAGCCCCCACCTTTTGTAAACAAACATTCGTTCTCAAGGAACCTCAAGGCCTCGGCTAGCAGCCACAGATAAGCACAGAACAGAGACAGATTTTCTCACAACAATTGCCAAGCTTTCAACTCACAATTCACTAGGCCAGCCTAGTGAATTGTTCATGAAGCACCTGACATCCGACAACTACTTCCTAAATAAATACAGATCCCTTTGAATATAGGATTCTCCACAAGATTCTGAAGCCTACTATCTTTTTGTTCTTCCACCCAACATACATATTTAAGTGTGAATAATAAATACAAATATATGAATTTTAGTGTGAAATGTTTATAGATATTATATTAAGTGGTATAGAAGTAATAAGACTGCGTAGAAGTGTTTCTACTGATAAGGCACAGGTGGGTATACATCTTCTGTATACACCTGTGAAAAAATAAAGTAGAGAGTAGACCTTATATACAACATTAATTATATTGGAGGTGCACACAAAGATGTGCAGGATTTCTTATTACTTCTCTTTTTAAGTAAACAGAAAGAAATTAACTACTGATATGTCACCAAAACATTTAGAAACACACATATGCTGCCAACTTCTATTAATGTATTATAGATTTCAGACTCTAATGCTTTGGGTACAAGCCAGGCCACAGGATAATTTTGAAGAAAGAAACGGAATAACCAAAAATTACTACCAGTATTAGAGAATCTGCACTGTTTGAGGACTAGTGATTGTCACCTTTGAAATGCATGTTTGTAATACTCTGCACAAACTATGCCTTGCATAGTTTAAACACCAATCACAGTTATTATTGGAATGACCTCACCAAGGATTTTTTTTGTAACCACATATGATTATACCTTGATTTTAAGGACCATTGCATGTCTGCATTCTAGACATCTGACAGTGTGAGATAAAATCAGCATCTGGAAGCTTATATGTCCCATTTCTGGACTTAATTGGTGCTTTGCTGGTCATAATGAAAGGCTTGCAACAACTATCCTAAAATATTATCTACAGATCACTGACCTAATTTGAATTTATATGAATGATCAACAGACCACTTGAAGCAGAGCACCTGGATTTCATCAATCTTTCGATGCAATCCAATAATACATATATATATATTACACTTAATGGAGGTTTGTCACTAGCTCCAGTGGTTGCTGGATTGCAACCTTTGTCTCACCTGGGACAAAGCTGACTTACATTTCAGGACTCTTATTTAATTTGTTACTGGATTAATATTTGAGTTTTAAAGCAAGGTGTTTTTTGTTTTGTTTCACAATTAAGGCATAATCTTCTGCTGAATTTAACTGCCTGTTTCACAACATATATGGAAATGGAAAAGGCTACACTCTGAAAACTTCTCCTAGTACACAATTCTCTAACAGTGTAAACAACCTTAAGAAAGTTTAAAGAACAGTTATTTTCCACTAAAACACCAGAACATAGGAAAAGGGAACAGAAAAAGCTAGCCAGAATAGTTTTAAACTTGCCTGCTGAGAATATGCCAGTTATCAATTCCCCCACTCTAACACACACAGTCGCACACCTTCCTATCACATGCAGTTCACAAAACACTAATATTTCTAATAACAACTAGCACAACATTTACTTACAAGACTATCACTTTAAGGTAATAATCAACACAACTATATAATTATACAGCAACAATTGTTTAAAGGGCATCAAGTTTCTCATTAAGAATAGAAAAGCTCCTTAGCAAAAGTAGTCAGTTCAAAAGCATTCTGAAAACTGAAATGGAGTTTTTTCTAAAAGAGTTTCTATGCGTCTGGGATTGTTCCTAGAAGACACAGAATGTCCTTTTGGCTAAAACCAAAACAAATCCAGCAGTCTGGGCTGCAATCCAGAAATCATTTACTTGAGAGTATCTTTGCTGTCTTCAATTTTATTTCAACATTACAACAATACGATTCATCCTTAATGCCTCATAGATGAACTACAAGAACCAAATGTCTAATGTTCTACTATATCTCTACTGATGAAATTAAGCAGGACTACTTGGGAGCCATATATGTAAATGCAAATGCAGATGGCACACATCTAACTAATATAAAGCACTAAAATTGTTTCTAGCTTGACTGGTTTTTGTGATCTCTCTTGCAAGAAAAGTCCCAAAGGATTAAAAAGGAGAGTGGACTGAGGAGAGGAGCATTAATTAAGGCATTAGTTTTGTTTTGGTTATGTAAAATTTTAACATTTTTCTTTGAGCTACAACTCCTACATACAGTTCATTGAAATATTTTAGTGCACTATAATCAGTCACGAGCCTTTGGGATGTCAGCACACCTAATTACAAAACTTACCACCATATTTTTTGTATTTGACTTTCAGAGCAGCATACAATACATTATTTTTTTTTACTAAAACTACATAAACAGAACAAAAGTCAGAACAGCAACAACATTTAAAAGAATCAATGAAACCACAATTAGAACCACATTACACTAGTGCTAGAATGCCTGGGCAAATAAGAACATCTGTGCCGGGTGCCGGAATGACATCAAAGTTGGCACCAGATGAGTTTCCTTAGCAAAGGCATTCTATAAACCAGCCTTCCCAACAAGGTGCCCTCCAGATGTTTGGGACTTTGACTCCCATCAGTCCCAGCTAGCATGGCCAATAGTCAGGAATGCTGGGAGTCGTAATCTAAAATATCTGCAAGGCACCAGGTTGGGGAAGGCTGCCACAAGCTATATCTCAACTATGCTATCAACTGCCATACCCACACTGAACCTGAAATCTTATACATGCTTATTTGATCTGAATGGATTCCTGAAAATCCTTTGGGACTTTTCTGTTGGCATGGCTGACACTTTAATTGAAGCCCTGGTTACACTGTATAATTCATGGATGTCTTTGGCTATAGATGTGCTTGCTCTGAAGTGCCCTCTCCCACTAAGCACAGACCACTTGACTCCCTGGTATTTTAGTATTCAATGAAGCAGGTGGCTTGAATGCAAATGATGGAAAACCTGGACAAGATCCAACAGAATCCAAGAAAAAGCCCATTAGAGCACTCATTACTTCATTACTACTGTGTCACTGGTGCTTTTTTGAGTAGTCTGGTTCTTTAGCTAAGCCTACAAGATGACTTAACAAATCCTCAGTAACCTGCTATGACTTGAAGATAAAGCACTTAAAGATAAAATGTCTTGGATCTGCCTTACCTTAAATGCCACTATTGCTGCAGTCCAGTCAGTGGATATGTTCAGAATATTGGCTGATCATAGTTTATTAAATAAATTACAGATGAGATACAATGTGGTTAAAAGGGTCTGTTTGCTAATCACTGGGATCCCTAGCTTCTAACATCTAGCAGTAGACGGATGACCAGTAGGGTCCAGGTGGTCATCAATGTCTTCTTAAGAGATACAATGATCCTGAAGGACAACATTGAGAAACAACTCTTAAAGGATGCCTTTGGGGGCTGGGAAGCTTGTTCTACTTAACAGAAAGTGATAAATATTCCCTTTTGGGGTTCAAGGAGACACAAGCAGTACAACTCCAGATACTCCTTGATGACACAGATTATCTATATCCATTTTAACTTGACTTCTGACCCAAATCTGGGACTGAATGCTTTGGTTACCCTGATGGATGACCTGAGCTAGGAGAAGGATGGGGCAGTGCAACTCTTTTAATTTTCCAGGACCTCTAAGGACCACGGAGCATGGTGTTCTTGACTATCTGTCCTGGATGGGGGATTGGCACTGCATTCCAAAGATTTCATTCCTACCTGGAAAGCCAGTTCCAGGAGGTAGTGCTGGGAGTTATCATGGACTCATCACCACTATGTTGGGAGACCATGTGCCATAGCATTGGTTCTACAATGTTCCACAGGACTCCATTTTGTCTTCAATGCAGTTTTAATAGCTGTTGTAGCATGTAGACAGGGTTAACCTCCCCCAACCCTGGAAATCATCCCTTACATGATAATTAAACTGAGAAAAACACTTTCCATTGTTACCAAGAACATGTAGAGCCCTGGATAATAGACCCGGGGCCAACGCTCCATGGGCCCCGGTCCAGCAATGTCACCCAGGTGAGTCAGTGAGTGGTAACTGAATCCCTTTTTCAAGTTGGCAATGGACTAAATAAGGACCAGTAAACTAAAGTTCAATCTAGGTAAGACACACGTGTTGTTCATATGTGGCTCACCTGACCTGGTGGAGGTGTTTAATTGTTCTAGATGGAGTTGCACTTCACCTAAAGGAGCCAATTAATAACTTAAAGTACAGTTGGGCATGCAAAGATAAGCTGGATCTAAGCAGCATTTGTGCACCTAAGTGTTCCCCAGCAGCTTCAACTCATTTTGAACTAAGATAGCCTGGCCATCATTATCATCACTATGTGGCAGTGAGGGCTGCGAAGAAGACTTACTTTGTTCAGTCCATTGCATCAAATGGCCATACAGCTGAGCTTTTCCATGTGGTACAGGGATTTTTTAAACATCTATTCCAACAAATATGAAGCTGCAACCCTAGGATGTCTGCTGTAACAATTTTGCAAGGTATATTGAGGACAGCGTTCCTTGCCTTCACAATCTCTTGCTGTTATTCACCTTACCTCTGATGGTAAGGGGGCTTGGAAGATTTGGAAAGGAGGTCCACCTAAGAATGCTTAAAGGTAATATATTTTTAAAGGATGATCTCAGCAAATGAGCAGCTTCATACTGCAACAGGAGGTCATTTAGATATCCATGCCCCATGATGGATAGGACTTTCTAGGTTAACACCAGTGGTTTGAATGGTGCCCAAACACACACAGGGAGAGAGTGAAACTGTTTAAAGACAGATAAATTGTGTTCAAAAGTATCTTCAAGACAGCCTCACGTATGATGTAGTAGTCAAATATAAATGTTATCAGGACATAGGTAACTGTGAACCGGCTAGCTCCATCCCCGTGTGTGTGTGTGTGTGTGTGTGTGCAGATGGCAAACCAGCTTAAACTGGTGAAAAGTACTTTGTGTCATAAACACTGCCTGAGGCATTTAAGTGAGGGCCAAGTCTAACAGTGCCTCAATCTGCAAACCTACGTCTTAAGGGAGAGGGCTGCAATTCTGTTCCGAAGATAACCACCCACTTACCAACAGAACCTCCATCTTATCTGGACTGAGTGTCACCATATTAGCACTCATTCAGTCCTTTACTGTCTTCGGGTATTGCCACTACTGAAAAAGAAGTTTTTGCTATGAGGGAGTTTTTGCTATGAGGGAATCAGTTACCAATTTTAATAAACTTAACAATAGTATGTCTAAATAAATTTTCCTAAGGCTATAATCCTGCTCACACATATCCATCTCACACACTGGTGCTTACTTCTGAGTGAAGATGCATAGGCTATTTACTCAGAACTTCCGGGTGCACCACACAGAAGACATATACTTAATACTAACACCATGTGAACACACTATCTTTTTGCAAAAGGGGTTTTGTGTGTGTGTGTAGGGGGCATTCTTATGTATTAAACATTATATACAAGTAACCACTCTTTAAATAATGAGAGGAGCTTTGTATGGCAGGTGGTAGCAAACAAAGCAATATAACCAGCCTAAGAACGACAGCTTATACCACAGCCATTACCACAAACGTTCATATTAAAATGCTAAGCCTACAAGTCTGACCTAGTAAGCGAGACAGAGAGTAACACGCGACACACAATTGACCAATTTTCCCTGAATTGGTATACCTCAGATTCAAGCTGCCTGCGATGTTAAGCTTTTTAAAGACTCCAAGACCTGGAAAACCTACAGTCCGAGCCCTTTCCATACATAGACGGCAATGAAGGCAAAGACGAAAAGAACGGTGTTCGTAGGTATATCAGCACATATACACAGAGAAAGAACCCTGCCTCCTAAAAAAAACCCCACCACTTGACAACTAAATATTTCAGATAATTCTGTAGTTTCCCCTTCACCCCTTCTTCTTCTTTTTCAAAAAAAAAGATTATGCGATGCTTCCATCTGACTGACAGATGGGAAACAGGCCGGTCCTAGCTTCCTAAGCCTTTTTCGCAGGACCCCCCTCCCTTAGCTTGTCTAGAGCCCCACTCTTAACAACCACATCAGACATCCCCCACCCATCAAAACCCCTCACACACTCACGCTTGTCTCCGAGCAATAAGGCGATGCATGGGAGTCGCCATCTTAGCCACCGGCTGGGCACAGATGCACGCTGCATGCCGGGAACTCTACCCTCCCTTTCCCCGCCCTATTAGATGAGGTATTTAGCAGATTCTTGAAAGGAAGGCGAGAGAGAGAGAGGAGTAGTTTTTTAGGTGCTATGGGGGAGGGCGATGGCCTCATTCTTCTCCTTCTATCATCCTTAGCCCTTTTCCTTGTTGAGTCAAGCCAGAACTACTGCTCTTTATCCATGCCCCTCCTCAATCTCGAGATTTTAATTGAAAATCATGAGATTTTGTTTTAGCGCTTCCTTTTTCTGGGTTCTAAAAGGAACGAAATACACAGCTTTGCACTGCAGGATCTTCCCTACATTTAACCCTCTGCAAATACAGAACGCTAGAACAGCAGGGAGAAGTGTATAGCAAACGTTTCTTTTTCCTATGAGAGTTTTCTTTTTTTTTTAACGTTTATTTTTAACTGGGAGAGCGTTCAAAACTTACGTGCCCTTCCTGCAGTCTGACGTAATACTGTCCATTTTATCACTTGGTGGTTGAATCTTGAGTTAATAAAAATGGACTATACTACTTCCAACTGTAGGTGGGGCATACAATTTTGAATGTTTCCCTTCGTTTAAAATAACTGCAAGAAGAAAACTACGATATCAGAAAGAAACATTTACCACATCCTTCCCCCTCTGTTCTAGGTGTTTGGGGGGGAGGGGTGGCCAGGGTTTTTTTTGCGTGTGTGTGTGTGTGTGTACTGTTTTTCTTCTTTGTATGTAGAAGAGCACCTGCAGTAAGAAGTGCCCCTTCTGTTATCGCAGTGTGATTCCACCTCATTCTGCTGCATGTAGGTTGGAGAGGTCCTGTTTCAAATCCCTGTTCTGCCATCAAGATCTCAAGCTATTATCTCTCAGCCTAACCTACCTCACAGGTTTGTTGTGAGGATAAAATGGGAGGAGGGAGGGATAAACGAAGTATGCTGGCCAGAGTTCCTTGGGAGAAGGGTGGGATAAAACATAAGAAATGGCAGCATGTGATCTACCACTGTAAACAATTCATGCTGAATTTCTTTTGTGTGGACATCTCCTACAGAAGGGTGGGATATACAGTCCTAATCCTGTGCTGCAGAGGAATAGATACATTCATAAACTGAAACTTCACTACCAGAAGAATGCACATTTGTGCATTACAACTCCAGTCATACCATCGTGTTTTACACCTTTCACTCTTGTTCGAACCATCTCAAGCCCGCTGACAGCTCCATCAGACTTGGGCCCCCTCCACAAGGATGCGCTTTTGCGCCCGGTTCCGCAATTATGCGCATTATCGCGGAGGCGCTTTTACTCCTAATCCCTCTGCACCGGAGGCGGCGAGAGGCGGCGAAGCGCATTAATTCATGTCCAAAAAGCGCTTTACAAGCAGTTAATGCGCGTAATCGCTTGTTCACACCGCGAAAATGCGCTTTAACGGCCGGAGCAAAATAAAAGTCGCTATTTAACGCGCGTTCGAAAATGCGCATTATCGGGGAGATAATGCGCCTGTACGCCCATTTTGCGCTCCGTGCTTGTGGAGGTAAATTTTTTAATGAGCCTTCAAGGCTCATTAAACGTCTCATGTGGAGGAAGCCTAGCATTTATTACATGCTGGTTACTGGGCACTCATGGATTTTTGCAGGTCCCTCTCACGACTTTGGGCTCCATCACACCTTTTCCCCCCCTGGTTTGCTTCTGCGTTTTTTACCTCCATTTCATAAGCACTGCAAGCACTCCTCACTTTCACGTTCGTAGCTATACCGGTGAACTCTCACTTCTCCCGCTGCTATTGTGTCTGCCCATGTCACCCAACCCCGTCCCTTCTTTATCCCCCTCCAGTTCATTGGTTCTTGTCACTGATGGACATTGTAATCCACATGGTAGCCTTCCCCCCTCGCTCATTGGAGCTCCTATGGGAATTAAACAAAATGCTTACATCTGCGTAATTTGTAAACATAAAGAGATGACATTTGGAAACTTGAGAGCTCTTAGAGCTTTCAGCATGCCCAGTTTGAATCAGATGGGTTCATCCCTTGATTTTTTAAAGGATTTTTAAAATGTCCTCACCTTAAACCATTTCCCTGATACTCCACCAATGCGAACTTCTACCTGTTTGTATTTGTGGAGGATCTATTTTCCTTTACTTTGATCATGCGAAGCTGTGCATATCCAGTTCATAAAATAGAGATCTGCTGGTTCCCTTACTCAAAAGTAAATCTCATTGATATCAACTGCATTTATATCCGAGAGCCTATCTACACTACTGCTTTAAAATAGTTTATAACAGTTTTAAACCAGTTAATATTACCAGTTTAAAACTGTTATAAACCGTTTTAAAGCAGTGTAGATAGGCTCATTGTCATACTAAAATCTGATGCATGCTTACCTTTGAGTAAACCCCATTGAACAGTGAGAGACTTACTTCTGAGTAAACAGAAGTAAGGCCTCAGAAGTAAGCATAGGGTTGCAGGGCACTTCTTTCCAGTTTGCTGTTTCAGACATTTTAAAAAAGCTTCTGAGTGACCACACTATTAAAAGTCAGTTCTATACCTGTTTACTCAGAAGTTCACATTAGTGGAGTATCAGGGTAATGGTTTAAGGGGGGGATTAAAAAATTCCTAAAAAATCAAGGGATGAACCGATCTGATTCGAACTTGGCATGCCACAAGCTCTACTTCAGAACTCTCAACATCCCGAGTTTCATCACTTTATCTTTAAAAATGAGGGAGCTGCAGGCAAGGAGGGTGGGGTTGGAGCAGTAAAAAGTCCACTCATTCAAACGTTTGACATGGAGTGCTGGAGGTGGAGAACTGCCCCGCCCTCCCCTTTGTCAGCAAGACTCCATTCAAAGCACACCCCCCAACAAAGGAAAAGGCGAGGGGACAGCACTACACAGAGGCTTAAGGGTGCATTAAAGTTGCTTAGGGAAAATAATCCAGACTTTCCCCCCACCAAAATAATATGCAAAACAAAGAGGCAAAATGGGTGCAGGACAGGGATGATGTCATGTGAGTCCCGCACTGCAAAACCAGATACCAGGCGTGGTGAGAGTGAGTTAAACCGCTGGTGTGATGGAGCTCTTCATCTGCCTCCCACATGCCTCCCACCCCTTCTAGCCTTCTTTGGGCGACAAAAAAACAACCCAGTAAGTCTGACTTATTTTTAAGGACAGAAGTTGTTGCTATTTCCTGCTGTGTGCAGGAGAAGCAGCTGGATCAAAATGGGCCACTGAATGGGCCACATGCAAGTTTACTTCCTCTTTCAAAAAAGGAAGTAATGAGGGACAAACACGCAGGCGAAGAAGTGATGGTAAGCAAACACGATTTTCCTGTGTGATGATGCCCTGAGACACATAGGTCTTGTATTCCAATTTATAAATTAGTGTTACTGCAGGTCAAATCACATTAGCACCATTGGCAATCTCAGATCTATACTATTTTGAATACAGAGAATATCTTTTTGCTGGTAGTTAACTACCTGGCCTTTTCAGTTTCTGTTAATGTTTACATTATCAGATAAGTTTAATTTTCAATCTATTTTAGATCCTGCTGCGGGGGGGGGGATTCAAACATCTAATAATCGTCACCTTTTTTATGCACAGATGCTCTATATGTTTTTAATAGGCAAAAGTCAACAAAAGAAAATTCTTGCCAGCATCGAGACAGTGATGGGGAAAGCTGTATCTCTTGCTTGATGCCTGTCATACTGATTAAGACACAGAGCTTTTACTCAAAAAGTTAAGGCTGGCAACCTTACACCCAGTGGGGAAAAGCGAAGATAGTTCCTGGATTTTAGGTAGTTATTTCTGTCCTCCCAAAAGTATTGTAGAAAGGGCTGTCTAAGGTCCCCTCTACAAGGATTCGCTTTTGCGCCTGGTTAGGCGATTATGCGCATAATCACTGAAGCGCATTTACGCCTAATACCTCTGCACGAGAGGCAGCGAGAGGTGGCGAAGCGCATTAACGGGTGACCAAATTGCGCTTTACAAGTAGTTAATGCGCGTAAGCGCTTGTTCACATAGGCAAAATGCGCTTTAATGGCCGGAGCAAAATAAAACTCGCTGTTTAACGCACATTCGATAATGCGCATAATCGGAGGGATAGCGCGCCTCTACGCCCGATTTGCGCTCCGTTCTTGTAGAGGTAAAAAAATTTAAGCGCCTTGAAAGAGCTTTAAACCTCTCTTGTAGAGGCAGCCTAACTTAGCAGTCCTGTTTGAGTCAATGGCAAAATAATATATGGGATAGCAATTTTCAGTTCAAAATGCAGCACGGGAAAAAGCAGCAGAAAAAGAAAGTAATTACATTTTAAATAATTACATCAAGTTGATGAAACAGAAGAAAGTGGCTACCATGAGAATAAATCAGATGGAATTTCTCTGGGAAAAGTAGTAAATGTGAACACAGTTCAAAGTCCAAATTAATATTTAAATTTTATCAGGCTTTCTTTGGTGTATCCTTGAGGACAGTCCCGCACAAATGTAATGAGTTGTCTATTCAACTATAAGGAAAAGTATAAATGTAAAAATAATGCTTCAGCATCCTATGTCATCCATGTTTATATACCATGGCTCATTTAGATAACAGCTAGAGAGGTTAGTTATGGGTAGGATGAGTAGTGGATGGGGAATGTTTTCAACATTGGCTACATACCCTCCTGAACCTGTGCTGGTTTGCACAACAACAGACAATAAGATCTGAGATCTCATAGTGCTTTCATGTTAATTCATGCACATCAATGGCCATTTAGAAAAATGAGGGAGGGAAGACCACCAAGAGTAAATGAGTGGGATGAGCATTGAAACACACATTCATACAATTTGAAATTTGTAACAAAAATGCAAGCTGCTGAACTCTAATAAAAATGCTGAGAATAAACATTTGAAAATGGTGCTTATGAACCACAGGAAGCAAAGGAATAAGGAACGGAACATGGAGGAAGAGATGGCGTTGGGAAATATACCACCAAATATTTTCTGGGTAGTAGGAATTACAGAGGAGAAGTTGTAGCTGGGCATTGTAGTTGAGAGGCAGCCCTGGATGGGCAGGGAATGCAGCTAACTCACTTTCTGGTGAAATTACCTGGGAAACTGGCTTCTATGGAAATATGTGTTGCTATTGAGAAAGGTAGATTTTATTGAGAAGGGAAAGCATGCATTCACATGACACCTACTGAACATAAGATGGTACATATGTACAGATCTTAAATCTCCATTGGTCTCTCATGAAAAGAAACTAAACCCTGTTATGCTACCTCTGGACTTCTCAGTGCACTGCTTGGGGAAGGGGAGTGTTCTTCTTGACAATACTAAACTGTACTGGTGTAATTTGATAGTTTTGCTCTAGCTCATATATTGCTATTTGGACAAAGAAGTGTGTTTCCAGGAGGATGTCCTTGGCAGTTTGCAGTTTAAACATTAACAGCCTCACATATGTATTTATGCTCTATGAGCCAATTGATTGTTCTTTCTGTATGCATACCACTGATAAGCTTGACTATTAGTCTCTTATAAGCATTCCTCATTCCTCATTCTTTTCAGCCAATAGAATTGGGCTATACAAATGACTTTGACTAAGCAAGTGATTATTGGTTACATTATAGCTTATGTCACTAAGCCAGTCATAAGAAGTATGAACTATCAGGGCTGGACATTAAATATAATTGTGGTGCAGAGTAGACTTTCAGCCTAGGCATTAAATATTGTCTATAGAAGATGCAAGTTCTGGATTTAGAAATATGTGCACACACCTGAGAGTACATCCCACTAAACAATGGGACTTACTTCTGAGTAGACAAGCATAAAATTGTTTGATTGGCAAGTTAATTGCCAGAGGAAAAGACGAACAAAGAATTTATTCCTTCTGTAACAGGGATATCATGACACTTTGTCCGCTGCTGTGTAAATTTGTTCATGTAAGAGATCTAGCTGCATAACAGTGTACAGAGCCCACCCTTGATTCTGAAATGCAACGGTGCCATGGTTCACAGGTGAGACTGCAAATGCAGTCCAAGAAGCTGAAGA
Source organism: Anniella stebbinsi (assembly GCA_029215795.1). Classification (NCBI taxonomy): domain Eukaryota; kingdom Metazoa; phylum Chordata; class Lepidosauria; order Squamata; family Anniellidae; genus Anniella; species Anniella stebbinsi. The sequence continues at coordinate 84,188,134 of JARDYH010000005.1, read as the reverse complement.
AGTTGTCAATTCCTTTTGAAAACCAATATTCATATCACCAGACTTCCTCTCCAAATGCTAGCAGAAAAAAATTAAATGTCTATGAAGTAAAAAATACAGGCAACTATGGTGGTACATTAGAAAATATCCAGGAGCTGTAATAGGTTTATTAGGGCTGGTTAAAAAGTCACAAAATAGTGAGCAAGCTTTTGAAATGGAAAATGAACCTTCATGAAATATGTATTGCAAACAAGGCTATATAGTGTACAGGAATCTGACTGGAAACAGATATTGTATTCAGTAATGTGGCGGCCTGTTTCCCAAGTGTAACTGTAAGTAGTTTGCATTGATGATTGTAAGGTAGGTTATGATGCCAGGTTCAACCCAGAAAACCTGTGTTTTCCTTTAAAGGCACCCATGAAGCAGGACATTGGGTAGACATACCACCTCTCACCTGTACTTCTCAAATTGCTTTTGTCTGCCCTGTAGCAGCAAGCAGGATATTAATGTGGCTTATTACAGACTGGGGAATAGAGCCAATGAAAGGACTTAGAAAGAAATGCCTACAAACAACAGTGGTTACCTCATCTCCTGTTTTATCAGTGCATATAAAGGCAAATACACATTGGCTAGTTTCGGACAACACAATAATCAACAGAGGGGGGAAGAGGCAACTGTCAGTTGTGTTGCTTATTGTGTCGTGTGGAGGGTTACAAACCATGCACACACAACTGACAGTACGCTATTCCACCCAATTAAGCAATGGAGAGAAACAACGGACTTGCATGTTGCTTAGCCCAAAGCCCGTTGTTTAAAGTGTCATCCGAAATCAACCCCACCTCTCTCAGTGGACTATTCCATGTAGGAATAGAGTTCTGCCGGTCGGAGCAGCCAAACCCCCCCAGCTACTTTATGCAGCCAGCAGAATTCGCGGTGCATGCTGGGATACGGCTGTGGAACTGAGGAGGGGGGGGGGAGCAGACGTAGCAACCAAGATTAGGGTGACCAGATAAAATCCAGGTCAGGGCCCATGTAACTTTAACAGTTGTAGAGAAAAGGGAATTTCAGCCAGTGTCATTTGTATGCAATTAGTTCCTGGTGAAATTCCCTCTTCATCACAACTGTTAAAGTTGCAGGAGCCCTGCCTTCTTTTGTATATGGTCATTCTAGTATAGTGCCTGCAACTTTTAACTGTTGTGATGAAGAGAGAATATCACCAGGAACTAATTGCATACAAATGACACTGGCTAAAATTCCCTTTTCTCTACAACTGTTAAAGTTACATGAGCCCTGACCTGGATTTTATCTGGTCAGCCTAACTAAGATGGCCGCTGGAACTTTCAGCTGCACAAGGACTAGAGTTGTAGCATGTCGTATGTAGAGAACCGCCTACCTAACGCACGATCAGTACACTATTTCCCCCTCTGTTGCCCAATGTGTCGTCCGAAACCAGCCATTCTCTGGATTGCAACCTGGCTAAGAGTCCTTGGCCAGTTACAACCCAGCCTACAGCTTTCCCTTCTGGGCCATCCAGGTCCAAGTCTACATGGTTAACATCAGCTTTTCAACTCCATCCCAATCTGGGGATGGCACTGGCTGTGTTTTTGGTCCTGATTGATGAACTCCACCTAGAGTTTGACAGGAGTAATTGCATCCTATTAGTCCTACATCTTTCTGTGACCTGTGATACAGTAGATTGTGGCTGCCTCTACAAGAGAGGTTTAATGCTCTTTCAAGGCGCTTTAAAAAAATTACCTCTACAAGAACGGAGCACAAATCGGGCATAGAGGCGCGTTATCTCTCCGATTATGCGCATTATTGAATGCACGTTAAATCGCGAGTTTTATTTTGCTCCGGCCGTTAAAGCACATTTTGACTGTGTGAACAAGCGCTTATGCGCATTAACTACTTGTAAAGCGCATTTTGGTCATCTGTTAATGCGCTTCGCCGCCTCTCGCTGCCTCTCGTGCAGAGGTATTAGGTGTAAATGCACTTCAGCGATTATGCGCATAATCGCCTAACCGGGCACAAAAGCGAATCCTTGTAGAGGGGGCCTGTGAGAGGCAGGTGACGCCTGGTGTGCCAGTTCCCCAGCATTCCATTGTGTCTGCCCACCTGCTCAATGTGTATAGGAGGCTGCTGTGTGAGGTTGTACAGAGATGTGGTTTTTCATGGATCAGTATACTGATGACACCCAGCTCGAGCTTTCCTTTTCAACTGGTCCTGGTCTGTCTCCCACAGTCTGACTGTGGTTGAGGGCTTGAATGTGGTTGGCAAGCTGATTAAAATTAAAACTAGACAAGACTGAAATAACAACTTGGAAGCTTTCTAAATCAAAATTAAATTTTATTTAAATGAAGTATTTTTTCAGAGCCCTTTCAGTAATTGGCCTCTCTCTCTTGCCACAGGCCAGAGGAAGTGGCTTTTGCCTTAACCTATTCTTCATTCCTCCCAGAAGCACAGCATGCTCAGGCTGTATCTTGTGGCTCTTTCATATTGTTGCATCTCTTACCTTTTTAAAAGTTTAAAACTTTCATGGATCTCAGATCTGGCAACCATAACATTATTCTGCAGTATTTACAATATGATAGCTTTGGAACACAAGCAAATGTATTCTTCACACTACATTTTTTTTACTGAAATAAAATGATCGGTTAAATATTACTTTTCTGATTTATGAATGTCATATTGTCTGTCTAAATTACTAATTACTGTAATTAACTATATCCTTCTTGGATCCAGAATTTCACTGCCCTTCCAATTTTCAAGGCAGCTAACGGAGGTGCTGTAAGTGGGTGGTTCTTCTGCCTAGCTAAGTGATGTTCAGCCTGTTCTGGAATGGGGTTGCAGTCCCTCTCAAGGATCAGGTTCATAGTTTGGGGGTGCTCTTGCATCCAGAACTATCCCTCAAGGCACAGGTGGACATAGAGGCACAGAGCACCGTTATTAGCTTAGGCTGATATACCAACTAAGTCCTTTTCTGGACAGAGATGGCCTAGCTACAGTTATCCATGCTCTGATACCCTCTCATATGGATTATTGCATTATACATGAGCTGCCTTTGAAAACAGTCTGGAAACTTCAGCTGATCCAAAACAGGGCAGCTAGACTGTTAACAAGGACTGACCAACATGATCCTTTTATGCCAGAATTTTTCCATCCGTGCAGACTGCCGGTTCATGTCTGGGCCCAATTCAGAGTGCTGGTACTAACATTCAAAGCCCTAATTATCTTGAAGATCCATCTCTTCCTATATACACATGCCCGGACCCTAAGACCCCCTCTAGATGGATTCTGTTTGATGCTTGGTTAGCCGATTATGCGCATAATCGCTGAAGTGCTTTATCGTAAATGCTTGTATGCAGGAGGTAATTGAGCACTCAACAGGTGACCTTACCGGTTGTTTCAAATGCACTTTACAAGTAGTTAATGTGGAGAATCGCTTGTTCACATAGGCAAAATGCGCTTTAACGGCCGGAGCAAAAAAAACCCTCGCTATTTAACGCGCATTCGATAATGCGCATACTCGGAGAGATAAAGCGCCTCAACTCCCGATTTACGCTCCACTCATGTAGAGGTAAAATTTTTAATGAGACTTCAAAGAGCTTTAAATGCCTCTTGTAGAGGCAGCCAGCTTCAGTCATCCCTCTCTGGGAGCCCCTGCCAAAGGAAGGCTGCCTCTACAAGAGGCATTTAAAGCTCTTTCAAGGAGCATTAAAAAATTTACCTCTACAAGAACGGAGCGCAAATCGGGCATAGAGGCGCGTTTTCTCTCCAATTATGCGCATTATCGAATGCGTGTTAAATAGCGAGTTTTATTTTGCTCCGGCAGTTAAAGCGCATTTTTGACTATGTGAACAAGCGATTCTCTGCATGTCAACAGTTTAAATCGCGTTTCAGTCGTCCAGTAATGCGCTTCACTGCCTCTTGTACAGAGGTATTAGGCGTAAATGCGCTTCTGTGAATATGCGCATAATCACCTAACCAGGCGTAAAGGCGAATTCTTGTAGATGATGCCCAAGTGAGGTGGATAGCTACTAAGAACAGGGTTCACCTGGTGCCTACCTTAAGCTCATTTTGGTGCCAGATGAAGACAATCAATAGAAAATACTAAAGCACAAAACTATAGTATAAAAGTACAACCAGAATAAAACCTAGCAGCAATGCAGACATTTAAAATACAGTAACTAATTTAAAACAACAGAGCTAAAAGATTAGAATGCTAACATTTCTGGGAAAACAAAAAGGTCTTAACTTGGTGCCAGAAAGAGTACAATATTAGTACCAGGCACACCTCTCTACAGCTCTCACTTCCTTTGGCAGGGGCTCACGGAGAAGGACCAGTGAATATGATCTTAGGTCCAGGCAGGTACATATAGGAGGAGATGATCCTTCAAATAACCTGGCCTCAAGCCATTTAGGGCTTTAAATAATAATACCAACACTTTGAACTGGGCCTGGTCATGGACTTTATATCTGGTATTGTATTTTAATTATTTGTATTGCTGCTAGTTTCTGTTTCGTTATTATTTTTTACTTTTATATTGTAGTTTTAAATGTTTACATTATATACTGTATTTTATTGTCTTGTATTTTATGCTTTTAATTGTTGTGAACCGCCAAAGAGCTTCTGCTATTGGGCAGTATAAAAATGTAATAAATAAATAACAAAACATTATCAACATTAAAATAGTATAATCTTCTTCTTCTTCTTCTTCTTCTTCTTATAGAAAGCTTTGGCTACGGGACGGTATAGAAATGTAATAAATGAATGAATGATAAACAAAACCCTTTGCTTTTGCTGCTTCAGGGTGGGGCAACTAATCCCGACGCAGCAGCGAAAGCGTGGGGTTTCCAAAAGCTGGGCCCACCCTCTGCTTGGACAGACGGCAGCCAATCAGGGGTCGCCATCCACCTAGACATGTCTCCGCCACAACTCCAAAGCGAGGATAGAGGACAGATGCACTATACTTGCCTCGTTCTGGAGAAAAAAGCTGGGATAAGTTCCTGACTTTTTCTTCACAGCTTCATGGGAAAGCCCCATGATGGCTGCAAGGTGGTTGCTCCATCATATAATCGATGCAGCACCACTGCGTATCCACCCCGGGGCTTCCGTGCATATAGACAGCCCCAAGATTGTACAGAAAGCTTTGTGTATCATGGGCCTGATCTTTCAAGCACACATACTTTAGCAAACTGACACAGGACTCTTAAATCAATTAAACATTTTTATCACAGGAAATCTCACAGCAAAAGTATAATGGTTACACTCTTCGGAAATCATTCAGCTGATGGTCGTTAGCTATAGACTCTGTGTAATTCCAGAACAGTCAAAAGCTAAAAACTACAACCATGTCAGAGAGCCGCACAATGGATTTTCCTGTTGAAATCTTTGTTGCTCAAAACAGGGAAAAGGGCTCAGGATTCTTGGGGCTATTTTTCCCAGGCAATCAAACACAAGGGACAGTAACCTGAACGATTCCTGGGGTCAACCTTCACAAGCAGAGAGTTCAACGACCATAGCTTTGGCAACTTGACACTGCGTGAGTCTAGGCAGAGAAAAGTGTAAGAGTCAAGATCCAACCCACCCAGCTGGCACTCTGGGCTGATGACAAAGACGCACAATCTACAAGTGAGAGTTCAAAGTCTATGAGAAGCATCATGGTACTTTTCATGGCAAGTCTTTAGCAAGCCAAAGGTCCCATTAGAAAGAGAGTCTGTGTGCAGAGTGCCTCTAGAGCCTCAGACGATGGTAAATCCAAACAGAGGTTTCAAGCAATGTTGACAAGAATGTTCTTTGCATGGACTTAAAAAGATAAAACGTGACTCTAAGGCTGAATTTGGACAACATATTAGGAAACGGAGGATGGGGGGGACAATCGTCAGTTGTGTTGCTTATTGTGTCATGTGGAGGGTAACACACAACGCACACACAACTGACAGTACGCTAATCGGGCAATTTAAACAACAGAGGGAAACAACGGGCTTGCATGTTGTTTAGCCCGAAGCCCCGTTGTTTAAAGTGTCGTCCGAATTCAGCCCCCCCTCTCTCCGTGGACTATTTCGTTTGGGGATAGAGTTCTGCTGGCTAGAGCAGCTGAAACCTCCCGGCCACTCTATACAGCTGGCAGAACTCACGGTGCATGCTGGGATACAGCTGGGGGACTGAGGGAGGGGGAGGTAGGAGACGCTGCAACCAAAATGGCCACCGCACGTTCGTAGCAACCGGGGCGTTTGCCGGTGCCGAGCAGCGCTGGCTGCAGCATGTCGTCTGTGGAACTCCGCCTGCCTAACGCATGGTCAGTATGCTATTTACCCCTCCGTTGCCTAATATGTCATCCGAATTGAGCCTAAGACACCTCCTCTGGACTACATGACAAACAAGGGCTTTTGGGCTTTCAGCAAGGCCCCTTTCCCAACAGGGCATCTCTGTTTGGCCCACAAGTGTTGATGCTTCAAGCTGGGTGATCCTTCTGTAAACCTCATCCCTACTTCTGCCAGGTTCTCATGGAGAGCTTCCAGCTTCCCCCCTTGCCAAGACCAAACCAGCAGGTGGATGGGGAGTAGGGTGATTCTCCCCAGCTCTGCTATGAGAACACTGACAGAGATAAATTCACACAGATTCTGACATTCCATAGGCTGAATAGGTCCAGACCCTTCCAGACCACTTCTGATCAAATTCTAGCTATAAACTACAAAGCCCACTGCAGTGTTGAAGCTGGCCCCTGACATTATGAAAGACCAGTATAGAAATCTTATTCATTTTATATATGATTCGGTAATATCTGGTTAGAAGCTGAGGGAATAAGTGAAAGGTATAAGCAATTATACAGATTAGGGAATATCTGGATAAGGAATAAATCACTTCAGTCCTCTATGTCCAACAGATCTCTTGTTGGTTTCTGTTCTAATTATGATTTCTCGACCCTTATTTCATGGCCTATGATCTTGACACTACTGGTTGATTTTTATGTGATGTTCCTATGGAAACATCGTGTTGGCTTTCTGTTTCCTTAGTAAGTGCTTGCATGGTGAGTGTCCTAAGCACTGGACTATAAAAATCTGTGGTATTTTTAGATGCTGAACTCACATTTCAGTGAAGCTGGCATATTTATGTGTGACAACTGTTTATAAATGACACACTGTTGGAATGTGATGTATGTGGATGTAAGAAGAACATAACTGAAATGATTTGTAGAAAGTTACATAATTCAGTAAATTAGTGGAATGTGATTATACACTGTAAGTGGTTTCCACACCCACCCCCTGAAATAGACACTGCATCTCCAGCTATCAATGTGTGGAGTAGATAAGTAAACATTGGTGAAGGAATGGTGAATCATTCATCTGTCTATAATGCACTGATCCAAATTGAGTTGGCGTTGTTATAGTAGGTTTTCCAACACCTGACTCTCAAGGGCATTCCTTCTATAGCTCAGTGGCAAGAAAGTATTTGCCAGACATGGTTTCTCTAGTATGGTTTTGTAGTGGCAAAGGATTTGAAAAGACTTCACTACAATACTAAGCACACCTACTTGGGTGGCTTTCAAACTAGAGCCTTTTAGTGCTGCTGAGGTATTGTTTTACTAAAATTAGCTGGAAGAGGAATTAAAACGGAGATGCCACATAAGCACTTAATAAAGTGTTATATATTATCCAGCAATACCCTTCTCTATGCTCAAGATTTCCACATAATATTCACTCAAAAGTAAGTCTGGTTCAGCAAAGGCTCCCAGCAACTTTCATTAGAAGTTTTCATTCCTGTAGGCTTAGGGTGCCTCTACAAGAGGCATTTAAAGCTCTTTCAAGGCGCATTAAAACAATTACCTCTACAAGAACGGAGCGCAAATCGGGCGTAGAGGTGCGTTATCTCCCTGATTATGCGCATTATCGAATGCGCGTTAAATCGAGAGTTTTATTTTGCTCCGTCCGTTAAAGCGCATTTTGACTGCGTGAATAAGCGTTTATGCGCATTAACTACTTGTAAAGCACATTTTGGACATCTGTTAATGCGCTTCGCCGCCTCTCGCCGCCTCTCGTGCAGAGGGATTAGGTGTAAATGCCCTTCGCGATTATGCGCATAATCGCCTAACCGGGCGCAAAAGCGAATCCTTGTAGAGGGGACCTTAGCCTATTTCATTCTTTCCTGAGGAGAGCACCTGGGGGATAAGTGATTAATAGCCCATCAATCATGAGACAGAAATAAAACAAGCTGAATCTGCAAACAGGAAGTATTTCATTAAAAGTACAGGAGCCTTCAGAAGATTCTTAGTAATTTGCCTGTCCATATGAGACAGATTGGAATTGCAATTGAACTTTATTCTTGTAAAATGGCCAGAAATCAGATCTACGAAATCATAGGATGAAAGCTCAGAAAATGTCTGACGATGATGTTGTGTCTGTATGCTCTATAAAAAGTAGATGAATAAAGGGTAGCAATTCCAGAGAAAAGGGCTAGGGTGGTAACAACCATGGAAGTAAGTTCCACAGACGTTGGTAGAACTTGTTTACAGGCAAATTTCCTTAATATCAAGGTATTTAGCTGCCAAACTCCACATCTTTTGCAAACACTAAACTGAATGGTGAACTCACTTTCACTGTCTTCCATTCACCATTGCCAAAAGACACTAATTTCTTTGATTAGGCATTGTACACTCAGTACTAATACAGCCCTGGATCTGTTTTATATTACATTTGAGTTTTAAAATAGTATCACCATTGAAAACTGACTTAAAACATGTATGATTAACACTTTTTCTAATAGCATATACAGGCCCAGCATCAGCACTCAGCACAGTCTGGGTTCAAGTGTCCCTGTAGGGCCTATCAGGGCATTTTGCTGGGCCCCAGGCAATCCCCACCTCATGGGATTCCTGGCATTACCACTGTCTCTTGCTGCTGTCAATCACTTCAGACCCATGGTGGCTTGAATGTTGTTTCTAATAGCACTGCAACCATCAGCCACCCACTCCTCCCCAGATGGGCTTAGCCAACAACGGTGCTGTGACAAACCCCTACTTTTTTCTGATATAGATCCAAGTGCCCCTAGAGCATTTGGTTAGTTGGCACCCTGCTGGACAACCTGAATAGTTTTCTCTAACCTTACCTCACTTGAACAGGCTGACTGGTTCCTAACACTTTGGGCTTTTGAGTTGTAAATTATCATTATTAAGAGGTGGGTCCAGCTACTAAGTAATTTTCTGATTTGCTAGCTAGACCACTAATATCAGAAACTGAAGCTATCGCGGTTTTGGACCAACCAACCATCAATCTCTACAAAAGGGCTGGCTTTTACTGAGCAGAATGCCCGTTAAAAATACCCTCAGTCCTTCTAGAGTTTTCCAATATGCCATCTAACTGGAAGTCAGATGTGCTCTCTCTCTTTCTCATACCATCCTCTCTGCAATAAACCTGGCATATGCTTTGGGATGCAAGACTCAACTCAAGTAGGTAATGCAACTAAATAAATTAGACTCCCTGAGCAAATCTTGTCCAAAATATCTTTTGGTGGCCAGGCAAGTGCTTTGACAATGATTCTGAGCATTCTGGCAGGGCTCAGGATGGGCTCAAAGGGATTCTTTAGAACTTTTTGTCGCCATGTCTTCTGTTTCAGTGGAGATTACTGAGGAATCCAAATAATCTGAAAAGGTCTCTCCTGCCCTACCATACTAGATTGCAGAAAAGTATATTAAAAGTGCAGCTGCGGGAATGCCTATGTCACATTTTCAGTGAGAGTGGTGGGGTATGATGCTGCAGTGAGATCATCTTTACTGCCTTGAAACAATTCTGAGACCATAGTATACAATCTTGAAATTAGCTGTGCTAGTGTAGTGATTCGCATGATCAGACTGATAGCCAAAGTGTAGCCATCGTTTGCTTACAAGTACAGAATGCTGGGAACGCTTGCTCAAGGCGCTGGACTGGATTTTTGGCTCTGTGTCTCTCAGAGGGAAATTGGCAACCCTCTAAGAGGAAGGACCCTAATTTGGGCAACAAGACCATTAACATCACTGGTCAAGCAGTCAATGTAGTACTCTAAAGTCACACATACAGCAACCAAATACCAAGGAGTACAATCATGGTTATCAATATTAATAATTACTGCTTTTTCCTAATTGCTCAGAATAGTAAATCAGGTTAAAATTCACTTTTATTTTAAATAAATTTCATATGAGATCACTTTTGACTTCAATTTACATGTAGGATCTAAACAGGTTTTGATTAGCTAGATTTTTTTGCAGTGCTAGTGGAAAACTCATAATCATCTCAGTGTGATGGTGAGCATCTCAGTAGGCATTAAAAGGAAATTAAGCATTAGGAATTATTAAGAAAAGTACTGAAAATAAAACATCAAGAATAGTGCTATTATATACAACTATGGTACATTCATATTTGGAATACTGTATACATCTGGAGTCAACCCATGCCAACACATCACAGAGCAGAAAAAGAAAAGGGCAACAAAAGTCATTGGCTGAATTCAGATGACACATTAAGCAACGGGGGTGGGGGTGGGGAACAATTGTCAGTTGTATTGACTACCATGTCGTCCGAATGCTGGCATAGTCAACTCAGTGCTGATCCTAATCCACAACACGGTTGATTATTTATTACCAAGTTATGTGGGGAGTACCCCCTAGATGAACAACTGTAAAGTTAATTATTACTCCACCATTGACTATCGTGTTGTCTGAATTCAGCCATTAAGTACTTATAGTTCATTTCTTACAAGGGAAAACTATGGAGGGAGAAGTTTTTAGTTTATTTAAAATATTTCTTGGCAGCCTTTCAGGCTGGATTACAAGAATGAAACACATAATAATAACCAATGTGGTACTGAGAACAAGAAAAAAAGTAAAAACACAATAAAAACAGCAGCAAACATTCCAAAAAGCAGCAAACTTCAGCATAAAACAGACAACTACAGCCACAATCCAGTCTTCTAAAACGTAATAAGGGAAAGGCCATAGAATCATAGAACAATAGTTGGAAGGGGCCTATAAAGCCATCGAGTCCAACCCCCTGCTCAATGCAAGAATCCACCTTAAAGCATCCCTGACAGATGGTTGTCCAGCTGCATCTTGAATGCCTCTAATCATGTGGGAGAGCCCACGACCACCCTAGGTAATTGGTTCCATTGACGTACTGCTCTAACAGTCAGGAAGTTTTTCCTGATGTCCAGCCGGAATCTGGCTTCCTGTAACTTGAGCCCATTATTCCGCATCCTGCACTGTGGGATGCTTGAGAAGAGATCCTGGCCCTCCTCTGTGTGACAACGTTTCAAGTATTTGAAGAGCTTGTGATCTACAACAATTCCAAGAGCCTTCTCGCTTGTAGTATTGCTGAGCCAAGTATCCCCCATCTTGTAACTGTGCATATGGTTTCTTTTTTCTAGGTGTAGAACTTGGCATTTATCCCTATTAAATTTGATTGTGTTGTTTTCAGCCCAGTGCTCCAGCCTATCAAGATCACTTTGAAGTTTGTTTCTGTCTTCCAGGGTATTAGCTATCCCACCCAATTTTGTGTTGTCTGCAAATTTGATAAGCATTCCCTGCACCTCCTCATCCAAATCGTTAATAAACTTGTTGACTGAGCCCTGCGGTACCCCATTTGTTACCTCCCCCCAGTTTGAGAAGGTACCATTGATAAGCATTCTTTGATTCTGATTCTGTAGCCAACTGTGGATCCACCTAATAGTTGTTCCATCTAGCCCACTTTTAGCTAGTTTGTGAACCAGAGTAAAGTGGTATGTTTGCAGGGCCTTAAAAACCTACAATGATGGGGCTTGGGGGAACCCTGAAGGCAACTTATTCCAGAAGTGTGGGGCCACTGGTGAAAAAAACCCTCTTCTGTATTCGCCCACCTAACTGCTCCCACAGGTGGGCAAGTGAGAAGGGCCTCTCTTGCTGATCTTAAAGTGCAGGCAAGTTGATAAGGGTGAAGGTAGGCCTTCAAGTTATTTGATCTCAAGCCATTTAAGGATTTTAAGGGAAAACCAGCCCTTAAAAATGGGCTCAAATCTCACCATTAACCAGTGCAAGTGGTGCAGTATAGGCATTATATGATCGAATTGCCTAATGTACAACATGCACCAAACTCTAAAGTACCTACATCACTCAGTATGTATAAGAAAATGTTTTGGATATACCAACTTCATGTTAACAATGTTGCTTTTTAGTTTGTTATATGAAAATATATATTTTTTAAAAATTCTGAGCATGTTTACTCCAATCAACCTCCTCTAGAGTTTAATGGGATTTATTGCCAAGAAAATATGCATTGGATTGCTGCCTAACAGTGGAATCCTGTACATATATATTCCTCGGTTAGTGGATATAGGATTGCAGCCTTACTCTGGGAACCAGTGGATTGAAAGAGAAGTACAGCAATAAAAATCTAAAAACCTACAGCCCAAAACATAGTAATTCACTCTAATAGTGAATGCCCCTATCATCATCAGTGCCCCTGTGATCATAGAAATGGAGCCAAAATGTGGCCACAGATAGACAAGCAGGAGGTATCAGTATGTTTGGATGAATCTTTGGGTATTTTGAAGTGGGAATAATAATAATCCCAAAACAATAAGGACCACCAGGAACGACAGAATATCGAGTGTCAGTTGGAGGGGGCAATGAATTGGGCTTCCTAAGCCCATAACAGCTTGTAATATCCTGGAAGAGGGCATGGCTGGCTGGCAGGCACCTGAAAAAGAGCACTCCTGTTAAGGAGTGAGGGTAAACTACAGGTGCCTCTTCACGAGAGGTTTAATGCTCTTTGAAGTCTCATTAAAAAATTTACCTCCACACCAGCGGAGCGCAAATGGGGTGTAGAGGCGCGTTATCTCTCCGATTATGCGCATTATCAAATGCGCGTTAAATCACGAGTTTTATTTTGCTCCGTCCGTTAAAGCGCATTTTGACTGTGTGAATATGCGCTTATGCGCATTAACTACATGTAAACCGCATTTTGGAATCTGTTAATGCGCTTCGCCGCCTCTTGCCGCCTCTCGTGCAGAGGGATTAGGCGTAAATGCGCTTCTGCGATTATGCGCATAATCGGCTAACCAGGTGCAAAAGCGAATCCTTGTAGAGGGGACCTACAACAGTTAAATGTTTGCAGAAAGCAGCCTTCTTCATTTTAACGTTTGAAAGCACCATCAACATCTCAAAGATGTTTATAACGAGACATGTTCTTATGATAGCACCCATGAAGTTTCATAGTTCTTATTTGCTTCCTTTTCTTGATCCAATCTTAATTTATAATCAAATAAGAAGTCACTGAACTCATAACAAGAATCAGTGTGGTGTTGTGGCTAGAGTGTTAACTGGGAGTTGGGAGATATGGGTTCTACTCCCCATTCAGCCATGGAAGCTCACTGGGTGATTTTGGGCAGTCATAGGCTCACAGCCCAACCTACCTCACAGGGTTGTTATGAAGATAAAAATGGGGAGGTACGCTGCCTTGGGTTCCTTGGAGAAAAAAAGGCAGGATCTAAATGCAATAATACATAAATAAATTGTATCTTTCAAATACAGAGAAGACCTATGAAACACAATAGTGTAAAAATGTATTCAAATGTGATTTCCCCCCAAAACTAATAAGAAGAAGGAACTTGTACTGGTGGAAAGTAGCTCACACACAACTTTCAATTCCACAGACAGTTGGGATGTTCTGAGAACGGTGTAACATTATCTGTTGCATGTTTTGAATTTGCCATCTGAGTAACATGATACTCCTGAGTATAAGCGACTGCAAACACCATTTGTGCATGAACATCCTAGAATAGAACTATGAGCAATATGTTATATGACATGCTAAGACTACGTGCAGTGACATCAGGATTGCATGACACCAATATTAGATATTGAGGTCACATTTGTTTTAATACTTGGAGTCCAATAGTGATTTTTAAGCCATGCCACAATAAACAAGCTAGGACGTATGGACATGTACCAGGCTATATAACCTATATTTATTTTTCCAATGTGAGAACAGGAAACAGAGCTAAGAGTTAATAATACATGGAGGCTGCAATCATATGCACATTTTACTGGGAGAAGGTACCGTTAAATCCAATTCAGAGATGCTACATGATACGGTCCTGGGCGACTTCAACATCCCATTCGAGGCTGGCTTGTCAGGTGCAACTCGGAAGTTCATGGCATCCATGACAAACATGGGCATATCCCAGTTGGTCTCTGGACCCACACATTCAGCAGGTCACACCTTCGATGCTGTTTTCAGTTCCGAACAGACGGATCTGTGAGAGGAGGTGACAAATACCTCTGCATTATCATGGACAGACCATTTTCTGGTCAGGGTTAGTATCATGGTTACCACCCGCCCCTGCAGGGGTGGCGGACCTATTAAGATGGTCCGCCCTCGAAGGCTGATGGATCCTCTTGGATTCCAGAAAGCCTTAGAAGATTCTATGGCTGGTATCATCGACGATCCTGTAGAAGCCTTGGTCAATAGATGGAATCAAGACCTAACAAGAGCTATTGACACGATCGCCCCCAAACGTCCTCTCCGACCCGCTTCTAACCAGGTACCCTGGTACACTGAAGATCTCAGAGAGTTGAAGCGGGAAGGGCGACGACTGGAGCGGCGATGGTGGAAAACTCGACTTATATCTGACAAGACACGACGTAGAGAACATCTTCGTTCCTATGGGATGGCAATACATGCAGTGAAGAAAGTTTTCTTCTCTGCATGCTTTGTGTCTGCGAATTCACATCCAGCAGAACTGTTCAGGGTGGTGAGGGGTCTAATTCAGGCACTTTCCCCCCTGAACCCAATCTTAGAGCCTTTGGCAGTTCGCTATGATGCCTTTAATGATAATTTCACAGATAAAATCTCTCGGATAAGAGCCGACTGAGATACCACTGAGATACCACCATTATAGCAGAGGCTGACAATGGAGTGTCCAGCAACTCCGTGAGTAGAATTACACTGGATCAGTTTCAGTTGGTGAGTACTGAGGACGTGGACAAGCTGCTTGGACGAGTGAGGAGGACAACTTGCCCTCTCGATCCCTGTCCTTCTTGGCTGGTCGCCCAGGGAGGAGATGTAATTAGACTACAATTAAAACATATTATTAATACATCTCTCAGGGAGGGGAGTTTTCCATCTTGTTTAAAAGAAGCGGTGGTAAAAAAGCCCTCCCTGGAACACCTGGATTTTAATAACTATAGACCAGTATCAAATCTTCTGTTTTTGGGCAAGGTGATCAAGAGGGCAGTTGCCTTTCAACTCCTAGCAGTTTTGGATAATACAGATTTTCTAGACCCATTTCAAACCGGCTTCAGAGCAGGATATGGAGTTGAGACTGCTATGGTCACCTTAGTGGATGATCTGCGCTTGAGTATTGACAGGGGGAGTGTGTCTCTGCTGGTACTTCTGGATCTCTCAACGGCTTTCGATACCATCGACCATGGTATCCTTCTGGACGCCTGAGGGGATTGGGAATTGGGGGCACTGTGCTTTAGTGGTTCAGCTCCTACATCTCGGGTAGGTTCCAGATGGTGATGCTTGGTGATAGCTGCTCCTCAAAGAAGGAGCTGTTGTGTGGCGTACCTCAAGGCGCCATCCTATCCCCAATGCTGTTTAACATCTACATTAAACCGCTGGGAAAGATCATCCAGAGGCATGGGGCGTGGTGCTATCAGTACGCTTATGACACCCAAATATATTTCTCTATGCCTTTGACAACAGAGTCAGCTAAGGATAGTGTGTCTCCTCTGAATGAATGCCTGGAGGCGGTAATGGGCTGGATGAGGAAAAACAAACTGAAGCTGAATCCAGACAAGACGGAGGTGCTTATTGTCAAAGGCCACAACCTGGGTTTGGAGGTGTGTCAACCAGTTCTGGATGGGGTTATACTCCTCCTGAAAGACTGTGTTGGCAGCTTGGGGTGTTCCTGGATCCATCTCCAAATGACAGCTCAGATAGATGCGACGGCCAGGAGTGCCTACTATTAGCTTCAGCTGATATGCCAGCTGCGCTGATAACTTCGAGGCTCAACTTCTGCAATGCGCTGTACATAGGGCTAGCTCTGTACCTAGTCTGGAAACTTCAAAATATGGCAGCCAGGTTGGTCACCAGTACACCTAGGGATGACCATATTACACCAGCTTTAAAATCACTCCACTGGCTGCCAATTACTTTCTGGGAGAAGTACAAAGTGTTGGTCATTACCTTTAAAGCCCTATATGGTTTGGGTCCAGGTTACCTGCGGGATCACCTTCTCCCATACAATCTGCATACAGTCTACAAAAGAAGAGTAAAAACAAGTAGCACAGAAGTGCTAGAATGGTGTCAGGAAGGCTAAAGCTGAGAATGAGCTGAGGCTAGTGAGGGATGCTAAAAGCAATAAAAAGGCTTCCTTCAGATATGTGAATAGTAAAAGACAGAGGAAAGAAACGGTGGTTCAACTGCTTAATGAGGATGGCAAATTGGTAACAGATGACAAAGAAAAGGCTGAAGTGCTCATTTCCTACTTTGGCTCAGTCTTCTGCCAAAAGCGGGTCTTTGATCCCCCTGGAAAAAGTGAAGTACAAGCTGAAGGGGCAGGATTGCAGTTTGAGATTGATAAAAAAATGGTCAAGGAACACCTACTTTCTTTGAACGAGTTCAAATCTCCAGGGCCTGACGAACTGCATCCTAGAGTAATAAAGGAGCTGGCAGAAGAACTCTCAGAACCACTGTCTCTTATCTTTACAAAATCATGGAAGACGGGTGAAGTGCCAGACGACTGGAGGAGGGTTAATGTTGTCCCTATCTTCAAAAAGGGCAAAAAGGAGGAACCTGGGAATTACAGACCAGTCAGTCTGACATCAATCCCTGGGAAAATTTTGGAGCAGATTATAAAGAAGTCAATCTGTAACCACCTTGAAAACAATGCAGTGATTATTAGAAGCCAGCATGGATTTGTCAAGAACAAATCCTGTCAGACTAACCTGATCTCATATTTTCATTGGGTAACCTCCCTTGTGGACTGTGGGAATGCTGTGGATATAGTATATCTTGACTTCAGCAAAGCTTTTGACAAAGTGCCCCATGACATTCTGATTAACAAGCTAGTGAAAAGTGGGCTAGATGGAACAACTATTAGGTGGATCTGCAGTTGGCTACAGAATCGGACCCAAAGAGTGCTTATCAATGGTACTACCTTTTCACACTGGGGGAGATAACAAATGGGGTACCGCAGAACTCAGTCCTGGGCCCAGTGCTCTTCAACATTTTTATTAATGATTTGGATGAGGAGGTGCAGGGAATGCTTATCAAATTTGCAGATGACACAAAATTGGGTGGGATCGCTAATATCCTGGAAGTCAGAAACAAACTCCAAAGTGATCTTGATAGACTGGAGCGCTGGGCTGAAAACAACAGAATGAAATTTAATAGGGATAAATGCCAAGTTCTATACCTAGGAAAAAGAAACCAAATGCACAGTTACAAAATGGGGGATACTTGGCTCAGCAATATGACAAGCGAGAAGGCTCTTGGAATTGTTGTAGATCACAAGCTGAATATGAGCCAACAGTGTAATGTGGCTGCAAAAAAAGCAAATGCTATGTTGGGCTGCATTAATAGAAGTATAGCTTCCAAATCGCGCGAGGTACTGGTTCTCCTCTATTCGGCACTGGTTAAGCCCCATCTTGAGTATTGTGTCCAGTACTGGGCACAACACTTCAAGAACAATGCAGACAATCTGGAGCGTGTTCAAAGGAGGGCAACGAGGATGATTAGGGGTCTGGAAACAAAGCCCTATGAAGAGAGATTGAAAGAACTAGGCATGTTTAGGCTGGAGAAGATTGAGGGGAGACATGATAGCACTCTTCAAATACTTGAAACGTTGTCATACAGAGGAAGACCTGGATCTCTTCTCGATCAACTCAGGACATGGAATAATGGGTTCAAGGTACAGGAAGTCAGATTCCGGCTGGACATCAGGAAAAACCTCCTGACTGTTAGAGCAGTACGACAGTGGAACTAATTACCTAGGGAGATCGTGGGCTCTCCCACACTAGAGGCATTCAAGATGCAGCTGGACAACCATCTGTCAGGAATGCTTTAAGGTGGATTCCTGCACTGAGCAGGGGGTTGGACCCAATGGCCTTATAGGCCCTTTCCAACTCTACTATTCTATGATTCTATGAACTGTGATTCTAAAGGACACACGCACATCCGTAAGTGGGCAGTAATGAGTGTGCGATAAAACGCTCATTTGATGAACCTCTCAGTTTATAATCAGGAGTGTTCAAAGTTCAGTATTTTGCTTTATAATTTTTTTGAGTTATTTAGCTACCGTAATGTTAAACATTTGAAAATTTTGCATGAAGTCAAGAACAAATTGCCCACTGTAGAAACTACCATGTCTATAATCAAAAATAATTTAAAATTGACAAGAGTCAATAAAATACATTTATTTTATATTTTCCCCCTTTAGACTACATAGAGCATCTAGTATTGAAACAAAGATTTACAGCACAACCCTGTCCCCAGGTTATGTCCAATAATCAAAGATAGAATCACTCCTAATTTATCTTGCATTAGTGGAGCCCAAGGACACACTAGTGTAGTGAAGCTATGTTGACACACAACACTATTGTGTAGTGGAGCATCATAACTGGTGCATGGTGGTGAAGTTGCTGGGTGGGGGGTATAATATTATTTTTGGTGCTGCTTCATTGCCTCGTTTATATAACCATTCTGCTTTGCTACTACTCAGGGCTAGTGGCAGGGTTTGGCATACCTGAGCACATGGCAAAGCCCTAACTCAAGCAGGGGCCTCACTGCTGATCCACAGAGCTTTCTGGCCAACCCCTCCTTTTTGTCCTTCTTGTTGTTGCTGCATGGGGGACCCACTCAAGGAAAGAGGGGAAAGCTGAGGGCATCTTCCCAACTATGCCCCAAACTCTGGAGTTCGTAGCACTTAGTATTACAGTCGTGTTATGCTGACTTTAGGCCTGGTGTAGCAGCCACTGATAGAGCAGGACCATGGGATTAGCCTACTGATATAGATTTTTGAGGCCAATTTCTTTTGAACTGGTAGAAATTTCCTGCTATATATAGTTTTTTTTTAAGCTGGGAGAGCTCCACTGTGGTGTAATGTCACATGCAAAAGCAGGTGCGATGAGACAGTTGTAGGCTCAAATGTACTGGCATGAAAGCTTTAGTGATGTAAGTATGTCACTGCATCCCAGGCATATTCTTCAAAATGAAAATGAAGAAAGATAGACTATGGTAATTTTACCATCAACAGTGACTTTGATTTATTTTATTCTATATACTATTGACTATCACAGGAGCAGTCTTGTTCCTTTATTCTGAGAAAAATGTAGTATTTCAGTAGTATATCCTGATTAATAATAATGCTTACCCTTTCTGCAGCAACTCTACGTCTCACATGCATTATCTCAGCAACGCCTACAGCAGCTTTATAAAGTAAGGCTGTATTATTGCACCTGTATTACAGAAGGGTCGGTGGATGGGTGAGGGAGATTACACTGAGAAAAGTGGTTTGTATAACACCACTTATGACTTTATCATTTGTGCTTTTACATAATACAAAATACCAACAGCAGTATTAAAATGTAATTTCAACCTTTTCTGCTTGTGTTAACCAGGTATGTTTACCTATCTGCAGCAGAGGGAGAGGTGAGACAGCACAGCCAACTGCCATTGGGCTCCTCTTCTCTCCTAGAATTGTCATTTATTAGCAGCAATTCCACCTAGTTATTGTTGAAAAAAGGGTGAGACAGCAGAGTTCACTCCAACTGCTTGACTGAAAAAAAAAGTTGCTTTTGGTTTTCCTTCCTGAACTGTTTCCATTCAACCTAGTCATTATAAGAACTGTGTAATTTTAAGAATTAGTGCCCAAGCTTGCTTACTCTTTCTCTTCTATGCACTCTCCATCCCTTTTTCCTCTTGTGTCATCTCTAGTTGATTGTTAGTTCGAGAGCAGGGACTGTTGTGTTTGTTTGTTTTTAAAATCTGTATACAGCATTTAGTAAGTGTTAGGAACTTTATAAATAATAATAATAATAATAATAATGATAATAATAATATTCATAGTAGTATTTACTTACTTGGATATGAATATGTAATAAAGTGGTTACAGCTGCTGTGGTGAGGGGCCGTATGGAGGCTGATTAGTTTATTCCAATTCTTATAGGTTAAAGAGGTTCTGAGTCTGAGAAGTGTATTTGCTCAATGAGATCAGTTCATCATGAACCTATAACAGCTGGTGACAACATATTGTTGTTTAAGTATTGTAAAATGTGATTTTAGTCACAACAAAAATATGACCAAAAGATATCTGGATCCCATGCAGCAACTGAGTAATAATGATGACCACTGCATGAAAAATACATTGTCTTGAAAAGCTCCCTTTTCTCTCCTCCTGTATCTATTTCACTGGGAACCAGACCACCCTCTTTTTGTCCTGCAAGATTAAGTGGATGTCAGGAATTAAGCCTGCAGCAGGTCGTGAAGTTGGGATCTAATGAATGTCAAGGGAGGATTCAGTCTGTGCATCACTACCCACCTCTGGCCAAGAGAAAGAACTACAGGGAAACCAGTAAGTCCATCAGGGAAGCCTCTTGAGAACAAAGCCAAGAGCAGGTCTTATGGTACTTTCCGACACCTATAAAAGCTTCCAGGTTAAATTCTCACTTATTTTGACAACAAACATATGGCACTGTTGTTACATTCCTTGTGATATATTGCCTTGCCTTTGGGTGGAATTTTGTGCAGCAAAGTCTTGATATTTTCACTGACCCTTGCTGTGCCACAGGCCTCTGCTTTGCAAGGCTGGGGAGGGAGGAGCTAACATGGGAACATCATCCCCAGACCATGCTAGGCCCCTACAACACATGCTCTAGTTTCTTTAATTAGGCAAGGGCCATGTCACTGAACTCTTGATGCTTACCACAGACCATGTGAGGCAGGGGCCTAAGGTAACCTGGGAACCCCTATCCTCTCAAGCAGCCTAGAGGCTTCTGGTACAAAGGTTTGATGATACTGCCAACCCTTTGTCATGCCAGAGACCCAGAGCAAGGACAAAGAGTCCATTCCAGAATTTTAGAGGAGTGGAGGAATCTGTTCCTTAACACAGCAATAACTAAACTGTAATACACCTATCAAATGAGCATAATCAGTCTCATACTTGGGGTTTGCTATCCTGCACTGATTTCTCACCACAAATGTTTTCATCCAGCATAACATGCTTCCCCTAGTTTTCCAGTATAATTTCTTTATTTCTCATTATTATGAATCACAGAGTTGGAAGGAACCTTTTAGTTCATCTAGTCCAACCTCCTGCTCAGTGCAGTATCTGCAATGCAGGATGCAACCACAACATTCCTGACAGATGGTCCTCCATATCTTGCTTTAATATCTCCAGCAAAGGCGAGCTCACCACCTCCCAAGGCAGTCTGCTCCACTGATGAACAGCTCTTTCTTACTGCCAGGAAGTTTCTCCTAACATTACCTAAATTCTGTTTCCCAGCAATCCACCATTGGTTCTAGTCTGCCCTCTGGAGCAACATGGAAAATGTTTTTGTTTCACATCCTCCTGTTTCCATTAAATCCTGATAATGGGCTTGATGGCTCCAGGAGAATTGAAAGGTTTGTGGCATGTTAATGGGCCTGTTCAGACAACACTCTAAGCCATGGTTTTGCAGCAAATGGTTAGTGAGTGTGTTTAAACCATAATTATGTAGCCACCATGGTTAGGAATGGTTCACATGGAATGCTAAGTCATGGTTTACAAGACACGCTAAGCCATAATGTTTAGCTCAAAATGCTTAACTACCATGGCTTAGCGTGTTGTCAGAACAGGGTCAATATATCTCACTATTTAAATAGACACAAGGTGAAACTGTCTGGAGAGGACAATTATAACCGAGGAGCTACTGTTGAGAAACGCTCCCAGTAGCCACCTGATTTATCTCAACATGGAGTAGGCCCTCAGTTGACATCTCAGGATTTGGGTAGGAATATGTGGAAAAAGACAATCCTTCAAATGCCAGGATGCTATGATGAGTTTTACAGGTTAAAAGCACTTTGAATTGGACTTAGAAACAAATTGGAAGATGGTGAAGGTATTACAATATTGATGTAATATGAGAATACTTGGTCCCAATCGGTATGCTCACTGTCATACTTTGTACCAGCTGAAGTTTCCAGACCATTTTCAAAGGCAGCCCCATATTACAGTAATCTCGGCAGGAGTTTACCAGGAGTATGATTACTGAAACCAGGCTATCTCAATTCCTGTTAAGTCATAGAAAGCGTATTATCTTAAGCTTGTAGGTGTTTCGCTCTACTGAGAACACTTGTGCCTCTAGTGGCAGAGATGGATTCATGATCAGTATCCCAGACTATAAACTTGATTTCGGGGTGAGGTTGATGCAACCCTTCCAGGGAGTAAATATCACTAAACAAACCACCCATTACCACCCATTAACACCTTGAGCTTCAGATAGTTGACCTGCATCCAGTACTTTATTTTATTTATAGTCCACCTTTCTACCAAAACCACATTAAAAAAAAACCAGAATCTTATTTAAAACAAATAAAATTAGAAAACACAATGAAAGAAAGACAGCACCAACCACAGCATTACTGTGGATGGGTTCTTATTTAAGTACTTCCACTGCCTAACCTGCATGTCAGGAGCAGCTGGAGGTATGGGGGAAGGATAATTTAGCTTAGTTAGGGGAACTTTGTTTCCTTCTATTACTTCAACATGTCAACTACATGTAAATGAACTAAGCTCATTTGAACACGGGGTGCGTAGGAGGAGGGAGAAAAAGCAGAGTGTTCCTCCTCCCGTGAGAACGTAAGAAATAGTTTTTTAAAGCAAATTTTCCAACTGCACAAATGCCTTGTCACACCCCACACTATCAGATTTCCAACTGCACATTATTTTTCCCAACTGCACATTTTGTGACCAACTGCACACTAAAAAAAAACCTGGTAAGAAACCTGGTGGCAGGTTAAGGAGATTAACCATAGGGATACCGGTTACCCTGGCTGAGTTCAGATGACGCTTTAGGCAACAGAGTGGGGGAAGAGGCAACTGACAGGTTGTTATTTTTGTGGTGCTCCCCACAGGACACTTTGCCCCTCCTCCAGTTGCATGGCTGAAAGTCCCGGCCTCGTAAGCATAGGGTTGCCATAATTCCCAGAAAACCAGGATTGTCCTGGATTCCAATAAATTCCAAAATGTCCCAGCTGATTGTCAGGAATCCCAGATTCGGAGTCCGAGAAATTCAGACCCCCTAAATGGTGCCTTGAGCCTGCTCAGCGGAGCAGCAGCAGCAGAGAAAAAGCCAAATCAATCTGCCGCCTTTTCCAGAGCATGCTGCTCCTCCACAGGCTCAGATGAGTCACTCACCATGACTCACCTTATTGTGCCTGCTGCTGCATAGAACAAGAACAACAGCAGGGAAAGGCACACGTGCTCTCCTCAGGCTTCATGACTCCCATGCACTGCGAAGGAGTTTGTGGTCAGAACTTTGGGGTAAGCACTGGAGCTGCTGGGTTGTTTGTGGGGGAAGAAAGAGAGTTTTGTGGGGTGTGTGAGAGAGGGGGAGGAAAAGAGAGGAAGGAGGGAGGGGATAAAGAAAAGTCCGTCCCCAAAAAATCATCCTTCAAATATCCATTTCCTTGGATTTGGGTTGCAAGCCTCAAATCTGTTACTTGAAAGTAAATTGCAGTGAATTTAAGATGTCTGGATTTACAGTTGTTGATGTTTTAATTTAAAATTCCGCTTTGTGAAAACGTGAAGTGGCTTTCCTTGTATACAGTTGTGTTATGTGTGTAGAAAAATATTTCTCAATTAAAAAGAAGGAAAACAACAGAAACATTACTTTGCAACAAAGCACGAAAGCAAACTTTCATTTTAACTGACAGTAAAGGAGATTTTCATTTAGATTTTAAAAGCAAAAACAAAAAATATACACGTAAGGGCACAATCCAGTTATTATAAATACTTTTAGCTACCTAAACTAATGAATGTTTAATTAGAAATAATTTCCATAGAACTCACTGGAACTTACTTCTGAGTAGACATGCAGTAAGTCCCATTGTCTGCAGTGGGGCTTGCTCCTAGGTAAATGTGCGGGGGGAAAGCAGGCATTTAATGTTCTCCCATTGAAACCAATGAGATCGTAGAACCCTATGCATGTTTGCTCAGACATAAGTCCCACTGTGTTCAATGAGTCTTACTCCCAAGTAGGCATGCATGGAATTGCAACCTTAAAAGTACTTAACTTTCATTGGATCATGCCTTAAATTTAATTTGGGCTGTGTGTGTGGGAGGGGGGTGTTGCCTTTTAAATACCTCCAAGAAAATCAACATTATTATCATTGTTATTTACAATTCATTTTTATCTTGTCAGCTAGTGGCACCGAACAGTCCATATTCTGCTAGAGCCATCACTTGAACACAAAGTAGATGGCTACTTTGGGGTTAAACAATATCTTTTAATATTAATATTCTAT
Source organism: Anniella stebbinsi (assembly GCA_029215795.1). Classification (NCBI taxonomy): domain Eukaryota; kingdom Metazoa; phylum Chordata; class Lepidosauria; order Squamata; family Anniellidae; genus Anniella; species Anniella stebbinsi. Next base: position 84,163,639 of record JARDYH010000005.1, on the reverse strand, counting down.
GGTAGCTACTTGGGCAATTGGGGTGGGGGTTAGTCTCTGTATTGAATTCTCCTCTAGCTTTTGAGAACTAGTGGAGAAATGTAATTTAGTGTCATTTTTCTGTTTGATTGCTTAAATTGTTCTTTGCCTGTTATTTATTTGCAGACGCTTAAAGTACTTTAAGTTGCAATCCTATACATACCTGCCTGGGAATAAGTCCTATTTAACTCAATAGAATTTATTTTTGAGTAGACACGCATAGGATTGCGCTGTTAGATAACTAAAGCTTAGATAGCTTTCTTCCTTTCCCTAGACCTTTACATATTGCTCAGTTTTTTAAAAAATCCTAGCCCCCCCCCCCCAAATTGTCCCGGTTTTGTGGATACAGATCCAGAATATGGCAACTCTATGTAAGCAGCAGCCCATTGTTTCCCATCCCACCCCCCATTGTTAAATAATACCGGCTGTTGTGCGTGAGTCCCCTACGACACAATAATCAACACAACCGAATGCGGCCTCTTCCCTCCCCCGTTGCCTAAAGTGTCCTCCGAACTCAGTCCGTGTGACAGGCTAACCACGGCACGTCAGTGAGAAGTAGGCTGGAGAGGACCATGCCTGAGGCTCAGACTGAGAGGACGCTCAGCTGTAGTGCATGCGCAAAAACTGCTTTTAGACGGCGTGCCTCTCGGGATACCCCGGCCCAGCCGCCACCCTTCATTCTACACCTTCCCGCCTATCGCTGTCCTTTGCCCAAGCCGCTCGGAGGCGGAGTTGCAGTGATTAGATAGCGCGTGGTATGTGCGTTTGCTTGAGGGAGAGAACACGCACGCGCCCTAGAAATCTCGCGAGACGATTTCCCGCCCTCCCCCTTCTTCTGAACGGGACGGGATCTTTCCAGATCTTCCTTTTTTTTCTCCTCCGCAGCCGCTTTGCCCCTCTCCCTTCCCCGCCTCACGAGGAGGCAACCGGAGTTCGCGCGCCGCTGCCGCCCATTTAAACAACCTGAGCGGCCGCTCCCAGTGGACGAAGAGGCGGCGGCGGGAGAACGACGGGACGTTTGCTTACGCCGCAGCTCCTCGCCTGCCTTTTCTCGCCCGGCGGCGGATCCTGTGCGAGTTTACCTCCCTCCCTCCTTCCCGTGGGCCCCTCAGGCCGTCTCGCTTCGTCTCTGGCCCACCCGCACCGTCCCCGGACGCAGTATGTCGGTGGTGGGGATTGACCTGGGCTTCCAGAGCTGTTATGTGGCTGTGGCCCGGGCGGGGGGCATTGAAACGGTCGCCAACGAGTACAGCGACCGCTGCACCCCGTGAGTAGTGGGGTCGGGGGTGTTGGGTTGGAGACTCTGGAGACCGGCGGGAGGGAACGGTACGCATGTGTGTGAGGGGGAACAATGGGAAAAGGAGAGACTCCAGCGTGGGGGAAGAGCAGGCGAAGAGGGGACGGCGTAGCTAACTTGTCACGATGGATCATCCCAAACCAAGTATGTGGCGTGGCCTAGAGGAAGGGGCCGGTTCCAGCCCCCGCTTGCTGGTTTGGGGTCGGTGGGTGGGTAGGTGGGTGTTCTTCACACAGAATGGCCGCACCTTATTTAAATAGGGACCCCCCAAAAAAGTGGAAGCTGCCGCTTTAATCAATGAGTAATACACGCCGCGGCGTCAAGGAAGAGGAGGAGGAGGAAATGCCCTTCTCTCTCCCTCCCTTCTCCTTCCGCCCCCCCTCGTCGCCCCACATGTGCGTGCGCCCAAAGAAAGATGGTGAATGGTTCAACGCTGTCCCGTGAAACCGACACGCATGGTTTGAGGGAGGTGACCGATTGGGAGGTGAGGGCAGCAGGACAATGAAGTCGCTGGCGCTCTGCGTTTGTAGAATTGCAAGATACATCCAGTGTTGAGCATGTCTAGATTTAATGAAGTCATGCTTCAGCGGCTTTCATTATTTGGGAACCTACAGAGTGCCGTGTTTGTATGTTACTGGCCAACATGACTTGTGCATATATCTCATAAGGCTAAAACCATTTTGGAGCTGATACTTAATCTGTTTAAGAATTGTAGCTAGTTTCTGACTTTTTCAACATGGTGTGTATGTTTTCACATGATACAAACCTGTGGTTTTTCTGATGCCTGTTGTGTCGACAAAATGTAAGAATTTCTGCTAAAGTATTTGGGTTATAGTTCTGATCTTCGCCTCCTTGTCCTGCTGCGCTGCCTTTTTCATTAGATGGGCTATTTTTGTATCTAGCAAGGACACTTCGGATGGGAAGCCTCTCCAGGATCCTTGTCCTCCGGAATGTCCACTTTTCACCCTTTCCAAGATCACTTTTTCAACCTTGTAGACTAGCTGGTGTGGTTCTTTCCATACCAGCTGCGAGTAGGTGGTGGACGGGGGTCGGATCTCTAACCCCCCCACCCCATCTTGGAGTATCCCATGACCCCTCAGACAATGTCTAGGGGCCAAAGGATTGCTTCTATGATATGACTTAAATGTTATGTAGAAATTGTTATTGGTATGCTAGTCAAAATTTTTAAACAACCGCATGCACTTCCCTTACGTTTAAATGTTAGGGGGGAAAAACAAAGGTACTGTGAACTGTTGACACCTGGGAGTTGTAGTACAGCTCATCTAGAAGGCATCAGGTTGGGAAAGGCTACAGCAGTTAATTTTAGCAATGTTCTTTTAGCAAAGAACTGTGCATTCAATTGCTGACAACCACTTATCTATTTCAATAACTTCCATTAAGGTGGTTGGGGCACCTTCAGTTTTGCTGTCACTACTTACTAGTTCCATTTCATGTTGAGACATATATTTCAGTGACATATACGTATTCTCTCTAATACTTGTAATGCATAACCTGAAAAACAATTGCAACTTTGAAACTGCCAAGCTTCTATAATATTGTATTTGCAATTGGCAGAATATACTAAATTCATATCAGTCACTGAATTCAAAGGTAGGCAAGCTTAAACTACATAATAACCATTTATCCTGCTATGCTGTTATGATCTTGTAATGAGAGAAACTGGTAGAATCACATGTTAAAAGCTGCATTCCTAAGCACAATTAGTACACATTAAGCCCCATTGAGGTCAGTGGAATTTATTTTTGAGTAAAAATATTCAGGATCTGCTGCTAACAAATTCCTTGATGTAAAAATCTGAAATGACTCAAGCAGCATGTGGCCTAGTAGAAGACAGAAAAGGATAGTTTTGGATTAAATTCCTATTATTTTAAAATTGAGTTATTTTTAGAACAGCCTTATTACATTTTTAGGATTGTGGCCCATGACTTAAAGCTGAAACTAAAATGTAAGGTACTCCATAATTTATGTGGCTTTGCATAGTCAGCCCTTCCAAAATTTGGATGTAAATAATGTATTGACATTTATTCTGCCAGTGGAAACAGTCACTGAGCAGAGGTTTCCCCAGAGTGCTCCCAGTGATGGAAGGAGAAAGTTAATCTTGATTGATTTCCTCTACAGCTCAATGTTCAATTCCCCCATTATTACAGAAGGTTCCCCAACACTTTGGAGCAAATTTATGGGCTTAATAGGGGACTGCAGGGGGAGATGAGAATCCTATGAAGATTGCTCCCCCCACTTTTACCCTCAATGTTTCTCTGCTGTATCCTAAAACCTTTTGTGTACAGAAGGAGCCCTTCCATCTGGGGAAGGCTTAGAATCATAGTATATTAAAGTTGGAAGGGCCTACAAGGCCAGCGAGTCCAGCCCCCTGCTCAATGCAGGAATCCACCTTAAAGCATACCTGACAGATGGCTGTCCACCTGCATCTTGAGTGTCTGTAGTGTGGGAGAGCCCACTACCTCCCTAGGTAATTGGTTCCATGCTGGATCCCTTCCATAGTCTAAATCAGGCTTTTCCAACTTGATGCCCTCCACATATGTTGGCATTCAACTCACATTGTGCTAGCTGAGAATGATAGAATTTGCAATCCAATGCACATGGGATTGCAGGTTGGAGAAGCCTGGTCTTAATGGTCTTGAGACCTTGAAAATCTATCAATATCTCATCAAATCTTGGAGAAGTTTGTTACTGTTCATGAGTAGCAATGTACTTTTTGTACCTTTTAACCCAAACTTGGACTAGGAATACTTGATGCCAGAGATATTTCCTTTCCTAATAAATGCTCCTCCTTCTTCATCCCAAGCATACACCACTTAGTTGTGGGGCACATTTGGCAGATGATGGGATTGATTGCAAGGGAAGGCGATACTTTTTTTTAAAAAAACACACACACACACACACACAAAGCACACAAATAATTATAAAACATCAGTAGTCTCGACGACAAGCTTTTTCTTGACAGATTCTGTGGTTTCAGTTTGCACAAACAAATTTCTATGAATAAAATATGGGTGGGGTGGCTGTATAAGGAATTTAGCTTCTCATAAAGGAGTTATATCAATCTTGCGTAGGAGTCCACAAAAGTTACTATCGCAAACCTTTTTATAAGCTCTCCCACACATACCTATCTTAATTATTTGTGACACAGCAGTAGTTTGAAAAACAAAAACCATTCTCTTCCTAATCATACAAACTTTCCTGCCTATTTACTTGGAAGCAGTTATTACTCACCCAAGGTGAGTGACTCTTTATCCTCCGGAATTCTGTGTTTGCTTAACTTTATGCCCAGCATCAGAGTTCTAGAGGGGACTTTGAAGTTATCCCATGTCTGTAGGAGAAGAAAAGGTTTGTTTGTATCTGCTTGACAAACCCTAAATTGCAACTTTGTAAACTACATTTGTAAAAATTGATAGCTCAATTTATCCCTTTCTCCACCTAATCTGCCTCTCCTTCCATTTTGCACAATTTCAATCTGAGTGCTTCTTTTGTGGGGTATTTTATCCTTCTGTTTAAGTGATTAGGATTCAGACGGGTTGTCTAAATGGATTGTGCAGGGTCTCTGGGATAAGAGCTGTCAGTGGTGTGCATTTTTAGTGAGCTTTTCAGGGCATAAATATTAGTGAGCTTTTCAGGGCATGAACACAAAGTCATAAGCAGAGACTTTACTAGATCTTGCCAAATGCATATACATCATCTGCTTAATCAGTGCATCACAAATGTTGTAATACTCTGTTTTCAGTAACTTGGCAACAGCATCAACAAAAATTGAAATAGATTTACAAATTCTGTAAAGCAATCCTGTGTGTTCTTGTAGTGTAAGTTTAGCTATGATAAGTTTTTAGCTGGTCATAATTTAAGTCTGTTTATCAAAGTAAGCTCCTGACTTAATTGAGACTAACTTGCAAGAAAGTATGTTTAGGATTCCAGTCTTACAGAGCAATCCTAATCAGGTTTAGTCAGAAATAAGTTCCACTACATTTCTTAGAACTTACTCCCTATTTGGTGGGTTTAGGTTTGCAGTCTTATAAGTACAATATCTGTGCTAGCCTAGTGTCTCTTATGCAAGAAAGCCAAAGATATGGATAGCAGAGTAATTGGAAGTTTGGCAGCAAGTTCCTAATATTCTCTGGATTGTTTGCCTACAATACTGAAGTGGAGCCCTGTAATGAATATACCGCCATAACAAGGTGGCTTGAGGGTGCCTTATATTTAGGAGCTTTGCCATAGGCAACAAGAAATTCCAAGCAGGTGAGTGAGTGAACTGGTTGATGAAGAAAGGATTGCCCATGTTGCTCCTCTGCTTGGTTTCTGTGCTGGCTGGTGAGGAAGGAGGTTCCTGTTCTCTGCAGCCAACACAGGAATGCAGCAGGCTGTCAAAGCAGGGACAGATTACTAGTACTCTATCCTTTCTCTGCAGACCCACTTGGGGAAGGCACTTTTTATTTTTAATTAGCCTGCATTTCCTTGCTGGCCACAAAGGAGGAAGCTTCCCCTCCTTCAGCATGGAAATACAGGCTAATAGGGGTACCCTTACACCATTCCTACAAGCAGAAACTGGCTCAGTAGCAGTCAAATATATCTTTGTCGCCATGATCTTTAATTACTGGCTTAAAGTACTTTCTCTTCCAATTACACATTTACCCAAACTATGTCTTGTAAAACAAATGGGAGTCAAGTCAGCAAATTCTCAAATTTGGCTCCAAATATCAGTCTATTGAATCCAACATGTTTTTTCCATAGAGCATTTGTCCACCTTCAGTCTTATTTCCTGCAAGCAGGTATTCTGAAAATGGGTTCATAGTATCTCTGTTCAATCAGACCTGTGTGTTATCAGAAGTAACAAGATAGCCCCCTGCTGTGCAACGTTTACATCTAAATTCAAATTTGAGAGCTATTTGAAGCTAAAATTTTACCCTTAAAAATGCCCTAACCTTGTTTAGGATGCAACAAATGGTAACTGCCATTTTAGAAGCACCTTTTAATAAAATACCTTACAACTCTATATTGTGCCAAAAGGGCAGCAAGTCAGTGGAGGACCACCCCCCATTATTAGTTTCACTGGCTTAATTTCTCTATTAATTTCTCAATATTTATTGGTAAAATGAGAAGTGTTGCACAGTTGTAGACCTCATCAGGTAAATCATTGATGCCAAATTTCATGTTATTACCTCCACATGTGTCATTTTTATAAGAAGTAGAATTTTGAGGCAGAATTAATGGCAGAACTTTTTATGTATTAGTATTTTTTTGCAACTTACCCTAACTAAAGGAACACTTGAATGCCCATTTAATAATAGGCTTCTGGCTATTATTTAAGACTCGAGGTGAAGTTAACCATCAAAATTTATATGGAGCTGCCCACATGATCTCAGTACTCAGTCTCCCTATTCATACCAGAATCTAAGAAACAGCTTGTTTTCCCTCACAAAATTCGGAAGAAGCAATATTGTGCCCTGGGTTTTTTCTCCAATACCATGTTCTCTGCTTTTATTTATTTATTTGATTTGTGCCCTGTACACACAAGATGGCTCTTCCCTTTCCTAAGCAAGTTACCTTCATATCCTCAGGTGCACAGTATTTACATTTCTGAATCTGTCCTAGTTTAACCTTCTGCTTGTCCATTGGAATACTTCAGTCCTCCATCCTTATTTGGCTAACTTCTCCATCTAATAAACACATGTAGTGCATCCCACCCCCACTCTATCTTGTCCCCTCAGTACAGTAAACTCCTTAACTGAACCTATCAGGTTGTGTGCATTATTTCTGTTCTTTGTAATAAATCATGCCTGTCTCTGGCTTTCCTTGAGCCCAATTTTGCATTTTCTGTTTGTTTCCCATCTGGGTCTACCAATTTATGTTGTTATGCACTACTCCTCTAAGTTAAAAATTTCTGACACATCACTTGGGAGAGGGGGAATGTGTCTGCGTGCATGCATTTTTAGACCTACGTACACAAGGGCACATCTTAACAGTGGACTGTTTTTTGTAAAGATTTATATTTGTGCAAGTTTGAAAGTAAATCTTGCATATGGTTGCAATGATTATAACATGGGTGTGCAGTCCTCATTGAGTCAGCAGCAAAATACCCTGGCAATTATTGGGAAAGACATTGTGCATAGGTGAAGCAATGCACTGAATCTGCATTTTACTGCCTGTGATGAAATCTCTGATAAAAAGAAATTTCCAGAGTCTGAAGTATGAGCTGGTGTTCAGAGAAGCAGCATGTTCTAAATTAAAAATGATGGCATGCCTGTGAACTGGGTACAATTGCTCAAGAGTTTTGGACACAGTCTAAATATTTGCTGATTAGAAGTGAAGCTTTTAGTAGACTTGTATCACAATTTCTACTAATGGCCAGCTAATAAATATTTAGATTTTTGTAGATATTTGGCAGATCTTGTAAATTGCAGGCAGGGATCCTCCATGGGCCAAATGTGGCCCTCCTGAGATCCTGATGGCTATGCACCTTTTCCCCTCACTGCTAGTCATTTGGTAGTTTTCCAGCTTTTGCATGTTTTTTCCCATTCTAAAAGGTAGAAATACTTCTAGGGCCTAGATGTGAGCTGTAAGCTAAAATATACTGGTATTTGGGGTATTTTTGTCTTTGGCCTTGCCCACCACTAGCACGTAGCCACCAAAAGCTTCATGGAAATTGAATTTGGCCCTTGGGCTGAAAAGTGTTCCCCCACCCCCATTTTAAACTACATATAATTTTGAGGGATAAATGGATTTGATAGAGCATAGAACATAGTATTCGTTTATTGAACCAGTGTTTCAGTATCGGCAATTGTGTGTAAATTTGAGGCAGGGACTCTGGATTCCTTAATGTACTCTGTTCTAAATTAGCTTTAATCTGTGCAGTTGGTGGTGCAGTGACAATATCACTAAAGCAGCTAGCAGAGTCTTGTGTTTTGTAAAGTTCCACATTGGTCTGCTTTGGGCGTCAGTGCTTGAATTTTTCCGATGCCAGTTTTTCTTCATTGGGGTGAAGAGCTTGGATCCTAAGTGTCCTTCACAAAACATGGCTTTTCTATCGTCTTCTCTTTGCAGCCTCTGGTACTCCCTGAAAATCTGCTTCTGAGATTTGGGGGACCCTTGAGAAAGATATAGGGTGAATTATCTCCCCCCCCCCCCCAATCACACACTCAAACAGCCCAGCACATTAGGTTCCAAGTCAATTGTGTAATAAATAGTTGTGATATGCTTGCTTAGCATTAAAGAGTTCATCCATGAATAAAGCAGACAGTATTAGTTGGGGGGGGGGGCAGGATCTCTGTGTGTGTTGAATTGATTCATTTTATAATTTAGAATAAGAGTGTAGATAACAAGTAGTGGCAGCATTCCATAGAAGCAAATGTATAATTTGAGGCTATTTAAACTTACCAAAACAGCAAATTGGTCTTATGTAACTGGATCTTTATAAGAGTTGATCTTTATAAATAGATCCATTTGGTTAGAATAGTATTATTGTTGCATATCACCGAACTTACTCCTGCTTTTATTTTTATATTTAGGTAAACTGGTTTATTTCAACCTGTGTCTTAGAACTGAACATTTTCTTCTCATTCTAGCTCATGTATATCCTTTGGACCCAAGAATCGTTCAATTGGAGCTGCAGCTAAAAGTCAAGTAAGGATTTAATCTATTTAGGATTGGTTTATTTAATCACAAACATAGATGCTACAATACATTGTGGCATACTCTTGTTAGTGACTGAAGCCGGTGTTTTATACTGAAATGTTTCACACTTAAATCTATTTATATATGTATATGTTTAAATATGTATAGGCTATAAAATTTGAAATTTTAGAATTTTTAAAATGTTTAAATCTATGAAATGTATAAAATGAATGTGCTTTGTTTTGTTTTTGGAGTAATGTAACTTTGTTAAATGTTTTATGCACAGAATTAATGGATTTGATTTCTTAACTAATTCAAAATTCTGTATATGCATACTACATGTGAGGGCCCTCCTGGGGGTCCGTGTCTAGTCCTCAGATGGCCACGCTCACTACTTCTAACCCCACCCCCTTTCAGCCTATCACCAATTTGGTGGTTTCCTAGCATTCGTGCAGTTTTTTTCCTTGTTCTGAAAAGCTCAAAATGCTTCTCCTCCTAAGGTTTAGTTATTGGTAGTAAGTACTCTAAACTGTAGTATGCCAATATTTGTTGTATTTTGCCTTTGCCCCTGCCCACCACTAGAATGTAGCCCCCGAGAGCTTCTTTGAAATTGCATTTGACCCTTCGGCTGAAAGAGGTTCCTAAAATGAGGCATGCTTGAATTACAGGCATGGGGACATCTCTTACCTTTTATGATGGTAATTTTAGGTACTGCTTTCAGAAGGTTCTACAGGAGGTATAATTGTGCTAAAATGGGGAGAGTCAGGGTGGATCTTCTGTCTCCACCCCTGCCTCCCTTAATTTGGGCATTGGTACATGGGCATTGCTCTTAAATGGATTGGAGGGTCAAATTTCCCACCGAGATGCCTGGAGCCATAAAACGATTAAATCCATTCAGATATTAAATTGGAAAAAATGGCAATTCTTCTTGCAGGTTTGGTAACATAACGTTTCTTTTTTTAAAAAAAAAATCATAGCATTTATAGCAGGATTTTTTTTAAAAAAAAGTGTGTCAGTTCCCATTAGGCCAGTAAGAGATTTGAGTTCTAGCAGCTAGATCTTGTGGCTGTTTACAGATGGAATATAGTGGACTTAAACCTTTGGCAAAAACTAAAGTGTATGTCATAAAATTTTCTAAAAATGTATTTATGGTAAACCTAAAACACAAAGGAAATTGAAATTACTTTTCGATCTTCTAGTTAAAGATCTCTAGGGTGTGTGTGTCCTTGACTTACTTACCTACAATGTGTTGGTATGAAAGCTTTTGTTCTGACTTGCAAGTGTCTTTGACTATATTCACCGTACTAAACATTTACTGTTACTGTAACATTTACTGTTACAATACAGCTCTAATTTTTACTTGTGCAAAGTTACGCCTATCATAGGAACCAGGGTTGAGCTAACATCTTAAAGATCCTTTGAGCCATTTCCCATTGAGAGCCAGTGGTGATAGCTGCTGCCTTGCGGCTGAGAATTGGGCCATGGTAAAGGGATGAGGTGACCCTTTCCACTGGAACTCAGAGTGTGGCAGGTAGCCAATCTAGTGATCTAATTCTCTTGTGCAATAGAGAATTGGTACAGGTTGAGTAAATCAATTTTGACGTCATTGCTAGAAGGTTGCATAAAGCTCCCGAAGAGCAAGTTAAGTTAAAAGTTATAGGAAAGCTTTTAAGGTTAGTATCTTCTGTTCGCTACCTCCAGAGTATTTTCAAAACATTTTGCCTGTGTGCATACCTTGAGCATTAAAAAATATCTTATAGGAGAAGCTCTCTTGCTTAAACAATGTGAAAGAACAAAATAACTGCAAAGTATGTTTTTATAAAGCTTTCTACTGCTTCATGCTGAAAGTTTATTCCATGACTTATGGGGGGAAATGTTGCTATGCCAGATGAGACTGAACTTTCTTCTCTTTTAGGTAATTTCAAATGCAAAGAATACAGTACAAGGTTTTAAAAGATTTCATGGCCGTGCATTTTCGGATCCCTTTGTCCAAGATGAAAAATCAAAGCTTGCTTATGAACCTGTTCAGCTGCCATCGCGTTCAGTTGGCATCAAGGTGGGTATGTGTGTATACAAAAATGCACATACACACAAATGTGCACATGCTGCTGCTTGCCCATAAAAATGCCATATAGTTAAACAGTGGAATCATTGCAGAAGAATCAATAAAATAAGGGTGGATGTGGGTTACTTCCTTAAATACTATCCAACCTCTGAGACTTCAACCAAAACAGCAGGCATCCTTAAAATTTGTCTGAATTTGGATGAGTTCCACTTCTTTGTGGTAAAATAAGTAGAGGTAATGGTCAGGATCTTATCATTCAAATATAATTTTAAAGTGTATCATTTTAAGATTGCTCCTCTTGTATTTATTTGTGAAATGAAAGGAGAAATGTATACATATCCTAGATTTAACATTAGTAGAAGAATGCTTTGGGATCATGCGTGACAGGGCCTTCCCTGCAGTGGCCCCACACCTTTGGAACAAGTTGCCATTGAAGGTCCACCATGCAGACTTTTAAGAAGACCTTAAACATATTATTTTACTATGGTCTTCTCTTGATATTATTTATTTACAATATTTACATACCGCTCCCAATCCAAAGATTTCAGAGCAGTGAACAGCAAATAGAGAAAGAATAATAAAAACACCAGCTTGGTTATTCAGGGAAATTTTCCTGAAACAATACCATTTTCAGGAGGCGCTGGAAGCAATACAACGTTGGCGCTTGCCTGACCTCCAAAGGCAGGGAATTCCATAAGAAGGGGGACACTGCACTGAAGGCTCTTCTCCTGGTGGACTCCAGTCAAACCATAGATCCATATGGAACCACCAGGAACATGACCTCAGTGACCGCTCAGGTTAGTAAGGAAGAAAGTGCTTTCTCAGGTATCCCGGTCCCAAGTTGTTTAGGGCTTTGTACACTAGTACTAGATCCTTAAACCTGGCCTGGTAGAAAATAGGCAGCCAGTGCAGTTGACATGACTGCTGTTATTGCTATAGTTGTTACTGCTGGTTTTATTGTTGGCTTTTATTGTTTTATTGCTTTTTTGTGTTTTATGTTTTTATGGCGTTTAATATTTTAATTGTTTTTATGTGTTTTATTGCTTTAAGCCGCCTTGGGAGGGTTTGTGCCCTGAAAGACAGTCAAGAAATGTTTTACATAAATAAATAAAATAAATCTTTGAGGTTAAAATGTGTTTGCTTTCTTTTATATTTATGCTTAGGTTATGTACATGGAAGAAGAACGGAATTTCACCATTGAGCAGATGACAGGAATGCTTCTCACTAAACTAAAAGAAACTGCAGAGAATGCACTTAAGAAACCTGTTGTTGATTGTGTTGTGTCTGTAAGTAGATAATCTAAGTACATGTATTAATTTCTAAAGTGTTTTTAGAGTTCTGATGTTGGAGTGTTCCAAATACCTACAGGCATACTTCCAGCAGAACAGAAGGAGCACTGGAGGCGACTTTCGCTTCTATGACATTTTCATTGCTGTTGTTTCCTCTAGATGGTCTTCTCAGCCCATCTAGAGAAGTCATATTCCCGGGGACAGGACTAGGACTAAAGAGGCCACAGGATACTGCAGGTGCTGGTCTCTCCCCTCTCTGCCCACTAGAATGTCCCGCTTTTTATCTCCTTGGTTGCTTTCCACAGCAGCTGTGAGGTGCCGGGGAGAGGAATCAGAATCCAGAGTCCTACTCCAGAGGTCATAGAAGTATCTGTGGCCTTAGGAGGGGGGGGCTCTGAAAAATCCTATGGTACCTGGGACGCACTCTCAGGGACCACAAGATTGCTCTGTTAGTCAGTTTATAAAATCTTTAGCACTTTCACTCTCTAAGAAATTTGTTTATCTAGAGGAGAGACTTTCATATTAACAATCTCATTGCTGTGGGGCATCCTTAGTGTTCTCCCAAGAACCATGTTTGTCAACTAGTGAAATTTGACCTAGTAAATTAGTAAAATTTGATTTGACGCGTCTTGTGCAATAGCATTGATGATGATTCATCTGAGAAAGTGCACCCTGTGTTTGACAAGGTGGCTGGTCTTTATTATACAATGTTGTAGTAATGAAGGAAGGAAAGGTATGGTAAAGGACTGTAAATAATGCATTTGTGTTCACCGAAGGGCTTTGCCAAAACTGATTATAAATCTTAGGGAAACTGTTTCTTCTGAAGTTAATACATATAGTCATGAGAGCAAAATAAGTTACATTGAATTACATAGGTTCTGGGGTATATACTGTTACTTGCCAGGATGATTGCATGGTCAGCTTCTGATGAATGTGACAAATTCCAGGCTTCCTAATCTCTGAGAGAGAGATCACTGCTTCTTCTTGTGCCCCAAAGTTGGAGAAATGTTGGGATTTGTTTTGGCTCTCTACTTGCTAGCTGTTCAGAGCTCCTGGCAAGTGCAGAGGTAAGGCAAGCTTCTACATCTCCCATCAAGCTCAGAGCTTGGAGAGATGGAGTGTTGTCATGGTTTTGTATTTTCTGGGCCCAAGCAGGAGGCAGAAGCAGGCTTTGATTCTCTATCTCAAACTCTGAGCTGGAGGGGCAATTCAGAAGTGCTTGGGTGTAGTTCCGAGCTTTCTGTGTACTCTTGGTAATTGCAGAGCATGAGCAGGACTGCCTTTTCCAGCTCTGAGCTTGATGGAAATGGTGGCTTATGGATCCTTGCCCTCCACAATTTTGAGAAGTGACCAGGGGGTGCACTGTTTTCAAAGCAGAGCACATAGTCAGGGACAAGACCATCTCGGAGGATGGATACAGTCCTGATTAACACAAGCTTTTAATTGGCCATCAAGACCAACTGAAATGTATAGATCTTTACTTAAGATTCCAATACCAGTAGATATTATGCTGGAAGCCAAACTCTGATTAGAATGTGATCTCAACCTTGTAGTAAACAGTATCTGATTTGGCTGTGAAGTGTCAGTGGCCACATCTGGGCACTATGATAGTCAACAGTGAATTAATATCAACTCACAATTGGTTACTTTGTGGGTACTCTGTACACGATCAGAGAGATAACCAACAGTGGCTCAATTCGGACGACACAATAAACAACTGGTGTGGGGGAAACAATCGTCAGTTGTTTTGACTATTGTGTCATCTGAATGCTGCCATAGTCAACTCAGCACTGATCCTAATCCACACCACGGTTGATTATTTATTACCATGTTGTGTGGGGAGTACCCCCTAGTTGAACAACTGTAAAGTTGATTATTACCCCACCATTGACTATCATGTCATCCGAATTGAGCCATTGAGTTCGTCGTAAGCAACTGTGAGTGAATTATTAATCCATAATGTGTTGACTAATTAGCCCCCTCCCTCCTTCTCTCAGTCCTCCTGCTTGCATCCATCTTACCTTGATGCTGAAAATAGAGTTCTGCCAGCTTGAGTAGAGTGACAGCTGTCACGTTGACCACTCTTGACTAGCGACTCTGTAGCTAACAAAAATAACCAACAGTGCCATCTGCATGACATGATAACCAACAGTGGTTTGAATAACCCACTCTGCACATTGTTGGTTATTTGCGAGGATTATTTTGGCAAAATAACCCACCGTGGGTTTAAAAAATGCCGCCACATGACAAGATAACCCGTGGTGGGTTAAATAACCCACCATGGATTATTTAACCCATCATGGTTTATCATATGGTTGGAACCTAGTCAGTATGTTAATCTACAGAAGCCATTCTAAAGAGATGACTTGAATTTAACCATGTTTTCCTTTTCCTATTCCAATTGTGGCTTTTTTAAAAATAGGCTCGCATTTTGCTTTTTGTTTGGTAAGTAATCTTTTCAAAAATGGTTTTGTCTGTGTTTTGTAGGTTCCCTGTTTCTATACAGATACAGAGAGGAGATCTGTGATGGATGCTACACAGATTGCTGGACTCAACTGCTTGCGATTAATTAATGAAACTACTGCAGGTAGCTAGCTAACTGCAAAGAATGCAATCCTTTTACATTTTTTACATCATTCAAGTTCTTAAATGTTTGTCTGCCTTAATGTTCATATTGAAGAATTATCCAGATAAAATGTGAAAACTCTGGGTTCGTTAAACATGAATGTGCATCACTTGATTAATCAACTTTTGATGACTCTCAGATGTGAAGGCCTGGAAAAACTCAAGATACTTTTTTCTAAAGATTCCCTACCCTGCCCACACCCCACCATTTTCTACAATATGGGGAGCCCGGAAAACCCTCATATGGAATATTTTTTCTTTTGCAATGAGTGAAATGCCACAGACAAACAGGCAAAGCAGAAGGAATGACAGAGGTGATATTCCACCAGATGCACTTTTATGTGTGTCTAGTTGAATCAAGGGGACAGGAGCAGGGAGACGTTAGGATCCTGCAGATCCTCAGTGCTTCCCTCCCCTTCTCATTTGCATCCTTACCCAACGTCGAAGCTTGGATGTTGGGTAAGGATTTCCCCTCCTGGGATCATAGCAGTATCTGTGGCCTTTCAGGGAAACTGCAATCTTCAGTGGTCCCTCGAATGCTTCCTAGGAACCATAGGATTGCTCTCTGAGTCAGTCAAAATCTGTAGTATGAAGATTTAAATGCAAAACAATGTACACTATCAGAATAATTCCTATTTGTACCGTAAACATATACAACACTCAAATCCAAGATGCATTAATATTGTGACTGTATGAGACTGTTTCTGTCCAAATACAATCTTTTGTAAGCTATGAAAGTGTGGTTTCTATTTTCAGCTTTTTTTCCTACTTCTCAGGTGACATAAACAAAGATATGATAGTGCAATAGTTTTCACACTGTCTAGTATTAGTTTTATTTGCAATTTTGTTTATACAAAACTAAGGCATTTCTATGTGGATGCCACAATCCTATGAGGACTTACCTAGGAATAAGCAGCATTAAACAGATGGGTCTTACTTCAGAGTAAATATGCATAGGAGCTTTGGCTATTGGGTAGTATTGAAATATAATGATTTTTTCCTGAAACTTACATAAATATACCAAATAAGGGGTGGTCTGCTTGTGGCCCTTCCCATATTATTTAGACTGCAACTCTCATCAACCCTCACGAGTGGCTATGCTGGCTAGGGCTGATGGGAATGGGAGTCCAGTAACACCAGGAGTGCCACAAGTTGCCCACCCCTGTTATAAATGATGCATCTACATTAAAGCAGTAAATAAAGCTTAGGCTTGATAAGAAAGTAATGGTTGTATCCAGTTAGCTAGTTTCCATCAGCAGAATGGGCAATTCCCCTTCCGCCTGTAGCCCCTCACATGCCCTGAGGCATTCAGGGGAGAGGACATGAGGGGAAAGTACCATTGCACAAGTAGAAGTCTGCTCACCGAATGTTAGATTTCACCTATAGTATTGCATATATTTTAATTTTAATCAGTTCCCCTTTTTACCTGGATAAATACAGGTTTTCTTTGTGGCTTTAAACATTTTAGAAATATCTTTACTCTCGAGTTCATAATTTGGTTATTTTCATGGATATGTTTTGGGATGAATTCTGTCTCTGGTGACAAGGTGATGATTATTCATACATGGTCATCAGCATGCATGAGTGAACCTGACTCTTGTCTTGTCAGGCTTGTTTTTGAATTCGTACCTTTACCTTAAAGCTCTGAGGAAAGGGAGAGCCCTTCTATTCTGTAGTTTCATGTTAACTTTGCAAAGCAGGAAACCTCAACAGCTGTCTTGAGACTTCAGAAATCTCAAGGTAATCTTGCAGCATTCCTAGAAACATCTAATAAGGTTATACTGCATTCTATGCTGTGATGGCTTGCATTTGTAAGAAGTAACCATGTACATTGTGTTGAATAGTTCCAACTACAGAAAGCAGTATCTAACGGTGTCATTCCGCTACCATAAATGATGATGTGTTTGCAGCTCCAAACTCTGCACAAGAGGAGAATTCAACTGAATTTGCATTTGTGCAAGTATGGCTGGCTGCGCATTAGAAAGATTCGGTGGAGCTCTGCTAGCACTATTTGAGTTTGCGGGATGATGCCATTGAATACTGCCCATAGTCAAGAAACTTTTTTCTGTATCATATACCTATCCAAGCATGAAAATGATTTTGACTTATAGTGGACTGAACTCTCTCTATATAGTTGCTCTGGCATATGGGATTTATAAACAAGACCTGCCAGCGTTAGAAGAGAAACCAAGAAATGTTGTGTTCGTTGACATAGGACATTCATCTTATCAAGTTTCAGTATGTGCATTCAACAAGGGAAAATTGAAGGTAAGTATAAAGTTGTGTGTTCATTTTAATTACAAAAGTTATTGCTACCTTTCCAACATAGAAGGTACTAGAGCTGAGAAACTTCCAAGCATTTTTGTATCAAGATAATACAAAACTGAGCAACTGTTACATTCACATCCCAAATATTCTTGCATCAAAAAAGATACTGCAACCTTTGTATACTATGCAATGTAGCCTACACGTACAACAATTCATAAATACCTCATGTGTAGAATGACATCTTCAGGGGTCCAACATGACCAAAATATTGGCTGATAGAATATCCAGTTTCCATCTCTTCACTGAAAATACCTAAATATCCCCAAAACTTTTCAAGTCTTTTGAAAGACAACAGCTCTTCGACATGATGGTCGCTACACTAACCGTGAAAGGCAACTTTGCAGTTGGTCAAGTTGCTTGCCAGACTGTTTCATGACAATACATAGGAACCTGGAAGTGGGCAGCCTGGTGTAAAGCTTTTCACATGCTGGTAATTTTCTCTACTACTTTAGTAGTGTCCTGTTACTGGTCAGTAGATAGCCATTTATTTGTGGATATAGCATTGCAATCCAAAGCCTTGGGTCTCACAAAGTTAGGTTAAATATCAGTTGTTTGGGTTAGTCAGAATATTAGCAGTTAGAAGTCTTGAAGAAATCTGTTTAATAGAGATGCTTTATCCCTTCTATTGTAAAGGTTCTTGCAACAGCATTTGACACAATACTTGGTGGCAGGAAATTTGATGAAGTATTAGTAAATTATTTTTGTGAAGAATTTGGGAAGAAATATAAATTAGACATAAAGTCCAAAATTCGTGCACTGTTGAGATTATGTCAGGAATGTGAAAAACTGAAGAAGTTGATGAGTGCAAATGCATCTGAACTCCCAATGAACATAGAATGCTTCATGAACGACATTGATGTCTCTGGGACTATGAACAGGTACCCTATTTCAATTTTGTCTGTTTGTTTAATCTCTGCATGTAAACATCTCTGCTCTGTAAATTGAGCACTCTGCCTTATTTGCAACTTTTCTTACAAATCTGTACCGTATCTGTTGGAAGGATGAGGCAGGTGTGCCCTCTGGATGTTGTTGGACTGCAATTTCCATAATCCTCACCCAGTAGAGCTAATGGTGAGGAATAATAATTATAATAATAATATTTATTTCTTACCATCCTCTCCCTCCGGATCGAGGCGGGTAACAACATTTATACCAACAATATAAAATACAATATACAATACATAAACTGATTAAAATCATATAAAATTAATACATTATTAAAATCAACAAAGTCTTAAAATTCAACTGGGTAGGCCTGCCGGAAGAGATCAGTCTTTATAGCTCTCTTAAATTCTTGAAGACTGGTAAGTTGGCGGATCTCTCCCAGCAGGTCGTTCCACAGTCTGGGAGCGGCAGAAGAGAAAGTCCTCTGGGTAACAGTTGTCAGCCTAGACTTGGATCTCAGCAGTCAGCAGTCCAACAACTTCTGGAGAGCTACGTATTCCCCATCCCTGATCTGTGGTATGCTTTAACTTGAATAGGTGGCACTAAGGACAAGTGCCAGTGGATAAGGTAGAAAAGCTGGTTCTTTGTTTATGCAATAAAATTAGAATACCCCCCCCAGGTTTCTGATATAAGCAGATTAATTTGAGGAGATCACTAATTCAGTGCTTAGATTGCCTAAACCAATAAAATGAGTTCCATATTATGAATGTTATGTAATAGAAATAGTGGTCTTTATTAGAACCTAGTTCTTCTCATGATGATGTATATATAGGATAATGGTTAATGATTTCCATAACAATGCTGTCACAGCTCTCTATCCTGTTTCCAGAGTTTGAGATGAATCTTGAAATATGTGAAGCAATAATGAAGAGACATTCCAGTCCCATATTCTTGGGGCGTTGGTAGCTTGGGGAGGGGGAGACTTCTATGTAGAGGACATGATTTCCGGGCATTACATTGTACACAGTGAAATTACTTAATAAACATATATGCATAAACCCATATGCATAAGGTCACAGCACTTGGATTACATTTTTTAAATATCATCTCTCTACATACAGCACAAAATTGTCTTAAGCATTATTTCAAAACCCATGATTGCAATCCAGTGGTAAACATGTGCACTGGGGAGGGGGGGCTTTCTGAGCTGAAACTGGCTTTTTTGTTTTATGCTTGCTCCATGGATTGGGATCCATATCCTTTAACTAATACAGGTCACAGATTCTTCTTTGTACTGATAAAAATGTTACTTGCGTGGAGGGAGGGTCAAGATATTCTTAACCTTTGTGTGGTTCCTTCTTGGTATGAGGTGGCTCAGAACATCTGCCCTACACACTTTTACAAAAACCTATTCTTGGGAGCAGGATGGAGGAGAAATAATGATATTGGTATCTGTTGAGATTGGGGGCATCTTGGCTAAACGTAAGCGACATTCAACCAAGGAATTACAGCATTGTAAAATGTAACAACTTGCTGCTGCTTTATAGATGTGCTGCTGTCAAACCTCAATAAACACAAGTTTGTAAATTTTAGGGAGGAAGGATTTAAGATACTGCCATAAATTTAATTGTATTTATTGCTCTTCTATTTTTTACTTTAATATAAAATATAATTTTACATTCTCCCCACCCACAGGAACAAATTCTTAGAGATGTGTGATGACCTCTTGGCTAGAGTTGAACCACCACTTCGCAGTGTCTTGGAGCAAGCTAGTAAGTGCACATTTTGCAACATCGAATACAATATAGTATTGGTAAATATATTTATGCAAGGATTAAAATAATTTGGTACATTGGAAGTGGAATACCCTCCCCTTGGAGGCCCGACTGGCGCCCACACTGGCTTCATTTCAGCGCCAAGTTAATACATGGTTTTTTATCAAAGCCTTCAAGGGCTAATTGTGTGTATAGAGGCTAGTGAGTAGGTAGAGGTATATCTGAGAATATATGACAAATGCCCCCAGTTATGCAAATTCAACTGGGAGAGTTCAAATATGTTCACCCTCCATTATGAAACTGGCATATACTCTGGAGAAATGTCAATGTTAATTTGGGTTATGTCTTTCTAACTAAAGTGTGTTGACTATAGCCTTACAAATTGCATTGATACTAGTTGGGTTCTCCTAATGCAAATGTTTAGGCTTAGAGCATCTCATGTGTTTGTCTTTTTCTGTGTAGAGTTAAAGAAGGAGGACATCTATGCAGTCGAAATAGTAGGAGGGACTACAAGAATACCTGCTGTAAAAGAGCGGGTCAGTAAATTTTTTGGTAAAGAAGTCAGTACAACTTTGAATGCTGATGAAGCTGTCACACGAGGCTGTGCATTGCAGGTAAGAATGATTGTGTGTATGCTAAGAATTTAGCCCTTTTTTCAGTGCTAATTTGATTCTAGTTTCTTAAGAGATGCAGCTGAGTATAATATGGCCGAATTTGAAAAGGATATCAAGTGTTTGGGAAGAAATGCAGTTTTGTTGTTTTCTATATAGCAGTGAAATATATTGATCTCGCATTTAAGGCAAATTTTTTATAGCTTATCCTCTGGTCACGCCAAAATGGCTGACAAAGAACCTCTGTATGTTTAATAGTCAAATTGTGTTTAGTCAACAGCAGCTCAAGAACCCCAAACAATGATGGATTACATACTTTTGATGATGGGCTGGCAGACCCCATCCCCATCTAGCTCTTAGCTCTCTAAGGACTGGGTGATATGTGGATGTAGTAGCTTCCCAGCATGCCGCTCCCCCTCCCAATCGGGGGCAGAAGCAGCGCGCATGATAGGAGACAATAGTGGGGATTCTCCTTTAGTAGGGGATAGCACTTTGTGGAAGGGCCTTGTACGGGCCTTGTTTGGTGGGCCAAATTGCCCATGAGCCACAGGTTTCCCATCCCTTAACTAAGCAATGCAAGAATAACATCTTATGTTGTCCACAGAATCCATAACTATATTTGAGCTACTGTATATCTTGTATAATCCTCTTGCATACATTTATAGCTGTTTCATATTAGCTATGGATTTCTGTCTGATTCTTCAAGTGATGGATGCTTGGACTACAGGGTTCTGTCACTTGTTCACTAACTAGAGTTAAACACAATTAAACACAAACCACTGTTCCTTGAGTTCAGATACAATAGAGAACTATAGTTCTCATTGTGGTTGCCAAAGAGGAGGATAGAGTGCATTGAAGCTTAGACATGTTGCAGCTTGTTCAGGTGATCATAGTTTCCTGTTATGTCTGAATCAGGCCTATCTGTACTTATGCAAACTGCTTTAAACTTGTGGTATTAAAAGGCGAGATACACATTTCTTAAATTGACTTCAGTGCAATTAATTTCTGAATAAGCATGAACAGAATTGAGCTGTAGTAATGAGATAAGCAAGGTGTTTTAAAGTTCAAGCCTTATAATGTATATAATTATCACTCTTTTGACATTACAGCTTACATGTTTCGGTTTTGCATGACTTAATTTTAATATTTTGTTTTTTACAGTGTGCTATTCTGTCCCCAGCTTTTAAAGTGAGAGAATTTTCTATCACAGATTTGGTACCATATCCTATTTCTTTAAAATGGAATTCACCAGCAGAAGAAGGAATAAGGTAAAACCTTGATCACTAAAATCACTTGTGAAGAACTAATACAGCTGACAGTTACAGCTAATATATCGTATTGTATACATGTGCATTTGAAAATACCTGAATGTGAAAGCCTTTATAACAGTCAGGTATTGCAATTTGTTGGTAACAAGTTGCAGTTTGTTACTCAAATACTGCCATTGTACGAGATATCTTGTAGTTAAACATTTTCTGAGCTTACTAAGCAGAACTTGTATCTAAA
This sequence comes from Anniella stebbinsi, assembly GCA_029215795.1. Taxonomy (NCBI): domain Eukaryota; kingdom Metazoa; phylum Chordata; class Lepidosauria; order Squamata; family Anniellidae; genus Anniella; species Anniella stebbinsi. The sequence goes on along the minus strand of JARDYH010000005.1, from coordinate 84,141,599 downwards.
ACTGCAAAGGAAAATGTTCTTAATTAGTTGAAATAAAAATGTGTTCTTTTTTATAGCGATTGTGAAGTCTTCCCAAAGAACCATGCTGCCCCATTTTCCAAGGTCCTCACATTCTACAGAAAGGAACCTTTCACTCTGGAAGCTTATTATAGTTGTCCTAAGGAATTGCCTTATTCAAATTCTGCCATTGGTATGTATTCTGTATTCTGTATATAGATCATGGACATACACAGCAGTATTTCTAAAAACCTTTCCTCTTGAATGGAAAAGAGACTAAACATAAGTTTGACATACAGAAGAATTATAAAGAAAACTTCTAAGCAACCTATGGATTCCACGTATGTCTTGGATTGTAAAGTAATAGTGAAAAAACATGAATAGAGTTTAATAGTGCTACCCTCTGTCAATAAGTCATTTAAATTCAATGAATTTTATTTCCTTTTTTCTTACTTTCTATTTTCTCTTTTCTTTGTTGATTTTGTTTTGGAAAACTAATAAAATCTTTTTAAAAATCTTATGTGAAAACATAGGTGCTAAAAGGAAAGGCAAAGATTAGATACTTGGGAGATATATAGATATATAGATATATATACTAAACCATATATATATATATATATATATATGGTTTAGTAAGTAGCCAATACAATGTTTTATCAGTTTTTTTTGTTTAAATATATGCCAAAATCAAGAGTCTTTTTTTAAATGAGCAAACTTTATGCTATCAATACTAAAAAAGAACAATTTGAATATTAATAATGGAAAAGATAGTTTTGATTTCAATCACTTGCTTTCTATTATCAACACAAATTTAGATTTTAGAATTATTTTCTTTAATGAAAATATTGTCTGACTTTCTTATTTAGCTCAGTTTTTAGTTCAGAAGGTAATACCACAAGCAGATGGATCCAGTTCAAAAGTTAAAGTTAAAGTCAGAGTAAACATCCATGGCATTTTCAGTGTTTCAAGTGCATCACTTGTGGAAGTTCATAAATCAGATGAAAATGAAGAGCCCATGGAAACAGATCAGCATGCAAAAGAGGAAGAGGTAACTTCTTTTGCATTGCCATATCCCCTTATTTATCTACTTTAGCAATGTATTACTGATCTAGCTGTCTTGAATAACTCACATATAGGATTTTGTAGGTTAAACTCAACATACGCTGCTGTTTTTAAATTGTTATTCTTTTAACAAGGATTACTGATGTTCCTGACAATTAACTTCCACCATACATTCACGTGTATATTGAACTGGGCTATGTAAAGCTCTAAATAAGTGTTACAACAATGTAGATTCAACAAGGTTAATCTGTAGGAACTGAAGCTTTTGAGCCTCTGCAGATGGCACGACTTGTATTTCTGACTCTCATTTCCCTTGTTTAGCCTGCTCACTTTCTCTGCCATTAGTAGCCTTTACACCCAAAAGAGTGCAAATGTTCAGCTGCCATTGTATTGTGCTGAATAGCATCATTAGGGATATGTGCTATCTCTTTGGGCAGTATCCAATACTGTCCAGCTTATAGTGGGACCTCCCGCTTGCACAGTGGGAACCTAGTGGTCCCTAAAGCAATCAGCAATGAGCCAAAACACTCATTTCCAAAAGTGAACAGCAGTGCTTGCAAAAAGGAATTCCGCTGACCAGCCTGGTTCCAGAAACAATTGTTTCTGCTTGTTTCGAGGCTTACTTCTAGAAACACTATTTTCACATTGCACAAGCAGTGGGTCCCATGAGGACATTACCCAATGAGCTTTGGAGTGCTGAGAGATCCTACGGAACAGGACCATGACAAGTGAGATCCTGTTGAGCATTCCTCCCACTGCCCTGAAATTAAGTTTCCCCCTTCCCTCCCTTCACCTTAATAGTTTGTACTACTTAGTAGCTGAATATGGCAGGTTGGGGACTTTGAACTATACTTGAAGAAATTGTCTTTCAGTTGATCATATTTAATAAGATGGGGTCTCGGATCTACACTCAACACTTGCTTTGCTAATTTCAGAAGATGCAGGTAGACCAGGAAGAGCAACAGAAGACTGAGGAACACCAGCAGCCAGCTCAAGCAGAAAACAAGACTGAGTCTGAGGAAATGGAGGTAAAAATGGTGTGTTACATTCATTTTAGCACTAAATATTATTTTGGTAGAAACAAAAGGCCAATAACTTCACTAGCTTTATGAGAAGACAAGATAATATACCAGACCAAGCAGGTCATTTTTAAATCCACGTGTTACATCTCTTCAAAGCATGCTTACCAGATCATAAGCCCCGATGTAGTTGGTGGCACTTGCTTGTTATTAGGTAAGTGTTACTAGGTTTGTTCTGTTAGTGAAATTAGTGATGGCCAGTGTAAATAATGTGGAGCTTGAAACAATTCTAAAAAACAGAATTAAATTGTTACATGTTCCTTTTCTGTTTTGAACTCTGTTTTAATGCAGACATCTCAAGCCGGATCAAAAGAGAAGAAAACAGATCAGCCTCCTCAAGCTAAAAAGGCTAAAGTAAAGACCACAACAGTTGACCTTCCTATTGAGAATCAGTTGGTGTGGCAAATAGGAAAGGATATGTTGAACTTATTTATTGAGAATGAGGTAAGCCAATCTAAAGCACTAATGTGAGTAATGTTTTCTACAAATTATTGGTGGCTTAGGTAAGGGGAGCGTATAATGAATTTACAAAAGTATGCAGTAACAATTTTGTCTTAAGTGAAACGAAAGCGTAATAAATATGTTTCCTGCAGGGTAAAATGATCATGCAGGATAAACTGGAGAAGGAACGGAATGATGCCAAGAATGCAGTTGAGGAGTATGTTTATGAAATGAGAGAAAAGCTCTGTGGCGTGTTTGAAAAGTTTGTTAGTGAAGAGGTAGGTGTTGCTAATGACAACTTTCACAGACACTTAAGACCCAACCTGCTTTCAGAGTATCTAATGTCGGCGTTGGTAGCTTACACAGTTCATTGACCAGAGAACACTGGGTAAATTGAAACTTTAATACATTTAGCACTCATTATACAGATACTTGAAAATGTGGATGGATAAACCAGCATTTTTTTTTTCATATTGTAGACAGCAAAAAATGGAGATTCGCACCATCAATTTTATCCTAAAGATGTTCAGCCAAATCAGAAGCAACTTGAGCATGCTCTCCCCTACCCCTTTTGATTTCCCTGGAATCCAAAGCTGTTTTGCTGGCTCACACTCTGCCTACACTTCTCAACCCGCACACACACTTACAGGTTCCATTTTAAAGTTGTTGGGAACAGCAAACATTTTACAAATTTAAATTCCTGCACCAACATGTCAATATATTTAATTATAGAAGATTAGAAGCTGAACAGTCATATAACTACAACCATGTTGAAATGCATTCTTCGTTGAACAATAAACTTGGGTCTGTGTTTTGCGTTTCTCCAGGATCGTAATACTTTCACTCTGAAGTTGGAAGACACAGAAAACTGGCTATATGAAGAGGGTGAAGACCAGCCCAAACAAGTTTACATTGATAAGTTGGCAGAACTGAAAGTAAGTGGTACTTCAGAATTGTCTAACATTTTCACAAAAGAAATCTGTCTATGCTGCATGGGAGGATCAAGGGAACATAAACCAGCTGGTATGAGTGTTAGGATTATACCCATTCATCCATGTTACTTTGATGACGCGTGGCTATAAATGCTGACATCATAATTGCTTTGTATAGGTTTGGCTACCATGATCACCTGCTCATCAAGGGTTATGTATCTCTTTGGCCACCTAGCTTTGGCAGTATTTCAAAGCACCTTCCCAGCTGGACCCTTGTGCATAATCCTGAAGTTACACTTGCACACTTTGATTGAAGTCACAAATTGGCTACCCAGTGTGAGTTGTTAAACTGTGGGTTATCGTGTTGTCTGAACACAGCACATTTTTCCACAGGGTGGGTTATCTTTGTCTGAACACAGCGGCTGCATTCGGACAACACATTAAGCAACTGAGGGTGGGGGGGAAACAGTCGTCAGTTGTGTTGCTTATTGTGTTGTGTGGAGGATAACACGCTGCTGACAAACTACTGACGGTATGCTATTCTGCCCAAATAAGCAACTGAGAGAAACAACTGGCTTGCAAGTTGTTTAGCTTGAAGCCAGTTGTTTAAAGTGTTGTGTGGAGAGGTGAGTGGGTTAATGGCGTGTGGTGAGTGGGTTAAAACACAAGCCCATAAAAGCAGGTGGCAAGAGCGACCAAAGCGGTGGCTGCCACTCTGCTACAACTGGTGCAACTTGCAGAGGCTGCTGGGATAGAACTGGGAGGACTGAGGGAGGAGAGAGGGTGGGGAGAGGGGCAGGGTGTGTGTCAGTCAAATGCTGGGTTGACTATTAGTCCACTCAACGCCAGCCCCACCCACCCACAGTTGTGTAGGAATATGTTGTGTGGGGAGTACCCACAAAATAACCAACTGTGAGTTGGCTACTCAACACACCATTGACTAATGTGTTGTCCGAATGCAGCCACCGTGTTTTCCGTGGGGTTGTGTGTTAACTATGCAGTGTGGCTTGTTAACCCTTTGGAAAATGCGCTGTGTTCAGACAACACAATAACCCACAGTGGGTTAATGTGTTGCGTGAACCTGGCCAATGTGACATTATATGCACATCTGGAGCTTTATTGTATATTGCTGCAACAGTTCCTTGCTGTTAAAGACAAGATGCTTTTAAAACGAACATCAGTTAGTCATCTCAGTGGGAGCTGCTGAGGTGCAAAGGAGGAGTCCTATTCACATATGCACATCACTATTTTGAAATTGGCCATTGTAACAAACGTTGGAGGTTGCACTCAACAAAGTTTTAAATTAACATGCCACGGAGATCAAAGTTGTAGCAATAAGGCAATCAGTATAGCTCATTTCACAAGTACAATATAAATTTATAATTCTGTCTTGACAACATTTTCTTCAATTCAGACTGTGGGACAGCCTATTCAAGCACGATTTCAAGAATCTGAAGAAAGACCAAAAGCCTTTGAAGAGCTTGGCAAACAAATCCAACAGTATATGAAAGCTGTTCTTGCATTTAAAGCAAAGGTATATTTTAATCTCACATTATCTTCCTTATCTATGACAGGTTTCAAAATTCTCTTAAATATTTTCCGTAAGAAAGTTCAAGGAACAAATCTGGTTTCCTTTTCAGGGAGACATGGATGGTTTTCAGGTGATGGGCAGCTATGCTTAAACACTAGTTGTCTCTTCCTGCAAACAAGACATTTTTTACTATTTATCCTCCCTTTTTAAAATTTTACCCATTGTAGTCAATACCATGATAGAACCGTTCCATAATGTTTCTTGTTGCTTAGTTGTCAGGTTGAGGCTAAGATTTTTATGATTACCATAAGTATGAAGTGTAGAACAGCATTTCAGTACACATTCATATTCTACTATTTAAAATGTTAGGATGAACAGTATGACCACTTAGATCCTGCAGAAGTGGCCAAGGTGGAGAAGAGTGCAAATGAGGTGATGGAATGGATGAACAACAAGCTCAATCTTCAGAACAAGCGATGTCTTACTTTGGACCCTGTTATCACAGCTAAGGAGATTGAAGTAAAAACAAAAGTAAGTAAATGTTTAAGCTTGCAGAGGGGTGGGTAGAATGTTGAAGGTGGGTGTGTTGCATGATGCCTTGCACTAGCATATTAGTGATAATTGAGTTTTCCTCAGCTGAAAGAAGCTCGAAGGGTATGGAAGAGGTCATGGGCTATTTTGACTCAGTTTGTCCATACACATAAGCTTCCATCTGTTTCTTTACAAACCTATTGGACAGCAATCAATGTATTAATGATTTCCAACACATTTCTTTTAGGAACTGATAAACATGTGTAATCCTGTTATCACCAAACCCAAACCCAAGGTGGAGCCTCCAAAAGAGGATCAAAAACCAGGAGAACAAAATGGTCCTGTAGAAGGCCAAGGTGATGGCCCTGGAGGGTCTAAGACTGCTGAACAGAGTACTGATTCAACAGCCCAAACATCTACAGAAAAGAAACTTCCTGAAATGGACATTGATTGAATTCCAGCTCTTGTTTATATTAGAAACTACAATAAAGCTTTAAGTTTTCAACTTTATGTTCTGAATATAAATGCGAGCCAAGTGAGAACTGCAGCTTTCTCACTGTGCTTTTGGGATAGGGTTGGTCAGTATGAAGCATCTTAACTCTTCGGTAGCGATCTCTTCAGTTGGATACATTTGATCTTTTGCCATATGACATTAGAAGCCCCTGATAACCATTAGATTTGCAGGAACTCATAGTTGATCCTTCAGTTTAATCCTATTCCTGCTGTGAGTCCTATTTTTAAAAGAGGAGTGAGGGCAACCGGAAGGTAATCTTGTTTTTTTTTAATCTACTACTAAGATGCTATTATGGATTGCAGCGGCTGCATTATAAGTATCCGTTGACAGAAAAGTGCCAGAGGTGTTTGAAGCTCTGGTTTTATTACACAAGAGCATAATAAAAATGTTTGTGATCCTTCTGCAATTACAGAAATTATAATTGCATGTTTTCTAGCTCAAAAGTTTAATTCATTTCACATTGTACTATTGATAGCTATGTGAGGTATATGGCACCATGGGTTGGATTACATGTTTGTGCTAAATGGAAAGAATTGAAATGGCTGGAGTGCTTTTTCCAGTTTATGTCCACACTCCATAATGAACATTAATGTTCTGGTCATTTTGTCAAATCATTTATCTGACATGCAGTGTAGCCAATATATACATAAAACCTGCCATTAGATGCAAATATGTATACCAATGGTAAATTCTCCCCAACTATATGAAATGCTGTGTAAATTTTTCTGTCTCTAGTTTAAGTAGTTGCTTGTAGGGGGGAAAGAGGATATACTGCTATTTGTCTGCACTTATGGATGATTCTGATTAGTTGCTAACCTTGAAGGGAATATTTGCTTCCTACTTTTGGTAGTGCTCACCTTTTACTTCCAACAAAAGAGCAAGTCTGGCAGTTTTCTCAGACTCTCCTCTACACTTTGGCTGTGTTTTCTTCTAGTATTGATAATTGTTAAACTTGTATGTGTTGAAATCAAAATGGAAACATCCATACACATTGCAAGAAATAAATGCACTGGATTATACTGGATTTTTAAACTGTTGGTTCTGGGTGAAGGACATCAAATTATTGAGAGATTGGAAAACAAATGAATACAGAATCTTCTTTTTGCAATAGCTCCTCTTTAGACCCCCCCCCCCAAATATACCTGAAGTGGACTCATTTAAGAAAAGTACATTCTTGAATCTATCTGTCACATCCTACAATCACACAAGGGTTATGCAATCTTTGTTCTGCATTATAGCTTTTAGTTTAGACCTTAACCTAGTACTTGGATTCAATTAAGTACTTAATATTCACAGTACTGATGGTGAACTGAAGTGTCAAAGAACTATTTAGTCCTACATGTGAAAAATACCCTCTTACCTCCATAAATCCTCAACTTTCAGTTAAGACAAAAATCAATGCTTCTGGGTTGGAAGAGACTCCCAAGAATACCTTGAGTCTAAATGACAACTCCAAATATTATTGCTGCTGTTTTTTCTACATGTTCATCAACTACTGCCTGTTAAGGACAGCTACAACCCTTCCTTTTAATGAAATAAATGCTTTAGCTCTACCAAGCTCCATTGTTTTGTCAGCTTTTATTTCTTCTAATAAACATTTCAGTGCTAGTTTCCTTCATTCTTTGTATGAAATTACTATTACACAGTATTAGAGGAAGAGTTCTGTGCCTGCTGTATTAGTCTGAAATTCATTTAAGTGAACTGGTATGTTACATGAATATGGTAAGCATAACATACCATATTCAGACTAGACTTAAATAGTGTGTGTTCCTACTCCGGATGCTTCAATACTTATGGGAGATGGAACTGGACTGTGTAGAATGAAGAGTAGAATCGGTGTGGGAAAAGAAATGTCAAGGGATGGTACAGGTGGGAACATAAGCAGGGTGCTGGTAAAGGCAATGAAGTGGGGGGAATCATTTACATGTAGCAATTGAAGAAACTTATAAGGTAGAAAATGCTGCTTAGACATAGCGTGTTGATTTCAGGATTCTATTTCTGATAGATGAGGGAGCACAAATGCAGGTGCCCTTCCTAGAAGTGTTCCTAAGTACAGGGATGGGGGAATGCAGTAGTTCCAATGAAACCCTGGACACCATCCTGGGGGCAATTTTGGTATTTAGTCATTGCCTACCAGACTACAGGTAAATGGGCAATGAGAGGACCACGTAGTAAATGACAACCTAAAGATCAGAGATTTGAATGGGGCTTCCTGTAGTCTAAAGGCACTAGTCTACAGCCAGCACAGCTTCTCATTTCCACATACCTCTTAATTATGTTTTCCATGATGACTGAATCCCTGCCTTGTCCCTCAGAACAGAAATTTCAACCCCCTTCTCATCCTAAATATGAACAAAGGCAGGAAAGAAACCCAAACCTGATGGATTATTTGGCCTAATTATATTTCTGCTTAAGTAGCTTATTGGTATGATGTATCTACTATCTAATCTTCAAAAGTTTGTAATAATTGCTGCTGCAAATTGATCTTTCAGGAGACGTGATGCTGAAAGTTACTTCAATGCTGCAAGTCTGCACAATGTGATTGCAAGTGAATGATGGCTTGGATTTTAGTTGTCTGCTGAAATTGCTTCCTCCACACACCTATTCATAGCATGTAGCAGAATGGAAATATCTCCACTTAAAAGAAAAATATTTCTAATATGCTTATTATGCCTCTTGATTCATAATGTCCACAGGTTTCCCTGGAATTGCATTGTCACCACTGCAGCTGTTTCATGTCTGCAGAATTACATTCTTCTTAGTGCTGTGTAGGGCTTATTTGGACGTCTTTATGTTGTTCACATGCAAGTTTTCATATTCCATTTTGATTGTAACTGAGTCTTTTACAAAAAATTCTCCAGTACATAACTAGTCAAATCAATATGAATTTTATTTATTTAAAACATTTCTTGTCTGCCTTTCAGGGCAGAGGCCCTCACAAGGCAGCTAACAATAATAAAATACATAAATATTAAAAGCAATAAAACATGTTCACAATAAATAGCAATTAAAACAAAACCATCAGGAACAACAATAGCAGTATACATCATGAGAAGGCACTTGCTTCATTAAATAAGTTTTGAGTTTCTTTTTAAATAACTCAGTTCCCAGATTGTATGGTATATTTTTTCCATTTAGTGTTAGTGGTACTGTTTTCATTTTTTTAAAGGAGTCTATTTAAAGGAGTCTATTCCTCCTCATTCAGTAAGCAGAGAGAACGGGGGAGTGGCCTAACGGGACATGGGGTAGAATCGAATCTTTCTTGCTCTCACAAGAAGCAATGAAATATTTACAAAATCCCTAATTTGGAGGTGATGGATTCTTGATTAATGACTTGATTTTGGGTCCGGAAGCCTTACTGCATCTGCGGTGAGAAAAGCAGCTGGATAACTTCTATAACGGCAGAGGAGAAAACGAAACTGTTTCGGAGCAGGAGGACGGGAGCTTGACAAGAGTGCCAACTGAAGGTAATTAATGGACTTTAATTGGAAGCTGCAAGGTTAAGATAACTTTAGAGGGAGAGGTGGAACTGATTTATGTGGGAAAAGTGACTTCTAACCTCCAGTTGAAGAAGCTAGAAGCCGAAGCGCAATTGTTGATTTGAGTCCAGACGAGGGGGGTGGATTTATGTGTTAAGCTTTATGAAAAGAAAGCAAAAAGGTGTTAAATCCAGTGCCCCCGCCTGGAGCAGAGTATCGAAAGATCACCCCTCCAATAGGAACTGGCAGCGTCTTGTGAGGGTTGCTGGAACTACGCCAGACAATATGTCGGACAAGCAGCAGCAATTGGACAAGACAGGGAAATCCCCTGGCCACTCCGGAAATACTAAATATGGCACAGCTCCTAAAGCTGCAGGTGCAGTACCAAAACCGGCCAAAGAGAGTCAAGCAGAGTCCTCAGATGATTTAATGAGCAAAATTCAGAATGTGATGGAGGTTGCTTTATTGAAGCAGGAGGAAAGATTAATGCAAAGAATTAAGGACTCACAGCAGGGATTTATGGTGGACCTTCAAACTGTGGTGGATAATATGGAGAGAATGGAGAGGAATACGAAGAAGCTGCAGGAAGACAGCAAGAAACGGGGACCAGTTGAAAGAGATGAACTTGCGCTTAATTGCTTTGGAAGATCGGGACAGGAGAGTCAACATTCGAATTAGATCTTTTGGAGAGAGAGAGGGAGAGAGTCCTAAGGATTTAAGAGACATAATTTTGGCATGGATTAAGGAAATTGAACCTCAAGAAATTTGGGAGATGGCGGATATTGAGAGGATTCATAGAGTGGGTTATAAGAAGAAGGGGCTGCTCCCAAGAGATATAATTGTCAAATTTGCTAATTATTACAAGAAAGAAAAGTTGATGCAAGCAATTAGACGTCAAGCCCATCTGATGCTACAAGTAACATCAATTGAGGTTTATCAAGATCTATGCCCTCAAACGGTGCAGTGGCGGAAGAGTGTTAGACTGTGTACAGTGGCTTTGCGGAAGAGATCGATAACATATAGTTGGGGATACCCAGTCTTTCTGAGATTTATGTGGAAAGGGAAGCAACATAGAATAACACCATGTGAGCAAGGGATGGAGCTTTTGGAAAAGCTGGGCTTAGTGGTTCCCACGGTTGCTGGAGAAACAAAGCAAGATGAAGGTGCTGGAGGGGAAGGCGGTCCTGATCGTCCACAGGAGGAAGGAGCCGTAGGTGGAAGCCGTCAATGAAGAAATATTATTGTAAAAGGGATAAGAAAAGATTATATGAGAGGGGAGGGTTGGATTTCTGCTCCGGGAATGTTGGGCTGCTTCTCTCTCCCCCCCCCCACCCCAAAGAGTTCTAAGAATAATTGGGGCCATTGCCCAGGAAGGCCGGGTGAGGAGGGGGGTGAAGATGGGGGGTAAATGTGGGGTGGGTGGGTGAGGGAGGGGGGTATGTGTATCACAGAGGGAGACCAATATAGAGATGTGGGTGAAAGAGAGAGATGGATAATAAATTAAGGGTTGCAACTCTAAATGTTAAAGGGCTGGGAACTGTTATAAAAAGGAAGAGAATAGAAATGTTATTAAAAAAAGAGAAAGCTGATGTAATTTTTTTGCAGGAAACTCATCAAACAAAGGAGGGTGTAAATGAGCTTCGGATGAGGGAAGTGGGCGTTTATGAAAAGTCTTTTGGCACTTCTAAAGCGAGAGGTGTAGCGATTATAATTTCAAAAAAATGTGGCATTACTATACAAAGGGTGAAGAAGGATGAAGCGGGAAGGTTGCTGATAATTTCTTGCATGGTAGGGAAGGAGGAATATGTATTGATTAATGTATATGCTCCAAATGGAAAACAAATGGAATTTTTCGATGAAGTTTTTAATGCAGTGGGTGAAGTGGGTAAAAAGAATATTGTGATGGCAGGTGACTTTAATATGGTATTAGACAAAGGGAAAGATAGGGATAATATATTAAGAGATCTTAAGAGTGGTGGGAGGACGGGACTAAGCAAATTAATGGAGAGAAAAGAATTAATTGATGTTTGGAGAGTATTAAAAGGGGAAGAAAGGAAATATACTTTCTACTCACCAAGGTTTAAGAGTTATTCCAGGATTGATTATATTTTTGTGTCAAAGAATATGATGTCTAAACTTATAGACTGTGCTATAGGGGTAATTAAAGTCACAGACCATGCATTAATGACGTTGGATATTAAAATGAAGAAGGATTACAAACAAGTTAAGAGATGGAGAATCGATACAAGGCTATTGAATAATAAAAATATAGTGGAGAATATTAAAAAAGAAATGCAGGAAATATGGGAAATTAACGAAAAGGACTTAATTTCGCAGGGGTTAATATGGGACACTATGAAAGCTGTAGTAAGAGGTATTTGTATCAGGGAAATGTGTACCCTAAGAAAACAACAAGAAGCACAAAATAAAAACATTGAAAAGGAGGTAAGGGACTTAGAGGAGAAGCTAAGAGAGACAAAAGATAAACGCCTATTTGCCCAAATCCAAGCTAAGAAAAAATTAGAGAGAGAAGAGTTAGAACAAGTCCAGAGGGATTTGCTATACTTAAGGAGGGATTTTTTTGAATATAGTAATAAAAACTCGAAGATGCTGGCTAGGTCCACTCAGTCAAAAAAGGCTAAGAGCATGATAGGGACAATTAGAGATAAGACAGGGAAAAGTAGTAATTTAATGAAGGATAAATTAAATATATTTCAGGAGTTTTATAGAGAATTATATACATCAGATAGGGGATCACAGCTTAAGGTATTGGAATATGTAGAGAAGAATTGGAAAATAAGATTACAGGGGCAAGATAGGGATTATATGGAAGGATTAGTTACTGAGAAAGAAATAGAAGGAATTATTGCTAAATTAAAAGGAGGGAAATCTCCGGGACTGGATGGTTTGGGGCCAGAATATTATAAAGTTTTTAGAGGAATTTTATTACCAAGATTAAAAAAATTATTTATCATTCCTTGATCATATTAATCCCGAAACCAGGAAAGGATCTGACTGATCCAGCATCTTATAGACCAATATCCTTAATAAATCAAGACTCAAAAATATTTACAGCAATAATGACAAAAAGGATGAGTATGTTTATACATAAATATATTAGAAAGGATCAATGTGGATTTATCCCAGGAAGGCAAATGCCTAATTTAATGGGAAGAGTTTTAAATATAATTAATACTATTAAAAAAAGGAATTTAAAAGCAGGTTTATTAGCATTGGATATATTCAAAGCCTTTGATTGCGTGGAATGGCCAGCACTTAAAACAATTTTGAAAACATTTGGGCTTGGAGTTAAATTTATGGGAGTGATGGATCAACTGTATAAAAATAATAAAGCAGAAATAATGGTTAATGATGGGTTAACGCAACAGATTATACTAGCCCGAGGAACAAGACAAGGTTGCCCACTTTCACCGATCTTATTTGCGATAGTGATAGAAATTTTGGCAAATGTTATAAGGGAGGATTTAAGATTGAAGGGGATAGGAGGGAAGGAGAAGATTAAAATAAATATGTTTGCGGATGACACATTACTGACATTAGAAGATCCCCTGAAGGTTGGGGAGCTGATTAAAGAGCATTTGAGAGAATTTGGGGAGATTACTGGTTTACAAGTTAATTGGGGGAAGTCAGAAATGATGTTATTTAATTATAACAAAGAGGAGATGGAGGAAGGTAAAATAAAGTTAGGTTTTAGGCTTAAAAATGTAGTACGTTATTTAGGAGTTAATATTGCAAAAGATTTAGATAGGTTAGAGGAAATTAATTTTGCAAGCTTGAAAAAACAGGTAGGGGAAAAGTTAGAGGTATATAGAAAATTAAAACATTCTTGGTTTGGTAGAATAGCGGTTATAAAAATGAAGATATTACCTAAGATTAATTTTTTGTTTAGAATGCTACCGATTAAAATATCGGATGCAGAGTTAAAGAGCTGGCAAAATATGATTAATGCTTATTGCAATGGAGATAAGAGAGTTAGGATTAACAAAGGGTTATGGTATAAGACACAAAAGAAAGGAGGTTTGGGACTTCCAAATATAAAGAATTATTATAGTGCTAATCAGTTAAGATATGTTATAAATAGTATATTAGGGGAGGAAGATTTAGAATGGTTGGAACGCAAACAGGGGATCTAGATTTTAAATTGCAAAATATTTTTTTTAATAATAAAATTCAAAAGAAAGATTTGAGGGGACTGGACAACCCGTTGCTGAAAAACATTCTAGAGATCTGGGGGAAAGTTAAAGGGAAGTTAATACCAGGAGACTCTCCACTCGCCCCAGTGGTAGTTGTGGGAAATTTCCCAAGGAATTTAAAACTAGAATTGGAAGGAAGTTTGAAGGGTCAGGAAATTATTAAGCTAAGGAACTGGATGGAAAGAATGACAGATAAGGTGCAAATTAGAGAGTTGGTAAAAGGACAAAAGATAGCTTGGTTCAAATGCTTACAATTGGAAAAATGGACACAGGAATGGAAAAAGATAAATAAGAAGTGTAGAAATAATACAAGATTTGAAGATTTAATTGAATCAAGAGGAAAGAAGGAAGTAATTAAAACTAGAAAAGGTCTGACTAGCGAAATATATAAAATCCTGACAGAGGAGGCTGAATATCGAGATTTGCTTAAAATGATTTGGGAAGATGATTTAAAGGAACAAATTAATGAACATGACTGGGGGAGGATGTGGGATGCAAGAATGTTAAAGCTTTTGTCGATTAGAATTAAGGAGAATTATTATAAAATAGTATGGAGATGGTATTTAACGCCGGTAAGATTTCATCAGATAGATAAAAAAGTGTCCACGAATTGTTGGAGGGGATGTCAGGAGGTTGGAACTTATTTCCATATGTGGTGGAGCTGTAAACAAGTTCAAAAATTTTGGGAAAGGGTGTTCAAAGAGATAAGTGAAATAATTGGAAGTAAATTGGAATTAAGCCCAAAGCTGGCTCTACTAGCAATATGGGATAAAGGCAATGAGAATATAAATAAGAATTAATAAACAACCTCCTGGCTCCCGTCAGAATAATAATTGCTAAAAACTGGAAAGGGCAAGGGATATATACTATAGAAGAATGGTATAAAGAAATATGGGATATGGCACTTAATGATAAGCTAACGTGTAAAATGAAAATAAAGAGGGGAGTGTCCAGTAAGGATGATTTTGGAGATATATGGAGTCTATTTTTGGAATATGTATTAAGAACGGGGAAGGGGCAAATACCTTCAAAAGAGTCTTTACACTTTTGGAAAGAAGAATAATGTATAATTGAAGGTCTCCTGGGGGGAGGGGAGCACGGGGGGTATGCGGTATGTATTGTATTTTATGTTGTTTTTTGTTGTATTATGTTGAAAAATAAAAAATATTTTTTTTAAAAAAAAGTAAGCAGAGAGAACATTTTGAATTCCCACTTTTCGATCTGTCCATCCCTGTAAAATGTATGTGTGTGCATAATATATAATTGTAACTGTTACTAGCTGATTGAGATAAGGTAATTTGCAGTTTTGAGAACTAGAAAAAAGACTCAAAATATATAGTAAGTCTGAGGAAGCTGATACTATACATTTCCTGAATAAAACATTAGCTATTTGAACTTCTTGCTTGGTCCATTCTGCCAGTTGTGGTTGGTACTTCTGTAGCGTTAGTAGCCATTTTTGTTTGTTTTCAATTTGTCGTGTTCTAGAACTTAGTATTGTCCTGCCTTTTTTCTTCTTCCATGGAGCCCAAGGTGGCTCATATGGTCTGCCTCCTCTCTATTTTATTCTCCCATTCCCTTCCTGGAAATGTCAATTCAGTCACAGGTATCTGCCCTGCATCTTCTGCCATGGACAGATGCAAATATTGCAGAGAAGATTCAGCTTCTCTGCAATCTTATTATCCTTTAACTTGCTTGTCATCCAACAGCTTCAGTAGCTGGCTTCTTACTTGCTGGTCTTAATGTGATTAGCAATATTCTCTGATTCTCATTCTGATTCCATGTCACACACTGTGATTTTTAATAGGTGATTCATGCACCTTCCTAAAGCTGCAGTTTTCAATGGGTTAATCCAAAATTAAGGACATATGGGGGCTGTGGGAGGGGAATTACCCCCTCCTGGTTGCATTGACAATGACACCATTAAATACAACCCTTTGCTTTTGCTTTCATGCTGAATTATAGTGAAGATTTTATGCATTTCATATGTAGCATTTATGCATAATGTATTTAAAATTAAGGAAAATTCAAGTTTTAATGTGCAATCTTACCAAGCTCTGAAAAGCATTTAAATACAGTATTTTGTTACTTTAGTAGTGCTATTTGTCTCACCTTTTCTGCTTTCCTTGCAATGCAGTACAACTTGCATGCTTATTTCTACCACCACAGCAGTATTTGTTTACACATATAACTACTGCATCTGTCATGCTTTTCCAAACCTTGATAGTCTCCTGTGGGGGAACAGGGCATTACTTTTGAGTTTTTAAAAAAGTACTGATGCACTGTTTCCTGGCCGAAGATAAACTGTCCAATATTATTGTCCTCATTTTGCAGATAGATAAGTAGGAAGGAAGGAATGACTAGGAAGGAAGGAATGACATGTGCATTTTACAGAAGATGGTGATAGCTATTGGATAATCTTCATATTACACATTCGTTTGTGTGTGAGAGTGATAAACCTGTATTGTAATACACCTACATCACCCTTATATGGCATATTTCGGTGGATGGATGGCATATAGGCATCTCGAAATGATCTCCATCTTGGGGTAAGGACGATGGCTTACACCAAGGATTTCCTATTCCTTCTATATTGGCGAAATACACGGTCAGAGCCAGATTCCCGTTTTCACATGTCAAGATGCCGAGAGACAGTAGAACGATTAAGTAATAGGATATTCATATATTTCAAGCAAACATATTTCCCTAATGGTGCCCGTTTGTCTACTATAACTGAAATCAATACACATTCCTGTTCAAAATACCCAGTAACACTCCCTCACCCCGCAAAACCAAGTTGGGCTCCATTTCATCAAACTGCTTCCTCAAACCACCGGCGTCCCCCGCCCTCACAAGCCCAGCGCTCAGTTGTGGTGGTGGCGCTCCCTTGACTTCCTCCCCAGCACGGTGAACTTTTGCCCGTCCAACAGTGCGACACGCAGCTGCTGACTCAACCCGGAAGCCAAAGGCTGCACATGACTCTCCGCGCTTTCCTTGCTCGTCTAAGGAGCTCATGCCGGAACTTTCCACGGAAGCCGGAATACATAAGTGACTCGAGGGAGGGGTTGCTTTGCCTGGTGAGTGACGGGCTGACGGGCGCATGGAGGGCGAGGGAAGTGCGGGGGACAGCAATTTTCGGGGCGCATAGAAACTAGAAGCAAGTGGGACGCAGGACAGGAAGGTTGGAGTCAGCACAAGCAGAGCCTCATAGTGCTGGGGGACTATGCACCGCACCTCAATCGGCACGGAAGGGCGTTGTGCACTTGTGCCTCTCTGGTGCCTGGTGTGATAAGACCGCTTGGTACAGCTTAGGGCAGCCTTCACCTACTTTGGACTTCAACTCCCATCAGCCCTAGCCAGCATAGCCAACGATCAGGAATGCTGGGAGCTGTAGTCGAAAAATCCGGAGGGCACCAGGTTGGGGAAGGCTGTGCTTAGGGAATCTGATCTGGTTCAAGAAGCACTTGTCCCCAAAGAGAGGGGTGATTTGATGCTGTACAACAAGTGTCGATGTATCTTGAACATCTTGGAGGAGGGGGACTTGGGCCGTTTCAAACGCTGTCATCATCGTCAACCTCACTTGTGCTGCAAACATACAGCTTATTGCTCACTTAAAAAACAAATTATATCTATGCTGCCTTTCTGCTAAAAGCCATCAAGGCTGTTCACAGCAAAACAGAACAGTCAATAAAGCCATTTTAAAATATCAAAACCACAAGAATGCTCAAAATAATTTTTAAAGCCTCATTTAACCAGCTGTTTCTGAAAACAAAGAGTGAGGGCTAGTCTTCACTTCTTGTGAGGCATCTTCCAGGTAGCTTTCCCAAGGTCTGCAGCAGTGCAGTCACCTTTTTCTAGCTAGAAGCGGCAATATTTTTCATTCCCATTTTATCTCCCTGCTGTTGTTTCTGTTGCCATGGCAAGCCTTACAACATGGATGGCAGTCACTTAAGTGTCACCAGTATCAAGTGCATATTACCTGTGACAAAACCAATGACAAAATGATGCTGTTTCTTTCCTCTCTTTGCTTTTTTTGTGTGCTTTAAACTTAAATCTTCAAAGGTTGAGCTCTCCCCATTGTATTACTCAAGGGGAGATGGTGCTTCGAGCTCTTCAGACAAATTGCAGTTGAGGGAAGACTTTGCAGAATCATGTGAATAACCATTTAAGAAATTTATGAGCAGTTAAGGGAATTTGTGAAGTCTCCTTTTAATCAATTGGCTTTTTAGAATCTGGATGGACATTTGTAAGGGATGCTTTGCTCCTAACGTCTTTTGTCCTGGGACAGAGGTTTGCAGTAGTTCTTTTGTTGCCTTGTGTTACACCTGTGTTTCCTGCATTCTTTGTGTAGATAAACACCTTTTCCATTAACACCTGAACTTAGGTGTCATACTGTAAAGTCACATAAGCTAGTCAAATTTAATAAGAGGGACACTCACTAAATTCAATAACTCTTATTCAGGAACTGAAAGCAGACACCAGGAATGTTATTGGTATATTTTTGTGAATTGTCCAGATTCGTCTATGGGGTGGTATACAAATATAATAAATGAATGTATTTTTGCTGGGTATCATAAACATTTATAAAATGGTGAGAAGATGCAGATTTTTTATTCCTTTTTCTACAGAAAATAAATATGACACTTCATTGACCCTGTGTAGGCAACTGTCAGGTTTCCTTCTATGACCTGGACTCCCTGAGCAACTCCTTAGGGATCTATGTCCTTAAGAGTCCCACCTTTTTTTCTTTTTACCTTCCCCTTCCAAGAAATGTCAGGTTTAGGCTGTAGATGTGGGGTGAGTTGCACTCCAGACACTTGTGGCTTAACACAACAGTTTATTAATAAAGTAAAATAAACAAATGACAACTAAAGGTATAGATATAGAGGCATTAAAAAAATAAGCTGTGGTCATTCTCTGGCCCTGGGCTGTCTGCTTGCTGCACTTTCATAATTTTAAACCTTCTTCCCCAAAAACAGAAAATAAAGTTCTCACTTTGAGGAAATAGAACTTAGCAGGAGAAATGAAACTTAACCAGGGAATGAACCTTAAGCGGAGAAAAGAAAATACTCCTTTCAGGGATACCCCCTCCAAGCAGGCCTCTAAGGCCTGACTCTGTAGGTCTTAAAATTTCACAGCAACATATGTCACCACTGTCTTTGTCTTCTGGAAAACAACAACAACCAATAACTTATGTTCCTCCTGCCCTGGTTATTCCAAGAATAAACGAGGTTGATGATCAGGCCTTACTAATGTGACGGATTAGTAATTTTTGCTTATGGTGTTTTTTACAAAAATGAAAATCAGCCATGTTATGCATCGGGGAGACTTGTGTGTTCTTGTGTGTAACTTGCGAAAGAAAAATATTTAAAAAGAAAAATATATCTTTTACATATGCCCTTTTAGAAAAGATCACTACGCTACCATTATTTTTATATCATTTGTATAGAATCTTTGGTGTGCATGGCATTTTACAGAATACAAGAGAACAGCTCCCTGTCCCAAGGTGTTTACCATATAAAATTTGACATGGGGGGAAGCAGAAAGAGGAGGGAAGTAGAAGCAGGAGTAAACATTCTTGCCTCCCCGCTCCTCTAGCATGTCTGCCAAGGAGGAGATTGGAAGCTTTTGATTTCAATTAGTGCATGTTGTCTGAACCCTAAACTATGAATAATCTTCACTATGTTTGTTGAAACAAGCCACCTTTATAAACTATGGTTTGAAATTCATCTGCCTCAACTAACCATAGTTAAAGACTAACTGCAATTTGTCTGGGTTCAGACATCATGCTTAACTGTATTTAGCTTAAAATGGAAATGAAAGCTTCCGGACACTCCACTGTACTGGGAGTTCACAAACTTGAAGCTTGCTGCTGCTCATTCCAGCAAAGATAAAACATGGTTTATCTGGCTGTAGCATACATAAACATCATCTGAATCAATTCTCTAATAGACAATTCTAATTATAGTGATCTGCCTAATTTTTTCTGGGGATGTATTCATTCACAGGAACTTTAAATGTCTTCAGAGGACAAAGAAGCTCAGGAGGATGAGCTTCTTGCTTTGGCAAGTATTTATGATGAAGATGAATTCAAGAGAGCACAGTCTGTACAGGGAGGAGAAACTAGAATCTCTGTTGATCTGCCTCAAAACTTCAACATATCTGTGAGTGGTGAGTCCAGGCTTTGTTTTGATTTTTTTGGTGGTGGTAGGGATACTTCTTGAAATGTGTTGTGGTACTGCCGAATGTTCCAAATGTTTTAATCTGTGTTCTCCTCTCCCAAGATGTAGGAGCTGGTTCACACAGTGGCCTACTGTGCATATTCTACACATGGTGTGGCAAAAGCTCCCCTCTCACAAACTTGCTTATTTCTTTACTACTGTATTTTTTTTATTTTCCAGATTACATTATTATACATATTCAGTGAGATAAAGTGCATAACATGAAGGGCTTAATAACATATAATACTAATATTTACATAGCTTAACCCACATTTAATATCATACCTAATTTATTTTTTAAAAAATCAGCATCAATAAATATAAGTAACAGTGTCAATAAATACTCAGCCAATCTTAAAAATGCAGCAAGAAATGTCATTGAACAGCATCCCGTACTTTCAGATTTTAGAAATACGTACATGTATAAAATACATAACAAAATAAACACATCTTTTCTTCCCAACCTGAAAATCACTAAACTGTTTTGATGCAATTCCATGTCTGATAGTGATAGCTCTTACCTATGTAGGATTACACTGGTGCGATGTCCATAAAGAATGATAACCATGATCATCACAGAGTCTACCAATGGTTTTCCTGACAACAATGGCAAGCCATGGTTACTGAGAGCCAGGAAATGGGGCGGGGGGTTTAGCGCCCATGTTGGGAGCAAGCATGCAAGCCCACAGCACTTCCTGCTAGTCAAACATGTCTGAACCGGACCAGTGTTCTTGGTGAACCAACTATAATATAAATGTTTTCAAATGAAGGAAAAGTTTATGGAAATCATATCAAACAGTTACATAGAATAACTTTACACTTGTATCTCCCTTACACTATCAGATTTATTTGGTTTCAGACAACCTGGCAGAGAATCTTCAGAACAGCAAGTTTGAATGCACGGTCTGCTTCTTACCTCCGATCGTGCTGAATTTTGAATTCCCAGCAGACTACCCATCAGCCTCTCCGCCTGTATTCACTCTCAGTAGCAAGTGGCTCTCCCGGGCTCAGGTTCGGCACAAATCTTTTAACATTTCATGTAGTTGTCCAGAATGCTAAACATATTTTTAAAATGATTAACACTCTAGTTGATTGTTACTCTGATTGCAGCCAGTGAAACGAAAAACCAAAAGGAGGAGAGTATCCAACTCAGGGCAAAAAAAGGAAAGAAGCAGGTTCTCAGAATGCTAAGAATACTTTATTTCCAAGCCCAATATGTTTCGGACTATATTGTTTTTAAGGCCTTATTCAGGGGGCTGTAATATCAAGAATACATTAAATTATGTTTATGGGGATAACACATACATAAATATAATAATAATTATAATTATAATAATAATAAAATTATTATCCGCCTCTTTGTTTGGATCGAGGCGGGGAACAACAGTAAATATAAAATATGATAAAATACATAAAACTGATTAAAAACATGGCGCACATTATTAAAATAGCAATAAAACATAATATCAGTTTAGGTGTTAGTTAGGCATATTGGCTTAAAGGCCTATGCCCATTTGTAAGTTCCTTAAAAAAAAAATTACAATATGAAGGATCTGGGGCCTGTCCACATTACACATTAAAACTTATATAAATCATATAAAAACATTTTTATAAAAATGTTTTTAACAAAATTCTAATTGTTGTGCCTATATAAATCTTTGAGCATTTGCACTGGATAGCATAGATGACAAAAATGCTGTTGCAGGTGGTGAAATGTTTGAGGAAATATCTTTGCTGATCAGATGGATTTTTGAATTCTGTGACTTTGAGGGTGTATGTACAGTAGCAACAGGGTCCTCTGAAAAAAACGTATAGGAGAGCACCTCAGTAACTTAAAGAAGGAAGGAGAGAATAATTCTCCAAAACATATTGAACTGTAAATAACAATAAAGAGAATAGAACTGAGAACATGCTCCTTTTCTTTCTCTTCGCATAGTATGATTGTCCCAGGAGTTCTACTACTGTTATTTTTTCTCTTCCTTTTAGCTCACTGCTCTTTGCAAGCATTTAGACAACTTATGGGAAGAAAACCGAGGCTGTGTGGTCTTGTTTGCCTGGATGCAGTTTGTGAAGGAAGAAACATTGGCATATCTCAACATCAGTTCCCCATATGAGCCAAAGATATGTGAACAAGGAAAAGAACAAAAGAGGATTAACAAAGAGGAAGCTTGCTATGGTGTATCAGGTGCTGCAGCAGCACACGAAGAAGCTCTCGATGCAAGAGCTGTGCAGGATGTTGAGTCTTTGTCCAGCTTGATCAGGGAAATTCTAGACTTTGATCGGGACCAAAGAGAAAAGTGCTTCAACAGTAAAATGTACACGTGTAATATCTGTTTTTCTGAAAAGCTGGGAAGTGAATGTATGTACTTTATGGGCTGCAGGCATGTGTACTGCAAGGCCTGCTTAAAGGACTACTTTGAAATTCAAATCAAAGATGGGCAGGTCCACTGCCTGAATTGTCCGGAGCCCAAATGTCCTTCTGTTGCTACTCCTGGGCAGGTAAAAAAAAACTCTTTCTGGACGGTAACTTCAAATAAGCATAGGGTTGTATTGTATTGTGCCTATGTGCTTGCGGGACCGACAGCTTGTACAATGGGGCTTTGGTGGTTCTAACAATAACCCTGGAAATGAGTGGAAATACTCATGTCCAGAATAAGTCAGGTCAGCAGAACTCACAGAAGGGAGCTCCACTGATCTGTCCTGATCCAGGAAACAAGCATTTCTGCTCGTTTCCAGGGCTATTTTTAGATGTGCCAAAGCCCTGCTGTGCATGCAGTGGGTCCTGCGTGTGCAATGGAAGCAGCGGAAGCAGAGCGGCCCTGTTGGATACTGCCCATACAGCTTACGTCCAGTGCCGTCTTGAGAGCTCAGAAATAGATAGGGGTTCCCCAGACAGGAAAGCCCAGCCTTCAAAACTGGACACATGCTTACAAAAGGATTGTGGTTGTAAAGGACAGTGGTAGCAGTAACACTAAAGAATGCTACATAAAACAGCAGGGTGTCAATCCTGTCATCCTGCAGAAACGAAACATCTTTAATATATTTGGAATCGCTTTGTACTTGATTTAAGCACAAAGTTCAGTGCATCCTTCTAGTTTTCTGTAGTGGGTGATGCTCACTGAATTTGAAGGAGTGTGTTACCTGGAGCCTTCTGTGAATCTTTGATAGCACCTGGAATGTCCGGTTCTTGGATATCTTGAACATATAGAAATAAGCAACCTTAGACACCGATGAGCAAAAGTAGTAAATTCCGGGTTAGGGTATAAATCGAGAGCCATCACTGCTCTCTGAAGTTTCTTTGATAAGGCCATACATCTAACGAGAGCACATAATTAATACTTTCACACTTTTAAAAAACCGTCCCTTTTTTTCTTTAAGCAGACCGTGGGATAAATGTTGCTCGGACCTAAGCAGCCAATGTTGGCTTCCTCGTTTTCTGATAATCCAAATTCCCCAATGCTATATTATATTGGTCCCTTTTCTTTTAGGTAAAAGAGCTGGTGGAAGAACGACTGTTTGCACGTTATGATCGCCTGCTGCTTCAGTCAAGCTTGGACCTGATGGCAGATGTAGTGTATTGCCCACGCCCGTGCTGCCAAACACCGGTGATGCAGGAACCGTGTTGCACCATGGGCATCTGTTCCAAGTGCAATTATGCTTTCTGCACGTTGTGCAAGATGACTTATCATGGTGTCTCCCCCTGTAAAGTAACTGCGGGTGAGTTGAACACAAGAAAAAGACTTGTCATGCTGGAATGTTCAGATGGTAAATGCTGTGACTACTGTACTTGCCCCCCTTCCCCCAGCTGTATTTTGCAAGGACGACTTCCTCCCTCCCCTCCCCCCCCCATGCCAGTGAATGGAGGAATCGCTCCGTTCACTTATTGAGAAGGGAAAATAGCTTGGTGGGCGACTTAGCCTGGCCTTACAGGCACAGTGGTACCTATGGGTGCTGCTTTGGAGACCCCTGCTATAAAGTGTAAAAGAAGAAGGGCTTATTGGGTAAAAAATAATAATAAGGTAGATAGCTGTAACATTCTGTTTAAAATCCATTGTTCTATAAGGAAGCATTTAAGTAAGTTCCTACACTGGCACTTTTTGAAACGCAATAAAATTCAGGGATGGGGAGGGGAATGGGAAATGTTCCAGCCCATAACACTTCTTTATAGTCCTTATTGTTCTGTATAGGATACATATACAAAATTGACTAGTAATGTGTTTTGTTTAAGAAGTAAAGTTACATTGCAATCCTGTACCCACTTGCTGAGAGTAAGCCCTAATGAATGGCACTGTTAGGCATGTTTGTATAGTATTTTTTTGTTTTAGAAGGCTAAAAGCATTTTACCCTTTGTTCCATTATTTCCCTTAGAGAAGTTAGTGGACTTGCGCAATGAATACCTTGAAGCAGATGAGACCACAAAAAAGTTTTTAGAGCAACGTTATGGGAAAAGAGTGATTCAAAAGGCTCTGGAGGAGATGGAAAGTAAAGAATGGCTGGAAAAGAATTCCAAATCATGTCCTTACTGTGGAACTCCTATAGAGGTGATATCAGGGCAGAGGGAGTGGACTTGAGAGTATCGAATATTTGTCCTCTTAGGATACTAATTCAGCTACTCATGGGCGAGTAACTTGAATGCCCATGCATAGTTCCATTTATGGGTAATGCCCTCAATCAAAGCCAGACTTGTCTAGAGAACAATTATGGTTAGGGCTGAAAGGCTGGAACCCCTTCTAGCAAATAAGTTTTTGCAGATCTAAGAGGCGCTGCTAAGTAGAAGAGAGGCATTTCCTATTCTGTTGGCAATTGAATGTGCCTCTGAACAGTTCCTCCTGAGGTAAAAACTACCGTTCTAAATCTATTTTTTTCTGCATTGGGCTATTTTACAAAAGTATACTGTTGTATTTCCTGTTTTGAGATTTTATATATATATATATATATATATATATATATATATATAATTTTTGACACATACCACACCCACCCACACCACTTTGGCATTATGCCTGAACAGGTGGGGTTTAAAAGATGCTGACAGTCTAGAAAAGTAATGACCATATTTGATTATTGAATGTCATCTATTTCTAGTCTCAGGGAAAACTCTAGTTCCATATATTAGCATTCTTAAAGGTTGTGTAAGCATGCTCTAAGGAATAGATGGAATATTAAAAATTACTGAGAGATGCCTCAGAAACGTACCTTGAGGCCTTCAGATTGGGAGCATTATTTCCTAAAATTGCTTTTATAAGTATGAGCCATGAAAGCTCATACTTATATGAGCTTTCATGTGGCTCATGAAAGCGCTAAGCTTCAAGTGAGCTACTATCAGAAAGTGGGAAGGGTAACCTTCATTAAAAGTTAGGGAAACCACCATTCATTCAGTCTGTTTAAGTGCAAAGCACAACATTCTCCTACATCAGGGATCTCCAACCTTTTTTGTCCGTGGGCATATTTGGCAGTTTGGAAAAGTGCCCTGAGAACCACCATAAATTTGTGCTCTCTGTCTCTCACTCACTCCTTCTGGCTCCTCCTCTCTTTCCTTTTTTTCTTCCCTCTTTCTGACTCCTCTTTCCTTCTCTCTTTCTGACTCCTCCTTTCTCTCACTTACTTTATGACTCCTCTCTCTCTTTCTGGCTCCTCTCTCTCTCTCTCTCTCTCTCTCTCTCTCTCTCTCTCTCTCTCTGGCTCTTCTTTTCTCTTTCACTGGCTCCCCTCCTCCAGATGATTTTGGCACGGAGAACTTTTTTCCCTCCATGCAAGTGAATGGAGTGAACAGAGAGGGGAAATAGATTGGTGGGCGCCTCAGCTTGGCCTTGTAGGTGTAGTGGCGTTGGAAACTCTTGTCTTGGCCTCTTCCAATACTGAGGTGGGAGAGGCACCACCAAAATGTTGTAGTGCTGGGCATAAATGCTCTGTTCAGAACTAAAAATCATGTGTTAGGAGTGGCTGGGATTAGTCACTGCTTATCACCCATGGTAAACATTTATTGATAAGGAGGATATCCCTTGATTAAACTACAGAGGGAGTGGAAATTGTAAGCAGTGAGGTCAGGGTGAAATCAAATACAAAAAGTATAGACTCTGACAACTACATTAAAGCTTAAATAGATGTATAAATTAGGCCTGTTCAAGCCTCGGGCCTCGCCCACTCCCAGGGCCCCGTACAGTCTACAACTCCCAGCATCTAGTGCCTGGGAGGGCTGGACTTACTGGGGCCCAGGAGCAGAGGGTAGAGCTGCCTTCGTTGCCACCATTGCCCGCTCCTTGGCAACGTGAAGTCTATCTTCCTGGCGCCATTGCATCCTTTTTGGCACACGTGTGTCCTTTCCGGTGAGATTTTGCGAGAGATGGACGGCTTCCCCATGAGAGGTCTTGTGGGATCTCTCACAGGGAAGCCGGCGATCTTGCGAGAGATCTCACTGGAAAGGATATACTGGTGCCGGAAAGGACGCGATGGTGCTGGGCATCGGGAGGACACACTGGCGCTGGGAAGATAGACTCCACGTTTCCGAGGAGTGGGCAATGACGGCAACAAAGGCAGCTCTACCCTATGCTCCTGGGCCCCAGTAAATCCAGCCCTCCCAGGCACTGTATGCTGGGAGTTATAGACTGCACGCGGCCCTGGGAGTGGGTGAGAAAATGGCGGATCCATCATGAAATGGCCGCTGGGCTTTAGATTCAGACATCCGAGGCCTAAGGCTTGCACAGGCCTAGTCAAAATGTTACAGTGGCCATTCACAAATCACTAATTGATGCCAATGGAGATTCTTTAACTACTGCTTACTGCTGTGGGAGGTCATATGTAAGGAGGAAAGAATTAGACCTCTTCTTCCTGTGTATGCACTTCTGAGTAAAATTAAAATAGAGCTGCATGCTGTGCCTTTAATGTACATGTAGTTTGACCCTGAGATCATCATCACCTATGTGTATAAATAACTGAAAGGAGCAGAACAACTTTTTTCTAGAATTCCAGTTAGCAGGTGTGATAAAATGCAGATATCAGTGCAAATGGTTGATGCTGACTAAAGCTGTTTTTCTGTGGCGTAAGACACAATTGATTCTTGAAGTTGTTTGCTGATCTATTTGTCTTCCTCTCTGTGTTGTCAGAAATTAGATGGCTGCAACAAGATGACATGTACTGCTTGCATGCAGTACTTCTGTTGGATTTGTATGGGTTCTCTGTCAAGGGCAAACCCATACAGGCACTTTAATGATCCATCCTCCCCATGCTTTAATCGGTATGTATACTTATATACTACTGAAAGACGTAAAAAAACCACTTCAACTGCATATTGGGATGTATTTACTTGTGTTGCCAGAGACTGGAATCTAGAAAACATTTGGCAAAAATTCTCTATTTTGGCTTTAAGAATAGTAGGATAATCAAGACACAGCCACATATTGTAGTTATCTTTTGAGATGCAACAAATCAGTGGCTGAATTTGGACGATAGTCAATGGTGGGGTAATAATCAACTTTTCAGTTGTTTATCTAGGGGGTACTCCCCACACAACATGGTAATAAATAATCAACTGTGGTGTGGATTAGGATCAACGCTGAGTTGACTATGGCAGCATTCGGACGACATGATAGTCAATACAACTGATGATTGTCCCCCCCCCCAGTTGCTTATTGTGTCGTCCGAATTCAGCCAGTGAGTGAATAACTTAGTTGCTTTTAAATTTGGAGATTGTTCCAAATTCTAGTGGCAGTGTTAGCTAATCCATAGTGTATTTTTCACAAAATCTCTGGGATAGGTGTTAACTTTCTTTTTGCAAGCAGGATGGGCCATACTGTTGATAAGTTCAAAATCATTACATTGCTAAAAATATTTTGTGAAGTTTATAATGTTATATTTCACTTGCTCTTTTTTTATTGCATTGAAATATGAAATATGCCCATGCACGCACCCACACAAACATGGAGAGATTAATAACTTTATTTATACTTTCATAATAATATATGTAAACTAATCGCTACAAAATCTCTGTCCCTGCATATAGTAAACTAGAATGTCAGGGAGATGGATTTTAGCCAGCCTTCTCTCTTATATATCTTTCTATTACCAGGATTTCCTCCCATTTCATTTGGTGTGGAAGTATTAAGTCCTGCAACTCTGCTACTTGCAGTGGGACAATCCAGCTTTTTCACATAATACTGCTGCTTTTATGTGGGAAGAAAGGATTGAAAAGTGTGAGCTAAACCCCAGTGTGCATGTCTTGTTACATGTTGGCAAATGCAGATGATTTCCTAGTTCATAACTCAAACTTGTTTCCTTGTGTATCGCAGGCTATTTCAAGCTTTGCAAAATGATGGTGACTTCTGGGATGAGGCGGAGGGCTAGTCCCTATCCAGTATGAAAAATTAAGAAAACAAACAAAAATGTTGTGCCATGCATGCTCTGTTCAACCTTGTTTTGAACACTGGCGGATAAGACACAAACACTTTAAACTGCTTTAAAGAACCGCTTTTGTTTGTCGCAACTAGAAGCCTTTAACTTTATGAGGTGATCTAAGGTCTTTTCTTTTAGTTTTCAGATACTACAGCACTGAAAAATTGAACAAATGCATTAAAATTTCATGATGTGTTCCTTATAAATGGCCCTGTTTCCACTAAAACTGACCCAGGTACAACTGGAAAATGTTGGGATTTGGCCAACACATTCTTTACCCTTGTCTAAGGAGGAAGTGGAGGTATAAATGCACATCGCTACTAAACCAGAAATTCCAAACTGTTCCTATGCTGCAAAAACAGCAACTTGTTCATACTAGCTTCTGTTCTGGAAGCAGGGAATCATAGAATAGTAAAGTTGGAAGGGGCCTATAAGGCCATCGAGTCCAACTCCCTGCTCAATGCAGGAATCCACCTTAAAGCATCCCTGACAGATGGCTGTCCAGCTGCCTCTTGAATGCCTCTAGTGTGGGAGAGCCCACTACCTCCCTAGGTAATTGGTTCCATTGTTGTACTTCTCTAACAGTCAGGAAGTTTTTCCTGATGTCCAGCCGGAATCTGGCTTCCTGTAACTTAAGCCCATTATTCCGGGTCCTGCATTCTGGGATGATCAAGAAGAGATCCTGGCCCTCCTCTGTGTGACAACCTTTCAAGTATTTGAAGAGTGCTATCATGTCTCCCCTCAGTCTTCTCTTCTCCAGGCTAAACCTGCCCAGTTCTTTCAGACTCTCCTCGTAGGGCTTTGTTTCCAGACCCCTGATCATCCTCGTTGCCCTCCTCTGAACCCTCTCCATCTTGTCCACATCCTTCTTGAAGTGTGGTGCCCAGAACTGGACACAATACTCAAGATGAGGCCTAACCAGTGCCAAATAAAGGGAACCAGTACCTCATGCGATATAGAAGCTATACTTCTATTAATGCAGCCCAAAATAGCATTTACTGTTTTTGCAGCCACATCACACTGTTTGCTCATATGCTTGTGATCTACAACAATTCCAAGATCCTTCTCGTTTGTAGTATTGCTGAGCCAAGTATCCCCCATCTTGTGATTGTGCATTTGGTTTCTTGGGACACCCCCCCCCCCCCCCCGCCAATGGACATATTCTGGGGAGAGCATGATACGTCTGAATGTCACTTTTCACCTCCTGAAGCAGATTTTCCAAGGATGATGGTTGAAATTATCATTTGGACTCCTGGCATATGCATTTCTGAAGCCATCCTTCCTAACTGTGTGTACATTTCCACCACCATGCTAGTTCACCCTATCGAAGGCCAACAAATGCTCTGAAACAGCTTTTGTGTGTGTTTATAAAACCCCCACTAATGAATGCAGGCCCCATTTCGTGGTAACTTGCCACAGGCACAAACAACTGGCCCTGCACCTCATCAGAAATCTGTGGAAGGAGAACAGCAACATTCTCCTCACCTGCTGCTGTCATATTACAACAGAGCTGCTTACCATGTGGTAAGTTACTATTTCAGAAAATACCGTATTTCCTCGATTCTAAGACATACGTTTTCCCAATATTTACGTCTGTAAAAATGGAGTGTGTCTTGTTCATCGTTTGTTTTTGTGTCAGTTTGCACAGATCTTTGGTCATGTAAAATCTGCACAGTTTGGTCATTTCATTAGCACTTTTTAGGCCCCTTCCGTGGCATCTCTTCCACCAATCACAGCATTCTCTAGGCGCTGGTAGCTGTTCCCTATCCCTCCTTTTCCCTTGACTGTCACTGGCTGAATGCAGCATGGGTGGCCTAACATGGAGGTGGAGTCAGCTATGAAAGTGAGAGGAGCTAAATGGAACCAAGGTAGTTTTCTATAGAACATTTATACCCCTCCTAGCCATTCTGAAACAATCCTCCCCACAAAAGCCAATTCAACCAACTCTAAATGCATAACCCTTAGCAGTTACCACATCAGTGGTCAAAGCAAGTCTTCATCTGTTACCTAAACAGGAGTATGGACAACCCATTAATACCTCTAGAGGAATGTATTCCAAGTCAGAGTGCCGTCACAGGGAAGGCCCAGAGTTTGGAAAGCAGTTCAGTCCTCTGGAAAGAGCACGCCTCCCCTTCTCTCTGCAGCCCGTTAGGTAGGAAGGAAGAGGGGGTGACCCTGCTGACTTTTTGCTCCAGTCTCACCCAACACCAGCTTGAGCCCCTGAGAAATATTTCCCAACCCCTGATTTAGGGCTTCATATGCAAAAGCTACCACTTCAAAATCACAGCCACGAACTGGAAGGCAGGGAGCATCTTTTAAGCACTGGTATAGCAAGTCCATGGAGCTGTTCACACAACATACTAATCCACACTAAGCATTGAGTGTGGGTTAGCATGTTGTGTGAACAGCCTGCATGTGTTGTAGTTGGACTTGCCCTAAGGCTTGAGACAGAGGGCGAGGAGGGGAGAGAGAGGGCAGCAATAGAAAACAATCCTCTTGCATCCCTCAGCGCTATTTGTAGTTAACAATTCAAATGGAGTTGAGGGCGCATCGTCTCCCAGAAGTGTAATGTTTTAGCATCTGTGAAGACTCTGAAAGATGAGCATATAGACCTGGAGGAATGAGGTGTTCATTTTTTGAGTAAGAGACAGCAGATTGAGAATGTTACCCATTTTCTCTGATCAAATTTTCTCAGTTCCCTTCAAGTTGAATTCCCTTGATGCCTAGCTCCATTTTCCCAACTGTTATAGAATAAATACAACCCAGTTCTGTTTTGGAAAATGTGTATTAATGCCTTTAATGTAAAAAAACAATAGCACAGTAGCAAAAGCTTCACATTTTGCAGATTTCATGTATAGTTTTTAATTCAGATCCGTATCATGTTAAAGGTTACTGGGATGGTGAGCCTAAGTACATACTGCCAACTATTAAGGAGAATAGACAGCCACAATGCTCACATTTGGTCTTGGTTCTTAAAACAGTGGTGAACTGACATTAGTTTGCTTTACTGCTGGAGAATGCTCAATGTGGCTGCATCCAGTGCTACTACCTCACAGTTGGTGGGATGGGGGAGAGATTTTTCCAATTACAGAGTTCAAGGATGTGTTTCGCTGTAGACTTGCATCAAGATGAAGAGAAGAGGATGCTTTCCACCAACTCTTTTGTAGGTTTTAACAAAAGGATCTGCTTAGCCAATTACCCAGAATCCTGAGAGGCTAATCACTGTATGGCTTCTTCGACGGGCTTCTTTCTGCCCCTATTTCTTTTATACTGTAGAGTGGATCCACGAGTTTGTTGTGAACCAGCATCAAACCTGATTATGTAAAAACAAAACAGCAGGAACTTAGTTCCAATGCAAATGGATCTAAAATTGTGAATAAAGTAATTTATACACACTCTTATCTTGCTCCCCTCTATTGTTTAAAATGTTTATATAGGATTGAACAGGACAACTCTTAACTTAGCTGACAGACTCACTAGATACTTTGTATAGAAGATGAGCTGGTCCAACAAGAGATGAGAAATTGTTTAGTGCATCAGACTGGAACTAGTGTGGCTACTGCTATTACTCCACCCACCCCACCAAGCCCCATTTTGACATATAGCAGTCCAAAAGGCATGGTAGGCTAACACTACATTTACACTTAGTTTCTAACTTAAAGAGCAACCAGTGAAGTAAAGTGGGTCTTTGACAAGGTAGTGGTGAAGTCACCTGGGGTTGAGAGGAAGCTCTCAGTGCTTGGTTCCAGACTCATTCCACCAGTGAACAAGGCCTGCAATCCTATGTTAAGGGTCCAGAACAACATGCCAACAAGGGCATTTGGCAAACCATCTTCCTTTAAGAGCTTATTTGTGTGTTTTTAGGTAAGTGAAGAACCCTGTAACTTGACAATGGTATATTTGCTTACACGTTTATGGGGGTGAATAAGAGTTTACAATGCCCACCATGCACTAGTAAAATAATAGCTCCTGATCGGCTATTCTAGTTAATCTATTGTTTTAAGATACAAAACATCCAGTCCTAGTAACTGACCCCCTCCCCGCTCATTATAGTATGCAACTGTATTTACATATACATTTATATAAATGTATAGTGCAGCTGCATTTTGGAATGCTGTGTCCAGTTTTGGTCACCCCTTGCCTACATAAAGGATATCAGACTACTGGAAAAGGTTCAGGAGAGATTAGTTTTCCAGTGATAAAAGGCTGAGATTTGGGGATGGGATATTTCAGAAAAATATTGAAAGGGGCATAAATGGTGATAGAACTGAATGGTTTTCCTCCACCTTTTTTAATGCTAGAACTCAGGAGTCTCCCAATGGAAGTGACTGGCAGTAGATTCAGAATAGACAAGAGGAAATATTTTTCAAGATGTCTAAACTTATAGAATTCACCAGTGGCCACCAGTTTGAAAGGTTTCATTTTTCTTCTTTTTTGTATATCCATACACTGAGTCTTATCAAGATAGAATTTTGAGTCAAGGAAGCTGGCAAGACAAGACATGCTCCCTATTGTTGATAGGTATGCCCAGGTTTTTTTTGGGGGGGGGGGGGAGGAATAGGGAGAAGAAAGCTTTGGACATCATGCTTAGGCTAGCAAGGATGACAAAGCTGTGCTAGGTTATAAAAATGACCAGTCAATGGGTGATCATATGCTCAACCACATTTTTTAAAAGGGTAGAACAATAATGGTAAGGACCAATGTTACTGAATGTAATAGTCCAAGCAAGCCAAGATCCACTGTAAAAGTTAGTAGCTCTTCAATGAGTTAATAACTTTTATGCTAAGCAATAGTGGACGCTAGCCACTCCAAAACCCTTGCCATTCCAAAAATCCAATGAGCAGATCCATACCTGCCTTTTTAAATGTGAACTGAGATGCTAGCCTCGTGGAAGATTTTTTATAAAATCATTTGTAGGCTTGAGTTACTAAAGGACACCTGCGTTTAATGTGGGTTGATACACAAGGCAGTCTTTATGTGACCATTCTCAGCCTCTTACAGCTACTTACCTTGAAAGTACTTCACTGTTTTTACTTTAAGCTCCAGTGTGGCATCCTCATCACATACAAAAACAGTACGAGGATGTTGCTGAAAGGCAGAAACTGTCCACATGTGGTTTACTCCTTCCTCAATGGCTTTGTACAAAGCAAATGCTTTATGGGCTCCTGTGATCAGAATCATAACCTGAATGCAGGAACACAGGAAATATGTTTAGGTTTTGGCTTTTGATTTTGAGCTTCAGAAATCCAAAGAAACTCTCCTTGGTATTCTCAAATATTTATGGATTTTAGGTTGGGGAAGTTAAGAAGGGACATGTACGGATTTTGGTAAATCTATTCCATCTGGGTTTCACAGATTGTCAGGCATCTTTCATTTGGTCATCCACTCACTGATGGAAACTGATGGAGGGGAATGTATGAGAATTTTGTTCCTGGTTGCAAATGTGCATCCCCCCCCCCCCCCCAAAAGTAAACTGGTTTGCAAGTCTGTGCAACTCTAAAAAAGCTGGTCTGCTGAGAAATCTGCAGGTCAAATTCACAGAAATCTGATCTCATTTGAGTCCACTGCAGATCAACATCCCTAATCTATAGGGAAGGGCTAATTGTTGTTGGACTGCAACTCCCATAATCCCTCGCCATTGACTTTGCTGGCTAGGGCTGATGGGAGTTGCAATCCAACAACATCTGGTGGGCCACATATTGCCCGCTCTTGGTCTAGAACTGTGCAACTAGAAAACCAACGTTTTGCAAATGGAATAAACTATAAGAGTTTATGAAACTGTAATATTCGAGAACTCTGTTAGGCGCATAGGGGACAGAGAGGACAAACTTTAGACACGAAAGCCACCTAGATTTTTTAGTAAGAGCCTGAAACCTGTCTTTTCACATAAAAGCCAGAAACTAGAAAGCAAGAGCTCCACAATTTACAGCAGGCTTGTAAATAGCCACTTGCTGGGGCCCAAAAGAATGGCCTCCAGTAAGCAAGTTTTTGTAAAGTAGATTAGCTATTTTCTTCATGGAGAAGATTTTCCCCAACTTGCATTGATATGCAGAAAAATGCAAAACAAAACATAAAAACAAAAACCAACCCCCAAACCTGGAAAACATGCAAACCCACAACAAAGACCATATTTCAGGATGCTGGAAAATGTATTCCAAGCCCAATGTGTTTCAGCCCACTTTGATTTTGGGGCCTTCCTCAGGGATTATATTAAAATTGCCTACAGAGATCTCTTATGTGTCTCCAAACTGAAAAACTGGCACACAGGACTTTGGACTATTTTTAAGCAATGGATTAAATACACACACCTCCAGTAAGAGAACATGCATGATAGCCGAGAATTCATTTTTGTCAAGATGTACCACCAGCCCCATATCCCCCTTCCCCCTCTCTTAGGTTACTATTCTGCTTCTTACCTCTCTGGCATCCATGACTGTCCCCACTCCAACTGTAAGAGCCATTGTGGGCACTTTGGAAAGATCTCCATCAAAGAATCTGGCATTAGCCAATATGGTGTCCATAGCCAAGGTCTTCACTCTGGTTCTGGACACCAGGCTTGAGCCTGGCTCATTGAAGGCAATATGGCCATCTGGACCGATACCTGTTATGTAGACAGTTCCAATTTATAATGTAGCAAAAGTTAGGAAAGGCAACATCAACAATTAAGACTCAGCAATTCTTAATTGTACTTGAGCATGATAAGCGCATAACCCTAATAAGAGAGTCGCAAGTATTCATTTGGGTTGGAGAATCTGCTGCCTCCTACAGAATCAGGTCCATTTTGCTTATGAAGGAATTCTGCTATTTTCCATTCATATCAACTATGGGATAGTCCAAATCTTTATTTACAAGGTAGATTTTAGATCTCATCAGTCTATTTCCATGGACAGAGATCAAAAGAGCCAGTTCAGCTCATACAAGGGCCTCTCTAGTGCAGTGGAATGTTTTTTAAACTCTTTGCCATGAGGGATGATGTATGGGGGATGCTGTTCAAGAAAAAACAAAGTCCTGGTTCATTGCCATGGCAGAGCGAGAGCAAGCAAGTGTGCTGCCTGCTGCGTACTAGTCGCTTCTGCTTTCAATCAAGAACTGAGTAGTGTAGTGCAGACCCAGAAGTTCTGGATTGTTTAGGGGTTAAAAAACCCATAGTTAACCCAACACTCGCCCATGGTTTGTTGTTGGATTATCTCTGAGTTGTTTAGCTCTAAAGAACCCACAATTCCTGGTTTCAGTCATCACACATGTCCTGGGTTGTTGATTGAAAATGGAAGCGACAAGTACGTGGGAGGTAGTGCACTCACTCTTGCTTGGCCACAGTAATTTCTGGGTTGAACAACCCAGGAATTGCAGTTACTTGCGAACCAAGTCAAATCTAAGCCCATTTGGGGCTCAAGGAAGTAGTAGCATAGTTCTTTGGATTCTAGTGCTGATCTTGCTTATTTTTTGGGTAGTCAGTACTGGAAAATTCCTAGACCCATTATTCTTGAAAGGCACCCACTCTGTGTGGAGTGAAGTTTAAGCCCAGACTCCCAGTTCTTATTTGCTTAGTAGTTCTTTTGAATTCAATTGGACACTCCCACTTAAGTGTCCTTAAGATTGCAAGCCGTACTTTGCTCCTGCAGATTTGCTGCATTTGGGATACTTTTGGGCTCCAGCTAGTCTCCAAAACATTTATTTGGAGCAGTTCTGATCTTTTTTTATCAGATTACTTCAAGAGTAAGTAACCAGGAAAAAAAGCAGTATTAATATGTTAAACTGAAAGGGCCAAGGGGGCTCTCAGGCTTCCAGAAAGGACTAGCTACACATATTACTAATGGGAAAGCTTACAGTAAGCTTAGTCTGGTGGCATTACTGCAAACCTGTTCAAATAAATACTCTGAGCTACAGTTATAGCAAACCACATGCCATCAACATAGGTTTTTACTCTATTAAGCCTCTTGTCAGTTTTACACATGCACAACACTCGACATATTTTCCCTTGATGGTTTATCAGTCTGACTTGCATGACATGAACAGCCTCCACTGCAAATTATGCGCTTTGAGGAGACACCAGCACTCTGTGCGACCGTCATTGATCTGCGACAGCCATTTCAGACACAAGTGGCCGGGTGACAAAGACGCACAGGTGAACCTGGCTTCATTCCCTGTTTGTTCCAACGCTCACCTCCAACGAAGAGTTCAATCCCTCCAGCTACTTTGATTTTGTCTTCAAAAGCCTCGCACTCTGCTTGCAGGTCAGTGGCGTTCCCATCCAGAATGTGAGTGTTTTCAGAGGAGATGTCAATGTGCTTGAAGAAGTTGTTCCACATGAAGGAGTGGTAGCTCTCTGAATGATCTCTTGGAAGGCCTGGCAGAAGAGTGCATTCGCACATGGCTGTGATTATTGTATATTCCACCTTTCTGCCCATAATAATTCTCAAGCGGCAGCTTACAAGAGCTGTAGCACAGTAGCAGGGCACCTACTTTACACGCACAATTTCCCAGGCAAGTAGGATGCATTTTCCCCAACCTTGCGAGGCTGATCAGTATGATTATTTTTTAATCACACAGTCTAAATGTTATGTTCATATAATACTGGCAGAGAAAAAATATGTTTTTGGGTCTGCCCCTATCATTTCATAGAGGGCATTTTAGTGGGAAGGTTAGAGAATAATTACCTATGTGACCCATAGTAATTCTTGCCTTTTGAGACACAGAAGGTGTGGGGGAAACTCCTCAAAACCTGATTTTTATTTAGATCAGGATGACAGCGCTGTGCTCTTAGAAAGCCAGGAAACATTTTTTTGTGTTCCTTCTGAACATCTGTGCCTCATAAAGAACACTGTGATGCTTGGAAGCTTGCAAAATGTTTTAAATTATGAGTTGGTCTAACAGGAGAGATTACTCTTTTTCTGCAGTATCAGTCCAGCAGCAACATTGTAATGTACTGAGTTTAGAACACCAGCACACCCCTATTTTATGTTCAGTGGAAATGTCTCAGGCAATACTTGAAGGTGAGTAAAATAGGTGGGAACGGCAAGGAGTGATGCTGCTCAGGGTTCCAGCCAGACATGCCCTCCTCCAGGATACTATAAGCCGAAAAGAGCTAAAACAAGGCATTCCACCCCATCCAGCCCTTTTTCCATTTTGACTTTCCAATTAAAACTCCAAAACTTGGTAGCCTTGACTACCAAGCATGACCAGCCCTCACTAGGTCTCCTCCCACACCAAGTATGCAGTTATCTGCATCCTGTTTCTCTGTGGACCCATTTTGGCTCCAGTCCTATGGGCACTCACCACCATTATTAGAGGGAGTGATGGACAGTGCATGTCCTTAAATGCAACTAATCCCAACAGGGGTAGCAGGAAGCCAGCTCCTGCAGGCAGTGCAGATATGGTCTGGACAGGTTTGGGGTTTGCTGGGAGAGAGTCTCCTCTCCCGACATTGAAAACCTGGCTTGAGCAGCAACTGCTACATCCTACGCAGAATGGCTGCTCCTTAGAAATTTCAACAGACAGAATTTGGGCAGGAAGAGAAAAAGGACTCCAGGGCAGGAATAGAGAGGAACAATCGTTCCCAACCCCACAGCTCTTTTTTCCTGGTTTACAGCTCAGTTCCCAAGTCATCATTTTATTTTTTTATTAGTTAAATGTATATCCCGAGTACATTACAGTAATAGTACATTACAGAAATAAGTCTGTGATCCAGTTTGTGCATAATGGCAATTGTGGGTTAACTAACGCAAAATTGCTGAAATCTAATGGGAGTGAACATGCTGCCTCCAGCATACTCCTCGCTTCGACTTTCAATTAACTAGCTATGATCACCCTGTTTGTAGGGTGTTATTGTGACATTCAAAATCAGACACTGTAGGTTGTTTAGAGGTTAAACAACCCTGAGTTAACCCAACAACAAAGTGTAGGTTAACTCTGGGTCGTTTAACCCCTAAGCAACCCAGAGTGCCCTGGTTTGGACATCATGCTAAGAACCTACAAATGGGGTGACTGTAGGTTAATTCAAAGCGGAAGTGACAAGCGAGCCGGAGGCAGTGCATTTTGGCAATTTATGGGTTAATTAACCCAGGATTGCTGTTACGTGCAACACTGTAAATAAAATATGCTGACAAAGGATAGCAATGATTTCTTCCCCTCTACAGTTCTTAACACAAAGAGGACTCACCCACATATTCATCCATATTGAAGGTTTTCACGTATTTGAAAGAGAGATCTCCATTCTTACAATATTCTATTAGTTTTTTGTAACATCCGAGTGGAGTACTTCCTGGAGATGAAAGAGAGCACTGGACAGTCAGTGGAGTGTCATTCTGCATCACACAAATGGCAAGCAGCAGGCATTGGACTTAAAAATTACCACACTGTGTGTTTCTACAGAACAGCCTCCCCTAACCTGACACCCTCCAGATGTGTTGGCCTACAATACCCATCATCCCAGGCCAGCAGGACCATTGGCTTTGCCGGCTGTAAAGGGTGGAAGGTGTAGTCCATCACCTCTGGAGGATGCCAGGCTGGAGGAGGCTGCTACTGAAGAAGGGCTCAAAGGCATCCTGTTCTAGTCAATCCCAGCTCCATCTGCTTCTTTTCATTCCTGATCAGAACCATGTCAGTGTCTGCAAGACCACACTGGCAAGGCCAGGTACAAAGCCTGTATCCTTGGAAGCATATTCTGCCCACAGTAGAAAAGCACCCTTTAGAGGAAATGAATCTAACCTTCTTGTGTGTGCAGCAGGCTCCTCCTTTTAATGTATCAGACAAGAATTTGGGGACTATGTTTTGAGAGAGTATAGCTGCTTAATGAGCCAATTAAACAGCAAAATGGCTTCCTGAAATAGGGAACCTAGGAATAGTTATTCCATCATTAAAGTGCAGGTTAAAACAACATACAGTAGCCCTCTCAACTCAGTCTTTCTATAGCCCAATTAATGCAGTTTCTCATGTTACCCAAGCTGGCATTCTCTTAAATGGCAAGGAACATGGCATCTCAGAAACAGGAGTCCCATATTAAGCTCTTCCCCTAGATCATCCGGTTATTTATCTTTATACATTTATTCTGCTTCTCAACCAAAACATTCTGCCACAATGTTTTGGTTGACTTGTCCTTGGTTCCG
The DNA here is from genome assembly GCA_029215795.1 of Anniella stebbinsi. Classification (NCBI taxonomy): domain Eukaryota; kingdom Metazoa; phylum Chordata; class Lepidosauria; order Squamata; family Anniellidae; genus Anniella; species Anniella stebbinsi. Next base: position 84,102,108 of record JARDYH010000005.1, on the reverse strand, counting down.
ACACTCTGCCATGCATCTTTTTTTCATTCCTACTAGCAACAGTCAATGATTGGGTTCAGATGATACAATAACTAATAGAGGATTAGATAGTCAACGGTTGGTTATTGTGTCTGCTGTCTGGATTTTTTCACACCATGATTGGTTATTCAGCTGAAATAACCAATGCTGTGCAAAGTTGATTATTAGAACAATCATTGTTTATTGTGTTGCGTGTCAGGCACACAGTTGGTTATTTTCAGCAACTACAGAGTCCCTGGCAAGAGCAACCAAAGTGGTGGCTGCCACTCCAATCCAGCTGGCAGAACTCGCAATGGCTGACAGGATACCAGCAGGAGGACTGGGGAGGGAGAGAGGGCAGGGAATGTGTCAATCAAACACATCATTTATTAATAGTCAGCTTGACGTTGGCCTTAATCCACACCATGGTTAATTAGAATCATGTTGTGTGGGAAGTACCCCCTTGATAATCAACCGTGGATTGACTATTAACCCACCATTGACTACTGTGTTGTCCTAATGCAACCAATGATGTGGAACAGGGCAAGGAAATGCACCAAGTTGAATTTAGACCTCAACCTGGCTCCCTCCAGATGTGTTGGACTACAACACCCATCACCCCACCCATTGCTGGATGGGATGACAGAAGTTGTAGTCCAATATATCAAGAGGGTGTGAGGGTGGGGAAGGCTGAATTAGGCATTATGGAAGAGGGGAGAAGGGAATTCAGCATGGAGATGCTGTTGTTTTCAACAGTACACCTGGATTTCTTGTAATATGGGGACCCTGCTAAAAAGGTCTACATTTTTAAAATAGGTAAATAAAAATAAGTGAACAATCTTGTTTCATATATCCAAGTAGTGGTGTAATGCCTGCTCTTACTATGAGCACAATGTGGGCAATGCATCCAGAGGCATGATCCGGCCAAGGGAAAAGCCGATTGACCAACCAACATCTTCTTGGGCTGCATTTTCCAGTTCTCCATAGCCCAAAGCAGCCTCAGAATCTTACGGGCTAAGTCATTCTGGGAATAACGAGTGTGGCATGTGAAGGTCGTCACACATTCATACAGCACTCAAATCAACTAGTTATATGTAATTTTACAACTTGTGGAAGTATTATTACATGGAGTGTTTTTGTTATGATTTGAGAAAGAGAGATGCCTTCACTTACTAATCATTTGTGGCAAATACTCTGTGCAAAGTGTGATGCCTTGATTATAATGTAACATAGGCAGAGTGCTCCAGCAGTGTAAGGGCAAAAAAATTGTGAGTGGGAAGGAACAGAAGTCACTGCTCTGCTCATCACAAAGCCGCCACCACCACCACTCCTATAAATCCAGGCTTGTAACTTACCAGTGGGAAGCCCAAGGGTAAAATATTTGCTTGGGCCCGGATTAAACTGGATGATTCGATTCCTAATGTACTTTGCAGCCCATTCGCTGGCCTGAGCATAATTCTCTAAAATGATGAGTTTCATCGTAACCTGCAAGTTTGAAAAAATGATTTGATTAACAGATTGCAAATGAGGGAGAGGAGAGGTTTGCCCAGCTAAGGCCAACATAACCAATCATTGGCTCTTTAAGTCAGCAGCAGTTTTTCAGCTTACAGACATTCTGCCTTCAAGGGCTGCTGAGATGGAAATCACACTTAGGTAGAAAATCATTAGGGTTTCATCAAATGACACAAAGGACAGTGTTTATTCAGAGTCAGTAAATGGCAAAAAAAATTGAGCTATAATGCATTAATATTTCACGGTTTTGATTTATATCCCATTTGAAGAGCTCCTTGAATGGAACAGCAGATATATCAGAGATGGGCAACTTGTGTCTCTCCAGATGTTGTGGGAGTACAAATCCCATCAGCCCTCACCATTGGCTGGGTTGGCTAAGGCTAATGAGAGTTGTAATCCAATGACATCTGGAGGGCCACAAGTTTCCCACCCCTAAATTATACAGATGAAAAAAGACAGCAGCTCCCTGATCCTAAAGGGCACTCAGTTCAAGAGCCAGTCAGCTCACCGTTTACAAACAAGCACAAATTACTCCTGCTGCTTCGTTCTCCTCTTTTCTTTTCCACTGCCCCAGTCAAAATACACCATGCTGGGCTCTGATGGACCAATGGCAGACTTGGCACCAGGCAGCCTCGTAAGTGCCACATGCTGTACAATGGCAACATAACTGAACACTGCTGGCAGATCAGTGCCGTCGCCGTGCTGGAGATACTCTTCCCTTGTCTAAGGACTGAGTTACTACCCTTTCAAGCCTCAGTCCTCTCTCTTGCACGCAGACACCCATCCTGACATTTGCACCTCTGCCTTATTTCAAATATTTACAGCATCAATACCCACCTTTTCCTGAGCCTTTTTACCTCTGTTCGGTACCTCTTCTCCTACCTTCTGCATTCCTTCCTACCAGTGTGTGTGTGTGTGTGTGTGTGTACGCGCACACGCACAGCTGAAGAGGATGGTTGTAAGACTACAGACATGGAGTTGGATCCAGACTTAGTCATACTTAAAGGAGAGCCACTGAAATCAATGGGGCTAACCTAAGTCCCGTTGCTTTCAATGGCTGCATTCTGTACTTATTAGTGTAAAGCCCATGTCGCCATGGGTGCTAGTAGTCCTGCTTCTGTCCCTCTTTTTTGACCCTTAGTCCCCTCACCACAGAGAGGCTCGTGAATGCAAATGTGGCTTATGCATAGTGAATCCCCCCTCCAAAATCAGCATGTGGCGTGACTCTGCCCCTCCCTCCCTTGTGCACCCTAATTGGCCAACTCCATCCCCTTCCCCCTCCTCACTGGCAGCGACAACCTACCCACACTGCTGCACCCAAGGCCCACCTTCATGTCACACTGATTGGCCAAGCAGGGCTGTCTGCCATTCCACTGGCAGAGGGGCTGCCCTGCCTGTCTGCGTGGAAGAAATTGCTATTAAAGCTTGAGCTTTGAACTTTTTCAAACTTTCAAATTTTTCTGCACGTCTACACTGCACAAGTTTCAGTTTAAAACAAAAATGAGCAAAATGGTGTGGTAGAGCTCAAGTAATAAGCCTTACACTACTGTATTCCTATATAAAATAAGATAAGATGATGCTGGCGGCTCTGATTTCAGTGGGGCTGTGATTCCATTCTGGGTTTCAGTTAGAACCAGCCAGCACTCTAAAGGAGCTATCCAAGGTGCTGAACCCAACCCCCAAAAGTGGTTCAGCACCCTGGATAGCTCCTTTGGAGTTCTGGCTTGTTCTAACTGAAACTCAGAGCAGTTTCACAGTCTCACTGGCATCAGAGCCACCAGCCTCTACTGGGAATAGTGCCCAAAGTTGACACAATAACTTTATTAGTAAATTTGATTGATAGAATTAAAGTAGAGGCAGAAGACCACTCAAAAGAGATACAATGCAGGTGGCAAGTTTACTGGTAGAAGAGAGCACAGAAGGGATATGGCTATGTTAGCTTTAATGAAGCAAGAAGTTTTGAAATGGGACAGGATTAGGGTGGAGTGTGGGAGAGGAAAAGAGAGAAGTAGCCTACTGCAGGGGTTAGCAGAAGGTAGATCTCAATTAACTGGAAGATCTCTAGGTGATTCCCAGCAAATTGCCAATTATATAATTATAGCAGCAACAAAATATTTCCCCTCCCCTAAATTACAATGCTGAAGTGGAGAAAGCTTGGGGTTAACCAGGAGTGGGGGATTTTGTGGAAAGACTGCAAGCTGCCTTCAGTTCTGGCACTCAAAAGAAATTCTTGGGCTTGGAATTCTTAATTCTAAGAATTAATTTACCCCAGGCTCGGGTTGGTGGATCTCGGGCTTCTAGGAAAGAACAAAGTGGATCATGCAAGCCTGAAGAATTCTGCCCACCCTTTGCCTATTGGATGGGGAGAGGGAAGCGGCATACATTGGTCCCATTATATCCTCCAAACATCCATGGGGTGGTGTGGAGGGCATCTCAAAGTGTGCGTGCCAGGCTTTTCAGTCTCCTGCTCCATGTTTGCAAATCAAGCTGTTGTTCAAGCCACAGAAGCAGCAGGGCCAGGTGCAGCCTAACCCAAGGCCAGCCAGTGGGCATCATTTGGACCAAGAGATTCTCCCAAACCAAGACTAAACAACCTATGGATGTCTTGTAAAAAGAAATGACAAATACCACTCTCCAGTGAACTGAGAGTGGAGCAACAAGTTCTAAAGCAGCCTTTCCCGCACTTGATGCCTTCCAGACCATTTGGACTACAACTTCCAGCAGTACTGACCATTGGCCATGCTGGCTGGGGGATGCTGGGAGTTGCTGGGAGTTGAAGTCCAAAACATCCAGAAGGCTCCAGGTTAGGAAAGGCTCTTCAACAATCACTTTATGGATGCAGCTAACATCACACATATTAGAGCACTCCTCTGTACTCCATTTTAACTCCGGCTGTTCCTTATTCACACATTCTTCCCTAACACGGATTAGATGCCACACTGCAACATAGCCTATCTACACACGATAGGATAAAACACTTTGAAAACGTTTTTAAAACTGTATATGGAGTGTGTCCTGGGCCCCAACAGTTCTCAAAACGGTTATAAATCGTTTTAAACCGTTTTAAAGCTGTAGTGTAGATGTGAGGATTAGAGACCGAAAGCCCACTCTCCCACTTCGCTTTATCTACTCTTTACTGCGATATGTCATCAACCGATTTAAAAGATGGCTAAAAGCAGGTTTCAGGATTTTGAGCCTAGCCTTCTCCAACCTGGTGCCCTCCAGATGTGTGGGATTACAACTCCCAGTGTGCCTCAGCCAGCATGGTGAGAGTTGGAGTCCAATACATTTGGAGGGCACCAGGTTGGGGAAGTGTGCGCAATGGGAGTCTCCGTGGCAGCGAGGCAGGCGTTTCACTTCCCTCGGCCGGCGGAAGCCAAAAAGAGATCGTAGACGGAGGCACAGGAAGCAGGAAAGGGAAGTTTCCTCGAGCACGACCTGGGCCAGGGAAAGAGACGGGAGTCCCTCCGCGCAGGCCACCCGAGGCAGAGGCGGTTGTCCTGCAACAGGTTCCAAGTTCCCTAGAGCAAAACATGCCCCGACCGGAGACTTTTCCCCCGCGCCCCCAACCAGCTACAGCGCCCCCATCCTTTCCGTGCGTGCAAAGGCGCCGGCAGCACCCTAACTCCCCATCGCCGCCAAATCCGAGGACCGGAGCGCTTGCCTTCCACTCACTCACGGTTCTGCAGCAGCTGCTGTTGCCGCCGCTCCTCCTCCGGGCTGTCTTCCGCTCTGGCCCGCCTCCTTATTACCTCATTCGGTCATATGAGCGATCATGCTTCGAAAAGCGCTGAGCCAGCATCGCCGCCTCCCTCAAAGCGGGGCCGGCGCCAACGTGCAAGAGACGTGGCTGGGCTTCTCTAGTTTCTGCTTTTCCGTTACCGCGCGCTTCCTTGCGCCTAGCAGCTCGCTCTGAAGCTCTTCTTGTTGTATTGTTTCCTACTGGAGAATCGGAAGACAGTTCTGCAACAAATGCGAAGCGCTCCTTTGGGGGTTGCACTCCAGCCAGGCCCTCTTCCAGGATATTCCATTCCACTCCTTTCCATTCCCCACCCCCATTTAGGGTGTTTCCAGATAAGGCTTTTATTGTGCAATTCCCTGCCCCATTCACAGAATTTGATGTGTGTCCAGATGGGATTTCCCATTTGTAGCCCTCCCGTTTCCCACAACTGCTTCAGGTTTTTTTTTATTTATTGTGCCATTGCTTTGCCTCTTTCACTGCATTTCACTGGATCCAGAGGATGCTGCCTTCAACTCATAGACCTCCCAGATTTCCGCATAGCTTCTTTCTCTTACCATAGAAAATTTGTTACAGAAGAAAAGAGGAAAAAGCTGCAGAATGCCTTCTGGTTGTTACTACTAGGGCCCCTTCATCTGGAAGCACCCAGAAAATCCATTAAGGAAAGAAAGAAGGAATAGCTGCACAATATCTTCAGACCGGCAGTGCAAGGAGCCTTCCATCTGGCTTCCTCTTAGGATATTTTTCTTTTTTAAAACAAGTCTTTTACTTCTAAAAGCTTTTGGATGCCCCAAGCCTGCTGATACTTCCCTCATGTGCATGGATGGCATCGCTTTAGTTACATAAGGATCATCACTCACAGTTGAACTTTGGAAGCAAAGAGAATGATACTAGATATTCAACAGTTCCTCCATTTCTTTAAACCAGGGATGTTGAACCTCAGATCTCAGGGGGGCAAATTGGATTCCCCACATGGCCAGGCCCCCTTTCCCCCTTGGCGGTTGCTTGTTAGGTGATCGACTGGATTTTGTGCAGTTTTTTTCCTATTCTGAAAGGTTGAAACGCCTACGGCTCAGTTATTGGCAGTAGGAGCTCTGGTCCTCCTTTATTCTTCCCTATAAGTCAAAGGATCCCAGTAATGGAACTGGCATCAGAGTGCTACTCATTGGCTCAATTCGGACCCGATAGTCAGTGGTGGGGTAATAATCAACTTTACAGTTGTTCAACAAGGGGGTACTCCCCACACAACATGGTAATAAATAATCAACTGTGGTGTGGATTAGGATCAGCGCTGAGTTGACTATGGCAGCATTCAGATGACACAATAGTCAAAACAACTGACGATTGTTTCCCCCACACCAGCTGTTTATTGTGTCATCCGAATTGAGCCACTGTCTATGTAATCGCCACCCTTGTCTGGCCTCACAGCAGCCCAGCCCAGCAGTCTATACTTCCACCTTCCCTTCAGCTGCCACCACTGACTCCTGTACCCTACCTCAGGTACCTCACAAAACACTCCAGTGTATGAAACAGAAAGAACTTTAACAATAAGTAAGGTTATGTAGTTAAAGAACATAATGGTTTCATCAGGTTCAAGCTTATTTGTTTCAGTTTCAATTGCGATCCTGCCTACTCTACCCTCTAGACTACACTATCTCTCCTCCTTCACTCTATCCCCCAAAATAACAAAACACATTGTTCCTACACTAAATCTAGACCCTCCACAGACAAAGCCCCAGATCTCAACTAACTCTCACACATCTCTCCTGCTTCCTTTAACTTTTCTTTTAATTCTGCTGTTTTAAATCTGTATTTTTAATTTGTATTTTAAATCTGCATTGCTGCATGTTTTTTTCCCCTCTGGTTGTGTTTTTATACTGTTTTGTTGATGGTTTTAATTTTTGTGAACTGCCCAGAGAGCTTCGGCTATTGGGCGGTATATAAATGTAATAAATAAATAAATAAATAATTCCTCCCATTCCCTGCTAACCAACTACGAGAAAATACATCTTTAACCCACAAACATTATTTAAACAGTACAAATACTTACATTACAAAAGAGGCATTAAACAGCAAAACATCACGGGAGCCTTATGCTAAAATGTGCTGGCTCTGACTGCCACTGGCATGTGGCCCCCGAGAGCTTCTCCGAAATCGAATCTGGCTGTCTTTAAACCTATCCAGCCAGGCATTGTCTGTTGGCAGTAGTTACAGAAACAGCAGATTTTGTGACTACTTTTGACAGCTATGCATCCAATGATGGACAGGGCTACAATAGGCTGCAATCCTAATGCCTCAACAACCTGGAACTTACTCCTGAGTAAATGCGTATGTACATCCCACCTTTCCTCTGGCAAGCTCAAGGTGGCATACATGTTTCTCACTTCCCCTCTCCTTTAATCCTCACAACAACCCTAAGAGGTAAGTCAGGCTGAGAGATGGTGCCTGGTCCTAGGTTGTTTTAGGAGCTTCATGATAGAGTGGGGACTTGAACCTGGGTCTCCCCAGCCCTAATATTGAAACTGCTATACTGGCTCTTGCATCAGATTGCACTAAGAAAGTGGTCGTTTTAAAAGATAATTATTTCTGCAGTTTACGGCTTCCTCCTTCGTCAGTAATGGTGCTGTTTAATGGATACCAGGAGTGGCAGATGAAAGTTCCTTAGGAGAAAAAACAGAGGTATGACTGGTATAATGTTTAGGAATTGTCCTCCAGATCAAGGCCACTTGGAGTAAGTCTGCAGATTCAGAAGTTTTCCCTTTTGTCAAGTATGTCAGTGGCCCTGTTCAGAAGACACCTTAAACCATGGCTTTAACCACTGTGGTTAACCCAGAAAGATGGCCGTGTTCAGAAGACACCTTAAATCACGGCTTTAACCATGGTGACTAAGGCAAAAAGCCATTGTAATATGAGTGTTTGACTCTTGCCATTATGAGCCATTTCCTGGGGTTATTTGATGATTCATGTAAATTTAATGCAACCAGTTTGGTTCTCTTTGGATAACTCAATCTGTTTAGAGTTTTCTTTGGTTCCTTAGCAACAAGCACTGATCTGAGGCCAGATGGGTTGCATTTAGTCCAGGAGTGACATTTCTTATAGACATTTCTTCCGGCAGGCCTACCCAGTAGAATTTTAAGAGTTTTATTGGTATTTTAATAATGTATTAATTTTATATCTTTTTAGTTTTATGTATTTTATGTCATTTGTATTTATGTTGTTCCTCACCTCGATCCTGAGGGAGAGGCGAGTAAGAAATAATAATAATAATAATAATAATAATAATAATAATAATAGACCTGTATTTCTTATAGACCTGTAACAAAATATTGCATTGTGGAGTGCTCCTGTTTAGGGTATGTGCCAGGTAGCCACTCCCCTTTTCCAGGACACTCCATTTTATCCTCCACCTCCTATTTTCTGCTTCCATCCCCTCCAGCCTGAGTTTGCTGTTAGTATAGGATAAAGGATTCAAAAGAACATAAACATAACAGACAACAAATTATACACTAGAGGGGTTTTAATATAGTGTATTAGGCTTTAGCATCATCTCCTACTGCATTTTTGCATGTCAGGCCAGAGGCACAGCGCCACTTGTTGTTGTTTTTAAAGTGGCAAACTTCGAGAGTATTCAGACATCCAACTTAAGGAGCATCTGCAGCCGGAGGGAGCATCGCATGGGGCTGCTTAGCTCTTCTTCTGCAATACCCTTACTGACATTGGGCCTGCTGAGACGACTTACTCAGCCATGGTGAGGCTGCTACCCCTTTTTTCAGCAAATGGTAGTGAGCGTGCTTAAACTGTGTTTATGTAGCCACCATGGTTAGGCATGGTTCACACAACACACTAAGGCATGGTTCACACAACATGCTGAGCCATAATATTTAACTCAAAATGTTTAACTACCATGGCATAGTGTGCCATCTGAATGAGATGACTTTGGGATCTCCCTTGCTATTTTGTGACGATTGCCATATCTAGGAATCTGATACAACTACAGGCTGATCATAACTACTTGGAGTCTAATGAGCCTATATGACCCACTGAAAACCTGCTGAGTCTGTCCAGTCATTAGCAACGTAACTGGGCAAAATCAATCCGAAATAAAATACTTCTATTAATCAAGGCCACAAGTCCAGTTTCTGTAATCTTGCACAGTCAGAATTATTCAGTAGTCTCATGGGGTGTAACTACAATCAAGGCTCATAAGCACATATAACTAGTATGGACTTTGACTTTGTATGTGGTTATTACTGCAACCGGGGAGTAAAAAAACAAACGTTAATGACAGGCACAGAAATGGGTCACCAGAGGAACAGACCTGCCCTCTCCCAGCAACAGCTCTCAGTGGAAGGAGATCAGTCCTGGAAACAGAAAAAACTGCTTTATGCTGAGTCAGGCCATTGATTCATCTACCTCAGTACTGCCTATACTGTACTGACTGACACTGGATTTCCAGGGTTTCAGTCAGAAGTCGTTCTGTCTGAAACCTCAGAGCCCTACCTGGCTGGAGGTGCTGAGGACTGAACTTTGAGGATTTGGGCATGCAGGTCATGTGCACTTTCCCTGATCTTTCCCAGTCCACTACTCCAAATAAAAGCTGTGACAGTTTACTGCTCATTTTCAAAGGTACTGACATCTTTGCTCTAGTTTCCATCTCAAGCTCATTCTATACTGTTATTCTCATGCCATTAACTGAGGTTTTGTTGAGTTAGTGAGGGAAATGCAGAAGGATGTTGCTAGAATGTTTCCTTATAAAAGGAATGACAGTAGGGTGACCAGATAAAATCCAGGTCAGGGCTCATGTAACTTTAACAGTTGTAGAGAAAAGGGAATTTAAGCCAGTGTCATTTGTATGCAATAAGTTCCCTCTTCATTACAACAGTTAAAGCTGCAGGGATCCTGCCTTCTTTTGTATCTGGTCACTCTAGTATAGTGCCTGCAACTTTAACTGTTGTGATGAAGAGGGAATTTCACCAGGAACTAATTGCATACAAATGACACTGGCTGAAATTCCCTTTTCTCTACAACTGTTAAAGTTACATGAGCACTGACCTGGATTTTATCTGGTCACCCTATTTAACACCCCTGACATACAGTGAACATAGGAAGATGCTTATATGGAGTCAGACCCGTGGTCCATCTAGCCTAGTATTGTAGTATTGGTAGCTGTGATGTTCTACTGTTTGTAGTTGTAAATATATTGCAACTATATTATTGTTTGTGATATACATTTGTTTACATCTTTAAAAGAAAGTAATAATAATAACAACAGGTAAAGTAAATAACTAGGCCGAAATGTACTTACTGTTTGTAGTTGAAGGTCTAGGTAAGTATGGAGTACCTGGATTGGCTAGCTGTGTGCCTGAATGGAAAGTAAGTACTGATTGGCTAGTTGTTTAGAGTGCCTGGATTGGTTGGTTGTGTAAGAGTGAGAGGAGCTAGAGAGCGAGTGGAGTGTTTATATGTGTCTGACAGAGAGAGCAGACAGGTTGATGGGGGGTTATTGAGGGGGATTTTTGAGAGCGACGTTGAAAGGGATTTGAGGAAATTGAGAGACTGAGGTAAGATTTTAGAGCATAGATTAAATAAGGAACAGTTTGTTAAAGTATAAGAGTTCTGACAGAAACCACTAAGCATTGAAACCTTGTAACCAATACACAATTGAACTGAAATAACCATTAAGCTTGTTGACACGCAATTTCTTATTAATAAAATATTGTTAATTCCATCTACTGGCGTGGTCTGTGGGTGTACCTGAGAAGGTACTGGTGGCAGCGGTATAAAGAAGTTATCTGGAGGCCAGGTTGCTGGGCTGTGGTGCTGTGGGGCCTAAATAGTAAAGGCAAGACGGGCAGCAGCAGGAAGTGGTCGAGGATAACCTCACAGTAGCGTCTCTCCAGGATTTCAAACAGGAGTTTCTTCCCAGCCTTACCTAGAAATTGAACATAGGGCTTTCTAGATGCAAAGCATGTGTTCTATGACTGAACTCTGGCTAATACCTTGAGTGGTGAGTGTATCCACTGTGTTGGTTTAACTATTCATGGCACACTTCAGCCTCTCTTGTGGCACAAAGGTTGAGAGTCACTGGAGGAACCAGTGATGGACTAGAAGGGTTAATGGTCTGAGGGTGCTTCCAGATGGATAGCTCCTTAGCATTAAGAACTATTAGACTTTTACTGTGAGACACTAGTGGAATTATAATGCACAGTAGTAGCTGCTTCAAACATGAAAGAGTGGTGGTGGATCTTTAGTGTTCTACTATAACATGTGAAGCAGGCTTCAGATTTCCAAAGCACTCTTAGGCCATTTTCATATATGGTTTTAAAAGTACTTCCCACTTTCTGTCCCCTGTTAATAAAACCACATATACGCCCAAAGGGTGGAAGAGCCTGTATACCTTAAGGTTTGTACTACTTTTATACCAGTTCAACTGCCATGGCTTAGAATCATAGTAGAGTTGGAAGGGGCCTATAAGGCCATCGAATCCAACCCCCTGCTCAATGCAGGAATCCACCTTAAAGCATACCTGACAGATGACTGTCTAGCTGCCTCTTGAATGCCTTTAGTGTGGGAGAGCCTATGACCTCCCTAGATAATTGGTTCCATTGTCATACTGCTCTTACAGTCAGGAAGTGTTTCCTGATGTCCAGCTGGAATCTGGCTTCCTGTAAATTGAGCCTAGTATTCTGTGTCCTGCATTCTGGGATGATCGAGAAGAGATCCTGGCCCTCCTCTGTGACAACGTTTCAAGTATTTGAAGAGTGCTATCATGTCTCACCTCAGTCTTCTCTTCTCAAGGCTAAACAGGCTCAGTACTTTCAGACTTTCCTCATGGTGCTTGTTTCCAGACCCCTGATCATCCTCATTGCCCTCCTCTGACCACTCCCTGTAACTTGTCTGCATCCTTCTTGAAGTGTGTTGCCCAGAACTGGACACAATACTCAAGATGAGGCCTAACCAGTGCCGAATAGATGGGAACCAGTACCTCACATGATTTAGAAGCTATACTTCTATTAATGCATCCCAAAATAGCATTTGTTTTTTTTTGCAGCCACATCACACTGGTTAGGCCTCATCTTGAATATTTTGTCCAGTTCTGGGCACCACACTTCAAGAAGGATGAGACAAGTTGGAGGGAGTTCTGAATCCTGGGAATGACAGTTTGTTGTGGGTGCCAAGTCTGTCATGGAAATAGACCTAAAGATCACCAAAGGCACTTCTGTAAGATATTGCTCTATAGTTCACTAGCTGATATGCCCAGCGTTGCGTGGGTCCATGAATAATGTTTATGACATTTATTTGATAAATAATAAATTTCTCTGCAACTTATTCATCTTTAGGTTGGTTGTTTGTTTTTAGTTTGGTTGAGTTCGTTAAGTGTTTTGTTAGAATAAATGGAAAATTGTGTTAATAAGAACTGTATTTTAAATGAGAGCTTCATGATAAACCACATTTTTTGTTTTACCTGAAATGCCTACACCTCCCATCATGCCTTGCCATCTAAACTTCAAAAACAATCAGGACACATAACACCCTTTCTACCAGCTAAAAAAGATCCAAACCTAAAAATATGTTTTCAAAATAGACCCGGCATTGCCCAGATATCTGAACAACATATAGTAGGGAAGCGGATCTCAGTGGACATGAGGAACTGTTGTATGCATGTGCTCTGAAGTTATTATTATGAAAAAAGGAAAGCAGCCAGAACACAGAATACTTTATTGACATAATTTACTATATAATATGTACATTTAACAAGTTTTGGCAGAGAGCCAGGATGGTCAAGGAAACTGGTGACTTGGTCCTTTTACCTGACATAAAAACACTTAAAACCCAAAATTTCATGTTTTTAGATTTTTCTGGTACATTGTACAGCCAGACCTATCAGCATGCCAGATTTCAAGTTTCTACCCCGGTCTTGGGCACCCAAAAATATATGTCTGTGAGATAATCATCTTAAAGTAGCAAGCCAGTGCTAGGCCTTAGCTAACCTTTAAACAAATTAAATTAATTTCTTTTCTCTCTCACACCATCATGACAACCCTTCAAGGTAGGCCAGTCCTAGGCTTGTGAGGTAACTTTAAAACAAATTAAATTAGTTTCTCTCCCCCCCCCCCCCCCCGCTCTTTCTCACCTTCAATCATGGCCAGGGCTGCTGTCGCCATAATTTTCTTTGTCCCCACAGAAAACAAAAACTACAACTCCCAGCATGTCTTTTGCTGTGGTGCCCGACTTGCCCAATAGGAGTCCTGCTGCTGAAGCTCATGGGAAGTGAAGTCTGGCTGGCTGGCTGACTGACAGTTTGCTTGGTTGCTGTTGGCAATGGGCCTGCTCCCGATGGGGCCTAGCAACTGAGGCAGTCACCAGTAATTATCGTAGGAGACTATTATCCTGTTAAGAGGATTTCTGCAGACATCTCTTATCAACCCCTGAAGAAGGCCTTAAAAAACAACATTGGCCGAAACACGTTGGGCTTGGAAATAAATATTTTAGCATTCTGAAAACCTGCTTCTCTCCTTTTTTGCCCTTTTAACTGGAGAGCAGGCTATCTTGGTTGTGGCACCCTGCTTGTGGATTTCTAAATAAAGTTTATGATTTTTACGTAACAGCCTGACTATACCATTGAGACTGAAGAGTGAATGGAGGATTGACTGATATAGCTGAGGCTAGAATAGAATGGTGGGCAGGGTTAGTGGCAGTTGGAGAAAGTCAGGTAGGAGAACAAAGACAGTTAGTGAGAGGTAAGAGTTTGCTCACCCATACTTTATTTTAAAATAGGCCACTTACATGCCTCCCAGCATGCCTTTGGCAGCCTGCAATTGTCCGCATCCTCTGAGACATCCTCTTGTTGCCGATGCTGCTCCTCAATAGAGCGTTGAGGAGGAGTATCGCCAAGGAGGGGAGGTAAGCGGCTATTAGTGGATGCACACAGCTCTGGCCAATCCTGCTGGGGTTGCCTTGGCTTGTGCTTCTCACCCACCAAGTGCTACATCAGGAGCCTGTACTGAAGGGCCGGGCCTGGGCTGGGCACTTCCCCCTTTGTCGGGTCTGTTTCTGGGCATGCGCAGAGTGCCTCCCCTTCCTCCCTCCTCCCTCCCTCTAAAGGGCAAAGGATACACACTTGCTTCCCCCAGATTCTGAGAAAACTGTGATATCAGGACGGAGTGCCTTTGAGCATGTTTGGCCCCTCAGAGTCATGCTGTTGTGAAGGAAAGATGAGACACACACCGAGATATTCTTGGCAGGAATTTATTGTAGTTTTGCAAGGTTTATATAGATCTTCAGTCTTACTGTCCACGAGGGCACAGTCTTGCTGTCCACGAGGACACAGCGTGATTGTACACAATAGCACAATAGAGCACAGCATCATAATGGTATTGGTATAAGAATGCAACATTAAGAATGCAACATTTCATGGACCGGGGAATAGTAGCAGAACATTTAGGAACATCTTTTATGTAGCCGGATGAGATTAGAGTCAGAGGCTGAATTCGGACGACACGTTAACCAACGGGTGTTACGTGAAACAACCGTCAGTACGTTAACACAACGTGTCATCCGAATTCAGCCACACAACGGATTAACAATCCACAGTACGTTAAGTTGGAGAGTTAAACAACGGAGTTAAACAATGCACTTGCGAGTTGTTTAAAAGTTAGTCAATTGACTAACGTGTCGTCCGAATTCAGCCACGTGAGGTGCGTGCGTTAAACAACCGGGTGCATACGTTAACACAAAAGATCATAGAGGAGAGCGGCAAGAGCAGCAGAAAGCGGGCGGCCGCTCAGCCGCGTTTGCAACAGTCCGCTGGTTCCGGCGCCATTGCAACCAGGATGCTCGTCTACCCCACCAGGCAGCCCGCACGGGGCTTACAATGGGGCCAGCTCCTGCAAGCACTCTCGCAAGGCACCCAGTGAGCCACCCAAACAGAGAGGGAAGTGCTCCAGAAGGGAACTACGGCAAAGGAGGGAAGGGGGGAAGGAAGAAGCATCAAGCCCAGGCACCCAGGAGCGAAGGAACCCCCCCCACACACACACCAAGAGGGGGAGGTACACCCCATCCAAAGCAGACCCCCACTGCACTGCCACCTCCACCCTCGCAGCACCCAGAAGGACGAGGGCAGGGGAAGAGGCGCCCAGACAGCCCCCCCCTTTGCCCAGTACGGCCGGACAGCAAACGAAGGATGAGCACATCCCCAAGACACAAGTAATGTCCAGCCAATGGGCGCCCATGGGCAACAGCCAGCCACCTGCGGATGTTATGGAAATAGAGCGATGGCATGCACAACAATCCCAAGGACACGATTAGGCCCTGGTCACCGAAGCCAACAACGCCTACGAACAGGGCACAGACAAAGCAAGCAGAACGGCCCACCAACACCCACAAACCCGCAACCACACGGGACGGAGAAAGGCAGCACGGCGCACGTACCACAGTCATCATCGAAAGATATACCTGTCGGCAGCATGGAGCCAGAGGGACAGGGCCCCAGAATGACCCAGCCAAGGACCCAGGCTATCAAACCCCCGAAGAGGGGAGCAGCCAGGACCCCCAAGAAAGACACAGGGCGCAACGATGGTCTGATGAAGAGATCGCGGAATTCATTGAGCTCTGGGGGAGCCCGGAAGCCAGGAGGATCATGGCCACTGCCAGACACGATCAGCTATATCCCTGGCTCGCTAAGAAAATGCAGGAGCGGGGACACGACCGCAGTGGCAAGCAATGCAAGGACAAGCTGCACGGACTCAAGAGAAAGTTCAAGGAGGTCGTCACTCACAATAGGAGAACCGCCGCCCAGCCACGCACCATGCCCTTCTACGACAAACTGTCACGCCTCCTGTTGGAACGGCACGACGTCGTCCCGGGACACATGGCGGGCAGCGGGGTTGCCACCGATGAGCGACCGCGCACACGTCAATGAGCACGGATGGACCAAGGAGCGGCACGGGACGAGGGCCCTGCAGCACGGAAACAGGAGCCGCCGGCAAGGGTGGACGCCCCACGGCCAACACCTCCTGCCAAGTCAGCTCCAACAGTAGCCACGCCACCCCCTGCCAAGTCAACTCCTAAGACATCTGGGGCACCCCCTGACAAGAAGATGCTGAAGACAGCAGCCGCGCCCCCCCCCCCCCGCCAAGTCAATACCAAAGACATCTGGGGCACCTCCTGCCAAGAAGGCCCTGAAGGCGTCAGGCGAAGCATGGCCGGCCAAGGCGAGGCCAATGAGCCATCACGCAGCATCCCAAAGCCCATCGGTGCTTGCGAGGCCTCCACCGGTGCCGCCCAGGACAGCCACCGCCTCACGGGCCTTGCCCTCCACGCCGGCCTCCTCCAGCAGCAGCAGCCCCACAGCCTTCCTATGACACATCTGTGCGGACATGCAGGTCGAGGACCCCGCACCCGACCCCCTGGTGCCAGAGACCCAGCAGGGGGAGGTCGAGTCAGGGCCATCACGTCCGAGGGCTACACACTCGAAGGGAAGTGCGGCTGCTGCCGCAGGGGTAGCAGCACAGCCAGTACCAGCACCACATACACGGCTTGGGTCCACGAAACACGCAAGCATGGTGCGGGGATTTCCGCTCGAGTTCCTGGATGCCGTGACGGAGACGGGCCCGGTTTCACGGGAGGAGCAGGACGAAATGGAGCAGCTTGTGGACAAACAGGTGGGCGAGGTGGCGGAGCCAGAACTGTCACCCTCCCAGGATGAGCTGCTGGAAATCGACACGCAAGTCAGCGATGAAACGTACGTGGAGATGGAGGCGCTGGAAGCCGAGGAGCCGTCGGAAGCGGATCTCGAGGCTGGGGAGGCTGTGCTAGAGGAGCAGATCGACACGCCTCGACAGCCAGAGGACGAGCCGATGGAGGGAGCGGCCCCCCTGGAGGAGGAGCCACCGCCACCACCTGCCGGCGAGGACGGTGCGGCTGTGGCCGAGGAAGGCCGTCCCCTGACCAACGCGCAGAGGTGTGTGTGGATGCACAACAAGCGCAGGGCAGACCGGCTGCAGGTGGCGAGGGAGCTGGTCACAGTCATGGAGTCCACAGGAGAACGCATCCACGACCTGTTCACACGCATGGCGGCTGAGGAGGAGGCCAGGCGCACCAAGGAGCGTGTTCGCACCGTGTGGGCTACGCGTACAGCCAGTCAAGCCATGGAGGAGTGTGCCCAACCCACACGGGAGGCGAGGAAGGACGTGCACATAGGTCTGGAGCGCCATTGCAACGGGATGACCGAGGCCATGTCGGCCACCGATGCCATCATCGACCGGGGCATGCGGGAGCGCACAGCGGCCATCGACTGCCAAACCGAGGTGCTCAGGGAGCTTGCCCAATCCTTCCGTGGCGCCTACCATGGGCCCCCGCAGCCACCTCCCTACATGGGGCCGTACGGATACATGGCGACGCCACAGCAACAGCAGTACTTGCCCCCACCAATGGCTGAGCCATATCGTGCCCCACGGTCGGCGTCGGCTGCAGCAGGTGCCTCAGGGAAGGCAGGGGGGGTGGCCGGAGGGCAGGGGCGACGGAGCATAGGCGGCTGCCCTAAGAGGGGCCGCAACATCCCACCTGACACCGATGAAGAGGGTGCGGAGGAGGGGGACGAGGAGGCAGAGGAGGAGGAGGAGGAGGGGGTGGAACGGCCCACTTAGGACGACATGGCCTAAGGCACGGTTGTCCTATGGGTCTCTAGGCCCATCCGCCAAGGCACCATAGGGATATGCAGTTGTAGGTTCGCCCCCACCTCTATACGCGATAAGGTTCCCTTGCATCCCAGTCCCTCTGACCAGCGCCTCCCTCGTCCCAGTCTAGACACTCAAGGCTATGTCCATCGCCACCCCAATGCAACAATGTTGCACACGCTGGATGCCTCTCATTCCCGGCCCTCTCTCCTCCCATTGCCACCAGACCCAGTTGAGATGGGAGCACCCTGCAGGTCCGATGGGCACCAAGCAGGGCGCAATGTCTGTCGCTGGAGGGCCCTTCGGCGTGGAGGTTGGTAACTGGGCTGTTAGGTGGTATGCAGTGGTGTTAGTGCGGCCTCCGTGTCACTGATGGCTCTCCCTCTCCTCTCCCCCCTTCTGTTCTCGCCTCCCAGGGAAACTGCGCTCCCTCCGCCATGCCATCCGTAGAAGGTGGAGGGCCCAAAAGGCATGCTGTTTCCACGCTCTGGAGGTGGCCCTGGGAGAAATAATACGTCGCATTCGACGTCTGGAACGGAGCGTCCGGTGCCATCGCCGTCCGAACCACGGCCAGCCGTAGGGTTATGTGGCAGCTTGGAGGCTTACGCCCATCCCCCCTAGTAGCAGCGTAGTAATGGCCCACTCTGCCGATTCCCCATCACGCGCCCCACTCTGGCTGCTTCCTGTCACTCCCCTCAGCCTTGCAGGTGCGCTTTAGCCTAAACAAATCCTCCTGCCCTCCCATTCCCACGCTAACGATGTGGACTGTCCCATGCTACACCTCTAGCCCCACCTCCCATCACCCCCCCTGCTCTGTACCGCCCCCCCCCCCACTGTCCCGCATAGCAGTGGCGACTATATCCCGGATGGAGCTTGCATTGGCCTGCTTGCAGGGGGTGATCCAGGCAGCCACGCAGAACCATGGTGATGCACGCATACTTTCTGCTTTATTGGTAGAGATAAGGAGAGCTAGTAACTCTTTTTTGAAGTGTGACCTATTGAAATAATACAGGGGAAACAAATCTCTAAAATTTTAGCATTCCTTAGCTCTGTGCTATCAGATATTTGCTAAGCAAACAATAAATATAAAATTCAGTTCAGTAGAACCCAGAAATAGGAAAGGAAGCACAAATAAGAATTTGAAAACTGCTTTAGAAGTGATGTGCAAGAAAGAATAAACACAGTCTAATTGTGTAACGCTGAGTTTCAAAGGTCAACATTCTGGCATTTTGCTCTTATCAAAGTATGAAGTCAGAAACTCATTTGTAACTAATGGCTGAAATAAAAATGAGCGGCATAAAGTCATTTTAATAGGTGTACTGTATATTATTACTGTTTTTTCCATTGGGACTAGCTGTACAATATGCAGCTATCAGATAATTCACACCACATTACAAATGTAATGAGTAGACTGCCTTTATTCTCACCTGCATGGCTTCTTCCTTCCTTCTCAGCTTTCCTGACCAAGGTAATCATTTACATTTTTTTAAAATTACCAAAACATCAAGAAGGACAAAAATCTCCAGGCTTTTATAACAGAGACTAATAAATTATTATTTATTACATTTATATACCACCCCATAGCCGAAGCTCTCTGGGCGGTTTACAAAGATTAAAAGACTGAACATTAAAAATCAATATACAAAATTTAAAACCATAGAAACATAAAAAACAGTTAACATTTAAAACAATTTTAAACTCTCAGCTATTATTCATTAGTTTTTAAAAATAAAATAAACATTAGAATATGATCCAGCCAAAGTTAAGTGTTTCTACATCCCATTGATTTCAATGAAGAAGCTGAGAATGTGTTTATGACTTTAATTCCATATGTTTAATTGGAAGTCCCACTATGGATGTTGGAGTAAACATGTATAGGATGGGGTTACAAATCTCCTCTATTAACTGAAATAGGGCGTAAAAATGCTTAACTTTGGCTGCATTGTACCTATCACATTTGTTAATCTAATCTATATATCTGGAGCACGATCCAGCCAAAGTTAAGCACTTTATGGTCCTGATGATTTTAATGGAAATCAGTGGAACTGACAAACACTTTAGATAAGGGTGCCTCTACAAAAGCGATTTAAAGCTCTTTCAAGGCGCATTACCAAATTTACCTCTACAAGAACGGAGCGCAAATGAGGGGTCCAGGCGTGTTTTATGTCCGATTATTCGCATTTTTTAATGCGTGTTCAATAGCGAGTTTTAATTTACTGCGGGAATAAGAGCACCTTATGTCCGTGTAAACAATTTTGTGAGGAAGCGCATTAACGATCAGATGGTTGTGATGTCATGCATAGAACTGCCCCTTCGCTGGGAAAACCTCCCACTTTTTCAGTTTGTTTTATTTCCTGTCTCCTCCTGGCAACTTCCTTCTCCATCTCTCCAGATGGAAGCTCCAGGAAGAGGGGACCCAATGTGAACTAAAAATAAAGTTTATTTTAACTCCCCTGAGAGAACATTTCGTTCATGGAGACACGGGGCCAGATGGAGGTGGTTTCACAAGAAGTAAAGGGCGTAGGAAGGATGTGTGCATGTGCGCATCATTAGTGATCATATTGTCCCCTCGTTTTACAATTGTTGAGCTCGCTAGGAAGAGGAGGGGGAAAGAACGAAGCAGCATCCCCCTGTCTGTTTTGGTGTGTGTGTGCGCGAGGCACATTCCCATTTACTCCTGAGCAGGTCACTTCAAATGGCAATCGGGCAAAGGGGGAGGGAGACAGGTAGGCAAACATGTTAATCAGGTCATTCCCGGCAGGTAACCTAGGAAACCAAAGGCGGGAGATTCTGGTGGGCGGGGAGAATAAAGGGTGAAACAAAGCGCATTACTTTCAGCAACATGTCAACAACTTTAAAAAGTGCCTTTCATACAGCCTGTAATGCGCTTCAACACTTCCCGTGTATAGGGATTAGGAGTAAAAGTGATTGTCAGTAGATGCGCATAATCAGACAACTGGGCATCAAACCGAAATCTTGCAGAGGGGACCTAAATTGTGCTCTTGGTTTTTGTATACTATGAATTGTAAACAAAGGAGAGAAAACTAGAAGAATTTGCATCCTAGAACATATCTGATAGTCCCTGCACTTGCATCTTCCCATTGAGCAATATAAAAGCTTCTGAAGAACCCTAGCGCACCCTGCAACACAATAAAAAACATTTGCTTAAAATAATCACAGGGATGCATGCTGTATGTCAGTGTCACTGACTTATCAGACTGGCAATTGATACAGTCAACAGCCGACTCCAAAATCTTTGGATGTATTGTTCCTGCCCTCCTTTACTTATCTCTCCCTTGAGCTTTTCTGTCCTCCTGGCTTGTCAAGTGACACATCAGAAATGCAACAACTGAGGCTTTATTGATCACTTGGCATGGTGAGATCAGCAACTTGCAAGTGAAGAGAAATTTGAAAGTGTCAGAAACATGTTGCCTTAAAATATTTGAGGTTGGCTTCAAAATAAAAAGATGTCAATAACATTTGTAATCTGGTTTGTATTTTGGTACCTAAGACTTTGACATATTGGTTCTCAAAAAACAACAAACATTTTTACAGATCTATGAGGATCTGCTTCCACAGGGAAAAAAAAGATTCAAATTTTCTTGATTTTGTTTATGACAAGGAGTGTTAGATTATATAACAGATAGTTAAAATGATCTAATGTTCCATGTCATAAGCATAATCAAGAAAGTTTAAAATCTTGAGCAAAATAGTGCATATTGGCAATTTTTGAAATTCTTTCTACCATTCCACAATCATAAACAATGTGTTTTAGTGTTCAGCATAATTAAAGACATGGTTTCAATCTCACACTGCAATTTCGACAGAGGTTTCCACTTTCATGATCTGGTCCCACTAAGTCGGTGAAGAAAGCTGGAAAAGTGACCCAAAGTGATGCTACATTCTTTCGGTGCTTTGCATTTCCAGAAGTGATAGTAAATTCTGAGCATGTAGATTTCGAGTGCAGCAACCTTGTGGTCTGAGCAAGCAGCTGATGTGATGTGAGATCACAGAAATTGTTGTGGCCAAGATCTTCTTTCTTTCCTTATGGCTTCACATAAATGTACACTAAGGAAAATTGAAATTATTCACATGATAGAAAGAAGTTCAACTATGAACTAAGTCCAAGCTCAGGGATGCAGAATCTCTTACAACCTGAGGGCCAGAATTCATTCTGGGAAAGTTCTTGGGGACCACATTCCAGTGGTTGGCAGGGCCAAAGGCAAAAGGGCCCAAAATGCAAAAATAATAAAAGTAAAATACCAGCATATTTTAGCTTAAAGCTCTTACTGCCACTAACTGAGCCTTTGGGGAGGCATCTCCACCTTTTAGAATTGGGGGGGGGGGGAGGAAATGCACAAAAGCCATAGCATAGTCAAAGGATCAATGGTTGGGAGAAAGGGGTTGAAACCGAAGGAAAATGCTTAGCCCTCTGGGGAATCCTTGAGGACTTGGCCCCAGGACCTGAGATTCAGCGCCCCTGATCTAGCTAAACAAGTTTAGCTAGTCATGAGTATGTATCTCTACCTATAAAGTGGAAAGTATGCGTGCATCACGTATGTCTGAAAATGTTTACTTCCAGATGAGTTAGAAACTTCACACGGTGACACAGTGATAGGTCCGGCTGTACAATGTACCAGAAAAATCTGAAAACATGAATTTTTGGGGTTTAAGCATTTTTAAAGACTTTAATAAAAAACTAGGTTTACGCCTACAACTCCCAGCATGCCTTGGCTGGAACTCCCAGTATACCTTGGGCAGGAGGCCAGAGTTACTAGCCTTTGGCGGCCATTGTGAGTGCACAGGTTGGTGGCTGCTGCATGTCTTTTACAACCCCGACTCCTAAGGTTGGTCTCGAGCAGTCAACCCAATTCCACATAAAAGGAAACAACCCACATAAATGGGCTGCATCCATTTGCGGTGCCTCTGTGTGGTTTTAAAATGTAACTAGATACAACAGCATGACTTTGAGGGGCCAAACATGCTCAAAGGCACTCCTGATATCGCTGTTTTCTCAGAAGTGTGTAGCCTTTGCCCTTAAGAGGGAGGAAGGGGGGGCACTCTGCGCATGCCCAGAAACAGACCCGACAAAGGGGGAAGTGTCCAGCCCAACCCCAGGCTCTTCAGTACAGGCTCCTGATGTAGCACTTGGTGGGTGAGAAGCACAGGCCAAGGCAATCCCAGCAAGATTGGCTGGAGCTGGGTGCATCCACTGATAGCCGCTTACCTCCCCTCATTGGTGATGCTACTCCTCTATGCTCTATCGAGGAGCATCATCTGCAACAAGAGGATGTCTCAGAGGATGCGAGCACCTGCGGGTTGCCAAAGGCATGCTGGGAGGTGTAGTACTGGCATGTAGAGTGGCTAATTTAAAATAAAGTATGGGTGAGCAAACTCTTACCTCTCACTGTCTTTGTTCTCCTACCTGACTTTCTCCAACTGCCACTAACCCTGCCCACCATTCCATTATAGCCTCAGCTATATCAGTCAAACCTCCATTCACTCTTCTCTCTCAATGGTATAATCAAGCTATTACATAAAAATCATAAACTTTATTTAGAAATCCACAAGCAGGGTGCCACAACCAAGATGGCCTGCTCTCCAGTTGTCTTCCACCACATCTCAGGTGGTGTTCAAAGATTAACACAGTATTTAGGGACCTAGGCTTATGCCTACAACTCCCAGCATGCCTTGTGCAGGAGGGAAGACTTATCAGGCTTTCGCAGCCATTATCTGGTAGTGACTCGCCTTCCTGGGCCTGAAGGGAGAGCACCTGGGGACAGCTGCCTCAGTTGCTAGGCCCCATCGTGAGTAGGACCGTTGCCAACAGCAATCAAGCAAACCATCAGCCAGCCAGCCAGCTCCCTCACGGCCTACCTACGAGCATCAATTGCATAATCTCGTGTGGACTGGCTCAGCCAGACTTCACTTCCCATGAGCTTCAGCAGCAGGACTCCCATTGGGCAAGTCGGGCAACACAGCAAAAGGCATGTCAGGAGTTGTAATTTTTGTTTTCTGTGGGGGCAGGGAAAATTATGGCGATAGCTACAAGGCAGCCCTGCCCATGCATTGAAGGTGAGAGACAGCAGGAGTGGGGGGATGGGGAAAGAAACTAATTTAATTTGTTTTAAAGTTACCTCACAGGCCTAGGACTGGCCTACCTTGAAGGACTGTCATGAGGATGAGAGAGAGCAAAAGAAATGAATTTAATTTGTTTAAAGTTTAGCTCAGGCCTAGCACTGGCCTGCTACTTTAAGATGATTACCTCGCAGACATATATTTTAGGGGGCCCGCCGAGTAGAAACTTGAAATCTGGCATGCTGATAGGTCTGGCTGTACAATGTACCAGAAAAATCTAAAAACATGAAATGTTGGATTTTAAGTGTTTTTATGTCAGATAAAAGGGCCAAGTCACCAATTTCCTTGACCATCCTGGCTCTCTGCCAAAACCTGTTAAATGTAGATATTATATAGTAAATTATGCCAATAAAGTATTCTGTATTCTGGCTGCTTTCCTTTTTTCATAATAATAACTTCAGAGCACATGCATACAACATTTCCTCAAGTCCACTGAGATCCGCTTCCCTACTATATGTTGTTCAGATATCTGGGCAATGCCGGGTCTATTTTGAAAACATATTTTTAGGTTTGGATCTTTTTTAGCTGGCAGAAAGGGTGTTATGTGGCCTGATTGTTTTTGAAGTTTAGATGGCAAGGCATGATGGGAGGTGTAGGCATTTCAGGTAAAACAAAAAATGTGGTTTATCATGAAGCTCTCATTTAAAATACAGTTCTTATTAACACAATTTTCCATTTATTCTAACAAAACACTTAACGAACACAACCAAACTAAAAACAAACAACCAACCTAAAGATGAATAAGTTGCAGAGAAATTTATTATTTATCAAATAAATGTCATAAACATTATTCACGGACCCAAGCAACACCAGGCATATCAGCTAGTCATGTAATAATCCATTTATGCTGATTCATGATTTGGGCCGATTGGTCTCATCATAGCCTCAGTGTCCTGGTCTGTAAACGGACATATGTTTTGAAGAGGCTGAATTTGTTGCCCGTCTAATGCCTATACTGGGTGGCCCAAAAGTAGGTATACAGTTGTTTAGTTTTTTTTTACTGATATTGTGAATGATGGCAGCGAACTTGAGTCAAGAACAAAGAAAGTGGATTCTAAAGCAGTACTGGAAGACTGAAAATGCTGAGCGGGTGCACACAGCGTGGCAAGAAGCATTTGATACTCCTCCACCAACACCTCTGACATTTTTTTTGCTTAAGAGATAAATTTGAAGCAACAGGTGCAGTGGCTAATGCACCAAAATCTGGACATCCTAGGACATCCATGACAGAGGAAAATGAGGCTGCCTCTACAAGAGAGGTTTAAAGCTCTTTCAAGGCGCTTTAAAAAATTTACCTCTACAAGAACGGAGCGCAAATCGGGTGTAGAGGCGCGTTATCTCTCCGATCATGCGCATTATCGAATGCGTGTTAAATAGCGAGTTTTATTTTGCTCTGGCCGTTAAAGTGCATTTTGACTGTGTGAACAAGCGCTTATGCGCATTAACTACTTGTAAAGTGCATTTTGGTCATCCATTAATGCGCTTCGCCGCCTCTCACCGCCTCTTGTGCAGAGGTATTAGGTGTAAATGCGCTTCAGCGATGATGCGCATAATCGCCTAACCGGGCGCAAAAGCGAATCCTTGTTGAGGGGGCCTGAGTTGAGTCGCTCTGACATTTGTGAACAGTCCGGAAAAGTCCACACGACGTGCGTCCAAGCAGATATCCATACCTAGAACGTCCTTGCAACGCTTAATGCGTAAATTGAAATTGAAGCCGTACCGTCCAAGACTGTTACATGGTCTTCTGGAGGACAACCAGACCGTAGGTTGCAATTCTGTGAGATGATGCGTAACCAAATCTCTAACGAACCAGACCTTCTTGATACGATCATCTGGTCAGATGAGGCTTCTTTCAAGTTGTCAGGCCACGTGAACAGGCATAACTGTGTGTATTGGGCAGATGAAAATCCTCATTTAACTATCAAGTCTCAACTGAACCAGCCAGGCGTCACAGTGTGGGGTGCACTGTCCAGCGAAGGTGTTGTAGGACCGGTTTTCTTCCATACAACTGTGGATTGTAACAATTACCTAAACATGTTACGCAATGTGGTAGTGCCACAACTCAGAACCAGGGCTAACTTCGCCGAACAGCTCTTCCAACAAGATGGGGCACCTCCTCATTATGCTTCTGCAGTAAGGGACTATCTTGAAAACACCTTCCCACAGCATTGGATCGGGCAATGTGGCAGCATTGAATGGCTGCCACGTTCACCCGACTTAACACCAATGGACTTCTTTTTTGGGGGCGTAGTAAAGAATAAGGTTTTTGAGAGGAATCCCCAGACAGTGAACAAATTAAATGAGTTCATCTCGGAAGCATTTATGGACAGTGATGCAGCCCAGAATTTGTGTGGTACTGTGTATCACAGCGTTCTGAACAGGTTCGAGGAATGTTGCAATGTTGATGGAATACATTTCGAGCACTTATGAGATTAAACAGTGTTAAACAAATGCATATGTAATAAACAATGTCATAAAATGCAAATAAACTATTCTGTGTACCAAATGTAATAAAATGCAAATAAACTATACTGTATACCTATTTTTGAGCCACTTGGTACTTATATGCCCATGCCCCTGGGTTGGAGAAGGTGGGCACTAGGGGTTGTGTGTGTCTTCAAAGAACGAGCTAGAGGGTCGCTCCCCAGAGGCTGCGTTGACGATGGCGAGGAGCAACCGAGGCGTGGAGGCCTAAAGGAAAAGGAGGAGGAGTGTGACGGGAGGGAGGCGAAAGGGAAGGGGTTGAAGCTGCAGTAGGCAGTAGCGGTGGCGGCAGCAGCAGCGAATGACCCGGCTGGCTTGCTGCCGCCCTCCTCCGCCCCAAGCTCAGCACCGGCAGCGCCCATTGGGGGACGGGAGTCCGTGTGAGTCGTCCCCAACGGGGCCTCCGCCCGATCTCTCTGCGTCCGGCCCTCAGAGGAGCCCCCTCACTCGCTCGGTTCCTGCCCAGCGCCATGGCGGCGGCGGCCGAGCCTAGCAGTACCGGCGGCCGATACCAGCAGGTGAGGAGCGGGCTGGAACTGGGCAGAACGGATCACGCGGGCGCCGCGGCTTTTTAGGCCGCCATCGGTCGGGATGGGGGTGACGAGCGAGCCCTGCTGGGGAGGCCTCTGTTGATGATCCACATTTCAGACTTGGAGCTCGGCCCAGGAAGAAGCGAGGGAGGCTTAGAATACAGCTCCTACTCTTTCCATGATCGGGATTCCGCCTCCTGCTCCCATTTTGGCCCTTTTATAAGGCAATTTCAGTAATTTCCCCGCCCCCTAGTTCAAATCGCCCATCCATTTCCTTCACCCTTATTCCCTAAGGAGAAGGGAGATTCAGTTTATCTCCCCCCCCCCCAAGACACACACTTATTATATGTTAAATACTAAATTATTTATGTAGTAGGCGTGGAACGAGATGAGCAAAATAATTCTGCTCCCCCTTTTTTCCGGCATCTGATCGTAATCTAGGAAAAGGTGTAAATATTCTGCCCTGAATTATGCTTTCGCCGTTTGTTTGGTTGCTGGGGTTCTTACTTGTGTTATTAATAGATTTTACATAGATGTTTAAGGATGGGCTGTTTAAGATTAACGAGTTATCTACTGTACTCACTTTCCCATGCTCGAAATCCGGATGATTAATGTCAGTGCAGTAGACGGATTTTAATCTGCGTTGTTTGTGAGTGTGGAGCTCAGGTAGTAGTTATCCTGGATTAATTAACACTCAGGACGAGATTATTATGTAGGAAGCAGTTCAGTTTTAACACTCTTCTTGGTCTTCTGATCACTGGGGGTTTCCCATGTCCAAAGTAAACAGTAAAAACCCAGCAGCTAATCAAAAAAACCTATGCATTCCTTGACACTTAAACTTCACAATGTTGACACTTAAATGCAGCCTGGTAAATAGTCCCTTTGCTTCCTGAAGTTCAGTATTTTGGAATTGTATTACTGTTAAATTTACTGAATGCAAAATTGAAATTCACCTAAACGAGTTGTTACTGGGAGGCTGTATATGAATGTTAGGGATCAGCGTGTGTATCCTAGAATATGACCTCCTTCAGTTGGCTTTAGTGGGATTCATTTGAATTAAAGTGACTTGAAGGTTGTGCTTTTAGTACTTCATTTGAAGTTGCTGTTCACAAGGTCATGTAATTACACGAGAACTTCCTCTTTCAGGTAAAGCTCCAAAGAGAGTGTTTGCGACTGCAAAGGATACTATATATCAGGAGTAGATAACTGTTGGCCTTCCAGATATTTTGGCCTACAACTCCTGTATGCCCTAGCCAGCATAGGCAATGGCTGGTTTTGCACAACATAGTAGGCAACGCAGGGGGGGGGGGAGCAACCGTCAGTTGTGTTGCTTATGGTGTCGTGTGGAGGGTTACACATAACGCACACACAACTGACGGTACACTATTCTGCCCAAATAAGCAATGGAGAGATACACCGGGCTTGCAAGTTATTTAACCCGAAGCCCGTTGTTTAAAGTGCTGTCCAAAACCAAACCCCCCTCTCTCTGTGAACTATTCCATATGGGTATAGAGTTCTGCCGGCCAGAACAGCCGAACCCCCCCCCCCCCCCCGCTGCTCTGATACAGCCGGCAGAACTTGCGGTGCATCCTGGGATACGGCTGGAGGACTGAGGGAGGGAGCGAGCAGATGCTGCAACCAAGATGGATGCCGGAACTTTCAGCTACTCAACGGACGGGGTAGCAACATGTTCTGTCTGGAGCACCACCTACCTAACGCACAGTCAGTATGCTATTTCCCCCTTCGTTGCCTAATGTGTCGTGCGAAACCTCCCAATGTTGAAGGGTCATGGGGGTTGTAGGCCAACACATCTGGAAAGCCACAAATTGCCCACCCACGTTCTACATATATCTAGTTCATCTGGTGATCTTGAGATGGCTTCAAGCATGGTTGATAATCTCTAAATAAAAGCAATCCAGGAATTTGAAGTGAAATCTGCTGATGGGAAATAATGAGGAGATTGTGATAAGTGAAATGAGACTGTGTGAAAATGTAACTGAGTTTAACTTTAAGTTAAATTCAAAACATATTAAAATACCCAACGGTTGTGATTTTTGTTTTTAAGCCAGCCCTCAGATTTTATAGTGCATCTGGGATGGTGTAAAAAAATTCTGGGAATTTTGACATAGCACAGTGTAGGATTTGATGGCCCATAAAGTGAGAAATAAGACAGGGGGATATGCATTGGGACTGAACAGACAGTCAAGTAAAACTGCCAGACTGAATTGTATGTTGGCAGTTATGTGCGCACTTGGTTTCCAGTTCATATAATTGTGGAGTGCGCTATAATGGACATTTTTAGATAATTATACATTTGCAGCACTTCTCCATGGGAACTAAAATGCAATGCTATAAAAAGGGCCAAACGATCACCTTAAGGCTTGTGTTAATATTGTGTTGGGAGCAATGGGAATAGACCGAAGAGAAACCAAAAAGAGATTCCCAGACACAATTGACTATTGAATGGAATCTGTTGTATGGCTCTCCTTGTGTGATATACAGTGTAATCCTGTCTGTAGCTACTCAGGAGGAGTAAGTTCCATTCAGTTCTATAGGACTTACTCCCAGGTAAGTGTGTATAGGATTGCAGTCTAGTCACTTTGTCTGTGCAGTCTTATTTCAATTGGATTAGTTGTTAGTCCTGGTTTACAAGCTAAACTTGACATACAAGAAGAGAGACTTTTAAAGTGTTGGTATTTTTTTAAACTAAAATTCACATATACAGATAACAATATTGCTATTTGTTTTTATTTCATTCTTGCTTTAATATTTCCCTTTTATGTTTTAGTTGGCCATTCCCTGTACCCTGGGCTAAAATATTTGAGGCACTGAACAGCCTTTTATGATGTGCCTTTTAAGGACATTGTTCCTTTTGAATTGTACAGTTTGCTTATTCAGCAGTTTCAAATCCTTATTCCAGCCTTTCAAACAAAGATAGATTACTCATCTTTTTGGGAGGGAATTAATTTCATTTGGAATCTTTGTTTGGGAGACTCTCCTTACACATAGTTCAGCATAGGCCAGATCTGATGGATGTGTACTGTAAAAATGTCTGTATTTTCCTCAAAGTTACATAAAGTGTGGGTGTGTATGCTGAGAGATGAGTGATCACTGCTGGAAGGCATGCACTTCTGTGATAGCACATAGCCTTTTAACTCTGATATTTTGTTAGTGCACATGATTATTGGCACTGGATGGCTTGTTTGGAAAGAGAGATAAGCCCTTCATTCCTAGTTTGGCACAGGAAACCCTGATTGTGTTTAACCCCCTATGTTCAAAATTATGAAGTTTTCAAGTTTAAAAAATGTATGGTGCTTCTTATTTCCTTTCCGGTAATTCATTTAAACACATTCCCATCATATTTTTGTATTTACATCAGCAGATGAGAGTTGGCATTTTAATTTTCTCAAAATGGTTTTGTAGAATTTTGAGAACAGCTTCAAAACTACATATTGCCCACAACAAGTACAAACTGTGGCCTCAACCTTATACTATGTCAAGGAGATGAATTACAATGTTTTGGACCAGATATTGGTTATTAAGAATAATAAATGTCAGTGAAAATGAAAGCTCTGGGCCACGTTTATTTGTTTATTGCATTTATATCCTGGCCAAGGAAGTCATAGCAGTGTATATGTGAGGACAAAAAATAGGGGAAATCGCAACAACTCTGGAAAGCAGGTTAGGCTGAGAGAGATTTACAGGCCCGAGGTCATCCAATGAACTTTGTGGCACTGTGGGAAATTGAACACATGTCTAACTGCAATGTTCTATTACTGAATAACACTGGCTCTTTCATCCAGTGTCACATATTTAGTATATATTTCATAATTTCATTTTGCGTTGTTACAACTTCAACTTCATTGCATCTTAGATTGGGACCTCCCAAACGGAGATGTAAATGATATGGATTTGACAGTGGTTAGTTTGTAGGTTATAGATTTCATATTGTGTGGCTATGTAAAAACAAATTACAGTTTGTACAATTAATAGTACTAAAATGGCTTGGTTGGGTATTGTCATCCTGAAGTAAGGGCAGTTAGCAAAGCCTGTGTGGGGAAACAGGAACTTGGTATTTAGTAGTGGGTAAAATCCAGGTCAGAGCTCATGTAACTTTAACAGTTGTAGAGAAAAGGGAATTTCAGCCAGTGTCATTTGTATGCAATTAGCTCCTGGTGAAATTCCATCTTCATCACAACAGTTAAAGTTGCAAGCACTATACTAGAGTGACCATATACAAAAGAAGGCTGGGGCCCCTGCAACTTTAACTGTTGTGATGAAGAGGGAATTTCACCAGGAACTAATCACATACAAATGACACTGGCTTAAATTCCCTTTTCTCTACAACTGTTAAAGTTACATGAGCCCTGACCTGGATTTTATCTGGTTACCCTAGCTGATGGGGGATGATGATTAGTTATTTTTATGCTGCTCTGCATCCCAGTCAGAGTGGCTTACATATAATAAATTAAACAAGCCAGTCCCTGCCCACAGGCTTACAATCTAAAAAGAGGCAAGACACAAGGAAAAAGGAATGGGGAGGGAAACAAAAGTAAGTCTTTCAGCAGCAGGGCCGGTGGAATGGCCCGACTTCCCTTCTCATCCCCCTCAGTACAGCCTCCTGGAATGGCTGCTGGTGGTGACACTTGAGGGAATAGGAGCCTTCATGAGGGAGATCTTTCAGCAGGGCTGGTAAAATGGGGTCTGCTCCTCCCTCATCTCCTTCAACTCAGCCTGGTGGAATGGTTCACTTCTCAGATGCACTGTTCCTCCCTGTCTTTGTCCCAGTACTGGACTGGCTCTTATGTTTCCTGTGAGCTTTCTATGATGGAAGGCTTAAGATAAGTAAATATAGTGATTTATAGGAAGACCCAGAGCAGTAATGTGGTACAGAATGATCCTATAGATATGTTCTTTAAAAAAATGTTGTTCAGGTCCTATTTCATAACTGATCTATGTATGTGCACAGGTCATTACAGTGAGTTGAGTCCTAGTTATGTAAATATTTTGTTTACTTGTGTACCAAAGGCATAATGAAAGCATACTGAACATTTTGGTCTTCTGTGAATGGAGTTCCAAGTCCTTGCGCCCTGAAAATCTGCTCTAGAAGATCGCGGATTCTT
Source organism: Anniella stebbinsi (assembly GCA_029215795.1). Taxonomy (NCBI): domain Eukaryota; kingdom Metazoa; phylum Chordata; class Lepidosauria; order Squamata; family Anniellidae; genus Anniella; species Anniella stebbinsi. The sequence goes on along the minus strand of JARDYH010000005.1, from coordinate 84,069,908 downwards.
CCAGAACAGTGCGAGAGGTTCTATGAGAGGGAATCAGTGAAGAATGCCCACTCTCCCAACTTTTGTTCACAGAAGCCTCTGCTAGATCCATGCCATTTTCATGAACAGAAAGACTGTTCACAGAAGGGCTCCTTTGGATCCAACTCAGAAACCTCAGTCCTGAACATATTAGATGAAAGTTAGTACCTCAGAAATATGGAGCCTAGTTCCATGTAATATTTTAACCATTAGAATGTCCTAATCAGCAGAGCATTAAAAGGTTTTATGTGTTTTTTCTCTTCTAAATCTGTTCTCTGAAGAAGGAAAGAAGCACTTGATATAGCTGAATTAGAAAGGAGTCTATACAGTAAAACTCAGGCATGCTTCTCTATTCAGACTGATGCAAAATTAATGTATATGCTCTGTTTTCACAGCTATTGTTTCTTACTATGTTCACTGTTGCATTTATTACATTTTGAGAATAGCTGTAGAATATATCCCAATATAATTTCTGAAAAAGATAATGTGGATGTAATACGGATTTAGAACAAGTGTATGAAATTCCTAGCTATATATGATTTAGGTTGTTGTTTTAGTCACACTTACTAGAGAGTAAGCCACATTGAACAGAGTAGGATTACTTCTGAGTAAATATAGCTAGGATTGTGCTGATGTTATAAAAGCTTTTAGGATGGTGTAAATTTCCATTTTAACTTTTCAGTATTTTAATGTAGCACAATCACATTTCCATGGTGTTTTAAAAGATTATCCAAACAAGATTAACAAGCCTTGATGAAAGCTTGCAGTGGGAAAAAAAGGAAAACAAGGGAAGGAAAAGGGAGATAAAACATTAATGTGAGCTATTGGAAATTAATATCAACATTTGCTTAGAGTTTTGTTATATGATAGTGTACCACAAGTAGACTGATGCTATTCGATAGGGGACTCATTAGCAGGGAATAACCGAGGATTTTATTTGATTGCAAGATGATTATGACTTAACAAAATGATGTGCTCCTAAAGAAAACATGGTGTTCTTACAGTTCAATCCTACGCATGTTTACTTAGTTATACGTAAACCCCTCTGAGTTCCAGGGGAATTACTCCCAAGTAACTATGGTATATGATTGTGGTTTTAGATGTATTAATAGATATATTTTCAATAAAGAAGCATTAATATCCTAGTATGAAGTGATGGTTAGATACAAGTTGGATTATTCTCTTTAATTTTGTTGGTCACGGTTGAATTCAAAATGCAGTAAGTGCAAAGAACTAGAATGATTATCCAAAGTATAATATAGGCTGGTAAATTAGTAAGGTAGTTTGTGATCTAGTAACTGCTGTAGACTTATTTACAATGGTAGTTTGAGCATTAAAAAGGAGATTGAGAGGAAATATGATAGTATTTGATTATGCAGATATACTAAGAAGATACCATAGTAGATGGTAGGGATGGGAATTTTTTTAAATTTAAGAACGCTGAATAGAAGAACCAAGGGTTGAATTGAAAATAAACTCAATGTAGAGATTTCCAGTGATTAAAAGTGTGATATTTTAATAAATTCCCTAAAACCATAATGGGTGTGAAAGAGTCATTTGCTTAATAACTTCCCTAAAACAATAATGGGCATGAAAAATTCATTTGCTTGAGGTATATAAAGTTACCTTTGTTACAGGCACCTTTTGAGGCAATGCACTTAGTTTGCTTCTGTTTACAGTTTGTGGTTTATTGTAATCTGGATTATGTGATATAAATGGTCGGAGATTATTGGAGAGGACTCCATAAAATAGCAGATTGGATTATGCTGTTTGGTACCCTCTCAAGCTCTTGATTCTATAAAAAAGATATAAATTGGAATTGGCACACTGTCTAATACCAGAGCAGCATGGTTTAAGTAAGATTGAAACCCTGTTCAAATCGGACAGTGGTAGCATAAATCATCCTTGTAAATTAGCCCATCCCCCTCCTCCAAACTACTAGCCTGAACATTTTATTACTTGCCTGCTTTTTACCGATAAGAGGTGATGGGCCTGAGCCAGGCCTTTGCCAGGCGCTCCTAAAAATCAGGCAAGTGAAACATTTTGCAGACTAGAAAAGAAGAGCACGCTCCCAAACTTCTCCACCAGCCTGCTTGGTTTCAGTGCTTGACATGCATGAAGGGGCTTTGCCTCCTGCCTATCCAGCCAGCATGGAAGCTCAATAGGTTGATGGCAAAGGGAGCTGCCTTTTACTGAATCAGACCCTTGGTCCATCTAGCCCAGTAATGTCGCTACTGACTGGCAGCGGCTCTCCAAGGTTTCATGCAGGAGTATTTCCAGCCTACATGGAGGTGCTGGGGATTGAACCTGGCATTTGCTCACGAAAAGCATGTGCTCTACCACTGAGCCACATTCTCTCTACTGTTCCTTCCTGCAGTCTGGCGGCAGAGGCATGGATTGCTCTGTTTCTTTGTCATGTGTCTCCCTAGACATGCAGAAGGTTTGTCTGCTGTGTGTCTAGCATAGAAACACAACAGGCTGGCAGCAGAGGACAGAAGCACTCTTTTCTTCTGCCACCAGCCTGCTTGATTTCTATGCTGGACAGGTAGGAGGGAACATCACTGCCTGTGCATCCAGTATGGAAATGCAGGGGCTGCAGGAGGAGGGATGAGGCATTCCCTGCCTCCTCTGGCAATCCTCTTCGTTTCTGTGCTGGTCTCGTTGGAGAGGAACAAATGTAGTTGACTGCCAGCAAAGAGGCCAAGCACTCCAGCTTGCTCACTCACTTGGCGACCAGATGAGTTGTTAAAAACAAGGCTGGCGTAACAACACATTTCAATATCATAAATAGTTTTTAGTACACAGGACAGGCAATGATTTTTCAAAAGTTTTCCATGTTTTTAAAAAAGGCAATAATGTGGAATGATTTAAAATTAGAAGCACATCTGGGTCATGTGTCACATAGTTGTTTCAACATGGCTGAAGACATGTATATTCAAAAATGAGTGGCCGGAAAATGACTAACATTTGGGTAGGGCTGGTTTAAGGAGACAGTGGGGAATGGCTCTCTTTAGGACTTTAGCACTGAACAGACATGCAGGTCTAGGCTTTTCTGTGTGTCTTGTGTCGTTTCATAATCTTTCATTGGGAGCATCTCATATAGCATCCCATCCAAAAGCAAGGCAGAGATTGGCTTCCATATGCTGGAGTGAATCATCTTGCTCTTCAGAAGATACGTGCGTCTAAATGTATCCATGTACAACTATTCTATGGAGGGAGAGGACTTATGGCTGGGTAAGCCAGAGCCAATAAAGAAGTGGCTGACTAATAACCAGTGTAATATATTACCCTTAGGCAGATGGAGAAGAATGGATTGTATTTTACTTGTTTTGTTGTGAAATGCTAGAGCAATCACCCTCAGTATTTTTTTCACATCACTATGAGAGATCTTGGAGAACTCCCCTATGTTGCCATAGCAACAGAATGAGATTGGGAAGTGGTATCTGCAGTGTAGAGGCTCACATGCATTGCCATTTTGGGACTATTCAGCAGGTTTTGCACACAAGATATGCAATTCAGTAATAGAAATGTATGTTTAATATTCTAGTTTTGTATTATGGTCTTGGTAAGAAGGCTTGCAGTGTTGTCCTAGACTGGTACATAAGCACTTGTGAGTGAATGTTTGTGTCAGTTCTTCTATTGTCCAAAGGCCTGTAACAGAATGAAGAATGTTTTACTGAGAAAAATGGGAGAGACAAAATAGGTTAGGAACTACTTTTTAATGCTTGCTGGTCTCTTTCATTATATTTCGAATTTGCCTGTTGCTTGAGTTTTGGTTTGTCCTTTCTACACTGTTTTCTGAATGTGAATTTGAAAACTGCAACAGCCTGACCTTTTTGTTTTTTAAATAAAGAAGCATCCTAATGGCTAGTAAATAAAGTACACAGTCATTAAAATAGCATGTACAGATCTTGGGGTCTTTTAAAAAAACCACACACACTTATTAACGGCACAATCCTATGCATATTTAAACAGAAAAAAGTCCTATAACTCTAAGCATACTGTAGCCAGGATGGCAGCTTGTCTAAATATGTATAGGATTGCGCCCTAAGAATCTTGAGGGGCACTGGAAAGAGTAGAAGATACTTAGATACCTAATGAAAAAGCCACAGCGAATGTCATAGATTGTACTTAAATTAAGCGTTTCCTTAGCAAAATTTTGATTCAGAAGTGTACGCGTGATCCTGTTGATTTGGAAGAAGGATTAGAGCACAATCCTAAGGAATTGCTGTTTAGTAGATTGCTCTGAGATTGGAGTCCTCTGTCTATCCTGTGCCCTGTTGGCAAGAGCCTGGCAGGGCGGAAGGAGGATGGAGGCAAAAATACCTCCCATTCCTCCTGTTCTTTACATTTTCAGCTCAGCTAGCTAACTTACCTTGTTGGGGGCTGGACGCTTGACGAAGCGTCTTTAAGCGTCTTTAGGATCCTGTGGATCCTGGGCTCTCCTCCTCCCCCCCTTACTTTCCCACTGTCCTGTTCTCTTTCCTCTTTCCAGAAGTGACCTCAGAAGAACAGCTGCCACGGGTGGGGGAACAATCTGATATTAGATTTCCCCTCCTGAAGTTATAGCAGTGTCTATGGCTTCGGGGTGGGGAATTCTCTCCCAAGGAACATACGATTGCTGTGTACATTTAAAGAAATGTACTTTGCCAATCTCAAAATCACAAAATTATCATCGTCCAGGTTACCCTGATCATTCCAAACTTTGGTCAGGCCTTGTTGCATACCACTCAGTAGCTAATCCTCAAAACATAAAACCCTCTTGCAAAGCTACAAGTGAAAGTTGGCCAATCTTATGCTATCAGGGACCTGTTTATCCATGTAAACTTGTATGAATTGTTCTTCCTACCACATGAATCATTGCTCTGCTAGTGAGTACTCAGTAGAATTTTAGATGGCTGGCATTATTGAAATAGATGCTGCGTGCTTGGTCCATTAAGATGAGAATCACTTTTATATTCCTGGAGGAGCATAATGTTGAGTCTTGAAATCTTTGAATTTATAGCTTGTCTCTAATGGAACAATTGAATAGGTTAGAAGGGGCCTTTAAGGCCCTTCTCTTGGTCCCACCATCATCACAGGCACGCCTGGTGGGAACGCGTGATCGGGCCTTCTCAGTGGCTGCCCCAGGGCTCTGGAACTCCCTTCCCTGGGAAGGTAGATTGGCTCCCTCCCTGGTGTGCTTCTGGAGCCAGGCTAACACTTTTTTGTTCCAGAAGGCCTTTAGGGAATAGTCTGGACCTCTGCTTATGTGTTGTTTATATATTGGATTTTTAGAAGAATTTTAAAAAAATAATTAAATGTTTTTAAATGTTTTAATATTGTAGAATGTTTAATTATATTTTAATATTTTAAATACGTCTTATCTGTTTTACCTGTACATGTTTTAGTTTGAAAGCCACCTTGAGTCCCAGTATTGGGAAAAAGGTGGGATATAAATAAATATAATAATAATAATAATAATAATAATAATTAATCATCATCATCATCATCCCATGCAATGTTCAGGACTGTGGCAAGAATCATTGCATCTAAATAATCCAGATTATAGTGTGTTATATGTATCATGACACATTAAAAAGAACCCATCGCATAAACAAAGAATATGATTGCACACACATATTGGGCATCATTGGAATTTAAAAAGCCATTTATCTTATTCTGTAGAACACAATTGTTAGCATATTTATTTGGCCATTTATTTCCTTCTCTCTCCCACCCCCACCTTTATTCTACCATTTTATCTGGTAGCATTATGTCACTTCTTCAGTGGTTTCAATTTTGTTTCCCTTCTCCGTGGGTCCCACCATTCAAATCTCAAATCCCACCCCCTCCAGCTGCAATTTCTTCCTTGTATCCAGTATGCAAGAGCTGCAATTCTCCTTCATGAAAATGACTATAATCATGTCTGTGACACTTCTGCCTTGATTGCATGCATGTCCTCAAATTTTCTCTTAACGATTCACTTATTTCACAAGTGTTTCTGCATTACGCAAAGTAATCACATATAGATTTGCCTTACAACCCCACAGCATTCGCAAATTTATTAGCACTTCTGGGTTAACTGACAGCTGTAAGAACGGAGGAGTGAAATGGCTGGTATTATTGTGAGAAATGGAAAGAAAATAGTGGAGAAAATGTCTTCCCTAAGCTTGTAGTTTCAGAGGCTTGGGAACCACTTCAGCCTGACTGTTCAGCAAATTTTTGTTGCAAACAATTGCTTTAGACAAGGGATGCTCAATTCAGACTGCTCTGGGGACTATTGAATGGCTGCATGACTTACATAAAATAGCCTGATCAAATTACATATACATGTAGTTCTTAATGTGCAGGGTTTCCTTGATCTATATACTTTTCTAGGTAACAGAAGGGGAGTGCAATCTATGGCCCCTAGACATTCTCTGAGGGGCCATAGCATACTGCGGATTCCCCCTTCCAGGGTTGGAGACAGTTCTATGACCTCAGAAGGGAGAGTCAGAGATCCCCCTCCTCCACCTTGCAGCTGGTGCAGAAAGAACTGCACTGGCTGGCTTTTGAAGTCAGAAAAGCAACCTTGGAGAGGGGGAAAAAGAGACATTTTGGTGGGAGGGACGGAGACCAGAGAGGCCAGGATACAAGTTATCCTGAGCCTCTTCCAGACTCCTTTTATCCCCCTCCAAAGCGCTGTTGCTAGATGGGCAAAAAAGCCTGTCTAGCAAAAAATAAAGAGCAGGAGGACAGGGAGGCGAAAATCTCCTCTGCCACTCCTCCTGTCCTGCATTGGATGATAAGATTGCACCCTAAATTGTTTTTGAAGTCATGTGATTTTCAAAAGTAGTTTCCGGCATGGCAAATACTTGCATGCACCTAGAGTTGCTCTTTTTATTCTAGCTTGCCAGGGTATGTATTAAGACTGATAATTTATTAGAAAAAAAGTTTTAAAAAATGTAATGATAGGATGGGTCTTATTTTAAAAATAACCTGGTTTAAACACGATCTGAGTTTTAATACAAATTAACATGTTAGGAACATAGGAACATAGAAAGCTGCCTTATACTGAGTCAGACCGTTTGTCCATCTAGCCCAGTATTGTTGATGCTGACTGGCAGCGGTTCTCCAGGGTTCCAGGTAGGAGGTTTTCCAGCCCTACCTGGAGATACCGAGGCTGTTAAAAGTTTACATTTCCAAGATCTTAAAACTGAAGTTATTGTCAAACACATTATTATCAAAACACAAGTGTGATCATTACCAAACATGGGTGTAGTGAGAAATCATGATTTTCCAAAATGGAAATGAGTCTGTATGATCCTTGGGCTCCTGTGCTTCCAACACAGGAAGAGGTCATCAAAAGCTTTCACATTAGAATTAATCACAGTTCCCATTACTTGTGCACTTGGGGAACTGTGGTGTATTCAAACTGTGCTTAGATAACAAATGAAGCTATTAAACTATGGTTTGATCCTAGTTTTACTATCCATAGTTAGAACAAGTCACGGTTCCCCAAGTGTGGACATAATGTATAAACTATGGATTTTTTGCAAATGAAAGCAAAACTTAATCTCTTCCTAGCTTTTGCAAAGAAGGAAGAGTCTGAAGGGAGAATGTATGAGATCAGTGCTTTTGCAGGCTCTTTCTTGTAACAGAAAATCATGATTTAAACCAGTTATTTAAAAATGCCTTGATTTACTAAACATTTATCCTCCTTTAAAAATATTTTTAATTTGTTGCTAGTGACTTCTAATTTCTACAGTTAGTATTAAAATAAAACTGTTTTCTTTTTGTCTATGCTTTATGATCAGATTAGCATTTTTCATCTTGTCCTTGCTGTGTTAAATTGAAAATGTTTCTGTCCAGTTGCAGAATGAGGAGGAGCCTGGTGAGAATCCACAAGTTGCAAATGATTTTCCACCACCTTACAGCAGCATTTCTGGGGAGAACTCAGGTAAAAAACAAACAAACCTTTGTTCACTGATGTCTAAAATGAGAAAAGCTTGGAAAAATAGCAAAAGTTATTTTCAGACAGATTAAATTCATGGGGAAACGTGTGATTGCATAAAGCAGGGTTGAGGAACCTCTTTCAGCCTGATGGCCAAATTCAATCTTGGAGATGGTCTGAAGGGTCAAATCTCAGTGGTGAGCAAGGCTGAAGGCAAAGGGGGCAAGGCCAAACATGCGAGCATATTGTAGCTTCAAGCTGTTATTGCCTTGGGAGAGGTGTTTCAATCTTTTAGAATAGGGAAAAAGCTGTGCAAAAGCTGGGAATCCACCCAAAGATTAGTGGTTGGGGGAAAGGGGGTTGGTACAGGGGAATAGCAGCTGGATTTGGCCCCTGGGCCTGAGCTTTCCCATCCCTTGCATAAAGCCACCTCTGTCAAACGGTGCTCATCTTCCATTCCACAATGCTCTTAGCATAGACAGGAAGGCTAACTTTGAGAGTTATGATGCATGCTGTCTGGCTAATTTTATATTATGTTACATTTGTGGCAGTAAAGCCTTTCCATCAGCAGTGTGTATGTGAGGAAGTGGAAAAAGAGACAGCTTATTTTCAGTGTGGTTTCTGTGACTCACACATGCGGAGTTCTGCGCTTGTTTTACTCTTTCCACCTTCTGTCTCATCATCTTCCATCTTCTATCAGTTTTGCATTTTTCTTTTCTTTTGGTGGGGCTTGGATATCCCTCAGGCCTTGGGGCTCCTGTAGCTTCCAGGGCTGTGTTCAGGAAATGTGTTTATTACAGAGGGAAGATCCCTTCTATGTATGGTCATTCCTGGTGTTTGCTCTGTCTAGGAGAGGAGCACCTTATCGGTTCTTGTACCCATTGCCAAACCTTTAGGACACAAGGTCAAAGAAATAGATCTTCTGGCCTTCGAACCCTTATTTTGGAGAAAGTCCTGAAGGCTGCGGATTCCACAGCTCAGAATCAAGCTCTTCATCAATCTGCCCAAAACCAGCCCCATCCATGTCCTCGCTAACACCAGAGGCATGGCCAGCTTGAGTCACTCCTTCAGGACTGGAATCTGCACCTCAGTCAGTTCCTTCTGTTGGGGCCTCCACCTCAGTACCAGGCCTTGTATCAATGCAGTTCGCAGCTGCCCCCAAGACCAATGCTCCCCCAATCTCAGGGTGATCCTTATCTCTGGGCTAGTCAAAGAAGGCTAAGTCTAAGCAGCCTTTATCCATGCCAGCTGAGACTGCTCCCAAGAAAAGAAATAAGAAGAGGGACAGGAAATATGTTATCTCCATCCCCTCTACTGGGGTTGAAACTTTTAGAACGGATATCACTTGCGTCTTCATATGAGGTTCTCCCAGAGCCACAAAGATTTCTGGCAGTCTTGATTGCTCTGCTGCCCTCCCTCCTCCAGTTGCCTATTCATATACTGGAGAATATATAAATGGCGCTAGAAATAAAGATGTGAAGGCCAAGGAAAGATTTTGGTAGGAGAGAAATGCTTATTTTCCAAGGACCATTTTTGTTTTTTTTCTGAAAAATTTAACAGCTTTGGATTATGAAATAGTTAGAACGATGAATAAAACATTTAAGACAAGTTTTTTACATATTGTCACCCAGCCTTTACCCCCTCTCCACCCGAAGTAATTTCCAAAAACTATGAAATAAGACTTTTATAGAAAGAATAGAGATGTAAATTTTCTGGAAATAATGAAGCCATGGAAGAAAATGTATTTTAATCCTCTCTGTAAGATGACCAGAATAGTTATTTCTTCCACTTGTCATTAAAGTTATTAATGTAATGTATCTTTTATGATAGACATTTAGAGATGCTCCAAGTCATGCTAGTAGTTCTAATCTAAAACCCACAGAAACACTGTACGTTATTCTGCCATTGCCATCACATGCAATGGAATAGCATGTGGGTTATCCCACCTATATTTCTTTCTTTTTAATTCACTTTTTAAAAAAATTAACTTTGAGGCTTGGGTCTATAAAACTCTCTGCTATTGTTTTTTAAAATAAAGTTCTCAGTTAAACCTCACCACTAGGCAATGGTGTCCCAGCTATAAAATCTTTTAACTGCTGCCACTAGGATAAACCCTCTCTACCTAAAAGAAACTCAGTAGCTTGGTTCCTATGGTGTAGGCATGGGACTGACATCACCAGTTTAGACAGCCTTTCGAAATGAACACCAATTATGATATTCAGTAATGGAAATGATTTACAAAACTGAATAAAATGTCACTCTTCAAATAATAGGTTGAAATTACTTAAAGGTTCTTAAATTAAATATGGTTGCTTACCATTCCTAAATGGAGTTTTTCCCAACTAAATAAGATCTCAGTAGTTTTTCCTTCAGATTAGATTTCTCTACGCTCTACAAACAGGAACAGGTTTAGGAATATCCCTAAACTTCCTTACAAACAGGAGATGTTGTTTACCAGTCTACCTCCGCCTCCAGTTCTTCCTGCTTCTTCTTCTGGTTTCTAGGATGATTCAGATGTTTCAGGGACTACTTGCTGAAGTTCCCTCTTGTGAGACATAAAATAGGAATCTAAAATGTGTTATGTATAACTGCTCATAAAATATAATGTTTGGTAAGTTAAACTTGAAAGTATAATTTATTCAGACGAAAATTACAAATTTATTGAGTTTACTTTTAAAAGTTTTTAATTTTAATCATTAATTTTATGAGCCAAACAGGTTAGAAATTATATTATATATGTTCTTAAAGCAGCCTTCCCCAACCTGGTGCCCTCCAGATGTTCTGACTACAGTGCCCAGTAGTCCTGACTATTGGACATGTTGTCTGAGACTGATGCAAGCTGAGGTCCAAAACATATGGAGGGCACCAGGTTCGAGAGTGCTGTCCTAAAGCAAAAAGTGTTTATAGATCTGAAAAGAGTGTTAAAATAAAAAGTATTGCTTATTTTTCAAATTTATTCAAAATTTTTGTTTCCCCCAAAAGATGTCTAGAAAAAAAGACATGTCTCTTGAGTTTTAGTGCCTCCGCAGTTTCTTGTCTCTTTGCGGAAGGTTATCACACTGTTGGTTACGCTCCCCTCAATCCCGGAGAGTTTTGCCAGATTCCTTTATCTCTTGGGAGTGTGACTACCACCCTTCTTACCATCGTTGGGAGCCATCTTGAAAGAATCCTGCTCAGAATCACTAATCTTGGTTTCCTTCCTATCTGTGGGACCATAGATCCCCATGTGGGTGGGATTGGCCACCATCCCTCTACTCTCCCAGAGATGGACAATGATATATGAGTTATGGCAGATTAGAAGAGGATCACTATTACTTAGGGTGACCATATGAAAAGGAGGACAGGGCTCCTGTCTCTTTAACAGTTGTATAGGAAAAGGGAATTTCAGTAGGTGTCATTTGTATGCATGCAGCACCTGGTGAAATCCCCTCTTCATTACAACAGTTAAAACTGCATGGGTCCTGCCCTCTTCACCAGATACAAAAGAGGGCAGAGCTCCTACAGCTTTAACTGTTATGCTAAAGAGGGAATTTCACCAGGTGTGGCATGCATACAAATGACACCTGGTGAAATTCCCTTTTCAATACAACTGTTAAAGATGCAGGAGCCCTGCCATCCTTTTCATATGGTCACCCTACTATTACTACCATCAGCCTAGTCAGTCCCCTTCTCCATATTCTGACAGCCATAGATGCCATCGAAGAGTTACTTCAACTTCCCCAAACCAATTCTGATGAGGCCAACCTTGACTGAGACATTTACAGCTATGGCTTTTCCTTCTATTGGTTCTTCCATGTATACATCAGCTCCACTGTCAACTGCTCCCCTCTTGGGATTGACTAGTTTGGCTTCAGACCCGCTGTCTTCAGTGTATCACTACTGACGTTATCTGTTTCAGTCTCAAAACATGTTGCTGGTTTCCTTCCCACCTCTGATGCACTGCTCTCCATTTTCTGAAGGTGGGGTATGCCAGCTATTGACCTGCTACTCACTGAGGAGGACGCTCAGTGATCCCTGTATTGTAGCGGGGCAGTGGTACATCCATCATCTCTGGGGGATGTATTTCTGCACAATCGTAGGGGGCTGCTGCTTTATGCATTTCCACTGTATCCCCTTTTCACAAGGGTTATGGCCAAAACCCGAAGAGAGAATGCAGATTACATTCTGGTCGCACATTAGTGGCCCTGCCAATTGTTTTGCCATGCTCCTTTCTATTCATGGTTTATCAGAAGTTTACATTTTTTGGCTTACGCCAACCTTCTTACCCAGGATTGTGGCAGGGTGTCACCCTGACCTCACAACACTCTGTCTAACAGTGTTTACATCTACCTGGTCAGCACCTTTCTCAGGAGGTACTTCAGTTCTAGATGCAGCCAGGAAGCCATCCACACAATCATCCTCCAAGGCAAAATAGGCTAGATTCAGCTGTTTACTTTGATCACAAGGGAATTCTCTCTATAGACTGTGATATTTCTCATGTTTTCAAGTTCCTCCTGGCTTTGAAGAATGAAGGCTCGGCAGTGTCATTCCTCAAGGTGTACTAGACTGTGGTATCGTCCTCCCACATTCCAGTGAATGAGTCTTCTGTCTATTCACATCTGGCAGTGCAGCTCTTTTAAAGAGCCTAGGCAACCTATATCCACCTGTTCCCACTTCTGTGATGCTTGGAGTCTTTGAGTGCTCTTGACACAGCTCATGGTGAAACTATTTGGGCCTGTGGTTACCTATAACATTCATCTGAATATGGCCTTTTTGATGGCTGTGACTTCTGCTCAATGGGCTAGTGAATATTTTGTTTTGTGGCACTATCAACTGTACCTTGTCTTCCATAGAGATGAGCTGGTCCTTTGGCCAGATATTACCTTCCTTCCCAAAGTTATTTCTCATTTTCACCTTGGGCAAGATATTACTTTGCCCACATTTAGGCAGAATCCCACTTTGCCTCTGGAAGTTGCGTTACATTCCTTAGATGATCATTGTGCCTTGACACTGCATCATTTTGCTGTACAGCTGGGGGTTTTGTTTGTTAGGAAGGACCATGTTATATACAACCTGTTTCTTTGCCAAGATTTGTAAAATGAGTTACCTCTGCTATATCTCTTTGTTACTAACTTGCATGTCTGTCTTTTCCTGTTGGTGTACGTAGCCACTAGGTGAGGTCTGTGGCTTTCTCCACTGCTTTTGTTATGGGCACTCCCTTGCGGAACTACAGTTATAGATAAGCATCCTGTCCTTCTAACATGGATGTTACACAGCACTACAGTGAGGACCAGTTCTTTGCACATCTGACTACTCAGCTGTTCCTATACAGTTTTAACATTTGGTCTGAATAACTGAGCTATTGCTTGCGCACCGTATTTAAAAACACTGGTTAATTAATGCTTTCTGCATGCAGATTGTATCTTCCCCATAGCCTTCATTGTATCTCTAAGGATTCAGCAGATATACCTTAGTTTTGCTCAGCTGTAATGACAGGCTATGATCATCTTGTAAATTCGCAAACCATCTGAGCTTCAAATTGACACCTAGGAATATATTTGCATGCAACACAGAATTAATAGGATGAATAAAAACATCTAAATCTGCTTCTAAGTGACATTCATTATATGATTTCATTCCTAATTGATATCACTATGGCTTTGACAGCTTTGCAGTTTGCAAAGGGAATCAACTCTGATTGTCTTAAAAGGTTGAACACAAGGATCCGTTCTTATACACTACCACACCTGAATAAATCTTGCTTTGCTGCTGTGACTTGCACAATAGTTTTACTATCATTATTCCATCTATTTTTAGTAACTAACCAGATTGTTAGTTTTGAGTGAGCAAGGCATATCAGATGCTCATATACTATAAAAGGAAAAATGAAACAAGGAGATAGGAATACAGATTGAAATAGATTAAAGGACCTGTTAATTTCTTTGTTGAAATCAGTGGAATTTAGAAGAGCTTAAATTTTGCTGAATCATGCTCATAACATATTATTCATACAGTTTATTCCCATCAGTGTGTTTTGGGCTGCAATCCTATGCACATTTACTTGGTAAGTTTGGATGAATATAATGGGATTTACACCAGAGTAAACATACATACGATTGCGTTCTTGGTTATATACAATATGACTTGTTTTATGCATGTTAGTGAATGTGCTATTCATTCATTTTCAATATCAGCGTGTTAGTACAATGCACCCAAATACTTGGGAGTGAAAAGAGAAAAAAACCCAGATGTTTTAGAGAAGAGATGGAAAAACTGGAGTTAAAAAAACATGCATATATGAACAGATATTTCATAGGTCAGAAAAATCTTAGGACGATTGACTGTTAAATATTGATAAAGTATTTTTAAAGCATTAATGTTAAGAGAAAAAAGTAGACAACCATCAACAATTTGATACTTTGGCTTATTTTAAAAACCAAATTAGATTGCATTTTTAAAAAATCAACAAGTTATGAATTCTTTCATTTTATTCCATTTTTATTCCACCCTTCCCCAAGGAGCACAGGGTGGCATTTTTCCTCACAACACTCACTTGAGGTAGGTTAGGCTGAGAATAGGTGACTGGCCCAACATTACCCAATGAGTTTCGTGGCTTGGTGAGGATTGGAACCTGGGTGTCCAGGGTCTTAGTGTGACACATTACCCTATAGGCCAGGGATGGGGAACCTCCAGGCCCAGTTCGGCCCACCGGACTGCCCGATCTGCCCTGTGGAGGCCTCAACCGAGGCTCCTCCTGAAAGCTTTCTCTCCTCTGAGAAAGAAAAGGGGACAGGAGAGCGACTGTGCCGCAGGCTCGAGGCTGTGGGTTTCAGTTCACTTACATCGTCCCACGCCTCAGCTAATGCCTTGAAGAGCTGCTCCTTCGGCCGTGTCCTTTTCTCCATGCAGAGAGAGGCATGGAGCCATCGTCCCATGTCTCTCCATGCATGGAGAAAGGGGACTGGATGGTATCAGGGGTGGTGCTGTGGGAGCCCCCTGACCTCATCTGGCCCCCAGGAGGTGTCTTTGCAGGGAATCCAGCACTCGGGGCCAATAAAGTTTCCCTCACCACTGCTGACTATTTGTGTTCCTGTTTGGTGATGCCTGGAGTTATAGTAGGAAGCCAATGGGACAAGCTTTACTATGCTGCTAGGTTTGCCCCTGGACTGCTGTGGAGGGCAAGCTCTTTTCACACCCACCCTTGCTTACATTTGACGCTGCCACCCTACCCAGTGGCATCCTTGGAATATTTGGCAATATTTCACCACAGTCAAATAATAGTTGGTTAATTGACCCTTGTATTGACCTTGCATACATATTAGGTGAGTCAGTTGGATGCCTTTGGAAAGTACATCCTTAAAAGTTGTTCTTGGAAATATTTGTTAGAATAAATCTATAACCTATGCTTCATTTATTTGTAGGCATAACTCAGACTTCTGAAATACAGATTTGTGGGCAGGGGGAGGGAGGGACTACCCTGAGTGCTGTGGTAACTCAGAGATTTCTGAAACAACTTCCTTTCAAGTTCATATCCATCAAAGCAGCCTTGTAATTTAGTAGTCTGCTTTCTGTCTCGGACAAGTAACAATTGCTGCCAGGAAGTAATGTGTCTCCATTCTACTATAATGGTCTCTGTGGCAGTAGCAGGTACACTACTATGCATGCAGTCTCCCTGCAGGGCTGCCTTGTGTAAAAACAGAACAATGCTTGACTGCTGCAGACTCTATAGTAGACTAACCAGAATCTAACCCCTGTTGTCATTTTTGGCTGCATGATGCCCAGAACTTATTTAATTCACATTTCCATGCAGTCTTCCAACTGACAAGAGTGTTGTGATGAAATTGCACATATTTACAGTGCAGTCCTATTCAGGTTTACTCAGAAGTAAGTCCCTTTGTGTACATTGAGGCTTAGTTGCATTTAAGTGTATATAGGATTGTGGCTTTAATTAGTTTTCGATTTTTCTGATTGTATAATGTGAATTTTTGAACTGCAACATTTTGATCTTTTAACTCAGATCAGTTCACAAATGTGTAATCTTTCACCAAATAGTAGTTTATAGCTTTTAGTACTTAAATGTTCATTACTCTGATAATTAACTCATCTCTCTCCCCCTCCCCCAGTGTATTTTGACTACAAAGATGAGGCTGGGTTTCCTAAACCTCCTTCTTACAATGTAGCAACAACACTCCCTACTTATGATGAAGCAGAGAGAACTAAGGCAGAAGCTACCATTCCTTTAGTTCCTGGAAGGGTAAGTGTACTTTGATTTCACCTCAATGAAGCAAAAGACTTTGATAAAAATGTAATTTTGTTGGTGTGTGATTTTTGTTGTGCATTGTCAAAGACTCGTACTCTGAGGAATCCCATATATATGTAATTTCCCTATGTAAATCTCTGAGGTACCATGTGCACTGATGGCGGTGGATAAATAAAATATTTATTGATAACAGTTGATCGGTTCAGCTCATAATGTGTTGGCAAATGTAGTGCCTTTAAGTGCTATCAGATCCTACTCCACCCCATCTTAAGTTGGAGACCACTTATGGCCTTCCATCATTCAGTTGTCTTTAGTTATGGTCTTTCTCCCTCATGTATAAAAATGTGTATACAAAAGTTTTGCTGAAAAAGGAAGGGGCATTGCACTGGTTGCTGCAATGTTGTTCTCTTTTGGGAAAAGTAACGTAAACTACATGCTGATAATATGGTTTCAACCAGACATTTGCTAGCAATCTTGACCCATTTCTGTCTTAGGAGGAGGACTTTGTGGCACGGGATGACTTTGATGATACTGACCAGCTAAGGATAGGAAATGATGGCATTTTCATGCTGACATTCTTCAGTAAGTACATTTTAAAAGATGAACCTTAGGTGTCAGAGTTGTTAGCAAGATTGGACAAAAAATTTACTTTCATATTTTAAGGTAGTCCATCCCTGTATTAGGGTCATTCTCATCTGATTGTCCAGATTAATTGCTTTGCTCATTGTGAATGTGGTTGTGCCATTGCTATTATCTGGACAGCCAACATGCACTCTGGACAAACCATTTCTGACCAAAGCAGGGTTTTGTAGTTATTTGAGATGCACTGCAGCAATCTTTTAATCATTTATTTTAATACCAGTCTTGAAAGAAGGGGGTAAAGGGTGATAGAGCAAATTTAGCTTCTGGTTATCAGGGATGGGATCCTGTTCATGCTATGTTTGCATGTTATATTGGTGGGCTAGGAACGGAAATTTCAGAAAAATGGAAGGGTGAACATGTCGTCTTAAGATCATAAGATGAGATCAAAAGCTCCATCTAATCCAGCATTCTATTTCTCACCAGTTATTTTTAGGACACGCATAAGCAGGACATGAGAGCAATAGGCTTCTCCTGTTGTTGCTCCCCAGAAACTGGTACTGAGAAGCATACAGATTCTGAAGCCTGGAAGTTGCTTCTAGTCATTATGACTAGTAGCCATTGATAGTTTCCCCTTTAGAGAAGTCTACAATTGCAGCTGCATAGGTGATGCCAGTAACTTGGGTCTATAGTTACATTTCCAAACACCTGACCTCACTTTTCACAAAAGTGGTATTGTAACTTATCCTGTTAATCTCAGCAGTATCATATAGCAATGAGCGATATGGTTTTTTAAAAAATGTCCATTGCATTTTTAAAGGTAACTTTTCAAGTTATAGAGTAACAATAACAACAACAACAGCAGCAGCAACAACAACAATAATAAATAATAAGTAATAGTTGGCTCAAAATAGAACCAGTATTTGTTTCCTTGTGGCATAATAGTCATAATAAATCTTCTCTTTTTTGCTTTGTCAGTGGCATTCCTTTTCAACTGGATTGGATTCTTCCTTTCTTTCTGCCTGACTACCTCAGCAGCAGGAAGATATGGGGCCATTTCTGGATTTGGGCTCTCTCTCATTAAGTGGATTCTGATTGTAAGGGTAAGTTGCAAAGTGGGAAAAAAAGGCTGCACAAATAAGAGAGGCCACTGTGTTTGATAGACACTGTGATAAATAATGTAACTCCTCTCTTTGTGAAAATTCTGAAAACAGCGTTTGGCCAGAGCATATTAATAGGTCTGTATGTATTATATTAAGGAAATGGAACCTGATTGAATCACTAACCATAAGTAAATATTGTGAAATTATTTTCAGAAATTATTTTTAGGAGGCAGGTCCTTGGGACTCTCAGAATTGAGAAAGAAGAATAGATAGGAAGTCATAGGCTGGGGGCTTTGAAATGTGGTTGATAGTTGTACTAAGTCATCTTCCACCCTCTGGAAATCCCCAGTTGACCTTGTGAATATTCTTTGTGTGTCAGGGGTTACAAAAGCTGCCAGTGTTTTTTAAGCTTTCTTCCACAATCACATGGTTGAGTGAGAATGGGAAGTGCCATGAAAGCAAATTTTGTTCATGCCGCTGAGTTAGATGCCATATTTGTTCTCTGCAGCATGATGGCTGTTGTGCAGATTTTCAGAACCCCTGTGTATGTAGTACTGGCACCCTATGTTTCATCAGCCATAGGTGCCAATGCATGGCTTTGAAATAGGATGTCAGAGTGTTTGACTTATTTCAAAACTCCTTTGCTTTCCTAACTTCATGACATTTTACCTTTGCAATGTGCATCACCTAGGCACATATTAGACGAGTTGCGAATTATATATTTAGCTCATAGTTGAAGTTTTTCACTCTTCCTCAGTAGAAAGACACTTTTCACAGAAATATGATACACTTTCCCAACTGCAATGATACCCTCCATGTACTCTTATTCTAGTCTGAATGGTCATATAATAGCATGACCTTGTCCCGAGACAGGCTGACCAGAAGTTATTATAAAAGAACTACACGCAACATGCCACTAGTTCATTAACCTTTAGGGAAAGGAATTTCAGAAAGTAAGCCTAATTAACTTGGTAATGGCCACCCTAGGAAGACCACCATAAAGGCAGTCCACTGAATTCGAGCAGATCTATGAAAGACTCCATTGTGTAATGATATGGGATGAAGTACGGCTAGAGGGTTGGAGACAGAAAAAGACTCTTGTTTGGGGTAATGTCCACAGATACTTGGGGCAGATTGCTTAGAATGAGCAGATGTTGTGATTGAAATTTCCTACTGGTGTGACATATGTGAAGCTGCAAAGGGAGACTAGATGTAATGGACCTAGCCCTTCAAGGGTACTGGCTTGCTATATTCCATTATCTAATTGTGTTACTGTGAAAAAAGGAGTCGTGTTCAAATACAGCCTCAGTCATAAAGTTGATTAGATTAAAGACTTCAAGCTACTGAGTAGGTTTTGAAAACCAATTTTAAAAAGAAGGGAAAAAAGGACATGTTCATCTTCTTGAAGCATAGAATGTTTTAATAAAGCCAGAACTATCCTTTTATTAGGTAACACAGTATATGGAAAATGTAACTGCGTATTAAATTATGCTTGTTCAGAGTGCCCCCTTCACTGCATCTTCAATTTACAAAATGGGGCTGGAGAGAAAATACCTTATCCAGAGCATAATGTATATTTTGGGAAGGAATGATTTGAGTTGCCCAGTCAACCTTCTTGAAAAGGACTGCAATTGGTGCACTAGCCAGAGCTGTGTGAATACACTCCTGGCTAAAGCCACAACCTGCCCCTCCAAAGGCAGGGCTGGGTCCAAAAGGAATCCCAGACTTGCGAACCTGATCTCTTGGATGGTGTGCTTCCCCATTCAGAACCAGCAGAATGCTCATTCCAGATTAGTTTTCCTGCTGGCCTGTGTACATCTGAAACTTGCTTATTTGTGATGTGGTTTATAATTATGTTACACTTGCATTTAAATCACAAAAATATTTAAAGAGATCAAAAGATCTTGGTTGACTGGAAACATATTTTGTATTTTATTTAGTATGAATTGTTGAGTTGCCGTTTCACCTGAAATATCTGTCATAGACCCATCAGGTGTAGGGGTTAACACAGGAATGGCCTTTAACTTTTTTCTAGTGCCATTTTTTCAAATTTGAGATCTCCAAAGACATAAAGGCCCCATTCGCATGTAATGGCAACCCATGGGTTGTTGGTGCCGTGAGGGAGCAAGTGAGCAAACTGCCTCTCCCTACTCACCACTTCCGCTTTGCAGCCAGTTTCTCAAACAACTCAGGAATACCCTGGGTTGTTCGGATCAAACAACCCAGGAATGGGGCGTTCTTGGATTGTTTGAGAAAGCATATGTAAGTGGAAGCACTGAAGGTGTAGGAGGAAGCACGCTTGCTTACAGCCCTACCAGTTCATGGGTTAAAAAAACAATGAATTGACATTAAGTATGAACCATGTCAAAGTGTATTATTGAAAATCCATGTACAACTTGGTGGAGTAACTGTTAGAAGGGGAACATTTACGTATCTTCACAATCTGATCTTAGCAGCATTACTGATGCAGGTCAGCATAACAATATTTATTCACTAGACTTTGTTACAGATAGAGTAGATTGTATTTGAGGAAAAAATACTGCATACATGCACAACCAGAGTGTGTGCTCACTCACCTTTTCAAAGAGCAGCGATTGGCTCCCATGCTAACTTAATATATTAACAGTAAGCATGTTGCTCCCATGTTAACAGGAAAGGATTTCATTTATATTTAGTGCTGACCCTCAGCGGAGAGTAAGCTACTGCTGTCACTGCTTGCTTTGTACCCGTGCTGAGAAGGAAAACAACCGTGATCTCAAATTCCCTTGCATTCAGAGAATATAGGCGATGCTGCTCTTGACACTTTACTCAACTGTTTCTGCCCTGGAGTATAGAAGTAGCTTGCACCATCTAATTTCAACCATTTAGAGGAAGTGGCAATAAACTACCACTAGTAATTTTAACCCTGGACTACCACTGATGCTTGTAATAGGAGGAGCATATCCAGCAGTAATTCCTGCAGTAATAAATGTCACTGTGGAAAATTCTGCAACTACATACTGATTAACCTTATACCTTTTTCCTTTCCTTTTTATTTTTAGTTCTCCACCTATTTCCCTGGTTACTTTGATGGTCAGTACTGGTTGTGGTGGGTGTTCCTTGTATTAGGTAAGCATGTCAAAAATGAATTTCAGAATTTTATCTTATTGTTGTGTAAAGTTGCTGATGGCTAGTTATTCTTAATGGGAGAAATCAATATTGACTTTTAATAATGAATGTAATGTGTTTTTAAAGTTATTTCAGAAACAGACTTTTCTGTCAGTTTTTTAGATTAGTTCTAGACTGATCACTTGAGAGGGGTTTTAAGAAGTGGGGTAGATTTTTCTAAACATTTTGTACAGTGTGAAGGAATCCTGCCATCTAGTGGAGGTTTCATTGTTTGCATGTGAGAAAAGTCCACAATCTTATTTGACTGTTGTGTTGCCCAGCTGCAAGTCTCCATTAGATATGATACCAGTTCAGGGTTTCTCACTGGTTTGTTTCAGGAGTAGGCAACATGGTGCCCATGGGCATCAGTGCACCATCAAATACCTTTCTTGGCGCCAGCCAAGGTGACCTGCTCCTCCCATCAGTTATTTATTTATTTATTTATTTATTTTTCAATAATAAAGTGTCTTATTAGCAGCTGGGATCATTTCAAAGCAAAGTAAGGGCCTCTAGCAGCTCAGTCTTCTTTCCCATGAATGCCGCAGGTGGGGCTCAGAGACTTTCTTAGGAAATGAAGATGGCAGGGGGCTACAGGCTGATGCTTTCATTTGCAGTGCACCCACCCAAATTGCCAAATTTGATCATGGGCCCAAAAAGGTTGCCTACCTCTTTGTTTACTTTAAAACAGCTCTTTCTGTACTGTTTCCCCAATTTGAATCCCTCCCTCTTCCCAAAGTTGCTATTACCTCTGCAGCAAGGGTGGAGGAAGGTTAGGTTCAAAGCTGTTCCCGACTCCCCCACCTCAGTCCAGGGACAGTGGAAATTCTGTGAGTGGGAGGTAGATTTAGACACCTTCCCCCTATCAAATTAGCAGCCCCACCTGGCTGTTTGGAAATAAATGGGGGGGGAGGAGTGGGGAATTGTTTCCATTGATTTCGCATGCCATGTTTACGTTGGACCTCATCGGCCTTGAGAAATATTAGCGATGTCAGCTATTTCAGAAGAGGGCATTTCTCAAAAATAAGGATCTGTTGAAGGGAAGAGTCAGGCAAGTCAATCCCTTTAGGAAGCTTGGAGGTTATTCAGAACCATTATAAAACAGGCTCAGATAAAACGTATAACAAATGACAAAGGGTACAAACAAGTTCACGAGGATCACAGTGTGGTTAAATAACAACGTTAAGGAAATCAAAAGGGCCAAGCTTCCTTCAAGAAGTAGACATCTTGTCATAATGAAAACAAAAAAGATCTCAAATTCTGGGAAAACAAATGTGGCGAGCAAGCATAGAAAGAACTTTAGGAGCAAATTGCTAAAGGCAAAACACATGCACAGATATTTATTAAAATAAATCAGGAACAGGGAACTACCCAGGTGGACCTTTGCACAAAAAGGTGTGAAGGAAAACTGAAGGAGGGCAAGAAGAAATTAAATTATTGTATTGATCTTCACCAAGGAAGATATTGAAAAATACCATTGTTGTCAGGGAAGGCTTCTGAGGAGCTATCGCATATAGAGGTGACAAAAAATGGAAATTCTACAGCTAATTGATAAATTACACATTAACTAGCCCAAATCTGATGTAAATAAAATGTTCGTTGGTTCAAGGATGAGCCTTAAGGCTTCCCCTTTGCATGCAAGCAAAAGATATCTAAAGTTTCCATTCCTGGTTTAAAAGGAACTGCAGCATCTTGTTGCATCCAAACTTGGGTACTTGTGGCTTGTTAATAAAGTGTGGTTTGAACAAGCCACCATATGCCAGGTGTGGATGCAGCTTCTTCTAATCCAGGAATGAAAGTGTTAAATATCCTCTCTTTGTCCATGAAGAGAAATGGGGAAGTGTACAAGCCCAGGGCTCATGCTGGCTTATGCACAGAACAACAAAGCATTGTTTATTGTTAAGTCTGAAC
Source organism: Anniella stebbinsi (assembly GCA_029215795.1). NCBI lineage: Eukaryota > Metazoa > Chordata > Lepidosauria > Squamata > Anniellidae > Anniella > Anniella stebbinsi. Next base: position 84,046,999 of record JARDYH010000005.1, on the reverse strand, counting down.
TATACCACAGGGTCTGGATGCTTTTCACTTGGGAGTTCTTATCTCAAAAGTGAAATCAGCCGCCTTCTCAGAGAATGTTGAGGTAGCCAATGTAACAGCATTAAAAAAAAAAGGTTTCAGAGGGGAGGGGTAATCCAGGAAATTGCACACTTCAGCCTAATTTCTGTTCAAGGTAAATTGTAGAAAGCAGAATTAAGGTTGTAATTATTAAGAAGATAGATGAGAGAGAGAGAGAGAGAGAGAGAGAGAGAGAGAGAGAGAGAGAGAGGGTCAGTGGACAAAGACTCTGTATTAATCTGACTGAACATGGGTCATCATTGTATCAGCACAGTGTCACCCAGCAGAGTTGATTCAAGTGGTAAAGAGTCCCAGAGTAGTGAGGGGAAGCTTCGGTAACCCAGCTTCAGTAACATCCCCCAGTGGCTTCACATAGATGTCAAAAAGCAATGGGAACAAAATAGAGCCCTGAGGAAACCCATAGGCCAATAGCCAAAGAGCTGAACAATACTTGTCCAGCACCACCACCTGGGTCCATTCAGCCGGGTGGAATCAAAACCACTGAAAAACAGGTGCCCCCAAGTCCCATACTTGCCAAACGTCCCAGAAAGATACCATGGTTGATGGAAGGTCAAGCAGAACCAACAGGGGCACTCTATAGTTCCCAATGGGGGTCATCCACCAAGGCTGTTTCGGTCACAAAACCAAGGTGGGAAAAGATCCAGAGAATCAGCTTCATCTAAGAAAGCCTGGAGTTGAGTTGCCACCACTCATTCTAGGACCTTGTTAAAAAAGAAATTTTAGAGACTGGTAGATATTTATCTGGTAGGGTCCAATGATGAACAGTGGTCTCACCATAGCTTCTTTTAAAGGAACAGGGATCCAGCATTTACAGCTTCCTCCACTCAAATGGCCAGTTGCCCTCTGGCACCTTTTACTAACCAGAATGGGCAAGGGGCCAACAAATAAGTCGTTGGCCTCACTCCTCCAAACAACTTTTCCACATCCTCAGACTGAACAAGATGACTGGATCAGAGGATGAGTATTATTATGAATCAGTATCTGGTTAGAGAAGAGACAGAAGAGGATAGGAATAAATTGACAGATTTCCCAAAGGAGAGAAGGTAGCAGTGTCGTCCTCTAAGCGTCTGTATTATTTGTCGTCATCGTTGTATTTGCTGCATGAATGGGCAATAAAATAGCAAATGAGGTTCAGTGTGAGGAAGTATGAGACTGTGAGAAAGATGAACAATGGGAAAGCTAAGATACAGCTGCAGACTGCGTGACTGCTGTATTACTGAGCAGTCAGAAGCCTCAGGCTCGTTCTCCCCTCCCGTGTGACATGTCGCTGCCACTGATCCTGGTGTGATGCAAGCCATAGTTTCCCAACTTATCTGAACCACCGAACAATGATTTAGTTTGTCCATCATTTGACTTTATGGCTTGAACCTCCACAATGAGGAAACACAAGAAACAAAACTTTAACAAATTAGAAACTGATAGCAAAGGACTTGAGTAAAATAGGCCTTGTCTCTTACAGGAAAAGAAGTTGTGTATGTAAAATTATTGTATTCTTTTTCCTAGGTTTTCTCCTGTTTCTCAGAGGATTTATCAATTATGCAAAGGTTCGGAAGATGCCAGATACATTTTCTACTCTTCCCAGGACTAGAGTTCTCTTTATTTACTAAAGGTAATACTTTTGTGAATGTGTTTCAGTTCCTATTGTCTGCATCTTTGCTTGTTAAAAACTAGGAAATTTCATATTCTAAGACTTCCATGTTGTTAATAGAGTGTCAGTGGCAGATTTATTTTATTTGTGGTATTCCTATATAGTGTTTCTATGACCCTGGACACATTTCTATGAAATGATGTCCCATTGATTTCAATGAAAATTGCTTCCCTAAGTATGTTATTTGTGTGTATTTCTTTGCCCAAAGCTTTTATATACTTAGAATTAATGTTAGAAGGCAGACAAGGAAAGCTAGAGGGCAGCTTTCTATCCTAAGAAACACAGTGAATACGGAAAAAACAATTGCTTCTCCCAGAGGGCCTCAAGGATGAACTACTTGAAATAACTTGGCAGATCATTTTAATTTCTTCCAAAGAAGTATGGAGTAGCAGAACCTAGGCACATGGAAAGCTGCCTTTGACTGAGTCAGACCATTGGTCCTTCCAGCCCAGTGTTATTAACACTGACTGGCAGTGGCTCTCCAGGGTGTCAGACAAGAGTTGTCCCAGCCCTACCTGAAGATGCAGCAAGAGGGTACATCCTCACAAATGTCCTGCAAGAACCTCTGTGTGTTTACCTTCCAAGCAGGTGTCCACTGCTGGATTAGAGGGGCCCTGAAGGGACTCCATAGTTCAGAATATTTGAGAGACATTGTCTTAGAGGCCTTCATAGAAACTATTATCCAAGAGAAACCTAGAAATATTCTGTCCAGGACAGTAGTGGAAAATGAAAGTTTAAGTTGGATGTCATTAAACATACATACACCCTTTTAAAGCCGAGCCTTAGTTTTCCTTTCCCACTTTTCTTTTTAGCAGGCCAGCAACCACACAAGCTGTAAAAGGTTTGCCTTTCCTTCCAGTAGTTAATGAGATACATAGCTAGACCACACACAGAATGCAGATTTCTTTTGCAATGGTGGAACACTTAAAAAAAAAGCAGCATCGTGACATGGGCCATGTAAGAACTGCAGTTGGCACCCACCACATTAGAACTGGAAAAAGCCATAAAAAAGAAATGCTGTGTGGTTAGGGTTTCTTTGCTTCCTTAGCAGGGTTTGCGGTGTCCTCTGTAGTCCCCCTGGATCTTAAATTCACACCGAAGTACAAACTTCTTTGCTACTAGGTTCCTTTCAGTGCTAGCGGTAAAAGTGGAGTTAATGAGCTGGCCACTCGTGTTCTTTTGCTCTTGCTGGGGCCAGTGATTTTGTTCTTTTCCCAAATTTAGCTTTTTCAAGTAGAAGCTGCTTGGTTTCTTGCCACGGCAGTTACAGAATTAAGGAGATTGCTTGTTATATGTGGTCCGTCCCAGTTCAGTAGGACTTACTTCAAAGTAAGCATGCATAGATTCATGCCCTTGATTTTATTTCCATGTACTAGGCTTTGGTGCCTATGTAACCACAGTTGAGGGAATGAGAGCCAGCTACTGGATTGCATACTTCTTATAGCCAACCTGTCCCTTTCCTTGTGCAAATGCTCCCCTGCTTCCTTGAACTCTGGTTTGTCAACACGAACCAGTGTGCTCTCATTATCTAGGCTTTAACTTCAAACGGTTAGTCCTACGGTTTGTCATTAAGAGTAGTTGAGAGTAGTAGAGGATTTTCAAATGAGAAGAAAAGGAAGGCACGGTTCCCATAGCCTGCTCCTGAAGCTTTTACCATGTTTAATGATTACGTTAGGGTGACCATTTGGAAAGGAGGACAGGATTCCTGTATCCTTAACAGTTGTATAGAAAAGAGAATTTCTGCAGGTGTCATTTGTATGCATGCAGCACCTGGTGAAATTCCCTCTTTATCACAACAGTTAAAGCTGCAGGAGCCCTGCCCTCATTTGTATCTGGTCACTCTACAAAAGAGGGTAGGGCTCCTGCAACTTTAACTGTAAAATGTGCATGAATATTGCCTGAAATAGGAGACAAATGAGAAGGCTTTTTTCCTTTGTGTCCTTACTGGTGTGTGTGTGGAGGGGGAGTTAATTTGGTGTGTGTGGAGCTGATATTTGCATATTTAGGGTTCAACACTGAGTTTTTAACCATTCCTACTGACAGGAATGAACAGTATTGGCTAAAAGAGTTGAAGTCTGCCATGTCCTTGTTCTGCCTAGACGATTATAGTGTTGACACAAATATACCATATTCCCACGATCAAAAGAAGGCAGATGCACATGGGCTTAAAGAGCAATAGCACCCATGCTGCTGAGTAAGATGAATTAGTGGTTCTTCAACTTAAGTTGTCTGCTGCTAGATAACAGCTTTTGTTTTTTTCCATTTTGTCAACTTGTTACTCCACTTTAGTTTCGTAAAATTAATTACATCTAATCAATTGTGGAATTCTTAATCTGCCAAAACTTTGGAAAGTGTTGCTTATGCCTCTCAAAGTGCCCCACAGCTGTGGAAAGCAAGCTTAATAAGGCTTAATATTTTCCCAGTCAAGAAGTTCACAATTCAATTGTTGGTCATACCTCGATTAGGCCAGGAGATTAAAACGAAGTGCCAACACCTTTTTCTCTCCCACCATCATACTTTTAGTTCAGTGCCGGTGAATGTGTGGGTCTTGACTGCTCAAGCTGACCACTTGTGGCATCTGTGAGACAGCTGTCTAGACCACATTTTGTATATAGAAATGCCATACAAGTTTTTTTTAATTAGCTCTGTGTAGTGTTATGAATCACCCCCAACTCTGACTTGTTTGTCTCATGTCTGTTGGCAGTCCATGGGTTGTATCCAATCCTGACCAATCGCTAGCAGAACAAAAACTGATGGTAAACGGTTTTCCTCTCTCCCTTGCAGCTCCTTCCCCCATGCACCCCACAAATCCGCTCTAGAGGATTGGGGAACTTTTCAGAGCAGATTTGGGGGGGGGAGTGGGGAGATGCAGGGAGAAGTCCCATAATGCAAGCTGAAGTCCAGCTATAGGACATTGGATTTAAGCCTGGATTTAATGTTACTTCTTTGGCCTGTTCTGGGAAGTGACCCAGTTAGGTGTTTCTTATTTTTTGTCCTCGTATTCATAAGGCCAGTGGGTGTTTCAGATTCCAGGCTATTGTACATAAATGCGCAACTGCTAATGTTACTTGTGGCCAAGATCCCAGACCAGCGTTTGCTCTTGGGCAGTATCCTGTTGGACATTACTGCTAACGTTAATTACTTTTGTACTAATGTAAGTGACCTCTAGTGCAATGCCAATGGCATTTCCTGGTGTGATGTTTTTTCCAGGTAAACCTGCCACACCAGCAAAAGCTAATGGCATTGCACTAGAGGTTGCTTATGCTAGAATCATTTTGGTTCCCTGGGCATATTTGACATTTTAAAAAGTGTTACAATCATCACAATGAATTGCCGTGTGTGTGTGTGTGTGTGTGTGTGTGTTAAATTCTGGGGGGCATTTCTTGCCCTGCCCTCCAGCTGTACTTTGGCAGAGGAATTTGTCCTCACCTCTGTCCAACTCAATGGAGCGATATCCCTTGTCAAAAAATGCCTGGAGAGTGGGAATCTCACCCACTGCCAAGGACCCTGCTGCCCTAAGAGCCAGGTGTGTGTGTGCGCGTGTGCGCGTGTGCGTGCGTGTGTGTGTTTCCCCCAGCAGCCATTTTTCTGCCAGGCATCCTTTTCGCCTCACCTCTGTTTAAATCAATAGAGCGACATTACTCCATTGACTTGAATAGAGATAAGGAAAAGCAGGCTGATCAGGAGATGAAGGGGCAGCAGTGATGAGTGGAGGGTAGCGCAGAGGGCCATGGGCACACTCAGGGGTCTTGACGGCATCGGTGCCCACAGGCATCACATTGCCAACCCTTGTGCCAGCACAATGAAATTTGCCTTAGTGGGTATCTGATGCTGCCTTTTGTTTGTTAATTTCTGTATGTCATGCGGCTCTTAGAGGTACAAACAGTCTTGTCAGGAAAACAATGGCATCCTGCTTATGACAGTTGCATATGATTATACCAAGTAAAGGAAATATTGTATCCTTTTTTGCTTCTAGTGTGGTCCAGGTGCTGGGTGATTCTGCTGGTTGAAGTTGTAGCTAGTCTATATTTACCCTTGCATCATCAACAAGATTCTTTCTGTCTTTTTTCCTGTTTAGTTTTGGCAAAAAGGGAGACATAGGGTTGCCATCCATTGTGCCCCCACTTCTGTGTCATACGGAAAGAAAAGAAAGGTTGACATTATAAATGCCTGTGTCAGATATAGTTTGAGGCAGAGGTCAGAATAAAAGGTGGAAACAGGAGTGAAGTGCATAGGACGGACAATCATTACCAAAAGTACTGAATAATTGTGCCATCTTGATTATTTGTGTATGCAAAATGTTTTCTGGTATCCTGAACTTTTATTTTGTCACTTAACTTAAATAATAATTTTACTTTTGCTCCTTTCAGACTGATGTTGTCTGGCAACATTTTCCTGCATTAATGAATCCTCCATCAAGTAGTAAGTGGACACCTGCAGGATGTGAATCATGACTCAGAACACAGAAGAAAAATAATAATTAATCACCTGCTTTAAAATAAATAAAGTACTGTTGAAAAAAAGAAACATTTCTTTCTATTTGTTTCTAGATGTAAAGTTTTAATAGTTTAATGCAGAACTCCTGTAATCATTGAATCATTAGTGGCTAATGTTTGAAACGGCTCTTGCAATCAAGTCTGTGATGTTACTAATAATGCCTTATATAGTCTTTGTAGTCCTTTAAATAGCATGAGCTAGTGCCCTGTAGCCAGAAGGGGTCAGTCTTGCTTTTTGTTTTCCTCCTTAAAATGAATTTAGAATATGTTTTCTTAGTGTAAGATGCGTAATAATGCTGGCCATTGTGAACAGGTGTTCTTGGAACTTTAGAATCTTGTTTTGACTGTATTTCTGCACATAGTCTGTAACTGTTGTTAAAATAAAATGAAAACAACCTGGAAGTAAAACCTACATGCAAAATGTGGATGTTTTTAAAGGTTAGCAATGCAAGAATATTTCTTAGAAGGTGGTACAAGTATTAATTTTTGGCAATACGTATTCAGTATTTCTTACTGTCGTAATGCACACTTTTTAGGAAGGGCCTCTTACAGTGTATAGTGGTGTCAAATTCAAATAATTTGATGATGCAGTGTATAAAATCAGAAAGCAGATCATCATTTTTGTTAACTTTAGGACTCTTGAGATAGTTCTTAACATAGCTGTACTTGCTTTTCTAATTTCTGGTGCATTTAAATCTAGAATAATGTGCACTTTTGTGATTTCTGCAAAGCAGTAATTCAGAGTTTTATTATGTTAAAACTGTAAATATAGCAGAAAGTTAATAAATGTCACTTATATTAATAGGGTTTTCTTTTTGCTGTACATCAGTGTTTGCAAAGGGACTTATTTCTTATGTGTTAACCCCCCCCCCCCAATTAATGGCTACTGAATAACACAGACATAATAGTTAGAGCCAAATAATGACCTTTGGGTTATTTCAGTGTTTTTACTATGTTTTTTTTTGTTATTACTGGAGCAAACTGTTTTTCAATTTGGCATTTCATCCCCTGTCTTATAAGTCACCCCACTTTAGACTTCTGTACTGCATTGTCCTAAATTCTTTGGCTGCATGGGCCTGTTGACTCACTCTGTGGATCCTGCCATTTTAGAACACTGTCCTTACTCAAGAAATGTTGCCAAAGAAGATACATGCTCCTTCCTGACCAATTCCAGGTATGTTTTGTGTGTTGCTTAATCATATCTGGAAACAAAATCAAAACCCAACCCCTGTTAATGTAATACTGGTGGCTATGTGCCATTTGTGTTCTCTCCATGAGAGCGGGGGAAGATAATGGAGCAACTTGCTATTCTTCTCTGTGGTCTCTGTGCATCACTCATATGGGCTCAATAAGGAGGTAGCAGTAGGCTTGGGGGAACCCCAAGATTTACAGATTACAAAAAAATCTTCCAAAAAGTGAACCTTTAAGGTCAGGAACCCCCAAAATAGCCCAATGAAGACAGAAAATGCTCAGTATCCACAGAATGCTGACTGTTGCCTGGGGGAGTGGGGATGCAATGGAAGAGAGCCCGGCTCTCTGGTTGTTTGGAAGACTGAATACGTTGCAGGTTCCACTTGCATTGGCTGTGCTTTGTTCAGTCACACATCTGTAAGCACCCCCTACCCCGCTACATACACACTGTTTTGGCATTGGTCCTGCATCCCACACGCATTCCCCCATTAGTTAACATCTGCTTAGGAACAGAGCATCAGTTACTCTTCTGAAGGCTTAAACAGTTTGGACTCAATCCAATCCACTGTGGGTGCCGTATTCATGTATGGAGGGATCCCATATGCAATAAAAGCCCTGTTCTTCATGCTTTGTCCATGATATGCAAATACACATGAACTGTGCCATGCCATTCTGGGAAATGGGAGGCATGTGCATGCCTTCCGTAGCCTCCTTCTTAGGTGGCACCCTGAGTGCCCTGCACACACGCAGCAGGAAAAGGGGAAAACGGGGCTCTGTTGTTGCCAAGATCCAATCTGCATTTCGTTCATTATTATTTTTATAGTAGTAGTGATTTATTTTTTAAAGAAAGAAACAGCCTATCACCATAATATTTGCTGTTGTGGCACAACTCTTCTCTCTCACGCTCTGGGATGGTGGGTTAAATTTGTAGCACAGTGATAGATTTAGCATCTCCTTCCAGATGATAAACATACAGGAGACTTGGTGATAAAAGCATAGTGCAGCATGATTTAATAGTTCGTTTGCTAATATCCCTTGTTTCATTGCAGTGCTTTAATTTTTTTTTACTTGTATCATTGGAGCAAGAACATCAATTGGATTTAACCTTTAAAGAGAATTGTATGGTGAATTTTAATTTATTACCTCACAGTGGCTTATTTAAGTCAAGGTGGCTTCCCTCCCACCAAAATAGCAGGGGAAACTGCTGATGTAAAAATATTTGGCCAAATTCTTCTCAGTTCCCTCGTGTGAATGTTCAGGGTGTGTGTGTTTAATATGTACAACAAATTACAAATGTAACTCCCCAAGTAACCCTTGTTTCTTCTAAAGAGGCAACGATAAGGATTAAAACAAAAGAGATGCTGGGTTGTTGTTTTTTCCAAAGAGGTGTCAGATCCCTTCTTCCTCCGGTCATTTCCTGAGATGTTTAAAAGAAGCATACCTGGCGATGGTGGTATTTGACTGTCTTAGTGGGGGACCTGTGGAAAGCTGTCTTTTCATTTGCAAAGAGATGCGAATCATTAAGGGGTCCAGCTTTGGGGGGGGGGGGAGTACATGTGTTTGGAAAGCTACCAGTGTTTTCCTGAGCAGTGATGCCGCAAGTGCCCTAGTAAATTTTACAAGAAGCGGAAGTAGCTATGTTGACCATTTTAAAAATTGCTAAAGTCCATATGAGTGTAATACCTTCATTTGACTGACCAAAAGGTCACCAAAATGTGCAAGTTTTCGAGACCTCTTCGTAAGGCATAATTTTTGGGTCAGCTCATCACAACTGAGCTATCATGCAGGTTGTGTTTTTAAAACGTATTCAGACGCACTTGGCTTCAAAAACATAGACATAGACTATAATCCTGTATTAAGCATCTTGGGAGTAAGTCCCTCTGAATTTCATGGGATGTCACTGCCTAAGAAAAACGTTAGCTGATATTCTAACATTTCTGTTTTGGGAATAACCAGAACACTCAAATTTCAAAGAGCTATGAAATGGCAATTATTGTTTATCTAAGCATAATTACTTGGAAGTAAACTCCATTGAAATCAATGGAACTTCCTGACTGTTTAGGATAGGGGTGTTACCCTTCTGAGGCTCTATATAATGTAATCTTTAGGAAATGGCTTTTCTGAACCTGTTCATCTGAACTTTTTTTCGGAACATGTCTATGTCTCCTTCATCCCCCATGACAGGTGGATATATGGCAGAGATTATGTCCTTTTATCCATTTTTAATACTATGTAAAAAAAAAAACCACAAACGTATTACATCTCATCTCCCCAACCGGAGAACTGGCAATTGCCCAAAGAAAGAGAAGAATGTGTTTTAAAACTGTCAGTAACTGGCATTTTAAACACCTATACCTACTTTTTTCCTAGGTATATAAAGCCTATGTTTACCGCATGGCTAACTAATGCCATGAAACTGTAATTGGAAACCTTTTTAAAAAATAAACCCAGGATATGCAATTGACTACAGAGAGATTTGAGCCACTGAAGATCTGGGCTTCTGTGGGTGTTAGTTGGGTAACTTGTTCCTGTCCAGCCTTTCATGGGCCAGCCGGCCTGTCTCATAAACCCAAAGCTAGATTGTTGTATTCAAGACCCAAGACCAAACTGGTTGTGAGATGGCAGGAGGGTTGGGGAGGATGATCAAGTCATTTCCTGATGCAGCTTGCAATACTTAGCATTCTCTGCCCCCCTCCACCCACCACTATGCACTTCTTCCCAGATTCCCTGAGTTCTTTGTAAAGAGAGAAGCAAGACCTTGCATGCTATTTTAAAGACTGGGAAACAGAGGTTAATGCTTCCAAAAATATTTTAACAATCTATGCAGTTTTTACAGACTTGCAACCCAAGAATTCTTGGCATAAACGAGTTATTTTGCCCCAAGCCTTTAATAAACCCAATAAATCATGTGTATCATTATTTTAAGTAAATAATGGAGGTGCTCTGGGTAGACATTGCTCTAAAATGGAATTGGTGTTTGGTTTTATTGTTTTGACTGGCTTTCATTTAAAGCAGGTGGGGAAGTTTATTCTGCCAAGGGCCACCTTTCCTCCAGGTCCAAGATAATCTGTTGAGGGCTACATGCCAGCCATGGGCAGGGCTTGAAGGCAGTGGTGGGCGGGCTAAAGCCAAAAGTGGGTGGGGTCACTGCTTCTCTCTCTCTCACAACCATCCCCGCACTGTGTCCTCCCTTTCTCCCTGCCCAGCAGGCTGCCAGAGGAAAGACAGATCGGTCTTGTTAAAGGTCTGAACAGATTGCTTGCAGAAGGCTTTTGAAATTAAGCCAGATGGGACCCTACAATGACAGCTTGTCCACCCCTGAAAAGAAACTCCTCCCCAGAACTTACTATAAGTGAAGTCTACTTTCCCCTTCCCTTGGTGATTTGCACACCCAATGGCATAAAGACTGTAATAGGATAGAGAAGAGATGTGTCAAGTGTATCTCTTCCAAAAGAAATCCCAACGAGAGTTCAGATTCTTATGGAAAAATTGGCATTACTTCTAGATGGTCTTTGTGGTAAAACATTGCATTACAGCAACCTTCCCCAACCTGGTGGGCATCTTACAGCACTGCTTTGGCCGCACGTTCCTAACCCCCCTCCCCGTGGCAACGCAATTATGGGGTGGGAACAATCTCTGTGGCAAGAAGGAGTGTGGGCTTTCCGGCAGCTATTCAGCTTGTCAAGCCCACCCCCTGCCCTCTACTCGGCCTTCCCATACTTCCCGTGACCTATCTGTGGCCACGATCCACCCCTGGAATGCCCCCAGCCTCATGCTGAAGAGAGGTCACCACTGGTAGACGGAGGAAAGACGGTGGTGACCTTGGAGCAAAAGAAAAAGTTGTGTTTACATCCATAACTTTTTAAATGCGCAGTTTTGGGAAAAAGCCCCATGGTGACTGTGAGTTAGAAGCTGCGTTGCATAACAATGCAGCACCACTGCACAGCCACCATGGAGTATATAGGGCATATAGGCAGCCCCCTGGTGCCATCCAGATGTGTCTCCTGCAAGCTGGTAATGATGGTAAGCTTATAGGTGGAGGGGTGTGTGTGTGTGTGTGTGTGTGCCTTTAATAATAACAACTCAAGGTTTTAGTCAGATCTGGTGTCAGCACCTTGTATCCTTGGGCAGCTGCCATGGCCCCAGCTGCCACCAACACCTGCCCTGGTGTCTGGGTCTGCCAGCCATCGTTTTAATTTCCCACAATCCCCCTGGCATAATACCATCCTAGGGCATTCTGGGAAACCTCAAATGGCCTACTGCCCTTACCATTACTGCCAGGCAAACCCACTGATATAAAATGGGGCCTACTAGAGGGTACGAAGCCTCCCATCAGCCCCAGCCAGCATGGCCAATGAACAGGAATGCTGGGAGTTGTAATCCAAAGCATATCGAGGGCACCAGGTTGGGGAAGGCTGGCCTATGTGCTTAGGTAATATTTATCGCAAAATGGGAGTGGGGTGGAGTAGTAGTCACAGATGCACAGGACACAAAGGCACTTTTGTATGTTAGCCAAATAGACCTGCCGGAAACACCAGGAACATAGTATCAGCACCTTATCTCTCTCTGGGTTTATTTGCACCAACCGATCAGCCACATATTTACCTTTGCATTGATGGTGCAAAGTTTAGCATTTCAATTGGGTCACAATGGTGCAACATAGGCCGTCCTCTGCTGCAAACAGCTTCCACGTGGGTTTGGGGTGGGGGAGATGTTTTGTGTAACAAGACAGGTGTGGTTTTCTTAAGAAATGTTGTTTACATTTTCCTAGATCTATCAGGCTTAAATGGTGTATTTAGGAAAGTGTGCAAAGACGCCTGCGTTGACTTAGCTGTATGTGACACCTATAACAAATACACTCGGCCTTTGCTGGACCAGGTTCTCTGTGCTTCCTTGCCATGCCGGCATCTGTGTGATTTACCAGTCCTAGAGAATGAGAGTTATGGACGGGACCCAAAGGGCTATTTTGAACATGCCCACAGGCTTGCTCAGTAAGGTTTTAGATATCTTTTCAGGATCTGACTTTCCCTTCCTCCCTGCCCGCCTTGCCCTCCACCTCACCCCCCTCAAGCCAAATCTCTCCTTCTAAAAATCCCCTCTGTTTCAAAAACCAAACATGGTAGCTGCTCAGCCAATGTTGGTTCGTCCGGTATTTGCATTTGTAGTGCACCCAGTGCTGACCTAGGGTAGGGTGTGCAGACTTCAGGTTTGTGGGATCTAATTTGTGTCTATCAGTTGGAAAAGACATAGGCTGCCTCTACAAGAGAGGTTTAAAGCTCTTTCAAGGCGCTTTAAAATTTTTATCTCTACAAGAATGGAGCGCAAATCGGGCGTAGAGGCGCGTTATCTCTCCGATTATGCGCATTATCGAATGCGCGTTAAACAGCGAGTTTTATTTTGCTCCGGCCGTTAAAGCGCATTTTGACTATGTGAACAAGCGCTTATGCGCATTAACTACTTGTAAAGCGCATTTTGGTCATCCCTTAATGCGCTTCGCCGCCTCTCGTGCAGAGGGATTAGGCATAAATGCGCTTCAGCGATTATGCGCATAATCACCTAACCAGGCGCAAAAGCGAATCCTTGTAGAGGGGACCATAGGGAGTATTCAATTGGACATTAGCACTAATGTAAATCACATTTTGCTAACGTCAGTGATCTCTAGCACAATGGCAATAGTGTTAGTGGTGTGAAGGATTTTCCAGGGTATCCCATTGCATCAGCTAATGCTATTGGTGTGATGTTAGAGGTCCCTAATGCTAGTGCAATGTCATTTTTGTTAGCACTAGTGTCTGATTGGATACTATCCGTACACTTGGAATGAATGGATTTCCATTCATTCATTCCATTTCTATATTATCCAATAGCCAAGCTCTCTGGGCAGTTCACAGCTTGAATTTTGCTCTTATCCAATAGCAGGCTGTCATTGTTTCCATGTGATTTGTGGTAAGAGGATTCATTAAGACTTCATGTTCCCTGTCATGGTCTCTGAGATACTGGAAGACATCCTACATTACACTACAATCCAAACCTGACTGTAAGTAGCATTGAATGGGGCTTTCTTTTGAATAGACATGTATAGGATGGCATCACAATTAACAATTGGATTGTTCCCAGAGTCCTGGATTCCTTGTTTTACTGTTGCCGTAGTGTAGTGCCAGGGTAATGGGTAGGCATTGCTGTCCGCTTGCCAAGCGCCCACACCCCAGCAGAGGGCCACTGACCAGAGCCTCCTGGACTTGCTCCTCTTCTTCCCCATTGCAACCCGCTTCTTCACCAGCCTCTCACTCTGGCCCAGACAATGGTGGTGGTGAGAAGGAGGAGTATGAGACCCCACTTCTTGCTTGCTCCCTGGCTCTCTGCCCATCAAGCCAGTGGTAGCAAAGGTGAGAACGAGATGAGGACCATGAGTAGCTGGTGGCAATGGCAGTGATTCACTGAGGGAGGGGACCCATTGAGGATGTCAAAACAATCAAAAACCTGGACCCAGCACTGCCTTAGTTTTTCCACATACAACATCTGCTCTAGCTTTCTCCTCCGTCACTCACCTTGGCTTGACATCACGACTTTGACCCAGCGCATAGATATCGATCGACTCTTGATTATCTCTTGTTGTGGACATGACTTCCTGCTCTGACGCTGCTGAGCTGTCAGCCTGCCTTTTTATGTTGCTTCTACTTGTGCTTGATAACCTTCGGATCTCTGGCTTTGATTCTTATCCCAGCACCAGGTAGCAGCTTGTGATTTATTGTCGTTAGTTGCCATAATATCTCTCCTTCCTGGTCTTGCCAATAGCCCTTTGCAAGCAACTCCCTTCCTTATCTTAACTTTTGCTTAGGCACAGGTTTTTATATAATCTTGATTGTTCTGTGCAAAAGTGTCCCAATGACTCGACAACAACAAAACGGGGGAGACTATGGGGCGGCTTGGAAAAGGGGTTGGTGTTGCACAAAAAAATTCTGCAGACATTGTTACAAGTGAGTATCTAATATTTTAACGGTTTTATATACAATATACAAGCACAAGCTTTGCTTGCATTGTGCCCTAAAAACATTTTAGATGTCATATTATTTTATTGTTTATACGTATGCGCAGGCCATGCCTGCAATGTGCTTTCTCAATTGTAATAATTCTAGTTCTCTGTTGTTTCATTCATTTGTTCATATATGTATTGTTACAGCCCCCTGAAGAAGGCCTAGTAGAAAGCAAGAGGCTGAAACGCATCGAGCTTTTTAACAATAAATTTGTCTAGAGCATCCTGAGACGTTTCCTCTCACTTTTTTATGTTCATCTTGGATGATCATCTGCCTTACACCCAATGACTCAAGTCTGCTAATTGGCCCAGAACTGCCCATGCATACAGCCTTCCCATCGCCATTGCGATGGTCATCCAAGCCCCTGTAAGTGGAGGTATCTTTTAGTATAAGCGGGGATGCTGCATTCTGGGCTGTTGGTTGTGATGCATGACTAGTTTGCCCACAACTGCAGTTATATCCAGGCCTTGGTACATTGCAGGGATGGGGAACCTCTTTCAACCAGAGGGCCTAATTCAATTTCGAAGAAACTCTCAAAGGTGGATGAAGATGAACGCAAAAGGGGCGGGGCCAAATCATCCATCAATTTTTATCTTAAAGCTCTTTCTAACAGTAACTAAAGCCTTTCTCACACCTACCCGTTTTGCTTATGTGGGTTCCCCCTCCATTTCCTATGCGAGGGGGGATCACACATGGTCGATTTTGCTCCGATACCTCAGCTAAGCCTGCGGAGGAGGGGAGAAAACGGACAATCCCTGTTCAGGGATATTTTGAAAGAGGAAGGAAAAAGGAGCACTCAGGGTGTGAGAGCAGCGAGAGGGGGACAATGTCTTGTGAAAGAATTGGATCCAAGTCGCGTCGGGTGTGGATCAAACCGCTCGTGTGATAAAAGCTGTAAGTCTTAAGAGAGGCATTTCAACCTTTTAGAATGGGGAAAATCTGAACAAGTGCTGGGAAACCACCAACCAATTGGTGGGAAAAGGGGATGGGACCAGGGAACCAGGAGACGTGGCTGTGGCCATCTGGGAAACTCCAGAGGGGCGGATTTGACCCCTGGAGCTGAGGTTCCTTGATATATTTACTTTATATACTTTACGCCGTCTTTCACTGTGAAAATAAGTTGAAAGACTCCTCCAACTTCAGTCATTGGCTGGATGAGGCGTGTATTGCTGGATGTATTTATTTATTTATTTCTTGTTATTTATACTTGCATGTGGCTATTGTTCAAGTTGGAGGCAGGAGAGGTGGAAGTAGCTCTGCTTTAGCTGCCAGGGTCATTCAGTGTGATAAAAATGCCCACTGAATGGGCCACGTGGTCATTGTTTACTTCTTCTTTCTTCCCCTGTGTGAAGAAAGAGGAAGTATCGTGGGACAGAAGTGGGTGGAAAGTGACGGCAAGGAAATGTGATCCCCCCATTTGATGACGCTCAGGGTCTCCCCCAGCTCTGTGTCCTGCTGTGCCACAGCTTGAAATCCTTTCCAGATTTGCGAAGTACTCCTGATGTGTGAATGTGTGGGGAGGGCGCTGAAAGCCACCACGAGTGCCTGAAAGCCACCATGCAGGCATGGAAGGTATATGGTGTGTGTGTGAGAGAGTGGGTGGGGGCAGGCAGGCTGGAATAGCAAGCAACAAAAGACAAGCCTTGGATGATGATGATGATGATGATGATGATGATGATTGACTGTAGCTCAGCTAAGTGCCCTTTAGAGTCAGGATGTGGTTGGAAATGTCTGCATTAGCTGCTAGCCTTGATATAGCTTGGGCTTTGGGGGAAACACATTCTTCTGAGCCTTGCAACTCCAACCCAAAGCCCCGTCTCCTATTTCAGCAAGCGGTGGAATCCCCTGAGTCTCCTCTGAAATGGGGCACAAGTGCAGCAAAACGGGCCTTACTGAAGATTTGTATCCTGAAAGCAACAAAAGGAGATCTCTCTCTCTCTCTCTCTCTCTGGCTTAAAAAACCAACAACCACAACAGAAAACCAGAAGTAGCACACCATCTATAATTAAAGACGCAGTGGCTGTAATGGGAATGGATTTTTGAACTCAAGGCAAATCCCTTCTGGCACTTCCTGTGCCTAATAACCATCAAGAGAAGACAAAAAAAAATCAAACAAATCCAATTGGCTCCAGCTGCTAAATCTATAACAAGCAAAAAGAGTGCAAGAGAGGCAAGAAAAGAAAGTGAACCCAAGTAACATCACTCAAAAATCCACATGGACGCATGTGCTCAAAAGCTGAAATGGGTCCATCTGGAAGGTCTCACAAGGAAGGGCACGAGGGAACCTTGTCTCTGCCAGTCCTCTATCTCAGGATGGCAGCGGGTAATGGATAATCAGGCCCTGGAAAGGACCTTAAAGCCCATCCAATGGGCTCCTACGGCAGCTTCGCACTGAAATGTTTCGAGCTGCAATCTGGGTTTGATATGACCCACAGTTTAGCAGGGCTCTAATACTAGGCCAAAATATTCAATGGCCCAAAAGACTCCTCTTTGGGATTTCTCTCCCTTTACCAGAGCCTGTCAACAATCCTTGTGGTGATAGGATTATCTCTCCTATTGCTGCTGTTGCTGGGAAACAACAGATGGTCATTACAGTTGGAGCTACATCAGGGGGTCAGCCTGGTTGGAGGTCTGCTGAGGCCCAAACCACCATCAAGGACCCTGCGGATAAAGTGGCTTCTTATGAATTGCCAGAAACAGGAAAGAGGAACGACATCACCAAAAAGAAAGAAAGAAAGAAAGGACAAAAGAGAACACCAACAGAGGAGAGTCCTCTATCCAGAAATGTCCTCTGTTTGATGGCTGCCCAGTCCAAGAGTGTTTTAAGGCCAAAGCGCTCTAAGGAGGGACAGCGGAGCAGAGCAGCAGCCGTGAAGTTGCCCATCAACCCTTACTACTTGGACAGTGGTCTGAGCAGATACAGAGGTTGCCTGGTCAGTTTCCCTCGCTATGATGAGATGAATCATATTTCTACTTAATTTAGAGCAATAATTTCTACATTTCCATATATATATATATATATATATATATGCATATGCAAATTGGCAGCCTCTTGTTCTTTTTTTGGGGGGGGGCAACGTGTAAGTGGCTACTCTATCACTGGCCACTATTGCTGTGTCAAGAGAGCAGCAGCAGAGGAGGAGGAGCAGCAGGGGGGTTACTTGGGAAAGGGCCCCCTGGGGATGTTTTGCCCAAGGGCCCCACAAAATCTGGAGCCAGCACTGAATGTGGTAGTGATAAGGGGAGTGTGTGCATGTGTGTGTTGGCGGGGGGGAGCGTTGCACCAATGTTGTCCCTGGTGTCAGCGCTATTGGTGAAACTGGGCTGCAACTATGTGTCTGGACTATGTGTCTTGTAGCATGCATCTTAGAGGGCGACTGAGGGCTTGACACATAGCTTGGCGTTATGATCACAGTGGCAGCCATGCCTTGTGGTAAGAGTGTGAGAAACCCTTGCCAACTTACCACATGCACGTATGAGGCCTGGCCGGCCTATGCCCCTGGCAGAGATTCCTGACTGGTATTGAATATACAAATGTTCTGGTGGCCCTCCAGCTTGTACATAGAGCTTCTCTACACAAGGCATTTATTGTGCACTTGTCATTCCCTATTCGCGGTTGTTTACAGGTTCTTCAGGTGATGACATGACCTTCCAGTTTGGCTTCCATGTCTAAAGAGCACTTTTGGCATGTTTGTTTTTCACAGCAGGGAAAATGCAGTATGAAATTGCAAAAACTTTTTCCACTTGTGTAATTGCACCATTCCATCATAACACAGCACCACCTAGAGGTTATGTAGTGAAAAATAAGGAAACGAAACACTCTTTGTGTAATGCTTGGATCATAATTCTGCAACGAAACCCAAAATAGATACACTGGGAGCTCTTCTAAATGAGTGATTTATTGCATGCTCGTGACTGGCCACTCACGACAGTTTGTGGGTTTTTTACACAAAGTCATCAATGACCAGGACATGTGCCGTGGTATCCCTTGGAAATTCCGCCATAAAAAGAACCACTTTTAAAGTGGTAACATCCTGAAAAAAGCAGGTTCTTCCAGCACTACATGGCACTAGCTCAATGGAACAGAACGGAGGGGAAGTACTCAACTCAAACGTGGTTGCTCCTCCCCACCTGTGTAATGCAGCCCTTAATAATCATGTCAAAAAGTAGGAAGCACAAATGCCCTGGGTAAGCATTCCCTTTATGTAAAGATGCTATGGATGAACAGCCTTGTGTAGAAAAGCTCATAGTGTTGCCATTTTTTCCCTCTATTTTCCCCTTCCCATCACCCATGACTCCCACCTGCAACTTGTGTGTGTGAGAGAGAGTAACAAATGCTGCTGGTTGTTCCTTCCATGTGGAATGACCTTTCTTGCACTGTGTGGGCCTGATCAAAGGAGCGCACGTGAAGTTGTTTTCCTTCCCAGGCTGGAGCTTCTGCACACAACTCGCTTTGCATTGCAGGGTATCTCGTTCCTTCCGCAATGGGCTTGCTGTGTACATACTATGTATTGTACTGCTTAGGGGTGTGAGTTCCTGGATGCCTTCGGTGGCTCTTTCAGGACTGTTGGTTGTGGAGTGCTTATCTTTTGTAGTGTCTTTTCTGGCTGTTTGTTCTTCATGATGCAATGAGGCCAGGGCAATGTTTCTACAGACGCTGGCATTGACCCAAGGGAGGAAACAGCAATTGACATCCACACAGGAGGCTGCTCCAGTATTGGGACTGAAGTGAATCTAAGAACTGGCCTAATGGATCAGGCCAAAGATCGCTATGGCCCAGTCTTCTAACAGGGGCTAGTTAGATGCTTAACAGAAGAGCACGCGGCCTTCCCTTTTGTTTGTCCCCAGTGTCTCGTATTGGGAAGGATTCAAAGGAATTCTGATTGCTACTCCAGTGGTTTAAAAAGAAAAGAAAGTAATGTAACTGTTTGCTGCTTTTTAATGACAGCCAGAATCTGCTGCCTGAAATTTCAGCCACATTTTGTCTCATTCTGGTAACTGTAACTGGTGCAGCACTGGCTCCAGGTTTTTTGGGGCTCTTGGGCAAGTCACCCCCAATGGGTTCTTCCCCCTCAGTGACTCTGACTTCTCACCACTGTTCTTGCTCCTCCTCCTCGCTCCCACTCATTTGCTTGACAGGCAGGGAGCCATGGAGCAAGTAAGCATCAGCTTCTGCTGCTCCTCTTCCTCACCCCCTCCATTGTCTGGCCCAGAGTGAGAGGCAGGTGAACAAGCAGGTTGCAATAGCGAAGAGGAGAAGCCAATCCAGGGAGTTCTTGTTAGTGGCCCCTGCCAAGGTGTGGGTCCTCAGCCGGTGCCTAACCTTGGTGCCGGCCCTGCACTGGTGATTGGTGCTTTCCCCCGTATTGTGGTGATGGGCATTTTTCTGTGTTGAGATGAGGATTGGTGCATGCAGTGCACACTTACTTAGCATGCCATAGCAGTTGGTCTCACATGCCTAACATTTTGCATTACTTGCCTTTGTGTTTGTACTGGTCTGCTACTATTTGCTAAAAAGAGGACACCAACTAGCATGTCATTATTATTGTTGTTGTTATTATTATTATTATTATTATTATCATCATCATAATAGCTGAAGCTCTCTGGGCAGTTTACAAAAATTGAAAGATTGAACATTAAAAAGTCACTATACAAAATTTAAAACCATAAACCATAATATTCAAAACATTTTAAACTTTTAAGCCTGGCCAAAAAAGTCAGTTAAAACCTCAACTTAAGCTGTTAAAAATGCCTGGGAGAAAAGAAAAGCTTTGACCTGGTGCCAAAAAGATAACAGTTTTGGCACCAGGCGGGCCTCATCGGGGAAATAATTCCATAATTGGGAAGCCACCACAGAGAAGGCCCTCTCCCTTGTTGCTGTCCTCCGAGCTTCCCTTGGTGTAGGCACTCGGAGGAGGACCTTTGACATTGTGCGAAATGTATAGGTACATTCATGCTGGGAGAGGTGTTCTGTCAGGTATTGTGGTCCCAAGCCATGTAAGGCTTTATAGGTTAAAACCAGCACCTTGAATCGGGCTCGGAAACGTACAGGCAGTCAATGCAAGCGGGCCAGAGTCGGTCTTATATGTTCGAACCTTCTGGTCCCTGTTACCAATCTGGCCGCTGCATTTTGCACAAGCTGCAGCTTCTGAACCGTCTTCAAAGGCAGCCCCATGTACAGTGCATTGCAGTAATCTAACTTGGAGGTTACCAGAACATATACAACTGAAGCCAGGTTTTCCCTGTCCAGATAGGGCTGTAGCTGGGCCACCAACTGAAGTTGGTAGAAAGCACTCCGTGCCACTGAGACCACCTGAGCCTCAAGTGACAGAGATGGTTCTAGGAGAACCATCTTGGTGCAAACAGAGGTGTAGTGGCAGATATGTTGGTTTGTAGACAGCCTTCTGGAACCACTGCTAAAAACCATTGAAATTAGCAGAGGACTGGCTTGGGTCAAGGTTGGGAAACTCAGGGGCAAACTACACATGATATTAAATCTGTTTTTGCATCTATAGTACATGTTTTTATAAAAAATGAAAATAGGATCAGCTGGTGTCCCCTAATAATTAGCAAGATCAGAGCAGATATTTAACCTTTTCCTCCCTTGCTGTGTCCTGCAGAAAATCCTTCTTCCAAAGCCAAGTTAGCATTTGCATTGGGAGTAAAAGATATACAGCCAGATGAACAAAGCTTTAAAACAATAGTTCTGAAACCTGTTGTTTACACACTGGGATAGCTACTGTAATTAAGCAGACATAGACAAGCATTATATAATTCTGCCATCCTTAGATGTTGCAAAGCATTTGGAATTATAGGCCCAGAAGGGACATGAAATGAATCTATTCTGACCTTCCACTCTGTGGACAGAGACCCAAACATTCTGTAGGGTATGGAATATGTTGAATAAGGAAACTCAGCTGGCTCAAACTGAACAGTGGTAACAGCAATAGAGAGTGCAGATATTTGACCACAGTCCTTTTCCAGTATGGAACGATGTCTGTGGAAAAACATACGGAGTTCAAGAGTACTTCCGTTGAAAGCCCTTAGGGCTACTTGCAGAGCATATCTCTGAAGAGATATGCATCTTTGTTTCAGTTTGGAGGCCATGGTTGTTTGCAGATACCAATAGGAGTTCCTGTATACAAAGAACTTGTTTTCATTGCAAGCCAAAACATCTGTAGCTGTCAACAGTTTGTAGCCTTCTATCTATCAGAATCACCTATGAATAGGACACCTCAGGTAAAACCAGACATCTCATGCTTGTGAAGCCTTGCTACCAACAGCACATACATTGGGGAGGGGGGTGCGAGAGAGAGAGAGAGAGAGAGAGAGAGAGAGAGAGAGAGAGAGAGAGTCAGTATCAGGGAAGAGGGAGAAGTAAAGGGAGAGAGAGTGAGGGTGCCTCTACAAGAGCGATTTAAAGCTCTTTCAAGGCGCATTAAAAATTTGACCTCTACAAGAGCAGAGCGCAAATTGGGGGTTGAGGCGCTTTTTCCATGCGATTATGCACATTATTGAACGCGCGGTAAATAGCAAGTTTTAATTTACCGTGGGAATTAAATCGCCTTATGACCATGTAAACAAGCGATTCTCCGCATTAAACACCTCTAAAGCGCGTTTCATATAAGCAGTAATGCGCTTCACCGCCTCCCGTGTATGGGGATTAGGCGTAAAAGCGCTTGCGAGAAGATGCGCATAATCGGACAACCAGGCGTCAAGCTGAATTCTTGTAGAAGGGACCTCTATTTCAGGCAACAGTAGAGAGGGAGGGGGAAAGAGACTAGGGGCTGTCTTCATGGCACTGGGTTGGCAACGCTCTGCTAAACCCCGCACTATCACTGGTACACAGTGGCAGCAAGTTGTCTTTACAAGGGGAGGCAGCGTGGGCTTTCCGACACCCATTATGCTGGCCTGGCCCTCTTGCTCCAGCAGCTTCTGCCGACCAGTAGGAGGTCACCTTCCGCCTGGCCCCTGGAGTGGCTCTGAGTGAGGACAGACCTGTAGAAGAGCTAGGCTGATCTTGCTCTGACTGGAAAAGTTGGGGTAAGATCCCAACTTTTCAGCCTTACACCTTCGCCTCTTTGCCCCAGGGTGACTTTGAATCTGTGGCTGCGTCATCTAACAGATGCAGTGCGGATTCAGAGCCACCCCGGGGCAAAGACGACATCAAGACAGACCCTAGGAAAAACAGGAAAAGACTGAAGCTGTGATTGTGTGTGTGTGTGGAGAGAGAGAGAGAGAGAGAGAGAGAGAGATGAGAACATGGAGGAAAATGTTCTCCTACAGGGAGGGACCATAACTCAGTGGTAGAACCCATACTTGGCCTGCAGAAGGTCCAGGATCTATCCCTGGCAGCTCCAGGAAGGACTGGTAAAACCTCCTGGTGAATCTCTGGAGATCTCCCATATGAAATAAAATAATTTTTAAAAGACAGTAACAGAATTGAACAAATGGAGGTATTTACTGGTACTGTATATTCTTCTGACAGTCAGAGCTTATTGTGTCCATTAACAGGCCAAAAGGGAGACTGACTGTGCTTGTGATAAAAGTTAATGACTTCCTGATGCTGTAAGGAGCAGTCAAAAAACCATCTTAGTCCTGTACAGTCTTGTACTACAAAAAACACTGTACATTGCTCAGATGTGTTGTCTAGGTTTACCAAGTGTTGCAGGAATACATGTGCAGGTATTGTCTGCATGGCAGGGAAACTGATCAAGCCCTCTTCATTAAAATAATATCAAAGCTTTCCTTCTTTCTCCTCAGGTGATGCTGAGGATAAAACCCAATCCTCTCTTCTTATGTGATTGGCATTAGAGAACAAGAGATGAGGTTGGTTGAGCCACATGCCCTTTCTGGTTCAGTAAAAGACAACAAACCCTTGAGATTGCAGCTCTTGGGGACACATTGGAAGTGTCCCTATGCTACAGCAGATGTAGGCAATACGGTGGTGCCCTCTGGATGTGTTGGACTGCAGCTCCCATCAGCCCAAAACCAGCATGGCCAACACTTGGGAGTTGTAGCCAAAACATATTTAGGTCCCTGGATTGCCTACCCTCTGCACTGCAGACTTAACATAGGTCCCCTCTACAAGGATTCGCTTTTGCGCCTGGTTAGGCAATTATGTGCATAATTGCAGAAGCGCATTGTCGCCTAATCCCTCTGCACGAAAGGCGGCGAGAGGCGGCGAAGCGCATTAATGGATGTCCAAAATGCACTTTACAAGTAGTTAATGCGCATAAGCGCTTATTCACACAGTCAAAATGCGCTTTAATGGACGGAGCAAAATAAAACTCGCGATTTAACGCGCATTCGATAATGCGCATAATCGGGGAGATAACGCGCCTCTACGCCCGATTTGCGCTCCGTTCTTGTAGAGGTAATTTTTTAATGCGCCTTGAAAGAGCTTTAAATGCCCCTTGTAGAGGCACCCATACTCTCCATAGAGAACTCTGGGAACTGTAGTTTTGTGAAGAGGGCTAGCAATTTATTCCAGAGTTGTTAGCACCTTCACCAAGGCCCCCTCCACAAGGATGCGCTTTTGCGCCCGGTTCGGGGATTATGCGCATTATCGCGGAGCCGCATTTACGCCTAATCCCTCTGCACGGGAGGCGGCGAGAGGCGGCGAAGCTCATTAATTGATGTCCAAAAAGCGCTTTAGAAGACGTTAATGCGCATAATCGCTTGTTCACACGGCGAAAATGCGCTTTAACGGCCGGAGAAAAATAAAAGTCGCTATTTAACGCGCATTCGAAAATGTGCATTATCGGGGAGATAACGCGCCTGTACGCCCGTTTTGCGCTCCGCTGGTGTGGAGGTAAAATTTATAATGAGCCTTCAAGGCTCATTAAACGTCTCGTGTGGAGGAGGCCCAAGCTACAGCTTTCAGGATTCTATGGGGGAAGGCATGACAATTAAACTGATATACTTTTGCAGCACAGGCAGATCCACAGGATGGTCATTACATCCAACGACTGCAATTATACTCTCTTTTGATACTGGTAGATACCCATACAAATATTCACAGTTAAATACAAAGTTTTCTTTTTAAAAAAATGGAGCAAGGTGGTGAAGATTCCCTGCTCCTCCCCTGTAAACCCTGCGCTAGCTCCTCCGCATGGGGACAATGTGAAGAAGCGCAAATGCGGGAGTTTCAGGGCTCGTGGGAGATCTCCAGATTCAAATGCATTCTGCCACTGAATCCCAACTACTATGGAGTAGTATGCATAAATGATGCACATGAAGCAAGTGTGCCTGTATTTGCTTATTATGTACAACTAATTCTGCATCTGCTAGCCATGTAGTGGGGCAAGCAGCTATATGGGATGCTGAAGCCTCTGTCCTGCTGGCTTCAAGAAGTCTTGCTCATCTGCCTCTGGTTCTGAGATTTCACATATGCTGCTTATTTCAGCCCTTTACTACATCCATTAAGGGCTAGAAACTTGCTTAAAAAGCAATGGTGCTGAAATTCTGTGCCATATATTGAAGTCTGTGCTGCAATATAGTACTATTTCAGAAACTGAGAACACAACGGTCCTATATATAATCTATTTTTCTAATTGCTCAGCCACCAGGTATCTTCATATGATGAATGCCTGATAGCTTGGATTCTGATTTATTGAAGAGCATTGATAACAAAGTTAGCCAAGCTATCACAGATAGAGAAATTATTCTTTTGATTATTGTCTTTCAGAATCCTCTATGTAAGCTGTAAATGCACTGGAAAAGAAAAGAATACCAAGGAATGGCCTAAACTTGCTTTCATAACCCACTATAAAAGGGTGGTACACTGTAGAATTTTTTTTATCTTATCTTCTGTTTGTTTCAGCATGATCTGAGAACTGCTTTAGCCTACACCCAGCAATTTCACTTCTAGACCAAATGCTAGTGTTGTCTTTATTCCAGGAACCCCGGGGTGCTAGAAGGTTAAAAAGATTGGCCCTGCTTAGTGCATTTCTGGAAAATAAACTTCCACAATCAGCCGATTCCATCCTGCTGTTAAACAGAGACTTTTCAAGCTTCCTTTCCATCCCATAACAATTAGCACAGCCAGCATTCTCCAATCTTCTTGGGTCTAACACTGTTGGGGACTCTATTACTACCCCACTTTCTGCATACTGTCTTCATTGGACACCTAGGGAAGACCATATTGACCCTGGGCATTCAAGGATAGGAGTCACGTACCTTCATGCCTTTGCTTGATAGTTCATGAGGTTACTTTCTGTTCAAGTCAAGAATCATGCTAGTGAAGTGATCAATAAGTGTGACTACCAACCATGCTAGCTCATACCTGTTGCATTATTTTTCTTCCATGAGGCAGCAATATCTATAAAGATTATTTTCCATTATTTGTAAGTAGAGTAGACTGCAAGTCTCTCCCACTCATAATTCATCTGAAGAACAGTTGTTACCCACAACTGTATTCCTGAGGTGCGTGGATTAGATTTCAGTGGTGAGGCTCTCTTTAGAACCAAACTCCAACTGATCGAAACATAAGGTGGTTTCCAACTGTGCCCATCTGCCCTGTGTCCATTTCCAACTACATCTGTCTGCTGGTGGAACAGAATGTCCTTCCTCCTTGTATGCTCCCAAATCTGCTCTGCAGGGCTAGGGGACTTTCCAAAGCAGATGTGGGGTGTCCTTGGGGGGATGCAGAGGACAGGAGAGGAAGGGGAAGTCCCATTGCATAAACAGAAGTCCATTCACATGATGTTCAATGTCACCCACAAGTTCTCACCACTGCAGGGTGCAGTGGTACCCCCAGTACTCCACAATCCATTGGGGAAATCTAAAATAGAGAAGAGGACACATGCATCATGATTCCATGTTAGGTCTGACTCTGAAGTTGGGTTACATCACATACTGCTGGGGGTACATTCCGAGATGACTGCCTGATCCAAGCCCATGGCCAAAGGTTCTCCCCACCGCTCAGGATGTTCTTCTTAGAATTGGACATCCCCTGTCCAGTTGTAAACTTCTGGGCTAGGCCTGCCCCCAAGCAATTGCACTACACGCTACAAGAACTCTAGTCCAATGTCCCAGAGAATGATAAGGCACAAATATCAGGTTGTGCCCACCTCTTGGATCACACACTGCTTCATTAGCAACACCTAAATCTATTTTGACCCCACATGGGTAAAACTAGCCCCTGTCTGAGATTCTGGGTGATATGGATTGCCTTGCTTCAAATAGGGAAGAGGACAAGGCAAAATGCTGTCTAGATTCACTGTAAATGGTTCTGTAATATCCCCTTCCAGTCCTAAAGTTTTGGGATTGCTATATTTAAACATTTCCTCCCCTCTGGCTTATTCTACCCCTTTCTTATCCTCCTTCATTTTAGCCATTCCTTCCACTCCCTTGTCAATATTTTTATACAAAAAGAATTCAAATCAGGTGTTGTACTTCTCATCCCCTTTTTGTTCCACTTAAATTAAGAAATCCATACTTGCCTCTCCCTGTGCAAACAAATAACCCTCCCAAAGCTCATACCTATTCTCTGATGTTAAATCAGTCTTGCCTTCACTCCATCCGCACCCAGCATCCTCAACCCCACTCTCTTCTTCTGTATAATTTGGCATTTCTCAAGCTGTAAGAAACCACACACCTGTTCTAAATGTTTTACATCTTTGGCACATACCATCATCTAGAAACCTCATCAAGTATCCTCATAGCTATCTGTACCATTAGGCAGAGTGAGGTGACCACAGCAAGTGAGAGATGCTGGGTGGGGGTGCAGTCCTCCCTAAATCCCCTAAGCTGACTTGCTGCTTACTGTCCTATGGCCAATGTCAAGGTAAATTGATAAAACTGCCAGTTGGGTCAGATTCTGTACATGGAATGGGGGGAGGCACCATTTTCTTTTGCCTAGGGCAGCACAATGTCTCCAGTCGGACTGAGTAACATGCCTGGCTGGCCACTTGATGTCCTGGCCACGTGCATTTGCGCATATGCACCCTACATACTGTGTGTCATTTCCCTACCAGGTTACTCCATCTCATTCCTCACACACCTTCACTTCCAGGCTGAGACAGCTGGGCATGTAATCCTACATCTCGATTTCAGTGTGAAACCCTGAGCCTTGACAAGTCTACTATCAATTAAGAAATGCAAAAAAAAAAACAAGTTAGTTTATCTGCCCTTTTAAGAAACACTGAGGCATACCATGTCCCCAAGAAATATACAGAGCTGAATGAAAAAGAATTATTGTAATACAAAGGAAACAAAGTAATTGTTTTTCTATGGATTTGCTTACAAAATAATATGCAAACATCCCCAGACCTTTATATGAAAAGGACCATCACTGAGCTTTCAGATGATGAGTAAAAAATATTCCTTATTCTACATGGCTTGTCAACTTTTCAACCATGGGGGGAGCAGTTGAGTATTCTCCATTTGTATTAGATAAAGTCCATTTTTGTGGCAGTAACATGGACATTCTGTGGTTGCCTGGACACAACACGGAAGGCAGCCACCACAGTGAATGGCCCCTCAAAAGGTGAGTGATTTATTTTAATGTTGTTCATGCAAAGTGTTTGAGTGTATTTACCAATTAAGTTGTTATTAATGTGTTCTAGAAGATTTTAAAGCCTCTTGGGGACAGGTGCAGAGAAGGTTTCATGGCAACCACTGATAAAGCAAGCATCTACTTCTGAAGACAGAACTGGAATGTTCTTCTTAATACTGGAAACTGTTATCCAGT
Source organism: Anniella stebbinsi (assembly GCA_029215795.1). NCBI lineage: Eukaryota > Metazoa > Chordata > Lepidosauria > Squamata > Anniellidae > Anniella > Anniella stebbinsi. Next base: position 84,018,859 of record JARDYH010000005.1, on the reverse strand, counting down.
TTCTCAATACAGTTGGAAACTGGGATCCCTATTACATAGGAATGAATCACTCTTGATGTTCTTTGAGTGGAATTGAGTCCAATATAACACAGGATCCTTCCCACAATGGAAGAACAACCTTAAGGGGGAATGGTCGTGATCCCAGCACTAGGTGAATTAAAATTGTGCCATCATTTCTCAACACATTTAAAACATCATTTCTCAAAACTGTTAAAGTTGCAGGGCCCTGCCTTCTTTTGTATATGGTCACTCTAGTATAGTGCCTGCACCTTTAACTGTTGTGATGAAGAGTGAATTTCACCAGGAACTAATTGCATATAAATGACCCTGGCTGAAATTCCCTTTTCTCTATAACTGTTAAAGTTACATGAGCCCTGACCTGGATTTTATCTGGTCAGCCTACAGTAGCATTGTGGAGGTGGGGCAGGGGAGAGAGCAATGGGCGTGAGTTGCAAAAAGGCCCAGCTTGTGTTAGTGAAAACACATGAACAAAGAAGTGTATGCACCACGACAGGAAGCTCACAGGGACCAGCACCAGGCTACCCCTCCATCTTCCCTCCCTTCTCCTTACCTTGCTGGCAAAAAAGTTGATCTCTAGCTAGGAGGAAGTGCTGCCAAATTAATTCTCCAAACGAAGCCTCTTCTTGGTTTCCAACAGAGTGCTGCTCCTGGAGTCCCAGAGGCATTGCAGGGGAGGGAGGAATTACAATCAGTAGCAACGCTCGGGCTGCTGCCGGCACCTGCCTACCACAAAGTCAAGGAGGGAGAGGGAGAGGGAGTCACTGCTGCCCAGACAAGGAGCTTCATTGCTTCTGTGTGGACCAGAGCTGGGGGAAGGGGACTTCACTGGCTCCATCTTCACTACCTGGGATGCTTCTGCCAACACCACTACTCCCCCACCCCACCAGGGAGCTTCACTGCCATTGTTGCAAGAAGCCCCACCCATGGGGGCTGCTGAGGGCCCTGCTAAACCTTGCACCAGCCCTGCATAAGTGCCTTTCATTCCCCCCCCCCCCCCAGGCATCACTGTGCACATCTGGTTAATATGGCCTCCCAGCGAGTCACCCAGCAAATGTGATAATAGGTCCCCCTTCCTGCCCCTCATGCTGAACTTCTGCGGGGTGCCAGCAGGAATCACGGGGAGGCAGTCAAGTGGCCATTGGGCTGTCGGAGCCTCCACCCTTCCTGTTTATCATGCTCTACTCCACAAGGCCACAGGTAAGGCAGAGACCTCTAGCCCTGCTGGGGCCTGGTGCCCCTGACCCCCACCCTCAGGACACGACAGCAGCTGAGGTGAGTACCAAGACAGGGGTTCCCTATTTGTGAGCCTTTGCAAGAAGAGTGCCAGAGCTGAAACAGTCCCACTTTTGTTGAGCAAGGCAGGTGGTGCCGTGAATTCTGCAAGCAACGTAGAGAAAGGGGGCTTTCAGCCTTTCTGTTCTTGCAGGGCCCCTGTGCCTTTGACAGACAAAGATGGCGCAGTAGCTTGGTCTGCCACAGATGCAACATCCACCAAGGTGTCTACTGCTGCCACTACTGATACACTTTATGTCTGCCAGGACCAGGAGCCCAGGGACAGCAAAGGGGGCAAGTCCATTGAGGAACCCTTCCAGCTTCCCACTGTTCTTGCTGTTGTAGGCCTCCCCTGTTGTCTGCATGGCCAAGGAGGGAGGGGGAACATCCTCACCTCTGTGAGTATTGGAGAACTGTCTGGTTGCCTGTAGAGGCAAGAGAGACCTGGGGCGTCTGAGGAATAAAGGAATGTCCTTTTCATTCTGTGTGCCACTCTTCTGGTGATCCATCCTATGGGTGTGTGTGTCTCCGTTTAGGGATTCACCTGATGGAGAAGATGATGTGATTTATCACCCCAGTGGTACTGGACTACAGCATAAAGACAAACCCTCGGTATCTAGAATTTTGAACTGGCAGGGATATTCCAGAGGGACACAAGAAATAAATTTGTGAATGGGACCTGCAGAACATTCTTTTTTCATTTGGTTGCCTAATAGTTCCACTTTGAAGTGGGAGGTTGGATTCGTGACAGCTCTAATAAGGAACAATTGTGCAATGTTGTGCAAATATTTGTTAACTAAAATTACCTCCTACAGCACATTTCAAAAGAGTACTTCCATACCAAAAATGGCTTTCGGCAGTCGCCTGCAACAGGTATCGTCTTTCGCACAAGCAACTAGGCCCCAGTCCTCTGCTTTTCATTTCATGGAAGGTATCATACAGATGGGCCATGGGTCAGCTGTTGGGGGGGAAAAAACCAAATCCTAGAACTGCAGCCTTAGAGAAAAAAAGTGTGGGATATTATGATGTAATGCTCTCAACATTTCAGAAATGCAAAGAGAGATGCTCTTTTCTTTTGCAACACCCCTGGCCCTGAATTGTATGCAAGGATCATCTCCTCGTACACCTCACTATCTAGGGTGACCATATGAAAAGGAGGACAGGGCTCCTATATCTTTAACAGTTGTACTGAAGTGGGAATTTCAGCAGGTGTCATATTTATGCATGCAGGACCTGGTGAAATTTCCTCTTCATCACAACAGTTAAAGCTGCAGGAGCTATACTAGAGTGACCAGATTCAAAAGAGGGCAGGGCTATTTATATGCCAGTGTACTAGAGCTGAGTGATGTCTCTGTCCCACTGAGAGATAGAGGGCCTAACTAAATGAGTTGCTACTGGTGTGAATGGCTTTGAAAAAGCATGGGAAGCCCAATCCAGATTGGGACCTGGTTGGGGTGGGGTGGGAAAGAGCTTTAACTCCTCGCACCCACTGCAGTCTTGATCTTGATGTCCTTGATCTGGATTGTGGTTCCTGCACCAATTTCCATGGGAAGAAACGCTCCCATGCAAGCTTTTCTCCCAGTGCAAAAAGCTTGCATATGAAGGAGGGCGGGATCAGGTTCAAGACTGCAGCAGGGGTAAACGGTGAACACCCTCTACCACCCTAACCTGCACCTGTTGTTCACCCCATTTCTAATTGTGAGAACAGCACCTCATCTAGTTTTGCTTTTTGCTTCTCATAAACCTAAGGGAGTCAGCTGAAACCTGAAGGAAGACAACTTCAGGAACTAACAAAATGTTTCAAAATACATCCCTAAAAGAAAAGAAAGAAACAGAAAGAGAGAGAGAGAGAGAGAGAGAGAGAGAGATGCCCCCCCCAGGTAAAACAGGACCATTGGAGTGTATGTGCTGTCATCACTTGAGCATTTCATTTCAGACCAGGAAAAAAGAAATGCTCATAGAGTTACGGATGTTTCTCCCTGTTTATTGTTTTGTACGGCTTTCTGCTGTTGTTGTTTTCCTCCATTGCGCACATGCTTGGATCCATCTGTGTCCTTTTCCATGTCCCTTCTTTTTCCTGAGTACAGAGTGCTGAGGAAGAACTATCTAAATAATTACTCCCATGGAGCAGAACATGAGCAAGCAGGGGCTCATTTTGGTTAAAGAAAAAATAAAAATCTGCCTCAGCGTTGACTCATTGCTGGAATTTTGGCAAAGAGAGGTGACATGATGAGCGCAAGGACATGTCATCCGCAATAAGCTTTTGCTCTTTTTTTGGCATCAGCGTCCTTGCCTGTTGTGTAGCAGGGATATTTATCAGGCAAGAACAATTCATTACCCAATCCCTATCCAGCTGGAGATCTAGAGGAAGGAGTGTTTTATAGCCACAAACTTCCTGAATTTGCTCTGAATTACCTCATGCATACTTGAAACAATAAGCATGTACAGCCAAGAATATTTGGCTGAATGCACGAGGCTGTTCTAGGAGAGGAAAATGAACTTCCTGCAAGATGCCTCCTCTCTCCTCCCTCATGAAGATTTGTGCTTCATTCAGTCTGAGGCAATTTGGGCCTCCGAAAAGAACACTTGTGGCCTCAAGTGGTAGAAAGAGATCTCTCCCATGCCTCACTTCATGTTGAAGGGCAACCCAAACATCAAACACAAATGCCTCCCTCAGTTTTACAGTGAGAAATGAAATTAAGACTCTTCACAATTTAGAGTTGTTGTTCTAAAGAGTTTATATTTGTCTTCAGCAATTTGTCTTTTTATATCTGTGCTAAACATTCAGCAATTCGACTGGGAATTTCTGTTTCAATCATAATTTTCTAGCCTCTCAATTCTGTAATTGCCACCTCTCCCCCCCCCCCCCATAATTCCTCCACCTTGTTTTTTTAAAGGCATAGTTACAGCAGAACTTGGATGAATTGGATATTGTATAAATATAGTTGCATTGTACTTATATATGGGCTGGATTTCCACAGTAGCTTTTGGAGAGGGTGTCACAACCAACTACATACAGGGTTCGCCATCTGCCTAGCCATGCCTCTGCATTGAGGATGGAGCATGGTTAGACATCTCACTCTATCCTGAAAAGTTAAGTAAGTCCTCGACTTTTAAAAAGCAGGGCTTCTGTGGAAAACCCCATGATGGCTTTGAGGTGGCTGCTGTGAGGCTTCCAGAATGTTTGGATAGACATATTTTAGCTTAATAAACTGAGGTATACACAAGCCTTGCGCCTGTGCACTCGATCTTTATACCACCTCTTAACTCCTCTTACCGGTGGTGCTGTGATTAAACCGGGAAGTCTTCAATTAATCCAAACTTCCCACTATGTCTGAACTGTGAAATAATGGTTACCAGAATCAGAACAAGCCAACTCCTTTAACCATTGTAAAACTATGGTTCAAGATCCTGGCTTGTTCTGAACCTAGTAACCACAATTTCACAGTTTAAACATAATGGGAAACTATGGTTAATTGAAGACCAGCAAGATTAATTGCACCATGCCGAGAAGGGAGGGGATGCATGCACAGGAGCAAATTTCATTCATATCTCAGTTTATTAACCCAAGATATGTTGGCTTGTTGGATATTGTGCTGCCCACCTCAGAGATCTCTACTTCTCAAATTTTGTGATCATTTAGTATGATAATTCCACCCGCCCCCACACACACAATGGTGTTTGGAACACTTGCCTTGGGTTTGGGTGGGATGCAGCTTTGAGTAGTAGTATGCATTTACCCAAACAGTTGGTGCAGCCGTCAGAGTGTCGGTGCCTCTAGACAGACAGTATCTGTCACAGTGGCTTCGGAATGGGTGCAGTTGCGTTACATGATGCTGCCGCCAATATGAAGCCATCTAGGGGCAAAGCCCCAAAGCTCAACATTAAAAAAGTCAGGCATTTAGTTTGACTTTTTTAGGATTGAGTAACGCGATAACGGCTTTTGCCGTCTGTCGCTGTTGCTCCGGAGCTTCTCAGTGGCCTGCCCAGGCTATGGCAACCACTGATTGGTCGCCATGGGCTGGGCAGGGAAGGGGGTTGTCCAGAGAGCCATAAGCTCACTGGACCACCTCCACCCCTCCACAGCCCTCCCTCCCTTCTCCCCATAAAATCAATACAAAATAAAACAACCCCCCCTTCTTCCCCACCCCATGTTTAAAGTAAAATAAATAAATAAATAAATAAATAAATGTAAAAAACCACTTGCCGCCGCCGACCACCCGCCCTACATCCCCACCCCAGAAAAAATAAATAAACTTACCTTAAATGCTGCTTGGTGGGCACGGTGATGGCGGCTGGAAAGCCCGCTGTAACGCTCCTTAGTGTAGAGGGATGCAAGGAGCGCAATTTCGCGTCACACCTCCTGCTGATGCCAGCGTGACGCAGAAGAGAAGCTGTCTAGAGATGGCCTGAGTGACTGTAAACTATGGGGTGCTCAATTTTCAAAGGTTGGTGGTAGCATGAAGAAATCTGTCACTCTATGAGAGTTTGGGGTATATACTAAGGTTTTATTAATTTACCAAATATGAAGACAAACCAACAAAAAGAAAAGGAAATTACATCAAGTTTACATCTAATTGCTGACAGATTTTTTTTTGTCGTTTTACATATTTAACATATTTTTTCCTTTTACAGGAAAAAATATGGCTGGAATTCCATGCAGCCAACGGATTCTATGAGGGTGTCTTTGTCCTTCACAGAGCTAACAGTGTATGCTCTGCCAGCTCTTGTTTTAGATATTGTGTTTCCCTCTCTTCTTGTTTGGGGTGATGTTTATGCAAGGCATATACTTAAAAGCTAGTTACATCCTGACCTTCTCTGTACGTTAGAATGGTATTTACCTGTGACTGGTGTTAGAATGTGGAACACTTGTTCGTTGGAAGCAGTGTAGTGCAGATTGACAATGTTCACATTTGAATGCATATTCTAATCTGCACCCAAATGCCATTTGATATATGCCTGTGGTTCCTGATCCATGTCAGTCAAAGTTTATTTACATATGGCACAATGGCCTTTACAATCAATACATACACAACCTCCATGGGTCGCCCCAAACATAACCGAGGGTCACCCCATCCTTCCACATTTCAATGCCAATTAAAAATACTCTATATGAACCACTATTTAAATAAAATTATCCCCATTGCAATCAACCCCTTCTTGCAATAAAAAGTTTTGTCTGATTTTTTGTGCAGCTACAGCAAATTTTGCCACCTTTCTTGAAATTGCCATGTCATAGTCGGCCAGAAGTTTCAAAGTGAGGTCTCTATTTGATAAGCCCTCCCTTTTTTCCAGAATTTCTTTTTCATGTGATACCTGCGCAGGAGCCGTCTTACACAGCCAGCTCTCATTCTCTAGATTGGGACATTTGAATTCTTTGCTTATATCTAATTATCATACCATAACCTTAATCAGCTTAATGTGCCTTAAAAAAATTAAACGTATAACAAATTGTGTGTCAAATAATGAAGACTTGAGGAAGGACTTTAAACTTAGTGGTAAAGGTGCCATGTTGGTTAAGAACAAAAACAGCTTCAGCAGTTTCTTTTGGAATGTTACCAAGAACTTGTACTTAAAGCGGCTAAACGAAACAACACTGCAACACTGGAGAACATGGGTGGGAGAGTACTGTTGCACCTGTGTCCTGCTTGTGGTTCCCTGATAGACAGCTGGTTGGCCACTGTGTGAACAGAGTGCTGGACTAGATGGACCTTCGGTCTGATCCATCAGGGCTCTTCTTTTGTTCTATGGTCACTACCAGAGAATGTTTTTAAATTGGGTTTTTGAGGGGGGTGGTTGTATGCAACCAACTACATACACATATGGAAACATGCCATTCATAATCTTTTAAAATAATGACAGGATCTCAACAATATAATAAGCGGTTGAAATTTATCCTAGCAAAAAATTGCTGTTTTGGACTTGCCTTTAAGAACTGACCAGCATGAGTCATTCTTATTGTGGTCACAGTTTTTCCTCTCATTAATCTAAGCCGTATCTCTCCAGTAAAACAAAATGAACAGGAGAGATTACTAACCATAATGTAAGCACACTCTCCTCTAGATCAACAAAATATTTCTCAGACACTTCTTACTAAGCAGTTGCTGGAAGCTAGGGCTACAAATTTGTATGTGCAAAGACAATAAGTAAGTTAGAAGAAGGGTGCTGATCCCACAATCCTTCTAAGTTCTTAAACTTTGGGTGCTTACAAATACGACTTTTATTGTACACTATACGCCTTTTATGGAATTTTGCAGTGTGTGTTCCAGATGACATTTTCTTCCATTTGTGTAACTTGCCCATGTTTTCTCACCACTTCTTCTGTCTTTTTTATCACTATGGGAAAAAATACATTAAGATGGAATAGTGGCATAATGCATTTTGATTGGTAGCATTAGAAGCTCTCTGCCTGGACACATCATGTCACTGAATGCATGAAAGTGGAATGATAAAAGCACCCTTCACCCACTTAACTGGCAGCAAGCCCCTATGAACTCAATGGGCCTTATTTTTGAGCAGACATTTGCAGGATTGCACTATTATTTACATTGTGTCTCTGTTGCCCTATGCATGTTCACAACTTGATGACAGCAATATTCATTGACTACACTTCGTTGTTGGAATGAGCCATCTTATATCAGAGATAGAAGTTTCATATATCATACTTTTTCAATTAATTTGATTTGACTTAATATTGGTATGCTGCTCTTCCACAAGCAAGTTTACACTTGACCATAACAGTTGCATCACATGACATTTCGGTCAAACTAAACATAAGTGATACAATATAGACATATTGAATTCATACAGAAAAGATCACAAAACACTTAAATAAATTTTAGAAACACACATTTCAGTTGCATAGTAATATCAGCATTGTCTGCCTAGCTAGCACAATATTAATTAATTCAGTTGACTAATCAAATATCAATTAACACCGATTAAGCCAATAACATTGGTTAGCAAATAAACAATATTTAACATTCTCTCAATAATGAAACTCAGCCCAACCAGCTTGGTTTCAAAAAACACAATTTCCCCGAAGGGATAAGACAATTCCAGTTGGCCAGAAAGCTTCTCATACCCAACGATGACCACATCCTGTCACCCTCTCATTCTGTCGTAAGTGGATTCCTCACTAAGGCAGGTGTAGATCCTTTACTTCTTACAACTAATTAACCCCTCCCTTCATTGGGGCCCAAATACTCAATATTCAAGTGTAAATCAGGAAGTGCTGGTTTACCCAGTCACCTATCAGGAAATCCAATATGTGTGGTGGAGGATTAGGTACTTATGTGAATCCTAGAGCACAAGTATAGTAATGTATAGTAGCAGTGGATTTCTTGCATTGGCAGAAGGTTGGCCTAGAGATGTCCTTTGAGATCCCGTCTAATTCTATTACTCTGTGAATATGCCTTTCTACACTTTTGAAAGGTGGGATGATTACAAGGGTCATATATATATATATATATATATATATGTCCTTACTGATGTATCCTGCAGATCCCACATTATGTCTTGTGCAGTGTAGCCCCGTCATGCTGGATACCTTAACAAGTGCATGGGATTCTCAGATAAGTGAACAAGTGTGAACTGATTTCAACCTTTAAGTAGGCAAGTAATGAAGAGAAGTGCATGTATGAACTGTTAATATGAGTGCCTCCTGGCAATTCCTCAGTGGCTATCTTAAATATTCCATCAGTGTGTCCAGGTTCACACAGCACAGACACCAACAGAGTGTTCTTGGTGTCTATCCAATTCTTTCCTTTCTTCCCTGGGGACTCTCCAAAGCTGGAGATTTTAAGTTGATTTCAGTGCATATTTTGCTCTAATTTTATGTAGGTGTTTGGATTGATACCTACCATGAGCCTCCTGAGTTAGAATAGCAAATAAAGACACATTGGCTCAATTCGGATGACACAATAAACAGCTGGTGTGGGGGAAACAATCGTCCGTTGTTTTGACTATTGTGTCATCCGAATGCTGCCATAGTCAACTCAGTGCTGATCCTAATCCACGCCACAGTTGATTATTTATTACCATGTTGTGTGGGGAGTACCCCCTAGTTGAGCAAGTTGATTATTACCCCACCATTGACTATCGTGTTGTCTGAATTGAGCCATTGTATAATTTGCTATTTGTCGATCCAAGCCAGCTGTTGCACTCTGTAAGAGCAGCTTTAGGCAATGCTAATGTCCCATGGTGGGCTCCTCTAGGGAGGGCATTCCACAGCTGCAGAACCATGTCCAAGAAAGGTTGACTTCAACCTTCCAATCTGGTGCCCTACAGATGTGTTGGACTACAACTCCCAGCATTCCCCAGCTGGCATTTGTGAAATGTTACCCTGGCAATCTCTCAGATTGGCTTTCTTGAATGTGTCCAGGTTCAAACCCCATGGACACCAATGGAGTGTTTAGAACATCTGGAGGGCACTAAGTTGGGGAAGTCTTCTCAAATCTGCATCAAGCCAACTTTCCAGATGTTTGGAAACCAAAGCAAACCTTCTGTAGATGATCTCATCTGATGTGACAGGCCATATGTTGTGCATTCCCATGTGGGCAACACAGGATGGAATTGGCTCTATGTCCCTCGTGCCCAAGACTGGATGGCTGTCTGCATTTCCAGGATATGGGACAGCTCCAAGCAAATGAGGAATCGTGCTTCCCTTCATTATGTCCTCTTGCCCGGAGCTGTTACCCAGGCCAGCACTTGGCTACGAGCAGCAATGCTTATATTGTACTTGCACTGTCCTCTGTTTGCTGTTCTCTTTTTCTCTTTCCCCTCCTCTCTGCATGTGAACAATGGATACAAACTGCTGACCATAGGGAACATGGCAACATGTAAGCAAATATGGAAACCATTAAGCATTATTTAGCAACATAGACCGCATGCAGCTGTTATGGTGCATTTATGCAAGCTATTGGTGGAACTCAATTAGGATTTTCAAAAGGGGAAAACAGGGTTATTTCCGTCTTTCTTTCCATTTTGGCATGAACAGCCACCAGATGGGAAGAACAGCGTGCATCCAGAAGTGTTCACTAATTTTACAGCAATATTTTTCCAACACTAGTTTGACACCAAAATCCTCTTGACTTCAGGGCAGCTTTGTGTTTCCTCCTGTGCACTGTAAGCCAGCCATAAGACAGGGAACATCCTAGTTTCTGCACAGAGATGCCAGGGAGTCTAGTGAGTGGAATGTCACACTGTGGACCTCAGAAGCTTGAATCTGAGACCCCACATTAGCTGCTACTTCTCTGGTTGGCTTTGAGCAAGTACTTTCCCTTCATTCTTTGATTTGCATTGGTACAATAGAAATAGCAAACATCTACCACAGTTCCCCCCCCAAACTACTCTTTCCATATATTTACTCCAGAACAGTTGTAAGTTGCAGAGGATTCGGGGCATATTCTAAGGATAGGCAAGACCAAAGAAAGTCAAGTGGTCTAGCATGCCCTCAACAAGAAGCTTGCCCCCTGTTCCTCAATATATTTTTCTTCTTTTCAGAAACCTAACAGGTTGGATCCAGAATTAGTTATACTTACAGTAGATTCACCGAAATCAAGGAGCTGCAGGTCAGTCATGACTAAGCTAAGTCCTACTGATTTCAGTGAATAAATCTGAATCCAACCCAACGTATAGGACAAGAACATTTCTACATGAGGCTTTTAATCGGATGTTAATCTACTGAATCTATTTTTGGTTTTGTCACAGAACTGAGATCTGAGAACTATGCAAGGAGTGTTTCCTTTCCTGCTTTTCCACTTCATAACCTCTAGGTGGCACTGTGGTATAGTGGAATAGTGCAAATACACATCAGGAAACCATGCTTTTTTCGCTTTTACATTAAAACATTTACCGTGGCTTTCTACTAAAAAATGGCACTCAAGGCAGCTCAACATAGTGTACATGCCCTTAACATAGGGTGCCTCTACAAGAGCAATTTAAAGCTCTTTCAAGGTGCATTACCAAATTTACCTCTACAAGAGCGGAGCGCAAATCAGGGGTCCAAGCACGTTTTTATCTCCGAGTATTCGCATTCGAATGCACATTAAATAGCGACTTTTAATTTACCGCGGGATTAAAGCGCCTTATGGCCATGTAAACATGCGATTCTCCGCATGTAAACAACTTCAAACTGCATTTCATACAGCCCGTAATGCGCTTCACCACCTCTCGTGAATAGGTATTAGGAGTAGATGCACTTTTCCGTATATGCGCATAATCGGACAACCGGGTGTCAAAGTGAAATCTTGTAGAGGGGACCATAATGTAAGTCCAGGGTAGGGCAGGCCCATGACATTTTACTACCTGAAGGGAACAAAATGGTGCCTCTCCAATTCCATGTATGAAAGACAACTGGACTGCCAGATGAATCTGTCTTCAATGTGGATGATGGCTCAGCATCCTCCACTGTACCTCAAACTATCAGTCTAACTTAGGGGACACAGAGAAGGTTGCATGGCACACATTTTTTTCCTGCAACATTTTGCTGCCATCTCCCAAGATCTGCTGCCTGAGGTGATTGCCTCACTCTGCCTAATGGTAGGGGTGGCCCTCTCCAGGGTATTATTGGAAATTTAAACTGTGAAGCCCTGTCAGCTGTTCAAGAATGCCATATAATGGCACCATGCTTAACCGTTGTTTGCAGGCTGTGTTCAGAAGTGCTGGAAATGAATCACTCTGTGAAACGTAGTAAGGTGCTTTGAGCGATCTATGAAGCACTGGCAACGTGATCAAAACAACAAACAGTTTCATATGCCTGGTTCATAAAGGCAGCACCATGTGATGACTGGCATGTATAAATAGCCCAATGCAGATATACATATAGCACCATGGCTGGAAAGTTTACATAGGCGTGTGCGACACATTTCATTACGGTGTGCACCCAGGGATTTTTTAAAAAGGCAAATATTTATTGAATACTCAGTCATAAATGACATTAATTTTATTTATTTATTTATTTATTTATTTATTATTTATTTAACACTGTAGATGCTGATGCCCTACTCCATGTTCGGCTTGCCTGAACACAGGAGGGTTGTTGCAGGTTGGGGGAGGGAATGAGGAGATGCTCCTCAAGCCCCAGCGTTGGTGGGGCTTTGTGGTAACACTGGCCAGAGAAGGGGCTTATGAGGCGATACTAGCCTTTGGGGGCCCTCCTCCTGGCCTCTTTGAAGTGTGGCACAGAGGCTTCCAGCAGAGTTATTCCTTTTTGCTCCTGTTACTGGGAGCAACATCACGCTGTCAGGGGCAGCAGCAGTGAAGCAGCTGGAGGGCAGCTGGAGGACTATTCCCACTGCAACTGGATTCCCCTCTGGATCCCTACTCAATGCCCCCCTCAATTTGGCGCTTATTGTTTGAGACATTGGTGTGTCTGGGCACACCCAGCACACCCTTTGCACACCCTTATGAATGTTTATAAAACCCAATGTTCAATTCGGATATAATGCTTTTATTAGTTCACACACCATCCACTGCCAGTCATCATGTGTAGTGAAATCGTGATATGCCCTGTACGTGTGGACCATCCTTTTTCTCTTGCCTTCCACTTCTTGGTAGAAAGAAGGCACCCCTGAAACATATGGTGTTTGTTTTTGCGTGTGTTGTTTCCGCTTGGCTTCATACATTTGCTCATCTGCTACATTTACAGCTTCTAAGTCTAAACTTAAAACAGAGGCCAGGCTGGATTTTGTGGGGAACATATGGGCAGATGGAAAATAAACAGCCCAAAGAATCTCTGGCTAATAGAGCTGTGTACTATAAGACGTTACCAAAAAACAGGAGGTCCAATACATCAGGGAGTCATCAGCAGGCTTGGCAAAGTTACAGCCGAGCTAAGTTCCTCCACTTTTCTCCTCTCAAAAGGAATTGTCAAAATGAAGCCTAGTTTCATGCTTCATGGAAGTGGTCCATGAGATGCAGGGTCTTTGGAGAGTATGTTATGACTTGTAAAACAGGAGAGAGAGAGAAGTGTGGTGGGGTAAGATGGAAAAAGCAAAGGAGCAATCACGTGACAGGAAGTGGGAGTCCAGGGAGAAATGGGTTTATTGCTTTCAATTATTCTACCTGGAGCTGACCAGCTTCTATGGATTGCTCATTTGTTTGCAGTATAAGAGGAGAGAATGGCAGGATGAACATGGGCAATATCGTCGACCAAGAGTGATCCCCATGTCCATGTCACAGCTAACCACCTTCCCCTCTCACCTGCCTGGAATGATGGGAAGGTCTTGTGCAAATGCATCCATGCTTCATCCAGACAGAGGGATCCTAGAGCTAGCAACCAGGGAGGTATCTTCACGGCACAGCTTTACCGCTCCTTCTTTGTGAAAACCCATGGTATCACAGGTGTGGGGTGTGGGCAGGAAATCCCCAAGACAGGAGGGAACAAGGGCTTGCCAGTGGCCATCTAGCTTGCTGAGCCCACCCTGTGCCCTTTGCCTGACCTCCCTGCACTTCCGGTAACCAATCGTTGGCCAGGATCCCCCCCCCAAAACTCAAAGCAAGGTCACCACTGACACACAGAAGGAGGACGGTGGTGACATTGCAGCAAATGCAAAAGTTGTGATAACTCCATGACTTTTTTAGTGTGCAGTTTCGGGGAAATGCCCCGTGATGGCTGCGAGCTGGCGGTTGCATTGTGTAACTGCCACTGCACAGCCACCATGGAGTAAATAGGGTGTTTAGACAAGCCCCAGGAGGCATTGTGCAGCTGTTCCATCTTTTCTTCCTAGGTGGATTTTCTTCATTAAGGAAAAAGAGGGAGGAAGTGGTAGGAAAACATGGAGGGTTATGAGTTGGAGAAGATCATTTCTGGACTCCCATAAAGTTTTGTAAACATGGCAGGGCATCCTCAAAACAAAACAGCACTTAGATTGGCATTTCCTCATATTAAAAACTATTGTCTTATCACCACGTTAACTCATTTCAATGTCTTGGCTACAGAGGAGAAAGAAATAATAGTAGAGCAACGAGAAATAAATGTCCCACTGGAAAATATGATTTGGTATTGTAAATAAGAAGACAGTGAAAGATTAAAGAGAGTCTGGATATGGTATGGTCAGGCATGAGAAAGAATTATCTTCAGGCATACCACCACTGACTGGAATATTTTATATGATAAACAAAGGGATAAAGGACAGATCATTTATGGGTAATACTCAGATACAGGAAGGAGCAAGTATAAGCAGAATTAGGGATATAGTACAAAATGGAATAATAAAGACATACAAAGTTATTTCTTTCTTAATTGGCAGATACGCACAACCTTACTTTAAATATTTTCAAATCAGGCATGTTGTTAATACACCAAGTGAATATGGACCTCATTAATTGAATATGGACCTCTAAGAAATTATCCTGAATTTGTGAAGTTAGTACCAGCTAAATGAACAAAGAGTTTCTTAGGGAAAGTTTGTAAACAGTCAACAATATAACTTATATCAACAAAAATGAGAAAGAGATTTAGCTCAAGAGATTTCAGTAGAGTCCTGGAAGTGGATCTAGGAGAATGTTCCCTATGTTTACATCTAAAGAAGAGTTTATATAAACTCATTTTAAGTTGTATCTAGCCCCTAAAATTGAGATATATCCAGGCACAGATATGTATGTTGGAGGAGTGGAGGTGTAAGAGCAGATACAGCTTGTATTTTTTGATATTGTCCGAATGTTAATCATAGAATCATAGAATAGTAGAGTTGGAAGGGGCCTATAAGGCCATCGAGTCCAACCCTGTGCTCAATGCAGGAATCTACCTTAAAGCATCCCTGACAGATGGTTGTCCAGCTGCCTCTTGAATGCCTCTAATGTGGGAGAGCCCACCACCTCCCTAGGCAATTGGTTCCATTGTCATATTGCTGTAACAGGAAGTTTTTCCTGATGTCCAGCTGGAATCTGGCTTCCTGTAACTTGAGCCCATTATTCCATGTCCTACATTCTGGGTTGATCGAGAAGAGATCCTGGCCCTCCTCTGTGTGACAACCTTTCAAGTATTTGAAGAGTGCTATCATGTCTCCTCTCCATCTTCTCTTCTCCAGGTTAAACATGCCTAGTTCTTTCAATCTCTCCTCATAGGGCTTTGTTTCCAGACCTCTAATCATCCTCATTGCCCTCCTCTGAACACGCTCCAGATCTTTTGGAAATGGATGCTAATGAAATAATTGCTATAATCTTATTTACAATCTATTCATTGTTCTTTTACACATGTGAATAATGATGTGCCTCAAGAAGGTCATAAAGTGAGAATTAAGGATGCAATCCTATACCCATTTATCTGGGAGGAAACCCCATTGAACTCGATGGGACTTACTTCTGAATAAACGTGTATAGGATTGCTCTGACAGTTGCTACGAGAGGTTAGAGTGGCAACCAGTTATAAATGTAAGCAAAACAAATTCCTGTCAATAAGAGAATGGATGATGGGGTCTCTGAGCTAGTATTTATATTGAAACTCACAAACATTAGTAGAATGAAAGAAAACAGACAGGGAAACAAAAGTTTTATTGAAAATTTGTCTTTTAGTCATGTTTTTGAGTAATAAAATGCAGGACAAGGTGATGTATTGGGAACATCATAAGGAGAAAAGGCTATGGCAAATTATAAAGCAATACAAATGATTTTCAACTGATTGGAATAATGATATGAATAATTGTACAATAGAAATGTTATACAATTATACGTGACATTGTATTATTTATAATTAATCATAAAAACAAAGCAACAATGCCCCTCACTTCTTATTGCCACTTTAACATAGAAAATTATGGACAGTACAGCCATTTCTCATTGTGGTGAAGCAAAATTAGCAACATTATCTAGTTGTGTACTTTGATCTCAGTATAATTCTGGGTATCTAGTCACATCAGTATAATTATTAAAACTGGGGAGACAGTCACTACTACAAGACTCTATTGATGGAGAAAGCTCAGTTAATTCAGCCAAAGTGGAATAATTTCCAGTTTATTCATATCTAGTCAGCAGTTGCTGGGCAGAGTCATGTGGCTCTGATTTCCCACCTCTCTACCAGCTGTATTCAGTTGCTGAATGGGCTTTCCTCTGTCATGCTTCAGGCACACAGCCAAGGAGAAGCTGCCAAGGAGAAGCCTACTCTGCCTGGCCTACTGCCTTGATTAAGCCTCTGAGAAAAATGATATCTGACTTTTTACCCATCACCTTGAGTACATGCCTAATGATTCCATGGTGAAAAGAAAGCATTATATGATGGAATGCTACTTTAATAACTGACAGTGGCTTATGTGACCCTTGAGGCTGATTTTGTGACTTAGGGGACACTACACTTCTGAAGAGTAAGACTAAACTTCAAGAATATATGTGAGGAGAAATTGGGTATGTGTGTCTGAGCTATAGAGGCCATAGGCAGAAAAGCAGATAATGTTATGCAATCTTGCCTAATGCAAGAGACAGGTTAACTTAAAATCAGTATCTCCCACTCCTAGAATAAGTAACATTACTCCTGTACATCACTCTAGTTGAAATCAGATGTAAACTTGGAATGTACTTCTTGAATATTTAAGCGGTTGTACAGGGCAGTCAAATTATCTGCAGCTTGCTTCATTTGGCTAATTATTAATTCAGAAGGATGTAAATATTTGGATTAGATTTCATCCTCTTTGCCTGTTTTCCATTTACGTGCTGCCTATGTCCTTGGAAAGAAGTATCCTCAAGTTAACCACACACTCATGTTGAGGATGTTTGCTGTGTATACAGATAGTTTTGGTTGGTCATTATGATCCATTTGGTGGTTGCTCATTTCTTCTCACAAACATTCACCGATATTGTAGCTTTCTTTCAACCTGGGTACTTCATTATGCCTCCTCCTCGTCTCATCAGTGTGTAGCATGAGAAGATCATTTCTTGAAAGCATTTTCTCGTGTTTTCCCAGTAGTCCTCTTAGTCTACGCACCTGGAAAGTAGGGGCGTATGGTGGTGGTTGCCAACTCCTTACCAAAGACAGTTTTGGCAGGGGTGCTTCCCACATCCCAGTGATCCCATCAATGTTGGAGTAAGTCACACCTACCAATGTTTTCCTTTCTGTGGAAAAAGGAAAAGGCACAGGAGGTACACCTTTTAAGACAAGGTGTTGACAGCCTTGTAAGGTGTGTCAGTAGCCTGTACAGGCAAGCATCAGTTTGGGCTTTGATGAAAGAAGTGTATTTGTGGGCCATAATGTGGAGGGCTAGTGAATGTATTTTGGAAACCAAAGGGTGAGTTGCCTTATACCAAGTCAGACCATTGGTCCATCTATCTTAGTATTGTCTGATCTGACTGGCCGTAACTCTCCCGGGCTTTAGGCATGAGCCTTTACCAGCCACAGTATCCTGTCCACAGGCTTGCCACATTATTGACATCCCCACTCTTGTGCTATTAACATCTTGACATACAGAAATTTAGCCTGTGATGCTTTTTCGGAGATAGGAACAAACTAAGGGTCTATCATCTAGTGGAAACGTCCTGTTTCCACAATGGCCAACCAGATGCCTCTGAGAAGCGCATGAGCAAGAAATGGGGACAATAGCCTTTGCTCATGTTTCCTCAATGTGTGGAGCTTTCATATAGCCATCTTGACTAGAAACCTGTAAAGCCACCTAAGCTAGTGGCTGTCACCATATCTTGTGGCTACTAGTAACTAGGCACTAGTAACTATGTTCTTCCTTTTGCCTGTTCTAATCTCCCACCATTTAGCTTTCATGTGATGACTCTGAGGGTACCTCTAGATGGACTGTTTCCATCGATATGGCTTCGCACTGGCAGCATTTTAGTTACATGATGCAGCCGCCAGTGAGAAGTCATCTAGGGGCAAATGCCCTTTGTTCCGATTTTAAAAAGTTGGCCATTTAGTGCGACGTTTTTGGAGCGGAGCGGGCAGCCCAGGGAAAAGGGGTGGAGCAGCAAGTCGTAAGTTCACTGCACCGCCTCCGGTGTCCTCCCCCCATTTTGATTAAAAACAAAAACAAAACAACCTTACCTTACTGAGGAGCCGATGCTCCCAGCCTCCCTTCCAGCTGCTGGCTGGCTGCCACCAGCGCAGTGACAGCGGCTCGAGGAAAAGTGGGCATGGTGCCCCTCACATGTAGAGGGGTATCTGGGAATGCAAACGCAGCTCGGGCTGGCTGCCACCACCAGCGCAACGTATAACCAGCGTCATCAAGAGGGGACCCATGTTCTACTATTATGAAAGAGGGAGAAAAACTTATCTCTATCCACTTTCTCCACACCATGCATAATTTCATACACCTCTATCATGGCTCTCTCATTCACCTTGTTTTGAAACTAAAAAGCCCCAAATGTCACAAACTTTCCTCAAAGGCAAATTGCTCCAATCCTTTGACCTGATCATTTCGGTTGCCCTTTATTTGCCTGTTTTCTAGCTCTACAGTATGAAGATAGGAGAAATGGCTAGCAGTTTTGGTATATCTATCCATCCATCCATCTATCATTAGAGTTCAAAACCACCTGTAATATGATTAAGGGTGTTTTCCCCCTATGGGGTGTGGGAGTGTGTTAGTGTAATCTTTTATTCTGGGGAAATCAAGATCCTGTAGCTCATTTGAAGCAAGTCAGTAAGCTGAAACAACAAAGGAATGTCGTGATATTTCTTGCTTTTTTTCTTCCAAGAATAGAAATGGAAGTCATGTCAGAATTGAGATGTGTGTGGAAATTCCTCTGCACATTGTTACTGGGTAGAGGAAGTGGTTTACGGTTGAGCTATTGGCTTCTGCATTACCGAACAGGGGCCAATTTCCACTTATTAAACCATGTTTGTACTCACCCCATTGAGTTGCCTAGAGCTATTTTGGTTAGGGTGCAAACTGCTCCGTAGACACGTTTATAAGGAATAATAATAATAAAACAAGCATTTAATAATTAAACAAGCTGTCAAAGTACCTCTGATTATTTTCATGAAAAATATTATCCTCTCCCTTCCTTCCCTGTTGCAGGTTTGGGGATAATGGCATGGATCCTAGTAAAACAAAGCAAACATTTTTCTCATTCCGAGTAGCATTTGTTTTGGGCTGCTCTTATGCACAACTGCATGTTTTAAAATAAGGAACACTGTTAGGCTTCCATCAACCTTCACCTCCTTACATAAGGGTTTGTATGGATAGTGATGTGAGATGGATGTTGCTGCTGACTTTTTCCATACTTACTTTAAAACTCCATTGGAGCCATGCACCTCTTAGTCTCTAAGGAGACTTGAAACCATTCATGTGCTTGCCTTTTCCCTGATATTTGCTTTTACTTGTGTTAAAAAGCATATTTTCTAGACTCCTTTGTAACTTTGAGGCAGGAAATAAAAAGAGGATGCACAGTCCCAAACATGGCTTTTTAACATGTGCAGCCAGACACAACATGAGCAGTTCCAGGGGAACATTTGTGCAGTTCAAAAATTCAAGTCATATAAAAGTGGTATTATTTATCTGATTTAAAAGGGATTGATAACAATGTGAAAGAGAAAAATCCAGGCTTCTTTAGAACCCCAGTCCCTCGAGTATATGCTTTCTTTTCTTTGATGACCTCACCCAAAATTTATCTGCCAAAAAACCCCATTCTTAAGCTCCATCGAGACTACATATTCTTCTTGGATTGAATCCAAGATTGTTGTTCCACCAGTGGATGGATACCATTGGCAGAATGGGGGACCTTCCAGAGCAGAATTGGAGGGACTGCAGTGGGGGAAATCAGGGAGGATCCATTCCAGCAGTGGTACCTTTCCATGGAGGAATAATGATCTTGGATCCAACCCATTGACTTGAGTTTTTAAGAGTTCCCCATCTAGTGTCAATGAAAAGGGAGTGTTGATCCATGGTTATATAAATCTGGATGAAATTAAAGTGACAAGAAGCATCCCACCTGTTTTCTCTTGTGCCTCAAACACCTGGCACAGAGCTAAAGTTATGGGGAAAGTTACGTTCACACAATTAGGCTTCCCAACCTGCCCTCCAGATGTTTTGGACTGCAACTCCATGGCTGGGACACTATGGGAGTTACAGGGCACCAGTTTGAGGAAGGTGGAACTAGACCTTTAGCTTGAAAGATGTTGGAACAAGGCTCAGTCTTGTCCAGCACTGTACATCGAGGAAAATGAGCCAAGCGCTGTGGCAAGCAAAATACAAGTGTGAAGGGTCTGTCTATGACCGCCTTCCCCAAGCTGGTGCACCTCAGATGTTTTGGGCTACTGTTCCCATCAGCCCAAGCCAGCATGACCAGTGGTTGGGGGCAATGGAGGTTATAGTTTAAAACATCTGGAGGGCATGTGACTACCATAGCTCTCACTATGAGAAAGTATCATCCATAATGGTTCCTTCAGCTCTTCTATCAAGCACACCCACATCTCCCGCATCTTTAAGCAATTCCCTTGTGAGCCTTTACTTTCTCCCCACGTCGTCTTCCCCCGTGCTTCTACCTCATTATGCTTAGGTTATTGATGTCTTCTTAGAGCCCTGCTCACCAAAGGCAAAGCCACGTTATCCACACCAAAAGGAGTCATGTGATCACTTTGGTTGAGTTTAAATACAGGCAAAGCTGTATCAGTGAAAATGTAAATTGCAAAATAAATAGCCATACATTCCACCACCCACCACCTTCTAGATAATGCATCTAATAAGGTTTCTTTCCTTGAGAAACTAGTGTGTGTCAGCATTGTCTTGGGCTGCTACATCTCTTCATCATGCTACTTCCCTGAAAAGCAAAACCAGCAGCAAGCCTGAATATTTCCTCTCTCCGGGTACCTCTAGACGGACTGTTTCCGTCAATATGGTTTTGCACTCGCAGCATTTTGGTTACATGATGCAGCCACCAGTGCGAAGTTATCTAGGGGCAAAGGGTCTTTGACCCGCTCTAAAAAAGTCAGCCATTTGGTGCGCCTTTTTTGGAGCAGAGCAGACAGCCCAGGGAAAGGGAGTGAAGCAGCGAGCCATAAGCTCACTGCACCGCCTCTGCTGTCCCCCCCCCCATTTTGATTAAAAGACAAACAAAAAAACCCTTTCTTTACCAGTGAGGAGCTGATGCTCCCAGCACCCCTCCAGCTGCTGGCAGGCTGCCACCAGCGTGGCGGCGGCAGCGGCTCAAGGAAAAGCCGACATGGCGCCCCTCACGTGTAGAGGGGCGTCTGGGAGCACAAACGTGCCTTGTGCCAGCTGCTGCTGCTGGTGCGACATATAACCGATGTCATCAAGAGGGGACCTCCAGGATATTATTCTACCCTTGACCTACTTGTGTCATGCTCTGTGTCCTAGACAGTGCAAACTGTGAGATTGTTCTTGCCCAGTCATGTGATGTGATTCCTTTTACTATTGAAGGAACCTGACCCTCAACTTTTATGGCTCTTTGGAGATTTTCTCTGGCTCCTGCTTCTTGTTTCCTTTGTAGCTGGTTGGAGATGTGATGTAGGCTGGAGTAGCCATGTAGAGGATTGTTTCAGACCCTTCCACACCAGGCATTTTGTCGGGGATAGCCCCCGGCTGGTCCCTGTGAGTCCAAATGATGTACAGGACACCTGGGGACGGGGGGGGGGGGGGGACGGGACAGGATTTTCCAGGGATAACAGAAACCTGAAAAATCCTGAATCTTCTGTGGTCCCGGGAAGTTCCCAGGATAACGGAAGATGTGACCGCCCGTCCCCGGTGATGGCGCGCATATGTGCGAGTAAGCACAGCAGTGAAATGGGCACAGAGCTGCACTGTGCGGCTCCGTGCCCATCAGGGAAGGGGGTGGCACCAGTTTTGCCACCCCCAGGAGGGCAGTGAGGGGGCTGGGGGGCCATGCACATGAGGGTTTTTTTTAAAAAAAAACACGTACATTTTGCAGAGGAGCGCCCCTGTGCTCCTCCTGGGTAATAGGGAAAAAATGGCGGCTGCGACATGTGACGGCCCGGGAGGAACCTGGGCCATCGCACAATTACATGTGCATTAGGGCGACGAACCTGGAAGCAGGCACTTCCGGGTTAGCCACCCCTTCAGCCCTCTACACCCTTCTGGTGTAGAAAGGGCTTCAGTGTAATTTCAGATGAACCAGTCCTGTATTATAACATGATGTACACTTGATGTGTAGAAACGAGTTACCAAGGGAAGAGACCTTGCCCTTAGCACCTTGCTTAAAACCATGAGACATGGACTAGTTAGAAATACTTGTCTGCCTTTCTTTTGAATGCCTGAACCCATAGACAAGGAGTGAGCACCATGTGGCCCTCCAGATGTTTTGGCCTACAATTCTTATCATCCATCACCATGGGCTATGCTGGCTAGGGCTGGTGGTAGTTATAGGTCAAAACATCTGGAGGACCACAAGTTGCCCACCCCAGCCATAGACGTTAAAGTCTTCCATTAATAAAAACTTCTCTTGTATAAGTTCTACTCTGGGTTTATCAAGAACATCCTTCCCCAGCCTGGTGTCCTCCAAACGTGTTGGACTACAACTTCCAATATGGCTGATGGCCTTGTTAGTTGGGGATGATGGAAGTTGTAGTCCAACACATCTGGAGGGCATCTGTTTGGAGGAGGCTGTTTAGAACCTGTCCTTATTCTTTTGTATAGCTTGATCATAAACTATTGGACGCACTTGCAGTCTCCCCCAAGCCAAGGCAGGCCAATATGGGAGACAGTATTCAGTGACCCTAATAACCATGGAGAGCCCTATAGAAAAAGCAGCTCAAGAATGGCTGGTGATGAGTTAGTCTCTGGTGGTCCAGGCACTGAGATTTTTTTGCCCTCTTCTCTTTAATCATATGCATACTTATTCAACTGACTTCAGTTGCTCTTGGTCCCTCGTATGCATGCATGGGATTTTAGCCTGTTTCCAGTTTCCAATAAATAACTCCCCCCCCCCCCCCGGCTAATCCCAGCTATTTGAAAACAATACTACATACTTGTGGTTCACAAGTTCAAGTTTACACAGCAAAAGGTCTTGTGGCACCATAAAACCAATGGATTTATTCTGGCATAAGCTTTCATGAGGCTGCCCATTTCATCAGATGCCTGAATATGTTTGTTGTGCTTTAAGGTGTCACAAGACTCTTTGTTGTTTTTGCTGCAACAGATGAACATGGCTGCCCCTCTGGAAGTTCAGAATTGAATTAGGGGCGTGGGAGGAATCTGTTTTGGGCTGGAGCTCAACAGGCTTTAACTGGATTGGGGCCCCCTGACTCTGAACTGACATCCATCAGCTGGCCCTGACTCGGCCCACACCGAATCTGGCCAGCCAGCAAAGTTTCAGTTGTGCAGCAGCGACACTCCCCTCTCATCCTCCCACCAGCGTGCAACTGTCTGACATGCGGAGTGGGGGTGTGGGGGGGGGCTGTTCAGGCTAGGGGCTGATGGTAGCAGTGAGATAGAGGTGGCTGTGCAGTTGGAGGTTTAAACCCTCTATAAACCCCACCATAAATCCCATTCCTGCAAATTACAGTTGTAATTGCAGCTGTAGTTCGAGCATCTTGGTAAAGTGATCTGATAAATGTATGAAATGGTTTAATGTCTGCTCTGTTGGTGAAAGGAGAAGTAGGCGGTTCTGATTTTTCTCGAATCCATTGCTACAGAGCTCTTTGTCATTTCTGTTCTTCTTTCTGCTTGCTGCTCAAATCCAGCCGTTCAGGAGGTTCACAAAGTTAGCCGACAATGAAGTTGTGAACTAGAATGATAAGCACCACAGGACAGAGAACAGAGTGCCTCTTTAGAGTATAGCCACAAATTATATTTTCCCTGTGATAAAGTCATGCATTTATTTTTGTTATTTCCTAAAATGGTTACTCCGTCCTTCAATGGGCAGTCGGCATTCTCAGAGTAATTTACAACAGACTTGTGCCAAGTCAGATCATTGGTTCATCTGGCTCAGTATTGCCACCTTCCTTCCCCAACCAGCTGCCCTCCAGATGTTTGGGACTACAACTTTCATCAGCTCTAGCCAGCATGGCCTTTGGATAGGGATGACAGATGCTGCCATCCAAACATCTGGAGGGCAGCCAGTTAGGAAGCCTGGTCTACACTGGAGCCTACACAGGCCACAGATCTCCAGGGTTTCAGACATGAGTCTTTTCTAGGCTGACTTGGAGAAGTCAGCTGGAGATCTGCCACTGAGCCATGGCCCATATAAAATATTGCAATTAGTAAGAGAAAAGAACTTTCAGCCATGAACCTGCTAGCACACACAAGTGAGTCAACATTATTAATGGTGCTTTTTCCAGCCTTTTCTATGACACCCAGAGCATTGGTTCAAATACAGAGTCCTGGAGTTCATTGCACTTGCAACAAATAGTTGTGGATGTGGTCAAGGTACGGCCATTACACCTAAGGGTGAAATCTCATCCCATCTCATAGATGTACGTGTGATTGCACAAGGTGAAAGGCTTGCCAGTTCAACTTCTGATGCTAGAGGAAAGTAAGGATCTGCTGCCATAGACAGAGGCTGAATGTGATGGTGCTATGCATTTTCCCTTTTGGGCAGCATGAATAAATGCATGAATAAACAGGCAGGCTGGGAGGGGCATCTTCAGGAAGCCTAGGAGCCATTTTTGTCCCCTACTGTATGAGCCACAGTCCTAGTGTCACAGCTGCTGCCCCATGGAACTGTGGGGTCAGCAACAGCATGGTGTGTGTGTGTGTGTGTTTGCCTCTGATTGTCAGAGGGAAAACACTACTCAGCTCTACTGTTGCCAAATTTCGTTTGAAACTTAACGAAATTTGACAATTGTAGAATTCTGTTGTGGCTGGTAATTTTTTTTGGCTCCCACCACAAATTTTGATAATGCAGCAGTGGCAGAGGGGTGGGGGGATGTCTGCTTTAGAACACTTCATTCAACTAATTACTGCTCTATCTACTCCTCAATTAAAGCAGATTTCACTTAATGAAACTCACATATTTGACCAACTTGCATTCTTCTTTATTTAAAGGTGCAAGTACTAGCTCAAATAATTTAGCATACTAAGGGACATTAAAAACCCCAACAGTCCCTGGGGATGCCTTTGAGTGAGCAATGGAACATATAACCTGGGCTTCCAATGGTGGTAACAATTTCATCCTTTGCAGCAGCACATTTTCGGCTGTCATTGTAATGGGAATGATTTTGTGGTAGCTGTGGATGCATGAATAGGTGGCTTGGGCCACATGTTGTGTTGGCCAAAATAATTCCTCCCTGGGGCACAATGCACAAGAAGACTTCGATTGTCTGACATGACCTGAAGAGTATGTGAATCTGCAGAGGACTGATGTGTAGATAAGAGCTCTCCTGCTTCTCCCCATCATCCTGTTCATTTTGTTGAGGGCTTCTGCAGGAGATGTTTCCGGTGGATCTTGCCCATTTATTCTTTTTATTTTATTTTGCTTTCCTTTGACAGCTCTAAGAACCACTCTTTAGCCTGGCCTATTGTCTGGCGGCAAACCCAAGGGCTGGTCTTCAACACTGTTCAAACAGAGCTTCTAGTCTCAGAAAGCTCCCATTTAGGTCTTCCACATTATAGGAATGGGTTTCATTCAAGCAGGGATACTTCTGACAGATAAAATAGTGGTGGTGAACAGCAGTAGCAGTAGCAACAGCAACCAGGCAAATGGTTTTGAAAATGCACTGTACTTCTTTTCAAAATAATCCATAATCTAGAATACCAGTCTTGTTGGGTAATATTAACCAGATGAGAAGTTTGATTATATAGCCTGATATTCTGCAAAGATTATGGCTGATTCATTACTTCATGTTTCCCAACCGAACAAACTAGCTAAAACATTCAGTGATAACATGTTTATGTTAAACAGATCTCCTAGACTGGGAGAGACCTGCTTTCTGGTAATGTAGGTACAATGATATATGGTAGCTATGTCACTCGACAATTACAGCTTCTGTTGATGTGTGAGCTATTTAAATGGTGAGGCTTCCTGTGACTCATTGTCATTCCCCACACCCTAGCCCTAGTCAAACTCAGCCCCATGGGAACAGGGCCATTTTTACATCAATTTTGCATCTAAGCAAGCTGCCACTCAGAATGTGGGGCAAGAATAGACATGGCCATATAACATGGCCCCTGATTCATGTGCCTCCTCATAGCAATACTCATTCAAGGATCCAGCTTTTTCTGATTCTCTTTTTATTGTGGTGTCTGGCAGCACCATTGTCCTATCTGTTGAATTCTCTCCAGCAGTATAGTGAATTCAGTACTCACAGGGGTTGAACAATGGGAGTTTTTAAATGACATCTTCTGCCACCCCCTCAGAGTCTCCACTTCCCTCTGAGCTTAGCAGCAATCCTCACAGTCACTGAGGGGAAATAGATTTTACCAGCAACAATAGATGTGAGCTATCCCTATTGCAATGAGAACTATTTTGGGGTGGCTTGGTCACAAATGGGAATTTAAGACCCATTAACTTTATAAAAGACATATAACACATGCAGAAAATATGTAAGTTATTAGGGTGACCATATGGAATGGAGGACAGGGCTCCTGTATCTTTAACAGTTGTTTAGAAAAGGGAATTTCAGAAGATGTCATTTGTATGCATGCAACACCTGGTGAAATTCCCTTTCATCACAACAGTTAAAGCTGCAGGAGCCCTATACTAGAGTGACCAGATACAAAAGACAGCAGGGCTCCTGCAGCTTTAACTGTTGTGATGGAGAGGGAATTTCACCAGGTGCTGCATGAATACAAGTGACACCTGCTGAAATTCCCTTTTCTATTCAACTGTTAAAGGTACAGGAACCCTGTTCCCCTTTCCATATGGTCACCCTAAGGTTAATTAACAAAGGGTCCTGAATTTTTGGACTCCCCTTAGAGGCATGGTTATGGCAGCTGTCATGAGGAGCATTTGTACTTCTAAATTTACTGGTATGGCACTGGTCCATTCAATTATCCATGGTCAAACCAATTCTCTAGATATTCAAAGTTGAGCAAGGCGTGTGATCAACCTTGAAGAGCTGAGGGGGGAGAAGACCAGGACTCTTGTCATCGTAATGAGCAAGAAGGCCCAAATGTAGCAGGACTGAATTGCCATATTTTGAAGTTATACACATTCCCATCTAAAATGTGTGTGTATGTCGGGGTGGGTGGGGGGTGGAATAAGGCTGTTAAATCCATAGTCTAAAATTTACATCACTGCACATCATTAGCTCAGGGAAGGAACTATTGGATTTGCAGACATGTTGAAAGCGGGGGGCTGGAAGGTTTCCGATTTCAGCGGTGGCGGTGAACCTGGTCCAGGTTTCAGTCAGAACCAGTCAGAACTCTAAAGGAGCTATCCAAAGTACGAGGCCCAGAGCAGAGTCACCATCCCACTGACACTGGAGCTACTGACCTCCACTGGACACATTCAGTTTAATAAGGTCATGTAAGTAGTCACTGAAGAATGTAGCAGGCATCCCTCATGAGATCATGATGTCTTCTTCATTTCAGAACCGAAAGAGAGTTTCCGTATTCAGACACAGGCTGTGCCCAGGTCACTTGGGTGGGTGTGGTTTTCCACTGGCTAACAATAACTTCCTGTCCCAGGCAGCAATGCCTATGTACTCAGTGGTCAGGCTGGGTTTAGTTACATTCTTCTTGTTTGTCAACCACCTCCTTTCAAGGTCTGTCCATCCTGCACGTTGCAGCTGTCTTTTTGTTTAGTAATAAATTATACCGGTAGTCATTTGAAAACATCCTCTTGATAAACTGCAACCACTTACTTCCCATATGAATGGAAAGAAAAGGCAGGGGAAGATAAACAACTGGATTTTTAAATTTTGCTGGCCTGTTTTGGTGCCTTTACATTTTATTGTTTTATTAAGCAAGAAAGATAACTTTATTGTAGGGAACCCGAAGCTTCTTTCTTCTAACTAGCACATCCATTGGAGTCTGAGAAAGTGCATTTTTCCAGTACTGCAACAAGGATCATACTGGAAAAATTCAATTACTCCGCTTTATCCCCCTATCCTTTGTCTAGCATATTTATTGAAACAGCAGGTGCTAATGGAAGATGGTCACATCACCACTATAGGTACTTATCAGATATGCTCATGAAATAATGGGTAATGCGACAACACTTAGGCCAAGGTCTAGGTGCTACCGTATGCTCTCCAATGCCAAAATGGGGGAGGGACACATGTGGCCTCCCTGATGTTGTTGGACTTCAACTCCCATCAGCCCCAACTAGAATGGCCAATGTTATGGGATGATGAGATTTGTAGTCCAACAATGATTCTTTATCCATGGCTTAGACCGCTGCCAATGTATATTTAGGGCAGCCTTCCTTACCTTGGCACCCTCGAGATTTGTTGAACTGCAACTCCCATCATTCTCAGCTAGCATAGCTATTTGCAATCCAACATATTTGGATGGCACCAGGCTAGATTTTACTGTTTGCTTATCCAAAAAGATGTCTGGTAGAGCAGAAATGCTTACGATAATTGTGAAGAGTCTTCCATTGATTACTTTATTAGGCAGGTCCTAGGGAACATGTTTGCTGGACAATTTCACAGAGATATTATTAATCAATTGACCTTTCAATGAGATAAATTCTGACACATTTTTAGACCATTTTGAAAAATTGCTTTAAAATAAATTCTACAGTTCCAAAATTCTATGAAATGCTCATAATGTTATGCTATTAAGCATACATAGTGCTTGCAAAGAACTTTGCTTTCATGCTTCAAGATGGCAGTTGTGTATAAGGGCAACAATTTTACAACGGAAATGCTGAGGTGGAAATTGGGAGCTTTTTTTGGGATGTGGAATCAGGGCTGAGTCTGTTAAGGGTGACCATATGGGAAGGAGGACAAGGATCCTGGATCTTTAACAGTGGTATAGAAAAGGGAATTTCAGAAGGCGTCATTTATATGCATGCAGCACCTAGTGAAATTCCCTCTCCATCACAACAGTTAAAGCTGCAGGAGCCCTGCTCCCAAGATGCAAAAGAGGGCAGGGCTCCTGCAGCTTTAACAGTTGTGATGAAAGCAAATTTCACCAGGTGTTGCAGGAATACAAATGGCACCTGCTGAAATTCCCTTTTCTATATAACTGTTAGATACAGGAGCCCTGTCCTCCTTTCCAAATGGTCACCCTAGAGAAGTACAATGTTAACTTTTACGAAGCACTTGCTTGTCAAACAAAGTGGTCGCATGTCTGTTTTTACAGAGGATAGTCCTCTGTTTGAGTGCTGCCAGAGGACTGCACTCTGTTTGAAGGTGCCCTCCATTTGAAGGGTTGTCCAGTCCAAGTCTGGTTTCAAGATAAAGAACCATAAGAAAGGGGGCAGGGAGCCTGAAGATGCCCATCAACAGTTAGCAGACGGGACAGCAGACTGAACAAGCAGGCACACAGGTCACCTGGTCAGTGTACCCCACTATGAAATTGTACTTTTATTACAATCACGATTTCTAAATTT
The DNA here is from genome assembly GCA_029215795.1 of Anniella stebbinsi. Taxonomy (NCBI): domain Eukaryota; kingdom Metazoa; phylum Chordata; class Lepidosauria; order Squamata; family Anniellidae; genus Anniella; species Anniella stebbinsi. Next base: position 83,989,213 of record JARDYH010000005.1, on the reverse strand, counting down.
GCATTTATACATGCAAATTAGCATATGCATATTTTATGCAAATCTGTGTCCTGTTTTTGGTAATGCATTTTATCTTTTTTGGAGATGCATAAGTGGCCACTCAATATTGCATGATAGAGGGAGGGTGGTAATAATAATAATAATAATAATGTGTTTAAAGTTGGAATTTTTAACTGCTGGTTGAATCCCGGTCACTAACATGGTCTCTGTCATTCTCACAGCCTGTCATCTCTCATTTAACTTTGTGCTTACATTGCCTCTTGGCTTTTTGGCTGCTTCAGGCCTAAAGAACCAGGGAGGTGTTATTGGTGTTGAAAGGAGTTGCTCAAGCATGCTTTTAGCTAGTGAAAACATGGAATTATATCACTTATGGTTGACATTTCAGGGTTTTCAATTCCTTTGTTTTCTTCAACATGTGTAATATTTAGAATAGCTTATGAGAGGCATTGTTGCCATGATATTGTTTTGGTTTCATGAACCTACACTGTGCAAACATCTTTCTGAAAGGACAGAGGGGAGTATTTATTTATATTTCATTTATCTGAGAGATTCTTCCCCCCCACCCCATCCTTCAAAAGAATCCCAAGGTGGTTTACAAAAATGTAACATTGTCATAAGCAAACTGGGGGGAGATAATAAGCGAGATACCGCAGCGCTCAGTCCTGGGCCCAGTGCTCTTCAACATTTTTATTAATGATTTGGACAAGGAGGTGCAGGGAATGCTTATCAAATTTACAGATGACACAAAATTGGGTGGGATAGCTAATACTCTGGAAGACAGAAACAAACTTCAAAGTGATCTTGATAGGCTGGATTACTGGGCTGAAAACAACAGAATGAAATTTAATAGGGATAAATGCCAAGTTCTACACCTAGGAAAAAGAAACCAAATGCACTGTTACAAGATGGGGGATACTTGGCTCAGCAATATTCCAAGCAAGAGGGATCTTGGAATTGTTGTAGATTGCAAGCTGAATAAGAGCCAACAGTGTGATGTGGCTGCAAAAAACCCAAATGCTATTTTTGAATGCATTAATAGAAGTATAGCTTCCAAATCTTGTGAGATACTGGTTCCCCTCTATTCACACTAGTTAGACCTCATCTTGAGTACTGTGTCCGGTTCTGAACACCACACTTCAAGAAGGATCCAGACAAGCTGGAGCATGTTCAGAGGAGGGCAACGGGGATGATCAGGGATCTGGAAACAAAACCCTATGAGGAGAGACTGAAAGAACTGGGCATGTTTAACGTGAAGATGAGAAGATTGAGCGGAAACATGATCTCACTCTTCAAGTACTTGAAAGGTTGTCACACAGAGGAGGGCCAGGATTTCTTCTCCATCATCCCAGAGTGCAGGACATGGAATAATGGGCTCAAGTTACAGGAAGCCAGATTCTGGCTGGACATCAGGAAAAACTTCCTGACTGTTAGAGCAGTATGACAATGGAACCAATTACCTAGGAAAGTCGTGGGCTCTCCCACCCTTGAGGCCTTCAAGAGGCAGCTGGACAACCATCAGGCATGCTTTAAGGTTGATTCCTGCATTGACTCGATGGCCCCTTTCAACTCTACTATTCTATGAAATTAAAAACATTCAAACAGAACTATTAGCATATAATAATGTTATGAACAATATAAAAGAACAGTATAAAAGTGTTCAGAAGAAATAAAACAAGCAAAATTCAAGCAAATTGCAGAGGATCTCAAAGCCTGGGGAAATAAGATTTTTGCCTGGCACCAAAATCACATCAAGGTAGAAGTCAGATTGCTAAGTAAGGGTACCACCACCAAGTAGGCCTGTTCCCCGTAGTCACCTGCTTTGGCTTATTGTGATGTCCGAACTGAGGAGGCGGGTATTGTGTGAGGGTTAAACAACCCTGTTCTAGGGTTATGCAAGCGTTATTTAACCTTCACGCAACCCCCACTGCCTGGGTTTGGATGACACAACAAGCTGCAGCCACAGCTTGAATATTCAAAACCCAACCAGCATGCATCAGAACCCACCATGGCTTAAACAAACAACAGTGAGCAGCAGTGATCATGTGATCCAGGTCAGTGTTCCCACAATAAATAACAGTTAAATGTTAAGCTTTGAAAATACTAAATGTCCCAAGCTCTTTAATTTTTCCTCACATTTCACGTCGTTTCCATTGCTAAACCCATTGCCTTTGGAAAATAGCGCTGGGTAGAACACAGTGATCTTAGCCATCTGGCCTGGGAAGCTGGATGCTTTTTATGTCCTCTGCAGTGTTTTGGCCTTTCTGATTTGGTTTCCTATTTTTGGAAAGAGGAAAATAAAATAACCAAGATATTTTCCCCTCCTCCACAATAGGACCTACCTCCCACCCTTCATATTTCTGTTACTTCGTATGTGCAAGAATAGCACCTCGGTGGTTTAAGGAGAGGATGTACCACTGTGGATTCCCACAGTTTATGAGACAGGAAGATCTTGATGACTCATAAACACTAACAGATCCTATGTATGTGTCTCTCGTTATTGTTTATTATCCTTAATTCCATGGTTTTCCTCCTTTGAGCATGTTTGTGTATTTTAGACCATGCCTTCATTTTGTCAGGACAACGTTGTGTGTGGTTCCCACACATGAAAAATGTTGTTGACTGCCTTAAGGCTGTTCCCTGTTCACTTTCATTAAATAATTTAAAAAAGGCTCTCAGTGGAAATGATGGAGGTTTCCGACTACACCACCACATCCTGACCTACTGAATGTGGGTCGCTTTTCATCACATGCATGACAGCAGCTAAATTACCCCCACTCCGACTAGAGCTAGGTCGACAGCTAGCAGTGTGATGCTAACATGTTTCATCTGAGGATCTAATTTCCCTAGGCACTATCTCAAAGTAGGTCTTTCAAGACAACCTTTTATTGAATAAGAAATAATAAGCACTATAAATAATAAACAAAAAAAGATGTCAGTATTGGGGCTGGAGAGGCAAGACTCATAAGATCTACTTTACAACATGTATACGTAGTACATAGGTCTGCTGAGGGCAGATGGTGACAGACATGGGTCTTGAATGTGGATCATAGCCAAAACAACAATAAAGTGGCAGGTGTGGACAGGGCAATTGCCAGTGGAGGATCGGCAAGAGGATGGGTGCAGGACCCAAGGGGGAGAGGGAGGATACACTTTACTGCTAGCATGGCCATTAATGAATTGCCCCCCCTGCAAGGAAATGCATCACCAAGAAAGAGGACCAAAGAGGGCAGCAATTTGCGTAAAATTTGCACATGCAAATTAATACGTAGAGATGCAAATCAAGAAATTGTTATTATTATGTAAATAGAAATACAGTACATCATTTCACTATAGTGTGGAAGATTGACCTTGCTCCGCCTGCTGTCCAGGTGCTGTTGATGGGCAACTTCAAGCTCTTCCTTTGGATGGTTCTTTATCTTTATTCCGGCCTTGGACTGGACAGTCCTTCTAACAGAGGATGTCTTCAAAATAGAGCTCAATTCTCTGGCAGCCCTTCAAATAACTGTCCCCTGTAAAAGGGGACACACAGCCACCCTATACCATAGAGCCAGATCCTCCCAGCCTAGGCTATAACTCCCTTGACCATGAGGGAAAAAATTGAGGGTAAATTCATGTTTGAGGATGCAATTGCAAACTGCCCATGACTGTGGCAGAAGCTGGAAATGTTTTTTTTAAAAAAGCTGCAAGCATTCTGTTATGAGGCAAGGATTGTTAAGCTGCCTATCTGTTTTGTCTATTGAGTACGCAAGAGAAAAGGACTTTGTGGAGGTCATTCATGATTGCACAATGAAAGAGCGCAGGAAAAATAAAGCTTTAAAGTGAATTGGTCTATTTATAAAACGTTTGCAGCCACGTTAGCCCATTAGGATAAAAACACACAAAAATCAAAGCATTGACAGGAGAATGCTTTTGTTAGAAGTCAGAACCAAACAAACGTTACAAAATAGTCAGCAAGCTTTGTAGGACTCTTCTTCATGCTGGATATTATATTGAATATCTGAAGGAGCACCTCTCTCAGTATGAAACTACCCATTCATTACAGTCGTCCTCATCTGAGGGAGGTTTGGAGCCTGGCAACAAGGGAGATCCTTCTTGGTGGTGACCCCAATTGTGGAACACTCTCCTCACTGAGGTCTGCCTGGCACCAACATTGCCATATTTTTGGCTCCAGGTTATGACTTGTCTCTACTGCCAAGCATTTGACAGCATATGATAAGGGCTTTAACCGGTCCCTGGGATATTTATTGTCGAGTGTTTATTTATTTTATTTACAATATTTATATACTACTCCCCATTCAGAATTTTGGAGTGGTGGACAAATAAAATGAGAATAAAACCAGAATAAAAACACATTAAAAGTACATTTTTAAGAGAAACAAGGTGCAAAATAAACCACAGCTGGTCATTAAGGGAAGGAGTGTTTAAAATGGTTTTTATGTAAATGGTTCTTATATTATGTTTTATATTCTATTTTTAAAGTTTTAATCTTTGGTAAACTGCCCAGAGAGCTTTGGCTATTGGACAAAATCATCATCATCATCATCATCATCATCATCATCATCATCATCATCAAAAGGGGGATGTTTGGGGGTATGTTGGAAAAGGTCCAGTGTGGTCTGCATTGTGATTTCAGAAATGTAGAAAATGGCAAGATTTCTTTTCATGCGTACTGAGATTATAGGTGTAAGATGGGCCCATCGTGTATGTCTGTGTGTTGTGTGTGAATGGGCGAGGTGTGTGTGTTAAAAGTTTGTACTGCCCTTCCCAAATGATTCCGGGGACTGAATCTTTCCCCTGATGGCCATCTTTCCCCCTGCCATCCTTCCCTCCCCCCCCCGCCATTCAGCCCCCACTGTGATCCAATGGCCTAGTAGGAGAGGTATTATGAAGGGGAAAGGATTGGGCAGAGGGAGGCTTCATTACCTCCGTCACCCATTTCTCTTCTGGAAATCCTCTCCCATCCCACTACTTTATTTCTATTTGCATGTGAGTTACCCAGTTCAGAGATGGGCCTGCTGCCCTCATAGAACATACATGATTCTGCCTGCACTTTGTAACAACATTCCACTATGAACTTACCGGAGATTTACTTGCGATTGGAGCAGTACTACTAGGGTAGTACTGGAAAGGAGGACGGGGCTCCTGTATCTTTAACAGTTGTATGGAAAAGGGAATTTCAGCAGGTGTCATTTGTATGCATGTAGCACCTGGTGAAATTCCCCTTTCATCACATCAATCAAAGGTGCAGGAGCCCTGCCCTCTTTTGTATCTGGTCACTCTAGTATAGCTCCTGCAGCTTTAATTGTTGTGATGAAGAGGGGATGTCATCAGGTGCTGCATGCATACAAATGACACCTGCTGAAATTCCCTTTTTCTATACAACTGTTAAAGAGACAGGAGCCCTGCCCTCCTTTTCATATGGTCACCCTAACAGTATGTTACGTGATAGTCCTTCTTACTTTCAAAGTGGTGTCCCTGACAATGCAAAACGCACATCTATTACTTGGTTGATCTTTCCCCCAGCGAATTCTTCTGTTGAGGGGAAATTGCATTTTCTCAGCACTTGAAACAGCAATAGTTTATTATGAGAAATGGCTGTCTCTCCAGCTTTGCCTCCAGCTAGCATGCCTGTTGTTAAGTGCTACAAGAAATGTGGCTGCGTGAGTGTCAAAGGCACCTTGTAGTACTGGATAGCATCAAACAGATATAATGCACAAGGCATGCAACTGCATATAACGTAAAACTTCAAAACTGGGGTAAGCGAATACATTTTATCAACTATATCAGTTTATATATACTATATATACAGTAGGCTGACCAGATAAAATCCAGGTCAGGGCTCATGTAACTTTAACAGTTGTAGAGAAAAGGGAATTTCAGCCAGTGTCATTTGTATGCAATTAGTTCCTGATGATATTCCCTCTTCATCACAACAGTTAAAGGTGCAGGCACTATACTAGAGTGACCCTATACAAAAGAAGGCAAGGCCCCTGCAACTTTACCTGTTGTGATGAAGAGGGAGTTTCACCAGGAACGAATTGCATACAAATGACACTGGCTGAAATTCCCTTTTCTCTACAACTGTTAAAGGTACATGAGCCCTGACCTGGATTTTATCTGGTCAGCCTAAATACAGTATCATTGCTAAGACAAGAAATAACGTTGACTGTGAACTAGTGAAACGTACTTATACAGTTTGTATTAATAAGCTACATGGCTGAATAAAGAGTGTTTAGACAAAAAGTCAATGATAAGACCAAATGTTAAGTGGAGATATTTTTTAGCAAGAACAAATTGTTTTTACAGTGCTATCTGGCCATGCTAGGCAGGGCTCCTGCAGCTTTAATTGTTATGATGAAGAGGGAATTTCACCAGGTGCTGCATACGTACAAATGACAACTGCTGAAATTCCCTTTTCAATGCGACTGTTAATGATACAGAAGCCCAGTCCTCCATTTCATATGGTCACCCTAGTTTTAGGATGTTGCTGTTCTCTTTCCCCAGACTGCCAACATTTCAGGGATTTATTAGCTATGAAAAAGAGGTTTTCCTGTGGCATGTTAAAGTATTAATATTGCCATTAATGTGAGGCTCACCTTGATGTGCAAATCAAGGCCTGTCACTGTGCTATGGGTATTACAGGCAACCCTGTGCTGTTGGTTTTGCTGTTGGTAGTCATGCATTAGCCTCATTTGCACAAAAAATCCTTGGAATTAGTGCGCCCCTGCTGTGGTGCTGGGTGAGAAGACTTGTACAACAGCCTTATGATGCAGTCACACCCCCAGGCTGGCCGGCCTGCAAGAGGGGCGTGTCAGTGTTGGGTCATCCCCCATGCCACACTGCCCCCCGTTTACAAGGACCTTGGGGCTGTCTATACACCCTATATACACCCTATTTACCCCTTGGCGCTGCATGGGGTACCTGTTCACGGCTTATTTGGGTCGCCTTTACTTCGTTCTGATGTCATTTTGTACACACAAGCGGGGCGCAGATCAGACATGTATGCAACTTATAGCCTCCGTTAACGCGCATTTCCAAGGTGTCGATTAAACACAACTTTTAATGTTCCTCCGATGTTTGTTCGCATTTTGGTTGTGTAACCTCCATTGACCATTCGGAGTAATGCTAATCGTGGGCGTAGTTTGGTGGGCAGGGCTTGTGATGTCATGAGTGAATGCCTGCCCCTTCTCTGGCTACCCCTCCCAGTTGTGGTCAAGGTGGGAGGGGATTGACCCAATGCTTGCTTTGTCATTTCCTGTCTCCTCCCTCCTACTTTCTCCTTCTTCTTCCCTTGACTGGACTGTTCAGTAATGGCTGACCTTAAGTTACTGGTACTTAAAGTAAAGTTTATTTTAAATCCCCACTGGAATCTTTCTTTCATCGAGACGTGTGGCTACTCACATCGAGCTGGTTTTACAGGAAGCAAGGGGGTTGGAATAACGATGTGCGTTGCTCATTTTGAGTATAATTTGAGGTCCACTAAGGCTTCCTCCCTGCCCTTGCTGGGATCCTGGCTGGAAAAAGGCAAGGAAACTTCTCTTGATGCAGTGCAAGCGAGTTCCTGCCATTGAGCTGTCACCTTGCGTGCTGTTACTCGGGAGTAAGGCACATTGAGCAGATCGGGGGAATAGCTCCACGGGAAGCGTGGTGCAGGATCGGGGATCGGGCTTTGTATCTACTCCTGTTACCTCCCCCCTCTCCCTTCTGTCATTGCTTTACCGGGAAGTTGTGTGTGCGTGTGTATCGCACCAAAATGACCATTTAGTACTGAGAAACCACTGCAATACCTTTATTATAGAAATGGTTACATGTAGGCACAAGCCCATTGCAAAGCATGGGCGGAGTAATCAGAAACTCACAGCGCAGGTTGGGAAAACACGGGAATGGGCGGAATGCAGCGAACAAAAGGCAAACTACCGCAGTCGCATGGGAAGGAATATCAGTCCACAGACACCATGTTGCAGCCACTGCTCACACGTTGGGGGGGGGGGGTCCCTGCCTGGTCATTGTAATGGCACTGCCAGTTGGCGGAGGAGTACCGGAGGGCGGACACACCAGACTATACGCTCGCGTCTCCTCATTCGATGCTGAAGGATACACAGTGAGCGCACCATACCACGGAGGCGCAGCTGCAACTGACCCTTCTGCCTCTTGAGTACAGCTAAGCAGAATAACAGCAGCCACACTGTGTGGGGAAGAGCGGACAAAGAGACATCAGTGCCAGTCAGGTTTTCCGGGCGAAGTATAAAGTGTTGGTTATTACCTTTAAAGCCCTACATGGTTTGGGTCCAGGGTACCTACGGGATCGCCTTCTCCCGTACAATCCGCCCCGCACACTTAGGTCCTCTGGGAAGAACTTACTCAAGCCAGTCAGAACTAGGCTGGCGGGTGTTACCCAGAGGACCTTCTCTTCCATCGCTCCCAGACTATGGAATGGTCTGTCGGAGGAGGTTAGACAAATTGACAGTCTTCATGAATTTAAGAGAGTCATGAAGACTGTCCTCTTCCGACAGGCCTATCCAGATGAATTTTAAGATGTTTTTAATGTTGTATTTTTCTCTTGTTTTTTAATTTTTTTTTAACTGTTGTGATTTTTATGTTTTATATTGTTGTTGTTCCCCGCCTCGATCCGGAGGGAGAGGCGGGCTACAAATAAATATTATTATTATTATTATTATTATTATTATTATTATTATTATTTTTGGGGGGGCAACGGGCAGCCCTCCCCCACTCCCGTCTGCCCAGTCACCCACCTCTGTGAGGCAGAGACCTGCTGGGATGGCGAGGTTGCCCTCTAGCCCGCTCAGTGATGGGCAGCCCAGAACCGTTGCTAGCTGGCATCTTGGGGTCCGGAGACAGACAGAATAATGGGAAGTTTGTATGGAACTAAGACATAAGTGCAAAATGCAACATTGTAACGGAAAGGCAACACAAACATTTGCCCTTGAAGCAGCACATTTCCAAGACGGCCGAGGTTGCTAGGGCGCAGGAGATAAGGGGCAGCTACCGCAAGCATGGTGGGGTGGGAGTGTACAGTGGCAGATTCTTGGCGGGAGGAATAGGGGGGCGGATGCTCCGCAGGTGGGTTCTCGCCAGGGCCATCCAGTACCTGGAAAAATGATGCTTTTATGGTTTTACAATAGGTCCCAAAGCCAATGCTGCCCTGCTAACAACTGTAATTGTAGGCACACCCAATGTTTAGAAATTGTACCGACATGTGAAGTAATGCGCGATTGTGATTGGACAGACAATGGTGAAAAAGTCAGGTGGGCGGAGTTAATGAATGGCGAAAAAGTTCGGGGGAGGTACCATCAGGAGACAGGATAGTGCTTACATCAATTTTTCCACATTCAACCATACCCCCCTGAACAGACTCTGTAGTGAAACTCGGTATATAAACAATTGTAAAGTGCATTTTATGATGCCCATAATTCGCCTTAACAGTGTTCTTCTACTACTATTAGACATAAATATGAATATAGGAAAAAGCGCATATTATCAGAAACAGGCGCCAAAGAGATGTCGTGTAGACCCCCCCCCCCAATGGTGGCACTGCGTTGGGTATGTGACACAGCCACCAACTTGCATTCACCATGGGGCTTTTCTCCAAAGCTGCAGATTTAAAAAGTTGGGGACTTTCCATGAATTTTTGCTTTGCTGTGAGACCACCGCCATCTTCCCACCGCCTGTCAGTGGTGACTTCCCCTTGACTTCTGGCATGGGGCATTCTGGGGGCAGATTGTGACCACTGATAGGTCGCTGGAAGAACAGAAGGCTGGGCAGAGGGAAGGGGGCGTGTCCAACAAGTCAAATGGGGATTAACTGTCCCCACTCTGCAGCTGCAATGCTGCGGGGTTTTAAAAGAACGTGAGGCCAAAGTGGAGCCATTAAGTCACCCCCCCCTCTTATAAGCCCTTACCTAGGCTTCCTGTAATATTAATAGCGGGAGGTGTATAAATTTCTCAAGTCACAGAGCAAGTTTGTTCTTTTTCTAAAATGTTCCTCTCCAGTCACCAGGGTGCTTGCGTCATAAAGGAGTGATGTTGTTCTAAAGACCCAATCATTTTTTAGAAATATAAATAGCTCTTTTCCTCTTGATAGCAACTGGGCTGCTATTTATTGTCCATTTCCTCTCAGTCAGACAGACAGCTTGGAAGAGTGAAACGTTGCACTTCCCATGGAATGTGCAGGATCTTAATGCTGTCATGTTCCTACAATTGTTTGAGTATGAGTTTCCGTTGGCAGTTTACAAATCACAGCCCCAAACCGGTCTGAAATGGCATTGTAGAGAATGCATACCACAGCTTTGGTGGGATCATTTGTCCAGTTACAAATCATGAGCAGCATGTCTTGACAGAAGGATGGTGTAGAATAGGAGGTGAGCCAACAGTAACCCCTTTCATGGCAGGGGCACAACCCAAATTATGCCCCCACTTTGAAAATAAAACACTTACTATATTTTAATGAATTACATGTTGTATTTTTAAAAGTTGTTTTTAAGGGCTTGTACTGATGATGCATTTTTGGAATTAAGAAAGAATCCTCTCCTTTTGTTATAATTGACTTCATAATTCACCACCACCAATAACTGGAAAACCAGTTTTTCAGGGTTTTCAAGATATCTAGCAATGTTTTGACTAAAGCCCCAAACCTCCCCCAAGGGATGAAATTATGAGACTATAATAGAAGTGGGTGTGCAGGTGTTGCGTGACTGCCACCAGCACCTGTTGACTAGTGCCTGTGATATCACTCTTCTCTCCAAATGCCCACACTGTCTTGCAATTGCTTAAGCATGTTCTTAGGGTTCAATCCTATGGTCCATGGGAGGATGTTCTGGGGGTAGTGCATAGGATACTATGGACCTCACCTTCCATGGGTAGAGAGGGAGGTCTGCCCATGGAGGTCTTCCCTGGATGATGGAAGAATGTTCTACTGCCATGGCTGCTGGCAGTGGAGCTGATAATGAGGGTGTTTCAGAAAAGTATCAGGGTTGGCTGAGGGCCCACAGCATCCTAAGACTTCTTATTTCCGAGGTATGCCCCCACATGGAGCTAGGATCTATGCCAGCCCAAGAGCTGGTGCAGTAAATTACTTCTTATTTGTGTTTTCCTTAAAAGAGGTTAGGTTCTTCATCTAGTACAAAAGTGAGGCCATGTCCGCATAGCTGCATCCTCCTCACTTGCAGTTCTACTGTAAGCTAAGCACTTCCATGGCAACGAGGAAAACTCACTCCAATTGCCTTCCCAGTTCAATATGATAAATTGTACAAGCCCTTTAATAAAGGCAAGTATCTCCCTGCTTTGTAATACCTAGATTCTGCTTTTTTTTTTGCAAAGCTGGAACTGTAAATGAAACTTTCAAAGGCTCCCTCTACAACATTTCGCTTTGACGCCTGGTTCCCCGATTATGCGCATCTCCTGTCAATCGCTTTTACGCCTAATACCTATATACGAGGGGCATTGAAGCACATTACTGGCTGTATGAAACTAGCTTTAAATTTGTTGACATGCATGCAAATATTGCTGAAAGTAATGCGCTTTGTCCCGGGAAACTGCCCAAACAGGTTTTGCACCCTTTATTCTCCCCACCTACCAGAATCTCCCGCCTTTGGTTACCTAGGTTACCTGCCGGGAATGATGTGGTTAACCTGTTCGGCTACCTCTCTCCCCCCCAACTTTGCCCAATTGCCATTTGAACTGAACTGCTCAGGAGTAAATGGGACTGTGCCTCATAAGTTTCCCCCTCCAGCATCCTTTGAAAACTTATTTATAGTCAGGGCTGCCTCTCTCTCCCCCCTGCCGCCCGATTTCCATTTGAACTGAACTGCTCAGGAGTAAATGGGAATGTGCCTCATACACACACGCCAAAACAGACAGGGGGATGCTGCTTCATTCCTTCCCCCTCCTCTTCCCAACGAGCACACACACACATACACAGCTCATGTCAGGAACCAAGCAAGAAGCGAGGGGATGATATTTCTAAGCTGATCCCTAATTATGTGCACATGCGCACATCCTGCCCACCCCCTTTACTTCTCGTGAAACCACCTCCATCTGGTCCCGTGTCTCCATTAATGAAATATTTCATCAGGGTAGTTAAAATAAACATTATTTTCAGTTCACACTGGGTCTCATCTTCCTGGAGCTTCCATCCAGAGAGACGGAGAACAAGGAGAAAGTTGCCAGGAGGAGAAAGGAAATAAATCTAAATGAAAAAGTGGGAGGTTTTCCCAGCGAAGGGACAGTTCTATGCATGACATCAAGACCATCTGATCGTTAATGCGCCTCCTCACAAAATTGTTTACATGGACATAAGGCGCTCTTACTCCCGCGGTAAATTAAAAGTCACTATTTAACGCGCATTCGAAAATGCGAATAATCGGAGAAAAATCGCGCCTGGACCCCTGATTTGCGCTCCACTCTGGTAGAGGTAAATTTGGTAATGTGCCTTGAAAGAGCTTTAAATCGCTCTTGTACAGGCACCCAAACTGACATTTTCTTTGCAAAGCGTCCTGCCTGCCTTGACCTCTCTCTCTCTCTCTCTCTCTCTCACACACACACACACACACACACACACGACCCTAACTATTGTCTTGTTTCACAAGAAGGAAACATTTTATGCAGGCTCTCGATGCCTGCCTTCAGCAGTAGCTGTTACTCTAGACTCCTTTGACTTCAATCTGTGAAGTTTTATGGTCCCTCTCCAGGCCAGGAGGGCTTTGGCAATTCCTTGTGTCATGCAAGAGGTGATTATCATTAGGAAGTAAGGCAAAATGTGAGGGGATTCATCTCCTCTCAAGCCTTTTGGGCTCTTTACAAGTGCGTGACATATATTGGCTTCCACTGCATTGTCTGAGGGGAGGCCATCACCATGGCCCAGCAGGAGGGACAGTGCGCTTCCTTAACTCCCAGGCTTAACTCTGCCTCGCCAGCCCCCCTTCTCAGGCTGCCCCTTCTTTCACTCCCTGCCATGATTCTAGCAGTTGCTCTTTCTGCTATAAATTATTTACAGAGGAAACGCTGAGTCAGGAAGCTGAAGTTGTAGAAAATGTTAGCTGAGCTATGAAAATCAATCCGAGCTAATTGAAAGCTTCCTGCGCTGCAGTTTTGCCCATGGGTTTCATGCGCATGGGTTTGGCTCAGAACCTGACATATTTCGGGAAGGTGGGGCGTGCAAAATGGGTGAAAATCATCAGCAACAGTGGTCCTGTCTGAGGAAGCTTGTCCAAGTCACGTTGGGTGAATGCCCCCATCCAACATAAACAGAGCATGGGGGAAATGCTCACACGCAGTGCAGTCTTGTGCATGTCTACTCAGATGTCTAATTGATCTCGGTGAACTTACTCCCAGATTAGTGTGTACAGGATTGCAGCCTTACTGAAAGAGTTACAAAGGAATGATGCTTTTAGTTTTGGGTGGGTTGGGTCCAGAGTTAGTCATATGTGGAATAAAGGCACTGAAATGAATGGGATGTAAGTTACTGTATATCATGACAAACTTAAGTCCCATTGATTCCAATGGGTCTGCTCCAGATATGATTATTCAAGAGTGTGTGTTTATATTTTCATTATGACACAATGAGTATGCATATACACTTGCAGTGCTTAAATATATATAAGCAAGATCACTCATCCTAGAAGCAACTAAATGAAACAGCAGTTTTGATTAAATCTGAATGCAGATGTGGCCAGACATGGTAACTTTTTGAGGTCTAAGGTAAATAAATCTTTACCAAAGAGAACTTTACAAGGCCAATCTTAAAAGAAGGTTCCTGCTTCTATTGATACCAGCTCCAGCTTATGCCACAGCTGTTGACATTGGCAGAAAGAGTTCAAGAAGGAGGTAACAGACAGAATTGATCTTGTTTTTGTGGATATGGGCCTGGTACCTTCTGCGTGCACATGGTGGCTGCATTTTGTCCTGGATGAAATTAGTGCTTTTAAAAACATCCTGGTTCTTTTGTAAGACGAAATATTCCCATTAGTTTTTCAAAGAAAAGAACTTAAGAACATAAAAAGAGCCCTGCTGGATCAGACCAAGGGTCCCTCTAGTCCAGCACTCTGTTCACACAGTGGCCAACCAGCTGTCGACCAGGAATCCACAAGCAGGACATGGTGCAACAGCACCCTCACACCCATGTTCCCCAGCAACAGGTGTATACAGGCTTACAGCCTCTGATACTGTAGGTTGCACTTAGCCATCAGGACTAGTAGCCATTGATAGATGAACTTCCATCGTGTCATTTTAATATGATGGGGGGAAAGCAATAACACGTATATTTCTTCACTATTTTACTAACATCTCAGTCTTGTGAGGATGCTTATGGGCTTCCTTTTTATGCTCAGTGACAGATTATTATTTTTAAATAAAGGTTTAAACTTGGTTGAAACATTATTACCCTGAAAAAAAAACACCCATCTTGTAAAATCAGCAAGATTCACTTGGCAATAGTCCAACAGGGGAATGTTTACATATTTTAAAAGCCTAAAAACATACATTAAAATGATATAACTTCATCAAGATGTTGGTTTAACATGTTTTATAGTGCAATTGTATACATGTCTGCTCAGATGCGCGTCCCATTTCAGTTCATTGGGGTTTACTCCCTGGTGAGTGGGATTGCAGCCCTAGCAGACTATGCATAAGTAGAAAAAGGGTTCTTTTATATCATGCTAGCTTCGGTTAAGTACTTGATGAATCAGGAAATCTGATTTGAATTTATTTGTTTTAATTTCTGAAACAAATAATTAACTGTATCTTCAAAGTTTGTCCTGAGCAAATTCAAATTAAAAGTAGCAGCTGATGACTTTCTAAAATTTTAAATATTTACATCAAAAGTTAGATTAGGTGTTCCAAATTCTGGTTTGAAATTTGAGCTTCTACAGGATTTGGGTTTGATCCAGATTTAAACAGATGTAAAATAGACGAAATCAAAGGGACAGAAGTTAGTCATGATTAACCTAAATCCTACTCATTTCAATGGGGCTACTCTAAGCATGACTAAATATGGATACAACCTTTCATATTTATTTATTTGCTACATTTATATCCCACTTTTCCGCCAAGGAGGCATACATGATCCTCCTTCTCTCCATTTTATCCTCACAACAACCCTGTGAGGTAGGTTAGGCTGAGAGTCAGTGCCTGGCCCAAAGTCACCCAGTGAGCTTCACGGCTGAGTGGGGACCAGGACCCTAGCCTACCAAGTCCCTGTCCAACAGTCTAACCACTATAACACACTGAGTTGGCTTTGAAAATAGAAATTTAACTAATTCTGTTCATTTGAACTGAATAAGTGCTTAAAGCTGCAGTGCTGAATGCACACTTACCATTATTTAATTCTGAGCAAACAACTGTTAATAATATTCCAGCTCCAAAGTTACCGTAGGGTGGCAACACCACCTCTTTTGCAGAGGACAGTCCTCTATTTGAAGGGCTGCCAGAGGAACATCTTCTGTTTGAAGGGGTATCCTGGCCAATTCCACTTGAAAGATAAAGAACCATCACCTGATAGCGTCTGGACAGCAGACTGAAGAGGCAGGCACACAAGTCACCGGTGGGGGGGGGGGCTGTCTTCATGGCGCTGAGTTGGTGCTGCTCCACTGCCAAACCCCACAGTATTGCTGCTGCAGGGTGGAAGCAAGTTATTTACACAAAGGTGCAGGCTTTCCAGAGGCCATTAGGTTCGCCAGGCCTGGACCCGCCCCCTCCCCTCCGATGAGAGGTTGCCTTCCACCCGGGAATGCCCCCTGGCACAGCGCCTGAGCGAAGACAAATGAGGAAGAGCCATACTGACCTCGCTTGGCCAGGAAAAGTCAGGGTAAGTTCCCTGCTTTTCTGTTGTGGGTCTTTGGGTCTTTTGCCCCGGGGTGGCTCCGAATTGGATGCTGCGTTATATAACCGATGCAGTGCAGATTCAGAGCCACCCCGGGGCAAAGACGATGTTAAGACAGCCCCCTGGTCATTTTGGTGAGATGTATTATATTTCTATTTAAATTATAATATTTATTTCTATATTTACATCTATACATATAAATTAGCATATGCAAAATATAGGCAAATTGGTGCTCTCTTTTGTCTTCTTTTTGGGTGATGCATTTCTTCTTTTTGGCCAACTCATAAGTGGCCACCCTACACGTTAGGAGTGCATAGGACTGCGGCCTCACCTTAGGCCCTTTTAATAGTGCTTTCTCAATCGCCAGTCTGCCTCAAAAGGTTTGTAGAGGAGCTGAGACCCGTTCCTCTTATATGAGTGAAATCTGAAGACTTATACTTCCAATGGATAGATAGACAGTAAATTGCTAAAATGGATTTGCATATATTCACAGGAGCATCGTGGAAGGGAAGGCAGATTTATTTATTTACCTGGAAAATCTGAAGGGAGTTTATTTCCAGCCTGCAGTTGTAGAGTGCTAATACTGGGGTCAATACAGGAAGTTTCTTCTAATGACACGGGGAAATGAGAAGTTTTTTGCTCATCTCCTGCTTAGCACATACAGATGTATTCATAATTATCTTTTGCCTGAAGGCAGCAAGCACAGGTGGGTTCCACAAGGTTTGTATGCCTGCCAGATAGCAGAGCCTGAAAGAATGATGTGTAGACAATCGGAATGCCATTTAGCGAGCAAAGCACAATAAAACTCAGAGTGCTCTTCCTGTCTCTGAGACCCATAAATTATGAAAATTGCACCTGCCTCCGGCCATGTAGATATTGTTTTATTAAAGTTGGGGAAGAATAAACTTTTCAACTGCTGTGGGGAGTGTGCATGTGGGGTGGGGTAGGGGGGAAAGAGAAAATGGGAAAGAAGGGGCAGATCTCCCATGGTATTTCCTCTGGCCCGTCACAAAGCTGTTGGTTTACATTAATCCTGTTTGTCATGGCTGCACATTTCAAGTTAATTCTGAATGGTTTGGGCGTGAAAACACGGCCTGCACTTTCGAGAAGGAAATGAGAAGGAAGGGGAAGCTGGCAGGATGGGAGGGGATCTCTGAAGAAGAAAATCTTCTCCCACAATATGCCCAATCCTTAATTTCAGAGGTTTGAAGAGCTGTGTTCACTTTCTTCATCACGCCCAAACTAGAAAGCATCTCAGGAACACAGCAAGTTGCATTATATTGGGTCACACCATTGGTCCAGCTAGCATGGTATTGTCAACACTGAGCAGCAGCAATTATCCAGAGATTCAGACAGATCCCCCCACCCCCAGCACTATCTGAAGTTGCTGGGGGTTGAACCTGGGACCATGCAAAGCAGGGGCTCTACCACTAAGCCACAGTCCCAAACAGCTTCTTTAAACAAGCATTTTATAGCATGCTTGTGACTGGCCACCCATGGATGTTCGTGGGTCATTTTGACCCCGTCGTCAGCCTCCTGCCATCTCCCACTCCATTCCCTGGCTTTGGCAGTAAAAAATAGACCTCAGAAAACCCAACTCTTTTCAGATATATCGGTATTTGTCAGGTTTTCCTGCTGTGTAACAGGCAAAGAGCATCATCACATGGGGGGAAATCGCGATTCTTTACCCATGCATTTGTCCCTCATTACTTCCTCTTTCGAAAGAGGAAGTAAACAATGTGCACATGGCCTGTTTAGTGGGCCGTTTTGATCGCACACAGCAGGAGATAGCAGCAAGTTCCGTTTCAAAAATAATTTGGATTTACTTGGGTCTTTTTTTGTCGTGTGAAGAAGGCTAGAAGGGGCAGAGGCTCATGGGACGAAGATGTGAGCGTGAATAGGACCCGCCAAATTCCGTAATGTGCGTTCAATAAAACACGCATCTGATGATGCCCAAAGTTGCGCTATAAAATGCCCACTAGAGGGCTCTGTCCTGTTGAATTGTATGGGCCACGTGGTTGCTGCTTTCTTCCTCATGTAAGTACAGCTTGTTTCAAAAACGGAAGAGAAGCAGGAAGCAGAGCCACAGTAATGGAACACGATTTCGCCCTGTCTGAAAGAGCTCAAAGACTAACAAATTTATTCTGACATAAGCTTTCATGGACTATAGTCCACTTCACCAGATGCATGGATTATTATGGAGAGTTTCAGTTTTTTTTATACAGTACATATGGAATGGGGGAAGACTTCTAAACAGTGAGTTCAGAAGGAAATTCAGTGCAGAATGCACAGGTGCCAAAAGACTCTTTGTTGTTTTTTACTGCAATAGACTAACACAGTTACATTCTGGAAATACATCATGCCAGAGTTCCAGCATTTGCTGCATAGAGCAAAGTTTAATTTTAACGTACTCTAACGTTATTTGAAGTTTCTTAATTAAAACAGCCAATGTGATGTAGAAGTGCCTAGAAAAGGGGTCCTCAACCTTTTTGAACCCATGGGCATATTTGGGAATTTGAGAATGCTGTGGGCACCACCACAAAATGGTTCCCATGGATGATGTGGCTAGTCCCATAATGGCTGCCATGGGGGCCAGGCTAGTCAAAAGAGGTGTGTGTGGGAGAGAAAAATGTGATGCTAGGGGTTGGGAATGTGGGGGAAATAGTAAGGCAAAGGGATAGAGGGGGAAGAAATGGTGAGGCTAGATGCTAGGAGAATAAACATTGAGGGAAAGACGTGGGGAAAGAGAATAGAGACTGGAGTGGAGAGGAACAGGAAGAGAAGCAAGAAGATAAAGAGAGAAAGGGTCAGGAATAGAGAGCTTCATGGGCATCTTTGGAGGTTCCCATGGGTGCCACATTGGCTGGATGACTATATAGAAAGGAGGACAGGGCTCCTGTATCTTTAACAATTGAATAGAAAAGGGAATTTCAGCAGGTGTCACTTGTATTCATGCAGCACCTGGTGAAATTCCCTCTTTATCACAACAGTTAAAGCTGCAGGTGCCCTGCCCTCTTTTGTATCTGGTCACTCTAGTATAGCTCCTGCAGCTTTAACTGTTGTGATGAAGAGGGAATATCACCAAGTGCTACATGAATACAAGTGACACCTGCTGAAATTCCCTGTTCTATGCAACTGTTAAAGATACAGAAGCCCTGTCCTCCTTTTCATATGGTCACCCTACACATTGGGGATCCCTGGCCCAGAGCATTGACCCTGTTGGTATGGTAAACCGAGGTTCAGAGCTACGTTCATAGAGAAGGCTTGATGGTTTGCCTTGGACAAGTCATGAACGTTTTAACTTAACTTGCCTGACAGGGTTGCTTGCTGAGAGACAAAAATGCAGCTCTGCATTCCCAGAGAAATGGCAACATACATGTGTAACAAATAAATCATAGTGCTCCTTGTTTGTGGACAATGACATGTATGGATTTGCTCTCTTTGTTTACATACTGCAATTCTTGTTTGTTAGTATTTGAATATCCATAACTTAACACATAGAAAAACAGTCATTTTGGGGGTCTTAATGCAAAAGGCATGCATAACTGATACTTCTTGTTCTTATTGCTTGGATATTTCTTTTAAAGGAAGAAAGGGTCGCATAAGAGTATTTGTTCATACTATTGCTTCTCTCCTATTCTTTTTCCTTCCGACATCTTCTGTTTTACTTTTTGGTTTTCCGTAAGTTAAAAATTAGATTCTGTGCAAGGGGAACTCCATCAAAAATTACCACCAGTTCTCTTGCCTCTGTTTTTTTTTTCCTTTTCTTTCCCATGTGGTGATACGATTGTTGTTTTTGCTAAGTCATTTCCCCTTTCAAGGTGCTGGAACTTGTTGTGTTCCCTTCGTTCACTGGCTTTGGAAGGATACAAATGGCTCGCTGGGTGCTTGCCCAGCGGCCGCACCACCCCCTATAGAAATCCTCCATGCCTCTGCAATGCTGTCCAAATAGGCAGAAGAGACTTTGGCACATTTAGGGCACCATCTTATGCATGTTTTGACACAAAAACAGCCTACACCTCCCAGCATCCCATGCTGGAAGTTGTAGGACTTTTTTTTCTGTCTAAACATTTCTTTATTTTTAGACTAGTTTATTTTTTAATTGTGAAATTACAGCAAAAGAAAAGAAAAAGAAGGAGAAAATATACATAGATTTGTATATATCCATATCAATGAATGCATATGAAATGCATATATATTTTCTGGCTAAATATGCATAGGATTGAGCCCTTAAAGAGAAGACAGTGTTCTGCCAATCGGTTGATTCGGAGGAGGATGCGCCCCATTTTAAACCTGCCAGATCATGTTTTTCCCACAAGAGATGCAGATGGCTGTCTTACGGATAAATGAAAGTACCAGTGCCACGCAGTTTCATCATTCTCTGGGGAAGCCATTCACAAACCTTCAGGGCAGTGGATAAGTAAGCAGCAAGACAGCCATCAGGGCCAGCATTAAGGGTAAACATGGGCTGCCTCTACAAGAGAGGTTTAAAGCTCTTTCAAGGCGCTTTAAAAATTTTACCTCTACAAGAACGGAGCGCAAATCGGGCGTAGAGGCGTGTTATCTCTCCGATTATGCGCATTATCGAATGCGTGTTAAATCGCGAGTTTTATTTTGCTCCGGCCGTTAAAGCGCATTTTGACTATGTGAACAAGCGCTTATGCGCATTAACTACTTGGAAAGCGCATTTTGGTTATCCGTTAATGTGCTTCGCCGCCTCTCGTGCAGAGGTATTAGGTGTAAATGCGCTTCAGCGATTATGCGCATAATCGCCTAACCGGGTGCAAAAGCGAATCCTTGTAGAGGGGACCCTGGTCAGCATAAGCGTGCGCAGCACATTTCATTAGGTGGTGCCCCCAGGGATTTTTTAAGGTAAACTTGGGAGTAAATTCCATTTAACTAGGGTGACCATATTTTGGAAACCAAAAAGGAGGACATCATAGCCGACCCTCAAGGAGGCGTGCCCACCCCAACATATCCTGCCCCCAAGCATGTGTGCCCATCCTGACATAACCGTCCCCAATGTTGTGTGACCTTGGTCACACATCTGATTTACTGAACTGTAAACCAGAATCTAAAAGTCAATAAAATATGATATCGTCGAGCATCTCTGAATCCTACAACTAAACCATTACTGTTGTGAAATGCAGTCAGAGCTTGGAAAAAGGGGGAAAGGGACAGAACTACAACATCACCACTTCCCATGTTTATTTTACAAACATGTTTCTCAAAAACAAAAGTGGGTTACATCACCATCAAAGAATACAAATGCTGAGATTTCAGCAGGCATTATGACACACTTCCAATGACATTTTTGCAGCCATAAAGGCTAGAATCCTTTTTTAAAAGAAAAACTCAGATTTTCAGGTGGCTGAACTCTGGGTCCAGCAGTATCACATTCTGCATTTCTGGCTATTACAGAAACAGATCAGATCACCAGTCCAATTGCTAGTCCCCACCAGAGCAAACACATTGAAGCAATGAAACTTAGATAAGTGTGGACTTAACAAGTTCCCATTGATTCACTGTGTCTATTCTAGTTAGGAGTAGCAATTGGATTTAGGCCTCCAAGTTGTATGCATCCCTCTTGAAGTGTGGTGCCCAGAACTGGATGCAATATTCAACCAGTGCTGAATAGAGGGGAACCAGTACCCCATGCGATTTGGAAGCTATACTCTATTAATGCATCTCAAAATAGCATTTGCTTTTTTTGCAGCCACATCACAGTTGGCTCATATTCAGCTTGTGATCTACAACACATGCAAGTGAAATGATCCAAAGTTATTCCCTTGTCTGAAAAGCTATGTAGGAACATTGAGTAGCTGTAAAAGGCATGGGGTCATATGTTATACATCATAATGTTGTACATTTTGATATATACATGAAAATACTTGCAGGTAATATATAAAAGAACTGACAAGAAAGTTCAGAGACTTGGGCACCTGGGTAAGCAGAAATAGGAGCAATAAGCAGAGGTGGAGTCTGAACATCCAAAACACAAAACTCCGTGTCCTTTGAATCCACATTTGTTTGCTTCTGCAGAAACCCATTTTTAAAAAAGCAAAGTGAAGCATATTGGCTGATAATTAGACCGAGGTTCTGTGTGCAAAGCAGAAAACCACTCCTTTGAGCCTGCAGTTTGAGCCCCCACCTCACCCCTCACCCCTTCATCCTTAGGCTTCCTGCTGCTCAGCTGCCAGCAGCCCGCCTCGCTGCCTGCCGCCTGCCCTGCCCGCTACTTGCTCACCCACCGCTCGCTTGCTCGCTCGACCGCCACCCGCTGCTCGACCGCCCACATGCCCTGCCCTCTGCCTGCCAACGCTGCCCGCCCGCCCTGCCTTACTTACCCCCAGGCCCACGCTGCTGCTGCTGCCTCCTTCTTTTTTTCCACTCGTACTCAGACCCCGCCTCTCCCACAAGTCTCGCGAAATGGGGCTGAAATGTCAGGAGTCTCATCCTGAAGTATCGCGAGACTGGGGGAGAGGAGAGAGCAGGTAAGCTGTGACTGCTCTGTTCCCCCCCCCCCTCCCCGCACCTTTCCCCGTATGAAAGGGTCTCTTAACACTTGAAGTAAGAGGCCGTTTCATACTGGGAAAGGTGGGAGGAGGATAGAGCAGGCTGCGTGTTCTCTAGAGGTGTGGAGATCACCTAACGCCATTAGCGTGGCTGGGAGAATCCTCCCAGCCATGCTAATGGCGTTAGGTGATCTCCACTCTTTCTGGAGCTCTGGAGAATGTGTGGCCTGCTCTGCCCCCTCCTCCACCCCCTCCTCCACCCCCTCCCACCTTTCCCAGTGTGAAAGGGCCTCTTAATTCAAGCATTAAGAGACCCTTTCATACTGGGAAAGGTGCGGGGGGGGGGAGGGGGCAGAGGAGGCCACACACTGTCCGGAGCTCCGGAAAGTGCGCAGGTAGCCTACGCTATTAGCGTGTTAGTCATGCTAATAGTGTAGTCCATCTGTGCACTTTCCATAGCTTCGGCCAACACACAGCCTGCTTCCCACCCTTCTCTCCGTGCCGCATCTTTCCCAGACTTTTCATTAGGTGGTGCCTGGGCACCAGGTGAACCACCTGTGTGCACACCTATGATGGTCAGGCATCTGCCAAAGGTCCACACACCAGCAGGGCCCCACTGACAAGAACTCCATGGACTGGCTCCTCCTTCTCTCCATTGCCACCTGATTGTTCCCCTGCCTCTCGCTCTGGCCCATGCAATGGAGGGGGTGAGAAGGAGGAGCAGAAGATGCCACTGCCTGCTTGCTCCCTGGTTCTCTGCCTGTCAAGCGAGCAAGTGGGAGTGATGATGAGGAAGAGGAGCAAGAGGAGCTGCTCTCAATGGCAGTGAGGGAGGGGGACACTGTCCCATCTCCGGTGCCGTCTTGTCTTTCACCTCAGGTAGCCACATTTCTTGGGCCAGCCCTGCAAACATCAGTTGCCCTCAAAGCTGAAGGCTTTATTGCTTAGTGGCCAAGACTCTGCAGCTGTTCCCCATTTTAAATCTGCCAGGTGGTGGTGGTGTGCAAACATGCCTAGACATGTGTTTTACCTAGTGTGAATTGGGCCATGTTGGGCTAATGACCAATTTCCCCTTATTAGCCAAATTTGAGCCTTTTGTGGAATGTCAATATTGGTGTCCTAACACTGCTATCACAGAGAATTTGCCTGTTCATTTTATGATTATAGTAAAAGGCAGTTATTTCAGAGGGGCTTCACTGCCTCCTACCATGTGATAAAAACTATGATTATTTCACTTTGACATTGATTGGCGGGCATGGGGGAAGGATTTTGGAAACATTATGCAGAATGACATTTATTGGCATATGTACAACTGATAACAACATAAGTAATGGTAGGTTGTTGGTTCCTTCCCCACTTACAGGTCAGTGACTACAGAAATAATCCTGCATCATAGTGATTGCTAGTAACTTGGGGTGGGGGGGGGCACAGTGCTAAAATTGCAACAGTGGTACAATCACTTTTTAAAATGAATTCAAAGAACAGCAAAACAAAAAGACTCAAACATCATTCTGTGCTGCCAAGGGGGCTTTAGATGGGTTTCCCCCTCTTCAAGAAACACCCACCCCCTCCCCCATGCTGCCTGGCAAACTGTTTTTGGAACTGCCCTGCAGTTTGAAATTGGTTTGGTGATATTGCATAGAGGACTCAGCTTTTCAAAGGAAGTAAAACAGAAACCCTCCACCGAGCTGATGCAAGGTTCAAGACCCTTGCATGAGCCTAAACAGCTCTTGGGATCTTGGCATCATATGGTATATTTAGGCTGTAAGACAAAACAGAATGCTGTACAGAGCAAGATGAAGAAGTTAAATAAAAATACTTGAATTTCTCTTTCCCTCTCTCCAGAAGGTGCAAAAATATGCATTAAACAAATGCATGGAAGACTTGAACTTACTATTAATTGATATATGGAGCCTTTTTGTTACAATCTAGTAGTCGACCTATTCCTTTTCAGATACTGTAATTTATTTCACATACATGCACAGTGGCTGGGTTCAGAAGTAATGGTAACTCACTGTGGATTGTGTTTAGTATGTAATGGGGGTGATTTTCCCCACACAATTGGTATGTTATCCACCCCAGGTACCCACCCTCTGCAGTGTAGGTAAGGGGTCCCAAGGTAGCTTATTGTGTCAGCTGTCAGGTGTGGCATAAATAAATCCTGTCATTCCATCGATAAAAACCATTGCGATGGCCACCTAGTTTGTCTGGAACTTCTGAAAATGCTCTAACACATGTGGCTGAACTCTGTGGTCACATAGCAATTGCTGGAGAAGCCAGCACACAATTCCTGCTGTGGCGTTCACTGGGATATATGGTCGCTGCCACTGGAGAATAATGCGGGAACCATGCTTCAGGGATGGGTAAGGGAACCACTCTGCTTTGTGTGGTTCTCAGTCGTGTGAGGGTGTATGTGTTGTGGTTTTTCTTCCCCTCACCACGCTCCCCCCATGATCATATGAATAGGCTCTGACACACACAATGACTGGGTTCACACAACATGTTAATCCACATTCAGTGGTGTGTGTGGGTTGTTTTGAACCATGGGTTGTTTGTTGAACCATGGGTTAGTGTGTTGTGTGAACCCAGTCACAGAGTGCCACTTGTTTGGTGGAGAATACAAAACTGAAAAAGGGAAACTACCCCAGGGGTGGTAGGTAGCCTCTGGGGCAACCTTTTCTTAAATCCATTTTTTATTATGAAATGTTTTGGCCTACGAATCCTGTTAGCGCTTGCAATGAGAGTTGTAGGCCAAATATCTGGACAGCCACAAGTTACCTATCCCTGATCTACCCTAATGAAATAGGCTTACTTAATGAGATCTCTTGCTTCTCGTGACTTCTGCCCCAAGATTATTAGCTGACATTTCCCTTTTTCAGTCTACTAGGCATCCTTATATAGTAGTTTGCCTCTTCTCCAAACCTAGAAATATAATTGCCATTTACCCAGTTCACCTACCAATAAGGTGTACAAAATTATGCATGGTGTGGAGAATATGGATAGGGAGACATTTTTCTTCTTCTCCCATAATACTAGAACCCGGGGTTATCCCACGAAGCTGATTGGTGGGAGATTCCGGACAGATAAAAGGAAGTACTTCTTCACACAGTATATAGTTAAATTATGGAATTCACTACCACGAGACGTAGTGGATGGCTTTAAAAGGGGGTTGAATAAGTTCCTGGAGAAGGCTATCAATGGTTACTAGCCCTAATGGTTATATACTACCTTCAGTATCAAAGGCAATAAGTTTATATACACCAGTTGCTGGGGAACATGGATGGGAGAGTGCTGTTGCACTGTGTCCTGCTTGTGGGTTCCTGGTAGACAGCTGGTTGGCCATTGTGAGAACAGAATGCTGGAGTAGATGGATCTTGGTCTCATCCAGCATGGCTCTTCCTGTGTTCTTAAGGTTTCACTTTTGTCCTCCACCTTGCCTTCTTGTGTTATTTCTTCACTGTCCCGAGATAACTTGTTCCAAAGTCATGGCAATCCAACTGGGTGGAATTGTAGCACACCTATTCTTTATGGGTTATTCAGGACCACGTGTGCCCTTCCATGAAGCTGACACAACAGAAGGATTTCCTCTAACACAAACTGAAATCTCCTGTCACATCACATGTCCCAGTATGTGCCATTTATCACTGCTACTCAAAATGTGTATTTCAAGAAAGACGCCACAAGATATTTTTTATATTTAACAATATATATTTTATATATAATTTCTAGATCAGTACATTCAGTTTAACTTGTTTTTCTTCACAAACAGAAGAACTCTTAACAATAGTAGACTTCTAAAATAAATACTATTAAAATAGAGCTTCAAAATAAATATTCTATACAAAGGAAAACTTCTGTGGTAATTTATTTTTTCAGTTGAGGGAAGAAGTAAAGAAGAGGAAAATCTTGACCACTATCTGTAGAGTTGAATAAAAATAAACCCAAACATATGCAATGCAGCAAGACAGACGTTTAAGAGGGCCAGGAGGGAGAATAGATACTTGACTTTGCTAAAGGAATGAGAGAGTTTAGAAAGGCCAAAAAAGGTAAGGGCTGTGCCACCCTTTACAATCCCCAAGCTTCATTCCAGCACTGCTCCGTGTAATGTTACACTGCATCTCTTGGAAAGAAGAATTGTTTTACTTGCTTGGTACATGGAACAGACACACATTCCTTAATTACTTTGCATTTCTCTTGTTAATGTGGTGAAAGATAAAGGTGCTGCACCTGAAAGCAGCCCTCAGGACAAGCTGAAACACTGGTGGGTGGTGGGTGGGAGGACAATGGACTCCCTAAATTTGATGCCATAGATTCAGCAGTAGGATGACAATATTGAAAGAAGGACAGGGCTCTTTAACCCTTGTGATGAAGAGGGGATTTCACCAGGTGCTGTATGCCTACAAATGACCCCTGCTGAAATTCCCTTTTCTTTGCAACTGTTAAAGAGACAGGAGCCCTGTCCTCCTTTCCATAGGGTCACCGTATTCAGCAGACTGGGCTACATTTTGATCCTAATGACTTTCCTTCGAATCAGGACAATACAAAAATAAAGTTTATACTCTGGTAAATTCCCTTGACCCTTGAGAGCCCAGGGAGCTTTGCTTACTTTCAAATGTATGTGGGCATATTATTCTGTCCCTCTAATACTTAAGTATCTTGGGACAGGTGGCAATGTTAAAAAGAGTACATATAACTTAAGAGTAGAGGATGAGCTGAGGAAAGAAAGGGTTAAAGAAATGGCATGTTGGCTGGTGGAGGGGAGTTGTGGGGGTGGGGAGAAAGCGGGAGAAGGAACCTTTAGTTATCACAGCAGCCAAGACCATCTAAAAGGAACAGTGTAATGTTGTCCAGGCTCTTCTTGGGCTGGTCCAACCAGGAAACCTTTCAATGCTCAGCAAGAAACTCGTCAACTTTGTTGCTAGGCCTCCCGTAAAGTGTTGGAGAAACATGCCGACAGGCTGCTAGACCAGAGGGGGGCTTGGAAGATACAAGGAGCTTCATTCTGCTACATTTGCAAAGTCTTTCTTTTTCTGGCCTTTCTATTCTAGCACATGATCCACTTAGATCAGATTGGCATTGTTAGATTTTGACACTTTTAAAAACCCATAAAGAAATGTAAGTGGTTCACAACAATGTACATTAAAAATAAAAGGCCCAGTTTCATTTTTTAAATTTTGTTTTAACAAGAAATATAGAAACGTTCTGGGTGAGGATGTACATGTGTAAATTGGCAAAGTGATGATCCATCAGTTTGTCCGCATCCTATGGACAGTGAAGCTAATCGAAATTTGCAATTGCTTGATTAGTACTGTCCTGCACAGGAATTTAAGATTCTACAAAGCATATGGACTTAAGTCAAGGCAGGGGGTGGGGGGACAGGGACGGAACTTGTGGCCCTTCAGATTTTTTGGCCTATAACTCCCATCAGCCCTAACCAGCATAGCCAATGGTGAGGAATCATGGGAGTTGTAGGCCAAAACATCTGGAGAGCCAGACATTGCCCACTCCTAGTTTAGGTAATGAATAGTGTTGGGTATGTTGCTGGATGTCCAGTTTAGATGTCCAGATCCCTTAGAAATTGACAATGATGTATACATTCAATTATATTTTGGCTAAGATTCTCCTTCTTCCTTCCCACTCCCCCATTGCATGGTTCCCTCATGTTTGTGCAAGAATATACATACAACATCCTGTGCCTAACCCAGCAGGAACTTGTGAAATGCTCTCCACTGAGATGAATGGGAATGGCACCAGAGCCCTCTTACACATTTCCCATTCATTTCAATGGGCAGAAGTTCCCACTGGATGCGCCCCAATGTGTTCTTGGCAAGCCTAAGCTATACAAATCAGTATCTGACAACACAGATGTAGTATCCCTTTTTCTGTGAAATACTATATACATGGCAAGTATTATAAATATAAAAAGATTAAAAATATTTCCCAATCAATAAATATATACAGATTTTTTAAAAAATAAAAGTCACCCATGATAAGTAAAAGTGAACAAATCCTATCCCCCTCCCCTCCCAAAATGGTTCCTGTCAGTATAGATGTGTATTTAATTTCAAACAAGAAATCACATTTGCTTGAGAATACAATGTGGGTTTGCCTAATAAAACAGGGTAGTTCTCAATCAATAATTACAGTGTAGTAACTCCAAGTTCATTCCACCCCACCCTGGTCACAAAGCAAGAGAGACATAGGATCAGCTTTTTGCATGCAACAAATACCCACTACATTTGATTTGTGATATTAGCAGTCAGTTGTTTTCTGTTTAGCACCTTCTGGTTGCCAATTGAACAGGGGGTGCCTCTACAAAGGGCATTTAAAGCTCTTTCAAGGCGCATTAAAAAAATTACCTCTACAAGAACAGAGCGCAAATCGGGCGTAGAGGCGCGTTATCTCCCCGATTATGTGCATTATCGAATGCGCGTTAAATCGCGAGTTTTATTTTGCTCCGTCCGTTAAAGCGCATTTTGACTGTGTGAATAAGCGCTTATGCGCATTAACTACTTGTAAAGCGCATTTTGGACATCCATTAATGCGCTTCGCCGCCTCTCGCCGCCTCTCGTGCAGAGGGATTAGGCGTAAATGCGCTTCAGCGATTATGCGCATAATCGCCTAACCAGGCGCAAAAGCGAATCCTTGTAGAGGGGACCAGGGTTAATGCACTTTAAGGGAATTCAGCATTGGCCTTAATTAGGGGAGCTGCCTTCCCTTCCTGACTGAAATTTAACAGGCTCTCATGCAATAACCCTGTTCAAGTTTGAGTGGCTAGACCAGGCCTAAAAGAGCTGGCTACTGAAAACCATGGGTGAGTTGTAACAAATCTGAATCTCTAGCTCCACCCCCCCCACACACAAAGTACTTAGCACTAAAATAAGCATATTAAAATCCCCTCTGTATTTACAAAGACACACTATTATACAGAGAAGAGACCAACATTGAGCAGCAACAACAAAAGTGAGAATTAAAATGACAAGTGAATGCCATTTTGCCAAAAACAGGTCTGTCTTTCCTGGGAGCCTGGGGTTGTGTTAGGCTGACCATATGAAAAGGAGGACAGGGCTCATATAACTTTAACAGTTGTAGAGAAAAGGGAATTTCAGCCAGTGTCATTTGTATGCAATTAGTTCCTGGTGAAATTCCCTCTTCATCACAACAATTAAAGTTGCAGGGGCCCTGCCTTCTTTTGCATATAGTCACTCTAGTATAGTGCCTGCAACTTTAACTGTTGTCATGAAGAGGGAATTTCACCAGGAACTAATTGCATACAAATGACACTGGCTGAAATTCTCTTTTCTCTACAATTGTTAAAGTTACGTGAGTCCTGTCCTCCTTTTCATATGATCAGCCTAGGTTTCAAACAAACGCAAAATGTGTACAAATACATTGTGCTCAGTTTGTATTGACCTTGCAAGAACAAGGTGGAGGATTAATAAAATTTGGATGATTTCATAGCTTAGGTTCAAACACTTGTATAGCTTTATTTGATTAAGCACCATTTATTTCAATGGGGAGTGGGGCTGCTTAAATTTAGCATGAATGTGTTGTGAGATGGGTGGCCTTGAGAACTATACTTCGTTTTTGCCTTGTAAGGTCTTGCTTGTGTAATCCCCTAAATGTGCCGTTTGATCATGCAATATAATTTATTGAGGCTAAAACGTGTGCTCACAACCTCCTTCCTCTTAAATATGTGTCTAAAAGGGGCCTGATCTTTCAAGAACTCCCAGTAGTGGGAACTTCATAGAACAAACAGGGCTTTAGCTTCAGAGCTTGCCAGGCATTTCAGAAACAAAGCCTTATATATTCGTTAGCCTGTTTGAAGAAAATCGGTTATGTCCAATGAAGTGATTGCCAGTTTCAAGACCTTGGTGTCACTGACAAAATGAAGGTATTCCTCCCTGTGTAGATTTTAATGATCATGTCCTTATAGCAGTAAGTTAGAGTACATGCTTTGTACTCTACGAAGTCCCCAACAAAGGATTAAGCAGAAGATGGGCTGAGAAAGGGGAGACTGGTAGAATTGCCCACTTTTCAGAGCCTGCAGCTGTGCTTGAACTAAAGCTTGATCTGCCCCAATTAGCAGGCAGTAGTGATTTATATATAACAAGGCAGGGCTACAAAGAACTACACAATGTATGGAAAGACATTTTTGAATATAGATGTCTTAAATGGGGCCATAACAACAGCAACAAGATGAGGTCGTAGGCAACTGCTCCTGTTAAATAGTTGAGAAACATAACTCTTTACTGCCAGCAGTCCACCAGTAATAAATAAGCATTAAGAGGATGGGGCCCCGGAATAACCTCTGAGTAATAACAATCCTTGTTCCAGTTACGGATGTACCTGCCAAGCCTATCTGTTAATTATTCTTGCAGTTACGTCGACTTAGCAAACAGCTAACGACCAGAACAGAAGTTTTCAAATTACCCTATGCAGAAGATTTCTGCCTTTGCTCTGCAAAATTTAAGAAACCCCCTGCAGAGCTCCACTGCATACGTATGGATCACCACTTCCAAACCCCTGAATTCTCCAAAGTGCTTCGGTTCCTAGAAAGAGATATTGATCTTTGTTTGTTGAAAGCAAAAGGCTGACATATGCTAGACTCGCAACACAGGTTATGAAACTCCCTCCCTGTTGTTCCCACCCACCCCGGCCCCTGCAGACTTCCCAGGCTTGCCCTCCTCTCGCCAGAGATCAAAATGGCTTCTCTGGTCTGCTGCCAACTTTCCCTTCCAGGGAGGCTTTACAAATCACGCTGTTCGTATTTTTACACCGACATCCAGGCCGACTCACTTGGTCGTAGCAGCGCTGCGACAGCTTCACACAGCCGGTGGCCGGCAGATAGCACAGAAGACATGGCAGCACCAGGGAGAGGGCGCTCATGAAAGACCACCGGGCGCAGCAGTTCGAATGGGAGCAGGAGCAGGGATGGTCGGCGCAGGAGCCCTCATCATCCTCATTGGTGCAGTGGTAGAAGATGCCCTTCACCAGGCACATGCAGGTGGAGTAATTGACCAGGTTCTGGGCTGAGCACAGGCACTCCTGATTGCAGAGCCAGCAGGATGGCAGAGTCCTCGGCAGGGCACACTCCTTGCACTTGCATTTTCCACAGGCTTCACACAGCAAGAAGTGCTTGTCCAGCTCCTGAGAGGTTGGCCCCTTCAGATCCAGGGGCTTGCAATTGATCGCCTTGGGCTGAATCCGGACCGCCCTAGGGGATGACTGGTCTGTCACTGGGGCCGGTGCCATGTGATCCAAAAGCCTCTGATCGGAAGACGTACTGCTGCTGCTGCTGATGGAGCTGGGCCGCCCGCTGAAGGAGATCCATGGGTGGGTGATGTCTTGCTCACATCGCTGGGGGTGGAGGGGGGGTTCGTGGTGGCCCCGGGGATGCTTCTGAGCAGCCAGCTGGGCCAAGGTGGGATTGTCAATGTAGTCGTTCTCAATGTGCGTGGTCTTCATTTGGTCAATCGGTAGGATCGTCAGAGGATGCTGCAGCCTGCCATATGGGATACGGCTGTCCAGGACAGGCTGTACCAGGGTGGAATTGGGAACCACGGTAATGTTGTGAGGCATCCGAGGCTCCATTGCTCAGGCTGTCCTTCAGGACTGGGAAACACTGCTTTTAAGTGTCCTGAAAGAGAGAGTGAGGGAAGGGAGAAAGAGCAAAAGAGTTCAGACATTAGCTGGTACTGTCACTGTTCCAACAATTCCTCATTGCTTTCGCTGTTCCTATGCCAAGGGTGGACATGGAGCCAGTTGCAGTGTAACTCTTTGTGGTGCCATCCCTATAGGGTGGTAACATGATTCAGTGGTGGCTGGTGATCAGTGGGGCCGGTGGGGCAGGGCACCTAAATGTAGGCAGGGATAAGGAGTTGCAGTAGGCGGAGCCAAAAAAAGCATGAGTTCAAAGCAAGGGGTGAGGGGACTCACCTGTGGTTGGGGGTTCAGCATCCTGCCCGCCCAGAAATACCAGCCGTCTCTGACATGACTACACCTATCTGACTAACAATGAACGGGCTTATGAATGCATTATGGTGGCCGTCCAAACAACGTCTGCTACATTTATCTCTAGGTAGCTGCAAGCCTATCTTCTTGAGAAGGTTTTTGCTTTGTTTTTTGTTTTGTTTTAAAAGACATACAGAGGAAACTGTATCTTATCTCAGCCTTTCCCAACCTGGTGCCCTCCAAATGTTTTGGAGTACCATCAGCCACAGCCAGCATGGGCAATGGTCAGGGATGATGGCATTTGTAATCCAAAACTTCTGGAGGGTAACATATTGGGGAAGTCTGTTGTATTTCAAGTTGCTGCCTGTCTTGATGTTGTCTTTGCCCTGGGGTGGCTCCGAATCCACGTTGCATCAGTTAGATGATGCAGCCGCACATTCAAACCCACCCAAGGTAAAGA
Organism: Anniella stebbinsi; assembly: GCA_029215795.1. NCBI lineage: Eukaryota > Metazoa > Chordata > Lepidosauria > Squamata > Anniellidae > Anniella > Anniella stebbinsi. The sequence continues at coordinate 83,956,450 of JARDYH010000005.1, read as the reverse complement.
GGTGAAGATGCGTGGCTGAAAAGTCAGGGACTTACCCTGATTTTCCAGCCAGAGCAAGGTCATCCCAGCTCTTCTGCCGGTCTGGTCTCACTCAGAGCCATTCGGGGGGCATTCCCAGACAGAAGGCAACTCCCTATGGGTTGCAGGAAGCTGCTGGAGGGGGAAGGGGTGGGCCTGGCAAGCCTAATGGCTGCAGGAAAGCCAGTGCCGCTTCCCCTTATTAGTTGCTAGCACCAGCGAGAGTGTGGGGTTTGGCAGCGGAGCAGCACCAACTCGGTGCTGCAAAGACAACCCCTGGGATATGGCTGGAAGGAGAAGGAAAGACAGAAGAACATAGCTCATGCTGCAGCCTAGAAAAAAAAGATCAGTCATGTGAACATGGGAAGCATGTGCATAACAGGGTAACCAATCCAATACTAAACCTAGTGACTATCCAAGTAGAGATCCTCATGGGTGGACAACTTGTGGTCCTCCAGTTGTTTTGGCCTACAACTCCCATTATTCCTAATTATTGGCAATGCTGGCTAGGGCTGATGGGAGTTTAGGGCCAAGACATCTGGAGGACCACAAGTGGCTCCTCCGTGATCTGTATGCACATGTTCATGCTGAACACTATTGACTTTGTCTGAGCCCATATGCAGTGTATTATTTCTCAACTACAGCTTTCTTCCTTTCATGACAATCAAAACTGTAGATGCCAAGTCTAAGCCTTTGAGTTTATTGGCCTACATTCAAATATTGTTTTGGTAATCATGCATCACAGTCTAGTTTGTCCTCTACTGATCCCTAAGAGCCAAACTTTAGAATTTTTATAGCAGATTTGAGGGCACCACTGGTTCTATCATATTGTATATGTCCCGGGGAAGCATTGCTCTCCATGGGAGAAGAATAAATGTTTACTGGTTTTTTTGTCCCCTCTCTGATGTTTTCATGATGGCTGCAATTGGCCCATTGCTACAATTGGTCAGAAATACAGCACTATTTACCTTCCTCCCTATATTCCCAGCCTCAGGCACTGAATGACCTCTGTTGCTGCGGACAAAGGGGTAACTCCCAAAGACCTACTGGCATTGTACAGTACTTCAGATGACTCCTCTTGCGCAATTGCCCTGTCTCATTCATGGAATTTTATGGGGTGGTCCAGACGTTGTTGAATCCCAGTTTTAATTTGGAAATAAAAAAAAATTATATTAAAAAAAAAATCCCAGTTGTAACTCTCCCTTGTTTTTCCATTACTTCTTACCATCTTTTTTCTTACCACAGAAAATATGTTATGTAGGGAAAGATGAGCCCCACAATGTCTTTTTAAAAACATCCATGCATAAAAGTACATATATAACAATTTGGGGGAGAGGGAAGTAAATTTGTGAACTATGCAAAAGAGAGCTACCTCTAGAACCTGGCCTTATTCCAAAATATTTCATGAATGTGAAATAGACGTTCATTCATCCTGAACATTAGAAATAGGAAGGTTGGCCATTAAGCCACAGAAACAAAGACACTCCCCCAAACACACACCACCCTCCTGTTCACATCAACAGTTTTCAACATGTCTTCTCATGCCTGGAATTCATATTGCTACGTGTGAATTCACACCCCAATTTTCATTTCAGTGTAACAAATAACCAGGTGATTCACATTTTCCCAAAGCAATTTTTACTCTATCTCTGGCCCATTTATCCCGGGAAATCAGAACAGCACTGAAATTTGGAGCAGCAATATAATGGGCACTCACATCCCTCCCACAAACACTCTGTCTAACTTCACACCAGTCAGTTCTTGCCTAGGTCATAATGGTTATGTTCACATGTAACAGCAGACCATGGCTCTCTGTTATGACAATGTCACAGTAATCCAAGTTGCACGATCAAAACAAGCCACCATGGCTTGTTTACTATTACATCTGACCCCTATGGTTAACCCTAATTATATTTTGTTGGAACTGTTGCTGGCTTGCTTTAGAAATTGTTTATTGATCACAGTTTAGGGTTCAAACGTAACATTAAACTGTGGTTAATCTAAAATGGAATCTTCTGATCTCCTCCTTGCATGTGCACAAGAGGAGGCAGGAAGTGAACAAGCCTGAGGCTGGCTGTGGTTTGTCCTTGTGATGCCAAGCCAGGGATGGTTAACCCTTGGTCCTCTAGATATTGTTGGACTCCAGTTCCCATCAGCCCCAACCAGCATGGCCAAAGGTTTGGGTGATGGATATTGCAATCCAACAACATCCAGAGGGCCATTGGTTCCCCACCCCCATGATAAACCACAATTACGCAAATGTAGCCAATCTGTTTTCCACTGGTTCCCTTCTTTCCCAGTAAAAATAAGAAGAGAAATTACTTAAAAGCATATTTCTTAGGCCCAGCTTCTAAAAACATTGTTGTTCTTGACCTCAATGCACTAGACTAGAAAATAAAAGAAGGCAAAAGTAACATCATGCATCCTCTGTCTGCCCTCTGAAAACAGAATTGAGTGACCAAGCCGAAAATCAGAGCAGAGGGCACAATATCCTTTAAAATATTTATACTATGTTTCACCCAAACACCAAGCAGCATAATATTTGGCTTAAATGCTGTTTACTAGCTGGCTCATCTAGTGCTAGTCTCTAGTTTCATTGGAAGAGTGCAATTTATACTGGAGGCCTTCCAGAGATTCAACTGTAGTGTAGGACATGAAACCACAGGAAGCAACTAAACTTAACTCAAAGAGCGGAAACGGCTTGGTTCAAATTGAGAGAGTACACATTGTATTCTGGTGGAGCTGCCACTTCCTTGCAGTGACCTTTATATTATTTATTAATTATGTTTTTTAAAAGATCATTTTAAAGAAGCAGCCAACCAAAAAACATTCCTCGTTAAGGTTGGGAGGAGAGGCTGTTGATATCTGTAGAAGCAGAGAGACAATTAAATGAGGAAGACAGGAGGAAGACAAAGGTTCGACTATCCAGAGGAAAAAAAAGATGGGGGCAGGCAAAGTGAACATCATAATAAGTAATGCAGAGAGAGAGAGATTGAGAGATAATACACCAGATGCAGGTACACACACCACATTCCAGGAAAAAGCCTAATCCTAAAGTCTACTCAGACATAAATCCCACTGAGTTTAATGGTCTTACTCCTAGGTAAATGAGCCCTAAGCATTTTAAGCCTCATTTATTTCAAATGGGAGAACATGTACCTACATTTTTCCTCTTAAATTAGTGGGACCTATAGTGCTTTACTATGGCTAGATTTTGATTTTTAGTCCATGCATTTAGGGTGTATACAGATGTATCTTTAAAAGAGAACTCATTGCTTTTTTCTCCAATGATGTGAGCCTGGCTGCCCATCCCCATGACATCACAACACTTTCCACAGTATTTATTAGTAATTTACATGCTTCACACAAACATCTCTCTCTCTCTCTCTCTCTCTCACACACACACACACACACTCACACAGAGAGAGGTGTGTGAAGCACGTAAATTACTAATGTGTGTGTATACACACACGGTCTGTATCTATGTATACAGGTATGCACACACCTATACATGCACATGCACATGTGTACATACTTGTATACACACATTCACACACTTTATAAAAAGAATGCATTTTTAAAGAGCTGCAGAACTACTGTGCAGGTGGGTGGGTTTGTGATGCTGTAAATGCCAGCCAATCAGTGCTGAGTATACCAGGTTCCTGCAGCAAACTAGCAGAACCAGTTTCTCCTGAACTCAATCCTGGATAGGGAATTTTATGACTAGAGAGAGAGTGCAGTGAGTGTGCTTGAACAGTTGGCAATGACAGCCAAAGTGTGTCTGTATTCATACATGGCTGATCATCAACAAGTTCAGCTCTACTCATTTAGTGACACACTGATGTGGATAAGGGGATAGCATACAACTAAGAATAAAATAAAATGTATGCTGCTTTCTAGCAGGATTCTGTACCATGAACAGCAGTATTATTTGGCCCAGCCTACTGGACTGCGGGGCACCTTTGATCTGAATTGAGAAGGGACCCAGAGTGGAGACTCGGGGCTCAGGGACTTCCATCCATGGCCAGCACATCTTGTACATTTTACTTCACAGAATATTAGGAGCTGGAGAACACCATGTGTTGTGCAAGTTCAGGAACAAGATAAAAGTTATCTCTAGTCAATAGCAAATAAACTTCTGGTGGTATTGCGCTTTATGCCAATGTCAGGTTTTAATAATATTTTTTTCTTTGCCTCAATCACTCAGTATCATCCATCTGTTCATTAAAAAAAAACCCCAAAGTATTAGGTGTCCACTGACATCTTGAAGTTAGAGGTTTTCAAAGCCTCTAATACACATGAAACCTCTAGAAGTTCTAAAAATAAATAAATAAACCCACAAGAAAAAAATATACACCCACAAGAAAAACTTCACTAGCAAAAAGTGGATTTAGGAATTTTCTTTTTGCTGAAACAAGGTCCAGTGTCAAAAGCCTTTACAGATATATTATCTGTTATTCAGTGCATTAATTGCTTGCCTGGATCATACATATGAGAATTTTAAGCTTTAAAGCTTAAATATGTGTATTATTATTTTTGTTGAGGAGCTGGTTTTAACTGTGGTTGTTGATGATATAAATATTGACACAGACAGATAAAAGCAGTGAGATTAAGATGGGCCATCACACATCATTTATTTCAGTGACAATGGAATCACCAAATCATGCACTAAAAAAGGTGAGCATTAACTAAAAAAGGTGAGCATTAACTAAAACTAAAATCTTATATTTTAACTTTATGGCTTTTGAAACAAAATATATGACTGGATGGCAGAATTATGGCTAACAAGAGCATTGTACTTATGCCACCATGAATTGGATGGGGTGTGGGTGTGGCGAATCACAGTAATCTAAGAGCTCGTTTAAATATAAAGACACCTCATGTCCACCACTTCGGAATGCAAGTGAGAGTATATGTATTCGAACATTTCCCATCTTAAAAACTCACTGCACATGGAAACATCATCAAGAAGGAGTATTTTGACCTAAATATTTTCCCTGACATACTAGCTTTCCACATACAGGGAAGTTAGTTTTTAATGTGTGGAACATTCAGACATGCAGTCCTACCTCCACTAGTACTCAGAAGTACTACATTTCAGGAACAGCTGCACTTCACTCTGCTTCTGGACACTTGAAATCACCCTGAACTAAGAAGCCCTGTGGGCCTGGGTATCATGAAGAATATTGCACATTAGCCTCTGTGCAACAATTGTTTTGTTACAATTAAGGGTTTTCCACTTGAACAGCTTTCACCAAAGAGCCTTCAAATCTGTCCCGAGAACAATGTGTCATTACATCTCGGTTATATACATAACTCAATGCATTGTTTCTTTGTTACATCTGGATTCCATCCATCCTTCAGAAAGATATGCAGGGGGTTCCTGTAGCCTCCCATTTAAATACATAGGCTTGTCCTGACCTACTTAGTCTCAGAGATGAAACTACATCCACCATTTTCTGGAATTATCTACTTAAGATTGGCATAACAGTCAGTGTTTGAGGGGGGAACCATATCAAGGAATAAAGGGAGACAGCCGATAGAAGTGGCACATGACAGGTTCTGCTTTAAAAACAGAATAAAAATGTTCATGTGCATGGAATAAATCACTCATGTAAAGTATGCACTAGCCATTTCCACAATATGTATGCTTCAGCTCTGCTGGAAAATCGGCTTTATGTGGGAATTATAAACCTTGGCATACTGTAAGGTACATTACTTCTAGCTAAACATTTGTTTGCTGATGTGGTAATGCAGAGGAAGTTGATTTAACACCGTTTGCAGGTCCTGAGTATTTTATGTGAAGGTTTGGGGCTCTGCATTATTAGGCTGACCATATGAAAAGGAGGACAGGGCTCATGTAACTTTAACAGTTGTAGAGAAAAGGGAATTTCAGCCAGTGGTATTTGTATGCAATTAGTTCCTGGTGAAATCCCCTCTTCATCACAACAGTTAAAGTTGCAGGCACTATACTAGAGTGACCATATACAAAAGAAGGCAGGGCCCCTGCAACTTTAACTGTTGTGATGAAGAGGGAATTTCACCAGGAACTAATTGCATACAAATGACACTGGCTGAAATTCTCTTTTCTCTACAACTGTTAAAGTTGCATGAGCCCTGTCCTCCTTTTCATATGGTCAGCCTAAGCATTATGCAGGAAAGAAAGAAGTGGAGTCACTACTAGTCCTATAGATCCAGGACATTGAAAACTTAGTACTGAGGTCACACAACGCACAACAAGTTGAAGAGAATTAGTAAAATGTTTAAAATGAATTTCAATGGGTCATATAGGGCAGCGGTACATTTGGTGATGGGTCTATGCTTTTATACCAGGCAGAGCTTGAAGTGGGTCAGAGCTTTATAGGCCAAAAACAAAACAAAATCTCACAACCCTAGCTGTGGGGAAGGGAGGAGGTGGATGACCCTTTTGCTTGCTTTTATTGCAAGTTGCAACTGCCAAAGCAAAAAAATAAAAAAAAATCTAAACAACAAAATGACACCACTATATTTTGCAGCTTTTGATTCAGAGACAATTTGCATGTCAAGGTAATTCCCACATGGCCATTTATTTTTAGTCACTAGTGCACTCTTTCGCAACCTAGTATCTTCCATATGCTTTGGATTTCAACTCCCATCAGCCCCAACCAGCATGGGCAATAGTCAGGAAAGCTGGAGGTTATAGTCCAAAACATCTGGAGGGCATGTGGTTGGGAAGACCGCACTAGTGTTTGGATTCCATGATTCGACCCCACAGTGGGGCTTGCCAATGGATTGCCAGTGCAATGGGGCAAGAAAAAAGAGATATTGGTTGCTAATGATTTAGATGGAAATTATTTCTCATTAGATTCAATTCCTTGTCTTAGATGCTTACCCCAATTTTGCCAGTGCTCCCTAAACATAGCCTTTCACCTCAACATTTGGACCCAACACACTGCAGGACTAATTATCTGTCAGGTTCAAGTACAAGCTCAAGTTCAAAGCTTGCCTTCAGAGATGCAACCCAATAATCTAGACGTATTTTCAGTCTGCTGAATTATCACTATCCTTTAGTATGCCCATGTAGCTATCACCAACCTAAAATGAAAGTATATTAGAAAGGGAAACCTAGTACGACCATCAGAAAGAAGATATCCTTCCCCTGAGGACTCAAGTCAGTACAATCACACTATAAACTGGAGTCCAAAATCTAAGAAAATTTAACAAGTCTGTTGCAATAGACTCACCAGCTCAAATGTAGATGTGGAAAGGCGCTGTTTTGTTTGCTCCAGCAAAATCCATAACATTAGGGTGACCATATGAAAAGGAGGACAGGACTCCTGTAACTTTAACAGTTGTAGAGAAAAGGGAATTTCAGCCAGTGTTATTTGTATGCAATTAGTTCCTGGTGAAATTCCCTCTTCATCACAACAGTTAAAGTTGCAGGCACTATACTAGAATGACCATATCCAAAAGAAGGCAGGGCACCTGCAACTTTAACTGTTGTGATGAAGAGGGAATTTCACCAGGAACTAATTGCATACAAATGACACTGGCTGAAATTCCCTTTTCTCTACAACAGTTAAAGTTACAGGAGCCCTGTCCTCCTTTTCAGATGGTCAGCCTACATAACATATACAAGGCAATTGTCAGGAAGTCATAGATTATTTCAAATAAGCTTCCAATAGTTTAAGATCTGTGCTTTCCCTGTTCTAACTTCATATTTAGCTGAATTTGTTCACTCTACATGACTTGACAACCTAGATGATTTACAACAGGGGTAGGCAACCTGGTAACTTCCAGATATTTTGGATTACAGCTTGCAACAGCCCCAGCTAGCATGCCAATGGTCAGGTATTATGGACCTTGTAGGCCAAAACTTCTGGAAGGCACTGGATTCCTTACTCCTAATTTATAAGGATTTAGGAAGGACACAGAAAAAGGTTTTCTCTACTTTAGGTTTGTCAAGAGAAGCTAGGTCATCTGTAGTTTTCCTACCCCCCCCCCCAATATATTATGAAAGTCAATAATATATTCTGATAAGAAAACTCTTACTACCCTGCATAAAAACAACAACCCCTAATTGCCTTTATTCTTTATCCCACACTTCCTTTAGAAAGCTCAGAGTGGTTTACATGAAGCTACCAGAATCTCATTCAGATTCAACAATGCTACCATATCAAGTACTCCCAAGCTAATGCAACGAATACAGAATGATAGTGATCTCTGTCCAGTATAAATACAAGTATGAATTTGGCTCCCACAAAGTCTAGCACATTAATCGTCAAACAAGGCCTAGAAAAACACACCTTGACAAGGGGTCACCTGCCAGCATTGTCATGTGGAGAACACCTTGAACTAGAAATGGAACATTGGCTGAAAGTAATATGGTGTGGCAGGTAGTGTCAAATTAGGACAGGGAGGACTTGGGTCCAAACCTCCGTCAGCCATGAAACTCACTGCACGACCTTGAGCCAGTAACTACACCTCAGCCTAACCTGCCTCACACAATTGCTATGAGGCTTACATTCTTGGGAAGAGAGAAATAACACTGTACAGATTTTCAACTGATCTGCCAGTACTCAGAAGGAAAAAGAGATGCCAACAGAAATGTTAAGACAATGGAGCAATCCACTAGGCACACTGCCATAGAGTGTTCGTTCATTCCAATGGGCTTGTCTAGAATTCCACATATGCCCCATTGAAACAAATGGGGTGTGCAACATCTCAGCCTGGTGGGCTGTGCATTGCGCTTTAAGAGGACTGGTGAAATAAAGTGGCACCTATTCTTAAATATTCAAGGCTGCCAATAGTTCCAGTGAAATCAGTATGTAGTACAAGATGTAGATTCATTACATACTGAAATCTATAGCACATTTCCCCACTCTAGAGAGAGAACACTGCACTGCATTCACAACACACATTATGAAATCCCAAAGATCAGTAGGAAAGTCAAACCCTCCATGATTATGGCAGGTAATTAAGGCTATCCTTGGCCCCCTCCACAAGGATGCGCTTTTGCGCCCGGTTCGGGGATTATGCGCATTATCGCGGAGGCGCATTTACGCCTAATCCCTCTGCACGGGAGGCGGCGAGAGGCGGCGAAGCGCATTAATTGATGTCCAAAAAGCGCTTTAGAAGACGTTAATGCGCATAATCGCTTGTTCACACGGCGAAAATGCGCTTTAACGGCCGGAGCAAAATAAAAGTCGCTATTTAACGCGCATTCAAAAATGCGCATTATCGGGGAGATAACGCGCCTGTACGCCCGTTTTGCGCTCCGCTGGTGTGGAGGTAAAATTTATAATGAGCCTTCAAGGCTCATTAAACGTCTCGTGTGGAGGAGGCCCTTTATAAACGAAAGCAAACTTCTGCAGGTAGATCAGCCAACTTTTAGCCTCAAGCCCAGAGCAGTGACCATTCTTGGTACGGAGCACTTGATAGTGTGAGATAGAGATTTATGATGGCATCTCTCAGACTAACTGGTTACATTCCCTTAACAAATGAAGTATTCTGTGTAGTGGCTTGATCCCTCCTCAACCTAACTGGAATTATGACCAGTTAGCCTGAGAGGTGCAATAAAAAAATCTGTACCAAGAAATTGTCACAATGCAGGGCTGGCTGATGTACCTGAGAAACTTACCTTTTACCTACAGGCTATTAGTATGAAAATAATTGGAACCTGAATGGATGACAATGTGGCTGCCTTCCAGACGTGCTGATCTACAAAACCCACCCAGTCCAATACATCTGGAAGGCTGCCTCAACCATGTACCCCAGAGATTTTAGTGCAAAGTTATATCAAAATGGTGCTCTGATGACCTCAGGCAAAATGGGAAGTAGGTATGGGAATATTCATAATGGATTTCTACCACCCAAGAATTTCAAAGTAATGAGTATATTAAAGCCACACTCCTATGCTCACATCCTTGTAAGTGAACAGAATTTGCCTGATTCCCAAGTAGATGGTTGAAGGAGTACTAGTTTCATAACCAAGGAAATGAGATGTACACTCTAAAACTAGTTTAGTTTCACATAATCATAATTGTTGTAAACTATCCAGAGAGTTCTGGCTATGGGGCAGAATAGAAATGAAATAATAATAATAATAATAATAATAATAATAATAATAATAATTTAGAGACAAAACTTAGGACAAAAATTTACCCCCCTGCCTCCATCCCCTTCTTCTCCAATCTGGAAACATTCCATGACTTATCCTATATACTAACAGTAAACTCATTCTCCTGAGTGTGGATCCTTAAGTAGCCAAAATGTCAATAATCCACACACAAGAGGGAGGCATCAACCAGAGGTTTGCAGATGTACAAATATTCTCTGGAGGGGGTACCTAAGGGGTTAGAAAACAAACATCCTAGACAGGACTGAGCATGCTTAGTGGTCAAAGAATACTAACTGGGTGAGGGTAGGGTGGGGGAATGGATTGGAGTATCCTGCAAGAGGGGAGGTCTGGCTGGAATCCTGAGTATGAGTACCCCACACTGCAACATTTTGTTGCAGGTTCCACTTATAGAGATGTTTTCAGTTGTGGTAGCCTTTCTTTCTTTCTTTCTTTCTTTCTTTCTTCTTTCTTTCATAGTAAAGAGCTTGCATATTTCATACAATACTATCCAAGAATATTTCAATCGAACGTACATGGTACTATTTAGCCAGGGCCAGCTGAACTGGAGAGTTAAGTGTGACTGGATTGTGCCCTTAGAAAAAGATCAGAAAATCTGATGATGACTATAAAGGAGAATGTAAAAGCAGTAGTTGAAGTGAGAAACATGGGGAATTTTAAGTTAACCTCCCCAATGATCAAGAAAGAGCAGGAACCTTCTGAACTGAACAAACGTGCAATAGCTGAGGAACTTTAACTGCTCTTGTTGAATGTCCCAGAGAATCCTGGCATGAATTGAGAGGGAATAAGAAAGTATTCATTCCTCTTGGACAAAAGACTTTTGGAAAGAAACAAGGCAACAGGGAAAGAATCCGAAGAGAAACACTTTCTCTCCGAGCAGACCTAGAGTGCACTTTTTTTTGGTGCCATCATGACGGAGGTAGCTTACCTGTCAAATGCTTAAGAGCAGGCAAGAAATTGTCATGCTGTAGAGAAGCACTAAAGGAAGAAGCCACTACAGCAGGTTCATTCAAAGAAAACAAAAAAGAGGTGCCGTTCCAATAAGTCATAACTTTTGACAGGGTCATGGCTGCCATCTCTCATCGATGCCTGAGCAGGTAAACCTGCATGAATCAGAGCAGAAGCAGTGTGTGGCTTGAAGATCAGCAGGATTTCTAATCAAGTATCTGACAGAATGTCCAGGCCTCATGCCCTGCTGCTCTGTGCATTATGTAAGTCATTTATACTGCTGCAGAGTGTTAATTAGCCATGGGTGCCAAGAGAAGATAGAGCGTCACCATTGTCACGGAGCAGGGCCTGGCTTGATCAGACCAGAGGTTCTATCTAGAAGAGCCTTCCCCAACTTGGGGTCCTCCAGATGTGTTGAGCAACAACACCCATTACCCCCATCCATTGGCCATGCTGGCCAGGAGTGATAGGAGTTGTAGTCCAACACAGAAAGCCATCCTGCTTAATGTGCAGGATGGCTTTCTAGAGCCATCCTGCTTAATGTGCCGGAGAAAGTGGCACTGCTGTCCTCACTAGGGCCTGCCTGTGTGAATAGCAGCTTGAAAACCAAACTTTGACTAAAGATACAGCTCCCTCGGAACCCTGTTGATCACAGTGCAGGAAAACCTAAAGGGCACACGAAGGATTTCCCTGCTTACTTGATGTCAGGATGAGAAGCAGAGGGATTCTCTCAGCCTGACCAAGCCAGCAGTAGGAAAAGAGCAATTGTTAACAAGCATCAAATTACTTGTAAGCACTGCAGGATGAACAGGGGTGCAGGAAGGCAAACTAGCATCCACCTTCACACCATCAACAGGTGTGCATTAAAAGATTTGCTTCAACTCCACATGATATCTTATTTGGGTTTAAATGACATACTATAAACCAAGCAAACTGGTTTCCAATTTAGTATCCCCCTCAAGCCCTACTAAATGAAGGATATTGAATGACCTCTTGTGCAGCAGTCTTACCTTTTCAGAGAAACTGAGCCAGTCAACAGGGACTACGTCTTTGAGAGGAGTCACATTAGTATGTAGGGCAAGACATAAAATGGGTGTCGGTGACTGTGAAATTCTAGAGTTGGGGTGGCTGACCTACAACCTTCAGGAGGATTGCAGCCAAGTGCTTGTTTTTTTTTCCTCTTCAAATGGTGGACTCCCCCCTTTTTCTTTTTACACGGCAGGCATCCAGCTCCCTAGGAATTCATTTTTATACAATAAATATCAAACAATACTTCTTGATTTCTAAGTGACAAATATACCTGAGTTTTCTTAAATGTTTATTAATGATTGAGCTGCCAAGGCACATGAAAGGGTACCAAGTGGACAACCTTAAGCACTTTTATCAAGGACATTGAAATCACCGGGTCTTACTTCTGAGTAAGTCAGCTTCATTCTAAAGCTTCAAATCCTTTATGATTGCCACAACTTCCACAAACCTATCCCGTCAAAAGCAAGATGCAAATTGAGCAATAAGGCAGAATGTAGTAAATGGTGCTCTAATGAATGTCATGGTGTGTTGGTGTCAGATTGGGAATGTAAAGGAATAAACACACACACACACACACAGGCTTCTTGCTGCCATTTTATGAAGCCCCAAAACAAGCTTATAAAGATAATATCTCTGTGCATAACAGAGTTAGTCATGACTTAATATAAACACTTTTGTTTTACACTTTAAAAGATCAGCTGCAGTCCTTTTTCAGGACGAAGGCATTCTTTAAGGTGATACCAACCCAAAATTCCTAGCATGACTGGAACACTGTAGCCTGTAGAAAGCCGCACATTTATCAAATGGAGACATCCTCAACAGGGCTCCAATAACTTGAGAGCAGTCACACCCACGCACCCACCCACACACACTGCAAAATGCCACTTCTCTATCATTCATGTTTATATTAAGGGGACAAGTGAGCTGGTAGAAAGAACCCAGTCGAGGAGATCATTGTAATTCAGTGCACAAGCTTACAACACTCCTTTTAAAAAGACTCCAGATCAAGGAAGCTAGGTTAAATATTGAACATACTGATTAGTGATGGGGCAAGCAGGGAAGGAAGGAGAGAAAGAAGGGGCTGAGGAAAGAGCTTTAAAGCCAAAGCTGCAACCTCTGCAAACAGCTCACTTCCCTCCTGAATTTTATGTTTGATAGCATGCACGACAAGGCATGCTATTATAGCAAGGAGGAGGAGGAAAAAAAAGAGCTCAGTTCTCTGATTTTATATAATAAAAGAAAACCAAACCGTCTCTAAACTGGGAGGGGGCTCTGCATGAACATCTCTTGTCACCTCACCTAGGGTGAAGAGGGGGAGTGGGCTTGACATTGACATTTCAAGGTCTCTTGGATCACAGTCATGCCAGGCTCTCCTGCAAGACATGATATGCCATCATCATCCCAAGGGTTGGGGGAAAGATGGACTGTCCCCCTCCTCTCTCGGCGGATGCCGCCCACTGTCAAGGGCTGCGAACCCTAGCCCCGTTCGGCCTCCTGGCCAGGCCCATGAGGCTTGTTCTGCTGCCTGCCGCTTCGTGCGTGGGTTCTTGTCTCTTCTAGATCCGCAAGGCTGTTGTGAAGCCACGGCTGGGGCCAGCAGAATGGCAGCCCTCGCCTCCGTCTGTACTACGCCATAAGTGGAGAAGGCCCCAGCAAGATCCATGTTTCTCTCCCTCCCTCCATGTTTGCTGCGCACAGGTACAGCCGGAGAGACCTTGGCGCACCCAAGCTGCGCAGTTGGATTCCAAGGCAGATGCGAGCCCTGCTTATCTCAAAGTTTAAAGCCAGAGCAGCCAGAGCCCCATGAAGGATGGCGGGGAGAGGATGCGGATGGGCAAAAGGTGAAGCGAGACTTTCCACCCGCCAAAGAAAGCGGCTTGTTAACCTGATCGGAAACGCCAGGGAGCAAAGGTCAGGCAGGCAGCAGTAAGGAGCTGACACGCCGGCGGCTCGCCTCTTAAGTGCCCCCTGTTTACGGAGGAGTCTCCGGAGCCCCTTGCAGCCAGCCAGCCAGCCAGCGAGCGAGCAAGCCGGACGGACGGACGGACGGACAGCGGCGCAAAAAGGGCCAGCGGGAAAGATCGCCTTTCGCTGCGCCCGGGCACGGCGCGGTTTGTCAGCCCGGAGGCGCGTGGGTTGATCCATCCCTTTCGCAGCAAAGACAGGCAGAAGAAGCCCAAGGGGCGACCTGCTCCTCGAGCGCGAAGCGGGGCTGGGGGCCGGCGGGCGCTTTGCTCCGCTTGGCTGTTTTGGTTTTAAACCCGCACACCAAGATCGTCCTGGTACCAAAGGAACCCCGGTTTTAACGCCAAATACAGACGAGAGGAGCAAGCGATCGCAGTCACGTCAAGTCAAATTGTACAACCACCGCGAGCAGAGCACAAATTCCTTTAAAAGAGACAGAGAAGGAAAAGAAAATTGATACATTCTCTCTCTCTCTCTCTCTCTCTCTCTCTCTCTCTCTCTGAGTACAAGGGCAGATTTTTGTTGAACGACACACGCTTTTCCCGCAGAAGGTCACTTCAATACATTCAGAAAGGGAGCGAAATGTTCCCCCCTACGGGGCATGATTTTTCTTTCACCCCGTATATTTTACCCACAAAGATGAACTGCCTACTTACTTTAAATAATCCAGCCAAGATCATCTCTCAACAGACGAGTTAATCCTAAATCCGAGACAGATCACGAGCTGTACCTGCAAGGGAATTTTTTTTTTGGCACAAACCACCCCCAGTTCGACCTACAAGTGCTGCGCTGTCAGCTGCAGCCGTCGCTTCCCCTTGCTTCGCCTCGCTGTTGCAACAACTGCTGCCTGGGAAAATGGCTATTTTATGAATGGGAGGGAAAGGATCTCGTCTGCGCATGCCTGTCCTCCCAATTCTATGAATGGGTGGGCACTGGAGTTCTACAGCGCATGCTCCTCTCTCATTTATGAATGGGGAGCCGGAAGGGAACTTGTTGCAAGTTAAGGATGGATGTAGCCTGGTGTTTTTTCGTGTGGCTTTTTTTTTTTTTATGAATGAAACGCGGCAGCTGCAAGCAGCTGCGCATGCACCACACCACACACACGCCCCAGCCTTGGGATGAAGGTAAAGCAACCCGCAGTACAGGGAGGGAGTGGATGTTCGGTTCAGACAGAAAGAAAAAGGAAATAGGACGTGGCGGAGGAATGCCATTTATCTCTGAGACGGCAGGAGGTTGAGGGCAGCGCTCGCGAAGGAGCGTCTGATGGTGGGGCGTAAGAGAGAGGCTGCATGTGGTTGGAGGCCACCGCGGCTATTTCACCTTGCAGCTGCGAGGCTAATTCCAATCCGCTGCTCCCCCTCCCAGGACCACTACCAGCCCAAGGCTCGCTGGCCCCGTGTCCTGTCCTGCCTTGCAACTCGTCCTTTTCCGCAGCCAGCCAGGAACAATCAAGGGCGATCTCGGGGCTGCGGAGAGATGCCGCGTTCTGAGGCTGACCTTTCAGGGTGTAAGGACGTTTGTGGATTGGAAGCCGGCAGATTTCAGTGGCCTTCTGAAAGGGAAGCAGACACCGCGGAGGAAAACCCTTGAGTGTGTCCCTCGCCCCCGCAAATCCTGTTGCTGCTTCTGCTGTTTTCATGTTGGGCCTGTTCTTTTCCCCAAGAGTCGCTGTCGATTTCATTTCTTTTTCATTAAAAGTACATTCTCCGTTTGGGGGCGGCGTGGGGAGGGGGCGCAATGCGTGTGAGCCTTGCTTGATAGGAAAACAAAAAGGTTCGGCTGAAAATCTTTGCCCCTTAATTCATTCCCTCCATAGACACACGCTCACACGCACAGACCTTCCTCTCCATTTACACGGAGCAGATACCTAACCATTGCTCAGCTGATCTATGATTGCTGCTTTCATCATGCTGTCCTGAGCGAGGGAAAAAGTGGCGAAAAGGAAAACTTGAGACAAAGACGTCATGTAATCCGGGCTTCAGCCCCAGAACCCCTTTCCAAAGCCAGGGCTCAAAGCCTGGATCATGAGAAACGGTAGGAAGCAAAAGCAGATGTCAAATACCTAACCTGCTGAGGGCCTGCAACCAGTCGCTGTAAGGCCAGGATTAGGAAAAGGCCTCTGCTGAGCCTGGACTTCCTCGCTTTATTTTAATTGACTGGAAGACCCCTTTTCTGTCTCTGGCGGGTGGGGCTTCTAGACAGAGGGGCTCCGAGCGCTGCTTCCAATCCAAAGGCATTCCGTCTTTCCCTCCTTTGCGGATTTTTTTTTCTCTGGCCAGAAAAAAGACACAAGAAGCGGTGGGAAAGCACGGGTGGGTTCATACAGATGGAAGAAGGGGGCGGCGGCATCTGGATTCCTCCCCCCACCCATCCCCCGTAAAATTCTGTGAAGGAGGCCTGGTGATTGCTCGATAAAAGCCTCAGCTGGAAGCAGCACCCAAAAGTATTTTATTCCTGCATAAAACACAAAGGCAATCGTGTTGGCTATAAGAGAGATTGCGGAGTGGAATCCATGCAGTGTAATACCTTTATTAGGCCAATTCAGATATCATTAAAATGTACAAGCTTGATTTCTGCATGCAGTTGGATTATTTGTATTGCTCTGGCCCAAACCCTAGCTATAAATGATCCCGGTGGACTAAATTCATTGACATCTATGTAGAACTCATCCCTGATCCAGCAAGTAGTCCCAACCTGAGTGACGAGACAGTTACGTCCGTGATAGTCTAGTGACAAAGTTGCTTATCTGAATTTGTAGTGTCCTTGACCAATGTAAGTGTCTAGTTAAAATTCTTTCACTCCCAGGAAATTGAGATAGGACTGCAGCCTTCAGCATGGAAAATCTGGCTTCCATTCAAGTTCAAGCATGATTTCAGGCATCTGGCTCTCTATTTCAGCTCCCTGTTGGTCAGAATTGAAATCTTACAGCCATTGTCCTAATTATATTGATTTAGAAGTCTCAATGGTTTTAGGTTGCAATCTTAGGAATGCTTTCTTGGAGGTTATGCCCAGGGCAGATCTACACCAAGCAGGATATAGCGGTATGAAAGCAGTATATAAAAGGCAGGAGCCACACCAAGCAGGATATAGCACCATGAAAGCGCTATATGGTATGTATCAATGGGCCCAACAGTTGTCAGTACACTTCAGTACTGCTATAAAGCAGTAGTGTGGCTCTTGCCTCTTGTATACCACTTTCATAGCACTTTCATAGTGCTATATCCTGCTTGGTGTGGATTAGACCTTTGAGATCAATGGAACTTAATTCTCTGAGTAAACGTGGTAAGCGCTGCACTATCTCATATAGCTGTTGGGGGGTGGGCATGAAAGAGATAAGGGAATGTTGATTCTGCTTGAGAGCCTTAGGGAGAGTGTGTCATGCTTCTTTAAAAAACAAACCCAAAATGCAACCTGAAATGTAATATACTTGGCTACTGGAAAGGCATGTGCTGCATTAAGAAAGGGCCAGAAATTCAGAACTTGCTACAACATCCAATTAAGTAATTTAATATCATTTATGTGTTTCTGACACATAGTGTTAGTTGCAGAAGACATACATTTCATTCACTGTAAGAATGGAAGTAAATGTAAAGAGATAACCGGAAGTATCCTTTTTTTTTTTAATGAAGGAAGACCATATGTTTCAGAAGCAGAGCATAAACAGAAAATGGCCCTTGACAATTAAAAATGATAGAGAGACTCAAATTACTGTTTTGTTGTGGCATAAATCAGGACAAAATCTTAACAAATGTATGGAGTGCAGCAGGGGGGGCTAGGGGGTCAGGAACGATCCTATTAACTGATATATAATGTCAGTCAATCAATTTTCTTACAATTATAGTTGATGTCTATATCTTAGTGTGCGACAAGGGATGAGGAGGGAACCACCTCTCATTTGGGTTACAGGTCTTCTTCACTTCATAGGAGCCTGGAGAAAGACAAAAATTCAGCGGGCCCTCTGCAAAAGCATCCAGGCATGCTCTGCATGTCATCTGCCTGTCTTGAATTTATAGCTCCCAGGGTCGGTTTCAGTCCTTTATTGTGCACTTGATTCCAAGCAAGAGGAGAAAAGGGTTATGGACAAAGTTAGAGCCTACTACACAAAAGCAACTTCTATACCAAGAAGAGCTAAATACTTTGATTGTGAATGCAAATGGAGATTGGCTAACTCACAATGGAAAAATGATTCTGCTCTTTAGCTGTTTTTCTTTACAATTCATCTGCTTTGTTAATTCATTAACCAGTTGAGGAGAGTGTGTCACAGTCATTCTGATTGGACCATTTATTACTCTTTTGAATGGGATCTCATTGTCCTCTGTATAGTTTTGACACAACTATTTCTTGGGTTGCTGGATCTATAGCCTCATTTTGTGATAACCTTTTCCCCACCCAGACAACTCTGTGTATATGTGGGTGTATTATGTTTGTAATACACACATACACACACAGAGAGTCTAAGAATAACAAACCTTATGCTACAATATATTTGTTAGCCTTTGAAGTGTCATTAGACCCATTGTTGTTTTTGTTGCAACAAACTAACATGACTGCCTCTTTGGAATTTATGAATAAAAAGCAAATTTATATTTTATTTATTTATTTGCACTTTTAAACCCAGCCAATAACCCAAGTTCTCTGTGCAGTATACAACCCGTTAAAAGCACAACATGTAAACAATGAAACAGTGAATAAAAACTACATAAAATCAAGATAAAACCAACAGCAAAGAGTAAAAAACACCACACCACATAAAACTAAGGAAAAACCAGCAGCAAAATGAAAGAGTGTTAAGGTCAAAAAGCACTATGCAGATTTTCTTGCGTTAAAGTACTTATTCAGATTCTGCTAATTTTGGGGAAGGGCAAAGAACGCCATAAGACACTAAGGGTGCAATCCTACGTGTGTTTAGATAGGAAAAAACCATACAATTCCCAGCATTCTCCAGCCAGGTTGTGGAATGGTCATGAATATCTGTACTTGGCCTTGTACTCATTTATTTTTTCATCGCTTGCTGCCCTCACTTGCCAATTTCCATCACTTGCCACCCTCGGATGAATGCTGAACCTGACCAGAGGCTAAAGCTGACCAACATTACACCCAACTTCACTCCACTTTGCTCACAGCAACAGGAACATCCAGTGCATTGGAAAGGCAAAGAATATAGTTATTAAAATAGGAGTTATGTATGTATTTTGATTTGCAGAACAAAACCAAGTTTATTCAGTGGTCCACTAAAACCCCCAGAAATTTTCAAGTGGTCCACAGGATAGGAAATCTTGAAAATGGCTGGTTATCTGCAAGCAAGGGCTGACTTGTTTGAAAGAACCATAATTTCCAACCCTATCAAGCTAGGTTTGCCCCTCTTCCCTGTCCTTTCACTGGCAGGCAAAGAAGAAGGCCTTTGGCCTGTAAATGGGTCTCTTAGGTTGAGTGCTGTTTTGTTTAAACTCTGTAACTGTAATGTTTTTATTGTATTTTATTGTTTTAATCCATTTTAAGCATGTCTGTAAACCTCCTTCAGTGCCATTTTTGGTAGAAAGGCAGAGTACAAATCAATAAATAAAATCATTATGTGGAGTGATGCAGCCACCTCAGGCAGTAGATGCTGGGGGGGGGGGGGATGCCACATGGACTACCCTGCAACCTCTTACACCAGGGGTGGGCAACTTCAGGAGCTTGGGGGCAACCTCCCGGCAGGAGACCGGCTTCAGGTGGTGCTACCTCAGCAGTCTGCTTCTCCCAACCCTTGAGGTGAAAGATTTAAAAACGCTTCCCCTTGGCACACTTTACAAGATGAGAAGAGAGAAATGCCTTGCTCTGTGGTATGCTCTCTCTCTGGGTGACTCTACAAGAGCGATTTAAAGCTCTTTCAAGGCGCATTACCAAATTTACCTCTACCAGAGCGGAGCGCAAATCAGGGGTCCAGGCGCTTTTTATGTCCGATTATTCACATTTTTGAATGCGCATTTAATAGCAACGTTTAATTTACCGCGGGAGTGAGAGCGCCTTATGTCCGTGTAAACAATTTTGTGAGGAGGCGCATTAACGATCAGATGGTCTTGATGTCATGCATAGAACTGCCCCTTCGCTGGGAAAACCTCCCACTGTTTTGTTTAGTTTTATTTCCTGTCTCCTCCTGGCAACTTCCTCCTTGTTCTCCGTCTCTCTGAATGGAAGCTCCAGGAAGACGAGACCCAATGTGAACTGAAAATAAAGTTTATTTTAACTCCCCTGATGGAATATTTCATTCATGGAGACACGGGGCCAGATGGAGGTGGTTTCACGAGAAGTAAAGGGGGTGGGCAGGATGTGTGGATGTGCGCATAATTAGCAAACAGCTTAGACATATTGTCTCCTCGCTTCTTGCTGGGTTCCTGACATGAGCTGTGTATGTGTGTGTGTGCTCGTTGGGAAGAGGAGGGGGAAGAAACGAAGCAGCATCCCCATTTGTTTTGGTGTGTGTGTGTGTGTGCGAGGCACATTCCCATTTACTCCTGAGCAGTTCAGTTCAAATGGTAATTGGGCAAAGGGGGGGGGGAGAGAGGTAGCTGAACAGGTTAACCACATCATTCCCGGCAGATAACCTAGGAAACCAAAGGCGGGAGATTCTGGTAGGTGGGGAGAATAAAGGATGCAAAACCGGCAGTTTCCCGGGACAAAGCGCATTACTTTCAGCAATATTTGCATGCATGTCAACAACTTTAAAGCGAGTTTCATACAGACAGTAATGTTTTTCAATGCCTCTTGTATAGTATATAGGTATTAGGCGTAAAAGCGATTGTCAAGAGATGCACATAATCGGGGAACCGGGCGTCAAAGTGAAATCTTGTAGAGGCCCCCCCCCTCTCTCTCTCTTTCAAATGGGCAATAAAGGTCCAGAAAGAGAAGAGGAAGTGTACAAATGCAGCTGTCACACACAGAGGCCCCCTCCACAAGGATGCGCTTTTGCGCCCGTTTGTGGTATTATGCGCACTATCGCGGAGGCGCATTTACGCCTCATCCCTCTGCACGGGAGGCAGCGAGAGGCGTTGAAGCGCATTATCGCTTTTCTCCGACGCGCGTTTTAATTGTTCACATGCGGGGCTTCGGGAGGAGGAAACAGACATTTTAATTCGCTTTTTGCCTAAAGCCAACCCCTTTCCCAGCCCTCCCTTCCTGTACTCCACCCACAGGAATGTACCTGCCTGCCTACGTAATTTCGGGTTGCCTGGCAACGAGATGGGAGGGGGGGAGAGGGTAGAGCTGAGCGGGGGGAAAAAAATGCCTTCAGGTTACGCGCACCTTCGCGCGCGTGCATATGCATACAAGCACGTGATCAGAGCCAACCCCTTTCCCAGCCCTCCCTTCCTGTACTCCACCCACAGGAATGTACCTGCCTGCCTACGTAATTTCGGGTTACCTGGCAACGAGATGGGAGGGGGGGAGAGGGCAGAGCTGAGCGGGGGGGAAAAAATGCCTTCAGGTTACGCGCACCTTCGCGCGCGAGCATATGCATACAAGCACGTGATCTGAGTTTCGTCGACCGTTGAGTTCATTTACCTAGGCGACACCAGAGAAGCAAGTTTGGTTCCCCTTTTCTCTTTCTGAAACGCCATTTTGAGCTGGACGGGAAGAGAAGGCGAGATGGCTCCTACCTCGATTTCTCGTTCCGTCATTTATGCGATTCAACTTCTGATCGCAAATATGCACGTTACATTGACTTGCCTAAGGAGAACGATTCAACGGAGAAGAAGAAGAAGACGAATCATCATGAGAAGGCTCCAAGAGAACAACTCTTATCTTTTAAGACTCCAACAAGATAGACTCCAAGAGAATTTATTATATGTTCCTTTGATGAAAAAACAGAGACCAAGAAGATGGTGGTGCTTCCCCAGGAGTCGTGACTGGTGGGAAAACGATGTTCTAGCCCTCTGGGGTGATGAGCAGTGGCTAGAGAACTTTAGGATGACCAGAGCAACCCTTTTCCAGATTGCAGACCATCTTCGGCCATTTCTAGAACGTCGCAATACGAACATGAGGGAAGCCATTCCAATGGTGAAGCGCGTGGCCATCTGTATATGGAGGCTAGCAAATCCTGGTGGTTACCGGGTGGTGGCTCAGCAATTTGGGATCGGTAGAACAACGGCAGCCATGATCGTTGTGGAGGTCTGCCTAGCCATGGAGCATGCGCTTCTGAGAAAAACAGTTTGCCTTGGCAATGTTCCAGAGGTGAGTCTTGTTTTTTATTATTTGGGATAGGAAAAGATGGGCTAGGCTGTTATATAGGTGGCCAAATGGAACTTGATCATTGTATCTCAAGCATGCCAGCCGATGAAGCAGTAATGATTTATTTTCCATTATTTATGTTTTCTCTCTCAGATCATGAGTGGATTTTCCAAACTGGGCTTCTTTCATTGTGTTGCAGCCACAGATGGATGTCACATTGAAATTGCCTGTCCTCCTAGGCAAGGCCCTGACTACATAAACCGGAAACGCTTTTTTTCCATGCTCCTTCAAGGCACAGTGGACCACCGTGGGCGATTCATGGATGTGGAAATAGGTTGGAGTGGGAGAAATCACGATGCCCATGTCTTCAGGAACTCTGCGTTCTTTGAGGCCATGGAAGCTGGTGTCTTCATCCCAGGGAACCCTACCATTACTGTTAATGACGTGCAGATTCCTCCACTGGTGGTGGCTGATTCCGCTTACCCCATTCGGAAGTGGCTGATGAAACCTTACGGCGGAGCCCTGGACCAGCAAAAGCAACATTTCAACCACTGTCTGTCACGGGCGAGGAATGTTGTTGAATGTGCCTTTGGAAGGTTAAAAGCACGGTGGAGATGCCTGTCGTCCAGGATAGAACTCGCTGAAGAAAACGTCATTTCTGTGATATCTGCCTGTGTCATTCTACACAACATTTGTGAAAGTCAAGGACATGATGTTGCATTGGATCTCCACGAAGCAAGGCAAATTGAACTGGCAACCCTGGGTGCCCCGCTGCCAACGGGGCATGAGGAAATTCAAGAAAAGGCTGCTGGGGAAAAGGTCAGAGATGCCTTAAGAGGCATGCTTTGGTCTCTGCGTGGGCAGAACCCCTAGGGAGGTGAGTGTTCAGTGCCAAACCCCTGTGCCAAACTTGTGTAAGCCATGTTTTCCCTAACTTTACTCTATTTACTCTATTTCAGCAAGTCACAGGAAGGAATCATGTGTCAAGACCTGCTCGAAGCATAAACCAATAAGGAAAGTGCATAAACAAATCAGGAAAGTATCCGCATAAAGGCTTCATGGCCTGAGAATGAATGAATGAATGAATGAATGTGTAGAGGGTGGGATATTGTTATTACATCCTATGCTAAAACAATCCATCTCTAAATTTCCCTTAGAACATAGCATAGAGAGAACTGCAGGGGATCAAAGACGGTGTCGTGTGGAACCTCTGTGATGTGACCAGACCAGAAGGCAACCGCTTCCTTTTTCTGGATCATTCATTCCATTCTTCAAGCAAAAGCCAAGTCCCGCTCCAGGCAGCACTGACTGTGTTTATTCTTTTTTCATCAAGAAGAAGCTGCATTAGGAAATGAGACTACTTATAGACAATCCCTTTAGAATATGTGAATTTTATTTTCTATGTTGATTTCGCTTTTACATTGCTGTTTTGAGATGTTCAGTGACTTCAAAGTAACGTATGTTTCTTTCAATGTGTAATGCAATGCTGTTGCAAATGCTGTTAATTTTATTTTCTTTGCTGATTTTTCTTTTACATTGCTGTTAGTAATTAGATATTGTTATGAGATGTATGTTCATAATAATGTGACTTTCAACTATGTTTCTTTCAATGTCAAATTAAATGCTGTTGTAAATGCTGTTAATTTTATTTTCTATGCTGAAATTGTTGTTGCCATATTGCCATATTGTTGTTGCCATATTAAAAAGTGCTTATTTTAAAAATGCTTATCCTAAATAAAATATGTTCCTACAATTCCTAGACAATAAGACTTCAGGTAACCCAACACACATATGCAGTACAGTGAACATTGCAGAAGGGCAAGTAACAGGACCACAGCCCATCCATGTCTACCTCACAGGGTTGTTTTTTTGAGAATAACATAGTACCATCTAGTCACTAACATTCTCAGGTTTTCAGTTCAGGACACCCAAAGGTACATTCAGGACACCCAAAATTGTTGTTGCCATATTAAAAAGTGCTTATTTTAAAAATGCTTATCCTAAATAAAATATGTTCCTACAACTTGACAATGTTGATAGTAGTATTCCTAGACAATAAGACTTCAGGTAACCCAACACACATATGCAGTACAGTGAACATTGCAGAAGGGCAAGTAACAGGACCACAACCCATCCATGTCTACCTCACAGGGTTGTATTTTTGAGAATAACATAGTACCATCTAGTCAATAACATTCTCAGGTTTTCAGTTCAGGACACCCAAAGGTACATTCAGGACACCCAAAACACATCTGGTAACTTTCCCACTGCTCCGAACAAACGCGACAGTGTTTAATCACTTACGCGCGGTTCGGGAATGGTGGTTTGACGGTTCCGCGCGCATGCGCGCAACCGCTAAACCGGTCCGCGGAAACATCGCAAACCGGAAGTGAGGCCTACACTTCCTCACAATCCTTCAAGATGCCAAGAGGGAGGTATTGGAGTGATGCGGAGGTCCGCATATTGTTGGCCTTCCTCCTCCAATCCTCCCTCGTGGGAAGGATTGTGCGGAGCAGCAGCCTCCCGACTATGAGGCTGTTTAGGAGGGCGGCTGCTGCTCTGCAAATGAACAACTTTGTCCGCACTGCCCTGCAGTGTCGGACAAAGTTTAAGTACGTCAAGGCGGGCTTCTTTCGGGCCATTGCTGCCCATGGGGAGCATCCCCCCTTCCGTCAGCGTCCTCCCTACTTCGGTCAATTCCGGGAGCTGTGGCGGAAGGCGGGGAGACCAACCCCGGAGGAGAGGCTGACTGCAGGTGAGTGAGTGCATTAGCATTCTGCCCACTGCTCATTGTGTATTCTCTGGTGGATGTGCAGGTTGGGGGGGGGGAATGCCCCAAAAACAATGACCCCTGACACAATGAGGCTTTAAGGTGGATTCCAGCATACATCTTGGGTGGGGTGGGACTAGATGCCCTTCAGGAGCCCTGTGTGCTGGTGATTCTGCCCACTGCTCATTGTGTATTCTCTGGTGGATGTGCAGGTTGGGGGGGGGAATGCCCCAAAAACAATGACCCCTGACACAATGAGGCTTTAAGGTGGATTCCAGCATACATCTTGGGTGGGGTGGGACTAGATGCCCTTCAGGAGCCCTGTGTGCTGGTGATTCTGCCCACTGCTCATTGTGTATTCTCTGGTGGATGTGCAGGTTGGGGGGGGGAATGCCCCAAAAACAATGACCCCTGACACAATGAGGCTTTAAGGTGGATTCCAGCATTCATCTTGGGGTGGGACTAGATGCCCTTCAGGGACCCTTCCACATTTTAATGTTATTTCCCTTTTTCCCTTCCCTCTTTTTCTTAGCCCAAAACAGGAGGGCGGAAGAGGCGGCTCCGTCTCCCGAAGTGGAGGAGGTTGGGGGGACTTCTCCTCCTCCTCCTCCTTCTCCTCCTTCTCCTCCTCGGATGACCCTCCGCAGAAGGGCACGTAAGTTAAATGCAAGCCAGATTAATTAGGAATACTATTTTTGCCCAGCGTACTTTAATAATATTATTAATATTACTAATTGTAATGATATATGTATTTATTTATTTATTAATTAACAGACTCTCCCAACGGATCGAGGCGGGGAACACCATGATAGAAACTTAAAATAACATTTTTTTTCCAATTTTGAAGGGATACTCAGTCCATCGCCGTCGCCGTCTGCGGAGGAGGTGGAGGAGGAGGTGCAGGAAGAGGAGGAAGAGGAGGATGCACCCCCACCTGTCTCACCTGCTGCTGTGTCTCCAGCAGGTAATAGAAGTTCCATTGCTTTGTATAATGTAGAGTACATTGAGCATATAAAATCCAGGTCAGGGCTCCTGTATCTGTAACAGTTGTAGAGAAAAGGGAATTTCAGCCAGTGTCATTTGTATGCAATTAGTTCCTGGTGAAATCCCCTCTTCATCACAACAGTTTAACCGACCTGGATTTTATGTGGTCACCCTATTGTACAGTACAGGACTAATGGTTTAAATTTTTAATTAAAAAATGAAAAACTATATTTACATTCCTGTAAATTGAATCGCATTGAATAGCCAATGTCATTGAGTGGTACATCTTGAACTGTTTTTCTGTTGGTTATATTATATGATTTTAAACATTTTTTTTTTCTTACCATCCCATGCAGTTCCCACTCAGGAGCGGCTGGAGAGGCTTGAGGCAGCCGTTGGAGGCATGCAGAATCGCATGTCCTCAATGGAGGAAAAGTTGGACAAGATCCTCAGTAAATTGTAAATAGTTGAAAAAAATATTGTAAATAGTTGAAAATAATATTTGTTTAAAAAACTAAATCTTTATTTTTGTTACTAAAACATTGTTTTGGTTTTCCTTAGCATTTTCAGGTTGGTGCAGTATTAAGGAGGGATGCCTAACTGTTTTAATAATAGATAGGAAGCACAGTCCCAACCACACAGTGAGATATGAAAACTATATTGTAATGGTTAAATACAACATAAATAACAGCAAAAAATACCATAATTAACAGCAAATAACATAACAATTACATAAATAACAGCAAAAAATACCATAATTAACAGCAAATAACATAACAATTACATAAATAACAGCAAAAAATACCATAATTAACAGCAAATAACATAACAATTACATAAATAACAGCAAAAAAAACCATAATTAACAGCAAATAACATAACAATTACATAAATAACAGCAAAAAAAACCATAATTAACAGCAAATTATTAACAATAACATAAATCATGTATTCTAAGGGGAGAACTTTAAGGGTTTTTTTACCTCCCGTGCCGTGCGCTTTATGCTTGGCTCACCTTGAAGTGGTGATGATGAGCGCTGTGGGGGTACTGTATGGGAGCACGGGAGCAGTGATTCGTCCAAGTCTTTGGTTAAAATGTCATTCTGGGGATTTTGCAACTGGGCAGACTGGGGGTGTTGCACCCTGACTTTACGTTTCTTCTTAGCCAGGCATTTTCTCCCCTCACCCTCTCCTGAGTTCCCACCTAAGTCATTTGGCTTAGAGCTGGTCCCCTCCATACTGTCAATAGCCAACCGTCTTTTTATTGGCTGGCGTTTTCCATGGCTAGTAGTAGATGATGGGTTGGCTGTATGGGTTGATCTTCCCGGTTCTTCCTGTTGCACCACCGTCACCAGCTTCTCCATCGTGACACATTGTCTTTCTAGAATTCTGAGAAGGGCATCTTGATTTCTTTGGTCCCTTGCATCTTCTGTTTTCAAATAGTCCAACATCTGGTCATTTTTCTGCAACATCTGCTCATGCATCTGCAAGAGGTTTGCGTTGTGTGCAGAGGCATGCTCCAGAATGCGGTCTGTGTCCCTGCTGCGTGGGGGTCTTCTGTTTCTGGCCATTTCCAGGCGCGTTGCAGGCGAGAGTGCTGACTTTTGGATGGGATGTCTCCTTCCTTCATCTGTACCTGAAGGGAAAGGGCAAAGTTTAGTGTGTTTAAAAATCATTTATTACATGTCCAGCCTGTACCATGGGTTCTCTCGCACCCTCATCCTGAAGATGAGAATGTCCTTTCACACATTTATAAGAATTGCAGGACTGAAACTTTATCAAGCAAATAACATCGGCTGTACTTACTCGCTCCTGCTGCAGGATGGTGGAGATTTCTGGCCCTCAAATCTGCGTGGTCACTGGTTTCCGACGCACTGGTGTAACCGCTGCTTCTGTAGGCTGCCGTGGAAGAAAAAGAAGAGCTATTAGGAGGTTTCATCAATAGGCACAATCACAAACCTCCCTCCTTTTGAAATGGGGGTGGTTGTTCAAAATGGCTGCCTGCCCCTTATCCTTTTTCCCCCCCGCCCTGGAGAGACCAGAGAAACGCTGGGTAGCTAGAGGAGATCTCTCCTGCCCTCTCCTGCCCCACCCGCTCACCCGCATCTGCCTGCCCCATTTTAGAATACAATTTTTTATTCCATGGAACACAATATTAAGTTGTAAAGTTAAGAGTCTTCCAATAGGCACAATCACAAACCTCCATTTTAAATAGGGGGGGGGGTTGTTTGTGTGTTCAAAATGGCTGCCTGCCTAGGCTGATCACATGAAAAGGAGGTCAGGGCTGACCACATGAAAAGGAGGTCAGGGCTCATGTAACTTTAACAGTTGTACAGAAAAGGGAATTTCAGCCAGTGTCATTTGTATGGAATTAGTTCCTGGTGAAATTCCCTCTTCATCACCACAGTTAAAGTTGCAGGCAGTATACTACAGTGACCACATGAAAAGGAGGTCAGGGCTGACCACATGAAAAGGAGGTCAGGGCTCATGTAACTTTAAGTGCTGTAGAGAAAAAGGAATTTCAGCCGGTGCCGTTTGTATGCATGCAGCACCTGGTGAAATTCCCTCTTCATCACCACAGTTAAAGTTGCAGGCAGTATACTACAGTGACCACATGAAAAGGAGGTCAGGGCTCATGTAACTTTAAGTGCTGTAGAGAAAAAGGCTGAAATCCCTCCCATAGACCACAATTTCTGGTCCCATGCACCCCAGAAATTAGCCCAGTACTTACACGGTGGTGCTGGTGCAGGATGCTGCTGGAGATTTCTGGCCCTCAAATCTGTGTGCTCACTGGTTTCCGACGCACTGGTGGAACCGCTGCTTCTGTAGGCTGCCGTGGAAGAAAAAGAAGAGCTATTAGGAGGTTTCATTCCAATAGGCACAATCACAAACCTCCATTTTAAATAGGGGGGGGGTTGTTTGTGTGTTCAAAATGGCTGCCTGCCTAGGCTGATCACATGAAAAGGAGGTCAGGGCTCATGTAACTTTAAGTGCTGTAGAGAAAAAGGAATTTCAGCCGGTGCCGTTTGTATGCATGCAGCACCTGGTGAAATTCCCTCTTCATCACCACAGTTAAAGTTGCAGGCAGTATACTACAGTGACCACATGAAAAGGAGGTCAGGGCTCATGTAACTTTAAGTGCTGTAGAGAAAAAGGAATTTCAGCCGGTGCCGTTTGTATGCATGCAGCACCTGGTGAAATTCCCTCTTCATCACCACAGTTAAAGTTGCAGGCAGTATACTACAGTGACCACATGAAAAGGAGGTCAGGGCTCATGTAACTTTAACAGTTGTACAGAAAAGGGAATTTCAGCCAGTGTCATTTGTATGGAATTAGTTCCTGGTGAAATTCCCTCTTCATCACCACAGTTAAAGTTGCAGGCAGTATACTACAGTGACCACATGAAAAGGAGGTCAGGGCTGACCACATGAAAAGGAGGTCAGGGCTCATGTAACTTTAAGTGCTGTAGAGAAAAAGGAATTTCAGCCGGTGCCGTTTGTATGCATGCAGCACCTGGTGAAATTCCCTCTTCATCACCACAGTTAAAGTTGCAGGCAGTATACTACAGTGACCACATGAAAAGGAGGTCAGGGCTCATGTAACTTTAAGTGCTGTAGAGAAAAAGGCTGAAATCCCTCCCATAGACCACAATTTCTGGTCCCATGCACCCCAGAAATTAGCCCTATACTTACTCGGTGGTGCTGGTGCAGGATGCTGCTGGAGATTTCTGGCCCTCAAATCTGCATGCTCACTGGTTTCTGACGCACTGGTGGTACCGCTGCTTCTGGAGGCTCCTGCCATGGCAGAAAAAGATGAGCTTTTAGGAGGTTTCATTGACATAGCCCTATACTTACTCGGTGCTGCTGCAGGATGCTGCTGGAGATTTCTGGCCCTCAAATCTGCGTGCTCACTGGTTTCTGACACACTGGTGGTACTGCTGCTTCTGTAGGCTGCCGTGGAAGAAAAAGAAGAGCTATTAGGAGGCTGCCTGCCCCTTATCCTTTTTCCCCCCCGCCCTGGAGAGACCAGAGAAACGCTGGGTAGCTAGAGGAGATCTCTCCTGCCCTCTCCTGCCCCACCCGCTCACCCGCATCTGCCTGCCCCATTTTAGAATACAATTTTTTATTCCATGGAACACAATATTAAGTTGTAAAGTTAAGAGTCTTCCAATAGGCACAATCACAAACCTCCATTTTAAATAGGGGGGGGTTGTTTGTGTGTTCAAAATGGCTGCCTGCCTAGGCTGACCACATGAAAAGGAGGTCAGGGCTCATGTAACTTTAACTGCTGTAGAGAAAAAGGCGGGAATCCCTCCCATAGACCACAATTTCTGGTCCCATGCACCACAATGTTGTGTCCAATGCCCCCCTTTCCCCCTCCCCCCCCCATAAACCCAGCCTAGATCATTGGGAACTCCCTTCCTTCCATGATGTCTGACCTCAGAAATTAGCTAGGCCTGTACTTACTCGGTGCTGCTGCTGCAGGATGCTGCTGGAGATTTCTGGCCCTCAAATCTGCTTGCTCAATGGATTCCGATGCACTGGTGGTACTGCTGCTTCTGTAGGCTCCTGCCGTGGCAGAAAAAGAAGAGCTTTTAGGAGGTTTCATCAATAGGCACAATCACAAACCTCCCTCCTTTTGAAATGGGGGTGGTTGTTCAAAATGGCTGCCTGCCCCTTATCCTTTTTCCCCCCCGCCCTGGAGAGACCAGAGAAACGCTGGGTAGCTAGAGGAGATCTCTCCTGCCCTCTCCTGCCCCACCCGCTCACCCGCATCTGCCTGCCCCATTTTAGAATACAATTTTTTATTCCATGGAACACAATATTAAGTTGTAAAGTTAAGAGTCTTCCCAACCCAACAAAAGAAACAGTCTATACCTTCAGGTTCTTCGTTTCCAATATCTTCTGGTGTCTCCAATTCTAAAAGGGGAAAACATCAGATGTGAGCTATAGGCATGAAATAGAAGGAAGAACGAGATTTTTAAAAAAATGGCAATTACAATCAATGTACCTCCGGGAGAGTAGGGCGTTCCAAGGTAGTCCTCCACATCTATTGTTTGAAGTTCACTGCTGAACAGTTCTTCTGAGCCTTCTGAGAGCGGGAAAGCCAGGGGGGAACTTACTGGGGGAGCAGCAGCAGGTGCTTGGACACGATGGATGTTCAGACTCCTGCCCACGCGATTTGGTTGAATAGTAGCATCCCCCCGAAAAATGCTATGAAGCTCCTCAAAAAAGGGGCAGGTGGCAGCATCATTTCCTGATCGTGAATTATGATTCACGACCCTGCGATATTCCTGCCTCATTGCCTTTGCCTTCGTCCTGCACTCCTTCGCTGTACGGATATGGCCCCTTCTTTGCATTTCCTGAGCAATGGATTCATAGGCATCGAGGTTCCTATGGCTGGCATTCAGTTGAGCTTGAACTTTCTGCTCCCCAAAAATGTCCAGAAGGTCGAGAATCTCTGCCTTTTTCCAAGAAACTCCCCTTCCTGGAGCAGCCATTTCGGTAGGTGGAAAAGGTGTAGAGGAAATAAATCAGGATGCAGTCTCTCTGGCGTCGCGAAGTTAAATGAGGTCAACGGTCGGATCGCGCGCACGCGCTTATATGCATAGGCGCGCGACCACACCTGCGCCTCCAGCCAAACCGTTGGGTGAGCACACCCGCGCGGCTGCGCATAACCTGAGGGCTTTTTTTCAAATCTCCCGCCGGAAATCCCTTCCCTCTCCCCGCCCATCTCGTCAAAACCCGCCCTCTACCTGCTCACACCTCTCCGAAAATGCGCTTCACTGAAAAACTGTACACATGGTCATAACGCGCTTTACATCCCGCCGCAAAATAAAAGTCGCTATTTAACGCGCATTCGATAATGCGCATAATCCGGGAGATAACGCGCCTTTACGCCCGTTTTGCGCTCCGCTCGTGTGTAGGTAAAATTTATAATGAGCCTTCAAGGCTCATTAAACGCCCCGTGTGGAGGAGGCCTATGTTTCCATTTCCTGGGTTTAGCAGAGGTGAGTCAAACCTGAGGCATCGCTCGGTGGCAGAACACTTGCCTTCCTTGCACAAAGTCCCAGTTTCAACCCATGGTACCTCTAGCGAAAGGCAGCAGAGGTGGGGACAATCCCTGCCCTTGAGAGCCACTGCCAGATGGATGAACAACACTGGGCCAGGTGGGCCGATAATCTGATTTGGTACAGGGTAGCTTCATATCTTTTCAGCATGGGCTGCAGAAGGGGATGGGAGCGCCGGAGAAACATTCTGCCTTTCCTGATTCTGGTAGAATCCCCAATAATAACGACAACATGTAGGTCTCAGAATCTCTGCATCAGGTGAGTTGAATCTCTTTTAACCAGAGGGACAAATTCCAATTCAGAGAAACTTTCGAGGGGTGCATTTCAGTGGTACGTGGGGCCGAAGGGGATAGTGCCAACATACCCCAAATACCAGCATCTTTTAGCTTCAAGCTCTTACTGCCAGTAACAAAGCCTGAGGAGAGGCATTTCAGCTTTTTTAGAATGCGGGAGGGAACCACCAAATGATCTATGGTCAAGGGAAAGGGGCTAGTGCTACAGGAAGGAGGTACAGCTGTCTGGGGAACCCACAACGGCTTCATTTCTCCCACAGGTCTGAGGTTCTACACCCCTACTCTATATGAGAGAACTTTGGCCCAGACCTCTCCAGCAAAATTGTGGATGTGGGATAGACCAAAGCATACAATAATTTTGTTCCTGATACCTAGCTTCACAGTTCCAAAAGGGGAACTCTAAGGGCACACAATTTATTTTCATTGCTCTTTTTACCATTACCAAATGTGTATTATCTTAAGTATAGGTAACATATGAACTGAGAGATTATGGATCCTGGTGTGTGACCTTGGGCTTGTCTATATGCCCTATATGCCCCATCGTGGCTGCGCATTCGTGCCCCATTGTTTATATGATGCAGCTGCCAATTCACAGCCACATCGGGCTTTTCCCTGCGACACTGCCCTTTTCAATGTGTTGCTTTACTGTGACTTTTTATACTGCTCCGATGTCACCAGGGTTGTTTGTTGTCTGCCAGTGGTATCTTCGGTTCAGATTAAGAGAGTGGGTATAGTTAGGGGCGAATCCCAGTGCAGGGTAGGAGTGGGAATGCAGGGTAGGCGGCAGGGGTCAGGCAAGTCTAGTAATGGCTGCCATGGCAATATTAAAGTCTGGGGAACGAAAGTCAGGGCAGATATGATCAATATTACATAAGTTCAATGACCTGTAGCAGCATATCCACACCTCTACAGGCTTTCAAAGTTGTGCAGAGTTGCCAGAAAACAACAACAAAAATGGTTTTCATGATTTTCAGTTTCCCGATAGTTGCTGCCCATTACCACTGTCTGACAAAAGTGCCATGTTTCTTCCTGCCTGGATAGCCCGTGCTCACTCCTGCCATATAACCTTATTGCTACCGCTTCGCGGCAGTGATGCTGCAGGGTTTGGGGGAAAATGAGTACGCAAAAGCGATGTCATATAGATGAGGCCCTGCACCTCAGGGATTGTATGGGTTGCCATTTTAGCCGGACTTCTCCCCTGATAAGGCAAATAATTTTTTTTTGCAATTAATAGCATTTCCGAGGGCTTCCTCTGGTTTATAATTTGTTAACCAAGCCTTGATGGTCTCCTGGGAGATAATGTTTCAGTTTCCCATATTTAGGTTAAGACAAAATGGTATTTGTTCCACTCTTATGTACGTAGATGAAACCTCTCGCTTTTCCTTCTGCTTCACTAAACACCTGGTCCTTGTATCCTCCATGTATTACTCATGCCTGATACCTTTTATCTTTCCCTTTTCTTTTTTTCTTTTTTCTTAACCAACATCAGCTGTGTGTTTAATTTCCTTCCTTCCCTTACAGTTCTTTTCTTGGACTTTGCCTAAAACAAACATGCACTCTTATCTAAACATTTTCTTTTATCTAATAACTCTTATTCAGAAGTTGGAATTTGAGCCTCACTATGTCAAAATCATGTCTAGAATTAGGAAGTGGAGTTTCTTCCCCCAGACACCATTGTTTATTGGTACGTTGAATCACATCCCTCAAATTTCCACTGCCTGACCCATTTTCTCTGCACTCCTCCCTCACTTCCATGGCCTCCCATCCTCTCTGTAAATTGTCTTCTCGCTTTCTTCAAGCAAACAACCCTTCAATGGGAGGAATCCTTTAACTGCTAGTTTGGCCATAGCATGTGAACATTACTCTAGTACACCCTTCAAGAACCTGGTACTCTCCAGATGTTTGGGACTACAACTCCCAGAATTCCTGGCAATTGGCTATCCTGGCTAGGGCTAAAGGGTGTTGAGATTCAAAACAACTGGAAGGCACCAGCTTGGGGAAGACACCTTTAGAAAATTGAATTTTCAAGCATTGTAATTGTACAATGGGGCTGGAACATCTCTGTGGATGTCCATCTATTATGAGATCATGATCTCAAGAGGAGAGTTTCCATCAACAATCCATTCATGTTCTGATGGCAGCTTTCTACTATACAGCTAAGCAAGAAAATAAGGGACGTATGCAAAACCTGAACTACCAGTTGTCAATTTGTGGAGCAGGAGCACAAGCTGGCTAGAGGAAATTACTCTTTCCCGCAAATCTTGATGCGTTCTGGCACATGGCAGTGTTTGGCTTGTGATTAGTCCCACCATCAATCTGATCCCCCTTGTTTGTTACACATCATAAGTCTACCTTTCATGAGACCATCTTCCTCCCATGATCAAGTACAGGTTCTTATTGATAAATTATGTATCAGCTAGAATGTGAGAATTGAAAGGTGGACTATAAATATTATCATTAAAGGTATATATGTTAACTCTCAAGTATTAACTTTGGAGTGGTCTTCTGACTGGATGGAGGGTGTTCAACCTGCTCTGGATGGGGTTGCACTCTGTGTAAAGGAACAGGTTCATAGCTTTGTGATTCTCCTGAACTCATCTTTGTCAGTGGAAGCTCAGGTGGCCTTGGTGGCATGGAATGCCTTGGACCAGTTTCAGTTGGTGGCCCAGCTATGTCCCTATCTGGACAGAGATAACCTAGCCTCTGTAGTTGGTAACATCCAGGTTTGATTATTGCAATGTGTTCTATGTGGGGCTGCTTTTGAACACATTTCAGAAGCTGCAGCTCATGTAAAACGCAGCAGCCAGATTGACTGTGTGGATTGGAAAGTCTTAACATATAAATACTAAGTCTGGCCTGCTTACACTGTCTGTCTGTATGTTTTCAAAACCAATTCAAGGTGCTGGTTTTGACTATAAAGTCCTATACATTTCACGACCAAAATCCCTGGTATGAACCTTCCCATGCACTCCAATCATCACCTGAAGCTCTCCTCCGGATGCCACCCCTGAGGGAGGTTTGGAGTGTAGCAACAAGGGAGAAGACTTTCTCAGTGGTGGTGGCCACCTGATTGCCAAACACTCTCCCCATTGAGGTCTGCTTGGAGCCAGGTTAAGATTTTCCTCTACCCCCAGGAGTTTGACTACAGATTATAAGGTTTTAACTGGTCCTGGTATTTTATTGTTTATTGTTTGTAAATTGTTTTTATATTATGTTTTATATCACATTTTTAAGATTTTAATCTTTTGTAAACTACCCAGAGAGCCTTGGCCATTGGGTGGTAGAGAAATGTAATTAATAATTATAATTGTCATCTTATATAAGAATATGATAGTGTAAGGATTACTGGAGGAGATCTACCAGACCGATTCTGCTCATTTTTTTAAACTGAAGCCTGAGCAGTGTAGACATGTTGAAAATGTTGAAACTTTGAAACAGTGCAAAGCTAGAGCTTTGCACAGCTCAGAAAGGAAGAAGGGAGAGGGATGAGGCAAAAGGGAAGCTAATGCATATGCCCTACACTATACATGTAATACAACATGTGACACAGTGGCTCAGTTCGGACGACACATTAAGCAATGGGAGGAACAATCGTCTGTTGTGTTGCTTATTGTGTCGTCTGGAGGGTAACACACAACGCACACACAACTGACAGAACGCTAATCAGGCAATTTAAACAATGGAGCGAAACAACGGGCTTGCACATTGTTTAGCCCAAAGCCCCATTGTTTAAAGTGTCGTCCGAATTCAGCCCCCCTCTCTCCGCGGACTATTCCGTTTTGGAATAGAGTTCTGCTGCCTAGAGCAGCCAAAAAAAAACCAGCCGCTCTATGTAGCCGGCAGAACTCATGGTGCATGCTGGGATACGGCTGGGGGACACATGGAGGAGAGGCTGCAACCAAAATGGCCACCACAAGTTCCTTGCAGCTGGGGCGTTTGCCGGTTCTGAGCAGCGCCGGCTGCAATGTGTCGTCTGTGGAGCTCCTCCTGCCTAATGCACGGTCAGTACGTTATTTACCCCTCCGTTGCTTAATATGTCGTCCGAACTGAGCCTCTGTGTGTATGCACATGCAATAATGCTTACTCCTGTGTAGGCTGACCATATGAAAAGGAGGACAGGGCTCCTGTAACTTGAACAGTTGTAGAGAAAAGGGAATTTCAGCCAGTGTCATTTGTATGCAATTAGTTCCTGGTGATATTCCCTCTTCATCACAACTGTTAAAGTTGCAGGGGCCCTGCCTTCTTTTGTATATGGTCACTCTAGTATAGTGCCTGCACCTTTAACTGTTGTGATGAAGAGGGAATTTCACCAGGAACTAATTGCATACAAATGACCCTGGCTGAAATTCCCTTTTCTCTACAACTGTTAAAGTTACAGGAGCCCTGACCTGGATTTTATCTGGTCAGCCTACTCCTGTGGGCTCTTAGAGTGCTGGGCCAATGAAATGAGAAAGAGACTCTGAGGAGAAAGAGCTGAAAGGACACGAGAGGGAAGGGAGAAAAATCTTACATCACGTGTCTTCAACTTCAAACTTCAAGAAATGTTAAACAATCTTTTCCCAAAGAACATCTTTTTGTGTTCACCTTTGCTGGTTTATTTGTAGCTGTGCAAACAATATCTTGAGCACATGGTGTTCAGGAGCAGGGTCGGTATGAACACAATGCTTCTTCCATGTATTTCCACCCTTGCCTGGTGAGAGCTGGATGTACTTTTATACATTTCATTCCAGTAAAGTTGTCAGTCAGTGTTTTATTTACTGTGTGAAATTATTCTCCATGAGTTGTATGTTCCATATAGGAAGGTCCCTCTTGCCTTTATATCCTATTTCAAGGAAAATTAGATTCTACCACCAGGATAAATCAAGCAGATGCAAACTTCATAAATGATCTGGAATTAGGAGTGAGCAATAAAGTGGCCAATTTGCTGATGACACCAATTATTTAGGGTGGTTAAAACAAACCGGAATTATGAGGAGCTCCAAAAGGATCTCTCCAAGCTGGGACAGTGGGCATCCAAATGGCAAATGTGGTTCAATGTAAGCAAGTGCGAAGTGCTGCACATTGGGGCCAAAAATTCCAACTTCAAGTATAAACTGATAGGATCTGAGCTAAAGGTGGCTGACCAAGGCATACATCTTGGGGTTGTGGTGGACAGTACGATGAAAATGTTGACCCAGTATGAGGTGGCTGTGAAAAAGAGAAAAGAATTAATTAAGAAAGAAAGTGAAAATAAATCTACCAATATCATACTTTCCTTATAGAAATCTATGGTGCCACCACACTTGGAATACTGTGTACAGTTCTGGTCTGCATCTCAAAAAGGATATTGTAGAGTTGGAAAACATGCAGAAAAGGGCAAATAAAATGATCAAGGGGCTGGAACAACTCTGCTATGAGAGAAGGTTACAACAGCTAGGCCCATTTGGCTTAGAAAAAGGGTGCATAAGGGGAGACATGATCCAGGTGAATAAAATTATGCTTGGTGTGGAGACTGTGGATAGGGAGACTTGTTTCTCCCTCTCTCATGATGCTAGAACCTAGGGGTCATTTCATGAAGCTGATTGATGGGAGATTCAGGACAGATAAAAGGAAGTACTTCACACAGCACATAGTTAAACTATGGAATTCACTTCCATAAGATGTAATGATGGCCACCACTTTGGATAGTTTTAAAGGGAGATTGGACAAAATCATGGCTACTAGTGCTGATGGCTATATACTACCTCCAATATCAGAGGCAATATGCCTAAGTACATCAGTTGCTGGGGAACATGGGTAGGAGGGTGCTGTTGCGCTCATGTCCTGCTTGTGGTTTCCCATAGGCAGCTGGTTGGCCACGTGTGAACAGAACACTGAACTAGATGGACCCTTGGTCTGATCCAGCAGGGCTCTTCTTAAATTCTTAAACTTCTCCTGCTTTTACACTAACACTACTGCTTCCATGATCATGTTTGCTAATTTCCATCCCTATGTAGTAAAACTAAAAAAAAGACAGCACTGGTTTATGAGCAATTTAAGCCTAGCTATAATGAGGTAGTTAATATTGCTCATTTGGTAGTTCCCTAATAGATGATCTCATACTTTGTGATATATTCATTTTCATATCTTTTTATTTTTTAATGCATTTATATCCCACCTTTTTCCTCTTGCAAGGAACCCAAGGCAATTTACATGGTCCTCCTCCTCCTCTCCATTTTATCCTCACAATAGTCCTGAGAGGTAGGTTATGCTGAGAGTCTGTGACTGGTCCAAAGTCACCCAGTGAGCTTCCATTGCCAAATAGAGACTAGAACCCAGATCTCCCAAGTCCAGTCAACATTCAAACGACAACACCACACTGGCTCTCTTCTTGTAAGAAGAATATGGCTGCATTCGGACAACACATTAGTCAATGGTGGGTTGAGTAGCCAATTCACAGTTGGTTATTTTGTGAGTACTCCCCACACAACATATTCCTACACAACTGTGGGTGGTTGGGGCTGGCGTAGAGTGGACTAATAGTCAACCCAGCATTTGACTGATACAGCCCTCTCCCCTCTCCCCTCTCCCCACCCTCAGTCCTCCCTTAGTCCTCCCAGTTCTCTCCCAGCAGCCTCTGCAAATTGCACCAGTTGTAGCAGAGTGGCAGCCGCCACTTTGGTCGCTCTTGCCACCTGCCTCTATGGGCTTGTATTTTAACCCACTCACCACATGCCATTAACACACTCACCCCTCCACACAACACTTTAAACAACTGGCTTCAAGCTAAACAACTTGCAAGTCAGTTGTTTCTCTCAGTTGCTTATTTAGACGGAATAGCATACCGTCAGTAGTTTGTGAGCGGCGTGTTACCCTCCACACAACACAATAAGCAACACAACTGACAATTGTTCCCCCCCCCCCCCCCCGTTGCTTAATGTGTTGTCCGAATGCAGCCTCTGTCTTCTTTCTCCATCTCCAAAGGGCGGGGTGGTTGGAAATCCCTTTCTGTAAGCATACAACAGGGAGTACAGCTGAAACTAATATTTAGTGGATGATGATGGTTTGTTAGGAATTCCCCTCCCAAGTTGATTCAAAGATCCAAAGGCAGAGATCCAACCTTTGGGCAGAGATGGAAACTCCGTGGGGTAGATGTTGTAATCCACTTACTCGTTGTATTTTCTTTGATTTGTATGTGAATGGAGTAGCATGCAGTGCTTATTGGTTAAGTAATTTGTGGATAACAGACTGAACCATTTAGATGTTTGTATGCAGATAGCAGTATCACCAGTTCATCCCAACAGATAAATAATTTTACTTCTGAGTCATTTGGGCCCACTGTTATCTTGATGGAAGTGGCACCCTTGCTCTTGAATGAATGGCCATCATCATACAAATCCAGCTGGTAAAATGACCCAGATGAGGTTGGCTCCATAACGTCTGGCTCGTAATTGGCAATTGTGCTCAACTCTCCTGAAACAGGTCCTGCTGCTTGGCCATCATAGTGGCAGCCCATCCATTACAACTGGGTGTCTGGTGGTGGTGTCTGGTGGTGGTGGTGGTGGGGGGGAAGCAGCAGTAGGGATTCAGTGTCTGAGAACTATTTCTGATTGGAAAGGCCATCTTTGTCTGTTAGCTTACCTAGTCCCACATCATGTTGTATTACCTGTTCTAATCAACACTCTGTTCTGAAGAAATACAGGCCTATCTCTAAGGGGGAAAAAACCTGGGAAATATTTTTGGCTGTTAGCCATAAGCTGCTTGAGCTGGTGTATTGGCTGAACTTTGTCTTGGGGAGCATCCACCTGACATTTTGGTGAAATGTGCTTATGCAGCATCCCCAGCAGTAGTGACATCTCCGGGTTTCTGAAGGCCTTTGGGCAAGACACCCTCATTGGGCTCCTCCTTGCTCAGTGAGTCTGTGTGCTCACCGCTATTGACATCAGCTGCTCCTGATCTTCTTTCTCATCATTGCTCCCACTTGATTTCTGGACAGGCACAGAGCCAATGAGCCCACGATCAGTGGAACCTACTGTTCCTTCTTCTCACCACCAGAGTGACAGGCAGTTGAACATGTAGGTCGCAATGGTGAAAAAGAGGAGCAATCCTGTTGTGGTGCGGGCCCTTGGTAAGTGCCCAGCCATGTCTACCCTTGATCCCAGCTCTGTCCAGCAAGTAGCTTATATGTACTGGAATCTCTGCTTGTGTTGGTCTTGTTGGCACATGGGCATAGCAGTCTGCTGTTGGCATGTGATCTTCCATGGTGGTGAAGGTACCTGCCTTTCTTTCCCAGAGACATTCCCCATGCAGTGCCAAGCTGGGATCATGGGCATCTCCTGAGCAGGCATTCCTCCTTTAGCCTTACTGAGCACAAGGGGTAAAAAACAAATGGGATTATCATTGGCCTTTAGAAAATGCACAGGGATTGTAAGTGGTTCATGGACCAAAGGCATGTGATTTATATTAAATGTAAGTATATAGGACAAGGCACTATTATATTATGTGAAAAGACATTGCATTCTTCTTCTTTTGAAGCCCTTGCTTACACCTGGAACAAGTCAGCTGTTTCTAATACATTCTGAAGATTCCCATGAGAGATAATTTACCTATTTCACTGGATTTTTCAGAGGCTAGTATAAAACAATGAAAAAGCGGGGGGGGGGGGAAGCTACTAGAAGTTTCTGTTGATTATTTCTTTAAGGTATTTTTAATCACCCATCTATTCAGTGAGGCAATTTACAATAAAAACATCAAAAGACTAAAATAATTAAAACCAAAACCGATACAATACATATATTACAGGAAAACAGGAAAACCCTCTAAGATCAAGGAACAGCATTAAGCAATGAAAGCTGGATGGAACACTGTAGAGTCTTCTTTCTTTTTTAACCAGCCATCTAACAACCAATAACAAGGGAGCCAACCTCATCTCTTTGGGGAGCGAGTTTCACAACCTGAATGCCGCTACACAGAAGGCCCTGTCTTGAGTTCTCACCATCCTCACCTCCCTAGGAGGTGGGGCATGTAGCATGGATGATCATTCCTTAGTAAATATGTAAATACAATTGAGGGACTGAAATCTTTTGCATCCTTTTCTGAAAAGCACAGGTGGATATTACTCCTTGTAAACAAAACAAAACAAAACACGAATATATCTGCAAGCATCCAGCTTATATATGCATGAGCTATTCTCCTGGATTTCTGAGCAAATACAAATGATTTTGACCACTTTCCCCCTTTCTAGCATTGGTTTATGACGATGGCTGCAAAACCAGAAACTAGGAATTTAATGGCAAAAGCTCACAAACTGCATGTAGCTGGATTCTGTGCCTGTTTAATTGAAATTAGAGTCCACTGTGTTCAGTGCTGCTTACACTGAAGTAGCCATGTATAGGATTGCCTGATTCATATTTCCTGGGATCATTGCCTTATTCCTTAATAGACTGGCCATGGGCTAAGTAAGGCCCAACAAACCTTTGTGTCTTTTCCTTCTGTAATTGATACCAACTTTGCACCTTTTCCTATTGCTCTTGAGGGCTACCAATACCTTAATTTTGGATGTCATGTTTCCTTTTGATACTATACATCAGGGGTGGTCAGAAGGAAGATCTCCAGATGTTTTCAACTTCAACTCCATCAGCCCCAGCAAGCATGACCAATTGTCAAGAATGCTGGGAGTTGAACTCCAAAACTTCTAGACGGCACAAGGTTAAGAACATAAGATGAGCCCGGCTGGATTAGACAAAGGGCCTGTTCAGATGACAGGCTACACCACAGTGGATTGCTCAAAAACGCAATCCACGGTGGGTTAGCCTGTTGTGCGGTGAGAGAATTCCCTCCCCATCGTGGATCAAGTACCTATGCCCATTACCCATCTTCTGTAAGATAGTTAGGTGTATCCACAGTGGTTTTCATGTCATGTGATGGGAATCCCATGGGTTTCAGGGTTTGGCATGACAAAAATAAATAAATAAATGAAGGCAGCAATCATGGAGTCCACTGGAAAGAGCGAACACCACTTCCATGACGCTCTTACCACTGCAGACATTTTCTATGGCAGCTGCGGAGGCTGCTGTGGCCTGGGATATGCAGGTGCCGTGAATTTATCCATGGAGCAGTGAGGCATAAGTAAACCATGGTGTTCAGTGGGGTAACAGTCATGCACCTAGGATCATTGGAACCAGTGAGCTGAGCTGAAACAATTTCTTCATAGGATTGAACTGTTAATGGCGAATGTTGTATAGATTTCAGTGGATTGCCAAGATGCTGTAGGGTGGTATTTAAAGAGCTATTTTAGGTATGCCCATGTGTGGTATGCTCAAGGGTTTGGAATGCCCAGAGGGTGGTTGGTTTTTGTTTTTGTTTAGCTTTTTCCTTGAAGAGGAAGCTCCCAAGCTATATTGCAAATTGCTTTTGAAAGTCCCTTCAGTTTCAAAGCAGTTTCCATTAGCAGTAGAAACTGCTGTTAAAAAAAAACCCCATACACCCAAAAGTTCAAAGCGCCCATGGTTACACACAGAATCAGTTCACCATATCCTTCACAGATATTAGAAATTTCTCCGCTTTTAGTAATGACTAAAATATTCCCAAAGGGGGGAAAACAACACTTTTCAGGTGGGGAAGTGGTTGCAAAGCTGGTTTAGAACTGTCCTAAAGAATTTGCTTGACTTGAAGTCAGAAATAATGCTAATCGAGAGACATGGACCCCCTCTAGAAGGATTCGCTTTGGTGCTTGGCTGCCCGATTATGCGCATATTCGCAGAAGCGCATTTACTCCTAATCCCTCTGTACGAGAGGCGGTGAAGCGCATTATGGGACGACCGAACCGTGCTTTAAACTTGTTGACATGCGGAGAATCGCATTTTTACACGGCAGTAAGGTGCTTTAACTGCCACCGCAAATTAAAACTCGCAGTTTAACGCGCATTCGATAATGTGCATAATCGGAAGTTTAAAGTGCCTCAGCCCCCAATTTGCGGTCCTCTATTGTAGAGGTAAAAATTTTAATCAGCCTTGAAAGAGCTTTAAACCTCTCTTGTAGAGGCAGCCATGATTTAATATCTCAAATTTTGTAAGCCTT
This sequence comes from Anniella stebbinsi, assembly GCA_029215795.1. Lineage (NCBI taxonomy): Eukaryota > Metazoa > Chordata > Lepidosauria > Squamata > Anniellidae > Anniella > Anniella stebbinsi. The sequence goes on along the minus strand of JARDYH010000005.1, from coordinate 83,913,014 downwards.
GCATTTTCTGTTGGCCTTAAGCTTTTAACTCCAGAAACATTTTACTTATCTTTAAAAATAATACAGGCTGCCTCTACAAGAGGCATTTAAAGCTCTTTCAAGGCGCATAAAAATTTTTACCTCTACAAGAACGGAGTGCAAATTGGGCGTAGAGGCGCGTTTTCTCTCCGATTATGCGCATTATCGAATGCGCGTTAAATAGCGAGTTTTATTTTGCTCCGGCTGTTAAAGCACATTTTGACTATGTGAACAAGCGATTCTCCGCATTAACTACTTGTAAAGTGCATTTGAAACAACCGGTAAGGTCACCTGTTGAGTGCTCAATTACCTCCTGCATACAAGCATTTACGATAAAGCGCTTCTGAGAAGATGCACATAATCGGAGGAACAGGCGTCAAACGGAATCCATCTAGAGGGGGTCTCAGTCAGCCATTAGGATTCATTGGTTTTATTCTTACTGTCACTGTAGCAAAGGAAACCCTTCCCCAATCTGATGCCCTCCCATCATTCCCAGTCAGAATGCCCATGCTGGTTGGGGATGATGGGAATTGCAGTCTAACATATCTGGAGGGCATCAGGTTGGGGAAGAGTGATCTATGTGATGTAAGGCCTAGGGTCTTCTACTTGATTGGAGAGACCTGAGTTAAAATTCCTCCTCAGCCATTAAACTCACATTGGGCCAGTTGCTGCTTCAGACCTCAACCTTACTTTACAGGGATAAAATCAGGAGGGGAACCATGTACACCACCCTTTCCTCATTGGAGGAAGGGTAAGGTAGAAAGGCAATAAATATTCATATAAGACTCAAAATTATCTAGTGATATGGATACTGAAATAAGAAGAGCTCTGCTGGATGGAGTGAGGGTACATCCTGCTTCCCAATGTGGCTAGCCTGGCAGATGTTTCTGGGAAACCTACATCAGGATATGAAGACAGTTGCCCTCTAGCCACTAGGATTCAGCCTCAAGGTCCCATTTAATCTTCATGACTGGTAGCCATTGTAGTCCTATGCTCCACAAACGTGTTGAAGGAAGCAATCCTATGCATGTTCAGACAGAAAAAAGTCCTACAACTCCCAGTATGGCTGGCTTGGGAATGCTGGAAATTGTGGGACATTTTCTGTCTCAATGTGTATAGGATTGCATCCTAATTCTCCTTTTAAAGCCGTCTAAGCTAGTGCCTCTGACTACATCTTGTGGCAGCCCACAAATGCCATGAATGGATTACGGAGAGGGCCTTTTCAGTGCTTTCCCCCTCCTCCGATTGTGGATTGTTCTCCACAGTGAGGTCTGCCTGGCCCCAACATTTTCAGCACCAGGTGAAAGTTTTCCTCATCTGCCAAGCATTTGACGGCATCCAGTGTGGCTTTTTAATACTAGTTTTTCAAATCAGATCCTGGTAATTTGATTATTAATTGCTTTAAACTGTTTCAAACTGTTTCACTTCTTTTGTGTTGTGTTATCTTATTGTTATCATATTGTGAACTGCCCAGAGAACTTTGGCTGTTGGGTGGTACAGAAATGTAATGAATGGATTACGTATTATGAGAGAAAGTATCTTCTGTTATCTGTCCTGAATCATCTGCCAATAGAGTCTTTGTATTAAACTAAACTAGAGTTCTTGTATTAAAACAGAAGAATAATTTCAATCCACTGCTTGGATTGAGAAACTTGGACTCTTGTTGTTTGAGTTTCCATGTCTGTCACGCTTTGCTCTTTTTGCTCTTACCATGGAGTCCTATCAATTGGAAAATGTGGAAGCAGAAGGGAATAGATTTAACTACAAAACAACAACTGGGAAGAACTTATAGTACACATGAGGTTAAAATGTATAAGGCAGGCATATTGTCAGAAATGTTTGTGTTTGCAATTAGCCAAGTGGGCATACAGGTGTAAAAACAACCACCACCCAACAATTACTGAAGGCTTTTTAAGTAGGGTATAAAAAAAAATCATGATATAGAAATTGGATGAAGTGCTGTCTGGTTTGTCTGCCCTAAGTTAACCGATCTCTCCCCCCCTTTAATTCTTTTACTTGTAAAACTTTGCTAGCTTCTTCCAACATTTCAAAAATAGATTAAGGCCACAATCCTATGGCCTTTATACATTGCCTGAGGGCCATAAAATACTGGGGATTTCCCCCTCTGAGGTCTGAAACAGGGGAAAGAACCGCATCAGCTGCCTCTGAGGTTGGAAATGTGACCTCAGAGAAAGGGAAAGGGGTACTTTTTGGTGGGAGGTGAGGAGACTGGAAAGGCCAGGATACAAGCTGTCCTGAGCCTCTTCCAGCCTCCTTCCCTCCCCCTCTGATTCAGTGTTGCTAAAAAGCCTGTCTAGCAAAATCTTCAGGGTGGGAGGATGGGAGGCAAAGTCTGCCTCAGCTACTCCTCCTGCCCTGCACTGGATGATCGGAAGCCTCCAAGTTTGGGGGGCTTCCGATCATTGAGAGCGCAATTAATAGGAAAAATGGGAAAGAGCAGATATTGCATTTCTAGGTATAGCTAGTTGGGACTGGGCAGTAAAGTTGGAATCACAGAATCATAGAATAGTGGAAGGGGCCTATAAGGCCATGAAGTCCAACACCCTGCTCAATGCAGGAAACCACCTTAAAGCATCCTTGACAGATGACTGTCCAGCTACCTCTTGAATGCTTCTAATCATGTGGGAGAGCCCACGACCTCCCTAGGTCATTGGTCCCATTGTCATACTGCTCTAACAGTCAGGATGTTTTTCCTGATGTCCAGCCGGAATCTGTCTTCCTGTAATTTTAGCCCATTATTCCATGTCCTACATTCTGGGTTGATCGAGAAGAGATGCTGGCCCACCTCCATACTGCAACCTTTCAAGTATTTGAAGAGTTCTATCATGTCTCCCCTCAGTCTTATCTTCTCTAGGCTAAACATGCCCAGTTCTTTCAGTCTCTCCTCAGAGGGCTTTGTTTCCAGATCCCTGATCATCCGCGTTGCCCTCCTCTAAACCCCGTCCAACTTCTCTGCATCCTTCTTGAAGTGTGCTGCCCAGAACTGAATGCAGTACTCAAGATGAGGCCTAATCAGTGCAGAACCAATACCTCGCACGATTTGGAAGCTATACTTCTATTAATGCAGCCCAAAATATCAGCTCCTTTATTACTCAAGGATGCACGTCATCAGGCCCTGGAGTTTTGAACTCGTTCAAAGAAATTATGAGTTCCTTGACCATTTGTTTATCAATCTCAAACTGTAATCCTTCCCTATCAGCTTGTATTTCACATTTCCCGGGAGCGGGGGGGGGGGGGTGTCAGAAGACTGAGCCAAAGTAGGAATTGAGCACTGTGACCTTTTTTTTGTTATCTGTTATCAATTTGCCATTCTTATTAAGCAGCTGAACCAGCATTTCTTTCCTCGCTCTTTTACTATATACATACCTGAAGAAAGTTTTTTTGTTGCTTTTAGCATCCCTCACTAGCCTCAGCTCATTCTCAGCTTTAGCCTTCCTGACGCCATTCCTGCATTTCTGTGCTGTCTGTATTCTTTTGTAGCCTGGTCTTCCTTCCACTTCCTATATGTATCCTTTTTTGTTTTCAGGTCATCTGTAAGCTTTTTGTGGAGCCACATTGGTTTCTTCTGTTGTCTTCTATCTTTTTTCCATTTTGGGATTTTTTGTAATTGTGCCTTTAAAATTTCCTTTTAAAAAAATCTCCCACCTGTCTTGGATTCTTCTCATTAGGGCCACTTGCCATGGGACCTTATTTATCATTATACTGAGTTTATTAAAATCAGTTTTCCTAAAATTCAGAATACACGTATGGCTACACTCACCTTTTGCTTCCTTTAAAATCAAGAACTCAAGTATGACATGGTCACTTTCCCCCAGAGTTCCTGTGACTGCCACTTTATCCACTAAGTTATCCCTATTGGTCATTATCAAGTCAAGGATAGCCAATCCTCTAGTTCCTTCTTCTACTTTCTGTAGGAGAAAGTTATCAGCCACACATGTCAGGAATTTCTTGGAGGGACCACTTTTGGCTGAATTTGTCTCCCAACAGATATCAGGGTAATTGAAGTCCCCCATTACTACTACATTGCACGTCCTTGAAACCTTGGCAATTTGCTTTTCAAAGGTTTCATCTTCATCTTCTCCTTGATTGGGTGGTCAGTAGTAGACTCCAACTATCATGCCTCTTTTATTCCTTGCCCCGTTTATTTTAATCCAGACACTCTCGATGGGGCTCCCAGGCTCATCCTCCTGTATTTCTGTGCAGGGATAAGTATTTTAACTTACAGTGCGACTTCACCTCCCTTTCTATTTCTTCTGTTCTTTTTGAACAAATTATACCCTTCAATTGCTGTATTCCACTCATGGGAGTCATCCCACCAGTTTCAGTTATACCTATCAAGAAAAGTTTGGCTAACTGGAGATTTTGACTGAGACCCCCTCTAGATGGATTCCGTTTGACGCCTGGTTAGCCAATTATGCGCATAATCGCTGAAGTGCTTTATCGTAAATGCTTGTATGCAGGAGGTAATTGAGCGCACAACTGGTGGCCTTACCGGTTGTTTGAAATGCGCTTTACAAGTAGTTAATGTGGAGAATCGCTTGTTCACATAGTCAAAATGCGCTTTAATGGCCGGAGCAAAATAAAACTCGCTATTTAACACGCATTCAATAATGCGCATAATCGGAGAGAAAAAGCGCCTCAACTCCCAATTTACGCTCCACTCTTGTAGAAGTAAAAAATTTAATGAGACTTCAAAGAGCTTTAAACATCTGGTGTAGAGACAGCCTGACTGTAATTTGCAGAGCATTATACAGGCATCATGGGGAGAGTTACACACACATTGATCTGGGGCAACTGGGAGATAATGGTTCTGCTGCATTTGAAATTTGGATTTGCAAGTGGGACCTGCAACAATTGTGGAGTATTCCTGTTTAGAGTTTCGGCCAGTCATGCCCTCTTTCACAATATGCTATTACATCCCCCCCCCCCATATCGTTCTTTGGCTACTGAGCATGCTCAATCCTCATTCAGCTGTTGGGGGGCAGGTCCCCCTTATTTTTTCCCCTAAAGTTTTTTTTAAAAAACCTCTGCAAACTTCAGCATTATCTGAGCCAGTGGCTCCACACTCAGAAAATTAGTTTATAGTACTGCTTACACTTGGGGATAATCTGATTTAAATAATGTTTACTGATTTCAACAGAATTGAATTGCAAACAAGTATGTAGTGTAGTGGCTAGAGTGTTGGACTGGGAGTTGGGAGATCTGGGATCTAGTCCCTACTTGGCCATGGAAACCCACTGGGTGACTTTGGGCCAGTCACAAGTTCTCAGCCCAACCTTCCTCAAAAGGTTGTTGTTGTGAGGATTATGTATGCTGCCTAGAGGTCCTTGGAGGAAAAAAGCCAGGATATAAATGCAATAAATAAATAAATAAATAAATAAAATGTTGTTACTTGGAAATTACTGCATTGAAACATAAAGGGTTTTAATGCAGAGCAAACTAGAGATGCATAGGATCGGGCTGAAAGATCATAATAGCCTTTTTCCATTTCTGCGGGATTTATTTCTCAGTAAACATGCAGAAGGATTGACCTGGAATAGCAGTCAGAGGTGAAGAGGAAACCGCATTGCTTGACTTTAAAACTCTCCCTCCACAGTCTGTGGCATGGTTTGTTTAATAAACAGACTCGATTATGCATTTCCTGATTAGGTGGTGTGTGTGTGTGTGTGATTGTTGATCCCTTTTTCAGACTGCCAGGCTTACTTAGGAGTAAACTCCCTTCAATGCAGTAGGGCTTACTTCCTTGTAAACATCCTCCGCCTATAAATCCAGCGAACTACCAGCGGCACAACTGTAATGTTTACTCAGAAGTGAGAAGTAACTAGACAATCCTAACAATGTCTATTCAGAAGTAAATATCACTTGAATTCAGTGCGGCTTACTCCCAGGAAGCTGTGCATAGGATCGCAGCCTAAGCCCCGTGGAGTTAGGTTGGACCCACGCAAACGCCTTGAGGTTTGCACTGCCTAAAGTTTGGGAGAAAAGTAAGCAAGGGAGAGAAGCTGTGAATCCAATGAGACCAGGGAGTGTCTTGCTTTCAACGCGTCCCCTTTGAGGACTGGATCAGGGCTCAAAACAGGCATGACTTCGAATGTGTGCTAAGTCTTGTCTCTCCCCCCACCCCGGTCACTTTTACTCTAGAATAGGCACAGATCGCCCAGTCCAGATCTTCAAACCCTCCGCACGCTGGGGTCCCGATCTGGATCGGGAGGAGGGGGAGGCTGGCCCTACTCTAGAGTAGAAAAAAACCCAAGACGGCTGCCAGATAGGCAATTAAAGCCGCTTTCCTGCCCGATCTCCGAATCCCCTCCCGACCGAGTAGGCTTCAGAGAGGCGGCCGGATCGGGACCGGGGAGAGCCTTTGTGACAGAACCCAACCCAGCCCCAGACCGGCGAATTGCTACTGCCGCTTTAAGGGACTGCAGCCATCCGTCTGGCAGACGCCTTTAAGCCTCACAAAAGAACAGGATGTTGTTGATTTGTAACCAAACCACAGAGAGGAAATGATTGTAAATTTCCTCTAAACATCCCCACTGTCTGCCTCCCTCGCTTCCGCCTCCTTCTCCACCCCCGCAGCAAGAGAGCGGCTGCACTTTCAGCGAGGGGGAATTTCTCCCGAGCGAAGGGATCTCTCCTCCTCGGGGATTTTATGTTTGGTTTTAATTTTATTAAAGCCCCGTTTGTCCTTTCCCTCCGCCCGCGCCTTTGGTCTATTTAAATTCAATCGGAGAGCTTCCTTAGCGCTGTCTACGCTCCCCGCTTTGGGCCGGGCGTGGGGTTGGTTTACAGTTGTAACACCTACCCTGCAAATCCAGATCAACCCCCCGCCCCAAGGTGGGGGGGGGGGGAGGCCTGTTGTTGATTCATTGTGTGAGTTTCTCTCCCCTGCCAATGAGCTGCATTATCCGTAATATTTGCTCATCCTTAATCCATTTACTAGCCGGGACACTGCAGGAAAGACCTGGAGTCCAAACCTTCCTCCCAGACTTGCTTTAAAATAGCTCTGACTAGTTATTATTACAGAGCTTTCTCTGTAGCTCTGCCTTAATTGCAGCTTTCTAAACAGCATGCCAGGGTTGCCTGCCAGATGTCCCTATATTTTAAGGGTTGTATTTTCTCCCCACTCCCCACTTTCCTTTTTTTTCTTTTTTAAAGGCAGGAACCTTAATCTGAAATATCGCAGCTTCAGAATACAATGCTTATACGTTTTTCCTTTCGTGCATCACTGCTTCTCTATAGTACTTGGTGACTTGAGATCTTCCAAAAATTAGACATAAGCAAATCAAGTACCACGAAGCCTGAGTGAAATTATGGCCTGATTTAATCTTTAAAAAGTTGTTAGGAGCAATAAAATAAATAGACATGTTTGGAAGAAACAATACAGCATTTGCTGTGTATATTTTAACTTTAGCATGCATATTGCTATGGGAAACCTCTTATACCTACTCTTGGTTAATGAAGGAGGGAAAATTGAAACATGATATTAATTGTAAAACACTTGTGGAAAGGAAGAAATAATTCAGCTGAGGCATTTCAGAGAAAATTGACTTCATTCATTCAACTCTGGAATCCATACAGGCCAGATGATTTAGCACCAAAGGACATTTTGACAGTCTGATGTAATGAAAGGAGCTGGACTTAATCAATTGTATTCTTTATTTGAATGTAAGTTAATAGTTTGTGCATAGCATGTGGTGATTTTATTAAATGTAAATGTAAAATATGAAATATGGCCTCATTCATATCTGGATATGATCCAGGTAAGTTGGAATATGTGAACTCAAGCTTATTAGAGCCCCTTGTGCTCACTTGTGTGCACAGACACATTTTCAAAAGCAGGTATGCTCAGGAGTAAGCTTAGTTGGTACCAATTAATTCAGCTGCCATGTAAGTGTGCTTAAATGTATTTATTTGTTACATTTATATCCCATCTTTCCTCCAAGGAGTCCAAGGTGGTGTGCACGATCTTCCTTCTCTCCATTTTATCCTCACAACAATCCTACAAGGTAGGTTAGCCTGAGAGTCAGTGCCTGGCCCAAAGTCACCCAGTGAGCTTTAGGTTGAGTAGGGACTAGAACCCAGATCTCCTGAGTCCCAGTCCAACACCCTAACCAGTACCACGCTGGCTCACTTGCAGCCTAATCCTCTTCAAGTTTACTGAAAATTAAAGTTATACTCCTATGAGCACTTTCCTGGGAGTAAATCCCACAGAACACATTAGGACCTGTTTCTCAGTAAACATACCTAGGTTTGCTCTTTACACTCTAACATATTCTGTGTGTTTTAGGATTATAGGTATGGGGGATGCATCTCTCTGGTGGTGTTTTCTAAAGCCAGGTGTATGTTTGACCCCTGCAGCCTAAACATTTCTATAACCAATGGAATTAAGACACAACTCCATCAGGAAGTTGCATCCAGAAATCTGGAATACAAATAAATATTAAAGGGTGACAGTCTGTATGGTTGTGTGAATGAAACTGATTATGAAAACATTCCTCTTCCCCTTTCATTGTAATGGATTACAGAATCATTACATTAGAAGGAACCTTGGAGATTATCCAATCCAACCCCTTTCTCAATGGGATTGCTAAAGTTGGGTATTAGTGTACTACCTGAATTTTTAGCTTCCTTGTTTTTCTAAACAGTTTTCTAGTCCTGGGGTGTTTAGAGATGATGCTTTGATGGTCCCATCGCAGAATGTCCATCACCTCATCCACAGAAGTTTATGGGGGATCCAGACTTCGTTATCTTCCACTGGTAACCTCCCTGTGTTTTCCCACTGCTTCCATCTTTCCTTAACAGATAATCTGTTAAGAAAAAATAGGCAGAATAGCTGCACAATGCCTTCTCCTTGGGAGCATTAGGAGCCCTCCATCTGGAAGCATGGTTGTGGTTAAGGACCTTGAGAACATGCCAACAAGTTCTGGTAAAGGCATAGAAAATTCTGGGTCTAAATGGAGTTTTCAGAAGATCTCCCCACAAACATACGACTTCTGTCCCTTCTTCAATTCCAAGTTTTGATCCATGACTGACGTTACAAGGGAAAGGGGTCTAAGAGTGCAATTGTAGGCATGTATACTTAGGTGCAAGTCCATTGGAGTCTAGTTGGGCTTACTCTTAAGTAAATGTGCATAGGATGACAGTCTTGCAATCCTATACCCGCTCCCCTGGGCATAAAGCCCCCGTTGGACTCAATGAGACTTTCTTCTAAGTAGATATAGGACTGCACTGTGAATCTGAAACAGAATTATTTATTTCTATCCCACCTTTCTTCTATCATGGAACTCACGAGGTTCTCAGGCATTCTCCCTTCCAAGTGGGAAGCAGATTCAGCCCTGCTTGGCATCAGCAAGGTTGCTCCATCACCTGCCTTCACGCCATGTCCTGTTACTGAAAAGCAAAGTCATGCTAGGCCTAGTACTCACAAACTGCAACAAATGAGGTTGTAAATTTGGATTATACCATTTTAATGCTGCACGTGGGGGTTCACATGCTTTATTGTTCTTCCCTTCAAACTGTTTCCTATGTATTGAAAACTAGCACGTTGGCCAGAAGCCTAGGCTACACCCCTTCCCTCTGATATTGTTTTTCTTTGAAAGGAAGAGTGTCCCATTACCTGCAATCCAGGGCACAGTTAGGAAACATGTTTACCATGTCATCTGGTGTTTGTGAGAACCTCATTTGCATAAATTGTTCAAATTTCATTCACCCGGTTTTCCAGCACAGATCTGAGATTTTTAATTGCAGAATGCAAGATTTGTTGATGGTCAGGGAGCCAGTGTTTGCAGGGGAAATGTATAGAATACCCAATCTTTGTTTTGTTTTGAAAATGGACATTCATTGATTCTCATGATGCATGTTTTGAAACGGGGTACAGAAAGTAATTCTTTAGGTGTTTTGGACTACAACTCCCAGGATTCCTGATTATTGATCATGTTAGCAGGGGCTTCTGGAAATTGAAGTCCAAAACGTCTGGAGGCCTACCTTCTGGCCGCTCTTGCTTTAAAATATTTTGGAAGCTGTATATTAGACCAAGGCTAAGAATGTCTGTGCCCACCTAATACATCAAGGGATAGCTTAGTTTATTTTGACACATTTGTAATTTTGAATTAACACTCTGAAATGCTAAGGCAGCAATCCTATACATGTTTGGGCAGAAAAAAGGCCAACAATTCCCAGCATTCCCCAGGCAATCATGTAAATTGGTGTCCAAAAAGACATAAATTGGTCAATAGGTGGAGAATAAGAAGGGAAAGGATATAAATAAATTGCCCACTTCCTCAGCGAAGACTTTAGTGACATTTTAACATAGTGTCGTTTTCGACACAGTGATGCTTTCAACAACAATACAGGAACAGCAGCTGTTAGCAGTACAGGAAATATTCCTGGTTGTTTCATTTCCACACCACCATTGAAAATAGTTGCAAATATTTGGATGGTCATGAATGATGCTGACACTGAAGTTACAAAACCAGTACGGGGGCAAGGAAATCCCAGGGCTGGACAGGAAATGAGAAAAGATGAACCGTATCTACGCTAAAGCCCTCTTTGAGAAAGGAAGGTCTCTAGTGCGTTGTCAAACCCATTGCCAGTACTGTCACAGGAGGAGGTCTCTTTTTTTAAATTATTGCTAGCTGAGCCCAGGGCCTGCTCTGATTACAGCTGCTTAAGAGGATAAGCTATGGGAGGCACACAATGGTGATGAATCCCCAGGAGAGCCACTGCTGAGGAGCGACTTTTACTAACCTTGCAAAAGTTTGCCCATAATCTTAGGTTAAGAAAGTGTCTGTGATTCTAAGCCTGAAAGCCCAAGGTTGACAGGTCTGCCTTGGTGTGTACTTGCTGCGATGCCTCCCTGCTGATAAGGCTGGACACAGATAACTTGCTTTTGTTAAAACAAAAGCTTGCTGCCTATACACCAATGCGTAGGCATAGCAGAGCTTGTGGAATAGTGTGAAGCAGCCTTCCCTAACCTGGAACCCTCCAGCCATGTTGGACTACAGCTCCCATCACCCTTGACCAGCATGCTGCTGGTGATGGGAATTGTAGTCCAACAAAGCTGGAGGGCAGGCATAGAGTGCCAATATCGTTAGAAAAAAGCTTTTCTTCCTGAAATCTCGACAACTGTGGAAGCTTCTTGGGGGTGGAGGGTGGAAGTAAAGGCGGTATCTTTGCTGTTATGTAAAGCATTTCTTCTTGTGACTCTTTTTATAGGGCACACAATTGGTTGCATTACTATGGATGTATTCTGCAAAGGTAAGCAGCTCCATTCCTGATTATGCATGCAACTGCCCTCTTGTCAAGGTCTGAAAAAAGTGTCCTTTGCTGAGACAAGTCTATAAATCAGGGGTGGGCAACTTGTGGATCTCCAGATGTTTTGGCCTACAACTCCCATCAGCCCTACCCAGCATAGCCAATGGTGAGGGATCAGGGGGAATTGTAGTCCAAAACTTCTGGAGAAGCACAAGTTGCCCACCCCTGTATAAATGGATGGCCGCCTCAGAACTATGCTGTTTAGAAAAGGTCTGATCCAGAAGCATTCACTGATTGTTAATGTTATTAACATTAAAGATCTCCTTTGAAGCATCAGGGTCAGCAGGCAGCACTGCCTGTTTAATAGTCTCTTCATGCCAGCTCCTCACCTCCTTCCTTTCCGATCCTCTCCAGAAAAGACCTTATTGCCATTAGTAACATTAATTGAACTTATCCAAAGAAGGTAATATCACCAGAATCCCAGGAAACTGTCAGGTTGTTTGTCCATCTAGCCCAACATTGTCTACTCTCCAGGGTCTCAGAAAGAGGTCTTTCCCATCCCCTGCTACCTGATTCTTTGAGCTGGAGATGCCAGCAGGGAACAAAACTGGACCTTCTGCATGCAAACCAGGTGTGCTGCCCCTGAGTGGTGGTCCCAAATCATGTATGGAAGCAAGCTCCTCCTCTGACAGCTCCATTAATCAGGAACCACCCAAAGTTCACAACCCAACAATAAACCATGGGTTCTCTTCTTGGCTTTATTCATGGTTAATAACCCACAGAAACCATAGTGCAGACTTTGCACAAGCCTAGGCTGACCATCTGAAAAGGAGGACAGGGCTCCTGTAACTTTAACTGTTGTAGAGAAAAGGGAATTTCAGCCAGTGTCATTTGTATGCAATTAGTTCCTGGTGAAATTCCCTCTTCATCACAACAGTTAAAGTTGCAGGGGCCCTGCCTTCTTTTGGATATGGTCATTCTAGTATAGTGCCTGCAACTTTAACTGTTGTGATGAAGAGGGAATTTCACCAGGAACTAATTGCATACAAATAACACTGGCTGAAATTCCCTTTTCTCTACAACTGTTAAAGTTACAGGAGTCCTGTCCTCCTTTTCATATGGTCACCCTACACAAGCCATGATTCAAGCACAACCCACGATTCAATGACAACCTATGCTCAACCTGTGCACAAGCCATAGCCTGAGTTGTCATTACGTGCGAACCAGGTCTCAGGGTACTTGTTGCTTGATGGTGGTAGGAAACCATACATTCTTTTCTCCTTTGCTTTCTGTTCAGGGCTGTAACACAAAAACAATTGAAGTCATGGGACTTTCTTATAAGTAGACATGCATAGGCATGTACTGTAATTCCTGGGGTTTGAATTAGGGCCAACATAGCACCAAGTGGCTAGGCTGCATTTCCGAATCGCTCAGAAAGAGAGAACCGTCTAAGCAGTCCCTGGTACTCCTAGATGACCTCACAGCTGATTTGGAGCCAAAGAAAATAATGAGGTCTTGAAACAAATTAGACAGAAGGATGACATAGAAAATGGCCTCCTTAAGGCAACAGAACAATATTGAAAATATCCATAAAGTAACACAGTTGACATTGCAGTTTCTGGGTACAGTGTTGTGAACATTTGGATTCCATTTATTTTTTGAGGAAGCATAAGTATTTTTTAAAATAAATTATTTTTTTCCATCTTGCAGTTGCAAATCAATGTAGAGATTTTCAAACACTGAACACTTGATCTAAAAGCTATATGCTTTCTTTCCTCCATGCATAATTTTGCACACCTCTATCATGTCTCCCCAACTTGTCTTTTTTAAAAAGCTAGACAGTCCCAGGCGTTGTATACTTTCCTCATAAGGGAGTTGCTGCAGCCTCTTGATAATTTTGGTTGCCCATTTCTGCACCTTTCCCCAGCTCTACAGTAACCTTTCTGAAGTGCAATGACCTCAAAAGTACAAAGTATTCTATTGTCCCCTTATTGGAAAGCCAATGTGTCAAATAAGTCAACCCCTATGTTGTCTGGTTGGGTGTTTTAAGAAAAACCTTTGATCAGACATTATCAGGTTCCCAGTGAATCCAGCCTGACTGCTAGGGTGGCCATGTGCCCTCTTTTACAGAGGACAGTCCTCTGCCTGAAGGCAGACTATCTGGAGGGCTGCCCTCCTGACCAATTCCAGTTTAAAAGTGAAGCACCATAAGAACTGTTTGCTCATCACCAGTTAGCACCTAGCCAGAAGGATGAACAGGCAGGGCACACAAGTCGACTGGCCACAGTCTTCCACAATATGCTGAGATGGACTGTATTTTTATTTAAATTATAATTGTTATTTCATTACATTTCTATACTGCCCCATAGCTGAAGCTCTCTGGGGTTCACAAAAATTAAAAACCATTAAAACACATGATACAAAGTACAAAAAGAAAAGCATTTACATAAAAGAACATATAAACAGGTAACAACACAGAGACAACATATATCTAAAATCAATTTGTTAAACCATCAGCCAAAGACGACCCTAATTTATAACATGGTATGCTGCCAAATGCCCGAGAGAAGAGGCCGGTTTTAACCCGGCACCAAGAGGATAACAATGTTGCTGGCAGGCGGGCCTCATCAGGGAGATCATTCCATAACTGGGAGGCAACCACTGGGCTTTTCTCCTCTTTTGCTTAAGTGGCTACCCTAATTCTGCGCTACAAGAACTGCAGCCTCTGCATGGCCACATATCAGTTTTCCCACCGAATAAAATTCAGGGAGCAAAGGAGAACTATGAATAGTGTTGGCTGCTGCTTAACATCTTCCATCTCTCTGGATTTTAATCCCTGCTGTGCCTCAGCTGCCATTTGCCTGCTGCTCAGGTGAACGGGCCTCTGGCAAACCAGTTACAGAGGAGGGAGAGGGGAACTGTTCTTGGAGGGATTCCTTAGGTCACTGGACCCTCCCCATATCTGTGTGCCAAAGAGAGAAGCCACAAAGAACATTTTCGGGGGGGGGGGGAGCTCGCGTTTACAGTATCTTGGAGTGGGGAGCATGCAGCACACACACACTGTTATCCCTTGTCCCTCACCAATTGGTTGCTTCAAAAAGCAGATAATTTGGATGTTCTGCCTCCCCATAGACCCATGGGACTGATACGCAAAAATCAACATGAGAACCATATCCTAGTGATAAGGCTGCAACAGTGTTTGGGTTCGCACGACATGCTAATCAACAATGGTTTATTTTCCCAAAGAGAATATGAGGGCCATGCTCCCTGGCAAAAAGCATGGAGCTAATTGCTTTCACGATATTGTATCCTAGTACTGAAGATAAATTCTTTGATTTATAGGAGTAATTTTGTATAGTGATTTGGGTATAAGGATTTATGTAAGTAGGCAGGGAAGAGAGAGGGGAGCTGTTCTTTCTTCTCCCTGTTTTGGGAGACGTTTTTCAAAAAGTGACTTACAGACAATAAAAAGGCATATTCCAGTATTTCGCATAGTGACTCCAAGTTATACAGCATAGATTGACAGCAAGGGTTGACTTTGGCCACTATTAACAAGAAGCTGCCTTATGGTGAATTAGACCAACTGGTCCATCAGGCCTAGTTATTGCCTGTTCTGACTGGAACATAGAAAACTATCTCATACTGTGAGATATTGCCTACATTATTGACTGGCAATGATCCTCCCAGGTTTCTGATGGGATTCTTTTCCAGCCCTACTGGGATATGCCAAGAATTGAACCTATAACCTTCTGCATGCAAAGCAGCTGTTCTACCATTGTGCAATAGCCCTTCTCTACAACTGGCAGTAGCTTTTGAGAATAAAAGGGTTTCTCAACCCAGCGACTAGAGACCCTTGTAACTAGAGATGCAAAGGACTTTTGTATGGAGAGTATGTACTCTAACCATCTCCCCCACCCCTGCAAATGCACAAGCCCTATTCAAGTCTTCAATACCTGTGGATACTGAATGCATGAAGGAGCTATTGAGAACACGCAGGCTGGTCCCACTCTCTGGATGCTGACTCTGCCCCCCGGCTCATGCATGATCAGCGTCAGCTTGAAGGGGGCTTACAAGCATATCGATGCATATGCGCACCATAGGGTTCCCTCCATGGGGGTGGGAACCCTGATGGATCAAAGTTTATTTTTATTTATTATTCCTATCTATAGACCATCTTATTCACTAAAAAGCCATCAAAGAGCTGAAGGACATAAAACATGGTTCCTGGTCTTGCGGAGGAAGTCCTCCGCATGTTCATCCATACTCACATAGGCCCCCTTCATGCGTTGGCATCTAGGAGGTGGGGTAGTTCATATGTTCTTAATAATCCCTTCACCCATTCAGTGCCCCTAAATGCCTGAATAGGGCTATGTTGTATCTAGGAAACAGCTTTTGTGACCATGCTGTCTGTTTCTGGGAATTGGGCACTCCATGTGGGAGTGAGGTGCAGGTAGAGGACAAAGCTGCATTGTTTGTTCTGTTTTTCATCCTCCTCCCCCCCCCCATTTCTAATTTACTCCTTCGGTGGTGCTAGCGTGGCCTGTGCTGCTACAACCCAGGTTGTTGAATGACAGCATGAGAGTTCCATGTAGGCGTTGCATTCAGCTGGGAGTGTGCAGATGAGATCCAATTCTTGCCTCAACTAGAAAAGGAAGACCTGCATTTTATCACTTTATCACAGCTGTTTCTATCAGTCATCACTAAAGAAAGTGCTTTAGGCAGTGGGTGTTAATTGGTAATTTATGTCCTTCCTGTCATGAAGTGTTACTTTGAGGTATTACCAGCTTCTGCTAACACTTCAGTCCTTGAATAAAGGAAGCAAAAAATAAATAAGGAGGTGGGAGCTGTTCAGTTCAACTCCATTTCACCCAAGAATACATGTAATTGTCCCTGTTCTCTGATATAGGTTGTTCATTTTTATATTATATGTTCATTCGTCTTTATGTGAATTAAGCATTTGTTTGCATTTCAGTTTGGTTCATGCTTACCTAACCAGAAATGACAAACGCTAATGCTATATAAAATGTGCTGTGGCAATATTATTTATTTATTTATTTATTTATTGCATTTTTATACCGCCCTATAGCCGAAGCTCTCTGGGCGGTTCACAAAAATTAAAACCATAAAATCATTTAAAAAATATAAAACAAGCCACAATCCAAAAACAACAAATAACATACAATCTAAAAACACAACCAGAATAAAACCAGCAGCAGGAATTAATACAGATTAAAATACAAATTTAAAACAGCAAGGATTAAAATTGAGTTAATTTAACTGTTAAAATACTGGGAGAATAAAAAGGTCTTCACCTGGCGATGAAAAGAGTACAAAGTAGGCGCCAGGTGAACCTCTCTGGGAAGGAACATATTTAATTTCTTTTTTATCAAGCAACCTGCAGCAGGAAGGTACAAGCAAACTGGCATGTTTGCTTCATCCAGGTGTACAGTTTAAAGAAGGAGTGGGCAACTTGTGGCCTCCAGATATTTTGACCTACAACTCACATGAGCCCTCATCGTGGCTAAGCTGGCTAAGGCTGATGGAAATTGTGGGCCAAAACCTGTGGAGAACAACAAGTTACCCACCTCTGAATAGTATGATGCCTGAGGAAAATAAGGAAGACAGTGTGAGTGAGAGAAATTAAAGTTGGAAATGAGGGGCTGAGCCAAAGGCTGAGAAGAAAAGAAATTTATTACTATTCCCTCTGGAATTATCCTTATGCTGTATCTCTGAAGAAAAGTATATCTGAACTATTACACCTAAAGCCCTACATGGTTTGGGTCCAGGTTACCTGTGGGATCGCCTTCTCCCATACAATCCGCCCCGCATGCTCAGGTCCTCTGGGAAGAACTTACTGCAGTCGGCCAAGACTAGGCTGACAACCGTTACCCAGAGGACCTTCTCTTCTGCCGCTCCCAGACTGTGGAATGACCTGCCGGAGGAGACTCGTCAACTTAACAGTCTTTTAGAATTTAAGAAAGCCATAAAGACTGTTCTCTTCCGGCAGGCATATCCAGTGGAATTTTAGAATGTTTTAAGGATGTTTTTAGGATGTTTTAGGATTTTTATGCAGTTTTAATAATATGTGTCATGTTTTAATCAGTTTTATGTATTTTATCATGTTGTTGTTCCCCGCCTCGATCCAGACGGAGAGGCGGGTAAGAAATAAATTGTTATTGTTATTATTATTATTATTATTATTATTATTATTATTATTATTATTATCTTGGTAAATAACCTCAGATACAGAGGCAGGTTTTAAACCGACAGGCAAGAATCTAGAAATGTGATGATATCAAGGTGGGCTTGGAGCCACTTGTTCAGAAATCCTCAGAAAAATAGGCAGTTTGGTGGACTGAATTCTTCCCCAACTGGTGCCCTCCAGATGTGTTGGAATGATGGGAATTGCAGTCTGACACATCTGGAGGGCACAAGGTTGGAGAAAGCTGGTATAATGGATAAATAAAGCCCGAGAGAGCAACTTCAAATCCCTACTCCAGGGATGGGCAACTTGTGGTCTTCCAGATGTCTTGCCTTTCAACTCCCAGCAGTGCCAATCAGCATAGTCAATGATGAGGGATTATGGGATTTGTAGGCCAAAACATATGGAGGGCCAGAAGTTGCTCACCCCTGCCTTACTCACTATGAAGCTCTCTGGGTGACTTTGAGTAAGTCCAAACTTCACAGGATTATTATTGTGAGTATAAAGTTGGGTTGGGGTAGCTATGCCATTCAAAGTTTGGAGGAAGGGTAGAATAAATCATAGGACTTTTGGAGTTAGAAGAGACTTTGGAGGTCATTCCATCCAGCTCCCTACGCTGCGCAGGACCTACAATCCAGGATGAACTATGGCATCTCTGACAGAGGGCCGTCCAGCCTCTGCTTAAATACTTCCAGTGAAGGACAGCCCACTAACAATTTCTTCCATAAAACTGAAAGAAAAGAAGAAAAGATTGGAAACTGGACATGCTGGATTTTGTCGGATAGAAGGTCTGTTTCTTTTGGTGGAGTGGAACGTTTTGATGCAAACAACCCATCACCATCAGCAGCGTATTTTCTCTTTGTAATGTAAATTAGTTTCATCATAAAAACAGATATGAAAATGAATGATGCATTCTCATATTTCTTTTCCCCAGGAGCATTCGAAGGACCTGTACAGAAAAGATGCAGGAAAATGCCTTGAATCTACTGTTGATATGTTCAACTACTAAAGTGTTTCTTTGGGGTGGGGTGGGGGGGCTATACAACTGCAGGCCACAGGCATGGGCTTGCACATCTGAATGTCCTCACATATCAAAACTTCTGTATGTAGAAAATAAGCATGCTGGGGAAAGGGAGTTTATCCTAGCTTTCTAATTGGCCTGGCGTTTTTCTTTGTGTGTGGTGCCCACTTTGTGAGAGATCATTCATTCATATGCAGCCCACAGACAGCTGCGTCATGAATGTGTTCATTCCAATTCAAGTGTTACCACCTGATTCCACTGATGGTAGAAATTCAGACCCAGGCTGCCATCCTGGGGGAGTAAGCCCCATTGAACACTGTGGAACTTACTTCTGAGTAAACTTGCATAGGACTGCCAGGATGCCAGCTCATTTTCCTGTCTTTTTAGTATGATGCTAAGATGGGCAGCTGCTGAAGGAGGGTTGTTTGAAATAAATAAATAAATAAATTGCCATGCAGTTAGGGTGGCTGCTTACCAGCCATCAAAAAAGAAATGAAAAGAAAAAAGGAAACCCATCATCCAAATATAGGATGAAAGAGGAAACAGATTTACATAAAATTTACACATACTAATTATTTATAGACATGTATTTAGAAATAATAACTCTAATTTAAATGAAATTCTAATTTAAATGAAAACACAATACATCTCACCCTAGTGTAGAGGACTGTGACCAATGTGCCTAACTGTTCAGTCTGCTGTCCAGGTGCTAACTGTGGATGGGCAGCTTCAAGACTCCTGCTCTTGTTTCTCATGTGTGTGTTTTTTAAAAAATCTTTAAATTGGACTTGTGCCCCCTCTA
This sequence comes from Anniella stebbinsi, assembly GCA_029215795.1. Taxonomy (NCBI): domain Eukaryota; kingdom Metazoa; phylum Chordata; class Lepidosauria; order Squamata; family Anniellidae; genus Anniella; species Anniella stebbinsi. The sequence goes on along the minus strand of JARDYH010000005.1, from coordinate 83,893,697 downwards.
CAATAATTTGGTTTGACACCGGTTGGCCGATTATGCGCATCTTCTCACAATCGTTTTTACGCCTAATCCCTATACACGGGAGGTGGTGACGCACATTACTGATTGCATGAAACGCGCTTTAAAGGTGTTTATATGTGGAGAATCGCTTGTTTGCATGGTCATAAGGCGCTTTAACTCCTGCAGTAAATTAAAGCTCGCTATTTAACGCGCATTCGATAATGCGCATAATCGGACAGAAAAAGCGCCTCAACCCCCAATTTGTGCGCCATTCATGTGGACGTAAAATCAGTAATACACTTTGAAAGAGCTTTAAATCGCTCTTGTAGAGGCACCCTTGGACTGGACAAGCCTTTAAACAGAAGACACATTCAAATAGAGAACTGCCCTCTGTAAAGTAAGACAAACCTACCCTATCTCAACCACAGAAGGGGGTACTTGCTTGGGATGAATCACTTCTTTTCTTGAGTCATTTGCCGATATTAAGAAGGATAAAATGCTGTCAACCAGACCAGTTTGGATTTGGTTAGCAGTAAAGTCTCTGAACATCGGATCTCAACAGCTCTGGTACAAAATCTTGTTATTAGGACTTCTTCTAGTACTCGGATGGATCATGGTGCTTAGAGAAGGAATGCTGCATTTCCCCTGTGTGTTCTTCCTACCACTGGGTCCTTTACAGTTTCAGCCTTTAGTACAATGAGTCTTTCCCCAGCAGGAGGATGCCCCAGTGTTGACTCATCTTGTGCCTGTCCCAGTGACAACATATGAAGGACATACCTGACACTGATGGGGGTGGAGGCTTCTTTTTTTTAAAAAAAAAATCCTGCTGGGAGGGAAATCACAAGCTGGCGCTTCTTCTCTTAAACTATTCAAAAGCCATTTTTAAATTGGATTAACATTTTAACAAACGCTTCATGGAGTACTCTCTGCAGGGAGGATCAAAGAGCAAAGGAGTTTCTTTGGCTATTTGCGGTTCCTTTATGTAGCAGCTTTCCCGGGGTTGGCTTTTTTTAATTTAAATTTTTTGAAAAACACTTGACCACAAGTTACAGAAAATAAAATGTAGATTACAAATTCAACCGGATTTTTTTTTCATTTTGTTTTCTGGGAAATTACAAGTCAGCCATATAGGGTTAGCCCACGGGTACTTCCAGACTGATAGCTCTTTGCACTAGCAATCAGAAGGCCTGCTGCAGCTGTTCTGTCTTCTCCTTAATGGATATTTTGCAGATGGAAAAGTAGTGGGAAAACATGCAAGGGGTGTGAGTGGGGGATGATGAGCCTGGATCCAATAGCAAGTCCTGTGAATGAGATGGTGCAATACACGCCTTGTCTGGGAGCACCCCAAATTCATGTCCAGGCCAGAGACTGGGCTTCAAGATTGAGAAGAGACACCAGATTTCATGCAATTGAAGACAGTCCACATACATCTAATAACACTCGGTCCCTAGAAACTGGAGAATAGATTGGCAGACTATGAGTCATGCATGTTTACTACCATTCCTTAAATTCTAACTTTTAGCTATATTTGGCATGTGTGGAAATATCCAGCCTTTCTTTGAATTTCACTACACATCCTTGGCCTCAGTTGTATCCGGTAGCACTGAGGCCACATAACACAGTCCAAATATATGTGGTGTAATTTATGCTGAGCACAAATTAGTCCAATTGATCTTGGAGAGGGTTGGAGCTCTGGACCCAGATTTAAGTTGGATCAACTATGATGGCGGAAGTGGATTTTCCTGCCCCCCTCTTTCCCACAACAGCCCCGTCTATTGGTCATGCTATGATAGATTCTGAGACAGCCTTTCCCAATGTGTGTCCTCCAGATATTTTGGACTTCAGCTCCCATCAGGGCTGATGGAGACTGCAGTCCAAAATATCTAGAAGGGCACCACATTGGGGGAGACTGCTCTGAGGAAATCAGGAGAAACAACCTCTGCTTTGGACCACTGAGGTCATTTCCCCTTTGATCAAAAACAAAGATACAGACTTTTAGGAAAGGGTGTTTTCAACACATCTATCTTGCTTATCACACGTCACTTGGCAGTAGGTTTTCCAGCGATATCCTTGGGAAATCAATATTTTTCTAAATTCCAGGAGGTTCTGATCCATTTGCAAAGTGTTGCTCCATAAAGCCTGCACACACACCCCCACCCCCCTTCCTCTGCTTACTCACACCCTGTCTAGCCAACTAAAGTTTGAGGATAATCAACATGTGGAACGGGATTGTGCCTGCTGCATACCTAAAAAACATGGGGATCAGTGATGCAGCTAGGGCTGGGCCTTGGGACCAAAATCCAGGCCCTTGCAACCCAGGGGCCACCCAAATGACCACCTAAAGACCAGCAGGTGATGGGAATACCAGGACAGCAGAGGGAAACTCCATTTTATTTCTGTAGTCATGAAGGTGTTATGATTTAAGTCAGTTTAAAATTACTCCCACAGAAGTATTCCTAGGACTGCAATGTATATCTTCAGTAAGGGAGATGGGAATTGAACAGATGTAATAATGTTTCAGGCCAGGCGACTCAGATAAGGCCCTGCTCCATAGAACAGTTTCCTGGCCCATGATCTTCAAAGCTCCACCTCTTCACCCTCACAGAGTTCTGATGTCCTTGGACTTCTGAGTTCTCCTGAATCCAGGGTTGATCTGTCATGTTGAGGTGTGATAATCTCCCATATAGCATAGTAACAGGCAGGCAATGGATACTTTGAAGCAAATGAATACAAATTCTGCACCAAGGAAGCAACATTGGTCGATTCTAATGGCCAGTTAAGTCTGGGTGTCCTCTTTTACAGAGGACTGTCCTCTATTGAAGGTCTGCCAGAGGATTGACCTCTACTTTGAAAGATTCCTCTATTAGGAGGGTTGTCCAGTCCAAGGCTGGAATAAAGATAAAGAACACTAGAACTGGGCCTGGAAGCAACTGGGCAGCAGATGGAAAAAGGCACATAGGGTCACCCAGTTGCAATCTTCTGCACTGTGCTGAGTTGCATGTTATTTCTGTTTAAATTATAACAATTATATTGCATTTACACATATAAATTAGCATAGGCAAATATTATGCAAATAGTTACCCTCTTTTGTCCACATGTTGGTTAACTCATAAGTGGCCACCCTAATAGACATCGACACCCCACTATGTCTCCCTGGGAATGGGCAGCTGAAAAAAAAAAGTGACATGACATCAGTTCATCATTGTTTCCTGCCTCTTCGAAGCAGAATCAAATGAAATGGTGTGTGTGTGAAAATGCTAACATGATGGTGTCATGCCACATGTTTTTGAACATTAACATGCATTAGCGCCCATGCATCTCCCTGTTATGTGCAGGGAGGGGTGCGATAGATTTAAAGGCTGGACTGAATCATTTGCTACAGCAGTTTGTCAATCTTATGGACATTGCTCCACAGAACAGTTTCCTGGCCCATGATCTTCAAAGCTCCACCTCTTCACCGTCACAGAGTTCTGATGTCCTTGGACTTCTCCTGAATCCAGGGTTGATCTGTCATGTTGAGGTGTGACAATCTCCCATATGGCATAGTAACAGGCAGGCAATGGATACTTTGAACCAAATGAATATAAATTCTGCACCAAGGAAGCAACATTGATAGATTCTGATGGCCAGTTAATTTAATCATTTGTAAGCATTCTTCTCACACTAAAGTTAGAGTATTAATGGGCCTGTCCAGAAGACACCTTAAACCTTGCTGGTTAAGGCTTTTGGTTAAGCAGCAGGGTTTAAAGTGTCTTGTGCAATGCGTTTTGCTAAACCCTGCTCACTCACTAAACACAGTCAGACTGTCTGCAGTAAGGTTAGCAGCTCTAACTGTGGCTTAAAGTGTTGTGTGTGACAGCACGGCTTGTGGTTAGTGCTAATGCTAGAGAATCATAGTTGCGCTAACAACAGAGCTTGAAGTGTAATCTGAACAGGTCCAATGTTTTACATGAGAGTAGAGGTCGGTTAGGGGGGAAATGTGCCATTAACTTTTCCTTGTCATAGTGAAGTTTTCCATCTAACGTGGCTCCATTTGGTAAAATTGATCATCAGTTTATCTTAAAACTGATGTTTCTCTGTTTATCATTCGGTGGCGCGTTCACAAGAAAACTCCACTGTGAGAAAATAACATGGAAGTGGCTTCTCTGTAAACCAGGTTGTATTTGTCTTATGGTCCCTGCAGGTGGAAAGCTATGAGATTATAACAGTAATCACATAAATAACACAGTCGTCTGAATCCAACCTGAGCCATTAATCCAGAATCCAAAGAAACGTGTTCTACTGGTGTGCTTTGAGTCCATCAATAGCTAGCTGCAAAGTATTATGGACATGGCTTTAATACAGCATTTCAGAGGTGAACACGATTGCAGAGGATAACGAACCACTTTGTGATGATGGAAGGGGTTTGTTTTTAGTTCATTCCAGTGTTTTCTCACAACGTTTTAATACCATAATTGTCTGTTTTTGCCTTTTCCACCTGCTAACAAATGAAATGGCCCATTGTTAGGCAGGTTTTTGTCCTCCGGGATAAATCTCTTCACTGCTGAAAATTAGAGGGCAAATAGTATGGAACGCGGTGATACTTTTAATGGCGCTTATTACAAGGAATTACCCAGTATTGATTAGCACATTCTGTCACCATTTTGGTACCCCATGGCATTATTCAAAGAACCACCTGAAGAAAGTCAGATCTCTCCAAAGACTATTCTCTCCGTACTTGAAATTAATTCTTATGGGAGATCAGTCAGATGTGAAAAATCAGCATTTTCAAATGGTTGGATGTAAATAAAGGTGTAAATGAAAAAAAAAGATCCTATTCTGTTTTGGAGTCTTTGGGAAGTCTGTGTGCCACCGTTGTCTGGAACCAAATGTTATGGATAGCTGATCAGAAGAAGGAGCACTGTGACTGCCCAATAACAACACAACAATTGCTGGAACATCTGAAAAGCAAGTAAGCACGGCGTTTTCTCATGGAAAGCAAATAGCCAGGGAGAAGCCAACCTCAAAAACTATGTTGCCTGAGCTACACCTTTAAAAAACAACAACACACATTTGACTTATCTAATCCCCTTGCTTCTAAATCTTGATAACAAAGCCTTCATCTTTATCAACCTGTTTTGTGCAGGTGTTTTTTTTGAATGAGCTGTGCTGTCAGACTACTGCCTGCCTGGTAGCTTGCCCAGGCAATACTGTGGGGTTTGCTTCAGTAGCTTTTCATTTTAAGTACAGAAAAGCTGCCTCTACTCTCATACAAAGCAGAAGGGAACAGTATAAGAAGAACTCTGCATAAGCATGGGATCACTTCTCCCTTAGCTGCTTATTTAATTTGACAATGTCCTCAAACATAAGGTCATTTTATTGCCTGCTTGATGCCTGCCAAAGTGAGGAAGTCACCTTTTAAGGAAAGAGTTGGACCACACCATCTATATTGAATGAAGGCCATAACTTGAAATATCTAGAGAGTAGTTCTTTGTGCCAGTTTTCACTCTGCCAAAGCACTTTCCATAATCAGACCTAAGTCATATTTACATTTCTGTTGTCTTTGGTACTAGGCACATTCTCTCTCTGTTTGTTCCCTTCATGTGCCACACATAGAGGTAGCTCAAAAATGTCTTTGTATGCATGCGGAAACTCTCTGTCCCTCCCTCCCTCTCTTTTTCATAGACACATGCACACTGCATGTATCTATGCCAAGCCCCCAACAAAAAGGCCCCATCAAATGGGTGGAGGTAGGTACATTCCCCCTTGTCTGGGATTCAGAGGTGCATTGTGGCAGCTGCTTTACTCAGCTGTATATGAAACTCAGTGTAGATTGCTGGGAGAATGAAAAGTAACCCTCAGAGGGATTTCAGCTGTGGATCCGTAATCAAAGTCTTCTAAGGGGAATTTCAGCAAGGACCAACACTGATTGCTTCTTTGCTTCCATGGCACACTTTAGATGGTTTTGATCATAAGCACGGTTCTTCTCATGTGGAGTTAGGCCCAAACTATATGTTACGTGTAGACCTTGGCACTGCTAGTCTGTGTGTAGAGACTACGGAGTCTGGGTGTCCTCTTTTACAGAGGACTGCCCTCTATTGAAGGGCTGCCCGAGGATTGACCTCTATTTTGAAGGGTTCCTCTATTAGGAGGGCTGTCCAGTCCAAGGTGGGAATAAAGATAAAGAACACCAGGAGAAAGATCTGGACCTGGAAGCACCTGGGCAGCAGATGGACCAAGGCACATAGGGTCACCCAGTCGCAATCTTCTGCACTGTGGTGAGTTGCATGCTATTTCTATTTAAATTATAATAACAATTATATTGCATTCATACATATAAATTAGCACAGGCAAATATTATGCAAATAGTTACCCTCTTTTGTCCTCATTTTGGGCAACTCATAAGTGGCCACCCTAGTAGACATCGACACCCCACTATGTCTCCCTGGGAACGGGCAGCTGAAAAAAAATATGTGACATGACATCAGTTCATCAGTGTTTCCTGCCTCTTCGAAGCAGAATCAAATGAAATGGTGTGTGTGTGTGTGTGAAAATGCTAACATGATGGTGTCATGCCACATGTTTTTGAACATTAGCATGCATTAGAGCCCATGCATCTCCATGTTATGTGCAGTTTAGGCCTTAATTTTGAGGGGTGGGATAGATTTAAAGGCTGGACTGAATCCTATGGAAATTGGGAAGTCTTACTATTAGAAAACTGCTTCCACATTACAGGTTTGCTTGTTTTAACTTCAGGCTTGTGGGATCTCCTTTGCTTTCTACTAGAAACCTGAGACTGTCCAACCAGAAAGAGGTGACAGGGTGGTCCTCTACAAAATAGAGGACAGTCACCTGGCAGCTGTTTAGATAGAGGACTGTCTTCTGTAAAAGAAGACACATGGCCACCGTAGAATTAAAGAATTCTGAATCCAGGAATTTGTTTTGAGTACCAGAACTGAACAGCACTCAGTCTTTCCATGCAAAAGTCCTCCCTTGGTTTCCCCAACCTTTCTTCATTTTGGCAATTTAATTTGGGAAGGATGAGGGAGAAGGATGGATGCATAAAATGGTTGGTGCTAATATTAAATAATTAGCAGTTAAAAATCCTTGCTGATCTACTGCAAATCACCTGGCAGATTCCTGTTTTAAAACATAAGATAATTCTTAATTTAAATACACACACGCAATATATATATATATATATATATATATATATATATAATCATTGAGGGTCCAGGTGTTAACCATTTTTATGTTCAACTACTCATAACAACAGCACCAGGTCTCTCTCTCTCTCTCTCTCTCTCTTTCTGCGCGCATGTGTGTGTATATGTGTATATATATTCCCATTCTGTTAGTGAAATTAAAGCCAATATGTAAGAGCAATTGATAGCAAGAAATAAATGTCAGTGGACAAATCCTCTCATTCTTTCTATACATAAAAATAATATAAATATATAGCAAAAAATTATGTAGAGGAATATGGACATGTGACAGATAGAGAATTGAAATTATTGTGTACGCACTAAATCACCCACTGAATGCACTTTCCTAAATATTTTAGCAATAGGCATTTACTTCAGTGAAATAGTTAAGTTTTTATTACTTTCCTTATAAGCCTTTATATGGAGTTCTCAAAAGAAAAAGCATGTTTAAAGTTTATATGATGTCAAATGTAAGATAATTTGTCTGTACTCTGGGAAATGTTCAGAAGCATTTTCCAAATATTTGGTTCACAGTAGCATTGTGTGGGGGAAACTAGCAGTTATGAGTTTTAGAAACAAGGAGGAACATCTAGGGCTCTTGATCACAGAAAGGCTTCTGTCAGTGCATTTCCTTTTTAAAAAACATGTTTACGAGCTCCTCACCTTGAAAATGTATGGGCTTTAAATCGCTAAATAAGCAATACAAAAATTGGGATAAATAAACTGGTGTAAATGAAAAATATATAAAAAAGCTTGACAATATAACTTTATTTCTACAGGTTAAAAACATACAGTCATCATACAATGCAAGAAAGCGTAATCAAATGTACGATCATGTCATTCAATACCTAAAGTAACCAAACACGTTTCAACCATAGGTGTTCTTCAATGGTGTAGTATGTAAAAGGTTATATAAAAAGACACACACACACACACACCCTATCCAGGCTTTTGACACAAATTCACAATGTAAAACACTGCAGTGTCTCTACCAATTCAGGCTCAAACTCATGGACCTTGTCAAACCAAAAATAAGAGAAATACATACAAGTGCATATGATATATAAATAATATCAAACTGCAAGGGGCCTTAGGGTCATTTACAGATATTCAGTTCTAAGAAATTCAATGAACTGTAGCAATCTTATACCAAAAAAGTAACCAAAATGCTAATGAGATCACTTAGGAGGCTTCCTGACTTAAGAAGAAAAACTCTGAAACGGACCATGCATGGGAAGGGAATGGGGAGGGATTTTGAATGAGTATCAATGTGTTTTGTGTTTTTTTTCTCTGTATTTTATTTTGAAAACTCAATAAAATAATAATAATAATAATAATAATAATAATAATAATAATAATATAATCATCTTAGGAGGTTTCCCTTACAGGAACTTATAAGCTGTTAATCACTGCAGTATTTTACATTGTAAATACATGTGAGAAGCTATATATATATATCGTACACACACATACACACTAGACTATGGAAGAAAAGCTATGGTTGAAATGTGTTTCGGGTAGGGATATATTTCCTGTTAGTTCTGCTTTAAATTGCTAATAGGCTTCTTTAGATTAAAGGGAAATTGTGTTTGCTTACCCGCGCTTTTCTTCCTGCTTTTCTTCCGCAATTGTACTGGGCTGAATTACACAGGAGGAGAGGGGTGACCACGTGGTCTGTATTTGAAAACTTTCCTGCTCATATACTTGAATGGGACAGCGGCTCCTAGTGGGTGTTTTGTAGCACAACTTCGGCTGCACACAGTAGGAAATCCCAAGATATTTCAGAAGAATTGGGATATCTAAGGTGTTTTTTTTTTCACGGAGTAACTGGGGAAAGGAGCGAGAGATGTGCAGGAGGCTCATGATGTTGTCAAAATGATTTGCAAACTTCCGTGAGTGGCCAGTCGCAAGCATGCTATAAATGGCTTGTTTAAAGAAACCCAATATCAACAAGACTAGGTTTAAAATTAAAAAAGAACTGTCAAGAGGGCCCTTTAGTCAAGTATTGTGAATCCAACCATAGGCTGTACCAGTTAGAGTTATTTGCAAAGCAGTGGTCTATATTTGTTGTGTGATATGTGGGAAAATGTCCATCATTTTTCATGTTCTATTTGTTTTGTGCATTAGTAAGTATACAAAACCCCTATTCAGTTGTTATTAATGCGAAGGGGCTTTGTCTTTAGCCCCGCCCCCATTGTTGCATGGTTCCTTACATAAGACCATAAGAAGAGCCCTGCTGGATCAGACCAAGGGTCCATCTAGTCCAGCACTCTGTTCACACAGTGGCCAACCAGCTGTCAGCCAGGGACCCACAAGCAGGACATGGTGCAACAGTACTCTCCCGCTCATGGTGTACATAGGCATGCTGCCTTTGATACCAGAGGTAGCATAGAGGCATCAGGACTGGTAGCCATTGATAGCCTTCTTTCTCCTCTATGAATTTGTTCAATCCCCTTTTAAAAGTTGTTGGCCATTACTACATCTTGCGGTAACAGCGAGCTTTTATTCCATAGTTATGCATTGTAGTGGGTGTATGTGTGTGGCCCTAGAGAACATACAATTGCTGTGTTGGGACACAGGTTGCAGAGTAGTTGGCTGATCTGTGGCCTCCTCCTTCTGTCTCTGGAAGAGCAATGGGAACTGTTTCTTTAAAACATTGTTGATTACATCTGACCCCTGAAGCAGCTCTCTGACACAGTTATCTCAAGGTTTTGTACACGAAGCTACAGGGGTGTTGTTTCAAGCTGACAGATATATGTATTTTTACTTGCAGCTCTTTGCTCAGGAGTCCCAGATGTTTGTGACACTTTTAACTTGACCTCATGTCCTTTGCAGTGCTCTTGCTTTCTGAACACTAACCCAGATCCCAGCTTGGCCCATCTGGCTGCATTTGCACAGCTGAGAGACTCCAGAGCAGTTAGTCTGCACCTGGCTAACTTTGCAATGGATGATGTTGGAGAGGGGAGCAGAATGACTAATTCTTAGGGTGTTAAATGAAACAGCTGCACAAAGTGCAAAAGAGAAAATCAGGAATTTAAGTGGGCTTTAAATTCCAAAGAGGAATGTGCTTCATTTTCCTGTCCACCATGTGGTTCGGCCCTATTCATGCTGTGTGCTCAGCAGTACACTAGGCTGAGGGGTTTCAAATAAATTTAGTGTTGCCAAATGTCAAGAGTTTGACCCAGGCAGTTTGAGCTGGTGCTATTTTCTCACTAGGGGGAAAAATGGGCTAAAGACTGAACTCAAAACTTAGGGCTAATGACAAATAACAAGTTGAGGGAAATGTCTCATATCTTGTATCTGTAAACAGGGAGGGAAGTTGCCTGGATTAGTCTGTGAGAAATAATGGTGGACAATAGTGCAGTCTCAGGCTGCATTTGGATGACATATTAGGCAACGGAGGGGGGAATAGCACACTCACTGTGCGTTATTTTCCCGGTGCCTAACAACAGTTAATAATAATAATAATAATAATTATTATTATTATTAGGGGTGTGCATCGGATCGGATCCGATCCACGATCCGAATCCGATCCGCCCCAAAATCGGGAAAATCCGATCCGATCCGATCAACCTCCGATCCGATCCGATCCGACGAGGTCCGATCCGGATCGGACGCCATTTTGAATGCTTTTTCCCATAGCCAAGTATTGTTTTACAAAAACGCCTATAACTTTTTCATTTTTAAAGATAGAAGGATGAAACTTGGGCACATTATACACTGGTTAGGGATAGTTATCTGTGAGAAATTTCAGAAAGATTGGTGCATGCGTTTTGTGGCAATTAATTGTTTAATAAATACCCAGAAATGCCTATAACTTTGTCATTTTTAAAGTTACAAACATGAAACTTTGCCACATTGTAGGTGGTACCTTGGGACCTATCTGTGAGAAATTTCAGAAACTTAGGTGCTTGCCTTGTGTGGCAATTAATTTTAGAAAAATGGGTAGTAGTGGGGTAAATACATTTACGCCTCCCATTTTTTTATTTTTGAAGATACAAACAGGAAACTTGGGCACATTACAGGTACCACTTGCCTTGACATTACAGGGAACACTTCACTTGATATGTGTGTAAAATTTCAGAATGATAGGTCCAGGCATGTGGTGGCTACGAATTTTTTAGATTAAAAGTTATTAACCTTTTTTACACAGAGGCTGGGGCTGTCAATTGCACCCTCCCGCCTCCCGGGAAGAAGAAGGAAACACTTTCTCTCATCTCTTTGATCCTTGCACGCTTGGCTGCAACTGAGCTAGTATCCATTACAAAAGGAGAAACAAAGTAGCACTTGGCTCGTGTCTGCTTTGATACTTTCACTCAAGCAGAACGGCTGAGCCTAGGATCACTCTCTCTCGCTGGGATCGTTACAGGAGAAATTTTCTACAGTCTTCAAAGTGGTGTGTGCAGACACCTTGCCACCACATGCCTGGACCTATCATTCTGAAATTTTACACACATATCAAGTGAAGTGTTCCCTGTAATGTGCCCATGTTTCCTGTTTGTATCTTTAAAAATAAAAAAATGGGAGGCGTAAATGTATTTACCCCACTACAACCCATTTTTCTAAAATTAATTGCCATACAAGGCAAGCACCTACGTTTTTGAAATTTTACACACATAGGTCCCAAGGTACCACCTACAATGTGGCAAAGTTTCATGTATGTAACTTTAAAAATGACAAAGTTATAGGCATTCCTGGGTATTTATTAAAAAATTAATTGCCACAAAACGCATGCACCAATCTTTCTGAAATTTCTGACAGATAACTATCCCTAACCAGTCTACAATGTGCCCAAGTTTCCTGTTTGTATCTTCAAAAATAAAAAAGTGGGAGGCATAACTGTATTTCTCAATGGGCAAGTGCTTTCCAATGATTTTCTATGGGCAAGTGCTTTCCAATGATTTCCTATAGGAAAGTACTGTCCAATGAATCCCTATGGGCAAGTACTGTCCAATGAATCCCTATGGGCAAGTGCTGTCCAATGAATCCCTCATTGTTTCAAAAATTAATTGCCACACAATACAAGCACCTACATTTCTGAAATTTTACACACATGGGTCCCAAGGTACCGCCTACAATGTGGCAAAGTTTCATGTGTGTAACTTTACAAATGACAAAGTTATAGGCATTCCTGGGTATTTATTAAAAAATTAATTGCCACACAAGGCAAGCACCTATGTTTCTGAAATTTCACACACATAGGTCCCAAGGTACCACCTACAATGTGGCAAAGTTTCATGTGTGTAACTTTAAAAATGACAAAGTTATAGGTGTTTCTTTCCTCATTGTTTCAAAAATTAATTGCCACACAAGGCAAGCTCCAATGTTTCTGAAATTTCACACACATATCAAGGCAAGTGGTACCTGTAATGTGCCCAAGTTTCCTGTTTGTATCTTCAAAAATAAAAAAATGGGAGGCGTAAATGTATTTACCCCACTACTACCCATTTTTCTAAAATTAATTGCCACACAAGGCAAGCACCTAAGTTTCTGAAATTTCTCACAGATAGGTCCCAAGGTACCACCTACAATGTGGCAAGGTTTCATGTTTGTAACTTTAAAAATGACAAAGTTATAGGCATTTCTGGGTATTTATTAAACAATTAATTGCCACAAAACTCATGCACCAATCTTTCTGAAATTTCTCACAGATAACTATCCCTAACCAGTGTATAATGTGCCCAAGTTTCATCCTTCTATCTTTAAAAATGAAAAAGTTATAGGCGTTTTTGTAAAACAATACTTGGCTATGGGAAAAAGCATTCAAAATGGCGTCCGATCCGGATCGGACATCCGGTCCGATCCGATCCGACCATCCTCCGATCCGATCCGACCCCCCAGGTCCGATTCCGATCCGCTATCCGATCCGATCCGGGGGGTCAGTGCACATCCCTAATTATTATTATTATTATTATTATTATTATTATTATTTATAACCCGCATCTCCCTACGGATCGAGGCAGGGAACACAATGCAAAATACAAGCATTACAAAGTTAAACAAATTAAAAAACAGGAGAAAACACATCATTAAAACATTTTAAAATTCATCCGGATAGGCCTGCCGGAAGAGAACAGTCTTCATGACTCTCTTAAATTCATGAAGACTGCTAATTTGTCTAACCTCCTCCGGCAGATCATTCCATGGAAGAGAAGGTCCTCTGGGTAACACTCGCCAGCCTAGTTCTGGCTGGCTTGAGTACGTTCTTCCCAGAGGACCTAAGAGTGCGGGGCGGATTGTACGGGAGAAGGCGATCCCGTAGGTAGCCTGGGCCCAAACCATGTAGGGCTTTAAAGGTAATAACCAACACTTTATACTTTGCCCGGAAACTGACCGGCAGCCAGTGAAGTGATTTTAATGTGGTCACCCCTAGGTGTACCGGTGACCAACCTGGCTGCCATATTTTGAACAAGTTGAAGTTTCCGGACTAGGCACAAAGGTAGCCCTATGTACAGCGCATTGCAGAAGTCGAGCCTCGAAGTTACCAGCGCGTGCACTACCGTCTTTAGGTCTTCCAACTCTAGGAAGGGGTGCAACTGGCGTATCAGCCGAAGCTGATAGTAGGCACTCCTGGCCGTCGCATCAATCTGAGCTGTCATCTGGAGCGACGGATCCAGGAGTACCCCCAAGCTGCGAACACAGTCTTTCAGGGGGGGTGTAAACCCACCCAGAACTGGTTGACACACCTCCAAACCCAGGTTGGGGCCTTTGACAGCAAGCACCTCCGTCTTGTCTGGATTCAGCTTCAGTTTGTTTTTCCTCATCCAGCCCATTACCGCCTCCAAGCATTCGTTCAGAGGAGACACACTATCCTTAGCTGACGATGTTGTTGAAGGCATAGAGAAATATATTTGGGTGTCATCAGCATATTGATAGCACCCTGCCCCATGCCTCCGGATGATCTCTCCCAGCGGTTTCATGTAAATGTTAAACAGCATTGGGGAAAGGATGGCACCTTGTGGTACACCACATAGCAACTCCTTTTTTGAAGAGCAGCTATCCCCAAGCATCACCATCTGGAACCTGCCCAAGAGATAGGATCGGAACCACTGAAGCACAGTGCCCCTGATTCCCAATTCCCCCAGGCACTCCAGAAGGATACCATGGTCGATGGTATCGAAAGCCACTGAGAGGTCCAGGAGTACCAGCAGGGACACACTCCCCTGTCGATACTAAGGCGTAGATCATCCACTTAGGCGACCAAAGCGGTCTCAACTCCGTATCCTGCTCTGAAGCTGGTTTGAAATGGGTCTAGAAAATCAGTGTCATCCAAGACTGCCTGGAGTTGAAAGGCAACCACTCTCTCGATCACCTTGCCCAAAAATGGAAGATTTGATACTGGCCTATAGTTATTAAAGTCCAGGGGATCCAGGGAGAGCTTTTTTAGAAGCGGCCTTACCACCGCCTCTTTTAAACATGATGGAAAGCTCCCCTCCCTGAGAAATGCATTAATAATATGTTGTAGATGTGATCTAACTTCATCTCCTCCCTGGACGACCAGCCAAGAAGGACAGGGATCGAGAGGGCAAGTCATCTTCCTCACACATCCAAGTACCTTGTCCACGTCCTCGGTACTCACCAACTGAAACTGATCAAGTGTAATCCTACTCGCAGAGTCACTGGACACTCCACTGTCAACCTCTGCTATAACAATGGCATCTAAGTCGGCTCTTATCCGAGAGATTTTATCTGAGAAATGATCGTTAAAAGCATCACAGCGAACTACCGAAGGCTCTAAAATCGGATTCAGGGGAGAAGGATCCTGAGTTAGACCCCTCACCACCCTGAACAGTTCTGCTGGACGTGAATTCTCAGACGCAATGCGTGCAGAGAAGAAAGCTTTCTTCGCTGCATGTATTGCCACTCCATAGAAACGAAGATGTTCTCTATGTCGTGTCTTGTCGAATATAAGTCGAGTTTTCTGCCATCGGCGCTCCAGTCGTCGTCCTTTCCGCTTCAACTCCCTGAGGTCTTCCGTATACCAGGGCGCCCTATTAGAAGCGGGTCGGAGAGGACGTTTGGGGGCGATCGTGTCGATAGCCCTAGTTAGATCTTGATTCCATCTATTGACCAGGGCTTCTACAGGATTCGTCGACGATACCAGCCATGGAACCCTCCAAGGCGTTCTGGAATCCAGAAGGATCCATCAGCCTTCGAGGGCGGACCATCTTAATAGGTCCGCCACCCCTGCAGGGACGGGTGATAGCCGTGATACTAACCCTGACCAGAAAATGATCTGTCCATGACAATTCGGAGGTATTCAATATCTCCGCCCACAGATCCGTCTGTTCGGAACTGAAAACAGCATCGAGGGTGTGACCTGCTGAATGTGTGGGTCCAGAGACCAATTGGGATAGGCCCATGTTTGTCATGGATGCCATGAACTCCCGAGCTCCACCTGACAAACCGGCCTCGAATGGGATGTTGAAATCGCCCAGGACCAAGAGCCTGGGCGAATCCAACACCAGCTCCGAGACCAGTTCCGTGAGCTTGGCCAGGGAGTCTGATAGGCAGCGGGGTGGCCGGTACACTAACAGAATCCCTAGTCTATCTCTGGCCTTCAGACTCAGGTACACACACTTGATGTAATTAAATTCCCGGACAGGATGTCTGGTCAGGTTAAGATTGCTTTTGCAGACCACAGCTACTCCGCCCCCCCGCCCACTTTCCCTCACCTGCTCACTAACTGCCGGAGAACTCTATGATCTGCCGGAATAGTACACTCAACATTCAACAACGGGGCCTGTCACACGTTATTTTAATCAACGGGGTCGGGATAAGCAACGGAACAGCCTGTTGTTTTCTCAATTGTTTAAATCGACAAAATAACACACTGTGAGTTGTGTGTCCATTGTGTGTCGTCCCCCCAAGACACAATAATCAACACAATGGACAGTTGCCTCTCCCCATCCCAATTGATTATTGTGTCATCCAAACCCAGCCTCAGCCTCTCTCTGGCTGAGTTCGGACAACACTTTAGGCAACGGAGGAGGGAATAGCATACTCACGGTGTGTTATATTTGTGGTGCCCACCACACGACATGTTGCCCCTCCCCCCAATTCATGGCTGAAAGTCCCAGTATCCTTCTGGGCTGCTGCGTCTCCTCCCTCCCCCCTCCCTCAGTCCTCCGACCATATCCCATTATTCACTGTGAGCTCTGCCGGCTGTATTGGAGCAGCCGGGGGTTTTCGGCTGCTCTGGCCGGCGAACTCTATGACCAATTGGAATAATACATGGAGAGAGGGTAGTTCCCTCCACACAACACTTTAAACAACGGGATAAACAACGTGCAAGCCCGTTGTTTTTCTCCGTTGCTTAATTGCCCAAAATAGCGTACCGTCTGTTGTGTATGCGTTGTGTGTTGCCCTCCACATGACACAATAAGCAACACAACTGACGGTTGCCTCTTCCCCCCTCCGTTGATTATCGTGTCATCCGAACTGAGCCCCCCCTCCCTCTCTTTCACTCACACACACACACCCTAAAACTACTAACTATATAGGCAGGACTGATTGCATGGGTCTTTCCCATTTGCTCCTCACACCACCAGGAGGCAGGGCAATTATCAGGTGAGAAAGACTGATGTGATTGGCCCCACCCCCATGGTTGTGATAATATGTGTGTGATAACACACTCTCTAGAGGTGTAGGGTTGCACTGTGGGGAAGCCATTCCCACACCAAGTGCTATGCATGAGAAAGGGGGCTTAGTAAAGGTGTACATAGATAATTGTTTTCTGAAGCAACAGAAGGGACTTCCACCTTCTGTGGTGACATTAGCCCTGATCCATCATCACTAGTTTAATTAAAGGATGGCGGGCAGGAGGAAGGGAGGATCCCTGCTGCAGTGGAAAAACCTGTTGATTCTGTTTTCCTAATCACAGGTGCCCCTTTTAATCCCATAGCATTCAAAGCAGGTGTGATAAATGTAGCTGTGATAAAGTCCTTTTAATGCCTAACGGAATATATTGCTCTATTCTTTTTGAAGGGTTGCACACACATGCGGATATTATAGTTTCAGACACTAAACCAGCCCATCCCATCCTGGTGGCTTTCAGATATGTTGGACTACATATCCTACCAATGGTCAGACAGGTTGGGGACGATGGGAGTTGTAGTCCATCAAATTGGAAGGGTTCCTGTTGGGGAGGGCCTTAGATTCAAAAATGCATATATAGGTGGCATTGTGTCACTTTTCATGAGCAATATCCAATATGCACTTGGGGCAAACAAAAAGTTATGTGTACGTTATGTGCCAGGAGTGGCAGTCCTGCTTCTCGGGATTTGTTCCAGAGTTTCCTGGGTACACCTTAGAGCACTATGAACACCAAACTGTTTGGCTGTCTACATGCAAGGAAAGCCCAGTGGTGGCTGTGGATTTATGCCCCGTGTCCACCTCAAGATCTAACAGATAACACAGGCGCAGCTTCACAGCCACCGTAGGGCTTCCCCGCACTGCTGCAATTTGAAAAAGCCAGGGATTTACCCCAACGTTTTCAAAGGGAGCAACGTCAACATGGCACTTCTGCTGTGTAACGTCGCTCCGTGGCCAATCCAGGGCCAACCTGGGGGCCAAGCCTGGTGGAAGGCAACGAGCAATTGGTTGTCTTCCAACAGGAAGAGGGTGGGGGCGGTTTCAGCACATAGATGGCCACCCAGAAACCCCACGCTTCCTCTCCCAGGGCTCCTGACACCGCCCTGGGAGAAGGAAAGCACAGGGTTGAGGAGGCAGGCAGCGCCCACCTGGCACCACGAAGACAGCCCCCTTTGTTAGCAGTGGCTGTGGCTCAGTGGTAGAGTACCTGCTTTGCATGCAGAAGGTCCCAGAGTCAATCCCTGGCATCTCCAGGTGGGACTGGAAAAACTTCTGCAGGAAACCCTGGAAATTCGCTGCCAGTCAGTGTCAACATTACTGGCAGCTTCCTATGTTCCTAAACTGGTTTGATCAGAGCCCATAGTGGGACTTACACAATATGAATGAGGGTATTGCAGGGCTGATAATAACTGCTCTGCAATGCCACCTCTAATTACTTTTGAATACCTGTACCATTGTAGAGAAAGAAAGAAAGAACTGCAGCCTATTTCCAAAATGGGTCAGTCATTGACTTGACCTAATTAGTACCTTTATCACATGGGCGGTTTGATGTTGAGGTGGACACTAGGCTCTGTAAAGTGACTGCATCTAAGTTCTTCCACTGAATGCTAAACTTTCTAGACCGGTTTTCTCAAGCATTTATCACTATCATATCAGCGGGAGCCACATCAAACATGCCAGTTTCCTCCATGGGGATCCAGGAAATAGGGTGTTCTCCCTATTGCCTGAAAGGCAGCATGAACACTGTTCTCTTCCGGCAGGCATATCCAGTGTAATTTTTAGAATGTTTTTAGGATGTTTTAGGATGTTTTAATTATGTTTTAAGATGTTTTAATGCAGTTTTAATAATATTTGTCATGTTTTAATTAGTTTTATGTATTTTATCATGCTGTTGTTCCCCGCCTCGATCTAGATGGAGAGGCGGGTAAGAAATAAATCGTTATTATTATTATTATTATTACACTTGATCTGGAAATATCCTGCCCAATTGCTCTACTTTTGCAGATAAAACATCACTCAGCCTGCACTTCAAATGATTTTGGAGCCTCCTCTTTCTCCTGCATGAGAGAGATATCTAAGTAGAAAATGATGATGACTGAAATGGCCCTGAGCAAGGATTTAAAAAACAAAAACACTACCCGAAACCTGTATGTTGTGTGTTCCAAGGGGGTATTTTCCAATTTATATTTAGTTCACTTTTCTAATGTGTCAATAGCTGCTTCACCCCACTCATCCAAGTTTTCAGTTTATATTTATAATGAAGGGAAGGCCTGTATTGCTTAGGTCCCCTCTACAAGATTTCGTTTTGACGCCCGGTTGCACGATTATGCACATATACGGATAAGTGCATTTACTCCCAATACCTATTCACGAGAGGTGGTGAAGCTCATTACGGGCTGTATGAAATGCGCTTTAATGTTGTTTACATGCGGAGAATCGCATGTTTACATGGCCATAAGGCGGTAAATTTTAAGTCGCTATTTAACGCGCATTCGATAATGCGAATAATTGGAGGTAAAAAGCGCCTCAACACCCGATTTGCGCTCCGGTCTTGTAGAGGTAAAATCTGTAATGCGCCTTGAAAGAGCTTTAAATCACTCTTGTAGAGGCACCCTCAGTGGTAGAGCCCCTGCTTCGCATGCACAAGGTCCCAGGTGACATTCCTGGCATCTCTAGGTAGGGCCGGGAAAGTCACTGCTAGTCAGTGTACATAATACTGAGCTAGATGGGTCAATGGCTGTTTCTATGTATGATGAGTATGTGCACAGTCCATGGATGCCACAGAGAGAATTGGATATGCAGAAGGATTGTGGCTTTAGTGGCTATAGGTTTAGCTTCTCCAATGTTACAGAGGGGCTGGGTAACCTTGAGCCAGGCTGCTGTTTTCTAACAGAGCCTGGGGACCGTGAGTGAATTTGAATTGAACGGCTTTTGTTAAAATGCCTACATAAAATGGACTTTTGACAGACAGATGCAGAAAAGAATGGAGCAATTTCAGAGACTTTCAATGTTGTGCAGAGGATACTTAATGCTTGTGATATATGAGGCGTTTTAAATTGCAATTGGCCAAAGTCTAATTTTGTCACTATAAGGCCATACTGACCAGCAAATATGTGCAACCATGTAAAATAGCGCAAACAGCCAGCTTGGGATACAATAAAATGTAGTGCATCTGGAAGAAAGTGGGGTGTTTTAAAAATTCAATATCTATTGTATGCAAGTCTAGTGTAGGGGGTGGAGGTGGGGAGCTTGCCTTTGTCTTTCAATTGTCATGGATAACTAGTGGCTGGGTGATAGTCTAAGTTACTTTTGCACATTTCAATGATAAGTGAGGTTTTGGAACCCTTCCCACTGGACTTTTCCCATTGTTTAAAACTAACTGGAGGCTCTATGGTATAATGAAGTAATGGGTGCAAAGTGCCAGCCTTCCATAACCTGGTGCCCTTCAGATGGGTTGGACTATTTTATTTATTACATTTATATCCCACCTTTTTTCCTCCAAGGAACCCAAGGCAGCATACTTAATCCTCCTCCTCCTCCTCCTCTCCATTTTATCCTCACAACAACCCTGTGAGGTAGGTTGGGCTGAGAGCCTGTAACTGGCCCAAAGTCACCCAACAAGCTTCCATGGCCAAGTGGGAACTAGAACCCGGATCTCCCAAGTCCCAGTCCAACACTCTAGCCACTACACCACACTGGCTCTCTTAACCTCCACCATCCCCAGCCAGGATGACCAATGAGCTGTTGGCTTGGAGTGATGGGAACTGTAGTCCCAATGCCTTGAGATTGTCACCAACGCACAGCCTAACCTACCTCATGGGTTTGTTGTGAGGATAAAATGAGGGGAGGAGGCACAAAGACCACTTTGGAGGTAAGGTGGGATATTAATATAACAAAGCACTAGGTTGGGGGAGGTATGATGGAGACTCTGACCTACAGCATGATGACAATTCCTCATGCATTCCAAAGCATGCCCATACATTGACGGGGGTGCGTGCAGCGAAAGAACAAGGAGCAGAGCCGATATTTCCTTCCAGGGACATCCTGATTCTCCTCTCCCTATCCATGAGGAGACAAATGACATTGAGCTCCTCTCCTGCTGGGGACCTGGCAGGGTCAATCTTCTTTGCTTCTTGCCAGACCCTCCTTCTCCTGCAGGAGAGATAACGGTAGATGCCTGGAGGTCTGTTCTCCTTCCCTGTTGGGGACACTGCCGCCTGCATGTGGCCCTCCTTGTTCCAAGTCCTGTTTCCTACTGAGAGGGGGTGGGGGTGGGCGATGGTGGGAGGGTATAAAAAGCCTTTCCAGTATGCTTTCAGCATTTAGTCAACACAAATGACATGACACACATGGAATGCCCACGCATAAATCTGCTCCTTGGTTGTGATGAAAATGTGCACTGAGTGAGACGGAATGGGGGGTGGAGTGAGTTGCATGCTTTTGGAAGGAAGTAGCTAAGGAAGTAGGTAAAGTGAAGAAAATTAAAATTACCCATGGACTCCAGCATTACTGATTTTTTTTTAAAAAAGTATGAATTGTGCAGCACTTCAATTGTTCCTTACACTGCACTGTCTTATCATTTCTTCTCTGGACAGGCTTCAAAGCTACGCTTAGAGTTTTAATGGAAAGGTTTGTATTCTCTCTCTCTCTCTCTCTCTCTCTCTCTCTCTCTCTCTCATATAAAGGAAGTCTCTTAAATAAAGCCCTGTCTTGTTCCACGTTTGGCAGCCGGGCACATTCACAGTCGTAACAGCCGGGGGTGGGGTGGGATGGGAGAGTAACCAAACCCTCATCTACTGATCACAGGAACTGGCTAGCTGATCCTTTGATATCAGGCTACAAGAGGACAAAGCAGTGTGATATGGGACACTTCCTGTCCCCAATGAGGGCTGTGATACTGGACACCTGAAACAACAAGTACACAAAAGATTCACAGTGTCGGTCCAGGAATGTCCGATTTGGGCTGAAGTCGCTTCTCCCGGAACCTGCATCAAGGACTCAAGTCCAGCATGAGAGAGGCTTTTGTAAGCAAAATGGATTGATGTGGACCTAATTGGTATTCTTGCATCACAATCAGAGGAGCACTGAAGTCAAGGGCAGGCTGGATCTTTGGCTTGTAGAAGAAGAATGCAGTTATCTTTCTGAACTCCTACAGCAGTAGAATGAAAGGAAAAACAGTGAGTGGTAGGCAGAGTTCAGCTTCCGATCTGCAGAATCCTGCTATGATTATTAGTAGCTGCTGGCTCGTTTTAAGGAATTGTTTTAGGCCCCCTCCACAAGGATGCGCTTTTGCGCCCGGTTCTGCGATTATGCGCATTATCGCGGAGGCGCTTTTACTCCTAATCCCTCTGCACCGGAGGCGGTGAGAGGCGGCGAAGCGCATTAATTCATGTCCAAAAAGCGCTTTACAAGCAGTTAATGCGCGTAATCGCTTGTTCACACCGCGAAAATGCGCTTTAAAGGCCGGAGCAAAATAAAAGTCGCTATTTAACGCGCGTTCGAAAATGCGCATTATCGGGGAGATAACGCGCCTGTACGCCCGTTTTGCGCTCCGTGCTTGTGGAGGTAAATTTTTTAATGAGCCTTCAAGGCTCATTAAACGTCTCGTGTGGAGGAGGCCTATGGTGACCGTTGATTTAATCAAAATGCATTGGGAAAACTTCTCCTTATTTGTAAGTGTAGAACAGATAGATGCTGACACCTTTTCAAAGATCAGGGCTTTAAATTCTTCTGAAAAATTGCAAATCTATGCACTTTTATTGGGAATAAATCCTACTGAAATTAATGGGACACTTCTGAGTAAACATGAATAGAATTGGGATGCAGCAGTAATTTATGGAAGATGAATTGTCTTATTCATTTAGAATAATGGGTTGTATCCTGAGAACTGTGAATAGAAGGAAACTTGCATACTTTCCCATCTTCTACTTCCTAGTGTGGCATCCTGCATCCCCTGAAAATCAGGAGACCCTCCTGTACAATGTGAAACAGGGTGTGAGGGGCTACTGAGGAAGGGGAGAATTGGCCAAAATCTGGTGGAGACACATTTCACGACCTCATTGATTGTGATGCTTGTTCATCCAAGGTGTCTCCGTCCAATATTTTATTCATTTATTATTAATTTATTAATTTATTTAAAGTTATACTTTGCTGTTTTTCCTCCAAGGAACCCAAGGCAGCTTACAACATAATCCTCCTCCTTTCCATTTTACCATCACAACAACCCTGTGAGGTAGTTAGGCTGAGAGTCAATGACTGGCCCAAAGTCACCCAGTGAGCTCCATGGCCGAGTGGAGACTATAATCTGGAGTTCCAGAGTCCCAGTCCAACACTCTACCACTACACCACACTGGCTGTCATATTCCCCCTCTCCCAGCAGCCTCCCACATCATTCCAGAGGACCCTGCAACCCTGAAGGGCAGAATCGTGTGTGTGCGCACACACACACACACACACACTGAGAAAGAGAGTGCAGAAATGCCCACTATGGGATCTTCCTTCTGCTTGCAATTCTCAGGATCCAGTCCAATTATTACAATACAAATTACACCCATCACAATATCCCAATTGGCACTGGATATAAGATAATGTTCTAAAACAACAGCAACTATACAAATGAACTGCCTATTTCTGTTTTAACTGTAATATTCTTTGGTTTTCTACTAGTGTGTGTTGCAGCTCCCAAAGAAGAAAACAATACAATTACTTCTTACGTTAGGTCAGCCTTCCCAACCTAATGCCCTCCAGATATGTTGGATTACAATACCCACCATCCCCTGTGGAAGTTGTAGTCCAACACATCTAGAAAACACCTGGGGGCTGCCTTCATGGCCCCAGGATGGTGCTGCCTCCCTCTGAAACCCTGCGGTTTCCTTCTCCTAGGGTGGACATTGGGTAATCCTGACACTGAGGAGGGAACACAGGATTTCTGGGCCCTGGAGCTGCCCCCACCCTTTTCCTGGTGGAAGATGAGCAATTGGTGGTCGCCTTCCACCAGGCTCTGCACCTGGGTTGGCCTCAGATTTGCCGTGGAGCAATGTTACATGGCGGAAGTGCCATGTTGACGTCGCTCTTTGAAAAGGTTGAGGTAAATCCCCAACTTTTTCAAAACACAGCATCAAAGGGAAGTGCTGCAGTGGCTGCGAAGCTACGCCTGCATCATCTAATTGATATGGTGCAGATGCACAGCCACTGCAGGGTTTTCCCCCGTATAGAGAGCCACTAGGCTGTGTTAGAGTATTAAAAATGCAAAGTCAAACTTTGTCTATCCATTAGCTTTGGGGGTGGCCTAAAAACACCACCCAACCTCCTGCTTGGCTAAGTGGCACGCAAAATAAAACAAAAATGAATCAGCATCCAACTCTGTAAGAGCAGAGATGCTGAATAGTGACATCAATATATATATATATATATATATATATATATATATATATATATATTGGAAAGGTCAGATGAGTCGGGGTGGTGGGTGGGTAGAACAGAAATTGTAGGGTGCTTCCAGATGGAGGGCTCCTAGTAGTACTAATTAGAAGACACTGTGCTGCTATTCCTTCTTCTCCTCCTTAAAAGTTTTTCTGGGTACAAGAAAAGAGGGAAGAAACATGGAAAAACACAGGTGGGTTATAATAATAATAATAATAATAATAATAATATTTATTTGTAACCCGCCTCTCCCTCCGGATCGAGGCGGGGAACAACAACAATACAAACACAAAAATTCACAACAGTTAAAAATTTTAAAAACAAGAGAACAACACAACATTAAAAATATCCTAAAATTCATCTGGATAGGCCTGTCGGAAGAGGACAGTCTTCATGACTCTCTTAAATTCATGAAGACTGTCAATTTGTCTAACCTCCTCCGACAGACCATTCCACAGTCTGGGAGCGATGGAAGAAAAGGTCCTCTGGGTAACACTCGCCAACCTAGTTCTGGCTGGCTTGAGTAAGTTCTTCCCAGAGGACCTAAGTGTGCGGGGCGGATTGTACGGGAGAAGGCGATCCCGCAGGTACCCTGGACCCAAACCATGTAGGGCTTTAAAGGTAATAACCAACACTTTATACTTCGCCCGGAAACTAATTGGCAGCCAATGAAGCGATTTTAAAACTGGTGTAATGTGATCACCCCTAGGTGTACTGGTGACCAACCTGGCTGCCATATTTTGAACAAGTTGAAGTTTCCGGACTAGGCACAAAGGTAGCCCTATGTACAGCGCATTGCAGAAGTCGAGCCTTGAAGTTACCAGCGCGTGCACTACCGTCTTTAGGTCTTCCAACTCTAGGAAGGGGCGCAGCTGGCGTATCAGCCGAAGCTGATAGTAGGCACTCCTGGCCGTCGCATCAATCTGAGCTGTCATCTGGAGCGACGGATCCAAAAGTACCCCCAAGCTGCGAACACAATCTTTCAGGGGGGGTGTAACCCCATCCAGAACTGGTTGACACACCTCCAGACCCAGGTTGGAGCCTTTAACAGCAAGCACCTCCGTCTTGTCTGGATTCAGTTTCAGTTTGTTTTTCCTCATCCAGCCCATTACCGCCTCCAAGCATTCATTCAGAGGAGACACACTATCTTTAGCTGACGATGTTGTCGAAGGCATAGAGAAATATATTTGGGTGTCATCAGCGTATTGATAGCACCCCGCCCCATGCCTCCGGATGATCTCTCCCAGCGGTTTCATGTAAATGTTAAACAGCATTGGAGAAAGGATGGCACCTTGTGGTACACCACATAGCAGCTCCTTTTTTGAAGAGCAGCTATCCCCAAGCATCACCATCTGGAACCTGCCCGAGAGATAGGATCGGAACCACTGAAGCACAGTGCCCCCGATCCCCAATTCCCCCAGGCGCTCCAGAAGGATACCATGGTCGATGGTATCGAAAGCCGCTGAGAGGTCCAGAAGTACCAGCAGGGACACACTCCCCCTGTCGATACTAAGGCGTAGATCATCCACTAAGGCAACCAAAGCGGTCTCAACTCCGTATCCCGCCCTGAAGCCGGTTTGAAATGGGTCTAGAAAATCGGTGTCATCCAAGACTACCTGGAGTTGAAGAGCAACTGCCCTCTCGATCACCTTGCCCAAAAACAGAAGATTTGATACAGGCCTGTAGTTATTAAGGTCCAGGGGATCCAGGGAGGGCTTTTTTAGAAGCGGCCTTACCACCGCCTCTTTTAAACATGATGGAAAACTCCCCTCCCTGAGAGATGCATTAATGATATGCTGTAGATGTGATTTCAACTAGGCACCCACCCACCCACAAAATTCTATGAATAAAGAAAGACAATGGAGTGCTAAAAGCCATGTCTGGAAGCATCCTGATTCTCTAGGATCAATAGGGCAGCACACAGTATGGACCAAATTCTTATAGTGATTAAAGTTGAAATCCTATCTACACTTCTGGAGGTTGCTCTATTGAACAAAGTAGGATGACTTCATAAACACACATAAGATCAGGCTGCACATCCTATAAATATAACAGAGCAGTTTATCTATCAGTCCAGTTCTTCCATGATTGGGAGAATATAAGCAGTAGAGGACATTCTTTTTACCACTGAAATGGAATGACTACCCCCCCCCCTCTCCTTCCCTATGAATCTGCTCTCCCTTGAACTGCAGTGACTTCAAGAAATACAATAGTAGGGGGATGCGGTGGTATGCTGAACCCTTTTCTGTTGACATCCAAAGACATTTCAGGAGCATGAGGCCTTTCCGGTTTCTAAGAAAACAGCTTCCCAGGAGGACACCTGAAACAACAACAACTGCGTTCTCCTCTCTCAGTGTATCTTTGGTGAGAGTCACAAATTGACTCCCCTCTTTTTATATCTCCCTCATTTATCAAGTCGGTTTTGTGTTTTGCTTTGTTTTCATTCCTCGGTGCCAGAACAAATCTCTGTGAGAGGCAGGTGCCAGGAAGTGCTGTAATCAGAGGAATGTGTTTCTAACTTTAGTTCTTTCAACTGCAGTGACAATTACTGTGTTATTTTATTTAAATAAACAGCTTTTTACTGGAAATGTGGATTAGCTTCTGTATCAGGAGCTAGGCTATATAAAGGGGTGTGTCGTACAGACTTGTTGCTAAATGGCACAATTACAGTAGAGGACACCACCACTTCTGTCCTTTTCTGCACACCATTGTTCTCGGCATTAATTAAGTAACAATAACAGTTATCCCTTGGTTACATCGTTACAATTGTTTTATCCATGAATGTACATTGACTTTGGTCTTGTCCACCAAGCTCACCCGTGCAAGCCCTATTGAAACAAATGGGACTGTGAGTATGCTGGAGTAATTAATGGATTTTAAAGTGTAATTAACTGGATTGAGCGATTTTAAAAGATTGAGCAACTGGAATAAAGCCATTTTGAATGTGTGATTGTAGCTTTTATTGTAGAGTTTCATTTCCACAACAGAAAAGCATGGGAGCTACCATGAAAATACTTTGGATTATGTATTTATTGAATTAATTGGCATCCTTTGGTGTAAATGTTCAAGGTCTGGAACTCCACCAAGCTCTTGGTATGTTGCAGGTTGAGAAGTACCCACTGACATTGGTTCCGTTGTGGTTGCCTAGTTTAAGGCTCTGTCTGGCCTACGTTCCTGAGTTGATGATGGAGTGGCCACCTTTCCCTTTCCCTACACTGTGAACTGCAAAATGACAGACAGAAATCCACCCTTTCTTGGCATGAAGTTATAAGTGCTTGGAGTGGGAAACAGCCCTTGTTTGCCAAAAAGAACAGTGGGAGTCCTAGCTGGTAATGCTACCTAATTAGACACTGGAGAGTCATGGGAAGGCTGTACTATCTGGATCAAGAGACAGGAAGCGCGATTAGATGGGAGTGTGATGGGCCTGTATTGCTATTGATTTCATCTGTGTTGCCACTGACTTCATCTCTGTGATGGTTAGTGTTGCAAACTTCAAAACACTATTCTGGCAGAGTTCCTGTGCCTTTTAACAGCTGCATAACCATACAAAAATTTAGCAGCTGAAGCTTTTCCTTGCATGGAGATGCAGTCATGGGGAAAGTGTTGGCTGCTGAGTTTCTGTTTGCCATCCAGCTGTTAAGGGTAAGGAGCCTTGCCAGAAATAAAGGTGGTAGCTTAAATTGTGTTTGATGCTATAAAATATATAGGGAGGTCTGTGGCTAGCAGAGTTACAGTAAACATCTGCATTTTACTTAGAGCATAATCCTATGCATGTTTAGACAGAATAATAATAATAACGATTTATTTCTTACCCGCCTCTCCGTCTAGATCGAGGCGGGGAACAACAACATGATAAAATACATAAAACTAATTAAAACATGACAAATATTATTAAAACTGCATTAAAACATCCTAAAACATCCTAAAAACATTCTAAAAATTACACTGGATATGCCTGCCGGAAGAGAACAGTCTTTATAGCTTTCTTAAATTCTAAAAGACTGTTAAGTTGACGAGTCTCCTCCGGCAGGTCATTCCACAGGCTGGGAGCGGCAGAAGAGAAGGTCCTCTGGGTAACAGTTGTCAGCCTAGTCTTGGCCGACCGCAGTAAGTTCTTCCCAGAGGACCTGAGCATGCGGGGCGGATTGTACGGGAGAAGGCGATCCCGCAGGTAACCTGGACCCAAACCATGTAGGGCTTTAAAGGTAATGACCAACACTTTATACTTCGCCCGGAAACTAATTGGCAGCCAGTGGAGCGATTTTAAAGCTGGCGTAATATGGTCACTCCTAGATGTACCGGTGACCAACCTGGCTGCCATATTTTGAACTAGTTGAAGTTTCCGGACTAGGCACAAAGGTAGCCCTATGTACAGCGCATTGCAGAAGTCAAGCCTCAAAGTTACCAGCGCATGCACTACCATCTTTAGGTCTTCCAACTCTAGGAAGGGGCGCAGCTGGCGTATCAGCCGAAGCTGATAGTAGGCACTCCTGGCCGTCGCATCTATCTGGGCTGTCATTTGGAGCGACGGATCCAGGAGCACCCCCAAGCTGCGAACACAGTCTTTCAGGGGGAGTGTAACCCCATCCAGAACTGGTTGACACACCTCCAAACCCAGGTTGCGGCCTTTGACGGCAAGCACCTCCGTCTTGTCTGGATTCAGCTTCAGTTTGTCATCCAGCCCATTACCGCCTCCAAGCATTCATTCAGAGGAGACATACTATCCTTAGCTGACGATGTTGTCGAAGGCATAGAGAAATATATTTGGGTGTCATCAGCATACTGATAGCACCCCGCCCCATGCCTCCGGATGATCTCTCCCAACGGTTTCATATAAATGTTAAACAGCATTGGGGAAAGGATGGCACCTTGCGGTACGCCACACAGCAGCTCCTTCTTTGCAGAGCAGCTATCCCCAAGCATCACCATCTGGAACCTGCCCGAGAGGTAGGACCGGAACCACTGAAGCACAGTGCCCCCGATTCCCAATCCCCTCAGGCGTTCCAGAAGGATACCATGGTCGATGGTATTGAATGCCGCTGAGAGGTCCAAAAGTACCAACAGGGACACACTCCCCCTGTCAATACCCAGGCGTAGATCATCCGCTAAGGCGACCATAGCAGTCTCAACTCCGTATCCCGCCCTGAAGCCAGTTTGAAATGGGTCTAGAAAATCAGTGTCATCCAAGACTACCTGGAGTTGAAAGGCAACCGCCCTCTCGATCACCTTGCCCAAGAATGGAAGGTTTGATACCGGTCTGTAGTTATTAAAGTCCAGGGGATCCAGGGAGGGCTTCTTTAGAAGCGGCCGTACCACCGCTTCTTTTAAACATGATGGAAAACTCCCCTCCCTGAGAGATGCATTAATAATATATTGTAATTGCGATCTAACCACATCTCCTCCCTGGATGACCAGCCATGAAGGACAGGGATCGAGAGGGCAAGTCGTCCCCCTCACTCGTCCAAGCAGCTTGTCCACGTCCTTGGTACTCACCAACTGAAACTGATCCAGTATAATTCTACTCGCGGAGTCACTGGACACTCCATCGTCAGCCTCTGCTATAACGACGGCATCTAAGTCGGCTCTTATCCGAGAGATTTTATCTGCGAAATGATTATTAAAGGCATCACAGCGAACCGCCGAAGGCTCTAAAATCGGATTCAGGGGGGAAGGTGCCCGGGTTAGACCCCTCACCACCCTGAACAGTTCCGCTGGACGCGAATTCGCAGACGCAATGCGCGCAGAGAAGAAAGCTTTCTTCGCTGCACGTATTGCCACCCCATAGGAACGAAGATGTTCTCTATGCCGTGTCTTGTCGGATAGAAGTCGAGTTTTCCGCCATCGGCGCTCCAGTCGTCGTCCTTTCCGCTTCAACTCCCTGAGGTCTTCCGTATACCAGGGTGCCCTGTTAGAAGCGGGTCGGAGAGGACGTTTGGGGGCGATCGTGTCGATAGCCCTAGTTAGGTCTTGATTCCATCTATCAACCAGGGCTTCTACAGGATCGTCGACGATACCAGCCATAAAACCCTCCAAGGCTTTCTGGAATCTAGCAGGATCCATCAGCCTTCGAGGGCGGACCATCTTAATAGGTCCACCACCCCTGCAGGGGCGGGTGGTAGCCGTGATACTAACCCTAACCAGAAAATGGTCTGTCCATGACAACACGGAGGTATTCGTTACCTCCGCCCACAGATCCGTCTATTCGGAACTGAAAACAGCATCGAGGGTATGACCCGCTGAATGTGTGGGTCCAGAGACCAATTGGGATAGGCCCATGTTTGTCATGGATGCCATGAACTCCCGAGCTCCACCTGACAAACCAGTCTCGAATGGGATGTTGAAATCGCCCAGGACCAAAAGCCTGGGCGAATCCAACACCAGCTCCGAGACCAGTTCCATGAGCTCAGCCAGGGAGTCTGATAGGCAGCGGGATGGCCGGTACACCAACAGAATCCCTAGTTTATCCCTGGTCTTCCGACTCAGGTACACACACTTGATGTAATTCAGTTCACGAACAGGAAGTCTGGTCAGGTTAAGATTATCCCTGTAGACCACAGCTACTCCGCCCCCCCCCCCGCCCACTTTCCCTCACCTGCTCACTAACACAGTACCCAGCTGGGAGGGCCTGCGCCCATGTCGGTCCACTATCATCTCCCAACCAGGTCTCAGTGAATTATTATTAATCTTAATAATTTATAGGGTTCATTAGTTTATTCAGGCTACATAATACATGGACCAGGAGACTGCAATCCTATGCACACTTACTTGGGAATTAGTATCGTTGAATTAAATGGATTTACTTTTGCTGTGCAAGCTATGCTTGCTGAAATTCCCTCTTCTGTACAACTATTAAAGGGGCAGGAGCCCTGTCCTCTTTCTCACCTGGCCATCCTAGTTGATGATTCTCCATCTTTAATAGCTTTGACCAAGAACAGGATTACCCTTTTCCTTGATGGGATAACACTTTTTGATAAGCTGAACTTTTTGGTAGGCTTAACATGAGGGTCACAGACAGTGGGACTGGTTCAGCCCCCACACCACCCAGGTATGTTCTGACAGGGATATTCATAATACCATTCAACCTGACCGACCAGCATCCTGCATTTTCTTCAGTTGCCAGGAAACAAGACAATGTGAAGTGCTCAGTCATTACAGATGTTGCTGGGGAAGGGTTCCTGCATCCTTTTCACCAAGCAGACTGCTGCAACTTCCTCTTCAGGATTATTTTATCTCTTGGCTTCAATTGCACCTTTTATTGTGTGTGGCAACTGAGGGGAGATGTTAAAAGGGGGGAAGAAGCCCCACTGTGAGATGCTTTCAATCTAAATTAGACTGACAGTAGTACTCTGAAAGCGGCAGCTTGATGACAGACAGGGAGGTGGGTGGATTTGGGAAGGCAGCAACAGGAAACGATGCCAAAGGGATATTGGTCTCAGTTCAGCTGGGTTTAGACTCTGAAAAGCAGTTCATGTTTTGCAGTAACTAAAGAGAAAAGATAGACTAGTTCTCTTAGTGTAAGCAGAAAAGTAATTGTAAGTTGCGATGGAGAAACTGAATACTTAGGTGTCCTCAATGAAGAATTAGTGCTCTCTATAATGTCAAACTGGATTTTTGAGCACTGCTGGAATATAGAAGTACGATACAGCTCCCCAGTTCTCTCTTTCTCTCTTTGGTCACCACCAGCACCTGGAAAAGACCTTCTAAAGATGACCTCAATTCATAGACAAGTTGGTATGGGAGCAGATGTCCTTCAGGCACCTGTGTCCTAAGCCGTATCGATCTGTAGAGGTAAAGCACCAGCCCTTTGAATAGTTCTTGGCGCCGGGACTAGAAGCCAGTGACGTTCTTTCAGTACCAGAGGGATATTGCTGGAGGACATGAATGTGAGAGTGCTATTGTGCTCATGCCCTCCTTGTGAGCTTTTCATACGCACCTGGTTGGCCACTGTGTGAACAGAATGCAGCTCTAAATAGGGCCCTTGGTATGATCCAGCATTACTCTTCTTATATTCACGGGCTGTCCCAGTTAACAGCTAGATGGCTGTATTTTTAACTCATTGCACAATCTTCAAAGCCCCCCCTTAATATAACACATTACAGTAGTCCATCCTAGATCTTTCCAAGCTATTTCTATCCAGAAGAAGTATAGCTGGCACCAGCCTAAGCTGATGAAAGGCACTCCTTTCCACAGAAGCTACCTGGGCCTCTAGTGACAAAGCTGGTCCCAGGAGTATCCCCAGATTATGAACGTGATCCTTCAGTTGAACACCATCTCACTAAACAATCACACCACCGACCAACAAACTTGCCACCTTGTCAGGATTAAGTTTCAGTTTATTGGCCCTCATCCAGCCCATTTCTGGTTCCAGGCACCAGTTCAGAAATTCCATTGCCTCACCTGTATCTGATGAGAAAGAGAGATAAAGCTGGGTGTTGTCAGCATACTGATGGCACCTCACCCCAAATCCTAGTGGTTGTATGTAAATGTTAAAATGACTTCTCTCAGTGGTTTTATGTAAATGTTAAAAAGCGTAAAGGGGAAGATAGACCTCTGTGGGACCCTGTAGCTTAAAAGTGGAAATATTTAATTTTGAAAAAGCTTCTTGTACTCACAGTTCCTAAGAAGTGGCAAGGATGTTCCTTTCCAGCCAGAAACCTTGTTGTTATGGATGTGGGAAAGAAGATGACTTTCCCTATTGATGGATCCCCCCCTTTTTTTTTTTTACAAAAGTTCCCAAGAAAAGAATACTGATAGGCTGCCACCAGTCAGGTGAAGCCTCCTGACAAATGCTAGTGCCCTAACAGGTGCCCTCCAGATGTGCTGAACTGCAATTCCCATCAATCCCAGCCTTTAGGAGTAGCAGTTCAACACATATGGAAGGCACCATGCTGGGGAAAGCTGCCCTAGTCTGTCCAGTGGCTTGGTGGGTGTCTGAGTTCTGTTACCAAGGATCACTCCCTTCAGCCAAGCCCTGGGGGTGGGGGAAATAAAAAGAAAGGTGCTTTGCATTTTCTTGCCCAAAGCCCAGAAATAGATGACTCAACAAAAGTCTTGTGGATATCTAAGAACACAACTGATAGTTTTGTAACTATGCAGTACTTTATGCGTGGAAGAATTTAGTGAGAATTCCCTTTTTAAAGCCATGCAGCCAAATGTCCAGATATACAAAAAAAGAGTTGGGGGGAGGGAAGAAGAAAAAAACCAATAATGACAGTCAACAATTGGGAAGTTTCCGGAGTATATACACAACTGATTGTAGAGAGGATGGCCTGAGAGAAAGCATCTTGATCTCCAGTTATACGTATGTTATATAGAAAACCCACAAAGAATGAGCAACTTCTTACTTTTGTGGGACTCTGAGTTCAGTCAAAGCCAGCCCCTTAGCGCAGAGTCTCGTTTTGTCCAATAGTGATTGTTCATTTTTTGATATCAATGATCTAGCCAGCAACTCAGAAAATTACTTAAAGACTGGACCCATCTTTGTAATGACCCTAAATGTACATCTTAAAAGGGCCAGTAGGTTTACATCAGTATTGGAGGAGAGATAAGCATATTCAGGCATCCTGGCATGGTGCCAATTTACCAGGCACTCTAGGGGGCACTGTTGAGATACATCAGAATATAGGAGCTTGACTCACTTGTAGATTTAAAGGAGGGGTTGGCAACATGGTACTCATGGCATCAATGCACTGCTGGACAACAATGTGCCCCTGGGCACATTTCTTGGCACTAGCCAGTGTATCCTACCATTCCCATTCATGGGGTGCTTGTGTGTGTGAGTGAGTGAGAGAGAGAGAGAGAGAGAGAGTGAGAGAGAGTGAGAGAGAGTGAGTGAGAGAGAGAGAGAGAGAGAGGGGGGGATCTATGGTGAACCAGAGTGAAAGAGAGAGGGTGGGGGAAATGAGACGGTGGGGGAGAAAAAGTGAAATAGGTTTCTGTTGGTACTTGAAACTGTGGGCTCAAGGGGCTGTTTACTGCGTTGGGACTCAGACTCCATCTCTGCCTTGTACTCGGACTTTGGAGCAGGGTACTGGTCCTTTGTGACTAGCCATGCCCTCCCATGGCAGACATTTTGTGGTTATGCCCAAGACAGTTTCTCAAATTGCCAAATGTGCCCACAGGCCCCAAAAAGTTGCCCCAAAAGGTTTATCCCCCGATTGAAAGGATGCTTGGCTGTAGACGATTTAAAGAGTTTCATGAAAAGGTGTCTAGTTCCATCAATGTTGTCTAGTCCTGGCCAACAATATGAGAATCTTAAAGGGACAGGTCTTCTGGGTTCAAGTCTGCACCATCATCTTCTATGTGGGTCTTCAGTATTTGCTCAAATCTTTCATAAACTAAAAGACAAAAATTTTCAGTATCATTCACAACTGAAATTAAATTTCCAACTTGGTTCCTAATGTGCCAAGAGCCTTTAGTGCAGTGGCACCTTGTCTTTGGAACTCCTTGTTCCTGGAAGTCAGGAAAGCGCCAACACTAGGTTGCTTCGGCGCCTCCTGAAAACAACCCTATTCCAGGAAGCCTTCCTCAACTGACCAGCCATTGGGTCCCGCCCTCCCCATTTTAAATTGCTTTAACTTGAACAATTTTAATTTGCTGCTTTTAATCTTTTCTCTGTTTATTGTTTTATTC
The DNA here is from genome assembly GCA_029215795.1 of Anniella stebbinsi. Taxonomy (NCBI): domain Eukaryota; kingdom Metazoa; phylum Chordata; class Lepidosauria; order Squamata; family Anniellidae; genus Anniella; species Anniella stebbinsi. The sequence goes on along the minus strand of JARDYH010000005.1, from coordinate 83,858,868 downwards.
TTATGTGCACTGCTCCGGAATCTGTTTCAGATATGGAGCGGTATATAAATATTGTAAATAAATAAATAGACTTATAAACCTGCTTTATAATTTGGAGCTGGATCTATACGAACTTTTGCTAAGACAATAAGAACTAATGAGCTTCCTTATTGTTTTTAGATTACTTAATAATGTAAGAAGAGTAATGCTGGATTGTCTACTCCAGCATTCTGTTCACACAGGAGCCAACCAGTTGCCCCTAGAAATCCCAAAAGAAGAGAATAGCACCCTTCTGTTCATGTTCTCCAGCAACTGGTATTATTGAGTGGCACACTGCCTCTGATACTGGCTGTAATATATAGGCAGCAATCATGACTAGTAGCCACTGATAACCTTATCCTCCATGAATTTGTCTAATCCCTTTTTAAAGCTATCCAAGATAGTGGGCCACCACTACATCTTGTGGCTTCCCTTGTGCTGTTATTGTGAATACCAATTAGCCATTGAGGCACAGAATATAAATTTCAAAACTATCATCATCATCAACAACAACATTTCCCCCCTGTATTTGCTGTATAGCTTGTATGAAAATATGAAGACTTAAACAGAAAGTTAAAAACAACTAGGATTTTTGTGTTATAGCTGGTGACTTTTCAAGAAGTTAAATATTTTTGGAAACCCCAATAACAATGAATCACTTGTGTCTAAATGGAACTAGGATAAGGATGTAAGTAGTTTTTATTCTCAGCTATTAATGTGTTTTAGGGTCTGTTTCCTGGATATAATTTGGAGGTGCGCTAAGTAGGGTCTATGCGGAGCTGTATCATCTGAAGGAGTTCATTGTGCAATGGGTCTACACTCAGGATTTTGAAGACTGCCAAAAGCATGATGACCTCCATGAGTCCGTAACTGGAATCCTTTGGATTACTGGGCAGGTCCACTGTTTATTGATTGCAAGAGTCACAATTTAATGGAAATAGCTGTTTCATCCCCTACATTTGTATAATACAAGCACCTATTCCCAGAAGTGTCACCAACTGTCTCACCTCTGAAAGTGGAGGGACCTGACGAAGGAGACTCTTAATAGGTTCCCCCCACTGAGGTGTCAAAAACAGGGGAATAAAAATAAAAATAAAACAAAATGGCACATATAGCTGCTACAAAGCACCAAAACGGTCACAATTAGCTTGCAAACAAGCTAATTTTGACTCTTTTGGTCTTCCATAGCAACTCTGGACACCATTTTGTTTTGGGGGAAATGTTTTAAAATATTTGGGGATTGCCCCAAATATAAGGGGATTGTGAGGGCAGCAATGGGGGCTGTGGGGCCACATGTTGTCCTGCCCAGTTTTAGACAATGGTTCAGCATATATTTAATACATTTGTAGTCTGTCTTTTACAGTGGAGTCTTCTCAAGGCAGCTTACAACATATAAATGTATTTTATATATCACCAAGGATGAATTTTAAACAATAGAATACTCTAATATGATAACATTAATAGATAATAAGAACCAGCCATAAGAGTAAACAAATTACATTCAAACCAGTAAGAAGAACTGGATGTTTTTACTGCAGTTGTTTCAATGTTGTGTTTTTAATATTATGTCTAAACGTATTTTAATATTGTAGACCGCTGTGGGATTTTAATATATTCAGCAGTATATAAACACCACAAATAAATAAATAAATATTGTGTAAGGAATTTTGGCAACTACATTTTTCTTCCTCCTTCCCTCTTCTACGAGCTTTATCACACCTACATCCCCCCCGGTTTGCTTCTGCAGGTTCCCCCTCCGTTTCCTATACACGTCTAGGTTTTGATTTACACGTGCTCGGTATTGCTGGGGTACCTCAGCTTGCGCCTGTTGAATATTAGCGTTTTCGGACTTTGCCCGTTCAGGGATAAATCGAAACAGAAACTAAAAACTGCGACCTCAGGGCGACAGAACAGCATGATGGGGACAATATCATGCAAGTCCAGCGCTGAAGAAGTGGAGCAAAGTCTAGGTGGGTGTGCTTAAAACCTCGTGTGTGATAACGACCTACATGACTGTTATAAGGTTCAGAAATCCAGCTTCTGGTTCTTAAAATGCAAACACAAAGAGTTGGATCCAGCATTGCACAGTCAGACTTCTCCTGAAGCAGTAGGACTTCCACATCCTCTCCCCACTCTTGTAGCCCCCCCCTCCCAGATGTGTCCCAAATCTACTCTAGAGAGTCCCCCCAACCCACTGGAGCAGATATGGAGGGGTACATAGGCAGCTGCAGGAAGTGGAGAAATCCGTTCCACTAGCGGTTTCCATTCTGCGAGCCTCATCAGATGGGGGGGGGGTTGCGGCTCCTACTGTCATTTCTCTGCCCCCACTCTTATCCCACATTACTTCCTCTTTCTTCCTGGACAAGAAAGATGTAAACAAAAAACATGTGGCTCATTCAGGGGGCGTTTTTATCACGCCGCTTTTTCTGCACAAAGCAGGAAAAGGCGGCACATTCTGTTTCCCCCAAAAAAGTAGGATTAAAAGGGATGCGTTTTGTTACAGAAAAAAGGCAAGAAGGAGCTGGAGGCACGCGGGAGGCAGATGTCATCATCTAAAGGACGTGCAAAAAAAGTGAGTAGGCAGTAGTGAGCTTGTGCTAAAAAGCTTGTCTGATGAACCCCTGCTAGTGGATGACCAGCACTGGATAAGTATTCTCTCACTTTTTAAAATCTCCGTGACACTTACTGCTCTAACAGAAGTTGAGCTGGCAAATGTGCACCAACTTCTTCTACCGGCTCCCCAAATAACATATTAAAGCTGGAAAATGACACATTTTTTGAGATAGGTCTTATGTGACAAATATTTTAACCCCCAAAGGTTTAAGAGTCTACATAGGAGACTGTGCACCAAACTTGAGTGTATAATGCATTTGCATGCCGCTCCCTGTCCCTTTTAAAACTGAATTGGAACGTTTTAGGGGTAATCCAATAAGTAGGATTGTTACTTCTCTAATAGGAGTTGCATGCCTTTCAAAACTAAATGACAGGCATAACCAAAATAGAACCCTCTCAAACGCCATCTTCATGTTGGGAGAAGCTTTGCTCATTGAATTTCTGCCTGCTCCGCAACTCTTAAAAGCAAAGGAATTTTTGCCAAAAACAGAAGTTGGCAATCCTAATCATGCTTCTCCTGTGATAATCATTAACAATATTTCAATGGATTATGGCTTCTGAGCCAAACTAGATCCAATACATCATTGGATCTCCCCACTGTTTTCAAAGTCTTAACTGAAGCTGCAGGTGGGGGTGGAAGAGGATGTCTGGTGGAGAGGGTAGTATTGAAGGTGTGGGGGGGAATTAACATTGCCCCCTTGATTTTCCTGATGGCAATCCCCCCTCCCTGCTGTTCATTTCCTGTACAGCAAGCAAACAGGTACCATACAGGTAAGCATGGGGTAAATAACAGCTGTGAGGGGCCATTTTCATTAGGAAAATGGCATGGGGGACGGCATGAAAAAGCCCTTTCCCAAGCACTACAGTCTGGATAAGATTCCTTCCCCCACTCCAGTTGCTATTAAAAGTTTTAAAAGCCAGTAGGTGATCTAGTCAGAGCTTTTGCAGTTGTATGTCATTGTGCCTGTGCTAATAATACCAAATCCACCTACCCACTTCAGAATGGCAGCTCTGAAAACGGTCCTATACATCGGTATTTTGAACACAGCTTAATGGTTGAATGCATGTTTTGCATGCACGAAGTCCCAGATTCAGTCCTTGGCATCTCCAAGTAAACAGATCTTATGTAGCAGGTTTGGGAAAGGCCCTTTGCTTGAGACCCTAGAGGAACTGAGGCCAGTGACAATAGTAGACAATACTGGACTAGATTCCAAAATACATCTCAGTATAATACTTTTATTAGGCCACAAAATATGTGCAAGCTTTCAAGATCTTTTCATCCTGACGGATGAAGAGATCTGGAGATCTCAAAAGCTTGCACATTTTTGTGGCTTAATGAAAGTATTACAGTCATATGAATTTTGGAATCATACTTATGCTCATCACAGCCTCCTTTGCTTTTTGTCATGCTGGTCAAGATAAACGAATGGTCTGACTTACTGTAAGGCCACCTCTGTGATCAGAAAAAGTCTGCGTAATTTCTGTTCTCCCAAAAGTGTGTGTGTGGGGGGGGGGGGAATAAGGGCTTTGTATTGTATTTATCTCAACCTTCTTATTGACAAATAAGATGGTCAAGGGTTTTTGTTTTTGTTTTTTTCTTCTGTTAGTATCAACTTTCAGTTCTTCTGGTTTTCACATCCTGTTGAGGTTGCAGTTCATATGAAATAGCAAGATCATCAAAGGGAAAATCATGAATTAAAAAAACTTTTATGACATGTCTTCAAAGTGCCTTTTTAAAAGTTCAAAGGACATTAAGAAAGAAGGGGATAAAAAAAATCAAAGGAAGATGGGGAGGAAGAAAAAAATTAAAGCCTCAAAGGATCTTGGTGGCGTGCTTTCTGTAACACTTTCAATGCCAAAATCGAAAGTGTTCACAGCAAAGGGTTTTGTGTTCATGTATAATCAATGCAGGGAAAACAGCAATGGTTCCCCCCCCCCTTTTTTTTTTTTGCCTTCGGAAGTTTCAATGCAGAGTGGCAGGCAAGCCATCTCCATGCTGTTTTAGGGTAGCCATGTGTCATTTTCTTTCTTTTTCTTAACAGAGGGGAATCCTCAATTTGAAGGGATGTCATACTCTATTTAAGAGTCTTGTATTTGAAAGATTGAGCCTATCTACACCAAGCAGGATATAACACTTTGAAAACGTTTTGAAAACTGTATATGTAGTGTGTCCTGGACCCCAACAGTTATCACTACTGTTTTAAACCGTTTTAAACCGTTTTAAAGCAGTAGTGTAGATAGGCTCGCTGTTCTCTCCAATTCCAGTTTAAAGATAAAGAGCTATAAGAATTGTTGCTCATCACCAACTAGCTCCTGGATAGCAGACTGAACAGGCGAGCATACGAGTCACCTAGTTATAGGCTTCCGCACAGTGGTGCAGTGGGGAATATTGATGCACAGGCATCCCCAAGGAGAGTCCAAAAATGCAGGCAGCTATGTTGGGCCTTATGAACAAAACCATTCTAGCAGTTTTCATCTCCACCTGGAGCAGGTTTTCTGTGAAAAGTGAATGGATCTTAATTGCCCTTTCAGGACCAAGTTGCCCCAAAATACTTTGCATTGCAAGCGGGAACAATATATTGTTGATGGGAAAATTCATTTTTCTCTCAGCTACTGTGAGGATTGCAGCTAAACTCAAAGGGAACAGGAAAGTGTGTGTGTGTGTGTGTGTGTGTGTGTATCAGTGGTAGATGATGTCAGTGTTCCTCCTAGTGAAAAAGTGCCAGGGCTGTGTCCCTGCGAGTCCTGGTTCCACTATACCACTGTTCCCAGACTATGGTGAGATGTACTGCTTTTCTACTTAAATTATGTCTAAATTTGCACGCATCACTTTATTCTGTGCCTCAGTTTCAGCTATTGCCATATTTGATGTTGCTATGAAGGCCTACTCTTTAAATGGCTGCTTTGCTCCAGGTTACAGTTCTTTACTATACCTCAGTAGAAGACAGTGTGGTGTAGTGGTCTGAATGTTAAACTTGCGAGACCCTGGTTCAAATCTCTACTCAGCTATGAAGCGATTAGCCCACTGTGATCATGGGTTAATAGCTTTCTCTCAGCCTAACCTACCTTTTCTGGTTCCTTTTCTGCCTAAATCAAAAGTTGGGCTAGAGATGTAAAATTTCTGGGAGTTTTGAGGCCATGGGAAAAACCCATTTTCACTCAGAAAAAAATGAGATTTTGGAAAAATTGAAAAATAAGCAATACTTTCTTTTTACCCTTCCCAAACCTGGTGACCTCCAGATATTTTGGGCTCAGCTCTCATCACTCTCAGGTAGCATGGCCAATGATCAGGAATGTTGGACAGCATAGTTTAAAACAACTAGAGGGCACCTGGTTGGGGAGGGCTGCTTTAGGAATATAAAGCAGCTTTTCTGTTCCTAAAGTTATTTTATGTATAACTTAGTTTCCTTACAAAATTATCATCATTTTTAAAAAGTAAACAGTAAATTTGTAATTATTTTTTCCTAAAATGATCATTGGGGGAAAGAAATTCCCCTGATTTTTCTGGGCCTTCACATATTTAGATTGGGTGCTTCCATATCTTAAATACTGACTTTGAAAGTGGGCTGATGTACAGATTCTATAAGAAGAGAAATAATATAGCCTTCGATGAAAAATATAACTCTTTAATTTTCTTCACCTACACAATACATCAGCATAATCCTGATATCATATTTTCAGAAAAAAATGAAATACTACAATAAATTGTGATTTGAGGTTTGAGTATAGGAATATATTATTATTAGTAATAGTAGTAGTATGCCCTTAATACAAATGAAGGGATGGAGAAACTGTGGCCCTCCAGATGTTGTTGTACTTCAACTCCCATAATCCCTGAACATTGGCCATTATGGCTGGAGCTAATGGAAATTGGGCCTCCTCCACACGAGACGTTTAATGAGCCTTGAAGGCTCATTATAAATTTTACCTCCACACCAGCGGAGCGCAAAACGGGCGTACAGGCACGTTATCTCCCCGATAATGCGCATTTTCGAATGCGCGTTAAATAGCGACTTTTATTTTTCTCCGGCCGTTAAAGCGCATTTTCGCCGTGTGAACAAGCGATTATGCGCATTAACGTCTTCTAAAGCGTTTTTTGGACATCAATTAATGCGCTTCGCTGCCTCTCGTGCAGAGGGATTAGGCGTAAATGCGCCTCCGTGATAATGCGCATAATCCCCGAACCAGGCGCAAAAGCGCATCCTTGTGGAGGGGGCCTTGGAGTCCAACATCTGGAAGGCCACAGGTTCTGCATTCCTGCCCTCCATAGATATCAAGGTGGGCTACAAGAGGGCTACAAACCAGTTAATGAATATTAATGGCTTTAATCACATGCGTTTTAATCAATTAATTGATTGATCTCTCTGTCAAATTTGCATAAACTTGCGTGTGGATAAATATAATGTTTTTTGCTATCTGCAATTTTTTAAGTGCTCATATTAAAATATACATTTTGTTTTGGTTTAAATCTGATGCCTGATTAATCAGGGCACCTTTCTGGTTAATCAAAAGCAGAATCCTATGAATAGCTACTCAGAAGTAAGTCCCACTGAGTTCAATAGGACTTACTTCCAAGTAAGTATGTAAACACATTTACTACAGAATAATCCTCCTTGAATGCAGTGAGACTTACTTATAAGTAAATATGCATAGGATTGTGCTGTAATCCTATACATACTTTCCTGGGAATACAGTCCATGGAACACAATGGGACTTGCTTCTTAGTAGGCATACAAAGGATTGAACTGTAAAACTTTTTTTTTCAAATCAGTTTAACTAATCAAACTTTGCAATTCTAAAATATACTAATTATCTTGCCATGATTTTTCTACCTGTTAACAGTCTGGCTGCTCTGCTGCTTAGAACCTTCTCTTACCTTAGGAACAACTTTTTGCAATGAACATAATACATTCCCCCACCCTGCCATCCCCGTAATACTAAAGATCCTACTTGAATTGGTTAGTGTGTCACTGTAATTCTTCCAAATGTTTTGTGTTATTTTTTTAAAAATTACGAACTGCTATAAATAGTATTCCATAATGTCTGGTACTTCTCTTTGACATATGTACATATAATTAGGTTAATGGCCATTATTTGAAGCTGCTGCAGTGTATACATTTGGGATAGCTCTCAAATGTCAAGACTAGTGTGTTGGACTACTGGAGTCTGCACCTGCACACAATCTGGTTCACATAATTCAAAATTACATGACATCAGCTAGCCACAAATTGGTGCAAAGATTACCTACAACCCCTAAAAGGGGGGGGGGCTGTTTTCACAGTGCCCTCTGAAACTCTACGGTTTTCCTCTCCAAGGGTGGCGTCAAGTAATCCCTATGTCGAGGAGAGAGCGTGGGGTTTCTGGGAGGCCATCTGGGTACTGGAGCTGCTCCTGCCTTCTTCCTGGTGGAAGGCAACTAATCACCTGTCATCTTCCACCAGGCACACACACACACGGATTGGCCCCGAAGCAATGTCAGATGACAGAAGAGCTGTACTGACATTGCTCCAATTGAAAAAGTTGGGGTAAATCCTGACATTTTCAATCCACAGCTTTGAGGGAAAGCCCAGTGGTGGCTGCGAAGCTGCGCCTACATAGTCTAACTGACGCAGTGCAGATCCACAGCCACTGCAGGGCTTTCCCCGCATATAGACAGCCCCCAGCCATCCCCAACCCAGTTCCCTCCAGATGCTTTGGGCTATAACTCCCAGGATTCTTGATCACTGAAACATGCTGGCTTAGCCTGATAGGAGCTGAAGTCCACAACATTTGGAAGGAACCAGGTTGGGGAAGGCTGTCTTAACACAGAATTATGTACTCCACCATCCATAATTGTTTCTCCAAATGATCTTGTGTATTGATGTTTTAGGTCGATATAGTGCTTTTGAATTCTGTGGCACTTGTAAAATTATTTGTAAATTAAAAAACAACAACATTGGATATGGAGTTGTACATTTATGTTTTGTTTTAACCTTGTATCAATGCTTCCCTGCTTCTAGGAGGGTTTTATATAGATAGGAGATGCCTGTTAGTACTTGCCACAGATGAGGCTTAATTTTTTAATCATTAAAAAAAAGCTATGTTTAAGGCAGAGAACACTTTTCCCTGCAAGTAAAGGATGTACTTTCCCCAACAGAGGATATATCTCACCTACTTAAACTAATAAAACCTGACTTACTCAAACACTTGGTCAGATTTTTTTACCACTCATCCCTAATATAAATGTGGAAATCAATTGGCTGTCAAGATTACCAATAAGTACAAAAGAATAAAATGTCCTGCAGTCTTACTAATTTAGCAGTTTCCACTAACAGATTTTGAAAGAAATATTTTCTAATTAAGAAAAAATATTTTTTGCAAACACTTTTCTTTTAAGGGATTTCTTTTCTGCTGACCGTGAATGGGGATACTGAGAGGTCCAAGAATAAAATTCCTAATAAACTCCAAATACTTATTTACCAGTATTCAAAGAAGACCCAAAAATGCTCGAAAGAAAGGATTGCTGACAGCACATTTCTTTCAATGAAATTTAACTGGAGTCTCTAATCAGCAGATCTGTCTGCATGTCCTATAGTCAATGCTGCAAGCGTACAACGCATATTTCCGAAAATAATAGGAATGCCACTGATCTATAACCATTAAAGTAATGCCCTTTTTCTTAAGATCTATGTAGTTCATTGATTATGAGGTGTTGTTTTTTATATTCTGTTTCATCCAGATAACCCAGATTAAGATTTTAAACCTTAAATCTGTGGACTACTGTAGCCAAAGTGAACTCCCACATACTGAAATGAACAGCAAAGAACAAGCCAGTCCAAAAGGATACATGCAGTGCAAATTTCAGTCCAATTGATAGATTTGAGCAACCGAATTAAGCATCACCATCATGCTTTTATCCTTCCCTCCCAATTCCTTTCCTTGTGTCTTGAGTCTCTTTAGATTGTGAACTTGAGGGCAGGGCCTGTCTGATTGTTGATTCTTGTAAGTCACTCTGGGGATGAGTGTCTATATGTGGGGAAAGCCCGGGTGGCTCCGCAGTGGCGCTGTGTTGATTATATGACGCAGAAGCCCCTGCAGAGCCATCCCAGGGCTTTCCCCTGAAGCTCCGCTAAAAAAGAAGGCAGGACTTACTCCAATTTTTTCCTCCACAGCAAGGTGACGACAGCACATCTGCTGTCTGTCACAGCTCCAGAGTCGCAGAGGAAGCATGGCCAGGCAGATGGTGACCCGATTAGTTGCCTTCTGCCTGGACAGAGGGGGAGGGGTGGGCCAGATAGCTGAATGGCCATTGGAACTCCTCTGCACCTCTCCGGCGTGGGGAAAAGGGTGCTTGGTGGGGAAACCCAAGGTAGAAAAAGGGTTAAAAGAAGTGGAGGAACACGTGAATGGGCAGTGACGTGACGGTGCATGGGCGGTGGTGCGTAGGGCGGGGGCAGCTCCTCCTCGGATGCAAACCTCACACTCACTCCTTAGCGTGGGGACAACCGCGCAAGAATGCAAGCGCAGGGGTTTGGGGGCTCGTAGCACCAATGCGTCATCGTGAAGACAGACTCTGGGAGTCTTTTGACTGAAGAGCTAGCTATAAATGCTTTGTATAAAAAAGTCTCATGTAGAAATCATGATGAATTAGAAGTGTTTAATTCTTCCCAGATTACATGTATAAATCAACAGCCTTCACTTCTCTAACCAGGATAAAATACCATGAGATAATGGAGAAGGTGGCCTGTAGATATGGGGTACTTCCAAACACTGAACTCCTAGCACTATCAATCAAAAGACATTGCACAGGTATTATGTCTTTCTTTCCTTGGCCTCCTCCACACGGGGCGTTTAATGAGCCTTGAAGGCTCATTATAAATTTTACCTACACACGAGCGGAGCGCAAAACGGGCGTACAGGCGCGTTATCTCCCCGATAATGCGCATTTTCGAACGCGCGTTAAATAGCGACTTTTATTTTGCTCCGGCCGTTAAAGCGCATTTTCGCTGTGTGAACAAGCGATTATGCGCATTAACTACCTGGAAAGCGCTTTTTGGGCATCTTTTAATGCGCTTCGCCGCTTCTCGCCGCCTCCCGTGCAGAGGGATTGTGAGTAAATGCGCCTCCGCGATAATGCGCATAATCGCGGAACCAGGCGCAAAGGCGCATTCTTGTGGAGGGGGCCCTTATCACATTTTCTGTGGTAGGAAAACTTGTGAGCGTTACAAATAGGAAGCAACAACATCTAGATCCCCCCCATAACTGTAACATCCATTATGAAAAGATTCAGATTAATGCCAGAGTACTTAAGGTATTCTAAGTTAATGACTGTGTTTAAAACCACTTGAGTGTATGGGCAGAAATCTGTCTTTGAGAATTGTGCATTCCACAAGAGAGTTTGATCGAAAGTTAGCTAACTGAACTACACAATGGGCTTGTCTTATCATATTGTGAAGAGGGGGCAGGTGTGACATAATAATGGCATGCCATGATGTGGGGGCATAGAGGGCTTGGCAGAGACCACAGGATTCTTGGCCAAAGTACTCAGAGTTAAACCAACCTCACATTTCTTACTTCTTCCAAGCAATCCTTCCAAGCATTCTGCTGAGTTCCAAGGAAATCCACTCAGGCCAGGTTGCTTAATTGCTACTTCCAAGCCAGTGCCAACGTCCTGCTTCCTCTCCAGCTGATTCTCACTTCCTGTTTCCTTTCCAATTCTTTATAGCTACAGCATCCCAACCAACAAATGCATCTCTGTTGTCTGCCAACAGGGCTGGTATTTTCCTCCCTGCCTCAGCTCAAGGACTATATCTCCACAGTAAAGCCCCTATGATCAAGCCCTTTATTCACCAAGATTAGAACATATGGCAAAGTGAATGATCTGGGGGTGAACTCCACATATTTATTTATTTATTTATTTATTTATTTATTTATTTATATTCTTTATTAGCCAAACCTCTTAGAGTGGCTTACAAAGATATAACAAGCCTATATATTTTGAAACAAAAACAAATAACAGAGCAGATCAAATTCTAGTATAAAAAATGCAAACAACTAAAAGGCCTAGGCGAATAAAAAGTTTTTTACCTGGTGCTGAAAAAGAAACAAAGATGACACCAGGCAACCCTCTCTGGGGAGGGAATTTCCAAGGGCCCTTTCTCGGTTAACTGGCCGAGTTACTTCAGATGATAGCGGGGGCTCAGTCTCAGTGGCTGATCTTCATGAGCCAGTTTGTACATTAAGAAGAATGTGGTCCTTGAAGTGCCCTGGTCCCAAGGCATTTATAGCTGTATAGAATCTAATCAGAACATTATCTGGGTGGAGGCTGCTTTCATAGAAACTGAATGCTTGAGAAATAGTGATTATGATGATTACATGAAAACGACTTAGCTTTATATAATAAACTGCTGCATGTTTTCAGTTCAAAATGAAGGCATGCGAGTACATTAACACAAAATGATGCCATGGAGTCAAGCTCTCCACCACTTTGGGCTGAATGAAGTTGACAGTTTTTCAGAAGCCTAAAGGCTGCATAATGGAATTATCATTGTGCAAGAGTTTATTATTGCTGTCTCACTGTAGTCTTAGGTCATTTCTTTGAACCTAGGCTCCATCACACCTACTTTTTTTTCCTGGTTTGCCTCTGCAATTTCCATCTCCGTTTCATTAGAGTTTCATTAGCGTGTCAAGTTAATGGTCCCTTTCACGTGGGTTTGTGCTCTCCACTCCACCCTGCCCCACTCCTTCTCCTTCCCCCTCCAGTTCATTGGTTCTTGTCATGGATGGACATTGTGATGGACATGGGCGTCTTCCCCCCTCACTCTGGCTTAAATGGGTAACGTTGTACTGATTTAACGTTTGGCCATTTCTATGGGCAATGAGGGTGGGGTTGGAGCAGCAAAAGTCTGTTCAATGAATCAGCACAAGCCTGTTCGTTCGACACGGCGTGCTGGAGGAGGAGAACCATCCTGCCCTCCTCTTTCGTCAGCAAGAGCTCCCTTCAAAGTACACGTCCCCAACAAAGGACAAACGTGAGAACGGCAATACACGAGGGCAGAAGGGCACTTTAATCCAACATGGAGGAAATGAACCAGACTTTCCCCTTCTAGGAAAAGACAGAAAATGGAGGGGAAGAAGCAGGGTGAGTGCAGGACAGGCACAATGCCATGTGAGTACCGCTCTGCAAAATGGCAAACCAGGCATGACGAGAGTGCGATAAAACAGAGTCCTTATGGAATGAAACAGGATCCTGCTGTGTCCTTTCTGTTTTGGGGAAGCCAGTGTGATATAGCAGATACAGTGCTTTTAGTATAGGAGAACCAATTTCAAAGTCACTGACAGCCTTGGACAAGTCTCCTGTCCCAATTTATCCCATAAGTTTCTTATGAGAAACCAATTACATAATACTGTGTACTGTCCTGGGCTCTTCGTGTGAAGGGTAGGATAAAGATAAATCAATAATTCTTGGGCAGTATCCAGTGCTGCTACGTGCCAGCAGGACCTATCGCTACCGTTTTCTAAAGCAACTGGAAGTTAAACAAAATACTAATTTCCAGAATGGAACAGGTCAGTGAAAAAAGCAGAAGCACCATTGGTTGACCTGGAAACCTGTGTTTAGGCTCATTTCTAGGGTTTCCCTAGGAAGCTAGCTGGCTGTTGTGCTAATGGTGGGTCTCCTGGTACAACACGGGGGGGGGGGGGTGCAGTGACAGCATTGGATACTGCCCCTTGTTGTTCTGACTCTTGCTGTAGTTAAACACTCACTAAGCCAATTTCCAATCTAATTTATAATTGGCACCTGCCTCGTTAGCTGTGATCAGTATTTTTTTTTCTCCAGGTGACAAGGTCAGGCTTGACCACTAAGACAGAAAGTGCATCTGCATGTGCGACAGCTATAGCTTCTGGTTTCCAGAAAGCAAGAAAACAGTTATGAGAGGCATTAGAACTGCATGGAATTTCAATAGCGCCATTCTTGTGAGTGTAAGAAAAGCTCTGAACAAGACCAACTGAAATTATTCTTATTATCAAGTTGGTTTCACTATGGTGAAGAGGAAATCCCATGTGCCTCCCCCCAATTCATATTTTGCACATTATTTACACAACTTGACTATTGAAATTGATTTAGATGTTGACATCAGTGAATTTAAACAGTGGGGGGGGGACTGCTAATCTCCTGGGCAAATGTTACAATTTATGAGCTCAATCTGAATCAATGGAAATTTTGGAGCAATGCGTTTCAGATAATAAAGACTATGAAAATGATCTGCAAAAGCACTGTGCTATCTTTATGATCCCTGCCCCTGAAGTTTCACGATACTCCAGGCATACCTGAGAGCCTGATAACTTTATGGCTCACAAATTGTACTTTCCTGTTCCTGGCCAGTAAATTTTGTGGCTGATTAGAACTTTTGTGGATTGTACCCTATATTTTAATTATGTTTTAGGCTCATTCTTAATTTTTGGGACATTCATGATTTAACTTGCCCTGTTATCTCCCCACAAATTTCCCTCTGCTACATCAGTTAGGCACTAATGACCAGCTCCTATTTATTTTTTCAGTTTAACATTAGTTAAGATAATTACACGACGATCCATTTAGCTGATCAAAAATGTACCATTTCAGTAGATAGGGCCCTGCTTCACCAGAGCCGTTCAATAGTCCAACAATATCACATTACTCAGATTGTATAAAGAGTACGAATGATTTCCGCTCACAGATATATAATGGAGGTATCTCTTTACAAAGCCCCTACTTCAGGCCAGTTGAATGCCTTAACAGTGCCTCAGAAATCCTGCAGTCCTAATCCCTTTAGCAACAAAGATCTGTTTCTTTGCTTAGCATGAAGTAGGCCTCAGAGGCCTGTGTGTGCCTTGGCCTGTAGGCCAAAAGCCTCCTGTTTACAATTTCCCTATTCCTGTTTTTAATGTTGTTCTGAGAGGAGCCACAAAGGGCTAGTTTTGTCCACGAGGAACAAGGGAGCTATTAGAGAGGGCCGGAGGAAGGAAGGAAGGGAGATCCAAAAGGAGCAGCCCAGGAGGGATTAGCATACACAGCTGTTCCCTTAGGGAGTGAAGTTTTATGCATTTTATAATTTCCCGCTCATTTACATTTTATTATTTTACTTTCTTGTTTCTATCTCGTCCATTTTTACAGTATCATCTGCCCATTTGATTGGCTTTGACTGATGGACTTAAAAATAGTATGCTAAGACTTGTAATTATTATCAGTTAATTCCCAGGGTTTTTGAGCTACTCTAATTATGGAAATTATACACATGTGTGTGTTTTCTTCACACTGCCCATTTTTATTCCCACCTACCAGAATCTTTTACTTTAAAAAACACAGCATGGTCCACATTTACCAAGGATTTGATAAATCTAGATTAGTCCATAAATGCAGTTAGAAAGTAACCACAGTAAGATATTGGCAGGGTTTGGACAACACAATAACCCACAATGGGTTAAATTGTGTTGTGGATTATTTAACCCATCGTGGGTTATCGTGTCATCTGGCGGGCACTGTGGGTTAAATTGGTCACCTAGAGAGTTGCATGGCAAGAGTGGTTCAGACTTCTCCCATGTGACTCTCTGTATTGGAAACAGCGAAAGGGTAGCACCCCAAAAGAGTGCTAATACACTCTAGCAACATAAGTGAAAAAATAATTTTAAAAAGCTTCCTGGAGCCCCTATTGCCCAGCCTCCAAAGTGAGCAATTTCAATCTTTTGAAGGGAGGGGGAAGAAAAGCCTCCCGTGATTTCAGTTCCTCTGAGTGCTTTAGCGCAGGGTTTGAGGATGGTGCATCGGGTGCCTCCCAACTAAGGGAGGCTGCCCATGAATTTTGGTCCCAATCCTGCAAAATTCCAAGAGTTTCTAGGCATCACCCACTTTTTGGAGCACCCGAGTTTTCTGCTCCTTGCAACCCCTGCTGCAATGTGATGAATGGGTGAAACTGCACTACTGCTTGGGCAGGAGGACTGCAGTGGAAAAGGGGTGGGGGGATGGGTCAGATCAGGCAAAGTAGCTAAATAAACTACAAACAGTATTAGTCCAGTCGTGTGGTGGGGCATTGTGGACTATTTCAAAAATAAGCTACTCGGAGTAGTTTATTAAGCTATCATGGACTAAACTGCATTGGCTTTTGATTCACTGTATTTTGTTTTTGTTTGTTCAAGATAAAAAAATCATTTCAAACTTGAAAGGGTAGTATATTATTAAGTAGAATACTTCTTAGCTGTGAATTTTTATTTTATAATACTAGATTTTACACTACTGCTCTGCTGTTTAACCATAAAAAGAAAAAACAGCAAGGATCTGCCCTGTCATAGTAGGAGAGATGAAGTGTTCAACTTTAGCACTAGTAATGTTCTTTCACCCTTTCTGAAAAGTCCTGACATGATTTGGAGACCTCATTTTAAGTGAACGGCTAGTCCATGTTTGTTGAAATCCTAATGCAAGCATGATACAAACAACATTTCATGGCTCATACATGTAATGACAAACCACAGTTTGGCATTACTTCTGAAATAGGCTTTATTTTCATCCAGAGGAAAAAGTATGAACAAAGCCTTTTTCAGATGTGAAGCCAGCCCTTGGTTTGTCATTACATGCATGAGCCGTAGCAAGGCTCTGACTTCTGCATTCCCTCCTCCCCTTCCCTCTTACTTCATGAGCAAGTGGAGGAGATGAGAAATGTCCTTTTCAGTTTGCAACAAACTTCAGTTTGCTGTTTTATCTGAATATGGTCCCCTCTACAAGGATTCGCTTTTGCGCCTGGTTAGGCGATTATGCGCATAATCGCATAAGCGCATTTACGCCTAATCCCTCTGCACGAGAGGCGGCGAGAGGCGGCGAAGTGCATTAACAGATGTCCAAAATGCGCTTTACAAGTAGTTAATGCGCATAAGCGCTTATTCACACAGTCAAAATGCGCTTTAACGGCCGGAGCAAAATAAAACTCGCTATTTAACGTGCATTTGATAATGCGCATAATCGGGGAGATAACGCGCCTCTACGCCCGATTTGCGCTTGTTCTTGTAGAGGTAATTTTTTTAATGCGCCTTGAAAGAGCTTTAAATGCCTCTTGTAGAGAAACTGATTTATGCAAAACTTAGTTTGTTTATGAACTGAGATATCAAACCAGACCAGATCCTTGCACAAACCACAGTTTCCCATATGCAGACAAAACAGGAAATTGGTTTGTTGCAAATAGGGTGGCCATTTATGAATCGCCAAAGAAAAGGAAATGCATTACCAAAAGGGGGCGGACAAAAGAGGGTAGTTTGCATAACAATTAGTTTTGTAGTTTTGTCCCGATCCTGCAAACTTCCAAGGTTTTATTTGTGCCACTCCATTTTTGGTGCATCCGGATTTTTTACCCTCTGTGTGTTATCACAAATGGTTTTGATGTAGCAACGGGCACCTCCCTCCTAGGGGAAGCTCTGTATGAGGTTTTGTCCCGATCCTGCAAACTTCCAAGAGTTTACTGCCATCTGCAGAGTGAGAGGGCTGTAGAGGGAGGAGGGGTGAGGGCACTTTCATGGGTTACATGAAAGCACTTCTCATTTTGGGTGGGTGGAGTAGAACTGAATGTCATCAACCTGCTCAGCAAATGAAAGAGGCTGGTTTCTGCCCCTCTCCACTCTCCTCCTACTACAGTGCTCTGAAATAAGGCTACATACTGTGAATTGCCAAAGTAAGCACTGCACAATTGTGAAGGAGAGAAACATTGCAGCGGTGATTTCGTGAATGAGAAGGGCAAGCAAGAGACTCTCCCTGGTGAAAGCAACTACTGCAGGGAAAAAAGGGAATGGGGGAATGGCAGCCCCACCCTTGATCATGTCATGTCTGGATCACAGCCATGTCACAGAGGCACACCCAGGATTTAATGCGGAGAGACAGTGTCCACTGCAATAGAACCACTTGAGAGCTGCTTTAAGTAACAAATATGAACTAAAAGTAGGTGCAGGCACTATACTAGAGTGACCATATACAAAAGAAGGCAGGGCCCCTGCAACTTTAACTGTTGTGATGAAGGGGGAATTTCACCAGGAACTAATTGCATACAAATGACACTGGCTGAATTCCCTTTTCTCTACAACTGTTAAAGTTACATGAGCCCTGTTTCATATGGTCAGCCTACTAAAAAGGATATTCAGAAAATGCGGCTTTTCAAGAGGGAAGCAGCTGGTTGGCTGTGGTTTGTTAACGAACTGCTCTCCCTTTGCATCAAATTGCTTGTGTAGATTGCCCCTAGTCATCAAAGTTGATTAAACCAGGATGTTTCTGGACTTGGATGCATGACTCTGGGTACCTGGAAGTATCTTTGGACTTCTTTGCTTATGTGCTGCTTCTTGACCTTTGTTCAATGTAGTGCAGTGCACTGGATACTACACAACATGGAGACAAGCACTCATATGTTAATATTTTCCATGTTTTATTTTTTAAAACTTTTTTTTCAGTAAAAGCTAAATCTAACCACTTAAAGTTTTGCTGTCAGAAAGTAACTTCAGCATTGGAGGGTTAATTTAAAATTCATGTTAGCAAAAGCTGCGTGTGAAGCCGGCTGGAGATATAATTCCTGTATTTTTGCTACAGCTGTCTCTCTCTCTTCAGAATATTTCAATATGATTACTGAAACACTATTTTTAAAGGAACTCACAACAGAATGTATTAGTTTTGAATCACATTCTAGGCCTACAAAAAGTTTAAATACTCATAAACTCTCTGAGGTTTATAAATGTAACGTTCTTCTAAGGAAATATCCTTAAACATTCTCATAGAATTTGAGTGTTTCCTATAGGAACCCAAATTGTAAACTGGTCTTGAGTAACAGAGAAAAGTCTGTGATTAACATTTTCTTGATTCACTCGGGGACATCAAGTCTAAACCCTTCCTTCCTGCCCAAAGTGGAATTATCATTAACTGGTAACTAGTTTTCAAGAGGAACATTTTTTTTGTTGTCAGTGGAATTCTTCCAGGTATATAGAGGTTTTTTTTTAATTTTTATAAATTAAAATGGAGAGTTGAAGCCAGATGCCAACAAAAATGCACTTACTATATACCAGCTAGCCAAGGCAGCAAACCACAAGTTAAGCAACACAACTTCTAAAATATATTTTCTAGCACTGGCTGGTAAAAACACTTTTTAAAGCCACAGTTGCAGTTACTCTTATTACTCATAATATCCTTTGTAGAGAGGAACTTAAATAATACATTAGGGAACATAAGCTTCAACAACCCCTGTCAGACTTTAGCTTTTGGTGGTGTGATACAGTTTTCTTTTGCAGTATTATAGATTACAAACTATGATTATAGTGTTGACAATAATGTCTGCTTTCTAAATTGCTATTCACATGTGTAAAAAGAAAAACAATGCTATGCCTTTCTCTTCTGGAATACCATGGCTGATTTTTCTTGTCCAAAGCTGTTGCCAACATTATTGGGGTGGTTATATGGCCGAGTGGTAGCTTTGAAAAAGAAAAGCAGTTGGAGGATATTAGCTACAACTCTGCCACTATCAGCACTTAAAAACTTATTTTGTGGATATTTTACCCTTCCTATAAGGGCAATTTTATAGTTTTTACAACACTATGAAGTGGTGGTGACTGGATTAAGGTCACTCAGGCCTTTACCACACCTACCCGGTTTGCTTCTGCGGGTTCCCCCTCCCTTTCCTATGCGAGTGTAGCGTTTTGAATCACACCTGGTCGGTTTTGCTCTGATACCTCAGCTCAGCCTGCTGAACTTGCCCGAACTTGCCTGTAACAGACTTTGTCCCTTCAGGGTTAAATCGAAACAGAAACTAAAAACGGAGCACTCAGGGTGTGAGAACAGGGTGTGACAATGTCATGCGAGTCCCTCGCTGAAGAAGTGGATCAAAGTCACGGTAAGTGTGCTTAAAACCGCACGTGTGATAACGGCCCCAGTGAGCTTCATGACTGAGCAGGCCCTCGAATCCAGGTCTTCCTGTTCCAACACTATCTACTACATGACTATCTCGTTTTGATATGTGGTCTGGCTTCATCAAAGAAGGCGACGGACATACTAAGCTATTAAACAGAATAGGATGTAAGCAAATAACATACTTTGATATTCCGCTTGGCCCAGTTTATACATCACTGCAGCAGTCAACTCAACTCAAATCCAAGACTGGATTATAGATCATCATGAAGTCAATTTAATCAAATGAATAGCTGTAATGGTTGGTTCAAAATAAGCTTGGTTGCTTCAAAATAAGACAAGCTGCAATCAGAACCAGCATTTTAGGCTGCTGCAATTCTATGTCCCCTTTCCTGGAAGTAAGTCTAATTGAACTCAACAGGGTTTACTTCTGAGTAATAGACATGTATACAATTGTAACGTCTAGTTGCTTTTTTCTTTTCTCAAATTGGCCCTTGCAATCTATCCTGTAATGTTGGGGGAATGGGAGTGGTGACATCTGAATATAAATTGGAATGTCACCCAGAACAATACCTCTTTGGGGGCCTTCCAAAATTCAATAAGAAAGAAGTTGTGATCGCAGTCACTAGGAATATCTGCTTTATTTCTTAGGACACATGCTTTCCTCCCATACTGCTATATGACTTGGAAAGGAAACCCATTCCCCCCGAAGTCTCCTATTTTGCCGGCTTGCTTTTCTTTTATTCCTCTGGTCACCAGGCACCTCCCGGTTCAGATTTGTCACCTTATAAAGATCTGGCTTTGCTGAAGCATTCTAGTCCTTACCAATGGACGGCAGGATATTGAAGGATTTGGACTGCAATCACCAAGCAACAGCAAACCTGCTGGTTTAATTCAGTTCATTTCCATGCTAGATATAACTCATTCAACTCTTGATTTCCTAAAGTTAATACTCAATTTCCAAGAGTTCATGGTGCTAGTCACTAAATCTTTGTGGGTTTTTTTTTTAATTGAATCTAAAATTGAATCATGGAGAAGGCATCTTTTAGCCATACTGCTGCAGAGCGGCAAAGAAGTTCCAATCGTCAGATTGATCTCTCAGTGCAGCGATTACAAATACCTGAGTTACAGTTGTGAATGTTGCCCATGTGTCTAAATCACACTTCTGGTCAAACTGCATAGAAGACATAGAAGACCTTGCTTCTGTGTACAACACATTTTGGTGAGAAAATCTGCAATTTAAATATACATGTGCCACTCACAAACTGATACAGGCACATAGATGTTTGGACTGTGGTATCTGTGTTCAAGTAGACTCTGAGCCTATCTACACACGCAGGATAAAACACTTTGAAAACGTTTTGAAAACTGTATATGGAGTGTGTCCTGGGCCCCAACAGTTCTCAAAACTGTTATAAAACGTTTTAAACTGTTTTAAACCGTTTTAAAGCAGTAGTGTAGATAGGCTCAATGTGTCACAGCAAGTAGCTCTGAATCTCAAACCAGCTACTTTGCTTGGTTGGACAGTTTGGATGGGTTCATTTTACACATTGGCTATTAGACATTGGGGGTACTGTGGAGGAGGTTGAAGTTGTGCAGGGGGTGGCAGGGGTGAGGAGAGAAAGGAAAAGTCCCATTAAATGATTTAAACCTTTTCCAGTTAATTTCTGTCATCAATAACGTGCCCAAAGTACTGAATTGAGGAATAGGACAACTGATTGGCTGTCTGGTTCTACTATTCTATGAAGAGTGCCACCTTTCACTAATATAGGTCTTCCCATACTTTCCCCAAACCTTGCTTGCAGTCTTGTTTCTGACTCCGGGCTTCTTTAAACAAGCTATTTATATAGCATGCTTGTGACTGGCCACTCACAGAACTTTCCAGGTAGATTACATGATGCTGTGAAAACCACTGGCGCCTCTCTCATATTTTTGAAGGATTTCCGCAGCATAATTAGAAACAGAAAAAACTACTAACAAAAAGACCCCCTTTCTGTTTCAGCATGTAAAGATGAAATCACGATATAAGGAGAGACAGATTACAGCACCATCTTGTGGCTGTATAAGTGGAACATACAGAACTCCCTGGTTAAAGGTGGGAAAGGGGAGGTGGGAAGGAAAGTGTGTGGACATCATAATCGTGGGACGAAAATGGAAGCAGAAAGCTGTGGTAAAGTTGTGGGATTTCCATTCCCTCCATGCGTCTCAGTCCAGGAGATTGCTATTCTTACAAACGTTACTAAAATGCATGGCCAGATATCTTTACTCCTGAGAACTGAAGAGTTGAAAGAATATTTTCGGAAGGGGGGTTGTTTTATTTTAATGACCTACAGAAATAATGGCTGGGAGCAAGAAAACAATACCCTTCTTGAATCTGCCTGTTTAATTTGACTATTCCATGTTGCTTTATGTAGGCTGACCAGATAAAATCCAGGTCAGGGCTCATGTAACTTTAACAGTTGTAGAGAAAAGGGAATTTCAGCCGGCATCATTTGTATGCAATTAGTTCCTGGTGATATTCCCTCTTCATCACAACAGTTAAAGTTGCAGGCACTGTACTACAGTGACCATATACAAAAGAAGGCAGGGCCCCTGCAACTTTAACAGTTGTGATGAAGAGGGAATTTCACCAGGAACTAATTGCATACAAATGACACTGGCTGAAATTCCCTTTTCTCTACAACTGTTAAAGTTACATGAGCCCTGACCTGGATTTTATCTGGTCACCCTAACTTTATGACAGGAGTGGGCAACATGCGGCCCTCTGGATATTTTGGCTTAGAATTCCCATGATCTCTTATCATTGGCGATGCTGGCTGAAGCTGATGGGAGTTGTAGGCCAAAATGTTTGAAGTCCCACAAGTTACCCACCCCTGCTGTATGGTAAACTGTCCCTGCCCAGATATCACTCCTTTATTCTTTGCTCCATCTGTTGCACTAAAGAGATCAAATGAAGGAACTCTGGAACATCCGCTGTTGTAGGCCTGCAACTTCTCTTAACAGGATTATCCAGTTGACACCCATTTCCAATTTCAACTGAATCTTGACATCAAGCAGATATTCTGCTGCCTTCCCTTCCTTGTCTTCCATCCAGTAGCTTTATCCTGTTGGAAATGTTCCTCTTGGTAGCTGGACAAACCACTTGGCTGAATCTTTTCCCTACTGGCCTGTAGCTTAGGCAAGCAAGTCTGGAACAGGAACTCAAAGGAAATTTTCACTAGCTGTAAAATATGGCTCAGGCAAACATTTCTTCTTAAAATTAAGAAAGAAAGAAAGAAAATATATGTATCAGTGATGATTTTTCTCTATTTTATTCTGCATATATATAACACTGAGGTCTACCCACTGGACATAAAATAGTGGCTTATGGTGCAGAGTCAATTATTTACTGCATCTCAGGAACATGTTGTTTAAGGGAATTCTGATATTTCTAAGATAATGAGTACCAAATGGCTTTGAAACCTTTTCCAGGCAGTATTTTGTTTTTGTTTGGTTTTAAAAACAACACACTGTTCTCATAGGACTTTATTCACCCTAGCAGCCATCCCATACCAATAGTATACTATATTGCCACCACATAATGGAAGTAGGAGAAGGGGGAAATCTTGTTGCAGCAGAAACAGCCAGAGGGCTTTTCTACATGAGGCATTTATCATGTGCTCACCATGGTTGCTTCTGTGTCTAACCAGCACTTTCAGCTAGTGTTTCTTAGAGCAGGGGAAATGTGGCACTTAATTGTGAAAGCGAAAGAAAGCACAATTTTTGTGTATTTGTGCTACTGTCCTATACCACAGTGCCACCTAGGAGTTATGTAGCAGAAAAACAGGAAAGGAAACGCTCCTTGTGTAGTGCTCAAATTCTGCAATGAAACACAGCAGATTAATAGCCTTGTGTAGAAAAGGTCTAAACATGGTTTGGTACTCCAGAAGGAAGAATAGCCTTGCTAGTATTCTTTTGTTGTTGTTGCTGAGTCAAAAGGATTCTGGACTTTTTTGTGGGCTAATGCATGTTTATAAATGCTTCTGATACCCTCAGAGATGAGACATGACTTTAGGACCTTCCTTACAGTTTTAAAATTGCAGGGCAACTTTTCCCAAGTCAGCACCCTCCAGATGTTTTGGACTACCAGCATCCCTGACCACTGGACATGATGGCTGGGGCTGATGGGAGTTGAAGTTGACATCTAGAGTGCACTAGGTTGGGGAAGGGCATGATCCAGCCAAAGTAAAGCACTTGAATTCCCATTGATTTCAATAGGAGACTTATGTAGCATGGAGAGGAAGCTTACCTCAGCTACCAGATGGGAGTATAAGTCACATGAAAGCTCTTTCAAGGGAGTGCAGGAGCTGCAAAATTAATCACACACTTTATGATTTGAATTTTATCTCCCTCCCATCATAGTTACATCTGTGCCTGTCAACTTCCTTTTAAATAACGGACCCAAAACAAACCCCTCATTTCAACTTTTTGTGTAGCAGGAGTGAAATTATGGTGCTACAGCAGCTCCCCAAAATGCAGATGACAGCACTTGTATAATTTCTGCCTGGTAGCATCCTGTGCCCAGGACTTGTGCAGCCAGTTCATAAGTCTACCTAAGAAATAATTTAATATGGGTCAAGATGCAGGAGCTGTTCTAGACATTGGGCCCATTCGCACGTAATGGCGGCACAATTTGCTGTGGTGTGTCCCGGGCACATGCCACTGGCATTTTCCACATGCATCCTCCGGTTGGGTTGATCAGAGGTTGCTCCGTGCCATCCAAACCCAGACCCAACTGGTTAATTGTGGATTTAACAACCCATATGTGAACTGTGGTTTTTTAAACTCACAATTCACCTACAGTGCCCATGTTTGAACGACATGGAGCAACATCCAATCGGAGGTTTAATATGCAAATTGGCAGCGGCACACCTACGGCATGCACTACAGCAAATTGTGGGTTAATTAACCCATGATTTTCTTGGTTGTGCTGTATGCCCAGTTTAGATGCCACCTTCCTGTTTCTGTTCCCTCTTCCCTCCTCTGCCATATGACGAGTTCTGTCCTGTGGAACCCTGAAGCCTGCCCCATTATTCCTTCATATATTCTATGGTTGAGAGCTATGGCATTAAAACAGTGTCTGGGGCGGAATCCTGTAAGCCAGCCTTCTCCAACCTGGTGCCCTCCTGATGTTTTTGACTTGTGCTCCCATCAACCTCACACAGCATAGCCAATGGTCAGGAATGCTGGGTGTTGATCTGGAGGGCAGCAGGTTGGGGAATGATGCTTTAAGTCTTGACTTGAATTAAGACTTCATTTGAAGGTTCCAATCTTCTGTATAAAACGTTCAAATCCACACTTGAATAGCAAGGAACAATTTGAGAGCAGCAGCTGGCAAATGGTCTCCCCATTGTCCATTCCCTGGTCAAGACAAAAAAGAGAGAAGTCTTTTCAGACATTTGGCTAAGTGCACCAGAAATGCAATCAGTTGCAGGGGGAAACTAAACTGCTCTTTGGAAAACAAGAACCTCCACTTGATTAGCAGTTCCATTGGAAGTGCTTTATGGTGTGGGTGGGCAGACTTCAGGCTTGTGAGATCTACTCATTTTTTACTAGAACCTTGAGGTTCACCAACTGGAACCAGATGTAAAATACTGGCTCAAGCGGGTGGACGTACACTAAGAATTAAGAAATAGGCCAAACTCTCACCAGTATAAAACTCCAGCAGGAGCACTAATCTAGTTGATTTTTTTTTAAGTACACTCTCTTGTTAAATTGGGAAGGAGAGGATGACAGCCAGCTGATGTCCTTTCTGGACAGCCAGTCCCCCCATCCCACCCACCCAACCTGCTGCACCAAGGGGGACATACAGCTGGGTTAGCCCTATCTTTAGTGCTAACAGGGTTGCCTTTTACATCATCCGTAAGAGCCCTATGGGATTTGGACAAGAGGCTGCAAGCTTGTTTGGAAATATTGAGAAGCACTACATAAAATGGCCTCTCTCTCTCTCTCTCTCTCTCTCTCTTTCTCTCTCTCTCGTTATATACAAACGGACATACATCTGTAATCCCAGACTGTGCCTCAGCTGAAAGGTACACACAAAGAACTACTCAAACCAAAGGAGACACTTTTAAGTGCCACATGCATTCACGGCACCTAATTTGCCTTGTCCTTTGGTAATTTGTCTGCTTTCTTTCCTCCTCTGCTGCTTCCTGCCTCGTAAAATGATAGCCAGCTGCCTCTTCAAGGGAATGATGGAAATCCCCTGGGAACAACATAGAGGGAGGGAGAGTTGAAGAAAACATGTACATGTATACATGCAAAAAACAAAAAACAAAATGGATGATCACCTAAATGCTATCCTGAGCTGTTTATCAGTCCATATAGCTGATTGGCCACCATGGTCGTATAGAAGGAAGCGTCCATGGCTTGCTTTTTTTTTTTCTCAATGGGAAATGATTTTAATGGGAAATGATTTAAAACATAGGAACTTATTCATCATACACCTTCCTAGTGAATTTTTTTTATTTAAAAAACGAATACAGTTCCCCTTTCCACTTTTTATGGTTCTTTTTTAAATAGAATGTTGTCTTCATTGAACATGGGTTGGATCTAGATTCAGTCATACTTAGAAGAGAACCAGCAAATTCAATGGGATTTAAGTTAGTAATGACTAACTTAATTGTATACCATTTATATAGAGTAGGATCCATGACTAAGCCTGGATCCAACCCTATATAAATGGTATACACGTAGGGTGACCATATGGAAAGGAGGACAGGGCTCCTGTATCTTTAACAGTTGTATAATGTAGAAAAGGGAATTTCAGCAAGTGTCATTTGTATGTATGCAGCACCTGGTGAAATTCCCTCTTCAACACAACAGTTAAAACTGGAGGAACCCTGCCTCTTGACCAGATTCAAAAGAGGACAGAGCTCCCGCAGCTTTAACTATTGTGATGAAGAGGAAATTTCACCAGGTGCTACATGTATACAAATGACACCTGCTGAAATTCCCTTTTCTATACAACTGCTAAAGATACAGGAGCCCCGGGCTCCTTTTCATATGGTCACCCTAGTATACAGTGTCCTATCAGCCAACATGAAGAATCCGCTGTGACCTAAAATATGTCACGGAAGCAACCATATAAATCATGAATGATGATGGCATATTCATGCTACTAACAGATATACATTTTATACCAGTTTAGGGTGCATTCCTATGCCTGTTTAGACAGTAGACAGAAAAAAGTCCTACAATTCCCAGCATTCCCTAGGTAGGCTTTTCTTCCAAATA
This sequence comes from Anniella stebbinsi, assembly GCA_029215795.1. NCBI lineage: Eukaryota > Metazoa > Chordata > Lepidosauria > Squamata > Anniellidae > Anniella > Anniella stebbinsi. Next base: position 83,832,083 of record JARDYH010000005.1, on the reverse strand, counting down.
ATCCTGGAATCTTATTTTGGAGTCGGTGCTGGGAACTCTCAGATCCCTTACTCCAGCCCTCCCCATCCTGAAGCAACTGCCAGCATGCTGCCTGGCTGACCTACTCCTTTTACAGACGTGCAGTTCCTTGGGTGCCATGTGGAGAGGGAATGACCATTAAGCATTGTAACCAGTCTGTGGTGTAGAGATGCCCTGAGTCTCTTCCTTGGGGCAGGATATCTTATTCCTAAAGCACCTCAAGTGTAAGGCTATATGGCCATTCCTTGAAAGCTTCCAAGGAAGAGGAGCCCACTTCCTCCCTAGGGAGTTCATTTTGAAAACTTCCTGTCTGTGCAATGCTATTCTCTTAAATGAAATTTCACCATCTAGTGGTATAAATATAACATTATGCCGAATTTACACGCTCGGGAAATCCCACTATAATTTAAATACTGGATTATCTCCATTTTTGAAAAAAGTGAGATTATGGGGGGAAACGCAGGAGATGTCCTAGAGGTTAACAACATCATGTAAAGGACTGTGAGTTGCCAATCATGAGCATATAATAAAACACTTATGTAGAGAAGCTCACAGTGTCTGCATACATCAGGGTTCCCCCATCCTGCTTTTATCCTCCTTTTTTCTTCCCTTAAATCTTGCCTGATCAAGAGAAATGGAGATCTTGAAAGCTTCCACATTTTTTTTTTTTTGTGATCATTTGGTTGGCCTAATAAACCTATTACAGTAATATGGATTTTGCCATTTTTCTTGTGGTCAAACCTAGTTTTTTTTGTTTTGTTTTTCTGCAATATAAGACATCCTTGGAACTGCACGGTGGAAACACTTCTCAATGGGGAGGCCAGAACACCCTCCTCAGCAATGTGCCTATGGAATTGCTTGAGGCACACCACTGCTCCTCACAATACACTGAACCAGCCTTGCAAATAGGTTTAAAACTTGTTTCATATGTGATGTTGAAGAGCCCAAAGGAAACACAGCACCTAGCCAAATCCAAAATTATGTCTGTGGTTTGAAGCTCATGAGATCAATTTTTGCTCATTTTTTAATTTAAAAAAAAAACCATCTGGACAGAGTCGTAGCAGTGCACAGTGCTCTCTGGCTCATAGGAAGCATTGCTGAGACCCAAAGATCTGGTATAACATTTGCTGGACCACGTGCAGATTGAGATCTTGGCGAAACATAAAGCATGTGGAGTGAAACAAGCATGTTTGGGACGGGTGGGACTCAGAATGTATTAGCACTGCAGAAGACTCTTGGTAGCTGCTGCCAAAGCATGGGAAGGTATTGCTGTAATGTCAACAAAGGGGAAAAACCAAAGGGCAAGCTGCCTCATTGGGGATTAGTATCCAGCCCTTGGATGTACAGTGTAATCTAGCTTCTAAGGGAAATTTACTGCTTGAGCTTCTAACATCATTTCTGCATAATCCTTTACTTGATGTCAGATTCAAAGTATGCCTAACAATCTGCACTTAAGCATGTTTACTTGTAAGTAGGTCCCACTGACGTTAGTCAGAGGCTGCCTCTACAAGAGAGGTTTAAAGCTCTTTCAAGGCGCTTTAAAAAATTTACCTCTACAAGAATGGAGCGCAAATCGGGCGTAGAGGTGCGTTATCTCTCCGATTATGCGCATTATCGAATGTGCGTTAAATTGCGAGTTTTATTTTGCTCCGGCCGTTAAAGTGCATTTTGACTATGTGAACAAGCGCTTATGCACATTAACTACTTGTAAAGCGCATTTTGGTCATCCGTTAATGCGCTTCGCTGCCTCTCGCCGCCTCTCATGCAGAGGTATTAGGTGTAAATGCGCTTCAGTGATTATGCGCATAATCGCCTAACTGGGCGCAAAAGCGAATCCTTGTAGAGGGGACCAGAGAAACTTTCTAAGAAGGATGGTTATGACTGCAGCACCGTTATCAATTATGTTTTTATCCAGCCCTTGCCCAAAAGAGCTCTGGGCAGCATCCATGATTGTCTCCCCCAACTATTTTATCCTTAAGACAACCCTGTGGGGTATCTTAGGCTCAAGACTTTATCACACCTACCTGTTTTGCTTATGCAGGTTCCCGCTCCATTTCCTATGCGAGTGTAGCCCTTTGTTCAGACGTGGTCGGTTTTGCTCCGATACCTCAGCTAAGCCTGCGGAGGAGGGGAGAAAACGGACAATCCCCGTTCAGGGATATTTCGAAAGAGGAAGGAAAAAAGGAGCACTCATGGTGCGAGAGCAGCATGAGGGGGACGACATCATGTGAAAGAATTGGATCAAAGTTGCGGCGGGTGTGGATCAAACCGCCCGTGTGATAAAGGTCTCAAGCGATGGGCCAAGGGAGCTTCATAACAGAGTGAAGATTTTAACTCCCCTCTCCCCGAGCCTACTCCAACACTATATTTGCTGCACCACGCTGGCTGTAAGAAAAACTTGGGACAAACCTGACTTAGAGCTCCATCACACCAGCGATTTAGTGCACTCTCGCCATGCCTCGTGTGCGGATTTGCAGCACAGTACTCACATGACGCCATGCCTGTCCTGCTGACACCCAATCTCTTCCCCAGCCTTTCCTAGAACGCTAAAAATCTGGATTATTTTCCCTAAGCACATTTAATGCGCCCTAAGCCTCCATGTAGTTTTAAAGGAACTGGGGGCTTGAATGGATTGCATCAGGTCCTGGCAAGGAAAAGTGATCTTTCCCAGCAGCTGGCTCCAAGCCTCAGTATAAAACCCAAACCTTGCATCCCAGGCTCCAAAGCGTTTTTTAAAATTATACAATGCCTGAATCTCTGCAGAGACAGCATTGTACTTCCTCAATGCCCCCAAAGAGTCTGGCTAAAGGGTTGTTCCATTTTTGCCCGGCAGAAAGGCGGTCTGGTTGAAGTGCTCATTGGACAGGACCTGACTGGAGCGAGAAAGAGAAGGGGAGCAGTGGAGTGGAAGAGCAAACAAGCGACGGAGCGAAAGAGTAGCTATTCAGGTGAAAGGGATCATAAGCTTGATGCACTTCTGCTTCAGAGGTTAAAAAACGCGGAGGCAAACCAGGGGTGGGGGAATTTGGTGTGATGGAGGTCTCACAGAGGACTCCTACTAGTTGGGGCAGGTTTCTCCAAAGTTAGAGCCTCCTTAGAATCCAAAGCCCTACCAAGCTAATGCCAGTGAAGCAGGAGGAAGGACTATTAGTTTGAACCCTCAAAGGCCCACTGTTAGCAATTTGGTGGACGCTGCACAGATAAAGTCACTCAGATATGGGCTGACTTGGATGCCATCATTTAGGCAGAGTCTGAGATGGATGAGGCTAGTGCATCAACTAATTATGTAATGGAAATGTTTCTGCATGTGGAACCTGAGAAGATGGACCAACTGGTTGGAAAACTGAGACCAGCAACATACAGTTTATGGGTGGGGAGCAGGCAGACCTCCTCATCTTCCATTTGTAAACCGTCTGTGTTTTTCCTACTACTTCTACCACCTTTCCACAGAAAATCCATTACAGAGAAAAAGATTGAACAGCTGTGTAATGCCTGGTAGCGCCAAGAGCCCTCTGTCTGGAAGCACTGTTAATGTCACGTTTGGCTCCGCAGGTATTTGTCCTGAGGCCTAACGCTCTACCCAAATGGATTTAGATCTATTTTTCCAGATAATATAAATCGGAGAATTCAGCTGATAACAAAACTAAAAAGATCCCCAAAGTGCTACAAGTATATGGTTCATCTCTGCATTCTTGTACAGGTCAAAGACGCCAGTACAACCCCCTACCCCCACAAAAAGCCAAAAACACGCAACAACAGTTGATATATTTTGGGTTTATCCCAGCGGGATGTAAGAGTCCGGAAAAAATGCATATTAACATCCTTCAGAATAAAGTGTATGGAAGATAAACATGTGGGATAAATAAAGTGGAGAGCAGGAAGCAATGGTTTATAAAGTAGTGGCCAAGAACAACACAGGTGATGTCAGAGCCTAAATCCCCCATTCCACCTCCTCCCCTTTTTCAGTCCGTTCATATTGCTCAAGAAGGACCTCCAAACTGAACAGTCTGTTTCTTTTTAGAATTTCACCAACTCAGATGTTGCAAGTCAAGGAAGAGGGGAACTCATGTAGTCAATGACCCTGTTCAGATGACATGCTAAACCAAGGTGGTTAAGCATTTTGAGCTAAACGTTACGGCTTAGCGTGCTGTGTGAACCATTCCTAACCGTGGTGGCTACATAACCACGGTTTAAACATGCTCACTAACCATCTGCTGCAAAAGGGTTAGAACCCTAATCACGTCTTAGCGTTTTGGCCGCATAGGCCCAATATTTCTGCCTTAATGGTGGTTGCCACTGATGTGGATCATGGGTGAAGAAGCTCACTGTGTGATGGGCAGGATTCACATGGTCAGAATTCCAGTAAACAATAAGGGTGGACACTTATGAATCACCCAAAAAGGGGACATGCATCACCAAAAAAGACAACACAATAAGACATCAATTGACATAAAATTTGCAAATGCTAGATTCTATGTAGAGGTGCAAATTTAGAAATCATTATTATAATTTAAATAGAAATACAGTACATCTCACCATAGATGACCCAATGTGCTTCTAAATTTTAGGGGAACTTGTCACTACAAAACTGTTTTTGAATTGCCTTTTTATATGGATAGCAACGTGCTGATGTAGTTGTATTTTTGTTTGTTGTATTTGTGTGCTTTGTTGTGAGCCGGTGTGAGTATAACGTATGCAAGAAAGCAGTCCCCCCAAAATGGAGTATCACTAAAAGTGTTGACTTCTGTAGGTTGTGGCAATTGCAGTGTGTTGCAATCGTAAAAATGAGACACATCAAATATGCAGGGTCCACTAAGAATTTGCCTGGTTGACTGGACATGTACTTGCTCCTCCCTCAGTGCATATACAAATGTGTATTTTTGAGCCTCTACATAAAATTGAAGTTGAAAAACTGATGGGTAAAAATTATGTCCGTTTTATAGTACAGTCAAGGCAGTATAGATTCGTGAAGTCTGGGGACTGAGGAAAATCATGGTACTGGGTTAAATCCAATGTGGCGCGAGCGAATTTCTGTCCATGCGACAGAACTTTCCCTTCCTCCCCTTAACAACACTCTGCCCCCTCTGTCCAAATTTGTTTCAAAGGTCCCCCAACCCTCCAGAGCAGATTTTGGGAGTGTGTGCGTGTGTGCACGTATGTGTGTGTGTGTGGGGGTGGTTTGCAGGGGAAGGGAGTCCATTCTGCTGACAGATGTCATTCCATTGATGGAAGTTGGTCATTGGGGTTCATCTCTTAGGTTCTTTTGTTGAAATCATTGATGGCTTCCATTTTTTACTGTAGCTGATATCTATCTTCATCTCTTATCAATAAAAAATGTCTCTCATCTGCTCCTCCAAACTTTAATGATTGTTTATCTGCTTCAGAATGATTTCAACATATAAATAAATAGAAATTTCCCATAAATAAATTGCTGCGCCTACAGGACTTTATTTGGAATCCAGGCCATGCTTATTTGTAGACCAATGGAAATGTATATGCTGTTGTCGTGGCATATATTTTGAATGGATTGTCACACCAGAAATAACAATAAAACTGACAGTGTAGTCCTAGGCATATTTACTCAGACATAAGTCCTACTGAGCTCCATGGGATTTATTCTCTAGTACATTTTATTTAGGATTACAGCTTCAATTTAGCTCCCAGATTCAAAACTGAACCTGAAACCTTTCAAATCAAGATTGCTGTCCATCTCTGTAGTGTAACATGGAGCTGAACTTTTTCAAATCATAAGTTTCCCCATCTTATTTAATGATTAAATGTTATATTGTTAATATTTCTCATAGTTTCTGCCTAGAAAAAAATGCTATTCTCCTTTTATTATAAGCTGTACATTTGCAAATACTTCTCTCTTTTTTCTCCTTTTGTTTATGTTATTTCATTTAATTTCGTTTGGATAGACTATGGTGATTTCAAAGGATTACTTTTCAAATCTGATATTCTTGCCAGCGATCAGTGAGTGTGTTAACAAGTATGTGGGCATGAATCATCTCTCTAACAGGTGTTTTTTTCCTGTGGTTGATCTCCCTTGAAAAAATTCCTTTTGGGTTGTTTACATGGTGTTGACAACACTGATTCCACCTCCTCCACAGAGCACAGATTCAAAACAAAGCAGCTTGTTAACCTTTCAGAAGTTGCATGCAAGATATAGAATAAACTCTTTTCTGAATCACAGCCCCCTCAATGCATTTTAAAGCGTGGAGCATTCTTGTATCCATATTGAAAATGCAGAATGTATGCTTTTAAAACAGAGACAGGCTACATTATTAGGATTTTCTTTTTAACATGATGGAAGTGTGTGTTGTGTGTGTGTATGCATGTATAATGTAATATCTGTATTACAATATATCTATATCTATCTGTCTCTCTCTCTCTCTCTCTCTCTCTCTCTCATCTATCTAATCTATCTATATCTAGATATAGATATATAGACAGGGTGGAGGTGCTATTGCATTCATGCCCTACTTATTTGCCACTGTATGAACACAGTGCTGGACTAGATGGACCCTTGGTCTGATCCAGCATGGTTGTACTTAAGTTCTTATGTCAGTGTGGTGGTGCTGTCATGCCTGAACCAGGCTCAAGCCTGTCTGACTCTTCTTCGGATAAAGTCTTCAATGTCATGACAAAAACTCTATGGGGCCCCCAACCCTAACATTACTCCAAACAGGGCCAGCATCAAGGGTAGGCATGGGCAAGGGCCCACTTACGAGAGCCCTGTCGGCTGACTCCTCGTCTTCACCATGCCAACTTGCTTCTCACTTTGGTCCAGGCAATAGTGGTGGTGAGAAGGAGGACCTTCTTTCTCACTAGGGCTTCATCTTCATGAGCACAGGAGGAAAGCACATTGCTCTTCCTCCCCCCCCCCCCCAATTATGCCCACTGTTCTGAGAAGAAGCAAAAATTCCCAAATTATCCAGGGCAGGATCTGAAGAGAGGATCTGCACATTTGTGGAGGGAGTTTTTTATCCATTACTTTGCTGATGCACAACTGTGCATCTCCAGTTTATAAAAATAGAGATCTGCTGCATTCCCTGACAGTTTGCTCTAATGGGGAAAAATTCTGTTCACACAGTAGCCAACCAGTTGTTAATGGGAAATCCACAAGCAGGACATGAGTGCAATACCCGCCAATGTTCCCTAGCAACTGGTGTACTCATAAAGAAAAGCTTTGTTTTTTTAAAAAAGTTTTGAAAGATATGGTACAGCTTTATTATAATTTCTCTTTGTTGCTGTTTATGTATCATCATAGCCAGTGCCTGAATGAATGCGATCTCTCACTGCTAGATGGCACAAACATCATTATAGAGATGGACGATATAAAAAAGAGGGGTCAGGTTGTGTTGGGAGTATCTGCAAGTTACTGAAAGGGCACAGTGTTGCAGTTAGTTAATTCATGGGAATTTTGACCGCAACTGCCCTTAGCAGCTCTGTAGTTTACAATGTGGTTTCCTGTGGTTTCGTCTTTTTGCTCCTCCCCCTTCTTCCCCACCCCCCTCTCTGGCCTCCTCCATTGCTAGGAGCACATGCGTTTGCTCTCTTGCCCATGTATCAGAGCACAAAATGGACTGAACCAACTCTTTTGCAACTCTATGCTGTACATTGTATATGCAAGAACACTTGTGAGTAAAACTGCTCTATCTTTTCTTCACTAAGGAAAGGTGTGGACTCCTTCATTGTACTATGATAGCCTGTTTGCATCTTAAACTAGCAGATTGTGATCATGTTTGTGGTCAAGTTTCAAGCCTGCATGGGCTGCATTTCCATCCATAGATATTTACTTAAAAGACCCATTGAATTTCCTTGGTTCTTTAAAAGCAACATATTTGCTTTTAGATTTGCCACTCTCAGCACTCTGTGTGTGCTATGTATGCCTGCTCTGTCTACCCTATTGTTCCTTGCAAGGCCCAGCCAGGGGAGGCCAGTAAATTAAACCCAGGGATGAAGGATGGGATTCCATCAAGATCAGCTGAGAGCGGGTGCTGTAGAACATGGACCTAACAAGAACAGTGAGGCCAGGTTTCTGACAGACCTATCTAGGCAACTTTATGGCCTGATAATCCCTCTGTTTGGTAGCCTGCAGAAGCCTCATAAAGCAAATGGGCACATTATGGTCTGCCACTTTGTCTTTAGTAGTCTGAGGTCCAGACCTCTTCAGAAGGGGGAATAGTGTTATGTCATAGGGTGACCACATGGAAAGGAGGACAGGCCATCCAAAATGGTGGCCAGCACAACATCTTGTGATACTAAATTATATGGTTAACCAGAACTGTACACAGTAGTCTAAGTGTGGTCACACCATAGATTTGTATAAAGGCAGTATGATACTGGCAGTTTTATTCTCAATTACTTGTCTTATAATGCCTAACATGGAGTTTGCCTTCTTTACAGCTGCTACACACTGGGTTGACATTTTCATTGAGCTGTCAACCACATTCCCAAGGTTTTTTTCTTGTTTAGTCACTGCAGGCTCAGATCCCATCAGTGTATATGTGATGTCGATGCTTTGCTCCAGTGTGCATCACTTTACAAATGCTTCTGTAGAACAGTTGTTGCCATTTTGATGCCCGTTTTCCCACTATGGAGATATTCTTTTGGAGCTCTTTGTAATCTCACTTCATTTTAAAAACCCTAAATATTTTGGGGTCAGCAGCAAATTCGACTATCTCATTGCTTACTTCTATATGCATGTTGTGAAGAAAGTATATAGGGAGGCAGTTTCTCCCTTTCTCATAATATTAGAATGAGAGTGGAAGTGAGTAGTGACGTGGCCATGTTTGGTGACGATACCAAATTATTTAGTCATGCTAAAACAATGGGGGATTGTGAGGAGCTCTATAAAGATCTCTCCATACTGAGAGAATGGCCATGAAAAAGGCAAATGCTGTTCAGTGTAAGCAAGTGTAAAGTGATGCACATTGGGGGGAATCACAATTTCACATATACAATGACAGGATCTGAGCTAATTAGCGGTGACTGACCAAGAAAGAGTTTGGAGCAGGGGAGGTGGACAGCTTGATGAAAATGTTGACCCGGCTGCAGTGAAAAAGGCAACTTCAATGTAAGTCATAATTAGGAAAGAATCCTAATCCTTGAACACTAATATGAAAATGGTAGGTTCTCTGATTTGCACTTGTTGTATGTGGATTCTTTCATCTTACTATAGAAAAAATAACATATTTTAGTGTTAGATTCATAACTGTATTAGCAGTAAGGCCCCCTCCACAAGGATGCGCTTTTGCGCCCGGTTCGGGGATTATGCGCATTTTCGCGGAGGCGCATTTACGCCTAATCCCTCTGCACGGGAGGCGGCGAGAAGCGGCGAAGCGCATTAAAAGATGCCCAAAAAGCACTTTACAGGTAGTTAATGCGCATAATCGCTTGTTCACACAGCGAAAATGCACTTTAACGGCCGGAGCAAAATAAAAGTCGCTATTTAACGCGCGTTCGAAAATGCGCATTATCGGGGAGATAACGCGCCTGTACGCCCGTTTTGCGCTCCGCTCGTGTGTAGGTAAAATTTATAATGAGCCTTCAAGGCTCATTAAACGTCTCGTGTGGAGGAGGCCTAAGTTAGTTGGGAAACAAATGTATTAGGAAGTGCGAAAAGTGAGTGTGTTGCATCATTTGTGACAGACTTCTCTATTCACAGGTAGTTTATGATATATAGTAAGTAAAGAACAAACCCAAGGATGCCTTTCTGTGTATATATATGAAAGAGGCAGGCACACATTAATACAGACAATACATTAAGCAACTGAGGGGTGGGGAAACAATCGTCAGTTGTGTTGCTTATTGTGTTGTATGGAGGGTAACACGCCGCTCACAAACTACTGACAGTATCCTATTCTGCCCAAATAAGCAACTGAGAGAAACGACTCGCTTGCAAGTTGTTTAGCTCGAAGCCAGTTGTTTAAAGTGTTGTGTGGAGGGATGAGTGTGTTAATGGCGTGTGGTGAGTGGGTTAAAACACAAGCCCGTAGAGGCAGGCGGCAAGAGCAACCAAAGCGGCGGCTGCCACTCTGCTACAACTGGTGCAACTTGCAGAGGCTGCTGGGATAGAACTGGAAGGACTGAGGGAGGAGGGTGGGTGGGGAGAGGGGCGGGGACTGTGTCAGTCAAATGCTGGGTTGACTATTAGTCCACTTCACGCCAGCCCCAACCACCCACAGTTGTGTAGGAATATGTTGTGTGGGGAGTACCCACAAAATAACCAACTGTGAGTTGGCTACTCAACCCACCATTGACTAATGTGTTGTCCGAATTCAGCCAGACAGTAGGCCAGGCCTAGATTTCCAACCTAACCTATTTTACAGGATTGTTGTGAGGGTAAAAGTACCACATGCCATACACCCAAACATTACCAAACATTTGTTTTACATTTTTGTGAAAGTGAGCAGGAGAAGAAACTCACTAGATGGTTTTGGGCCAGTCATAAACTCTTAGCTTAACCTACCTCATAGGTTTTTGTGGGAGGAGATATGGCACTTGAAAGAATGATCAGTCTAGGGCTTTCCCCTTCCTCCTTACTAGAGAAGCTTCTTTGCAACTGATCAACTAAATGGAGTCTGAACATCCTCTTATATCACTACATCTGACCCAGTACCAAGAATAGCCATGTGGCTGTTTAGAAATATTGCTCAATTTAATTTTAATCTATCCAAGTTTGGATTTTTATTTTTATTTTTTTTTTGCTCTAAAAATAGCCTATGGTTAATGAATCCTATATTAAGCCTGTCAAAGATGCTGGTACTGGAGAAAAGAATACACAATAGTTTTATTCAACCTGATAAAAAAATATTAGAAAAGCTAAGAAAATTCAGAATGTCACTGACTCTTCTACCCTACAGGGTTGTTGTGCTGATAAAACAGAGGAGCATCATGTAAGCCACCTTAGGTTCCTTGCAAGAGGAAAAAAGGCAGGACATAAATGTAACACTAATAAATGTATTACTACTTCTACTAATTATTATTATTATCGTTAATAATAATAATGAAGGAATAAAAATTCTTTAAAAATCAAATACATTTTTTTTGTTTTTTTAAAAAAAAGAGATGGGGGAGCTTAACCCCTTCTCTCACAAAAAGCCTTGGTCCCTAAATACACAGAGCTCCCAGAGAGAAGTACAACTAAATCCACACACCCCTTCAAGCTAGTGCATGGAGAATGAACTTTTGAACAGGAGCTGTGTCAGGTGATTTTGCAGATCCTGTCACTCAACTCTGAAAGGTGTTTTGCTAAATAGATGGAACCAGTGGAGGCTGGTGGCTCTGATTTCGGTAGGACTGTAAATCCATTCTGGATTTCAGTTAGAACCAGTCAGAGCTTTAAAGCAGGGTTTTTTTTAAAGCAAATTTTCCAACTGCACAAATGCCCTGTCAGACACATACACCCTGCCCCCACCCAAGCCAAACACATTATTTCTCTTTCAGGACTGGACAAATTATCACCAACACTAGTAGCACCTTAAACTTAAAGACAGATTGACAGGGCCATACGGATACCTAGTTCTTAATAAACACATACACATAACATGTAACACGTGTCTTATTTTTTTTACCACTTTTTTCAACTGCACATTATCAGATTTCCAACTACACATTTTGCTGCCTGAAGCAATCCGGAACACACACACACACACACAAGCAACCAGTGCTCCTACCAGTGCCAGCCATTCTTCCTTCTCTAAATCAGCTTTCCCAACCTGGTGCCCTCCCAATTGTCAGTTAAACATGTTGGGACTTACTTTTAAGTAAACACACTGAGCCCTTGGTCTTCAGCTGAATCTCTTGAGTTTATTTTAGGCTGTTAGCACTGTTATAATATAAGAACATCCACTAGGAGGCAGTCACTGGAGAGGAGGGAGGGGGAGTTAAGTCACTCAAAATGGCCACCGCATTGAATCAGCCATTCAAAATGGCCATCAGATTTGTTTAACGAGGCACAGTTTTAATTTACAATCTAAAGAAGGGAATTTTAAAAAAAGAAAAGCAGTTCCACCTACATCAGAACGGGAGGAAGTAGACCCTGCCACTAGATTAATTAATAAGGCTTGGAGAAGGTAAGGAGAGCTGCGCAAATATCATCGCCAACCCTCAGTTCAATTTTCAGTTTCAGGGGATTCTTTAATCTTTTTACTTTAAACTGCTCTCCTTCCCTTAATCGTTAACCAGTCTTATTGAAATTTTCAGGTAATGTAAAACCAACATTTCTTTCTGTCACATGTAAATTTCAGAAAGATTGGTGAAAAATTGTCGATTTTATGGCTGTTAGAATGATCCCCCCCCATTATCACTTTAACATGGTGGAACGTGTTTTCTACTGATGGCCCTTAACAATCGAGGCACTGCTGTGCCTCCATTAATAAAAAAGGGAAGCACCCACAATCAAATCATTTTGAAGGAGGTCAGGTCAGGTATTTGTTTTACTCCTGGTGTGTCTGTGATCACATTACAGAACACCTAGGACTTGGAGGTCTCTGATCTAGCAGAAGGCAGCTAGGAAATTTACACTTTAGGAGGACTTAAGATATTATTTCCATATGAATTGCAAAATGCAGCAACAAAGAGAACTTGAAAGTTATCCAAGCCAACCCTTGGAACCCAGGCAAGATCCTCAAGACCGAAACAATTCTCACCAAATAATCCATATAATAGGATAATGCCTGTGGTTGTCATGCAGATTAGAATGCTGCTCGTGCAGTGCAGCAAGAATGCTCAAAGTGCAGAAGTGCCAGAAATGCCTCTGGGACAAAGAATTAATCTATTCATTCAAACAAACCCAGATGCCTCGAGCCAGCAATCTATGCCATGTGCTTCAAGGATGATGAATAAGCAACTGGTTGGGAAGCCAGAGGTGCAAAAGAGTTAAATATTTGTGTGTGTGTGTGTGTGTGTGTGTGTGTATCTTTGTCTTATCCTTCCAGATAACTGCAGTGCTGCTATATAGATAAAGTTTTTACTAGGCAAAAGAATCCAGTTGTTCCTTGCTCATGTACTATTTGGATGTGCAAGAGATCAATTTTTGGTTAAACACCATAACAATCTTCCTATCCATATGGTCTCCATGGCTATGATAATACCTAATAATAATAATAATAATAATAATAGACAAAATACAGCTGAAAAAGGACAGACACAATACAGCTGCAAAAGTAATTCACCAACAACAGGCCATCAAATTCAACCTCATCAAACAACCTACACTATACTGTACATAGTCACCCGAAACAATATTGGAAAATGCAGATCATAAAATATACTGGGTCAGAACAATTCATGTGGACAAGACAATATCTTGCAACTGACCAGACATAACAGTCATAGACAAAAAAAAACCACAACACACACACCTCATTGACATAGCAATACCTACTAACAAAAATGTTGTAGAAAAAGAGGAAAAGAGAGAAAAATATACACCGCTGGCCATGGAAGTCAAAGAACTATGGCAAAAGGAAAAGGATGGAATTATTCCATTAGTCACATCAGTCACCGGCATCACATCAAAAAACTATACAGAAAACCTTCAGAAACTGGGCCTACCAAAATACATCCACACCAACATCCAGAAAGTTAAACATGCTCGAATGTCAGGGAATTCCTGAATCTGTAAAAGACAGCATGACTTGGCACACTCCATCATGTTCATCTAGAAAAGCTGCCACGAGCAAGAAAGAGATATAATAATAATAATAATAATAATAACCCACTTCCCCCTTTGGATCGAGGCGGGAGCAACATTAATACAACAATACAATATAAATCAAATGCATAAAACTACTTAAAAGAGCATATAAAACCAATTCAATATTAAAATAACAATCAGGGCATCTTAAAATTCCTTAAAAATGCACCAGAAGTAAGTTAGACTAGTGACTCCTGTCTTTGATACTTTTTCAAATCCATCAGCCACAGACTCAGGTAATACAGACACACACACCCTAGGGATATACTGCAACATTTTGTTACGTACCCCACTTGTTACTAACGCATTCGAAGAGGCAAGTGGGAAGGAAACACACTTGGGTGTAATGGCCCCTACACACCTAATTAGGGCGTGTGCCATGTTTGTATGGGGTCTTCCTTTTTTGGCCTTTTCACGCTAGAGCTACTCATGGCCGTTGGCCCAAGCAAGGTAAAGAACAGGAGATGGCAACTCTGAATGTTCAGTCCTTTGGGTTTGAACAGAACCCACAAGGCCTCAACACCTGAAAAATACTGGCTGTTGCATTTTATAAACTAATATTCCAAATTCCTTCTGAAAGTCGGTTCCTAAGCCTCGGACGTCCAGGACAGAGGAAGCGAGGAATGAGTCTCTTGCCAGCAGCCTCAGTGCATTGAAAACATATTTTTAATAATATCCAGATGGATCCACAGAAATTGTTAGCTCCCCACACACACCCCTGCCCCCAAATCAGTTGCAGGATAAATGAGATTCAAGTGGTTTAGGAAGGGCAGATTGGAGGAGAGCTCTAGTCCTGTTTTCCCCAAGAGACCCGGGGTATGTCTGAAATACAAGACGCTGTGGTGGGAGAAGTGCTTCCTAAGCAAACTTGGAAGGAAAGCTGGGTAGAGGAGGCCCAACTGCATACACTGGGGAACGACTGCTTCCATGAGGAGCGGTTTGACAGAGCGACTACCTCTTCTGTTTCTACAGGGCTCACTAATTTGATCTGGATTTGAAATCCTGTTTTATTTATGAGCCTGCTTTTAGAAGCAGCGTTCTTTCCCTGCCTTCCCCTTTGGGGCATCTGACTCTCCTCTACCCACAAAAGAAAGGAAATGGGACTACTTCACTTGTCTGGAAGTGCTGGATTTTTCGTGTTGTAAATCAAAAGTGGGAGAAGTGCGGCCAGGGGAAGGGGAGTTGCAAGGCATGGCAGCCTCTGCATTCAAAAAGACATCATCATCTTGGTGTAGCTTGTCCTTCTCAGTACATTTAGCAGAGTGAGCTTGGCAAGTTTGTAGTGTACGTTAATGCAGGGCCATGGCGAGGCTCAATGGCATGCCCTCTTGGACACACATCCCAGAATCCTCTGCAATATTGGGGAGTTCCTCAGTGGACCAGCTGATTTGGAAAGGATTCCCTCAGGTAGAAAGTGTGAAAATCCTGGCTTTGAGGCATAAGAGCACCACCCAGAAATACTCATCCATACTCTAGTAATATCTAAAACGGGCAGCGACCAGAAAGAGTGGTGGTGCCCCATTTCTGGAATTCCTTCCCCAGAGAGGCTTGCCTGGCACCAACATTGGGTAGGATCCAACTGTGCCCCAGTGCTAACGACATTGCGTTAACATGAATCAGTGCTGGTGCAATGTACCTAGTTGCTAGGGTAATGGGAACAAGTGGAATGTGCCGCCCAAATTTGCACTGCTTTTTCCCATTAGCATAGCAAGTGCTAGTTACATTGCATGCATGAACATTGGTTTACTTTAGTGTAATATAATTAGTGGTGGTAGTGCTGGCACACTTGGATTCTACGCATAGTTATCCTGTCACACTAAGTAAAGACATTTTTTATTCTACCCGGACTTTTAATGAATTTTTAAAAGAACCAGGAAAAGGCTTGCCCCTCACCAATTAGCACCTGAACAGTAGACTGATCTGGCAGGCACACAAGTCACCCGGTCACAGTCTTACTATGGTGAGATTTGCTGTATTACAATTTAAATTATAACCATCATTTCTAAATCTGCAGCTATAGATATTATTAGCATATTGAAATTTTATGCAGATTGGTGCCCACCTTTGCCCTCTTTTTTGGTGATGCACTTCCTCATTGGGGGGCAATGCAAATGTGTCAACCCTAGATGATGACAATTTCATGTGCGTGCCTGTGACTTAAAATCATATGGTTGGGTTGTGACAAGCTAATGCAAAGAATGAGAGCATTCATTGCTTACTTTTGAGGATGATGGGAAGAAGATGTATTCAGAGGAGCCAGGAAGATGGAGGGGGGGGGGGAGAGAGAGAAGGAAGGAAGGAAAATATTCTGTTCCCAGAGTGACAACTGTCTAGATTTGCCAAACAGGAAAACATAGTAAAAAAGGATATGGATATCGGAGGATTCATATCCTGGAAATTCCCAGTGCGTAATACCTGGACAATTTGGTACCATATATGTGCGTGCATTTATTCATATATATATATATATATATATATATATATATAGTGTGTGTGTGTGTGTGTGTGTGTGTGCATGTGCGTGCGTGCACGTATACATATTCCAACTAATGTGGGAAACAGAGTTTCCTGTAACAAACTGTTACTAAAGATCCAAAAGCAATGAGAGCCAGGAATGCTCATGAAGCCATAAACAGGCAAACTCATTACAGGAGGCCATCCCATTCCATTGGGATTACTCTGCCATTGAAGCATCTGCTCCCTCATGTTTTACCCCAAGTTTCTTTTAAGAAGTGTCATGGCTATTACTGGCAGTTCCTTTGTCTGAAGGAAATCTGACCTGAGGGCTGGAAAGGGCAGGTGAAGATACTGATAATTGCTGCCATTTTCACTGGCTCCTTCCTCCTCTTCCCCTGAGCAATTAGAACAAATGTGGACTTGTCTGCAGCAGTGTTCTCACTTAAGCTAGTTTCTGTAGTGCAGAGGTGGGCAGAAGGTAGATCTCTGAATGTTTTGGCTTCAACTCCCAGAAGCTCCTGCCAGCATGACCAATGGTGAGGAATCCTGGGAGCTGAAGTCCATAACATCTGGGGGAATCTACTTTCCACCCACCCCTCGTCTACTGCTCATAAATAAGTAAATCATCCGCTGTGGCTGTGTTTGGATACTACACTAATCCTGAATCTGCAAGCAGGGCTAGGAAAAATCCCTGTCTGAAACCCTGGAGAGCAAGGGAGCTAGTTGGACTTTGTACTAAGTAGATTTCTATATATCGCTTACTGGAAAGCCTTAATTTCCAACTCTATAAAGTTCCCCCTCCATTTCCTGAACTGAAGCTAGTGATTGTAGGCTTCTCCACACGACCGGTTTATCCCACCATTGTTCTGCTTTTTTTGCTTCCTGTTCAACCACAGGCTGGCTTTATCTTGCAATATCCCGCTTTTTATCTTTTCATGCAGGGACAGAGTGGCTCAATTCGGACAACACAATAAACAACTGGTGTGGGGGAAACAATCGTCAGTTGTTTTGACTATTGTGTCATCCGAATGCTGCCATAGTCAACTCAGCGCTGATCCTAATCCACACCACAGTTGATTATTTATTACTATGTTGTGTGGGGAGTACCCCCTAGTTGAACAACTGTAAAGTTGATTATTACCCCACCATTGACTATCGTGTTGTCTGAATTGAGCCAGTGTCTCATAAACATCACCACTGTTGCGAGGCAAACCATTACACGTGGCAGGTGACTCCTGCTTCTTCCTCCATGGTCCCTTCCCTTTCCCCTCCCCTCGCAGATTACTCCTGTCTGGATTGTGATTGGCACAACCATGCACAGAGAGGAGGAAGAGGAGAGGAGGAGGAGGAGGAGGAGGAGGAAGGGACCATGGAGGTTAGGTGATGTTGTTTTTAATAAAGGGCAGGTGAGAGAAGGAGTTGTGTTGCTTCATTGAAAAGAGTTTTGACCTTCCATCTCTCAAACTCTCTGAATTTAATTCATTTTTAATGGCAAGCCAGTTGGATTATATCAGCCCCCCCCCAACTCTATCAAATTTATGAACTCATTAGTCTAATTTCATTATTTAATCATGCGCCTAGCAATTATGCTTCTTTAAGAAAGGACTGACCCATTTTTGACTGGAGATAAATGATCATGTTAACAGATGTTAATCTTGTAATCTGTTTTTTCTGTAAGCACTTCGCATACCCGTATTTGAGGAATTAACAACAACCACACATACACACCAGAGGGATGAATTGACATCACTATTCAGTGCTTTGCCGCCAGGACATGCTACATCCCAGGCAGGTGGGTGGAACAGCAGTGGGGTGGGGGGAGAGAAACAGCGATCTCAGCCTTGCCATAGTAGTGTAATGCTGCTCTGCCATACTTATGGACTACTGACAAAATGATTAAGAGGCAGAAGTGTGCAGGCATGGCAAGGCGACATACCCACGCCATCATTGTCACTGCCAATATGAGCATAACCGCACCCGCACATCCTCCCACACAAAGCATTTTGTTACACCATGGGAGAAGTACACGGGCAGGAACTGGTAGTTTGATTGCACAACCAGGAAAAATACCACATTTTCCCCGTTGTGAAATAACACGGGATACACATGGGGAAATTGCAGGAGAAACACTGGATAACAAAGATGTCATAAAAAGCATTTGAAAAATTCCATCCATCAGGAGTGACAATCGCACCACAAAACCCAGGTGTAAAAACACCCTAAAGGTAGTTATATGCAAACATACTTCGGAGTAAGCCTCGAGGAACTGATTGGTGCTTCCTTCCTAGGGTAGCCACTTTGGCATTTCCCCCAAAAGAGGAAATGCCTCACCAGAAAAGAGGACAATGGTGGATACCAATTTGCATAAAATTTGCATATGCTAATTGTATCTATAGATGCAGATTTAGAAACAATTATAACTTGTTGAAATTCTTTAAATTAGAGTGGTGTGTATCAATAAGAAATTGCAGAAAAAGGAATGTCATGGAAGGGTAGGTGACTTTTGATTGCTTCTTCCGCTACAGAAACATAAATGACTGGTAAGAAAGAGTGCATTCAAGTAGATGAATACTAAGGCATATAACTGCTCTACTCTCTGGTTTCTGTTTTAGTGAAGACCATACCATTTTGGAGGGTGTCTCCAGACACAGCTTTTATTGTGCAATCACACTGCCTCATTCACAGAATTTTATAGATGGCAGTGGTCCAAATATTGTTCTCTTCCTCTTGTAACCCTCCTGTGTTTTCCCACCACTTCTTCCACCTCTTTACGTACCACAGAAAATCCATTAAGGAGGAAAAGATGGGATAGCTGCACAATACCTTTCAATTAATGGTGCTAGGGGTTCTCTGCCTGGAAGCACCCTGAGGCTATAATTCTATGCACACTTACCTGGGTGTGAGCCCCATTGAGTTCAATGGGGTGTACTTTTGAGTAGATATATATAGGATTGTGGCCTACTGGGAGCAGCAGAGAGGAAACCCCATTTCCTGTCAGAATTCCTGCTTTTTTATCCTTCCCAGCCCTACCTGGAAAATGTTCTATGCTTACATTGTTTTCCCCCCTCCTCTTTGCATTGATTCTCCAGTATCATTCTCTGCTTGCAATGCTCAAGTACATGCTCATTTTTTTAATGCAGCTTTTCAATTCATTTGCATCCAGGCTACGGAAAGCTCTTATTTACAGCAAATCTCAGTGTATGTGTCATTTCCTCTTCCAGCTCTCCTTGCTCGCATCTTCCAGTGCAAATTGGATGGGAGAGCGTACCGACACTGTTTAGCTTCCTTGACAGTCAGGTTTGCTTAGTGGATTTGCTGTTTGCCTGGGGTGTGTGGAGCATTTCCTTTAGAAAGGATGTTGAGAAAGGAAAGCCCTTCTATTTATATACCAGCCAGTTCCATTGCAGGTGGTATAACCCTTGCAGCATATAAATTTCCTCCTGCTGCCACATCTTGGAGGTAGGCAGCACCCTCTTCTGGGCTTAGTCCAAAAGCTTCGGACTTACTGAGAAGCTAACCATGACGGTACAAAAATGCTACAGGGATTTTTCAGGCTGCCGGCTGCCTCTGTACTGCCCCCTTCCTGTTGCTTTATTTCAGAACTATAAAATGCTTTCCCACTCTGGTAAATCTCTAAGCTACCATGACTCTGTGCCACTTCACACATTACATTTTTTTTTTTAAAAAATGTATCTGTTTTATGTGTGCATGTAAAAACGTAAATGATGAACACGACAGGTATATGTTTGCAAATGTGCATATGATACAGGCACACTCATCAGGAAGCTGGAAATAGCTGTGGCTCTTCAGTGAAAACTGGCTGCTTCATCATGTGCAGGGCAGGCATATGTGCAGCCAGCACCAAGAACCACTACGGAGGGGGGCACGATCTACTCTGTCTCTTGACAGAATCCTGGAAGGTATTGATATTTCAATCGTTTCTAGAGTCTGACAAGGGCTGATGTTGCAATGCCCTGATGTTGCAATGCCCTGGAGCCTCTGGCAGTGACAGGCCTAGCAGGCCTCAGGTGATTCCACATTACAGCCTTAAACCCACGGCTCCCCAATCCTCCCTCGATTGCAGCTGAGACCCCCTCTAGATAGATTCTGATTGACGCCTGGTTAGCCGATTATGCGCATAATCACTGAAGCGCTTTATCGTAAATGCTTGTAGCAAGAGGTAATTGAGCGCACAACTGGTGGCCTTACCGGTTGTTTGAAATGCGCTTTACAAGTAGTTAATGTGGAGAATCGCTTGTTCACATAGGCAAAATGCGCTTTAACAGCCGGAGGAAAATAAAAGTCGCTATTTAACGCGCATTCGATAATGCGCATAATCGGAGAGATAAAGCGCCTCAACTCCCGATTTACGCTCCGCTCTTGTAGAGGTAAATTTTTTAATGAGACTTCAAAGAGCTTTAAACATCTCGTGTAGAGGCAGCCTGAGGCTGGAAGTCGAATGAAAATGGATAATCCTCATAAAATCACTTATGTATCACTATATTGCACAACTATGCCCTTCCCTGTGGCCAAGTACCATCTATGTGGTCTACTGGCAGATCATTTCAATCCAGCAAAGTTTTTTTTTTTAATGCTGTTCGGAAGGTTCCCCTATGTAGCGTCCAGCCCTTGTTTAATTCATCCTGTTGATCCAGGATGGGAGATTAGCAATGACTGATTTGCTTCTTGAATGGTCTCTCCAAATTCTCCCAATGTCACTGTTCCTTCCTGTCAGAGAGGATTTAATGATTGGCTTCTCTGCATTTTGGGGGTGGGGGTTTCTTGTTTTAATGGCAAAATAACATAACATAACATAACAATTTATTTCTTACCTGCCTCTCCGTCTGGATCGAGGCGGGGAACAACAACATGATAAAATACATAAAACTGATTAAAACATGACACATATTATTAAAACTGCATAAAAATCTTAAAACATCCTAAAAACATCCTTAAAACATTCTAAAATTCCACTGGATATGCCTGCCGGAAGAGAACAGTCTTTATGGCTTTCTTAAATTCTAAAAGACTGTTAAGTTGACGAGTCTCCTCTGGCAGGTCATTCCACAGTCTGGGAGCGGCAGAAGAGAAGGTCCTCTGGGTAACGGTTGTCAGCCTAGTCTTGGCTGACTGTAGTAAATTCTTACCAGAGGACCTGAGCGTGCGGGGCGGATTGTACGGGAGAAGGCGATCCCGCAGGTAACCTGGACCCAAACCATGTAGGGCTTTAAAGGTAATAACCAACACTTTATACTTCGCCCGGAAACTAATTGGCAGCCAGTGGAGCGATTTTAAAGCTGGCGTAATATGGTCACCCCTAGATGTACCGGTGACCAACTTGGCTGCCATATTTTGAACTAGTTGAAGTTTCCGGACTAGGCATAGAGGTAGCCCTATGTACAGTACATTGCAGAAGTCGAGCTTCGAAGTTACCAGCGCGTGCACCACCATCTTTAGGTCTTCCAACTCTAGGAAGGGGCGCAGCTGGCGTATCAGCCGAAGCTGATAGTAGGCACTCCTAGCCGTCACATCTATCTGGGCTGTCATTTGGAGCGACGGATCCAGAAGCACCCCCAAGCTGCGAACACAGTCTTTCAGGGGGAGTGTAACCCCATCCAGAACTGGTTGACACACCTCCAAACCCAGGTTGCGGCCTTTGACAGCAAGCACCTCCGTCTTGTCTGGATTCAGCTTCAGTTTGTTTTTCCTCATCCAGCCCATTACCGCCTCCAAGCATTCATTCAGAGGAGACACACTATCCTTAGCTGGCGCTGTTATTGAAGGCATAGAGAAATATATTTGGGTGTCATCAGCATACTGATAGCACCCCGCCCCATGCCTCCGGATGATCTCTCCCAACGGTTTCATATAAATGTTAAACAGCATTGGGGAAAGGATGGCACCTTGCGGTACGCCACACAGCAGCCCCTTCTTTGCAGAGCAGCTATCCCCAAGCATCACCTTCTGGAACCTGCCCGAGAGGTAGGACCGGAACCACTGAAGCACAGTGCCCCCGATTCCCAATCCCCTCAGGCGTTCCAGAAGGATACCATGGTCGATGGTATCGAAAGCCGCTGAGAGGTCCAGAAGTACCAACAGGGACACACTCACCCTGTCAATACTAAGGCGTAGATCATCCACTAAGGCGACCATAGCAATCTCAACTCCGTATCCTGCCCTGAAGCCAGTTTGAAATGGGTCTAGAAAATCAGTGTCATCCAAGACTACTTGGAGTTGAAAGGCAACCGCCCTCTCGATCACCTTGCCCAAGAATGGAAGGTTTGATACCGGTCTGTAGTTATTAAAGTCCAGGGGATCCAGGGAGGGCTTCTTTAGAAGCGGCCGTACCACCGCTTCTTTTAAACATAATGGGAAAGTCCCCCCCTGAGAGATGCATTAATAATATATTGTAATTGCGATCTAACCGCATCTCCTCCCTGGACGACCAGCCATGAAGGACAGGGATCGAGAGGGCAAGTCGTCGTCCTCACTCGTCCAAGCAGCTTGTCCACGTCCTCGGTACTCACCAACTGAAACTGATCCAGTGTAATTCTACTCGTGGAGTCGCCGGACACCCCATCGTCAGCCTCTGCTATAACGATGGCATCTAAGTCGGCTCTTATCCGAGAGATTTTATCTGTGAAATGATCGTTAAAGGCATCACAGCGAACCGCCGAAGGCTCTAAAATCGGATTCAGGGGGGAAGGTGCCCGAGTTAGACCCCTCACCACCCTGAACAGTTCCGCTGGACGCGAATTCGCAGACGCAATGCGCGCAGAGAAGAAAGCTTTCTTCGCTGCACGTATTGCCACCCCATAGGAACGAAGATGTTCTCTATGCCATGTCTTGTCGGATAGAAGTCGAGTTTTCCACCATCGGCGCTCCAGTCGTCGTCCTTTCCACTTCAACTCCCTGAAGTCTTCCGTATACCAGGGCGCCCTGTTAGAAGCGGGCCGGAGAGGACGTTTGGGGGCGATCATGTCGATAGCCCTAGTTAGGTCTCGATTCCATCTATCGACCAGAGCTTCTACAGGATCGTCGACGATACCAGCCATAAAACCCTCCAAGGCTTTCTGAAATCCAGAAGGATCCATCAGCCTTCGAGGGCGGACCATCTTAATAGGTCCACCACCCCTGCAGGGGCGGGTAGTAGCCGTGATACTAACCTAACCAGAAAATGGTCTGTCCATGACAACACGGTAAAGATAGCAAAATAGCGCATTCAAAAGAGGGGCGAGCAACTTTTGGCCCTCCAGATGTCTTGACCTACAACTTCCATTTCCTCTCATCATTGCCTATGCTGACTGGGTCTGTTGGGAGTTGTAGGCCAGAACATCTGGAGGGTCATAAGTTGCCCATCCTGGATTGAAGCCCTGGCAGATCTAGTTGCAGCAGCACCCAGCATATCAGGCAGCTGTCAAGGCCCAGTGCTCAGGGAGGGCCTACCATCAGATACTCCTGTTTGTGACTGAGCCAAGTAAGAGGGCTGGTGACTGCAGGAGCAATGTGCCAGGCAAGGCATCAGTCCTAGTGGGGCCCTGCTGTGGTGCATGGGCCCTGGGAAATGCCCCAGTATGCCAGCTGCTGGTGCCAGGCCTACTATAAATCTGTAATAGTGCTTTAGCTGCCATTACTAAACTGACTGATGCTCCCACTGTATTTTATCACCACAAAAATGGCCCCTAATCAGGTGTGACAGGGATTATTTTTAAAAAAGTGGAATGCAAAGTCATAATGATGACACATGTGGATGTTCATTTAAAAAGTGAATGGACAAAAGGTGGCAACTCCAAATAAACGGGCTAGTGTGGAAGTGCACCTAATGACACAGAGGACCAGGAGAAGCACAAGAGCCTTCGACAGCCATTTTGACTGAACTCTTTTGATCACAAGCTCTGCCCACAATTAGCATTAATACGAATGGGCAGTGGAGGTTACACGACCAAAATGCGATTGAACATCGGAAAAACATTAAAAGTCGTGTTTAATCGACACCTTGGAAACGCATGTCAACGGAGGCTATGGCGCATACACGTCTGATCTGCGCCCCGCTCGTGTGTACAAAATGACATCAGAACGAAATAAAGGCGACCCCAATAAGAAGAGGTACCCCTAGAGAGGCGCAGAGCATGCAGACGTGCCTAGGAACTGAGGGATGGTGGGGAAACAGCATTCTAAAAAGTATGTGGGCCAAAGAAAGAGGGGGGGAGGAAGGCAGGGATGGAAGAAAAATTGGTCAAAGGAATGAAGGGGGAGAAGCAAAGGCTAGAGAAAGCAAGCAAGCTGGAAGAGATAATGGACAGAGAGAAGAGCACATAGTTAGGAACTGCAGAATTGAAGAGAAATATCTGAAACAATAAGCTGAATCTTTGACCGCAGACCTCTCGTAAAGTAAAATATATAGTCATATACAAAATGTAATCCTCATGTCAAAAGCATATAAAATATTCATGGACATTAACACTATCTCTATGAGTGCGATCATGTTGCATTGTGAAATAGACACAGCTAATACTCCGTGGTCAGACACCACCAGCTTGGTTTCATTCACGAAAGCTGCCTGTGTTCATTGCACAGGAAACTGTTCATGATTTTTTTTTGCTGGAGACTAGCTTGCAATTTTGCAAGATGAAGCGGGAGTCAGAATGTCTGACCTGCACATTGTTTGGAAACCATCCCTTTTTGAGAGCTGCTCAAGTACGTGATAGCTATACAAGTCCAGACATTTTTCAATGACGCTGATTAGCTGGATTTATTTTAAGCTCTCTTTAGGCTTGGGTTCAGCGCTGAAACTGCCTTTGTTGCCATGCACTGGAAGGAGAACAAGGGGAGTGCAATCCTACTAATTCTTGCGGATCTCTCAGTATCTTTCAATACCATTGACCATGGTATCCTTCTGGACCATCTGTCTGGAATAGGAACTGGAGGAAGTTTACCCTAGCAGTTCCATTCTTACCTGGCAACTTGGGCCTCATCTTCACAAGCACAGGAGTACATTGCTGTTATTCACTACAGTATGCTGAAATTGGTGTTGCTCCCCCTGCCACAACAGTATGAGAGCACCCACCGGCACAAATAAAGCCAACTCCAAAAAGTATCACACTAGCGAATTAACACATTCCATTTGCAAATATGGAGCTGCACAATTCCGGAGCTAATACCACATCACAGAAGTGAATTAACACAGTCGCTCTGCAGTTCTGGAGCTATGCAGCTCTGAAGCTAACAACACATTAGAGAAGCGAATTAACAAAGTACTGGGGTTAATTAACATAGGAAGCGCATAGAATGGGGGAAGGACCAGCCCACGTCACAGTCAGGTCACAGGCACACCCAGGATTTAATGCAAAGACATGGGAGCACATTGCAGATCAAATGCCTGGGAGCTTCTTTCACTAAAAAGAATAGAGTAAAAAGACTCTCCCATACTGCGGCTTTTCCAGGTGGAAGCGGCTGGTTGGGAGTGTGCTGGCCACGACATCATGTGCCACAAAGGACCTCACAATGAAAGGAAAATTCTCGTGAAGGCAGCCCCTTGTTCTTCATCTTAGCATTTTTTTCTATTTTATTCCCTATCCTATTTTAATATCTACATGGAATTACTGACACGGTTATGGGACTTTGGGAGAAGGGGCAGAATCCAGTGGGGCTCTTATGCCCCTGCCAGTTCTTTACCACCCTGCCGATTCCCTTCTGCAAGTAGTGGGCCCCTTCAATTCTGTTGTACAAGCATTGCTTATGCAAGGAAGATTTAACACTTCCTAGGGGGAGCCCTGAAACAAGCGGAAACACGTGTTTCTGGAAGGAGGACGGTAGGCAGAGCTCTCTTATGCAAGCTCTGCAGACCTGCCTCCTCCTAGAATGAGCATTTGCACTCATTTTGGATTGCTCCAAAATCACCATATCGCCGTTGCGCAAGCGGTGGAGGCCACTTGTGCAACAAAATTGGCAGAGCTTAAGAAAATTGGTGGGTGTGGGAGCACCCCATTAGATTCTGCCCAAAGTGACCTATATATGCTGATAACACCCTGCTCTAATTTTCCTGTTCATTGGTGTCAAGGTTGTGCAGTGATGGACAGGTTAGCTCTCATCCTGGATGAGAGCTAACAAAGGGAAGTCAATCCTGACAAGATAACATCTGAAAGTTCCGTTAGTTGGTAGCTCATGAAAAGATAATAATAATAATAATAATAATAATAATATATTTATTTATTTATTTATTACCCGCCTCTCCCTCTGGATCGGGTTTAACTTGTTCTGGGCAAAGAAGTGCTCCCCATAAGGAACAGATTCACAGCTTGGGGATACTGTTAGATTTAGCCCTTATTTTAGCATCCGTGGCAAAAAGCTCCTTCCGTCAGTTGAGTGGTGTTCCAGCTGCAGCCCCTACTAGATAGAGATAGCCTGGCCACTCCTAGTAATGCAATGTTTTCATCCAGATTAGATTTCTGTAATGTGTTGCACATGGAACTAGTTGGATCAAAATAAAGTAGCTAGATTGCTGAATAGCACTGGCTGATAAAAACATATCTTGCCAGGCTTAAAAATGCTTCACTGGCTTAGCATGCATTTCTAGACAGAATTCAAAGTTCTGGTCTTAATCTAGGGCTTGTCTATGCCCTGTTTAGCCCGTTGTGGCTGTGCATTGTTTATATGACATGGCCGTCAACTCGTAGCCACATCAGGCTTCTCCCCCTGAAACTGCACTTTTTCACTGTGTTGATTTACCGTGATTTTTAAATTGCTCTGAGGTCACCACGTTCTTTCCTCCATCTGTCGGTGGTGGCCTTGGTTCGGGTTGAGCCGGTGGGCATTCCTAAGGGCAGATCGAAGCCCAGGGCATTTCCTGGTAAGAGCAGGAAGAGAAGGCAGAAGGCGGGGGCACTCTCAACAAGCAGAATGGTTGCCAACGCTGCGACTTCTCTAGCCAGATGGCCTGTTGTCCGTCCTGCCATCAGGATTTATCATTCCCACCCCACAGCTGTGATGTTGCGGGGTTTGTGGGAACCAAGCAGCAAAGTGGCGTCATAAAGACACCCACCATAGAAAGCCTTATCTGGCTTAGGTATCTAAAGTAGGGGTGGGTGGACTTCAAGCTTATGGGATCTACTTTGTTTTTTCCTAGAGCCCCAATTTCCACCAGCTGGAATAGTGGCTCTGAAAGATGGGTGGACATACTCTTAGAGCAGGGCACACCTGAATGCATCTCAGTCTAGCACTTTGCTTTCAATACCAATACTGAGCTTTCACACAAAAATCCATGATGAATGGGGAGAGGTGGGGTGTAGGGGAATCCCCCAAGATCAGGCAAAGAGATTCTACATGAACAGAGACCTTTCTCTCACGGAAGGTTGATACAACCCTTACATTGTTGCTTATTTCCCTGTGATACAGTTTTTACTTCCATAGTTTTATTTTTGTAATAGGTGTGTTTGATTTTTATTGTTGTTGGTTTTGTTGAATTAATGTTCAGTTGTACAGTAGATAAGAATACCTTAAATATAATTACCAATCAGTTGCTTTAAGAACCTTGAGTTGAAATGAGAGTGAGCCTATCTACACACGCAGGATAAAACACTTTGAAAACGTTTTGAAAACTGTATATGGAGTGTGTCCTGGGCCCCAACAGTTCTCAAAACTGTTATAAACCGTTTTAAACCGTTTTAAAGCTGTAGTGTAGATAGGCTCAGTATTAAAGCAGAATCCCTTGAGATGTTCAGTAATAAGCAGCCTGAATATGAAACTGTAAAACTCCTTCCCTGTTAAGTTGATGGAAAAGGCTAAAGGCCAGTAAAGAGTACTTTTTCTTCCCCTGGGATAGCTTCCTTTAGGTTTTTAAAGCACACCCTCTGGATGTGATGGTTTTCCTCTGCTTCCTCTTTTGATCTGAGTACTTCCAGGCCTGGAAAAAGGGGTACAAGTAACAATCAGTTTAAGGCTAAAATCCTACACATGTCTACTCAGAAGTAAGCTCAATTGAGATCAGTGGGACTTATTCCCATGTAGGTGTGTATATTTATTTATTTATTGCATTTTTATACCACCCTATAGCTGAAGCTCTCTGGGTGGTTCACAAAATTAAAACCATGAAATCATTTTAAGAAATATAAAACAACCAACAATCTAAAAACACAAAATAACATACAATATAGAAAACACAACCAGTATAGGATTTCAGTATGAGTCTGAATTCATATAAAGAGAGGTAAACAGTGTTGGATACTTTTGTAAGGGTTAATCAGGAGAGGGCCTGTGGGTTACGCCTCTGTAGTTCATTCACACCTTTCATAAACCTTTCTATGTACAAGAAAACATTCCCCACTTTTGTGCATGAGGATCATGCCTGCAGGAGACTATCTCAGAGTTCTCCATTTGCTTTGCTTTCTAGAGACTTGGGGGGGGGGGGCAGTTCTTGAGTTATGGATTTTTAATCATTTATTTATTTTGTACATTTTAAAATGGCCCAGTAACCATAGTTTTCTAGGTGATATAAAAAAAAATAGGTTAAAATATTAAAATAAAGATGCCTATAAAACATAAATATAACACAGCAAAAGATAAAACCAAACTAAAGTTAATAGCAGAAAGTAAAACAGTTCAAAGATCTAAAAGCCTTGTCTGGAAAAAGAAAAGTATCTTCACCTGGCACTGAAAAGACCGTATAATAAGTTAGAGGTGGGTCTCTTTAAGAAAGGCTGTTGCACTCATGTCCTGCTTGTGGGTTCCTGGTCAACAGTTAGTCGGGCACTGTGTGAACAGAATGCTGGACTAGATGGACCCTCGGTCAGATCCAGCATGGCTGTTCTTACCTTATGTTTATGTTCTTCACTTTTCAGACATAAAATCCCTGCCCACATCTATCTCCTCATGGTTGCTTCACTCTGATGCATGGCAGGGCTGACCCTTGAACTAGAGGCATTCACTACTTCAGGAGTGGGCAGAAGGTAGATCAGGATTTACTGCTGGAGCGATTTGAAGTAACTCAGCAAGAATGCCCAATTCTCAATTGTTTAGCAAACAACAACACGATCCCACACACCTCCAAATAATACTGCTGAAATGAAGAAAGCAGGTGTGAGAAAGTAGGTAGTGGTGAGTGGATAGGTGGGTGGAGACCTGGACCAGACATAGATTTTTGAATGGAAGGACTGTGAACTCTAATCAGCCCTGGGAGTCAAAACAAATTCCTGGGCTCAGAATTCTTCAATTCTATGTTTATGTCTTTTGCACTGGGCCCTGCCTGGTGGATCTTTTGCTAGCAAAAAGTAAAGTTCTAGTAAAAAAGCAAAGTATATCCTGCAAGCCTAAAGTATATAGGGGACGACTGCTCTCTTTTCACTTGGGAGGCTGGAAGACATTTTCCCCTTGACTTTGGGAAAACATCTGCCCACATAGCAAAGAAAGCGTCCTCCTCCTGAGCAAGCTGTGCAAACCCTTGTCCTTCCTAACCAGGTCAGAGGGCTGCTTTCCTGTTTGTCCGTCTTTTTGAAGTAGAGAAGCATCGTGGGACATTCTTGACTTCAAACAACACACAGATGCAGCTTTATCCACGCTAGCTTTATCTGTCATTCGAGCTTCTTGCGGCCAGCTTGGAAGGTGCAGCTTCGGCTGCCATGTGTTTGACTGGGAGCTTTTTCATTCCCAAGGTAAATGCGAACGAGGCCTAATAACAACAACTAGAAAGAGGGCCGCAGCTTCCTGCTTTGGCTTGCCGGAACTTTGGAGATAATCAGTCGCAGGATCACAGGCCTCTCCATGATAGGAAGGAGCCGTGTGTCACTCCCAGGCCCTTGTCGGACTGACACCGGCCTGTCAGGCCGCTTTGTTCAGTAGCATCCTGCTTGCATTCCTGTCCTGCCTCCCAGAGTTCTCATTTCAGAGGAAGCAATTCCCCCCTCCCTGCGCTTAATAGGCCCTTTCCTGCCCCTGATGGCACCCTCAGGCAGCAGCAGCAACTTCCTAAATCACTTTGAATTGATTTCAAGCGCTGGCACGGAGGGTGGGCTTTAGGGGCCCATAATCCCGCTGAGCAGGAAGGCTTTAATAGGAAAATGTTGTTTGGCTGCAAGTTAGAAGGTCAAATAAACCCAATCCGGAGACAAACATACTATTTCATCTGCTAAACAAACGACTTTCCATTTTTCACTACCACCACCTCCCTGCAACATTTTCTTTTAGGTCTGGGGTTTTATGGTGATGAGGGATTTGGTGTGTATAGGGCGATGGCAGGAGGGGGGTGCTCCTCTATTGCCCACCATCTCCAGTACATCAGTTTTAATGCTGTGGTATGTCTGTATTTTAGGGTCTCATTTATGCTAAGAATCAAAGGAGAGAGAGGCAGCTTCCAGCACTTAACTAGAGATAGCGGGCAGCAGCGGGTGAACGGGAGATTTCAAAGTCCCTAAAATGGGGGCGCTTTGTTGCTTGCCATAGTAGTGAAATCATTAGCGCCAGCCTATGTCCTTGACGCTCCCATCGCCGCACCATGTGGAGATGCTAATATAGAGGGAGGTCAGCATTTCAGTTCAGTGGGCTGAATGCTGGGGAGGACCATGATCCCCCCGCCCCAAGTCCACAAGGGACACATTTACTAGAGGGTGATGTTGTCTGGATAAAAAGTAACCAGGTTTCATTCTTTCTGTAAAAACCATGTCGTTTAGAAAGGCCCAGAGACATTGTTTGTTTTAAATTTAGGCTGCCTCTACAAGAGGCATTTAAAGCTCTTTCAAGGCTCATTAAAAAATTTACCTCTACAAGAACGGAGCGCAAATCGGGCGTAGAGGCGCGTTTTCTCTCTGATTATGCGCATTATTGAATGCGCGTTAAATAGCGAGTTTTATTTTGCTCCGGCTGTTAAAGCGCATTTTGACTATGTGAACAAGCGATTCTTCGCATGTCAACAGTTTAAATCGCGTTTCAGTCATCCAGTAATGTGCTTCGCCGCCTCTCGTACAGAGGTATTAGGCGTAAATGCGCTTCTGCGAATAAGCGCATAATCGCCTAACCAGGCGTAAAGGCGAATTCTTGTAGATGAGGCCCCTGTGTTTCCTTGTTATATTGTGTGAGTGTGTATTTGGATTTTATTTGCATCATTATTTTTGCTTTGTTGCTATGAGAATTATTGTTATAAGCGGACTAATACATTGAAGAGATAGATGACGGATAGATGAATGCATAGCGCAGGATGTTATTTGCCCATTGATGAAATCTATCACTGAACCTAGATGAGGCTTTGGTTGTGCTATCTCCCGTATTCATTCAAAGTTTTGCAGGGGGTCCGGATGATGATGTCTTCCACTTGTAACCCATCGCTTGTTTCATCTTTTTTTCTTTTACCACATAAAATCTGTTAAGGAGAGAAATACAGAATAGCTGCACAATACCTTTGGGTTATTCACACCAGGAGACCTCCATCTGGCAGCAACCTAGAAACTGACGTGTTCTACCATTCTGGTGATGTTCTTTGTATATGGGTAACACAAACATATGGCAACTATTATTTCCAGATTAACATTCTTTTTAAACTAGTGGCAACACTTAAATGTTTTTTTATTCAATAGTTCATTAGAAATTGTTATATTTATATGAAAGAAAAAATACTTAATGAACAGGACAGGGGTGGGGGGAGTAATATTTTGTGATTTCTCATAAACTGGCAACATAGTTTTTGTTCTAGAAAGAACTGAAATTCCATCATTGGAGAGTACGAAACATAAAATTGTTGTCTTATAAACTTCTCTCCAGGGAATCTTTGTTTAAATTTAGTGAATTAATTTGATACCATGACATCCTTGTTTATTATTATTGTTGTTGTTGTTGTTGTTGTTTACCTTCCTCATAATCCTATGAATCTGCCTGGCCTGCAAGTAGGAAACTGACTTGACATTTTCAGTTACCACTGGGAGTGGAAATAGGATCTATTTTCTTTTTTTTAAGTCCATAGCATAATACCAAACCTCCAACCCTTGTAATAAGCTGTACAGGCTTCTCACAGTCTGACTCAATTGTTTTCTGTGTGTTTTCTGAGAATTGAAGAAATAGGACACCGGGGTCATGGCTCCTGATTGAAGGAGGGAATTATTTTTTTTCTGATATATAGATTCCATTTTCCAACCCTATTGTTCTAGGCCTAAACTCTTCAACCACTACAGCTTCAGATCTGAAATGTATATCTTTCTCTACTTTTCTGGTGGTGTGGTACACTCCCCTGAACTTTGAATAGTATTAAAAGTTTGGGCGTTATACCAGTTGGCAAGATCTTTCCCTGACCATTGGTCGAGCTGCTGTGATGTCACAGAAACATGGAAGAGAGCTGGAGAGGCATGGCTATGAGTAAGGGAAGACTGAAAGGAAGCAGCATATTCCTGAATATCACAGATGCAAGAACAGGTGCAAGTGAAGGGGGTTGACAAGGGGGCCTTAGAGAAGGGAGACAGTGGAAGATTGGGAGAAATTAGAAGAGATTGGGACGATGGAGTGGAGGAAGAGAGACAGGGTGCAGAGGTAAGTAGAGGTTGGATGAAAAAGGCTGATGGACATAGAAAAAAGTGTTGAGAGGAGAGTGCAAAGTTTATGTGAGCAAATTGGGGAGATTGCGGTAGGGATGTTGGGCTGGTGGAGGTAGTACTAAGGAAATATTGCAGGCCACAGGAAATATCTGGTGTGTGAATGGAAAAATCAATTCAAGCACTGACCCAGACCTCTGTCTCCTCCAAGGTTTCTGCATGCGGTCTTTATGTCTGTTTAATTTTCTTTCCTCTTGACAGCTGTGACTGTATACCTTCTATCCCTTCCGAAGTCTGATTGCAGCCTGGAATGCTTGCAAAAGAAAAAAAGAGGACTCTTGCTTCCTGCTTCAGGGAGGCTGTAGGCTGTGAACGTAGGTGAAGAGAAATGGGAGAGTGCTTTGCTGCTTTGGGGCTGTGGGTTATGTATGACAGAAAGCAGAGATGATAGAACTGGATGGGGAACTCTCCACTGCCCCCATTTCCTTGAGAACTGTAGAGGCTGGCGTCTCTAGGGAAGCTGTAGCTAGCCTCTCTCAGGATTGCTTTGGATGTTATGATTGTCACATGGGCTGTTTGAAACTCTCCATCGGTGTAGTGTAGGGAATAGAGTGTTGGACTGGGGCTCGGGAGATCCGGGTTCTACTCCCCACTTGGCCATGAAGTTCACTGGTTGACCATGGGCCAATCACTGACTTGCAGCCTAGTGAACTTCGCAGGGTTGTTGTGAGGAAAGAAGGAGAGGCGGAGGATCCTGAAAGCTGCCTTGGAGTCCTTGCAGGAGGGAAAAAAGTGGGATATAAATGTTATAATCAATAAATAAAAATAAGGGCTGCCACATGGAATAGCAGCTGTGCTGGCATTGCCTCCAGGTGGTGATTGCAACATGTAGACTGCCAGCCCTTGGACAATATTTTTCTTGGACCAGGATAAACTCTTACGTTGACAGGTTGTCACTGTTAGTGACCAGTTGGACAGCCACCCCCAAAATATCTTCTCTAGGAGCTCAAAGCACATTTTCTCTTTATCTGCTTGTCCATTATTCAGTGTAGATTGCCTGGCAAACCCCACATCTGCCAGAGAAGTTTGCAGAATTATTTGTTGACGAGGGGAGCTGCACTAAACAAAAGCTGCAAACCCTTTGATATGACTGAAACATCAACATGAAATTTTCATCATAGTGAATGATTGATGCTGCGATTAGTGAGGTAGAACTGGCATCATACTCCATCATGGCAAAATGTGCACATAATGGAATTAGTTCATATTGTACTTGCACAGCCATTCGTTGCATACACACTGCACTGATCAGGGCTATTCAGACGAACACCTCATATGCTGAAGGGTGGGGGGAGTGGGATGGCAAACTGTGCCCCTCCGACATGGATGCAGCCTCAGGGAGCCACACCTTCAGTGACTGAGTAAAAAGGGGCCTACTTATATGTAAGCATATAGGGGAGCCCTCCTGGGAACTCTGCTGAGAGAAGCTCTACCGCAGGGCTTATGTGTTATGAAAAGGTCAGGGATTTACCCTGACATTTTCAATGGAAGTGATGTCAACATGGCACTTCTGACGTGTAATGTCACTCCACAGCCAGTATGGGGCGGAACCTGGTGGAAGGCGACCAGCGATTGTTCACCTTCCACCAGGAAGAGGGCGGGGGCATCTATGGGACCCAAATGGCCGTCCAGAAATCCCCGCTTCCTCCTTGGCGTTTGGATTTCTCCAGGAGAGGGAAAGCGTGGGGTTGAGGAGCGAGGCGGCACCAATCCGATGCCGTGAAGTTAGCCCCCTGCTTCCCCACTTACACACTTATTTTATCATGCTAGGCATTCACCCGAGCAGCCCTATAGCAGGGGTCCCTAACCTTTTTGGCTTGGTGGGCATATTTGGAAGTTTCAGAGAGTGTCATGGGGAAATCATCCAAAATGGTTGCCATGGTGAACGTGGCCAGTCACAAACCACTTGTTTTGCAGAAGTCAAACCGGTGAGATTAAAATAAAAGTACCCAAGAACCTAAGCGCAAGGCAGAGGTGGTGTCTGAGCGCAAAAATACAAAACCATTATTTTCGAACCCAAATAGAGATGGCAGTAGAGGGGAGCACTTCCTTTTGCAGCATCCCAATTAAAATCATAATTAGAAATATTAAAATAAAAAAGGAGGGGTAGGGAACCTGGCAGGTGCCAAGGGATGCATCTGTGAGAACATTTGGTGCCCACAAGCACTATATGGGAACCCCATTTCTATAGTGATTTGTATTAGATTTGCCTACTATTTTTTGGAAGGGTTCCCTTTTAACAGCTGTATAAGAGCTTCTCTACACATAGAAAAAATCCCACAGCTTTACCGGGCTTTCGTCCTGCGTAGTCTTCCCACCATGTCAAAGTGGTCCTTTACACATGGCCACATGATG
This sequence comes from Anniella stebbinsi, assembly GCA_029215795.1. Lineage (NCBI taxonomy): Eukaryota > Metazoa > Chordata > Lepidosauria > Squamata > Anniellidae > Anniella > Anniella stebbinsi. Next base: position 83,796,983 of record JARDYH010000005.1, on the reverse strand, counting down.
TTAAATTGAAAACTTCCCTTCTGGAAAAGGCTCCATTGAATTTAATGAGACAGTGCCATCTAGTGGTGGAATTATAACACGACACCGGGTTTACACACTGGAAAATCCTGCGATTTCCCAGATAATATCACTGTATCTCTGTGTTTTTTTTAAAGCGAGATTTCCAAGGGATAGTGTGGGAGATGTTCTGGATGTTGACGACGTCATGTAATGGACCCATAAACTTCCGTGAGTGGCCAATAACGAGCATGCAATAAATCGCTCTTTTAGAGAAGCAGAAATTCAGCTCCTAAAATTTTCCTCCATCACTGCATCCCCATGCCAGAGCAAAATTCAGATGCTGATTTTCAGCTTGCCATGTAGCTGTTAAAGACATAACCGTACCAAAAGAGTGCCAGTGTAGTGTAGTGGCTAAAGTGTTGAACTAGGAGTTGGGAGATCTGGGTTCTACTCCTCATTTGGCCATGGAAGCCCACTGGGTGAATTTGGGCCAGTCACAGAGTCTTAGCCCAACCTACCTCACAGAGTTGTTGTTGTGAGAATAAAATGGAAAGGAGGAGGATTACGCACGCCACCTTGGGTTCCTTGGAGGAAAAAAGGCAAGATGTAAATGCAATAAAACAAACAAATAAATAAATAAAGTTGTTAACCCAGGACATTCATTGGCACTATTTGAAGAACTTTGTACATGTCGCTAGCAATCAGGCTTTTGGATGAAGCAATATTCAGGTACAGAGTTTCTTCCTTTTGCCTTAGAGCATCCATCCTCAACCTGGTGCCCTCCAGATGTTTTGGACTACAACTCCCAGCATTCCTGGCCATGCTGGCTGGGGCTGATGGCAGTTGAAGTCCAAAACATCTGGTGAGCACCTAGTTGGGGAAGGCTGCCATAGAGCTTTTCAAAGGGAAAACACATTATTTGTGACTGCTTTGAAACGGCAGGTCTAACTGGTAGCTCCTCATCTCAAGGGTAGAGACTTACATGACCTGTAAATTGTCTAAACATATACCTCGGAGATCACAGAAATGACTACAGCAGAAACTGATACCTGACATTAGAACAGATGGCTCCTCTGTGGAGAAAAAAGCAGCTCAAGTTAATGTGCAAACCAGCTCTTAAGTCTAGACTTTTGAAATGAAATGAATTGCAACACTGGACACCCCCAGCCCACAAAATTCACTAGCAACTGGTTATTTCACACGGCCCTAAATAGGAGGCTACAGTAATGTGGTGTCTTGAAAACACAAAATGCTGGCTGTGTATAGAGTCACATCACAATTGATTTAGCTTTCATAAAGTACGGCTGTAAAAATCTGTGTTTGTTTAACTAGAATTCAACCCAGCAATCATCAGATTGGTTCTACCAAGATAATGATGGTAGCTGCTTAACTAAGTAGTACTCAAAGTTGCTTGTGGTCTTGTGGATCCAATCTCAGGTCTGGCGTCAGGAGTTGGTATCACTGGGCATCTGTCAGGGTCCACATCTCTGCACGGGACCACTACCAACATCTGGAGTCTTTTGGACCTGCTGCTCTGTCTGCTTGCTGTTCCTTGGCCCTCTCCGGCATGCAAGAGTGACAAACAGAGCAGCACCCTCTACTTTCCTTGAGGACTCTCTCTGGGTGGTTGTGCATATTTGGCTTAGAGGGAGAGAGCAACCGAATGGGCAGCAGTGGCAGTAGTGAGAAGGAAGTAGGCCTCCTCAGGGCATCTTGCCCTAGCCCCAGGTCAATCTTGTTAATAATGCAGATACAAACTGAATATTCCAGCATGCTCTAATGGTAGATATAGAATAGATAGATAGATAGATAGATATAGATATATTGTTTTTGAGCAAGGTTAATACTGTGCCAGAATGTGAAGGGAACTATGGCGAAAAAAGCCCAGCATGCAACAGGTAGAGCAGTAGTTACCTCAGAAGAGCCAATACTAGAGAAAATGCCACCACCAAAATATGACCTATAGTATATAGACCTTTATTCATTCTGTGGCATTTTATAGGCTCATGAGGTCTATGGGGTACTTGAGTGGAAAGCACAGGGCCCCATTTCAAACTCTGCCTTTAAATTAATTCCTAAGGCTTAGCTTGACAAAAGAAGCACATGGACACCATTATTTTAACTGCCTAAGACTTCTTGTTTAGGCTGAACAAATCTCTGGACATAACTGAGTATTTCTTTCCATTCTCCAGCACATAGACATCTTGTGTGTGCGTCCAACCGCAGATGGTTGATAGGTATGAAATTCCACCTTTCTCCTCTAAAGGGAATGCAAATTCATTTGCCGGTCTGTGAACATAGGCCCTAATAACTCTTTGCTTCTGCATTCCTTTTCTACAGATTGTTTCTTCATCATTATTCAGTTATCTGCTTGTTCTGAGCTTTAGAGCTGCAATTTATACCTCCAGCCAGCTTTTCTTCTTTACTGCACAAAGGGGCCCTCTTTACCCTGGGGCTGTGGGAGGATGTGCTAATGGTTAACCTCTCTGTTTGGGAGAGTATTTACATTCCAAACATCCTGTGTTGCTCCTGCCCTACTCAAATGTTTCTCAGGTGCTTGCAGATCTTTTGCTCCCCAACATCCTTCTCCCAGATAGAAAAATGGTAATCTCCCTCTCCCTCAATCCCAAATGCATAAGAACTATTGCCCCTGCACTCAACTTCCACTTTTTGTAGTAAAATATGTTTAGTTTTTTGATAATGTATTAAGTCTTTTTCCTTTCCTTTCCAAAAGGAAGGTTGTGTCTTGTATGGCCACAATCCAACGTATAGTTAAGCAGGCTTAAACCCACTGAAATCAATAGGCTTAGGCATGCTTAACTTAGTGTTGGATTGTGGTCTATAGCTTTCGCAGGCAGTGCTGTTCTCTCCTGTTCATCCATCTGGAGCAATTACTGGGGATTATTTTTCAGGCAGGAGTGTTGACATTTTTCCCCAGTTGGGTGTCAAGTATACACGTGAGGTTAGCAATAGCTGAGCTTCAGATGTCTAATGAAAGGAATGCCCTGAGGTTAATGAGGTGCTGGGAAACAGCAGAACTAAATCCGATATTACCGTTTTCCAGCTTTCGAGTTTAATTAGAAATCCCAATCACCTGTTCACATGGAAGACATTTCTGTTTGCACCCAATTGGCAACGCAGACCTTGTAAGTGCGGGTGTTGTGTGAGAGCGTTGATGGTGGAAAAACCTCATAATATATATTGCTTAATTTTAGATAATCATTTAACTTCCCACCCCACCTTCCTTCCTTCTGCTTTGCCCCAGATTTGTTCAGGCGTATAACACAATATCACCCTTTCCCAAAGACATAGTTTTAACTTTCCAAGTCTAACATGGAATACCTAGGAAATCTGAGGCATTTCCAGTTTTCTGCCTCCTTTGCTTTTTCCCTGATGCAATGACAGAGTTCCCACACTTTTTTCTGTCTCTGTGCATGTATGTGTTGGAACGAGGCTTTGCAAAATTGGCTGCCACTGTGTTCTCACACTTCTTTTAATCCCAGGCTTTCCAGCCGTTATCCATCAAAATGAAGCAGTTCCAGGACCATGGTAGTGGATATGGGCTGTGCCCAGGTGAATGAATTTTGGGGTAAAATACGGAGTAACAGTGGCCTTCCAGAAATTCTCAGTCTGAGGGCCAAATAAACCATGACATCATTCATGCGATGAGCAACTGGGTATTGATTTATTGAAGGTTTTTATATATTGCTTTATAAACTGACTTCACAAAGCAGTTTACATGAAATCATTCAAACAATAAAATCAATAAAATTGTGCAATAAAAAAAAAAGACAAATTTGTCTTGGAGAAGCTGATTCTGTTTCTTCTCCTCTCAGGGCAAGATTGGAGTCTGCATGCCAGTGGCGCCACCCTCCACTGAGTCTTGGGTACTGGGGCAGTGTCCATAAGGAGCCTCAGCAGGATACCATCTCTGTGGCTGATTTAGCTTGCAATGGGGCAGAGAGAGGTTGTATCCCCTACACAAGCCCTAGGCATGACATGCGCCGGAGGAGTGAAAAAGGCTACGCCGCATCAAACTGGAAGCCTTTTGCCTCATTTTAATGGGAGAGGTGGTTAACTCCACCTCTGCTGAAAGTCCGACCCCATCCCTGGAAGTCCCACTTCTGGAGTCCTGCCCCAGAAAGAGGGATCACTGGATGGGGATCATGTGACTCCTAGATGAAGTCATCATACCTCCATGGACCAATAGGATGGGGGTGGAGACCCCTGCTATACATGTGTGGAAATGGAAGCAACACAGTACGGGCCATTTCCAACCCCATGCCCAGAAGCCCTACACTGGAGGAAGGGATCATGTGCTGAGGTCATGTGACCTGTCTACAAACTCATTATGTCACCTCTTCCTAGTCAGCCACAATAGCTTGAGGAGTTCGTAAAGGGATCACACAATCCCAACAGATAAACCCTCCATCCAGGGCAGGATTTTTGAACTGGAACATCTTGGGATGAGCTTGGAAATGATCCCGCATCTGCTACCTAGCCTCCCAGACCTTGCCCTGTGATGGATGCCCTGTTCTACTGACCCTTGGACTCCTCTGTGACTCTGCTTCCGGACTGTGTAATGCATGTGAGTGCCTGACTGTGTTGTGTCCCCTGACTGCTATGTTGACCCATCCTGACTAAGCCTGAACCCCAGTTAGGGATGTTGGGGGAATCCATTTTGGGGGTGGAGCTTCACAAGCTTTTGTCAGCTCAGCGCCCCCGGACTCCATTGTGTCTTCCATTAACTGGCAATGGGTCGGACCAGCTGGCAGAATTTTCCATTAAAATTTGTTTTGCCCAAATTTGGCTGTAAATTATGCAAATCTCCATAATTTACAGGTGAAATGTATGCAAATCCCTATTTGCACAAATTAAGCCAAGACCAAAAAGAATTTGTAAAATTGTGTGGCTTGGGTCGCAAAAGGAAACCAAGTCAAACGTGCCGCAGAAGTACAGCGAGCCCCAAAGAGCCAGATTTCTCAACAACTGACATCCCTAACCCCAGTATCTAACTGCTTCCAGTGCCCCACATGTATGGCAGGGGTTAAACAGACAACTCCATAGAGGAGTCATATGACCCCCATCAGGTGATGCCTCGATCTGGGATGTCTGGGGAATGAGGTGGGACCCCCGGCAGATGCAGGACTAAACCCCCTTTGAATAAGGGGTAGGTTTTAGAGTTTGATGTGAGCTAGCCTTCTCAAGAGTCCCTTGACCTCTTCACTCTGTCTCCCATTGTAGCCTCTCCCAATGCCAAGTCCAAGGACCTTTCGTGGTGCCACTTAGAGACAGAGATGAGGGAGGAGGATGGAGATGTTCCCTTGAACTGGATGGAGGGGGCGGGACATTTGTTGTGAATGCTTCCTCCCCTGAAGCTCTAGGAATGGGTTTCTTCACTTGGGCAGGATCTACACTTCTGCTTTATAATGGTTTATAACGGTTTTGACATTCTGCTGGTGGGTTGGCGCCTTTCGGATGTTGGGCAAACTGCTGTGAGATACAATACAGTGGAGGCCATGGATTTTCCTATCATCCACTTACCCAAAATTTTCCCTGGATACACTGCAGCAGAGTGTCCCAATTGGCCACGATCCAAACACAAGTGGAGCTGAAGCTGCAATCCTTCTCCTGGGCTGAGAGATTAGTTTAGACCCTGGTGCTCAGCTGTGAGAGCCTTCCCCTCTTATGTCTGGGCTGGAACAAGCTCTCCTGGCTCAGCAGGAGACCCAGGAAAAGTGGTCTGCATGGATGGATAGAGTAAGATGGTGGTTGGTTGGTGGTGGGTGGGAGGCAGTCTCCTTGTCTGATGAGCCATTTGGTTCACAAGCTCCCAAGATGTGTTGCAAGGCTCTGGTCAGGGGCCCTTGCTTCTGGGTCCCTGGAATCGTGAAACACCTTTGAGGAATCCTCCTTGAAATGGAGGAAATCCCAGGGTCCGCCATCTACAGAAAGGGGAGGTGTATCGAAATCACAGGAGAACTCTTGGCAGATGACCTGTGAGACCCTGAGGCTGCCCTCTTCTGAAGCTGCCACCAAGTGAGCCCGTCCTCTCCAGCCAGGGGCTGAGCCACTACTGTGATGTCACAAACAGGCTTGCATGACAGGGCTGCAAAATTTGATTGTGAAGAGCCCACCACAACCATGGATTAAGTTTTCTTTCTTAATATATTACATTTATATCCTGCCTTTTTCCCTGCCAAGATCCCAAGGCACTTTACATAAATCCTCCTCCTCTCCATTTGTATTCTCAAAACAACCCTATGAGGTAGGTTAGGCTGAGAATCACCGACTGCCCCAAAGTCGCCCAGTCAGCTTCATGGCTGAGTGGGGTCTTGAACCCAGGTCTCCTGAGTTCCAGCCCAACACTCTAATCACCAGGCCACAATGGCTTTCGATGCCATCACCTCAGAAGCCCTGAAGTTTCCGTCCCATGAAGCTGGCAGTTGACGACTCAGCAAGGCCTCTTTACCCACTGACTGATGTCACAATAGGCCAGAAGCCAAAGCTGGAAACAGGCCTGGGTTAACCGATGGCATCCTTGGCCAGTTGCTGGGACTCACGGCTGTCCTGATATCTGCCCCCCCTCGTACACACATGTCAAGTAGCCTTGAGACACCATTTAAAAATACCCAGAATGCCCCACAGTGATGCCATGTCACAGCTACATTGTGGGGAATGCCACCAAAACAGGAAGGGGCCCACTAGCTGAGGGGTGGGGAAATTCAAGCTCGGGGAGGGGGAATCTGGCCCTCCCCATATGGCCACACGCCTTATCCTGGCACTACCCCTTTTCACCACACACAGTCATTTCATGATTTCCCACCTTTTGTGCAATTTTCATGCTCTTCTAAAAGCTTGAAATGCCTCTCCTAAGGCTTAGTTACGGGCATTAAGAGCCTTAAGCTAAAACAAGCTGGTATTTTTGTCTCCGCCCCTTTTGCCTTCTGCCTCTCCTGTTTTGCTTTGCCCCCTCCCCCACATTGTGTTTCCACTGTTGTTTAATATATCCATACATTGTGGCAGGAACCCATGGGAGCCATTTTTGCATGTTGCCCGTGGGTACCCAGCTTGCTGTGGTTTGCCGTGGCTTCCCATGTCATGTGAATCCAGGCAGCAAAGGTTGTTTGAAGGTTAGACAACCCTCAATTAACTCTAAAACTGTGTGTTTTAGGTTTAATATCTGGTTTTTAATTTATGCTGCTCTTTTTTATTTTTTTGTTTGATTTTATTTGAATTATTTATGTTGTACTGTTGTGTTGTATTTTTTAATTTTTATTTTAAGCTAGGCTGACCATATGAAAAGGAGGACAGGGCTCATGTAACTTTAACAGTTGTAGAGAAAAGGGAATTTCAGCTAGTGTCATTTGTATGCAATTAGTTCCTGGTGAAATTCCCTCTTCATCACAACAGTTAAAGTTGCAGGGGCCCTGCCTTCTTTTGTATATGGTCACTCTAGTATAGTGCATGCACCTTTAACTGTTGTGATGAAGAGGGAATTTCACCAGGGACTAATTGCATACAGATGACACTGGCTGAAATTCCCTTTTCTCTACAACTGTTAAAGTTACATGAGCCTTGTCCTCCTTTTCATATGGTCAGCCTATTTAAGCTGCCCTGGAAAAGGTTTCTGAAGGGTGGGGGGTATAAATATCTAAAACGAATGTGTTAAAAATAGTTTCAGCCACTGAAATCTCATTCCCCACCATTGGCTATACTGGCTAGGGCTAATGGCACTTGTAGTCCAACAACATCTGGAGGGCCAGAAGTTGCCCACCCCTGGCCTAAATGCACAGCCATCTTAAGACCCTCATCAGACTTTGGCTGCAACCACTATACACACTTACCTGAGAATAAGTTCCATTGAAATCAGTGGAACTTACTTCTGAGCAGATATTCACAGGATTATGCTGTTTATTTCCCATACATCATTAGGGAGATGCAGATAATGTTCTTTCGACATTAACCCAGAAAGAACCAGATGTTTAATGTACAACCCCCTGTAGCAATGCTACTTGCATCTGAGCTCAGTTGATCTTGAAGTGAGCACAATTTGGAGTGTATGTGTATGTGTGTGGCGGAATCTTGCATTTGGGGGCTGATGGAGGGAAGTCATATGAAAAGTATAGAGGCTATTAAGGAGTTGTTTGGCTAAAGAGTCACTTCCTGTCCCAGGAGTTCATATGTCTAAGTTTCTATTATACATTAGGTTATTGAGGAACATAAATAGGACGTAGCTCTTCTTGTTTAAATTTCATTAGACCTGAGTCTCCCAAAAGTCCAGATGGAGCAAATACATAGTAAGAGACAGCTGGAAATTTTAGCAGTGTCTCTTAATCCCATGAGAGTAAGATGATGGGTAATGGTGGGGGAGGGAGAACTTGCAGAGAAGGAGTAAGCAAAAAGAAAATGTGTCAGGAGCTCACAAACAGAAGCAAATCAGAATGTGGGGAGAGAAACTCTGCTCTCATCTGACAAATGAAGTGTTTGCTGCAATGTAGTAGTGCTTCATTGTATTTTACAGTAATAATAACCATAATAATTTTAAAAAACTTGCTAGAGAGAATAAATGTCTAGGAAATAAATGAAAAAGTGGGCCTTGTGAATTATAGGCATAGTTCTTGTAGGCTCTGGTTTTATGGAACTATGTTCCTTTACTGAGAAAAACTTTCTATCTTGGGACAGGAATGAATCTCCTGAATTGTCCTCGGTCCAAGAAATAACAATATATCCTTCCTTTAGCTCCTATCCTGGAAATACCTCCCACACGCTATCTAGGGTGACCATCTGTCCAGTTTTGTCCGGACATGGCAGGGAAAAGGGGGGCAAATCCCAGTCCGGGGGGGAAATCCTTTAATCGGGCCCCAAATCCGGAAAATTAGCCCCCAGGAAAGGGCTGTGTTGTGCACTTCCGGGTTTGGCCTTCTGCCTAGCGAAGCCAGATCAGTTGTGCTAGAGGGCCATCGCCATGGCGACGGCCCTCTAGGACCCCAGGGCTGGCTTCGCCAGGCCTCAGAAGGCCGAACCCGGAAGTGCCCGAAACGGGCCTTCTGAGGCCTGGCAAAGCCAGCCCTGGGGTCTTAGAGGGCTGTCGCCATGGCGACGGCCCTCTAGGACCCCAGGGCTGGCTTCGCCAGGCCTCAGAAGGCCGAACAAGGAAGTGCCCAAAACGGGCCTTCTGAGGCCTGGCAAAGCCAGCCCTGGAGTCTTAGAGGGCTGTCGCCATGGCAACGGCCCTCTAGGACCACAGGACTGGCTTCGTCAAGCCTCAGAGGGCCGAACCCAGAAGTGCGATGGCCCTCTAGGACCCCAGGGCTGGCTTCGCCAGGCCTCGGAAGGCCGAACCCGGAAGTGCAAGAAACGGGCCTTCTGAGGCCTGGCAAAGCCAGCCCTGGGGTCTTAGAGGGCTGTCGCTATGGCAACGACCCTCTAGCACAACAGATCTGGCTTCGCCAGGCCTTAAAAGGCCGAACCCGGAAGTGCCCCAAACTGGCCTTCCCAGCCTTTTCGCAGCCCATCTGGCCTTCTGGTGATTCGCTGCCATGGCTGCCACCCACCAGAAGCCAGATCACCACTCCGGAGAGGCTGGAAGAGGCTGGGAGAATTTAGACTTCTGGCTGCGGCTGCTGGGTGCAGGGGTGCGGCGGCGCCTGGCCGGGCCGAGTCCAGTCCTGGAGCCAGGCATTTTTGGGGTGATGGCATGATCCCCCCCCCCCCCAAGCATTGCAAGGCTCACCTAGATGCTTGTCTTTTGAAGCCCAGGTAGGAATATTTTCCTTTGATCCAAACTGTACTTTTGAATAATTTTTCTTCCTTTCTTTTTTGCTGCTCAGCATTGCATTGCTGAATACCCCAAATATAACCAATAAGCCTCTGTGTTTGTTTGTCATTGTATGAATTTTTATTAGATATATGTTTTAATTTGTCAGCCTGTCTGGGAATTCTTGTGGGTAGAAGAGCAGGGTAGAAAATCCAATAAATAAATAAATTCAGATGTTACAGCTCCAGGGTATTTTTATGCTCAGATCTAGATATATGTTGGAGCATTCATAAGACATATTCTACCTAGAAGAATCTGAAGAAAACAACTGCTTGTGTCAACTTTACAAGCTGCTTTGAGGACTTCAGTTTAAAACTGGGTTAAATTCATCATTAATGGTTGTATGAATTGTCCTTGGTATGGCTGGCTGATCCTGTGATTCTTTTCAGCATGATAAAGTATTTTAAAGCTGCAGTAGGTCTGCATGATAAAGTTTTTAAAAGCTGTAGAAACATAATGTAATTTTATTCAAGACCACTCAGCAACACAAACATTTAAACCTAGGATTCTTCAAAAAACAATTCTATCATGCTACCTTAAAGGTCAGATGGACTACTTTTAAAGGGTTATATATACAGCACGTTTAAAGACTTAGAGCGTCATCACACTGGAGGTTTAATGCACATCTGCCGCGACTTTGATCCACTTTTTCAGAGTTGGACTCGCTCAGGGCGAGAGAACAGCACGACAGGGACAACATCATACTAGTCCAGTGCTGAAAAAGTGGATCAAAGTCGTGGCAGATGTGCATTAAACCTCCAGTGTGATGACGCTACAGATGTTATTTCCCCTCTTGAATGTGACTTTCAGCCTGGCCTTAAAAAAATCATCAACTTAAAAGCAAGTTCCACTGAGTTCAGTGCAACTTATTTCCTGGTGCCCTTGAGATGGTGTTGGACTACAGCTCCCAGCAGCCCCAGCCAGCACAGGCAGTGGTCAGGGATTGCGGGAGTTGGAATCTGAACCATCTGGAGGCTTTAACTCCAAATATTCTATAGGTCTCTTCAAAAGGTAGAATATCAGGGAAAGACAAATGTAACTTTACTCAAATTATGTTGGGTAGCCCTGGTAGTAAAATTAGATTTTCTTGGTGTCTGTTCTGCAGAATTCTTTTCAGCAGAGCCATATTATAGTGGGACAGACATGTGCAAGTTCTATCTCGCTAGGGCATTTATCTCTAACTCCCTCCCCACTCCCCTGTGTTTTGAGCAGGAATTGTCTTCTATTTTTGTGCAGTTATGCAAGGAAAGACACTGTATGTAAACAAGATGAAGTTCCTTAAATGCCCTATTATTCCTTATTAATCCTAGCCCAACACCACCACACTAAATTGCCCACTGATTCCATAAGGTGCTGACTATTCTTGTCCATTGCTATGAAACACTGAAGTAGCAATTTAAGGGCACAATTCTATGCATGTTTAATTGGGGGGAAAAAGTCCTACAACATCTAGCCAGTCTGCCTAAACAAGCGTAGGATTATACCATAAGAGTCTTTTGGGTGATGGGTTGGTTGCCTTCTGAAAAACCAAAATATCCTTTGTCAGCTGCAATGTTAATTCCCAGCACATCTATGTTCCTTGTGCATTTGAGCAATTTCCATCTGGGGAACAACAGCCAGCCAGATTTGACCCATGGGCCTGAGGTTTTGACCCATGGCCCTTAAAGTTAGTTTGGTCAGTCTCTGTTCAAAGTTTCCTTAATATGAGAGGCTGGGGTGATTATAGGAAAAGGTAAGCATTATTTGGCCATAGAGCTCTAGTTATTGTTATAGCTATTTTTAATGGTGGGGTTTTTGTGTGTGCTGGATTTGGAATTGTTCTGCTTTTATTTTTATTTTTGGGTTGATTTGGTGGTCTTGCGTTTGTTTGGATGGCTTTAGATGATTATTGTATTTTAAGAATTTAATTTTTGTGTGTAACCCACTTCAAATATCTTGGAGAGATGGGGAAAATGGTAATATAAATATTTAATAATGAAGAAACAATAGGTCCTTGATGGGCATGCCACATAGCACAGGCTTTTCTTCTTTATGATTTCTCCATATGGTTCAACCAATATTATACATTTATCTAAAGAGGGTAAATATGTATTTGTGTCTGCAAAAAAAGGTTTCCTTTTCTTTCTGTGCAATAGCAACTTCTTATTTTGACAGGTATTATCAGCAATGACAACAAGAAAAATTAGATAACTGTAATGAACTGAATTTGCTATTAGCTATTGTTTAACCAAGAAAACTTTTCACTTGTAGGAAGGATTAACATTGATGTCTGTTGACCTTCTTAAGACCATCTGGGGAAACCTATGAAAAGCATACCCAAGGAAGTCATAGTAAGCTGTGCGCATTGACACAGCTTTAAAACAAAAGCAGATCATGGGCTTGATTGAGGGCTCTAGGGATTACAAAAATTACCTGTGCTAAATTCTGAATTTAGACAGAATGGACATATCAATGAAATATGCATGCTATTATTTTACTTTGCTACAGTAAACAATCACCGAGAAACTGGAAAGTAAGAGAGCAGCTAAACTTTTTTTAAAGCACTTTTTATTCAACAAGGAAATCTGTATTGCCTTCTGAGATATATTTAATCAGCTGATTGGAGTCTGACAGGAGTTGGGCATGAATAAACAAATGCTGTATTGCTAGCTACAGCTATGCAAACATAATCTATGACACTGGTATCACAAAACCATAGGACTGCTTCAGATACTCAGTGGACTCAATGTGATCAATTGTGAAAGCATATTGCTACAACCCCACAAGGACTACATAGAGGTTAAATGAGAAAAGAAAGAGTGTTAAATGTTAGGAAAGGTGAGACTATGGTAATCCAGTGAAGGATTTGCAGTCAGAAAAGATATTTGAGGGAAGGGGAGTCTGTATCACACAGAGCATAGCAATAGCTTCAAAGTACAGCAAAAGCTAAAAAAGTAGGAGTGTATGAAGTTAATTTCAGATACATTGAATGTCTCATTTGTTCTTTATTTCAGTGATTTTAACGTTAAGATATTATGTAGAACAGGTTTGTCTTAATTGTGTACTATGAAATCAGGCATGTGACCAAGGCCATGTTTGGGGGGGGCACGCCCCCTTGGGGCTGGACATGTTGGTGGGCATGCCCCCTTGGGGGCTGGATATGTTGGTGGGCATGCCCCCTTGGGGCGGCCATGTTGTCCTCCTTTTTGATTTCCAAAATATGGTCAGCCTAGCTATGACTAAAGACAGGATGTTAGGTAAACGAGACTTGCACCCCAACACATTGTGGGATATATTTGGTGGGCAGGCTTTCCTCATCCTCAGGGCCTGAATGATATTTGTGATTAGGAAGGATGCTAGATCAGATAAGCTAGTCAGCCTAGAAGCATTTTCTTTGTAACATACATCTCGGCTCACAGGCTTGAGCCGTCTGAAGCTAGTGCTTAAGAAATGCAGGTTGCTTACCTGTAACTGTAGTTCTTCGAGTGGTCATCTGTGCATTCACACATATGGGCTCCGCGCCGGCGCCGAGCCCCAATCGGGAAACTTCACTAGCTAGCTTAGTGATTTTTGGCGGGAACCCCTCCCCCACCATCCATTGCGCATGCTCCGGGTCCCGCCTCACCTCAGTTCTCTGAGACCGCATTATGGCCTCGCCCTAAGGCAATAGATTAGAAGCATATGCGCCCTAAAAAAAAAACTCCTGCATACACCTTAGCGTTGCACGAGGGGATGGTGGGCGGGTTGTGTGAATGCACAGATGACCACTCGAAGAACTACAGTTACAGGTAAGCAACCTGCATTTCTTCTTCGTGGTCTCTGTGCATCACACATATGGGCGAGTAATCAGCCAAACTTACCGGAGGAGGGGATGCACGCTGGTGGATCATTGACAGATAGAAGACAAGACTGCCCGTCCGAATGAGGCATCCCGTGCCGCTCTCACGTCCAGTCTGTAGTGCTTCACGAAGGTTGAAGCGGTTGACCATGTCGCTGCCCTGCAAATATCCGGGACTGTTGATCCGTGTATCAGGGCTGTCGACGCGGCTTGCCCCCTCGTGGAATGCGCCGTGAACGACTCTGGAGGCTGCTTGCCAAGAACTTGATATGCAAGAATAATAGTGTCAACAATCCAGTGGGCTAAACGTTGGGAGGAAACTGCCAACCCCTTCGTTTTACCCCCATAACAGATAAACAGCTTATCAGATTTTCGGATCGACTGTGTCCTTGTCTTATAGAACGCTAACGTACGCCGAACATCCAGAGAATGTAACGTTGTACAAAGTGGATCGGTAGACGCCTTAAAGAACGTAGGCAAGACGATATCTTGATTAATGTGGAACATGGAAGAAACTTTAGGAATAAACGAGGGACCAGGACGTAACACAACTTTATCCTGAAAAAATTGAGTATAGGGGGGGCCCACCATGAGCGCCGCTAACTCCGAAGCACGTCTAGCAGATGTTATAGCTACTAAGAACACAGTCTTAAATGTTAGTAGTCGGAGGTCAATTGTGGCCAACGGTTCAAACGGCTTTTTCGTTAACGCCGTCAGTACCACCGACAGGCTCCATTGAGGAATAATCTGTCGTACTGGGGGGAACATGTGGCGTAAGCCCTTCATGAACGTTTTCGCCACTGGGTGTGAGAACACTGTAAACCCATTGATCTTAGTATGTTGCCCCGAAATGGCCGCCAGGTATACTTTGACAGAGGAGGGCTTCAGACCTTCTTCATGAAGGGAGTACAAGAAATCGATAATCCCTGTAACGGGACCATCGCGAGCTGAGAATCCCCTGTCATTGGCAAACTTCAGAAAGCGGTTCCATTTTCTAGTGTAAGAAGCCCGGGTAGATGGTTTTGTGGAGGCTTCGAAAATGGACCGTAGGGGAGGGGGCAGATTTAGAGATTGCCACCTGGTTGGATCCTCCACGCTGTGAGGTGCAACGACTGGAGATTCGGGTGCAGGATGGCTCCCGCATCCCTGGATAGTAGGCGCGGTATCATGGGTAGGCGCCACCACTGTTGTCCTGACAGGCGATAGAGGGTGGTGAACCAGTGTTGTCTCGGCCACCAAGGGGTCACCAGAATCGCGTCCAAGGAGCATCTGCTTGCTCTTGCTACCGTCTTCGCAATAAGCGGAAACGGGGGGAATATATACAGGAAGTCGTTGGACCAGTCCCAGTGGAATGCATCTCCGAGCGATGCAGGTCCAATCCCCGCACGGGAACAATAGTCCCGGCAAACAGCATTTGCAGAAGTCGCAAACAGGTCTATGGATGGTGTGCCCCATCTTGCAAATAGGCGAGCCAGTACGTTCCGATCCAACTCCCACTCGTGGGTGTCGGTGAACTCTCGGCTGAGGGCGTCCGCCTTCGCATTGTCTGCGCCCGCAATGTGAAGTGCCGACAGCTCGATATCGTTGCGAATAGCCCAATGTAGAATGTCTAATGCCAAACGCAGAATGCGAGGAGATCGTGTCCCGCCTTCCTTGTTGACGTACCACACCACAGTGGTGTTGTCTGACATTATGCGGACATGCTGCCCTTGAAGGTGTGGTAAGAAAGCATGCAGTGCCCGTTTTACAGCTAGGAACTCTAGGAGGTTTATATGGAGCCGCGACTCTGATTTCGACCATTTTCCTTGAATTTTCAGGTCGTTGAAGTGTGCGCCCCACCCTTCTAGAGAAGCATCGGTAGTGACGACTCGAGTGGGACCTTCTTGGTGAAAAGGCATGCCTCTGGACAGATGAGTTGCCGACGACCACCAACGGAGCGACGGAAGGAGAGACGACGGAATCGTAAGTACTATTTTTTTCCGATTTAGGTGAGGACGGTAACGCCGGAGGAGTACCTGCTGCAGCGGCCGCATGTGGAGACGAGCCCAGCGGACGACAAACACTGCAGAAGCCATGTAGCCTAGCAGACGGAGCACAGTGAATGCAGTTGCACTCGTGCTTTTTCGCAGCTGCGAGGCAAGAGACACAACGGTTTGAATGCGATTCGTGGGCAGGAATGCTCGTCCGACAGTCGAGTCTAAGACAACCCCTATAAACTGAATCATTTTCGTTGGGCGAAAAATGGACTTTTCTTTGTTTATTTGCAGGCCCAGGCTGGTGAGGCATGACGTGACAATGCGGACGTCGGAGCGTGCTCGCGACTGGGATGGAGAAACGATTAACCAGTCATCGAGGTAAGGGTATAGTTCGACGTTCTGTGACCTGAGATGGGCGCAGACCGCCGCCATACATTTGGTAAAGACCCTTGGTGCAGACCGGAGGCCAAACGGAAGGACCGAAAACTGATAGGCCTTTTTTCCTATAACGAACCTCAGATACTTGCGATGAGTGGGGTGGATAGGAATGTGAAAATATGCATCCTTGAGATCCACCAAGGTGAACCACCGATGGCGTTTTAGAAGCGGAAGGATCTGGGCTAACGTAACCATGCGAAATTTCTTTGGTTTGACAAATTTGTTTAAACGTCTGAGGTCCATTATGGGTCGAAGCCCCCCGTCTCTCTTTGGAACCGTGAAGTAACGCGAGTAAAAACCCGCTTTTAAGAGCCGCGTGGGAACGCGGGTGATTGCGTTCTTTTGCAACAGGGTTGTTGTTTCCTGTAACAACGTGGGAGATGGTAGAGTGGTCCTCACGGTACCTAGAGGAGGGAGAGCTCGAAATTCTATAAGGTAACCTGTTGAAATTGTGGAGAGCACCCATTTGTCGGTCGTTATGGACGCCCAGTGTTGCACAAAGGGTTGAAGCCTGGTGTAATGGCGTGGTAGTGATACAGGAACGGAGTCAAAGGCGCCGTTTCGTCGACTGATCCTGCCGCCGTGATTTGGTGTATCTGTTGGCAGGCTTCCGAGACTGGAAAGAGGATTGTGTCTGCTGAGATTGGAAACGTTGGGTGCGTTCTTGTTGCCGCCGGGGCTGAAACTGGAAAGAACGGTACCAACGTCGTGGCCTAGATTGCTGTTGCGTTTGTTGTACCGCAGGGGCGCTCATCTTGCGTGCTGTTATCTTAGACTTATGAATAACGTCCATTGTATTGTCTGTGGATGAGTGAAAGAGCCCCTCCCCGTCAAACGGGAGGTCTTCAATACGGGCTTTTGTCTCGGTTGGTAGCGTGGACGAGCGTAGCCATGCATGGCGACGCAATGCGATTGCTCCTGCCAGAGCTTTGGCTGTACAATCTGTCTGGTGGCTTGCAGTTGTTAATTGCTGCCTAGACAGTCTGGTTGCTTCTGCCTGGAAAACTCGGGCCAGTTCACGTTGGTCGTCTGGGAGATAGTCTGTTAGTGTAGAAATTTTCTCCCAGAGGAAGAGTTGGTACCTGGCCATGGTAGCTTGATAATTTGCTACTTTAAAACCCAACGTCGCCGACGAGTAAATCCGGCGCCCAAATGCATCCAGCTTCCTACCTTCCTTGTCGACAGGGGTGGAATGGGTTTTTGTCGAGCGCCCTTGCGAGGACTCTACTATAATAGAATTTGGTCTTGGGTGTTGACTCAAGAAAGGAGCTTCGACGTCTTTGACCCTGTACAATGTATCTAAACGTTTTGACGTAGCTCCCACCGTGGCTGGATTTTCCCATGCGCCTTTAAAAGTTTTAAGAAGCGTAGGTACTAACGGAAGGGTGAGTTGAGGTGCTGGTTCCGCATACATTACGTCGTATATCTTATCATTCAGATCCTCGTGTGGCTGATCGACGTCCAGGCCAAGGGATTGAGCCATTCTTTGCATTTGGTCCGAGAAGGAACCTAGTTCCAGTGATGGGGATGGTCTATCCTTCGACCCAATGCCCCCTGGTGGAGACGGAACTGAAGGTGCTTGAGAGCGTTCCGAAGATGTGTCTGACGCATAGCCATCGCCCGAAGTAGGCGAGAGGGGACGCTGCACCACTGCCGTCGATGGTTGTACCGACGTCACAGAAGGAAGTTGTCGTGCGGTGTTGTGTTGCTGTCTGCGCTGCGACGCATGCCTTCCAATTCTCTTCCCTGTATAGGGGTCAAATAAATAACGCGGGGCACTGCGGTGCCGGGATCGACTTCTGGACCTATCCGAATACGAGTCCCAACGACGGGATCGCGATCTGGATCGGGATCGGGTACGGGATCGAGACCGTCCTGTTGTCTTTGAGGATCTCGACACCGGGGAAGCCACGATACCGACTGGCAACGGCCGTTGCGTATAGTCGACATCGGTACGGTTGTCGACGTCGTGGTCTACAGATACATCCGATGGTATAACATCGACGAGCTCGACGTCAGAAGAGCAGATTTCTATGTCTACGGATTGGATTGGACGAGGTGGAAGCGACGTAGCCCTGTGGGCCAGCGAAGTGGATCGTTGAGATGGGATCGGTGACGAGGCCGGTCGGGCCGGTGTCGGTGTCGAGTGCCTCCTCGATGGCAGGGACGGCTGGCGTGATGGCATCGGCGGTGTAGAGCCTTCCTGCGCCGCCGGGTCCGGCCGCCTCGGTGTCGACGAAGTCGATTTTCGACTCGACGTCGAAGCAGGCTTCGGTTGGTGTATTTTCGACGCCGACGGCCGCTTCGATGTCGAAGGAGCGCCCGATGCCGAAGATCGCTTTGACGCCGATGGAGTTGAGGTCGATGGTCGCTGTTGAACACTCGATGCCGAAGATCGTTTCGGCGCCGACGGAGGCTCCAGAGCTGAAGTCGATGGTCGCTTCGGAGTGGATCGACCCTCTCCCTGCGTCGACGTCGAAGGTTTCGGAGTTGACGACGACGGTTTTGATTTTGTCGATTTAGTTTTAGTCTTGCCCGACTTTTTCGTTGTCGCGGTCTTTTTGGTCGGCTTCGAGACGAGTCGTGGCAAGGGAGCCTCTGCTGCTTCCTCCATAGGGGGCGAGCAGGGAGATGCCGGTTGCGAGCGATTTTGGGGCGTTCGCCTACGCTCACCGGAATTTGACCGTTCGGTATCTGAGTCCAACGGAAGAGGAGATCGAGAACGTTGGCGAGGTCGGTCAACCGCGGATAGGGCCTTGCTCCAGAGCAGACTGCGGAGCCTATCCGCCCTAATCCGCCGGGTTTGGCGGGAAAAAGTCATGCAGTGTGGGCAGGAGTCCACGACATGCCCTTCCCCCAAACAGACGAGGCACAAAGAGTGTCCATCGGTCAAAGTTAACTTTGCCCTACAGCGGGAACAATGCTTAAACAGCGCTGACTGCGCCATAATTGACCCAATATATAAGATATATATATTTGTATATAGAATTTTTTTTTTTTTTCAAACTAACGAAGTCTAATACTAACACTAACTGTAACACTAACACTAAGCTAAACTAACACTATTTTTCTCTAATTTTCAGAGTAATACGAACGGAAGTCGTTCGAAGAAGTCTCCCGCGAGGCGATCAGCAAGCGGTCGAAGAAGAACTGAGGTGAGGCGGGACCCGGAGCATGCGCAATGGATGGTGGGGGAGGGGTTCCCGCCAAAAATCACTAAGCTAGCTAGTGAAGTTTCCCGATTGGGGCTCGGCGCCGGCGCGGAGCCCATATGTGTGAATGCACAGATGACCACGAAGAAGAACTCTCAGGTTGCAATGGGGGGGGGGGAGGATTTGGAGCTTGCAAAATTGGGATGATTTTAGAGAGGGTGAAATGATTCGAAGTTTAGGACTTAGCCACAGTGGCTTTCTTTCCATTTCTCTCCATTCCACCCTGCCCTGTTTTGCTGCTGCCCCAGAGCTTCTATTGGCAGCTAGGTTCTTCTTGGCAGCTGCCATTTACATTTACACACACACACACACACCGGCAGGATGGGGTGGCGTTTGGTAGCCAGCAGGACCATGGATGGCTACTAACAGTTCAGCTTGTGAATGATTTTGATGAGGGCACTTTTAGAGCTCCATCAGACGAGCGTTTTATTGCACACTCGTTACGGGGTACTCACAGATTTTTCGGGTCCCTCTCATGATGTAATCTGCCTCCCGTGTGCCTCCCACCCCTTCTAGCCTTCTTCGTGCGACAACCCCCCCCCCCCCCAGTAAGTCCGACTTATTTTTAAAGTCGGATGTTGCCGCTCTCTCTTGCTGCATGCAGGAGAAGCAACGGGATCAAAACGGCCCACGTGCACGTTGTTTACTTCCCCTTTCAACAGAGGAAGTAATCAGGGACGAACGCGTGGGTGGAAAAGCGACGGTAAGGAAACAGATTTCCCCCCTTGTGATGACGCTTTTTATATCATAGATGCTAGAAACCAAATGTAAAGGGTTAATAAATAAATATATTATGATGATATGAGTTGGAGGGAGAGTAGTGGCTGTGGTGTAAAGTAGCATGCTCCAGGAGCTTGGAGGCAAAAGTAGAAGGGAATTTAGATGATAGAGGGGCAGGTGACTCACAGTATGTGTGTGGAGTGGGTGGTATAATGTGTTTAACTGCAATCGGGAAGGAGGTACAGGAAAGGGATAGGTTAATAATATTAAGGTAAACAAGCTGATGGTGGGGGAGAGAAGACAACTAGGGGTCTGGAGGGGAGACTCAAGGGGAGCATGAGGAGGGCTTATATGAGAGCAACAGCACAGCCAATTTGCAAGGTGATATGGGAAGACAGAAGGAATAAAGGACTGAGCGACAGTAAAGGACAGAGCCATAACAAGAAGGAAAGGATGAGGAAGGGAGGCAGAGAGATTAAATGTTATCCTTGAAGAATAACATGGATGGAGAATAAGGAACAATGTAGGGGGGTAGACCTTAGTAAGGCATCAAAGGTAGAGAAAAGGAACGGAGTATTCCTAGAGCTGGTGTGGATCATTGTGATGTACTGTTTTGCCACAAAGATGAAAAGAAGATGAATATATAATAGACAAAATCAGCTATAGCTTTTGGCCTTCTTCAGAAATATTGAACTGCAGGAGAGAAGTCAGATGGGGTGTGTGTGTGTGTGTGTGTGTGTGTGTGTGTGTGACCCAGGGCTAGGAATATGCAGTGCACATCATTGCTCCTGCTCCAGTATGGATCACCATTCCTCAACCTGGTGCCTTCCAGATATGTTGGACTACAAGGACTAGACCTCCGACCATCTCCAGCCGGTATCGTCATGATGGCAGTTGTATTCCAACACTTCTGGAGGACTGTAGATTGAGGAAGTTTGGTCTGGATTATAAGATTCAGCATGTAGAGCAAACACACTGTGTGCCAATCTGGTTTTAAGCACATAAGTATTGCCTTCCTGTTCCACTTGGTGCAGCACTCTGCTCCCAAAAGTGCCCATGAGAAGCTCATGACCAGGACAGAATGGAAATACCTATTCTCTGTTCTTTTTGTTGTCTCCAGCATCTTATTACTGAATATGGAGGTTCTGTAGCCATTAACAGTCCTATCCTCCATGAATTTGTCTAATCCCTCTTTAAAGCCATCTTAGTTGATAGTCATCACCGCATCTTGTGGAAGGAAATCCCATAGTTTATGAACTGTCAAGAAATAAGTCCTTTTGCCTATTCTGAATTTCCTGCTGTTCAACTTAAATGATCCCAATTTCTAATATTATAGAAGTGGCCTATCCATTTTCTCCACACCATGCATAATTTTATACACCTCTATCACCAACCCCTTTACTCACCTTTTTTCTTAAACAAACTAGCCCCAGCATTTGTAACCCTTCCTTGTAGGTGAATTGTTCCAGCCCCTTATTAATTTTGGTTGCTCTTTCTGCAACAATATCCTTTTTTGAGGTGTAGTGACAAGAACTGTTAAGTATTCAAAGTGTGATTAAACCACAGATTTGTATAAAGGCATTATGATATTGGCAATTTTAGTTTTGATCCATTACAGTTGCTACACACTAGGTCAATGTTTGCATTGAGCTGTCCACATCACTCCAAGAACCTTTTCTTGATCAGTCACCACCAGCTCAGACCCCATACAGGTGTTGGGGAACAACAATGGAAGGGTGTTGTTGCCTTCATATCCTGCTTGTGGACTTCCTTTAGCCATGAATGACTACTGGAAAACAGGATGCTGGACTAGGTATTATTTTGGTCCAGGAGGGTTCTCCTTATGATCTTAGCTATTGTAACCAGTATACATTGAGAATGGATTTATTCTCTATGAATTCACCTAAGCCAAATGTGCAAGTGCCTTGTATTTGGGAAGGTTTAATCTTTTACTATTTGGGGTTTCTTTCAAGGCTGTGATTCTATGATCCCACCCCTGTTCTGTACCGAAGCATCAAAATAATGAGACTTGAGGAAATGACACATCCCTGCAGAAATGTCACCATTTCATTTATTTAGGAGTATTATTAGCAAATTGGCCTGAAGGAATTAATAAACCTGCATTGCTGGTTTTGGAACAGATGGTTCATAGGTAACAGAGTGTCCCATATCCATGTTTATTCTGGAACCAAGTATGTCTATAGAAACAAGTAATGACAGGAACCAACCTTTTTGGTACAAGGCTACAGAAGTGACACATCAGCGCAGAAGAATAGGGGTATCACTTGGCAGGGGCAAACATGGAGACACAGACACACACACACACACACACACCACAAAACAGATTGGTAGCTAATTAATATATCATGAAAGCCTTGACTCGATGTACTCAGTAAAGGTGGAATATTGAAGCAGAAGTGAACCTGCATGCTTAATGAAGTTCATCTCAAAGTAAAAGCACATTGGGAACGCCAGTAATAAGAACTTCAAGATATCATTTGCCTCCTGTTACAACTAGAAGTAGTGGCATGTTGAACATATGACTGATCAAGCAGCTTTTGAAATGCAGTAAAAGAATAGAGATTACTAATTCCTTTGAAGGAGAGTAATTCAGTGGTTGTTTTCTGCAACTGATAGATTTACAGGGGTACCTCCAAACCCTTATAGGACTGTGGAGATGTTATGTTCAGTGCTGAATGAATGAAGTAAGGTAGCAGGATTATGTCTCTTGGCGCTGCTGGCTCCCTTCACCATGTGCTCATATAGTGTGTATGTACGCATCTTTCAGAAGTCATATTATATGCATTTGGGGGGAGCAGGGCAGGGCCAATGGGCATGATCTTGCTCTTCCCTACATGTGTTTAGTCAATGTAACATCTGCACAGTTCTTATAATGAAAGGGCAATTGCATTTAAATTGGCCCATTCTTCAAAGTTATGGAAAAACAATGGAATGAAGCATGTTTGAGAAACCAAGGCAATCACTATGATCTGCAAATTACCTAAGGCCCCACATATCTGGGAAGGAGAGAGAAAAATGCAAGTTAACCTAGATAACTGATCTTTGTTTACCCTAGCATGTCACTGAGAATCTGATTATTTAAGCACATAGCAATTGTTTACAGTCAGGTTGTATTCTTTAGTCCAGACTTTCCCAACTCGATACCCTCTAGATGTGTTGGATTACAACTCCCATAATCCACCAGCTAGCTGAAAGCTGCTTTAGTCTATGAGAGATCAAGAGGGTAGCGTGATGCAATGTGAGCACAGATGAACAATGGATTTCTATCATGCTTCATACGGCTGCCTCTACAAGAGGCATTTAAAGCTCTTTCAAGGCGCATTAAAAAATTTACCTCTACAAGAACGGAGCGCAAATCGGACGTAGAGGCGTGTTATCTCTCCGATTATGCACATTATCGAATGCGCGTTAAATAGCGAGTTTTATTTTGCTCCGGCCGTTAAAGCGCATTTTGACTATGTGAACAAGTTATTCTCCGCATTAACTACTTGTAAAGCGCATTTCAAACAACCGGTAGGTCACCAGTTGAGTGCTCAATACCTCGCATTTACGATAATGCGCTTCAGCGATTATGCGCATAATCGGCTAACCAGGCGTCAAACGGAATCCATCTAGAGGGGGCCTTATCAAAGGTTCTTGCCCAGAGAATCCTGCTTTGTACCACATTGTGTCGCTGAGCTCCTAGTCCCATCAGGCACTGTAAACAGCAGGCATACCAGAGATCCCATGGTCCATAGGTTAAAAAATAGCTGGTTAGGTTGCTGTGGATGGAGGGAGAAATTACATCCATTTGGAGCCACAAACCCACCTCCAACCCTCTTCCCGAATGGGTGCTATTGCAGTGACTGCATCTAACCATAAACAGTGTTGCCATGTATTACATGGCCTGTGGGACTTGTCACACAGAAATCAATGGGATTTAGGCCCACAGTTAAACATTCAAGTCCCACTTATTTCTATTGGATGTTCACATGTAGAATCTTCTCTCCATTGTATTTCTGTATCTGTTCTATTTTTGCATATTTTTGTAGCCAAAATGTTCAAGATTATCTGGCTTTCTTGTGGCTCCTTTTTTGGGTTACAGGGAGTATATATAGTACATGACATTGCTTATAGTTAAAATCATTGAACAGTGTAGAGTGTATACAGTTTTACTCAATAAATAAATACATATCACATGTACCAGATATTATCAAGAACCAGAGCAATATTAGTTTAAAAAGAGAGGATTAGTTCATCTTAGTCCTACTAGCACACAGTTAAATTATTTTAAATGACAGGATCGCTTCGATATTGTTGATTATGCTTCCATTTGATACACAAGAATGATTAAAAGCGTTCTTAAATGTTTTTGAAACTTAGATCATATGGTCTAAATATGCGCTTCAAAAAAGGGGAAGCTTTGTTACGTGTAGGGCTGCAGGAGGTGCACACACCAAAATGTGTGCTTATCTATGACTAGAGCCAATTTGATTTATTTTGAAGGCATTACTATGGGATGCCAGTGTACTATGTATTAGATGCACAACTAATGGAATCAAGTTGTATTTTTCATCCCACACACTCTGCCCAACTGTATTTTCACATTCCCAAGTGTGAGAGGGACTCCAAGGAGAGGTATGGGGTAGGTGGGGGAAGGCTACTTACTGGCTGCTTAATTGTAACGGACATATTTTACAATGTGGGGAACTAGTCAGGTGACACTGGCAAGGGCAGGAAAAGTATTGCCTTTTGGCCATAATGAGTCCGTGGTCCCAGTTTGCTTTTCCCATTCTTCTTCAAGCCAACGAACCAGTTCTTCTCTGCATGCATCTTCGACGTATAAGTATTGTAATGGTTTTCTTCCATCTTCTCAAGGAACAAACACTCCTCCGTTGGCAACTGCTGAAGAACAAGAGTAGGGTGCGTTCATAATGGGACTTAAATTCAATGGCTGGGTTCCCTGTTAGCCCTGAAGGACTGTAATCATTGTGACTTGATCGTTATCTGTGGAAGAGTCCTGCCAGTGCTGATCCACATGGGTGAGGGCAAGCTTGGATAGCTGTAAACATTACACCTGGCAGAGATGGGGAAATTAACCCTTTGGCCCCAAGCATTTGCTGTTCAGTAAAGGTTCTTTCCACTTCCTTCTTTATCAAGGCTGCCATGATGTCCTCCCACTACTCCAGGTTACTGGATGAACAGCATATGTAGCATCTCTGAGGCTTGTTTACCCTAGGGTTAAATTTGGCTCCGTGTCCCTAATGGCATCCCCCTGCTGTGATTTGGCAGCTGAAGGAAGAAGTGCTGCCTCCTTCCAAAATACGAAATCCAATATCTGAAGTATTTTGGAACATTGTTTCAAATTATATATTTTTCCAGAAATAGAGCTGGGCACAGGTTGGCAATCCAGCTGCAAAAACAACAAACAGCATCTAATTGATGTTTGTGGGCTACATTACTCCGTGCTACAAGATTTCTGCAAACCTCAAAACCTCCCCATGCCCGATCCCACAGAAACCTCATACTTACCGAGCCATATAAACGTCCATTGGCATCCATAGCCAAGTACTGTCCGGACTCAGTGCTCTTTATATACACCTCACCCACACTTTCTGCGCTTAGCAGCAGTTGGACTGAAATTTGGGGCGGGGGGAGAGAAATAAAATAAATTAACAACAGGTCTGGAGAAGGCACATGATGTTCTATTGCTGAAGCCAAGCAGGTTTGACCCAGTAAGCTGCCTGTATAGGAGGCTGCTAGGAAATTACGTATCAGCTGCTCTGAGTTTCTTGGTTTGAAAATTGGGGTGTAAGCATGATAAATGCATGAACAATGACATGAATAATAGAGTAGGAGATATGGCAAAGAACTGGATGATTTGAGTACTGTAGAGATTGGCCCACTATCTCAAGGATGGGGAATATGTAGACCTCCAGATGCTGTTGGACTGCAACTCCCATCAGCCCCAGCCAGCACAGCCAATGGTGAGGGATGATGGGAGTTTCCGTCCAACAACTGAAGGGCTACACCTTCCCCCATTCCCACACCGTGTAGATGTGCTCACCCCAGTCTCTCAGGTTTAAGGGCATCTTCTTGTAATAATGCCTAATGTTCAAACAGCAAGCGTACACAGAAGGCATTCTCTGGGGATGCCCGTGGGAACTCTCCTTTGAAACCTCAGCTCTTGCAGCCTGACTCAGAATTGGAATATGAATATTTGATGGGCGTATCTTAAGAAGCATTTTAAGATCGGGTTTGGCTTAGTCTAGTTTAGTAGGGTAACCCCTGAATGGGAGCAATTCTAATTCATTCAAGAATTATAAACTTAAGGCACAATCCTATTCATGTTTAGACGGGAAAAAGCCCTACAACTCCAAGCATTCCCAGCATTGTGGAATTAGGACGCAATCCTATGCATATTTAGACTGGGAGTTGTAGGACATTTTTTCTGTCTAAACATGCATAGGATCATGCCCTTAACCACTGCAGTTTACTAGTATTTTATTTAAAGATCATGGACACTAAATTCTGCTTGCATCTTGTCAACAAGAAAGAAAGCATAGTTTCTAAATAGTTCCCTGTCATATAAGGGAATGTAGGACTATGGAGGAAAGAAATTCCTCCCCCTAATTTAGAGATTAACTTTAGGGCTAGAATGCTTATATTTAGATGTTTTAATGTTAATGAAGCTATTATTTAAACAGAAACATAGTGTATGCGTGTGTGTTTAAAAAGAACAGAAAATGCAATTTAGATTTTAAGAAATTAGATCTCCGAAAACATTATTCTGGTGTGATTCCTTGCACATATCTGGAACCTAGGTTTAATCAGCAATTTACATTTAATACTCACCCTTAAATATGAGCAGCCTCAGCAAAAGAAGGGAAATAGCTTACAGTGTGCCAGGACAAAAGTCATGAGGGGGAATATTCTGCTGTGCCAGAGATTCTTCCATAGTATGGTAAATTACATTCAAATGACTCAATCAAATGAACTGTTTCCTGCTGCAGGGGGGAAATCCTCCGGGATCCTGTTAGGCTGTGCAGTCATTTTGAATACACAGCTAAGTAGTTGTAAAAGTTGCAGACAACAACAGTTTATAAAAACAAGAACTGCTTCCTATGGGAGAATGGCTAAAGTTCCTTAATGTCTTTTTTTTTTTAAAGGAAAGCTTGCTCTGACATGACAAAATTTGACACTGAATGCTATAATAACTTTTGTCTTTGGAAAACATTGGCTGCTATAGGTCATACCAAAAACCAAAAGAAAAAGAGGGAAAATCATATAATAGCAATAAAACTGGAGGGAGGAAGCTTGTTAAAAACATACAAACGTATTAAACCAATCCATAATTTTATTAAATAAATTATAACAAGAATAAACTCCAACATGTAATTTGGGTAGTTCTTTTTACAGTATATACACATCTTTCCCGTTTTCTAATATCATTTTTCTCCATCCATCTTTTTACTTGTCTTAAAAAGGAATCCGAAACCAAAAAGGGAGCAGTGGTGCCACTGATCCTGACCCACACACTGGGTTCAGATGACACGATAACCCACAATGGATTATTTAATAACCCATTGTGGATTATTTAATCCATTGTGGGTTATCGTGTCTGTTGGGATTTTTAGAAAGCATAATGGGATATTTGCCTGAAATAGCCAGCTCTGATAACCCACGGTCTGCAGTAGGGTTTATTTAATGCACTATGAGTTGTTGTGTTGTCTGTTGGTCACTGTGTAGTGTGGGTTAATTTGCTGGCCTAGACTGTCCTGTGGCAAGATAGGATCATATAGCTGCCACCACTCTATAACCAAATAGGGGGTGAAATAAATAAACGTTTGGAAAATAAGCAAAAATAAAGAAAACGGCCAAAAATGTGCATTTCTTGCAGAATGCAGAATTATGCAAGTATGAACTGCTTATTAACCCACCATGGGCTATTGTAATGTCAGAAAGTGGCCAAAATGGCAGAGATTGGTTTGGCCTTCTGCTTCTTTATATCAGGATATGCACGCACGCGCGCGCGCGCACACACACACACATTTTTGGCCATTTTTTATTTTTGCTTATTTTCCAAAGTTTTTTTTGGTGCTACCCCTTATTTGGAGCACCTGAGATTTCTCCTCCCCTGGGTGTAATTGTGCAGGATTTTGAAAGTGGATTGGGTAACTCCCCACTAGGGGAGGCTGTGTATGAAGTTTGGTCCTGATCCTGCAAACTTCCAAAGGTTTATTAGCGCCACCCCAGTTTTGGTGCACACAGGTTTTCCCTCCACAGTGTGTCATTGCCCAGGGTTTCTTTGTTGGATTGGGTGCTCTTCTAATTGCGAGAGGCTGTGCGTGAAATTTTGTCTGATCCTGCAAAGCCCCAAGGTTTTATAGCTATCACCCCCTTTTTGGTGCACTCAGGATTTTTGCTCCTTGATGAGTAGGTGCGCACGGTTTTGAAGTTGGATTGGCTGCCTCCCGACTGCAAACTTCCAGCGCTTAAGAGGTGAAACGGTGCCACTGCTTGGACGGGAGGACTGCAGCAGGACAAGGGGGTGGGGGACTTGAGACAAATTACATACAATAGAGTAATAATGTAGTCACAGTAGTTTATTAGCTCAATTGTGTGGCGAGGATTGTGGACTGTTTCAAAAATAAGCTACTGTGCATAGCTTATTAACCCATCATCAGCTATCGTGACATCCGAATGCAGCCAAAGTGGCAGAGATTGGTTTGGCCTTCTGCTTCTTTATATCAGAATGTGCGCACACATGCATGCATTAACACCCACATGCAAAGGCAGACTGCAAGAATTCAAGGAGAAGATTGTTTCCCTTAGCAATAACTCATTAAGGATGCTCATCTCATGTTTTTGTGGTTCTAGTATGGGTTGGAGAATACACTGTAAGAATGATCACAGACAAAATTATATTGTTCTTTGTGCGTGCCCTTTGATACAAATGGCTTCTGCTCACTTTAGTAGAGCCAGGGCTACTCTACATCCATCACTAATCCTGTACAAATGCCGTTGTAAAGATTAGCTCAATAGGTTATGGAAAGTGAGGGCACCTCCCAAGTTTACTTACGTAGTCAGCTCCAAGACATGTACTCTGCAACTAGGGTTATTCTACTGGCACATATCCGTTTAAGGAGTTTCCTCTGTAAATATTTTTTCATCAGGATGTCCAAGTTTAATAGCTCATTTATGCTAAGCTCACTTCTGGCATGGACTAGCAAACATACATCCTTTAGAAAGCAACACTGACTACATGCAATGTGTTTCCAGAAAAAAACTAAGAAGTCTCTAGTGAGAAAACGATGCGTGATTGTGTGTGTTTCTCTCTCTCTCTCTCTCTCTCTCTCTCCCTTCACAGTAGCTAATACTTCTCCTACCTCATTGCTGTGCTTGCTCTTACTGCTTGCTAACTTATTATGAGAAAAGAATCCATCATTGTAAAACCACAGCTGGACATTGGGATAAATCCTTTAGTACCACAAGTTGCGGTGATGACCGCTAGGATAGATGGCATTTTGAAGTTTAGATAAATTCACAGAGGGTAGGACTATCAGTAGGTATTAACGATGATAGTTAAATGGAACCTCTGCATACCTAAACCATATACTCCTATCAGGGTAACCAGATTGCCCGGGGGTTCCCGGTCCTAACCGGGAAAACTGGGGTGATCCAGGCCGGCGGGGGCAAACTGGGGAAACGATCAGCTCTCCTCCCGCCCTAAAATCGCGCTAGCCAAGGAGAAGCCCCGGATCAGCCCGGGGGAAGGGCTAGATGTTGCGTTTTGGTGAGTCCAAAATGCGACTTCAGCCCCTCCCCTGGCCGATCTGATTGCAGGCAGCAGGAGCAGCAGCATGAGGCGAGGCAAGGCAAGGCATGGGGTTACTGGTGGCGTCTGCCTAACAGGCCCTGCGATGCGGGGGTGGGGTTTAACAGAGGCCCTCCCTCATGCCCCCCACGCTCCCTCTCCTGCACCCCCAGAGGAAGAAAAAAAGGCTTCCCTCACATCCGCCCAAACAGGCCCTTTCTGAGGCCTTTGCAAAGTCCCACTTTTCTGGAGGCCCAGAGAAGCCCCCTCCCTCTCTCACATGGTCCCACCACCCTCCTTGGTGCACCCCCAACATGGGGCCTCAGAAGGCCTGTTTTGGTCAGATGCCATAGGGAAGAGTTTTTTCCTTCCACTCAAATGGCGGCCGCCATTTCAGTGGAAGAAAGAAAACCCTTCCTTATGGCATCCGACCAAACAAGCACTTTGTGGGTCCCTTTCTAAAGCTCAGCGATGCTGGGGCAGGAGGAGGGGTTTTTCCAGAGGCCCAGAGAAGCCCCCCCACCCCCCTCTTACACCTGCTTCTAATGTGCAGCATTCAGGAGTTGGAGGCTGTTCATCCTAATCAGAGTAAACAATAGAGGAAGGCCCTGCTTGGTAGTACATATGACTAGCCACTTTTGGAAACAAAATGCTGGATTATATACCTTGGTTTGATGGAGAAAGGTTTTCCTTATGTACTTAAGACAATGGAAACATTTTAAGAGGACAATGGACCTCTTAAAACTCTGGAAGTTATCATTTCTGCTAGAATGAAACCAGGACCATTTTGGTCAGCTTCAGCAAAGTAGGGCCTTGGAGAATGAAGTGCATCTGGGGTAAACCAAGGATTTCCCATTTCAGAGTTAAAATTAACATGGAGGTGACTTTTTCCAGTTCCCCCCTGTCCCTGCATTCCCCCCCCCCCCCCATGCCTCCTAAAAATCTGCTCCGGAGGGTTGAGGACCCTCCAGAACAGAATGGGTGGTGGCATTGTTGAAAATTACTTCACCCCTATTCCCACCAACTGGAGTGTCCTGAAGAGAACTCCACTCAGGGAGTTCTTCCAGTGGCAGAAGCAAATTCTGGATCCAACCCAATGACTTCAGTCATTATGGGTATGGAGATAATCTAAGCTACTTACTGCCAAATATGCATGCTACCTATGTGAGAGGTTATCCAAGAGTTTTGTCCCATCTTTGCCAACGCTCTGAAGATGGATATCTGATTGTGAAGCTAGTATTTTTTCTCACCATTCCAAAGAAATTAGTTCTCAGACCAGGAGAATTGCTTAGGGCCCAATTCATACATGCATTCTGTGGTGTGGGAGCTGCCAGAAGATACAGTTCATTTTCTGCTGTTTGTGTGTAGCAACTTCCAATGCAACTCTTCTTGTTTGTGCTTTGTATTATCATGATAAAAATTGCCAAGTCACATGGAAAGCCATTTCACACAAACCACATGCCACATGGAGTAATCTCCTCCTGGTTACATTTTCAGGGGGCCACAATGCCTGAGGTCTGCATTTGGAAAATAAGCCTCACATGGCTCAACAAAAAACAGCTTGAGGTAGTGGATTCTAGGCGACCAACCAGAACATGGCCAAATATTACACAACACTAACAATAGGATGGATAGGCTTGGGCTAATTTTAATTGTTCTAAACAATGTGTTTGATGCCTGTGGAATGGATTGGATTAATTATAAGATGAGTTTCTATCAGGTTGATGTTAAAATAAAACAAAACCTTGTGGAAGAGCTAACAAAGGCCTACCGAATGGGATTTATTTTCTTTGAACAACACACACACACATGTCTTGCACACACACACACGTCTGCTAAGTTTGAAAAGTATTGTGCCATATGGTATGGGGCTGGCTGATTTTCAAGAAACCAGAAACGTACTGGGCACACAGAACTAATGCCGCTCTTAAGATCCCAAATTGTGTACAGGGATGGCATCAAGGGTGAACAATGTTGGGCACCTGTTGAGGCCCACAGCCCTGCAGGGCCCCTCAATAGTAACAGTAATGAAGAGGAAGTAGGACCACTTAAAGGGAGGGTCACTTGCCCAATCCCCCCTCAAAAAGCCTGGATCTGGTACTGCCTATGTATTGCAGGACAGAGGAGTGTTCCCAAATATAGAGGTCAGTGCCCTGATAAGTGTTTTTTCAAAGCATGTGTCTCCTTTTGCATCTCACCTTTTGCTCATTCCCTGCAAACTGCAAGCACACTTGTGCTTTCTGCAGAATTTCCTCCTTGTTTGCTTTCCTACCTCCATTGATTGAACAGGGTTTCAGAAAGGTTACATGCCAGTTTACTCTAGGTTAGAGACTTCCCGTCTGTCCTTTGCTATGTTTACTCAGGATGAGATCATCTTCATTCAGGCCACTGTTGAGTGTGTGCGAGTGTGAGTGTGTAAATGGCATTTATAATTAAACCTCTACCATAAACTGACTTCAGAAACAAACCATCGAGCAAAGTTGGGGCAGGGGAGGGAAACCACATATTCCTGTGGCTTTTCTTAAAAAAAGAAGTGCTTTTCTTAGAATTTGGAGAGTATGTCTGACTCTGTCTTCTCGGCACATCCTGCAGCAGGGAGTCCAGCTGTATTCCAGTAAATGCTCAGCAGCTCAGTGTACACACAGAACGGGAAAAAGCTCCTACTGTGGAATCAGTGCATTGTGAGTATGTGTGTTCCAGTGCATAGTCCAGCACGATGTATGTATGTTCTGGACCATCGTAACAATGAAGCTTTTCGTACTATTTCATCTTGCTATATCAGCTGCCATCTCTCTAGCCAATTGCCCTTGACGAGATTTCAATAAAGCTCCCAGGCATTTTGAGAGACTATAAAGCACATGAATGCATTAGAAGTTCAAAAAAATAAAATAAAATAGATTTGCAGATGGCTGGAGCAAGAAGGCACACATTTGTATATGTGATTTGTAAAGAGAAGAGTAGTAGTGTCTTACAGGCATGGATGCACGTAAAACACTATGGTGATGCTAAATGGAAGATCAGATTCATCGGGCAGCGTGGGAAAAAATTGCTTCCCATGGTAGAGTGAGACCTACTGTCTACTTTGCAGTGTCACTGATTATGGACTAGCAAATGTCATTTGACAAAATGCTAAGCTCATCTCCTGCAGTGAGTCAGTAGGAAGCAGGTACTTTGTCATTTATATATTTAAAAAGTGTGTGATGCAGCCCATGATGAAATGGAAGAAGTGTATTTGACCCTAACACACAGTAGCTTGAACATGCCATAAAAGGCAAAGATTGGAAAATTAGTGTTCCCAATTGATCATAGATAAAGTCTGTTTTATACCCCCATTTTCTCAGCTTAGGGGTAATATGTACATTCTTTATAGAACATGGCACAAGGAACAAGCATTGACTCGCAATAGCATCAAGAGAATAAACTGTTCTTGTTTTAAGGAGAGAAGTATTAGCTCCCATGCATTCTCCAGCCTTCCGACTTTCTCTCCCCATAATGTTAAAGCATAGAGTAAATGTTTTAGCAGATTCTATTCCATCAGGAATCTCTTATGCAGTGCTGTGTAGGGGAAAATGAATCTGTGTAGGGAACACATCCTATACAAAACCATGATACAAATGCGTCCTTTATCTGTAGGAAGATGTATCTTAAGTTATTTTAGAGAAGAGAGTAGCTCGCATAAAGATCTCCACCCCAAAACAATTAAAGATGGGAAGCAAATGGGTATGGTCAAGTAGGGAATATTGGCAAACATGTTAGCAATAGGACAAACTCCTATAAGTTTTTAAAGTGTCTTAAGTTTTG
Organism: Anniella stebbinsi; assembly: GCA_029215795.1. Taxonomy (NCBI): domain Eukaryota; kingdom Metazoa; phylum Chordata; class Lepidosauria; order Squamata; family Anniellidae; genus Anniella; species Anniella stebbinsi. The sequence goes on along the minus strand of JARDYH010000005.1, from coordinate 83,763,382 downwards.
TTGCCATGTTTCTCCACTGTGCTTGACTGGCATTACAAGTCAGCCTTTGGTGTGGCATTACTTTCCAAAATGAGAGCTGCTAGGGCTGCAGTCTGGGTAAGGGTGCTGACATCTGCCCTCAAATTCCTCCTCCATAATTCTAAGAGCGTTCAGTTGCTGGACTGTGGAGTAGGCTGACCAGATAAAATCCAGGTCAGGGCTCATGTAACTTTAACAATTGTAGAGAAAAGGGAATTTCAGCCAGTGTCATTTGTATGCAATTAGTTCCTGGTAATATTCCCTCTCAATCACAACAGTTAAAGGTGCATGCACTATACTAGAGTGACCATATACAAAAGAAGGCAGGGCCCCTGCAGCTTTAATAGTTGTGATGAAGAGGGAATTTCACCAGGAACTAATTGCATACAAATGACACTGGCTGAAATTCCCTTTTCTCTACAACTGTTAAAGTTACATGAGCCCTGACCTGGATTTTATCTGGAGGGCCAAGGTCGGGGGAGAGGGAGAGAGATGAAGGTACACTGCACATGCTTAGGAGAAATGTTTATTCTTTCTCATATATTGGGCCTCACCCCAGTACGAAAAACAGATTTTGCAACTGAGCCTTGGAACAAATGAGGCCTCGGTCAGTGCATGATATTTTGGTGGTTTGGGCTTCTTGGCAGCTGGCATCATTTTCTCTGTGATTCAAGCTGGCCCCATGGCACTGCGGGCACCATTTTCTCTGTACTTTGCACATTGCGTGGTACCATTTTCTCTCTGCTTTCGAATTTAAAATCGAATAGTATCTTTGGCCAACCCAGGTTGGTCAAAAATAGAGGGGGCGCTATAAAATCAAGACCAACAGTTCCTGCAAGATTTTTTACATGTTTACACTGCAGGTATTATTATTATTATTGCTGACGAAAGGGGAGGGTGGGGCGGTTCTCCTCCTCCAGTACTCCGTGTCGAGCAAACAGACTTGTGCTTAGTCGATTGAATTGACTTTTTACTGCTCCAACCCCACCCTCATTGCCTGCAGAAATGGAGCCCAGCCTATGAAACGTTAAATCAGTAAATCGCTAGACAACAAAACCAGAGCGGGAAGGGGGGAAGGAGCCCACACTCATCAGAGTACCACAACCAATGAACTGGAGGCAGAAGGAGAAAGGGTGGGGTGGAGTGGAAGAGGTTTTATGGGGCAGAGCAATACCACAAACCCATGTGAAAGGGACCATTAGCTTGATGCGCTTATGAAACGGAGGTAAAAAAATGTGGAGGCAAACCAGGAGGGGGGAAATAGGTGTGATGGAGCCTAGTATTTGCCCATGTCTGGACCAATTCATTGGCTGCTACTTGCAAGAGCAGGGGTTGGGGACCAATTTGCATTGCAAAATATGTCTGGATATGAATGGAGCCTTTTTTGCAATGCAAATTGCAGGTGTTGTGGGGGGGAATCTGGATTGAGCCGACTGAGGGAATCAAATGGTTACATCCCCCCTACCCACCTCACTAGGGTCCCAACTCTATGTTGGCTTTTTATCAGTCACCCCTGCACTTAAGGACAAACCTACATGAATAACGTCATGTGTAGTTTGGCACTGAGCTCAATTAGGATGACAGTGGACCTCAACAAAGCATTCTAGAATGTGTCCCAGAATTCTTTGCAAGCTTCCATAGTAAATGTTTCCAGGTTCCTCAGCAGATAGGTCAATATGGAAAGGGCGCCTTTAAGATGCAAAGTTTGAAAGCCATTGACAAAGAGCAAAGAAAAGCTTACTGTGTCTGTCATTTCGGTCCATTGTGCCATCCACTTTGCCATCTGGAAGTATCCTCAAGAAGTGCCCTCCATTTCTGCAGTAAAGGAGTTTGGGCTTCTTGTAATTCCCCATTGGGAGATCAAACTTTTCCGTCAGGGCTGTGAACGTTGTAATTTCCCCTTCAGCCATCGCTTGCCCACTCTGAGTATTAGGGCTTCAGTCCTGGAAAAGAAATGCAACCGGTCTGTAGCAGTAACAGCAATATGTGAAATACATTTACTGCAATTGCATATTCAAAGGAGGGGGAGTAATCTACAATAAATCATGTGAGGATCATTTTATACATCAGCAAACTTGATTGTCCAAGAAATCAACCTTGGAGGGAGGTGTGTTTTCAAGTTTGATCCACTCAACGCATGAGAGGCCTATTTTGAAAATATAGTGGTTCTATTTATTTATTTCCGAGTACACATATCCCACTCTTCTGATCAGACTTCTCCAACCTGATGCAATCCAGATAATTTTGGATTACAACTCCCACTATCCCCCAACCAGCATGGCCAATGGTCAGGACTGATGGACATTGTAGTCCAACATTTCTAGAGGGTGCCAGGTTGGGTAAGGCTTCTTCAGGCTATAGCTTCTCAGAGCAGCGGGCGTGAGTTTGAAACAATAAAACAATAATTAATCAAGTAAAAGTACATTAAAATTAAAACTTAAAACAAGAGCAGCAGTACCAGAAGCTTATGTGCGCCAGATTAAACAACACATTCAGCTCCAATCCTGTGCACTCTTCCATAAGAGTAAGCCTCACTGAACACAGTGGGACTTAATTTTGAATAAACATGCATAGAGGGCTGCAAGGAAAGAGCTTAACAAACAGAAAAGGACTGGACCTTTTGCCTGGTACCAAAAAGACATCTGAAGACAGCATTCTGGAGTTGTGGCATGACAATTACAAAAGCCCTGTCATGAGTCACCTTACTGGTTGTTATTACTAGAGGACAAATATTAATTCTATGTTAAAAAGTTCTTTGGGGAAATGCTTTCATTCTGTCCATAAAATATATACTTTTAAATCAATGTACCTATTAATCCTTGTCTGAGAAATAAACAAGAGGCACTCTGCTCCCTTGTGTTTTGATTTGGTATTGAATAGCAGGGACCTCCTACCAAAGCAATAAAAAATCATAGGAATGGTCAAGAAAAAGCAGGAAATGGGTAAATTATGGGTGCAGTGTTGGGAATCTTTTTCATCTCTGAGGAATCAGTTGGGACAGGCACAGAACCAGTTCTAAACAGAAGTTATACTTTGGGAGTATAGAAAATGAGCTACTTGAGCCAACCGGAGGATGTTCCTCAAGCAAGGTCTGCTGAAATTGTATACTGATTTCAAAAGGCGCAAAGAAGTGATGTGGTCTGCACTACACCCAAATATGTTGGATTGTCCTCAACCAGTGTTGAGATACCCTCTTCTAGCTGGGTTGGAGGCAGCTATCCAGAGACTTATTCCCCTAGTTTGATCAAATGACCAAACCTCCTAACAACTTTCCCTTCTGAAAACTGATCTCAGGCTCCCTCTACAAGGATTCACTTTTGCGCCCGGTTCGACGATTATGCGCATTATCGCAGACGCGCATTTACTCCTAATCCCTCTGCATGGGAGGCGGCAAGAGGCGGCGAAGCGCATTAATAGATGTCCAAAAAGCGCTTTACAAGAAGTTAATGCGCATAAGCGCTTGTTCACACGAGGAAAATGCGCTTTAACGGCCGGAGCAAAATAAAACTCGCGATTTAACGCGCATTCGAAAATGTGCATTATCGGGGAGATAACGCGCCTCTACGCCCGATTTGCGCTCCGTTCTTGTAGAGGTAAAAATTTTAATGAACCTTCAAAGCGCATTAAACCTCTCTTGTAGAGGCACCCTCAGAGCCCTCAGCGAGGAATGCAAAATGAAAAGTGAGGCATAGCCACTCCTTGTAAGACCTGTTTAGCTCGTGAGTCAAAGCAGACAATCTACTGATTGCATGTCATAGGAGAACTGCTTTTCTCTGCACCTGACTTCCTCTTCTCTCATACCCACTTCAGGATAGATAGTACAATAAAACCAATGCAGACCCATTCGTTTCATTTGCTGAAATAGGAAAAGCAGGATGCTTCCTTTATATATTGGATGGTCTAATAATCCAAGTGCTTCTCTGAAGTGTTTTAGCAGAACAACTCATTGGGACATTTGGAAATGATTTAGTTAATTCCACGTTACCATCCTCCTTTAAGATTCAACACTATTTTTAGAACCCATCCTTGCTTGCCAGCAGCCTTTGACTCCCCAAGAGAAGTTGAATGAATACTATTTTCCGCCCCATTGTCCTGCTGTGCTAGACGTGAATGCTGTTCTCATACTTTTATGACTGTGTTGTTGGTATTCCACTCCTGGTCCCGCTATTATACTTTTGGCAAAGAGGTGCCAGTCTTTACGGGAATAAAAGTGTGTGCATGCGCTCACAAGAGAGAGGGGACACAAACCAAAGTCAACATAAGAGGACTTATTTTTTTTGGTTAGAGTCCTAACCTCTTAATGATTAAAAAGCTTGGAAAGGACCAGGAAACTTCATCCAAGATGACCTCTCCACAGCAAAGGTGAAATGCTCCAAAGTGAGACACAGTGCAAGGAAAGGCTTTTGGCCTTTAGTTGGATTGGGCCTGTAGTGAATGAAAGGATGAATGTGTAGAATCTCAGAGCAATTTGGGTCTCAATCTGTCCCAAACCACAACATATCCATTGATTTGAGTTACTTCCATTCTTTCTCAGTTTCGACTCCCTTCTCGTTTATAAGCAGGCTTTTAGCACAATGTTTACTTGCAAGTAATTTGTGTTGAGCTCAGTGGCACTAGGGTGACCAGATAAAATCCAGGTCAGGGCTCATGTAACTTTAACAGTTGTAGAGAAAAGGGAATTTCAGCCAGTGTCATTTGTATGCAATTAGTTCCTGGTGATATTCCCTCTTCATCACAACAGTTAAAGGTGCATGCACTATACTAGAGTGACCATATACAAAAGAAGGCAGGGCCCCTGCAACTTTAACAGTTGTGATGAAGAGGGAATTTCACCAGGAACTAATTGCATACAAATGACACTGGCTGAAATTCCCTTTTCTCTACAACTGTTAAAGTTACAGGAGCCCTGACCTGGATTTTATCTGGTCAGCCTAAGTGGCACTTACTCCCAAGTAAGTTTGCACACAATTGCAGTTTTAATGAGATCCAACGGCATTAGGTCTCCTGATGAATGTGAATACATTGATGGCGTGATCTTACAAGCCCACTCAGAAGAAAGCCAAGTGGGGCCTTCTCCCAGGTACATGTGAATATAATTGCACCTTTAAAGGCTTCAGAAGCTCACTATGGAATCTCAAATACATAGTCTTTTCTTTTTGTTGTTGTTGTCGGTGAAACAAAACGATGAATGTTTTGTGCTTCTAATTAGTATAGTATAATGTATAATATTATATATTAATAGTAAAGGATGATCCAAAATCTTTTGTTAAGCATTTCAAGCATTACTGCCAGACAAATCTGGAATGGGGATGGTTTTTGACTCCGCCTCTGCTGATTCCTCTCCAAAGTTTGTTGTTCTACTTTATCAAATATGTTTAATTAAAATTTAAATTATTTCTTTAAAATATTATTTTAATTTCTTCAGAATTGCACACTTATTTTTATTTTATTTACTTTTAAAAACCTGGATTTTAACAAAAAAAGGTCCTGATTATTACTTGTACGTTTACAAGACCCAGATTAGATTTTATTTATTTATTAAAAAATATATAACCAGCTCAAGATTGAGAGATATCAGATCGGTGTACAACATATTAAAACACACATGAAAAAGTTACAGCAAAAGCAAATAGATCCATAAAAGAGTGGCTGGAATTTGCCCAGTCAGGAAATGCTTGTCTCAAAAGAAAGGTCTTCAACAAAGGCCAAAAACAAAGTATTGTAGGTGCATGCTTGATCTCAATTGGAAGGGCATTTCATTCCTCCCCCACATTAATAAATAGTACAGATTTGTGGGTGGGGGTGGGGGTGGGAAGCAAATCCATTACTGACATTCAAAAATCATCTATTTTAACTGTGGAGTGAAACACAGTGGCTGTTGGAATGTTAGAACAATAGTGTGGTGGAACAGTGGGAATCCACTGGTCCCTAACATGAAGATCGCTCGATTGATCGTGTATGAAACAGTGTGTCCTAGGCTAGGACAGCAGACTGCAGATAGGAGGAAAGGTAGAAGCCAACACTACCCTTCTTCTGTACTCTACTGTGCTTGGCAACTTCATACCAGCCAGCTGTTATCTGTTTAAATCAGCATTTTTTTCTGAACTAAATTGGGAAAACACTTCAGTCTTATTCTGAAAAGAAGTGTATGCAAGAGGGGGGAATTGCTCACTCTTCGAGAAGACTCCTGTTCATCTGCATGAGCCACTGTTCAAACATGACCCAGTGCTAGGGTAACCAAATAAAATCCATGTCAGGGCTCATGTAACTTTAACAGTTGTAGAGAAAAGGGAATTTCAGCCAGTGTCATTTGTATGCAATTAATTCCTGATGAAATTCCCTCTTCATCACAACAGTTAAAGTTGCAGGCACTATACTAGAGTGACCCTATACAAAAGAAGGCAGGGCCCCTGCAACTTTAACAGTTGTGATGAAGAGGGAATTTCATCAGGAACTAATTGCATACAAATGACACTGGCTGAAATTCCCTTTTCTCTCCAACTGTTAAAGTTACAGGAGCCCTGTCCTCCTTTTCAGATGGTCAGCCTAGTCTTGTTTAATTCTTTAATCCATTATATGTAAGCCACTCTGTCTGGGAGTCTTTTTGCCTGCAGAGCAGCATAAAAATACTTCATAGAATCATAGAATAGTAGAGTTGGAAGGGGCCTATAAGTCTATCAAGTCCAGCCCCCTGCTCAATTCAGGAATCCACCTTAAAGCATCCCTGACAGATGGCTGTCCAGCTGCCTCTTGAATGCCTCTAGTGTGGGAGAGCCCACCACCTCCCTAGATCATTGGTTCCATTGTCGTATTGCTCTAACAGTCAGGAAGATTTTCCTGATGTCCAGCCGGAATCTGGCTTCCTGTAACTTGAACCCATTATTCTGCGACCTGCACTCTGGGATGATTGAGAAGTGATCCTGGCCCTCCTCTGTGTGACCATTCATGTATTTGAAGAGTGCTATCATGTTTCCCCTCAGTCTTCTCCAGGCTAAACAATTCATAGCGGTATTGACAACTGTTTGGGCCCAGGACACACTCCATATACAGTTTTCAAACTGTTTTATTCTGCTTGGTGTAGATCTAGTTTAAGTCTATACTGTCCTTCCCTTTTCATCTGTTTTAAATCCTTTAGCTGCTTTCTTCTTCTTTTCTCTTTTTTGGGGAGTAAACCTGTGGGAACTCTTTAAGACTTGTTTTTCATGTTCTTCCTATAAAATGTACTATGTTATTTTTCTTCTTGTAAAAGCAATACCTTTTTCTCTATTCTGCCTATTACAATAATATTTAAGTCACTACATTTGTACAAACTCTTTGGTTCATGTGGTTGAGCATTTACAGTGCCAAGCTGAAAGCTGCCTCAGACAGTCTTCCGGGATATCAATATTTCATACAGGGGGACTGTAACATTAGATGGATTTCTTTGTACTATTCTAATGTTGCAACAAGAGCCTACATCCGACAGTAATGAAAAGTACATTGTAAATCTAGTGTGTGGGAAGAATAAGCTGAGGGGGGAGCAACTTTATTTTATATGCTTTAATAGCAAATTATCTCGTGCTTTAACGATATGTCAGTGCCTGTTGTATTGGTGCATTTCCTGATCATATTTGTCTATTCCCTTTCCTTCCCTTTTTCTAGTTCCACATTACTTGTTTCTTTTAGATCAGCCTTCCCCAACCTGCTGCACTCCATATGTGTTGGACTTCAACTGTCATCACCCCCAGGCAGCAAATCCATGTCAGCTGGCGATGATGGGAGTTGTAGTGTATTATATGTGGAGTGCGCTAGGTTGGGGAAGGCCATTCTAGATGAAAGTGATTTACAAATCAAGGTCTGTCAGTACCAGCAAGTCTCAAAGCACAAGCCTTGCCACCAGTGTCAACTGAAGAGAGACACCTCAAAAGGGTGTTCTCTGTTGTGGCACCCCGGCTGTGGAATGCCCTCCCCCTGGAGGCCCGAATGGCACTGGCTTCATTTCGGCGCCAAGTTAAGACATGGCTTTTTAACAAAGCCTTTGATGGCTAAATTCACCAAGCTTGCACATAGTTTAAAGTGTTTTAATTGGTTTTACTGCTTTTAAATTCTATACTGGTTTTAGCTTATTAATGGTTTAATTTGTTTTTAGCTGTGTATATTTATTGTTTTATATTGTTTGTATGATTTTATCTGTACGCTGCCCTGAGGTGCTTGTGATATAGGGTGGTTTACAAATGTTTTAATAAAATAAATAAATAAAAGTGTTGGGAGGAATGGCCACCTTCTCTCTCTCTCCCCACACTGTCATACTATGCTTGGGTCCACCCATAGCTTCCCATTCCCTCTGCTGACCGTGGCTGGCTATTAGAGCTTCCAAGGGGCTGTCTTGGCCTTTGCCTTAGGGAAAAATGAGATAGGAAGTTAAGGAAGTTAATGAATGTGTATGGGTATCATTACTTTTAAAAATGTAAATAGCAGTTGTAGACAATAGTGGCACCACAGAAGATGGAGCGGAAGAACTTACTTAACCTTCCCTATCCCTGCCACGGGAAGCTTCCATAGGTGTCAGAGGACACTCCTCTCCCAATGCAAATATAAGCTGCAGGGTGGTGATCTTTGTTTGAACAACTCTCCCTCCCCACTTCATATGATCCTGCTGCTGCTCAAGCCCTTCTGCAGCTGCTCTTTACATTTTTAAAAACATGCACCATCATTTCATTCACTCCTGGTTTGGTCAAAAATAATAGGAAACATCATGCTTTTATTGACTACCCGATTCAGCCTTGCAAACATCGCTTTTCTGTTACATCTGTACCCTGTTGCCTCCTCCCTGATTCCAGTCTTCTCTGAGCAGATTCTCTGGTATTGACCTAGGCCTGCATGCCCTTATGGAAGTCTTGCTTTACAACATACTCCCATATTTTGCTATCTCATCTCCACTTCCAGTGGATGCTAACCTGGCTTTCAGCCTCTGCCTACCTTCTGAAACTGCTATGACTATGCATTTTGCCACCACCACCATTGGGAATTGCTGGACTTCCTTTCCCATAGTCCTGACCCTATTGCAATCTACAGTACAAACAGACTACTTGTCAGTTCTGAATTAAGCCTGTTTCTTACATTCCCCAAAACGTATCTTCAAAACGACTCTGTGTCCTACCTCCTGATTCTCTAGTGTTACATCCTAATAGCTCATCCCCTTATTTGTGTTTAGATGTTTTTCTCCTTTAGAGTTTTTACAGATTGGCCTCTGATGACCACACTGATGCTGAGGGAAGATTTGAAGGTGGAAAGCAAAGGGAGGGGGTTGTAAAAAAGGAGATAATAAAATATGCAAAGTTTGTTCAAATCCTCCTGCCTTGCCAGGAACAAGCTACGAGGCACAGCCAGCCAACTATGTTTGCTTTTGTGGGAAACCCTATGCATTCCATATGGCTAATCAACCAAGAACCAAATTTGCAAGGCTTCTTGCTTCAGTGAAATAACAGTTTAGTTTATGTTTTTCCCACTAATTAGCAGGATGCCCGCCCCATTCCAAGAAACTAGTCATTGCAGGGGGGAAGCAGAGCCTCAAGTTATTCATGGCAAATCTAACCTGATCATTTGCAGGATTTTAATTTCCAGCAAAGGAGAAGGTAGGCTGACCATATGAAAAGGAGGACAGGGCTCATGTAACTTTAACAGTTGTAGAGAAAAGGGAATTTCAGCCATTGTCATTTGTATGCAATTAGTTCCTGGTGAAATTCCCTCTTCATCACAACAGTTAAAGTTGCAGGCACTATACTAGAGTGACCAGATACAAAAGAAGGCAGGGCCCCTGCAACTTTAACAGTTGTGATGAAGAGGGAATTTCACCAGGAACAAATTGCATACAAATGACACCGGCTGAAATTCCCTTTTCTCTACAACTGTTAAAGTTACATGAGTCCTGTCCTCCTTTTCATATGGTCAGCCTAGAGAAGGGATCTGCTACCTTTACTGCTCCTTTGCAAAGTCATGGCAAAGCAGTACAATGCTACTAATCATGGTGGCTGTGTATTACACTTCCAGTATCAGAGGTAGTATGCATCTGAATACTGGTTACAGGGGACTATGAGCAGGAGGAAGTTTTTGTCCTGTTTGTGGGGTGCACACAGGTACCTTGTTTTTTGGTGATGCATAAGTGGCCACTATAGTGTGTGTGTGTGTGTGTGTTGCCTGATGATGTAAGAGAGAAAGCCACTGTCTTAAAGCTGGCTTAGCTTAGAATTTGGGTTTGCAAGACTGCCTCTGACAAAGGAACTCTTTGTTCTGAAATGTGTTGGGAACATTAATTTAAAACTTCATTGCCACATTTGGGAACATGTTCTCTTTTAGCATTCCATCCTGTTTGGTGCTTTCCTTGTCTTTGTTTATTCTGTTTACTTTCTGTTGTGATATAATTCAGTCTCCCTTGAGTAGGCTGACCATATGAAAAGGAGGACAGGGCTCATGTAACTTTAACAGTTGCAGAGAAAAGGGAATTTCAGCCAGTGTCATTTGTATGCAATTAGTACCTGGTGAAATCACCTCTTCACCAAAGCAATTAAAGTTGCATGCACTATACTAGAGTGACCAGATACAAAAGAGGGCAGGTCCCCTGCAGCTTTAACTGTTGTAATGAAGAGAGATTTTCACCAGGTACAAATTGCATACAAATGACGCCAACTGAAATTCCCTCTTCTCTACAACTGTTAAAGTTACATGAGCCCTGTCCTCCTTTTCATATGGTCAGCCTACTTGAGGAAGGGGGCAACTAAAATGAAACTGAGCATAACTGAAGAATACATGGGTTTTCTGCCTCTATTGTTTTTGCCACGCCTTGGTAAACCAATTCAATGTGTTATTTGAACTCAACTTGGTAATACCTACTGGTTTGTCAGTTTGGGCATGTTTCTTGGATACAATTACAAATTGGCTTGCAAGACTGACACCTGGTGGTTACTTCTGGTATAGCTGCAATTTCCTTCCTTGAAAGGAGGTAAATTCATCCTGCATTAGGAAACCTCCTGGGTGAAGCTCAGTAGAGATCATTAAAATGGAACCTTCAGCAGAAATGGCAACAGGTCTCAAACCTGAATCTGCAATATCCAATGGAATAATATGCTGAAGTTAAGACAAAAGATAGATTTCTGTGTCTTCCTTTGCATAAATGATGACTATGCCCAATGTTTACATCCTTTGCACTTGTTTCAGAAAAAAGAGGTGCAGGTGAGATGGCTACATAATCTCATAAAATGAGACTTCTCATAAACCAGATTTCCTGCTGAAGCCAGCTTAGGGTTTTTCCATACCTAGATGGGGCAGTAATGCTGTCAGGACAGGACGTTGGATCAGAGGGCCAGGCAGCAGAATGAGTGGGGGTGGGGCACCCAAACACAGCAGGGCTGGTCTACCATATTCTGAAGGAAGTGAAATAATACACTTTAACAGCTAAAGAGGGGAGGGACGTGTCCAGAATCTAAAATTACCAAAGGATATCCTTTGCATCTTTTGATAGAAAAAGGACTGCACCCTTCCGCTACAACTGATGTGGGAAGGATTCATGGGGATCCATACAGAGAAAGCTTCCACATTAAACATTTAATGTGGAATTGCTATGCCCATTCATCCACTTTTTTACAAGGCACCTTTATTATATCGTTACCAAATTATTGTTTTCACAGTGGTTCTTCCATATTTTTTCTTTTAGAAAGAAAGGAACAGTAGCACTATCGCTTTAGGTACAAATTACCTTAGCCATACTTCCCCATCATTTCCATGAGGTGTGGTATTGACTCAGCAGGTGAACTTATCACTGCTGGGCATACTGCAGCATTACCTTTCCAGGGAGCACCATTTTCTTAGTATTTTAATGTTAAAAAACTAGATCTATTAATTTAGGGTGACCAGATAAAATCCAGGTCAGGGCTCATGTAACTTTAACAGTTGTAGAGAAAAGGGAATTTCAGCCGGTGTCATTTGTATGCAATTAGTTCCTGGTGAAATTCCCCCTTCATCTCAACTGTTAAAGTTGCAGGGGCCCAGCCTTCTTTTGCATATGGTCACTCTAGTATAGTGCCTGCAACTTTAACTGTTGAGATGAAGAGGGAATTTCACCAGGAACTAATTGCATACAAATGACACCGGCTGAAATTCCCTTTTCTCTACAACTGTTAAAGTTACACGAGCCCTGACATGGATTTTATCTGGTCAGCCTATATTAATTAGTGCTAAAATATTTTTCTAGCTATATTTTTAAAAGTATACTAAAATATTCACACACTAGCGCTTAACTGAAAGAGCATTATAGTGCTAATTTTAAATATGATTTTAAAAACAGACATACACCCTGCACCCTGCTACCTTTCCAGTTGCCATTTTAATAACATGCTTTCCCACATCCCACAATTTACTCTAACATGCTTCCTAGCCATTTAAAACAGTTTTACAAGTCTGGAAAGTAATTGGGCAATAACGTTTAAATAATAGTGCGAATTAAATACTTGATTTTTTTTAAAAACAGGCAAAACATTTCTACAAAATGGTTGCTTAAATGAATTCCTCCATCCCCAACCACATAGTTATGGGATGTACACCATGGGATAATGGGATGTACACCAGAAGAAGTGCAATATTTCCAATAGTGTGTGGAAAGTCAATTGCAATTCTGCTTGTAGTGTACAGTGGAAGAGAAATTATTGGGGAGCAGCAGGAACTGCCCATCTGGAAGCATCCAGAGTCAGGATTTTAACAGCCAGAAATTTATGCACACATTTCTTATTTAAGTGTCTTAGCAAACTGCCACAATGCACTCCCCTACATTATATCAATCATGGTGCAAAAGAGGTACAACTATAGACTATCATACAAAGAACTATGTTAGGATGTTCAAGGTGTTGGGCATACCCAATGGGACTTTTTACTTCTTTGAACAGAAGACTTGCATGCCATACCACAAACTGCTTTTAAACGTTCCCATAGATTCAAAAGTGGATTGTCATGTGGCCAGGAGGGGTGGTGTTGTTGAAGCAAAAACCCAAAAGACCCTTTGGGCATATGGAATTAGCTTTATGGGTCTTTAGATTCCTTCTATAGTTTTCCTCTATTGAGAAATAAATTATTGTAGTTAGAAATCTCAATCAAAAGCTGAACACATAAACTCACCCTTAGCCTTGGGCTGATTTGCTGGAATGTCATGGAATGTTTATGAACACTAGAATTGCTGGAGGGAAAGAGTCAGTCAAATATTTAAAATAAGTTCAGCTGTTGTGAAGATTATAGACAAGCGAAGAGATGGAGACTGGATATAAGGTTGTTGAATAAAAAATACATAGTGGAGAAGATAAAGAAAGAAATGCAGGAAATTTGGGAGATTAATGAAAAAGAGAATAACCGGCAGGACATATTATGGGATACAATGGAAGCTGTGGTAAGAGGGATTTGTATTAGGGAAAGGTGCACTTTAAAAAAACAACAGGAAGCTCAAAATAAAAAGATTGAAGAGGAGGTAAGGAGTCTAGAAGAAAAGTTAAGGGAGACAAAAGATAAACGCCTAATTGCCCAAATTCAAGCTAAGAAAAAGGAATTAGAGAAAGAACTAGAACAAGTCCAAAAAAAATTGTTATATTTAAAAAGAGATTTTTTTGAATATAGTAATAGAAATTCGAAGATGCTGGCTAGATCCACTCAATTGGAAAAGGCTAAGAATATGATAGGGACAATTAGGGATAAGTCAGGGAATAGTTGCAACTTAATGAAAGATAAATTAAATATATTTCAGGAATTTTATAGTGAACTATATACATCAGGTTCGGGGCCACAAGATAAAGTATTGGAATATGTAGAGAGGAATTGGAAAATAAAATTGCAGAAGCAGGATAGGGATTATATGGAAGGTTTAGTTACTGAGAAAGAGATAGAGGGAGTTATTGATAAACTAAAAGGAGGGAAATCTCCGGGGATGGATGGTTTGGGGCCGGAATATTATAAGCTTTTCAAAGGAATTTTAATACCAAGATTAAAGAAATTATTTAATAACATAATAGAAGGGGGGAAGACTCCGCCATCATGGGATCACTCCCTGATTATATTAATTCCGAAACCAGGTAAGGATTTGACGGACCCCGCATCATATAGACCAATTTCCTTAATAAATCAAGATTCCAAAATTTTTACAGCAGTAATGGCAAAAAGAATGGGTACATTTATTTTTAAATATATTAAAAAAGACCAGTGTGGATTTATTCCGGGTAGGCAAATGCCTAATTTAATGGGAAGAGTTTTAAATATAATTAATATTATAAAAAAAGGAATTTAAAAGCAGGCTTATTAGCATTGGATATATTCAAAGCCTTTGATTGCGTGGAATGGCCAGCACTTAAAATAATATTAAAAACATTTGGGTTTGGAGATAAATTTATGGGAGTGATAGATAAGTTATATAAAAACAACAAAGCTGAAATAATGGTTAATGATGGGTTAACGCAACAGATTACACTAGCTCGAGGAACTAGGCAAGGATGTCCTCTTTCACCGATCTTATTTGCAATAGTAATAGAAATTTTGGCAAATGCTATAAGAGAAGATGAAAGAGTGAAGGGGATAGGAAGAAAGGAGAAGATTAAAATGAATATGTTTGCGGATGACACATTACTGACAGTAGAAGATCCCCTGGAGAGTGCAGAGGTGATTAAGAAGCATTTAAGAGAATTTGGAGAAATTACGGGATTAAAAGTAAATTGGGGGAAGTCAGAAATGATGTTATTTAATTACAATAAGGATGAGCTGGAAGAAGGTAAGGTTAAGTTGGGTCTTAGACTTAAAAATATAGTACGTTACTTAGGAGTTAATATTGATAAAGATTTAGATAGGCTAGAGGAACTTAATTTGGTAGCTTTAAAAAAACAAGTAGGGGAGAAATTAGAAGTATATAAGAAATTAAAATATTCTTGGTTTGGTAGAATAGCAATTATTAAAATGAAGATTTTACCTAAGATTAACTTTTGTTCAGAATGTTACCAATTAAAATATCAGATGTGGAGTTGAAAAGTTGGCAAAATATGATTAATGCATGTTGTAATGGGGATAAGAGAGCTAGGATTAATAAAGGGTTATGGAATAAGGCTCAAAAGAAAGGAGGTTTAGGACTTCCAAATATTAAGTATTACTATATTGCTAATCAGTTAAGATATGTTATAAACTGTATTTTAGGGGAGGAAGACCTTGAGTGGTTGGAAACGCAAGCTGGGGAAATAGATTATAAATTGAAAAATATTTTTTTAAAAAAATTCAAAAGAGAGATGTAAAGGGACTGGACAACCCTTTGATGAAAAATATTGTGGAGATCTGGGAGAAATTTAGGGGGAAGTTGATACCAGGAGATTCACCACTTGCCCCAGTGGTAGTAGTGGAGAATTTCCCAAGGGTATTAAAAGTGGAGATAGAAGCGAGATTGAAAGATCAGGAAATAATTAAGTTAAGGAAGTGGATGGAAAATATGAAGGATAATGATCAAATTAAAGAGGTATTAATAGGTCAAAAGTTAGTATGGTTTAAATGTATACAATTGGCGAAATGGACTCAGGAGTGGAAATTGAAAAATAAAGAATGTAGAAATAATACAAGATTTGAAGATTTAATTGAGTTAAAAGGAAGGAAAGAAGAAAATAAAACTAAGAAAGGGTTGACTAGTGAGATATATAAATTATTGATAGAGGAGGAATTTCAAGATTCACTTAGAGCAATAAAAAAGATTTGGGAAGATGATGTAAAGGGAGAAATTAATGAATATAACTGGGAGAGGTTGTGGAATGCAAGAATGTTAAAGCTGCTATCGATTAGAATTAAGGAGAATTTTTATAAGATACTGTGGAGATGGTATCTAACACCTGTTAGATTTCACCAGATTGACAAAAAAGTATCTAAAAACTGTTGGAGGGGATGCCAGGAGGTTGGAACCTATTTTCATATGTGGTGGAGCTGTGAATATGTACAAAAATTTTGGGAAAGGGTATTTAAAGAAATAAGTGAAATAATTGGAAGTAAAGTGGAATTAAACCCAAAGCTCGCTCTACTAGCAATATGGGATAGAGGGAAAGAGAATAAAAATAAGAGAGAATTGATAAACAACCTCCTGACACCCGTTAGATTAATGATTGCAAAAAATTGGAAAGGACAAGGAAGCTATACAATAGAAGAATGGTATAAAGAAATATGGGATATGGCTTTGAATGATATGCTAACTTGTAAAATGAAGTTAAAGAGGGGAATGTCCAGTAAGAATGACTTTGGGGAAATATGGAGTCCCCTTTTGGAATATGTATTAAGATCGGGGAAGGGACAAAAACCTTCAAAAGAGTCGATAAATTTCTGGATAGATGAAGAATGATTAAGAGGAGGTCTCATGGGGTGGGGGTGCACGGGGGGGATTGTAGAGGATTATGTATGTATTTTATGTTGTTATTATGTTGAAATCAATAAAAATTATTTCAAAAAAAAAGAAATAAATAAATTATTGTAGTTAGAAATTTCAATCAAAAGCTGAACACATAAACTCACCCTTAGCCTTGGGCTGATTTGCTGGAATGTCATGGAATGTTTATGAACACTAGAATTGCTGGAGGGAAAGAGTCAGTCAAATATTTAAAATAAGTTCAGCTGTTGTGAAGGAAACAGAAAGTCTATTTAGTGGGAGGGCAGGAGACCCATGCATGGCTTAAAGTGTGGGGACCACTATTTGATTGAGAGCAAAAAGGATGGGAGACAGGCAGTCTGAGCTCTGGGAATCCCAGGAAGTTTCACCCATGGGTTGATCTAATAAATTATATAACCTCTACTCACTTTATGGTTCTCACTTCTGCTATAGGATTATCCAGCATCACAACCCTTGGCTTTGTGTACTGATGCCCCATCTGGTAAACCACCAGAACAGTGGTTTGGTTTGATTTGAAGCAGTCGTCCTCAAACTTGGGAGGATCTACACTGGAGCCCCTTTCATGGGTAAGGGGCCATTATACTGGTATTCTTTTCAAAATGCAATTGTTGGTCTGGGGGGACACACTAATGAATACGACACAGTATCCACCATGTTTATAATATGATCAAGTGCCACATACAAATGCATAGTGTTCTAATTGTGGAAGAAGTAGGTGTTCTAATGGCCTGTCATTTGAGTTTGTAGTGCGAGAACACGGCACAATCTTAGTATAGTGTTGCAGTTGTAGGGGAAATGGAAGGGCATGCTGATGTTTCAGTTTCCTCTCTCTCTCTCTCTCTCTCTCTCTCTCCCTTTCAGTCTGTTGACTGCTTTGATGGTGCGCAGCAATGGAGGTTTAAAAATAAATTGTGTGTCAATACACAGTTGCACTGTTCTGTACATCCGCAGTCAAAAGTAGCAGCAAAAAGAAAAAAAAACCAATGGAGGAGAAGGACTTTGGGGGAGGAGGTGAGTTGGCATTATGCTGCTGCAGTCACTGTCTTTTCCCTGCCAGGGAGATGCTATGCTGCCTTTAATGTGGCATCTTAGTCGGTGCCACGAGGTGAAGCCTCCTCCACCTCTTCTCGTTCCTTCAGCATGCCATCTGGGGAGGGACCCCCCCCCCCCCACTGCCAATGCCTTATTCCTTTCTCACTCCCTCTCACGTGGCTCTGTCCAGCAAATGGTCCCTTGCCTGGCCTTTCCTGAGGGCTACCAAACTTCCAGATACCCACACTCTCATAGAAGTAGGCAGCGAGGGTGGCTCCGATCCACAGTGTGGTGGGAAATTGCCACTCAGTAAGGGGCTTCGGGGGTGATTGATTTTGATGTGTGTTTGTTCTTTCCTGCCCTCGAATCCCATAAAAACAGTGTGAGGAAAGTGCAAGGAATGAAAGGAGGAGGAGGAGGAGGAGAAAGACCTGGGTGTGGGGGGGGGGGGGAGGAAGAAGGTGGGGAAAAGTTTAAAGCCAGTTCTACCAGTAAAAGTTATAATACTGCTAGCTGGAACGTTCATGTCTTCGTAGTGCATGGAAACTGCAAGCACTGGAAAAACTGTCACAAAAGTGGCTTAAGAAGCAACGGATCTTTAAGGGAGAAATAGCATCAGCACAATGGACTGATGAGGTGTGCACCATGTGTCTCATGCATGAGCCTGTAGATAACTGGGATAAAATGATTGTGTAGGTTAACCCCTGGTGTCCTCCAGATTTATTGGATTACAATTCCCTCCATTCCTAGCCACTGGCCATACTGGATGGAGACGAACTCCTAGTGGATGCAATCAAACACTGGTAAGTGCCTATGGTAAGCTGTATTCAGGGGCAGTGAGGGCAGCAAAAAAACCCAATACTTTGCTGCTACTATTAAATCATCAATCTGCCACCCAGCGGAGCTTTTCAGAGCTGTCCGGGGGCTTCTACATGCTGGCCCCAAGGACATGATAGAACCATCTGAGGCCTGCTGTAATATATTTGCTAGGCACTTCCAGGATAAAATCTTGGGCATCCTCCAGGACTTAGACTCCAGTGTTATAGCAGGTGAATCTAGTGAGATATCCAGAGCACAGGTTTGTCCTGTTTTCTTGGATGAGTTTCAGTTGATACAGCTCGATGACGTGGACAAGGTGCTTGGACAGGTTCGTGCAGCCACCTCTGTATTGGATCCTTGCCCCTCTTGGCTTATAAAAGCTAGCAGGGATGGAACAGCGAGCTGGGCCAGGGAAGTGATTAATGCCTCTCTATAACAGGGAGTGGTCCCAGACTTCCTGAAAGAGGCAGTAGTGAGACCACTCCTGAAGAAAGCTTCCCTGGACCCAGAAAATCTTAATAACTTTAGGCCGGTGGCAAACGTCCCATTCCTGGGCAAGGTCCTTGAGCAGGTGGTTGCTGGCCAGCTCCAGACACTCTTGGATGAGACTGATTATCTGGATTCATTTCAGTCGGGTTTCAGGCCTGGTTTTGGCACGGGAACAGCCTTGGTCACCCTGTATGATGACCTTTGTCGGAAGAGGGACAGGGGAGTGTGACTCTGTTGATTCTCCTTGATCTCTCAGCGGCTTTCGATACCATCGACCATGGTATCCTTCTGGCACGACTGGCTGAGTTGGGAGTGGGAGGCACTGCATTGCAGTGGTTCCGCTCCTACTTGACAGGACGGCTCCAGAAGGTGGTGCTGGGGAGACATTGCTCGGCCCCGTGGATTCTCCAGTATGGGGTTCCGCAGGGGTCAGTTTTGTCCCCCATGCTGTTCAACATCTACATGAAACCGTTGGGTGCGGTCATCCAAAGTTTTGGAGTGTGTTGTCATCAGTACGCTGATGACACACAACTCTACTTCTCCTTTTCATCTTCATCAGGTGAGGCTGTGGATGTGCTGAACCAGTGCTTGGCTGCAACAATGAACTGGATGAGAGCTAATAAACTGAAACTTAATCCAGACAAGACTGAGATGCTGTTAGTGGGGGGTTCCTCTGACCAGATGGAGGGTGTTCAACCTGTTCTGGATGGGGTTGCACTCCCCCTGAAGGAGCAGGTTCATAGCTTGGAGGTTCTTCTAGAACCATCTCTGTCACTTGAGGCGCAGGTGGCCTCAGTGGCACAGAGTGCCTTCTACCAACTTCGGCTGGTGGCCCAGCTACGCCCCTATCTGGACAGGGATAACCTGGTTTCAGTTGTCTATGCTCTGGTAACCTCCAAGTTAGATTACTGCAATGCGCTCTACATGGGGCTGCCTTTGAAGACAGTTCGGAAGCTGCAGCTTGTGCAGAATGAAGCGGCCAGATTGGTAACAGAGACCAGAAGGTTTGAACATATAAGACCAATTCTGGCCCGCTTGCATTGGCTGCCTGTATGTTTCCGAGCCCGATTCAAGGTGCAGGTTTTAACCTATAAAGCCTTACACGGTTTGGGACCACAATACCTGATGGAACGTCTTTCCCGACATGAACCTACCCGTACACTGCGCTCAACATCAAAGGTCCTCCTCCGGGTGCCACTCCGAGGGAAGCTCGGAGGACGGCAACAAGGAAGAGGGCCTTCTCTGTGATGGACCCTCAATTATGGAATGATCTCCCCAATGAGGCCCGCCTGGCGCCAACACTGTTATCTTTTCGGCGCCAGGTCAAAACTTTTCTTTTCTCCCAGGCATTTTAACAGCTCAAGTTGAGGGTTTGATTGACATTGTGGCCAGGCTTAATAGTTAAAATGTTTTAAATGTCAGCTGTTTCATGTTTATGCTTTTAAATTTTGTATATTGTCTTTTTAATGCTCAACCTTTTTAATTTTTGTAAACCACCCAGAGAGCTTCGGCTATGGGGTGGTATATAAGTGTAAATAATAATAATAATAATAATAATAATAATAATAATAATAATGGGAGTTGTAGTCCAACACATTGGAGGCCACCAGGTTTGGGAAGACTGGTTTAGAGCATCATACCCAAGCATTGCACAGGGTGGTTTGACATTAATAACAGGACTGAAAACATTGAGTAAAACCTTGAGAAGTACGAAAAGTATATCATCAGTCATAAAAATGAAGCCTTTGGTCTGTGTGTGCTGAAAATGAAAAAGGCGCAACACCTGAAAACCTTTGCATCAGGAACTGGAACTGGCACCAAAGGAAAAAAATGTTTGGGAAGGCAATAAATGAAAATTATAGGACATCTGCTAACAATATTGATTATAATAACATTGTGAAAGAGGCTTATTAAATATATTTGTTATGGTAATCAGTACTGGAAAACTGGAGCAAGACCAAATTGGTTTGAGAGTGAGCAAAGAGTAACCCCCCTTTCAAAGGCCAAAATTTGGGGTTATTTCCACCTTTTTCGATTTGCAAATTTTATGGCTTTTAATTTTTACAAATGAAAACAATATAAACAATAACATCCCATTTAATCCAACCTAATTGACTACTTTTCCAAAGGTCTAAGAAGAAACAGAAAAAGCAAGAAAGGGCAAGCCAGCTTGTGCAAAATGCAGCGGCCAGATTGATAACCAGAACCAGTAGGTTCGAACATATAAGACCTACTCTGGCCCGCTTGCATTGGCTGCCTGCATGTTTCCGAGCCCGATTCAAAGTGCTGGTTTTAACCTATAAAGACTTACACGGCTTGGGACCACAATACCTGATGGAACGCCTTTCCCGACATGAACCTACCCGAACACTACGTTCGACATCTAAGGCCCTCCTCCAAGTGCCTCCTCCGAGGGAAGCTCGGAGGTCGGCAACAAGGGAGAGGGCCTTCTCTGTGGTGGCTCCCCAATTGTGGAACGATCTCCCCAACGAGGCCCACCTGGCGCCAACATTGTTATCTTTTCGGTGCCTGGTCAAGACTTTCCTCTTCTCTCAGGCATTTGGCAATATCTGAGGAGCCTGGGTTTGTTTTGTTTTGTTTTGGTAGCTTTTTTGAAGTGTTGTATTGGTTTTTAAATATACAGATTGTGTGTATGTTGTATGTTTTTGCTGTTTTAATTTTTGTATATTGTTTTTAATTGTTTTTAATCCTATGTAAACCACCCAGAGAGCTTCGGCTATGGGGCGGTATACAAATGTAATGAATAAATAAATAAATAAATTTGTTCTTGGCACTTCCAGGCAGAGGGGTCCTAGTGCCAGCATCAGAAGGCATTATGCAGCTATTCTGTGATTTCTTATCAAATTTTCTGTAGTAAGAAAAAAGATGGAAGTAGCAATAGGGAAACATGGTGGGGCTATGAGTGGAAGATGATGTTTTCTGGATCCCCTGTAAAATTCCATGAATGAGGTAAGTGATGGTGCCATAAAAACCTAATCTGGAAACTCTAGGCAGGGCCAACCCCACCATTAGGCAGAGTGAGGGGGAACCAGATGCTCAGACAGCAGAAGCTGGGAGCACAGTGTTGGAGGAGAGAGCTACAGGTCATGTGGCCTGGTCTGTATACCCACCCCTCCAAGCTAGCCTGGTGCCTTCAGGCGTGGGGGAGGATGCTATCCCATCGCCAGTGATGAAGAAAGATTCAATTACCAGTCCAGCCAGCTTTTATACTTAGAATGAGAGGGGTTCATGTTGTTCTTCACCTGAGGCAGCAAAATGTCTTGGACTGGTTGACGGATCCTCCGGAGCAGATTTGGGGCATGTGCAGGGGGAGGTAGGAGAGGAAGGGGAAGTCTCATTGCATAAGCAGAAGTTTGCTTGTGTGATGTTGGATGTAGCCCTGTGTCTTTAAATTGAAAGATCCGTCAAGCTTGGTATATTCATCAAACATGTCTTCTTGAAGAATCTTTGCTGCACAGGCTAGACAGTTCCCATCACCCATAGCATTTTTACAGGCAACTCATTTGACATTACACAACTTCTTGGCCAACTTTCTCGTCACAAAACCCTGGGATGAATGTAAAAAGTTGTTCTTTCAGACAATTTATGTGGATTTTAAAAAAGAAGACCCCATGTATTGCAATATTTTTCGAATACATATAAGCAAAACTACTACAAAATATTAATTCAATTTCATTTTTGCGTTGGCTGTTGGCCATAACTGGAATGCAAAAATACAATAACTAAATTAATAACAAAACTCAACTTACAAATTATTACAATGAGCAAGAGCTGGGTCAAGCAAAATTAGTTACCTAAAATGGTAAGAACATGAGATTCAATAGAGTAGATAATGCTAAAGCACAAGATACTGACTTGAATAATACTCCTTGGGTTATATCCAGTGATAGCTTTGCTCTAGCCAAAAGCATTTCTGCTTGCACAAGGCACAGCACCCAGTTTTTTGCTGATTCCCTTCTCCCTCCTGCACCCATTATGCTATATCCCATACTTTTCCAGACGGTCATTCAACTATTGAAAGTAGCTTTTGGGGGAACATACGGGGCTGCAGTGAGTGGAGGAGATTGGCAAAAATAGATTACCCCACCTTGTGCAAAGCCACCATTGGATATAACTAGAGATGTGGGTTTTCTGGACATTTTTGAATTTAATCACGTTAATTTGCATATGGTCATTTGCCTAGCAAAATTTCAGGTTGCATAGGAAATATTTAAGTTTGCATTGGAACAATTTCTGATGCCCTGGAGAGATTAAGGCCAGATTTACACCAAGCGGGATATGACACTTTGAAAATGGTTTGAAAACTGTATATGGAGTGAGTCCTTAGCCCCAACAGTTGTCATTACTGTTATAAACCATTTTAAAGCAATAGTGTAGATCCTGCCCTAACTTAGCTTGTTTATTTTACTCGTATTTAGTCAACAATAAAAGTTTTTTTTAAAAAAGTACTGTATGTTAATTTTGAAATGTTTGAGGGGGAAATTAAAAAACACTATGATGTGAATTAAATATTATATTATGTATTATATTTTATGTGAATACTTGCAGAGTTTTAAAGACAAGAGCATGTACATCCCTTACATTGTTTAAATTTAAGGGAAAACCCCAAATTTACTGAAAACCGTTAAAACACTAAATAATTTTAGCCACCCAATGAACTGTGCATGATATGCTGACAACAGCTCATCTATTTCAATAGAGTTCAACTCTCTTCCACCAAGGTTGTTGGGGGGCTTTCACTTTCACAGTCACTACTTACTACTTCCTTTTCATGTTGAGACATATTCGTTTTTCAGTTACATATATTTATTCTCTCATATGCTTGCTAGGGATTGTCACCTGAAAAACATCAATTACAACTTCGCCAAGTTTGCCCAGTATTGTATTTGCAATTGGCATTCATTCATTTTTACTAATGAACTTATGAAATAGAAAATTTTCCATTGGAAAATTAAGCTCTGGAAAAAAATTCACCCCACATCACTGGATGTCCCCATGGCATCTGTTAGCAAACAAAAAGCTGACCTTTTGAAGATCTGATCAATTTTGCTTGCAAGAAATTTGTTGCTGACTAACTTGAGAATGAGACATTAAAAGAGACTACCTAAACGACTAACTTAAATCCCATTCATTTCAATGGGTCTACTCTAAATAATACTTAGGTCCCCTCTACAAGATTTTGCTTTGATGCCCAGTTGCCTGATTATGTGCATTTACGGAGAAGCGCATTTACTCCTAATACCTATTCACAAGAGGCGGTGAAGCGCATTACGGGCTGTATGAAATGCACTTTAAAGTTGTTTACATGCGGAGAATCGCATGTTTACATGGCCATAAGACACTTACATTTTAAGTCGCTATTTAACGCGCATTCAATAATGTGCATAAGCAGAGATAACAAGTGCCTCAACCCCCGATTTGCGCTCCACTCTTGTAGTGGTAAAATCTGTAATGCGCCTTGAAAGAGCTTTAAATCACTCTTGTAGAGGCACCCTTAGGTCCTCTGTTTCTTCTGTGCCACAAAAACATAAATAGACCTCATATGATGCCAGATTAAACCTTAGCAGAACAAGAGTTCTTCTCAGTAGATAGCTTTATTATTACCGATTTATGCCATATCCCATTGAATTAAAGTGATGTAGACCCTGGACCTAAATTCTGATTTAGCCAAATCTGCCCTTGAGGACAAAAAAATAACTCTGAGCAAACCCATAGAATTTGCATCCCTTGGAATAAACAAAATATCAAAGCTCTATGAAAACATCTTATTAATTCTGTTATTATTATCATCTCAGATATCATTTTGTGTTATTCCATACTAAAAAAAGAGAACATTATTTGTAGCAGAGAGACATCTGAGAAAATTATACGAACAAGATTTACATGAAAAACAAAACTTGATTTTTCTCTGACTAACAGATACTACTTTTCTTGCATTGCCAACATATTTATCTTCATAATACAGTTATTCATCCAGGACTATACCTTGTCTTCCAATGGCATACAATGATACTTTCTACAATTAAAAGAAGTACGATCTAACTATAATTACCGTTCTCTGCTTAATCTCAAACTGCTGGAAAGACTGTCATGATTACAAGCAAAAATGCAAACAAACAAACTATATTCCAATGAAATCACAATAAATACTTCTTGCCAAATACTGTTACAAGACAATCCTATAACATCTGCATTAATGTAGCTTTCTCTTTATTGCAATTCCAGCATTCATCTAACTTCGGCATTTTCTTACATTTCAGGCATGCTGAAATTTGGCATTCTCTAAAGACAAACTTTTGCTGGACCAATCTTATCTAATGACATAAACTTGAATAGTTCTGGCTGTATATTAACTCCTGGATCTTTTATGCAAGTTTCCCTTAAGAGACAAGCTTGACTTTTCTTTAGGAGTTTATGTACAAGTTTGTATCACTATTACAGAGTAAAATTATTATCAAAGTATTAATTTGCAACACTTCAGAATTGTTTGTGTTTCTGGGTCAAATTTTTTAACCATTAAATAAATACTTGCATGTAGCACCCCTTTAATTGTGCAGTAAGTTCATATTTTACACAACATTGCTTTCTTGCAACTGCTAGACTGCACATTGTAATCTATTTTCTGCTTCTTTATTGTGCCTATGATTTTTAATACATTAAGGAGCCTACATATTGTTATATGGTACTGAGACTCATTGAATGATTAAATATTAATAAAACAGATTCAAGCCAAACAATTTCCCCCTTCATCCTCACCTATAATTTGGAGTAGAAATCTAGGCCTACGGTGTACATCTGTTGATTTTTAGGGAGCTATTTCTTTCCAGAGGAGATCTTTTACAGCTCTCAGATTTCAATCTCTGACTACAGAGGTCTTTGAAAGGTTTGTAAAGCAATTTGAAGGCTATACGAATTAACAGATTTTTTAAAAATCCATTATCAGTCAGTTTCTTCTCTCTGTTTTACAAACCTTACAATCATCTGAAAACCAGTAAGATAATAGAATCATAGTTGGAAGGGACCATGGAGGTCATCTAGGCACAATAAAAATCAAGACATTTGTAATATGTACTGCTATAATGATGAAGACCCTTATTTACACTGTGGTCCAAAATGCATTTATTTGGGAGTAATTTCCATTCAGCATTTCAATGGAACTTTCCCCCATATTTATGTGTTGGGGGGGGGGGGGGGTTCAAGCATTATACTACATACTTGTTCTATACACATTTTAAAATACACACATCAATCAGTTGGCCCAAAATTGCAGGAAAAAAATATTTTTATGGTGGAAAGATTATCCAATCCTCTGCAGTATGCACTGAAGCAGAATCCCCATTCTTAGCTGATTTTAGTTGCACATAATGCTAGAGAATCCAGGTTATAGAGTACCACAAGTAGAGCAAGGAGGGCCAAAGAGCACTGGATAGGTAGTTTAAGGCACAAAAGGGGAATGTTTGTATTAAATTGTAACCCCAGAAAATGGTGTCAAAAGACTTGCTCAACCATGGGGCTGCCTATATGGCGGTGGGTTGCCAACACACTAAGCAACCCCCCGCACTTTTGCTGCTTTGGTGGGGGGTGATGGCAGGAAATCTTGATGCAGCAGCAAAAGCGTGGAGTTTCCAGAGGCCTGGCCCACCCCCTGCCCTCTGTCTGGACGGATGGCAACCAATCAGGGGTCACCATCTGCCCAGTCATGCCTCTGCTGTGACTCCAGAGTGTGGATAGACAGAAGATGTGCCGTACTTGCCTCATTCTGGAGAAAAAAGTCAGGGTAAGTCCCTGACCTTTTTTCTTTGCAACTTCATGGGAAAGCCCTACAATGGCTGCGAGGTGGCTGCTGCATCGTATAATCAACACAGCACCACTACACTGCCACCCTGGGGCTTTCTGTGCATATAGACAGTCCCCACATTAAATGTCAGGCTCATTTTAGATAGCTTAAAGGGGGCTGGTCAAACGTGTTTAGAGCCCAAGCTTCACTTGGCTCATTTTCAAGATTTCTTGATGTCAATTTAATGCTAAGAGACTACACAGGACTGTGAAACAGGCTGCACCTCTGTAAACTTCAGGATTAATTCGTATAGTCCTAGCTATTCCTCCCTTTGTTACCAATACTTTAAGGAAGTGCAATGAATACAGGATTTAATTTCCTCCCTTTGGAAACAGCCATGTGCTTCTCTTCCTTCTTCCAAACA
The DNA here is from genome assembly GCA_029215795.1 of Anniella stebbinsi. Taxonomy (NCBI): domain Eukaryota; kingdom Metazoa; phylum Chordata; class Lepidosauria; order Squamata; family Anniellidae; genus Anniella; species Anniella stebbinsi. The sequence goes on along the minus strand of JARDYH010000005.1, from coordinate 83,736,391 downwards.
AAGTAGGCACAATACCGCTATCTTCAGCCAGAGACAGCTCATGCTGTGTTAACAATCACTGAGAGCTGGCTTGTATATTAAGAGTTATATAAAACATTATTGACCTCTGTGGGGTGAAGTACATGTTACCAATGTTCCACCCCAGCTTCTGCTATGAACTCCTTGGAATCAAGCCATATAATTTCCCCCACAATCATGAAAGACATTTGCTTACCTGGTGACCATGGAGTCACAGAGAGGTCACTATCAATGAATTGTCTGCTTGAGCTTAGCATTTTCTAGGCAAGTCTCTCACTATCATCCTGCTGAATCAGCAGCAGTCAGATGAATCCATTGATTCAGTAGTCAATCAAGAGAAAAACATCAAACCTGACTACACCTTTTGCCTGGAGACTCTGTCAGCATGTTCAGTAGGGTGTAACCTCATAAATTCCTGACAGATTTCTTCTACGTGGACAATTGAAAAAGGAATGGTGAGACAGGCCAACTGGTCTTTCCAGCATCTATGCTTGGTGAGTAACTTAATACCAAGATGATAGCTGTGATTGGCCAACAGTTCAGTTGGAAAGAAGTTTACATTATCTGTGGACTGTAGAAGAAAAATAAATTATGGCTTATTGAGGTTGGGCAAAAGAATGTTGGCTCCTCTTCCCTGTTTTCTGAGTAATCATGTGTCTAACTAAGCCACATCAAATGATGTTATCATTGTTTGTGAGTCTTTTTCATTTAAAATGGAAAGTGTCATTAGTCATTACGGTCAACAGAAAACATCAAACATGCGGGCAGGGACCTACCACAACAAAATGAGTCATCCTATGCTTCTGGCATACACACACACTTTAGCCTCTGCACCTGAGAGCACTTAAAAGGCACAACGTGGGCAGTTATGGATCAATTTGGAACTATCAAAAGAAAACTCAGAAAGTTTGACACAACCCAAGAGGCAGTGGTTAGAATGCTGCACTTAGACTGAGGAGATCCAGGTTCAGGACCCTGACTGAGCCACCCTGAGCTCCTCTGAGTAGGGTTGGGATACAAATAAGATTTTAATAATTGGTTTATTGTTGCTTCATTGTTGCATATATTGTACAGCTTCGTTACTGTGGAACGGACCCCTCCCCCCACAAACATGCACCATGTACTAATTTTAATGGTAATTGTATGTTGTGAGCTGCCTTAGGGGTCTGGTATAGGCCAAAAGGCAAGATGTAATTTACATAAATTTGGCTATCTTGAGCACCATTCTTAGGCAGAAAAGCAGGATATAAATCACACAAATAATAATAATAATAATCATCAGCAGCAGCAGCAGGAAAGAAGGAGGAAGAGGTCTGCTGGACATTAACAGCATTCATGCTAAACAGATAAAATCACTCAGAGAATTCTTCCACACACACCCCCATTCATAAAGCCATAGTAAAAGCAGATAAAAACTACACCCCACTCAACCTAGCACTACCAAACGAAGATCAAACACAACCACACACCCAGAGAAAAAAGAAAAATGGGCACAAAAAGTACTCCATGGGAAGCTCTACAACATAATACAGAATCCACAAATAAACAAAGAACAATTGTACAAATGGCTCAGGAAGGGTGAGCTATTTTCAGAAACCGAAGGATTCCTAATAGCTATACAGGATCAAGTTATAGCAACCAAGAACTACCAAAAATTCATCATAAAAGATAGTGTAACAACAAGCCTATGAAGGAAATGTCATCAGTTCCAAGAAACAATAGACCATATAACAGGAGGATATAAAATTCTGGCAGGAATGGACTATATGGACAGACACAATACAGCCGCAAAAATAATTCACGAACAACTGGCCATCAAATTCAACCTTATCAAACAACCTACACCATACTATACATATTCACCCGAAACAATCCTGGAAAATGCAGACCATAAAATATACTGGGATAGAACAATTCATACGGACAAGACAATACCTTGCAATCGACCAGTCATAACGTTCATAGACAAAAAAGAAAAACACACGTACCTCATCGACATAGCAATACCGAATGACAAAAATGTTGTTGAAAAGGAAGAAGAAAAGAAAGAGAAATATACACCACTGGCCATGGAAGTCAAAGAACTATGGCAACAGGAAAAGGTCACAATTATCCCATTAGTCACATCAGTCACTGGCATCACATCAAAAAAATATACAGAAAACCTCCAGAAACTGGGCCTACCAGAATACATCCACACCAACATCCAGAAAGCAGTCATAATTAAAACATGGTCAATCCTCAGGAAATTCCTGAATCAATAAAAGACAGCATGACTTGGCAAAGCCTGTCAGGTCCATCTAGAAAAACCGCCACAAGCGAGAAAGGATAATAATAATAATAATAATAATAATAATAATAATAATAATAATGGTAATGAATGAAGGATTGCTCGTGAACTTTTGTCTGTGAGCCATGCATTTGTTTGGAGGACTGAATTGCTATTCTTCTCTACTATTGTTATAGACAAAAGAGATTCAAATTTGGCAGTGGCATTTCATGAATTAACCTGGGCAGACCTTTGGTTTCATGCACTTCCTGTTTCCTGGGCCAAATCTGGTTATCTGCAAGTGCACAAGCCATAGTTTGCCAGCTCAGATTAAATATATGGTTGGTCTGAAACCAGGAAAGGGAGAAGGAAATTGCAGTGCTCAAGGGGAGGAAGAAGCAGAGGGAGAGGTGAAATGAGCAATGAGCCTGAGGCTTGGGCATAATGGTTTGGTGTCAACCACTCCACAACCTCATCCCCAACTGAAACAATGACTATTTGGTGTGTGTAACTGCATCCTTTCCTCACATTCATCCTTTGTTCCCCTATGGCTTTCCTTCCTCTCTATAGTGTTACGCTTTTGTCTCCCTTCATGTGGCTGGGGTAAGACCAGCCTGAGGGATCTTGAATTTGTATCTTAAAAAGTGTTTTCAAATGTAGAGATCTGTGAACACAACTGACAGGATTGCCCTTGGCTTGGGTGAGGTGAGGCAATACTATTGTTCATTGAACACAGCACCAAGTTTGTGTTAATGTACCTCCTGGTACTGAATAGAATTCAGGCAGTATAGTTGCTTGTGTCAGGGTTCACTGGGCCTTGGTTTCCCACTTTCCTGTGCCTTTGATATATTTTCTATATCTCTTGAACAATGTGGGATGGAGGGAGAAGGGAACAGGAAACTTTCCTTCTGTGAACATCCCCAGATCCAAGCCAACTTGCATGCCTCCTCCATTCCCCAGAAGCCTCCACAACCCATCCCATGGTGTTCAGGACCAACCCCCCAGATGCTACACCACCACTATTGTCACTTCACGATTATTGTTTGTGTTCATGAACAATTATGATATTTTGATAATATTGATCTGGATCCTAACCTTCTTTTACTGGGTATTTAACATAATACAGAAAATGTTGCAGAGAAATATTGCCAAAGTGATTTCAATACAGTTTAGGTCTAGGGTTAATTATTGAGAAAAGACCGATAAGGAGCCATTATGGCAATACAAAATATTTTACTTCTTATCAACAGCTTTGTGAGGTTAAACAGGGCCAGATATTCTCCCCCTTCTCCGCCCCCTCTTTCATTTTTTGGTATGACACAGGCCTAAATGTCAGACCACAAAAACAATACAGCTCAGGTTTGTTTGGTGTCTTGCTGCAGGTGTGGCTTCCTTAGCAGAAAGATCCTGTCCTGAACCACCTCCTACAGAAGTAGTTAGCCATTTCCTCCTGCTCCATATTGCAAAAAAATAAAATAAAAAATAGACCAACGCAAAAACAACAAATCACCCCTGGACCAAGGCGAGGCATTTAATACGTTTATTTTACTATGCCATTTATAGATACCATTCTGTCCTTTTTCCTCTGTCTTATTTTTTGCGTATTTGGGCCTGAAAATATAAATGCCCAGTTGTTTGTGGTCAGGAAACAGGCCACTCACAGTTAGGCCCTGTCCATTGACCCCAGAATTTGAAGCTTTGGGACGCATTCCATCTCAAAGGTTTTGCTGCTGTGGATGCATAAAGAGTTCATTCCAAAACTATTTGTGTATGTAAAACTCATCCAATGTCCAAATTAAGCCAAATGAAAACAATTGAGTTTCCCCTGAACTCCACCTTGAGATCTAGCTTTGGATTCTGTCTCTGACATTCAGGACCCAAGCACTGCGGGGTGAGGTATATTTTACTGGGTTGTACTAGGTTGAGAGATCTAGGGGACCCCAGCCCAGTCTGTAACCCCATTATCCTGAGGGGAACACTGAGGCTTAATTGTAGATCATGCTTAAGGATCTGTATGGAAACATTTCCTTGTATCTCTGGACCTATTGTCCAAATCTTGTGAGATTTGCTGGAAACGATCAGAGAAGCAGGCCAGAGGAAAGCAATCATATTTGGGGGCATGTAGAAAAGCCCCAGTGTGGGCTGAAACATAGGAAACATAATTTCAGAATTAAAATATAAACTTACATTTCATGACTCATGAGATTGTATGTATGGGATGGGATTGTGGTATACGCGTGGGCCCATGTTACAGGTTTGTACTGGACCCAATTAAATTACCCTGGAGCCTGCTGACAGTGACCAGTTTGCGAGTCATATCAATCTATGTGACCCAGACAACTTTGCGTCTAGCCACATTTCATAGATCGATTTGGCTATGGTAGTCAATGGGGAAATCCTTCATTTCTTGCATCATATGTTTGTGAGTGTGTGTGTGCGTGTGTGTTTTGCTATCTCATCCATGCATTTATAATTCCTAGGTTTAACCAAAATAATGCACTCTACCTAGGGCTGCCTTTGAAGATGATTTGGAAGCATCAAATGGCACAGGATGTTGCTGACTGCCTCTTAACAGGTGTGGGCAGATAAGAGCGTATTCTAATAGGTTTGCCACAAATGCCCTGGACTTCAATAAGTTTCTGAAGTCATTTCAAATGCTGATGTCTACCTTAAAGCCCCATACACCCTGGGACCTGCTCTTCTCAGAGAGACTCTCATCAAAATAAATACCCTTATTTGTTTGATCTGCTGGATATACCCTGAAGAGGGTTCCCACAAGCAAAGTGTTTGGAACAAATAGGGACTTTTCTGCAACGAACTGACTTCCTAGAAGAAGTACATCAATGTACCTTTCATTTTCAAGCAGCAATGTAAGACTATTTCATTTTTGAAGTATGGACTGAGCTGAGATTTGTGTGTTTTTGCAAAGATTGGATTTTTTTGTCATTGCCTGCTGTTAATATGCTATGCTGATGTGATTGGTGCAACCCAGTGACCTCCAGATGTGTTGGACTATAAGTCCCATCATCTCCAGCCAGCATGGTTTAGGGATGTTGTAGCCCAAAACTTCTGGATGGTGTCTGGTTGCAGAAGGCACTTTTAAGTCAAGGCAAGTAAACAATTGGTTCCAATCAATATTAAAATCAGCAAGAAAAAAAGGCTGAATTAATTTAACTCAAGTTTCACTTTTATGTTTCTTCATATATTTCCTAAACAATGGTGCAAATCTGACCACAGAACCATTTTAATTTGCAACTAACAGTATTATTTACTTAGATGTTTCATGCTTACAAGCTGTCCTTGCATCTCTTTTTTGCACTCTATGGATGATATCCATGTCATACAAGCCAGTTTCTGCTCATACAATGGAACTCCCCCGCCACTCCAGCATACCCCCAAAGATCTGCTCCAGAGGGACCTCCAACCCTCCAGAACAGATGAGGGGCATGGGGGCTGCAGGGGGAGGGAGAACTGCACCCCTCCACGTTCCACTGATGGAGCCTTTCATTAGCAGACAGACATTCATTGGATTTCACCTTATTTGCATGCTTTCCTTTTTTACTTATAGAGGGAATGTGTTTAAAATATTCCCCTATATAGTCTTTGACCAGCATCCATGACAGTTTGTGAGGTTAAGTAAATCTGCTTTCTGAACAAGTTTGCCTTCCCTTCTCTTCTCTGGTGTTGCATAGAGTGACAGCATGAAAAGAAGGACAGGGCTCCTGTATGTTTAACTGTTGCATAGAAAAGGGAATTTCAGCAAGTGTTATTTGTATGCATGCAGCACCTGGTGAAATTCCCTCCTTCATCACAACAGTTAAAGCTGCAGGAGCCCTGCCCTCTTGACCAGTTACAAAAGAGGGAGGGCATTAAATGTTGTGAGGAAGAGGGAATTTCACCAGGTGCTGCATGCATACAAATGACACCTGCTGAAATTTCCTTTTCTATAAAACTGTTAAAGATGCAGGAGCCCTGCCCTCCTTTTCATAGGGTCACCCTAGTCACACCCTTGGTGCTTCACTCTACATTGGCCCAGTCCTACCCTCACATACAAAAACGTAGCAAACAAAAATGACATACCCACAACTGTTAGGTAGAAGTAAAGTCTGATTGTTACTGCGCACACTAAAGCAGTTCATTTTCATGAGGTGAAAATGAAATGCCTATGTTTAATAATTAGAATATAAATATTGATATTTGAGAAATGATCAAATTGGTTCTTCGTTTACATAGAAAAACCTCCTTTAACTTGGTGTATCAGGTAGAGACAAAGGTTCAATTAAGAGACTAACTTTAGGGATAACATGCTGTTATTCCAATTATTTAATATGAACCAAATTATACTTTAAGAGAAACTTAATTTTTTAAAAAAATCTCTTAATTTTTTAAAAACTCATTTATTGTTTTTATTTAGAAAGGAGAAGAAGCAAGCACTATTTTTTATCCACTCTGGTCACATGCACTATTTCCAACCTTCCCACTTGTATTTTCTCATTACAAAGCTTTGGTGCCAAATTCCTGGTTTTTAACTACTATTGTGACTTTAATAAAGAACAGTTCTGGAAGGTTCTGGAGGTAGGGTTCTGTGATGGGGTCATATTCTGCTAGTTATACTATTGGAAAAATCTGTATGCAAGAACGGGGAAGGAGTATTTATGGTAACAATACTCCCACACTAATTCAAAAAACAGCTAGTGGACTGTCTTAAGGCACGTTAGTGTTTCCTGATTTTCTTACAGCAGGCCACAAAGATGGGGTTCTTTTTCCAGCAGCCTGAGTGACCCCTTCCCCTGAATGCTCTCAGCGAAACAAAAACAAAAAAAAAACTACAAAAAAGCAAAGGAGTAAATGAAGGGTTCTCACTGTCCTAACACTGGACAAAATTATAAGCTTGAGTCGCCAGAACTTTTAGCCCAGGCCTTCTGCAAAGAAACAAAAGTCGTGGTGCTTTTATAATTGAAACCTGTGAATAGATGCACCTTTTCAGTTATGAAAGACACTATTCTGGGAATAGAAATCTGCTCCCAGGACTATATGCAGTGGAGTGCTCTATTCCCCCATATACAAGTTATACATAGAAATAAGTATAAGACCATAATGGTGAAAACAAAACAGAAATAGTGTGCAGGGTACGGCTTCAGCATTCCCCGCCTCTCGGCGTTTTTTCTTTAAAAAGGTGTTTGTTATGTGTTTGTATGTAACATGTAGTTAGGCCATAAGTTCTTCTTACTAGCAGAGAAAAAGAAAGATGCATGTAAGTTACATGTGTAAAGCTATGTGAACTTAAAACCACAGACCAGCGGACTAACCTCTTCTTTTACTGTGTAAAAAATATCACATTGAAATTACTGTTCTGTCCCTCTCTAGTGCATGCGCTCTTTTCCTCACAAAATCCTGATTCTTTTGAACTTTGTACCAGACACTTGTGGAATCCTTGTCTGTCTCTATCTATGAGGCTGTGATGGCAATCTAGAACTTCCTAGCGGCTGTACGTCTTGCTCCCAAGAAATCCAACAGGAATGCTGACGAGATCACCATCAATTTAACTGAGAACATCAGTGGACACTTACTGCAGTATATTACAACAACAGATAAGTGTGATCGCAAAGAAAGGTCTATACTGCCTAGTAGAGAACAGAATTAACATGCAACCCTGACATTCCAAGGCCTCATCCAAACACCTAATCCCATTGTCAAGCTACTCAAGCTACTTCATACACAGCCAAAAGCTGATTGCAAAATGTTGCATTGCCTCTGTCTGCCACATCCACCTAGACTTATTCCCAGTGAGGGAGGCTTTTGTCAAAAAGCAGTTTAATGTGTAACAGATAAATACATGCTCTTACCAAAGAGAGAGAGAGGCATCAACTCCTAAATTGCTTATATATGTATTTCTGAAACCCCCATCCAAGTGATCCCTATCTGAGTTAGTGCATGCTCCCTAGTATTTAAGGGACAATTCATACTTTACATTTCAAAGGTAAAGGGTACCCCAAGTTTAAATGGTAAAATATATATGCAATGGTAATGTATATATGGCTCATGTGCAATTAAGTGGCTGGATTTGCTTACCATAAACATGGAAGTGAGGCCTGATGCTTCCACAGTTGCTACTTCTTTGTATTCTGCAGGAAAGCTCACATTTAAATGCAGATGCTCTGTATATTTGCTATTTAAACTTGTATTTGCATATATTTTTATATTTAAACTTGGGTTCTTTTTGCACCTGTGTTCAAAATGTAAGCAAGGGTGAATTGGCTCTAAGAGTTTCTTCCCTAATGAAGGGTGTACCAATGTTGTTACATTCAGAAAAAAGGTATGAGGGAAATAAAAGCATCACTCTGCAATTTAATTTTTATTTCTTGAGCCTTAATCACATTTTGCTTTCCACAAACTTAAGACTGATTCACATCACCGGATAGCTGATTATTTGACAAAGTTCAGTTGAATGGGTATAGCCACTTGCATTATAAAAGTGTTGCGTTCAGCAACATCAGCTGACATGAAAACTGTCTGATCGGGGATGGCTCATTTACAAAAGTGTTTGCAATGGTGGCCATTTTGTTTTTCGCATGCAGCACTCAAATGCACCATTTCCAAGAGTGACACCATCAAAAGTATGTCTCTCCAAGGTCAAACAAAGAGATTGAGACCACTCCCACACTTGCATCATCAAGGAGTCCACGGGAGCCTGTTTTTGTACATTTGATAGCCGACTAATACAAGTCATCACTCGATATTACATTCTTAAAGCAATAAAATTCATTTTTCCAGAATGAGCAGAAAGAGCAAAGTATGATATTCTCACTTCATGCTTTACTTGTTTGATCTTGACTATTGTTTGTTGATCAGGAAGGGTTGGGAATACACTGAGCTAAACAGATACAACAAAAGTCTCAGGTGGAATAACATTTCTGAGCACACAGTACAGTTGAGATGTAGTAGACGATTGTGATTGTATAGTTCCTAAAATAATGGATTTGTGGGTACTGGTTGGTCGTGAATGAACAGCTCTCCAGCAGAGGGTGCTCAAGGTTAAAATGGAAAGCCCTGTAAGATCACTCACTTTAGGAAAAGCAAGGAACTTTAATGAAGTAACATTTCCAAGTATCTATCTAGTTGTTTTGATAACATTCCACATAGTTTTTCCACACCATTTTATTATAGTGTTTACTGTTTAGGCACTATAGGAATAAAGAGTGAGGAAAGGTTATGGCATTCACTAGTAAATAATATTGATGGAATGTTACTGATAAATTTCATTTTGGCTCATTCTAACCATGAGAAAGGTATTTTAGGGCTCAACCCTATGCATGGCCTGCTGTGGACTGCTGGAAGTTGCAGGACTTCTTTCTTCTAAACATGCATACAGTCAGGTCCTTAAGGAGTCATTGTGTTAAATATTAGTTCTTAAATCAGAGCTTCCTCAATATCTTTCTAGAGAGATTTCCCAATTCCTCCAGTTCTTAATGTATTTTGTTATTACATTTATAGCCCAACACCCTTCCTCCAAGGAGTTCAAGACAATACACATTATTCCCTTCTGCATGTTGTAGGGTGACCAGATAAAATCCTGGTCAGGGCTCCTGTAACTAACAGTTGGAGAGAAAAGGGAATTTCAGCCAGTGTCATTTGTATGCAATTAGTTCCTGGTGAAATTCCCTCTTCATCACAACAGTTAAAGTTGCAGGGGCCCTGCCTTCTTTTGTATATGGTCACCCTAGTATAGTGCCTGCACCTTTAACTGTTGTGATGAAAAGGGAATATCACCAGGAACTAATCGCATACAAATGACACTGGCTGAAATTCCCTTTTCTCTACAACTGTTAAAGTTACAGGAGCCCTGACCTGGATTTTATCTGGTCAGCCTAGTATGTTGTATCCTTACGAGATTAGCCTGCAAACCACTTACCTTCTGAGTAAAAAGGTTGTATGGGATTGTGCTGGTTGGCAGAGAGAGAGAGAAAGAGAGAGAGAGAGAGAGAGAGAGAGAGAGAGAGAGAGAGAGAGAGAGTTTGTCAATGTGTCCTCTAAACATATATTTTACAACTTCTTCACACAGTACATAGTTAAACTATGGAATTTGTTACTACAAGATGAAGTGATGGCCACCAATTTGGATGGCTTTAAAAGACAAATTCCTGGAGAAGTTTATCAATGGCTACTAGTCCTGATGGCTATATGCTACCTCCAGTATCAGAGGCAGTAAGCCTATTTACACCAGTTGCTGGGAAACATGGACAGGAAGGGGCTGTTGTCTTCGTGCCCTGCCTGTGGGTTCCTGGTCAATAGCTCTTCTTATGTTCTTGTATTAATTACTTTAAAGGTTTAGAGTTGTTTCATTTTTCAGCTTATTGTTGCTCCTCATAAGAAAATCAAAATTATTTTATTTGCTTACTAAATTTATACTCTGGCTTTTAGTATGGCAAACCTACATAGAAGACCCATATAGAGATACGACGACGGAGGATGACTTGCTCAGGGCTGACCTTATGGTTTAAAGGTCTAGGGCTCAATTACAGCTAATGACTGAGAACAGATATACAAATGTGCATAACACGTATTGTCACCCAAACATGATCATGCAGATTAGGATTTTGCAACCACGAAATTTTCATGGACATCAAGAACCAAAACATGGCAATTTTCATGGATGTCAAGAACCAATATTTTCTTGTCCCTACAACTTTACTGCATAATAGTTATTTGCGATGCTGGTTCCAGGTTTTGAGGGGCTCTTGGGCAAGATGCTCTCAGTTGTCCACCTCCCTGAGTGGGCAGTCTTCCTCCTCTTCTTTCTTGCCACTGTCCATTCCCTTGCCTCTCTCGGAGCTCAATGGGCACCACCTCCCAGACAGAGGAGAACTCCCTTCTCTTTGCTCCTCTCATGGTTCATTTGGAGAGGATTATATGTCTTTATTCTCTCGTTTGTAATTTTGAAAAAGGCAATGAAACAAAGGCTTTAAAAATAGCATGTGCTAAGTACTGGACAGAATGCAGAAGTGGTCCAGTCCCCAAATCTGTTCTTCCACCACAATTAAATTGACCTAAACTATGTTGTGGAGGGGAAATGAGTAACTGTAATGCCTGTTCCTGGACACACTGTAATTAAACAATAATGGCATAAATTAGGTAAATAGGGAAATATTCATAAATATGTTTGATTTCTACCATTAATTCAAGCTGTAAATAGTTTGGCTTTCATACACTTAGGCTCTCTCCACAAGGATGCGCTTTTGCGCCCGGTTCGGGGATTATGCGCATTTTCGCGGAGGCGCATTTACTCCTAATCCCTCTGCACGGGAGGCGGCGAGAGGCGGCGAAGCGCATTAATTGATGTCCAAAAAGCGCTTTACAAGAAGTTAACGCGCATAATCGCTTGTTCACACCGCGAAAATGCGCTTTAACGGCCGGAGCAAAATAAAAGTCGCTATTTAACGCGCATTCGAAAATGCGCATTATCGGGGAGATAGCGCGCCTGTACGCCCGTTTTGCGCTCCGCTGGTGTGGAGGTAAAATTTATAATGAGCCTTCAAGGCTCATTAAACGTCTCGTGTGGAGGAGGCCTTGGTGGGGGAGGGTGGGAAAGTTTGCAACAGAAGGAGCACATGGTTAGTTTTGACTACAGAAAGTGCTGGCTATAGAACTAGGTTCCATGCTGAATAGCAGATACACAGAAGAGAATGTTCAACATTGACCACATGGATATCAGAATTTAAAATAAATAAATAAATAAACTCTATGACTTGCACCAGTTACTAGAGATTCTTAGAATATGATATGCAGATTTAGAGATCAAGAGAACTGGTTTAATAAAGTGGATCAACAATCTTTCTGAGATGAGAAAACAGTTGGCAGCATATCAGAGAAGAACTGCCTCCAAGCTATTTATACATTTAAAAGTTCATTTTGTTGTCTTGCAAGCTGGTATTCCCAACCAGCTTCTCCAACACTGCCAGCCTGTGTTCAGGACTTCAGGCATAATTATCAGTAGCTACATGTAATACATACCAATCAGGGATACTAAACAAGCACAGCTCCTTATTGGAGCCTGAAGCACACACTTTAGGCAGTGCCATTTGAGGCCTTTATCACCAAGCCATCTGGATGTCTCAATTACCTGAAGGTTTCCTACATCTTTTAAGATATACAAGAGGTCACTGTTGTCCTATAGATTGAATATTATATGTTTTCATATAGGAAGGAGTTTCTAAGTATAGATGAATTGCTCTAAAATCAGTAATTCAATGTAGGGATAATTATTATGGGAGCTTGCTGCCAAGGGCATATACGCAAATGGTTGGATCCAGAACTAAGCAGGACCAACAGCACTAATAGAGGCGGATTTCTACGCCCACCTACTTCCCATGGCAGCCCCTCCAGCTCACTGAAAATACTACACAGGGGGAGTCAGGAGATCCTGCTGAATGGGGGGGAGCTATGGTGTGTATTGGAGAGGGGGATCCCCCCAAATGAGGTGGAGGAACCTTCCCTGAGGAGAGCCTTTCCTCTCACAGAAGGCAGATCCTGGGTGGTGCTTTACAGTTGAAGAAATTCAAGGTTAACATTTTCACTATTCTTGTTTGCATTTGAAAATACTGCAGTATTTTTTCTTAGCAACAGTTCTTCTATCCTTGCTCTCTCATTTGCTCCTCCCCTTACACTTACACATAGTTCAATGCTGGTAAAATTTTGTAGCTATTTCATAATATATATTCAGCAGAGATATAACTGTGGCTTATAGGTTCACCTCTTCACTAACCACCGGCATTTACAAAATCCCCATGTTCACACCTGGTACCATGTGGTATTATTGTGCAAGTATTACTTTTGTGAAGGCAGTTGAGTTTTATTTTTATATCAAACATTATAATATCTACAGGTTGCTTTTGGCATTTCTCCCGTCACGAACTATCTTACCCAACTTCTAATTGCCACATCTATTTCTGTTTGGACCTCTCAGGGTGCTTCCAGATGAGGCTTTTATTGAATGATTCCTTCCATCATTCATGTAAATTTACAGGGGACCCAGACAACGTTGTCTTCCATTTTGTTGTTTTCCTATGTTTTCCCAGCACTTCTCCTGTGTTTTTTTCTTACCACAGAAAATAGCTGCACAATGTCTTTTGTTTGGTAGCACTAGAAGCTGTCAGTCTGGAAGCATCTTCAGTGAACCCCCATATCATTCCTTCTAATAGGAATGATACTGGATTGGAGACAAAACAAGAGGGAAGTATCAGCATACAGATGGAACCAATGACCTAGGGAAGTCGTGGGCTCTCCCACACTAGAGGGATTCAAGACGCAGCTGGACAGCCATCTGTCAGGTATGCTTTAAGGTGGATTCCTGCATTGAGCAGGGGGTTGGACTTGATGGCCTTATAGGCCCCTTCCAACTCCTAAAAAACAAAAGGGACAAAAAGCAACAACTCCAAAACTGTCCAGTGAGGACTGAGTCTAGGAGTCACAGAAGGTTGAATATCTGTTGGAAAAGGAAATTGGGGAAGTGCAAATTGGCCTTTACACCTTATCTGGAAGAGGTCATGGCTGCCTCAAATCCTGAATGAAGAGTACTTCTGTTAGGGGATAAAGATACACAACAATATTTGTTGCCGATTCCAGTTGTTTATCATCACAGTCATCGCAAGGTGAGTACTAGAATGTACTTGTAATGCTTTAGATACTGGGCTGAATGTTAGGCAAATTATGCTTTGGAAAACATGCATATTATTTCTAATCTCTTGTTCTGTACAAAATACAGCTATAGTATGAGACTATTTATTACAAGAACAGGCAGCCATGAGCCAAATGGTTTATACAAGCCATGCTGGATGGATTCAGAGAAACAGCCAGTTGCTTGTTCCTATAGGCTCTAAGGCATAAGGTACCCAGGCATAAGGCACTCATGGCCCCACCATATTATTGTTCCCTTTCTCCTATGACAAACCCTTAGATTTGATGTAGCTCAACAGTGCCCCCTAGAGCATCTGACAAATTGGCATCACCCCAGGATGTCTGAATGGGCTTATCTTACCTTTTTGTTTTCCAATTACACTTAAGCTCCTTTTAATAATAGGCAAACTGGTTCCATCTGGCAGTCCTTTTGAGATGTAAGTTTAGAGCCTTTAGGAAGGCAGATCTAGCTGCTAAGTAATTTTATTGCACATTTTAAAATTGATTTTAAAAACTAAATTTTCCAAAGGACAACAACAACATACTACACAGCCAGCTTATTCCAACATTTACTTTTCCTGATACCAACAAAATTGGGTTACCAATCTTATGATTTGGCAACTGTTCCAGAATTGTTTAAGTCACTTCCATTATTGCTCAAACTCAGCACAGAACCTCCTTCCCTAACTTATTAATCCAAGTTAATTTATTTTGAACTGCAAAAGCCATAGCTTAATAGGCCACCCTCTAATTCTTGGGATGTGATTAGTTTACCAATGCTTTACCTATTCTTCTCTAGCAGCAAAACCCATTTGATAAAGGAGTATTTCCTTTTCCTTATCTATTGGTCCTTCAAGGTTTGTTAATTTAAAAAACCTTAATGTCAGGAGGTAACTCCCCCCCCCCCGCCCCAAATTTTATTATCTGACACTACACTTGTTGCCAATATCTATTAGTCTGTCTACACTACCACTACCATTCCTGGCCATTGGCTGGGGCCTGCTATACATTGAAGTCCCAAACATCTGGAGGGCACCAAGTTGGGAAAGGCAGGGGTTGTATATTGCAAGGCTGGGCAGAATGTAGATCTTCAGATATTTTAGATTTCAACTCTTAGAAGACCCAACCAGCACAGCCAATAGTCAAGAATGCTGGGAGTTGAATTGCAAAACATCTGGAGGTCTAGATTCTGCCCATCCCTGGTATACTGTACTATTCACTTTGAACTGTCACATATTTTCATTCCAGGGTGTGCTCTGAAAGAATATGCTGATATCTTTAAGAAGTACAGGAGAATCAGCCCACATAAATCCATTTGGTCCAGTGATACTGCAGAGCTCAGAATGCTAACTAATCAAATTTGCACTGTAACCCAGAACCCATTGCAGCATGTCATAAGATCTTTATTACCAGAAATATCTCATTTATTTAAGGAGTTACTGCATCTGGCACAAATGGACACTCTCCTAAAACTCTTTCCAGCACCCATAGGCTTTCACAATATACATAGCACACCAGAGCCAAGAGAAAACGTTTTTTCTCCAGATATGCTTGTTTCCCACCCAATGGAAATTATATTGTAATAGCAGCTGTGATAGCACATATGTTCCTTGTGGATTCATTCTACATAATACAACATGTTTTTGTTAGGCATTTGTTAGACATTGTGATTTTGTATACGTGTGTAGTGAGGGGGGGAGGAGGAGATCTTGAGTAATTTAAGCTTTGTTTAAATATCAAGGACCCTCCCTCCTCCCTGTCTCGCAAATATGTTTGGTAAAAGAAATGCCATCCTATGGGCACAGGAAGCTGCCTTCTACTGAGTCAGACCTTATTGAACTGAGTCAGTTCAATATGGTCTACACTGATTGGCAGTGGCTCTCCAGAGTTTCAGAAACACAAACAAAAGGTGTTAGCCTTAACCAAAAACTGAACAATTGATTACAAAGAAGTTAAAGAAATGAACAATGAATAACATTTAATACAAAATACAAATTGCAAAGAGCACTTTTTATGAACATTCAACAAAAATAGTATATTTTAAATATTTAAAATGTAATGATTGAGCACGATTTTTAATATACTATTTTTCTTGAATGTTTTGTTGAATGTTTTATTGAATGTTCATAAAAAGTGCTCTTTGCAATTTGTATTTCGTATTAAATGTTATTCACTGTTCATTTCCGTAACTTCTTTGTAATCAATTCTCCAGCGTTTCAGACAGGAGATACTGGGGAAGGAACCTGGGACCTTTTGTATGCAAAGCAGGTGCTCTATCACGGCTCTTCCCTCTAGGATATCATTGCATTCAGCACTTTCCCACTCCTTGCAAGCAGCAACTAGTGAAATGGAGTGAGGGCAGGCGATGATGCCACATTACATGTTTCTGTTACCAAACATTGCCAGAGACACTGGGGGCTGGAGCAAGAACAAGTTGGAGGCTGCATCGTATTAATTTGTTTTTGTTATACTACAATACCCCCATGCAAAGTGCATGTGCTACATCAGATGTGAAAAATGTCTATGAAAAGACCGCTGCCTAAATTCACTGGGCTAAATGGACCAATAATACGACTGAGTTTAAAGAAGATTCTTGTGTGTGTGTGTGTGTGTGTTGAATTCTGGTTTCGTACCCATGTACAAAAACAGACCATAAGAAGATGCCCTCATTCAGGCTGACAAGCTAAAGGAAGTTAAAAGAATGTTCATCTTACTGGATCACTCTCCCTTTCGTTTGCAACAAAGTGGAGGGGCTGTGGCTCAGTGGCAGAGCACCAGCTTTGGTGAAGAAAACCGCAGGTTCAACCCCTGGAATCCCCAGGAAAGGCAGGAAAAACCCTACCTGAAAGCCTGCAAAGCTGCTGCCAGTCAGTTTCGACAATACTGGGCTAGATGGATCCATGGTCTGACTCAGTATGAGGCAGTTTCCTATGTAATAATTAGTGTCATCCTTTGACTTAAATGAAACTGCTTGGGGCATTGACTATGTCTGCTTTTCCAAGGAAGCACAACAGTATGGACTCAATTCTTGGTAACTCCTTGAAAAATACAAGGATCTGCTTATTCTTAACACTGATGATGTCATGGACTTTGCATGCAAGGCCTTTTCCACACCAGGCATTTTGCCTGGGATGGCCCCCGGCTGGTCCCTGTGCACCAATGGTGTGTATTAGGTACTTCCAGGATCGCTCTCCCTTACTCCCTGTGCACTGATAGTGTGTATTAGGTACTTCCGGGATCGCCCTCCCTCCCTCCCTCTACACCCCTATGGTGTAGAAAGGGCCCAAGTATGCTATTAGGGATGTAGTTAAGGAAACTGAACTTTTTCTTACTATGGGTGCAACTCACAAAGCTTTTGAATTAAAGACAGCTCCCACAGGACCAGTACTCAGTAGATTTGCATTCTTTCTTTATATTTCTTTGAATAACCATTTTCTGGAGCAATCTTTGAAAGATGATAACAAACAGATACTTCACTGCCGTTCCTATAGGTGGGTCCACAATTTGTTTGCATTGTCAATTTGGGAGTGAAGTGGTGGTGAGGATGGAGCAATAATGGGTGTGGAAAGCTATTTCCTCCAGGGGTGAATCTATCTTAAGAAGGGCTCCTGAAAAATGTACTAGTTTTCTTGCCAGTCACAACAAGGCCTATCTTAAATTAGCAAGATGGTATATTTAGCTTTACAGAGGGAATAGGTAGAAAATAAATTTCATTTCATTTATTACATTTCTATATTGACTAATAGCCAAAGCTCTTTGAGTGGTTTGCAGAAACTGGATTCGCACGTCACGATAAGCCACAATGGTTTATTTTTCTGAATAAACCATGGTGGTTTGTTGTGTCATCTGCGAGTGTTTTTCCTCCTTATTTAGCCAAAATGAGCCACTCTGATAAGACATGTTCTGCAGTGAGGTTTATTTAAACCATAATGACTTATTGTATTGTCTGGAACTCCAGAATGGCTTAAAGAGTGGCTTAAAGATCAGTTACAGAGTCACTGCTGCTGCTCTGCTCTGCTCTAGCCAGCAGATCTCAGTTTCCACGATCTTCCTAGCAACAGATCGATGGGCAAATCTTGCTGCCTGACCCTGTTCTAATCCTTCCCCTGGAAGTGCATACTGCAAACTCCCCAAGTATCAAACTGCTTGGTGGTCAGGCAGCGGCAGCTGTGCAGGATTATTGACATGCACTGGGTGCATCCCCATGAAGGGATGTTGTATATGAAGTTTTGTCCCACTCCTGCAAATATCCATGGTTTTAGAACTGCCCCCCACTTTTTGGGGGGGGAGTGGAAAAGTGGCTAATTATCAACAATGCACCAATAATGGCGGGTAACTGCAGAGAAAGAAGACAGAAGAATACGCCCCTAGTGTGAGACAAGCTAATCGGAGAGATGCAGGCGATGCAGTCGCGTCGCTGGGATTTGGTTAGTGGAAGGATTGTAGAGGGAGGAGGAGGGAAGGAGGGGAAAATAAGCTATTCACAGTAGCTTATTTGTCCAATCATGAGTAGCTTGTAAATCATTATGGCTAAAATAACGTGCAAACCCGCTCAATTATTAAAAACCTTAAAAATATAGTAATTGTACCCGGTATAAAAGAAAGTTTCAATACAAACATATAAACTGACAGCAAAACCACATATAAACAAATACAAACAATTTTAACAATTGACAATAAGAAATCCCATGACCTGATTAAAAACCTTATCATATGCTGCCAAATGCTGGAGAATAGAGGAAGGTCTTAACCTGGCAGCAAAACGATAACGATGTTGGCACCAGGTGGGCCATGTTGGGGTGTTCATTCCATAATTGGGGGGGGGGCGCCACCAAGAAGGCTGTCTACATTGTTGCCACCTTCCAAGCTTCCTTCAGAGGAGGCACCTATAGAATGGCTTTAGATTATAAGCATAATGTACAGATTAAGGCTGCCTCTACAAGAGAGGTTTAAAGCTCTTTCAAGGCGCTTTAAAAAATTTACCTCTACAAGAACGGAGCGCAAATCGGGCGTACAGGCACGTTATCTCTCCGATTATGCGCATTATCGAATGCGCGTTAAATCGCGAGTTTTATTTTGCTTCAGCCGTTAAAGCGCATTTTGACTATGTGAACAAGCACTTATGCACATTAACTACTTGTAAAGCGCATTTTGGTCATCCGTTAATGCGCTTCGCCACCTCTCGCCGCCTCTCGTGCAGAGGTATTAGGTGTAAATGCGCTTCAGCGATTATGCGCATAATCGCCTAACCAGGTGCAAAAGCGAATCCTTGTAGAGGGGACCAAATTCACGCCTGGGAGTGATAAAATCTCACATAAGACTTGCTAGGTACACATATAATGTGTCAATTTAGATGTTGATTTTATTGGGAGCTTCCTGCTTTTACTGGGAGCTTCCTGCTTTTACAAAGTATAATAATTGTTATATATACTGTAATATATTACCAAAATTGCTTCAGGACTGGTGGGGAGGTGCAGGGTGGTTGTTGTCCTTTGGATTTAGAGCTGTTGCAGTAGAATGGGAAGGTAGCTTCCTTCAAATTAATGCAAATTTATAATTCAAGGAAATGACCTGACCACACAGAATGCATTTTTCATCATATCCTGTCTAAACTTGAACAACTGAAGTGTAAAAGTCATAAAACTTAGGCTAGATCTATACTACTGCTTTATAGCAGTATTGAAGAGCACTTATAACTGTTTGGGCACAACCCACATACCACTTTCATAGTGTTATTTCCTGCTTTTTATCCCACATTCATAAGGATTTGATACAAGGTGTAGATTTGGCCTTAGTGAATTTCTTAAAAGCATCTAAAACAGACATTCAAACAATCTGCTTCTCTGGAAATTTAGATACTTAAGTGGTATAAATAGATGTGCCGCCATTTACACTTCTGGATAGAGAATGTAAATATAAGTAGGACAGACTTTCAGACAAGATGCCCGCTATTTCCAGTCAGACTATAAACAGCACAAGAACAGCTTCTTTTCTGTTTTGCCCATCTCCTTCTATTTGCAGAAGTAAGCTTGCAACTTAGTCAGGAGCACCATGAAAATGAACAAAATGTCTAGCTTTTGAACTTTAGTACACTCTCCTTGTACTGTGTGGGTTTAGATGGCTGCATAAACCATAAAAATACTATTTATCACAGTTAGCAATAACTACGGCCTGGTTCACACATGCATATTCATCACTTTCTAACTACAATATCAGTTGATGACTCACATGTTTGAATGGTCCATTGCAGATATATCTCTTCATACCTTGCACCCATTGGTTTGAAATGAAGTCAGTTCATACTTTCAGTTGCTACTCAAAAAATGTACTGTAACCAACAGGTGTTCATGCAAGTGTCAATCATCTTGAGGGCTTCAGCTTACACCATCTAAACCTTGGAACCACAGCACACACAAACATTTTGTATAGGAATATCACCTTCTGAATAGGAAAACTATGTGTGCACCACCATGTGTCATAAGTGCATGACATCATGAGAAAGTTATTTCCTCGTAGGAAATAATTCTGTGTGAAGTATCTGTTCTGCTAAACAAAAATGAGCTTGCACTGACATGACCTGAAGAGGAGACATACACTGGGTTTCATGTCTCCTCTTCAGGTCCTTTGAGATTTGAACAAACGTTATTCTCAATTCCAACACTCTGTGTGTGTGTGTGTGTGTGTGTGTGTGTGCGCATTTGTGACTTGGTAAATGTATAAAAAACTCTAAGGGTGTAATCCGAATAGTGTTTTATTGCACTGTCATTACTGGGCACTCATGGATTTTCATGGTCCTATTCATGACGTCATCTGTGTCCCGTGTGCCTCCTGCCCCTTCTAGCCTCCTTCGCGCGACAAAAAAAGGCCCCGGTAAATCTGAATTACTTTTGAGACAGAACTTACCACTATCTCCTGCTGTGTGCAGGAGAAGCAGCACAATCAAAGTGGCCCACTGAATGGGCCATGTACACATTGTTTACTTCCTTTTTCGAAAGAGGAAGTAATGAGGGACAAACACATGGGCAGAGAAGCGATGGTAAGGAAAAGTGATTTCCCCCTTCTGATGATGCTCTAAGGGAAGGATTTCCATATGTATGGGGCAGCCATTGAAGACCTTGACAAATGTAATTCTCTTATAGTACAATCCTAGGCATGTCTACTCAGAAGTAAGTCCCATTGAGTTCAATGAGATTTACTCCCAGGTAAGAGTGTGTAAAATTGCAGCCTTGATCTTTTAACCATGTTCAAGGGATCTGAGACAGGCTATAGGACTATAAATTTCATCCTCAATGTTCCTTTTGCACATAAAGTTAACACATTTTCCATGCCATCAACATCAATCTTAAGCATGGTTAACAATAACCAAAGATCTCTGTTAACCAGGATTTTGAAAATATCTTCAAATGCTAGTTTCAAAGCCTGTTCAAAAGAAAATTTTAGCTACTGTTAGCTTAACCATGGTTAAGTTAGGTACCACTGCAACTCATAACCGTGATTAAAGCCACTGGGTGTATTCATGCGCAAAATGTGGTAGGCAGTATAGGGAGGCACTGTATGATTCTACTTTCAGGGTCCTATAGTATGAGTCCTGAGGAAGCAAGGACACATTCTGGCCCTGGTTCATGAATGGGCAACAAAGGGGCTTTCTCAGCTATCATGATGTATTCACCCTTATAAGGGATGTTGTGGCATCTTGGATCAAAGGCATCAATGGATTTATTAGGGATTTGAATTATTTCAGAAAGACAATAGGAGCGAATGCAGAACACACACTTAAGTGAAATGCTCTGGTTTCCACAATCATCTCAGCCCACTGTGGCTTATTAGCCATGGTGGGTTGTGGTGCCTGTGGGCACCAGGTTGGCAATCTAAGCTGCTGTTGCGGCAGCTTCTCATTACATGCAAACCCAGTGAGAGTGAGTTGTTGGGGTGGTTGGCAAGCCACCCAGAACCTATGGCTGTTTTAGAGTTGTGGGTGGCTTGTCAACCACTACAACAACCCACCCTTGCGGGGTTTGCATGTAACAAGAAACTACGGCATGCCACTGCCACGGCCAAATATTCAAAATGCCGGTCATCATATTGAGAAGCCCCACAGGGAAATTCACCCACGCTTCTCATTACATGTGAACTTGCCATCCACATACAAAAAAGCAGTTTCCCTACCTATCATTCCTTCAAACATATTATTGAGGCCAATGGAATTCTTTTATCTGTAAACAGTTTTAAGTTTTGGACTTTAAGAAAAGGCTAATCCAGATTCCACCCATAGAGGACTGGAGTGGATAGCCCCACAAGTGCTCAAGTTAACTAAAAGAATTTAGTGAAATATAACGAACCATATGTTAGGGTGACTGTGTGAAAAGGAAGACTGGGCTCCTGTATCTTTAACAGTTGCAAAAAAAAGGGAATTTCAGCAGTTGTCATTTGTATGCATGCAGCACCTGGGGAAATTCCCTCATTATTATTATTATTATTATTATTATTATTATTATTATTACTTATTACATTTATATACCGCCCCATAGCCGAAGCTCTCTAGGCGGTTTACAAAAATTAAAAGATTGAACACTAAAAAGACAATATACAAAATTTAAAACCATAAACATAAAACAGCTGACATTTAAAACATTTTAAACTGTTAAGCCTGGCCACAAAGTCAGTTAAAACCTCAACTTAAGCTGTTAAAATGCCTGGGAGAAAAGAAAAGTTTTGACCTGGCGCCGAAAGGATAACAGTGTTGGCGCCAGACGAGCCTCATCGGGGAGATCATTCCATAATTGGGGGGCCACCACAGAGAAGGCCCTCTCCCTTGTTGTCGTCCTCCGAGCTTCCCGCAGAGTAGGCACCCGGAGGAGGACCTTTGATGTTGAGCGTAGTGTATGGGTAGGTTCAAGTCGGGAAAGGCGTTCCATCAGGTATTGTGGTCCCAAACCGTGTAAGGCTTTATAGGTTAAAATCGGGCTCGGAAACATACAGGCAGCCAATGCAAGCAGGCCAGAATTGGTCTTATATGTTCGAACCTTCTGGTCCCTGTCACCAATCTGGCTGCTGCATTTTGCACAAGCTGCAGCTTCTGAACCGTCTTCAAAGGCAGCCCCACGTAGAATGCATTGCAGTAATCTAACTTGGAGGTTACCAGAGCATAGACAACTGAAACCAGGTTAACCCTGTCCAGATAGGGGCGTAGCTGGGCCACCAGCTGAAGTTGGTAGAAGGCACTCCGTGCCACCGAGTCCACCTGAGTCTCAAGTGACAGAGATGGTTCTAGGAGAACCCCCAAGCTACGAACCTGCTCCTTCAGGGGGAGTGCAAACCCATCCAGAACAGGTTGAATACCCTCCATCCGGTCAGAGGAACCCCACACTAACAGCATCTCAGTCTTGTCAGCTCTCATCCAGTCCATTGTTGCAGCCAAGCACCGGTTCAACACATCCACAGCCTCACCTGATGAAGATGTAGAGAAGTAGAGTTGCGTGTCATCAGCATACTGATGACAACGCACTCCAAAACTCCGGATGACTGTACCCAACAGTTTCATGTAGATGTTGAACAGCATGGGGGACAAGACTGACCCCTGCGGAACCCCATACTGGAGAATCCACGGGGCCGAGCAATGTCCCCCAAGCACCACCTTCTGGAGCCGACCTGTCAAGTAGGAGCGGAACCACTGCAATGCAGTGCCTCCCACTCCCAACTCAGCCACTCGTCCCAGAAGGATACCATGGTCGATGGTATCGAAAGCCGCGGAGAGATCAAGGAGAATCAACAGAGTCACATAGGTCATCATACAGGGCGACCAAGGCTGTTTCCGTGCCAAAACCAGGCCTGAAACCCGACTGAAATGAATCCAGATAATCAGTCTCATCCAAGAGTGTCTGGAGCTGGCCAGCAAACACCCGCTCAAGGACCTTGCCCAGGAATGGAACATTTGCCACTGGCCTGTAGTTATTAAGATTTTCTTGGTCCAGGTAAGCTTTCTTCAGGAGTGGTCTCACTACTGCCTCTTTCAGATGGTCTGGGATCACTCCCTCTTGTAGAGAGGCATTAATCACTTCCCTGGCCCAGCTGGCTGTTCCATCCCTGCTAGCTTTTATAAACCAAGAGGGGCAAGGATCCAATACAGAGGTGGCTGCACGAACCTGTCCAAGCACCTTGTCCACGTCATCGAGCTGTGCCAACTGAAACTCATCCAAGAAAACAGGACAAACCTGTGCTCTGGATACCTAACTAGATTCACCTGCTATAACACTGGAGTCTAAGTCCTGGCGGATGCCAAAGATTTTATCCTGGAAGTGCCTAGCAAATATATTACAGCGGGCCTCAGATGGTTCTACCATATCACAACAGTTAAAGCTGCAGGAACTGTCCTCCTTTTCACATGGTCACTCTACCATAAGTAAAATGAGGAAAGGGAACTACATTTCCACACATCATGAATTTATGTTTAAAATAGAAATACCATACTCTAACAAGAAACAGTATTTCAAACTCTGAAAGCACTGATGATTTCTCCTTTAATAACTCAGCCAAGATGTATTCACCTTTATATAATCCATAATTTGAAATTATAGACTCTTCCTAATTTACGGACGTGGAGAAAGGAAAATTAGAAGCTATAGATCCACACATGATCACCTATATGTCTTTTCTTTCCAAATGGAGCTTAATTTATTTGTCAGAAAATGTATTTGTCTTAAAATGTATGAATGGTGTCATGGAAGTTTCTCTTGCAAGTCTGTACTAATAATCTGCTCACTTCCACAAATAATTACTAACATGAACAGGGTAATATGGGACAAAGCAATTCATATGAGCAATCATTTCCCCTCCAGCTATTTTGCCACTCAAAATGGCTCCCACCTGCTTTTCTACTCACAAGGGGAAAAAATACCTACCTGTCCCCTGGCAAGCGGAAAAGTAGGTGCAGGGTGGTGGTGGGAGATTTTGAGCAGAAAAACAACTGGAGGAAAAATAGTTAAGCAGCCCCTCAATCACACCTCCTCTGTTACACATATCTGCCACCTAAGGTCTAGTTTAGTTCTCAATAGTAACAATTTTTATTAACAATTCACTTGACACATGTGCCATAGTACTCTTCTTTGCTTGAATTATTTGGCAGCTCTGAAATAATATCATTTTACCGTAAATAACTGCCTTGAACATTTACCTAATGAAACACTTTACTGGAAGCTCACAGTGTTTCCTTTGGGGGCATTAGTAAGGATATGGTAGCAATATGATTTTAGCAGAGATGGAAATAGGACTTGTTTTTAGCTAAATTGAAAAAGATGACACCATGTGTATTATTACTTCAGCAGTTTTATGCTATGGATTTCAAACAAAGAAACAAATGTAATCAGATGTTGGGGAGATAAATACATACTCTTTCACACTGACAAAGGCCATTAGTGACAACTGACATAATCCTTTCAAGGGCAAAATCTATTTCTCCTAACCCGCCTGTGTCAATACTTCCAGAGCTAGTGCTGCAGTTGGAATTAACTTTCTCCCTTCTTTGTTTTGCATATCTGGACTCACTGAAATGGATGTATATAGTGAACATTGCATATGAGAATCCCCATATGGCACAACTAGTTTCATGCAAAAGGAACAAGTAGAGATGCATTGGGATGTCAAAGCCCTCTTGTCACTCGTTGGCTGCATTCGGACAACACGTTAAGCAACTGGGGGGGGGGGAACAATAGTCAGTTGTGTTGCTTATTGTGTTGTGTGGATGGTAACACGCCGCTCACAAACTACTTACGATATGCTATTCTGCCCAAATAAGCAACAGAGAGAAACCACTGGCTTGCAAGTTGTTTAGCTCGAAGCCAGTTGTTTAAAGTGTTGTGTGGAGGGGTGAGTGGGTTAAATCACAAGCCCATAGAGGCAGGTGGCAAGAGCGACCAAAGTGGCAGCTGCTGCTCTGCTACAACTGGTGCAACTTGCAAAGGCTGCTGGGATAGAACTGGGAGGACTGAGGGAGGAGGGAAGGTGGGGAGAGGGGTGGGGGCTGTGTCAGTCAAATGCTGGATTAACTATTAGTCCACTCAATGCCAGCCCCAACCATCCACAATTGTTTAGGAGCATGTTGTGTGGGGAGTACCCACAAAATAACCAACTGTGAGTTAGCTACTCAACCCACCATTGACTAATGTGTTGTCCGAATGCAGCCAATCAGTCAATCCTTTAAGTTTCCAATGACACCAATGAATAAAAAGGCTTGCTTAATATCAAACATTTTTATAACTGTTTTCCTCGATATGTTCAAAACTAAGTACGTTTCTCTTAACTTTGACAACTGAGATTTAATGGAGCTTAAGGGGACAACACAGCTTCCTGATAGGGAGAGAGAATCAACATTCCCATGTGAAAATCTGAAGTATTTAATAAATAAAATTGTAGTAGTTAGAGGAACCTGGGATAGAACAAACAGTGCAGACAGTTCTTGGTTTCCCTTCTGGCCCCAAAGTCCAATGAATGGTATTTATTTATTTATTTTTACATTTATATCCTGCCTTTTTCCTCTTGCAAAGAATCCTTCTCCACCTTTTCATGTCAAAGCTTCATGGCTGAGTGGGGACAAGAATCCAGATCTCCCGAATTCCAGTCCAACACTCTAACCACAATATCACACTGGCTCTCATTGTGGATCCTCCATTCTCATTATATTGTGCTGGAAGAGAGAGACCACTTCTTTTAGACATTTAGTCAATGAGAAGATACCCACCTCTATCAGAAAACCAGGAGAGGGCAGGAAGTGACCCTGACAGTCCGAGACACAATTATGGACTCCCAACACCTCAATAGAAATTATACCAATTCTTTTCTCAGCAGTAACTAATTTACAGAGCAGTTTACCAGCCTTCCTCAACTTGGTGCTCCCCAAATATTTTGGATGATAGTTTCCAGGATTCCTGACCATGCTGGCTGGGGCTGATGGGAGTTGAAATCCAAAACATCTGGAGGGAACCAGATGATGAAGGCTGGAGTACTTGATGGAAGAGAACAGGTCCCAGAAAATGCAATCATAATAGCCCAATCATAATCTGCTGTTACTTCAGATAATGTTAGGAGAAACCATGATAAGGCTGAGTCTCATTCCCATAGATTAGCCTTCTACAACAACTCCTACCATCCCCAGTCAGTATGGACATTGGCCATGCAGGCTGGTAATGATGGGTTATAGTCCAACATACCTAGACTCTAAGTTGGGGAAGTCTGCCATAGTCTGTAGTTCTTGTGTCTATGCACATTAACTCTGTTGATTTGAGCACAGCTTGCTCCTCAAAGGGATGAAATCTAAGTTCATGTAATTTTAAAAATTAACTCATGGCTGGTCAAAGTGTGACATATTTAATGTACATACACACACCAGTTGACCTTACATTTGGGCCTCTGAATGGCAAATATGCCTTCTGTGGCTATTATTATGCCTGGCCAAATACAGATAATGTTTCCCTGATCATCATTCTCATTACTATGTGTGGTTAGCAGGAAAAATGTTTTCCTCACTATAGAATGGCAACAAATCAGCTCCTGGTGATGCCAGGCGAAGGAGGACTTCCTTAACCCTGTATTTTGTTACTAAGAACTCTAGGGAAGATTAATTTAGCAAGGCTACAGATACTACTTTTATATGCAGATGATAATCTGGTTCCCTAGCCAGTACGGTGCAAGAGTAGACCTTCTACATCAGATCTTTTACCAATCATAAGTGATTCACTAAAGAAGGTATCAAGTTAATTGGGAAAAATCTTGGAACATCTACTTTGCTACCACTCTACAAAGCAAGGATTGGTATGCCAAATTTGTATTCCTTACTAACTCTACTAAGTACTCAAGAAGCTGAGCCTTCCTTGCAAGCTGAGCCTATTGATATAAAGATCAAATACATTGAACACATTGGTATTGCTTGGTGAATCAGGGTGCCTCTACAAGAGGCATTTAAAGCTCTTTCAAGGCGCATTAAAAATTACCTCTACAAGAATGGAGTGCAAATCGGGCGTAGAGGCGATTTATCTCCCCGATTATGCGCATTATCGAATGCGCGTTAAATCGCGAGTTTTATTTTGCTCCGTCCGTTAAAGCGCATTTTGACTGTGTGAATAAGCGCTTATGCGCATTAACTACTTGTAAAGCGCATTTTGGACATCTGTTAATGCGCTTCGCCGCCTCTCGCCGCCTCTCATGCAGAGGGATTAGGCGTAAATGCGCTTCTGTGATTATGCACATAATCACCTAACCAGGCGCAAAAGCGAATCCTTGTAGAGGGGACCTCGGTTTCAGTGTAATCAAATATCAGCTTCCTTGCTCTCCCTAAGGCACATTAAATGGCATTCCATTTTAGATAGCTCTTGTCCTACTTTTCTAAGCAGGGACTCCCAAATGGATTTGCATGAGAAGTCTGAGGTTTGTTAATGTGTGAACACAGGGAAAATATCATGGTAAAATCTGTAGCAGTTTGCCTCTGATATAGCACCATCAATCTGGCTGAAAATATATATTGTTGTAAAATTGGACAGGAGGGCTTAATGTAGTTGAGGGCTGTCTTAATAGCCCTGGCTAAAATGGAATTATCTCCTTGGCCCCCTCCACAAGGATGCGCTTTTGCGCCCGGTTCCGGGATTATGCGCATTATCGCGGAGGCGCATTTACGCCTAATCCCTCTGCATGGGAGGCGGCGAGAGGCGGCGAAGCGCATTAATTCATGTCCAAAAAGCGCTTTAGAAGACGTTAACGCGCATAATCGCTTGTTCACACCGCGAAAATGCGCTTTAACGGCCGGAGAAAAATAAAAGTCGCTATTTAACGCGCATTCGAAAATGCGCATTATCGGGGAGATAACGCGCCTGTACGCCCGTTTTGCGCTCCGCTGGTGTGGAGGTAAAATTTATAATGAGCCTCTAAGGCTCATTAAACGTCTCGTGTGGAGGAGGCCCTTGTTAAAGAAATTACAGGTAAATGTTGTGTGAACTGGCCCCCAGAGACAGAGAACTGAATTCATAAGCATCTTAAGGTTTTGCCTGCCTCCCTGGAACTCTGATATGGGAGAAGTGGACTTTGATTGTCTGTTGGAATGTTTAAGATGTGTGCCTTCACCTATGCTCAAGCAATAGATTAATAGAATTGTCAATAAATGCAAATATTACAAAACACTAATAAGCCTTTGGTGATCACCTTCCAAAGGAAACTAACCCTTTGTGAGTGCTGTATTGCTTGGAACTTCTAACCTCTTGAAGAAGTAGGGTGGGTATGATATTATGCACGTGATAAGCAGCTACAGCATGTATGGAAGGTAAGGGAATGGAAAAGCGCCTTACTGTGGGAGCATAATCTACTCTGTGCTAGAATGGTACATTTCCATCCTCCAAAAATGAAAAGTGTGTGTATGTGGGAAATTCACTTGGAGCTATTGCATCACTGTGTGGGAATTCAGCAAAACAAATAAACAGACAGGCAAAGAACCCCTTTCACACACTCCTGCCCAGCCAGTTATATTTAATGTGGCCAGAGATGTTCTCCAGACAATGGTGCAGGCGACAGACTATTTGTATGCACAAACCAGAAACCTAACATGTGACCAGGCTCTATAATCCACACCTCATATCATGAACTGGGATTTCTCCAGTGCCAGGGCTGAAGTTATGGGGGATTGGGGGCAGGAAGAAGAATCCTTCATTCCTGCTCTCTGGAGCCCTTGCTCCTTGATGTTTGTGCCCTCCAACTTGTGGTGCATGAGAGGCATGTCTACACAAATAGCAATGTATACAAATAGCAAAGTTCATCAAGGTTATGAACTTGGGTACTTAGCCAAATAAGACCTCTGTGGGGATGTCATATTTGACTCCGTGCCCAAGTTCATAATCTTTGTTATCAACATGCAGAATGTTTAGCTTGTTCAGATTATTCTTTGCCTTCTAGCCCTATACATACAAGCATCACAACCAGCCTTCTGCCGGTACAGGTTCCCCTCGGCCATCGCTCGCTCGCTGCGACCCTGTTTGGCCTGGAGCTTTCTCCGGGACCCACCAGATCCGATGGGATGTTCTTACCTGCTGCCGAGTCGCCTTTCAGCTGAGAACGTCTCGGATTGGTGTCGGGAAGCGAAATCCTCGCCTGTAGTGGGAGAGAAGGAGGAAGGCGGTGTGCCCGCCCCACAGCGGCAGGCTTTTCTCCCTTTCTCCCCCCGGATTCCTGTACGGTTTCACTCGGATGCCGCCTGATCCGTCGTTCCCCTCGAGTCGTGTGGCGTGGATTTGCCCCCTTCTTTTCTATTACTGCAGATGACGGGGGTGACTGGCCACAACACGCATATATCAGGCTGTTGGAAGGCGTCCCCAAAAGTGCGTGCCCAGAGAGCGATGCAAGCGAAGCTCTTCCCCGCCTCGCTTGCGTTGCACCAGCTCTGCCCGCACGGCTCCTTTCGGTTGCCTCAGAGACCTCATTTGATGGGAGGGGTGGGAAAGAGAGCCTTTAAATCTCAACCCGCACGTCGCCCCAGAGCAAGGGGGGGGGGAGCGGGCGGCGACGACGACGTGAAGGAAACCCGAGACAATCGTCTGACAGGGCGGTGAATGAGATAAGAACAAGAAACCCGCAGCCTCCTCTGCTAGCACGGTCGTTGGCAGGCAGTGGGCACTGCAGCGGCGCAGCCCTGAAATAAATCATGACCCGTTTCCCATTAGACAGACGCGGGGAACGAGGTGGACCACTCCGCGGAGCCGTATTTATTTGCAGGCTCCCATTGCTAAGGAAAGGGTAGACCGCGCTCAAGTGGGATGAGGCAAAAAAAATGCGGGCCGAAAGGGCATGTTTTTCCTATCTTCGTTTTGTCTCTTTGGTTTGGTTCCCCCCCACCCCCGCCTCCCGGCATGAGAAAGACAAAACGATGGCGGCAGGCCCGTCTCTTTAAAATCCCAGTCTACTTCAGTCATGTGTGAAGTGAAGCTGCGGTGTGTGGTGATTTTATTTTTTAAAAAAGGAAAAAGGGGTGCTCCGAGGAGGGGTTCGGAATCCTGCCTGCACCTGCTGCTGCCTCGTACCTTCCCTTCTTCAGAGGCGTTTGTCTCCCGCCCAGGCTCTCGTACCGCCAGTTAGGCTGCCTCTACAAGAGAGGTTTAAAGCTCTTTCAGGGCGCTTAAAAAAAATTACCTCTACAAGAACGGAGCGCAAATCGGGCGTAGAGGGGCGTTATCTCTCCAATTATGCGCATTATCGAATGCGTGTTAAACAGCGAGTTTTATTTTGCTCTGTCCGTTAAAGCGCATTTCGACTATGTGAACAAGCGCTTATGCACATTAACGACTTGTAAAGCGCATTTTGGTCATCCCTTAATGTGCTTCGCCGCCTCTCGCCGGCTCCCGTGCAGAGGTATTAGGCGTAAATGTGCTTCTGCGAATATGCGCATAATCGCCTAACCAGGCGCAAAAGCGAATCCTTGAAGAGGGGAGAGAAGCAAGGGACCTTCTGCGGGGCTGGCCGCCTTCCAGATGTGTTGGATTACAGCTTCCAGCATCCCCCAGCCAGCATGGGGGATGGTAGTTTCAGTGGTAGTTGAGGCTGAGGGAGAGTGAAGCAGCTGCCTCAGGCAGCTGCTTATGAGTGCTGCGAAAGGGCAGTGTTGTTTACAATGTATTGTGTTTTTACTGGTTTTTATAGGGTTTTCTGCCTAAATACAAAGTAACTTGCCTTGGGCACCTCAACTTTGGGGTTGGTTTGTATGTGCGTTGGGGGGGGGTATCCCCTCCTGAACAGTTTGAACAGCACTTAACCAGACAGATGAACCACCCACAACAAGTATCCTCATCTTGCCTGGACTGAGTTTCAGTTTATTGACCTACATCCAGTCCATTACCCTGTCCATGTACTGATTTAGAACATTAACTGCCTGTACCCACATCCCTGAATAACTTCCCCCAGTGGTTTCATGTCACAGTTGAAGAGCATGGGGGATCAAATAGAACCCCCAAGGAAACGCCATAGCCCAATTTCTATGGGACAGAGCAATAATCCCCCAGCATCACTTTCTGGAATAACTTCAAAACAGTGCCCAAACATCCCAACTCAGAAGGATATCATAGTTGAAAGTCTAAACTTCAACAATAAATTATCTGACCATCATGACAAGGCTATATAGCTAAGTTTAAGCCCCTGCAACTTCAACAACCATGTGGCACTTTCTTGTTTGCCTTTCCTGCCATTTCCCACCCCTTCCTCTGTCATTTCTCCTGTGAAAACTCCCTGAGGCTGATATTTTTCCTCATTTATTTTGCAAAGCACCATGCGCAGTGATGATATCACTATACAAATAAATACACACAGAATAAGTGAATGAATGAATGAATAATAATAATAATAATAATAATGGAAGGGCTTCATCTGTGCCTAGTTTAGCACTATAAGTCTAAATTGGAAGTTTGGAAGGAAGTTACTGAATCCAATTAGAATGAGAATTTTGCAGTAGTCAGTCATTGTGCCTAATACTATCTGTATCCCCTGTCTGGAGGCAGCCTTAGGATTCCAGAAAAAGTGCTAGGGATTTTTTTATTTCTTCATATGACCTTTCCAAGGTGGCCCAAGTATAGATAGGAGCAATGGTGTAGTAGAGCAGAAACATGGAGGGAATGTAGCTCTGATAAATTACAGGAGCGATGACATAATCTGTTGGAGTAATATTTGCCAGGGAGTATATTAAATTTGGGGTGGTGCTGGTTTGAGGACAGGTCTGGCCTGGTATATGATTCCTTTGTTAGGTAGGCTTGGCTCAGACCATGACTGGCCCAGGGTCACCCTGTGAAGTCACTGCATGGCTAATAAGCGAGGTGAAACCAGATCCTCCCAGCCATCTCTCTCTCTCTCTCTCTCTCTCCCCCCACACAGCTGCATATAGATGAACACAGTTGCCTGCATTTCCCCCCCTTGGGATCAGGGCTAGCCTTACTGTTAGGCAGAGTGAGGCAGCCAACTCACTTGCAGATTTTAGGAGTCATGATAGAGCAATAAATTATTAGTTATTTAATTTATTATGGTTGTATTCTACAGCCAGAAAGGGGGAAAGATGTTTGTGAGATTTCCTTTCAAGTGCTAAAATAACCTGATTGGCTTATGATACCATGTACCTTGACTTTTGGGGGTGGGAAGCACCATATGCTGTTCTGTCTCAGGCAGCAAAATGTCTCCTGCTGCTTTGGTTTGGATGTGGCTATAGGAGCTGTCATGATGAGCTTCTGCACTTCAAAATTTATGAGTACATAATATGGTTTCACACATGCAGGCAAACATTAACAGCTAAGACTGCAAGATAAGTGGTCTGTATAACAACCTATAGTATGACCTATAGTAGGTTGCTATACAGATCACTATTTTGAGGTCCTTAGCTATTAACATTTGCTTGTGTGTGCCAAACTGTATTACAGAGTGAGGAGGAAATAATTCTCCATCTCAGAGGGAGTGGGAGAACAACAGAGAGTAGCCTTTGCCAGTAGGCATTTGGATTGAGGAAATAGCATTTGTCACTAGGTAGACATTGGAGCTGAGGGAATCCCAAGCATACATGGAGAAAGAAGGAGGGAGGGAGGGAGAGTGAGAGAGAGAGAGGGAGAGGGAGGGAGGGAGGGAGGGAGGGAGGGAGGGAGAGAGAGAGAGAGAAGGAACAAGGTGGTAGAGTAAACATTCTTTATAGGAATGATGGCAGCAATCCTGTTTAGAATTAAGCTGCTTAAATCTAGTTTAAACAGCCTAACCGTGTGCAGGATTGTAGGCCAAATCTGGAATCACAAAGGGATTATAGCCTTGGTGGAAGGAAGAATGGGCCAGCAAGTCCAAGCAGGAGGAGAGGGGAAGGAAGAAGTGAACATTAAAGTGGGCAGTGGTAATAGGTGCTGGGAGTGACTGTTGAGAGTGGATAGAGATGTGGATCTCAGCCATCTGTTTTAAAAACAGTCTGCAGCTCTGAGAACTGCTGCGTATTTTATCTGTTTGTCTATGCTATTTTGTTTTTGTCTTTTTTGATAATATTTGCAATTACATTTTTTTAAAGTTCATTCAGCTACATTAATTTTGGAGGGAATAATTGAACCTTCTCTCTCTAACCTTTGTATGTCAAGCTCTGAGGCAGACTTCAACCAGTGAAATTAATTTTTATAAAGCAAGAGCCTATCTACAATACTGCTTTAATACGGTTTATAACAGTTTTAAACCGGTTAATAACTGTTACTGAGCAGTTTAAAACTGTTATAAACCGTTTTAAAGCAGTAGTTTAGATAGGCTCTCTCTTTCTTATATTGGATTCTTTGATACCAAATGAATTTGACTTACACTATCTGAACAATGAAAACATGGAACTAAGTTGAGAGTTTCTTATGCCCTAGTTTTAAAATCTGTGTGAGAAACTGAGTTCAAATTTTTAAAAGGTTTTTTTTTTAGCTTATATCTTTCCTGATTGGTTAGTATAGAAAACAGCATTTAGGGGAGGGAAAGAAGGAAAAATGGATTCTGTATAATCTCCATTTTAGAACTTCACAAATATTGGATAACAATTATTTGAATGGCTCTTTGACGGAATGTGTCCTCCATGACTGGAGCAAAGGGAAAATTAATCATCCCTCAAAATGAAATAGCAGTTCCTAAAAGATTCCACTGAACTTGTGTCCCAAAAACTCCCTCTTATTGCCCTGGCATCCCTTCAACTCCACAGTTCACAACCCCATTCCACATGTTTATCAGTTACAAGCCATAGGAATGTTCTCAGGTTAGTAAAGGAAACAGATGTAACTACAGCCTAAGTCTGGAAATAGCTATCCACTTTTTTACTGGTACCTAAACTGCCTGATGACAATAAGAATTTATGTTTAGAATCTGTCCTTAAATACAACATGTTATATTAATTCAGGACTGCAGATTTTTTTTGCAGGTATGTATTATAATTATAAAGAGCTACCTTTTCCTGTCTTCCTGTAACACAGCACCCACTCAGCAGTCAATAGGCAGCAGCATACAACACTTCAGGAGTGGATAATGTTCCAGGCAGACTTGCAAAAAGCTGTTAGTTGTGGGACAAAGCTCAAACACAGGGTCAACTCTTCCCTAAGAACTGCTCTATTCCCTTTTGCACTGTCTTCCTGGTAGATGTTAGAAGTACCACGGTGTGCATATACCAGCATAGAAAGTTGTTCTACTTCAAGGGTGGGGAACCTTTTTCAACCCAAGCACATTGTAACTTACCAGCACATTGTAACTTAAAGCTCTTACTGCCAGTAACTAAGATGTAGGAGAGGCGTTTCAGTCTTTTAGAATGTGGAAATCTTTACCCAAAGCCAGGAAACCACCAAACGCTTTGTGAGTGGGGGAAAGGGGCGAGGAAGGGAACGAGAACATCTGAGGAACTCCAGAGAGCTGGATTGGGATCCCACAAGAGCAGGATTTGTTTCCCAGTCCTGAGGTTTCCCGCCCCTGTTTTAGTCAGAGCTTTTCTACAAAAGGTTGTTAGTCAGTTGTTAATTTGATGTATCTACTTTCAGTTTCATTGCAGAATTGAGAACCAGCACTACACGAAGAGTGTTGCCTTTCCTGTTTTTTTACTACATAACCTCTAGGTGGCACTGTGGTATAGTGGAATAGCTCAACTATACAAGAGGAAATTGCATTTGCTTTCACATACACAATTAAATACTGCCTTTTCCCTGCTCTAAAAAAACCTCACAGAAAGTGCTGAATGGACACAGAAGTGAAACTGGAGGGTCATATAATCTAAAGAACTTGTAAACATAAGAACCTGAGTAGAAAATAATGAGTGCATGATAAATCCCTGATGTACAAAAGCTTTTAATTAGCAAACTAAAGAAAGAGAGAGCGAGAGAGAGCACTTCTGTTCCCATTGAACCTGCCATTCCACCATTGCTACATATATTTAGGCTGCAGTCCTATGATCCCTAAGAGGGCATCTCATGAGCATAAGATAACTGGGATCTTCCCCACTCTGAGAAGAGAGGGAGATCCAACCCTGGAAGTCCCAACCAGCCCCACGGAAATCTCTGAGATACTTCCTTGTCTGTTCAAGATCAGAACTCTAATGTTGGTAGAGGCAAAAATTGGACTGATTGGAAAGCAGATCAGGAGAGATTTTACATCTGCAGGATCTCAGAGTTCAATGGGACATACTTACTCAGAGGCTGAATTCGGACAACATGATAGTCAATGGTGGGGTAATAATCAACTTTACAGTTGTTCATCTAGGGGGTACTCCCCACACAACATGGTAATAAATAATCAACTGTGGTGTGGATTAGGATCAGCGCTGAATTGACTATGGCAGCATTCGGACGACACAATAGTCAATACAACTGACGATTGTTCCCCCCCCCCCCCAGTTGCTTATTGTGTCATCCGAATTCAGCCAGAGATAAATGTGTATAGGAGTGCAGCCTATGAAGCTTAGTATTGCAATCTTAGAACATAAGAAGAGCTATATTGTACCAGACCAAGGGTTCATCTAGTCTAGCATTCTGTTAGTGGCCAACCAGCTGCCCATGGGAAACCCACAAGCAGGACATGCGGGCAACTGTCCTGAATGTCCCATCAGTCTGTCCTGAATCTCTCACCAATCAGCTTCATGGGTTGACCCCAGATTCTAGTATTATGAGAGGGGAAGAAAAATGTCTCCCTATCCAAATTCTCCACACCATGCATAATTTTGTTCTCTCTATCTTGTCTCCCCTTGCCCTCCTTTTTTCCCAAGCTAAACAATCCCAGCTGTTGTAACCTTCCCTTTTTGCACTTTTCCCAGCTCTACAATATCAGTTTTTAGATGTGTTCAGAACTAGTATTCTAAGAGTATTTGAATTGTGATCACACCATAGATTTGTATAAAGGCAGTATGATATTGGTAGTTTTATTCTCAATTATTTTTCTAATTATGCCTATCTATTAGCTGCACACAGGATTGACATTTTTATTGAGCTGTCCACCACAACCCCAAGATTTCTTTCTTAGTCAGTCACCACTAGCTTAGATCTCATGAGGTTATACTTGAAGTTGGGATTATTTTTTGTTTGCCCCAATGTGCATTACTTTACACTTGTTCACATTGAACTGCATTTGCCATTTGGATGCCCATTCTCCCACTTTGGAAACATCCTTTTGGAGCTCCTCAGCTGTTCAAAGGTATTTTGCTGCCTGAAGTGAAGGACATGAAGGAGCCTCCTTCCCACGTTGGCTGAACTGGCAGTTGAATCTTGCTCCAACACTGGATGGGATAGTGATGATGTCATCCCCTGCACCTGAGGAAGCAGGTTTATTTAGGGGGAGTAGAATAGTTTATGTGCCATACACAACTCTGTCCTCCTATTTTGGGGAACAGCTGGAGAGGTTATGAGGAACAACTGAGAATCTGCCACTGCTGCTCCACTGAGGTGATCACCTCACTCTGCCAAATAGTAGGGCTGGCCCTAGCTCTCTGGACCAGGCATTCACTAATCTCAGCTCCCAGCACTCAGTAATAAATCCTCTCTTCTTGGAAACCTGGGTCTACCTCCCACATTACATTTTTATTCATAAAACTGCTCCATAAACTATTCCCAAGGTGCAAATTAAAACCTGGGAAGGATTTGTATCAGTTGTCTCTTATGAGTTAAATGGCGCTGTACTGAGTATCTTGGAGTGGTTTAGTATACTTCTGCCTCACTGCGCAACTCACAAGTAGATGCCAGTAATATTAATATTTTCCATGTTACTTGCAGGTGCACTCTTGTGAAGAGAGGCTATAATTTGTGAAGTACAGTGAACATTCATGTATCATCTTCTAATTCCCATCCCAAACCTTCTGTTGGTGTCTTTGGAAACAATTAAGTACTTCAGGAAGAGCCATTTCATTTTCCCTTGTGGAGACCATGTGGAATGAAGTAAACTGTGGAGTTGAAGAAGGGATGCCAGAACATGGACAGTGGGGCGGGGGTCCTGGGAGGGACACAAGCTCATTGGAATCTTTTTGGAATCACTATTTCACTATGAGAAAGGATTAATTTCTCTTTGCTCAAATTGCAGAGGAATCATTTTGTAAAAAAAACCCCTCAACTTCCAGCCTAATGTTTGTGATGTTCTAAAATGGAGATAATGCAAAATCCCATTTCCCCTTCCCCTTCTCCAAACTCACTTCTAATTTCCATCCTAAACCAATCAGAGGGAAAATAAGGGCAAACATCTTTTTAAAGATCCGAGTTGTATCCATCACAAAGCTTGTAAATGTAGTCTTCTGTTTAATGGGACTCACTTAGTTCCATGTTCTTGTTTGCTCAGACAGTATAATTAAGTCAGATTCCATCTGGTATCAAATAATTCAATATGAAGCAGAGATATTGCCTTATAAAGGTTAGTTCTGTTTCACTGAAGGAAGTCTGCTTCAGAGCTTGATGCATAAGGATTATGGAGAAAGCTAAATTATTCCCTCTGCCAAATACATCCAAACTGAATCTACATATTGTGCTGGGATTTTTAATAATCACAAACATCTTCCAGATCACTTGGGAAGGAGGTGGGGAGACCAAATGGAAAAGTCACTATGAGGCTTCCCCTTGACAGCAAAGCATCAAGAGGAAAAATAGGAAGGATGCCCAACATTTGAAAGGCCTCTGCAGAAATTTCCTTAGTATTTTGGATTCAGAAGAAGTTTTGAGCTGACCTGTGCATGTAAAAATAATGAGGTGCAATAGGGTGAGCCAGGTGCCTACTAAGGGCATTTTGTAGTTGTAGACCTTGGTTATGAAATACTCTCCCCAAAGTTTCTCCTGGAAGTAATTAATGTTCTGGTCTTTTTGGCCCCAGGTGAAGACCTCATTTTCCTAGGTGTTTCAGTTTTTCATTTTTATTCAAAAAAGTGTGTTTTTAAGATCCTTGCTGGATTTTACTTTTTTAGTTACTCTAGTTTTATTCTGTTTTAAACTTGTTAGTGTTTTTATATTATGTTTAATTATTATATTTTATGGTTTATATATTATGGCATAGATTTTATGGTCTTATTCTGCGAACCACCCAGACAGCTAGAAAAACTGCCGCGAGCAAGAAAAGAGACAATAATAATAATAATAATAATAATAATAATAGGAAAACTTGCTTCAAACTGTTGAACACACAGTCTTTATAGCATGAGCAATTGATTTGTTGAGAGTAGGTTTCATTCCTCTTTTCACCCTAATACTTTCAGGAGCCCCTCAAAGGCTTTAAACTCTGTAGGTGAAAATAGCATCCGTTTCAGTCAATTTGAAGTCTTAGTCAAAATTCAGATATCACTTACTGAAATTGAAGGTTTGCAGGAATAGGTGGAAACTGCTTGCTGGAGTAAGTCTGTCTAAAAGCTCAAGTGTACTGACATCGACGTTGAGCAGTCTAAGGAAATAAGAAAACTAATTGGCTTTTCTATTTTTCCCTCTCTGCTCTCATGTGACTTTGTTTTTGGACATGGCACAAAAAGATATTTTAGGGCTGGCTTGAAGCCCAGGTGAAAGGACAAGGATTGCATCTGGCCTGCCTCCTTCATCTGTATGGAGAGTTTTTCAGAGGCCTCCTCCACACGGGGCGTTTAATGAGCCTTGAAAGCTCATTATAAATTTTACCTACACACGAGCGGAGCGCAAAACGGGCGTACAGGCGCGTTATCTCCCCGATAATGCGCATTTTCGAACGCGCGTTAAATAGCGACTTTTATTTTGCTCCGGCCGTTAAAGCGCATTTTCGCTGTGTGAACAAGCGATTATGCGCATTAACTACCTGGAAAGCGCTTTTTGGGCATCTTTTAATGCGCTTCGCCGCTTCTCGCCGCCTCCCGTGCAGAGGGATTAGGAGTAAATGCGCCTCCGCGATAATGCGCATAATCGCGGAACCAGGCGCAAAGGCGCATTCTTGTGGAGGGGGCCAGAGTGTAAGAGGTCTGCCTTTGGATATGGGGCTAAAAAGGCTCAAAATAAGGCATTAATACTAGGTCTAGTTGCACCCTTTGCAGGAGTCTCTTCCTTATCTCTTTCTGCCAATGGAAAGGAAAACCTTTCTCCCTCCCCCCTCTAAATAATAGCCCTGCTGATTCAAGCTGAGTTGCAGTTTGCGTAACACAGGGTGTGTGCTGCACACCACATCAATCTTTTATGGGGGTAGGAGGGACAAACTGTCCTTCCTTGTCGTTCCCATAACATTTTGCTGTACTTACTTCCTCTTGTTAAAATGGAATCAGAGGAACTAAATAGATAATAGCTAACTAATTTCAGCTGACTTTAGGCAGTGCTTGGTTTATAAAAAGCTAATGGGTTAGGCACCCTTAATGCCACCTTGAAGCCTTGCTTTCTGATTTGAGGGCCGTGTCTTGTGCCATAATCCCAGATTTGCTATGGCTGGTTATGATTACTCAACAGCAAGGTAAAGGCATTCTGCATATTGGCAGAGATCTTCTCCTACTTATATTCCAGCGCTGAGAACCCAGGTTCAGACCTAGTGCTGACTGTTGGCCTTTTCTGTTGATAGAAAACCACTTCAGGTAGAAAAAACAACAAAGGGTGTCATCACATGGGAGAAAATCGCATTTCCTTACTATCACTTTTCCACCCATGCGTTTGTCCTTCATTACTTTCTCTGTTGAAAGAGGAAGCAAACAATGTACACGTGGCCCATTCAGTGGGCTGTTTTGATCGTGCTGCTTCTCCTGCACACAGCAGGAGAGAGCAGCAACTTCCACCTTGAAAAATAAGTCGGACTTACTGGGGTATTTTTTTTGTCATGCGAAGAAGGCTAGAAGGGGTGGGAGGTACGCAGGATGCAAACAACGTCATGAGAGGGATCCGTGAAAATCCATGAGTACCCAGTAATGAGCATGCAATAAAACACTCGACTGATGATACCCATAGACTCAGCTTTCATGGACTTGGTCTATTTCAACTAAATCCTCAATTGAAAGGGATATGGGACAGTATCCAATGTTGCCCATGCGCCTCTGCTGATTATATTGCTCTAGCAGGACTACTGCTGGGGCAACAAGAAGCTAGCGCTTCCTAGAGAAACCCTGAAAACAAGTCCAAACATTTGTTTCTGGAGTGGGACAACTCAGTGGAGTGCACTTTTGTGAGCTTCACTGACATATTCCATTCCAGAAATTAGCTTTTGGGCTGATTTCTGGTTGCTTTAGGAAGCACTAGTTTTCTATTGTGCCTGTGGTGGGTCACACAGGCAGTGATGGATACTGCCCATTGTTGTGGAGGAGGGGGATTGTAAACAGTGAGGTCAGAGGGAATTGAAATGCAGAAAGTACAGGCAGTCATAATTACCTCATTGAGAGTGGCCATTCACAAAACATTTGTTGGGTGGTGACATAGACATCCTGGCACTGATAAACTGATTTAATATGTATAGTGTGATAAAAAGCCTTTGTCCCTATTCAAGCCACAGAGCTGATCCTCTTGATGAATTGTAACTCAGCAGTTTCACATTAAAACCTGTCTTGAAGTTGTTTGGTCAAGAGTGGCCACATTAAGGTCAGTGAACAAGTGCCCCAGGAGGTTAAAGTGCCCCCCACTAGTTTTTGAATATTCTTGACATCAGATTTGTGTTAATTTATTATTTTGCATAGAGACTGGGCCCTCATCTTCGGGCAGCGCCCCCCGCATTGATGCTTGTTCCACCCATCTACAGTGGAAGGAGCACCATGGCGGGCTTTCGTGCCACCGCTGGGCCCACCCATCCTGCCGCTGCCACAACTGCGCTGGCCTAACAGAGCACGAGCAGCAGTTTTAGGGGCACCTGGAAGCATGGCCCCCTCTCTTCCAAGGTAAGGTTTTTGGTTTTTTTAAAACTTTTTTTAAATGGGGGGGGGGGGACAGTAAATGCCGTCGTCGCCTCGCTCCAGCTCAAAAAGTTGGGGTAAATGCCTGACTTTTTTACAGCGGAGCTTTGGGGCTTTTCCCCTAGATGGCTTTGGAGTGGCAGCAGCGTCATGTAAATGACCTGCCGCCACTCCGAAGCCACTGTGGGGGGGAAGTGCCCATCTAGAAGTACCCTGGTCTATTTGTCCTATGCAGAATGCACCAGAATATTGCTGGCAAATGATGGCATATGTCACATTGGTAGTTGAGGAGGTGTATGTACCCCAATGTTGTGGATAGCATTATTATTAGGGATGTGCAGCAGATTGGGTCCGATCCACGATCCAGACATGATCCGGGCGAAATCGGATAAAATTATCCGATCCCGATTCCGATCATCTAGATTGTCCGATCTGATCCGATCCGAAAGGACTCAATCCGGATCAGAAAAAATCGGAGGATCGGACCTCCTCCCCCCTCCCCCCACTCATGCTCCTTACCTGCTACGTCCTCGCTGCTGTCCGCTGCCGCCCACTGCCTCCCTACTACTTTGAAAGGCCTTGCGGCCTGTTCCACAATAGAGCGCCTGCACTCCGGGTGACGTCATCACTCGTTGCACCCTCGCTCTACTGTGGAACAGGCCACAAGGCCTGTTTCTCAGTAGTACTGAAGCAGCGGGGGGCAGTGGATGGCAGCGAGGAGGCAGCAGGTAAGGAGCGCGAGTGGGGGAAAGGGGGAGGGAGGGGGAGGTCCTCCATTACCTGCTGGCGTCCCACGCTGCCATCCGCTGCTTCCATACTACTGATAAGCAGGCTGCAAGGCCTGCTTATCAGTAGTACGGAAGCAGCAGACAGCAATGCAGGACACCGGCAGGTAAGGAGTGCGAGTTGGGGGGAGGGAGAGGGAGAGGGAGAGGGAGAGGGAGAGGGGGGTCCCCACTTACCTGCCGGAGCCGCCCTCTGCCACCCGCTGCCACCTGCTGCCGCCCGCTGGTCCCTTCTACTGAGAAACAGGCTTCGCGGCATGCTTCTCAGTAGAGCGCCAGGTGACATCATCCCCTGGTGCTTTACTGAGAGGCAGGCCACAAAGCCTGTTTCTCAGTAGAAGGGACCAGCAGGCGGAAGCGGATGGCCCCGACAGGTAAGGAGCGCAAGTGGGGGGGAGAGGGAGGTTCCCACTTACCTGCCGGGGCCGTCCACTACTGCCCGCTGCTGCCCGCTGGTCCCTTCTACTGAGAAACAGGCTTTGCGGCCTGCCTCTCAGTAGAGCACCAGGTGACATCATCACCCTGCGCTCTACTGAGAGGCAGGCCGCGAAGCCTGTTTCTCTGTAGAAGGGACCAGCGGGCAGCAGCAGATGGAAGCTGACGGTCCAGGCAGGTAAGGAGTGCGAGTGGTGGGGAGGGACGGGGGGGGAGTTAGGTCCCCACTCACCCCCCCCCATGTTTTCTGCATAGGCTTGCATTGGAGGAAAGCTTTCTTTCCCCCAGTGCAAGCCTATGGCGAAAATACCTAAAATGGCGTCCGATCCGAAAATCAGACGTCTGATTTTCGGATCAGAATCGGATCCGATCCAATCCGGAAAGCCTCTGATCCAATCTGATCCAATCTGAGGCATCAATTCTGGTTCTGATTCCAATCCGATTTTTTTTACTGTGCACAGCCCTAATTATTATGTTCTGTAATAGTGTTGCTAGAATAGACATCAGGGCAGAATTAGCATCTGGTTCTGCCATAGGTCTAGCTTCCTGTAGGGTAGTCAGTACATTCTCCTCAGGGGCTCCTCCTACATTGCTCCTCAGGGGCTCCTTTTAGCATGCTTTTCTTTTCTCATCATTGAGTTACTATATTTATTAAGCCCTTCTTAGATTTGCTTATATCAAAATTGGATACATTTTGAGCTGTAAATGCTTTAATTTACTGTGATTTTCTCCAGTTTTACTTTTTTTCCTTTTTAAAATATGTAAGGTGCCATAAGATGTCTCTTCTTTGACGTATTCAAGCCAGTGCAAGTTAAGCTAAAAACAAATTATGTGGAAGATACCAGGTCTTACAAACGGTCATGAGAGACTGGCGCAAGGTGTCAAAAACGTGTTGAATAGTGGCACCTGCAGTCTGATAGGCAGCATTACTTCCTTTTCTGACACAGCTTGACAAATACTCTGGCCTGGAGAGAAGGTGGGTGGTGATGAAGAAGCCATTGTGATCTCACTGCTTCAACACACAGCCCAACTGGTATTTTAAGAAATACTTCTCTTTGATGCTTTTGTATCTCCATACAACAACTAGTCCAGAGGAGAAAAGTTTAAGAAAACAAACTCTAACAGGGAATCCTCCCACATAAGGAACTGAAATGCTCTCTCTGACTCTCATGCAAACACCGCAATCTTTTTGCCACATACAACATGCAAGCTCTTTATTCTAGGATCAACCCCCCCTCCAGTTTAAGAGAAGAGCTAATGTACTTGTCATCTCCCTCCCAACACTGTCTTTCACTACAAACAAATGAAATCCTGCCTAACCCAAATGAAAGCATATAGGACAAACAAAAGATAAGTCGGCAGCTAGACAGGGCCAGCCCAAGCCATTTTGCTGCCTGAAGCAGAGGCAGGACCTGCTGCCATCACTGCTCTCCTAAACCACCTGCAGCTGCTACTTACTGTTGGTATAACATTCACTTGTGTGGGTTCTATAGAGCTTAATTAG
This sequence comes from Anniella stebbinsi, assembly GCA_029215795.1. NCBI lineage: Eukaryota > Metazoa > Chordata > Lepidosauria > Squamata > Anniellidae > Anniella > Anniella stebbinsi. Next base: position 83,691,887 of record JARDYH010000005.1, on the reverse strand, counting down.
AATGAACTTGCAACAACAAAAATATAACTTGAACAAAATATGTCTTTAGTAAACATTAATTTACAAAAAACCGCACAATGCCACAATTTGCCCTTCTATGTCCAAACAACAACAACAACAACAACAACAACAACAACAACAACATAGAGATCTCTTGCTTGTAGCTCAGTCCCACGTGGTTCTGTATTTCCAAGCACTGAGTATTTTGGAAGTCCTTTGTATAGAGTGTTCTTAACTTTAATTTCTCAAGGCAATCCTCAATCAGTATCTCAACATAACAGTTCAAAGTATTAGCCCTGCAATAATATAATTAGGACAAATATCAAGGATGCAAAAAAAAAAAAAGATTTCCCACCTCACACCATAAAATTCCACTATACAAAATTAACAGTTAAATTTATCTTGTACAAGGTGACAAGAGCCTATAATTAAACAGAGATCTTCTAAAATTCAGCTTCCAGCAGAACCAACAAACTCTCCATTTTTTAGTTCTCTCTTCTCTAGCCCTCCTTCTCAGTGAGGACTCCACCCAAGGCACCAAACCATTTGCTCCATAGGGGTTACACTGGCATCACAGAGAAGGACCCCCAAGTTTCACCAAAGTCTAGTGAGATATTGTGGATCCGTGGCAAAATATTACGAGGCTTGTTTATGTATAACAAGACTTCTGCTACATCCTGCAAAACACAGTGATATCTCACAACTGATTTTCAGGGAGACCTCTTCCCACATGGTCCAGCCTCAATCTGTGGGCAACTGCTGCTGGGTCTGATGCTCCAGTTGCCAGCAGCTCTGGAGTGCTTAGTCAAGCAGCCAACACCATTCTCTTTGTCTAAGCTTTGAAGTGTAGCTGCTGCACTTCATCCAATAGAGAAAGAAGCGGAGCAGTGGGCTGGCCAGCCAGAGGACAATTGGGCCACCACTAAGCACCTAGCCCTACATGGTTTGGGTCCAGGTTACCTGCGGGATCGCCTTCTCCCATACAATCTGCTGTTATAAATTGCACTTGATAGCGGTAGCTTGAAAGAAATAATACTTAAACTTTGAAACAAACAACGCCTTTAATTCAGGCAAAAGCAAACAGTTCTATTCAGAAAGCACTTTTAAAGGAAGCAAAGTAACTTAAAAGTTGAAATTAACAATGGCTAACGAACTCGCTTCCTAGACAACTCTCCTTCGTTAAGGTCTGCTTGCTCCTTTCCTTGCAAACGTTCAGACCGGCGTGGTCTCACTCTCTCCTCTGTTCTCCTCCGACGTCTGCGTTCTTTGGCATCTTTTAAAGAGGTTTCTTCCTCGTCCTCAGAGGATACGGGCGTGGTTCCACCTGCTGGCTCATCATTTAGATTAGCACTCGTTTCAGAGCGCTGATTCGCATCAGCTGGCAGAGAGGGGCTGCTACTCCCCTCCTCCTCAGACCCAGGATCTGGATCAAACTCACGAACCCGGTCTTCTCTTGCCAAGCCATCTGGCAGCTGCTTCTCCTGCTCAGAAACCCGAGGGGTAAACACAACATCATCCCCCCCCTCAACATGCTCCCCCCCGAAAGTACGACAGGGCGTCCCTGGAGCTGGTTTATGAGGATACCTGCAATGAAATGCACGCGCAAGCTCTGGAGCGTGCACACTATCCACAGGTTCCCAAGAGCGCTCCTCAGGTCCATACCCCTTCCAATGAATTAAATACTGCAGCTTCCCTCGACACAGACGGGAATCCAGGATCTGAGCCACTTCGAATTCCTCCTCCCCGTCAACCATTACAGGGGGAGGGGGGTCTGCAGAGGAGCGATGGGGATCCCCGGACCTCACAGGGGAAAGCAACGACCGGTGAAACACCGGGTGAATTTTAAGCGAAGGAGGAAGGGCCAGCCTGAACGCCACAGGATTAATCTGGGCTGTAATCAAAAAAGGACCGGTCCTACGAGCGGCCAGCTTCCTGCTCAACGCCTTCATGGGAAAGTGCCGCGTCGACAACCAAGCCCAATCCCCGACCGCTAAAGGAGCACCCAGTGCCCTGCGGCTGTCTGCTGTCGATTTGTACGTCTGTTTAGCATGCTCAATCTGTTCCTGAAGCACACGATGTAAAGCATGCAATTCATCCACAAACTCTTGAACAGCAGGCACTCTAGCCACACCTATGGAGGATGGAAAAGCCCTAGGATGAAACCCATAATTCACAAAAAAGGGAGCCTGCCGGGTGGAAGCATGAGTGGCGTTGTTATAAGCAAACTCTGCGAGAGGTAAGAGCTGCACCCAATCGTCCTGCTGATAATTAACGTAGCACCGCAGGTATTGTTCCAGCGTTGCGTTTGTGCGCTCTGTCTGGCCATCGGTTTGAGGATGATACGCTGAAGACAGACGGAGTTCCACTCGTAGTAAGGAGAGCAGTTCTTTCCAAAAATGAGCAGTAAACTGAGCACCCCGATCTGAGACCAACCTGTCTGGCCACCTATGCAAACGAAAAACATGCCTCAAAAACAGTGTTGCAGTGTCTTTGGCGGAAGGCAACCCAGCACAAGGGATAAAATGCGCCATCTTTGAAAATAGATCCACGACCACTAAAATGGTAGTGTGGCCGCGGGAGCACGGCAAATCAGTCAAAAAATCTAAGGAAAGGAACGACCAGGGCCCTGAAGGCGTGGGCAAAGGCTGTAACAACCCCACAGGCTTGCCAGGCACTGACTTGGCACGCTGACATATATCACAGGACCCCACATACGAGATCACCGACCTCAGGAGTCGAGGCCACCAAAAATCTCGAGCTATAGCAGCAACAGTCTTGTACACACCAAAGTGTCCTGCCGTCGGCGAGTCATGACACTGACGCAGCACTTTTGCTCTTAAAGCTACAGAAGGAACATATAGTCGCTGCCCATAACACAACAATCCCTCCCATAGTGAAAAGGGGGAGCCCGAGGATGACCCTTCTACCAATCTCAAGTCCTCCACAGTATGACGTACAAAAGCATCCTGCGCCTGCGCGCGTCTGAGTTCAGCCTCCCATGACAGGAAGTCCCCTGCTGCTCCTAAAGTGTGCAAAGGAAGCAGAGGAGGGGGCTCCAGAGTCTCCCCTGCAGGCGTGAGGAATTCCGGTTTGCGAGACAGTGCATCTGCCTGTTGATTATCCGAGGCCCTGACATGCCGAATCAATAACTCAAAACGGGAAAAAAAATTAGACCAGCGGATCTGCCTCTGGTTCAGCGCTCGAGCTGTCATCAAATGTTCTAAATTTTTATGATCTGTTCTAACTTCCACTGGGTAACGTGCCCCTTCTAACAGGTGCCTCCAAGTTTCTAACGCAGCCTTTATAGCCAGAAGCTCCTTCTCCCAAATTGTATAATTCCGTTCGGAACAAGTCAACTTTCGGGAGTAATACGCACAGGGTTTTAACTCCCCTCCCACGTCACCAGGCTGCAAGAGGACCGCCCCCAGCGCCACATCTGACGCATCCGTCTGTACCACAAATGGCTTTTGTGTGTCAGGATGACAAAGGAGGGGTTCCGAACTAAATAACTCTTTCAGTCTATCAAAAGCCTCCTGTGCCATCGGGGACCACCTAATGCCGGAGCGCTGGCCCTTGAGCAGGTCCGACAGAGGAGCTGTAAGCCTAGAAAAACCCGGCAAAAACCTTCTATAAAAATTAGCAAATCCTAGAAACCTTTGTAAGTCCTTCCGAGAGACTGGCGTCTTCCAGGACATAACAGCCTGCACTTTCGCTGGATCCATTTGAAGCCCTTCAGTGGAAATGCGATACCCTAAAAAATCCAATGTTGTTAGGTCAAATGCGCATTTCTCCAATTTAGCAAACAACTTATGCTCCCTCAGGCGCCCAAGTACGGCTTCCACGTGAGCCTGATGCTCCTGCGCATTTCTTGAAAAAATCAAAAAATCATCTAGATAAATAATCAAAAATGTATCGAGATAATCTCGAAAAATCTCATTCATGAACCTACAGAACGTAGCTGGGGCATTCACCAGGCCATAACTCATTACCAAATACTCAAAAGAACCATATCGCGTCAAGAACGCACTTTTCCATTCGTCTCCCTTACGAATGCGAACCAAATTATAAGCCCCTCTTAGATCTAGTTTGGTAAACACCTTTGCCTTACTCAACCGCTCTAACATCTCTGGGATCAGAGGCAGGGGGTATTTATCTCTCACTGTGACATTATTGATGCCCCTATAATCATGAACCAGATGCTTATCCCCTGAGCGTTTTGTTATAAAAAAGGATGGCGCTCCTGCAGGGGAGGACGACGGACGAATAAAGCCACGCCTTAAATTTTTATCCAGAAACCCCCTTAGAGCTTCTAATTCTGGGCCCGACATTGGATACAACCTGCCTACCGGAATTGGTGCCCCTGGGACTAAATTTATTGCACAATCATAATTGCGATGTGGAGGCAACTGATCCGCCTCTGTCTCATCAAACACATCCCTAAAGGCTTCATATTTTGAAGGAAGGACAGCCAGAGACGAAGAACTGAGGTGCGCAGCTGCCGAGCCCTCAGGAGCCATTTGCGACTCCGCCTGAACAAGCGGTATACTAACAGTCTCAAAGCAATGATGAAGACAATAGGGTGAGGGGAATGAAACTCTATGTAACGCCCACGAGATATTCGGATTATGCTGCGTGAGCCAAGACATGCCAAGGACCAGTTCAAAACGCGACATCCTTGTCACGTTAAATTGAATCAGTTCCGTATGCCTTTGCACTGACATAGAAAGGGGAACTGTAATTTTAGTCACCGCCCCCTCCTCCAAAAGACGACCGTCAATTGTCTCAACATATAAAGGGCGTGCCAGGGACTCCACAGCCACCCTATGGCGTTGTGCAAAGCGTAGATCCATGAAACTGTTGGAAGCTCCTGAATCCACTAAAGCAAAAAACTCTCCAACTGTCCCAGGGGAAGTTTGTAAACGTACTTTCAAAATTAAATGAGGCGAAGTGGAGACCTGTGACAGCCTCCCCCTTGTTGTAACCGGACCCTTCCGTTTAGACACTCCCCACAGCCTGGGGGAACTGCCTAGTCACGCTCGAGGAACAAAAGATTGAGAAGGAGTCGTTGTCCAGCCAGGAGCGCGGCATGATTTGATAAAATGTCCCATCTGTCCACATTTGAAGCACAGACCTAGACGCCGTCTACGGTCTCGTTCTGACGGAGAAATACGAGATCGCGCCGCTCCCAATTGCATAGGCTCCTCCCCGGTCTTCTCTATAGCTGGGCGAGTAGAGGAAGATCCTTCATTAAATGTCTCTACTGACGGCAGAGTGCGGTTCACGACTGCCCGTCGCGCCTCTTTTCTCCCATCCAAACGGCTATCAATGCGCAGGCAGGCAGCCACCAGGTCTGCCAACATACCCAAAGATGGGGAGCGTGCGAGCTCATCCAAAATCTCAGCATTCAGACCGTCCAAAAATTGTGCTCTATAAGCTGCATCGTTCCACTGCAAATCTTGTATAATAAGTTGAAAGTTTGTTGCATAAACCGCCACTGAATCCCCACCTTGGCGCAGTCGCCGAATGGCTCGGGTTGCCGTCTCTTCCCTAAGAGAGTCCCCAAAAAATGCTTCTATTGAGGCTACAAACCCCTGATAGTCCAACAATAAGGGGCTATCGGATATCAAAAGCGCCGACGCCCATTTTGCAGCGGGCCCCGCCAGTAAACTAATGAAAAAGCCAACACGTAACTCGTCAGTAGGAAAGTCCTCCGCTCTCAGTCTTATATACAGTTCCACCTGAGCTCGAAAAGCAGCGAACATTCTTTTGTCTCCATCAAACTTTTCGGGAAGACTCACAGGGCACTTTCTCCTAGGAACGGGGGCGGGGAGTCCCGGTGCTGGCGCCGGTGCTGTCTGCAACGTCCTCACAGCTGCCGTTAGCTGAGTCACTTGCGTTTGCAGCGCCTGGTTCTCGAGGGAGAGGTCGGCAATTGCTTTCTCCATAATGCTACTCCACTGGAGCTGTCACACTCACAAACACACACTGGTAGCGTTCGTTAGTTGTTTGTTAATTTCAAGCTGTTATAAATTGCACTTGATAGCGGTAGCTTGAAAGAAATAATACTTAAACTTTGAAACAAACAACGCCTTTAATTCAGGCAAAAGCAAACAGTTCTATTCAGAAAGCACTTTTAAAGGAAGCAAAGTAACTTAAAAGTTGAAATTAACAATGGCTAACGAACTCGCTTCCTAGACAACTCTCCTTCGTTAAGGTCTGCTTGCTCCTTTCCTTGCAAACGTTCAGACCGGCGTGGTCTCACTCTCTCCTCTGTTCTCCTCCGACATCTGCGTTCTTTGGCATCTTTTAAAGAGGTTTCTTCCTCGTCCTCAGAGGATACGGGCGTGGTTCCACCTGCTGGCTCATCATTTAGATTAGCACTCGTTTCAGAGCGCTGATTCGCATCAGCTGGCAGAGAGGGGCTGCTACTCCCCTCCTCCTCAGACCCAGGATCTGGATCAAACTCACGAACCCGGTCTTCTCTTGCCAAGCCATCTGGCAGCTGCTTCTCCTGCTCAGGAACCCGAGGGGTAAACACAACATCTGCCCTGCACGTTCAAGTCCTCTGGGAAGAATTTACTACAGTCGGCCAAGACTAGGCTGACAACTGTTACCCAGAGGACCTTTTCTTCTTCCACTCCCAGACTGTGGAACAACCTGCCGGGAGAGATCCGCCAACTTACCAGTCTTCCAGAATTTAAGAGAGCTATAAAGACTGATCTCTTCTGGCAGACCTACCCAGTCGAATTTTAAGACTTTGTTTATATTTTAATAATGTATTAATTTGATATACTTTTAATCAGTTTATGTATGGTATATTGTATTTTATATTGTTGGTATTGATGTTGTTCCCCACCTCGATCCGGAGGGAGAGGCGGGGCGGGTAAGAAATAATAATAATAATAATAATAATAATAATAATAATAATAACTAGCTAGGCTGCTGCTCCTAAATGGCAGGAGCTTAAGGGACAGTGGCTTGTGGGAGTACACACTCATTGGGCCCATTCTTATGATTGCCGGTAGCCACCGTTGCCATTCTGAAGATTCAAGCTGCAGTGGGAAGTCACCACGACTTAGCATGATGTGGAAACCTGGGCAGGGGAGCTTGGACTATAGTTGACCTGGCAGGGGCTTAGGAAATGCAGTGGTGGGACTTGAGCAGCAGAGGGTGCACTTTCTCTGCCATCTCTCCCAACTGGTTACTTGAAACATAATGTCCTGGGTTTCAGTCTTCCTCCAATTTAAGAAAGCCCTTCCAGTGTGGGAAGGTTATTTGAAGGGAAGGCACTTTTCATATAATATTGTTTATAGTTAGAATCATAGAATCATAGAATAGTAGAGTTGGAAGGGGCCTATAAGGCCATTGAGTCCAACCCCCTGCACAGTACAGGAGTCCACCCTAAAGCATACCTGACAGATGGCTTTCCAGCTACATCTTTAGGGCCTCTAGTGTGGGAGAGCCCATGGCCTCGCTAGGTAATTGGTTCCATTGTCATACTGCTCTAACAGTCAGGAGGTTTTTCCTGATGTCCAGCCAGAATCTGGCTTCCTGTAACTTGAGCCCATTATTCCGCATCCTGCACTCTGGGGTGATAGAGAAGAGATCCTGGCCCTCCTCCGTGTGACAACCTTTCAAGTATTTGAAGAGTGCTCTCATGTCTCCCCTTAATCTTCTCATCTCCAGGCTAAACATGCCCAGTTCTTTCAGTCTCTTCTTATAGGGCTTTGTTTCCAGACCCCTGATCATCCTCGTTGCCCTCCTCTGAACACACTCCAGTTTGTCTGCAACCTTCTTGAAGTGTGATGCCCAGAACTGGACGCAATACTCAAGATGAAGCCTAACCAGTGCCGAATAGAGGAGAACCAGTACCTCATGCAATTCGGAAGTTATACTTCTATTAATGCAGCCCAAAATAACATTTGCTTTTTTTGCAGCCACATCACACTGTTGGCTCATATTCAGCTTGTGATCTACAACAATTCCAAGATCTTTCTCGCTTGTTGTATTGCTGAGCCAAGTATCCCCCATCTTGTAACTGTGCATTTGGTTTCTTTTTCCTAGGTGTGGAACTTGGCATTTATCCCTATTAAATTTTATTCTGTTGTTTTCAGCCCAGCGCTTCAGTCTATCAAGATCACTTTGAAGTTTGTTTCTGTCATCCAGGATATTAGCGATCCCACCCAATTTTGTGTCATCTGCAAATTTGATAAGCATTCCATGCACCTCCTCATCCAAATAATTAATAAAAATGTTGAAGAGCACTGGGCCCAGGACTGAGTCCTGCGGTACCCTGCTTGTTACCTCCCCACAGTGTGAAAAGGTACCATTGATAAGCACTCTTTGAGTCCGATTCTGTAAACCAATTGAGTATCCACCTAATAGTTGTTCCATCTAGCCCACTTTTCACTAGCTTGTTAATCAGAATGTCATGGGGCACTTTGTCAAAAGCTGTGCTGAAGTCAAGATATACTATATCCACAGCATTCCCACAGTCCACAAGGGAGGTTACTCAACCAAAAAATGAGATCAGGTTAGTCTGACAGGATTTGTTCTTGACAAATCCATGCTGGCTTCTAGTGATCACTGCATTGTTTTCAAGGTGGTTACAGATTGACTTCTTTATAATCTGCTCCAAAATTTTCCCAGGGATGGATGTCAGCCTGTTTGGTCTGTAGTTCCCAGGTTCCTGCTTTTTGCCCTTTTTGAAGATAGGAACAACTTTAGCTCTCCTCCAGTCGTCCAGCACTTCACCCGTCTTCCATGATTTCGCAAAGATAATAGACAGTGGTTCTGAGAGTTCTTCTGCCAGCTCCTTTATTACTCTAGGATGAAGTTGGTTGGGCCCTGGAGATTTGAACTCGTTCAAAGAAAGTTGGTGTTCCTTGACCATTTTTTAAAATCAATCTCAAACTGCAATCCTGCCCCTTCAGCTTGTACTTCACTTTTTCCCGAGGGGTCATAGACCCACTTTTGGGAGAAGACTGAGCCAAAGTAGGAATTGAGCACTTCGGCCTTTTCTTTGTCATCTGTTACCAATTTGCCATCCTCATGAAGCAGTTGAACCATCATTTCTTTCCTCTGTCTTTTACTACTCACGTATCTGAAAAAGCTTTTTTATTGCTTTTAGCATCCCTTGCTAGCCTCAGCTCATTCTCAGCTTTAGCCTTCCTGACACCATTCCGGCACTTTTGTACCACTTGTTTGTACTCTTCTTTTGTAGCCTGGCCTTCCTTCCATTTCCTATATGTATCCTTTTTATTTTCAGGTCATCTGTAAGCTTTTTGTGGAGCCACATTGGTTTCTTCTGTTGTCTTCTATCTTTTTTCCTTGTTGGAATTGTTTGTAATTGTGCCTTTAAAATTTCCTTTTTTAAAAACTCCCACACATCTTGTACTCATTTTCTCATTAGGGCCACTTGCCCTAGCCTCATTAGGGTCACTTACTCTAACCATACTTCTAGTTCCTTCCTCTACTTTCTGTAGGAGAAAGTTATCAGCCACACATGTCAGGAATTTCTTGGAGGGGCCATTTTTGGCAGAATTTGTCTCCCAACAGATATCGGGGTAATTGAAGTCCCCCATTACTACTACATTGGATTTCCTTGAAACACTGGCAATTTTCTTTTCAAAAGTTTCATCCTCATCTTCTCCTTGATTAGGTGGTCGGTAGTAGACTCCAACTATCATGCTTCTTTTATTCCTAGCTCCATTGATTTTAATCCAGATACTCTCTATGAGGCTCCCAGGCTCATCCTCTTGTATTTCTGTGCAGGGATAAGTATTTTTAACATATAGTGCGACTCCGCCTCCCTTTCTATTTCTTCTGTTCTTTTTGAACAAGTTATATCCTTGAATTGCTGTATTCCAGTCATGGGAGTCATCCCACCAAATTTCAGTTATACCTATCAAGTTGTATTTGCCTTCATGATTTAAGAGTTCAAGTTCATTATGTTTGTATCCCATACTCTGGGCATTAGTACATAGACATTGAAGCCCATGTGCTTTGTAGTCTGGCTTCTTTCCTACATTGTTGTGAACAGTGTTTTGAGGCATTATTGGAGCTGTTCTCTCTGTGTATCTACTATATACACATTGTAACTGAATCAAATGGGGAATTACAATAAGGCTGCAATCCTGAATAGGCTTACTTGAAAGTTAACCCCACCAAAATCAATAGGACTTGCATCAGAGGAAATAAGTTTAGGATGGGAGCGTTCATGTGAAGTATACTTTCTTTCAGATATCTAACATGTGAGACAGCCTACCCCCAAGAAATCATTTTGCCGCTTCTATTCTTCCCCCCCATTCCCCCCCCCACACTGCCCAGCTTCCTTTCTTCCTTCCTTTACCCTGATCCCAGGCTTATATGGACAGATTCTCCAGCATTGGCCTGTTTGATCTCATGTATGGATGTAAACTGTTTCAGGAAGATTACCGTTAATACATCCTCAATTTCTTTTCCCCAATCCTGTTTGGTTTTGTGACATCTAGTATCCTGAACTTAGCAGGGTATGTCCAAGGTGTCTTGCTGCCAGAGGTGTGAAGGACAAGATGAACGCCTCCCACATTCTGTTTTTATTGATTGATTGATTGATTGATTGCATTTCTATACCACCCAGTAGCCGAATTTCTCTATGTACAGAAGTTGCCTTGTATATTTTATCTTGATTTGGTTAACAGCCATTTTTATAAAAATTGGAAACCAGTATTATGGAATTTTACGCTGATGACATCCAACTCTACTACTCCTTGCCACCCAATTCCAAGGAAGTTGTTTCGGTGCTAAACCTGTGTCTATTGGCAGTTTTAACCACAAGGGGGAGCTCTGCCCACATCTGCAGACTCTGAATCAACTGGGCTAGCTCCAGAAACAACTGGAACCAATTCAACTTCCTTTAAATGCAACACTTGATAATGATATTTTCCTGCTTGAATTCACACTGGTGAAAGAACTCTGTTCTCTTAAAGTATTGTCTTTCATCACTACCACAAAGAGAATCACACAGATACTACTTATTTGAATCAGAATTCTTGGCAATATCATGTCATGCATAGAAGGTTCTAGAAGCTGTCCAAAAAGTGTCCAGCAGGCTGTCTAGTAAGTCTTTAGCCCTTGCAGCCTTTGTTGCTTACATGCATGTATATTGCCTAATACTGTATCCTGTTACTGCATTAGAGAAAATAAATTGTTTTTTCCTTCCACTAGGTAGACAGAGGTACTGGTACTGTTTCTGAACAGGTCCATCACCAGCAGTCAGAATTGGGTGACAAGTGTTGGAGATGAGGTCAGTTGAGGTATGTATATGTATACTGTTAACAAGTATGCTCTTCAGATATGTGTGTAAGGGAGCTTTTAACACTGGCAGTAGCGTGTCTTAGTAGATTTGTCCCAATGATGTACAGACATGTGTATTCCAAAGAGGATTGGTTTATTTATCATAAAAGAATTAAAATAGCCATGATCATTTTGGGAATTTGTTAGTCACAGTACACATGTAGGCACCAATCTCCAGTAGAGAATTAATTTGCTTGCATGCACTGGCCAATCCTATGCATATTAAGCACATTAAGCAGAAAACTGAATGAATACCATAGACATCCATGCAGAAGACTCAGTGATGGGGAAATTAGCTTAAAGGCACATTTGGTGTCTAAACTGGGCAGCTATGCTTTGTGAAGTAGGCCACAATGATTGCTATGGGATTGGAGGGATTGAAGCTAAACAAATCCAAGTTTTAAGATTACTGGGAGAGAGAAAGGAGGGAGGAGAAGTTGCAAGATTGAGAGAAGGGTTTCACCAGGGTTTGTCTCCAGCTGTGGGCTGCAAAGCACTCCCACAAACACAAACCATAGGAAAGTGGGTCAAGGAGTTGAAGGCTCAGTTTGTAGGGAAAGGACCTCCCACAAATAGAACAGAGTTGAAAGGGACCTTTCCAGAGATCCCGTTAACTCATCCTGGGAGCTGGGGTGCAGAGAAGCTCTTATGGCTCCTATGACTTCTATGGCAACTCAAGGAAAAGGCTTGACATGCCTCTCTGGCAGAGCCCTGGGTTCTTAGGAGTAATTTCAGCAATAAGAGCAAGAGCCAACAAGAGCAGCTGCGAACATGGACCTTGCCACGAACCAGGAATGTGGTGCCAAGAATGTGAGCTCTGGGCAAAATGTATACCAAATTCACACACAGGATGTCTAAATGTACTCATACCAGGATATTTGCAGTATTGCTACACATGGGTCTTTATCTCTGTTTGACTGATCATACTTGTGTGGACAGCACTTAATTGGGTCCAGCTGGCAGGGCCGTGCAGAGGGAGGGGGCAATGGGGCCAGTTGGCCCAGGGCCCACGATTTTGAGGGGGCACTCCGACGAGGAGGTCCCCCCCAGCTTACGCTACTGCTTCCGTAGCGTAAGCGGCCCATCGAGAAGCGAGGAGCTCGCCTTGCGGAAACAGCACAGAAGCTGTCCGTCATGAATACCACGGTCAGACTACAAGCTCCAGAGGGCCATGCTGCATGCGGGGTGGAGATATATGTGCCTTGAGGTGTTGTAAAACAGGTTTAATATGAAGGTGTTATGTAGAATGGACATGTTGGTGGGCACGCCCCCTTGGGGTGGCCATGTTGTCCTCCTTTTTTGAAATGGGGAGGCACACACTTCCCATCTGGCCTGGGCATATTACCAGCTCTGCGCAGCCCTGCCAGCTGATCAACCCCTTTCCACCACCATGGACATGACCAGCTCGCAGCACGCGTGCTGGTCTGATCTTGGTGTCACATCCCTGAGATCTGTTATGGGAATCCTCACTGTGGGGGAGCAGGGAGCCCAATCCCACTCTCCCTCACCAATGGATCCATCTCAACACCTATCACGTCTACGTAAATTAAGGTTATAAAATTAAGCATCCACAAAGAATTTACTGATAGTCCAGATCAGCCTATTTACAATGGAATTAATCTTGCAACCCCCCCTGCACAGTCTTTGCCAATTGGTGTGCAGGTAAAATTCCTGCCCAGCCCCATTAACTGGTGACTACTTCAGCTACTGCAAGACATCTTACTATCGGGAGTTGGTGGGTGGGGGAGTCAGCAACTGCAATCCTGGAGCTGCATGGGAGGTCTGCCTTTGGGAGCCTCAGGTTGAACTGGAGGCAGAACAAAGGAGAGATCTCACCCTGCTGGGGCTACCTCTTTGGTCCCACCCCATCATCGTGCTGATTGTCTCAGCAGTCCTCTCCTGAAAAAGAGATGCTACTGCTGGGGCTGTGCAGCCGGTCTTTACCAGCCTTTCTCGCTTCACTGCCGGCCTGCTTGCCCCCACAATTCATCACTCTCAGTTAAGGAAAGGAACTTGGCTTATACTGATAAGCATATGTCTGCATTTATACTGCATATACTGCATTTGTCTCACTCTTGATTAATGTGACTTAATATGATTGTCAGACACTCAATTTTGCTGTGGATGATTATGTCATACCTCTGAATCTTGTCCTGAGTACATCACCATAAATTCATGATCTCATGACACAATTGCCTTCTGGGCCTCTTCATCCATGCCAGTTAGAGCTGTCAGCTCTTCAGGATTGTGTTTCGACATGGAGCCAGGCTGCATTTCTTAAAGTTACATTACACAATGGCCTGATTCACATGATCACCACAGCTTAAAAAAGACCCGGTGCTTGCCAGGTGCCACTTGCCTAAATACCCACTCGGGTGTAGTATCTTTGTCATCCAAATCTGGGGAGACATGGCTTGTTTGAGGTGGAAACAACCCTCAAATAACCCAAAAACAGGCCCTGGGTTATTTTAGTGTTAATTAGACAAATGGCATCCAACACTTACTATGGCTTAACAGGCCATAGTAACAAGGCTTGTTTAAGCTGGGGTGATCGTGTGAACCAGGCCATTATTAAATAATGGGGTGAAGTGTCTTCCAGGGTCTTATGCCGGCTGGTAGGTAGTTTAGGAGGACATGCACATCATTCCATATTAACAATTGTTTCAGTACAATCCACACAAGTCTCTCCCTGCAGAAGTGGATTGGCATAGGTCTCAACAAAGTCTTCTTTCCTCTGCCCTTCTACCTGTGGACATAGGTATATGCAGATTGCAGCACACCCACCATGACTCAGAACAGGAAGCTGGTGCATGCCTCTTGTTTATCTACCTGTCCCTCTCCTACTTAGGGCCCTGGCCTGCAAGTTTCTGCTGCTTTTCAAAATCCTCTGTAGCAAAGCCCCATAGTGATAACAGCATACAGAACTCTGCTGCCGCCACTGCAGATCCTCTGACAATCTGTTTAGATACCAGAGAGATGTTGCGTGGGTAGCTCATCCACCTCTCCCTGGCAGGAGGACATAAAGCGTCTCCAGCACTGCTATTTATGTGACATGATTATGTACTAGGAATAGTTGGTGCACATGAATGGTGGGGTTCTATGTTCAATTTTATGTTCAGTTGAGGAAATAATTAGAATACCCAATCCAGGGTGCTTTCCAAGTTTATGATAAGCGTTACTGAGCCACTTCTCTTAAACCTGATTTTTTGCATGATCCTTACTTCCACAATCCAAGACCATGCTGAATGGTGCTGATGGGGATTGTAGTTCAAAACATGTGGCACCAGGTTGGGGAAGGCTGTTCTAGCACATTTTTATTGATAATTCAATAAAATCCTTTAGGAACCAGCTTCTCTGTGGTTTGTCTTTTGGCTGTTTGTTTGCTTTTGCTCCCTAGGCCTCAGTCATTTACTAGCACTGAAATGGACCTCGTCCCCCCCACACCTTTAGTTTGTAAGCCAGATGGTGATTAAATAAAAAAGTAGATCCTCAGAAGGTTTGACATCTGGGGCTCATGATGATGATGATGATGATGACGATGATGATGATGATTTTACAGCAGTCAGTCTACTGTTAGCTCTTTCTCATGTAATTGGAATTGCTGAGAATCAACCCATGAGAAAAGCAACAAATAAAAAATAAAATCACAGCCATCCATGTCCAGTCTTTGCAGTTGATACCTCATTGCCTAGGATCTTGAAGTATTCCTTATTTTGCCTTCTCTCCATCCAGTGATTAGTAGAAATGTTATCAAACAGGCCTGTTCACTGCTTGCCTGGTTTTGTGTCATTCCCTTGGAACAGAGGGACAAAGAAAACTCTGTCTCTTTTCTATTCCATTGGCATCCAGGCATTCAACCCAGAAAATTGTAGCTTGCTTTTGTCTGTGGCATTTTTGAATGTGTCTTTGCAGAGTTCTGCAAGCCACTTGTCTGTGTCAGCAGAATGCCATTATCTGTGTAATATTGCGGCTCTGTGTCCAGATCACCACTGGCGTATGGTTCCTGCTAGCTTTTGGTGTTCGCTTTTACCGAAGGTCAAGTCATGACCATGGATGAGAGAAAAGGGCTTTCTGATGGTGGCCAGTAGGGGCTGTGATGGCCACCAGCCAGAAAAGCAGGAGTTGTGCTTAATTTGCATCAAATGGAAGATACTGCATCTGCCTTCAATGTCTGTGTCTTGAGTCAGCATCAGTCTTTTTGGCATCAACAATTAGAAAGATGAATATGGAAAGAATTACCAACACAGCTTGAAAATAGTTAATGTATACACAAAGAGAGAGATATCACGAGTTGTCCCTATTTAGTCTAAGGCAAGATGATGCAATATTGTTCCATGGGTTATATTTGACATATGGGTTGTACATAGCTACTCACTGCTGAGAACTTGCAGGCAGTTCTGCTTGGGGGCAAAGGGGAGGGAAGAGCATCGGAAGCATCCAAGGTTTAAGATTAATTCAAATGGCAGGAAACAAGCAAATGTCCAAAGTATTGGTAAGAAATAAAAAGGAGATTGTTTTCCAAATGCCAACATCATCATTGGCATGCTTCTCAAAATGATAATGCAGTTCTGTTTGCAAGTAACATCATGCCTGCTTGCAAGCATTTAACTTCATTGAAGTTAAGGTCTAGACCAGTGTTCCTCAACCTGGAGTCCTCTAGATGTATTAGACCACATCTTCCATATTGGCTGGGGATGATGGGAGCTGAGGTCTGACACATCTGGAGGGGACTGTTGTTTCCAGGAGACATGGAAGTAAGAATCTGGTTCCACACAAAACTTAGGAAATTAGTAGTTTATTTATAGCGTTCCTTCCTTGCAGAAAGCCACAAGCAGACTGGCCCTTGCCTTGCCAGTCTTGTATAAATCCTAGAGTGGATTATCTGTGCTTAATCTAGGGCATTTAGAAACCCTGGCCTGGCTCAAGGAATGGATTGATCACAAACACTACAAACACCAAGTTGGGGAAGGCTGGTCCAGAGGAAAGCAGTCAACAGCAGCTTAAAGATCAACCTAGATAATTAGGTTGTTTACATGGTCATTGAATGCATGCTCCACATGTATTGTAGAGCCAGGAATCAAGAACCTCATCCATTCCGAGGGTCAAATTTAATTTTGGAGAAGCTCCCGGGAGAAGCCTTATTCTATTGGTGGGTGGAACTGAAAGCAAAGGGAGTGGGGCCTATATTCCAGCACAGGGCTCCTTCACACCGGCGATTTAGTGCACTCTCGCCATGCCTGGTGTGCGGATTTGCAGCACGGTACTCACATGACGTCGTGCCTGTTCTGCTGACACCCCGCCTCTTCCCCAACCTTTTCCGTCTTTTCCTAGAATGCCTAACGTCTGGATTATTTTCCCCAAGCACATTTAATGTGCCCTTAAGCCTCCATGTAGTGCGTATGCTTTGATGGGAGTCTTGCTGACAAAAGGGGAGGGCGGAGTGGTTCGCCTTCTCCAGCACTTGTTGGCTTGAATGGTTTGCATCAGGTCCTGGCATGGAAAAGTGATCTCTCCCAGCAGCCAGCTCCATGCCTCAATATAAAACCCAAACCTTGCATCCCAGGCTTGCCCAAAATATCCAAATAGTCCACAGAGCAATTCTCGTGATTCCCTATTTCCAAACTACATAGAAAACACGGGGCTTTTCGCTCACCTGTTGCCTAGCTATACAGGTGATACAGGTCAAACCATAAGCAGCCTGCAGCACCAAGGTGAATGGATCAAGGCAAAATCGGGATTGAAAGTGTTTTTTAAAATCGTACAATGCCTGAATCTCTGCAGAGACAGGATTGTACTCCCTCGACGCCCCCAAAGAACCAGGGTTGTTCCATTTCTGCCGAGCAGAAAGGCGGTCTAGTTGAAATGCTCATCTGACAGGACCTGCTTGTATATGTCTAATATAAAGAACATTTCCTGCAGAGAGACAGAGGCACTGTTCTTCTTTCTAATTCTCTTTAGCAGATTTGCTTTTATTAGACATGTAGATTTGTTTGATAGTTAACTTATGTTCCCTTACTGCCATATTCCCCCCACCCAAGAACTTAATCAGTTAGATCTGCTGCTTGGCATTATTATTTTAACGGGATGTGTTAAAGGGGTGGGGAGGAGCAATCAATGAACTGGAGGGAGAAAGAGAAGGGGTGGGTTGAGTGGAAAAGAAAACAAGCGAAAGAGCAGCGTATTCAGGTGAAAGGGACCATAAGCTTGACACACTTATGCATCGGAGGAAAAAAAAACAGGGAGGAAAACCAGAGGAAAATTAGGTGTGATGGAGTTCTGTATCTTAAAGCTCTTACTGACAGTAACTCCGCCTTAGGAGAGGCAGTTCGACCTTTTAGAATGGGGGAAAACTTCACAAAAGCCAGGAAATCACAAACAAGTGGTGGTTTCCAGCTAAAGGCTGGATTAGGACCTTGGAAGGCCAGATTGGGACCTCGGGCCTGAGGTTCCTCACCCCTGCTTTAAGCAATATGGAATTACTGGGGAGGGGATTCGCCTACTGAAGAGAGCAGGGTGCTAGATGAATAGTCATACATTGGAAATGCACAACAGGAGCAAAGGATAAAAATAGATAAGGTCACCACTAGGAAGGAGATGCAGAGATCCTTCCCAGGTGACCACAACTACTGCTGGAAAGCCCACTCATCCTTCCAAGAAGGGAAAGGGTTGGGGGAGAAGAGCCAGAGATCCTTTCCCACCACCCCTACAAGGCTGTACTTCCAGCTGCAGGAAGTTCTAGAGGAGGAGGGAGAGCATATGAGCCTAGGGAGAGGCTAGGCTCATTTCCATCAAAGTAAAGGCATACAGGGTGTCTGCCCTTAAAAGTATCACCCATTGAGTTCAATGGGACTTACTCATGTGTGTATTGCAACCTAAATTGCTTCAGTTGGTAGCTATTAGTCTGATATCCCTCTTCAGTTCAGTCACAAGAGGTGTATATATTTAGCTAGACCAGCTCCTGGAAAGTCTGTCCTCACAATCTGGATTCAGGCAGATATGTATAAACAGAACAGCAATCTCTGCTCCAACCACAACACAGCCAAGAACAGGGGTTGGCAACATGCACCCGCAGGAACCACTGCATCCTTGGTGGTGCTAGGGACAGTTTATTAAATTGCCAAACGTTCTTGTGGGCCCAAAAGGTTGCCTATCCCTGGCCTAGAACTTGGCTGGCTGAGAGCAAGACATCCATCCATATTAAAAAAGGATAAGGTGAACATCTTAATGCTATGCTCACATATTTTGCAGAGTGGCTCATCACACAAACTGGATACTTCTTTAAAATGTCATGTCAGCATCTGAAAACAAATTGTGTGAAGAAAAGGTGAGATGCTCCACCTAATACTTTGCCAAAAGACAACATTAACTATAAATTGTAGACCAGCTAGGGCAGCCTTACCCAACTGGGTACCCTCCGGATGTTTTGGACTATAACCCCCTGGATTCCTGACCACTGGCCATGCGGGCTGGGGCTGATGAGAGTTGCAGTCCAATACATCTGGAGTCCAGTTCACCAGCTTGGGGAAGGCTGGGCTAGGTTGACCAGATTCAAAGGAGGACAGGATATGTCAAAGAGGGAATTTTAGCAGACACAGCTTGTTTCACAGAGGTGAGAAAAGCTACACCTGCTGAATTCCTTCTTCGGTATTCCTACTATCTGCATAGAAACTCTGCCTCAGGTCGCCTTAAGACTGGACCTTTGACATGTTTGAAGTATCTGCCTTTTGCAAATCTTGTACTGACTGTTCTTGACACAATTATATAAAGCATTAACAAAGGAAATTAGAACATACTTAGCATACCAAATCCCTAATGAAAACCTCTTTTGGCAATTTTATGTAGGACAAAGGAAATCCCCATAGACATTTCTCGACAGATTCTCTAAATGTCCTCATTTATCTTTTCATAGATCAGCCTTTTGCACTTACTTTTCTTGGCTTGGTGGATTTGGTTATTTAAACACCTTTGTTTCTATCAGAAGACACAACAGAGGAGAGATATAAATATTCATTCTTTCTTTTTGTTCCCTGTCTTTCTACCAAAACATGGCACTCAAGGTGGCTTAGAGAACCAATTAAAATTGATTAAAACAATACATTAAAATGCAATAAAATTAACCCTCCCAATGTTTTTCAAGCATCACCCAACCCACCAGATCCACTTAAAGGTTAAAGGCCTTCTTAAATAAAGCAGTCTTTGCCTGCCAGCAGGACAACAGCAAGGAGGAAGCAAATCTAGCCTCTCTTGGGAGGGTTCCATAGTCTTGGAGTGGCCACCAAAAAGGTTCTCACTTGGGTCACCACCAAACATGCCTCTGAAGGTGGCGGTCTCAAAAGGAGGGCTTCTCTGGAATATCTTAGCAACTGGGCAGGCTCGTATGGGAAAAGGTGATCTTTCAGCTATCCTTGTCCCAAAGCATATCTTAAATAGGATGTTTAAGATATGTCATCATATCTGAGCCATCAAGGATGAGCTATTCCACCTGCTCCCCTGCCCCGTGCCCCATGCTTGGAGACTTTAAAAAGCAAGGCTGGAGCTGAAGTTTGGGAGGCGCTGCTTCAGGGGGAGAGATGTTATTCCAACCAAGTTGTGTTTTTTTTCTTATTATTTGTTATATTTTGCAGTAAACTTGTATTTAATATATGTTTGAGTATTATTGTGATATTGTTGTTTAGTATATTGTTAAATATTGTTGTATATTGTTAAATATTTTTGTGGTATTTCTGTCGTAAACTTGCATTTTGTAAACCGCCCAGAGAGCTTTGGCTATGGGGCAGTATATAAATGTAATAAATGAAATGAAATGAAATGAAATGAAAGATCATGATCCACCTTTGAGCTGTCATGGCTACTAAAGAAAGTTGTACACATGGAAGACAAAATGTTCTAGTACCTAGATCAGGGCTGGGGAATGGGTGGCCCTTCAAATGTTGTAATGATTGGAAATGTTTATTCTTCATATAATTTTGTTCAATGCCCAAGCCTTGTGTTGAACCCTCAAACACACACACACACACACACACACACACCACACAATAATTTACAAATCAGGAATAGATTTCTGCAACCAAAGGATTGCTAAGCAGTACAGTGTTTCTGCTCCAAGCCATAAGGTTTGCAAAAACTTTGCGCTAACCAGCAAAAACAAGAATATCACTTTGCTTTGTAAATTTTCATACCCACTATAAGTGAGCCATTTGGCTTTCGCCTGACTTTTAAGGCCATAATTTTGACCATATCACATGCCCAGCCACATTAGACCAGTATTTCAGAAACTTTCCTTTCCCCATCAATATAACCCTATAAATGCATCCTTTCCAACTAGTGGGATGTAACTATCTGATTTCTTAGCATGTGCCCATTCTATATGAAATAATAATATCAGTGAGAAACAATATAAGTGAGCCTTAACCTATCCACACACAATGGAAGATCTGCATGGGGTCTGCTTTTTTACGTCTTAATTATCTTACTCGTGATCTTAAATATTAAGCTTCTTTTTGGTGAGTTTTCCTGCTTCATTTCTTCTACAAAACAGTTCTGGGCTTGATTAACAGTTGGAACATAACTAAGTAGCTGTCTCTTGTTTCCTAGCCATTTTGGGGACCTGTCTCTTAGGACCGACTCACAAAGACACTTATCCATACATCCTGAGCCATCTGTGCCACTCGTGTAGAGAAATGCTTATCCCAACTGGACTGTAAACAGAAATGGGACTGGTTCACACATTCAAATTTATCACTTGCGGGGATGTAGTGGAGTCAGGGCTCACAGGGATGCAGCAACTGCACTTTTTGATTAGCAAGGATACTGATACCATCTGCCACACCCCTCAGAATTCTCTTTGAGATTAGCTGCAATCTTCACAGTAACTGGAGAAAAATAAATTTTCTAAACAACAACAACAACAACAACAACAACGTGTTGTTCCTTGTTGTAATGCAAAGTATTTTATGGTGGCTTGGTCTTGAATGGGTAATGCAGACCCTTGAGCTTTACAAAAGACCTGCTCCTAGGAGGGATTAAACTATTGGAACAGGTTTGTTTATCTGGATCAACAGCTGCTTGCATTTGTAGACTCTCTTGGGGGGGGGTGGCCATAGGGACTGCCATGATTAGTGCTTGCACTTCAAAATTTGCCACAATACCACTGATCACTGGATGACTTCAACACCAAATAATGACTTGTATGTATAGACAGGCCTTCACAGATGTTCACATCACTGCTGAATCTTTTTCAGTGGGATCTACTTTTGGCTACCATTCTTTAAGCTGGAGTAAGCAACTTGTGGCCGTCCAGATGTTGTTGGACTGCAAGTCCCTTAAACTGTAGCCAGCATAGCCAATGGTGAGGGATGATGAGAGTTGCAGTCCAACAACATCTGGATGGCAACAAGTTGTCCACCTCGGCTAAGCCTATAGTTATACAGATTGCCATGGAACTCATGGTTGGAAAGGAAGAGCTGCCATGAATTGTGGGAACCTATTTTACACTAATATGTTTCATTTAAGGAGAACAGGGCAGGAGTTTCCCTTGGGGATTTCAGGCCACTTCTTCAGGAGCATGTATCTTTCTGACCAATTAACTGGTTCAAAACACTATATGATTGCTGTGAAGACCATTACAAACAATTAAATGACTATGTGAGTAATCCTAACTGTGGTCAGGGAGAGGGGAGTAAAAATCCCACCTGGTCTAATAATAATAATTTATTTATTTATTTATTTCTTACTTGCCTTTCCCTCTGGATTGAGGCGGGAAACAACATTAATACAAAACAGCATAAAATACATAAAACTGATTAAAAGCATATAAAACTAATGAATTATTAAAAACATATAAAACTAATACATTATTAAAAAGCATCTTAAAATTCAACTTGGTAGGCCTGCCGGAAGAGATCAGTCTTTATCGCTTTCTTAAATTCCGGAAGACTGTTAAGCTGGCGAATCTCTCCCGGCAGGCTATTCCACAGTCTGGGAGCGGCAGAAGAGAAGGTCCTCTGGGTAACATTCGTCAGCCTAGTTTTTGCTGACTCAAGTAAGTTCTTCCCAGAGGACCTTAGTGTGCGGGGCGGATTGTATGGGAGAAGGCAATCCCGCACGTAACCTGGACCCAAACCATGTAGGGCTTTAAAAGTAATAACCAACACTTTATACTTCACCCGGAAATTAATTGGTAGCCAGTGAAGTGATTTTAAATTTGGTGTTATATGGTCACCTTTAGGTGTATTGGTGACCAACCTAACTGCCATATTTTGAACTAATTGTAGTTTCTGGACTAGGCACAAAGGTAGCCCTATGTACAATGCTTTGCAGAAGTCGAGCCTCGACGTTACCAGTGCGTGCACTACCGTCTTTAGGTCTTCCAACTCTAGGGAGGGGCGCAGCTGGCGTATCAGCTGAAGCTGATCGTAGGCACTCCTGGCCGTCGCATCTATCAAGGTTGTCATTTGGAGTGACGGATCCAGGAGCACCCCCAAGCTACGAACAAAGTCTTTCAGGGGGACTGTAACCCCATCCAGAACTGGTTGACACACCTCCAAACCCAGGTTGGGGTTTTTGATAGTAAGCACCTCCATCTTGTCTGGATTCAGCTTCAGTTTGTTTTTCCTCATCCAGCCCATTACCACCTCCAAGCATTCATTCAGAGGAGACACACTATCCTTAGCTGACGATGTTGTCAAAGGCATAGAGAAATATATTTGGATATCATCAGCATACTGATAGCACCCCACCCCATGCCTCCAGATGATCTCTTCCAGCGGTTTCATGTAGATGTTAAACAGCATTGGGGATAGGATGGCACCTTATTGTATGCCATACAACAGCTCCTTCTTTGAGGAGCAACTATCCCCAAGCATCACCATCTGGAACCTGCCCAAGAGGTAGGACTGGAACCACTGAAGCACAGTGCCCACGATTCCCAATCTCCTCAGGCGTCCAGAAGAATACCATGGTTGATGGTATCGAAAGCTGCTGAGAGATCCAGAAGTACCAGCAGGGACCCAATACTGTCAATACAAGCATAGATCATCCACTAAGGCAACCATAGCGATCTCAACTCCATATCCTGCCCTGAAGCTGGTTTGAAATGGGTCTAGAAAATCTGTATCATCCAAAACTGCTTGGAGTTGAAAGACAGCTGCCCTCTCGATCATCTTGCCCAGAAACGGAAGATTTGATACTGGTCTGTAGTTACTAAGGTCCAGTGGGTCCAAGGAGGGCTTTTTTAGAAGCGGCCGTACCACCGTGTCTTTTAAATATGATGGAAAACTCCCCTCCTTGAGAGATGCATTAATAATATGTTACAGTTGTAATCTAATGGCATTTCCTCCCTGGGGACAAGCCAAGAAGGACAGGGATTGAGGGGGCAAGTTGTCCCCCTCACTTGTCCAAGCAGCTTGTCCACATCCTCGGTACTCACCAACTGAAACTGATCCAGTGTAATTCTACTTGCGGAGTTGCTGGACACTCCATTGTCAGCTTCTGCTATAATGACAACATCTGAATTGGCTCTTATCTGAAAAATTTTATCTGTGAAATGATTGTTAAAAGAATCACAGCAAACTACCAAAAGCTCTAAGATTGGGTTCAAGGGGGAAGGTGTCTGAGTTAGACCCCTCACCACCCTGAACAGTTCTGCCGGACGTGAATTTGCAGACGCAATGCGTGCAGAGAAGAAAGCTTTCTTTGCTGCACATATTGCCACCCTATAGGAATGAAGATGTTCTCTATGTCGTGGCTTGTCAGATATAAGTCGAGTTTTCCGCCATTGGCGCTCCAGTCGTCCTTCCCGCTTCAACTCCCTGAGATCTTCTGTGTACCAGGGTGCCCAGTTAGAAGCAGGTCAGAGAGGACGTTTGGGAGCGATCATGTTGATAGCCCTAGTTAGGTCTTTATTCCATCTACTGACCACAGCTTCTACAGGATTGTTGACGATACCAACCATAGAACCCTCTAAGGCTTTCTGGAATCCAAGAGGATCCATCAACCTTTGAGGGCAGACTATCTTCATCAGCAACCCCTGCAGGGGCGGGTGGTAGCCATGATACTAACCCTGACCAGAAAATGGTCTGTCCATGAAAACGCAGAAGTATTTATCACCTCTGCCCACAGATCCGTCTGTTCGGAACTGAAAACAGCACCGAGAGTGTGACCTGCTGAATGTGTGGGTCCAGAGACCAGTTGGGATAGGCCCATGTTTATCATGGACGCCATGAACTCCCAAGCTGCACCTGACAAACCGGCTCCGAATGGGATGTTGAAGTTGCCCAGGACCAAAAGCCTGGGCAACTCCAACACCAGCTCCAAGACCAGTTCCGTGAGCTCTGCCAGGGAGTCTGATAGGCAGTGGGGTGGCTGGTACACTAACAGAATCCCTAATCTATCCTTGGTCTTTTGACTCAGGTATACTCACTCGATGTGATTCAATTCCCAGACAGGAAGTCTGGTCAGGATAAGGTTATCTTTGTAGACCACAGCTATTCTGCCACCCCTGCACACTTTCCCTCACTTGCTCACTAACACAGTACTCAGATGGGAGGACCTGGACCCATATTGGGCCACTGTCATCTCCCATCCAGGTCTCAGTGAAGCATGCCAGGATAGCCTCCTCATCTGTAAGAAGATCATAGATAATGTTCATTTTGTTTTTAACTGACCTGGCATTACATAAGAGCAAGGAGAGGTTCTGTGTGTGGCCTGGTTCGTTCTCCAAGATCCCCGGGGTAACAGGGTGACTGGAAGGTAAGAGGAGTAATAAATATCTATCTCTCCTTCCCCTGTAATGGCACTTCGCCCTGCCATGGCCATATCTCCCTCTACCCTGCACAACACATATTGCCACTCCCTTACACATTCTTTTCAGCTGGGCTCCCAGCTGCCCTGAGACAAAGGGGTAGGGTTGAGTGGAGTTGGTATCCCGGCAAGCATCTCTCTCACCCTCCTCCTCCCCCGCTCAGCTGGGCTCATGGCTGCCTTGAGCCTCTTGGAGGGGAGGGATGGAGGGGAGGTGTTGTCCCAGCAAATGTCTCTCGCCCTCTTCCTCCACAGCGG
This sequence comes from Anniella stebbinsi, assembly GCA_029215795.1. NCBI lineage: Eukaryota > Metazoa > Chordata > Lepidosauria > Squamata > Anniellidae > Anniella > Anniella stebbinsi. The sequence goes on along the minus strand of JARDYH010000005.1, from coordinate 83,666,492 downwards.
GTGTCAGCAACTTCTCCAGAGTAGACCTTCTCCACCTAGGTGCAGGTGCTCCTGCTGAGGTTTATCCTGTCATTCCTGCGTGTTCCAGGATGGGTGGGGATTGTTGTACTCTCCTGCGTTCATCTCCAAGTATGACTCGTGCCATGCCTTTTTGTACCTGCAGGAGACAGCAGAGGGTGTACTCAGTTTGACTGATTGGCTGGAGAGCCAGCAAGATGTTCCAAACACAGCCAAACTGCCTGCATCCTTCTCTGGGAATGGGGGAATGAAAACCAGATCTGTGACTGGGTCCACATGACCATGGAGGGAAAATAAGCTACAGTAGCTTATTTTCTTTCTATGTGCGTGCCAGTCACGAACCACCAAATTAGCAAATTGCCCTTGCTGGGCATGTGTTGTCATGACATGTGAACTCAGCAAGAGTGAGTGGCTGGGTTGGTTTACAAACCACCCTAAATCCCCCAAACAAGCCATGTGCCCGATAACCTGTGCCAGGTGAGGGTAATTATACTAATTAGGTGGCTTGTGACCAGCACACATGGGGAGAAAAAATCAGCCACTGTGGTTTATTTTCCCTCTGTAATCATGCAAACCTGCCCATTATGTTTTTTTTGGGGGGGGGAGAGGGCAGCCCCGACTGGTGGCCAACCTTTCTCTCCACTCCTTGAAATGACCTAGAAAGATGCACCATCCAGCGAATACTGAGGGAGGGGGGAAATGACAGCCCGCAGGAGTGGCCACGCAAACCACCATGCAATCCAGAATAAGATAAACTCCGCCTACAAAGAGTATAAATGGGAGTTGCCAAATGATTGAGATGATAGGAAGCTGCCTTCTACTGAGTCAGATCTAGCTCAGTATCATCTGCACGGATTGGTTGTGGCTTCAGGGTTTCAGGCAGGGGTCTTTCTCAACCCTTCCTGGCAATATCAGCGATTGAATCTGGGACCCTTTGCATTCAAAGCAGGTGCTCTACCTTACCAGCTTTCCCTATTTATATCCATTTGTACTTTTGTGTGTTTGTTTCAGAACAAACAAAATGGAAGCAAATAGGCCCCATACAGTTCAATTTTCCATTTTTTCAGAAACAAATTAACACCCTTTGGGCGTTAATTGCAGTCTCGTTGCTGGGCGCTCACAGATTTTCGCAGGTCCCTGTCACGATGTCGTCTGCATCTCGTGTGCCTCCCACCCCTTCTAGCCTTCTTCGCGCCACAAAAAAAACACCCTAGTAAGTCCAACTTATTTTTTGAGATGGAACTTGCTGCTATCTCCTGCTGTGTGCAGGAGAAGCAGAGCAATCAAAATAGCCCATTGAATGGGCCACACACATGTTGTTTACTTCTTCTTTCAAAAGAGGAAGTAATGAGGGACAAACGTGTGGGTGGAGAAGCGACCGTAAGGAAACACGATTTCCCCCTGTGTGATGGCGCTCTTTGTGTGAATTAACTTTACGAGGATTTCAGTTCTTGATCAGAATAAGTTAAGCAAAGTTATGGAGAGAAGGCAGTAGTTACACCTTTGTGTTTGGGGCGGTTGTAGCTGTTATTCCATTTTCTGTAACACTAGCTAAGCCATGCTAGAGTTCCCTGGATGATAATGTACTGCTTGTTGTATCTGATATACATGTATGTGTCCATGTTACTTAAATATAGAGCATAAATGCTGTTTTTAATGTGAGAATAGAAAGGGTTATTGTTCTTGAGCCAAGCACTGACTTGTACTCCTTAATTAATAGTAACTAACTTGTCATATTATGATAAAACACGCTATGCTGCAGAATGACAGTTTTGTTTTGCTCATGGATTTTACGACTCTTCTCTGGACAGGAACAGAGTATCTATTAGTTTGACAGTAGTTATTGATTTAAAACCCCAGTAGCTTGCTGTTCCATAGTTTCTGCAATGCTAGTATTATAAGGCACTTCTTGTTGTCACTGCAGTTTTATTGAAGAGGAAATGGAAGTTAGATTGCTAATAATAGATTTGGCAACTCCTGGCACATGATGGTTTGCACAGGACCTTAGAAAGCAAATGTAAGATGCTTGAATGAAGAAATTACAGCCTGAAAATGAACAGGTAAATCTTTCCTATTTATAATGTCCCATCCTGAGAAAAGGTTCAGCTGTAGAATCATGATTTGTCACCAGCTACCAAAGGCAGAGGGGCCCTTCCAGAACAAAGATGGCAACCCTAACCCATAAACCTTTTCACCTTCATATTAGGGATTGGGTTCTAATTACTTGTGAGGAATGTTTTGCTGTTTCTGAGGCCTGCTCCCTGGTGTTCTCATTTAAATAGGACTGTTTTATAACACGCACTGACACCAGATTCTTTAAGTCCAGCTGTAGTCAGCCACGACTGGGTTAGTAAATCAATTCTATTAGAACTAAATTGTTGCAGATGTACATTTGAGTCAGGTGGAGCTGGGCCAAAGGCTTAGAATTTCTGCACTGGCAGCACACTTGAGAGGCAGAGGCGGGGGCGTGTGTGTGTGTGTGTGTGAGCCAAACAAGAGGAAACTAAAAAAAGAATATTCCTTCATCTGAATATTCCTTCATCTGAGAAAGCAAAGCAGGATCATGTTGTAATATGCAGAAAGGCAAACTAAAGCTGAAGGTCATTAACAGTGATTAGAAAGGAGGCTGTGGTTCACTAAACCATTATTGTTGTACCTGGACAGCAGCTGAGCAGTCATTCTTCTCTGCTATGGATGTATTGAACTTTTATTTAAATTATAGATATTATTTCTAATTTTGCATCTATACATATACATTTGTAGATATGTATAGATGCATTGTATACATTTGGCAGTGTGTACCTGGTTACTCGCTTGGCTATGCTGGCTAGAGCTGATGGCAGTTGCAGTCCAACATCTGAGGGTCGCATGTTTCCCTCTCTTGATTTAAAGAAATGTGTTCAGTTTATCAGAAAGTAATCTACGATGGATAGACCATGATACCTATTATCCCAAGTACTCAACATCCAATAAATGCTTGTGGACTGAGGCCACTCAAGAGATACAGTTCATCTTTCATTAAAGGAGCATTCCCCCTTCCAATCAGGAAGTGCTTTCTGATAGCATGGTTCAAATGCTTACAATTGGGAAAATGGACTCAGGAATGGAAGCTGAAAAATAAGAAATGTAGAAATAATACTAGATTTGAAGATTTAATTGAACTAAAAGGAAAAGAAGAAATTAGAACTAAGAAAGGGCTGACTAGTGCGATATATAAAATATTGATAGAGGAGGAATTTCAGGACTCACTCAGCGTTATAAAAAAGATTTGGGAAGATGATGTAAAGGAAAAAATTAATGATTATAACTGGGAGAGGATATGGAATGTAAGAATGTTAAAGTTGTTGTCGATTAGAATTAAGGAGAATTACTATAAGACAACGTGGAGATGGTATCTGTTAGATTTCACCAGATTGATAAAAAAGTGTCTAAGAATTGTTGGAGGGGGTGTCAGGAGGTTGGAACCTATTTTCATATGTGGTGGAGCTGTGAACATGTACAAAAATTTTGGGAAAGGGTGTTTAAAGAAATAAGTGAAATAATTGGAAGTAAATTGGAATTAAACCCAAAGTTAGCTCTACTAGCAATATGGGACAGAGAGAATGAGAATATAACTAATAGAGAATTGGTAAACAACCTCCTGGCACCTGTTAGAATAATGATTGCTAAAAATTGGAAAGGACAAGGAAGCTACACAATAGAAGAATGGTATAAAGAAATATGGGATATGGCTTTGAATGATATGCTGACTTGTAAAATGAAAATAAAGAGGGGAATGTCCAGTAAGAGTGATTTTGGAGAAATATGGAGTCCCTTTTTGGAATATGTTTTAAGATCGGGGAAGGGACAAATACCTTCAAAAGAATCGTTAAAATTCTGGAAGGATGAAGAATGATTAAGAGAAGGTCTCATGGGTGGGGGAGCACGGGGGGGATTGTTGAGGGTTATGTTGTTTATGTTTTATTATGTTGTTTATGTTCATTATGTTGAAATAAATACAAATTATTTTTTTTTAAAAAAAGGAAGTGCTTTCTCTATGGGCCACTGCATTACACTATAGGAAACTAGGTTCACCAACAAGCACATACTTGATAGGGGATAATAATGGTTAGGCCATAAGAAACTCAGCTTGGCTTTCTCCTGTTCCTTTTTGCTGGTGAAGCTTTGAATAGCATGAAGTCAAATATGATTATCTGCTAATTGCTGCAGAGCAAAGTATTGTTGAAGAGACAGCAGCAACAAGGCTAATTCAAAAATTGGCAACTCCAACAATAGCCAGTTTCCTCTTCTTGACATGTACTTGTAAGATACACGTGTTTTCAAACACATGGTCACATTCACATGTTAGACAACAAAGATGTGAGTACACTGTAGGTGTACATTTAAATCCTCTTAATGTATATTCCAACAAAAATGTATATCATGAAAAGGCTCCAAGATGGCACAACTCCTTGATGAATTCCAGTTGCCTTATTGATTCATTGATAGGAACAGAAAACCTTTCTTTTGCACATTTTATACTATTTTTCTACAACTCCCATCTACCATTTATCCCTGATGATATTATTATTATTATTATTATTATTATTATTATTATTAATTAATTAAATTTATATACCGCCCCATAGCTGAGGCTCTTTGGCCAGTTTACAAAAATCACTCTTTTCAGCCACACACTGACTGGGTACACGCTAACCCATGCTGTGTACACGCTAACCCAGTGGTTGAGTGTGGGGTGTTGATGAATCAGGAGTTATTTGTTTAACCCTAGGTTAGTGTGTGGTCTGAACCCAGGACATTTTCCACAGGGTGGCTTGTTAACCATGCAATGTGGGTTTTTTTCCCCAAGAAGCCACCTTGAGAACCCATGGTTTGTTGTTGGGTTGTTCTGGGTAGTTAATAACTCCCCTATGGAAAATGTCCTGGGTGGACAGAGAACATGCTAATCCATAGTTCAACAAACAACCCACGGTTCAACAAACAACCCACACTCAACCAGTGAATGTGGGTTAGTGTGTTGTGTGAGCCCAGTGTGGGTTAGTGTGATGTGTGAACAGCCCTGGTTTGCACAACATGATAAGCCATGTTGAAAACTAGCCATGGTGGGTTGGTTAATTGTTTGCTAATCCACGCTGCTAACAACAAATGATGAAGTGCTTGGCGGCTTGCCATGGTTTGTTTCCCCCTTCATCCGCCCAGTTGCTTCTTCTGTCCAGCCACTCCCTATGGCAATTCGGGAGGGTGGATTTAACATGCAAGCACAAGCCACTCTGCTGGGTTTGGATGTCATGACAAGTCACTCTAAAAGCAGCCACCTTGAACAACCAAACAACAAGCCATGAATTCTCAAGGTGGCTTGCTTGTGGTTAACAACCCACACTTAAACCATCCTGCCAGGTTTGAACAACATAACAAGCCACCCTGAAAGAAACAAGGGCACAGAACTACCGTGGGTTATTGTGTCATGAGAACTAGGTCTGTCTATTCTGTGGCTCATTAGAGTTATGCCTGAGTCAGCCAGAAGGGGTCTCTAGAGAGTTTAGCTTTGCTCTCTCTTCACTGGCTTCACTAACACATTGCTTACATAGCCATTAGAACCCTGAAGTTGCAGGCATTTCACAATATAGGCCTGGACATCCAAGGAAATATAATCTAAGGTATGAGTGCCAGTGTGGTGTCATGGTTAGAATGTGTAGTGGTTAGACTGGAGCTCAGGAGACCTAGCTTCTAGCCCTCACTTGGCCATGAAGCTCACTGGGTGACTTTCGGCTAGTCACTGCCTCTGAGGTTAACCAACCACACAGAGTTGTTTTGTGGATAAAATAGTGAGGAGGATCATTTACGCTGAATTGGGTTCCTTGGAGTAAAGGTGAGATAGAAATGTAAGAAAGAAAGAAAGAAAGAAAGAAAGAAAGAAAGAAAGAAAAGAAAGCTGGATCCAGGGATGCAGGATGGAATTTTTTCCACTGAAATTTTTGCATTTTTTTTATGGGAAATTTTCCATTTCTTAAGTTCATTAGTAAAAAAAACATGGTAGCTACAATCCTCGTTTGACACTGTATCCTTGAGCTTGTCCTCATATAATCTGATGGGCATAGTGGCTTATAAAACCTCAGCAGGGCTCCATCCCCTCCTACAGCAGATCCCCAGATCTACACCTTGTGTCAAATCATTACTGAAGTAGAATAAAAATGAGAATATAACACTATGAAAGTGGTATATGGAATATGGGGCATCATCAGACAAATGTTTTATGGTACGTTCGTTGCTGGGCACTCACGGATTTTTGAGGGTCCCCTTCATGTCGTCGTCTGCATCCCACACACCTCCTGCCCCTTCTAGCCTTCTTCACGCGACAAAAAAACACCCCATAAGTCCAACGTACTTTTTGAGACAGAAGTTGCTGCTATCTCCTGCTATGTGCAGGAAAAGCAGCGTGATCAAAATGGCCCATTGAATGGGCCACATGCACGTAGTTTACTTCCTCTTTTGAAAGAGGAAGTAATGAGGGACAAACGTGTGGGCAGAGAAGTGATGGTAAGGAAATGCGATTTCCCTCCCTCATGGATTGTGTACCAACAGTTATCAGTGCACTTCAATAGTGCTATAAAGCAGTAATGTAGATCTAGCCTGTGTTCTCATCTTCCCCCAAAGAGCTCCAGATGGTGTACATAGTTTTATCCCATTTTATTCTCACATCAGCCTGGTGAGATAAGTTAGGCTGAGAGAATGTGACTGCCTAGCATCATCTAAAAAGAACCATGGCAAGTGAGGATCTTAACCTGGGTCTCTTGTGTCCAAATCTGACACTCTACCTTGGAAGTGGGGAACTATGATTTTGGGAGCCAACCAGATGACTTCGGGGTAGCATCCTCCTTCTGAAACCCCACCCCCTGACATCACTCAGCCCCATTTCTTTCTTTCTCTGTGAAATGACAGTCATGGAGACATAGTTCTCTCTGCATGGAGGTAGGCACCCAGCTGACACATGGAGAAAGGGCTCCTCAAGCCACAAACTGATCCCCTTTGTCTGCCACTTGCCATCCTAATTGGGACAATGAGCTGCGAGTGAAGAAACTCAGATTGTGCTTGGAGGAGCCTCTTCCTCAGCCAGTGGGTGAGTCCAATTGGAATGGTGAACAGCAGGCGAATGGATTTGGCCAGCGCTTGGAGAATTGGCTCCTCCAGGTGCCTGCTGAGCCCTGAGGTAGCTTTTCTCCAAATCAGGGAAGGGGAGGAAAGGAGGAGTGAAACAGTGGTTCAATTCTCCTGACCCCTCTCCCTTTTGATTGGGGAGGGGCCTCAGGATTCTGGGGGTTGGATGGGCCGCCCATTGGGCCAAATTCCCCCATCTCTGCTCTACTTACTAGGCAGTGGCCTTTGCAATGCATAACTCCTGTTTGGAAGTACCTGCCATTATAGCAGGTCACCAGTGGCATAAGCTTTGCTGTGCTGCTAGATTTGCCCCTGGACTGCTGCAGGGTTAGAGGGCAAGCTTCCAACACCCCTGCCCTTTTAAACAAATGATATAATGGAATAGAAAAGGTAAGCTGCCACCTGCACAGTGACATTCTAGGAATATTTCACAATATTTGAGTATGGTCAAAAGATAGATGGTCAATGGACTGATGAATTGACAATATCTAAGTGGTCAATTGACTGGTCTGCATCCCCTAGTTAAATGATTTGTAGGGAACATGCACAATTAAAATGGAGTGTCAGTGAAGCTCCTCAGGCCTGGCTCAGTTCCCTGCACAAATTGAGAATGTACCTTACAGGTTACCCTCTGTAATGTGCACATGGCAGACTAGTCAATGTGAAAAGTATTCCCTGATAACAGAAAATTTAAATTCCAATAGTTTATTGCATAACTTTTAGAAGAATGTTATCTTCTCTTATCTGTCTCCTGCTTAGAAGATGAATGGGGAAATCTGGCATTGCAGTCCTTTCACATTTCTCATTCACATTTCTTCTGTTTTATCACTCTTACAAAGGGAAGTCAGTTGGCCATTGTTTGTTCTTCATGTCTGTAGCTTGAGTCTATGTATCTCCCTGCAACCCAGCAGACATAGGGTGACCATACGGAAAGGAGGACAGGGCTCCTGTATCTTTAACAGTGGTATAGAAAAGGGAATTTCAGCAGGTGCCATTTGTAGGCATACAGCACCTGGTGAAATTACCTCTTCATCACAACAGTTAAAGCTGCAGGAACGCTGCCCTCTTTTGTATCTGTTCAAGAGAGCAGGGCTTCTGTATAGCAAATACAGTGGAAATGCAATCCTATGCACTCTTTCAATGAATTCTAGTTCGAAGTCTGCATGTATAGGACAGGAATGCAAGCCACTTTTGTTTTGTTTTGTGGATGGAATAATGGTTCTATATCCTAATAATAAATGGCAAGGTATCCAAGCTTGAGTTCACAGCTACCACGGTAAAATAAAGATAACTTCAGGTGGGTTCTAAATGTGGGGTGTTCCTCTGACAACTTAAGACACATTCAGTGCTCATTTCATTGGGATGTTATTGCTTTATTGATTGGTTTAATTTTACCATGTTTTTATCTTGTGAACTGAATTAGCATCTTTTTTTAAAAAAAGAAAAAGCAAAGCAATATAGAAACATCTGAAATAAATAATAAAATAAACTAAATAAAATAAAACTTCATTCTTTCTTCTCTACTTAGAGAACAATCTGGTTTTGTGATCTAGCACTTTAGCGCTTTAGGATTTTATCGGCTGGATGCCGTTTCTACCATTCGAGGTGCGACAATGCTCCTGTTGCGTGGGGTGTTCATGCACACACTCTCTCTCCCACTTCCCGGTTGAGTGGTGGATGAGAGAGTAATGAGAGTGGGGTTGGAGCAGCGAAAGTCCATTCGACCGATTCAGCATGCGTCCCCAAGCAGAATGAGAGAAGGAATTCAAAGGGTGCCCTGGAGGAGAACCACCACACCCTCCTCTTTTGTCAGCAAGGCCTCCCTTCAATGAACATGCCCCCACAAAAGCGGGACATTCTGATATAGTGCAAGAGAAAAAATATCGCACTTTCCCTGCCCTAGAAAAACACAGAAAATGGAGGGGAAGAGGTGAGATGGCTGCAGGACAGGGATGACATCGTGTGAGGGTCACGGGGCAAAATGGTAAACAAGGCAGGACAAAAGTATGATAAAACACTGGTGTGATGAAGCTGATACTTAAAAAGAATATATTGCTTATTTCTGCAGTTGGTAACAAAAGACTTTCCTTGGTGGCATATCACTGAACCCACGAAAGTATTAACAGTGCAATCCTATGCATGTCTAAGTAAGCCCCATTGAGTTCAATGGGACCTACTCCCTGGTAAAAGTGTATACGATTACAGCCTAATTGAATTTGTTAAAACAATGCTAACTTTGTCCATCTGCTTCAAAGACCATAGCAAATTACCTTCATTTCATGGAATTTATTTAATTTTGAAGAGAAAATCCAAAACACAGATGGAAGGTTGATCAGGAAAATAGCAATGTGGAAAGAGAATTCTAGGATTGTTATTGGAAATATGTTACATTATTTTCCTGTTGATGTGACAATAGTGAGGTTTGGTGGTATTTTAGCATCTACAAAGTTCTGAGTGTACAGTTCCTTCCTGGCTAGAAAGGTCTTAATTTAAAATATAAAACATGATAAAGTCAACTTTCTGCCACCCCTTCAGATGCTTTAATCCTAACACAAGCCCTGGAAATAGGGTTGCCATCTGGCTGTTTTTAGTCAACTAAGGCTCTTTCTTTCTCCCTCTCTGTCACTTCAGTTTTTGTTTTTAATCAATAGGCAATGCTAAACTTCCTTACATACAGTTTTGTATAATAAATTAGTCATGGCCATTGTCTTCTTCCTAGGGCAGCGTTATTATCATAAACATTTTTGCATACATTTTTGTTAAGGACTGGAGTCTGTATTATTTAATGTTATATTTTTGGCAAAAGCAATTGCCAAAATGAAGGATAAGACTATTATTAATGGTTGCTAGTCCTGAAGGATTTATGCTACCTCCAGTATCAAAAGGAGCATGCCTACAAACAGTATTTGCTGGAGAACATGACTGAGAGGGTGTTATTGCACTCAATATCCTACTTGAGGTTTCCCCACAGACAACTGGGTGGCCACTGTGTGAAGAGAATGCTGAATTAGATGGACTCTTGGTCTGATCCGGCATGGCTTTTCTTATGTTCTTATATTGTTGTGATGGCTGGCTGGTAATTCCTTTGTTAGGGTGTTTGCTGAGTAATAGCCCAGGATGATTAGCTGGTGTTTTACCAGTGGAAGGTTCCCTGCATGTTCGAAATCTCTCTCCATCTTTTGAAATGCAAACCTTCCAGAACCTAGAGAAAGTAACACACCTGCACCTGAGGGGAAAAAAGCACAGGAAAGCTTGGAATAGACAGAATAAGAGAAAGAGTGGTTGGAGTTAGTAACTAGGGATGTGCACTGACCCCCCGGATCGGATCGGATAGCGGATCGGAATCGGACCTGGGGGGTCGGATCGGATCGGATCGGAGGATGGTCGGATCGGATCGGACCGGATGTCCGATCCGGATCGGACGCCATTTTGAATGCTTTTTCCCATAGCCAAGTATTGTTTTACAAAAACGCCTATAACTTTTTCATTTTTAACGATAGAAGGATGAAACTTGGGCACATTATACACTGGTTAGGGATAGTTATCTGTGAGAAATTTCAGAAAGATTGGTGCATGCGTTTTGTGGCAATTAATTGTTTAATAAATACCCAGAAATGCCTATAACTTTGTCATTTTTAAAGTTACAAACATGAAACTTTGCCACATTGTAGGTGGTACCTTGGGACCTATCTGTGAGAAATTTCAGAAACTTAGGTGCTTGCCTTGTGTGGCAATTAATTTTAGAAAAATGGGTAGTAGTGGGGTAAATACATTTACGCCTCCCATTTTTTTATTTTTGAAGATACAAACAGGAAACTTGGGCACATTACAGGTACCACTTGCCTTGATATGTGTGTGAAATTTCAGAAACATTGGACCTTGCCTTGTGTGGCAATTAATTTTTGAAACAATGAGGAAAGAAACACCTATAACTTTGTCATTTTTAAAGTTACACACATGAAACTTTGCCACATTGTAGGTGGTACCTTGGGACCTATGTGTGTGAAATTTCAGAAACATAGGTGCTTGCCTTGTGTGGCAATTAATTTTTTAATAAATACCCAGGAATGCCTATAACTTTGTCATTTGTAAAGTTACACACATGAAACTTTGCCACATTGTAGGCGGTACCTTGGGACCCATGTGTGTAAAATTTCAGAAACGTAGGTGCTTGTATTGTGTGGCAATTAATTTTTGAAACAATGAGGGATTCATTGGACAGCACTTGCCCATAGGGATTCATTGGACAGTACTTGCCCATAGGGATTCATTGGACAGTACTTTCCTATAGGAAATCATTGGAAAGCACTTGCCCATAGAAAATCATTGGAAAGCACTTGCCCATTGAGAAATACAGTTATGCCTCCCACTTTTTTATTTTTGAAGATACAAACAGGAAACTTGGGCACATTGTAGACTGGTTAGGGATAGTTATCTGTCAGAAATTTCAGAAAGATTGGTGCATGCGTTTTGTGGCAATTAATTTTTTAATAAATACCCAGGAATGCCTATAACTTTGTCATTTTTAAAGTTACATACATGAAACTTTGCCACATTGTAGGTGGTACCTTGGGACCTATGTGTGTAAAATTTCAAAAACGTAGGTGCTTGCCTTGTATGGCAATTAATTTTAGAAAAATGGGTAGTAGTGGGGTAAATACATTTACGCCTCCCATTTTTTTATTTTTAAAGATACAAACAGGAAACATGGGCACATTACAGGGAACACTTCACTTGATATGTGTGTAAAATTTCAGAATGATAGGTCCAGGCATGTGGTGGCAAGGTGTCTGCACACACCACTTTGAAGACTGTAGAAAATTTCTCCTGTAACGATCCCAGCGAGAGAGAGTGATCCTAGGCTCAGCCGTTCTGCTTGAGTGAAAGTATCAAAGCAGACACGAGCCAAGTGCTACTTTGTTTCTCCTTTTGTAATGGATACTAGCTCAGTTGCAGCCAAGCGTGCAAGGATCAAAGAGATGAGAGAAAGTGTTTCCTTCTTCTTCCCGGGAGGCGGGAGGGTGCAATTGACAGCCCCAGCCTCTGTGTAAAAAAGGTTAATAACTTTTAATCTAAAAAATTCGTAGCCACCACATGCCTGGACCTATCATTCTGAAATTTTACACACATATCAAGTGAAGTGTTCCCTGTAATGTGCCCATGTTTCCTGTTTGTATCTTTAAAAATAAAAAAATGGGAGGCGTAAATGTATTTACCCCACTACTACCCATTTTTCTAAAATTAATTGCCATACAAGGCAAGCACCTACGTTTTTGAAATTTTACACACATAGGTCCCAAGGTACCACCTACAATGTGGCAAAGTTTCATGTATGTAACTTTAAAAATGACAAAGTTATAGGCATTCCTGGGTATTTATTAAAAAATTAAGTGCCACAAAACGCATGCACCAATCTTTCTGAAATTTCTGACAGATAACTATCCCTAACCAGTCTACAATGTGCCCAAGTTTCCTGTTTGTATCTTCAAAAATAAAAATGTGGGAGGCATAACTGTATTTCTCAATGGGCAAGTGCTTTCCAATGATTTTCTATGGGCAAGTGCTTTCCAATGATTTCCTATAGGAAAGTACTGTCCAATGAATCCCTATGGGCAAGTACTGTCCAATGAATCCCTATGGGCAAGTGCTGTCCAATGAATCCCTCATTGTTTCAAAAATTAATTGCCACACAATACAAGCACCTACGTTTCTGAAATTTTACACACATGGGTCCCAAGGTACCGCCTACAATGTGGCAAAGTTTCATGTGTGTAACTTTACAAATGACAAAGTTATAGGCATTCCTGGGTATTTATTAAAAAATTAATTGCCACACAAGGCAAGCACCTATGTTTCTGAAATTTCACACACATAGGTCCCAAGGTACCACCTACAATGTGGCAAAGTTTCATGTGTGTAACTTTAAAAATGACAAAGTTATAGGTGTTTCTTTCCTCATTGTTTCAAAAATTAATTGCCACACAAGGCAAGGTCCAATGTTTCTGAAATTTCACACACATATCAAGGCAAGTGGTACCTGTAATGTGCCCAAGTTTCCTGTTTGTATCTTCAAAAATAAAAAAATGGGAGGCGTAAATGTATTTACCCCACTACTACCCATTTTTCTAAAATTAATTGCCACACAAGGCAAGCACCTAAGTTTCTGAAATTTCTCACAGATAGGTCCCAAGGTACCACCTACAATGTGGCAAAGTTTCATGTTTGTAACTTTAAAAATGACAAAGTTATAGGCATTTCTGGGTATTTATTAAACAATTAATTGCCACAAAACGCATGCACCAATCTTTCTGAAATTTCTCACAGATAACTATCCCTAACCAGTGTATAATGTGCCCAAGTTTCAACCTTCTATCTTTAAAAATGAAAAAGTTATAGGCGTTTTTGTAAAACAATACTTGGCTATGGGAAAAAGCATTCAAAATGGCGTCCGATCCGGATCGGACCTCGTCGGATCGGATCGGATCGGAGGTTGATCGGATCGGATCGGATCGGATTGGATTTTCCCGATTTTGGGGCGGATCGGATTCGGATCGTGGATCGGATCCGATCCGATGCACACCCCTATTAGTAACTGATGGGGCCAGCCTTCCCATGAGACAGGGTGAGGCACCTGCATCAGGTGGCAGAGCAGGAGGACCACTTTCACCCTGCCACCAGGAGGGCCTGCCACCGCTGACCTGTTGTCTCCAATGGGTGCTGGAGATCCCTGCCAGCCACTCTCCCACTTTGGCAAGCTTTCAGGAGAGCCATACAACCACTTCTTCTAGCTACGTGACTCTCCATAAAGCCCATATGGCAGTGGCAAATGTAAGGGGAAAGGAGGCACAATGCTACAAGCAAGAAGGGGTGTGAAGCAGCAGCATGTATTCTCTCCTGCCCCAGGCATCGAGAGAGCTTGCACCGGAGCTGGGAACTGGGCATGCATCCTTGGTGAAGGTGCACAAATTTTCCCCTGGGAATCTGCCTATTTGTCTCTACTTATCATAAAGACACCATCAGTCACTGCTCTATCAACCAAAGGCAATTAAATCTTGTAGTGCCCTCTGAACTTCTGACTGTTCAGGGAAGTGCAGAGAATGTAAAAACGTATAACAACATTATCTATACCAAACCATTCAGGGCCCAACAAGATGTTATGTGGGTGTTCTGTGACTGAAACTCCCTACACCAGGGGTACAGAACCTCCAGCAGTGGGCCAGATCTGGGGCACCCCAATCCAGCCCATGCAGCCTATTGGGGTTCCTCCAGGGAAGGGCTCCAAGTCCTACCCCCTGGAGTAATTCCCTAGGAGAGCATCCCTCCTCCCCGCTACTATCTCTGTTCACATTGGAGCCAAAAGAGCAGGGGAGTTACAATTAACTCCCATAACATCTAGTTTGGCCTTCAATTTACTACCCCATTACAGCATACACAAGGGCTGTAATGATAAACTCTAGCGCATCAAATAATAATCAGTGATGGTTGGATAAATTAAAGACAAGCATCTGGTTCAAAAATAATGAAGAACTAATTCATAGAACAGAATGTACCCCATGACATTCTGATCAGCAAACTAGCTAAAAGTGGGCTAGATGGAACAACTATTAATTGGATCCACAGTTGGCTACAGAATCGGACTCAAAGAGTGCTTATCAATGGTACCTTCTCAAACTGGGGGGGGAGGTAATGAGCGGGGTACCATAGGGCTCAGTCCTGGGCTCAATGCTCTTCAACATTTTTATTCATGACTTGGATGAAGAGGTGCAGGGAATGCTTATCAAATTTGCAGATGACACAAAATTGGGTGGGATAGCTAATACCCTGGAAGACAGGCACAAGCTTCAAAGTGATCTTGATAGGCTGGAGCGCTGGGCTAAAAACAACAGGATGAAATTTAATAGAGATAAATGTCAAGTTCTACACCTAGGAAAAAGAAACCAAATGCAGTTACAAGCTGGGGGATACTTGGCTCAGCAATACTACAAGTGAGAAGGATCTTGGAATGGTTGTAGATTGCAAGCTGAATATGAGCCGACAGTGTGATGTGGCTGCAAAAAAAAAAGCAAATGCTATTTTGGGCTGCATTAATAGAAGTATAGCTTCCAAATCGCACAAGGTACTGGTTCTCTATTCAGCACTGGTTAGGCCTCGTCTTGAGTATTGTGTCCAGACAAACTGGAGCGTGTTTAGAGGAGGGCAACGAGGATGATCAGGGGACTGGAAACAAAGCCCTATGAGCATAGTCTGAAAGAACTGGGCATGTTTAGCCTTGAGAAGACTTAGGGGAGACATGATAGCACTTTTCAAGTACTTGAAAGGTTGTCACACAGAGGAGGGCCAGGATCTCTTCTCAATCATCCCTGGTTTCAGGAAGCCAGATTCCGGCTGGACATCAGGAAAAACTTCCTGACTGCTAGTACAACAATGGAACCAATTCCGTAGGGAGGTTGTGGGCTCTCCCACCCTAGACGCATTCAAGAGGCAGTTGGACAGTCGTCTGTCAGGTATGTTTCAAGGTGGATTCCTGCATTAAGCAGAGGGTTGGACTCAATGGCCTTATAGACCCCTTCCATCTCTACTATTCTATGGTTCTATGAATTTAAGTAATGGAAATTGAGGCAGAGACTACAATCAAGGAGGCTGAAGTCCACAGTCAACTCCCTTTAGAAAAGCCATGATTATATAAGATAAATACTCAACAGGTGAAATTCTTCCTGGCTTGGGGCTGCTCTGCTGATGGTGAAAGCTGCTACCTGTGAAGAATGTCTGCCTCTCTTGAAAATTTATTGTCAAGCTGATTTCCAGGCAGGCAGGGGGAAGGTGACACTCCTTAGAAAAAGAAAACAGTCACTGCTGGAGCCCCTTATTCTGCACTCCATGGCCAGAATAAATGTGATAAGCCAATGTTTTGTTTGTTTTTTATTTATTTGGTTTATATCCCATCCTTCCTCTTAAAAAGCCAAGGGCGGATAACAACCCATATAAAACATAATACACCACACACATAGACATTAAAATCATGACTCTGAAATAACAAATACCTAACAAAGTACAATATAACCATCAACAGAATCCATCCATCCAAAAACAAACAGAGCACTTACCCACTCACCCCCAAATCAAAGCCTGCACAAATGAATAGGTCTTGGACGGGCAGCTAAATTTTGCTGTTTTTAAACGGTATATTCCTAAAGGAAGCGCTGGGCAGACCAATTCCTTTCTCTCTCTCCTATACCCACATAGTGTCTAACCAAACGTGCCTCACGGCGGGGCCCGTTAATTCCCTCAAGGGAAACGGTTTGGTTTCCTCATTTTGTCTGTAGCAACAGGTTTATGAGAAATGCCCTTGAGCAATCCTCGTCTCGCCTTGCCACACCTCCCCCACTCCCGAGGTGGTGCCTTTAAGAAGGCGGGGAGGGGACGCGAGCGGAGGAGCGAGAGAGAGAAAGACACAGAGCGCCATGTGGTTTGACATACCTCTGGCCACTCCTTCCCTCACCCCCGGTCTGTCATCGCAGGACATCTTTCTTCCTTCCCTCCTCCCTGCCCCGCCAGCAGGAGCGGTCCTGATTGGCTCCGGCTGGCGCAAGAGGCGGGGTTGCGTCCGGAGGAGGAAAAAAAAATCCCTCCCTCCCGCTCCTCACGACGTTCCAATGGGCAGCGCGGTCGGAAAATGATATCCAGCGTTCCAATGGGGTAGTGGAGGGTCCTGCATGATCCCGGATGCCGTCGGAGGTGGCTGCGCTGAATTGAAAAGCCGCTGCTTCGCCTCAGAGAGGCCGCGCGGGAGACCTTGCCGGCTACCGGACCGGGGGTTCCTCAGGCGACACCGCAACCACCACTGAGCAGGCTCAGAGGCAAACGGTTCCGGCGACCGCGGCAGCCGTGTCGCCAGCCCTGCTTGCAGCGTGTTTGGGAGCTCTCGCCATGAGCAAACCTCAGGCAGCGGTGGCATTTGCTACTACAGCAGCAGCAGCAGCAGCAGCACCGCCCCCCTCCTCGTCTTGCAAGCGCCTCCTGTCTTCTCTCCCTGGCATCTGAGGCAGCTCCCAGTGCGAGTCCTGCGCCTCATTAGATCTGGTATATTCCTAATTGTTTTACGTCCTTGCCCTGAGAATCTGGCACTCAGGAGAGCAAAATCAAGGCTGCTCACATTTTTAATTTTGTTGAATGAACTCCATACATTTTTTTGGCTTTTAAAGGTTGGGTTTTTTTTTTAAAGAGGTTCAAGAAGGACATTCCTTTCGTGGGCATTCCATTTCCAGCGGATTGGGGTTGGCTCCCTCCATTCCCCCCTTATTTTTATTTTTTAGAAAAGGTCTCTTTTTGGAGGGGCTCTGGGAAATCATGGGACTCCCTGCCTTGGAATTTAGCGATTGCTGTTTGGACAGCCCTCAGTTTCGAGAGAGACTGAAGTCTCATGAAGCTGAGCTGGACAAGACCAACAAGTTCATCAAGGAGCTCATCAAAGATGGGAAGTCGCTGGTTGCAGCCCTGAAGAGTGAGTGACAAGCTCGCTGTGCCTGAATTGGACGGGGTGGTGGTGGCGGGAGACAGAATTATTAAGAGTTGTGGTTTCTTATGGTGGCTTAGACCTGAAAGGGGAATCCTTGAGTCAGGTCTGACTCAGTAGTATTAGAAGAATTCTTGCAGCCTGACCTGTGCGGGGTAAGAGGGTTAAGAGAAAGACACATGCAAGCATGTAGGAAACAACAGTGGGTAGGGGAAATTTGGCCATTGAATGGCAGACTCTGTAAACCAAGCAAGGGAGTTTTATATTCCATAATTCATGTCTGCGTTTCTCTTAGCAACAAAGCTGCATAGGTGTTGAGGGTAGATAATGGTGACAAAGTACAAAAAAATAAGTCGGGCTTAGATAAACAGCCTTTTTCCTTTGGGAGTGTTGTCTTGGAAAGTGAAAGGCCTGTGTATAAATAACAACTCATGGAGAACTGACAGTTTGTAGGTAGAACTGTTTGGCTTAAATAGTTGTATTTGTCCTTATCTGTAGCACTTTGCAGAGCTGTCTTTCCCTTTTGAAATTTGTCAGTTACAGGATATTGTTTTTGAAGGGTGACTGGGAAAGCCATCATTCTCTGCACTTGGAAATTCCCCTGAAATCACTGTCTTAAGGTCATTTCTTTCCTTATAGTCTGATGTTACCATTTAATTATCAAGAATAGGAAATGGACCAATAGCAGAATGGTGTTAGTAGTTTGAAGTACTGAGTAGATTATTACTTGGGGAAGCTAAGGAGTTGTAATAATCTGGTGACACTGGTAAGCATGCGTATTTTGGGTATCCCAAGGATGTTTTCTTTAATATAAATTATACTCAGCTGTGATACCTTAGTAGTAACTTTACTGACTATGGCTGTTGCCTCTTCAAAATTCTTGCCAAGTTTGAATTCTTGATATTGAGACACAAGTTATGTGCATTTCTGCTAAAACCAGTTCATTATAAAGCTGACTAGCAGTTGTGTGAGTGATGGCTGGCTGTGTTTGGTTTGCTTCATTCTGTTTGGGAGCGGAAGGCAAATAATTGCACTCCTATGATGAGCTATTTGAAAGAGTTAATTGTACTAAACAAGCCTTGAGCTTCTTGTCTGCCTCATCAATGGTATTGTCTGTGTACAGCTGTCATTGATGAGGATAATACATGGTATTCTTGGGAAAGGTTTGAGTACAACAAGACATAGAAAAGCATGTCTACCTGAGATACTTGTTCAGAAGGCCAAGTGGCCTTACAGACTGGTCCTGTGCAGAATTAGGCAGGCACACTTAAAGGCCAAAACAAGATACTGCTTTAAATCTGTGTCTAGAAACAATGTCTTTTTCATTTTTATTCTAAAACAGGTGCTTGAACCCTACCTAACATGGTGGATAGGGGGCTTTTAAGATCTGGTTTGGGCTGCTGCACTTACTCTAAAGTCAAATTGGAAAAAAATGTAGCTGCTAGACACATGTTGACGTGAAATCTGTGGTCCATATAGTTCTCATGGATCCCTAGTCCATTGAAATCAAGTAGTGTTTAACTTTGTGTGGGATCTGACTATTTTATAGCCTAGAAAATCCCAACCAGTTAAGAGTTGGAAATGTGAATTTAGGTATGAAGTCTGTTCTCAAAAGAGGCTGGCAATAGTATTTACTTCCTAGTAATTACCTTAGGCTGCAATCTTATATCCCCTGGGAGTAAGTCACATTGTCTTCAGTGGGGCTTGCTTCAAGATAGACATGTATAGAATTGGACTGCATGTCAGGTTTGTTCCCTTGTTTTGGAGCTGTCTTTGTACAATTACATTGATCTCTGGACACTTACATAGATGTAGGAAAAGAACAGAGGTGTACACAACCATGCACTTCAAGCTTCTGAATGAAACTGTGATATGTTGGGCAGGATCACAGTGTGGATCAGAGGCTCTACTTCATATCACCATAGCTCTGTGCCTTTCTTGGTTTGCCTAGTGTTGGTTTGCCTCCTACATTGCTGCATTCATTGGGGTCGCATGGGACTAGCTTGTCTCATGGTTGGACAGTGCAGCTGTTCCAGCAGTAGATCTTCAGTTTTGGTAGTCTCAGTGAATAGCATTTGTTCTCACCGTTTCTTTGTTTTGGGGTCTGGAAAACTAACTATAGTTAGTGGAAACAGGCCATCTTTAAAACATAGTTTATAATGTTGTATTGTTTTCACTAGCCATACTTAAGATTAACCACAGTTTAGGGTTTGGATGGCACACGAAACTGGTTAATTTAAAATGGAAACAGAAGCTTCCAATCTCCTTGGAGCCATCCCGGAAAGGGGAAGTGAGCACTGTGCAACACCAAACACTATTGTTTAGTGTTACATCTGAACACAGGCAATGTGTTGACATTTTTATTAGAGATCATAGCAAACTGAATGTAATCTTGTGGGGACCATTATAATGCTGACCTGCTATGGTATCATGTGGTGTATATGATAGAAGTGTAGCTTTAATTGCTGACTAATCAAATGACACTGCACAACTTCACACACTTTGGTTCTGCTGTCAGTTCAGGGCCAAAGCAAACATTAATTTAAATGTGTGCCTAGCAGCCATAACCATTTTCATTTTTTGTTCTAGAGTAGGCACAGGGCTCCCAGTCCACATTGGGACCCTAATGTGTGTGTGTGTGCGGGGGGTGGGTTAAATCTGGATTAAACATGAAAGGAAAATAGAACTGCTACACACATACTGAAAGTAATGCCTGTTTTAGCTTTCAGTTTCAGGCTGCGGCAGGCAGTTCAGGTTTGCTATGAACTTTTTAGGCCTTTCCAGAACTGTCTCCAGAGTAGCCATTCACCTGGCTGTATCAGAGGGAAAGATAGATGGTGAGGGCCCTCTCCATTGATCTGGATGGGACTATCTGCTATTTTGGCTCTTCCCTCTGAGAACTATCTCATACAGTGGCCATGGTACCTTAACTTGCTTACTTTCCTCTACCCTGCCTATCTCTTCTGCATTGTACCTATTAAATTGCAAGTCATTATTTAAAACTAAAGTGCCTTGTGTGTACTGATCAAAAGGCATATATAAATAGAGTAAACAAATGCTAGAACCTGGCAGAAATGGCAATGAATGTGCTTGTGTTGTAGGAATCTAGTGAGGTGAGGTACAAGTAGGTTGTCTGGAACTGGGGATGTGGCCCAAGAGAGATTCCATATTGATAAGATACCCTTTCTTCCTGGGAATGCTTTGCAACTCAGAGGTTCTATTATGCTTTCATTTCTATACTTCCTTGAAAGCACAGTGTTAAATGGCCTTTGATTTCATTTTAACTCCTAGTTCTGAGTCATTCTAGCCTTGCTGGCCACATGTATACTTCCCCCCTTCTTTGTAGAGGTTCCCTTGGGACAAAACCTTGTGTTGACAGATATCAAGACATGACGCTGCATTCCCACTTGACACAGCAGCTTGGGAGCTTTGCATGCCTCAACTTATTTTTGGCTTCACTAACATACATTGGGTTTCTCGTCCAAAATGAAGGCAGCTGGCCCAGCTATTCATGGCCTGTGTATATTGGGATTGCAGTTGTGGGATTACTCAGAAGTGTTTAGCTATAGTTGTGAAGTTTCGTTTATGACCCTTCCTCCCACTTTCGGGTCACATTTGCAGTGTGCAAGTTTTGTGTTGCTTTATCTGAAATCTTCCCATAGAGGTCCTGATCACACCTGTTCAGAATTTTGCTTTGAACTTGTCCTTTTATATTTTGAATGGAGACTAAGTATCCACAATTTTGCCAGCATGTGACTGGTTGTAATAGCAGCCTTTGTTTCCCCCCCACATTTGAGAGATTGCTATCTCATCTAGAATTAGCATTTTATTGTGGTATAAACTGTCTGCAGTGCCATGGAATTCTTTCTGGTGAGATAAGATAATGGAACATAAAACTACATTATTTGAAAACAAAAATAAAAAAAAAACTGGTTGACATATGTAGTTCCAATCCTCAAAGCATGCTGGATGATAGAAATTGCAACTCTCCTACTAGGAGCTGTCTGCATAAATACATTATTTAGATTTAAAAGACACATTTAAAAATTGTTTTTAGTAATACTATTATACTGCAAAACATGCAAACATGCAGGAATACTCACTCTCCCTAGATGCCCCACTGATCTCCCATGACCCAAATTCAGCAAATGCATAGAGACTGGGAGACTAGGCAAGGGAAGGTGAGGCATCTACAGTGTATGTCAGGTAAGAACTGGGATTCAAAGAGCTCCAAGAATTCAGGCCAGATACCAATAAATTGGTGCCAGCAAAATGCCTATTGAATACTGTTTGTTCTTTGACTGTCAGGGCCATAAGCTCTTCCATTTAGGTTTTGATGTGCAGTAGGGTCTTCTGATGTGGGAGGGTGAGACATTTAATTGTCATGGCAGCTCTCAAGTTTCATAGCTTTCAACATGACTTAATTTCCCACCTAAGTGGTATATGCTCCCCCCACCCACGAATTAGGTTGAACTGAAAATGCGAAGGCTGAATCAAGGCTGACATTTCTTCACACACAACTCTACTTCTCACCAGGATGGATGTATAATTCGATGAGACTATTGTATTTAAGCTGTACTAGCTTTGTTGTCTTTGGCCGTTAGCGCTATTTGCCATTGTAGCTTTGTGCAAGGTAGAAACAATTATCATGATCACACACCAGAAGGACAGTGTAGCTACCAATACTTGCTATGATAGTGACTGGCAGGATTCAAGTTTGAATGAATTTGTCTTTTATGAATGATGTGGTATTCTCTTAAAATAAACAGGATGAGGCAGAAAGAGCAAATGGGATCGTACTACTTTTAATGCTCAGAAGTTGTGTCTGAGCTTCTTAACTCATACATGTGTTTGCTTATCATACTGTGATTGAGGCAAAGATTTTCCTGAGGTTAGATCAGTACCTGTAGCCACATAACTTCTGTGAGTGAGTTCAGTGTGTGTAAACAACATTTAAAAAATGATGTTTGAGTAGGCAGTGCCTGTGTTGGTCCTCAGACTAAAATAAAAGGGAAAAGAGAAGAGCTATGTGCTCACACAGCATGCTCAAATGTGTTTGGGAACAAACCAATGAAAGCAAAACAGCATTAGACAAATCATTTTAATAAGTTGGTGCCTGTACATCAGGTATTGGTAATCTGTGGCCTTCCATATGTTGTTGGACATTAGGCCAGCCTGTCTAATGTTCAGGGATGTTTAAAGCTGTAGCCCAATGACACCTTGAGAGAGCTTTGTTTATTGGGCGGTATAAAAATGTCCTGCTGTCTCTGCATGGTGAATAAGAATTTCTGCCCCTCACAAGTATCTCCCACCCTCAGTTATGTCTACATTCAGGACAGTTCCAGATGAACTAAGACATATGTTTATATATAACTAGCTGATATGCCCGGTGTTACTCGGGTCCGTGAATAATGTTTATGTCATTTATTTGATAAATAACAAATTTCTCTGGAACTTATTCATCTTTAGGTTGTTTTTTTTGTTTGTTTGTTTGGTTGAGTTAGTAAATTGTCTTGTTAGAATCAATGGAAAATTGTGTTAATAAGAACTGTATTTGAAATTAGAGCTTCGTCTTAAACCACATTTTTTGTTTTACCTGAAATGCCTACACCTCCCATCATACTTTGGCCGGAGGACACACAACACCCTTTCTACCAGCTAAAAAAGATGCAAACCTAAAAATATGTTTTCAAAATATACCCAGCATTGCCCAGCTATCCAAATAACATATAGTAGAGAAGCGGATCTCAGTGGATGCGGGGAACAGTTGTATGCATGTGCTCTGAAGTTATTATTATGAAAAAAGGAAAGCAGCCAGAACAAAGGCCAGTGCTAGACCTGTGAGTTAACTTTCCTCTCTCACCTTCATGACAACCCTGCAAGGTAGAGCAGTCCTAGGCCTGTGAGGTAGCTTTAAAACAAATTAAATTAGTTTCTTCCCCCGCTCCTCTCTCACCCTCAACGCATGGCCAGGGCTGCCTTGGAGCTGTCACCATGATTTTCCTTGTGCTCCACAGAAAACAAAAACTACAACTCCTGGTGTGCCTTTTGCTGTGGTGCCCGACTTGCCCAATGGGAGTCCTGTTGCTGAAGCTCATGGGAAGTAAAGTCTGGTTGAGCCAGTCCATACTACACTGAGGGAGCTGGCTGGCTGACTCATGGGTAGCTGAGCCATTACTGTCGGTGGCAGGCCCAGAGCTGTGACCTCTGTCTCTTCTTCTCTCAATGGTGCCTAGTAACCAAGCCAGACAGCCCAAGCACTCTCCCTTCAGGCCCAGGCAGGATGGCGAGCTACTTCCAGATGATGGCTGCCAAAGCCTGATAAATCTTTCCTCCTGCCCAAGGCATGCTGGGAGTTGTAGGTGCAAGCCTAGCTCTCTGAATAACATTAATCCTTGAATACATCTGAGGTGTCATGGGAGAGCGGGCCTTCTTAGTTGTGGCACCCTGCTAAAGGATTTCTTTTTCCCAGGCGAGCTAGCCTGGTGACTGCATAAATGGCTTTTAAGTGCCAAGTGATGTTTTAAAAATATATATTTTCCAGGGCTTTTTTAACTTGATGAGATTTTTTATGCTGCGGTTCTCCTCCCCCCCCCCCCCCCCCCGGTTACAACTAAACCACAACATTTCAGGACAGATGCAAGAATTACTGGGTAAAGTTTATGATTTTTACGTAAAAGCCTGACTTTACTATTGAAACAGAAGAGTGCGTGGAGGAATGACTGATAGCTGAGGCTAGAATGGAATGGTGGGCAGGGTGAGTGGCAGTTGGAGAAAGATAGTTAGAAGGAGAAGACAGTTAGCGAGAGGTCAGGAAAGTGGGGGCTGAGTTAGGACTGAGAGATAGTGACCTGGTTCACTAACCCCTACTTTATTTAAAATCAGTCACTCTACATATCAGTACTACACCTCCCAGCATGCATTTGGCAGCCTGCAGGTGCTCACATCCTCGTCTTCTTGTTGCCGATGCTGCTGCTTGATAGAGTGTGAAGGAGTAGCATCACCAAGGAGGGGATATAAGCAGCTGTCAGTGGACATGCCCAGCTCCAGCCAATCCTGCTGGAATTGCCTCATCCTGCACTTCTCACCCACCAAATGCTCCATGTGCAGCCTGTACTGAAGGGCCTGGCACTCCCCCCCCCCCCCCACAGTCGGGTCTGTTTCTGGGCAAGCACAGAGTGCCTCCCTTTCTTCCCTCCCCCTTAAGGACAAAAGTTGTGTGATTGCTTCCCCCAGATTCTGAGAAAACAGCAATATCAGGGTGGTACCTTTGAGCATGTTTGGCCCCTCAAAGTCACGCTGTTGTATCTAGTCACGATTTTAAAACCATGCAGAGGGCAGGAGGAGGCACCGCAAATTGACGCAGCCCATTTATGTGGGTTGTTTCCTTTTATGTGGAATTGGGTTGATTGTTCGAGACCAACCTTCGGAGTCAGGTTGTGAAAGATATGCAGTAGCCACCCACCTATGCACTCACAATGGCCGTCAAAGGCCAGTAAGTCTGGTCTCCTACCCAAGGCATGCTGGGAGTTCTGCCCAAGGCTTGCTGGGAGTTGTAGGCATAAGCCTAGGTTTTAATTAAATCCTTTAAAAATACTTAAACGCCCAAAATTTGTGTTTTTAGATTTTCTGGTATATTGTACAGCCAGACCTATCACTGTATCACCGTGTCAAGTTTCTAACTCGTCTGGAAGTGGGTAAACATTTCCGGACATATGTGACACACAC
Source organism: Anniella stebbinsi (assembly GCA_029215795.1). Lineage (NCBI taxonomy): Eukaryota > Metazoa > Chordata > Lepidosauria > Squamata > Anniellidae > Anniella > Anniella stebbinsi. Next base: position 83,641,078 of record JARDYH010000005.1, on the reverse strand, counting down.
ATACTTTCCGTTTTATAGGTAGAGAACATGTAGGACAGAGAAACGAAATAACTTTTTTAAAAAAAGGTGGACGAGATATTGTGCCTCAATTGAAGGATAGTTCTTATGAGTTATTAAGCTCTGTTGTTACACAGTAAAAGGCAGCCTTTTGAATAAAAGGACATGTCATATGGCAACATTTTTGCATTCTTCTGGTCTCCATTTATCACTTCCTTGATACTCAGAGTGGCCTGTTCTTCGTCAAGTCATGTGCCTCTCTTCTTTTGCTCATAATGGCATGTGTGAATTATTCAGAACATTTTGCAAATGCTAAGCTTCAAGTGAGACACAAAGATGAAATATGAATAGTGGGTGTAGACGTTTAATGAATATGACAAGCAACAGCAGGCAACAGTCTAAAAAAAGGGTTGGTCAGCTTGATCAGTACCAAGGGCCATGTTGGAAAGGCATCATGAGCTGGGGGTCTGCAGCTCATAAACATGGAACAGATAGTGGCTGACGTACATAGATGGCATTGTTTGTTCTGCAGCCTTGCAAAGAAGCTTGCACTTGAGATGGCAAGTGTTTTTTACTGGGAACTTTTTGGAACAAAAAGCACTGTGGCCAAGACTTATCCTTATTTATCATTTGAGAAATTAATCAGTTCTGTTGACTCAGAAAACAATTCTTGTGTATTTGAAGCTTTTTGCAAATATTCCATTTTGTCAAGGCCTCTGCACAGCTAGAGTGGCCAAAGCTCTGTTACTGCTAACAAAAAGTTAAAATGCCAAAATTCACAGTTAGGCAATACCTTTATTAGGACTAACCAAATGTGTACAAAATTGTGGGAAAGCTTTTGAAAGCTCCAGATCTCTTCATCAGGCATGATGTTACCAGATATAAATGGATTAGACTCTAATACAGGGGGTGGGCAACTTTTGATCCTCTGGATGTTTTGGCCTACAACTCCCGTCATTCTTCACCATTGGCTATGCTGGTTAGGTCTGAAGGGAGTTGTAGGCCAAAACAACTGGAGGGCCACACGTTGTCCACCCCTGCTAGGTGTCATGGAGGTTTCAGGCTACACCTCGGACTGTTGGAGCAAACAGTCCCCTCTAGGACAGAGGTGCAGAGCCTCTAACTTATGGGCCGAATCCAGCCCATGGAGGTTCTACATCAAGCTTGCAGAACCTCCTTGGGTTCCTGCAGGTGCTTGGGCTGGGAGGAGGTAACAGCAGGGATTCCTCTGTGTGCCACTCCCCCTTCCAGCTGCAAGGCTCAGAGGAAGCTCTTCTCTTAACTCCACTCTCAGGTCGGAGATAACATCAGGGAGTGGGTGGACAGGGGGGCAGAGCTGGTCCTTGGATGAGCAGCCGCTCTTCCTCGCACCAGCTTAAGTCATTCTGTGCAGTGTGCATCACTATACGAATCTGTTTTATAATATATAAAGGTATCTGTATTAGATGATAGATGATAGTTTGTTTTCAGTAAGTAGCCTTCATCATCATCATGCGTAGCTGTGAAAGAAGTATTTTAAGTTGTTTTATTGCAGTGTTTTGTCACTGTTCATTATGTTAGTGTATTCTGTTACAAATGTTTATATATTCTGTTGTTTTGAGTATAAACATTTTTCAGTTTTGTAGCAACATCTGTAAATTACATTCTGACCTTTTATATTAAAGGCAGAGTTTGAGTGGTTAGGATATTATTCCTCTTTGCTTGCTTGAGCTATTCCTGACGGGAGTTTGTGGTGGATCATCATGGTGGTAGTTTGAATTGTGAAAGTTTGCAAATTTCCTACACCCTTGCGTGCTCATGATGACATTGACATTGCTGCAGGCCAGCCTTTTCTTTCCTGCTCCATCATTCTACAACATCTGACTCAGCACCTCAAAACTGTCAGATCATCAATGTGACAGGGTGGAGTGGGGAGGGGGCTGACATTACTCCTCTTACAACAGCTGAGCACCTACTCTCTCCTAAAATTGTTTTTGTTGTGCTGCATTTAAAACAGTAATTTCTCCTGCCTCTTCTATGAATACCATCCTAAGCTGCCAAGGTTCAACCCAGAAGGGTTTGATTTCCTTCTAGATAAAAGAATTTGTTTCGCATTCAGATCATAGTGATTTACTTTCCTCCCTAGTTGAGCTATATATATTCTAATGTGGAACTTTCATCTTTTGCTGCCCAGACCTAGCAAGACCCCAAACTATTATTGATTGTTGAATATATGGGTGACTAAATGAGAACGAACCATTCTTCTCTTACAGAGGATTGGGTGGGTGAGGGTTGGGGTGGGGAATGCATTGCATATATAAGTTTTCACAATCAAGTGGTAGGATTTTTCTGTCGTGTTTAGAATTTTGATCCATTCATGCACATTTATTTTTGTGTTGACTACATGGGTCCATAAATTGTGGCAGCAGAGGATGTGAGTGTCTCCTTCCGTCTCAGACCTATACAACTTGTGATCCACCAGGATAAATGCAGTCTGGCACAGCCATCTGCACTAGTACACCGAGGGCTCAAAAACGACTTGATTTTTGCTGCCTGCTTGGGATTGCATGGGAGGTTGTCAAGCAGCAGGGGAGAGGCCATAGTAGATGAGTTGGCTTCAGCATAAGGATTAGCTTCAGCTTGGTGGGCCACAAGTTTATGCAGGCCTGCTCCAAATGCTGCTTTGCCACGACAACAGCTGACAGAATGTGGCCTGTTAGGATCAGTGAGCCTTGTGTCTTTCTCTAGTCCCCTCCACCCCCAAAGCAGGCATGTTCTTATGCAAGTCTATTTGTATAGAATCTTTAGGGTTCTTAATTGCATGGGAGCTTTCATAAGTAGAAAGGCTCTCTGGTGCAGAAGTAAATACCAGAACCAGGGGAAGTCAGCACATGCTGTGTGATGGCAGGGGAAGGGGCTAAAGGTACAGACCTTTTTCTACGTGTATTTCCCCTTCACCACTGTTATACCTGAGTAGGGTGGAAATGTGCCTAGCAACCAACAGGACCTACTCATATGCTGGGGAAAGGGACTTGAGTAGAGTTCTCATGCTTCTTGTTGGCTCCAACTTCCAGTTTGAGTTGTGAGGCAAATCCAGTTCTACTAGCGCTGGGAATGGGTATGCACAGGTGGCCATGAAAATGGGATATAGCCCATTATGTATGACATTGATGGGTATCAGGAATACAGGAATCTGCATTATACTGAGGTTAGACCATTGATCCATCTATCCCAGTACAGTCAACATTGACTGGCAAGTGGCTGTCCAGGGTTTTAGGCTGGATTCTTTCCTAGCCCTACCTGGAGATGCTGGGGATTGAACATGGGACCTTCTGCATACAGAGCAAAGGCTCTATCACACTGAGCTATGGAACTTTCAGCAGAAAAGTCCTTGCCCATCTAAGAATGTACAACAAGTCCTATCTTGCCTACTTTGTTGGCCTGAGTAATGGGGGCTTCAGATGAACTACTCCAAAGGTGTGATGTTGTCTGTTTTTTGCTGAACAGCAGTATTTATAAGAGGTTGATCTCCACTGCCATCACCTCATGTGTTATGACTTGGGAGGTTCTGCAGCTGTCTTTTACATCTGGCTACTGTATTTGCCTTTCAACCTCATGCCATCCCTAGGCAGGAAATTTTGTGGGCTGGTGCATCCTCTATAGTGCACTGCAGTACTTCCTGACTGTCAGTCTCTCATCCACTTAACTTACGGAGGCCTGCCTCTGGTGCATTGCAAGCTGAGGAAGAGATGGCCATGCTTTTCCTGTGGGTGATACGCTGTGCAACTCCAGCTTTCTAAAAGTAAATCTCGGATGACGAAGGACTTCTAGCAGTTAATAAAATTAGCTTTTATGGGCAATCAGAATAATTTACATGAGGAAACCTTGTGTTTATAAAGAATTTAATTTATTCTTGTCTAAATTGTTAATATTTTAGAAATTGTACAAACAGTCTTGTGATGCCCTTAACAGACTTTTTATTAAGGCATAAACTTTCAGCGACGAGAAAGACTGGACCTGGGTCCCCTCTAGAAGATTTCAGTTTGGCGCCTGGTTATCCGATTATGCGCATCTTCTCTCAGTCGCTTTTACGCCTAATCCCTATACACGGGAGGCAGTGAAGTGCATTACCGGTTGTATGAAGCGCACTTTAAAGTAGTTTTCATGCACAGCATCGCTTGTTTACGTGGTCATAAGGCACTTTAACTCCCTTTAACTCACTATTTAACGCGCATTCGATAATGCGCATAATCAGACAGAAAACGCGCCTCAACCCCTGATTTGTGCTCCGTTCATGGGAGGTAAAATCGGTAATGCGCTTTGAAAGAGCTTTAAATCGCTCTTGTAGAGGCACCCTTAGTTGAATGATAACTGAACTTGCAGCCCCATCTATTCAAACACTCCATCAATATCAAGTGACAGAACATATCTCAGCAGTTTTGTTTCCATGGATGTTGACTACATATGTCAAATAAAAACAAAGATTTGTGCGCTGTGTCTAAACTGCACTCTTACTTTCTTTTTTATCTTCTGGGAGCATGTATAGGGTGGGAGGAAAAATCAGGGAGTGACAGGAAAGCATGAGGTGTGGCGTGTGTGTGGGCATTTCCCTTACTTTCTTTTAAAAAAAAAACTTGGACCTATACTGTTTCAATCTTCTAGTGCCAGGAATGGAAGATACCTTTTCTTCTGAAAAGCTGTACAGCAGTCTTTAATTATGGCGGATGAGTGTATTTTCTAGTGCTTCTGTGGAAGGACCTGTATCCCTAATAGGGAACAATAAGGTCTGTTGTCCCTCTTTCAATATGTTAGACAAATTTACAAGGAAAAGATGATGGATCACTTCGTGGGAAATGAAAATGGTGCACCTGTGCATAGCTGTGTGCCCTGTGTATATATAACAGGGCAAATGTAGACTTGAAAATAAAATTGAGTCTTGGAAACCTGAATAATTAGGATATTTTCTGCCCAATTAAACCCTAACTGCTCAATTTTATGATAGATGTACTGCTCTTGAAAGTAGGAAAGTAGCCTTTATCAGCTGCCAGGAAGTGAAACATTCCAGACAGATAACCATGTTAGTCTGTTGCTGCAAAACCAACAAAATGTCTTGTGGCACCTTAAAGCTTAACCAGTGTATCTTGGCATGTGTTTTCATAGGTCAGAGTCCACTTCATAAGATGCATGAACTGGTCACTTAAGTGGGTAGGTTTATTTATTATTCAGTACATGTAAATTCTGCTTTTCCTTCATTATGGAACTCAATGCGGAGTTCATGAAGTTTCCAGGTGGTGCCCATCCAGGCACTGACTAGACCTGGACCTACTTAGCCCCAACAAAGTGTCTATGTCATTTGCCCCCAGGCCAAATAGGGAAAAAATATATCTCAGAAAGTAAGACCAAAAGGCCAACAATACAAGAGATTGCAGTAGTGCCAGGGTAATATGCAGAGCATGAATACAGAATCCAGTTAAATGAGTTTCATTCAATTAACATGGATGTGGCTAGGGATGTACGGATTGTGTTAAATCTGTTCTGTCTATGCTTCGTGGATTGTCACACATCTTTTTGTTTTATCACCCCCTCTTTGATGGAACTGAAGGGGGGGGGGAATGTACAAGAATTTCGTTCCACTTGTGCTAATGAGCACTAGTGCAACACCCACTCACCTGCCCAAGTAAAAAAAATGCTCTACATGACTTGGAAAAAGCTGGTTCGCTGTGGAATCCGCAGGTCAGATTCATATCAATCTGAACTCATTTGAATCTGTTGTGGATTTCTCCGACATCCCTAGGTGTGGCCAACTCTTGATTAGCAGCCAATGGTGATAAATGGGAAAATAACAGTGCTAAATACCTAAAGAGGGGTGATTTAGTTTGTATATTGATTTAGCCATCTCAAAAAAGAGACCAAATTCGCCACTGCCAAATTTGCTAATGAACTCCAGCTTCCTAGCTTCACATTAGAGTCTTCCATTTTAAACTCTTTTGTTGAAATCTGACAGCATTAAGCTCTTCTAAAGAATCTCTGGGCTGAGTGAAATGCATTTTTTAATGTCTCATTTGGATGTTAATGTTTTTCTCTTGCATAGAGACCAACCTGCTTGGCTTAAGTAATGACAGAAGGTAAATATTACAGTCAGGTGAAGTCCTATATCATGAAGTCCATGTGCAAGTGAATGATCCATGGCTCACTTTTGGTCCCATGGTAATATCACGTGAGCAAGTAGATGGGGGCAGAGTTAGCATTATGGTATGTATCTCTGGTAGCCTGTTGTTTCTAGTTTTAAAGGCTATAACTACCGCCTGAGGCTTGTGAGGTGGAAGAAGGTTCACAATAGCAATGAGCTGGAGAGGCTTTTGCTATTTGATGTAGATGAAGACAAATGGCTTTGTTATTCCTTACTTCACCTCCCTTGCTGAACCTGTCACTATATTCGGTGATCCTGAGTCTTAGGTTATCATTTGGCCTTTCACAGTTGGTTTGTTAATTTCTTCAGCAGATGATTATTGTCTTTTTAAGAATGCCTGATAGTAATCTTCTGTTCCTGCACACATCCAAGGGCATTGTTTTACTTCAAGGATGTACTGCATGGGTCATAGTTCCACCCCTTATTGAGGGATTAGAGTTAAGTGGCAAACCCCCAGCTTCAATTCCCAGGCTCTCCAATTAAAAGGATCTTGCATAACCAGTATGGACAACTTCTCTCAGTGGTGTGGGAAAACTGCTAGTATGTTGGAATCGTTAATAATGGGCAAGATTTTATATATATATATATATATATATATATATATATATATATATGGTAGACTCAAATGACTCCCTTTTCCTTTGAAGCCCTTTCCACACTGCATTATATCACCATATTAACATAGGCATGTGCAGAACTTTTCATTAGAGTGTGCACCCAGTTTTTTTTTTAAAGGCTAACATTTATTGAATACTCAATCATAAAGGACATTATTTTATTCATTTAGTTATCAAACACTGTAGTTACTGATGCTCTACTCCTTGTTCAGCTTACCTGACCACGGGAGGGCCGTTGCAAGTGGTGGTGGTGGGGAATGAGGAGATGCTCCTCAAGCTCCAGCATTGGTGGGGCTTTGTAGTGACATTGGCCAGAGGAGGGGCTTGAGGTGATATTAGCCTTCGGGGGCCCTCCTCCTGGCCTCTTTGAAGTGTGGCTCCTGGCAGAGTGATTCTTTTTCACTCCTGCTGCCTGGAGCAATGGCACGCTGTCAGGGGCAGTAGCAGTGCAGCAGCCAGAGGGCAGTCGGAGGACTGTTCCTGGTGCATCTGGATCCCTACTCAATGACCCCCTCAATTTGGTACTTATTGCTTGAGAGGCACCCCCCCTGCATACGCCTATGCATACTAAAGTCCAGTTTACATTTCAATAGGTAAACTAGAAATGTATCTGCCAAAGCCTCAAGGAAGCTGCTATTAAGGGGATGCTCGGCTTCCTGAAATCCTGAGTTGTGTAGATGTGGCTGGAGCTAGAGAGCACTGGCTTTCCAGATGTCTGTTCTTGTTGAAGAACATCAGTACTTCCTTTCTGTGCTTTCAATTTTTAACAGAGCCTCCTACCTTTAGGGGACTGGAGGTCCTGCATGTTTCTATACAGTAGTTAAAATACACATCTAATGTGGTGCGTATTCAAACCCTACTGTGGCAGGGCAGTTCTACTGTTAGATCATATGAAGAACTGCCAATATAAATGTACCTTTCTACTGGGATTGGTTATTAGCTAATCAAAAAAGCCTGTAATCATCCTGTTAACAGCCTGTAATTGTAACTCTGCATCCTTTCTAGTGCCTTAATGTCAAAAGAAATAGCTAGATTTGGTCTCTCAGGGGAAAAGGCTTATTAGAAGGGGAAGAATTACCTCATATTTGGCAAGGAGAGCTTTTGAAAAAACAACAACGCCACTTACAACTGATGGTGAGGGAAATTCTGTGGTGATAGGGTGGGCACAATAAAAGGAGATGGAAGATGGGGAGACCAAAAAACGTAGCAAAATATTTACCCTTTTGGCGAAGGCTGTTGCCTGCTGGACGTACTAGCAATGCTGGAGGCAGGAAGGATTTGTTTGGACAGGCCCTTCCCCAGACAGAGGCAACTCCAGAGTTTCTTTTATCACTACAAGAACTGAAAAGCTGGTGGGTGGTATGATGAGGCTGTCATCTTGGCTAGGCTGGATGCAGTGTTTCTTAAGGTTGCTTCATATATTGCATTTTTAGACGACTCACTTTAGCTTCCAGTTGAATGTACACATTGTAGCAAACCTGAGCTTTCCTTCAGGTAAGGTGTGAAACATAATCCTTAATCTAACTTGGGTTTTGTCATTCTTCCCTTTCCCCCGACACACTCTCTCTAGAGGTTTGTGGAGGTACATGGTGGTAGCATTCAGGTGTTAGTGGAGGTGAATTGCACTAGTTCTGTGTCTATAGGATTTGGGAACATTATGGCCAGTAATCGGATGCTGGGAATCTGCCTCTATGCAATGAAGCATTGATTTTTTTGTCTCTGCTTGCGGATGAAGTCTGAAAAATATAATCTTGGAACTGCCTTTCACGACTGAGCACAAGAGACAGAAGCCTGTAGGAGGAAGATTCCTGGCTGTGAACAAGATGCAGTTGAGTCAGCTACACTGATTGAAACCCCACGCACAGAAACATCATGAGTCAGGGCCTGTAAAAATCAAGACATTTAATGTGAAACTGGTACAGTTTTTCTAAAAAAATACTTTCTCGCTTATTTACATTTAGTTTCGTAAACTTTTCTGCCAACCCATGACTGTTAGATGACAAAATAATTCCTTGATATTTTGCCATGGAATAGTATTGTCCTAGACCTGGGGTGCACAATATGCGGCTGCGGGCTGCATGCGGCCCTCCTAGGGTACCTGGACCTCTCTACCATTGCCAGATTAGATTACCCTTCGACAGTCTCTGCTCTCCATGTTACTTTGTCTCTGCTCTCTACTCCCTCCCCCAAAGATCCACATACAGATGGCTTTTTCCTCAATGCTGCCAACAACGATGAAAGAGCAATCTGTATCAGTATTGCCGGAGAGTGTGCATGTGTGCAAGTGACCCCAAACACCTGAGACAGCATCTCATGTGGCTCTTGAAGCTAAAGATTCTGTACACCCCTAACTTAGCCCAGGGGTAGATTGTGTTGTGCCTATGGGCACCAATGGGCCCTCAAATACCTTTTTGATGTCCTACTCCTCCCATGTTATTTAAGAAATAAAGACCCTGTTCAGACAACACACTAAACCATGGTGGTTAAGCATTTTGGGTTGAACATTTTGGCTTAGTGTGTCATATGAATCTGACTTCGTGTGTCGTGTCAACCATTCCTAACTATGGTGGCTACATAACCATGGTTTAAACACATTCACTATCCATGTGCTTCAAAAGGGTTAGCTGCCTGACCATGGCGTAGCATGTCATCTGAACAGGCCCAAAGTTTTTTACTGGCAGCTGAGATTGCTTCAGAGCAAAGTGAACCCCCCTAACTGCTCCCATCTTCTTTTCCATGGATGCCTCTAGGCTACCTGTGTGGCTTAGAGAAATTCTTATAAAATGAAGATGATGGGGGACTGCAGGCCGATGCTTTCATCTGCAGTGCAGCCATGTTGTGGTGGTGCCCAGGACAGTTTCTCAAATTGCCAGAATGCGCAATGAAATAGCGAGTTTTAATTTGCCGTGGCCTTTAAAGCGCATTGTGACCATGTAAACATGCGATTCTCCGCATTTCAACCAATTTAAAGCGCGTTTCATACTGCCGGTTATGCGCTTCACCGCCTGTTGTTTATAGGAATTAGGTGTAAAAGCGACCGTGAGAAGATGCGCATAATCGGGCAACCAGGCGCCAAACCGAATTCTTTTAGAGGGGACCTTACATAAGAATAAAACTTACTTTTCATCTATTGCACTTTGGTCAAAAGCAGTCAAGAAGTTTTGATCCTTCCTTAGATTCATGGCTAAAAGACAGGAAACTGTATCATGTTTCTGTTTGAGCCCTTCAGATAGGACAAGGGCAAAAATATTGGACATCCGGCATTCTGCCCCAACTCCATAAATCTTTCACTTTAGCTAGAATATCTGTCAAATGTTTCCAGTGCTATAATCTCACTGCAAAGGTTCGTTTCTGTAATACCCACTTCTGAATATGTTTAGACAGAATAAGTTTTATCCTTGTGGCGATAGATAAACTTCATATCAGAAATATACTTTTCCATTAATCTTTTGTAAACTGCCAAGAGCTTTGGCTATGGAGTGGTATAGAAATGTAATAAATAATAATAGTAATAGTAATAATAATTAATAATGATGTAGGAAGATGGCGAGTACCCTCTGTTTGAGTCTTACAAATTGGAGATCTAATTGAGAAAGTAAGTCGGTGATTGCTAAATGACAGTAAATGTTCTTAAAAATAACTCTGTAAAAAAACAACCCAATGTTAATTCAGGATACTGTATTAAACAGCTTACTGAATATCTATACCACATTACTGCTCCAAAATTCTTATCCAAAGCGGATGCTGCCAAAGAAACTCTGTGATTCTGCAATGGCTGAAATATTTGGCGGGTTGAAGGATAATTATTCATTGCCTTCTGCGATATGCCAACTGGCAGGGAAATCCTGGTTCCTCTGGCTGCGGTGGAAACCTGGAGAGAGGGAAAGTGACAGACATGACAAACTTGTATACTTTGGCTACTTTCCCCGATACTTTCATATATATTTCTAAATGTTACCTTTTGCACCTTGTATTTTCCATGAACATTACTTTGGATGCAACTTTGGTATTTATCTTCTAATCTCTTAAATGGTTTGACGGGATTCTGTAATTAAAGAGCATGTTAATACCCATACTATTCAGAATGGTAATCAATATTTTGAGGATATTTTCTGAAGCAGTAGCCATGTTAGCTGTTGCGGCAGAAAAACACAAGACTGGGAGGAGGAATAAACTAGCATTCAGTTTCACTTTCCTGATTCTTGGCTTGGTGTTATTGAAAACCAGGAACCATGGTTTAAAATACACTCTATAAATAAGCCAGCTAAACAATCCAGAGGTTGGAGCTGGCTTGTTTATCAAACCAGAGTTTATTTTAAACCATGTTTCCCAGTTGAGATGTAACACCAAGCCAAGAATCAGATTTATTCTATTTCCTGGCTGTATTGCAGGAAGGGGGTGGGGAGAGCTCAACCTCAGTACTTTATGTAGGCTTCTTCCTGCTTATGCATGTAGCATGAACATATGGTTTAGTGTTTCTTATAAATGTAGCCATTATATACCCTGAGGGCAGGTGCTTGGCCACTGTGTGAACATAATGTCGGACGACTTGCTCTCTCGATCCCTGTCCTTCTTGGCTGGTCGCCCAGGGAGGAGATGCAGTTAGATCACAATTATAATATATTATTAATGCATCTCTCAGGGAGGGGAATTTTCCATCATGTTTAAAAGAAGCGGTAGTACGGCCGCTTCTAAAAAAGCCCTCCCTGGATCCCCTGGACTTTAATAACTACAGGCCAGTATCAAATCTTCTGTTTTTGGGCAAGGTGATCGAGAGGGCGGTTGCCTTCCAACTGCAAGCAGTTTTGGATGATACAGATTTTCTAGACCCATTTCAAACTGGCTTCAGGGCAGGATATGGAGTTGAGACTGCTATGGTCACCTTAGTGGATGATCTACGCTTAAGTATTGACAGGGGGAGTGAGTCCCTGTTGGTACTTCTGGACCTCTCAGCGGCTTTCGATACCATCGACCATGGTATCCTTCTGGAACGCCTGAGGGAAGTGGGACTCGGGGGCACTGTGCCTTAGTGGTTCCGGTCCTACCTCTCGGGCAGGTTCCAGATGGTGATGCTTGAGGATAGTTGCTCTTCAAAGAAGGAGCAGCTATGTGATGTACCACAAGGTGCCATCCTATCCCCAATGCTGTTTAACATCTACATGAAACCGCTGGGAGAGATCATCCGGAGGCATGGGGCGGGGTGCTATCAATACGCTGATGACACCCAAATATATTTCTCTATGCCTTTGACAACAGCGTCAGCTAAGGATAGTGTGTCTCCTCTGAATAAATGCTTGGAGGCGGTAATGGGCTTGATGAGGAAAAACAAACTGAAGCTGAATCCAGACAAGACGGAGGTGCTTACTGTCAAGGGCCACAACCTGGGTTTGGAGGTGTGTCAACCAGTTCTGGATGGGGTTACACTCCCCCTGAAAGGCTGTGTTCGCAGCTTGGGGGTGCTCCTGGATCTGTCGCTCCAAATGACAGCTCAGATAGATGCGACTGCCAGGAGTGCCTACTATCAGCTTTGGCTGATACGCCAGCTGCGCCCCTTCCTAGAGTTGGAAGACCTAAAATCAGTAGTGCACACGCTGGTAACTTCGAGGCTCGACTTTTGTAATGTGTTGTATATAGGGCTACCTCTGTGCCTAGTCCAGAAACTTCAGCTAGTTCAAAATATGGCAGCCAGGTTGGTCACCGGTACATCTAGGGGTGACCACATTACACCAGTTTTAAAATCTCTTCACTGGCTGCCAATCAGTTTCCGGACGAAGTACAAAGTGTTGGTTATTACCTTTAAAGCCCCACATGGTTTGGGTCCAGGTTACCTACGGGATCGCCTTCTCCCATACAATCCGCCCCGCACGCTCAGGTCCTTTGGGAAGAATTTACTACAGTCAACAAGAACTAGACTGACAACCATTACCCACAGGACCTTCTCTTCTGCTGCTCCCAGATTGTGGAATGACCTGCCGGGAGAGATTCGCCAACTCACCAGTCTTCAAGAATTTAAAAGATCTATAAAGACTGATCTCTTCCGGCAGGCCTACCCAGATGAATTTGAATGTGTTTTATTGGTATTTTAATGATGTATTGGTTTTATGTGCTTTTAATCAGTTTTGTATTTTATGTTTAATGCTGTTCCCCGCCTCGATTCGTTGGGAGAGGCGGGTAATAAATAAATATATTATTATTATTATAGATGGACCCTTGGTCTGATTCAGTATGGCCCCGTTCAAAAGACACCTTAAATCACGATTTTAACCACGGTATATAAGGCTTTTTGCCTTATTCAATGTGGTTAAAGCCATGGTTTAAAGTGTCTTCTGAACAGGGCCTATGGCTCTTCTTACGTTCTTATGTCTGAGCCCGAACAAAATGGTTTTAGGGAAAATTAAGTTCAAACCATAGTTTACAATCCTGGTTTGTTTCCCTAACCCATAATTAACACTACAGTTCTCTGTTCAGATGAAACAGGTAACTGCTTTTAGTTGAAAAGGAAAGTGAAGCTTTTGATCCTACTCGCAGCCTCCTCCTCATTTTCTCTCCCCTTTTCTCACAGGAGGAGACAGGAGGGGGAAACACATGAGCCCCAAGGCTTGCTGTGACGATACCCACATTTCCATTTCCCTATGTATGTCTGGGTTAGTATGTCTGGAGAGTGCGGAATGTTGGACTGAGTGGGTGTGGCTGATGATGCTGGAAGAGGGGGAGGAGTATATATAGTGTGAGGGAGTGTTTTGGATTATCTTACTGTCTTGGTTGGGGGAGAGTAGTTGTGTGGAAGATAGTTGTGTGTGATCAAGTCAGGAGTGTGTGTGAAAAGATTATTAGGATTTAGGGTTATTAGTAAATTATTAGAAGTGTTAAGAATAGGCAGGTGTGAAATTGATTTGAAAAGAACTGTTAACAACAATAAACGTTTTCTTTTATTTTTGCTACCACAAACCACGTGTCAGCTTGGCTTTGTAACCTGCTGTATAAGTTTAATAAAGAAACACATATCATTACACCTTCAGCCAACATACTCACAGGAGAACCTTATTCAAAACCCTTAACACCCTTTCCCCCTCTGCTATAAGGGAAAAGTGGTGCATCTTTTAACATGTATTTTATCATGTTGTTGTTCCCCGCCTTGATCCAGACGGAGAGGCGGGTAAGAAATAAATTGTTATTATTATTATTATTCCCTCAGGTATTTAAGTGGTGGTGCTTAGCCTGAGAGAGGTGTGCTCGTCTAGGCCTAGTGTTTGAGGCTGTGGCGGCACACTTGCCTAGTTCATTCACATAAACTGTGGTTTAACACAACTGAATCTAGAGCCTAGATATGTGCATAATTTTCCTGAATTTGTTGCTTTGTCTGATAATTGAACAAATCATGTGAAATTTTTATCAAAGCTTTGTTCTGTATTTCTTAGATTTTTGATTTTATTAAATCCAGATTAAAGTACTATCTTAATCATATATATATGCAATCTCCTATTGCTTCTATTAAGAACCTGACTTATATAAAAGAGCCATCTAGTATTTTGCATGTGGGAAGGGGTTTTTTTTCGTATGAAGAAGCAGTAAACTGTGTGCTTCCCCCCTACATGCAGTCTGAAATGGAACAGTGCACAAATGGGTTCAAAACTAGGCTTAAGAGGATAGGTTTCTAGGCCACAGTTTCAAGGAAGCTTGATTTCTAGAACCTGTGTTATTTAGAAATTAAGGACTGTGGCATGCTATTAACTTTCCTTTAACTAATAGCATTCCTTTTTTAAATAGATTTTCAACAATGGCCAACTCGTAAACCTGTTTATTTTTAAGGCAGGGTAGAAATATATTAAATAAATCCTTGGCACAGTCAGTTTCCATTGTGGTAACAGCTTGGGATCATTGTCCTTATGCAAACCAGTTTCTAACAGCTTGTCAGATGTGCAGCAACAAGCACAGGCTGTGTAGCTTCAAACTAAAATATTCCAGTGCCCCTTCTCTCTCTCTTTCTGCCCACCCCCCTGCCCCATAAAGCCAGTCGGGTAAGCTTCCCAGCAGTTAACAATCAAAAGCAGCCCAACCGAGCTTGTTTCTACAGCCTTGGGTGTGACTTCCTGGAAATCCCTTGCATGTTCCATCAGATCAGGCCAAACAGAGAAATAGGCTGAAGGGCTCCTGGTTGACCTTGCAGTGAACCTGAAGGTGGCTTTAGTAAAATGAGGTGGTAGTCCTGACATGATAGGATGAACTGTATTGCTTAGTCCAGGGGTGGGCAGAAGGTGTTTTGGACTTCAGTTGTTTTGGACTTCAACTCCCAGAAGCCCCTGCCAGCATGAGCAATGGCCGGGAATGGTATGGAAGTAAACCACCAAACATCTTGATATCTGCTTTCTTCTCACTTCTGTTTTGGCGCTCCATCACACCTATTTTTCCCCCTGGTTTGCCTTCGCATTTTTTTTTTACCTCTGATGCATATGGTCTCTGC
This sequence comes from Anniella stebbinsi, assembly GCA_029215795.1. Taxonomy (NCBI): domain Eukaryota; kingdom Metazoa; phylum Chordata; class Lepidosauria; order Squamata; family Anniellidae; genus Anniella; species Anniella stebbinsi. Next base: position 83,625,834 of record JARDYH010000005.1, on the reverse strand, counting down.
CACCTGAATACGCTGCTCTTTCGCTTGTTTGCTCTTCCAATACAATTCACTCCATTCCACCCCACCCCTTGTCTTTCTCCCTTCAGTTAATTGGTTGCTCCTTTCCCCCCTTTAACAAGACCTATACAAGCAGGTCCTGTCAGATGAGCATTTCAACCAGACCGCCTTTCTGCTGGGCAAAAATTGAATGACCCTCTAGTCTGGCTCTTTGGGGGCATCGAGGGAGTACAATTCTGTCTCTGCAGAGATTCAGGCGTTGTACAATTTTAAAAAAATGCTTTCAAGCTGGAATGCAAGGTTTGGGTTTTATATTAAGGCTTGGAGAGATTGCTATTCCCTGCCAGGACATGATGAAATCCGTTCAAGCCAACAGCAAGACTCCCATTACAGCACATGCTCCCAACAAAGGAAAACGTGAGAGTACAGTACTACACGGAGGCTTAAGGGCGCATTAAATGTGCTTAGGGAAAATAATCCAGACTTTAAGCGTTCTAGGAAAAGACGGAAAAGGTTGGGGAAGAGGTGGAGTGTCAGCAGGACATACACAGCATCATGTGAGTACCGTGCTGCAAATCTGCACACCAGGCATGGCGAGAGTGCACTAATCACTGGTATGATGGTGCCCTTAATCTGCACATGGGGTTTTCTAGTGTACTCTACACAAATAACTGGCAGAGAAGAAAAGGTTATAATTCACTCTTTCCCTTCTGTTCTAGTTTTCTATTTACATGGATATTTTTTTATGTAGGTCAGACTTCAAAAATGTGATTTCTCACTTGCAGTCTAATTTCCCACTTGCAATGCATTCAACCACCTTATGACTTCTGATTGCAAGTGGGGGCAATCACATTGTTGAAACCCTCCTTAAGTAAAATATATCAACATAAGGAGACAACTAGAAAAGCAGGCAGAGGGATGGGTTGCAGCCTTTTGTCTCTATGTCAGTTTTCTTCTTGTTTACATGGGGAACATTAAAATAAAACATCTTCACAGTCTGAAGTGGGTACAGTCTAGTTGGGTTTCTGCCACTTTATTCTGCTGGATTTGTAGAGCAAGTCCCTGTGTTAAACCAGGGAATCTTGCTGAATTCCAGACGATGGCTGTCCTGTGTTAGGCTTGACACCACTAGCTTCTTAGCTAAGATTATCTATCTCTATCCCTAACAGAGGCAGATGAATTGTGTATCCAATATATTGAGTTTGCTAATTTAAGCATCTTATGCAAAGAACAGGAGTGGCTCCTTTAAGATCGTTTGGTAATTAGTTATGTCAATTTTTATCCTCGTATCTTAAATTAGGGAGCTGCCTGTCTATTTTTATGACACAGTAGGGATGTTTTCATGAGCTGGGGTAGACCAACTTTGAATGCTCTTGTTATTTGTCTTAAAGGTCCCAATATGTTTGCACTGAAGCAGGTGGATAAGTGTGGGGCAAAACCTCTATTACAAGTAATAATACCCATCCTGTTCACAGTGCTTTAGCCACCTTTTTGCATTTTTATGGTAGACACTAATATTTGGTTTCTTTTTGACACTTTTTACGCCTGTTAATTGCACAGAACAACAAACCAATTATTTATGCAGCATGATGAATAGGATTAGTATGACCTACTGTGGGTGAGTGGAAGAGCCCGGGTGGGTGGGTGGGGGGAGCGGAGGGAGAAGTCACACTGAAATCTGCACAGCTTGTTCACTTCAGCACTTCTTCTAATGAATCATCTGTCCCTTTTATCCGCCACGTCTGAGCAAGCTGTCACAATGAAAGCTGTTACCATCAAAACCTATTCTGCTTTCTTTCTTTCTTTCTTGGACTGTGTTCCTTCGGGGTGGCAAATAATTAAAATGTAAACCTCCAGACTTCAACACCTGTTTTCTGGGGAATTTGCAGGAGGAAGAGAGGGTGGTTTTGCACTTGTAGTTCAGATCATATTTACTGTTGATTTGGCTGAAAGCTGTTGTCATGGAGGGCTCCCGCCACCATTTTTGCCCTAGAAAGTGCTGTGGGTAAAAAATTAAGTCTTCAGACCTTCATATAGATGCTGTATGCAAATATGATGGACAAAAATGTGCTGCATATGGGGCTCAGAAGTACGTGAAGTATTTCAGTGGGGTGGGCCAGGGAAGGGAGAAAGAATAGAAATGATGAAGGCAGGAGAGCTACAGATTTAGTATCCTTTGCTGTAATCACAATTTAAAACACATGGCTTTTGATGGAGGTTATGGTTTTAGTCAAGCTACTTCAAAGAGTTTCTGCAATAGCTATCTGCTTTGTTTTAAAAAATAATGTTACATGTTATTCAATTTAAAGTAGCAGCAGTTCTGTATGTCTCTTCCTCTCTCCACCCCACTAAGTGGTGGCCTTAAAAGTAATTTGTGGTAGCCTAGGAACTCTCTCGTTTGGCTACCATAGTGATTGCAAAATGGATGGCAGGGAACAGCCTCATTCAATAGCTCAATGAACTAGTATGGGGAACCCTTTCCAGTCCGAAGCTAAATTCCAATCTGTGAAAAGTCTTTGGGGCCTGTATTCATCTGTGGGTGGAGCCAAGGGCAGAATAGGTGGGTCCAAAATTGATTTACCAATTTAAAGAATACTCCAAAGTAAGCAGGATAATGCTTCTGCATATCTACTCAGAAATAAACATGACTAAATCAGGAGCACTTTCCAGTAGCATCCTAAATAGCAATATCTTCTGGCTCACTCTCCTACAATGCCTGGCTCTGAGGAAGGATCCCCTCAGAGCCAGGCATTTGGACCTGGCCTCTGAAGAACTGCTCAAGACACTTCCTCCAGCTGTCTTGGCTTTCCGGAGAGTCCATCTTGTCTCTGTTTTGCTCAGAGAGAAACAGAAGGTTGGTGGCTTCTCCAGAGAGCTCTGTCAGCTGCTCTCTTGCTGTGCCATTTGCCACAACAGGAGAGTGGAGGTACACCTGCTAGTTTTGCTGAGTGGGTGGCTGCCCTGGAGAGCCTTGCTCTCCCACTACAACAAATGGCGTGATGGGGGAACGGCTGGCAGGGCTCTCCAGAGTTGGAGGCAGTGGGCCCTTCAGGTGGGAGTGGGAGGAGTGCACAAATTGCCACTCCCCCCCATTCCACTGCTGAGGTGGGGGATTCACTCCACTTCATAGAAGGACTGGCCTTGATGTTTACTCACAGGTAAGCGGAACATGGCACTACACAGCAAACCTCAGATATTAGCAGCTTCCTCCTCAGCCCCCCCCCCCCTTGCAGGGAAAAGTTCTTATCCGAGATCAGCTGCTGATTGGAAATAAGGTCTTTTTCCTGCCTGGAGAAGGGGAGGTGCCTGGGGAAGGAGCTAGAGGATCTAAATGGGGAATTCCTGTGGGCTGGAAGTTAATCATCCCTGGTCTGATGTGGCAAGAATTCACTGCAATAAATCTTCTACAGCCCTCCTCCCCTTTCCATCTCTGCATATTATGCCCATGTCTTAGAACAAATCTCAGCATCTCATTTTGTCTAAATAAGTGGAACTGAGATTTGTACAAATCTGGATCGATCCTGGTTTGTTAATAAACTATGGTTTGTACAAACCAGTTTCCTGTAGTTGGACAAACTGAGAAGCTGCGGCTTGCTCCAGATGATGAATGGAAGCTTCATATTTCCTCTTTTCCACAGAGGAGGGGGAATATGCAAGTCCAAACATTATTGTCACATCAGACCATGATTTTTTGTGACATCTGAATGTGGTGAGTGTAAGCAAAGATAATATTTGTTGGCTTGGTTCACACAATACGACAATCCATGGTACAATAGCAACTTATACTCAACCCATATTCAACCTTGAGTGTGGGTAGCCATGTTGTGTGAACCCATGAACTTACCTTCTACTGTGAAAATGTGTTGGTAATCAGACAGGCCAAGGGTGGGTTGTGACTGCATTCATGTTGAGCTGGAGCTCTTAATGGCAAGAGACAGAAACCTAATCAAGGCCTAAATGTGTGGATAAATCTGCCCAATATTAGGTTGATGCTTCTGTCTACATGTAATTCAGGAGTACTGCTTACTGCTTTTGATCCTCTATACCCGACTTGCTAAGATTCTGCTATGGAATAAATGGAAACGTGTGTGTATAGATATCTCTATATCACACACAATGCATGCATGTGTACACATAGGAAATATTTTTGATTTTGTCCCAATAGAAGCCTACATTTTAATGCCAAAAACATATGAGTAAAGATGAGGAAGACAAAAGTGAATTTTACACCATGCGCTTGTGAGTTGATGGGTTGCCTGATGGAGCTCTATAGAAGCCGATTAGGGTGCTGTCTTTTATCCATTATTTGTTTTGTCCAAATAACATGCCATTGTCTTAATTAGCAGCAAAATATGCTTATCTTAAGTGTTCCAAATAAAATGCTACATTATTATGTGATATCTAAGCAGTAACGCCTTTTCTGTTTTCCAAGAACACCAGTGTACAGGTAATTTGAAAACTTCCATTTCCAAATGTGCAGCAACTGTATGTTTGTGACCTTTGCTTCCTTCTGTTTCATAAGGGAAAGAAATTGAGTTATAACTATAGACTCTTCCTGTTTATAGGCATTAAAAATGTTAAACATTTTAAAAAGTAGTGGCTCAGCAATACTACAAGCGAAAAGGATCTTGGAATTGTTATAGATCACAAGCTGAATATGAGCCAGCAGTGTGATGTGGCTGCAACAAAAGCAAGTGCTATTTTGGGCTGCATTAATAGAAGTATAACTTCCAAATCATGCAAGGTACCGATTCCCCTCTATTCAGCACTGGTTAGGCCTTACATCTTGAGTATGGTGTTCAGTTCTGGGCACTACACTTCAAGAAGGATGCAGACAAGCTGGAGCATGTTCAGAGGAGGGCAATGAGGATGATCAGGGGACTGGAAACAAAGCCCTATGAAGAGAGACTGAAAGAACTGGGCATGTTTGGCCTTGAGAAGAGAAGACTGAGGGGAGACATGATAGTACTCTTCAAGTACTTGAAAGGTTGTCACACAGAAGAGGGCCAGGATCTCTTCTTGATCATCCCAGAGTGCAGGACACGGAATAATGGGCTCAAGTTACAGGAAGCCAGATACCAACTGGATTTTAGGAAAAACTTCCTGACTGTTAGAACAGTACGTCAATGGGAGCAATGACCTAGGGAGGTTGTGGGCTCTCTGACACGCGACACATTCAAGAGGCAGCTTGTCAGGGATGCTTTAAGGTGGATTCCTGCACTGAGCAGCGTGGACTCGATGGCCTTATAGTCCCCTTCTTACTTTACTATTCTGTGATTCTATGACTGATTAATCAGAATTGTAGAATGCAGGTGGTCGTGCAGTTTGGGTAAAGTAAGCATAACCTTAGTCCTCTTTTAAAGTGGAACATAGTTGAAGGCTGTATAACCGTGTTTAATCACAATCACGCCATGCTAACCAGATCTTTTTCTCTCTTCCATTAGTTGTTGCCTACAATGCCAAACTTTAGTTAGTGTGTATGAGAGAGAGAAAAAGGGGATGATGACACCCACTCTTGCATGCAGTTTACCTCTAGGACAGGTGTGTGTGTGTGTGTGTGTGTGTGTATATATCTGTATCTGTTAACATACAGTGCAGGCATGCATGCAAGCACATTGGTAATATTTTTGGTTCCAGCCAGGCTGATGGGATTTGCAGTCCAATGCAGCGGGAGGGCACCAGTTTGGGGAAGGCAGCTCAAGAGGTAATGTGGCCCTTGTCAGAAAAAAGGTACCTTTCTTATTCATGTTGTTGAGCACAGATGTGAATCGTACTGTTGATGCTAAGCCATTTTTCAGAGGCGGAGTTCTGTATTGTTTTCAAGAGCTTGCTAATAGCTCATTTGCATCCATTAAAAATATTTCCTTTCTTCTGTGTTCTGGAAGGTGCTAGAGATTTTCTGAACTTCCCATTGCTCCCAAATAGCTCATTGTCTTGTTATTTCTGCCTTGGAAGAAAGTCCCACTAGACTGGTCTGAAATTTCATTTTGTTTGAAGGAGCCTCGGTGGTGATCTTATTGATTATTATTTACTTTTGTAACTGGTGTTGCTTAGTTGCATAACTGCCCTGCCTGCTCTGTCGGCCACATGGAAACTTCTTGCTACTCTGCTGCAGATTACAGGAAATAAAGAAATGTTCAGTCCTTTTCTTTAATGAGAGAGGAAGGGGAATTTTCCAGTGTTCCAGTCAAGGCTTTGACTGAGATGTGTTTTGCCAGTTCCTTTTATTTTTGTAACATTCAGGGCATCCGTTAAAAATATTCTGCCAAGTGCTTCTTTGTTAGACTCATTGGAGCTCCTTTTGTAGCATGTAGATAGTGATAAATGGTACAGTACGTGATAGAACCTAGGTAATACAGGACTATTTTAAACTTAGTTCTTTATAAAAGGGGTGGAGCCAAAAATGCTCAAAGTTCTCACTGCTAGTAACTTAGGGTGCCTCTTCACGAGAGGTTTAATGCTCTTTGAAGTCTCATTAAAAAATTTACCTCCACACCAGCGGAGCGCAAATGGGGCGTAGAGGCACGTTATCTCTCCGATTATGCGCATTATCGAACGCACGTTAAATCGCGAGTTTTATTTTGCTCTGTCCGTTAAAGCGCATTTTGACAGTGTGAATATGCGCTTATGCGCATTAACTACTTGTAAACCGCATTTTGGACATCCTTTAATGCGCTTCGCCGCCTCTCGCCGCCTCTCGTGCAGAAGGATTAGGTGTAAATGCGCTTCTGCGATTATGCGCATAATCGGCTAACCAGGCGCAAAAGCGAATCCTTGTAGAGGGGACCTCAGTCTTCGGAGAGGCACTTCAACCTTTTAAAATGGGGAAAAACTGCACCCTCGTCAGGAAACCACATCATAATTATGAACCCCTTACATATTTTACTATATTAAGAATCTGTATTGCTGCTGCTGCTGCTGCTTCTGCTTCTGGCTCAAACTCTTAACTAGGTGTAGGACAGGTAAATACAATGTGGCTTTTTCAGATATTTGGGTCAGGAAATAGTTAGCTTGAACATCCTCCTTCAACTAACTTACTAGTATTAGCAAACATTATCTTTCTTCTTGGCCAAGAACATGCCCTTATTTATTTATTTAGAATTTGAATTGTTCATGTTTTAATGCTGGAAAATAACATTGTACCAGAATTCTGGATTTGTAATGTCTATACATAATTATCCCAGACTTTCAAATGGCCACAGATTTGCACTGAATGTGTAAACAGTGTCCTTGCTTTGTACTCATGTGATTACAAAGCAGCTGAAACTTCAGCCAAGCAGGTATTTTGTAGGTAATCTTAAGTAGGGTTTGATGCAAAATATATTGATGGAGGTTTTCAACACTTGAGCCAAATTTCTGAGACGAACTACCTAAATTCATCATTGGCAATTAACCTATGGGCAGGACTTGGGCTAGGTAGATTGGCATTTTCAGGGGATCTTTAGTAGGAAACAGGGGGGACTTTAAATGTCCACCCAGGACACCAGCTGGTGGTCTTTTGCCTTTGGAGCTTTGTTCTGAGGAAAACAGTTTATTTAAAAAGCAGCTAAAAAGCTGGAGGTCATTTGTAGGGGAAAGATTAATACCCTCCCCCCCTCCAGTATTTGGTTTCCAATGCCACATGTCCCTTTTAATACGTGGTTTCATCTTGAATGAGATATTTACGTTTTAGTACATAAACTTGTGATGGCCCGTTTCAGCATCTACCTCATTAGACATGCTCATTCAGACATGCTCCGTTTGCTCTTAATGTCTGTAGACAATTCTGTTGATCAGTCTGAATAGCCTGCTCAGAAACATATTTCACCCCTCCTGCTTGGTAGGTTTCTGATTTGAGAGATAATGTCACCATACTTAGCAGTGTTTGAGCTGCTCAGTGTGCCGGCAACTTCCAATAAGAGATGGCACTTGTGCTGAATAGGTTCATTGTGCACTGCCTTCTTTGGAATCTTGCTGAATATCACATCTTACAGTAACTAAGAGAAAGGTGGAGTGAACTGGAAAAACTTGGAAGGAAGGCCAGGAACATGGATCCAAAAGAGAAGGTGGCAGAACTGGCTCATGCTGCACTCCTATACTCACTGAGAGTAAACCTGATTAAACTCAACGGGACTTACTTCTGAATAGTCATGCATAGGAAACCACTGCTAAATGTGTGTGTCATGAAAGCCATGTGACTATGAGAGGTAGAACCTTCTTCCAAGCAACCTTTGGGATAGACAACCTTTTTGAGCCTTGGGCACATTTGACAACTTGAAGAACTTTCTTGGGCACCACCATAAAATGGCTGCCATGGGAGATGTGGCAAAGCACAAGTAACCTGCCCAAAAGTACAGGTACAAGACAGAGGGGAGGGCTGAGTCCCAATACACCAAACAATTCCTGTGAAGCCACAGTTTTCAGCACCAAATGGAAACCTATTGCACAGCACTCCCAGCTGCTGGTAAGAAAATGTGTTAATCTTTAAATAAAGTGGGAGGAGGTAGTTCTGGTCAATCGATAGATGGAAGCAGTAGGCTACATTTTTCTTGTGGAACACCCGGTACAACAATCGGTTCTTTATTGAAGCTCCTGCTGCAGATTAAAGTAATAAGGAAGAGCACGGCTGGAACAGAGGATCCATCTAGTCCAGCATCTAGTCTGCCAATGATAGCCACCCAAATGCCTTCTGGGAGGCCACAAATAGAGTGTGAAGGCAACAGACTTCTACCATAGAGGTTCCATTTAGTTATAATGTCTGGAAGTCATTGATCTAACCTTATTTTTTAAAAAAATCTTAGCCATGTGGCTATGAATTTCCTAAGTTAAATTATGCATTGTATGCAATAGTATTTCCTCTTGCTGTACAGTACTTACTGTAGAGTTCTAGGATTTTGAGAGAAGTAGAAAAATCTGCCTCTCCATGCCTCGCATAATTTCAAAAACCTCCATTATATTCCCCATATATTTTTTTCTAAAGTAAAAGCCCCCCAAATACTTGATAGCCTTTCCTTGTAAGAAAGATGCCCATTTAGATTACTCTTGATAATTTGGATTACTCTTTTGTGTGGGTTGGATCTAGCATCAATGTTGCGCAAACGGAATGTTTCTGCTTGTGAAATGGGACTCACAAGCCCTTTCCTCCCCCTTGCAGTCTCCTGCACATCCTCCAAATCTGCTCCTGGAGAGTTGGTAGACCCTTTCCTAGTTGTATTTATTTATTTATTTATTTATTTATTATTGTTATTATTATTAATAATAATTTTTAAAAGTGTCCAATAGCCAAGGCTCTCTGGGCAGTTCACAATTAAAATCACTAAATACAACATGACAAGATAAATATAAACCATTTAAAAGTTTTAAAGTACCATGTAAAACTAAAGTAAAACCCAGCAGCAGTTACAGCTCAGGGAAAGCCTGTGTGAAAAGGTGTGTTTTCAGGAGGTGTTTAAAAGGTGTTACATTTTCTGCCTACTGAACTACACGAAGGAGGGTTTTCCAGAGAGTAGGTGCCACTACAGAAAAGATTCACTTACCATGTTCTTCCTGGTGACATTCCGTTTGTTTTGGAATGACCAGGAAGACCTGGTCGTTCCCATCCTGGAATTTGTGGTTTTTACTTATGCGAGCTATCCAAGTTATTTCTTTTTCCAATGGGGCTTGTTCTCCTTAGGATTTCAGCCAAAAGAATTTAAATAGACTTCACTCATTTATTAAAACTATTAGACAGATACCCAACAAGAATATTATTCAAAGGTGGAACAACATAATTCTTAGCCAAACATTAGGGAACGAAGTGAAAGAGACCGGCATATCTCACGTTCAAGGATACAGGGTTCAGCAGTCCAAAAACATTCAAATCAGTGAACAAAATAAATGGCACATCTCTTTTTTTGTGGAGATCTATTTCTTTTATTGTGATGCTATCAAAATATGAGGAGGAATATTCTAATTCATTCTGTTCAGGTCAATATTGATCTTTGTGGTTATTGGCCAACTGCAGCTTCTCAGTATTCTAGTCACTGGAGTTGATGGTTCAGATGTTAATCTTGGTAAACTTGCTACCTCTCGTTATCTTGTTACAAAAGTCCATCTTTAAGCCCAGATTTTGAGTTGTATTGCCTCTGACTTCTGTGCGCTCATCATTTGTACATTCATCTTATCTATTTATGCTAATAACCATGTCAGTGCTTGCATTTTTCTTTTTGGCTAAGAATTGTCTTGTTCCTCCATTGGATTCTATTCTTAGGTATCTGTCTAATAGTTTTAATAACTGAGCAAAGTCCATTTGGTTCCTCTGAAGTCATCCATGACTACCTCTTCATGTGCACCATCTGCTGTTATTCTCAGGGCCGTGTAGAACTGGTAATATGCCCAGGCACCGCATTTCAAACTGCTCATTAAGGACAACGCAGTAAGGACAACCATCGCAACTTAGGCACATATATCCCCGCCCCACATGTGGCATGGCCCTCTGGAGCTTGCAGTCTGACCGTGGTATTCATGATGGACGGCTTCTGCGCTTCTTTCTGCAAGGCGGGCTCCTTGCTTCTCGATAGGCCGCTTACGCTACGGAAGCAGTAGCGCAAGCTGGGGGGGACCTCCTCTTTGGAGTGCCCCCTCAAAATCGTGGGCCCTGGGCCAACTGGCCCCGCTAGCCCCCCCTCTGCCCTGCCCTGGTTATTCTTTTCATATTTCTTGTCTGCTGTTAATTCAAATGACATTATTGTTTTCCCACTTCCTGATGGTCTATGTATCCATATTTCTTCAGGTTTCCAGTCTCTTTCTCCCCACCACCCCATAACTTAGATATCTGTCTACAAATTTTAAGCCTTGAAAATACTTCAATCATTTGCTTTTTTGTTTTGGAAAACATAATCTATTGCTTCTTTGATATCATTTATTTGTCTTTGATGTTTTGGTTCCCCAACTTCTATGTAATTGCTCTCTTTCTTATAGTAAACAGTAGCTTGTCTTTGATTTGCCTCTTCTTGCAATGGAATCTGTCATTGTTCTTTACTGATCTGACTGACTTGGGATTGTTGAACTGAACTTAGATGGCAATGAGAGAAATAAGACTTGGTGGCTTGATAATCCCGCCATGCATGCCAGTCACATGTCCGTAATTACCCTCACTGGCGTGGCTCATCATGTCATCTGAACCAGGGCAGCATGACTTGTTTTTGGGGAGTGGGCCAGGAAACCTCAAGTAACACTACAATAGGTCATAGGTTATTTAAGGATTATTTAACTTTCAAACAGCCCCTGCCTCCCAGGTTTGAATGTCGCAACAAACCATGGCAACCCTCCACCAGGGATTGAATATTCAAAATGGCCACTTGCAGACACAGCAGCCCACCATGGCTTAAATAATTCATGGTGGGCTGTGGTGACTCTGCATTGCCAGAATAATTTTTTGTCTCTATTCCCCATCCCTCCACATATTTAATTAATCTTATTCCATATAAGTGGTGTACTGTAGAGATACAGAACAAAAAGTCAACTTCTGATGTGATGTGGAAACCAAGGATTTCCGCTCTCTGACTTTGGTGGTAATGGCAATGCAGTCTCACAGCATAATGTCAATTGATATGGTCTAGAGCAGGGGTGGGCAATATGCAGGCCTTATGCGCCCCTTGGCCTTCTTTTTGTGTGTGTGCCCCCATTTCCTAAGTCAGTGCCTGCGCCTACTTCAGAAATATATTAGCGGCAGCTAAAAAGGCTGCATTTTCACATTAAAACAAGGTGCATAGGGAGAGTGTGCCTTGTTTTAATATGGAAGTGGGATTCTACATCATAACAAGGGGCATGTTCCCTGAATACCATGTTTTAAAGTAAAAATGTGGCTTTTTTGCTGCCACCACACTACCAAAATTTGGCAGTGGAGATTTCTATGGCATGGGTGGATTCTGTGGGTCAGAAATTGGTGCCTGAGCCCTCTGAAGTTGCCCACTCCTGTTGTAGAGCAATGTTTGCCTTGCATAGAATGTTTGGATGAGGTGTGTTGCCTTCACTAGAAGGAGAATAGCTTACTGTTCCTTATTTTACAGAGCTTATCTACACACACAGGATAAAACACTTTGAAAACGTTTTGAAAACTATATGGAGTGTGTCGTGGGCTCCAACAGTTCTCAAAACTGTTATAAACCGTTTTAAACTATTTTAAACCATTTTAAACCATTTTAAAGCTTTAGTGTAGATAGGCTGACAGTGTATCTCTGTGACTTTGCATGCAGTTTCTTTGACTTGCCTGAATTAAGTAATCATAACATAATACTCGGTCTGTCAAAAAGAACAGTTTTATTATAGTGATGGCACAAAAGAGAGATGAGCTCTGGTGCTGTAAATCTTCCTGGTTTTTTTTTTAATTGTTCTGTATTTTTTTAAAGGAATTTTTTATTTTGTAATCTATCCACAATGCTCAACGGAAATATATCCTTCATCAGGAGCTGATATAGGACTTTTTCTGTTTGTGTGTCCCTCACCAAAGCTTATTATAGTGATGGCCAGGCACAAAGACTTGGTAAATAAGGCAGCAAGGTAGAATTAGGAAACTACCTTTACTTCTCTTTTTTATCTTGTATCATGTTCACAATTGGAATGAGAAGAAAAAGAAGTAAGTTCCTACTTCTGGATATGCCCAATGATATGTCAGAAAACGCTTAACTGTTGTGCAGTGCCTTTCTGGTCACACAAGCCACAATTTCAAGTTCTAATTCTTAAAGAAAACTGAGAAGCAGTACAGATGATTAACAATTGGCGTTGCACAAAAAAGATTCTAAATTGGAAGGAAAAAAACCATGGTATTGGCTAAGCATGCGTCTAGCATGAGTTACGGTGTCTCTGAATGGAAAGTCTATTGGCATACCAAGGTCTCAGTTTCCTTAGAGAGAAACTGCTTTATGTGCAGACTGTCCCAGAAATGCCAAAAATGGCTGAGGTACTGACATCTAAATGGCATTTGACAATGTGTGGGGTAGCTTCATTTTGGAAGGCAACTTTATAGGGGTGTTAAAGCTTTCCAGTAATATGGAATGTCTCCTTATTCCCCTCCCTTCCCCTCCCTTCCTCCCACTGCCCAAGCCAGAACCTCAGTAAATGATAATTTATGGCTAGGATTTTTATAATAGATGTTGGATGGATTATCTGTGTGTCCTACTTCACATTCCCCTCTTTGTGAGGTGTTAATTACTCCTTGCCAATAAAGGAAAGTGCTCCTGTCCAGTTAGTGATTTTTGTTGTTGTCTTTCTACAAAGAGTAATATAATTGAGGACACCAGAAAACTACGTTAGCCTCTCTGCCAGGAGCCTCAGCATTGCCGCACAGTGGTGGAGAAGACTCTTTCCTGAGAGAGACTGTAGAGAAGATGAGGGAAGGAGCTCAAATCAAGTACAACTTGGAAGAGAAAACTAAGACTTGCAGTTTCAAGCCCACTGCATACTGCAAGCCCACTTGATCTCTGTTTTACAATAAGCCCAGCATGTGTAAGCACAAAAAAAGTTGCATGTTCGGGACCAAGAGCTGGTTAACACAACTTGTTTTAAGGTGCATATCCGAAATGTAATTTGTGAATGCAATAAATGAATGTTTGGGAACACTGGTGGCACAATTAGCAAACCTGAGTTGGTTGCTCTGAAGTGCAAACGTTTGTCTCTGGCATGACCAGAGCAAGTAAGAGCAGTGGCATGAATTGACAGAAATAGGGCGGCGCTACTATTGTATAGTTGCTGCTCAGCAGACAGGCTTCCATTTTGCCAGTCTCTTCATCTAGAGGCACCCTGTTCCAGCATTTTTAGAAGCCTCACGTTTTGTTTTGAGTTACCAGCTTGTGCCATGAAATAAAGCTTGCAATCTATTTAAATAATACAAACTGGAGTTTGGATCTGGGATCTGCCTTCCACAAGATGAAGGGACTTTCTCTGAGTGGAAGGGCTCTGCTCATGGAAGGTCCCTCTGCCTGATATTTGGGGATCCCCCCAAAGTTCACCTTATTTAGTGGGAAGGAGGGGGCAGGGATGTCCACTTCCGCCAACATATTTGATACAGCTTATAACTGGATTCAAACTTAAAGGCAGAAATGGGAATAAATGGAATAAGGTGTAATTATTGAGACAGCGAGGCAGTGATCCAGTTGTTTCTCAATAATGCTGTTCAATCTCTGGAAAAAAGGCTGATGGTAGGCTCTGTTCCTAGGGGTGTAGGCCATGCAGATACAAGAATACAAAATGGCAAATAAGCTTAACTAAAGAGTTTATGTAATTTCTGGCCTTACATTGGGAGCATAGTTTTTCCTGGAACCTGCAGTGTGTAGGCATACAGCTCTTTCATGTCTTTTATAAGGCTAAATTACTGAAGGCTCTGGTTACATCTTCTGCCACCTTATCTGGCTCAAATGTTTTAAATCCTGAGACAGTAAAATACAGTTGAAGCTTGTTCTCTATTGGTCCTGGTCAGTCATTACTTGTTGTTTTGGAGCTATTACATATGGTAGATCAGTAATCTGTGCTCTCAAAAAAAAATGAAGCTAAGGTTTTTCTGTATTTCAATATTGCTTGAAGCATCTCTGTTGTTAAAATCAGTTTTGTGGGGCTTATTATTTCTGGCTTCCTGGTAATCTAATATCTTTTACTTTATTTGCAGACCTTAATCTAGAACAACATTTAAGGAACAAATTAGTTTCCCTGCTGAGATAGTCATCAACTAATTGGTTTCGATAACAAACTAATCCTACAGGACATCTATTTTCTGAAGCAATCTCTATGCCCATTTCTTTCCCTCTAGCTTCTATATGGGGACTGGTTTTTCATGGCTTCTGGAATAGAATGGTTTAAAAAATTAAAATCTTATAACAGCAAGCAAGGACACATGAAGTGCGAGGCACCCCAGTCTGCAAAGGAAGAATGATGATGCAATGCTCATTGTACAGTATCTGCAACAATATAATTGCTTTTTAACTGTTCTGGGTTAGCTCTGCTTCAGATTAGCCTCCTGAAAATAATTTAATGACCCAGTCAGTACACTCCCCTGCTTTATAAAAACCAATTAAATGTGTTTTCATGTAAGGCTAGCAAAGAAATACTGCTGCTGGAAAGGAATTCGTGTGTGGATAATTCTGTGTATTCTTTGCCATTGCTGCCAAATCTCTTTA
The DNA here is from genome assembly GCA_029215795.1 of Anniella stebbinsi. Classification (NCBI taxonomy): domain Eukaryota; kingdom Metazoa; phylum Chordata; class Lepidosauria; order Squamata; family Anniellidae; genus Anniella; species Anniella stebbinsi. Next base: position 83,610,709 of record JARDYH010000005.1, on the reverse strand, counting down.
AGTATATCATTCTAGAATCCAGTCCTAGATGAAAGCCATGAGGTGTAAATAAGCATTGAGAGCCTGAAGTCCCCATTTAAACATCTTAAATGGGTATGTATGAAGAACCCTCATAGAAATCATAGTTGTCTACAGCTCCTTTTGTTTTCTGGGGATTAACATTGTCTGCTGTTTTGCTGAGCAGGCTTGAGTGCCTGTCATAATTATAGCTTTCTGCAGAAGGGGTGTTTTTATAGGAATTATGATGTGTAGCTGAGGAGTCCTTGGTATATCATGTTCTGTGAAGGTGAGATTTGTGTTGCTATCTGTTTTTATTAATACCTGTATTTGAGATAATTGTGTGTGTCTCTGTGTGTGTACAAAAGGATTTGACTTGAAAATACAATCTTGGTCATCTGAGATTTAAACCTTGCAAACTTTGACTTCCCATGGGTCTTGTATGAAGCAAACTCAAAGGGGAAACTGCTGGTGAAATTTAGTGCCTGTTAATATTTTTATGGTATTTTTGGATTGCCAGAAATACATTCTACATTATAAGATTTTTGATAAATCATAATAATACTCAATCTAGTGATCGAAAGAATTTTAACTCGGTCTGTTACTAGATAAAAGAAATTTTAGTTGTTGAATAGTGCAGATCTAATCAATTAAATTCTATATGAATGAACGTAAAAATAAATCAATGCTTGAAGAAAAGCCATTCTTTGTTTTTAGATGGTGCTCACATGTCTAGCAGCAGATACCATTTTAGAATTGCATGTCCACAGATGCTTGCCAAGGTTTGCAAATCCTGGTCAAGGAGAGCTTGGTTTAGCATTAACCTCGGTTAATGTTAGTGAATATGCAATTCTACTAAACCATTTGAAAGCCAGCAAGGAAAAGGGGAGGGGAATTTGCACCACAGAGACAGGTTGATTCCCAGTTTACAAATCACTGTTTACAGGGAGCTGATGTTACTTCTGCACTAAGCCTTGGATGCTGGAGTCCAGCATGTCTGCAAGGGATTTAAGAACCTTTAAGGCATTTGGTAAGGCCTATATGGAAGGTTGATGGAAGGATGCACTATGAAAGAGTTAGGAGCTTGATGTGTTGAAGATGTATTTCTCTCATTTTGAGAAGACGCAATGACAGGTTTTACGTACTTAATGCAAAAATAAAAGGGCTGTTAGTGGGAAGTAATAGCTGTTGGCAAAACTGTGGGCTCTTGTGTAGACTATAAAAATGTTTTCTTCCAGAATATGTTACATTCTCTTGCAGCTTGCTTGTCCTATTCCACTTCAAAGTAAAACTGAGCAGAAGGTTGACTTTGGCTATTAATGTAACGGCTAGAAACTGACACAGTAAACTCTGCTCCCTTTCTCCTTGTGCCTACACGCTGCTGCCATTCCTACTACAGAGGCATGGGCCATGATTGCCAATGAGTGGCTGTCCAGTTTAGTGAACCACATGCAATAATAACCAACTTAGAGGACAAAGATCAAGACTACCTGACTAGCTTTAATCCTTGTCACTACAGCTGTTTGTTCTTAATGAATATAAATCCAGGGCTGCCCCCATCCTCCCCCCTGTCCATAAGTGGGATCCTTCCACATGCTAAGCAGACTTCCTACAGATGCTTGATTGTGAGTTCACTGATCCTTGTGGCTTTTCGAAGAGCTTTGAGAATTATACTAGGATATGAACAAATATAAACAAAGGGCAAGAAGCCAAATAATGTTAGCTGGGCAGGAAATAAAGCTACCTTGTTTTTGTGCAGCGTATAACTTGTCATTTTTTAAAATTTATTTACACATCTTGTGCTTATGGAGTGTGTGTGTGTGTGGGGAGATAGGGGTAGGAGGTTAGTATAGTTTTTTCATGCCTAGTGTGGCCAAGAAATGAGGCAACCAGGGCAATATGCACTGATGGGACCCACCCATCACTTGCCAGTGTTACTGCCCTGTCTGGATGATTGACAGGCAGAAAGACTGTGGTCAGAGCATTACCCATGATATTTTGGTGGCTAGTGCTTGGTTCCCCCCCCCCCCCACGTTTCCCAGCTGCCTGATCGGCAACTTGACTCTGGATTGATGGGCCAGCATCGGAAGCCTGGTTACATGAGAGGAAAGAGGAGGAAAGAATCATGGTCAGCTGTGCTTAGACAGACTCCTCAAAAGTAGGCCAATTGCATATTGGATCTGACGTTTGTCTATGAAATAGCTGTTGCATTGAATGCCAAACAGTCAACTTTGCTGCAAGTGCACCCTCTGTTGCAACGTTGGCATATACTTTCGTTGTCTTAACAAATTTGGGCTAAGGTAGTTTATGGAGCCAGGGAAGCTGGAAATTCCTCCCCTGCTGAATCTGTCCCCACTTCTCATCCCATCAGAAGCCATAGCTAAATATACAGCTTGGAGGCTACAGTCTGCAGCTTAAAAAGAACCACCTACAGCCTTTATATGCTGAACAACCTGGACTATTGTGTTCATTCAGTGTTATTTGGGAATTTATTGAACTTCAGAAGCAAGCAGCTGGACAGTTCTGCAGTGTGGAAAACAAGGGACCTCAATGTATAATCCCGAGAGTATGTTATTTGAGTCTAGATAATTGGAAGTTTTAGATAAAAGATCACATAATGTAGGTTCTATATTATAAATTAAAAATAAACTGCTAGCCTTTGATCATACTGGAATAAAATTTTAACTCTCTGATGGTAGAAAAATTTGCTGTATTATCCAGTTTGGGAGTCAGTTGTATCCAAAGAAAGCCATAAGTATAAAACATGGTATTAAGTGGACATCACCGCAAGTAAAACAATTATGCCTTCATTGAGAACTTCTCTATTTCATCAGTAATATAGTGCAAAGAAGTCAACTGGTCAATAATACCCCACAATGTGAAGTATGTAATACTTACAAGGAAAGTATGTGGGACCTAAATGAATCAAACGTTTTTAAAACATAAAACATATTGTATCATTAACATATGTGTAAGTGTAACAGTATAGGGTGACCAACTGGATTTGTCTGGGTTTTTGCTCCCTCAATAGGGGCCCAGGAGGATTTTTAATATTATTAATAATGTCCGGGGAAAGGCGCGCCCTGGGAGCTCGGTGAATCTTTGCCGAGGGCTTGGCTGGGGGAATATCTGCGCACTTTCCAGAGGCCTGGGAAGTGTACAGATCGGTCATGCCATTAGTGTGGCTGGGGGGATATCTCCACTCCCCCTGTGCCAATCGAGGCCTGAAAGGACCTCTTAATGCAAGCGTTAAGAGGCCCTTTCAAGCCTCGATTGGTGTGGGAGGGGGAGCAGGGCACGCGTTTTCTGGGCCTCCAGAAAGTGCACAGATTGACCACCCTTTAGTCTGACTGGGGAATATCTGCGCACATGCAGATATCCCCCCAGCCATGGCCGATCTGAGCATTTCCTGGAGGCCTAGAAAATGCGCGCCCTGCTGCCACTCCCATGCCAATCGAGGCTTGAAAGGGCCTCTTAACGCTTGTGCTTGCGTTAAGAGGCCCTTTCAGGCCTCGATTGGCGTGGGGGGAGCGGAGATATCCCACCACCCACACTAATGGCATGACTGATCTGTGCACTGCTCCCCCCCCCCCCGCACCAATTGATGTCTGAAATCATGAGTTGTGAATAATCTGTAACAGGATTTTATTTTAGCGAATGCGCAACCATAGTACACATTACTTGAGAGTTACCACGTTTCACAATTGCATGAGATGAACAGACAAAATGGTACATGAAGCCCATTGTTGCTACAATTTTCTGTCATTGCGTCACTCATACAAATGACACCAGACCCTTCTCTATGATTCAAAGTGGAGACCATCTGGTTTCAGCTTTAGTCTTATTATAATAAAGAATGATGTCAGGCTTGGATTTGTTGTCTGAGATTGCTGCATCCTTATGCATTGAAAAAAGAAGAATCACTTCCTGTCTTTGGGACATAACTAACAAGTGTCAAATCTTTTTGAAAAATAAAAATCTGCTGTTCATACATTTGGATTTGTGGGCAAGGGACACTGTGGGGGAGATTTCTATTTTTCTTTCCTTAGTGTGCCAACCACAGACAGGTTTTACTTGGCTAATTCCCTGGCTAGTGGCCCACCGGGGGAAAAGTTTTCAGTATCTCTAAGGTGGGTTCCCAATAGTAATGCCTAATAATAGTGTAGAGAAGAGAGGAAAGAGTCCACTGAAGAGGGAAGGAAGGAGAGTTTCATTTTGGTGTGAAATAACATCTCTATTTCATAGTTTGCATTTTTAAAGATTGCCACGGGGATAAGGAGATTATTTAACCATGTTTCTTCAGCTTGCCTGGGATTACAATGGGGCAACTGCAGAAAGATTTGCACCCTGTATTCTGCCTGGGCAGAGAGATGACCATTTTACTACGTGTCCCATATATGGTGTGTGCGTGCATGTGCTGAAGTCCTTATCACCCCCTATTAGGATGAGACAGACAATCAACCTAGAGCAGGTTAAGGCAAAATGGTGCCCACGGGCAACACTGCATCCACGGACTCCTTTCTTGGTGTCCAACAAGAGGCCCTACTAATCCATTTTCTTACTGACAGCTGGGATTGCTGGTGTTGAAAATGTGGCTTCAGAGTGTTTTGTGTTGGAGCTCAGACCCTACCTCTGCCTGGCACTCTGACTTTCGGGCAGGTTACTCAGCTTTTGCCATGCCTCCCATGACAGCCATCACATTGCCAGATGTACCCGTGGCCCCAAAAGATTGCCTATGCCTAACCTTGAAAGTTTGCCCAGGCGTAGTTTGTTCACCTGTATTAGCTCTGTGGTTTCCACTTGATTGAAGGCTTTGATTACAGTCATTGGTCATATCACCAGGACTGGAAGGGTCCAGTGTGAAGGACATGGGGTTTCTAAGGGCCTTGACGCTTCCAGAGGAGGGAGGGAGATGAGTTCATGTGTTGACATATTTCTGAGCTACTTATCTTGTTTGGTACCAGCCCGAGAGAAACAGGTGCTCCAACTAACGAGCAAGCTCCCAACGACTCTCAGCTGAAAACCGTTAGGGAGGATTCCTTTCCCAGGCTTTGGGGGGAGGAGGGCTGCCCGAGAAAAAGATTGAAAAACGAAGGTCTACGACGGTTGGATCATCTCTCTTCGGACCCAGGCACGGTGAAGAGCTGATCTCCGTCCGGCCGGATTCAGCCGGGTGTTAGATAGATTTTTATTGTTTTACAAGCCTGCTCGGTTTGGGGTTGCTTAGCACTTTTAAGAGTGTGCCTGATTGATTGGGAACCCAATTGTTTTATGACTTGTGCCTTTCTGTGCTGCTACCCATACCTACCTCATTCCTTTCTCACCCCCCCCCCCTCCCTTTCCCAACAACCTTTCCCTGCTTTGGCTTTTTGCTGGGTTTGAGGAGGTGGGCTTCGACCAAGGCCTTAACTTAGAATAGTGTGTAAATAAACCTGCTTTGGTCCTTAAATTCTGTGTGGTTATTTCCAGCGTTGGCTCAAGCCAGTTTTGGCTGGGGAACCGGGTGGCGGGACGGGATTTGTCCGCCACGGCAAGGGAACGTTTGTTTACGTTTTCTTGACAGTCAGGATTTCCAGCATAAGAACATAAGAAAAACTATTCTGTTCACACAGTGGCCGACCAGGGCAAGAGCTATACCATTGCTTTATAACTGTATTGAAGTGAACTAACAACTATTGGGACCCATGACACATTCCATATACTGTTTTCAAGTCACTTTCATAGTGTTATATCCTGCTTGGTGTAGATCTGGCCCTGCTGTCAATGGGAAGCCCACAAACAGGACATGAGTCCTGCCCATGTTCTCCAACAACTGGTGTATATAGGCATACTCCCTCTGATACTGGAGGTAGCAAAAGCCATCAGTGAACCACCCAGAGAGCTTTGGCTATGGGGCGGTGCCCATCTTTCTCGGGAGCTCGCTCCTTTGTTTGCTAGAGGTTTTGTGCCCTAAGGCCAGACTTTAAGCTTTTAAACTATGACTCCTCAGCTTGTGCTTTTTTCTCCACACATACGTGCATGCAATGTTGTTAAATAATTCCTTTTAAGGATCTGTGACCCAACACCATCTATCACCAGCCATTTCACTCCGATTAAATCCAAGTTGTAGCTCACTTTCTATACAAGTGCTATATGCATTTTCTGTTCATGCCCTTGACTGAAAGAGAATGCAGTTCTCTTTTTCAGAGGCTAGAATCTTTTGTTACAACTCCTGATTATTTATAGATAGGGTAGAGGTAAGGGAAATACTACAGCTTCCACCTTCCTTCCTTTCTTTCCTGGAATCTTTTTCCTTAGTGATGTCAGGGACGAGAGAATAATAGCTCTTCCTGTTAAAATATAACAGTGTCTTCAAATGAAAAATAACAAAAATAAGTAGGTTATTCTCTTATCCCCATACGATACAGTATCTAAGCCCAAGTACATGTAACTGAAATAATCACATATTTTTCCTATGTTTGCTCCTGTGCTTATTTCTCTCTCCATCCTTTGCTGTTTCCTTGGTGTCTGTTGTCAAATTGTAAGTCCCTTGAGGCAGGGACCACCAAACTCTCTCTCTCTCTCTCTGACCAGGTTCAGACAATCACTGAAGGAAAATAAGCCATGATGGCTTATTTTCCCTCCCTGTATGTGCTGGTTGTGAGGCAGCTAACCAACCTGAAACCCGGCCACCCACCCTCACTGGGTTTGGATGTCATGACAACCCGGGGCCGGCAAGAGTAATTATGCTAATTAGGCAACACAGGCGGGGAGGGAAAATAAGCTACTGTGGCTTATTTCCCAGCTATGAGTATGCGAGCCCTCCCTCTCTCTCAGTGGTATGGTTCTTACAATCACAGGGTAGTTAATAGATCATGGTGGCTTGTGACCCACTCTGCATGTGCCAGTTGCATGCTGGAGGGATTAGCATAATTACCTTTGGCAGTGCAGCTTGTCATGCCATGCGAATAACAGCCCATGGGCTCTGGGTGGCTTGTTACCTATGACAACAGTCCATCCTGGCTGGGTTTGCATGACATGTAATCCCCCCAGCACTGCATGGGGGTGGGGGGAATATGCCACAATGATTTATTTCCCTAGCTATGATTGTGTGAACCGGATTTGTGTGTGTGTGTCTTTTCACATGGATTTACTAGGTAGCCCGGGTGTGCTGCGAAGTGAAGCGCTGGGGCATCCACCATACTCAATTAATAAGAATGCCTCTGGGCGAGTGTGTGTACACACTTTTAAGAAAACACAATTGTTAACCTGACGATTAGGCATGCTGCAAAGCACCAACCTCCAGCGTATCATCTTTACTTATCCAGAATGCCTCTGGGCCTAGAGGCATTCTTAGAAAATGAATATGGTGGGTGGCCCATTTCTTCACTTTGCAACACACCCTGGCTTCCCAGTAGAAATGTTTTAAAAGAAAGATGACCCAACAACTATTGCTACTGTCTGGTCACACTGGGAGACTGGCAGAGCAGAGGGCTGGGGAAGATGGCAGGGAGATCAGCTGGAGGGGGTGGGTAGGGATAAAGAGCTGGAGAAGGGAGGCATGTGTATGTGTGTCTCCTTGGATGCATGATAAGTGTGTGTGTGTAGGGGTGTGAGAGAGAAAGTATGTGTGGTGGTCTAGGGTGACAAAGGGGCATGTTTATATGGGTCGTGATCCAAGGAGTGAGAGAGGTGGGGTGAGTTGACAGGTAGAAAGGGAGAGAGAGAGAGAGAGAGAGAGAGAGAGAGAGAGAGAGATTTTGCTTTCTGTGAAATGGGTGTGCTATTGGAATAGAAAATTGGATTTAAAGGTGTGCCTTTGTATTGTGGGGATCAGACTACACGTCTGCTTTGTACTCAGGTACTTAGGTTACTTGTGTCTTAGCCTCACCAGTTTGCCTTTTGTGCAATGGATGTTTTGTATCCACCATAACAACCATTTTGTGAAGTGATTCGCCGACCATAGCAGCCATTTTTTTATGGTGCCCACAAAACCCTCTCAAATTTTCAAATGTTCCCATCTTCCTAGAAAGATTGGAAAGCCCAGATAGCATTTATTTGTACCAAGACTTGACCAACTGAAACTATGTTTAGAAGTATGAGTGTAACATTCTCTGTGTACGTTTGGTTGTTTAATATGTATATAGTTGTGGTTGGCACAACACATTTTGTTGCATGAGACAATGAAATCTTATTAACTCTGAAGCCATGGAGTCTTATTGGGTACATCTGGGTACTGTGTTAGTGAACAGGTGAGGGAAAAGGGGCAGGGGGCGGAGTAGCTGTGGTCTACAAAAATAACCTTAACCTGACCAGATTTCATGTCCGGGAATTGATACACATTGAGTGTGTATACCTGAGTCTGAAGACCAGGGATTGACTAGGGATTCTGTTAGTGTACTGGCTACCCCGCTGCCTATCAGACTCCCTGGCCAAGCTCATGGAATTGGTCTCGGAGCTGGTGTTGGAGTCGCCCAGGCGGTTTATTTATTTATTTATTACATTTGTATACCGCCCCATAGCCGAAGCTCTCTGGCCGGTTTACATAGGATTAAAAACAATTAAAAACAATATACAAAAATTAAAACAGCAAAAACATACAACATACACACAATCTATACATTTAAAAACCACTTCAACACTTCAAAAAGCTACAAAAACAAAACAAAACAAACCCAGGCTCCTCAGATATTGCCAAATGCCTGAGAGAAGAGGAAAGTCTTGACCTGGCGCCGAAAAGATAACAATGTTGGCGCCAGGCGGGCCTCGTCGGGGAGATCGTTCCACAATTGGGGAGCCACCACAGAGAAGGTCAGGTGCAGCTCGGGAGTTCATGGCATCCATGACAAACATGGGCCTATCCCAGTTGGTCTCTGGACCCACGCATTCAGCAGGTCTGAACAGATGTTTTCAGTTCCGAACAGATGGATCTGTGGCGAAGGTGACAAACACCTCCCCGTTGTCATGGACAGACCATTTTCTGGTCAGGGTTAGTATCATGGCTACCACCTGCCCCTGCAGGGGTAGTGGACCGATTAAGATGGTCCTCCCTCGAAGGCTGATGGATCCTCTTGGATTCCAGAAAGTCTTAGAGGATTCTATGGCTTGTATTGTCGACGATCCTGTAGAAGCCCTGGTCAATAGATGGAATAAAGACCTAACTAGGGCTATCAACGCTATTGCCCCCAAACGTCCTCTCTGACCCGCTTCTAACCGGGCACCCTGGTATACAGAAGATCTCAGGGAGTTGAGGAGGGGACGACGACGACTGGAGCGCCGATGGCAGAAAACTCGACTTATATCCGACAAGACACGACATAGAGAACAACTCCGTTACTATGGGGTGGCAATACGTACAGTGAAGAAAGCTTTCTTCCCTACATGCATTGTGGCTGCGAATTCACATCCAGCAGAACTGTTCAGGGTTGTGAGGGGTCTAACCCAGGCACCTTCCCCCCTGAACCCGATCTTAGAGCCTTCAGTAGTTCGCTGTGATGCCTTTAATGATCATATCACAGATAAAATCTCTCGGATAAGAGCCGACTGAGATGCCATCATTATAGCAGAGGCTGACAATGGAGTGTCTGGCAATTCCGCGAGTAGAATTACACTGGATCAGTTTCAGTTGGTGAGTACCGAGGATGTGGACAAACTGCTTGGACGAGTGAGGAGGACAACTTGTCCTCTCGATCCCTGTCCTTCTTGGCTGGTCACCCAGGGAGGAGATGCAATTAGACTACAACTTATTATTAATGCACCTCTGAAGGAGGGGAGTTTTCCATCATGTTTAAAAGAAGTGATGGTACGGTCATTTCTAAAAAAGCCCTCTAACAAAAGGCACTCTCGAAGGAATCCAAAACTCTTTTTTCAGGACAATTTTTGGAGTACCCAGATGTGTTGCAGGAGCTCCTTTAAATCTTGAAGCCGGCCTTAACTCCTTAAAATGCTTAGCCTGGGTTCACTCGGTGCATTACTGGCTTCGTTACCACTTAGCAGTCTCCACTGACTCCCTTGTCTACAAAATACATTTTGATTCTCATGTACCACCTTGGATAAAAGTAGTCGCGAACAAAGTCTCTAGCATAGGACTATCAACCCCGTACCTCTTTACAATAGGATTAAAAAATGCAAGAATAATAACTAAGCAAAGACTACTGGACATGGAGTTAAGAACGGCTTCTAAGGGCCCCTGCTCCCCGCTGTCTTTGGGGCTGACGCTTCATAGCAACAGCAATGGAGCACAATATCTAAAATGGCTATCAATCCCAAAATATAGGCGTGCCTTCATGTTAGCCAGATTTAATGCGCTTCCTTCAAGACTATTGGAGGGTCGATTTAAGAAAATCCAGCGATGTTATAGATGTTGTGCTTGCAATGAATCTGAGGTGGAAACAATAACTCACGTTCTGCTATCTTGTGATTATTATTGCCAGGCCAGAGCTGATTTAATCTGGCCTATTATACACGCCTTCCCAGGAAGATCACCTGAACACCTCTTAAACCTGTTACTACAAGGTTCATCAAAGACTATAACAGAACAGGTGGCTAAGTTTTTGAATTTGGCAATACAAACAAGAGTTTTAATATCAGCCTGATTATTTTAGAATATATTAGAATAAAAGTTTCTGTAGTTTATTATTATTATTATTATTCTTACAATGTTTTTATTTTTATGATTCCCTATGTAGTTAACAATATCTGTGATGCCTTTGGTATGTCGACTGTAATAAAGGAATTTGATTTGATATTTGATATTTGAAAAAAGCCCTCCCTGGACCCCCTGGACCTTAATAACTACAGACCAGTATCAAATCTTCCGTTTCTAGGTAAGTTGATCGAGAGGACAGTTGTCTTTCAACTCCAAACAGTTTTGGATGATACAGATTTTCTAGACCCATTTCAAACCGGCTTCAGGGCAGGATACGGAGTTGAGACAGCTATGGTCACCTTAGTGGATGAACTATGCTTGAGTATTGACAGGGGGAGTGTGTCCCTGCTGGTACTTCTGGATCTCTCAGCAGCTTTCGATACTATCAACCATGTTATCCGTCTGGAATGATTGAGGAGATTGGGAATCGGAGGCACTGTGCTTCAGTGGTTCCGGTCCTACCACTTGGGCAGGTTCCAGATGGTGAAGCTTGGGGATAGTTGCTCCTCAAAGAAGGAGCTATTGTGTGGCGTACTACAAGGCGCCATCTTATCCCCAATGCTGTTTAACATCTACATGAAACCGCTGGGAGAGATCATCTGGAGGCATGGGGTGGGGTGCTATCAGTACGCTGATGACAACCAAATATATTTCTCTATGCCTTTGACAACAGCGTCAGCTAAGGATAGTGTGTCTCCTTGGAGGTGGTAATGGACTGGATGAGGAAAAACAAACTGAAGCTGAATCCAGACAAGACGGAGGTGCTTACTGTCAAAGGCCCCAACCTCGGTTTGGAGGTATGTCAACCAGTTCTGGATGGGGTTACACTCTCCCTGAAAGACTGTGTTCACAGCTTGGGGGTGCTCCTGGATCCGTCGCTCCAAATGACAGCTCAGATAGACGCGACGGCCAGGAGTGCCTACAAACATTGTTATCTTTCCGGTGCCAGGTCAAGACTTTCCTCTTCTCTCAGGCATTTGGCAATATCTGAGGAGGCTGGGTTTGTTTTGTTTTGTTTTGTTTTTTGTAGTTTTTTGAAGTGTTGTAGTGGTTTTTAAATGTACAGATTGTGTGTATGTTGTATATTTTTGCTGTTTAAATTTTTGTATATTGTTTTTAATTGTTTTTAATCCTATGTAAACCGCCCAGAGAGCTTCGGCTATGGGGCGGTATACAAATGTAATAAATAAATACAATCAACTTTGGCTGATACGCCAGCTGCACCCCTTCCTAGAGTTGGAAGATCTAAAGACGGTAGTGCACGCACTGGTAACTTCGAGGCTCAACTTCTGCAATGCGCTGTACATAGGGCTACCAATGTGCGTGGTCCAGAAACTTCAACAAGTTCAAAATATGGCAGCCAGGTTGGTCACCGGTACACCTAAAGGTGATCATATTACACCCACTTTAAAATCTCCAATAGCTGCCAATTACTTTCTGGGTGAAGTACAAAGTGCTAGTCATTACCTTTAAAGCCCTACATGGTTTGGGTCCAGGTTACCTGTGGGATTGCCTTCTCCCATACAATTCGCCCCACACACTCAGGTCCTCTGGTAAGAATTTACTACAGTCAGCCAAAATTAGGCTGACAACTGTTACCCAAAGGACCTTCTCTTCTGCCTCTCCCAGGCTGTGGAATGGCTTGCCAGGAGAGAGTCGCCAACTTAACAGTCTTCCAGAATTTAAGAAAGCTATAAAGACTGATCTCTTCCGGCAGGCCTACCCAGTTGAATCTACCCAGTTGAATTTTAAGGGTTTTATTGGTATTTTAACAATGTATTCATTTTTTATATGTTTTTAATCAGTTTTATGTATTTTATATCATTTGTTTTTAATGTTGTTCCCCACCTCAATCCAGAGGCAGAGGTGGGTAAGAAATAAATTATTATTATTATATTATTATTTCATCTCGTTCTCGCTCATGGCGGTTTTTCTAGACGGACATGACGGGCTTTGCCAAGTCATGCTGTCTTTTATTGATTCAGGAATTTCCTGAAGTTTGAGCAAGTTTTAATTATGACTGCTTTCTGGATGTTGGTGTGGATGTACTCTGGTAGGCCCAGTTTCTGGAGGTTTTCTGTATATGTTTTTGATGTGATGCCAGAGACTGATGTGACTAATGGGATAATTGTGACCTTTTCCTGTTTCCATAGTTCTTTGACTTCCATGGCCAGTGGTGTATATTTGTCTCTCTTTTCTTCTGTCATTCGGTATTGCTATGTCGATGAGGTATGTGTGTTTTTCTTTTTTGTCCATGAACGTTATGTCTGGTTGGTTGCAAGGTATTGTCTTGTCAGTATGAAATGTTCTGTCCCACTATATTTTATGACCTGCATTTTCCAGGATTGTTTCGGGTGAATATGTATAGTATGGTGTAGGTTGTTTGATAAGGTTGAATTTGATGGCCAGTTCGTAAATTATTTTTGCAGCTGTATTGTGACTGTCCGTATAGTCCATTCCTGCCAGAATTTTACATCCTCCTGTTATATGGTCTGTTGTTACACTGTTATCTTTTATGATGAATTTTTGGTAGTTCTTGGTTGCTATAACTTGATCTGGTATAGCTATTAGGAATCCTTCAGTTTCTGGAAATCGCTCACCCTTCCTGAGCCATTTGTATGATTGTTCTTTGTTTATTTGTGGGTTCTGTATTATGTTGTAGTGCTTCCCATGGAGTACTTTTTGTGCCCATTTTTTTTTCTCTGCGAGTGTAAGTGGTTGCGTTTGATCTTCGTTTGGTAGTGATAGGTTGAGTGGGGTGTAGTTTTTATCTGCTTTTACTATGGCTTTATGAATGGGGGTGTTTTTGGTGTGGAAGAATTCTCTGAGTGATTTTATCTGTTTAGCATGAATTCTGTTTGTGTCCAGCAGACCTCTTCCTCCTTCTTTCCTGCTGATTGTTATTCTTTTAATGTGTGAGTTGGGATGGAGCATGCAGTGTTTTGTGAGTTTGGTGCGATTGAGTCTGTTGATTCCTTCAAGCTCAGTATGTGACCAGTGTATGATTACGAATGAGTATGTGAGGATGGGTATTGCGTAGGTGTTGATGGCTTTGAAAATGTTTTCTGAGCTGAGTTTAGATTTTAGGATTTGTGATAGGCGAGTTTTATATTGCATTCTTAGTTGAGTTTTTACCGTGGAGTGATAGGTTTTTTGTGTTTTGTTGGAATCCTAAGTATTTGTATGTTTCATTTTCTTCCATGTTATCTAATATTTTGTTATTTAGTGTTTCTGATGTTGCTTCTTCTTTCCATTTTCCTCGTTCCATGTGTTGTTGTTGTTGTTGTTGTTGTTGTTGTTATTGTTATTATTATTATTATTATTATTATTATTATTATTATTTCAACACTAGTGATGGCACAGTATCCTCCTGAAAACAGCAGGCTAACCACCCAACTCTGCCCTCCAAGAGCTCACCTTCTTCCTGCCTCTCCCCTGGCATTTGAAGCGGCTGTCTAACACTACCTAATGGTGCAGCTGGCCCTGTACATAGTACCATCAGTGTACATGGTATGTCCTTTGTAGAGTAACATAAGCAGATAGTGCAGATCCCAGCCACAAGAATTTTACGAACTAAACTTTTGATAGTAGAGGGAGAATCAAGGAGGCAAGGGCAACATGGGACAAATATGAGCAAAGCTTTACATATATTTACATGGGCATATAAGACTCATCCACAGACAAATCATTTATTTATAGTTGATTTAAAAAGCCAAAAGCATTTAATACACGAAGCTGCATATATTGGTGTTGTAATTGCAAGTCATTCACACATTCACACATATCCCCAACCTCTACTTTTTAATAAGTCGTTAGTCTGTATGGATAGTAAACTTGAGAACCTGTAGAGTAAAGTCCCAGAAAGAAAGAAGATGGCAGAACTAAAAGGTCTTGGAGAGTCATGTGCTCAAGTTTTGAGTCTCCAGAGAAGGGAGTTTTATAGTTTTGGGGGAAGTTGGAGAATTCTCTGTGTCTTTGTCAGCTGTCTTGGAACATATAAGAAAGGATGCTCTCCGACTGATGGAACAGGAGGGGAGAGCAAGGGGAGCAAGGAAGTGAGAGCCAGCCCTGCTATTAGACAAAGTGAGATTACTGCCTCAGACCATAGTTGTTGAATGACAGAGAGTGGTGGAGGGGTGTTGGAGGATAGAGCTGTGTCTACTACTCAGTGTGCTCTGCATCCTGTGGATAGTCTGCTACCCTCAAATGCAGTAGATGACACTCTACAGTCCTCCTTCAACTGTCGCCTCTTTCTGAGGCTTGGAGGGTGGCAACAAGAGGCAAGCCTATTTGGTGGTGGTCCCTCAGCTCTGGAATACTTCCCCAATAATTCAATAAACAAAATAAATAAGACTCAACTGCCAATCTAGTTAAAATACCATGTTGTCATTCACCTGAGGGAGCAAAATGTCTTGAGCAGGCCCTGGAGGAAGCCATCACTTAGAATGTTGATCCTGGATTAGGAGCCCTATTTGAGTGATATTAAAACCACACACTGCGTGCATGAATGCCCTGGGGGGAGTACAGTGCCATGTGTGAGGTCAGGTATGCAGTGCTGCTCTCGTTCCTGCTCGTGTGTTCAGATAAGCGGTTTTAATAACGGCAACTATGGCTAAAAACATTAATTAATCGCTGCACGTGGGAGAGACTTGTGTGGAACCTGAGCAAGAAATGTTGAATGCAGAAAGCCCATGGGTATGGTTGCTACATCGTGGAGGTGATGTGCATGCATATGGGGAAGATGTTATGTTGCGCTCATGCAGATTGCTACATGGAAGCTGGTGGCTGTGTTACGTTGCACCAGTCGCTTCTTTTTCCTCCATGTAGTGGCATACCAAAGGCTGCTCAATGTGTGGTGTTTGATAAATATGGACTGGGTTTACAATTAAAATGTTATTGTTATTGATTAATTAACCCTCTTCTTGTGTAGAATGTCTTGCAGACAGATGATTTAGAGAAATTGCAAGGGAAGATCTTACTAGATTAATCCTGCTTGCAAGTTGCCAGTTATTGTTTGTATACTATTGCACTTTTAAAATTGTCTCTATGTTTTTAGTGCATACTAACATTTTATGTTGAAGCATTTATCCTTTAATGTAAATGGGCTGAACCACAGTTTCTGCATAATTATGGTCAAAGTTATACATTGGGGTGGGCAACTTCAAAGGTCCGAGGGGACAATTTGGACTCTTAGAACTCTGCATTGCTGCTGAAATTTGGCCACAGCAGAAAAACTGGTGAACATGCCTCTTGTTTTAGTGCATAATTGTCCTCCCAGAAGCCCCAGGGTGAGAATGAATTTGCATAAAAAACAAGGCACACGTTCCCTGCATGCCTTGTTTTAAAGAAAAAACTGAAAAATCAGTGGCAGTTGGGTGGCATTCACAACTTAGAGGGCAGTGGGGGTGGGTGGGTGGGCTCATGTTCCCCACCCTTATTGTTAATCTCATCTACTCCATAAGAGAGCAACAAGTGTTCTGTATGGGAGAGTGGAATAACTGAACCGTTTTGACGTCTGCAAAATATAAAGTACTGTATTTCAGTACAACTCTATATTTTGCAGACATGGTTGGCTTTGTTTAATGTGGCTGAATGAGGAACATAATTGCAGATTTGGTGGTATGCAGGTGATTCCTGAATTCTGTAAGAACATTTCTACCGGAAGGAGAGTTCCTTGTAGCAGTCACTTTAGTACTTATTCACATTTGAAGGCTGTGGAAAAATGCATGTCTCTCCTTCCTTGTTAACTACTGCCTGTTCTTTGAAAACAAATGGTGGGAAATAAAAGCTAGATATCTCAAGACTGTGTGTGTGTGTGTGTGTGTGTGTGTGTGAGAGAGAGAGAGAGAGGCTCAGTTCGGATGACATATTACGCAACGGAGGGGTAAATAACGTACTGACCGTGCATTAGGCAGGAGGAGCTCCACAGACGATACACTGCAGCTGGCGCTGCTCGGAACTGGCAAACGCCCTGGCTGCAAGGAACTTGCAGTGGCCATTTTGGTTGCAGCCTCTCCTCCGTGTGTCCCCCAGCCGTATCCCAGCATGCACCGTGAGTTCTGCCGGCTGCATAGAGCTCTAGGCCGCAGATCTCTATTCCGAAACGGAATAGTCCACGGAGAGAGGGGGGCTGAATTCGGACGACACTTTAAACAACGGGGCTTCGGGCTAAACAACGTGCAAGCCCGTTGTTTTGCTCCGTTGTTTAAAGTGCCTGATTAACGTACTGTCAGTTGTGTGTGTGTTGTGTGTTACCCTCCAGACGACGCAATAAGCAACACAACTGACGATTGTTCCCCCCCTCCTCCGTTGCTTAATGTGTCGTCCGAACTGAGCCAGAGAGTTAAAACTTTATTTCAATAGACTCTTGTCTGTTTTGAAACTACTCTGAGAAAAATGCATTTTCCTGGCTCTTCAAAGTGTGTTGTTTCCATAAATCTTGAACAATCTTATATCTAAATTTAGTAGCTACTGTTTTAAGCATGCTTTAGTACTTGGTTAAGTATTCTTAGAATTGATTGGTTTGGATCATAAGTGTCCTTTCTGCAAACAGAAGAGCTCACCCTGTTTGTAGAAGGGACTGAGATCCAGGGAGGGCTTCCACTGGAGGAAGGATCAGGAAAAGAAATTTTTAATTACACCAGTTGCACCACCTTCCACCTTGTCCTGGATGGTCTCTCAACGCCCCTGTGCAGCTTTTCAGGGGGCACAGGAGGCTGCAGGGGTAGGAGGAATTGGCCAAAATTGACACCCGCCTCCTCTAGGTGATTTGAATAATTGGGGCTGTTTACATAATGCACTAACCCACACTCAGTGGTTCAATCAATCAAGTTTATTACAGTAAATAAGTAGCATATCAGGACAAATGCACAATAAAATACAGTTAGAAAGGAACAGTACAGTTAAAATTGAAAGATTAAAAGTTGAACTATACAAGCACCAGCAGAAGAAAACATGAGAAATCCAGAGTGTAGAACATTCAGTGATGTTGATTTATCACCTCTCTATGACAGACTATGGCTGTTGCGCAGCATCTAGCCACTTTAGCTGTGACCTGAAAGTTCAGGTCTGACAAGAGATACTCTAGGGAAAATTCATCCAGCCTACCTGGAATTTTTTGTATGATTGGGGTTATAAGAGAGAATCTGAGGTCTTGATAAAAGTTGCAGTAAAGTAGAACGTGACCCACTGTCTCTACTTCTCCCATTCACATGGGCAAATCCGTTGACTATAAGGGATCTTTTTGAATCTACCTTCCGACAGTGCAGACGGTAAAACATTAAACTTAGCTAACATAAATGCCTTTCTTAGTTTGGGGATGGTCAAATTTATCAAGAAGTTAGCAGGTGTGAATGACCCTCTATTATCCCTAAAAGTAGGGTATTGGGCTGCTCGACTTAAATGATTTTGAAATTCAATATCTCGAATTTGCTGGGAGATAGCTATTTTTTGCTTTGGCATATCTTAGGATAGCAATTAGGGTTAGGATAGCAATTGTAGAAAAGCCTAAGGTTAATAATTTCATACTTAGTATTTTTTCTAGTTTGATTGGAAGGAATCAGTTAATGTAAATGGAGCCAGTCCAACAGACGCAAACATAATTTTAAACCAGAAATTGAATTTACGTAGCCACATGTGGGCCTCTACTGAAATTTGACCTGCCTCTAGTCATATAATTGCATTGGGAACACAGCTTGGAATACCAAATATTCCTGTTAAAGTTACAGGAGCCCTGACCTGGATTTTATCTGGTCAGCCTACTCCTACGGTCAATGTTAGTGGCCTCAAACTTTTCCCACAATCTATCTCTTGATACAAGATCAAAAGTTTATTTAAAATCAATGAAGGCCGCATAAAGAGCCCCCCCCCCAATGTATCTGTGTACTTTTCAACTAGATGCTGTAAGACAAACCCATGGTCCACTGTAGAACACTCTCTCTTGAATCTGGCCTGCTCATCACTAATAATATTTTCCTGCTCCAGCCAATTCTGCAGTTTTTCCAATAGATGACTAGCATACAGCTTACTGATAATATTTAGTAAGCTAATGGGTCTATAATTCGCAGGATCTGATCTTTTCCCTTTTTTGTAGATTGGGATAATGATGGCAATGCCCCAGTCTTCTGGAATACATGCACAGGAGCCCACCAATCTATATTGGATTTGAATACTTCAGGTGGGATATTATCATTCCCAGGTGCCTTGCCCACTTTAAGCTTGGAAATAAGATTCTTAATTTCCAAAGCAGTTACAGGAAGCCATTCAGGAAAATTACATATATTGGCCCATTCGATCTGATGGCCATTTTGCCCTATTGCATATATGCTATTAAAGTGGAATTCCCAGGAGTTCACAGGAATATGATACTCCATACTGACTGAAGAGTTTGCCCCCCCTAGCAACCATCCTCCAAAAAGTAGCGGCATCCTTTTCCCTGGATGCCTTTATTAAATCCCTCCAAGACTCTCTCTGAGCTTGGCTCGTTTTCACCTTGATTAATTTTTATATGTCTTCTTCAACTCAAACCATTCTGAAGGTATTGTTAATGTCCCCCGGCCCCCGTATCTATTTTTTCGACCAGAGCTTGTTTCATGATAACGCATTCCTTGTCAAACCAATGTTTAGACTTACTGAGAGGGGTGCATTTTCTAGCCAAGCTCTTTTGTTTCAAGCTACTTTGTAAAGCCAGGCTCAACTCTTGAAATGTTTCAAAAACAGTTTCTATGGAATTCGCTGACAGCAAAATGTTGCGTTGGTGAAGACACCTATCTGAATGTATTAGCTCTTTTACATCATTCTCCAGCTTAGGTGACCATCTAATACGAGAGGCTCTTATTTTAATCTCTCCATTTGACGCTGGTATTTGCTCTGCATGAGTCATTTGCGTACCACAATTTAAGAATAGAACCGGGGTAGATCACACTCAGTGGTCAAATGTAGGTTGTTTTGAACCGTGGGTTGTTTGTTGAACCGTGGGTTAGTGTGCTGTCTGAATGCAGCCAGGGTGGTTTGTTAACCATGCAGGGAGTTTTATTTCTCAAACAATCCACCTTGAGAACTCATGGTTTATTGTTGGGTTGTTCAGGGTGGTTAACAGGCCACTGTGTGATTAACAAGACATGTGGCTGCATTCAGACAACATAATACCGCACCCTGCGGAAAATGTGTTGCGTTCAGCAAACATGCCATTCCACAGTTCAACGCAAAACCCATTGTTCAAAACCCCCACACTCAATCACTGAGCTTGGGTTAGCATGTTGTGTGAACAGCCCCACTGAGTTAAATCATGATTTAAATCACCAACAGAAAACCATGATTTAAATCAAGTTTTGCACTGTTATTCACATATTTTTCATACAACATTGCAAACCTGTTCATTAAAATAATTCAGCATTTTGCAACATTTTTAGATACCTTGTTTTTTATTATTAATTTAGGAAATAGTACATACTTGTGTCAAGCTGCAGATGCGACAGCAGTGCTTTAGGAATGATAAGAACTAAATTACACTCACAGACACAATAGGACCTTTTCTTTTCACTCCACTGTTCCTTTCTTTTCTGCCTCCAGCCATCTTTTCCTATATTGTGTTTCTGCCTTAACTAACTTCTTTGCCTTGCTTGGCCCAGCTCCACAGCTCCAAAAGGACAAAAAACAACAACAAAAAACCCCCAGTCCTATCCAGTCTGTGAATACTTCCAAATAGAGGGATCACAGTGCTAACAATCCAGAGGCATTGTGCAGCTATTACATCTTTTTTGTCCTTAACGGATTTTCCGCAGTAAGGAAAAAAGCTGGAAGAAACTGTGGGAAAACAGAGGAGGGTTACACCATCTGGAAACACCCCCCCCCCCCATATAAAATGGTGAATGAGGCAGGGTGATGGCATGATAAAAGCTTCACCTGGAAGCTCCCTGTGTTATTGCACATGTGAGTTCGTCAGAGAAACAGACCGAAAGTGCAGAACATCCAGGAATCAAGAGCTGTGGTATGTGAGTGCAAGTGTAGATTTAGCATGTTTGTGATGAGATTTAATTATAACTATATTTATTTCATAAATGAGAGAGGATCTTTGTATTTTATTGATTTTTTTAAAAAAATCCTGTGTTTTTTTAATTAAAAAAATCCATCATTGATTTTGATATGCCCTGGCAGAGTTCTGCTTACAGGAACTCTGTAACCAAGCTACAAAACTTACAATAAGCTTATTTGCTGGACAACAGACGAGTATATGAAACTGATTTATACCAAGTCAGACTATTGATTATTGTTTATTCCAAGGTTAGGCAACCTGGTGCCCTCCAGATGTTTTGGACTGCAATTCTCATCAGCCCCCACCAACATGGTCTAGGGCCAGGAATTATGGGAATTGTAGTCCAAAACATTTGGAGGGCACCAAGTTGCCTACCTTGGGTCTCCTCTGACTGAGAGTGGCTTTCCCTTTCTCAGCCCTGATACCCAAATTCCCATTTTAACCGAGAGATTGCGGATTGAACCTTTCTTATGCAAAGCATGTGAAACCAAAATACTCCAGCAAAAGCTGAATGTTTTCTTGATTTTTTCTTTCTATAGAACATCCATGCACCCCACCCCCTTCAATTGGCCCATGTTGAGATCCACTTGAATATGTGACTTGTAAAATTAAAACCCATTCATTCCCTGGCTATCATGCTAATACTAAGCGTCAAAACACTTTCTTTGTCACAGTATGATGATAATTCAGTGTCAAAATAACATCTGAATGCTGTCTAATTTCCAGGACACAGAGCTTGAAATATAGTTAGAAGTATGTTCTGATTGTTGTACTTTAAAAATGGTTAGGCTGCTGATTGCTGGGTTTTGTTTTGTTTTGAAAGAATAGGATTTCATTTCATTGAATGGTACAGTATTAGTCATGTGTCCTTTTGTTATCTAAATCTGTTGAGTATTCAACTTGCAGTGGTTTTTTTCCTCACTTTCAGTGTGACAAGCAAACATTTTGTGCTATGAAACTACTTCCTGTGTGTGTGTGTGAAATGAGCTGTAAGGTCATGCTTTGTCAAAAGAACAGAACACTGTGCTTTAGTGGTTACAGTGAAGGATGGTCTGGAAATCCAGAGAGATTGTTTTCCTATTTTCAGTAGAACATTAGCTCAAATTGCTTGTTTTGTATCATGCCATAGGCAGATGTGAAACTTATGTAAAGGGCTAGAATGTATTAATATTGGCCAACTTTCCTTAGCGCTTATGTGTTTCTGCTAACTTATATACATGATCGGGCTCATTTGCACATTAACAGCAGCAAATCGTGGTGTTAATTGTGGCACATGCCTGGTGCATGCTGCTTGCCATTCTGAATATGCAATCTCTGATCAACCCGAACCTTGATGCTATGGATTAATCCTGGGCTAAATAACACAAAGTTAACCCTAACAACTAATTATAGGTTACCTTTGGGTTGTTTAACCCACGATTAACCCATAGTGTTGGGGATTGCAAGTCACAGAGCAATCACAGATCAGGCCAGCTGGAGGCTGCATATTAAAATATGGCAGTGGCATGTGGCCCTGGAAATTTGTGCCATTATTAACCCATGATTTGCCATCACTACATGCAGTCCGGCTTGATGTGTTGGTCCCTATCTACCGTTTGATCTCTGATCTTAGTTATTTGCATAGTCTGTCTCTCATATGTAATACATATATTTTCATGCACACTTTTTTTTTGGAGAAGTTACAATACGAGGTGTGTCCCAATAGTGCTAATTCCTGCTGGGAGTGTGTATGCAACTGCAGTTGCCACAGTGATTATTACAAGCCATTGTAAATATTGTGGTACATGGAAGACTTCTTACAGAGTCACGGATGTCTGTCTGCCACTCATGGAATGAGTGCATTACAAAACCAATTTCTACTTGTGTTTTATATCAGCTCTAATGTTTGTTGGTGTTTATCTGACTATGGTGCGTCTAGTGAAGTAAAACATTCCCCTCATTTATCCTCTGGAAGCCTTTACACAAACAATGTAGAAAAATGCCATCAGTAGAATTTGGTAGAAACTGTCTGAGATACTCCAGTGGTGATTGGCTAGCATAGCTAATACTGCAGCATTGCAGCTCCTTGGCAGCACACCAGATGTGAGCTATTCAGGAGATGAGAATCTATGGTATCTCCAGTATTTTGCAGTATACATGTAGTAACAGCTTCTCTTTTCAGATTGAAATTCTTTTTTCTTTGTATTTCTTTTGCTTTAAAAGATTGCCCCATTTTGAATATGAGAATGTTGCAGCTTCTTCAAATTAGCAGCTGCTGTCCTCTGTTAATTGCTTTGCCCATCTATTTAGGATTGTTTATGCAGTTTGTGGCATTTGGAGTTGTCGTTGTTCCCATCCTCATGCTAGAATATGAGCTGATTTTCATGGTCTCTAGCACATACTCTTGCTTAAATAAGCTACAGTGGGTTGCAGTATGTGCTGGCTGCCTTTGTGAATATTCAAGGTGGTCGCCGTGGCTTATTGTGATGTGCCAATCAAGGCAGGGCGGCTTGTTGCCGTGGTTAACAAGCCACCCCAGAGCCACCTGCTATGGCTTGAATCTTCACAACTGTGGCTGGCATGCACTGCAACCTACTGTGGCATATTTAAGCCACGGTGGGCACCAAGGATTGTGCAGTGTGTGTATTTATATAGGTAAGCCCCCAGCATGAGTGAGCAAATGTTAGTGTTCACGTGTTCTAGCAAGGCCCACCAGGGCTAATGCTAGCATTTCTTTGTGTGTGAATGCCTCTAGGCCCTGCTCCTGACATAGTGATGCTATGTCAGAGCCCAAAGGTATTGTGGGGAAATAAAGATGGCAGTGGCTGCAGCTGACCAGCTTGCTGCTTCGTCTCTGACAACACAAAACAGTTAAGACGTTTTTTAAAAATGCTGCTGACTGTTGTTGTAGGCAATTGCCTTGGGCTGTTGCCGTGGCCTGGTAAGTCTGCAAGAGTGAATGTGCTGATGTTGGTGGGTTTTGTTTCAAAAACAAAAGTAAGTTCGTTCACCTAGTGGGGGCAAAGCATGCTGAACTTTAGTCAGCTCGGCCCCTGGACTTTGGGTCGCTTTCCTGTGAGCTGGCCCTACTCAATCTCCATTGAGTCAGTTCAGTTTGTGTTTTTTAAGTTTTTTTTTAAAAAAGTATAAAAAGCAATTTGCGCAAATTTTGCCCCCAGCTTGTGTAAATTACACAAATTTCCGGCTGTAATTTGTGCACATTGCTATCGCTTCGCTTTGCTTTCTCTTCCTGCCTCCGGAACAAGTAATTAGCGAGAGGTTCAGGGGGAGGGAAGAGAACCTGATTCCCTAACGGTTGGCGCCATGTGGGTGGGTGCCATGTTGGAGACCCTCTAGCTTAGAGATAGTTTTAAATATGGTCAGCAGTATATAACTCCATTCAATTAATTAATCAATCAATACCGTGTGTGCGCACGCGCGCGTAGTGTAGGGGACAAAGAATTATCCAAATAATGACAGTACCACTGAACAACTCCTTCCACAGCCATACACTGTGCTAGTACTTGCTACCTATGTGCTTTTGGTTTCTGTGTATGCATGTGTACTGTATACATCTGTCAACTGTAGAAACCTCTAGCTGGATTTTTGCTCAGAACGATTGCTGCTCTATATGGATTCCTTCCAAATATATGACTTGGGAACTATTTTAAATAGAGTCCTCCATCCATCCATCCATCCATCCATCCATAACAGTTTATTGCTAACCACACAATTTTTTATTCCAAGTTCATCATGAATCTGAGTAATAACCCTTGGGGTTTGGGTTACCCCTATAAGCCTGAAGTGTGCTCATAATATAGAAGGAAAGAGAATTTAATGCTGAATTCAAAACAAAAAACAGAATGCAAATACCTGCAGTTAAAAAGAAGTTATGCTGCAAATACTGCAATCATGATCAATTTACAGTAAAATCTGACAAAAATATATCAGATACTTTAGTTATGATTGAAATGTAATATCAGTATTTGGTAGGGAAGCCTTTATTTTTGGAAACAGCATCACAGTGACGTCTCATAGAGCCGACAAGTGTTTTAAGCTCTTCCTTCTTTATGACATGGTTCCAGGAATCATTTATAGCCTCAATTAATTGGCTTTTATTTGATGGACGCCTCATTCGTACAAGAATTTTCAAACAGTGCCACAAATTTTCTATTGGGTTCAGGTCAGGGCTGTTTCCTGGCCAGGTCAACAATTGAATGCCCTTTGCTGTGAACCACTGTTTGCATATTTTTGCTGTGTGACAGGGAGCTGAATCTTGTTGAAAAATAAATGGTGCATTGTTTGGAAAGAGATCCCTGATGGAAGGTAACAGT
Source organism: Anniella stebbinsi (assembly GCA_029215795.1). NCBI lineage: Eukaryota > Metazoa > Chordata > Lepidosauria > Squamata > Anniellidae > Anniella > Anniella stebbinsi. The sequence goes on along the minus strand of JARDYH010000005.1, from coordinate 83,585,739 downwards.
TTTGGTTCCAGGATGGTGTCAATGTATTTTCGTGTGTTTAGCATGCCATCGATTACATGAAGGCGGCCAACACTATTTGCTGACATACATGCCCAAATCATAACGCTTGTTGGGTATTTTACAGTTGCCTCAATGCAGTCAGGATGTAGCTCTTCTACTCTATGTCTCACATATTTTCGCCCATCGCTACCAAATAAGCTTATCTTACTTTCATCACTCCAAATAACTTGCTTCCACTGATCTTCTGTCCATTCACCGTGTTCTTTTGCCCACTGTAGTCGTTTCTGGCGCTGATTTAGATTCAGAAATGGCTTTTTTCTCAGAATCCTACCTGTTAGTCCAAAATCTGATAGTCTTCTCCTTATCTTTCTGGAACTGACAAAAACACCAGTTGCATCAAGTACACCTTTGATGGCCTCAGATGAAATTTTTCTCTCCTTGAGACACAGCCTTTTTATTCTTCTGTCATCAACAGATGATGTGCACTTTTTATGGCCTTCTCCTGCCTTGTTTTTAATTGGCTTTGTTTCGTTATATCGTAAACAAAACTTTCGAATTCCGGATGTAGTCACTGAACGACCAACGTGCCTTGCAATTTTAGCCTAGGAAAGACCTGATTCACGTAATACAACAATCCTGCTTCTTCTCTTGGGTGTCCAATCAACTCTTTTCCTTGGTGCCATTTCACTATTTATGATGTACAATTTTTATATGAGAAATAATTCAAATATTCACAATCTCCAATTGTGCCTCAGATACAGTGATATTGTTCTGTCTTCTACAGAACAAACAGCAAAACTGACTTTCTCCAACTTGAAACATGAGGTAACACAGCTACTGCCATATGATTGGTCCCCAAAACAAGGACTGTGACTGGCCAGTATGGTTTGCAATTCCAAATTGCTTCTCAACTCAATCACAACTTGTGTTTCTTTTTAGAATAAAGTAAACATAACGTTTTTTAAACTGCAGATATTTGCATTCTGTTTTTTTTAATTTGAATTCAGCATTAAATTCTCTTTCAATTGATATATAAACATCTGAACTTTGTGAAACAGAACATTTTCTATAAGCACTCAAAGTTGCAAAACATGAAAATTTCAAAAAGTGTCCACAATTTTGGCCACCACTGTATATGCCTTGAATTAGTTTTATTGCCTTAAGAAAAAAATAAGTTGGATGCTAATTCCACTTTTCCTAATGGATTAATATATAAAATGGAAGAATACCAAGCCCCAGTCATAGGTGTTTACAAGTAATGCAATATATGTTAAGAAGAACTCAGATGTGACACGTTCATTTTATCCAGTACAAGGATAATATTTTGATTACTTTGTAATGTTTTCTTTCCACATCCCAGCTTAGGTCAGATGAAAAGAGGACAGGATTCTAGCACTTTACAACAGTTGTGTAGAAGAGGGAATTGCCATGCAAGCTACACCTGCTGGAATTCTGTCTTCTCCAAAATTAGTAATGGTGCGCAAGCTGTGCCATGTTTTGCATCTGGTCACCCTTGCCGTAGGTATTAAGTAACAAGACTTGGTGAAGTGGGAGGCAATGTTTGTAGCCTCACTCTAAGCTTGCTTGGCAAAGGAAAACAAAAGAGAAGACGTCATGAGAATTTCCATCGCTGAGCTGAGTACAGGAAATTCTGCCTGGAAAGTTTCAGGTCTTCACAAAACAATAATTAAGCAGGGATGAGAAAAATCTCCCAAGTAACTCTCCTGTTTCTTTCTATTGTTCTCATCAACCTTCATGTTGGGTGTTCCAGATTCTTGTACTGCCCATTTTCCGGCACTTACAAAATTGTGTCTCTTGCTATTGATTACAAAAAGAGAGGCAGATTAATTGGAGGCAACCAATTCTTTGCCATTTCTCTTTGCTTTAAAAGAATCTGATTTTAAAAACCAGTAGAACTTTATGTGATTTCAATATGATCCTTAAAATTAGAATTGGAATAAAATTATGATAATTACCAGAGATTGTCTGGCAAACTAGTTAAATTATGAGATAATTTAGGCTGCGATCCTATATGTATTTAACTGGGAGTAAATTTGATTTAAGTCATTGGGACTTATTTCTGGCTAGACTTGCATAGGGTTGTGCTATTAGTTCTTACATTCTGAGAGATGGTAGTGATCCTGGTCACGTACAGAAATGATCTTTTTGTCTATCTACGCAGAACCTTTGTGCGCATTTCACTGTAGCGCAAAATAAATTCCGATCTTGTTTATGTTGCTTCCAGATATTTAGTTTAAATCCTCAATTATCACTTTGGGAAGCTGTATTCATCTCCCTTCTGATGCATTGTATTGTACTAGTAAAGGGTGAAACAATTTGCTTTGCTCCAAAGTTCCAATCCTGGTTAATTTCCTGTGCACAACTCTCGGCAGTGAATGAAAATTTTACATGGACAACATCATTCACAGTTGCATAGGCTGACCATATGAAAAGGAGGACAGGGCTCCTGTATCTTTAACAGTTTCATAGAAAAGGGAATTTCAGCAGATGTCATTTGTATATAAGCAGAACCTGGTGAAATTCCCTCTTCATCACAAAGTTAAAGCTGCAGAAGCCCTTCCCTCTTTTGTACATCCTGCAGCTTTAACTGTTGTGATGAAGAGGGAATTTCACCAGGTTATATATGCATACAAACAACACCTGCTGAAATTCCCTGTCCTTTGCAACTGTTAAAGATACAGGAGCCCTGTCCTCCTTTTCATATGGTCACCCTACAGTTGCAGTAAAAGTAAATGCTGAAATTCTAGGCATGTTTACTCAGAAGTAAATCCTACAGTGTTCAAAGAGACTTACTCCCTAGCAAACGTGTTTAGGATTGTAGCCTTTAACTCTGTTATAGAAAATGTGGAATAAGAGTAAAAATTGGCTTTATGAATGGGTGCTACTGAGTTTTAGTCCCACTGAACTCGATAAGATTTTTTCTCGTACATAGGATTGGGCTGCATATCCGTTTATGGTTGCTTTTCTTTTTTAAATTCAGGCCTTGACTCGGAAGAACAGCCTAGATGCAATAATTTCCTTATCAAACCCTCAGATTTGATTCTGTTCGGTCAGATTGTGATCATATTTCAACCACTTTAAATAACATGCTCTTTTTTGTTCTGAAAAATCACATCTTTACTAAATGTCCCCATCCTCACAATGATCCCAAGAAGTATTTGAAGACCTTTCTGATTGGTGAAACAAGGGACAAATATGTTAAGTAGGGGCAAATGTGTTAACCCTGTTTTGGGGTGGAACACTCTTTCTTCCAGTTACAGGTCTTCAAGTTTATGAGATAAAGCCCTAAAAAAAGGCTTTCACAAGTAACCTTTGTTTTGGAGCAAGTGCAAACCTGAATGACAGGGATAAATGGGTTTAAATAAAATTAAAAAATGCAGCAAGATGTTGGAGGCATTACTTATTCTTGGTTGATGCCTTTGTTACACTGATGTTACTAGGAGACGAGCCGCTTTGGCTAGCTGTTCCAAAGGAGATGGATAGTTGATGAGAAAGGGACAGAGATGATGCAAGGCTATAGCTGCTAGCTTGAGAAAAGGGTTCTCCCTTCAATACTTGTCTGTAGATTGTCTCCCCCCTAACCCTGCCATTTAGACTATCACTTGCCCACTGACCTTATCCAGTTACAAATAGCGTTGCCTGTCTTTATCCTCGGTTCGATTCTTCTACAGAAGAAGTTTCTGATGGAACAACTTTGTGGAAGCATGTGATGCCTTTATTTAATCCACATTTGGCTCAGATTAATTACATTTGGTATGAATAAATGCTTTGAATATCGTTCCTAGTGTTAGAGAATTTAGTGGGAAGCACATTTTACGCATAGATTCTATGAAACTTAGCAGTTGTCTGTAAGAAGTCACTCTAGAAAGTAAGAATCACTTTCATGCAATTGCAGCAGGAAGCCCAGTTCATGCTTAAAAATGGTTAAGGGTGAAGGCCCTAGGGAGCGGCGTATGTGCAATAGTATTGCTCTGTAATTTGAGTTCCTTTTCACCAAAGGATTAAACCTGTACAAAATTCCATTGTCCAGCAATGAGAAATTGTGTCACTGTAAGGAGGACCAAAGAGGTTCCCTTCCTTTGTACAGGTTCTCTTCATTTGTTAGTCATGAAGCCTATCTTGAGAGCATCAGATTCCCAAAGCTTATAGAATAGGAAGATAGAAGGGAAACGGCATAATGGATAGCGGCTGGAGCGTTGCTCTGCCCTTGAAGGATTTGGGGAGCGCTCATTCCAGTAGCAGTAATGGAAGGTCTTTTTCTAAGTTTGTCATGCAGAAGGGGGGTTGAGGGGGCAGAGGGAACAAGGAGGGAAGGGCTAATGCTTTCTTCCCCAACTGTGATCCCTATAAATGCCCCTCTTCCACATGGTAGCTAAGCTTAGAGGGGGAAAAACCCTCCCATTGGCACCAATGGAAATATTTTTTCTAAGGTTAAATGCCATGCAATAGGGTTGGGGGGCATTGCAGCATGTGGGGAGGGGGATTAACCCTTCTTTCACCAGCTGAGAAAACCCCCCACTATTGGCACTAATGGTCACTTTTGGCTCTGGGGAATAGATTTGGGGCTGTGGTAAATATATTTGGGCCCAGGGCCTCTTGGTCCCTTGCCTAACCATGGTTGGAGAATAAGAGGCTGCTGAGTCAGCCAAAGAAAGTGAAAATAGAAGCTGCCTTATACTGAGTCAGACCCTTGGTCCATCTAGCCCAGTCTTGTCGACACTGACTGGCAGCAGCTTTTCAGGGTTTCAGGCAGGAGTTTTTCCAGCCCTACCTGGAGGCGCTGGGGATTGAACCTGGGACCTTCAGCATGCAAAGCAGATGCTCTTTGACTGAGCCACAGCTGGTATGTAGTAGGGAGAGCACCAACTTCTGTTCACTTACGTTCTGTTTTGCCTGTGTTTTCCAGGTGAAGGATGTTCTGTCACTATGATTGTTGAAGCTGAATTGCAGTTTTCTTTCTTTAAATACATAGTGACTAGGGCCCAGTCATCAGGAGTACTAGTTGTGAAGAGGTCTGGATGGTTGACATAAATAATATGACTCAGTTCTACTTCCATTTGTGTAATTACTCTAAGATGGTGATTTGTTCTCGGCTTGTTACGCTTAGGATGTTCCAAGTGCGTTTGTAGGCTTTCCCATTATGTCCCACAGCTGCTCTATATAAACATTATTTAGTTGTATAACAAGTCTTTGGGGTGGAAAAATGGACAGCTGACTTGGGGATCTCTAGCAAAAGGTCTGTTAAGGAATTGTAGTTGCATTCAAGTCTTTAGGGGCCTTCACTCAACCAAATTTTTTTTAGCTCTGACAAGATCAGCAATACGTTGTCCTGTCACTTTGCAACCAGCACTAATAAATATTGCTAGGGTCAAAAAAGTCAATTGTGGAGTTAAGTCTTCCTTCACCATTCTCCTTTCACTGGATAAAAGCAGCATTCCTCTCCCTCCCTCATTTTTGACCTTCTTAGTACATGAAAAATACTTATTTAAACACTACTCAATGAATGAACACATTTACACTTCAATACAATAAATATGTGAATTCAAGCATGCTTGCATGTTTTAGTATGCATCTGTCTTCTCATACACTGTGGTGTGTACGTTGTGCCATTCAGTGCAAAGGGTGTATAGATGTAACTTCGAAATCCTTTATGTATCTTTTCATGTGGCAACTTGAAAGCTGAATATTTTGCTTCCGTGTCTTCCTTATCCGTAAGCCCAGATACCCCTGAATGGCATCTGTGTGACCTTGTTTGCACTCTCCTTACTTGTTCTTGAATCCATGAAAGGAATTTATTGTATCTTCCTTTGTTTGATGTGCAGATCTTTAGTACATAGATGGACAAGTGCAGTACAACATCAGGGGTCATAAGTTAATTGCATTCTTCAGTTATATTTTAAGGACCAAGCTAGATGTAGAGGCAGCAGACTTGCGTGTCAAAATTGGATTACTGCAAAATCCCTATAAAACAATTGGGGATGATTTAAAGCACCCTTTAAGGGATGGGCAAGGAGTGCTGAATCCTTCCCTTTCCTGTGCTTTTCCTGTTGGAGTTTAATTCTGGTCTTGGAGCCTTATAGGAAGAAAAATGGATGGGGAGAAGAAATGTCATGGATTGGAGTGGGGAAAAGCAGTAGCAGTGGAACGATTCAGCATCAACCACCCTGACATGTTTTTCATTATACGGCTTTGGCATGATGTTGCATCCAGTTTGGCCTAATGTATTTACGTGCCATTTTCCTGAATAAGGGAATATCTTCTGGTAGTCTGTCTTGGCTTACAGTAGAGACAGGCAACTGGCAGATCTGGGCCAGATCTAGCATGCAGAGCAGTTTTTTTTCCTGCCCCCCCCCCCATCTCCCAGAGCGACCTTGCCAAATTTAGATCAAGGTATGATGAAAATTTTGCGCAGTTCTAAGGAAGATAATTTTCATTTCCAGAAAAGGAATGTATATGTAAAAAAGGTACAACACTTGCAATTTATCTCTCTCTCTCTCTCTCTTTTTTAATGTAATCCCCTGCACAATGTTACTGGGAATATTGCTGATACCGCCTGACCCAACTGCATGGGAGTTGGTCTTTGTGATAATGTACACTTCCCCAAGGGTGTGCCTGAGCTGCTGTTTAGTTTCTTCTTTCACTGTACCACTGAAATCATAAAACACATGTCTGGTAAGAGTAGCTACAACATGGTTTGGGAACAAAGATCTGTTTAGGAAATTGAAATGTCTAATATGCTAGTTTATTATTCTTGCTTTGCAGAAGTTAGTTTCACCTTGTAAGAAATGTTTCCCTGTGATTTAAATGGTAACATTAAGGAGTGAAACAAAACCAATTGTTGGAAAATTCTGCTTCAGCGATGTCAAAACATTCAAGTATTTGAATAGCCACTTACGCATTGAAAAAAGAGGACAAAAAGATAATGCTGATTTGTGTATGCTAATTTTTATATCTAGATGCAAATTTAGAAATAATACGTTAAATAGTAATACAATACATCTCACCATAGTGGAGAATTTTCTTTATCTTTAAACTGGACTTGGACTGGGCAGTCCTTCAAGTAGAGGGTGCCTTCAAAGAAGACGGTAAAATAAGACACATGGCCAACCACTACAGTAGTTGAAATTTCAAGTTGGAGTTGGAGATAGGATTCTGTTACCCCTAAAAAATGCAATCTCTTAAAAAAAAAATCTAGGAAAATCTAATATGAAAACATAGACAGGAATGATATAATTATTTTTATAAGGATCCCCTAAAATCACACAATAACGAACTACTGTATGATGTATGATAAAACTCTCATCTTCAAGACTTAAGAGGGTAATTCAAGATGCTCTTTGCAGGTTAAACATATTTCCCTTCACACGATCAAAGAATGCATGGGCCCTGCCACTGCTGTGATTGGCGTGTATGTGAAGGACTGTACACATGTGCTGATGTACGTGAATCGAGTGCCTTTCACATGGACCAAGCATGTGGATGGCGCTGGATACTATTTAATACAATTAGAGAAAAAGGGAAATCAAGATGACATTATGTCATTCAATTGTAGCAGACATGAATTATTATTATTATTGAAACTAAATTTCTTAGATGCTCTTTTCAACAAAGACTCAAGGCGCCTTACAGCAAAATTAAAACATACACAATTTAGAACACCTAAAGCAATCCATATCATACTAAAATACAACCACCCTATCAAACCAGCTTGGACTACCTTTGAATAATGTTGGACAAAGCCCCGAAGAGGAGCCTGAAGATATTTGTGTAAGTTTATCACCATTCTGATACTAGACACTTATTTTTTTAGAGTGAGCAAAGGTGTTAAGGTTTAATACAACTCTTTTATTGGACTGATGGGAAATGTAATGTAACAGTTAACAGGTAGACATCCCAGTGCTACCCTGGTTAAAATAGAGCAGAGAAGGCTTGGTGTTGCTTGTTAGTTACCCTGAAAAATTATTCTAGCTATCTTAGCTTAATGGGTTTTTGTACTCGTCATCCTTCTAACTTCGCAGGAAGGAAGGAAGACTTACACTTTGAAAGGCTTGTATTTCCTGTTTTAAATACAACCACTAAGCAACAGTGCAATTTGTTGAGAGGAAGTACAGAAATAACATCTGTGTATCTTACAGAGTCTTGTTCCTATTTAATGTTCTGATGTTTGTTCGGTGCTTGCCAGTTGTCTGTTTTGGGTGATGTCTTTGCAATGATACTGATAAGCATCTATTCCCACTCATGCCTAATTATCATAAGAACCATGCTGGATCAGACCAAGGGTCCATCTAGTCCAGGATTCATTTCACACGGTGACAACCAGCTGCCTGTGGGAAACACATAATTAGGACACGTGTGTAACAGCACCCTGCCGCCCATGTTCCCCATGTTCCCCTATGCATGCTACATAGGCATACTGCCTCATATTATTATTATTATTATTATTATTATTATTATTATTATTATTATTGTTAATTTATATCCCATCTATATACAGAATACTGTAGGTGGATTATGGAGGTAACATATGGCCATCAGGACTTTAGTAGGCCAATCCCCTTTAAAGCCATCCAAATTGGTTGTCATCATTACATCATTACATCTTGTGGCAGCAAATTCCATAGTTTAATTATGCGCAGCGTGAAGAAGTACTTCCTTTTGTCTGTCCTGAATCTCTCACTATTCACATTCATTGGATGATCCCAGGTTCTAGTATTATGCGAGAGGGAGAAAAATGTCTCCCTATTCACTTTCTCCACACCATGCATAATTTTATACACCTCTATAATGTCTCCCCTTACTCGCAACATCAGAGGCCTGTTCCCTGTACTCTTTTCTACTGAGGTGCAGTGGGCTCTCTCCGCAGTAGCCCTGCAGGTATGGAATGCCCTCCCCAGAGTGGTCTGCCTGGCATTACTCTAATGTCTTGTTGATGCCAGAAAAGTCTCTTTATAGTTTCTCATGGATTTCAAACTGCTGTATATTCTTGCTGCTCAATTTGTATCTTAAAAAGTTTTTTTTTAACTCCGTGAAACTTTTTAGAACTTTTAATGGTTGCTGCTTGTTTAGACAGCCAGTTTTAAAATGATGTTTTGTGCTGTTTTTGATGTTAATCTTATAGATATCATTTTTGTTTCTTTTATCTGTCTTTATGTAAGTCGCTCTGAGAACAATTTGTTATAGAGTGACTATTATATTGAATGTGTAAATAAATAAGGAATTCTATGAGTCCTACTGCCATTGACGGCCTCCTTCTAAAATCTAAACAGCAATCTTTCTTAATCTCAACCCTTCTAGTGGCAAATTAGAGTTCTTGGAGTCCAGCTAACTAAGTAGCGAATGTGTGCATTTGTTCACCCAAGATTTATAGGCTGTACTGTTCAATGACAGCAAAATTCAAGTGCTTCTTTTTCCATTTCCAAATACAAAAGCCAGTCAAAAATACAACTTTAGGGGGCTTTTGCTGCTTTAAATACTTGGCAATTTCCCCACAAACCCAATTGACAGAGGAGGGGGTAGAAATAAGTATGGCAATAGATAATGGGGTCTGCCTTGTCTCTAAGGGAGTGTTGCCTTCTCACCACATCAGTGTAATGTCTTTAATCAGATGTCCTGGATTTTATGCCCAGTGAACTAGTTGGACAAAGGGAATTGTGTACTTCCTACAATGGGAAATACTGGGCACTCGCTCTAGGGTTTCTGAAGCCAAAACACAAAACATTTTCTTACTTACTTCAAAGGCAGGCCAAAGACAAGACTAGCTTCTGTCTGCACCTAAAATGTGCATACATTGTAACGCCTTGATCCAGAGCCTGCCTTTGTTGAGTGTCACACACTTATTTTTGAGAGGACAAAATTAAAATTTGCAGTGTCATACTTCCATGTAAGGGATTTCTGTGAAATAGCTGCCTGGGGATGAGGGAAACCTTAAACACTACGGTATTAGAAGAAATGGCTTTCTCAGCAAAGTGAAGAACTCCATTGGGTCAAAGAATACTCAGTTTTTGCAAGGCGTTTTGGCAAAACAACAATAAATAATAATGGAGAAGTGTGTAGTGATGAAAGGCTTGTGTGGAACACAATTGAAAGCCATCAACCTGCAGGAGAGGGAGGCCTGCTGCCAGAGGAGGAGGAGGAGAGGAGTGTGCCTGCCTGCCTGCCTGCCTGCCTGCCTCCTGGCCTCGCTGCTGCCACCACCACCACCAGCCTCTAGAGGATTTCAGCCTGGCAGACTGCCACTCCTTGCAGGACCAGGCTCCCAGGTACTGAGCCAGCTGCTGTGGACAATTACATCAGTCCCCCTCCCTTCCTGGGAGGGATATTTAAGCTGCTGGCTGAGGGGGCCTGGGAAAGCCATCAACCTGCAGGAGAGGGAGGCTTGCCGCCAGAGGAGGAGGAGGAGGAGAGGAGGAGGAGTGTGCCTGCCTGCCGGCTTTCTGTTTTTGTCTTTGGTTGTTTTTTTTTTTTTTTTTTTTTTTTTTTTCCTCTTTCCCCAGGCTTGAGCTATGTGCCTGGGAGGGAGGATACAGGGCCAGGTGAGGGGATCTGAGGGGAGCACAATCAGGGTAGTGACGGGTAGAGGGAGATATGGCGTTGTGAGGAGGACTTGCCAGGTTAGGGAAACAAGGCCCAGACAGTTAATGGCTGTGCCTTGTTCCGGTCCCCCTCACACCCACAGGCTTGTTGGTTGCCTTATCAGCCAGCCCTCAGGCCTCCGGGTGCTGCTTTTAAATGCCAGATCAGTGCATAATAAGATCTCCCTCATCCACGATTTAATTGTGGATGAGGCAGCCGATCTGGTATGTATAACCGAGACCTGGGTGGGAGAGCAGGGAGGAGTTAGTCTCTCCCAGTTATGCCCACCGGGGTACTTGGTTCAGCATCAGGGTAGACTTGAGGGCCGGGGAGGGGGGGTTGCTGTGGTCTATAGGAATTCCATCCCCCTCTGCAGGCTCCCTGTCCATGCGACTACTGGTCTGGAGTGTTTGCACCTTGTGTTGGGCCAACGGGACAGATTAGGGATTCTGTTGGTGTACCGCCCACCCCGCTGCTCAACAGACTCCCTAGCTGAGCTGACAGAGGTGGTCTCTGGTGTACTGTTGAGGTCCCCCAGACTCTTGGTTCTGGGGGATGTCAACATTCATGCCGAGGGCACTTTATCTGGGGCAGCTCAGGATTTCATGGTTTCCATGACAACCATGGGACTGTCCCAACATACCATCGGCCCAACACATGTAGCAGGGCATACTCTAGACCTGGTTTTTTCAACTGGACATGGAGATGGGGATCTGAAAGTGGGGAACTTTACATCAACCCCTCTGTCATGGTCAGATCACCACCTGCTGAGGTTTAGACTTACAGCGGCTTTTCCCCTCTGCAAGGGTGGGGGACCCATTAAGATGGTCCGCCCCCGGAGGCTAATGGATCCAGATGGTTTCCAGAGGGCTCTGGGGAGTTTTCCGGCTGATAGGGCTGGCTCTCCTGTCGAAACCCTGGTTGATCTGTGGAATGCAGAAATGACCCGGGCAGTTGACACGATTGCTCCTGAGCGCCCTCTCCTGTGTAGAGCTCGAACGGCTCCGTGGTATACCCCAGAGCTGAGAGTGATGAAACAAAACAGGAGACGGCTTGAGGGCAGATGGAGACGAACTCCTGATGGATGCAATCAAACACTGGTAAGTGCTTATGGTAAGCTGTATTCAGGGGCAGTGAGGGCAGCAAAAAAACAATACTTTGCTGCCACTATTCAATCATCAACCTGCCACCCAGCGGAGCTTTTCAGAGTTGTCCGGGGGCTTTTACATGCTGGCCCCAAGGACATGGTAGAACCATCTGAGGCCCGCTGTAATACATTTGCTGGGCACTTCCAGAATAAAATCTCTGGCATCCGTCAGGACTTAGACTCCAGTGTTATAGCAGATGAATCTAGTGAGGTATCCAGAGCACAGGCTTGTCCTGTTTTCTTGGATGAGTTTCAGTTGGTGCAGCTCGAGGATGTTGACAAGGTGCTTGGACAGGTTCGTGCAACCACTTCCATATTGGATCCTTGCCCCTCTTGGCTAATAAAAGCTAGCAGGGATGGAACAACTGGCTGGGCCAGGGAAGTGATTAATGCCTCTTTGCAAGAGGGAGTGGTCCCAGGCCTCCTGAAAGAGGCGGCAGTGAGACCACTCCTAAAGAAATCTTCCCTGGACCCTGAAAATCTGAATAACTACAGGCCAGTAGCAAATGTTCCATTCCTGGGCAAGGTCCTGGAGCGGGTGGTTGCGAGCCAGCTCCAGGCACTCTTGGATGAGACTGATTATCTGGATCCATTTCAGTCGGGTTTCAGGCCTGGTTTTGGTACGGAAACAGCCTTGGTCGCCCTGTATGATGACCTATGTCGGGAGAAAGACAGGGGGAGTGTGACTCTGTTGATTCTCCTTGATCTCTCAGCGGCTTTCGATACCATCGACCATGGTATCCTTCTGGCACGACTGGCTGAGTTGGGAGTGGGAGGCACTGCATTGCAGTGGTTCCGCTCCTACTTGGTGGGTCGGCTCCAGAAGGTGGTGCTTGGGGAACATTGCTCGGCCCCGTGGATTCTCCAGTATGGGGTTCCGCAGGGGTCAGTTTTGTCCCCCATGCTGTTCAATATCTACATGAAACCGTTGAGTGCAGTCATCCGGAGTTTTGGAGTGCGTTGTCATCAGTATGCTGATGACACGCAGCTCTATTTCTCCTTTTCATCTTCATCAGGCGAGGCTGTGGATGTGCTGAACCAGTGCCTGGCTGCGACAATGGACTGGATGAGGGCTAATAAACTGAAACTCAATCCAGACAAGACTGAGACGCTGTTGGTGGGTGGTTCCGCTGACCGGATGGAGGGTGTTCAACCTGTTCTGGATGGGGTTGCACTCCCCTTGAAGGAGCGGGTTCGTAGCTTGGGGGTTCTCCTAGAACCATCTCTGTCACTTGAGGCGCAGGTGGCCTCAGTGGCACGGAGTGCCTTCTACCAACTTCGGTTGGTGGCCCAGCTACGTCCCTATCTGGACAGGGATAACCTGGCTTCAGTTGTCCATGCTCTGGTAACCTCCAAGTTAGATTACTGCAATGCACTCTACGTGGGGCTGCCTTTGAAGGTGGTTCGGAAGCTGCAGCTTGTGCAAAATGCAGCGGCCAGATTGATAACTGGAACCAGTAGGTTCGAACATATAAGACCTACTCTGGCCCGCTTGCATTGGCTGCCTGTATGTTTCCGAGCCCGGTTCAAGGTGCTGGTTTTAACCTATAAAGCCTTACACGGCTTGGGACCACAATACCTGATGGAACGCCTTTCCCGACATGAACCTACCCGAACACTACGTTCAACATCTAAGGCCCTCCTCCGAGTGCCTCCTCCGAGGGAAGCTCGGAGGTCGGCAACAAGAGAGAGGGCCTTCTCTGTGGTGGCTCCCCAATTGTGGAACGATCTCCCTGTCGAGGCCCGCCTGGCGCCAACATTGTTATCTTTTCGGCGCCAGGTCAAGACTTTCCTCTTCTCTCAGGCATTTGGCAATATCTGAGGAGCCTGGGTCTGTTTTGTTTTGTTTTTGTAGGTTTTTTTTTTTTGTTTTTTTTTTGTTTTTTTTTTTTTTTTGTTTTTTTGAAGTGTTGAAGTGGTTTTTAAATGTACAGATTGTGTGTATGTTGTATGTTTTTGCTGTTTTAATTTTTGTATATTGTTTTTAATTGTTTTTAATCCTATGTAAACCGCCCAGAGAGCTTCGGCTATGGGGCGGTATACAAATGTAATAAATAAATAAATAAATAAATAAATTGTCCAGAGGTGTGTAACTCAGTGGCATCGCATGGGGTTTGCATACTAAAAGTTCCAGGTTCAGTTCCTGATTCCTCTAGTTGCTGAGCTATCATTATGCAAGACCTTAGAGAGCCATAGACAATGCTTGACTAGATAGGCCAAAGATTTGATGCTGTATAGGAGAGTTTAACGTGACAATATCAAATCTTCAAACTGTTCTTTTCTCTGTTGTTTCAGGTAGTCAAATGGGCCACTCTTTTGGAAGCTTCTGTGTTTGTTCTTTTATTTCTATAGCAGCCATCCTCCAGCAATCATCTCCCAATTTATTTTCAAAAATAGCCTCATTTGTCTAGTACAGTAGTCAGAGACGTGTACTGAAAAGGTGGTGGTTGTATTTCCACTGGAAATAAAGATTTAAAAATTAAAGATGAAGCCACTTGAAAGCCTTCTTCTCTTAGTTAGGTTAGGTCTTAGTTTGGTTAGGTCTGAAGGTTGAGTTTGCAGAAGCACTGCTTCTGGGGTGAATAGGACAGCGCTGTAGCAAGAGATCTTAAAAGCACAAAGAAAATCTTTGTTGTTGGCTGATATTAGGCAACATGCTTTGATTGAAGGACTCCAGTTTATTTTGGCGAACATGGAGATCATAAGGAAGAAACAGCATTCAAATGCAAGCACTTGGTAATAGTAATGATATCATGTAATGTGGTACTTTGCTTCTCTAGTACTTTCCAAAACAGGCATCAGTCCGTTTGGTCTTGCAGCCCCCTTGCAGCAGCAATCTAATTAGAATGTATTTCTGGAAGAAGATAATGGCTCAGTTCAGACAACACATCTCTCAACTGTGTTTTTAGAACTCCACAGTGGAGTTACGACACCACTGTTGAGAAATGTGTTATCTGGAAGGAAAACGTCACCCCACGGTGGTGCACGCTGCGCAGATGAGAGTTCCTGTACAACCGTTGTGTTGCGTGTTGTGTGGAGGGCTCCATGGAGTTTCCCACTGCACTGAGTGGAGTTTCCTCACTGGTTACAGAGTTCCCTGGCAAGAGTGGCAAAAGGAGGGAATGCTACTCTAGGAGAGCTGCTTGCATTGTTGTTGTTGCAGCAGTGGCTCATGGGATAGCATTGGGAGGACTGGGGGAGGAGAGAGGGTGGAGGAACTGTCAGTCGAATGCCGCATTAACTTTTACTCAACTCCATGGTAGCCTACAGTCACACAATGGTGGAGTTGGAACATGTTGTGTGGTGAGTACCCCCTACAAACTCCACCGTTGAGTGGAGTTTTCATACTGCATAGAGAAATGTGTTGTGTGAACTCAGCCAATGTATCCAGTCTGTACATTGTTTCTCTGACCTTTGTCTCCTGAAGAGAAGCCTTGGTTCATGAAGCGCTAAATAAACTTAAGAAATGGACACTTCTTCCACTAGAAGATATAGAAACCAGAGTGACTGGAGCAACCCAGGAAATGTAGGGAGTTGTTGTTGTTTCTATACCTGAACCTTCCACATTCTTAATGTTTGAATATAAGAATATTTGCAAACGAGGGAGAAATGGAAAAATGCAATCAGAGCTGCAGAGAGAATGCAAGCAGATTCAGAGTGTTTCTATCATGGGTTGCTGGGATTGGCTAGAGAGCTGCCACTCTTTGTGATTTCACCAGTGCTGCCTCCAGCCTCCCTTACAAGCAACTGCCCTTTCAGCAATGCCCAAACGGCACTTTGGAGGGACCATCACTTGTTCGTCAGGGTTTTTCAATTGGGGAGGGGGGCTTCGGTAGTACTCATAGAGGCAGTTTTAAAAAAAATATTATTATCCCATTCTTTCGCAAGAGCACAGATTCGCCTGTCCAATATGTTTATTTCCTTGTATAATTGAGCTGCCAAAGGGAGCTCTGAAGTGAGAGAGGTAGGTGTACCAAAAGTGGGGGGATGACAATAGCTCCCTTTTCTGGATTTGCTGGGGACTCAGGGAAGTGTTGAATGGGAGTAGGACACTGACAATGTCAGTTCATCGCTTAATAGCTAGAAGACCTCATTGCCAAGTGGGAGGTATTGTCTTCCCTCCTTTTCGGTGCACCTACTGCTCTCATATTTCCCCCCCCCCCATTTTTGGTGCTTCTTAATTGTGCAGATGGGTTCCTTCTCTCCCTTAATATTATCCCCCCACCCCCCTGGACCTTGGCAACTGTGCACAAAGTAGCCTATCTGCAGTATCACCATGTCAGTTTCTGTCTATATTACCACTCCAGCCCTCCCTTTGACAGCTGTAACATACAAGGAAATTGACTACACATATTGAACAGGTGAAATTGCACACTTGGGAATAATAATACTTTCAATGATGTGATCCCATTTGTATGATCTCGAAACACTGAAAAAAAGTTGCAAACGAAAAGGGGTAGCAATCAGAGCGGGGAGGGAGCTGGGCCAAAGAGATACAATGGATTCTGTCACAAAGTTGCTTGGCATACATGCTGGAGCTTGGTGGAGGACTGAGGAGGAAGGAGGGGGAGAACAAGCACGGCAAGCCCAATCATTTGTCTGGCGTACCATGGTGTTCTGCCAACAACCAATCCACTGTGGCTTATTCGCAAGGTGGCTTAGGTTGAGTTCAGATGATCTCAGAGTGGGGAAAAGAAGCCACAGTGGCTTCTTTTCCCCATTCTGCATGTGCCACTTGTGCAATCACCATTTCCCTAATTACTTACAACGTGGCACAGGTTATTGTGTCAAACAAACCCGATGAGGTGTGTGGCAGGAGTGGCTTCTTAACCACACCACAAATAAATAAACTAACTCCCAGAATTCCTGCCTGTTGGCCATGCTAGCTGGGGCTGATGGGAGTTGGTCCAAAACATCTGGAGGCAAGAGGTTGGGGAAGGCTGTTTTAGCATGTTCTTTCTAGAGGGAGAAGGTAGTGTCTTTCTGGTCCTTTGCTTGAGAGCATGAGGAAACCATTGTCTAGTGATTGATTTGCCCAGTACCTTTACAGTAAAATGCAGCTCCCTTTCTTGAACAGTAGTTCTGTTGCTTTTAGTCAATCTCTCCTCTCTCTCTCCTTTCATAAAAAGGGAGTTTCTCTTGCTTAGAGAAGTATATCCTCGGGCGGCTTGATTTTATTGTTTTTAAAACTACTGTAATTAGCATTAATAGTACTGCTGCCATAATATATACAACCCATCTCCGCAGGAATTTTAATGTGAGTTTTCCTGCCTAGCATTGATGCTTTATGGCTCTTTTCTACAGCTCTGTGCCCTGTGGCCATGTATAAAAACGGGAAGGACCATTTTTAATAGCTCTTCAGCTAGAGAAATGTACTTGCTTATCTTGTTAGAATTTTTACTATGGAGCCCATTTTCAAACAGCTGTCCTACATGCAGGCATTCCGGGTGGGAACATTGGGAAAAGAGCAGAACCAGAGGGCATTTTTCAGTACTGGGGGAGCCCGGGTTATTCTGCAACATAGTGTATCTTAAAAACAACTGCAGCTCCCTGAAAAACAAACCCAGCTCCCTG
Organism: Anniella stebbinsi; assembly: GCA_029215795.1. NCBI lineage: Eukaryota > Metazoa > Chordata > Lepidosauria > Squamata > Anniellidae > Anniella > Anniella stebbinsi. The sequence continues at coordinate 83,568,425 of JARDYH010000005.1, read as the reverse complement.
AAAATTTGCCTGGACTGTGATCTGTCCAAGTGTGCTGTCCTCAATGACCTGCCGGGAGAGACCCGCCAACTCACCAGTCTTCAAGCATTTAAAAGAGCTATAAAGACTGATCTCTTCCGGCAGGCCTACCCAGATGAATTTTAAAATGTTTTATTGGTGTTTTATTGGTATTTTAATAATGTATTGGTTTTATGTGCTTTTAATCAGTTTGTGTATTTTATGCTTGAAGTTGTTCCCCGCCTCAATCTGGAGGGAGCGGAGGGTAATAAATAATTTTTTTATTATTATTATTATTATTATTATTATTATTATTATTATTATTATTATTCTGCCCCACTCGTGGGTGGGAGCCCACAGGAAGTACAGGGCTGACAATCAGGTTAAAGTGTCGTAAATGGTTTGCCTATCAAGAGGAGTCTAATAAGTGGCAATTGAAGCTTTGAGCTGGTAGAAGGACTGCAGCTTGCAGATTAAAGGACGTGTGTGTGTGTGTGTGTGTGTGTGTAAAACAATTGGCCTCGGATCCACATCCTTCTCCATGCACTCCAAAGAACTGGACCAAGGGGTAAAGGTATAACTGCATTGTATTGCTTTCAGTGGGGTGCACATTTGAGTGCATCCTCACTTGGAATATGGCTACCCCAAAATATATTCATGGGCCTACACTTGTTTCTACTCTGATTCTGACATGTCAAATTTTGTAGTGTTCAGACTAGTTGGCCTTGGTCTCATTTCATTTAATTTCTGTTTGTTCTGCCGCTAACCTGTGTGCGGAGTGAATGGATTTGTTTTCACCCAGCATTCTGCTCATTCACAGTAAGCCAGGATTTCTGGCTTGTTATTGTTATGTGCAAATGTGGCTTTTTTCCAAGCATTTCTTTTTTTTTGGGGGGGGGGAATGGTTGCTTATTAGATGCTTATTTTTAATGCATCTTTTAGTGGAAATGCTGAGAGAGGGTGAGTTTGAGAAAAGAAAATTTAGCTGATCAGTCAACTTCACAATTGGAAAGTTATTTCAGTTAAAGTGCATGTTAATTTCCAATTTGAGACTGTGCATAAGTTCTTGTGTCTTTTCTCTGTTCTGTGGCCCCAGCACTAGTGAAGTAGCTGCCATAAATCATGTTGGAGAGCCCCACTGTTGTCGGGCAGGATGCGTAAGAACACAGGCCTGTAGCAATTACTTTAAAATGTGTGGAAACTTATTGAAAATGCAGAAGTACTTTTTTCTAGTTTACTGTAAACTGCACCAGAACGGAGGATATAGCACTTAAAAATCAGAGGTGCCTTTCATCATTCTGTTGGGAAATGTGCTCTCTGTTCTGCAGAGCATCCCTTTTTAAAACACACCCAGCACCTAAATATTGTGTGAAGGAGCCCTGTTGTGAGCCTCAACTTACTGTGACCTCTGCACCTTTCTCAAAGCAGCCTTTAAAGTCTTTTTGTTCTCCTTCATGTTACAATACAAGGAGTGTATGGCTGAATTCGGACGACATATTAGGCAACGGAGTGGGAAATAGCGTACTGACCGTGTGTGAGGCAGGTAGTGCTCCCCAAACAACACGCTGCAGCTGGCACTGCTTGGCACTGGCAAACACACCGGTTGCTAAGAACGGCCGGCGGCCATTTTGGTTGCAGCGTCTCCTCCCTCTCCCTCCCTCAGTTCCCCCAGCCGTATCCCAGCATGCACCGTGAGTTCTGCCGGCTGTATAGAGCGGCCGGGAGTTTTTGGCTGCTCTGGCCGGCAGAACTCTATCCCCAAACAGAATAGTCCACGGAGAGAGGGTAGGCTCAATTCGGACGACACTTTAAACAATGGGGCTTCGGGCTAAACAATGTGCAAACCCGTTGTTTCCCTCCGTTGTTTAAATTACCTGATAAGCGTACTGTCAGTTGTGTGTGCGTGGTGTGTTACTCCCCACATGACACAATAAGCAACACAAATGACGATTGTTCCCCCCTCCTCCGTTGCCTAATATGTCATCCGAATTGAACCTATGTGTGTGCAAGAGAGAGATTGAAAGACAGATTTAAGCCATTGGGCTAGTTCAGATGTCATGCTAAGCCACCCTGAAAATAAGCCACAGTTGGTTGGTTGTTCACAGAACAACCCAAGATGCACCTGACAGACAATCGGGCTTGCTTGTTCTCCTCTTCTTCTCCCTCAGTTCTCCAGCCAGTTCTGGCACCTATCCCGGGAGACTGTGGGGCAGAACCTATATCTTTTCATCTCTTCCTGGCCCCCTCCCTGCGCCAATTGCTATGTTATTTTGTTCCCCAGTTGTTGTTTTCGGTGCCTCAGAAATGTACAATTGGGATCACATTTTGTTGTTGGTGTTGTTTCACAAGTGTGCAAGTGTGCTCTTAGGGCTCTCTGATATGTGTAGTCTTCCCTGGTCTATTTCCTTGTGTGTTTCAGCTGTCAAAGGGAGCTGCAAAGTGGAGTAGGTAACATCATAGGCGTGCGCAGCACATTTCATTGGGGTGTGCATCCAAGGAATTTTTTTTTTTTTAAGGTGAACATTTATTGAATACTCAGTCATGAAGGGCATTATATTTATTCATTTATTTATTAAACACTGCAGACACTGATGCCCCACTCTGCATTCAGCTTACCTGACTGCAGGAGGGCCGTTGGGGGGGGGAGGATGAAGAGAAGCTCATCACGCCCCAGCATTGGTGGGGCTTTGTGGTGGGGCTTTGTGGTAACACTGGCTGAAGGAGAGACTTATGAGGTGATATTAGCCTCTGGGGGCCCTCCTCCTGGCCTCTTTGAAGTGCAGAGAGGCTCCCAGCAGAGTGATTCCTTTTTGCTCCTGTTGCCAAGAGCAAAGGTGCTCTCTCAGAGGCAGCGTTTCTTTGGCGCAGTGGCGGAGCAGCCAGAGGGCAGCTGGAGGACCGTTCCTGCCTGCATCTGGAGCCCCCTCTGGATCCCTACTCAGTGGCCCCTTTAATTCGGCACTTATTGCTTGAGACATTAGGGTGTGCCTAGGAACACCTGGCACACCCCTTCCACACACCTATGGGTAACATACAAGGAAAGTGACAAGATGATGTTGCCTATCAAATATTTGTGTAGGGTTGCCAAGGACTGGGGGAGAAACAATACTAAGGGAAAGAAGGGACCTGGAATTTTGAATTGTACTACTGGCTCCCTCCTTTCTCTTACTGTTCTCCCCATGGCTATGATGTGCAAATCGGCTAACTTAGTCAAAGTAGAATTTAGCTAAGGGCAAACCTTAGTGCTGTCTGTTGAACTTTGATAAGTTGTTCAGGCTCCATAATGGTAATATAACAGCATTATAGACACCTCCCTGTCAGGCCTCTAAAGAACAGCCCTGCAGCAAGGTTTCTACTAGGCAAAGGAAATATAGCGTGTGGGGGGGGGATCTGGATGGTGTGCTGCACTTAACTGCGCACTCTGCATAAATCCAACACATTGAGCAATGCCTGCTTGAATTGCAATGCCTGATCTGAACCTATATGCCACATTTGCAGTGTTAATTGTGAAATAGAGAGCCTTTTCTTTTGGGAGGTTTGTATTGTGTGAGACCTTCTTCCCACAAGTCCCCCTGTCCCCCTATATTTTCTAAGAGCCAGGTAGAGGCTTGATTCCAGAAGAATCTGCTTCCCTTGGTCCTCTAGCAATCCCTATGGCTAAGACCTTCACGGCCCCCAACGGCAGCATCCCTCCTGCTTCAAATAGCAGCTTTAAGGGGGTGGAGGGATTTCTGTTGTGCTCCCCCTCGGCATGTGTGTGTGTATGTTGAAGCTACTATTTACAGTTTTAAAAAGATTAAATATATCTCCCAAGTGAGATGCTTAACATCATGTCTAGTTTGGCCTGCCGTGGGCCAAACGTTTATGAAGATGGCACGTGCAAAGGTGTCCCTGGTGGCTACTCTCCAGCTGTGGGTTGCCCTTCCATTGCAGACTTGGCAGAGCCTGACCCTTTTCTGGAAGTGCTGAAAGATGTAATGATGCAATAACTTGCTTCAGCTGGCTTTTAATGGTCAAGATTGAACCACCGGTCTTTTCTGGATATGTTTTATATCCTGTTTTAATATTTCCATATACCTATAGCCTTGGGAAATTTTCTGTTTTGTCTTGTACCCATCAGTGCCAGGAACCATTACGAAAGCTTGGCATTCCAAAGGGCATTTTCTGGCAGTCCCTAGACTTTATTTATTAGTGGATGAAGTAAACTTGGCTTTCTGCTTGCATTGTTGATCCAAATAATATTTGTGACTGTTTTAGGTTTCAGTTGGTACATAATTTAGTATCTTGAATGCTTCAGTAAAATGAAATGTTTATTCTGTCTTATGCAAATAATATTGATTAATGTTTCTGTGTGGAAATTCCCTGCACAGTTCCAGTTATCATTTTCTTGGATACTTTTATAATAGTCTTTCAGTCACTAAGCAAATATGTGTTTCTTCCTGGGATTGTCCAGTTTTCGTGCAAGCCAGATGAATAATGAAAGAGATGAATGTGGAATCTCAGTGTGCAGTCTGAGACCTGAAATGACACTGTTCTGGCTTTCACCTGGTTTGTTTCTTGGTTTCCTTTTTTTCTTTCCTTGTGCTTGTGCAATAGTCTTAGTGTAAAAGTCACTTTTACGAGGGCCAGTTATTCGAAGATGAGTAGTTACACTTTGAATATGTGTGTACTGAATTATTGGGGGGGATTCCAAATTAACCCTCCTCATACAGCATTTTCATGGCTTAAATCTTTCCTTTAAGCTCATATATGCTCCACAGGGCAAAACATCCAGGCATCTGTCTGTTTTCATGGGGCCATGAAATGTTTCCCGTAAACTTTCCCCTCACCTTTTTCTCAAACTGTTTTAATTCCCTGCCTGGTAACTGCCTTGGTGACTTCAAACTGGCTACCCTCTTCCTGAAAACAGTGGGCTTAGTTGGTTGGAGATCATGTTCTGAGTGTGATGTCATGTTGCTGTGTAACTAATAACATTTGCTGTGTGATGATGTAATAAAACCAATTTAGAAAGGACAATGTCGGCTGCCCTAACTCTGAATGAGCGAACTCTTCCAGTTCCTTTTTGTAGCCTCTCTCAAGTTGTTGTGAGGCGAGAGGCACTTTTAAGTGGCTGCTGAAAGTGTTTGTAAAAAGTGCCCTCCTTCCCTCATAGGGGTGGTTCTGTACTATGGTGATTGCTTCTGAGTGTGTATCCTTTCCACAAGCAAACTGTGTAATTTCATTTTCACTCTTCAAAAAAAGGAAAGAAAGGACATTAAGAGGATCTGAAGCATTGTTAAATCAAACATAAGTACTAGGCAGTATGGAAATTGGGGAGACCTAGAATTTTCATTTGACACATCCAGAATTTTTTTTTATGGAATATGGGTGGAGTGGGGGGGGGGACACACATTCTTTCTTTAATGCTTGCTGTCCTGTGAAAGCTAATCATGTAGTAGTTAATGTGTTAGATACAATAGTGTAGTAGATTGCCATCTAGTGGCAAAGGAAGGGAATTCTGGTGCTGTTCATGGTCAATATTGCTAGAAGAACCACATAAGGCCAAATTTTAAGATCCAAACTCTTCTGAGATTTCCCCTGTAGATTGGTCTGTTATTACAATGATTGTTAATTACCATATTAATATAAGCACCAGACTTACTGATTCTGTTGGACATCTTGGCTCATTCTGCACTCACACTAGAACTAGGAAGTTTAAAGTCTTCTGAACTTTATGCAAATTATCTCTTCGTTATTATATTATATTATGGCTACAATCCTAAACATGTTTACTGAATAGGATTTCACTCCCAGTGCTTATCCCTCCAGAATACCAATCAGCATCTCAGAATCTTTTCTGTGGTGTTCATTTGGTTTGCTTTTTTACCTGTTTTGGGAAAATAATGTTTCTTCTTTTTAATAGAGGCTGTTAAACCATAAGTTCTACTGAGCCTCTATTGCCTGTCCATGGTCTTGTTGAGCTCCACTTTGTGAGTACGACAGATCACAAGCTTTTACGCTAGTCCCTTTCTCTAGTGGAATGTGGCTCTTGGATCCTTACCAAAACCTGGTAGGGCTGAATGATGCTGCAGTAAATCCATTTTGACTAGGAATCCACAACATATAATAATAGTCAGGCCATTGCTAAGCTTATGGTTTGTGTACATAAGGGTAAAGTGTAGCAGAACGCTCTGCAAACAAACCTAGCGGCATGAGGTCAGCATACAGGTTAGAGGAAAGGAAATAACTCCTTATGTAATTAACATTTGCTTCCTTATTATTAATAGAATTACAGAAAGCTGGCATAGCTTCTGAGTGTCTAGGCTATACTTTGAATCCTCGCGAGCCCTTCCATTTTAGAAGGGGTTTAGTTCTTTCTTCTACATGCACAATATGAAAGTTGGTTTTGCTTGCAAATGAAACCCTTTTGGAAGCTAGGGGGATTATCTGACTTGGTTTATTAAGTGGATTATGTTGTTCCACTCAAATTAGGTTTGTGGGATAACCAGTGTTGGGAACAGAAGATCCAGTGTTTGGGTTTTGGGGAATGATTTTAAATTTTGAAGGGATTTCCCCTCCCTCTTCCTCCCTGATCTCTATCTCTTATTATCCCAGTCCACACTTTTCACTTTCAAGTGTCATAATGCTTTGCTGTTTCCTCTAGAACGGGAAGTGACAGTGCTAGTTGCATATCCTATTTCATAAACATTTGTAAGACTTGCCTTCCCTTTGAGTTGAGTGATTTCAAGGCTGGTCAATACATTTTGTGCCCGTAAAGTGGCTTAATTTCACATAGGATGGTCACAGGTTTAAGTATTCTACTTTTAAGAACTTCTGTGACCCTCAAAGGTGCTAGGTTAGTAGGGCCAGCAGGAGGAAGCTCTTCCGTGACAATCTCATAGCAGCTTACATTGAGCTCTATCACACCAGCTGTTTGACACATTCTCACCCTGCCTGGTATCTGGTTTTGCAGTGCTGGACTCACATGACGTTGTCCCTGTCCTGTACCCATTTTGCCTCTTTTACTGTGTTTGGTGCGGGGAAAGTCTGGATTATTTTCCCCAAGCGGATTCAATATGCCCTTAAGCCTCCATCTAGTTCTGTCCCCTCGCTTTTTCCTTTGTTGGGTGTGTGTGCTTTGAATGGAATCTTGCTGATGAAAGGGGAAAGGGGAGAGTGGGGTGGTTATCCTCCTCCAGCACTCCTCCATGTCGAATGTTCGAATGAATGGACTTTTTACTGCTCCAACCCCACCCTCCTTGCCTGCAGCTCCCTCATTTTTAAAGATAAAGAGATGAAACCTGGGAACTTGAGAGCTCTTAAGTAGAGCTTTAGGTATTCCAAGTTTGAATCAGTTGGGGCCATGCCTTGATTTTTAAGAATTATTTTAAATGCAAATTAACCAAAATGCTTACATCTTTGTAATTTTTATAGCTAAAGAGATGAAACTTGGCATGGTGATAGGGCATCTGGAGAGCTTTAGCCATGCCAAGTTTGAATCAGATCAGTTCATCCCTTGATTTTTTAAGGGATTTTTAAAATTTCACTGAAAGTCCACCAGTGTGATATGCCACCTGTTTGCCTTTGGGGAGGAGCCTTCACAAATGCAAACAGGCGAAATATTGCACTGATGGACTTTCAGTGAAATGCTTTAAGGGGGAAAATTTAGAAAATCCTAAAAAATCAAGGGATGGACCGATCGGATTCAAACTTGGCACAGCTAAAGCTCTCTTGAAGATCTATCACCGTGCCAAATTTCATCTCTTTAGCTATATAAATTATGCAGATATAAGCATTTCGGTTAATTCCTATAGGAGCTCCAATGAGCAAGAGGGGAAGGCTGCCACGAGGATCACAATGTCCATCAGTGACAAGAACCAATGACCTGGAAGGGGAAGAAGAAGTGATGGGGTCGGGCGAGGTGGGCAGACACAATAGCAGCGGGAGAAGTGAAAAGAGAGTTCACCGGTATAGCTACAATCGTGAAAGGGAGGAGCGCTTGCAGCGCTTATGAAACGGAGGTAAAAAACATGGAGGCAAACCAGGGGGAAAAATAGGTGTGATGGAGCCCATTGGCTCGCTGTGGCACCAAAGCTGATCTGCCCAACAATGATTACAATGGAAAATGCAGAACATACAGAAGAGAGCCAGAGGAATTACAGGACCACCAGGAGACTGCTGGTCAGCAATCATCAGGGTTCGCTGTACTGATGGGCCCTTGCTAATATTTTACAGAAGTGAAAATGGGTATGTGTTGACCATATGTTGTTCAATCAGGAAAAGCAGTTCAAGCTTCCCTTCTCTGGCCTTCCTTTCAGAGAAACCAAAATAGCCATCCCTGAGCACTGACTGCAATTGTCTCTAATCTTCCACATTTAGCATGTTTTTCTCTGCACTTAACAAGCAGTTAATGTTAGATGGAAACCCTGACAACAGAATATAATGATATGCTTGTGTCCTAAATCAGCTTTCCCATGTTGTTGTTGTTGTTGTTGTTGTTGTTGGCAGCTTAAATTTGGCTTCAAAGCTGTTGTCTAAATTTTGTGCAGTCTACTGAGAGCTTCTTGGTGCATCGTCCTAAGAAAATTAATTTGTCAGTGTTCTTTTATATTCTGCCAATATTAATTTATTTGCCTGTCTCAAATAATATACATTGAACTAATGATACGGATGCTACTTTTGCCAATCAGCAGAGCCAGGCATCATGATACAACAGTGTAGTGTAGCATATATATACTAAGAAAGCAGGGTAGGTGTGGATAACAGCAAATATATGTGTGGAGGATGGCGTTATCTGCCCTTTTCCATAGGTGCCTGGTGTTTGTGATCAGCCTGCCATCGAAGCCTTCGTTCCAAGAAGGCTTTCTGAGAACTGTGTGACATTTTTGATACCGATATCAAAACAGCATTCTTGTCTTTATGGAACTGGGGTCATGTAGAACGTGTGAACTATTTGACTTCCGTTGTTGAAAACAACACTGTAACAGTAACAGCAACTTGGTCTGCCCTGTTTAATGCAATGGTGCCTGCTTTATGTTACTTTCCTCCCTGTCTCTCCCTCCATTTCCATTTCTTGTGGAGGCAACTTCGGTTTTGTATCCTTCCGCACGAAAGAACAGATTGCAAGTCAAAACTGTTTTTATTTTATTTTTATGGTAACAGACTGTTACAGCTCTTATGCTCTATGGAAATGAAAAAGTTCGTAATTGTGACCCATGCATTTTCAGAGGGATGTATGTGTTAGTCCATGGCAGCAAAATCACCAAAGGCCAATATGTCATTTATAATGCTTTGACTTGAATATTTCCCTAAGGTTCTCATGTAGAACAGCAGCCACTTCAATCTGATTCAAAGACTGAGTTTTAAGATATTAATTATTCCGTTTTAGGACATTATTCATTTAGACTTACATGTTTGTATTCATCTGGTTTTAAAGGAAACCTGCATTTTACTCATTTTTAAAATGAGACACTTGATATAATTGAGAAATAAGAAAATCAAAATTATTTTTTTAGATTAAAAATGCTTTAAAATGAAATTGATGTTTATTCGCCCAGACTTAATTTAAATGTCTTTGTTTTCTTGATTGTTCTTACTTGATGGGAGGTGCTGTGGCTGAGTGGTGGAACCCCTGCTTTGCTTGAAGAAGGTCCCAGGTTCAGTCCTGGGCATCTCCAGGTAGCACAGGAAAAACATCTGCCTGAAATCTTAGAGAGCCAGACTGCCAGTCAGTGGCTCAGTTCTGACAACACGTTTCTCAACTGTGGTTTTAGAACTTCATGGTGGAGTTTTTCACCACTGTTGAGAAATGTGTTGTCTGGCGGGAAAACTCCATGCAGTGGTGAAGGTTTTTTTTTTTTTAAAAAAAAAACACTCCACGCAGAATATCCACACTGTGCAGAGGAGAGTTCCTGCACAACCATTGTGTTGTGTGTTGTGTGGCAGGCTCCGTGGAGTTTTCTATTACATTGAGTTGATTTTTCCCACTGGGTACAGAGTTCTCTGGCAAGAGCGACGAAAGGAGGGAATACCACTCTAGGAGAGCTGCCGGGGTTTTTTTTTTTTTTTTGCAGCAATTGCTGATGGGATACCATCGGGAAGACTGGGGGAGGAGAGAGGGTGGAGGAACTGTCAGTCAAACATCGTGATGGATTTACTCAACTCCACGGTAGCCCACAGTCACACAATAGTGGAGTTACAACATGTTGTGTGGGGAGAACCTCCTAAAAACTCTACCATTGAGTGGAGTTTTTGCACTGCATTGACTAACGTGTTGTCTGAACTGTGCCAGTGTCAAGGAAACTGGGCTAGATGAACTCATGGTCTGACTTGGCACGAGGCAGTTTCCTCCCTCCAATGTTTGGTTTGGTTTGCATCAGGTGGGGCCTATTGTTGAGAATGTGTGTCTGTACTATGCAGAAGATAGCTTTTCCTATTGCTAGCAGCCAAATTATTGGAGGTCATTGGCGTACTGTGTTTCTTAATATGGAGCAAGGTAGTTTTAGTGTGTGTGTGTGTGTGTGTGTGTGTGTGAGAGAGAGAGAGAGAGAGAGAGAGACTACTGAATCATATGCAGCTAGAGTAAACATGTTTATTGTCTTTGCAGAACATTTTCAAATCCTGTTTCAATATTTATATTTGAGCAGGAGTATTTTGGATTAAAGCAAGATCTTACTCCTAGTGTGTTATAGATTTCAGTCAGCAACATATGTTAAAGTATTGCTTTATAAATGATACATATTGTTTATTAAAAGCCTAAAATGTCTTGGTGCTTAACAGAATTAACAAGGCCCTGCTTGCAGACCGACAATTTAATTAACAGTAACTAATAAGAATCTAATAATGAATTAATTGAATGGAAGTATATACCACTGAGTTTAGAGGCACTTACTCCCAGGTAAATAATATGCGTAGAATGCAACAAAGCCTAATCTTAGGTTTTCTAGATTGTACTTTTTGGTAACAGAAATACATACACCTATGAACAACTTGTGTATTATTGTCTTGTCAGTCATATTTCAGGAATACAATGGATTGTATAGGAATTATTAGATTCGAAGGTATACAATCGCCACATTTGGCCACAACAATGAACCAGAATGGCTGAGAATTTCCCCTGATTCCTGCTTTCCCGCAGGAAAACTATCCAGAAACTAATGAGGAAGCAAAAGCTTCCTGTTACATCTGAATCCAGACCCTGGGTTGTTGCTCCACTAATAAACCAGGAATGGGAAATCAATTTCAAACCCTGGCTTTAGACTCTGATCTGGAGTCCATGTTCAGAAGCTTTTGCTTCCACATTAGTTTCTGGTTAGTTTTGCCTCTCCTGCTAGCAGGAGGTGTCCAGTGGAGCGATCAGGTTGCATGCATGAGCATGGTGGAAGGATAAACCAGAATTAATTGTTACATCCAAGCACAGTTTGTATTTGAAAACACAGCCCACTAAACTAGCAGGCACAAAGTAACAGGTTTTATAAGTAAGCAGATAAAGTTTTTTTGAAATGAACTTCTAGCAGTTGTGATTTAAAATCACCAGAATTTTGTAGATGTGCCAATAATGGAGCAAATCTTTTAGTTTTTCTTTCTAAGGCATAGTTCTCCCTTCCTAGATCTATGAAGATTGCTCTACGTAGTTTATTGATGCACCAACATTGTTCCCTTCCACATGGCCTTTGGAGTTTTCTTTAGGTGGAGAGATGTTCTGTGCACTTTCAAGCTGAGTATCACTGAGATGAAGGAGATTACTTTAAAGCTAGCAGGAAATTTAATTCTTTTAGATTGTGGCTCATTGTTTCATTGAACAATCCCCCTCCTGGTTTTTTTTTTTTTGGCAGATCTGTCTTCAGCAAAGCGGAAGTTTGCAGATTCCTTGAATGATTTCAAATTTCGATGTATAGGCGATGCAGAAACAGATGATGAAATATGTATAGGTAAGTGGGTAGGCTTCAGTAGCCTGTGGGAAAACTTGATATATTAGCTAATTTGGTTGCATCAGTAGGATGAATTCACAAGTGCAATACAGAAAATGCCACCTCCAGTGGACCAGCTAATGTGTGACTGTATATGATTAGTCAGCTTTTTCAGAGGGCCAACAGAAGGGTTTAGTTGCCAAAAGAGATGGATTAGGACTGAACTTGTTTTTAGTTAGGCTTTTTAGGGCTATGGGTTCCACTTCTGGAAGTGCAGGCTGTAGCGTTATGCCAGATGTGTTGGCAATTGAATGCTCATCAACCAAAACGAAGAAAACTTCAACAAAGAATCGAGTAATGTTTACCTGTGACCTGAACCAGAATTAGCTGCTGGCCACTAGGTCAGTATGGTTCCAGAAAGAACTAGATAGGAGAGCTAGTGACCTTGGCTGCTTCCAAACAAGGCACTTATTGACCTGGTTCAGATAACATGACAGCCCACTGTGTTTTAAATAACCCTCGGGGTTCCACATTGCGTGCCCTCCACAACTATAAATATGCAGAATATGGTCTGTTTTAGGGTTATGCGAGGATTGTTTAACTGTCAAATAGCCCCTGCCGACTGGGGCTTAGCACTAGACCCCTATAAGGCTACTTTAAAGAAAATATAGCATTATAGGAATATAGTGCTGTACCGTTCTAATTTTAATTTTAAAATATGAAAATAAACCTTTCCAGTCACCACCATTAAACTACCTTGCTAAAATGGCAGTGACTGGAAAGGTTCCCCCTACATTAAAAAACATAAATATCTGTAGTATAACTTTACAACACTTTTATTTCAGACCGTTTTGCTATTATTTAATTAAAAAGAACATAGCTGGAAAATCTTTTTAGTACTACTTAAAAGAACAATTATAAAATTAAACACAGGTGATAATGACAAGTGACAACAACGGCAACCACTGAAAAGGCCACAGTGAATGTGTGCTGAGCTGTGATAGGTTCAGTTGCCCAATAAACCAAAACCACACCACTAAAATATGATGGAAGAGTAGCAACGAGGGTACTAGTGTGGACAGAATATAGTGGGATGTACAAAGATAAACAGCACAATATCCTCATAGTGTGGAAAGTCAGTTGCAATTCCAATTGTAGCTTTTCATGGAAGAGCAATAATTTATCAGTGCCAGGAGCTGTCCATTCTGGAAGCACCTCTTGTATTCATTTATTTGAACTTTTAACCGGATTTATTCCTGAGTGTTTTGGAACTGGTAATATTAAAACAATCACATGTAATTAAAACTGATGGTTATAACAGAGTAGTTTGCATGAGTGCAATGTAATTTCTGTTAGCAGCTGTGCCCTATTGGATACTGCCCCATGTATTTTAAAAACAAAAGAAAACAAGAATTGTCAAAACACACAATAGCAAATTTGGTTGCTCTCTTTGGAGAAAAGTGAAAGTTCTTCTACTCTTAGTAAAAATGAAGCTTTCTGTGTAGCTAACCTTGTGATTCTCTTCCTCCTTCTCCTGCCCCCCATCATCACCAGCAAAATCCCTGCAAGAGTTTGCTGCTGTTCTTCGAAATCTAGAAGATGAGCGCATGCGCATGGTATGGACTCCTTATGTATGATACTTCAGAAAAGGGGGATGATGAAACATTGGAGGGTACAACAGTGTAAGGAGGGGAGGGGAATTACCATGGGGGCGGGAGGAAACAGAGACCTAGTCTACGTGGAAAAAGCAGGTATGTAAAATTTTGTTTTGAGCAGATTCCTTCACAGTTGAAGAGCTGTATGCCAGTTGGGTTTAGAAGGTGAGGGCTTGCCTCTTGCTTACACTGTATGATATAGTTATATGATAGTTATATAGATATCCATATATATCTGTATATCTAGATGTCTGTATGATCTAGAGACTTGGATATATGCTGCCCATGGGAAAAAGGTCGTGGATGATTTCTGTGTTGTTCTTTCCTGCTTTGGCCAGTAGCCATGGTATAGCTCAACAGCCAGAATTGTCAGCTTTTGTGCCTAAAAGAATAGCAATATTCATCCCTAGGGAGTAAGTCTTGGCAGCACCACAGGGACAGCAAACCATGATGAACTGCCTGCCACTGAATCCAGTTGGTCTCTCACTCGGAGAACAAAGACCTCACTATGCGGTCCGGCTTGTTTATACATTTTTGCTCTCAGTTGGACTAAAGTTTCTCTGATAGCTTTGAATATAGATGTTGAAGTAGAGTTGGGTCAAATGGGATGATTGTCTTCACATTTTCCATCTCCATGGATACTTCCAATAATTTGGCAATAGACAGATGCCTCTGCCACCTATACCCACCCACACCCACCCCACCCTCCAATATAGGATGGTTTCTACACACACACACACACACACCCTTCTAGAGCTAGAACCCATATTCTGTTGCTACTGTCCCAAAATAGCTGTGGATGAATTCAACAGAGATGGGTGTGTGGAGACTCACAATTGTAAAATACAAACACAATACAATGTAATATTTGTTTATTTATTACATTTATATTGTATGGCAGCTAACACAGTCCTCCCCCTCTCCATTTTATCCTCACAATAACCCTGTGAGGTAGGTGAGAAAAAGTGCCTGGCTCAAAGTCACCCAGTGAGCTTCATGGCTGAGTGGGGACTAGAACCCGGATTTCCTGATTCCAAATCCAACCCTCTAATCACTACATGATACTGTCTGTTCTACTCTACTGTAATAGAAATCACAGTAAAGTAGAAGAGCTAAAAAACAAGGCTGGCTAAAAGTAAATTTACTACAGCAGGGTTGAAGAACTTTACTCATTCTGAAAGCTTGGCAAAAAGGAAAAGTCTTAATAGACTGCTGAAAAACTATTTAGAGAATGGGCCAACTGGGTCTCCCAAGGAGGAGTGTTGTACAAGCTGAGTTCTGTAACCAAAAAGGCCCCATCTTGTGTCCTGGCCAACCAAATTTCTGATAACAACAGGACATGGAATAAAGCCTCAGGTAACAAGCAGGTGATGGAAGGAGGCAGTCTAATGGATAACTTGGTCCCAAAGTTTATAGACAAAGCCCCTTCACAAAAGCTTTCAACTGACTACCTCTTGCTTGCCTGTGATGCCTGATACCTCAAATGTAGAATAATCTGAAAGCAGTCTAGGATGAGAGAATCAGTGTGAGAATTGCCAAGGGGTCATGTCAAAAAATAACAAGATTTACAAAATTATTATTTTGTAAACATCCCATTTTGGAAACTTAGAATAGTGTGTGCATATTATTTCAGAATCTAAGACATCCCTTAACTGTCCTGTGACTGCTTTCACTACATCATTTTTGTCTGGTGGTTCAAAATTCGTAGGCATGTTTTTAACTGCAAAAAGTAGGAAAGGGCTGCCTCACAATACAACAATACATTTAATAGCTATATTGAATAGTAGCAATTTGCTATTTGCTGTTTTAATGCCATGACTTTCCCTTCTGTTTTGCAAGGCGAGCTAAGTGAACAAGGCATATGTTGTTGAATTGTTGTAGCTTGAAGTATTTACACATCAGCCTTGGTTATTTTTGTATAATTGAGCGTAAGGATCCTTAATAATATGGCCTGAAAAAGTCTGAGTCATACAGATTTTGTAGGAAGGAAAAATCAGCCACATTCAGACAGAATTATAGTAATTGAGAATGGGAATGACGAAGCTTAGTACTGGAATGGAGGAAACTGAATATTTTTTCTTTCCTTCGTTAGATTGAGAATGCTAGTGAAGTCCTAATCACTCCCTTGGAGAAGTTCCGCAAAGAGCAAATTGGTGCTGCTAAGGTAGGTGGATATATAAACTTTGTAAATTTCAGCTTGAAAATGCTACTGTAATTATGAAAACTTATTTTACTAGAGCTGAGCTGAAAGAAGAATGGATTTGCATTATCATTTGTTTCCCTGAAAATTGTCCCCTTGGTAATTTAAGGGGGTTCAAAGGAGCATGAAAATCTCCATGGGGGAGCGAATTCATTCCTATTCCAAGGGAAGGGCTGAAACCCAGCATTATTGCTTTGGTACCAAATGGATTCCCAGATTTCCACACAGCTATTGAAACTAAGGGTAGCGTTGGCTTCATTTGCCTTCAACACTGTTGTCATGTGGCCATATCTGCTTAGCTGCTTAGCACCATAATAGCATCACATTCTTTGATTCCTGATTACCTAGTATAACTTCAGAAGAAGAACCGCTCTCTCCTTTTGATGCCATCGGATCAGCAACAGAGTTGCAGATAGTTGCAAACAGCAGTGAGAAAGTTATGGTTCTATTTTTCAGGGGATTTTCAAATCCTCAAAGCCCTTCTTTCACCTCAAAAATCTGAGGTGCACATCTAGTTTTTACTCTGAGGCATTGTACCTTTTGTCCTCTGTCTTGTCTTGCTTTGTTGCTATAACAACTTGTTGCAGCTGGTAAGATATATGGGTTCCTGCCAGTTTCTTTTATAAGGAGAAATACTGAAGAAAAAAGACAGGCTCCATGTAAACTCTTCATTGCAGAGCTTCTGGCTATTATAGCAACACCTAGGAGTGACACCAAAGCTGGAATCAAATAACACAAGGCAGTGGAATTAATCTAGCGTTAATAGCAAAAATGATCGGCCCAAATCTTCTTTGAAAACAGGCAGTATGTCGACAGGTAATAAGCTGCTAAAGAGAAGAACTGGGTGCAGCTCCCGAGAGTGATTTTGTAGAGCAATTGGCTTGCACAATTTACAAGGACAAAAAATCAACAGAACTGGCTTGCTAAGCTTTATAATAAGCTTAGTAAACCTTATATTATAAAGTGGGATAAGTTGGATGTTGAGAGACAGTTCTATTATGTGGACAGCCTCCTCACCTCTTATTGGACCAGTTTCCTAGGTACAGGAAAAATGTTCACATTCTCCCATTCATATTCTAGTTAGTCTTATTCCTGTTACACATTGTTTGCTCCGCATTCTTTTTGAACACATGATCTATTCAGCATCTACCTGACCTTTGTATATGTGGTGACATAACTTTTTGGTGCTGAACACAAAAACGTTTTGGTGCTGAACACAACAACTTTTTTGTGCGGATGGTGCCTTGAGGTACCATTGATAGTAGCAATAGACTTGGCCCTGCTGCAAGGATGGCTCGACAGCCCTTTGGAATTTGATAGTGGTGGAGGGAGTGCTGAAGATTGGCTGCAGAGCATCTGTCCTTGATGGTTTGTCCGTGGCATGTTTTGGCAGGAAGCCAAGAAAAAGTATGACAAGGAGACGGAGAAATACTGCGGTGTGTTAGAAAAGCACTTAAACCTGTCTTCCAAGAAGAAGGAATCCCAGCTTCAAGAGGTGAGATCGGCTTCTTGTTTTCTTCTTGTCACATTGCCCTGCTACGGATTCTGTATTGTAGGGCTCCGGCTACAATTCTAAAGGTGTGTATTGGGAAGTAAATTCTTTTTGAAATAGTTGGAACTTCATTCTAAGAGCCAAACTGCACAGGTTGGGCACCTGCCGAGAGCCCACACCCCAGCAGGGCTCCACCGACATGAGCCCCCTGGACTTGCTTGAATTCTTCACCATTGTCACCTGCTTGTCCACCTGCTTCTCTCTCTGGTCCAGACAACAGTGGAGGTGAGGAGGAGGAGGAGGAGCAGGAGTTTCCACTGCCTGCCTGCCCCCTGGCTCTTCGCCTGGCAAGCAAGCAATGACGAGAAAGGAGGAGGAGCAGTAGCAACTAGTGACATGGGTGGTGAGGGGTCCCATTGGGAGTGTTTTGCTCAAGGGCCCTCAAAGTCTTGGAGCTGGCACTGACTGAATGTTTTTTATAAACAAAGGTAGCTGCCCTCCCATCAGGGTTTTGACTGTGAGGCAGAAGAGTTTAACTCTTTCCCTCCCTGCTGTGTTCCTGACAAAGCTTCCCTCTCCCAAGCTGTGGTTGCTCCAGTTATCCATGCCCTGGTAACCTTCCATCTGGACTACTGCAAAGCCTTGCAAGTGGGGCTGCCTTTGAAAATGGTCCGGAAAACTCAAATAGAATATGACAATGAGACTGAGAGTGCTTCCTGATGAAGGGCTCCCCGTAGTGTCCCTTAGAAGACATTGTGCTTCTGTTCCAGCCCTTCTTAATGGATTAACTGTGGCAAGAAAAAAGGCAGAAGAAGCTGTGGAGAAATACGGCAGGGTTACAGAATGGCGACATCCGGAGCCTGGTACAATTCTGTGAACGAGGCAAGACGATGGCATGATAAGAGCCTTGTCTGGAAGCTCCCTTATAACTGGGCAACAGGAGCAGATCCTGCCAGGGCTGTGCCATCCTCACTTGCTCCCACTGTGTTTCTGGCCCCAGTTCATGGTGCTACCTCTGACCTTTAAAGCCTCTCTTGGCTTGGGATTGGGGTTCCTGAAGGGCCACCTCCCTGGTCTTTGAGGTCAACACAGGAAGCAGGGGAGGAGATTCTCCAAGACACGTCAGAAGTCAAATGTGAATCTTCCCAGGAGCTTATTGGTGAGAATGCAGATGGCTCAGAGACACCCGCCCCCCCACACACTGTTGATGAACTCAGCCTCTGTCTGAGGGGGAGGGGACATCAAAGTTGACAGATCCCAGAGTCTGCTGCAGGGTCAAGTGGGCGGAGTTGAGAGGAGGTAGGAGATGGTCCCTTAGGGTCGTGACTTGCAAGAAGCTTCTCCCGAACGACCCTCCCTGAGATAAAGTGCCTGCTGGACTGCAGGAAACAGCTCTGCTGGAACTGCCTACCTTTGTTAGGCAAATTAAGCTTATAGGATAGCTCCTAGCATTCACATACCCTTCAGGTGAGAAGAGATGTTTGTTTGTTGAATAAAGCTTTGTGAATTACACCGCAGACTTTATTCACATCAGTGGGAGGGCTTGGAATCACGACATCACCTCTAAAATGAAAAAAGTGAACAGCTTTGAACGAATAAGGTGAGGTGGAGTAGAGGGACTAATTCTGCTAGCTGTTGTTTCTACTGCCACTTCACCAATTTTAAATCTGGCAATTCTGAGGAGGAGCGAGGGCAGTGAGGCAGTCGGATGGAGAGTGTTGAAATTCGCTTACTGATTTGAACTAACCAGCTAATGATTTGCCTGCATTCCAGTACTGCTCTAAGAACATGAGAAGGGCCATTCTGGATTAGACCGAAGGCTGCATCTAGTCCAGCATTCTATTTTCCCAGTGGCCAACCAGATGCCTCTGGGAAACCCACAAGCAGGACATGAGGGCATCAGCTCCCTCCTTCATTGTTCTTTCTCATCCACTGCCATTCAGAGGCATGTTACCTCTGGTCCTTCCTCTAGAAATAGTACATAGACACGGTGGCTTGTATCCACTATCCTCCTTGAATTTGTTTAATCTCCTCCCCACCATTTTTTTTAAAGCAACCCAGGCATGTAATAATTGAATACCGGGGCCACCTTGTGGACATGTTTCATATTAAACTTTGCTTCTGGTACCTTTCAGAAAAGAAGGAATTTTAACACTTTTAACAAGAGGGCAGGTTTGAGCTTCCGTTTTTACAAACAAGGCAGTGTCTGGCACCTAGAATGCCTGATGGCTGTCGACAAAGACACTTATCACTCAACACTTATACTTTCATTCTTCTTTATGCAAAAAGAAGGCATCTTCATGCAAAAGAATGCTAGTTATGCACCTTGACTGCATCAATCTCTGAGTGCATGATACTTTGGTTCGGTGCTTTAAATTTTGACTGGGGTTTCTAAAGTTTATGCAGCTTCCCTATGGGAAAAGGAAGCTGCACGTTCTCAAGCTTGAAATGCCTGAAGATGACTGAACTAGCATTTCTGAAGGGGAAGCATGCCAGAACAGTGACAGATGAGCGCAGAGAGGTTTGTTGTTTGCGGTAATTTTAGAAGAGTGGGTGCTGTGCTCCATTAATAACATACAGCTGCTTCATGGGTGTGCCTGACTTAGTCAAAGACAATAGTTCATGTGTTGAAAGCTCTGAGAATTTCACTAGCTTGCTTATACTGGCCAAACATCTGGGAGAATGGAATTTATTTAGTTGCTAGCAAGGCCACTAATATGGCTTCACTGGTTTCACTGAGAGTATCCCACACCTCACAGGCTGGACCCCTGAGAACATGCTGCAGTTTGTGTAAGAACCGATGTGGTTTATTGGCTAGTGCCCTCCAGATGTTTTGGATTACGACTCTCATCAGCCCCAGGCAGCATGGCCAGTGATCAGGACTGATGGAATTTGTAGTCCAAAACATCCAGAGGTCACGAGGTTGGAAAAGACTGGGCTAGATTGTTGTTTAAACTGAAGAGATCCTGATTCAATACCACCAATAATCATGAAGTATTCCAGTGTCTTCAGTCATTGACCTAACCTCCTTCATAGGGTTGCTGTGAAAATTAAAGGGAGAGTAAGGGAAGGCAAGGATTAAAAAATATGATTTTGCAAATTTAATTTTAAAACTTTCCTATTAAAGAAGAATACCTGCTAACAGCTTGTGAGAAATGGGTATATATCTAAGTACTAAGAATTATAATGTTGATGTATGCCTTGATGTCAAGTTATGGCAGGATTTCCTGTTCCTTAATGCTGCTCAGTAGATTATAATCAACCAACTTTCCAAACAAAAATGCAACCCTATGAATTTCAGACTTCCTGTGGTCTACTCTCCTCATGGCTCTCTCACCTGCTGTTAGTCAAGAGAATAATGCTAATGTTCCACATGTTTCCCTCCAATTTAAATCTCATTCTGCTTCTTGGTCCACTCTCATTTGAGAAGAAAAAAAAGCAACCTTTCCCTTTTTTTAAAAAAAAAATATGGGGTATTTTACATTATTTAACAAGTATTTAAGAGCTGATTAATTAACCTTCATTATTTTGTGCTGGGTTATAAGTTCATTTGCTATTCCCTTTACTTTGTCAACTTTACCCAGTTGGTTTAGTTGTCCAAGCATTCGGGTAACTCTTTTTGCCATGCTCCTTATTTTGATTTGTCTTCGTTTTATTTTGCCCCCCGCCCCCACAATTTTTCTTGAACTGAGGAAGATCCAGTACACTAGCATTTGCAGATTTAGTGCAATTTGGCACAAAAATATACTGAAGTCGTGTGATACTATTCACGTATAAATTAAAGGAATTAAGAAAGGGAATAGGAAAGTACGTTGCTTCTGCTAGCCCAGTGGATTTCAAACTTTCTTTTTTCAGGAATCCAGTTATCTGATGCTGCACGTCTACCATGGAATATGTGCAATTTTCACATGTGTACTATGGAATATGTGTGCATTGTAGAAGATCTGGAAAGCATTTGTGGGTGCATACCTGGTTCTTGTAGAGTGTTTCCCAGGACTGTTGGGCTTTGCTGGTGTCCAGCTTGAACTGGAAGTGTGACCTAGAACAAGACCCCACTGTATGTTGCAGGAGTAGGTGGGAAATGTGAGAAGCTTGTTAGCCAACACCGATCATCCTTATTGAGGAACCCTTGATAAGCTTCAAAGGAATCTCAGCGTTCCCTGAACACTGTTTTATCTCAAAGCTTGCCAGCTTTGTATGTTTGTAAGTCATTAACTATTGGATGAGGAAGGTGCTTTTCCCTAAGAAATTGATAGGATATCTAACTGTTCTTTCTCTAGTGTTCTAGAATTAAATATGCTTTTGTGAAAAGCTTCTGTACGAACACACATCCTTTGTGCAATCTTGATGCCATTGCTTTCTATCTTTTTAATCTGCATGGTGACTGACAGGCAGACAGCCAGGTGGACCTGGTTCGACAGCACTTCTATGAAGTCTCCCTTGAGTATGTCTTCAAAGTACAAGAAGTTCAGGAGAGGAAGATGTTTGAGTTTGTGGAGCCAGTAAGTAAAAATTTGTTTATTACGTTTATATCCTCCCTTTTCCTCCCAGGAAACCAAGGCGGTGTACATGATACTCTCTCCATTTTATCCTTACGACAACCCTATGAGGTACATTAGAGTGAGAGTCAGTGACTGGCCAAAGTCTCCCAGTGAACTTCATGGCCAAGTGGGGATTTGAACCCAGATCTCCCAAGTCCCAGTCCAGCTCTCTAACCACTTCACCACACTGGGTTTCATAAATTTATAACTTGGAAGGGAACAGCCAGCCTGGCAGGAGAGTTACCACTGCTAAAACAGTAGCCTTACTTGTAGCTTTAAGTATTTGGATATGCCAAGGATTGAACCTGGGACCTTTTGCATCCAAAGCATGTGCTCCACCACTGAGCCACTTTTGTGGCTTCAAATTGCACTTCTCTCTCTTATTCTGTAAACTGTTTTGCAGTATAGAAGATATAGCTGAGAAGGTGCACTTGCCATTGGAACATATAAGCTTGCTTTACAGTGGATCAGACCATTGGTCCATCTATCCCAGTATTGTTGACACTGACTGGCAGCAGCTCTCCAGAGTTTCAGACAGGTGTTTTTTTCCAGCCTTACCTGGAGATGATGGAATTGAACCTGTGACCTTCTGCATGTAAAGCAGGTGCTCTGTGACTAAGCTCTGCCCCTTTCCCATTGCTTCATCACTGTTCCTTCCAAAAGATTGACAAGCAGCTGCTGCAAAGGCTCTTTAAAATTATTTGTGAGTGAGTTTCCAAGTAGGCATTAGTGACAGAGTAGGTGAATTGCAGTACCTTCTGTTTTTTCATAAATTGTGAGGCAGTGATCTAAATTTGAACAGGATTACCAGCGCAGCCTTCTGTGTTCCCACATTCGAGCGGAAAGAGGCTGGCTTCCTTGTGGTGTGGTCCCTCGTCACTGAGAAGTGTTTTTGAATATTACAAATAGGGATGATGGCTGCCCCTCCCACTATCTTTCCCGCCCTCCCAGAGTTGTAAACTGTTAACCTCTTCTGCAGTGGACACGATGGCTTCACAGCATTCCTGCTAAGTCCCATTGTTCCTAATTGGCAAGCACATGTCTTAAACTATCCAGTAACTATTGGGGCCATTAAACCATATAAAGAAAAGGGGAGGAAAAGCAGATACACGTTGAACATTACTAGAAGTGATGCTTGCAAATGGTATAGAGCGTGTGCTAAGCTCTGCCGCATGCTTGAGTGCTGTGTCTGCTTTGAACGCTTCTGTGGGATTTGATAATATTGTGTTCATCGACAGCAATTTTATGATCTCTGTGTGAAGAATAGACCAAAGTAAACAGAAAGCCATGGCCTCAGTACCAGCTGGTTATTGCTCTATAAGTGCCCTGGCAAAGTGTAATTCTATTCACGAGTTAGAGGTCGATGGGGTTGTTTGATGGAGGGGAAGGAGAGTGTACCGCTTAGCTGTTTGGTTTAACCTCTCCTCCCTGCTCTCTCTCACCCCCTACCCTGTACTGCCCACTTGATTGTTGGGAAAAAGCTGAGCACCAAAGGGAGGGGGAGATGCGTATATGAGCGAGGGAGGTATGAATGGGTCGTGGATGTGTGAAATAGAAGGGGGAAGAGAGACTGAGAAATGGGTTGGTCCTGCCATCTGTTGGCATACAGGGCCTGATCACTTTCCCTCAAAGGCATATGGCCCTTGCGGCGGGAGGGGGCATGGCCTCTACCCCTGCGTTTCAATGACCCTGTGAGTTAGGCAAATATTATCTCCTTATTGCAATCTCTCCCTCTCTCTCTCTCTCTTTGAGGTCTTAAACTTTGCTTCTCCTCTCCCACCCCTCAAAGCTGTGGTGAAATGTGAACTGAAGATATCTGGCACACAACTCTCTCCTTCTTAGGAGGTGCTACTCGGCCTCAGCTCTGTCCTTTAGTAGAAAGTCACTCCTGTATGCAGAAATGTCCTCATTTACAATCCTACTAGTATTCAGACCTTTATGTTCTGAAGCTGTTTAAGCTACTGAACAAAGAGATCTGCCCTTTATTTCTTCCAAAAAACAAAAAATAAAAATAAGGCTAGGTCATTTCTTCTTTTCATCAAAAGCAGCTTCTGTGACTGGAACGTCACTGACTTTATCTGTTCTTTTATTTCCATTCCTGCACAGTGAAGGGTGGGTGGGAACCCTTTCCTTCCTTCTTGGAGCTTTGAAGGAATGAAGTCCACAGTGCTCTACTAGGAGATAAGACTTATATTATTTTATGTCACTTCCGCGTCTGACCTGCACATGGCATTAGCTAACAGTGGGCTGCATATCCACCCTCACTTTTGTAGGAAATTCATCCCCCATGTGTGTTTGTTGACTTACAGGTGGCGGATGACATTCTAAGGCTTTTTGTGGAGGGGCCCTCGTCTTACCTATTTGAATTGGCCAAAGATTTTTCTTTTTCCCCCTCTTTCTTTTCCTTAAACAATCCTGTTGCTGCTGTTCCCAGGCCAGAATGCCAGGGTTATTTGTTTGATTTTCTTTTCTTTATCTTACAAAGAAAAACTCCGGCACCTCCTTTAAGATAAGAGCTCCCCACAAAGGCTTTAGAGCCTCCCCCGAAGACTGACTCAGTTTTCAGGGGGAATTTGTCCCCACTTCACAAAAGCACTAATGTATGTGCAGATGGTTTGTTGAACTTCTCAACGTATGCAACGTACGTGTGTGTTTTAGCAATGCAGAGCACACCCCATTCGTCCCCCACAACATCTCCAAAACCACACAGTCCAATGATCCCCAGCAAAATAGACACTCAAACGTGCGTGCTAAAAAACAAACTCCCCCCAAACACAAAGAAGATAACACAAGATGTACAGACACCCCGAAAAACACACACAAAAAGGCAAACGCCTGAACAAGCACACAAACGCACACACAGACATCCTGAAACCTCTCACAGATACACACACCCCACCACCACCAAGAGCCCAGTTGATAACCACCCTGAAGAGTCTGCAGCCTGCACCCTGTCCCAGAATGCTCCCTGGTGCCCCCACTCCCAGTTTGCCAGGCAGCAGTGGGTTCCCTTATGCACTCTTCTTTTTTTAAGGCAGTTTGAGCAGGTGGCTGAAAGGCAAAGCAGGCCTTCCAATTGCCCCGCCTCCTTTCTCACCTTTCCTTTCCTTGCTGCAAGGAAACATTGGCCAGGGGGCATTCTGGAGAAAAGAGAGGAAGAGGGTGGGGTGGCTGGAGGTACTGCTCAAGGTCATTTTTTATAACTTTAAACCGTTAGGGAGAGGCAGGGGCCTCTGTGGGCGCCAAGGGAAGTGTCTGCGGCATTAGGGGTGCCTGGGGGTGTCCTGCTGGAGACCTCACCCTGGGCTCGGATTCTTGCAGTTCAAGTTCAAAAACTTGCATGGGCCAAAACTCTTATCCTTGGCTGTCCAGCATTGTGCTTTGCGTCTGTCTGAAGAGAAGAGAGGTTGTGCAACCTCTGGAGCTTTATGAAGCTCCAGAGGTTGCACAATGCCACAAAATACCTCTAGTAAAAGAGTTTTGTTTTATTTTTAACCTGCTGTGCAACTTGAGGTTGCATTGCAGCTGGACAGCCATTTGTCAGGCACGCTTTAAGGTGGAATCCTGCATTGAGCGGGGGGTTCGATGGCCTTACAGGCCCCTTCCAACTCTACTATCCTATGATTCTATGTTTACTTGGAAGTAAGTCCCACAGTGGGGTGTGCTCTCAAATGAATATGCTTAGGGTTGCAGCCTTGTAACACAATCCTGTGGATGCCTGCTCTGAAGTAAGTTCTATTGAGTTCAGTGGGACTTACGCCCTGTAACATGTAAAGGACTGCAGTGTTTGTTTCCTTTCTCTTTGTTCAGGGTGTGAAGGGGTGTGGGAAGACCGGAGGGACAGTAGCAATAACTCTTTACTAGATTCAATAGAAGCCAATAAGCGGGGAGAGGATGCCTCCCTCCTCACTTAACCTCTTCTCCTTTTTTCTGTCTCCTCCTATGCAGCTGCTGGCATTTTTGCAAGGACTGTTCACGTTCTACCATCATGGCTACGAGCTTGCAAAGGATTTCAGTGATTTCAAGACAGAGCTGACAATCAGCATACAAAATGTAAGCGCCGAGTGGAAACATTTATCAGAAACAAAGCACCTCTATAATGGTGTTGGTAATAGCTCTTTTCACAAAGCATGTTTTGTAGCGCATCTGCTAATGATAATTTGTATAAGGGCAAGCAACTCCCCCACCCCCTGTACATGGGAGTAAATATGGTGATCTAGCATGCAGCCTCAATAGCAATTTGTTTCCTTCTGTTTTATGAATGTTGAGAGCCAAATGTCCTTTCACTTCCATGCTTATGTGCACTATAACTTCAGCAGGTATCAGCAAGTATTTAAAACCATGTATGGCTTCATTCATGAGTGTCGTTGGCAGAAGGTGATGTTGGCAACTTTCAGTTCCTGTGCCTCATGTTGGTGGTATGGTTCATATTACAGAGCCAGTGTGGTGTAGTGGTTAGAGTGTTGGACTGGGACTCAAAAGATTTGAGTTCTAGTTCCCACTCGAGCATGAAGCTCACTGGGTGATTTTGGGCCATTCACTGACTCTTCACCTAATGTTAGGTTTTTCACGCCTAACAGATGTATGTATTACAAAAAGCATAGCTTCATAGGTGTGCGTAGCTCATTTTATTAGGGTGTGCACCTTAAAGGCCCTGATTGGAGTGGAGGAGGGGAAAGCACACTTTCTCGCCCCTCCACTGCTCCAATTGGGGCCTAAGGCCCCGGTTGGAGCAGTGTGGGGTGAGAAAGCATGCATTCCAGGGTCTCCAGAAAGTGCGTAGTTCCCCCAGGGATAATAATGGCGGCTTTCTGGAGGCTTTCCTGTCCTTTTAAAAGCCCCAATTCAAGCCGGGGTTGGGGGGAGGAAAGCAGAGGTGCCCTGGGAAATTAGGGTGTGCCTGGACACACCCAACACATCCTGTACGCATGCCTATGCATAGCTTATAATAGAGACTGAGAAATGTGCTTAGAGGCAGAATGTTTTCATACAACAAATAACTTGTGCCCTATTTCTCTAACACTTTTTAAAATTAAAATACATCATATGCTGTTTTCAATGAGGCTCCATAGAGAATTGATCAATGTACTCAAAATGAGACTGGAAATGTTCTTTTTCAGGTTCCTTTTACATTTTAATTACTAATTGCTTGATAGAAGCCTTCCTATTGCTGTTTTGATACAACAGAACATTTAGGATCAGCAATGTATTAAAACTAGCTCTTTTTCTTGTTTGAAGAAAGAGTCATAACAACACACACACACACACACACATACACACACACCATGTGGAGACTACTGTAAATTGCTTCTTGTAGTTTCACATGCCAAATTATTTGTGTAAGATATCTTTTCAGTTTAGATTGGAAGATTTTCTTCATGTCTGGGTAAAGCTCCAAAAAAGGCTTTGTATGGCCTGGGGGAACAAGGCGGAGTACATTTTTTATATACAGCGTCGAGTAGGTGGTGTATACTGGTGTATATCTGGAGCACACACATACTGTGAACTGGAACTACATGTGTATACTGGTACATGAGCAATCTTTATTGAGGAAGATAAAAAAGAGGATCCTGTTCAGGCATTCCTATGTGACAATGTATGGATGTACATGGCAGGATCTACACTACTGCTTTAAAATGTTTTATAACAGTATTGACAACTGTTGAGGCCCAGGACACCTCCATATACAGTTTTCAAACCGTTTTCAAAGTGTTATATCCTTCTTGGTGTAGATCTGCCCCTATACAGCTCGAGCATGCATGAGCTTTGTAGGAGTTTGTCATTAATTGTTTCAAACCAGAGGTGGGCAAATTGTGGTTGCTGCTTGGGGCAGCAGAGTTTTGGTGTCATGAAAAGACAAGAAATAATAATAATAATAATAATAATTATTATTATTATTATTATTATTATTATTATTATTTTACTGCCAGGGAAGAGAGATGCTTGTGGGATTTCCTTCCTCAGGTGCCCAGATAACTTGGCTAGCCTTGGGTATATGACCCTTGAAAGGAAGGGGCTGTTCAGACAACATGGTCACCCAAACTCAGTGATTGAGTTTTACGTTTGCAAGATGGCTTGTTAACCATTTGCTTCATCACCTCGCTGCAAAATGTTTTGGGTCAGCCCTGCTTCTTACACAGTCGTAGCCTCTTTGTAAGGTCTTGTGCATTGAAGAGGCTACCTGAGACCCCTTTCTATTTTAAATGCAGACAAGAAATCGTTTTGAAGGCACAAGATCAGAGGTTGAGTCCTTGATGAGGAAGATGAAGGAGAATCCCCATGAGCACAAGAACATCAGCCCTTACACTATGGAGGGCTACCTGTACGTCCAGGAAAAGCGTAAGTGCTTTTATTTTGAGATCATGTATTTGCTTCAAAAGAGAGTCTTGAACTGATTAATCAGCTGCTAGCAGTAGTTTAGTCAGGAAAAGGGGAATTATTTAAGTGACGTGGACAGAGCCTTTGAAAAGTATGGCTTTATAACATGGCAACTATTTGTTGTTGATAATATATTCATTCTGTGTGTGTGTGTGTGTCTGTGTCGTGTGTGTATGAGAGGGACCTGGTTTGCATTATTAAACAAGCCACAGTTTTGCAGAAGCTTCCGCTCTGCAGAACAAGCCAGGATTGCCCTATTCCTGGGTTGTTCTCCATGCTATCCACATGGAGCTTTGAGTTATTTTTGGGTTAAAATTCTGGGTTGTTTCTCTCAACGACCAAGAATTATCACGTTTGTTCTCTCCCATGCACTCTAAAGTCAACCCGATCAACAAATTGTAGATTTTTACTCGTGTGAACTGATCTTAACACATTTTTATTGAAATTTATCAAATAATTATAACCATAATACACAAACAACCACAACAAGAGGTGCTAATATGTACATTGCAGATTGTTATATATTTATCTAATCTACAGAAGTAGCAATGCAGCTAAGTATTAATTGTCCTATATGATTCTAATAAATATGAAGACTGCTTTGATTGCATGAGGGAACCTTTCTTAGAGGAACAATGAGTAGCAGGCAGATGAAATGGCAGAATGGGAGGAATGGTCTTCATTTCATTTCATTTATATTTATTGATGTGAGAGTAATGGAAACCTTGTTATCAAAAACACATCTTGCTTTATCATTTCTTTAATTAGTCTACTGCAGTATGTTAACTTTACAGCTAGTGCTGCCTACCAAACCTTTGAGAAACCAACTTTGAGTTGAGTAGTCTGCCTCTCACTTCCAATTTCTTGCAACATCCCAGCGTGAATAAAATAAGATCCGTGTGTAGGGTTCCTTTTTGGGAGCCTAGAATATATCTATAGAAGTCCTGATAAAGTTTCTAAGAGGCTGATCTGATGTGTTACTTTTGAAATAATGTCAGAATCCAACCGTTAAAATGTTGCTATGTGGGATCAGGTCCACTACGTTGCATCCAGGATGCGTTCCCCTGTGTCTGCCTCCCAGACCACTTCCAGTAATTGGAGGTTCTGTTCAGATTCAGCATCAAAAGATTATAAATTACAGAAGCTGCCTCCTTAGTTCTGTAAGACTGCTGTACACACAAGCTTTCAAATAAAGTTAATTATCTCAGCGCCTCTCCCAAATCCAGCAACTTGGATGCGAACTATGTATTTGAAACCCCTACAGCTAGTTGGTTTGCGGCGTTTGCATTAAGGCGTGAATTCAATTATAACTGGATTATTATTATATATACACATAATTATGTATTTTTATATATGAACTGAAATCATTTCAATTATTTTTAGGTCATTTTGGGACATCCTGGGTGAAGCATTACTGCACATATCAGAGTGAATCCAAACGAATAACAATGGTGCCATTTGACCAGAAGTCTGGTGGAAAGGGAGTAAGTGAAAATGCAAGACGTCTGTACATTTTGACAGTTCTGTGATTATGATTTTTATACTCGCTTTGTACTTGCTAAGGGGTTGTTTAGTCAGGCCAAAGTTAGATAGCACCATCCTTTTAACAGCTAGCAGAACAATCCTAAATGGGGTTAGGGAGAGTGAAGCAGCAGATTATGTGTTATTTCCAAAGTCATAGAATCATAGAATAGTAGAGTTGGAAGGGGGACTATAAGGCCATCGAGTCCAACCCCCTGCTCAAGGCAGGAATCCACCTTAAAGCATACCTGACAGATGGCTGTCCAGCTGTCTCTTGAATGCCTCTAGTGTGGGAGAGCTCATGACCTCCCTAGGAAATTGGTTCCATTGTCATACTGCTCTAACAGTCAGGAAGTTTTTCCTGATGTCTAGCCGGAATCTGACTTCCTGTAACTTGAGCCCAATATTCGGTGTCCCGCTCTCTGGGTTGATCGGGAAGAGATCCTGGCCCTCCTCCGTGTGACAACCTTTCAAGTATTTGAAGAGTGTTATCATATCTCCCCTCAGTTTTCTCTTCTCCAGGCTAAACATGCCCAGTTCTTTCAGTCTCTCCTCATAGGGCTTTGTTTCCAGACCCCTGATCATTCTTGTTGCCCTCCTCTGAGCACACTCCAGCTTGTCTGCATCCTTCTTGAAGTGTGGTGCCCAGAACTGGGCGCAATACTCAAGATGGGGCCTAACCAGTGCCAAATAGAGGGGAACCAGTACCTCGAGCGATTCGGAAGCTATACTTCTATTAATGCAGCCCAAAATAGCATTTGCTTTTTTTGCAGCCACATCACACTGTTGGCTTATATTCAGCTTGCGATCTACAACAATTGTAGATCTACAAAGTTTTGCTGGCTCATGCTGGCCAGTGTGGAATGTGTATTTGGTTGGGGGTGGGGAGAGGCTCCCTCCTCCTTACCATGCTGGTCTTGTGTGTGTGTGTGTGTGTGTGTGTGTGTGTGTGTGTGTGTGTATAATCCTCCCTACTCCCATTGGTTCTAAGGTGGGAGGAATTGGTAATGCCGACTCCAGGCTGGAATAGATGGAGATCCCACTCCTGGGGCCTCCCTGGTGAATGAAGGAGTCTTGGATTCAGCCAATCCTAGGTTGCCTCTGCCCCACCCTCAGACTGCTAGAATCACACCTGCAGAGCTCTCTGTGGGTGTAGTAGGGGCCTCAGCAGCAGACAGTGTGCTCCCCCTGCTGCTGGAGCTCCGCTCTGCTGGCGTAAGTGCCTCTCTGTGCCATCCAGCAAATCTCTGGGTTGAGATTACACTGCAAGTCCTTAGGATGTTGAAATACCTCACAAGTAATAGATAATCTGCACAGTTAGGACATACCCCAATTCCCAATTCTTATTTTTATTATTATAATTATTTTAAAACTGAGCCTTTCTGAGCCAATGAAGGATTGAATTGGTGACTCTGCTGTGGATAAATACAAGTTACTCTCAAGAGATTAATCAGGTTTGCGCTCTAGGAACTACTATCCAAAATATATTTAAATTGATTGATTGTCAGGTTTTCTTGCTCAATTAATTGCATTTCCATAAAAACCAAATGTTTCATTCTTTAAAATAATTATATATATTGAGTGAGCACCCGGTATCATATCCATCTCTATAAAGTATGTTTCATATTTGTATCATTGACTGTTCTTTTTCCCAACAGCTGGGATTCAAGGATATGCTGTCTCTGTAGTGGAGGTTCTCTTGTGAGCTATCACGGCCAATAAATATCACACAAAATGTCCCACTGCTACAGCATCCTGTAGGGCGAGGCATTCCTTTATGAAACAATTTGAATAGTTCATGCAAGCAATTACATGTGGGATGATTCGTCTTACCGTTGGCAAGCATTTCTGCTAAAGAGGAAACATTTAGCCTAACCCTGTATACTGACTGGGTTTGCATGATCATAGAGGCAAAATAAATCACACTGGCTTATCGTGACATCTGAACCCTGCGAGAGTAGGTGGCTGGGGTGGTTTACAAAAGTCTCTTCAGCCTGTTAGCAAAATTTTACCCTAGCCAGATGAAAGACACTGCTGGTTGGTACAGTACACTTTGGAAGTGAAGGCTAGAAGAGAAAAGTGTGTGTGTGTGTGTGTGTGTGTGTATCTGTCTGCTTACCTACCTATTTATCTATGGGACATTTTCCAAGCAATTCTTGTAGGGCCAAACTAGACTTGTCATTAAGTGTGTCTTTGTATTTCACGTAAGGTCTTTAAAATTATAGTAGAGATAGAGGACTGGTAATTACTAGGATCTCAATAGGCATGGAGAGAGAATAATCCCCACTGGCTGGGTTCACACAACGCAACAAATAACACACACCCAGTTGGGGAGTTGCGTATTCATAATAGTGGCTGGCGTGCATCGTTGGCATTGTCAATATGGAGGAGATCCAAGCCTCCTCCCATGTATCTAGAAACGATTGCTTCAAAATTAAATTTCTTTAAAGCAGGGACTTTGTCAAGGATTGCCTTCTTTTCTGCTTACTGTACCTAATCTCTAGAGAAAAAATAGGAACATTCTTTACAAGAGGTAATTTTAACGTAACTTAACCAAGCAAAACCTTTGTTAGGATACTTTCCTTTTGTTAACTGTAATTTGTGACAGGCGCCATAGTTGTCTTTTAATGTTTGCTGCTTGGCCCATTTGTATAGGCTTACTCTAGCCGCGTTGGCCTGCATGCAAGCATGCATAGAAACGTATACATGCCTTTATATATGTGTGTGTGTGTGTGTGTGTGTGTGTGTGTGTGTGTGTGTGTGCATGCTCACACACACAATGTTAAAAGAGCAGCTTCAAGGCTTCAGACCTGGATTGTCTTGATTTTGTTCCCTCTGGGCTTTAACACACGTGGACAGACCTAGAAGAGAGAGCTTGTCCCAAGAAAAGATTAATATTGAAAACATTGACACTGAAAGAAGGCAGGTTCATGTGAAAGCTTTAGAGCGCAATCTTATGGGCTTGCCACTTTATGAATGGCGGTCGGTTTCAGAGATTGGAGCCCTCAATCTCTCCTAAGCCTTGCCAACTTAGGTAAGACAAGAGTAACGGCGGAGGTGTTTTTGCTTCCCATTCCTCCTTTAAAAGTATTTTTAGTTAAATGGGCCTCTGAGCCCATCTGTCTTGGTTACCTTCTTGAGGCCAGGGCAGTGAATGGAGAAAAATCTGTCCATTCCTCCTCCCTCCTCTACCTGCTTGTCAGAATTCCCTCTTTCCACCCTCTGTCTCTTCTGTGGTTGCTCTTGTGACCTTGGAAAGAGGAGCTGCCATGGGGATTTCTGTGGCAGCTGCGGGTGGGGGAGATTCGCAATCTGATCTCCTGAGTGTTCATAGCTCGAACTATGGGCATGGAGGAAGAGATCCAGAACATCCTATGATAGTCCAGACACTGTCTAAGGGCCATAGGATTGTTCTGCCGGAAGCCTTTAAAATAAAGATTTCAACAAGGTAACACCTTCCTTGCAATTGCTTGCAAGATTCTTTGCAATTACTTTCATGCAATGCAGGGAGATGTCTCTAGGCAACTGCTGCTTAGGAGTCTCATTCGTTAAGGGGCTGAGATGAATCATTGACTGGGTTCAGATGACACAATAACAAACGGTGGGTTAAATAGTCAATGGTTGGACTTTTTCACACCACGGTTAGTTATTCAGCTGAAATAACTGACGCAAATAAACATTGGCTCAGTTCGGATGACACATTAGGCAACGGAGGAGGGGGGGAACAATCGTCAGTTGTGTTGCTTATTGTGTTGTCTGGAGGGCAGCACACAACGCACACACAACTGACAATACGTTAATCAGGCACTTTAAACAACAGAGCGAAACAACGGGCTTGCACGTTGTTTAGCCCGAAGCCCCGTTGTTTAAAGTGTCGTCCGAATTCAGCCCCCCTTCTCTCCGTGGACTATTCCATTTCAGAATAGAATTCTGCTGCCTAGAGCAGCCAAAAAACCCCAGCCGCTCTATGCAGCCTGCAGAACTCACGGTGCATGCTGGGATACGGCTGGGGGACACATGGAGGAGAAGCTGCAACCAAAATGGCCGCCGCAAGTTCCTTGTAGCCAGGGCGTTTGCCGGTTCCGAGCAGCGTCGGCTGCAGTGTGTCGTCTGTGGAGCTCCTCCTGCCTAACGCACGGTCAGTACGTTATTTATCCTTCCGTTGCTTCATATGTCATCCGAACTGAGCCAGTGTTGATTATTTGAACAACCGTTGGTTATCATGTCATGTGTCAGGCACCAGACTATTTCCTCTCACACAGTTAGTTATTTAAGGCAACTACAGAGTCCCTGGCAACAGCAACCAAAGTGGTGCTGGCACTCCAGTCAAGCTGGCAGAACTCACAATGACTCATGAGATACCAGCAGGAGGACTGAGGGGGGACGAGAGGGTGGGGATGTGTCAATCAAACACACCCCTGACACATAGCCAACTCGATGCTGTTCTTAATCCACTCCACAGTTGATTCTAATCATGTCGTGTGGGGAGTAAGTACTATCTCAATAATCAATCATGAAGTTGAGTATTAACCCACCTTTGACTTTTGTGTCATCCGAACGCAGCCATTATGTTCACTTTGCCTTCCCCTGCAGCACTTTATGTATTTTCACTTGAATTGGCAATATTCCTAGATTCTTAAGGAGCTGCAGGCATTGTGTTTTTAAAAAATTCCTATTACTCTTATTGGGTCAAGTTATTCCTGAAGCTAAATCAATACTTGACATATATCAACCTATACCCTTTCAAAAGTACCACTTCTCCACTGGAATAAACCTGCACTTTTCCTATTGCCTCTCTGCTTGCAACATGACTCATGGTTAAGGAATGTTTTTGTTTTGTTTTTTCACTCCCTGCTACTTCCCTATCAGTGTAGTTATGCAAGGGCCTTTTGTACCTCCCCATCTGCGAGTTCTTTCCAGGAAGCCCTGATTTGAACCAAAGCCAGTAACGGAAGAGGGAAGCAATCTGATAAACTAGTGGGCAAGTCTAGTTTCCTTCAAAAAGGAGAGCTGAATTATAGGCAAAAGTACTCAGCAGTGTAGATAACTTCCATTCATTTGAAAGAAATTGATAACTGTTAAGGCTGATGTTAGTGTTTCCAGCACCAAAATTCTGGTACCTGAAGAGGATCCAAGGGTAGAGCCTGGTGTAAAAAGGATGGAGCCCACAGGAAACATTATGTTCATCTCAGATGAACGCTCCCTCTGCCAACATTGTAATGCGTAGGTATGGACTGAACAGGGGAGATCATTCATTTGAATGAGGGACTTCCTTTACCCCTTGAGGTGAGCTCTGGAATCCCCAAGGCCCACTGTCTCCTCCTGGGAAGAATGCAGGGGAAGGAGATTATTGTCTGATGGACTTTAATCAATGTGACTTATAATCAATGTGACTTATAGTGCCTTTAAATGGTTGCAGATTGCAGCTACAGGTAAATGGTTCATACTGCACAAAACCTTTTCTAAAAGCCTGTGGAACCCTCAAAAATGAACAAGCATGAGCAAAAGCCTACTTCATCACAGTATGATGCTGGGCACCACCTTAGGTGGCTTTAAAATGGGGGCTAGAAAGTTTGATGATGGCTAGGGGAATCCTAAGATACTGGCCATGATAGTTAAATCGAGCCTACAAGGTTGCAGAGAGTACGCTGCCAAATACCAGTAAGCCTATGTACACCAGTTGTTGGGGACCATGGGAGGAAGGGTGCTATTGCACCCATGTCCTGCTTGTGGGTCCCTTGGCCACTGTGTGAACAGGGTGCTGGACTAGATGAACCCTTGGTCTGATCCAGCATGGCTCTTCTTATTTTCTTAAGGCGATTACCTTCCTTTCAGGACTTGCATATGGGCTTCCTTCAGGGATCTCATTGGCCGATGGCCATGCTGGCTTAGGAATTATGGAAATTGAGTCCCGCACATCTGGAGGACATAAGGTTGGGGAAGGCTGCGATAGATGGACCTTCTGATTCAGCAGAGCTGTCTTATGTTCTTATTTGTTCTCAAGTTGACGGATTTCCACAGTGATTACAATTTCTAATTCTGTGAACGGAAGTTTATTGATTGTACTGAAATCTTGACTTTCCTTCACCTGCTGGTTTTAATCAGTGATCATCATTGGGTCAAATGCTACTTGCAAGATGGCATTCAGAAAAAGGCTATTATCAGTATGTTGTTGTTTTTTTAATTATCATAATAATATGGCCTAATTTTTTATCTTTATCTTCTGCCAGGGAGAAGATGAAGCCATTACTCTCAAATCCTGCATACGTCGGAAAACTGATTCCATAGAGAAGAGATTTTGCTTTGATGTGGAAGCGGTGGATCGGTGAGTTCAAATTGCCTTTTTTCTTTCCATCAGTAAGCCCTAAGTATGCAAATTCCTGCTTTTTAACTGATACAGTATTGCCGTAACACTGATGTGGAGGCAAGGAAACATAGAGCTAGAAGTTATGCCAAATTCCACACTGAAAGATTCCTTTGTAAAAGTTGCCCATCTTGTTAGGTTTATAGTCTATAGCAGACAGCAAACCAGAGAGCGCTTCCTGTTCAGTTACACTAACTGAGGGTTCAGTGGGACTGGGTGACCCTCAGTTCTGTAGTGCAAAGAAGACACAGGCAGAGGTCAAAGGGAAATTTGTGCCTTTCTTGGTAACTGTGTGTGCTTTGCAGCACCTGCTCACACATTATTTGGCTCCTGAGGTAAGACTGGGGTCAGACTTCATGTTTGTGCACTCCTGTCTAGGCAACTTCACTGTGGATAGTAGTGAACAGCTGGACTTAGAAGATCCAGTATTTAAGAACATAAGAACATAAGAAGTGCCATGCTGGATCAGACTGAGGGACCAACAAAGCAGGACATGGTGCAACAGCACCCTCCCACCCATGTTCCCCAGCAACTGGTGCACACAGGCTTACTGCCTCGGATACTGGAGGTAGTATTTATTTCAATGTGAGGTCTCTTTCAGTCTCTGTGTATACTTGGGTAAGAACCAACGGCAGATCTAAGGGGGCCTTTAACCAGAGGATTCCTGCACTGTGCTCTTACTAAAATGGGTAATAGCTACTTCTAAAATAGGGAAACTAGCTCAAACATGAACTTCTACAGAATTTTGTTTTCATTCATTACGGAGGGGAACATTGGCTTGATTAGTATACCACCTCCTAGCACAGAACACTAATTCCAATAGGCCTAACAGGAGATAGGAAAATATGAAGATTGTAGAAATTAGGGTTTACCAAATAAGGAGGGGAGGTGGTGCTATGGAAATGGTGGAGTAACGGATTGGAAGGCTATATGGCCAAGGAAGTTCAGGTGATAGGGAAACAGATGAGCCTTGGGGACAGCGATGGATAGATTTCAGGACAAAAGGAAAAGAAACAGAGCAGGAGCTCTTGTCTGCATAGTAAGGGGAAGCCAAAGGACTTCACTGCTTTGTTGGTTGCTAAGATGCTGTGGCCACAGTCTACCCTCATGTTACTCAGCTTTAGTTCCACATTTTTTTTTTAAAAAAATGGGGCATTAGCCTTACACCACTCTGGCCTTGTTGAGAATGGGCTACCCACATCCACATACATTCAGAACAAAGACGTTTTCGATGGGTGATGATGTGGAGACTGAATGGGCATGAAGTCATTATCGGGGACCCTTTCCACCATATTGAAAAATCTTGGCTGAGGGACATGACCAACAAATCTAATTGCCAATAAGGGCTGTTGGCTCGTTTCCCTCGATTTTTTGCTTTAACTTTAAGTAATTTTAATTGCGGGCAAAAGGAGAGACTATCTTTTTAATTAACAACAGTGATACCCACATTTAAGCAAATTGCCTTTGTCTTCTAATGCGATATGAAATAAAAAATCTCTTATCTTATTCGGTTAATAGTGAACACTTTATGTTAAACTCATTCAACTGAGTTATTCAAGAACAGTATGATAACAGTAGTCATATTTGTAGGGACCATTGAAGAATGCCAGAAGAGGTCGTCATAAGGAATTTTTTACTGCAGCACTGGAATCTGCCACCCAGTTGGAAACAGAATAGAGAGAACTGAGTTGGGCATTCTTCCCTAACCATGTCTCGCATGCCTGCTGGCATGTAACAGAATTTGTACTGTGATTACTAAACAAACTGGGGGCAGGGATAAAATGGATTGGCATTGGATTGCAGCAAGAATGAGTGAACTGAGAGTGGAAGGAGCCAGAGCAGGAAACAGAGCCAGTCTGTTCCAGTCATACTGTTTTGCATGACATGCCACAAAGGCTATGGTGCTCCAGAGGCATCCTCAATTCCTTGCTGCCACTCTGCATTGATAGCATAACATCTTCTCTCATGTTCTGCGTCAAATGTTCGCTGTTAATGAGAACGTGGTGAAATCTTACCTGATGCAGGTGTTTTACTCTTTTGTTGTCCCAATGTGTAGTGACAGTGGGGCTTCACCAAGTGGCCCTGCGCCTGGAGTTGCATGTGTCAAGCAGCCCCCACCCTCGGTGCCCATGCATACATGTGAAGACTTCCATGTTCAATTGGGGTTCAAGGATATGTGGAAACCTTCATGTTCACACACACGCAATGTACACATGGATTTCAGCAGGGTGGGGATAGTCAATGTGTGCCACATAGGGATGTATGACTATGCGGCATGGCTCCAATCACACACTGAGACTACCCCTGAATAACACCTGAATAAGGGTAGTGTTGTGCTCATAAATACCCCTTGATACAATGGATGTTAACCTTATGTTAAATCTCTGATCAGTTCCTCTTATAACACAGCCATCGTGATGTTTGGAAGTCGGTTCCCCCCCACTCCCAAAGTAACCATTAATCTCATCAAATTAAAATCTTACTAGATTTCTGTTTTGTTTTGCAATATCTAGCACTTATTTTGCACATCGTATCTGGAAGGCAGGATGGAAGGTGCTCTTGGGCAAGTGTTAGAAACATCCATTCATCAACCTCTGAAATTAGGATAAAATAAAAATGATTTATTTATTGTTTGCAAATTTTTCATAGTTGGGGAATTTTGCTGAAAATAAAATGAAGAATTTGATTTTTTAAATTATTATTAAAGACAGCCTTTTTCTATACACATAAGAATTTTTAGTTGATTTTCATCTACCTTCTAATGTATTAAATTAGATGCCTTTTCAAGAACTTACAATAACTAAACATAATTTACTATACCGTTAAGATGGCAAGCCATTTTTATTGTTTTTTTAGTGCACTAAAACACTGGAACCAAAATAGGATCAAGTGAGTGGAGCCCTGGTCTTTTCAAGGACCTGCTGTGACCTTTTTGCAGGGCACTTTGAGGACAAAATTGCTTGTCTCTGGAGCAAACACAACTCTGTTGTTAGTGCAGTTCCAGTCAGGTGTCTGACGTCACCATCTGCCTGATGTTTTCAGATCAATTTCAGTTGCTGCGGCCTGATGATGAGGACAAGGTGTTTGTAGCAAAGCAACCTACCATGTGCTCTCTTGATCCTTGGCCTTCCTGGCTAATAAAAGCTAGCCGAGGGGGTATGACTGGGTGGGTGGGTCCAGGGAATGGTGAATGCATCTTTGCATAATAAGAGGGTTCTTTCTGTCCTTTAGGAGGCAGTAGTTGAACCGCTCCTGAAGAAAC
This sequence comes from Anniella stebbinsi, assembly GCA_029215795.1. Classification (NCBI taxonomy): domain Eukaryota; kingdom Metazoa; phylum Chordata; class Lepidosauria; order Squamata; family Anniellidae; genus Anniella; species Anniella stebbinsi. The sequence goes on along the minus strand of JARDYH010000005.1, from coordinate 83,529,127 downwards.
CTACTCTGGACCCAGTGGTATTTGAGAACTACTGCCCAGTCGCAAATGCCCCTTCCTTAGGAAAGGTACTTGAGAGGGCGATGACGGAGCAACTGTAGTCACTATTGGAGGATACTGATTATCTAGACCCATTCCAGTCTGGGGTTTGGCCTGGTTCATGGGACCGAACCAGCCTTAGTCTCCTTGATGGATGACCTTTATTGGGAGAGAGACAAAGAGAGTATAACCCTGTTAATTCTGTTTGATCTCTCATTGGGTTTTGATGCCATTGACCATGGTATCTTCCTGGATCAACTCCATGCGCTGGACCTTGGAGGCACTGTGTGATAGTGGTTCTGATCTTACTCGTGGTGCCAATTTCAGAGAGTAACATTTGGTGATAATTCCTCTGCTCCTTGCCAATTGAGCTATGGGATTTCCCAGGACACCATCTTGTCTCCAATGTTGTTTCATATCTATATGAAGCTGCTGGAGTGGTCATTAGGGGATTTGAAGCCAAGTGCCATCAGTATCACATAGCTCTAACTCCCTGTGACATCTGAATCTGGTGAAGCTGTGCAAGTCCTGGATTGGTGTCTAGATTTAGTGTTGGGCTGGATGAGGGCCAATAAACTGAAGCTGAATCCTGGCCAGATGGAAGCCTTGTGGGTGAGTGGTTCCTGAGTCTGGGAGATAGGCTCATTGCCTATTCTGGTTGGGGTTGCATTCCATTTGAAAGCTCAGGTTTGTAATCATGGAGCACTCCAAGAGTCCCAAGTGAGTGCCTTTCAGCAGCTTCTTTGAAAATACTTAAAACTGAAAAATTCATATTTTTAGATTTTTCTGGTACATTGTACAGCCAGACCTATCAGCATGCCAAATTTCAAACTTCTATACCATCTGGAAGTGGGTAAACATTTCTGGACATACAAACCTGCATACATACTTTCAGCTTTATAGGTAGAGATTGTTCACCACTTTGGAATCTGCTTAGATGTGGAGTAGTATATAAATGTTGTAAATAAAATAAGGTATACATTTAACTGTGTCCAACCAATTGAAAGTTAACCTCCCATAAGTTTCTTTTAAAGTAGTTCATTTATTGATTAAAGTTTTTTTTTTAATGTGAATTGTTTTGTGTGACAAATTGAAGAAGTGAGATTGTGTTCTGAACTCGGAGGATTGAATGAATCCTATCACAGTCAAACCACGTTCTACATCTGAATTATTTGTAAGGGCTGGTGGTATGGGAGCAAGAGAGCTCGTGCAAAACTAGATAAATTTGTTGCCATCAACAATCTCATTTTCCTCTATCAAGTTGCATACTTATAGCATGTTGAATGTTAGATTGCAGTTTATGCATGTGTAGGTCCTATGCAGCCTTAAGCTAGGCTGTAGAAGAATGCAAACAGCTTGCCAATGATGTAATCCCCATAAATATATGGGTTAATGGATTTCCCTGAACTGTGTCTATGTAACTTGCTGTACGTGGCATTTTCCTGCATGAAAGCTTTTCAAACATGACATCTTCTCTGGATGGTTGCTTCAGTATTCTTAAAACCTTGCTGAGGAAACATTAACATGTCTGTTTCTGTTCCAGCTTGGATTATAGACTGAAATTGTTTACAAACCAAAGAAGAATTGAAATTGGGATTTAAAGGTTTGTTGTATAGCCTGCAGGTGGCGGTGGAGTATGCTTTATTAGTGTTTGATTAAGCTGGAAAATAAGTTGTGCCTGCAGATGTTGCACATAAAGAAGAATGCTGTTGGAGTTAAATAGAAATATATTGGGCAATTCAGGTGTGCAAAGGGTTTAGGACAGTGTGTGTGTGTTTCCTTTCAACTTTTAAATATTTTTTTTCATACCATGATACTTTTTAGTCTATTTGATAATTGTTTTCTGTCTTAACCAAATTGTTCATAGCTATCCATTGCTGTATTAAGTCATCAGCCTTCAGAGTGTAACTTTTGTGAGAGGTTTGGAATATATCTGGGCAGTATGTATAAGTCATATTAACATGTTAATATCCTTTAGGGCTGGAGTCCCCAATATGGTGCCTGTGGGGCTCTATCTTGGTGTCTACCAGGCCCCCTGATTTTTTTCTATTTCTTAGGATTTTTAAAAAATTAAAAATGTTTAATTTGGAGGATGACATGCTGAAAAGTGAATTGCTGCCTTCCAGTGCCATCTTTATTTAGGTTCATAACCCACCTCTGCCTTGTACTTAGATTCTTGGGCAAATTACTTTTCTTTTCATCACACCCATTTGGCTTCTGGGCAATGATGTTTTTGTGCCCCCCCGGTGGCTATTTTATGAATGCGCAAGTCATACCCTCGTGGAAGCCATTTTGTGAGAGTGCCCAGTCATTTTGTGAAATGTACCCATCGACCCAAAAGAATTGAGGAATCTTGCTTTTGGAAGTAATTTTTTAGCTTTTAATAGTGAAGAATATGTAGGAGCAGAGGCACAGGTCCCCAATATAACTTAAGTTACATTTTAATATTTATAATTTCTCACCCACTCCCTTTGTCACTCCCTTAACCAAGATTGGGAACAGGCCACATTATCACACTTGACTTTCCCATGCATGAATCCTATCCTATCTCCCACTTCCTGGATGGTCTTAATTGTGGATCATTTATTATAAGAGGTAACCACTCTTTCCCTAACTCAGGTGCACTTCTGGGTGATCTACTCCTCAAGTGCTGAAGATTTATGTCCTAACCAAGCTTCATGTGCTCTTCACATTTGTAATTGATTTATTAACTATAGCTAGATTTTCATTTTTAAATCTTGAAGGAGCCCTTTACATTCCAGTAACACATGCCTTGAGATTTCTTTCAGTGACTGATGACTCTGCCAACTTGGATATGCTGATCAACCTGGTGGCACATGTTTTGCCCCACAAAGGTGTAGAATTAAAATGCAGGGGCATGCTCTGACCACAAGATTCAGTTCAGTCCCAATTCGGAAAACAGCCTGATTCAGCTTGGAGAGATTTAGAGACCACCCACTTAGACTCTGATCCAGATCCAAATCTCAATTCAGAAATCTTCATGTCTCCCATTGACTGTCATTGGAAAGTAATGAAAGGCTATAACTTTTGTTTTGTTCTTCAGAATTGGATGCAATTTGCAGGCCTAGTAGCAGCTTATGTGGGCATTATGCCTACTAAATATATGCAGGGCTTTTAACGCTGCACAACTTTATTCCCTTTTACTGAAAGGAACTGCTGATAACCTTTTAATTTTTTGGCAGAATTAGATTAGAAGAAAATGAAGGGATTGTTGCCCATTTCGAGATAATCAAACCTTCTGTGTTTTGCAGGCTTAGGTGCAGGGATCATTGTACAAGGACATCCTTTACAGTTTGGGAGTTCGCAGAAAAGGATGTGCTTATCCCCCTAAGTTTTTTGTTGGCAGTTGTTATGAAAATGAAATTCAGCATAGAGGTAGCCCTAGTTAAGAAATCCACACAATTTCAGAAGGATAGGTGCAGTGTTTGCTGTGGAAGTGGAATGTTCATATTTGGGGTAGTGGCAAGTGATTCACTTCCCTTTACCCCACACCATTTGCTGCCCCCCCCCCACGTAATTTGTATGAAAATAGCATATTTCATAGAGACGTCCATAGACAAGACACCTGCCGAATTTCAAAATTACAGGATGTTATGATAAATGAAAAGTAATTTCCTACTAGTTTGTTTGTTTTCTGCTCAATTGTTACCAAAGTCACAGAAAGTGCAATAGGAGAAAGATGGATGTGGAACATATAGTGACAGAGGTAGAAGGACATGATCATCTAGCATTTTCCAAGCGAGCACCCAATGCTACACATTCCCAGTTTCCACAGATTCCACCAAATCTCAACATTCCTGCTTCTGGGAGAGAAAACTATCAAAGCACACTGAACACTGGCTCAATCAGACAATAAATTACTTCATCTTCTTTACCCTAAAGTTCTGGTGTCGGAGACCTGTGGCAAAACCATTCATTGTGATTAGATGCTAGAACTGCCAGTCACAGAACTACACCTCTTCCTCTCCCCACCCTTATATAGAGAACTTGGGGAGAAATGTATCATTTTTTTTAAGAGAGACACTGGCTCAATTCGGACGACACGATAGTCAATGGTGGGGTAATAATCAACTTTACAGTTGTTCATCTAGGGGGTACTCCACACACAACATGGTAATAAATAATCAACTGTGGTGTGGATCAGGATCAGCGCTGAGTTGACTATGGCAGCATTCGGATAACACGATAGTCAAAACAACTGACGATTGTTTTCCCCACACCAGTTGTTTATTGTGTCGTCCGAATTGAACCTCTGTCTCTGCATCCCTTTGAATGCCGAGTCTTCAGGAGAGTTCTGATTCAGATTCAGTCCGTTTTGAAGAAGTCCCACTTTGATTCATACATCTCATGAATCTGTTTGAATCAGCTTGATTCAATTCAGAATTAGGCTGAATCCAACACACACCTCTAGTGAGAAACCTTTAGGAGGCTTGGGATGAGGGAAACTTACAGAGCTGTACAAAACAGAATTTGGGCAATGGTGCCTTAAAGCATTGAGAAAAGAGTAGGAGTCTATGAACAGTAATGTCACTAGACTTCTGAACTGGCCATGAAGATTGGTTCTATTGACCAGATTGGCTCATCATTTTTCTCTCATTCTACCTTCAACGCTTCAGCTTTGTTATATATTCATTTCCCTCTCTTGGATGAGCTCTGTGCTAGTCAAATGCAATACAACCTGTACTTGTTCTTTTGCTGTGTCACATTTCCATTGACCTTTACAGACGAATGAAATCTTGAAATTATCATGTTATGGCTAATGCCATGTAAACTTAAGCTGCATTCCCTCCCACCCCCTGCACTGCTACCCCACACGCTTGTGTTCTAGAGAGATGTACAAGTGGTGATTTCCAAATGGAAGGTCATTCCCTGTGAGCTGGATGCTAGAAATTTGTAGGTGCAATGGGTGGTAAATATAATTCAGCATGAAGGCTTCATGGTGATAGTGAAAGGACGCACTGAGTTCCAAGCTAAAAATAAAATTGATGGAATATCTTGGGAACTAGTGAAGAAGTGGTGGGTTTAAAGTTTGCTTTGACCTACAGCATAGGGAGAACATTTTGATATATAGAATTCTCCTAAATGTCCTCTGTTCATTTCTGCTTCTGCAATTGAACAAACCTTTTCTGGTATTCAGATTTTGCAGCTGATATTGAAAGAATAAATAGCTAGATTTGTTGTTTTGCCTTCTCTTGTCCCTTTTAAAGAGGTAGAGCTTGCACACTCATTCATAAGCTGTTTTCATTAAAAAAAAAATTAGACTATGCAAAGGTTTGGGTCAAGATGTTGCTTCTTTCTAGGAACTTGTAGTTCCAGCTACTTGTATTGTATAGAACAGCAAGATGAGAGAGAGACAACATTTGTGAAGTCATAAGCTAGTGACCCTTTTTTTCTGGGCATGACAAGATTACAAGGGAAGCTCAGACCTCTTGCTAATACCTCTTCCTTACATTCAGTAATTGTTTTTAAGGCATCTGGAAGGCCGCATGTTCCCCATCACTGTTTTAAGGGTTTCTTCTGCAATGCTTTCAAAAATTGAATAGCTAGCACAAATAGGTTTTAAAATATGTTGCCTTGTTCGTAAAACTGGTTTGATACCCACTTGGAAGCCATATGGCAAATGCTTTTCAAACAGATGGAGAAGATTGATGTCTCTCTTTGCAGGTCTTCTCAGGTTTTCTAAGAACATAATCAAAGGCTTTGAAAAAAAATCACAATGGCTGCCAGGCACACCTATCTGATCACACTGGCATTTAGTATTGATTTGTCCTATCAGTCTGGAGTGCATGCTGTTAGTACTAAGTGTTTTGCCTGATAAAACATGCTTGTTAACAATATTCCCAAACTATGTTTGTTTCTCTTAAATTTCTTTGTAGATATAGTACATACAAGTGAGAGTAAAATATAGATTGAGAGGTAAACATGATAACTGATTGTACAGCATTCCTTCAGATTCTTTAACTTCCTAGATATTTATCATTAGACCTAAACCTCTGGGTTAAATCCAGTTAAGTTGTGCTGTTGAAAGAATTTGGTTAACAGAACTGCAGTCCCCCGTGCAGTCTCAAAATCTGCTCTGGAGGGTTGGGGTGTGTATGTGTATGTGTGTGTGCATGGTGACAGCCTTTTCTGGTTTGGACATTCAGCTGAAGTTTGCCTTACTTTAATTTAAGAACATAAGAAGAGCCCTGCTGGATCAGACTGAAGGCCTATCGAGCCAAGCAACTTGTTTCCTGCAATGGCCAACTTAGATGCCTTGGGGAAGTCCACAAGTAGACTATGAGGGCCCTTTCCCCATCGTTGTTTCCTAGCAACTAGTATTCATGACTAGTAGCTAGCCTTTGATAGCTGTATCCATTAATTTGTCTAATCCACTTCTAAAGCCATTTAATATATATATTTTTGACAAAACCATGTCTGGCATGATATTATAAAATTAAGATGAAGTAGCTATTTCTAGAATGATTTTTCCACTGAGGGTGGGTGGAACAGGACATTTTGAATTGTTTAATATTCCAAGTAGGCTGAAGGTTAAGGGGTGTTCTCTAGATATGTTTTCCCAGTATGCTAATCCTGTAAGTATCAAGTGATTCCCTGCACAAAGAGATTAACAAAAATAACGCACAATATGTCTGGATTATTTGGGTCTACATGTGGTGCAAGTCAGAACAGCTTGTGTCCTTTCCTGGGTAAATTGTGTGAGCTGCTTTGTGTACATAATTATTATTCCCTTGCCATATGATTGGCCTTTTCTAATGTCGCAGGATTAGAATTTGGAATTCTTAAACCCCTTCTCTATTTCTTCTTTATTATTTGCAGCCTGGGGCAGAGGCCAAATGTCAATTTCTGTGTTACATGTTAATTTTCTGCTGACAACCAGAAGCATTACTCATGCCAACAACTTTCAGAGTTGGCTTCATTGCAGCTTTTTAGTTTAGGTGTGTGTTCAGGCATTTTTCCTTACTGATAGCATAGATTCTTGCAGTCTTTGGCATTATCGGCCATTTGTTTGCAGTTGGCAGCATGGAGTCTTCTGTTGACTTTGCATGAAAAATAGAAGTTTATATACCACATGACTTTCCTTGAGAAATAGAAGTTCGTAAATCGTGTGACCATTCACCCTTCTTGAGATCTGTGAACTTGAACTATTGACAGTGGATTGTTAATTATCCTATTTCTGGAAAAAGGGGTGACAGAATTCTGTCCTGGTGGACCTCTTTTCCCATTGGGATAGGAATTGTATGTGTGTGTGTGTGTTTTAAATATATTGTCATTTTATAACATCAATAACATTTAAACATACTTTAAAAAGAAGGGGAAAACCACAGAGTGTATTTATTTATTTATTTGATCAATTATGTTATATTTTAAAAAAATATCTCTAAGTGGTTTACAAAATAAAAAATGAAAATGCATCGTAAAGAATACAAGAGTCTTGCTGGATCAGACCAAAGTCCAATCTATTCCAGCCTCCTGTTTCCTGCAGTGGTTAACCAGTTGTCTCTGGGAAGCCCACAAGTTGGACACGAAGGTAATAGGAAGGCCACGGGTTTCCCACCCCTGCTATAGTCATAGAAACTGCTGCTACATCCAGATTTGCCCATTTCACATATTTGAGTTTGTCCATGTAATTGCATACCTAGGGATGGTCACGACACTATATAATATATGCACTTTGTGACAGTTGGGACTCCTGGATTGTAAAGAAAAAATATTTTGTATGAAGCAGCTCTTGAGTGCTTGCTTAATCAGGCTGCGAAAGAATGTCCACCAATTTTAATTAATGAGAGTTTTACATTGATTGTCCGTTTGCGTGGTTTAGGTTGTATGTTTGAGTGCGGTGGTTTGCGAAAGCGCACTCATTTTTGTTTGGATGTACCTTCACACACAGTTCTGAAGTCTTCCCAACATTGCTTGAAGGGTTTTCTTTACCACAGAGACCCATAAGGAGTGAATAAAAGAAAAATTACTCAATGACATCTGAGGTTTGGCGCCCATATTTGTTTTTCATGGAAATGGGTGTCTTCCCCCAGTTGTTCCCACGCCTGAGTTTGGACCGTGGAAGCATGCACTGTAGCAGTGTTTGCTGAATTTGCCAGCTTTCTCTTCTGCTTTCTGCAGTTTCATCTTTTCAGGCCCATAATTCACAGCATCATTCCATTAATCTCTGCAGGCCTGGAGTGATCACAATGCAGGCGCTTTCTGAAGAAGACCGAAGGCTGTGGATGGAGGCAATGGATGGCCGGGAACCGGTAAGCAAGAATGTTTATGAATAGGTATTGAGTTAAAATCAAAAGGCTCTTTCTATGGCCTGGGTGAAGCTGTGTGTGCGTCTCGCCGAGCATGGTGTTGGCAAAAGCATCTGTTTTAATCCTTTGGTTAAATACTTCAGGCAATATTCCATCTTCTGTGCTAGGATAGCAAGAAAGCTCTTGCTATCTGTGCTCCTAAGGAAATGCAGAACATATCAGAGCGTAGTTCAAATGTTGGTTTAATACCGCGGTAGCACTAGAGAGAGAAAAAACTGCATACCATTCAAATATGGTATGCAGTTTTTGAAGCTTTCTGAAATCTGCAGAGTTGGTAGCTATTAAAAACAGGCAGTTCTATATTAAATGTTATAACAGCGCTGGAGTCTCCAATGTGGGCACCTTTCTCCTTTCTTGGCACTCACCAGGCTCCCGGTCCCTCCCAATTTTTAATTTATTCCTTATGATTTTTTAAATTTAAAAATGTTTAAGTGGGAGGCTGACATGCTGGATAATGAAGTGCTGACTTTCAGCTGCATCTTTATTTGGGTTCATAAGAACGGTTTTGTGTTTTGGAACTCAAACCCCACCTCTGCCTTATACTTAGATTCTTGGGCATGCTAATAAATAATAATAATAATAATAATAATAATAATAATAATAGGCATGCCCCAGCCACATGTCAGTTATTGTGTGAGAGTGCCCACAACATTGCCAAAATTCCAGATGTACCCACATAACCCCAAAAGATTGGGGACCTCTGACCTAATGTCTCTTATATTATAACCTAATGGGCAGTATCCAGTGTGAGTGAGACCACTGCTAACGTAAATTACATTGCACAAGCATAAATGACCTCTAGCACAATGGCAATAACACTTGCTGGTGTGCCATGTTCCCTGGGGAAACCTGTCACATGAGCAGGCACTGTTGGCAGAATGCATGTAAGGGCTCAAACATTGATTGTGGCCTCATCCATTCAATGGATTGTTGTATCATCGCTACCTATTTTTCTATCAATGTGGGTTTCTTCACCTGTTTCAATAAAAATGTTGTACTGTGTCTCTGTTGCCTTTCAGAATCTGCATCTTGCTTGAAGCCTTTGCATGGCTAGAGGAGGAATTATTGCCCTTAAACTTTCTAATGTCTCTGTGTGGAGTTTGGTTTCCACAAGCAATTTGACCCATCACTCTTAGCCACAGGCTATCTGTTGTTTCAAACATCTGGTTGTTTCTATGTTTGCTCCTTAACTGTCCTCAATAAATACATATTTACGTTGCTTATATGAGTAGCAAATAGGTCCCAAATGCCCAATTTGGGACCTATTTGTAATATGTGAATTGGCTCTGGACTGAGTACTTGGGTATAATATTTTTGTTAATATCTGCCAATAACGTCTTATTGAGTGTTTCTCATCAATTACCAGATGGTTGTGATACTTTTTACAATATTCTTTAAACAAAAAAGTGTGGCTTTGATACCTTGTACTTTCCAGAAATGTGTTGATGCCGTGACCCTCAACTTTGAACATGTTTAGAGTTGCCTGGATAGTGAAGGGGCAAAAATGGCTTGATTTCTTGGTTCTGTGGTCCTACTCCTGAATATTCTGAGATAAGATTTAGACTGCTCTGGAATCACGGCAGATTCTATATAAGAACATTGTTTATTGAGTGGATTAAAATATAATTAATAAATACATATTTTTAAAAGGTCATTTTGGCTTTGTACCTTTTTGGAATCCTTGCTACTACTATTCCTTTTCTTAAATTTAGTTTGACGAGAATGGCAATAGGACTCCAGAACTCCATAATTGAAGCCTTAGGTGTTGCCTCATGTATGTGCAGCAGCAGCCAGTTTTGCTGGCAGCCATGGGTTCTATGCTGGTATGAACATTCATGACAGCATCCAGAATGTCAGCCCCTCCATCATCTGCCAACACTGTATATACTTGTGGCAGCATGAAAGGCCTAAGAAATGCCTTACTGTAGCACCCATCATTACCTTTCCAGATGCCACATCTCTGCATCTAGGTGGAAAGAAGAGGTAGGGAGGGCTCATGTAGGGGCCAGAACTGTGGCACATCTGCTTTAGGGCCAAGCTCATTTTGGCAAATGTCTGAAGTACTTTGGCAAAATAATCAAGGACCCCTTTAGATTTGTGGTCCAGCCCTGAGGGAGGGACAATCCCTTCACTACTGAGAAGTAAAGGCAGAGAAACAGGTAAACAGTAAAGAGCTGTGGTAGCCCGTTTCAAAAATCAACTTGAGTTCTGAGTGTTGAACACTCAAGGCACAAACTCTTTTGATTTTCTCCCCCGATCATGCTTAAAAGGAAAAAGTTAAAGTTGAGGCTCTTGGGATGTCAAATCTTCTGCTTGATCAGATTTTCAATTGTATGATCAGTGGTGTAGTGGTAATTTTTTTAAAAAAGTTTTTATTAGTTTTCCAAAACAAAATCAACAGAGAGAGAGAGGGAAATAAAAATAAATGGAAGAATAAAAAGAAAGGAAACAAATAAGAATAATATTTTCCGGTAAATTTTGATATGCAGATGCTCATTATGACAGTCCTGGTAACCAGCCCCCCAAGGAGAGTCCAACTGTGTTGATCCATATGAACAAAACACTACTAGCATTTTTCATCTTCCCCAGAAGCAGGACTTTTGTAAATTGAATGGGTTTTAATTGCCCAGGGAAAATTCATCCCTTCCCCACAGCTATTGCGAGCACTGCAGCTAAGCCCAGAGGGAACAAGGAATTCTGAAGGGTGAGGTGGCAAATGATGTCAGTCTCCCTGCTAATTGAAAAGTGCTGGTGTTGTGTCCCTGTGAGCTCTGGCTCCACTACACCATTGTGTATGATAGACTTGCACAATGCACACAGTTCCGGTAGCAAATTATGTTAGGTGTCCAACTGCTATAGTAGAACAAGAAGCTCTGGAGCTATAAATGACTACCGGAGGTGCATTGCTTAGCATATGTGGTTCTTAGAGAGAGCCTTCCCATGGGAGCAGCTGGCCCTTTGCTCACAGAAGCTTTCAGCAAAATTGCAGGCAGAAAGCATTAGTGTCAAGCGAACAAATCCACACGTTTAATTTTTATAAGCTCACGATTGCTTTTCAAAGCTGAATCAAGTCTCTCTCTGCAGGATGTTGGCCATTGCGCCGACTGTGCAAAAAAGACGACCGTACGAATGTCATAAAAGTTTAAGGTTGAGATTTGTGTAGAAAGGGTGAAAAGGACAATGGTTTTTTTTTTGTTTCCTCTTTTTCATGCAAAGTAAATGAACTAGGAAATGCAAGTGCATTGAAACAATCAGGCAGATGTTCTGAAACAATCCAAAAAATGTTGCATGTCTCCAGTATTGATTTAATCCGTGTAACTAATTCCATTGTGATGTCGGGAATATAAAGGTTTATATTTGTAATGTATGGCAGTGTATAAGCAGGGCCGGCCCAAGACGCCTTGCTGCCCAAGGAGGAGGAACCAATGGCCCACACCCCACCCCAGTCAAAGTGCACATAGTACCCATGGCCAACCAAGCTTGTTTGGCATCTGAAACAGAAAATTCAGTTCAATTTATGAGTCACCCTGGGAGCCAGTGAAGATGGTGCAATGGCCCATGTAGAGCAAAAAGGGTAAAAAGGAAGGAGAGGCAAAAGTCATGTTCATTTTCCTTCCACCCTGATAGCAACAGCGCAGCAGGGCATTGGATACTCAGAAGCCTCAGAGATCAGAGGATTTTTTCTAAGGGAAATGCAATCCACAGGACTGCGCTCCTGCTCTTCCACCTATAAGTAAAACTTCACGAACTCTGAAACCCTCATTAGCCACGCTCTATATAGAATGAAGCATTTATGAAGGACAATGTGTTCCTTATTTAAATTGTACCCACACAATTAAAAAAACATGGATTCTTAACTTAGTAGTCAGAGTGTTGTGAAGAAATGGGAAAAATGTGGTCAGCTGTGTAGCCTCCATTCAACAGGTTTAGTGGGGTGGCTGAATTAAAATTCAAAATTCACACTTGAAAGTTGGAAGGGAGAAAGCCTCTTCTGTCACAAAGGGATTTAAATTGGCCAGCTCTTGGACGCTACAGTTTAGCAGTTTATAGCTACTATTACGGTGTGGAATGGCATATGTATTATATTGAAAAGCTCAGTTCTCCGTAACATACTCAGAGAAAGATGACATTTTTATGCTTACCAAAGTGGCTACTGTCACACTGCGTGTTTTTAAGGAAACACAGATTAGGTTGTTACCTTTTCTGACCGATGAGGGAAATCAGCGTTTTACTAAAAGACAGCTTCTCTTGCCAACTCTTCGGAAAGTGTGTCAGCACGGAGAGTTAGTTGTGTCAGCACTACCTTATTGATAATCTCCAAATCACACTTTTCATTAAAGACTGAAAAGATAATTTTCAGAAGAATATCACTGGAATTGGACTCCTGTGTTGGGATTTTAAGATCTTCCTGATTTCCTGACATTTATTTTCACTAACAAGCTGCCCCAAGGTGGTTTAAAAAAGCAACACGAAAAACTAATTCAAACAATAACAGAAAATAGAGTGCTGTAACCAAAAAGAGCAGAGTTAAAACGTTCAATCTCAGATTAAAAACCGTCACAAACCGGGATGAATTAAAATGCTTTTCCCACCTACCTAAAAGTCATCAGAGATGGGCTTAGTCTAATCTCCCTGGGAAGGATCTACGTAATTGAGGTATTGCCACAGAAGGGCCCATTCCTACGTTCAATCAACTGAATCTTCTTTGGTAGTGCGTAGGACACACTGCAGGGTCTTGACGAAATAACTTATACTGAAGTATAATGGTAGTGTCATACCTCCCCCAGAGTCCTCATTATCAGAGGACTAAGGGGAAGGGCAAGCTCCAGCAGATTGTGGGGAAGGGTCTAGCAGCAAAGTAGGACAAGATACCTTACTTTCAGGGGGCAGGCAAGACCTGCCTGAAGCCCCTTTAACAGAGTCAGATAATTTTAGAATCATAGAATAGTAGAGTTGGAAGGGGCCTGTAAGGCCATCAAGTCCAACCCCCTGCTCAATGCAGGAATCTACCTTAGAGCATACCTGATAGATGGTTGTCCAGCTGCCTCTTGAAGGCCTCTAGTGTGGGAGAGCCCACAACCTCCCTAGCTCATTGGTTCCATTGTAATATTGCTCTAACAGGAAGTTTCTCCTGATGTCCAGCCGGAATCTGGTTTCCTGTAACTTGAGCCCATTATTCCATGTCCTGCACTCTGGGATGATTGAGAAGAGATCCTGGCCCTCCTCTTTGTGACAACCTTTCAAGTACTTGAAGGGTGCTATCATGTCTCCCCTCAGTCTTCTCTTCTCCAGGCTAAACATGCCCAGTTCTTTCAGCCTCTCCTCATAGGGCTTTGTTTCCCCTTCCAATGATGAAGGGTATCACGAGGCTCCTCCACCCCAGCTGAGCACAGGCTAATGAGAGTTAGGGATCTCGTCCTACTTTGTTGCTAGTCCCTTCCCCAGGATCTGCTCGAGCTTTCCCTTCCCCTTTGTCCTCTGACAGTGATGAGGACTCTGGGGAGGCATGACAGGTTGAATCATGTCAGTTGAGTATAAACACCCTGGTTGGTCCCTGCAAATGCTTGAGAAGTCCTGATCAATTTACTTGCATATCTCTTTGTAAAGGAGATGGCTTAATAGTGGGTGATAGTGACTGAAGAAAGTGCTAAATGGCATTTTTTCTTGTTGTGGGTAAAGGGAGAGGGTAGTACCACCATCTGTTTTGCATGCAAAGGAAGAAAGGAAAGGGTGGCTCAGTGCAGTTCATGCTTGTAGCAACACACTGTGGTTGGCTGTTACGTTTGAACCATCCCACTCTGGCTCATTGCAGTCTTTTTAAATCAACTGAAAATAACCTCTTAGCTTAGTGATCAACTATGCATTAAGGCCAGGGAAGTGGTCTCTGTTTTACAAAAATGGTGAAAATGGATTCCATCTATTTGATAACCTCTTAGATCCAGAGTGTGAACATTTTCCTAGAAGCACTGTAAGATTCCTTTGTTTTAGGTTGGCACTTACTGCTAAGATTGAGTCTCAATACATGCTGAAAATGAAGCATCCCCTTAAATGATTGGTCCAGTAAAATAAATATTTTTTTCTTATTCTGTCAGAACAATACAACTGCAAATGCCCTCATTTGTTGGTTGTTGTTGTTGTTTTTTGGATAACCAGGAGTGAAGCCTGATGCAAACAGAGAAGCCTGATGCAAATGAAACACAATTTCTGAATTGAGCACAAAATGGAGGCAGGGAATACCGATTGCTTGCCTTGACTGCCATGTGGGTTTTTCTCCACTAGATGGTGAAGTGAAACTTTCTGGCTCCTTACGTTGATGTATTGTCTTGAATCACGCTAGAACTCTAGTGTTGGGAAGAACTCAGTAGCTTTATATGTTATTTTAAAAGTCTCTTTCTTCCCTAATTTTAAGTGGTTTATTGGGTTTAAAACAGGCTTGGAGAAAAACATGGGAATCAAATTGAATAGCCCACCTTTTTTTTTAATGTGGTTTATAAACTGCATCTCTAAAAGAGTGCCACGTATTGATCAGTTCCATTTCTTCCAGCCTCCTTCGTGGCAATGCTCTTTGGGTGTTGCTAATGGGTGTTGCTAATCCACCCTGTGGGACACTGTGGAGTCCTCTGCCTTCCCTGGCCCCAGGAATTTTCTCCACTAGAGAATATTCCCCCTCGTCCCCAGGTTTTCCCTCTTAATAAAGACTGAACAGTGATGGGTAAGAGCAGACTGCTTCTGGGCACATCTGTCAGACCATCCCTCTATGGCATGTTTCCTCTGTTACTAGCTTAGACCTCTCAGCTTTGAAAAACCCGTTCTGTTGCTCTTTGAGCTTAGAGCTTCCACACTTGCTCTTACTGTCCTGGCATTCTCTCTCTGACAGTGCCACAGCATTTGTTTACCATGTGTAAACAAACACAAAACATGTGTAAACAAACACAAAACCAAATGAAAGCATATTACTAGACCTCAGAACTCCTATAGAGGTGGGGGGAGCCTTTCACCTCTCTGCTCTCATAATTTAAAGTATATCATAATTTTCATCTGGCATCTTTCTGAATATTTCCCCCCTTTCCTATCTTACCTTTCTATTAATAGATGGTAACCTCCCCCCCCGACCCCTGTCTTTCCAGTTCTTTTATGTCCCTTCTCTTCTACACCCCCCTCCTGCCAACCATGTTCCTACTCATTCACTTGTTCAGCCTAGCCTTGTTTTTGTCTGGATCGGTTGAAATGTTGGCAGCATAAAGTTTGCTCGATGCTGATTTCTTTTTCCATGGAACCTCCCCGCATCTGTTTCAAAAAGCAGCAATGAGAACTTGTCTCTGTGGATGCAATTGCTGCTGGGCTTGCATGTTGCCATGGTGATTGGTTGTCACCATACTAATGACTCTCAACTCCTCTCCAATGTTTTTGTGCCTATTCATGTCCTTGAACTATCTTACTTTCATTTTGCTTCCACGGAATATGATTCCTTTAGTACCCCCCCCCCCAACTTGTGTGTGTGTGTGTGTGTGTGTAATGGGTGTAATGGGTCATACTTCAGGTTGCATTAAATAAATCTGGGCTGACACTTGGTCAATTTGTACAGGACAGTAATTCATAATTCCCAGACCCATGTGGCGTAAGTGCAGTGTGTTGTGTGGGATTTAGCCCACAAAGTGGATTAGAAGTCCAGAGGATGAAAGTGGGTGTAGAACAGTTGGTAATCTACGAGCCCTGGGAACAATTTGCAGGGATACTGAGGGTTCAGAAATAGGTTTCTCAATGTGAGCAGTTGACTAAATATGCCTTTCTCCTCCTCCCTACCTCTTTCTCTCATTAAGGGATATATGCATTCAGTTATTCACCTATCCTTCCTTTAACATGCCTGTTTATACAGCTTCATAGCCTGGTCATAAAAATCTGCTATACCAATAAAGTTTGATGCACCTATGATGTTGTCGTATTGAGTGCACTCTACAAACTCATGTGCTGTTTCTCCTCACCTTTTCACTCTCAACCCTGGGCACCCCTTTCTTCACCCTCATTCCTTCTTGTGTGCAAATCATGCCTCATCATTTCTTTTTTCGGAGTGAGACATGGTTAATGTTATAATTGTTTCAGTTTCACTAATGATGGTTAGATCAAACCACAATTTCCCAATTCAATTTTAGCCATGTTGGAGGCAGTTGTGAAGTGGGGGGAGGAAGATGTGAGTCAGCACGGTGCTTTTGATCTTCTAACAACAGTTAGTTGGTTGGGCAGTATTATGTCTGCATGGGGCTTCATTAGAAGGGCTTCCAAAAACAACAACACTCAAGTGGGGAAAATAGCCTTGATTATATTTTATTTTCAAGATGGGTTAAATGCCAGATTGACAGAATGGAAAACATTTTTTCTGTTATAAGTAAAAGACTACTATTGTTTAATTTGTATTTACTGTCAGAATATTTTGGGATGGTGCTACACAAAAGAGAGCTTAATCCCATATAAAGAGATCATGCTGCCAAATTCTAGGTTTGCAGTTCTTGCCTTGTGTAGTTTGTGTAAATCTGTAGTTTAAAAAAACTAGAAAAGAGAGAAGGAAATTAGTGCATGAGAGGGAGAGGAAGGAGAATGTGAGTTTGTGGTATTTTATTGCAGCACATGGTTTGGAGGATTGCTAACCTGATGTCTGAGCTCAGGCAGTGAATCTTTGGCACGGTTGGGAAAACACTTCTTTTTTTTTTGGTCTTATAATCATTAATTTTAATTGCCTGGCCATTTTCGGATGTCTTATGTTTTGAAATTAATTTTAATTGCCTGGCCATTTCATTTATATGGTTGAAATCAAGAGTAGATTTCCTTCCCCCATAATTTTTGCTACTGACAATTTTTCCAGATTTCTCTCCCCTAAGTCCAATTTAATTGCTTACTTGAGCAGTTTGACTCGTTGCACATTTGAACTTGCTTCAGTGCTTTAAATCTTAGCTTTCCTGAGAAATTTACTTATTCTGAAATTAAATAAAATAATAATAAATTAAAGTGAAGGATTTCCATTAGGAAATTTTTAGAACATGGCAGGGTGATGGCTTCATGCAACTGTTATGATCTTTCAACCTCTCTGTGCTGACACGAAGAATAATCACATGGGGATGTGAAGCATCTAATGGGGGTAGGAGATTCAGATGAAGCTCACAAAAACATCTAACTGTTGTTGGTCACAAAAGTTACCTCACCTATGCTCAATTGCTCTTGGTTACCTCACACACAGTCTTGATCACCAAAAGCCCCACCATGGCTCAATTCGGACAACACATTAAGCAATGGTTGTTTAATTACCTACTGACGGTGTGTGAAAAAGGTGGTGATCCACAGACGACATGCTGCAGCAGGCACTGCAAGGAATCGGCAACCACCCCGGTTGCTAATAGCGTACTCGGCTCTGACTGACAGCTGGGCCGCCATTTTCCCCGCTTACCGAACTCCATTAGTCCTCCAGCAGGTATCCCAGAACACATTGTGCCCAAAAACCATGGCCGCCGCCATTGAAGCCGATGCAGGACACGCCTCCCAAACCCCATTGGCTGTTACAGTCAGTGGGCGGAACTCAGCAGCCTTGGGCAAAGACGCAGCCAGAAGGAACGGCAGCACCAATACAACATTCGCACCCCATGCCCAGCACTGCAATTCCAACGTTGGCACCCACGCCCCAGCCCCCAACCCCTTCACCTCCCTCCTAGAGCATCTTCTGCATACACAGGAAAGAAGGCAAGAGTGCGGTTGCGTAGAAAACTTTATTCAGCAGGGAGACCAGACATGGGCAATAAGGCACATGGGCACCACTAAGCCAGGGCAGAACCTACGGAGAGGACAGTTGCCCCCGGGAAGGGAGGAGGCGGCTGGAAGGCACAGCGGTGAAGAGGGGATGGCTGAGGCCACACCCCAGCGAGCCAAGCACGGAACGTGCCAAGGGGATGTGGTGGAGAGGGGTGGCATGTCAGGGAAAATTTAAGTTTAAGTTGTCTAAAGAACTGGACAAATGTTTGAGTGTCCAGAAGGACTGAACAGCCAGCTGAAGTTAATAATCAGAGAGAGCAAGTTTTTTCTATGCTGCAGAAAAGGTCAAGCAGATAGTGGGAATCTTTCTGGGAGGATAAGGTAATTGACTGTGCTGAGCCAGGGTTCAGAAATATGTATATAAGTCAGCTTAGAGAAATGGCTGTTGTGGGTCAGGCTGGAGTTATGTGGAACGGAGGCTGGTGAATGAGAGATTGATGGAGGATTGTGCTATGCTATAAGGAAAAGCCTGTATTATCTGGAGGAACCAGTTGCCTTGTATATATTTATATTATTGGAACACAGTAAAGGACTTGTATTATACACAACTTTGCTGAGTGTGAGTATTTCTTTAGCTACTGGGACACTTTTCTGGACTTTAACGCTTACTAAGCGCACAGGGAGCGCTTTTCTCTCCCCAACACGGCATGCCAGGGAGAGATGCCAGTCCACAGATGAAACTCCACAGCCGATGCTCACAGGGGGTGGGGGTAGCGCAGCCAGATCCAGGCACTGATGCTTTGATGCACCCGGGATGCCTCCGCATGGGCGCGACGCTCCCCAACGGGATTCTCAGGGCCCGGCAAAGGCTCGCTATCCAGCCGTGTTGGGCAGATGAGGGGGGGCTCTCTGGTCGCCGCTTCCCTTGCCCTTGTCCTTCTGGGTGATGCGAGAGTGGAGGTGGTGGTGCAGTGGGGGTCTACTTTGGATGGGTTGTTGTTCTCCCTCTTGGTGTGTGTGTGTGGGGCTGCCTCTTGCTCCAGGGTGCCTGGGGTTTTTGGTTATTCTGTCTCCCCCTCCCCCCCTTTGCTGTAGTGCCCTTCTGGTGCACTTCCCTTTCTGTTTGGGTAGCTGACTGGGCACCCTGCGTGAGTGCTTGCAGGAGCTGGCCCCTTGTTGAGCTCCGTGCCGGCTGCCTGGTGGGGGAGGTGGGCGTCCTGGTTGCTATGGCGGCAATGCCGGGGCTCTGTTGCTAGCATGCCTGAGCGGCCACCCGCTTTCTGCCACTCTTGCCACTCCACTCTCTGATCTTCCGTGCTCAACAACTCACCATTGTTGTTTCACCCACGCACCGCTCCAGACGACAAGTTTCTCAGTTGGCAATTCCCTTGACAACTCGCAAGTGAGTTGTTTCTCTCAGTTGTTGAATTTTGCTACTTTGCCTACTGTGGGTTGTTGCTGCGTTGTGTGGCTACCTCCAGACGACACGTTTAACAATTCAACGGGTTGTTGCTTCAACTACCCACAGCTGCTTAGCTTGTCGTCCGAACTGAGTCCATGAGTAGAACCCAAGATTACAGTGCCCATCATGAGCTTGCTGCCAGTCTAGACATAGGTTGAACTAGAGCAGTTGAGTATGCCATGGGTGAAAGCATTTTCCCATTTGTCCTATGTATATATTGCTTCATTGCATTTCTTCAGCTCTTCCCTACATAAGTGACTTGCTGCATCATTTTAGGTTACTATGCACAAATCTAAACTTAGGTTCATGACAACATTTCCCTTATCCTTGGCCTTACAATTTCTTTCTCATAGTATGTTTTTTGATCTGTTCCAGTTGTTTCTCACTAGGCCTTTAAAAGGAAATAAAGAGGAGAGTGCTGGTTATTCTGGCTGCCTGAAAAATATGTTTCAGCAGTCTTGCAGCCATGAAACATTGTCCTTTCTTGGGATTTCTGAGAAATCTGTTTAGGGGTGGTGGAGTTTGACAGGTTTTCCAAAGTGTGGCTCCCTGGACTTTGTTTCAGTTGCTGCTGTGGCAGGACCTTCAGTGAGTGAGGTCAGTGCACAGATTTTCTGGGAATTTTGCACATTTTGGGGAGAAGGTTCTGCAATTTGCACAGATTTCTGAGCAGTTCATGCAAACTACAGCTGAATTTACATAAATTATGGGCAAACTGTGATTTGCACAAATTTGGCCAGAATCTGCACAAATTGCTTGGTAAGTTGCACAGATTGTGCAGAAATTTGTGCAAATTACAGAACCTCTGCCCCCCCCCCCCCATGCACAAAAAAATTCCAGAGTTCAGAGAACAACCTGAGGCTTGGCAGGCCAACACAAAGCGATTCGTACGTGCCGCGGAACTCTGTCAAGCCCAAAAAGAACTGGATTTCACAATGATGGACATCTCTTGTCTCTTCCAAAGATTGCTGGTTCTGCTGCAGGACCACTGAGCCCATAGCACAGATCTTGATAGGCCTAGAGCAACCAAGTAGAATCGGATCAAGCACTGCAGTGTGAAATTCCAGATTGACCTCTTTAACATGCATACTCAGTTTGAAGTCTGAGAATACCTTTTGAATAAGTTTGGGCTTGTCTGTGTGCAGACACAATAATTTTTTATAAGGATCTAAGGGTGAAACAACACATTATATTCATTAGTATAGCTTTGTTGCTACCCCGTGTTCTGTTTTGTTTTTAAACTCCAAAATAAGGACGCAGACCTCAGTTCCAGGTCAGGACTACTGTAAACTGGGAGGTGAGGGTTAATCCTTCTCTCCCCAGCTGCTTTCCTCCCCAATCCCTCCCCCCCCCAGCATGGCTGTTTTTAAGAAGTTTCTCCATTGGCATCATGGATGCATAGAATCGTCAGTATCTATAAGGTTCCAAACTTAAGTGCACATAAATCTTTTAAGCTTGGTCTTAAATTCTTTGGATCTTGCTAGCTTTGTGAGGGTTGTTTTTGGGAAGTCTTCAGTGAACTCTTTCTTGCGACTGTACAAATGAGGCAGTACTCACAGCCTTCACCCATGGTCATTAATCATTGGTATTTAAATCATTTACTGCTGCAGGTTTATTTGGTTTTTTTGCTCAGCTGTTCTTCCTCAGTAATTTGTCAATGGTAGTTCTTCCAAACACTTTGGCTTTGGTGTGATTTTTTTAAGAGGTTGGGGACGAAGGCTTTATGGATTACATTTTGTGGGCTTTTCCCTTGGAACTGATCTCACTTCTTTGAATATGTTGCTCATTCCCTCCCCGCAACTGGAATTTCTGTTCCCTTTCACTGGTATTTTCTTCCCCCCGCCCCATTTTTAAATGCCGTGCAGTGCTCCAAATCACTGTTTTCACCACTGTCTATTGTTGTGGTTTTTCTTCTCTTTGTGTTTGTTTAATTTAGCTTGTCTGGCCCAGGCAACCCATTGAACTTTGCTTGAACCGAGATTCAGCTTGTGCGCTGTTTGCTTACAGCTGATTAGATCTGGAACGCCTATTGCTGACAGTGCAAATGTAAACAGCATTGTGTGTTGGGTTGACAGTTTGATAGCTCTGCTTTAAAAGGAGGTCAAAGTGATGGGTCCCTCATTCTGTGCCTGGTAAATTAGTAAACAACATCTGGTTCTGCCACCTGATTTCTCTCCCCCCCCCCCCAAAAAAAAACTGTATTTTGTTGCCTCTTTTAATTTGGGCTGCACTGAAGTATTGTAATAAGGAAATATGGCTGACCGAGAATCCCCCCTCCTTTATCATTGTATCATTTAATTTTTAATGCTTGAACTTGCTGTAGTGAAACAAATCAGAAAGCATTTTTCCCCACTATTCTTTTTCGTTGTACAGTTTGATGCCATTTCAGGTGACGTGGGGAGAAATTTACAGTCTCTAATGCAATCAGACAAATGGGATCATTTCTTTTTTAGTAGTATTTTGGCTTTTGTATGCTGCCCCATGGCTCCATCCATCAGCATGGCTTGCAACATAATAAAACACTATAATAAAATATAACATCAAAATGAACAGTTAGAAACAGAATCCTGCAGTCTTAGGGCAGCATTGAATATGCAGAAATTTAACTTCCCCACCCCTACTCCTTCTCCCAGCAGCCTCCAGAGCCACCAGAAAATAATAATAATAATAATAATAATAATAATAATAATATACATCCACACCAACATCCAGAAAGCAGTCATAATTAAAACTTGCTCAATTGTCAGGAAATTCCTGAATCTGTAAAAGACAGCATTACTTAGCAAAGCCTGTCATGTCTGTCTAGAAAAACCACCATGAGCGTGAAAGATATAATAATAATAATAATAATAATAATAATAATAATACACCACAATCCAAAATCATAAAAGCATAATATAAAATCTCTAATATACAAAATTTAAAACAATTTAAACTGCCAAAACAGTTACAATAAGATGCTGCTAATTAGAGATTCCGGAGACCCTTCTGAATCAGGTGGGCTGTGGCACAAGCAATGCAAGGTAGCAATGTTAGCTTCCTGCAACATCCTTCCCCTGTTGTGACATTGAATGTTGTCTTTAAATCAAGTAAGTGCACATTAAAATTAGCATTTTCCTCCAAGCACCTGCTAAGATAAAAAAAAGTTCCTGTGAGCATCCTCAAAGGTGAAATACAATCCATCTTCTGTGAAAAGAGTTCTATGATGAGGAAATCACTGCTGATAAGGCCAAGTAGATAAAGTTTGGCTATGGAGCAGGGCTCTATACAAAGATGTGTGTGTGTGTGTGTGTGTTTTCTCAGTACAACAGTTTTATTCTGCTTGATGTTCTTTGAGAAATAGAGGCTTTACAATGTTTAAAAAGTAAAATATTGCACATCAAATAGCCAAACATCATATCCACAGTATCCATATTTTTCTCCTCTTATTAACTTTTACTTTAGTTTTTTAGGGCTTTTTGGGGGTGGGGTGGGGACATGGGTGGATGGATTACTTGTATCATGGATTATTTATTGGTAAGCTTTTCATCTCCTAAAAATACTTGAATGCAGATAGTACTAGGCCTCGGATGATGACCGTAGTAGATCTATACTGGGAGAGGTGTTCCCTCAGGTATTGCGGTCCTGAACAGTGTAAGACTTTACAGGTCAAAAGAAGCACGTTGAATCAGGCTCAGAAATATACAGTGGCACAGACTTCTTGAAGTAGATTCTCATTCGCATCAAGAAACTCACTGGGGTTTACACCATCATGCTTTCTGATTAGCCCCCCCTAGACACAATATGGTTGTATTGGCCTTGTATAGGCATTCCAGTGAATCTACGTGCCCATGTGTTCTGTTCCTTCCAAGGCATCTACTTGCTTGTGTGCTCTGGTTCCTCTGTTTTCCCATGTGGAGTGACATACAGGTCTGTTGTGCATGGAGGAAAAAACGCTTTTATTCATTTTCCCCAGGGTTGAGGTTTACCGAAAGGGTTTTGTGCTCACACAACTGCTGTTACAAGTATGCAAGGGCCTAAGGATGATGGTAATACAGTGTGCCATCTATTAGCTGGAATAATGTGCTTTCCTCTACTTGCATTATCCATTTCAGGTGCCATACCGAGTGTTATTTTTGTTGAAATTATTATCTTATTTGCAGCCAAGGTCAATTCACGTGCATCTTATGATGCTTTCTTGTAATACTGGCCATGGTGCCTTTGCAGCTAAAGACTCTCAGTTGTGGATTTTGGTCCATAACCGAGTGATACTGTCTCATTTCCTTAAAGGGAAGGGTGGAGTCAGACTTGGATGGAGATTATAGCACAAGTCTTACGTTCTTGTGGGATGACGAATAAGCTTACAAGAGCACTGACTGTATTGTCTGGAGAGTCAACAGTGCATTGTGTGTCTTACTACTAGCCTGTATAAAGATATAAAGAGATGGTTGAATAAGAATAAAGATAACTATTTTTTTTATTTTTTTTATCCTCTCACACATTCAAACAGGCACCTTTTACAATATATTTAAATTATGATGCCATATAAAACTTGTCTTTCCTTCATCCCTCCAAAAATGACCTGTGAGTTATATGCTGACAGTTTAGAACATATGTATACATATTTAGAATATGTGTAGAACAATAAATGTATGAATAATCTTATCTTGTTGATATATATGAGGTGCTCTTCATGTGATTAGAAACCCTTCTCAAATTATGCCAACTGGACATTGCAGGCCTGGGAGGACAGGGCTATCAGGCATGATTCTGCTTCACCCCTACATGTGTGTTCACCCTATAAACAGGTAGTGTGCATACAGTCATCTACTAGTTTTTAGCAATTCTGTATCTTTTGAAGATGGTCCCCTAGAAAATTGCATCTCTGGCCCTTGGTTTTTGCACTGGTTTTTCCATGGGAGCCATTTTGTGGTGGAGCCCACAGCTGCTGTGACCACATAATTGCTGCTGTGGGAGCCTGGCTAGTCAAAAGACAAGTAATTCATCCAGGAAACTGATTAAAAACAGAGGAAGGGTCAGAACTCCAAAGCTAATCTACATATTTCACTCCCCAGAAGCACAACAAAATACCCATTTAAAGTTGAAATCCTATGCATGCTTACATGGAACTCAATCAGAATTACTTCTGAGTAGGCCTACATAGGATTGGTCTGCTCATGCTGTCCACAAACACACACCTTTCCCCAGCCCCAAAAGGAAAGAAAACGTTTGACTACCTCAATTTCAGGCTCAACCACTCCAGTCTCCCACTTGGCACTCCTACCACCACCTTTGCCATCCATCCCGGGAAGGGGTGTGTGTGTGTGTGTGTGTGTGTGAAGAACGAGAGAAGGGTCTTAAATGGAAATACACATTTATGGTCGCATCTGGTTTACCCCTCAAACTGAAGAGGAAACTTGAATGAGGCTATACAATATAACTTGGCATAGGTATAGATATTCTTTCAGATTTAGTGTGGCCAATATGTCTTAACTCAGAGGAAATTGTTACATGTGAATGAATATTCTCTTCCTAGGCTTCATCCATTTCAATTGCTTCCTTGATTTAGTCATATATGATGCAGCTTCTATTGAAATTTTAAATACTGTTTTGAGAACTTTCGCCCAAAGATCTGTTTCTGTAAACCAATTGACCATTTCACTTTGCATAGATGTATTTCCATATCTGGTATGGTTTGTACCTTGTTGATTTGTTTGTCCTCTGCCTATAGACACAAGGCAGCTGGCAGTTTGTCTTGAACCGATTCCACCTTTCCATCTAGAACAAAGGTAGAGAACACTATGGAGTTCCGTAACAGGTGTTGACCTAAGCAGTATAGATGGTTGGGGCTGAGTCCTATGAGCTAAAGCTATTGCATGCATTTAGGAATGCCTAGATACACTGTGATGTTATACTGTTTGTGGTTGTAAATATATTGCAAAGTTTATTGTTTGTGATATGCATTTGTTTATCTCTTTAAAGAGGGTTAAGAACAGTAACAAGTAAAGTAAATGTCTAGGCCAAAATGTACTTATTGTTTGTAATTATAGGTCTTAGAGTGATTGGCTGGCTGTGTGCCCAAATAAAAGGTTAGTGTTGATTAGCTGGTTGGTTAGAGTGCCTGGATTAGCTAGCTGTGTAAGAGTGGGAGGAGCTAGAGAGCGATTAGAGTGTATATATGTGTCTGACAGAGAGAGCTGACAGGGTTGAGAGTATTGAGAGAGAGAGAGAGAGAGAGAGAGAGAGAGTCTACAGCATGATTATTAGATGAGAAGAGGATTTGATTGAGAGATTGAGATAAGATTTTAGAGCATAGATTAAATAAAGAACAGTTCGCTAAAGAATAAGAGTTATGACTGAAATCAATAAGCATTGAAATCTTGTAACTGATACACAATTGAATTGAAGTAACCATTAAGCTTGTTGACACACAATTTCTTACTAATAAATTATTGTTAATTCCATCTCCTGGTTTGGTCTGTGGGTGTACCTGAGAAAGTACTGGTGGCAGCAGAACAAAGAAGTTATCTGGAGGCCAGATTGCTGAGCTGTAGTGCTGTGAGCCTAAACAGTAAAGGCGAGACAGGGGCAGCAGCAAGTGGTTGAAGATAACCTCATACACACCTTTTGAAGGCTTGTTTTCAATTAGAATGGCTTGAATTGCTACATCCAACATACAGGATTTTCAGCCATAATTTGTTTTATTTTATTTGTTTTAGATTTTTATTTTATTTTACTTTTATTTGCTTGCCTGCCTACCTAACCTTGGATTTTCCAGTCAAGTGCGAACTTCATAGAGGTGGTAAACTGCATTCTTGTTTGGATTTCTGCAGGAGATTACAGGATTGAACAGATCTTTCTCTAACAAAATGGAATTAAAACAGCTTGCTTGCAAAGCTCCCCAAGTTGGAATGGGTGTCCTATTTTTCCCTTGGGGTGGGAGGGAGTTTGGATTGACGTTTACTGGGGAGATTAAATAAAAATCCTGTAAATATGCTTCTGGCTCCTTTTTTATAGCCAGAGCAGAGACTGGCCTTGAAAGAAGAAGTAGAACTGCCTAGAATATGAAAACTTGGCCCTCGGACAAGATGGAAACAGAGCTGATAAGATGGAGCCAGCAGTTTAGGGATAATTTCACTAAGGTTGCCAGGTGTCTTGTATTCTGACAAACAGAGAGTTGCTATTTTGGACTTGTACCTTCTCTGCCCCATGATGTGCTGGCATCCTGCTGTTGGGTTGCTGCCCGGGGTTGGCTGCCTTTTCATGATAGCATGCCAGGTCTGCCTGGGCGTCAGGTATGAAGATCAACCCTCAGACTGGGGATTGTGGTGACTGACTCAAGGGCTGACCTAGCATATATTTGTTGTGTGATTTCAAAAGCAAACTGGAAAAGGCACTTCCTTCTCTATCTCAACAAAGATTTGCAACACTTATCTCCACAGAGTCATCATTCCTAAAATAATACCTATAATTGTGTGGCCAAATATTTTGTTTTCTTTGAGCAACCACTTGATTTATGTACAGATAGATATATGGTTACCTTTTCAAGATCTGTATAAAAAAGTACTTTGCCTATAAAAGTTAGGTAACCGCCTCCGAAATAGCGGCCCTGGTGTAAAATATACTTTTGTTCAACTCAGTATAAACATCTTAAGGAATAGTGCCTCCATGCTGTTTAATGATGCTCTCTAGCTGTATAAAAATGCCTTGCTCTGCCTTACCTGGTTGAGAATGCATTTGAAATAATAAAAGGCAGATGTGGGGAAATTATGAATAGTCTCAGTTTAGACCCTGGTAGGTGAAAAGGGAATGGAAGGATTTTTTTCTCAAAAACTGGAGCTATTTCCCAACTGAGATGGTTAAACATGCCTAATGGCAAGATTCCTATTTTTACAAATAAACAAACAAACACTTTGGGTAGTAACTCTGTAGAAACTAAGTCAGTGTGCTGCCATCATCTTAAGAGAGAATGAATGTACTAAATAATTCATTGTAGAGAGCTACACGCTTAAAACCCTTTTCACGTCCCAAGTTGTTCAAAGTGTGACTCATTACTCTCGCTCTGCTCCTGAGAGGACATGTACTAGAGGACACTTTCAGGTCTGAAAATCCAGCTGGGTGTGTGTGTGGGAGAAGTGAGGAACTATTTCCTGCAAAGCATCTCTTGAAAGATTTGCATTTACCATCAGCTAGGGGAGAGAGGAATCTTTGCAGTGCCTGGACTTGCTGTCATTGCCCATATCGTTTTCTCTACAGTAAAACTACATCAGGGCCCAAACTAAGCTTTTTTAGGAAAGGCCTAAACGAGAGCATGTTCATGTCCAATGGCAAATGGTTAGCATTTTCATAGACTTCCATGTTTGTTTATTTGTTTGGATAATTTATCCAGTGGTTTCCTTAGTCTGTGGGGTAAGTAACTGTGTTTTAAACACACGAAACTGAAGCAACTGCAAAGATAAAAGTGAGAAAATAGTAACACAGTACTAAACTAAATTCCAGGTAGCAACCTCCTCCCCCACAACTACCCTGATGAAAGTTTAAAAGTGGCCACTAAAGTTAGTCTTAAATGGACCATATGGATTAAACCCAATCACATTACAATGGGTTAACCTTATACACATTAAAAGTATGCATTAGAGAATTATGGGGTTATGCAGTCTACCCTTACCCTATACTAGGCTGCTTGACATGTTTTCATTGACCACGAGAAGGGGCCTAAGAACGTTCTTACAGACGCTCATAAAGCTCCTCCACACCAACAGGGATTGTGATTGGTCAAGAAATCCCTTTGTGTGGAGGATTTCTAACTGTGTATATTGGTTCACTCATTGGGGCCCTTTCCTTGGTCACCAAATGCATAGCCATTAGCAGCGGCCAACAAGCAGATACCCCCCGCCAACCCCCCACCCAAAACAAACCCCACCACCACCAAGCCACCCCCCCCCCAAAAAAAAACAGCCCGGACCTACTGGGTCCTCCGCCGCCGCTATCCGCTGCTGCCGCCGCTCTCCTCCTCCTCCGCGTGACCCCCACAGCCACTTCACCCGTGAGGGGGCTGCAGGAGGTCACCGTCACTCGCCACCGCCGCTCACCACTGCTCGCCTCCTCTGCCACGTGACCCCCCCGCAGCCCCCTCACCCGTGAGGAGGCTGTGGGGGGTCACTGTCACGCGGCGGTGGAGGAGGAGAGCGGCGGAGGTGGCGGAGAGCGGCGGACCCAGTAGGTCCGGGCTGTGATTTTGGGGGGTGGTGGCTTGGTGGTGGTGGTGTTTGTTTTGGGGTGGGGTGGGGGGTGGGGGGTCCCCCCCACCCGAAATAAACCCCACCACCAAGCAACCCCCCCCCAAAAAACCCCATCTTGGACCTACTGGGTCTGCCGCTCTCCGCCACCTCCGCCGCTCTCCTCCTCCACCGCCGCGTGACAGTGACCCCCCACAGCCTCCTCATGGGTGAGGGGGCTGCGGGGGGTCACGTGGCAGAGGAGGCAAGCAGTGGTGAGCGGCGGCGGCGAGCGACGGACCCGGTAGGTTTGGGATGGTTTTTTGGGGGATGGCTTGGTGGTGGGGTTTGTTTCGGGGGGTGGCAAGGGTCCCCCCCCAAAACAAACCCAACCACCAAGCCACCCCCCCCCCCCCAAAAAAAAAACTCAGTCTGGACCTACCGGGTCTGCTGCCGCCGCTCACCACTACCACGTGACCTCCGCAGCCCCCTCACCAGTGAGGGGGCTGCGGGGGGTCACCGTCATGAGGCAGCGGCAGAGAGCAGCAGCGGCGGTGGAGAGCGGCGGACCCGGTAGGTCCGGGCTGGTTCTTTTGGGGGGGGGGGTGGCTGGATTGCCCCAGGTTTCCCGGTTAGGACTGGGAAACCCCGGGCGATCTGGTCACCCTACACGTGTCCTGGTTCCTAACAGACCACGGACCGGTACCAGTCCATGGCCCAGGGGGTTGGGGACTCCTGCTATAGATTATTCAGTTTCCTGGCTTTTTTTTTCCCCCAGGGTCTTCCCATTCTAAAAGACTGAAATGCTTCTTCTAAGTCTTAATTATTGGCAGTAAGAGCTTTAAGCTAAAATAGGCTTTGATTTTTGCGCCATATTTGCAACCCATTCTATAGGTGTGGGGCTACTGCGGAAAAGTGCCTCTTTCTTGCGCTTGCTCACCTAACTACCCTCAAAGATGGGCAAGAGAGACGAGCCTCTGTTGCTGATCTTAAAGTGTGGACAGGCTGATATGGGTAAAGATGCTTGTTCAAGTAATTTGGTCCCAAACTGTTTAAGGCTTTAAAATAAAATAAAAAACAGCGCTGTAAATTAGCCTTAGTAACACATTGGTAGCTAGTGCTGCTTGTGCAGTTTAGGCTGCCTTGTCCCCACCAGCACTCTGGCAGCTGCATTCTGAACCAGCTGAAGTTTCTGGAAGTTTCAAAGGCAACCCCATGTAGTGCTCATTACAGTAGGCCAGCATGGATGTTACCAGTGCATGGTTAACTGAGACAAGAATCATTCTCTTCAGATAAGGCTGTAGCTGGCGTAGCAGCCTGAGCTGGTAAAATGCATTCCTAGTCACCGCAGCTACATGCACTTAGGCAGAGTCAGGAGGACTCCCTGATTATGCACTTGGTCTTTTAAGGGGAGTGCAACTTCATCTAAAATCAGTTATAAACCTCCCTCCAGAGTCGTTGGTTTCCAGCTAATCCAGACAAATACCTTCTTCTTACCCAGATTAAGCTCAGCATGTTCACATGGACACAGACTAATCAAAGGAAGGGGAGCTATGTACACTGGAAGAGCCATCTGAGGGAATAACTTTCTTGCAGCTCTATTTATTTAAGGCCTGTATTAGCAATTGGTAGCTCAGATCCTCATTTGACTTCCCCAGCCTCTGCTTTTCTGGACTGTAATGTGTGTTCTCTCTCTCCCTCCCTACCTCCCTTTTACCCTTTTCATGCATCAATAGTTTCCTAGTTACTTTTTAGGCAGTTTTCAACACAATAAACTATCCCAATTGAGGAATCTGGTTGCCTCATGCCTACAGCATTTTGGATTTACAACATTCATTTTTGAAACAGGAACAGACTCTTACAACAGCCTCCTTTTGGAAATTTTGCAAAGTCTGATGTTTTACATCTCTCCAAACCTAGGAAACTAGACAATAATCCTTCTTAAGCACCTCTATTTTAAGGATTTGGGGAAAACCTCACGAATTTTCTACAAATAAACCAATATTGTTTTGTTTGTTTGTGATAGATAATGCTCCACTCTTCATAATCTTGAAAGAAATAGTACTAATTCCCCCATGTGGAACTGGAAGATTTAAGCTTGAATTGGTTGTTTTCACATACTTCAAAGCACTTTGTTGTTCCACCTCCTGAAGTGTGTGTGTGTATGTGTGTTTGTGTTGCACACTCTACCTCTGACTCTCTGATGTAGAACTTCAGAGATATTTACAAGAACCTGAAAGCATCTTGAGAAGTAGGAAAAAAACATTGCATAGAGAAGCCACAAGATGTGTAGTAAACAAAATTATTTGGACAGAAACAGTCTGCTGCAGACCTGTAACCTCCTATCATGAAGATGGCAGCATTCTCTAGGTGCAGAAATGCATCTTGAATTTGAGAATTATCTACCATAATACACAGAAATTATTATTTTCTATTGTTATAGATTGTCTTACATACAAATCTTCATACCACACATTTAGAATAAGTAAAACTTTGCCTTAAGCATCCCACTCATTCCAAAAGAGAAAATATTTCATAGGAATATGAAATTTGGGGGAACGTATTTCCATTGGAAAAACTGTGAAAAAGGTGCTGGGGAATTATTCTCCCCCTCTGTATTTTCATGCCCTCCCCCTTCTGGACCTTCTAGTCTTTATACAGAATCACTTCCAGTAGGTTCTGTTTGTATATTTGTAAATAAAATAAATATCACAAAGACATGCTAAGTCTCCTGTGTGTTCTCATCCAAAGAAAACTGAACTCTGTACTGCTATTCATGAACTTCTCATTGATTTGGGTAGATGGGGAGTTCCTAATAATATAAATGTTATGCCTTGGAAGAAAATGCCTTTGCTGACAGCAGCTTTTTCTATTTCATACTGTGTTATTCCACCAAACTTCTAGAGCTGAGCAATTTCTAACTTTGAAAAGAACTCTCTAATCTTTTTGTATCACACTACAGTTATTTCAAACTAATTTTTTTTGCTTGCAGTCATTCTGAGATAGATGACTTCAAAGGTAGGAACAGGAAGTTTTGTCAGACTATATTCTTCATTTTAAAAGAGCAGCAGACAATAGAAATGATCACTTTTCTACCTCTTAAAACTTGAAGTTTCACACGATATTCAGTCTGTATGTAATTTCAGACATCTTTGTGATACCTTAATAAGCTATTTTATACACAGTTATCAAATGTAAAATGGAAATATCTAGTTTGCGTTTAAAAAATGTAAATAATTTGATTTTTGTTTTTACATATTGCTTGCATATACGAATACAAGAAAAGGGAAACATAATTGAAAACTCACACTACAATATAAATTCTGCTACATTTCCCCCCACAAGTGCAATACATAGTATTTTTGTGAGATCCTATGTAACTAGAGTGACCATATGGAAAGGAGGACAGGGCTCCTGCTGTATCTTAACAGCTGTATAGAAAAGGGAATTTCAGCAGGTGACATTTGTATGCATGCAGCACCTGGTGAAATTCCCTCTTCATCACAACAGTTAAAGCTACAGGAGCCCTGCCCTCTTTTGTATCTGCTCAGTCTAGTATAGCTCTTGCAGCTTTAACTGTTGTGGTGATGAAGAGGGAATTTCATTAGGTGCTGCATGCATCCAAATGACACGTGCTGAAATTCCCTTTTCTATACAGTTGCTAAAGATACAGGAGCCCTGTCCTCCTTTCCATATGGTCACCCTAATATAGCGCTATACATGTTCTAGATTGTAGATGCCTTTGTAAAAATATAGCCTTATATGAGAAGAAATTTCAGCAAGTTTGTCGTGATTAGACCTGTCTTCCCTAATCTGGTCCCCTCCAGATGTGTTGGACTGCAACCCCCATTATTCCCAGCCAGGATGGCCAATGGTTGCAGTTAAATACCTTTAAAACATTGCGAAGACAAGTTGATTTCAGTATGAGGTTTGAGATAATCAACAAAAGTTATTGCAGAAGTCTTGCCTTTTTGTTTGTTTGTTTGAATCAATTGGAAAGCAGGTACATGCATGTCTGTATATTGTATGGTGTGGTTTTACTTGCGCTTTTAAGCTGGAGAGGAGTGGGAAGGAGCAAACACTGAGAAGAAAAATAATTTCTAAACACTATCCTGGGGGAAGGGAGGTGGAGAATTTTCTCTCATAGTTTTACTTGGGACCAGAAGGAAATATGTGACAAAGATAGATACTCAGAATCTATAAATCCATATGTATGCACATGCGTGAAAACCCGTGAGTGTGACTGCAATTAAGTATTGATAATCTGGTTAGAGGTCTGGGCATGGTGCATATCTCACATAGGCATACATAGATTTTGTAGTTTTGTCTCGGTCATGTTAATGCTATTCTTCAGTTCTATAGGGAAAAAATACAGAGCTATGTTCCTATAACCGATGAGATCAATTAACCAGCAACAATGGCTAACTGTTGGCAAGAGAAACGCTATTGGTGGTTTTTCTTGCTTTGCTAAAAAGGACATGTGTATTGGAGAGATGCTGTAACTTGAAAAACACTGCTCTTCACTTTGAAAGACAGCTGATCTTTTATAGGCCTTGTGGTTTCCTTTGTGCTCTGAGCCATAAAACATGATTGTGGTGGAAATAGCCACATCAAACTGTTTGGACATCATTCAGGGTGCTGTGTGTGGTTTAGCCCTGGCACTTGAAATGTGTGCCTAGTATAATAGGAAATATGCTTCTGAAAGGCCCCATTTGTATTTTTCTGGGACTGGAGACAATTTTAATTGTACACTTAGAACCCCAGGAACAAGAGCAATTCACCTTCTGTTTATATTGTAGAATTTTAAACAAGATAAATTATTGTAAAATGTGCATACGGGATGTGTTGTTGTTTTGAGGAAATATAATTATCACTGATTGATAGCATGGCTTACGCTAATTTTTGTTCATGGAAAAATGAACATGAGTCTTCCACCACTTCATTACTAAATAAATAAATCTCAAATGTCTTTCAGTAAAAACTAGTTCCCATGACGACTACTTGGGTTTATGTTCCACCCATGGTGACTGTTTTTTCCTCTGTTGTCCATATTCAGAAAGGGCTGACATAATCACTGGAATGTTCCACCTCATAGCTGTGGCCAGGTTTAACACACTACCGGAAACACTTAAAAATATTGCCAAGACCAGAATCTATGGACAGCTGCTTGGGCTGCTCAAAGGAATGGTCCTTGTTCAGTCAGAGTGATACAGATGATCTCTCTGTTAACTAGGCTCTAAATTAGCAACAGAATTGAAGAGGAGAGATAAAGGCTTAATTCGGACAACACAATAAACAACTGGTGTGGGGGAAACAATCGTCAGTTGTTTTGAATATTGTGTCATCCAAATGCTGCCATAGTCAACTCAGCGCTGATCCTAATCCACACCACAGTTGATTATTTATTACCATGTTGTGAGGGAAGTACCCCCTAGTTGAACAACTGTAAAGTTGATTATTATCCCACCATTGACTATCGTGTCGTCCGAATTGAGCCAAAGGCTGTTTTGCCATCTATTTGCAAAGATGAAAAAGGCCTGTGTATTGTTCCTAGCCACCCAAACTCATCCTACACATACCATATCCACCAGACAACTGACACTGCCTTCCCAACAGCTGCAGTGTTTGTTTTGGATAAAAGGTGCTTTTTGCTTTTGTGTTAGTTAATCATCATTGCTGTCATTTAATGTTGTTTTAAAATGGCTTAAAAGACTGTTTCCTCCATTTAATCTCTGTACATCTTGTCTGAATCAAAAATGATAATCTGTCGTTTTTATTTAAGGTTGTAGGCCTTTTCTGGACTTGCTGCTCAGTTTCTCCAGTGATGTGGGCTTAATAGTATGAAGATATTGAATCATTGCTACGATACAAACATAGCAACAACTTAAATTCTTTCCTCTTTATTTTCCAGGTCTATAACTCGAACAAAGACAACCAAAGTGAAGGCAGTAAGTAATTTTACTTATTTTTAAGTAAGTCTATATATTATTGGAAAAATATTTTGTAGAACTGCGTCCCTGACTCTCAGAAGCCAGTAGGTGGTGCTCCAAGTAATCCACTTTACTTTAGTCAACTAACTACATTGCTTTTGTCATGAAACTGATTTCTGGCAATCATGCTGTTGTTATTTTAAAGATCTGAGCATCAAGCTAGATCAGGCTAGAAAGGATAGAAGTTATTTTGTGGCTAATAGTGTAGTGAGATACTTAAATATTAAATAAAAGAGCTTTATAGTTTAAGGTGCTTGAGGTCTTGCAAGTGGACGTCCTGGATAAAACTCAAGAGCTGCTGAGTTCTGAAACTAGCTCTGTCGCAAATTCTTTGTTTCCTTTGGCAAGTTACTTAACGGCCTTTTGTCTCAGTTTACACAACCCAGGCACAGAAGTTTGCAGAAGGGAAGCAAGAAGGAGAACTAAGATTTTTCTGAATCTCACTTCCTCGTTTTACCTTCCTTAAATTATGATTAATAGAAATGAAATATTTTATGCTAAAAGGAGCTTGTTCAAGAGCCTGCCACTGGACTGTGTTCAAGCAGATGAACTGCTGGGATGAAAGACTCTTTTTATATGAAGTAGCACTATTTTAACTATTTTCCTCTTTGACCCCCAAATGTTGGACAAAGCAAAGTGCCTGTGACATTTTCACTGGACAGCCAGTGTTTGACCCAGAATAGTTGTTTTAAATGGATATTGTATTTATATTTTTTTATGCTTTTTATGCTTTTTAAATACTGCATATCGTTTTTTTTAATGTTCAATGTTTTTAATTTTTGTAAACCGCCCAGAGAGCTTCGGCTATGGGGCAGTATATAAATGCAATAAATTATAAATAATAATAAATAACCTTTTCCCACTGCTGTTTAAAATCCAGTCTGTTTCTAAGCAGCCAGCCAGCTTGCGAATGTCTGTGTGGCTCAGCTTCCCTCGTTCCCCCCCCCCCCCTTATGCTATGCCATATGACACTGCAACAGAACGTTTGTTTATCCTGGCTGAGAACTACACCGTGCTGCATGTTCTTTCTTAAATATGCATGTGTTCAGTTTTGGAATATTGCTGAGTGGCGCTCTTTTTAAACCTGCAAGATTGGAAATGTTTGCAATGACTGTCACCTTTCCTTTTTCCTTTTGTGGTTGTTTTTATTATTATTTAAGGCAAGCAGCACCCAGTTGCAACCCTTATGAGATCATCGTGCCTTTTCTTGCTAAGGGATCCTGCCTGGTAGTGCATCTTTATAAATAGAATGTTGTCCCTCGTAAATTTGAGAAGTAGAGTAGCTTCTTCAGCTGTTAGGTTACTCTAACTGACAGAACACTATACAGTAGCTCAGCTTTCCTTCCTATCCACTATTGATAAATGGCACATAATTTTAAACCTACACTTTCTTCCCTTAGATCTCCTCTCTCCTCCTCAGCACAAGATTTCCATACCTGTCATCTCTTTAATAAAATCAGTGAGCAATACAAGATGGTGCAATTAGAGGCAATTACACCTCAATAGTCTGCATGGTTCTGTCAACTTCCGTCTTCCCTTTCCCCTCTGTGATACATTCACAGCCGCCTGTGTTGACTCAGTACGTTGAATTAGACATGATAGAGCCATTTGATATGTGACAAGTTAGATGTGAGTGTATATATATATATATATATATATATGTATATACACACACACACACACACACACACGCCACAGTTACCTTGGGTTAGATTTTGTTTTGTTTTTGTTTTCTGAAGTTGCCTTGAGGGAAAAAAGGGAAAAAAGACCACAGGGAAAAAAGAGCACCGGAGGAAATCCTTGACATTATTAATTAGTATATTGTCAAAGTTAATGTCAACTATTATTTGCCTGTTTTAATAGTGCCAGGAAGTAGACTGCTCATTTACCTTCTTTAAGTACAAAGTTACTCATATATTGAGATGACCTATTCCTTTTCGGTGGTTATTATCATCACCACAATCTTAAGAAAGTAGATCAGTATTAGATCTGATTATACCCTGTGTTAAAATAAGTCTAGATAAAGGATAGAGTAATCCAATCCCCCCTCCCCCGATCTAGCCTACTGAAGAGTTATAAGAATAGGAAGAGGTGCCCATCTATTGGCATGGGAAGCTTTGCTGCTGCTGGTCCCTCTGCAATGCCTGAGCAGAGTTCAGCAGATGTGAGGCTACTGCTGGTGGACTTTATACCAGAAAGACCTGCCAGGTCTGAAATGGGATGTTCCTGAGAGCAGATGCCTTGGATCCAATGGATTCAACAGATCCAACCCCCCCCCCCCATTCCCCAAACTTGAAATCAAATGCCACTGCTCCCTAAAAAAAATTAAACTTATTTTAAAACTCACGTCCTCATTGAAGAAGTTAGTCTATCTCCTTTGCTCTCTACTGTATTTTTTCTAGCTCTGTGTTATCCTTTTTAGATTGGGATCATTTGTAATGTACTCAGTATTCCAACATTTCCACCAGAACTTTATATTGTGATATTATTATGCTTGGCCTTTTGGGAATGGAGTGCAGCAGGAACGAGCAGTTCCTGAAATAACCAGAAATGTACAGGAAAACCCGTTTCTGGAATGGGGCAGGTCAGCGGAGCTCTCTTGCCCCATTCTGGAAATGAGCATTTCCATGCTGAATTCAGGAACTGCTCGTTCCTGTGGTGCTAGTGATCTTTTCTGCTAGTGTAACAACAGGACTAATGGAGACACGGCTGCTGTATAGCATACAGCCCAAGGCTTTTATCATGCCATTGCCTTGCCTCATTCACAGATTTTCACAAGCGCTCCAGTCAACGTCATCTTCAAGTTGTCTACATAATGTTGTTTTCCTCCCACCGCTTTCTTCCATCTTTCCCCCACCACTTCTTTCATCTTTTTTTTCTTTCTACAATAAGACATTTGCCCAGTGTCTCTTGATTGGTAGTGCTAGGAGTCCTCCATTTGGAAGCACCCTTTGTTTTTATTCCATTTCCTAATCATATATATTAATAGCGAACTCAATTCTCTGAGTACCAGCCCTAAATTCTCTGAATGTCAATTAAAAATGGCACCATCCAGAGGGGAGTAGGCTTGTTGGGGGGAGGTGTCCCCAAAGATTTGCAGAAATATAAAAAAATTGTAGGAACCCTGAAACGGCCGAAAGTCGACCGAACATGCTCAGTGGCATTGGAATGCTGGCTGACTGTTGCAGAAACAGAAACCCTGGCAGGAGAAGAATGGAAGGCAGTATCCTCGAAGACGGCATGGTTGGAACCCTTGGTAGGAACCCTCTGTCTGCACGGCAATATTGTTGCAGTCTATGCTGCAGTATTGTTGCAGGCAAATCCCTAGTAGCAGTTTTGCCTGTTTCACTGCTACAGCACTATCAGCATTTTTGGTGACCCTTCTTTCTATCATGACCTCCTTAATGAAGAGCCAATTCAGCAGGGTTTTGTTTTATATATAAAAATGGGGAAGCTACATTTCCTGGAATTTTGTATCAGGTTCTATAATTGCAATTGTAGAATAAACTCTGTCCTCGTCTGTCTTCTCCGTTTAACACACGTGGAAGTGTGGGTTTTGTTTTGTTTTGTTTTTCAGGATGGTCTAAGAAAGTCCTAACAAAGTGAGAGAAAGAGGTTGGCATAGAAAAGGTTATTTGGTTGTAAGCGTCATGAAGTATTTTTTAGCACATCCTCAATTATTTAGGTTTTTGCAGTTTGCAGCACTCAAGAGCCCTTGCATGGTTCATAGATTTTTGGTGTCAGTGCTGAACCTGGCGTCCACAACTCTTAAGGATCCCCAGTGGTGATCTTTCTTATAGCACTGGAGATGGTTCTTAATGGCTACCCTTCAGCATATCAAGTGGTGGAATTTGTGGCCTTATATCACTGTTAAGAGTCTGTATTTTACTTAAGGGTGAAATGGTGCTCAGGCCTGACCCAGCTTTCATAGAGCTCAGAAATTGCTTTGCAAATGTTTGTCCTCCCCCAAAATGGGATTGGCATAAAATGGATCTGAGAATGGCCTTGCAGTTTTCACTTATGAGAACATTTGAACAACAAAAAAGGAAATCTTGTTGCTACCCTTTAAGCAGCGTTCTTTGGAAAGAAAGAAAACATCTTGACCTGCCTAGATTTGACCTGCCTATCATAGAAGCCCACAGTGCAGTGGGAAAGGCTCCACTTCACAGGATTACAACTCTAAAGAACATAAGAGCTGTGATAGATCAGAATCAAGGTTTGTCTAGTCCAGCATTCTGTTTTCACAGTGGCCAAGCAACTGCTTGTGGGAAGCCACTAGTAGGGTATGAGCACAATAGCTCCCACTCGTAGTCTCCAGCAACTTAAATACAGAGGCATATACTGGTCCTGATGCTGGATACAAATATATAACTATAGTGACTAGTAGCCACTGTTAACCTTATTCTTCTAAGAGATTTTTCCAGGTTATGAAAACTTATAAGAACGCAGACTAGCAATTTCCCTTAACTACGGTCACCGTGTGGGCAGAAAAACCTTTAGGAATTTCCTGAACCTTCATGGAAATAAGAAATTCAAAAAGCATATTTTGGAAACAAATATGGGTTCTTTAAATAGAATTGGTTTACTGGAAATTTGCCTCAGAGTTTTGAAATATATTGATCTCCTAACAGACATGTCGTTCTGATCCCTCTTGTGACTTAGTCGCTGGCTGTTTATTCTGGGTTTGCTCCAGTTGTAACACAGAGATGTCAACCCCTATTTTTTCCCTCCTTGTTCTTCTGCAGACTGCTTCGCCCTTTGGATTCCATTTCTCTGTGAACTAAAATCATCGCAGACGCCTTGCTTAAAATGATTCCGATTTCTTTTCTGACTCTTTTAAAGGTCTTCTCCTAAATGGATTTGGGAGTGGGCCCACGAGATCCCATGTTTAACCCCTCCCATTCTGGTTTTGGACCTCACCTCATCATTAGTTTTTGGGGTGTAGTGGTTACTGTACCTGTTACTAACAAAAAAAAATGTCTGGAAGCAGCTCTTGAAAAGTGTAGTTTTACTCCACCGTTTCAAACTAAGGTGACATAGTAAGTTCAGGTTTGCAGCCACGCATTAAGAGCCTTCTAAAACGATTCAGATTTTATCTGAAACTGAACTGTGTATTAGCCATCCATATGTCTGTTAAGAGAATACACTTGTAGCTGGACCTTCTTTTTAAGCCAGGCATAATTTTAAAGGTGGTTTGCTTACTAGCTCTCAAAATCCCAGCACTGAAAATGACAAAAAGAGTTCCAGCTTTGTGTCTGGTATTCTTACAAGACAGTAAATAGCCGTAATATAATTGCACAACACGAGTTACATGGGAATCTCTTGTAGGAGCCAAGTGGCTGCGAGCTATTATCTATAGTCAATGTCATCTTGTATCTACAGGTGCAATAACACATGTTACTCATTACAAAACATGGTTACTGGTTTTCATGAAAATTATTTCAGCCTTTTAAAGCCCCCTTTGAATGTCTGGGTCGAAAATGGGCCTTGAAGAATGAAACTCCCAGAATCTGATTTCCACTTTGGCTATGGATATCAGTTGCTGGGAAACATGAGCAGCAGGGTGCTACTGCACTCATGTCATGCATGTGGGCTTCTCACAGCTGGTTGGCCACCCTGTGGACAGAATGCTGGATGGGCCTTTGGCCTGATCTCTTTCTTGGTCAGTCACCACCTGCTCAGATCCCATCAGCTGATATGCAAAGCTGGGTTTTTTTGGCCTAATGTGAATCACTTTACACTTGCTAACATTGAACTGGGAGAATTTGCCATCTGGATGCCAATCCCCTATTTTGAAGATATCCTTTTAGAGCTTCTCACAATCCCCTTTTGTTTTAACCACTCGAAATAATTCAGTGTTATCAGCAAACTTGACCACCTCACTGATCACTGCTAATTCCAGATCATTTATGAACAAGTTGAAAAACATTGGTCCAGCACAGAGGTTGAGGGTGTGGGAGCTTGGATTCCTGGGTCCGAGATCAGAGCATTGTCTCTGACCTCAGATCGAGGAATCCAAAATATCCTCTGGGCCCCAGACCATTTTATATGCCAAATGCCTAATTGAATAAAACTTTAGTGACTGCTGGCGGAACAATAAAAATGGGGCCAACCTCACCTCCCTTGGCAGGGAAGCAGGGTATAAAAAATCTTTTAGATAGGTAAACCCTTTCAATAAATAAAATCTTTTATATAATCAATATTTTAAAAGAAAAAATAAAATCAAAGTAGTAGTAATATTCAGGCAAGTAGTAGAAGCAATTTGAAAGATTTAATGAATTGTCTAAGTTCCCACAAGGTTTTTATACTTGGGTGCATAGTTGAATGTGAATACAAAGATACACAAATATGGTTCATCAGGTGTGAACTCTGCTGGTTATTATTTCCATTCTTCTTTACAATGCACCAACGTATGTGCCCGACTGCCATACACATGTGTGTTTTAAGGAAGATCAGGGATGATAGTATATAAAGGCACAGTTCACAATTGATTTGCCGGTCGTGTATGTTGTACTCATACATGAGTATAAAAAAATCTTGTTAGGTCTGGCCTTATGATATGTGGTTGTAGTTAGTAATAACCTCTCTTCAGCTTTCTGTTGTTTCTCTGAATCCTTGTTTTACATTGCCTCTGCAATGCATATTTTGTTCTCCTGTAAGAGCTTACTTTATTTGCAAAAGCAACAACTTGATGGTGTGTTTTTTTAGCTAAACCTTTTGTAAATTGAGGAAGTGCTTTTCCTTAACAAATGGTTAACTGTACATAACAATTCTGATTTAGAGCTAGTGAAGTGATATATTATTCCTTCAGAGTTTTAGCACTTATACATGCCTTCTCTGTACTACATTGCTGAAATTAAGTTGAAGAAGTGTGCTAAAGGGACTTAATTGAGTCTTATTATTTCTTTAGTGAGAATATTTTAGTTCTAATTCCACAATTCATTTGCATGCCTTCAGGACACCTTAATTTGCATGGAATAAATATTTAATTCAACATAGTAATAATGCATTATGGAAATCTTCAAATGAAACAAATGAAAGAAGCTGTGGAATCTAGTGCAGTGCAATTCAATCCTGTGTGTGGGAGTGTAACATATAGCAACAGTAATGAAAAACAGTGAACAGCAATATGGCTTCTCATTCCCAAGTTATGTCTTCTCATTCATTGTTTTTTGGATGGGATATCGCATAATAGCTTTCCCTAAAAATTCATTTCCAGGAGAGTGGATGCTATGGCTAAAAGAGCGTTATGGCTCTTTTTTAGCAGTGTTAGTCCGAGAGCACATGTCAAAATACTTAAGTCATAAGGTACATGGATGAAACAAACCACATCTGTTGGGAAATAGTGTATATAATTCCAGATTGTCCAATCTGACTGACTTTGTTGGGGTGAACTCCTTTCTGACCATTCCAAAAAGGGGCCTTGTTAATTACTTCATACAGTACACTATTGCCCTCAAAATGGGTCTTTGGGGGGCTGCCACCCCCTAAACATCCCAGCAGTTGTGCATAAAACTGGCAATTTTGGAGATGCCACAACTTTTGTAAGATGTCTAGATAGTCAAACCATTTCTCTCTTATGACATAAGTATCTTGACATGGGTTCTTGGATTATGTGGAAAGGTTCTGCTTTCTAGGCTATTGTGCCACTACTTACTTACCAAGGAAGTGATGGTCAAATCATCTTTTACAGCTATGATTTCAGAAAGTTTTTGTTGCAAGGCTTGTATTCTAGCCTTCTAGGTGCTCTTTCCTGTAACTTCAGCTAGCTATTAGCAGCCAATCTGTATGTTTAAACATATTACTATTTATGGTTGAGTTAGACCATTAGTCTGTCCAGGAAAGGCAACTGATCTATCCAACCCCATGGGACTATGTTCATTATAGCTCTTTGACTTACAGCCCCAATTCACCAGCACACAATGATTGACACTTACAGGGTTGTCAGCATATGCTTATTTTTTTGGCTTGTTCAATCATTCACCCTCTAGAGAGTGGTAAGATATAATGCCAGTTGTGGGTTTATACACAATTGGAACTATTGAGCCCTTCTGGCCTCTAAAGTGCGGTGGTGATGAGGAGATGCTGCATTGCTCCCAAACCTTTGCCTGCATTTTGTTCATGCACACACTCTGAATTATGGCTGGGATTTTTTATAATGGATGTGTAAGGATGACTGCCAATCAGCCATTTACAGACTGCACTGTGCGTGGATACGGAACAATAAGATTATAGCTAATGTGGAATATTTTTGTCTGCTGAGCCATAAACCATCACTTGACAGCCACAACTG
Source organism: Anniella stebbinsi (assembly GCA_029215795.1). Lineage (NCBI taxonomy): Eukaryota > Metazoa > Chordata > Lepidosauria > Squamata > Anniellidae > Anniella > Anniella stebbinsi. Next base: position 83,486,084 of record JARDYH010000005.1, on the reverse strand, counting down.
CTTTGTTCAAGCCTGTCCGTTTCCTTGCCTCTGTTTTCCCAGTACATTCATCCCTCCACCCCCACCATGTATATCCTTAGTAAATCCAGGATCCCTTTATTTGTTGCTGATGCTGATAATGATCATACCAGATGATGATGATGATGATGATGATGATGGCTTTAAATGTTAATACCAGCACTCTGAATCAGGCTCGGACGTGGACTGGCAGCCAGTGCAGCTGGAAAACTATTGGCATAATGTGATCATGTTGACCAGTCCCCATTAACAGTGTCACTGCCCTGTTTTGGACCAGTTGAAGTTTTCAAAGGCAACCCCAATTATAACATATTGCAGTAATCCAGATGAGAGAGAGGTTATCAGAGCATGGGTAACTGTAGCTAAACTATTTCTGTCCAGATAAGGGTGTCGTTGCTGTATCGGCCCAAGTTGACAAGACGTAGTCCACCTGTGCCTCAAGTGACAGTTCTGGGTCTAGGAGTACCCTCAAACTACAATTCTTTAGGGGGAGTGCAACCCACTCCAGAACAGGTTGAACATAATTTAGCTGGGCACCAAGTCTGAGACCACCTCCTTCAGCTCAGGCAGGGGGCCTGATGAATAGCAGGGTGGGCAATACATTAGTAGAATCCCTAATTTGTCTCAGGTACCCAACACAAGGTAAGACACTCAAAATCTGCACTTGAATGAACAGGAAGCAGAGAGAGAGAGAGAGAGAGAGAGAGAGAGAGAGAGAGAGTCGGTGTTGGTGCCGCACTAAGTACCTAGGAGGGCACAGCTGGGAGAGAATAAGCCTGCCCAGTTCTCCCACCTAGGTCTCAGTAATATATACCAGGCTGGCCTCCTTATCCACAATCAAGGCAAAGATAAGGGAGATTTTCTTTTGGACTGACCTGGCATTCAGAGCAGCCCTACCAGACCTGAGGGCAAGCTGGTAAGGCTGCCAGGAACTATCTGGTTTAGGGAAGAACAAGAAGAGGGGGGGGGGGGTAGTCTTAAGGTGTCTAGCCCTGTTCTAATCAGCTGGCTGTTAATACTCCAACACCATACCTATCCCTGTGACCACAGTTATGGAGGCACCCCATCCCCCCTGAGTTACCCAACATATTTCCCAGGCACATATTAAAAAGAAAAATAGAAATATAACATATATAACAATATAAAAGAGACTGCCTGATCTGTCCATTATCACAGGACTGTTAGTCTTATGCTCTCATCTGTTCTTCTGTTTGTGGTTTCCTTCCAGTTAGTTCTTGCTTCATTAACCTCTTAATCTTTTCTTAGTGACATATATGTTTTAATTTATATATAATTCCCCTCCTTTATGATATCTATGAAACATGGTAGGGTTTCTTTTTCTGTTTGTTTTTTAACGTTCTGTTAATGCAAACATATTCTGCAAAGTTATCCAATTTAATTTTCAAGGGAACTACAAACTATATCTGGAAGCAGAGCTCTTCCACTGATTTGTGGATTCTGCTAGGGAAACATTTGGAAACGAAAATCCATGCATAACGGTGAAGGATGAAAATAATCTATTCATGGGCTAAAACACATATGATTTGAATCAGCTCAAAGAGCTTAATAGATATCCTAGCTGGGAGGTCCTGCACTAAAGTGTCTCAAGTCTAATAAGGAAACTCTTGCCCATTTTGGTTTTAATTGATTAGGTAAATCCACATATATATTACTGAAGAGTGTTGTTTTCAGTGTACTGGATCCAGAGTTTTATTCTGCTGGCAGGACTATCCCCAAATAGAATTCCGCTTAGAAAGTTCCCCCGACAGAATGTGGGGAGGGAGGCAGAGTGAGGTAATTTTCACCAATTCCTCTCCACGTTTCGCAAAGTTATGAATAGAATTCTTTCAGAGTTCGGTCGTTGGGGTTTCCTGTGAGTGGATCACCACGTTTCTCATTTCTACACCAAAACCTGTCTTCAACGTAGTATTTTGTTTCTAAGGAGCTGCATGTAAAACTATTCCCATTTATCCCTTGGTATGTCCTTACTTGTTTTTCTTTTCTTGCAGCTGCCCAGTTGGATAATATGGGCTTCAGCATTGTCAAGAAATGCATCCATGCTGTTGAAACAAGAGGTAGTGTGGCATACCAGATGTTTTTGTTTCTAGGATGATAGCCTGTCTCTTCCCAGATATAATACTTGCTTGTGTTTTTATAGCAGGTGTTGACTTCCTGAGAATTCTCTCCATCCTCTGCTCTTTTAGGATTGTCACAATCGGCCTATGTTACTGACAAAATGTGGAAGCCAAAAATATTTATTGAACAAAATCCGAGTCTCTCATTTATATAAAACATTGTTGGGACTGCCTGCTTCTGGCTAGTATCTTGAACCTAGTTAAAACACAGCCATATTACATTGTTTTCTGGTCATTTGTTGCCAGATTTGTTTTCTGGTCATTTGTTGCCTTTCCTAACCTGGTATCCTCCAGATGTTTTGTACATCTCCCAGCATTTCTGAACATGCTGGCTGGGGCTGATGTGAGTTGAAGTCCAAAACTTTGGGAGGAGACCAGGTTGGCAAAGGCTCATCTATGGGTTTTTTAACGAGCCGTTGCACTGTAGTTTAGTTAATATATTATTACAAGTCTGCAGGTCTATTTGACACAGAGTCACTGACCCAGGCATTCATGAATACTTATATGTTAAATAGAATAAATAAAATTCTTCTCTAACTCTTTGTTATCTAGCTATGTAACCAAACTAGTGATTATATGAAAAGCTTACATGTCCCCTTTTTTTTGTATATAAGATTTCTCCCTATTCCCAATAGACCTTCAGTTGTTGAGGGTTTTCTCACTCATCCTTTACATTTTCCTATTATTCGCCAATAAGAGGAGCGGACAGACAGACAGACCACCAACTATTTCTTTTAATAAGCAATGTTGAAAGTGTGTAGGGAACTGTGAAGGAGATTTAAATAGTATAGTGATTTCAAATAGAATTTCTAAAAGAAATGTTACATTTCTTTTCAGCGATTCCGACAAGTTCAATAGAATTTCTTCTCCCCCTAGGGATCAATGAGCAAGGACTCTTCCGAGTAGTTGGTGTGAACTCCAGAGTTCAAAAGCTATTGAGTATCTTAATGGGTAAGTACATTTTGAAGGAAGCAGCTTGCTGTTTTTCTTTGGTAACAATTGTGTTTGGAGATGCAGTTGACAATGAACTGAGACCTACTGGTGTGCATTTCATTCTGGGAGGAAAAATTATTTTTGGTGTGAGATGGTCATGCAAAATGTTCACTGGACTAGAATGCTGAGGCACAGGAATCACTTACATGAAACAAAACCTTTTAACAGTTAAATTAAGCCCTATTCAGGTATTCTTAAAATGTGTTTGAAAAACATGCAAGGGGAGGGAGTGTGTTGGCCTGCCCCCTCCGTTGTCGTATTCATTACTCTCTATATGGGAAGGGTAACTTTCTGATGAGCAGAGGTTCTTGCATCTGTGAGGCTGTCCACATGATTACGAATGCTGGAAAATCACTATCCTGAATCACGTGAAGAGCCTCCACAGATACGGGAGTGTGTCCTCTTCAGACAGTTGCCCTCCACAAGTAGAGGGTGATGAACGTGACAACCGATGGGGGTGGGTCTAGCGTGCTTGCAATACCCACTTTAGGAATGCCTGAATAGGGCTTTAACGGACACTGTTTCTGTTTCATTTATATTTTGCAAATCTGTGTGCCTTCCTGAATAAAAATCATAAATAAAACTCTGACCCATTTTAGTGTTTGTTCCTGCATGAGCAACCTGTATGTTCTCAGGGTTTTAAATTTCTTCTTGGGTTTAGTTTTTTCTCCCCATATTTCCTTTCACTTTTTGTACTTAAATGTGTGTGCGTGTGTGTGCGTACGTGCGCATGAATCACATCTATTTCCCCCCCTGCTTTGCCGCTGCATTTTTTACCTCCGTTTCATAAGTGAGTCAAGGGCTCCATCACATATCCCCTTTCACATGGGTTTTCACTTGTTTTCTCTTCCACTCCGCCCTGCCCCTTCTCCTTCCTCCTCCAGTTCATTCGTTGTGGTACTCTGATGGGCGTGGGCACTTCTACCTCTCTCTGTGGCTTTGTTATCTAGCGATTATCTGGCCTCTGCAGGCAATCGGGGGGGGGGGGGGTTGGAGCACAAAAAAGTCCATTCAACCGACTAAGCACAACTCCATATGACGACATACTGGAGGAGGCGAACTGCCCTGCCCTCCATTAGCATACGCCCCCAACAAAGGGGCAAGATGAGTGCAGGACAGGAACGACATCATGTGAGTACTGCGCTGCAAAACCACATACCAGGCATGGTGAGTGTGCGATAAATCGCTGGTGTGATGGAGCTCAATATCCACCCACATCCCTTATCTGGAAGTAGCTTTTTTTAATATGATTTTATGGCAGAATTCCTTTTAAGAGCTCAGAGCAGATTTTAGGATTTAATTCAACAACCTAGTGCGTTAGATTAGTCTGAGAGAGAGTAATTTGCTCAAGGCTACCCAACAGCTGCTTATCCTATGGTCAGAGTACTGGAGGGCATCAGGACGTGATTTATTGGCAAATAACCTCTATAGACTCTTTGGGTCTGTAGCTAGTCCTCTAAGTTAGTAGCAAACATGAAGTGCTCAGTCCTTTGTTAGAAGCCTTCTAATCGATACTTGACAAAACAGGGATGGTTGTGATGGGGTTTGAGATAGTCAAGCAAATAGTGGGGTGGAGTAGGAGAGAGTGATTTGGCAATAACATTTTAGGGAATTTTGAATACGGTGGCCCAGAAAAGAAACCGCTTTGTAAAAGAAGCCTTAAGGAGAGGAAAGTGTTTTGGGAATGGGCTGTTCAAGGCACAGGAAAGCAAAGCAGCAAGGCCAAAGACGAAGTAAGAGGATAACAGTTGAGCTTATAAAAAGAGGAGGGCAAGAGGAGGGAATAAAGTAGGTGTAGGTAGCTGATGAGGGAGTAGAGATGCTTTTAAAATTAGGAATAGACAGTTGGAGTTGATGGGCCAAGAGGCAAGGAGTTAGTATAGATATTTAGGGAACAATGCAGCTATTTAGGAAACAAGCATTATCAATCTGCTGAAGAGCGGGAAAGGTGGCCTGAGGAAACAGAAGGTTGCAGTTGTATTTTAGAGATTATAGGCAAGCATTTTGGCCATAGACACAGAGTGAAGAGAGATCCTGAAGATGTTGAAGAGACGGAAGCGGCTGGTATGGATTACCATTGAATATGGGTGGATTTTTGGTAGCAGGGATTGGAAAGACCTAGAAAATTGCTGCCTCTCTGAGTAGATAACAGAGTGTTAAATGGAGCATTTTTATTTATTTATTAAAATTATTTATATTCTGCCTTTCATCATAAAAGAAAACAACATGGTTTACAAATAGGATCAGTACAACAAAACCACAATAAAACATACACCAGATATCCAAAATTCAATAATTCAGTAGAAAGGCACTAAAGCTCCATGAAAATTTACTAACTAGTGAAACACCTGCACTGTAGGTACCTGCCGGATCTCTAAGGGAAGGCTGTTCCACTGAATGGCCACCACAGAGGGTCACCATAAAATGTATCTCTGAGAAATGCAGAAGGGCCTCCAAGGATCACCTAACTTGCTATAATACAGTTTCCTGCATTCAGTATTGCTTTTCAGAGTATCAGTGCAGTAATTATTAACTGGCTTGGAAAGTGGCTACCTGATTCTGTATACAATCCATCAGTTAAATAGAGCAAATGCACTTATTTTGTACAGCAGACATGTGATTGTTTTGAGTAAGCTCATTACATCTGACTTCCGGACTGAAATCCTTCTTTTCTCATCTCCCTCTTAGAAAGTTGCATTCTTTCATAAGAACAATGCCCAAATCTATATTGCGTAATTCCTTTATTAGGCCAGCTCAGAGATCAGAAAAGTGTGTGAGGTTTTGAGATCTCCAGATCTCTTCATCAGGCACAAAAAGCAGATTGGTTGTGGTGATGGGAACAGGAGGTTGAACACTGCCCATCTGGATGTTGTATTCAGGATGTCTGCATGGTCAGAGTCTTAAGACGATATGATAGAGGAGGGTTTGCAGACATTCAAATTGGGCTCTGCCGGGTGATGCGATGGTTTCAGTGTCCCTAGGATCACAAATGAAGAAGAAAGTACCAGACAATGGTTGATCCTCTAGTTAACGCAAAACTGTCTCCATCCTGGACAAAACATTTAGGCTCCTTGATTGGTGGAAAACAGACGTCCCTTACTTTATGTCATTCATAGTAATGATTCTGACCTCTTCTGGTTTTTCCACTGCTGACATCAAAACCTGAGGGCGAACAAGGCAGATTTTTACTTACATCTACAGACCTATATTTAGACACAAATGCAGTTAGCATTACAGGTTAACGTTTAGTTTAAACGGCAGCTGGATCAGGTTTCAGGGAAATACGGCTCATCGTGAAAGTGCCATGGGAGATTGTGGAGTGATGTTTCTATATGGAACAGGAAGCACGATACAGTTGATGTGGGTTGAACTTGGAGCCCTCTGTGGACAGAGGGTTGCAGCTGTGAGGAGGCTGGCTGCTGATATCCAATGCAATTTTGACAAGTCTGAGCCTTGCAGTCCATGAACTTTCCCACTGCAAAAGGAAGCATAATTACTCCCTGTCAAGTTCTTCTGCAGCGCCAAGTCTGCACATCTTTTTTGGCTGGGTTGTAAATGAGGAACGCAATTGTTTATTAAGCAAAAACAGTGCTTTCTACAATAGTTGATTGTGACTTTCACACACTACGTTGCAGGATATTGAAAGAAGAGATGCACAAACCTATTTTTCCAAAATCCTCTTCAGCAGCTGTATGCTGATGTTGTGTTTAGTATGCAAAGTGATTCATGCTCTTGTTCATTATAGTCAGCAGCTGTTCTTTCAGTGGAAAGAGGAATATTGACATGCCCACGAGACGCAGAAACCAATCATGTAAAGGAAAGCCTCCCATGGATTTTTACTATCACAAAGCTTGCTAGTCTTAGGGTGCAATCCTGCGCACACTTACCTGAACTCAATGGGGCTTTACTTTTGGGTAGGTATGTATAGTGTTGTACTGCCAGCTGCATAATAATTACACTAGAAAATCCAAATAAAATATATTAAGAGAGGGTGTATTATTTTATGCACAAGCTCCAACTGTTGTGTCTTGCATAGGGGTATAGACAACTAATGTGCTGTTTTTGTTGAAGTAAATGGTAGTTTTACACTGGCAGAGAGGGAGCTCTGTTTTTACTTCTGTTGTGTTCTGTGGTCACATTTAAAACAGGCTTCACCTTCATCAGGGCCATAAATCAGAGTCGATGAACCGCTAGTGGGCTGAGGAACCACAAAATTGCTGGACATATTAACATACTGAAAATTATTATATGCTGTTAGTTTTCCAAAGAATGATTTAATAATTTTCAGAAATGTTTTAGGAATGACTATCCTCCTTAGATTTTTTTTTAATGTTCAAATACTTTCTGATTGCATTATCATAAATCACATTAGTTAGTGCAGATGGGTAGTTAGTCTAGTTATGATTTGGATATGGAATTGTTGCCCATCTTGAATGGGCTAATAAAGAATCTTCAAAAGACCCAAGTTTCCTAACTAATGTTAGAGCTGTCACGTTTAGTTGATTTATTTGAAAAGGTGCTCATGATTCATCAAGCAGCAGATTTTTTTTTAAAAAAACACATTTTCTTTAATTCCAAGTACTTGCACATACTGCTGGCATCTCATGCCATCTTAGAATTATGCATTTTTCCTTTCTTCTCCCTCTGTCTCTCCTAAGCCTCCCTTCTACTGTGACACATGCATTTGTCACCAAAACAGAATGCTTTTTTCTACACAGCTATTGTTGAATTTATAGGCAAGTTCATTCAGCCTTAGTCGATTACATGATTAAAACACCTTTGAATTTAGTAGTCCTATGTAGTCTTGGTAACGAATAGCCATTGAATAGAGTGATACTTTACTTTTGAGTAAACCTACAGAGGGCTAGGCTGCATGAATTCTTTACATAGGTAACAACTTTGGTAAGCAATATATTTGTGTACTCAAATATATTTGGTATTTGTTGATAAAATTTACTCTCTTTTCAAAGGACAGCTCTTCCTTCTGCCCCTGAGGGAAAATAAGCTATAATATTTTATTTATGGTCATAACTTTGTAAATGCCAATCTGATATGGACATTCCATGCATCAAATGATTGGAAAGGAGTTGGCTGACGAATATGTTACAGACTTGAAAAGTGTAGGATGATTACAATGGTATACCACTCCAAAGCCATGTTTAAGCCATGCTCTTTTTTTCACTCAAGCCCTTAGAGCACGTCACCTGTCAAAGCTGGACTGTCATGTGTTTGGTATCACAATTCCTTACCTTCGTTTTTGTGTATAGTACGTCCATGTCAGTTTATTAGTTTTGGAGCCATAACAGTTTCCCCCAAAGTAGCCCATGCCGTGCTGTGAGTTACCATCTTGAAAATTACCTTCAAGGTCATTTTTGAAGGTGGCATCCACCCACATTTTCTTTGTACGCCCTGACTGACCAATTGATCTGGCCTCAGTGCCTGCTTTTAACATACTGATGTCGATACAAGTAAAAATGCCGTTATAACTGGCCTACTAAAACACAAACACTGCTTTTATAACCTGGAATTGAAATACATGAGGGTGATTATGTTTCTGTACATGTATTTAGCTTATTTACTTGATGCATTATGCAACTAATTTTTTCCCAGTGCTTCCGCTTATTTTTTAAAAAAGTAGACGTTTGATTAAAACCAACAGGAGACGTGTTGTCCAAACAAGTCTCTCTTTCTTGATTTAATTGGTGACAGAAAGCAAAGTGAAGGGAGCAAGACTTCAGATTCTTAGAAGTATAATTTTTTTTGTGACAATTTGAAATCTTCAAAGGAAAAATCTGTCTGGGCAAAACTTCATACCTACAGTTTGATAGCAGCTGCATAACTTTTTTTTCCAGGATTTCTGTGTGTGTGAATGCGTGTTTTTAAAAGCCAGTGAGTGGAGGCTAAAGGAACTGGAAAGCATTGGTAAAAAAATTATGTATAGTGCATAACAATGGCCCAAATGATGAGCACATTTTCGTCTTCTTCTTCAAGATAAAATCTATATTGACCCGAGAAAACTATTTGTTGAGCTCTGTTATGATTATAGAAGCCTTCAGAGTGGCTGATCCCTGCCATATGGTATGAAACCTGTTGGAAGATTTGAAGAAATAGGGTGGATTTACATTAAAAGAACAACAAACAAACAGGAGTAGGCTGTAGATTCATAGAGACTGCCTAGATAATACATAAAGACTTACAGTTTTGAGCTAACTTTGAGAATGGACTGAAGCCATCTTACTTCCCATTCTGTCAGGCTCCAGAAAGGTATCCATCTTCAGAGAGGTGCAAGGTTTTTTCCTTGTTCCTACCTACATGCTTACTCTGAGGTATGAGACCAGGGTATCTAAAGGAAGGCCTTGTCCCACAAGAGCCAATTAATAATCTTCTTGTCTGCCCCTGCACTTGCCTACCCCCAGGTTCTGCACCTTAGTTGCCTGGAACGTGACTTGGATCCATGTGTAACTCAACCTTTCTGTCTTTCCTGCCTGTTCACCTCAAATATTCTTGGCAATTTTGGCTCTACTTTTGTTTGTTTAAAAAACTAAAATATGCACTCTAGTGCTGGTGCATGCAAAAACCCTTTTAAACAACAACAACAACAACAACAACAACAACAACAACTGGGGATGTGGAGAAATGTAGGGAGGAGAAGGATTTAGGGGAAACTAGACATGATGGTAAACATGTCATAGTCTTCTGCATTTCCCCCTTTTAAAATTAGCAGCTCCCGGCATTAACCCTCCCCACTTTCACCCTACAATACAGTCCAGATCTGGATTGGAGGATCCTGTGGCTGCTTTTTTCTTTTCTTTTAAATAAAAAGAAACAGATAACATTATTTTGAAAAAAACTTTCATTTACCATATTTCATCGAATCTAAGATGCCATCAAATGTAAGACGCACCTTAATTTCAGGGCCACCAACAGGGAAAAAGCTTTGCGTCGATTCTAAGACGCACTTTAATTTCAGCACCCCTTCCACTCTCCCCCCTCACCTCCCTCGCCGTCGGCCGTCCTCGCTGCCGCCACTGCTCCATACTGCTGCCAGCGCTTGCCTCGGCCTGGCAAGGTGTCGTTACTGGGAACTATGCTACGATCCGGCCTAGTTCCCAGTAACAATGCCTTGCCAGGCCGAGGCGAGTGTTGCCAGCAGCGTGGAGCAGTGGTGACGGCAGCAGCGAGGATGGGTGACAGCGATGAAGGGGAGGGGGGAGGGTTAGGGCCCCCCAAGTCCCCCCTCCCCCCTCGCAAGTCACCCCTCCCCCCTTATCTTGATCGCTGCTGCCTCGGCCTGGGAAGGCTTCAGTACTGGGAAGGAGGCTGCGATTTCGCGAGATCGCCCGAGATCGCAGCCTTTTTCCCAGTACTGAAGCCTTCCCAGGCCGAGGCAGCAGCGATCAAGGTAAGTGGGGAGGGGGGACTTCTGACCGGCCTCGTGGGGTCCCTCAGGACCTGCTAGGGTGAGTCGCGGGGGGGGGCATGCAGAGCCTTAGTGCCTTCTGCAAAACGCGGAAATCCTGCGATTGCAAGACGGCATCGATTATAAGACGCACTCCATTTTTACAGATGTAAACATGGGAGAAAAAGTGTGTCTTAGAATTGATGAAATATGGTAATTCCTTTTATATTTACATACACGTTATTCTACAACATAGAGGAAATAAAAAACAAATTGAACATAGAAACCTGCCTTATATCTGGTCAAGCTATTTGTCCAAGCTAGCTGAGCATTGTCTAGTCTAACTAGAAGAGGCTTTCCAGGACCTCAGGTAGAGGTCTTCCCAATACCTTCTGCCTGATCCTTTCAACTGGGGACTCCAGGGATTGAACCCGGGGTTTCCCTTCTGCATGTAGAGCATTCGTTCCACCATTGAACTATGGCCCCAACTCAGTTGCTGTTTTTAATTTGTGCATTACCTACTGCCCCCCACCTCATCTTGCTGAACCTGATTTCATTGTGTAGTGTCTATTTGATTCTCTTCCAAAGAACATATGAGGAGCATCTTCTCTAATTTGGCCAATAACTGGGCAGAGGTGTTCTGGAAACTGGTGCTGTGGTCCCTCCCCAGATAAGCACAATCTAAGCTCATCAAGTTTTTATTCTGTTCACATTTTGAAAGCACATGTTTAACATCTAATTTAACCCTCTGATAATTAATGGCAGTATTCAGGCACCATGCTTTAGTGAGATGTGAATGAGCCCTGAGTCACCCTGGGCTTGCATGCTCCCCATCCTCCTTGGTTGTGGCCACAGGCAGGAATTTGGAAGCTTCCGCTTTTGCTTTTCATTAACCAGAGCTTGCCATGTTGGCTGAACCTGGCAAATTTGGTTAATCTTAACTCTGATTAGTTTCAAAAAGGCTAATTTCATACCATGGTTTACAAAGCTAGCTTGTTTAAACAAACAATAGTCACAATTAGCAACAGTACCAGGTGTGTATGACATGGCAAGTTGAGTTGAGCCAAAAGCTGAACTGAATGCTTCCAAGTTCCTCCTCCTGGCCATACTAGAGGAGGGGAGGGTGCAGTACCCAAGCACTGGAGAGGCGAAGCTCATTCACTAAACCAAGGATGGGGAACCTCTAGCCTGTGTGTCGGGGTATGGAGGGATGCCCCCATCTTGCTTTTCCAGGGCCAGCCTCCTCTTCTGGTAGGGAAAAGAGCTTTTCACTATAGGGGACAATGGGCAGGGCCTGGGGAGGAAGCTACTGAGTGATTCAGTCCTGCTTACTTCCAAAGGTTGTCCTGCTTACTTCCAAAGGTTGTCCTGCCTACTTGTGAATAGACATGCTGCTCATGCCTACTTCTGGGTAGATATGCAGAGGCTTGGTTCCAAACAATCCAGTCCTCCTGCTTCTGAGTAGGCATATATTGGTTATTGTTACTATTATTACAATGAGTAATAATTACTTTTTGGTCTGTCCCATGGATGGAGCATGGCCCCTGAGATCTTTCCCAGATTGGAATTTGGCCCTTGGGCTGGAAAAAAAAATCAGTCCCTGAGCTAAATCATAATTTAGTATGATGTTCAAATGTAGCCAATAAGTTGGTTTCCAGCTACAGGATCATATGCATGGAAGAAAACAAGATGCTCATTTGCCTGTAGTGTGTGTGTTTGTGTGTATCCTTTAGCTGGGCAGTGTTTGGAGAGGTAGCCCAAGCCAGTGTCAGAGGAGTGTAGTGACTACTGCTGCTTTGTTTTCCTTTACTTTGCTGAACTGGCATGGTGTTTTTCCCTCTCTGCCTCCCTCTCCCTTAGTAGCACAATTTTCTAGCTTTTAAATTGCACCTTTAGATAGTGGCTCTTCCATGAAAGGAAGAGAAGTTAATGTGTTGTTTAAAAGGGCAGGCGGGGTGGGGGTGGGGGGTGGCACTCTCAAATGTGTCGAAATCTGAGAAAAGAAATAAGACTAAAAATGAGATTCAGAATGAATTGTTCTTAACTACTCAGCCACAGGGAGGTTGGATGCAATTGTAAACTGATCCATTTATCTATTCACCAACACATACATATACATACACACCTGATAAAAGGGCATTCAAAACATTTCTGTCTTTACACATGCACAGCAACAAGGAGAGAAGGTTAATAAAGCACTTTAAATGGCCAGTGTGGAATTGGTCAAAGACAAAGAGATCTGAGACAGCTGGACGGTGTCCCGTGAATTTGCCCAGTCAGTTTTCATCACGACTTCTGGCTCATCTTTATTCATGCTCCTCAAAAGGAAACCCATGCTGTAGCTGGGCACATGCCTGTAAATTATGTTTTCCCTTTGGCTCTGTTTGTGCCAGCTAGACCAAGTGGCATTTCTATTCTGCCCGAAGGAAAGTGCTGGACAGTGGCCATCCACCACAGCACAGTAAAGAGGGGAACATTAGGGAAAATATGCATGTTCATTTGAAATGCCATTGGCTGAGTCTCTGGTTTGGTCAAGGGATTGGTTCTATAGTGGTTTTTCTACCCCTTTCCAACTGGTTTGATGGAATCGCCTTGTGCCTGTTCTTTCATGGTGGCATGTTCAGGAATGTTTATACTGGGCCCACATAAATGTTTAAAAATAAAACTCAGGAGGTGGGGGGTATGTTGACTTGCTTTCGGCACCACCACACAGGAGACACGGTTTTCAGTTTTGGAAACTCGGTGGGGAATCCAGTGATTGCTTGTCAGTCTAACTCAGATCATTTTCCAAGCTAATTTCCCTGGCCTCCCACCAGCATTATTAGTGGGTGCAGCATTGGAATGCATCCTCTGTACAAATGGATGGAGATATTTTTGCACAGGGTCTGCTTTCTGCGGCTGCAGCCTGAAAAACTACAGGAGGAGAGTACTTTTCAAAGCAGGGTTAAGATGGGAAGTCTTCTCCAGATTGATTTTAATCTCAGCCAGAAAAGAATTTAGGATTTTCTAGTGCTTGCTTCTCATTTGAGAGCATTCTATAACTGGAAGCCACCACTGAAAGGCAATCCCCTTAGTCACCATCCTCTTTCCTTATTTAGCAGGGGCATCCAGAGAAGGGCCTTTGATGATCATTTTTAGCCGTGGACAGGTATATATAGGAGATATTGGCTGCATTTGGACAACACAATAGTCAAGGTGGGTTAATAGCAATGGTTGATTATCAAATGGCTGCTCCCCACACAACATGATTATAATCAACCATGGTGTGGATTAAGGCCAGCGTCAAACTGACAGTGGCTCAATTCGGACAACACGCTAAGCAACTGAGGGTTGATTAAGCAACAACCCGTTGAGTTGTTAAACGTGTCGTCTGGAGGTAGCCACACAACGCAGTAACAACCCACAGTTGGTTAAGTGGTAAAATTTAACAACTGAGAGAAACAACTCACTTGCAAGTTGTTAAGGGAATTGTCAATTGACAAACGTGTCGCCTGGAGCGGTGCGTGGGTGAGCATGGAAGATCAGAGAGTGGAGCAGCAAGAGCAGCAGAAAGCGGGCGGCCGCTCAGGCATGCTCGCAACAGAGCCCCGGCATTGCAGCCATAGCAACCAGGATGCCTGCCTCCCCCACCAGGCAGCCGGCATGGAGCTCAACAAGGGGCCAGCTCCTGCAAGCACTCATGCAGGGTGCCCAGGCAGCTACCCAAACGGACAGGGAAGTGCACCAGAAGGGCACTACAGCAAAGGGGGGGAGGGGGAGACGGAATAACCAAAAACCCCAGGCGCCCTGGAGCAAGAGGCAGGCCCCCCCCACCAAGAAGGAGAACAACAACCCATCCAAAGTAGACCCCCACTGCACTGCCACCTCCACCCTCGCATCACCCAGAAGGACGAGGGCAAGGGAAGCGTCGACCAGAAAGCCCCCCCTCATCCGCCCAACATGGCTGGACATCGAGCCTTTGCTGGGCCCCGAGAATCCCATTGGGGAGCGTTGCGCCCATGCGGAGGCATATCGGGTGCGTGAAAGCATCAGTGCCTGGATCTGGCTGCGCTACCCCCACCCCCTGTGAGCGTTGGCTGTGGAGTTTTATCTGTGGACTGGCATCTCTCCCTGGCATGCCGCCCCTCTCCACCACATCCCCTTGGCATCTTCCATGCTTGGCTCCCTGGGGGTGTGGCCTCGGCCATCCCCTCTTCACCACTGTGTCTTCCAGCCGCCTCCTCCCTTCCCGGGGGCGCCTGTCCTTTCCGTAGGCTCTGCCCTGGCTTAGTGGTGCCCATGTGCCTTATTGCCCATGTCTGGTCTCCCTGCTGAATAAAGTTTTCTACGCCACCCCACTCTTGACTTCTTTCCTGTGTGTGCGGAAGATGCTCTAGGGGGGAGGTGGGGGGGAGGTTGGGGGCTGGGGCTGGGGGCCGTGGGTCTTCCTCGCGACTGCCATGTCTCCTGTGTAGGGTGGGTGGTGGGTGCTTCCCTGGGGCGTGGGTGCCAACGTTGGAATTGCAGTGCTGGGCATGGGGTGCGAATGTTGTATTGTTGCTGCCGTTCCTCCTGGCTGCCTCTTTGCCCGAGGCTGCTGAGTTCCGTCCACTGACTGAGGCAGCCAATGGGGTTTGGGAGGCGTGTCCTTCATCGGCTTCAATGGCGGCGCCCATGAATTTTCGGCCGCAGTGTGTTCTGGGATACCTGCTGGAGGACTAACGGAGTTCGGTAAGCGGGGAAAATGGCAGCCGAGCTGTCAGTCAGAGCCAAGTATTCTATTAGCAACCGGGGTGGTTGCTGGTTCCCTGCAGCGCCTGCTGCAGCGTGTCGTCCGTGGATCACCACCTCTTTAACACACCGTCAGTAGGTTATTTACCCACCATTGCTAAACGTGTTGTCCGAATTGAGCCTATAAGTCAATGGTGTGTTTGATTGATACAGGCCCCCCTCTCCCCTCAGTCCTCTCACAGGTATCCCATCAGCCATTGTAAGTTCTGCTGGCCAGGGGACACTGTAGTTGCCGAAAATAACTAACTGTGTGCAATGAAATAGTCAATGGTGCCCGACACACGGCATGATACCAATGGTTGTTCAAATAGTCAACTCTGCACAGCGTTGGTTATTTGGGCCGAATAACCAACCGTGGTGTGAAAAGGTCCAGCAACACAATTCAAGTACAACACAATAACCAGCCTTTGATTATTTAACTCACCGTTGCCTATTTAACCCACCATTGGTTATTGTGTCGTCCAAACCCAGTCACTTCTTCAGTTAACATGGCTTCAAGCTGTTTAGGGTATTAAAGGTTGACTTGGGCCCAAAAACAGGCTAAAAGCAGTGACACAATAAGATAATTTTGGCCAGTCCCTTGTTAACAATCTGGCTGCCCTATTTTGAGCCAGCTGAATTTTTGGACCATTTTCAAAGGCAGCCCCACAGTTAGCTACTGCAGTAATCCAAATGAGGTTATCCGAGTGTAAATACTTGTAGCTAAGCTATTTCTCTCCAGGTAGGGTCATAATTGGTCGATCAGCCTAACCTGATATAAGGTGTCCAACACCATGGAGGCCACCTGACTCTCCAGTGACAATGATGTCTCCAAGAGCATCCCTAAACTATAAATCTGATTCTTTAGTGGGAGTGCACGTCCCTCCGGAAGAAACTGAGCACAGCTTAGGTGGGCAGATAAACCATTTACTCATTATTCACTGTCTTGTCTCGATCGAGTCTCAGTTTATTGCTCACCATCCAATCCATTATCATAAACGCATTCAAAACACCCACAGTCTCACCCATATTTCAGTGAAAGGAAAGATAGAGCTGGGTGTCGTCTGCATGTTGATGACACCTCAACCCACATATCCAGATAATCTCTCCTAGTGATTTCATTTTGAACAGCATAGGGGAGAAAATACAGCCCTATAAAATCCCGTAGTATAACTGCCATGGGCAGAGAACAGTAATCCTCCAGCACTACATTATGGAATTGGTCATCCACATGGGAGAAGAACAGCCACAACACAGTATCTCCAACACCCAACCCAGGTAGCCTATATAGAAGCATGCCAAGGTCAATGGTTATTGAAAATCACTGAGAGGTTCAAGAGAATAAACAGACCCCTGTCCCTCTTTCAGCAAAGGTCAGTTTCCATTCCCAAAGTGGACTGCAATGGATCTAGATCAGATGTGCAGAATTGCAGGAGGTTTTTGCCCTCTCCCCCCCTCCCCAGCAACCCGCCCTCTGGACACCAATAAAATAAAATAAAGTTTTAAATGGTGTCCAAGGCGGGTAAATTTTCAAGTTAAATTTGACTCTTTGAGAGCTTTGTAGCCACCACAGATGCTATTTAGGTAGGCCAACTGGGGCTGTGTGATGCCCACCCCTGATCTAAATCATTAGTTTCATCTAAAGAGTGTGTAAAGTTGGCTGGTTACCACCCACTCAAGCACTTGGCCCACAAAGGGAATGTTGGCAACTGGTTTATAGTTGTTAACATCTTTCAGGTCCAGGGTAGACTTTTAGGTGTGACCTAATTACCACCTCCTTTAAAAAGACCACTACCACCCTCTCTCAGTGGGGAATTTACAACCTCCTGGATTCAGCCAGTCATCCCCTCCTTATTAAATATAATAAGCCATGAATGGCAAGGGAAATCACACAGATGTTCAACTGAACTTGGCCAAGCACCTTGGCCACATCCTTGGTCCTCAAGAAACTGATAGTCATCCAGTGACATCCTGTTGTTGTTGTTGTTGTTGTTGTTGTTTACAATATTTATGTACTGCTCCATATCTAAAATAGATTCTGGAGTGGTGCACATAGGAATAAAACACTAAAAAAGAAGATTAAAAACAGAAAATTAAAATTGCTCAATTTAAAATAAAAGACCAATAAAAACAATGACCAGTCAGTTGAGGAAGGCTTCCTGGAATAGAGTTGTTTTCAGGAGATGCTGGAAGCAGCCTAGTGTTGGCCCCTGCCTGACCTCCAGGGGCAGGGAGTTCCAAAGAGATGGGGCCATCACACTAAAGGCTCTTCTCCTGGTGGACTCCAATCAGGCGAAAGGTCCATGTGGAACCACCTGGAACATGCCCTCTAGTGTAGGATGACCAGATAAAATCCAGGTCAGGGCTCATGTAACTTTAACAGTTGTAGAGAAAAGGGAATTTCACCCAGTGTCATTTGTATGCAATTAGTTCCTGGTGAAATTCCCTCTTCATCACAACAGTTAAAGTTGCAGAGGCCCTGCCTTCTTTTGTATATGGTCACTCTAGTATAGTGCCTGCAACTTTAACTGTTGTGATAAAGAGGGAATTTCACCAGGAACTAATTGCATACAAATGACACTGGCTGAAATTCCCTTTTCTCTACAACTGTTAAAGTTACATGAGCCCTGACCTGGATTTTATCTGGTCAGCCTACTCTAGTGACCTCAGTGACTGGGCAGATTGGTAAGGGAGAAGGCGCTCTCTCAACCAAGTTGTTTAGGGCTTTGTACACTTGTACCAAAACCTTAAACCTGGCCCAGTAGGCAATAGGCAGTCAGTGCAATTCCTTCAGCAAAGGAGTTATATGCTGAAAAGAGGCAGTTTATGATATGGCAGCTTATGATATGGTATATATGTAGACAGGAAGCAGCGTGCCAGTATTTTGTGTCCATGAGTGTGGATTTACATCAATATGCACTAAAGTCAAGATACATCCTCTACCTATTCAGAGATTTAACTTCTGAAGAACTAGAGGAAGGGGCTGAAACTAGCAGCTCTTTTTGAAGCATGCCATCAACTTCTTCCCACAAAAGGCAAAAAGAAGAGCACTAGTTTTCACCAGTGACAGGTGCCAGAAATTAGGGACTGTCTCTGATAAATATGCACAATTGAAGGGTATGTGGACTAAGGGAAAGAAGGGAGTGTTAGGAATGCAGTCAATTGACAGGATTGCTAAATGAAGTAGTCAATGGCCTGTAAAGCAGGAACTAGGAAACAGTGGAAACCTGGAACTGAAAAGAGGAGGAGCCAAGAAGGAAGAGAAATTGAAGCAAAACCACATGTATGTCAGGGCTGGTCCCGAGGAAGATCGATCACAGCAAGGGGTAGCAAGCATGCAAAGGAGTTCTGAAGAATGGAGAGCTTTGGCAGAGGCTGTCAAGGACACATAAGGTTACTAGCTTTGAAACCTAGATGCTGACAAGGGAATTCTGCCAATTTCAGCATTGTAACCTAAAGGGACAGTAAGGGGCAGAATGGTTTTTATGGGGTAAATGTCACATATTGATTCGAAGTAACCAGCCAATTATTTGAGACTGTTGGCTTCTAGCTGTAGTTGTAAAATAAGGGTATGAAGGTGGGTATATGATGATATGCTTACAAATACTTGGGGAAACCCAAGTTAAAAATGTTTCACAGGTGAAAGTTTCTCTTCACCTGAATTAAAGCTGAAAAGTTATTGAAATCTGGCTTCTAGACTTTGTCTAAGACCTGTCTAGACTTCTGTGCCAATGCTCTGCTTCCAGTAGGGACGAATCAGGTGTTCCTTAGAAGCAAAGCAAGGCATACTGGCAGTAGCCATCCCTGTGGATTGACTCTATCATCTGGTAAAATTTGAAAGTATCCCATGAACAATATGCTGGCTCAACTTTTTGTAGGGCACCCAGCTGATTGAACATATGGGCTTCCTAGCCCATGGACTTGCAGCCAAACAAACAGTTGTGCCACACTTCCCAAATGAGAGCAAACATTGTTCATTTACATTGAGATTATCTTCATATAAGGTGTTACCAAGAAGCTTTGTTAAAATGAAGGTAATCATAATTGGATATTAAAGAGACGAGGGAAAAGCAACTGGTTAGGAGGATCTGTCTCCCCCACCACTGCTAACACTTCTTTTTGGATACTTTAATATAGTTTCAATCAGGCACTAAAACTACCTTCTGTGCAAAAGTAGTTTTTTAATAAAGTTAGCCTCTGCCTCCAGGCTTGGAATCTACATAGGAAAAGAGGCACGAGGGAGAATTTTCAAATCATTAACCTGGCCTCTCTCCTACCCAAACAACCACATCTTAAAGATGCTGTGCATGCGCTTGCAAACGTAACATAAATAATTCAATTGAGAGTCATAGCATGGTGCTAAACCTTGGCTTGTGAGGCCTGTTCAACTCCAGAGCTGATCTAGTTCATGAACACGTGCAATTCTAGCCTTCATGTGTACTTGGAACACAGCATGTGTTTCTGTTCTATTTCCTTCTTTCCCAGAAAAACAGTGGGACCAAGGGGTTCTATGAAAAGGTGTGGTGTTTCAAGGAGGGGAAGGGCTATTGCTCTGTGGTATAGCCCATGCTTTGAATGCAGAAGGAAGACCCCAGATTCTGTCCCTGGCATCTCCAGTTAAAAGAATTGGAAAGCCTTTGCCAGACAGAGTAGGCAGTACTGGGTTTGATGGCAAATAGTCTGATCAAGATATAAGGCACCTTCCTGTGTGCCACTAAGAAACTTGGAAGGAAAAGATAAGGAGAAGGCTCAAAGGCAGTGATCCAGCCTAGAGGTGTTCGGGTTCATAATTTAATGCGTTCTTGTTGATTCTGGAATGTCGCCTGGAAGGTTTAGGATCTTTTGGAATTATGTATCCAGTGGGTAGGCTGACCTAGTATCAGAAGGCCTGAGTTTCCTTCTTAAATATTACATTCCATTGCATCAAAAGTGAAAGAAATTGCTCAGCCAGTCATTGTTTTGCTACCATTTATCCTTCCATAGACTAAGGAATAAATATATTCACAACTGTGTAATCATTGTTTAGAATCAGTGTTGTTTTGGGCCACATCTTTTTTGCTGCTATTCAACACCACATAAACATAGCTAGCGCTTATTTATTAATATTCAAAGCACTGATTTGTTCTTTAATCAATATATTTTTGTGATGCCACTGTGAGTGTGTGTGTTGGCAATATAAGCCTGCATGGGTCAGGAAACTCTTACTAAAAGAGTCCATCCACCCAGTGACTTCAGCCAGGTTGAATTTGTTTTCAGAAAGGCTTGTGAATAGCCAAGTGCTCAGCTTGTTAGGAAGATACATTTTGAGGTGTAATGACTGGCAGGTTTGTCTGAGAACAGATTGTTTGGGAGACTCCCTGAGACTGGGATGGAAAATGGAGCCTATTAAAATGGATGGGCTTAAAATGCAATGCCATAAATAGCTGTGCTTTCCAGCTGTTGTTTGAGTAATTTCTCCATAATTTTATAGGGCTGTTTTGTGTATTTGGAAACGCTGATGCAAGCAAAGACAAAATGGCCAGTCTGCAAGATGTGGTTCAGGGAATGGCAAGCACCCTTTACAGCTTCCCTGTTCTTTCTCCTGTGGTGCATAACGTTGCTATGAAGTGTTTATGGATCATGAAATGACATTCGTCTGAAATTTGGCTTGTTTTTAAAGTGGGCTATAACATTTTACATTGATGTTTGGGAAGGGCCAATGGTAACCTTGGAGTGGAGTGGGAAAGAATGAACTTTGAAAATAAAGGACCAGGGCAAGGTCCAAAGATAAATTGACAAGAAGGTAATAAGAGAGAATACAAGGGCATCAAGACGCAAGAGAGAGAAAAAAACAAAGTAAAATTAGGCATCTGGAAGCCAGTAGCTGCCCCACCTATTCTGGCTTTTCAGCATGTATTGTGCAATATTTGGGGGAAAAGGGCTAGTTTAATTTATTTAGGTATGTATTTAGTTTTCTGTGTTCACTTACCACATCCACTTACCCTCAAATCACATTCACCACTAAAAAATATGATCTCCCTCTCTCCTTCCCTATATATACCTCATCATGACTGGCAAAGATAAAGTCATTTGGCCTCCTTTCTCTTGAACTCTACTTAGCAGGCCTCCAGAGGCTCTTTGCAGATGTTTCTGTTTTGCAAGCCAGTGGGAACCTCATGAGCAGAATTTTCTTGCCTTCTAGCAGCAAATGTCAGTCTGGCATGAGTGCTCATCTGGCGAAAGGTTTCTGGAGTTATGATCTTAAGGTCTACCGGGTCAAGCAGCTCAGCGAATAATTTGATGCCGCACTGCTGTGCCAGAGTCCCATTATACAGCACTGTGTGAGAACTTCATTTTCTCCTTCAGAATCCAAACAAAATTAGCTGCTGGATGCAGTGGTGTGTGTGTATGTGTGTGTGTGTGTTTATGCAGATCTTTATTTTTATTTTCTTAGCATGGTTTTTGCTCTGGGCAAGCATACAAATACACATGCCACTCTGCCAGTAATGACTCACCCACAAACTGTTTCGCATAACTTGACACAGTGCAGACATGCTACTTATTATTAGCAAAATGCCTGTCATTAGGAGAGGCAGGGTGCATATGGAGGGAGAGCGTGTATTTCACACTCCCTGCTGCCAGGGATTCCTTGCCAGTGGAGGCTGGGCCACCAAGTCTGAAGAACAGTGAGCCAAGCTTTGCTCCTACTGCACTGTAGGCCCCAAGTGCAAGCCTTGTTTTTCTCCATAGGTGTGGATGACAGCCACGGCCAAATGGAAGGAAAGGCCAACACAGTGCTTGAGGAATAAACTGTGCCTGAGGTGAGAGGCAGGTTTTGCCCACTTTTTACTTTACCCCAGATTACAGCCAATTTGCCATAACTGGCTCCAGTGGTTGTAGGACCATTGTGAATTGAGCCCCAACTTTTAATCTCCGCAGCCCCGACATGCATTCCACTTCTTAGGGTGTTGCTGAATTGATGGCTCCTAGAACTACCAATGAAACACAGTAGTGCTGCTATTCCATCTTTTCCTTTTTAACGTTCATGTGTGTATGTGATATAAGGGAAAAGTGGTGAAAAAACATGGGAGGGTTATAAGTGGAACATGACATAATTTGGTCCCCCTCATCTCGAAAAAGCCATCGCCACTTTAGACTTACGTTAGAGCATTACAGAAACGATGTGTGTGTGTGTGTGTGTGTGTGTGTGAGAGAGAGAGAGGCCAATTCATTTTGAAGAGCTTAGTTTTTAAGCTAGAACCATCCCTCTTTCCTAGACAGTAATTTCTTTAACCTAAATTTACATCCATATCTAGGCTATCCAGCAGTTAGTTGATGTATACCTTGTTGCTTGATAGAATGTTTTATTTAGACCACAGTATTGCTTGAATGCATCATAGGCCTAAAACAGGTTCTAAAAAAACTTGAATCTTGCTTATTCTCTGTAAAGACCCCCTTTGAACAATTTCTATATCCATGTATTGAATAGTTATTTATTTTCATAGTATAAATCGCACCATTCCTATGACCTAAGGCACTGTACCCATATTTCAATATCCCATAAGCACTGCATAATTTGAGCACCTGCTTGTTTGCGAATAATGTTGAGAAATAGGACAGTGGGATTTTCACAGAAGTGGGTCTGCCTGGTTCTTTCGATTACAGCAATTCTTGGTGTGGGTATGGCATTTATTTGGGCATTTGTTTTGAGCAGGCTGGGGCTTGCAGACTCATTTTTCCTATCTGTAACTTGAAGATGAGCAATGTTTCAGCTACCTCCCCTCCCAAATGTTATTGAGTATACATGTTATAGAATATTAATAGATCCCAACTATGCCATTTATTGTCAGCATATTAATTTTTTTTGTCCTCAATTTGTGTGTGCAGTGTTGTATCATTGTTTTGCACAACTAGTATATTGCTTGCAAATTTGAGGCTTTCTCATCCTCAAGCTGATATCCACACTTTCTCCCTTCTTTGGTCTACCTGCCCCTAGATAGAAGCACTTGTTCTCTCTTAGCAATGGCTTCTTGGGACTGTATCAGCCTTTCAGGAAGGAATTTCTAAACCTCTCTTTCCCTTTGTCATTCTTTGACACTAGTCCAGGTAGATAAGGAAACAAATTTATAATAGAATCAGTCTTCTTCCCACCAAGGTTGCACACTGGAGGCCAACCAAACACAATCCTTTTCTCTTACCTGCAGCTGTACCACTTAATGTTCCAGTGCAGTACTAACCTGTTGTGGAGCTGCAATAGTATGGTATGATCAGGCTGAAACTATAGTGGATATTTTAGAGATGAACGTGTTTCCCCCCCCCCCCTTTGTGGACTCACTTACTTCTCTCTCCTTAGATCCCAAAACTGCTGAAACAGAAGATGAAATCTGCGCAGAATGGGAAATTAAAACAATCACAAGTGCTCTGAAAACATACTTGAGGTGAGTGAGAAATTCTCCTGTGATCTCCACCCCTCCATACCTAACTTTTTTTTGCTGGTCTTGTTCGTTTTGTTCTACTATTTCTTTTCCATATGTAGAGCACCTTAAATGCCCTGCTCTGAGTTTGTTTCCCCTGCTGAGCCTTGCATGCTCGTGCCACTACGTTGGGTAGAGCAGAACTACATGGGGTTCCCAAATCTGTGTTTCCATAGTAATGATAGAGTGCTGAACATAGAAATCTGTCTTAGAATGAGTCAGACCTTTGGTCCATCAAGCTCAGTATTGTCGACACCAGTGGTCTTCATCCAGTGGGTCAAGACCCAAAAGTGGGTCGCGAGATCAGTCCAACTGAGTCGCAGCAATGCTTTTGCTCCACCATGTTGGGCAATTGTGAAATTGTGAAAGTGGATCCCACATTGCAGGTTGGGAATCCAAGGTGGGTCTCAGGTCTGGATCAGTTGAAGACTGGTCTAGGCTGATTAGCAATGGTTCTCCAGGATTTCAGGCAGGATGGATGGACCTAGGAGTACTCCCAAGCTACAGACCTGCTCCTTCAGAGGGAGTGCAACCCCATCCAGAACAGGTTGCTTACCCAATTCCTGGACTTGGGGACCACCAATCTGCAGAGTTTCTGTCTTATCATGATTAAGCTTCCATTTATTCACCCTCATCCAGCCCGCTACAGCCTCCAGGCACTGGTCCAGCACCTTCACCTCCCCAGCTGACTCTGATGACAAGAAGTAGAGCTGATTATCATCAACATACTGATGACACCCAACTCCAAAACTTCTAATGACTTCACCCAGCAGCTTATATAAATGTTGAACAGCATGGGGGATAGAATAGAGCCCTGTGTCACCTCACAGCTTAATAGCCATGGGGTGGAACAAGAATCCCCCAATACCACTCTCTGGAATCACCCCTGCAAGTAGGAGCACAACCACTGTAACACTGTGCCTCGTACTCCCATGTTGCTGAGCCGATCAAGTAAGATACCATAATCAGTAGTATCAAAAGCTGCTGAGAGATCCAGGAAGATCAACAGGGTAGCACTCCCCTGTCTTTTACCTGGAGTAGGTCATCAGTCAGAGCAGCCAAAGCTCTTTCAGTGCCGTGCCATGCCCTGGCCTGAAACCAGACTGAAATGGGTCCAGATAATCAGTTTCCTCCAAGAACATCTGAAGCTGCCCAGCCACCACACACTCAAGCATCTTGCCCCAAAAGGGGATATTAGCAATAGGGCAGTAGTTCTCATATACCTCTGGGTCCAAGGAAGTCTTCTTCAGGAGATGATGCACTACAGCCTCTTTCAAGGCAGCAGGCACCACCCCCTGTCAAAGTGAGGCATTTACCACCCCCTGGACCCACCCAATCAATCCACCTCTGCTGGATCATATTAGCCAAGATGGTCAAGGGTCAAGCTTACATGTGGTGGGATGGACTGATCCAAGTGTCTTGTCCACATCATCAGGCTGCAACAACTGGAACTGATCCCAGGAAGCACAACCAGACGGAGCACTGGACACCTCCCCAGGCTCTGCAATAACTGTGTGCATTAAGTTCTGAGCGAATGCAAGCAACTTTCTCCTCAAAGTGCCTAGCAAATGACTGAGGGTTCCAATCCCGGTTTCTCTGAGCCTGAGCCTCATGGCGTTGACTTGCAGACGTGTGTTTTGGTGCTCTCCGGTACAACAAGATCTTTCATGCTTAATCATTGCTACAAGGGATCTTGTACACCATAGACCTAATTTTTTAAAAGCTTACTGCAGTACATCTCAGTACGTCTTTACATGATTTAAGCTTTAACTAATTGCCAGAGGCACTCTGCATTTTCCAGCATGCCATTCCGTAGTACATTCTGATGTTTTACTGACAGAAATTCAACACACACGCACGCACGCACAGCCGCCTCTTACTTTGCATGGGTTCCCAGCAGACAAAGACCTTGTTTGACATTTTAGGATAGAGCTCTTTCATGGCCATCTTTTAAAGTACATGTACGGTAGTGCTCTAAAATGTGGGTTTGCTTGCAACAAAGCAGGAATGTCTAATGTCATTCAGTGTAACTTTAGTCCAGGAAATTCAGAGAGCTGTGGAGGGGGATGTTATGCCAGAAGCACACTATTTCCTTTGGCACTGTCTCAAAACAATGAAATTCATTACTATTAATCATGCAGCAATAAAGATAATGCGAGGATTCATTTGGCAGTAGGTCATAAACTGCAAACATGATGAGGAAGACCCAATCCCAGCGTCAGCTTCTATCTATTTTTCTTTTCCACTCCCTCCATGTTTTGACAGGCCTTTGTAGAATTGGTATGAACGATCCAGAGGAGCTTCGGGGAAGATCTTAATCTGAACAGAGAGTATTTGTTAACGCTTTTTTTGGTGGCAAACACTACTAGCTACAGATGTTACTGAGGGGCTGGGAGGAAGCTTTTGAGACTCCTGAAAGTGGGAGTCAGACTCCACCATGGTCCCAGTCAGGGTCATGGTGGCTTCTGGTTTGACTCTGGTGGCTCATCTTATTCTGAACCAGATTTCCCAGGGGGACTTCATTCTGAGCAAACCCAAGGAGAACTGGGGTGAAGGCTACAATTGCTAGCCCTTATCATGCCTCAGGTACTGCTTATTTTGAAAGTGAATAAGAGCCAGGCACTAAACTAGATTTGATGGGATAAGATTGGATTGGTTTGAGTTAAACAAACTTTATTTAAGTCCATAGACCATTTCCTATACAGTATATACAGCATATACAACAGCAAGAGTTACAATGATCTGAGAGTTTAGTATTTAAGCTAGAATTCATGTACAATTCCATTGGAGGTAAAAAGCCCATGTATTCTATTAGTGATGTACATTTATCTTTTGTTCACTTACTACTAAATTATACATTCATTTGGGCTCTACATCTGATAGCAAGATTGAGAAACTTTGCAACCTGAATAGAGATATGCTTATTGTTCCCTTGAAGTAGAGCAATAGCCAATTTGTCCTGCGATCTGCCAGGAAATTTCTGTGTAATTGGCCAAATGAGCGATCTTCTAACATCATTATAAAAACTACAATTAAACAGAACATGCACAACTGTTTCTACCTCCATATTATTACATGGACAGTACCTTTCCTCAGCAGGGACTTTCTTGTATCTCCCCTCCAAAAGTTTAGAGGGGAGGACATTAAATCTTCCTAACATAAATGCTCTCCTATATTTAGGAACAGAGAACCAAGACAGGTAGGCCATACCATCTGCAGACATATGGTTCAATAGCCCTAAGGATAAGGGAGAACATGGGCCGCGGGCAGAGGCACTCATCACCTGGCAGTCTATATCCATTAGTCTCTGTTTCAAGGTATATTTAGCACCTTCTAGATCTTTATAGAGTAGACTGGGGATTGATAATCCCAAGGAGTTTATTTTATATGCTAGTGCCTTCGTCCAGGGGGATACATACGAGTCCAATAGGACCTGAGAGACCAAGGCATCTGGGGTAATGCTGTGATAGAGTTGGAACCAGAAATTCAGGGAGTGAGTCCAACCAACACAATTCAAGGAATTTAGACCAGCTTCCAAATTAAGTGCCGGGCCTGCTACACATTTTGGGAGACCAAATATCTGCCTTAGGAAAAAAGACTGCAGACCTTCCAATGAACCTTTAAACAGGGGTAACCAAATTGGGGCCCCAAAAAGAATTTGGGGAACAAGCTTTGCTTTGTATACACGGATTGCCGCGGGTAATGATTTGCCTCCATTTTGATAATAAAAACGGTTGAGCGCACCCATAGTTTGTTCTGCCTTTTGTTTTATATATTTGCTGTGTATGGTCCATTTGAGGTTGGCTTGAAAATGAATTCCAAGATATTTATAGGAGTCCACTTGGGTTATTTGGTTCCCCCCCATGGACCATACGTACTTTGCCTTCTTTTTAGCAAACACTAGTACTTTAGATTTCTGGGTGTTCACAGACAGGCAGTTTTTTTGGCAATAGGCATTGAAACCATCCATACGACGTTTCAAACCCAGACGGGTTTGGGACAACAATACTGCATCATCTGCATACAATAGTAGACTTATTTTCGTCTGGCCTATTTTAGGCGGATGTGATTGTATTGTACTTAGTGCAGCAGGGAGATCGGCTAAATACAAGTTAAACAGGGATGGCGCTAAAACACAGCCCTGTCTAACACCCCGTGTTAGAACAATTTCATTTGTAACCTGCCCCGCTAAACTGCACCTTACCTGGGCTGTTGTATTTGTGTATAGAGAGTGTATTAAAAACAGCAGTCTTCGTTCAATTGAGAGGTTTTCCAGTTTTTCCCATAATAATTTGCGCGAAATGGAGTCAAATGCAGCCTTTAAATCTATGAATGCACAGAATAGCTTCCCTCCTCTTTGGGCAGTATATTTAAAGGCCAAGTGCATCAGAGTCAGGCAGTGATCGTTTGTGGATCTCCCTGCAGTAAACCCTATCTGCTCACTACCTAAGATCTTATTTTTAGTAAGCCACGCATTTAGCTTTCCATTCAGGAAGCTAGCATAAGTCTTTCCAATTATTGACAGAAGACTGATAGGGCGGTAATTTTGTGGATCATTTTTTGGGCCCTTTTTATGAATAGGTATTATTATGGACTTCCTCCAAGCCTCAGGGATAATTCCTGTTTTATTTATTACTGAAAACAGGGATGCGAGAAGTGGAGCCCACCATCCAATTTTGCTTTTTAGCAGTTCTGCTGGAATCCCATCAGGACCCGGCGCTTTACCCTCTTTTAAATTAATTATTAACTCCTCAGTTTCTTTTGGATCAACATCAGGCCACACCGACACTTCTGGATCTATAGTGAGGGTTCTTTCAGTTTCATTAGTTTTGGAGGGTAATTCAGTGAAGTGTTCAACCCAACTTGAGGCTGATACACAACATTCGGGTTCCCTTACACTTTTAATAGTCAGTCCTGTCACCACTTTCCAGAAGGTTCTGGTATTGTTTGACTTAGTGGCACCAGCCAGAAGTTGCCACTTTTCCATATCTGCCTTTTGTTTTTTCTTACTTATTAGTTTCTTATAGTTTTTTTTCAGTTCATAATAAGATGATGGTAGTTTCCGTTCGTTATTCTTACGGTATTTACTATAGGACAGCTGGAGTTCTTTTCTAGCTATGTTACATTCCCTGTCAAACCAGCTATTGTTTTGTTTTCTTTGTGGTCTAGAGTTAGGGGGGTTACCTTGTAGTGCAGAACTTAGACTCTTTATTAAGTCCTCATAGGCTAAGACACATCTCTCAGGGTCTGTGCTTACATTTATCCAGTTAGAGTAATTTAAGTATTCTTTAGTCCCTAATAGTTGTTCAAAGGTTAGGGCAGTAGCAACTGACCATTTGATTTTCCTTCCTGTAAGCGACAGGTGATTGTTAGAAAGAAGGGGGCAGGGATGTGTCTCTGCCTTAGGGCCTGGGATACCCAGACTTATCTCTAGTGGGAGATGGTCACTATCCTGCCGTTCAGCCACTCTCATATTACAGCTGATAGACTCCAATTTTTTATGTACCAGTATGTAATCGATAGTACTCGATCCACTGGATGATATATAGGTGAACTCACCCCAACGGTCACCCTCAGTACAACCATTTAAAATGGTAAGCTTGTGTCTAGCAGCAAAATTGAACAGACAGTGGCCTGCTGAGTTAGTACAACTGTCTTTAGAGTGTCTGATATTATTCTCTGGAGATTCTGTAGACGTTCCTCCTCCATTTCCCATTTTCCCAGGCAGTGAGTTAACAGTGTATTTACCCATTCTAGCATTTAGATCTCCTGCCACAATTGGTAAGGCGAACGGGAACCTAGTTATTAAGTCTGTAAAAAAACAGTCTAGTTCTGTCCACTCCCTATATATAGTTTCTTTACAGAACAATGGTGGCAAATACATATTAATTAATAGTAGGGTCACCTTAGGGATACCCATTTCCAATATCAGAGCTTGGGCTTTAGCATTATAACTCATTTCCTTGATTACTCTGACATTTAGTGCTGAGGATATTAAAATAGCAAGCCCCTGTTTAAGTCTTCCTTTCACCTTATTAGGAAGGGCAGGGAGACAGAATGAGGAAAAGCCATTTAGATTTATTGTATCACTACTCCAAGTTTCCTGCATAAAAATAATATCGAAACGTTCCAAATATTCCAGAAAACTCGGACTCCCACTCCTCTTTGAGCCCCATCCTGCAATATTCCAAGATAGAATATTTAGAGTAGGATGAGTCCCCTCTTTGGACAGTCAGTCCATTTCCTCAATTAGATCCGCTAGTCCTTCCCTATTATTGAAGACACAACCATTCGGGTGTCGGTGAATCTGTATTAAGTTATCACAGTTATACCCATCAAGTCTGTTACTTAGTGGAGGGTTCTTGTTATTGGCCTCCAAGTCTGAATTGGCAACATCAAATTTAAGTCTGCTGTTTTTGGTGCTCATAGAGTTGTTAGTAATTTCCTCCCTTCCCGATGGACTGTGGGTGAGGGATACATCGTTTCTCAAGCCCTTAACTGTCAACTCCTTTTCTGAAGTTGGTATTTCGGTGTTTTTTTCTTTAGTTTTTGTTTTGTTTATCAGAACTTTTTTTAGTATTGATAAGTTGTTTAGTATCTCCTTCTGTTCAGAGGCAGGTAAAGCCTCATAGCTTTCTATCAGTTGTAGTTCTTCTATCATAAGGTGTTCGCAACTTGAGACCTCTTTATCTGAATCTTGTTCATTTCTCCGTTCTGTGTTAAAAGGGTTTACACTTTTGCTTATTGTAGTGTCCTTCTCAACTATGAGTTCCGCTGATGAATCTAAATTTGTTAAGTTCCTAACTGAGAGATCTGCACGGCAGTCTTTTGAGTATCTGCTTGGATTCATTTTAAGTGGGGGAGCCAGATTATTGAAGTGCCTGTTAACCATCATCCCGTTTCTCCAAAATGAAGTTCTGGCACTATAAATATATGAGACAATGCCTGGAGTCCTAAATGTTACGATGGCCTGGGCAGACCAGTAATTGTAGAAAATATAGTCTATTTTTAGTACATCCTTAGGTTGAACAACAATTGTAGTTAAATCTGCAATAACTGTAATTAGATGGTCAGTACGTTCTCTGTGAGTTAACAGCCCTTGTGGTTTGGGATAGTTTGAAAATACCAAATTAGAGCTTAATAATTGCAGTTGCCATGATTTCTCTTTTAGATTAGAAATCTTCCAGCTAGCTGGTTCTACTTGCTTCAAAGGCAGAGAAGGATTTTCCTTTTGAGGTTGGTTGTATTCTTCCAGGGCCGAAAAAGTACCTCTAATTAGGGCATTATCCTGTACACATGGACAGATGCAGTTTAGTAAGGGTAATGTTTGAGTTCCAGTTGATGCCAGACTTTTAGTTGTCTCTTTCTTATTCTTTGACTTAGAAGTTTTTTTGACACCTTCAGGTTTTTCCAACAAATTGAAAAGCCTGTTAAAGTTCATTTTAGTTGATGTCCTTGTAATTGAGGAGCCTTTTATATTTTTTGACTTTTTCCCCATAACCTGTAAAGTCTTGTGTGTATTTACTTTGTAGGATTTATTTGTTCTGTCAGGTTTTGTATGGCCTTCAATATGAACTTTGTTAATAGTAGTAGCTACTCCCTTTCTTTTCTTGTTAGTCATTCGGACACCTGTCTCTTCCCCCGCAGAAGTTGTTTTCGGCTTGGTCTCTTTCTGAGCCTGCCGTAACTCGGAAATACTTATGTTTGAGCTTGAATCATTAGACTCATTTAGACATAACTCCTTTTGTCCTCCATTATTGACTAATCTAAGGGCAATGCCGGTAAGGGTCGTCAGCAGGTCCAGACTTTCAGCAAGATATTTCTTTATAGACCAAATATCCTCCGCCCGATCCAACATAAGCCTCCTAATTTTCTCAAACTGAGCATTAACTAATTGCTCAGTGTGATCTGAAGTTTCTCTAGAGTCATCATGAGAACCAGGGATTGTGATTATCTTGTCCAGGTTTTCCGTCTCAGTCTGCAGTAGTGTAGTTTTTGTTGAAAAAATAGGATTGTTATGTATTTTTGAATCAGTGAGCCTGGTTGTATTATTTCCATTAACTGATGCACTATCTACTGCTGCAATTTCAGCTGCCAGACTGTCTCTTCGTCCCACAGATAATCCATTGCCAGCAGTACTTGTTAAACAAAAAGGCCCTAATGACCAGTCTAATGCTTCTTCTGTCGGTAGGTCTTTATCTGGGGAAGAGTAAACTTTCGTACTAGAGTGGGAGCCGACAGTGGGAAACAAAAAATCCGTGATTTTGGACTGTTTATATGAGTTAATGAACTCTTTTACATCAGTAGTTATAGGGGCAAGTCCCCTTTCTTTGTAGCCTTCTCGTGTAAGCACCATTTTAAATCAGTATTTTTGTAAATACTGACTAGGTGCTTTCTGTGTTAGAGATCTCTACAGGCAGTAAAGACGAAATATTTAGCGGGGAAGCAAAAGAGGGGTAGGACTGTACCTTTATTGCCTTGTTTAGTTTTCCAAAGCTAGGCTCTTGTCCGCATTGACTTTCCACTGTATTTCCTATGAATGTCAGGAATTCTTCTCTCCACTCAGTAAAACAATCTGTGCAGTCTTTCACTTTTCCTCTCTCGGCTTCAGCTAGTTGCAGTTGATTGCAACTGCCCTTTCTTGATTAGCTAATTTTCTCCCAGGCCAAGCTCTGAGTGTAATTAGGTGCAAGCAGGAACCAAGGCGTGGCTATTAGTCTCCAATACTGCTTTATTTGTGTTTGTTTTGATTTTCTAGTTTCTGTTTTCTGTTTCTATCTGCTCCCTCTTTCTTTCTTTCTTTCCTTCTTTCTTTTTCTTCAGCCACTCCACGTTGCTCAGTAATAATATTCCAAGTCTTTGAAAATAGTGTCCTCCGACTTAGATATGTTAAAATAGCAACAGCAATAAATCCAGTATCAGCAGCTGTGGCCTTTAAAACTTGTAAAACTTGTAAAAAACACTAAAACAGACTAGTTATCTGGAAAAACTAAAAAAAAGAGTAGTTTATATTTTAAAACTCATTAAAAGTGATTAAAATGGTTAAAAGCCAATTTAAAAATGTTTAAAAATGTTTAAAAATGTTTAAAAATGTTAAAATTAAAGTTTGAGCTTTTACTTGCTTTTACTTGCTTTTACTTGCTGCTCGATTGGTTTGAGTTAGTAATCCTTTCATCCACCTAGCAAAATTGTAATATGAAATTGCACCACAAATGATCGTTCATACATTCCAGTCGTATCTCATGCATATCGATTCATTTATACACACAAGTATCTTTCAGTAATTCTGTGAGATAGGTTACTCTAACACACATGGGGCAATTTCACATGTCATGCAGTAGTAAATTTATGTTTGCCATAACGTGTACCTGCAGCAGGGACCTTGTATAACATGCAACTGGGGAAACCCATTTGCCATTTATGCACTTGGTTTTTATGGGTAAAATGTGTTTATGTATATGCCAAGAAAAAGGAATTTACCCAAGCTTAAAAGCTGACTGAGAATTAACCCTAGATCTCCCCAACACTCAAAAACATAATCCAATGAGCTCTCAGTTTACATGGCATAACTCCCTGACCCAAACTTGATAGTGACCATCTTTGTAACAAATGTAAGCAAAAATAATCTTGTCACCAAGGTGTGTATTGTGTCAGCAATGAACATTATGCAAGTATTTGGAAGATGGGAGAATCGAGGTGATCTCACTCTGACTTGGTCTGGCTCTTTTCATCTGCTGTGTCCTCACCTCATTTCTCTATGTGCCCAGAGAAATTGGAACTATACAGCTAGCCAAGGACTCTATGACTACTACTGCTGTAACTCCTTCTCTTAGAATCAATAGCTAGGAGGAAGAAGGAGAAAACATGCATACTTACCCACAACCAAGCACACATTTCCATATCAAAAATATAATAGGAGCATCTATTACCTTTAGTGGCCCAGGAAGGAAACCAAGGGTGCTTCCAAACGAGGTTTTGATTGTGCTTTTGGCCTGCCTTATTCACCGAATTTTATGGGCCATAGTCTTCCACTCGTAACTCTCCCGTGTTTTCCTATGACTGCTTTCATCTTTTTTCTTACCACAGAAAATATGTTAAGGAACAAAAGACAGAATAGTGACACAGAGCCTTCTAATTGGTAATGCTAGGAATCCTCCATCTGGAAGCATCCCAGTATTCCCTTTACTCAGAAGCTTAACTGTATTGTCTTATAATTAAAGGATTTCAACCACTGGTATAGATCACAAAAGCACATTACTTTTTTTCATTTCGTGGTATTTTCTCCAGAGAACACAAACTGGTAGTAAAGAAATAATAAGTTTGACATTCACCTGAAATTTAATTCGTTGTTTAGGTTAGATCTGATACTTACTGCTCTATTCTTCAGTACTGGCTTATCCTATACTTAGTTTGCCTGTTGCTCACCAATCCAAACTTAAAGTATCAGATTGGATGAAGATTATAAGACTTTATAGGGATGAATAATCATCTTTCTATTCTATTTATCACCATTTCTAAGTATCTGCAGTGTATTAAAACATTTAGCCTGTTAATGCTGAAATGTTGCTCAATTGCATGTAAGAAAGGAATTAAATCCTTCTTCCCCTTCCAAACCTTGCAATGCTCTAACTTTTCTTGTTGGATATAGCTAAGTAGCTGGAAATGTTCAGCTGTGCCCTATATGATTAAGAATGGATTTATAGTAATGGCATGCTCCCAACTGTATATCATCCATTCTGTCATGTATTTTATTGCTCTGATTTGTTTTACTCTGTATCCAAGAATGCTCCCTGGGCCACTCATGATGTATCAGTTTCAAAGAAGCTTCATCAAAGCAGCAAGTAAGTAATTTGTCACAACCTTCTGAAGGAATCAAAACCTTTTGCAAATGACGGAATGTAACCTTTCGCTTCTTAGTACTCATTGGCACATATCAGCTTTTAAAGTGAATTCTCTCGATAAGAATGGCGCTATGATGCAAGTGAGCATGTTAAGTTGAGCCTGCTACAAAACAAAATATGATGGGACATTATGGAAACATTTGCTTGCCAAAAGCATAGGTGTCGTTATTCTTTGGATTTTGGCAGCATTTTATGATTGTAGTCATCAGTTGGTGAAAATGTCTCCATTAGTTCCATTGTAGTATATGACTTGAGAAATCACTCATACACACTTGAGATCTTGCTATTTTATCATTCAGGTTTGATGCCAAACCAATTAATTCATTTTGTCTCTCGCTTTTATTCATCTAAAACTAGCTTGTGCCTTGATTGATATAAGTGCTGTTACATACAAATAATGGTGAGAATTATGAAGAACAACTTAGTAACTTCCAGACTTATAGCTGCTGATGCTCCTCTGGCACGATGACACTGATTTTAGTTAGCTATACTGGAAAGGTGTGTGTGTGTGTGTGTGTTTATGAGAGAGAGAGATTGAGACGGAGGGAGAGAGAGAACATGCACAAAGCATACAGGATGAGAATGTTGTCCTCCTCACACCCTTGGATTTTCTGAAATTGCTACCATATGTTTGATTTCAGTAAGCTGAGTTCAGTAAGTTTTTATATATATTGCGAACATAAAAACATAGGAAGAGCCCTCTGGATCAGACCAAAGGCCTATCCAGTCTAGCATTCTGTTCTCAGAGTGGCCAACCAGATGCCCCAATGGGACGCCCACAAGCGAACATTAATGCAACAACTCCCTTCTGCTTGTGTTCTCCAGCAACTGATGTTCAAAGGCATTTTGCCTCTGATGCTGGAGGTAATATATAGCGATCATGACTTGTAGCCATTAATAATCTTCTACTCTGTGAATTTGTCGAATCCCCTTTAAAGTGGTACAAATTCAGTGATGGCATTGGGTGATATTTATATTGCAATTTCATTTTGCTAATCGCGTAGTTTGTTTATTGAAAGCATTGGCTAGGATATGGACATATTCGGTTACATTATTGGGCGTGTTTGAATGATCACAGTGAGGGAAGCAACCACCATGGATCCTCCTCCTGTGCGACCACCATTTGCATCATTCCCAGTAATGCAGCATGGGTTGGTGTTTCGTCTGAACGTGCCGCGCGGTGCAGCAGGAGGTGTCTTATCCACTCTACAATGTGCAGTAGAGGGTATGACCTCTTACCCGCCACACTGTGCACTGGGTTTGGACAACCTGCCAACCTGCACTGTGGTCGCACGCATGGGAGTGGGGGGAGAAGCCATGATGGTTGCTTCTTTTGCTGCGATCATCCCAGCTCTGTCATCTTTTTCTCCAGTAATAAATGGTTTTGTTTTTAGAGCTGTCGGGCATCACAAGCATTCAAGTAAGGACACTCGAAAAATGAATACCCCTGTCTGAATGTTTATAAACAGGATCAATGTGAGCAAGGCAAAGAAGACCCTACTCAGCTCAATCCTTTGAGAGGCTGGTACTATCATCTCCCCACTTCCTGTGCTGCAAGGCTCCAGTTACGTACCTTGAGCCAGGGAAGGAGGTGGGCGGGCTCCCCAGAGGCCCCAGCAGATCGTTTTTCCCTATTGGGAATGGGCATCACGCCTGACAGAAACTACTTGAATAGCTGTCTCTGCTGGTGCTACCTTTCCCTGATCCCAAAGCAAATTGTAGGGAAGTGGGAAGGGATGGTAAGCACTTCAAGCTTTCGGCAGATTCCTGAGTCAGGCACTTGCAAAAGTTCACCATCCTGTCTCTTCCTAACTGATTATTATTCTAAGATTCAACAAAGGTGCAAAAACAAGAGAACATCCAAAATAGACCCACCAATGGAAGACAAACATCTCAAGATGCTGAAACAGAGATTTGATTTGTAAAAAAGCCCAACGTGTTTTGGCCTATTTTTATTCTAAAGCCTCGTTCAGGGTTTAATTAAAAATGGCCGCAGAAATTCCTGTAATAACGTCTCCTACTAAAATTCACTGGTGTCTTAGTAGAAGACATTATTACAGGAATGTCTGCAGATGTTTTTTATGACCCCCTGTAGAAGGCCTTAAAATAAAAATGGGTCGAAACATTTTTGTTTTTGTTTGGTTTTTTACAAATAAAATCTCTATTTCAGCCTCTTGAGAGGTTTCTATTCTAAGATTTAGATGTGTGTGTGTTGTCTGTGAATGAACACAGTATTTTCCTGGCCTTCCAGAATTGTTACCAACTTGGGTAAAGTCAATAGTTTTTCCAGGGTTGCATTGAAAAATATGCTGATTGGATTTGTTGATTTTATAACAAACCTCAACACTGTGATTTATACATTCTTGTATCTTTTTAAATTTTTGTGCATCTTACACTAATGATGTTAGAAGAAATCCAGGGATTTAGGTTTCTACTGTGCAGACAGTGACTGTGCCTAAAGCTAAATTTGCCCTGAAAAATACCTTGTTTTGTTGCAGAACTGGAGAATCAAGAATCCAGAATCGCAGAAATACACAGCTTAGTACACAGACTCCCTGAGAAAAACAGACAGATGCTGCATTTGCTCATGAATCACTTGGCAAAGTAAGTGTACTGGCTTTAATAAATTCTTGGCTTTTTGTTTGCTACCTTCAAAGCGGAAAAATGGAGTAACCATCTGAGAGTATGGACATCTCTCCTGTCCCCTGCATCAAGTTTAAAGCTATGCCCTGGAACAAGATTCCCTACATCAAAAGCAGGGATGACAAGCTGGTGGCTGTATCAGAACTTTAATCATGCCTTGAGTGCATGTGCGCAATAACAATGAAGCCCCTTACATCACCTAGCCACCTATGAAAGATAGATTTCTAGTTTCTAGGCCATTCTCTGGAGAATAAAAAGCCTCTATCAATACCAATGTTGGGGAATCCCTAATCTGAAGAACCCCCAACTGATACACATTCTCCACATAGAATATTTGTGGTACTGGGCAGTTGTTTTATGACAGGAACACATGAGGTTAAGGATCTGTTCCTTGGTTGGGAACAGGTTGCTGCTGTACAAAAGTTTAGATACTGGAGATTCAGGAACAGGGTTAAACAGTGAGAGAAAATAGGCATGAGATTATACACTGCCATGCAATGTGGAAAACCCAGTGTATAGCTGTTCTGCCCCAGTTGCAGTGCAGTCGCAATGGATAACATTTGTGTGATACTTATTTGATATTTCTGGGGAAATAAATGGCAGGACTCCTGGTATTTCAAATCATTAGGGAAAAAAAGACAGTTGGGGTGGTCATAGGGAGCTCCCTTTTCCTCATTCTTTCAGAGGGCCAAACTAGACATAATGCCGTAGATAAATGCAGATGCTCCAATTTGGATCAGGAGTGTCGTGGCTAAACCTTTCTTCCTGTGCTGATTCCCTGATGCAAATAGCTATGGAAGAGAAAATGTACAGTCATCCACATTGACCTGGTTCGCATGTAACAACAACCCACAGGCTGAGTATGGGTTGTTGCTGAATTGAGGATTGTTATTAAATCATTACTTGCAAACCCATGGATTGTTAACCACAAACAACCCAAAGTTCTCTTCTTGGGTTGTTAATGATTAACAACCCATAGTTAAACCATAGTACATGGTTCGGACATAACAACTCATGATTCAACAACAACAACAACAACCCATACTCAGCCCATATTTTGGGTTGTCGTTATGTGTGAACCAGGCCATTGTGTCTTTTTGTTCTCCCTCTTCCATCTAATAGCAGCTCTGGGAGTTGATCTGCATTGGGGAATCTATGAGGGAATGTGTTTAACCCTCGCTCCATCTGTGCCACAATCCTGATCCAAATCGCCCCTCCACATGGCTGGTTTAATCCACCCACTCCATGCCCCCCGAGATGTCAAAGACGCATTCGTGCATCTTTGAGATCAGGTCTAGTTTAGCTGCCTGATGCACATTCCTCTCCCCTCAAAAGTATAAATAGAACCGTAATCCAAGCATGTTGCAAAGCCCATTTTTGTTAAATGGGGACTCCTGATTAAAATGTTTGAAAATACATGGACAATTTCATTGCATTACTTAATTTAACTCTTGCACAGCGTTTTCAGTTTAGTTGGAGATTATGCATCTGTTGTGAATAAAATTAATTTCAATGGCAATAATAGGTGTTGTGGGAGTATCAACAGAAATGGGCTCAAAGGGGATCTAGTTAATGTAGCATTTTCTGTGACAACAGCTGCCATTGCTCATGACTGCCCCAAATCCCTCAGTTTTCAACTATTCATTTTAATCATTTGTTTTCATACTCCTGAAAATTTGTCTGTGCCATTGGGATGGTAGACACGTGGGATGGAATGGCAAAACAGATCTACATGACTCATGGAAATTACTTCCCCTCCTGAAACTGCCAAAACACTCCTTTGCTTAGCATTTGAAGGGAAAAACATCTGGAATGACTAAGCAGCTTTATGTGTCGGTTATAGAAGTTAGTAGGCTGTGACTGGCCGCCCTCCTCTCCATATCAGAGGGCCTGTGTATACCAGAATAACAGAGAGGGCTCTGAAAAACGCTGGAATAAGTTAGGCTATAAATACCACTCTGGAATAGCACACAGATAGCAATATAAAAGTGAGGAAAACAAACAAACTTTGAAATGTGGTTTAAAAAAACAGAGTCCAGATGCTCTTTTTCGACTTGATTTTGTATGTCTTTCATGCAGTTGAGACCATGCTTTTAAAACCAAAAAGCTGGTTTAGATCTTAAGTGAAAAAAATGTGGATGTTTGCAAGCTTGGGCTAAAAGAATATGGAATTCCAGATCATTCTAGCAGCGAAGCTTCCCCCCCCCCCCCTTGAACTGCTGCAATGATAAAGTCATTTGAAAAAGAAAGTTCAAAAGCAATTGTTTTGTTACACACAGGGAAGGGTGAGTGTGGATGACTGCTTCAAGATTTGTGTTCTTCCAGCAAGGCATCATGGTTTAAGTGGAAACATGAAATTTTGTTTTGAAAAAGATGTGAACTTGCAGACAGTGGTGCAGTGACGGCTGGGCCTTGGGAATGATGTCTGGAGTCCCACAGCCCAGCCCACCTTCACCGCAAAATGATCACCAGAAACAGTTGATAGGAGCAGTAGCAAACAGGCCTGGTGTCAGCACCTGGGCTGGCTTAGGGATTCTTTCTTTCTTTCTTTCTTTCTTTCTTTCTTTTCTAATCAGAAGAACATAAGAAGAGCCATGCTGGATCAGACCAAGGGTCCATCTAAACCAGCACCCTGTTCACACAGTGGTCAACCAGCTGTCAACCATGAACCCAAAAGCAGGATATTGTGCAACAGCATCCTCCCACCCATGTTTACCAGCAACTGGTGTATATAGGCTTCCTGCCCCGATACTGGAGGCAGCCAGCTGGGCATGTACATGCTTGCAGATGCCCATTTTATTATTTTACTTTAATATTATATATATTCTTTTTCTACACCAAAAAATATTCTCAACTAGATGTGTTTAACATGCCCAGGAACAGTTGTAGGTGGCCAAAGCTGGTAAAAGGCATTCTGTGCCATGAAGACCACCTTGAGCCGCAAGTGACGATGCTGGATCCAGGAGCAAGCTTCATACCTGAAGCAAGCGTCATACTAACTCTTTCAGAGAGAGTGCAACACCCCCCACCCCAGAACAGGTAGTATAGCTAATTACAGGCCATGACAACCACCTACTCATAGTGCCTTCATCTTATCAGGATTCACCTTGCGTTTGTTGGCTCTTAACCAGCCCATTACCGACGCCAGGTGGTAGAACAGCATTTGCACAGCCACATCTGAATCAAATGACACAGAGAGATAGCACCAAGTATCATCAGCATACTGATGTCACCTCAGTCCAAACCCCCTGGTGATGTCACCCAATGGCTTCATATAGATATTAACTGCATGGGTAATTAGATGGAAATTTGCAGGACCTTTAGTTCATCAACTAATATTCTCTAACATATTGCAAAGTGCTTATTCTTTACAGAATTTGACCCATCCAGAATATCATGTGGCTTTCACATTAAAGAGGCTTAATGTGATGCAGTCTGGACTGCTGGAAAGTCAATATGGACTATGAAGGAATACCCTTTAACTTCTGTTTCCCTGGAATTCTGGAGATATTGAAACATTGGTACATAAGATGTTTCATTATAATTTATATCATAGGCTAGAGCAAAATTGATTCTTGTGATCATGCTGTCCTACTTTGATCACGGTATAGCAGGGGTAGGGATGTGTGAGGAATCTGGACAGGGTGTGTGTGAAGCACACTGAATTTTCATCAGCTCGACTCCCTGACGTTAGGCTTATTTCTCCATCAGCTGGCCTGACTCAATCTGCATCAAGTTGGGTCAATTCATGGATTTTCCATCCCCCCTATAAGAAATGCCTGCAAATTGCGGCTGCAATTTGTGAACATTTCTGTTTACACAAATAAAAATAAACAAAAAAAGTTCCTGGATTCTCACGTTAAACAGTTTTTATGCCTCTGTCAGCCTTCATCTAGTTAAACTACCTGCTGTTCCTGTTTTAGACCCTGTATAAAAGAATACATAGTACAGAAAGAGTGAGATTAATTAGAGTCTAAGCATTTTAGCAAATATAATATGTTAAAAGTTATAAATATGTTTGCTCTTGCACATTTTTGTTTTTACCATTTTTAAAATGTATACTATATTATTATTATTATTATTATTATTATATTTATTATATTTATTTATATCCCACCTTTTCCCAGGGCTGGGACTCAAAGTGGTTCACAAAGTTAAAACATATACAATTAAAACATATAAATATAAGCTTACGAAAGTTAAAATAGAATTAAAACCACAGTAAAATTAAAACATTAAAAATTTTTTAAAACAGTAACAAATTTTAAAAACAAAACAAAACCATACAGTAACATAGGTGCAGTGTATTTCAAAAAGCCTGCTGGAATAAAAAAGGTTTTGCCTGCCTCCAGAAGTGCAACACAGAGGGAGCCAGTCTGGCTTCCTTAGGAAGGTAGCTCCAGAGCTTTGGAGCAGCCACAGCGAAGGCCCTCTCTCGCATACCCACCAGCCGTGCCTGGGATGTTGATGGGACTGAAAGAAGGGCCTCCCCAGAAGATCTCAGAGCATGGGCAGGCTCATATGGGAGAATACGGTCTTTTAGATAACCTGGACCTGAGCCATATAGGGCTTTATAGGTGATAACCAGCACTTTGAATTGTGCCCGGAAACAAACTGGAAGCCAGTGGAGCTGTTTTAACAGGGGAGTTGTATGCTCCCTGTAATCAGCCCCAGTCAACAATCTGGCCGCAGCTCTTCGAACCAGTTGAAGTTCTGAACACTCTTCAAAGGCAGCCCCACGTAGAGCGCATTACATTAATCCAAATGTAAGTTTCTCTCTCGGTTTTTAAACTGGCTGTACCTTGAAGCTGCTCTTCATAGATAAAGTAGCCTTTCCATCAGACATAATAGCTCTGATGTGATGACTGCTAACAGCTTACAGTGTGGATAAATGTTCAACTCCCCTACCCTGATGAGCAAGTTCAGCAATTCCACGTTGTTTCTTGCTGGCCAGAAACCTTTGTTTTCTCCCAAACTGAACAGAAGTGCTCCTGCTCTGCAAAGTAGGTCACTGTGGTGTTGGATTGATGCCAAGAGTTGAGCCTTGGGTACTTGAAGAAGGAACTCTGGAATGTCTCATGACCAGCATGTGTGAGGGTAGTGTTGCCTGGAATGAATAAAATTTGTCTTCTTTTGATAGATCTTTTTTTTAAAAAAAGCCTCTTTGGCATGAAATGGGGTCATAAAATTGATTGTAATTATCTCTTTAGAAAAAAATTAGAGATGATGTGATAAAACAAAATAAATGACCCTGGATAAAAATGCAAAATCTTACAAACTTGTTTACATAATTACTGCTGGGTATCTTTTATTTATGTTCCTCATTGCACAAACATTTATTTCTTATTGGAGTATCATGGGATTTTTCAGCAAAGTTAGAAGTGACAATGTTAACATATTGCAGCCTATGAAACCCATGCTTTTTTCCCTTGTTCGAGTAAAGCTGTTAAATAGATGGCCATACCCCCACTTGCCTATTGTTATCTTGTCTAATTGTTTGTGAAACTATGGCAGAGAGGAAGGGAAGCTATCTGCAATCCTAAAGTAATATTTGTTGTATTCTAGAAAAAAAAAGTGTTTTGCCATATAAAGCATAGAATGCTATATATTAGGGGAAATATTACCACTATATTTTCAAGTCAACATACTGATACGAGGACTCAACATTATAAAAAGTTTTGTAACATCTTAAGATGTTCATTTTCATGCTATTAGATTGGACTTTGTGCCTCACTTAATTCTCTTGTTAAAATTTGCAAATATAATATTACAGATCCTTTGATTTTCTGGCTGCTACACCTGAATATAGTAATTTTCACTTCAGATTTCATATTAATGTATCTGTAAGCAGGGATGAAAGAGAAAGAGAGAGAAGTACTAAACATAGCAATATAACACACCTCCTTGATCACCATTGGTGATGATCTCTACCAGGAGCAAAACAGGGGAGTGCACCCCTGTTGGTTCTGCTGGACCTCTTTATTCATTTATTCGTTTATGCATTTATTATGTATTCATTGCATTTATATCCCACCCTTTTTCCCTTCCAAGTAACCCAGGGCACCATACATAATCCTCCTCCT
Organism: Anniella stebbinsi; assembly: GCA_029215795.1. Lineage (NCBI taxonomy): Eukaryota > Metazoa > Chordata > Lepidosauria > Squamata > Anniellidae > Anniella > Anniella stebbinsi. The sequence goes on along the minus strand of JARDYH010000005.1, from coordinate 83,442,710 downwards.
CTTCACTTTATCCTCACAACAACAACCCAGTGAGGTAGGTTGGGCTGAGAGTTTGTGACTGGCCCAAAGTTACCCAGTGAGCTTCCATGGCCGAGTGGGGACTAGAACCCGGATCTCCCGACTCCCAGTCCAATACTCTAGCCACTACACCACATTGTTTCCATTAAGAGCATCTGATACGATCGAGCATGGCATCCTTCTGAGATGCCTGGCCAGTATGGGGCTGGGAGGTTCTGTGCTGCAGTGGTTTCAGCCCAGTATGGTTTGGCATTCCCAAAGGTGGTGCTAGGGAAGGATGGCTTGGCTCCTTGGCCATGCTGATTTGGGGTTTGCACGGGGACTGAGACAGGGTGGTAACATGAGATGAGTTTTGTTTTGTTTTTTCAGTAGCCAAATCCTTGTGGAACTCTCTCCTGAAGGCAGTTGTCAATGCTCTTTCTAAGTGATTGTTTTCTTTAGAAAAGATTTTTATTTCTTTTCATCATTATTGTATTAAGATGCCTATTTCTGGTTGTAAATCGCTTTGGGGTTCTTTGGAGGGCCAAAAGGCATGTAAATAATATGTGGGCAGCGGCAGAATTTTCTGTAGCAACTGTAGCAACGTGACAAAATGACTCTCTTGTTTCTGGTTTGTATTTGGCTTTTTCTGAAATGGTGACCACAATAATGTTTTAGTTGTTTTAAATAAACAATTTGTACAGCTGTTGTTCATTGCTGGTGTCCAGAATGCTTTGAGCTGCCATAACCTCATATTGCTTCTTGTCTCCTTACCTGGTGAATTCTTGTTTAATAGCAGGATATTATCATCCAAAGTATTGTTTTCTTGTCCTTGTAAAGGCAAAATAATTTCATGTTGAATATCAAGTATGTATAGAATACCTACACACACCCACACACGTACTTCGGTAGCATTCATTCTCTTTGAATAACACATTTGTGACATATCCAGTACAACATGGTCTGTTTACTGATTAAATCCAACAGAATTTTCTCGACGTTAAGGCAATATATTTTATAGTGTGTCAACTGCGCTCTTGTGCGCACAAACCTCTGTGTTATGTTGAGCTTTTCCAGAAGAGCTGAATGCGATTCAAAGGTTTGCATAATTGTTTCTGATAGATGTTGGACCAAGAAAATATATTAAGATCTGTGTAACTGAAAACCGTGCACCAACTTAGCACCAACAGAGGTTAAATTAATATTAAAAAAATACTTTACTCATCTTGTTCTCCAGAACTAATACAGCCATAGCTTTCTTCAGATCTCACACTGTGAGGTAAGGTGGGGGCCATCTTTATGGTGATGCCTCATCTTTGGAAACCTCTCTCGCCTGGCAAGAGGCTCACATGGCACTGGCTGTATTACCTTTTTGGCATTTTATTTGCTGAATCCTTTTGGAAGCAAACTTGGCATAACATTCATCACATGGTTAGTCCTAGCATGCATGCTTACAATAAAAATAAAAATAAAAATGCATAGCTAGTGCTGAGCACCTGTCTGTTGAAATTTAGATTGTGAGCTCCTCTGCTCTGTTTTGTTAATGATATTCACTACATGAAACTGGATTGGGAACTTTACAAGACTCTAGATTGGGAACTTTACAAGACTCTAGATTGGGACCGTGGCATGAGGGCTAGGGGAATTTTTACCTTTTGCATTATACTGTGGTCCCAGTCTGGTTCGGGAGCCTCACATCTCCTATTTGGATGGTGTGGGGAGGGGAAGAAACTCTAATTAGGCTAATGGAAGGTGTGTGTCTGTCTATCCCCCCCCCCTTGAAAATAGGAGTTGTAGGCCCCTGCCTTAGGACCATTCTTGGGGAAGAAGAAGGTTAAAGACTATTCATTTTTAAAAACAGTCTGCGTGACAAACATCATGTCTAGTTTAGCCCTTAGATGATATTGATAAAGTGTTAAATCCTCCAAATATTGTTTTAAGTGGTTTTAACATCTCCTGCTGTCCCCTCTAATGTTCCAATATTTTAATGTGTTAATTTGTTTTAAATTGACAGTTTTAATCGTTAGCCCATCCAGAAGCCCTTTTTTTTAGTGTTGGAGTGGTGTGTGTGTAAATAAATAAAATAACTGTTTTTTAAAACAATTTTTACCATTTATTTTTACCAACTCAATATGCTTTATCATTGCCTCCTGCTGTGTCCAAATTTGGATTGCCAACTCCTTGGGGAAAGGACCATTCTCTCTTTTATTCATGGTACATGAATAAGTGGTGCTTTCTAAATAAATGCACACATTTTGTTGTGGGTTTTTTAAAAAAAAGTCTTAGTGTTAATCTCTTGTTCAGGTTGTTTCCTTCTCGTTCAGAATGGCTCCTACTGGTTGTATAAAACAATAGCTAGCTTTTTACAGCCAAGATTGAAGGTTACATAACCTCTAACACCACTGTGTCGTAGAATTTACTTCTGTTTTCTGCTGTCATTTTTGAGCTTGGTTTGGACAGCAAGCTTGTTTCTTCCCCCAGTCCCGTTGGTAACAAACAACACGCCTTGGCAGAAGCAGACTAGCTTCCTATCTGGTGTTTCCTTTGGATTTGCAGCCAAGAAAAAAAAATGAAGAGAGACTTTCTGTAGCTTAACCAGAGACACACCTGTTTAGGGATAGCACAGATGTCCCTGTTTGGTGGCCCCTTTTCTTTATTTTGGGAAGCACGGAAACCAGACTGTTTATGGGTGGGTTATCACCATGACTGGTTGGGAGTAGCTTTCAACCCTCCAAACTTAGGCACAAGAAACAATTGCCTCAACTCTCACCTCCAATTCCTGCAATCCCCGCCACTAAAAAGTTAACTCTACCCACTGAACTGAAGCTCCTTGACAAGGCAATATTGCTTTCACCCTCGTGGGGGCTGTTTATGCTGCTGTTTGGCTGATCTGTGTATCCAGGAAACCGTATGAATCCAATACTGTCTGGAAATTTCCACTGAATTCTACAGTCTTTGAAAGGCTACACACTTATTATCGGGGCTTTGTTGCATAAACATTGACTCCCCATCTCTGCAAAGGCAAATTGGGTGCTTTGACCTTGCATGAGGAAAACGTGCACTTCTGGTCAGAACCTAATTTTCTCAAGGGACAATATTTCCATTCAGGTGAGAGCAGGAAGGCCAGTAAAACTTACTCTGCCTGCTAGCTTGCTGCTGTACAAGCCAAGCCACAAGTAAAGTTGTGCCTTGTGAACTCCCGCCTCCCCCACAGTGTCAGCAGCAACAACTGCGTTGCAGAGTCCTCTTCTCTGTTTGTACCTCAGCTGCCAACTCAGGCTTTTTGTTGCCCGTGATAAGGGGAATGTAAGAATTAAATATATTGATTCACATTGAGGCATAAAATTACCTGGAGTTAATGTAACTATGTAAGTGCATAGAGTTCCTCCATGGAGGGGGTGCTTTCCTGACCCAATCGGGAGACCCCCCCTCACATGTAGATTTCCTTCTTCCACTGAGCATGTGGTTGCTGTTGGTGGGAGACGGGTGGCTGCCAGTGGGCCAGTTTGCAAGATCACAGCTGGGGAAATAAGCCTCGGTGGCTTTTTTCCCCAGCTGAATGTGCCAGTTGTGGGCCAGGGAGATAAGCAAAATTACCCTTAGCAGCATGGCTTGTCATGTCATACGAATCTGTTCAGGGTGGCTTGTTGCTGTGGGTAACAAGCCACCCAGAACCCTACAACAGGCCCTGGGTTCTGGGTGGCTTATTACCCACAGCAGCAAGTTGTGCTGCTGAAAGTAAATTTGCTAATCCCCCTGTCACATGACTGGCACATGCAGCAGGGGAAATTAGTCACTGTGGCTTATTTCCCTTCCGTGGTCATGCGAACCACACAGGAATCTGTCTCCCCTCCCCTCACAGATTTCATGAAAGTCTTGGCTAAATGGTGTCTGGGGGAGGGGCTGGCAGTGGTCCGCTTTAAAGTCATTGCTAAATGGTGGTTGGAAGAGTTTCCTAGGCGATGTGTGAATGATGTCACGAGAATAAAAGGTGTCCGTGAAAGAGGATAAAAGGAGAGTCCTGGGTAATAAACATGCAGACGTAGGTTAAGAGACAAAAATATAGCCTTTCGCCCTGAAGAGCCAAAAATATAGTAGGGAGCAAGAAAGGGATTTTTAAAGAAGAAAACATTAAGCATTCCTTGAACTAAACAGGATGACCAGAAAGCCAGTTAATAATGTAATAATTGTGTGTATGTGCAAGTTTTACCTCAAGTTTAATCGTTTCTTTATTTCTAGTTTGATGCTTGAGACATGACATTTTTATAGAGTGTTTTTCTGAGTTGCCTCAGATTCTATGGGTTTTGGTTTGTTTCTAAGTTAAATTAGGTCAGTGGTTGAAAGAGCACAGTGTCAATTACTCAAAACGTTTCTATAAACTAACTTGTTTAGTTTGATTGTGAAACTAAAACTACCTCCAGCTACTGTTTGAAGATCAGGCATTTCAAGACCTCTGATCTTATTGCCATGTTTCTCTAAATTGCCAGAGTTTTCTTAGGGGCAAAAGCAGACATTACGTCAATGACATAGCTGGCACTCTAGTGTAAGCATAAAGGCCTTGATACGTATTGGGACCGTACCATGGGGGTGCTTTAACATCCCCCCCACTGTGAGCCTGATCTGGATTGGATGGGTGGGGCTGAACCTCCAATTTAGAACACAAAATAGTGATTCATTCATTTAATAGTAATGGGGTGGATGAGTTAAAGAGCCCTTCATACTAGGGTCCCAGTCCAGATTGGGGGGAGGGGGCATGCACTTACACTAAAACCTCGTAGCTGCAAACTGTGTCTTTTAAATAATGCCTGCTTTGGCCCTTAATCTTCTTCATTTTTGTTCTAATTTAGTGGGGAGGGAACTTTGCTTTAGACCTTCTGGAGAGTGTCTCGTACACACTTCACTTTTGTTTATCCAACATAGTAACAATTGTTCCCCCCACTTCTTAATGTTTCCAAGATTGCATTTCTTTCTTCACACTGCGCCTTACTTTAATAACTACCTTTTTTAATGCCCTACTTTTTCTTTCTCTCCCCTTTTGCCCTGTCACTGCATTTAAACGTTGGTATGTTTCCCATTTCTAGTTTTTGGGAGTGGGGGCTTAGGTAACTGAACCTGGATTATCTAATGGGTAAGACTTCCTTAACTATTTAATATTTTTCACAAAACGTTGATAAACTTAGGAACGCAGGAAGCTGTCTTTTACTGAGTTAGACAAGGGTGACCAGATTTTGGAAACCAAAATCCCGGTCGCCACTCCCCCACCCAAAACAACCCCCCCCTCACCAAGCCCCCCCCAAAGAACACCAGCCTGGACCTACCGGGTTCTCTTCCTCCGCCGCCCGCGCCGGGTCCTCCGCTGCCGCCCCCGCCGGGTCAGCCGCCGCCCCCAGGTCCCCTGCCCCTGCCGGGTCTTCCTCCACCACTGCCAGGTCCTTTGCCGCCACTGCCGGGCTCGTAAGGCCAGAGGCCGCACAGAAGAGACGGGAGAGGGCCGGATCCGGAAGTGATGTAATCGGCCCTCTCCCGCCTCTTCCGCGCGGCCTCTGGCCTCCTTGGGGCTCATCGCGATGCCGACGAGCCCCGAGGAGCCCGGACGCCCGCGCGAAAGAGGCGGGGGAGCTCCCCCACCTCTTCCGCGTGGGCGTCCGGGCTCTTCGCCATCACGACGAGCCCCAAGGAAGCCAGAGGCTGCACGGAAGAGATGGGAGAGGGTCGGATCCGGAAGTGATGTAATCGGCCCTCTCCCGCCTCTTCCGCACGGCCTCTGGCCTTACGAGCCCAGCAGCGGCGGCGAAGGACCTGGCAGTGGTGGAGGACCTGGCAGTGGCGGACCCGGCGGCGGTGGCGGAGCTCGGGAAGCAGCCGCCCCAGCAGGTAAGTGCCCCCCCTCGCGCCTCGCGCTCCGGAGGGAAGCAGACGCCCCTGCAGGTAAGGAGCACGAGGCGCGAGGGGGGGCACTTACCTGCTGGGGCGGCCACTTCCCGGGCTCCTCTGCCGCCACCGCCGCCAGGTGTACCGTTGTTTGCTGCCACCGCCACGTGACCCCCTGCCACACCGGTTTTCCACCGCCGCCCCCCGGTTGGCCCGGATTGGCCTAGGTTTACCAGTTAGGACCAGGAAACCCCGGGCGATCTGGACACCCTACAATGGATCCATCTAGCCCAGTATTGTCCAGGGTTTCAGGCAGGCGTTTTTCCAGTCCTTCCTGCAAGTGCCAGGGATTGAACCTGGGACCTTCCTCATGCAAAGCATGTGCTCCACCATTGAGCCATGGCCCCATCCCAATTGCTGTTTGTAATTTTGTCAGCATTACCTACTGCCACACTCCCTACAACCTGACTTCCTTGTGTAATGCCTACATGAATCTCTGCCAATTAACACGCAAGGAGCATCTGGGCAGAATTGTTCTAGAAACTGAGTGGAAACTGTTGGAGCTAGGATAACATAGCCATAGAGAACATTGATAATTCCCCCCATCTTAGATTTCAAAGCTAAGCAGTGAGGTTCTTAGCATTTAGAATTTATTAGCAGTCTACTGTGGCAACTTGCCTCATAAAAAGCAACATTTACAATTATAAATGCTGTTGAGAAGACTCTCACAGATTGCTTCTTAATTTGATTTTCTATTAATTGCCCTTCATCGGCCTGGTGACTTTCATATGTCTTGAAGGCTGATTTATGTACAACGGGGGTGAGTTCTCTATTTTGATTTTATGCCACTGCTGCTAAGACCAGAGGAACAATGCATTTCAGTTAAAGCTTTTAATTCTACTTTTATCTAAGTATTTAACATCTCTAGCTTATATTATTTTTTAAAATTGCTAATTCTTTTATAATAGACATTATATTCCCCTTCAGGTAATAGTTTGTTTGAGCAACCCAGATTTGTTAAATGTATTTTTTACAGGGAGTTCTGACTAGTGCACAGTTTGTCCTGTTTTCTCCTTGGGGGGCCTAATATAGATTATATGGGGTAATTTGTTTCAATGGATTAAGTATAGATGATACTGTTCCAGTGTATGAAGTAGACATGTGCACCGGCCACAAGATTCGATTCAGACCCCAATTCAGGGGATTTATTTTGCCAAGTTTCAGTTGAATAGGTACAGGGATTTTAGTGCAAAAGCAGCCTTTATATTTTGAGGGTATCCAAAACAGGCATTGGAAAGAAAGATTTTTCACTGCAGGAAAAAGTGTGAGAGAAAGATTAATTCAATAATTGAAAAAGGGAAACAAAAGGATTTGGAAATCATGAACAAACAGAACTTGAAGCCACCCCACCACCAACCCAGTACAGAACCTCTGACTTCCTATTGCTTGCTACAGAACAAGGAAACTAAGGGGCAAAGTAACTCAAAATCGTCCTCCAACGCACAGTGGTTGAAAAGCCCCTATGATTAGAAGGTGGTCCTGTCAGTCATTCAATCATACTCCCTCACCTCTCTCCCCCTCATAAGCATTTACAGGGAAATAAAACCAAAACATGTTATTTTTGGAGACATGTTGTCTTTGTTGCCAAAGCCTGAATTACGCTTCATGCAGAGTCCAGCTTCAGTTCTGGTTGCTTTGGAGGAAAGTCCATTTCACCTTGGAAAGTATCAGAAATGGTTTAAAGCGTCCCAATTTGGCCAGGTCTTTGGCAGAATCCAATGCACTTCCTTAGTGTCGGGGGTTGGAACAGAGGTCAGGCTTCTTTATTGTTGTTGATATGGGCACTGTAAAAATATCCTTGCAGCACAGTTCACAGAAGAGAGTTGTATATATTCCTCGAAGTGATGCATGTGTTTTGTGCTATCAGCCCTTATTATTCCATAAAGGAGTAGGAGGCAACAGCTAACCTATAGGAAGTTCCCCCCTTTCAATGCTGTGCTTTTTTCTTTTTGGTGGTGGTGGTCTGAGTCTGCTGCTTATCTTCCTGATTTTATTTTCCTAAGTTGTCAGCTATTTTATGCTTTTGAAGCATTACCAGATTCTGTTCAAATTAATTTTCAGGGAAGTAAACAACCAGTTGTCACCAATTTCCACCCAACTTCTCCAATTCTGGTTGTGTTTTTCCCCAAGAAGATGCAAGCCGCAGCATTGAAAATACTGTGTTGAATCAATCTGTATTATGTGTACCCCTTGTATTTTCCAGTATTATGAAACAGGGAAATGCTAATCAAAGTTCAAAGGGCTGTTGTTTGTACATCAAGGCTTCTAGCCAAGAAAGAGGAAATGTTGAGCGAAGGGGTGGGGAGGTATTTTGAGAAATCTAATGGAGGACTTATGAACTATGAAGGACCTAGTGATGAAATGAACTGAAGCAAGCTTTGAAAATCTGAAAAATTCTAAACTTGTTTTGTGAACATTTCCTTGATTATCAAGGATCAGTTGTTTTTAAGCCTTCTTTACTGGCCTGATGTGATCCCTTGTCCCTTGTTTCTCTTGAATCCCTTCCACCCTTGTTCAGTGTGCTTGATATTTTATAATCAAATATAAGAACTCTCTTCCTCATGTGTGAGTGCATGTACACACACACACACACACACACACACTACTGAGGGAGAGGTGGGTAAGAAATAAATATATTATTATTATTATTATTATTACTATTTTATAAACTTTTTTGGGGGGGGGGGGACATACTATACCTATTTCCAGTTGCCAAGCTCCAAGGATTATTTAACTGCATTCTAGATTGTTAGTTCAATATATTTTATATATGCAGGAATATAATGCTTTGATAGGTGAAGGCCACAAGTTCTCTCTTGATGCTTTCCACAATATAAAGAAGTGTGCGTTGTTGTTTGTAAAGCAAGTATACTTATTTCAGCAATTACTAGTCCACTGCTAAAAATCTATCTTTCCTGGAAGCTATTGGAAATGAGCTGGTCTATAAAAGCTTCGTGTACAGCTTGTTCTTGCCGTGATTCATGTCAAAAGGAAAACCAATATAATGGACTTCTATATTCTCAAAAAGTTAATAAATGTGGTTAAGTCTCTGTAAGAAAAATAGGATAAGCTTTAACAAAAGTAAATGTAGCAGCAGAGTGAAAGCCTGTTTCCTGTTTTTGAAAGGTAATAGCATCCAGACTAAGTATAACATCTAAACCACTTATCTCCTCAAATATGTGCAACAGTCCTGTACTTAAGTATGTACATGCACACAGTTTCCATTGAAATAAAGGGGAGATGAATAGGCAACTGCGTTGAGTCTATATTTAATTCCATATACTTAATAACTTATAGTTTGTCTTTTATGCCAGAACTGAACATTACGAGTGATGTGAGATATTGGTGAAAACTCCATGTCATCATCAATGGCTGAATGGAGTTGGGAAATGTGCAATATGAGAACGTCACAACATGGGATAAGTGTTCCTACATTTTGTGGGGTTGGGGCGGGGGTTAGGAAAACTTGAAACGGAGATGCCATTTTCAGTAGCAGCCCCATGTTGCACCTAATGTGTATTGTGGGTTTGGAATGATTGTCTAGTCACATTTCAGGATATGGTTTCCCATCCAATCTTATTCAAAGTTCAGTGTACAGGACTGCTTCTAAAATCGTTGGCATCCGTGTTGGTCCATTAGAAAACAAAGCCCCAAAAGCCACAGTAAGATAATACCATAGTTAGAACCAATTTATTTATTTATTTATTTATTTATTTATTTATTTCATTTCTATACCGCCCAATAGCCGAAGCCCCCTGGGCATTTCACAAAAGTTAAAACCATCAGACATGAATCAAACAACAGTATAAAACAAACAATAGTATAAAAACACAATATAAAAATACAATATAAAAGCACAACCAGCGTAAAACCAAGCAGCAATGCAGAGATTGTAATAAAGTAATAAGCAAGTGTTTGACTTCTTCAGGCTGGACGTAAGCAAAACAAGAGATGCATGGTAGGGTTGGGGGAAGAGGAAAGTTGTCCATGATGGAAAAGCCTGAAAATTGTAAGATAGAAAAGGTGTTATGTAGACATAAGTAGGCTAGACCATGCTAGATGCAAAGCAGATTTCATGTCGTACTGAGGACTACAAGGACTAGGGCAGTTGCTAGCATTTGACCAGATGTGCTTACAAAGGACCAGCCCTGATTGAATGCCTGTGAGCAGGATCACAGCCCTGACCTGTATTCACCCTGATTCTGTGGAATTTCCTTTCCTGACCTGACCTTGACAAGAGCCCCATGGGGCATGATGAAACAAGGCAGACCAGTAATTGCAGGAAAAACAACAAAAGGGATAAAAAGCCAGCTGTAAAACAAAAACAAAGGACAATTGTACCAATGTTTATATTGCCAACACATTTTGAGATTCTTCTGTTTATCAAGGGCAATTGATTTGTTCAAAACTTCCAAATAATGCTTAGAACTCCTGGCTTCTAACTCATTGATGGAAGCTGCAACACCATGGAAGGCTGTAAGTGAGCAACTTGTTGTGGACAGAGTATAGGATGGGACTGAAGCATGTTATGCCCCCAGGGCTTGGAGCCTCCTGCTTCTTCTCCTCTCCCCAGAAATTCTTTCCAGGTTTGTTGCCCATGCTGTTGGGTCAGCATTGGGTTTCAAATTCCTGGCATGGAGAGGGCCAATTCTTCAGGAGGTACAGGCTCCAAGGGTTTTGACTCTGAAGGTCATCTTGATTCAAGGGTCCCTGTTCCGATGGGCGCTGGCTCCAACCCAGTCATGTTGCTGGGGCCTGGGTCATTTTGCAGCATCTCTGACTCCAGTGCCACTGGTTCAACAGATCTGGCCAGGCCCCCCTCATCGGAGTGAGAGCCCAAGCCCCTAACTAAAGCCACCATAGCCTTCCTTGTCTCCTGCCCCATGGCAGGAATTTACCTTGGGACAGAGGAAGGCAGAGGTGGCAGGAGCAGAGGAGGCTTCAGCCCACCCCTCTTGGCCCCAATGTAACATCTCTTTCTGCTGGGGGCTGGACTCACATGCATAAACACTCACGTACATACACATGCATGTATGTACACACATATATGTACAGACATACATACGTACACAGACAGAGAGGTTTCAGAACATCCTGAGCACGAGGAATAAATCCCTGGTTGTCTTTCCCTCCCCTTAAATTTTTGGGGGCTTTTTGGAAGTCAGAGGAGTGCAGCACTTCAGTAGTATAAGTATGCACTAGATGTTATGGGGCCTCTTTTAATAGATACAATAAATTAATAACTAAACTTTACTAGTTTAGTTTTAATACAATATAGTAATGAAATAGTTTAGCTGTTAAAAGTATTTGAACCCTTCTGTTGTTATGTTGAAGTGTGCGTATCAGCCTATTGTGCTCAGTAGTTTATAATTATGTATATTTCCCCATTGTTGTTTCCGACCCTCCAGAAATGAATTGCCCTCACTACTAGTTTAACTAAATTTGGATCACTGTCACAACTCCCATTTTTAAAATGTATCTCTTTTAATTTTTTTAAAGAAGATATTTCAAAATATTGAGTGTAAACTATGTTGCTTTTTTGGGCCTGGGATGTGTTCATTCTTGTATTCTTGCATGATTTCCTCACCTATGGAAACCAAGCAATGCATATAGGCATGCTGTTTCAAGCTAATTCCTCCAATTCATTGAAGAATGGTCTATCCGCTACCAAAATGCTATAGTTTTGAGGGAATTTTACTCCTTCACTTCCAGAATATAATGTGAAAAAGTATTCTGTCCTGACTGCAGACCTGCAGAAAATACTTTGTTGCTCAGCCTTGTCCAAACTGGAGCCCTCAAGATGTTTTGGACTACAGATCCCAGCATTCCTGACCATTGGCCATGCTAGCTGGGGCTGATGGGAGTTGGAAGTCCAAAAGCTTGGAGGGCACCAGGTTGGGTAAGTCTGCTACAACTAGTACTGTCTGTAGAATCTTTGTTGTACCTATGGGACTCGTCTTAGTTGTAAACCCTCTGTTTTATCCCCTTCTAGCTAGATTTTGATTTCTCCTTTACCAGTTTTGTAGATCTTTTGTAGTGTGACCCACAAATCAACTGAGCTGATTCACTCTCCCACTAGCTGTATTAAGGCATTGAAGTTAATGGAACAAAGAACGCATATATGGTTTTGTTGCTTACAGTCTTAAGAGAATTTGCTTTAAGGTGGTTTTTTTCTGTGAGCATGAGCGTGCATGAAATTTTTTAATACCATAACTCAAAATATCAATAATACATGCAGTGAGCCATTTGAGAAAAACAATCAAGGAAGGCCAATGTCAAATGACAAAAGCCCTATCATTTTTATACTGTCTTTCAGATACCATCTTTGGGGGGGAAGGAATGTGTGTCGTGCTGCTATGGAAACAGATTTTATACTTGAATCTATCTCTGTCATAACGTCAGAAAGTTTATAGTAACATCTGTAAATGGAACAATCATTGAGTTATATGTTAAAACTGTTAATAATGTGGTGGGTGGGTGTTTTAAATAAACTTGCTAAGGTCTCTAAACTTAACACACACGTAAGATGGTTTTTTATATATATTTCCTCAAACATGCATCTTTATTTTGTATTTTAGCATTTTTTTCTATCCACATTTCTTATGTGTAGCCATTTGTAACCTAACCAGGTTTCAAAATTAAGATTGGATTTGCAAGAGTGATCCTTAATTGCTTCTGTGGCTTTCCGGGAATGATCTTCTCTGAATTGTTTTTCTCCCCTCTTCCATCCTTCCTCAGAATAGTAGAACATCTTACACTGAATACTGTACTGTTCTGTGTTGCAGAAATGACAAGAACAGAGGCTAGTATTTGTTTTGTGCTACTACTGTTACCTGTACATGTCATGTTCTCATCTGTTTTCCCAGAAAGTGTATATTGAAAGACATCTGCTCCTCTTATACAAGTGCCCTTTTCCTGGGCCAAGGATGTAACGGTGACTCAAAGCAATTATATACCCACATTGTTGTTTGCGATTGAGATGAAGAGAGTGGTCCTTTATTGACTTGGAGAATGAAAGTTGCTGCTGCTTTCATGTGATTTCCACCCACCCTATTTTTAACAGGAAGGATAACCACTTACTAGACTAGGGGAACTTAGAAAAGGGTTTCCCATGATGATTGAGTTCTATCTAGCAGAAGAATTGTGAAATCGTAAGTTTTTCTAGATGTTTCTAGAATGCGTCATGATATGGAACCATTTACATTTACAAAAAAAAGATTCTAAGATTCCAACTTGCGTTACTCAGCACGTTTTATGCTTTCAAATTGCTATAAAAATGGTAAAAAACACAGTCAAAGACTGTTGGGCTTCTTTCAGTGGTACTGCTATAATATGTAGCACTGAATAGTTATGACTGCTGCAAATAGTCCTGCAGAATCTTTAGAAAATTAGTTCTATTTGACTTAAACCACAAGCCTATAGTTGCAAGATTGATACCCAAGCACACAACATCCCTGGTTGATCTGTGGGACATAATCTTGCTTCTGGGTCTTTCAGTGTCATACTGCACTTGAATAATTTTATCCCATATGTTTTTTGGGGGTGGTAATGTGCCTTTTTTTTTTTGCATTTCACTATATTGAGGAAAGGAGAAAATATTATCTTTTGGAGTGATGATTCTGCTACACTATGAATCCGTATCCCAGCTCCTCTAATCTAACAATTAGAAGTTCTTGTTTGGAATGTTGTACTCTCCTCAGCTAGTTTATATGGATTGCTTATGAGCAATGTCTCCACAATGACGTGCGCTGGCCAAGCCTATAAATGTTTTTGTAGAACAGAAATTGGAAATGGCTTGGCAAGCCTTAGCTATGTGGCTTTTCTTCTGTCATAAAACAGGTGCCAATCTAATTTATATTTAAATCATATATCAAAAGGGGGAAATTATAATATTTAAAGCTGCAGTAGGGTGTTCAGACTACAATAAAACTCTCACAAGTGAACTTTAAAGTAGGCAAGAAATTGTACTTCAAGTAATATCCCACCTCCCCACCACATATAAGAAGGAATGGTTCAAGTTGCAACCAGATTCAGACCTTCATCACACCTAATTCCCCCCCACCCCCGATTTGCCTCTGTGTTTTTTTACCCAGCACATCAAGCTTTTGATCCCTTCCACCTGAATAGCTGCTTTTTCGCGCCTTCGGCCCTTTGCCCTTCCACTCCACTCCATTCTACCCCTCCCCTTCTCTTTCTCCCTCCATTCAGGTCCTGTCAGATGAGTACTGCAACCAGACCACCTTTCTGCCGGGCAAAAATGGAACGACCCTTTAGTCTGACTCTTTGGGGGCATCGAGGGAGTACAATCCTGTCTCTGCAGAGATTCAGGCGTTGTATGATTTTTAAAAACACTTTTTTATGCAAGGTTGGGCTTTTATATTGAGGCTTGGAGCCGACTGCTATGAGAGATCGCTGTTCCCTGCCAGGACCTGATGCAATCCATTCAAGCCCCCAGTTCCTTTAAAACTACACGGAGACTTAGAGCACATTAAATGTGTGTAGGGAAAATAATCCAGACTTTAGACATTCTAGGAAAGACTGGGAAAGAGGCGGGGTGTCTACAGGACAGGCACAGAGTCATGGGAGTACCATGCTGCAAATCCGCACACCAGGCATGACGAGAGTGCTCTAAATTGCTGGTGTGATGGAGCTCTCAGTCAGTATGAAAAAGAGATGTAAATTCAGTATGAAAAGGAAGTAAATGAAATAAAATGATGTAAAACTCCACCCTCTGTTAACTCAGTTGTTAATGGTGAGGTTATATGAACATGATCCTAATGGATTGATTGTAATGTTGATAATGTGTCTTGAGTATTTTCCAATGTATTTGATTGAGTTTAGTATTTATAAAATGCAGCTTGATTAGCTGCAGTAACTTCCTTGGTAGATCAAAAGTTTATGAAATAATGCAAGGTATGATGTCGTTCATTAATTATCTTTCAGCAATCACTGTCTAAATATTTCCCCCAACTTTCATTCACTCGCCTGAAGAGCAGAATTTTGCAGATAGAGATGAAAGCTTGGTCCTAGGAAGCCAAAGTACACGTGTAGGTGAATGGGATGCTTGTAGACGAGGTGACACATAGTGGACCAATGGCGAGGAAGACTGGAGGCAAACTACATGTTCAAAAATATACAGCTTCGCCTGCATTAAGAAGCTTAGCCTGTTGGTAAAAGGGATTCTAAGCTAGATTCGCGTCCCCCCCCATTCTAGTTTGTTGTGTGCAGGGAGGGGTGTGTTGCTGCTGCTGTTGTTTTTAATGTGGGGTGTATGCTCAATGTTCTACATGCATTTTGAAGTAGTATGCTTTCTGTGAGCTGACCTGGGCATGGCATCCCTGTTCAATTATATCTCTTGTGAGGGGCATTTCCTCTTGTACTAGTCCTCCTCTCGTTATACATCGACACACTTTCCCACCTCTCTATAAATTTCCCCTTCTTGTTACGTGTGTAACAAACTCACAAAATGACTCCATCGGTCTTTCTTTGATTCGTGGACCCAGAGGTCCCTGCTACCTGCTTATCTTTGTGTATGTACCTTAACTGCCTGAATTGTCTTTTGGAATGAACCTCTGCTTCCCTCTGTAACCCGCAATTTCATCTTACTCCCTCTGTCACTGGAACAATTACTTTCAAGTTAGGAAAATATGAAACAGCCATTTGGAGCTTCAGTCAATTCTTCATACATCGGAGGTTTCAGTTTGGAGACACAAATTTGGCAGAGAGCTTGATCTATCTTCCCTTCTTCCCCTTCAGATGTATTCATTTGAGGTTTCCCCCCTCTTTTGTTGAAATGCATAGGCTTTGTGTGATGCAGATTATTAGTGAGATCAAAGGAAATTGTCTGACCTCAGTGAGTCAGAGACATGCATTAAATCAACAGAATGTACCAGGAGAACCATGTCCAGGCACAATAAATAATACTGTAATCAGCCCACGGACCTGACTACTTAACATAGAACACATATTTCAGTGCATTTTCTTATCTAGCTAGCTATGACATCAGTCTTCAGTACACACAAGCAGGTGCCCTTTCCCCAAACCACTGGACACTTGCCATTGCTACAAAGTGAAATTGCCAGGTAGAATTTATCAGTAAATTCATTCTGTTCTGTTTGGACTTAATAGGAAGCCTAAGGTTTCCTAGGCTCTAGGATATGCACATTTATGCCACAATCAGTCTGTTGCCAAGATGCATTGTATTTGCTGAAACAGACTAACATGGTTAGATCTCTGAAATGTGTTATGGCTTAGCAGTTTCCGGAAAGAGTGGCACATTGTGTGCATGTGTGTTTGGCTTTTTTAGTTTGTGTGTGCGTGAAGGGCTGGCTGCGGAAACATGAGTGTTATCTAATTGAATCCCTATGTAGATAATTATGGGTTGGACTTGAGAAGGAAGGAGGGAGAAAACACTATGCACGTAGCAATTCAGAAATTAATTTTAGAAATTGGCCAACTTAAATTGGAAGGCATGCAGAGTACAACATGGGCAGTCAGAGCACGCAGTGATAATGAAACTGAATGAGGACATTAGCTCTTCTGCAGTGCTTATGTGGTCAGTTTATAGGTCACCTCAGTTTTCAGTATCTAGAAAATGGTGGAATAACTTGCTTATCTTACACAGGTTGGGTAATTGAGAAACCTGTGCAGCATTCATGATAGCTAATTGTACTGTTCCACACAACTGAGCATTGCAGGAGTACGAAAAGCACACAGATTTTTTGTTGGCGGAATTTTGATCAAAGATCAATGGGCTACCCTGGAGCTTCTGTAGCCTGTTTAATTTCATCTCTGTTTGCTTCATTACAGTGTTGCTAAGAACCACAAACAGAATCTAATGACTGTTGCAAATCTGGGGGTTGTTTTTGGACCAACATTAATGCGGCCGCAAGAAGAAACAGTTGCTGCAATTATGGACATCAAATTCCAAAATATTGTGGTTGAGATCTTAATAGAAAACCATGAAAAGGTAACTTGTCTATGAGTTTGTGCATCTTACTTTAAAAAAAAAGATATATTGTATGTAAATGCTTTCTAGTCTAGTACATTTTAGTAGCTCTTCTACTTGACAGAACTGCAGGAAGAGATAAGATCTTTATTAATAAAAGCCCCATTAGTAAGAGCCTCTCCGTCCACATTCTCCCCCTGATGGAGAGGGGGGTACTAGCTGGGAGGGAAGCAGTAAAATTATGGAAATCCTGTAGCCTTTCACTTTAGAGATTCCCTTCCCCCATGCCCTTCACACCTGGAACTGCATAGGGGAATAAGATTATTTCCCCTTTGCTTTAAGAGGAAAGTAATTGTTGTGCCACCAACAGCCATTATATTAATCTGCACTTTTAACGTAAACCAATTTGCATGCCTACCATGAGAAAGAAGTCTAAGACATGGGTAGAATTTGGTGGAAAGGCTGCTGATGACAGAATGGCATTACTTTTCCCCCAAAGCAGAGGTGTTGAACTTGGTTTCGCCCTCCCCGGACCAATCTAACAGGCTGGATGATGTCAAGGGGATGGAGCCCTGCCCACAAAGCCCCTCTCCCTCCCTCACATCATCCGGTCCAGCTCAGCACCATTTTTGTTTTTCTCCATGCAGAGAGAGGCACAATTAGGTTGTCAGGGCTTGGAAGAGTGTTTCCTGCAAGCATCCCGAATGGGATGGCAAGTGGTGCATGAAGCCAAATCCTTGCTGTTATCCTCGATCAGGGATTGGAGCTAACCTCAGGGATTCCTCTGCCCCAGGGCTTGTAGGCCAGGGACGTCTCTGTGCCAGATGGAGAACCTCTGCATGTCACATTAGGTCTGCGAGCCAGAAGTTCTCCATCCCTGACCCAAAGCAAAGGGGAAATGGTCCTACTCCCCTATCCACATAATTATCATTTGTCACTTGATATACACAGGGTTGTCTTGCTTTGCACCTTTTTATCCCATTCATTCTGAGATGGTATGGTTTTTCAAAATGTTCCTTGTATTTGAGCAAAAGGTCTTTCCATTTTAATTTTGGCATCCTTTGTGATGTTGAACAAAAAGAAGAAGAATCCCTCTGTTGTATCTGTCAACTCAGCCTTGCCTTTGGAATTCATTTAGGAAAAAAAAGGAATGGAAAGTTATTTTTTATGCAAAATCATTTCTTCTCCCAAACAATTTTAGAAAATAATGACTGAAAAATAACTGGAGGTTTCTGCTAGGGAAACGTGAGGAAAAGAAAGAAGTATATTTCTAAATAATCCTAGCAACTATTCTGATGGTGTCTTGTCTGACTGGTTGATGTATTTGCTTTATTTTTTAAGTATCAAGAATTGGATGACACTTCATATACTGCATCTGTCAGAACTCATCACCACTTACAGCTTTCTAGCATGCAGTATGGTGCATTGTATGGATATTTTTTTTCCTTCATGGAGAGATCATTCTGTTGAAATTATTGGCAACTGAGCTCAATCCTAATTAAAATCTGTGTTTTTTTAAGCATGAGATGCAGAACATGGACTTAAAAATAGCACTGCTGACACTAACATACTAAACATGTATGGACTGGTATCTTCCTTGCAGACAAAGCTGAAAGGAAGGGAACAGTGAGGCTGGTAGGACGTAATCTTAAAATTCACTACAATAGGTTGCTCCTGTTTTGAAGTGTGTTTTTAATTTGTTCCGATTTAAATTAATTATCAGTCTTACTAAATTGTGGTCCATGGGGGAAGAACCAGAATCCACGTACACACCCTTTAGTGGCCTTCCAAAGTGTTATATCAGTGACTCATTCTGACAGTATTGGAATGGATTCAGTAGAAAAATACAGTTGATTTTTTGAACTATTTCTGCTCTGGTATTGCATTACATTTCCTCTGGCCAAGTGAAATGATACTTCTGTCTAACGTGTTTGTCATTTTGGTAGGAAGGGAAGTGCGGGTTGAATCTTTCTAGTTTGAGTAACCATGAATGTATTTATTGTACATTTATCTTTAAACCAAGTTCTCTGGGCCATGTACAATACATTAAAAACATAAAATACGAAAATGAAGCAATGAATAAAAACAGCACAGAATAAAACCAAGATAAAACTAGCAGCAAAGAGTAAAAACACCACAGTACTACATAAACGGGTGGTTTTGCACCTGTTTGAGTTTTTTCTAATAGAGAACGGATGTTTCCCAATAGAATAAAGTTTGTGAAGGAAAAAATAATTTAAAAAATACCGTATTAGGGATACCTATCAGGAATGATTTAAAACTTAGGGGAAAAATTACATTAGCCATAGTTAAAATTACACATAGGTAATAATTACCATGTGTTGTACAGCTGCACCTGGTAATTGATTAGCATTAAGCGTTAATGAGTACTGTAAATCCATTTTCATGTTGGGTTCGGAGCAGTGCCTGTTTCCTGTGTGAAAAATAAGGGTGATTCCTGGACAAGATGAAGATGATATGTCTCTGTAGCTTCTCTCTAGAGACATTAGCATTTCTGGTGCTCATCGAAAAACAGTTGTCTAATTAATGCTAGCTTTCCTGCTAGACACAGGAATTGCAATGCACACCTTTTGTTCTACAGGAGGTTTTGATTTATTATTTTTTACTCTGATTTTCTATCTGTGGACTCATGAAGTGACTTACAAGATTAAACATGGTGCAACATTAAAGGAACATCAGCTTAAAAAATAGCTTAAGGCTGCAACAGATAAAACTAAATTGAAACAGCAGATTAAAAAGCAAATGGTAAAACTTATGTAGACAAGGGTGATAACGTAGAGATTGTTTACTTGGACTTGCAAATGGCTTTTGATAAAGTCCCTCACCAAAGACTCATGAACAAATTTAGCAGTCATGGAATAAGGAGAGAGGTCCTCTTATGGATCAGTAACTGGTTAAAGACCAGAAAGCAGAGATTAGGAATAAATGGTAAATTCTCCCAATGGAGGGAAGTAAATAATGGGGTTCCACTGGGATCTGTGTTGGGACCAATTCTTTTCAACTTGTTTATAAATGATCTGGAATTAGGAGTGAGCAGTGAAGGGGCCAAATTTGCCAAGGACACCAAATTATTTAAGGTGGTTTAAACATAAAGGGATTGTAAGTAGCTCCAAAAGGATCTCTCCAAGATGGGAGAGTGGGCATCCAAATGGTAGATGCAGTTCAATATAAGCAAGTGTAAGGCAATGCACGTTGGGGCAAACCCCCTCAACTTCGAGTATAACCTGATAGGATCTGAGCTGACAGTGACTGACCGAGAAAGAGATCTTAATAAAGTTGTGGTGGACAGCTTGATGAAAATGTCAGCCCAGTGTGCGTGCGGCTGCTGTAAAGAAGGCAAACTCCATGTTAGGTATTATTAGAAAAGGAATTGAGAATAAAACTGCCAGTATCATACTGCCTTTACAGAAATCTATGGTGGGACCACACTTAGAATACTGTGTATAGATTCGGTCACCACACCTAAAAAAAAGATATTGTAGAACTGGGAAGTGCAGAAAAGAGCAACTAAAATTATCAAGGGGTGGAGCATCTCCCTAAGAGGGAAGGTTACAACAGCTGAGATTGTTCAGCTTGGAAAAAAGAAGGTTAAGGGGAGACATGATAGAGATGTACAAAATTACACATGATGTGGAGAATGTGGATAGAGAGACATTTTTCTCTCTCTCCCATAATACTAGAACCCGGGGTCATCCCATGAATCTGATTAGTGGGAGATTCAGGACAGATAAAAGTAAATACTTCTTCACACAGCACGTAGTTAAACCATGGAATTCACTACCACAAATTGTGGTGATGGCAACCAATTTGAATGGTTTTAAAAGGGGGTTGGATAAATTCCTGGAGGAGAAGGCTGTCAATGGTTAGTAGTCCTGATGCCTAAGTGCAACCTCCAGTGTCAGAGGCGGTAAGCCTGTATATACTAGTTGCTGGGAAACATGGCTGGGAGAGTGCTGTTGCACCATGTCCTACTTTGTTGGTCCCTGGTCAACAGCTGGTTGGCCAATGTGTGAGCAGAGTACTAGACTAGATGGACCCTTGGTCCGATCCAGCATTGCTTTTCTTATGTTCTTAAAGGCTTGGTGAAATAAACCAGTTTTCAGTAAACAGCTAATAGAGAAGGGGCTGCTGGTGCCTTTCCAACCTGGTGCCCTTGAGATGTTTTGGACCACAACTCCTTCATCCTTGGTCATTGGCTATGCTGGCTGGTGTTGGTCAGTATCATAGTCCAAAACATGTGGAGGTCACCAGGCTAGGGAAGGCTAGACTGATGGATCTCCAAGGGGAAGGAATCCCACAATCTCAGTGCCTCTTTAGAAAAGGATGCATACATATCTCATCTCATGTAACCATGGGAGACCTTGCAGAGCCTCAGAGGCCAATTTTAACTGGCAAACAGTCTCATACAGGAGAAGAAGAAGGGTGTGGTTAATTTCCACTCTGTTCCAAAATCACCAGCTGTATGTCCATGGAGATCTTTGTTTTGGTTCTTTTCCAGTACCTAACCCTGTAGCTGCCTATCCCTCAGTTTGCTGGGCTTGAGAAAAAGATTGCAACTTTCTTTTGTGTGGCCTGCGTGGATGGTGTCTGGAAATGTACAGATCTGTCTAGTGAGGGCATATTTTAATAAGCTAAATGTTGATTTTCATTTAAGACTGTCCTAATACCTCAGCATCTCTGAATCTAATAAAACCACAGAATAGATTGTAAAATTATTATTATTATTACACAACCCAAGGCGGCGTACATAATCCTCTTTATTTTATCCTTATTACAACAGCCCTGTCAGGGAGGTTGGGCTGAGAGTCTGTGACTGGCCCTAAGTCACCCAGTGAGCTTCCATGGCTGAATGGGGATTAGAACCCGGATCTCCTGAATCCCAGTCCAACACTCGAGCCACTACACCACACTAGCTCATATGGAGACTATGTGTCATATTTGTTTATTTATTTGCATCATTTGTATACCACTCATCAACAAGAAGTCTTCTGGGTGTTTCACAAAGATCAGTTTCTGCTTTTCTGCAATGTTCAGTTACTATGGGTTTATTCCAAGCTCTAAGTTAAACTTTTAGATGATACTCCTATTGCCTCTCTAGGTTTAATAGAGAAGTCAATTTCTGCTGAATCAGTGCACTCCCTCAGTATGAACTTAACATGCACATCTTTAAGATTATTGTCCAGTATTTGAACCTGGTGTTGATGTTAGCAAAGAAATTGCAGTTTGAAGTTCCTGGAACAACTGGTTGAATTAAAGTCTGATAAGGATGGCCAAGGTATCTAGTATGCATATCTAGTAACTGCATAATCAGAAACGTGAAATAATTTCTGAGCAACTTTATAACATTCTTAGCCTTTCTTCCAAATAGCAATGGTATCATTCATTATGTTAAATGGTGATTAATCCTAGAAATACTTGTTTGTGTTATCACGATTTTTGGACTAATCTTTATAGACATTGTTAGAGCTGCTAATCTCCACACAGCTCTTCTCTGTGGTTGTCCTTTCATTAAGCTATTGAGTAACTAAATGTTTCAGCATTCCTGACAGTTTTCAAACTTCTCTTTTTCTTAAAAAAAAAAAAAGATATTTAATACAGTTCCAGATACGCCACAATCAAATTCTCAGCTGCTCTTGTCTCGAAAGAGGAGTACAGATTCAAAGCCACCGTCATGCAGTGAGAGGCCCTTAACACTCTTCCATACTATGCAACCCAATGAAAAGCGTAAGTATCTCAAGCCTCTGTGCAGTTGGTTGTATTGCAATATGGCACTGCATTATCTCAGAATGGCCAGGACCACATATTTATTCACTTATTTATTTATTGCATTTTATACCACCAATAGCCAAGTCTGGGAGGTTCACAACAGTTAACACCGTAAAATACAGCAACATGATAAAACATAATTTACAGTTTTTAAACTAAAGCTTTACCAGCATTAATGATAGGGGAATACCCTTGCAAATGTAGATTACTGATTGATATGATCATGCTATCCATTAGTTTGACAGCACTTGCTTAATTGATGTCAAATAACAGCATGGTTTGGAGGAGACCCTCTTTGGAAATATAGATGTGATGGCCAGGGGTATCTACGAACAGCTTCGGCTGTTATGCCAGCTGTGCCCTTTCCTAGAGTTGGAAAACTTAAAGGTGGTAGTGCATGTGCTGGTAACCCCAAGGCTCAGCTTCTGCAATGTGCTGTACATAGGGATGCCATTGTGCCTAGTTTTGAAACTTCAACTAGTTCAAAATATGGTGGCCAGGTTGTTCACCGATACATTTAGGGGTGACCGTATTACACCAATATTAAAATCACTCCACTGGTTGCCAATTAATTTCCGGGTGAAGTACGAAGTGTTAGTCATTACCATTAAAGCCCTATATGGTTTGGGTCCAGATTACCAACGGGATCGCCTTCCCCCGTACAATCCACCTCAAACACTCAGGTCCTCTGGGGAGAACTTACTTCAGTCAGCCAAAACTAGGCTGACAACTGTTACCCAGAGGACCTTTTCTTCTGTCACCCCCAGGCTGTGGAATGGCCTGCCAGGGGAGATTCATCAACTTAATACTCTTTCAGAGTTTAAGATAGCTATAAAGACTAGTCTCTTCCAGCCTACCCAGATGAATTTTAAACCTAAGAATTTTAAGATACCCTGATTGTTATTTTAATATTGTATTGGTTTTATATGCTATTTTAATTAGTTTCATGCATTTGATTTATATTGTACTGTTGTATTAATGTTGTTACCCGCCTCTCCCTTTGGATTGAGGCGGGTAAGAAATAAATATTATATTATTATTATTATTATTATTATTATTATTATTATTATTAACAACATTTCTATACCGTCCTGTAGTCAAAGCTCTCTGGGCAGTTTACAAAAGATTTAACATTATAAATTGATTTACCACAATTAAAACCATAAAAACGTCTTTTGAGCGATAAGAATTCCTAAGAGGGAAATGCATTTTTGATCATCCCCAGTTTCATTCAGTAGGCCAATGCCACAACCAAGCTTTGGTATCATTTGACTAATCTGAAGTTTGGTAAGAGGTTAATTACTTAATCTTCCTGTTCAGTATCTCCTATTTACAAGGAGATCATAACATAAGATCATTATATTTTTGTAAAATTAACACCCTTAGTCATATCTGTTTCTTGCAAACTTTCAGATTAGGAAGGAGAGAATGCTCTATTTTCCAGAAGACTGCTTTAAGATAGTAAACTTAAAATCCTGCAGAGATGAATATTTAACATAAATGATTAGCCAATTTTTTTCCAAAGATTCCCCTAGGTCAAACACTTTAGATCAAAAATACTCTGTCACATCTGAAGCATGTGTCTGTTTCACTGTGTGCCCATTCCACCATGAGCACACAGTAGTATATATGCCTATTGCACTGTGTGGACACAGCCGTGCATCTTGATTGGATGTGACTCCCTGATACATGTATACATGCTGAGATAGAACAATGTAGCTGCTTCAGAATAATGGTGTTTACTCATTAGTTGTATCCCGGGAAGTAGCCTTTATACGCTTGGCATCAGTTTTTAAAATGATGAACATTGACAGCATAGAAACACAAAACGCTAATGTGACATGAAATGCAGTGGCATTTAATGTACACTTTTTAAAAAATGCAAATACCAGCCACCCGTTGGTACCAGTGGAAGCTTTCCTCCAAATGCAAATAGCAGTCCTAGAGGAGCATTTTGTCAGGACCAGGGTAGGGAAGAAAAAGCGTCAACTCCCTTCCCTTACTTGCTACAATGAAAATAAGTGGAAGCCCACCCAGGTGTGTGTGTGTGTGTGTGTGTGTGTTTTAAGACATGCACATTAAATAAAAAGACATTTGTGGCCAAATCTGAAGAATCAGAACTATGTATTTCAATAGAATTTGTGCACTTTTTGGTTATAATTTTTTTTGCACTGCTAAATCACTGTTGAGCTTTCAGGAGAGCTATGTAGAAAACTATAACATTGAAAAGCATTCTCTTGTTAGCATACTAACCTCCTAACTAGACATGTTATGCCATCTTAAAAAGTTCCAATGTCCCTTCAGATTAAGTTGCTGACAGTAATGATGGCATTGGATAATGTAGGATTCTTTCAAAATATGAAATCTACTGTACTCCTCTTTCATTATTGGAGACAGCTAGCAAAGATACATACCAGCATTATTTTCCAGCTCATTTTTCCCAGTAATACTTCTTCACTTGCTAGGAAAAAAAAACCCTCCCTGACAGAGAAGCCAACAGAATACATTCACCCCACCCAAACAAAGAGAACAGAAGGCTTACGTAGGAGTAGGCTTTGTCCTGTCGTTGGGCTCAGAGGGCAGTATCCAATGGAGTTCTTATGCTCTTCCTGATTCTCCTGTGCCCCGCCAATCCCCATCCACAAGCAGCGGCTATCTTTTGCGGAATGGAGATTTAGCACTTCCCGAGGCAACTAGAAATGAGTGAAAATGCTTGTTTCTGGAACAGGGCTCGTCAAGTTCACTTACATGAGGAAGCTTTGCCGACCCATCCCGATCCATAAACAAATGTTTCTGCTCATTTTGTGGCTTCCTCTGGGAAGCGTTAAAACAAGTGTGAAAACTGGTGGGTCCTGGTTGTGCAACGGAATCATAGGTTTTTTTCAGATTTGACATTATCTTTTATTATCGTGAGCAACATTCAGAACACATAGCTAAGGTTTTTTGTAACAAAAGAATGAAATGCAACCCAACCTTAAAAAGCATAAAAAGGAATATCTGTGTGATATGAAATGTTAATCTTGGTTGCTCATCTACAAATCCCTTATTATTGAAAAATGCAAGTTAAAAACAAAGGTCAGAGTCTTTGAGTCATTGATTACAAACTAAAGTCATAGAACTAGAATAGATTCATTGGAGCAAACACAGCCAATGGAAGTTATCCAGAATAAGAGGCTTAAGAATTATACCTCTTTTCCATTATGGTTACAAAGGCAACGGCAATGCCTAATGTCTTCACTGCTTCAGAGTGTATTATGGGTCTTTAAAAATGTAACAGGAATCCTACTGAATTATTTTAAATACTCTACTATGCTAAATAATTTGGCATGTAGAAAGAACAGTTTTGAAAAGGAGGCAGGAGAATCATAAATGAATCCACGCATTACACAAAGCAGAAGATGACTAGAGCATGAGTAGCCATATAGCAGGACTGCAGAACCTCTTTCACCCCGATGGGGAGGAGCTTTCAGGGCTCATGTGGGGAGCGGGGCTCAAGAAGAAAGGGCAGGAGCCAAGGAGCGGGGGCAAAAATACCAAAAGTGCAAGCATATTTCAACTTAAAGCTCTTCTAGTAACTAAGCCGTAGGAGAGACATTTTGAATTTTATAAATGGGGAACAACTGCATAAAAGTTAGGGAAACCATCATATGATCCGTGGTCAGGGTAAAGGGGCAGGGCCACAGGAAGGGGGTGGGGCCATCTGAGAAAGACCAGAGGGCTGCATTTGACCCCTGGGCCTGGAATTCTGCAACCTTGCCATAGAGGAAGGAACAAAATATCAGCAGGCATCATGCAGAATTAGTTCTTTTGTCTTATCTTTAATAACTTAACAAATACCAGTGTCCTGCCTGCGGCTCATATTGGTGGTTCTTTCTTCCAGAGGAGAACAGGAACAGCATCATCAACTCCAGCCTGGAATCGGTCATATCATCAAACATCAATAGTTTCCTCCACTCCAACAGCACTCCTCAATCTAACATGAACTCCAGTGACCCTGATTTAGAAGTTATTAAACCCAGCAGGCCAAACTCACTGTAAGTACAGTCCTGATTAAAATCTTGCAATCCCTCTCAGTTGATGCACAGAACTATTTATTAGGAACGAGGTGCTATTCACCACAGAGACTGTTGGTTTAACAGTATGTTTTAATATTAAAGTTAAGCATCAGCTATGTACTTCTGATGTTTTCAAACTCTGAACTGAGGGAAGTAAATAAATTTCGTTGTATTTGGGGCTTTTACATATTTTCTATTTCTCTGCATTTGTGGGATGCCTGTGGATCATATTTTTTATGTCTTTATGCCCTTGCTTGCAAATTTGTGCTCATGTTTTGTGTTTAATGCGGGCTACGCAACAGTATTTTCCAGTTTCATTTGCTTCCAGAGTTAGAGGAAGAAAAGTGCTTTTGACACAGTCCATCACCAGCTAAATGTATGTCAGTCTTTCTTCTGTTTGTGCATTGACAATGTTCCAATTAAATGATTAATCCTAAATCTCAGGGAAATAGTCCAGTTTACTAGGAGTTGTTCTTAATCTTACACAGCTGATTTTTTTTTTACATGAGCAGCAGGCTTATATTGTGGAAAATTCCACCTTTTCACCGGCTCTGTTGTGTCGATATTGTCCAGCAAAGCTTCCCTCATCCCACGTGAGCTTCGTTTCTGCACAGGTAGAATCCACTCCAGACTCTAGCAGTAACTAGGTATTACACAACACCTGTAGCTGCTGATGAAAGCAGCAACCCTGTGTCTCTGAACTGCTTCTCTGTTAGCCTCAAACTGTCATGAGTGCTGGTCAAAGAAAGACTTTGACCTGGTTCGCATGATTGAACAACCAAGGTGGCTTGTTTTAATGTGTGGCAGACCAACTCTCTATATGGGAATATTTTAAAGGCATTTCCTCTGTAAGTTAAAAAAAAGAAGAATGCATGCAAAATAATACAGTGAAACACAGAGTTGCAACTCCTGCTTGTAGTAATGAAACAGTGTAAATAATACACTATTTAGTTCTAAATTAACATGGTTTAGTGGGCAAATTTGCACCATTGCTAAAGAAATATATGAGAAATTTTCAATGGGAAACGGTTTAAATAAGTGATTTAAATCAACCTTTTCTCTTTCCAATTTAAGTTAGTGATGTAAATTGCCTTCATTTATATAAATCCACATTGCTAATAAGTAATCTGTCCAGACCCAAATATTACAGGAAAAGTGTGTCATGTTCGTAGATCTGTTTCAGAGTTGCAGTCTTTAAGATGTATGAATAGAAATGTAATAGAGTCAGCTCTCCTGAGCCTTGGTTTTCACATTCTTTTATAGTTCCATTTATAAAGCTGTAGTCATTGCTGTATTTTGTATTATATATGTTCATACTTCTTGTTTTTTTGTACCCAACAATATTTTTTATAAAGGGAAATTTTCAGATTTTTGCTTTGCTTGTCTATATGGGCAACTGCAATTCAGGAAGCTCTCAAAAGTTATTTCGCTAAAGGGCAAAGATACTTCCTGTCTAGCAACCAATTGGATTATTATGTGAATGCATTTTATTTATTAAGGTTGGGATTTTGTTTCATGTGGAGAGTGCTCTGGGCAGCAGCTGTTCTTCAATTCAACAGAATTCGCCTGTTGTCAGAAATTTGTCAGTATTGCTCAGCAAGAAGTTGCAGGGAAACTGAAGTTAACCCATAATCAGACCAGGGAAGAGTATTTTTTAATAATTTATAGTATGTGAGGGGGTAGGGTTAGAAGTGTTGCTTTCCTTACCATTGAAAGAAATGCCTTTTAAGAGGGAAATATTAAGTAAATTTCTAGATGTGATAGTATGCTAGCTGTACTCCATGGTTAATGTGAAATGAATTCACATTTTAACTTGTTTGATATGAAATTATGTAATAGATCTTTATTCACATGCTTAACAGCTAACCTTTTTTAATGGAGTTTAACATTTTTAATTGGATTTTTAAATGTTTCAGCTACTGTAAGTTTTTCATTTTAAAACCAAAGCTGATTTAAAACATGATCTAAATGTAATACAAACATATAGAAACAAATCATGGATCACTAATTTCTTAAATCTTAATCAATGACCATTATCCAGTATCATGCATATTGACTTAAAGGCTTTCCTGCATAAAGAGGGAGCCATGTGGAAAATATCTGCTTTTTAAGGTCATATGTAAATATATAACATAGTAATCACATACTTATTATTTTAACCTTTTTTACCCTGGTCTTCTGCCCCAACGCCCCCCAAAATGACTTGCATGACTTCAATAACAAGCGAGACAAGACTATCTGTACATTTAAGATTAGTTTTTAATATCCTGTCAGTCTCTTGTGCATTGATCTTCTGGTGGGTTGGAACTAGTGATGGGTGAACTTACCATGACATAAATTCTAATTTGCTCAGCAAGATCTAAATTCCTCCATCCAATCTTGGATGGAAGTTCTCCATTATTCCAAGTTCTCGTTTTCTATATATGAACTGCTAAAGGAGCACAGCTCTCCTTCCCACCTGTTAGCCAGCCATACCAAGTTACATTGTTGCCTTCTCTTCCTTGAAACACCATGTACACGTGCTTGTAGCTAGCGCCGCTATCTTCAGATAGTGTTTTAGCCCTGCAGCACTTCCTGGAATGGTCATGTGACCACACCAGGGTGCATCACATGTCCAGCTGAAATGCTCCTTTTCTTCTGAAAAAGAGATGATCACGGTGCTATATGCAGGGAAGGAGGTTTTCTAAAGTATAAGAAACTTAGAAAAGTTCCTTTCTGGCTGAAAAGACTGAGGAAAAGGTCATGCAGACTGTTCAGACTGTGATCAATCTCTATTTGAATAATGAAGTTCATTAGACAGCCACCCAAGCTTGGCACTCATAGAAGCATTACAAACATAACAGCTTTGACTTACGAGCCACCTACAGTAATTTCGAGTTTCTCCAGCATTGCTGGTTGTAACAGAAATACACAAGTGGATCACATCCTTAGATAAGATGCGTTGTGCTAGCACTAGTATGACCATTTTCTTTTTGTTTATAAAAACACACACCCATACACATGCACAAACAAACATGTAAGAAAGACCAGGAAAAAAAACTGAAGTAAAGAACCACAAAGGGAACAGGAGAACCTGGGTGATCACAATACAAAGGAAGATGGAGCTTTCTTGCTTTCTTGTTTTCAAAACTGTGTAGACAAGGGAATTGTAGCAGGCACTTCCTTGCATGAGAAGCTGCACCTGCCCAAATCCCATCCTGGTCACCCTTCCCCCAGCCATGCCAGGTGTTTGCACATTTTTCTTCTTCACACTAAAAGGTTGGAATACCTCTCTTGAGGCTTAGTTATTGGCAGTAAAAGCTTTGTGCTAAAATATGCTGGTATTTTCTGGCCTCTCCCCTTTTTCCTTTGGCTTCCACTGGAACGCAGCCCCTAAGAGCTCCTCCAATTTGGAAAAAGCTTCAACACCCCTGCCCTTTCTCAAGACAAACCATATACAGTAGATCAACTAAATGTGAGACCCATTTTCCAGCACTGGGTTCAAGATGGCTCCTCTGTCTGAAAAGCAGTGTGGTGCTCTGTTGTGCCCATGAAAAATAACACTCAGGATGACGCTTGGGAGATAAAAACAGGCTTTATTCTCAGGGTATTTGCAGACGGAGAGCTCTTAGCACTCGCAATCAGAAAGCATCGAGCAGCTCTTCCATCTTTTCCTCCTTAACAAATTATCTGCATTAAAGGAAAAGATGGGAAAAGTGGTAAGAAAACACACATCATCTGGACCTCCTGTGAACAAGACAGGGTGGTGATGACCCCATAAAAGCTTTGCCTGGAAGCACCTCAGTGGCTGAGATCACTACAGGCAGGGATTTGGATTAGAATTGCAGAGTCAAAAGACAAAGCAAGGGCAAGGAAAACCTGTTTGAAAATATGATATAAGGCAAGGATAGGTGTACCTCTTGGTGAGTTGAGACATTTTAATGGGGCTTTTGCATGAATGAATAACTCTTTATCAGTCCTACCTGACATACTGTCAAACCCTTATCAGTGTTCAGTCATAGCAAAAACCAGTCAAGATAAGATGTGTATATAAATCCATTAGCATGCATGTCCTGGTGTGTACACAGAAACAATGGCATAGTTCTACTTAAGATGAAATAGTTTTGCTGAGTTTTCAAGGAAGGTTGTTTCCAGTATCAGCTTCTTCACTTTTTTGAGCATTGATAGTTCTGGGGTAGATATGCCTTTGGCTAGTCTAACTAAGTGGGACAATATGAATTAGTCATGCCATTAGAGTTTCCTTCGTTTCCTAAGAAGGATATTGAGGGTTTAAAATATAAATATTCTCAGCTTTGTGATTTTTCTTGTTGGAAGCAACTTCATTGTGATTCCAGTCTCCTGGTTATGTGCCCAGTAGTTGCCATAGCCACCTTTATTTAATTAAGACACGTCCTTGTTGAATTTTTCCTCAAGTCATGAGACTGGAATCTTGGGATTCCAGACTGTTCTGTAAGGTATATTTAGTCTACGCAGCAATATTAAAACGCTCCAACAGGGTCTTAGCTTCCTCTATGGCCCTGACTACAAATTCAGCTTTACAAAAGTTCTGTGGTTAAATGGTCCTTATGTAAAATGCTTTTGTGCTAAAATGATCCAATTATTCTTTTAAAGAAGCCAAGCCTTGAGCACAACATATTATATCAGAATTGGTCTCGAGGGACACAGAGTAGCTGAGCTGGTAATTTTGTATTTGAGAGTGTGCAAGCCATCATTCTCAACAAGGCACTTCATGAACAATAAATCCTGCATCAGTGTAGAAGATTTTTGAGGTAAAGTCCAGATATACAATGTAATAATTTTAGCTTCCCTCTTGAAGAAACCCCTTGCCTCAGGCAAATTTGTCCCTTGCTCAGACTTAGCATAATAGCCTCTAAGGCTCCCACAAACCAATCACTCAAATGAATGGGCCTGTTCAAACAACACATTAAGCCATGGTTAGGCTGCAAACCCTATTGCGGCAAATAGTTAGTGAGCATGTTTAAACCATGGTTATGTAGCCACCAAGGTTAGGAATGGTTCACATGAAACGCTAATTCATGGTTCACACAACACACTAAGCCATAATGTTTAGCTCAAAATGCTTAACCACATGTCATCTGAACAGGATCAATGGTTTGTTAAGCAGTCAGAAGAGCAGGAGGAGTGTGGGGGGAAGACATTTTTTTCTCCTACCCATGTAGTCACCCAACACTTCCTAATTAAGGAAATGGAACGGGACCCACAGGGGTCAATCAACTTTATTTGTATTTCTATTGCTTGTGGGAAAGCAGAATCCCCCCCCTTCCCACTTTCTAGATTGAACTGTTGTAATGCTCTGAAACTGGAAAGGGAAACAAAACATGTCTCTGGAGACACACCAACCTACCCGGGTTCAGGTGATCCCACAGAACACAGTGCAGGAAGAGCTGATGATCCCTGTCCTCCCACCCCCCACCCCCACCAGCCCATTCAGGCTGGATTAAGCCATCAGAGCTAGGCACACTGAGTGTCTCTTCTACTGCATTTTCCCACCAGTTCTATTGATGTCTCAGCCTTCCCCTACCCTGTGTTTCAGATAAAACCACCCCAAGAACTGACATGCAGCAGGCTGTAGGCAGACAATAAGGTAGAGGCAATGTTGTTGCTGGGAAAGAGTTCTCCTGAGTTGACTCCACAAACCCTGGTAATACCAAGCACCAGAAGAGTGGGTCAGTCTGAGGGTCCTGGTTTAGTTTCCTGGCCGCTTCCTGACATCAATGGAAAACCAGGTTCACCCCAAATTTCCCCACTGGGTTAGACAGATAGTCTCATAGAAGATCAAGGGAAAGGTGTTTCAGTTGCTGGAGGTCGAGCAGCAAAGTCATTCATGCTTTACAGAATGGAGCCTGCAGGGCCCCAAAGGACCAGGGGACAGGTTCGGTCAGAAGAGGAGCAAAAGGGTGTGTAGTTTCCTTCTTCTAGTTCTTCTTCAGCTCTTTCAGGGTGTTTTTTCCACCAGAATCCTCCAATACTTATTCAAGAGTATCACACGCACATGCATGCACACACACTTGTACAGAAGAGACTGGGATGGATACAGAGAAAGAAGGCAATGAGACTGGGAAGAGGGCCCCTCTCTTGCATGTCCCAGGGCTCTTGGAATGCTCCTCTGAAGCACTGTGGAGGTAGGACCGTGCCTGCCTAGATCTTCTCCTTACAGATCTGAGGTCTCAGTGGGATCAGAAATCAGGGAAGATAAGGAGTTGGCTCAGGAGGACCAGGAGATGGCCTCGACTAGCCTTTTCCCTCTACATGCACATTGAAGCCTGATATTCAGGAGGTGCCAGCTGTGCTGTAGGCACCCAGTTAAAGACCTATAGCTTCACCCAGACTTTGCCTGACTCATTCTGCTTCCCAGTTTGCATTCTGTTTGGGTGGTGGTGGGGGGGGGGGGCAGGGCAACAACCACAACTGATTTACAGGGAAAAGCCTCCAAAAAAGAAATTTGCAAGGCGAATTTCCTTACATAGGTTTTCCAAGCAGTACGAGATTGATGCATTTGCCTCTGTAGATGCCACCTTCTATAGAAAGGTTCTGCAGCCACTTGCCTTTGTTCTGCAGTACACCGTGATCCTCTGCACAAGCATATGCCTCTCTGTACCTGAGGGGGAGGTAGTCAGAGACATCTGGGTTTGTTCCTCCCTATCCTGTATGATTATTGTTAGCCTGTTTGTTTCCATGTTCTAGTTTCATTTTTAACACTAGTTGCGCAGGAAGGAGATTCCTAGTATTTGTTAAAGTTTGGGTAGGGGGAGTTGTCTTTGCTGCTCCAGCCCAGTTTGGGGAGGACAGGGGAGGGTAGCCCCTCCCCCTGGAAAGAATCAGTTTGATTGGACTCTGCCTGCTGCCAACTTTGAAGGTTCTGGAAGACACACAGAGCAGGAATTCATGTGAAGGAGCTTCCCTTTTTCAGCATCATCGCTTAGTGTACTAGACAGATTTTGCTTGAGGTTGTGTAAGCTTGACCTGTAATGGCAAGCACAGAACTCCAGAGTCAGCACTTTGTCTACAAGTCTGTTTAATCTCACAGAAATGCTTGATCAGTTTAAAGGTACTATAGAACTGATTCACTCTGTGCAGTGAATGGCATTTTCACAGAGCTTTTTGAATATCTTGACCTGCTTCAGATATACTGCTTTGTTCAGCAGCATTGCGTTCAGTCTAACAGCTAGACTCTTGCTCATTTTGTAGTAAACCATAGCTCCTGATTGTCCTAGAGGGAGATGAATTTTCCCTATAGAACTTGATTTTGAATGAGGATTTCAGGGGTTGATTCCCGTGTTGTAAATCACAACACGCTCTTGCACGTTTTTAAAAATGTAACATTGTGCCTGCCTACTCATCACATCCGTTTCAACTGTCCATTTTGTTGTTTTGGAAATATTCACAGATAGCAGGAGTTAACAATTTTTTATAAATGACCATAGTTTTGAATTGCCATTTTTACTGCTGATGTGGGAGGACTGTGAGTTTCTTACCCATTTTTCCCTTTTAAAAAGTACCATTTTTATTATTTTGATGTCTCTAGTATAAGAACATGCACACACGCACACAGGGAAAATGTAAACTGCTTGCTGGGTTTGTTGTTTTGCTCAAGCAAATCCAATAAAACGTCAATAGGGAGTAGTTGTCTTGGCAACCCATATAGGAAAACTGCACATATATAAAGGGTTGTAGTTGCTCAGGTTACTATCCACCTACTCCCTGAAAAAAAAACCCAATGTATTAAGAGGAACCTAGGGTAAAGCGAAGAATCATTTTTATTCGTTATTTTGTACATGGATGTCTCTCTGTTGAGAAGGGCTGCTTATCTGTAAGGAACAGAAATGCATTAAGTGGGTTGGGTGGTTACATATGGGAGGGTTGCCCCCAGGCTTTAAAATATTTCCCCCCTAGGAGGTTCCCCAACTTTCCACTTTATTGGCCTTCCAGTGAATGCTGAAGAATTAGTTTTATTCCTGAAGATTTGGAAACCAATAGTTTATCTGCCTATTCTTTGTTGCTGTTTTGATACATTGAATTATGTCGCTGCTGTCCCTACATGTTTAGGCTGAGAGGTTTTTTAAAAAATAATGTATCAAATGAGCAGTATGTTTTAGTAACTATTTTACTAGCTGCCTTGAGGCCCAGTATTGGGGGGAAAGGTGGGAAATTAATAATAATAATAATAATAATAATAATAATAACAACAACAATAGAAAACTGGGATATGCCTTATTGAATTATGTGATAATTCTACACATGAACACTATCATGGCTGCTACTTTCATGATTCTTATTGGTTTGCCTTTCCCCTGCATTTTAAATATATATTTTTTAAAAGTTTTATTACTACAGTAGTCAAAGGTCACATTCTGTTAGTCCTGCCTTATTCCTGGAACATAGTGACAAAGCATAAACATTTAGCACTTTTATAAGGCCTTAGCGTACATTTCTCTTTGTTTTCCTATAAACACTCCCAGTATCATATGCTCAGGGTAGCAGGGTGGGAGCCACACCTTATTCTCTTGTTTATTTCCCCTCTGTTATAATAGGGTACTTTTCTCTTTTGTGGGGCAGTGGAAGAAAGGAAGCCAACCTTGACAGTCTATTCCTGTTTGCTGTCCTCATGAATATTCATGCTAAAGAGAAACTTTTACCTGAGGCCAGCAATTTCCTGTATTTTCATGTGATATTATTGCAGGGCGCTGTTTTGAAGACAACCTTTCTCCTTTTTGGTTCCATCTTCTAGCAATTTTCATTCCTGCCTTGCATTCAGAGCACAGTTGCGATCTGAGCCTAAAGACAAAATTGC
The DNA here is from genome assembly GCA_029215795.1 of Anniella stebbinsi. Taxonomy (NCBI): domain Eukaryota; kingdom Metazoa; phylum Chordata; class Lepidosauria; order Squamata; family Anniellidae; genus Anniella; species Anniella stebbinsi. The sequence goes on along the minus strand of JARDYH010000005.1, from coordinate 83,407,180 downwards.
AGCTTCAGCATGCTAGATGAGATGACTGATTGCTCCTTAATTTTGGAGGGGACACAAATGTCTTTATTAAAAAGCAAAAGGCGTGAACAATTAGCATCAGCAAAACACAGCGAGTGTCAAATTAAATGGGATAGATGTGTTTATGTTTGATGCTGGCTTGGAGAGATGCTCATAAAATGCACAGACAAAGTTGGGCAGAGTACAAGGAGATATTAAGGCTGAAAACTGACTAGTGAATGCCAGAACACGTTCAGTTTTAACTTCTAATTTCAAGCAAGGCAAAGGAACAGTTACAACAGAGTCACAACATAGTAGTTATAATCTAATTGTGGGCAATAAGATTTAGAACGCCAAATTCAGGAACAGAAATGCAGTGGGGTTGTGTATGATGCATATTTGATATTTCCCCCCTATTGCACTTTAGGGAAATAAATAAATAAATAAATGACCTTTTTTTAGTCCACAAACGTTTCTACTTTATGGAGGGAAAAAGCAAATAGGGTAATTCATTGAATATTATAAGTAGAGACATTTCCCGGCCAATCACAAAGGCTCTACTTTAGCATTGTCATGCTGTCAGCAGGATTTTAAGTCTGAGTTAACAGCTATACCTGGTCCCCAATAGTAACCTCTTCATTCATAATGAATTACAGGCTCTGGAAAGCTGAACAAATAAAGTAACATGACAAATGCGAGTATGAAATCTTCATGATGATGCTAGATTTTGATTCTGTTCAGAACACAATAGTCACCGCCACTCAGTCTAAGGATGCTTGGAAGTGAGGAATGGTTTGTCATATTAGTCCCTGGTAAAAGGGGTTAACTGAGGCCATCTTGGACTGTGTGTGTACCTCCGTTTTTCTCCACTTGGCTATTTATTTTAAGAAGTCCTGGCTAGCCCAAACCACAGAAAATAGAGTGTCATTTAAAAAAAAATCCTTTCCTGTTTACCAAAGAACACAATCGAAGTGCAACATTAGTCTGCTGGACACTATATGTCAACTTTTATTTCTGATTTTTCTCTAGTTCTGTCCTGTTAAAGTGATGAATCAAACTGTTTGGGCTATCTTCTTTCCTTTGATCTTACTGAAAAAAGTAGGGGGAAAATCCATGTATTCAGTCAAAGCATTAACAACCCCATTTTATGGAATCTCTTAAAACTAACACAAGTTTTGTGCTGTGAAGTCACAAGTCTTCGACTTCATTTTTATTTTTTTCAGTTCATGTGTGCAATAATGTATTTGCAGAAATGAAAGGAACTCTCTTAGAAAAGAGAACGAATGCTTGTTCTTTAGCTATAGAAATAATACTATGGAAAATGCCATTAAATATGGATCATTGTGTAAAAGTGGAGATTGTAAGAACATTGTGTGAATTCCTTTCTCTAAATATACATATTTAAATGCAAAGTACATTTCATAATAGTTATGACTTTTTGATAGCTAGCATTGATTCCCCCCCTTTTGATGTGACTCTCAGATACTCAAACTCAAATTGAGCCTGTTCAGAGACCATAGTTATGTAGTCATCATGGTGAGGAATGGTTTAGCTCAAAATGCTTAACCAGTGTGGCTTAGCATGTCGCCTGAACAGGGTCATTTACTCATAAAATAAATGTTTCCTATGGATGCCTTATCTTGTGTGTCATGCTGAGATAACTTGATTTTGTTGCCTTCAGCGTTAAAATCATTGTCTATTTCTGTTGTCTCCCATCAAAACTCTCACACTTGGCTCCTCTCACTTTGAGGACTGATATAATGCTGCCCAATATGCGCATGTAGGCTCACACGCTATTTCTCCCTTCTTCTCACATGCAAATTCTTCACTTTCCTTTTTGAAGCTAACCATTTCAGCATTACATACACATCACTGTTTTCACTAGCCATGATTAACTCAAACCACACATTGCAAATCCACTTCAAACACTGGATAGGATCCTGCAGAGACCTACCTCTGCAGCATGCACATCTCTTACCACCAGCGGGGGCAATGTAGCGCTTCTGGGGGCAAGCCCCCAAATGACCAAAACACGTGTTTCTGAAAGGTGCAACCTGCCCATTCCAGAAACATGCATTTCCGGTTGTTTGGGGACTTGCCTCCAGAAGCGCTCCATTGCCACTGGTGGTAGGGCCATGTGAACGTCGCAGCTAGGGCCATCCACGCGTGCGCCAGGAACCTGCGATGCCTGCCACCAGCGATAGATTCCTCTTGGATCCTACCCCATGGCTGCAAGTTTTGACTCGGAATTTAGCCATGGCTAGCAAAACACCAGTGCGCCAGGGTTAGTTCCAAAAGTGAAAGGATTTGTGTTAACTAGGTGAGAGAGAAGGGAGTGTGTGATCCTAATTACCTAATCTTGATTAGAAAGATCAGTCAGCCTTTTGCTTGCACCAGACAAGATGAGTAGTTTCTGGTCTAGAACATTACTGCAAGTGCTATTCAGGTAATTGTGTGTTAGTCTTTTTGTACACATACACACCCTCAGATCTTTGTAAGGGGTAATATTAATCCAGAACTTAACATAACATTTGAGGGGGTGGGATTCACAGGAACAGTAGTGCATACAACGAGCTTATATTTATTGCAAGGTAAAGTAGTGGCAGGCAAGAATAACCTTCTATTGGTTTTCCTCTTTACCACTTGCTGGTTAGCAACAAATCAGTATCATTTGCTTAGTAGAAAAACAGCCTTACAACAAATCTGAATTATAGAGTATGTCTGAAATTGAAGCAGGACTTGCATTTCACATATTTCGATGTGAATACTGAATAGTCATACAAATATATATATATATATATATATATATATATATATATATATATATCATGCTCTGCTATATAATTGTATGAATATTCAAAACTAGTGTTACTTCTTCTATTCTGAATATGTACTTACCAGCTGCTGTATCCAATGACCAACAAATATCTGTTGAGAAAAAATATTACCATTGCTACATCAGTTAGGGCTACTGCAGACCTTTTACTCTGAGATGGTGTTTTAATGTGTTTGGTGCTGTGTGAGGAATTTTATTCAACCATGAATTGACACTGAAGAACAATAATTATAAGTCACGAGACCAGTGAAACAGGCTTGTTTGGGGATGCAAAAGGGAAAATTACATGTCCTTCGTTTGAGGAGACTGCAAGTATTTTAGCCTACTTGGTCAAAAGGAAATCCCAGTGCAATATTCGAGAAGAGAATGCCAATGTGTTGTGGCCACCATCTGTGGTTATTTCTGCTTTCGTAGCAAAAAAAAGTTGTGTATCTGTTGTTCTGTTGCATTGACTGTTCCTGTTCTTGTTAACTTGGCATGCAAGCTTTGGAAGCTTTTGCTGCTCTTAATTTCATGTTTGTGCTTGCCTTCCAACAACCCCCAAACTGAAGCCCAACATTCCAGTGAGAAACATTCTGTCTTTTGTGAATTTACTTTGTTTCGAAGTGGGAATTTATAGCAGAATATTCTTGATGCCTCTACTTACTGAACAACTCTGAATCATAGAAGCTTTTCTCTAAAATCCACACAGATTCATCAGTCAAACCTACATTTTCTAAATGTCTTCATCTGAGCCCCAAACGAGATGTTATGGGAATTGTGTGGCTGTTGCCAACCCCCCTCCCCACACATCTCCAGCTCTTCAAAATGAGTGGTGTCCTTGTACTCCAAGTTTGAAAGAAGGCTGATGGTTTTTGTTTAGAAGTTCTTACTTTTCTGAACAGAACCAGAGCTTCATTGCATTTTACATAGGCTGTTTATCTTGAATACAACTCCAAGCTCCATAGCAACAGAACTTACTGTCTCTGTGTGAAAGAAACAGAGAAAGAGAGATACAGGCAGGCAAGCCATGTATCTCAAAGTATCTCAAAGTTCAGATTCGTTGTGTTTTTAATTGCTGACTACAAGAAGGAAGATACTACAGGGTTTGAAATGCACACATTTATATTTTACTGTGATGGTGCCAAATGTTCCCAAACTTTCCAGCTACTGTCAGAATGTCAGCAGTCCAGCTTCATGAAGGAAGGGCGCACACTCAGTTTTGATGGAATTAACACCTCACAGAGTTTAGGCACAAGGGTAGCCCAATCAAGTAGAAAAAGCATTGGGAAGAGGTCCCAGGAGTAGCTAAATGATAGGAAGTCCATAGACAAGGTAGCTCAAAGAAGGGTGCAGAATAGGCAGTAAACTGAGAAGCATGAACCTGAGGAAGTAGTAGAAGAAGGGGAAAAGGAAAGAGGTTGAGGTGATATGGAACTCTACATAAAGCTGCAGTGCTTAAGACCAGGATGTTGAGGGTTACAGAGACATGAGTGATAACTAGCCAAGGGACAGAGAGCTTCAGCTAATGGGTGGTATAGGGTGGTATAGGGATGTGTGTGTGTGTGTGTGTGTGTGTGACTGAAAATCAAGGGTGTAGAGAGATATGGACACGGTAGGGTGGGTTAAAACTGTAGAAATATAAAAGATTTGTAGGGGTGAAGAGTCAGGGGCCTTAGGGTCATGAAGTCTTGAGCCTAGATTCTGGTAGGGCTGCTATACCTTTATGAGTTGTATAGATGTCTCCTCATGTAGTCAGTTCCATTTTTTTCTTTTCCCCTCTTATTCCTTTACTGTTTTCAAAGTCTCCTCCTTTTAAGTCACATAATGCTTTGATTTTCATCCTCTTGGTTCCTCTTCACCTCCCCTCTCTGACTTTGAGTCTCGGCTTACTATCTCCAGCTCCCCACCCCATGTCTTCTTTTTTACTCTGTCTTGGTGATTTTAATATCCACATTGACTCACATTCTGAATAATCTGTTTAGCATTTTCTCCCTCCTTTTTTTTTTTTTTTTGCTTTAACCCTTTTGTTGTGTTCTTTCTCTCATTCTGCTGATCACATCTTAGGCCTCACAATTTCTTTCCAATACTACGTCTCTAATCCTGTTTTGGTCCCTTTTACTATGTTCGATCACTGTTCACTTTAACTTCTTAAATTCTACCTTTCCTCCTCAAGTTTCCAAATCTTCTGATACATTCATTCTTCATAACCGGATCAATTCTCTATTTCGTTTCGTCTAAACTTCTTTCATCCCTTCTCTAAGTTTCTTGATTCTGCTGTCTGCCTCTTTTTGTTCTGCACTGTATCATTGACTCCTATAGTCACATTTCATTTTATTTTCTTCATCCGAGTCTTCATCAGCCTTGGTTGTCTCCTGCCGTATGCTATTATTATTCCTGCATTAGAGCCAATGAGTGTCCCTCCTTGCAAATTCAACCTTCTGTCCTAATCAGCTCTATTTTCTGCAAGGTGTTTTACTTTTTTCAACTTGTTTAATATTTTCTCTTCTCAGTTCCTATTTACTGTTTTGAATTCACCAATCACTTTCTTTGCTTGTTCCTTCATCAATCTCTTCTAATAGTTTTGCCCAATATTTGTTGATACAATTTGTTTTATCTCCTGGTATTCCACGTTGCTAGAATCATCTCCTCTCTCCTTCTCCTCATTTTCTCCAGTTTATGTCTTCTTTTCTTTCTTCAGTTTTATGCATCATGCTTTTCCCCCCTCAATTAAAATAATAATAAAATGATGCATTCAGCACCCTATGGTTTTGCCTGTGTCTGAATCAACTATCCAATGCCCTTAACAACACCACATACAGCATGGACACAAAACACCAAAAGCAAGCGAAGCACAGAATCAATCACCTCCTGTACATGGATGACATCAAAATCTATGCTTCAAATTCAGCACAGATAAAAGGCCTCCTGCGAATCACTGAAGAACTGACGACAGACATGAAAATGGAATTTGGGATAGGAAAATGCAAGATGCTACACATAGAAAGAGGAAAATGGAGAGAAGAAGCAACATCAGAAACTCTAAATCACTCTAGAGTAAAAACTCAACTAAGAATGCAGTATAAAACTTGCCTATCACAAATCCTAAAATTTAACTCAGCTCAGAAAACATTTTCAAAGCCATCAACACCTACACAATATCCATGCTCACATACTCATTTGGAATCATACACTGGTCACACACTGAACTTGAAGAAATAAACAGATTCAATTGCACCGAACTCACATCCCAACTCCATCCCAACTCATGCATCGAAAGAATAACAATCAGCAGGAAAGAAGGAGGAAGAGGTCTGCTGGACTTTAACAGAATTCATGCTAAACTGATAAAATCACTCAGAGAATTCTTCCACACCAAAAACACCCCCATTCATAAAGCCATAGTAAAAGCAGATAAAAACTACACCCCACTCAACCTAGCACTACCAAACGAAGATCAAACACAACCACTTACATTCGCAGAGAAAGAATAAAAATGGGCACAAAAAGCACTCCGTGGGAAGCACTACAACATAATATAGAACCCACAAATAAACAAAGTACAATCATACAAATGGCTTAGGAAGGGTGAGTTATTTCCAGAAACCAAAGGATTCCTAATAGCTATACAGGATCAAGTTATAACCACCAAGAACTACCAAAAATACATCATAAAAGATAACAGTGTAACAACAGACCTATGCAGGAAATGCCATCAATTCCAAGCAGCTATAGAACATATAACAGGAGGATATAAAATTCTGGCAGGAATGGACTATACGGACAGACACAGTACAGCTACAAAAAGAATTCACCAACAACTGGCCATCAAATTCAACCTTATCAAACAACCTACACCATACTATACATATTCACCCGAAACAATCCTGGAAAATGCAGATCATAAAATATACTGGGATAGAACATTCATACAGACGACAATACCTTGCAACCGACCAGACATAACGTTCATAGACAAAAAAAAGAAAAACACACATACCTCATCGACATAGCAATACCAAATGACAAAAATGTTGTTGAAAAGGAAGAAAAAAAGACAGACAAATATACACCACTGGCCATGGAAGTCAAAGAACTATGGCAACAGGAAAAGGTCACAATTATTCCATTAGTCACATCAGTCACCGGCATCACATCAAAAAAATATACATAAAACCTTCAGAAACTGAGCCTACCAAAATACATCCACACCAACATCCAGAAAGCAGTCATACTTAAAACATGCTCAATCATCAGGAAATTCCTGAATCAATAAAAGACAGCATGACTTGGCAAAGCCCGTCATGTCTGTCTAGAAAAACCGCCACAAGCGAGGAAGAGATAACATAATAATAATCGTGATGATGATGATGATGATGATGATGATGATTTGGAGCTCCAGATTTCTTCTCCAACCAGACTCCAAATTTCTCTTCTTTCTTTTTCATCTCCAAAGTACTTGAGTATTTTGTCTATTCTCAGTGCTTCCGCATTCTTTCACTCCTTCAGTCTGATTTTCAACTCCAACACTGTGGAGAATGCTCTGTGTAAAAGCGCTAATGATTTTCTATACGCTTAGTCACAAGTGCCCTCTTCTGTTCTTATTTTCCTCAATCTTTCATCTGCTTTCAGTACAGTTGACCATTCTGTGGTTTCTTGATTCCATCAATGGCTCTTTTTCTTCTCAGTTTCCTCTTTTACTTGGGTTCCCCTAGGGTTGCAGTTCTTGGTCCCCTCTGTTCATACTTTGTTTCTCTTTGGTTTTCTCTGGTTTCTTGTACTGCCTTGTGATCCCACTATTTATACACTTTTTATATTTTTCTTCCATCCTTTCCCCTCTCGGTCCTTACAAATATTTCCAATTTTCTTACAACTATATTTTCCTGGATCATTATCTCAGATTTAATATGTAGAAGATAGTATTGCTTGTGTTCCCCTAAATTTTTTACTTTTCTCACCTCTTTCGTGGGCTATATCACCCTTTCGTTTTATCTAAGCTGGCTATTAACTTTGGCCCTTCTTTTTTGTTTGTTTTTTATTTCACGTTTCTGCTCTTGGTTCTCTGCCTTTCTCACACACATCTTTCCAAAATCCATCCTTTTTTATCTATTGATCCTACTAAAGCTCTTATTCAGACCCTTGTTCTTTGTTATGCTTACTACTGTGATGTTTCGTTTTCCTGTCTCTCAGCTTAATCTGTTTTTTCTGTACGTGTTATATCTTTGTAGGCTTCCTCTGTTGTTCCATATGAAGTTTAAACTTCTTCTCTTAAACTTTAAATCTCCTTATGATCTTGACCTTTCTTACCTATCTTTGCTGCTTTCCCTCTCTTTTCCCTCTCTGTCCATCTATTCATCAAACCCTAATATTCCTATTGAAAATTCATTCCAGTGTGCTATCTCATCTCCATGCCTTCTCTCTTGTGGCTCCTATGTGAAGAACTCTCTTCCTTTAAATATTCAGCTGTCCTTTCCTTTGTCTCATCCCCAGTCTTTTCCCTCTTGCGTCTCTCTTTCGTTAAATGGTGTTGCTTTTTGGAAATTTCTTTCCCATTCCTAGGCTAATTATTATACTTTTAACCCTTTTTTTTCATTTTCTCCTGGTTTGTGAAAAATTCTCCAGTTCCCCTCTCCTTTTGTCTTATGCATTTTAGATTGTGAACCTGCAAACTGGAACATTCCTTCATTTATTTCTTTTTTTAAAATTTTCTCATAATGTCTAGTACATATTAGGCATGTTATAAATAATAAATTATGGTGATTCTGCCAGTTGTAGCTTCTGAGGCATTGTGACTTGGCAACCCTGAGGAGGCAATCAGGGCCACGAAACCAGGAGGCTGTATTTCATGTACTAATTTGAACTAATCAGCCAATTGAAGGCTTTTTATTTGCTATCCTCCTTCACTCTGCAAAAAAACTCAACGTATAACAGACAAGACAAAAAAGAGATAAATATGAACGTAAGATTTTAGACTAACAGTATTTGGCTCTACATTGCCCTTAGTAGTTACATGTGCACCCAAAAAGCATATTTCATCTCTGGGACTGCTACAGTCCACTACTGCATCCACCATGCCCTTTAGTTTTTTGTATTATTATTATTATTATTATTATTATTATTATTATTGTATTTTGAATGCCATTTACCTGTTACTACAGGAATGAGGGAACCACTTTTCCATTGTAAAGTCCCTCAATCACAAAGTGGGGCAGATTGCTTGGATCTGTCCCACAAAACTGGTATAAGAGACCAATTGCATTGGAAAACACATTGCCCACAGCCTCACCCACATGGTTGCCAATGTTTAGCTTTTACCACAACACTATAGTGGAACTCATGGAAAAGAAGAGTCCACGACACAGCAGTACCACATAGAAAGCACCTTCCCTTTCCTTGAGTCTGTACTTTAGACCTAATTGTCAGCTTGCTTGAGGATACCAATTAGCCATTGATGGGCTGGATATAAATTTTAGAAATAAATAAGAAACAAGTGGGAACTGCAACAAAAGGTTGCTGTGTATATCCTCCCTCCTAAAATGAGTGCTCTTCGGGGGTTGAACTAGGCATGTCCTCCAAGCAGGGCAATTCATTCCCCTGCTGCATTCTGTGGCTACTGAGCGTTAACAGTTCTCATTGGCTATTGCTGTTTTGTTTCATTTTAAAAAAAATACTGGGCTTCTACAAATTTTGAAATATCCCAAGCATGCTGGTATCTCCCTCTGGTCTTTAGATGTCCCACTACATTCCTGGCAACACTTACCAGCTGAGTTTGATATTAGAAGGAGTAATAAATAAGGCATACTTTGAAGTAGACCTTCAAAAACCCAGATTGGGGCCTTCTCACTAGTATCTCTTCAATATAGTCCAAGTTTCTTCATGAGACATATTCTAAAAATATTTCGGAATGTTTTATGTGAATAAGGCTAACTGTAGTTCTGTAGAACTAAGAGAGCATTAAGACTGTTTTAGACTTTGTTAGACACGCTTTAGAAGGCAGCTTCCTTGGAAGCCTGTGGGAGTAAATGTATAGACCACCCATTTACTTCTTATACTCAGTTTATGTAATTAGCATTGAGATGATTGCATATCAGTCTATTCTTCAAAGAAATGAGACATGAATATCGCCAAAAGAAAAGGCCATGGAATTTTTACTTTGAAATAAACATGAATTTACAAGGTCCTTAAGGGGCTGAGTAATAAGTGGATGTGGAAACCATCTTTCATAAGAGATTATAGCATCTTCAGTTTTGGAATTTTATAACATATGTTCTTTTAAAAAAAAATGTGTAACTGTATGTACCTGAAATAGATATAACTATGCAAAAACAGATCTGCAGCTATGTTTTCTCTCATTCTTTTGTACTTCTCTCAAATACTACATTTCATCAGTATTTTGATTAAGCAAAAGTCTGAAACATATGTGGCTGCCACTGAAAACAGTAGCCTTGTGTCTCACCCTTCACTTTCCCTGTTAGTGTCTAGTAAAACAAAAGACGTGATGTGATGGCACCAATGCTCTGAGTTTTCTTGCCTTCATTTCATTTGGTTCCACTTGTAAGGGCAAGCAAATATCACTCATTTTGAAGAGGTGGAAACCCCGGGTTCCTATTTTTGATGGTAGCTACATATTTCCTATTCCTTTTACTTCCAGGCTCATATGGCAACATGTAGACCATGGCTGAATTTGGACAACATGATAGTCAATTGTGGGGTAATAATCAACTTTACAGTTGTTCATCTAGGGGGTACTCCACACACAACATAGTAATAAATAATCAACTGTGGTGTGGATTAGGATCAGCGCTGAGTTGACTATGGCAGCATTCAGATGACACGATAGTCAATACAACTGACGATTGTTCACCCCCCCCCCCCATTGCTTATTGTGTCGTCCGAATTCAGCCAATGTATAGTTTGAAAAACAAATCGGTGTGGATCTTAGAGAAAATTATATGACCCAGAGTCAGCAGTATCTGGGATTCTGGTTGCAGATAGTTCATCTAAAAACCCAAATGGATTTTTTAAATTTGCTTGTAATATTTATCATATGTATTCCTTCATGCAAATTCATTTGTGAATGTATAGCAGTCACCATAATCAAGGGAATTTTGTCTGCCCTAACCTCCTCCTGTTGGCTTTGTCAGACAGACTTGTAGTTCAATTGGATCAGATTTCTACATTAGCAGTAGATTTTCTCTAATGGTTCAGAGAGAAAAATAGAACCATTAAGTCATAAAGACATCCTGTCTCATTCTGAAAGGAGATCCCTGCGCTTAATTAACTTCATAAATTAGCTGTAGCTATAGCACCACCACTTTACCACCAAATGGAAGTAATATAATCTCTTTGATTCTTTCTGCTGTTGTAACGGATCCCTACCATCAATTAATGTGCCCTTGAGCCTTTCCATTTGGCAGCATTATAGTCGTGAGGAAGCTGATGTGCAGACAGAGTTGACAAAGGAGTGCTAAGCTGTGAAATTATCAATAGCCTTAGAATTATAGCAGGTTGTTTGACTTTTTCTGGTTATGCTCTATTTTTTTTTCACCCATGTTCTCATATTTAGAGTTCCCCCTGCTCCAACTGAGGCCTCTGAAGATGCACCTACTTCAAACCAAACATCTGTGGAAGGTGGCAACGTTGATCTCAACTGAAGTGGACTGACTGGGAATTTTACTGTGTCCATGAGAGTACTATACCTTATGCCCAGAGAACCTGTAAAACATGCACAAAATAGCACACTTTCCCCTTTCCATGTTAAAAAAGGCCCTTTAAAGTTGTTGGTGTGCATATATACCTACACCAATAAAGGTATATGCCACCTCCAGTATCAGAGACAGTATGCCTATGTGTACCAGTTGCTAGGGAACATGAGCAGGAGAGTGCTACTGCACTCATGTCCTACTTGTGGGTTTCGCACAGGCAGCTGGTTGGCTGAACTAGATGGACCCTTGCTCTGATCCAACATGGCTCCTTATGTTCTAAAAGGTATATTCTGCCCCCCTTCATCTCGAAAGTGGAAGAGGCGGCATTTTTCAGTATAAATCTGTGCTTTGCATAACTTGAGTTGATTCCCTACAGAGACATATGGGGGAGAGGGGTGATGGAAGGGAAAACAAAAAGTGAACTAGAATTCTCTTACCTGTTATTTTGTTTGCTTCCCACCACCTGCACTCTTTATATACACCTTGGTAGACTTCGTGATTTGAGTGGCTGCTGATAGAGCAACCCATGAATATCTTTTAAGCATTTCCTTGCTGATTTTCCTCATTACGTGCTTTTAGATAGGGCTTTTCATTTTCTTTCTCTTCCCAAGTATTGTATGTTGCGATTAGTGACAAGGAATCAAAGTAGAAATTATGATATCAACTTTTATCAATAGCATAACAAGCACTCAGGAGCATCAGCTCTTGGCTAAGGTGTAGATGTTAAGCAGCATAGTGCCGCCAAAAAACAAAAAACAAAAAAGCAAGGCGGGGGGGGGGGGGGGGATGCAATAAAACAGCCAAATGTGTAGCTCTGATTTTTGTCCTCTCTTCTAAAACTCAATCTCATTTACACATATGCAATTCCACTGAAAGCAGTGTCACAAGCAATGTGCAGGAGGGATTGCACCAACACCAATGAATCCTCTTGAATAAAGGTCATGCAAAGCTTATTCTCCTGGTGACCACACCATGCAAAGTTGGGCACAAAAACTGCTAGTTTTCATTTGTCTGTTTAATACATTTATAAACTGAACAAAGGAATTTACCAAAGTGGCATACACTACAAAACATACCAATAACAGGAAATATAAAAAATGGAAAATATGGATTTTAAAATATACATATCAAATAGAATAATCAACAACATACACGATCCCCAGAAATTAAGCTAGAAACACTTGGGTGAAAAGAAGTTTTTAGTAAGCGCCAGGATTCAGCCTCAGTTTATTGGCTCTCATCTAGCCCATTACTGCCTGCTACTGTGTTCATGCACTAAGGACTTGCATGGCTGCACCTGATTCAGCTGTCTGAGATAAATTGATCTGGGTATCATCAACATACTGATGACACCATGCTGCAGATCTTTTAATGACTATTCCCAATGACTTCATGCAGATTTTAAATCTTAAGAGTTGTGTTTATAATTGTCAGGTGACTTACTCTTGAATAGCTTCATTTATCTTGGATGTTTGTTGAAGGAACAGTTCACAACAAAGCATGTTTAGAATACAAAGTTTATGGGGTTGTGCATTTTTTCTTACTAGTTTAATAATAAAGCCATGCAAATACATTATTATATGTTCATTGACTTCATAGTTTAAATTAATAACAAATTTGGGGATGTAAGTCAGTGGTTGAGCCAGCCTATCGCTTCCTGGGATTTCCTGTTAAAAGAATGTTGCATAACAGGGCAGAGGAAGATCATTGCTTGAATCCTTGGAGAGATATTGTCAGTTACAGCAGACAATAATGGACTAGATAGCATAGCTGCCTTGAGTATTTGAATACAATAGAAGAGTGAGATACCTGCTTAAATAAATAGATAGGCCAATAGTGTGACTCAGCATAAGACACCATCATATGTGCATACACGATATGTTCAGCATCATCCACTTCTGGTATCCCATTGGATAAAATTATGTGTGCTGCTCCTTAAACCATTCATTCTTATTTTAGTGGTGCTCGTATATTTCATAATATTTGTCTGTCAAACTATTACAGATGTTCCAAATGAGGATGTAAGAAAAAAAATAAGAAGAGGCAAAGCATCAAAACAGTACTGGAAAATTGGGTTGGATCCAGACATAGTCCTACTTGGAGTGGACCCATTGAAATCAATAGGACTTGAGTTATGCATGAGTAATTTAAATCCTATTAATTTCATTGGGCCTACTCTAAGTATGACTTAGTCTGGATACCGCCTATTAAATTTTATAAAATGGTCTTATAAAATAGTAAAATGCCAGATATGTTTCAGTGAAGAGCTTCTTCAGGGGCAATGTCAGAACAACATTAATACAAATAACTGAATAACTAAATAAACAAATCATAATGCAGGTTTTTATATGCATAGTCACTAGCTAAATCAACAGGTTGCCTTGTGGTATCTTAAAGACTAACAAAATTGTTCTGGGATAAGCTTTTGTGGACTTCAGGTCACTTCATAAGATGCTTTATTTTCAACCAAGAAATACAAGATACACAAACAAAATACAATGGAACAACACCAGGAATGGTATTGGAACCATCCACTCAAAATAGATATTTTCATCTTCTATGAAGAATCAGGCTGTCCCAAAAGCGTCAAAAATGTCCTTCCAAAATGAGCTGAGTAGTCTGCAGACTGTATGACAAGGATATCTTCTTGGCAAAGGGTACCATGTACACACACATGCTTTATTTTTCCACTCCTCTGGCCACTCTCAATAATGTGCTACCTTTTCAGAAAGTGCAACTTTGCACACCCTCTTAGTCTGAGAGCTCAATCAGACAAGCGTTTCATTGCACGCTCGTTACTGTGCACTCACGGATTTTCGCTGGTCCCTCTCACAACATCGTCTGCCTCCCTCCCCTTCTAGTCTTCTTTGTACGACAAAAACCACATACACCCCAGTAAGTCTGCCTTATTTTTAAAGACAGAAGTTGCCACTATCTCCTGCTGTGTGCAGGAGAAGCAACAGAATCAAAACAGCCCACTGAATGGGCCACTTGCACATTTTTCACTTTCTTTTGAAAGAGGAAATAATGAGGGACAAACACGTGGGCGGAGAAGTGACAGTAAGCAAACGTGATTTTCCCCAGTGTGAGGGTGCTCTAGGGATGTGCACGCCCGAAAATATATTGTATCGTTATTGGAATTTCGGACCCAAAAAATTATTGTCTCCGATAATATCGTAGGTTAATCGTAGCGTATCGTATTTATATTGTTTCTACATTTTGCCCTATAGATTCTAGAGTTGATTTTTGAGTCAGAAAGGCCTAAAACTTCTTAATTTTCCAAGTTAGAGGTTTGAAACATGGTCACAGTGCAGACTGAGGGTTGCTAGTCTTGTGTGCCACATTTTAGAACAATTGGTGCAAGCGTTACTCGGAAGTAAGCTTTCAAAATCCACTTTTTCAGGTGGCTGAAATGTGGTCCTTTTTCAAGAGATGTCCATTACAGATGGGCATCTCACAGATGGCCTTGAGGGACTCAGCTGTGCCCAATTTCATACGCACAGCTGCAGGCGTTACTCAGAAGTAAGCTCTCAACAGCATGCACTGTTTCCGGTAATGCACTGCTGCTGAGAAGTGCTATAATAATAACTCCTCATTTTGAAACAGCTAGTCCTTAAGAGCTATAGGGAGTGGACTGACATAGCTTGTGTCCATGTTGTTATTGAAGGCAGAAATGCAGATGCACATTGACCCTCCAACGTGGCCCGGGCAGGCTCAGTGGCTCAAAAAAGGCAATGTGTGAGGGATGCTTTTGCAATCCCTCACTAATGGAGTCCACGAGGAGGAGGAGGAGGAGGAGGAGGAGGTGGAGGAGGAGGCAGCCCATCTCTGTGCACACACGAAGTCAGGCTGGTGTGCTTTTTGACCACACATTGTGTAGTGATATCCTTTGTAGCTGGATCATTGAAAGGGTAGCCACTCCATTCCTAAGCCTTGTCACCACCGCACTGACTGCACATGTTGCAGGAAGCAGCTTGACCAGCCAGCCTGCACAGATTACCCACTCCCACTTTTAAACCATAAGTAGGACACTGTGATCCCTTTGGTGCTAGTCCAGGACTTCAGTATGAATGAGGGCCGGGCACAGTAGTACTTAGGAACAAGTGATGGTGATGCCCATCCCAATGAATGGACTGTGAGCAGGAACTATGCTCCTAGCTAGCAGTAGCAGAACTGCTGCTGGCTTATCTCAATGATTAGGCCATGCATGTCTAAGTACAAATAAAAGGATATTGGGGGTAGGGAATAGCACGGGCATTATTTTAGAGCCAGCCTTACCCAGGCAGGGCCTCATTGGAGCAGGAGATACCCCGGAAGTGAGGAAATCTGGATGATCCCACAAGCAGCACTGAACAGACAGTGAGGAATTACGCTCTGCGAAGAAATTCCTCTGCCTGGTACTGTGGACCCACTCCACTGAACTGAATGGACTGGGAGGAACTATGCAGCTCCTAGCAGTAGCATAACTGCTGGCTTATCTCAAGATTATGCCATGCATGTCTAAGTACAAAGCAGAATAGTACGGGAGTTCTTTTTCAGCCAGATGTAGCCTGGCAGGGCCTCATTGGGGCAGGAGATACTCCGGAAGCGAGGAAACCTGGTTGATCCATGCAAAAGCATATACATGTGATGCGCTGTTGACAACTGCGAATGCCATCAAAACAACCCTCACACACCGCCTTGACCTCATCGTGCTTCAATGACCCAGTCTGCCCACCATCCCCATGCAGGCAGGTTGACAGTTCTTCATGCCAGAGCTGCGCACATTGGCTGGAGCAGTGGCAAAAAAAAGAAAGAAAGAAAGAAAGAAAGAAAGAAAGAAAGAAAAAGAAAAAGGCAAGGTGTGAGGGATGCTTTTGCAATCCCGCACCAATGCAGCTACACCTGAAATAGGTGAAGTGAACAAGGTCCCTGGTTCCCAGGAATCCAGAAACTCAACCATCTGTATCCAGAGCAGAGGGGAAAGTCACGTTCTGGGCAGAGCTGGGCACATTGGATGGAGCAGAGGGAAATAAGTCACATTCTGGGTAGAGGTGGGCACATTGGCTGTCTCAAAAAAAAAAAAAAAAAGGGAAATGTGTGAGGGATCCTTCTGCAGTCCCTCACTAACGGAGTCCACGAGGCGTTTGAAACTTTGAAATGAAGAGCAGACCCCCGAAAGTTACCTGCCACTACAGAACCAGGGACGTAGTGACGAAAAATAATCATACTGGAATCTGTCAAGGCGCTGTCACTGGAATGCATGCATACACTGCAGTCCCTCACTAAAGCAGGCCAGACTGGAAACGTTGGATGGAGCAGTGGCAAAAAAAATAAAGGCAAGGTGTGAGGGATGCTGCTGAAGTCCCTCACCAATGCTGCTACACCAGAATTAGGTGAAGTCAATGAGTTGCCTGGTTCCACAACATCACTATTAATAGGGAATCCGGGTTAGATTCCAGGGGGGTAGCCTAACAATACATCTTGCAGGAAGCGGCTTGACAGACCAGGCTAGCTCCAAAGAAGACGTGCGCTTGATTTCACTGGGGGAGAGACAGCCACCCCAGAACTGCCCCCAGCAACAGCATCTCTCCTAGACCCAGAGCCACCTCGCCCAAGGTGCGCCTTAGAGCCACGTTTCATTCTGCTGCAAGGTGATTGAAATGATTTATAATAATTTCAATGTATGCTTTGCCCACAGTTTGTGACTTTGTGTGCTGCTTTGACCACACAGATTGTGGGGTGAGTGATATCCTGCGTAGCAGGCTACAGGAAACACCAGCACACTCACAGTCAATCAAGCAAACACACACAGAGAGAGGGAGGGAGGGAGGGAGGGAGAAACATAACTTTTTAAAATAATGTTTTGGTTTTGTTTGTTTTTAAAGAAAGTTAAACAGGGAAGGGGACAACAACACACTCAGCCACAGTACCCCCCACTCACGCTAACCTAACCCTTCAATCAAACCAACCAGAAAACGTATAAATTATAACTCAAACACACAAGCAACGAACAGCCAAATGAACCTGAGACACAGAAGGGAACAGAAAGATGCAAGACTAGAATGAATCTCCAACAATTTGCCACCAAAATCAATCCAGCAGTAAGTAACTATAAAACCCAGGACAGAGCTCCAACAAAATCCACCCTTCTCCCTCAATGCCTAACTCCCAACAGAGCTGAACACCAAGTGTGGGGGTTTTATGCAGAAATATCCTTAGCCCTCCTCCGACATTGTGATTGGAGCCTGCTAGAATCCTTACTGTATCCTGCTGGAATCCTTGCTGCACGATTGGTCACTGAATCTGTCAGTCTCAGCAAACACACCCCACCTTCTAGCTCCGTCCATGTGGCCCCAAATGAAAAAGAGCCTTCCAATAATACGATAAAATTCCGATAATTATTGGATGATTTTTATCGTATCCGATAATTATCGTAGGATGTTGTATCGTTATCGTTCATTGGATGTCCGATAAAGACCATATTGTATCGTTATCAGACATTTCAACGATACGATACACATCCCTAGCCCTAACTCTGCATATACAGACCCATTGAGTTTTTCCACCTTCAGACTTGTCACTGCCAGTAGTATGCTGAATAAAACTTTATGAAGCAGGGTTTTACTGTTGTATTCAAAGACTAATAGTAACACCAGCACATCACAAAATCTTATTGTTTGACCTGTCATTTCTGCTATGATTTGAAAAATATGTTTCCAGAATTTGGTTACCAGTGGGTAGTGCAGCCACATTTTAATTAATGACACTCGCTTTCCATATTCCCTCCATTAATTAGGTGACGTGAAACTCAATTTGACTGGGGCAAGGCGGAGGAGTTTTAAAGTAGATTCGCTAATTTGGGCGGAAATGATTTTGACAGGTGTATAGGGCCATACTAGGTCACATGGAGAATATGTTCTGGTGGTTTCAAGGTGTGCTTCTCAAGTAGCTTTCAATCCAATTGATAAATCTTAAGTTTTGTTTAAGAGCCAATTATAAATGAGAGAGACTTGGCCTGTTGTTGTGTTTACCTCAGCAGCGGACAAGCTTTCAGATAAAGTAAGTTCTGGAGGCATCCCCATTTGCTGTTAAGCTGATGCAAAGATAGAGTTTGATTTTTCTGTACCAAGTAATGTTAACATCCTGTAGCTGTATATAAGAGAAAGACACCTCTTGAATAAGTAAATGAACAATCCTATGGTTTGTGCCATTGATGATTGAAAGCCCCCGAACGCAGAGGCTTACGATCATCCACTGCAGGATAGGAGTAGTAATGGTGCCTCCTTGTTCTTCTACCCTGCATTTTGTGTTGGGCGCTTTGAAGGGGGAGTGAAGGAGGCTAACAGAGGCTCAGGATACCTTGTATCTTGGCTTGTCCAGTCTCCTCCCCTTTTAATCCAAAGAAATGCATCTTTCTCTAAGGTCGAGTTCTCAACCTCGGAGAGCAGCCAGTGTAGTTCTTTCCATGCCAGCTTTAGGGGGAGTCAGAACTCTGATTCCCCCCTCTGAGGTCAGAGCGCTGTCGCCAACCTTGGATCAGGGAATCCAAAATATCCTATAGCCCTTTCAAATGCTGTCTAGGGGCCATAGGATTGCTCCTTCCATCACGAAATATGTCTAGCTCTTTCCAGCCTTTGTATTGCTTATATTCATTAGAATCAGAGAACTGGTTGTGATCAAGTGTAGGGAAGAGTGGTAAGTTGAGTGGGGGAAGCAAGATTTTGACTCATGGTCACCAAAACCTCAAAGTGGCCTCATAAAAAGGATTGCAAATTTGTGAACCAATGCTTGACAGTGTCCAGAGCACAGGCTTGTCCTGTTTTCTTGGATGAGTTTCAGTTGATACAGCTCGAGGATGTTGACAAGGTGCTTGGACAGGTTCGTGCAACCACCTCTGTATTGGATCCTTGCCCCTCTTGGCTAATAAAAGCTAGCAGGGATGGAACAGCCAGCTGGGCCAGGGAAGTGATTAATGCCTCTCTACGAGAGGGAGTGGTCCCAGGCCGCTTGAAGGAGGCGGTAGTGAGACCACTCCTGAAGAAATCTTCCCTAGACCCTGAAAATCTTAATAACTATAGACCTGTGGCACATATTCCATTCCTGGGCAAGGTCCTTGAGCGAGTGGTTGCAAGCCAGTTCCAGGCACTCTTGGATGAGACTGATTATCTGGATCCATTTCAGTCGGGTTTCAGGCCTGGTTTTGGTACGGAAACAGCCTTGGTTGCCCTGTATGATGACCTATGTCGGGAGAAAGACAGGGGGAGTGTGACTCTGTTGATTCTCCTTGATCTTTCAGCGGCTTTCGATGCCATCGACCATGGTATCCTTCTGGGACGACTGGCTGAGTTGGGAGTGGGAGGCACTGCACTGCAGTGGTTCTGCTCCTACTTGGCGGGGCGGCTCCAGAAGGTGGTGCTTGGGGGACATTGCTCGGCCCCGTGGATTCTCCAGTCTGGGGTTCCTCAGGGGTCAGTCTTGTCCGCCATGCTGTTCAACATCTACATGAAACCGTTGGGAGAGGTCATCCGGAGTTTTGGGGTGCATTGTCATCAGTACGCTGATGACACACAACTCTATTTTTCCTTCTCATCTTCAGCAGGTGAGGCTGTGGATGTGCTGAACCAGTGCCTGGCTGCAACAATGGACTGGATGAGGGTTAACAAACTGAAACTTAATCCAGACAAGATTGAGATGCTGTTAGTGGGTGGTTCTGCTGACCGGATGGAGGGTGTTCAACCTGTTCTGGAAGGGGTTGCACTCCCTTTGAAGGAACGGGTTCGTAGCTTGGGGGTTCTCCTAGAACCATCTCTGTCACTTGAGGCTCAGGTAGCCTTGGTGGCACGGAGTACCTTCTACCAACTTCTGTTGGTGGCCCAGCTACGCTCCTATCTGGACAGGGATAACCTGGCTTCAGTTGTCTATGCTCTGGTAATCTCTAAATTGGATTACTGCAATGCACTCTACGTGGGGCTGCCTTTGAAGACAGTTCAGAAGCTGCAGTTTGTGCAAAATGCAGCGGCCAAAGTGATAACAGGAAACAGAAGGTTCGAGCATATAAGACCTACTCTGGCCTGCTTGCACTGGCTGCCTATACGTTTCCGAGCCCAATTCAAGGTGCTGGTTTTAACCTATAAAGCCTTACATGGCTTGGGACCACAATACCTGATGGAACACCTCTCCCGACACGAACCTACCCGTACACTATGATCCACATCGAAGGTCCTTCTCTGGTTGCCTACTCCAAGGGAGGCACGGAGGGTGGCAACAAGGGGAAGGGCCTTTTCAGTGGTGGCCCCCCAATTATGGAATGATCTCCCTGACAAGGCTCGCCTGGTGCCAACATTATTATCTTTTCGGTGCCAGGTCAAGACTTACCTCTTCTCCCAGGCATTTAACAGCATATGATGAGGATTTTTGTGTTGTTGTGTTGTTGTTGTGCTTTGACCCAGAAGGATATTGTAATTTTAACTTGTTTTTATGCTTTATGCTTTTACATTTTGTATATTGGTGTTTTGATTGTTCAATGTTTTTAATTTTTGTAAACCGCCCAGACAGCTTCGGCTATGGGGCAGTATATAAATGGAATAAATAAATAAATAAATAAATAGGATTGCGAATTTGTGAACCAATGCTTGACAGTGTGGCATAAAGGCATTAGTCTAATGGAATGGGATGATAGTAGGGATTTCCATAGAGACCAAAGGAACTGAGTTATCATCCCGAATGAGGTGTATTAGCTACTCAAGTTGGAATTCGACTAAATTAAGTTTGAGATTAGGTATACTGAAACCACTTTGGATTCCTATACAAATTTGATTCGGTTATTTTGGACTTTTCCCAGTTATTAATGACCAGTTCGATTTATTTCTGCTAATTCTTGTCATTGGCTTCAGGGGGTGAGATTGGAACTATTTTATAAAGCAATAAAAATCTGGGAAGGACCACCATTTTAATTGAGGCATGTCATTTGTATTGCTCACCTGGCGAAGGTCTTTCGGAATTCTCATTGTTAAGTAACTCAAACTAGTATACCTGAAAATCTTTGCTTTGTGCCCCTATAAAGGATAATGGGCTAGTAAAAATATATCTTGTTTACTGCATTCATAAAACACTCTTCATTCCCCAGTTTGGCTAGATATTTAAGCAAATATGGCCATTCTAACCAATCAAATGCCGTAAGGGCATTGAAAGATAAGAAGAATATAGGCATTCTTGGAGAGTTTCTATAGTGTATGACATTGAGGACATTCTTTACAGAATCTGCCAATTGATTGTTGGGCATAAGCCTTGTTTTGTCATTTGGGATGTATTGTTATAAACTGATTAATTATTTTGCTAAGATTGCAATGAGCAGTTTGACATTCGGATTCATAGGGCAGTAGAATCCCAGGCAATAACCATTTTTTCCGGGTGTAGATATAACAACCAGCCTGATTCACTTCCACATCCTTGAGATTCTATTCCTTCCCCCCAGCATACTAAAGTGATGAGATATAAGGTCACTCCCAAATATTTTATAAAATTTGCCAATATTTTATATAAAAACAAAATTCCATCAACATGCAGGGATTTGCCTTGGTGTCTTCTGTTTCTTTGTCAGTCATAAACTGGTTCAAATGTTCTCTGTATGCATATGACTTATTGAATTCTGCTCTAAGGAATTGAGGAACTCATCAGTGCTCCTCAGGTCATGCTTGTCAGATTCATAGAGTTTAGCATAAAAGCTCTGACAAGCTTTATCTATCTCCTTAGGCTGAATTCCCTCCATCTCATTTTTAATACCAGTTATAGTGTTTTGTTATTTTTCTTTTTTAATGCTCTGGCTAAAAGCCTAGAGCTCTTGCTACTAAAGTTATAGCTCTGATGGTTTAAATAGAATAGGGATATTTGAATTTGATCAAATTCTAAGGCATTAAATTCTGTGCTTCTATTTACTTGTTTAGCATATGATGGTTTACAGCTTATTATTATTATTATTATTATTATTATTATTATTATGTTCAGCTGAGAGAAAAACAGCTCAGGTTTTTTTTAGCAGGGTTCCTTCCTGGATGAACAAGCTATGCAAGAGAGCCTTCAAAATGTTCGACAAGAAGTTTCGTGCCCTGGGTGGGTTGCAGTTTTCCTTGTAAAAATTTTTTTTTTTTTTTTTTGTCAACACGAGTCAGGTTGGTGAGCATGGATAAATTTAAATGCCATACCGGTGTGTGGTGCAGTTCTCATATTGAGCATTGATATGACTGATTGATGCATGATCAGAACTCCTGACTGAGCCTTTGTGAGACTTGACTGCTTTTGAAGTGAGACTGTATGACAAGGATGTAGTCCAGTGTTGAGCAGGAATTGAGATGAGACTAGAATGTGTAGTTATGAGATCCAGAATTCATGTCACGCCAGACATCTAATAGTTCAAACGTATGAGCAAGTTATTAAATATGTCAGGCACTTTGGAGGTGCAAGAGGGCTGGATACTCTTATCAGTTCTCCTGTTTGTTATATTGCCAGGCAAGGACCCATGTTACCTGTTACCTAGTTGCACTGAAGTATCTGAAAGCTGTAGCATATAGCTACTGCATATACATTACAACATATAATTACCACCATATTTGAAGTCTTCCTTTTGGGGTGGGGGTTCTCTATATTAAACATGCCTTACTGTGGTTTTGTCTTCTGGCACGATACACACGCTTTCTCCCCCACCTCACCCCGTTTTTGCCAGTTCTTTCCCATATACCGTATTTCATGTATACCACTAACAAATAGTGTTGCTATATTTCACGATTTAGATTTATTACTGCATTTTCGGTGACTTATAAAATGGTGGATTCCCACTTGAAAACAATGGGAGAGGCATTGGAGGTTGACGACGACGTGAAAAGGGCCTGTGAACTTTCATGAGTGAACAATCATGAGCGCATGATAAATGTCTTTGGAGACTGAGGATTCTTGCTGTCCCTGTGGTTTCTTTCCCTTTTTTTCTGACCCAAGACCCATTGGATTTGGATCTGCGCTGGTCAGGGAAGTTTAATTCAGCATCATCTTCAGGCATTTTTGCTGTTATGGAGACAGGAGGCTGAGTGGCATTACAGATTGCTGCTGCTTGGGATTTAGTTGTTGTAGACATTGTTTTGCCCCTATGCATGACCAGAAGCTTGAAAAGGAGGCCCCTGCAGTAGGAGAGACCAACTTTTCTGGGTTGTTTAGTAAAGGGGAAGAAAAACCTTCAGCTGCAAAGTAGGAAAGGAGAATGGCCCTTGTAACTTGAATCTTGATTCCAGAGATTAAGTACTCTCACTAATTGCATTTTCCGAGGATAGTGTGCAAAGGGGCTGATGTCTTGAGGGTGATCTGAAGATTTAAATTGAGGATTTAGTGCATGGTGAGCTCTTTATATGTCTTGGTTAATGATCTGGAGCCCTGGGCAAAACTCCTCAATCCAATTCATTAGGAAGCTTATCATGGCATCCCCTTCCTTGAGAGGCCATGTATGCTCAAATTTCAATGGTTTCTATTTTCAATATTTTCAACATTGGTTTGCAGGTATTGTGTTATCACTGCCACAGCTTTTATTGTTCATTCCTGAGTGAGGCTTAAATCCAAAGCCTCATCTACTGTATTCTCTATTCTTGTCAGTTTCAGAGAGCAAGTGTGGTCAGTTTCACACCACTCTGCTGCAAGGCTGTCCTCTTGTAGTTGGCTCCATAATTGTTGTGGGACATCTCTCAGATTTTCATCTTTTGCTTTGGCGCCTTTGACAGCTTTAGAGGAACTTGGTGTCATTTTTACAGTTTCGGACTTCACTGGGGAGTGTAGCAGACTCAAGAGTTTTTCCTTCAGGAAAAGTACAATGTGAGGTCCCAATTGGTTAATCTATCAAATCTCCGTGTCATTACTTGGGCATGGCAGGACATGCAGTAAGTGGGACATCTTATTTAACGATTATGTGAGTGGAAGAACAATGATGCTAGGCCACCATCTTGTTTTAATTTTAATTCTGCATTTTAATTCCCGTGGACCTCACATTTAGAATCTATGTAACTATATGTTACAGGATAACATTTCATGCATCTGATTAAGTAGCATAAGTTTATGCCATTACAAACATATTAGTCTTTAAGGTGCCACAAGACTCTGGTATTTTTTACTACAAAAGGCTGACACAGCTGCCTCTCTGGGAATAGTTGCTAGCTGTAATTGAACCAGCCATGTTCAAAAGATTACTATTTGTAGAGCCAGTGTAGTGTAGTGGCTATAACATTGGACTAGGAATCAGGAGATCCAGGTTCCGCTCAGCCATGGAAGCTCACTGGGTGACTTTGGGACTTTGGTGACTCAGCCCAACCTAACTAACGGGGTTGTTGTTGTGAGGATAAAATGGAGAGGAGGATTATGTACGCTGCCTTGGGTTCCTTGGAGGAAAAAAGGTGGGATATAAATGTAATCAATCAACATGAATACAACAAATTTCAGCTAATCGTATTACAAAACAATATCAATCACATCTGACAGAATAAAGCTAAAACTCTCTAAATGTCCCACTTAAAAAAAGCTGTTATAAATATAGATTCCTTTTATGCATAAATCCCTAAAATAAAGTACAATTAATAACAAATATAATCTATTGACCCTTTTGGTGTATAACAAAAGTGGGGGTGGGGAGTTAAAAAGGTAAGGAAATTAAAGAAAATGTTATTACACACAGGCACAACAAACTACTTTTTAATGCATATGAACAACATATCTAATCTCACCAAGAATACAGTTTTTCTACATCTCTCAGAAGCAGCTATTCCTATCCAAGGCTATATTCAGATACCTCACCTGTTAGCCAAATGCTTATCGGGCTAAAAGATAAGTTTAAATTAAAGTGGATGCAACTCTATCCTAAAAAAAGTATTCATTTTATTTATTTATTTAAAATTATCTTTAGGCTGCTTTTATGAGTAAAACTCTCTCAAGCCTGCTTCGTGGATTAAAAAAACATACCAAGAAAATACAAATAGGCAATAAATATACTATAAGATATTATAAAAACAAATCACACCAGTAAAAACTGCACCCCACCGATTAAGTCAGTGAAAACAGGCAGGGCTTCAGAGCTGTCTGAAATGGTCCTCTGCCTTGTGCTGACCGGCCTAACTGGCCTTGGCAGTGAGCAAGTGAGAAGGGCCTCTGTTGATGATCTCAAAGTGTATGCAGGCTGGTATGGGAGTATGCAATTATTACAGTATCAGTCATAGGAGCTCCTGCTGATATTCAGGCGGCTGCATACTGTACCATCTGAAGTTTCCGAACCATCTTAAAAGGCACTTCCACATAGAGTGCATTACAATAATCAAATCTGAATGTTACCAAAGTATGAATGACTGAGGCCAGATCTACCTTCTCCAGATAGGGTGACAGTTGGCATAGCAACCTAGGCTGGTAAAGAGTATTCCTGACCACACTGCCATCTGAGCTTTCCTCAGTTAACACAGTGTCCAGGAGCACACCCAAGCTGCGTATTTGGTCCTTCGAGAGGAGGGCAATTAAAAACAATTAAAACTATGTGTAACCATGGAGAATTTAGCCCTCAAAGGCTTTGATAAAAAGCCATGTTTTAACTTGGCTCCGAAATGAAGCCAGTGTCAGCTCCAATTGAGCCTCCAAGGGGAGGGTATTCCACAACCAAGGTGCCACAACAGAGAAAGCCCTCTCCCATGTCCCACCATAATGTATGCCTTGCGTTGTCCCACATAGAGTGCATTGCAGTACTCTAATCGGGAAGTTACCAGCACATGGATTACTGTGGCTAGGTTGTCCCTGTCCAGGAAAGGCCGTAGCTGGCAGATCAGTCAAAGCTGACCCCAAGTACTCTGGGCCACAGAGTCCACCTGGGCCTCCAATAACAAGAATGGATCTAGGAGTACTCCCAAGCTGTGCACCTACTCCTTCAGAGGGAGTGCAACCCCATCCAGAACAGTTTGCTTACCCAATTCCCAGACTCGGGAACTGCCCATCCACAGAGCTTCCAATATATCAGGATTCAGCTTCAGTTTGTTAGCCCTCGTCCAGTGCATTACAGCCTCCAGGCACTGGTCCAGCACCTTCACCCCAGCTGACTCCAATGACAAGGAGAAATAGAGCTGAGTTTCATCAGCATACTGATGGCACCTGACCCCAAAACCCCTAATGACCTCACCCAGCAGCTTCATATAGATGTTGAACAGCATGGGGGATTGATTAGAGCCCTGTGGCACCCCACGGCTTAATAGCTGTGGGATGGAACAGGAATCCCCCAATACCACTCTCTGGAATTGGCCCTGCGTGTAGGAGTGGAATGACTGCAACACTGTGCCTCCTACTCCCATCTCGCAAAGCTTATCTAGTAAGATACTACAATCAATGGTATCAAAAGCTGCTGAGAAATCGAGGAAGATCAACAGGGTAGCACTCCCCCTGTCTTTCTCTACCCACATAGGTCTGTCTTGTCTGGATTAAACCTCAGCATGTTTGTCCTCATCCATTCCAAAACCACCCCCAAACTCTAATTCAGGCATTCAACAATCTCCCTAGGATCATTAGATGGAAATGAGAGGTATTGCTGAATGCCATCCGCATATTGATGACACTTCTGCAATGACTTGCAATGATTTCTCCCAGCAGTTCCATGTAGAAGTTGAAAAGCATAGGGGACAGAATGATCAAGGGGTGGAGCAGAAGTCTCCCTTGAGACCATTTGTCCAGGACCACCAGAACACTGTGCCTTCTATGCCCAGTCGAGACAACCAATCCAGAAAGATACCATGGTTGATAGTATCAAAAGCCACTGAGAAGTCAAGGAGAACCAACAGGGTCTCATTCCACCTACGAATTGAAAACTGTCTGTTTGGAACCATAATTAACATGTAAGAATATATCAAATTATGTTGTCTGAATGAGAGCAGAATAATATATTTATTCAAACCTATGACAGAGGGATAGTTCAACCATGATGGCCACGGGATGAAAGAAGTTCCTTGTCCTTCTTTCCACAATCATAGGGTGTTTTGAGTTTTTCAACAGTCCAAAGTGAAAATTCAGTTAATTTATGTTGTAAATCTGTAAGACGGATCATTAGAAATGCACCATATAGATATTGCTCTAATTGTTTTACATACATATAATTTGTAGGACAATTATCTAATATATAATTTATTACATGGGCATTTGATAATAAAAACCATGTGAGAGCTTTTAGCATATGGTGACCTATCATATGGGACTGGTTTTACATGATGTGAAAAGTATTTCTTGTCCATATTCAAGCTCCCCATTTATGGGGGTCAACTATTCCAGAATAAGAACATAGTGAACTGTGGGCAACACAGCATCCAAGCATTGTTGGGACATCAGGTGTGTTCACCAAAAGGTTATATGGATTACATTAATTATAAGCCCATGTAGATGCAAATTAATTACTGTTCGCTGTAATTATTCTAATTTAAATATTCATGGTGTTAAAGTAGAATACATTTTCAAGTAAAACATAACATTAGAACTTTAAAACATGTTATGCTTTGTAAAGTATGGAACACTGTAATCTGACTTGGAAGGGACCTAATTCAACCCAACCCAACCACCTGCCTTGAAGGCCAAATTATACGTGGTGTTTATTATGTATCTCGGCCTGCACTTCTGGCTTTTCTTTAACTGGGATGGCGGGGTGGGGAGCTAGAGTTGGATCATGTTATGGGGGAAGTGGTGTTTTCAGCCCTTTACCCGCATTACGTTCCAAGTCAGAACTGCCCTCCCCAATTGCAGCTATTCGCAATGGGGGAAAAGCTTTGAAGCATCTAAGGCAGCATTGTTTCTGACAAGAACGAAAACTTCACAACCTCTATGTGCATCCATTGCTGAGATACTTGAACTACTCTCATAGTGAGGAAGTCTACTTAGGATTTTAACAAAGCTTCTGTAGTTAAAACCTATTTCTTCTTGTCCTGTTCTTCAGTCAAAAGGGTGCAAGCGGACAATGCTGAGTCAAACTATGTGTGTGTTTTTCACACAGGGGACACAGTCTGTGTCAGGACCCTGGGTGGGAGGGATGCTGGCAATAGAGGGGCTTTAACTCTCCCCCCCCCCACACGCACACACTCAGAGTCAACCTACACATTACTTCCCCCTTTCTTACACAAGAGTAAGCACATAGGGCCAAATATGGATTGAGACCCTAGCATGAGGGGTAGTGGGGCTTGAACTCCTTGCCCCCTACTGCAATCACATCTAAATTTATATTGCCAAAAAGTGATTCATTCAAACAAATGGTCCCAAATCTGATTGGGACCACAGCAGGGGGCAAAAAGCTAAACCCCACTATCTCTGGAAGTGCTTAATAAACAGCATACTTGAGTTCTCCAAATGCTGCATTTCTTCACAAGTATTTGGGTCAGCATTTTGTGCTTTTTAGCAGTTCTGCAGTGTAGCTTCTTCTGGCTCGGCTTGAATACAGCCTTTTTACAGATCAGAATTTCATTGTTTGTATTGCTCTTGCTCTGAGAAATTCACTTCCTGCTTCCATTTCCCAGTGGGGGTGTCAGGAGGGCATCTTGAGAATGGGGGAGAGCACCTTCCCTGGATCCAGAGGAAGAGCTACTCAAATGAATCCACCCAAGGAAGAGGCCCTTCCTATCTCCATATTCTGATAGATAGCACAGGGATGCTTCTGATAGGGAGGATGTTGGTGACACAAGAAGTATGAAGATCACCTGTTGTCTCAGGGCCAATCCATCATCTGGTTTTAATTGTTAGTTCCTTATTTATGGCTTTCAATTTAAAACACACACACGACAACAACAATAAAACATTGCTTTATTAAAATGAGGAACACAGTAAAATTTTACCAGTAAAATATCAGTGTTAAAAACACCAAGAGGCAGTAGAGTTAAAACTCTAAAAGAACAGGTTACTTATTAAAAGCTGTCCTAAATAAAAAAAAAATGTAGAATTCATTGAAAAAAGGATTTGCCTAAACACGTGCAGCAGGCAGTTTGGAACCTAACAGGCAAACTTGGGTTTTCCTGAATGGGTTCCCAACACTCCCCCCCAAACAGGATTTATACAGTTTCCTAGAAGGCCTTTCTTAGATGGTGTAATTAGACTGGCGGTCAAGCAAAACATAGAGCTGTGTCAGTCCCCATAATTTTCCAGAGAGCTGCAGGCAATGAAATGATTAGCTTGCTGATTAGAGTGCGGGTGATGGAAGACTCGTGAAGAGGATGACAAAACACATGTAATAAGTCATTATCGGGCCTACTCTGCGGTGGTAATGACAACAAAGAAATCCTACTTCACCACCACCGTTACGTCTGTGGCCACCAGATCTTTTCTGTGTGATGAAGAATTTTTTCTACATTGACCCAGAGAATCAGTTGATGGAATCTATGAAGGCCCTCTGTGACCAATTTGCATGGTATATTACAGATAAAATTGCTTGTATTTTTATGACCGGGACACCAGAATTTTATACAGCCCCATAAAATCAGTTCATATGGTGTTTGTGTGGGAGACTCTTTTCCCATACAAGCATTCGGTTTTTTTCCCTAAGGATCTTCATCTAGATTTTCCTTCTTCTTGGGATTTGAGGGGGAGGGGCAGATTTCCATCGAGTCCCAAGAGTTAGTGCTTCATAACTTGTTCCACCCTCTCTTAGCTTCCTATATTTCAATTCAGAGCATATTGTGCCTCCTTTATAGGTGAGAAAAAATGCACACCACAGTCATTCTTCTCAGAGAAACAGCTGCTTCATCACCACTTAGGAACAGATTTCTATTGGGGTCTCAGATATCCCAAATGCTAGCATTTAAATAATAGTTCTGATTATGGGCAGCATTCAGACGATTGTTCGAAGTTTGCCAATGGACAGTTATCTTCAACTGTCGAAAGGGATGAAATTTGTTTTTAAATCCTCTGGGATAATTCTTTATTAGTGCAAATGGCTCTTGTTGACTGGCATGAAGCACTCTCCTTTTTTTCCAGCATAACTACCGGATAAGTAAAACTGCTAGATAAAATATTTCCAGTTTCCTAGATTTGGTTGCATCTGGGTAAAATTGGGATCTTCTAGTCAAGCATGCTTGCAAATTCAGCTCCAGATTTTGTGGTGTTGCCCTGCGTGGGATGGGAGGTCGCAAAGCAGATAAAAGTTTAAAGATGGCATTTAGGTTATGAGATCAAAATCAAAGAAGAATTTGTGCATTATATTAATTTAAGCGAAAATGAGGACTTTTGATCTCAAGTCTTGCCTTGTTTCTTTTGAATATTTGGTTTTAAGTGTGCTGTTTTTCCATTGATTGTACAGCTCGAGGTCACCTATATTAACATTCCTGGTTCGTTTGCTCAGGCACCATAGCCTATAATGCACATGAGTCTGTTCTCAAGCTGTGGGATATTTTGGGCAGCTGACTCATAGAATTCCCTCTTCACAGGGCTTTGCCATTTGTGAGAGATTAATATCCTAACCCAACCAAGCTAATTTTAGCTGCTGTCTTTGTTTCCTGCTTTTGGCATTTTTGTGTCAAAAGCAATCTTTTATATCTTACTTCCCATTCTGCTTCACATAGGAAGTGTCTCTGCAACAGCAGTTAGGGGAGAGAGAATACTCTGCAGATGCTATGTTCCTTTTTTCTTTTACGCCAAGTAAATGTGTACCGTATTGTCCTGATGTCAGCAATGGTGACACAAATCTGCCACCTCTATCATGACCTGGAGAGGAATTTAACCTGCTAGCCCAGTTTGGATGCAGATCTATACCAGCCTTCCCCAGCTGGAGGCTTTCCAGATGTTTTGGAATATGGCTCTCAATCAACACTGACTATTGATTTTGCTGGCTGTTTTGCTGTCATGGGAGTTGTAGTCCAAAACATCTAGAGGGCACCAGACTGGGGGAAACTGTTCCTCTCCTAGTAGTGTGCCTGCTTCTGCCTTGAAAGGGCCTTCCCCCCTATTTTGTGTGTGTTGTGTAGGATTTAGTGAAGATGGGCCCTTTCCTGTCCCACCTACGTATGTCCTTTTCTTCCAAGAAACGAAGAAGCAGCCGTACTCATTACTTCTCTTGGGGATCTCTGGATTCAAGCGCATGCATCTAGCGAAAAGAACACAAGGCAATATCCCCTGCTTCCAAATGAAGACTCTTTTTTTGCTAATAAGCTAAAAGCATTCTGATTCAGTAAACGTTCTGATTCCACTTGAGTGGAAATGGCACGTTCTTTCCATTAGAGGGCAGAAATAGGCTTCCATAGATGTCCAATACAATGTGTGTGTATTGTTTACGTGCTCTCCACCTTGGTATCATCGGACAAGGCATGGGATGGCCCATAGCACAGGCTGGGGTAAAACAGCTAGGCAGTTGTTCAAATGTATGGACAGTATGTGCAGCCTTTTCTTTTCTTTTCTTTTGATTTGATTTTTCTTTTCTTTTTTAAGTGCAAAATGTGTACTTAAAATGTGTACTTCAAGTAAGTCAAGGGCATTTGGTTATGGGTGTTGTTTTTCAAACCGTGGAAAAAGCAGAGTAGGTCAGCAAGTTTTAATGTGACAGCCATTTTTAATGTGATGGCTATTTTTAGCAAAATAGTGGGGAGGAGGGGTGGGGTGGGGAACTGATATTTGTAGAAATGCTTTTAAAGCATATTTATCCAACTCTTGAATATAGTTCCTGTGGCAATTTGAATGCAGTAATGTAATAGCTTTACCAGTTGCTGGGGAAGCGAATAATGATGGGAGGGTGGGCTATTGCTCTGTTCCTCTGCTTATGACCCTCCTAGAGGCATCTGGCTGGCCATTATGGAAACAGGATACTGGGCTAGATGGGCCCATTGTCTCGTTTAATAGCGCTCTTCTTCTATCCTTAAGGGTGCAATCCTATGCATGTTTAGACTGAAAAGATTCCCACTTCTCCCAACATGGCTGGCTGGAGAATGCTGGGAGTTGTAGGACCTTTTTCTGGGGTGCATAGGATTGCACCCTAAATCAATAAAGAGATTTTTTTCTGAACTCAAGGAAAAATTTCTGCCAGCAGTGTCCTTTTACCCATATTCAGGAACTGAAAATTCATTTCATGTAAATGTAGCTTCGGCTAATTCCAGTTCAATGCTCTTGGTACATTTAATCTAATTTGACTTTTGTCAGCCACTGTCCCAAAAATAATCTTTATCCATTTCTGTATACATATGCTGCTTCCCCCAGAAATTGCATATTCAGAGAGTTTTTAAATAAGTAAATAAATAAGATGCTGCACTTCAACAACTGCACCTGTGTATCCACACCTATCCCAATAAATGTGCTGAATCTAATTTATGCTAGAAGATGAAATTAGCAAAGTATTCGGGTGAATGGGGTCACAGATACAGCAGTACAAATTCATTGTGAAAAGAAATAAGAATAAGAATAAGAATAAGAATAAGAATGCATGACAATAGCCAGAAAGAATAAAGTGAAGTTTTGGTTCAGGCTATTCACAGTAAACCCTTGAACTTCATCAGTGGCACTGGGGACGGGAGCACAAACAGTGACACAAAACAAGATACCTGCTGTACAGATTTTGTACCCTTTTGTCACCTGGATATCAGCAGCCGATCAGATGAAAAAGCTGATGTGGACACGGTCTTTGTCCGAAAGAGTTCCTGAGGACTTGTTTACATACTGTGTTTCTAAAAGCATTACATGTACTTTCTAGTGAGCACAGACACATAGATTGGTTTCTTCTCCAAAGCAGAGACATTGCACACTACATTGCACACTTCACTTTTTTTAAAAAAGTAAAGGTTTAGGAATCATACTGATGTCACTTATTGTTACTAAGAGATGAGAGCGTATCTGAGTATTGCATGTGAGTGGGCTTATCAGTGCAGTGAGTCCCTGGTTGATTGATCTCCTGAAGGCGTATTGATACACTTGCTCTTTTTTCTGTGGGATCATGTACACTTTTTCCATATTTATGACTCTCATAATCTACGTAGCACTGGTGGTCTAAATCAGAGGTGGTCATGAAGTATAACTCCAGATGTTTTTAATGTCAACCCCCCCCCACTATTTCTGACTATTGGCAGGGGATTCTGGGAGTTGAAGTCCAAAACATCTGGAGATCTTCCTTCTGCCATCCAATGTTCAAGATGATGCTGGTCCACCCACCAATCTCTACTATGGGGATGCTCATGCAATCATTTTAGACCTCACAATTAGCCCAGACCGAGGATCATTGCTGGTGTTACATTCATTCTTTCGCACCATAGTAGTTCCTTCCTTTTCCAGGGGGTGGAAGCCATTTATGTGCTGTTTCTGCCTTCTGCAAAGACTCAACGCCTCCTCCCCCTGGTTATCTGGCACAAGCGGATGACTGATGGGAGTGGGGAGGTCTTCCTTCACTTCTCACAGGAGACTCGTATAGCTTTGCATTCTCTGAAGCCCCACGCAAGTAAAGTGTGCAGAGGATCTGGAGGAGTGACTGGGTCTTGTTTAATTTCATGTAGAGCTTTGGCAGGAGGCAAAAGCACTGTGAGCCTATTGCACAGTTTCTGCTAATAATTAAGCCAGTACAGAGCAAGGCAGATTCCATCCCTTCCCCCAAGTTCTCTGCAATTAATAGAGAACTCAGAAGTGGGGAGCCACCTGGTGGAGGGGCTATCACAACTGGTGAACTTTCAAGAGGATCTGTTAGTCCCTTATTGTTAAGCAGTTGAATACTCAATGAGGAGCATGAGCAAAGTTCCTATGCTCTGCTAATTATGATAGCCTCACACATCTCACAAAGCAAAGGCACATATGGGCAGGAGTCAAAGCCTCATTAAGGGGGTCAGGAATATTAGCTTTTTCCTTTGCTCACAGCTATATTTTCTCTTCCCCCCCACTGACCCAAATAAGATTTGGCAATTGTCTTGTTGTGATGCAGCTTCAGAGTCAAAGTCTTTGCAGTCCCAATCAGCTGCTGTGCCATCATTTTTAAACCATGGGGAGAATCCAATGGTGTGCTTACGCCCCAGCCGATTCTCTTCTGCCCCGCCGATTGCATTGCGCAAGCTACCCCCCTGGGACAACCTGAAACAAGCACAAATGCTTGTTTCTCGAAGGACAACAGTTGGCAGAGCTTGCATACGGCTTCCAGAAACAAGCAGAAGGTTTCAGGGTTTCCACTGGGAAGTGCGAAAACTCCCTTGTGTAAGCAGTGGGTCTCACTTGTGCAATGCAAGGTAGAACCCACTGCTTGTGGAAGGGAATTGGCAGAGCAGAAAAAATTGGCAGGGATGTAAGCACCCCATTGGATTCTGCCCTATGTTTTTTCCCTATGAACAAGTGAGATTTGGCTCTGCAATGAATAAAAAAAGGCCAATTCAGAGTGAGGAAATGTGCTGTGGATATGGCTAACCCTCACACTGAATTAGCCTTGTTTGCCCTCAGTATCACCTTCATGTAGCTATAGCTTATTGGCTGTAGTTTAATTAGTTGTTTGAAGGATTTTTTTAAAAAACAGATTTTTGTAGTTGCATTAGTTCTGTGATGAGTTTCTGTCAAGCATAGAAGTGGTAGTATTTGGGGATCCTTTGGGGCAAAAATGTTTAGGTGTGAAAATTCAGTGCAGCAGTAGTTTCACTCACTCACACACAACCTTTTGCCCACAATATATTTCTCTGAATCAGATGTTAAGGTCTGTCTCAAATAAACTCGGTTTCAGCTAAAAAAACTGACCTCCATTAAAAACCATTCTAATCTGGTCAAGAATGTTCTCTTGGTGCCAAATTATGATGTTGATTCTTACGATGGGGATATTTTCCCACAAGAAAATTGGACTGCATCCACCAACTCCTTGCACACTATGCTTTTTTTTTTACTCCAATGTAGGACACAGGAATCTGTTGTAAAATAGGAAACGGTGGCATAACGCTAGGTTCCAGTTCCTATGAAGTGCAAGCAAAAGGACACCTTGGAATATATGTTTGGAGTGAAACAGTGCAATTATGGCTTGCAAGCGATTCTGTTATGTTGGAAGCTATGGATAAAATTCTAGCCCCATTTGAAGTCTCTGGGAATGTTGTCTTTGAGCATTTTGTCTCTGAATTTTAACCTCAGGTGCTATCAGATTTTGAAAGAAAGGGCTTTCAGTGCAATTAAATATAAGCACAGTCTTTTCTCATAATACAATCATCCTTAGAAGGCCACTTGAAATTATGGCTTTCCTAAATCATTTTTATATTTGTTTCAAAGTATTACATTTGATGCAGCCACACCTTACTGAAAAAACAGTAATTCACTTATGAAACATGTTTTTATTCTGTTTGGTGCGTTTTGCTTCCCTGGCTTGTTGCAACTTGTTCTTTGCCTTTGGAGTCATCCAGCTCATTTGCCCATGCTGCCATTCAGTTGGATTGGGTCTCAGTGGATTTGATTTTGTTTGCAAGCATTCATGGCATCAAGACACGAGATATAGTAGTGCACCATCATCAGTATGATTAAATGGCAGTGTGGGCAATTGAGGCAGAGAAGCATGAGGGCAAAGAAGGTGAAGGAAATAGTGCTAAAGGGAACAGTGTGGAAATAGTGCAAATGTATTCCCAAGAAATTGGAGGTGCATTTTGGCAGTCAAACAACCAACACAACATGAAGGTGAGTAGTTTTGGCTCAGTTCTTCTTGAGACTGCCTCCAGGTGGTGTGGTTCCTTCATGCATGGAGCCCTTCGTGAGAATTGGGCTTGCCTCGCTGGTAGACTCTCAAGGAATGGTTTGTCATGACCTTGTAACGGCTTATGGTGGTGTGGAGACAATCCACAAGATGGGGCTGATTTCCCTTAGACTTCTGGTCCATGTGAACTGCTTCCCACAGGAAGGGAATTTTAGTAGTAAGAAGCAGCTCTTATTGTGAATAATGAAGAAGTCCACAATGGGTTTTGGTCATTTTGATCTTCCTGTGGAGAAGGAATGGCTGCTGAATGGGGACATGTGTGTGGGGGTGTGTGCACTATAAATACAGAAAGATATGTTATGTTATTCCTTCTACCCCTGATTCTGTACAAATGAAAAATTCAAAGTATTTTTTAAAAGAAGTGTTGATGATATCCTTTAACTAAAATATGTTTCTAAGTAACTGTTGATTTTCCTGAGATAAGAATTTGGTGGGTTAAACATTATTCAGAATTGAACAGCTAAGCTTTCTGTGCATATTTACATATTGCTTTTGCAGCAAAATATTTGACTGCAAGCCAAAACCAAGAACTGTGATAAGAAACAAGACTGCAGTTTCTGGCCTCGGTTAACATGGAGATTGCACTGTAAATTTCTATTTGAGTCATTCTTCTCCTTTTTAAATAAACTTGGTCAAATTCATTCTTAACTGATGATGCGTGAACCTCAAATGATTGTGTTAATATGTACTCCAGTGAGCTAATTTCCCATAAACATAACTTAGTGGTAGCTTTCACAACTCTAGTTGATACTAGTGATAGGTAGTATCAACTAGAGTTCTTAATTCTGAGTTGGTGATCCTTTCTGGCATTTGAAAAATACACTAGTCCTGTTCATGTGTTTATCCTGGCCAGTATTACACATAAACAAGTAAAATGGATGGAGCAGCACATGCTGGCCCCATCCCCTGTATCCCTCTATACGCACTCCAGGGTCTGTCCTCTCAGTCTCCGACATTCTGAAAAAGAACTCTATTCAAATTTACTTGAAAGGGACTAGAACTCTTCACATGATTTGAGGATCCTGATAAAGCAGGGTCACATCTCCCTGCTCAGTACAGAGAAGGTGTGGACAGAGTACTCAAGGACATAGGGGTGGGGCCCGCATGTGCTGCTCTGTCCCTTTTGCTTTGTTCAGGAACACCTGAACAAGGCTATTATCCCCTGTGGAAACTGAATCTAATTCATCCAGCTTCACACTATACTACATCCCTCCTCTGGAAAAGCAGGTGGAAAACCTAAAGGGCCTGTTCAGACAACACACTAAACCACAGTTAGGCCGCTAACCCTTTTGCAGCAAATGGTTAGTGAGAATGTTTAAACCATGGTTATGTAGCTACCATGGTTAGGAATGGTTCACACAACACGCTAAGCCAAAATGTTTAACTCAAAATGCTTAACCACTGTGGCTTAGTGTGAACAGGATCATAGTTGTACCCATATGTACCTGCCCGGACCCTAAGATCATCTACAGGGGTCCTTCTCCGTAAGACCCTGCCAAAGGAAGTGAGGCAGGTGGTCACCAGGAGGAGGGCTTTCTCTGCTGTGGCACTCCAGCTGTGGAATGAGCTCCCCAGAGAAGTTTGCCTGGCTTCTACTTTGCACTCCTTTCGTCGCCAGGTGAAGACCTTTTTATTCTCCCAGCATTTTAACAGCTAAATTAACTCAATTTTAACCCTTGCTGTTTTAAATTTGTATTTTAATCTGTATTGATCTCTGCTGCTTGGTTTTATTCTGGTTGTGTTTTTATATTGTATGTTATTTTGTGTTTTTAGATTGTGGTTTGTTTTATATTTCTTAAAATGATTTAATGGTTTTAATTTCTGTGAGCCACCCAGAGAGCTTCGGCTATGGGGCGGTATAAAAATGCAATGCAATAAATAAATAAATAAATAGTGAAGCTTAGGGCAGGGGTGGGCAACATGTGGCCTTCCAAGATGATGGACTGCAACATCTATCATGCTTTCCTATTGGCCATGCTGGCTAGGGCTGATTGGAGTTGGACTTCATTAATATCTGGAAAACCACACATTGCACAT
Organism: Anniella stebbinsi; assembly: GCA_029215795.1. NCBI lineage: Eukaryota > Metazoa > Chordata > Lepidosauria > Squamata > Anniellidae > Anniella > Anniella stebbinsi. The sequence continues at coordinate 83,368,953 of JARDYH010000005.1, read as the reverse complement.
CTCTGGCTTAGGGTATCAACCAACATTCTGGACTTCCTCACACTGGCTGCTTGAGTGAGATTGTTTGGATCTTCAGCAACATTGAAATGCTCCCCTTTCTTCATGCCTTCTTTCCCAACCCCTTTCTATTGGGAAACCCTAGGTATATACCAAGACTGTAAAATTTTCTGAATTCAGTACGGTGCACATTCTCTGTTGTAATAGTGAATTTATGAATGTGAACATAGCCAAAGGAAGTAAGTAATTTCTATTTTCTGTAAGTGCTTAATCACTCTGCCAGTATTTCCTGTAAACAGATTCCACCTTATGTGATAATACTGATATCTTTAACACCCCCCCCCCCCCGCAGTGTAGTGTGTTTAGTGTTGTGGGTTTTCTGGAAAATTTTGAATTGGAAAATGTTCCTATGCAAATTAAGATAATTTTCTGATGTAAACTAACCTATGCAATTTAGGATGATTTGCATAGGGTTATTTCCATCAGATTTTTTTTTATTTGCATTGGAAAATTTTCTCAAACTCTAGGGAGTGATTAAATTTAGCATAGTTTTTTTTACTTGTATTTAGTCAACAAAGCTAAAAAAAAAAGTACTTCATATTAATTCTTTGTCCCAATACATCACAAGTATTTGACCTAAACTATTTGAGGGAAACAACTGAAGTACACAATGAGATTTAAATGTTACTTTATGTAGACATTTTATTGGAATACCTGCAAACATTTAAAGATAATAGCATGTACTTCCCTTCCATTATTCAAATTTAAGTGGTGGGGGAACTAAGGTATTGAAAACTGTTGTCACACTAATAAGTTGTATCAACCCCAAACATTGTTGCATGATATCCTGACAACCATTCATCTATTTCAATAGAGTTCAACTCCCTTCCACTGAAGTTGTTGTGGCATTTTCAATTTTACTACCTATTAGTTCCGTTTCACACTGAGACATATATGTATTTCAGTGACATATATATTCTCTCACATCCTTGCTAGGGATAATCACCTGCAAAAACATTAATTACCACTTTGAAGCTGCCAAGTTTGCCTAATATCATATTTGCAGTTGCCATCCATTCATTGTTGCAAATGAACATGTGAAATGACTTTTTTTCCTGTGAAAAAATAAAGAACTGCCCCAAATCACTAAGTATTTTGGCTTCTTCTTCCCAATTTATATACCTTATTCAGCAGAGAATTTTCATGGACTGTAGAAGAGATACAATTTTACTGGTGTGATTTCTGTTAACTAAAAACATGGTGGTGGGTTAATGTACAGAATTGCTCATATGCACAGATCACTTTACCTGAAAAGAAAAAAAAAAGGATAGCACAAATGAACCACAGGTACAGAAAGCTGAAACAAAAGTACACTGAGCATCCCCAGTGGTCTTTACAAAGTCCAGAAATCCAAACTGAAAGAATTGTAGACAACTAGCCCATTGACTTTGGTTGCAGAACATCACCAGGTAATTCAGAACACCCCAAATCTGGTGTGATATTTGGAGGGAGGGAATTTCAGGCACATCTCTATATACGACATTCTGTGCATTAGTCTTGAGGATAATCTGGTTGATATCCAAGTAATCAGCTACAAACTACTGACTCTAGGGTGATCCTCTCTTCGAAGGGCTATTTTGTCCAACTCAGGTTGAAAGATAATCATGAGAACTGCTGCCCATCACCTGCTAGCACCTGGATAGCAAACTGAACAGGCAGGTACCCAAGTCACCTGGTCAACAGTCTTCCACACTATGATTAAATGTAATTTATTTCTATTTAAATTATTTCTAAATTTGCACCTGCATATGAGATATGCAGTGTTTATGCAAACTGCTGCCTATTTCCCCCCTCCATTTTGGTGATGCAGATTGGTCCATGTTGGAACCCTCAAAGTGGGTTTCTAGTGGTTATTTATACATTTAAAATACATTGCTCATCTGTGGACATCAAAGAATAGGTCTTGTATCTACAATGGCAGAAATCTGTTCAGCTATATGCTGATGTGATCTGTGTGTTTAGAAACGGTTGCAGATAAATCCGCTACTCATTTCTTTCATTTGAGAAGCCCATTGCAACATCAAGATTGGGTAATCACAGAAGGGCTCTAAAATGGACATTTCTGTTTTTCATCTATATTATCCATCACCCTAATTTACTGTTGGGTTTATTTGTCGTTGTAGTTTTGTGGTAGTGGAAGCCGTAGCCTTGCTAGCATGCCATTTGAAGTGGAAGGGACAACTCCAGCAGTCCTTCCTTGCCGCCTTTTGCTAATGAACTCCTCTGGGTTTCCAGCATACAAGCCTCATTTATTCATAAATGTAAACAGGAATTCATTTTCATGTGCTATGGATTGTGAGCCAGAGAATTATTCCCACCCACCTACCCCCGTTCAGAGTATTGCAACAAACTGAAACAAAGTAAGAGGGGTTTGTTGCGGATGTTGCTAATCGTTCAGAAATGTGTTTAGCAACCTCTGGCAATCAGTGGGGGATATCTGAAATAAAGCAGGTAGGTAGCTGAGGAGAACACAAGCAGCTGTGTGCAATAAGATGGACTCAGTAGCTTGAAATGCTATCACTGACTCCATCAAAGACACAAGCTTGTCAGTTGGGAAATGACAAAGCAGGGGTAATAGGAAGACGTGGCTGTGTATGTGTGAGTGATAGTCCAAAGAAACAAACCTCTGGCCTTGGAACCTTTTCCCATAATTCCCAACTCTTCCATTTTGGAGTTTTCTCTGGTGCCATGCCAATATCCCAGGCATGCGTTACTGTTGAATCATGCCTTCAGTAGTGTGTGTGTATCTGTCTTGTGTTGTGCTTTCCTATGTCTTGATGAGTTATCCGGTTCTGTCTTGCAGCCCTCAGAATCCAAGTCCAACGTCACCCCTTTCACCGTCCTGGCCTATGTTCTCTGCACCATCCAGCCCTATGCCCACCTCCTCTACGTCCAGCGACTCATCCCCCATCAGGTCTGTTGCAGGTTTGAGGGTTTTGTTTTGCTTGGTTTTAGTTGCACTGCTGCTCTCATATTTTACGTTTACATGCTTCTTTTTCCCTGCCTTGCTCACAGTTCCTCATGATGGCTTGGCTTGTTTTAGTTCCTGGACTGCGCAATCCCTCAGTTGCCATCCGACACCAGGAGAGGAAACATTTGAATGTTCTGTGGCTCCCAAGGGAGCAAGAGCTTGTGTTACCTAAGCCCTGTCTGCCTTAACTTTCTAGTCATCCCAGCTGCAGTACCACACCTTTTTAGAGAATTCCCTTCAACTGGGGTTGACTTTATCCAAATTGCTGGACCTGTGTGAGACTTGCTAAAATTCACCTCTGCAACAGATAAGCTTTCATGTAGGAAGTACATGAAATTATGAAGAGTTGCTTCATATCCAAGTATGAAGAGTTGCTGATAAAGTTCATTCAAAAAGATTTTTAAGCCTGACAGTGGACTGCAGTCCAGCTCTCCTTTTTTATGCTGAATCGTGCCAGTGAAAATAGCTATATAGGCTTTTTGGACAATAGTCATACCTCTTGTGATATTTATGGTCTAAGAAATTACATCTAATATGGGTAATTATAAACTGATCAAACATTACACATTAAATGTAACAATAGATGTCTTAAAATAGAATAAGCTGCAAAAGGCCAATGGTATTTATTCTTTTTTGTTTTCAAATGCTTGTCCACACTGCAACCTACCACAGTACACGTTCCCACTGTATTTGTTCACAGATCTTGGACCATTATTTTTATGTGGGACAATATCCCCTCCTCATTGATCAGATAAACTTACATTTCAATAGCAGTTGGCTAGTCATGCCAAAAACATTATTCCCTAACTTTCTCATGGCATTCCATTGGCTGCCTTGTTTACAATCCATCAAAGTATTGTTCAGGTGTGCAAAATACATGGAAAAGCATTCTTGTCACCCACCCCATTAAAAAGAAACCATCAAATCCAATTGTGCAAGACAATGGGCCTGTTCACATGTCAAGACAGCCCAGCATGGCTTAATTTACCTTCAGGGGCTGTTGCACTATGCCCAGATCCCACAGGTGCTATTTTTGCAGATCATGTCATGCGAACCCAGGCAGTAGTAGTAGTATGGTTAGACAACCCTCAAATAATCCTAAAACAAGCCATGGGTTATTTGATAGTTGTCTAGCCCTCAAACAATCCCTGCCGCCTAGGTTCATACAATACAACAAGCCACAACAAGCTGGGTGCCCGGCACAACATGACAGCCCCCATCCCATGGGTAAATTAAGCCATGCTGGGCTCTCACGTTGTGCAAACCAGATCAATATGGGACATAGGGCAATCTAAGCGGAAAAATTGATTTCTTTGGACCCTTATCGTTTTTGAACAAAGATCAATTAGAGAAAAGCAGTAAGAGGAAATGCAAGACCATCCATAAATGCTCTTCTCTACTTGAAATTTCTTCTTGTTTTTTTCAAATCAATGCAACTTGTTCGGTACAAACATGAGGTCGGGTCAGTGGTGTAGTGGTAAATTTTGATGTACAGCGTGACAGCCCTCCATAGCTGCATGCCCAAGAAGACTCAAAAAATGTTGGCACCTGTGTTGATCCGTTATATCCCAAACAGCAGCAGTACATAGCAAATTGGGATTAGCCGACAGTAGCAGTGCAGTTAGGTAATTTTGAGACTCCGTAATGATCTTACAGCAGGTGGCAAGCCAGCCCTAATGCATTTGGGGGCCGTTCTGCTCATCCTGCTGTGTGAGGCCTCGGGCTTCTGCACCAAAGTCCTGTCCTGACAGCACTATTGGCTGACATTCATGGGATAGTGAACTGGCAGAGGTCATATAGTGGTTAATACGTTGGGCTTTTGCTGGAGAGCTGAGATTCCACAAATTTGACAGGATGACCTTGAACCAGTCAGTCTCTGAGCCAAGCCTACCTAACGAGGGCATATGCCAGCCCAGCCCTGTCCTCCAACCCTCCAAGCTTATGATACTGGCAAATACAACTCTGGCAGATGATGCCATTATTCTTGCTGTGAAATAAATTAAATGTGCTATATTAATCATTCTTTAGGCTAGCTTCCACTTAAGGAGTTGTTGAGCCCATAGCAGGAGTGCATCTTGTTAGATTTTAAGAGCGAAACATTGGGTTTGTTTGCATATTATGTTGAATATGTATTTCATTATATAGCATTCTTGCCATGTATATTGGCCAGACAGAGTGATCAGCTTTTAATTGCAAATGCAACCTTTCAAAGAAGTGTTTCTATTTAAATGGCAAGTGTGAAGTAGGGATTTCATCAAAGAAAAGGAAAGAAGTATCCAGCCTCTGTTTGGTTATTTCCTCATTCTGCAACTTTCTCTATGCTAATCTGTCACAGACAATAGTAAAACCCCCAGATCTCAGGATCATGTCATTCATTTGCCAGAGCAAGGAGAGTCCATCACTTATACTAGAGCTCTGGCAGATGTCACCATTGCTGTTGCTCCGGAAAAAGTCCCGGAGTTGTGCTTCCCTGCATTTTCTCTCCCCAAGACACCATTGCCTCAGAGCATGTGCAGAATGCTTTTCACTGCTCAGTAACTACAGTCAATCCTTCCATGCCATCTTGGGATGTGGCACTGGTCATAGAAAATGAATCGCTATATGTAAACAACAAAAGGGCAAAATCCATCCTGATTTCAGAAAACAATATGATGAACATGTGTTCCTTCAGATGGGTGTTAAGCAATGATGTGAATGTGAGTTAAGTTCTTCTGGAATGACTCTGAACAGGAGTTCCCTACAGTCTTCTCATTTTCTTTCTTTCTTCCTTCCTTCCTTCCTTTAACAGAGCTGGGTAGCTGACTTATTAATTCACAAACAGTGCACAGAAAGGACACATGCATTCTGCCAGCGATCAGTTTAATTCAAAATGCAAAATGCTCACAAATTCCCAGTCTCAGATTCCCACTTAAGATGGCTGTTATGTTTGGGTTTTGGTGCAGGACTACTTCTAGTGTCACATAATCAGAACTATATCATTCTGAGGTAGTGGCAGTGGGCGGGGTGGAGTGGAGTGGAGTGGGGGAAATCTCTCACTCTTCTGTAAACTGTACAAGGTCACATGAGCAAAACTCGACTGAGTGCTTTCCTGGCCCCATGCCATGCTCAGAGGCAAAAATTAAAAAAAGACTGATCAGAAAGATCCAGGGCTCATTTATGTCCTTCGTCATCCAGGCTGGGCAGTGAAGGGCACTGCAGCACCATGCACTGAGATACAGCAAAGGAAAGAAAATTGGGAGTCCAAACATGGGCCACGCGGTGGGGGTTCTTCTGCAAAGCTGCTGTTTTACTCATCTCAGCTAGCAGAGCATGCCCTGTATTTGCTGTGTTTTCCTCTGCCTGGGTTCCTTCCCCAAACATTCCCATATGCTAAATACTTGCAGGATTTCCTAAGTAGCAGGGGCTCAGACACTTTCTTCTTTGTGTGTCAAACACTGTTCCTTCTCACTGCCTCTTCATCTCAGTGATGTACTGTTGACATTGTGAACAGACCCCCTAAACTGGTTCACTTTCAAGGTTCTGTGTGACTTTAGGGATTTTGTCTTTCTTTTGCAAACCTAAACAGACCACATATTGGTATCACAGAAGACATAAGCCACAAGGGGTGGGAGGGTGACTTAGTTAAAGTTCAGAATTCCGAATGTGAGTTGGGGCAGGATGTCAAGGGTATTTTTTGTGGGGAGAGAACTCACTCAGAACTGTATACAACATTCCTGTGAATGAATTTCACATGCGGATTGGAATTGAAATGTTTTCAGTTGTAGTGTTTCTGCATTTACCTATTACTTCCAACTATCTGATGCAAAATATTATTGTGGATTATTACATACCTAATAATCTGATGCAAAATATTATTGTGGATTATTACATACCTAATAATCTGATGCAAAATATTATTGTGGATTATTACATACCTAATAATCTGGTCTCCAGGTTTAAATCCTAGACTGAATTTTATGAAGAAGAGCTGGAAAAGGTGCAGAAAAGCGTAACTCAGATGATCAAGGGACTGGAGCATCTCCCCTATGAGAGAAGGTTACAACAGCTGGGATTGTTGAGCTTGGAAAAAAGGAGGCTGGGGGGAGACATGATAGAAGTGTACAAAATTATGCATGGTGTGGAGAATGTGGATAGGGAGACATTTTTCTCCCTCTCTCATAATATTAGAACCCAGGGTGATCCCATGAAGCTGATTGGTGAGAGATTCAGGACAGATAAAAGGAAGTACATCTTCATACAGCACATAGTTCGTGGGCTGTCCCACACTAGAGGCATACAAGAGGCAGCTGGACAACCATCTGTCAGGCATGCTTTAAGGTGGATTCCTGCACTGAGCAGGGGGTTGGACTCAGTGGCCTTATAAGCCCCTTCCAACTCTACTATCCTATGATTCTATGATTCTAAGTACTTCACACAGCACATAGTTAAACTATGGAATTCACTATCACAAGATGTGGTGATTGGTGATGGTCATCAATTTAGATGGCTTTAAAAGGGGGTTGGATAAATTCCTGGAGGAGAAGTCTATCAATGTCTACTAGTGGCTATACATTGCCTCCTATATCAGAGACAATATGCCTGTGTACACCAGTTGCTGGGGGACATGGGTGGGAGGGTGCTGTTGCACTCATGTCCTGCTTGTGGTTCCTTGTTGACAGCTGGTTGGCTACTGTGTGAACAGAGTGCTGGACTAGATGGACCCTTGCTCTGATCCAGCAGGGCTCTTCTTATGTTCTTATGTTATTGTTTGGCAAGTTTAGATTACATTTGATATTTTGTGGGAAGAGCAAGAGAATATTTTCTTCTTCTGCCAAAGCTTTAAATAGGAAGTGGGGGGAGGCGGAGGAGGGAAGACCTGTGATTGACACAGCACTTTACAGTAAAATATCTGCTGTTAAAAAATAGGGGTGCTTCCCCCTCACAGCTCTGAAATGTAGCCCAGATTTTGAGGCTCTGAGGCTGCAATCCTATACCCACTTTCCTAGGAGTAAGCCCCATGGAATTCAGTGGGACATATTTTGAGTATGCATGCATAGATAGGATTGCACTACGAAATACTTGTTTCTGGTCCTGACTCAATGCATTAGTCTCCTGCCATTCCTTCAATTTTAATTTCCAGGCTCTGTAAAGATGCAGGCTCAGTATGCTCTTGCTGCAATTTCCCGATTCCTCCCATTCATTCACTTTTTAAAAAAAAATCTTTGCAGGCAGGCTATGTACATGAGTGTTTCTTTTTAGTCATACCAGGTTCTTTACCATCCTTGATATCCCTTGTATAGGAATCCATATAAAGAAAAAAGATCACCTGGACATCAGTATAATTAATTCCAGTAAAGATTAGGCTTGTTCCTTAGTTTCACCCCAAGTCCAAACAATCCACATCTAAGGACAAACAAGACATGATCGTGCCTCCAATGTAGGATTTTCTTCCAATGCAAACCACAGCTTTAAAGAAGTGATTTTCATCAGGTCCCCAGCAGGGGAGTAAAGGGTTAAATCCCCACTCCCTGCCTGCTGTAGTCACAATAATTATCACCTGTTCTTCTACCACCACAGAGGCCATATTTGCATTTTAAAAAGTGCACTTTGAATGCAGAGACACATCTAAGAGTTGCTGCATGATAGGGAAAGGAAGATGCTGTTTGTGCAAAGAATCCTCCCCCCCCCCCCATAAATGTTTTCCTTTTATTTAATCATGCAATCTTATTGGTTTTCCTTTCAGTGGAAGCACTTGATAGATTAGCTGGAGGTTCTGGTTAGCTGAAATTAACAGGCAGGCATTATTTGGTGCTTTAACTTACATTTCTTGCAGACCTCCTGATCTGGATAGGGGTGAGTCTGGTTTAGCATTTTCTGATATGAGTTACATTGCTGTCTAGGTGATCTGTTTTTCTCTTTATGTTTTCTTGGCAGGGGATTTTCAAAGACTGTGAAGGAGCTGAAATTTAAACACTATCCACTAACAAAAAAGAAAAGAAAAGAAAGGGCTGTGTTAATGGGCACATGTGCATGGGCTACTTACAAGAAGAATGGATAGATAGATAGATAGATAGATAGATAGATAGATAGATAGGCTAACCATATGAAAAGGAGGACAGGGCTCATGTATCTAACAGTTGAATAGAAAAGGGAACTTCTGCAGTTAAAGCTGCAGGAGTGCTACCTAGCATGACCAGATACAAAAGAGGGCAGGGCTCCTGTACCTTTAACTGTTGTGATGAAGAGGGAATTTCACCAGGTGTTGCATGCATAGAAATGACATCTGCTGAAATTCCCTTTTCTATGCAACTGTTAAAAATACAAGAGCCTTGTCCTCCTTTCCATATGGTCACCTGATCGAGCGATAGATAGATAGATAGATGGATAGATAGATGGATAGATAGTTGGATAGATAGTTGGATAGATGGATAGATAGATGGATAGATAGATGGATAGATAGATGGATAGATAGATGGATAGATAGATGGATAGATAGATGGATAGATAGATGGATAGATAGATGGATAGATAGATAGATAGATAGATAGATAGATAGATAGTTGGATAGATAGTTGGATAGATAGTTGGATAGATAGATAGATCTAACAGACAAATGGAAGGAGCCCAAATTCCAAATCCAGTTAATGGAAAAATGGGTGGAAGAGAGCTTGGAACATCACCAATCCATGGAAAACAGGCAATCAGTCCACCTCTCTGTGCACTCTGGTAGATTAGATTATTTGTAGCTGAACTGCCATGTCATTATCCTTCTTTAAATTACAGATTACAGTTATCCTTTTTTTAATGATCCTGATGATGAGAAAACTATTTATCTCTCCCCCTACACACATGCACACACATACACACCCTTGTAAACAAAAGAACGTTCAGCTTGGGGTTGAAGACCGTCTCCCGGGACCAGAAAGACAAGACTCATTCAAGCCTCTTTTTGAAAGATATTGCCTTCTTCCAATCTCCAATTGATCTTGCTGCCTGGGTCAGGGAGGCAGGGTTTTCCAGGAGCCTTTCAAGTGCTTCGAGAGAGAAAAAATGAAATAAAAGCAGAGGCCGAAGACATAAGGGGCCAAGGCAGCAGGAGCTGGCATTGAGCTCTTTCAGCTCTCCTTGAGCATGACTTTCTCCATGCCACACTGGCCAGGAACGACCAGGGAGTCTGTGCGCTAGGCAATCACCTCTCGTGCGATTGTCTCTCATGGTAGAGGACTGCTGGAATTTTTGCCCATCTTAAGGAAGGCCAAGAGTCAGTGTGTTTTCCCAGTTCAGCCAGAAAGATGGAGAGGGGGTTACAGCTGAGTAGGCATAACGTACCGCCTCTGCCTTGCCAGCTTCTCAGGGTACCAAGTGCCTCTGAAGGCCTGCCCAATGCCCTTCAATGCTCCAGCCATCATGGGATCCCGAGGGCGACAGGAGCGTCCCAACCCCTTCATCCCGTTCTCCCCTTGTGGAATGAAACATCCACTCCATTTTGTTTGCTGGCTAAAACCACTTGCCCACCGCCTTTCCAAAGTCTGTGCCAAGGCCAAGCACTGATTGCACCCATGCAGCTGTTGTGGCTGTCCAAGTGACTGCAGCTCCATCAGTCACTGCTCCTCCAGGCAGCATTTCTCTCACACATGAAAGAAAGCTGAAAGTGGCCACAACAGGGCCAGTCAGCAGCCACAGGACCTGGAGCATGGATGGGGAAGCCAGGTCTTGTTCTTCTACCATCACTCCCCTGCTTTAGACCTAAGCGCGTGCCCAAGACTCAGGCTAGCCACAACCACTCCACATCAGTGAAGCTTATTTTGCAGGCCATTTCTTCCTTACTAAGGAGGATTCGTTGGGTCTAGTACTTAAGAAAAGAAAGGCTCAGGTAGCTTCCTGGGCTTCATACAAGAATTCATCAGTTATCTGCCAGATTCCCGTCTATCTTCCCTACAGATTTCCTGGCTTCAAGAACGGAACAGCTGAAGGAGGGTGATTATCCTCCAAGCAGCTCCCAGACAGGGCCCTCCTTGCTGGACCTTAAGAATAAATAAATTGCTGGCGTAACCCATTCATACTCTTCAGCTGGGAGTTTCCCTAGCTTTGTCCACATACTAAACCTCCAAACTATCAAAAGTCCTGCCACCTCCTCTTCCTCTTTTGCTCTAGCTCCAGGACTGAGTGCTGCGTAGCTTGCTGCTCACCTGTTCCTTTGGAGAGGGTGGCCACCTGTTAAGGATAAACCAAATATCTAACTTAGATCAGCTCCAACAACATCAGCCAACAGGGCCTCTGCCTTCTCTGAATTAACTTTCAGTTTGTTAGCCCACATTCAGAATAGAGGTGACAACCAGTGGCGGAGGCCATTGCAAGACAGTATTTGCCCCAGAGACATGGACCTCTATTCATACTTTTGTGAGATGTTATGACGGAAGTCTTTGCTGAGGCAACCGCCCTGTGTAGGGGCGGGACCACTTCCTCCCATACTAGCATGCCCACTCCATCAGATCTACTGAGAAAGCTGTCTCATCTATGATTGTTGAGGTCATAAGAAAGGATTTATGGCTGCATCCAGATTATAGAGTATTTCACTTTGTATGATCTATTTATTATCTGCGGCCAATGGAGTTCCCTCCCTTTCTCTAACCTCTATTTGGCAGGGGGGCAAACTTAGAGGTTAAAGTGACTGGTGGGAAGGTATATCCCCTCTTCTCGTACTCAGAGGTCCCAGCTTGGATCAGGGTCCTGCACACTTACACTGCAGTAAAAATTTTTTTTAAAAAAAACGTTACCATCACCTAGACACTACGAATTTAACTAAACATTGAGTTTAGCCCTCACTGTTTGTTTGTTTTCCCCCATCTGGTCAAAATGATTTTTTCCACCATGAATCTGACCTCTTAGGCTGATTATTTCCTATGTGGCAAGCCCTCATTTTTTATTATTTTTGTCTGCTTCACATGTTTTATTGACTTGTTGATTTTATTCTTTTTATCTGTTGTAAGCAGTTGTGAGTGATGCAAATGCATTGGAAGAGTGGGATATAAGTCCTCCAACTAGCTAGATTCTTGTCAGGAGAGAAATGTTAAACGTTGAGACTGGAAACACCAGGTTTCTATTCATTCTGCTGTCTTGCAAAAATTTGTGGCAAATTATTTTTGGTGCGGCTCTTTCAGCTGCCTTATGCCAGGTTAGGCTACTTGTCCATCCAGCTCAGTCTTGCTAGGTTGGCAGCGGCTCTCCAGAGTCTCAAGGCATGTTACAGAGTCTTTCTCATCACCTGTTAACAGATTTCTTAGAGAGTTGCTCTTTGGTTTATTTCCTATCTATTATCTATTTATCTATTTATTTTATTTCATTTTAAAACATTTTTATAGCGCCACCTCACCATTTCTGGCATCATGGCGCTTTACAATAATACATAAAACAATTTTGACTAAAAACCCTCAACCCACATTAAAATTTAAACCACCCCTCCCCCAAACTCTTGTGAAAATAAGAACCTCATACAGAGGCACTTAAAAACAATTGACGGTGGGAGCCTGTCTAATCTCCAGTGGCAAATTGTTCCATAACCAGGAGCCAACCACTGAAAAAACCCATTCCACCCATTCCAAATTGTAGTGGGGGACGATCAGGTCATCCTGCCCCTGAGAGCGGGTCTGCCAATGGTGGGACAAGGGAGCAAGGCGAGCACTCAAGTAACCAGGGCCCAAGCAGTGCAGGGCTTTATACATAGTTAATAAAACCTTGTAGCACACCCTAGCAGCCACTGGCAGCCAGTGGAGCTCTTGAAGCATCGAAGTGATAGAAGTCCACTTTAGAAGGCCCTTGACCAACCTGGCTGCCGCATTTTGTACAGCCTGCTTCAAGGGAAGACCTGTATTCAGCAAGTTGCAATAGTCAAGCCTGGAGGTGACCAGGGCATGAACTGTGATGGTAAGATCGGCCTCTGACAAAAAGGGGTGAACTTGGCAGAGCATATGTAATTGGTAAAAACAGCTCCAGAGAACAGCCCCCAGTTAGAGAATGGTCAAGAATTACACCCAGGTCTTGCACCTCAGTCACAATCCTCAGTCAGATTCCTGAAAATGAAACATCTGCAAGCTCTTGCATTGAGCCTGCCAGCTGCTGATCTCAACCAACCACCATAAACTCAGTCTTCTCCGGATTAAACTTCAACTTGCTTCTGGACATCCAATTACAGATCTCAGCCAGGCACTGAGACAGGACAGCAACTGCCCCACAGAGGTCTGAGCCCACTGAGATGTAAAGCTGGATATCATTGGCATACATATGGTACCTCAGCCCATGGGCTTTAATTAACACGGCCAGCGGCCTCACATACACATTGAACATGAAAGATGAGAAGATGGAACCCTGTGGAACTCCACAGGGGAAGGCTGTGGAGGCAGATGAACAAGTGCCCATGGTAACCAACTGAGCCCTTCCAAGTAGGACTGGAACCAGGCAAGAGCCAGTCCCTCCAGTCCCACCTGGGTCCTCAACCGTCTAATCAACAATTCATGGTCCACTATGTCGAAGGCCGCTGAGATATCCAATAACAGTAAAAGGACAGGTGGCCTTTGTCCATCGCTAAAAGAAGATCATCACAGACTGAGTCAAGGGCAGTCTCTGTGCTGTGACCTGGCCTGAAGCCAGATTGACAAAGATCTAGAAAATCTGAGTCATGGAGGAACCGTTGGACCCACTCCAGTACCACTTTCTCCACCACCTTTCCAAGAAAAGGAAGATTGGAGACTGGTCGGTAGTTTTCTGGCAGTGATGTATCAAGAACTGGTTTTTAAAGGAGTGGCCACACACTAGCTAATTTTAGGCAGGTGGGCACCCTAGCCTCCATCAGGGATTCATTCACCACTGCCATTAGAAGTGAACCTACCACTGACCAAGAAGGGTGGATCAACCAAGTTGGACATGGGTCCAATCCACAGGTGGTAAACCGGAGCTGACCAAAAATCTTCTTCAGCTCAGTCAAAGATACTAGGCCAAAGCAATCAAGTATAGGTTGTGTCCTGGGAGCTTCCAGTGGCAACTCTGCAGGTAGATTTGGAGGAAAACCAGCCCTAATTCTGCTAATCTTTCCAATAAAAAATTGGACAAACTTATCACAGCCATCAACTGTAGGTTTTGTTATCGTTGCTGCACAGTCGGGTTTTATCGGGCTGCGCAGCACTGAAAAGAGGCCGGCTGGCCAGTTCTTCATTGCATCTAAGCGAGAGGAGAAGAAAGATTTCTTTGTCTTCATCACAGCCCTATGATATTGTTGGCGATATCGCACAATGGATTCACGATCAACAAGAGAGCGGCTCTGCCTCCAGTGCCGCTCTAATCTACGCAGCCTCTGTTTCATCCCATGCAACTCATTTGAAAACCAAGGTGAGTTGCGTGGGCGACCCTGAGCCAGCCATCATCTTGGGTCTAAATAATCAATGGTGGTGATCAGCCATATATTATAGCAGTCCACCAGCTCATCCACTGAGTAATCAGCGCCCCACTGAGGTTTACAAGCCCTCAAAGCATGCTGGAAACTTCTGGATCCAGCTTACTTCTCGGACGGACTCAAACTTGTGGACCATCACCTTTTTGGTGGGGGGAGAGGTGTTTTAAACTCACACTGAAGGAGGTAATGATCTGTCCATGACAAAGGGGTTAGATGACAATCCCCAATGGCCAACCCTAGGCCAAAGATGAGATTGAGCATATGACCTCCAGTGTGAGTGCTTCCAACAACATTCTGTGAGAACCCCAATGAGGTCATGGTCTCAAGGAAGACCCTGGCTAACACATCACAGGCATCATCCACATGTCTATCTATCATCTATCATCTATCTTGTATACTGGTTGTTATAACAAAATATCTAAGACAGCAGTCCTGCAGTCCTGTGTCCACTTCCCTGGGTGTAAGACCCATTGAACACAATGGAACATGTCTGAGTAGGCATGCATAGGATTTCAGTAGATCTCATATTGGTTACTCAGTGTTGCTTAGCTATTGAGCAATGATGCTACTGCACCCATGTTCTGCTTGAGAGCTTCCCATAAGCATCTGGTTGGCCACTGTGAGAACAGAGTGCTCTTAAGATCTTAGTTTGGGACAGTGATTGCTTTCTGCTTTCAGGGAACCTTTTCTACATTGTAGTAGATTCTGGGCAATGTTCTGCAGTACCTATTCTATGCATGTAGAGTATCATTCTCAGATTTGGTGCCCTCAGATCTGCTGAACTACAAATTTCATCATCCATAGCCAGCAATGCCAATGGGATGATGGATGTTGTAGTCCAACACATCTGGAGGGCACTAGATTGGAGGAGGCTGATGTAAGGCCTTGTCCTACTTAACCTTATGGTTGTCTTGCATGAACTCAGAACATGGCCTAGAACACACCCATTGCTCCCCTGCAGTGTACTTTCAGGGGAAGATCAGAAGTGGTGGGCAAGCTGTCTTCAGGGAAACATTTCTGTCATTGCTAATCTTTTCCTTTGATTAACTCTTGATAAGCTTCCAAGGAATCCCGGCATTCACTAGAACATGGTTCAAAGATGCTAGCTCTGCCTGAGGGTCAAACTATACATGATATGGGAAATCCACTTTCAGCTCTCTCAGTAGTTTTTACTTGCCATGAAAGAGGCTGAGAGGGATTGGGTCAAGGCCACATTGCTGGGGGAGGGATTTTGTTTTATAATTTTCTCCCCTGCACCATTTTTCTGTCTTAACTTGCTTTATACACACACCCCAAATAATTAGGGAGAGAGTAGCTCAGTGGCAGGGAGCAAGCTTTACATGCAGAAGGTCCTAGGTTCAGTCCATGGCATCTCCAGTTTGGGGTGGGTGGGAAATCCATTAACAGGTGATGGGAAAGACTTAGTAACATGCCTTGAGATGGCCTATTTAGAGCCGCTGCCAAGCTAGCAAGACTGGGCTAGATGGACAAGAAGCTCAACCTGGTATGAGGCAGCTTCCTGTGTTGCATCCTGGACATGGGTGAGAGAGCCTGTCTTCCCGGAAGAGGTTTGTAGTCCTGTCTTCCCTGTTGCTTTCCATTCACTTAATCCAAAGTGAATGGCAACCTGCCCATGGGAAGAACAGAAATTCAGCAGGTAAGAATGTCCTTTCCCCCATGGTTTTACGATGGCTCTGCTTTAGTAATCTTCACTTTGGTTTAATTTATTTGACTTTATTATGGTTGGCCTGCAGGACAATTTGTGGTCCATTACCAGTCTTCCTTTGCAACGCTCAGCCATAGCAGAGAGTGGGGGACCTCCTAAAGGGTGCGCTGTTAGGTCGCAAAGAGCAGCTAAGCTTTGTTCCCTAAAACACACCCAGAGGCCTCTGCAACACTAGGAGTTGGGGGCAGGGCAGCAGTTGAACCTCGGAGATTCTGTAGCAGGTAAATTAGTATGGAAAGGACTCCATCAGGCTTGAAAGTTTGCACTGCACTGTTCAAACAGATGCAGTTCAGGAAATTGAGCTAGAAAATTCATGCCAAAAAAATGCTGGATTCACATGATGTGCCGTGCTTAGGGCCGTGCAGAGCTGGTGATATGCCCAGGCCAGATGGGAAGTGTGTGCCCTCCCCATTTCCAAAAGGGAGGACAACATGGCCGCCCCAAGGGGGCGTACCCACCAACGTAACACTTTCATATTAGACCTGTTCTACAATACCTCAAGGCACATATATCCCCACCCCGCATGCAGCATGGCCCTCTGAAGCTTGTAGTCTGACCGTGGTATTCACGACGGATAGCTTCTGCGCTGTTTCCGCAAGGTGGGCTCCTCACTTCTCGATGGGCTGCTTACACTATGGAAGCAGTAGCATAAGCTAAGGGGAACCTCCTCGTTGGAGTGCCCCCTGAAAATCGTGGGCCCCGGGCCAACTGGCCCCACTGCCCCACCCTCTGCACGGCCCTGACTGTGCTGAGGAGAGATTGCTAGCAGACTTTGACTATGTCAGCCTTAACCAGAAGTTGAGCCTCTGACTAACATTTCTTATCACTAAAAATATTCCATGTTCTCTTTTCTCCCTTTCGGATTCTCTTTTCACATTTGTCCAGCATCCTCTGACATAGTATTACTCAGTCTGTTAGGCAACCAAGTACATGCCTTGCTCCTAATTGTTGCAGTTACATTCTCAACAGAATTTCTGAAATGGCAAAATGTGGTTTGGAGAGGAAGTTATCTCTCTCTCTCTCAATATGTTATCTTGAACATTTTTCATTTTTCTCTCCTCTAACCGGAGTTCCCTCTTTAACCTGACACTATATGCCATCTAGGCAGTTTTGACATGCTTCAAGGATTTTTCAAGGGAAATGTTTTAGAAATACTGCATACACAACACAAACCAACCTGTACAAATTCCGTTTTCATGCTGATTTTTTTTTAAAAAAAATGTTATTTTTTTCCCACAGTTCACCATTCCGTAGAGCCAGAGCATTGTATGCTTGTAAAGCAGAACATGACTCGGAACTCTCCTTCACGGCAGGCACCGTATTTGATAACGGTGAGTATCCAAGTGTTGTCATTTCCAGCATAATACACAAAACATGGATGGTGATTTTGAAGGACAGAAGGCAGATCGACTATGCTGAAATCTGGTGTGATCCATTGAGTTCTATTATCGAAGTCTTTATCTTATTAACTAGTGATTTTTTAAAAAGAAAAAAGACTAAGCTTTCTAGGCTTCCAAGAAATAGCACTGCCTTCGACATTCAAATGTGCTGAGTTTTCAGATTGAATCTTTGTTATTATAAACTATATCTCACACAACAAATTTGTGTATCTTTGGGGTTGCAAGGGCACTTGAAATCAGGAAGGCAAGCTGCTAAGGATGGGTTCATTTCGGGTGGGGGAATGGAGAGCAGGGAACATCATGAGGTCTAATTTCTTGCTGTGAAAATTTAGGAACCTCCAACCAAACACATTTTTTTAGCATATTTCAAGTAGTTTCAACTTCACAGCTTTCAGTTCAGTTTATATTGAAACATTTGTATAGAATCATAGGATTTGAAGGATCTTGGAGGCCATCTAGTCCAACCCCTGTCCCTCCCCATGCTTAACCTAAGAACTGCCATGCAGGATGGAACAGCAGCATCTCTGATAGATGGCAGTCCAGCCTCTGTATAAATGCCTCCAGTGAAAGAAAGCTCACCAGCAGACTGTTCCCCTGTCCAGCAACTCTTACCATTAGGACATTTCTCCTGATGTTACCTGAAATCAACTTCCCTGCAATTTCCACTCATTTCAAGATTCATTAGATGGATGATTACAGATCAGAGATACCAGGAGCAGCCAGTTGTTTCTGTGAAATGTCAGTTAAACTCCGTGTCCAATATGAGTAGGTGAGCAGCATCTTTCTGTGGCAGGTATTGGGTGTATTGCATACAGGTAAAAGACTCATTGAAAGGTGTCAAGAGGCAGTGAGTTAAGCTAAGTGTAGCTATGGACTTTAGGAGAGGGAGGCTTTATCAAGTTAAATTTGATGGATGAGGAAGAATATCAGTCCCAGGAGCTTCATAAAGAAATGGCAACAATTCTGCATTTCAGCAAAAAAGGAAATGTAATAAAAAAAGGAAATGATTTAGAAGAGGGCAAGTTTCTGATAGAATGTTTGGGATTCTTTGTTAATTACCAGTCAACTCTCCTCGGTCTCTTAGGCATACAGGAAATCAGAACGACCAGAGAAAGGCTGTTTATAGTGAACAAACAGTGGTTGCTAGATAAAAACCAAAAGCTCCATGCAGGGAGACAACTTGCATAATATTACTTGCATATAGCACGCTCTCCTAAAAAAGACATAATTAAATCCCAAATGTCAATTACTGTAGAAAAGTGCATTTTCTAAAAACTTCTGTATTAATAGATAAATAAATAAATAAACAGTTGTTAGCAAGCATAATATCATGTGAATCGAAGCAGGGATTTTTGATTTAGGTTTTTCATGGTGCTTGCTGTACAGGCTTTTCTACGTTGCACAGTAATCTTTCTTGCCCAAGTGTCCATGAGTGAAACCAGCTACAGAAGTCTGTTTCTCATTAGTCAGACTGAGTGTTGCAAAAGAGGCCAACTACCCTCCTTTTCTGTATACCCTGAACTATGTTATCTTTGACAAGGCACAACGTTATGTTTTTGAGAATCAAGCAGCCTCTTGCTAGAAGGACAGAAGCAAGTTGCTCATCTTTTCCACAATCTCTCACTGATGACAACTGCTCTCTTGCTTGTTTCTTTTGTTATATTTGGGAAAATCATCATAGATGGAAGTAACCTTTTAGGCAACCATTCCCCACAGTGTTGATGTTTTCTGTTGTTGTTTTTTTAAGTGGTAGCTTTGGCAAGTGTGAAGAGTCTAAATGGCATACCTGAAAACAATAATGCCATCTCAGACATGGTCATTTCAGCAGCAAGTATACTACACTCATAGAATCATAGAATAGTAGAGTTGGAAGGGGCCTATAAAGCCATTGAGTCCAACCCCCTGCTCAATGCAGGAGTCCACCTTAAAGCATACCTGACAGATAGCTGTCCAGCTGCCTCTTGAATGCCTCTGGTGTGGGAGAGCCCATGACCTCCCTAGGTAATTGGTTCCATTGTCATACTGCTCTAACAGTCAGGAATTTTATCTTCATGTCCAGCCAGAATCTGGCTTTCTGTAACTTGAGCCCATTATTCCGCATCCTGCATTCTGGAATGATCGAGGAGAGATCCTGGCCCTCCTCTGTGTGACAACCTTTCAAGTATTTGAAAAGTGCAATCATGTCTCCCCCTCAGTCTTCTCTTCTCCAAGCTAAACATGCCCAGTTCTTTCAGTCTCTCCTCATAGGGCTTTGTTTCCAGACCCCTGATCTTCCTCGTTGCCCTCCTCTGAACCCTCTCTAGCTTGTCTGCATCCTTCTTGAAGTGTGGTGCCCAGAACTGCATGCAATAGTCATAGTTCCAAGAGGTCAAGATCCATGAGAGTATAACTAGATTCCAGTTTGGGAAGAAGAAATTTGCTGTGGGCAGAGATTTGAAGAGTATTGTTGCTAATAGTGAAAAGAAAAGTGCCATTGTTCTTGAAAGTGCTACATGCAATGTGGGTTTGAGACTGTGGTCCTAAGATGTATTGGTTGCAATCTTGTGCATAGTTAGGTTGCTTAAACCCCACCTTGAATATCCGTGGTAGAAATGTGGGGTAGAAGTGGTACCAATAAACAAATGCAACTTCTATTTTGGATTCTATTGTTTTTGAAAGTTGCTATTTTATTTGTTTGTTTTTGTGCCATCTCTTCATGCCCAAAGTGGCTCAAATAAATTTAAAGGAAACCCACAGATTTTAAAAGAATCAAATGGCACATACAATTAATTCCTTGGTTGTATTCCCATATTTCCCACAGTATACACTATGGATCTCATCTTTCTAAGTACAATCAGCTTAGTTAGAGCTGACTTATTGCAAGGTTTGGGGGGAACACCCCTTCTACAATATAAGTAGAAGTTTATTGATTATTTTATACCCTGCTTTTGTAAATATAAAATAAACTCATAGCAGATTGATTAAGCACTTTGTGTTAAAAGGGGGAAACCTGGAATAAATTAACCCATACTAAACAATTTTTATGTTGATTTCAGGAAGCAATGCACCCTCTTGGGGCAGGCAATTAACAGCTATATTGTGCTATCTTTTAGTCCATAATCCAGCACACATCTTACCATATGTAATGAATAATATTGAATGTGATTTTTGGTAAGGTCCCAGGAGATAGAAAATAGGTGTTGGTAGGTGTTGGTTCTGCAGCAATCACAATTTATATACATTTTACTCATGCCTAGCTCTGCCATGCAGTGACCTGCTTAAGGCAGCACCAGCAGAGGAGGAATATAGGACCTAGAAAGCTTTGTGTGGTCATCCACACCCTCCAGTACCACGTCTTCTGAGTTGCTACAGTGTCATTTTACACTTGTTTACATTGAAGTGCATTTCTAGTTTTAATTCCCATCTTCCCCCTCCCCCTGCACAGTTTGGAAAGATCTGTTTCTTGTTGACATTCTCAAAGGACTCTAAAAAGTTAGTGAGACAGGTCTTATCTTTGCAGAAGCCATGTTGATTCTTCTTTAGCAAGACTTGTCCTTCTATATACTTCATATTTTTCTTTAATAACACTTTCCACCAATTAAAGCAGAAGAAACACTAAGCTAAGCCCTGAAATTTCTTGGATTCCCCCTCCCCAGAGCCATTTTTAAAATTAGAGGTGCAATCCTGTTCATTTATAGATAGAAAAAAGTCCTACAACTCCCAATATCCTCTAGTCAGCATGACTGGCTGGGGAATGCTGGGAGTTGTAGGACTTTTTTCTGTCTAAACTCACATAGGAGTGTGCTCTAGGTATTCTAGAAGTTTGCAACTTTACTTTGGATTTCTTAATGTTTGGTGTTAATATTAAGTTAGTGATGGTAGAAAACAATTTTTCAGAAACAGTATCTTGCTTTATTTTAAAATGCTTTCTAGTGAACCATTTACATATATATTTATTTAAAGAGATGTCATATGATTTCGTATTATGTGAACATGCACACTCCTTGTTTTGCTATTGTTTTTATGCATGCCCATTTTATATATGCTAACTCGTTCTATTGGGATCTTACAATCACCTTTGGGATTTTTCTGTTGATGTAGAGAACATTGTTTAGAAGGAAACAGTATTAAAATTAAAACTAATGTCTTTCAAAACAGGAGTAAATGTGAGGGGACATCAATTTCACAAAATATTTAGGCATTATCACTGCATGCCCATAGTGCACAATTTTGTTGGAAATTCTGGTTTAACTGCTCCATTATCAAAACGACTTTAAAAAAATAATGAAATAAACAAACTGCAATAATTTGTTCCAAGTCGCAATACAGACAATTTGAATTATTCAACTCAATTTCATACATTAAAGTCAAGGAGACAGAACTTTAACATGCACTAAATAAAATAAAAAGGGGTGAAATAAAAAGTCCTTAGCAGGTCACCTGAAGCTTATAAGGGAGAGAGACTGTAGCCCAGCAATGAGATGTTTGCAAAACTCCTTGTCAGGTTCTTTATAGAATGGTCAGAACAGAATCTCCTTGCATTCTTTCAGTTCAATTGAATTTCAGCCTGACTTACGATCACAGCAAAGCTTGTCTAGTTATTCAAGGAGTTGCTCCCCACGTATAACAACTCTGTTATATGTTGCTTCCCACCTATAACAACTCTGTATGCTTTTAACACTTCATTATATTTCTACCTCATGTAAAACTTGTTCTTTCATCTATATCCCATTCTTTACTTTCGCTATAAGCTCTCAACAATTAAGACTTCTTAAAAATACTTACTCCATCTGTTACTGTTTTGGCTGCTGTCAATATTCATATATATATATATATATATATATCCTTCACTTTTCGCTAAAAAAAAACTTTGAATTAGGCATGGCAAGATCATTTTTGCTAATTTGATCAGTCTAACTTTTTCTGTAGCAAAGTTTGTACTATTTTATTTATTTATGTTCCTTCTGTGGAGAATTCTGAAATGTTGTTGTTGGTGTGGTGACTTGTGATTATCATGGGGCAGACTGAGGCGCCCAATCTGGTGGTGGAGCTGGAGGAGTGGCAAATGGTTCTGCTCCCCCACCCCTGTCAGAAGGGCTCACCAGCCACTCTCCCACTGTTAGGCTGACAAGATAAAATCCAGGTCAGGGCTCATGTAACTTTAACAGTTGTAGAGAGTCATTTGTATGCAGTTAGTTCCTGGTGGAATTCCCTCTTCATCACAACAGTTAAAGGTGCAGGCACTATACTAGCGTGACCATATACAAAAGAAGGCAGGGCCCCTGCAACTTTAACTGTTGTGATGAAGAGGGAATTTCACCAGGAACTAATTGCATACAAATGACACTGGCTGAAATTCCCTTTTCTCTACAACTGTTAAAGTTACATGAGCCCTGACCTGCATTTTATCTGGTCACCCTACCCACTGTAGCATTTGCCCCATCAAGGGAGCAGTTGGCAGGGTTCTCCGGAGTAGCCGCCCACCCTGTTTCCTTCACATCACCCCCCCCCCCCACCCTTTAGCTTTGCTGCTGCAGGGACCATTTTAATACAGCCATGTGTATTGGCCTGTGGGAAGTGTTGAAGTCAGGGAAGAGATGACTGGACCCATTGTTGTGTTGTAATTAAAGCAGAATCAGGTTAAACAAGCTAGAGAGTGTGTGTGTCCCCCTGAGCCCTTACGATAGGGCAGGCTTTAGAATAAAACAAAACAAATACAAGCTAATGCAGGGCAGTTAGGGTATTTAACATGAGCAAACTGGAGAATGCAGAATTAGACCACAAATGTAATATATCCACAAACATTGCGTTGATAAGATGCTCTCAATGGGGTACAGATGAAATGAGAAACTGAACAACAGATGGAAAGTCAAACAGTGCCGCACAGGAAATTGTTTTAAAGCGGGAGTGGGTGAGTGAATCTGCACAGTTTAGTAAGGACTTTAGAGATGTGATATATGGGAGAGAAAGTAGTAACAGTTATGGCAATGTAATAAAAATATAGTTTTTTTCCTTCTTCTGAAGGTAACATTCATCTGCTTCTGTGTAAAGTCTAGGACTTGAATGTTAAAATCTGGGCCTGAAATAAGCCTGATTCAGGCATTCTGTACCTGAATAGGGGCAAACACATGACAAACGGCAGTACACTAGCCCTGCCCCTCTCATTCACCTCATCCATCACCCCCTACTTGTAGAGGGCAACCATCTGAAGATTGAAGCCTCCACATGAGCCAGAATATTGGAAAATCAGGGGAGAAAAGGGATAAAATGGGATACTCCCTGTGTATAATGTCCTGAGCTTCTTGGAGGAAAGACAAGCTATTTTTTTAAAAAGTATAAATAAATCCAATGAAAGGCTTGGTCGCCCTCTCCCCTACTGGTATAAAATCATGGATGAGCCATTCAGGTCATTTTATGTTCATTCAGTAGTTTTAAGCTACACAAACTTCAGGTTTGGGATTTAGATCCAAATAGTTACATGTCTTCCCAAATATATATTTTTTTCACTTGCAGCTCCAAATGTCCTTTAATGTCCCCATCACAGCAACACTAGTTTCTCATCACAAGTCTACTGATAGAGATGGCACTGGGAAGGGGCATTCAGAGAATATGACGTATAAGTAGCATGATAGGTTAAAGATTTGTATGAAGATTTGGCCTTTCATGGGTTTGAAACAGTAATATATGCTTGAAGATTGGGAGGGATGGGGGGTTCTCAAGACACCTTGAGAACCCCCCATCCCGCAATTGTCCTCCTGCCAGGCTTTGTGGGGCAGGAAGAGTCTTGTGCTGCTCTTTGGCTACTAATCCTAGCATTTGTAGCTAGAGGCAGAAAGTGCTGAGGCTGCTTTCCTCCAGTGGCCTTCTCGCTGCTTGTGGTGATCCTGATGTCTTCTGTAGCCAGGGTGCGTGGGGGTGTTATCTCTCCCCCCCCCACTCTGCCCCAATCCCCTTGTTTGGCCTTGCTCCAAGAAATTGAGGATGGCTTGTGGATGAGGTAGACTTAGAAGGGAATTACTGTTGCCAAAGTGATTTCCAGCTTATTTTTTTCACGTTTTTCACGTTTCGAATGGCAATGCTCCGGAGGTCCTCGGAGCCATGGTTTTGACTGGTCACAGTGGATTGGCTCAAGGAGCCAGGGAGAAAGAAGGAGCCTAATTTTGGGTGGGTTGTTTCTGGCACCCAAAGGGGAGAAGGAGGGGGGACCCCAGCTCAATTGTTTTTTTTAAAAAAAGTTTATCTCTAACTGCACAGTGTCGCAGCTATAGGACAGTGCAGAGACGGAGCGCCACCTCCCCACTGTCCCAGTGCGCCCTGCAATCAATGTTGATTTTAGCTGTTACTTTTGTATAGTTATTATTTATTTATGGGAAGCTCCACAAGGTCCGTGGAGGCACAGAGGTAGTCCAGCGGCCATTCAGCTTGCTGGACCACTCCTTCCCTAGCAGATGGCGCCCAATCCAGGGGCACCATTGCCCTGGCCACGCCTCCGCTGTAACACCGCAGCAAGGCAACAGACGGCAAATGCACATCTGCGCCTTCCTCAGAGGAAAAAGTCGGGGTAAGTCCCTGACTTTTTTAAAGCAGAGCTTAGGGGAAATGCTCCTGGATGGCTCCGCAGTGGCGGCTGTGTCATATAAATGACCTGCTGCCACTGTGGATCCACCCCGGGGCAAACCCCTCGTCAAGGTGTACCCCGGGAACGAAGTACTGGAGGAGAGGAGATTTAGTGTCATCAATACATGTAAATTAAGATTTTCTCTCATAGCGTGTGTGAATGCTGGGGACATAAAATAAGAGCTGAAACAATAGAGATAGATCCAGATATCTTCCCATGGAAGGGGGTGGGTGGAAGCTGATTAGAATGTGTGATTGTGCTGTGTTGCTGAGGGGTAAGGGGGAACTTACAGAAAATTGGATGGAGGCAGCTTCTGCTCCACTTCCCCCTCAGCTTCCTGTGCCACAGCCCCCTCCACAAAACAGGCCCCCCCTGAACCACGAGGGAGCATGTTCAGGAGGCTTTGAGGGCTGGCAGGGAGAGTCAGAGTCGGGAAAACCTGCTTGTACAGGTGGATATCTGGATCCAACCCTATTGCATGACCCAAGCATTCACACATACAATGAGGAAAATACATATATACCTCAAACCAGCCCATAGTCTGGTCTTTTAGAGTTCATTTTATTATTGCTTTGATTTCTGATCAGTTCTAAGGTCTCAGAGTTGACAGTGAATTGAACTTACAAAACCCTAGGTAATTCATCACAACTCCAGCTCTGCTGTCACTTTTTTGTTTGCTGCAGAGTATATTGTTTACTTTCTTTTTAGGATCCAAGATTGTCCCAAGAAATAGAGACAACCTAGGCCAAGAAATAAGGTTGCCTCCTCCAAAGCTATCCCAAGGAACAAAGAGATGCCCACACAACGTTAAACATCCTTTTCCCGAGGGTGTACACCTGGGAGCTTGTTTCATGGGGCTCCGCTGTTCTTGTGCTTAATACCTTCTCAGAATTGAAATCAGTAAAGGAAGTACTTTTCCAAAGCCAAGCATAGGAAGAACCTTTAATGAGCAGGGCAGACAGAGAACAAGTGCTTTACTTTTCTTGGGTACTCAAGGTTGGCTTTCCAGATTTTTCTCTAAAGCCCTGTTCACTCCCAAGAATGAGTTTTACATTATCTGCACAGAAACAGCAAGGACTTCTTGATAATACTTCCTTCCTTCCTTCCTTCCTTCCTCCTCCTGTGGGCTAACATATATGACCAGGCTTATGTAACCCTGTTGTCATCACAGTGGTTTTCAAAAACAGGAATATGATTTCCTTATGCCTGTTAACTATATAAACACAGAGAGCTAAAAAAAAAGGAGGGAAGGAAGGGAAGGGAAAGTAGGTTGTGGGAAGGAACTCTAATCGTAACACGGAGTGGAATTTTAGACTAAGAAATAGGGGCCACAAGGGGAGAAAAAAAATGTCTAAAGCACTACAAAAAAGACAAATGATTACAGGGAATGGTGAACATTAGGGTGAAAATGAGAGAGAGGAAGCCTGTAATTTTAATTCCTTAGTCCTCACCTACTAAAACAAAGCCTACATACACATAACTGTGTTTGGTCATATGGTTTTCCCTTTTCTGTTCTCCTTCTGTCTTTCCCACTATCAACAATGAGATCGTAAACTTCACAGGGCAAGGACAGAGTCTCTCTCTCTCTCTCTCTCTCTCTCTCTCTCTCTCTCTCTCTCTGTCTGTCTGTCTGTCTCTGTGTCTGTCTGTCTCTGTGTCTCTCTCCCTCTTCCCCCTCTCCCTCTCTTCGCCTGTGTTATTCATTAATTGCATTCATTTATTACATATACAACCCAATACCCAAAGCTTTCTGAATGGTTCACAGCACGATAAAACATAATATAAAACCTTTAATGTTCAAATATTTTAAACCATTTAAAAGTAAATTAAAAACAGTTGATTGTAGCGTAAGGCAGTGTTATTCTGTAAAGTGCCATTAACATTGATGGTATGTTTCTGTTTTTAAAACCGAAGGAGATGTATGTAGTATAGTGATTGTTCAAATTAAGCTGAAAGAAGTGGCTTTATAGGTTGAGATAAGTGGATGGTTGGAATGTTGGGGGGGAGGGGGGGAGATATCCATGCAGAAGTGAGAAGGCTGGGAAGAGGTACCAAAAATGAATTCCCGCTAAGCATTCTATGTGATGTTGATGGTGGTATTAAAAGAAGACACATCTGGTAGTCATCATTCTGTGATATAGCTGAATCATTGACTTAACTAAATGTAGGTTATGTAATTTACTGCTTATGATTGACAATGTCTAGAAATGTTCATCAGCATTTCTTTCTCCTCCTGGGGCTACAAGGCAATCTGATCATCTAGATCAGGGGTCAGTAACCTGTAGCTCTCCAGGAGTTGTCGGACATCAACTCCCAACAGCCCCAGCCAGCATGGGCAGTAGTCATTGATGATGGGATTTGGAGTCCAGCAACATATGGAGGGCCTTGTGTTCCCCACATCTGATCTATATTGCCTCTCTGCCTGGCCACAGACAGAATCATCCTCCAAGGATATATTCCTGTGTCTTCCCACCTACTCAGGACAGCCCAGTTTCAGTCACAGGCAGCAGTTTTCTGGTGTAGCTCCTGGTAAAGAGACCTCCTTTTTGTATCTAAAGAAAGACGTTTAGCCAGTTATTTTGAAGGTGTTTCTCCCTCCTTAGAATGTTTGGCAAGGGAGTTGAAGATTTGTACCATCAGACCAAAGCTTCTCTTCTCCCTGTTGGAGACAGCCCTGACCACAACCACATCACAGTGTTTTCATGCTTAAATCTGAGGAGACTTTTGCTTCTCCCACCTCCAGGCAGCTGGTGCCCCCTCACATTGGGCTGTTTGCTGTACCCAAGACCCAATCCCTTCCGGAAGAGTGTGCCATTCACTGGCTTCTTGAGTTGGTATGAAGGGAAATCAAGCCGCAGAACCCAATTGTAGTGCCTCTTCCAAAGTGGGAAGCCTGGAGGTGGCTCCAATCACACTCACCTGTCAGAAGAGGGATAAGTAACCCTGCAAGGCCCAACTTTCAGGAACTGATTTTGTAGGTCCCAGTGAATAGAATGTCCTAGGGTCACCAGGAGTAGAAACAGGAAATTCCACCACAACAAAGTGGTATTGCATCTCCAACCCTGTTTAATTTTTCAGCTATTAGGAAGAACAGGAAATGTACAGGTTAGGCCAAAGTCCAGTTTTGTTTTAAAGTCTCTTATTTATAGGCTTAATAACCTGCATTTCTCTTTCCAGTTCATCCATCTCAAGAACCTGGCTGGTTGGAAGGAACCTTGAATGGAAAAACAGGATTGATTCCTGAGAACTATGTGGAGTTCCTATAACTGTGGACGCATTCATAAACAACACTGCTGAGCTTTACATGGTATCCATGACAACTGCTGATTAGAATATTGTAGATCATTTGCTGTTTGCCACTGTGAAAAGCAAGGTGAAGGACTCTGATACCTGTTCAGACGAATGTTTATGTAAATAATAATGTGTATTTCTCTTTATGTAATGAATTTTTTGTGCAAAGACACTGTGGCCAATAGCGGAGCGGAAAGGGGCCGGCAGGATGAGGGGTTTCAGTGGAGATTGTTCAACTCTTCTGTGAAAGGTGTGCTCCCACTTTTTAAATGGTGGTTTGTTCTGGAGGGCAAGTTATTAATAGGATGTGTAAATGTAACTTCAAATTAGCGTGATTCTTGAGACAAGGCCCCATTTAACTGGTACCACTTTAAGAAAATCAAAGTGATTGCAGAGTTGGCCCTGTGCTGTTGGCATCCAGGGAATGCTTGAGGAACAAAGAATTAGGGCCTCTTAAGTTTTCCACTGACTGGCAAAAATAAACATCTAATTTGCTGGGAGGAAAACATGTCTGCTGCTTTTATCTTTAGCAGGTGAAAGTAACGTTTATATACATCAGGCCACTAATGGCTTCCTTCAGCAGAGATTTGCCATCCTTGACAGGATTCAGTGCATTCTCAAGACATAAATAATTCCTGTAATGAGAACTGCATCGCTACATATGCCAAAAACAATGCACAGCAGCTGCATTACAATAATGCTTTTAAGCTTTTTCATGTCCCAGCAAGAGAAAGAATGTTTTCCACAGCGTGTATAGCACCAGCCATTTGAAGAAGATAAGCGTTTTGGACCAAAGTTCATGAAGACTGGTGTTTGGTTGTTGTTTTTTTAAAAACAAAACCATTTGGAAGAATTTTGATTCAAATATCAACCATCCCTCCAAACAGGAGTTTCCTTCCTGCGGGTCAAGGAGTAGCTTGTGTAGAATAGCACATAAGCCATGTGACTTGCGGTCTTTCTGTTGTCCTTTACTAGCCCAAGTTTTGTAGAAACAAGCACTTACAGCTGATTGTGCACCCAGTTTTTTCTTGTTTCTTAGATGTGGGCTACTTCTGTCATCACAACAACTGCTTTCAGACATTGTGTCTCTTTCTTGCTTTGTAGCCTGTAGTGTGTGATGCTTGCTCTACACAGTCAACTCTCATAAAACTTCATATTTATCGTGTAGCCAAGTGAAAACGTGTAAACACCTGCCTACACAAAGTATTGAGATTTGTGTTATCCACCTCTTCATAAATTATGCCTTTCAGTAATGCCTTTCACAGTGAAATATCTATGCGGGGGGAGACTTGCTCTTGTCCTAAATTGCTCTCAAGGTGTTTTGTATATTATTCTGAATAGCTATAGATTTTACACTTTAAAAAAAAAATGACATGATCTGAAAGCCAAACTTTCCAGATATCATGCTTGTGTTTTTTTTATAGGAAGTTTGACTGTGTTAAATGGAAATTTAAAAACTGGCCTACCTGCATCAATAATGATGGACACTTCCGGGTGGATTGCTCTCTCTCTCTCTCCCTCTCCCTCTCTCTCATCTCTCTTTTTTTACCTAACTGCTGTACTATCATACATTTTTGGTTATATACTTCTTTTTGCTTTAAAGTGTGCTTTTTTAATTTAATTCTTGAGTGGTCACATTGCTGTATGTTTCACTGACCATGTGTTTTAAAATTGAGGTGTAAATATGATGATTTGAAATATTGTGAAGTAAAGGGTTTTTATATATTCTGATTTTTAACAGATGTGTAATAAACTAGGTATTCATTCAGTGGACATTTGAAACTTGTTTAATAGGAGACGCAAAGGCAAGCACAAATGTACACCCCAGCATTAGGGGAAATCACCTTTCCTGCGCTCATTTGTTTTGACACCTTTTCAGTAAGGCAGCTGGCAGTAGCTTTTGCACATATTTCAATTTTTGTTAATGAATATTTCTTAAGTATCTTTGAAGGAGAATAGCAGGTTCTCTTCCTAATGTGTTTTGTTCATTTTAAAGCTCAGATGTTTACTCAACAAATAATATACATATTGGACGCAGTATTCATCTTGGTCTTTTTGTTGGTTTGTTTGTGAAGATTTGGAGGGATTGCTAAGGGCTTTTCAGATTCCTAATAGTGAAACAATTGTGTGAAATTCCATGATTCATTTTAGGGACTGACTGTGCAAACACACAGTGAGTTCATCTGGACTACAACTCCCAGCATTCATGACCATTCATCATGATGTGTGGGGCTGATGGCAGTTGAAGTCCAAAACATCTGCAGGGTATTAGATTTGAGGAAGGCATAGTGAGTCTTAGGCTTGCACACTGTCTCCCCACACCCTCCTTCTCCAGTGAGGAGATCAGAAGCTTTCACTTCCGTTTTTGATTGACCGCAGTTTAGTATTATGTCCAAACTTTAAACTGTGATTAAGCTTAGTTATGGTTTGTTTAAAGAAGAAAACATAACCATGGTTTCAAGTTGGCTTGTTTCAAACAAACCATAATTAAGATTTGGGGGGGTGGGGTACTAATGCAGGTGTACTGGAGATTTCCCCTGGTGATACTTTTCTTCTGAAATTCTCCCCCACCATTCTGTCTTTACTTCTGGAGAAAGTATGCAATTCCTTGTATTTCCCCCCAGCATCAGTACTTGAAGAGGGGTGGGATGCCATCTCATTTTTTTACCTATGTAATTGAGTCTGGTCTCACCATCCCACTCCTCAATGGGAGTAAGAGCAGCGTACTGATGGGGATGATGGTTTTCGGTTTCAAAATAGCACGTAAAGGGTTAAGAAGTCAGTCTCTTTCAGAGGCTGCAGTGTGTGTGTGTGTGTGTGTGTATGAAGTCCCCAATGCAGAGTTACATGTAATATACAGTTCTACACCAAATTATAAAAAGAGAGAGAGGACCATCTTGATTCTTATACTCCTTCTCAGTGAGAATGTCCCTCTTTATTAAACGTTTCTAGCATATCTAATGCTCTTAAGCCACATTTTGAACCTCATAGTCTGTTCCTTTTAAGTGTTAGTACTGTACCGTAATAAGTGGGACAGTGTTTGCTTAAAATTATGCAGAAACTTGGCATACCTGATGCAGAAGCTTGTCAAATAAGGAACTCAAGTGTGGTCTGCAAATGAAGGAGACTGAGGAGGTGGAATCTCGATATGGTAAAGTGGACAATACCACTTCAGTTTTCCATTCTGAAGTAAAACATTGTCTGCAAATAGAAAAGTAGCACATCAGGGAGAGAGAATATATCCCAGCTTTAAATCCCTTTTAAATCCCTCAAAAAGGTGTTTTGTTTCGTTTGTTTTAATGCAGAAAAGCATCCAAAAATATGGCACCCACTACCTGCCATTCAAAGAGGTATGGTCCATTCTAACACCTCAGAACTCTACTACCGTTTTCTTCTACATATGTAGATCAGGCCTTACAAACTTCAGCTGCCTTCACAATACTTGCAGCAGAATGCTTTGCCAGAGACCAGTTCTGAAAACCAAAACTAGAAAGTCCTAGATGGAATGCACATAATATATACACAGCCTCTGTCAGATGCATAAGAGAAATTTGTCCCTCTACTCAGACTAAATGGCTCAATACAGAGAAACACAAAGATTAGTTATCTCTAGGCTGACCATACGAAAAGGAGGACAGGGCTCATGTAACTTTAACAGTTGTGGAGAAAAGGGAATTTCAGCCAGTGTCATTTGTATGCAATTAGTTCCTGGTGAAATCCCCTCTTCATCACAACAGTTAAAGTTGCAGGGGCCCTGCCTTCTTTTGTATATGGTCACTCTAGTATAGTGCATGCAACTGTAACTGTTGTGATGAAGAGGGAATTTCACCAGGAACTAATTGCATACAAATGACACTGGCTGAAATCCCCTTTTCTCTATAACTGTTAAAGTTACATGAGCCCTGTCCTCCTTTCCATATGGTCAGCCTAGCTATCTCTAATAGCAACACCTCCTGTGCCCTTTCCTGCTTCAGTTTGTGACATCACGGGAATCCTAGGGGGAAATAAATGTTGAATTGCAGTTCCTTCAGCATCTGTACTCTATATTTGGGGAAGGTAACTATGAAAGCTCTAACTGCAGCACTCTCTTGATATTTTTTTCCCCTGACTCCCCAAGATACGTTGCATGTTTACTAAAATTGAACTTTTGGAACAAAGCCATTTACAAAACAAAACTTAGCACTGTTGATATTTCCAGGCCTTTAATACAGAGAGAAGGCCTCTTCTTCAGCTAATATGGTAGAGATTAGAAAAATTACTTCTGGCATAGATGTATAAATGGCTGAATGGTGGCTCCTTATGTTGAGATGTTCATGTATAGCATTTGCCACGTATGGTGCTGCCATGGCAAAATGTAACTCCCCCCTCCCCCACCGCTATTATGTTGTATTGAATGTTGAGCAGCAAAACAATTACATGTTATACAATTAGGAGTTAAACAAATTTGTAACTTCTTATTTTCATTTTTAATAACTGACACACCAGTACTGGGTCCCCTCTACAAAAACAGATATTGCTTTAAATTTGATTTTAACAGCTACATATTTGTATCCTCATTTTTACTCTAGAGTGAGTGCAGGGGTTCTGACTTGAATTGGGAGTTGGGACTATAGATTGGGGGATAGGAAATCCTGAAATCTCCTTGTGAGAGTAAGAACAACAACATCAACAACGACAACAACAAATGTAGCTTGTAGATACAGATTTAAAGTAACGTCTCTTTTGTCCCTGTGCGTATATTGGTGCAGATAGTCTGTTTTCAGTTACAGTGATTCTTTTTTTCCTCCCTGTTGTGTACTGTGTTCCTACGCTGAATTCGATTTGTGTTGTTTCCTTATTGATGAATTCCCACTTTGAGTCTTTGTTCGTGTTTCCCTTTCTCTCCTGTCCTCCCTTTTCCTTTTCAGTTCTGCTGATAGTTTCAGATTTTGTCACTTTTTAAAAAGATGACGATGATGATGATGATGATTTTAATACAGTTAGCTGTTTGAAGGACTTATTTAATCAGCAGGAGAGATAATCCCCTTGGAAGAAGAAATGCAAGAGCATGGCCCTACTTCCTCCTTCAAAGGGACGTGCTCTCCTGGAGCCCAAGAGAAAAGTGATTCTGTCCTCCCCCCATCCCCCCACCCCACACAATCAGGCTTCAATAGGTCTGCACCTGGAAGCTAGGACATCCCACACTACTAAGGTGGCAAACATTTTCAGCCATTTCTGCCCAGCTTAAATGTTTTAACCAGCAATATAAGAGTGATGACTGGAAACATTACTGTCTGATCAAATATTTTTCCAGGTAAAAAATGTTACAGCAGCCTTGCCTGTTCACCTTTTCAAGTGGACATATTTTTGTGGATTAATGCTAGCATGGTGCCAAAAACAACACAATTGGCAGTTTGGTAAGTAAGTTACTTTTTCAAGTTGAGTAAGTATTTTGTGGTTCTTTGCGGCAGTTTTCCCCAGTGGAAATATTTATGTGTAGCAGTATGACTAATCATTACTTTCCCTTCATTATCTTGCAGCTTTAGATGAAGAGGGCATCCAGAGAATATTAAACTGACTAAGTAACAAATTGATAATTTAAAACCATTAACGTCCTGCAAACCCCTTTCTCCACTTCAATTAACATTAAAATGCCACACATGATCACATTAATACATGTACTTTCTATATAGGCTTGTCGATTTTTGGCATGTTTGCAGGAGGTATCGGTGTGTTAAAGTTCAGATTCACTTTTCTTTAGTACTGGTATACATTACAATGCTTGTTAAGTTGCTGCTGTTACGTAGAATTTCCGTATCCATGAGCTGAACTGAGTGGTTGCAGCAGAATCATTTTTTAAAAAATTACATTACTCTTGTTTACAAGTCTTTGTGAAGCATGGTGGAGTTAAATTAGTTGACTAAAAAGGGAAGTGAAAACCCAGCTGCCTCCTGCTTCCTTCTGAATCTCTTTCACAACTCATTTGGAAGGAACGTCCCACCCCTTGTTGCATGGGTTGGGAAAAGGCCTACCTTACACCATGGGTCTAAAGAAAGGCAGATGCGCCATTTAGGGATGGCTTAGAGACTGCACAACTAATTTCTGGCCCTGGGGTGTTTTCAACAGGTTTTGTTTGAAGCACTTGAGCCTGGGGAGCTTTTCAAGCTTTGTTATACTCACAGATCAGATTTTCGTTCGGAATGGCCAGCTATTTGAAGACAGTGGCCTGATATATCAGAAAGGCAAATTTCTAATGGATTTTCACATCATATGTAAATCTCTGGCATCCCTAAATGGAACACATGCAGTGTAATCCACGACACTCTTCCCCCAGGATTACTTCTTAATAATACATGAAAAAACAACAATCATGAGGGGGTGGGGGTGGAACCCAACAATCATGGTGTGTGTGTGTGTGGGTGGAATCCAAGAGACTTGAGGTGCCTTAAAGATTAACACATTTATTTGGCATAAGTTATCTTACAAAGTTTCGCGTTCTCAAAATACTATGCTGCCATAAATGTGTTATTGTTGTTTTTGCTGCAATAGACAAGCAAGGCCTTGCAGGGGAGGGGCCAGTGGAGCCAGTTGGCCCGGGGCCCACGATTTTGAGGGGGCACTCCGACAATGAGGTCCCCCCACAGCTTATGATGCTGCTTTCGTAGCGTAAACAGCCCATCGAGAAGAGAGGAGCTCGCCTTGCGGAAACAGCGCAGAAGCTGTCCATCGTGAATACCACGGTCAGACTACAAGCTCCAGAAGGCCATGCCGCATGCAGGGCGGGGATATATGTGCCTAAGTTGATGGTTGTCCTTACTGCTTCTCTTTCCTCAATCTTCTCCATGGCATATAATCTCTGGAGCGGAGGGTGAGGTAATGATGATAGTTATCAGTGATAATAATGATGATGATACTATGAGGGTGATGATGATGATAATGTTTAATAATAATGAAGGACTGTTCTATTGTTGTTGCTTCTATTTGTACAGCAACTAAAAATAAATGTTAATTTCTGATTCCGCATTGAGGTGTTGTAGAACAGGGTTAATATGAAGGTGTTATGTAGAACAGACATGTTCGTGGGCATTTAAAAAACATTATTTATTATTTATTTTATTTATTTTATTTCATTTCTAACCCGCCTCTCCATCTAGATCGAGGTGGGGAACAACACTAAATATAAATATAAAAACAATAAAATAGATAAACCATTAAAACAGATAAAAACAAATACATTATTAAAAACATCTTAAAATTAAACTGGATAGGCCTGCCGGAAGAGAGCAGTCTTCACGGCTTTCTTAAATTCCAGAAGACTGCTAATTTGTCGAATCTCCTCCGGCAGGCCATTCCACAGCCTGGGAGCGGCAGAAGAGAAGGTCCTCTGGGTAACAGTCGACAGCCTAGTTCTGGCTGACTGGAGTAAATTCTTCCCAGAGGACCTGAGTGTGCAGGGCGGATTATACGGGAGAAGGCGATCCCGCAGGTAACCTGGACCCAAACCATGTAGGGCTTTAAAGGTAATAACCAACACTTTATACATCGCCCGGAAACTAATGGGCAGCTAGTGGAGTGATTTTAAGATTGGTGTTATGTGGTCACCCCTAGGTGTACCAGTGACCAACCTGGCTGCCATATTTTGAACTAATTGAAGTTTCCGGACTAGGCACAAAGGTAGCCCTATGTACAGCGCATTGCAGAGGTCGAGCCTCGAAGTTACCAGTGAGTTCACTACCATCTTTAGGTCTTCCAACTCTAGGAAGGGGCGCAGCTGGCGTATCAGCCGAAGCTGATAGTAGGCACTCCTGGCCGTCGCATCTATCTGGGCTGTCATTTGGAGCGACGGATCCAGGAGTACCCCCAAGCTGCGAACACAGTCTTTCAGGGGGGGTGTAACCCCATCCAGAACTGGTTGACACACCTCCAAACCCAGATTGTGGCCTTTGACAGTAAGCACCTCTGTCTTGTCTGGATTCAGCTTCAGTTTGTTTTTCCTCATCCAGCCCATTACCGCCTCCAAACATTCATTCAGAGGAGACACGCTATCCTTAGCTGACGATGTTGTCGAAGGCACAGAGAAATATATTTGGGTGTCATCAGCGTACTGATAGCACCCCGCCCCATGCCTCCGGATGATCTCTCCCAGCGGTTTCATATAAATGTTAAACAGCATTGGGGAAAGGATGGCACCTTGTGGTACACCACATAGCAGCTCCTTCTTTGAAGAGCAGCTATCCCCAAGCATTACCATCTGGAACCTGCCCGAGAGGTAGGACCAGAACCACTGAAGCACAGTGCCCCCGATTCCCAATCCCCTCAGGCATTCCAGAAGAATACCATGGTCGATGGTATCGAAAGCTGCTGAGAGGTCCAGGAGTACCAGCAGGGACACACTCCCCCTGTCAATACTCAGGCGTAAATCATCCACTAAGGCGACCATAGCAGTCTCAACTCCGTATCCTGCCCTGAAGCCGGTTTGAAATGGGTCTAGAAAATCTGTATCATCCAAAACTGCTTGGAGTTGGGAGGCAACTGCCCTCTCGATCACCTTGCCCAAAAACGGAAGATTTGATACTGGCCTGTAGTTATTAAGGTCCAGAGGGTCCAGGGAGGGCTTTTTTAGAAGCGGACGTACTACCGCCTCTTTTAAACATGTTGGAAAACTCCCCTCCCTGAGAGATGCATTAATAATACATTGTAGATGTGATCGAACTGCATCTCCTCCCTGGACAACAAGCCAAGAAGGACAGGGATCGAGAGGGCAAGTTGTCGTCCTTACTTGTCCAAGCAGCTTGTCCACGTCCTCAGTACTCACCAACTGAAACTGATCCAGTGTAATTCCACTCGCGGAGTTACTGGACACTCCATTGTCAGCTTCTGCTATAATGATGGTGTCTAAGTCGGCTCTTATCCAAGAGATTTTATCTGTGAAATGGTCATTAAAGGCATCACAGCGAACTGCTGAAGGCTGTAAAATCAGGTTCAGGGGGGAAGGTGCCTGAGTTAGACCCCTCACCACCCTGAACAGTTCTGC
The DNA here is from genome assembly GCA_029215795.1 of Anniella stebbinsi. Classification (NCBI taxonomy): domain Eukaryota; kingdom Metazoa; phylum Chordata; class Lepidosauria; order Squamata; family Anniellidae; genus Anniella; species Anniella stebbinsi. The sequence goes on along the minus strand of JARDYH010000005.1, from coordinate 83,331,473 downwards.
TGGGCGCGAATTCGCAGACGCAAATCTTCCCATCTGGCCTGGGCATATTACCAGCTCTGCATGGTCCTGTAGACAAGGGGCTATATCCTTTGCCCCCCCCGACCCAAATCTGCAAACATACCTGAACATGAATCACCCCTCTAGAGGGGTGTGTCAAAAACTGGAGCTCTCAAGGAAGAAGAGCTTCTTAGTGAAGCAAATCACATGGTATCAACTGTCCTCTTTGGATGTTCATTGAGCTTAAATCTAAATTTGGAGATAGTAAAGTGAAGTAACACAAGACCCTGGTATCTCAGCCTTTCTCTCCACATTTGAGAGTATCATTTTCAGACTTGAAGAGCCCTGTGTTAATAAATGTACAGTATAGAATATTTCTGTAACTACGTTGAGCATAATGTAGATACAATTGACACCCTAACCATGAAGTTAGAAATAGTTCCATTGATTTTAGTGGAATTTATGCCCAGATAAATGTGTTTAGCATTTCAACCTAAAAGTAAATTTCAGAAAACAAGTATGCTAATGCAAATAGATTTCCATTGAGAATGGGAGAATTGTCAATTGATTATTTTAAGTGTTTCTTTGCAAATGCAACTTCATTCCTAGTTGTAAGGATGTAGGGAAGAATACTAGAGATCACGAAGCACAACTGTAGATGAATGGTTGGACTAGGGAAACTGTAACATCTTAATTTCAGATAAACACCCAGAAGTTCAAACAATTCGGTAATTCCCCCATGGAATTCTTTGCCTTGAGGGGTTCCAACACTCACAGTAGGTCCTGACATGGCAAGAAATGCAATTTTATTGAGTATTTAATTACTTCATTCACAACCATCTCTGTGTTGTTGGAGGAGGTATAAATTAAATTTAAAAGATGAGAAATCAAAAGAACTGGGTGCTAAGGAAATCTCTTTGGGCTATATAACTTACTGAATGAAAGGGGTTCAAAATATGCAAGGCCAAGCTAAGAATGAAACACAATACAATTTCAAGAGCTAAAGATTGTAAATTTTGATGTTGAACATTGTCTATGGCAATTTGGGGCTATTTAGATCCTTAAAGGACATGATGGTGGCTGACACATGTGTTAGAATCCAGGCCTGGTGCTCAGCTGTAAAGTGAGATGGAGTTGATTTAAAGCAGAAGAACAGTAGGCAGGAATTAGGTATTGAATTCTTCCCCCACACTGCATCCCAGCCACGATGCTTCTTCCTGCGAGGCTCTGTGACTGGACAAAAGCCGTACTTGGGAGAATGGGGCTGGTGAGAGTAACAGATATGGGGAAGAATCCAGTAACACTCGCCTGTCTGTCTGCTTCTCGCCGACTTTCAGTCACCCCCACCCGTTTACATCAGTGTGGCATGCCCTGCTTTCTAAGATAAGTGCTGTGACGCTTCTATCCCAGGTAGGGCCTCAGGACAAACAGTGTCTCTCAGCATTGACAGTAAACCCAGTGGCCTATAACTGAGTCTTATTTTAAAGGCACATTTAAAAAAATAGCCACGGTGGACCATGAGAAGAAAAAACAGGAGGGGGGAGACTAAACCCACAATTTAGCCATATCTTTATTCTAGGGTGTCCAGATGGCCTGGGGTTTCCCGGTCCTAACCTGGAAACCTAGGCCGAACCGGGGCAACCGGGGGGCAGCGGGGGGAAACCGGGGTGGCGGGGGGTCACGCGGCGGTGGCGGGAGGCGGGCAGCGGGCAGCGCGAGGCACTTACTTGCTGGAGCGTCCGCTTCCCTCCGGTGCTTGGAATCTACTGAGAAATAGGCTTCGCGGCCTGTCCCTCAGTAGCGCGCCGGGTGATGACGTCATCACCCGGCGCGTACTGAGAGACAGGCCAGGAAGCCTGTTTTTCAGTAGATTCTGAGCACCGGAGGGAAGCGGATGCCCAGGTAAGGAGCGCGGGGCGGTGCGACGTGGGGGGGGGGGTGGCGCGGGCGCGCGGGGGGGGGGTTGTTTTGGGTGGGATGGTGGGGGGGGTCCGAGATTTTGATTGTCATAATCTGGTCACCCTACTTTATTCCAACCAAAATGCTTTCAAGTTCTCCAGAACTCAGTGTAGGTGGTATGAGAGGCAGGGATGGGGGAAGAAAAAGATAAGCAAAAGTTAGGCCAGATCTTGCAGTGATTGCAGGCTAAATGAGTTGCAGGTATCAGATAACAGCGAACGTTCTGGGACAAAGAAGCAATGGCTGACCCCCATTTCTGGAGATACTGCCCGTCTTTATGTTTTCAGATACAGGGATCAGGCAATCTTTTTTTACCATTTTCGTTGATCCTAATAAAGACATTGCCTAACACTGGAATTTGGATCCCCCGCCCCAAATTTTGGGTATTTTAAAGGGTTTTGCTCCAGAACCTTAGAGATTCCTTGTGTTGCAATTATGGAATGTTGGCTGTAGAAAGACAGTTTTTAAAAGGTTGAGCAATTGGTAACTTTTTGCAGAACAGGTACCTTCCTTCAAAGAGTGGAAGTCCTGGTGCTTCTTTTCATAACAATGGAATATCCTGCGTATAATTGCAGAATCTCTGGAGGTACATTGAGACATTGTTTGGGGAGGAAGTTGATGTGGACATAGACAAAAAGCAGCTGGGAATCGGAGAGTTCGCAGAATCAGAACAAGAGTGGACAAATATTCCCAAGGATGTTTTTTCTAAGTAATGTCGATACTTGCCTGCTGTAGAGGGGCTCTAGCAGTTTTGAGGGTTATAACTGTCCTTTTACAAGTAAAAATTGTGATTGTAATATTATCTGTGTTTACCCCAAGAGCCAGAATTTATGAGTCCCGAAAATAAAGTTGGCCGGAGCCCTCTAGGCAGATAGGTGTGTAAACCTTTAACCTGTGCCTCCTTATTTGCAGCTGCTCTTTAATGTGCTCATGAGACTCATATGATGATTCTGTGTTGGGAATGTAACGTGTCTGTGAATGATTTATGGGAAGTGTATGTCCTGTGTTAGAAATGATTTCATTGCTCCTGAGTAGCCTTTTTGTCAGGTCATTCCTTACAAGTGGCAATGACTGGCAGGTTTCTGGTTGTGACCTAATCTGTTTATCCAGCTATGGAAATATTTTTTAAAACAAAAAATAAACAAAACAAACCCAATGATGTTTTCCCACCTCCAGAAATACTTTCCAAAAGAACTTAGCCACATGGCCAGTAGGTGTAAAACATAATAATATTTGGATTCGTGGTTATTATTATTATTATTATTATTTCCTGCATATTCAAGCAAAGAAATACTATTTGATTCCCCCCCCCCCTTGTACTGGAATTGTCTATGACAGCCTTTGCTTTGGAGTGATAAAAGAGAAGGTAGCAGAGAAATGCAGAATTGCATATCCTGATCCATCAGAGCTCCTTGTAAGCGGGAGACTGTTAGGCTTTGTAAGTTGTTATTTTTGCAACTGTTGTTAGCCATATTTATACATCTCTGCTGAAGGGCACTCTAGGTATTCTTGCGAGGGGCTTTTTGAACCAGCCATATGTAAATCTCTGTTGAACGTATGCCAACACCATATTCTGGTTTGATCTGCATCATTCATTGCTCATCAAAAAAAAAAGTCAAGTGCACGCAAAGCAGAGAGTGCAGCGTACAAAGCCAACACCAGAGCCTGTGACCTTTCCAGGCCCTTCCCAGACAATCTTCCTCTAATGCAGCATTGATCAGGACCTGAAGGGGAACTGTGCTAAATGATGAGGGCAGCAAGGTCTTTGGCCATCTGCTGTTTCCCAGACAAGAGCTCGGGGAGGCTCAGATTATGCTGATCTGCATAATCCGCTATTATTGCTGCGTGAATTTGAGAATGGTGCGGAGTTGACTTTATGGGAGCCTGATCTTTCCGTATTATATTCTGCTCCAGTGGTGGCAGATATCCATGCAGTATGAGGAGTGAAATTGTGGCTTGGCTCGAACACTACACGTACCGTTTGATCGGCAGGACATCCATTTTAGGCTTCAGCAAAGAGGGCCGTCGGTTCATGTGTTCACAGAGGCATTGCACAAGGCAGTTCGTATTCCATCCCCTTCTGTCTTTTCAAAGAAGTTTCTCAGCACAGAATGCAGCCTTGCCAAGAAATATACAGTGCCTTGAAAATAGTTTTGAGGTGATGTGTCTAGGCTGAGGAAGCACTTGGATTCTTTCGGAGGAGAGCAGCTGAGAGAGAATTAGCCAGCCAGAGGAAGAGTGGTCAGTTGTTGATCTTCAGTGATAATACCGTAACTAAAATTAACCATGCCAAAGTCCAGTTGTCTAGCCAGTCTCTCCTTTTAACTTGTTGTTCGGCTTGTGATATCGTCTGATACAGTAGAAATGAAATCGGCTCAGGAAACCTAGGCCAGGGTGGATTGTCTCTGTGTAGTTTAATAAGCGGGCAAATTGAGATTGTTAGCATTTTATTTTGTTTCTATTTGCTTGTTTAAATGCCAATGGCGTTCTGCATTGTTGCTCCAGCGGCAAGCTTTTCGTGAGTTGTACACTCCACATGCTAACCACAGGTATTATCGGGACTTTGCCGTCATCGCTCAGAAGGAACTCTCAGTGCTCTGCAACAAGACTGCTGTACTCTCCCTTTGAAAATGTGTTCTTATTTCATGTTAGGGATGGGCAACTTTGCTTAACAACAGGGGAAATAACTTAAAGATCTTCCACACAGCAGGGCCTTCTGTCTCAATGGTGACGGTGAGATTCTGTGTGAGGCAAGCAGGCCTAGTAGCTTCCAGGTCTCCACCCCAGCAACTATTCAAACATTTTTACTCTCTCCTGCCCCCCCCCCCCCCACACACACTCCTAGGGTGGCCACGTGTCCTCTTTCACAGAAGACGGTCTTCTATTGGAAGGGCTGCCAGAGGACCATCTTCTGTTTGAGACATCCTCTGCTTGAAGGACTGTCCAGTCTAAAGATAAAGAGCCATAAGAACTGTTGCCCAACACCCTTTAGCACCTGGACATCAGGACGAACAGGCAGGGCACACAGGTCACCTGGTAACAGTCTTCTGCTTTATGATGAGATGGACTGTATTCCTGTTTCAATTATTATTATTTCTAAATTTGCATCTATACATATAAATTGGCATATGCATATGGTATGCAAGTAACTTTTTTGGTGATTCATAAGTGGCCTCTCTCTCTCTCTCTCTCTCTCTCTCTATATTACAAACACATACCTGTTTGTCAGCCTTAGTTGACACTGACATTAGGGACACCCCCCCATGTCTCTTAAGGTCCCATACCAGGAACAGCTCTGCAACCCCCTCATCTTAACCCATCCCAAAAAAATGCCTTGTGCATCTGTGTAAAGCTTTTTCCGAAATACTCTTGCCCCTTGCATGATCCTAAATTGGGCAGGGGTGTGCAGAAGACCTTCTTTGAAGAAGGGCTGCAGGACCAATATCCTGTCTGCAACAGTAGCTGTGGTCGTTGCCTGGCAGCAAAAAGGACCCTACTTTCAATTATGTTCTAGCTACCAAGAATGCATATTGGTTAGGGTCTCTTAAGGCGATTTCATTGCATCTAAAATGCCTGTGTGTTTTCCAGAATGTATTTTTGCATGTTTTTATTCCCCAGCTATTCTTCTGTGAAGGAGTGGTGTGTGTATGTGTGTGTTTGTCAAAGTTCAGAGAACTTTTGTAATTGGGCAGAGTGAAAGTATAATGAATAAATAAATGTGTATTTCAAAACTCCCAACACAGGCAGTGTAATATTGATTTTAAACCACCAGCTTTAAAATTTGCATAGGCTCCCCCAAAATCTCAACCCAATGTTATGATTAGAAAGTGCATTGTGTTTTAATTACTTTAATGAGTGAAATAAGAGAGATTTGAGCAATTACAGCTTAATAGCCTTGTGCTAATTAGAATTTAATTTTAACAACTAACAGGCAAATCCTTTTTTTCTGTTTTAAACCTGTTCTTTTTATTCAACTCACTGGATACTGAAGCTATTATTTGAACGCCAAGTCTGACAAAGGAGCTTGTAATTTAACACAGCCCTTCTGAAGGTTCACAAGATGGGACCTACGGATTGCCTATTGCAAATCCTTCCTTCAGCTAATGAAGTTTATACTAGCTTATAAACCTCACATAAAAGTGGTTTGGAAACAGCACCTGTGCTCTAAAACCCACTGACGCACTAAGAAAGTATAAATTGTCAACGGTGGATGGGGGGGGGAGTAGGGAGAGGTCTGCTTCTGGGCAGACTATTTTTCTATGTCTAGAAAAAGGCAGAGGGAATGAAGTTCGTTCTGTGCTTAAATCCCTCACTGGTATTCTGATAAAAGAGCTCTTCTGTAACTGCCATATCTGATATGGAAACTACTGAAACCTCATTGTTCACAAGGCGACTGCTTCTCATCAAACCCAAGATAGTGGCTGCATTCGGAGAACACATTAGTCAATGGTGGGTTGAGTAGCCAACGCACAGTTGATTATTTTGTGGGTACTCCCCACACAACATATTACTACACAACTATGGGTGGTTGGGGCTGGCGTTGAGTGGACTAATAGTCAACCTAGCATTTGACTGACACAGCCCCCGCCCCTCTCCCCACCCTCCCTCCTCCCTCAGTCCTCCCAGTTCTATCCCAGCAGCCTCTGCAAGTTGCACCAGTTGTAGCAGAGTGGCAGCCGCCACTTTGGTCGCTCTTGCCGCCTGCCTCTATGGGCTTGTGTTTTAACCCACTCACCACACGCCATTAACACACTCATCCCTCCACACAACACCTTAAACAACTGGCTTCGAACTAAACAACTTGCAAGACAGTTGTTTCTCTAAGTTGCTTATTTGGGTGGAATAGCATACCATCAGTAGTTTGTGAGCGGCGTGTTACCCTCCACACAACACAATAAGCAACACAACTGACTATTGTTCCCCCCCCCCCCCCCAGTTGCTTAATGTGTTGTCCGAATGCAGCCAGTGAGAATGAAATGCGGTATGATAAATACAGTATGCTTTTTGTTTGCTTATATGAAGCTCTTTCCTCAAGTTTATTTTGGGGAAGTAAGCCCCATGCAGCAATTCCATTTCATCAAAGATACCATAGCAGTTCTTTGAGGTTAGTCTTTTCGCAAACTAAATACTCAGTTTCCATGTGCAGTAGAGTTTCATAAACTAGTATCTAAATGCTAGTTTTGTATTTCCCTCCCCCCTACCCTGCCCCTTTCAGTATCAAGATACCCTTAAAAAAACCATTTGATATTCAAATATCATGATTTAATTTGCAGCTACCGAACCTTATCTCAGATACCTAAACAGATAATTACATAATTTATAGGCCAAACTGCAGGGCAGGTGTCTGTTATGCAGCTTTCCTCAGAAACTCCTTATTAGACAGGTGACCATATGTAAAGGAGGACAGGGTTCCTATATCTTTAACTGCCCAGAGAGCTTCAGCTATTGGGTGGTATATAAATGTAATAAATAAATAAATAAATAAATAAATAAAATAAACAGTTGTATCGAAAAGAGAATTTCAGCAGATGTCATTTGTTTGCATGCAGCACCTGGTAAAATTTCCTCTTCATCACAACAGTTAAAGCTGAAGGAGCCTTGCCCTTATTTGTATCTGGTCACTCTAGTATAGTTCCTGCAGCTTTAACTGTTGTGATGAAGAAGGAATTCCTACAGGTGCTGCATGCATACAAACGACATCTGCTGAAATTCCCTTTTCAATACAAGTGTTAAAGATACAGCAGCCGTGTCCTCCTTTCCATATGGTCAACCTACAAAAATGACTGGCTGTTGAATTATTGGCCCCACCCCTGTGGATTTCAGTGAGGATTTGATGAGGCAGGCACTTGCCAGGTGATGATGAAGGCTTGGAAAGGTCCAAAAAGTCCCCATGTATTTGGGCCTTATATTAGACTGCATTTCCAAGGCCTGATGACATATTGTTGCTGCTGTCAGCACCGTTCTCACAGATAACTTAAGTGCTTGCTTGTTTTTTTACAAACCAAGAATATTGCCACAAACATTACTTCAAATTAAACATGTCCAAGGTTAAAAACCATGGATCGAATCAACATAATGGACAACATCTAATTGCTGTTGATGAGAAGGATCAACAAAAACATAGCGCTGAAGTTCTGCAGTTTAGAAACTAAAACAAGGGAACCTTTTATTATATAGTAGCTAGGAATGTCAATTTATTTCCCATTTGGTGCATTGGCTGTTAAACTTTCTGATTAACTTTTTTCCAGTTGCTGTGCTCCCTTTTTAATCCTTGGAGGGTTCCCCCCCCCCCCTTGTATGATTAAATTCCACTCGCTTTCTATACAAACTTGGCAAAGCACCAAATACCAAAAGCTGCGTAGGGGAAAAGACATTCTCTGTTGTGCTGCCAAACAGCAATGTTGCTAGCAATTCCATTATGATTCAGCATATGTTTATATCAATACTTTGCACACATATGCATATAGAATATATAAATCATGGACATGTACATTTAGCTATGAACTTGTTTTTATTTCTTCACCTTTTATGCTTCAGTCATTATCAGCCTTTTCAATGACAAAGAACACCATGGGTGGTGGTGGGGGGATATATTCTGTGAGAAGGGTCAGCTTGCGGAAGGTCCCTCCACTCGAATTTTGGGAATCCCCTCTTTCTGCACACACACTACAGCTCATCCCATTTATCAGGGTCTCCTGACTCTGTGTGGCATTTTCAGGGGGCTGGAGAGGCTGCCGTGGAAAGGGGAAATACTTCCTCCACACGGTTGATCCAACTCAAATTTAGATCCAACCACATGTTTAGTAGGTAATTTTGAAAGCAAATAATTACTCTCTTGTAATTTTGCATTGGTTAAAAGGGTAGTATTTAAATTCAGAGTCACAGCAAATAATTTATGGATCCACCCAACAACCTCTTCTAGTAAATCATACTAGAGCTTGCCTTTCCAATTGGTTGCCTAAGCCAACATCTTCCCATCTTCTTCCTGCCTCCTGAAGAGCTGTTGGCTAATTAGGGGCAGAGGAAGAACTGACCCTCATGAAAAATGGCAGCTTACTTTGAGTGGGAGCAGCAAACAATTCTAAGCCTACAAAATTGCGTAGCAGGGGTGGTGGTGGAACAATTCTGTTTATTTGTTTTTCATTTGTTTTCCTCATCTTTTGATTTCTGTTCTTCTGGCCTCTTGAAAGTAAGAAACCAAATAAATTTTTTTTTAGAACAGTAACATATTTTGCTTTCCTCTGTTGCAACTCATTAAATTCAGCCCCATATTTTGAACCCAAAGGTCACTATATGTGTATACACACACACACACACATACACAATTAAGTTTTCTTTCTTTATCCTCATTATTATTACTATTTTTGTATGTGGATTGAGTGATTAGGGTTTTTTTTGTATCAACAAGAATTTACATTAAAGCTTTTGTGTTCATCAGAGCTAAAGTTAAATTAAAATCTGAGGGATCAAATACAGAAATGAACGGAAAAATATGGGTTTTCTGTGCCTTAAGTTATGTTTTTGTGATTGACTGAAAACTAGAATAAAAATAAATTTAAGCTGTTGTGAATACAATGCATTTTGATTAGGACAGTTTTCACTACACAGAAAATTCTTACTTGAAATGCCTTTAAGTCCAGGATAAGGATGTTTTCACTAACCACAGACTATTCAGGCTGCAATCCTATACACATTTACCTGGAAGTAAGTACTGTTGAAAACCATGAGACTTACAGCGCAATATTAAACATATCTACTCAGAAAACTCCCCATTGACTTCAATGGAGTGTATTCTCAAGTAAGTGAAAGGAGCGTACTGAGTAGACCTCTATAGGATTGTTCTAAGTAGACATGAATAGAAATGCACTGTCAGGGTGAATGGCTTGCTCTTATCATTTTTTATATGTGAGTGCATTTGAGTGAGTGTGTACGCACACACGTAGAAAGAAACTTTCGAATTTATATTTTGGATGTGATCCCCTGATGTACACAAATTTATATCTGCAAGTTGTGGGCTCTGAAAAGATATTTGAAATGTGTTATTTACTGGGTAAATGCAAACAACATCAGAATAACTCGAGCCCCAAGGCTGGTTTCTACAGAGCTGTGACGGCTCCCTCCCTCCCTCGCGCTCTTCGCTTGGCCTCTGGGCCTCAGGCACCATGACCCGCCCTTCTATTTTCCCCTTCTAGCATTGTCAATATTGATCGACTCTGCACATTCCAAAAGAGAAGGCGCTCCTTGAACGAGCAAATACGACTCTTTGAGGAATTGAGCATTTTTGTAACGCTAGGTCATGCAGTCTCCTGCGCAGCACTGTAAATTGATAAAGCTATATATAGTCCTGGAAGGATAATGTGCTTGCTATGTTTTCCTTTCGATCATCTGTTAACTGTTGTAAATATATTAAAATATGAATTTTTAGAGCTAATTAACTTGATGAATAATGGATAATAAATATTGGGGCCCAGATCTTGTGTGTGCACCCAGTTGCCTGTTTTTTTGCTTTCAAGAGCAGGCTGCTTTGCAGAACTGCCCCCTGGGCATCAGAGGGCTGAATGCAGCAGCCTCCTGCAGCTCAGCCCCAGGCATAGATAGTAAGATTTCAGAATCATCCCCCACACCCCCAGCATGCTGATGTTCCCACATAATTGATTGTACTTGCAGAGTAAGTAGTATGTGACGCACAATGGGCCATTGTGCAAGTTCAAACTGACAAAAATGTAACAATGCAAAGTGACACCGTTGAGAGATTGGAACAAAAATTTCTAAGGGTGAAAACAAATAATATGCGTTAGTGAACTCTTGCTGGCTTTAGTCTATGGCAAATTCTAGTTCGTCATACTTTATATTCATCAAACATTTCTGAATTAAAATCTTATGAGCTATACTGTACTGAGAGAATGTGGTGGGGAGTGGGGGGGGAAGGGCTTGGACAGATAAAGAAGGTTATCCATCAATAGCTAATGCAGGGATTACTAAAGAGATATTAGTAGCTCCTTCAGTTCCAGCCCCCCTCTGAATAAACAATATAACTACTCCTCTAACTATTCTGGTTTCCTGGGGTATTTCTCTGAGAATTGTGAGGAAAAGTGTGTGTGTGAGCAGCCCTCTAGTTTTAGCCCGACCCACATTATTTGGAAGGTCAACATAATTGTTCAGCATAATCTTGAGGATGGGGTTACATGCTGGTAAATAAATCTCTCTTCTAAAACATTCATGTTACTAAAGTCCTATTTTAGTGAACGTTTTCAGGTTGTGATGATACAATATGCTAAAGGTAAACCATTAACATTGGATTGGCCACTTTAGAGCACTTTGCTCTTGGCAGGGCACTGCTCTGCTTGAGTTTTCCCTGATTATAGAGGCAATGTAAATTGCCTAGTTATGTGCCCTGGACATGGAGCCCAGCTCATTAGGTTTATAATACAATGAAGGAGGGAAAGAAATATCACTCCACCAAATCTGTAATCCTTCAGAAGCAGCCACTATGGCAAGGAATTCTTAGCTGCTACTGATAAAGTTTTTTCCTAAAATTTTGGAAATTTAAACACCTGGTGAGATTAGGAACTCCATCACACCAGTGATTCATCACACTCTTGACATGCCTGGTATGTGTTTTGCAGCGCGGTACTCACATGACGTCGTTCCAGTCCTGCGCTCACATCGCCTCTTCCCCTCCATTTTCCAACTTATTTTGGAGCGGGGCAAGTCATTTCCCCCCCTCCGTGCACAATAAAACCGCTCCTCCCTCCTGTGTATTGCTGTCCTTGCACTATATCGAACCATCCTGTTTTTTGTTGGGGGGCGTGTGTGTCGAAGGATGGTCTTGCTCACAAAAGAGGAGGGCAGGGTGGTTCTCCGTTAAACTGCTCAATCATGAAGGGGGAGGGAGAGAGGGCACCCGAACACCCTGCGGAGAAGGTGAGTGAGGCTGCTGCCACCTGTGCCCGGGAGTCGGTCCCACTCAACTCTATGGCTCTTACTCCTGAGTAGCATGTCTAGGTTTCCTGACCAGAACAATGTCGGCTTCTCCTTACCATGCCAACATTGACCACAAACCTCTCCAAAAACTCATTGTAATACTTTCTCTTCACTTACCTTGTTTAATATGATCTTAGGGGAAAGCATGGTGTATTGTTTTACTGTAATTGCACAGTTTCAGAATGCCATATTATTGTATTTGTGCAGAAAAGTATATATATATATATATGAGCGAGGTACCACAGGGCTCAGTCTTGGGCCCAGTGCTCTTCAACATTTTTATTAATGATTTGGACAAGGAGGTGCAGGGAATGCTTATCAAATTTGCAGATGACACAAAATTGGGTGGGATCGCTAATACCCTGGAAGACAGAAACAAACTTCAAAGTGATCTTGATAGGCTGAAGCGCTGGGCTGAAAACAACAGAATGAATTTTAATAGAGATAAATGCCAAGTTCTACAACTAGGAAACAGAAACCAAGTGCACAGTTACAAGATGGGGGATACTTGGCTAATCAATACGACAAGCGAGAAGGATCTTAGAATTGTTGTAGATCACAAGCTGAATATGAGCCAACAGTGTGATGTGGCTGAAAAAAAAGCAAATGCTATGTTGGGCTGCATTAATAGAAGTATCGCTTCCAAATCGCACAAGGTACTGGTTCCCCTCTATTCGGCACTGGTTAGGCCTCATCTTGGGTAGTGTGTGCAGTTCTGGGCACCACACTTCAAGAAGGATGCAGACAAGCTGGAGGGGTTTCAGAGGAGGGCAACAAGGATGATCAGGGGTCTGCAAACAATGCCCTGTGAGGAGAGACTGAAAGAACTGGGCATGTTTAGCCTGGAGAAGAGAAGATTGAGGGGAGATATGATAGCACTCTTCAAATACTTGAAAGGTTGTCACACAGAGGAGAGCAAGAATCTCTTCTCAGTCATCTTAGAGTGCAGGACAGGATTCCGGCTGGACATCAGGAAAAACTTCCTGACTGTTAGAGCAATTTGACAATGGAACCAATTGCCTAGGGAGGTGGTGGGCTCTCCCACACTAGAGGCATTCAAGAAGCAGCTGGACAACCATCTGTCAGGGATGCTTTAAAGTGGATTCCTGCACTGAGCAGGGGGTTGGGACTCGATGGCCTTATAGGCCCCTTCTAACTCCACTATTCTATGATTCTATGAATGTAGGGGGCAGGGTGGGAGATTTCGCCAGCATAGTAGTGATACAGGTGAAAAGATACATGAGCGCAACAACGTACAGACGTGAAAGTGCCCTGCGCATGACTCGCTAAGGAAATGGAGGGGGGAACCACGGACGCAAACGGGAGGGGCGAGTAGGTGTGATGGAGCCCTCAGTAAACATAACAGTAATCTGTTCCGTTGGACGAAGGCAGGATTCTTTTTGACCCTTTAAAAACTGCTGTACGTTGTTAGGTAGAATTTTAAAGCCAATGATAGGCTCATAAGATGTTTCAGGTTGAAATGAAGGCAAGATAGGATTTAATCTGAAATTTTCTTGTGTAACAAAAAGTGATGCACAGTTGTTCACTTTCTCTGCTGTCAAAAAAGTGGCTGCTGTCTAAGAGTTGGGCAATTGCATGTAAATGAACTTACAATACAGCAGCTGTTGCTGTAAATCACACTGTTTATTGGCTGCCTCCATGGGATATGGAAGGGACTGACGCTCCATGACGGAGCATGCTTGACAAGCAGAAGATCACCAGTTAGCAGGTGATATGAAGGATTTCTTTCTCAGACCTTGGAGAGCTGCCGCCGTCAGATTAGACAATATTGGAGTAGAACAGGCTGACCTGATATACAGCAGCTTCCTATGACCCTATGACAAACTTTCTAGATATGATCAGCAACACAAAGCTACTTGTTCTCACCACACCACCGCAAGTCTTTTTAGATGGGATTAGCACACCAACAGCCTCTTCATGTGACAGGATGCTCTAGGTCAGGGGTGGACAACTTGTGGCCTCCAGAAGTTTTGGCTCTGCTGATAGGAGTGGCAGGCCAAAACATCTGGGCGACCACAAGTTGCCCACTCGTGCTCCAGGTATAGGCCTTCCCAAGTTAGGGCTGTTCCGATGTTGCTGTCTAAAGCCAGAACACCTTGATGAGCTGCCTTTAGTCAGCATTTTAGAAAAGGTGTGGTTTTTGGTAGCCTTAAGACACCTGTGCAGTAGGAAAATGGACTGTCCCTGGAGGTTGTTTCGGAGAGCTTCTTCACTGCTCCAGTGGGCTTACACAGAAATACTATTTCCCTTTTCTTACCCGTAGTAACCCTATAGCTCAGAGATGGGCAACGTGTAGCTCTCCAGAGTTTTGGCCTACACCTCACCTTAGTCTGAGATGGTGAAGTTAGTGGTGAGGGATCATGGCAACTATAGAGCAAAACACCAGGTGGGCCACAAGTTGCACCCCCCCCCCCCCCATAGCTGGTGGTGGTAGTTTAAAATGCAGCTTGTGGTAGGTGTGCGCAGGACATTTTGTTAGAGTTTATTGAATACTCAGTCATAAAGGTCCTTATTTTTAATCATTTATTTGTTAAACACTGTAGACACTGATGCCCTACTCTGCGTTCAGCTTGCCTGACCATAGGAGGGCCATTGCAGGTGAGGGTGGGGGGATGAGGAGATACTGCAGGAACACTCTGCATCACCCAAGAAAGATTCAGGTGTGACCAAAGAGATTGTCTCTTACATTGTCTACATTCCTGGTGCAACTTTTGTCTACATTCCAGCAACTACGTGGGCTGTCTTGGACCAGGTTTGTCCTGGGGGCTGTTTGTTGCTGATGGATATTGAATTATAGAATCATAGTAGAGTTGGAAGGGGCCTATAAGGCCATTGAGTCCAACCCCCCTGCTCAATGCAGGAATCCACCTTAAAGCATACCTGATGGCTATCCAGCTGCCTCCTGAAGGCCTCTCATGTGGGAGAGCCCACAACCTCCCTAGGTCATTGGTTCCATTGTTGTACTGCTTTAACAGTCAGGAAGTTTTTCCTGATGTCCAGCCGGAATCTGGCTTCCTGTCACTTGAGCCCATTATTCTGTGTCCTGCACTCTGAGGTGATCGAGAATAGATCCTAGCCTTCCTCTGTGTGACAACTTTTCAAGTCTTTGAAGAGTGCTATCATGTCTCCCCTCAGTCTTTTCTTCTCCAGGCTAAACATGCCCAGTTCTTTCAGCCTTCTCATTCCTGCTGCCAAAAGTAATTATGCTGTCTCAGAGGCAGCGGTTCTTCGGCAAAGAGGCTGGAGGGCAATCAGAGGGCCATTTCCACTGCATCTGGATCCCCCCTTAATTCAGCACCTATTGCTTGATACATTAGGGTGTGCCTGGGCACATCTGGCACACCTATATTGTGGTGCAATGTGGCAGGAGGTGGGTGGTTGTAGAGGGAAAAGTCCACATGTATTTGAATTTTATCTTGCATTTCCCAGCATTCAGTTCTGATATGACAGAAAAAGTAAAGGGGTTGGTTAGTTGATTGGTTGGTTGGTTGCAGCAATATATTTAAAGAAAGAAGAGTATTTTGTGTTTTTATCAATAGTTTTTTGTGTTTTTTATCAATTGTTGTAAACCACCCAGGGCTTTGGCTGTAGGGCAGTATAGAAATGAAAAACAAAAACAAATAATAAGTATATAAATCACTCACAAGGTGCATTACATTACTTGATCAGTCAGTGCTCAGCTGAATGTGGGATCTGTTTTTGAGTTTTTATCAATTGTTGTAAACCACCCAGAGCTTTAGCTATGGGGCAGTATAGAAATGAATGAATAAATAAATAAATAAATAAATAAATCATAAGGTGCATTGCATTACTTGATCAGTCAGTGCTCATCTGAATGTGGGATCTGTCTCCACTGAAAAGCAATGGAGTTGGCATCAGATGATAGAGTAGTTTTATATATAATAATCAATTTTGATTGCTTTCACACAAATGAAGCATCATTTTAAGCATACCATCAACATGTGTACAATAGGCCTCAGGGTATTGTGTGTGAGAGAGACTGTGTTATTATACAGTGTAATACCCCTAATAGAGAAGAAATAGAGATTCTGGATGATGTCTAGTTTTATCATGAAATACCATCCCAATACGTTCTGCTGTTTACTTGATAATAGCTGCCTTCAGGTTTCAATGGGTGTATACTTTTTTTTTTAAATCACCTCAGCAAAGGTGAATGCTATCTTCTTCACACTAAATGTTCCCTTCACTGAGATTGCATCCAACTCACTCCTGGAGTCAGATTTCAATTTAATAACGGCTGGTTTTATTTCATGCAACTAACTTGATAGGTTAGGAATTTACAGCTTAATAAACCCCTCTGTTCACTGAGCTTATCATCTTAGATACTTCCATTAATTCAATCAGCGTGATTGATTTTAATATATGGACATGTGCTTTCCAGGAATTATGATAACCTTTTAATTAATATAAAGTAGCATACGTCTGTTGGACTGATGTGAAGTGTAGACCAGCTGTAACTGAACTGGATTCCACATACTTTGATATGTTTCTGGGGTAAAATAACATAGTTTGCCAAGTCTCCTTTTCACATCCAGAGGTTCCTGGAGGGTGGCCCAGAAAGGCTTCATGTGATGTGAGAACTCATGAGGTAAAGTGTTTCATTCCTTTCTCGCTGATGATGCTAAAGTGGTGGTTCAGGGATACTAGAATGAGGCAGGGCAGGTTGCAATCAGTGCAGAGACAAACAAATTAAAATTTTACCCATTACTTAACTTAAGAATGTTTGGCGAGTAATAACATTAAGAAAATAATTAAGAGAATGATGAACTAAATATGTTCAACTCCGATTTCAAGAGAAAAGGGACACCTTTAAGACGGATTGAAAAGCGTACATGGAATACAAGAAGAAAGAAGAGAACAAAAAGACCATACCTGAAGCATACGAAGACTTATGGAACTCATGATACCAGCAGAAAGGAACCAAGCTGGGGGAGGGAGGAGAGGGAGGTGAGGGCAATTAAGATTTTTGTAATGATAAAGTATTATGTTAGTTTGGAATTGTTAGGGGATGAAATGTAATAAAAGATTATTTTTAAAAAAAACCAAAACTCCAATTTCAAGCCACAGTTTGTTCTGAAGAGCAGTGTTGATGGACCAACAACAATTACTTAGCCCAGTTCTCTAGTACTTGGTTGTTTGTCCCTGTGTGGAGGTGCACTCCTGGTTGAGCTGCAGACTGCTGGTTTCTCCATTCTTTCTTCTCTTTTCTGCCCCTTTCCCCTCTCTTGCACCAACCACCTTCTCCCCCCAGCATTCCATTCCCCTCCCACTTTACAAAAAAACACATTCCAAGGTCCTCAGGGGCAGGCATTACATACTTCTCTCCCCTCTAATGGCACATGCCCTCCTGTCTCCTGGCTAGTTGAGGATCACATTGTTACTAGAACAACGTCTTGGTGGTGGTGGGGAACACCTTTAGGGTCTGGATTTTCCCTGATTTGTCCTGGGTGTCGGGGGGGGGGGGAGTTTCTGTAATTTTCTGTAATGTCCTGGAATTACACACTTTCCCCTTTAAGACCGCCATTAGTGTGGCAGGAAGAATGACGTGCTTTCTGGAGGACCCTATTGGAGCAGTGGGGGCCAGGAATTGCATGCTTTCCCCTCCTCCTCTCTAATTGGGGCCCTTAAGGCCCCGATTGGAGTGGTGGAGAAGAAAGTGCATTTTCTGGGGCCTCTGGAAAGCATGTCATTCACAACCGCCATGCTAATGGCAGCTGCCAATAGCATGGTGGGGGGAATGATAGGCTTTCTGGAGGCCCTGGAAAGCATGCTCCTCCCAGATGTCCTCTTTTTTGGTTTCCCAAATATGGTCACCCTGCCTTTATTGGACCTCATGGCATGCCTCCAATTCAAAGTCAGCCAGGTTTACCCCTGCACAAGCACTGGTCCACAGGAATTCCACCTGGGATCACCTTGTTAGCAGTATAGTGGTGGTGGTGGTGGGGGGGGGACAGTGTTGCCTGTGGCCAGAGAGCTTCGGCTGATAGGCAGTATGAAGATGGAATAAATAATAATAAATCATCATCATCATCATCTCAGGAAAGTCACATAGAACAGGGAAAGTTGTCTAAAATGTGCTTTTGGCTTTTAATGGGCTGGTTGGGGACTATTTAAACACTTGTGTCTTCCAGAAATAACGAGGAGGGGCACATAAAAGGCAAAGTGCATTGAGTTAGATTTTTGAAAGAGACGTCATGATACATTTCACATTAACATTCCTATCTTAACCCTATGTTCTCTGAAGTACATCCCACTAATTTTGTCGTTGATGGAATTGACGTTAATGTAAGCATGCCTAAGGCTGCAGGCCTATTTGATTTTCCAGTGTATGATTCATTTTTATCATTTTCACAGAGTTCCAGACAAAGGGGTGGTGGCGTTCGATGAGAAGGTGAGCTCTTTGTCTACTGTGTGCTGCCTTTTTAATGTTTGGCTTTGTAGTAAGATGTGTCGCTCTGGGCTCTTGGGTTGCACTGAGGCAGGTTCATGGAGGGGAGGTGCCGTGAGAAGGGCAGTGGTTATTTACCTCATGGGAGTCACTTGCTTCTTAAGGGGTTACAGTGTGCTCTGTCCTTTGCAGTTACATATATCTATATCGCCATGATATGAAAAGGAAAAAGCACAACGTAACCCCACAAGAAGATCTAGATATAATCAAGAAGAGACAGACTGTGGGTTAATTGGGTCCAGGCTCCCTGGAATATAGATTATTTGGTGTCATGGGGTCAAATGGCGCCTTGGGAAAGATTTTCAGGATTCTGAATGCATTGGCAGGTCCCATAGAATAATGAATAGGACCATATGGTATGTTGGAGGATATGCAATCCTTCATCCTGGCATTAGCTTCTCAATGCCTGACTAGGTTTGGAAGGACTGTTCTCAGTATTCTGAGGAGGGGTGTGACTTTTTTTTTAAGGACCTGCAGCAGACCCTGCTAGAAGTTATCCATGGGGGTGGGGCTAGAAGGCCTTAAACAAGGCTACAGCCTTCCCATGGCAAGATCAGGACAGCTTAAAGGTTTTTTTTTAGGATTTAGCTGTGAACATTGGTTATCACAGAGGCATCATTTGGAAGATAAAGGTTTTCCCCAGACCTGTCTCTCTGGGTATTCAACTTGTGGGGTTGGGGGAGAGGGGAGAACCAGAGACAGGAATCCTCTGGGAATAATCGCCTTAGCAGTGTGGGTGTGCTATGATTCTGACAGACATGCACACATAGTTTTGACGTGTCAACTGTGAGGTGCCAGGAGCTGAACTAGTGAGGCCCTGTGTCTGAGAGCCAGGATGCTGCTGCTGCTGCCCATTATATCCCACACCACGATGGCTGCGTTACCTCCTTCCATCCCGTTAGTTTACCCACACTGTCTGGATTTTCCAAAACTCCACTCTTGTATGTCACTGTGCAGTGCGACCCTTATTGGTGGAACACTCTTCAGCCATTGTTCTTCAGGAAACCTGAAGTCTCTAATAGTTTTAGGTGCTAATGGCTCAACTGCTGAGAAAAGAGAGCTTAGCTGGGCCCTCCTGATGCAGCATAAGCCAGCCCATCTGTTTTAAATTAGGTTTTGGACTAACCAAGAGCCCTAATAATTATGAAATAAATTTTAATTTCAATCATGCAGCAGCAGGCTTTGGCCCAGTTTGAACGATACGTTAGTTAATGCAGTGTGTAAACTCCATTCAACTGTTGAACTTTTAGGGGGTACTTTCCATATAACATGTTCTAACTCCACCGTTGTGTGACTGTGGGAAACCGTGGAATTGAGTAAAATCCATCGTGATGTTTGACAGTTCCTCTGACCTCTCTTCTCCCCTGGCCCTCCCAATGGTATCCCATCAGCCATTGCTGCAAAAAAAATATCACTGCAGCTCTCCTACAGCAGCACTAGCTCCTTTCACTGCCAGTGGGTAAGGTCAACTCAACACAATGAAAACTCCCTGGAGCCCACCACACAACATGCAACACAACAGTCATGCAGGAACTCTCCTCTGCACAACATGGATATTCTGCATAATAATAATAATAATAATAATAATAAATAATAATATATTTATTTATTACCCGCTTCTCCCTCCGGATCGAGGCGGGGAACAACATCAAACATAAAATACACAAAACTGATTAAAAGCACATAAAACCAATACATCATTAAAATACCAATAAAAACACTTAAAATTCATATGGGTAGGCCTGCTGGAAGAGATCAGTCTTTATAGCTCTTTTAAATTCTTGAAGACTGGTGAGTTGGCGGATCTCTCCCGGCAGGTCATTCCACAATCTGGGAGCGGCAGAAGAAAAGGTAATCTGGGTAATGGTTGTCAGCCTAGTTTTTGTTGACTGTAGTAAATTCTTCCCAGAGGACCTAAGCATGCGTGGCAGATTGTATGGGAGAAGGTGATCCCGCAGGTAACCTGGACCCAAACCATGTAGGGCTTTAAAGGTAATGACCAACACTTTGTACTTTGCCCAGAAAGTAATTGGCAGCCAGTGGAGTGATTTTAAAGCTGGTGTGATATGGTCACCCCTAGGTGTACCAGTGACCAACCTGGCTGCCATATTTTGAACTAGTTGAAGTTTCCGGACTAGACGCAGAGGTAGCCCTATGTACAGCGCATTGCAGAAGTTGAGCCTCAAAGTTACCAGTGCGTGCACTACCGCCTTTAGGTCTTCCAACTCTAGGAAGGAGTGCAGCTGGCATATCAGCCTGGCCGTCGCGTCTATCTGAGCTGTCATTTGGAGCGACGGATCCAGGGGCACCCCCAAGCTGCGAACACAGCCTTTCAGGGGAGTGTAACCCCATCCAGAACTGGTTGGCACACCTCCAGACCCAGGGTGGGGCCTTTGACAGTAAGCACCTCCGTCTTGTCTGGATTCAGCTTCAGTTTGTTTTTTCTCATCCAGCCCATTACCGCCTCCAAGCATTCATTCAGAGGAAACACACTATCCTTAGCTGACACTGTTGTCAAAGGCATAGAGAAATATATTTGGGTGTCATCAGCGTATTGATAGCACCCCGCCCCATGCCTCCGGTTGATCTCTCCCAGCGGTTTCATGTAGATGTTAAACAGCATTGGGGATAGGATGGCGCCTTGTGGTACACCACATAGCAGCTCCTTCTTTGAGGAGCAACTATCCCCAAGCATCACCATCTGGAACCTGTCCGAGAGGTAGGACCAGAACCACTGAAGCACAGTGCCCCCAAGTCCCAATCCCCTCAGGCGTTCCAGAAGGATACCATGGTCGATGGTATTGAAAGCCGCTGAGAGGTCCAGAAGTACCAGCAGGGACACACTCCCCCTGTCAATACTCAAGCGTAGATCATCCACTAAGGCAACCATAGCAGTCTCAACTCCATATCTTGCCCTGAAGCCGGTTTGAAATGGGTCTAGAAAATCTATATCATCCAAAACTGCTTGGAGTTGGAAGGCAACTGCCCTCTCAATCACCTTGCCTATAAACGGAAGATTCGATACTGGTCTCTAATTATTAAGGTCCAGGGGATCCAGGGAGGGCTTTTTTAGAAGCGGCTGTACTACTGCTTCTTTTAAACAAAATGGAAAACTCCCCTCCCTGAGAAATGTATTAATGTATTAATAATAATGTTATAATTGTAATCTAATTGCATCTCCTCCCTGGGCGACCAGCCAAGAAGGACAGGGATCGAGAGGGCAAATCGTCCTCCTCACTCGTCCAAGCAGCTTGTCCATGTCCTCGGTACTCACCAACTGAAACTGATCCAGTGAAGAGTGTTTTCTTAAAAATCCCCCACCACCATTGCTTGGAGTTTTTCTCACAGACAATGCGTATCTCAACAGTGGTGTAAAACTCCACCATGAAGTTCTAAAACCACTGTTGACGAACACGTTGCCCAAACTGAGCCTTATTGTATGCTCCTGTTGCTGCATGGTGCCTGCCTTTTCTTTGTGCAAATCATCACTATAGACTAGGAGTTGGATCCCCACTGCATCCACCCCTCTGAAAATGCTAAGACCCTAGTCAGGAGAACCTGCTGAATGGGGCGAGCTGTGGTGTGTGTGGGAGGAGGGATCCCCCAAAATCAGATGGAGGGACCTTCCGCAAGCGAAGACTTTCTACTTGTGTAAGGCAGGTCCTGGATCCAAGCTGTAGCATGCTTCATACAACTCATTTTGGAGATATTGTTTTTAAACTGCTTTGACTTTCTTTTATGAGGGGTCCCTTCAGGCTGCTGCTGAAGTCATAGTGAGATGTGTCACATTCATCATGGAGAGGCAGTTGTGGTGTAGTGGTTAAGAGTGTTGGACTGGGTCTCGGGAGATCTGGACGAGTCACTGACTTTACCTACCTCACAGAGTAGTTGTGAGAATAAAATGGAGAGGAAGACCATGCAAGCTGTCTTGTGTTCCTTGCAAGAAGAAAAAATGTAGGATATAAATTTCATCAACACCATCATCCCTCCATTCAAAATTTGCTGCTGGAACAGAGGGTGGGTGAATACATTGGCAAAAAACCCGACCCCTCCGCTAAGCATGGTGCCACTGAAGTTCTGTGCCTCATTAGGCCCGATTACATTGATCATGACAATGGTACACTAGTCAACATGGAACTGACAGATTGCAAGTCCTGCAGAAAGCTACTTAAATTATGGGAAAGAGTTTAGAATCCTAATCAAGATGTTGAGATCAAATATTGGGGCTTTGAATGCTCCTTCCTTCCAAAAGGAAGCCTCCCTCCAACTCTACATGATCGTGTCACAAGCTGACTCTGTTAGAAAAGGTATCCAAAGAACTGATGAGATTTGTGGTGGTTAAATTACAGCAGCCTATCAGATGTATTGGACTACTCCATGACAACTTCCAGCAGTCATGGAGGACCACCGGGTTGAGGAGGACTGGATTCCTTATTTGGTCTTTATGTTGTTTGTTTGATGTTTCCTGTTATTTGTTGTATGACCTGTATGTAAATCTAAAAGGACTAAAACAAAGAGTTGAAATTGAAAACAAAAACAAGTTGTCAGCAGCTCCAACTGTAGGAAGGTCTACTGATTAGAAGGTGAACATTGGTATGCATGCGTCATGCTCGTCTGAAGTGGATCTCTGGGATTGTGGTCAAACATTGTTCTGAATATGGGCTAATAAGGGTCTGTGCGATAGTTACACTGGCGCTGGCATTGGATGAAGGCTCTAATTCGCCTTACTGCTGCTTCTATTAACCTATCAAAAAAGGAATAATGGGGTGGTTCTGTTAACGAAAGAGTGTACAGACAATTCTTATTGGCATCTCTAAAATATTTTTCTGATCACTGAGGCTCTAGGCAAAATATTTCAGAGACCACAGATTCAGAACAATGTTCACAGACTGTATTCTAGAAAAGCAGTTGTTTTCAAAACTAGCTCTGACAAAAGTGCCCAGATTGAGCTGACAAGGACTTGTACGTGGAATTGTTTTAAAAGGAGAGGGTAGAAGGCAACCCCCCCTCCCCTTTTTGCAACTGAGCTTTGCTTTTATAACTGAAATCCAGCATAGTAATTATGCCCAGTTCATCTAATGGGGCACAAGTCTTTGCTTTTTTTAGACAGTGCCATGATGAACAGAAAGCATAATTGCCGTTCTGTTACATTAGCAGTACTATTAGAGCCCAGACAAAATACCGCATCAGCAGCTTTTCCTCAAACCGTTCCATCTGGTTTTAGATACAGAATCAACAAGAACTCTCATCCTAGGATGAGTCAATTCTTCAGTTTCCAGCTCCAAACCCAGTGAAGCTTAGTTTTGTGCATGCAAAAATCACTCTTATTGCATCATTGTGTTCAAATGTGCAGCATGTTTTACAGATATTTCCAGTGGCACTAATAGACCAGGTTCCCACAATCATGGAAGGGAAATAAGCCACCATTGCTTATTTCCCCGCCCACCGGTGCATTGGGTGGGGGGATCGGCTTTGAGTTGGCATGCCTTCCCATGTCATGCGAACCTGGCCAGGATGGGGTAGCAAGCCACCCAGAATCCATGGGCTGCTTTCTCATCATATTGCCAGTTTGTATTTGGGTCTCATTTTGTGCGTACTTGACTTTGTATAGGCTTTACTTTGAATTTGAGAAGAAATGTATAGGATGTGTGTGGGTATGTTTTTGTAACAGATTCAGAAGATTTTATATATTTTATATTTTAACCTGAAGGTTCTAGTATTTTAAACTCCCACTAGAGCAGTAAAATTGTTCTTCTGTGGGTGAATATATATGTGTAAACACTTGCAGGTATACAGTGAAGATGATGAATTGAAATCCTGTATGTTGTACAATAGTCTCTGAAGATGGGACCCCAAATGCATTCAGTCATTTTTACTGGACCATGTTGATTGAACAAATCTGGAACTGATTTGTAAATTATTTTTAATTATACATATTCAACTATGTCCATTGACTGGATAGTTTATTATTTAATAATAACTTAATAAATACAATTTAGTTTCAACTAGATCTCAAGTTTGGAAATACAAATACATTTGGTTGGATCCAGATTTAATCATGCTTACAGTAGACCCATTGAAATCAATGGGACAAGTTAGTTACGACCAACGTAAGTCCCGTTGATTTTGATGGGTTTATTCATGACAAAGATTACTAAATCTGGACTCTAGTCATAATCTTAGCTTGTGTGCGCACTATAAATTTCTGAATGAAATGTATAACCCTCTGCTTAATTGCTCTCAAATCCTGAGACTTTCTCAGCGATCTATCTGAATGTGCATTCATCACTACATCAACTGCCAAACCAACCAGTTGGGGAAATTACCTCACTAAGGAATTGGGAAAATAAAAATCTTCATAAAATCCCACTTGAGCCTGGTTTGGAGCATTTACATTCAACTCAATTTGAGCATACTAGTTTATCTATGCTTTGCTGCTAGCTAGAGTTGATTAGTTTGATATGGTGTTCTCAGTAACTTCAACTGTTGTGTTACAGCTTTCCCCAATTCGATGCCCTCCAGTTATTTTGGACCTCAAATATCATTCTTAGCCAGTATGGCATTGGCCATGGTAGCTGGGAATTATGAGAGTTGCAGTCCAACATCTCTGAGGGGCACCGGGGTTGCAGAAGGCTGTAGGATATGCCAGTTTGCTAAGTAGGGCTGGCCAAGGGGAACATCTTTTCCTGGCATTTAAAGATCTTCACTGGCTTCCATTTGGATTCAAGCTCAATTAAAAGTGCTGGCTTTAATTTACACAGCCTTATCTGGCTCGGGACTACAACATCTGAAAGAGTTCCTCCCGTTATATAAGCTTGCCTGGGACCGAAATTGTCATCTTAAACCATTTTCAGGTGCCCCCACCTTCCGTGGTTCAGTGAATGGCTACTACTTTCTGTGGTGCAGCCCTCACTGTGGATCCTATTGCTCCAGGCTATTTGCCTTGTATCCCTGATCTTTTAAATTCCAGCCTACATCTATCCAGTTTAACCAAACCTTTAACAGCCTTTAGGATTTCATTTTTGGATAACAGCTGTTTATCATCTGTTTAGAATGCTTTTTAGTTGCATGCATAGGACAAGTTGAGGGTTTTGATGGTGTTAAAGTGGATTATATTCTTTTAACTAGAAGTTCCTTTTTTATCACTGTAGATCCCAGTCTCAGATATCTCCCTTGCTTGTCTTTTAGTTCTTTCTCCCCAGCAAAATTAATGTGGGCTGCAAACGCTATTGCCACCCTTTGACTCTTAATAGACTTCCTGGATTAAGCATGCTGATCTCCAAATCATTTTTAACGGTTAAACAGCTTGCCAGTTCGTATCCTATATTACAAATTTCTACACGGAAAACTGTAACAGCCCCCTCCTTCTTGAAAGGTAGGAGTAATTCCCTTTCTCACAAATGGACAATTAATGTCCACCTGAGTTGCAAGTGACAGTGGAGATATAATGCATCATTTGCTCCAGATTATCCTCAATTACCATTTTAGGGGGAAAGAGAGAAGATAGCTGGACTTTTGGCCAGAACTATTGAAACAGTTTGTTCTACATATCCTACTGGCAAGTCCTTTCCCTCCCATTCCCGTGCCTCCCCCTTCCGCCCAACTCAACCACAACATCCATAAAATTCACAGCAATACTTGAAATGTTAAATCCCAAACCATAAAGAGCAACAAACAATAAGAATATTTCACACAGCATTTCTAGAAATTTTCACCAGAAATATTACCACGAATGCAAGACTACTAGAGACGAAAATAAATCTTTGGTTTAAGGCAGGGTGTGTGTGTGGGGCGGTGGCCCTCCAAATGTGTTCTTAGATTGTAACTCCCATAGGTAATGGTGAGGGATGGTGGGCATTGCAATCCAGAAACATCTGGAGGGCCACATATGCATACCATCATCAGGAGTCTAAGAGGGGCACTGAGTAGATGCAAGATCCTGGCACAATGGCAGAAAAACAAAGGCAGTTAATATAAAGTTCCTATCAGGAGAATGTTAAATCTGTCTGTAGTTTTCCTTCTATGATAAAGGGATCAAACAAACTGGGAGATCTGTGATCTACCTGAGAATGACAAGAAAATGGGTATAAAAGGCACTATGAAACAAAGACTGATAAGGGAAACGAACACCATCTCAGTGCAACAATTTGCTACATCAATCAGTGCCTGTCCCCTCATCTCTGGGCTATTGGATTAGCAACCCTTGGTTCATAGACAATTATATGATAGATATAACTAAGGTGCTGGGAGTGTGTGTGGGATCTGATCAATATTGTATTCAACCAATTTACAACATCGCCTTTTCCCTGAAACTCAATCCTTGGTAGTTTTCCTTCTATGTCAACGGGCATAAAATTGATACATCTGCATTCCAATGGAAACACTTATATAGAATCTCTGGAACTTGCTGGGAAATGTAGCCTCAATTGCACAATAGGAACTCTGAATTAACTGCAATAATTTATTTGATATATGAAAATTCAGGAGTACCCCCCACTAGTCAGTAGGAAACCTAGAAAGAGTTCTCTGAGACTATATCTAACAAGAGATAAGTAGCCCGTTTTGAGGCAGAAAATCCAAGTCCCACACCCAGAAACTTTGTTTTGCGAGGAGGCTCTGGGACAGCTGCCAGTTCAATGTGTTCCAACATTTCTTGTTTGATTCTAGTAAATCTCATAAGCACTGGACATCCAGAGTCTCAGGGAAATAGGGTTGTATATATCCTTCAGCATGTTCTACAATTTAGTTGTATCTCATCATGGTACTGGGCTTAAAGCCAGTTCCTGGCTTCCTTAGACCTTTGGTCAATGTACCTATTCCTCTGTTTCTCCCGGCGTTGCTCTTGGTATAGGAGGTGTATGTGCTCCTTTAAAATGGAACTACCAGGAACCATTTTTTGCTTGAAAAAAAGAGTAACAAAAGGCCTGTTCAGACAACATGCTAAGCCATGTTTAGGATGCTAACCCTTTTGCAGCAAGTGGTTAGTGAGTGTGTTTAACCTGTGGTTATGTAGCCACCAAGGTTAGGAATGGTTCAGACGACATGCTAAGGCATGGTTCACGTGACACACTAACCCATAATGTTTAGCTCAAAATGGTTAACCACTGTGGCTTAGTGTGTCTTCTGAACAGGGTCAAAGAATAAAGGCTGCAATCCTATAACCAAGAAACTGGGAGTAAACCCTATTGAACTCAATGGTATTTCTGAATTGACATGCACTGTCCTTATTCTCCACAGATATCCTTCAACCAACATTATTAGGACATTTTTAAAGCAGCTTTCAAGCTATTCCAAGTTAACATAATTTTGATCGTTTCTAAATTAAGCATTTAACAGCAGTGTAGTTGCAGCTCGAAATAGCATTAACAATGTTTGTTAGGTCAGCCGTTGTTGAGATTACATAATTAAGCTAGTTCTTTAGAGACCTAATAGAGCAATCATATGCAGGCCTATACAGAAGTAATCCATGATGATTTTAATGGCATTTCTCCTAGGTAAATGTGCATCAGGTTGCAGCCTGTTTTAAAAGGAAATGAAATATGTCGACAAATATACATTATTTTGTCAACTCAGTGAGGTTACTAGTGTTGTCTTTTGACAGCTTTGATCACCTCGTAGTATAACTGCTGGTGTAAAATCATGGCTTCAAGTGAGATTTTTACTGATCTCCCTTTTGTGACTTCAATGATTTTATTTAACCTTAAAAGGTCCCTTACATGCGGCTCTATATCTAAAAGAGTCATATCTATTTGCGCCTAGTGCAGGTGGCAACCTTGTCTAAGAAAGGAGATCAGATGTCGGAGCTGGTATGCTTCATAATATGTTTTAAATATGTTTAAACGATTATTACAAGTGACCAGGAGCCCAGTATCCAACTTTATGGGACCATTTAATGTTTGTTAGACAATGGTTGAATAAGTTAATGCCAAATCTCTCTCCACTACCTTCCACTATATTGTCACACAGAATTTACTAGTAATGCAAGGAAAATCAGAGTAGAAGCATTTAAGAGAGCAGGGTTGTATAGAATGTGGGATTTCTACCATAACACCCCTCTCTCTAGGGATTTGTGGAGAACCCATCTGAAGGACTTCAATATTACTTGGATGGAGTGATGCCATTTATATGTCAACTACATGTTAAGGAATGTGCCACACTCCCCCTCACACAGTTTGAACTCTTAATCAAGTCCTCTACAGACATTAACTCCGGTCTGGTGTCCCGACTATATTCCATTCTTGTTAATGCCAGGATGGGCAGTTCTGAGGGTCTAAAGAAAATATGGGAGTTGGACTGGTTAATCAAGGTAGAGGACGCAGATCGGTCAAATTTGTTGAGCAAATTCCCATTCAAATCTGTCTCAATGTCCACAAAGGAAACAATGTTTAAAGATTTTGCAAAAATGGTATTTAACCCAAGTAAGGGTGGCACGATTCAATAAATCAAGTTCACAATATTGCTGGAGGGACTGTGGAGAGGTAGGCTCTTTCCAGCATATGTGGTGGCATTGTGCTAAAATAAAAGCTTTTGGGACTTAATTTTTTAAAGAAATTGAAAAAATAACTGGGCAAAAGGTCATTAAATCCCCAGTATTAGCATTGTTAGGATTATTTCAGAAGGATAATGAGTGTTATTTAAGCCATTAATAGGATCTCGTTTGATTGCTGCCAGATTGGTTATAGTTAAATATTGGAAGGATTTGTCTGGTGCCACGCTAAAAAATTGGTATAGCAAGGTCTGGCATGTAGCCTTAATGGAGAAACTGACAAACTGAGATTGGTAAGAGGAACAAGATCTAAAGACACGTTTAACATAGATTAAATTGGAATGGGAGAATAAAATCCCCCAAAGCATTTAAATCCTTTTGGTTGGCATAATGAAAGATATCTCTCATGTGATTGGTTAACTTATGCTATATATTTTTTTCTGACCTATAAAGAAAGGAAGGAAATGTTTATGATCTGAAGAATGAGATATACATATATATATGTTGTAATAGATATATTTGGCAATAGTTATAATAATATCATTGATTTCCTGTAAGGGGGAGGGGAGGGATGTTTATGTTAAGTGTTGTTTTGTTTCATTAATTCTGTATTTGAAATTTTTAAATTATTTTTTTAAAAAAGATCCCTTAACTCATTTTGCAGCAAACTGCACTTTAAGCTTACCAGAAGCATTATCTGCAATAGGCTTCATTTCAGTTAGCTAAGGATGGAACTGGTTACGTCATGCACCCCCAAACTTTTTTTTTACATGTTCTTAATTGCTTACAGGTAGGGAATTACTATCTCCCCAAGGGATATTTAATTGTTTCAGGAGCAATGGGCTTAAAAAAACCCTACTCTGCTTAGGGGGAAAAGTGGAATGGTTTGCTCATTACAATTCCTAGATTCTTCGCTTGCACCCATTGGGAGAAGGAAGAGTGTGTTAGATCAATGCGGACACGTGAAGAGGTTTCAACTGCCTTGGAGAGGCATAAAACAGCTCTGTTCCTGCCTATTCCTGCAACTCTGCTGGAAATTCCAAGAACCTGTCATCACTCTGACAAGTCAAAGAAGTGGGCGGGGGGGAGGAGTTTGGAGGAGGGAAGAGGAGAGAGAGAAGTTGAGGAAAGATTGTTTTGAATGCATGCGTGTGCAGATGAAAATATTGTTTCAGTGAAATTTTGTAGGCTTCTCCTTGCGGTATTCTCACTGGTTTAGAATTAACCAGTGAGAATACTTAAAATGTCTAGCAGCTGAAATGGCTGAACATAGTCTTTAGCTCTCTGTACAAGAGACCAAACGAACAAAACAAAAAACTGCTTCAAAAGGTATTTGAACATGTAATGAAAAAGCAGATTTTTATTATGTCATTTTCCATTATTCAGCATTGCTGTAAATGGCTTACATTTACCGCAACTTCTGTACAGACGTGTGGCTTTGAATTTACTAGAACAGCAAAATTTAAAATAAAAAATAAATGCTCAACAGTTCCACACAAGATTTTACAGTCCAACATTTCACTGAGTAGGTGGAAAGACATTGTTACTACAGAGTTATTCGGCATGAATAAAAAACTACAACTTTTTATTTTTAAACAGGAGTCACTTATTTTAATTTTTACACTGTTTAAAATTACAGTGATAAAAATAATGAAAAAAGCTTTTTAATAATGCCATACACCAGCATAATATAGGTTTTGTCCCCATTATATATCTTTTGTAGAATATACAAAATAGAATGTTGACAGACTATTGAATCCGTGCTATTAAGCCTGTTGGATGAGATGGGGTGGAGGGAGGTTAAGGATGGGAGGTAGCTATTTTCATACACACCGTCTTTTATTAGAAAACAAAATGCCTTAAAAAAGGTCCAGCAATGTTTTCCAATAACATGAAGCTCTATTCCTTGCCTGAAAGTATTGTTCCGTCATAACAGCAGTAGCATAAAAATGTGAGTACATTAAGGGTGGCAGCCCAATTCACTTCAACATGGATCAGGTGGTGTGAAGTTGTTCAGAAAGAGGCTGGAGACTCTGGTCCCTTTCTAATACTTCAGCAAAGTGGCTCAAACACCAGGGCCTTGCCACCCATTCTCAGAAGTATTTGTCTTAACCCTCCTACACTCTGGGGTCATAACTGATCCAAATGGGCCATTAAGAATGTGTAAAATGTCCCCCCTGATATGTGTTATTTTATCACCCATGTATTTTCCTGAACTAATTGTGGTCTATTGCTCTGTGGTGTTTCAACTCCCACGTTTCTTGTTATTTTTAAAGGATTTTATTAAAGTGGAATGGGGGTATCAATGATGAAAACCCCAGCATGATGAAGACTTAGAATAGCTACTTTATGCAAATGCAGCAGTAAAGATAAGGAGGTTGATGTGCTTTTTTTAAAAAAAGTATTTTCACTTTTGGGGTTGCATTTTAATAACTGAGAGTGGAATGAAAATAGCCAGTAATGCAGTTTTGCAAATGCTTACACAAGCACTAAGGGAGGGATTTACGCAGTAGATAATGGGTAGATTCCATAGCAGTTTTCAGGCTTCCGTTTGTACAGAACATCATCTTTGGATTTAGTTTCATTTTCTTTGGCACAAGGTGTAACAAACCGCTGTGAACAAGACACACCTTCTGCAGAAAAAAAAATTGGTACCTTTGGATCCAATTCTCAAATTTGAGGGGAAAGTGCATTTTCTCCTCCAACTAACTCCCAAGTCTCCTGTAGGGACCTCCAGATACCATCCCTGTGTCATTGTATCCCTGTATAAAACCTTTAATACTATTTTGTATTTTTGTAAAATAAAGTATCTGACTCCTAACTAAACTGGGGGGGGGGGAGGCGTTTGCTTGACCACAATATCTGACTGAAGTTTTTTTTCTTTTCTTTTTTTGTTTTTCTTTTTGCAAGTGTAGGAGGGTTAAGTTCTTTGCACAATGAGCATCACAGTACACACCGCCATTTAGAATTAAGGGCCCATCAACTTTCTGCATATTGAACAAAAAGACAGGTCACCTATCTTATGATTCTGGTGCTCCTACATATTTGCAATCCACTCCGTCTTACGTGCGTGTATAAGCAGTATGGCGAACAGGCTTAATCTCAGTCCTGATTTCTCTACCGACTGCCTTCTTCCCTCCTCTGTTCCTAATATGTAGCTATTTTGAAAAAGCGAAGAGGCTGCATTTTAAAAGGTAGTTGGCACTTTTTACCACACTTGTGCGCAAGTTGTACTTCTCTGCTGTTTTCAAGATAATCAATGTTGTATTTTTGGTTTAATTTGGCTGGCAAGATTGGCAAACTAACCCTAAACACATTTACTTGGAAGTCAGTCCCACAGCTTTTAAAAGGTTTACTTCAAAATAAATATGCTCAGATTTATAGCCTAAGGCTTTCAGCCTTTGCTTTACTGATGCAAGAGAGATAAAGATGTCTCCAACTGCATGCTCTAACATATCCTGTGAAAGACCATTCCTATTACTTTACAGCATGCATATCTGGGGTTATCCAAATCATTTCCATGTCAGCATGATATGGCAAGGCACTGAAGAGACAGAAGTCAGAATTTTCCCTGCTTTATTTGAAATTCCCCCAGCATGAAGAAGACTAGCCAGACAAGAAACACATGTTTTGTTGAATACTTATGTACTTTAAATGGCTTGTATTTAAAACCTTAACAACACATTTAATTGAAAGTTCTTTTCCAGAATCAACAATTGCATTTAAAAAAAAGTGAGCCCAAAGTCCATAAACTGAACAAATACATGAAATCAAAAGAATTAGAGCCTCTTTCCCACCACTAAAGTACTTGTTTGCATGTAGTCATAGTATTGATTTCTGTATACCTCACTTGTGTTGGTAAACAACCACAGATAATTTGTCAATGCACACACTGCTAGCTTTCTTAAACTTGGTATCAAGAATGAAAATGTTCAATACACATCACTTCCCAAGTGTAACTTTCCAAATTTTCTTCATGCTTTACTATTCAGGAGCCTTTTTGAAACCAAATACTTGAGTCTGTTAGCATTTGCTAAAAACAGGCAGAATACACATTTTCATCCCAATGGTTTGCAAACTACCATTAAAATACTCTCTGAAGCTTAGATAAACTGTTAAATGTATATAAAGAGCTTATTCAGTAAGAAAGACAGGTTGCTTACCTGTTTGTGGGTGTTCTTTGAGTGATCATCTGTGCAATAAAACAATTGTGTTCTATGCCTGGGCAAAACATCTTCAGAACCTTCTAGAACACTAGTCAGGAAGCTGGCACTCCTACGGAAAAAGCTCATAGAGAGAAACTCATGCAGAACATTCTCAGTGATGCTGCTGTGCAGCAGTCACAAAAACACTGTGTGAAAAGGTGTTCATCCTATACCCCCCCCAGCATACAAAATGAGGCTTGCTTCTGGCCAAAAGGAAGTGCAGGAGTGCCAGCTCTTTTGACTAGGCCTAGCGGTTCCCATGATGCTGTGCATAGGTGCAACACCAAATTGTGGGATTGCACAGAAACCACAAAGAATGATTATTGTTATTTAATGTGATACTTTACTCCCAAGTATTGACTAGAACAGCTAGGGGTTTTCATTTATAAGCCTAACATTTAAAAAGAGAATTAAGAAAAGACAGAATTGCTCAGGTAAAATTCCTATTTTACCAAGAACATTTTTGTTGAATAATTAGAAATGTATTTAGTAGATTGTGACCAAACTATGTTCTATTATTTACATATTGCTGGTACCTGTATGCATTTTATTGCCAAATTTGTCTAGCTGTTTTGCTGTGCTCTGTGAGGTTATATATGAAAGAAACCCCAGATATACAGTGGTGTGAACATATAGGCAAATGCATACATGAACACACTACTTCAGTTTATGTTTCCAGCAGTAGGGGTCAAATATACCTGCACAGCTGCTGCAGGGGTTAGTCTTGGAATGTGAGGGGGACCAAGGACACAGGCTGGATCATTACATTCAATTCCCAGCCCATGCTTTTTCTTCCAGCAGTATAACGGATTTAGGTTTTAGCTCCAGGAACTCCCACTGAATATGGTGGACAAGTTCCTTCAAAAAAAAAACAAAAAAGAGGAAAGGGGGAAAAAAAAGGAAAAGCAACAACAGAAGCACACATAATAAAACTAGAGTACCTCTTTAGATACTTCAGTACAATGCTGCCAGGATTAATACTTCCAGACAAACCACAATTTGTATGGGTTACCATTCAAACACATTTGTGACCCCTAGAAAAAATATATCACGTGTCATGATAAAGCAATCTGTCATCTAAAAAACATTCTTATGATACACTATACAAGCTAATTTACAATAATTTGATTAATTGCTTTTAAAGCTGTAGTAGCTCTTCCTTTCTTTTCTTCAACCAACACTACCAAATTATATATATATCTCTGAAAGGATAAACAAAAATATATTAGTAGCTTCATATCAAATTTTGATTGTTAACTCTTGTTAGGTTATTAAACCCCATTATTATAATTATTCTTTTACAGAAATATTTAGACCACTTAGAGCAAAAGTCTTTTTTCGTCTTTCTTTAGAGTGGCATAGCATTTTAAATTTTCTGAAAATTCCTAAAGTGCTCAGAGGATGGGCTACTACAGCTTACAAATTGTTTAAAATAGGGGGGGAAATTACAAGGAAAAATTCACGAGACATATATGGTTGTTTTATGGCACACTAGTAGTTTGATACAGAAGGGTTGGAGCGGTACAGAGATTAAGTCCTACTCTAAGCCACAAAATCAGTAGCGGAAACTTCATGTTTTCCAGGAAACAAGGTAAGTTCATTTGGATGACAAAGTGAAAATGAGTGAGTCATCATATACAGGTTTGGGATTTTTTATTTTCCACAAGAGTGTTTTTTTTCTTCTTCTTGTAGTTTGGTCTATTTTCTTCTTCGCATAAAGGTAAAAATCTTATCTGAAGTAAAATCTTTTAAGAAACCTTATAAACATTATATATATTGGGCATAATTGCAACTATTTTGTAAATCAATGTCATTTATATGTATGTATTTATATGTAAAGTATGTATATGTGTACATTTAGTTCCTGACTGTTGACTGTGAATAGTTCAATAGAAGTTTAGCCATATACTTAAAATGGAGTCAGGATTGTACGCATTTGCCTCAATCCAGTGAGCGATCTGCCGGCAGAAACTGGCTTCTTTCTGCTTATTAATCTGCTTTACTGGGAGTGCAAAAAGCTGCTGTGAGGGTAGGCATCCTGGTGTTCAGGATGCAGAGTATTTCTGCACTGGACATGCACTGCCCACGAGATGAACAGCACTATCAGCTCTAAGTCAGTTGCTTGTATCCACGCCCTGCCTTCCCAACTGGTTATCAGGACTGATCCCAGCTTAGGTGGAAGGGAGAAGACTTTTTTTGGAATGGGGACAATGGCTGTAATTCAACAGTTCTGAGAACCCCATAGAGGCAAACTTTGCACTTTTTTTGGTGAAAAATATTAATTCATTACAAATATTGTTCTCCTAATTAAAAAAAGCACAGGTTTTGCTGCTTCTCAGTTATGTCCAAGGAGAACAGTAGACATGCCAATTTCTCTGCACATCAATTTTGTTCTGCACCTTACAGCTGCTCTGGATTGTGGCCACTGTATATATAATATACACTGATATACACAAAGTACACACATATGGCAATAAACTGAGCATGGAAAAAAATAATTTCTCCATATAGAAGTAAACTTTTAAACAATAATGCATATTTTCCTGAAGATTTCCTGATGGGCAGTCTAGATTGATCCTTTTTACTGTCAATCCAGCCCAATATTCTTACAATTATGGCTATTGCATTAAATGCAAGTATTTATCTAGGCTGCTTCTTTTTAAAGTTTTGTGTTCATACACAACTGTTTAAGACAGAGCTATTTTTCCAGTAGCTCACATAACATGTTTGACTGATATCAAAATTATGCATTTCCAGTGTTCAGGTTAGATTTGGAATACATTTCAATCCCTATATTCCTTGAAGAAGGCTAAATTTATAGGACAAATTTAGAAGGGTTACTATGACAGTCTTGATCAGAATAGAAAAGCCAACCTATATTCACATGAATATACTTAAAGGTTAATATCTAGAGGTCATTAAGCTATGAACTGCCCCACTTTAAAAAACAGCTGTACAATAGGCATCTTGAAGTTTTACAAAAAATTATGTAAGAAAAAATGAGCAAGCTTAGTTCACTGTATATAAAGTTAAAGGAAATTGCTAAAACCAGACAGTAATAGCTATAAAAGGCACAACTTCCCTTTTCTGATATACAGTTGTAAACTTTCTTCATGTTACATGCATAAATCAAAAATGCTACTTTAACTATACAAAAAATCTATACCAAAACAAAAACCTAGAATATTTTATCCAGCCAACTGTAGAAATTCCTAGCAGAATGTTGACAATGTAGATTCTGAACTTCACACCGCTGCTTTAGGTGCATCCTATACTGCCAGTATATGTGGAGGAAAAATCCCAAGCTGTATTTCTTTCCTTTCCTTCTTCCTGAATCCATCCGTTTGAGGCATCTGCTTCTGAAACCTAGGTCTTGGCCCTCTGTAAACCACATGTAGTGCATAATTACAAAACAAAACAAAAACAAGAACACCCAATATAGTTGCAAGGACAAAATTAACAAGTTTTTTAGTTTATAAAAAAGAAGCTATAATTTGACTTTTTTTTTCCTTAAGGCAATCTTTCTGTATTAAGGCAGTCACTTCTGATGAAATAAGAGTTTCTTGATATTCCCATTTGAATATTTTGGTAATTGATTGCTGATGATTTCTGCCAACATTTCTGGAAACTCAATACTCATGGATTTATCCAAAAACGTTTGGAAGCAAAAACTTAGAAGATTCTCAACCACCTGCAAATGATAAGAGAGAAGAGTGAAGCAACTTCCCATGCACAAAACAAGTGTTGTTACTATATTCCAAAACATTTTAAAGCAAGACTAATTTATTAGCGTTTCTTTATCAATGGGGTAAATTCAGTGTTACATGAATAGACTTCTACTTAAGCAAGTGGAGTCCACCCCCCAGCCCCATATACCCTAAATCTGTTCTGGAGGGTCCCCAACACTCCAGACCATATTTGGGGGCCTGCAGGGTTTTTTTGATGCACTAGAGGGTCTCATTCCACTGATGGAAGAGCACCATTAGATCCAACGCTATAGTAGGAAATATGAAATCCTGTATGATAATAAACTTACTGACGCTGAAATTAAACTGATAAAAACACTGCTTCAATTCAGCTGGCACAGAAAATTATAGTATGCATTAACCAGGGTTTGAGCTTCTAAATGTCAGCCTAGCCTTGGTGTGTTGTTTGCCCACTTTTATTTCCTATTTCCTCAATACTCTACTTTCTCTAGGTACAATAGCATCCAGAAGCAGAGCAATGGACATAACAATGGTGTGTTAATTTAGTCAACCATACATTTGCAAAAAACATGATTTGCAAACCCACTTTAAACTATAGTTTATGATTTTAGGGTTATATACAAATTGGTGTTACTCCACTGACAGAAAGCTCTTTGATCCAGCAGAGACTTCTGTTGAGTGGAAAAAAGACAGGTTGCTTACCTGTAACTGTAGTTCTTCGAGTGGTCATCTGTGCATTCACACATCTATGGGCTCTGTGCATGCGCAGGGCCTCAATTCGGGAAACTCCTAGAGCTGCGAGACATTTAGGTGGGAACCCCTCCCCCGCCATCCAGTGCGCATGTCCATCAGGTTCCCGCCTGACCCCTCAGTTCACTTGAGACCATGATGGCTCCTAGGCTGAGGACTAGTGGTATTCTTCGGTACAGATGATTGTCGACACCGAAGTGGGGATGGTGTGTGTGTGTGTGGGGGGGGGGGGGTTGTGTGAATGCACAGGTGACCACACGAAGAACTACAGTTACAGGTAAGCAACCTGTCTTTCTTCTTCGTGGTCTCTGTGCATCACACATCTATGGGCAAGTAAAAAGTTGACTTACCGGAGGTGGGTCGGTGGAGACAGGATCAGTGGAGAACAGACGAAAGGACTGCTCTGCTGAAGGCACAATCCGCTCGGGAGCAAAGATCAAGCCTGTAGTGTGAAGCGAACATCGATGGCATAGCCCAATGGCGACTTGACAAAGTTCATGGAGCGGGATGCCCCGTCCAAAAGCAGCTGACGTGGAGACACCTCTGGTGGAGTGCACTGTAACCAAGGCAGGCAACTCAAGGTGTGCGAGGTTATAGGCTAGTTTTATTGTCTCTACGATCCATCTGGAGAATCGTTGGGTTGAGACTGGATGACCCTTCCTAGGACCAGCATAGGAAAGGAATAGTCTAGGTGACTGTCGGAACGGTTGCATTCTGGATCTGTAGAAGAGGTGAGCCCACTGGACGTCAAGTATGTGCAGGGATCTTTCGAGGTTTGAGGAAGGGTTCTGAAAGAAAGCCAGTAGGACCAAGTCTTGGTTGATGTGAAAATCTGAGAGGACCTTGGGCAAGAACGAGGAGTTGGTATGGCGTACCGCCTTATCGCCATGGAAGAGAAGGTACAGTGGGTCAACTCGGAGGGCACACAGTTCCAATGCCCTTCTGGCCGTGGTGATGGCGATAAGGAAGGCTACCTTGAACAGAAGTAGGAGGATGTCCGTCGTGGCAATAGGCTCAAAGGGTTTAGATGTCAATGCTGTTAGCAACACTGAAAGACTCCACTGCGGAGTAAAATTACGGATAGGCGGTAGCAGGTTCTTGAGTCGTCTCATAAACTGTGGGACAATGGGGTGAGTGAAGACACTAAAGCCCTGTATGGAGGAATGTGATGCTGAGATCACCGCGAGGTACACTCGTATAGAGGAGAACTTTAGGCTTCCTTGATAAAGAAAGTGTAAGAATTGCAGGTCGACAGGGATGGGAGTTCTTAATGGTTGGAGTCTGGCTTGTATAGCAAATGAAGCAAAGCACTACACTTTGTCGCATAAGAGTTTCGTGTGGATGGGCGATGTGCTGCTGTTAATACTGTACGGATATTGTCCGGTAATCGAGTCAAGTCGTGGGAGCAAGTATTCTCCAAGACGTGAGGCGAAGTGTGGCTATTTTGGGGTGAACCGTGTGTCCCTTGTCCTTGGGTAACAGGTATTGGGAGGCAGAGAAAGATCCCCTGGGCTAACCTGAGTAGTGGAGCAAACCATGTTTGGCTTCCGCGCCGTCTGACCTGAGTTTTGTGATGACCCTGGTTAACTGAAAGGGTGAAACAGGTATGTAAATTCTCTGCTCCAAGAGCGGAGGAAGGCGTCGCCCAGTGAAGTCTTGCCCCGTCCGGATCGGGAGCAGAAACGGTGGAAGACTGTTGTCTCGGTGGAGGCAAAGAGATCTATGGACGGTGACCCCCAACGGTTGAAGATCAGGGAAAGGGCCTCTCGGTTGAGTTGCCACTCGTGGGCATTGGAGAATGTCCTGCTGAGGGTGTTGGCCAAGAAATTGTCTTCCCCTGCGATGTGGGCTGTGGACAAAGTGATGTCCTGTCGTATTGCCCACTCGAAAATCTGGGTAGTCAGGGAGATCAGATCCAGGGAGTGCATACTGCCCTGTTTGTTGACGTGCCAGAGTGATGACGTGTTGTCGGTCGGTATGAGGACTTGATGGCTGCAAAGTGTGTACTGAAAGGAATGGAGGACCTTCTGTATCGCCAGTAGTTCCAGGACGTTGATGTGGTAGGTCGACTCTGTTGACGACCATATGCCTTGTACAGTTAATGCTCCAACGTGGGCACCCCACCCCCGAAAGGGTGGCGTCCGATGTCAGTGTAATTGAAGGTTTGAGGGTGCCAAGTGGAAGGCCACAAGTAAGGTTGCAACGATGTGCTCACAGCGTAGTGACTAAGTCATGGGAGGGGGAAGAGAGAGCATAGTCCTGTGCACGTTTTCATGTCTGGTAAAGGTTCTGATGAACCAATTTTGTAGGGTGCACATTTTTAAGTGAGCCCATTGGACAACATGGACTGTTGCTGCCACAAGCCCGAGGAGATGTTGAATGGCAAATGGTGAGGCTTGTTTGTTTAGGGAGAG
This sequence comes from Anniella stebbinsi, assembly GCA_029215795.1. Taxonomy (NCBI): domain Eukaryota; kingdom Metazoa; phylum Chordata; class Lepidosauria; order Squamata; family Anniellidae; genus Anniella; species Anniella stebbinsi. The sequence continues at coordinate 83,291,481 of JARDYH010000005.1, read as the reverse complement.
ACGCATTGCCGTGGCTGCGAGAGTAGACGCACGGTGGCGCGGAAGGTAAGCCTTCCCGTGAATGGCATGAAGGACGACGGCGATAAAGGGAATGACTCGAGTACGAGTAAGCTGCAACTTGTCGTGATTTATGATGAGGCTGAGTCTCCGAAGGAGCGCGCAGACCGTTGAGGTCGCAGTTGCTGCAGCAGACTGAGATGGTGCTGCGATTAGCCAGTCGTCAAGCTATGGATAGACCTAGATACCGAGAGTGCAGAAATGAGCGCAGATTGCCGCCATGCACTTGGTGAACACCCTTGGGGCTGTCGCGAGGCTGAAGGGGAGGACCTTGAATTCGAAGTGGTCGGTGCCGATGGCGAACCGCAGGTATTTGTAGTGGGACGGGTGGATGGCTATGTGGAAGTAGGCATCTTTGAGGTCAACTGTAGTGAACCAGACTCCCTTTTGTAGTGGAATGAGGTTGGAGAGTGTCACCATGCGGAATTTGAGTGTTGTGATAAATCTGTTGAGATTCCAGAGGTCCAGGATGGGTTGAAGACCTCCGTCGTTCTTCGGCACCGTGAAATAACGGGAATAGAAACTATGGTGAACATGTGGGTGAGTGACCCTTTGTATTGCTCCCTTGGTCCAAGAGAGATGAGGTCTTGGTGTGGAGAATGTCCGACAGAGAGGTAATGTTCACGGTGTCGAAGGGAGGAAGGCTGTCAAATTCGATGAACTACCCAGGAATCTGAGGTGATGTGTGCCCAGTTAGAATAGTGTGGAGCGAGGATACTGCCGAATACCGGTCGGTTGATGGCTGAGTCACAGGCGGCGCTTAGCGTGGGGCCCAGAAGCGGGTGGATGGTTGGGGCGGAATTGGCCAGTGTTGTCTGTCTTCCTATTGTATGTTGGAGCTTGGTAGTGAAAGGAACGATCTTGTTGTTGGCGGTGTTGGAATGGAAAGGGCTTCCTGTAGGACCTGCGCTGCTTGTAACTGTGGTGCGGTGGCTGCTGCCCTTGCAGTTGTTTTTGCTGCCAAGGATTTCATCTGTTTCATAATGAGGGAGTGCCTCTCCATCCATATTGGACAGGCCAGTGTTCAAATGGGCAATGCCTGCTGGGAGCTGTATTGCGAAGAACACGGCATCCTGCCTGATGGGACCATCCTGAGCCCTTGACCAATCCCCATCTTTTTTGCTGTTGTTCTGGCTTTCTGGGTATTGTGCATGGCTTCATTCATCCTTGCGTTAAAGAGGACTTCCCCGTCAAACAAGAGGTCTTCAATGCGGGAGCGAGCTTCGGGCATGAGCCAGGCCAAGCAGAGCCAAGCATGTCGCCTAAGGGCTATGCCTGCTATCATGGAATGTGCCGTGCAGTCGGTCTGGTGGCGCACACTATTGATTTGCTGGTGAGACAGTTTAAGTGCTTCCGCTTGGAAAATTCGAGCGAGTTCTTGTTGATCATCCAGGAGATACGCAAATAGGGAGGACATTTCCCCCCATAAAAATAACTGATATCTGGCCATTAAGGCCTGGAAGTTTGCCACATGGAGACTTAGGGAGGTAGAGGAATATATCCTCTATCCCAAAACAGTGAGGCATCTGCCTTCCTTGTTGATGGGTGCCGTATGAACTTTCTGAGACTTAGATTGAGACAATACCACTATTACGGAATTTGGCTTGGGATGGATGAAGAGGAACTCAGCCCCTATTTTCTGAACCCGATAGAGGGATTGTAGTAATCTAGGGGTATGGTGCGTCGTTGTGGGTGCAGTCCAGGATTGTTGAACTGTTTGGAGAAGGGTGGGCAAGTATGGAACCACGACAAGGGTGGTAGCTTTGGTATAAACCGCATCAAAGACAGGGTCTTGAAGACGCTCAGTAGGCTGTTGGGGCTCGATGCTGAGAGCCTGTGTAAGCCTAAGATGGAGAAGTTCACTCTGGAGGGCCGACCACATCATTTGGTGAGGAGGCGGATGGCGGTACTGAGGAGTATGAAGAACTATCTGACTGGTATCATCCGCTGAATGAGGGGACTATTCTCGAGGTCTTGATACGTGGGTTAGGTGGTTGGCATCGGTGGCACAGCTGTCGAAGAGTGGTGACTAAAAGCTGGTGAATTTGGCCGAGAGCAAGGCAGTTCAGTGTGCCTGACCGTCGTTGGCTGAGGAAGTGGAGGTGACTGGGGTGATTGAGAAGGTGGTGGAACAATCCTGGTATGTCTTTCACGATCCCAGCAAACGTCGGTATCGTAGTATTGCTGTTGATGACTGTGTGGGATGGACCAGCCTGAGTCAGTGTCCCAATCATGCACTGGAGAGTGAGATCTTGCACGGTTCTCTCGACTAGGCAGCCTGTGTTGGCCGAGGCAGCAGAACGAACAGAGCCAGGGGACTCTCGGCAGAAGTGGCGCTGGTGGTTGGAGAATGGCAACAGGTGAGGGATCCCGTATCTCACCTTCCAACAGCGAGGCGGGTCTCAGTATTAGCCTCGGTGTCGAGGGAGGGCGTTTAGGTGGTGATGAAATTGGCGGGGTTGGACATGCCGGCAGTGGTGGCAGAGGCAGCACCCTCGACATTGTCTTTGACCGTGAGGTGTCTTTTTTCCTCCGTTTTTGGTGTTTCTCGGAGGTACGATCTAAGGCACGTTTTGAAAGCCTTTTTGCAGTGGTCACCGTAAAGGATCGGCCCGATGTTGGGGGGGTCCATACGTTGCAAAGGTTGGGTCGATGGACCTGGCCTGGCTGGGCTAAGGGGATGCATTGGCTTAGAACGAGGTCTATTCGCCTGATCCCTATCCCCCTGCAGGAGGGGGAGTACGACCTCCAGCACTTTTCCCCACAAGACCGCCTTTAAGTGATCCGATCTGTTGCATCACATTTGCTTGGAGAAGCTCTGGCAGTGGGCGCAACTTTCAACAACGTGGGCCTCACCAAGGCAAAAAAGACACAACAAGTGTCTGTCCGTCAGCAGTAGTTTGTTCCCGCACTTAACACACTCTCACAGTCTCACAGCGGTGAAATGAGTTGCTCAAAGAGCGAGAGGTCCCGACGAGGCTACTGGTAGCATGGTCGAAAGAGAACTGAGGGGCCAGGCGGGAACCCAATGGACATGCGCACTGGATGGCGGGGGAGGGGTTCCCGCCTAAATGTCTCGCAGCCCTAGAAGTTGCCCGAATCGAGGCCTTGCGCACGCGCAGAGCCTATAAATGTGTGATGCACAGAGACCACGAAGAAGGAAGGGATTATTTTTAGTAATGAGGGGAAGAAAGTCACTTCCTGTCTCATTCTGCTGTCAGCTCTGCTGCTAAGAGCTTCTGACCGTAGTATGATATAAATTGGATACAACACATGGTGTGCTGGCCAATAGTAAATCATACTAAAGCCTTGCTTTGAAGTTCCCATATTTTGGTGTTTAAACAGAGAAAAGTAATGTTACTAGCCTGCAACATGTAGCTGTTGAAAATTATTTATGATAACACAAGAATGGATTAAAACCAGTTGGAGGATTTATATATATTATATATATTATATATCCTGTCCTCTGCCAAAGGCTCCAACTAAATTGCATCATTTTAAAGACAAGCCCATAAAAATATGCAATAATGCACAACAACAGAAATCAAGTAAACACCAAATCAAGTAAAGACATACTCACTAATCCAGGTGAGTATGTCTCACCAGAAAGACAGAATGCCACCTATCCCAGAGCCTACATACACCAACAACTAAATGTGGCTACCCAAAGCCACTCCAAAACATAAGTCTTGCAACATTTCCAGGAAACTATCTTGCACTAACTTAGGTGGAGTGCCAAGGAGCGGTTTTCTTTCATGTAAGGCAGCCACCAGGACTACCTTTCCTAAGACCAAAATCATCTTGATTGAGCACATAAAAAACATAATAAAGAAACTACTTTCCACAAGACGGAGGGAAATAGATGGTTCTTTCAGATATGCCAGACCCAGCCCATTTAGAGGTATACAGGTGAAGCCCAGAAATTTGGCACATGGTTTGCTTTGAGGAGTCCATACCTGATCTTCAACTACCCACCAAGTAACTGCAGTGTAACACAGAAGAGGTGCCTAGACACATATGCAGCAGCAAGTCTCTTCTATATTAAAGTTATTCTATCTATGCTATACTTACACACTGACCAGGTTCAGATGATACACCATGGCTCATTGTCGGTATTTAGACCACAATGAACTGCAGTGCCTGCAAGCATCAAGTTGTGTATGCAGCCACCGGTTGGAGGTTGCCATATTGTGAGAACCTGGCAAGTGTGGGTTATGTGAGGCTCAAACTATATTCATATAACCATAAAACAGACCATGTGTTATGTGAGGGTTGTTTAAGCCTTGCATAACTCACACTCACTGAGTTCAGACGACATAACAATCCCCAAGGAGGGGTTGGATATTCAAAATGGTGGCTTCATGCAACCTGCACATGCTACAGCCTCACCTTGGGTTAATTAACCCATGGTGGGCTGTCATGTCATGCAAAGATCCCCACTATTTGTTTTATCTAATTCTTTTTCCTTACTGAAATTACTTAAATAAAATAAAATGGTGACTTTCTTCTCATTTACTCATTTTAAATGATTTCAGATACATTTTAGCTGGCTTGGATTTCTCCATTTTTTGATCAAAGCTAAACCACGACAAAATGATCTAGTTTAGTTTTTTTCCAGATAAAAGCATAAGGCTTTTATTAGCAAAAAACTATTTTTGAACATTTATTAGGATCTGTGCCCCCTCGTCTTTGCTGCCCACACCATTGAAGAACTTTAACTTTAAAAAGCAGGAATGTAATGCCCAGATGTCCTTGGCACTGGCCAGATTGTATCCACATTTTTATTACCATCTGCACAGAATAAATATATAGAAGCATATAATGTCCAAAAACTTACATCATGCATGGAGTCCAAAAGTTTCGTCAGTTGATAAAATCGCTGCCAGTTCTGACTAGAGTTCCCTTCTCTCTTCACTATGGCTTTCCCCAACTCTTTGATGTAGGTCATACGAATTTCATCAAATAGGGCCTGACTTCTCAAGCCTTCCTTGGGAACTAAATTATAGAGATTGGATTTTTAGAACAGTCAAGTCTTTATACATTTACCATGAAATTAGATGCTATATTTAAATATTCATAATAAATAATAAAAAACAAAATCAAGACTTTAAACTGTGGATATCTATACAGACAATGCTGTGTGAGTGCAGAATATTTGTACAAAATTCAAAGAATACAAGAGAAAGGCCTGGCCTGTGACAGTGTCCCTAGATGAACATATACCCCAAAATTATAGAAAGTTCTAAGTGGATATGTCCAGCCATTCATATAGGTGATATGACTTAAGTCAAGTTGGTCATAACTAACTTAAGTTGCATTCTTTCAAAAAATCTACACTAAGTAGAATTAACAATGGACCATGGTTGATAGTTTGCAACTGTCGTTTACAAGAAAACATAAATGGCTATTGATTCTCTATTTTTATTTCTCCATCTTGCAAGCCAAGACAAGTCACCTTTCTTTGGCATTTTGAAAAAAGGGAAAAAATCTGCAGACTTCTTCATAGATTTATGATTAGATTCATCTCAAACTAAATGAAGTCTCACTTCTCCAAATATTTATTTACAACAGTAGTGGATTTTGTGGTCCTCTAGAAGATCTTCTTGCTGGCAAAATCACTTTGGTCCAGCAGAAATTATTTGTTGACATTATTCTTATTCACATAATAATTTTAACATTAAAACATTTTTACACCATTATGGATTGCAGGGATTGTCTTTATTTACAAAAACTCTTGCATTCTTTCACCTTATCAATAAGACTTGATTGATTCCCCTAAGAATGCAACCCCTATGTGGGAATTGGTGGTGAAGTGTAGTGATAACAAAATTCTCTGTGAAGAAAGTGACAGCAAGGCAGATTTGAGAGATTTCAATTATACTCAATATTTTTTAGTTCACAGTTCAGTGTCAAACGAAGAACCACAACTTTAACACTGCAAAGGAAAATACCAAACAAAAAAATACAGTAAGAACATCAACAATCACCTACTTGTAGAGAGAAGCAGCAAAGTTTTCATGCAGAGGTATTCTTCATATGAAACTTGAAGCCGTGCGAGCTCATTAGTAACCATCAGCAAACGTTTGCATTGTTCATACATACAAGGTAAATTCATTCTCTGCCTGAGGAAAGAGCACACACATCCACATCAGTACAAAGTAACCAACCATTTTCTTTATGAATTACTTCTATCCTGAAAGAGTCAATAAAAGAGTCAAGTCAAATAGCTTTCTAAGAGCACAGTCTTGTTATCTGGGAGCTTATTAATGCAATTAATTTACACAGACCTAGAAGTGTGAAGGCAGTGAAAAATACTTGAGTTTTCTTCCATTTTTTTCCCCAACTGGGAAAGCATTTCCCCCCCTGTATTTCAATTCCCCCACCCCCACAGCTCTTGTTGTTCTACACAGGCCCTGTTCACTTATAACATCACAAACGTTCTGATCCTATTCATGCTCATTCGTAAGTAACCCCGAGTTAGTTTATTTTACATCTTTGGCCCTAAAAAGATCCCTTAAAAGCAGCAAACAAAATATATAAACACATCAAATCAAAGTACAACAATAAATAAGAAAAGGAGTTTAGCTGCAGCAGACCAGATAAAAATGTAGCCAGCAAAACCATAAAAAGGAAAAGAAGAGAACCATATGAAGTGGAAATAGTACTCAAAAAAGTACACCTAAAGAAAACCGTTTTCAACAGGCCAAATGAGTCTGCCAGGCCTTTCAGGAACATGAGATGGTGATAATCACCACCCTGAATTAGGTTCAGAAGCAAACAGGGAGCCAGTGCAGCTGCCATAAAGCTAGTGTTATAAGGTCCAAAGACAAAGTCTGTGTCAGAAGCCTCACCAGTGAGTGCGTTCTGCACTGAAACTTCTAGATTCTTTGCAAGGGAAGCCTTATTGAAAGTTCATTACAGTAATCTATTTTCAGCAGAACTCTGCTCAAGGACATTCCCACTGGCAAAATTAAACTTTGTATCCAACCCAATGTCACCCTGTAATTTTTGGAAATTACCACCAATCAAAAAAGTTATAATCTTACATAAAGTTATTTATCTGCAAATTATATTGAAAAAGTACATGCAGCAATATCATCATCATCACTAGTTCAGATGGCTTGTAATACAAATAGTTTTTAGTTCTTATCTGACATTTACAGTGCAATCCTATACATGTCTAAGAAGCAAACCCCATTGAGTTCAATGAGATTTACTGCCAGGTAATGCAACTTTATTCTTTGGAATAGATGAGTTAAGACTTGCAAACTTAATTTAATCAAAATATATTACGAGTTTTCTCTGTAAGCTTTTGTTATGAGCCTGTGGATGCAATGTGACACAGGTGGTCTCAGCCAACCTCAAAGTTTTTGCAGAATCTTTTTGTTCTCCGTTCTGTGCACAGAAAAACAATGAAGCTTAATCCAGACAAGAGAGAAGTACTGTTAATAGGAGAGGAGAGTGATCTAGATAGAGGTTTTCAACCTGGTCTGGATGGAGTTGTACTCCCCATGAAGTAACAGGTATGCTGTTGGTTATGCTCCCAGCTTTACACCTGGATAAGCAGGTGGTAGCTGTGTCGAAGTGCCTTTGCTCAGCTTTGTCAGGTGCGCTAACTGGCCTTTTCTGTAGAAAGTTGAACTTGCCACAGTTACACATGCTCTAACCACTTCAAGATTGGCCGAGTTTATGGAAAGACCATTTTAGAGAGAGGTGATTTCAGCTTAGAGCTCTCCCTCTGCAGCTTCAAGGATCTCTCTCTCTCTCTCTCTCTCTCTCTCTCTCTCTCTGCAGCCCCCTAAACCTCCAGAAGATGTCCCTTTTGGAGGACACAGGGGACTGCAAGGGGAATAGTGAATCAAAGATCGCCTGCTCCCTGCCCCCTTTCAGCCAGCAGAAAAGTTCCACTGAGCTTCCTTGTGCTTCCTATTCCTTTCACTTTCAAAACTGGGCTCCCATCCTATGACCACCCCTCTCCTACTACACTGGCTGAGGAAGAAAGAAAAGGGACTAAAGAGAGCAACAATCTGGTTTGTGTTATTGCGTTTGTGTAAAGGCTTCTTGAAGCCAGTGCAGGCAAAAATGATGTATGTCTCCATAATAAATATTCTGAAATCATTATTTTTTTGCTCAACTATCTTTTAGGATACAGAAAACTAACAGGTAAGGAGTCCTTTTAAAATGACCGTTTTTTCTTCCCAATTTGGACTTTGAAAGCAAACTCAAAGTAGTTTTAATAATACGGTGAAACGTTTACTCTCTGCTTGTAAAAATGTATTAAGACTGACAGGGTAAAACAGCGGTCTACAGAAGAAAATTTTGGACATTAGTAAACTGCATTTCTGTATGATCTTTTAACTTTAAGAGCTGTGTTAGTAGACAACCTTTCCTTTTTCTAAACTAATGTAATATTTGATGGACTCTCCTATATTTTTTGCTTTGAAACCATTCTGACATACCTTATTAACTGTGCGTAACGAAGAATAAAACTATTCAGCTACCTGCCATTCATGACAATGGCACTCTATGTCCTAAACTGAAAAAGGAACATGCCAGCAGCAAATAAAGCTGGTTACTAAATCAAAAATTTCTTAACTTTTTAAAACACAGGTGTGTGTGTTTGTGTGTGTGTGTGTAAAATTAAGATAATTTCTGCCTCTCCCCTCTTTCCCCCTTTCTGAAACATTTTTGGACAGGCTATTTTTATATTGGCAATTTTAATGGGAAAGAAAAAACTAACAGTACACTTTTAAAGGTGCATTTGTTGAATTAATATTTTCACATTTCACAGAATTCTTTTTTCCCCTATTTTTTTAAAAAAAGTTATTTCCTTTCACATCTTGATGGGGTGGGGGGTAGCCATCAGAAAGGCCCACACCCTGCCATATGTTTCTGCTTGCAGAGGATGTGGGGCGTAGCTTTGAAGTGTCAAGGAGTGCTAAACTGCAGGTAATATTTCAAATGTTTTGATAATCTGTAATTTTAGAATGTTGTGTAATTACTTTGCCAGAATTATCATGTACACTTTATGTGAGAGTTAGCATAGTTGTCCTGCAATGACTCCTCCCAACTGTTACTGACCCAGATGGGGGGAGGAAATGGTACTTCCAAACTAGGGGATTATATCCACCTCTGCTAAGGTATATCCACCTGTGCTAAGCCATACCATGCCTGTTCCACCCATTCAAAGCTGCCTGCCTGATCTCCCCAGCTCTCTCTACTGAGGTCCCTCCTATCAGTCATGATCACTAAATGGAACCTCACAGTTCAGAGGCAGAATACCAGGTTCTGGGGACAACAGGGCAACTGTGGTTGTCCTCATGGCCTGCTTCTGAGCTTTCCAGAGGCACTTGGAAGGTTGGGAGTAGATGGAGACAAACAATTTGTCCAAGACCATAAAGCGAGTACACGACAGCGGCATTCTGAGCCCCAAACATAAAAACTTTCACTTCCCATTTGCTGCCGCTACACACCCAAACGTCTTTGGGAAGAACTTAATTTTTGTGAACTGTCCAGAGAGCTTTGGCTATTGTGCGGTATAGAAATGAAATAAATAAACAAACAGTATGGTGGGTACTGCCGTGACCTCCTGACCATGGACACTTATCTGCTTTGCTCCAAGAATTGGTTAGCAGTGGGCTTGCACTTTGCTCCACTGCTGAGGCCAAGACAGCCAGAACCTCAGCATACACCAGGTGCAGATTGAGGGAAACGCAAGATCTATGTGGAACCCTGCTGCTGTTGAGATTGTAAATACCATTAGTCAAACATATTTTGTAAGCTACCTTACAAAATAAGATCTAAACAGTGGAAAGGCAGGATATCAATCTCAAAATCAACAAACCAAATCAATCACTTTGATTAAAAACAAACGAGTGAAGCTGAGACAAGAGGTAATTTCCTAAAGACTACAAACTGGGTACAAGATAGAGGTAGAGTCTGAGCCCCAAACATAAAAACCTCCGAATAATTTCCTCTTCCAAAATTACCAATCCTGACCTAACATTTGTTGAAACACCTTGCTCTGAATTGCTCCTCACCCACTTTCCATGTTTGCAAAAGCAAAGGAAAAAATAAATTAAGGTAGGCCCCCAAAGCAATGTTGCACACATTCCTATTTTCACAAGGTATGCATTCACTGCTGCAAGGTGTGACTACTGGATATATTGCTTTTTAAAAAATGGATTAGAAAAATTCATAAAAGATAGACCAGTAACAGCTATGATAGCTAACAAAACCCCCAGTGTTCTGAAGCACTGACACTTCTGAATACCAAACGGACAACCAACTGGGAAAGATCATCACCTTCATGCCGTTCTTATGAGTTTCTACAGGCTGTATTCTGCTGGCTGTATTGAAACCAGGATGCTGGAAAAGATAGATCTTGGTCTGACCTTGAACATTTGACTTATATTTTAAATTGACAGCCATATACAATGGGAAGATTTTCAATGAATACTTACATTTGGGGGAAGTGTTCGATTTTTGCTTAGTTTCATCAACTAATTTTCCTTAACTAGTCAACGCTAACCATTACATCGTGGCTAAGTAGCAGTGTTCTGCTATTAAAGAATACTGAGAATATGATTTCCTTGTAATTATGGCTCAAAAGTGCACAAGTGAGAATAATTATATAAAATAAACATGAACAGTAAGTGCCACATTCCTGCAGCTAACCTTTCTTTCTAAGAAAATGAGTAATTAGTAATGATATGGTGCTACAGCAAATCTGCAATGTAATTACATTATAACTACCCTGCAATTACAATTCCCACTTCCTCCTGTGTCATATGCTATGTGAATATACTTTCTGCTATTTGGAGGTGTGCATATATATTTTTAAATAGCACAGACTAAAAGTCCAAGCAGTGCTATCTGTTCTGAACAAAAGTACAATTTTGGTGGCCCTATTTTTCATTCTCTAAGCCGCTTTATTTTTAAAAGTTTGCCTGTCTCTCATACTATTTGAGGTGGTTTACAGTTATAAACCCATGAAAAATAAAATAACACACACAAAATTTTATTAACATCGCTGAGAGATAAATTAGGCTAAGAGACACAAGAGATTGGACTAAGTTTACATATAATAGCAGAGTGGCAATCTAGGACCAGGAAAACCTATATTAATTCTCTATCCACTACATCACACTGGTTCCTTGTTTAATTGTACTGTTTATACAGGTTGCAGTATTTAACTCTTGTTGGTGCAGCATTTCTGCTACCTTGGCAAAACAAACAAATGTGTTAAAGAACAGACTATCAGTATATATTTTATACTGTCACGTTAATCACCTGAAATCTTTATCTGCTTAACAGACAGATAAATAGTTACATTTCCTTTAGAAAAATCATTACTAAACCAATATTTATCCATGGGCTTGGACATAAAGTCACAAATGAGAGATGAAAAAGATTTGCATTCTAGTGTAGAATGATGGGAATTGGGCTGCACTGCATACCACATGCATGTGTCACAAGATGCAGTAGCCTAATTCATATTTCCTGTTTATCTTTTGCTTCTCTTTAAGTAATATTTCAACCCAAGTCAAAGCTTTGTTGTGGGATTCTAAGGAACTGCACTAAGATAAGCTCAATTACAGCATCCATGACTGATTCAGCAAGTACTATTATGGACTGATGTATTAATTGGGCCAAGGGTGCACATCAATCTCTTGATTCCTGCTGAGATTCCTCCCGTCCTGATTTTGAATCCTTTCAGGAAATAAAAAACCAATACCTTGTGCAGGTGGAAAGTAGCAGAGCTCCTAACTTCAGGTGCGCCACTCTCCTTTCTCTTGCTCAGAATGCTCTGGGCAGGAAAGTAAGAGTACAGGCAGCTGGGGGACAGAGCTCTGCTGCTTTCCAGCCAGCTAAAACTAAAAGGAAAATTGACCCCAGGGATAACCCTAATAAAGCAAAAATTCTGGAAAATTTTCTTTCAAGACCTTCCTTCTTGCCTGTATAATAACTAGGAGGTGGAATCTGGGGAACTTGAGGCCAAATGGGTACATGGGGGCAGCCACCTTTCTTTCCATACGATTTCCCTCGAAGGGACAGGACCCATTGCTCTAAGAGGCACTTGTGACTTCAGTTTCAATGTGCATGGCAGCAGCTGCACTTTCTAGTCATTTAAAAAAAGATTTTAAGGCACCCTTGGCATCTGGATATCAAAGAAGAACTATGCTTGGAAGGCATGGACCAGGTGAGAGTATGGTATCAAGAATTTGGGAGGTTGTTTTCTAATCCAGATGATTGAGTCCAGAACAATGCATGCATGTGAGGAAAAGAGGGAAGGCAAAGCTCTTATGGGCAATGAAGATCTCTGCCCATTATGTACAATTCATCTTGCCCTTTCCACTTTTGCATCCCTGGAATGACATCACTTTTTTTGAGAGAGATTCCCAAGTGTGTGAACAACAAGCCTATTTCAGAAATAAATAAAACGGAGGAGAGCAACTTAAGAATCAATTCTACTCTCAATTCCAGATGTGAAAAGCTCACCATTGGAATTGCTGTAGCTCAGTAGCAGAACACATGCTTTGTTTGCAAAGGCACCTAGATTCCGTCCCTAGCATCTGCATGTAGGACTAGAAAAAACTCATGTCAAACCCTGAAGAGCCACTGCCAGGCAGCGTGGAGGACAGTACTGAGCTAGACGAACCAAATAGGCAGCTTCTTATGTTCTTATATCCCTTAGCTTAACCAGAACACTCACATTTCTTTTTAAAATTTCTTGCCTAGCTTTTTTAAAGATATACTATCACAAAAAAGGAATAAAAAATAAATTTAGCCATTGTGTTTTATCACTCAGTCTAGAAATATTCCATTCTTTGTATGCAATATGGGGACTGATATTATAGTACAGAAATAAATAAAAGGAAATTCCACATCTTTCATGGTAAAAGCAAGGTGGAAAAAAATAAATGATTTCTCCACCCCAATAAAAAAGATGCACTTTTAAATTTTAAACTGGATTTAAAAAGAAAAGAAAAGTAAATACTATGTTTCCCTTAAATAATAGGTAGGTTAATATAATTAATCTGGATATAAACACGTTGGCTGTACAGCTAATCTAAATTCAGTCACTGCCTCTGCCATGTACACTGAATTTAGACAAGCTTTTTTAGATAAATGAAGGATCAATTTGATCATTTTTCAAATATTAATATTTATACACAAAACACAGGCATTTCATTTTCATCTAAAAAAATAATCTGCTCTAGTCTGTCCAGTAACTACCAGAACTCACTTCTACCTATCAGCATTTCATTTTTGTTTGTTTTTGTGAGGGTGGGGCTGCAAAGGCAGAGTGAAGCTGAAAGTAGCAACATTGGGCAGAAGAGAAGAGAAAATTGTCCAGGGTGCAGGTTCCTATAATCCCATACTTAACCGCACAAATTATTGTGGCTCTGGGGCCCTATATGGGAATATTTCTAAAAACATTCCCTCTATAGGGCAGGGTCCAATCCTTCATGTCTATATGTGGGGCCCATTGCTGCTTCTGGTCTGTACATGGCCAGCCATGACAATCTCATCGTGCAAGTGGTCCCCACTGCTTGCACAATGGCAATTTAGCATTTCTGGTGGCAAGCTTCAAAACAAGTGGAATAGCTCGTTTTTATAAGGGGGCAGGTCAAGGGAGGTACCTCATGCAATCTCTACCGATCCAGCTCCTTCCAGAACGAGTGCTTCCCCTTGTTTCAGGTTACTCCTGGAAGCCACTGCGCAAGTGGTGGGGACTGCTTGCACAATAGAATTGGTAGAGGCGGCCGTATGTGGCCAGTCAATCTTGGATTGCGTCCATAGATTAAAAAAAAGGAAAGCATGCAAAATGTATATTGTGGTAAAGAGATGGCAAGTGCTGGTTTATTTACAACAGTGTAAACAATACCCGAGCTGCAAATTACCATGGCTTAGTGGTTAGGTTTATATCATTGTATAGGAAATATATGAAATAGTACCAATGGGAAACTTGATTTAAAGCAATTATTAAAATCAGCCTTTTTTCCTTGCTAATTTAAATTGCTTTGATCTGAATCAATCCAGCTTGGGTAAAAGGTTCATATTTTAACATGGCACGTGGACTGAGCATATATCTGCTGTTTGGGGCAAACACTGATTCTTTCAAGTCAAGAGTGGGTAAAAAGATAAACCTCTTATAATGTAGCAAGAGACAAGAAGCCTTGTAGTAACAGAACTACTTTCTCTTTAAAAACAGCAAACACAAGATACTATAAATAATAATCTTGAATTAAAAATATGTCTTTATGTGTTTATTTATTTCTCTATTAAAAGCTAAATATAGGACACAACAGAAAAATGTACTATTGGTCAAACTGTGAGAGGCATGAAGTTCACTAGGAACATGGCTACCAATGATCTTTTTAGCTTGTAGTTGCTAGAGCACTCAAGTAACATTCTGTCTATTTGGGGGGATAGGACTATGAAACACTTACGAAAGTAGGTTCTGGATGGCTAAGCATAGCAAGTTCATAGTAGCGCATCTAGCTTCGCTGCAAACCTAATCTATCTATAATCCATCTTGGTGCTTCTTACATAAAGGAACATTTTGTGAAATCTGCAGCAAGCGATGGAAGGATCCCATAGCCTCTGAATACTCTTGACATTTTTATAGAAATCGTTTGGCACAGAAACATTACTAAAGTTTAATTGGATGCGCATTTAAGGATGAGACAAACATTTCAAAGTCACAGTGGGTTTGGATGGGGAAGAAGTAGTGGACCTGCCTCTAGGGGTATGGGTGGAGGTGCGCCTCTGTTGGCACAGAGACATGCCCACCAAAGAGACCAACGGTATACCTGTGGAAAACTCCATGGGTAGAGATCCACTGTTGCTGGTCTTTCCGCTAGCAGTAAGATCCAAAAGAGGGTGTTTCAGGGCGTTGGAGATACCTTTGGATCCAAACTACCTCAATTTTCTTAAGAGGCCCCAGGATTGGCCCCCTCAACTTTGCCTTGAGCTAGCGTAATTCATTCCCGTCACCACTGAAACCAACTTGGGGAGTAAAACAAAAAGTAGTGAAGTCACCGGAAGATAATTTTCTCCCAGCTTTTGCTCTGCCTGATGCAGGCCAGCTGTGGTTCATGCCCTTCACTCCCCATCCCATCCCACTCCGTTTTGCTCTCTAAATCTATCAATTCAGAGCTCCCAAGAAAAATTGCTCTTGCGCATGTTTAAAACACAGAAACAATTTCTGTTTAGGATCTACTCTTTAGTTTTAAAAGCATTTTTCAATTGTGCACCATGAACCAGTGGCACATAAATGCCATTACTGTGTTACTAGGATTCTGTGTTACAGTATCAAATGCACAGCAGCATTAGCGGTGTCACCATCGATTAAGTGCAGCACATTTTGTAAAGGGCATCTGAAGGCAAGAGCTTATTCAGGAGAGGCAGGGACATTTAATGCTCTTAACTTATTATGACAAAAGGATTCACAGATGTAAAAATGGGGTCAAGGTATCCTAACCAATATCAGGTAACAGCTGTCAACTAACATGTTATAAAATATAAATGTATGTGAATGTTACAGAACAATTACTATTGCATTTTATATGGATAGCTCAATCAGTGTCAATTTGAAAAGTAGAAATAGTTTTGAAAAACAACAGTGACCACGCATTGCAACCATAAAAGACAAACCAGTTTTATAATGCAACAAGTGAGGTTTGTAAAAAATGCCACATTTGGAAAGGGAAGGAAGGGTATTAAACTCAAAAGGAAAAGCATCCTTAGAGTGTGCACATGCAGCCCTCAGACCTGTTTTTCAAATATGGGTGAATAGATGAGTGTCATGTTAGTTGCTCCATAACCCTGAGTTTCCTTTTATAGGGGCCCATTACATACGGCACCTTAACTTTTCTATTAGAAGGAATGACTATGGTTACAAGAACGGCAGAAGTAGGCTTAATGAGCAAATAAAACCCTTTCAAAAACAAAAAGTAGTGTATACTTTGCTTAATAGCACATTGAATATTTTTACTATTACCAAGTAATAGGCACTTTATTGGCAATATTTGTCCGATCAGCTGAAGGGTGTTCTAACCCTACTACTTCATATAACATCTGTTCAAAGTAATTTAATTTGCACATCCAAAAAAACATAATATGGACTTGCAGTATTTCAACAGCTGTCTAAATTGAAGCTATCTTTGCCCTTCCTGCTATGGGCGTCAAAATAAGGCAAAACTAACCTAACCCTCTACCACCCGGTCATTTCATATATCTCACACTTTGCCTTAATTCTTGTGGATTTAGTCAAATGGGAGTGCTAATCATTAGAACTTACTGCACATAGTATCAGTGGGGGGAAGACAAAGGCAAACTGCTGTCAATGCAAGAAGTAGAGGGCAAGATATCAAAGTGATTGCTATTTTAAAAATCATTTTAAAAGTGTAAAGGATTTAGTTAGCTTGATATTAATTGACAATGCTAGAACTGTATTATTGTTTTTGTGCTGCAGACCCAATTAAACTGTTAAGATGAGTCTTTTTATTTAGTGTATTTTTATATTCTTCCTTTCCTCTAAAAAGTTCAAGGCAGCATACATCTCTGCCCCCAATTTAGCCTTGCATCTACCAGGTGAGATAAGTTAGGCTTTGTGGCTGAGTGGGGATCTGAACCTTGGTTTCCCCAATCTTAGTCTGATGCTTAATTTATATTTAGATGGAAAATTCCCAGGGATGTTTACTCCCTCTCTCATAATACTACAACCTCGGGTCATCCAATGAAGTTGAATGGTGAGAGATTCAGGACAAGTAAAATGAAGTACTTCTTCACAGAGCGCATGGTTAAGCTATGGAATTCGCTACCACAAGATGTAGTGATGGTCACCGACTTGGATAACTTTAAAAGGAGATTAGACAAAATATGGAAGATAAGGCAATAAATGGTTACTAGTCATGATGGCTACATATTACCTCCAGTATCAGAAGCAGAATGCCTCTCAATAAAAGTTTCTGGTGAACACAAGTGGGAAGTTGCTATTGCATCTGGTTGGCCACTGTAGGAACAGAATCCTGCGCTAGATAAGCCCTTTGGTCTGATCCAGCAGAGATCTTCTTATAAACTCTATAACCACTATAACAAGTGCTTCCAATCTTGACGAACTATAATTTCATAGGAGGAACTGAAATAGTATCAGTTTTGCCAAGCTCCATAAACTTATAGTCATGAATAACCGAAGGCAACACCATTTTTAAATTTCTTCCAAGAAACAAAAGCACAAACATTCCTCTTATTCTACGAAGTTCAGTATTGCTTAATGAAATACTCAGAAACAATGCAGAGGAAATAAATTTTACAAGCTAATTGTTAGTATTATGACCGTGCACCAAAGTATAAGAACACAAATTATATCTAGAAGTTTAACAAAGTTTTAAAAATACAGAGAAAATGATCCAACACTACTTACTCATTAATGATCAAATCTGGTGCAAAACACAGCAGGCTCCCATTGGACTGTTTATATGATCTCCATCCTAAAGCAAAAGACATCAGAAACATCCACGAATACTGCAGAAGGGTCATTTGGTCATCCAGATGCAAATTTCTGAAACCTGATAGGAAATAAAAAATGCATATTCTAGCACAGATCCCATCATAATTAAAGTACTGCTTGTTGGGAGGGCCCTGAGTTAAACTGCAACAAAAAAATCCTTAAATCTCAAGTAATTTAAATCAAATAGTAATGCTAAATGACAAAAGCAAATGTTAATAATAGTCCATTAATATGTGTGTGTCCTTCCTTCCTGCCTTCCCATCCATCCAATTAATATCCCACCCTTCATCACCAAATCATTCCAGGAAGATCACAAATCCCGATAACCACTCCCAATGGTTCTTACAGATGTTAAAAACAAGACCGAAGCTTGTGGGACCCTACAGCACAACTGCCAGGCTGAGCAGAAATCGTCTATCACTACTTTCTGGGACAAGCCTCAGAGGCATGCGTGGAACGACTCTAATACCGCATCTTCAGAAAAAGGGCAAATGACACTGCAGTTAAGTGTAGTAAAGCCCTGACAGCCTCTCAACTTTGTAAAGCATCCTTGAGAAGAGAGGATTTGCTTGGGAGAAGGGACTGGAGGAAATGGTATTTAAAAAATCCTTTCCCTTCCACACTCCTCTCCCACTTCACTGTTCCAGATCCACAGTTATCTTATATACACATGTCTGGAACACTAGCAATAAAATTTCCTCTAAAATATATATCATATGGCAGACTTCCTGAACTTCTCACTGTAACTATTGATACTGCATGCAGTTGGAGAGCCTAAAGCAGGGGTGTGACCCTTCAGTTGCTGATGGACTGCAACTCCCGTTAGCCCTAAGCAGCATAGCCAAAGGAAAGGGAAGATGGAGTTGGAGGGCCACATGTTCCCCATCCCTGGCTTAAAACAAAGCTGAGTAAGAAGCAGGGTGGCCCGATCTACTTTGGTCCACCAGCCTCTAGCATGTGGACTCCATCAGATTACTTCCAAGGGAATCCAGTCCTTGACAGAAAAGACGTTCCCCAGCCCTGGTCTACATTCAAGGAACGTATTACACCCACAAACACATACTTACTTACCTGGTATTGCCTTTGCCCATTTCACTGCAGCTACCACTTGTCTTCCTCCCAGCATATTGAGAGTTGACATTATACGCCAAGTTGTGTCTGGTATTGTGCTGTCATAGCCCGAAAACAAGACTTCTGGCTCAATAACTTCCAGTAGGGAAACCAGGGTAGGAGTTAGCTGTGGCAAGGAGGCAGGAACTATCGCCTTGTTTACAGGACTTTCAGCACTGTCCCTCCCTGCAGTCATGCTGGATTGCTGAATTCCTTTTATTTTCTTCTTTGTCTTTCGGGCTAGAAGAAAATGAAAATCAAATAACACAGAAAAATGGAAAATGCTGTTGATGCAATGACCTCGTTCACACATCATACTAAGCCATGGTGTGTTGTCACCACTGGTGGCTGCAGGGTAGCTTAGCATGACATCTGAACTTGGTGCAGCTTTTCTGTCATGGATTTTTCGCAAACAAGTCACGAAGAGAACTCAGGGCTTGTAGTATGGTTGTTTAAGGCGGCTTGTTCTATGGAACGCTTGTTGTGACAAAATGGTGAGAGAGTCGCCTGGCAAGGGTAGGAAAAAACTATGCCAGCCGCTCCTCACAATCTCACTAGTGCCACTGCCATCTACCCTCCTCCTCTGCTGTCAGTGTCTTCCCTTTTACCAATATTACACTGACACCTGGCAACGTCTGTATCGTGTTAGCAACCCTTTTTTCTTTCTGCCCTTAAAAATTATACACATGGGTTTGGGTCCCCTCCCCCTTTGGTCCTGCACACGTTTCCAGAACCACAGAAGGCGTATTGCCCTATTTTATTCACATCTCATTGATTGCTAAATTGGCAAAGACGAAATAAGCTCGACATACTTCCGCAATAATTACATGCACACCAAAAGCTCCCACTGTGTTTAGTCTGCCCTTTCAGAGCTCGGTGTTAAGTGGCATTTCTAGACACGCAGAGGGGGCATATCAATGCGCTTGGGTAAACTTAAGAACGTAAATTGCAGTCCTGCAAATGTGTGCACTTGAACAGGACCAAAGGGGGAGGGGGCCCACTTGAGTAAATTTGAAGGACTGAAAATAACCCCACACCAATTCTATTTGCACAAATTCAAAGGACTGGGGGAAAATGCTGTGCAAATCTGAAGGACCGGGGGAAAAAGGATAGCCAACGCTAACTTTGATCAGAAAAGGGGTAGCGATCCGGAGGAGGGGAGTTTCCCTCCGTAGGGAAAATGAGGCGCTGAGATTTAGTGCTTTGCAACTGGCAGATTGACAAGGGGTAGCAATCGGTGGTGGGGAGCTCTCGGTCATTGGGAATACAAGCATCTGAGAGGGGTTGTGCTGCAAAGGCAACTGGGATACATGTTGGAACTGAGTGGGAAGACAGTTAGGGAAAGAAGTCAAACCAAGCTGCTGCACGTCTGATTATCTGTTGGGAGTAACATGGGTTGCTCAGCGAACAACCAACTCACAGTCACTTATTCTCGAGATTGCTGAGCATGATGTGCAAACTTGCCCAATGAATGGCATCTGTTTCTTTTTGCACCACTGTCATCCATTGGTCTCCTTATTTCTTATTTGTATGAACAAAAGATGAAACAGTGGATTAAATGTGCAAAGAAATGAAACCAGTACATATGGGAGGATTAATTAAGATTTAACCAAGCCAAAGTTTTGGGATTCAGTGGTTTCAATATGGCTTTCCCATGGTACTTAATCATGACAAGAGAAATAAGAGACAGCACAATTTGGCAATGGATCAGCAAAACAACATATACACTATGGAATTGTGCATACGTGCACATGCATTTCTAGACATGAATCACCAAGGCCAGGAATATTTTGTTTCTCATACAGTTGGACTGAAGATGAAAATTTTCCTTGGCAACTGCTTACTGTTGTAATTAAACTATGGAATACATATGCCAGATAAACTGCTTAAAATGTCACTTCTCAGAAGACTGTTTTTATTATTTCCACGGTAACTATGCCACCTGCATGTCTTTTCACTTTTATGAATCATATCCTGAAAATACCCTTTCAGTATGTAAAAGTTAAACTTAAATCCACCTCTAACCAGAGAAATAGATGGAAAGCTGGACTCTCATTTTTACATATGAGGTAGCTCTGTAAACTGTATTGCAGGAGTTGCATTAGTATATAAAGACAATTCTCTGGACTGCACCAACCAAGAATTTACACATGCAAAGCGATGATCACTGGATTTTTTTTCCTGTTTTGGCACATGTAACAGGCCCTAATGCTGTTTTTTTTTTTTTTTTTGCACAGTCTATTCCATGCACACAAGGCTCGAACAACAAACAAAGAGCAATCATTAGTTCAAAGCAAACAGCTTATTTAATCAACCATCTAATCAGATTTTAAAACA
Source organism: Anniella stebbinsi (assembly GCA_029215795.1). Lineage (NCBI taxonomy): Eukaryota > Metazoa > Chordata > Lepidosauria > Squamata > Anniellidae > Anniella > Anniella stebbinsi. Next base: position 83,270,456 of record JARDYH010000005.1, on the reverse strand, counting down.
TTCCTTTACATTAAGGAAAATCTACTAATCTTGGTAATTTAGAACATTCCTTTTACAGTCAGCAAGTCAATTTTATACTTTCCCATAAACACACTTATCTGGACAATGAGTCAGATCTGGAGATATTTTTAGCATTATTTGAGACAAATTCTGAATTCTATTAGTCTCAGTTCTCAGACTCTCCCCAGACAGCAGATCTGAAGCACACAGGCAGTCAGATTTCAGCACCGTTTATAAAAAGCAAATTTATCAAGTTAAAAACTGGGGGGGGGGGGGCCTGTAGTGGAATTGCCATACTGTAATTCTAAAGCAGCAGAGCATGTCAGTCCATAATAAACCTTCAACGACTTTTATGAGTACTGGAGATCTACTACATTGTATTTGCTTGGTCTGTCACTGTTATTATAAAGCGTTTGGCTCCAGGGAAAAAATGTGACAGACTGAAGAAAATTCCTTAGTGCTAGAATAATAGTAAATGCAAAACACATGGCTCATTGACACTACTTTGCAACAGAACAAGCAGCCAAGCATTTCAGTTGTCTATCCAATCAGTCCTATCTGACTAAAATATTATCTGCAAAACCTAGCTCATTCTGTCTCCAAATTAAGAGGTTTCAATTAAGGACATACTACTGCTAGACACAAGGGTTTAAATGATCAAAATACGCTTAATATTTCAGAAAGACTCTAGATATTAAATATTTATAACTCTCTCTCAGGGGATCTGTACTATAACAATGGTGCTGATAAAATTTGATCGGGGAGAGGCTCAAAATGTGAACTCCTCCACTTCAAATGAGTTGGGTCCACATACAATTCCCTTCCTTTGAAAATGAAACCTCCTTTTCTTTGCCAATGTAAACCAGCAATTTGAAATAACACCCCTAGGAACGTTCAGGAGCATCATTTCCTGCTTGCATCATTGGATTTGCTTGGATTCCTCAGAAGCATCAGTTCAAGCGCAGGAATCAGACAGGCAGACCTATTTAGTGAGACCATCCCATCCCCAGTTGTGACATAAAGAGAAGCCCTGTCCTCGTTATATCTGGTCACAAGGGCAGGGTCCTGCAGTTTTAACTGTTGTGATGAAGAGGGAATTTTGCCAGGTGCTGCATGCATACAAATGCATACAAATGCCACTTTGATTATTTTAGCCCATGGTGCACCAAACCTACCTGTATATTAATATTTTACCCATTACAAATAACAGCATAAAATTGAATTAGCACATCTGAATTATTCTTCTATGATAGTTGCATGTTGTCTTGAACCACAGCAAGGAATATGGAACTGATGCCTAAGTTATCTCCCATATGAGCCTCCTTTGGTTTTAAAGAGTTTGGAGATGCCCTTCTTTTTGTAGAGGACATGACTTTTCACCCATATTTAGAAAAATTGCTGTAAGCTGCTCTGAGCCCATGGGAGAGTTGGATACAAATCAGATAAACAACAATCCTGCTGCAGATCCGAAATAATTAAAAAATCACAGATATACTGGAATTTCATAACTAAGTACCAAATTATAGCCTGACAGAGTGAACGCTAGCATTTCCTTGTTACACTTGCAAATTTGCACTAAATCCTTAAGGGTTTTTTATCCATCTGTAAGACTGGAATTCATTTGCCAGTAGAAATAGGCTAAATTAACTAGATCATATTTTTGGGAGTATATAAAATGAATAGTTATTCCATTCTATTTAGTATTAGCTGATATGCCCGGCGTTGCTCGGGTCCGTAAATAATGTTTATAACATTTATTTGATAAATAATAAATTTCTCTGCACCTTATCCATCTTTAGGTTGGTTTTTTTTTTTAGTTTGGTTAAGTTAGTAAATTGTCTTGTTAGAATCAATGGAAAATTGTGTTAATAAGAACTGTGTTTTAAATTAGAGTTTCGCGATAAACCACATTTTCTGTTTTACCTGAAATGCCTACACCTCCCATCATGCCTTGGCTTAAGCACCTGTCTAAACTTCAAAAACAATCAGGATACACAACCCCCTTTCTACCAGCTAAAAAGATGCAAACCTAAGAATATGTTTTGAAAATACACCCAGCATTGCCCAGATATCAGAATAACAGGTAATAGGGGAGCGGATCTCAATGGACGTGCAGGCCGGTGCCAGGCCTGAGTTAACCTTTAAACAAATTAAATTCATTTCTTTTTTTCCTCCCTCACCCTCATGACAACCCTTCAAAGTAGGCTAGTCCTAGGCTTGTGAGGTAACTTTAAAACAAATTAAATTAGTTTCTTCCTCTCACCCCCTCTCACCCTCAACGCATGGCCAGGACTGCCTTGAAGCTGTCGCCATAATTTTCTTTGTCCCCACAGAAAACAAAAACTACAACTCCCGGCATACCTTTTGTTGCAGTGCCCGACTTGCCCAATAGAAATCCTGCTGCTGAAGCTCATGGGAAGTGAAGTCTGGATGAGGCAGTCCACATTACACTGTGCAATCGGTGCCCATAGGTAGGCCTTGAGGGAGCTGGCTGGCTGACTGACGGTTAGCTTAGTTGCCATTGGCAATGGGCCCAGAGCTGCAGCTTCCTGTTCCTGATGGGGCCTAGCAACTGAGGCAGCTGGCCCCAGGCGTTCTCCCTTCAGGCCCAGGAGGGCGAGCCACTACCAGATAATGGCTGCCAAAGCCTGATAAATCTTCCCTCCTGGCCAAGGCATGCTGGGAATTGTAGGCATAAACCTAGGTCCCTGACTAACGTGTTCATCTTTGAACACAGTCTGAGATGTGGTGGGATAGCGGGCCTTCTTAGTTGTGGCACCTTGCTTGTGGATTTATTTTTCCCAGGCAGGCTGGCCCAGTGATTGCATTAATGGCTTTTAAGTGCCAGGTGAGGTTTTTTTATTATTACTTTCCAAGGCCTTTTAACTTGTTGAGTTTTTAATGCTGCATTTTTTTCCTGTCATAACTAAACCACAACATTCCAAGACAGGCGCAAGAATTACTGAATAAAGTTTATGATTTTTATGTAAAAGTCTGACTATATCATTGAGACAGAAGAGTGAATGGAGGATTGACTGATATAGCTGAGGCTAGAATGGAATGGTGGGCAGGGTTAGTGGCAGCTGGAGAAAGTCAGGTAGAAGGAGAACAAAGGTCAGGAAAGTGGGAGCTGAATTAGGATTGAGAGATAGTGAACTGGTTTGCTCACCCATACTTTATTTTAAGTCAGCCACTCTACATGCCAGTACTACACACCCCAGCATGCCTTTTGCAGCCCGCAGGTGCCCGCATCTTCTGAGACATCCTCTTGTTGCCAATGCCGCTCCTCGAAAGAGCGTCGAAGAGTAGCAACATCAAGAAGGGAAGATAAGCAGCTATCAGTGGACGCACCCAACTCCGGCCAATCCTGCTGGGACTGCCTTGGCCTGTGCTTCTCACCCACCAAGTGCTACATCAGGAGCCTGTACTGAAGGGCCGGGGCTGGGCCGGGCACTTCCTCCCCTTAATTGAACTGATTTCTGGGCATGCGCAGAGTGCTTCCCTTTCCTCCCTCCCTCTTAAGGATGAAAGCTGTGTGTGCGCTTCCCCCAGTTTCTGAGAAAACAGCGATATCAGGACAGGATGCCTTTGAGCATGTCCAAAGTTTGGCCTCTCAAAGACACGTTGTTGTATTTCCTTTTAATTTAAAACCACACATGGCAGGTGGGAGGAGGCACCGCAAATGAATGCAGCCCATTTATGTGCGCTGTTTCCTTTTACGTGGAACTAGGTTGACTGCTCGAGACTGACCTTAGGAATCACAATGGCCGCCAAAGGCCAGTAAGTCTGGCCTCCCACCCAAGGCATGCTGGGAGTTGTAGGTATAAACGTAGGTTTTTAATAAATTCTTTAAAAATACTTAGACCCCCCCAAAATCATGTTTTTATATTTTTTCTGATCCATGTACACAATGATCTGTCTAGGTGAACAGTATTAAGTCAGTACCATATGTGGACATACGTGACACACACATACTTTCCGCTTTATAGGTAGAGATTATTCAACTCTGTACTAATAACCACTGTTTATGAGCTAACTGAGTAACCTACCTCCCATTATATTTTTTAAATGGAATGATATAAAATGGCTGCACAGAATTTTAAAAGTATAAATACTATATAGCCAAAGATGCAACCACTTAAAACAGGTTATGTCTGCAATCCTATGCACAGGCTTTGGGGTAGGTGGAAAATAGAAGGACAGAGAAAGTAAGTCCCTAGAGAGATCCCCCTGGTGCCTACTTTGTTAACTTTCTGATGCCAGATGAAGATACCTTCAATAAGAATTTACCACAACATTCACTGAACATTTTTGCTTATTCCATACCTAAAATGTTTCATATTGCTGAAAATGAGTCAACATTTTTGTTTCTTCCTCATTTGCGTTCAAACTGTTGCATTCTTGAATTTGAATTTTCCCAACACAGTAGACAGTGAAAGAAGGAGTATACAAATAGTAAGTAGGTGATAACAGGGGGGAAAAGCAAGGAGAGAAAAGTAAAGAAAACAGCAATTTGCATGCGTATGAGAACAAAATGCAATAAGACAACAATAAAAATGGAAGATTACAATACAAAATGCAATTCTTATGGAGGACAGGAAAGATTTGGAAATGCATTCACCAAGATATACCCAAGTTCTGTCAAGAAAAATGTGTGTATATGTTAAATATATACAGTAATAAATACCTATTCATTGCATAAAACATTGTACTCACTGCCACTAGCCCCTTCACCTATTACTAAGATGAAGAGAGTTCATGCATAAAAAGAGGCATTGGCTGACCTTCACTGCCTGCACGGTCTCTAATTTTGTGCAGCTTTCCTCTACCCCTTACCGTGTATAGGCTCTCTTCACATGACTAACACATGAAGAGGGCGTCTGTCTCTTAGGAAAAAACTGAAGCCTGACTGTTTTTTAGGATTAAAACAAATAATTAAAGCATTTCAAATTACCTTCTAGGTTCATGCCTGCTTGAAGACATTTCCGGTAGCGGCAAGCTGGGCAGTTTTTTCGCCGAATTTTGTCAATAATACAATCATTTCTTCCAGCACAGAGATAATTGTGCTGCCCTGTATTTGCAAAACAAACAAACAAAAGACCCTGTAATTATTATTTTTTACATTTATAATATTCACTCCATGGGATGGGTAAGGGGATGAAGAAATGGACTTAGCAGTATTATTCATCTAGAACAGAAGTGGTCAACTGTGGAAGGTACACAGACAATTTTCACCCTGTTCCTGCAGGGCACAGTCCATTCTATGGGACACCCCACGAAAATGGAAAAACACTGGCTCCATAGCACATGTTCCTCATATCAGGCACTCAGGAATTCACTATACATTTCTTAAATACAGCAATGATATTGCTGATTGAGATTCCAGAAGGCTATTAAAAACACTAAAAATATTGATATAATTGTAGAACTGTCCCATGTTCAAGAAGGATGAAAGACAAACTAGCACAGAAGCAACTAGGATTATGACAGAAACTTGAAACTTAATGAGGTAAAATAGTTTAGTCGTGATATAACCAGGGATCAAAAAGTATGCACTAACTAAACAATGTGGTCCAACCCATAATGAACTTGAATATTCTCCCTGCTCCTCATCCATTGTATAAGAGCAACTGAGCAAGTGCAAAAAAGCAGCAGACCAGAGCGAAAATTCTGTTGTTTTCTGTGCCTGCCCTCAATGTCTGCTCTTCTGACAAAAGAAGAGGAGGTAAGAGACACCCCGCTCCCTGAATCCAAATTCTTTCACTCACCCAATGCTATTCTCTGGAACCAACTCCACAAATTGTTTCAACTGCAGTTATTAAGGGATCGCAAGTTGTGTCAGCATTGTTAAAGTCCCATTTTAGAGCTAGGGGACACTGAGGATCACAAATGTACAACTTTCCCAGGCAAATAACTGTGCATATGATTGCCTGCAATCACATTATCAGGATTGCCACATCAGTAACAAAAGCAATTTTAATCAGTTAACCAAGTAACTGTGTGTATGATTATAACCTTAGGAGTCAAACAAACAAACAAACCCCCAAACCAGCACAGTTACTGTGAAGCTTACTATCAAGAACTAAATGCTCATACCATCACCATACATCGTATTTTGCTTTAAAAAAATACTACAACTTCAGGATTTATTTTTTACGGGAGATCTGACTTAACAAGAACAAACAATAATAAAGATTGATTAGACTGCTTAGATTGATTAATTTGAGGGGAAGAAACATAGAAACTTCTAAAACAAAATGGCTGCAAAGAGATGGTGAGCAGTGGCAAAAGGACTTCAGGAATGGAAGCACACATGTGGTGAGGGGGAAGGATGAGAAGTAATGGACTGTGAGAGGGGTGGGAAATGGCACCAGAGACCTGCATTACTGCAACATCTCACAGCTGAGGATAAAGATACTCCTCTGCATGAGAACCTGTAGGATACAGACAGATCTGAAAAAGGAAGAGTGGGTGGGAGAGGTTGAGGATCTGCAGAGTGCCTATGGCTAGGAAACTGAAACTTGCCCTTTCCCTACTTTTAGAATTAAGGAACTGTGTGCCCCTGAGCATGTGCAGGATGCCATTCCCTCCCAATATTAACAAGCAATTACAGCCTGTAACCAACTTTCACTCCAAAAAAAAAAAAGGAGCAAGGCTAGCAATGTGACAGCATGTCTCCCATACAGCTAAGGCCCAGGATTTCTATCTTTAGACGAGGGACTGCCCTTCCCACCTTCCTTAACAAACTGCACAACCATTTCCCCCCACAATTCTCTCATCCATCACCCCTTCTGTTTTCTTGTCATAGGGCCGCACACACACACATAGAATAAAGGGATCAAGTGCCAGTGTGCACATGCTCAGCCTTGGAATTTGTTTTCGATCCCAGAGCTAAATCCACAGTTTTTCTCTATTCAACACCAAAAATGCACGCTTGCTTTTCTAGCCAACCAACTGACAAAGCAAACCTTCCATTGTTTTTTCGGAAAGGGAAGACGAAACCCTTGCCAATGTCATCCAGAACTAGAATAGATAGTCTGCCATTCCCCCAAATTCTACTCCAGGTTTCTCTGGCATCCTAATTTAGGTACTGTAACGTAAGCTCCCTCCAGACATCTGGCCCTTGAGCATTCTTATTTGCCAAGATGTTGGCCAGTGGTTTTGTTGGAGACAGGCCATAGAATTCTATGAATGACTCTTTAGATAGAGATGAGACTTTTCCGAGGAAGACTATTCATTACTTAATTCCCTATGAATTTCTGTTTCAATCTGTTTCAATGTTTTGGCATGGAAAATCAGAATGGAATTACAAAAAAAGAAGACACAGAGGACATTTAAAGACTATTCATATTTGAACAATATATATAAACACATATGGCCCTTGAAATACCATTAATATTATATAATCTCTCCAAGATGGATTTTTTTTAGAACATGAAACCTACAGTAGATAATTCATTCTAAGATGTTTATCAATATTTTTCCTGGAAAATAATTATGCATACTCTTCATATCCTAGGCTACAAATGGTAACACTACAGCAAGCTGCCAGCAAAGCCAGTCTGAGAAATTTAGTTTTGAAATGATCCTTTAGGATACATTTATTTTACCACTTTAAAAGAGCAGGGAGGAAACTATTTGGGTTTTGGAGCCTGTGAAGTGGGCAAACAAAATCCTTCGGAATTTTTATGAAACCATAGATTCACGTATAAGCAAACCTTAGCAGCAAAGTAAATTTAACTATAACTTTTAGAGAGCAGATTCTTTTTCCATGTTGAATTATATAGCAGCATTAAACACGGAAACAATGGGAAAAAGCAATGATCCTTGACAGATCTGTTTTTTTTGCCTGGCCCTGGAGACCAACTACAATGTTTTGTTGCCAGAACATGCCCCTCCCAAAGGAGAGAGAACTTGCCTGTGAACCTCATATTGTGCCTCTGAATTAGGTTAGGGGCAATTTCCAGCTTGAACTGAGAAGGGAGTGAGGAAGTTGAAGCTGGAAGTTAGCATAGACCCGTTTTGATTCTGCACTTGTTGGATGCTTGGAGCACCTGACAAGTGCAGAAAAAACCTCATGTGCCTTTGTGTTCCCTCTCCAAAGCAGAGGCAAAAAGGAAAATGTAAATGTGTTGGCTTGCTCAGCTTCTGCCCCAACCAGGAGCAGGTTGATGCAGAGAGAGGGAGGCACAGACTTGCTTTGGCTGTGCACTTGTTCCCAGCTAGTGAGGAGCCAAATCAAATCCCACAGGATTCCATCCAACTTTGGGGCTGGGGAATCATCCCCTATCCCCCTGCAGCTTCAGGATTCAGAGGAAGTGTCAGGCTCCTTTCACTTGCCAGAAGCTGACTGACCTCTCGCCATGGCAAGAATGGAGATCAAGATTCTGGAGTCCTGTTGTTCACAGATTGTATGTTCTACAGCTCTTTCAGTATTAGTTTATTAAGAAAACACCCTCCTTCATTCTGAAAAACAAGAAAATCTAAAATAGACTACACAAGCAAGACCCTCCCTCTTCTATTACAATGTCTCTGACAAAATGTGTGTCAAATCTAATACTTCACTTATGAATAAACACAAATACTTTTATACTTAAGCTGGAGTTTTAAACACACCAACTAGAAAGTAAGCCCAATTACAACAAATAAACTTTCTAAGAATATAAGGATATAATTAGGCATCTCTAATTTTTAACTGAACAGGGAAAGAATTTCCTAGAAAGCAGATATTGCAGAAAGTTCCAAAGGACAAAAAAAGTGTTCCTCTCTATTCACTAGGAAATTTGAAAATGTCCTAGCACAACGTCGAAGTAATGAGCTAGTCAATCTTATTAATACTACAGAACTCTTTCTTGCAATAAAATAATTTGGCTATTTGTCCATATTTTCAAAGCTAAATGATAAATCAAAAGCAAAGTACAACTGATTTCATACTCTAATTTAACCACTCAGTACTTAAATTTTTAAGTTTAGGGCCAAATTTCGCTTGGCATGCTTCTTTCTCCTGACATTTGATTAATGAAAAGCATCCACAAGAGGTGCAGGATTGCTGGTGGTTGTGGTGAGATGATTTTGAAAAGGAAAATGGAAAGACAGGAAAGCTAAGTAGCATTATTGCCACCCCACCCCCTCTGCCCCCAAGTTCAGTTTCCAAAGCTGCTTTTTATTACACAAAGACCCCAGTGAAAGGAAAAATAACAAAATTGACCATCATGTGTAGTTGGTCTTTATAAAGCATTACAATTTATACACATACACACACACACACACCCCTATATCGATATATAAATATAACAGGATGGATCCAAGGTTTGGTAGATCTTGAAACATTCGGTAGATAAAAGGGCTCTGCTCAAAGAATGTGCCTCCCCACAACCCCAAACTACAGCTCACCCCATTCAGGAGGGTCCCTTGACCCTCTGTGTAGCATTTTCAGGGGAAGAATAAGTAGGGAAAGTCTCCTTCAGCCAGCCCAATTGCAGGCCCCTAAATCTGAATAAACACACATATAATACAACTGAAGGGATTTTGAAAAACCAACTAAAGTCAATACTCTGGCTGAATAAGCAAGCCGATTTTCCATGATAATCAAGTACTGTAAAAGTGTTCATGTATTATTCCCACGGCTGCACATATGGCTATTGAGGATTGTGATCCGAGGCTTACCTAGGAGCAAATATCACTGAACTCAATGGGCCTTACTTTTGATTAGACATACACAGGATTGTGATGTAATGAATGGACTATTACTGTAGCACCAAACAAGGTTCAGACAACACTATAACCCACTCTCAATAGTTGAGTGTAGTTTATTGTTGAATTGTGGACTGTTGCTGAAATGTGGATTATTGTGTTGTCTGGACCATGACTGGTTAACTACAAACAACCCACAGTTCACAACCCAACAAGAAATCAAGTTTTTTCTGTGGTTTGTTAGCATGGTTGGGTTCAGACAATGTGATAAACCATGTTTCAACAACAACCCCATGGTTCAATGACAACCCACATCCAACCCTTGGGTTAATGTACTGTCTGAACCCAGTCAATAAAGTCTGTTTCGTTGAGGACTACATTGCTTTTCTTTCCAAATCAGCATCTTCTAGTCATCAAAATGCAAAACTTACATAAGAACATAAGAAGTGCCATGCTGGATAAGGCCAAGGGTCCATCTAAGCCAGCACTCTTACACTATAAGAGCTGATCCACTAAACTGCCTTCTTCAAAAGGCAAATGTGTGTAATCCAGCGTTCTGTTGGCTCTTTTCTTTCAATATCGAGTTCAGGAGATGGCATGATGAGGTGTCCCTAAAATTCAGGTATCCCCTCTTTGGGAAAGATTCTAGTCCTCTTATGCAAAAAAATTCTGAACAAAATCTTTCTGCAGTTTGCCTGCTCTTTCTTTACAAGCTGTTGGGAAGAGGGAAGTCCACCTATTTATCTACATAGGGAGAGAAGTTGCAGCCAGAGGAGGTGCTGCTGATTCTGAAGATAGCTAGATTCATAGTAGGTTTATTGTGGTAATACTGGTGATCTGCATAGATAATATGGCAGGGGTTAGGGGATAGACAGGGGAAGGAGAATGCTGGAAGGGACCTCTTCACTGTCTTCTGTTTGGAAGGCCAGAAGAAGAAAGCCTTCAGCAGACTAAAGTGGCTGGGATAAGGATTCAATGTGTCCCCCATTGAGAGTAGTTGTGAAACAGTCTTTATTTGACAATTAATATATAGGCTACAAGGATAGTAAATAAGGCTGGTTATCTTATCTATTTATCTATAGGATTTCTTGGCCACCTTTCAAAACTGCAAGTCTTCCCAAGGTGGCTTACAATGAAAAGACAACGTAATTCTTTATTAGTATCACAAGTAGGGTGTGTCAGGTTTACATATAGAAATTAAAGATTTGCTTCTCACTCAGAGTGGAGTCCCAAATTCTCTGTGTGCCTGCATTTTCTTTGATATCTTATCACTATCTATAGAAACAGCTGTTAAGAATTCCTCTGGATCCGTCTGCATTCTGTCAAGACAGACAGTAGCAACCAAATCCATCCTTCTCATCCCACCCTCCCAACAAAGAAGGCTAAACTAATACAAGATTACCCTTCTTTGCCCTCCCAATCAATACTGATTAACTAGATGAACATCTGAACTCATATGGGAAAATCAGATAGTAACTAAATAGCCTAGAACTCAACATATGTAGACAGCTTTAGAGAAAGTCAATTAGGGTCTGCAAGTCAACATGACAAAAATCGGAAGCATCTTCCACGTTTCCCCTCTTGTATTAAAATTAAAACAAAACCAAAAAAACTCACATGTGAATATTAGAGGATCTTTTTTTTACCCTATTCAAGCATTCCAAATATGATCTAAATGTGAGCAAAGTAGACACATGAAGAGGGATAATGGTGACAAGTGCATTAGACCTGTGCCCTCCTCACACGTTTCTGTCCCCTCTACATGTGGAGGCTGACTTTTTGAAGGGGAGAGCCTGTTCTCTCTGTAGAGCTATTCCTGGCTGCGTTTGGACAACACAATAGACAATGGTAGGCTAATAATCAACTCAACAGTTGTTTATCTAGGGAATATTCCCCACATGGCATGATATTAATCAGCCATGGTGTAGATTAGAATCAGCTTTGAGTTGACTATTAGTCCACGCTGAATTGATGAACCCATCCTCCCTCTCCCCTCCAGTCCTCCCATCAGTATCCCGTTAACCACTGCTGCCGAAATGCTATCCTACTGGCTGGACTAGAGTGGCAGCTGCTTCTCTTGCCTTGCGACTCAGTGGCTGACGAAAATAACCAATGGTGGCCAATGAAATAACCAATGATGCCCCACACACAACACAATAACCAATGCTGGGGTTTTAAAAATCCCTTCACACAACACAATATAACCCACAGTAGGTTAAATAAGTATTTAAACCATTGGTTATCATGTGTCTGAACACAGTCCCTATGATTTGGAACCAGATTTTCTGAGGTTCTAAATCACAGGGAGAGCCTCTGCGGATAGGAGAGGCTCACTCCTTCAAAGAGACAGCATGGAAGTGAACTTTAATGATATATGTAATAAATCCCTAATGTTTGAGATGGGACAGATTATATCCTACCTTCCACAGCTCTTTTGAAGAATACTTTGCAGCTGCCACAAGTTAGGACACCATAATGACACCCAGAAGCCTCATCTGAGCAAACAAGGCAGAGCTTGGGAGGTGGTCCCGTAGTTGCTGAAGAGGTAGATGGTGAAGTGCTTACATCAGATCTCACTCCAGGGCTGAGGAAATAACCAAAACATAGAAAGATCTCAAGAAAAGAATAAAAATATATAGGAACACATAACTTACAAAAACCTCGGTTCTTAACAACACCTGAGAAAAGCATTCTAAGTTTCTGATATATTCATTGTACCCACAGTTGTAGTACAATTTAGTATAACATTATATATTATACTTGATATATTCATAATGCTCATTAAAGTTTTAACATTGTTTTAAATTTTCTAGTTGTAAGTCATTTAGGGACCAAAAAGTAACTCAGAAATAACTGTATAAAATAAATAAAATAAAAATATACAAATAGCTAAGTACCACATATTTTACATCATAATAAGTAGTGAACTTCACTCAACAAGGTTCCAGGGTGCATGTGCTGTTATGTTTGACATAGAAAGCAGAACTCCTAGAATTTAAAAAGTTGATTACATTAGTTATCCCTCCATTTCTTTCTTAACTAAAAGACAACACAAGTACATTGGTATGCATGCTTTTTTGCTGTGTTTAATTTATGTAATTTTTTATCTCAGCAAATGGTGTTAGGATGTCAGCTGGAAGTCAGCCTGGTGCTCTTTTAAAAGTATTGTCTTGAGGCCATTAGGATCAACATAACTTTTAAATGCTTCAATTTGCACACATGGTACTTTCATAGGGATAAAACCACAACACTTTCTTGGGGAAGAAGCATTACATAATGATTGGCCTAGCAACACTGGAACTGCTGAAGGAAATTAGAATCTCTGATGCAATCACTACAGCTAACTGAAACTTAAGGACAGCAAAAGGAGATGCACATTTTTAAGATGTACTTAGGAACTGATGTAGGGCTGTTTTAAAACATGCAATTTTCCATAATGTACAAAAGGAAAGGTAATGCAACTTTGGAATTCATTCCCAATTCTAATTAAATCAACATCTATCTGCATTTTCTTGACTGGTAGTCTTGGTATTCTTAACTGGAGCATTTTCTGAACTATGATAAAAGAAAATGTATTCAATTGAGACTTCATACCGGAGCCTAGTTATGTTTATTCATGTGGGTATGAGGAAGTTGCAACTGATATTCTCAAAGTTCCTATGAAAATTAAGGCAGATTTGGGGAGACATTGGGCTGGTCAACATGCAACATCAAATAATAATAATAATAATAATAATAATAATAATAATAAACCCGCCTCTCCCTCCGGATCGAGGCAGGGAACAACAACAATATAAAACACAAAAATCACAACAGTTAAAAAAAATTTTAAAACAAGAAAAAATACATCATTAAAAACATCTTAAAATTCATCTGGATAGGCCTGTCGGAAGAGAGCAGTCTTGATGACTCTCTTAAATTCATGAAGACTGCTAATTTGACTAACCTCCTCCGGCAGACCATTCCATAGTCTGGGAGCGATGGAAGAGAAGGTCCTCTGGGTAACACTCGTCAGCCTAGTTCTGGCTGACTTGAGTAAGTTCTTCCCAGAGGACCTAAGTGTGTGGGGCGGATTGTACGGGAGAAGACGATCCCGCAGGTAACCTGGACCCAAACCATGTAGGGATTTAAAGGTAATAACCAACACTTTATACTTCGCCCAGAAACTGATTGGCAGCCAATGAAGCGATTTTAAAACTGGTGTGATGTGATCACCCCTAGGTGTACCGGTGACCAACCTGGATGCCATATTTTGAACAAGTTGAAGTTTACGGACTAGGCACAAAGGTAGCCCTATGTACAGCGCATTGCAGAAGTCGAGCCTCAAGTTACGAGCACGTGCACTACCGTCTTTAGGTCTTCCAACTCTAGGAAGGGGTGCAGCTGGCGTATCAGCCGAAGCTGATAGTAGGCACTCCTGTCCGTCGCATCAATCTGAGCTGTCATTTGGAGCGACGGATCCAGGAGTACCCCCAAGCTGCGAACACAATCTTTCAGGGGGAGTGTAACCCCATCCAGAACTGGTTGACACACCTCCAGACCCAGATTGGGGCCTTTGACAGCAAGCACCTCCATCTTGTCTGGATTCAGCTTCAGTTTGTTTTTCCTCATCCAGCCCATTACCGCCTCCAAGCATTCATTCAGAGGAGACACACTATCCTTAGCTGACGATGTTGTCGAAGGCATAAATATGTTTGGGTGTCATCAGCGTATTGATAGCACCCCACCCCATGCCTCCGGATGATCTCTCCCAGCGGTTTCATGTAAATGTTAAACAGCATTGGGGAAAGGATGGCACCTTGTGGTACACCACATAGCAACTCCTTTTTTGAAGAGAAGCTATCCCCAAGCATCACCATCTGGAACCTGCCCGAGAGATAGGATCGGAACCACTGAAGCACAGTGTCCCCAATTCCCAATTCCCCCAGGTGCTCCAGAAGGATACCATGGTCAATGGTATCGAAAGCTGCTGAGAGGTCCAGACCAGCAGGGACATACTCCCCCTGTCAATACTAAGGCGTAGATCATCCACTAAGGCGACCAAAGCGGTCTCAACTCCGTATCCTGCCCTGAAGCCGGTTTGAAATGGGTCTAGAAAATCAGTGTCATCCAAGACTGCCTGGAGTTGGAGGGCAACCGCCCTCTCGATCACCTTGCCCAAAAATGGAAGATTTGATACTGGCCTGTAGTTATTAAAGTCCAGGGGATCCAGGGAGGGCTTTTTTAGAAGCGGCCTTACCACCGCCTCTTTTAAACATGATGGAAAACTCCCCTCCCTAAGAGATGCATTAATAATATGTTGTAAATATGATCTAACTGCATTTCCTCCCTGGACGACCAGCCAAGAAGGGCAGGGATCGAGAGGGCAAGTCGTCCTCCTCACACATCCAAGTACCTTGTCCACATCCTCGGTATTCCCCAACTGAAACTGATCAAGTGTAATCCTACTCGTGGAGTCGATGGACACTCCACTGTCAGCCTCTGCTATAACAATGGCATCTAAGTCGGCTCTTATCCGAGAGATTTTATCTGAGAAATGATCGTTAAAGGCATCACAGCGAACTACCGAAGGCTCTAAAATCGGATTCAGGGGAGAAGGTGCCTGGGTTAGACCCCTCACCACCCTAAACAGTTCTGTTGGACGTGAATTCGCAGACGCAATGCGCGCAGAGAAGAAAGCTTTCTTCGCTGCACGTATTACCATCCCATAGGAACAAAGATGTTCTCTATGTCGTGTCTTGTCAGATATAAGTCGAGTTTTCCGCCATCGGCGCTCCAATCGTCATCCTTTCCGCTTCAACTCCCTGAGGTCTTCCGTATACCAGGGCGCCCTATTAGAAGCGATAGCCCTAGTTAGGTCTTGATTCCATCTATTGACCAGGGCTTCTACAGGATCGTTGACGATACCAGCCATAGAACCCTCCAAGGCTTTCTGGAATCCAGAAGGATCCATCAGCCTTCGAGGGCGGACCATCTTAATAGGTCCGTCACCCCTGCAGGGGCGGGTGGTAGCCGTGATACTAGCCCTGACCAGAAAATGGTCTGTCCATGACAATTCGGAGGTATTCAATACCTCCGCCCACAGATCCGTCTGTTTGGAACTGAAAACAGTATCGAGGGTGTGACCTGCTGAATGTGTGGGTCCAGAGACCAATTGGGATAGGCCCATGTTTGTCATGGATGCCATGAACTCCCGAGCTCCACCTGACAAACCGGCCTCGAATGGGATGTTATTTATTATTTATTATTTATTGTTGAAGTCACCTGGGTGTTGAAGTCACCCAGGACCAAAAGCCTGGGCGAATCCAACACCAGCTCCGAGACCAGTTCCGTGAGCTCGGCCAGGGAGTCTGATAGGCAGCAGGGTGGCCAGTACACTAACAGAATCCCTAGTCTATCCCTGGTCTTCAGACTCAGGTACAAACACTCGATGTGATTCAGTTGCCAGACAGGATGTTTGGTCAGGTTAAGATGGTTTTTGTAGACCACAGCTACTCCGTCCCCCCGCCCACTTTCCCTCACCTGCTCACTAACACAGTACCCAGCTGGGAGAGCCTGAGCCCATGTTGGGCCACTGTCATCTCCCAGCCAGTGATTTGACCATATAATGTCAAATCATGGTTTGACATTACATGGTCAAGTTTTGGGCTCACATTTTCTTCCCCATTCCTTCTCCTTCCTCCCCTCTTGTGCTTTGCTTAGTGACTTATTCCTGGATTGCAGAAAACCAGTTTATAATCCTGATTTAGAGGGCAATGGCAAATCTCAGCCAGTGTGGGATAGCGGTTAGAGTGCTGGATCCAACTGGGACTTGGGAGATCTGGGCTCTAGTTCTTACTTTGCCATGAAACTTACTGGGTGATTTTGGGCCAGTCACTGACTTTCAAACTAACCTATCTAACAAGGTTGTTGTGAGGATAAAACGGAGAGGAGGAGGGCCTTGTAAGTGGCCTTGGATTCCTTGCAAGAAGAAAAAAGGTGGGATATAAATGTAATAATAAATAGTTTGCTGATTTAGAAGGAATGGCAAACCAGTTTCAAATTTTGTCTGCCAGTTCTGGTTTGGTGGGGAAAGGTATACCATAGCTTGCAAGTTAAGAAGTAACTGCAAACCATGACTTGGCATAATTCAGGAAGTAATGGAGTAGACTGCACCAGGTGCAGCAGATCTGTTTTATAGAGCAGAAATATGGTTTGGCATTGAAAGCCATAGAGTTTGTAAATTGCCTCAACAGAGTTTGTAAATTGCCTATGATCTCTTGTATTTTAGTTCTGCTTCTACATGCTCTACCTATGAAACGGTGAAATGCTATGTGTGCACAACACAAGATATTATAGCAGAAAAGGAAGTGTTTTTGTATCCAGGACTTTAGATACCTCCCATGCTGCAAACTATCCAGTTATGTATTTTTTATCCTCTCAATGTTGCACCCTAGTAATGTTTTTATTTTTTAGCTATGAATCTAAAGGATAGGGTAACTAAAACTAGTTGAGGTGTATTTTCAGTTAGAAGATGTCTTCTAAACCTTTCCTCCATTATAGCAGTAATAAAAATCATTATGCTAAATTATCAGAAGTAATTAATTGGTCACTCTTCTGAACAGTGTTTAAGATGTTACTCTTATCCATATATTTCAGAATGCAGCAATGCAATTGATGGTTCTCCAATGCAAACAGGTTTATATTCTAATTCCAAGAATTACTTCATCATCATTTGTTCTTTAGGCCTGTCACTTGCTCAATCATACACTTTATGCAGAAAATCCCTTAAGGCTGCATTACTGTGGTTCTCCCAGAGGCAGGCTATGCCCCTCTTCAGCTCTCATCAGGCTACAAATGGCACACTTTGCAAATCATGTAATAACAGTTAGATCTCATAGCAACTTAATGAGACCCAATTAGACTATCAGGACAGAAAACCAGGGCCAGTCAAAATACATGGCAGTGTGCACAGAAATGCTCCACTAGACCGGCTCCCCTCCCCCAGTCAGTGACAGAAACAGCTGGAACCCAAAGCAAAACAACAACAACAACCATTGTGGCCTTTTCCACTATGTGGGAAACCTAAAAACTAGTTGGGACTAGGACAGCCTTTCACTTTTCTCTTCCTAGAGCTATTATGTTTGAGCATTCAAAGAATGTACAGAATATCCCCTCAGCATTACTGGTAAGAATCCAGATATGAACTTCACCTCTGGCTTGGCTGAATGCCTGAGCTTTCCTTTAAATTTTCACTGTACCAAACATCTTGGCTCCGTTTAGAGGCTGCTGTACTCTCCCTTGCTATTTTTGGTATTTAAAGTTTTCTAATCGTATGCTTTACTTTGCACTTCCACTTATACCACTGATTTTTTCTGCAGTTTTAAAATAACAAATACACATTACTTAAGTGCACAAGGCTTTTAGAGGGACTACCTTCTGTAAAACAAAACGTTTTAAAGATACCAACATTTTAATCATGGTTGGCAAGCTTGACACAGGGTATTTAAAGAAGCTGATATGTAAAAGCAGCTATGAGAAAAGCAACTGCTAAAGTTTTATTTATTTATTTATTACATTTCTATACTGCCCAGTAGCCAAAGCTACTATTGTTGTTTTAATTGAAACGATGCTGTTTTATTGAAAAATAAACTCTTGCCTTTAATTTCAGAAACTGCTGTTGCTTCATGATCTATGCAACTGTAACACTGTTCTCCATTACCTTTAGGAAGAATTGGGTAAGAATTGTGTTTTGGTTCATTTTTTGATAAGAACTTACTAAAAAGTCACAGAAAACACTTGAGATATAAAAAGATTTAACCATGGGAAAAAGTGAAACTGACAGATCCAGTCATTCCTATCTTCAAGGAGCAGTGCCAACCTATTCATCTTTTTAACCCAATATTTCATATCCTTTCCTCAGTACTATGCATCAGAATGTATGGCCATTGGCCTGTATAGCTTATTACCATAAACATATTATTAATTATAGACAAGTAAATATATAAGGGTTGAACATGTTTTAAAAGATTCTAGTAGCTTAATACAGAGAAAGTCCATATACTAAATGATCAACTTACAGGATAGTAACTTGGGTAAACTTTAGAAGGGGATTAGCAAATACATAGACAAAAGACACAAATATATTTAGCCATACCCGCTGAATGGAACACCTTCATGTTTGGAGGCAATACAACTCAGAAAGTAGAAAAGAAATGTGCAAAGGCACCAATCACTGAGAAAAGAAAGGAAAGATACCAGTAGGTGCACAAGTTTTTTTAAAAATTTGATCTCAACAAGATTTGAACAGATGTTTTCCTGAAGGGCAACAATATAAACCTATAATACAGATGTATAATTAAAATCAACAACATCATCATCAGGTTTTCCTATTGAGCTTTTGGTGATTGTTCCCCCCCCCCCCATTTTTTTTAATAGTTTGTTTCATATTTACTTCACTGTCATTGATACTGATTATAACAAAGGTTTTTTTTCATGTTTTAGTTCTGTAATTACTGCGCCCTTATCTGGACAGAGATAGCCTAGCTACAGTTATCCATGCTCTCATAACCTCTCGTTTGGATTACTGCAATGTGTTATACGTGGGGCTGCCTTTGAAAACCATCCGGAAACTTCAGCTGGTACAAAACAGGGCAGCCAGACTGTTAACGGGGACTGGCCAACGAGACCATATGATGCCAGTCCTTTTCCAACTTCACTGGCTGCCGATCCAGGTCTGGGCTCAATTCAAAGTCTGGTACTAACATTTAAAGCCCCAAACAGCTTGGGGCCAGGTTATCTAAAGGAACGCCTCCTCCCATATGTACCTGCCCGGACCCTAAGATCATCTACAGGGGTCCTTCTCTGTGAGCCCCTGCCAAAGGAAGTGAGGCAGGTGGCCACTAGGAGGAGGGCTTTCTCTGCTGTGGCACCCCGGCTGTGGAATGAGCTCCCCAGAGAGGTTCGCCTGGCGCCTACTTTGCACTCTTATCGTTGCCAGGTGAAGACTTTTTTATTCTCCCAGTATTTTAACAGCTAAATTAACTGAATTTTAATCCCTGCTGTTTTAAATTTGTATTTTAATCCATATTAATTCCTGCTGCTTGGTTTTATTCTGGTTGTGTTTTTATATTGTATGTTATTTTGTGTTTTTAGATTGTGGTCTGTTTTAGATTTTTTAAAAATGATTTCATGGTTTTAATTTTTGTGAACCGCCCAGAGAGCTTTGGCTATAGGGCGGTATAAAAATGCAATAAATAAATAAATAAATAAATAAACATTGTATCTCAAAATGGTAAATAGTTTGGTTGTTCATTTCCATTATTTGCTTTGCTTTTTGGTAAAATATATGAGAAAACTTTTTCAATTTTGTTTATATGCTGCATCATTATTAAAATTTACACAAATAGTTAATATTATAATTTTACATTCTTTTTAATCATGATGCCCCTGAAGACGAAGAGCTCAGCTGAAACACACTGAGTCAATTAAAAAACAAAAACAAATCCTTGTGCACCTGAGAGATCTCCTTCCTCTCCACATCCCAATAACTCAGAGAACCAAAATGCTGGGGCAGCTAGATATCCAGAGCTGGCAACAGAATGCCAAATTGTTTATTCAGGGCATGTGTATGCCAACTTTCTCCCTGAGAAGATACTCAAGCCAGAAACACACACAAAATGACAACCCAGAAGGTAGAGGAAGAAGGGGTCTGATCTGCAAGGAATGGGGGTTTTGTTGTTCAAACTGTATGTGGAAGCGGTTGCATATGGAGCTGTAAAGGATTAAGCAAATTGGGGGCATATGCAACAGAATAAAACAGTTTGACAATGGGGACAGGAACCCTATGAATGAATCAACATTTCTCAGTTAGCTTTTCTAGCCAAGCCAAAAAAAAAAAAGAGTTCTTGACCTTCCCCATCCCCGGGCAGGCTTTCCAGCAGGAAAGGCAAGTGTCAAACATGCTGGCTCAACCACCGCTGGGTAGAAGCACCATGATTCTTGGAAGGGAAAAGTCACTACTAAAAAAAAAGATAGCACTTTGTGATTTCCCTCCTAGGAATGCAGCTCTTGGTGAGAATGGATTATGTCAATAGTTTAAGTCTAATTTGGAAAATAAGATTGGCACAAAGTGACAAATGATTCGGAAAGCCATTACATGCGCATAAGCTTAAGATAAGAAAATTACATCACTTAGAAGAATTGCCAGAAATGAGTAATAGTTTCTGTACAGCTGGTTAGTGGTTGATCAATCAAACAGTATCTACTACAACAGATGAAATAGCATCTGCTGGCAATATGGAAATCCTGCTAGGTGTTCCATGCTGTAAGTCAACTGTGGGGAACCTCTGGCCAACAGAGTTCCTACATCTGGCCTGCAAAAATATATGGCCTGTTCAGGCACACTAAGACATGGCTAGGCCACTAACTCTTTTGCAGTAAATGGTTAGTGTGTTTAAACTGTGGTTATGTAGTCACCATGGTTAGGAATGGTTCACACAACACAATAAGCTATAATGTTTAGCTCAAAATGCTTAATCACCGTGGCTTAGTGTGTCGTCTAAACAGAGTCATTGGCTCACCCGCAGGCCCTGACCACTCCCTCCCCAAGCCCTATTCTCTGGCCTAGAGGCTACCAGGAGCTAGGGGAGGTGGGGAGAAGAAACCCCTTGAGCTCTCTGATTTGTGAATTCCCCTTCATGCCACTTGCCCTTCCAAATGGGCGTGACACACTTGGCCAATGCCTGCAGGAGCTAATGGTTCCTTGCAATACAGTTTCTATTTATACAATATAGGTCTGACAGGTTATAAAATTCCATAATTCCTTCTTTGAAAGAGAACACATTTTAAAGGCTTTCTACCTTTTATTCTTAAAAAAGCAAGTTTACACCAGTGTGCTCATCATAAAAGGGCATATTTACTTCCAGCAAGTAAAGATAAGAGCCTTCTAAAAGTTCATAGGACAATTTATGCAGACAAGTCAAGTTACCCAACATCATTTGGTTTGTTAATGATTTAACAGAGTCCTTCTATCAAGCACAAGGTCCAAACTTAATAAGGAAGGAGAGTTAAAACATAGGTGTTAATTGCCCAATGTTACATTTAAAAGACAAATTACACAAGTATACTCTTTTTTTTCAACAGAGAAAACACACACATGGCCTATCTACAACTGAGAGGAAAATCCATCAGAAACAAAAAGCAGTATTATGGCTAAAACACTCAGCATGATGCATTCAATCCAATAATTCTGTAATTAATTTGAATATTTTGCAGGAAGTTGCATCAGATGATGTTTCTCTCACCAAAAAAAAACACATTTAGCTCTACCCTTTACTTTTGACAATCATTTAATAAATGTTATACTTCTGATTTTCACATTTATTTTACAAAATCTATATTAACTGTAATTTAGCTTCACCCTCATGTCCCTTTAAATCAGTTAGAAATATTATGCTATACAATCATTATATTAAGGTCTACAGAAGGTGCAAATTCACCTGCAATTTGGGTCCCTTTATTTCTTTTCATATTTGTGTCTTCTGCTATGTCAACGATTCACCCTAAAAAAATGTCCCTCTCTATCTATGAATTCATTCATCAGCTTAGCGACACAAAGTTCTTAGCTCACAACCTCCACTCATTGCTATGTGCTATCCATTACCTTAGTGTTTCATGTATATAGTTTGGTTAAGATCTACTTTTTGTTTCATTAAATAAGTTGGTAATGACTACACAATCTTTGGTCCTTAACCTGTAGCAGTTCAACTATAAAGAGAAATTGACCACTCTCTTTTCAAGCAGAAATATTTACAACTCCCATTTCTTAATTTTATTGTTAATATATGCATTTTTGCAAGCAATTTTCCTTCATACAATGCTGTTTTCTGTATTTTCTCACTAATATACTCATGTGCCCTGATAATGACACACTATTTCCTTTGAACTATCACATTCACCAAAGTAGACTTGAATATCCGTACAATTCTGGAATGTGTATGGTTGATATTATATCTACAGACATTGTGGCACTCACATACACCCTGTATACCCAACATTAGACTGTTAAAGCAACCATAAAAGTGTTAACACTATATTGTGGATTCAATGTTCAATGTTGCTGCACAGCAAAGGACTCAAGGAGCAGAAATATTGTATGTCAGAAATTTAGATTTTGGATTCAATCCACCTGACAAAGGTCCAGGATGATTAGGTTGTCAGTTGAGTCAGGTGTTGCTCAACTGACATGATGTTCAAATTAATAGCAGAAAAGAAATGATGCAGATACTCAGAAGTTATTACTGTTTTTAAAAAGCCAACACAAACAACTTCATACTTAAATAGAAATGCCAAAAGCTTCCCATCTACATGGAAGGACTTAATGTGAACTTCCACATAGATCTCATTAGTTTTTTAAAAGCCTCCTAAAGGCTAAATGGACAAACCAAATACTATTGGTTACTGGAAGTACCACACTACAGTTTTTGTAATTAATGTGTGATTTTCTGTTCTACATAAATATATTACAACAAATGCCTGAACTACATGAAACCAGTTTTCTAAGCCCACCTAATTCCGAAATGCCCCCTGTGCTAAACAGGAAAAAAAACAGCTGTCTCAGACCATCTTACAGTGTGTTTCCTTTCTTATTTTTCAAGGGAAATGTTTTAACTTGAACTAATTTAATGACCCTGATAGGTGTAACAACATCAAAAATCACATATCGACATTTTGGAGAGACATGCACTGTTGAAAATTCTTACATAGCTACATTTTGAGCTTTTAACAGAACAACCAGAAGTGTGTTGGAAATAAATATAAAATTCCAGAAGTAACATTCTAGCAGTTCTCAGGGTCTCATTTTTATTATTTAATCCCTGAAAATCAAAATAATTTTTATGCAAGATGTATTTAAAAAGATTAAATTAAGGTCTGAAATGCTATTTATTCACAGGATGAAAGTATTATTTCTGCAACATTTTTAATTCTCTCATTTTTATAGATATTGCCAGACTGTTATCCTATGTTATTTTAAGACTAAATCAATAGTGTGTTTATGATTTTGAGCATTTCCCATAAGCATCTCTTACTGCCCTGCCATATGAAAATGTCCAGTTAAAAGACCATTTCTCACCTAGATATTTAGTATTTGAGAAATGTAAATCTGATATAATAATTTGGGCTGCCTGAACTGGAATTGTTATGGTAGCATTCAACATTCCAGAGCCCCAAGCAAATGCTATATGGCTTTTACATGTGCATCAATGATTGCAAAAGTTTTCTCATAGTGTTCTTGAAACAAATTTTGAAGGTGTCACTTTTGTGGAGGCACCGGAGGTGAGAGGGGGGCACTGTAGGAGAGAGAGGGGAGGAGAAGGTTGTGCATCATGGAATGAATGAAAGAAGCAGCCAGGGTTGTAGGTATGTTCTATGTGCAGTCCTCTAAATCTCCTGCACTGATCTTCTAGTTTCACTCTTCAGTAAAGGCCATATACTTTTCAATAAGGATTTTTTTAAAAATGATAGCAGCTTATTGACTTATCAAGTGTAATAAATACCCAACATTTCTTTTATGTAGGAATTGCCTTGTAGATAACATGCTTTTAACAAGTTTAAGGACTAGATGTTTGCAGCCGCGAGGCACCCAATCCAACATCAACCCCTCCACCCTGCGATTACTCACCAAGGAGCAAAAATCCTGAGTGCACCAAAAAGGGGGGTGGCTATAAAACCTTGAGGCTTTGCAGGATTGGGACAACACTTCATATACTGCCTCTCCAAATTGGGAGGCACCTGATTCAACAACATAACCCTGCGCAATTACCCCAGAAGAGCAAAAATCCCGTGTGCACCCAATAGGGGGAGGTGGCTGTAAAACCTTGGGGCTTTGCAGGATTGAAACAACACTTCATACACAGCCTCTTCTAACTGGGAGGCACCCAAGCCAACAACGAAACCCTGCGCAATTACAGCAAGGGGAGAAAAAATCCAAGGCGCACCAGAAAGGGGGTGGCACTAATAAACTTTTGGAAGATTGCAAGATCGGAGCCAAACATCACATACATCCTCCCCTAGAGGGGAAGCACCCGATTCACCTTCAAAATCCTGTGCAATTACACCCAGGGGAGGAAAATCCAGAGTGCATCAAAAAGGCAATGGCAGAAATAAACCTTTGAAAAATAAGCAAAAATAAAGAAAACAGCCAAAAATGCACATTTCCCTCATAGCCTAAAGTACACGTTTGCACTTCTTTGTGAATTGCCACGAGGAATGCTTTTACAGCCCTGAAATTCATACCAGCAGTCAAAAAAAAAGAAGAAGAAGCAAACAGTACTTGATTCAAGAATATGACTTTGAGGGAAAACAAGAAAAAATGGCTCACCATTTCACTCCATTAGAAAAATCAGCATCTGTTTTATGCAAGGCCTCTCACAGTGTATGTGTCCTGTCCTGAACTGATCCATCGGTGCAACATCCTGGGTATTTTACCATACTGGTACAATATGAATTGTGATGCCTATTGATTAAAAAAAAAACATTGCATCTGATTGTCTCTATTCTCTGCCTTACAAAGGCTAGTAAGTTATTATCTTTAGATTATAACATCAGAAATGGTTGTAAGAAGTTTTTGGCCACTATTCTAGATAAAGGGGATCAGGATATGCAAGAGAGCAAACAAGCTAGTTGGGGTAAAGATGGAACTGAAGAATGTCAGTTGGATACAAGTCTAAAAAAAAAGTACAGGGTATTCTATTCTATAAATTTAGGGATTTATAGAATTAATGAATTAATTAAGTAAGGGATGTCTTGTTTGACGAAATTTGCTGAGGTTTTTCCAAAACATGAGGATAATTTATCTTAACTTTTCTGAGGCAAGTGATGAAATAGTCTGTGAAAAACAATTTTATACAAAATATAAGATTAATATTGAAGTTTTGAGCTTTGTGCTTGGCCGTTAAGGAATTCCTTATTATGGCCTAAAATCAGAATTATTTTTTTCTGTTAGTATCAAAACCTATACAGTCACTCGAACACTAATCTAGCTTTAAGAACAAATCCGCACATACAATTATCGCTGGTTTGTGTCAAAATGTGCTATAAGGCAGTCTTTGAAATAATGACTTAGAAGCAAAGGTATGGAGATTCTGTTGTATACTAATGTTATGTTTATTCTCAAACAAAAAAAGGAAAGAAGTAGGTTCCCAGGATGCTAACATACTTTATTTCAAATCCCAACGCATTTTGACCTGTGTTGGTCTGTAATATCAAAAATGCATTAAATTATGTTTGTAGGGATAACACATAACATATATATATATATATATATATATATATATATATAAAACATAACATAGATAAATTAATATATCTGTTTAATCTGTTTAATATATCTATGCCCATATGTAAGTTTTTTATATAAAAAAATATTAGAATATGAAGGCTCTGAGGCCTATTCACATTACACATTAAAACTTGTATAAATCACATAAAAACATTTTTTTATAAAAACATTTTTATATACAGATTTTTACTTGATAAGCGATGTCTACAGAAATACTCCTAACAGGATAATAGCCTCCTATGATAATTACTGGCGACTGGGAAAAATAATAATTCCAGGGCCTTCCTTATATTCTAATTCATTTTTTCTCATTGTTTTTGTCATTGTTTGGGCTCTCATAAACATTTTAAAAATATCAAACTGATAAATAATAAAGCCTGCAGGCAAAGAACAAAGAAAACCATGGTCCCAGACTTAGCTCCTTGTTACAGTAAGCCATTATTAAAACCTGTGGTTAAACTCATGTTTTAGAGGGAGTCACATAGGACCAAAATTTATGCATGTGTATTTAGTGCAAAAGTAGTTATGTGATTAAGTAATTCTTGTAAACCTCTTGTGCTAGTTGCACCCTTTAATGTTGAGGAGTTTCACACTAAAATACATTAAATCTTTTTGATTTATGAATGTGTGTATTTATTAAGAAGTTTGGATTACTTCCTTCAGTAATAGGCTCTCAAAGCGGCTTACAAAGTAAAACAAAAAATCCAATCAACAAGATTAAAACCAAACTATGAACGATTGTATAAAATATGATACCAGAGCACAACTATTAAAACACAAGATAAAACCAAATAGAACTAGCAAACATTAAAGCTTGTGCCAGGCAAGCCTACCCAGGTAGGGCATTCCATATACAGTGCACAACAATCGAGATGGTCCTTGCTCTGGTCACAATATGCCTAACTTTTGAAGGTGAGGAAGATAGGACATGAAGATAGTCATAACAGTTGGGTACCTCCTTCCCAAAGGCAGCCCTCTTATACCCAGGTCCCAAAGCTTAGTTGAGTCAATTTTACTGTCAAAGAATTTTTAATTTTCCTGCCAGCCAAATGCATATTATGCGCTCTGAAATCACATTATAAGAAGGGGAGGCATAGTATTTGTAGCACAAGTCCTGCTTAAATAA
Organism: Anniella stebbinsi; assembly: GCA_029215795.1. Taxonomy (NCBI): domain Eukaryota; kingdom Metazoa; phylum Chordata; class Lepidosauria; order Squamata; family Anniellidae; genus Anniella; species Anniella stebbinsi. Next base: position 83,243,316 of record JARDYH010000005.1, on the reverse strand, counting down.
TATTTACCATGTGACATTAAAACTGTAGACATACCTCATTTTTATGCCCTTGTTCAGACAAAATATGTCACTAGTCAAAGTACAAAAAGACAAAGTCATAAGAACATTGTGCTCCTTCAGGGACCAGGTGAAGAACTTTTTATTTTCCCAGGCACTTTTGTCCTTTCTCCATCCTGCCTAGCTTGCAGTGAGGGGTTTTTCCCGGGAAATAAATCCAATGTAAATTTCATGAATTTGCACAGTCATTTTGTATTGGAAAATTTTCAGTTTGCATCAGAAAATTTTCCAATGCAAATCTGGTTAATTTGTTTAGGGTTATTTAAATCCCCCCAAAATTGGTTTGCATTTGAAAATGTCCTGATACCCTAGAGTAGGGGTGTTTTGCCCTACAACTTCCAGATGTTTCGGCCTACAACTTCTATCATCCTTCGCCATTGGATATGCTGGCTAGAGCTCACAAAAGCTGTGGGCCAAAACATCTGGACAGCCATAAGCATTTTTATTTTGTTTGTATTTTGTATACAACAAATCTTTAAAAAGTAACTAATGTTAATGACAGTGACAAAATGAAACAGAGAGCAGGGTGTTTTGTGCCCTGCCCATCACACACCTTTCCCTCACCCCACTGAATTTAAAATTGAAAGGAAAAAAAAAACCCTTTGGGAGGCCACACCACTCCATGCTAGTTTCTTCTACCCAGCCAACATGCTTCAGCTGTGAGCCAGGAAGGAACTCTTTGTCTGTCCGCATCATAGCAGTAATTTCACCCCCGGTATAAGAAAGAAAATGGCTTTTTTCCTGGAAGGCTTACACCACCAAAACTAGGGATTCTTTCCTGTAAAAAAAAACGTTAAAGGCACCTCCTTGTTAGCCAACCAACCCACCAAATCTGACCCTGATTCTTCCTAAAAGGATGTTGGCACCTTCAGTTTTGCTGTTACCATTTATTAGTTTCCTTTCCCTTTAAAACAAATATGTAGTTCAATGACATATATGTATTCTAACATACTTGGCTAGGGATAATCACGTGAAAAACATTAATTACAACTTTGAAACTGCCAACCTTGCCTAATATTGTATTTGCAAATGTCACACGTTCATTTTGACTAATGAATATATAAGGTGGCATATTTTCCATGTAAGAATTAAGCACTGGAAAGTTTTCCACCCCACATCATTGTTAGCTTATGAGTTTCCAAGTGGCCACAACTGAAACCAGAGTGCTGAATGATATTGCCCTTTGGATACAATGGTTACCTGTGGAGGTAACTTGTCTACACAAAAGAAAGGCATTCCCCCTCCCAGTAGGAGAGCCTTGTGTCACAGAATGGTACTCCATTATGTTTCCTAATCATTGGGGGAAACATTTCAGAATCAAAGGGAGAGCAAGCTGTGGCTAAAAGGGGGTAGAGGATTCCTGTGCATAGTTCCTTGGAATGCATGAAGTTGGGATTTATTGAGCCAAGATGCATCACTTGCTTCCACTTAACTGCATCTACCATTTGGATGCCCACTCTCCCAGCTTGGAGATATCTTTTTGGAGTTCCTCACAATCCCTTTTTGTTTTAACAACCTTAAATAATTTGGTGTCATCGACAAACATGCTCACTTCACTGCTCATTCCTAATTCCAGATAAGTTATTAACAATTTGAAAGGAATTGGGGATCCCATGGGACCCCACTATTTACTTCCCTCCACTGGGAGAATTTATCATTATTCCTATTCACTGCTTTCTGTTCTTTAACCAGTTATTGATCCATAAAGGACCTCCTCTCTTATTCCATGTGAATTCAAAAGAGCACCTGCACCACCTATCATTTACAACATATCTAGGTGGTGTACTATATATACACACACACACATATCAAATCAGTAAATTTACAAACTAAAATAATAAATCAGTAAATCTTCAGGCAAAAAAAAATTCAACGGAGTTCGCACCCCCCCCCCCCGGGGAAAAGGTATTCCAGAAAGTAGACACCACAACAGAAAACCTCCTCTTCTTGCTTGGCAACCAACAGACGTCTGTAGGATGTGGCACAACCAAGAGAGCCTCTGATGATGATCACAGTTTCAAAGCTATTTTAGCATCTTTATTCAATTAAAGTGTTTACTGTATTTTATATTGTTTTAATGGTGTTTGTTATTTCTTTGTTACTGATTTTTCAGTGTGGATCTTTATTATAGGTCAAATTAAGAGCTGTTTCTGTTGAAAAGCATTCAGTAAGTTTATGAAATAAAAATAAATACTTTATAATATCATAACTGGAAGTATGAGATCAGGTAAAATAAGTTTTCATTATAAAGTCAGGTAGGGGGGAGTGAGAGAGAGGGAGAGACATTTGTTTGCAGCAATCTTCGAGTAAGTTATATTGATAAGCTTTTAAAAGCATATCGGACTGGTTGATTTGTTTTGACTCAAAGCATCCAATTATTTAGCTTTCTATCATCATATATGGATATATTTGGTGTATTTAAGTATAATTGAGATTTTCTATGCATGGCAAAGACACTATGAACTAAAGCAGTAAAATTGCTTTCTTGAACTGTTTTAAAGATTAAAAAAGGATCTGTAGACATTTTTGTCACAAGCTTCAGAGTATCTACATGCCAGCTGGCATGACCACCATTAACAATAAATTGTTTACTTGCTGTCCAGCAATGGATCTACAAACAAATATGTCCAAGATTCCAAAGTGTGTAGAAGTTACTGTTTAAAATGACTCCGGATTTTTTTTCATAGTCTAAAACTGTAAGCACTGAAGAAACAGAATATTACAGATTGCTAGAAACTGAAATTATATGCCCCCCCCAAATTGTTGTCAATTATGCTTTGAACAAAAACTCAACCATTCTTGCACAGTTATCCATGTAGAGAAATTACTTATTTTAAATAGATGAGGGAGTTAAAGAAAATGTGTGCAAGAACATTTCCAATTCACATATACTTGCAACACACGTTAGATTTACCTTAAAATAAAAATGTAATGGCAGCCACTGTCCTGGGTCACACTATCAGACAATGCATGCTTAATAAACCACGAGTTATTTGTGAACACGTGGGAGCAAGTGAACATATTGGTTCCTACCTACTCGCTTGCTTCTGCTTTGCTAAACAACCCAGGAGCAACCTACTACTGGGCTTTTGTCATGACCTGCAAACCCAGTACTCTGAGTTGTTTAGGCTAAAACAACCCAGATTTTTTAGCCATTGTTTATTGTTGGGTTTAACTTTTAGCAACTCAGAATGCCAACTTTGCACATCACAACAACAACCCAGGAATGGGGTGCTTCTGGATTGTTCAACAAAACGGAAGCAAAGAGTGTGCAGAGACAGCACGTTTGCTCGCTCCAGCACGGACACAGCTAACTATGGGGTTGTTTAACCCATATTAGCTTTTATATGTGAACCGTGTCAGTGTTATTTTAATAGACAAGCCTGCTCTTGACAAAACAAAACTACAGAACTGGGAAAGCAGATATACTACCTTAAGTTTATTTTATAATCCAGTAAGACTCATGTGAATGTCCACAATGTGTCACTTATATGATCACATTGTGTAGAGAACAGAAAAACAAGTAGTTACCTATTGTTACTAATAATCTATCTAGGAGTTCACAATATGTAGCTGTAAACTATACTGCCATATTTGTGCTGTTTAAATCATGAGTTCTCTTAACTGATACTATACAGCAGCCTTCTCCACCTGGTGCCCTTCAGATGTGTTGGATTATAACTCCCACTATCCCATATGGACTGGGGATTATGAGAGTTGTAGTCCAACTAGAGATGAATGTATCAATTTCGGTTAAGAAATATTAACACATCTTCTTAACTTCAGTTTCACTCAGTTTCTCATTTTTCCAACTTGAAGTTCGTTTTGTCCCATTTCTTTAAAACGTACACATTTATCTGCACATGTTCAGGCGCATTTCTTTCAATCAGGGTGGATAAAAATCAATGATTTTTTAAAAAATAAAAAAATGAATTTTTAAAATTTAAATTGAATTTTTTTTAATAAAATGCTTTTTGAAGAAAAATCTATTTAAAAATAGTTTTCTATTTAAGATACATTATAGTCCAAAGTTATGTAGCATGAGGCTGTATATTCATGCAATGTTTTCATTTTTTGGTAAATTAATTCCATTAATCCATTCACAATGTCATGCTCTTCCAGAGGTTTCTGTAAGATTGGGCAATTTTTCTATCTAGAAGACATTATCACAGATGCTTGGTTTTACAGTTCTCAAAACTGTGAATTGGTGTCTGCAGAGATCACAATCCCATTGTTCCTTTGCAAATCTATATACACAGAATCAACCCTCTTATCTCTTAAGTGCTAAGTTACAAAAAAATCAATGAATAGATTGTTGGGAGTGGAATAGATCTGCACAAGAAGCTAAGTGTGAGGAGGGAGGGGAAAGCAGTAAAAATGATAATGAAACCTTCATCTGGTTGTAAATATTAAGATTATACCAGCAAGAATGAGTCTTTGGTAACTCTGAGTTGTGTAAAATATGTATTAAGCTTATAGCGAGGAAAAGTGCACTTTTTGGGGGGGGAAGTCACATGATTAAATCGAATCTTTCTGAGTAGTGATTTAAATTGTGATTTAAATCACGATTTAAATCAAATTATTATTATTAATAGTAGTAGTAGTAGTATTTATTACATTTATATACCGCCCCATAGCCGAAGCTCTCTAGGTGGTTTACAAAAATTAAAAACATTGAACGTAAAAAAGTCAATATATAAAATTTAAAACCATAAAACATAAAACAGCTGATATTTAAAACATTTTAAACTTTTACGCCTGGCCACAAAGTCAGTTAAAACCTCAACTTAAGCTGTTAAAATGGGTCTCTTCCCTCCCCCTCTTCTAAAATCCCCTTCCTCCCCTGTTGATATCTTCCTTCCTCTACTTCCCTTTCTCTCCTCTACTTCCCACCCTGCTTTCAATATACATTTTCCTAGGCTGTCCAGATGGCTCGGGATTTCCCGGTCCTAACCGGGAATCCAGGGGCAAACCGGCCCAACCGGGGGGCGGGGGGGGCAACCCGGGGTGGCGGGGGGTCACGCGGCGGTGCAGCAAGCGAGGAGCGGCGGTAGACCCGGCGGCGGTGGCGGCGGAGGAGCCCGGGAAGCGCCCGCCCCAGCAGGTAAGTGCCCTGCGCCTCGAGCTCCTTACCTGTGCAGGCCGCGTCCGCTTTCCTCCAGTGCTCGAATCTACTGAGAAACAGGCTTCACGGCCTGTCCCTCAGTAGCGCGCCGGGTGATGACGTCATCACCCAGCGCGATACTGAGAGACAGGCCGTGAAGCCTGTTTCTCAGTAGATTCCGAGCACTGGAGGGAAGTGGACGCGGCCTGCACAGGTAAGGAGCGCGAGGCGGGCGGGCGGCGCGAGCAGCGTGGGGCGAGCGGGGCGGGCGGGCGGCGCAGCGCAGCACGGGCGGAGGGAGTGGGCGGGCCGCGCGGGGGGGGCGGGTGCGCGGGCACGCGGGGGGGGGGTTGTTTTATGTGGGGGGGGTGGGGGGGACCGGGATTTTGGGTCTCAAAATCTGGTCAGCCTACATTTTCCCCACAATATACAAATATATGCAAGTAATTTACTTTACCATAATGCATTTTTATTTTCTAATATATGCATTTATGTGTGCACTTTCCCCTAATATACCCCTTTTTGAAAGCATTTTTACTGGAGAACAGCATCAGCTAAATTTGGAAAACACAAATATTGAAGTATAACCGAAGTTTCTGTTTGTGGATTGGTTTGGAAACCATACCGAACACATTAGGAGGGCACCAAAGTTGAGAAAGGTTGCTATAGAGGCACTGGGTGGGTGAGTAATATTTAGTGCTTTTAAGCTGTGTAGCAGAAAGTTGCAAGGTGACCAGACATTTTAAATCATTGTTAAAGTAACTAACATCGAAGGAAAATTCTATCCCTTACTACTGCCATTTCCATATTGAACTAAACAAAGTAAAATCAACATTCTAAAACAATTTTACATAATAAAAAAGTATTTGTTTTAAGACACATCAAAGTTTTAAAAGTAGCACATACTTATAAAATGAAGAGAGAGGTTTAGACACGTTGTGCAGAAAATGTAGCAATTGTAGAACTCAAGTAAGAAATATGGATTTTCTATGTGAATTCATGTTGCATTCCAAATGTTTTTTTTAATATTCAACTCCAAAGATAAAGGCAAAACAAATATGTGGAGGCATGCATAAATTGCCCTCCCTTTTCCCTGCCTTCAGGACACTTGTTAATTGTATTCAACAAGACAAGAAAGAAAGAAAATAAATTAAGTTTACTGATGAAATAAAGTTCTATCAACTATTTGAATAAAAAGCAATATCCAATGACTGCATTACTAAAACTGGATTTCAAAATTTCAACTAAACATTTAATTGTTCATAATGTATGTAATCCTTTTCTAAGATTGCATCAAATCTACTTCACTTTAGAAAGAAAACATTCAAGGGTTCCTTGAATTTTTGCAAATAGCCAACCTTCTTCCATAAAAAATCTGTTTCTGAAGAAAGACAAGCAATGCAATGCAATGCAATGCAATGATCTTTTAAGGAGGAGCTCGGCAGTATGAAGAAGGCTGGGAGATACCTTAACTGACAGTGGTAGAAGACTTACATGTAGAAAAGTGAAAACCTGAAAAAATACAGGGAAAGCAGTTGTTTTTTCAAGGGCTGTTTTTGTTTACTTTCCAAAAAATTGAACAACTTTAAATTATGAAAAAAAATGTTTAGAATTTAAGACAAGGTGTTTATGTATTGTTACCAAGCCTTTATGCCCTACAAACGATTTCTAAAAACAATGTAATAAGACCTTCACTGAAAGAATTAGAGATGTATTATCTCTGGAAGCCATGGAGGAAAAATATTTTTCAATACTCTGTAAGATTCTCAGCATAGTTATTTCTTCCATTTCTTATTAAAATTATTGATTTAATCTATCTATTACTGATAAACATTTTGGGATGCTCCAAGTCATACTCAGTTTTCCAACATATGAATAGAGTCACCTTATCATAATATGGAAGAAAATGTACATTCTTGAGTTTGGATTTTGTTCTACAGAGTCCTGTGTTTCTGAACTTGTCTTTCTCTCCTTCCATTTCTCCCTGCTTCTTCTAGCTTCTAGGATGAGCCTGATGTTTCAGGGAATACTTGCTGAAGTTCCCTCTGGTCAGACATAAACTAGGAACCTAAAATATATCATGTATAACTTGGTTTCTCATAAAAATTAATCATGTTTAGTAGGCTGACCATATGAAAAGGAGAACAGGCCTCCTGTATCTTTAACAGTTTCATAGAAAAGGGAATTTCAGCAGATGTCGTTTGTATATAAGCAGAACCTGGTGAAATTCCCTCTTCATCACAAAGTTAAAGCTGCAGAAGCCCTGCCCTCTTTTGTACATGGTCAAGAGACAGGGCTCCTGCAGCTTTAACTGTTGTAATGAAGAGGGAATTTCACCAGGTTATATATGCATACAAACAACACCTGCTGAAATTCCCTGTCCTTTGCAACTGTTAAAGATACAGGAGCCCTGTCCTCCTTTTCATATGGTCACCCTAGGTATATCAAATTTTAAAAGTATAGTTTATTCAGACAACAAGTACAAATTTACTGAGTTCACTGTTTAAAGTTTTAAAAGGTAATGATAATTTTATGAGCAAACCAAGCTATATATAATATAATTTTAGTAACATAAAGGCTGCTTTATGTTCCAAAAGCAGCTTTCCTCAACCTGGTGTCCTACAGATGTTTTGGACTACCATGGCCACTATTCCTGACCATTGGCCATCCTGCCTAAGGCTGATGGGAGCTGAAGTCCAAAATATCTGGAGGGCACAGTTTGGGGACGCTGACCTAAAGGAACAAAGTGATTTTAGATCTGTAAAGGGTGCTATAAAAATAAGCACTGCTTATTCTTTAATTTTTTTCAAAATGTCCTTTTTTCTGGGGGAAATAAAAATGGGAACACCCCCCCCATTTCAAAAATTCAGGAAATTTTACGTCTCTACTCACGCAGAGTCTCTTATTCTCCCTCCCTCTCTCCCTCCCTCTCTAATTTAGAGTGATATCTTATCAGTATGCTATTGACACTAAATTCTGTATTTCATTGACCAAGCATCCAGAAGCTTCAACTGGTCAGACGGGATGGATAAGTATAAATAAGTTAACGTTGAATCCAGACACACCAGAGTTGATGTGGATGGGGCATTCTCAGGCTTTGGATTGGTCTGGTTTACCTGACATTGATGAAATTATGTCTTCTGCATTGGAACTACAGGCACTAGTTTTGATCAGCAGGGGGATGTGGTTGCTGGTGCTGTTTTACTGCACATATTTCTTAAGCTTCACTCCTTCTTGGATCGAAGGGTTCTTACCACACAGACCCATACTTGAAAACAACTTAAACCAACAAGCTGGTTCAAAGCATAGTTTCCTACCTTCTTATGAGGTTTGTGAGGTATAAGCACATTGAGCTTGTGTTATGCAATTTGCTCTTGCTGTGGCTTTACGGGTCCTGTTTTATTTTGCTCTTATAATATTTTTTTACTTTTTGTTTTGATTTGTGGATGACATCTAGTTCTACTTCTCCCTTTCATCTAATATAGGAAAGGCAGTTGACAACTGGAGCGCCGATGGCGGAAAACTCGACTTCTATCCGACAAGACACGACATAGAGAACATCTTCGTTCCTATGGGGTGGCAATACGTGCAGCGAAGAAAGCTTTCTTCTCTGCGCGCATTGCGTCTGCGAATTCGCGTCCAGCGGAACTGTTCAGGGTGGTGAGGGGTCTAACCCGGGCACCTTCCCCCCTGAATCCGACTTTAGAGCCTTCGGCGGTTCGCTGCGATGCCTTTAATGATCATTTCGCAGATAAAATCTCTCGGATAAGAGCCGACTTAGATGCCGTCGTTATAGCAGAGGCTGACGATGGAGTGTCCGGTGACTCCGCGAGTAGAATTATACTGGATCGGTTTCAGTTGGTGAGTACCGAGGACGTGGACAAGCTGCTTGGACGAGTGAGGGGGACGACTTGCCCTCTCGATCCCTGTCCTTCATGGCTGGTCGTCCAGGGAGGAGATGTGGTTAGATCGCAATTACAATATATTATTAATGCATCTCTCAGGGAGGGGAGTTTCCATCATGTTTAAAAGAAGCGGTGGTACGGCCGCTTCTAAAGAAGCCCTCCCTGGATCCCCTGGACTTCAATAACTACAGACCTTCCATTCTTGGGCAAGGTGATCGAGAGGCGGTCATCCAACTCCAGGTAGTCTTGGATGACACTGATTTTCTAGACCCATTTCAAACCGGCTTCAGGGCGGGATACGGAGTTGAGACTGCTATGGTCGCCTTAGCGGATGATCTACGCCTGGGTATTGACAGGGGGAGTGTGTCCCTGTTGGTACTTTTGGACCTCTCAGCGGCATTCGATACCATCGACCATGGTATCCTTCTGGAACGCCTGAGGGGATTGGGAATCGGGGGCACTGTGCTTCAGTGGTTCCGGTCCTACCTCTCGGGCAGGTTCCAGATGGTGATGCTTGGGGATAGCTGCTCTGCAAAGAAGGAGCTGCTGTGTGGCGTTCCGCAAGGTGCCATCCTTTCCCCAATGCTGTTTAACATTTATATGAAACTGTTGGGAGAGATCATCCGGAGGCATGGGGCGGGGTGCTATCAGTATGCTGATGACACCCAAATATATTTCTCTATGCCTTCGACAACATCGTCAGCTAAGGATAGTGTGTCTCCTCTGAATGAATGCTTGGAGGCGGTAATGGGCTGGATGAGGAAAAACAAACTGAAGCTGAATCCAGACAAGACGGAGGTGCTTGCTGTTAAAGGCCGCAACCTGGGTTTGGAGGTGTGTCAACCGGTTCTGGATGGGGTTACACTCCCCCTGAAAGACTGTGTTCGCAGCTTGGGGGTGCTCCTGGATCCGTCGCTCCAAATGACAGCCCAGATAGATGCGACGGCCAGGAGTGCCTACTATCAGCTTCGGCTGATACGCCAGCTGCGCCCCTTCCTAGAGTTGGAAGACCTAAAGATGGTGGTGCACGCGCTGGTGACTTCGAGGCTTGACTTCTGCAATGCGCTGTACATAGGGCTACCTTTGTGCCTAGTCCGGAAACTTCAACTAGTTCAAAATATGGCAGCCAGGTTGGTCACCGGTACATCTAGGAGTGACCATATTACGCCAGCTTTAAAATCGCTCCACTGGCTGCCAATTAGTTTCCGGGCGAAGTATAAAGTGTTGGTCATTACCTTTAAAGCCCTACATGGTTTGGGTCCAGGTTACCTGCGGGATCGCCTTCTCCCGTACAATCCGCCCCGCACGCTCAGGTCCTCTGGGAAGAACTTACTGTGGTCGGCCAAGACTAGGCTGACAACTGTTACCCAGACTGTGGAATGACCTGCCGGAGGAGACTCGTCAACTTAACAGTCTTTTAGAATTTAAGAAAGCTATAAAGACTGTTCTCTTCCGGCAGGCATATCCAGTGTAATTTTTAGACTGTTTTTAGGATGTTTTAGGATGTTTTAATGCAGTTTTAATAATATTTGTCATGTTTTAATTAGTTTTATGTATTTTATCATGTTGTTGTTCCCCGCCTCGATCTAGACGGAGAGGCGGGTAAGAAATAAATCGTTATTATTATTATTATTATTATTATTATTATTATGTTCTGAACCAGTGCTTGGGCATGGCAATTGGTTGTATGAGGGCCAACAAACTGAAACTCAGTCCAAGATGGAGTTACTGTTGTTGGGTAGTCTACATGGTTGAGTTGTATGTAACTGCAACCTGTTCTGGATGGGGTTTTACTCATAGTTTGGGGATGCTCTTTGATCCATTGTTGTCATTAGAGGCACAGGTGGCCTTGGTGGCTCAGAATGTCTTATCTGCTTTAGCTCATATACCAACTATGATCCAACCTGTACAGATACTGTATAATATGGAAGAAGTAAATATTTCAACAGGTTATTTATACACAAAACCCTATATAGGATTGACTTTTCAAAAACAGGGACTATCTATGTATGTATACCCAGGAATATTTACTTTCTATTATTTATTCAGAGTTTCCATTCCACAACAATATCAGAGCATTGACTTATAGGAGGAACAGGACTTGAGTCACAAATATTTTTTTTAGCAACCCACCTGAGTAGGTTAGCTCATTTGACAGAATTCTATCAAACAATGTAAAGCCTAACATTTAAGAATGCTTGTTGTTGGACTTCTTCCAACTTGATTGCAATTTACCTTTTACATGCTATATTTTTCATAGTTGAAATTTCCTGCATTTTTCCTACAGGTAGGTGGCAACCAGCATTACTACTTCACACTGGTTGCCTAATCTCAAAATCGAGATGAAGACAAATGCAAAACCCAATACATTTAGAGCATAATGCTAAACAGCTTTACTTGGAAGCAAACCTCAAGTTCAATTGGACTTACTGCCTAACAAGAATGCTTACAGCTGCATTCATTCAACTGCAGCCTTGAGTAGCTGTTTTCGAGCAAAAGATTTTTTAAAAAACGAAACGCACTCCGTTTTATAAGCCAAGGATTGCTCTACTGACTATATTGTAGAGAGGGGAAATTCTAAGCTTTGAAGTCTGGCAAGTTGCCAACTATGAAGAAAGGGAATTGCATTTGTTTGCAATTACAAATGTGTGTGTGTACGTTCTGCATTCTCCCTCTTTAGCTGGCTTCTACATTGTTGTGAACAAGGATGGCATTGAAGTTTAAAAATTCAGTTCTGAGAGAATGTTTGAAGAAACAACTTACTGAATATTTTAAATTCAGCATAGTTGAGAAAATAGCCAGCACTGTTTAAATAAAAGGAACCCCAGTATTGTTGTTATATATCATATGTAATGTCAACCTACTATGATGCACAAGGAATCTTTAGTGTCTTTTTAAAAATCTCACCAAGAAATGAACCATGGTTCATGATGGTGAGGTCTCCATCCCAATAAAATTAAGTTTTAATGTAGAATTCTCTATTATATTAGTAAGCCTCACAGCATGTCCTTCTTAGTGATTCTGAAGCAGTGTAGGATATTTTGCCCAACTGCATAAACAGTGGTGGATTTTATTTTATGTGGATCACTTTCTTTTGTAATTTAAAAATTCAAACTCATCAACTTAAGCCCTCTTAAAAAATTGGGATCCCCAAAATGTAATGAAGTAACTGAAGAGCTGCAAGCTACTAAATAGCTTCAGATTATATATGTAACCCAGATGCACAAATATGATCATGATAACAGCTGTTGCTTCGTACACAAACTGTAAAAAAAGCCCACCCTGGTTAAATCTAAACGTGGAGAGGAAGCCATCAAAGCTCTGCAGCAGGGGTCTCCAATTTCTCTCTTTGCAAGTGAATGCAGGGATTCCTCCATTCGCTTGTATGGGGTCAGTGGAGAACCCTTGTTAAAAAATTATTGGAGGTGGCACAGTCCACCCCACAAGGAAGACCTTGGGGCACAGCAGTCACTTTGCAAGAGGCAACCAAGAAATGTTTTAAATAAATAAAGGATAAATTCTCTTCCTACCCAGCTGATCATTTGCATATGAAGAAAACCTTACTATTTCCTAGTGCCACTAGCAATATTTTCCATACACAAAACAGTACAAAGAAAGAAAAGAGCTCCACTTATATTGGAGCAATTAACTATTTATTTTATTAGCAACATGAAATAGTTAGTTATGGCTTTATTATCTCTACCAAGTTTCAGTTCTCAAGAAACATGCTACTCCTAAAAATAAGAATGAAATGTTACCTGTTTTTCTTGACACCCATAATTCAAACTGTACTGTAATTAAGTGAAAAGAACACTGGAACAACACAATTTTAATCTAGTATTTATTAAGAGTAATCCATCAGGAGCAACTCTTTAGGGTTTAGCTAAGACTGCAATACTAGGAAGCAGGTCACATTGAACATGGTTTACCGTGATGGTAATGAGCCACAGCAAGCCCTGGGTTTGCACACACATTACTTCTCCTTCAGCATGGCCATGAGGAGGTTGGAGTCATTCACTTATGTTTCAGATTAACCGTGGATTGCTATTTTATCCAACCATGACAAACTGTGGTTAATCTTAACTATGACGTGCTTCAAAAAAGCCATGAGTAATGAAATTAGTTTGTTTCAAACGAACTCTAGTTTGTCAGATTTGGATGAGAGATGGCAAGCTAAAGTTAATCAAAATCAGGTGAAAGTTTCCAAATTCCTCTTCGTGGTGATGCCAGAGAGACAGGGAGTGTATAAGCCTAATGCTTAGTACAGCTCATTCTCATGGAAATAAACCATGGTTTGTGGTGACATCTAAACTAGCCTAGTAGATCTTACTTCTAAATAGATGCATATGTTTCAAGAGCAGCAAAATGAATCTGAGCAGTGACTTTAACAGAAAAGAGTTGCTTCGTTATGAAATGAGAAAGATATAATAGAGGAATCAACAAAGATTATTCAGTCACATGTAGTGAGACATTTGACAGAAATTCAACAATACAAATGGGCAAAATACAAGAGTGGATATCAAGTCATGAAATCTGAACAATAATTCATGTGACAGAACTCAATGATTCATGTGTGATTGTGATGAATTAGCAATTGGGGGTTGCTCCTGAAACATTTTAAAAAGCAAAATACAGCTGAGGTAAAAATGTACATAGGAGCACATTTAGTAGTAGACAGATTAGCTAGGACATGAACCTGCCAAGACTAAGACACATCAGGAACTTGGCAGTAGTGTATTTTCTGGAGCTCAACTCACAATGGTAGAGCTTTTGCCAAATGACCACTACCAAGAGAGCAGTATAAGGAAATTGTAATGTATAGATCACAGAAATGGGGAAGTATCTAGAGCATCAAACTTTAAGAAAATATTATGTTTTGTTTTTGTTTTTAAAACTTGAGATTTCACCTTTACTGTAATTCTAATAAACACTAAGGTGGAAATATATTACTCTCCAGACCATTAACTGTGCAGTAAAAGATGGTAGTAATCTTTAATACTGTAAGGACGTAAGAAGAGCCATACTGGATCAGGCCAAGGCTCCATCTAGTCCAGCATTGGCCACTGTTGACCAGGGACCCACAAGCAGGACATGGAGCAATAGTGCCTAACATGGAGTTTGCTTTCCTTACAATGGCCACACACTGGGTTGACATTTTCATGGAGCTGTCCACCACAACCCCAATATCTTTTTCTTGGTTGGTCACCGCCAGCTCATAGCCCATCAGGTTATATTTGAAGTTGGGGTGGGGGGTTTTTTTGGTCCCATGTGCATCACTTTACACTTGCTTACATCGAACCTGCCATTGAATGTCCACTCTCCCTGCTTAGAGAGATCCATTTGGAGCTCCTCACAATCCCTTTTTGTTTTAACCACCTTAAATAATTTGGTGTAATCAGCAAATTGGCCACTTTATTGCTTACTCCTAATTCCAGATCATTTATGAACAAGTTGAAAAGAATTGGTCCCAATACAGATCCCTGTGAGATCCCACTATTTACTTTTCTTCATCAGGAGAATTTTCAATTTATTCCTACTCTCTGCTTTCTATTCTTTAACCAGTTACTGATCCATAAGAGGACCTCTCCCCTTATTCCATGACTGCTAAATTTGCTCAGGAGACTTTGTGAAGGACTTAATCAAAAGCCTTCTGGAAGCCAAAGTAAAACATGTCCACAGCTGTAATTTAACATGTAATATTTAATTAATGTATTGAGTCTTATGAAAAAATACTGTTTCCTTCTAGTTTTCCACTGTAAAATACAGTTATCTCCAGTGGGAAAGTAAAATAAGTCTAATTATAATTCCATACTGGATACAGTGGAAACACATAATAAATTAAAGTTGTTCCAAACACGCTCTAAAATCTTTCAATGTATCAATAAACCATTCTAAGCTGTACTCCCAGTACAGGTGAGTAAGACAGAGGCAGAAATTAAATCTAAGTTTTCTACTTAATACATCACAAATCTAACAATCTTTTAGCCAGCATTCTATAAAGTACAGGTGAACCAATAAATTTAAAATATAAATCAGATGGATTTAAAGTAATCTAGAAATGTTAAGAAGACTGTATATTTTAAATCAGCAATGCATAAATCAAATCTTAGAGAGAATATACACTTTTACAATGTCAGTGGTTTGTTCTTGCAACAAATTTACATATACAAAAGATGTTCTAAAATGTGCATATAAAAATGAACATTTGTTTTTAATTTTGTTTATTCAGACTGAGTAAGACCTACTGAGCCTGTTCAGACAACATGCTAAGCCATGGTTGGGCTGCTAACCCTTTTGCAGCAAATGGATAGTGAGCATGTTTAAATCGTGGTTATGTAGCCACCATGGTTAGGAATGGTTCACAAAATACGCTAAGTCATAGTTCACACAACATGCTAAGCCATATTTAGCTCAAAATGCTTAACCACCATGGTTTAGCATGTTGTCTGAACAGAGTCTCAAAAGAAGAAAAGTGACATTAAGGGAACTAAATAAGGTTTTCTGTGCTAGAGGTGTAAAATTTCTGGAAATTTTGAAGCCATGGGGAAAAAAACGGTTTTCCCATTTTTTAGGGGAAAAATGAAAATTTTCAGGAAAATTGAAAGAATGCAGTATTAGCATTTTTTACAGATTGAACATCACTTTGTTACTTTAGGAACATCAAATGTAATTGTGTACAAGTTGGTTTGGCATAAAATTACCGCATTTGGTATATTAGAAGTACAGTGTATTCAAGCAATAATTACAAATTAAATTTATTTTTTAAAATTTTTACTTTTTTTTGTAACAAACAGGAGCTACAAGCTCCTGAACTGTAAGGAACACCTGAACTGTAAAGAACCTCTTTGGTTTTTCCAGTTTATGAGGAGCAGGCAAAAAACAATTTAAAAAAAAACAGAAAAAAACATCAACATTAGTAACAAAGAAATTTATTTATGTCTCTGCTAGTCCTCCACAGTGTCAAGCAGACATAAAGCACCCATTCCCATGAAAAGTTTTTAGAAATCATTTGGAAAAGTAAAAAGTATATGAACACCTTGTCTTAAACATTTTACTCATCATGGTAAAATAAAGCATTCCATAATCCATTTTTTCATTTTTTTCCCCAATTTTTCAGAAAAAACAAACAAAAAAAGTTTCGAGGAAAAAAGGGAAAAACGTCCCCCCCCCCCCCGAATTTTTCCGGGTTATTCCTGGGCTTTCACATCTCTACCACTACCACTTGCTGAATGTTTTGTTTGCTTGCTTTTTAGAATGCATCACCTTGGACAGGTTACTTACATTATGAAAATGCCAGTCAAAGAAAGAACTATCATATCTTTCTAGTAATGAAGCAGATACCCCGGTTTTAAATCTGAAATCTCCACCTTTCAATCCCTCATGTCCCATTACCTTAACAAAGCTTCTCCTGAACTACGCTATAGCTTCACAGTGGCTGCGTTCGGACAACACGATAGTCAACGGTGGGGTAATAATCAACTCCACAGGTGATTATCTAGGGGGTACTCCCACACAACATAGTAATCAACTGAGGTGATGATTAGGATCAGCGTTGAGTTGACTATTAGTCCACACTGAGTTAACTCACTCATCCTCCACCCTCTCTTCCCCCTCAGTCCTCCTGCTAATATCCTATCAGCCATTGCTGCTGAAAAATCTATGCTGCTGGCTGGACTAGAATGGCAGCCGCTGCTTTGACAACTCCTGCCTTGCAACTCTGCGGCTGACAAAATAACCAAAGATGGCTGAGGAAATAACCAACAGTGCCCTCTACATGACATGAGTCTGCACGGCAATTATTATCTGTGTTGGTTATTTCAGCTAATAACCAACCGTTGATTAAAAAACTCCCACCACACAACACGATAACCAATGGTGTGTTAAATAACCAACTGTAGACTATGTAAACCAGTGTTGGTTATTGTGCTGGCCGAACCAAGTCAGTGGCTCAGTTTGGACGACATATTAAGCAATGGAGGGGTAAATAACGTACTGACCGTGCGTTAGGCAGGAGGAGCTCCACAGACGACACCCTGCAGCCAGCGCTGCTCGAAACCAGCAAACGCCCGGCTGCTACGAACTTGCGGCGGCCATTTTGGTTGCAGCCTCTCCTCTGTGTGTCCTCCAGCCGTATCCCAGCATGCACCGTGAGTTCTGCCGGCTGCATAGAGCGGCTGGTTTTTTTTGGCTGCTCTAGGCAGCAGAACTCTATTCCGAAATGGAATAGTCCACGGAGAGAGGGGGGGCTGAATTCGGATGACACTTTAAACAATGGGGCTTCAGGCTAAACAACGTGCAAGCCCGTTGTTTCGCTCCATTGTTTAAAGTGCCTGATTAACGTACTGTCAGTTGTGTGTGCGTTGTGTGTTGCCCTCCGGATGACACAATAAGCAACACAACTGACGATTGTTCCCCCCCCTCCTCCGTTGCCTAATGTGTCGTCCGAACTGAGCCAGTGTTTGTGTATTCATTTTATTCAGGTCATCATCAAGACTCTTTTGCCAGTCCTTGAATCACTTTCCTCTGAAGACCTAAATACACAATTCTGTGAGAGACCTACAATTGGAACCTTTTGTTTTTATTGAAATGCTGCAGTGGGGTGGTAATTTTCATTAGAGAAATGGTATCACTAAACAACTTGTCCCTGAAGAAACTCAGAGGTCTGCTACAGCTGCTTTACAGCACATATAGAACACTGGGAGATCCAACCACTGATATCCATCACCATAATTTGGTACACAGGCTGTAAATTCTAAAAAAATAACTCATAGGCTTCATTCACCTGTAATGTTTGCAAGGCTTGGCCATGTTTGGATGACCAGTGGGGAAAACAACTCCGTATGTGTTGTTTCCCCTGCCCCCATGCATGTTATGGGTTGTAGGGTGGGTAAGAAGCCACTCTCACCACACCATGCATCAGGTTTGGATGACTCAGCAACCCGTGACATGGCATGGATAATAGGAAAATGTTGGCCATGTGGAAAAAACAACCCATTCTGCAACCCTCGCTGATCATCCAAATCTGGTCTTTAATTACTTTCTTTTACCACTTAGCACAAACAAACTTTGACTTTACATCCAAATCGGCAAACTACAGTTCGCATATGTTAGCTTAACCAGGAATTCAATATGTTTTTAAGCTGTTTTGCAATCTTGGTTTGGCATTATTGAAAGTATCAGATGATGGCAATAAACAAACAAAACAAAGAACATTTTAGACTACTTAGTGCCAGGCTGCATAAAAATTGATTTAAAATTGATTTTAGTTTTTTAAAAATTGTGAATACTAAGTTTTTCTTAAATAATAATTAGACTTAAAAGTAAATAATCTAAATGTAAACCAGGGATAGGCAACTTGTGGGTCTTAAGGTGTTTTAGCTTATAACTCTTCATCATACCTTACCACTGGCGATGCTGGCTAGGGCTGATGGGATGTGTAGGCTAAAATATCTGGAGGGTCAAAAGTTGCCCATCTTTGATATAAGCACTACTTAGTCTCTACACCGAATCAATGTCATCGGCATTTCATTTTCACCTCATGAAAATACACTCTCCTAGTCTTCCCAATAATTATCAAAACATTTCATTTTTGTTTGCTACTTTTATTTTTGTGAGTGAAGCATAAAGGAGAAACACCAGAAAGGAGAAGACAAAATTGCACAATGCACAGATCCCTGTATTCTCGTAACCCCACAAATTGTCATGGGTGCTGGTCAGATGGAAGATCCTATATGGGAAACTCTTTACACCGTTCCCTCTATAATTTAAAAAAGAAACCATGCAAAAATTCATTTTCAGAAAGGGGGGGAGAAGAGAGAAAATGTCCCATCATGCTAGCAGATTTCTGCTAGTGCCATGTTGGATTTAATCCTATATAAAGTTGTGATTCAAAGAAAACTTGATTTAAATCAATGATTTAAAATTAGCCTTTCTTTTTGCTAATTTAAATCATGATTTAAAATTGCCTTAGTTTACATCAATCCATCCTGCCTGATATGGTATACTTTTCATTACAAACTAAAGTGAGTAGATTTGGCCATCCCCCAATACTTTGTTCTTTTGATTTAACATCAAGAAAACAGCTTAAAGGCAACTTCTAAAAAAGCTCTGAAGAATCCCTTATTACAGAAGCTTCATTAAAATTGTACAGAAAGAGCAGAAGAAGGGAAAATATGCATTTACCTCACAGGACACATTCACACATACACTACCCCATGGTTGTTGAATTCTGGGTTGTCTTGATGTGTGAACCCGGTCAAAATAACAACACATGGTTAACCACAAATAACCCAGAAAGAGAACCCATGGTTTAGTGTTGAGTTGTGAACTCTGGGTTGTTTTAAACCATGGGTTGTCATGTGTTGTTCATAGGTTATTTCGTAGGCCACTGAGGCAGCAACCCAGGGGTTAAGAAAACAACCTGCCATTTGTGTGATCTTTTGCCAGACAAACCTGGGTAGGGCAACAAACCCCGAGTTAAATAAACCATGGATTATTGTTATGTGTGAACCAAGCCCATAGTATGCCAATATTTATTTTACGTCTCTAAATCTTAAGGTGCACACACCAGAGATAGACCCAAAACCAGTGGGACAGAGAGATCTAGAGCTAGTGAGAAGCCTTAGCTTTCCCCCAAAAACCCATCTGACAGACTGAGGATCCCACTGGGTTATTATTTTTCTAGATGCCTTTCTTTCCTCCACTAACTGCACTAATTAGAAAAATGCCAGCTTGCCAATGTGAACTGCTTTTAACTGAGCTTTCAATTTTGTTTTAGAGGTGAGGTTAGTCAAAAGTTCCTATGTGTATTTAGACGGATAACAATTACATCTATGTCCAATCAGTCATGCTATCCTGCAGGAAGTTCCAATTAATGGTACTCACTTCAGCCTACAAAAGATCACGCCACCACAAATAAATTAACCTTTGAAGTGTCATTGGACTCTTTGGGTTGTACCCAACTGTGTCTTGTAGGCCAAGAAACAGATCTTACTGCCAGAACAGATTTCCCTTTCCCCTGAACTCCCATGCATGCCACCAAACCTGTTTCAGAGAGTTGGAATACTTTCTGGAGCAGATTGGGGGGGAGGAGGTTCAGTGAGGAGAAAAGGGAAATTTCCACTGCACAAATGGAAGTTCACTCGCACAATGTTGGAATCACTCACTGTCGCGTGAACTAACACTGTGTGTATATTCATTCTGTTTTCCTATAAAATAAGTGTGAAACAATTCAAAATAAAAACTACTTCTAATTCACCTTTTAAGATAAACATCAGAAATAAATCAAGACAACACAAAAAGAAGTAAGTTTTCTACTGAGCATTTCATAAGCAAGTATTTCAGACATACCAGGCGATATCATGAGTTTGAGCAACACTAGCATTAAGTGTTTTTTTTAAAAAGGGTTTTGTAATGAAATGCATATTTCACAGATTTTACAGTGTTAGATGTAGAATATTGGAACAAAAAGTAATGACAACAAAAAGCACTAGAAATATATGTTCCAAAAACATGCCTTACAAACAATAGCTCATTTTAATATGAAATAACACATACTGGTCACAATCCTTCCTTGCGTTGGGATATATATCCACAAAAGGATTCCCATAGGTTCAATTAAACACTATTTGTTCCCTTCCCCCACCACAGAATGGATGCATGGTCGTGAGTGAAAGCAGGATATTACACAGAATGGGAGATCAGTTCATGTATCCCATTCCCTATTGTTTCTTGGTTTTGCTACTTCAGACAAGCCCAACTGTGCAAAACAAGGAGGAAAAAACAGGCTCTATAGCACGTGCAAGGATAATAGCTTAATATTTTACTCGAAATCTGAGATCAAATACAAAATAACAACCTGTATTCCGTCTGGTTAAAACAGTATGCATAAGAAATCAAGGTTGAAGTAGTTCATGTAAACAACCATTAAAAAAATCAATTCTACCATGTAGTATAAGAACAAGCATGGTGCCACAGAAGCCAGTGCTGCAATCCTATTCAAACTTGCATTAGAATAAGCCCCATCAACTTCAGTGGGGCTTATTAATGTAAGTTTGCATAAGTTTGGTTTTCAATACAATAAAAACATCAAATGAAAGTTCAGTTTGAAAGAACAAGAAAAAGTGAGTGGAGGGACAATTAAATGAAAGACTGGCAATGGCAACACATTTTATATTTCTAGTATTTGAACAAATGTACTTATCATACAAGACGAGATAATGAAAAAATACTTTTGATAAACTTTTAAACCAAATATTTTCAACATTTAGCATTAACACAACTCCACACAATTTTGTTTTAATCTACAGAATATCTTTCTCTAATTCACTTCTCAACTTTATAATCAGAACTTAGATTTGAATATTCATAAACGATGTTGTTACAGTTGATTAAGAGAAAAATTCTTCACTATTATCACCAGAACTGAAAGCTTACTAGCTGCAGTTAATACACCAAAGCAAACATAACTGTCAAGCCTTAGTTCTAAAAGCTTGACATCATGTGAAGGCACCAAGCTGTGCGTAATGTTTTGAGAAATGGCAATTTTACACTAATTCACATATTCTGCTATTCCAAAAGGAGTCTTTGACTTGTGTTTAAAAATTGGCCTCACTTATACAGATGAAATAGCTATTTGTGTTTTAGTACTCCTATTTTATTGTTTGTCTCACATACATTTTGCCATTTACAGCTGATAGTCCTTTCATTTGATCAAAGTACTTTTCCTACTGCAATGCGTTAACATACGCACACCAAGCATAAGAAATTAGTAAACTGGTTTAACTAAAGGAAAGCTCAACATGAATATTACTGCATTAACCATTTTGTAGTAAGCTTAATACAAAAAAGTCTCTTACCTTGTATACCCATTAGAGAAGACAGATCTACCAGAAAAATTCAAAGTCCCCATTGATGTAAGGGCATCATCTCCAGAGCCCTGGCACCTATTCCAATTTTCTGAACCAGCAGGATGAGATGGAATGGCATTGAAAACTGGTTTCTGATCCTGCTGTTGAGTGACAGATGCCGTGTTCAAGTCATAGTGGTAGATTTGTCCTCCAGAAGTGCTGACACCATGAACAGAAATGGCAGATGTTTTATTTCCACGCATACCTGACCCAGAGAAATTAGCCTGACAATAAACTGTGCCTATTTTCTCCTGCTTTATCACCCCAGGGGTACACAGTTCAATAAAATCTTCCTTTTCAGTCTTCACTTGTGGCATTTGCATTGTGGAACTGGGCAAAAGATCCCCACACTTGTTAATATTCGGCTTAGTGTCTGGTAAAATGGGAGGTTTGCAGTCCTCCATTTCATTTCCTTCCAGGAGAAAACTCTCATCTCCACCAAGAGGTGAAAGCAAGCTACTTTCATCCAGTACGGGGTCCATTCTCCAAGGGCTCCCATTTGTTTCCTTTCCTGGAGACACTGGTGGCAAATCAAAATCTTGCAAAATATCGAAGGTGCTTTGGTCTTCAGGAAACAGCTTCAAGTTGCCACCATTACTGCCAACATGGCCTTGTGCTAAAGCCCCTTGATCTAAACTAAGATCACGACTAGCCATGCTTGAGAAACCTGCTTCTAAGGGAACATTGACAGACACAGTACCCTTCGAGCCCTGTGCCAGGCTAGAGGACTTATTCAAGCTTGCAATGCTTTCTTCAAGGAGCCTAAAATCTGTCTCCCCAGAAGAGAGACTGATCTGGCCCTGCTGAGGAAATCCAAGTTCGTTTCCCATCACTTTTGCATCTGTCTCGCCCATATACAATCCCATTGAGAGTGACACTGCTTTGGAGAGATCTGGCTGCGGCACATTACTTCCTAATCCCTTTGACAAGTCACACAGAGCAGGTTGTTGCTTGGAGTCAGATTGAGAAGAGGCAGGCAGGGGAGATGTAGATGCAGGACTCTTGACAGTAGCGCCACCTCTAAAGGATGGATGAAAATCTATCACGATTCCTCCTTTGTCACGGAAGTGAGCACTTTTCCTTGCTTCTTCCCCTCCTGAGGATTTTAGTGATTCTTTGGGCTCCATTATTTTAATACTGGTTATAAAGAAAGAAAAATATTCATTATTAGCACATCAGAAGAATGCTAACACTGACAGAGAGTAAACAACATCATGAAAAAGGCAGGCATATGCTAAATAGTTTCCAAGGTATTTTAAATATGATTTCTAACTCAATCCATCTCTCATCCTTTTAAAGTTTTTCTCAATTTAGGATTGAATAAAGATCATATTTACCCTACTATAATAATGAAAAAAACTACTCAAAATCAGAACATCTCAGTCATGTTTGTCCCTGAAGTAATAGATATTTATTATACAATTTATGCCAGATAAAAATGTCCACATAGAAATTAAAGCAGAGATAAATATAGCAGTTTTTAATAGTGTTTCTTTTTGTAAAGTATTACATTTTATTTTTAAGAATTCTCTCTTGAGATTTTAAGGTCCTTGCAAATACTACTGTACTCGTTCCTGCAGGAATTTTGCTAGGTCACAACTTCTGCACCCATTCATACAACACACCACACAACTCTTTTAGTACTACCCAATGAGCCAACTACCTCAAAGAAAAAAGATACCCAGACAATACCGTATTATCTGGCATGCTTACTAATTTAGCAAATGGCTCTTACTCGCTCTTCTCACTTTCAAAGCTTTTTTTTTTTAATTGTTAGAATTTTATTTTCCAGGTTTGACCAAATTAGCAAATATTATACTTTGGGTCAAAACCATGGTCAGTTTCAAATAGTACAAGATGAAATAATAATACAGGGTGAAATAGTTTTTGAAAAATGAGTGGCGAAGACACATAAATGTACCAACAATTAGGCCTCCACATTTCTTATGATTTCTAGAACTGCTATTTGGTATTTAAGGATTATAGAATAAAAAACAACCCATTTATACTTAAAACATATCATTACTAGAAATGAAGTTGAGGCAGATAAATTCATTTTAAAATTTTAAATCTTCCATACTTTGCACCCACTTTCATGGAAAGAAAGCTAAGTTGGCATATGTTGCTATATCCAAAAAACAGTTGATTCTCTTGCGTTTCCCATCAATAATTGATTGGAGGTCAAATATGGACAAATACAACCAGATGTCAAAAGGGCATTGTTCAGTCTCATAAATTGATAGAAGACACATATTCTTAAATATTATAATTATGATACTTAGTTTCTTCTAAGGTTATCTTTTTTTCCTTTTGGGGAAATTGCATAGTTTTCCCCAGAACACAGAAAGCTTCAGAGTGCTTTGTGAATGGGCAGGAAGCTTTCCTGACAGCTCCCTCCAACACGGAAACAACCACGCAAAAGTGATATGGCCAATACTGCAACATCCTCTCTTCAAAAGTTGCATGAGGCTTAAAAGTATTTTGGGGGACAATGGGGCCATCACGTAATTAAAAACAAACATCCACATAGTTCTGAAAAAAAAAAGTAGTAAGAACTGGTCAGGGGGGCGAAATTGGAGTTACTACATGTGACAAGAGTCTCTCTCATACACAGAGACACAGAAGCCATTAAAATGATAGACATGGCCAAAGGGGAAATCTATCACATGAAGCAGTTGTGGACGAGGGGGAAAAAATCCAGAGGATATTTAAGCATAATCTTTTTGAGCTGAAATTCTCCTTTGAGAAATTTAATTTGAAGATGAAGTAAAAAAAGAAAAATGTGTCGGGACCTGTTGAGCATTTGTTTGGCACGCCCACTTCTACAAAATAACACCAGCCTTTTGCTCCCAAAAAGCCCCCTCCAACTCTTTTGAGTTTTCAACTCCTTGTCTGTTTCCAATCCCTCGGCCCGCCAAATTAAAAAAAAAAAAGGTGGGAAAGCAACCCCGATCTTTAAAAAAAAAAAAAAAACGAAAAAGAAAGGTTGCCAACAAATACATATTTTAAAAAATATTCCCATATTTAGTTTTTCTCCCACCCCGGGAAACGGGGGGGAGCAATTACATAAGATTATATTACTTTTACATTGCACATGTCTACTCAGAAGTCCCATAAAATTCAATGCGTCTTTACTCCCAGGTAAGAGAGTACAGGATTCCTACTTTAAAAGCCTTTCTTTCCAAAACAGACTATTTTGGACATTGTTTTATGAGATTAAAATCAGCCAAAGAAGATTGTGAAAAAGGGTAGCAAATCACCCACTCCCAATCCAGGGCGCGCGCACATAAAACGCACGCACTCCCACACACCCGCATACACATACACATACACACACACACACACACCCCACTTCTCCCAATTCCAAATTTAACGTGGACGACTTTAAAGTTGAGCGACGCAACAAAACGAGAGGAGCGACTTCCACCCTTATCTGGCCTCACGACTCAGTAACAAATCGCTTGGTCTAAACGGCGGCCGGAGGGGGGGAGGGAAGAAGGGAGGAGGGGGAGTAGACATTGCTGAAGATGGGGGAGGGTGACCTCTATGGAAAAAGCACCACACCACCACCTCCTTCTCCTCAGCTATACACTTCCCTTCGAAAGGCACAGATCCTAAAAGTAGAAAGCATTCCTTCCCTCCCCACAGACAGACAGGCAGACAGACACTAAAAGAAAACCCCTTACCTTATCCAGTGGGGGCGCTGGGACTCCTCTAACCGCCAACTTCCATGGCTCCAGCATGAGGCGACGCGAATAAACAACTTGGTGGGGGACTAAAAGGAAGGAGAGTTACGGGGCACGGGATTGGGTGGGGGGTGGGGGTTAAGGCAGCCGCCCCTTTGCAGACGAGGTCAGCCGCCGCCGCCCGCTTCTCCCCGCGCAGACAACCAGCAACCCCTCACCTGCTCCTCGTCCCCCCTCTTTCCACATACACACACTCCTGCTCCCCTCGATTAATTTACCCCTTCCTTCTTTGCCCCCCTTTCCCCGTCTGCTCTTCACACCCACCGAGCGTCCCGCCCTCCCCCTTCCTCCTCCTCCTCCTCCTCCTCCTCCCTCCAGCCGCCAGCTACTCCGTCTGCGCTCGACTCTACGGCTTGCCCCAGCCACAAAATGGAGGACGGCGGCGGCGCTAGCAGCAGCAGCGGCTGCCTCCGCCTCCCGCCCGCCCCCTCCCCGCAGACATGGAAGGAGAGCCGAGTAGCGCATAGGAGGGGAAGCAGCGCTGCGCTGCTCAGCTCCGGCCGCTCACAGCACAGCAAGGCACGGCATAGCAGAGAGCGCGTCCAGGGAAGGCCTGCCAGGCGGCGAGCGCGCGCATTGCGGGACAGCCGAGGGGGAACGGTGCAACCTGTTGACTGAGAGCGGCAACTGCAGCCCCAAACAAGGCCTCCTTCTCCTCCCCCGCTTTCGCCGCCCCCTCCCTCATTCGCTACGGCTTCTTTCCTTTCCTCTCTCACCGGCCATACTTTCCTTTGGGGCGCCAGCGTTGCTGCTTTGCCTTCTCTTTCTTTGCCCACCTCGACCCCATTGGCTGCTCCTAGACGTGTTTACTCAGAAGTAAATGCCACGGCATTCAGAGGGGCCTTACTCCCACCTCACTATGCACTGGTTGGCAGCCGGGCGGCACATAGCTAACGTCATTTGACAGGAAATCTAGTTCAACGCAATTTTATCAGCTCTATATAGGATCGATCGGGCTGCTCGGAGGGGTAAGAAGAAATGAAGAAGGACTACGCAAATGCAGCTGCGAAGAAACCGTTTTCCATGGGGGTCCAGGGGCAAGCTACCGGCCAGTTAGTCAGATTTGAAATACTTCGGACACCTGTTTCTCTGAAGCATACAGAACACATTTTCACGTTCAAGGGTCGTAGAGAAAGGCTGCAATCCCCTTCACACTTGATGGGGGGAAACTATTTAGGGCAATAGGATTTACTTGGCATAAATGGCAGGACTACACAGTAAGTGCAGCATGTCTCCTCCTTCCAAAAGTAAACACACTTTCAGAACTTCAAAAGTCTGTGCAGATTAGCAAAATTTTCTTATCAAGTTCCTCATAAAGCAACATTGAACAGCTTAGTTGTAGAAAAGATCTAGGATCAAGAATAAATTTATCAAATGGAGATACATTTGGATTACACAGTCTGGAAACTCCGGCTGGTTCAAAATACAGCAGCAAGGTTGTTATAAGGTACTGGTCGATATGATCATATGCCACTGCTTTGTGTTCTGCACTGGCTTCCGATCTGTTTCTGGCTGCACTCGCTAAATGAGGTGAAGAGGGTAGCTACTAAGGAGCGGACCTTTTCAGTGGTCATATCCGTGCAGTTAAATGCCTTTCTGAAAGGCTAATCTGGAGCCTACATTGGCTCAATTCAGACGACACGATAATCAACAGAGGGGGGAAGAGGTAACCATCAGTTGTGTTGCTTATTGTGTCATGTGGAGGGCAACACACAACACACAACTGACGGTGTGCTATTTTGGGCAATTAAACAATGGAGAAAAACAATGGACTTGCACGTTGTTTATCCCGAAATCCATTGTTTAAAGTATCATGTGGAGGGAACCCCCCTCTCTCCGTGTATTATTCCACTTGGTCATAGAAAGCCTATCTACACATGCAGGATAAAACACTTTGAAAACGTTTTGAAAACTATATGGACAGCCTATCCACATTGCCCTTAAAACTACTTATATTCTGTTTAAAAACGTGGTTTTTAAGTCATTTCATTACATGGTAGGACACACTGAGCAGTACTTATGTTTCATAGTGACTGCTTCCTCTGTCCTCAGAGTGTTCAGTGGTGTATTACAGGGTTAATTCCTTGACTCTTCTTTCGTTTTTGTTTAGTAGGCTGCTTGACCCGCCCACTTCTGTCTCCCTAACTCAAGCAGCCTGCAAAACAAAAAATGGTAGGTATGATAATGGTATAAATGTGTTGTTGTGTTTCTAGATCTTTACAGTACTGCTGGTTTTTACTCTGGTTTCATTCTGTTTAATACATTTAATGGTTTTATATTATGCTTTATCATGCTTTATCATGCTGTATTTTATGCTTTTAATTTTTGTGAGCTTCCCAGAGAGCTTGGGCTATCAGGTGGTATAGAAATGTTATAATAATGCTAATAATTGGGAAGAAAAATCCATGTAGCCTGTCCTGACTTTCCGAGCTATTTGTAATGCATTCAGTATCCAGAGCTATTCAGTGTTTTCTACAGTGACACATATTCACATATATACATATTACTTTTTCTGCCTGCTGGAGGTATGTGAGAGTCATCAGACTAGTGTTTTATCACACGCTCGTTGCTACCCACTAAGGATGTTCGTGGGTTCTTTTGATGACACCATCCGCCTCCTGTGCATCTCCCACTCTTTCTGCCCTTCTTTTCGTCACAAAATAGACCCTGGTAAACCTGATTTTTAAAAAAAAATGTGCCGCCATTTCCTGCTGTGTGCAGGAAAAGTGGCGTGATAAAAATGCCCACTGAATGGGCCACGTGGGATGGAAAGCGACGGTAAGGAAATGCAATCCCCCCCATCTGATGACGCTCCATGTGTGTTGGGGTGTGTGTTGTTCAATCAAACTCCCTTTGACCCTTTAAAAAACACATTATCCATGTACTGCAGAGATGCACAACTCATGAGGACCAGTTTTAAAAATGTATTAACAAGGCCATTTCATGACATTGGCCATGGAAAAATGTTTTTGTTACAGTTTTTGACTCAGCCAAAATAGCCCCTTCACACATTACTCATGAAAGGGCTCCCCACAATTGAAGGACCAGCATAGCCTAGAAAAGGCAAATTAGGGGTGGGGAGGGAATTGATACACACTCATTGGCTCAATTCAGACGACACAATAAACAACTGGTGTGTGGGAAACAATCGTCAGTTGTTTTGACTATTGTGTCATTCCAATGCTGCCATAGTCAACTTGGTGCTGATCCTAATCCACACCACAGTTGATTATTTATTACCATGTTGTTTGGGGAGTACCACCTAGGGTTAGGGTTAGGGTTAGTCAACCCACCATTGACTATCGTGTCGTCCGAATTGAGCCATTGAGTGTGTTCAGACAGTCGTGCGTGGCCTCTCCCCTGCCCCTACTGCAAGTTGTAGAGTGGATATGAAGACACCATTGCTACACACTGGATTTGGACAGCATACCCATGTTGCAGTGTGGGTAATTATGTAAACAATGGGCTTGTGTGTAGCGGGGGTGGGGGGAGAAGCCCCAACTGCTTCTTTTTCCTTCCCTGCAGTCGTCTATACCCAGACTTTCTCTTTCTCTGCTGTGTCTACCGCTGCTTACTCAAATAAAGGAAGTAAGTCCATTTTATTTATTTATTTATATCATTTGTATACTATCTTTTCTGCTAAAAAGCCATCAAGGTGGTGTACAATAATTTAAAACAAAAACGTACTTCAATAAAAATGAGAAGTTTATAATAGTTAAAACTTTTAAAAGCTACATGTCTTAAGAAGCTAAATTGAAAAACTGTGCCTTTACACCCTTTCTAAAGGCCAAGAGAGTGGGGGCCAATTGTAATTCTTATGGGAGTGCACTTCATAGCTTGGGGGCAACAAAGGAAAAAGCTCTTTCAGTTGTGTCCGATAAACAGGAATATTAGTGCCCCCCAAAGGGCTTCTCTTACAGATCTTAATACTCAGGCGTATTTATAGTGAAACAGGCAATCCCTTAGAAAGGCAGGTCCTAAGCCTTTTAGGGCTTTAAAGGTTAACACCTTGAATTGAGCCCTGAAAGCAATTGCCAAACAGTGCAGGTGTTTCAGGACAGGTATAATATGGTCCCGATATCATGCACTGATTAGCAGATTAGCTGCCACATTTTGCACCAATCAAACCTTCTGGATGCTCTTCAGGAGTAGTCCCATGTAGAACACATTGCAACAGTCTAAACATGATATATGATATAATGAAAGCTTGGATAACTATTGCCAAATCAGACCGATTTAGGCTGGGTTGCAGCTGGCACACCAAGTGTAATTTGTGCGCCAGTCCCTGAATCAGGCTTCTACTGACCAACAACACTTCCGTCTTGTCTGAGTTTAACTTCAGCTTGTTCACCCTCAGCCAGCCCATTATCAAATCCAGGCAGCGTTCAAGGGTTTCAAGTATTCCCTCGGTGTTAGACAACAAAGAGCAATAATGTTGGGTGTCATCAACATATTCATGGCAACTTACTTTCAGAATAGACATTTGTGGGATTGTGCTATAAATCATTTTAAAATGAAATCCTGTGGCATTTATGTGGTAGATCAACATAGCAAGAACTGAACACTTCAGTAAACCCTTTGAACAATTAAATGTGAACACTTGACTCTTATACAGAAAATAAATTGAACTAAATGATGAGGAGGAGAAAGCTGTAATGTTTCTTAAGAGGCCAAATACATTTATGGGAAGGATGCTGATTTAATCCTCTTCCCTCCTGAAACTATTTTTTTATATATATACAGAATGTTCAGTCCCCTCACAAAACTACAATTCTCAGGATTTCCTGGGAGCTGCCTGTACGGCAACGGGTTACCATCGCGATAAGCAAACCCCTGCACTTTTGTTGCATTGGGGTGGCAGTAGCTAATCCTGATGCACAGTGAAAGTGCGGGGTTTCCAACAGCCGGGCCTGCTCCCTGCCCTCTGCCTGGACAGACAGTGACCAATCAAGGGTCGCCATCTGCCCGGCTGCGCCTCCATATTGAAGATGGAGTGAGGTTAGATGGCCAAAGGGCTATGTTTGCCTCGCTCCATCCTGAAAAGTCAGGGTAAATCTCCAACTTTTAAAACGTGGAGCTTCTCTGGAAAGCATCATATAATCAACGCAGCGCCACCACTTTGGGGCTTCCAAAACATATAGACAGCCCTAGACAAAACCATGAGAGGTCCCCTGCTGGTATGCATATCCCTGCCATCCCATAAAGTTCTCGCCAAGGATTATTTTCTTACTCTTTGTCATGTATTTCCACTTGGCTACTGCCATCAGTGTGGAAATTAGATACAAATGGGATGTATGAAAAAAAATGGTGGAAGAGTCTTAGATTATGCATTGACAATAAAAATATTTGTTCTTTATTTGTTAAATTTGTATGCTGTCTTCCCACCAAAAACAAAGTAAAAATAAAAGCATAAAAACAAATAGGTAAAACATAAATAAAATCAATAAAACTGCAAAGAACATCTAGTTAGCCAAACTGCAACATGGAAATGGCTATATCAGCAGGCTTATGAAGCCAAGAGCCTGCTTTAATAAAAATGCCTTTGCCTGCTGGGGCAAGGTCATCATAGAAGAGGCTAGATGGATTTCCCATGGCAAGGAATCCTAGAGCTTGGAAGTAGACACTGAGAAGATCAACTCTCAAGTTGTCACCAATTGCACTTTAGATGTTGGGACAGAAAGAAGAGCCTCTCCTTAAGTTCTTAAAACGTGGGTAGACTTGTATCGAAAAATAAAGTTTTTCGGGTCACCTGGTTCCAAGTCATGTAAGGCGTTTGTAGGTCATAACTTGAATTGTGCCCTGAAACACCAATAGCCAGTGAAGCCGTTGTATCATGGAGTCACAATACAGGTATCTAAAAATGAAATATTACTGATATTTTTCAGGTGCATATTTATTTTCACAAAGCCAATAAAAATAAAGATGCTGAAAATTATGTTGCTAAAGTACTTGTGAGAGACATTTTTAAAGTTAGATTATCTTGGAATTAAACAAATGCTATTATACTGTCATTACATTGCATGTTCTAAGCTTGGATAGAGGGGAAGTTAGAGAATGAAATGAAAGAGTCTCTCCAACTTCCCACCCAACTGTGTTTTATTTCAATGGATTTGTGAAGGAGCTCTGTTTGGTAGATTGTATCCAACATTATTTCCAATGGTAGTGCCGACAAATTCTTCCCAGTTCTGATTGACCATATTTATTTACTTCACAGTCTGCAATTTAGGAGAGGGGGAGAGAAACAATCCTCAATGACTGCCAGTAATTTTCGTTTATTGTCTTGCAATCATACCAACCACATGAAGGAAAAAGATTCCCTTGCCACCCCCCCCCCCCACTTTGTTTTTATCATTATGGTCTCTCTGACATCTCCTCCTACTGTTTCTACTAATACAAGAACTTATAACCTACTCAATTTTGGGGGATAACTCCCTGGTTTCTGTGAGGTAGCCCTCAGCCAAGCATGCTTTCTCCATGATGTAAAAGGAATAATGACTGATGGCAGTCAACTTCTGCCTGAAGGTTCCCTCCCCCTCCTACCTAGTATTTTTATTTTGAGATATCGTTGCAGCTTCTTCTTATCTGCAGCGACCAGGAAGGAGAAGAGAGTTTGTCAGTGTTTTTGAAAAAGGAGCAGAGGTTAAAGTGCTAGCTCATGTAATGTAGGTACCTTGGGCAAAGTGGGTTTTATGCCTCCTTCCTCATCTTGTACGCATAGTGTGTGTAGGGGCTTTCTTTCCTTCTAAATGGCATATTAGTAAGGGTGCAGGGCTTCCTTTTCTCTTGGTAATTGCTCAGCAATGGTAGTAATTTACTGTTTTCTGCCTCATTCATTGGCCACTGCTGCTCTGTGGGCTCTATGCATGCTTTTGCCCCAATTCTACTTTCTCCCCTGACTCTTCCCGTTTCAACCAACAGGATGCTGCTTATTATGTCCCACTTCTTTTAGCTGCCCTCTCTCTTGAACAGCTATCCAGTGCCTCTCCCTCCTCTATACCATAGCCTCTCCTCACCTTAACTGATATATGTTTGTTTGAGTTTAGAGGTCTCTCTCTGGTAAGCCTTTTTTGCCTCAGTTCTTTTCCTACTCTGCTCCTTTCTCTACACTTAAGAATAAGAAGAGCCCTGCTGGATCAGACCAAGGGTCCATCCAGTCTGGCCAACAGCTGTCAACAGTACCCACAAGCAGGATGTGTGTGCAACAGCACCCTCTCGTCTTGTTCTCCAGAAACTGTGTGCGCAGGCATACTGCCTCTTATACTGCAGGTAGCACATAACCATCAGGATTGGTAGACATTGATTGCCTTCTCCCCTCCTTTGGGTTTTTCTTTCTCAGTCTACTGTCTACTAAGGGAGTATAGGACCATTGACCTGTCTAGCCCAATATTGTCTACTCCAGCCTTTCCAACCTGTTGTCTACCAAATGTTCTGGCCTACAACTCCCAGCATTCCTGAACATAGGTCATGCTGGCTGGTAGCTGGGACTAAGGGGAATTGGAGTCCAAAACATTTGGAGGGCACCAGAATGAGAAGAACTGGTCTGCTCTGAATGGCAGCGGCTCTCCAGGTTTTCAGACAGGGGCCTTTCCCAGCTCTACCAGGTAAGGTGGCCACTTATTCATTGCCACCAAAATAACTACTACTACTACTACTACTAATAATAATAATAGACAAAAAAGAATACAGATTTGCATTAACACACACACATTTAGAAATGTTTACTATAATTTAAATACAAATATTACATAATACATCTCATTATAGTGGGGATGAATGTGCCCAGGTGACTGCCCAGTCTCCAGGTACTAATTGTTGATGGACAAGTTCTAGGCCCCTGTTCTCCCTTTTTACAGATCTTTATCTTAAAGCCAAACTTGGAGTGGACAGCCCTTCAACTAGAAGATGCCTTCAAATAGAGGACCGGCTTCTGTAAAGTAGGACACATGGCCACCCTAAAATTGTCAAGGGTTGAACCTGGGATCTTTGGCATGCAAAGCAAAACATGTGCTCTAACACTGAGCTACAATCCTTCCCTTAACTGGAGTTGACAGGGATTGAGCCTGGGACCTTCCGCATACAAATCATGTGCTCTAACACTGAGTGATGGCTTCTTCCCTGCTTTGCACCTTCCTTCAGCCTCCTTAATATGCATATTTCTAAGTCTTGGGACCTCTTTATAGTTCTCAGCCCACCTCTGTGTGAGTTTTTAAATTTAGGCAAACCAACTATGCCCCTTTTCTCACTGAATCTGAATTGCAAACTGCTTTGTTCTTCTTCGTGGTCTCTGTGCATCACACATATGGGCTCGCGCCGGCGCCGAGCCTCATTCGGGAAACTTCCATAGCTAGCCTAGCGTTTTTGGCGGGAACCCCTCCCCCCACCATCGCACCGTGCATGCTCCGGGTTCCCGCCTACCTCAGTTCTTCTTCGACCGCTGGTGGAATAGCCTCGCGGGAGACTTCCTCCGACGTTCCTGTCGGTAGTATACTTCTGAAAGAGAAATAGTTTATAGTTTATAGTTTATAGTTAGTTAGCTTAGCGTTAAGTTTGTCTTGTTGAAAAAAAAAATAAAAAATTTAATAGCATAGAATAGTTTTTAGATAGTTAGGAGTAACTCCTGGTGGCCTTGTCTGCCGCGTTATGGCGCAGGCCGCTTTATTTAAACATTGTTCGAGGTGCAAGGCCAAAATGACTCTGACTGATGGCCACTCGTTATGCCTCATATGCCTGGGTGAGGGCCATGTTGTCGAAACATGCCCGCATTGCATTTCCTTTTCCCGCCAAACGCGTCGGAATAGAGCGGACAGGTTAAGGAGCCTACTCTGGAGTAGTGCCCTTTCAGCGGTGGACAAGCAGAAAGGAAAGTCTCCAAGACGAGACACTCAGGCGGAAAAGGCTCAATCGTCCTCTGGGGAGCGCAAGCAAACGCTAGTCAGCCGCTCAAGCCCAGCATCGCCCAGCACCACTCTGCAAATAGTGGATGCTCAGGGGCATGGGGTTGTGGAATTGCCATCGCCAACTCAACCCCCGACAAAAAGACAGCCGAAGCTGAAACACAAGGGAAAGTCGAAATCCGCCAAGTCTTCGGGATCGAAGCCGGCGGCGGCTGCATCTTCGACATCGAAAAGACCGGCGTCGACATCGCCATCGGCATCGAAGCCGAAAAAGGCTAAATCCTCGACCTCGACATATCAGCCGACGTCGAAACGCATTTCATCGGTACCGGCGTCGACACCGTTGCCATCGACACCGACGAATCGACCGACGTCGACCCCGGTACCGCCTGCTTCGGTACCGCGGGATGCTCGCCGAAGCAACCCAGGTAATAGAGCAGCATCGCTCCCGCCCTGGCCACACCGCTCGCCATACAGCCAGCAGGAGATCTCCTCTGAATTGGATATATCGGAGATTATCACAGTGGACCAGCTCGACTCCGAGGGCCTCCCGGGGGTCGGTACCGAATGTATCGGTACCGAGCGCATCGATGCCGTACATTCGCCGCCATTAGACTATGACATCGAACCAAATCTACCACCTTCGCCTGGCTCGCACAGATCGAGGATTTCTGCTGCCCGATCCCGATCTCCTGTCAGGTCATGCTCACAGGATTGGGAGGCGTGCTCTACTCATACTCAGGATACTTCACGTCAACGAACGCAGAGGCGTTATCGCTTCGACCCGTATACGGGTAAGCGGATTCGCCCTATTGCCACTACCGGGCGGATGTCCTCTGAAAGACAGCAGCTGTCGATACCGACGAGACGCGACCCTTCGCCGGTATCGATGGAAGACTACGCCTCAGATACCTCATCCATCCCGTCTCCACCACCTACGGCGCCTTCTCCACCTGAGGGAGTTATAACTTCGGATAGAGTATCACCGTCGTTGGAATTGGGAGCGTTCTCTGACCAAATGCAACGCATGGCACAGTCCCTAGGTCTTGACTTGCAACAGCCCAAGGAACCGCTGAAGGACAAGATCTACGACGTCATGTATTTGGATCCAACTCCCCAACCTACATTGCCAGTAGTGCCTACCCTATTACAGACATTGCAAGAGTCTTGGACAAACCCAGCTACAACAGGTCCTACGTCGAGAAGACTGGACGCTTTATATAAGGTCCAGGAGTCGGATGCACCTTTTCTGTTCATTCACCCAAAACCCAACTCCATAGTGGTGGAGTCATCAGTGGGCAAGATGGGAAAATCCCATACCGCTCCAACAGATAAGGAGGGACGAAAGCTCGACGCAGTAGGACGAAAAATTTACTCTTCAGCAGCACTGGGGTTCAAGGTTGCCAATTACCTGGCTACCATGGCCCGGTATCAACTTTTTTTATGGGAAAAAATTTCAACACTGACGGACTTCTTACCAGATGATCAGCGAGAGCTTGCTAGAGTGTTTCAGGCGGAGGCAACCAGGCTGTCAAGACAACAACTTGCGACAGCGAACCATCAGACGGATTGCACAGCTAAATCAATGATGGGAGCAATCGCCTTGCGCCGGCACGCCTGGCTTAGAATGTCGAACTTGCCTATGGAGACAAAAACTAGAATTGAGGATCTCCCCTTCGATGGGGAGGGACTTTTCCATGCCACCACGGATACAACAATGGATGTCATCCATAAGGCAAAAATGACGGCAAGAAAGATGAGTATGCCCTCCCACCAGCAACACCAGCCACAGGCACGTGCACGTCGTTGGTATCGGCCGCTCCCGTATCAACCACGCCAGCAGCAAGACCGGGCACAACGTTTTCAATCCCAACAACCGCATTCATCATACCAGTCGCGAAAACCGTCCACTCGCTTCACTAAGCCACGAAAGCAAGACTTCGGGGCGAAACGTCGTCTTTGACTCCTCCAAAGTACGTCACAGAGGGGTAGCCAGTTACAACAGGCTCTTGCCCTTCCTGGCGGCGTGGGAGAAGATTACCACCGATCGCTGGATACTCTCTACCATAGCCGAGGGTTACCTTATCGAGTTCATGACTACCCCACCACTGGGCATCGTGCGATGCACACAGCCGTCAGTGGTTCTCCTCCAGGAAGTTATAACACTCCTACACAAAAAAGCGATCAAAAAGGTCCCCACAAAATTGATAAAAGCGGGTTTTTACTCGCGCTATTTCACGGTTCCAAAAAAGGACGGAGGCCTCCGTCCAATTATGGACCTAAGAAAACTGAACAAATATATTCAGCCAAAGAAGTTTCGCATGGTCACATTAGCTCAAATCCTCCCTTTATTAAAGCGAAACAGATGGTTCACGTTAGTGGACCTCAAAGACGCGTACTTCCACATTCCGGTGCATCCCGTACATCAGAAATTCTTGCGCTTCCAAATCGGGCATGGAGCGTACCAATTCGCGGTGCTGCCTTTCGGTCTCCGAACAGCGCCGCGTGTTTTTACAAAATGTATGTCGGCGGTATGCGCCCATCTCAGAAATCAAGATATCGAAATATACCCATACCTGGACGATTGGCTGATCGTATCGACGTCTCGGTCTCAAGCTTGCAGCGATCTTCAAGTAGTCACGTCATGCCTCGCCGATCTCGGTCTGCAAGTGAACAAAGAAAAATCAGTTTTTCAACCTACAAAGAACCTTCAATTCATAGGGGTGTGTCTCGATTCCGAGTTAGGCCGCGCGTTTCTTCCTGTCGAGCGCAGAAGACGGATCCAAGCCCTCGCCACACGCCTCCGTTACAAACGCAGGACAACGGCGTTCGCGGTGCTGCGATTACTAGGCCTAATGGCTTCCTCAGTGTTTGTCGTCCAGTGGGCCCGCTTACACATGCGACCGCTTCAACAAGTCCTGCTCCGGAATTACGATCCAGAGCAAAATCCACACAAGACAATACTTACCCTTCCAACTACCGTCGTCCCGTCTCTGGAATGGTGGTCGGTCATGACTCATTTGTCCCGGGGCATACCATTTCATCAACGAGAACCATCTCGAGTCCTCACCACCGATGCCTCACTCGAAGGTTGGGGAGCGCACGTCAAAGACCTGAAAATGCAAGAAAAGTGGTCACGCACAGAGAAAACCCTACACATCAATGTTCTAGAATTGTTAGCGGTAAAACGAGCGTTACGTGCATTTCTCCCCGAGTTACAAGGTCACCACGTTCAACTACTCTCCGACAATACGGCTGTAGTATGGTATATAAACAAGGAGGGAGGAACACGTTCTTCCCGTCTCCTCAATCTAACACTGGACATTTTCCATTGGGCCATACATCACCACATATGCCTATCCGCACTACACATTGCGGGAACAGACAACGGAAAGGCGGACGTACTCAGCTGAGAATTCTCAGAAACACACGAGTGGGAACTGGCAGTAGACGTTGTGTCAGCTTTGTTCCACAAATGGGGTGCTCCAGTAGTGGACCTATTTGCAACCTCTGCCAACGCAGTCTGCCAAAGTTACTGTTCTCGGGCGGGGATTGGACCTGCATCTCCCGGAGATGCATTCCAGTGGGACTGGTCCAAAGGCTTCCTATATATCTTTCCGCCATTCCCATTGATCGCTCGGACAGTGGCCAGAGCGAGCCGATGTTCAATGAATGCCATAGTGGTGACTCCATGGTGGCCACGACAACCGTGGTTCACTTCACTAACCCGACTGGCTCGGGGGCAATTCTGGCATCTCCCAAAGATCCCACACCTGTTATCCAAGAACAGCGGAATGATCCTGCACCCCGACTTACAGTCACTGAAGCTCACAGCTTGGAGGATTCAACCAACTGGCAGTCACTTACACTGCCACCAGGCTTAAAAGCTATCTTTGAAGCGTCCATAAGGCCTTCTACTAGAGCTTCATATACTAGAAAATGGCAACGGTTTAAAGCCTTTGCCACTCAAATGGGATTTGATCCTACTAAGGGCTCTATTTCTGGAGTCATAGATTTTATGTATTCACTTCACTCAACTGGGTTGAAATGGTCGTCACTCCGAGTATACTTGGCAGCTATCTCCCGATACCACGATAAGATTAATGGCTTCTCTATCTTCACACACCCAGTTACCACTACCTTCCTGAAAGGTCTTCGTATTATGTTTCCACAAATAAGACCCGTTATCCCTCAATGGAGCTTATCGTTGGTACTCACTGCCCTCACGGGAAAACCATTCGAGCCTATGGCCACGGTTCACATTCGTTTGTTGACTCTAAAAACAGTGTTCCTAGTCGCCATCACGTCGGCCAGACGGGCGTCAGAACTGGCGGCGTTAATGGCCCATCCCCCTTACACGCAATTTTTTCCAGATAAAGTAGTTTTACGTCCCGGCCCGTCGTTTGTTCCCAAGGTTTCCTCCTCGTTCCACGTTAATCAGGATATCGTTCTTCCGACATTTTTTAAGGGCCCTGAGGACCCACTTTGTTCCACGTTGCATACCCTCGACGTTAGAAGGGCGTTAGCTTTTTATAAAGACAGATCTGCACAGTTCAGAAAATCTGACAAGTTGTTTGTTTGTTACGGTGGAAAGACTAAAGGCTTGGCAGTATCTTCTCAGCGCCTTTCCCACTGGATTGTGGACGCCATCGTACTGGCTTACCAAGTGCTCGGAAAAACACTGCCACAGTCTTTTTCTGCACATTCTACAAGGGGACAAGCAACCTCGGCCGCTCTGTCGCATGGGTCTTTAATTCCGGACATTTGTAAAGCCGCGACGTGGTCCAACGCTTCAACCTTTGTGAAGCACTACAGACTTGATATGAGAGCGGTCAAGGACGCATCCTTTGGGAGAGCTGTCCTTTCATCCATTTGCCAGTGACTTCCAGCGTGCACACCCTCCTCCGGTAAGTACTGCTAATTACTCGCCCATATGTGTGATGCACAGAGACCACGAAGAAGAAATAAAGGTTGCTTACCTGTAACGGTGGTTCTTCGAGTGGTCATCTGTGCAGTCACACAACCCACCCACCATCCCCTCTCTGCAACGCTGTCGTTGTATAGGAGGTTTGTTTCTGCCGGTATGCTCCTGAGAAGGTTACCTTGGTTGCGAGGCCATTGCGGTCTCAGGGAACTGAGGTAGGCGGGAACCCGGAGCATGCGCGGTGCGATGGTGGGGGGAGGGGTTCCCGCCAAAAACGCTAGGCTAGCTATGGAAGTTTCCCGAATGAGGCTCGGCGCCGGCGCGAGCCCATATGTGTGACTGCACAGATGACCACTCGAAGAACCACCGTTACAGGTAAGCAACCTTTATTTCCCTGAGCAAGTGAGCATTCTTGACCCATCAATCAACACAAGCCAGTCAGTGTCAGAGGTCTCATATGCACAATATAGATTACAGGTGCATTCTCTAATTAGAAATATGCATAACAAGATGTTTAAAAGTAAAATGGGAAGACTTGTGAGGATGACAGCAGACATCTATCCATCCCTAGCTATGTCCCAGAAGAGAAAAATAACTATGCAGACCCAAGAGAGCTTTGGCTGTTGGGCAGCATAGAATTGTAATAAATAAAAATAAAAGAGGCACTCCTCACATATCACATGGAAGCACCCCAGGTCCCACTGTCCACGTTTATGTTCAAAATCACTTATTGTGCAATCCTATACATGCCTATTCAGTAAGTCCCATTGCATTTCATGCCACAGGGTTTTCAGGTAACTAGGTACTGGATTGCAGTCTCAGTGATAAACTATCCTCATTCATGTAACCTTTGTGTCTTTCCATCAACTCTTCAGTTTCAAAATGGTTTCAATATGTAACTCTAGACATCGATTGATAATATACCACACACCAAGCATTAGTTTGGCCAACAACAGTTGCAGCAACCCAATAATAATGATGAAGAATAATCCAGCTAAGTTTGCAACTGACCACCTGATTTGGGTAAGACAGCATTTTTAATTGGATCAGTTTCAGAGCCCATGTGAAGACTGGGACTTCTAAAACAAGGCTGAAATGGGCCTCAAAGCCCCCCATCCACAGTGTCTTCATTTTTTTACCTGTTTAAAATTTGGTCCTTTGTTAAGACATTGCTTATTTAGCTCACAATTTACAAAAACAAAAACAAAACCCACATCTCTGGCTAATATATTTACTATATAATATATGAGTGTTCTTTCTTCCTTCCTTTTGGTTTTGTTTTGCATTTGAAGTGTACATTTTGAGGATTTGGGGAAACTAGCAAAGGTAGAAATCAGATGAAATATATATCCACAAAATAGCCTGCAACATATTTTGCAACTTCATGAGAGAGGCACAGGGATCCTGCTGATTGGATAATGCTTGAATAATGGGAAATTCCATCATAAATAGCTTGAGAATTACAGCCAATAACTAGTAAAATGTGCAAACAACTAACAATAAAGTATTAAGAGTGACAAATGTAGAATGAGCTGGAGGCCCTAATTAAGAGCATATGAGTTGTTTGGCACTCCTCAATGTGCTTCAGAAGACTGGGTGTCAGATCTAATCTTGAGAAACCATGGCTGAAATCCCATTTCACACTTCTCTTCTGAGTTACCCAAATGGTGGTATTGTAACTGCATACAAGCAAGATGAAAACCTGAGCACCAAACAGGGGTGGACAATATGCTGATTTGTATCTAGGTAGATCTCTAGGTGAGTTGCTGTAGACCAACAAGAATTTCTGATTCCCTTTTATTCAACGATAGCCACAATAAAATGATTTCCTACTGACCTAAATTAATTGCTGAAGTGGAAAAGGCTTGGGGAAGGTCTGTGGGCTGCATTCAATTCTGGTACTCAAAACAAATCCCTGGGCTCAGAATTCTTTAATTCTAAGTTAATGTCTGTCGGTGGATCTCGGGTAGGGTGACCAGATAAAATCCAGGTCAGGGCTCCTGTAACTTTAACAGTTGTAGAGAAAAGGGAATTTCAGCCAGTGTCATTTGTATGCAATTAGTTCCTGGTGGAATTCCCTCTTCATCACAACAGTTAAAGGTGCAGGGGCCCTGCCCTCTTTTGTATATGGTCACTCTAGTATAGTGCCTGCACCTTTAACTGTTGTGATGAAGAGGGAATTTCACCAGGAACTAATTGCATACAAATGGCTCTGGCTGAAATTCCCTTTGCTCTACAACTGTTAAAGTTACATGAGCCCTGACCTGGATTTTATCTGGTCACCCTAATCTCGGGGCCCTAGAAAAAATAAAGTAGATCTTGCAAGCCTGAAGTCTGCCCACTACCATACCAGA
The DNA here is from genome assembly GCA_029215795.1 of Anniella stebbinsi. Lineage (NCBI taxonomy): Eukaryota > Metazoa > Chordata > Lepidosauria > Squamata > Anniellidae > Anniella > Anniella stebbinsi. The sequence continues at coordinate 83,201,424 of JARDYH010000005.1, read as the reverse complement.
AGAATTAAAGGCCAAACAATGATATATCAAATTACAGTTATGTAGGTGAAACTGATATTATATCTTTAATTTAAGTTATATTTAAACAAAAGAGGTGTTAAGAAACAGTAAGTTGTGTTCACCAATGTCATGTATATAAGGTAGTTGAATATACTTGATGGCTGCCTATAAAATTTAACAGAACTAATAAACATTTGCATTGTTTCCTTGAACTTTCAAAAGGCTTTTGAGTTCCTCACCAAATACTGCTGAGCAACCATAGCAGTCATGGAATAAGAGGAGAGGTCCTTTTATGGATTGGTAACTGGTTAAAGGCCAAGGTGTTTCCAGTCAAAGATTGTATTGCACCATCACCCTGCATCATTCATTGGCTCAATTCGGACGACACAATAAACAACTGGTGTGAGGGAAACAATCGTCAGCTGTTTTGACTATTGTGTCATCCGAATGCTGCCATAGTCAACTCAGCGCTGATCCTCATCCACACCACAGTTGATTATTTATTACCATGTTGTGTGGGGAGTACCCCCTAGATGAACAACTGTAAAGTTGATTATTATCCCACCATTGACTATCATGTCGTCCGAATTGAGCCATTGTGTGGGTTCCAAACAACATCTTCTTGCGACCCTCTTGTATTTAGTAGATTTTCTACATCCTATTATCTAGGATAGACCCACAGTTGTTATGGAAGCTATGAAATACCAAGCCTGTCCTGAAGAGTCAGTCTGCCTAAGATATCTTGTTTAATAGCAAATGGAAGCCTTGATAATTTTCCTTTGGTGACACCAGTCCCAAGTGGTTAGATTTCTGCTGCCAAAACACTTCAGGTTTTATGTACTTCTTCTGAAGGAAATTCAAGCCATTTTCCAGAGGGTCAGAGATAATGTTCAAAGGTGTTAAGCTTCATTGAGGAGAACCTTTCAAAAGACAGCATGATATAAGAATGACAAACTGTTGAAATGTTCATATACTGTTATGAGCAAGGCAATAGAAGTGCTTTATAAAGAATGTGGTGCAGAGCTAGTTGTTTTAATTAAGGAAGAGAAGCCTTCTGAACATGTCTTTAGGGATGAAGTAACGGGCACACAAATAACTTTAAAGCATCGAAGTGTTGTGAAAACATCTGGCAACAACATGCAGCAATAGAGAACTGTTCCGTTTTGTGCATCAATTGCTGGTTGGTTGGATAGAAAAGATAATTCTGTAATTCTGAACTGCATTCTCAAAAACTGGGTGCATCAGCAGCATATTGGTGGAAATACGCATGTTGGGCATGCACGCCTTGCTGTAATCACACAGGCCAGATGATCTACACCAAGCAGGATATTACACTTTGAAAATGGTTTGAAAACGGTATATGGAATGTGTCCTGGGCCCTAACTGTTGCCAATACTGTTATAAACCAATAGTGTAGATCCTGCCTCTGATCCAGGGATTTTTCAGTTCATGTAGATACAGACCTAAGGCCCCCTTCTCTATGTGCCAGGGTGAGCATGCAGGGTCTACATGGAAGGAGCAAGAGGACAGGCAGAATGTGAAAGAATTAAGACCTTGTAATGTGCCGGATCCCTCACACGCTCAAATCCAAACAACAAGGAGCTTTCCGGAACGTAATGACTTATTACAGAGTGGGTGTATAACATCTTTACTTCCTTCATAAGCCCTTTTTCTCATGGTTCTTTGCAGGATCCAGCATAATTCCACACCCCATTCCCAATGCAAAGATAGTATAGCAAGTAATATTTATTTCATTTTTACATTTATATCCTGCCTTTTTTTCTCTTTCAAGGAACCGAAGGCAGCTTATATGGTCCTCCTCCTCTCAACAACCTTTTGAGGTATGTTAGGCTGAGAGTCTGTAATTGGCCCAAAGTCACCCAACGGCTGAGTCCCAGTCCAACACTCTAACCACGAAACCACATTGGCTCCCTATATAAAAATCAGTTACTGGAAAATGCCACGAAAAAGCAATTTGCGCATTGGAAAACAGATGATCTTCACAGATGCATCATTGCAGATTATATCTTCTTCCATTTCTGCCCTTCTGGTTAGCAAAGCGGGGTCCAGGCAATACAGTGTTGTGCTTTTTGTTCTAATTTCTTCTTTTTAGAGGGGGAAGATTGAATGAGGCAATTTCAAGGGCCAGATACATAACATCTAGTCTATCATTGGAGAGGAAGTTAGAGCATGTCACCACATCCCACTGCTCTCTTCTGCCACCGCCATCAATGCCACTTGCAGCAGTCCTTCAAGTTACTTGGCTGAGGCTAATACCCCAAAATGACTTAAATCTAGTTTTAGGAATAGTGTAGGGTAAGCTGAGAAAGTAGACAAATGGTCACCATTTGAAATATCTCTGTGATTTGATGATTTGCTCATGTGCTCTCCTCAATTCCCTCTTTCCTTCAGGATAGATAGTTTTTTTGATATCTGCCCATGTTTTAATGCTTAAGTAGGTGGTGAACCCCATTTTAAGCACACATCACTAACGAAAGACCCACCCTTTCGTTTAATTTGCCATTGTCTCGGCTCATTATGGATCACCTTTCCTACTTTCAAGCTTGTTTAAGAAGTCCCCTTTGGTGGCCCACACAGGGACAGTATCCTGGCAACATACGGCAGGGGCCATCTCTTGTGGTGTGTAAACCTTGGGTTTTCAGGTCAGGCCCTAAGAGAAGGCAACCCTACTGCTATGAGGGACTCATGCAAACACAGCTGGTTGGTGGGCTTGTGGGAACACAACTGTGTTAGGGAAGATGAGGAATGTCATCCCTGCATACTATTGTCCCCAGCACAATTGTGCTTCCACAACTCTGCCAAACAGCTGAGTGGCGAGCTTGGGGAAGGGTGAATTCAGCTGAAAGGGGGATCTCAGGAGTGTTGCTTGGGCTTAGACACCCATAATGGACTTCACAGAAGGCCTCCAGGGGCCACGTGTGGCCCACAAACTACCCACATTGTTCCAAATAAATAGATATATAACTAGGACAATTAAAAAGTAAATAAAACTGGAAGTAGGACATGCAAAGTCTACCATAGCTTCCAATCCATTCAGCTTTTCTGCATCTTTTGTATCCTACATGTTACCAATTTCCACCTGCACATTGCTTACACACTGGAAAAAGTAATGTGATTGTATGATTGCATCCCTATTAATTTTGTGCTATGTTTTACTGATGTGCACATACATACAGGATGGACTGATAAACACACCAAAAGAATCTTGATACAATTGATCATACAATCAGATTAAGATGGTTGTGTCCCCCTCCCCAAATATTTTATCAATACACATAACTGTGCCTGTGCATCGATGAAATGCAGTCCAAGAAGAATATTCAGATGATCACACATCAACATTGCTTTTCTTGTAGTGCTTATCACTATGCACATGTTCCTTGGTAGTGTAAAGTGAGGGAAAGTTGGGAATGAACTGAATGAAGCAAATACTGTGGCAAATTATACACTTATGAAGTGTTTTGTACATTATAATATTAAAAATGGAACAATGCATCACTTCCACTTTGGAAACAGGGCCAGGTAATTCAGAGCTCCAAATTCTGATAGAAATTTGGACAGCGATAATTTGAGAAGGTTCCCCAACTATATTTTACTGTATGCTCATACAGTATCCATTCCAGTTTTAGAGCATTTCAAATCCTGCCTGCTGTGTTCATTCAGTCGTTCATTCATTCATTTGTAATACTTGTATACTGCTTAATTTAGTAAAATCTCTAAACAGTTTACATACAAAAATTGTTTCAATCATAGTTTAAAATACATATATAACATTAAAAGATTTCAACTGTCAACAACAAATGAAACAGGAAAATGAAGCAGAATTATGATGATTAGAGAAGCATACGTGAACAAGAATGTTTTCAGGAAGCATTTAAAACATAGCACACATTCTGCCTCCTGATGGTGTTGAAGAGGGTGGGGACCAGTACCGAGAAGGCCTGCTTTTGAGATGTTACGTAGGGACATTCTGTAGGTCACAGAATGGCCAACAAGACCTCCTATAAAGATCTTAGAGGTGGCTGGGTGTAAATAGGGGAAGGAGGTCTGGGCTCTATAAAATCACAGAGTTAAATCAGTGTGTGGTTATGAGGTGAGTATGGGTCAAAGTTTGTGTTACTTTAAAGGTGTAGCTAGCAGTTAAGTCTCTTTCCTTACTCAAAATGCTGGGATCTGACATGGGTTGAATCCTAGAGGGTTAACCTTTTGCCCTCACTCCAGTTCCAATCTGGATTGAGGCCTCATGCCTAAATTTGTACTCCCCAAAATGAATCCATTGAAACGATCCATTTATCATTCAATCCATGATAATTTGATCCATGAATAAATTCATGAACCCTTGAAACAATTCACTGAGATATCTTTACCTATAAAGTGGAAAGTATGTGTGTGTGATGTATGTCCAGAAATGTTTAACCACTTTCAGATGAGTTAGAAATGTGAAATTTGGCATGCTGATAGGACTGGCTATACAATGTACCAGAAAAATCTAAAAACACAAAATTTGGGGTTTTAAGTATTTTTAAAGAATTTAATAAAAAGCCTAGGTGTATGCCTACAACTCTCAGCATGCCTTGGGCAGAACTCTCAGCATGCCTTGGGTGGGAGGACAGATTTACTGGCCTTTGATGGCCATTGTGAGTGATTGGGCGAGTGACCGCTGCATGCCTTTCACAACCCAGGCTCCTAAGATCGGTCTTAAGTAGTCAACCCAATAAAAGGAAACAAGCCACATAAATGGGCTACTTCCATTTGCGGTGCCTCCTCCCATCTGCCGTATGTGGTTTTAAAATAATAACTACCATGTTCTGATATTGTTTTTTTCAGAATCTGGGGGAAGTGTGTGTGCTGCCTTCGCCCTGAAGAGGGAGGGAAGGGAGGCACTCTGCATATGCCCAGAAACAGGCCCAATGAAGAGGGGCAAGTGCCGGGCTGGCCCTGGCCCTTCAGTACAGGCTCCTAATGGAGCACCTGATGGATGAGAAGCACAGGCTGAGGCAGTCCCAGCAGGACTTGGCCAGAGCTGGGCATGTCCACTGACAGCCACTTACATCTCCTCCTTGGCAATGCTACTCCTCAACACTGTATTGAGGAACAGCATCAGCAACAAGAGGAAGGAAGCACCTCTCAGAGGATGCAGGCATCTGCGGGCCATCAAGGGCATGCTGGGAGGTGTAGTACTGGCATATAGAGTGGCTGATGTTAAATAAAGCATGGGTTACCAAACCAGGTCACTATGTGCTAGCCAGGTCACTATCTCTCAATCTAACTCAGCTCCCACTTTCCTGACCTCTCAGTAACTGTCTTTGTTGTCTTTCTACCTAACTTTCTCCAATTGCCACTAACCCCACCCACCATTCCATCCCATTCTAGTCTCAGCTATCAGTCATCCCTCCATTCACTTTTCTGTTTCAATGGTATAGTCAGGTTTTTACATAAAAATCATTAATTTTATGCAGTAATTCTTACATCTGTTTTGGAATGTTGTGGTTTAGTTATAACACGCACACAAAAGTGCAGCATAAGAAATGGCATTAAGTTAAAAGGCCTTGGGGGGAAAAACACTTGGCACTTCAAAGCCATTAATGCAATAACTAGGCAAGCCTGCCAGGGTAAAAGAAATTCATAAGCAGGTTGCCACAATTAGGAAGGCCCGCTCTCCAATCGTCTCCCACCACACCTCAGATGGTGTTAAAAGATTAACATGTTATTCAGGGACTTAGGCTTATACCTACAACTCCCAGCAGGCCTTGGGGGAGGGAGGGAAGACTTATTGGACTTTGGCAGCTATTATTTGGAAGTGGCTCGCCATCTTGGGCCTGAAGGGAGAGTGCCTGGGGCCAGCTGCCTTGGTTGCTAGGCACCATTGAGAGCAGTAGGGGAGGAGGGTGCAGCTCCAGGGCTTTCGTCGACAGCAACAACTGAACTAACCGTCAGTCAGTCAGCTCCCTCACGGCCTACCTACAGGCACTGACTGCACAGTGCAGCATGGACTGGCTCAGCCAGACTTCACTTCCCATGAGCCTCAGTGGAAGGACTCTCATTGGGCAAGTCGGCACCGTGGTGAAAGGCATGCCAGGAGTTGTAGTTTTTGTTTTCTGTGGAGCTAAAGAAAATCATGGCGGCACCCCCGACATCGCCATGTGTTGAGGTGAGAGAGAGAAATTTTAATTCATTTAAAAGTTAATTCACATGCCTAGCACTGGCCTACTACATTGAGATGATTACCTCACAGACATATATTTTAGGAGGCCCCTGATCTGGATTAGAAGCACAGCAGGGGATAAAGGACCAGATTGGGTCCCCTTTGCACATTTTTCAGCAAGGTAAAGAGGATGTAGCTGTAACCCACATCTTTAAAGTAACATGCAGTTTGGTCTCGAGATCAGGCAAAAGTTTTCCACAAACATGGTATGATAGAGCCATCATTATCTGTGGTTGTACACACACACGCGCACACACACACACACACACACACACACAGAGTTTGTGTGACACACCTCTTGTCACACAGATATCACAAGTTTGTGAAGCAACTACAAAATCTGTTTTACTGAAGAGTTTTACATGAGGAAGTGTACACACAACACAGGCATCTATACCACTTCCAGCTTTGTGAAAAGCTGTTGCCTCTGTGTCTATCTGGAGTTCCAAAGATTTTCACGTTGAAAGCATGCCTGGAAATCAGACTACACATTATGTTTACATGAGTCATATCTCATTCACTGGATTTCTAGGCAATCAATCAATACCACTAGGATCCATGTGTTTCGAAACTCCAGCAGCTGTGTGTCACGAACTTGATGGTGTTATTATTTATAATGTTGCTTAAGGAGAAGGCTGAAAGTTGTATTCATGTATTACTATCTCCTGTTTTTCTTTAATTATTTGTTCAGCCAAATTCTTAGGCAGATACCTGGACTCACAGCAAGTCTTATCTGTATAACTAAATGGTTTCCAGTGCAATGCCGAAACAGGCTTTTCTGTATCACTGCTCTGATCCCATCCTGCCTTCACATTCCTTGAATCTCTCCTTTAACTCTTGACCCACTTCATAATTCTTGCTTTACTCCTTATTTATGCTATAAAAACATTACACATAGATATCAATTGTGTTTTAATTTTATATTTTTTATGAGAGCACTGTTGCAGAAGGGAAAATGGAATTCAAGAGCAACTGTTATCATATCACAATATAAATATCAATTATTATAGGGCTTACATGGAGGATGAAAAAAATCTTAGAAAGCATGATACAACAGCCTTGCTATTTGGCTGTTGCAATGGCAGTTCTACATATTCTTGTATCTTTTCCCTGATGCTGGGGTGGGGTCAACACAGCTTGGGATAGGCAATTTATAAGGGGATAATAGCATGAGGCAAAAGGGGGATGAAGCTCCTCTCTGTTTGTCCCAGTCTTCTGTTTTAAAGGGCAGTCTCAGCGGCTGCATTGCATGCTGGACCAGCTCCAGGTGTGAGGGCACCCTGGGCAAAGTGTCCTCTGGTCATTGGGCCCTGGCAGGTTCACCTGCCTGTGGTGGCAGCCCTGCAAGTGGTGCTGGGCAGCTGAGCCTAGCCATTCTTTAGATTTCCCACAATGGCCCAGAGTGATGCTAGATATGGGGCATTGTGGGGATTTTAAAGATGCAGCAACCTGGCACTGCTGGGGCAGGAAAAAAAAATAGGGGACCCCAGGGCAGGCATGAGCAGAGAGCTCTGCCACGGTGCTAGGGCACTGCCAGCTGCTCTAGGTTGCCAGGTACTGAAACCAGATCTGATTGCTCACATTAGTGTGTGCTTGTATATATATATAAAGTTCACCCCAAAACCAATTATGTATATGTAATGTATAGTTCTGCCACTGAGAAGAAAAATATTTTTTTATAAATGAGCTGTATATCAAACATAAGAGGCATATGAAACTGAGCAGTTTACTAAGCAAATGGCTCAATAATGGATATGCTTCTGAATTAACTACCAAGTCTCATATGATCTTACAACATCCCAGCAGGATGCAAGCAGTGACCAGCACAACTCTAGATAAAGGAATCCTTTCTGTGTTTGTGCCAACCAACACTCACTTTTGTGAGATATATATGGATCATTTTCTAGGCAAGGACTTTAAAGGTTCTCCTTGATGTGGAGCCTTGGGTATTTATTTATTAGTTTTATTTCATTTACAATATTTATTTACTGCTCTCCATTAAAAACTTTCGGAGCAGAGAAACAAATAAAATAAAATAATAAAACAGAATAAAAACACATTTAAATACATTTTTAAAAAGAAACAAAGTGCAAATAAAACCACGGCTGGGCATTGAGGGAAAACTTCCTGGAACAACAATGTTTTCAGGAGGTGCCGGAAGTAATACAAGGTCGGTGCCTGCCTGACCTCCAAAGGTAGGGTATTCCATAGGAAGGGGGCCACCACACTGAAGGCTCTTCTCCTGGTGGACTAAAATCAGCAGGCCCAGCCCAAGGCAAGTCGCCACCTGAAGTGCAGGGAACCCACTGCGCCCCACAGCCCCCTGTAATCCCCTGCACCTGTGGCCTCCTCCACCCCCCCCCCCATGCGTGCCCAAGAAGCAGCAGCCACTCAGATGCCCATGCACCTCACTGTGCCTTGCCTCCCTGCTGCCAAGCAACTTACCCCAGTGCACTGTCTCTGTAAGGTCTTTCTGCTTTCAGGATCCACACAGCACCTGCACGCCTGAAGGTAGAAAGTCCTTACAGAGGCAGCATAATGGTGATGCTGGTGCGCATGTCCCTGCTAAGGAAAGTAAGCTGGCTGGCTGGCAGAGTGGGAGCAGGAGGAGTTGCACCCCCTTCCTCTTAATGGTAAGGCTGGCCCTGGTGCAGGCACACTGAAGAACAGCACTGGCAAGGACTGTTAACCTTGCCTGGCGATGCTGAGGCTGCTTTGCCCAGGATGACCAGGTGAGCCCTCCTGGTGCAGGTGGGGGTAAGGGCAGGGGCATGAGGGGGGATGGCATGGATTCACTCCCTGCCACCTCATGAGGGAGTTTCCTCCCACTTCACATAAGGCCAATCGGACCATAGGTCCATGTGGAACCACCAGAAGCATGCCCTCAGATGACCTCAGTGATTAGGCAGGTTGATAGGGGAGAATGTATCAGGTATCCTGGTTACTACTACTAGAACCTTACCTGGCTCAGTAGCGAATAGACAGACAGTGCAGTTCCCTCAGCAAAGAAGTTGCATGCTGGAAAGGGGCATAGCAAACTTAATGGCATTGCAAACTCAATGGAAAAAACAAATCCAGAAAGTGCTACCGATAATTTTAAAAGGACCTTGGTTTCAGGTGAAGCTTTGCATATCCTTTCCTCATGTCTGTTGTGCTTCTTGTGCCAGATCTGCATGCACACATTCTTGATTTCTGTGTGCTGGGCTGTGGGAGGTCTGTACAAGCTGAGGCACATTACAATTATATAGTTTTTTAGGCCAAAGGTGTTTTGGGTGAAGATTCTCACCAGGAGCATGGTGTTCAGAATTTTTTTTTCATCGTGAAGTAGTAGCACTTGCTGAGCTTGTATGCTTCGTGATTATAAGGCACTTCCAGCCCATTTAAGCAGCCCTCAGCAAAAGAAACAGCCCTTACGCTGACATGCCCTTAGTAATCACAATTTGTACACTGTAGTCTATTCCAGCAGCTCCAATGTGCATATAGGATTTGATGTCCACAAGAGCTCTGCATAAGCAAGGAGTGTTGCATTCACTCTTAAAGGAAATTGCTTAGAGCACGTGTTTGCCATGCAAAAAGTCCCAAGTTTAGCTTCTGGCATCTCCCGGAGGGCTGGGAAAGATCCGTGTCTGATACCCAAGAGAGCCAGAGCAAGTCAGGATAGATCAGTCTTGACCTAACCTTTTGCCTTCCAGATGTTTTGGGCAGCAACTCCCATGAGCTCTGGCCAGGATGGTCAATGGTAATAAAAAGTGGAGGTTGTAATCCAAAATATCTGGAGGGCGCCAGGTTGTGGGCTGTGTGGGCAATACTGAGCTAGAAGGGTAACTCAGTACATGTCAGCTTTCTAAGTAATGTGAGTTGCAGAGCATAGAGTCTCTAGATAGTATTTAGGCATGTTGGTAAAATTTGTGGAAGGCAGATGAAGACCACATTTGAATATTAGTTATTGTGTGTCTATTGATGTTATGGAAGAGGCATGAAACCTCTTTGAATATTTGTAAAATAATTAAATTATCACTCTTGTGGAATTATATATATCATTAACTAAACCATTTAATATAAATTAATTTCATCTTTTGGGTGAGATAGTAGACTGCCTTTATTTATTTGTTACATTTATATTGCATATTTTCCTCCAAAGAGCCCAAACCAACATACATGATCACCCTCTTCTCCATTTTATCCACATAATGACCCTGTGAAGTAGGTTAGGCTGAGAATCAGTGGCTGGCCCAAAGTTAACCTAGTGAACTTCATGGCTGAGTGGGAATTTGAACCTGGATCTCTTGGATAAAATCTAATGTAAGTCCTACTTAGAATAGACCCATTAAAGTGAATGAGACTTAAGCTAGTCATGACTAATTTGAGTTCCATTTATTTCAATGGGTCTACTTTAAGTAGGACTTATGTTGGATTTTACCCCTTGAGCCCCAGTCCAACACTCTAACCACTAAATCATATTGGCTAGTTTAGGCATGAGATTGACCCACAAATGAGACAGAACCAAGATAATATATTTATTATAGGATCAATATATGTACAAATTAAATTAATTTAAAGGCTGCAGGGTAATATACTGTTGTAAGATAAAAGGTTAAACCTTTATATGTTCTGCCTTATTTATACTTGATATAATTACTAAAGAATATAGGATCGTCTTTTCTTTAGCTAACCACATAGTTGAATCAAAGCCTAACTTTCCCCTATCCCCTCTTTCCACACTAGGATGGTCAGGTGTCCTACTTTTCAGAGGGCAGTCCTCTATTTTGGAGAGCTGTCAGAGGACAGTCCTTTATTTGAATGTGCCCTCTATTTGAAGAAGTGTTTAATTCAGGAACACTAAGGCAGTGGAGCAAGGGCCTTATAGTTGCCCCTCAACACTTAGCACCTGGACTGAACAGCTGCCCAGGTCACCTGCTCATAATCTTCCACACTATGTTATGATATATTGCATTTCTGTTTAAATTATAGTTATTTTTTTTTCAAAATTTGCACCTAGACATATAAATGTGTATATACAGATGTTATGCAAATTGGGAGGAAAAAAACTCTGTTTGCAGAACAGCTTCCCGATTTAAATGCTGTTTCCTGTTATTCTTCCAGCTGATATTTTGTTAGAAAAACACACACACGATTAGGACAAACAAATATTGGTTAAGGGTTTTCAAGCAGTGGTCCACTACAAAAGAACGGCATGACAGAATGTTAAGAGTTATACGGTTCTCTCTTTTGTTGCTTTCATATGGTTCAGAAATTACTCTTCATCAATATGCAAACTGATCTATATTCCAGATGTATATTAAGCACAACGATGAAGTGAATAAAGACTTGAGGTAGGTCTTACTACTCAGTAACCTTGTCCATGCATACAGCTGTTATTGTAACTGCTGAGAAAGATGCAGAAAAAGGCAAACGAAATGTTCAGGGGGCTGAGCAACTCCCCTGCAAGGAAAGGTTGTTAGTTTATAAAAACTATATTATGACTAAGGGGCATAACATAAATGTATAAAATTATTCATGATATGGAGAAAGTGGACTGAGAAAGTTTTCTTTCTCTCATAATGCTAGAACCTGGCTCATGAAAGTAGTACAGACAGTTCTCTAGCTTGGATTTTTACATCATAGTCCAGTACAGACCTGGGCTGACCTGGAAAGTCCACTAACACAAAATGTACCACTAGCTTATATAAAGCTCCCTGAGCAGTCTGGGCAACTTGTAACTGAGATAGGCCACGAGGTCCACCTTCTTTGTTGCCAAACTAGCAGTATCTCTCCAGTCTTTGACCTCCAGCCTGTCTACCCTTGCTGGAGGGATGTGCCCTGCTCTTGACTCAGAACACCTGACATCAATGATGAGTGGAGAACTGGTATATGCAAATTATCAGTGGCGGGACAAAAGAAGGGCCAATTACCATTTGATCTAGCGGCTAATGTCCATCTTTCTTATTGCTGACTATTTAGTATTGTACATGTACATTATAGTGCTTTTCAATCTTCATTTCACTCTCGCTGAGCTTCATGAGGTAAATACGGAAGGCAGGAAGTTCACACAATGAGTATTTATTTATTTATTACATGTATATCCTATCGTGCCTCCCCGTAGGCATACATGGTTCCCTTCTTGTCCCCCCCTCGTTTTATCCTCATAAAAGCAACCCTGTGAAGGACGTAGATTAAGAGGTAGTGACTGGCCGAAGGTTACCTAGTGACTTTCATAGCTGAGTGGGAATTTGAACCAGGGTCTTCCCAGTCCCAGACTGACACTCTAATCATTACACCACACATTATTAAAATATTTTAAAACTGCCCATTATCTGTGTAGATATAGGGTGGTGTACAAAAGTATCACTAAACTTATCATACTAAATACAATAATGCAGCAACAGTTAAACATCTGCCGGATCTACACCTTGTGTCAAATCATTACGAATATGGAATAAAAAGCAGGAAATAACACTATGAAAGCGGTATTTGGAATGTGGATTGTGCCCCAACAGTTATCAGTGCACTTCAATACCTTAATGTAGATCTAGCCATCATCATCATCATCATCATCTACAAAAACCAGTCATCTTCAAGGATAGCTCCACATACAACTCAATACAGTGATCCAATGGGAAGTTTACCAGGGTGTGAACCATCATAGCTAGTCTGTCCACAAATAGCCATTGCTGGCAAACCAGCCAATGCTGGTAAAACGTACTCTTAGCTATTCAGACTACTTGGGCCTCATGTGACAAAGTTGGATCAAGGAATACCCCCAGGCTACACACTTGCTCTTTCAAGGGGAGTGCAACCCCATGAATTACAGGCTGCACACCCAGTTCCTAGTCATGACAACCACATACCCACAGGATCTCCATCTTGTTGGGATTCAAATTCAGTTTATTGGCCACCATCGAGACCATTACCAAACCAGACACTGGTTCAGCATCTGTACCTATAGGAGCGGTGAATCTAAATCCTAGAATCCCAAGTCCAGTTTAATATCCTTTGGGCTAGCCTGATTCTCATATGGTCAACCTATAAAGTGTATTAAATTAACGTATGTTATTATTGTGATAATAGTCTTATAAAATTTGTAGTAAGTGCAGTGCAACCATGATCCTTGCACATATGAGTGTCATGGATGCAGGACCCATTATGCATGCCTATGCCACCCAAAATATATGTGATTACAAGATATGTGAGCACTGAACATACTAGTATCACAGAACCATTTGCTTCATTTTATATGGAGCAGAATCTAAAGAGCTCAGGTATCTAGCCTTCAGTGTGACTTTGAGTTTTCCTGAACTTGTTTACATGGCCTTATAGTCCAAACATTACAAGCATATTACATTACCCAGAGGTGATTTATAACCAAAGCTGCAGGTTGGAATACAGATTTGGAGGTGATAAAGATCTTGGCAAGGACATGTATCCTCAGTATTTGTTCAATGAATCAGGACAGAAAGTCAGCTGTTCAGCTACTTAGTTGTCATACAGTGCTGGCCTTAACCTTGATCTTGCCTCACCTTGACTATCCTGTATTGCTAGAGCAGATACCTGGAAAAACTAACACATTGTTTTACGAATTGCTTTTTGTGTCTGATTAGCCATTGCAAGGCTGCATTATAGAGATGGAGTGCGCAGAAGGTATGTACAATTGTACATATGCCCAAGGCTAATGTACTCAGTTTCTTAAAATGGCCCTGTGGTGTTGCTTAGGCTGAATTCCTGGAAGAACACTAGATCTGAGTGATTAGTCCATTGCCATGGGATTGTGTTGGAGACATCTCCGACTGTTGAAGAAAGACTGGAGTATGTACTTAGCTCAGTAGGCATTCTTTTCAGCACAGGAGCATCCTCTTGCTACGAGGACTTAGCACCAGTGTACTCCTTGTAGAGAGATGGTTGATTTTCAGAGAGTTGAAAGTATTTAGAAAGAGGAATCAGATCACGGTGCGTATTGTCACTGTGGTATGCCCCCTTCCTGCTCCTTTATTCTTTTACTTGAATCCAAGGTTCCAGCTCCAGAGGGTATATCAAAAAGGGGTGTAGATGCTGCATACTGTCCCTGTGACGTGCCCTCTCTTCAGGCCCCACAGCAGCTCAGCACCCTAAACCTTTGCCTTCCCTTCCACTGCCACCAATTGGACCTGTACCCCACCCAGGTACCTCATAAATTATGCCAGTGTGAATTAAAACAATTTTTTTAAAAACAAGGAGTAAGTTTCAGTTGTAAAAGCATATTGGTTTCCTCAGTAAAAAATGTAATGGTTACAATAGGCACAAAGCGTAATGGTTTCAGTTCAATGCTTTTAAACACTTCCAAATATAATTTTAATTGTTACCCTGCCTACTCTCCCCTTTCTACTCTAGCACTCCTCCCTCAATCTAATCCACCAAAATAATAAACCACATTGTTCCTTTCTCAAAATACCCTGACAGACCTAAACCCCAAAACCCATCTCTCACTCTCAAAGCACTTCAATATATCCACACACACTCAGCTAGCTCTTCCCATACCCTGCTATCTACCAATCCAGCCATTCCAACTACCAGCCAATCAGCAGTCACTCTCACATCCTGGTCCCTGCAACATCAAAACAGTGAGTACATTTATAAGCATTAATCATTATTTAAAGCAATACACATTCCTAAAACATTTCAATTACTTACACTACATAAATAGGCATAATACAGCAAAAACCACTGTCACCCCTCTTTCCCCTCTGAGCTTTTTTGGGGGATGATGTTTCCAAAACCTTCAAAAGCCATTTGATCACAGGTGACAAAAGATGCCATTTTCAGCATCAGAGGGTAAAAATCCAATGTAAGTCCTATTTAGAGTAGACTCACTGAAATTAATGGGATTTAAATTGGGAGCTGCCTTGATGTCTTCTTTGCCCCAGGGTAGCTCCGAGGCTGTGTGGCATTGGATAGATGATGCAGCTGCAGATTCAAAGGCCCCCTGGGGCAAAGAGCTGAAGATGCGCACCTGAAAAGTCAGGGACTCACCCCGACTTTTCCAGCCAGAGTGAGGGCGCCCAAATTGGCCGCTGTCCACCCAGGCAGAGGGCAGGGGGCAGGCTGGCAAGCAGAATGGCTTCCGGAACACCCCACACTGCCTTAACGTGGGGAAAAGACTTTCAGGAAAATAAATAGTTTTCCTCCTCCTCCTCCTCCAATAAATTATTTTCTTCCCCTGAGCTACCTCTTCCTCTTCCTCACCCTACATTGCTTTACATCTTTTCTTGTCTTAGGGAGGGACAGGGGAGAGGACGGACAACTGCCATAAACCCCGCACTTGCTCCTTGGCGTGGGGTTTATCTGGCGGAACCCCGCAGGAGCAAAATCATGGGGTTTTAGGGGAACACGGTGCCAATTTGGTCATGACTAACTGAAGTCCTGCTCATTTCAATGGGCCCTCTCTAAGTAGGGCTGATGTTGGATTTTACCTAGTGTCAAAAACCATGCTAGGAATGGATCATTGTGAAGGGCAGAATCTCAGACAGGGCCAGCAAAAGTGTTGAGGTGCCACTGGCAGCTTATCCAGGGCTGGCAGCAGCACAGCATGCAGCAGCATGCAGCTCAATGATCCAAGGAGAAAGGCTGGGCCATTAAAAGAAAGGTTAAAACTAGGGTTACCATACGGAAGGGAGGACATGGCTCCTGTATCTTTAACAGTTGTATAGAAAAGGGAATTTCAGCAGGTGTCATTAGTATGCATCCAGCACCTGGTGAAATTCCCTTTTCTATACAACTGTTAAAGATACAGGAGCCCTGTCCTCCTTTCCATATAGTCACCGTATAAAACTTAAATAAAAAAGGGGGGGTAGAGTTAGCCATGGTGAGTCCTCTGGGCCCCAGCATTTGCCCCACCATGCCAAGTGCTGATGCTGGGTGTGACCCCAAATCAACTATCTTAAAATACTTCTCTTTCTCAAGTCTAACCTAATCCCATACATTGGGGAACTTTTTTCTTAAGGATGGTGACTGACCCACAGGAAAAGTCAATTAGGCACCATGATGGGCAGATCTAGATCGAGACTTTGCAGGATTGCATAGCTCTTCCTCTGTGTGTGTGTCACACCACATCCCTTCTCTGCCTGTCATGAACACAAACACACACAGGCTGCATTCGGACAACACATTAAGTAACTGGGGGGGGGGGAACAATAGTCAGTTGTGCTGTTTATTGTGTTGTGTGGAGGGTAACACGACACTCACAAACTACTGACAGTATGCTATTCTGCCCAAATAAGCAAATGAGAGAAACAACTGACTTGCAAGTTGTTTAGCTCAAAGCCAGTTGTTTAAAGTGTTGTGTGGAGGGGTGAGTGGGTTAATGGCGTGTGGTGAGTGGGTTAAAACACAAGCCCATAGAGGCAGGTGGCAAGAATGACCAAAGCAGCGGCTGCCACTCTGCTACAACTGGTGCAACTTGCAGAGGCTGCTGGGATAGAACTGGGAGGACTGAGGGAGGAGGGAGGGTGGGGAGAGGGGCGGGGGCTGTATCAGTCAAATGCTGGGGTGACTATTAGTCCACTCAACGCCAGCCCCAACCACCCACAGTTGTGTAGGAATATATTGTGTGGGGAGTACCCACAAAATAACCAACTGTGAGTTGGCTACTCAACCCACCATTGACTAAAGTGTTGTCCAAATGCAGCCACAGAGTGGAAGAGGAAGCGTTTCACAGATGGGTGTTCCTGAGAGCAAGAGAAGGCCCGCAGCACTCACAGAGTTGTGTGAAATTAGGACCGTAGGTGCCCTCTCCAGCCATACATGCTGGTTTGCTGTACCTGTGCTTGGGGGGTCACTGAGGCTTGTGGGAGGCAGAGTAGGGTGACCAGAAACAATCCAGGTCAGGGCTCATGTAACTTTAACAGTTGTAGAGAAAAGGGAATTTGAGCCAGTGTCATTTGTATGCAATTAGTTCCTGGTGAAATTCCTTCTTCATCACAACAGTTAAAGGTGCATGCACTATACTAGAGTGACCATAAAGAAAAGAAGGCAGGTCCCCTGCAACTTTAACTGTTGTGATGAAGAGGGAATTTCACCAGGAACTAATTGCATACAAATGACACTGGCTGAAATTCCCTTTTCTCTACAACTGTTAAAGTTACATGAGCCCTGACCTGGATGTTATCTGGTCACCCTAAGGCAGAGTCAGCCTTATCATTAGGCAGAGTGTCTCAGGCAGCAGATTCTGGGAGACGGGGAGTGGTAGTGGTTGTTAGGGGAGCTATCTGTACCACAGACTGTTTCAGGTGCACTGTGCTGCCGCCAGGGTTGAATAAGATTCGACT
Source organism: Anniella stebbinsi (assembly GCA_029215795.1). Classification (NCBI taxonomy): domain Eukaryota; kingdom Metazoa; phylum Chordata; class Lepidosauria; order Squamata; family Anniellidae; genus Anniella; species Anniella stebbinsi. Next base: position 83,183,901 of record JARDYH010000005.1, on the reverse strand, counting down.
GTCAGTCCTATTGGTTTATGTAGGGTGGCAGCGGGGGCAAGGGAAGGGGGGCATCTCATCTTTTGCCCCAGGCAGTAAAATGCAAAGGGTGGAGGCTTTTACTCTCTATAGTGTCGCTCATATGTGTAATAAAATGAACAGGCTGATGCATTGCAGAATGACATCTTTCATTCAAGCCAACCCAGTAGCATTAAACAAATGGAATAAAGATAGGCGGCATTGCCTTAGTGTGATCTAGCCCACTGTGGTCTACTCTAACAGGCAACAGTTCTCCAGAGTCTCAGGCAGGTGTGATCCTTTATCCAGAGACGTTGAGGACTGAAACAGAAGGCTTATATATACATTCAAAATGTGCTCTTGACTATCAAGCTCTTTTGGGAAACGTGCATCAGACATAAAGCCAGACACCAAGGCTGAGGTGCGCTGCCCCTTCCCTAGACTCAAACATTGCAGCTTCCTTTTAAGATGCTCAGCCTGTTCTCACAATTTGTAAATGCCTCAGCATGCAGAATGATGGTAAAGGTGGCCTTGAAAGAGTAAGGAGAGAGGATTCAGAAGAGACATTAATGGACTGGAAGTGACCCATGGGTACAGACAGTATAGCAATTCAGCATAAAATGGTTTCTCAAACCCAGCTCTGTTTCTAGCATGTGCTGGCTGCAGAAATGATCCAGAGACATGTTAAATTACATGCTCCAGCACTGCTCACATGCCATTTTTGCTAGTGGAGGCTAAGGAGTGACATGATAGAGGTGTACAAAATTATGCATGGTGTGGAGAATATGGATAGGGAGACATTTTCCTCTTTCCCATAATACTAGAAGCCAGGGTCACCCCATAAAGCTGATTGGTGGGAGATTCAGGACAGATAAAAAGAAGTAGTTCTTCACACAGGGTATAGTTGAACTATGGAATTTGCTACCACAAAATCACCAATTTGGATGGTTTTCAAAGGGGGTTGGATAAATTCATGGAGGAGAAGGCTTTCAGTGGCTTCTAGTCCTAGGCCCCCTCCACAAGGACGCGCTTTTGCGCCCGGTTCGGCGATTATGCGCATTATCGCGGAGGCGCATTTACTCCTAATCCCTCTGCACGGGAGGCGGCGAGAGGCGGCGAAGCGCATTAATTGATGCCCAAAAAGCACTTTACAGGTAGCTAATGCGCATAATCGCTTGTTCACACAGCGAAAATGCGCTTTAACGGCCGGAGCAAAATAAAAGTCGCTATTTAACGCGCGTTCGAAAATGCGCATTATCGGGGAGATAACGCGCCTGTACGCCCGTTTTGCACTCCGCTCGTGTGTAGGTAAAATTTATAATGAGCCTTCAAGGCTCATTAAACGTCTCGTGTGGAGGAGGCCCTAATTAGGCTGACCAGATAAAATCCAGGTCAGGGCTCATGTAACTTTAACAGTTGTAGAGAAAAGGGAATTTCAGCCAGTGTCATTTGTATGCAGTTAGTTCCTGGTGATATTCCCTTTTCATCACAACAGTTAAAGATGCATGCACTATGCTAGAGTGACCATATACAAAAGAAGGCAGGTCCCCTGCAACTTTAACTATTGTGATGCAGAGGGAATTTCACCAGGAACTAACTGCTTTAGCCACCAGACAAGGAATTTGTTGACGCTCCCTAATACTGAGCACTTGTTTCTTGCAGAGGCAAGGGAGCAGCGTGGGCATTTTAGGGTGGGAGGAGAGCTGATCCTTTCCCCGGTTTGCCCCCGCAGTCCCCCTGTCGGCCCGGATTGCCCCAGTTTTCCCGGTTAGGACCGGGAAATCCAGGGCGATCTGGTCACCCTATCCATGTAATGCTGGCATGTAGCCCCTGACACATTATTCCAGAGGAAATGTGGCCCTCAATTGAAAGAAGGTTCTGCGTCCCTGCCTTAGTCGCTGCACCCTCTTTCACAATATTGGGAGGGAAGTTGAGGCCAAGGTCAATCACATGTAGACACCTACGACCTGTCTAAGTCAGCCTTCCCCAACCTAGTGCCTTCCAGATGTTTTGAACTACAACTAATAATAATAATAAATTTATTTGTTACCTGCCTCTCCGTTTGGATCGAGGCAGGGAACAACAATAAATACAAAATATGATAAAATACATAAAACTGATTAAAAACATGGCGCACATTATTAAAACTGCATTAAAACATCATAACAAACATCCTAAAACTCCCAGCATTCCTGACCTTTGGCTGGGGCTGATGGGGCTTGAAGTCCAAAACTACGGGAGGGCATTAGGTTGGGGAAGGCTGGTCTAGGTCCAGACACCCTGCATCATAGCTACTGATCATTGAGCATTACCCTCCCAGTATTTTCTTGGTTCCGTAGAGGCAGCCCCTTTCCCCCCTCACTTCCCCCGAAGAGGCAAGGACATTCTCTGCTTCCATTACTATGAAGACTATGTATGAGCATGAGCAACAACAATGCCCAGTGTCATCATAAGAAGATCAGAAGAGCCCGGCTGGATCAAACCAAAGGCCTATCTGGTCGACCATTCTGTTTCCACGGTGGTCAACTAGATGCCCCAGTGGGAAACCCACAAGCAGGACATGAAGTTAATAGCACCCTTCTGCTTGTGCTTGTATCAGGGTAGGAATGTCTGTTCCTATTACATTACAAAAATGATTGTCTGTACACAGCCTCAACTGCAGAACTGTTTTGGTCGTTCAATAATAGAGTTCAGGTTTGTGAAAAATATGTTTTCCTGGAAAGGAAAATTGTGTGCCATTGTTCAACCTGTTTTGTGTGAAGCAGGTTAATTTACATGTAAAGTAAGGCTGCACCAATTCTGTTACATTGCAATACACTCCTTATGAAGAGAAGAATGATTTATGAGGCTCACAATAGCAGTGGGAAAAGGCCTAGATTTGTTATTGCAGAAACGACTGTAAACAGGTTGAAGACCACTGGTTTGCAAAGGCTTTATGATGAGCCATAGACAATGGGGAGAACAGGCAGTTGTGGTAGTGGTGGCACTACCATATCCTACCATGGCTAGGGTCTGCCCATGCCCTTCCTTCATCTTGCCTGTGACCTTCATACTGGAGCAGTCGCACGTGTGAGAACAGGGGCTCCAGCAGCTCAATGGTCTCTTGACTCTCTGATGATTACTGCAGTTGTAAAATAAGCTCAGCAGATCAGCTGCATGGTCAAGGGTAGAAGGGAGGGTGTGCAATATAAGAAGTTGTGCTGAAGAAATCATTCTTCTGAACATGGGGTGCTAAACGGGATGAGGGCTGTTCAAAATTAAAGGCATCCTGCAGCACAGCAGTTACTCGAGTGAAATTATTGGGCTGTACGCCACTCACTTTGACTAGCTATCACACAGCACTCTTACATGCCCTTTGACTGCTCTTTTCCCAGTGAGCCTGTGCCTAAGAATGGCATTTGAGATCTCATCTATGCCAAGCATGTATTTTTCCATGGAGCCACAGGGAGACCTGGACTATATGGCTGCAATTCCTGGATGTGGACAGGGGAGAGGACACATCATGCACTTCATCCCTGTGAGATTACAAAGGCCCCATCCATGGTCTTTCTTCTGTTGCTCCTGTGACTATGTGGTTATGCTGTTGTTCTGTGTGATGGGAAGCCTGGGTCCTATTTTTGCTAGCTTTCCCATCCAAAATGGTTGCTTTTGGGTACCCAAATGTTAGGCTTTAAATTGCAGACATGGTATATATTTTTAACACACACACACCCGCCAGTGGGACTAGAACCTTTATCTTCTGCTTCTCTCAGTCTTGTCATTTCCAACAGAGGTACCAGGAGATATGACGTCCTGGGAGCTTGCTGTTGTAGCTTCCATTTTTTTTCTTACTGATTTGGCTCCCTTACCAAACATCTGCTCCCCTCCCATTGAAGTTGATATGCCTTGTGTGCAGTGTCATTAAACATTCTGTGAATGGAATCATTGGCACCTCAGAAAGGCTGAAACTCTTCTGCAGGGAAACATCTGGTTTTACATCTAATGAGCGAGGCACTGCTTCCCAGGAGATGCTAGTAAATGTGTCCTGGGTAGGCTATAATCATGATGGTATTCCCATTATTGCTGCATAGGGAGCGGTGCCTTCTGTGCATTATTAATGTGTGTGTGTGTGTGTGGTGTTGTCAGAGCGGAATGTCATAATTGGTGGGTAGCCGTAGTGCTTCTAGGCTCACTATGGAATTGGTTGTCAGTGTTGCTACGTTATCTCTTGTCTCTACTGGTACAGTTTTGCTTTCTATAGGGTGACCATATGAAAAGGAGGACAGGGCTCCTGTATCTTGAAAAGGGAACTTCAGCAGGTGTCATTTGTATGCATGCAGCACCTGGGGAAATTCCCTCTTCAAATCAAGGTGACTGGCACCCAACCACCTTAATATATCAAGGACTATTAAAGTGGTTGGGTGCCAGTCACCTTGATTTGATTTTGTAATACAACCACTGTCTCCTTTTTGTGAAATTCCCTCTTCATCAGTTAAAGCTAGAGGAGCACTGCCCCCTTTTGTACCTGTCAAGAGGGCAGGGCTCCTGCAGCTTTAACTGTTGTGATGAAGAGGGAATTTCATCAGGTGCTGCATGCATGCAAATGACACCTGCTGAAATTCCCTTTTCTACACAACTGTTAAAGAGACAGGAGTTCTGCCCTCCTTTCCATATGGTCACCATACTTTCTAGTTTGCTGCCTGGAGAGTGCATAGGATATTGGGTGGTATAGAAATGCAGTAAAATAAATAAATATTGACTGCAGGCATTAGGTCCAATGTCGTGGCCACTGCTGTAGAGAGCTTCGGCTATTGGGCAGTATAGAAATGCAATAAAAAAATAAAAGTATTTAAAAATATTGACTGTAGGGTGGCAGGACCATAGCACATTAAAACTAGGGATGTTCAGGGACCCCCCAGATTGGCTCGGGACACGGCTCGGGACCTCCAATTTTGTCCCAGATTGGATCAGACAAAATCGGAGGCCCCCCAGACCAGATCAGGCCTGATCCCGATCCAAAAACTGGACATCCGATTTTTGGATCAGCCGCCATTTTTATTTTCTCCATAGACTTGCATTGGGGGAAAGAAAGCTTCCCCCAATGCAAATCTATGGGAAAAAATGGCGGCAGGTGGGTGAGTGAGTGGGGGCCAAACTCCCCCCTCCCTGTCCCTCCCCCCCGCGGTTACCTCCCAGGGCCGTCCGCTGCTGTCCACTGGTGCCCGTGGGTGCCAGCGGATGGCCCCGGCAGGTAAGCCCCCCCATCGGTCCTCCTTACCTGCCAGGGCCGTCCTCTTCCTTCACCTGCCGGAGATCTACTGAGAACTAGGCTTCGAGGCCTAGTTCTCAGTAGAGTGCCAGGTGATCATCAGCAGGTTAAGGAAGAAGATGCACTGGCAGGTAAGTGGGCCCCCTCCCTCCTCCCTCCTCGTGGTTCTTACCTCCTGGGACCGTCCGCTGCCGTCCGCTGGTGCCAGCGGGCGCCAGTGGGCGCCAGCGGACGGCCCCGGCAGGTAAGCCCCCCTTGCAGTTCTTACCTGCCGGGGCCGTCCACTGGCGCCCGCGGGTGCCAGCGGATGGCAGCAGATGGCCCGGGCAGGTTAGAACCGCGAGGGGGGGAGGGGGTCCAATCCTCCGATCCAATTCGATCCAGATCGGGTCCTTTTCGGATCGGATTGGATCAGCTGATCCAGGGGCAGGGGATCAGATTGGATAATTTTATCCGATTTCCCCTGGATTGGATCCGGATCGTGGATCGGACCCGATCCATTGCACACCCCTAATTAAAACCTCACCTTTGTCCCAGAATTAAAAACAACAACAACAACTACAACAACGCTCAGTGTGGCAACTCACTGTTGATTAAAACCCCAGCTTTATGTTGCTCATCTTCACTCCCTCTAGTTTCTCACACCTAGTAGGCTCCTTCTACCTAGGCTGACCAGATAAAATCCAGGTCAGGGCTCATGTAACTTTAATAGTTGTAGAGAAAAGGGAATTTCAGCCACTGTCATTTGTATGCAATTAGTTCCAGGTGATATTCCCTCTTCATCACAATAGTTAAAGGTGCATGCACTATACTAGAGTGACCATATACAAAAGAAGGCAGGGCCCCTGCAACTTTAACAGTTGTGACGAAGAGGGAATTTCACCAGGAACTAATTGCATACAAATGACACTGGATGAAATTCCCCATTCTCTACAACTGTTAAATTTACATGAACCCTGACCTGGATTTTATCTGGACACCCTACTTCTACCTGCCTTGGCCTACCGGCACTGGGCATTGGCTTTGTAAGAAAGCCTTGTAGGTAAAAGTATAAATAAAATGCTTCTTTAACTATTCCCTTATATTTAAGTAAGAGTGAGTGTGATGCCCTTTCCAAGGGCCTCCCCAGCCTGGTTGCTACCTGACTTCCACCAGTCACCAACGACTGTGCAGGAGACTGAGGGAGAGACAGCGAGGCCCCTGCATTGGCCTGCTCTGCCACATTTGTATTTTATATTTCTTTCATTAGTCATCTTGAGAGTTTCCATTTAAGCAATAAAGGCAATAGGCATGAATATATGCATAAATACCCATCATAAAAGAAGGTAGACATAATGCTGTGCATAGCTGTTAGTTGTCACTTTAAATGTGAGCACACAAATTGTCACTTAAGGAAACATAAATAAATGAATAAAGAAGTACAGGCAAAGGAAATAAAATCATGCAGTCCTTCTGTTGTACATGGCTGTCAGTTGTCATTTTACTACAGATTGCCACTTTAGCCCTCTTGAGGGGGGGAAAAGGTCAAATATAAAGCTTATCATTTATTTATTTATTATTTATTTAATGAATTAAAATATTTCATGGCTGCCTTTCAGGGCAGAAGCCCTCCCAAGGCAGCATACAAAAATAAAACACACAATAATATCTGATACAGTTCTAAAAAGCAATAAATACATAATAAAAACAACAAAAAATAAAAATAAAAATAAAACCAGCAATAAAAATAGCAACAACAGCAAATATAACAGGGAAAGGGCCAAAGTAAAACAATACATTTTCAGGGACTGCAGTGATGGGCCTGGAGGACCCTGAATGACAACCTATTCCAGAGGTATAGATCCTCTGTATGAAAGGCCATCTCTTGTGTGATCACCCATCTAACTGCTCTCACAGTTGGGCAAATGAAAAGGGCCTCCCTAGCTGATTTTAAAGTGCAAACAGGCTGATTTGGGTGAATGTGGTCCTTCAAGTGACTTGATCCCAAACTATTTAAGGCTTTAAAGGTAAAAACCAGCACTTTAAATTGGGCTAGGAAAGTATCCTGCTACACAGAGGACAGTCCTCTGTTTTGGAGAGCTGGCAGAACACAGTCCTCTATTTGGAGGCATTCTCTGTTTGATGGGCTATCCAGTTCAAGGCTCTAAGGAAGCAGAGCAGAGCAAGGGCATCAAATTGGCCCATCAACAGCTAGCACCTGAACAGTGCACTGAATGGACCCACTGGCTACCTGGTCAGTCTTCTTCACTATGTGGAAATGTGCTGTATTTCATTCTAAATTATATTTATTATTTCTGACACACACACACACTAAAATCATATGCAAATGTTATGCAAATTTGTGTATTCTTTTGTCCTCTTTTTGGCAATGCCTAAGTGACCAACCTACTAGGTGAAAGTCTCTCTCTCTCTCTCTCACATACACACACACACACCCCATTTAAGGGCCCTTAATTTGGATGAGCAAATGCTTCCTACCATGACCTTGATTCAACAGCTGTAATCTACTCTGCAATCTCCCACAGGTTCATAGTGCCATAGAACAGCTTCATAAAAGATCCCACAGAAGTTTGTGGGACCTTTTGACAAGTTCCATGGCCCAGCTGGCTAGCTGCACTCTTGGGCCTAGGGTCATCTCCATCTTTTTGTCTGTTCATGGCCATGATATGCATATCACTTGTTCTAAGTAGGGGAAGAGGGAGTGTCAAAGCAAAGCATGTATCTTGTGCCTCAGTGGTGCTTGGTTTGCTGTGAAACCTTCAATGTGATTCATGGTCAATGATATCTGCTGCTACCACAGGTCTGTCAAGGAGGTTGTTACACATCATCAATCTGGCATGGATGGATAAGTACAGCACTAACATATAAGGATGTATGAAAAATTCATTTCAGTTCATTTTGATTAGGATTTACACAGTTTACACCTTCCGAACCAAACATGGACTGAGACACAATCTGCGGTCAGAGTCTGCAATGCGATTTGTGGACAAAATAATAATAATAAAACCTATTCAACCACATGTGCACCCACAAATGCGCTTTCATCAATGGGAGAAAAATCCGTACATCTTGAAATGTGCACAATTGACGCCTACAGTTGGAAAAATGTGCATGAAAATCCACACAGATTTTCAAGTGGGAAAAAAAAGGAACCTCGCAATCTGATATGGGCTCGAGTCGGAATAAATTTTGAGATGAAATTTGGGGAACATAGACGATGTCAAGGTTTGCTGATTTGCACATCTGTGCTACTGTATTAGTCACTTAAATAGTAAAAAAGAAATGGCTACTTTTACAGCGGTTTTGGCTTGTCTCTATTAATTAGATTTCATAAAATGCTCTGAAGTCTTAAGGCATACGGCAAAAGCAGGGATTATGAATAATGAGTAACACAAAATTAAAAGCTTCCTGTGGTGTTTTTTGTAAAAAAAAAACCTAGGTAAGGAAAGAAAAAGTTAGAGAAAGTAGCCGAACATGAATTCTAATTTTTATGTAAATGCCTTAAGAAAACTGGGATTTCAGATTTGAACACTTTGTCACAAATTGACATTTTATGCTTTCTTGATAGGTCAGAACACTCCAACCTTGTAACTGTGTAATGAGGCACAAGGTTTGAGTCAAGCTTGAAAAGAAAACAGCCAGCTATTCACTGTGAGTTTCTTACCAGGGCATCACTTTCAGACAGCTCTTTAATAGTATGGACAGATTGGAGGCAAGAAAATTAGAGACCTGGGGATGGTAAAATAGATTATCCCAGCTAGTTACTAACTATAGTTTGCAAAGACTCTCTATTGCTCATTAAAGCCTTCAGCTCTAATAAGATAGGCTCTTCTTCAATCTCTGTGCTAAACTGTAGCAATTAAAACATTCGAAAGAGATGTGGCTTACCTGTTGAAAAAGAGAAACTCTTGAAGGCTCTTTGCAATTTTGACGTTTGATTTACTAAGGAACATTTATAGAAATTGGATTGGAGCATTGAGGAAAGGATGGTGGTCATGGGAAATGGGGATTGCAGCTCGTGATTAAAGCTGCACTTAAAATGAAAAAGAAAATGCTCCCAGCCACCTCTCTGTATGTCGAGTGTCAGTGTCAAGGACCATGCTAGGAATGGATCATAGTGAAGGCCAGAATTTCATCAAAAGATTCTCCATTGTCAAACCACCACAGAGGGAAACAGAATCAGAAAGCCATGTTAGACCAGGAGCCACAGGACTAATGCTGGAAGGCTCAACTTGCATGATAAAAGAGCTAAAATCAGAGAATTAGGACAAAGAGATCAAGAATATCCAGAAACAAGGGTTAGAGAGACAAAATTAAACACTGGCAGCCCTGAGATGGGCCCTATCTACACTACTGCTTTAAAACGGTTTAAAATGCTTTATAACAGTTTTGAGAACTATTGGGGCCCAGGACACACCCATATACAGTTTTCAAAACGCTTTCAAAGTGTTTTATCCTGTGTGTGTAGATAGGCTCAAAGAAATGGCAAGTTACTTTTATTCTGGATGAAGCTGTTGTGTAGACATCACACTGCAAGAACTCTTATGGCCAGTGTATATTATGCACTTACCAACAGAGGATGCTGCCAAGAAAGAGAATCTCTTCCATGAGTACCTTGGCAATAACATTTGGATTTCCCTTGTAATGTCTTTATTATTTTTGCTCTCACCAGAGGCTGCCAGGATTAGTCAACAAGGGTGTGAGGCTCTGGTTGTGATATCAGAAATTTGCATGGCAAGCCATTCTAAAGATTCTGGTTGGGGCCAGGGTCAGTTACCATCAGGAGGCTGGTTTTGGCAGTATCCCCGGGCTGAGCTTAGATGTTCTGGCATTTGTTGGCTTGTTATTGATGACTGTCCTCTCCAAATATGCATGTAAGGGTACGCACATTCAGAGATGCACACATCTTAAGGGATCTTTTAACATTGGCTGTAGTACATCTCAGCAGATTTATCACAATGACTGTCACACACATAAGTCCATTCTGAAAGGGGGTTATTTGATTGAACAAGAGGAATAAAAAAAATTGCACAATAATTAATTTGGGAATTAGCCAATTGGTAATAGGCACCATATGAACTCCAGGATGGAATCAATGAGTTCATATATGATGGACAATCCTAAACATATAAGACAGAAAACAAAATGAATACTGTATCCATGCAGAGGATTCATGAAGATGGAGAAATTAGCTCAAAGGCCAGCACGGTACTATACTGAGGACTGATGTGCAAATAAGGGGCTATGCATGGGAGACATTGCGGACATGGTGGGGGGTCTGGACCTAAATTGGGCTGGACTGTGGTTCCAAGGAAATGGGAAAGAATGGGGTATCTAAGACTTTTTGGGAGACAGAAAGAAAGAGGCAGGGGAGAGGGGGAGAAAAGAAGAGCTCATCCTTCTGCAAAGTCCCCGTGGCAAAAAGGGGAGTTCTGCAGCTTGGAGTACCTAGATCCAGCACACGCAAACTACCTATCTTCTCCTTGTTTCTTCTTCTGGAAAGAAGAAAGAAAAAGGCATGTATTATTCCTCACCACTTGGAGGAATAATTATTCTCAAGAAGACTTGGCTGACCACAGTCAGCATAGGGTTGAAGAGGAGACAAAGAGAACTAGAGAGAGGGAGCCTGTCTGTAATCCCTCCCATTGGTCGACCAGGGCAAGGCTGCACCAAAGTGGCAGGGCTTCCAACCAAAAGCTTGTTAAAAGATAGACTGAATTCCTACACATACTCATGCAAGCACATGGTAGGAAAGGTGAGTTCAGGGACAGAGATTACAATTTGTAGGGAAAAGACCTCCAGACATTAGGGCAGAATTAAAATAATCTGTTGGATTGTTCCTGAAGACGGAGCTGAGGCACAGGGAAATTCCTGTGGTTACTGTGAAGAGGACCCTAAAAGAGACTAGGAGCAGGTTGCTCTTCAGGTGAAGCAGGGAAGACATAGGTGGCCAGTATGTGTGTTGATGAGGCTGTTGGACAGAATCCCAGGTTCCATAACTGCAAATGATTTCAGCAAAGGGAGCAAGAGCCAACAGATGTCGCCAGGGCTGCTGAGCATGTCATCCAGGAACAATGGGCAATGGAGCTCAGGGTTTGTATAGTGCTTGAACAAAAGAAATTGTGTCCCTGGATGAACTAATGCTGAAAGAATTCTTCTTTTGACACTTCAGTGGTTCTTTATCAAGCCAGGACTTCTTCAAGATTGCTGTACTTAAAAGAGGGGACCCTACTTATCACTAATTATGCAACACCTTGGAGGTATACAACTAGGGATGTGTATTGTATCGTTCCGATGTCCGATAATGAACTGATAAAGTCATTATCGGACATCCGATTAATGATAACAATACATAGGGCCTCAGGCCCTATCTGATCAGATCCAAAATCCATATGTCAAAACTATCGGACATATCGGAAATTTGGACCGCCATTTTAGGGCCGGGCCTCCCTCCCCCTCCCACTTGTGCTTCTTACCTGGGCCTTCCCTGCTGCCGTCTGCTGCTGTCCGCTGCTCCAAACTACTGAGAACTAGGCTTTGCGGCCTAGTTCTCAGTAGAGCGATGATGTGCCGGGTGATGATGTCACCCGGAGCGTCGTCGCTCTACTGAGAACTAGGCCGCAAAGCCTAGTTCTCAGTAGTTTGGAGCAGCGAATGGCAGCGGATGGCAGTAGGGAAGACCCAGGTAAGGGGGACCCCACCCTCCCTCCCGCCTCCCGCTCCTTACCTGGGCCTTGTCCGCCGCTGTCTGCTGCTCCGAACTACTGAGAACTAGGCTTTGTTGCATAGTTCTCAGTAGAGCGACAACACTCTGGGTGACGTCATCACTCGGCGCATCATCGCTCTACTGAGAACTAGGCTGCAAAGCCTAGTTCTCAGTAGTTTGGAGCAGCGGACGGCCCATGTAAGGTAGGGTGACCAGATTTTGGAAAGCAAAATCCAGGTCCAAAATGCCCACCCCACCAAAGCAGCCCCCCCAAACATAAAATAAAAAAATTAAAAAGGCCGCCTGCCATGCGGCCACCAAGCAGACACCCCTGCCACCCCCCACCGGAAACAACCCCCCCCAAGCCACCCCCCCAAAAAAACCCAGCCCGGACCTACCGGGTCCTCCGCTGCCACCGCCGATCTCCTCCACTGCCGCGTGACCCCCTGCAGCCCCCTCACCCTTCTTGCCCTGCTCCTGGGCTCCCTGGAGATACCTGAGGAACAGCAGCAGCACGCAAAGGAGGAGGAAGAGCCTGCTTTAAAATGCCCGCGCTGCTCCCGGCCTGGGCAGGAAACAAGTGCTCAGCGTTAGGGAGCGTCAACAAATTCCTTGTCTGGTGGCTAACTGCTTTAGCCACCAGACAAGGAATTTGTTGACGCTTCCTAATGCTGAGCACTTGTTTCCTGCCCAGGCCAGGAGCAGCGCCGGCAGGAAAGAAGTGCTCAGCATTAGGGAGCGTCAACAAATTCCTTGTCTGGTGGCTAAAGCAGTTAGCCACTAGACAAGGAATTTGTTGACGCTCCCTAACACTGAGCACTTCTTTCTTGGCGGAGCAGCGGGCAGGAAAGAAGTGCTCAGCATTAGGGAGCATCAACAAATTCCTTGTCTGGTGGCTAAAGCAGTTAGCTTTAGCCACCAGACAAGGAATTTGTTGACGCTCCCTAATGCTGAGCACTTGTTTCTTGCAGAGGCAAGGGAGCAGCGTGGGCATTTTAGGGCGGGAGGAGAGCTGATCCTTTCCCCGGTTTGCCCCCACAGTCCCCCTGTCGGCCCGGATTGCCCCAGTTTTCCCGGTTAGGACCGGGAAATCCAGGGCGATCTGGTCACCCTAAGGTAAGGAGCACGAGGGAGAAGGGAGGGGTCCCCCTTACCTGGGCCTTGTCTGCTGCCATCTGCTGCTCCGAACTACTGAGAACTAGGCTTTGTGGCCTAGTTCTCAGTAAAGCATCGACATGCCGGGTGATGACGTCACCTGGAGCATCGTCACTCTACTGAGAACTAGGCCGCAAAGACTAGTTCTCAGCAGTTCGGAGCAGCGGATGGCAGCGGACAAGCCCCAGGTAAGGGGGACCCCTCCCCCCTCACGGTCCTTATCTGGGTCTTCCCCCCCGACATCACTCAGCGCTTCTCTATACTGACGAACAGGCCGGAAAGACTGTTTAGCAGTAGTACGGGGCGGTGGCGGTGGCAGGGGTAAGGAGCATGAGAGGGGGGAGGGAGCGCAAGTGGGGAGAGGGAGTGAGTGCTGGCCCAGTGTTTTTCCCCATAGACTTGCACTGGGGGAAAGCTTTCTTTTCCCCAATGCAAACCTATGGTGAAAACACTGTTAATGTATTGGAACTTCCGATATTTATCGGATTTCGGATCCGATCAAATCCGGGTACCCCCAGATATGATTGGACCTGAAATTTTTTTATGTCGGAATTTCCGATAACGATTCGATAATTTCGGCCATGCACATCCCTTATTACAACTATATATGCCTACCTCCTGAGCAATGTACCCAATTTAATGGTGCAGCACTCAATTTTGGTGTAGCTTGGTTAATTCGTATTGCTAAATCTTGACCTAAGTATGTGACCATACATTCATGCCCACATGAAACAATCATTTGCTTTGACCTCTTCACCTATGCACTCCCTCCATGCTTATCTGAACACACGGGCCCAGGCTGAAATTCTTAAAATGACAGTGCATAATGTCAAATGTAGCAGCAAAATGTCTCTCAGGCTTTTATGCCAAGCAGCCGGCCAACAACTGCTATTCTCCCCCCCCCCCCCTGCTAATTTATATTAGTCATTGAGATAGGCTGAACAGCTAATCAGACACCCAAGTATGCAGAGGCAGCTCTCTTGTGTGCACATATGTACACAACAGAAACACAATAATGCCACAAAAGATATGCAAGCAACAGATAATCCACTCTGATTCACATAGATGTAAAACAGGATTGCTATTTTTAAAATTATCCCTTGTCCTGTGCTGCCTTTCTACAGAATCCCCAAACACTGAAATTAAGCAGCTGAAGTCTATGGAGATAATATGGTGCCAGAAAAGCTTTACCTGCTGAACTCAGCACATTAGGCTGCTATTAAACGCTTAGAAGTAGGACCAGTAAAACTTGCCTACAAGATTAGTATCACACAATTCTTTGAAGGCCAACAGATCTGCAATCCAAGAAACCACAGCATACAAGCACTTGGAAAGATATGAATTTGTCACCATGGGGAGCAGTGCAGCCTGCCATTAGTCCCCCAAGAGATAGGATCTCTGGATTCTTAGCAAGACTATTCCAATGTATCTTAATTCCTGTTAAGAGGCACAGTGAAAGAGGTGAACTAAGGTTACCATGTTCCAAACCATACAAGGCTTTATAGATTAAACTCATCACCTTGAATAGCACTTAGAAACAAAACAGAATCTAACAGGATAACAATATGGGTTGCAGCACACAAATGAACATTTGGCCACTGGTAAGGGAATAGGGGAGCCTTCAGCTGTCATTCAGCCACAATTTACTTTTCAAGTTTGATTTGCTTCAGGAATCTTGCTGAGCTAACAAAAATAGGATAGTGTTAAACATAACTGTTCACAAAGAGGGGTGTGGATTTCAGGTATTACAAGAAAGCCAAATTAGATTGTTTTCTTTCTTTCTTTCTTTCTTTTACTCCTTTTCTATTATTGCCCAATAGCCAAAGCCCTCTGGATGCTTCACACAACAAAACACGAACCATTAAAATACAACAATGTAGTACAACAGAATATGTATAAAACCATGGATTAGGATCCAACGGTGCCTTTCCACTGGTTCCTGGTGCCTGCACAGTTGGCCCTGGTGGCAGCTATGCATGTGTGGACCCTTCTGCCACTGGCAGTGATGTAGCACTTCAGGAGGCAAGCCCCCAAAATGACTGGGAGTGCAAGTTTCTCAAAAGGGCAGGCCACGTCTTCCAGAAACTTGCATTTCCGGTTGTTTGGGGGCTTGCACCCAGACACTGCCATTGATAGGAGCTGTGCACATGCCAGAAACTGGCGGAGCTCACTGTTAGTGGTAGGACACCACTGGATTCTACCCAATAAGTTTAAAACAGAGTAAGTAAAAAACAGGGTACACGTCAGCAACAGTGCGAAGATCTAAAAATGCACGAACACTTTTTTTTTTTATTGAAGGATAAAAGATAAAGGATAAAAGGATAAAAGATAAAAGGATAAAAGATGTAGAAAATGAAAAGGGTTTTCACCAGGCATTGAAAAGTCCACAAAGTAGGTGCCAGGCGAGCCTCTGGGGTGTCTCTGGGCCTCTGGGCCACAACTGGGGTGTCACCACAGTCAAATCAAATCAGATCACATCACTTCATTAATCAAAAGAAACTTTAAGGATACCGAGCTGACAATCCACACCATGTGGTACATTCTTCCATGGCAACAGCTTGTATGGCTTCTCGTAGGCATGTATAACAATCTCATTTCTGTTCACAAATATGCAAACAGGTCATTTTCACAATCCCAAATGCAATCAGGAGCGCTTCCCCCCTAGAAATGTTAGCCAGTTCCTGAATTTGCAGTCATGTTCAAAAATGTGTTTTTCTTTTTAATGTGCACTTTGAAATATATTTATGTATGCATTTATTTATTTATTTTTGCTTTAGTCAATGAGAGAAAAGTGTGTATTTGAAAAATACGGCCAGAAATACACACTTTTCAATTTGGAAATGTGCAGTTTCCGCATTCAAAGGAAACAAAAAAATAGGTTGCAAGTGAGAGTGAAACGCAATGAGCTTCGATGTGATTTTTGGAGAATTTAGATGGGCTAAAAAATCACTGCATCTCCCATCCCTAATGTTATTTGATTGATTTATTACATTTCATTGATAACTACTTTAGAATTAATAATCAAAATGAGAACAGGCTTTATTGATTGTTGGAGTACATGACAGATTGTTAGGCATGCTGCTGAGCTAGGAATCTTGAAAATGTTCCAGTTCAGTAATTTCAGAAATCAGTGGAAAGCATTTAACCGCTATCTATGGAACTTTTTAAAACAAACACACATGCACACCTGGCATAACCTTTTGCTAGCCCCTTGGGTGATAGTGACAGTCTAAACACAATAATTGCTGGCCAGTAGTGCAGAAGCATAATCAATGCACATATTGAATTACAGAGGTAAAATAATATTATCATCCAAATTACTGAAATGGCCCCTATATTTTCTGACCTCAGTTTTAAATGTCATTTAAGCGGAAGGGAAAGGTATAATCAGATTGAAAGGCAGCCCTGCTTTTAAAGTTAATAAGATGTATGACTTTAAAAGATAATGCTATCCATTGTAGTTTATGTCTCCAAGGTTAAATATGGAAAGTTGAAGGTTAATGAAAACAATTTGGCTAAGACAGCAAGACTAAGGGCTTATAAAAACTTCTATGTCTTACTTTAAAAAACAATGAAGAAATGATTTACAGCCAATGGAAACAAATGCTCACAATTAGCACTTTACACTTGTTCACGGAGAAGGAGTTTGTAATGTTAACCAGGAATGCTTTTTATCAGCTGCGCTTGTTAGAGCAGAGAGAGAGATCCCACCAGACTGATGCTTTCATAAACTCAAGAACCCACTAGTATTTGTGTACTCAAGAGTGGAGAATGCTGTGGCTCACCTTCTGAAGAATATAGAAATGATGGCAGGAGCATCTATAGAACCAATTTGGAAGCATGTTCGAGTTCCCAAAGTAAGGTTCTAGTGCTTATGTTAGGATGCTGCAAATAGTCTAGGCTGACCATATGAAAAGGAGGACAGGACTCATGTAACTTTAACAGTTGTAGAGAAAAGGGAATTTCAGCCAGTGTCATTTGTATGCAATTTGTTCCTGGTGAAATTCCCTCTTCATCACAGCAGTTAAAGTTGCAGGGGCCCTGCCTTCTTTTGTATATGGTCACTCTAGTATAGTGCCTGCAACTAATTGCATACAAATGACACTGGCTGAAATTCCCTTTTCTCTACAACTGTTAAAGTTACATGTGCCCTGTCCTCCTTTTCATATGGTCAGCCTAGTAGTAGTACAGAATCAGGTCCTTGGTCCAACGAACTCTGCATTGTTGACATCAACTCTCCAGGGTTTCAGAGTCTTCCCCAGCCCTACATTTAAAGTCCTTGTGAACCCCATCTTTCTTTATGAGCTGTGGTGATGAGATCATGAGATCAAGCCCTGCTCCCATAGCTTTCCATTATGGGAAGTGAATTATCAGCAATTAAAGGCAAGGCTTTGACCTTGTTCAGGTGACACGCCAAACCACAGTGGTTAAGCATTTTGAACTAAACATGGCTTAGCATGTCATGTGAACCATGACTTAGTGGGCCTGTTCAGAAGTCACCTTAAACCCTTCTGGTTAAAGCTTTTGGTTAAGCAGCAGGATTTAAAATGTTGCATGCAATGCGTTTTGCTAAACCCAGGTCACTTTCTAACCCCAGTTGGACCATCTGCAGCAGGGTTAGTGGCTCTAACCATGGCTTAAAGTGTTGTGTGCGACAGCACAGCTTGTGGTTAGTGCTAACCCCAGAGAACCACAGTTTCGCTAACCACAGTCCCTGAAGTGTCATCTAAACAGGCCCACTGTGTCATATGAACCATTCCTAACCATGGTGGCTACATAACCACGGTTTAAACACACTCACTAACCATTTGCTGCAAAGGGGTTAGCAGCCTAACCATGGCTTAGCATGTTGTCTGAACAGGCCCATTCACTGCCATTGATCCAAGGGTTTGGAATAACCACTTGAGTGAGGTGCAAACAAGGTATTTCCGAGGGGTTGCAAAGCTAATCTATTACGCTTATCCTTTGCCTATGTGAGATAAGATGAGTATAAAGGCTGTGGCATGTATCTTTTATTGGTAGACTTCTGGATTTTTATAGGGGTCAACTGTTATCGATTATTGGTTTTATGTGCTTTTAATGATCAGATGAATTCACATTAGGTTAGTTGCACTCAGTTCCCATTGATATCAATGGAGCTTAAATTGAGCCATGACTAACTTGTCCCTTTGATTTCAACTATGTTAGTCTGGATCCAACTCCATGTATTTCATATGAATTCAATATGATTTATCCTCACTAGGAAAAACAGTGCTAAAAAGCCTGAAAAAACAAACAAACAAACAACAACAACAACAACAACAACTTCATCTGTAAATCCCACAAGCAATTTTCTTACAGGTATAGAGGCCACACTTAGCACACACATTGCCTTGAATCCAGATTAATACTGGATCACCTGTGCTAGTGGAAGTGGACGTCCCCACCACTTTCCCACAGCAGCTCCTCCAGCCCCCTGAAAATGTTATAGAGGAAGTCAGGAGACACTGCTGAATGGGGAGAGCTGTGGTGTATGGGGGGAGGCAGAGGCACCTTTTGCAAGTGGAGCTCTTCCACTTGTGGAAGGCAGATCCGGGATCCAATGCACACATGTTCCCTGCTTGGATGATCTACCACATTCATTTTAGTGGAGGTAAGAACTCTGTGTGCATATGGCTTTGTGCACATGGTTGCTTATCCAGAGTAATGTCCATGTTTGTAGAAATTATCCATCTATCTACCAGAGTGCTGCTGAAGATCCATATAAGTGCAGATGATAGGTCTGAGTCATGGAAATTGTCTTTCTTCAGAAGGCTCATGTTGTAACATAAAAATGCAACATGGAGCAAATCCAGAGCTCTCTGGGTGGTTTACAAAGGTATTACTTGCCAAACATATTCAGCATTGGGGATCATGCAAACAGTCAGGAGCTTTATTATTTTCAAGACTGAACATTATGAATCAGATCAATATCTTGCATGAACTGCAAAGCCACAATATATATACGCAGACTGCCGATGCTCATTGGCCTCTTCTGATTCTGGGCTGCAAGTCACCAGTGAACTCTTGCCTGAGCAAAAGGCATTCTCTGTGTGCTTGTTTTATTTATGTATTATGTGTAGCAATGGACAAATCTGTCAATGTTGGTTTCTCTCCATTTTTTATTTTTCCAGTGTTAAGTTCAGTTCATCTTGTTTCTGCATCAGTTTGAGAACCTTATTTTTAAAAGTGCACATGAAAATGTATACATATTTTATGTCATTTCTCTTTTTTTACACATTTGTGTATGTACTTTTGCCTAAAACATTGCTTGCAAACAATATTTCCATTTATGTAAGTTTTTTTTATGAATATAGACCTTTGATGTGCATTTCCCCTGATTTATGCATTTATGCAAAAAAAAAATTCCTAGATTTTGAGAAAAACCCACAAATGTGAGCCAAGGCACTCTGCCAAGCCATAAAAAGAAATGGATTTCCCCAGCAATGGACATCCCTAACCTAACCCTCCCAGACACCATCCATTCTTAAAGCAAATGGATGAGGTATCTAAATCAGGAATGGGCAACCAACCTGTAACCTTCCAGATGTTCTGTCCTACCAATTCCATCATCTCCATTGGCTATGATGGCTGAGGATGGTGGGAGCTGCAGGTCCAAACATTTGGAGGCCACCAGTTGCTCATCTGTGAACAAAATGTACACGGATTTGTATTCATTTCAATTTCCTTTCCTTTGTTTTGCTAAGTGTTGGTTTCCTATTTTGTTGTTGCATTACTGCTTTAAATGCCTGAGGGTGCAAGGGGGCTACATAACATGTTTCTCCCAAATCTATATCCCTAATGTCATATCTTCTTAGCAGCCAATGCTGTGTTCTGTAATATGCCTGTGACTTTTGAATATTGTCTGTTAAATTCCTTATATGTTAAGGGTGCAGGGGGAGGAATCAAAGGGGTGAGGCAGGAAGGGTGTTGTAGGTGTTATAAAAAAGAAACATATTAATGTAAAAGAAACATCACAAGAAAAGAGGAACTAAATATGAATTGACAAAGAGATCAGTGACAGTTCTTCTCCACATTTGCAGTTAGCCCAGGATGATATTAAGGAGGTTATTATTATTATTATTTAAAATATTTACATTCTGCTTACCATATTTAAAAAATCTGTTTGTGTTTTTAAATTCAAGGCACATCTGTTTATTATACACACACATTTGGAGTGCATAAAACAGCAGCACTGCAAAACTAGTCATGGACGTAACTGGTTTCAGAAGCTATTTATGTAGTTTAGTTTTTTGCTTTTACCTTCTTGGGGATCAAGTAAGCTGCTGGGTAGGTTACTAGGCCTGAATAACAGGTATTCAGGTTAGGGTTTCAGCAAAATGGAAAGTCAGCAGAGGAATAATGACAATAATAGCAGCATGTTGCAAGGTAGGTACAGAGGAGAGGCAGGAGTTAGAAATACGGGAGTGAGGGAAGCAGGAGTTTAAAGAAGAAAAGACTTTGCAGCGCATAAGTGCGCCTCTTATACCACCAGAAGTGTCAGGATAGGCTGAATTCGGATGATACAATAAGCAACTGGGGGGGGGGGGCAATCGTCAGTTTTATTGACTATGCTGCCATAGTCAACTCAGCGCTGATCCTAATCCACACCATAGTTGATTATTTATTACCATGTTGTGTGGGTAGTACTCCCTAGATGAACAACTGTAAAGTTGCTTATTACCCCACCATTGACTATCGTGTTGTCCGAATTCAGCCATAGACTGAGATGCCTTTGACAATTCAAGTTGCAGGCTTGCTCAAGCCATTTTGCAGCCTGATATGAGCTGGTAATAATTTCTAATCCCTAATGGTTAATAATGTCTAATCTCTAATGAGCCATGGGCACTGTAACTCTTTACTTTCACACAGAGTGACAAACAAATCTATATCTATATCTATATCTATATCTATATCTATATCTATATCTATATTTACAAGACAACCCACAACTTATTAACTTTTTTTTTAAAAAAAGTGCTGTTGCTCTTGGCTTTCTCCAGAAAGTCTTTGCCCGCTCAAACAGTTAAAACAAAACAAAACAACCCCCCCCCCCCAAAAAACCCAGTGTTGCTTGAAGTTCGTTTCAATTTGTTTCAGGAAAACAATTCTGCTATTACAGAAAATATGGTCAAATCCTATTTATAATGTTTTCTACTTATTATGGATAGACCTCCCAAAGTATTAATTGTACATAAAATTGTGAACAGATGCCAGCCTAAACTCTTCCTTGTACAATTCATTTCTTGTATTTCTACCATATCACGATAAAACATCTTGCACTTTATTTATCCAAAATCCCTTCCCTCCTCCCACTTACCATCTCAGAATTTGACATGAATTATACCCTCCTAATTACATTGTAGTTCAGATCCCGTCTTCGGGCCTTACTGGATGGATGCTAGGTAGTGGTGGGCAGAAAGCAGATCTCCAAATGTCTGGGACTTCAACTCTCAGAAGCCCTTGCCAGCATGGCCAATAGTCAGGAATAGTGAAGCTGCCGAGTTTTGTAATTAGTCAGGTCGCTGGTTGAATTTCTCCTGTTTGTAACACTCACCTTTGACCCCACTCTCTTTTGGATCCCACTCCATCTCTACTGGTATACGGTCCTTGAAAGATTGCCCCCAAGAACATCCTTTAGTCCAGGAATGGGCAACTTTGGGGGTCCAGGAGCCACTTTCTCCCCAACCCCTGTGGGCCATACTCCTGCCATTGCACCACCAAAATGTGGTGGTGCAGTGGCAACCTCCCCCCAAATTCAGAGGCATCAGGGATGTTGGGAGTTACACAAGAGGCCGGGGTGTGTATGTGGCCCATTGTCTCTGTGTTGCCCACATCTGCTTTAATTGATGCTGGCATGATATTGCTGTGACTTCTAAATGCTAAATGTTCATAATCACATAAAATCATCCATGTCAATGTCTTCTCATCTCTTTTAATAATAAAAACAACAGCTTTCTGTTCTACTTCTTCTAATTTGTGAAGACTTACCTAGGCTATGACAACTGCACTGCAGCTGACTGAGTTTTCAAAGGGTCTTTTCTGTGTACATAGATTAAGGTGGAATATGTTTAATGTTAAAGAAAATATGTTCAATTATGAATCTAGATAAAACAATTCTGCTTTCCAACTGGAACACATAATTTCCATCTGCCACTTGCCTTAATCAGTGTCTTTTGACATTCACAAATGGAATATAACACAGAGCTGCACACATGAAAATGGAGATTTTTTTTCAACTCCTGGACTCTGTCATCTTCACTGCTAGGGAATGCATGATTCAAAGAAAGGCTCTGGGAAAAATAGAAACAAGATGGTGGCAGCTAGTTGTATTTCCTTCCCCAGAGAATAAGCAGCCCAGATTTTTTTATATATACAAGGCCTCCATTTCCAGAGAAGACATAAGGAAGTGAGGTGTCCAATTTTCACTGAGTGTCAATGCAATTTAATTTACAGAGACCGTTTGAAGTCCGTCCATAGCATAGTACAATTCATTGGCAATGAATTGCAATGCCTAGGCCCAGAATGATGCTTCTGCTTTGGAAAGCTCTGAGAGACACAGACACAGCTCCTCCTACTCTTTTGCTTCACTGGTCCTTTTGGCTAGAGGTGCAAAAGCCTGAGGGGAAAAATAGAACAATTCAGGGAGAAAGATGTCTCCGTGCCGCTTCCTATTTCCCCCCGAAGGCTTCATTGCTTTGAATGGTTCCAACGGAATCACTAGGGAACACGGGAGAATCCCTCCCCACCTATGAAATATTTTTGTTCTGGGGCAACTGAAATATTTTTAAAGGCACAGTTTTACTCACTCAAAATGTGAAATATTAAGATTTTTATGTCAGACATTAGAGAATGCTAATTCCTGTGTATACTGTAGACCAGAGGTGGGCAGCATGAGGCCTGCAGATGCATGTAGCCCCTGCTGTTAATCAGTGCAACTGCACTCCACCCAGCTGCGGCACACAGTTTGGCAGCCCCAAAATGTCTCTTTTAGCACTACGAAGTGCTAAAAGGGACAACTGAGCTAAATACAACTCTCCTAGTGCTATGGAACGCTATTGAATGGTTTGCCACCGAATCTCCCCCTGATTTGTTTTACGCACACCTCACGACCGCAGGGTACGTAGGGGGTGGGATCTTTGTGGGGGGAAATGACCCCAGATTCCCTAAGGTTCCTCACCCCTGCTGTAGACATATTATAGAGCCCTTACGTCCAAGATGAATTTCTGCACCTAGAATGTGCTACTTTGTTCATGAGAGAAGTGTACAGGGCCTTCGAGGCTTGTGAATTATTGCTTGTCTTTACTACAAAATCTGTGGTTTCTATTTTCAACTTCTATTTTTTCCTGCTTCTCAGATGGCAAAAAGCAAGATACATGTGCTTAAGTAGCATATGGTGCAGGAGTTGGCAGTGTTCCCTCTCTCTCTCGTATTGGGTATGGTCACAATTTTACTCGTACAAAATGAAGGCATTTATCATTTGAGGCTGCAGTTCTATGGAAGTAAGATTCACTCAACAGAGTGGTTCTTACTTTATTTATTTGAAGCATTTTTATCCATCTCTTCAGACAAAAAGGCTCTGGAACAGGTAAGACCCGATCAATAAAAACAGGAAGAATTATTGCCCCGCAGTTACAGTCTATACGATCAAAAGCCGTATGAGTGTAATACCTTTTGCGGGAATGGATGGCGAGAATAAAGAGACGACACAATAAATTAGATTTAAATAGGGCCACATTTATTAACATATCAAGGTAGATGGAGGCCTAAGCGGGCATCCTGTCTTTGGCCAACGTCTTAGCCATAATTGGGATCGGGTGAGCCATTCATATCCTAGTAGGTGTCACTGGTGCGTCGACACCTCCCAGGATTCCCCATTTGGGGTAGGTAGGCCTTCCTATGTCACCTCCCCTCAGGTTGCACAACTCAGAGTGGGTGAATAAGGTTGGCCTCAGAGGTAACCCTTATCCCCACACCTGGTGCCATAGGACTCCCAGGTGAGGGTGTCAGGTGTCACCAATCACCACAACAGTGCCTAAGAATGCTCACCAAAACCTGTACTTGCTCCCGATGCCCGCACACCTGCCCACAATTAAATGTGACCAAATTCAACCAATTAGCCTATTTAGCTCTCCCCCATTGTCTTACAGTGTGAAGTAGGCGAAAAAAACCCAAATCAAGTTTGAAGGTAAAAAATTCCTATTTGGTCCCCAAAAAGGCAGCCAGCAAGCCCACACTGTCTACAGGGAGGAAGGGAGGGAGCTGCAAAGGAAGAAGGTGGGGGAAGGAGCTGCAGCAGCCCTATAAATAAGCCCACAGCTCCTCCCCCAACCAGTGGCACCATACGGAGGCTGCCAATGGCAGGCCTCCACGTGTCGTCCTCTCTGCCACCCCCAATTGCCCCCTCTCGCCCGGACAAGCCGGGCGTGGTAGGAAGGGCCTTATTAGGCCCACCAAAAGTGCACAAAAATGTGTAAGCTTTTGAATTCTCCAGGGCTCTTCACTGTTCAAGATGTTACAAAAAACAGGTTTGGATGGTGGTGGTGGAGGAATGGGGAGAAAGGGGTGGGAAGCTGATTTGATGCTAAAATCTGTGTCTGCATGTTCAGAGACCCATGTTCAGGAGATGGGGGAGGAGTCAGCAGACATTCAGATGATTCTCTGCAGGTCATGTGATGGTTGGACCTGGTGCTGCCCCTAGGGTTGCTGAGAACCAGAAACAGAAAATGTTGGATCCCGTTACTCAGACACAAATGAAAAAAAGGGAAGAGGAAAAATCAAACAAACTCTGCCACTAATTCTTAAAGTTAAATAATAAAGAGTCTGTGGCACCTTAAAGACTATCAGTGTTTTATTATCAAGGCATGGACTTTCATGGGCTAAACACATTTTGTCAGATGCAGGAATGGGTAAGATGGAAGATTCAGTTACAGGCAGATAGAAAGCAAACATTCAATTTCAATTAAAGAGATATCTACAATATTACAGAAAACTACAATATGAGATTCAGATTCCACAGACTGCAGTGGCTAAGCCATTCAGACGATCAGTTCAAGCCAAGTTCCAAGGTGTTAAACTTAACAATGAATGTCAACTATGAATTCTGTCTCTAATTTTTTTCTGTTGCAAGTCAGCCACTTTGAGGTCTGTTACCGAATGAGCAGGTTTGTTGATGTTACCTTTTTAATGTCAAATTTGTGCCCATTTATTCTCCTGCATAAGGACTGCCCAGTTTGGCCTATGTCCATGAAGAAAGAAGGACATTCCTGACACATGATAGAATGACCATGTGGAAACAGTTCAGGGAAGGGAGGAGCCCAAAGAGCTGATGGAATGTCCCTGAGTCCCTTCTCTCTCTGCTGCAGTCTGCTGGAATGGCTGGGCCTGGTCTTTCAGCAGGGGGTGAAATTTGACCTAATTAAGCACCAACATAGTTGAACATGCAGGGATCCAAACCCAGACTTTTAAGAGCCAAGCAATCTCAGCCCTGGGCCTGGATGGATAAATCAGACAGTTTCATTCCCCCCCCCCCCCCCACACCTTTGATTTAAAATAAATAAATATGGAGAACTTTGCAAATTTTGGTAGAGTCTTATCCAACCCAAACTGAAAAGAACCTTTCACCCATCCCTGACTCTTAAGCACACTTATTTCCCACAGAAATGAATTGTGGGTGATTTCTGAGCAAATGTGCAGAGGTCTCTTGCACTGCACGGCTTCTGTGCTGGCAGGGACAGCTCCGTTTTGCATTTCTGACCCAGCATTCTGTAAGCTGGGGATGGAGGAATGCTGGAAGAGGAACGGGGGGGGGGGGGGGGGAGGAGATGAAGGCACAGATGGGAAGTCCGATGTGCAGTAAATGCCATCACGCCTACATTCCTTTCAAGCTGGCTCGAATGTTAATGATCAAGTCGCACGCTGGCTGAACTGCAGCATGGCCTCAGGGTGTGTGTGTGTGTGTGTGTCAACCACTCCCATTGAAAAGTGCACAGTGATTTGCTAGAGAAGCTGTGTGTATGTAAGGCTTGTATTAGCTTAATGGGAGGCTTCACAGCTCAGGTCAGCATTAGTGCAGAGAAAAAAAAATATCCTAAGGGTTAACCCTTCGATTCCAATGCTTGGAAGAATAATGCATTTTTGTATGTGCATAGGAAACACCCTGACGTGATCTCCAGCCAGCTTCAGGGGTCTAAAAAAAGGGTCCTTCTGGAGACCTTCGCCTTTGCATAATCGGTCCTTCTCTCTTGCACAGCATGCGCCTCCTGGATCCAAGGAGCCCGGTAGCACCAAGCTGCTTTTCAAACCCTCTTTGCACACCCCTGCTCTTATGTTACTTCCTGCTGCTGCAGCCTCCATCTAGACAACCAAAGGCATCTTCCTAAAGTCCAGCAGTTACACTGTCATTCTGTTTGTTTATACCCAACCTTTCCTCCAAGAAGCCCAAGGCAGTGCCTGGGCCAAAGTCATCAGATGGGACTGCGTATACAGGACGTACCTCCGTCTGTTGAATAGGGAACAACTTCTGATTTTAAAAATTCTTGCATGGTTTAGGCCAGGTAATGGAATGTGCCAGATATCTGGAGGAATGCAAGAAGAAGAAGAAGAAGAAGAAGAAGAAGAAGAAGAAGAAGAAGAAGAAGGGCTTTCTGCTCGCTCTTTAGCAGGTGCTGAAAGTTACAAGACGCCGAGCTTGTTCTTGGATCATAGTGTGGAGTGAGGGAACTGAGTGGGAGAGCAATCCTCATAGCTAGGCTGACCATATGAAAAGGAGGACAGGGGTCATGTAACTTTAACAGTTGCAGAGAAAAGGGAATTTCAGCCAGTGTTATTTGTATTCAATTAGTTCCTGGTAAAATTCCCTCTTCATCACAACAGTTAAAGGTGCAGGCACTATACTAGAGTGACCATATACAAAAGAAGGCAGGGCCCATGCAACTTTAACAGTTGTGATGAAGAGGGAATTTCACCAGGAACTAATTGCATACAAATGACACTGGCTGAAATTCCCTTTTCTCTACAACTGTTAAAGTTACATGAGCCCTGTCCTCCTTTTCATATGGTCAGCCTACTCATAGCTTTCCTTATGAAGTCACCATGTGGCTCCGCCATTACCCACTTTTGCCTCTCTCGGCTCAGCAGAGACTTTGAAGACCAACTATGGATGAATGACCTGAACCCTGTAGTCATTTACGTAGAGCTAGGAGAAATGGGGTGGTGGGGTTGAGCTTGACAACCTGCTTCCTCATTGCATATGTATGAGCAACATGTAATCCACACACATGTTCCACACACATAGCCCACACACATAGTCCGCACACACACACACATAGTCTACACAGTCCACACACATGCACCAGTGAAAAGGAAGCTGCCAACTTTTTCTCAGGTTCTGGGCATTAGCCTTAAATTCTAGCTTTTACAAAATAAATAAATAAAAAGGGGGGAATCTGGCAACTGGCCCAGAGGCTTCAAGCTGGGCCAATATTTTTTTCCTTGTTAGGTCGGCAGTCCTGCCAACCATGAATCTTCTTTACCCTTGAGCAAGGTGTAATGGTTTGACCATCTTGGCTAATGAAATCTTCACCTTGAGAACAACAGATTACACTTGCCAAGTGAAAGTAGCCTCAAGACATGACAGATCTTCCAAATCAGAATCCCAAAGGCTCTGGAAGCAATGGGCAGAGAAAGAGTGACTGGCTCCAGGCCACTCAGTGAGCTTCATGCTAGAGCAGGGATTTGAACCTGGGTTTATCCAGGCTGGAAATAAAATACTGCTCCATCTATTGCTGATGTGCCCTCACCTTGCTTAGTGGCTAATTCTTCCTGTGAGAAGAGCAGGGAAAATTTGACCCAAAGCAGAAAGATAAACCAAGATAAACAATGCAGAAAGAAAGGTGACCCCCAGTTCCTCCTTCACCACATATATGATTTCTGTCCTTCCCCCAGGGATTCTTTAGACTTCTCAAGAAGCAAGAGCTGGCTTCTGTGTGGCTTTCTATTACATGTTGAGTGTGTCACTCAACTGAGACTCTCTCAGAGCCCCTGGGAAGCATGAGGAAGTGGTGGAGCAACCCAAGCCATGTCTTTTATATAGTTAAGCATTTTCAGAAATGCATGTTTGTGAAATAATCAGTCATCCTAGGATTTGGTTCCAATCTCCACTTGGCCATGAAGGTCACTGGGTGACTTTGAGCCAGTCACCATTCCTCAGTTTCACCTACTTCACAGGAATGTTGTGAAGATAAAATTGAGTATGTGTGCAGAGCCATGTATACCATAATGAGCTTCTCAGAGGAAAGCTGGGATAAAATTGAGGTAAATAAAATTCCCTTTTGCTTATAGTCACTTGTGGAAATTATCTAAGTTTATGTGCAGTATCCATTTTGCGACTAGTGTTCTGGGCACTATTATTGATTATTTTGTCTCTATTTCTGATGCTTCTCCCTAATTTTTTGCAGCCGGGGAATATACCATAATCCAGAGGGCTCCATATCTAAGTCGCGCACCTGTAAACCCCGACCCAAGAAGCAACCATCTCATCCCAAATTGCAAACTGCTTTTGATATATAGAGGAAAGCCTGCCCCTTAAGGCAACAAAAATAAAAAAATAAAAAATGAAATAAAAATCCCAGCCCTTGGACACAAGCCCTGGTCATGACTGAAAAAGCCTTCTGGCCTGTGGCCAAAATGCTTATCTAACATTGTAGGACTAAAGTCCAAGACTGTAGCTTGTGGTTATTATCACAACAAATTTAACCAATCGCATTTAAAAACAACAGTGGTATGCTTTGCCTTTTCCAAGGGTGAAGTTCAGAACAGCCTGTGTGCCAGATAGTTTCTTTTACAGGAGAGGATGTCAGATCGTTTATTTACCTATGCACTGATTACGAAAGGATGGAGTGGTAAAGAAAGAGCAGCCAATGCTCGTCTTGAAGTGGAGGTGAAGGTTGGTTTCAGAATGCAGAAAACTCAGGACACAAAATCACTACCTTCTATCCCTTTCTTCCCTGCATTCTACACAGCCAATGCAAAAGTGCACCCACTCACAAGCTCCAATGGGATATAGGCATGTATCCTTGGGAGTAAGATGGGGCCAAGGGTCACCACTAACAGTGCCATTTTAAACATAGTGTGATGATATGGTAAGGCATTTGCCGCAGATAATATTTTTTTGGGAGAGACTCATCCACGTCCCCAAATTGGGGCAAGACTTTTATTATGAAATTCAATGTATCTGCATGTTTCTCTAAAAAAAGGTATATTGCGTTTAATTTTCGACCACACCCACTTCTGAAACACTGGCCCTTTAGTTCCTAAAAATAGATGAGCACCAATGGATCAACTGTGCAGGTTTTAAAATGCCTGACAGTCTTTCCAAAGGGATTTTGAAAATCTCTCCAGCT
The DNA here is from genome assembly GCA_029215795.1 of Anniella stebbinsi. Taxonomy (NCBI): domain Eukaryota; kingdom Metazoa; phylum Chordata; class Lepidosauria; order Squamata; family Anniellidae; genus Anniella; species Anniella stebbinsi. The sequence goes on along the minus strand of JARDYH010000005.1, from coordinate 83,154,374 downwards.
GCTGAGTAAAGCAAAATCCTAGCATCTTAAAGTAGTTTTCCCAAACATCTCCAAATCAGATTGAAGGAGGTAAATGGATTGTAATATAAAAGAACACTATCAAAATATTTGACAGTTCTGTCTATAGCTTTGGTTAATCAATGCATTTTCAGTATGCACATTCATTCAAAACCAAAGGCAACATATAATTTTCCTTCTGCCATTGACTAATAACAAATGATTCAATCTGAGTTCTTTTTAAACCCCTTTTTAAAATGGTTTCCCCCCCAAAAAGAGACACTATTTCTTACAAAATGATTGATTTTCTTTCCTTTCAAATATATTGTTGAGTGTGTGATTTTTAAAAAAGTCATTATAGGCAGCCCCCTATATTTTCTGTTCTAACACTTTTATTTTCTATTTCCATACTCAGTCCATATGTTCATTTTCTCTTTACCTAACCCCCCTACCCGATTTATACAGCTTCGAAACCCTTTCTCATCCTGGCATCATATTTAACAAAAGCATCATCAAAATGTAATCATGAGCATATCATCCAGAGCACGCCTTCAATTTCACTGGAGTACTATCATCCAGGACAATCCCTGACAATCATAGGATTTTCCAGAAAATCTCTTGAATATCCAGTGCAATTACAACAATCCAAGTGCAGGCAAAAACAATCTGCCAAATCCCCCTGTGGAAATTTTATTGGGGGACAAGTTCACATCTCTCTTCACCACTTTGGGGCCCTGGTGGTACCTAGCGTCCTGATTGAAACAGAGCACAGTTTATTTTGTATCCAGCCTTAGAATTCAGAAAATATTCAAGGTGGTACCCAACAATACATTTTTAAAAAATCTATAATGTCCACTTTAAAACAATGAAAGCAGTAAAGGCAGCATTAAAAATTACAGATAAAACACAAAACACAACCATAGCGGCCTGAAACCTTGGGGAGCTGATGCCAGTCAGTGTTGACAATACTGGGCTAGATGGACCAATGGTCTGACTCAGTATAAGACAGCTTCCTATGTTCCTGTGTTCTTAAATGATTCCCTACAAACCTGATGCCTATGGCTGCAATCCTATACCCACTTACCTGGGAGTAGGTCCCACTGTACTCAATGGGACTTGATGTCTGAGTAGAAAAGTATAGGAACGTGCCATTAGTCTAAGGCTCATCAAGCTAAAGCAAGCCTTCCCAGGAAGATCATTCTAGAAAAGGCCATCTTTCCACTCGCCACCAGCCTACCTCCTAGTGGCAGGGGCACCTAGAGAAGGCCCTCCTATGCTGATCTTAGCATATGAGCATGTCTGTATAGCAGCAGCCAGCCTTTAAGATACCCAGGTCCTCACCTTTCACATGTACATGCATTTATTGCAATTATTTATATGCTGCCTTAGTGCCTTTCAGGATACAAAACTTATCAAGGTGGCTTACAAGTAACATAAAATACTAAAGCCACAACAAAAATATTAACATTTTAAATAATAATAATAATAATAATAACAATAACAATAATAATAATAATAATAATCCTTCCTTCAGTACAGTTGGTGGAAGATGGCAGTGAGAGTCCAGCTGGAACAGGAACAAGAATAGGAGTCTGTTTTCACCCTGCTACACATCCCTTTCTTTTGGGATCCTTTCCACAGGGCAGTTGAGGGTAGATGGCCCTGTGGTGTGTGTGTGTGTGTGTATGTGGTGTGGTGTGGTGTGTATGTGTCTGGGAGGGTGGAGAGTCCGACTGGCACAGACTCTGAGGTCGTTTTCACCTGCCTCCCTCTCTTCAACACAATAGCACTCTGTATGACACCAGGGGCTCTGGTGCATATGTGGAGTTCTGTGTTCACCTAAACTGTCAGATAATGTTTTGCATGCACAATAGTGATTCTCTATTGTGTGTTCAGATCAGTTGCTCAGATAAAAGGCAATGGGGTAGCCTCATTCTCCCCATGTGGGCACTGGAGTCCCACAGAGCTTTGGGCTGTGTTCTTTGCTTTGAAGCCAGTGAGGTTCTTTGCTCCAGCAACAGTTTGAGAAACTTTTCCAGAGTACGGATTATGCAACCTGAACTGCAAAACTTAGTGTTATTCAAAAGACAAATAAGATAAGTAGAATGTTGGAGTCAATATAATTCCTCTCCGTCATCCAACGTAATAACATTGGCCCATGGCCAAAACCAACTAATCTGCTTCATGATGATTTGTGAATAGATGGCATTGTTTACAGAAAATTCATAAAGCCTTTTAGTAGCCATTGTAATCCAAGGGAGATTTAAGACAGAAAATAACTGTATTGTCCGGGCACAGCAAGTCTGAAATACATAGTTTTAAAGAGAAATAATGTATCCCATTTAGACAGATTGTAACGTCATGAAGACAAAAATGAAGGGCAAATGGAACTAAACAGGGGACCCCTTGGGGAACCCCTTTACAGATGGAAAAGAGTCAGAAATGTGGCATTATTTCTCAAAGCTTATGAAAAATTCACAGAACGATGGACTGCTCAATAGTATTAGGAAGGCCTACAAGTGATTAGCTGCTGGACCACAACAAAGTGTTTGGGCCACCACGTACATCATTCCTTTTTTGGCATGCCACAGCAAATGATTGAAAACAACATCAGGCACTGCACACAATCAGCCAGCAACTCGCTGGGAGTCAACTTGTTCAAGACTTTTCCATAGCTTCAATGTGCCCAGGTATTCCCATGAAGAGATCCCAACTCCTGAGCATATTGACACCATGCAACAAACACAATGTTTGATTTTCAATTAACTACCTTTCAAGTGTAGTATTTTAGGACTCTGCGCAAGGGTGCTACTGGAACATGTCACTCCATTTCATTAGGAGTGGACCAAGTCAGAAGGGGACGTAGTTCTGTGGGAGGGCACATAAGTGACGTGCAAAAATGGGCAAGTTCATCCCTGAGTATCTCTAGTTAAACACCTTTGTGTGTAGAAGTGCTGGGAGGTTTCTCAGCCTCAAACCCTAGACAAGCCACAGCTATTCACAGTAGTGAATCCATATGAGTCAGAAGGCTCAGGCAGAAGATTGTATCCAGCAGTGTCAAAACAACTGAATGGTGTTTTATTAGGAGGTAATCAGAAAGTTAATTGTTCAGCTGAGCACAACTTAAATGTTTTATGCAGTTATATATATATAAAGTGTATAACTTTATATATACTGAGGTTTATTTAAAAAATGACAGAATAAGCAATCTTTTCATTCAATATCTATAGAATGTAATTATTGAAAACAAGTACCACAAAAGAAGCCAATGCAGGTTTGGAACTGATGATGAAGCAGGAGGGGAAAAATTACCAAACCTAGTTAAGGAGATGCTGTGTGCTACAAATTTGAAATAAGCTAAAAATAGATTGCCTTGAATAAGCAATACAGCAACCTGCAGACATTGCTGGATCTATAAAAGGACGGTTGCATGCAAAGCAGTCTACCATTTTTATTTGCAAAGACAACACAAGTGAAAGTTAACGGCTTTTAACATAGGGAAGATCAGAAAAGTGGGGAATATATATTGAAATTACAGTGTAGGCAGTGTTGATTTCTTTATTCGATTCAATGGCCATGGAAGCAAAAGGTTAGGTTCAATTCTTATACAATGGGTCTTCTGCTCATGTGATGGGACTTAACTATCTCTCCTCTCCTCCCCCCAGATTTTGGGGGCATGTTGGGGGGCTGCAGGAGGGGGAAATCCATTCTGCCAATGGTTCACTCCCATGATTGGAACACCACCATTGGACTCCAGGATTCCTGGACTATTTTTTGTATAAGCCAAATTTTAACCTGCATGCTATAGTGAAATATTGAATCATAGAACTGCCAGGGGCCATTTAGGCCATCAAGTCCAATCCTCTGCACAGTACAGGAATCCATTTGAACGCATCCCTGACAGATGGCTATCCAGACGGAGAGCCCACCTCCTCCCTAGACAATTGGTTCCATTGTACCACTGCTTTGACAGTTTCTAAGTTTTTCCTGATGTTTAACTGAAATATGCCTTACTCAACTTAAGCCTGTGAAGAACACTATAATACAAATGTAGGACTATTCTAATGCAATGAAAAAACATATTTTCTCAATCTGTTGAGATGCTGCAGCAGAATGATCTGGGCTGGATCTACAGGGCTAAAAAGCATTATGGCTCATTGCCTAATGAATACAAGCGTTATGCATGAAACCATACAATTGTGTTACTAGTTTCTAGGAGCCAGATAGGGAGCCAACCTAAACATAGTCCCTTTAGATACAGGACTGCCAAAAGCCTTATCCTTGTGGCACTCCGCTTGGCTAATGGTTTCTCACCTACATTCCAGCTCAGAAGTGTATGATACCACCATGGCAGGATCTACCCTACTGCTTTATAACAGTTTTGAAGTGCACTGACAACTGTTGGGGCCCAGGACACATTCCATATACTGTTTTCAAACTGCTTCCAAAGTATTATATCCTGCTTGGTGTAGACCTGGCTGATGTCAACTGTCATCAAGGCCATGTTTTATTGATGGGCAGGGCTTGCATATCTTTTGATTTTAATTGTTTTTTAACAGGAGCATTTTGTATTTAAATGATTTAACTGTCATTGTTTGTCCTTTAACACTGTATGTTGTGAACTGCTTCAATATGTCATTTTAGAAGGTATGACCAAGTATAAATTGATTAAATAACTAAATTCATTAAACAAAAAACCTACGGTTTACAAAACCAACGTTAAGGCTCTACAGTTTCCAACCAAGCACCAAAAAGCAGGGAAATTGGGAGTTAAGGCTCCCAAGCCTTAACGCCACATCCTCCTTAAGGAGGCAGAAAGTGCAAGTGAAATTCTCATTCTCCCAAAGCAGATAAACCATTAGGACAGGGTGGAGAATATGATATGCAGAGGTGACTGTGGGGTTGTGGAAAACTGATCACGAACAGTTTAGGGCCACCTACTTCTCTTTTTTTGTTTAGAGCAGCCCTTCCCCAACCTGGTGCCCTCCAAAGGTGTTGGACTACAACTCCCATTGTTGCAAGTCAGTATGTCCCATGGTCAGGAATGCTGGGACTTGTCATCTCAAACATCTGGATATGCAATATGATATGCAGAGGTGACTGTGGGGTTGTGGGAAATGATGATGAACAACTTAAGACCACCTACTTCTCTTTTTTTAGAGCATCTCCTCATGTTGAGGGTTGCAATCCAACACATCTGATGGGCACCAGGTTGGGGAATGCAGTTCTAGAGCAAGGGCAGGCAGAATATAGATCTCCAGAAGTTTTGGAATTCAACTCATAAAAGCCCCTATAGCATCCAAAACATCAAGGTGGATCTATTTTCTGCCCATACCTAAACTGTCTAAACCAAATGAAGCGACAATGAATGGATCTTGAATACCTAATCCAGATAGTCCTTCAGACGTCAACATAAGTTTTCAACACATGACATAGGATGTCTGTTTATTAAATATCATATATGGTTTTGGGGGACTAACACAGAAGATTTCTCTTACGTGTTCAGCATTGTGAGATCAAAGGTAGAGCTACCATCTAATACTTTAATGTGTAAGTATGATTTTTAAATTAATGATCAAATGATTTTTGTCTTCCCCATAACATGGGAGTTATAGTGCAACACATCTGGAGTGCAGCAGACTGGAGAAGGTTGGTTTACACTTGAATCCTATACATAGCTTCTCAGAAGTCAGTGCCACTGAATTCATTACGGCTTACCCCCAAGTGGTACAGGATTGCAAAGTAATCTCATCTGAAAGTAGTTCAAGACAGCCAAACTAAACCTGTTCTGCTCCTCTGTCGCTTTGATGAGATGATGTACTGTGGAGGGATTGTGGGGAGTGAACAGTATATTTTGTATAAACACATTTTAAGAAAACATTGGTTTTTTGAAGGGCAGGATATTGACCAAAAGTTGAAAGTGCCTGGCACATGTTCTGGTTCTACATTTGCAACAAATAGTTCCCCTTTTGTTATCAGTCACGTTGCTATATGCAAGATGTGTTTGAGAGAAAAGTATTGGGCAGACCCTGTATTTGGTAAGGATATGGAATAGCGTTCCCCCATCCTGCTACCCTCCAGATGTTTGAGATGACAAGTCCCAGCATTCCTGACCATGGGACATACTGACTTGCAATGATGGGAGTTGTAGTCCAACACCTTTGGAGGGCACCAGGTTGGGGAAGGGCTGCTCTAAACAAAAAAAGAGAAGTAGGTGGCCCTAAGTTGTTTGTCATCAGTTTTCCACAACCCCACAGTCACCTCTGCATATCATATTCTCCATCCTGTCCTCATGGTTTATCTGCTTTGGGAGAATGAGAATTTCACTTGCACTTTCTGTGCAAGTGGCGTTAAAGCTTGGGAGCCTTAACTCCCAATTTCCCTGCTTTTTGGTGCTTGGTTGGAAACTGTAGAGCCTTAACGTTGGTTTTGTAAACCGTAGGTTTTTTGTTTAATGAATTTCATGGCTTTTTGTAACGGATGTCCAGATATTATACAGTTGGCAACCAAGCCAGTATCAGCCAGGGTGTTACACCATGTTGATGTCCGATATAAATCCAAAAAACTTTTGAACTTTTCTATAGCCAGTGTCCAGAGATAATATTTTTATGACTGCCTCATGAAAAGGAAGCATTTCATGTTTTGTCTCTGTATTTGGAGAAAATTTGAAAGATTGTGCTACTGGAATAAAAAATCCCTGATTAATTTTGGAAGCACACAAGATGATACAGGAAAATATGCTATGTTACAAGAAGTTACAGTTTACAATGTTAATTAGTATAGCTCATTTTATGCTACATGCTTCCCCCACTGTTTCGATCTAAAAGTAGCAGATTGTGGTCAAGTTTCAAGGCTGCACAGGCTGCATTTTCATCTGTGGATACTTATTCAAAAGTAAGAGCTATGGAACTAAGTGAACTCTACCCAATGTAGAGTTAGCTGTGACTGAACAGATTTAGGGCACAATCTAATGCAGGTTTAGACAGGGGAAAAAACTTTTTTAGACAGCATTGCTGGCTGTGGAATGCTGGGAGTTGTAGGACATTTTCTGTCTAAACGTGCATAAGATTGCACCTTTCATTGTAAGAAAGCCATTAAAGTTTATTGGCTTAGACAGAATGAACTGCACCAGATTGCACCCAGTGCAATACATTTTGAATGCAATATCAAATTGCATTGTCACAATCTCCTTAACAAATGTGACAAATTTAAGTTGTATATGGTGACCATAGGGAAAAAAAAGGACACGACTTCTGTATTTTTAACAGTTGTACAGAAAAGAGAATTTCAGCACCTGGTGCTTTATGCATGCAGCACCTGGTGAAATTCCCTGTTCATCACAACAGTTCATGCTGCAGGAGCCCTGCCCTCTTTTATATGTGGTCAAGAGGGCAGGGCTCCTGCAGCTTTAGCTGTTGGAATATGAAATATATAAGCAGAGCCAGAACTGGGAGACCCAGGCTAAAATCCACATCAGTCATGAAGCTCACTGGGTGAACCTGGGCCATTCGACACCTCTCAGCCCTGCCTATGGGGATCAAATTGGGGAGAAAACCATGTACACCACCCTGAGCTCCATGGAAAAGGCAGAGTGGGCTTCATATGTAATATATAGAAGAAGAAGAATTATGGGTTGGATACAGATTTAAGCTGAACCAACTGTCCTGGTGAAAGTGGACTTCCCTGCCCCCTTGTTCCCACGGCAGCCCCTCCAGTCCCTGGAAAATGCTAGACAGAGAATCAGGGTGAAGTGTGGTGTGTGTGTGTGTGTGTGTGTGTGTTTGGGAGTGGTGATTCTAAAAAATTGGGTGGAGAGACTTTCCCACAAGCCAAGCTCTTCCTCTTGTGGAAGGTCCTTCTTGTGGAAGGCAGATTCTGGATCCCAATTTCCCCAAACAATTTATTAGCGTAGCTGATAGCTGTTTAACTTCTAATGGCATAGACAGGGTTGTTTAGAGCATTTGAGGAACTTTCAGCATTAACTATTTTACATAATTGAGACAGATCAAAGTAGTTGATGAATGGAATTATAAATCACAACTTACAAAAAGGATTCTTTCTTCTTGTTCTTTGTTTCATACTTCAACTTTTGGGGAAAGAGAGGGCCGAGCCAGGGCCTTGGCAACTGCAGCCTCCAGCTGCTCCGAGTATCAACCAGCCGCTGGGTCAGGTTGTGGGAAAGTCTCTCTCTCTCTCTCTCTCTCTCTCTCTCTCTCTCTCTCGTTCGCTCTCTCTCTCTCTCTCTCTCTCTCTCTCACTCACTGTTGCTTGCTCTCTCTGTCTCGCGCGCGCATGCGCGCTCACTCGCCCACTGCGACCTAGACCTTTGCCTAAAGCAGCCTCCTCGTCACCAGAGCAGGGAAGAAAGAGGCGGCAGTTCCCCCTCCCTTCTCCCTCCTGATAATCTCTCTTGCTCACTCACAGCCTAAAGCAGCCCCCATCGTCCTCACCAGAGCAGGGAAGAAAGAGGCAGCAGCTCCCCCCTCCCCCCTCCTTTCTGATAATAAACTCTGTGGTGCCGTGTATGCATGCGTTGCATTGTGAATTGAATAAATATTCATTAAAAATCAACCGTAGGGAATTTTTAAAAAAGGAAAAGCATTCCACCAACTAGACTGAAGGCAGAAGAAGTCCCCATCAATGAATTAAGCAGGAAGTCTATAATTTCCCTGGAAATCTTGGGTACAGAAAGTCGCAACCCGGAAGTAAATCTGACAAAAGCAGGGAGACAGGTTTGTGTTCCTTTTCTACCTTAAACTGCTCTCCTTCCCTCAATCTTTCACCAATCTTCTTGAAATTTTCAGGTAATGTAAATCAAACATTTCTTTCTGGCACCTGTAAATTTCAGAAAGATTGGTGAAATATTTTTGATTTTATGGCTGTTAGAATGACCCCTCCCCCAATTATCACTTTAACATGGTGGAACGTGTTTTCTACTGATGGCCCTTAACAATGGAGGCACCGCCGTGCCTCCACTAATAATACATAAACATGGCAGGAACTATGTCAAACCAAGAGCTTGCATAGTTTATTTCCTTGCATGAGAGGTAATGGGAGGGATGGGGGGGGGGGGAACCTGCCCACCATCTCCTGTAAAGTGTCTGAGTTTAGGAAGGGACAGTTCCTCTGCTATGAACTTCCTCACCGCCACTTTAGGATTGTTCTATCCAAAATGCTAGTCCCATGTATATGCTAGACCTCTGATTTGCTTTCTATTCTGTTCTGTACTGTTCAGTTCGGTTGTTTCTTGCTCTGGTCCAAAAGAGTGCATGCAGAGCAGCTGGGACTATGCAAACATAGCTCCTCCACCCCTTTTCCTTTTTTAAAAAGCTGAAATTTTATGAATTGGCTCTTCAGGACAGGGAGCTGGATTCTGCTCCCCCCTCCCCCCCAAACAAACCAATCAGTGGTTGTGATACATACCACCTCCCTCTGACTTAGAAGGCTCTCCATTATTAATAAATGACTAATTATACCTAAAGCTTGCTCAGGTAATATTTCAGCCACCACTCCCTGTTTGCATATTTCCCTGGCTGGGCCAGAAGCACCCTTGAGCTTTATCAGTTTGAACACAGTATGCAGAGAGGAGGGTAAGGTGCCATGGTGGAGGGCTGGAGGAAAGAATCCCTGAAAGCTCACGCCACGGGATCCACTGAATATTCAAGATGGGCCTTTAAAAAAAAACAAGTATGAATGAATGAATAACATTTATTGCATTAGTCCTCAGGCCACTGCAGTCCAAAACCAAGGAACAAAAATTACATTCACTTACATAACAATAGTATCATCACCAATTATTAGTCATTAAAATGGTCAAGGTTAAAACATATTCCTAAAACAGCAAACAGCTTTGTTTGCGCAGAACACTATGTTAGTCCCAACTGAATCCCTGGAGTGGGCCACAATGTCCCACTTTTTCCTCAGTGGCAGCTGTTGCCAAGTGGAATGGATGATAAAAGGAGACACTTCTGGGATTTGAAATGAGAACTCTACTGGAGAGTGATATTTTGTGGTTGCTTCCCCCAGCTAGTGTAGGGGGTATTTCCAAGTATATGCTGTTTGCTTGCCTACTTGGATGCTTATCTGCTTCCCCAGTACCAAATACATAAATAAATAAATAAATAAATAAATAAATAAAATAAACCACACCAAAACAGCAGTCCTGCTGAAAAGCCACCTCCAGCAGGCTCTTCCCTTGACTGTCACCACCACCAGCCAATCTACCAGTCCTCTTGAAAGACCACGTGCGTTTTTGCTCTTCTTCCCCATCCCTTTTTCCTTTCTAATCATGTATTTTTAGATTGTAAGCCTGCGTGCAGTGTCTGTCTTGTTTTTATTGATTGTATGTAAGCTCCAGGAGATGTTTTTGCTGAAGAGAAAAATACTTTAAAAGAAATAAATAATAAGAGACAAAATTAGTAGTACTCATATAGGATTCATTTTAAAAGAAACACAGAGGGACACAAAGAAAGAGTATATATATATATATATATATATATATATAAAACATATATGTATATATGAGAACAAATATGTGTGTGTGTGTGTGTATATATATATATATATATATATTCTGTTTGACATCCATATGGTTTCATAGAGTTGTATTAAAATAGCTCAGATGTTTCTATAAATAGCTAATTTGGTTTATTGCAATTTTCATAAGCTGTCGGACACTTAGTGCAAAGTGAAATGGTATTACGTAATGACAGAGTAACCGAAGTTACTTTAGAGGCAATTTGTAAGATATTAACATTCTACGCATGTCCACTCAGAAATAAGTCCCATTAATTTCAATGGTGCTTACTGAAGTAGATATGCACAGGATCACAGCCTAAGCCCACCAAGAAATCACATTTTTATAACTGCACGAAACATTTTTAAAAAATCCTATTAATGGAATATTTTTTAAAAGTGTGTTTCTTTTGGAAACCCGTGTCCAACTGCAAGAAAAGATTGTAAAGGGTTAAGAGGGGTTTTGTTTTGTTTTTGTTTTGAATACAGCTGATCTGCAAGTAAAGCATGACAGCTTAGACCTCTCCCCAAACAATTCACTGCTGTTAGAGTAAAATTATGTAAGCAGATTAAGAAGATTTATACAAAAGCTCTAAATGGAAGAACTATTGTATAAAAGCAGTTGCATAGCTCTCAACATTAAAAATGTACACAGTTCTTATGTGGTGCTAGTCCAAGTAATATCTGAAGGGAGTATGTAAATTCATGCAACTGCCTTCCTTTTCCATTATGAGTAATTGGAAAAATGTTTTATATTTATTTAACGGGAAGAAAAGGGAACGGCTTCCAAAGAGCAAGGTCTAAATTTAGAGCATGATCAAAATATGACTTTTCTATTGAGAAGGAACAACAAACTCATCTCAGTAAAGAGAAGAGTTGATCGACTCCTTAAACAGCAACAAGTTTTGCTTCCACAATTTACATGTTTCTTTATCCACATATTGTTTCCTCTGCAAGTGGATGTGTGTGTGTGAGTGTGTGTGTGTGAGCTTTGCCATGGCAACCTGTCATTACATAGCACCCTTCCACTTTGAGAGAGGGAACTCCTTTTTTTAAAGAAATACTTTTTGAAAAGTCATGGAGAGGGCTTTAAATCTTGTAAGGTGGGCGGGGGAATGCCAATAATGGAGTGAAAAGAGGATTTGAAAGAACAATGGGAAAGAACCCAAATGAAATCCCTGACGCCCATCATGGCAACCCAGCTCAAAGAGCTGACAGGGCAGTTCTTGATGGCTTGAGAGAGCAAAGCGGACATCCTTGTTTCAGAAGCAAACAGGTTGGGAGACAACCTCCCTTACCCCCTTTTTGGAACACGTATGCAGCCTCTCTTGAGGCTGGTTTATACATGCATGCATGCAGTAGAGGCTGGTGGCTCCGATGTCAGTGGGGCAGCATATCCTCTCAGGGGTTTCAGTACGAACCAGTAGGAAATTCTAAAGGAGCTATCCAAAGTGCTTCAGAACTTTGGGTAGCTCCTTTAGAGTTCTGACTGGTTCGGACTGAAACCCAGAGTGGATTCGCTGCCCCACTGACATCGAAGCCACCAGCCACCATTGCACACATCATATGGCTCTACACAATGAGCCCTTTATACTAGCTCAGACTATTGTCCATCTTGCATTCTCTTCTCTCATTGGCAGTTGCTCTTCAAGGTCTGTTGAGAAAAGTGTCTTTTCTGCTATCTGGTCCCTTTAAGTCAGAGATGGAACCTCAGGTCTGCAGGCCAAATCTGGCCCTCCTGGGGTCAAATTTCATCACCTCGAGGTTCTCCACATGGCATTCCCCCTTTTCCTGGCCACTACCTCTTTCCCCTGACCACCAGCCATTTGGTTTTTTCCAGCTTTTGATTTTTTCCCCTACCCCTTCTAAAAGGCTCAAATGCCTCTCCTAAGGCTTAGTTACTGGCAGTCACAGCTATGAGGTAAAATAGGCTGGTATTGTTGATATTTTGCTCTCCCACCCTTGAAAGTGGCCTCAGAGAGTTTCTCTGTAATGGAATTTGGCTCTCAGGCTGAAAAAGGTTTCCTCACTCCTACTTTCCCGCTTAATTAAGTTACTCTAAAGATGATGGCATGCAGCTAAATGTCTGAATATATCCCATTCAAAAGCGCTTCACTGGGGTGAGTGAGATATGAATGCACTGTCTCTGGTGTTGTTAACTGTCATGATCTGTATTTTCTATGGAATTCACATTAACAGTAACATATCACACGGGAGAGGGCCTTCTCTGCAGTGGCTCCACACCTTTGAACAAACTCCCATCAGAGATCCACCATGCACTATCCTTGCAGGCTTTTAAGAAGGCCTTGAAAACATTTTATTTACCATGGCCTTCTTATGATGAGTTCTGTTATTGCTGGTCTCACCATTGTTATTCTTGCTGGTTTCATTGTTGGCTTTTATTGTTTTTAATCACTATTTTATTGTGCTTATGTTTTATTGCATTTAATATTTTAACTGTTTTATGTATTTTATCATTGTAAGTCACCATGTGAGGGTTTCTGCCCTGAAAGGTGGCCAAGAAATGTTATAAATAAATAAATAAATAAATAATCATATGAAATGAAAAATGATATGTCTTCCTCATGATATCACAAACTCCTGAGGGACTTGGGAAATGAAGTTCCCTATGCCTCTCTGCTTGAGTAATTGTGCTAGGAGGCACTGGAAACGTCTTTTCCCAGGCTTCTTTGCAACAGTGGACACAGTATGAGAGCATCAGTATCTTAAAGATGAGGTGTTTGATTCTGCTATAAGCTCGTGGTGCCACGGGCCGCTTATTTTGTCAATTTTTCACCATTATTAGCCCCCTGCTTACAAATTTTAGTGCCATACTCTATCAAATGTACTATTTCCCTTCTACCTCTGAAAGGTAGAAATGCCTCTCCTAAGGCTAGTTACTGTTCATAAGAGCTTTAAACTGAAATATGCTGGGTTTTTGGCCCTGCCTCTTTTGCTTTTGGCCCTATCCCCTATCCCCTTTTTGCCTTCAGCCCCGCCCACCACTGGAATATGGCCCCCAAGAGCTTCTTTGAAATGGAATTTGGCCCTTGGGCTGGAAGACGTTCTGCAGCCCTGTCGTAATTGGTATGCATGCCCTATGGATAATAACGGCAATAATGTCTATCTTTGAATCTCTGTTTTGTTTTACAACTTTCATGGCTGGCCACTGACCAAGAGAATACAATTCTGCAATGTATCTCATTGAAGACAGAAAATGGAAAAGGTCTTGATTTTCTCTCCTCTCCTCTTGCTTATATGTCAAGGAACCAGTATGCCGCTGCGCTACTAGAGGTAGGAGGGAAATAGTACTTCAGTTATTTAACTGATGAACATTTCAGTCATTTCAGTCTTTATAATGAAGGATATAATAACCATAACTGGAAGATACTGTAGTTCATTCAGGGACCAGCATTTACAGTAATCTGTATTTGTCTCTATTTCAGTGTAAGAGAAGAAGAAGCAAAGAAAATGACAACTCTGAAAGCTGAAACTCCACAGGGCTGGGGTGTGTATGTGCTGAGCTAATTCTGAACCCCTGTTGTTCTTGTATTGCAGCTCCATCACAGGGCATCAGAACATCAGGAAATCTAACACACTCTATCAAATGAGCTGTGGTATCTCATCCTCCCCCCCCCCCCCATCTGAGGTTCACTGCTTCCATAAGTTTAAATAAAGACTGTCTCCTCAGGATTACCATACTTTTTTTAAAAGGTGTCTTTTTAAAATGCTCTGGTAGACATTCCTTTTTTGTTCCTCATCTAGAACACCAACAGAGGGGAAAATTTGAGCAAATATTATTGCTCTCTCTGGACACCATGAACGCGAACATTTCTCCGCATTTGTACTTCACAGATATATAGTGGCTGTGTGCTTCAAATGGTTCATTAGCAGATGAATGGCGCTCACGCCAGATCATAGTGAAGGAGTGCTCATGCCAAAGGTCCTCCACCTCAGAACTGAAGAAGGATCAAATATCCATTTGTACTCCCCCGAGCAAACACAGAAGTTACAATCCTATGGTCCTCAGGAGAGTGCCCAAGGAACCATGATATAGCATAACTCCCTCTCTGCAGATGGGGAGGGAAGACCATGAGTGGAGAAATCTGGAAGACTCCTTCATGTAGAGGTGGGAAGATCTGTGGTCATTGGTCTTTTGTTGTCAGAACTCTGCCACTGGAGAAGGCAAGAAGGAGATGTTCTGGGGGCATTCTGGGGGAGCCTTTGGGTCAGCAGCATTGCTCTGACTTGCTTCAGGAAGCAGGGGATAAAAAATGCCAGCTCATTAGGAGCAATAGGAGGGAAAAAGTGGGGGGGAAAAAACAGCTGAAAAACATGACAAAAAAGAGAGGAAAAATACCACCTTCCACCTTCTGCCTTGCCGCCAGGAATTCAGCAGGGCATAGGGATTTCAGCAAACCAAGAGATATAGTAGTAGAATAGCATCTGATCAGAATAATGCTTGTAGTGTGTTTATACTCTTGGCAGAAGTCTACAGCTCCTTTTAGCAATGCAGTAAACATACAGACAGAATTTTATGTAGGTGTCAAGCTGATTTCGCTGAAGTGTCACCCAAAACAGAAGCAGTGCTTTCAGTTTAAAAAGCTGTTGTCACCCTGCAGTTGCATTCACCACCCCACTCAAGAATGATATTATTCTCATATTTTGGTTAGACATATCAACACAGCCTACACAGCCTGGAAAATAACCAAGACAGAGCTCTTCGAATGACTGAAAGATACATGAATATGTAGGTACGTCAGTGGCAGAGGAAGGAGACATGCAGTAAGGTATTTTGGCGATGTTTGCATGTAAGAATGTGCTATTATACCATTTCTAATGTACATTCAATTACTGGTAGATAATGTAGAAGCACATTTCAGGCCCATTTATTTTAATGGAAAGGAATTCAGCACATGCTTAAGGACAGAATTAATTATTCAATTGCTAGATTGCGTTATCCAGCCAAAGCTATGTGTGAGAGAGCTGAGACCTAGGTGCCATGATTTTAAGTGTTACTGTGCCGCCATGGTCTCAAACACCAGGCCTAGACGAGCACACCCCTCTCAGGACAAGCACCACCACTTGAATAAACCTGAGGGAAGGGTAAAAGACGCACCACTTTTCCCTTATAGCAGAGGGGAAAAGGGTGTTAAGGGTTTTGAATAAGGTTCTCCTGTGAGTGTGTTGGCTGAAAGGGCAATGATTTGTGTTTCTTTATTATACTTATAGAGCAGGTTACAAAGCCAAGCTGACACGTGGTTTGTGGTAGCAAACAAAAGAAAAGAAAACGTTTATTGTTGTTAACAGTTCTTTTCAAATTAATCTCACACCTGCCTATACTTAACACTTTTAATAATTCACTAATAATCCTAAAACCTAATAATCTCCTCACACACACTCCTGACTAGATCTCACACAGCTATCTTCCACACAACTACCCTCCACTCAACCAAGACAATAAGGAATAACTGAAACACTCCCTCACACTATATATATACTCCTCCCCTCCCTTTCCCAGCATCATCAGCCACACCCACTCAGTCCAACATTCCGCACTCTCCAGACATATTAAACCAGACATACCTAAGGGGATAGAAATGTGGGGTATTGTCACAGTTACCCTAGAGAGTTCAGATTTAAAACACTCCATTAAGGTTGTAATCATAAGCATACTTACTGAGAGTAAGCCCCAGTGAAATCAGTGGGTAGGGTGACCAGGAAAAATCCAGGTCAGGGCTCATGTAACTTTAACAGTTGTAGAGAAAAGGGAATTTCAGTCAGTATCATTTGTATGCAATTAATTCCTGGTGAAATTCCCTCTTCATTGCAACTGTTAAAGTTGTAGGGGCCCTGCCTTCTTTTGTCACTCTAGTATAGTGCATGCACCTTTAACTGTTGTGATGAAGAGGGAATATCACCAGGAACTAATTGCATACAAATGACAGTGGCTGAAATTCTCTTTTCTCTACAACTGTTAAAGTTACATGAGCCCTGACCTGGATTTTATCTGGTCAGCCTATCAGTGGGTATTGTACTATTACTTGACCAAAAGCCCCTTTCAAAAGCTCTTATCCAAAAGTAATGGAATCCCTCACATCTCATAGAAATTAGAGTTTCTCAAGTTGCAGCCTCAAGGAGGTTAATAATTACTGGCATACAATTAATGATATGGAATATCAGATGAAAAATGGAATAGGTTAGTGTTTAAGAAAAGGTAGTGCACAAGAATCACAATGGATAAAAGTTAGGCATGGGCAAATCTTTCAGTTTGGCTTTGACCCATATTTGATCCCCCCTCACGCAACTCTCAAGTCCTGTTTATGAAGAAATCTGTGAATTTCGGTAAGTTCTTATAAAAGAAATGAACCGAACAACTTTTTAATTTTTCTTCACTGGCCAAATTCTATAGATAAGGTTATTCCCAGCATGGAGAGGACCATGCATCTTTTGACGATGAAGAGCCCGTCAGAAAAAAGATATGGCAGCTCTAATTCAGCACTACAGAAATGGTTGAATAAACATGGATTGAAACCCAGAGTTTTAAGAGCGAAAGTCCTGGGCTTGGATAGACAAATTTGTCAGTTTCGCTCTCTCCCACATTCAGATTTCTTAAATCTCAAGTCCTTTCTGTCCCATTTATGAACATATTTATGGATTTTTGTAAGTTCTTATACAAAAGAAGAAACAAAAGAAAATATCATCAATAGCTAATGTAAGTAATCATACAACCAGTGACCAGAGGGACCAGAGTGTAAAAAAGTGGAGGTGGGCAAATGTAGTGCTATGGTATCACCGTTTTGTTAAAATTTAACAAATGATTTTGTTATTATTAATTTTTAAAAAATTATAGATAAAAAAGGTCAAATGTTGGCTGTGGCAATTAAATTAGAGAATTTTACTTCATACACCATGGGTTTTCCTAATCAAGACATCTTGTTAAGTCCAGAACCTCACTCCACAATGACTGTTATATGCAGTTGAAGGTAGCAGTCAATGATTCTCCATAGAATTAAGATAAAAATGATGAGCAATAGTAAAATTGAGGAAAACTGACAAAACACTGCAGTATTTGTATGAACCATCTCAGCCATGCTGATCACTGTCAGTCCAGAGGCTGGAGTTGTAGTCATAGAAAGGCTCAAGGCCAGATACTGTATCAATCAGGCCAGGCTTGAAGGGAAAGGAGTTTTTAGGGCCTGATGTTGTCCCATTCTGTGGTCACTTGAAGCTTGCAAGGGAAGCCGGTAGCATCTGATGGCAGTCAGATCAAGGCAGGTTAAGGCATGACAGGTAACATCAAGGCAGAAGAAAACAGGACCTTGGACAACTCCAAGTGGGTCCTGTTGGTTGGAACTGTTTCCTACTAAGACAATAGGAGAATGTTGTTCTACTAGGATAATATGGGAGGTGCCTGTAGCTCAATGTGATACAGCACATGCTTTGCATGCAGGTGGTCCCAAGTTCGATCCCCGGCTTCTCTGGGTACGGCGAGGAAATAATCCTGCCTGAAACCCAGGAGAGCTGCTGCCAGTCAGTGTTGATAATACTAGACTAGATGGACTAGTGGTCTGACTCAGTATAAGGCAGCTTCCTATGCTCCTATGTTCCTAACTGGAGGAAGCCTACAAAAGGCTTGAACGGGAAGCTAAAGCCAACTGAAGCTTTATTTAGACCAACAAGATTTGTAGTGTGGTCAACTCTGCTGCTCCTGGAGAAGCTGGCTGGACTGTTTGAAGCTCCTCGCCTGATCTTCTTGTAGCCTGGGACTTCTGAGGATGGGGAGATGGAGGTTCTGCCAAGGACTCAACGTCTGAGTCATAGAACGAGGGCAGGTCTGTGTGCTCTGGTTGGGCGGTTCCTGAATAAGGGGCTGTTCTATTCCTGAAGAAGTAGCATATGTGCCTCATCCGAACCCTCTGCTGTACACTAGAAGGCCTGACGATAAATGTGATCTTCAGCCTGTGGGGTCAACGTACAGCCAGTACTTCAGCCTAGAGGGCATCCTTGACCTACAGATTCCAGTCAGTCCACCTGTCTGACTGATGGACCAGAGTGTTAGGGGCACGGGAGGTAAAATACTAGCTGCTGGAGGCCCCATCCCAGTATGAGACTGTCAGGAACTTCTTTCTGGGGCTTGAACTGGGAACCTTCTGATCTGTACGTAGCTGTCCCATGGAATGCAGGTTGGAGCATCACACAGAAATGTAGGATGGAGCAGCTATCTCGGCAGTCCAATATCCCAAAGACCTGGATTGGCCTGCCCCACTCAAGCTGACCATTGCTGGCCAGGAAGGACTATAAAAGAGCTTCTTCTGTGAACTAAAACTTATCTGAACAACAAGGTGCTTCTGAGCTCAAGTGCACTCTGATGTGTACTTTGATTTGTCCTTCAGTCCTGCCCTCTCGTCATTGTTTGGTCCTGACTAGGGATGTGCACTGGATCGGACCCGATCCACGATCCGAGTCTGGTCCAGTGGGAAATCGGATAAATTATCCGATTTCCGATCCCGCAGCTGGATCGGCCGATCCAATCCGAACCGGTCCGAAAAGGCTCCGAACTGGTTCGGCGGATCGGCGGATCGGCGGGCGCCCACTGGCGCCCACCGCTGCTTCCATTGGCGGGCGCCAGTGGGCGCCCGCCGATGAAAGTGGACAGCGGGGGGGGGAGGAGGGGGGCGCTTACCTTCTCGGCCCGTCCACTCCCGTCCGGCACTAGCAGCTACTACCAGCGGGCTCCGCGGCCTGCTCTAGGGTGGCGCGCCGGGTGATGTCATCACCCAGCGCGCTACTCTAGAGCAGGCCGCGGAGCCTGCTGGTGGTAGCCGCCGGCCCCGGACGGGAGCGGACGGGCCGAGAAGGTAAGCAGGGGGTGCGTGGAGGGGAGGAGGGGGCGCGCGGAGGGGGGAGGGGGGCCCTTACCTTCCCGGCCCGGCGGCTCCCGTCCGGCGCTGGCGCCTACTACTACCAGCAGGCTCCGCGGCCTGCTCCAGGGTGGCGCGCCGGGTGATGTCATCACCCGGCACGCTACTCGAGAGTAGGCCGCGGAGCCCGCTGGTAGTAGCCGCCGGCGCCGGACGGGAGCGGACGGGCCGAGAAGGTAAGCAGTGGCGGGGAAGGGGGCTTACCCCCCCCCGGAGCCGTCCGCTTCTATCCGCTGGCGCCCGCGGGCGCCAGCGGATGGAAGCGGGCGGCCCCAGGGGGGGTAGGGAGCGCGGGGGAGGGGGCTTACCTGCCGGGGCCGTCCACAGCGGACGGCCCCGGGGGGGGAGGGAGTTAGGCCCCCCCTCACCCACCCGCCGCCATTTTTTCCTCATAGACTTGCATTGCAATGCAAGTCTATGGGGAAAAAAATGGCGGCCGATCCAAAAATTTACGATTTTTGGGTCGGGATCGGACTCGATCCGGTCCGGGGGGGCTCCGATTTTGTCCGAACCGGTCCGGGACAAAATTGGAGGTCCCGATCCGGGTCCCGATCCAATCCGGGGGGTCCGTGCACACCCCTAGTCCTGACTTCTATCTTATTTATTTGTTTGTTTGTTTATTTATTTTGCCTTCTGGCTTTGCCCTCTCATCCTGTCTTCTGGTCTTGTCCTTAGTTCCAAATTATAGATTGCTGCTTGGCCCTGATTCCTGCCTTACCATTAGCCCTAGGCTGTTGGATACCTTAGCCCTGTCTCCCAGCTTGCTCATGGCTTCTATCTCCTGACTTAACTCCTGGCTTAACTCCTGACTTAACTCCTGGCTTAACTCCTGACTTAACTCCTGGCTCATCCTAGTTCACCATGTACATCTTGACTTTCCCATTCCCCATGCCTTATAATCACCAGTCTTTGAGTACTGATAATGCAATCACTGTAAAACAAAATACAACACAACACAATCTCCTATTTTTTTTATCCCAGCCATCCACTTAAAAAAGCCCCCAGGGTTAATCCAAAACCAATAAAAACCAATACAAAAATGGCAGCAACTATATGAAACAATATAAAACAGGATAATGAATACAATTGAAAAACACAAATAAAAGCCATGAGAGTAGCAAATTTAAATATTGCCATGTGTTTCTGGAGTATTTTAAACTCTTACATCAAACCTCTCCAGACTCAGCAATTTTGAAATTATTTGGGTGGTTGGCTAGGAAATGAAAAACGTGTTTTTACATGTTCAGAGCAAGCGGTTAGATGACCAAAACTTCCAGTATTACATTATGTGTGTGTGTATGTGTGTATATAATCTTTAACATATTTGCTGCTTTCCCCATGCTGGCTGATTGGACAGCATCCAACTTCTGCTCTATGCAGGGAGGGAGGGAGTTATGAGAGGATCAGGGTAATGCAATATGCTCTTGGACAGTGCCAGCGTATTTGAACATTTGTTTATTGAGTAATTTATCTCTGGCACATTAGGAGGTCTTTAAACAGATCTGTGCTTGGAGGGAATAATTGCTGTTCTTCTGATTAAGTTGAAATGCATACAGATGTATGATTAACAGGACACAGTATTTATATAATATTCTCATATCATATAAATAGAGTGGCTGTGTACAAGACTAAGGACAAAGCTTATGAATCATTCATACAGTTTATGTGGCTGAGTGAAATTTGGCTCCTTCTTCAGTATTATTATCATCCTTAACCAAATAAAGAAAGGGAGAAAAGAATAATGTTGGAGTTTTGCAACCTCAAGCACATTGCAGGAGGGTTGAAATCATATTTTCCCTTGAGAATTCATAGCCATTTTTTTTAAAAAAGTTGCTCAAACTTTTGTTACAGGAATGACCATTTGCAGAGGAGTCACAAGACAATGGCTCAATTCGGACGACACAATAAACAACTGGTGTGGGGGAAACAATCGTCAGTTGTTTTGACTATTGTGTCATCTGAATGCTGCCATAGTCAACTCAGCGCTGATCCTCATCCACACCACAGTTGATTATTTAGTACCATGTTGTGTGGGGAGTACCCCCTAGTTGAACAACTGTAAAGTTGATTATTACCTCACCATTGACTATCGTGTCGTCCGAATTGAGCCAATGACTATGACTTTCATGTCACCTTGATGCATTTTACCCCAAATATAATTGGACCAGTTACTTTTAAAAAGGCGTGGGTCCTGATATGTGTGAGACTGACTTTTTTCGTTTTTGAAATATCATATATTTCAGATTCCTTTTGGCAAGAGAATTGGAAAAGCCCTTGTGAAGATACAAGAAAATAATTAAGTCCTGTGGCATCTTATGACTTGAGATTTCTTGTGGCATGGTTCACCAGTTGCAATATCCAATTTGCAGCTGCTGGAATATGTCCTTGTCTACAAAAACTCTTGCCATAAGAAATATATTAGGCTTTCAGATCTGACAAAGGTCTTAGACGTTATGATTTATTACATAGCCTATTAAGCAAACAGTAGCCACAACCTAGGCATCTACCCCAAGGAATTTACCATTTAAGTGTCAACAGTGGGAGATGTAATGGGTTTTGGTCCATGAATATATACCACAGAATGTTGACCTGCAGAATCAGTCAAAAATTTGTACAACATGAAACACACCATGATCTATTCCAACAGTCCCATGTTGACCCTAGGGCAGGCCCACAAATTACTATTTTCAAGGGAAGGGTTGACTCGTGTCCCAAACAAGGGAAAGTCTCTAAAGTGGGAAGAAAGGAAAGGGAGACAGAAGAGCAATAAATTGTGATCAAATTGCAAAATCTATCTTAGTGCATTACCTTTATTAGGCCTTCTCAAAGTTCATAAAAATGTGCAAGCTTTTGAGATCTCCAGATCTCTTCCTAAGGCTAGGCTGACCATCTGAAAAGGAGGACAGGGCTCATGTAACTTTAACAGTTGTAGAGAAAAGGGAATTTCAGCCAGTGTCATTTGGATGCAATTAGTTCCTGGTGAAATGCCCTCTTCATCACAACAGTTAAAGCTGCAGGGATCCTGCCTTCTTTTGTATCTGGTCACTCTAGTATAGTGCCTGCAACTTTAACAGTTGTGATGAAGAGGGAATTTCACCAGGAATTAATTGCATACAAATGGCACCGGCTAAAATTCCCTTTTCTCTATAACTGTTAAAGTTACAGGAGCCCTGTCCTCCTTTTCATAAGGTCAGCCTACCTAAGGCAAGACGTTACAAAAAGCAGGTTGGAGGGCAATTGTGGGCAAAGCTGATTACGAAACACTTATTTCCTAGAAGGGAAATGGGTGAGTCTAAGAGAAAAGTTCAAGGCAGAAGTGGGTTCTAACCTCCGAAACACAAAACCACTCTTTTGAACCCAAATAAAGATGGCCTGCGGGGTGGCCGTTCACTTCGAAGCATGCCAGGCTCCCATTTAATTCTTTGATTTTAAAAAATCCTAAGATTTTTTAAAAAGAAAATCAGGAGGAGTGGGAGCCTCAGTGATTCCTGTGGGCACATTGGTGCCCATGGGCAGCACAGTGGAGTCTCCATACATATAGAGTGTCAACAGATGAATGTTTGATAGCATGCTTGTCACTGGGCACCCACAGATTTTCGTGGGACCCATTCATGACGCTGTCTGCCTCTTGTTCCTTCTAATCATTTTCCCATCTCAAAAAAGGACCCAGCAAAATCCATCCCCTCCCCTCTAATGAAACATGCTGCCATTTCTTGCTGTGCACAGGAAAAGCAGAGCAACCCCCCCCCCCAAACCCACTGAATGGGCCACGTGGTCTTTGTTGACTTCCTCTTATTATTGTCTCCTTCATCTGAAGAAAGAGGAAGCTGCTTATCCCTATTGTGGGACAGAAGCACGATTCAAAGTGATGGGAGGGAAACACAACCCCTGTCTGAAGAAGCTCATAGTCTAGTAAGTGAACTTTCTAAAGAAGTCATTTGCAACTGGGACCTGACCTGTTCTAAGAATAACCAATCTTATACTTAACTCACAGTATTCAGCAGAACTTGTCAAAACAGTCTATGGAGTACTGTAGAACTCTCTTTGCTGTCAGTCTTCAAAGCTCACTAGGATAAGCAATGTTTGCTAAAAACATGTCAAAATGAAAAAAAACAAAACCCTGATGCTCTAGAAGATGACAAGGATCTTTAACCAACAGCGCTTTTCAGGATTTACTGCTATTTTCAATGAGCTTGGATCAGAAATGAAGCAAAATTTCCAGCTGTTCAACCAGAGGCCATGGAACTTTGCTCAAACAGGCAGGAACTGAATTGCAAAATAAAATAAATGCATGTATTTCTGAGACAACACCACTTGATTTCAGCTGGCAGTCAAAATAGTATTTAGGGATAAAGCTCCAAATCAAAAAGCCATCTAACTGTGGTGAAGTTGGGATTTGAATTATCCCGGATCCAAAGAACAAACAGGTTGTCTTAATAAAGCCAAACTTGTGCTAAATAGTCCTTTGGGGAGGAGTGATGATAGAAGATTCCCTTTGGAACTATCTGGATTCAGGGATGGATAAAGAAAACACTGGAGTGCCATTGCTGCTGGTAATGGAATTTTCATTTTCAGCGATCCAACTATAGCCATTTAGAACATGGAACATGGAACACCTGGGCAGAATGTATGCAGTAAATTGCCAGAGTGATCAACAGCCCTTATTAATTTTTTAAGGTGATCCTGCTTGGTTTCTGTACACATCTACAATATCATATTTTTGAAAAAAGAATGAGCTATTATTCCTTTAGGGCAGGAGTGGGCAATCTTTTTCTCTCTCTTGGGGGCCGCACATCAACATGGCTAGCCCCAAAGTGGGAAGGTCATCCCTCTTCTCTTTCTGCCACCTCTTTTCCTTTCTCTTACTGCCAACCCCCCTTTTTTTCCTCTGGCCAGTGGGCTACCAGGAAAGCAACAGTTTCCTTTTGCCAGAAATCTAAACTGAGGGCATGCAGAGGGCTTTTGAAATTAGACTGATGGCTGCAGTTTGCCCACCCCTTATTTAAGAACTACAGATTATGTAGGAAGAAGGAATGTCATGAGTGAGCTTCAATCAAGGAACATTAGAGTTATGTGGACACCATGAAGCAAAGATCCATTCATTGGAGAAAGGGCAGAAAAGGGCAACTAAAATGATCAAAGGAGGGTGGAGTATCTCCCCTACGAGGGAAGACTACAACAGCTGGGATTGTTTACAACAGCTGGGATGGGAGGGGGAAAGGAAGCTAAGGGGAGACATGCTAGAGGTGTACAAAATTATGCATAGTGTGGAGAAATTGGTCAAGGAGACATTTTTTCTCCCTGTTCCATAATACTAGAACCCAATGGGGTAATCCCATGAAGCTGATTAGTGGTAGATTTAGGACAGCTAAAATGAAGTACTTCTTCACTCAGCTCATAGTTAAACTATGGAATTCACTATCACAAGATGTGGTGATAGCCATCAATTTGGATGACTTTAAGAGGGGGTTGAAGTCTATCAACAGCTACTAGTCCTGATGGCTAAGTGCAACCTCCAGTATCAGAGGCGGTAAGCCTGTACTCACCAGTTGCTGGGGAACATGGGTGGAGGGTGCTGTTGCACCATGTCCTGCTTGTGGTTTCCTAGTTGGAACAGCTGGTCAGCCACTGTGTGAACAGAGTGCTGGACTATATCCAGCATGGCTCTTCTTATGTTCCTATGCCACTTACCATTCTCCAGTCTCTTACTCAAAGAAACTTCCTAGTGTCATCCATCACCCTTCCCCCATTCTCCATGCCTTCACCAAGCAGTATATGGCACTTTGAAAACGGTTTGAAAACTGTATATGGAGTGTGTCTTGGGCCCCAACAATTGTTACCACTGTTATAAACCATTTTAAAGCAGTAGTGTAGATCCTTAATAGATCCATCATCTATTAAGCTATCTTCCCTTCCTCCTCCATTAGGCTATTCCTCAGTCATCCACACATACTAACACGCCACCCACAGCTCACTACATATGGTAATTTGGCAAGTTTTATTCATTTTCATGAGATGTACTTCTGTAGGCAATTTGAAGGCAATGTTCACATCAGGCAAATCAAAGCTGTCTAGCTTAAGAGGCTGTCTGAATCAAGGTTTGCTTTTCATTAGCAGGAAGCTTGATCTTGGGAAAAAAGAATATTATGAGAAAATTCTTGCCCAATGAAGTCCATGCACAAGAACAGGTTAAAATCACAGAAATCAAGTTTGGAAATTTATATAGAAATGTAGAAGTAAAAACAAAAACATCAAATATGAATAAATTTGAAGAGGGAGGACTAAAAGAATACAGCAGCCAATCAGAGTAGAGTTAACACGCACATCACATATCATGTAAAACATATCCCTCAAGTCCGATATGTAAGTGGGCCTGATTTTTGGTGACATTCCTGATAGCACGGTTAACTTGCATGAGCCAATGAATAATTATATTAGCATCCAGTAGCAACAATGGGTGGGGAGGTGGGGCTTATCTAGCCTCCTTTGTTGGGAGTTGTTGAAGTTACCCTTGGTGATGCAGTCAAAGCTGGTTCTTCAAATATTACTTCCCGTCTTAGTAGAAGCAGACTGAATCCAGAAAGTGAAGAGCTTTACATACTTTACTGAGAGATAAACAAATAATCCCCAGGCTAAGCAGTCAGAAGTATAAAAGTTGAGCTGTCTTTGAAAATGGTCCAGAAACTTCAGCTGGTACAAAACAGGGCAGCCAGACGATTAACAGGGACTGGCCAATGAGACCTCATTACGCCAGTCCTTTTCCAGCTTCACTGGCTGCCGGTCCAGGTCCGGGCCTGATTCAAAGTGCTGGTATTAATATTCAAAGCCCTAAATGGCTTGGGGCCAGGTTGTCTGAAGGAACGCCTCCACCCATATGTACCAGCCCGGAACCCTAAGATCATCTTCAGGGGTCCTTCTCCATAAGCCCCTGCCAAAGGAAGTGAGGCTGGTGGCTACTAGGAGGAGGGTTTTCTCTGCAGTGGCATTCCAGCTATGGAATGAGCTCCCTAGAGAAGTTCGCCTGGCACCTATGTTATAGTCTTTTCGACACCTTTTTATTCTCCCAGTATTTAAATAGTTTATCATCTTAGTCTTTTAACTTTGCTGTTTTAAATCTGTATTTTAAATCTGTGTAGATCTTTGCATTGCTGTTTGGTTTTACCCTGGTTGTGCTTTCATATTGTATTTTTATGGCTATTGGATGTTAAATGGATATTGTATTTGTACTCTGTTTTTATGCTTTTTCAATTTTGTATATCAGTTTTTAATGTTCAATGTTTTTAATCTTTGTAAATCACCCAGAGTGCTTCAGCTATGGGGCAGTATAGAAATGCAAATGCTACTACTACTACTATATTGTGTTTTTATACTGTTGTTTGTTTTATATTGCTGTTTGTTTTATACTTTGATTTGCATCTGATGGCTTTAACTTTTGTGAACCGCACAGAGAGCTTCGGCTATTAGGTAGTACAGAAATTCAATAAATAAATAAATAAAATAAAAGAGCAGAGCAAATCAGATCAGATTTAAGAACAAAAGAACGTAGTAAGAGCCATGCTGGATCAGACTATGTAACAATCTAGCCCAGCATTTTGTTCACACAGTGGCCAACCAGTTGTCAATGGGAAACCCACAGCAGGACATGAGTACAACAGCACCCTCTTGCCCATGTTCCCCAGCAGCTGCCTCTGATCCTGGAGTTAACATAGAACCATCAGGACGTATCACTATTGATAACCTTCTCATCCAGGAATTTATCTACCCCCCTTTTAAAACCATCCAAATTTGTGGCCTTCACTACTTCTTGTGATAGTGAATTCCATAGTTTGACTATGTGCTATGTGAATACGTTTCTAACAGAATGAAATCACTACTACTACAGAACATACTGAACATGCTAGTTTTTTTTATATATATACACAAGAAACTCAGGCTGAAAAGGAAACTTATTTGGCTTCATATGGCTGCTAGGTATCATCCCTCACTTATGCCCCCTCTTTGCAAAGCTCTCTGATGCATCCAGAGCTGTTAATAATCCCTGCACCCTAAGGGCTTTATCACTCCTTCTATTTTTCCCCCGGGTTGCTTCTGCGGTTTCCCCCTCCGTTTCCTATTTGAGTCTAGTGTTTTGAATCACATGTGGTCGGTATTGCTGGGATACCTTAGCTTGGCCTGTTTAACTTTGCCTGTTTCAGACTTTGCCCATTCAGGGTTAAATCGACACAGAAACTAAAAACTACGACTTCAGGGTGGGAAAGCAGCAGGACGGGGACGACATCATGCGAGTTCAGCACTGAAGAAGTGGAGCAAAGTCGCGGCGGGTGTGCTTAAAACCGCCCGTGTGATAACGACCTAAGTGACCCTTGTCATTGCACCTAGTAACAGCTTTTAAAATCACAAGTCCATGTTAACCTTTATTTGGTGTGATCTCCTTAAATCGTTATTCCAACACCCCCTACAGGAGAATCATTGAAAAGCTCTTCCCCACCACATTGCTCCATGAAGTAGCAGTAATGTCTAAATGTTTCTTACTCACATGTGTCTGCTGAAACATATCCCATACTACACTGCATTTTCCCGTGTGCATGTGTGTGTGCTGTGCATGGATTACAGTATTCTGTTTTGAGGTGATTTGTCTTGTTTTGGGATTGCAGCACTGACCGTGGGCGCTCTGTGTAGAATGCCAATTAATATCACCACTTTACATCCCTTCCATGTTATTCATCCTCTCTGCCCAACTGTAAACATTGTAAATGTAAGCAGTGCACATCTGAGCTATGTGGCTGTAGGCACAATCTTAGAGTGCAGCGCAAGGTGATGATGAATGAAACTACACTGGTGAAAGGTACATGATCCAATCTCACTAATATGTTCACTGACAGAGGATACAATCAAGCTGCTTTCCCAAACACAGGCTTACTAGTGTTATGAGGTCCAAGCAAGCAGCAGCATATGAAAAATACATCAAGATGTTTAGTAATTTAGAAATCAATAGTGATTTTGCTTTTTCCAATATTTAAAAATAAATGTTGTAAAAATTTGTAAAAAGCTGGTGGCATTAATTAGCAGGATGGTTCATCATCATCATCATCATCATCATCATCGGTTGGCTAGAGGATCTTGTTCCATTAGTGCTGGAATGTGCTAACTAGATGAATGCTTGTATTCCATTGCAATCCATTGTTTGTTTAAAAGGATTTCCAAAAATATGTAAGATATTATGGTATCAAAACAGGAATTCAAATGTTCCCTGAGGTTGTATTGATATAACCATATCAATATATTAATACATTAAGTAATGACACTTTTTTCAAGTAAATGTACCATTTAAACAAAATTAATCATGTGTATGGCTTCAAATGTGCTCTATTAAAATTGAAAGTATTGTGAAAATTGAAAATATACTAATTCACAAGCAAGTATTTAGGAAATATTGATAAATGTACATATTTCTATATCTGGGTTATAAAGTTGTAAGTATTTAGGAAATATTGATAAATGTACATATTTCTATATCTTGGTTATAAAGTTGTAACACTCTGGATATATCTACTCTACAATATACATTTTAGATATATTGTAGAGTAGGCATGGGAATTATAGTTTAATGGGGGAGCTGAGAATTATCTTAGAGATTCTTCCCTGCCTGAAGAACTACCAATCGCCAGAGTTCAGAGGATGACTATTAGTTCTATAATGTAAATACACCCCTAAGAGGGCAGTCCTTTGCATCTTTAGATGGGAAAAAGCCCTACAGTTCCCAGCATTCCCCAGCCAGCCATGCTAACAGTAACTGTGAACAAACGTTTAATTATATTCTATATATCCAAGTCAGACATCTTCAATAGAGGAAGAGGTTGTGTTTCAAATGCGTCTCTGGATCAGTGTCCAAAACACATCCTTGTGATTGAAACCAGAGGACGTCTTGGGTTCTTGCAAGTGCAAGTGCATCTGAGAGCTGACCCACACATTCAGAAAAACCTTATTGTAGCCTCCTGTTGGGACTGTGCTAGTTCAGATTGCGGCTGTGGGGAGGGGGGTGTTGCATTTTTTGGAAGCTCCTCCATGTAGAAAACTCCCTCCATATAGCAATATAGCAACAACAACAACAACCGCCAGCACATCAGGAAATAGTTGAGATGGGACAGAATCATTACTTTTGATGTACTCATTTTTTAAGTGTAGAGAGTGTTTTGCATAGAGGAGCATGAAAATAGGCAAGTCTGCATCTGCAGTTTGAACTGGTACAGTCTCAGCAGGTCTATCTAATGTGACTATTCTGAATGTGGAGACTGATCCAACAGTACAAGTCATTTCTCACTTCCACCACTGGGGTCTGCAGGCTAGCTCATGAATCCTTGTAGAGACTCCTGTCATTTCTACATGATGCTTATTGAATTGGCAGGCCTATTTCCAAGCTAAAATAAATGCCTCTGCAGTGAATACACTGCTTTCTTAAGAGTAGAATCTATAAAACCCAATATCTTTTCAAACGGATATGAATCTGTGCCCTTTTGCTCACTCGCTGAAGTGTGAAAAGAAGCCACACTGGGGGAGTAATGAAGCAAGTCATTGAGAAAGCACTTGTTTCTGCAAACCCTCCATCTTCACATCTTGGACTCAATCTATTTTCATTCCCTGCACCATGTTTCATTACAGCCTGATTTCATACATTCTCCATTTTCTCTCAATAGCTTTTTTTTCTTCATTAAAAGATCATGTGTTGGTTCAATGGTAGATCAAAGTCCCTTCAACAGCTGACGCAGAGAATTATCTCAAAGCATCAGATGTATTACTATGTCTGTGCACATTGAGAGGGCCATATAGGAGAAAGGGCACAATTTGTATTTTCATGCTGTTTCTCTGGCTAAAGATCTGCACCTTTTACTGATGGGGAATAAGCCTATTTATGCATTGTTTCTTTCCTGCTGGTGATTATGCAATTCTTCTTGTTTACAGAGCACAAATTGTTCTAACAAACAATTAAAATAGAGTATAGCACATGGTTAAAAATTGCTGAATATTCTTATTCACAGGCAGACCTTCAGCTATTGAAAAGGAACGCTGTGTCAAGGGAACAAAATATCTAAATGAGGTGAATGTATCTAATAAAGCCCACAATCTTCAGACGCATAGCTGCATTCACCTAAAGTAAACTGTCAGTATTTAAAGCCAATGCAATTACCCCCAGAGTGAGTGACTTAAGGATTGCACCCAAAGTATGATTTCTGTACAGTTCGTATGGTACTTTGGTACAGCACCATATTTAATAATTATGTGGCGATGATGTGGTTATGTATTTAGTTTGAACTCCCTGGAAACTAAGGGTGAATTAAGGATGTTGAACCAAGATGCTTACTTCATATCCCAGTCACAACTAGGGATGGATGAATCTGTCAATTTTGGGTTCTTTCATTTTTTCAGTGTTAAATTTGCTTTGTCTAATTTCTTCACCAGTTTGAGGATTTTGTTTTTTTAAAAAATATCACTGAAATTTGTATGCATTTGTATGTGCATTTCCCCTAACATATGCACTTTGCAACATTGCCAAATAATGAATTTTTACAAGCAACATTTCCTAATATAATGTATTCTTTGTTCATTATTTTTACTAATATACACATTTTTGTGTGTACATTTCCCCTAATACATGCATTTTTCTTAAATTGGAGAACTGCATCACAAAATTCAAAGAAGTGAAAAGTTTGAAGGATAACTGAGATCACAACACGAATAATATTTTTGTATATTTTTGATTGATATTACTTGATTGGTGGTACTATGAATGTCATCAGAGCTGATAGGTAAAATAGATCCTGACAAACAGAATGTCATTCAAGATGCATGAGGGCTTTTTATGGCTAAAATGTGACTCATTTAAAATTATGAAAGTTCCAATTAATATTGGAACACATAAATATTCCTCTCTGAAATGTCTGAAGCCATTAAAAGTTTTGAAAGCATAAAGAGACTGAAAGCAAATACAATTAGTATTAGCAAAAATTTACTTAATTTGTTTGCATCATCTGGCTGAAATGGTTATTGATGGTTAATTCATTTGTTTGCAGTTAGGATAGTTAAAAGAATCTGATTCAGTAAATTAATGGAACAGTGCAATGCTGATTATAGGGCTGGATTGCTATACCAACGGATTTAGGAATAAGTCACGTTAAATTCACGAGGACTTCTCAGTAAAAATGTAGAAAACTGTGCTGTAAATCTCTCTCCTGGATGTGGTCCTTGATCCAGATATCCATGTGAAGCAATGGAAGTAATGTTCATTATCAATAATTACATTTAAATAAAAAGAAAAGAAGCTGCAAATTTTAAAACCAACGTCTCTTAACCAACATGTGAAACTACTATGAAAACACAAATCACTCAGTTGCAAATTATTATGTAGTGGTTTGGATGAGTTTAAACACAGAACTTAAAAGGGAAGGATGCCATCGCCAACTTTGAAGTGTTATTTGTTTACTTTCATGAAGGGGGCCAGGAGGAGAAAAAAAAATACTCTCTGTTTTTCTGTGACACTTTTCTTTTGTCTCTTTTACGTTTTAATTTTTTTCCCCCTTCTTTTTTTTCCCTTCTCTTTTTTATGGCCTCTGCTTTTATTCATTGGCTGGTTCACATGACATGACAGCAAACTGTTGGTTAATTTTAGAGCTGTGCACAAATGGCCTCTCAAAATTCTCCACCCTATTTGTGGGTAAAGAAATTGGGGGAGGGGGGACAATTTCACTGAACTTCCAGGGGGGAGGAGAAATTCTCCAACAATTTCTCACAGGTAGGCATCTTTATTGCCAAGGGTTGTAGGACAGCTTCTGTATTTTCCGAAGGATTTTTGTGTTTTTTGCACTGCCCTGCAAATGGCAACAGCATCAACTATGTTGGCAGCCTGGCTCCCATTTTGCATTCTCCAGAATGCCCCATATACCTAACATCACTACAGGGCATTGAGGGGAAGGAATACAGCCACCACAAAAAAATGTAAAGAATATGTGGAGAAAATTCTGGAAATTCTTTAGTTTCTAGAAAGTAAGAAAAGAAAAATTTCAGGAATTCCCTGAAAGTTTTCTTTTTCCATGGAAGAGGCTTCCATTTTTTCTGTCTCATTCTCAGAGCATTTTATAATTTCTTTTGAACGTGTGTTGGTCGTGTTTTTGATCTTACCTAATCACTGTGAGGTAGTTGTTGGTACTATCTATATTTTTCTTTCTATTACATATCTCACCATTGCTCTGCAGTCTCCCAGGCTGCCTGCACTTCCTGATCTGCAAAGGCCCTATGGGAGGAATAAATTCATGATGTATTCCCCTGAGCGGGAAGTGCAGAAAGCCAAGAAGGCTGCAGGCTGTCAGAGAGATTATTGTACAATGAAAGACAGGGCACTTGTGCCCACTCCTCAGCCATCTCATAAGTAAAGCAAGCACGAGAACACTGAACCAAACCCATGAGAATTTCTCCGAAATCTTTTCAAAAGCAATTTCTTTTCTATCAAATTGAATGAGAATGGTAAAATTCTCATGGGAGAAATTTTTGGCACAGCACTAGTTAATTTTCCCCCTGGGGCTATCACATTGTGCTGGGTCCCTATGGGCACCTACCTTGCACGTCTTGCTGTGTAGTGTGAACTCAGGCAGCAGGGGTTGTTTGAGGGTTAAACAACCTTCGAATGACCTTAACACAAGCAATAGGTTATTTCAGGATTGTCTAACTCTCAAACACCCCCTGCTGCCTGAGTTTGCATGACACAGCAAGCCAGGGGCCTATGGTTCCCATGCAAAAATGGCACCCATGGGCGCTTAGCACAATGCAACTGCTCCTGCAGGTAAATTATCCCACAGTGGGCTGTTGTGTTATGCAAACCAGCCCATTCTGTTTTACTGATGCCATAAGAATCCTCCTGTCATTATACATGGCATTGACTTGATGTTTGCCTTCTTAATGCAACTATTCACGGCCCTAAAATCAGAGCTTGCTTGCCTCTTGAATCCAAAACTATCTGAGGATGAAGCATTTATGAATGTTTATGGAAGCAATATAAAATCAAGAGAAATTGTTCGTACATGTGTACACATCTGCATTTAGCTCAAGTCAATTCAGGAGGATTTTTATTTATTCATGACAAAGATTTCTGGCAATACAAACAGGTCAGAGTGCAAGTATGAATGCTTTAACCAAAAAAGAAAAATAAGTCATTGCATATTGCCCTGATCTTGGACCAGTCTGCAAACATTTCCTCAGCTCTTCCACATCCAAGCAGCTTTCATTGCACACTCTAAAAAAGAAGAAGAGAAGATAAAGTTTTCAAGCTAATGAGAAGCTTGGGAATTACACTTGCCGCTGGAATGTGCTTCCACTGAATGGGAAGCCTGTTATTTGTCAAACACAAGTTCCAAAGATAGTTTTGCTGATTCAGATACATTTATTCATTAATATTGACTCATTGCTTTTAAGCCAGTTGGGCATTATAGAAGTAAAGATTCTGAATGTACATACCCAGGGCAGTATCCAATGTGTCTCTCTGCTCATTCTGTTACACCCGTGAGACCCACCGGAGGAAGCCAGCGCATCTTAAATCAACCCTGGAAATAAGCCAGTTCCAGTTCCACTAGCTACATGTTATGCTAGTGATGGGTTGCACTGGTGCATAGGCAGGATTGGATGCTTCCCAAAGAAAAAAGGTGTGTAAAAGCATTAGCCCCTAAATAGACACCTGTTAAGTTGTGAGACAGATCTGTAAGGGCCTAAAGATTTCCTTGTTGAATCACACCAGGGAGGACCCACTGAGACCAGTATTCTGCCTCCAGTATCGTCCAGTCATATTCCTTGGGATATACACAGAGCTATGCCATGCTGTTTGCCCCTGGCAGTCAGCGTTCAGAAATGCATATTGTCTCTCATGGAAACAAACAGTTAAAATGACTTCAAAGACTGGGTGGCTCAGGACGTTCTTGTGGGCGACCCTTACTTTAGATTCAGTACTTCCTATATTGCAAAAACACTGCGGTGATGTTTGACAGCACAAAGCTGGGCCTTCAAGTAGCCCTTTCCAGCAAGCTTCCTAAAGTGAACTTTGGAATATTTCCCCATTTAACTTCTGCACTTGAGAATTAATGGCAATGCAATTCTTTGCTCACTGTATGTTGTTTTCTTGGCTCAAACACTCTACTTAGAATAGGACAACATGGAAACAGCCTACTCTAATCAACATTACTTATCCAGATTCTCTTTTCTTAAAACCCATTTACAAGCTACATATTTTTCTGGAGATCATTTATTCTTGGTGGACCTACTCTAGAATAAGTAACTAATTGCTTGTGTTGTTGTGATGATGATGATGATGATGATGATGATGATTAATATTTATATACATACCACCCCATAGCTTAAGCTCTCTGGGTGGTTTACAAAGATTAAAAACATTGAACATTTAAAACCAATATACAAAATTTTAAACCATAAAAAGCATTAAAAACAAACTATATATCAACTATCCAGGGGGCAGTTTAAACCCCCCAACATATGCTATTAAATGCCTGGGAGAAGAGAAAAGTCTTGACCTGGTGCTGAAAAGATAACAATGTTGGTGCCAGGCGAGCCTCATCGGGGATATCGTTCCAAAGTTGGGGGGCCACCACTGAAAAGGCCCGCTCCCTTGTTGCCATCCTCCGACCTTCCCTTAGAGTAGGCACTCAGAGGAGGACCTTAGATGTTGAGCATAGTGTACAGGTGGATTCATGTCGGGCCCCATTTCCCCCTCCCACTCCATATACTCCTCTGTAGTTCCAACAATACCCCATTACAGAAAAATTGTGTCTTCTCAATTAATGACCATGATCACCCACTACTATTAATTTCAACGTATAGCTATGTCTTAGCCTTGTAAATCTGAATGATCTTAACACCACTCTTGCATTTTATCAATTACTCTGAGTACTGTATTGTGTTTCCATTAAATTGAAAGCTACGCAGGGCACGAACCCAGTCTCTTACGAGTTGTGTAATGTACTATGTATACTCAAGACGCTCCATAAATAATTATAATGAGCCAGGAGCAGATTGGTTTAATTAATCAAAAACTGTCTAAATATAAATGGTCTTGGATGGCTACATTTCCTGCTTCTACTTTATCTCTGCCTGATCTTTTGGAGCACTAAATACATTTATTCAAAGGGTCACCAACTGGAGTGACAGCAAATAATCTTAGGGTAAAAATGCACCATGTATTATTCTGATGGGATTGCAATGAAAAAGAATGAACTTTGGGATGAGCAGGCTGAACTAACATCGCAACTGTTGTCACTTTATTAAATCAGTCTCAGAAGATTGGAATATCAAGACAACTATGGTGTGAAATTAAAATCTTTTCATTTATAAGAGGAAAAATGTTCCAGGCACACAGACAACTAGTTATGCAGGAGTGTAATACATACAAACCACAACGTTAGAAAGGCCCCTAGAGAGCCAATAATTCTGCAAATATAACTTATTCAGTGTATTCAGGTGAAAAAACACCACATTTAACCAGAGTTCTCAGACATTTATTTGCATATCTTTCTTTACAGGGGCTTTTTTCCTGCTAGCATCTTCCTGATATTGCCTATTTTGGCAGCTTCATACATCAAGGATTGTATGGGGTAAAGTTGCTGTCCAGGTGGCTGCAAGCAAATATAAGTGTTAGGTATGATACTAAATCAGGTGGAGTAGAAGGCAATGGGAAAAATGGGACCTTGATTCTAAGTACATTTGGTACCCAGCTACATGTTACATACAATTGCTACACGTCTTCTAAATGTGGGGCAGGGAGTCACTTCGCTTTATGAAGAACAGAAATGGCAGACAGGAAAGACATACGCCCTTCTTCCACTGCCTCTTCTTCATTCCTGAAGTGTCTTCTAGCAAAGAAAAAGTAAAGAAAAGTAAGAGTATGGGGGTAAGAGTTGCAATACATTCATCATGATGTAATGTATAGTTTGGTTCTTACTTGGAACTGCATCCAATAGATTTCAATGGAACTTTGTTTAGGCTTGTACAGGGGACCCAATTTCTTAATGTTAGCTCTAGTTCTATGGCAATCCACTTAACGTAAGACCCATTGATTTCCTAGGAACTAAGTGCATTTTATCTTAGCTGGATCATGTGCTAGTAATTCCTTGTTTAGTGAATAGTCTTTAGGACTGGCATGCAAGCCTCTGTGTGTGTGTGTGTGTGTGTGTGTGTGTGAGAGAGAGAGAGAGAGAGAGAGAGAGAGAGAGAGAGAATGATGATGATGATGATGAAGTCAACTTATAGAGACCTATATTACGAACCTCTTATTTGTTAGGTCATACATTTTCTTAGGCTAGCTTATAAATTTGCCATTTTTATATAAAAAAATAGAGGGAAATTATCCTTTGAATATAGCTGAATGGCTGCAAAATTCCTACTGAAAACATAAGGAAAGTTATTTTGAATGGTTTGTGTTCTATGAATAAACAGGGGCATTTTTTCTTTATTTGAGGAAATATTATTTCATTAGCAGCTAATATTCAGAGATATGAAAATAGTGGTTGGCTGCATTGTGTAAAATGTCAAAATCCTTCAATGAAGTACAGATTTTAGTATCATGTAGCTTAAAGTAGACAGAAGACAACCAGATATATTGACATATTTAATTCATGCTGCCAAGCTTGGAAAGAAAAGTTTGTTTAAGAACACTTTGAATTGCTCCTAAAAGATAGCCAAGCGAGTCTGGGGAAAGCCAAGTCCTATGAATTGACTAATGTGCTGTTGCAATTCTAGAGCTCCTCTTAGAAACACATAATTAGAAGGGGAAATGCAAATACTGTATGCGCATATTGAGGTTGTCATTAACATATTTGGGAAGGCAACCAACATAAATTATTTGTGTAACAGGGAATCTTTATGCAAAATTAAGCCTATTTTATGTAGCCAGTATAAAAATTATGGATGTCAGACCTGTTTCAGGAGGTTAAATACAAGATATTTTTCATGAAACGCAAGGCCACTAGGATGTTACCAGTCTATAGTATTGATTATTCAGATTGAGATCTTTTCAGACCATTTTGTGGAGGTGCTCAACATTTCATTTACTTTCTAAAGAACTTCAGCATGCTCAGTGGCATCCCTTAATAAGGGTCTTCATAATATAAAGCACTATCCATAAAAAGCTTCGGGTGAGAATATTCAACATGTATATAATTCTTGCCATCTGATCGACTTGGAGGATGACGCCAGTCACTGGTTCAGAGGGATCATGTGTTTTAATGACTGCGCCAGGGAACTTACAGTTGCATATTAAAACTTTGGGAGAGCAATTGTGCTTGATAAACAGTGTGTAATAAATAATCATCACTTTTTCTGTTAACACAAACAATATTATATCAAGATATTACTTGATGTGGCTAGTATATTTTTTATAGTAAGAATTATGCCTGTAGGGAAACATCAATTTTCTGTGATTTAGAACCAGACCTTGTAAAAATTCTTTTAAAATAGCTTCTTTTATTTCAGAAAGATTTCTTCAGTTACAAAAATGAATCTGAAATTAAATCAAAAGCTGTGGCAAAAGAGGTGTATCCTTCGATATAAAACCTCTAAAATCTCTTGGGGCAGAACTACACATAGTCCTTGATGCGCCCTCCCTGCGCCCCGAGCCGTCCTCGGAGCGCTGTACCCTGCCCAGTGTGGACTAAGCCTTGGAGGCTCTGCTCGCGCCATCACCACCGCCGCCACCCTTTCATCCCGGCTGGTCCCAGGGAGGGAGGAGGGAGGGTTGTAAACAAAAGCCAGCGATTGGGAAATCCCTCTCCCGATTGCTGGCTTTTGTTTATAACCCTCCCCCCTCCCTCCCCTTGACCCACCAGGTTGAAAGGGCGGCGGTGCCGGCGAGGTTGTAAGCAGAGCCTCCGAGGCTTGGCCCACACTGGGCGGGGTACAGCACTCCGAGGGTGGCTCGTGGCCCAGGGAGGGTGCATCGAGGACTATGTGTAGATCTGCCCTTGGTCTTCTTTGAGTATTTTGTGTTGTTGGATGGCTTAAATGAGAAGTGCCTCTCTGACTCTGAGAGGTACAGCTAAGGATAGACACATCAATCTATTTTGTGTCAGTTTTGCATGTATTCATTCATAAATTCTGTCTCATCTGATTTCTGTATTAATCTGCAAAATGTTGTTTTTAATCTGAAAAATATATATTGAATTATGTATTTAAATACATGTTTTTCTACATATTTCCTAACAAAATACACATATTTTCAGTCAAGCTATGCATTTCAAATTGTGCCTTATCCTAAAATATGCATTTGATAGAGGCATGTTTAACCTTGAGTAGAGAAGACTGAGGGGAGACATGATAGCACTCCTCGAGTAATTTTATGAGCACTCCTCATAAAAATTATATCTACCTTAATGCTTGTGGAAACAAAACACTCTAGTCCGCCCTTGGCCCTACCCCCTTTACCAGAAGGCATAGCCACCAAACAGTGGCACTTATATCCATTCAACTGTATAAGTTCTTCTTGCCATGAACCTATCCATATTGCCCTTAAAACGACTTATATTCTGTTTAAAAACATGTTTTTTAAGTCGTTTCATTACCTGGTAGGACACACTGAACAGCTGTTTGACCCACCCACTTCTGTTTCTATAACTCAAGCAGCCTGGAAAATAAAACTAAAGAAGAAGAGTCAAGGAATTAACCCTGTAATACAACATTGAACACTTTGAGGACGGAGGAAGCAGTCACTATGAAACGTAAGTACTGCTCAGTGTGTCCTACCACGTAATGAAACGACTTAAAAAAACACGTTTTTAAACAGAATATAAGTCATTTTAAGGGCAATGTGGATAGGCTCCATGTCTCTTGCTATAAAATAATATCAAATTGGCCCAAAAAGTTCAAAAATTGATCATTGTTTTGCTTAGAGGTCCATCCAGCGATGTTCCAAGATAGTAATTTTAGTCTTGTGTTACTTAAGATGTTACAGCTAGTACTTCCACGCTGTTTAGTGTGTCTATGTCTAAAAAAACACATCAATTTTCCTTTGTTGGTGGAACTCATTTCGGGCTGCTTGTAACCATGGATGTTGTTAGGGAATCGCCTAGCTCTGATGTATTAAGGGCTTGGTAGTTTAGCCAATTGCTTATGGTCACATTACCTGAGTTATTTTTGTTTGTGTCTGATAGCTCAAATTCTAGAGGAGATTGAATTTGCAGATCTGCATCTACAAACTGGAACTTGCCAGTGTTAGCCATTCTTTTGACTATGCAATCAGGTTCAATCTCTTTAGCATGGGATTGATTCTGATCTATTGCAGCATCATTAGGATGGCTCAGTTGTGCGATGCAGTCCCAGCTAGCCTGTAGTTTAGTTAATCTGTGTTTTTCCCCTTGGTTGTCACTTTTGGGTGAGTTAGCAAGTGAGAGTGGCAGATTGTTTTCAACAGTCTGTCATCTGGATATTTCCACGTTTGCTGTCTAGGACATTTTCATTGTTAATTAATTGGGCAGCTGACTCTAAAGTCTGATGATCATTTGGGGAATTTTCAGCAGATATTTTGGTTAAGCCGTCTCCCTGGGTGAGATCCTCACAGGGTACTAGGGAATATTTAGAAGGTAATAAAGATGGTGATGGGGATATTGCTCTCTTACTGTCCCCCTTCCTAAATAATAATGGGGATTTTATTGCTGTATCTACAAGGTATTGCTTAAGAAACACTTCTGATTGAGTTAACATGGACTTTATTCCCATCATTAGAGATGGAATCCTTTTAGATTCAAAAGAAAGAATCATTCTCTGTGAGTGATGATTATCTAAGATTTACTGCACCGATTTTAAATCTATGTTGCCTGCCGATGGACCAAACAGTAATTGCAAATGATGCTTGGCCCAAAACACAGAGTTCCATTTGGGTGAAAATCATGTAAGTGGGTAAACATCAATAATCAAATCACAAAGTTGTATGTATGGTCACACTAGTATAGCTCCTGCAGCTTTAACTGTTGTGATGAAGAGGGAATATCACCAGGAACTAATTGCATACAAATGACACCTGCTGAAATTCCCTTTTCTATACAACTGTTAAAGATACAGGAGCCCTGACCTCCTTTCCATATGGTCATCCTATCTGATGGTATAAGGCAACTTCTTGTGTTCCTTTAGAGCAGGGAGCATGATCTTTTTGACCCCAAGGGCACACTGGGTGTCTCCTGCGGCTGCATGCACATATACACGCACATACATTCACAAACAGCTCTCTCTCTCTCTCTCAATTGCTCATGTGCACATACATGTGCGCACACACACACTCACCACTCAGTCACTCAGATCCAACTCCTGCCCAGGAGTGCACACATATACACAATACCATGTATGAACACATGCACACACACTCACAAACAACCCTTTCACATGCTCATGCACACATACATGCACACATGTGCACACACCACTCACACACTCACTCACTCAAATCCAACTCCTGCCCAAGAGTATTTCAGATGGATTTGATCAGATAAAACCAACACTCCTCCTAGAAAACTCAGTTCTCAAACTACCAGCCATCCAGGAATCCTGGCTCCCAGCCCTTCTCCACCCTCTGATCTCCTCATTTGCTGAAGGATCCTCATATTCAATTCTCCATTACCTGGAGGGGGAGAAACTGCTCTAGGAACAGCTTCTATGGTTTGTACCATAGACACCTTGTTTCTAGTGAGTCCTGGGAAGCAGGCAATATCCTTTGGGAAAGATATATAATTAATTAATTACAGGAGCTAAGAGAAGGTGGAGCTGACCATAGTATTCCATGCCCGAACTGCCGTTCATTTAGACTACTGTAATGTGCTCTACAAGGTGTTGCCCTAAAACGTGTTGGGAAACTGCAGCATGTGCAAAGTGCTATGGCCAGACTATTGACTGGCATGTACTTGAGACCATATATCACCCATCTTGAACTAACTGCACTGGCTTCAAGTTTGTTTCTGAGCCCAATTCAAAGTGCTGGGTTTGGCCTATAAAGTCCTAAGTGGCTTGGGACCAGGATATCTGAAGGACTACCTACCTGCAATTTGAGACCTCCATCACATGGTTTGCTGCATCATGCCCCCTGCCACGAAGAAATGTTAAGCTGACATTGTTTCGCCAGGCTGTTGGCTTTTACAATTATGTTTGGTCTGTATTATGTTCTCTTTAATGTTCTGTTTTTGTTTTTAAGTTGTGATTTTATTGTTTATCACCTTGAGGGCTCTAGTAGGCAGAAAAGCAACTTATTTATTTATTTATTACATTTATATCCTGCCTTTTTTCCTCCAAGAAACTCAAGGCAGTGTACATAATCCTCGTCCTCTCATTTTCCATCTTCATGACAACAACCTTGTGAGGTAGGTTGGGCTGAGAGACTGTGACTGGCCCAAAATCACCCAGTGAGCTTCCATGGCTGAGTTGGGACAAGAATAGGCTGACCATATGAAAGGGAGGACAGGGCTCATGTAACTTTAACAGTTGTAGAAAAACGGGAATTTCAGCCAGTGTTATTTGTATACAATTAGTTCCTGGTGGAATTCCCTCTTCATCACAACA
The DNA here is from genome assembly GCA_029215795.1 of Anniella stebbinsi. Lineage (NCBI taxonomy): Eukaryota > Metazoa > Chordata > Lepidosauria > Squamata > Anniellidae > Anniella > Anniella stebbinsi. Next base: position 83,112,354 of record JARDYH010000005.1, on the reverse strand, counting down.
GTTAAAGTTGCAGGGGCCCTGCCTTCTTTTGTATATGGTCACTCTAGTATAGTGCCTGCACCTTTAACTGTTGTGATGAAGAGGGAATTTCACCAGGAACTAATTGCATACAAATGACACTGGCTGAAATTCCTTTTTCTCTACAACTGTTAAAGTTACATGAGCCCTGTCATCCTTTTCATATGGTCAACCTAGACAAGAACCCGGATCTCCTGACTCCCAGTCAGTCAAACACAGTCAGTCAAACACAGTCAAACACTCTAGCCACTACACCACATTGCCTCTCTCCATGCATTTAATAAATAATAAATAATAAAAGCTCCCTTGGGCAAGAGGCTTGCAAGGGGCAAACATCAACCAGCCAATGGGAAGGGGCTGGACATGGAATAAGGGAAGTGTCAGTGGCATACTGACATCTGACACCTCTGGTGGCTCACCAAACAGAACATAGAGTTGCGAAGCAGCTGGTGTGAGTTTGAGCCCTGCCAGGGGGGAAGGTGGGAAATGGTCCCACTCACCTTTTGCATGCTATAAATAAATAAATAAATAAATAAATAAATAAATAAATAATAGTAATGTCATAGGCAAAAGGGTGGTTTGTTCTTGGGCTTGCAAACACCACAAAGCAGTTCCCTATCCATTCAACTGCAGCAGCAAACAGGAATCAGTCATGTCTGGGGATGGGGGACATTAATAATAATAATAATAATAATAATAATAATAATAAATTTATTTATTACCTGCCTCTCCCTCCGGATTGAGGCAGGGAACAACATCAAGCATAAAATACACAAACTGATTAAAAGCACATAAAACCAATACATCATTAAAATACCAATAAAACACCAATAAAACACTTAAAATTCATCTGGGTAGGCCTGCCATAAGAGATCAGTCTGGCCCCAACTGCAAGATGTCACAGATGCCTGGAGCACATGGGCTGCAGGAGGAGTCCTAGCCTGGTGGAACAACTCGGTTTTATATGCAGGGGATCCCAGGCTGCAATCCAGGTACAACCTGACACCCAAAGAGGTGAGGAGGAGCTCCCACACCCAGTCACAGCAGGAGCACTGTGTGAGCCTATAGCCAGGCTCCTGCATGGGACAACAAGCTGTTTTGGTCCACTCTTCCCTTGGCAACATACACAACCAATCCTGCCCCCTGATTTTGCTTCACCCACTCATCTCCCCCATTCCCCTCCTCCATAATCCCTCCTCCACTCATTCCCCCCACCCAAAACTGGCTGCCTCATACAGCATCTGTCCCACTTGATTGGTCTGAGCAGTAACTTAACATGGAATGATTTTTCAGTAAATTACTATCTTTGAGTCCAGTGACACTTGCCCTACTGCATTCTAGGGGACTGCTAAAACAATGTCATGTTTCTACATGATATAATTATATAGTGTGCATTTACAATGACTACCTAAAATGTCTTTTCTTTGCAGAGAGTCAGATTATTTTTAAAAAATGGGTTCAAAGCCAGTATAGGCTCATCAATATTCATTCTCTGGTTGAGTTCTGATTTAAACATATATATATATATATATATATATATATATATATATTCGGTAACCTGTTCGAACTATTGAGAACTGATTCACATACATTTTATACAAATTAATGTAACAAAATTTTAGAATTGCAATTTAATAATTTTATAATGAATAAAATAACAAATAACTAAGAAAATGATTTTTTTTAAAAGCAACAACATCCTATTTGCATGTCTTAGTACCACATCCTCCAGAAGTCTGTCATTCATAATTGATCATGAAAAGATAGAATAATGGGCTCAAGTTACAGGAAAACAGATTCTGTCTGGACATCAGGAAAAAACTTCCTGACTGTAAGAGCAGTATGACAATAGGACTAATGACCTAGGGAGGTGGTGGGCTCTCCCACATTAGAGGCTTTCAAGAGGCAGCTGGACAGCCATCTGTCAGGTATGTTTTAAGGTGGATTTCTGAATTGAGCAGGGGATTGGACTCAATGGCCTTATAGGCCCCTTCCAACTCTACTATTCTATGATTCTATGAATTTCTTGTTATCTGTCTATACAGATTTGCATAGCAGGAAGGAATACACAGTATTGGCTTGCTTCAGCTTTTAAAAACATATTATCTTTCCTGACAATAAAGGTCAGCAAGTACAGTATTACTACATAAAGCTATGGCATGTCCATTGTGCCTTAAGGCCAAACCAGACATGATGGAGGGCTTGCCCAATCCCATATAAAGCAGGGGTGGGAGAATATCAATGTAAGGGCCTGGAAGAAAGGAGTTCTTCTAAACCGTTTCCCAGCCACCCATGGCTTACTCCCCAATGGCACTTTTCCTTAACCCAGGCATGGATGTCAGAAATCAGTCTGATGAGAGACAAAGGGCTAATCAACACCCACAGCCCTTTTGCAACGGAGGGATAATTGCACTGGTTCCCTGCATCCGCGATTGGCGCTCACAGGGCACACACCACCAATGTTTCCTGCAAGTAAAGGAGAGCCATTGTGGAAAAATGTGTGCCCCGTTACAGCGGTTCCGAATGTGTATCGACAGAAGTGGGCGGGACTAGGCAGTTGGCTACAGGGCACAGGATTTTAAAAAATAACTCCTGAGAGATGCGCAGACACACAGCAACACAAGGCGGGATAGGCACTGTGTCGAAAATGTGCTGCTGCACAGAGACCTGTTTCTTAAACACACACACAGTGATAAAACACGCCCATGCCCATGCCCATGTCCCTGACAGCAGGTTGGCTGTTTGCTGAGCCAAGAGCTTGCGCCAAATAGCAACAGCTTCGTGAAGCGTGGGGGCGTGGGGGGGGGCACACCAGCCGTGGACTTCAGGATTGTAGTGAGAAAGCTGAAAAAACCAGTCAGTGATATTCCCGAATAACTGAGGGCTCAACCTGAGATCACAGCGGGATCAGCTGCGCGTCATGTGGCCCGTTAGGGACAACTTCAATATTATTCTGGAATAAATGGCTGGTGTAGACACAGCCAAAGCCTCTAGTGAGAAAGATGGCAGGAAGGTAAGCTGCAGGGGTGTGTGTGTGTGTGTGGTGTGTTTAGGGTGGCTTTGTGTCCTTCTTTACATACAGTCTTCTTTTTTAAGGGCTATTTGAAGACATCTTTTGTTTGAACAGCAGGCCAGTCCAAGTCCAATTTGGAGATAAAGAACCATCAGAAGGGAGAGCAAGCAGGGGTCTTGAAGTTGCTCATCATCAACAGTTAGCACCTTGACAAAAGACTGAGCAGGCACATAGTCAACTGGTCACAAACATATTTTTTTCAATGAGATGTTTTGTATTTCTACTTGAATTATAATAAGGACATAAGAAGAGCCCTGCTGGATCAGACCAAGGTCCCATCTAGTCCAGCATTCCTTTTGCAAAGGGACCAACCAGCTGTCAACAGGAAATCCACAAGCAGAACATGATTGCAACGGCACCCTTCTGCCTATGTTCCCCAGCAACTAACTGGTGTACCTAGGCATACTGCTTCTGATACACGAGGTAACATCAGGCCAACAGGAGGATAGCCTTATCCTCTGTGATAATAGTAACTATTTCTAAATTTACACTTATAGATTAGAGTATGTAAAATTTATGCAATCTTTTTTGGTATTACCTCCTTTTGGGGATGTGTAAAATGTAATACCCTGATTTTGGGGGGTATTAAAATTCTCCTTCCTGACCCCCTTACATCCTCATTATATATGTGATTGGGGCAGACCTGAATGTAAAGAGATAGATCTCACCCTTGCCCTTTTTTCTAGGCAAGTGTGCATAGTGCATGCGTAACAGATTGCAGCTGTGTGGCTTGATTCTACACATATTTACTCAAAAATAAGTCCTATTAACTGCAATGGGAGTGAGTCACAAGCTCAGAGGCTTGCAGCTTATCAAACATTCTATGCCATTTCTGGCTCTGTAACACCCCTTTACACATAAAGTAACCAGCGCTGTATATGATAATATTATATCTATGGCCACACCAAATACTTGCTGTAGGAGAGAAAAATCAGAGAAAAGCCTGAAACAAATTACACTTGTATTTATTTATTATTTTGCTATGCAAGTCAATGTAGAAAGAATATCTGAAGAACAAAAATAAATAATAATAATAATAATCACTTTGTCCCATTGGGTGTCAAATATGTCTATGAAAATTTTGGAGAATGTGCCTGAAAATAATTCTTTTTTCTTTTATTTTCTTTTTTAAATCTTGTTATTACTGAATTCATTTTATGGAAATTACATTGCAATTGTAAGAGTTATAACAGTAAACTGTATGAAATGGTTCTGGGCTGGTTCAAAATGACTGTACCAATTACCAAACCATCTTTTAAGTTACTGTTTGAAGAGGAATGGAATCAGAGAGTTAACAAATACTAAAGAACCCAAACGGAACCCATATTTTTAATGCTTGAAGTCCATGATCATAAGTGTTTAATGATGTCACAAATAACTTAATCTCTGGAATATGTATTTCTCTCTTTGTCTCTCTTGCTCTCTCTTTGCATTTGTGTCCAAGACAACATGTGAAAGAGAGCATTTGCATTTTATTGGAAACTTTGCTAAAACAACATGCTCTTCCAATTAGCTGTAAGTACCTAATGCAAGAACAGGCTTCCATGGTAATCAGCGGTGGCTCTAACTTTAGGCAGAGAATAAGATAGTTGCCTCAAGCAGTGGATGCTGGGGTAGGGGGACCATATGGAAAGGAGGACAGGGCTCTTGTATCTTTAACAATTGTATAGAGAAGGGAATTTCAGCAGGTGTCATTTGTATGCTTGCAGCATGTGGTGAAATTCCCTCTGCATCAGAACAGTTAAAGCTGCAGGAGCCCTGCCCTCTTGACCTGATATAAAAGAGGACTTGGGTACCGATTATAATAATTGAAACAAAAATACTTCTGCCTGCTGCCACTAGCTAATCTATGACTGATTGATAAGAGATTTCTTCTTCTTCTTCTTCTTCTTCTTCTTCTTCTTCTTCTTCTTCTTCTTCTTCTTCTTTTTGAATAAGCTTTGCACTTGAACTTAGGCGCAGACTAGTTTGTGGTACACATCAAGACACAAGTTGAATTTGTTATTAAGCAATTCTGTTGCTCCAGCAATGCACTCCATCAACCTTTAGAAGACATGAAATTTGTCAATAATCAAAGAGCAGCCACACACTGGCTGCTGTAAGCTTGTTTGTAGAGTTACACAGTCATACCTATTAAATTCCTGTGTTCCTATTAAGTTCTCAGCCTATCATTATTCGTTTACTTACGTCAGCCATGCATCTGCAATCCCTAATTTTGCACTGCTTCTAGATCTCAGTAATTTATTTTTCAGCCAATTGCTTAAGTGACTCATCAACAGGAAACATGGGTAACAAAACATTTTTTTTAAAAAAAAGATGCATTTGTATTGGGGAGTGGAAGGCAGCAGGATTTGTTTGAAACAAGATCATTTTTCAGAAAGGATGTTTACCTGCATTCTCTCTGCTACTACGGTGACTGAAAGAACATTGTTGATTTGTTTTTAGTCAAACGTTTTAGCATTCGTCTCAGCTAAAGTATTGGCTTTTTAGAACATGAATATTAAAGAGCACATATAAGTTAGATGCCATGTTTTATTCACTGCCAAATTCAGGATTGTCTCGCTTTACACTTACAATACCATGCTGCAAATGTTAGGCTAGACAGGAGAAGTAATGAATTAACCCAAGAGGCTCACTTTCCAATCACATTGGGCACAATCCACCAAGAGGTAGAGCTAAACAGAAAAGATGCAGAAGATATGTAGCCATTAAAAACAAAAACAGGTACAGGGATGGGGGCAGCCATACTGAAAACAGGGATTAACCATTACTGCCTCCTACCCTGTCTCACATCTCCAAAACCAATTAGGATCCCTCCCCATGTTTGTTGTTGTTGTTGTTATTATTAAATGGGAATCATGGGAATCTAAGACCAACCCTTCATACAGCTCAGCCACTTGCCTTTTCCTTCTGATGCTTGTAGGTAGGCTGCCATCCTATAAGCACTCAGTGGGGTTATTAAGTCCCATGAAACTCAATTGGGCTTATTTCTGAGTAGACATGTATAGGATTGCACTCTAAACCTCTACATGCCCAAAAGCAGGGATGGGAAAGACCACCTTGCCCTGTACGAACCGACCTATTCCATCTGAAGTCTTGCTGTAGGTGAGAGGTAAGCAAGGTTAGGTCATTTTCTGTGGTGGCACCCTGTTTTCAAGCACCCTCTCTTATTGGTGGAAGTCGTTGGTGTCTATCCTTCTATATTTTTTTGATGACAAGTCAAAGCTGTTTACCCCCCCCCCCCCGCAACTATTTAATAGTATTCCCCCTCTTATCCTTTCCCTACTACTGCTGGTGTTGGTGTGTGTGTGTGTCTTATTTAAATCTGTTGTAAGTTTTGATTGATTTTTAAATAACTGTATTTGGATTTCATGGTTAATAGTTACATTTTGAAAGCTTGACATTAGAAAGGTTGAGGCAGAACTGTTTTGAACAAACACGTTAAATCCTAGACTCAACAAATAAGTCTCTTGCTGAAATTATATTATGGCTGGGGACTTATACAAGTAGCATTAAGATTTGGGCTTATATAGTAAAACACAGATCCTACACACTTTATGAATAAAGTTAAATGAAGATTGCAGAGGTGCTGAGACTGCTACATTTAACAAGTCGGCTCAGCACGTCTCCTACATTGTCAGAGTTGCATTATGACATTCAATCTGATATAACCCACGGAAAGGGCTGACTAATTCTTAAAGAGTGCATGCCAGCCTTAACCCCAACTGAGATAAAAGGGTCCTGCAATGACAGCGAGATCTGTGGGTTGCAGCCTAAATGCCTTTGGAGAACCAGCTAATTTGTATTCATTGTATTTATTCAGTCTGATCAGTATTTATTACTTCCTGTCTAGTTTACTAATTTAAGAAGTGTGCACTTATGATACTGGAACTGTTCAGCATCATCACTTCTCTAGAATGGTCCTCTTCTTTCTCTTGCCTATTTTTAGAGCAAATTTGCTTCTTAGAACTGGCATGGTTTTCTGGTGTGTGGCAAAAAGATTTTCTCCCATTCTAAGAGTGCTGGAAAATACTTGGAAAACTGAGCCTAACAGGCAAGATGCAGGAATATCACATTCCCAATCCAATCTGGGTCTATCGTCATGGGGTCAAGGTTGCTGAGACTATTCACAAACTCCTGTAAGGGAGGGCAGCTTGAATTAGGGATGGGCGAATCTATCAATTTGGGTTTCTCTCAGGTTATCATTTTTCCAATGTTAAATTTGGTTCATCTTAAACTATGAGAATTTCTCCTGTCTCAAGTTCAGTTCATCCCAAACTTTTGAGATTTTTTTTTAAAAAAAAGTTCGCATGAAAATTCAAAAGCTTCTTAATTGATGAATTTTGGTATACATTTTTTGCCAAAATACACATTTTTTGCAAGCTGTTTTCCTATTATAATGTATATTTGAAAATTATTTTCTCTAACATACACATTTTTGATTGGAGAACCCCACTGCAAAATTCAGAAAAGTGCAAATTTTGAGGGATACCTGAATTTTGGTACACATAATGGTTCAAAAGTTCCACATTAAGTGGTGTCTTCAAATGTGAACTGCATGAATTTCTTCCTCATCCCTAGCTTGATCAATGATTTTTCATTGTTGTTCTCTCCACACTTTACTCTGCTGGGTTCACACAATATGCTAATCCATGATGATTTATTTTCTTGAACAAACCATGATGGGTTAGTGTGTTGCCTGTGGGATGTTCCCTCATGGTAGATTGTTTCCCTCAAATAACCCACCATAAGAACCCATGGTCTATAGTAAGGGTTACTTTAGCTATGGTGGGTTAGCATGATGTATGCCACACTAGCTTGGGTTACAGAGATTGGCTACAGAGCTGCTTAGCAAGAGCTGCTCTGCTTCTCTCAAGCCATCTCTATTCCCACTACAAAGGAAGCTGGGATACCTGCCTGGCTGGGCTGGAAAACTACAGGGGGAGGACGAGGAGGTGAAATAAACTACTCTGTGTAGCTTGTTTGCCTGGTGATCTGATGGGAGAACAGTAAGTCATTTGCATAACCACATACCCAGCATAGCTTGCCACCCACCATGGGTTAGCATGATGTCTGAACTCAGCCTCCATGTCACCCCTTGATTAACTTTAATTTTTTTCTCTCTCATAGTGAGTTCTGCTCTAAGTGCTGAGGGCCCATTGCGAGAAAGAAAGTGAGAGCAGTTAGGGCCAGCCCAAGACATTTTGTTGTCTGGGTTGAAAGATGAGATCATCCTCTCCATTCCACCCACAGAAGCCAACTGGACTGGCAGCTGGATCTCACCTCAACACTGGTCTTGGGACAGCATCCTCCACCTCAACTGAAGGCAGCAGGCTAGCTTAAGGAGTACTGGGCAGGTTGACTATACGGCAGGTACACACAGCCCTGCCCTCCAATATAGGGGAACAACCAGGGAGCTGCCATCATCTGCACCACATCACCCAGCATCTGCTGACTGAAGCAACCATCACACTTTGCCTAATGGTAGGGCTACCCCTGAGTCTTGGCTTCCCAGCTCCAAGTTACTTTCCCCCTTGCAAGTTTTCTGGGTGCATTTTTTAAGGTGCTCTCAAGCCACTTTACCTCCATTCCCCTGAAACAAATGATAGATGGCCAAATGTTATGCTACAATTTCCCTTTTAGAACTCCACTGCAATCACTCTATTGAGCAATCTCTTGTTTACCCTGAGACATATGGGGACATGGTTGGTGAAGCTCATTTTCACTTTTGACATTCCCCTGCGCTGCTGCATCTATTACCTTTTGGGAGTGTACGCCAAGTATGTTTTATGTGTAAACCTAAAAACACTGGCCTAATCTACACCAGACATTTATCCTGGGGTCGTCTCGAGGTTGTTTCAGCATGTCCAAATGATGTACAGCTGATCCCGGGGTGAACAGGAGACAAGCACTCCATTTTCCTGGGATAGCTGGGACTGTTTTTTCCCCAGTCTCAGGACCATCCCGAGCTTCGTGGGCAGTGTGGCTCTCCCTCCTGGGGTCCTCCCTCTTTCCACGAATAGTGGGGCTCAGGAAATGGGCACGGAGCTGTGTGGGTGTGGGTGTGTCCATGGGCATCGAGGGGGAGGGGGAGAGCATTTTTGCCATCTTTGGGATGGCACTCGACGTCTCCCAGAGCTGAGTTTGTTGGTTTTTTTTAAAAAAAGAATCCATACCTTTGCGCAGGATCACACCCGCACAATTTTGCAAAGATCTCTTTTTAAAAAATGGTGCCCCAGAATGTCCCTCTTTACTTCCGGGATGACTCACTGGTGTGTGGCCCCTGAGGGAGGGTTCCGGAAGTGGAAAATTCTGTGATCGTCACTCCCCAAAGGGCTGCAGGTGTAGATGAGCCCACTGTGTGTGAATGTTTGCCACAAATATATTGTAGAGATCAATTCTATTGACCCTGGAGGGAGTCAGGAGTGGCCATTGGATCTGCCTGTTGAACCTATCTTCAGTGGCAAATCTCAATTTGCCTGTGCATTCATCATCATCATCATATATTTATTTATTTATAACCTGCCTCTCCCTCCGGATTTATATTGTGCTGGTGCCAAAAACATTTGCTATTGAATTTAAAAACAGCAGACAACATTTCCCATCTAGACATCATGTGGACTAACCCGATCGCATCTTGCATAATTTTCTGTTTGCAAAAGAAAAAGACTTAGTGGACATGGGAGCACTGAAAGAGCTCACCAGGCAAACAAACAAGCAATGGACTGTTGTTGGGTTATTTGATGGTTGTTTTCCCCTCCAACAAGCCATGCCATCTGGATTCAGACAACATGACAAGCTATGCCCAGATGGGTTATTAGGCAAATGCTTCCTGGCATGCATCACAGCTTGAACAAGTCACTGTGGTGTGTTTAAGCCATGGAAATTGTAGAAACCTGGCCACTGTAGTTAATGCCAAAGAGAACTACAAATATGATCATAAAAGTAACCCCATGTTCAGACAAAGTTTGAGCTTAGCCGTTCATGTGTTTATTAGATTAGGACAGAAAGCCTTTCATCCTGCTGATGGGCACAACTATACATCAATAGCCAACATGTGACAGAAATATCAATTGATCAAGTAGTCACAATAATGGCAGTTCTATCACTGAGAATCTGCTTTGTTAGACCCCAAATAGTTAAGTTTATTTATTTATTTATCTGACTTGTATAGTCCCTTTCTACCAAAAATGGCACCCAAGGAGGCTTGATTTGACTGACAAGGTTAGGGACCCATTAGATTACTGCATTGCTTTTTGTGTTTGTTACATGAAAAGTCTTGCTATTAAGCTACTATCTAGGTGCAATGGCTAAACCTATTTGCATTAATAAATATACTTGTTAGATGAGAACAAGCTATCGGTCGGTTTTTCTTGATGAGGAAATAGCATGTGTACCTAAAATATGCAATGACCACAGTTAGAAAGGATCAGGCTTCCCTTCAGTCAATGTTTATTTGCCTGCTTGGCAACTGAAGAGAAGTTATAAGAGATGACCTTTGCGAACCATGCTTGGTAGGTTTCATCAACTGACCTTAGTGTCAAGACTGTTCATGGGAAGTCAGCTCTTCCGAACACAGCACTTTAAGTAATGCATAATCATGATTGATGTCTTCCTTCTTTCTTGAAGTAAGTTGGACAGACACATGACAAATGGCGAAAGATGAAAAGCAGAATAATATTTGTGGAAATTGCTTTTCTGAAATAGAAAAATTGATAAGGGCTGGGCTATGGGAGGAATAAGAAAATGTGTCAGAAGCATAAGTTGCTTGCTGCATTGAGTGCAATAGGGGAGCATCAATGTCTAAGAACGTTCTGAAGAAACACCATTAAATCAAAGTGACTGAGATAATTACAGAATTAAAACAGAGATTTTAGATACAACATACTTCCATTTCTATTCAAGCACTTGCCTATGAACTTTTTTTTTTTTTAAACTCCGCGTAAGATTCAAAATCAGATATAAATTTTGGTATTTGCATCTATGGTTAACATCTTGAAGATTTTGTACCCCACAGAAGATACTGGTTCACAAGAAATAACAATTCATAATGAGATTCAAAACAGTGAAGCCACAGGGAGGGGAAAGCAGTCAAGAAGGAGGAGGAGGAGGAGGAAAGAAAGAAAGAAAGAAAGAAGAAAGGAAGGAAGGAAGGAAGGAATTATACAGCATGTTTCTGCACAGGAGGTACAAGTTCATGGCTGAACATGGCTCACATTTGAAGACCTGCCTCAGAATTCATTGAAGCAGAATCTTTTGGTTGGGTATTAGTGTGACAACTAGGCTGGATTTAACAAAGCAGAAAGTCCATCTAGTCTACCATTTTGTTTCCATCAGTGGCCAACTTGATGCTTCTGAGAAGCTCACAACAGACCTTCCTTATTGTCAATACTCAAGAGACCTCCTGCAAATGTATATTATGACTAACAGCTGTGCTTCTTTTTTAAAGTGGAAATACTTTTAAGCTGGTGGCTGCCTGAGATTGGGCTGGTGGCTTGAAGTTGCAGCATTATGTAACCCACAGGGATAGCCTTAAGCACTCCCTGGCCATGTCTACACTTGCAGTTATCCTGGGGTCATCTCAAGGTCATCCCTGTGCATCTAAATGATGCACAGGGGATCCCGGGGTCAACCGGGGACGGCCAGAGACTTTCCCCGAGGTAACTGAAACTGGGGATATCCCAGTTTTTCTGTGGTCCTGGGACAATCCTGAGGACCTCAGCTGGCGTGGCGTGGGCTCCCGGGTCCTCAAATGGGCATGGAGCTGCATGGAATGGGTCCATGCCATGGGGGTGGGGTGGAGGCAGCAATTTCACCATCCCTGGGATGGTGGCGTGTGTGTGTGTGTGTTGAGAGCTGAGTTTGGTTTCCCCCCACTTACTGTTTTGCTGGATCGGATCGGCCACGGCTCTTCTAAAAAAAATAAAAAATGGCACCCGCGATGTCCCTCTTCCCTTCCGGGATGTCGCGCAGCCATCTAGAAGCTGGGGGAGGATCGTGGAAGCAGCTAAGTCTTTGATCCTCCCCTCTCCCTTCTGCTACATCCTTAGGTGTAGATGAGCCCCCTGTAAGGTACATAATGAGCAAAATATTGCACTGTATTTATATGATGGATGTTCTCCCTGTTGACATAGCCTATTGCAGAAAAAGGTTGTTCCTAAAGTAAGATGTGTTGTAGTCCGATCATCTTTCAGTTTGAAGGGCAGACTTTGATTAGTAAATTAATTTCATGATATAGAATTTTGGAGGTGTGCATTACTAGAATATTTTTCAGGGGCTATGAAATTTTTCAAGTTTGCTTTAGAGATAAGAAAGAGAGACTGGGAAGGTGTGGATGATCCCTGTTTGTCCCAGATCTTAGGTCAGTTGGCAGAGCACCTGCTTTGCATGCAGAAGGTCTCAGGTCAAATCCCTGGTATCTCCTTGTGAGCTAGAAAAAACAATGTTCACAATGCTGAGCTTGATGGTCTGACTCTGTAGAAGTCTCCTATGTTCCTCCACCATTGGAAACATCAGCCTGATTTCACCATATTCTAGAACAGTTTGATTATCATTGCATATAACTGAAGCTAGACATCTCTCTTTTTAACTTCACATGCCCGGGCAGCATGGAGACACCAGAACATTCAAAGCTGCAAGACCAGAAACAAAAGAGGGAAGGGCTCCTGCAGCTTTTACTGTTGTGATGAAGAGGGAATTTTACCAGGTACTGCATGCATACAAATAACACCTGCTGAAATTCCCTTTTCTACATAACTGTTAAAGATACAGGAGCCCTCTAAGGTGACCAAATGTCAGGATTTCCCCGGATTTGTCCTGGTTTTTGTTCTATCCTGGGTGTCGGGGGGGGGGGGGTCCGTAATTTTCTATAATGTCCTGGAATTACATGATTTCCCTTTTAAGGTCACCATTAGTGTGGTGGGGGAGAATGATGCCCTTTCCTCTCACTGCTCCAATCGGGTCCTTAAAGGGGAAAGTGTCATCATTCCTGGACATTATAGAAAAGGCCCCAATTGGAGCAGTGGGGGGCAGGAATTACACACTTTCCCCTCTTCCGCTCCAATTGAGGCCTTTAAGACCCCAATTAGAGTGGAGGAGGGGAAAGGGCACTTTCCAGGGCCTCTGGAAAGAATGTCATTCCCCCCACCCCACTGGGCATCCTCTTTTTTGGTTTACCAAATATGATCACCCTACCCTGTCCTCTCCATATGGTCACCCTAGTAGGAACAGATTTAAAAAGGTGAAAATAACCTCTTTGCTTCAGAAGAGACTACATGTGGTGTTCTTTGGAAGAGTGTAGCTCCCAGTTTGAAAGGGTTTCTGTGGATAAAAGTGCAGACTTACAGCATTGAGTTCAATGAGAGCTTACTTCCTAGTCAAGGTGTGTGTGTATAGGACTGCAGCCTTACAGTCCTAATGTAATGCAGGCTTACTCAGAAGTGGATGCTTGAGAGAAAGGTTTGGGGTAAACTATGGGGAAATAATTTATCTCTTCCATTAAATTTCCCTGAGCAGAGGAGCATTGAAGTGGCAGGGAACAAGCCTCTCTCATTCACTGAGCAGCACCTATGTGGTTCATAATGTTTAATTCTACTCTCAGGATTCCACCCACCCAGGCCTGAAACTGTTTTTTTTTCAGGTAGTGTTTACTCTGCCTTTTTTGCTTCATGAAAATCCAGATACATCTGAAAATGTAGATTGGAGTCTGTTTTCTGACTATTAATATTAAAAGCAACTCTAGTTATTGTGAATATTTTACTGTTTTACAGTTTTATTGATTGATTTTACCGTATTTTATTAGAATGTTATTTTGATAACCACTTTAGGATTTTTTAGTGACAAGGAAAGGTGGTATTTAAAGACTTTTAATAAACAAATAAACAAGCAAATAAATAGTAGACTCACAAGGTCTGGGAAATAGCCCAGAGCAAAAGATCACTTGGCTGCACATCAGCGTCTGAGGTAAAATAAATAAATAAAGAGAGCTGGTAGAATATACACAAGGCCTTCCTCATTGCCTTGTGTAAAATGTGGGTTTCAAAAGGGCTACTTGCAGAAATACTATTGATTTTAACAGAATTTTGACTATATTGCCATTGGGTATTATGCCTTTAGATTGTTGTTAAAAGAATATCGATTGCCTGAGGCCTTTGAGCACTTTTTTTATCTGCTCTTAAAAAGCTGAGCAGATTTATAAGGTACATTTTAGCACCTTTTATTGGGGGGAAATCCTTCTTTTTTTTTAAAAAAAATATATAACAATAATCTCAGTCTCGCCCAGAGGTTGTATGACCTCATCTGTTATTAATATTGTATACTTTTGCACCAAGAGACTAGACTTGTTTATAATTTCCTGGTTCCTTCCCCATTCATTTATTAAAGATTTGGGTTAGATATTTGCTTCCCTCATGTTCCATGACAACTGTCCCATCTCTAAGGAGCTGTCGGAGTGAAGCTGATACAGCCTGGATGCTCTTCAAGCAAACGAACCACAGCTTTTCTGTTAGAGGTTGAATTGCTTTTCTTCAGTGTTAATTAAGGAATAATGTTGGCACAAAACACTGCAACTATGCTTCTGAAGAATTTAAGGTTTCCTGACATGATAGATTTTATCTTTGTTGAGTCTTTTGTTTTAAAAGTCAAGGCAAAAAGGATGTCACAAAAATAAGATAGTTATGTGGAAAAATGGTTACTAACACCCAAACTACATGTCGTTTTTAAGACTTAGCTAGCAGCTATATTTTTTAAAACACCGAAATAAACACAGGGGCCTAATACGAATGGGGACCCTTGCATGGGGGTGGAGGTTAACCCTTTGCCCCCCACATAGCCATGATCTGGATTGGGCACTCACTTTTAGGAAATATTTAATTTTTGTGAACCGCCTAGAGAGCTTTGGCTATTGAGCAGTGTAGAAATAAATAAATAAATAAATAAAGCAGGCATGAGTACCCCAGTGGTGGTGATGGGGGCAAAGGGATAGAGACATGAGGCCTGGATAAAAATGGAAAAATAGTTTCCCTTCTTCCCCCTCAGGACTCTTTTTGGCTCCCCCCCCCCATGGAAAGAAATTTGGAAGTTTGGATTATGAAATATTTTCTTTTAAAATGATTCATAAAAAGTTTTAAACAAAGTGTTCATATATTGCTACCTAGACTTTTCACCCTCAAAATGATTTATTAAAAACTATGTAATAGGAAGACCTCTATGTAAGGCTAGAGATGTAACATTTCTGGCTATTCTGAAGCCATATTTGAGGGGTGTGTGTGTGTGGATATGTTATTAAATCCTGTCTTTAAGATTCCCAGGATATTTATTACTTCCATTCCTTAAGATTATTGATCTGATGTATCATTAATTAATGCCCATGTAAGCATTCTCCAGGCCATGCTCAGTTTCCCAATATGTGACTAAATTCGCCATAGCGTAATATATGGAGAAAATGTGCATTTCTGACAATTTGGGTTTTGTTCTATGGTCCTGTATTTCTGGGCTTGTTCTGGTTAGATGCTGTAGTAGTCAATGACTGTAGTTCTAAAACACACATATGAGGGAAATAGTGTAGGTTATCCTGCTGCTGCCACTATATGCAATGGAACACAAAGGTTATCCCACCTATATTTCTTTAAAAATAATCCTACACATTGACCCTGTTCAGACGACATGCTAAGTCACAGTGGTTAAGCATTTTGAGATAAACATTATGGCTTAGCGTGTTGTGTGAACCATGACTTAGCATGTCATGTGAACCGTTCCTAACCATGGTGGCTACATAACCCCAGTTTAAACACACACACTAACCATTTGCTGCAAAAGAGTTAGCGTCCTAATCAGGGCTTTGCGCGTAGTCTGAACAGGCCCAAAGAGAGAGGGGTGGGTCATAAGATCTAGTACTTGTTATGTAACCCAAGATATAATTGGAAGTCCTGAGGAATGCAGCTATTCTATCTTTTGCTCCTCAGGGCACAATCCTATGCACGTTTAAACAGGAAAAAGTCCTACAACATTTGAGAATTACACCCTTAATGGATTTTTTTGTGGTAAAAAAGAAGAAGCATTGGGAAGACACAAAATGGAAGATATTTATTTACCTTACCCCAAATTCCAAGTTTGATGTAGCGTGAGGAAAAAAAACCCTATGCACATCTCTCTCTCAGCCTGGAGATAGAATAGGTAGAAAACAGCAAATTACACAGTTAATGCACAGAAGAGATACAATGCCAGAGTGAACACAATATATCTGGGTGTCCTCTTGTAGAATCCTTACTAAGATGAAGGAGGCTTTTAATTCTTTGATACAGAACTGCACAGCAGAATTTCCTCTGTTTGGTGAAATGCTTTAAGTGGGAACTGAGGCCAATAAAACTGAGCAGTTGCTTCTTCAGTAGTTCCTCCTGTCCCACAGGAGATCTTTCACACTACCCATCATCCCTCAGAGAGGCCAAATGGTGTGTAATGTGGGAGGTACAGTACATCTAGATCAAATAGTTTGAAAACCTCCTTACACCTTGGCTAGTCCTTCAGTTCAGATGAATTGGCTCATTCAGGCCAGTGGGAATATTTACAGGAACTCAGTTTCGGCCAAACACTTTCTTTTGGCACACCGAAGACTTAATGCCTCATTCTGTAGGTATTTTGGCAGTGCCTACCTATGGCGTGTATTTGTATGCTGGCCTGTGAAAATACAGAGGAGATGGATGAATAACCGAGAGGAAAAACAAAACGGGGAACTATGATCGCATTGCATCAGCTTTGTAGCAAAGAGTCTTAACACGATGGCAGTGATTTATGGAGACTCTGGTGTCTTAAAAACAGCAACCCATCTTTGATTTAAAAATAATGAAATAGGTCATTCCAACAGCAGATCCAAATGGATGATAAAAGACTCACGTTTAGTGTTAGCAAAGTGGCATATTTTACGCATTGATGTCACAAAAATGATCCATTTATATAGCTTAGCCAGGCATTAGTCCCCAATTTTAGCATTCAAGCAACCAAGGAGGCTGCCTGAGTCAAGCAGCTGGGAGAGCCCATCCCTCTACTAAAACCGCAAGTGGCAGGAAGGTGATGCAGCTGGCGCTGTAAACCCTTAGTTACTGACTAGACTAGGGGAGAAACAAAGCAAGAGCCCACAGAAAGTGTAGAGTGCGTTCTGGCATTTCAGCACGAGTGGAATGTCATTCACCAGTTCTGTTGTAAAAGCTTTTAGGCTTCTGTGATTGGACTTGAACAGCACAACCTTAGGGATGTTTGCTCAGAAAATATTATGCTTGTCTGAGTTCGTATTGCCTAGTAAGTATGTTTAGAATCAGGTTGTAAAGCACCATAACCATACTTCTGAACGCCTCTCTCTCTCTCCCTTTCCCACCATGCATATCTCAGCCAGGTCCACGCCATCTCATCACTGTTTCCTGCTATCACCATTCCATCATCTAGTCCCAAATTATCATGTTTACAAATGATAGACAGTATCTAATGGGGCCGCTGCACTTATGTGATTGACATAGTGCTAGCGTAAGCAACCTCTAGTATGACGCTAATAGCATAAGCTGGCCCGATGGGTTTTCCGGGGAAACCTGTCATGCCAGCTTACATTATTCGCACTGCACTAGGAGTCATTTACTCTAGCAGTATGTCAGTTATGTCGGTGCAGCAGCCTGACTTGGCATGGTGCTGTAGCTTTTTGAGATGTTCTTAGGAAGGTGCATGCAGGCAAGATTCCAGCTTGTCTGAGTTCTCCATGTTCCACCTCAAAGCTCGTTCCATTCCATCTCATGTCTGTTATCAAATTGTGATCTTTTTTTTTCTTTTTGCATGAAAATTCAGGCATATTTTCATGCATATTTTCCAAAATGTACCCATCAATTGTGCACATCATTGAAATGTATATCTTCTTCTCCCATTGATTAAACTGTGTCTGTAGGCATTTTTCAGAAATATGCAGTTTTCCATGTGCATTTGCCAAATGTATGCATGCTGTCGAACACAATTAGTTCTTGGTTCACAAATCACTTGGAAAGTCGGAAGTATATTGTCTTCGATTGCAGATATGCTTGGTCTGGGAGGTATGAACTGGATAAATCCAAGCCAAAAATGAATTGAAACAAATTTCGGATACATTCTTAGATGCCTGACATCTCCTTCCTCTTGCTCTATTTTCATGTTGACTCCAGTTTTCAATCAATCTGCGCCATCTTACAAATTACAATTTCCTTTACACCATCTGTTTGTTTTTCCTCTGGATTCCATATCTTTGTTTGCAGTTTAATCCCTTACACATTTGCAAAGCAATCCCTAATGGCTGGGGAGCAAACAGTTTCTTGTTGCAAAGCAAGCTTTGCAATTGGGAATTGCTTGTGCTCCAGCCATTAGGGCTTGCTTTGCAATGGGAAACATCTCTAAAATAATATGGTGCTTTTTCAGGCTCTCACAAGTCTAAATGCACCACACCGACAATGCAGCCTGGATTGTGCATCATGTTTTGCATACCGTGATGGAACTCCAGATATTTTGATGCACAGAGTTGTCTATTAACACATATTCAAGTTTGAGGAACAGTACTGAGTGAATGTCTGCTGCACACACTTCTTTGGATGCAAAGTGTGGCATGCCAATGACAAGTCTGAGTTGAATACAGAGAGTGTGATGTGTGTCTTTGTGTGTGTGGCTCTCTCTGAAGTAGAATTTGAAGTGGTGTGTGTGTGTATACATACACATGAGTGTAAGACAGAATGAAGTGTGCACTATTGGTTTCAGCATGTGCTTATGGAAGACACTGTATGTAGAACGTGGTCCAACAACTGAACACTGGGAGCAAAACCTTTCTAAAATTCATGATGGTTCTCCAATGTTTCATTTTAAAAAGAGTTGGAGACTTGAAGCCTACTTCATGCTGAAGTCTTCTGATGCAGTAGTGGAGATGAGACCCAACTACATCCCAAGTCCCACACGTTTGAGCCAGTGTACGTCCTTGCAATACTGCAAAAACGTGCAATAGTTGTGTAACAACAGGTTTCTATGATGGGAGAAATGGGAATGAGAGAGGGGAGAAAAATGGGAAAGGCAAGGATAACAAGAGATGAATGCAGTAACTTATATGTAGGTTTCATTTTGGTTGAAAATAGGGTCAAAAGGGCTTGACAGAAAAGGTGAGTTTGAGGATATTTTTGAAGGAAGTGCGAGAGAGGAAGCACCACAGTGAGTGAGAGAGTTCCAGGCATACAAGGCAGCAAGGGAAAATGAGTGAAGAAGTAGACCTTTGGGCTGCTGAGGATAGTAGAATTGGACTTTGGTCAGCCATAAAGCTCATGGGGTGTTTTTGGGCCAGTCTGAAAGTTGTTCTGAAATTAACATGGGAAGAACTATATACCTGAGCTTTTTGGAGAAAGAGTGTTATAAAACAAATGCATGGTGAAAAAATAACTTCAGTGCTCCACAAAGTTCCCAGCTGGTTGGCCAGGTCAACCATTGCTAAGTAGAAAAATTGACCTGACTCAATTGAGATAATCATGCATCCAGGTGCAATGCAGATCCAGTCACATCTCAGAAAAGGTTTGTCTTAATGCTTAATGCTCCCCTACTTTAAAGCTATCCTGGCCCCTCTAGTATGGCACAAGCCAAATTTAAATGAGATAATTAACAAAATGTATTCAACATCTATTGGAAAATAATAGTGTTGCTTTGCAACTTATTCACTGGGACAATAAATGTGCAAATATTTGCATCATTTAATTACCTGTAGGAGAGATCACTTGAGTTGAATTTCAATAGGCCCTTTCCCCCTTTCCTCTAAGGAGTAAACTGCCTGTTTAACCACTTTTATTTCCACCACTCAAAATGTAATGTATGATCTCTGAGTCTGATCACACCACTGGAACTTCACAAGGGAGCACCTTTAATATGCACCCCCCCCAACTCTCTCTGGCTTTAATATTAGGAGACTAGAAATTGACAAAAATCTGTGAAGAGGGGCCTGGGTGGTGGTCTTGAATGCTGTTGAATCATCAAAACATTTGCATATGTACAAATTTGCTTGAAAACTAGCTAAGTGGAGACTCCCCCCTTTTAACTGATATGTAGGAGGGGGGGATTTCATGAAGAAAATGGAGGGGGTGGTTTAATCCTCCCCAAGTGTACTGGTGGTTCCAATCCAAATCAGGGCCATGCACACCTACACTACAGTAAAAAAAAAATAGGAAAGGTAGATGCTACGCAATTCACATAATGTGTAGCTTGACCCTATTGATGTACTAATCAAGAATGCTTACATGTGTGCCTGCAAAGCAACTAGCTTAGTAGTTTATGTAGTTACAGAGCAATCAATGAAAGTGTCAAGGTTTTCGCTTTTGTGCATATGGTTTCAACACTGCTGGCTCCGGGTACCTGATCAGCTAGCTTGAACATTGTCTACAGATAAGCACTATGAGCTCGACAAACTCATATTCTTCACCAGATAATTACAAACTTCAGTTACATTGCTAGAAGAAACTACCTGGTCCCTGAAATACGTTACAATACATTACCAAAAAGGCTTTATTTTTAATTGCATGTTAATTGATTTGTTTTAATGTTTTAATCAAAATTCCGTTTCCACCTGTATTTTAATATTGTTTTGGGTGGTAAGACAAGATATACATTTAATAAATAAACATACCTCTGGGACTATAATAAACCCATTAATGTTTCTTTGTCTGAAATATGTTTCACAACTTGCTGTTCTTTCACATTCTTATCTCACAAATATTCTCTATTGTCTTTTAGTTGAGTCATTAAGATGTTTTTCCCTGCCAGATTTTTAATGCATTTTAAATGTATTGAGTTATGATTTTCTTTATCTGTTTTATTTGTACTTTGAATTCTCTTTGGAATTGTATTGATATTGTTGCCTTGTAACTGTAACTGGTGCCATTATGACATAATTGTTTATGAGCATTCAGACTGTTCTCCACGTGCTTACTACTTTTACCTGTTCAGGCTATAAGGGAACTGCTTCTGGTATGTAAGCTTCAGTTCATCCTCTCTGCCTTTGCCCTCACTTCATACAATAACTACTCATTTAGCTATGAGATCCTCATCTCCCTCACAGCACTCTTCCCCACATCATCAATGGCTTTAGGGTCAATCCCACTAAGGTATTTCTCAGAATACATTAATAATGAAATGGGAGTCCTGTAAACCATAAAAATAAAAATGTCTAAATGGTGAAACATTCGCTGAACTGTACACCCATTCACCTTGCAGACAAACTTTTAGAAGTGTCTAGAACAGCGGTGGGCAAAATGAAGCTGTGAGATGTGCCCCTCCCCTGCCTCCATTGCGCCTGCTGTGCCTATTAAGAAAAACAGGAAAATAGGAGGGAGTTATGGTTTGCTGCCAATAGTGGTGTGTGTGTGTGTGTATGTGAATCCTCCCCTCCCAGTGAATGGCAGTCCCAATCCAAATTGGGAAAATGCATTGTTACTCTAGAGTAAAAAAAGAAAAAAAGCCCTGAGCTACATGCTGTGGAATTAACATAATGGTAGTTTGGCTCCTACTTTACTGAACATTTTGCTCTTTGCTGTGAATTACATGGCCTGACCTCTCAAACAAGCATCCCTTTGTGAGTATCTCCTCTGTTTGGGTCATCCCCCCCCCCCCCCCGATTATTTCTTGCTTATGTGGCTGTTGCCCTTCATCCACATCTAGAACTCTCTTTTATATATTTGCTTTGAGGGGGTGGTAGCAGTTGCATTTCCAAGTATGCCATGGCTGCTGCTAGGGACTGCAGTTCCCAAGGTGCAAGACCATGGCCCCGTTCAGATGACACCGTTAACCATGCTGGTTAAGGGTTTTTGGTTAAGCAGCAAGGTTAACGATGTCGTCTAACATGCATTTTCCTTAACCAGGTGTCTCCGCTAACCACATTGTGGTCGGCTTCAGTAACCCTGTTCCACAGCAGGGTTGCCAGCACCAACTTTGGCTTAAGGTGTCACCTAATGGGTATAGAGCAGCCTAAATAGCCTAAATTGTGCAACTGCTGGCTCTCTTAGCACAAGGGCTGACGGGATACGGGGTGGAGCATTTGGAGGACTCAGGCACTCATCTAACTGCTTTGTAGTTAGCATGTGGTTAAGGAAACCAGGAACCGGACAGGGTTAACAGTGTCATGTGAGAGTGTATGGCATGTGGTTAGTGGTAACCACAGAGAAGCATGGTTAAGCTAACCACAGAGCCCTTGGTGTCATCTGAACGGGCCCAACATGTTGCATACATGCAATCCCAACCTTAAAAGCTGGGACAGAATTCTCAGAAGACTTTATGAAGATTATTCTGCTCGGTGAGAAGGCTTGTAATTTCTTAGCCAATTTCGTATCAAGCCACATCTCTTCTCACAAGAGCAGGAACAAAAAAGTGTGATATAACATTGTATTTTTTTTCTTTTAAAAAAACACCTTCAAGTTACATCACATACCTAAAAAGAAACAGACCAAAAATTTATATGCCACACATTTTAGGTTATGGCCTAATTTTTATGCTTGAGATAAACTAAACTGATTTGCTTTTTAATCATTTTTCTTAATTACTAGCTGGCCTCAAATTTGTATGCGTGAAAGAGGACTGGCTGTTCTCCCTCTGATCAGTTATGGAGGCCAAGTTGGAAACATCTGGTCATTATTATGAGGGTTTTTTGAATTTACTAGTTAGAGGCAGGCAGATCAGAGAATTCGACGCGAGTCTATCTAGGGAAAGTTTGCTGCTATCCTGATTGCATGTAGAGCAAAAAGGTACAGCCTTTTATTTAACCTAGGCTGACCATATGAAAAGGAGGTCAGGGCTCATGTAACTTTAACAGTTGTAGAGAAAAAGGGATTTCAGCCAGTGTTATTTGTATGCAATTAGTTCCTGGTGAAATTCCCTCTTCATCACAATAGTTAAAATTGCAGGGGCCCTGCCTACATTTGTATATGGTCACTCTAGTATAGTGCCTGCTGGTAACAACCAGGTAAGGCGAGAGGAGGACGGATGCAATTTTGTCCCCTTTTCTCCATTTAACATTCAAAATTGGCTAAACAGACCTCTGAGTCCATCTAGCTGACTTACCTTTCAGTGAATGGGGAAGGGATTAGAATAATAGAATTGTGGAGTTGGAAGGGACCTCAAGGATCTAGTCCAACCCTCTGCAATGTGCAGGAAGCCAATTAAACTACCCATGAGAAGTGGCTGTCTTACCTCTTCTTAAAAACCTCCAGAGATGGAGAAACCATAACCTCCATAGGCAGACTGTTCTACAGTTGTACATATCTTATCTTTAGGCAGTTTTTCATTATATTTAATTGAAATCTAGATAGCTGTAACTTATACCCATTATTTTGGGTCCTAATTTCTGTGGCAATGGAAAATAGTTCTTGACCATCTTCCCTGTGGCACCCTTTTATGTACTTGAGCACTGCTAACATGTTTCCCATCGGCTTCGTGTTTTCCAGACTGAACATCCCAAGTTCCTTCAGCCTGTCCTCATAGGGCATGTCCTCAAGTCCCTGTATCATCTTTGTTGCCATCCTCTGAACCTGTCCTAACCTGTCAATGACCTTCTGGAACTGTAACGCCCAGAATCATATAATACTCCAGGTGTGGTCTCATTATTGTCGAGTAGAGAAGAATAAGGACTTCACATGTCTTTGATACAATGCTTCTTCTAATGCAGCCCAGAACTGCGTTAGCCCTTCTAGCAGCTGTCTCGCACTGCTAAATCATGTTAAGCTTGCTATCGATGACCACACCTCTCAGCCAAGTCTGCCAACCTGTCCAAATCAGATTAGAGAAGCCATAGGATGCTGCGTGTCCCAGTCTCTTCTCTCCCCCTCCCCACCCAGAAGCATGTTTCCTTTTCTCCCTCTCTGACTTCTCTTACTCATAAGAGAAGCTTTCCATGGTCTCTGGGAGGGGGTGGGGGAGGGAAGATCTACTACTGGATCTTCTCCCTCATGCTTGTAGCTTTGTCTATGGACGTAGAGAGGAGATCTGAGGCATCCTATGGTGTCCCAGATACTGTCTAGGGGCCATAGGGTTGTTCTCTCACTTTTTTACACTTGTATTATCTCAACTTGTTCTTGCATTCAGGACTTCATTTAAGAAAGAAGTGGGTTGGGGCAATTGTCATCTTGTATTTCAGATCCTGTTAAGTATTCCACAGGAGCATCACTATGATGGATTATTGTGAAAAAGTAATCAGAACAAAAACCCTTAAGTTACACTGATGTGTAGGCAATAGTAGTTTAATTCTTCTTCTGCTAGATATTGATTGCTATGTATTGTATTTTAGTTCAATTTTGTTATTGTGATTTTTATGCTACCTTAGGTATGTTTATGTATAGAAAGGCAGGATATAAATTGTGACATAAAAAAGAAATACATAACATTTTTGATTTATATATACCCAAGACATGGAACTTGAAACTTACTGGGACCCTACTACTCAGCAAGGCAGGATATATCAGATAATGCCATACCATTTTAGAAATACATAGCTGTCATTCCATACAGAGTGCTGCAAAACTATTACTTGTGAAGGTGCAAGGGAATTAGACTGAAAAACCTTTATTTCACCTTAATTTTGGTACCATGCTCTATCACATCAAAGAGTTTAATGACAACCGTTACCCAGAGGACCTTCTCTTCTGCTGCTCTCAGACTGTGGAATGGCCTGCCAGGAGAGTTTCGTCAACTTAACAGTCTGTCTGACTTTAAGAAAGCCATAAAGACTGATCTCTTCTGGCAGGCCTAACTAGTTCAATTTTAAGAGTTTTACTGTGATTTTAATAATAATGTATTAGTATTATATGTTTTTAATCAGCTTTTATGTATTTATATTGTTTGTATTTAATGTTGTTCCCTGCCTCAATCCAGAGGGAGATATAGGTAATAAATAAATTAAAAATATATTATTATTATATTATTATATAATTTTGGGGGTGTTGCCATTGTCATTGTTACACCTTTTTTAAAGTCTGTCATACATTGTATAGATGCAGGTGCCATGGCTCATGAGAAAGGTGGTTCTGGTGGATGGTCAGAGGCCGTTTCAACTTTTTGCTTTATTAGTAGTATTTATACGGAAAAATGCTACAGCATTGTGTCAAAAATAAGGGGCATGATCATCGAGAGCTGTTTCCATGATCTAACATGAAATTCAAAATATTTCAGCCCATTCAATATTGGCAGCCCACTTTAGATAGAATGTCTGTCGAAGTGGAATAATAAATCATGCCATTTGACCTCAATTTGTAAAATTATTATACTAATTATAATAAAGGAGTTGCATTTTATTCATGATTTTTATAATGGAAGATGTAGATCTGTAATTCTTCAAGGATTAAAAAGATAAAATGTTCAGCTGCTAAGGAAGGGTAGATTGAATTATCCTGTGTAGCACCGTTTAAAATGGATTAGTCACCTCTCTTTGTACTGGCGACATGCATATCACAATAACAAGATGTTAGCCTGCTACAAGAATATTAATTTCATTAAAGTGATTGGAGAGTAGGTCTCCTCAGCAATATAAATTACTACCTGAGTGATCACAGAGATTTCTTTATTTACAAAAGACCCATTCCGAATAGAAGTCAAACACAAAAAAGGTCATTCCTACATTACAAGAGGTGGCAAAGTCAAATGGGAAAATAATTAGATTCGTTTATATGACACTTCAGCTGAGAGATCTGACAGACTATTATTATGGATCACAATGATTTCCCTGCTTCAGAATGCTGATGGAAGATGGGCTAGCCACTTGTAGAGTGTTGAGTGTAGCAATTTTTGGAAGGGGAAACAGAAGAACACTAGCAGGGAAAAGAGGAAAAGGATAAGAAATGCATTAGCAGCTGACAATTTATAATGATAAACCAATGCCAGGAGTCAACTCAGGAGTAGATGGCGGTTAACAAGCTGAAGGTATCTCCAGATGAGATGGAGGAACTATTTGTAAGGAACACTGGCAATCTAGGTAAGGTGACACTATCTATTCTGGATGGGGTTGCCCCTTAAATAAATGGGTATATACCTTAGGGGTCCTTCTTGATTTATTATTTCCCCTTGATACTCATGTATTTGTTGCTTGGAGTACTTTTTATCAGTTTTAGCTGATCCTCCAACTGCTGCCTTTCCTAGAGAAGTGGACTTGGCTTCAGTTAACCATTGTAATACACTATGAGCCTATCTACACAACCCTATTGACCATGTTGGCTGGGGCTGATGGGAGTTTAAGTTCAAAACCTCTGGAGAGCACCAGGTTGGGGAAGACTGGTTTAGAGGAAGACTAGCTGGCAGTGTAAACACCCCTTACCAAGATTCTTTCCTCTCTTCCTAATTGCAGCTTTCCACTTATTTCCATCTTTTTTAAAAAAATTAAAGGTAGAACTTTGGGGAAAACTTTCACGCATTTACATTTTATATTGTAATCTATAATGCTCTTTGTGGTTTTAATTGTTGTGAACTGACCAGAGAATTTTGTTATAAGAATTGGGGTTGTGCCAGTTTTTAGGATTTATCACACAATCCTATGCATGTTTACTCAGAAGTAAGTTACTGCCAATGGGTATTAGGAGCCCTTCTGGGCAAGGAAAGGGTTAATGGGTGTTTTCCCTCCCCTCTTTGCTTTCAGTTCCCCCAACAGTTGCTGGGCTCAAATGTTTGTAAATATGGCCTAGAATCCATTTTGTTTTGCTGCATTTCAGTCATATTGTGAAAATCTGGTTTTAAAAAATCCTTTCTTTCCTTTCTGTGGTGCAAGTTAATATATATTCCTGGCTAAATTTCTTCTGTTTTATGGGGCATATTTTCTTCTTCTTCTTCTGAAACCTGTGATTATGTAACCCAAACTCACTCACTTATGTTGCCCAAAAGTGACAGGCATATCCAGTGGAATTTTAGAATGTTTTAAGGATGTTTTTAGGATGTTTTAGGATTTTTATGCAGTTTTAATAATATGTGTCATGTTTTAATCAGTTTTATGTATTTTATCATGTTGTTGTTCCCCGCCTCGATCCAGATGGAGAGGCGGGTAAGAAATAATTATTATTATTATTATTATTATTATTATTATTATTATTATCCTAGGAGATATGCCAATTCCCCCTAAGAAGCACAGACTCCAAAGATCTGGTCCAACGCACTTTTATTACGTTCAGCTGAGCGGGTGCACTCTAGCAAGCTGCCAGCTCACCAGGGCCACACCTAGGGGCATGCAAGCCCCCTCTTTTATAACATACAGTAAACATCATGTCATAGCTACAGACAGCGCACGCGCGAGCATAACTCAATGCATCTCTATGGGAGCCTCCGCCTTTTGGGCTAACGCCAAAGACCACCTTGTTCCTCACCAGTAGCTTATTATTGCGCCCAGTCACAGCTAGGACACGATATCTGCTACTTTTGAGGAATGTTGCAGCTTCTGACCAAGGCCGAGTTATGATTGTTCCTTGTTCCTAGCTGCTACATACATAGACTGTTATTGGCTTTAAACAAGCGTTCCCAGCAAGCAATCCCAGCATTCTATGCGAGGGAGAGAAAGATGGCTTCACTCTGGCTAGCAATATCTAACACTTACAGCCTCTGATTCTTATTTTCCTGCTGTCTCAGTTTGCCTATGTGTGAAATGGGATTCGTGGTCACCCATCTCCATTAATTTAAATCTTAGAGGAGTGGGCTTGGCTATAAATGCCTTTCTCTGTGTTGTGACATACCCTGGATAAATTGTTTTTTTAAGACACTTAAAAAAAAGCCTGATCTCTATTGGTTCTGGGAATTTAGTATGCTGCAATTATGTAACCAAAACACATACTTGCTGCTCTGGCACCAACTGCCAGAGCAGCAAGAACATCCTCAGAAGAATTAATCTGCTTATTCCATGGATCTCTTCTTTTTTTCTCAGGACAGTAGGCCAGGAAAAATGAGAGGGGGAAGAAAGAATTAATCTGTACCTGCTCCACATCTTCCTTTTTTTTCTCCTCAGAGAATTAGGACAAGAATGGGGTGGGAAGAATTTACTCACAGTGCAAGCCTATGAATGTTTATCCACCATATTCAATGCCTCTTATTTATTTTATTCCATATTACAAAGGCAGTGGATTGTGATAAAAAAAACACCAGCTTCATCAGGAGCTTCATCTTCAAAAACTTCATCTTTTGGATCTTTGGAATAGTACTTCACATGCATTGGGTTTCCTAGGTGTACAGGGCCCAGGCATCTCAGTTTGCTCTTTTCTTACACTAAGGATCTACCTTTCTGGTTCTGCCTGCACTGGTTCAAAAGAAAGTGTTCTGTCTGTTTAATCTGTATGTCAAGGAAACGTTGGTGTAGTGACTGTACCTTTTTGAACGCCTTTTTCCTTACAGTAATTTGATTTTGGCTAATACATGCTATATTTTTTTAAAAAACAACCCTAAATTTATCAATATATGACTTATTTCAGAATATATGGTTAGGATGGCAGTTTTAGGGTGAGATATACAGTTATTTTTCTTTCAGAGGTCTTACATATGGGATACAGCCCGCCCACCTAGAAATATACTTTGCCCCTTCTGCCCTCCCCCCCCCGATTTTTTTTTGGGTGCTGCCACCCCTCTTTGACATCTCTCATACTTCCCTTGAAGGCATGTGCATGGGCAGAGGGTTTTTTTTGGGGGGGGGAGGAGTTCTTGCAAGTGCCTCTGCTGTCCAAAGTAAGGTCCTTATCTAAGAATAGAGCATTTTTCAGTGGCGGCTCTAACATTGCAAATTATTCTCTGAAGGGGATTTTGTCAGGCCAGCTCTGTTGTTATTTTTAGGCAATTAATGAAAACGAATCTGTCCTACCAAGCCTTTTTATCATCCTTCAAATTGTAGGACTAGCCTTGGATCAGGAGTTGCCCTACCAAACAGTGACATAAGTTAATGAATTTCTTATTCTCTGTCTTTTCCATATATCATATAGTTTGCAATTTACCTGAAAGAATAAAATAATCTAAAAGGTGGATTTATTTTTGCCCCATTTGGCAACCAATTGAATTGTTCCAGTTTCAATCAACTGAGTTTAAATGAAGCCCTTGATAAGAGTTCAGTTTCTGTGTAGCTTTTGTCAAACTATACTTAGTACAGAAACCAAACATCACAATACAGAAACCAAATATCATAACTGAAGGAGCTATAATTCTGCTTCAAAGCTGATGATTTAAAACAAAAACAACCATGCAAAAACAGTTCCTTGCACTTGCTTCTTTTCTTGAAGTTCTGTAAATAAGATGCACGTGTATTATTCAAGTGTTGCCAAAATGGCAGGGCAATGTGTCCAGTTAACATTAGATTAACAGGGCTGGATCCAGACTTTGGGTAAACCCTTTGAAAAAAATGGGACTTGTTAGTCATGAGTAATGTAGATCCCATTGATTTCTGTGGATCTCCCCTAGGCAAGACTAAGTCTAAATTTAGGCCAATGAATGCATTTCAAAATTCCACTATCTATATCTGACATGAAGAAGAAATGTAGCTGTGAAATTTAGTAACAACAAGGAGAGGAATTAATTGATCATTCAGTTCTTCTTTCAACAGACTAAATACATGCTAACCAAATATAGCAAATGTACATACATTTTCGCCTTCTTCACACTGTAATTATTATTATTATTATTATTATTATTATTATTATTATTAACCCGCCTCTCCCTCTGGATCGAGGCGGGGAACAACAGCAATATAAAACACAAAAATCACAACAGTTAAAATTTTTAAAAAACAAGAAAAAATACATCATTAAAAACATCTTAAAATTCATCTGGATAGGCCTGTCGGAAGAGAGCAGTCTTGATGACTCTCTTAAATTCATGAAGACTGCTAATTTGTCTAACCTCCTCCGGCAGACCATTCCATTGTCTGGGAGCGATGGAAGAGAAGGTCCTCTGGGTAACACTCGTCAGCCTAGTTCTGGCTGACTTGAGTAAGTTCTTCCCAGAGGACCTAAGTGTGCGGGGCAGATTGTACGGGAGAAGGCGATCCCGCAGGTAACCTGGACCCAAACCATGTAGGGCTTTAAAGGTAATCACCAACACTTTATACTTTGCCCGGAAACTGATTGGCAGCCAATGAAGCGATTTTAAAACTGTTGTGATGTGATCACCCCTAGGTGTACCAGTGACCAACCTGGATGGAATATTTTGAACAAGTTGAAGTTTCCGGACTAGGCACAAAGGTAGCCCTATGTACGGTGCATTGCAGAAGTCGAGCCTCGAAGTTACCAGCACGTGCACTACCATCTTTAGGTCTTCCAACTCTAGGAAGGGGCGCAGCTGGTGTATCAGCCGAAGCTGATAGTAGGCACTCCTGGCCGTCGCATCAATCTGAGCTGTCATTTGGAGCGACGGATCCAGGAGTACCCCCAAGCTGCGAACACAATCTTTCAGGGGGGGTGTAACCCCATCCAGAACTGGTTGACACACCTCCAGACCCAGGTTGGGGCCTTTGACAGCAAGCACCTCAGCTTCAGTTTGTCTTAGGAATTATAATATCTTGATCTTGATTAATTTGGTCACATTTAATTTAGGCTGTTAGGGCGGGCATGCTTAGAGGAAAGGGATGGTGATCATTCTGCGGCACTGTTGTTTGGTGACAGGTGATACCTTAGGCCTTCCGCTGGGAGTCGTGCGGCACCAGTGTGGGGGATAAGACTACCTGTTAGGCCGACTCTCGTCACTCCAACCGGAGTCGTGTGGCACAGGGGGTGAGTGGCATGGGTTGGTCTACCCTCCCCAAAAGGGGTATGGCCTGGGTGTGGCGATCATCTGACGCCACTCGCCAGACATGGAATGCTTCGCCCGAAATAAAACGCCTAGCTAGTTGCTGGCATAGTATAGGGCCCGCCCAGTTTCCCTTTGCAGATCTTCAATAAATGTGGCCTAAATTTGATACCGTATACAGTTGTATTGTCTCGTAATTTCCCCCTTTCGCCTGCAAATGAAATCCACTTCCAAAGGAGAACGTGTTGGCCAGGCACGTGATTGATACTGCCAAAGTAGTGGAGTCAATGGAACTGTACACATTTTTTGGTAAGAAAATATTGCCAAAACAAACAGGGCTTTCCCCAGTCATAAAATAACATTTCAGGATTAGGTTATTTTGAATTCATATAACGCTATTTGAGAACTTCATGTCCAAATCTTGGTAGCTTCATTCATCTTCATGTTATTTGTGTTGGTATGTTTTGAGCATTGTGTTATTTGTGTTGGTACGTTTTGAAACATTGCAAATATTTTTTTGAAATGATATGATTTCTTACAGATATGAGCCTTGTTATTTAGCTATTCTAGCAGTATGCCTCATACCACTTATCTACTATACCACTTTTTAATGGATTGTGTAAATTCTCATTCTTTTTAGATTTATTATGTGAATTTCAGTAGTTGTTGGTATAGTACAATGTTTGACAGCTTTGAACAAAATCCAAATGAAACATTTTTGCTTTTGGTTCAGTCAAATGCCACCCATTCTTAAAAGCCAGTTTGAACCAGTTTGTCTTTCACAATTCCAAAAATACAGGTGAGGAAAGATGTGACTGCAGTAAATAAGAACTTAGTACACAGAGAAGCCTCTGCTAGGGGAACAGACGTACCAAATAGAGCACAGGGAAAATGAAAGAACAGCATTCCAGGAAAAAAAACCATACATAGGGCACTTGTGTGTATTGGTATTGAAAAAAAAATAAAGCCAAATTCTGAACCAAGGAAAACTGAAACTTACAACTTCTATAAATTATGCCAAGTCTTTCCATGTCAATACTAGCATGAACTGGGAATATAAGGTTGCATCCGGAATAAGTCACAATTTCTTCCCACTGAAAGCAATAGGTCATTGTTTTCAATAGGATTAAAGTGTGACAATAAAGTGTGATTTTCACTGTACCCAACCCATGGTGTGCAAATTCTTTATACATCTGGGCTAATCGCTATACAACATGTCACATAAAAACATTCCCACTGACCTCTGATATGGGAGGGAGGGGGCATAATCAGAGAATTGACCATTAGCCATACCATGTTCCATCAATGAATATAGTGTAACAAAGTAAAAGTTTGATGTGCATGTGCGTCTTCCTCTTTCCCTGTGGGTGTT
Organism: Anniella stebbinsi; assembly: GCA_029215795.1. Lineage (NCBI taxonomy): Eukaryota > Metazoa > Chordata > Lepidosauria > Squamata > Anniellidae > Anniella > Anniella stebbinsi. The sequence continues at coordinate 83,080,147 of JARDYH010000005.1, read as the reverse complement.
TGTGAGATATGTGTGTATGTCAATATCACACAGGGATGGGGGAGAAATTAGTTCAGTTATCGTTTTAATGCGAACTCCCTAATTTTGCACTTTCAAATTGCAATATATATATATAATTTGTGGTGGAGTATACTGAAGTACTAAGTTGACAACGTGAGAAATAAAGAATTGGGCTGGGGTGATTCATTGCGGTGTGCATGTATCATGCAGACATTCTCCTAAAAGTTTTCCCCAGGATTTCCTTCTCAGAAGATGCCTACAAGAAATATCTTAGCTGCTCTTTATACAAAGCAGGTGTGCCCTAGCAACATTTCTCCTTTTAAAATAAAAGCTATTCTGGAAAATGCCTACTCATTTGTTTTGAATTTGGGGAAATTTACTTTAGGGGTTCTATGAGGCCATCTTCTGGGGAAAAAAGAGAGAAACACACATGGCTCATGTGTGCCCATCCATCAGGATTATAGCATAAATAGGAATACAAGGCACACCCATTTTCAGCCAGACTATAGAATTTAATTACTTGCTTGAAAATTACAGATAGCTATAGAACCTTAGTGTTGGTCTATTATTGCTGCTACGACATATTGGGCCTGTTCAGAAGACACCTTAAACCTGCTGGTGAAGGCTTTTGGTTAAGCAGCAGGGTTTAAGGTATCTTGTGTGATGCGTTTGGCTAAACCCTGCTCACCCACTAACCGCAGTTGAACCATCTGCAGCACGGTTAGCGGCTCTAACAGTGGCTTAAAGTGTTGTGTGCAACAGCACAGCTTGTGGTTAGTGCTAACCCCAGAGAACCACAGTTGCACTAATCACAGAGCCTGTAGTGTCATCTGAACAGGCCCATTCTTCTGAACAAGTCTTTCTGACAGAAGTCGATCCACTTCTTCACTTTCTTTTCTTTTTTGCTTTTGAGAACAAAACTCAATAATAAGGCTTTTGTAGACCAACTTGGATGTAGGAAATATGGGTGGTTTTTTATATAGTGTTGTTTGTGGAATATCGTTTAGATACACATTCAGTTTTTAATGTAAAATATTTATATTTTATTCCATTTCACTAAATATTAGTAGCTAATTCAGCTACACTGTTCTAATTTTTTTTTACAGTGCCTTGGGTTTTTAGGTGTAATAATAACTACTATGACTACTACAATTATGTTAAAGAAAATACAAACCTAAGTATTTTTAGTGACTGCCTTCATGAAGTCCTTCAATAACTTAGAAGCAAAATCCACATCCACGGAATTCAGTATGATTTATCTTACTAGAGTGCCAAATATTCATTAAATGCAAAACCCCTTTTCCATAAAACGGACAATTTTAAATTTAGAATAAATAAGATTTTCCTGGGTTTTTTTCAAAAAAGTCTGGCACATTGTGGCTTCCGTCCCTTGAATTTGCTAAGTAGATACCATTTCCTGAAGTGCTAGGCCTAAAAGGAAGTTGCTAATATGCCAAGCGGTCATTTGATTTGCTGATCAATAAAGAATGTCTATTGTTTTGCTACAGGGTATGACTGAAAGAATGGCAGGTGGCTGACAACATATGCACATTTTATTTTATGGCTCCTCACTTGACTTCAGATTTGATTTTTTTAAAAAATTAATAGGCAGAGAGTGTGGACCTAGGAAATGAGGTTCACTGACAGATTTGACACGGAGAGACAAATGAAGGATATAATGAGCAGACAGAAGCTGGGAGACAGAGGAAAGGCCTACAGAGATAACATGAGAGAGGTCGAGGTTAAAAGACAGCTGGAAATGAAGTGGAAGTACAGAAGGAATTGGTGGAGAAAATGGGAATAGTGCCCATAGAGAAAGGAAACCAGGTCAGTTGAGAGAAAAAAAGCCCCAGAGTAAGGGGGAGGTTGAACAAGACCTTAGTCAGCATTCTAAAGGAGATTGAGGAATAGGAAGCTGAAAAGGGGGAAAGAAGTTGGTGAGGAGAAAGAGTCAAAGCAAAGCAGAGGTGGGATCAAGAACATTATGTCAGGTTACTGGAGTGAGAACTCCTCATCGTAAAACTTACCAAAGAGTTATAGTAGCTTAACTTGCAGAGTTTGGATGGAGTACTAAAAGGAAGTTCCTAGGGGAGATTTCTGCAACAGGCCAACCTAAGCCAGAAGTAGTTTGAATAGTTAAAAGTTACTTACCTGAAACCAGCACATTTATCTTGTCAGCCAATGAATTCTTCCAGTAGGATGACTGTTGCCTTTTCTTTAATTAATATATAATATATCCTAATTGTACTTGCAAGAAAGTCTGAATGCATTGAAACGCTGTTAGCTGGCCAATGTGTAAATAAAAGCTAGATTTGATTGGCTCAGAAAGAGTGAAATGTGTGTTTTGTATCAACAAGAGTATGGATCAAGATGGGTTGGAGGTGCCCATGTCTCCCAAAGAGCTCACAGTTAGTCTGCAAAGGCTCCTGAGTCTGGAGCCATCTATCTGTATGAACGTGAAGATGCCTTTTGACCGAATCTCTGCTTTCAGTCTGTGTTCTTTCAGTTTTTAATCTCAGTTCCACCTCCCTCATTAGATCCAGATATATCTATATTTATATCCATTTCAGAACATACTTCCAGCATCTTCCTACTTCATACATACGAGGAAGTCGGCTCTTGCCTATGAAAGCTCATGACATGATCTATTTGTTTGTCTTTAAGGTGCTAACACAAGAGTCTTTGTTGTATGAAATATTAAAGAACTACATGGTGCACAGACAGTTGGATGCATATCCTATGACTGGTATGTATACCATATGCATAACTTCACAGGTGTGTTTGGTAGCAAATCAAGAGAGGGTCTTTTTGGTGATTGCTTCCAGGCTGTGAAACTTCCTCCCAAAGGAGTCTAGGTTCACTCCTTCTTTGCTGTCCTTCTGTCAACAGGCAAAGACTGGTTTATTCAAGGCCTTTGGCCTATAAGTGGCTCTGTTGAGTTGGATGCTTTTTTTCTGTAATTGTTATGTTTTTATTGTATTTTGATGTATTTTATTGTTTTAATCAGTTTTAATTGTGCTTGTAAGCTGCTGTGAATGCCATTTTTTGATAGAAAGGTGGGGTACAAATCAAACCAAACCAAAATAAACCAAATAAATAAATAATGTAGGTTTCTATATTCCAACTAAACTTGTGGTTGTTGTTTTTTTAAAGTATAAATGCTAGAGATGGCATCTAGACAAAATCTCATAATCTCAGCAATTTTCAAAAAGGCAAGAAAAGAAGCCTGTGTGGGTTTAGAATTCAAGTTGTTATGCAGCTAGGTTGAGCTAAATTCAATTCCACTGTGTTAGGCTGAATCATGTTGCCTGCCATAGCAATGAAAAGAAACAGGACGTGATTGATTGTGTTGAGCTAACTGGCTTGAGATGAGATAGGAAGATGAAAGTGAGCAGTATCTAGTTTGAATTCATCATGCCAGCGCTGGCCATGGTGTTGTTAATGCAGCTGCCTTTCAGTGTGTTTGGAAATGCAAAATGCATAGGATGATTTAATATGTTCAGCTTCTTAAATCTAAAAAAAAACCACAACACCATTTTGGAAAGGTTGTAGTGATATGATGTTAGAGGTTGCTTAAATGTCAAAATTAGTATGCATTCTTGTTTTTCTTTGCTAGCTGGCTCATTCACATGTCTGCCAAAAGCAGCTTTCCAGACAACATCCTGAAGCATTGCACAGTGATTCATTCTATACTTGATTGAGGTATAATTGTGCCAGCCTCATTATAACTCTCACTTGTGCATTGAGACATTGGACTTAACCCTCTATCAGCATGGAGCTTTTGGACTGTGGTAGACGTTGGTCTTAGTGGAGCACAAAGCCTTCTAAGCTGCTTTTAAGAGCACTCCAGAAATAAATAAATAAATAAATGGCCATTTCCCAGTTTTGTGGAAAAGGGAATGCTAACACTCCTCCTGACCTTACATTTTTCACATCCAAAACTGAAAACACTGTGTAAGGCTGAACAAGAACCTCCAGTAATATCCTAGAGTTGAGCAGTATTGTTCTGTAAGTACCAGCTAGCATTTAACAATGTTATTCTGGTATAACAGGTAATCATACTGTAACCTTATACATGCCTACCTGGGATTAAACAGGATTTACTTCTGAGTATCCCTGGAATGAGGAGTGTGAAAACTTGGGCATTCGCCATTGGGTTGGGGGAGCAATTCAGGCTCCTGAATAGAGGTGGGTGTCTTTTCTTCTCTATTTTCAATGGGATACATGTTGACATTTGGGGCCCCTTACCTTTATTACTGACGACAGGGGCAGTATCTTTTTTTAAATTGTTGACATTACATTTATAGTGGCAATAGTGGCAACTACAAAACTCTGCTTTCAGCCTTTATCCACTAAAATGTACTTTCTGAACAATTCTGACACTGAATTGTACAGCCTTCAGTTAATTGCTCACCTGGAAGTTAAAGCTCTGCTTTAATAACTGAGAAACAAAGGTGAATGAAAATATACCCATTGGACTAAAAGGATTGTAGGAATGTGAAGATGTCCCATCAGTTTGCCCCAGAGATAGCATTTTATAAATTTTACTGTAGTCAAACTTTTTAAAGGATGTTGCATTGAAGGGGGGGGGGGGGAGGAAGAAACATGGTGATAGACAGAATGGGCCATTTTGTTTACATTCTATTGATACGGAATATCAACTTTCTGAGCTGTAATCATGTGAGGCTGATTTCATTTTTCTCACAATGCTATATTTACATTTAAGGGCATTTTTGTAATACACAGAATACCTCGGTACTGAACCATCACTCAGTTTGGCAATAACTTCTACACTCTTCATCGCACATGCAGTGCATTTCTTTACATGTCAACTGAGAAGTAAGTAAGGCCCAATGTTAGTCCGACTTGGAGTAAACCCATTGAAATGAATTGGTTATTTATACCACAGTGAGTTGCAATGCCTGTGGGCTCCCTATGGCTTCTTGTGTCATCTGAATCCAGCAAGGGTGGCTTGTTTGGGTGGTTAACACACCACCCAAAACTGATGGCCTGTTGTACGGTTGTGGGGTAGTTTGTTAACAATCCCAACAAGCCACCCTCACTGGGTTTGGATGACATGAGAAGCTGTGCCCAGTGAGCATAGTTAGGGAAGTGAACTGGGACTTCACTGGCATATGCTGGAGTGGTTAACAAGCCATTGTGGATTATTAACCACTCTCATGTCATGTGAACTGGGCCAGTGACTGGTAAGAGCTCTCCAGGGCTTCAATCAGGAGTTTTACCAGCCCTACCTGGAGATGCTGAGGAATGAACCTGGGACCTTCTGCATGCAAAGCAGAAGGTTTACCATTGAGTCATGGCTCCTCTCACATCATTTCACATCCTAGGCTCCACAACGTGATCTAACGTTATCATCCTGAGCCTAAAAGGCTTAGCTGAGACCCTTAAAGGGAGATAAAAATATAGGAATTATAGTTTCCATGTGGAAGTGTAACAGATGCTGTCTAGTTATGGCAGATTATCCAGGAACATTTTTGACCACTAGTCAAGCACTCCCCTCCCCCTCCTTATCGTCAACATGCTTTGTATGCCATGTCTATTGGTACCAATATCTAAAACAAACACTAGGAAATATTATGGTTACATATCTCATACACCCAGCAAAACATGCAGTAGTCATCGTACGACTTAAACTACTGTAATTCTTTTTTTCTTTTTTTCTTTTTTGAGGCCACCTTTAGTCATCCAGAAGGCACAGCTGGGTCCAAAAGATAACAGCTTACTACATACTATAAATCTTCTTTTGACTGACTCTTACTGGACAGAAAGAAGCTAAGGGGAGCATAAATTGTGTGCACACCCATTCTTTTTCAAAAGTCAAGCAAATCAAGATAATGGATCACTTAGCTTTCTATCTCTCCTGTCTTCAGGACCAGCTGAAGGATGGAGGAGGCTGGTCACCAGCAAATCACTCCTCTTGAGAGGAGGCAGGGAAGAGAAAAACAAGTGCTCCCTGGAGACATACAATCAAGAATGATCATCATAGCAATTAAGCCAAAATGACAATTCCATTACAAAAAAAACCTTATACATGGCTATAGCATTTCCTAAAAATGATCAATAATCAGTTTGTGGGTGAAGGGAAGCGAGTCTCTCCCAAGAATAGCTTCAAACAATGAAAATACTGAAACTATCTCTTTCTAAAGGAAAGATATTGAAAAATGTATTAATACCTGTCATTAACTAATAATAATAATAATAATAATAATAAGGCGGCAACAGGGTTGTCTAAGCTGTTATCCACAAAGTTGAGTCAGCATACAAATTGTTCTAAAGACAAAATGAGAAGGTTCATATTGACCCATTTGATTTGCCCCATAATGCAGGGAGTTAGTAGACTGCAAAGCATTTCTAGCAATGATTTCTTGGTAAGTATGACAACTGGAGTCACATGGTTTACTGCAAATATCTCTATATTTTAAAATCTGAAAAGGTGCAACACTTTGCAGAATGCTGAAGTGTACTTCTCCTAGCCATACAAACACACTAGATCTGGTAGAAATACGTGTGTGTGTGTGTGTGTGTGTAAAGTTAGGGTGACCATATTTTGGAAACCAAAAAGAACAACATGGCCATCCCCCAAGGGGGCGTGCCCACCCAAACATGGCCTTGGTCACATGTCTGATTTCACAGCATACAATTAAGACAAACCTGTTCTACATGACATCTTAATGTTAAAACCACTGAAATAAAGAACAAGTGAGACATTCAATGTATCTAGAATTAACTTCACTCACTCCTACTTTTGTAGCATTTGCTGTACTTTGAAGCTTTTGCTCCCTTTCACTCAGTCTCCCTTTCCCTCAGTCTCCCTTTCCCTCAAATATCTTTTCTGACTGCAAATCCTTCACTGGATGACCATAATCTCACTTTTCCTAACGTTTCACACTCTTTCACTATCACCTTTCTCATATCCATACTCACAGATTCAGCATATTGCTTCCACTGAACAAATGAAGCAGTTGACAAGTGCAGAAAAATCTAGTACAATAAAGGAGCACCCTAGCATTCAGGAAGAGTATAAAATACAATTATCCTGCAAACATTAGCCATGGAACAAAATGTACTAAAGGCTTGTTGCAGTCACTTTTCACTAGCACCTCTTACCTTATTTCAACTTCTGGTTTATCAGTGAGAAACTAATCTAAAAAGTGTCATTGTCTCTCTGGTTCATTAGCCACGCAAACAAGACAATGGTCATTAGCAACACAAAGAAAGGCCAGAACAGATGCCCATTATCACAATGCTAGACAAGGATCTTTCCCTCCTTTTATCAAAATATCTCCTGAATTTACACTGCCTCAGTGTGAGGCAAACAGAAATCCCAATCAGGGACCCAAAGAAAACTGCCCAAGGGAATGACAGAAACAAGTCCCATTGATTTCAATAAAGCTTATTCCCAGAAAAATGAATATAGGATTGCAGCCTTTTCATATCTTTACCATGCAAAGTAACAAAGAAAAAAGGGCTAAAATAGGAGAGTGATCCCTCATGCCCCCTTTCACATTAAACTCTTTTGATCACCAGGCAGCTGGCAACCTACCCATGTCCAGCACATAATTACAGATGGCAAAGGCTGTGAGCTTCTCCAAGCAGTCCCTGCCAATTATGTTTACTGGTAAGCACAATTGTAGCTTCAAAGCCCCAAGGCACTATGGTGAATGCAATGGGTACACTCTCAGACCCCCAAAAGTGGATTCCAGAGTTACTGGTATCCTTCTGTAGGTTTTCCATCCCTGGCAAGTTAATTAAGTGGTATGCTCCCCCACATCCACCTGCCCTTCCTCTCCTTTTAAAAATTTATTTTTATCTTAAATTATTTTTATGCTGCTTTTAAGGAAAGAACTTCTTTAGAATTGTTGAGAAATTAATTTCGCGCGCACATAGGGTGGGGTGGGGAGAAATGGCCCAAATAGAATTAAGCATAAGTACATAAGAAGCGCCATGCTGGAAAAGACCGAGGGTCCATCTAGTGCAGCACTCTGTTCACACAGTGGCCAACCAGCTGTCGACCAGGACATGGTGCAACAGCGCCGTCCCACCCATGTTCCTCAGCAACTGGTGCACACAGGCTTACTGCCTCGGATACTGAGGAAGCACATAACCATCAGGGCTAGTAGGCATTGATAGCCTTCTCCTATTAGCCTTTCCCTGCTGGTTTTGTATTGTTTGTTTGTTTTTGCTCCCCAGTAAATGATACTCAGAGGTAGACTACAGTTGAGCATGGAGGTTCCATTTAGCCATTATGATAAGATTTCTCCTTGAATTGTCTCATTCCTTTTTAAAACAAGAGTCTGTGTATGTATCAGCCTTGCTTTTAAGCACATTCACATGCACCCCATTCACCCATCACATAAATACACTCACACACAAACACGCACACTCTCTCAGGATCACCCACCTCAAAGCAAAGCACACACATCTATTCATAGACAAACAACCATGCACCCCATTCACTCATTACACACACATGCTCACCAAAGGCAATAAAAATTAAAATTCACACGCTGCTTCAGACTCACCCAAAGTGTGAACCCCACACCCTCCCCAAGACAATTTTTTAAAAATAAACTCCCCACGCACACTTAGCGAGGGGGGGGGAGAGAATAAAATCCACTCACCAGAGGCAAAATAATAATAATCCACAGCCACCCACACAAGGCAAAATAACATTCATCAACATAATAAATCCAATAACAACAACAACAACAACAACAACATAAAAATCCACATATGCACCAAGGCAAAAACCAACCAAGCAAAAACATACACATTCAATCAAGGCTAAAAATAAAATACAAATCCACACACACCAACATACCCACCCATGGCAAAACTAATAATTGTTTTAAAATACACCCAAGGCAATCCCACTCTCTGCGCACACTTACCCAATTATTTCTTCAAACTCTGGGTTGCTCCCAGCCCTGCCTGGCCATCTGGACTATCCCAACCCTCTCCCATGATCCAGCAGAAGCCCCAATGCATCATGGGAAAGGCTGGAAAGGCCCGAACCCGGAAGTGCCAAACAGGCGTTTCCAGCCTTTCCTGCTTGACGATCTGGGGTTCTTTTGGGTCACCAACATGGCAGTAACCCATTAGAAGCCCAGATGGACCGCAGAAGAGGCTGGAAGGGCCCCTTTTGGCACTTCCGGGTTGGGCCTTCCCAGCGTCTCCCATGATGCATCGGGGCTTCAGCTGGGCTGACATCATAGCGACGACTCAGCACAAGCCCCAATGCATCATGGGAGAGGCTGGAAAGGCCCAACCCAGAAATGCCAACACAGGCTTTTTCAGCCTTTTCTGCGCGATCTGGGGTACTTTGGGGTCGTCGACATGGCAGCGACCCAGAAGAGGCCCCAGAAGGCTGTGCAGGAACCGGGAAAGGCTTGCAGGCTGCATTAACCAGAAATCCAAAAAGGCAGCCTACAAGGCCTTCCCATGCAGCGATTTAGGCCTTTTCTCCGGTAAGTTGGATCCCAGGCCCAGTTCTGCTGGATCCAATTTATTTTCCCGGTGTTCTCCTAGTAAAAGTTCAAAATCTTCACATTTTGAAAACTGAATATTGATGCCAAACCATGCAACTGTCATTCTGCTAGTGGAAATAATGTTACACTTCAGGAAATTACGTTCCAAAGTATGCACAAGAGGAGAATCCAACTACAGTTACCAGCACAGTTTTGCAAGTGGTTGCACAAGTGATTGGCTGCATTCAGACAACACAATAATCAACTGGGGGGAGGAAACAATCGTCAGTTGTATTGACTATCATATCGTCCAAATGCTGCCATAGTCAGCTCAGCGCTGATCCTAATCCACACCACGGTTGATTATTTATTAACATGTTGTGTGGGGAGTACCCCCTAGATAAACAACTGTAAAGTTGATTATTACCCCACCATTGACTATCGTGTTGTCTGAATGCAGCTATTGTGTTACTGACTGTGGAAGTGCTTGGGCAAGCAGACTACTTTGCATAACCTGTTGAGAATATGTAATGTACAACTTTGAGCCACAGAAAGATTTGGTGGAGCACTGCTAGTGCTATTTGAGTTGGCAGAATGACATTGTTGGATTCTGCCCCTTTACCCCACAACCTGAATTTTGAAATTCAAATATGCAACCAAAATCTGATTGTTTTGATGAGCAAAATGAAGGAGTGAAGTTAATACAAAAGTTACTAAATTCTATTGCAAGTTCTGTCAAATGCAAATAGGGATATTTTCCCTAATTCAGATTTCAGTATCATCCCTATAATTGCATTCTAAAGAGGCAGAGGAACAAGAAGCCCCATTTTAACTATTATAGTTTTCAAGAAAAATGTACTTTAAATTAGCCTAGCAACGGGGATCAAAAACAATCCCAATTGGCTGGCTTGATTGTGACATCAGAGCATTGCTTCCGCAGCAACTAATTGTGCGTAGCATATAGTATTGGGTGGTGGGTTATCACAGTCTTCTCTACCTTTGGTTTTGTTGACTTCGCTATTGAGGAGAGGCAAACCTAGCCAGAATGCTCCAAAAGTGCATGTGCTGCTCAGATATATTTAGAATTAGAATAAAAATAAACAAAGCCATGGTATGCACATGCTCATAATACACAGCAATTTAATCTTGAAATTTAATCCGATCCAACCTCTCCATGCATTTTACCCCCCCCCCCCCCCGTTCTCATAATCTGAAATAGAGAAAATTGTAGCACTGTAATCGTTCTCTTTTAGTTATGGTGCTGGTCTGTATGATTCATCTGATCTGAAGAAAGAGATGGTGGCACCTTTCAGCGTGACTGAATTTTTCTGTAACCCTTAACCTAAATTTCAGTAGCAACAGCAATTCTCTGATTGCCATAGGAATTAATATTTAAATACCGTGCCTGGGAATGTTAGACAACTGGTCTTCGCATTAGTGCAAAATCTTCTTCCAGCCAGTATCCAGAGCCAATGGAGATGCTCTCTTCCCACCCTTCCAGGACTGGGCAGAACACAGCAACAGTAATTCAACAGCACCTGAAGTGTGTTTAGGATTTCAGCCTTTCTGTGCCTTACAGCCATGCAGGGAGGGATTAAATAACAACATTTCTTTGACTTCTTGATGACCATCATACAAAAGATGGAGGCAATAGGATGGGGCCCATAGTAGGCACCAGTAAGTCTTGATCAAATGTGGAATGAGTAGTATCCCTTTGTTTCATAACAGTCTTTAAGACAGGGGTGCAGAACCTTAGGTGCAAGGTCCTATTCAGGTCCTCCAGGGTTCCCAAGATGGGCATGCCCTTGGCCCCACCCCCTTTCCCCTCATGGCCAATGATTGGTGGTTTCCTGGCTTTTGTGCAGTGTTTTCCTCATTCTAAAAGGTTATCAGCACAAGATCCAAGGATCAGGACTAGCCCCTCAAAATTATATTTGCCAGTTGAGAGGTCATGGTAAAGAGGACCGCTGGCCCAAGGGCACTACAATAATGTGGAGACAATGTTTCTTACACTTTCACACCCATGCATGAATCTGACTGGACTGGTGTGGAAAAAGAGGTTCAAAAGGTAACTTATGGTGGTCTTATGCTAATTTAGGTGGAGAGGAGTGAGATTGGCATAGCTGCTAGTTCTGTATTCATATTCTATATTGTAAAATATACCCTGGCTGATTTATATGTCCATGTTTTACAATTTCCCTGACACTCTGTTTATGAATCGTTTAATTGTCCATATGTGTTCCACAGCCTGGGAACGGCCACTGAGGTGAGATCTACACCTTGTGTCAGATCATTACGCTGCTATTGTGGCAACACTATAACCCTCGTGTGCATTTATACCTCATAGGACACACAATAACATTGCGGTATTTTGGATAATGTAGAATAAAAACCAGGAAATAACACTATGAAAGTGGTATATGAATGTGTGATGTGCCCCTGCACTTCAATACCATTATAAAGCAGTAGTGTATATTTAGCTCGAAAGTCCCTCTCTGATACTGGTGCTGGACACAAACCACCTATCACATATTTGGTAGAACATTCACCAGTAGAATATCACAGAGTACGTCAGTTTCCTCTTTAAAACACACCATCACCAGATATGTTACTAGCTTTGTTTCTCTTCCAGACTTTCACCTTCAGTAGGTTCCCAAGAACCCTTTCTCCAGACCTTCTACCTGTCTTTTAAAAAACCCAGTTTAGCATACCATCCACCTCTACTTTGTAGAGCAATCCAGCTAGAAAAGAAAGCTTGCTAATCTTCTAGTCAAACAGCTCCGATTCTGTTGCATGATTTTACAACTCTAAGACCGGGATCCCACAGTCCCTGGCATATCAGGTGCTACAGGATTTGTAGCAAAGAAGAGGCATTCTTTGTGTATGTGTGTGTGTGTGTGTGTGTGTATGCATGCCAGGAGAGGCTGTGTCTCTGCAAGACCCAAGCCACTAGAGTAGAGGGAGAAAATATGCAATTTCCCCAGCCTTGGAGAATTGCGTATTTCCCCCCGCTGAGGTAATGGTGACCACCATTACTTCAGTGGGGGAGAAAAGACAAAGGGCACATGCAGGTCAGGGTGGAAGTGAGTTCTGCCTGGACCTGTGCCCCCTTTGTACTGCAGGCGTGATGGGGTGAAAATCCACCTGGTGTGTCTGTTGGGGCCCAGCAAATTTTTGCCCCATCACTACCCCCCCCCCCCCATCTTCCATCCTGCTGGCATGAGCCTAGTAGGGCAAAGAAAAAGGTAGTTCCTCTGCCTTGGATCCTTCCTTTCCTGCCCCATTGGTTTGTTTCGCTCAGCTGCAATCCTATACATCATTCCTAAGTTTCATTGCACTTAAGGTGAGTTCCTTCTTGGTGTAAACATTTATAGGATTATGCTGCAAAGCTTGCATCTTATGAGTAAGGCTTACTGAATATAGCAGCGCTTTCATCCAAGTAAACCTGCATCGAACCAGGCCACATGACTCTAATCATACATATGCTCAATTGGGCATAAGCTTCATTCTTTTCTTTTCTTATATTATATTATTGTCTTTTAATGATTTTATTTCATTTATTTCATTTCTATACTGCCCAATAGCTTGTCCTGCTATATAGTAGCATTCATTATTCCTACAAGAAAGGGGACACAGGAGCGGTTGGCAGCTGAAGTGGTTCTGCAGCGCAGCAGATCCAGAACCTTGGATAGAATTGCAGAGGCTGATTCAGGGACTGTGAGCTCAAATTCAGGACCTAGGACAGCAATCCTGCAGCCCAGCAAGAGAGGCTTGGAGCAACTGGCAGGATTTTAGAGGCAAGCCAGGAGAGTCCTTCCAAGAGCTCCGCCTCCTCATGTGCTGCATCAGGTTTTGTTTTTTTTAAAAGAGACAGTGCACTTTCTCACAGTTGTTGCCTTTTTCTGGATAGTGTAGGTCTGGGGAGTGAGGTGTTGGTTGGGGAATGCTCATTAATGGGGTCAGAAACTCCGTTGGATCAGAGGGAAGTGGTGCCTTCTATGGATCAAGAGGACAGAGTGCAGGATCCAAGATGGAGAGCCCTACTTGTGAAGGTCCAGGAATTGGTTTTGACAAGGGATGTCAGTGGAATCTGTACAGGGAGTAGTGTTCACTGAGCTTTCATCAGCTTGAGCCACTGGACTCCAGCTTGTTTCCCAGCGAGCTGGCCTGATTTGATCTGCACTGAGTCAGGCTGGCTCATGGATTCTCCATTTCCCCTGATATGCATAAAAAGAAATTTGCGCAAATTGCACCTGGAATTTGCGTAATTAATGCAAAATTTTGGTAATAATTTGTGCAAATTTCTTTTTACAATTTTTTTTTAAAAGGAAAAGTTCCCAGTTTTGGGGGAAAACCATGTGGCTCAGCCAGCAAATGTGAACTGAATCGGGTGCTCAGTGAGAATCCATCAAGCCTCCAAAAGGCTGGATTCCACAGCTCTGGACTTCCCTAGTTCTGACTCCTTTGTGGAACCATTGGCAGTGGCCATGAAACCTCTGAGTGGATATGCACTAAAAATCTCTTCTAAAGCATTTCTAGGTGGAAATTTTTCAAGTGTCAAAAATGGATTCAATTTGCCTAACCCTTACAAAGTACATGAAGATGGTCTTAATTCCTATGCTGATTGTGGCTAGTGTATTGATTTGTGGGCTCTCCAAATACAGACAATAATTTAAGTTAATTTCCCATGAACAAATGTAAGACAGAAATTCATACAAACAACTTCTGCAGCTAAGAGAGAAAAATAAGCCTATCATCATTGAAGGTAAATCGTAAATGTGTGCTAAAAAAAGTGTTGGAAAAATCAGTTTGTAGTTATGTAGAAGGCAACAAAACTTTACTGTTAATATTTTCTCATGCTATTCATTATTGTATTGGGATATGAAACAAATAAAATAAAAAGGTAGCAAAATAAAAGAAACACTGCAGTTGCATAAATTCCTTAAGAGAACTATACTATTGAAAAGTTACCAATTTTTCAGATGAGCTAGGTTAGCTGAAATTAAGTCTTTGGCATCTTAATAATTATGTTAAAATCTCCTCCCAAACTGACATTGCAAAAATGGTCAGGGTAGCAGAAAGCTTAATACTCACTCCTTTTCTGAGCTGATTAGTTAAAAGTATTTTTAATGATTAGCCTTCAATTTGCATCATTACAGAAATGAAAAATATCCAGAGTAATGGCTGTATTGATTTTCCTCAAACACTAGTCCTGTAATGATGCAAGAAATAATAGTCTCTAAAAATAAAATTAAAATGAATTGGTCATTTTTGGACAGTTTCCAGGCTATATTAAAATCCTTGTTGTAAAACTGACTTACACAGGGCCTTAGCTATTATGAAAAACAAGAAAGAAAAAGAAAACATGTTACAAATACTCAGCTAATGGAAATCATGGATCAAGCAGTCATATCCACTTGCATTTGTAATATTCATCTGCAGTAAGAAACAGAAGAAACACCTTCTCATAAACTGACAATTTAAAGAAAGACTAATATTGGGTTGACCAGATTATACCAAGGTTGTTAGCAAGGTTGAAGTATTATCGTAGGGAGCACAATCTCTGCTTGTTGCAGATGTACAGGCTACTCTTACTCATTCATATTAGAAAGGTAAGATAATTTGTTGGTTCTGGAAAGATATCAAACAAAAAAATCAACCACAACCTAGGTACAGTCTGTGAATATTAATTTGTTCACTTGATGCTTGAATATATTCTGGGCCAATGGGCCCTAAATAAAATGCATGTGGCAAGGATTTGATGTTTTTCCTTACATACTTATGAAGGAATAGCTTGCATAAATGTAATGACATATGAGATGCCTCTCTTGAGTGCTTTGATGACCACAATCTTGTTCCAGTCTTGTTCTGATAATTTGCAAGATCCATCACACCAGTGATTTAATGCACTCCTGCCATGCCTGGTGTGCGGATTTGCAGTATGGTACTCACATGGAGTTGTGCCTGTCCTGCTGACACCCCACCTCTTCCCCAGCCTTTTCTAGAAAGCTAAAAGTCTGGATTATTTTCCCTAAGTACATTTAATATGCCCTAAGTCTCCTTGTAGTTTTAAAGAAACTGGGGGCTTGAATGGATTGCATCAGGTCCTGGCAGGGAAAAGCCGGCTCCAAGCCTCAATATAAAACCCAAACCTTGCATTCCAGGCTCAAAAGCATTTTTTTAAATCATACAACATCTGAATCTCTGCAGAGACAGGATTATACTCCTTCAGTGCCCCCAAAGAGCCAGACTAAAGGGTCATTCCATTTTTGCCCAGCAGAAAGACATTCTGGGTGAAGTACTTATCTGCCGTGACTTGACTGTTGGGAGAAAGGGGAGAGGAGGGGTGGAGTGGAGCCAAAGAGCTAATGAGCCAAGGACTGAAGGCGTGAAAGAGCATCTATTCAGGTGAAAGGGATAATAAGCGTGACATGCTTTTGCCTCAGAGGTAAAAAAACGAGGCAAACCAGGGGGGATTGGGTGTGATGGAGGTCTCCATGCTCAGCAAACACACAAAAACGTCTTCCCATCCTCTTTCATCTTCTTTTGATCCAAAAAGTTTTGTACCACAGCGTGGGTTGGGGTACACATGCAAGTTCTACCTCTGATGTTGCAAATTTAAGGTGAGCTCTGTATGTCTGAAGCAAGCAAATATTCTAATTTATATGCTGCAGGAGAAAGGCTCACCTGAGACACTACCTAATATAATCTGGAAGAAAACTTCTTTCCAAACACACTTAAAACTCAGTTGTCCTGTTCTAAATTAACAAATCACATTTAAGGAGCAATACTATGTCCCCTAGACAGTGTCTGGGGTGGGTGGGTTGGGGGATATACCGTATTTCTTTGATTCTAAGATGCACTTTTTCCCATATAAATGTCTCTAAAAACAGGGTGTGTCTTAGAATCGATGGCGTCTTAGAATTGCAGTTTTTGAATTTTCCCGCACTTTGCACAAGGCAAAGGTTTTATTTTATTTTTTCCTTAGAATCAAAGCTTTTTTTCTGTTGGTGGTACTGAAATTAAGGTGCGTCTTACAATCAATGGTGTCTTAGAATCAAAGAAATATGATGGTATGTGTTGATTTTCTGGCTCCAACCTCATAGACAGGGCTGCAGGGTCAGCACCGGAACATGGCACTCTCCTCTGCTCCCCCCTCACAACCAGTGTGGAGAGAAATGTGCTGGCTACCTCTCCATGCTTGGGAAAGCCCTCCATGCTGGGGCTGCCCTATATAGGATATTCATAAGACCCAGAAGTTGGGGGCTTATTCGTATACAGGGCACAACCCATAGGATTGCACCCTTAAACTGTTTTATAAGAATTGATGAGACAAATGATTCATTTACGCTCACGAGCTTCTCGAAGCTGATGGATCCTGCTGGATTCCAGAAAGCCTTGGAGGGTTCTATGGCTGGTATCGTCGACGATCCTGTAGAAGCCCTGGTTGATAGATGGAATCGAGACCTAACTAGGGCTATCGACACGATCGCCCCCAAACGTCCTCTCCGACCCGCTTCTAACAGGGCGCCCTGGTATACGGAAGACCTCAGGGAGTTGAAGCGGAAAGGACGACGACTGGAGCGCCGATGGCGGAAAACTCGACTTCTATCCGACAAGACACGGCATAGAGAACATCTTCGTTCCTATGGGGTGGCAATACGTGCAGCGAAGAAAGCTTTCTTCTCTGCGCGCATTGCGTCTGCGAATTCGCGTCCAGCGGAACTGTTCAGGGTGGTGAGGGGTCTAACCCGGGCACCTTCCCCCCTGAATCCGACTTTAGAGCCTTCGGCGGTTCGCTGCGATGCCTTTAATGATCATTTCGCAGATAAAATCTCTCGGATAAGAGCCGACTTAGATGCCGTCGTTATAGCAGAGGCTGACGATGGAGTGTCCAGTGACTCCGCGAGTAGAATTATACTGGATCGGTTTCAGTTGGTGAGTACCGAGGACGTGGACAAGCTGCTTGGACGAGTGAGGGGGACGACTTGCCCTCTCGATCCCTGTCCTTCATGGCTGGTCGTCCAGGGAGGAGATGCGGTTAGATCGCAATTACAATATATTATTAATGCATCTCTCAGGGAGGGGAGTTTTCCATCATGTTTAAAAGAAGCGGTGGTACGGCCGCTTCTAAAGAAGCCCTCCCTGGATCCCCTGGACTTTAATAACTACAGACCGGTATCAAACCTTCCATTCTTGGGCAAGGTGATCGAGAGGGCGGTTGCCTTTCAACTCCAGGTAGTCTTGGATGACACTGATTTTCTAGACCCATTTCAAACTGGCTTCAGGGCGGGATACGGAGTTGAGACTGCTATGGTCGCCTTAGCGGATGATCTACGCCTGGGTATTGACAGGGGGAGTGTGTCCCTGTTGGTACTTTTGGACCTCTCAGCGGCATTCGATACCATCGACCATGGTATCCTTCTGGAACGCCTGAGGGGATTGGGAATCGGGGGCACTGTGCTTCAGTGGTTCCGGTCCTACCTCTCGGGCAGGTTCCAGATGGTGATGCTTGGGGATAGCTGCTCTGCAAAGAAGGAGCTGCTGTGTGGCGTACCGCAAGGTGCCATCCTTTCCCCAATGCTGTTTAACATTTATATGAAACCGTTGGGAGAGATCATCCGGAGGCATGGGGCGGGGTGCTATCAGTATGCTGATGACACCCAAATATATTTCTCTATGCCTTCGACAACATCGTCAGCTAAGGATAGTGTGTCTCCTCTGAATGAATGCTTGGAGGCGGTAATGGGCTGGATGAGGAAAAACAAACTGAAGCTGAATCCAGACAAGACGGAGGTGCTTGCTGTCAAAGGCCGCAACCTGGGTTTGGAGGTGTGTCAACCGGTTCTGGATGGGGTTACACTCCCCCTGAAAGACTGTGTTCGCAGCTTGGGGGTGCTCCTGGATCCGTCGCTCCAAATGACAGCCCAGATAGATGCGACGGCCAGGAGTGCCTACTATCAGCTTCGGCTGATACGCCAGCTGCGCCCCTTCCTAGAGTTGGAAGACCTAAAGATGGTGGTGCACGCGCTGGTAACTTCGAGGCTTGACTTCTGCAATGCGCTGTACATAGGGCTACCTTTGTGCCTAGTCCGGAAACTTCAACTAGTTCAAAATATGGCAGCCAGGTTGGTCACCGGTACATCTAGGAGTGACCATATTACGCCAGCTTTAAAATCGCTCCACTGGCTGCCAATTAGTTTCCGGGCGAAGTATAAAGTGTTGGTCATTACCTTTAAAGCCCTACATGGTTTGGGTCCAGGTTACCTGCGGGATCGCCTTCTCCCGTACAATCCGCCCCGCACGCTCAGGTCCTCTGGGAAGAACTTACTGCGGTCGGCCAAGACTAGGCTGACAACTGTTACCCAGAGGACCTTCTCTTCTGCCGCTCCCAGACTGTGGAATGACCTGCCGGAGGAGACTCGTCAACTTAACAGTCTTTTAGAATTTAAGAAAGCTATAAAGACTGTTCTCTTCCGGCAGGCATATCCAGTGTAATTTTTAGAATGTTTTTAGGATGTTTTAGGATGTTTTAATGATGTTTTAGGATGTTTTAATGCAGTTTTAATAATATTTGTCATGTTTTAATTAGTTTTATGTATTTTATCATGCTGTTGTTCCCCGCCTCGATCTAGATGGAGAGGCGGGTAAGAAATAAATCGTTATTATTATTATTATATTATAAATGAACAAGGTTCTGGACTGCTAGGGCAGAGGGCCACCATCCATAGCATGGCAGATCCCTGTTATTTACAATTATGGAGTTGTAAAACCACAACAGAAGGGAATTGTCTCAGGAGAATGTGAAGCTCAAATCATACCCACCCTTCAGGTATTTTTCCTGACATGAACACAAAACATTGTTTGTCATGTTTGGGTCTAGGTTACCTGCGGGATCACCTTCTCCTGTATATTCTGCCCTGCACACTCAGGTCCTCTGGGAAGAATTACTTCAATCAGTCAGAACTTGGCTGATGAGTGTTACCCAGAGGACCTTCTCTTCTGCCGCTCCCAGACTGTGGAATGGCCTGCCGGAGGAGATTCGACAAATTAGCAATCTTCTTGAATTTAAGAGAGCCATAAAGACTGATCTCTTCTGGCAGGCCTACCCAGTTGAATTTTAAGATGTTTTAAATAATGTATTAGTTTTATTAGTTTTAATGTTTTATCTATTTTATGGTCTTTGTATTCATATTTATTGTTGTTTCCCGCCTTGATCCAGAGGGAGAGGCGGATTAGAAATAAATATATGATGATGATGATGATGATGATGATGATGATGATGATGATGTAATATTGGTTAGGAACTGCACTAAAAAGCAAAGAAAAGTGATTCAGACTCATTTTTGCAGTCCCTCTCTAGGGAGTCTGGCTAGAAAGATATGTCCTTAACAAATTAACCCTTTTAGTTGCTTTGTATGGCTTTGAGACTTCATGGTATACCACCTCCTCACATGTTTATTAACAGATTGGTTTGGAAATCAGCTTTTCCAAAATAATTTTTGCCCTTGAGTTCAACAGTCGCTGCAGAGGCTGTAGTATGACTAATGGCATAAACACTTGCTCTGAGACTGCAAAGCCACATCATTCTCACACTTTCTCAGAGATGAGAAAAACAACCGCTGAACTGAAACGGTCCCTCCAGTCTGGGAAACCTTTCACCCCACACTAAAAGGCCCATATACACATTGGACAGGGTATATAGGGACACATATTGGCTACCTTTAAGAGCATTGTGCTGAAATTTTTAATCTTACTTATTTTCAACCATTCATTAGTGAGAGGGGCAAAAAGAAACTGCACCAGGAAATTGTGGGAAGGGATGAGAATTTCAAAGACCTTTCTCAGCTTGCAGGGCTTCAGTGTTTACCTCACTGTAATGAGGTGGCTGAGTGGTGGTGGTGATGTGTGCTCTTTATTTTACTATTTTAATCTCGTTCCATCCTTCCAGTCTTTTCAGTGGATTGAGCTTTCTGAAAGGCCCCCTAGAAGACTTAGCTAGGACTTCCTTCCATGGGGCTTTGCAGTGCTGCTGCTTAACAAGTGCCTGAAAGTTGTGCAACTTCTTCTTCTTCTTCTTCTTCTTCTTCTTCTTCTTCTTCTTCTTCCACCTCTTCTTTTAAATAACAAATACATACGGAACAAATTTAATCCTTCTGACACTTCCTTTCCACTTCCCTATAACGAATCCTCTCATTTTTAAGATATTTCCTCTTTTTTGGAATTAAATGAGACCAAGTTGGACATTTTGGGCAATTCTCCGTGCATTCAATATGTTGAATTTTATAGCACTGTGGTCATATTTTGTGACTGGTTACATCTCACACCAGATCCTGGATAACACTCAGGGTTAAAAAGAAAGGTCACATCACACTTCTAGTTGGTTGCAGAACAGGGAACTGTTTTTAGTGGCAGTCATTTATTGTTTCTAATGTTGTTTCTTTGTTACTATCTGAACACATATTACTCACTCAATGTGAGGGTAATGATTAATTACAGCGAGGGCGACTTGAGGGCTTATTATTCATGAATGCACTATCTCGTTCCTGTCTTCAAAATTACAAGAAATCTATGCTGGTCAAAATAAGAACTATAGAAATATAACTACCCCAATTTAGCATGCTCTGCTTGAGCTGAAGCATGTCACAGGATGCATTGGTGAGTGTGTTTATGCAAATATAGATTTGTGGTCCACAGGGAATAAAGCAAGTCTCCCCCAAAATGTGTATGTGCTATGTTTTGTTAGGTTGATTTTCAATATTCCTGTTTCTTTGTAGGTGAAAATTAATTTCTAGCATCTAACCATATTAGACCGAAATGAGAATGTGGACACTTATGATGCACCAGTGATGGAGAAACTAGGATTTTTAGAAATGTATTTGGAAGTAGTATTCTTTTACTTATTGTTGTCATAAATTGGAAGTGTGACATATATTCTTATTTTTCACAAGTTTCTTAAATGTCACTTATTTCAATTTGTGCCTCAGTTTTACCAGAGGTGATATTTTGATCAAACCCACATGGTATTCCTGCAAAAGTCCTCTTGAAATGGAGGATTGTACAGCAGTAATGTAGGGTGGATCATTCCCAAAATCTATCATCCTTGAATGGGATTACATGAAATGGGGGGAACCCTTAAGAAACTTTTACATCAGCAGACTATATCATGGACTACAGTCCATAATATCTATCATCTATCTATCTATCTATCCATCCATCCATCCATCCATCTATTGGGCAAAGCATGAATTCTTATCTAACCCTTTTACCTTGGTGCAGCTTTAGGCCATGTAGGCTATCAACAAAACTAAAGGAACAGATTCAGCTGACAAAAGAAGTATAATTTCCTGCTTAATCTAACCTGAAGAGCAAGATTCTCTGCTGAATTTCAGGCTCTTACTGTCACATATTAGTCTTTCAAGTTAGATACCTGATTCATTTGCTCCATGACCTTACAGAAACTCAGTCAAGGGAACAACCACAAGGAGTGGTGAGAAAAGTTATCAGGAGGCAAATACAATTCACCCCATTGCTAAACTGGGAGCAGCTGAAAGAATTTTGCCTCCATTTAGTAAACATCTATAATTGTGAAATGCACAAAGATCCTATTGTTAGAATTGTATTATAGTGGAGCAGCCTTCCCCAACCTAATGCCCTCCAGATGCTTTGGACTACAGCTTCCAGCAGCCCCAGCCATCATTATGGGAGTAGTCCAAAACTTCTGAAGGGCACAGGATGGGAAAGGTTGCAACAGATGAGGGGAAGAGGAATGAGAAGATAATGGTTAGGAACTTCTCCTGTCATCAGTGTGACTGTGAGCCTATCTACACACGCAGGATAAAACACTTTGAAAACATTTTGAAAACTGTATATGGAGTGTGTCCTGGGCCCCAACAGTTCTCAAAACTGTTATAAACCATTTTGAACTGTTTTAAACCATTTTAAATCAGTAGCGTAGATAGGCTCTATGTAATGTGTTACTGACCATCACTATTTTCCAATGGCTTATATTGACACAGCCAAGTATTGAGTAGTCAATGGGCTATCCACAGTTATGAAGCTGTAAACATATCCATGATACATGGGGAAATAATTAGCATGAACCTCTCTCAATATTCCTTGCAAAGAACTTCTAGGTGACTAACAATTTTCTCTATTGGGGTGAAGTTAATTAGGTTGAACGGATCTTATTCCGTCTAGAGCATTTTAAGGAATAGCTCCTTGATATCTATGTAGCTGTTCTGGAAACTTACATTGAAAACCAAGACTATATTTATAGCAATTTATTATGGGTTACAGCATAGATTGGAAATGGAAACTCATCCTGTCACAGGGGAGAAGGAGAGCGATATCCGTGAGGACTAATCCACAGACAAACACTATTCAGGCATTCAGAAGAACACGTGAGGGCACATGCAGTGTAGGGGTGATGGGGGTGCACGTATTGGCCTCACCCCCAATGTCCCCGCATGTGTTAGCTCATCTCACTTGACTTCTGACCTTTCTGTGTTGAGTGGGGAGGTTGGGAGGGCTAAGTCTATTCAGCTGAATGCACTTAGAAGCCTTCCTGCACAAAGCTCAGGACTGCAGAGGGAAGCCTCAATGCATGACAAGCAGGCGTCAAGGGGGGAGGACAGGTGTGCTCGCTCCTGCACCCTCTATGCAGTTTCTGCCCTCGCACACATTCTTTGGAATGCCTTAATGGGGGCAACTAGTGTTGGGGAGGGCTACCAGAGGACACTTTGCCAAAAGCCCCCTATACTATAAGATTTGAACATAAGGGCAACTTCATATGAAGGCTTTTTGTGAGTAACAAAGATTAGCAAGATCAGCACAGTGGCATGGCATCTATGGTGCAAAGTGATTGACTGTAGCACCAAAGCCCCACACGATGTGTTACCTTTTGTGTGAGGCACTCCCCTCTCACTTATTTGGCACTACAGTTGCGAAGGGGAGCAGCCACTGGGAAGCCACTGAAGTTGCATATAGTTTTAAGCTTTAAACATGGGACAATCCACTGATTGGCTGGGATTAGTGTCCAGCTGATCCTATCCATTTTACTCAGAAGTAAGTGCCAGTGACGATTTCTCCCAAGCAAATGTGCATTGAATTATAGACTTAGTTTATTGCAATTTTACAGGATGTGGATTGTGGAGAGTTATGAATCTGACTCAATAAAATTTCCTTTGGGATGATTATGGGTTTTTTTTTCTTTGTTTTGCTCATGCCATGAGCAATAATAGTTTTTACAATGCACAAAGAATACTTTCATCCCATTCCCTGGGCATATTGGCTGATGGCTTATTATTATTATTATTCTATTAATTAATTAATTAATTTACAAGATTTATATACCATAACTAAAATAGATTCTGGTGTGGTGCAGATAGGAATGAAATCGTATAAAGAAAGAAGATTATATACAGCAAATTAAAATTGTTCAATTTAAAACAAAGGACAATTAAAAACAGTGGCTGGCCAGTTGTTTTCAGGAGGCTCCAGGGACAGGGAGTTCCAAAGAAAAGGGGCTACCACACTAAAAGCTCTTCTCCTTATGGACATTGAGCCAAAGGTCCATGTGGAACCACCAGGAGCATGCCCTCCAATAACCTCAGTGACCGGGCAGGTTGGTAGGGAGAAGGCGCTCTCTCAGGTATCCTGGCCCCAAGTTGTTTAGGGCTTTGTACACTAGTACCAAAACTTTAAACCTGACCCGGTAGCCAGTAGGCAGCCAATGCAATTCCCTCATCAAAGGAGTTATATGCTGAAAAGAGGCAGCTCCTGACAACAACCAAGCTGCTGCGTTCTGCACTAGCCCCAGCTTCTAGAGCAGCCTTAAAGGCAGCCCCACAAAGAGCACATTATTATTGTGGTTGTTATTATTATTTAATTATTTTGCTTTCCCCTGCTTTTATTATTGATTTATTAACATTTTGAGATACTTCTCCTAACTGATATAAGATTATATAGTATATAGAATCCATTAAAACAACAAAGCATTGAAATTACTGGACAGCAAATTAAAAAGATATTCATCAGCCCAAAACTTTAAAACAGGGAGTCAGCAATAAGCAGTAAAGGCTTATGAAAGTAAAAATAATTTTAGATGTACAAAAGGGATGCCAGCTGGGGTTCCCTAAGGAAAAAATTCAAAAAGGATGGTATTACAGCTGAGAAAAACCACCCAAAGCCCTGCCCTGTACCTGTGCAGATTTTACCACTGTAAACAGTGGGCCACAGAACACTCCATCATTTCCTTATCTCGGGATGTGCGAAAGTACACATGGTGCTTCTGGAGATATACTCAAACCACACCAGTAAGATTATTAGAGGTCAGCATCAGCATTTTAAACTGGAGAAATGACTTAGAGCAGATAAGCCAGCATTGGGATGATATTTAGAAGACCTGTGCCAGTCATTCTGCATCGTCAAATGCACCCCTATGTAAAGCATATTGTAATAGCCTAATGAGAGTTGATTGTTGCATGTATGGCAAGATAATGCTCTAAAAAAGAGGAAACAGTCAACTGAAGCTGGTAAGAATTGCTCCTGTTGCTACCACAGGTGTACAGCAGCTAGGCTGTACATCTGATTCATCATGGGGGATTATGGCCCCATCAGCAACAGGTAACATTCTCATATCCTTTGAATTGCCAGCCATCAGGTTACTTTGTCCTGTTGCATGGCAGGGCCAATACCCAGTGAAGAACATCAGGTTGAGCATGCTGGCCAACTGGGAAAATGCCACAAAGGCCACGAAGGTGGATTCAGCATGGATGTAGAGAAGGTAGACTCAGCATGGATAAAGTCCCCCACCAACCAGTAACCTGGGAACCCATCACCAAGACCACCTCAGCAAACTCAATTGGTTGAGAAGTGGAGTGGCTGGGCACAACTAGAAAAAACAAGTTTTCTTCGGGTCCCCACACTCAGGAACATTCATCATCCTTCTGTACTTCCACTGGATACCAGGTACAAGAGATGGAATCCTTAGATATAATGGAGACCCTTCCCTCTTCTCCATCTGCCTTCCTGGTGTGGTACAAAGCTGAGTACCCAGCCGGAGTCAGTTGACTGAGACTTGAGATACACTCACTTGCTTCATCCAGCTAGGTCTCAGTGACACAGAGCACAGCAATCTCCTTGTCCATGATAAAGTTGTAGATGGGGGCTGTTTTATTTGCCGTTAGCTTGTTATTCATAAGCACCAACCCCATAGGAAGGAGAAACAGCCACTCCTGTGACTCAGCAATTGCTGTAGATACCACCCCATGATAGCAGTAGCACTTCATGAAAAGACCCTGACATTATCACAGCTGAATGGGAACATCTGTGAGAATTTAAACAACAACAACAATAAAATAAAAAGTGGAAAGGGATATACTGTAATGATGACTCTGACTGTCATTCGTCTCAGTCACCAACGATTATTAGAGGAGACATTTTATTGCTAGAAGAAAATCTGGAGACATCTTCTAACAAGTAAGCAATGATATATTATACTTCTAATGTGCAACAATTTTATACGTTTTAATTGAACACATGTATATAGGCTCTAGTGGCCCCATGCAATATGTATAACTTTTAAAACCTATAGATGTACATAGGCATCTGTGGCAATTTGTCTAATTTACTTTATATCATGAACATATTTTAATTCCATGTGTTGTCCCACTATGTTTTAAAATGTATTTTAATGCTTACGACCCCTAAAGAAGGCCTTTAATAGGACACAGGCCAAAACGCGTCGGGCTTCATACAAATAAATCTTTTTGCATCCTGAGGACCTGCTTCTCTCTTCTTTTGATGCAAATATTTAAGGTCACATCTTCATTTATTGGCCAGGGCCCAACATCCTATCTCTGCCTCTTCATTGGTACCCTAATTGTGGCTCCCTCTCAAGGTTCTACCCGATATGTGGCAAAAGACATCTTCCAACATCTCACTTTGCAAATATTAGTGTTTAAAAAAATCTGGACAGTTTAAAAGGCATTCTTGGTCTTAAAATTGGACAGATATTTGAATCAATGTTCTTTATTCATTTATTCTCTGCTTTTGATTTCATAGGTTGATTTGTGTTGGTTGTGTCAGGGATAGCTTCTTGAATTAGAAAGCCTGTGATCCCTTTCAACTCTGTTATTCTATGAACTGAGAAGTGGATTCTTATAACCAGGCATGTCAAGCAGTTGCATGACTTTTTTTTTAAAAAAATACATCACTACTGTCATCAGTTAGATGTAAAGTTTATATTCAAAGGGTCATTGATTATGCCAGCCTCATCAAGCCACTTGTGCAAATATTGTTCCATTGACCTCAGGGCAACTGCTTGGCTGCGACAATGGACTGGATGAGAGCTAATAAACTGAAACTCAATCCAGACAAGAGTGAGATGCTGTTAGTGGGGGGTTCCTCTGACCGGATGGAGGGTGTTCAACCTGTTCTGGATGGGGTTGCACTCCCCCTGAAGGAACAGGTTCGTAGCTTGGGGGTTCTCCTAGAACCATCTCTGTCACTTGAGGCTCAGGTGGCCTCAGTGGCACAGAGTGCCTTCTACCAACTTCGGCTGGTAGCCCAGCTACGCCCCTATCTGGACAGGGATAACCTGGCTTCAGTTGTCTCTGCTCTGGTAACCTCCAAGTTAGATTACTGCAATGCGTTCTACGTGGGGCTGCCTTTGAAGACGGTTCGGAGGCTGCAGCTTGTGCAGAATGCAGCGGCCAGATTGGTAACAGGGACCAGAAGGTTCGAACATATAAGACTGATTCTGGCCCACTTTCATTGGCTGCCTGTATGTTTCCGAGCCCGATTCGAGGTGCTGGTCTTAACCTATAAAGCCTTACATGGTTTGGAACCACAATACCTGATGGAACGCCTTTCCCGACATGAACCTACCCGTACACTACGCTCAACATCAAAGGTCCTCCTCCGGGTGCCTACTCTGAGGGAAGCTCGGAGGACGGCAACAAGAGAGAGGGCCTTCTCTGTGGTGGCCCCTCAATTATGGAATGATCTCCCCGATGAGGCCCGCCTGGCGCCAACACTATTAAACTTTTCTTTTCTCCCAGGCATTTTAACAGCTTAAGTTGAGGTTTTGATTGATATTGTGGCCAGGCTTAACAGTTAAAATGTTTTAAAGTGTTTTAATGTCAGCTATTTTATGTTTATGGTTTTAAATTTTGTATATTGACTTTTTAGTGTTAAATCTTTTAATTTTTGTAAACCGCCCAGAGAGCTTCGGGTATGGGACGGTATATATATATATATATATATATATATATATATGCTTTAGAGTAAGTGAATTCATATTGTACCTCTGCTGTACTGCAATAATTTAATGAGTGCTCTGCTTCAATTGAGAATAAGGAATTTGAAGATTAGAATCCTTGCAGGATTTAAAATATAGCTTCACCAAAATATTTTCATTTTCTCACACTTATTCCAGTGCTTTCCCAACCCCAATATTATGAGTTTAGCGAAGATTAGAATTATTCAGGAATGAGAATCTAGCAGAGATCGTGCAATTCAACGGAATTTAAGAAGTTATGATTAAGGGAGTTTTAATACAATTCTGTTAATCCTCTTCTTGTTAAATTCCATTCAAGAGCATAGTCTCCACTAAGTCAGCAAACAGAAATGTCTGTAATCAAAGCAATCAGTTTTTTGTAAATGGATGTTTCCTAATTTTAAAAAGGAGAGAATAGTGTAGGTGATAGCTGTTAGTAAAATTGCTATAAGGTGACGCATATATTGCTTCCTGGTGGGTAAAACACCCCTCCCAACAATACCATAATTTTGTGGGTCTAATTTCAAAAAGAAATGTTGGAAAAGCCAAACGTTTGCTTTTTATGCACAGAGACCATCTGCTTAGCAACAAGCAAAGGCAGAATGCTTAATAACCAGTATCCTCCAGCTGTAGCTGAAGTGTGTTTACACTGGTGCAGGGAAAAACATCACACATCTGATTGGACTGTCGATCTATCGGCGCAATCAGTGTTGAGAAAACATAACCCCAAAGTTCACTTTCTATGCAAGGAGGATGCATCTCTCAGTTGTTCTGACACAGGATCATTGGGGAAAGGAAGTAGGGTACTTTTGTTATTCTGTAGAATTATAAACTCAGGAAACATTATTGTGCCACACAGTTATCAAGAATTACAGGCCGCAGTCAGTGCATCTGTGGAGTCAGGAATACAAAGGATATCCTAGTGATTCTTAACCCATTTTTTCCAAGTTCACCTTTCTCATTTTTGAAATACTTTGAAGCCCCTTCTTCCAAATACCGAACAACAACAACAAAAATAATATACAACAGTGATTCCTGTATCCCAGAATCACTCCTCCTTTAGTGGAGTTTTCATAATCATGCAATAATAAATGGCATGAATGTCATTCCATGATGGCCATTGACAGAGTACAGAGATTCCCTATGAGGATATATATATCCTAAACAGCTTGAACTCTGGGACTTTTCTTTCTCCCAAGACCATATTGGGTCTGTTGTTGAGCACTCAGAATAGGAAGTTCTCATATTTTTTATGTTGGGAGCTACCCAGGTATAATTAAGGGCTAAACTAGACAGTCCATCATGTGATCATAAAATGATTCCCAGAATGTACCATTTCAGACTGCAGATAGATGATGACTTAAAAGAAATCCCTTCACATACTAAGGTTCTCTATGAGAAAATAACGATAAGTGAGCATTCAGTCATTTGCTCTTCTAGTTGCAGTATGGATTGGTACAATCCAAAACAGTTAATCAACATGATAAACAAGAACTCAAGTGAGGTATACTATTTAACTGATAGTACACCATTTATTATTGTCTATATCTAACGATGGAAGAAGCGGGGATGCTTGAGCTCACTAAAATTCTCCAAATGTCACTTCAAAGCATGGTTCAGCTTCTTTTTGTGACCTGTTTTTGTTGTTTTGTTCATTCAAACAGGAACGGTATGCATTTCAAACAGGGCACAGTTTTCAAATGTATGCACTTCCCCCATTCACTAAAATGTAAATATGATTTTTTTAAAAGTACACTTTTTTAAAATGCACATTTTTAAAAGTGTTTATTTTTTAAATGCAAATGCAAATTTGGGAATTTAGGAACATTTTCTGAGAACATATGCTCCTGTTCATATTTGTGAACTCAGCATTTTCGAACGACTGGAGAACTGAAATGAAATTCTCATATATTCCTACCCTTATCCTGGAAAATAAGCTGGTAAAGAGAAAAGGGAGGAAAATGGAGGAAGCAGGATGAGTGCCAGTCAAAATAATAGAGTAGGTTAATCTAACTCTTTGAAATATTGCCCTAGGCCTAGAGTAATCACATTACTTTTTGATGTGCTAAATGCATTTACACCAACAGTGATCTTTGCCACAGCCATTTATTGTGAATATTTCGTTTGAATGTCACTTTGACCTTGTGAGAACTGGTATTTCTCACATGTCAGTGAAATTTAGGGATGTGTATCATATCGTTCCGATGTCTGATAACGATCCGATAAGGTCATTATCTGACATCCGATTAACGATAACAATACTTTCCTAAGGAGGCCCTATCTGATTGGATCCAAAATCCATATGTCCGATAACTATTGGATATATTGGATTTTTGGGGCACCAGTTTAGGGCTGGCCTTCCCTCCATAATCGGATCGGAACTTCTGATATTGATCAGATATTGGATCCAATCAAATCCGGGTACCCCCCGATATGATCGGATCCGAAATTGTTTATATCGGAATTTTCGATAATGATACGATAATTTTGGCCGTGCACATCCCTAGTGAAAGTATTCTCATGGAAAATACTGGCCCATCTCAAGCTATTTAGGCCTTGTAGATGAGGTACAATTTTGACAACCCCCATGCCAATGCTGTTAGTTCCTGAACAGCAAAAAAAAATTCTTATTCCCAGGTAAATATATGTGGGATTATAGCCTAAATATATGTACAGGAAAGAAATAGCCATTAATTTCACTGGTGCTTAATTCATAGTAACACTGTACTACATGGAAGCCTAACACTGCACGCCTATACATGACTGTACATAAGGCCCATCATGTTCATTAGAACTTACTCCTAGGTAAGTGTATGTCTACAGTTGTAGGCTAACACTGCAGTCCTGACCAGACTTACTTGGAAGTGAACTTCTCTGAATGGATGCACATTGCTGTCCTTGGAAACCTGCTTAGAATCTGGTCCTTAAGACATTTTAACTTGGGGAGAATCCATCCAAATTCTTGACCCTAGAAATTGCATCCCTCTCCTCATCCCCTTCTGCATCCTGCCCATCTCCAATATTTTAGCAAGCGTTTTTTTTAAACCAGCTCTAAAGTGGGATGGCCAGGGCTGGGGGAAGAGTACAAAGGATTTCTTCCAGCTTTTCTCTGGATGATGTGGGCAGGGTGGGCGGTGTGGAATCTGCTATGACTGTTTTTATGCATCACCTTCCAGAAAATTCTGCACATTCTTGTAGGCTCTGCCCACCAGAACCTTCAAAAGAAGGGATGTGTACTCACTCCCTGTATTCACCAGAGCAACCAGAGATTGCAAGAAGAGACCTCCCCACGAACATCCCCCTGAGGTTTTAAAACTTTTCTTTTTCTTTTTTGCATCCAAAATCAGTTTCTGCTCTGGCTGGCATAGTTCTCAGACTAAGAGGTTGGATGATGGAATCATGAAGGCACCTTTCCTGAGTTGGAATTGGCTGAAAGGGGTAATATTTGGCCAAAAGGGAAAATATATTCCAGGGTTGCTGGGATGATCTCACTTAGATAACCAGAGGTGGGGAAGGGGGTATGAGGCACCCTGGTTTTTTGGCACCCTGGGCTGTTG
Organism: Anniella stebbinsi; assembly: GCA_029215795.1. Classification (NCBI taxonomy): domain Eukaryota; kingdom Metazoa; phylum Chordata; class Lepidosauria; order Squamata; family Anniellidae; genus Anniella; species Anniella stebbinsi. The sequence goes on along the minus strand of JARDYH010000005.1, from coordinate 83,048,819 downwards.
CCCCGTTTGCCTAATCCTCACAGCAGACCTGGGAAAAGACCAACTCTCACTGTCTTACTGATAGAGGGTGTATTCAAACGAAAAAAATCATGAGATTATAAAAGATATCATCGTAAAATCTTATGTAAACCGCCCAGAGAGATTCGGCTATGGGGCGGTATACAGATGCAATTAATAATAATAATAATAATAATAATAATAATAAATAAATAAAATCAGCATACATTCATTTTACCATGTCAAATAGTGAGTACTGCATGTTAAACACATGGACAAAAGTACACCCTTTGAAAATGAGATTTTCTTACAGAGCCTTTCTACTTCAGGGTTGTTTTTTCCCCTCAGGCCAATCTTCACGGGTGATTTAGTGTAGAGAGGGAGAGCTTTGAGGTCACTTGTGTCAAATGACATTGTCACCAATCTGCAGCAAACCCACAGATTCTCTCAGGAAAAGGCGCATTTTCGCAGAGTACTTTTTGTCCATTGTTTTTCTTAATACAGCTCTCATGTGGTTCAGCTACTGTGTGCCTCATTCCTCTGGATTAAATCCATCAAAATAGGGTGTTCAGGTATGGCTGTGACCTCGGACAAGGGATAGGGCCCTCCCTGTTTCCCCCCATTGTTTTGCTTTCTCACCTTTTGTGGTTACCTGCAAAGAGGTTAGGGTTGTGTATTTTGCCACTCACTGAAAGCTTTTCTTCTTTCTTTGTCCACCCCTCTGAAGTAAATGATCTGGGCTTAGCTGCCTAATTTTCTAGAATTGCTAATTGTGTTCATCTCTAAATCACTAAACTTCCAAAATCCCCCAATCATTAAATTGCTGTAGTGCTATAGCGCTTTACTGCTTTAGCTCTATGGTGATGTACCATGGCTCCCTATGTGCGATACTGCCGTGTGGTTCCATCTTGCAGGAGGAACATGAGAGCGTTACTTCTATGGAGAAAGACTGGCAAGCACACTTGTTGGTAGGATGTAGGGAAACTTCCAGCAAAAGGCTCTGCTCCTTGTCTCTGGATCCCTGATATCCTGTATAATACATTGCCTTACCCTGAGCAGGGGATAGGGGGTGGGTGGGATTGATGATGTTCATTTTGACTGGCAGGACTCTGCCCACCCCACCCCCAAAGTAAGGAGAATTAGAGTGCAGTGTGACCTGTGAAAGCAATCCTTTTAGCAGGGGAATAGTCCACTTTTATCATCTTAGTGTGCCACTGATGGGCCAAAGCCAATTTCAGGAAAAAAGTGGAGAAAAGCTGAAAGCGATTCTCAGTGTGTTGTTTGAGAATTACTGAGAAAACATTACTGAGTTTGCCTTTTGACAGCTACAATATAGGATGGTCAGGAGTCCTCTTTTACAGAGTTCTGTCCTCTATTTGAAGGTGCCCACAGTTTGAAGGATTGTCTAATCCAAGTCTGGTTGAAAGATAAAGAACCATCAGAATGGGTAAGCAGCAGGAGCCTTGAAGTTGCCCATCAACAGCACTGAGCCAGCAGTCTTAGTAGCCACACAGGTATTCCTGTCACAGTTTCCCCCCATTACGCTGAGATCTTTCTATTTAAACTATAGTAAGTCTTTTTAAATGTGCATCTATACATATAAATTAGAATGTGCAAATTTTATGCAAACCTGTTTCCTTTCTAGTCCTCATTTTTGGTGATCCATAAGTGGCTGCCCTGCTCCAATATGGCTTGATAGGTGTCCCACCTAAAATTAACCTCCACCAATAGTTTGAAAACCTCCAGCCCTTTATATTATATTGATTATGCACATCCCAGACATGTATTCAATGAACAGGTTTGCCCTCGTACCAATGTAGCCTACATACATATTTTCTGCTCATGGGCAACGGATTGAACTGGGAACAAAAACATTACCTTCCATAATATTAAGTCTGCCCAGAACATGTTCTTCGTAAGAAAAGTAGGCTTAAATATAGGCTTCCAGAAATGGCAACTTTCCCTAGGATGGCTAAAGGTTGAAAGGGGCACAATGTCATGTTACAAAGCTGGTAAGGAAACTTGTTAAAAATAAAATTGGCAGTGTATTAGGAAGTGCCTATAAATAGCCTCATTCTGTTTATGAAGGCTTCCCAACTCAATTCCTGCCTGTCTAGCCAACAACCTGATCTGTAAGTCACTTCAACCACATATCATTCTAAACTCATTTCTTCAGTTGAATATTTTCAGTTACTTTAATAGCTATATTGGTCTTGCAGTAAAGGGGGGGATGAGGTCATGACAGCTGAGCACTCATCCATGTAAACCACAAGGTATGAGACTGGTGCCAACATCTGGCATCCCTGGCCTACTGCTGAAATTTGCCCTGGATCCTCCTTTATTTTTTATTTTTTTAAATTTTATTTTGGTAGCCCACAGCACTAGCTGGGTTTAGCTCACTTTTTATTTTCCTACAATGTCTCAGATGCAGTGTTGCTCCGGGGCATTGTGGGAACGTAGGAGAACATGTTCTCCAGAAATATTTGCAAATTCGCAAACATGCTCTCATGTTTGAAAATTGTACAAATTTCAGAGGACAAGAACTTGGAAAAAGTTCAATTTTTTTTAAAAAAACCCCACAATTTCACACTTTAGTCTATTTGAAAAATACTCAAATGCTTGTACAATTTCCCCATTTGATCACACTCAATTTGTGCAATTTTTCCATTTGTACAAATCAAACAACGTTTGCAGATTCACAGCCCCACTGACACCACAGCCACCAGCCTCCACTGGTGAATCTAAAGCACCTTCATTCCAGTGAGCTGTGAAGCAGGTCATAGGTGGATCTGCACTCACATGGCATTGCGTTGTCATCCAACCCCATCTTCACTTTCCCTTTGCTTCCCTTCTTACCCTGGTTTAATTTGTGAAATTCAAATGCTTTTGATATTTTTGTCTCTCTTGGGCATTTTTGTTTGTTTGTTTTTTGGTCTTGTTTCAATTTTATCTTGACAGATTTGAAATATGAAATGTCAATAGTGAAATAATAACTAACTGAGGTTTTCAAACTATTTTAGGGGGAACCCTGAGCTCTTTTGAAGCTTATCAGGGGGTTCGTCAATGAAAACAACACCACACCATGACTGGTCTGTAACAGGGGAATGTTGAGTGTGCTTTAGGTAGGCTGACCAGATAAAATCCAGGTCAGGGCTCATGTAACTTTAACAGTTGTAGAGAAAAGGGAATTTCAACCAGTGTCATTTGTATGCAATTAGTTCCTGGCGATATTCCCTCTTCATCATACACTATACTAGAGTGACCATATACAAAAGAAGGCAGGGCCCTTGCACCTTTAACAATTGTGATGAAGAGGGAATATCACCAGGAACTAATTGCATACAAATGACACTGGCTGAAATTCCCTTTTCTTTACAACTGTTAAAGTTATATGAGCCCTGACCTGGATTTTATCTGGTCAGCCTAGATAATACCATTACACATCAGCTATGGATACTATCAAATATGAAATACCATTGCATGTCAACTAACAAAAGCTGTGAAGTGTCCAATCTTGAAATCCAATTTCATTCTGTGTCATTTACAGATACCCAACAGCTATTCAGAGCTTACTTGAGAAACCAGAGAAAATCTGCAATCCCCTGTAAACTCTAAGTGTGAGGTGGGGATAGGTGGGAGCGAGCCTGCTAGCTCCGTCCCTCCATCATCATTCTTAGTGTGTCCTACGCATGGAGGGGGGCATGTGTAGTGGAGAGCCTGCAGAGGCTTTCCCTAAGACTCAGGCTCAGTTTTTCAGATTCTTGTATTTGTTGCAAACTGCCCAGAGAGCTTCATCGGCCTCTACATGGGACCTCCCACTATTTCATTAGTTTATGAAGGTATATCCTGCTTTTCTGAATATATTGCCCAAAGAGGTTAACAATTCAAATTAAAATGGAACAAGATTCAAACAATGCAATAAAGCATACAAGTTTGACTGTCATACAAGAGGCACTTTATAGTAGTTAAGTAAGGACAGAGAACTGTACTCAGGATCAATGTCCCCCCCCCCCCTCTGTGTGTTTGTGTGTGTGTGTAAGAACACACATCTCCATATATCTAATAAAAGTTGAACTGCTGTTATTTTACAGATCTAGTTTTCTCCCTTCTCATGCTCCTCAAATCCCTGTATACAGAGCAAGACTATTTATCCAAACGCCTGATTATCTTAATTATATGTTTGCAATGCTGTTTTTTAAAAAATAATATTAATATATGAGGCTGCAGCAATCTCTCAAGCGCTAAATATAACCTCTGCAGCAAATATTTGCTTTATAGAATTCCTTCTACATAGTTCATATTTGCATAGTGTTTTATGCATTATGCAAAGTTTACTATTCAATAAGCAATTTTACAGAATACTAGTAAGCACAGCTTGCAATTTTCAAGCATAAATAAATAAAAACACTGGGCCGGCACTCCCTCCCTCCCCCCACTCGCGCTACCTCTCCCCACTCGCGCTCCTTACCTGCCATTGCTGTCATCGCCGAGTCATTGGCGCATCTCTGTACTGAGAAACAGGCTGGAAAGTCTATTTAGCAGTAGTATAGACTGGCGGCGGCAGTGGGGAAGGCTGCAGGTAAGGGGGGACCCCTGGGGACCCCTCCCTCCCTCCCTTCCCTCCACTCGTGCTTCTTACCTGCAGCCTTCCCCGCTGCCGGCGCTGGTCCGTAGTACTGCTAACCTGACTTTCCGGCCTGTTCCTCAGCACAGAGACATGCTGAGTGATGTCGTCATCACTCGGTGCGTCTCTGTACTGAGGAACAGGCTGGAAAGCCTGTTTAGCAGTAGTACGGACCGCCGGTGGCAATGGCAGCAGGGAAGGAGCATGAGTGGGGGGGAGGGAGCGCCGGCCCGTGTTTTTGCCCATAGGATGTCCAATAACGACCTTATCGGTTCGTTATCAGACATCGGACCCGATATGATACACATCCCTACAATTCACATTCCATATACCACTTTCATATTGTTAGATCCTGCTTTTTATTCCACATTTGTAATGATTTGACACAAGGTGTAGATGTGGGCCAGGATTCCTGATAAACCATTTTCATTGGGGCCTAGTCTCAGGCCCAAACTGAGATGATAGCTACAGTGGCTACTTATGAATTGCCCCCCCCCCCAAAAAAAAAAAAAAGAAGAGGAAGAAAAAGAAAAAAGAAGAGGAAATAAGAACATAAGAACACAGGAAAAGCCATGCTAGATAAGACCAATGGTTTATCTAGTCCAGCACCCCATTCCATAGCAGCCGACCAGCTGTTGACCAGGGACCGAGAAGCAGGACACAATGCAACAGCACCCTCCCACCCATGTGCATATGGGTGGGAGGGTGCATATAGACTTACTGCCTCTGATACTGGATCAATATCACCGAAAAGGGGGCTAAAAAGGACACCAAGTTGCATAAAATTTGCATAAGCTAGATGCAAACTTAGAAATAATTATTACAATTCAAATAGAAATACAGCACATCTCACCATACTGTGGACTGGGACCAGGGCCAAATCTACACCAAGCAGGATATGACACTTTGAAAATGGTTTGAAAACTGTATATGGAGTGTGTCCTGAGCCTCAACAGTCGTCACTCCTGTTATAAAACGTTTTAAAGCAGTAGTGTAGATCCTGCCCTTGTGACCAGTGTGTCTCACTCATTCTGCTCTCCAGATGCTACTGTCATTGTTGATGGACAACGTCTTCTAGGCCCAGCTCTTCCTTCTGGTGGTTCTTTATCTTCGTACCAGACTTGGACAGGATGACCCTTCCAATAGAGGATTTCTTCAAAACAGAGGACAGTCCTCCGGCAGCCCTTCAAATGGAAGACTCTCCTTAGCAAAAGAAGACACATAGCCACTCTGTCCCAGATATGTGTTTCTTTTCCTGTGTCTTCCCTCTATCCCATGTAATGTAAAGCATGGCAGAAGGGTGTGAATGTATTTGTTTAACCATAAACAGATCACATAGGAGAAGGGTGCTGAACCCTCTTCCCTCCAGGCCCTTCTTTCTGTTCTAGGCTCACTTCTGGCATTAGAACCAGCGATAGAGAAAGGTGCTTGGATGGATCAGCTTCCTGTAGAGAGGTAACGCACAGGAAATGGGAGAGCTCACAATCATTTGGCATGTTTATTTACCATTAAATAGTTGTGCTGTTAGGGTACGACCTTAGGGCAAAAGTCCAGGGCCCCTCTCAGAATTGCCCCAAACTCAGAAGAAGTGGCATACCACATATTGAAATATTTATTTCTTTATTTAACAGATTTATATACTGCTGACACTTTTTCAAATATCTCCAAGCAGTTTACATTGCATACATTACAATACATTGTGGGATACATTACAATACATAATCATTGCTAAAACATTCATATATAATGTTAATAAAAACACGAAGACCAAGAAATACACGTTTTAATTTTGTTTTAGATTTGCTTTTGTACATTGCTTACAGAATGTATTTTATGAAGAGATTCATCAATTTAACAAATAAATAATACACAATACCATCTGAATAGTGCCATCCTTTGCTAAAACCATTAAGTCCAGAGTTTAAAATAATCAACAGCAACACTGCTTTTAAGGTAGGATCTTCAGCAACCTTGTACGGACATGATTATGAATAATGGCCCCATCACATCTGGTTTGGCCCTTGCTGAGCAGGAGTTTCCAGATGGTTCCATTTCAGACTGCAGATGGGAGCTTGAGTGATTAAATGCCTCTCCATACAATAAGTCAGCCCCTCCACATAGAAATCCATTCTAGATGGATTCTAGACTTCTCTGTGACATGCAAATACTTATTTGTTTTTTATTTATTTATTTATTTATTTGGTGCAGGGAGGACACTGTTCAAAGTGGGAGGGGAAAAAACCCTCAGATGGTTCCCCTTAAAATTAGGTAAGGACACAATGCTATGCATATTTAGTGAGAAAAAAGTCCTACAACTCTCAGCATGCCCCAGCCCGTATTGCTGGCTGGGGTATGCAGGGAGCTGTAACACTGTTGTCTGACTGAACATGCGTAGCATTGCACCCTAAAGTTTACTAATGTCCACTGAAAAGGTGGGATGGTTTCAGCCTGAAAAGATGTCGTATGGCAAATTGTACTCCATGTCCAATTCCACATTGCACCCCACAACAAATACTGATGAAAGGGCATGAAATCATAGGAGCCCGTACCTGTACTTGCATGTGGGACAACCCAGGCAGAGGTTTGCTGTCTCAGTGAGGATCAAATTACATATGATGCAGGAAACTTCTTTCACTAAAAAGCAGGTATGGGGGGGCAGGGGTGACAAATTTGGATGCAGATGAAGGCACTTAGAGCCGTGCATGTGTGTGTAACTTTTGTAATCCACAAAGAGAGCTTCGACTATGGGGCAGTATAGAAATGTAATAAAGAACGATAACTACAAGAACAACACCAACACTAGGGATGGACAAAACTGTTAATTTCAGTTTCTTAATTTCCAATCTTAATCTAGGTTAATTTTCCAATTTTAGGGCATGTCATTTTTTTTAAAAAAAGTTTGCATGAAAATTCAGACACATTTTTCTGCACATTCCTCCTAAGGCATGCATTTTTGCCAAATATATACATTTGAAAGCAATTTCCTAATACAACACAGTATTGATGCCATTTTCCTTAATATATTATTTGTGTTGTGAATCTTTTGATTGTAGAACTGCATGGCAAAATTCAAAGAGGTGTGAATTTCAAATAATAGCTGAGTTTCAGTTTGTGTATTGATTCGGAAATGTGAAATTAGGTAAATTCACACTCAAATGCAAAATAAATGAATTCCCCCCCATCCCTTGTTAACACTTCCCTTCTGCAGCATTTCCCTGACTTAAATTACTCCTAAACTGCTATTAGCTACTGCATCAAAGCTGCAATACAAATGGGCATGAGTTAAACATCTCCTCTCCCAGTGTAGTGGCAGCAACCCAAATTGGGCCCCCCGTTTCAATCCTTTTAATGAAAGAAGACTTTGGGAGATCTGATCACACATTTCCCATGTCATGTGTATTTTGGCACTGAAAGCTGGATATTTCTGGATGGGAGTGGTTGCCTTTGTACCTACCTTTGTAGTACTCTTTTGTTTTGCTGGCATCAATTTATCTGCACTTAAAACTCAGTTGCCCATCTTGATACTAAAGTGCTGCTTTCACATCTCCGAGGCAGGGAGTTGGAGGGGGTGCTGACTTGGATGTTGTCAGAAGCATTTGCCTTTTCTTTATTAATTTGCCTGCGATAGTGATCACCATGACAGATCCTTTTCAGCCCAGTTTTGTGATTCTTTGAGGTCAGTGGCATCTGTTTCCTGAAAATCATACTCTGAGAATCTGGTACCCATATGTGAGCCTATATTGACATGGCCATTATTGATTAAAATGGCTTTCAAACATTTTGTCCTAATATATGAAATCTGTAGGCATTTTTATCCCAATAATCAATTCTGTTCCTTTCTCTTTCTGGGAAGCTGTAAATATTGGTTTAGAAAACCATTTTATCACATCTGTGTTTAAATATGCAACTGATTGCTCTTAGTTCAGCTAGTTCTGTTTGTTGGTGGTAGGAGTCAACACTGCAGGGAAAGTTCACATTAGAACTGCTGAGTACCAGAGCTAGCTAGAGTCAGTGTTTTGTTCCCCACCCCACATTCCTACCCCCAGAAAGATGTTCTCAATTCTGATGTGTTGTGATTGTGCAACACTGGTAACTTTCTGAGGCTACATGCATATGCTGTTGCTCCTTTACTTGAGGGTAAATTTTATAGAATCCAGTGGGATTTGCTCCAGAGAAAACAGGTTGCTTCTCTTCCATTTCTCTTCCATTTCTGTTTTAAATTCTATCCAGCATAGTTTAAACAAATAGACATTTTTCAAAAGGAAAGCTGGTAGAAATGGAGCCTATCTACACTACTGCTTTAAAACGGTTTAAAACAGTTTATAACAGTAGTGACAACTGTTGGGGCCCAGGACACACTCCATATACAGTTTTCAAAACGTTTTCAAAGTGTTGTATCCTGCTTGGTGTAGATAGGTCCCTAGTTGCACAGCCCCAAAGAAGGTGTTTTTAATTATTATTTTCAGGGTACACATATGCACTACAGTCACCATGGCTGAAATTTGAAATGGAAAACTGGTGTGTGTGGGAAATGGGCTTCTTGACCCTTTCACCTTGTGCTATTTTTCCACTGCCTCCCCAACTGCAGGTACTTGTATCTTTTTCCTGGTGAAGGTAAAACTAATCTGTATGTGTATGAGGGGTGAGGATGATATTTCAACAGCAGAGTGGCATAAGGATTAAGAAACCTCTCTCTCTCTCTCTTCATTGATTTTTCAACTTCAAATTACAGGCTTATAGGATAAACTGAACAAAGGCTGTGGAAGGAAGGAAAGATGGAAGGACGGATTGCAATAAAAACTATGGCCAGCCCAAGACACTTTGCTGCCTGAGGCAAAGAACAAGATGGCTTCTCTCCCATTCTATGTACAAAAGCTGACTGGCCTGGCCATTGAATGTTTCTTCAACACTGACAATGGGACAGAGTCTTCCACCACACTTGAAGGCAGCAGGCTAGCTTAGGGGGGCTCAGGTCAGGCCGCAAGGCACACATCTTTCTCCTCCAACACCTTGATGCCGCCTCCGAACATCTGTCGCCTGAAGCGACTGCCTCACTCTGTCTAATGATAGGCCCAGCCCTGGTAAAAACAAACAAATAAACATAAATTGTAGTTTTGTTTCTACACACCATGATAAAGGTTAATGTAACTGCTGGGATTCGATTTCGTTAAATACGTTAATATATTGCACTGAAAAAAATCAATTGATGAAGTCTGAAATGACCTTGCAGGATTCATGTAATAGAAAAATGTAGAGTTCCATCACACCAGCAATTTAGTGCACTCTCGCCATGCCTGGTGTGAGGATTTGCAACACGGTACTCACATGACGCCGTGCCTGTCCTGCTGATACCCCACCTCTTCCCCAGCCTTTCCTAGAATGCTAAAAGTCTGGATTATTTTCCTTAAGCACATTTAATGCACTTTAAGCCTCAGTGTAGTTTTAAAGGAACTGCGTGCTTGAATGGATTGCATCAGGTCCTGGCAGGGAAAAGCAATCTCTCCCAGCAGCCGGCTCCAAGCCTCAATATAAAACCCAAACCTTGCATTCCAGGCTCGAAAGCATTTTTTAAAAATCATATAACGCCTGAATCTCTGCAGAGACAGGATTGTACTCCCTCAATGCTCCCAAAGCATTTTTGCCCAGCAGAAAAGCGGTCTGGTTGAAGTACTCATCTGCCAGGACCTGATTGGAGGGAGAAACAGAAGGGGAGGGGTGGAGTGGAGTGGAGCAGAAGAGCTAACAAGTGAAGGCAGGAAAGAGCAGCTATTTAGGTGAAAGGGATCATAAGCCTGATGCGCTTCTGCCTCAGAGGTAAAAAAAATGTGTAGGCAAAAGGGGGGGTGGGGAATTAAGTGTGATGAAGGTCATAGTCCTTAAAAGAGCTAGATGTAAAGAGAAGGAGCACAGAATCAAGAGCCATCTTGAAGATATTTTGTCATAATAAGCACTCTTCCTTGGGAATCAGTCTGACAAATACAGGTTGGACTTAGTAAGAGTGTTCATACCATCTGCCTCTCCCATCTCAAATCTGTGTCTTAATCTTGCCTTCATAACAGAATTGAGTCAGTTGTCTTAAACATTTTCCTAGTGTTACCGGCTTTTTTAAACTGGCCCTGTGTCTGTGCCATAACACAGCAACCCGTAGAGTGGCCACTCGTGTTGCCAAAAAAAGAGGCCACGAATTTGTATAAAATGTGGGTATGTTGATTTACGTTTATAGTTGCAATTTTTTTTAAAAAATGACTATTGTATTTCTATTTAATTTTACATCACAACAGCACACACCACCCCCAACATCCCCATGTGTCCGACATTTGCACATTGTGCGCAAAAGTTTTTATAGGGTTCTGTAAGTGCATTCAGCTGAACGTGTTTACAGTAGTTCTGTATGGGAAATCCTGATAAGGCATGCCCACACCCCCTACGAGGTCCCCCCTACTGCAAACATTAACCCTGCAAGTACCTGACAGCCAATAACACATGGCTGTTAGGCTTCATTCAGCTTGTTGGGTCACCTGATGTGCAAGTCTGGAGCAACCAGAGAAGGAAGCATAGTAGATATTTTTAAAACACCAAGGTTTTCCGGTCCCTTTTAGAGGATTCAAACTTATTCTGGATATATTTTATTCTATATATATTTGTTTCATTGTTCATATTCTTTCCAAAACGGCTGTTTATTTCTAGGTGTGCTTTTTGTTCTTGTTCTTTGCGAACACATGATCGAAACATGTGCTGGACTTACATATGTGCATTTTTAGAATCAAGAATATTTGAATAATCTGTTGCTGAAACAAACCCGTTAACCCGTGTTTTGCATTAGGCATAGTAGCATGCCAAAAAAGAAAAAGAAAAAAAAAAGCTCCAGCCCTCTCACACACAAAGAGAATGAATTCACAGAACCACATGGAATCCATTTTATGATGGGTGTTTAGGGCCTCTTATGCAAGGAACTTTGGTTTAACTGCCTGCTTGTAACAGTTTTACGAGTTTTGTTCAGTGTATGTGACAGGAAATATTGACTTTGCGGTCACATTATTTGTGTGGCTGCTGATTCAAGCAAAATGTCAAGGTTGTTCTATGCTTGCAAGGTTAAATGAAAACCTTTCCTTCATGCATATCCTAAAACCCTGCTTTTAAAACAATAAAAACACTGCTGCAAGGAGTGTCACTGTTAGGGTGACCATATGGAAAGGAGGACAGGACTCCTGTATCTTTAAGAGTTGTATAGGAAAGGGAATTCCAGCAGGTGCCATTTGTATGCATACAGCACCTGGTAAAATTCCCTCTTCTTCACAACAGTTAAAGCTGCAGGAGTATAGCTAGCGTGACCAGCAACAAAAGAGGACAAGGCTCCAGCAGCTTTAACTGTTCTGGTGAAGAGGGAATTTCACCAGGTGCTGCATGCATACAAATGGCACCTGCTGAAATTCCCAATGGACAGTTTGCCACTGAAATTTGGTGGTGCAACAGGAAAAAGAAAAAAAAAAGGCTAATTTACCTTTTTGCCGCCAGTGTGCTGCTGATTTTCAGTGGCAAAATTGGGGGTGTAGTGCCAGTAATTGTGGCAAAGGCAGGGAGGGGTGAGGTCCCCAGTAGATTCCCAGTGGGGAATTGCCTCCCGGAACTGCTGAGATTGCCCATCCATGTCCTACAGTTAGAGGACAGGGGTTCTAAGTCAAAAGGCATGAGGCTTGACCTCTAATTTTTGAAATTATAGCTAGAGAGGTGGATGCATCTTTTTCTTGCCATCTATCCCCAACTTCTCTTCATACTTCTTTAGCAGAGACATAGGCTCAATTTGGACGACACGGTAGTCAATGGTGGGGTAATAATCAACTTTACAGTTGTTCAACTAGGGGGTACTCCCCCCACAACATGGTAATAAATAATCAACTGTGGTGTGGATGAGGATCAGCGCTGAGTTGACTATGGCAGCATTCGGATGACACAATAGTCAAAACAACTGACGATTGTTTCCCCCACACCAGTTGTTTATTGTGTCGTCCGAATTGAGCCATACATTCTGGAGAGCTGTAACACCTTGAAATGTGGACTCTTAAAAGAGCCCATCATGTCCACAGAACAGGTCTGGCAGGAGGACTTTGCATCAAAGAGAAGTTCTTTTTATCAGAAAATCCAGTTTTTAATTTGGCCCATTAATTGGGCCTGTGCATTTCTTTACCGCCACTGATATTATTGTGCATAGCCAGAAAGGTAGTGACTGCTACTGTGAATGGGTCACTCTTTTGGATTCCCATGGTAGGGGTATACTGAAAGAAACTCAGCTTCCATTGGTTTGGGATAGGTGTCCCGTTTTCAAGTTCTCCAGCCCTCCATTGGGGTCCAAGATCCCTAGGTTTTCTGGGAGTTTGGAGTGTGGTCCCCTGCGGACCTCCTGTGCTTGCCTGAAGCCCCCAAGCCCTTTTGGGCAGCATTTTCCTTCTCCTTATTGCTGTGGCACCATCTCAGCTTACTTCACCCCCATCACACTTCTGGAGGGGGGGCTCTCTCTTCCTCAGTTGCCAGGTTTCCAAAAAAGAGAAAATGCATCATGCCAAAACAGGACAAAAGATGTCATAAAATTTGCATATGCTAATTTATATGTGTAGATGCAAATTAGGAAATTATTATTATAATTTAAATAGATATACAGTACATAATCTCACCTGACTATGTGCTACCCACTGAGGCCCACTTGATGCCAACATTGATATCTTTTCAATTCCAGGTAAAGCTCACCCTCTACTCCCAGGCTTTTCATGGTATAAGATGAGGCATCTATGTCTACTGTTTTAGAACACGTATATTAGGAAAATATATTGATTAATTAATTAATTTAGCTGATTACATTGTTTCAATTTTTTGTGTTAAAAATTATACTATTTTTATTATGTTGTATTTTGTGTTTTTATGAATTGTTGTAGACGACCCAGAGAGCTTTGCCCATGAGGCTGTATAGAGATGATGATGATGATGATGATGATGATGATGATGATGATGATGATGATGATGATGTCTGGAAATTCCTGAATCAGTAAAAGACAGCATGACCCGGCAAAGCCTGTCATGTCCATCTAGAAAAACTGCAATGAGCGACAAAAGAGACAATAATAATAATAATAACAACAACAACAACAATAATTTTAACTGGACTTGAAATGGACAGCCCTTCAAGGATACCTTCAAAATAGAGGACAATCCTCTCGAAGCCCTTCAGTTAGAGGGCTATCTTCTGTTAAAAATAAAATTAAAAGGACACATGACCACCCTATCAGTTGCTTGGACCATTTGGTTTAGCATCAGTGATGCGGTCTACATACTTCTTTCTGCCCTGGGCTGTTGCATTGGAAGTGCAATGCAACAGCCCACAACCCTCCAGTGGGCATCTTTAGTCACTCTGATTTTATCTTGTACACATTTTAGCTCTGCATAGTAGTGTCATAGACCACTGCTACCTCTTGCATTTCATGAACATTTAGCTCAACTGTTTATAATATTTCCCCTTTGTATCCATATCATCTATCTATCTATCTATCTATCTATCTATCTATCTATCTATCATCTATTTATCTATCTAAAAAGATTATGCTCCAGTAAAAATATTTGCTTCAAGGTGCTACAGGCCTCTTTGTTGTTTTTGGTGCAACATACTAGTATGGCAATCCCTCTGGAACATTAGGTGTAAGCTTAATGGATTTGGGTTGTGTGTATTCCCTTATTATTCCTGCTCTCTTGCTTTCAATGCTACAACACTTTCCATTATAGTGTTTTGTCATGTATATGCTCTTAGTATGTGAACAACATTAATAATAAATCATCAAAATTGTTAGTTTAAAACGTTTCTGTACATGAGGCCTGCCCTTTGCGTTCAAAGGTTCGGCTAAAGGATGGAAAGAAATAAGAGCCTGGAGATTCCTTAAGTCGAATCTCTCCCCCACCCCCGCCCTGGAGAGAAGAATCAGAACATGTTTTGAGAAAAATTGAAGATTTTTAAACAATGTCAGAGGCACAAAGTAAAACTTACAACAGAACCCCCTCCCCCCCGCTAGTTTTGTAATCATATCCATGTTTTGCATTCACAAAGAGACAAATTTGGTTTTAATAATGTAGCCACTGGAAAGGCTGTGGTTCCTTGACATATGTAAAGTGACATTTCTCTTAAATTCCATTCTCAGGGAAGCTTGGTGAGGCTGTAATGAAATCCTGGGTCTGGCAAGAGAAAGCGATATGTCACTGGGAATTAATCAACAAAGAGTAAGCATGTGCTGTATTCATCAATAGACTTTAAAGGAGCTATCATCTGATGAACTCCAGCAATATTTCCCATCTCCACTGCTGAACTCTTTAATCTCAACTGCACAGATTTTTTCCCCTTATAAGGTATATTTGGGCTTGAGAAAGAAAAGAAATTTTACAGTTGAGAATAATTTACAGTGACTCAAACATCTAACTTAAAATGATGGCACACAGCATTGTTCGGAAATAAGCTTTCAATTCTGATTTTAGAAAGTGAATGGAACATACATTGTGGTCCATCCATGCCTGTGCCTTACAGGACTCATTGGGGTTCTTTAATTCCAGCCTCTCCTACCAGCCCTCAGGTCCTTGAAGGTCTAGAGCAGGGCTGGGAGCATTTCATGCCAAGTGTACTGAAAGATGCCTGGCTCTTCCCTGGAACCAGAGCATGTATCCCATAATGACACCCAAAGGCCCTGATCACACTTGGAGCATGAGCCGTGTGTGCATGAAGTGAGAGAGCTGAACTGCTGTAGGCCAGGGGAAGGTAGCCAGGTGCCCTCCAGGTGTTTTGGACTGCAACCCCGTCGTCTTTGATTATTGGCTGCACTGGCTGGAGCTATTAGGAGTTCTTGTCCCAGACATTTGGAGGCCACCAGGTCATTGCCTCCCCTGGTGTAGAGCAATTCAGCTCCCTCATTTCATACACACTCTGTTCATTCTCCAAGCAGGGCCTCTGGATGTCACCATGGGAGGCATATGCTCTGATCCCAGGGAAGAGCCAGGCATGTTTCAGTACTCTCGGCACTACATGCACTTGCACGTTGAGGACTCCATTGAATGCTATATGGCAGAGGTGCAGAAACTCAAACCCAGGGGCTAAAACTAGCTTTCCTGGGGACCCAGTTTGGCCCTTCTGACCTTCCTAGGTTTCGTGGCTTTTGTGCAACTCCCCCTCCCCCCATTCTAAACATTGAAATGCCTCTCCTAAGGTTTAGTCCCTGTCCTCCTTTATAGGGTGACCATATGGAAAGGAAGACAGGGCTCCTGTATCTCTAACTGTTGTATAGAACAGGGAATTTCAGCAGGTGTCATTTGTATGCATGCAGCACCTGGTGAAAGTCCCTCTTCATCACAACACTTAAAGCTGCAGGAGCCTTGCCCTGAGTGACCAGATACAAAATAGTGCAGGGCTGAAATTCCCTTTTCTATACAACTATTAAAGATACAGGAGCCCTGTTCTCCTTTCCATATGGTCACCCTAATTAAAAGATGCTGGTATTTTTTGGTGCATTTGGTATTTTGAGCCCTCCACTTTTGCTTTGGTTCCATCCCCATCGCCTCTCTCCCCATGGCCCCAGAAAGCTTCTGTGAAATGGAATCCAGGCCTTAGACTGAAAAAGGTTCTGCATCCTCACAATATCGGTCAGGGATCCTCCATTTTGCACAATGATGTATGTATGGGACGGGATGGTTTGTGCCTCACATTTTAAAGATTTGAATTGATATTTTATGATGGCCTACTAACTGTGTGTGTTGTGGGGGGGTAAGCTATTCAGGACTGAATAAATGTCTGGACAGTATCAAAGAAATACAGTGTATTGTAAAACAATCCATACTTTCGCTGCTTGAAATTCAAATTCCAGTAAGACCCTCAATCATCCTATGTGTATACAAAGCATATTTGTTATTCCCCAACCTGAAGTCACTGCAACAATATCCCTGAAGTTGTCTAGCCTTTCATGACTATCTGCACCCATCTTCTGCAATGGTCCAGGGTGCCACTGATCTGCAGTCATTTTCTGTATGGAACACATTCGTACTGGAAAGCAGTTCTTTAAAAGAATAATTCAGTTTGCCTTTTCTGTTACTAATATTTTTAGATAAATAGTACTGAAGCTGATGAAAATCCAGTGCAAACTGCTTGTTCATTAAAAAAAGGGAAAACAAATGTGGTATCGGGGTTTTGGCTTGCTAAGATGACTTTGTGTAATTAAGTAATTCCACATCTCCAAATTTATTTTTTTTTCTGTTAGCAGTGCAGTTTGATATGGGCAAAGTTCCTAATGCAAATTATCTCCCTGACATGCACTTTGTTCACAAAAATGCTCTCAACAAGTTTAGTTGCTGAATATCTCTTAGAATTAGTTTCCAGGCGAAGTATAAAGTGTTGGTTATTACCTTTAAAATCCTACATGGTTTGGGTCCAGGTTACCTGCAGTATTGCCTTCCCCCATACAATCCGCCCCGCACAGTCAGATCCTCTGGGAAGAATTTATTCCAGTCAGCCAGAACTAGGTGGACCACTGTTACCCAGAGGACCTTCTCTTCTGCTGCTCCCAGACTGTGGAATGGCCTGCCAGGAGAGATTCGTCAGCTTAACAATCACTCTGATTTTAAGAAAGCCATAAAGACTGATCTCTTCTGGCAGGCCTACCTAGTTGAATTTTAATATGTTTCATTGTTATTTTAACAATGTATTTATTTTATATGTTTTTAATCAGTTTTATGTATTTTATACTATTTTGTATTTAATGTTGTTTCCTGCTCTCGATCCAGAGAGAGAGAGGTGGGTAAGAATTATTATTATTATTATTATTATTATTATTAGAAAGTAGGAAGGAACAAAAGTGAATTAGATGCAGAACATGACTTTGTTATAACATGCCATGATCTTGAGCTGTTGCTTGGATTATGCTGTGCCCCAGTCCCAATATGAGACTGTTTTCCTTGGAAGACTAGGGGGTGATGTAGCCATCAGTGCAGGTCTGGGAAGGCAGCAGGCAGAAGATAAATGTATGTGGGGTCCTCTTGATATAGGTTGCACATGCCTTGATTCTAGTTGCAGGCATTCCAAGGGTTGCATGCCTACCTGAGCACCCCTGCTTCAAATGTCTCTACCTGGCTAATGCCTTCAGCAATCTTACATCAACTGCTCTCTGTCTCTCTGTCTCTCTCCCTCCCTCCCTCTTTATAGAAGGAATACTTCCAGCAGAAGCTCTAGCTGATTTCCACACAGAAACTGTGTAATAACAAAGCAAATGCTTTCTCATCCTAAGGCATATGCTCCCAGCTTTGGCTCTCTGATCTGCCACATCCATCTGCAATAATCCAAATGCCACATTTCAAGTCTTCTGCGACTAGGGAGTATGTGTGACGTCTTTGTGGTGCAATTCAAGGATCTGCCTTTCAGACGTGTAAATCAGCAATGAATCGTCACACGGTTTGCCGCATAGCACAGTTTGAGTTTTTAAATTCTTACAACTTTATAGACTGGGCCTCACATGACAGTTATTTCTCATGGTTCTTAACATGGTCTTCACTATAAAGCTAGTAAACAAGAAGAGCCCTGCCTGAAAAAGAGTGTCCCTCAACCTGTAGGTTTATATCCAGTGTTAGTCCTATATAGAGTAGATCCTAGGGATGTGCACTGGATCGGACCCGATCCACGATCCGAGTCCGGTCCAGTGGGAAATCGGATAAATTATCCGATTTCCGATCTGACAGCTGGATCGGCCGATCCAATCCGAACCGGTCCGAAAAGGCTCCGAACCGGTTCGGCGGATCGGCGGATCGGCGGGCGCCCACTGGCGCCCACCGCCGCTTCCATTGGCAGGCGCCAGCGGGCGCCCGCCGATGAAAGTGGACAGCGGGGGGGGAGGAGGGGGGCCCTTACCTTCCCGGCCCGTTCGCTCCCGTCCGGGGCTGGCGGCTACTACCAGCGGGCTCCGTGGCCTATTCCAGGGTGGCGCGCCGGGTGATGTCATCACCCGGCGCGCTACTCTAGAGCAGGCCGCGGAGCCCGCTGGTAGTAGCCGCCGGCCCCGGACGGGAGCGGACGGGCCGAGAAGGTAAGCAGGGGGTGCGTGGAGGGGAGGAGGGGGCGTGCGGAGGGGGGAGGGGGGCCCTTACCTTCCCGGCCCGTTCGCTCCCGTCCAGGGCCGGCGGCTACTACCAGCGGGCTCCGCGGCCTACTCCAGGGTGGCGCGCCGGGTGATGTCATCACCCGGCGCGCTACTCTAGAGCAGGCCGCGGAGCCCGCTGGTAGTAGCCGCCGGCCCCGGACGGGAGCGGACGGGCTGAGAAGGTAAGCAGGGGGTGCGTGGAGGGGAGGAGGGGGCGCGCGGAGGGGGGGGAGGGGGGCCCTTACCTTCCCGGCCCGTTCGCTCCCGTCCGGGGCCGGCGGCTACTACCAGCAGGCTCCGCGGCCTACTCCAGGGTGGCGCGCCGGGTGATGTCATCACCCGGTGCGCTACTCGAGAGTAGGCCGCGGAGCTCGCTGGTAGTAGCCGCCGGCGCCGGACGGGAGCGGATGGGCCGAGAAGGTAAGCAGTGGCGGGGAAGGGGGCTTACCCCTCCCAGAGCCGTCCGCTTCTATCCGCTGGCGCCCGCGGGCGCCAGCGGATGGAAGCGGACGGCCCCAGGGGGGGTAGGGAGCGCGGGGGAGGGGGCTTACCTGCCGGGGCCGTCCACACCGGACGGCCCCGGGGGGGGAGGGAGTTAGGCCCCCCCTCACCCACCCGCCGCCATTTTTTCCTCATAGACTTGCATTGCAATGCAAGTCTATGGGGGAAAAAATGGCGGCCGATCCAAAAATTTACGATTTTTGGGTCGGGATCGGACTCGATCCGGTCCGGGGGGCCTCTGATTTTGTCCGAACCGGTCCGTGACAAAATTGGAGGTCCCGATCCGGGTCCCGATCCGATCCAGGGGGTCCGTGCACACCCCTAGTAGATCCATTGAAATGAATGGGGCTTAAATTAGTCATGAGAGAAACCTCTTGCATTGCTGCAAGCGCTGGGTGAGGAGGCTTGCTCCGCATGGGCAGCCTCAGCAAAACAGCATCAGCTTTGAGGAGATAAGTCCAATCAGCCTTCAGTTGCTCTCCCACTTCCCTCCCCGCCCCCCCCGTCTCTCTCTCTCTCTCTCTCTGTCTCTCTCCCTCCCTCTGCCTTGCCCAGTGAACTGGAGAGTGAATGCAATACTGTTTCCCTGCCTCCCTTCCCCTGCCTTTGGAAAAAAAAAAAGGGTTTGGAATTTCTTTTCAAACCTTTCCAATTGTCTCCTTTGTCCTTTCTATTTTCCTGTCCCAAGGAACAACTAGCTGAAAACTCGCCAACCTACATATTTGCTCAGAAGAAAATCACATTGTCTTCGGTGGTGCCTACTCCTGGAAAAGGTCTCCTCTACAAGGATTCGCTTTTGCGCCTGGTTAGGCAATTATGCGCATAATCGCAGAAGCGCATTTACACCTAATCCCTCTGCACGAGAGGCGGCGAGAGGCGGCGAAGCGCATTAACAGATGTCCAAAATGCGCTTTACAAGTAGTTAATGCGCATAAGCGCTTATTCACACAGTCAAAATGTGCTTTAACGGACGGAGCAAAATAAAACTCGCGATTTAACGCACATTCGATAATGCGCATAATCGGGGAGATAATGCGCCTCTACACCCAATTTGCGCTCCGTTCTTGTAGAGGTAATTTTTTAAATGCGCCTTGAAAGAGCTTTAAATGCCTCTTGTAGAGGCACCCAAAGTCAGCGTGAGAGAGGGGAGTGCATCGCTTTTGGGTGCGGTTCATGCCATGAGAGGTGGGAGGACGGCAGCAGCACCATAGCCTTCTCCTCTCCCTATCCCCTTCTCTTCCATGGTTGTGTTTTTTTTTTTTTAGTAGGGGTAGGAAGACCTGTGAATTGCTTTAAAAAAATAAAAAATAAAATCTCCACTCCTCTGCACCATTGAAGGAGCGCACATGAGGTTAATGAATATATATAAAAAAGAAGGAAACAAGGCTTTTATTATGCACGTTATTCTTCACTCATGATTGTTCAGGGGTGCTTTAGCTCGTTATCACAGGGGCGGTTTTAAGCACATCCACCTCAACTTTGCTCCACATCTTCAGCGTTGTGATCGCATGATGTCGTTCCACTCCTGCTGCTCTCTCGCCCTGAGGCCGCAGGTTTTAGTTTCTGTTTTGATTTATCCCTGAACCGGCAAAGTCCGAAACAGGCAAAGTGCAACAGGCCAAGCTGAGGTATCCCAGCAGTACCGACCATGTGTGATTCAAAACACTAGACTCAAATAGGAAACGGCGGAGGAAGCCGCAGAAGCAACCCGGGGGCAAAATAGTAGGTGTGATAAAGCCCTTAGACGACATCATTACCATCCAGTTTCACTTCTGATTTTCACACACCACCATTCCAACTCCTCCCATTTCTCCCACATTTGTGTGTGACATAGGACTACATTTTCAATGGATACTGTGTTGTACGTATTAGCATGTGCCCCAATGATGGTAAATGCATTTCGCCTAACTGCCACGATAGCGCTCCCTGATACATGGAAGGAGCTCCGGTGTAGATTTGCCCTCGGTGACACTGTGATAAGAGTGGAATAATGGAACTGCACCACAAAATTGCTTTTGAAAATAAGAAGTGAAACTGGATGGTAATGATGTCGCCTAAATCACCAGTGAACAATCATGAGTGAAGAATGACGAGTGCATAATAAAAGCCCTGTTTGAAAAGGTCCAAATGCCTGGAGGCATTTCAACCTTTTAGCATGGGAGAAAATCAAAGCTGGGAAACTCCAAAGCAACTGCCAATCACGGGAAATGGGTCAGGTGAATGAAAGACTGTGTGGCCATCTGGGGAACCTGAATGGGGCAGGTTTGGCTCACAGACCTGAGGTTTTGCCTCCCCCCCCATCTCAAGGGTAACATGCAGTATTGTATAGGCATCCTGGGACTGTTTAAGCCCTCAATGTGCTGCCTAAAGTCCCTCCTAAAGTGCAGGATATCCTTCATACTAGCAAGGGTCTATAATGGGGAAGGATGGAAGCTATGTAAAGAGACAGGAACTCTTTCCATATGTGCACAGGGCCTTTTGGATCCCAGCCAATAGTTTTAAGGTTGCACTTAACTATTGAGGAAAGAATATCTGATTTCAGATAGGTGTAAAACTCATCCTTTCTTAAATATCATCTCTTATTTTCAGAGTGTTATGGGGAACGATTCCCTAAAATAATGGACCATATTTTAAAACCTGTGATACAGCTTCATAACTAAGGCAGGCAACTTTGATTTTTCCTGTTTTTCCCCCTAGAACAAATTAGAACAGGACTTCTTAGAAACCAATGCAGAAGCAGATAAAACCACATCTAAATCCACATTGTGACTGTATGGATTATTCTCTTTTGAAGGCCTTCATTAATGGAATGATCAGAGCCAGAATTCTTGTGAATAAAATGTTTTTAAAGGCTGAATGCTGAAATTGGAAAAGGCGGGGGGAGGGGAGGAAGAAAAAAGATCTTTGTGCATAATGTCAAACAGTTGGATATGAGTGCTAGAGAATGCAGGCTTTGTTCATTCTTATGTCAAATTGGCTGTATCTCCCAGTCCTTGAAATTATCTAATTGCAGAATATTTTTAGTTACATGTCTAGGGCTAGGAGATCTTTAACCCCATCCCTCCCTTCTGACTTTAAAATGTGGTTCCCTATAGAATGAGATAAACTGAAAAATTAATACAATCTAAACTCTATAGTTTGGTTCCCATAAGTACTGGAAAAGCACAGAGTTAAACTTGAGCATCTATTTTTGTTGAGGCCATTACTATAATGAAGTCATACTGCACTGCCATTCATATCACATTTCCCGCTATGCACAAGGCATGTATCAGCTCCAACTAGCTCGCCTTTTATTAAAAGGAATTAATTGTGAGTTCATGCATTTGTGAGATTTTCCCTTCACTGTCTTCATCCTCCACTACCTGTAATGGACTGATGGAATAGAATCGTGCTATCACTGCATACAATATTTTAAGGTGTGGTCTGATAAGCAGGACTCAGGATGATCAACAAGGGAGAGCCCTGTGCAGGAACTGATTTGTCTCTTTCTATTCCTAGTCTCCAATGTAGTTCCTGAGGACACCAATGTGTTGCAGGTACCCTTGGTGGATTCCAGTTTTCCTGCCCTTTGCTATTTTTGTTTTATTTCTTAAGATTTTAAAGAATCAATTTTAAAAAACTTGGGAGGCTGGCATGCTGGAAAGCTCTGGTGCCATCTTCATTTGGCTTCATAAGGGTGGTTTTGGAGCTTAGAACCTGACTCTGCCTTCTTGGGTATGCTACTTTTCTTTTAGTCTCACCAGTTTGCCTTCCGGAAAATGAGTGTTTTGTGACCAGCCATGCCCACCATGGCAGTCATTATATGAATAGGCATTCCCCCATGGCAGCCATTTTGTGCGAGAACCCACAATACTCTCTGAACATTCCAAATGTGCCTACCAACCCAAAGAGGTTGGGGCATCTTTTCCTAAGTCACCTGTATCTCCCATTGCTGCATCAAATATAGCAAGAATGCGAGCAAAGGTCATGAGGTAGTTTATACACGATATGACATTTGTAAGACAACCACCCATTGTTTATTTTGATTCCTTAACACAGTGCTCATATTAGTTGTGTTGCTTTACTGGTCTATGCTATTCAGCATACTCTAGCCTAGGCTGACCACATGAAAAGGAGGACAGGGCTCATATAACTTTAACAGTTGTAGAGAAAAGGGAATTTCAGCCAGTGTCATTTGTATGCAATTAGTTCCTGGTGAAATTCCCTCTTCATCACAATAGTTAAAGTTGCAGGGGCCCTGCCTTCTTTTGTATATGGTCACTCTAGTATAGTGCCTGTACCTTTAACTGTTGTGATGAAGAGGGAATTTCACCAGGGACTAATTGCATACAAATGATACTGGCTGAAATTCCCTTTTCTCTACAACTGTTAAAGTTACATGAGCCCTGTCCTCCTTTTCATATGGTCAGCCTACTCTAGCCCAGTCACATGCAAAAACTAATCAGGGATAGTTTCATATCAACCCAACTTCTTTCTCTCAAAAACACTTCCCACAAACTGCCTTGAGGAATGACAATAGGCAGAGTTACATAATTGGATCTAATCCCATGTTGCAGCACTACTAGTAAAGTTAATGAAGTTGCAATCCTGGAGGCTAAGCAGGAACCAAAAGAAAATGGGTGTACGTATCTATACCAATAACAGATGAATTAGTATTGTTTTAAAACTACAAGGAAGCATGCTGGAGCCAACCATTCAAGGCCTTCTTCAATAACTACTCTATAAACTATTTATTTTTAAAATAGTTGGAAACCAATATAAGAATAGCTAAACCAGAATGTGAGATCATGAACAGGACTTCTCATCAGTTAGCTGCATTCCATTTATGTTATCAGGGATACTTAACATATAAATTTTTCATGGTCCTTCTAAATTTCAGAGCTTCTCTCTCTCTCTCTCTCTCTCTCTCTCTCTCTCTCATATTGGCACATTTATTTAATCAATACTCTTCCTAAAGGTTTCATGGTCTCAGTCTATGTGTGTAACTCTATCCACTTTTCACTTGGAATCTTTTAGTCATATTAACAGAAGCAACATACAATTTTATTTTAGTTCTTCGAAGCATAACAACTCATTTATCATATTATGTTGTCAAAGACTGACGTACATGAAGCACTGCATTTGAAAGAAATGCTAGGAAAACACAGGCAGTTTAGAGATGGGGTGTGTGATGTTTTTCTGTTGTTGTTTGTTTTGAATCTTGCTATCTGTTCTTGCTCTACAGGCAAGTAGCTGTTAGAACATTTTCTGTTCCCTTTATCTTGATTGCTGAATCAGGTGATCTGCCGACCTGTATTCCTGTACTCACATTCCTGGGAGTAAGCCTTATTGAACTCAAAGGGACTTACTTCTGAGTAGACATATATAGGATTGCACTGTAGTGTAAGAATCACTAGGACATTCCTAGAATCTTGTTCATTCCCAGAGTACAAGATAAGTTAAATTTGCCCTGAATATCAGAATGTCAATTGTTGATATTGAAAGATTGTTCCTTTATTGCTCCTGCCTTAAAAAGAAATGAGTAAACTATGCATCGGATGTGGGTAATTTGCAAACTGATTTCCTGAGGAGCCTTCAAAACCTATGGATTTCTGGTCACCAGTACTGAAATAGAAATTTATCTCCATACATACGATACACAACAATAAAAATATATGTGACTTCGGGCATAGGACAGTAGCCACAAGATTCCAATATGAGAAAAGTATACTATATTCTTTGACTGTTCTTTGTAATTATAATGTTTGCATTTGTTTATATAATGCCATGTACATAGATGTCATTATATAAATAAGTAAACAAATAATATATCCCTATGCCATCCTGATCATGGAAATTCTTGTGGAGATTGGTGGAAATGTAGTCTGCATACTCCATACTTTGTACTGCTCGACAATGAACCAATGATCTAGGGAGGTGGTGGGCTCTCTTACATTAGAGGCATTCAAGAGGCAGCTGGACAGCCATCTATCAGGGATACTTTAAGGTGGATTCCTGCACTGAGCAGGGGATATGCCCCTTCCAACTCTACTATTCTATTATTCTAGTCTGTACAATTTGCTATAGAAGTAGTCAAATATTAGAGGAGTGTGCTGCCCACAAAATTTGTTTTGGATTGTGATTCTTCCCAAAGTTACTACAGTGGCATGAGGCAAGGCTACATAAAAGTGTCTCCCACATCACAGTGGTAAAATGTAAAAGAGTCTGTCTTGTAAATATGGCTATATTCAGGATTAGAAAAGCTGTTAAATTGTATATTTCAGAGAAACACAATTTTATCGTGTGATTTGATATCCTTGCAAATAAATGTCCTGGATTAGGCACATTAGTTGCTTAGTATATCTTATCTGAATGCTGCTTGCATTATCAAAATCCAAGGTGATGTACTGGGTTTGATGGCATTGGAATGTTAAAGGGAATCCAAATCTAAAAATTTATGAGACTGAGCCACATTTTTATTTGTTTTCAAGAATGGTAGTAGCTGCTTCGTTTCCTTCGAGTTGTTTACCAGGTATCTTTTGCTATTTATTCTTAATTCTTTCCCCACTAGCCAGTTTTCCTCTCCATCTTCTCCTCTGAGCTTGGAAACTCAGGTGAGGCTGCTGGGGAATGAATGAATAGGGAAACGGCAAGAACAGGGAAAGAGTTACTAGCACCTCTCCTACTGCTCCTCCACTCAAAATTGTAACTTCCCAGAGCTGTTTTGCTTAACAAAATGAAAAAAGATGTTTATCGGGGCTGTATCTGCATATAAGGATCAACCTTTTTGGGTTGGTGGGCACATATGGAATTTTGAGAATTTTGTGGGCACTGTCACAAATCAGCTGCCTTGGCCATTCATAAAATGGCTGCGGTGGTTGGCATGCTGGTCACAGAACACTCATTTCCCAGAAGCCAAAGTGGTGAGACTAAAAGAAGAGTAACTTGCCAAAGGACCTAGGCACAAAGCAGAGGAGGGGTTTGAACTCCAAAGCACAAAAACTCTCTGTTGAATTCAAATACAGTTGGTGCTGAAGGAGAAGCATTTCACTATGCAGCATGTCAGCCTCTCAGTGTAAAAAGAGATGTTTTAATTGAAAGAAACTTTAAGAAATAAAATAGAAATCAGGAAGGGCAGGGAGCCTGGCAGGTACCAAGAAAGGTGTCTGTGGACAGACTGGCACCCACGGGAACCATGTTGGAGACCTCAGTGTTATACACATGAAGCGGTGCTCACACAGTTACCACCAGGGACCAAACAGCTTTGGTCACCACATCTAGAAAAGATATTGTAGAGCTGGAAAAGGTGCAGAAAAGGGCAACTAAAATGATCAAGGGGCTGGACCATCTCTCCTATGAGGGAAGGCTACAACAGCTGAGATTGTTTAGCTTGGAAAAAAAGAGGCTAAGGGGAGACCTGACAGAGGAGTACAAAATTATGTGTGGTGTGGAGAATGTGGATAGGGAGACATTTTTCTCCCATAATATTAGAACTTGGGGTCATCCCATGAAGCTGATTGGGGGGAGATTCAGGACAAATAAAAGGAAGCACTTCTTTCACATAGTGCATAGTTAAACTATGGAATTCACTGTCACAAGCTTTGGTGATGGCCATCAATTTGGATGGCTTTAAAGTGGGGTTGGATAAATTCCTGGAGGAGAAGGCTATCAATGGCTACTAGTCCTGATGGCTATATGCTACCTCCAGTATCAGAGGCAATAAACATATATACACCAGTTGTTGCGGAACATAAGTGGGAGGGTGCTGTTGTCGTGTCCTGCTAGCGGGTCCCTGGTCAACAGCTGGTTGGCCACTGTATGAACAATGTGCTGGACTAGATGGACCCTTGGTCTGATCCAGCAGGGCTCTTCTTAAGTTCTTATGTTCTAATGTCCATGAGAACATAAGAACATGAGTTAGGTGCAGATGTCTGTATACTTCCCCAGGAAGTAGAATCCTGATTGTATAGGGTTCCAGCTGTTAGGAAAGATGCACAAGCTTTTCCCATGCTGATATCCACGCTCAATGCATGGATGTCAGGGGAAAGGGCTAGGGAAAAGTCATGAGATCTCAGTGCCACAGCCTCCCATCACACATATAATACGTGAAAGGGGGAACCACATTTCCTTACCATTACTATGGCTTCCTGCTGCTGTCCCACAATAGCAACAAAAGAAAAAGGAAGCAGCAATGATCACGTGGCCCATTCAGGGGGTGTTTTTATTGCACTGCTTTTCCTGCACATCATACATCATAACTGAGTATTTGGGATATCTGTAATGGACAATATATTGTTTCTATTGTTGGTGGATTAATATTTCAGCAAGTATAAGGGTGGAGGAAAGTTAATTCTTTAGTTCAACTGCAACAAACTTATAATCAGAGCTCCTGTAGTCTATGAAATTAGCCTGCTCATATATATGTTCCCAGGCTGGAGAGTAGAACATAGTTCCACTACTGTATGTGGAAAGTGCTCTGATTTGTCATTAATCATTAATTAAATTTGTTCTGCATTTATGGATAAACAGATCAATGTGGAAAATGATTTATGCATGGCCTTCCGAGTGATCCATATAAAGCATGGCAGTGAAATACTAGTTTAATTTTCTTCAGAATATCTAGTAGCCACTCATCATGCACAATATAGGCATATATTTTCAATGCATATCTATTTTTTGTTTCTGACAGCACCTTTTCCCACCATGCTGGCAGCCTATTAAATTTTTACTATGCTGCCCATGTGACTTCATTTCTCCAGTTTGCAACAGCAGTAATGAAGGGTTCTAGGCTTCCAATGAATTATTTTGATGATTCTTAACAGCAGCAGCAGCAGCAACTTACTTGGTATGAGTGAATTTGGAAGACAGAAAAAATGGTAAATAGTGTGCTCTCCGTATACATTTAGAAGGAGAAAAATATATAACACATAACTTTTATTTCAAAATGTTATATTTAGTCTTTATGGCACTCAATAGAAATATTCATAATATTTTAAAAAGATTCAGCAATCAGAAACTTAATTAAGTTGTAGCAGTGAAACTGAATGAATTTTGTTTGTTGGCTTTAATATGCTTGGACCTCTTTTGGTGGGAGAAGGAGCTAAGTTGAGAGCTGATGAAATGATGTTCTAGGGTGCAAAAAGGTGTTTGTGGTGTCTCACCCTATTGCTGCCGCCGCACCGCCAATATTAATATTCCCCTACAAATTCTGAGCATTTGTAATGCTCTCCAGAGCTCTGAGAACACTTCCTTATTATTCCTTTGTTTACTTCAGTGGCACTCTGGAAAACAGAGTGTCTGTGGCAGAAATCATAGAGCCCTGGATAAGGTTCTACCAGAATATCCCCAAGCAGCTTTTCAGAACTCACCACTGTTGCTTCTGCCGCCACCGCCAAGAAGACTTTGGCCCTTTCTACACCTAAGGGTGTAGAGGGAGGGAGGGAGGACGATCCCAGACTTACCTGCTTCTGGGATCATCCCCCAGCATACAAATGCCAGTGCGATGTCCTGGAAATGAACCGGAATGTCGCAGGCACCATTTTTAAAAAAGCAACAGGAGCTGGGAGCACAATTGCGCTCCACCGAACAGTACGATTTTTTTTTAAAAAAAACTCGCTCCCGCTCCCCCCACCCCCGATGTCCCTGGACTTCCCCCGGACTGGCTCCTTCCCTCTTGCTGACCTCTGCTACTCACGGGGAGGAGGGAAGAAGCTGGGATGGGCACCCACACCACCCGTGGTCCTTGGGATTGCCCTGGAACTGTGGGGAAAATGAGGACAACTGGGCAACCAGTTATCCCAGGGTAATGGAGGGGTCATCCCTGCCTGCTCCCAGGATTCCCTGTGCATCATTTGGAAGCACAGAGATGACCCTGGGAAAAATCCATTGTGTAGACATGGCCTTTATTAACATTGAAAGCAAGGAGATGCTTACCAAAATGAGTGGAACAAAATGGAATAAAATGGTTATGAATGAAGGGGAATAAAATATAATCTGTGGACATGCCTCCTTTTCTCATGCAGCTCCCAACAGGATTCCCAACATCCAATGTGACCCCTGACACAAAAAGGTTGTGTACCCATGTTCTAGGGCTTATCAATAGATTATGAATGAAGAAGGCATGCAGTCCATATGGTATAACCTTAGTTCTTAAGGATCTCAATTGTGAAATTATTGATGTCCAGAAATATGCAACAACATTGAAATCCATCTCCTTATTGGAAGCTGACCACCAACAGCAATATTAAGAAAGAGATCCAGAAAATAATCGTTCGGTTAGTCCATTGCCTGTTTCAGACAAATTGATGAAATGCATTATTAAAGCTATAATAATTAAATATATCAGTCCTATCTGGACATTCAGCTTCCAATGTTCACCACACAGTATGAAGCTCTGATTGCCTAGAGTTCTCAATAGTGCAGGGAGCTTCCATGTGTAGAGCAGGCTCCCCACTTCAAAATTCCCCTCTACTACATGGAAGGTGATGACAGGGACATGATGGGGGACATGGGGCCAGCATGATGGAGATGGAGCCATGTTTCCCCTCACATGATTGGAATCAGTTAAAACTTAATTTCTGAATGGATCTATTGAAGAACAAGTGTTGCTGAAGAAGATGAACCAACATGGCTTCTCCAAAGAGAAAGTCCTATCTCACCTATCTTTTGGAGTGAGTGTTAATAGGCATGTACATAGCAATAGTTATAATGGTAAACATTATACTTGGACTTCCAAAAGGGCTTTAAACAACATACAGACCAAAACCTCCTGCGTAAATTTAGCAATCATGAGATTGAAGGAAGGGTCCTATTATGGATTTGTAAGTTGTTAAAGAACAGGAAACAGAAGACAGTTTTTGCAGTGGAGATGAATTAGTAGACAGGTCCCAGAGAGTGATATTGGGCCCCTGTGCTATTCCATGTATCCCTTTGCTGAAGGAAGAAAAAAAAAGAGGTAGAGGTCGATATATGGGATTAAACAGGCCTCAGCTTTATTGAAGGAATAAGGGACATAGGCCAAATCTACGCCAAGCAGGATATTGTCGTATAAAGTTGTATGAAAATGGTATATTAAAGGAAGGAGCCACACTACTGCTTTATAGAGGTATTGAAGTGCACTGACAACTGTTGGCACCCATTGACAGATACCATATACCGCTTTCATACTGCTTTCATAGCGCTTTTTTCCTGCTTGGTATGGATTAGGCCATAGAAATCAGCTGGAAGCAGTGTGAAGAGGGTGGTTCTAACTGTAAGATGCTCAGGGAGGGAGACAAGCATGGAGAATGAGCTGTGGTGTCTCTCTGGCACCTCTACACTCAAGCATGAAGTATACCTGATCAGTGGTAAAGGGTTCCCCTTGCAGGAAGAGGAAGGTGTTAAGCACCTATAGCCCTGGTAAGTGTACCTAAACTTTACCATCCTGGCAGCAGCCCTACTCTGAGAGCCAGTCCATCCTTGTGAGTGCCCTGCCATCCCTTATCTCACCTGAGATAGGCCTCCTGGACACCTTCCCACTCTCACCGCATTGGTGGCATTTTCCATGATGTTATAAAACTGGTAAAATGTCAAGAGATTAGAGCATCTTCCCTGCAAGGAAAGACCAGCGTGCTTGGGGCTTTTTAGGTTCTGAAAAAAACAATTGTATCTAACAGCCAAAGTACACATTATGCTAATCATGTAGTGTGTAGCTGAAGTCTAGCTTTTTTCTTTTCTCTAGTGTATGCATGCCAATAGATTTTTTTTCCTTTTGATAAAAACAACCCCCCTTCTGATGTGTGTGTGGGATTTTGGGAAGCAAACAGTGAGCATCATCAGACGGGGGGTGGGGACCACATTTCCCTACCATTACTATGGCTTCCTGCTGTTGTCCCACAATAGCAACAAAAGAAAGAGGAAGCAGCAATGATCACGTGGCCCATTCAGGGGGTGTTTTTATTGCACTGCTTTTCCTGCACACAGCAGGAAATGGTGGCAAGTTTCACTTAAAAAAATTAATCAGATTTACCGGGGTCTATTTTGTCATGGAAAAAAGACCACAAGGGGTGGGAGACGCATGGAAGGCACATGGCATCGTCAAAAGGACACACACAAAAGTGTGAGTGGGTAGAAACGAGTGTGCGATAAAACGCTCATCTGATGACACCCAGTGTGTGTCGGGCAGAAAGGATTAATTCTCCCCTCCTGCTGCACAGTGGCCCAAATCTGAACTGGGGCTGCACACACACTAGAGTGAGAAAAAAATTAAGCTTCAGCTACAAGGTAGGTGATTAGTGTAATGTGCAGTTTGGCTATAAGGGGAAAGGGACAGAGGTATATAAAATTATGAATGGCATGGAGGAAGTGGATACAGAGTGTTTTCCCCCTCTCTCATATAATACTAGAATTCAGGCACATCTATGGAAACTAAGTGGCAGGTTATTCAGGACAGGCAAAAGAACATACTCAGGATGATGTGCAATTCATTTATGGAATTTGCTGCTGTGAGTTTTGGTTATGACCACTGGTTTAGTTGGCTTAGTTGGCTTTAGAAAAGAGAGCAGACAAATTCCTGGAGGATATGTCTGTCACTGGCTAGTAACCATGATGGCTATATGGTACCTTCCCATTCAGAAGCATTATTACACCCCTTGCTTTGTTCTTCAGCTAAGATCTAAGGCCAGATCTATACCAAGCAGGATGAAACACTTTAAACATGTTTTGAAAACAGTAAAGGGAATGTGTCCTGGGCCCGAACAGTTGTCAAAACCGCTATAAAGCAGTAGTGTAGATCCTGCCTTAGTCTAAAAACGGCTTTCAGAGACCCAATGCAGGGAGCTATCTGATTCAAATGCCTTGTCTGAAATGAAATACACTGTATTGGAAAAGATGGCATTCCTCCCCCCCAATTCAAAGGAGCTGGACCAAATGGATTATATTAAATCAGCCTGTTGAAAATTCATTACACTGTTACATGTGACCTTTTGTTCTTAAATCATAATCTGTCATTATGCATTATTAATCCATGCACACTCCTCTTGAAAAGGTTGTTGCTGCGATGGCCCTGCTGAATTCAGCAGAGTTTATGAGAGAAGGTGAGATGCCTCCTAAGGAGTGGGCAGGAGAATAAGGAGGCGGACAAAGCATTTAGAATGTTCTACCTTTGCATTACCAGAATTATTGTCAGAGGAAGCAAGCAATGCATTTGACCTTCTGTCTGACTTCCTTCGAACAGACTAATTATAGGTTTTTGCTATCTGTTAAAAAGAGAGGTTTATGCTCCTCCCCACCACTATATATATATATATATATATATATATATATATATATATATATGCAATGAGGTATTGATTTCATTTTAACCTTTCCCTTATCCCTGCTAATATTCATTTAGGGTCTTTTTTTCATTTCACAAGAACATTAGACCATTCCATACAGTGAGTCAAAAACACAGCAAAGCAAGCAAATGTGAGAACTGAAGCCTCAGCTCAAATTAACCTTCAGTTTTGCACCAATAAATAATTGTGTTCACAGCTTGCTGAGTTTTTATATGTGGAGTTACATCAGGCTCCCAATAGATCACATAGACATCCATCACAGAGGACTGGCAAGACATTTAGAAATAGCTCCAAAAGCTAAGGAACAGCAAAAGGACAGTGCTGGTGTCTGGGAAAGATCTGGGAAATGGGAGGTTTCTACATCTTTCCAACAAAACAGGAAGACATGAAGAGAGTTTTCTCCTAGGAAGCACGTTAGAAATCCAAATAAATAAATAAATATCTAAAAATTTAGTCTGGAATAAATTCCACTTCATCTGATCATGTCTATGAAAGCTTATCCGAGAATAAATTGGTTAGTTTTTGCCACAAGGCTCTTTTTGGTTTAGACTAACATGGCTACATTCTGGAAATGGTTACCTCCAAATCGTTAAGGTATTTCCAAATGGTTAAGGCACCTCCGTAGTAGCTAGCAAAATGAAATTTGGTGTAGATGTAATAACAATTGCTACATGTTTATGAAAATAGAATGTCTTTATGTCAGGGGTAGGGAACCTATTTCCTATGAGGGGCCATTGACTTATGGAAGAAGTCAACTGAAGGCTGTAATTGATGATGGATCAGGCCAAAGCTGAAAATGAGCTGAATCCCATAGCTCTCTTTCAGCCTCTTTTCCACCCACCTTCTCTACTTCTCACACACGTGCATGATGTGGAACAGGAAGTGATTCAGAGAGCAAGAGTGGATCCATGTTGCCTGGAGATTCTGATAATATTGAGGGTTGTATGCAATCAGACTGAAAGCTGTGGTTTCCCTGCCCTCAGTGCTGGCTCCAGGATTTTGAGATCTCTGGGCAAGACACCCTCAATGGTTTCTCTCCCTCCGTGTGTCTACCTTCTCACCATCTTTGTTACCAGCTGCTATTCTTCCTCATCCTCTTCCTCATCATTGCTACTACTTGCTTGCTTGACAACCAGAAAGCAAGTAGGCAGTTGTGTCTACTGCTCCTACGTCTCATGATTCTCTGGGTCAGAGTGAGAGGCAGATGAACAAGCAGGTTGCAATGATAAAGAAGAGGAGCAACTCCAGGAGGCTCTTGTCAGTGGGTCCATGTTTGGGTGAGGGCCTTTGGCAGGTGCCCATCCATGCCCACCCTTGATGCCAGCCCTGGCCATTCTAGCTTTACATCAGACAAAATGTGGAACATGAAAAGTATCTCATGATGGTCTATTCATCCCAGAGCCAGCCAAGCAGTACATGGGACAGAATATTGGGCTGTGGAAGGTTGTTTTCTCACCAAATTCTAGAAAAAGGCATAGATTGGTAGCAACCAGGAATGTGTATTTATGTTTTTAGAATGCAAATGTCATTTATAAGCTTATATATAAAAGATGCTGAAGTTTCCCTAACTTGGATTATGTAAACTCTTAAGGTATTTCCACACCAGATGGCTGAAATTTTTTACACACAGTGGAAGGTTTGGTTGTATGAAAATAGAGCATTGTTTATGCCTGTCATTTGAAAACTGGGAATTCTATCTCATAACAATGCCAAGCCTGCCAAGCTACACATGTGATGGAATGGAGTCTGTGTGTGTAGGAAGGGGGAAGGTTACCATCAGACACTTTAATAAGCTTAGAATAGTTGGAATTTCTAGTAGCACTGATTTTGTAATGCATAATGTAAGCTGCATTTAGCATTTTTATATGCATGACTTCACTGAGAATAAAAAAGTGAAGAAAAGATTACTACTACTGTTCTTTGACCTCAAACCCTTTCTGCCTTGTCCTGCTCATGGAATTATGAATAATGTCTTCCTCCCCACTCCCTTGCCACCACTGTAGGATCATATCTGCTAATGATCAGTTCAATGACAGAGGAATTTTCCTTATCAGGTGCGATATGAGATTGGCAAATGCTGTAAATTCTCTGTAGACAGGATTATGTAATAGGTTGATATGGTGTGGGAAACTGTTGGGTAGACTGACTTGTTTTATGTGGACAACTAGATATGATTAGGGTGCCCAGATAAAATCCAGGTCAGGGCTCATGTAACTTTAACAGTTGTTGAGAAAAGGGAATTTCAGCCAGTGTCATTTGTATGCGATTAGTTCCTGGTGAAACTCCCTCTTCATCACAACAGTTAAAGTTGCAGAGGTCCTGCCTTCTTTTGTATATGGTCACTCTAGTATAGTGCCTGCAACTTTAACTGTTGTGATGAAGAGGGAATATCACCAGGAACTAATTGCATACAAATGACACTGGCTGAAATTCCCTTTTCTCTGCAACTGTTAAAGTTACATGAGCCCTGACCTGGATTTTATCTGGTCAGCCTAGATATGATTAATGGATGATTCTCTACTTCAGACACTAAGGCACAATCTCTTTTCTGTCTGCTAGTAACTATCATGTTCTCTGGTCTTGATCCCCCTTCAAGCTCAAGGGAAGGTATGGCTCAGAGCCAACAGACTCCATTCCAGGACCCTCCAGGCTTGAAGATGTGGCCTTGCAGACTCCAGAGAATCAGAGAGATGCATTCTCAATTCAGTTCACACCCCCACCCCCATGATGTAGGAGTAGAAAGCTACAGAATCCGGCAATAACACTTAGAACTCCTCAGAGGGGATGGGACCAACAGCAGGCCCAAACCATCCAGCCTTCAGAAGACCTTTGCACTCTGCTGAGACAATAGTTTTCTTTTGTGGGTGAATGTCTCACCCAGCACCTTCTGCAGTGTGCTTGGCAAGGTTCTGACAGTCCTTCCCTTGCATTTTGGGACCCTGCCCAGCTTTGCCTTATCTCACCTGAAATGACTCAGTGTTACCTGGCATGATTACGACAACCAGTAAATGCCTCTGTTGCAGTTACTTCCCTTGAGCCTTGAGCCTAGACAGGACAGTAGCTATTATAGTGACTCATTCCTCTCTTAGTTTTCAACTGTTTGGCTAACCTGTCTTTGTATTTTTAACCAGTATTTTCTTTCTGGTGTAGATTCACATACGTTTTTAAAAATAAAAGCTGTGGATATATGTGTGGTAACCTCAGATACATAAGTAAATAAAATAAAACTATAGCAAAATAAATAATTGAACTTTTGTCTGACACTCTAGCCTTTTAACAATAACAAATAAACAAAAATCACACTATAAAAGGAAAAGTAGATGCATTTAGGCCTTGACGTTTGAATCAAGAACATGTCAATAAATACAAGTATTTGTGAGCAAAGTTACATAGATAGTCTTTTCCTTTAAGGAAACTGCTATTTTATACTGTTCATAGCCATTTGCACATGGAGTGAATGAAAACAACCACAAGTAAATTAATCGTATTACTAAGTAGCTAAAAAGAACGGAAGTTACATACCCCAGTAAGTTAATTAAAATTTTGCTATTTTGCTTTGCTTTCTCAAATACTTTGATCACAGCTAAACAACAGAATTAGCTAATTAAAATCAATGCTAATTATGTCTGAGGCTCTGATTGTCTGAAATAACTACCATCTCCCCAGAAAAATCTACTTTAATATGCAAAGTATAGCCTTTCAAAGTTATTAACATGGCAACAGAGCATAAATTTGACCAACAAAAGATGCTGGCTAAGAATTGGCAAGGTATGTTCCCCCTCATAGTCGCATGAGATTGGGCAGCATCATATTGTCACTTGATGCAGAATTCAGCACCTTATGATAGAACGAAGCTGACGGTTGTAATATAATGTATTACACTGCCATTTTAAATGACAGTATAATTAATGTACTGTGTAACCCCTATAATGTTATAATCATAGTAGATTTGCTCATCTGGATTTTGCCCTAGAGATAACTTTTGATATCTAACTGAGGGATCATATTTGTATTGGTTCTCCTCTGCACTTAAAACTTCGTGGGAGTAGTCTATTTGAAACACTGGTAAAAAGAGGCTTCCGTAAGCATAGAGTACTCCAAAACAGGAAATCTCTGGTCACGGAATCATTGCAGTTCAGGTGAGTTGTTTACTTTTCTGTTACGTTGCTTATGCGAGTAGATCACTTGTAAGAGCAAAATACATGTGAAAGTGGTCTAGCAGCAAAAATATCATCTCAATGCTTTTTAGGGCCAACTGGATCACATTTCTTTTTTCTTTTTTTTTAAGCAGTCATGCTTCCCCCATCCCTGATTGGATTGGGACCACGAGACTGGGTGTATGGGATTTAATCTCATGCATATTCTCTTCCCAAAGTGCTATTAGAGAAAATTTACAAGTACCCATATGTTTTGGGAGTACCTCGTAGTACCTGCTGTATCTAGGATTCTTGCATAGAATTCCGGACTAGGTGTACCATGGTTTGATCCAACCAGCAAGGCATGTCTTATGCTCTGAATCAAGAATATTGAGGATCACCAACCCAGATTAGTTATGCATTAACTGTTACAAGAACATCTGAGTATGCATCTTTGCTTTGTAAATGTAAAACATATTGATGGACCACAGGGATTGTAATTAGTTAGGTTAAAATAGATCCTGCAAGAGTGAAGTTAGCCATGAAGCGGGGCTTAAGGCAACTTCTTCCTCCACTGGAATCTGAGATTCAAGCCAGGACCATTGTTCCGCCAGCAGAAAGTTACTGCTTCCAGAATGGGACTTCCATGAACTGTCCTCCCCCTGAAGTCCCCACATGCGCTCTCCAAATCTTTCCAGAGAGCCCCTCAACCCTTCAGAGTAGTTTTGGAGGGTGTGCAGAGTTGGGGGACGATAGGATGAGGATGCCCTGTTTTGGAAGTGGAACCCTTTCACTGGCAGAATGACAGATCTGAATCCAACCCATGGTATTGAGAGGTACCCTATTTCTCAAAATGAATTCGCCAATTAAGTATAATGGCTATTAGTTTTGATAGAGAGATAGACTGTTGGCATTCTGCCATTATCATCCTGCTAGAGGGCAAGTGGCCAAAGACTGGGGGGAGCCCTGAAATATCTGCCACCTAGCCTCTTCCATTTCCATGGGCTGATATCTTGAAGTTGTCCTGGCAATGTTGATAATATCTTGGCCAAAAGATTGGGTAGAGATGGGACAAGGAGGAACAGGATGATAGGGATGCATACTACCACAGTGCAGGACCTGGCTAGCTTAGAAAAGTTGGGAGATAGTGGGGTCTTTGTTGCAGTGGTGAAGCAGAATTTCAGTGCCCGTCAGGCTAAGGGATGAGGAGATTCT
Organism: Anniella stebbinsi; assembly: GCA_029215795.1. Taxonomy (NCBI): domain Eukaryota; kingdom Metazoa; phylum Chordata; class Lepidosauria; order Squamata; family Anniellidae; genus Anniella; species Anniella stebbinsi. The sequence goes on along the minus strand of JARDYH010000005.1, from coordinate 83,010,907 downwards.
GCATTACTTTCGTGGTGCCCAGCGAGATTGAAGATGAGTGCAGGAGAGCAGAGAACTGAAAGTGAAGAAACACCCTCTTTGAGTGGCCACTTATGGATGGCCAAACAAGAAGTAATGGATCATCATCATCATCATCATCATCATCAAAAGAGAGGACAAAAGAGGACATAGTTTTGCATAAGATGTGCATATAGATGCCAATTTAGAAATGATAATAATTTAAATAGAAATACAATACATCTCATCTTGAGTGGCTATGTGTCCTCTTTTTATAGTCCTATACTTTAAGGGCTGCTAAGGACCATCCTCCGTTTGAAATTGCCCACACTTTGAAGGGCTGCCCAGTCCAAGTCCATTTTAAAGATAAAGAACCATAAGAACTGTTGCCCATCAAGACTCAACTCCTGATCAAGCAGACTGAACAGGCAGGCACACAATTTACTTGGTCACAGTCTTCCGCACTATAGTGAAATGTACAGGATTTCTATTTAAATTATAGCAATTATTTCTTCATTTGCATATCTACATGAATATTAGCATATGCAAATTTTATGCAAAATTGTGCCAATTTTTGGTGATGCATTTCCTCTTTTTTTTTGGCAATTTATAAGTGGCCACCCTAATCTCATCATTGTGGGGAAGCTTGTAACCAGGTGACCTAGATGCCTGCTCTGCTCAGTCTGCTGCCCAGGTACTGAATGCTGATAGGCAACTTCAAGGCCACGAGTGTCCCTTATGGTTCTTGATCTTTGAGCTAGCCATGGACTAGAGAGTCTTTCAAATATAGGAAGCCTTCAAATAGAGGGCTGTCACCCGACAGCTCTTCCACTAGAGAACTGTGAAGGAGGACAAATTACCACCCTCCCCTTTTCGTCTGAGGGCTTGGGATGCTAAGTGGATAGTGATCTGAGGGGGGCAGGGCGTAGACCTTTGATTCATGAATTAGTCTAATTTCTAAAAGTCACTGCTTCTCCTGGCATGGAATCCCACAAGACATGTGAAGAAGAACTTTCTTTTGTTTGTCCTGACAACTCAGTTTCCTTGGGTTGTGAAAGACTCTTTCTGTCCGTTTGCTGCACACCAGTCACAATTTCTCTCCATGCCAATTTATGAAGAAGAAACCCTTTTAAAAGCCCTCCAGTCTTTAACAAGTCACAGAAAGTGACATCATTGTCAAACCTCTAGGAAATGCCTTTACATATTCAAAGAAATTGTTGCTAGCACTTTATTTTATAAGTTTTAAGGTGCTGAATTTGTTAAATTAAAAATTATCCTCACCTGATACATTGAAAATGAGGTAGTGACCTTTCAGTAAACTCTGTCTCATATAAATGAATAAACATAGCTAGAAGATGAATTGTGAGAGTCTTTCCAAGTGCTGGCTAGAGTACAACTTGTATATCTCACAGTCATTACGGGCAGATGCATTCCACTCATAAATTAAAAGGACATTTTCAAGGTTGGTAGACCTGAAAATTACCTTGTCTTGACAAGTGCTTCTGATTTAGAGAAGTTACTGAACTAGGTATTTAGTTAGGGCTCGTTCATAGCACTTCCTTCTGGTGCCTGTTTCCCACACCCTTCCTTTTCTTTCTTCCTTTGCTTGACAATCTTGAGCAAAAGCAGTCAGGCTTGCATGCATAAAATGTTGATGAGCCCACTGGGTGCGCTTTACTTGAGCTCTTCCTCATCCTACCTGCACCAAAGGGCATGTACTTTTGCTCTTTGCTTATATTGCCCTTGCTAGACAGTTACTCTCATTGTGAAATTTAACAAGGTGGATGTTATCAAAGATTCTGCTTTATTGAATTGAAAGGTTTTCTGGCAGAGCTCAAATTAAGGGGAGGGCAGACTGGGCCTGACCCTCTTAGCTGTTTGGTGATGTCCACTTAGCAACTTTTAAAAAAAGGATATGAAGGGGGTGAGTATGATTTGCAGAACAATTGGGGAGAGTCAAGGGGTGGGGTTTGTGGATTTCATTAAGCCCCCTTCCTTTATCCCCCATAATTTGAGCACTACTTTCTGATTCTTATCATCCTCCAGTTCTGCATCATGCCTTTAATATCATTGACAGAAAATCCAACTGCAAAAGGGACCACTTGTTTTCTACAACCACCAAGCCCCACCCTGTCTCATAAATTAACACAAACTTGAGGTGAAATAGGAATATTAACCAATATTAATTCAAAAAATGCTTCAGCTTTCTCGTGTTGAGCTACAACATGTTACAGGCAGCAAGATGGAGCATCCATGTTACTTCAGCGCAGAAAGGGCTTAATTCAGTAAAACATAACTAAACACCCAGTGGGTTTTCACAAAATGGCCTAAAACAGTTCTTATTCAAATCAGTGGTAAGAATGTGACTATTGTAATGGAGATAATCCACTATAGCTTCTGTGGTTGTTTTTTGGAGCTACTTCTGCTTTTGGAGCTACTTTCTACTATTCACACTGTGCTTTATTGCACTGGAAGTGTAATAAACGGTGTAATATAAAATACTGTTTCAATTACACTGTAAAGGTCATGGTTAGGGTGGCCACTCATGAACTGCCAAAAAGAGGAATGGTTTCACCAAATTTTTTTTGCATAACATATGCATATGCAAATTTATATCTATAGATGGGAATTTAGGAATAATTACTATAATTTACATGGAAAGACAACACATATCATCCTAGTGGGGAAGACTGCAATCAGGTGACTTGCGAGCCTGTTCAGTCTGCTGCCCTAGGGCTAACTGTTGATGGGTAACTTCAAGGCTCTTGTCCTCCTGTCTTATAGCTCTTTGACTTTAAACCAGACTTGGACAGGACAGCCCTTCAAAGAGAGGACACCTCCAAACAGAGGTCTGTCCTTTGTCAGGTCTCCATAATAGAAGACTGCCCTCTGTAAAATAGGATACCTGACAACCCTAGTCATGGATGGAAAGGGCAGAGAAAACATCTGTTTGGATCAGAGCAGCTTGGAAATATAGCAAAGGAACGTTTGGCACCACGGTTCTCAAACTGTGCATTGCACCTCCCTTATGGAGGCATGGGGTTTCTTCATCCAAGTGAAATAAGGTATGCTCATTACTGGCCACTCACGAAAGTTTGTGGGTCCTTTTGATGATGACGTGAACCTCCTGCACATCTCCTGCTCCTTCCCCTGTTTATTCTGTGTGTAAAAAAAAAGCCCTTGGGTATCCTGATTCTTCTGAAATATATCGGGATTTCCTACTGTGTACAGGCGAAGTTGCACTACAAAACACCCACTAGAGGTTGCTGTCCCATTCACTACTATGAGCAGTGAAGTTTTCAATTACAGACCCTGTGGTCACCCCTTCTCCTCCCATGCAATTCAGCTCATTGCAATTGTGGAAGAGAAGCAGGAAGCAAAGCGCTGGTAAGCAAATGTGACTTCCCTTTAATTTAAAGAAGCTCATGGGCTTCTGCCAAGCAAATAAAAAATCTTCCTGCCTCCTGCTCCCAGCAGTGTGCAGATCTGAATATCACAGCAATTATGCATTGCAACTGGTGGCAATTTCTCATATGATTGCTACTACAGTGAGCCAAGGAGTTTCTAGCAGGCTTTGCTTTTTTAAAAATAATAAAAAATAAAAATAAAACATCACATGCATAGTTTCCTGCTAATGCTCTCTTCCCCCCTCCCCAACCATCCTTCTCCTAAACTGAAAAGGCAAAACTTGCAGCAAAAAGGGGGAAAGAAAAATGCATGGTGGCTGGACAGACTCAAGTGAAAAGATGGGGTTAGGATGGCCGCTCAGAAACCCTGTGCTCCCTCCTCGCTGTCAGGTTTACTCAACACCCAGGAGAGGGAAAGTGCGGGGTTCAAAGAGGTAGCGCCAACCCGGTGCCATGAAGATAGCCCTCTAGAATCGGCAGACCCTGCTGAATGGCATGAGCTGTGATGTGTGTGTGTATGAGAGAGTGACCTTCTGCAAACAGAACTCTTTCTCTCATGGAAGGCAGATCCTGGATCCAACCCCTTGTCACCAAATTAGGAACGAAGGGAGAGCATGTGACTTGTTGATGGGGCAGCTATAGTGATAGTAAGAAGTGCTTTGCCTGGTAACAGCTTTATACCTCCTTAGGGCATGCTGTCACCCACTTTGAGAGCAATGAATCTGGAGGAACTGGAGAGCATATTGGAATGTTTGGCAACTGCCTCTTTCCTTCCTTTCAGTGAGTAAAATATGATGTATTTTAATATCCCCCCCTTATGCTTTCTTTGGCCACAGGTATAAAAATGAGAGATAAAATCTTACAAGTTCAAATTACTTAATAGCGCCCTTTAAATTTTAAAGCATTGTTGCCCTCATACCTCGTCAACATGCAAATGCTAAAGGGAAAGTCAATATTTTATACATACAAACTTATTAGGCACAATCCAGCCCACTGGTATTGTGGGAGAGATTTAAGTGTATCCTTATGTCTCCCACTGAAGTCATGGGGACTTGGAGGTGCTTCATTCTGGCTGGATTGTGTCCATTTTATTTTCAATCATGTTTTTCATCCCTCCCTTAACTTTGACATGTTGGCTCTATATATAGAAATCTTCCCCAAATCTGCCCTCAAGGAAACATCAAGCATCATCACACATCACAAATTAGATATTCTTTTAGAGCACTCTACAGTGATTGTATTGTTTTAGTATAGATTAGAACCAGACTTATTTAAGTAATATTTTCCCATTGTCTCTTTCATGGCTCTGAATGACTTAAAGTTTCCCAAAACTATCCACTAGTGCTTCTGCCAATAAGCAGTAATGTCTCAGGCCTAGGACCAATGACCGGCATGATCAGGCGCCTGCCAAGGCCCAGGGGATGGCAGAGAGCCACCACCAGTTGAAAATCTTGGGGAAATATCTCATTTCCAGAACCCTTGTGAGAGAAGTGAATGGTAGAAGTAAAGAAAGCAGCGGTAGGCTGTAGTGGAATTATTCCCCCCACCACATTCTGGAAATATTCTTGTTTTTGTGTGCACATTAAATAAATAGACTTTTTTTAAAGGTCCTGGGATTTGTACACATGGCATTGTGGTATCTATCTATCTATCTATCTATCTATCTATCTATCTATCTATCTATGGTCTTGAAATTTGTGCAAATGGGGTTGTAGCTTTTTAAAAAATATATCTTTCAGTCCAGAAGTGCTAAAGTGAAGGATGAAATTGACAAGTTCTTTGACAAGTATGGAATATGGCTCTGCTGGGCTAAACAAAGTAGTGTGTGGAGAGGATGAAACTGACATGGGTATTTAGAATAAATAGTGTTGGACCAAGGCCCAAAGGTGTATTTCAAAATAAAACAGTCTCGTATGCTTACATGCACAGCCCTCCATTTATTAGTGTGCAAGAGAAAGAGCTTAGCTTACTCTGGGAATGCTGTATGGCAAACACATCTGATCAGTTGAACTACAGCATTGGCTCCTGAGGTGTTAATAATCCAGAAATGAAATAAAAGTGACACTCTCCTCTTGGGAACGCATAGCTTTCCCACCAGGTTACATGATACAACAATGTTAAGTATCAGCACCCCAGAGTTAAATCCCTACATTTCAAGCCATTTCAATTGAATCTCCCTGACAATGTAATGTGATGCTGATTTCCAGGATAGATTTACATTGCAGACCCTAACAATGAATAGAATTTTAAAATAACTGAGTAATGAGAAGAATAAATGGGACAAATTACAATGATTGTCCAAAGCAGAGCACGTACGTGCTCAGCAGGTAAGACATGAAAAACAGTGGAATTAATAACAAGGGGAGGGGGGACAAAATAAGATATAGCAATGTCTTCTCATTTCTCTTGAATTACAATGTTTCTTTCACTTTTGCCTTATAAAAGAGAGGAGAACAAGGGGGGACCTGAATGAAGCATGCAAGTTCTGGCAAGCTGGCAGTGTGATTTTCTTATAAAGTTTTCAAATATCCCCAGGAAGATTTTCCATGAAAGTTTCATACTTGGGTTTCCCACACTAAAGCTTATTGCAACTCTACAGTGAGTGCAAGTTGTTTAAATTTCTGTACCAAAATGTGTTGGAGTGGAACTGGTAAAAATAATCCAATCAGCATTTCAGGAGCATGCCCACCTCAGTATTCTTCTAAAAAGGAAGGAAGAACGAAGAAAAAGGAAATAAGAAAAGAAAAAAGATATCTGAAATCTCTTCTTACTTCCTCAGGCCTATGTACCGAGGAAAGACCCATAAGTAGACAACACTAGTGACATCTGAGATTCAGAACGTCATCACATGGGGAAAATCTTCTTTCCTTACTGTCACTTCTCCCCCCGTGCATTTGTCCCTCATTACTTCTTCTTTTGAAAGAGGAAGTAAACAACCTGCAAGAGGCCTATTCAGTGGGCCATTTTGATCATGCTTCTTCTTCTGCACACAGCAGGGGATAGTGGCAACTTCAATTTTTAAAATAAGTTGGGCTTCCTGGGGTGTTTTTTTTGTGGTGTGAAGAAGGCTAGGAGGGGCGAGAGGCGCACGGGAGGCAGACGACATTCCCCCAGATTCTGAGAAAACAGCGATATCAGGACGGAGTGCCTTTGAGCATGTTTGGCCCCTCAAAATCATGCTGCTGTATCTAGTTACATTTTAAAACCACACAGAGGGTGGGAGGAGGCACCGCAAATGGATGCAGCCCATTTATGTGGGTTGTTTCCTTTAATGTGGAATTGGGTTGACTGCTCGAGACCAACCTTAGGAGTCGGGGTTGTAAAAGACACGTAGCAGCCACCAATCTGTGCAGTCACAATAGCCACCAAAGGCCAGAAAGTCTGGCCTCCTGCCCAAGGCATGCTGGGAGTTCCATCCAAGGCATGCTGGGAGTTGTAGGCATAAACCTAGTTTTTTTTTATTAAATTCTTTAAAAATACTTAAACTCCCAAAATTCGTGTTTTTAGATTTTTCTGGTACATTGTACAGCCAGAGCTATCACGGTGTCACCGTGTCAAGTGTCTAACTCAACTGGAAGTGGGTAAACATTTCCGGACATATGTGACACACACATACTTTCCATTTTATAGGTAGAGATGTTTATTGCTTACAAATGTACTCACCGTGTTTATGTTGTAAGAACCAAGATGGTAAGTGTTAACTCTAGAGGAAGGGGGAGTGAATGACCAAGATATGAGGGTGAGTGTTGATTAGCTGGTTGTTTGGAATACCTGGATTGGCTGTGTGAGAGTGGGAAGTGCTGGAGAAATGCTGCTCTCTCTCTCTATAGTTTTAGCTGACACGAAAAGTGTGTGCCTGATGATAGAGAGCAAGGATTGGGGAGTATTATGAGATGAGAGAGGGGTAGTTGAGAGATTATTTGATGAAGGGAGTGTTTGATTATAGAGTATGAGAGATCGGTTTGGGGAATAGATAATTAAGATACGAAACAGTTGAATTCCACATTGAAACTATTTAAGAGTGAACTTACAGAAACCAATACGATTTGAAGCCTTGTAACCATAACACATTTGAACTGAAGAAACCAATAAGCTTGTTGACACACAATTACTTAAGTTAATAAATTCCAATTAATTTCAAACAACTGGTGTGGTCTTTGAGGTATACCTGAGGAGGGTACTGGTAGCAGCAGAAAAAGGGTAAACTGAGAGCCAGGTTGCTGGGCTGTGGTGCTGTGGAGCCTAAAATAGTAAAAGTGAGACAGGAGCAGCAGCAGTAGGCTGAGAAACCTCACAGATGTCATGAGAGGGACCCACAAAAATCCAAGAGTGCTCAGTAATGAGCATGCAATAAAACACTTGTCTGATGGAGCTCTCAGATTCTGCAATTCACTTTGATTCAGTTAAATTTCTTATTCAACATATCTGACTGTAATTTTCAGGATAGTTGGATTATACTATTCAAGTTCCAGATAAAGCTGCAGTTGTTGGACATGCAGCCATGGGACATGCAATGACTTTTGCATACAATCCTAAAGTTGGATTCAGAGTTGCTAGATTAGGACTAGATCTACACCTTGTGACAAATCATTACAAATGTGGAATAAAAAGCAGGATATAACACTATGAAAGTGGTATGTGGAATGTGAATCAGTGCACTTCAACATTGCTATAAAACAGTAGTGTAGATCTACACTTGTCTGGGCAGGGGGGAAAAGTGAAAACGCTATTGCATGTCAACAGGATAAGCCCTAAAATCTCAGAGAGCATGGGAATATCTCAGGGGAGCCAGAAGGAGAAAGAAAACAGGCATGGAACACCTTCAAAATAGAGGTCAGTCCTCTGGCAACCTTTCAAATAGAGGATTGTGCCATCTACATCCAGTCCCTGTTAGAAACCTTGCTGTTCTGTTTTGGACTAAGTTTCTGGATCATTTTCAAAGGCAGCCCCATTACAACATATATCATCCAGCAAGAATGTGAGCACAAGCTTCACAATCTTAAAAGTATTTTCAGATTATGTGTTGTCTAACAACCTTGTTAAGACTGAAACAGCATTACACACATTTCTGTGTGTGCTTGTGGGGGCGGGGGGAGGATTAATTTGCTAGCATGAGGGACTTGTCCGTTTTAAAATGTAGTCAGGATTAGATTTTTGCCACATATCCCCATTTGACCAAAGCTTCCTAAAATGTATTTAATCAAATTATCCTATGGAATATAATATTAAAGTCATAAAACCAGAGCAATAAAATGAGTCAGTAGGCTCAGAGGAAATCAGCAGGATTTTTAAATGCAAAAAATACAAAAAGGACTTGCTATAAAGAAACACCACATGAGAACGGTTATGTTAGTGATTCTGAAATACTGGAAACTATTTGCTGGTTCAGTCCAGCCAAGTCCATGAGGCAAAGCATGTTACTGGTTTTCAAAGGGGAGTGTGTCCAGCTAGACTACTGAATATATGGTACACATTTCCAGTTTGCTACCTTTGGGCACCAGTGTGCCCGCAAACACCTCTTTTTATGCCCATTAGGATCCTTGTCCCTCCTATTTTTTTATTTCTTAACATTTTTTAAAATAAAAATAAGAATTAGAAGGCTGGCATTCTGCAAAGTGAAGTGCTCTCCTTCAGTGCCTTTGTTATTTGGGTTCAAAACAATGGTTTTGAGTTGTGGAGCTCAGACCCCACCCCTGCAGTTACTTTTCTTTTAATTGCACCAGCTTGCATTCTGGGAAATGAGTGTTTTGTGACTCATGCCTACCATGGCAGCCATTTTGTAAGAACGTTCATGACACTCCCTCAAAATTCCAAATGTTTCCATTGCCCTATTCTGAATGCCCAACGTCTCCCAAACATTAATCCCAGAAGACATACGGTATTATTATTCTTATGCTACTGAGGAGATGCTGACACTGATTACTGATATTTCATTTATTCCATGTTTAGCCAGACTCATTTACATTGATTACTGTGATGTTTGTTGTTGCAAGTGGTGCATTGGTTATCAGTGAAAACCAATGAAAAAAACAGAGTCTTGTCCAGAGCACTGGGACTAATAAGGTTCACTAGCAACATTTTTACAATGCTCATAATAAGCCAAGGCCTATTTGAATAAATCAAGAAGTATTACAATCTATACCAGGGCTCTATAGGATTGGGACACAAGCATTTCCTTCCTGTACAAAGCTACAACTGGTAGTGTTACTTTGGTAGCCAGATCAGCCCTGGCTGTATTGTGAAGCAGAACTCAATACACAAGCTGGAACAGTCATACAGTGATTCCTCCCATACCCTAGTACCATCATTGGCATGGTTTACTGATAGGCTCCAGTCTAGACCAGCCAAATAATGCTGACTTAACTTACAGAAGTCTTCCAGCGCTGGCTACAGAATGTTGGGAATTGTAGGACTTTTTTCCAACTAAACATGGGTCGGAGTGCATTCTTAGAAGCAGACCTATATCCCTTAATGGCTCACAATACAGTTGGTTGTATTGTGCATGAAGAAAGGGGATGTATTCTAGGAGTACCATAATAAATTCTGTCTGTTGCTTTCAAGCCATTCCAAAACTCCCGTCTCCCATCTGAAGAGCCCCTCCCCTGTCATTCATCTTCCCTTTGATGTTTGCCTTGCTCTTTTGTCTCTTCTCTGCATAGCCAATGTATCTTGCCTACGAAATAAGAACATTTCTGATCACACACTTTCTCTTCATTTTATCAGCCTTTATTTTTTCACCTAAAACAATGTGTCTCTATATTAAGGGAAAAACACACCCTTACCAGGTCCCCCCCCTCCGCCTCAGGCCATTCTGCATTCACTATGGGCTCCTTCAGATGCAACCATGTAATTTGTATTTGAAACCTTCCCCTCTGTCCAATGTTTCATAAAGGACAATGAAACAGCGCCATCTAGCAGTGGAATTAATCCCATGATTATTTAAGATAACGGATTATCTCTGGGTGGTTTTTTTTTTTTTTTGGCTTTCGTGAGATTACTGGGGGAAGGTATAAGAGATGTCCTGGAGGTTGATGGTGTTATGTAATGGACCTGCAAACTTCTGTGAGTGGCCAATCATGAGTGTGCAATAAATCACTCATGTAGAGAAGCTCAATATCAGCATTTTTCTGCTATGCTGAGATGCTAATATCTCCTTTTAACCAAAGTACGTTGCTGAGGTAGCTTCATATCAAAACTCATTCAACAATGAATTTCCCATTACATTGTGGTGCTAAAAAACTTGACATAATTAAGACATGCTGCCTCCTCCTCCTCTAGAAAACTGGGACATAATTGTTGTCCCTTCAAATCTGTAGTTTATTTTCCTGTTCATGTGTAGAAGTTAGTCTCTTTAGAGTTTCTGTACTCTTAATCCTCAGGAATAGACTTTCTGCTATGCTCAGAGAGAAAGAGGAGGAGCATCATCCAGAAAAATAATGAAGGAAGGAAATAGGTAGGCTCTGTTGGAAAGGACATAATAATAGTCTAAGTTTTTGTATTTGAATCCTGCTTAGTATACCCCCTTTTGACAAAATTCATACTACAAAAATAATCTAACAAGACAATATAGCCTGCTTACCTAATACAATTCTATCTACCTTATCATCTGAAAGTGCTGGCATTCAGTCTTGCTCCCAGCTGGTGAGACTGAGCGGTTGCCTTCATGCTAATCCAATTAAAAGCATGTTTGGAAATTAGCCTGTTAAACACAGGAAACATAGCTCATACTCACTTCAAAGAGGGAACAACAATGTATGCTTTGAATTTCAAAGCCACTCCCTCATGTCTGTTTGACTTGCCCAAGACTCGGGGCTAAAACACACTCAAGCTGGTGGAATTCAGATTCACAAAGATATATGCTGCTGATTGGAACTGTCTGGGCCTCACAAATGACTGAGATGGATAGACTAAAGATGATTAGGGTTAACAAATGGATTTTTGAAGTTTTAATTATTTGGATTACGTAGGCTGACCATCTGAAAAGGAGGACAGGGCTCATATAACTTTAACAGTTGTAGAGAAAAGGGAATTTCAACCAGTGTCATTTGTATGCAATTAGTTCCTGGTGATATTCCCTCTTCATCACAACTGTTAAAGTTGCAGGGGCCCAGCCTTCTTTTGTATATGGTCACTCTAGTATAGTGCCTGCACCTTTAACAGTTGTGATGAATTTCACCAGGAACTAATTGCATACAAATGACACTGGCTGAAATTCCCTTTCCTCTACAACTGTTAAAGTTATATGAGCCCTGTCCTCCTTTTCAGATGGTCAGCCTACAAAAGACCCATGGATTGTTGTTCACCCCTTTCATGCACACCGGCAATCCAGTGTGACTGCAGTTTGTGTGAGACACAGGGGCAGGACAGATGGTGTGGGTCTGCCCTACCCTAATGCCACCCTGCCTGCATGGACCCACATGATCAGCACCACCAAAGTTCTTGTTTTCACACAAATGCTGCAGCAACTTGAAGTGTTACCATGGTGGAGTGGCATTCACCTTGCTGCATGCATGTGTTGAAGGATCCAGTATAGTAAAGACACTGCCATCTTTTGTATCTGGTCACTCTAATATAGCTCCTGCAGCTTTAACTGTTGTGATGAAGAGGGAATTTCACCAGGGCAGGATCTACATGTCGTGGTGGATGCGCGTAGCATCACTAGAAGTTCGTACCGAGGCCAGTTGATTCACATGACGTTTGCTTTTCTCCGCCTGGTATCACTTTCTCTGTGGTGTATAATGTTTCTTTTTAACGTTACTTAGTTTGAAGTTATACGATTTTTAACAGATTGTGTGTTGCAATGTAGTGCTCTTTCCTCCCGCTCCCTTTCTTTCCGTCGTTAAGTCCCCATATATGGTGCTTCTGTTTTCAAATCTTTTAGCCAATTGCTGCTTAGCAAAAGTTAAAGGGCGAAGTGCAGCCGTAACGGAGGCTCAGTTTCTGCCATCAGTGGATTAATCAGGATTGGCCTTTACCGTTCTTACTAAAGGTAAGTAGTTTTTTTTCCTAATATATTAGAAAAAATATATCGCATGTGTGAATGCTTGTTATTTTGAAGTTTTAAGGGAAAGTTTAAAACCACGCTCCCTCCTGGCCTCGCGTGCTCCCTTCATTCTGCTAGACGCCAACTCACACCCATGAACTGCTAAAACTACGTCTTATTTCTATGTAAGTGTTTTGCTACCACTTAGGATTGTAGTACTTGCCATGCATTGTGTCGAACATTTTTGTAATGTTCAGTATGTTATGAAGTCCGTAATGGTTGCATTTCATAGTGCTGTTGTCCAAATGGTCCATTAAATATATATCTCTTAAGTCATTTTGAATTTTCAGAAAGGTTTATTATGAATGAGTAGTTAAAAGATAGGTTCCATAAAACTATATATTCATACCCCTTTTTATGGCTGAATATGTTTTTTTGGATGGGAGTGGCATCCATTTTGTAACAGTTGATGTGTATAAGTTATATGATTACATTCCTTATGATTTATGTCTTAAATACAGCACTTTTAGCTATTTTTTATTTGTGTAATATAATTTTTAAAATAGGCACAATTAAATTTACTTCAAGAACACAGACATAAAGATTAACCCTTTCCTATAAATCAGCAGCAGTTATGGCTGTTCAGTCATTTTTACTATGCATTGTACCTTTAAGACATAATAGTACAATGAAGTATGAAATATGAATAGCATTACTACATTAACATTCTGACTAATGTTATGAGTATAACTTCTGTTGGTTGAATTTTATTTACATTTATAAGACTTATTCTGCATTGCACCTTTTATAGGCCCAAATCACTGAAGCAGTACTGTGGGTGCTGCATTATGGATGATTTTAAAATGGAATTTCTTCTTTAATATTAGTTTTGATTTGAAAGAAGGCAAAAATGAGTAATCACTATATATCAAACTGCATGTGTAATTAACAAATAATAAAATAATAGTATTAATTTCAAATGACATTAAGATTATCACTATTAATATCTGTAGTTTTATATAATTAAGTTCTGTTCCTATCTAAAGTATAGCTACTTTTATGCCCTCTTTAATCAAAGTTGTGCATAACATTCGTAAGCCAAACTTTAAGTTATAATATAAAACCAGAAACAGCATGTGTGCTGGTGCTTTTCAATGCCCCTTTCATAATGTCTCTTTAAATACAGCAAAATCAATAGCTATTAATATCACTGACACCAATGGATTTTGAAATTCCTCTACCACATCAAGTCTCCGAGACATGTCCTGCATTCTGTACATGTTCAGACTTAAATGCAATACTGCTATGTATACTGTACTAGCTTCTTTTAATTTTCCTTTTACTCCACAGTTCTATTATACAATCTGACATTAGCAGCAAAAAGAACAATGTCCCATATGTCCAATTGTAATAAGGGAAGAGGAATTTATTGGAGGCATCCAGAGATACTGGACCTTTTAGACATATGGGGTGAACAGAAAATACAGGAGCAACTGAAGGCTAGCCACAGGAACATAGACTCATATGACATTATAGCAAGAGAGATGTGTAGCAGAGGACACAATCGCACAGCAGTAGAGTGCAGGAACAAAACTAAATCAATGCATACAGAATACAGAAAAGTAGTTAATCATAATACCAAATCTGGAAAAATGCTGCAACCTGTCCCTACTTCAAAGAACTAAACTCTATTCTCTGAGGTGATGCAACCGTGCGACCTAAACGTGTCATATCTAGCCTTGAAATTTCAAGAACAGTTGCAGTACCACAATGTGCATCACAGGATACATCCTCCCATGAGTAAATGGTTGTGCAAAATCTATTTTTTCGAATTATCTATGAATTTGTGTATCTAATTACTGCCTGTAACATAAACTGCTTCGTAGGAGGTGGTGTAAATCCATTTAATAGCCTTTATTTTAAATAGAATCTAAGCAAGTTAATAGTGTTTTCTGTATCCTAGTAATGTTATTAGAATTCAAATATAACCAATGTGTACATCCACTTCTAAATGACAAACTTATTCTTCCAGTTATCTCTGATAATGCCATTGCTGACACAAGCAGTAGCCTCACTGATGCTGTTCTGGAACAAGACACGACTTCTGATCAGGAAGGTATGTTCCTGCTTTATCTTGCGTGAAACACTTTGATTATTTAAACAATTGATCATAATAATATTTATTGAGAAAGTAACGTAAATTTCATTACTTCCCATGTTAGTGATTTTAACATTAAATGTCATCATCTTATATTATCATTTCAGACACAGAAGTTACTGCAACACAGTCAGAGAGTACAGTAGACGGGGAGCAGCAAGGTGTAATGGGTAAGTATGTAACTTTTACATTTCATTTAAAATTCTCAATGTTACTTACTGTAAAGGTAAGTAATATCCCTGCCTAGTATAACCTAAATCATTTTCCTTTTCAGTAATGTGTATTAGCAGAGCAGCTATACGTAATAACATGAAATCTGATTTTACATAGCTGTAATATCATCTAGAATTTTAGCATTTCAATAATAATTGCAGTAGACCACACATTGTATGGGTACTGTATGTTAAGTAATGCTCATGTTGTTTCAACTCATTTAAAGGAGAATAGCTGCCTAAATTTAGCATACAGTATAACTGGTAAGTCAACCCTCATGTTCCTAAGTCTGAAATGTTGCTGAAACTAATGGTACATATAACAAAGTATAGAACTTTACTATTACATGATGTAAGGAAACATATGATATATGAGTAATAATTCTGAAAAGTATTGTAAATTTGTGTTCTTAAACTACAAGAAGTAACACAACATAAGTAGACATTTCTTTTTAATTTCGTATCAGACACTGCAATCTCTAATCCGCAAGCAACATTATCTCCTGCAACTAGAATTGCTATGATAAGAAGTCGAAAGACTAGGCGAGCAGCTAAATGTATTTCTGAACAGCTCATTAAACACTGCTCCAAAGAAAGAACCAGACAACTCCTTATTTGTGACTCTGAGTCTTTCAATGAATACCTACGTAAGTCTGAAAAGGCAGATGAGGATTACAGACGTGACAGGAAAATAGCAGAAGAGGAATGCAGAAGGGACAGAGAGAGACTTATTGATTCCATTGGACAGCATGGTGAAATATTGAAAGCTTTAGTTGACAAAATACCTGATGCGAATAGAGGGTTTACAAACCACTCTGCAAATATGGCACAGTTAGAAGAGATACAGTGTTCTGGACAATGCATATATGGGCACAGTTATAACTATGTTGTAGAGAGCCAGGAAAGGTCACCACTACTATCATCTACCCCTAAGAGATGTCCAACTGTGGATGTTAGACCTAAAAGGCTTATGAAAAGGCCTATTCCATTCTCTCCAGAGTAGAAAAGGTGTTTGCAGGTTGTCATGTTAATCTCAGCAGTTCATACTTTAACGTTAAATCTATTGGTGTATTGCAGCCGAGACTACGAACTAGTATTGTTACATATTTAACTTATGGTTGTTTATATTGAAAAATCATAATACCATAATGTTAAAGAAGTTGTAATTTAACTACAGTAATAATTTTCTGGATTTTCCCCAAGAATTGTGACTAATGCATCCTGAAGAAATTTATATTGGAGTACCAAAATTACAGTAATGTGTCAATGTAGGTATTGTTAACAGAAATAATGGCTGGTTGATTAAAAAATGTGGATTTATTATAGTATTCAATACATATAATGCCTTAAAAAAGTTATCTATTATTGTTTATTGTCCTGTTTTGTAAGTTTAATAAAATATATTCTAATTACAAATAAAGTTGTACTGCATTCTAGAGTACATATGTTTATGTACTCTAGAATGCAGGGCATCATAATGTATTCCCCTTGCACCCAATGGTGCCTCCCCTTCGTGTTCTTCAAGAACATCGAAAAAATTAGCTTTAAGAGCCTTGAATTTTGTTCTGGCCTGCAGGTCACTTCTTGGGTAACCCTTGTGTTCCATGACTCTGCAGACCTCTCTGAAGATGTGTATAGCAGGGAGACTGGAGCTACGCATTAACTGCTCAGCCTGCCCACTTCATAAAAGCTCATCCAGAATTAAGGAGATCTCAGAATCCTGCCAGTAGCAGACACGTCGAGGAGCCATTTTTTAAAACCCTATCATGTAACACTATCAGCAATACAAGAGTACTGACATTTTGCAGTGTAAGTAACAGCACCCCCTATAATCTTCCAAGCGCACATTCGTTCGAATGTGCATTCAATAACTTTAAAGAAGAAATAAATGAGAAATTCAAAATATCAGCTTTTATTAAGATTTGGAAGTTTTTAAGAACTTTTTGTCATATATAATAAGCATTTCAGATTTACAGTAACAGCAAACAATTTTTTTCTTTAAGTCATCTGTTTATCTCCTGTGTTGCCTCACATTCCACAGATAATGAGCTATAGCCTCTCTCACTTCCCTTCCCTGTTCTGAACGTTCGTTGACGTCATTCACCAACAGCAGACCTAGGGTTGGAAGCTCTGTTCTGTTATTTTCCTCAGCTATATTACTAACAGCATGTCCTTTGGATTCACAAATGTTGTGCAGGATCACCTAAGAGGTAATAACGGAGGCGACGTTTTCTTCTCCCACTTCGAGCCTCCTTGTTAGGCACCTCCATCTTCTCTTTAGCCTTCCAAAGGCACGTCCCACCACGTTACGGGCTCGACTCAGAGAGTAGTTGAAGTTTGCTTGCAGGGATGTAATATTGCCTCCGTATGGCTTCATAAGCCACCACCGTATGGGATACGCTCTGTCTGCCACTAGTAGTGGCGGACTTCCACACCTCCCACAGACCATGTGGGGTTGCCAGGAACAAAGGCACTGGCATCCATAGCTTCGTAAAGCGTTGAATTTCTGAATACATACGCGTCATGGTTTTTACCACTCCAGCCAATCTCGATGTGAATGAATCTGCCAGTATGGCCAGTTGTCCCCTGTAGCAGCATGGAATAGTAGTTCTTATGGTTTATGTAGTCATTTCCCTGCCTCACAGGGGACACAATAGAAATGTGGGTCCCGTCACACGCACCCCAACAATGACGGAACCCTAGGTTAGAGAATCCATCCTTTACCTGTTGGAAAACAAAAATACAGTTCAACAGAGCAGCGGTACACAAAAGATTATCAGCTTTTGTAGAATTTTTTTTAGCATTTTATTGGATTGCGCATGAGCGAACGTGTCCATGTTAAAGAGGATTGGGGGGGAAAAAGGGGAAATAAAACTTACATTTGCAACCTCTCTGATATGGACTGTGCGCCTCAGTAGAATATGCTCCATCGCCAAGCAGACCTTAACAAATTCTTCGGCCACAGTCGACCGTCCAACACTGGAGCTTGTAGAATCCTTGTAGAATCCTGGGTTCGCCAGCTTCCAAATTGCAATGGCAACCCGCTTTGCCACTCTTATCAGTTCTCGCATAGTGGTCTGTTGCCTCTGTAGCATGGGAGTTAGTTCAGCTACAATTTCAAATAATGTTCCCCTGGTCATTCGAAAGATCTCCATCCACCGTTCATCATTCCAGACCTTAAGAACAAGGTTCTCCCAGCAATCGCGGCTCGTTGGACATCCCCAGTAAAGTCTGAAAACAGATGGTAGACGAATGGAAGATGCACCAGGGACAAGAAAGTTCATATTGTCCTGCAACTGAAGTGCTATGTTTAACCTATGACGATGATGTTGCATCAGTCGAAGGACATTATGTTTTCACTGAACATCATGCTCAGACTGGTTTTCCTCAAAAACAGCAAGAGCTCTAATAGCAGATATAAGTAAGCTCGCACTCAAAGCAATGATCGCTGAGATTTCCATGACTTGCTCCTGAGAATCCATCCTCCAGGATGCAAAGTAGAACAGACAGAGAAATGGTTACAATGTAATCGCATTTATGCACATGTGCAGAAGGATGTAATTTTTTTTTTAAAAAAAAAAGGGGTCGGATAAATAGCTGTATGTTAACTAACACACTTTGAATCACCCGCCTTCAACGCACAGTGCGTTGATACAATTACATACTGGATTTCTACTAAGTGTGAATCAGACTGACGGAACATATCGCTTCAAAGCGAAAAGATACACAAAAGAAAATGCAAGTGTGGCGCATGACGTTTTACAGCGGAAGAACAAACAGCAGTAGGAGACGCATCCACCACGACGTGTAGCCAGGCCCCAGGTGTGGCAAATGACACCTGCTGAAATTCCCTTTTCTCCACAACTGTGGAAGTCTCTCCTCCTTTTCATAAGATCAGACTTATACAGTTTGCAGAAGCAGGAAAAGACGACTGTTACAAGCAAGTAGCTTCCTAATTTTCATTTGAAATATTGGCACTTCAGTACATTAGCTCAAAGGCAAAGTAGCTTAGTCACATGAAAGTCCCATTGAAACTGATCAGACATAAATTAGTTACAACTCACTAGTCCTATTGATGTCAAAAGAACTTAAGCATGACCAACTTCATCTGGATTTGGGCCATTGTATGCTAAGCTGCTAGAGTTTCTTTCTCTCTTGGTTTGAGGAAAAGGTTATAACTTCTGCTATCTTAGTTCACTTTCCAAAGAGACATTTAAGTTACCTAGTCTATGTGTTGCAACTGCATTTGTGCATATTTAAATGTTAACATATTTACATTCTTAGAAATACTATGTTTATCATGTGGGTGTGGGTGAGGCCAGACTTTCAGAAACAGAATCCAGAACCAACATTTCTTTAAGGCAAAAATGGCAGTGACTGATACTTCTCATCGTTAAGGCTTATTCATACATTATCATTCATCATTCATAGAATCATAGAATCACAGAATAGTAGAGTTGGAAGGGGCCTAAAAGGCCATTGAGTCCAACTCCCTGCTCAATGCAGGAATCTACCTTAAAGCATCCCTGACAGATGGTTGTCCAGCTGCCTCTTGAATGCCTCTAATGTGGGAGTGCCCACCACCTCCCTAGGTCATTGGTTCCATTGTCTTATTGCTCTAAGAGTCAAGAAGCTTTTCCTGATGTCCAGACGGAATCTGTCTTCCTGTAACTTGAGCCCATTTTTCTGTGTCCTGCATTCTGGGTTGACCGAGAAGAGATCCTGGCCCTCCTCTGTGTGACCTTTCAAGTATTTGAAGAGTGCTATCATGTCTCCCCTCAATCTTCTCTTCTCCAGGCTAAACATGCCTAGTTCTTTCAATCTCTCCTCATAGGGCTTTGTTTCCAGATCCCTAATCATCCACGCTGTCCTCCTCTGAACACGCTCCAGATTGTCTGCATCCTTCTTGAAGTGTGGTACCCAGAACTGGACGCAATACTCAAGATGGGTCCTAACCAGTGCCGAATAGAGGGGAACCAGTGCCTCGCACGATTTGGAAGCTATACTTCTATTAATGTAGCTCAAAATAGCATTTGCTTTTTTTGCAGCCACATCACATTGTTGGCTCATATTCAACCAAGTATCCCCCATCTTGTAACTGTGCATTTGGTTTCTTTTTCCTAGGTGTAGGAAATGCGCTGTACATAGGGCTACCTCTGCAATGCGCTGTACATAGGGCTACCTCTGTGCCTAGTCCGGAAACTTCAACTAGTTCAAAATACGGCAGCCAGGTTGGTCACCGGTACACCTAGGGGTGACCATATTACGCCAGCTTTAAAATTGCTCCACTGGCTGCCAATCAGTATAAAGTGTTGGTTATTACCTTTAAAGCCCTACATGGTTTGGGTCCAGGTTACCTACGGGATCGCCTTCTCCCATACAATCCGCCCCGCACGCTCAGGTCCTCTGGGAAGAACTTACTACAGTCAGCCAAGACTAGGCTGACAACTGTTACCCAGAGGACCTTTTCTTCTGCCGCTCCCAGACTGTGGAATGACCTGCCGGAGGAGACTCGTCAACTTAACAGTCTTTTAGAATTTAAGAAAGCCATAAAGACTGTTCTCTTCCGGCAGGCATATCCAGTGGAATTTTAGAATGTTTTTAGGATGTTTTAATGCAGTTTTAATAATGTGTGTCATGTTTTAATCAATTTTATGTATTTTATTAAATTGTTGTTCCCCGCCTCGATCCAAATGGAGAGGTGGGTAAGAAATAATTATTATTATTATTATTATTATTATTATTATAGAACTTGGCATTTTTCCCTATTAAATTTCATTCTGTGTTTTCAGCCCAGCGCTCCAGTCTATCAAGATCACTTTGGAGTTTGTTTCTGCCTTCTAGGGTATTAGCGATCCCACCCAATTTTGTGTCGGCTGCAAATTTGATAAGCATTCCATGCATCTCTTTGTCCAAATCATTAATAAAAATGTTGAAGTGCACTGGGCCCAGGACTGAGCCCTGCGGCACCCCACTCGTTACCTCCCCCCAGTGTGAAAAGGTACCATTGATAAGCACTCTTTGAGTCCAATTCTGTAGCCAACTGTGGATCCACCTAATAGTTGTTCCATCTAGCCCACTTTTCACTAGTTTGTGAATCAGAATGTCATGGGGCACTTTGTCAAAAGCTTTGCTGAAGTCAAGATATACTATATCCACAGCATTCCCACAGTCCACAAGGGAGGTTACCCAGTCAAAAAATGAGATCAGATTAGTCTGACAGGATTTGTTCTTGACAAATCCATGCTAGCTTCTAGTAATCACTGCATTGTTTTCAAGGTGTTTACAGATTGACTTCCTTATAATCTGTTCCAAATTTTTCCCAGGAATGGATGTCAGACTGACTGGTCTGTAGTTCCTAGGTTCCTCCTTTTGCCCTTTTTGAAGATAGGGACAACATTAGCCCTCCTCCAGTCATCCGATGACTTGCAGATGTCAGTTTCCAGAGGATAGCCATGTTTGTCTACTGCAGCAAAATCAACAAAGAGTCTTGTGGCACCTCGAAGACTTAACAGATTTATTCTCATATAAACTTTTCTGGATTTCATGAAGTGAGCTATAGTCCATGAAAGCTTATGCCAGAAGAAATGTGTCAGTCTTAAAGTGCCACCAGAGTCTTTTTTTATCATGGATTAAAATCACCATTACAATACAGAATAATACTAAAAGCAGGCAAAGTAATACACATTGCAGTCTAATAGGACAGCAAATCTTCCATTTAAGATCAGCAATATGTTAATTGACCATCACCAATCTAATCCCAAAGATAAAACTTCCAAAACACATGTTGCCTGAAACACCATGCTTTTCAGTGGAGTGAGTTCAGAGTCAACTGGCAGTATATAATAATCACATTTAATGAAATCAAGTGATGTTCATGTGTGCATGAACCAGCCCTACATCTGTGTATGCTTACACAATAACTGCATCTACCTCACCATTTAAATCAAATAGTTACATTTCTAATGGCTAGAGATCTAAGCGAAAAATGATTTCCCCCTCAACATATTGAATTAACCACATTCACAAATTAACCGCATTCACAAATTCAAAACCCAGTATTGTGTGTTAGAAACAATGTTTGTTAGAATCATTTGTGAAAGCACTCTTTCTGAAGTCAGTCGGTTTATCCCATTTCAAAAAAAATTCCTCTACAGCATTGCACAGAAGAAAGTCTAGCAGCCAATTGGTAGATGGTGCCTTTTCACAAAGGATGCTCTGCTTAATCAGAAGGTTCACACCAACTGGGTTCAAACAACATTATAACCAATGGTGGTTTAAATAGTTGATGGTTGGTTATTAACCCACCATGGGTTATCGTGTTGTGTGGAGGGAGTTTTTTAACGAACGGTTGGTTATTTGACTGAAATAACCAAAGCAAGTAACCAACGCCGTGCAGAGTTGGCTATTTGAACCAATTTAGGTTATTGTGTTGTGTGAAGGGCACCGTTGGTTATTTCTTTGGCCACTGTTGGTTATTTCGTCAGCCACAGAGTCACAAGGCAAGAGAAGTAAAAGCAGTGTCTGTTGCTCTAGTCCAGCTGGCAGGATAGGTTTTCAGCAGCAATGGCTGATGGGATACTAGTGGGAGGATTGAGGGGGGAGAGAAGCTGAGGGATGAGTGAGTCAACTCAGAGTGGACTAATAATCAACTCAACGCTGATCCTAACCACACCACGGTTGATTATTATTGTGTTGTGTGGGGAGTACCCCCTAGATAAACAACTGTCAAGTTGATTATTATCCCGCTGTTTACTATCGTGTTGTTGGAATGCACCATTGGCTCAGAATCCAGACTATTCAGTAAAGCAATACATTACATGTGATACACATATGCTGACAAAATGATCAGACTTAAGACAAGAAAGTACAAGTGTATTGAGGGTTAAAATTAAAAATGAGCTGTGAAACTGCTGCAGGTAGATGGGCAGACCAGTTAGATCATTGCCAGTAAAATGCAGACTCTGCACAGTTGTCAGGTTACTCCCAAAGACCTCTGCTGAAAGATGTTTAACTTTGAGCTAGGTTTTAGGGATAGGCTTCTGAATCCCATTCCAAGGGCAGCACATAGTACAATTCATAACATTTAGACATCAGTAGGAGCATGGTACAGTATGTCTGTGCAAAGACTGAATAGCTACCTTGCAATTGGAACTCAAAAAAGACTTTACATGCTTAGAATTTTCACATTTGAATAAATGTCCAATTCACATGGCTTCTTCTGGTGTGACTACACAAGCCACCTTGTCCATTAATATACTATTCTTTCTGCACTGGTTTCGCTTCAATAGTGGCCAGCTGGGCTTCGCAGTTCATGAAGAATGTACTGAGGGCAGATGAAATCAGAGGCATTCAATTCACAGGTCTGTCCATTTTGGGAAAGTTGGAATACAGTTAAGTTTCCAGTTCTGGTTCTCACGCTTATGTTCTTTCTTTAGATCGCTGGAATTGTGGAAACCAGTGCAGTGCTCACCTGAGTCTGGCATGGTTTTCCAGGCTTGTTGGAGGGTTGCCCAGCCAGGCTGCAGAAGTACAGTTCAGGCCCAGCCAGAGTGCCCGTGTCCAGTGGTTGAACAGATATGGCATGTGGTGGGAGCGCCTCCTACCCATTGTATTCCAGCATGGTCTGGTGTGTTGCCCGCCGCAGGTGGGGGAACGATTTCATTGGTGCATTGACAATGGGCAATACGGTGGTCCTGCCCAATTCTCAGATGGTCTGGATGGACGGCTGTATTTGAGAATTGTGTTACGATGGTCCTGCCTGTATGGTCTGGATGGAAGGCTGGAAACCGCAGGCCCTGGACTGGGCCTGCCAGAAGGTAAATAGGCTTTTAGATATCAAAGACAAGGAGGGAGCTTTATTGACAGGATGGTGTCCATTTGACCGATTTGGGAAATGACCTATTCCTGTCTAATTTGCAAGGGGGGCTGCGAGTTTTCTGCACAGGTGAGGGGTGAACGGCTAAGCAATAGGCTTGTCATCCCCTGTGGCTGGTAGGGTGGGCATGCTTAGAGGAAAGGGATGGTGATCTTTCTGTGGCACTGTTGTTTGGTGACAGGTGATACCTGAGACCACCTGTTAGGCCGACTCTCGTCACTCCAACCAGTGTTGTGCAACCCAGGAGGTGAGTGGCATGAATCGGTCTACCCTCCCCAAAAGGGGTATGGCCTGGGTGTGGTGATTGTCTGACGCCACTCTCCAGACATAGAATCCTTAGCCCGCTATAACGCCTAGCTGGTGGCTGGCGTAGATTAGGGCCTACCCAGTTTCCCTTTGCAGACCTTTAATAAATGTGGCCTGAATTTTATACCATTTACAGTTGTCTCGTCTCGTTATTTCCCCCCTCCTTCACCTGCAATGGGTGGACAGAATTGTAACCCTAGTATCTGATATTTAGCCAACAGTTTAGCCAACTCAAGGAAGTAAATCAAAGTGCCATCTTAAATATGTCAACTTACAAATACTTTTGAATATGGATGCATAATCCATGTAACACATGGAGGAAAATAGGAATGAGCAGTCCTTTACCAATGATGTTGTAGACGGTATTAAATAGATGCCTAGGACATTTGAGCAAAGACGTATTTCAGATTGCAAGGACATACTAGCTTGATGGTGAAAGGACTAACTTTTTCCCAATGACAAAAATTATGATCTGAGTGATGGAAAAATGCGATAACTCCATAAAAGAAGTGCTACTATGAAGAAAGATATCTCAGTCCTCAACAATACATGAATCCTTGATGTTTCTCAGTAATTGTAATGGGACTCAAGAGAGGAGGCATGATTATTCCCTAAAGTAAGTTGGCATAAACAGTTTAATTACCCCATTTTATACGTGTTCATGTAGATTTTTTTTTCAAACAGAATCATTCGTTTTTATAGATATTACAATTCTTGCACACACAAAGAGACCTATTCATTATTCAATCCTGTGACATTTATTGTAATAATATTAATCATAATGATCTCATTTAGCCTTCATGTAGCTAACACAGGATTTCTATAACATTTTCACTGCATTAATTAGATAGGCAATGACTTTTATTTATCTTTTTTTAAAAGTTAACTTCATGTGTTTGAACAGCAATGGATTTGAAAACAAAGACGTTCAAGTTCCCTGTAAACCAAAAAGGCATCACCTCCATGTAAATTAGTTTTCGGGGTTTTAGAGGCCACTAGTATATGAGCTATCGAGATATGCATTACACTCTTATTATGGGGGAAAAAAGAAGGGGATACCAGAAAATGAAAATCAAACAGGTATACAATATTTTAAAGAGAACTGTGTATAAAAAGAGAATAATATTACAATATGTTTACTTGTGTATTATTAGCATTTTTGCCCAAAAGCCAGCAAGGCAGTGCACAATAAAACTAAAATAAAACAGTAAAACCATAAATAATATTAATAAAAACATTAAAAAAACCATAATAGTGTAAAAGGCTAGTTTAAAGGGATGGGTCTTACCACCCTTTCTGAAAGCCAATTGTAATTCTGGAGGGAGGAAATTCCACAGTTTGGGAGTGATGCAAGAGGAAGCCATTTCCTGCATGCCAGACAAATGGGCCTCTGTGGACTACAGTGTCATCAGGTGGGCCTCTCCTATAGATTTTAAGAACTGGACAGGTTCATAATAAGACAGGTGGTCCCTGAGATAGCCAGGCCCTAAGCTATTTAAGATCAAAAACGATGAACTGAGCTCAGAAAACAAGTGGCCAGCACTGCATGACTTTCAATGTTCAATACTGATGTAATATGATCCTGATGCCATGTGCCAGTTAGCAGCCTAACTGCCAAAATTTGCACCAACTGAAGCTTCCAGACACTCTTCAAGGGTAGTCCTAAGTTTGGTGTGTTGTAGGAGTCTAAGTGCAATGTAACAAAGGCATGGATAATTGTTGCTAAATAGCTTTGATTCAGGAAAGGTTGCAGCTGGCTCACTAAACACAATTGTGGAAACACACTCCTTGCCACTGTGGCTTCCTGAAGATCCAGAAGATCCAGGGACAGTGTAGGGTCAAGGAGTACTTCCAAGCTATGAACCTGGTCTTTCCGGAGGAATGCAACCCCTTCCAGAAAAGGTTGAATCCCAACCCTGGAATAAGGTTTTCTACTGACCTACAGCACCACCATCTTGTCTGGATTTATCCTTAGCCTGTTCACCCCCATCTCCATAATCAAACTTAGGCAATGTTCAAGGGTATCAACTGCTTCCTTGGTATTAGATGACAAGAAGCAATAGAACTGAGCTGAAGGAGAGTTCATAGCGTAATAATAATAATAATAATAAGGCAAGTTGGGGCAAAGGAGAGGAGGAGGTGGCAGTATCAGGCTTCATCTCAGGTGGCACAATGTCTTGCACTAGCCCAAAATTATTTATTTTCCAATATATAGCATCTGTGATGTCATTGTAGTGGTATGGCTGTTAGCTACCTTAAGCACTGAGTATGGAAAGATGGGTCATATATTTTTAAAAATGAATGAATGAAATCTGTGCTTTCTGCCCATCATCTCATCAGTCATGCCATCTGCCTCTACCCTTCATCTGCTTTGTGGTACACTGGGAGTCATGCAGGTGAGGGACAGTGAGAGAATTATTAGGAGAACAGGTAGAAGGAGCTGCAGCTGTTTCGTCTTCCACTGCTTAGTATCTCTCTCTGTGTAAACCAAGGTTGACACTGCATTTCCTATTGGACATGCTGGCTGAGAACCATGGGACTTCTGACGCATCTGGAGTGTGCTAGAATGGGGAAGGGTGGCATATGGTGTGTCCTGGTTATTAACAAAAATACAACCAAAAATAAATAAACTAAAAATCAAACTAACAAGCAAAAGCATTTAAAAGCAGCAGCATACAACAGCGGCAGAGTATACAATACAAGCAAGGTTTTAAAAAAGGCTGTTTAAAACGGCATCCCTGTAGACTTTTGTGTGTATGACAAAAACTATTTGTGTCACTCCACCACAAAAGCAATTGAATCTATAGAATACAAAGATGATGCTATTTCTGTAGATACAAAATGTAATCATCAAATGACATCTCCGTTCTTAATCTCCATTCATAACATCCAGCCTTCAAAAGAAAAATATATACCATCAACATTAAGATGAACCTCATTACCTTTAAAGCTTTTATGTTATTTTACCTTTAAAGTATTTCAAATTCTCTCACACACACCCTTCGGACTTCTTGCATATACTGTGTTTGGCATTTTAAAAAGGTAATTAATTTAAATAAAAAATCCTAGCAGTATCTAATTAATTCCCTTTGAACAGTTGAAGTCAAGATATTTCTTCAATCTCCTTTTGCTCAGTTTCTGGGGAGAAGACATATAACAGATAGTGGAAAAGTAAAGGATATCACGTTGTTTCCCCTGGAATATTTATTGGATCAGGTTCTTCAGGCAGGTAGGTACCTCATAGAATGAGATGTCTCTCTGGCTCACAGCACAATCCTATGCATGTCTACTCAGAAGCAGGTCTTGTTAAATGTATCCTTGGTTGTGGAAATGCACTCCTTGCCACTGCCACTTCCTGGAGATCCAGGGTATAGTGCAGGGTCAAGGAATACTACTAGGCCATGAACCTGATCTTTCAGGGTAGGGTGACCAGATTTTGGAAAGCAAAATCCCGGTCCAAAATGGCCACCCCACCAAAGCAGCCTCCCCCCCAACATAAAATAAAAAAATTAAAAAGGCTGCCCACCATATGGCTAACAAGCAGACAACCCTGCCAACCCCCCCACCCGAAACAACCCCCCCAAGTCACCCCCCCAAAAAAAACCCAGCCCAGACCTACCTGGTCCTGCTACCGCCGATCTCCTCCACTGCCACGTGACCCCTGCAGTCCCCTCACCCTTCTTGCCCTGCTCCTGGGCTCCCTGGAGATATCTGAGGAACAGCAACAGCAGCAGCAGGCAAAGGAGGAGGAAGAGCCTGCTTTAAAATGCCGGCGCTGCTCCGGCCTCTGCAGGAAACAAGTACTCAGGGTTAGGGAACGTCAACAAATTCCTTGTCTGGTGGCTAAAGCAGTTAGCCACCAGACAAGGAATTTGTTGATGCTCTCTAATGCTGAGCACTTGTTTCTTGAGGTGGCCGGGGAGCAGCCGGGGAGCAGCACAGGCAGGAAAGAAGTGCTCAGCATTAGGGAGTGTCAACAAATTCCTTGTCTGGTGGCTAAAGCAGTTAGCCACCAGACAAGGAATTTGTTGACGCTCCCTAATGCTGACCTCTTCTTTCTTGCGGAGGCCGGGGAGCAGCCGGGGAGCAGCATGGCAGGAAAGAAGTGCTCAGCGTTAGGGAGCGTCAACAAATTCCTTGTCTGGTGGCTAAAGCAGTTAGCCACCAGACAAGGAATTTGTTGATGCTCCCTAAGGCTGAGCACTTCTTTCTTGCCGTAGCTGTGGAGCAGCGTGGGCATTTTAGGGCGGGAGGAGAGCTGATCCTTTCCCCGGTTTGCCCCCGCCGCCCCCGTCGGCCCGGATTGCCCCAGTTTTCCCGGTTAAGACCGGGAAATCCAGGTTGATCTGGTCACCCTATTTCAGGGGGAATACAACCCCTTCCAGAAATGGTTGAACCCCAATCCCGAAGTCAGGTTTTATACTGACCTACAGGACCACCATCTTGTCTGGATTTCACCTTAGCTTGTTCACTTCCATCCCATAATCAAACTCAGGCAACGTTCAAGGATATCAGCTGCTTCCTTGGTAGTTCATACCCTTCCTGACTTAGTCATATTTAAAGTAAACCCATTACTGACTTAAATCCCATGATTTCAATGGGTTTATTCTAAGCATGACCTAGGCCCCCTCTAGAAGAGGTCGGTTTTACACCTGATTCTCTGAATATGCGCTTTAGCGTACAGTCGAATTTACGCCTAATACCTATATATGAGAGGCGTGAATTACGGGCTCCATACCATGTGCCTTAAAGTTGTTTACATGCGTTTAATCACATTATCAATTGCATATATCGATGCTCAAACGGGAACCATCGAAGTAAATTAAAAGTCGCTATTTAATACGAAATCAAAAATGCGCATTTACCAGGATAAAAATCGCCTGCACGCCTGATTTAAGCCTAGTTCATAAAGAGGTAAAATCAGTAATGCACCTTAAAGGAACTGTAAATCAATCATCTAGAGGAACCCTTAGTCTGTTTCCAACTGAGTGAGACTTACTCCTAGGTAAGTGTGAATATGGTTAGGTAAGTGTGAATAGCTTTAAGGTTACCCTGACACAAAAAGGATCCATGTTCTAGCAGTTGTAATTCAGTTCTAATAAAGATGCAATCCTTGATTGTATATGCAACACCAGATGTTACTATGCATCACTTTGAAGTAATCAGAAAAGAGTTCTTCCGGGACTGTACATAATAGAAAATCTGGAAACTGTCCCTGTTTGGGGCATATTTTAAGACACACTTAGTTCATCATCCCAAGCAAGCCTATTTTGTTCTCCTTTTTAAAATCTTGGATTGTCGCTAGATTAGATGAAATATGAAGTTCTAACGTAATCAAAATCTGTACTAGGAGTGGAGATAATTACATAGAAAGATAAGGAAGAGAATGAAATTTTCAGTATGAATATGATGCTAAATCAGACAACAAAACTTGCTGGTAATGTTTACCATGGCTTCTAGAATATGCTTAGAGGATCTTACCAGTGGCTGTTCTTGTAACCAGCCATGCACAAATAGAACCTGCTCTGCACACTACCTTAACTTTCCAGTATGCTATGGTGAATAAACCATCCACTTGGCAAGAGAAACTACTCAACAGCCAATACTGTGCAATCTATTTATGTTGTTAACCACTGACAATTTCCTCTCTTCTTTTTCTTCTCTGACTATGAAGAGGAAAATTGCTCAACAATTTATCACTCATTTTTGGTTTGGCTTTGATCCTTTGATATGCATTTTGAGAAGTGCTGCCTGAAGTTATGTGCACTTTTAACTTATGCTGAACCATGATCAGTCCAATATAAAGTCAATAAAACCAGTTTCTCTGTGAGGATAAATATCAAGAACATTTGATTAGTGCTTTCATTTGAATTTCTGTAAGGAATATTGTCAAGAAATCAATTACAACAACAAATATGCCTGTGCTGAAACAATGTTTGTGTCTAGAATGGAGAAAAATGAGAGAAATAAGCAGTAAGAAAAATTAAGTGACAGGAAAGGATTTGGTGTGTGTGTGTGTGTGGGGGGGGGGGGGTTTCCTATAGAAGAATTGTTCATTTTCCAAACCAAACCTGTTACTTATATCAGTTGTGGGGGTGGTGTGAAAAGGGCCATAAATACCCTGGCATAGTTCTTATAACTGTTTTAAATAGTGTTGCTACTTCTTGCCCCATATATGCATCTTTACACCTCCAGATTAGGGTGACCATATGGAAAGGAGGACAGGGCTCCTGTATCTTTAACAGTTGCATAGAAAAGGGAATTTCAGCAGGTGTCATTTGTATGCATGCAGCACCTGGTGAAATTCCCTCTTCATCACAACAGTTAAAGCTGCAGGAGCCCTGCCTAGCATGACCAGATACAAAAGAGGGCAGGGCTCCTGCAGCTTTAACTGTAGTGATGAAGAGGGAATTTCACCAGGTGCTGCATGCATACAAATGACACCTGCTGAAATTCCCTTTTCTATACAACTGTTAAAGATACAGAAGCCTTGTCCTCCTTTCCATATGGTCTCCCTACTCCTGACGAAATGGGAAGGAAGACAATTGTGGTTCATCCCACCTATTAATTCCTCCATCCTTTCATCCACTGAATGACCCTATGGTCCTAGGGATGCCCTCCCACGGACCATGGGATTGCAGCCTAAGTAAAATAGTTCCACCACTGCCCCCATTATGGTAACCAACAAACTTAATCATTTTTTCTACTGCTAAATCTTAGGTTTTGAAACTGATCTCCATACCATTATAGCTCTCTTGAACTGAGATAAACATCTTTCTTTTGTTGATGCACTGCTTGAGATAGATATATCTTCATAAATAGGCATATTTTATGGATGTGGCCTTCTGATTGGATGGAGGTTAGATTAAGAAAGTACATTTTAGTTTTCAAATCACAGCATTTAAGCAATCACAGAAGGAAGACGGTAAGTATTATTTCTCATCTCAAGGATATGTAAATGCAGAAACACAGGATCTGTTTAATTTATTCTACCAAATGGAATTACTTAGTACAGACAAAACATGAATCATGTGGAAATATACATTATATTATGTGATAATGAGTTAATGTAGATTAAAACATGTATCGTTTTCTCTTTCAACTGATAAGAATCTCAGGGGTAGGGTAACCATTAGAACAGGATTTTCGATCCCTTTAAAATTTAATCTACACTAATGAATAAAGAAAAGAACATAAGGAACTGATTAGTTATATGATAACAACTACAGGTTATGCTAAATACTGGAAATTATCCAAAATACCTATTATTATCTATATCTCAGCAAAGAAATTGGATCTCACAGCAATATTCGAATTAACATCAGGTAAATCCTCATAAAAAAAAGAAAACAAAAGATTTCATGGAGAACTGGACACCATATAGTAACTCTTGAAAACTCAGTTTATAGATATGAAGCTACCATTACATTTAAAGCTATCTTTTGAACTATAGTCACTTGATTTAAAGCTCGCTTTGTAACATTTGATGTGGAAGATATAAGGCCTCAAAATGTTATCCCTTACAGTGAGTTCCAGTGGATGAAACGTGGAAGCTCAAAGTTCAAATTTCACTCAGTCATGAATCTCACAAGCTGTAGGTTTGCCAAGTCTCTGTATCTTTATGAGTTATACAGAAGGTGGGATTTCACCAGTTGAGGTTTTCTCTTCAGGATGTTGTCTTAAAAAGACTGGCTAGATATGATGAATTTTACCGTTTGGAACCACTCATAGGGTTCATAAGCTGACTAACTTAACTGGGAAGCTTTGGATAAGTTGCTCTCTTAAAGCTGCAGGAGCCCTGCCCTCTTGACCAAATACAAAAGAGGGAAGTGCTCTTGCATCTTATATTGTTATGATGTAGAGTAGGCTGACCAGATAAAATCCAGGTCAGGGCTCATGTAACTTTAACAGTTGTAGAGAAAAGGGAATTTCAGCCAGTGTCATTTGTATGCAATTAGTTCCTGGTGAAATTCCCTCTTCATCACAACAATTAAAGGTGCATGCACTATACTAGAGTGACCATATACAAAAGAAGGCAGGGCCCCTGCAACTTTAACTGTTGTGATGAAGAGGGAATTTCACCAGGAACTAATTGCATACAAATGACACTGGCTGAAACTCCCTTTGCTCTACAACTGTTAAAGTTACGTGAGCCCTGACCTGGATTTCATCTAGTCACCCTAATGTAGAGGGAATTTCACCAGGTTCTCCATATATACAAATGACACCTGCTGAAATTCCCTAAAGATACAGGAGACCTGTCCTCTTTTTCATATGGTCACCCTAGATAATCTATCTGATAGGCAAGTAGTGAGGATTTTACTATATGAGTTGAAATAAGAATATTTCTGGGATGCACACTGGCAGACTTTTAAGTTCCCCCTTCATGTGCCTCCCCCAAAATCTCCTACCTGCATCAGAGGGCCTTCCAGAACAGTCCCCCATGAGCCGTGAGTGGGGGCGCTAAATGGAAATGTTGCCCTTCCTTTGTGCATAAGTGAACATCTTTCTGCTAACACATGCAAGTATTTGCAGGATCTTACTCAATGTTAGTAAGTATAAATTTTTGGTTTATACACCAATCTATATACCAATCTGGTTTATACACCAACTGTATGTGTGTGTGTGTATTACAGATTGTTATGAAAGTTTTTGGTAGCACTATCAGTGTTGAGGCTGTAATCTCTGGCTATAGACCCACAAATTCTAAATAATAAATCAGCCTGGATTTCTTGCCAGCAAACCCAGTCCGGTTCTTTCTTTTATATCAATAGCTGATGCCAAGCTTCTGGCTGTACCAGTCTTATTCCAATTCCTCATTTAATCATGGTTTCATTTCTGTTTCTGCTCCATACCTTGTTTCCTCCTTTTAAACCCCCCTCCCCCATATCCAGGGTTCTTGACTATGGTTGATGTAGGTATGGCTACCAACTTGGGCTGCATTAAAAGGCAGTTAGACACATTCATGGAGGATGGGGATACCAGTTATGATAGCTATATTACCTCCAGTATCAGAGGCAGTATATCTCTGAATACCATGGAGAAGATGAGTAGGGATATGCTACTGCATTCATGTCCGGTTTGTGGGCCTCCCATAGGAATCTGGCAGACCACTGTATGAACAGGATGCTGGTAGCTGATAGGCCTTTGGTGATCCATTAGGGATCTTCTTATGTACTGATAGTCAGAGCAGCACCCTACTACCAAACTCAAGTGGCTTTTCGAGCATTGTGTGATCACATTTTCCATGTTCACACAGTGCAGTGTTAAACTATTTTTGGCTTTTATTGTTCTTTGTAAAGGGTGGAACTAAGTTACACCTGAATATGCGATGTGATTACAGAGTTCAAGCTAAGCAAAGTTTAAGCAAATTGAGCAACTCAAATTTAAAGGTCAAATGAGTTAAAAAACACCAAAGTTGCACTGATTTATTCACAAGTTCCCAGCGCTATATATATATATATATATATATATATATATCTGCTAAACGACGACCTTATTCAGTGGTCCAAGGAAAACTAATTTATCAAATCTCTAGAGCAAATCTCACTGAAACTAATAAAGTCATAAAATGCATACACAGTGGTCCCAATCCGGTGCCTGCTTGTGCACTGCGCATACAGAGCTTTTGTGTGACCAGGGGCTTCCCCATTCATTTCAATGCTGCCTTTACAGGAATGCCCATACTGAGCAAATTCTCTGGTATGACATCAGCATTATCAAGGTCCTTAAAAAAAAAAAATCTGTCCTTGCTATGCTTTTCCACACCTTTGGAGCTTTGTGAGCAGCATATATTTGTGCTGTTTCTATTAGTTATGCTAACAATATAAACAATGCTAATCTGCTAAAGACATTGATATTTGTAGCATGCACACATACAATATTAAATCAATTCTCCTCTGATACTGTTTAATATAATAATGCAGATTTTATTGTGCAAACGCACTACCCAATAGAGTAATCATTAAACAACACACTGTCCCTGGTTAGACTAATTTTTTTTTACATTAATTTCTTTTGTTTTTAATATAAATTACATATATCCTTGGCCTTTCGCTTGGCACCAAACTGGCACTGCTGATTTCCTGTATATTTGTAGTCCATAAACCTTTGTTTAGGATACAGCTGGATCAATGTCTTTATCTAAGCAACAGTCCTCTAAGGGATCTATCTGTTCATGTAAATGTAGCTACTATGCAGGACCATTTTTTTTAAAAAAAGAAAATATATAATACAAAAGGCCAAGGAAGTAGGGAAGGAGTTTTAAAAATATGCCTGCATCTTTTAGAAGCAGCCGTTGAAAATCAATATTTTCCATTACTTCTGTTAGTGGTGCCGAAACATTCAGTAACATTTCAGCTTAATCTATACAAAAATGCAGCCTGTTGTGGTCCAGCTGAATCAATTCTTCCCCCTCCTCCCTATATTTGACATAAGCACGAGTTCCTAAAGGTAAAGAGAATAAGTACTGCACTGTGGTATAAAGAGACCACTCAGGAGATGAAGAATTTGACTCCAGTAAATGTATGGATGAACGATAATTGCAAGCATGTGCATACTAGTTACCAGCAGCTGCATAAATCTTCTTGTGGTCTATAAAATCAGCTCCATGGTTCCTTCAAGCCTAATGGCTTTGATACTGTTAATAACATCTTTCCCCCTAAGGCATGGCAAAGGGGGTGCGGAAGAGCTCTCTTGCCTTTCTCACAGTAAGCACTTTTAATGAGAAGGCGAAGGAAGGGTGGGCGCACTAGACAATTCCCCTAATTCCTTTTAGAAACAAACTGTGGGGAGTGGAAATGGAATCAGATTTTACTTGTATGCTAACAGCATGAAAAATTACCCAATTTCCCTCCCTGTGTGTGCAGTGTCTTCTGATTAATATTATTGTTGTTGATGTTATTATTTTATATAGCACCATCAGTGTGCATAGTGCTTTACAGAATACAGGTCCCTGCCCCAAGAAGGATATAACCTAAAATTTGATACCGGGTTGGGGGGGGCAGAGGAAGAGTAGAGGCAGGGATATATAAGGGAGCAATGGGGCTATTTCAGCTGCTTGTGCTTATGCTTGGCTTCACCTCACACAGTTTAATAATGAGGACAGGACTTAATTTTAGGATTTAGATGAATTTTCAGTTGCAGGGGTAAGTCCTGGAGCATGAATACTTATGAAAGGCAGTGTGGTTTGCCATGCACTGAGTTTCTTCCTACTCACCCACCTACTATGTAAGTAACTACCTCCAGACATACCAGTTTTTAGACATAGGGGCGTTTAGGGTAGACATACAAATTTTTCACCAAATTTTCAAAGATGCAGCACCTGGCTGGTCTGGGACGCAATGCTGTGGTGGTGTGCAGTCCTGATGTGGAGGTGACAGCTGAGCCAAGGCATTGGGGTGAAGTTAGCATCCACATGGAAGGCAGGGAGCTAATCAGGGGCTAGATTGGCTCAGCAGGAACAGACCTTTGTTGGCAGACTGGAGGGCCATCTCTGACTTCCCCACCCATTCCCGGGTAGCTCACTTTTTGCCAATTATTATATTTAATTGTCGGTTAACCAGTCTGGACAGGAGTTTTACCTGCACACAGACTGGCACCACATGCAGGGTTTTTGCCTTCCCCATTGCAAGAGTATTAGGCCCCCTCTACAAGGATGCGCTTTTGCGCCCGGTTGTGCGATTATGCGCATTATCGCAGACGCGCATTTACTCCTAATCCCTCTGCAC
This sequence comes from Anniella stebbinsi, assembly GCA_029215795.1. Classification (NCBI taxonomy): domain Eukaryota; kingdom Metazoa; phylum Chordata; class Lepidosauria; order Squamata; family Anniellidae; genus Anniella; species Anniella stebbinsi. The sequence goes on along the minus strand of JARDYH010000005.1, from coordinate 82,975,237 downwards.
GGGCGGCGGCGAGAGGCGGCGAAACGCATTAATAGATGTCCAAAAAGCGCTTTACAAGAAGTTAATGCGCATAATCACTTGTTCACACGGGGAAAATGTGCTTTAATGGCCGGAGCAAAATAAAACTCACGATTTAACGCGCATTTGAAAATGTGCATTATCGGGGAGATAACGCGCCTCTATGCCCGATTTGCGCTCCGTTCTTGTAGAGGTAAAATTTTTAATGAACCTTCAAAGCGCATTAAACCTCTCTTGTAGAGGCACCCTTAGTCACTGATATTTAGGGATGGACAGATTCACCTGCAAGAGCCCGCTGAAGCCCTAAGGCCACCCACCCTCGTTCAGAGCCTCCATTGTGTGCATCCATGTTGGCTCCGGAAATTGCCTATTTCCCAATTTGCATAAATGGTGGCCCAAAAGGCCCCATTTACACAGCTTGGGAAATACGTAGTTTCTGTAGCCGCTATTGTTACACACAATGGAGGCTCCGGGCGATGGCAGATGGCTATCAAGTCATGGGAGCAGGCCTCCAAATGTGCCGCATCCCAGCGAGCTGGGTCCGCTGGGGCGGGGGCAGAGGAGTCCACCAGATTACCAGTCAGGCACCCACGATATCCCTAGTAATATTTGGATTTGTTTGGCTTGACAAGTATAACTGTAAGGTTGGTTATACGTAAAACTTTCAATTCTAATTCACAACTTTGTAGGCAGGGAAGGCATTGGGTTAGATCCATTGGTAAGAGTAACATGATTGGGCACCCCCTTTTTCACTTCAAGAGGGGGTCCCCTAAGGGACCATGGGGGGTGGCATTAAAACTCTGCTCAACGTGTGGCTGCAATCCGGGCCACACCCCAGGGAGGCAGAAAGGGGTTCACTTTAATGGCCTGCGCCATGGGATGTGCCTCTGACTCCTGCCCCCCACAATGAACCCAGTAATTCCTTCATGTTTGAATTTATTTCCTTACCTCCCTGTCCTGCCCTAAAAGGACTAGCTAAGTGCTGCCACACACAACTGATTGATGGCCGATCCACTCATCTAATATGAAGCAATGCGGCAGTACACACTTTATCACTATTTTCTAAAAGACAAAAAACCTACCTGCTTGTCTTTAAAGGACTCTCCCAATCAATCAAAATACAAATGGTGTATACAAAATGAGACACCCTGGGCGGAGCAGGAGCAGGTGACTAAGCACTGAGGAGCAAGACTGAGGGCTGGAACCAGCTTTTGATTTGATGGTGAACTTGTTTGTCAGTTGAGCAGTGAAGATGGGTTCTGTGAAATGCATATTTGTATTAATATTAAGTGTTGTCTACTTTAGCTGATCCTAATTTCCCTATGCAAAACATGTTTTAATCACTACCCCCCCCCCCAAAAAAAAACTGGTGAAAATTCACGGGGTGTTGTTCTGTGGGAATTCAAAGCAAACACTGAAAGCCTGTTATCCACTCTTGTGATTACCATCTGGCACTAGGTTTTCAAATTACATACAAAGCCAAATCCGTCCTTGGTTGACCAAATCTTAGGCCAGCAAGGAGATTAACTATTTATTTCACACCTGCCGTCCTATTGCAATTGTTGGGCCCCTGCAGATGCCTGCCCTGCCCGCTGCTGTAAGCCTGGCAGCTGGGCCTGTGAGCTGCTATTTCAATTTCCCAAAATGCCCTGGTGTGATGTTACTAGCTGCCTTTGGAGTGCTGCTGCCCACCACTGACAGTTAAACTCAAGAAGGGTGGGCTACCAACTTGTAAATGTACAGGCCTCTTTTCCAGAATAAGAATATCATAGTAGCATTAAATACAAATTTACAACAATGACAACAACAATATTAAAACAACATTGGCACAGACATAGTTCAGAGTTTGTGCTGATAAATGAACTGTGCTGATAAATGAAAAGTGTAAGATTTGCCTCTTCTGGTTCTTCTGTATCACCTGTAGTGAGGCTGTTAATGAAATAAACATTTTCCAAGGAGATATTATCTTCCCATGTTATTTGTCACTGGGTTTTGGACTGAGGAAGATTACGGGCTTTTGGAAGTACCTGACATAAATGGTCTGTAAGCTATTAAAATAGCAGTACCATCTCCAAGGACATTGCATACATTTCTTTTGAAAATGCAAAGCCAGATTAGATGCATTTAGGTGGTGGCAAGCCGAAACAGAGTCTTGCAGAACTTGAAAAACTGTGTCCCTGAAAAGACAAGTGATTTATAACATCAAGTGTTGTGTCAAATTCCGACATGGAATAAATGATTTATGCTCCTTTAGCTACTGGTAAGTGCCCATGAAGATCAGCAGTTGGTGATCTGGTCACTTGGAACCACGTTTGAGCCTTCGTGTATTGTTTACACTTCAAACTAAACCTTAATAAAAGGTCTGTGGGAAAGGATTCTGAGCATGAACCTGGACATAGTGATGGACAGAGTCTGTAAATGGGAGAGGGTATTTTCAGACACAGCATTTTATGGACCCCACCTCCCAGACCTATTTAGGATTAGCTTCAGACCCTTTGGGGTTTGGTCCTATCCTAAATGTATCCTTTTGGGCTCTTGTACACCTGAGTCCTCCCCACCAACTGCTTCCTTTAGACTGATCAATGGGGCAGGGCTCTAGAACACCAGAGGGCCTCAACATGTAGGCCCCAGACACTGCTTTGTGCATGCACACAGCAGCATTGATTGCTGAGAACCATGGGGAATGTAGTTCACATGGTTTTCATTGCCTCTAGAAGTTGCTTCAAGTATGTGCAGGGACCATCCAAACATATTGGGAATGATGAAGACTACATTTTCCATGGGTCTCCAGAGACTCTGTTCTGCTTGTTTCTGACAGCCTCTAGATCTTAATGGGGCCCCCACCAAGACCTACAATGTAAAAAACTAAGATAAAACAATAACAAGCAAACTCTACTCAGTTTCTGCTGTCTCTGAATTTAATCCTGATGCAGAGCAGGGACAGGTCTACTTATCAGTAATTGGAAGGTACCATTAGTGGGGTATTTCTTCCTTTCTTTTGGCTGTGTCACTTCTTGTGTTCTGGCATCCTTGCACTCTAGCATTCTGGCATTCAGCTGATAAGATTATATTCCTTATCCCTAAGATTTGACTGTGGCACATCATGATGGATTGCTACCCTCATGCTCATAACTCTATTTCCTCAAAAGAAAACATTTTGTCTTCATCTTCACTTTGTCATAACTCCTTCTGTCATATGTACATGGCCAAGACTCATGGGCTGAATTCGGACAACACATTAAGCAATTGAGGGGGGGGGGGACAATCGTCAGTTGTGTTGCTTATTGGGTTGTGTGGAGGGTAACATGCTGAGCCTGTGACTGAGGGGTTTTGAAAAAGCACATGCTAGCATCAAAGACAGGAATCTCTATGTTAACTTATATCTTACACATACAGCTTTTTTAATTTTAGATTTTGAACATTTAAAGGTGCAACCAGTCTGCATACAAGTCAATGGAGTGCAAGAATTCTGCATAAAACTGAGTGCTTGGTCTGAGGAGGCAAATTCAGTATCCCTACCTCTGGCCTGCAATATTCATAGTGGATTTTTGCAGGGTTGCTCTAAGTTACTTTCTCTCAGAACAGTCATCCAATCTGGAGAAGGGGTATAAGTGAACTCTTGGGAGATGGGTGGACATATTAGCGCACAATCCCAGCTATTTTAAAACATTGGTTATCTCCATCAGTTTCTATTGGTAGGTCTTATTTCCATCCCTGAGGCTATTTAAAATTAGCCTCTCAGTGTGGCTGTTTCTGGGGTCCCCCCACTTGGTTTTTTACTAACCAGAAAATTACTTATCCACATAATAGTAGTCTACACTTTTTATATCTTCGTATAGCTTCTTCTTTTCTAGCCACTCCATTCCATTCTCCTTCCCACCATTTTTCTGCATTTCCCCCAATAGTCATCCAGCATTATGTGTCCACTAAGCATTCTCTGTCATTTTGGGGCTTTCTATCCCTGCCCTCCAGAGGTGTTCTTAAAGAACATTTCTAGTTCTGAAACCAACCGGGTTTCTCTGAGTCTGTCAATATCTCTGACGTGTGTGTAGCTATTGTTTCAAAGTTGGTGGAATTATAGAACAGATACTCTGCATTATAAACAAAGTTTTAAGATTTATTCAAAGAAGAGGCTTTTCTACAGAAGTGTTTCAGCCTGTGGCCTCTCTCTCCCTAGGCTAGAAACAGCAGATGTTTCCCGCTAACTACTTCCTGGTTCCTCCCAGGAAGCACAACCCATTCAGGCTGAACTGAGAAATTCCTTCATATCGTTACAGCTATTAGCCATTACGGTTTGGCCTACATAAGACTGCGTGCTCCACCTGAGGTCTGGAAATGGAATACAATTTGTTCTTCCTTATGTATAATGAGCTCCTCCTGGACTGTATTTAATGGTTACCAGCTACACCGAATTCAAGATTTCCTTCAAGTCAATAATTCATCCAACACTTAACAAGAAATTAATCCTGTTTCTAAAGTAATCTGGTCATTATGTACTCCGAAATGAAAAACAACATCTTTGCTAATTCATGTCACTGGTAGGGTGACCATATGTCAGGAAAAACCAGGACATGTCAGGATTTTTGGTGATAAATCCATCAAGGGGAGGAATTATGAAATTTGAAGAAAAATCTGGATTTTCCCATCCTCCCCCCACCCAAAGGGCAGCTCTACTTTATATTCAATAGGAATTAACAAAAATGCTTACAAGTAAAGAGATGAAACTTGGCACCTTGATAGTTCTTAAGTAGGGCTTTAGCTATGCCAAGTTTGAAGCAGATCCGTTCATCCATTGATTTTTATGATTTTTTTTTAAAAATTGAGGTATTAGAATAATTAAAAACAAAACATCATTTTTAAAGCTAAGGAGATGAAACTTGGCATCATGATAGATCTTAAGGAGGGCTTTAACCATGCCAGGTTTCAAACAGATATGTTCATCTGTTGATTTGTAGCAATTCTTTTTAAAGTTTGAGGTTTGAATTAAAAACAAAACAAAACACTGGAGCCATACCCTTCAAACTCAGGTTGTCAAACCTCCTCTTTGGGGTCTTGCACCTTGAGCAGTTTCAGCCCTTGGCATCAAGGGGATCTCAAGTTTTTAGCTAAGAAGTGCTGGGCAAACACAACACCTTTCCTGTTGCAGATTTGGTGGACAGTTGAGCACCTGGAGCTCAACAGAGGCGATGCGTCCACAGATCAAAATGTGAGAAAGGAGAGGTCAGTCAAAGCAGCCCACAGGGCAAAACAGAAGGGGCCAGAGGCCTTTTTCTCAGAGTTCCACATCATGGGTGATGAAGGGTCAACCTTAGAGAAAAATCATAAGTGACTAAGCAATAAGCTTGCACCCTTCCCCCCGGCCACAGGGTACAAGTGTGCAGCTCGGTTGGACCGTTGGGAGACTTTGGAAGGGGGAGGGAGATTGATTGTTTGAGGCTGGAGGCTTTGGTTTGGCTGCAATGACTTAGAGAGAGAGACAACGTAGGCTGCACAGACAACCCAGAGACATCTGTTGCAACTTAGCCCCATGGCGCTGACATGTAATGCAGAGCATTAAAAAGAGGGTCTCAGAGTTGTGTGTTTGTGCAGGAAGTAGACAGGAGTTCAAAGTCTGGATGTGAAAAGTGGTGCCAACGCAAAAGCCTCGAGAAGCTAATGTATATAAGTGAGAAGTGTAAATGGGCAAAGTAGTGTCTGCCACCCACAACACCCACCCTAATGTTAGAGTAGAGAAACTTGTGACAATCATACACAAGTTCCCACCCCCCAAACTTTAAAAATAAAAAAGCCAGCTAGCCAGCCAGCAGCAAACCCTATTAAGCAGCAGCTTGCAGCGGAGTGAGGATACAATCAGAATAGATATTTGAGGGAAGGGGAGAATGTATCACACAGAGTATAGCAACAAAGTACAGCAAAAGCTACAAAAGCAGGAGTGAGTGAAGTTAATTTCAGATACAATGGATGTCTCATTTGTTCTTTCAGTTATTTTAACATTAAGATGTTCTATAGAACAGATTTGTCTTAATTGTGTGCTGTAAAATCAGACATGTGACCAAGGCTATGTTCAGGTGGGCACCCCTCCCCCCCTTGGTGCTGGACACGCCCCCTGGGGCAGACTAGTTGGTAGGGATGCCCCCTTGGGGCCCAACCATGTTGTCCTCCTTTTTGGTTTCCAAAATATGGTCACCCTAGCGTTTATGCCTCTGCCCATCACAAAATATCTTCTATCAGCCTTAGCATACACTCCATTCCTTCAGTATCCATGAAGATATTAAGCAGATGTGTAATTTGGAGAAATCATAATAATAGAACATCACTTTTACTTTGTACTTTAACTAATCTGACATTAACCTGTTATGGTTTTTCAGTCTATTATGCAACCACAAAAAGCATTTCAGTTAATTTACATTGTGCTCTTACAATGTCCTTATAAACCAAACTGTTGCTATATCAAAGAAGAAAATTATGGTGGTTTGACATGATTTTGTCTTCAACAAATTGATGGTGATTACTAGTAATCACCTTGGCTATTCAGAAATATACAAATGGTTTGTGTTATGACGTGTGCTAACCACTGCCAACCTCTCCATTTCTTACTCCCTTGATTTCTGTTCCTGATTAATGATTAGTCTCGTGGTTAGCATGCTGGAGAAGATTGCTGTGCCTAACTCAAGCAGTTATCATATAAAAAGGATACTGTATTTAGTTGAACTCTTCCCCTCCCCCATTTCATATGTTGAAACTTCTAAGTGTTGGTTATTTGCTAAGGGTCCTGTGATTTAATCATTTATAGCAATTATGAATTAAGGCTGCTGAATAAACATGACAATTAATAGATTATTTGTTGAATTCTCATATGGAACCAGATGGTCTAAGTGATGCATGCAAACAGATCATTTATTTCATTTGGAAAATTGAATGTTGAATAAAGAATTAGATGCTTGTAATTAAAGAGCCTACCAAATGCTGAAGCAAATGCAGAATGGAATCAAGAGGAAGTTATTGGGGTGTTGTTGTTTTTGGCAGATAGGAATAAACTTAAGCATTTAGCAAGAATTTAAATGCAATAAATCTTACTACAAAGGAAAATATATTTTCAGTAATGAGGGATAGTATCATTGATTTATAGCAATAGATGTTTGTTAAATGTGGTTTTTTGTCTTAAAAAACAAAATTGTCTATGTAATAATAATAATAATAATAATAATATAGAGAAAAGGCTTCACAAATATCTTTTTGGTAAATGAAATGATTCCAGTAATTTACAATTAAGTTCCACTTCATAGGAAAGAGTTCACAGAATTACCCTGCCAAGCACCTTTTAAACAATTTTACCAGTTCGGTTATTTCCCACATTTTCAATATAATTTTGCCTTTTGAAAAGTCAGGCTGGTTTTTTCTTTAAAAAAAACACATATCCATATTCTTGGCATGTTATCCAATGTTGCTTATTTGTACTACTAAACTCAGATTCTTGGGAACATTTAGTCAGTTAACCCATGATTATGGATCTGGCCTAATATCATGCAGCCTTCCAGACACTGTGAGCCCATGCTAGCACTCTAGACCACTCCACTGGGAATCACTTCTTCTTCTGCTGAGTGTGTGTGTGTGTGTGTGTGTGAGAGATAGAGAGAGAGAGAGAGTGATAATGCAGTTATGAATGCCACTTATAAATTGCCAAAAAAGAGGACAAAATAGGACATCAATTTTCATAATTTTTTCATATGTTCATTTATATGAACAGGTGCAAATTTAGAAATAATAATAATAATAATAATTTAAATAGAAATACAGTACATCTTATCATAGTGTGGAAGACTGACCAAGTGACCTGTGTGCAGGCATGTTTACTTTGCTTAGGCGCTAATTGTTGATGGGCACATTTATATATATATTTTAATCTTTAAACCGGAATGGAAGAGGATAGGTCTTCAAATAGAAGACAGACCTCTGGTAGTCCTCCAAATAGTGGACTGTCCTCTGTAAAAGAGGACACATAAAGATTGGCACAGAAAGAGAGCTATATCCAATCCTGTTTTGGCTCAGGGTTAAATGCACCTTATCGGTTATTGCTTCACAATAAATGATAGCTTTATATTCCCCAAATTAAATTAGAACAGACAAAGCTACACTCCTTCTCTGTCATGCCATTAATGTGTTTGAGTTGAAAATAGGAAACCTTTCGTATGTGGAACCAAGAGTCTGGGGCAAGAATGCTGTGAAATGTTTGCTACCGATCCCTGTGGTTTAATGGCTCGATGACACATGCATATGCATTTAAGTCATTGATAAATAAGCTTCCAGATAAAGCCATGATGCCTGCTTGGGTATTTTAAAAAGTTATTTTGGGCAGATCAGTATTATACCTCACTGTAAGAAGCCCTGTGTAAGGGAGTTGCCTGATGACAGTGGCCTGGAGAAATTACTTACAGAAAGTTGTGGCACTTCTCTTGTCTACTGAGAGGCAAAGGAATAATGGAAATATATCATTGATAGCTGAGAAGCATTTTAGATACAGAAAAGAAGAAGAAAAGAAATGGATGCTTATCCCAATGACTTTAAAAGGCACTAGCCCTACAAATAGCAGATGTGTGGGTAAATTGTGGCTTTTAGCTGGAAAAATCTGCTTGAAGGAAACAAGTGACAAAACAGCTTGATTGAAAGGGTTAACCCCTTGCATGTACAGTAAGGGAAAAGTGACTGATTGGCACCTGACCCCTGGCCCCTCCCCACAGTTTACTGGTGAAGGCTAAAATGTCCAGCATAGTTCAAGAGATAACAGGTTTGTTCAGCACATGGCTACCTCCTTATTCTCAGTAGGGAGTCCCCAACCATCCTTCTCTTTAATTGCTTGCAAGTGGTGGCTGTTACCTCTGTCCTTTTTGAGAAGAGTCTCTTCCAGGGCTGGCCTAAAATTTAGGCATGTATGTCTCATACAGCTGACTTTTGGGTGATGTGCAAGGGCAGCAAATGTGTTAGTTATTTAATTTAGTTCTTTCTTTCTTTATTACAGCCAGGAAGGAGGAGAGTCACTGTGATTGTCTTCTCAGGTGCAAAAGTAGCTTGACTAGCCTTAGGTAAAATGCATTTTGACTTGGGGTAGGGATACCATTTGCTGCTTCGCTTAAACTAGCCAGCAAAATGTATTGGGCTGGATCTGGTGTCATCCTTCCTATCTAGTCTAACTGTTCTCCTTCAGCATCCTCAGAGCCAAAACAGACATTACTTTAAATGTGTGTCAAGCAGTTCCTCTTTCATGTTTACTCTAGAGAAGACATAACCTCCCCATGATCCAGTGTGTAGGGACCTAGTGTGTATGTGTAGGGGGGTATGGGGCCTTTAACTCCCCCCTATGATTGCCCCCACTGCCATGCCTGGAATTGCAAAATAGTCATTGATAAAGTTGCTCAATATTTTGCAATAGAAATTCTAGTTGCAGGCTGCCAATCTGGATTGGGCCCATAGTATAGTAGGAAAGAGTTAAAGCCCTGCTATCCCCAACACTGGGGTTTCAATCTGGATCAGACTCCCTGCACCTGCTGTAGAGTAAAAATGAAAAAAGCTATGTCTTTAAAGTAATGTTATTTTGGCCCTCGGAGCCACTCATGTTGGAAAGATACTGAAAGTGATTTCTTAGTTTAATTGGTTTAGATAGTCCTCTGGTTCACCTGGTCCTGGCAGCCACTGACTTCCATGCAGTTTTTCCTCCTCACTACAATTCTCATCCTCTTCCCTGACAATCAGTTCCTGCTTTTGTCCTTGCTGTAGTGCCCCCTTTCTGAGAACTTTTCTTCTTCTCTAATGAGGCAAAGTGTGGAAACTTGAGCTGAGTTCGGACGACACTTTAAGCAATGGAGGGGGAATAGCATACTCACGGTGCATTAGTTTTGCGGCGCCTGCCACACAACATGTTGCCCCTCCCCCATCGCACGACTGAAAGTCCTTCTGGGCTGCTGGTCTCCTCCCCCCCTCCCTCAGTCCTCCGGCCGTATCCCATCATTCACCACAAGTTCTGCCAGCTGTATTGGAGCAGCCGGGGTTTTCGGCTGCTCCGGCTGGTGAACACTATGACCGAGTGGAATAATACATGGAGGGGGGGGGGGTTTCTCTCCACACGACACTTTAAACAACGGAGTTCAGGATAAACAACGTGCAAGCCCGTTGTTTTTCTCTGTTGTTTACTTGCCCAAAATAGCGTACCGTCAGTTGTGTGTGCGTTGTGTGTTGCCCTCCACACGACACAATAAGCAACACAACTGACGGTTGCCTCTTCCCCCCTCCATTGATTATCGTGTCATCCGAACTGAGCCTTGCTCTTCATACCTTCTCTTCCAACTGAGCAACCAGCTTATTCTTGCTGCAGGTGGAGTTTCAGGCAAGAAAATGAACAGGGCACACACATTGTAGGTCACTACCACAGAGCCTTTGCTGTTCATGTTCTTAGCTTTTGTTTACACCCCAAGCTTTGTCTTTACTGATGAAGTAGTCTTTGCTACCTTCCTTCACCTCGTACTTGAAGACTACCTGAGATCCTGTCTGATGCACTATTGTTTAGGAGATGCCCACTGGTGGAGAGAGTATAGGGTGTCAAAAAGCCCAATCCTCATTTAGCTTACAGTGATCTCCTGCGTCTTCAGCTGTGCCTTCTGGGAGAGTATTGAGATCAGCTGTTACCTCACCAGGCCTCCCAATCAGACTATTCCTGGGTACACATACTTAGTGTAATATGTGAGCCAGCAGCTTGTGGATACAAAAGCAAAAGTTGCAGAGATTGTGGTGATGTGCTGGGTAATGGCTGCTACTGGCACGGAAACTGCTTCTAGCAAAAATATCTTCACTTAATAAGGTTCAAAATTTTTAGCAACAATTTAACTGCATTTAGCTTAACACAAGACCCAAGCTAACAACTGTTTGTCCTTTTGTTAACCTATGTAATAATCACAAGTGAATTTCATCATGAAAGTCTGAAGGCTACATAAACTTTTATTTTTATTAATAATAATAAATATAGCAATTTAAATATACCAAAGGCTTTAAAATCTTTATTTTCTTTGCCCATACAACATCTCTGCAGTGAAGGCCTCTACTCTCCCCATTTTACAGAAGTTGGAAACAGAGACTGCCTTGCCTGAGGTTCGAAGAACTCTTCTTCCTGTCCACTAGATTGCATTGGCTCACAAGTTGCTGAGCTTATGGAATTTTTCCTAAAGCAAAATACAAAGTGAAAAGGGAGGGGCAAAAGAAGTTTTCCTCAGTTGAAATGTTTTGAGTCATATTGAAGGAAGCTAAAAGACCTTTAATAAGGCTAGCTTGATTTCTTCAGGGCAGGCTGGAAGTCGGGGATTGTCAGCAGATTTTTCCTAAAGCATCACTTGAAATGGATTTTGAAGTTGCTTCTTAGATGAAAACCCTAAAAAAAAAATATGAAAAAAAATGAGGGAAGTCAAATGAGTTTGGATGAAACTAGCAAAATTTCTTGATTGGTGTTTATGAATCTCTAGACTTAGAGACAGTTCCCCACCATCACTTCTCCGCCCCCGTTTCTATCGCACAATACTTCCTCTTTCTCAACTGAGAAGAAAGAGGAAGTAAACAACAACCACATGGCCCATTCAGTGACTGTTTTTATCCCGCCACTTCTCCTGCACACAGCAGGAGATCACGGCAAGTTCCATTTCTAAAACTAAATCGGATTTACCGGGGTCTTTTTTTTATCACAGGAGGAAAGCCAGAAAGAGCGGGAGATGCATGGGAGGTGGACGGCATCGTGAATTGGACCTGTGAAAATCCGTGAGTGCCTAGTAACAAGTGTGCTATAAAAAGCTCATCTGCTGATCCCCTTACACAGGTGCATTTTCCTCAAAAGTATGGACAGACACAATTGTGCACTGAGTTGGAGTACAAGGAGATTTGAATTGCTCAGCTTAGTGATTTACTTCCCATCTCATGTCAGGAGAGCAGATTATTATTATTAATAATAATAATAATAAATTTATTTCATACCTGCCTCTCTGTTTGGATCGAGGCGGGGAACAGCAGCAAATACAAAACATGATAAAATACATAAAACTGATTAAAAACATGGTACACAGTATTAAAACTGCATTAAAACATCATTAAAAAAAATCCTAAAACATCCTAAAAACATTCTTGGCTGACTGTAGTAAGTTCTTCCCAGAGGTCCTGAGTGTGCGGGGTGGATTGTATGGGAGAAAGCGAACCCGCAGGTAACCTGGACCCAAACCATGTAGGGCTTTAAAGGTAATGACCAACACTTTTTACTTTGACCGGAAATTAATTGGCAGCCAGTGAAGTGATTTTAAAGCTGGCGTAATATGGTCACCCCTAGGTGTACTGGCACGGTGTCCAGATCGCCCGGGGTCTCCCGGTCCTAACCGGGAAACCTAGGCCGATCCGGGCCAACCGGGGGGCGGCGGGGGAAAACCGGGGTGGCGGAGGGTCACGCGGCGGTGGCAGCGAGTGGCGACGAGCGGCGGTAGACCCCGTGGCGGTGGCGGCGGAGGAGCCCAGGAAGCGGCCGCCCCAGCAGGTAAGTGCCCCCCCTCGTGCCTCGCGCTCCTTACCTGCCAGGTCTGCCGCCGCCGTTGCCGGGCTCGTGAGGCCAGAGGCGGGAGAGAGCCGATTACATCACTTCCGGACCCGGACCTCTCCCGTCTCTTCCGCAGCCATTGCGATGAGCCCCAAGGAAGCCAGAGGCCGCGCGGAAGAGACGGGAGAGGGCCGGATCCAGAAGTGATGTAATTGGCCCTCTCCCGCCTCTTCCACGCAGCCTCTGGCCTTACGAGCCTGGCAGCGGTGGCGAAGGACCTGGCGGTGGTGGAGGAAGACCCGCCGGCGGCGGGGGACCTGGGGGGGGCGGCTGACCTGGTGGGGGCGGCAGCGGAGGACCCGGCGTGGGCGGCGGAGGAAGAGAACCTGGTAGATCCAGGCTGGTGTTTTTTGGGGGGTGGCTTGGTGGGAGGGGTTGTTTTGGGTGGGTGGGGTGGCGGGAGGGGGACCGGGATTTTGGTTTCCAAAATCTGGTCACCCTATGTACCGGTGACCAACCTGGCTGCCATATTTTGAACTAGTTGAAGTTTCCAGACTAGGCACAGAGGTAGCCCTATGTACAGCGCATTGCAGAAGTTGAGCCTCAAAGTTATTAGCATGTGCACTACCATCTTTAGGTCTTCCAACTCTAGGAAGGGGCGCAGCTGGCGTATCAGCCGAAGCTGATAGTAGGCACTCCTGGCTGTCGCATCTATCTGGGCTGTCATTTGGAGCAACGGATCCAGGAGCACCCCAAGCTGCGAACACAGTCTTTCAGGGGGAGTGTAACCCCATCCAGAACTTGTTGACACACCTCCAAAACCAGGTTGTGGCCTTTGACAGCAAGCACCTCTGTCTTGTCTGGATTCAGCTTCAGTTTGTTTTTCCTTATCCAGCCCATTACCGTCTCCAAGCATTCATTCAGAAGAGACACACTATCCTTAGCTGACGATGTTGTCGAAGGCATAGAGAAATATATTTGGGTGTCATCAGCATACTGGCCACCATCACGCTGTCCTCAGTGTGAAGAAATAAAGGGGCAGCAAATGGATGTGTGCACATTTCCTCCTCTCCCTCAATTTGTGGTGGCGGTGGAGGGGGAATACTACCTGGAGAACAGCCTGAACAGATGTGCTGGTTGTTTGCGGATGAAATATTGCTCACCATCTCTGTGATGTGGTTAGGGAACAGCATGCCTCTGGGATTATCGGCCAGTTTTTATGAATCATATTGTTTTGCAGGATCGTTTCAGTGACAGCAGCATCAAAAACCAAAACCAGATCTTGTATCTCTAAGTCAGTGGTGCCTCATAAGGCAAGCATGGGGTTATTTAGCTCAGCTCTGTGCAGGCGCACGGCTACTGAGTGTCCAGCACAGACTGATGACATCAATGAATCCATTTTCTCAGCGTGCTGCAAGCCACTGAGCAGCTGCATGCCTGCGTGGTGCAGAGCTAGCAGCCCCCATGGTTCCATTACTGCACGGTGCTGGGCTAGCAGCCTCCCGAAACCCTCCTCCAGCATGGCCATTGGATCCCTCTCCTCCATGCAGCAGTGGCAAAAGCTAGCAGGCCTGGCACAAACCCCCTCATGACGAGCTGTTGTTGCAAACTGTCACACTGCACTGTAATCTAGCCACGTAGAATGCCAGTGCTGTTAGTGGCATAGTAATGAGAGCTCACATGAATACACTCGGAATGCTTCGCGTTGGAAACTGCAATGCAGTGTAACGTCACACAGAAGCAGGAAACCTGATGCTAAACTTCTAAAACAAAAGTAGGGATTTCATAGAAGAGCTGAGAATACATTTTGTTTTGCAAAGGTTTAAGTGCTCCCTCTAATGTTAGTATGAAAGCTCTCTGATGCGTGCCTCTTCCTTGTTCGTATCCACTGGAAATTGTGTTAAACCGGGGGGGGGGGGGAGATTGTGATTCCTTTTTCCTCTGCTGTAATAAGCCCAGGAGATGATTCATGCTTCTCAAACGGGCATGTTATCTTTCTTGGAATGTGCGTCATGTCAGGTTTACTGCATTGAATGTGGCTCTACTACAGTCACATACCTTGGGGAGAACTGAGTATGTTCTTTCTTGTGAAAGTGGTGGTAATTTTCCTATATGTTGAAAAGAACAGTGACTCATCAGTCTGATGCCGTAGATATTGTCTAGCAAGGATAATATTTTAAAGTGTGTGTGTGCGCATTTGTCTCTCACATACGTTAAAAGTACATCATATTCATAGCAAGTGGCTAAGGCAGATTTGTAGCATAGCAACATACCACTAGATGTAGTAAAGTGTGCTTACTGCATCCCCACTTTTTCAGAAGTTACAGTGAGAAAAATAAAATGCAACTGTTTCTGGTACTGACGTGGGGTAACACTGCACCACCATCAAACACTGTAACCTAATATCATTAAGCCTTCTCTTTGTGCTCCAGATTGCCCATGGGATGATGAGTGGGCATGGGGAAGTAGGGAGTTTCTTGAGAAAGGGGCTATGTACTTGTTGAATCCGAAGGCCTCACTCCTTATAATAGCAAACTCAGGTGTGAGTGCTGACCAAATGCCAAAAAGGGGACCACCAAGAAACAAGAGGGAGGTATCACCATGCTTGGGGGAACCCTGAGGTTTGCAGAGGTACAATGAAAAAAAGAAACTAAGGGGGCAATCCCCCCACCCCCCTTGAGGAGTGTACTTGCTCAGTAACCACAGAATACTGATTGTCAGTTGGAAAATAAAATAGGGGCAGCGA
Source organism: Anniella stebbinsi (assembly GCA_029215795.1). Classification (NCBI taxonomy): domain Eukaryota; kingdom Metazoa; phylum Chordata; class Lepidosauria; order Squamata; family Anniellidae; genus Anniella; species Anniella stebbinsi. The sequence continues at coordinate 82,959,920 of JARDYH010000005.1, read as the reverse complement.
CTGAAATTTTATTTAAATGTTATTTAATTTATATTTATAAACCGCTCTACATCTAAACAGATTCCAGAGTGTTGAACAATAAAAGATGAAAAGAATAAAATGCCATATTAAAAGTGTTTTGTTTTTTGTTTGAAAAACAGAATGCCAATAAAATCCATAGCTGGTTAATCAAGAATGGCTTCTTGAAATAAAGATGTTTTCAGCAGGTGCTGAAAACTAGGGGTGTGCATGGCAAAAAATATCATCGTTTATCGTTACCATCATTTCAGCCCAAAAAAATTATTGTCTTCATTCATATCGTAGGTGAACTGTATCATCTTCACGATAATTATCATGAAAAAATGATATTTTTTGCAGCCCTATTTTTAATGAAAAGATGCCTATAACTTCTGTATTTTAAAAGTTAGAGGCTTGAAACTTGGTCATAGTGCTTATGGGGTATGCCTAAGTATGTGTATGAAATTTGAGATTGATCCCTCCAACCCTCAATTTTATTTGAATTTTTTAAAGATCGTTTCTGTTCTGACAGGTCTGAATGAACGCACGTAGCGAGCTGTCATTCTGATCTGTCAGAACTGAAACAATCTTTAATAAATTCATATAAAACCGAGAGTTGGAGGGATCGATCTCTAATTTGGCACATATGTCATCACTCGGTGCGCCCTTGCTCTACTGTGGAGCAGGCCTCAAGGCCTATTTCTCAGTAATACTGAAGCAGTGGGTGGCAGTGGATGGCAGTGAGGAGGCAACAGTTAAGGAGCGTGAGTGGGAGGAGGGAGGTGGAGGTCCCCCATTACCTGCCGGTGTCCCGCGTTGCCATCTGCTGCTTTCGTACTACTGATAAACAGTCCACAAAGCCTGTTATCAGTAGTACGGAAGCAGCGAATGGCAGCGTGGGATGCCGGCAGGTACGGAGCGTGAGTGGGGAGGAGGGGGAGGGCCCCACTTATCTGCCGGGGCACCCGCTTCTGTCTGCTGCCGTCCGCTGTTCCAAACTACTGAGAAACAGGCTTCGCGGCCTAGTTCTCAGTAGAGCGCCAGGTGATGACGTCATCACCTGGCTCTCTACTGAGAACTAGGCTGTGAAGCCTGTTTCCCAGTCGATTGGAACAGCGGATGGAAGCGGACGGAAGTGGGCACCCTGCCAAGTAAGAAGTGCGAGTGGTGGAGGGGGAGGAACAAGGCCCTCACCTTGCGCTCTACTGAGAATTAGGCCGCGAAGCCTGTTTCTCAGTAGATTGGAACAGCGGACGGCAGCAGATGGAAGCGGGCGCCCCAGCAGGTAAGGAGCGTGGGGGGGGGGGAGAGACAGGGAGGGAGGGAGGGGGAGTTAGTTCCCCACTCACCCACCCCCATGTTTTCGCCATAGGCTTGCATTGGGGGAAAGCTTATCGCCAATGTAAGCCTATGGCGAAAACACCTAAAATGGTGTCTGATTTGAAAATCGGACGTCCGATTTTCAGATTGGAATCGGCTCTGAACCAAACCGGGAAGTCTCCGGTCCGATCTGATCCGAGGCACCAGTTCCAGTTCCAATTCTGATCTGAGATTTTGGGTCCATGCACACCCTTATAAAGAACCATCTGAAGGAACATCTGGGCCTTGAAGTTGGCCATCAACATAATCTAGACACCACACAGGTCACCCGGTCACAGACATCTTCACTATGGTGACATGTACTGTATTTCTATTTAAATTATAATAGCAATTTCTAAATTTGCAGATATACATATAAATTGGCTCATACAAATTTTACGCAAATTGGTGTCTTTTATTCAATTTGGTGATTTGTCCTCTTTTGGGGAGGATTCATAAGTAGCCACCCTATCTGGGGGTCAAATCCAGTCCTCCTAGGATTCTAATCTGGGCCTTTGGACTTCCCCAGATGGCCATGCAACTCTTTCCTGTGACCACTTGGTGGTTTCCTGGCTTTTATGCAGTTTCTACACTTTCAAAAAAGGTTGAAATGCCTCTCATAAAATGTATTTACTGGCAATAGGAGCTTTTAGCTAGAATTAAAAAGATGCTAAATCAAATTGCCCTGTGTCTCATTGTATCAGCTATTATTCCTGGAGGGCAGCATCCAATGCTGTCAACACATCATGAACAGAAGGGGATTTGACTCATGGAAGGGTCCCTTCTGGGCGTGCCACTCTTCTTCCATGAATAGAAGTTCCTTCCATTCACTGGATGTTTCCCAGTCTTGCCTATATTTATACTATAGTGTAGTGAACAATACTATGTCATTTCCTGGATACCGTTTTGGGAATTATTTAAGATAGCACCTAAGTAAATAATGGCATTCTGCTAGAAGAATTCATTTTGGCCATGTTGTTAATTTTTCTGCTTGAGGATTTTTCAGCTGTGAACAACATCCTGCTGTGACCTCTGAGATCACTGAAAAAGAGACTTTAAATAACACTCAATATTTTTGTATTCTGACGTGTCATTTGAAAAATGAATGTGTTAAAGGTACAGCATACTTAACATCATGTCTGTTCCTTTTTGAGCAAGGCTTAGAGAAACAGCATTTTTCACATTCGTAAAACATATTGGATTGCATCTTGCATTTGATAAATGCTCAAATTAGGATTTATACCCCTTGAGAGCTTTAGCTTTTTAATTTTTATTTCAATAGTTGACTTTGGCAACAATGACATCATCTGGCTTTCCTTAACTGCTTTGACAAAAACAAAAGAATATAGTTTGGGTAGGATCCAGATCTAAGCTGGATCAGCTGTGCTGGCAAAAGTGGATTTTGCCACCCCATCCTTCCCACAGCACCCGGAACCCACACACCCTGAAAATGCTACACAGAGAGCAAGGAGGACTTGATGAATGATGGGGTGAGCTGTGGTGTCTGGCAGAGGGGGAATACCAAATAATTGGGTGGAGGAAACTTCCACAAGCAGTAGTGCGGCACCTACCTTTTATATACTGCCTTCATACTGCTATATACTGCCTTCATACTGCATCATCACCTGCCACGACCAGGAAATGCGGCAGCCCACAGCGAGGAGGGAAGACGATGGCAGGACGACGCAGAGCAGGCAGCAGGTAAGCAGGGAGAATGGGGGAGGGAGGGAGGGAGAGAGCTGGGAGAGCGGGAGGGAGTGCTGTGACCGGATTCAGATTGGATCCGAATCGTGGATCCGATCCGGCCCTATCTGATCTGATTCTGATCTGGGATCCGGAGGCCCGGATCACCCCGATCTGACTCGGATTCGGGATCTGATTCCGGATCCGGTCACAGCCCTAATACAAATGACACCTGATATTCCCTTTTCTATGCAACTGTTAAAGATACAGGAGCCCTGCCTCCTAAAGTTAGCACAAGTCTGGGCCATGCAAGAGGTTAACAAGCCACCATGGCACATTTGCTATCCTCATGTTGTGTAAACCACTCCTGTGTTTCCACTAGGGGTGTGCACGGACCCCCCGGATCGGATCGGGACCCGGATCGGGACCTCCAATTTTGTCACGGACCGGTTCGGACAAAATCGGAGGCCCCCCGGACTGGATCGAGTCCGATCCCGACCCAAAAATCGTAAATTTTTGGATCGGCCGCCATTTTTTTCCCCATAGACTTGCATTGCAATGCAAGTCTATGAGGAAAAAATGGCGGCGGGTGGGTGAGGGGGGGCCTAACTCCCTCCCCCCCGGGGCCGTCTGCTGTGGATGGCCCCGGCAGGTAAGCCCCCTCCCCCGCGCTCCCCACCCCCCCTGGGGCCGTCCGCTTCCATCCGCTGGTGCCCGTGGGCGCCAGCGGATAGAAGCGGACGGCTCCGGGGGGGGTAAGCCCCCTTCCCCGCCACTGCTTACCTTCTCGGCCCGTCCGCTCCCGTCCGGGAGCGGCCGGGCCGGCAAGGTAAGGGCCCCCTCCCCCCCTCCGCGCGCCCCCTCCTCCCCTCCACGCACCCCCTGCTTACCTTCTCGGCCCGTCCGCTCCCGTCCGGGGCCGGCGGCTACTACCAGCGGGCTCCGCGGCCTGCTCTAGAGTAGTGCGCCGGGTGATGACATCACCCGGCGCGCCACCCTAGAGCAGGCCGCGGAGCCTGCTGGTAGTAGTAGTCGCCGGCGCCGGACGGGAGCGGCCGGTCCGGGAAGGTAAGGGCCCCCCTCCCCCCTCCGCGCGCCCCCTCCTCCCCTCCACGCACCCCCTGCTTACCTTCTCGGCCCGTCCGCTCCCGTCCGGCGCCGGAGGCTACTACCAGCGGGCTCCACGGCCTGCTCTAGAGTAGCGCGCTGGGTGATGACATCACCCGGCGCGCCACCCTGGAGCAGGCCGCGGAGCCCACTGGTAGTAGCTGCTAGTGCCGGACGGGAGTGGACGGGCCGAGAAGGTAAGCGCCCCCCTCCTCCCCCCCCTGCTGTCCACTTTCATCGGCGGGCGCCCGCTGGCGCCCACCAATGGAAGCGGCGGTGGGCGCCAGTGGGCGCCCGCCAATCCGCCGATCCGCCGAACCGGTTCGGAGCCTTTTCGGACTGGTTCGGATTGGATCGGCCGATCCAGCTGCGGGATCGGAAATCAGATAATTTATCCGATTTCCCACTGGACCGGACTCGGATCGTGGATCGGGTCCGATCCAGTGCACATCCCTAGTTTCCACTGCTATGATATCTCCCCCGCACAGGAAACCTACAGAGAGTTTTGACAATTATATTTAACTGGGTGCACTGCAAAACTAAAATGCCAATAGCAAAAATATCAGCAGTATTTTAGGACATACTAAAGTTCTGTTGATTTCAATAGGAGTTACAGCCAGATTCTAAGAACGTTTAGTTGTTGAGTTCAATGGGACATCTTTAGCTTTGGGATCTTTAGAATATTTACAATTGTCACCATAAACTAGAATAGACATACAATTTCAGCAGGTACCAGAGCCTAGGATCACCCACCCCTCAAATTAAAGGATGTTTTTCTTTGGGCATAATCTCTGTTTACACATATGGAGGTCTCCATGTACACAACCTTTCCCTCCTGTCCTGCTAGGTCCCATGGTGAGGGCAAATGCAATTACAGAAGCTCCTGTTAGGGCTTTGGGGACATCCCTATCTTATCCTTAGGATGCCAGCTCCTTCAAGTCTGGATTGCAGAGGGACAAGTGCATGCATGTAAAAGCTTGATTTACTCTTTTAAAAAAATAGACATGGAAATCTAATATGTAAAGTAAGAAAAAGAAGTAATTTGTGTGTGAACAAAGTATGATCTCAAGAAATGTCATTACAAATTCTTGGATCTGAATAATAAATATCAGTGAAATTATTATTTTAAAATCCCAATAAACAAAAAAGGAAAGATAGCATTGAATCTCACTATGATACTAATAAATGTAGTGAGATTTACCTGTAATCTATTTCATACTTGCAACTCATAATATTGCTTTTCCTGCCTTACAGCAATTGAATCAATTGCGCCAATACAATGGATCAATTGTGCCTGTTTGCTTTCCTTTGAAAGAGTTGCTGAGTCCCCTTACTCTCAATTTTGGCTTACTGTTCTGTTCTGTGCTGGAAGCTGTGTCACTGCTATCCAGCCATATCTACCATGTTGTTCTCTGTCAGGAAAAGTGTAGGTGTATAATAAAGAGACAGCCATTAGAAATCATTTGGGTGAAGATTCATCACTTTCACTGCTTCTCCTCTGTAAACCACCATCCAGGATGTTGTGCAAATCAGAAAGTGCATTACAAATCACATACTGCAATTAATGCTATCTGCAGAAAATTATGAAGCCAAGAGATGACAAATGTATACATCACATCAGTGAGGAAAACACTAAATACCATGAGGTAGGACATTTCACTGATTTATTCTCAATTCTTTATTAAGCATTTGTTAATTAAATACTCTCCAGGATCTTATCAACTGAGCTTTGTGTGTCTGTGCATGCGTGTGATTTCTTACCCTTTCCATTGTCCAAACCTGATGAATATGCAGATTAAGGGATCAAAATAGCAAGAGGGCAAAGGGTTCTTAAATATTTTTGACTCGCTTTCCTCATAAATCTGATTAATGGCAGGTGGTACTCCAGTCAAAAAGAGTGCAAGAAAATGTCATTTGCAGTCAGAGAAACTGGCATTTATATGGCTAATGAGTTGCATTTTCTGTTGAAGTTAATTGAATGAGGGGATTGTTCAACTGTAAGAACTAGGGGTGTGCACGGACCCCCCGGATCGGATCGGGACCCGGATCGGGATCTCCAATTTTGTCCCGGACCGGTTCGGACAAAATCGGAGGCCCCCCGGACCGGATCGAGTCCGATCCCGACCCAAAAATCGTTAATTTTTGGATCGGCCGCCATTTTTTCCCCCATAGACTTGCATTGCAATGCAAGTCTATGAGAAAAAAATGGCGGCGGGTGGGTGAGGGGGGGCCTAACTCCCTCCCCCCCCCGGGGCCGTCCGCTGTGGACGGCCCCGGCAGGTAAGCCCCCTCCCCCGCGCTCCCTACCCCCCCTGGGGCCGCCCGCTTCCATCCGCTGGCGCCCGCGGGTGCCAGCGGATAGAAGCGGACGGCTCCGGGGGGGGTAAGCCCCCTTCCCCGCCACTGCTTACCTTCTCGGCCCGTCCGCTCCCGTCCAGCGCCGGCGGCTACTACCAGCGGGCTCCGCGGCCTACTCTTGAGTAGCGTGCCGGGTGATGACATCACCCGGCGCGCCACCCTAGAGCAGGCCGCGGAGCCTGCTGGGAGTAGTAGGCGCCGGCGCCGGACGGGAGCCGCCGGGCCGGGAAGGTAAGGGCCCCCCTCCCCCCTCCGCGCGCCCCCTCCTCCCCTCCACGCACCCCCTCCTTACCTTCCCGGCCCGGCGGCTCCCGTCCAGCGCCTACTACTTCCAGCAGGCTCCGCGGCCTGCTCTAGAGTAGCGCGCCGGGTGATGACATCACCCGGCGCGCCACCCTAGAGCAGGCCGCGGAGCCTGCTGGTAGTAGTAGGCGCCGGCGCCGGACGGGAGCCGCCGGGCCGGGAAGGTAAGGGCCCCCCTCCCCCCTCCGCGCGCCCCCTCCTCCCCTCCACGCACCCCCTCCTTACCTTCCCGGCCCGGCGGCTCCCGTCCAGCGCCTACTACTTCCAGCAGGCTCCGCGGCCTGCTCTAGAGTAGCGCGCCGGGTGATGAGATCACCCGGCGCACCACCCTAGAGCAGGCCGCGGAGCCTGCTGGGAGTAGTAGGCGCCGGCGCCGGACGGGAGCCGCCGGGCCGGGAAGGTAAGGGCCCCCCTCCCCCCTCCGCGCGCCCCCTCCTCCCCTCCACGCACCCCCTCCTTACCTTCCCGGCCCGGCGGCTCCCGTCCGGCGCCGGCGCCTACTACTTCCAGCAGGCTCCGCGGCCTGCTCTAGAGTAGCGCGCCGGGTGATGACATCACCCGGCGCGCCACCCTAGAGCAGGCCGCGGAGCATGCTGGGAGTAGTAGGCGCCAGCGCAGGACGGGAGCCGCCGGGCCGGGAAGGTAAGGGCCCCCCTCCCCCCTCCGCGCGCCCCCTCCTCCCCTCCACGCACCCCCTCCTTACCTTCCCGGCCCGGCGGCTCCCGTCCGGCGCCGGCGCCTACTACTTCCAGCAGGCTCCGCGGCCTGCTCTAGAGTAGCGCGCCGGGTGATGACATCACCCGGCGCGCCACCCTAGAGCAGGCCGCGGAGCCTGCTGGGAGTAGTAGGCGCCGGCGCCGGACGGGAGCCGCCGGGCCGGGAAGGTAAGGGCCCCCCTCCCCCTCCGCACGCCCCCTCCTCCCTTCCACGCACCCCCTCCTTACCTTCCCGGCCCGGCGGCTCCCGTCCGGCGCCGGCGCCTACTACTTCCAGCAGGCTCCGCGGCCTGCTCTTGAGTAGCGCGCCGGGTGATGACATCACCCGGCGCGCCACCCTAGAGCAGGCCGCGGAGCCTGCTGGGAGTAGTAGGCGCCGGCGCCGGACGGGAGCCGCCGGGCCGGGAAGGTAAGGGCCCCCCTCCCCCCTCCGCGCGCCCCCTCCTCCCCTACACGCACCCCCTCCTTACCTTCTCGGCCCGTCCGCTCCCGTCCGGGGCCGGCGGCTACCACCAGCAGGCTCCGCGGCCTGCTCTAGAGTAGCGCGCCGGGTGATGACATCACCCGGCGCGCCACCCTAGAGCAGGCCGCGGAGCCCGCTGGGAGTAGCTGCTAGTGCCGGACGGGAGCGGACGGGCCGAGAAGGTAAGCGCCCCCCTCCTCCCTCCCCCCCGCTGTCCACTTTCATCGGCAGGCGCCCGCTGGCGCCCGCCAATGGAAGCGGCGGTGGGCGCCAGTGGGCGCCCGCCGATCCGCCGATCCTCCGAACCGGTTCGGAGCCTTTTCGGACCGGTTCGGATTGGATCGGCCGATCCAGCTGCGGGATCGGAAATCGGATAATTTATCCGATTTCCCACTGGACCGGACTCGGATCGTGGATCGGGTCCGATCCAGTGCACATCCCTAGTAAGAACATGCATCCAGCATTCTTAACTTCTCATAATAAATATATTATTTGCGGTTGCATTTCTTCTGCAGAGACATAGCACGAAATTCCACAGAAGGTGAAGCAAGCCTGCCTACAGGAAAAAGAAGCATTTCCTTACAGTAAATAGAACACTGAGATGATTTGCACCTTCTTTCTTGAAAAGCGAGAAGTTTCATCCAGCTTTTTCATGGAAATTTTCCTGGAAAGAACTGGAGTGTTGGTGCTAAAACAGACATTACTTTAAATCCGTACATCTTTTTTTTTTTCATTTTCATTGAGAATAGGTGCAGGGCTCCCGAACTGGATTAAGATCCTAGTGTGGAGAGAAGGGGAGGGGGCTTTAAGATATGGATTTGTCCCCCTACACCTACTCTAGATTGTAAATGAATAAGAGACATAGGTACTGGATACAGATTTAAAGTAATGTCTGTTTTTTGGCCTTTAAGAGAGTCTTTCTGAAAATTAGGGGGCAAGAAAGAATGTATGCATTCATAGGTTATGAAAGAATGGATAGAAAATGGCAGTCAGCACAAGGGACTGATATCCTACAAGTAGAATCAGTGCAGTGCCTATTACCCAGTAAAGTAGATCTTGCTCCAGCCAGTTCTGAACAGTCTCTGCTTCCAGAATTTTAGACAAACAGCTCCAAAGTTGTAAGAAAATATTTAGGCTAAATCTACACTACTGCTTTATAGCTGTATTGAAATACACTGATAACTTCTGGGGCACAATCCACATTCCATATACTGCTTTGATCATGTTATTTTCTGCTTCTTATTCCACATTCGTAATGATTTGACACATGGGTGTAGATCTGGCCTTGCTCAGAGTATCTGGAAACCTGCAGTTGAGTTCTAAGAAATGATGTACATCTTTTGTGCCTTAGAGATTCTGAGGCTTCTTTGCCTTATGGGGAGTTATGGATGAAACAATTAAAGTTATAAGAATGTCATATAATCTGTAAATCTGTCTTTGACCTTTGTTTTAGCCAGCAACCCAGCCTGCCTTCCTTTCCAAGGGCTAAAAGTACATGTTGGTACCACTGGCCGACCTCTTTTTTTACACTTGCCCTATATTCTAAAGCAAATGATGCCCCTGCAAACATTTTACAGGCAAGGTCCTATAAATATACAACCAAGTCTTTTGTTGATGTCTGGAGTTTGGAGTTAGCAGCAGCTATGTTCTGTGGATGCCGTGCTGCATCTTCTGCCAGGAGGGCAGAAATAAACATTTGATTTCTGAATCATCTATTGCCTTCTGCTATGGATCCTTTGTAGCCCCATAAGATTTAACCTAATGGCCTATTATATCAGCTAGGGCAAGCAGTGCCGCTTCAGGTTTTGGAGGACTGTTTTTCTCCTTGTTGCTACTCCTTGCTTGGCAGGCAGGGCGCCAGTGAGCAAGTAGGCAGTGGCATCTCCTGCTCTTCCTTCTCCCACCTCCGTCGTCTGACCAGAGTGAGAGGCACGTGAACACACAGGTTGCCATGGTAAAGAGGAGGAGCAGCTCCAGGGGGCTCTTGTCACTGAACCTCTCCTGGAGTGTGGGACCTCGGTCGGTGCCCAGCTATGCCTACCCTTGATGCCAACCCTAAGGGAAACTTTTAAAAGTTAAAACTAACGTTTTCTCTGTTTATTTACTTGATTGTACTTCTGTGTTACATGTCTTCATTAGTGACCCTAACAATTTGGTTAATTAATCTGCTGAGTTCTGAATGATTTTATTTTACTGCATGTTGGTACCTTGGTTCTCTCTGCCAAGTTACTGCAAAGTATTTTCTTTAACATGGTAGCAGCTACTTTACAGGTGCATAATTTGACAGGGTCTCTTTCCTTTCAAGCAGTTATATACCTGATAGTTATTTACCAATCAATGGGATGATATCTCTGCTTCCCCCTTCAAATCTTTGTTTTTGTTCTAGTTTTAGTATAATGTTCCTCTCTTTCTATTATTATTATGTATGTTGTTGTTCAAGAAAATCACATTATAGAAATGAATTGTTTAAAAAACTCAGATAGTGTCAGCTGGTGATTCTAGGTGTTGGGGAAGGTGAATTAGTTCCATTGGTAAAGCTGGAGCAGCTAGACACCTGTGTCATTTGGCCAACCTAGTGACATGCCTCAAGTGTCATCATAAAGAGAAGGTTAAGGAAGACTCTCCAAAGGGACTGGGGGATGTCCCTTAACTTAGTCAAATAGCCACCAGCAGAGGGATCCCACGGTCCCTGGGAAGACATCTCAGGGGTCATAGCACATGGTGGATTCCCCCTTCCCTCAAGGCTGTATACAGAGCCACAACTTCAGAAAGGATTTCCCAGCCCCATCCATCTGTGGTGGCTGTTGTGACCTCGTATGAGGCTGGGGAGGCTGGAAAGGGGCATGCCAGTGGGTAGGGAGGGGAGAAGAGAGACCATGAAACTGCTGATCCACAAGCCTCTCCAATCATGCCCACTGCCAGGTAAACAAGGTAGGTGGGCTCGAAGCCTGTCTAGCTCTAAAATTTAGAGTCTAAATGCTCTTTTGTTGGGAGTCTGAAAGTTACAGGAAGGCGGCAGTGTTGCAATTATCTAGTTAATGCATAGGAATCTGGGACATAGCTAGCTTTAGGATCTCTATACCTACAGTGTGATTTGCTTCTCCCCATCTCCCCTTCTTCCCCTCCCCCACCTTCCACCATTGTTGGGAGCTTGCTCTGTCACTCCTTGCCTGTGCAAAGGACCACAAAATGGGCTGAACAAACTCTCTCAAAACCCTATGCTGTGCCTGCATTTATAGGTGCAAGAATACTTGTGAGTAAAGCTCTTTTCTTTCCTTCACTAATGAAAAAATGTGGTCTCTTTTTTAGCCTTTGTATGTATGTGGGTCTGGTAAACACTTGTTCTGTTCAGCTTTTGTTTTGCTTTTCTCTGTTAACTCTCTTTTTAACAGGAGGCAGAAATACCAAATAATTATATCATTTTTAAGGGTGTGTGTGTGTGTGGGGGGGAAGAGACAAAAACACCACCATTGTTCCTCCTGGGCAGGATCTACACGTCGTCCTCTATGCGCCCTCCCTGCACCACTAGCCGCTTTGGAGCGCTGCACTTCGTCTAGTGTGGCTCAAGCCTCAGAGGCTCTGCTCGCGCTCTCGCAGCCGCAGCCGCTGCCCTTTCATCCAGGCCGGTCCCGAGGAGGGAGGGGGGAGGATTGTAAACAAAAGCCAGTGATTGGGATAGGGATTTCCAATTGCTAGCTTCTGTTTACAACCCTCCCTCCTCCCTCCCTGGGACCGGCCAGGATGAAAGGGCGACGGCGGCGAAAGCGTGAGCAGAGCCTCTGAGGCTTGAGTCACACTAGACGAAGTGCAGCGCTCCAAAGCGGCTTGTGGCGCAGGGAGGGCGCATCGAGGATGACGTGTAGATCCGGCCCTGCTCTGCTTGACATTTGGAGCAGTCCATCCAATGGGCTAGTCACACATAGGATTGCTCTGTTACTTAATGTGAATTGTCTCTTTTAATCATTACAAGTCCATACAAATTCATAATGTCACTTGAATGACTCTCAAAGCACAGCAGTCTTGATGGCTATGTGCTACCTCCAGTATCAGAGGCAGTAAGCCTATATATCCCAGTTGCTGGGGAACATGGGTGGAAGGGTGCTGTTGCACCGTGTCCTGCTTGTGGGTCCCTGGTCGACAGCTGGTTGGCCACTGTGTGAACAAGTACTGGACTAGATGGACCCTTGGTCTGATCCAGCAGGGCTCTTCTTATGTTCTCTGTACTTATCACAGAGGATGAACTATAGACTCTCAACCCAAATGCTGTATGAGTTTTGCACAACTGTAGCTTGGAACCGTGTGGGCAGCTTGGGCATCTCTGCAGTTGGTGCTACGTCCACAATTGAAGTGCCAAATTACTCTTCCTTTTAAAAAGTGGCTTGTCTCTTGAGTTTAGAATTCTTAAGATATATGGAAGAGGAGGAAGAGAGGTCTGCAGTAAGAACACCACTGGACCCAATATATCATTCACTAACAATGGACCTGGTTTACTAACCCAGATGAACTGGCCTTGAAGCATATAATACAGTTGGAATCTTACATTACATCATTCCCAGCAAGTTTCCACAGCAAGGCAAGCATGGATGAAGAAACATTATAGAAAGCTGTCTATTTGGGAGAAAAGCCAGGACAGCTAGGGAACACGGCAGCGTTTGTGAGATTGCCATTGTGAAAAGAGCTATCTCTGTCAGACGATGGTCTTTTGTCCTGTGCCACAAGGAGGTAACATTATATTCCCACCAAGACTATTTGAATATCCATTTTTAATAAGCACCTAACCTTGAGTAGCCTTCCAATGCTATTTGTTAGTTTAAAGAAATCACAAAGACCATTGCTTTTTTCCCTTTTAACTGTCAAAATTGCTCTTGCCGAACTAGAATATAATCTCTGCATTAGCAGATGAAGTTGGCAGGAGGATATTTCTGAGGTATCTGAAAACTTTGAGAAGGATTATCTGAGGTGACATTGAGATGCAATAGCATCTTAGCACCACCTGTTCTCTGCTAAACTCTCTGAGGAGGGAGGGGGCAGGGAGAGACGTTAACTAGTTATTTATTTCAAACCCAATGCTTTATTGCTTTTGCAGCTGTCAGGCAGCATAGGTTATTCATCCTGGTCTCTTTCTAGAGTTGTTGACACCTTGGGCCAAATACTTTCCTTGGTTACGTATGAACCCTCAGTTGGGTAGGGTGAAATGTAACTAAAGGCTTAGTCTATCACTATATATTGTCTAGCCAGCCTTCCCCCCCCCCCCACCACTTTTAGCATTGAATGTAATTCTCCTTTCAGATTTCGCCCTATTTACCTTCCTGGAAGTATAGAAAGAAACTCCAGAGTTTTTCCTTTTTGAATGCCTAAATGGCCCTTAAGAACTACTACAAATCTTAATAGTAGCATGAAAGTAAACACCTACCTCTTGCATTTGGAAGTTCCTTTCAGTGTGATGCAGAAATGCCCCTTGGGGTAGGTGAAAGGGGGAAAAAAAACCAGAGCCCCTAGCAGAGTACATTTTCCATCACAGAAGGAGAAGGCCTCCAGGGCCAGGAACTACACAAAGGTGCCTCTACCTTTATCTTTACCTTCGCCTGCCCCAAGGTAGGAAGGAAAGGCCTATAGTCATTTTCTTGCCTGAGGCAAAACTACAAATGATGCCCCTAAATTTCAAAATGCATGGTACTCAAGGTGGGCCAAGTTATTTTGCCAACAGATGCCAAAGATCTTACAAGCACTTCCCTACCAGAATGTGGCAGCTACCTCAGGCAACTGATTTGGGGTATCACAAAAGGCCAGAAAATTATTATATTTTTAGTATATAAAACTATAACAATACTTTCACTTTTCTTTAGCAGGTTTGTCAGGTTTTTGTATTGTTTCAAAAACCTGTTTGACCAAAAGGTGTCAGTGGGACAAAAATAAGAATGTGCAAGTACTCTTTTAGTGGCATTAAGAGTGTTGTTTGTCTCCAGTGTAAGTAGAGGTGTGTATGATGAAGGTAATTAAGAATGTAATTAAATATTGGTGTACAATATGTACAAAGAGAGAGAGAGCTTAATTAGGGTGACCATATTTTGGAAACCAAAAAGGAGGACAACATGGCCGCCCCTCCAAGGGGGCGTGCCCACCCAAACATGGCCTTGGTCACACGTCTGATTTCACAGCACATAATTAAACAAACTTGTACTACATAACATCTTAATGTTAAAATCACTGAAATAAAGAACAAGTGAGACATTCAAAGACATTTGTAGCTTTTGCTGTACTTTGAAGCTTTTGCCATACTCTGTGAAAAAGTCTCCCCTTCCCTCAGGTATCTTTTTTGACTGCAAATCCTTCACTGGATGACCATAGTCTCAACTTCCCTAACATTTAACACTCTTTCCCCATCACCTTTCTCAAATCCATACGTACAGATTCAGCATACTGCTACCACTGAATAAGCGCAGAAAAATCGAGTACAACAAACTAGCATTCAGAAAGAATATAAAATACTATCCCCCTGCAAACAAAAGCCATGGAACAAAATGGACTAACAGCTTCCCTCCTTTTATCCAAATATCTCCTGAATTTACACTGCCTCAGTGTGCAGAGAACAGAGATTCCAATCAGGGACCCAAAGAAAACTGGCCAAAAAAACCTCAGAAACAGGTCCCATTGATTTCAATGAAGCTTACTCCCAGATAAATGAATATAGGATTGCAGCCACTTAACATCTGTGCATCTTTCTCTAGCAAGTGCAAGCCCCTTCTGTCAAGGACAACTGTGCACTCACAGAACCTGGCCTCATGGATCATGCAACCAGCAGGTGCTTTCCAGAAAGATGCTTTCAGAGCCTAGGAGATCCAGACACATTCAGACAAGACACACTATGCACTCACATATTATCTTGCTGGGACAGAACAATTCCCAGAATGACCAGATACAAAAGAGGACAGGGCTCCTGCAACTTTAATTGTTGTGATGAAGAGGGAATTTCACCAGGTTGGGGGGAGGGAGGAATCCACAAAGCCACACTGTAAAATAATCATAATCACAATCTCAAAGCCATACAGAAAAGAAATGTCTGGAACCGAGCTGAAAGTTGTGAGTACATATATCCCTTCGCATGTAGTATAATCAGCATCATCACCTGCATCAGCACAAAAGCAGTTTTGGAGCCACATTTTTTTTAAAAAAATCATCATCATCCACACACACCTCACACACGGTCACCAAAGGCAATAAAAAATAAAATCTACATACCCCTGCATACCCACCCAAAGTGGGGGGAAACCCCACCCTTCCCCAAGACAATTTTAAAAAAAACTCCCCACACACACTTAACCGGGGGGGGGGGAGAATAAAAATCCACCCCACACTCATCCAAGGCAAAATAATCATAATCATAATGGCTAAAAATAGAATACAAATCCACCACACACCAACATACTCACCCATGGCAAAACTGATAATAGTTTTTAAACTCACCCAAGGCAACCCACTCTCTACACACATTCACCCAATTAAGAGTCTATCTACACTACTGCTATAAAACAGTTTTAAATGGTTTAAAATGGTTTATAACAGTTTTGAGAACTGTTGGGGCCCAGGACACGCTCCACAGACAGTTTTCAAAACGTTTCCAAAGTGTTTTATCCTGCGTGTGTAGATAGGCTCTAATTCATCAAAATCAGTACCCAAAGAATGGAAAGAAAATCAGTAACAACTTATTTCATCATTGCAGCCAGAGATAAAATCCAATCTACCCCCCAACACCCCACTAGACTTAGATTGCAGCTAGAGACAGTTCATTTGGCCTGCACTACTTTAACACACACACACCACACACACAGGCGCACACAGGAGCAGCAATTCCCAGGTGGGCTCAGAGCGGAGGAACGTGCCAGTCCTTCTATTTTAAAAAGGGGGGAGATTAAGTTGAGGTAGCACACTAGGTTAAAAAAGTCAGTTGAAGCCAAACTCTATTACCTGGTGGTTGGAGGGGATGAGGCACCCTCAGTGTAAAGCCCCCCTCTCTCTAGGTCTAGGGAGCAGGAAAATAAAATACCATCAGCCGCCTCAGCAGCCCCACTGGCCAGGCCCTGGCTAAGCAAACAGGAAGGGACCATGTCGGCCCAGGTGGAAGTGAACCCAGGCAGCGGCTGCAGCCGTAATAACTCACATGCTGGCTGGAGACCCGAGCGCTGGGAAGAAGCCCGAGCAGCGGCTGAATGAAGGCGCGGCTGTGGAAGACGAGGAGGAGGACAGGGCAGGCGGCGCTGGCTGGAGGCCCAGGCGCCGGCGGGAGCAAGTTTGGGCGAGCCGCATGCAGTGCACGCGGAGGCTGAAAATGGAGGGGAACTGAACAAAGAGCAACCAAATCACCATGTGCTCATAAAAATGGGGAGGAGGCGCCCTAACTGGCCCGGGCAGGTGCAAGGTGAACCACAAGCACCGCCGCTGCTTTACCTCCTCCACTGCCACTTCTCTCTTCATGCCCCACTGCTTCAGCGTCCTCCTCTGCTGCTTCTCCACCACCAATTCTCCGCTGCTGCTGCCACCGCCACCAGTTCTCTTCCTCGGGTCTCCTCCTCCTCCTCCTCCTCCTCCTCCTCCATCCATCCGTCCGTCTTCTCCTCCTCCATCTGTCTTCTTCTCCTCCTCTGTCTGTCTTCTTCTCTTCCTCCGTCTGTCTTCTTCTCTTCCTCCGTCTGTCTTCTTCTCCTCCTCCTCCTCCTCCTCCTCCTCCTCCTCCTCCTCCTCTGCCGTTGCCGCTCTCATCGCAGCAGCCCGGGCCCTGCTGCTGCTTCTGCTGTAAAAAGCCCCTGATCGGACCGGGGAAGGGGCTAGAACGACGTGCACCCGGAAGTGCGGGTGTGCGTCGTTCCAGCCTCTTCCCCGGCCGATCTGGGCCTTGTTCTTGGCCAGCGCAACCGCGCTAGCCAAGAACAAGGCCCGGATGGGGGGGGAGAGGCCGGAACGACGCGCACCCGGAAGTGTGGGTGTGCGTCGTTCCAGCCTCTTCCCCGGCCGATCTGGGCCTTGTTCTTGGCCAGCGCAATCGCGCTAGCCAAGAACAAGGCCCGGATGGGGGGGGGAGAGGCCGGAACGACGCGCACCCGGAAGTGTGGGTGTGCGTCGTTCCAGCCTCTTCCCCGGCCGATCTGGGCCTTGTTCTTGGCCAGCGCAACCGCGCTAGCTAAGAACAAGGCCCGGATGGGGGGGGAGAGGCCGGAATGACGCGCACCCGGAAGTGTGGGTGTGCGTCGTTCCAGCCTCTTCCCCGGCCGATCTGGGCCTTGTTCTTGGCCAGCGCAATCGTGCTAGCCAAGAACAAGGCCCGGATGGGGGGGGGGAGAGGCCAGAACGACGCGCACCCGGAAGTGCGGGCGCGCGTCGTTCCAGCCTCTTCCCCTGCCGATCTGGGCCTTGTTCTTGGCCAGCGCAACTGCGCTAGCCAAGAACAAGGCCCGGATGGGGGGGGGAGAGGCCGGAACGACGCGCACCTGGAAGTGTGGGTGTGCGTCGTTCCAGCCTCTTCCCCGGCCGATCTGGGCCTTGTTCTTGGCCAGCGCAATCGCGCTAGCCAAGAACAAGGCCCGGATGGGGGGGGGGAGAGGCCGGAATGACGCGCACCCGGAAGTGTGGGTGTGCGTCGTTCCAGCCTCTTCCCCGGCCGATCTGGGCCTTGTTCTTGGCCAGCGCAATCGCGCTAGCCAAGAACAAGGCCTGGATGGGGGGGGGGGAGAGGCCGGAACGACGCGCACCCGGAAGTGTGGGTGGGCGTCGTTCCAGCCTCTTCCCCGGCCGATCTGGGCCTTGTTCTTGGCCAGCGCAATCGTGCTAGCCAAGAACAAGGCCCGGATGGGGGGGGGGAGAGGCCAGAACGACACGCACCCGGAAGTGCGGGCGCGCGTCGTTCCGGCCTCTTCCCTTGCCGATCTGGGCCTTGTTCTTGGCCAGCGCAACCGCGCTAGCCAAGAACAAGGCCCAGATGGCATGGGAGAGGCCCAATTTTTCCGTACTTTGGGGGATATTTTTAAATTTCCCCCCCGGACTCAAATTTGGCCCCTTTTCCCTGACATGTCCGGGGGGATCCGGACGTCTGGTCACTCTAGCTTAATTCAAGAAATTGGCGTGGGTTATTGTGGTCTCTGAGAGCTAGAGTGAAAACATTAATGGACAGATCGTTTAATTCTTCAATTGCAAATTAAAAATACAGGTTTGAAAAGAGATTATAATTCCAATTTGCCCTTGCTTGTTGGACCTCCCTTCTAAAAGAGTGTTGGTTGATGATGTAATTGTGCTAAATAGCCATATGCATCCTTGACTCACTGATAGATCAACCCTTTTCAAATAGCCAATATGTGAAACGTTTCTGCACTGACTTGGCTTTATTTTTTGAACTGTACAGTTATAATATAAAAATGGTGAAATTCGTTGCAGATGGAAGTTGGGGTTGCAGTGGAAATTATTTGTTGACCTCATGGAGTCAGCTTGCATTCTGAGTGACTATGAATATTCAGGTAAATGTGTTTTGCTGAAGGATTACTCAAAACAGATCCTGCATGTACAAAATGTACTTCTCTCTCTTTTTAATTAACATTAAACCATCACACTGGCTGAGATTAAATTTTGATGTGGAACAGATTTAATATTTCTCAGATATGTTGTC
The DNA here is from genome assembly GCA_029215795.1 of Anniella stebbinsi. Lineage (NCBI taxonomy): Eukaryota > Metazoa > Chordata > Lepidosauria > Squamata > Anniellidae > Anniella > Anniella stebbinsi. Next base: position 82,941,283 of record JARDYH010000005.1, on the reverse strand, counting down.
ATTAAAAAAAACTAGTGAACACCATTAACTTTTCTTCAAGGGACATATGCAGATAATACAAGCATATATATTTTTAAATGGTGCAATTGGAAGGATGGTTGATATGCCCAAGTTTTGTTTGTTAAAATCCCTGTGACTTTTATAAGCTTTTAATCAAGATAGTGTAGCTTCTTGCTTTCCAAGAAGGCATTTAAAACACCAAGTAACTTGTAAAGACTGATTTCAGAACTTTTAGAAATGCGAAAATGCATTTTTGTAGTGCTTAAGAATATCCAAGTAAGACAACTTCATTTTGTTTTAATCCAACGTGGAGCTGTTGACATATCATCTGGACTCATGCAAAACTAAATACTTGCTGCAATTATACTGTTTTCACAGTATTCTCTGCTACATGTTCCAAAACAAGTGCTGAATTTGAAATCTGAGGGCCAGAGTAGGCAAAGCAATGTATTACTTTTCTGAGTACATTTTCTACTAACTTCATATGACCCTCCCTGTCCATGAAGTCCCAACAGGCAGTACGTTTTGGTCATTCTGCTGCTCTATCACAAATAGGTTCAGACTGCTATGCCCACAGAATTTCACCAATGTTCCAAGATGAATCTGGAGGATTCTGCTCAAGCAAAATGAATGTTGTAATTTTGAGGAAAGTTAAACAATGTTGATTGCACATCTTTAGCCATCATATCTTGTCTAAGCAAAAACCATGATGAATTTTGGATGAAACATTTGTAGGATCCTCAAAGGAAATTAAAATGATTTTGTATTTTTTTAAAAAATCCCAGGAGTTGCAGGGAATGGAGAGCAGAGCAGATAGCTCATCTCTAGCCTGGGCCATTTCAATAGGAAGATCAATTAATATGCTCCTAGTAGGCATAATCTATAGGGCTGTTGATGTTTGTTTAATATGCTTGCTTTGAGGATTTCTAAGCTACTTTATAACTTAAACGAGTAACAACCCTTTAAAGGGTATCTTAAATGCTGAAGTTACACAAAAAATTATGGCTAAAATTTGTATTCAAGAGGAATAACCAAACCTTTCGGCACACCACTTTTCCTGCAAGCCAAACACATACCCGTTTAAAAGAAGGAAAACTGAGGCAGAAACAGAGAGGGCTGGGTGAAGGAACAATGGACACCCAATCAGTGATTATGCTATTATTTTTGTTCTCAATATCTAATTGCTGGCTGGGGCATGCTGAGAGTTGTAGGACTTCTTCCTGTCTAAACAAGCATAGGATTGTGCCTTAATCTTATTTTAAGTGAGGTCTGATATCTAGCTCGAAGACATTTTATGTGTCCCATGAAAGTACAGATCTCTGCAGTCCTTATTTCCTAATCTAAATAAGTAACTGTTTATGTAGAGGATATTCTTTGTTCTACCACATATTTTCACCATAGCTAAATAGCACAGATCCCTTGGTTTCATATATCACCCACATTTCCTTCAAATGTCTAGCATTGAGGTGTTCAGAGCATCAGATGGAGCTGGGCAATAACAACAATAGACAAAAATAAGCTTCCGATTTTACAGCATTTTTCTATAATTGCTAGTATCCTAGCAGCAAAACCACTGAAAATGGAGGCCTATTACCTTAAAGTCTACCAAACTACTGGGAGTATTGAAATAGCTCTTTATTTCCTTTATCACATATTCATCATTTCTCCCCAGTAATGGATTTGTTCTATTGTCTCTCTCCTTAATAGGCTTTGATCACAGGCTTTGATCTCAAAGTCTTGCTATTCACTGAGGAATCAGTATTTGAAATGGATGTTCCCTATCAGATTGAATTTAGAATCTGTAGATATGTATCTTTTTGGGTTTTATCCAACTGTGTCCATCTGCCAGCAGAATTGACATCACTGGTAGAATGGATTTCCCTCCCCCCACACCACCTACACTCCCCATATATGCTCCAGTGCAATGGTCTTCAACTGGTCCAGACCCAAGACCCACGTTGGACTCACAACCTGAATAAAGGAACCCATGCTCAATGTCTCTCCATGCCCAACAAGGCCACCACAGCTTTGCCGTGACCCATCTAGACTGATCTTGCAACCCACGTTTTAGTCGCAACTCACCTATCAAAGACCAGTGCTCTAGAGGATTGGGAGACCTGGAGCAGGTTTGATGTGTGTATGTTTGTGTAGGTTATGGGGTGCAGAGTGGAGGAGAGGAAGGGGACATCTCATTGCATTAGCAGACATCTGCTCACATGGCACTGGATGGAAATCTCTCCTATAAATTCTGGGGCAAATAGACAGGGATTTGGGGCCATCAGCAAGACTTGATTCACTTATTTGGGAGTAAATCCCACTTGCAATGCAATCCTAAACACACTCAACTAGGGAATAATATCCACTGAATCCAATGAGACTTATTTCTGAGCAAACTTGATTAGATTGCATTGCATTGTAAGCCAAGTCCCTATGCCTTTAAATGAGAAACAATGCGCTCCTTGAAAATGCTCGCCAGTTGCTCTCAGACATGGGGATTACTGAAAACTCGTAGATATCAATTATCTGTAATTGGCAAAAGAAAAAAAAAGCACACCACCACACATGAATAATTGAATTCAGTGGGAAAGTGTCAAGAAGCCACCATAAAACTAAGCAACAATACAATGACTGAAGTACTCAAATGTTATTGATTTTGAAATTATAGACCCACTGGCCATAATCCAACAAGGAGTTAAATGCAATGATGGCCATGCTAACCTAGGTCAAGCTAACCTTCCAATGCAATAACCCTCCTGTCCTGTAGAGGGCTCAGGCACACTGGAAGAATCAAAGTGACCAAACAGGCAGTAGAGGTATGCATCTTTGTGCACAGAATACACAGAGATGCATTACTTTTCAACCTAACAATGTTACCTTGGTGGCTGAAGGAGCTCAGGGAAATCAGTTGCTTTCCATCACTGGAGGGATCTTCGATGCCGTAAAAGACCCCACTATCACTGCACTTACCAAACAAATTCAGCAGCTCTTCCCTCTATGCTTGGGTCGCTACACTACTGTTTTTGGCCACTCCACCACTGTACCAAATTTCATTAGCCTGTTGTCTTAAACATAAATAGTTTTTATTTTTATTTTAGAGGGTTTTGTTTAAATTTTATACAGGTTTAATTGTTTATATTGTATTATATTGAGCTGGATTTTATGGTTTTAATTGCTGTGAGCTACCCAGATAGGTTTGGCTATTGGGCACTATAGAAATATAGCAAGTAAATAAGTAAATGTATGCTAGGGAGGCTCTTCTCTCCTCCCATAAAGCGCCTGTCCAATAATTACTGCTTCTACTGCTTATATTGGCAACTGATTCTGTGATGTGCTCTAATATGCATTGTTTTGCCATGCTTCCTTGCTGTGTCAACCAACCACCTAATTTGTATTTCACTCAATTTTAAAGCAGAGGTGAGTTAGATTCAATCATAATTAACAGCCATACCATGACATAACAATAGGCATAGCTACTTACCAAATCTTCAGCTGTTTGCTCTCTTGGAGATTCATTTTTTTTAATGAAGGAACATTGTGCTTTAGAGCGGCTTGCCTAGAGTACATATCATTGCTCCTCCAAAACAAAGACAGCCTGCAGAGAAATTTGCTGCTATTTTGATGTTTATAATTAATTGTCAAAACAAAAGCAAAGGCCCTCCTTCTGCTACTCCTACCAAAGTCACTTTGTTGCATAATCTCATATATGTGTTTTTATTTGCCATAATTAGGGAACAGGGTCTTCCTAAAACATTTTCTATTATAGGTTTTACATACAGCTGTAGCAGCCACATTTTCTAGTTTCTAGACATGGAAAATCCCTCCACCAGATTTTGGGGGGATCCCATACACTCCACCCCTCAAACTATTCAGCAGAGTCTCCTGACTCTGGGCTCTTCTAAACGAGAGATTTATTGCATGCTCGTGATTGGCTATTAACAGAAGTTTTTGGGTCCATTGCATGTTGTCGTGAACGACCAGGACATCTCCTGTAGTTACAATATCACAAGTGTTCACTTGGGTCCGTGAGGACTCCCTTGCATTCAGCCCTCACAGAACCAACCAAGCACACTTGGTGTTCAGACATACCCATGTCCGAGTACTTGTGAGTCCCCGCAAGCACTCAGGTGTGGGTCCGCCCTGGCTTCTGGGATTGCACTCTTTCCCCCTGCTGTGTTAATGGGGGCCTCCATTAATGCAGTAGGGGGAAATGAGCACTTTCCAGATGCTCCAGAAAGAGTGCTTCCTTCCCTGCTCCAACGGGGGCCTTATGGCAGCCTTGCGTTAAGAGGGCCTTTAAGGCCCCCATTGGAGCAAGGCGGCCACCATCAGTGTGACGGGGGAAATGTGCACTTTCTGGAGGCTCGGAAAAGTGTACAATTTCCCCTGCCACAGTAACAGAGGCTGTCATTAGCACATCCAAGGGAAATGCACATTTTCCTCCACTGCATTAATGGTGGCTGCCATTAATGCAGTGGGCCAGCTTGGGCAGATGCCGAGCACTCTCAAGACTTGCGAGCACTTGGTGGGGACTCGCGAGGCCTGATTTGTGGATGTGGGCTAAAGCGGCAGCTGGCATGTGCTTGCTGGGTGAGTGCTCACCAACTTTGGCTGACCCTGCCTGTGGTCTCCCCTGGAAATCACAATATGAAAAGAACCACTTTTAAAGTGCTAATAGCCTGGGAGAAAGCAGGATCTTCCACCATTAGATAGCGCTGTCTCAATAAAAGTGAAGAGAGAGGAAGTATTCAGTTCAAAGCACATGGTCGCCCCTCTCTGCCTGTGTAATGCACCCCACAACACTTAAGGCAAAAAACAAGGAAACAGAAGCCCAGGGTAAGCAACACAATTTCCCTTAATGTAGATATGCCCTAGGTGTAGTATTTTCAGGGGGCAGGAGGAACTGCCATGGGGAAGAGGAGGCAGGGAGATCCTTTTCTCTTAGCACAGTTGATCTGGCTTAAATCTGCATCCAAATTGCATCTAGTCTGGGGGCAAATTTTGGGGCCTTAGACCTTTGATAATTTCTGATGACTGTCATGGCTGATGGCCATTGGTTGTGTTTTAGCATATTTTTATTATTTTTGTATCTTTATATTGTATTTTTGTATATTTATAGTATGTTTTTTTATTGTTGTACATTCCCTGGAAATGTTTTTACATGACTGGCCTTATAGAAATACTTTTAATAAACAAATACATTAATAAATAAAATAAACCCAATGTGTTTTGATCCTGTGCACAGGATCAAATCCTTCTGACCTATATGGAGAAACGTGTCTCCGTCCACCTACAGATTTGCCTTGCTGGATCAGCAGGTGCCTATACATTGTGCTTACATCTTGGTAGAATTCCATGAACACACTTTCATCTGTTGTTTCTTACTTCTTCAGTATTCCCCGCTATGAGTAGAAAAGAGAAGATATTACTAGCCCGCAGTTTAAGTGGAATTGGAGATGGCACAGCAGCTTTTCATCTGTGATGTGCCAAACGTATTGTTCTTTAAAATGTCAAGTAAGAATAACAGAAGTGGAACACATGGTTAAGCACACTGTCCTTGGGTGGTGGTGGTGAGAACTTTAAATAAAGGCAATATATTTGATGGCAAACAAATTCTTTGTAATAATAACAAGCAAGCAAGCTGTAAAACCTTTTGTCAATACCCCAGAGTTGTCCTCTGCTGTGCTTTGTAATCAAAGCTACTCTTCTCTGTATGGCAGACAGGCACTCTGGAAGGGGCAGGGCAGATCTTACTCTAGCGATGAACAAGCAGTTCAGGAGTACAATTGTATATCCCTCTCATGAAAGAAAGACCTCTATTTTTGTTCCCGTTCGACTTTAACTTCTTCTAAGAGGCAGCTTTTATTTGTTTTATTGAAAATTATTTTTAGGCCTCCTTTATAAGTGGAACAATTCCAAGGTGGCACCCATGGCGAACAGCATCACCACAGCAAATTCCCCACCACCACCTCTCCCAGCTACCTTTTAGGTAGGCTGACCATCTGAAAAGGAGGACAGGGCTCATGTAACTTTAACAGTTGTAGAGAAAAGAGGATTTCAGCCAGTGTCATTTGTATGCAATTAGTTCCTGGTGAAATTCCCTCTTCATCACAACAGTTAAAGTTGCAGGGGCCCTGCCTTCTTTTGTATAGGGTCACTCTAGTATAGTGCCTGCACCTTTTCAGATGGTCAGCCTACTTTTAGGCCCAATTCCCTATTAAGGGGCCACATGTAGTGCTGCTTGTGAAAAGTCTTTGGAAATGTCAACTCAACAGGCAGGCTGTGGACAGGGGCCTGCTGTTGTATGCATATTTCTCTGGTCCTTAAGGAACACCATTGGCTCCCATTGTTTTTCCAGGCACAATTTAAAGTGGGGGTGTTCACCTTCAAAGCCCTAAAGGATCTGGGACCAGGATACCTAAAAGTCCACCTATTTCCGCCCCCCCCCCCCACCCCATAGACCAGCATACCAGCTGAGTTCATCAGATGCTCTTTTCTGGATGCCCCTTGCCAATGGACATTAGGCAGGTGACTACCTTTTCTATGTTTACACCTCATCAGTGAAACTTCCACCCCAGGGAAATCCACCAAGCACTTTCCTTCTTATCCTGCAGGTACCAAATCTTAGAGCTCCTCATCAGAAGCAATGAGGCCGCCAGGAGTGTCCCCCACCTATGATAATGTGCACCACTGTTGTGGCTTTCAGGCACAGAAACTCATTCTGTGAGGATCTTGACTCATGTGGCCAGACTGAGCAGATTATGCAGCTGAAAGGGTTGCAGGAGGATTCACCACAGGCCTGCCCACAGCAAAGATGATGTCTAGACCTGCTCCTCTCACTAAGGAGCTTAGTGCAGGGCTGACATCAAGGGTAGGCATGGCAGGGTACTTGCCAAGGGCCCATACCCCAGCAGAGGCCCACTGTCAAGTCCCAGAACTGGCACAACCATTGCAACCTGCTTGTTCACCTGCCTCTCGCTCTGGCCCAGATGATGGTGGTAGCGGTGAGGGGCAGCAGCAGATGCCACAACCTAGTTGCTCACTGGCTTCCTGCCTGTCAAACAAGTAAGTAGCAGCAATCAAGAGAAAGAAGAGGAGGAGCAATAGCAGGTGGAGACAAAGGTAGGCTCACTGAGCAAGGAGAGGGCCCTCAAATAGTTGGAGCCAGCCCTGTTTTAGTGCATAGTGTTTGTTAGGTTACTATTAGGGATGTGCACTGGATCGGATCCGATCCACGATCCTAATCCGATCCAGGGGAAAATCGGACAAAATTAGCCAATTTATCCGATTTCCAATTTCACCGCTGGATCGGCCGATCCAATCCGATCCGATCCAGAAAGGTTCCGATCCAGATTGGATGGATCGGCGGATCGGCGGGTGCCCATTGGCACCCACCGCCACTTCCATTGGTGGGCGCCAGCGGGCGCCCGCCAATGGAAGCGGACAGTGGGGAGGGGGCTTCCCTAGCGGGGCTGTCCACTTCCATCGGTGGGCACCAGGGGGCGCCCGCCGATGGAAGCTGACAACGGGGGCAAGGGGCGGAGGATGGGAGCAGACGGCCAGGAATGGTAAGCGGGGGGGAGGGGGGGCGCGGCGCGCTTATCTTTCCTGGCCATCCGCTCCCGTCCGCCGCTGGCCGCTACTGTGAGCAGGCTTCGCAGCCTGCTCCTAGGTAGCACGCCAGGTGATGACATCACCTGGCATGCTACTCAGGAGCAGGCCGCAAAGCCCGCTCGCAGTAGCGGTCAGTGGCGGATTGGAGCGGACGTCCCCCAAAGGTAAGCGGGGGGGAGGGGGGCTGTGCGCGCGCTGCTTACCTTTGGGGGACGTCCGGTCCCATCCGCCACTGGCCGCCACTGCAGCGGATGGGAGTGGACGGCCATGGAAGGTAAGCAGGGGGAGGGGGAGGGGGCTTACCCCCTGGGGCCATCCGTTTCCATCCGCTGGCGCGGATGCCCCCAGGGGGGTAAGGAGCACGGGGGAGGGGGCTTACCTGCCGGGGCCATCCACAGCAGACGGCCCCAGGGGGGGAGGGAGTTAGCCCCCCCTCACCCACCCGCCTCCATTTTTTCCTCATAGACTTGCATTGGGGGAAAGCTTTCTTTCCCCCAATGCAAGTCTATGGAGGGGGAAAATGGCGGCCGATCCAAAAATCAGAAGTTCCGATTTTTGGATCGGGATTGGACCTGATCCAGTCCAGAGGGCCTTCGATTTTGTCCAATCCGATCCGGGACAAAATTGGAGGTCCTGATCCGGGTCCCGATCCGGGGGGTCCGTGCACACCCCTAGTTACTATTCATGTCAATGTGTCCTATGGGTGCAATCATATGCATAGTTATCTGGGAGTAATCCCCACTGAACATTGAATGGGACTTCTGAACAACATGCATTGGAGTGCACCAGAAGAGAGAGAGTTAAGCAGTAAGCACCCAAGCTGAATAACTGCTGCTAGTGTTTTGTTTCATTTTAATTTCTTCACAGCACTATAAAAGCATACACATACAAGCAAAAATGCTTGCCAATCAAAGCGTTACATTGTCCTCCCTCCACAAATACTATAAATTCCTTTATCTTCATGTGGTGTGTAAACTGTAAAGCATCTATGGAAAGTAGTTTCATCAACAGCTGAATGGCCTTAAGGTATACAAATGCTTTCAACGGGGATTAAAGTAACAATGACTTAAAATTTCACAAATTCCACCCTTGTTTGATATTGGTTACCACATAAGTCATGCCGCCCAGGTTGGCAAGCCACCTCCAGACAGATAATTAGGCAAATGGTGCTTGGCATGCGCTGGCACGTGCCATAACTTAAACAAGCCACCCTCATGCAAAACGGCTCATTGAATGCTCAGTACCATCAACTTCATATTGCAGCAATCTCCAGTTGCAGGGGAGACGAGAATTCTAGGCACTCCCCTTATTCTCTAATTCTAGCAAGTGAACACTATCAGAGATGGAGGATTACATTTGTGTATGTAATAGGACATATTCAATTCTCTCGGTCAGAGCTACCCTATGCAAGCAGAACTGGAATGGTCTTTACATAGGGGGACCATATGAAAAGGAAGACAGGGCTCCTGTATCTTAAACAGTTGTATAAAGAAGGGAATTTCAAGCAGGTATCATTTGTATGCATGCAGCACCTGGTGAAATTCCCTTCTCTGTACAACTGTTAAAGATACATGAGCCCTGTCCTACTTTTCATATGGTCACCCTACTTTACAGGGGTGAAGTGTCCAGATGGTTAGCTTAATTTCTTTTCTTTTTTGGTTTGGCTTTCCCGAGACAACTGGATTTTGCAGAGCCAATGATGCTGCTGTGGTGGGAGAGGCATACTAGCTTACTGTCAGGTTGGCCCACACACAGCCTTCCTTTCTGCCTTGCTTTTCCTTTCACTCGGTGACGTGTATAGCTGGAGAAACTCTGCCTGAAGTTATGGCATACAACTGGGACAGAGAAGCCTGGAACGTGTGGTTTTCATTTTCGGCTCTTGTGGTGTTCTACTGTGCAATCATTTCAAAGAGTTTAACAGTCTAGTAGGATGGATTGAAATGGTTACCAATGTGCCTTAGGCTGTTGGTAATAATAATATAAAAATTAAATGTGATCCTTATGTCAAGACCTAGAACATACAGAACAGCTCTCCGAGGAATTAACTGGAGTGGATAATGGAAGAGAGATTAGAAAGCAAGACACCTGTTACCCAGGGCTACGAAAACACCCAGTGAAAAGAGGTGGCTATGGATGGATGTTAATGTTAAAGTAAAGTAAATAACAAACACTGCATAGCTGAGGAACCAAGTCATTATAAATATATATTTGTATTTAGTCCTTTCTTAGCCTTAGTCCTTGCTTTGGAATCACAATATTCATATCCTCAGTAAATAAGGGAATTACATAAGAAAACAGAAGACTCATCTTTCCTAAATTGATTTAAGAAACATAGGAAGTTGCTTTATGACAGTACTTAGTATATGTTAGGCTGACCATCTGAAAAGGAGGACAGGGCTCATATAACTTTAACAGTTGTAGAGAAAAGAGAATTTCAGCCAGTGTCATTTGTATGCAATTAGTTCCTGGTGAAATTCCCTCTTCATCACAACAGTTAAAGTTGCAGAGCCCTGCCTTCTTTTGTATATGGTCACTCTAGTATAGTGCCTGCACCTTTAACAGTTGTGATGAAGAGGGAATTTCACCAGGAACTAATTGCATACAAATGACACCTGCTGAAATTCCCTTTTCTCTACAACTGTTAAAGTTATATGAGCCCTGTCCTCCTTTTCAGATGGTCAGGCTAGTATATGTGATGTTTCTTTCTGTTATCCACAGGGAACCTTTTTCAGTCCAAGGGCCGAATTCCAATCTGACAAGGATTTCAAGATCACATTCTATTTGTAGGTGGGTCTAAAGTAGGCTAGGGTGACCAGATAAAATCCAGGTCAGGCCTCATGTAACTTTAGGAGTTGTAGAGAAAAGGGAATTTCAGCCAGGGTCATTTGTATGCAATTAGTTCCTGGTGAAATTCACTCTTCATCACAACAGTTAAAGTTGCAGGGCCCCTGCCTTCTTTTGTATATGGTCACTCTAGTATAGCGCCTGCACCTTTAACAGTTGTGATGAAGAGGGAATTTCACCAGGAACTAATTGCATACAAATGACACCTGCTGAAATTCCCTTTTCTCTACAACTGTTAAAGTTATATGAGCCCTGTCCTCCTTTTCAGATGGTCAGCCTAGTATATGTGATGTTTCTTTCTGTTATCCACAGGGAACCTTTTTCAGGTTCCTAAAGTAGGCTAAGGTGGAGCCACTATACTAGAGTGGAGGCTAAGGTGGAGGCACTATACTAGAGTGACCATATACAAAAGAAGGCAGGGCCCTTGCAACTTTAACTGTTGTGATGAAGAGGGAATTTCATCAGGAACTAATTGCATACAAATGACACTGGCTGAAATTCCCTTTTCTCTACAGCTGTTAAAGTTACATGAGCCCTGACCTGGATTTTATCTGGTCACCCTAGTAAAGGCAGAATGGGTAAGCCCAAAAAGCATCCCCCCTATTTTAAGCTTACTCAGCAGGACAAGCTTCTGCATGTCTACTCAGAAGTAAACAGAAATGCATCACTTATCAGCACTTTCAAATAGCATCCCAAATACCAAGACTTTGCATTTCAACTCTAGAGTAAGCATGAGGAGCACATCCACTCACAAGGAAGCAGGACAAGCCTCATAAGGAAGCAGGACTGAATCACTCAGTGGCTTCTTCCCCAGGGACTGCCCTCTCTCCCCTCTTGGGAAAGCTCTTATGTCTGATCAGCAGCTGAGAGTTTTTCCCTGCTGAGAGCTGAGAAAGGGAGAGGGGGTGTGGCCTGGGGAAGCTGGTGGGCTGGTTGGGGAATCCCTGTAAGGTATATTTGGCCAACGGACTGGAGGTAACCCTTGCATGCTTTATGCCTAGAGTGGACAAAGTGGAAAATATGCACTATATCAATAATGCTACCAAACAAGTAAACCACTTTCAATAAAGATGTTATTGAAACACTAGCTTATAGGCTGAGTAATTACTAAGCACAGTTTAATTACAGTTTAATCGTTTAGATATCCTTGATCATGTCAAACGTTCATGGTGTACTGCACCATCCTGTCCTTTACAGGCACACAGATTTGCCAGTGTTACTAGAGGATGGTGGAGAAAATGTGTTTCTGTGTGATCCGCGTGGAGAGATTTGTTGCTTCCTCCTGAAGCACGGTCCAGACTCCTTTTGTGCTTGCTTTGCTTCTCTGAAGACAAATGGCATGGAGGGTCTAGAAAGCCCCAGTGGGGAAAGATGGAGGCCTTTTCTTCCCAGTGCTTTGTTGGAATATAGCCAAGAAAGTTAAATGCATTCCCGTATCTGGACATAAATTTTTCATATAGATATGGATGGGACAAACATGCTGAAGGTGCAAAATCCAAATCCATAATTGTAATACAGGCACTTTATTGTTTTATGGGGTTTAAAAGGGGGTGATCTGGTTTGTCCAACTAGATGAATCTTGGAAGCAAATCTTCTCTCATAGACTATGGAATTGAATTGTAAAGTCGGGAGGTGGGGGGCATTTTTTACAAATATGCGTAATCTGGAAATTATACAGAGAAAAGTCTTAAGACAGGTTCTAGGCTTTAAAAAACAACAAGGCCTAAACCCTATCGCTCTTGATGGAATGAGAAGTGTTTCCCATCCTGCTGTCTCCTGAAAACCTTGTATGACAGTAGTATCCTACTTGTTTATAATAATGGGCATGCAAGGCAGAATTATGTACTAAGGAACCGGTCTGAAAGATGCCTCCTTTAAAAGATTCCGAACTTGGATGGGTAATGGGTTGTGTACCGGGTTGCATGCTTTCTCTTTTGGCTCTTCTACAGTAGAAGAACAGGAAAGCAATAACTGTTAGTAGAGGTGTGCTCCGACCACAAGGTTAGACTTGGACCCCGATTTTGCAATTTGGAAAATGGTCCCTTTCTGTTTGGATGGATTTGGAGGCCATCTGCTGCAACTTGAGTACCAAACCTGAGTTGAGCATGGGAAATTTAAAGGACGGCTATATCTGTTTTCTGTTTATCAGACATGGATGAAATTTTCATGCATAGAAGACCCTTGAAATTTGCCTGCCAAACTGCAAAAAAATAGAAACACAGAAAGGCAAAATGGGCTGAGCAATGACCATCTGGCCCACAAAGGGCCTGGTGGGGAATAATTCCCACCCACCCCCATTGTGATCAGCATTCTTGTGTTATAGGCAGGAGTAAATACAAAACAGGAGTTATTTATTATTCATAGAGATGAATAACAACAATAACAACAATAGAGGGAGCAGAGATCCAGTTGTTAAATGGAGAGCAAAATGACGTTGTTGTGAAAGAGACCTGAAATGAGTTGATCCTAGTTTAAAAGGAGCAGATGTTGGCAGCAGAGCATGCAACAAGATTTTTGGTTTTATTTTTCCTAAGTGGTAGTAATGCAAATCATCAGGCAAACCAAAAGTGCAAGATTGCAATATGTGTTCCATGAACCCTAAGTTTGGTTTCCACTTGGGCACCGAAAGCAGAGCTCAAATATAAGTTTACTCAAATGTGACCACCTTCTGAACATCCGTACTTGTACTTTGTCATTTTCCATTTCTCCAATTTCACAGCACTCTCTCCATTAATTCTGAATACATTTTGGCATTTATCTTTAATTTAACCATTTTGCCCAGCATCCTATTTGTAACCATGCCTGGGAGGGTTATCCTTTGCCTTCTGCCATTTTATATTCTGAAAGCTTTGGAGTCTATTCAAGAAATTGTCATAATGTCTAAGATCAGTACCTAAAAATACTTGGGCATTGGAGCTACTTTCATGATTAGTTTGACTCAAGTGCTTCCTTAGCAGTAATTTCCCTTTATGAGGTCTAGCATGCATTATACCATGATTCATCTTGACATTTCTTTTTTAAAGTCACAGTTCCAACTGTAGGCAGTTTCAGTATTTTATAGTTTGGGACCAAGATATCTGAAAGACACCCTAGTCCCATAAGTGCTGCCTACTCACAGGCTCAGGTTAACATCTGAGGCCCTGTTCTGCGTTGCCCGACAAGGCCTTTTCAGTAGGGCTGTGCACTGCCTCAGGCCAAATCCCCGAAACCAAGGCGAGGCAGGCTGATTTGGCCTGCTTTGCCTTGGTTCCAAGTCGTTTCCAGGATGGCCCGAGGAACCCCGAAGCCAAAGCAGGTTTGTACTGAAGCTTTGGGGCACCTCGGGTCACTTCGGAGTTGTACTGGGCCCTCCCTTCCACCGTCCCAGGAAAGCCAGCGCAAGGCCTGCTGTGAGTCCATTGGACTCACCTCCCTCTCCCCGCTCTCCCTGCTCACCTGCTGTCACCACCACATTGACCCTGCCATCACTGCCCGCCACACTGCTGCCGTGGTCAGGAAACACGTCCCCCTCCTGAGAACTAGGCTGCAATTTTAAAGAGAGCACAAAAAGGAGGCTTTCTGTGGGCATTTTGTGGGTGTTCTATCTGTATTTTGGGAGAAGCTGTGGATCCTCAGGATCCAAGGGTCTCCCACCCCTCTGACTTGACCCTGGAATGGGAGAAGAATTAAACCAGCCTTGGAGTTGGCATAGTCAATTTTCTTCCCACTGAAATCAATGGAAGAGAAAAGCAAGCAAGAAAACGTGCAAATGCAAAGGAAAAAAGCCACACAGACCACTTTCCATTCTGCTGGCATGAACCAACAGGACATTGGAAAAGGTAGTTCTTCTGCCTCAGTTCATCCTTCTCACTCCCCTGTAGGATTGTTCTTTAAGCCATTTGAGGCTTAAAGTTTCTCTGCTTGTTTCTGAACCCTTTTCCCCAATTTTAAAAGCGCTTCTTCCTTTTCCAAAATGTCTTGAAATACAAGAGGGTTTTCTCATGTTGATTGCTGTTGTGTTAGACAATGCATTGCCATGTGTTAGACAACACATTGCCATGTTCTCTTCTTCAATGCCTCTCTTCATCTCTTCCCAGACGAATAACGTCTTGGACTAGTGACAGAAGTTCTGAGGTTTCATTGACATAGCCAAAGAAATTAGCAATGGCAAAAAGATTCAGCAGGAAAATGCCATTTTAGTGCTGGCTCTGTGACAAACAGTGAGGGGTTTGACTGCAAATCAGTCTGGTTGGTGTGAAGGGTGAAATCCTTACATTATGCTACAAACTGCCTTCTACGGGATTTAGATAATATTATGACTTACTTCATCAGCAGTTACTTTGTTTACTTAACTTCAGTGGCAATTTCAGTCCTTCTGAGAAACATGCCTGATTAAAATATGCGGCGACAAAAAAGAAAACAACTATAATGTAGTTTATAGTCATGAGCTACAGAGTTGACTAAATGACAGAGCCTGATTTGATGACAATGTGAGCCATTCTCAGCGCTTCAGCAAGATTTGCAGGTTTGCTTTGCACTTAGCAGAATGAGGCCATAAATTAGTGAGGATATTTACTCATTTTCATCAGTAGGTAAACCAGGGAATAAATCTGATAAAGTCAGGCTTCGACTATATAACTGACGAGTGCAAACTTGGCGTTTATTAAGTTCTAATGTAGATGACTACTCAGACTGTGTTAAGATGCAATCCTACGTTTGTTTAGACAGCCCTACAACTCCTTGCATAGGTGGCTGGGGAATGGTGGGAGTTGTAGAACATGTTTTCTGTCTAAATACTCATAGAATTGTGCCGTTAGTCAATTTTCACCATCTGCTTCCCTGTGGTGCTGATAGATTCTGGATTTTATGGTCTTAGAGAACAGCGGAGCTGGTAGCTCTGATTTTGGTAAGGCTGTGAATCCAGTCTGGGTTTTAGTCAGGACCAGCAAGAACCCTAAATCAATAGGTATTGAACCTATTTTGGGATATGGGTCAGCAGCACCTTGGGGAGCTCCTTGAGAGTTGTGGCTGGTTGTGACTAATGAAGGAGTGAAGACACACACACCGAGATGTTCTAGGCAGGAAGGCCTTTATTGTTTGGTAGCTTGACTTATATAGATCTCTAGCAATGCTGTCCACAGGGACAAAAGGTTGCTGTGCATGAGGACACAGCGTGATAACACACACGGTAGAGCACACACACATTATGGCTTGTCATAGGATAGTACAATGGAACATAGAATATGAATGCATGAATTCTGCTACATCATTACTGCAACAATGTTGTTGGATGGAGAAATCGTTAGCTGGTTTGCAGGGACATTTTGTATATGGCAGGATAGAGAGATTAGGGAGACAGAAAGAACTAGGTGACTCCATATCAGGGCCTTAGCAACAATGCTTTACCAGCCATGTTCTGCCCTTCATCTCATCTCTTTTCCTTAATTAAATTTAAGAAGAAGTTTTGTGAATTTGATTAATACAAGGAGATTGTTATAGAGCAAAACAATAGACTTCAGAATAAGAACGCTACATCATTACTGCAACATTTGTTCCTAGCCTGATGCTGGCAAGCTGAAGCTAGAATAGCTTGTATGTGCTAGGACATTTTGCATGTAGCGAAAAAGAGATAACAGATAGAAAGATCCAGTTGTGAGAAAGCACCAGGGTTTTCCCTACAATACTTTTTCTCAAGATAGTTCTTTCATCTGATTTCTTCTTTATTCTGTTTTTAAGTCAATAAGTAGGTGGTTTGTGTGTAGACTATGAAGTACAGGTAAAGCAATTTTTTACCATCATTAACAGTGAAGGGATACGTTGAGCAAAGCAACCTAAGGATTTTATAATAGGTAGTCTACAAATGACATAGAAAAATAGTTGTCTGAGATATATAAAATTAGAAAGCCAGTTTGTTAACTAAGAAAACACAGAGAATTGTGTATGAACATTGTTTTGAACGAAGCATGCTAAACTAGACAAATGATCTTAAAATAGCTTGACAAGTCATGGAAATGTACTTCACAACTAGCAGGGCGTACTAATTTACAGAACTTTCTAGTTGTTGCTAACAGACAGTCTATTGCAAAACAATTTTGCATTTGATCAATGATGTGGTTCAATAATTTCAAGTTGCAGATCACGTACAATATATTGGCAATAGCATTAACAGTTTTTTTCTAAACAACATGTTAATTCAAGAATACAGTGTCTATTTTCTTATGCAATGATTCTAAGGTAGGATCTTAAGGATGAAGTGTTAGTGATGGCTCTTAGAACAGCTCAAGACCCATCAGACAATCAGACAGTTGTGAATCAACAATAGTAACTGTATGCAAAGTGATGAGGTCTTAAAGCGCTACTGAATGAGCAACTTATACAGGCAAAGTGAGGTAACTTAAAGCAGCACATTGATATGCGCCTGAGTGATAATTAGTGGCTGTGTTATTGAAGAAAAACCATAAATTAGGGTCTTGGATCTGCTATCTATTACAGATACTATCAGCCATAGCTGTATAATTTGCTGGAACATAGGAAAAGTTGCATAAATGTCATTGAGGACTGATTCCAGTATGTAACATTGAAAGGATAGGAAGAGTTATAATTCTCTTATAACCAAAATTTTCCAATGCAAGCAGAATAATTACTTACAACAGCAAGGATTTTAACAGTTCTATGCCAGCCATACAAAGTGGCATGGCAGCAGAAGCACATAGCTGGAGTGATTTTAGTCACTCGCAAAAATCGCCCTTTGGATAGATTTAAGCTTTCTGGGTTAGCAAACAGTGTTGATTGATAAATATTTTGCAGGTGAGACACTACAATGTCTGGGGTGATGAAGGCAGTAGGTATAAAGGCTACTTGGCTTGGCAGTTAACAGATGTTCATAACACAATGTGGCATTATGACCATGAATAGCAAATATCTATTGCGCATGTTGAACCTAAAGGTTAGAGTCAGGCATTAAAGAAACTGAAGGTATTGGAGCAGCAGTGCTTAAATCAAATAATGCAGAGATTAGACATAATATCATCATAGAATTGACAGTAATTACAGCAAATACAAATTTTTAGAAATTCTAGGCAGCTCTTGTGGTTGGAGACATCTTGAGCTGTAAAAATTCTAAGTTAAATGATTTTAAACAACCAGGACTACAGTTAAATGAGTATGAATATTGCGATAATGGGGATGAGTTTGTTTAACACACTTGTTGAGGGGTAAGTAATAGCTTGCCTTTGGGAATTGTAAGGAATGCCATGGGTGAGAACAATATCTTGTCAGGAGCAAAAATCTTCTAATGCTTTGGAAGCAAAAATCTTCCAATGCGTTGGAAGCAAAAATCTTCCAATGCTTTGGAAACAATAAGCAGGTGACAGTTAGTTTTTTTCTCTCTGGGGTTTACCCCCATACATGGAGAGGAATGATGGAAGGAACAGTGCGAACAATTTTGAACAATGACTTGTGCCTGTGTCAGTGGGAGAGAAAATTGGCATGCTAAGGATTTAGCAGATTGGTGAAAAAAGCTTGGCTCTGGAAAGGGTCAGAGAATAAGGCTGCTGGACGCTGTAAAGCAGCATTTGAGCATTTGCCAAGACTCAATGGTCTGGGCAAAGAAAAGGGTATGACTGTGAATGTGTGCTATGAAAAAAAAAGGTAGTGCATTGTAAAAACATTTGCAGAGTTAAGAACAGTGCTATTAGATTGTGATCAATTTGAGCAATCAACAGAGAATCAGCTAAATGAAAAATTAAGTGAAAAACATACATACATGGTATAATGGTTGCTGTGTAAAATGCTGGAAAGCAAGTATTACTGCAGCATTTTCAACTTGCTGCACAGAAACTTGAATGGGAGTGTAAAAAAATCACCAGATTTTAGTAATGGCATCTAGATAAGTAAGAACACCCCTTTTTGGGGAGCCATCAGTGAGTACTGTAAGGGCTCCCTGTAGGGGGGCTGCACTGACTGTGCTTGCAACTGAACAGTCAAAGTTACAGTGATGCATGGATCTTTTGATATGTTAAATGATAGAGGACCCACATGATTGGAAAAAGCAAATTGGTAACTATCTAAAGTAGTTATTAAGTGAACAACGAGCACATCTTGGCCTAGTAGCTGTATCAGTGAGTAAATATTGCATGGCAGAGTAGCAGTTAATGCTAACTATTCACAGATATAAAATAGGCTTGTGGTCTTTTGGCACAAAAAGCAAGGCGGTAGGCGAATGAGGGGTTGCTATCTTAAAGGCAATGCAGTTGGGACAAAGTCATTAAGCTTTGGGTGAGATTCAGATATCGAGAACAAGTGTGGCACTCACTTGCTCTAACAAATTGCGGCGTCAGATATTGAAAGGAAGAAATAAACCAAAAGCAATTAGAATGTGACAATTAGGTGAATGAACAGCAACAATCATCTTTTGCTTATAACGTTGGCTCTATGCAGGGAAACAGCAGGCTATGGAACATGAATCTAGAACCTCAAGTCCAAATCTATGAAAAGCCACAAGGCACTTTTCATGGCATAACTCTTAGAAGTTTCAAGTTCAAATGGCAACAGAACATATACAGAGTACATCAAGCATTTCTCAATCAGATAGCATTTCAAACACAAGTTTCTTGGCAGCGAAAACCAAACCGAAAGAGCAGAGAACAAGATAATTCCTAGCACAGGAATTTCTTTCTTGGAGGATGGAGGATGGAGGATGACTAATTTTGAGCTACTTTTTTCTAAGCAACTTTCATTTTACAGAATTCAAGGCTTCGGCTTACAATTAGAGATAAGCAAAGAACAAAGACGGTTTCTTTCTTAAAACAACATTCCAATACCACTGGACAATCTTTCTCTCACTAAAAACGCTTTTCAACTTGGAAAACTCATATCTTTCTCTCCCCCAGCCCCCTCCGGTATGCAACGGAGACAGCCGGGGAAAGGCCCAAAAATCTCCCTGAAAGGAGAAACAACTTTCTAAAAACCATTCAGCACTTGACTCTAACCACCAATGACATTTCAAAAACTTTTGTACATGGCCAGAAACACAATGCAAACTTAGAAAATGACAAGGTAATAATGGCAACATTCAACAGTGTAACGAAGTTTTTTGAACAAAATTTCTGAGGCCAGCACAAGGCCCCAATTGAAACGACCAGAACAGATTCAAAGTCTCTTATAATTGAAACGACTAGAATAGATTTAAAGTCTCTTATTAAATGAACAGTGTTCAAAAGTCTCTTGAATGAAATAAACAGTGTCTTTTAGCAAGGATGAGGGGGAAAATGTTTCAACTTGACTGGAAACAAAGGCAGACGGCAAGTCTTTTATCTTCGTTCCCCCGGACGGTGAAAAGGGGGAGGTAAATGCTTCATGGATAAATCTTTTTTGGAAAGGCAGGCAAAGTTTTGTAAATCCAATGTCAGGGAAAGTTACTGACTCTGTTTGAAGAAATTTTTAACAGTTCTCGATCTTGAAGAAAGGCTTAAGTCTTTTTTCGAATTTGAGGGGAACTGTAGCTTAAGAAAACTGACTGTTAACAACTGTGTGACTTTTTTGTAAATCACACGGAATTTCAAAGCATATTGGTTTCATTCCAAACACACACTTGTAGCTGAAGACGGATCAGACAGCTATCAGTTAAAACGGCTTAATGTGAACAAAACTCACACAAGGTTAGACATTTGGGGTTAACCTTAGTCTCTAGAGGGCAGAAACAGATACACTGCACTGGAACACCATGCTTGAAACTAAGTCACTACTCAGTTTGTCAGGGAACACTGAACTGACAACACAAACACTGAACTGACAACACAAACACAAATGTCAGGGAAAGAACGGTTTTGACTTAGGGGGCCTTCCCATTTCTCGTTGCTTTAGCACTGAGGAAGGTCCCACACACACAGAATTGTAGAACAGCAAGCGAGTTGTTGCACAGGTTGAAGGGTTGTCACATCAGCTCTGGTAGCCTGAAAATACTAAGTTATTGACAATGAGAATGCAGAGTGGTCGTTTCCGACCCATTGGTTGCTCTAAATAGGAGATAAAGGGTTAAGACAGTAGATCTATAACTTGCATCTCTATGGACGGCTGCAGCAGGCTTGAGGAATGAAATGAGGTTAAACAGAATAACATTAAAGGAAGAACATTTAGACTTACAGTTTTAAAACACTTGTGTAATTTAGGATCTACTATACCTGGAACAATGGGAAAAACTTTGTTGCTGGCAGATGATCAAGGAAGGATTAAACCAAACAGACCGGTCACCTGGATAGGGATCAAGAAATACTTCCAAAGGACAGCAAAAATGCAATGATTAAGTCACGCCCCACACCACTGACCGTGGCTGCTGGGGACTGAGAGACAGGAATGAATTGGGTGGTGGCAAAGTTTGAGTGACAAGCAGAGTTTGAGTGATAAGTGGAGGAATCTGAAGCTGCAGAAGCGGAGAGCTTATTGGAGAAATGGAAAGTGGAACTGTAGCTTGCAAGCAGTTAATGAAGTCGGCATAGATTTTCTTATGCAGTTGACTGGCAGCTGGAACTTTTGCAAAAGCAGTTATAGCACATAGACTAGCGGCAGGCAATGTAGCTTGTGGCAAAACACTCTGAGTTGGTACGTCACCTGTATCTTGCATTGATTCCCAGTTGTTGATTTCTTGATCTTGATTATTTTGAGTGTAAGTGGCAGGACAGATTTCAAGCAGGTCTCCTGACTCTTCTGCAGTCAAAGTAGGATCCTGCTTACACTTCTGCACCATGCACTGGAGCTCGGATAGGGGTAAAGAATCTGAAGCAGAAACTGAAGCAACAGGAGGAGGAGGGGCACTGGGAGCTGAAGGGTGAGTTAGTGAAGCAAGGGGTTGAAGGGTAGGGGCATGTGTGTAAGAAGCAGGAGAAGGATGTGCAGGTAAAGCGGTTTTGGACCCGTAGAGGTTGATTGCGTGACAGCATAAATGCCACACCTGTAAGATTTCAACAGGAGCACGAGGCTCTGTGTGAAGCAGCCGCCCTATACATTCCCAATCGCTTAAAACCAAAGATCCATTCTCTGGGTACCATGGACATTGTTCCTTAAGTGTACTGACTAGTCGTGTGATAACTGAAGAAGGAACACTGTGCCCAATTCTCTTTAGCAAGAATGCTAATTCGTCTGCATGTCTCTGCTGTGCCACTGACAGCGAGATGCCCATACTCACCGAGGTCCCGAAGGATGAGAGGTGCACCTGAAGCTCGTGCCGAGCGTAGTGAGTGGGCGGAGAGGTCCCTGGTTCGGGCGCCAGATGAAGGAGTGAAGACACACACACCGAGATGTTCTAGGCAGGAAGGCCTTTATTGTTTGGTAGCTTGACTTATATAGATCTCTAGCAATGCTGTCCACAGGGACAAAAGGTTGCTGTGCATGAGGACACAGCGTGATAACACACACGGTAGAGCACACACACATTATGGCTTGTCATAGGATAGTACAATGGAACATAGAATATGAATGCATGAATTCTGCTACATCATTACTGCAACAATGTTGTTGGATGGAGAAATCGTTAGCTGGTTTGCAGGGACATTTTGTATATGGCAGGATAGAGAGATTAGGGAGACAGAAAGAACTAGGTGACTCCATATCAGGGCCTTAGCAACAATGCTTTACTAGCCATGTTCTGCCCTTCAGACTAAAACCCAGAATAGATTCACAGCCCTACTAAAATTGGAGCCCCCAGCCTCCACTGTTAGACAAGGTCTTTAGATGGTAACGGCAGTACACCAACCCTGCTGCATGTTGGTCCTCCTGCTCATTCTGCTGGGTGGGGGCCTGGATGTCTACTCCAGAGTCCTGCCCTGACTGGGACTGGCATGAAGGGTAGACCTGGTTGGGTAACTGCCAAGGGTCCACACACCAGCAGGAGCCCACTGACAAGAGCCCCCTGGAGTTATTCCTCATCTTCACCTGCCTCTTGCTCTGGCATAGATAATGGTGGTGGTGATGGTGAGAAGAAGGAGCAATAGATGCCACTGTCTACTTGTTCACTGTTTCTCTGGCTATCAAACAAGCATGTGGTAGTGATGAGGAACAATAGTGGCTAGAATGGGAAGGGATCTATTAAGTGTGCCTTGCCCAACAATGGCCCTCAAAAACCTGAAGCTAGCACCGGTCCTCACAGCACGATGCCACTTACATGTGGCTAATGAGTTGTCTGAATAATTAATCATAGACAGCAGTTTTGCACACTTTTGCTGAATTCACATTTAGGTAATTTCTGGTGATGCTCAAAATGGCTGTTTCTGCTTATGGAAAATTACTCCGATGACTGAATTCGAAGTGAGCAGGGGAAAATATAAAGAGTGGTCATGAGTATTGCCCCCACATCAGACAGGTTCATTATTAATAAGTTTCTTTCATATGTCTTTATGGGCCTCTGGTAGTTTTTTGTTTGTCTGTTTGTTTTACAATTGACTCATAAAATATTATCCTGCTGTAGAATTTGGATATTGAGTAGGTTGTTCTTATGCTATTGTAGGAAGTCAAGGTTTTAACTTGGTTGAGATAAGACTCCTAGGGTGGCCATGTGTCTTCTTTTACAGAGAACTGTTCTCTATTTGAAGGACTGCCAGTGGAATATATTCTATTTGAAGTAGTGCTGTGCCGAACCCTATGTTGTGTTTCCCATTCTCTCCAGCATTCACATGTGCTGGTAAACTGACATGGGACACTCAATCAGTGACAGGAGGAAATCCCACGGTAAAAAGCTTAATGGTTACACACTTCAAAAATACTTAAAGCTGATTGATGTTCTGACGGTTTAGGCTCCCTGATAATGTACAGTCAAAATGCTACTCACTACAATAACAACCTGGTTTCCCAGTTGCCATCTCAACAGTTCCAAAAACGGGTTCCAAAGCCAACCAAGGGAGGGGAATGATTTCTGGTCTGTTCCATCAATCACAATGGGACATTCTTGAAAGGCTTAACAAACCATCCCAAAGGAGCTAGTTCATATGTGGGCCACACATTGGTAGCTCAGGGGAACATGGCCAAAGCCTAAATGAGATCACAGGATGGGTAAAAATCTCAGGCACAAGAATTCCCATGCTTTTGCTTTAGCACTGGGATTTCCTCACCACCTGAGTCTGCAGACAAAAAGTCCAACAATAAAAATCAACCCCAGTCTACCCTTACACTGAGATGTTGAGGAACTAAAACATAATCCTCAACAAACAAGAGTTCAAATCTATGAAAAACCTCACAGTACTTTTCATGGCATAGTCCTTAGTAATCCAAAGTCCAAATAGAAGAGAGTCCATGTGCAGAGTGCTTTCAAAGTCCCAAATGGTGATGGATCTAAACAGGGAGGGGTTTCGGGCAATGAGTTGAAAGATGATCCTAGCAAAGGGCCCTTGCCTTTGCTCCAACTTATAAAGGGAAGTGGGCCTGTTCAAAACCACTTGACAGACAGGTGCTCTGGCCCATGAATCATGCCCCTTTTCAACCAGGGTGGCTCACCAAGATGACACTACAATGCTCGGCCCACCAGCCTGAAGGACTCCTTCAATAAGCCCCCCCACCTTTCTAAGCACTTTGTCCATTTCCCAGAGAAGTCTTACAGCCTCAAGGCCAAGGGAGAGGTGTGTGAAACTACTCCCTTCTATTTTTTCCCTGAGAACTCTGACAGAGATAAGTTTGCACAGATTCTAACTTTCCAAACTAGTTCTAAATAAATCTAACTACAACTTACAAGTCCAAACGACTTGCTGAGACCTATAACTGACACCCTACCCATACTTTGTGAATGGGGGCGGGGAGGAGAATAGGTGGAAAATTTTGAATAATTTTCTTATTGGGAAGGAGGCAGGAGTTCCACTTACCTTCTTAAATGTGTGTAGGAGGGAGGAGAGGGCATTCAGATAGAGTTGCTGGGCTGGAGAAGCCTCTCTGCAAAGAGTCCTCCATTGTTGCAAGCAAGATTTTTTTTAAAAAAACTTTAAATGAATGCCCATGAGAACATGCAATGTCACATGGTCTCATGGGACTCCAGTAAGAGCTGCCAGGCTGAAAGCCTTTGTGCAAAGAGCCCCTTAACGCTGTGGCAACAAATGTGGCATTTTTCAAGCTCAAAAAAAAAAAAAACCCCAATAGAAAGAAGACCCCTTAGCCACCTCCCACATTTAAAAAGGTAAATGGAACCTTTCCCTCTCTCCAAGGAAACACATTATTTGAAATGCTCCTTCTCTGCATCCCAAAGGAGCAGTGGAGGACACTGTCCCATTACCAGTGTTGAATAAGACTCAACTGCCAGTCTGGTTGGCTTCTATACAAGGAATTTTTGGACAGGGCCACCATCTTGTCCTTTGCCTCAGGCAGAAGAATGACTTGGGTTGATCCAGCTGTCTATAATTCAGTAGGTGGCAATCCTGTCACTAGCCACTGATGAAAACCTGAAGATGTTTGTATCTTATATACATCTTTTCAAATTACCATCACTTTGCACCCAACATACGCTGAAGTGATTAACAAAGTGGGCATACCTAGATGGGCAGTTTTGATCTTTGTAGCATTTTTGTAAGTGCTATAAATAAATTTATAATAATTTTTTACGATACAGTTTTGCCTTAACTTGATATTGTGGGTTTTCCCCCTCCTGGAATTTTTTTTAGTTTTCTTCCTTGTGTAAGCCGCAGAGATCCTTGTCTGCAATATGAAAGTAATTTGAGAATTGGTCAAGTCTTTCAATATGTTTTTTAAATGCTATTATTGCTGCTGAAAATGCCCCTTCATTGCAGGATTTATAAAATTATCTTTGTAACTATTTAAATATTTGCGTGGGGCATGTTATGTAATTCCAAGGCAGCTTTGGTGTATACCCTGGCTTGGAATTATAGTTTCCTCTAACTTCACTTGTTTTAGTTCCATGAATCTTAATGTCCCTGTAACTTGTCTGACCCCCCCACCTGTAAAACAAGCTCTAGCAGTTTTTTTCCTGCTTGAACACATAACTTGATAGATCTGCCTAGTCAGAAGCTGTCTGACAGGATTTCATTTCTTTGTCTTGTCTAATGCTGTCAACAAGATATACAGTCGAAAAGCTGCTAACCGTTCTTGTCAAACAAGACCGATCTAAGTAAACCCTTTATCCAACAAATGTGACCTAGACAAGGAATCGGTCAAATGGGTCAACGAGGCCTTATTTTGTGCTTCTGCTCTCAAAACCAGTGATGTAGTTTATAAAGTTTTCTGTGACCTTTTCCACATTGTATGACTAAGAAGCAGAATGTCTAACTTGACATGAAATTTTCTTTGCCTCTTCTGGTTGGCTTATTTAAATGGCAGTGGGGAGAGTTATGAAACACTCAGATATTGGCAGTATAATACATCAGTGCCAATGCCTACAATTCCTACAATCCCCTTCCATTGGCCATGCTGGTTGGGGCTGATGGGCACTGTAGTCCCAATTTTTATTCATTTATTTGATGTATAAGTCCCTTTCAGCCCCTCCCCCTGGATACCAGTTTGCCTACCATTATAGTACATATGTGTGACACACACACACACACACACACACTGGAATTAGATATGATCACTATACGTGCGCTGGTGTATGTATTTTCCAGTTTCTTTCATTACAATTTGCTGGTTATTTGAGACATAATGGAGGGAAGAGAGGATTTCTTCACTTTCATCTTTTTCTAACTAGACTTGGACAGAACAACTTCTTCAAACAGAGGACACCTTCAAACAGAGGATGGTCCTCTGGAAGTCCTTCAAATAGAGGACTGCCCTCTGCAAAAGAGGACATGTAGCCATCCTCAGGCCAGCTTACACTGATGGCCAAGTGTGACATTGTTAGCTTTGCTCTTGCTCTCAGTTTGTTCTGGTGATTTTGAACTTTGGGGTTCGCATTCAAGGATAAGTTCTGCTTTGAAATGGCCCTGTTGGTGAGCTGCTCTCTCTCTCTTTTCTGTGGCACTTGAGGATCAACAAGGCCATGTTGGAATGGGTTCTAAGAAGGCAGAATGGCTACAGGATTGTCCCACGCTGCATCAGATAGCTTGTTCTTTGCTTGGATGACTGGCATCCAGACACTTTGCAGTTGTTTCTATGCCAGAATTAGCTGGTCCTTCAGGCTCAAGAGGAAAAAAAGAGGGAGAGAAAGAGGGCCATTCACTAGATACTGCAGAAGGTATTTAAAAATCATAGAATCATAGAATAGTAGAGTTGGAAGGGGCCTATAAGGCTGTTGAGTCCAACCCCCTGCTCAGTGCAGGAATCTACCTTAAAGCATACCTGACAGAAGGTTGTCCAGCTGCCTCTTGAATGCCTCTAATGTGGGAGAGCCCACGACATCCCTAGGTAATTGGTTCCATTGTCATATTGCTCTAACATTCAGAAAGTTTTTCTTTAATTTTTTGCTTCCAAAAGTTCCAATATGGTGGGTTTGACAGCTAACGGGGGTGGGGTTAAGGTGGGGGAGAGGTGTGTGTCAGAGTCTCTGTTTTTGAACTTTTGGAACTTTTAAAGTAAAAAAATCATAGCCACAAAATGCCTGGACCTCTCTTTCTGAAATTTGTCACAAAGAAGTAACTGTAACCCGTCTGCAATGTGGCCAAGTTTCATCCTTCTATCTTTAAAAATAAAAAGTTATATGTATTTTTGTAACACAATACTAGGCTATGGGAAAAAGCATTCAAAATGGTGGCCTATTTTCCCCAATTAAAATCGGAGACCAAAATATTGTATCGGGGAAAATTGGATCACCCAATTTCCATATTGGAATTGTGTATCGGATACCAATATCCTCTGATTTTAATCGGTATTGGATATCAGATCCAATACAATGCCCATCCCTACTCAAGATGGGGCCTAACCAGTGCTGAATAGAGGGGAACTAGTACCTCTCACAATTTGGAAGCTATACTTCTATTAATGCAGCCCAAAATAGCATTTGCTTTTTTTGCAGCCACATCACACTGTTGGCTCATATTCAGCTTGTGATCTACAACAATTCCAAGATCCTTCTTGCTTGTCGTATTGCTGAGCCAAGTATCCCCCATCTTGTAACTGTGCATTTGGTTTCTTTTTCCTAGGTGTAGAACTTGGCATTTATCCCTATTAAATTTTATTCTGTTGTTTTGTGCCCAGCGCTCCAGTCTATCAAGATCACTTTGGAGTTTGTTTCTGTCTTCCAGGGTATTAGCGATCTTCAGATTTGATAAGCATTCCCTGCATCTCCTTGTCCAAAACATTAATACAAATGTTGAAGAGCACTGGGCCCAGGACTGAGCCCAGTGGTACCCTGCTCACCTCCCCACAGTGTGAAAAGTTACCATTGATAAGCACTCGTTGATCAGGTAGGCTTTAGAGTGGCTTTAGGGTGGCCATGAGCAAAGAC
This sequence comes from Anniella stebbinsi, assembly GCA_029215795.1. NCBI lineage: Eukaryota > Metazoa > Chordata > Lepidosauria > Squamata > Anniellidae > Anniella > Anniella stebbinsi. The sequence continues at coordinate 82,913,484 of JARDYH010000005.1, read as the reverse complement.
AGGAGCCTCAAGATATGGTACAACAAAGTTTCAATATTTACTAGGCTCTTTAAGTTTAATTTCTGTCTGTTTGGGAAAGGATGATGTAGATGAGCAAAGGATTCTCTGTCCTGTCATGATTTTACTAAGGTGATATCACAAAGGTTAGGGAAGAACTCAGGGTGTGTAACAAAGTCCTGGATGCTTAGAATGGAATGTTGTTCTGGAAGTGTTAGAACCTATCTACACCAAGCAGTACACAACACTTTGAAAACATTTTGAAAACTGTATATGGAGTGTGTCCTGGGCCCCAACAGTTTTCACTACTGTAATAAACATCTTCAAAAACAATAACAACAAACCAGTGATGTATTAACTTTCCACATGACGTTCTTAAACATGAACATCTCACCACATGAAAATGGCATAGTGCAGTTTCAATATGAATATTTAAAATAATGTGAGAATTGGCCAAAGGGAGGCAAAAGGGGAGTTGACTTGAAGACTATGTAAAGAAGGTGGAGAAAGTGTGGGTTTGGTGAGTTGTTTATCTTGGCTTAACTTCCTTAGCAGCTCGTACTCAAAATCATGACCAGCTATTTTTTTTGCCAGGGGATTAGTAGGTTATAGGGGTGTGCATCAGATCGGATCCACGATCCGAATCCGATCCGCCCCAAAATCGGAAAATTCCGATCCGATCCGACCAACCCTCCGATCCGATCCGATCAGGTCCGACACGCTTAAAGCTATGTTTCTGAAATTCCTCCACATTAGACATGCCACTTTGGTTCACATGTGTGATGAATTTTAGAAGCATAGCTTCAAGCATGTAGTGGCAAGGTGTTTTGAAACAATGAGGAAAGAAACACCTATAACTTTTTTATTTTAAAAGTTAGAAGTCTGAAAGTTGCTCACTTTGTAGATGGGTTAGAGGTAGTTGTCTGTCAGAAATTGCAGAATGATAGGTCCAGGCATTTGGTGGCTACGATATTTTTAGTTTAAAAGTTACAACAACACAGAGTTTTGACAGAAAAAAGAGGGAGGGGGAGGCGGGGGGTGCAATTGACAGCCCAAGCCTCTGTGGAAAAACTTTTGTAGCTTTTAATCTAAAAAATCCATAGCCACCAAATGCCTGGACCTAACTTTCTGAAATTTCTGACAGACAACTACCCCTAACCCATCTACAAAGTGAGCAACGTTCAGACTTCTTTTAAAATAAAAAAGTTATAGGTGTTTCTTTCCTCATTGTGTCAAAAATACCTTGCCACCACATGCCTGGACCTAGCTTTCTGAAATTTCACACACATATCAAGCAAAGTGTTACCTGTAATGTGCCCATGTTTCCTGTTTGTATCTTTAAAAATAAAAAAATTGGAGGCATAACTGTAGTTACCCCACTACTACCCATTTTTCTAAAATTAATTGCCACACAAGGCAAGCACCTACATTTCTGAAATTTTACATACATAGGTGCCAATGTACCACCTACAATGTGGCAAAGTTTCATGTGTGGAACTTTAAAATTGAAAAAGTTATAGGCATTCCTAGTTATTTATTAAAAAATTAATTGCCACAAAATGCATGCTCCAATCATTCTGAAATTTATCACAGATAACTAACCCTAACCCATCTACAAAGTGCCCAAGTTTCACCCTTCTACCTTTAAAAATGAAAAAGTTATAGGCATTTTTGTAACACAATATTAGGCTATGGGGAAATGCATTCAAAATGGCGTCCGATCCGCGGATTGGACATCCGATCTTCGGATCGGGATCGGATCCAATCCGCCCAACCTCCGATCCGCTATCTGATCTGATCCGGGGGGGTCAGTGCACATCACTAGTAGGTTATATATACTTAGGGTAGCAGCTTATGATACTCAAAAAAGAGGATACCAATTTGAATAAAATTTGCAAATGCCTATTTATATGTATAGATGCAAGTTTAGAAATAATAATTATAATTTAAATAGAAAGATAGTACATCTCACCATGATGCAAAAGACTGTGACCAGGTGATCTCTGTGTCTGCCTGTTCAGTCTGTGGATGGGCAACAGTTCTTAAGGCTTTTTATCTTGAAAGTGGAATTGGACAGGACATCTATTCAGAGGACTCCTTCAAATGGAGGTTGACCATCTGTAAAAGAGGACACATGCCCTCCAACTCATTGGCACAAGCCACTGGGCCCCCTTTGGTGTGTGGGACTCCAGGATTGAGTGGTGGTGGTGGTAGGATTTCCAGAAAGGTGAAGATCCTGGCTTAGGCAAGACTCTTCCCAATCCCTACTCCATTCCAGGTGAAATCTTTCAGGATCTAGTCTGTCAGCAAATCCTTGAGCTCAGACAAAAGCACTTTGTGTTATATCCTCCTCCTCCAGCACTCAAGTAAAAGAAGGTAGGAGCCCATTCATATGTAAAACCTGCCTGTTTGGAGATCTGAGTAGCTTGAATATATCTTAGCAGACACTCCCCATCATCCCACATTGAGCTCAGAAAGAAGCCAGTGAAGAGCTTCTGTTTCATTCCTGCAATGATTTTGAGACATCAATCCTATTATCTTCAAATGCCTCAGATGCAGTAATGGATCTCATACACATGAATGTGTATAATTTTATCCATGGTAGCATAGATGTTTGCTGATGAGTCATTCCCTGCCCCACCAGCCCCACCAGAATTTAGACTGAAAAATACTGGCTTGAACTATTTATTAAACCTGCAAGTGTTTATTTTTCTGCCAAAATGGTACCTATCTTGTGAAAGAAAGTTATTTCTGTATTAAGTCTTTGTTTGGTTCTCTCGAATATCAAACAGCCACCAAATGCTTTGGAACTTGAACAGTTTAAATTTGGCCTTCCTGTGCTTCTGTTTTTCACATAGTTTACTGTTTGACCTCCCCACCCCCCCCAAGAAGAGAGAATTAGACTTGTGGTTTTTTGTGGAAGCTATACTCGACCAAAAGGTTAATGTGTGTGTAAGTAGTTGAAATACCGTGGTTTCATGATGTTTCCATTGTATGGTAGTTTTAGTTTCCTGAAGCACTGTTAGAGGCAGTATGAATATTAGGTAGTAACCAGGGAATTTTTGCAACAACAACAGTATTTTGGTCGAATTTATTTTGAATTTGACACAGGTTTTTCAAACAGCAATCTATTGGGTTAGATCCAGACTTGCTCATGCTTAAGTAGAGCCATTTAAATTAATGGGTATTAAGTTAGTCATGACAGACTAAAATCTAATTTCTTGCAATGGATCCCAATCCACTGATGTTAAATTCTTAGGATTTATTATTTTATTTATTCAAATTTACATACGACTTCACACAAAGATATAAAAATGGTGACCATAAAATACAATGACATAAAAACAACAATAAATAGAATAATAAAACAACAATACAAATTAATTGGCAATAAAAATGCATATTATAGTGATGTCCGTGGGGGAGAAATTTGGCCCTTTTTGGGCTCACCAGATTTCACTGGAACCCCCGCCTTGCCTTGCATTTATGAGTGAACCTTCAATTCATTCCTGAAATCTGGGAACTTTTATGTTTTTTCCCATTAAAATTGCCTTTTGTGCAAATTATGGCTACAAATTGCATATTTTATGCAAAGTTCAGACATAATTTGCATAATCTGTGCAATTTGTGGCCATAATATGTGTAATTTTGTGTAAGTTGCATTTGCATTTTGCGCAAATTGTGGGAGCAGTTTGTGCAAATTAAGCGTATTTTGGCTACTATTTGCAAAAATTGCAATTTTAAGGAAAACCCCCCAACAACCTGAAAATCCACAAATTGGCCCAGCTCAATACACATTGAATCAGGCCAGCTTGTGCGTAAGCAAGCCAGAGTCTTGGGGGGGGGGGAAGCTGCTGAAAGCTCAGTGAACTTCACCCCCTGGACAGATTCCTCCAGCATCCAAATACTCTACTGTGTGTTACAAACCATAGCTGACTGGGTCACAGGTCAAGGAAAGCCTCTGTAAAGAGATGAGTTTTAAGAAGACATCTGAATGTCAGAACCATGGAGGAGGGGCAGGGAAGGCTGTCTAATATCAATTGGTAAAACATTACAGAGGGTGGGTGCTGCATCATTAAATGGTCTACTGCAAATGTTCCTGGGGCGAAGCTCCAGAGCATGTAGCACCCTCAGAAGTGCTTTGAAGTGCTCTCCCCCACAGCAACACACGCCATGTTCGCACTCTGAAAATCTCTCTCCCCTCTCTCTAGCAAAAAGAATGACAAGTTTTTAATAACATAAATAGTGGAACTATAATAAATAACAATGGAAAAATAGCAGTGAGAAAACGTAGATGAAAATACAATTCGTTCAGTTAAAATATTTCCGGTTTATATATTTCATATATATTTTTATATTGCCCGATAGCTGAGGCTCTCCAGAGAGTGCACAATTAAAACCTTTACATACAATAAGGATACAATAAATTTAAAACATTAATAGGTAAAAGTGCAATATAAAATCAGATAAATTACAGTCCAGGGAAAGCCTGTGGAAAGAGGTATGTTTTAGGAGGTGTTTAAAAGCTATTACATTTTCCACCTCCTGAACTGCATGAGGGAGGGTTTTCCAGAGGGTGGGTGCCTCTACCGAGAAGGCCTGCCACCGAGGTTCTTCATGGTGACATTCAGTTTGTTTTGGAATGGCCAGCAGTACCTCCTCTGAAGCAAGTGCTTTTGATCGCCCCCATAGCTCTGTTGAGCAGAACCAACAAAGAATTTCATTCTTATTGTCTACTTCCCTATGAGATGGTAAGAGAAGACATTATATGGATTCCACCCACCACACCCCTTCCCGTGCAACTGAAGTTTACCGTTTACTTTTCAGTGGGATTATGTTGAGGCCTGTGGTAGATTGCATTGGGGTAATATGGAATAATGTTTTAGCGGCTTTTTTCTCTTTAAAGTAGCAGTTGAATACGTCTTAATCATTTTCCTTGTTTGATTTGACATTGTTAAGAGAATATATGGAGTTTAATGAACTAATTCGCAGAGATGCACAGAAAAGAAAGGTCTCAATTTTAACAGATATTTCTCCCTGACTTCTCTGCACAAAATCTGCCTCATTGCATAAAAGCAACAATGGGTTTGTTCCAGATTTAATCATGCTTAGAGTAGGTCCACTGAAATCAACAGGATAGGTCAGTAAGTTTGGATCCAACTCATTAGGCATAACTTCTGAAATGTACTAACCTGTAATCTCCACCTGGGAATCGTGCTGATTCAAAATGACAAGTAATAGTAATTTGGCACACAGGTGGTAGAGAATCTCTTGAAAATTCATCTTATGATCAATTAACTGTGACCTGACCTTGAATTCTAATTTACTGTGTGTTAAGAATAGGTCAACCTCTGAAACTGGAGGTTGTCTAAAGAAAGACTGTATGTGTAACTTTTCTGTGGTAGCGCCTAATGTGATTTGACACTCTGCTGGGAAATAATGAAAATTTCTTAGAATATATTTTGACTGGGATGATGATAGATATGATGGGTGCTTATTCCAGCCAACAGAAAAATGTGGCCATTCTCCCACAAAGCCTCCAAATCACCAGATGGCCTTTTCACAAAATCCACTGGATCCTTAAAGCCACGACAATATTGCTGGGCTGGGATCGCTCAATTCCTTAAAAAGATGCTAACTTTTATAGTGTGAAACTGTGACCATGTTTATCTGGTGTTTGCCCTGCATCTCTGATGGCTGTCCCAAATGCTCCTGATTTATCCTTTTTACAGGGTCAGTTTCCTTTTGAAGAGAAAGTATGGGAGACATATGGCATGTTTTTTTGGGGATCATATCTGGTGTAATATTTGTTTATTTACGATTGATTCAGGTGCGGGTGGGGAGGCAGATTAGACTTTAAATTATTGTCAAACCCACGTCCATTTATATCAAGGGTGCAGAACCCTTTCAATACCAAGGGCTGAATCCCATTTCAGAGAAGTTTTGGGGGGCTTCATTCCATTGGTGGGCAGGGCCAAAATACCAAAACTACCAGCATATTTTAGCTTAAAGCTCTTGCTGCAGTGACTATGGTTTAGGAGAGGCTGTTCAACCTTTTAAAATGGCGGTGGCGGGGAACTGCACAAAAGACAGGAAACCACTAAATAATTGGTGGTCTTGGAGAAATGGGGTGGAGCTAGGGGAAGGGGATGTGGCTATCTGGGAGCTTCAGAAGGCTGGATTGAGATCCCAGGTGGGCCAGATTCTGCCCCCCTGGTTTATAGAAATATTGTTTTCAGCCACCAGCTTTGCAGGCAAGTGTAACAAGCATTTCCTAAAATTAGGGACACCATCTAGACATCACTGCCCATTAAACAAACCTTTTTATTGTTATGCTAAACAAAAGCCCATGGTGAAGGTTATTTCCTCAGTCTACATAGCATGGCAATGCTCACATTTCATGCAATAGTTTGTCCCTGTGAAATAAGGGTTGCTTCCTCACTGGGACACTTTAGTGCTGCTGAGGCATTGCTTTTCAAACAAAGTTGGAAGTGGCATTAATCAGAGTACAATTGTGATAATACAAAAGTAAAATTTACGACAAGAAATGCACCTCACTGCAAAATGGAAGCAAGTTAGTAAAAAGCCTGCTGTTAAGAAATAGTAAAAACAACAACAACAACAAATTAAAGGGTTGGTTCAGTAATGATGTGGCTGGGTAGCAAACAACTAATTAATGGGATAGTAGTCCTGAGAAGCCTCAATAGAGCTTTACCAATCCACACTGGACAGGCTAATTGTGTGCATGTGTTTTTTCAATTGCCATAAATCAAGTCTGAAAACACTGAAAACCGCACAAAACTCTGGAATACAACAGGTTGGAGGTGACATCATTTGGATTCTTGGTTAAAAAATGAAGTGAACAAGTGGTGTCAATTCTGGAGGAAAGGGATACTTTCTGAAGCTCCCAGATGGCTACATCCCCTTCCCCTGGCTCCACCCCATTTCTCCAAGACCACCAATCGTTTAGTAGTTTCCTGTCTTTTGTGTAGAGTCCCCCCAATTATAAAAGGTTGAACTGCCTCTCCTGTAAACAACCATGAGTAAGGAATCACATAGGGTGACCATATGAACAGGAGGACAGCGCTCCTGTAACTTTCACAGTTGTATAGAGAAGGGAATTTCTCCTGGTGTCGTTTGTACGCATGCAGCACCTGGTGAAATTCCCTCTTCGTCACAACAGTTAAAGCTGCAGGAGCCCTGCCCACTTGACCAAATTCAATACTTCCTTTTTCATTCTCTCTTACACTAACAAATCAGATACTAAATGACTCCTCAAATAAATAAGACTGCCCTTACTTCTTGGCCTCACCGTTAAAACTTTCTCGCTTTGATTAAAATCACCACAATTAATTTATTAACAGAAGCCTTGGTTGATCAGTTTATCAATTAAGGCTGCACCCCTCTGCATACTTACTTGGTGGTAAGCTCCATCAAACTCAGGGGAATTTACTTCTGAGTAAATATATAGAGAATCAGGATGCATAGCTTACATCGCAAGGAAAACTAGCATGCTGGAAGCTTAAAATTTAGGGCATTTCTGCACAAGGCTTTTATTGTGGGTCTTTTATATGATGTCATCAACCTCCAGGGCACCTCCTGTGCTTTCTGGCCATTATAGTGGCATTATTCTCAATGAGGAAAATGCAATAAGAGATTGTATTGTGCTTTGAAATGCAACAAATTTCTGTTGAATTTCCAGAATCCTGCTAGTGCCATCTAGTGGCTGTGTAATGAAACATATAGAACTTGCCCTGAAAGACCCTCCCCTCACCCAAATAACAACAACAACAACAACAACAGCCATGTGTAAACGAGGAATTCAAAGTAGAAGGCTGCAGGATTTTAGCCCCATGTGGAGAAGCCCTCAGTTTGATATGAACCCAACGAGAAGCTATTTCTGTGCATTTTTGTTATACTGAGTTGATGTTTCCTCTTGCCTTTTCCCCAAGACTATCTCCTTTAGAGGTTATTACTGCTAGACTGCAGGTGGAGAGAACCTATTTGAAGGCCTCCTCAACTGTTGCATTCATGAACACAACTCTACAGCCCTGGGAGTTTAATTATGATTTATAAGAGGGTTGCAGCTGCAAGCCACATCTTGACACAATATAAATATTCAGCAAACTCTAGTTTAAAAGTAGTCCCTTATGGCAAGTAGAACAACTCAATAGCTGTACGTGTATTTACAATGCAGTGAAGCTCTGTCATTTGCTTTTAATATGGTTTATGTCATCTTCAAGGTTCCTTTTCTAGAATTTTCTTTTGACCAAATAAAATAAATACAAATACAAAATTATTCTAGCTGGGAGAAATATACAGCACACACCCCTTTTAATGTAAGTTGAGTTTGTGAGGATTGCCTCTCCCCCATGTGTTTCTGTTCCTTACAGTTTCTTCAGCAGCAGAAAATCAATACATGCATTTTCCATCACTACATCCCCATACTGGGAGAAGCTGCCTTGGTCAGTCTTTGATCTCAAACATGTAGAGCATTGCCTGCTTCCTTTGAGCTTTGGAACATGTTCTTTGGCTCTTGTTGTGTATTCACTATTAGAATAATGGGACCCTGATCCCAGATAGAAATCAATCTGCCAAGCCATCGTTATCTCACGCTGTTTCTGCTTCCCTGACATTATCTTCCAGTGAAATTTTCAGTTAGTTGTACAAACTTAATTCCCAATGATGAAGTTTTGGTTTCTTTGACTCTATCTATCTATCTATCTATCTATCTATCTATCTATCTATCCATCTATCATCTATCTATCATCTATCTATCTGGTTTTCCATGCTACATGTTTTAAAATGGGTGCAGAACTTCTTCCAGCCCAACATACAAATTCCATTTTGGAGAAGCTCTGGAATTTGCTACCACAAGATGTAGTGATGGCCACCAATTTGGATGGCTTTAAAAAGGCGTTAGACAAATTTCTGGAGGAGAAGCTATCAATGGCCACTAGTCCTGTTGCCTCTATGCTATCAGAGGCAGTTGCTGGGGAACATGTCCTGCTTGTGAGTTTCCTGTGGTCAGCTGGTCGGCCACCATGTGAATAGAATGATGCACTAGATGGACTCTTGGACTGATCCAGCATGGGTCTTCTTATGTTCTCTCAGGAGCTGCATTCCAGTAATGGGAATGGCCAAACGTAAAAAGGGGTGGGGCCAAAAGAAAAAAAAATACCAGCATATTGTAGCTTAGAGCTCCATCAGATGAGTGTTTTATCGCACATTCATTATTAGGCACTCACAAATTTTCATCAGTCCCTCTCACAACATTGCTTGCCTCCCGCCCCTTCTAGCCTTCTTCGCGCAAAAAAAAAACACCCCAATAAGTCCAACTTATTTTTAAAGAACTTGCTGCTATCTCCGGCTGTGTGCAAGGGAAGCAACAGAATCAAAATGGCCCACTGAATGTGCCACATACACATTTTTGTACTTCCTTTTTCAAAAGAGGAAGTAATGAGGGACAAACATGCAGGTGGAGAAGTGATAGTAAGCAAACACGATTTCCCCTCATGTGATGATGCTCTAAAAGCTCTTGCTCTCAGAAACTAAACTTTAGGAGAGGTATTTCAACCTTTCAGAAAGGGAAAAAGCCGACACAGAAGCTGGGAAACTGCCCTATGATGGATGATTCAGGGAAGAGGAGTGGAGTCATGGGAAGGAAGTGTGTCCATCTGGAGAACTCTGAAGGGCCAAACTGAAACCCTTAGAGGGCCAGATTTGACCCCTGGACCAGACATTCTGCACCCGTATTTTACAATATGCAAATGCTTCTGGGAGATTCCAATACATCTGTCTTTCTCAGAGATAGATTGCCCCTCCTGCTTTCAAACCCCGATGGGTGCCCAAATTCTGGAAGGTTGTATGTCTGTGTGTGTGGTGCAGAGGGGAGAAGAGGAAGGGGAAGTCCCATTGTATGAGGCCAAGTCCACTCGCACTACATTGGAATTCACCTAGAGTTGTTTTATCTTCATGCTTCCAGTGGAAGGAATTTGTGGAAGAATTCCAGCATTGTAAACATGCCATGTGGCAAGTAGATATAGAAAGTGGAGACTAGCGCCACAGGGTATATTTGAGGACTTATAATTGAGGTCTTTGGGTGGAGTTTATGGTAGTTGTAAGAGTTGGGGGGGATAGTGTTGTAAGTCAGCTGTAAGATGTTTTGTCAGAGCGATGTGACAGCACAGGACTCAAACAACAGCAAGTGTGGAGAGGCCAAAACTGCTAACTGCATGAATGCATAAAACCTGCTTGCTTCTGTCAAGCCTGTCATTAGCCAGCTAGCTAACGCAGTCTGCATGTCAGCTTCAGATCCTGAAATCACACTTGCCCAAATGTTTTTTTCACTGCTGTTGTTTCAGTTGAAGCTGGGGGAAAAAACAGAAAACATGACCATAGCAACCAAACTGACACAATTGCTTGGTATCCAAACATCAAGCGTGTAGATATTGCAATGGAAGACGCTATGTGCAGGATTTCGCTGTCTGTTTCCATGGAAAATATTCTCATAAAACCTACTTCCTGCTGCCTTACTATGTGGAGTAAATAAAAAGTAAAAGCAGTGTCTTGAGTTTCAGCAGGGTGACATTAAGTACAGAAAATGGATAGACTTTTGCCAGCACTCCAGTCTTCTTCCTATTCAGAAGCCAACTGTAGTCAGGATCCTTCCTGCCTCCCCCTTTTTGCTCAATCAGCAGAAAGAGCAGGAGTGGAAAAAGCAAGAAATGACAAAGAAACATGCCAGGGGGAGGTTTTTTTTAAAAACAAAAATATTTTTATCCCACCAGTGAGGGAAGAACCTCCCAGAGTGGATAACAGAACTGAAACACAAGAACAACATAAATACATGAAAAGAAAAGGAAGACAGGTTAAAACAGTAGCAGCTGAAGGAACCAATAAACCAGATTATTTTCTTTAAAAAATGAAGAGCTTTTCTATTCGAGGTTGTTAATCTGCTGTATCTAGTTTTGGTTTCATCACATAATTGAGATCAAAGCACTGCACAAAGAAAGCTTCTTCTCCGGCTTTTCTGCTATATAATCTCTAGGTGGCAGAATAGCACAAATATACACAAAAAAGCATTTTCTTTCATTTGTACAATTAAATACCACACTTTCCCTGCTCTAAATATAACTCGCCAAAAGTGCTGATTAGACACAGAAGCGAAACTAAAGGGCCACATCATCATCTAAAGAACCCATAAACAACTATAAGTACGGAATGATGACCACATGATAAATGCCTCATGTAGAAATGCCCTATAAAACATTGAGAGTAAAATCCAGTGAAATTCCTGTGATGGAATTGCTCCTTTAGCAAAACTGGGTGGGGGTTCCCAGTCCAGTCCCCTACACAATGACCCATCCTCTAAATTTGCTCTGGATGGTTGGTATCTGTAAGAATTCTAAGGAGGAAAGTAGCCAATGTTCCTTTTTTGTTGCTTTTATCATTGTACCTGCCACCAAAGGCACCCTAGCTGTGATCTCTGTGCACAGCATGGGACTGGAAAGAAAGAGAGTGTCCCATACCAACCATGTGCTTCATCAAGTGAGCTATGGGTTTTCTGTCAGGGATTTATATACTCCTGTTGGTGTGCTGTGGTTGATTGTAGAGTTGGTTGGTATCCTGTGCGCAGTTGTGACTAAATAGGTGGATCAGAAGGCCGTGCATATGGCAGCTTTCTTTGACTCTCCATTAAATCAATGAGCAAGCATTCTCTCAGGACAGCTTTTTGACAACTGAAATTTACACAGGACTTTGCCCTGGAGAAAGGTGGGATACAGACAATGCTGGTGACATCCTTAATTCTCATCTCCCCTGGCTGGAACCACCCATTTCCTCTCACAGTGGCTTAGCTATGTTATAGAACGTAGTGACAAAGTTGCACAATCATATCCTCTGTATGCTGTTGTAACATGGGATTTCTCTGGATGATTTGTAGCAAAAGCCACTGATTGGCACCAGTGGAGTCCTTCCCCTCTACATTTTTAGCTCCCACATGGCCGTGGGGGAAGCTTTATACCTCCCCTTCCTATGCATCAATCCCAATCTGGACCAGAACCCCACATGCTTACATGGAAGTAAATAAAAGAGTGAGGAGCAGGTGCATGTTATGCATTTAATGTAGTATGCAATTTAGCCCTTATCTAGCAAAGTTTAATACAACGTGAGAGCAGTGACACCACCATTAAGACAAGGCATAATCCTATTATGATGATCATAAACCTCTGAACTCAGAGGCTTACAATCATCCTACGCAGGGCAGGAGGCGCAGCGGAGGCAATATTCACCTCCCCATCCTCCCACCCTGCATTTTGCTGGAAGGGCTTTTTTGTCCATCTAGTCAAAGTGGAGCAGGGAGAGGAGGCTGGAGAAGCCTCAGGATAGCTCATATCCTGGCCTCTCCAGTCTCCTCCTTTCCCCTGCTAACCCCCAACTTTTCACTCTCTCCAAGGTAGCATTCCTGACCTTGGAGAGGAAGGTGGCTTGATTCTTTCTGCACAGACTGCAAGGGGGAGGGAAGGGTCAGAGCTCTGACTCACAACTCCGAAGTCGGAGCACTATCGCTGACAGATCTGAGAATCTGAACAATCCTATGGCCCCTCAGATGCTGTCTTGGGGCAATAGGATCATCACCTACGTGGCCCAACATGTTGAATATTACTGAATGATGAACCGGCATCAAAGCAGTCATTAAAGTAATGCAGTAGTAGTAGTAGTAATTGCAACAACAACAACAAAAAAATTAAAATTAATAAATTGTAAGTATTACAGTCTGAAGGAATCAGTGGCTGTGGTTTTCCATGCCAGTTCTACATGATTCGGCACTTAAATATTTGGCAGAAAATGTAGTCCATTTAACTGGAATTTTCAGTGGTTCAAAAGTGGGATATAGAATGTTTAATTTAATTACTGTGTTTGATATTTAAACATGAATACCTCTATTTGTTTCCATCCCAGCGCTATTTCATATGTAGGAATAAGCCTCTTTGCCTTTATAGTGGTAGGACAGAACGTTGCCAAGAAAAAATGTATCTAGTGATTGAACTTACTGACAAACCTTTGGTTCTCTCTGTTACTATATAGTGATTTAAGAAAGCCAGAGAAATATATTCCCTCTTGAACTGCATCCTCTGACTAAACACTGGAACATCTGATCCATACAATGTGTTGGGTCCTGTTTTATCCCCTTCCTTTGTTTTTAATTTTGATTGACCAAATACTATGAAATGCTGTTTACCTCAGTATGAAGCTTGGAGACCTTTCCGTGGTTCCTTCTTATGAGAAATTCTGTAAGAAAAGAAAAGCAGACATGCAATAGATTTTAAAAAGGAGATGAAAGCACATGTGCAAACTGTTAGCTTTTTCCATATGTCTCCACAAGTATAAGCAGTGTACAGTGAAATATAAATGCAGGTGTTTTTGTTTTTGTTTTTAAACCAGGGTGTGAGCTGGGTAAGGGGTGAAAGATGTCCGCTAAGTGATGAGCCAGGCAATTAAAATTCCATTCAGCGGTGTCAATTGATACACTGAAACAGTGCACTTCCTGTATGAACATGTCAGATATTTTAAGACCAGAAAGTAGTAGGGGCCACACCAAGCATAGAAAGATTTAAAACATGGGATAGATTAGATTGAAGTCCCCCCCTCAAATTCTATATTTTCTGAGCACATGTGCTGTTCAAAATCCAGTCTGGTCAGCTGGATTCACATGCCCCGGACCATCTCTGTTTTAACACATCAAGATAAAGCCAAAATAAATATGTGCATGCATCTATTTCTGCAAGTATATAAATAAGAAACCAATGTAGCAATGAACCAAATTCATTGCTGTCCAGTTCAGACAAAACCTATCCCTCATTCTGCCCCATACCTGTGGTAGGAAGGAGAGTCTCTCTAGCTCACATAGTACACCTGGAACAGTAAAGGGCAACTAAAATGATTGAGGGGCTGGAGCATCTCCCCTATGAGGGAAAGTTACAACAGCTGGGGTTGTTTAGCTTGGAAAAAAGGAGGCTAAGGGGAGACATGATAGAGGTGTACAAAATTATGCATGGTGTGGAGAATGTGGATAGGGAGACATTTTTCTCCCTCTCCCATAATACTAGAACCTGGGGTCATCCCATGAAGCTGATTGGTGGGAGATTCAGGATAGAGAAAAGGAAGTACTTCTTCACACAGCACATAGTTAAACTACGGAATTCACTATCACAAGATGTGGTGATGCCACCAATTTGGATGGCCTTAAAATGGAGTTGGATAAATTCCTGGAGAAGGCTACTAGTCCTGATGGCTAAGTTCAATCTCCAGTATCAGAGGCAGTAAGTCTGTATACACCAGTTGTTGGGGAATATGGGTGGGAGGGTGCTCTTGCAGCCGTGTCCTGCTTGTTGGTTACTGGCCAACAGCTGGTTGGCCATTGTGTGAACAGAATGTTGAACTAGATAGACCCTTACTCTGAGCCAGCATGGCTCTTATGTTCTTATGGCGCCTTTCTACATGAGGCTTTTATTGTACACTCATATTTCCTCAGACACTATAATTTGTGGGTCCTTTACATGACATCGTCATTCTCCAGGCCCTCTCCCATGTTTTGCAGTTCAACTATACTACCGCACCACCTAGTGGTTGTGTAATGGAACATATAGAAAAGCAGAGAAAGACAGCTCACCCCATCCCTGGAAAAAAACATGTATAAAGGAGCAGATTTTAATTCCACAAAGAATCTAGACGCAGAAGGCTTGGTAAAGGCAGGATTAAAAGCTTCATCTAGAAAAGTGCCTGCACTGCCTCCAATGTTCCTGGACATGCATGCAGGGACATAACTTTCAAATACTGCCTATCTGCATAAATCTAATATGCAGATGCTTATATCATGCAGTCGATTTCTGGGCTTTATCAGGGACATTGACAGAGTGAAATAAGCCTCTGCCCAATTAAGGGCTTTTCTACACAAGGCTGGTAGTCCACCGCATCTACTTTTGATTTTGTCACAAAATTCTGACCTGAGCACTGGGCAAGGAGTATTTATTTCCCTGCTTTTGATCTATTTAACCTGTAGATGGTATAGCCAGAAACTGGAGGGTTATGGCTTTGGTTGAAGAGCCCATAAACAACTGTGAGTAGGAAATTATAAATGCCCAATAAATGCCTCATGTTGAAAAGCTTTAGATTTCATGCATCTTTGCCATATTAGAATGTTATGCCCTGTATGATTACCCAGGGATTTCAGAAGCAGAGAGGGAAGATGCACTTCATTCCCTGGCTCACATAATGGGTCACATCTGGTAACAAATATCACCGAACCCGCCCCTGCTGAGCCTCAGGACTATAAAAAGCAGTACAACAAAATATATGTAATACACAAGATAAAAGAATAGTCAATCCATTGTTGAAATACACTATAATAGTGCAATGTAAATGGATGGAAGTAGTAAAGGGTAGGACCTCCCATCAAACTCGAAACCACGCCCCTTTTTAGAAAGTGACAGTTGCGCCGCCCCGGAAGTCTCGCCTTAGCGGGACTGGAAGTCCCGCCTTAGCGGGGCCGGAAGTTCCGCCCCTACCGGGGCGGGAAGTGAGCTCATGGAACACAGCGTGTCATGTGACCCCCCCCCAGGTGATCACGTGACCCCATGGATCATTTGACCCCAATACCATTTTTGGCGGGGTTTGAAACCGCTCCCGGATTGGCCCAGGGGGGTCATGTGACCCCTCTAACAACTCCCCAGGCTACCGCGGACCAATAGGAAGCGGTAGTAGAGCTGTAACTCCACCCCCTTTGGCACAGTAACAAAAAAAGGTCGTAAACCGCTCCCGGATTGGCCCGGGGGGGTCATGTGACCCCTCTAACAACTCCCCAGGCTACCGCGGACCAATAGGAAGCGGTAGTAGAGCTGTAACTCCACCCCCCTTTGGCACAGTAACAAAAGAAGCCGTTCTTGGCATGCCCAGACAAGTTTTTCCTGCGGGGAGAGCATGGCGGCAAGTTTTTCCTGCGGGGAGATCATGGCGGATCCTATCGACCCCTTGGCTTTTTCTAGACAGCGGGCATCCGTGAAGCCTAGAAGGGTGCAAACTGTGCATACGCCACCAGTGTCTCAGAATACCTCTGCTTTAACTGAGAGCATACCCTCATACGTGGGACCTGCGGGCTTTTCTTCTCCACTGGCACCTGTGAAGCTTCAACCCAGAAAACTGTTTCCTGACCAACTGACATCAGGGCAGGATCCTGAAACTCCATCCTTTGTTGCTTGGCTTAATGGCGCTGTTCTTACCAAAAGAGCCCCACGGGCCGAAAAGAAAACGGAGCCTGTTGAAACTGTTAATGGCTGTGGTCTTACTAAAATAGCCCCACAGACCGAAGAGAAAATGGAGCAGGGAAATCCTACCACATCCTGTTCTACCTACCAGCCACCCCTGGAGACTGCTGAAGCAGAGACAGAGGACACACCGGTGAGTGTTTTATGTCTTTAGTAAAATGTTCTTAATTGGTTGTATAGTGGGCTTTGATTGTGTATAACTAAAAAACGTTATTTTTACACAGATGCGTGATGTGCTTGGAGCTTTTGAGAACTTGAACATCGACGCTTCAAAGACTGTC
Source organism: Anniella stebbinsi (assembly GCA_029215795.1). NCBI lineage: Eukaryota > Metazoa > Chordata > Lepidosauria > Squamata > Anniellidae > Anniella > Anniella stebbinsi. Next base: position 82,896,881 of record JARDYH010000005.1, on the reverse strand, counting down.
AACATTTCCTGCATTTCGTGTGTTCCTCCAGACATGGAAATAGAAGAATGATTTTCTTTGGTGATTTGCAGCAATAAAAACGTTTTGTTGTTAAACTTACGCTTCCATTCCTGTGTGTTAACTTACAAATATGGCAACTCATGAAGAGATCCTAAGAAATATTTATTATAACCCTGGGCATGTTGGGAGTTTGGGTGGAGTGAACTCCCTATTTCAGGAGGCCAAAAAACAGAGCAAAAAACTCTGCAAAAGAGAAGTTACCAAATGGTTGTCAGATCAGGATGCTTACACGCTGCATAAACCAGCCAGGATCCATTTTAAAAGAAATAAGACAATTGTGTCTGAAGTGGATTCGCAATGGCAGGCCGATCTAGTTGATATGCAGCAGTTTTCTCAATATAACAAGGGTTACAAGTACATTTTAACCGTTATAGACATTTTGTCTAAATATGCATGGGCAAGGGTTCTAAAAGACAAGACAGGCGGTCAGGTGGCCGCTGCTTTTAAAGCTATTTTCACACAAGATGGAAGAGTCCCTGTCAAAATACAGACTGACAAAGGCAGGGAGTTTCTAAACAGAACAGTGAAGAATCTATTCAAAAAACAAGGGGTACACCATTTTGTTACCAGCAATGAAGTCAAAGCAGCAGTTGTGGAACGCTTCAACAGAACTTTAAAAACTAAAATGTGGAGGTATTTCACAGCCAACAATACATTCACATATATAGGTGTGTTACCCCAATTTCTAAAGTTATAACCATAGTTTTCACAGAACTATAAAAACTAGGCCTGTTGACGTTAATCAGTCGAACTCCTTGGCCGTTTGGAGAACCGTTTATTTGGACGGTATAAAAAGAAAGCCTGAGTTGGCATATTTTAAAAAGGGAGATCATGTACGCATTTCTAAATGCAAGGGTGTCTTTGCTAAGGGTTACGAACAAAACTTTACCACCGAGTTATTTATAGTGGATGAAGTCATCAAAAGATCAAAGAGACCTGTATACCAGTTAAAAGATTATGAAGGTGAGGTCGTGGTGGGTAACTTCTATCCTGAGGAATTACAGAAAGTTAATGCCAAGGAGGACAGGACATACAGGATTGAAGAAATCTTAGCAACAAAAGGAAGGGGCAGGAGAAAGCAACATCTAGTGAAATGGTTAGGCTGGCCTAGCAAGTTCAACAGTTGGGTGTGCGCTTCTGATCTTTGTGAACCTGTATAGAAGAATGGGCGATAGTGGGTTTTACGTTACCTTACCCAGTAACGCCTGTGCAACGACTTTTCCAAACAACAAGATTTCAGCATATACTATTCAATTAGGGAAAGTTTTGGAAATTCCCGGTTTTTGGGAAGTTGGCCTGGCTGAAATTCAATATCCCCATAGCTGGGACACTCTAAATAGAGATGCGGGCTTTGAAATTGCTAGTACGGAAACTAGGTATCGCTATTTTCTGCGACGTGGCTATTATGCAGACATCCCTGAGTTGCTTGAAAACATGAACAGCCTTATACGAGGTGGCCCTAAAGTAATCCTGGCCTACGATACTGTTTCTAGAAAAGTTAGTCTGCAAGGAACAGAACAATATTCCTTTCTAGCTAGTGCAGAACTGGCCAACATATTAGGCGTGTTTCCTGAACAGAATGTTAAAAAATTTCCTTTTCCTGCTGACATTACTGGAGGTTTTAATACCTTATACATTTACACAGACATTGTGGAGCACCAGATAGTTGGAGATTATTATGTGCCTTTACTGCGCTGCATACCCGTGCATGGGAAGGACAACGAATGTGTCACCATTGGCTATGAGAAACCGCACTACATCCCTGTAACCAAGGACCACATTGACACTATCACCGTTGAAATAAAGAATGATCAGAACAAAAACGTACCATTTCGTTTTGGTAAGGTGACGGTGAAGCTGCACTTTCGCCCTCGGAGAACCTTTGTAGTTTAAGAAATGGCTATTATGAAAACATATGGTGATACGGGCGTTTATCGTAATTATTATAAAGCACAGGCGGGATACGCCCTGACAGGATACCAGGGATCCCCTGTTATGTATGGAGCAGGGCTTGGTGGGGTTTTTAGGAGCCTTTTCCGAATGGCTGTTCCCCTTTTGAGAAGAGGCATAGACATCGTTAAACCCCACGCAAAAACTGCTGCTCGTAATATTGCTAAAGATGTAATAGGTCACGTTACAAAAGAAGTGTTTAACAGAGTGAACACACCACAACAAGCCGGGTCAGGGCTCATGTATATTAAAAGGAGGAGGGCTCTAAAAAGAAAAGCATCACGGGTAAGATTGATTGGTCCACCACGCCCCTTTAAAAGAAAAGCACAGAGAGGAAAGAAACGCCATAGAGGGAAGAAAAGCCACAGGAGAAGAGTTGTAACAAAGAGGCGTCGGCGTTTTCCAGCTAAAGGAGATATTTTTTAAACCATAGCTATGGCTTTTATCCACTGTGGCTCTGAAGAATGCACTAAATCTGAACTTGACCTATTCAACATTGGACCCACGCAGACCAGCATTGAGAGAAGTCTGTATATCGAGGTACCCCCCTTGTCAGCCATTACAGACACAGCACCCCTGGATTTCTTCATTGCAGGAAATGGTGAGGATTATATGGACTTAAATAACACATTGCTCTATGTGTGTTGCAAAATTGTCAATCCTGACGGAACCAACCTTGCAGCAGACGCTAATGTAGGTCTGGTGAATTATCCAATTGCATCCATGTTTAGCCAGCTGGATGTGACGCTGGGTGATAGATTAATAAGCCAGAGTAATAATTCATATCCATATAGAGCCTATTTTGAATCTGTGCTGAACTACAGCGAGGATGCATTGGCCACGCAATTCTCTGCAGGCCTGTTTTACAAAGATACACCGGGGGAACTTGAATCTGGCGACAGGCGTGGGAATAATCTTGGTTTTAATAGAAGAGCAAACCTGACTGCTGAAAGCCGGAAAATAGACCTGCTGGGACATCTCCATGCTGATATTTTTTTTCAAGAAAAACTGCTGTTAAACGGCGTTGATCTGAAGATCAAACTTACTCGTAGCAAAGATACATTCTGTTTGATATCAGACAATGCCGCTAGGCATTACAAATTACATATTTTGTCAGCCTCACTTTTTGTTAAGAAAGTGAGAGTTGCCCCAGGCGTGCGGTTAGGCCATGCCGAGGCTCTGTTGACTGCTAATGCCAAGTATCCTGTGGATCGTGTGAGTATGAAGGTGTTTAGCATTCCAAGGGGGAGCCGTGTCGCCAATCAGGAAAACCTATTTTTGGGGCCATTACCGAAGCAGGTTATTATAGGCATGGTTGATAATGATTCTTACAGCGGATCTTACCTCAAAAATCCTTTTAATTTTAAACATTTTAATATTCATTTTGCGGCCCTTTACCTGGATGGAGAACAGATCCCCACGAAGCCGTTCCAACCTGCATTTGAAGAGGGGAACTGTGTAAGAGAATACATGAGTCTCGTACAAACAGCTGGAAAACATATGAAAGACAGGTCTCTTTTAATTAACCGTGAGGACTATGTTCGAGGCTACACACTTTTTGCCTTTGACCTGACCCCAGACCAAGAAGGTGGAAGCCACTACTCTTTGATAAAAACAGGAAACCTCAGGGCAGAATTTCGATTTAGTAGAGCCCTGGCTGAGACGATCAACATGATTGTGTATGGGGTTTTTGACAATGTGATAGAGATAAATCACAGAAGAAATGTCCTGTTTGACTATATGTAAAATGGACAGTACAGAGTTAACGCGCATCCTATCTTCAAACCCCTTCACTAGACCGTCTTTCTACGGGGTGTTTCCCTGTGACATGCTACCCAAGGCAAGGATACAACGGCTGCCAGCCTGTTTGGTGGTCAATACCCACCCCCACAAACTACCAGGAGAACATTGGTTGGCCATCTACCTGACCGACGATAAGGTTGGCGAATTTTTTGATTCCTATGGGCACCCTCCTAGCCACCCACGGTTCCATAAAACCATTATGAATTTTTTAAGAAGAAATGCCTGCAAGACTGTATTTCAACCCAGACAACTGCAAGCCTCAGAATCTTCAGTTTGTGGCTATCATTGTTTATTTTTTCTGCAGCAGCGTTGTAAGGGTTTAACATATAAACAAATTCAAGATTTGTATTCTCACAATTTGGAAAGAAACGATTGGATGGTGGAGCGTTTTGTAAAAAACAAGAAATACATGCCCAGACCGGTGTTAAACATGTTTCAACCTTGCCAAGGCTGTATATCGTACCGTGACTTTCATAGCTTTTAATTCACAATAAAGAACCCTCTAATAGGGATTAAAAAGAGCCTTTGCTGTCAGTGTGTGTTTGTGTCCCCCATTTACCCTTAAAGTAGATAGTCATATCGCAAATTACCATTTTACATTTTTATTTTAAGGTCTAAAAACATAAAAAGAAAAAATGCTCTGATAATATTATAAGTTGAGCCAGGCAGGGGTGTCATGTTTTCTTTGCTTTTTAGTACGCTTGTGAGAAAGGTTAGGTGAGAGATCCATTGCTGTTGTTGTTGAAAAGCGATTGTCTGCCTTTAGCGAATCCAAGACTTCTCTATTAGCAAGACTACCCACTACAGATGTTGGAATATTCAATTCAGCCAGAGACCTCATAAAAACATCCCAGCCTTTAGGTGCACGTCTGGTTGTCAGGGTATGTGTCTGCATGGCCCCCTTAATCAAATCGGTCATATTGGAGCCCGATATAACACTCCCCTTGTACACAAAATTACCCTTCTCATCCCACGAAGAAACATCTTTGTTTCCCTTCATTTTGTTTAATAGGATTCTTGCATTATTTTTATATCTATCAGGCAGGTTGTCTATTACTTCCTGGTAGACAGGATCAGAAACTGCTGATGGTTCCACAGCGTTCTGTGGTGTCTGAGGCAGAAATAAAGTTAGGTTTTCTTTCTCTGCCTCCCTTTGCCTTACATGTGTTAGATATTTTTGAAGCAAAGAATCATAACGTTTGGCTTTTTCATATTCAGTTAAGTCAGACCTGTTGAGAATCCCTTGCATTTCAATATCTAATGAACTCATGGTTGCAGTTCTGATGTTCTCCTCCTTCGGGGTTGATGCCTTTAGTTGTTCTAGTTGCTGGCTTGGGACCAAATACATCTTTTCAGCATACTCCATTATCGGTTGGATAAAAGGCCTGTGATTAGAGGAATTGCAATACCTAGTAATGGCCCCAGAAAACCACCTGATTGCTTCACCAAAACTTTTTTTCTTTTCAGAGTGATTTTCTTGTTACTCAATTTTTTAATAATACCCCGCTTCTTTCTTAATACGCGTACCTGTTGAGGTGATAGAGGAATGTTGCCTTTTAAAGTATTGAGTGCTATTTCTGAGATGGCCGCAATCAGGTCATCAGATGCTGAGCATAAAATAGCTTTTCTCTGTTGAGGAGGCGTCTTAATAAGATGCTTTAAGAGCGGAAGGTTTCTTTTTAAACGGAGAGACATGTTCCCTCTCTGTGGAACTTTGCGGTAATACATAGTAAAACGCTAAAGGCGCCGCTTTTTGTTACCACCTGTTTTTTTCATGATGTACACTACAGGAAGGTCTGGAGGGAACAGGCCAGTTCTCAGCCGGTGATTATCGGGTGTTGTGGTATGTAAATCCACCACCAGATAACCATAAGGTTTGCTTGTAGAATCAGCAAAGGCTTCTAATAAGAATTGGCTGTTTTGTGGGTACATCTGGCGAGCTAAAGTCATTATCTGCAATTGATCTCTAGGGTTTTTGAATAAGACCAAATATTTAGCATTTAGAGTTATGGTGCGGATACTTTTTCCCTTGCAGAATATATTCTGAGTTATGAAAAACACACTCAAATTCCTGTGATGTACATATTGAGTAAATACCCTTTCAACTTCACTATTGTCACATACACTCTGCATCAAATCATCTATCACAAGAAAGCTTACTTTATTGAGAGAAAACAAAACTGTATCATCAAATTTTTCAGGCAGACCTTGCACAAAATGAATAAATGGGTATTTACACATTAATTCTTTGTACAAAGGCTGCCAACAACCATAACACCACACAATATTTTCAGGTACAGCTGAAAAAACAGAATTAGCATTGTCCAACATTTGTTTGATAAAATAACTTTTCCCGCAGTTGCTAGGTCCTGCTAGAATAGCTGAAAATGGATGTTTCCAGCGTGTATCCATATTCAAAAACCATAAGGCAATGTTTTAAAACCTTGATGAATGACTCTTTTGTCATAGACCACTTTTTGAGTTTTTCTGACAGGTTTTGATTCAAGAGTCCACCTGCGTTTGTTCCTTACAATACCTGGTTGTTGTACTGCAATCTCACGAGCTGGTCCCTGGTCCCTGTCTGAGACGTAGTCAAAAACCAGATCTTTGAGACTGTTGAAATTAATTTTTTCACAATTAGCAGTGTTCAGTGTGATCCCTTTGACCTTGATAGTAACATTCCCCGAAACAGTTTTATAGCCATAAGATTTTGGACCTGCTGACACGTACTCTGTGATAAATTGATCTGCGGGTAGTTCACTTGTGAGGTCTCCTAAGTAATCACCAAGAGGTGGCATCCATTGCCCCTCCTGGCTCACAAATATCACAGAATCGGTATCGTGGTACAGACATCTTTCTTTCAATTTGTCTAGCAAATTGTAGAGCTCCAGACGCGCATATGCTGTTGTAAAGGCTGCTATGAACACATTTTTCCTACCTATAGCCATAACCCGGTCTTCAGAATGCTTCCATGATACACAGACAGCCTCATCATCAATAAATTCACACATTGAAACATCATAAGCATCAGAAAACAGAAGCTGAAATAACTCATCTGGGTCTCTCACCAACTGTGTGTTAGGCAGATTTGTTCTCTGACCAAATTTACCCCACAGAGAATTTAAGAATAATTTTGCAATTTGCCTCTTTGCTGGATTCACCTCAATCTGATTGGGTCGCAATGCAATCCCTTCATGTTGGAGATAAGTATCAATATATTGCTTTTTATCTTCTGCACTGACACACCACTGGGGGTACCCTGAAGCCTCCTGTTTCTGTCGAAGATGCATATCAATATAATCTGAAAATAAGTGACAGGACTTTTTTTCAAAATGCCAGACTTCGTAAACTTCCACAACCTTGTAACCCTTTTCTATAGCGACATTCAATTCAATAGTACACCATGTTCCTAATAGAGCTCTCTCCTCATCTGAATGTTCACATTTACCCTGCTGATGAGTTTGTGCACAAGTTTTACACAGGACAAACATGAGCTTGCCACTAACCTTAGTAGGGAGAACAGGAAAGAAAAGACCCCGCGGTGGGTAAATTTTAACTTTTGCAAGGCCAAAGTAAGCGGACAGAGGCTTAAAATTTTCATAAATTATTTCAGGGTGTCCAAGAGGGTATGCCTTGTTCTTGTTTACATAAGGATACAGACTTGTAAAATCATAGTAATGAATCTGCTCCCCCTCTTCAGGTTTATAATACAGAGAGATAGCATTAGTACGCCCTCCAAAGAGGGCATCTCTAGGTTCGAGGGGTTCTGGAAAATTAGCATCAAAAAGAAAATTTTGGAGTTCCGCATCTGTTTTTAGCATTTGGCGCCACTCGTGTTCCCAGATGGCTTTGACTTCAAATCCCATAAGTTTCAGCTCAGCAGTCCTTTTTTCTGTACTGTTGAAAAGATATTCAAATGATTTACCGAGCAAAGGGTTCTGAGCATCTGGAGAATAACACATTACACAACCATGCCAAAAACACCCATGAAATTCAAAAGCTGTTTTCTTATTGTCTATTATTGCATAACCATCTAGAAAATAATTACCAGCTTTGAATTCTCCACCCTTTAACGCGTGGCGAATCTGAATTTTGTATTTGTGTTCCATGTAGCACAACCATTGAATTGATGGGGTAGAGAAGCGTTTAAGAATGCTATGGTAATTATCTGGTGGTGGGATAGCTATGCAATATTCTTTGAGAAACTTAAATTTGTACATAGCAAAACATGTACTAGCGAGTGTGGGATATTGAAAAGGATCTATAGCTAGCCTCTTCCACACAGATTTCCTACCCTTGCTTATCATTCTAATGGTTTCAGTCATTTCCATGATTTCATGCCTGTACTTGGTACAGGCTTTCTCCAAAATATCAACATCTTGTCTGCAATAAAGTGCTAGCTCCTTCTGCATGTCAAAGGTTTCAGACCTGTTCTCTTCATACCAGGCTAAAAAAGATGCTCTTTCTGATGGCATCATATGAGTCACACCATAGTCATTTTCTTTAGGCATAGGCCCCACATAATTCCAATTCTCAGGTTTGTTAAAATAATGGGGAAAGTACCCTTTTGCACCTTCAAATCCCAAAGCCTTTGGTAGTTTAGAAAGTGCCATGGGGAGATGAGAAAGGGAATCTATAAATTTGATTTTTAAACCCTTAACAGTGATACAGAGCAATTTCCCTCCTTGAGTAAGAAGATCTACGTCAAGTTTTTGCTGTATAAGACCACTAAGAATAAAGTAACCATCATAACCCTTTGAGTTATGCGCAATAAATGTGCAGTCTTCAAACTGCGTACTATCTGTGAACGTCTGAATAAATTCAGACAGACACTGTTCACCCTTAAATTCCCATGTTTTGCCTGCCAAATCCCAGGGGATTACATTTCCGTGCGGTTTCACACTACGTTTTTTATTCTTACCAGAAGCTGGTTCAACTTTAAAGCTTTGTAATGTTTCACCTGCAAAAGCTTTTGCAAAACAGTAATTAGGAACGTGAAAACCTGTTGATTGGTGGGCTTCAAAATCATAGAACACATATTTTACAGATACCTCTGGTTTTTTAAGGCTTGTCATGTAACACCGATGCTTTTCATCACCCGTACTAAATCCACCGCATATTTTGCAACGTTTGCCTGGACAACGATAAACATCATGATTCAATTTCTGGTATGATTCACAGTTTTTGCAATACTGTCTAGGAATGCATTGAACTTTTTCTGCAAGCGCTAGTTCTTGATGCATGCTTAAACAGGTCTCGGATCTACAAGTTCTCTTGCATCTGTTACATCTCTGTATTTTAACAACCTTGGTTGCACAATCGGCGCTCAAACATAATCTGCAATGGTAAAGACACGTATGGGAATGCGAAAATAAAGTTGAGCATGTTTCGCACACATTCTCTGAACCAAAAACAGCCCTCACACTGTGAACCCCATAATAATGTTCATCAAGAAGTAACATTGTATAGGTTTTATTGTATCTTAGCCCTGTTGGTTTAAATATTCCCCAACCTTTCTTGGTGTATCTTATTACTTGTATGTTGACTCTCAAATGGTTTTCAATCAGTGAAACATCACTGAGAGCCACTTGCTTTTGCTCTGACCAGCCAAGATCCTTGTGCAACTGTGCAGCAGCTATCAATAATTCTGCATCTGTGGGGGGTTTTTTCTCCGCCATTACAGCTAACAGGCCCCCCACAAAGCAGAGATTACTGTCTGTGTAATTTAAATCTACTAGGTGTTTTCTTTTTCTAAGTATGATTTTGCTACTAGCAATAGAACTAATTTTCCGCCTTTTACTACCTCCCCTGGGTGCTGTCACTACTGTTACAACCAATCTTAGACTTGTGTTCCCACATATTTCCGCATTGCTTTGCAAAAGATTACTAATATGAGATAGAAAGTCATCTATATTTAAAACATCTCTGTGCCTTTTAATTGAAAAGAGTGGAAAATTTAATCCACCCCCATCGAGGCGTAACTGCACAAAGTCTTCTGGTGAAATTCTACGATTGACATTATCAAGTATGTTTTGTATTGTGCTATAGAGGGCTAAAACTGCTTGTGAAAATGATGGTATACGTTCTAAATTAACAAATCTGAATTCTTCAGCGATATGCAGTGCGTTGAACGCCCCCTGTCTCCATTCCCAGTGTCTTACGCGCTCCGCATAGACCTGCAAAGGTTCACTATCCTCTTCCTCTGAGGAATCTGAGGTATGGGAGCGTTGGCTCACAGAGTTAGAATCGCTGGATGCTACAGATTGTTGTGTGTCCTCTGGAGAGGGTACCTCTGGAGCCACAGCATCCTGGACTGTTTCAGAAATGGGAGTGGCTGTATGCCGTTTCTTTTTACAGACAGAGAGTGTTTTTTTAGCTCTATTTACTATTTTAACCATCCTCCTCTTCCAATATGGGAAACGCTTGTTTTTAATATGCCCTTTTTTAAAAAAACCTTGACCGCCACCCCCTACTTGAACATATTTAAATGAAATATGGCCACGAACAGAACACTTTTGGCGACTTTTAATATTCTGAGAATGCTCTGGCAATGTACCCACAATGACAGGACTACTAATCCTGGACATGGTCTCCTCAATCCTAGTTTTCAGCACCATACCACATTTTTCTGCAATATTAAGACTTTGTTCTAGACAGGCCGCCAGCTGAACATATGACATTTCTTCATAGCGTGTTGACTCTGGTTCATTGTTTGCAGACAATAGGCCATCATCCATTCTCTGCTTCTTAGTTTTTTGTTCCATAACAGGCTGTGCCTCTGCACGATCTCTTTTAATTGGTACGGATCTTTTATCTAAAACAAAAAATAGACAGAACAAAAAGGGTAAAAACATACACCCTTGTTAGTAAATTACAATCCCCCCCCCCTTTCACAAAGCCTAAATTTCTATAACATTGAATTGGAAATTACATGTACAGCTGTGGAAAAAAAGAATTACCAGCTTTTTGGATCTCCGACTGTTTTGCGTTGCTGTTTTTTTTCATTTGTGGCTCTGTAACAAATAATTATACAGAAATTTATATTTTTCATATAGACCATATACAAAAACAAAAAGGGTGGTTAAACATACCCCCCTTTTGTTAGTGAATTACAACCCCACCCCATCCCCTTCACAAAGCCTAAATTTCTATAACATTGAATTGGAAATTACATGTACAGCTGTGGAAAAAAAGAATTACCAGCTTTTTGGATCTCAGACTGGTTTGCGTTGCTGTCATTTTTTTTCATTTGTGGCTCTGTAACAAATAATTATACAGAAATTTATATTTTTCATATAGACCATATACAAAAACAAAAAGGGTGGTTAAACATACCCCCCCCTTTTGTTAGTGAATTACAACCCCACCCCACCCCCTTCACAAAGCCTAAATTTCTATAACATTGAATTGGAAATTACATGTACAGCTGTGGAAAAAAAGAATTACCAGCTTTTTGGATCTCCGACTGTTTTGCGTTGCTGTTTTTTTTCATTTGTGGCTCTGTAACAAATAATTATACAGAAATTTATATTTTTCATATAGACCATATACAAAAACAAAAAGGGTGGTTAAACATACCCCCCTTTTGTTAGTGAATTACAACCCCACCCCATCCCCTTCACAAAGCCTAAATTTCTATAACATTGAATTGGAAATTACATGTACAGCTGTGGAAAAAAAGAATTACCAGCTTTTTGGATCTCAGACTGGTTTGCGTTGCTGTCATTTTTTTTCATTTGTGGCTCTGTAACAAATAATTATACAGAAATTTATATTTTTCATCTAGACCATATACAAAAACAAAAAGGGTGGTAAAACATACCCCCTTTTGTTAGTGAATTACAACCCCACCCCACCCCCTTCACAAAGCCTAAATTTCTATAACATTGAATTGGAAATTACATGTACAGCTGTGGAAAAAAAGAATTACCAGCTTTTTGGATCTCAGACTGGTTTGCGTTGCTGTCATTTTTCATTTGTGGCTCTGTAACAAATAATTATACAGAAATTTATATATATATATATTTTTCATCGAGAGCATATATAAAACCCCCTTCCAAAAGTTACGCTACCTGATTCATTTTCGTCAGTAAGAATAATCACCACAGGGGCTTCTTCAGTAGCAAGATCTGTTTTATAATTATAAAGAAAAACATTTTAAAAATGGATTACGAAAATACAAATTCCACTACACACACATGCAAAGCAACACACATGCAAAGCAACACACATGCAAAGCAACAATGTTTTACCAAGGTTTTTCCCTTGTTGTACCGCTGGGGCCTGTGGTTTTTTAAAAGGCATTCTATCATTTCTGTTCTCCCCTGTTAAAATAAAATAAAAAGCCGGAGTTTCAGTTTTCTTTAAAATCAATTTGTAGACATGTTTTTACAAAATATTAGAAAATTACTACATATAAATTGCTTTTACCCTCAAGAGGTCCTGTTTTCTTAAAAGTATATTTTTTTTTGAAAGGTTCTGTAAAAATAATGCATATATTAAGTATTATCATAAAACCACAAGTTTAAACTTAATACTTTTTATTAAAAACAACTTACTCTGGTCTTCATGTTCCATTTTTTTCTGCTTAGATTGATTTGCTGCGTAAAAATAAGATGGAAAAATAATAAATTAATCATTTTGATATTGTACAGTAGAGGGAAAACATGCCCCACCCATGAGCCAATGGTTGCCTGGCCAAAAAAGATAACCACACGGCTCCACCCAACACATGCAGAAAGGATGGCATTTTACAGCACGATGGATGATCAAACCGCTAATATAGTTAGTGGTTATATGAGCAAAGTTTGCGGGCAAATACCAGAAAGAACACGAGAATGCAAAATTATATCAATTATTGAAAATACAGCCTCTTTAATTCAAGATGATGTTGAAGAATTGATAACTCCACTCATAAACCAGCTTAAAATACAAACTCTGGCTGAGGCCATACAGACTTTTACAATTGTGATGAATTATGAATTTGCTGATGGTAAAACTAACTGGGGCAGAATTCTAACAATTTTTCTGTTTGGGGGCGTGATTGCAAAGGAGCTAAAGACGAGCGAAAACCGGGAAAATTTTGCTAAGTTTATTACACAATATATAATCACCACTAAAACAACGTGGATTCTTGAAAATGGTGGCTGGGTGAGTTTAACATTTTTAAAAATTCTTTGCTATGTGGCAGTATTGGGTGGGGAATGGGAGCATGAAGCTATTGTAATAATGTATTTAAAATACAGCTTATAGTATTCTGGCTAAATACTATTTTTTAATTCTTATTTCCAGGAGCTGGGATTTCTTGATAAATTTGAAGAAAAAAAACCATGGATGTCTCTCTACAATTTGACCAAAAAATATATACTTTGGGCCTGCAGAAATTATTTTTCCCTAAAATGGTTAATATATCCTGCATAACAGTATAAAATAAATATTCTGGAAACTTTTGGCTACTTTTTTTGTGGAGTTTAAAACACACATAACATCATTGAATTTAAAGGGACTTATATTCTGGGGGGGGGGCACAAGCAATAGAAGGACTTTAAAACACACACACACATAGCCTCATTCTAGGTATAAGTAGTTAAATTGTAATAATAAGCCGCCTCTCCCAAATGGCTCTTGTGCCAGAAAGGGTTAATTACTCACAGTGAGCTGATGAAGTTGCTTTGAGATGAATTTCAGTGGGAAAATGAGGGATCACCCAAGAAACCACATTTTAAAAACATATTGTATGCCATTATGGGCCCCGCCTCAAAAGAATATTATTGGCCCATGTGATAACATGGCTGCCCCACCCATGAGCCAATGGTTGCCTGGCCAAAAAAGATAACCACCTGGCTCCACCCTTCACAGATAACCAACGGTCTTTTGCTTATCTGTAAAAGCAACATGTTAAGAAAAACTGATCCATAGTGCCCCCATGTGGCGGTTAAACTTTTAAACAAAACTGTCTGACTTGCTTTTAATTATTATTATTACACACACCTTTTTACATTGAAAACCCAATATTTTACATTAAAAACTCAATATTGTACAGGTATGCCTACCACATGACTCTTTTATCACCTTTGTTTAAGCTAATCAGCAAAGACCCCTGGCTCTCTTGCTCAATTGGACCTATGAAAGCCAGAGATTTCTACCCATCAACCTCCATCTTTTTTCTCAACACAGGAAAGAAAAAAGAGACTACTGTCCCATTTCTTCCTCTAAAAATCCTCTCCCCCACAGCATCACACACCGAGATATATGCCCCAGTCACAAACAATACAGAAGACACATTTTAAAAACCAAAAAAACTCTCCATCCCATCCCCTCAATATTATCAACTGCCCCCCCCCACACACACACACAATACGTAAGCCACATTTTAAAAAACACACATAAAAGCGAAGGGAAAACACAAAAAATACAATAACAACACTGAATGGTGCTAATCCCAGGACTCGCCTGGTGCACCATGCGGCCCAGAAAGAGCCTTGGTGAAAATGGCCACCAAAGCTGGGAAGCCATTTTTAAAAACTCTCCATCCTCTCCCCCACAGCATCACACACCGAGATATATGCCCCAGTCACAAACAATACAGAAGACACATTTTAAAAACCAAAAAACTCTCCATCCCTTCCCTCCCCACCTCAGTAAAAAAGATGTTAAGCATCGAGAAATGGGGTCAATTTTTAAAAGCACAAACCCCCATAAAAAGCAACAAGGAAAAAACACGTAAGGCTGCGACTGGTATGCCAATAGAAAAAGCCAAGCACCTATGAGGCGTCCCCCTGCACGCTTGCGCCTCGCAAGCCTACCGGAGCCAAGATGGCTCCTCCGTCCCCCCCCCCTTCTTTCCCATTTTCCCTCCAAAATCTCATACAATTCCCCACTGCATCACGCACGCACACACGCCTCGGCTGTTAAGCACAAAGAAATGGGGTCAATTTTTATAAAGCACAAATCCCATAAAAAGCAACAAGGAAAAAACTCTCCATCCCATCCCCTCAATATTATCAACTGCCCCCCCCCCCCACACACACACACAATACGTAAGCCACATTTTAAAAAACACACATAAAAGCGAAGGGAAAACACAAAAAATACAATAACAACACTGAATGGTGCTAATCCCAGGACTCGCCTGGTGCACCATGCGGCCCAGAAAGAGCCTTGGTGAAAATGGCCACCAAAGCTGGGAAGCCATTTTTAAAAAACTCTCCATCCTCTCCCCCACAGCATCACACACCGAGATATATGCCCCAGTCACAAACAATACAGAAGACACATTTTAAAAACCAAAAAACTCTCCATCCCTTCCCTCCCCACCTCAGTAAAAAAGATGTTAAGCATCGAGAAATGGGGTCAATTTTTAAAAGCACAAACCCCCATAAAAAGCAACAAGGAAAAAACACGTAAGGCTGCGACTGGTATGCCAATAGAAAAAGCCAAGCACCTATGAGGCGTCCCCCTGCACGCTTGCGCCTCGCAAGCCTACCGGAGCCAAGATGGCTCCTCCGTCCCCCCCCCCCTTCTTTCCCATTTTCCCTCCAAAATCTCATACAATTCCCCACTGCATCACGCACGCACACACGCCTCGGCTGTTAAGCACAAAGAAATGGGGTCAATTTTTATAAAGCACAAATCCCATAAAAAGCAACAAGGAAAAAACTCTCCATCCCATCCCCTCAATATTATCAACTGCCCCCCCCCCCCACACACACACAATACGTAAGCCACATTTTAAAAAACACACATAAAAGCGAAGGGAAAACACAAAAAATACAATAACAACACTGAATGGTGCTAATCCCAGGACTCGCCTGGTGCACCATGCGGCCCAGAAAGAGCCTTGGTGAAAATGGCCACCAAAGCTGGGAAGCCATTTTTAAAAAACTCTCCATCCTCTCCCCCCACAGCATCACACACCGAGATATATGCCCCAGTCACAAACAATACAGAAGACACATTTTAAAAACCAAAAAACTCTCCATCCCTTCCCTCCCCACCTCAGTAAAAAAGATGTTAAGCATCGAGAAATGGGGTCAATTTTTAAAAGCACAAACCCCCATAAAAAGCAACAAGGAAAAAACACGTAAGGCTGCGACTGGTATGCCAATAGAAAAAGCCAAGCACCTATGAGGCGTCCCCCTGCACGCTTGCGCCTCGCAAGCCTACCGGAGCCAAGATGGCTCCTCCGTCCCCCCCCCCTTCTTTCCCATTTTCCCTCCAAAATCTCATACAATTCCCCACTGCATCACGCATGCACACACGCCTCGGCTGTTAAGCACAAAGAAATGGGGTCAATTTTTATAAAGCACAAATCCCATAAAAAGCAACAAGGAAAAAACTCTCCATCCCATCCCCTCAATATTATCAAAACTGCTCCACACACGCCTTCCCCCCCCCCACACACACACACAATACGTAAGCCACATTTTAAAAAACACACATAAAAGCGAAGGGAAAACACAAAAAATACAATAACAACACTGAATGGTGCTAATCCCAGGACTCGCCTGGTGCACCATGCGGCCCAGAAAGAGCCTTGGTGAAAATGGCCACCAAAGCTGGGAAGCCATTTTTAAAAAACTCTCCATCCTCTCCCCCACAGCATCACACACCGAGATATATGCCCCAGTCACAAACAATACAGAAGACACATTTTAAAAACCAAAAAACTCTCCATCCCTTCCCTCCCCACCTCAGTAAAAAGATGTTAAGCATCGAGAAATGGGGTCAATTTTTTAAAAGCACAAACCCCCATAAAAAACAACAAGGAAAAAACACGGAATGGGGCTGGGGAGCCAATGCACAGTTACTACCCCCCTCAATATTATCAAAACTGCTCCACACACGCCTTCCCCCCCCCCCACACAATACGTAAGCCACATTTTAAAAACCAAAAAACTCTCCATCCTCTCCCCAGTACCCCCATCCCCTCAATATTATCAAACTGCCCCCCCCACCCCACCCCCCACCCCCCGCTCAGAAAAACCATGCCTACCTACCTTCAATAATTTTTCTTTGAATATCCATTGTCCAGTCACCCCAAAAATCCAGAAGCCCATTATCACATCCCCCATCCCAACGAGCCATGAAGGAACGTGTGTGCACCCCTTAGCTTCCTTTCTACAACTAATCTTCCCTCCCCTCTAAGGTGCCCACCCTCTGCTTAGCGATCTCCCTATTGGTTGATTTTCCCGCCATCTAACTATGTCTTCCGATTGGATGTTTTCCGGCCATCTGACTAGCCTCTATTGGCTCATTCTTTTTTGAATGAGCCAATGGCTGCTTTTATGACTCCCCCCTTTGTCTGTTTCCCCAATCTCCCATGTGTCTCTCCAGCCATGTGCTGGTGGCCATACCCATTGAAAGATAAACACATCTTCTCCAGAAAGAAGCAGCCTGCTTTCCCAATGAAGTGAATAGCACAAAAGCCAAGTAAAAAACATTTACAGAGTTTTTTACCCCAAAAGCAAGTTACATCTAGTATCAGAGGCTGACCAGATAAAAGCCGGGTCAGGGCTCATGTAACTTTAACAGTTGTAGTGAAAAGGGAATTTCAGCCAGTGTCATTTGTATGCAATTAGTGCCTGCTTTTTTATTATTTACACAACAGTTAGCTTTTTTTAATTACAGCTATTCTTACATTTTTAAGCAGTTAATTGGCATGTACAGAGTTTTGTTTTTAACCAATGCACAGAGATGGGAACTGTAGTCCAAATTTTTTTTCAAAAACAGTTAGCTTTTTTAATTACAGCTATTCAGCACAGAGAGAGACAAACCCCAAAGCATGTACAGAGTTTTGTTTTTAACCAAGGCACAGAGATGGGAACTGTAGTCCAAATTTTTTCCAAAAACAGTTAGCTTTTTTTAATTACAGCTATTCTTACATTTTTAGGCAGTTAATTGGCATGTACAGAGTTTTGTTTTTAACCAAGGCACAGAGATGGGAACTGTAGTCCAAATTTTTTTTTCAAAAACAGTTAGCTTTTTTAATTACAGCTATTCAGCACAGAGAGAGACAAACCCCAAAGCATGTACAGAGTTTTGTTTTTAACCAAGGCACAGAGATGGGAACTGTAGTCCAAATTTTTTCCAAAAACAGTTAGCTTTTTTTAATTACAGCTATTCTTACATTTTTAAGCAGTTAATTGGCATGTACAGAGTTTTGTTTTTAACCAAGGCACAGAGATGGGAACTGTAGTCCAAATTTTTTTTCAAAAACAGTTAGCTTTTTTTAATTACAGCTATTCTTACATTTTTAAGCAGTTAATTGTACAGCTGAAAAAACTGCTTATAGGGCTTATTTTTAATAACTTCCATAACGTAGTTTAACATGCGCTCATCACTTTCTTTAAGCATTTGGTTCATATGCTTTAAGGAATTCTGGGCTCGGCCAATTTTCGTGATCAAAATTAAAACTTTATCAACTTCTACCTGTGTTAAAAGTAAACAGTTCAAACTATATGCTATTAAAATTACAATATGGAGAACGCTCTTGAAACATATTTTTCCACATACAACTCTAAGTTTTCTTGAAATGACACTTTTTGGCCAAGTTAAGCATTCATGCGAGGATTGTCCTTTTGCCTCGATTTGGCAACCGAGACACGTGTCCCTGAGATATTTATTTAAACAATGTCTAAGAATCCCAAACACAGCACTTCTCACAATACACAGCATCAATTTCCGCTGTTTGCGCGTGGAAGAGGTATCGAAATCAGCGTGTGGCAACCCTAGGATACTCCTCATGAGAACATCTCCTGACTGATCAATGGTAAGATCTGATTCCTAAAAACAATTTAACACAATATTAGAAGTTAATCTTAAAAATACACAATATGTTTTCATATTAAATTTAATATTTTTAGAAAAATGATTACATACCTGTCTGTGATCATCTCCAGATATGGTCAAATCCACAGCTGCCATTCCCCCTGTATTTTCTGAAGCAGCACTATTCAAGGATGATACCTATAAATAGAAGTACATACACATATTGATACTGATAGAAAACTCTTGCACACACACACACACACACACACACACATGCTGAAATAAAGATGTAATTTTTACCATGGGTAAATTCTCTGCTGAGATGAATTCCAAAATATTGTACCACATCTGTGGAGTCTCGACGCATTCCTGGCGGGGACCAGCACATGGCTGGAGAGCATCACATGTTTGGGTTGTCTCGTCTTGCTCCTGGTGGAGATCAACATATCGTTGGGGTATCTCGATGCGTTCCTCGTATCGAAATTTACTTGGAGGGGAAACATCCTCTACAGAACTGAGATGCCGCTTTCGAGGGTCAATTGTTGTGCTTTTCCCTTGTGCAGTTTTTGTCTGTTTGTACTGAATTTTCACAGGTACAGTGGCCGGTGTTGCTGAAGTGCCTCTAGGTGTGCTAGGATCCATGATCTCCCCGCAGGAAAAACTTGCCGCCATGCTCTCCCCGCAGGAAAAACTTGTCTGGGCATGCCAAGAACGTCTTCTTTTGTTACTGTGCCAAAGGGGGGTGGAGTTACAGCTCTACTACCGCTTCCTATTGGTCCGCGGTAGCCTGGGGAGTTGTTAGAGGGGTCACATGACCCCCCCGGGCCAATCCGGGAGCGGTTTACGACCTTTTTTTGTTACTGTGCCAAAGGGGGTGGAGTTACAGCTCTACTACCGCTTCCTATTGGTCCGCGGTAGCCTGGGGAGTTGTTAGAGGGGTCACATGACCCCCCTGGGCCAATCCGGGAGCGGTTTCAAACCCCACCAAAAATGGTATTGGGGTCAAATGATCCATGGGGTCACGTGATCACCTGGGGGGGGTCACATGACACGCTGTGTTCCATGAGCTCACTTCCCGCCCCGGTAGGGGCGGAACTTCCGGCCCCGCTAAGGCGGGACTTCCAGTCCCGCTAAGGCGGGACTTCCGGGGCGGCGCAACTGTCACTTTCTAAAAAGGGGCGTGGTTTCGAGTTTGATGGGAGGTCCTACCCTTTACTACTGATGGAGAAAATCTAACTTTTAATATTGCACTATTGGGTATGAATCACCGTTCAGCCAGACTGCACAGGGTTCACTGAACACTTATGATAAATTAATGGAAACATCTCTGTTCTCTGCTTGAGTGTTAGGCAGTTTCACAGCCCATTTCAGCATATATTTTGAAGCATGTGCATGTATATAGTAGTAGTCATATATATGCCAATGCAATGGGGGCTGTATCCCATCTGTGGAGAAGCCCAATCATCCACCCAGCTGTAGAGTGCACCAGCACCAGCAAGTGGAGGCACAGGCAACACCCATGCTCCTTGAAATAAAGGTCTATGTGAGAGAAGGGTCTTCTTGGGAGTAGGGAGATGCTGGAGCCAGGACTAATGGCTTGCAGCTGTACCTGAGTGTGGGCTCAGAGACTTGACTATAGTATAATAGGGTGGCCATATGGAAAGGGAGGACAGGGCTCCTGTATCTTTTAACAGTTGAATAGAAAAGGGAATTTCAGCAGGTGTCATTTGTAAGCATGAAGCATCTGGTGAAATTCCCTCTTCATTACAACTGGTAAAGCTGCAAGAGCCCTGCCCTCTTTTGTATCTGGTCACTCTAGCTATACTAGAACTATACCAGAGTGACCAAATACAAAAGAGGGCAGGGCTCCTGCAGTTTTAACGGTTGTGATGAAGAGGGATTTTCACCAGGTGCTGCATGCATACAAATGACAGCTGCTGAAATTCCCTTTTCTATACCACTGTTAAAGATACAGGCGCCCTGTCCTCCTTTCCATATGATCACACTCCTATAGTTGAAGGTTGCTGGTTGCTGGAACAACACCTTTATTTTCGTTCCCAGTATCTTGCTAACCCTGCTTGATCTTTGGACTGATCTCTCGTGCTGCTGCCCCCTGGACTCCTGATGAGACCCTGTTTCCTGGGATCTTGCTCGATTTGGACTCCTTGACTTTGGCCCTTCCTCAGACCCTGCTTTTGGACTGTGGTTCTTCTTGACTGTCCTTCAGATCTCTTGCCTGTTGTCTGATTTTGAAACTGTGATGAATGGATTTGCCCCCAGCAGGACATTACCCCCCTCTGCCCCCCCCTGGTTCTTTGTTGGGACTAGGGCTTTTAAACTTGTTCATTAATAATCTGGAGTTGGGGTGATCAATGAGATGGCCAGGTTTACCTAAAATGTCAAATTATTTGGGGTGGCAAAAACAAAAAGGGATTGTGAAGAGTTCAAATAGATCTCTCCAAACTGAGTGAATGGGCATTAAAATAGCAGTTGCATTTCAATGGAAGCAAGTGTAAAGTGATACAGACTGGGGGCAAAAAAATAAATCTTAACTCCACTCATGTGCTGGTGGTGACTGAGCAGGAAAGGGATCTTAGTGGTGTGGTTGATAGCTCAGTGAAAATGTTGACCAAATGTGCAGCAGATGTGAAAAAGACAAATCCCATCACCCACTCCAACATCCCCATGCAAATGTACTCCTCTTAAGATTGGCACTGTATTTAATATTTTAGCCCTCTTGGAGAGCTTGAGTTTAATAGGGGGGTTAAATATTTTGATAAAAACAATGGAAAACAATAAAAATAAATCTTAATTCGTGTGCATGTATATATTGTAGCACATGTATCTGAGAGTTTTGCGCATGTCAGTCCTGTGTTCAACAACGTTAAACTTGAATGACTAGAATACAGCAAAATGCCGTGTTTCCACCATCTATTCCCTTTTCTATCCTACTTACCTGAATGAGATTTCAATAGATAAGTGGACCAGGGATGACAGGGAGGCTGTACTTACTTAGATCTCAGTGCTCTATGAGAGATGTATCTGTGTTTGGAACCTTCAAGGACAGGCCTAGGGCTCTTATAAACAGAGATGAAATTAATTGCTTGCCTAAATGTTGTGGAATCTGGGAAGAGAGCCACAAGGATGTGTAGGGGGAAATGTGACATCTGTCATTGGCTGTGGCTGAGTGTGGATGCTCTATACTTTGCATCCCCAAACCTTGTATGAACCGGGAACGTCTAATTGGGACAAATAGCCCTGGAACAAGGAAATTGTACCGAATGTAAATGTTTCCAGCTGCGATCCAATAAAGCTGCCTCAGTAGCCACAGTGCTTTGCCAAGATGCCGGATTATCTCCTCTTGTTGATGATTAACATTTGAAGCCATGACTGGTGGGGGGAAATCAACTGATTGCCTCATTTTAATAAACTGAAAATTAAGTAAACAAGGCAAAAGGCACTGAGCTCATTAAAGCCCTTTTGAACCATTCAGGAATCTTGAGTATCTATCTCCATGATTTATTGGTAA
The DNA here is from genome assembly GCA_029215795.1 of Anniella stebbinsi. NCBI lineage: Eukaryota > Metazoa > Chordata > Lepidosauria > Squamata > Anniellidae > Anniella > Anniella stebbinsi. The sequence goes on along the minus strand of JARDYH010000005.1, from coordinate 82,874,770 downwards.
CTTCAGCCAGGATACATAATTTCGGTTGCAATCCTATGCATGTTTAGGCAGGAAAAAAAGTCCAACAAGCCTAGCATGGCTGGCTGGAAATGCTGGCAGTTGTGGGACTTTTTTTTCTGTGTAAACATTGCACACTTAGCCAACTATGTATTATAATCTTCCATTTTGTGAGTTGCTGTGAACAGGGGCCGAGGTCCAAAGGGTCTTGAACTCACTGGACATTTCCTAGGTTCCTATAGCCCTGAAAGCAGCTCCTCGAGGCCAGAACACCCTGGAGAGCAAGAATCAATACAACATGAAGCGTTGCAGTCAGAAAGCAAAACTTGTATCTTGGCCACCAATGGAAGCACTTTCCATTCACACATGGGACACTTTATGTCCTGGTCTTGACATCATTTGTAGGATGTGTTTGTGAGAACTTAATTTTTTCGTTAATGTTAATGCTACAGAGGGGTGGCTTGAGTGATATGATGCCCAGCCACCCAGAGAATGTTAGCTATTGGGCAGTGTACAACTTAGGGCTGTGCCGAAAATTTCGACCATTCAATTTTTGGCATTTGTGGGGATGGGGGGGGAGGAGGAAATGAAAACTTGAGTGAAAGAGGCTGGGAGAGGTGAGAATTTTGGAGAATTTTCTCTTTATGGAAGGGGACAGGGTTTCCACATACCGTCTTTCTTTCTTTCTATTTTTTAAAGTACCCCTGGCATTTTCAGCAGCCCAGGAGTGCTTATTGGATGCTTATTGGGGAGGGAGAGGTCACATGGTCTCCAGTAGGTGTTCACTAAGAACTACTGGGCTCCTCCAAGTGCCGAGGGAAGGGGGTGTTTTTTTTTTTTTAAAAAAAACTGAAAAATAGAGAGAAGGTCCCTCAGCAATCAATTACACTTAAAAAGTTATATGGAAAACCTGTCCCATTCCTGAAGGAGAAAAAATCTCCAAATTCCCCCCTCCCTGTGAAGCAGGCAGAAAAAATAATGCCCCTTTTGCAGGGAAAGAGAAAGTTCCCAAAAATATGGGGGAGGATTCGGCCCAGCACTAGTATAAATATCATTAAGTAAATAATAATATGGGGCTCTATCAACATCACATGAGCAACTGGACTTCCCCTTCTCCCCAAACCTGGGGTTATGTAGGAGGCTGCAGAGAATCCATTCCTGTGGTGGTTTCCATTCTGCTGGTGTATGGAATCCTGTCATGGTTCATGCCAATCAATGCGTTTCTGTATTCTGAAGCCATAAACTTTGAACTGAACCAATGGAACTTACTTCTCATTTGCTTAGCTCAAACCATATATTGGTATCTTAGAACAATGAGTACCATTATGTTAGGTTGACCAAGACACTTGCCTTAACACTGTTCATGCCTTGGAAATAAGGATTGACCTATTTGCTTGTGTACTTAAAATGAAAACAAATTAGTATAAATTTCTTTGAATTAAGCAAATCTTTGTACTCAGTGGAACATGTATTAAATTGGTAGGTTTCTATTGCTATTGATTTTTAAAAGTATGTGCAACAACAGCTAAAGAACACCAATTTCACTCTTTTTGGGGGGTTCTCTTATCTACAGGACAATCAACATTTTTCTATCTGGAAGTGATGTAAGGGAAGAGGAAAAATATGAACGCTGTTACCATAACTAGGGGTGTACATTGGATCCATCCAGAGGTCAAAGCCCAAGCTCAACTGGGCTCCTTTGGACCATTTCAAAGTGGCTTCCTCCAAAGAGACCAGAACTGAAGCTGGACCCTGTATGAGGCTTTGTTTGCCATTTGGCTTCGGGAAGGCAGATGGCGTATCTCCAAAAACAACATATTTTGCTTTTGTTTCCCTCAATTCTCATTGGAGAGTGAGTAAGTGACATTGAGTTACTGACGGGTCTGTTTCTAATAATAGGGCACCTTTTTCCAGGGGCTCTCCACTCACTGTGCTTTGAGGAAGGGCAAGGATGGATCCCTGAGATCGCCATTATTCCAATGCTACCAGGCTATGAACCAACCAACCAACCAACCAACCAACCAACCAACCATAAACTGGTTTTCAGTCATCATAAATCTTTAGTCTCTGTACCTATCCTTCAGAAACTTTGCAGGCATGTGATGCATGTCATTTTCATATAATTTCCCCCTTTCCAAAACAAAATAATGGGGGAAGGGAAGGGGAAGCAAAACACTCTCACCCATTTGAGGACTTCCCTTCCATATAAACAACTGAACCTATCCTTCTGAACTGTTGCAGTTTTCTTACTTTGGGCCAGCTCTATTATTTCTTTTAAAATGGTCAAGGAACATAGGTGGATAAGTACCTTCAAAGGGTTAGGGCTGCTTTTGCACAAAAATCTCTGTACCTAGTCATCTGAAACTTGGCAGACTTGATCGATTCAGAAGGGTCAATTATTCCTGCAAATCTTATCCAGCGCAGCTAAGAAATGAAAAAAAGTTATTGGCAGTAGCACAAAATTAGTGTACCTATTTTTCTGAAATTTGGCAGCCGTATGACCCTCCTAAGGGGCTTAAGTTTGTGAATTCTGACAAACAGAAAAAAAAATAGTCATTTTTTTACATTTCCCATTATAGTCAATCAGAGGCTCAAAGCTTCAGATTTCCAAGTCTTGACCAGGTTTTAGTACCCATGTCAAAGCAGACGGCCTCTGGATCGGTCCAACAGAATCAGACCATTTTCTGAAGTGTCAAATTGGGGTCTGTGTTTAATATTGTGGTCAGTGCACACCTCTAGCTACAACAGATAGTTAAAATTAATGTAAAAACAGAGCAAAACAATGTATTAGAAAAATACATCTCTATCTTCTTCAATTGCCAATCTTTTCAATGACTGGAGGTATTCTGGTTTTCACTTTCTTATAAATCAATGCTTATAAATCCATCCAGTGGGGAATTCTTCAGTGTAGACCATGCCCTGAAGATAACTTCATATAATATCCTCAGTCACCGATGTCCTTTCTTTGGAGGTTGGGCTTTGTGCGAGAATGGATGGCTTCATATATTTATGTGACAACTGTTAATGTTGGGGAGGGAGCATAATATAAACAAAATTAGAGTCCCCCCCCCACTATAAAGTTGTCTATGCAAAATGAAAAAATCTACATTTGGGTGCATGAGTAGAAAACTTTGAATGGAGGGAGACAGGAAAATTCTTTTTTGAACAGAAAGTGTGAGCTGATTTTATGAGAGAAGAAAAAGTGAAGATTGGCTTAGACTGCAAAACCGGGGTGTTAAGCACATACCACGAAGAAGCAATGCTTTCTCGCCCATCACCAGGGTTACCCGGCTCACTCAGGCTTACAACAGCATCTGTGCTAATTTGAAAGACCATGATTAAAACAAATCCCTTGTGTTTTGTAGGAAACACAGAGGCCTGAATTGCTAAAGTGGTGAATTTAACAGCTCAGTTGCTGAATTCCTCTTGATACATTTTGGATGAAAGGAGAATATAAATCTTTTCTAGTATCAGCTGTGGCAGCTTTGGACTTAGCTGGTGAATGAGTAAATTGTAAAGCAAACTTTATTAGATATGCTGTAGGCCCACCCAGTGGAGAACTGCAACATAACAAGTGAAGTGGATTGAGGCGACTGTAAAACCTAAATACATTGCCAAATGTGTTTTGCATACAATACTGATCCAGGTTTAAGCTTGCATCTAAACTGTGCTTACTTTTGCTGTGCTCTTCGAAGCATAAAACAGAGAAGCTGAACGATTAAGCTCAAACCATGAATTATTTCTGATAAAGCCCAGGGATGCTATATCAGATTTCACAGAGCAGCAATGAGGCAAGATTCCCAGTAAGCTTTAATGCCCAGCTCTTGGATATATTCATAGTGAATAGCAGAAAAAGCAGTGGGTGAATCTCTGTCCATGGGATGCTCTGCTGGAGGAAGTGTGTGTGTGTGTGTGTGATTTTCAAGGTTTTCCCTCGCAGCCTCCTGTGCCCATCACAGCTCTTCTGGAGGCTCAGGGGACTTCTGGATGGGAGGTGGCACTGGAGACTGCAGGAGGAAGACGGAATTGCCGACCCCCATTTTGTATCTTCATATGGAAAATGAAGTGGTCTTTCATTGGGCATACTATTAGGCACATGTCAACTAATTACATAGAACATTTGCAGTTTGTACAATAACCTATGGTGCTGTTTTAGTGTGCATGTGTGCGAGTGCTGCCATCAATCATGCAGAAAGGTGAAGCCTGTGAAGACGTGGATTCCCAATCTATTTTTATCACCTGGCCTTTGTTTATCATGCCAGCAGGGATGTTTGTAGCTGGCTCTGTAATTGAAAGTCTTGTTATTAAAAATAAATGCGATACTCACTCTGGCATGTGTATTCTCTGCATGGCGGAGGGCAGGGCTACATCAGCAGCTGAGAAAGCCGCCGTCTGAATACAGCAGTTTCCACAGTGGATCCCAGATTTCATGATTTCTGAGGCAGTCGAGAGCCCTGAAAAGTTCTAGCACATTAGTACGCACTAGGCTGACCATATGAAAAGGAGGACAGGGCTCATGTAACTTTAACAGTTGTAGAGAAAAAGGGAATTTCAGCTGGTGTCATTTGTATGCAATTAGTTCCTGGTGAAATTCCTTTTCATCACAACAGTTAAAGTTGCAGGCACACCATATAAAAAAGAAGGCAGGGTCCCTGCAACTTTAACTTTAACATGAGCCCTGTCCTCCTTTTCATATGGTCAGCCTAGTACCCACCCACCCCCGTTGTTACAAATGTTCTCTAATATGGGGCAGGCAAGGTAAATCAAGATCTACTAATAGATCTCTCAGGGGATTTGCAGTAGAACAGTAGGCTTTCCAACTTTTCTTCCTAAATTAAGCTGCTGAAATCAAGACAGCATGGGGGGGGGGGAATAGGGATAAATATGTGAAAGGATTTGTGTGCAAGCTCAGTTCTGGTACTGAAAACTAATTCGTGGTTTAAGCATGAGATGTCAGGGGGACCTTGCTCAGTAATTCTATGTCCGCCTCCTTGAGCCGCTATTTTGCACCTGTAATTCTAGGGTTAAGCAAAAATAAATTCCCTAAGATAAACTCTGCCCACACCTGCTCTAATGCATTCAAAATCAGCCTTGCCCAGAGAAAGGCTACTGATGTTATACTAGAGAAAGAAACTCAATAGCAACTCAGAACAATGGGTTGCATCTAATGTTACTCCTACTTAGAGCAGACCCATTGAAATGGATGAGAGGTAAGTTAGATTAACTGGATCCAACCCAACAGATGTTAAAAAATGTACCATGGTGTAATCTAGAGTGACCAGACGTCCGGATCCCCCCGGACATGTCAGGGAAAAGGGGCCAAATTTGAGTCCGGGGGGGAAATTTTTAAATATCCCCCAAAGTCCGGAAAAATTGGGCCTCTCCCGTGCCATCTGGGCCTTGTTCTTGGCTAGTGCGGTTGCGCTGGCCAAGAACAAGGTCCAGATCGGCAAGGGAAGAGGCTGGAACGACGCGCGCCCGCACTTCCGGGTGCGCGTCATTCCAGCCTCCCCCCCCCCCGCCATCCGAGCCTTGTTCTTGGCTAGCGCGATTGCGCTGGCCAAGAACAAGGCCCTGATCGGCCGGGGAAGAGGCTAGAACGACGCACACCCGCACTTCCGGGTGCGCGTCGTTCCGGCCTCCCCCCCCCCCGCCATCCGGGCCTTGTTCTTGGCTAGCGTGATTGCGCTGGCCAAGAACAAGGCCCAGATCGGCCGGGGAAGAGGCTGGAACGACGCACACCTGCACTTCCGGGTGCGCGTCGTTCCGGCCTCCCCCCCCGCCCCGCCATCCGGGCCTTGTTCTTGGCTAGCGCGATTGCGCTGGCCAAGAACAAGGCCCAGATCGGCCGGGGAAGAGGCTGGAACGACGCACACCCGCACTTCCGGGTGTGTGTCGTTCCGGCCTCCCCCCCCCGCCATCCGGGCCTTGTTCTTCGCTAGCGCGATTGCGCTGGCCAAGAACAAGGCCCAGATTGGCCGGGGAAGAGGCTGGAACGACGCACACCCGCACTTCCGGGTGTGCGTCGTTCTAGCCCCTTCCCCGGGCCGATCAGGGGCTTTTTACAGCAGAAGCAGCAGCAGGGCCCAGGCTGCTGCGATGAGAGCGGCAACGGCAGAGGAGGAGGAGGAGGAGGAGGAGGAGGAGGAGAAGAAGAAGACAGACGGAGGAAGAGAAGAAGACAGACAGAGGAGGAGAAGAAGAAGACAGACAGAGGAGGAGGAGAAGACGGACGGATGGAGGAGGAGGAGGAGGAGGAGGAGGAGGAGACCCGAGGAGGAGAACCGGTGGTGGTGGCAGCAGCAGCGGAGAATTGGTGGTGGAGAAGCAGCAGAGGAGGACGCTGAAGCAGTGGGGCATGAAGAGAGAAGCGGCAGCGGAGGAGGTAAAGCAGTGGCGGTGCTTGTGGCTCACCTTGCACCTGCCCGGGCCAGTTAGGGCGCCTCCTCCCCGTTTTTATGAGCACATGGCGATTTGGTTGCTCTTTGTTCAGCTCCCCTCCGTTTTCAGCCTCCGCGTGCACTGCATGCGGCTCGCCCAAACTTGCTCCCACCGGCGCCTGGGCCTCCAGCCAGCGCCGCCTGCCCCGTCCTCCTCCTTGTCTTCCACAGCCGCGCCTTGATTCAGCCGCTGCTCGGGCTTCTTCCCAGCGCTCGGGCCTCCGGCCAGCATGTGAGTTATTACGGCTGCAGCCGCTGCCTGGGTTCGCTTCCACCTGGGCTGACGTGGTCCCTCCCTGTTTGCTTAGCCAGGGCCTGGCCAGTGGGGCTGCTGAGGCGGCTGATGGTATTTTATTTTCCTGCTCCCTAGACCTAGAGAGAGGGGGGCTTTACACTGAGGGTGCCTCATCCCCTCCAACCACCAGGTAATACGGTTTGGCTTCAACTGACTTTTTTAACCTAGTGCGCTACCTCAACTTAATCTCCCCCCTTTTTAAAATAGGACTGGCACGTTCCTCCGCTCTGCGCCCACCTGGGAATTGCTGCTCCTGTGTGTGCCTGTGTGTGTGGTGTGTGTGTGTTAAAGTAATGCAGGCCAAATGAACTGTCTCTAGCTGCAATCCAAGTCTAGTGGGGTGTTGGGGGGTAGATTGGATTTTATCTCTGGCTGCAATGATGAAATAAGTTGTTACTGATTTTCTATCCATTCTTTGGGTACTGATTTTGATGAATTAGAGCCTATCTACACACGCAGGATAAAACACTTTGGAAACGTTTTGAAAACTGTCTGTGCAGCGTGTCCTGGGCCCCAACAGTTCTCAAAACTGTTATAAACCGTTTTAAACCATTTAAAACTGTTTTATAGCAGTAGTGTAGATAGACTCTTAATTGGGTGAATGTGTGTAGAGAGTGGGTTGCCTTGGGTGAGTTTAAAAACTATTATCAGTTTTGCCATGGGTGAGTATGTTGGTGTGTGGTGGATTTGTATTCTATTTTTAGCCATTATGATTATGATTATTTTGCCTTGGATGAGTGTGGGGTGGATTTTTATTCTCCCCCCCCCCCGGTTAAGTGTGTGTGGGGAGTTTTTTTAAAAATTGTCTTGGGGAAGGGTGGGGTTTCCCCCCACTTTGGGTGGGTATGCAGGGGTATGTAGATTTTATTTTTTATTGCCTTTGGTGATCGTGTGTGAGGTGTGTGTGGATGATGATGATTTTTTTTTAAAAAATGTGGCTCCAAAACTGCTTTTGTGCTGATGCAGGTGATGATGATTATTATACTACATGCGAAGGGATATATGTACTCACAACTTTCAGCTCGGTTACAGACATTTCTTTTCTGTATGGCTTTGAGATTGTGATTATGATTATTTTACAGTGTGGCTTTGTGGATTCCTCCCTCCCCCCAACCTGGTGTAATTCCCTCTTCATCACAACAATTAAAGTTGCAGGAGCCCTGTCCTCTTTTGTATCTGGTCATTCTGGGAATTGTTCTGTCCCAGCAAGATAATATGTGAGTGCATAGTGTGTCTTGTCTGAATGTGTCTGGATCTCCTAGGCTCTGAAAGCATCTTTCTGGAGAGCACCTGCTGGTTGCATGATCCATGAGGCCAGGTTCTGTGAGTGCACAGTTGTCCTTGACAGAAGGGGCTTGCACTTGCTAGAGAAAGATGCACAGATGTTAAGTGGCTGCAATCCTATATTCATTTATCTGGGAGTAAGCTTCATTGAAATCAATGGGACCTGTTTCTGAGGGGTTTTTGGCCAGTTTTCTTTGGGTCCCTGATTGGAATCTCTGTTCTCTGCACACTGAGGCAGTGTAAATTCAGGAGATATTTGGATAAAAGGAGGGAAGCCGTTAGTCCATTTTGTTCCATGGCTTTTGTTTGCAGGGGGATAGTATTTTATATTCTTTCTGAATTCTATTTTGTTGTACTCGGTTTTTCTGCACTTATTCAGTGGTAGCAGTATGCTGAATCTGTAAGTATGGATTTGAGAAAGGTGATGGGGAAAGAGTGTTAAATGTTAGGGAAGTTGAGACTATGGTCATCCAGTGAAGGATTTGCAGTCAAAAAAGATACCTGAGGGAAGGGGAGACTGTATCACACAGAGTATGGCAAAAGCTTCAAAGTACAGCAAAAGCTACAAATGTCTTTGAATGTCTCACTTGTTCTTTATTTCAGTGATTTTAACATTAAGATGTTATGTAGTACAAGTTTGTTTAATTATGTGCTGTGAAATCAGACGTGTGACCAAGGCCATGTTTGGGTGGGCACGCCCCCTTGGAGGGGCGGCCATGTTGTCCTCCTTTTTGGTTTCCAAAATATGGTCACCCTAGTGTAATCTATTTTTTAGTGAAATGCTATTTACAAGATTAAAACATATAGAGTTAAAACAACTAAATATAAATTTACAAAAGTTAACATAGAATTAAACCCCTGCAATAGTAAAAATATTTTAAGGAATTAAAAAGCAAATAACCATTTAAAAATCCAATACATTAACACAGGTCCAGAGTATTCCCAAAGGCTTGGCGGAAAATATTTTTTGCCTGACTCTGAAAGTGTAAGAACGCCTTTCCCGACATGAACCTACCCGAACACTACGTTCAACATCTAAGGCCCTCCTCCGAGTGCCTCCTCCGAGGGAGGCTCGGAGGTCAGCAACATGAGAGAGAGCCTTCTCTGTGGTGGCTCCCCAATTGTGGAACGATCTCCCCGACGGGGCCCGCCTGGCGCCAACATTGTTATCTTTTCAGCGCCAGGTCAAGACTTTCCTCTTCTCTCAGGCATTTGGCAATATCTGAGGAGCCTGGGTTTGTTTTGTTTTGTTTTTGTAGTTTTTGAAGTGTTGGTGTGGTTTTTAAATGTATAGATTGTGTATATGTTGTATGTTTTTGCTGTTTTAATTTTTGTATATTGTGTTTAATTGTTTTTAATCCTATGTAAACCGCCCAGAGAGCTTCGGCTATGGGGCGGTATACAAATGTAATAAATAAATAAATAAATAAATAAAGAGGGAGCCAGTTTAGCCTCCCTGGGAAGGGAGTTCCGGAAGTGTTAAATCTCTATTGTACAAATGGTGGGTCCCACTTGCAGAGTGGAATCGGTGGGAGGGGCCATTTGAGTAACAGCCTCATTGGAGACTGCCCCTTAGCTCCCTTCAAACATTTACTATATGCATTCAAAGACAGTATGTGTGTGTGTTGTGGGATGGTGGGAGGAGGGGTCATGCCCATTGGCTCTTTCCCCAATGTTACTGCCCCTACCAGCTCTGGATCTGTAGAACAGCTGTGGGAATTGGCCCATAAGTGATGTTTTACAAATCATTGGCAAGTTCTGTGAGCGTTACTAAGATTCTGAAGGATTACACCAACCCCTGCTTCATCCATAAATCAGGCACAATTAGAAAACTACTCATGGGTCAGAATCCACAGAATTGTAGAACTATTTATTTCCATGTGTCTAGGGAGTCTTTGGAAGTATGTTTATTGAACTTATGACATCCCCTCCTCCCCCTGGTTCCATATGGTCTTGCAGTTTTAATCTGAGGGGCATTTCAATAGCAGTTTGTATTAACATGGCATGGGTAACTGCTTATCCCCTCAAAATGGGGGGAATGGCAAACATCCCACTGGGCATGCCTAAAGTAGCTATGTAGACCCCAGCCGTAGAGGTTAATCAAGGGAGGCAAGCTAGCTAGAATTAGAATACATCCTGACTACTGGGAACTATGTTATAGCTGCTTTAAAGTAGGGATGTGCATTGAAAGATCTGGTTTGGGTGCTGCTTTCACACCTGTGTTGGCTTGGACCACTTTGGAGGGCACATGCTTTGCCTTGGCTCTGCATCAAAACCTTGCTCTGGAAACTCGGAAGCCTCATAAATTTTCTCATTGACTATCAAGGGGATATCAACAAATGACAATAACTAATTGACTTCTTGTTTTGAGAGAGAGAATTGGTTGATATTTTCAAGGATAGTAGTCCTTTCCAAGTGGATTATGTTTGACAAACAGGTTGGGGGGGCAGGTGTGTGTGCAAATAAACTTTACATTTTCAGAAAAAGCAAACTGCCTGTAATCTTATTTTGTGGCAGAATAGGATGAAATTTGTTAGCTTAGTTAAGATCCTTCTACGTCTCTCCCCTCCTGCCCCTGCAAACATACTGTGATTGGAACTAAAAAGGAGGACCCTGGTTGGAAGTTAGAGCTGTCAGTCACAAGCCCACAACCCTCTTCATTGTCCCTAGTATGTTCCTTACAAGGGGAGTTTGGGGCGAGATGTATCAATTTTGCAGATATAAAACTTCAGGAGGAGCCAGATTTCAATTTATTTATTTATTACAGTTCTATATCGCCCACTAGCTGAAGCTCTCTGGCCGGTTCACAAAAATTAAAACAAAATAAAGGTTAGGACCAATTCAGAGAATGCTTAGCTTTGCTTTGGACAAAGTTAATTTCTCCAAAGTTAATCCCCTTTGGTTCTGGATTCAGGATTCATTCATGAGAACTGATAAATCTATACCCCCAAGCAAGGAGGTTTCATGTGTGCAACACTAGCCTTCTGAAATTTAGTAATGTTTTTAACAAGGTACTCAAGAATTTTTGATATTCCTCAGCACTTATTTTTTTAAAAAATATAGCTCACTTTTCTGCATATAGCTCAAGCTCTCGTTACTTTGATACTGGAAGTTATATGTGAAAATCTAAATAACCTAACATTATCAATTGTATTAGCTTCTGATATCAGCCTTTCTGCAACCAGCTGGGATGTTGTTGTTGTTGTTATTATTATGTATATACCTCTGAATATAATAAAATCTCCCTATGGTTCACAAAATTAAAAACATAACATTAAAAACAGCATTAAAAATGGTTCCAGCTACAGTAAAAATTCAAGAAGCAGTAAAATGGAGTGGTATAATTAATTTATGTACAGCCCACTCAAAGCCTGTGCAGTTCTTAAATACAATTGTGATATGCAGTTCATAAATATGATTGTGTCAATGTTAGATGTACATCCAGATGTGAATCCATGTCAGCCTTGTATGTGGAACCATGCACTTCTACATTTACATCTCCCTTGTTGGATAAAAGTGTGAACATGACCAAATGTGGGGTATCAATGACATTTTACTTTGATCCAGCCTGGGCCCCTACAAATGTTTATGACTACAACACTTGTAAGACCCGCCAGTATTGGCAATTGACAGTTGACGGGAGCTGAAGCTGAAAACATTTTGAATTGGACGTTTTAAACATATGCCCACACAGGTATTCTCTAAATGAGCTATTTATAGCATGCTCATTTCTGACCACTCATGGAAGTTTCCAGGTAAAATTGACAACACTGTGCTCAAATAGGATGTCTCCCGTAGCTCCCCCCCCCCCATTATTCCATTTTAAAATACATCCCAGAGCTCCATCACATCTACTTTTTTTTCCTGGTATGCACCTGCGCTTTTGACCTCCGTTTCTTTAGCGTGGCAAGTGCTGGTCCCTTTCATGATCATATCTATACTGGAGGAGTCTTTTTTCACATGTTTGCTCTTCTGTTATTGCGCCCACCCCACAACTTCTCCTTCCTCCTCTTCATTGGTTATTGTTGGGTGATGGACGTGGGATCCTTCCCCCCCCCCCCCCCCGCTCTGGCTTTTTCTAGCATTTTACTGATTCAATGTTTAATCGGCTGGGCGCCATTTCTGCAGGCCAGGAGGGTGGGGTGGGAGCAGCAAAAGTCTGTTCTGCCAGCTCAGTTCATTCGACATGGTGTGCTGGAGGAGAACCGCCCCGCCCTCCTCTTTCGTCAGCGATCACACGTTCAAAGCACAAACACCCAACAGAAGAAAAAACGCAAGGAAGGCAATACACCGGGGTGGAAGGGCGCTTTAATCCTGCGTGGAGAAAATAAACCTGACTTTCCCTGCTCCAAAATAAGATGGAAAAGGAATCGGAAGAGGCGAGATGAGTGGAGGACAGTGACAACGTCATGTGAGTACTGTGTTGCAAAACCACAAACCAGGCATGACAAGTGTGCAATAAAATGCTGACGTGATGGATCCCCCAGATAAACTGGACTAAACCCCTAATGGCATGAAATCGGCATGGTGGAAATCTGGCATTGCGCTATGAACCTGTCAAGGACAGGAGGAAGGACTATGAATGGAGGGAAAAGAGGGTAAAATGCCTTTCTACAACAAAGGGAGGCAGATCTGTTCCCCATGTGTCTACTCAGAAGTAAGTCCCATTGTGTGCAAAGGGGCTTACTCCAAAGTAAGTGTGACAGGGGTTGTGAACTTACAGTAAAATCTTACTTCTACTCAGAAGTAAGTCCTGGCTTTCCTGTGGGCTGTGAGAAAACAGACAATAAGAACCCCCCTTCCTGTGCTCACATGCCAAGGAGGGAGGGAGGGGGAACTCCCTTGATTTAAATGTGTCTGCTGTTTAAAGGAGCCCCAGGAAACAGACCGGGACCTTCCCTCGCCCCTCTCCTCCTGTGTAATCCAACTGATAGCAATCCCGCCAAAGAAATAGGAGGCACAACAGCGCCAGATAAAACAATGGGGTTTCCCTTAATGTTGAAATGCTCCCACTCTCCTTCTCTCAACATATAACTTCAGATGAGAGCTAAATTCAGATTCCACTAGTGACACATTCTTTTTACTTTCATTAACACTTCTAAGTGCGAAAGAGGTTGTTAACACCATTGAACATTATGGTATTCACCATGCAAGCTAGCTGCAAAATTAGTAGCTAATTATGAAAAAGGGTCCAAATTTAAAGTAAAGTAGAGCTGATTAGTACAGCTCACAAAAGTACAATATTCTAGGATTAGAACCGGATGTGCTCAGGAAAGAATGTGAGCTTTCATATTAGAACAGTTTGGAATATCATTAGATCTCATTTGAAAAAGTAATCATTTTAATTTAGTTGCACAAACACAGGACATTAAGATCCATGAGCAGATAATGTTCTTCATTAAAACAGAGTAAGAACTTTGTGCACTGGGGCAGATGTACCGTGATAATCAGAATACAATGTATTTATCTTAAAAAACGGTTCCTTGCTAAAAATCTACTCTGTAATTTTATTTAGGTTTTATGTCAATAAGACATAATAAAACCATTTTACATCTACTCCAAAGTATGTCCCACTGAGTTCAATGGGGCTGACACTTAGGTAAGTGGGTTCAGGATTGCAGACTTAGCGATCAAAGGGACATTGAAAAATCTTAATCATGGGTTAAGGTAAAAGTTGTAATTAATGTTTTGAGAATAATTTGTTACACCTTCCTATGTAAGAGGGGGTTTTCTTGCAGAATGTTTCTGATAAGCTTGTAGGGGTTCCCACAGATGGCTATAGATATACATATCTAGCATGGTCATGTATACTCAAGGCTCTCTGAAATCCCTTGTGATGATTTGCTGGGAACTAAGTGCTGCATTGCTCTGGACAGGATCCAGAAGACTTCATGGGTAGCTTCTAAGCATTCCCCACCCCAAGCCTGTAATCATTGGTCCTTATAATGAGTGGCAGCACCAGAAAAAAAAAATCAGGGAGGGCACAGAAGAGGCAAAATATATTTCTAGGTGGGCGGGCTGTATCCCATATGTAAGACCTCTGAAAGAAAAATAACAGTATATCTCACACTAAAACTGCAGACCTAACCATATATTCTGAAATAAGTCATATATTGATAAATTTAGGGTTTGTTTTTTTAAAAATATATAGCATGTATTAGCCAAAATCAAATTACTGTAAGGAAAAAGGCTTTCAAAAAAGGTACAGTCACTACACAAGCGTTTCCTTGATGTACAGATTAGACAGAACACTTTCTTTTGAACCAGTGTAGGCAGAACCAGAAAGGTAGATTCTTAGAGCAAACTGAGACGCCTGGGCCCTGTACACTTAGGAAACCCAATGCATGTGAGGAACTAGTCCGAAGATCCAAAAGATGAAGATTTTGAAGATGAAGCTCCTGATGAAGCTGGGTGTTTTTTTTTATTGCAATCCATTGCCTTTGTAATATGGAATAAAAGAAATAAGAGGCATTGAATATGGTGGATAAACATTCTAAGGCTTGCACTGTGAGTAAATTCTTCCCACCCCATTCCTGTTCTAATTCTCTGAGGAGAAAAAAAAGGAAGATGTGGAGCAGGTACAGATTAATTCTTTCTTCCCCCTCTCATTTTTCCTGGCCTACTGTCCTGAGAAAAAAAAGAAGAGATCCATGGAATAAGCAGATTAATTCTTCTGAGGATGTTCTTGCTGCTCTGACAGTTGGTGCCAGAGCAGCAAGTGTGTGTTTTGGTTACATAATTGCAGCATACGAAATTCCCAGAACCAACAGAGATCAGGCTTTTTTAAAAGTGTATTTAAAAATAATCTATCCAGGGTATGTCACAACACAGAGAAAGGCATTTATAGTCAAGCCCACTCCTCTAAGATTTAAATTAAAAGGAGATGGGAGACCATGAAACCCATTTCACACATAGGCAAATTGAGACAGCAGGAAAATAAGAATCAATGGATGTGAGTGAGTGAGTTTGGGTTACATAATCCCAGGTTTCAGAAGAAGAAGAAAAAAGTATGCCCCATAAAACAGAAGGAATTTAGCCAGAAATATATGTTAACTTGCACCACAAAAAGGAAAGAAAGGATTTTTTAAAAGCACATTTTCACAATATGTCTGAAATACAGCAAAACAAAATGGGATTCTAGGCCATATTTACAAACAGTTGAACCCAGCAACAATTGGGGGAACTGAAAGCAAAGAGGGGAGGGAAAATGCCCATTAACCCTTTCCTTGCCCAGAAGGGCTCCTAATACCCATTGGCAGTAACTTACTTCTGAGTAAACGTGCATAGGATTGTGTGATAAAACCAATTCTTACAAGGAAACTCTCTGGTCAGTTCACAACAATTAAAACCACAAAGTGCATTATAGATTGCAATATAAAATGTAAAAGTGTAAAGGTTTTCCCCCAAAGTACTACCTTTAAAATGTTTTTTTAAAATGGAAATAAGTGGAAAGCTGCAATTAGGTAGAGAGGAAGGAATCTTGGTAAGGGGTGTTTACACTGCCAGCTAGTCTTCCTATAAACCAGTCTTCCCCAATCTGGTGCTCTCCAGAGGTTTTGAACTTAAACTCCCATCAGCCCCAGCCAACGTGGTCTATAGTCAGGAATACTGGGAGTTGTGGTTCAAACTATCTAGACAGTGCCAGGTTGTGCATGGTTGCTTTGAAAGTCATTATCTAGCAGCTACCCCAACCAACACACCAAATACACGGGGCGGGGGGGGGGCAAGAGAGAAACTAGTCCACTCTGTATTTTCCCCAGTTTAGGCAAAAAGCAGGGTTTGGGGCAAGGGGTGGTGATGAGAGCAGCAATGGCTGGAAAGCTTTAAACATCCCCTTCCCACAAATTCTTCCCCCACTCTTAATTGCAGCTTGGGATCTTACAGGGATTTAGTAGGAACATAAAAAGTATGTATACAGCTAATAGCCCCAACAAGTCATGATGGAATATAAAAAATACTGCTACCAGTACCAGGAAGTGTAGGTGATTATCTGCAGAAATCAACCGGCATCTGGGCTTGCCTGGCTCCCTGTCCCTGCTGCTGAGTGAGGGGAAAGGGCTAAGGGGCTGAAGAGGAGAGGCCCTCTCTCCTCTAAAACAGCTGAGCTTTGCCTTGAAGAAGGCAGCCACAAGCCCTTCCCACGTGGCCGTCTTACTCCTTCTCTGAAACCTAGGAGAACAAAGGCAACAGCGCAGGCGGCTGGCTTCCAGCAAGGCGCACTGTTAACCCTTGCTGTGCCTTGCCAAGGCTGCCTTGCTTGGGTGAACCCTCCTGGTAAAGCCAGCTCTGCCAGCAACTGGGGTGGCAAGCTCTTGTTGGGGGGGGCACTTGCCCCCCATGCCCCCCCCCCGGCGCTGACCCTGCTTATAATTCTAGTTCAAATGTTTCTGCTTAGTGGTTATGCAGAGATGTGCAATATGCACAATGCATTGCAGTCAGCAAGGAAAAAAAACACAGTGGCAACTGCTGTGACAGGTTTCTAATGGGCTTGCAGCCAAAGAGCATTCACTCATGTCTATTTGAATCCCCTACGTTATCACTTAGGCTCAAGTAGCACCTCTGGAAATGTTACCTGGCAAGGTCTAGCAAGTTAAGTCAAAAGACATTTGGAGCTCCTGCCAACACCGTCTTGAAATAAGAAAGGGAGTCTTGCTAGCCTCCGCTGGCCTGGAACCTCTTGGAATCATAATTGCCTATTCTTCCTCCATTTCCCAATTCAATCAAAGCAACACTGTATCACTGCTCAACTGACTATAGAGAGCTCATAGTTCTCAAGTAACCTCAGATGTAGGATTTTAACATACCCATCTAGTCTAGAACCATTTCCTTTTTGTTAAGAGGGACAATCATTTATCCTTTCTTTGTTCATCTGGAAACCATCCATTCTAGGAGCAAAACTGCTCTTTTTGTATTGTTTGTTTTTTTAAGATTATAACTGGTCTTAGACTCTGAAATCCAGTGATATTTCAGAAAGATTCCACAAGATCACAAGCTGTAGGATTTCAAGAGCAGTCCTGCTTGTAGACTCTGAATCATGCTTTTGCATTTCCTGCCTTGATGCCTCTTCTGCATCTCTGAGCTCAAGGCAATTCCAGGGGAGGTATTGCCAGGATAAAGTCAACCTGAGGGGCTGTCTACACGCGAGGAAAGCCCTGCAGTGGCTGTGGATCTGCGCCCTGTCAGTTAAGACAACATAGGTGCAGATTCGCAGCCACGACGGGGCTTCCTCACAATGTTGCATTTTGAAAAAGTTGGGGATGCACTCCACCTTTTCAAAGGGATCGATGTTAGCATGGCGCGTCAGCCATATAATGTTGTTCCGCTGCCAATCTGAGGCCAACCTGTGGGCAGAGTCTTGTGAAAGGCGACCAGCGATACCTTCCAACAGGAAGAGGGCGGGAGTGGCTCCAGGACCTGGATAGCTGCCCAGATGCCCCAAGCTCCCTCCTCGGCATTAGGACTACTCAATGCTGCCTCAGGAGATAAGAAAGTGTGGGGTTGAAGAGGGGGCGGCACCAACCTGGGCCCTTGAAGACAACCCATGAGTCTGGAACTCCCAGCTTCGCGTATCCATCTCTGCATTCTCCCATCTAGTGGACTTTGCCTGGTAAAGCCTTGCCTTGACCAAGGAAGGTCTCTTCCTGGGTTTTTTTTTGTGCCCCTTGATACTAAGCTCCCACCGACATGGTCATCAGACAGTGGAAAGAAAAACATGATGTGCCCAGTCCTGCTCTAGATTTTGTGGAATATGACAGATTCCAAAAAAGGTACAACAGGTGAAAATATATCCCCCTCCACCCGTGGCCAGCATGTGGCTTTTCAAAGACTACATCTAGCTATGCAGCAATGGCGTGATCCTCTACCAGTAGGTGCAAAGAAATCCTTTTCTGATCTACAGAAATTCCTGCTTGAAAGTTATGATTTGTTCAAATTATAGTTAAACAGGCAAAATGCCCCATGATCAAATATGGACACCAAAAACACCATGTTGGATGAGAATTGCTACTAGTTGTGGTCTGGAAGAAAATAGATATTGAATAGACACATTCTTAGTCCTGATCACCAAAACTGGATTTTTAAGTAGGGTGCAGCTTCCATAATAGGCAGGCTTTATCCAATGCTTTTGTCGTATCTAATCTCATACTGATGATGTAAGATGGCAGATCATTGCTTACCATCCCCAAGGCACGTCTTTAGGAAAACAGATTTCCTGCGTGGGGACCACATCCAGGGAACAAGCTATTCCAGAATATGAAATAAGGCAATAATTAAGTCTAGATCAGGTGGTTGGGCAACTTGTGCCTCTTCAGAGGTTTGGCCTGCAACTCCCACCATCCCTCACCATTGGCTAGGGCTGGTGGGAGTTATGACCCTCCAGAAGTTGTGGCCTACAAGATGCCTACCCCAAATACAGTGCCCTAAAGTGCCTAGCAGGAAGCAAAAGAGATGAGATCAGAATATTTCCAGAAAATTGGATTTTATTTGGAAAGAAAAACAAAATGCAAGTTATGAAGTAAATTATTAAAGATCTGTCACAGAAGGTACGGTGAGATGAGTTGACAAGAGTGTCGGGCGTGGCTGTAGAGTAATGCTTCAGCATTTGGGGTGGTAGGGAGGAAAGGAGGGTTGAAGTGGTGGAGGCTAGTTGGTATTGAGGATTAGGAGTTGCAGTCCAACAATATATGGAAGACGGTAAGTTACCCACCCCTGATCTAGAGCATGCTAAGTAATTGCAATTCACACAATGTAGTGAAACAGTTACATCCATTACTCTCTTGGCCTTTCTTCTCACACTGAACATTATAGAAGATCCTAGGAAGAAGTCTGCAGTTGTCCAAATTGCTGACATTTAACCCACTGTTAATGTACAAGACTGAACTGAGAAACATAGCTAGCTGTAACACTTGGCACCTTAGGCAAATTGAAAGTATGACTTTTACTGACACCAAAATTCCATTACTACATAGATCCTCCTAAGCGCTTTAACCCCTTGAAATACCACACTCATTGCCATTATCTTTTTCTGGAACATTCCTGAAATTTCATTCCTGCTGGAGTTCAGCATGATATGGAATCACAATGGAAAACACAGTATCGTAGCATTAGAGGCATGCTTAGAATGTTTCTATTAGTAAATCCTCTGACCACACATTGTTGGCTGTTTCAAGCAAGCCATCTACACCACTGATGGCCTTCAGAATAAAAAACAGACATGCTTCCCAAAATCTTGTCAGTAACAAGAGTGGGCAAGAAGGCAAAGAGAGCACTGTACTTTGGTGTCATGCTTTACTGAAAACTCATCAGCCTACTCATGGCTTATTTCTCTTTAGTCAGGCTCAGATCTGGATTCGAAAATCAAACAGTTTCTTCCAAACACCTAAAATAGCTCAGTTCTTTTGAAACAAGGCTCAGTTCAGACAACACATTAGTCAATACAGTGTGAAAACTCCACTCAACGGTTGAGTTTTTAGGAGGTACTCCCCAATATGTTCTAACTCCACCGTTGTGTGACTGTGGGCTACCGTGGAGTTGAGTAACATCCATCACAATGTTTGATTGACAGTTCCTCTGCCCTTTCTCCTCCCTCAATCTTCCCAATGGTATCCCATCACCCTTTACTGAAAAAAACCCAACAATCCCAACGGCTCTCCTAGAGTGGTACTCACTCCTTTCACTGCTCATCAGGAAACTCTGTAGCCAGTGGGAAAAGTCAACTCAATGCATGGGAAAACTCCATGGAGCCTACCACACAACCGTAGTGCAGGAATTCTCCTCTGCACAGCATGGATATTCTGCGTGGAATATTCTCCAAAAAAACCTCCATCGTTGCGTGCTTTCCCACCAGACAAGACATTTCTAACAGTGGTGTAAAAACTCCACTGTGGAGTTCTAAAACCACATTTGAGAAATGTGTTGTCTGAATTGAACCTAATTTTATGCTTATTTCAGATCCCACTTTGTTCATGATGACACTGGGAGTGTAATAGGGTCTATTCCCATCCCATACCCCCACCATGGACATCCTATCCTTACTTTGTTAAAATAGTACTTCTGGAAAACTAATATGCAGGAAAATGGCTAAAGCATGGAATTTAATTTACAAATATTGAAGATTTGATGTGAAAATTATCCAAAATTCTTGCAAGACATTTATTATACAGTTTAGCCAACAGTTCCAGGCTACATGAAAACATACTATATAGAACTGAAGTGATCCAGGAATGAGAAAAAAACAACTGTATGATTAGGTACTTGCTGGCAAAAAAAGTATTACGTTACACTGGGTTCTCGCCTATATTGCTCAATGGGATATTCAACATTTCTACCACTAGAACAAAAACTTCAGTTAGCCACTTCATTTCACCATTTTCCAACATAAGCATGAAAAATTACTTTCTCGGCAACATGCATGTTTGTCATGTACAGCATAAATTAATCTTTTTTTTGTCATTTTGGGCAAGATTCCAACTCTTAGTAAGTCTTGAGACCTATGAGTTTATAATTATGAAACTGCTTAATTACAAAATGTCATTGGATTCAAGTACTCCATAATTTAAACTAGTATTATTTACTAGTATTTACTCAATGGGACTAATCCTTTATTTGAATAAATGAGCATCTTAGCTATTCAAGGTTGCACAATGTTGTTGGGAATATGTTATTTAAAGTCAATTTAAATATTTTCAAATTACATTCTGAGGGTGCTTAATCTGTATATTTTATATTAGATTGCAATCCTGACATTTGTCCAAGCTACTTTCTGAAATAGGTTGCTTTGGGTGATCTACTGGAATTATATTCCAGATTTTTACTGTTAAAACAAGCATTTTTTTTACATGTATACAAGATGACAAGTATTTACAAATACATACAAAATGAAATTTCAACAGTGAGTTTGGGCCATTTACTGTAAACAAAAGTAATCTAAGCGGGTGCTGTAAACTTTGAAAAGTTATATGTTGGACTCAATTTGTTTTGCTTTAAGACTGGATTTTATTGAGATGTTATAGTTTCAAAACTGGTAGGAAATAAAGGGAATGCACATCCTTTGTTTAGGACTGCAGTTGTGAACCGGAATGAGAAAACTAAAAGTTCATGGTTTTATTTCCTCTTATCTATAAAAACTTCTGTTCTACAAAAGTTTTCAAAACAATAATATTTTTGCCAGAGGCTACAGGTCAGGAAAAGAAATTTACATTTTAAACAGTGTAATCATGAACCTGTATTAAAGCTAGTATAGACATTACAGGTCAATTCAAAACCATATTCAAGAGTCCTATAAAAAGGAACACATGACCGTTGTTGCTCCTGACGTCAATTCAAGCATTAACCTTGCATGATAGTGACCCGATCGATGCTTTCTGGTCCCAGTTTAAGTGTCCTGAGTGGAAGCTTTCAGTTTGGCCCATTTAAGTCCAATAATAAAGACAGTCAGCTCAAAACACAGAAATGAGGGCAAAGACTCCATATAATAAAGCACAGGGATATGCCACTAGAAGTTGTTGTCCTTCCATTGCTAAGGCTGAAATGAAGATTTTGGAAGCGGAAAAGCTACACCATCCAATAATTCCTGCAGCAAGAATAACTCCCATCAACCCCCTGAAAAACAAAATAGATTAAAACACAGAATAACAGCTTGACATAAGTGTTATCGCAGCAGAAGAGGTCTGTGCATTTTTCAAAGGTATGATAGTTTTATTAGCAGCTATGGTCTGTCGAGCACATGGGGTGAGGGGGGAAAAGGAGCAAGAATGTACTCAGCAACACACCCAGCCATCTTTGACTTGCGCGATCCAAGGCAAAAGTCATTCCCTGTATATAGCCACTAAGCTATAGACAGGTAGTGCATGCAATTCAAACATATAGCCTTTTGAACGAACAGATTAGTTCCCTGGTCAATACGGCTGTTAGCATATACTAGTTTACTTACTGTTTGGAAACCTCTTTTTCTGTGGACTGCTAGCTTCATTGTGATTTTTTTATCTTAAGGATTTTTTTAAAGCTTACATAGGATCCAGATATAGGGCAAGAGATATATGAAACTATCATTAACTTTATGGAACTGTGTCTAGACATTAGATAACACGAATAATAAAAGCTATATTTGCTTTTTGTATGAATATAGCAAGAATCAGGCTTGCCTTTTCACTTAAAAATGCTGCAGAAATTGTTTTGCTCTCAATAATTCCCATGTCAAGAATGTTACAGGATATTAGGGTAGGTGTATTTTTCAGTTATGCCTTGTATCTGGGGTTTTGATGTAAAGAATACTTTTGACAAAGAAATAGATGCATAACGCAGATAAGGCAATACTTGTTCTATTGGAACATGAGTTTCTGTTTATCAACTGAAGTAGTCATCTATGCAAGAATTTCATGTATGCAAGTTATCTAATAGACAAGCTAGCTCCCTTTCCATTCTGTATATTTACAGAGTGAAGTTATATAGCCAGTTCTAGAATTTACTATTGGAATCATCAGGTGAATAAAACAGCATTAGTCCAAATATGTACAATGCATGTAATTAGTTTTCCAAGCATGGTTAATTACAAAACGTGCCTTAAAGCTACTAACCAGGGACTAAGAGGTTGCGAAAGTACTCTGCTAAAATGTCAATTTTAACTGCAAGTGTTTGCGGGGATCCTATCCTTTATGTTTACTGCAGTGTTCCATGTCTTTTCTTTCTGTATATAATGCAAACCAATGGGTGTAGGGGTTTAGAGTGTGCCTATAAAAGGCTAGCTTCACTCATAAGGGAAGGAGAAAAAGGTAGATTAGTAGAGGGAGGAACTCGGGACTATTTTTCTTTTCTTTTCTGCCTTCTTGATCGGAAAACACTTGCATTGTTGTGTTTGTTAATACAAAACTCTTTTTCTGGGCACATAAGATTGAAAATGTAAAGCATCTATTGATGCTAAAAGAAAAATTTCATCATAACATACAGGGTTTTTTTTTTTATAATCAGTAATGTTAGTTATTTAGAAATTACTAACGGAAGCTGCTTTTCATCCTACAAACTTGTATATTTGGCCATCATTAGAATGTATGCGTCAAATACATTTTCCCCATTTTAGATGTAATGTAATGTTATATACATACTATTGTACTGCATAACAACTTTTGATAAATCATACTTACTGTAGAGAAAATACAACTGCAAAGCTCGAAAGTATGATCATAGGAAGGAGACAGTATCCTAGGACACTGGAAACACAGCCAAATGAAACGCCAGTCATACTCATTAGGTTCAGGAGGCAGAACATTCCTAAGCATCCAATTGCACTAATTCCATATACATAGCCAAACTGAATTTTGCCAGCCTAAAAGGAAAAGGATAAAAATTAAATTTCAGAACATTATATCTCCATACTCTTCTGAGCTTTAGAGAAAGGATGAGAGGGGAAAAAGAGAGAAAGTTGTATACAACTAGATTTATTATTTTCATTGTTGTGATAATTTTTAATTTATTGTTTATATTAGTTTTATGATAGTTGTTTAAAAGAAACACACACAAAAAGGGACAATTTTAAGGCAAGGAGAAGATGGTAAGAAAAAAAGTGTGTGTTGGGAATGGAAATAATCTGAGACCACAAATTATTTCATTTATATTTTTGTAGGCAACCCAGACAGTGGAAACACAGGGGCTCAAAGGTGTGCCTAGGATGTTAAACCAGTTTTTTTAAAAAAGCCTACAGAGTATTTTAAGGGGCAAAGAGTATTGTTTATGTATATTAGTAAAAAAGCCTGGAGACACCAGAGTGTATGGTCAGTATCCAAAAGTGCCCCCCGCTAGCAGGATCCACCAGTAGCACAATGGGAAGCTAGTGGTTCCCGAAACAGGAAACAAGCTGAAATTCCAGTTTTCAGAATGGGGCAAATCAGTGGCATTTGTAGAACGAGCTCTGCTGACCAGTCCCATTCTTGAAGCACTTCTGCCTATTTCTGTGGTTGTTTTAAGAAGTTCTAGCTTCCTGTTGTGTTGGTGGTCGGTCCCATGGGCACAGCAGAACAAGCGGAGGTGCAGTGGCAATATTGGATACTTCCTTATATGAAGGCCCTGCTCCAGATTATTTTGTTGTTGTTATTGTTGTTGTTTTAGTACATTATTAAATTTTCTTAATTTTGTAAATCGTTATGAAGTCTTTGAATATATTAATTTTAATAAGTAAACACTGTATAAAGCAAGTCCATTTTTAATTCAAATAAATGCTTGATCCAAAGTGGGACTAAAGCCTCCGTGGCCTGAATCCAAAGAACTGTGTAACTAATAGGGATGAAGCAAGAGCCTTGGACAAGGAACAAGTCTGAGAGGAGTATCCATTCCGGAGATATTTGGACCACCTTGTAATCTGAAGGAACTTGGGTCTGAAACATGTTAGAACTGCCTCAAAAGGATGTATTACTTTTCTGGCCCAATCTGATAATGTTTTGGACCTTCTCTGAGAATCTCCAAGTTTTCCATACAATAGAAAATGCTAAAGAAGAGGGGAAGCAAGGGTAATTTCGTGACTGACAGATCTAGCTTCCAAACAGGGAATGACTTCACCAGAGCCAACCTTTTTATTTCCAGTCACAGTGCTTTTGGAGATGTAGAAGGAACACACAAGGAGCTTTTCTCTGGTCCTTGTGACTGTATTTGTCGGGCAGCAACACTAGCACTGAGAGTCTTTGTGGTCCCAAGAGGCCCCCTATCCTTGGACCATAAAAGCACAGTGCCAAGATAACTAGCATACTTACAGGACAATCCTATCCTATCTATGCAGAAGTAAGCGCTAGGTACGTGTGCGACGCACACCACTAATATCTTACCAGCAATAATGTGGCACCAAAGGCTAGGCAGAAAACCATCGGCCCTGCCAGATCTGTTTCATTCATGATGTTGCCATCTGCTACCTTTAATGGGTGCAGTACTGTCAAGGTCTTCTGCCAGATGTGGTCAAAATTGATTCCTAGTTCTGCAGATCAAATAAAACCTTTTTTTATTGATTTGTCAGACGTGAGAGAATAACTTGTAAGCAGTCGGGGACTGCTGCATAAACACGAAAGACCTATTAGGTTTATTTATTTATTGTTATTGTGAATTTGTGAACAAAACAAAAAACATAGTGAACTGAGACAATGAATAGAAACCAAGTAATATTACCAGTTGCTTTAAAGCTGCATTCTTAAGAACAGTTTTTATGGCAGCTTAAGTAAAAGGAATGAAACTGAAAAGACTACAGAAACTGATAAAGAAACTCAACAAAAGCTGCTATTCCAATGTTAAAATAAGACTAAACATACACTTTTGATAATCCTCAATCACTGCTCTTTTCTAAGTTGCTCCATGTACTTTAGCTGATATGGAGATTTGTAATGAATAAAAATCAAACCTTCTAGTAAGGGTGGCTCATCTTCAAAATTGCTCCCATAGAAAGATTGTGGTGAGGATGGAGTATATGCTGGTGTTGGCTGAAAAATCTGGCCAGTGTAAGGCTGTTGCTGTGGCATCATCTCTGGAGGGACATATCCACCTTGCTGAGAATACTCATACTCACCATATTGTCTGCAGAAAGCAAAATGTTATTACTTGTCAAGTGAAATACAGCATCTGTTTTTAGAAAGTGCTACGCTCCTTAAATCCAAATGCATCCACCACAGTTGCATCTATACCAGTGTCTGTGAATACAAGACAGTACTCGTGGACTCTTGGAACACTACATGTAGTCCTTAGAGGAAGTTATAGGAAGTTATATATTCTTAAAACAAGGAACAGAAGCAAAAAGAACATTTCTGCTGTTTGAAATTCAGTGTATTAGAATACATCATAGCTGTTTTAACAAAATCATTGTTTTTAATTTATCATTTGGATGTTTTCCAATGTAAAGGAAAATCTGACAATTTAAAAAAACCACTCAAAATATATTACCAAGGTTGCTGACTAGGCTCAGATACAAGACACTTAACATATTCCATCCTATTTTCAGAATTTTAAAGAGAACCTAGTCCAAGTTACTTTGCTCTCCCATCCTCGCTCATATAAATAGATGAATCATGCAAATACCAGCATGTGCTTCAGCATTTATGACGTATACAATGACCAGTTACCCATTATGACGTAGACAGGTACAACTGACTTTCTTGATTGTCAGTACTTTTTCTTAATTTGTAGGCGAGTGTCGTCACAGACATCTTTTACTTAAAAGGTAAAATGGAAATCTAGTGCACAAGACTAACCTATCCAGGTTTGGGTTCTAAAAACACATTTTAAGCTAGGCTTCTCCAATCTAGCATCCTCAAGATGTGTTGCATTACCATTCTCACCAACCCCAGTTAATATGGGCACATTTGGAAGGCATCAGGTTGGGGAAGGTTGTTCTCTAAGCAATGCATTTAAAATACTATTTTAAAGGTCACACCATAGAACAGGGATGGGCAATTCATGAATCTCTAGATGTTTTCACCTGTGACTCCCATCAGTCCTAGCTAGCATAGCCAATGGTGAAGGATTACAGGAGTTGTAGCAGACTGAAACATCGAAAGGGCGACACATTTATTTATTTATTTACTGCATTTCTATATCGTCCAATAGCCGAACCTCTCTGGGCAGTTTACAAAAATTAAAACCATGACAACTATTCAAAATATAAAACAACAACAGTATAAAAACGTTGCATAAAAATACAATATAAGAGCTCACGCAGGATAAAACCAAGCAGCAATGATGAAATTAATACAGATTTAAAATACAAATTTAAAACAGCAAAGTTAAAAATTAAACTGATAAACTGTTAAAATACTGAGAAAATAAAAAAGTCTTCACCTGGAGTCTAAAAGAGTATAACGTAGGTGCCAGGCGAACCTCCCTAGGGAGCTCATTCCACAGCTGGGGTGCCACACTGTCCACCCCTACCATGTGTACTATGGTTGTATGGTTGTACATATGCAGAGCACCCTACATGAGTGCTACTTAAAACTGTATAGTTCAACATACATTGGAATAAAATGTCAGTAGTATTGGTCCAGCACAATACAATTTTATGTACAACAGTCACTGCATGCAAGCATCTTTTTTTTTTAACATCCAACCACTAGAACATAAGAACTGGCTTTCATTTAATTTGAAGGAATTAAATAAATTTCTACATTTAAGCCAAGAACAGATTATATAGCATTATTCTGATAACTGAGAGTAAAAGAAACCCAAGTTACTTGCTGTATGTTCCTCCTCCATAGTCTGCTCCATATGACTGTGCTGCTTGATCATCAATGCTGTAACTTGATTGATAGAAATCTGTATTGAAATTGTCAAACCCAGACATTGCAATCTGCCTGTAAAATAAATGATATTTCTAAGAGTTACAATTTTTGACACAACTCTACCAATTTTAACTTTATCTCCAGGAGGCAGCTCATCTATTTTACAGATCCAGAGAAAGCAGTCCCTTCAAGCATAATGCAAAACCTTACCATTGCAAAAAAAGTTGTTTCTTATTACCAGAAATAAAAAAAGTATTTATATGTATTTCAAAAAAATAAAAAAGCAACAATGGCATACATAGTCTCTTTAAAGATGACACATGTGTAGCCTTAAATGAAATACTGGTGTTTAACCTACATACAAATATATATAAAACTGGTCTTAGTTGTGTGGGACCATTGGACCATTCAGCCTGATATCTGCTATACTGACTGTGGTTCTCCAGCGGCAGGCAAAGATCTTTCATAGCCTTGCTACTTGAGTTCTTTAAACTACAGATACAATGGATTTGAAACCTTGGATCTTCTGCACGTAGTGCACATCTCTACCACTTATCTCCAGCTTCTCCCCAAAGCAAACAAACCCTTTATACCCGTTTGATGTGGATGATAAGACATCACAGAAATAGCCTGTTTTCTTTTTCTGGTGAGGGGGTTCTGCATTGAGAAACATGACAGGCATATCCACTTCTCCATCCTCTTCCCAGAAAAACATGACATGGGCCAGTTTTATCCAGTGTCTACCCCACCCCATTATTTCAATTTATTCATCAAGAAGGACAAAAACAACAGAGACCCCAGAACAAAGAAAACAGGATGAAGCCATTAACATTACTGCAAATAATGTTTTGAGGTCACTAACTCCTGACAACTAATCAGTACAACTAGCTACTGTAATGGCACACTATTTTAGGCTTCTCCATAACCTTTGCATCACAGAAGTGAGAAAACTGATGCCTGGAAGCGTCTAGCCCTTTTAGACATGAGCTAGACTAGAACTTCAGGTCAGCACTGCAAACCTTAACGACCATACAACACAGGGCAGAGTGAGGAGCGGGGGGGGGGGGCAACATTGTCCTGCAACAAGATTTCACCTTGATGCATTCAAAAGGCGCACTCTGAAACGGGGACGGTGTAGCCTGACTCCGTGGCAAACCCGGGAAGAATGGGGGCAGCCACAAAAATGCATGAGCCGCGGGGGGAACGGGTGGCGGGCTAAGTGGGGCTCAAGCCCCTACATATGCCTGCCTTTCCTTTCTCTCACACCCACTACTCTGAAAACAAGGAGCCTCCGGTTGCCAAGAGAAGAGAGGGCGGCGAAGCTGTGACCAGCTGAGGCGTCTTTTTGCCTGCTTCTCCAGTAGCTCACCTCCGGGGCCACCTTCCCGGTGAGGTAACAAAGCCCGCTTCCTCCGTGCACAGCCGGCGACTACCACCCCCTCAAAAAACACCCCCTTTAACCGTGCTTACTTAGACGCTACGTGTCAGCCACCCAAGAACAGCTGCTTCCGGATCAACGAAGCCGAGTATGCGTAATGCAGAACGGAAGCCAGTCTTTTCTCCCATCTCTATGATCAACAATGGACGCCCCTCCGCTCTAGGACGCTGAAGCATGCGCAGTGAGAACTACGTTACCGCTTCATTTTCTGCGTAGAAGTGAATGGGGCTGTACTCTGGATCTTTCAGGCAGAGGAGTTTGAGTTAAGATCTGTAGTTGTCAGAGTAGGGAAATTATGTCAAAGGAAAGTGGGATTTTTTTTTATGCTTATGAAGTAGTTAACAGGTTGCACTGCTGTTTTTAAGTGTTACGATAGCTGTGCGCTTTGTTTCTGTATCTCCAGCCGCCCTCCAAAATTGTATTCCGAGAGGTGCTTACTCCAGTCACAGTGTATTACTCTTATGGAGCAGTAGTTTCTATAGATAAGGAAATTTTATTTTAGAAAAGGAAGCCCTTGTGTATCTGGAAAGAAACTTGAAAGAACTTCTACTTGTTTTGAGTGGTGTATTATTATTTTTTTACTTTGGGAATTCTGGCTTAGCACTCCAGGTGGAAAGTGCAACCCAAAGTAGGCTATGGAGAACTGGAGCAGGAAATTGCTGTATTCCAAGCTTGCTGGCAGGGAGAGGGAGTTTGATATTTTTTAGCTATGCTAGATTCAGTCTGGCGTAACTGATGGTCTTACATCAGCTCCAGCCCCGGAAATCAGAGTGGTGGATCCAAAGCCATTTTCCTTCCTGCCTGTGGAATTCCCTGTTTTGGTGTCCTGGGATTTTAAGAAATAGCTGATTTTGCTTCATTAGACTATTGAGAAAATGCTAACCCACCTGTTTTAAAACAATAAAAGGTATTTTATTATGAAACACAAATGCCAAATGTAATGATGAATAATTAAGAATTTTAAATGTAAATAAGTAAAAATAACAATTTTTATTAAAGGAAAGATTCACAAGCAGGCTCATAATGAATTCTAGGTAACTGGCATAAAAAATAATGGTCAAGATGACCTGGATGGTATCCAAAGAGGAAATGCTGAGGTAAAAGCCCTATCACTTGAGCCAAAATGTTATTTGAATAATGAACAGGTATGTGACTCTCTTATTCCAGATCAAAGGTGTACTTAAAGTTTTCACTTATCAATGTGTAAGGTATAGACATCAAAAGGCTTGATATACAGATGTCTAGGGGAAAAACGTAAGTTTAATTGGCAAATTTTGAGTAAGGAGTTATCTTTTCAAAGGTATAATTCAAAATTGATCTTATGTAGCCTGACAGGTGTATGTGTAAGCCTTTTGTGTATGTACATTTTTTTAAAAAAAGAATGTTTAATAACAATATTGTGAGCCCTAATTTATAGGACAGTAGATAATATTGGTTATGAGGTAATTTCTATACAAAAATGGTATAAATATGTGCTGATGTTAGAATGCAGGACCTTCTTCTTAGAAGCTCACTAGGCCTGTGTACCCGTCAGCTGAATATTGAAAGGGGATCTTGGGACTCAGAATAAGATCTCCTTTTCAAGCCATTAGGTTTCAAAATCTAAGAACAAGACATGTTTAGGAATTCTATTTCCTGTTAGGCTAGTAAGATCTAAGCATCTTTAGTTAAACTGTTTAAGAACAAAAATGCTTTATGTCATTTCATGTAAGTTAGGTTTGATGTGATGCTACAAGTATTTTTCTAATAAAAATGAAAAAAATGGCTCAAAAAGATATTTTACTAATTCTTATTAGTAGAATAATAAAATTGAATCTGTGGGTGTATGGTTTGTTTGAAGTGTATTGATCAGCAATGGGTAGCTAACTGGCAGCCAATGGCATCCTAAATACTGGAACTATAGATTTAAAACACTCAGTGAAGTGCTAAATCCGTGACATCAGAGCTTTCTGCTAGCTTCTATTGGAAGGAAGAATGCTGGCAGCAGCTTACCTGAGTGCAGTGGGGACCCCCCTCACACACATGCCAATGTCACTCTTCTCTCCTGGCAGAGAGTCCCCAACACACCGTCCAAATCCACCCAGCTATCAGAATCAGGGATAGGACTGTGCTGTTAGACTGCTATTTAAATCTCAGAGTAGGTTAGATCACGGATCTACATTGCCACAAGTCTTCAGATGTTGTGCATTTAGATCTTTTGTTTTATCACTGCATGTAGTTTTAGTTTGGCTCCTGCTCTCAGTAATGTGGGCTTTTCTATTGAGAGAGCCACATGGAGAAGACTCTCTTGCTTATCTGTCTTGGATTGACCAGAGTGCCTTCAGCTTTCTTTTTAATACCAAATTTTTTATGACAAGAACTCCTGCAGCTCACCGTCTAACAGGAGGATATTAAGAATAGGCGGTAATTTTAAATAGTTTCTCCACAGGAATATAAAAATAGCAAGGATGGAGCATAACTTGGGAGCTGTGGTTTCAGGGGTCACCATCGGTGTAATCCTAAGCATGTTTACTCAGTAAATCTCATTGAGGTCAGTGGGACTTATCCCCTCCAGCTGTGCTTCTCAATGCATCCCTTTTAATTTGTCCTGTATGCCTCAGTGATGCCCTTATGTTTTATGGAGTGGCTGCAGTTGGGTGGTCTAAAGCTGCCCCCATACTGAAACTGGGATCAATAGAGGCCAACTTCCCAAGTTTTGCCCCATCCCAGCGGTGGAGGAAAGTAAAGCACTGCAGTTTGGAACACTGTTATATATTCCTTCCCTCCCTCACAATGGATATCCTCACCTCATCAAAGAGGAAGTGTAATGTCCCTGTTACACCCTTAACCTGCTGCCCTCGTTGCCCTCTTCATGATAATGAAGTACATTTTGCAGGTATATGTATGTAAAAAAATGCACAGGCAAAATTGCATTTGTAATTCCATTGTCCTGCTCCAAAGGAGTCGAGTCCTGCAGAAAACTATCTGTCCATTTAAATTTGATGTGGCTCTGCTTGCACTGCTATTGTTCAATATTGCCAGTTGCTCACAAGTGAAAGAACAGTGTGTTTTCATGTACACATATTTGGCTTATGACCACATTGTATGAGCTAAGTACTTTTTGTTAGATGTGATCAACATCAAGTGTGTAAGAAACTCAGTCTCTCATTCGGGAGGAGTGCAGCAGAGAATCAGATAGTTAATCAGTTACTATGTTCTTTATTTTGACTGGCTAGTATCTCTTTAACCTGGAGTTTCTAAGTGTGTCCCATAATGCAGTTCTCAGGCTTCCAGGTTCTAATTCTGAAAGTTATGCTCTCTCTGTCAGTTACGTTTTTCTAATGACAGTAAGAAGTCTTCAAGAAGACTACATAAGACTACTCCACTCCTATTCTATATATTAGTGTTTAAGTTTTGTTCTAAGAATAAACATTCATTTTTTGTTCTCTACTATTAAATAACTGGCTCTAGCATTGTTCCTTAAGAACACACAAATTCTGACTTCCGCTAACGCTTTTAAGGCCCCATAAACTAATTTGTCCATATGCATATTTTGTTTGCAAGAATGAAGATGGTTGGATACAGTAGGACTTCAGTATGGTGAAAATGCAGATTTTTGGCTCATATGCACCTGTGTTTTGCTATCAGAAATGAAGAGGCATAGATTGGTTAAAACTGGGGTGAAGGCCAACAGCAGAGTGGGGGAATTGCACTCCCCTTCGTCTTGGGTTCAGTGAACACAGGGTGAGGAGGGAAGACTGAGGAGTCCTATGATGGATTTGGGAATTGCTATCAGAATTTTTCTATTAGTCTTTGGTCTCTGATTTGTCTTCATGTTTGTTTGTTTTTGTGTGTTTTTAAATATATATTTTTTTATTGAATTTTACATTAATAACAAACGGATGTAATATCCAAACGCATCAGACATAACACAATAATCAGATATGGGATACCCTTGATACACACGATCAGCATCGAACTAAGTTAATCAGGTGACTGTATATATTCAAAGCTAGAAGAAAATATATCAAAACGACTCCCCCCCCCCAAACTCTTACCCTAGTAGATCTTTCCAACATGTTCTGTGAGTTGATGGAGGCCCAGTAATGCCCTTATTGCTATTAGCATAATGTATAAATAACTTCCAGATTCCATGAAAATTATTAATATATGTCTCTGATCTATACTGCTTAACCTGTTTTGTTAGCTTTTCCATCAATGCCAGAGACCAGAGTTTATTTCTTCGTATAGTAAGGGATGCTGTTTGTTCTTTTTTTCCATGAAGATATTATTATCATTCTGGCTGCAACACACATGAAAGTAAGGAGTTCTTTATGTGCCAGGTTTTCATTTTTTCCTTCAAAATGGCTAGTACAGCTAATCACTACGAAACAGCTAAGTGAGGCCTTCTGGAGACATGAAGTGCAAAGAAATCTGGATGCCAAAAGACACCCAACTCTGCTTTTCCTTTTAATTAAGTTCAGGGGATGTTGTGAAAGTTCTGAACTGATACCTGGGGTTGATAATAGGTTAGATGAGAGTCAATAAACTGAAGCTCAGTTCTTATTGGTATTTATCATTTATTTTTTAAATTGGTATTCCGCCTTTTCACCAAACATTGCTCAGGGCAATTAGGAACAATAAACACACAGACAAATAAAATACAATAAAAGTAAATCAGTTTTGGAAAATGTAACTGCCCATCTAGATGAGATTGCATTCCTTAGGGATCAGGCTCACAGATAGAGAGTGTGATTAGATCTGGCCTTATCTTTGAAAATGGGATGAAAAGGGAGCGTGGGTCAAAAGGAGGAGAAGACTATGGTACAGAGTGATGTTAAAAATCTTTTATGTAGTT
Source organism: Anniella stebbinsi (assembly GCA_029215795.1). Taxonomy (NCBI): domain Eukaryota; kingdom Metazoa; phylum Chordata; class Lepidosauria; order Squamata; family Anniellidae; genus Anniella; species Anniella stebbinsi. The sequence continues at coordinate 82,841,241 of JARDYH010000005.1, read as the reverse complement.
GTAAGCGTTTTGGAGTAAAACTTTCTTCAGGAGCTTGGAAGGAAAATGCAGAAATTCCAGAACTAAGAGGCTTACTTGCTCTTTAGGCATGTCGAAGATCTTAGGTAAATAAAGGAATGATGCTTATAAAAGCAGTGTGCCTTCATAAATGTAAAGAACAGGAAAGCTTTGCTCCATTTTTTTTAAAAAAAATTCTACATACCTCTAGAGCAAGTAAGCCTTCTGTTCTTGGAAGGTCAAGTGGTTTTGGTGGCACAAAGTACCTTTCACCAACTTAACCCCTTCCTGCTGCTGCTACTGCTATGGTAGTGGTATGGTGGTGGGTCTCTTTAGGGTTGGCCGTGTGGCATGGGTTGCCTCTGCTGCTGCTCCTCCTCCTCATCTAGCTGCTCTCGTCCCTTGCTCCCTCCTCCCAGCTCAGGTGTTGCTGCTGCAAAAGGGGTCTGGCTTGTCACAGACTCAGAGGTATTGCTGAGGACCTGCAGCGAGGAGGCTGCTGGGAACAGGGTGGAGGACAAGGTAGGCTTCCCTGGGGACAGAAACAGTCGGTTAGTGGCAGTGCCTGCGTGACGTGGTGATAAGCTGCTCAGCTGCAGATGACATGCCAACTGAGGGATGAAGGATGAGAAAGGCTATTAGTGGGCGCTTGCTCTTGGCACAGGTGTGGGGCCCTCCCCACTTAGCCCGCCCATGCATGCCTCCCCATCCCTTCATTTTTTCAATTCATTTATTACATTTTTATACCGCCCCATAGCTGAAGCTCCCTGGGTGGTTTACAAAAATCAAAACAATTAAAAACGCAATATACAAAATACAAAAAGAAATGTATTTACATAAACCCATTGACTATAGATATTTGAAAATAATTTATTAAACCATCAAACAAGACAATCCAAGAACTAATGTTGCCAAATGCCTGAGAGAAAGAGGGCAGTTTTAACCTATAAGATAACAATGTTGGCACCAGGCGAGCCTCCTTAGGGAGATCCATAACTGGGGGCCTACCACCGAGAAGACCCTGTCTTTTGTTGCCATTGTCTGAGCTTTCTTTGGGGGAGGTACTCGGAGGAGGGCCTCAGATGCTGAATGTAGTGTCAGGGTTGGTTCATGCCAGGAAGGCGCTTTATCAGGAGGAAGGCCCTCATTTTGTATGTTGATAGTCATGAAGCACTGGCCTTCCTGCCTACTGCCACAGCAGAAAGATGGATCAGTACTGGGAGCATCCAGGGTTCATGCTACCAGTAGAAGGCTGATTTCTCCAGCTTTTGCTGGCAGCAGAGCCGTCCCGGTTCCAGGAACACAGGAACCAGGAGCTCCAAAGAGCTCCCAGTGAAGATTCATCTATGAGCTGGTGGTCTGGTTGTCGAAGTAGGCAGGGCGGACAGGTAGGGAGTCTACATCCAGAGTGACAGCCTATGTAGTCTCCTAGTGTTCAGTGCTCAACAGTGTTGCTTTTGATCATCTGTTGAGGCTTTGTGTTATACTTGGGGCCTCTATGAGTTCACCTGTTAGATGCATTTAGTAATTTAAAGCTGAAATTCTGTAGGTGGCTTGAAAGATGTAGATCAATGAACCGGTTGTCAGTTCAGAAGAAGAATTTCGCATTAAAGTTAATGGGGAATATTTTTTTCTTGAAGCCTGGTGGTTTTAAATGCCTCTTTCTACCTTGAAAAACCCCCAGAAGAATTAATTTAACTACAATAAAAGCCCTGGAGCAGAATTATTTCTATATTACTTTGACTGAAGGAAATGAAGCTAGCAAATTGGTTGCTCATAATTTCCTTTCTTTATAATTAAATACAGGAATGTTATCTTTACATGCAGGCACTGTTAGAGAGATGTCATCTTATAAAGATTTCGCAGAAACATTTTGTAAGATTGCATTATTTTTGGGTTGTTATTCTGTTAGCATTCAATCTAAAGATGAAAATATGGTTAAACTGATTAGAAGTCAGACTACTGTTCAGTAGGGATGTGCACTGACCCCCCGGATCGGATCGGATAGCGGATCGGAATCGGACCTGGGGGGTCGGATCGGATCGGATCGGATCGGAGGCTGGTCGGATCGGATCGGACCAGATGTCCGATCCGGATCGGACGCCATTTTGAATGCTTTTTCCCATAGCCAAGTATTGTTTTACAAAAACGCCTATAACTTTTTCATTTTTAAAGATAGAAGGATGAAACTTGGGCACATTGTAGACTGGTTAGGGGTAGTTATCTGTGAGAAATTTCAGAAAGATTGGTGCATGCATTTTGTGGCAATTAATTTTTTAATAAATACCCAGGAATGCCTATAACTTTGTCATTTTTAAAGTTACACACATGAAACTTTGCCACATTGTAGGGGGTACCTTGGGACCTATGTGTGTGAAATTTCAGAAACGTAGGTGCTTGTCTTGTGTGGCAATTAATTTTTAGAAAAATGGGTAGTAGTGGGGTAAATACAGTTACGCCTCCCATTTTTTTATTTTTGAAGATACAAACAGGAAACTTGGGCACATTACAGGTACCACTTGCCTTGATATGTGTGTGAAATTTCAGAAACATTGGAGCTTTCCTTGTGTGGCAATTAATTTTTGAAACAATGAGGAAAGAAACACCTATAACTTTGTCATTTTTAAAGTTACACACATGAAACTTTGCCACATTGTAGGTGGTACCTTGGGACCCATGTGTGTGAAATTTCGGAAACGTAGGTGCTTGCCTTGTGTGGCAATTAATTTTTTAATAAATACCCAGGAATGCCTATAACTTTGTCATTTTTAAAGTTACACACATGAAACTTTGCCACATTGTAGGCGGTACCTTGGGACCTATGTGTGTGAAATTTCAGAAACGTAGGTGCTTGCCTTGTGTGGCAATTAATTTTAGAAAAATGGGTAGTGGTGGGGTAAATACAGTTACGCCTCCCACTTTTTTATTTTTGAAGATACAAACAGGAAACATGGGCACATTACAGGTACCACTTGGCTTGATATGTGTGTAAAATTTCAGACAGCTGGGTCCAGGCATGTGGTGGCAAGGTATTTTTGAAACAATGAGGAAAGAAACGCCTATAACTTTTTTATTTTAAAAGTTAGAAGTCTGAACATTGCTCACTTTGTAGATGGGTTAGGGGTAGATATGTGTCAGAAATTTCAGAATTATAGGTCCAGGCATTTGATGGCTATGGAATTTTTAAATTACATGTTTCAAAAAAATTTCTACAGAGGCCAGGTCTTCCCCTCCCGCTTCCCGCGAAGAAAAGGAAACACTCTCTCGTCTCGATCCCTTTGATCCTTGCTAGTAGTATCCATTACAGGGCTCGTGTTTCCTTTCCTACTTTCACTTTTCAAGCAGAACGGCTGAGCCTAGCTGAGTTTTGCAGCCATGCGTGCAAGGAAGGATCACTCTGGTCTCGATCCCTTTGATCCTTGGTAGTATCCATTACAGGGCTCGTGTCTGCTTGAGTACAAAGTGAAAGCAGACACGAGCCCTGTAATGGATACTACCAAGGATCAAAGGGATCGAGACCAGAGTGATCCTTCCTTGCACGCATGGCTGCAAAACTCAGCTAGGCTCAGCCGTTCTGCTTGAAAAGTGAAAGTAGGAAAGGAAACACGAGCCCTGTAATGGATACTACTAGCAAGGATCAAAGGGATCGAGACGAGAGAGTGTTTCCTTTTCTTCGCGGGAAGCGGGAGGGGAAGACCTGGCCTCTGTAGAGATTTTTTTGAAACATGTAATTTAAAAATTCCATAGCCATCAAATGCCTGGACCTATAATTCTGAAATTTCTGACACATATCTACCCCTAACCCATCTACAAAGTGAGCAATGTTCAGACTTCTAACTTTTAAAATAAAAAAGTTATAGGCGTTTCTTTCCTCATTGTTTCAAAAATACCTTGCCACCACATGCCTGGACCCAGCTGTCTGAAATTTTACACACATATCAAGCCAAGTGGTACCTGTAATGTGCCCATGTTTCCTGTTTGTATCTTCAAAAATAAAAAAGTGGGAGGCGTAACTGTATTTACCCCACCACTACCCATTTTTCTAAAATTAATTGCCACACAAGGCAAGCACCTACGTTTCTGAAATTTCACACACATAGGTCCCAAGGTACCGCCTACAATGTGGCAAAGTTTCATGTGTGTAACTTTAAAAATGACAAAGTTATAGGCATTCCTGGGTATTTATTAAAAAATTAATTGCCACACAAGGCAAGCACCTACGTTTCCGAAATTTCACACACATAGGTCCCAAGGTACCACCTACAATGTGGCAAAGTTTCATGTGTGTAACTTTAAAAATGACAAAGTTATAGGTGTTTCTTTCCTCATTGTTTCAAAAATTAATTGCCACACAAGGAAAGCTCCAATGTTTCTGAAATTTCACACACATATCAAGGCAAGTGGTACCTGTAATGTGCCCAAGTTTCCTGTTTGTATCTTCAAAAATAAAAAAATGGGAGGCGTAACTGTATTTACCCCACTACTACCCATTTTTCTAAAAATTAATTGCCACACAAGACAAGCACCTACGTTTCTGAAATTTCACACACATAGGTCCCAAGGTACCCCCTACAATGTGGCAAAGTTTCATGTGTGTAACTTTAAAAATGACAAAGTTATAGGCATTCCTGGGTATTTATTAAAAAATTAATTGCCACAAAATGCATGCACCAATCTTTCTGAAATTTCTCACAGATAACTACCCCTAACCAGTCTACAATGTGCCCAAGTTTCATCCTTCTATCTTTAAAAATGAAAAAGTTATAGGCGTTTTTGTAAAACAATACTTGGCTATGGGAAAAAGCATTCAAAATGGCGTCCGATCCGGATCGGACCTCATCGGATCGGATCGGATCGGATCGGAGGTTGTCCGGATCGGATCAGATCGGATTTTCCCGATTTTGGGTCGGATCGGATTCGGATCGTGGATCGGATCCGATCCGATGCACACCCCTACTGTTCAGGTTCTAACTATTGTTCTTGTCGCTTTTTTATTTATTTTTTTAAAGTGGGGACCCTTTAAAATATATGATGGGGAGGGAGAGGGGAGCAAGGGAAGCAAGGAAACACTCCCCTTTGTCAGTCTCCCACGTTTCTCCCACACATCTAAGAGTTTCTCTTCATGAGAGATTTATTGCATGCTCCTGATTGGCCACTCATGGAAGTTTGTGGGGCCTTTACACAATGCAGTCAACCTCCAGAACATCTCCTGCACTTTCCCCTGGTAATCTCACTTTTAAAAACGAGAGAGAGAGAGAGAGAGAGAGAGAGAGAAAATGCAGTATTTAAATTATTGCAGGATTAATTCTGCCAGTAGATGGCACAATTTCATTTAACAAGTTTTCAATTCAAAATCATGCCGTCTAAAGGTACCCAAAGAAAACACAAAAAGACCCAAGAAAAAGAAAGTCTAGTAAGAATACATTCCCCCCCCCCCCTTAATATAGAAATGCTTTAAGAATAGGATAAAAGTGGGAAGAGCATTTCCCTGTGTCCTGTCTCTTCTTTTGGACAGTTTAGCTGAACTGAGGCCAGAATTAGCTGTTATTGGAGACACGTCACTGCCACTGAAAACAGCAGCCTAGCATTGTCTCTCCTCCATCCCCCAGTCCCCTGGTAACATCCAGTAATACAAAATTTGTGATGTGATATCATTGTGTTGCAGATCTTCTTAAGCCAGCACCTAATGAAAAGAAGGGGAGTGGGAAACGCACAGTGCAGTGACACCACTAGGCTGACCAGACCCCCCGGGGTGGAACGATCTCCTCGACGAGGCCCGCCTAGGGCCAACATTGTTATCTTTTCGGCGCCAGGTCAAAACTTTCCTCTTCTCTCAGGCATTTAGCAATACCTGATGAACCTGGGTCTGGTTTTCTTTGGGGTTTTTTTTAGGCTTATAGCTTTTTAAAGTTTTTGTAATGGTTTTAATTGTAAGTTTATGTTGTATGTTTTTGCAGTTTTAATTTTTGTATATTGTTTTTAAGTGTTTTAATCTTATGTAAACCCCCCTAGACAACTTCGGCTATGGGGCGGTATACAAATGTAATAAATAAAATAAATCAGTAAATTGCTAGACAACAAAGCAGAGCGAGGGGGGAAAGGAGCCCACACTCATCAGAGTACCACAACCAGTGAACGGGAGGCGGAAGGAGAAGGGGCAGGGTGGAGTGGAGTGGAAGAGCAAACAACCGAAAGGGAGGTTTTAAGGGACAGTGCAACACCACAAACTCATGTGAAAAGGACCATTAGCTTGACATGCATTTGAAATGGAGGTAAAAATAACACAGGGGCAAACCAGGGGGGGAAATAGGTGTGATGGTTCCCTTTGTGTCCAATCATTACGAATGTGGATTAAAATGCAAGAAATAACACAATGAAAGTGGTATTTGGAATGTGTCCTGTGCCTCAAGAGTTATCAGTACATTTCAATACCGCTATAAAGCAGTAGTGTAGATCTAGCCTCTGACTGCAAGGTCTGTTTCAAAAGGGGCCATTTCTTAACATAGATATCACTTCCATGTAGGAAAAACGAGTTCTCATACATGCAATTAACATACATACATTTATTTAGCCACATGGACATATGGTGGTAAAATAGACATGTGTAAATCTGCACACTTTTTTCCTTCACTGAAATGGTATCTGTCTGGGTTCTTTTTTAAAAAAGTCATGTGTGAAATGGCCCCGAAATGTTGATATATCTTCATGAATCTAGCAGGAAGCAGTGCAAGTTTTGGCAAGGCCTTGTCATGCGTATACTTTTTATTACTCTGGTTTTGGTACAATTTGGTGACATAAATGTTTAGAGATGTTTGAATTGCTATGGTGTGTTTTATTTTATCTTCTCATTCCTGAATACTTATGTGTTCAACAAGGATGTATTAGGATCAGATCAAAAAAGAGCATTTATTTATTTCATTTATTTCATTTCTTTACCACCTAATAACCAAAGTTTGCTGGCCGATTTACAAGCCTGAGCTAGACTTGATTTTTTTTTTTCCAAAATAAAATCAACTGTTCAAGAACTCGAAAGAAAATACCAGTGACATGATGTTGGGGAAGCCAGCCGTTATAGAGTTTGGTACCACAGAAACCTCAAGTAAAATCCATCCAAATTCAATGCATCATTAAACGTTGGCTACATTTAGACATCACAATAAACCATGGTTGATCTGATAGGAACGAGCCTGGATACTCATATGGTTCGCCTACCCTACTCCTCCAGTGCAACCACAAAGAGGAAATCAGAAGCTTTTGCTTCCAATTTCAATTAACAAACCCTAAACTGTAGTTAGTCTTAACTATGTCTTGTTTTAACAAACCCGGGATTTGAAGTGGGTTTTTTTTCCAAGCAGACCATACTTAAGGTTGATCACAGTTTGTTGGGTTCAGAAGAAATGACAAGGTGTGGTTAATCAAAATGGAAGCAAAAGATTCCAGTTTCCTCCCTTATGGCTGTACGGAAGAGGGGGAAGAGGAGGGGGAGCATGCAAGCCTGAGGCTTGCCTAAGATCATTCCTGTCACAATAAACCATGACTTATCATGACATCCAAATGCAACCATTAGCTTGAATTATAAGGTTCTTCCACTACCAGAAAGCCTCTTCCACTCTGACGTCCGCTGTATTCTGACCTTGGGACAGGGTGGGCAACTTTGGGAGATCCTGAGGCCATTTTTGCTTCCTGGATGGGAACACACACGGGCCAATCCTCCCCCCCCACCTGACAAGAGTGCCTACAAAAATTAAAATAAATAGGCATCCATAGCGCTGTGGAGTGCCAAAAGGGTCAACATTAACTTGTTTGCAAGCCAAGAAAGACCCACTGGACAGAGTTACTCTGAATTTGTAAATTTGTAAATTTGTAAAACCCTAATTTGTAAACCACCCAGAGAGTTTCGGCTATGGGGCGGTATATGAATACAATTAAATAAATAAATAAAATAAACATATACACACAGAAGCTGATTTCCATGGGTGCATTCCTAGCTATATGAAAGTAAATGAATAACTGGGAGAAGAAATGGGAGGGAACTTCAACAGTGAATTGGTGGGCATGGCAGCGGTTAAGTGGTCTTCCCTCATGCCTGCTGATCTTCTCCTGTAAAATGTCCTGCCCTCATTATTTCATTATCTTGTCAAATGGAGGTCACATGTTGATGAAGATAACCATCTGGCTACACAAAACATGAATCCATGATTTATTTATACCATGCTTTGTTGCCTCTTCCTGAGGTTTGTCCTGGATAGGGGTCCCTGTATCCCAAATGCCTTTGCAGTGCTGTAGTACTGGCACGAAAAGTGCCTGGGAATTTTGGGGGGCACTTTTGCCTGTAACTTCTATAGCCTAATGATACAACCCATGAATATCTCACGGTTCTGACAACAACAACAACCTATGATTTAAACAACCCAAGGTTCACAACAAAACAACAAACCATGGGTTCTCTTTCTAGGCTGTTCAAAGTTAATAAACCATGGTTTGTTAGCCTGGCTGTATTCACACATCACAACAACCCAAAATTAAACAACTCACACCATGGATTAATTTTATGTGTGATCAAGGCCAGTCTCTAGTTTGGCCCTCATGGAGTGGGGAGAGGTTTGCTGGACCCAGACTATTAGAGTTTTAAAACTAATAACTAGCATTCTGAATGGGGTCTGGAAGCTAATAGGAAACCAGTGCAACTGGTCAAGCATGATTTATTTAAATTAGGGATGAGCTGCTTGTGTCTCTCCAGAAGTTGGACTACTTCAGTCTTAGCCACCATAGTCAATGATGGGAGCTTCAGTCTAACAACATCTGGAGAGCCACAGATTGTCAACCCGATTTAAAACATCTAAACCCTGACTCCCTACTATATGAGATAGCTTTGCACAACAGTCAAGTTAGCTCAGTATGCACTGTGCAACCAACTCCCATCAGAAGACGGGTAGGTATAATTGAATCTTCAAATCCATCTTCAAGGCAGCCTTACGTAGAATGCTACTCTACCACAATCTATCCAAAAACTTATCAGGATGACAATGACAAAGTTCTCTAACAATACTATGACAATGTTTCAATAACAACCAGAAATATCAGGCATGATGTGTTTTTTTACAGGCATCATAGTAATAAGTAAGGATAAAGTCCTAACCATGCTTACAGTTGAGTAATCTCCACCGATCACAATGGGATTTACTACTGAGTAAACAGCCATAGGATTGTGCCAAACGAAACTGACATAATGGCTGAAATCGGACAACACGATTTCAATGGTGGGGTAAAATCAACTTTACAGTTGTTCATCTAGGGGGTACTCCCCACACAACGTGGTAATAAATAATCAACTGTGGTGTGGATTAGGATCAGCGCTGAGTTGGCTATGGCAGCATTTGGATGACACGATAGTCAATACAACTGACTATTGTTTCCCCTCCCCCCCCAGTTGCTTATTGTGTCGTCCGAATCCAGCCAATCTCTTGCATACCACTATTCTTCAATTTTTTCAGCAAACAAAAGCTTCTTTCAAAAACTGGATGGAAATTTATTTTTTAATGGATAATGCCTGCATGCACAAGCATGGATAATCTTTGTGTATAGTTTGGCTATAACGATCTGCCTTAGACATTTGAATGTGATGTGCGCTCATAAGATTGAAACCTAAATTTTGCTCAGGCATGATTGTTTGGAATTATTTATGTAGAGTTATGCTTTCAGTTTACAGAGCCTAGACCTCACATTTCATTTGAATGAAATATTATTATAGGATGTCACAAATACTATACCATGGCTCAAGAAACAAAAACACAGAAACTGTGGGCACTTTCCCTATCTGTTCACTTCAACAGGCTTTTTCACGCAGCAGCTGGGGTGGAATGAGATCAGGGGTGTGGCACTGGGGAAAACGTGTTAATCCTTTCCACCATCCCATAGCAGCACAAGGAGAAAATAGTTTCAGTCAGGTAAATGGCATTGGAGAGATCTCTTCAACATACTGTGTTTGGTCCCAATTTAACCATCACCTAGAAATCTCTCTCTTCTCCTTTAACACTGGGATTCTCTCACTTTTCATTCTCCCTCTCCTTTCTGCCTCTGTCCTGCCTTTTCATTTTGTTTTGTAAGGCCGTTACCCTGCAGGCAAGATTTGTTCTTTTTAACTTAATTACTGCATAGCACCTAATGCTGAGGCACGTTGTAATAGAATATTATTTATTATTCATAATGTAATCTATATTGAATACAGTTTTCATAAAGTTCAATAAAATCAGCTTCCCACGATGGCCGTACCTGAAGAACTGGTTTGCTTAAGCTCTAGTTAGTAAACAAATCTGGATCTGAAACTGTGGTTTGATCCTAGTTTGTTCATACTAACTAGGGTTTAAACAAACCACATTTCTGATGTCACAGAGAACAGTAGTTTGTTTAAAATGGGGTTAAGGGGTGGCACAAAATATTTTGCTGCCTGAGGCGGAACAGCACATGGTACCCCTCTTCTCATCTAGGTCATAATACTCAAGGACAACCAAGTTATTTTGGAACCTGAGGTAGAAAACCTCACCAGCACCTCAACTCCTCACTGGCAGTAAAAATACAACAATACATTAAATAACCATTTGCTGTCTTTTCATAACACCTCAAAGCAGCTGCCTGAAGTGGCTGCATCATTTTGCCAAATGGTAAGGCCCAAGCTTGTATGGGCAGCAAAAGCTTTTGATTTCCTCCTCATGGTGTGGAAGAGGGAAGGGGTGAAAGTGAAAGCCTAAGGCTTTGTTATGGATTTGGCCTTTGCTGAGTCTTTTCTAGTAAAATAAATGTTCCCAAATGAAATCCCACAGCTTGTGCCTACATGCTGACACTCAGAGTATTAAGCCTGCTTCTCAGGGCAAGTTCTCTTTGTGAACAGCATGGGTATATTTTTACACCCCAATACATTGTTTGGGTTTGGGGTATAAAGACACCCCAATAGCAATATCAATAGATTCCAGGGGATATTTTATACTCCATGTCCAGGGTTGTTTCCAGAAAAATGAACAGTAAGTGGTAAGAGGCTGAAATTTGGGGACATTATACAGATGACAGAAGACAAGCATGTAATGGAAGGGCTATGTTGTAGGTCTACTTCTGTGTAATTTCTGCACTGTAAACTGTATCTGGGATAACTCTATATCCTGACTTGACTCTAAATAGGCTATTCAGTTGGGCTGTGCAAGCCTCTGGCCTTGGATTCGAAGTCCAAATTATGGAAGCCATTTATGGTGGATCAGCCATTTTATGACAGATATGCCATTTCCTTGCACAGCCCTAGGCCACCATACAACCTACAACTCCCAGCATGCAGTGCCTGGGAGGTATGGACTTACCGGGGCCCAGGAGCAGAAGCTATACATTTCCTTGCAGCTGCCATTGCCCACTCCTCGGTGTGATTGCCAGCTTCTCTGTGCAATCACCAGCTTCATGCACGAGGAGCAGGCAATAGCGGTGGCAAGAACATGTATAGCCTCTGCTCCTGGGCCCCAATAAGTCCAGACCTCCCAGGCACTGCATGCTGGGAGTTGTAGGCTGTATGGGGGCCTAGGGTTGTGCAAAGAAATGGCAGATCCATAATAAAATGGCCTCCGTGATTCGGACTTCCAATCTGAGGCCCGAGGCTTGCACAGCCCTAATTCAGCTCTAAATAGGATATTAAGCTGTCAGGTACACAGGCCTATTTACACATTTATGTAGAGATCACCTGATAGCTAATATGTTCAACTACCCATAAATTTGGACACACAATGATCTCATTGTTACTAAACATTCCTAAAACATTTAAATACCCCCCCCCAAAAAAAAACCAATACTCACACATATACCTTTCAGGTTGGATAAGATCAATTCTGAGTCATATATTTGAGAAGATAAATCCTTACACAAAATGTGTTCATTAAACATAAACCTATGTTTTTTTCTAGACATTTGTATATCAAGCTTTTTGATGTGTTTTACTGGCACAATATTTTTTGCTCATTCATTTACAAGTAAAGCTTTAAGTACACATTGACCCTGAATAATATAGTTTCTCACCTATTAATTACTTGAAATAACTTTTTGTCCAAGTGATAGAGCTTCATCTCACATTTTCTCTTGGGATACTGTCCAGGTAATCTTGAGAAGTTTTTGATACCACTTACTCAGAATTCATTGTGAACTTGCTTATGTCTTTGTATGTCTTCCCTTTAATACTTTTTACTAATTTACATTTTCGTAGAGCCAATCTACACACTACTTTGTAATGTTTTATAAGGGTTATGAAAACTCTTTGGGCCACATGACGCACTCCCTTGAACGTTGTATACTCGAGGTTTTTTAAAACTCACTTTAGCTATATACAACAGTTTTTACTTTTAATAAATCGTTTTAAGTAAAATAATGTGTCCTTCCTTTCCGTTTGTGATTCGTGGGGGCAGTGCTTCATTTATCGGTGTTGAAATGCTTAGCCATTGATTGGTGGGGAAGAAAGAGGGGCCAAGGAGGAAGTGGGCAAGTGAACTACAACACCCACAATGCTTAGCCCTATACTCATTGAAAGTTAGGGAATGAAAGGGGAACTAAGGAGGAAGTGGGCGAGTGAACTACAATGCCCACAATGCCTTGCCCTAAACTCATTGTAAAAATGAAACAGAAAGAGACGGACAGAAGGGTGTAAGACCACACACACCGCTTTGAAGACTGAAGATTTTTTCTCCTGTAACGTGAGTACTCTTTAATGTGGCCTAAGACATTTTGGAACGCACTTATTTGGAACGTTTTAAAATACTATTTTAAACGTTCCAAGGTACTGTGTAGATAGGCTCAAAGTGTTATTTATTATTAACCATTATTCATAATAAGATATCCTATAGCATTTTGAGAAAGGTGGATTAGCTCTTTCTCAATAGCCTTCCCTGCAACCCCAACAAAGCAAAATCCAGCATTTCCTAAAACTCCCAGAGAGCTTGCTGCAGTTTATTTACATAGTGGTTTACCATTAAGTCTGAACCGGGCAATAAGATACAAGCTGCTTCATAGTAATGGATGTTTAAATGAAATATTGCCCGGGTTGTTTTGAAATGCATTTTCCTTTCATTTTGGCTTCCTAGTACACTACATTTTCCTCAGCTCTGGCAGAACTTTTGAAAGAGACAAAGAACAATTCAGGGAGTCAGACAAGAAGGGTTTTAAGTAATCTACTGAAATAACAGGGTGCCCATTGTTAGAGTGATATGACTTACAAGTAGTGAGAGACTACTTAAATGCAACTGTCCATATAAATGGGAAATCCTAATTAAAAAAAAAATCTACCACTTAATGGCAGGCTATTGCCCACAACCAGCAATCACCAATGAAACAAGCTTGAGCGCCATAAAGTACAATTCATTTTAACAATGTATAATGTGATGTTAAACAATTTTGCCCTCAGAACTTTTATTTGCCAAGTATATAATACATGGCTCTTTGCAAAGGAAAGAATGCATTTCCCAACTGCTCAGCATGCAGGTGAAGGAGCGGGGGAAGCAAACCAGCACAGGATGGGGTGGGAGGGGTGGGGTGGGGAAACACCCGACCCTACATCTTTTTTTTTACAATGCAAAGCAGAAGGTGTATGAGAAGGTTTCTCTTGGCCTAAAAGTCCAAATAGATAAATGAGGAATGGCATATCTTAGATGGTTGACAGTACCCAAATATAGAAGGGCTTTTGCGCTGGCAAGATTCAATGCTCTGCCCTCTAATTTATTGCATGGCAGATTTTTAAAAATTCCCTATGAAGCCAGACTCTGCCCGTGCAATGATGCTGAGGTAGAGACAGCTGAACACATGATACTGGGCTGTAGCCTATATAAGGATGGCAGGATTGATATGATATACCCGATCATAAGAGCCCTTGATGGGCTAAGTAGACGTTCCTTGGTTTCATTTTTTTTACAGAGTAGAGACCAACAAATTACCATCCAAGTTGCTAAGTTCTTACACTGTGTAATCACTATAAGAACACAAATAGGCTTTTAATAACAGATAGGATTACTCGATTCGGTACTGTATCAGAAGTTGAGTTATGTTAGGGTGACCAGATTTTGGAAACTAAAATCCAGGTCCAAAATGGCCACCAAAAGGGGGGGGTGGCGCCCATGAGATTGTGTTGGGACTTCAAGTCCCATCATCCCCAGCAACATGCCCAAACTGCCCCAGTTCGTATTGGACTACAACCCCCATCATCCTTGGGGATGATGGTATCTGGAGCCCTACACCATCTTTTAGAGCAGGGCATCAGGCTGCCCAAGGAGCAAAAAGCTTCCACCCCAGCGCTCATTCGCTCCCCCTCCTCCCTGTTCAAAGCACCACTGTGCCAAGCCCCTCGCGGGCGACACTCACCTGGGCTCATGTCGCTCGCTCGTGCCTCCGCTGCTGCTGCCCCGCATCGCCTTGCAGGAGGAAGTGAGGGCGCCCAGCTCAGGTGTCCCATCGTCCCCCCCCCAACCAGCCCTGGAGCCGGCACGCTTGGGGCGGCGCCGAGGAAATGTCCCCCTGGGCGGGCGAGGTAGACTGTCGCCCCTCCTCGGTACACTTCCTCCAGCCCCTCCCCTGGGCGATCCGGGGCTTCTTCTAGGCCAGTGCGACAGCGCAGGACTAGAAACTGCTCAGCTCGGCCTGGAGGAAGCGCCGTCGCTCTGGCCTAGAAGAAGCCCCGGATCGCCCGGGGGAGGGGCTGGAGGAAGTGTGCCGAGGAGGGGCGACAGTCTGCCTCGCTCGCCCAGGGGGAAGTTTCCTCGGCGCCGCCCCAAGCGCGCCGGCTCCAGGGCTGGTTTGGGGGGGACGATGGGACACCTGAGCTCTCACTTCCTCCTGCGAGGCAACGAGGGGCAGCAGCGGCGGTGTGAGTAAGAGACATGAGCCCAGGTGAGTGTCGCCCGCGAGGGGCTTGGCACGGTGGTACTTTGAACAGGAGGAGGGGGAGCGCTCCAGATCGAGCCGACCGTTTCCCCAGAGGTTTGCCCCCAGGGCCCAGTCGGCCCAGATCGCCCCAGTTTTCCCGGTTAGGACCAGGAAACCCCTGGCGATCTGGTCACCCTGAGTTATATTAATACTGAGCATAATTTCTCTATTTTTTGTACAACTGTATGATGTGTAAATGTTTGGCTGTTGGCCGTAAATAAAGAACAAACGAATGAAAAGATTTCTCAGAGAAAATAGCATATTGATTTTCATTCATCAACTGGGATGGGCAACTTGTGGCCCTCCAGAAGACCAAGCCCCGGTAAAGTTATGAGATTTTGTCCTTAATGCAGAGAAGCCTGTAGACTTGCATAGAATTACACCCTTATTATTGTTTTTTTAAATACATTTGTTTTTATGTTATATTTTAATTAACATATTAACATATTAAATATGTTATATTTAATTAACATAAAATCTGGATTTTATTGTTAGCCAGCTTGAGCTCCATTTTTGGTCAGAAAGAGGGGATATAAAGCAAATAAATAAGTAGTATAAGATATCCCACCCAGCACAGATGGGATTTACCCTGTTTCATTACATGTTAGAGCTTTTGGGGAAGCAGTGTGAGAATCTTATACCACTTATTTATTTAAATAGTAGGTGAGGGTGGCTCCTCTATATATAATGTCTAGCTAGCAAGCCACGCCAAAATTTGTGCATTTCTGGATGTAATAGAGTTCACATGACTGCTGTTGAAAACAGCAATCCCTGTCCCCCAGTAACATCAATAAATATAAAACATGTAAGGTGGTGTCTAGGGTGACCAGATTTTGGAAACCAAAATCCAGGTCCAAAATGGCCGCCCAAAGGGGGCATGCCCACCAACATGTCCGGCCCCCAGGGGCGGATCCAGCCCCAAGGGGCATACCCACCCAAACATAGCCTTGGTCATATGTCCGATTTCACAGCACACAGTTAAGACAAACTTGCTACCTTAATATTAAAATCACAGAAATAAAGAACAAGTGAGACATTCAATGTATCTGAAATTAACTTTGCTCAGTCCTACTTTTGTAGCTTTTGCTGTACTTTGAAGCTTTTGCTATACTCTGTGTGAAGGGTGGCCATATTTTGGAAACCAAAAAAGAGAACACCCCAACATGGCCAGCCCCTAAGAGGTTGCGCACACACAGACACAGGCCCTCCATCCACCGCTCCTACGGCCAAACAGTTCATTAGGCTTCAGCAGTTTAGATAGGATGTAAACAAGACCATGGCCAATAGCAATACAAAGAAAGGCCAGAAAGGATACCCATTATCACAACGCTAGACAAGGATCTTTTCCTCCTTTTATCCAAATATCTCCTGAATTGGCACTGCGTCAGTGTGCAAAGAACAGAAATCCAATCAGGGACCCAAAGAAACCTGCCCAAAGAAACCTCAGAAACAAGTCCCATTGATTTCAATAAAGCTTACTCCCAGATAAATGAATATAGAATCGCAGTCTCTTCACATCTGTTCACCTTTCTCTAGCAAGTGGAAGCCCCTCCTGTCAAGGAGAACTATGCAGTCACCAGAGCCTGGCCTCATGGATCATGCAACCAGCAGGTGCTCTACAGAAAGATGCTTTCAAAGCCTAGGAGACTCAGACAAGACAAGCCACACTATGCACTCACTGTTCTCTTCCAGCAGGCCTATCCAGTTGAATTTTAAGATGGTTTTAATGATGTATTGGTTTTTATTTGTTTTTAATATCTCATTCATTGTGGTCTTTGTATTTTATATTTATTGTTGTTCCCCGCCTCGATCTGGAGGGAGAGGCAGGTTATAAATAAATTATTATTATTATTATTATTATTATAGTATCTTGCTGGGACAGGACAATTCCTAGCATGACCAGATACAAAAGAGAGCAGGGCTCCTGCAACTTTAAGTGTTAACCTTTCACCAGGTTTTGGGGGAGGGGGGGGGAATCCACAAAGCCACACTGTAAAATAACCATAATCTCAAAGCCATACAGAAAAGCAATGTTTGGAACTGAGCTGAAAGTTGTGAGAGCATGTACCCCTTTGCATGTAGTAATAATAATCAACATCTGCATCAGTATCAGCACAAAAGCAGTTTTGGAGCCATTTTTTTTTTATTACAGCAACAAACCAATGGTGCTGTTCATGGTGGGGAATCCACCTACCTAGGGCAAAAATAAAAATTCATTCACACACACACGTTCACCAAAGGCAAAATGATGATAATAATAATAATAATAATAATAATAATAATAATAATAATCCACAGCCAGCCAAGGCAAAATAACATTCATCAACATAATAAATCTACACACAGACATGCACACACACCCAAGGCAAAAAATAACATAACATAAAATATACAACACCCATCCACGTACTCACTCAAGGCATCATAACAACAACAACAACAACAACAGCTTTAACTGTCATGATGAAGCAGGAATTCCACCAGGTGCTGCATGCATACAAATGACAGCTGCTGAAATTCCCTTTTCTCTACAACTGTTAAAGCTGCAGGAGCCCTGGCTTCCTTTTCATATGGTCAACCTGGACCATGGCCAGTTAGGGTGACCAGATAAAATCCAGGTCAGGGCTCCTGTAACTTTAACAGTTGTAGAGAAAAGGGAATTTCAGCCAGTGTCATTTGTATGCAATTCGTTCCTGGTGAAATTCCCTCTTCATCACAACAGTTAAAGGTGCATGCACTATACTAGAGTGACCAGATACAAAAGAAAGCAGGGCCCCTGCAACTTTAACAGTTGTGACGAAGAGGGAATTTCACCAGGAACTAATTGCATACAAACGACACTGGCTGAAATTCCCTTTTCTCTACCATTGTTAAAGTTACATGAGCCCTGACCTGGATTTTATCTGGTCACCCTACCATGCGGCCAACAAACAGACACCCCCGCCACCCCCCCCCAAGCCACCCCCCCAAAAAAACCCAGCCCGGACCTACCGGGTCCTCCACTGCCACCCCGATCTCTGCCACCGCCGCATGACTCCCTGCAGCCCCCCTCACCCTTCTTGCCCTGCTCCTGGGCTCCCAGCAGGAGAAAGAAGAAGAGCCTGCTTTAAAATGCCCACGCTGCTCCCCGCCTCAGTAGGAAACAAGTGCTCAGCGTTAGGGACCGTCAACAAATTCCTTGTCTGGTAGCAAAAGCATCTTTACTAAAGCTGCTTTAGCCACCCAACAAGGAATTTGTTGACGCTCCCTAACACTGAGCACTTGTTTCCTACCAAGGCCGGTAAATGGGGAGCAGGCCGTGAAGCCTGTTTCTCAGTACATTTGAGCACCGGAGGGAAGCGGCCACCCCAGCAGGTAAGTGGAGGGCCCTCCCGCCTCCCGCCTCGCGCTCCTTACCTGCAGGGGCAGCCGCTTCCCTCCGGTGCTCAAATCTACTGAGAAACAGGCTTCGCAGCCTGTCCCTCAGTAGAACGCCGGGTGATGACATCATCACCCGGCGCGCTACTGAGGGACAGGCCGCGAAGCCTGTTTCTCAGTAGATTCCGAGCACCGGAGGGAAGCAGACGCCCCAGCAGGTAAGTGCCTCGCGCCGCCGCCCGCCCCGCGCAGGCCGCCCGCCCCACCCGCGCCGGCGCAGGAGGATCGCTGCATCATCAAATTGACCCGCAAAGATCTGTGAGTGGCCAGTCATGAGCGTGCGATAAAATGCTTGTCTAATGACGCTCTAGATCTGCCCTGTGTGTTCTTTGGTTTCATTTTTCAATTTTTTTTCTACACATCAACAAAGTTAAAACACACACAATACAAAGACCAACAAAACATCACAAACAATACACTAAGAGAGGATACTATACAAAATTTCAGTGGATTCCTGATTTTCTCCCCAGCAAAGATATGCAGCCATATTTTCTTGCAACTAAACTATACACAAACAACTTCTCCTTCTCTTCTTTATCTTAACCGTTACTTCTATTTGTTGAATCCAAAGATAACCTGGTCATTTTTTTTTGCCCCTGCACAAAGTCAATAAGTGGTTTCCATTCAGTTATAAACCTAGCTGTCGATTTTTCTCTAATTATTGATGCAAGTTTTGCCATCTCTGCCATCTCTAATAGCTTCAAAATCCATTCGTCCATTGTAGGTAACGTAGTGTTTTTTCCATTTTTGTGCATATAACAGTCTCGCCGCTGCCACCATATATAAAACTAAAGTTCCACAGTTCTTTCTCATCTGATCATCCATTTGACCCAAAAGAAAGAGTTCCGGTTTCAATTGTATGTTGATCTTTAGTATCTTTTGCATTGAAGAATGAATTTGGATCCAAAATGTTTTTGCTCTTTTACAAGTCCACCACGCGTGATAGAATTTTCCTTCTTGCTCTTCACATTTCCAACAGGTTCTGGAGGCCTCCTTATACATTTTAGCTAATTTTGAAGGAGACATATGCCATCTGTACATCATCGGATAAAAGTTCTCTTTAAGTCTAGTACTTGTTGTAAATTTTATGTCCTTCAACCACAACTTTTCCAATTGATCCATTGGTTTATTATATCCAAAGTTTTGTGCCCATTTTTGCATACAGTCTTTCACTTGTTCATCTTCCGTCTCAGACTACAACAATAGCTTATATATATATATATATATATATATATATATATATTTGAGATCACATGTTCATCATTTATACACAATGCCCTTTCAAATTCAGATTTTGTTTGTTCAAACTCACCCATTTTTAAAAATCTATTTTAAACCTTTCCACTATTTGTAGGAAAGAGAACCATTGGCACGTATGACCTTTTATTAACCCCACTCTTGGTTTTAATTTATCTTCACCTTGTATCCCTTCTAATACATCATTGTATGTTAACCAAACATGCACACTTGTAAATTCTCTTCTGTGATAAGCTTCCTGAGCTGATAGCCACAATGGTATTTTCTGACAGAGCCTAGTTCTATATTTATTCCATATTCTCAAAATAGCACATCACACATAATGATTATTAAATTCAACATTAACCTTAGCTCTGTCATGCCACAAATATCCATGCCACTCAAATCTCAATTCATGACCTTCCAGGTCCAACAGTCTTCTATTTTTCAACGTTATCCATTCTTTCATCCATTGCCCTGTGTTTTCTTAGGGACTCATGTTAGAATTTCATCAAACCACTAGGTGGTGATGTAAACATGTAAAATAAAACCAGCTGCAGATTTGATTTTTTGCTGGGTAAAAGTATTGAGACCACAACAGGTAAATGTAATGGGTAAAGAAGGACCTAAGTGAAATGCATCAAAGCGTTTATTAATATATTTAGTCTGCAGAATTAACAGGATATTATTAGGCCTACGGTGATTAAATTCACTACACCAGTTTTCAAGAGATCTTTGTATCTGAAGATTCTGACAAAAAAATAAAATGAAGGTTTTAACTTTTGAGTTGAAAATGCTGCCTGCTAGGCTGAAAAATACAAGCCTACTGCCTTGGAACACCCAATCCCTACTTCCTGACAGATTTTCTGGAACGCATATAAATGTTTTGAACTGGTGTCTCATTTGACTGAGATTTGTTGTTGCATTTATTTAGCTCAGCGTTGGAGAACCTCTGGGCTAGAGGCGAGATGTGGCCTCCCTATCCACATACTCCCCTCTGTCCCTGCCCCCTTTGCAGTAATTATGCTTTTAAAAGGCCCTTATTGGTGCCAATGGAGGCTTTTATAAAACCTAATTTCACATGGGGCATTTTATTGGGGGGGAGGAGTGTTGCCCAGGAGGGAAGGGCTAACCTCCCCCCCCAGCACTGTAGCCCCCTTTGAAAAATACCCCATGCAGTAATTAGGCTTTAATTATAGCCAATGTGTCCCAATATGATCTATTACAAAGTTTTAAAAATGGCTTACAGACGGGAAAAATACGGAAGCTTCAAGCAAGCTTTAGCCCTTCTGGGCTACTTTAGGCCAGAGAGACATTGACCAGAAAATGAGAATATATTGTTATGTATATTAACTCACAGTTTAATTTAATCTTTGCAACTTCATCATTGGTAATAGAAGTAGCATTGACGTCATCCTTGGGAAAATGCACCATGTAAAATCCTGGATATTTTTTGGTTCTGGTTGGGTTGTCTCTATTTGTGAAGTTGGTACAGCCCCTGCTGCTTTGAAAGGCACATTTTAGGACCCTAAGGCTGCAATTCTATATACACTTCCTTGGGAAGTACACTGTAAATATCTCACAGTGAAATTTAGTATGGTACTGCATTTCAGAGGTGTAGTTTGGCTTCTATTCTAACTTTTTAGGACACGCATGCCACAGCATAACAGCCCTTTCTGTTCCTTCCATTTCATATATTCCCCCCTTCCTTCCCCCAGTTGCTTGACAGATCATGATGAGTTAATTTGGTGTGCAAAGGCTGACATTTTTCTATACGTGTGTGTGGCGAAATCAAAGCTTAATTTACATATTTATGCAGTTCAATTTGTTCTGGGTGTTTTTTGGGGGTTTCCATAAGGTTTCCTTTTCCAACAGCACTGCAGAAGGATTCAATTTCTCAAGGCAGCCAAATGTGCAACAGGATCGAAAGAGACCTGTGCGTTTAGGAGAAGAAAGAACTTAATGCCTGCAAAAATACAGAGCGCTGCAAGGGACAAAATGTGGAGCCAGTCCTTTCATCCAGCAGATTAAGTGGTATAAGCTTTCCTGGAGCATCGCGGTTGGTTTGGGAATAGCTGCCTGTGACAGCCTCATGCCGTGCTTCTCCTTCTGCAACTCGTTAAAAAATGAAGAAGAGGGAAATGAACTCGCGAGTCCCACCCCCTCCAGGTTTCTCGGCTTTCTCAAAGCCATATTCCTTTAAGATGATGTAATAGTCATTTCCCTGGATGGTTTCTTCCCTGCACTGCTGAAACAACAGCATCTGAACTGCACTGGGAACTGTGGAACCACCCAGCTCAGCAACCAGAGCAGCAGCTTGGGTAGGGAAAGGAGAACAGGCTGCTTTCAAAGTGCTGTGAGCTTGGACTTTCTCATCCTGGCTGGGGAACATGGAAGGCTCTCTGTCCTTACTGAGGGAGAAGAAAGGACCACTGTGGGATGCCCCTGAAATGTGCCAGTGCTATTCTCAGCATCTGGGCTTTCTGCAAGTCATCTGAAGCAAGGTCCTCCTGCTGAAATCCTTTTCTCTCCGAAAGGATCCTGACCTGGGATTTATGCTGGTTTTCTGTCTCAGCTCTTGCTAACTTTCCTCCGTGTGGGTTTTGCTCTTATGTTTTGCCTGGATATTGCCAAACGGACCCAGCTCATCTCCGTTCCTTTTTTGCTTTGGGATTTGCTCCTTCTTCCAGATTCAATCTGCCTCAGTGCTGATTTTGGGGCAGCTTAGAAAATGTTGATTCTGTTCACAAGAACTGTGTATGCATCAGTGTTAACCAAGGTAAGGTTTGATGCTTCAGTCCCTTCTTTTACATATTCTAAATAAGAGGCTTGTGCCGTCTGAAATGTGTGGTGTCTTGTTAACCCCTTTAGAAGAAATCTAAACAAAACATGAGATAGCAAGTTAAATATTCTCTTGAATCAGTGGTATATGGGATGTTCCCAACTCCACTGCCTTTTATTCTTTCTAAATCTTTTCCCCCCTCATGCATAGGGAGATAATTTTTTCCTCATTTTCTTTTTTATTCAACAGGCGTGTGAATAATAGAGGATATGGTTTTCTCCTACCGTTTTGGGCTTTGATGGAAGGTCTGATCATTTGATTGCATTTGGTGAAGTGAGCCCTCTTCATCCACCACTTAAGGTTCAAGCCACTTTGCCATTTTTTGTGATCATAATTTCTGGACAATTGAAAGTAACTAAATATTGCAACTTCCTTTTCTGTTTCCATCCCCTGCCCATCTATCCCAATCTCCTTAAATGCTAGGAGACTCTTTGAGGAGAAGGGGGACAGGAGCCTTACAGAAACCTTGGACGTGAGTGAGAGTTCTGCCCCAACTTGCGGTTGGCTTATATAAAAGTACCATGGCCTTGAGTGGAAACTGCAGGACTTACCTCCCTCCTCGAGAACAAGCAGCCGCTCCACAGCCCTTCCCAGAGGTGATAGAACTGAATGTGGGTGGCCAGGTTTACTTCACTCGTCACTCAACTTTAACCGGCATCCCCCACTCCCTGCTTTGGAAAATGTTCACCTCGAAGAAAGAGGCGGCCACTGACCTAGCAAAGGATTCCAAGGGCAGGATTTTCATTGACAGAGATGGCTTCCTGTTCCGCTACATCCTGGACTATCTCAGGGACAAACAGGTGGTCCTGCCTGACCATTTCCCAGAACGAGGACGGCTCAAGAGAGAAGCCGAGTACTTCCAGCTCCCGGACTTGGTCAAACTTTTGACTCCCGATGAGATCAAGCAAAGCCCCGACGACTATTGCCATAGTGATTATGAGGAGGTTTCCCAAAGCAGCGACACAAGAATATGCCCCCCATCATCGCTAATGCCCTCGGATCGAAAGTGGGGCTTCATCACCATTGGCTACAGAGGGTCGTGCACCATGGGCAGGGAGACCCAAGCAGATGCCAAGTTCAGGAGAGTCCCAAGGATTTTGGTCTGTGGCAGGATTGCTCTAGTCAAAGAAGTCTTTGGAGAAAGTTTGAATGAGAGCAGAGACCCCGATCGGGCTCCCGACAGATACACCTCCAGGTTCTACCTGAAGTTCAGGCACCTGGAGAGGGCTTTTGATATGTTGTCAGAATATGGATTCCACATGGTCGCCTGTAATTCCTCTGTGACGGCTTCTTTTGTCAATCAATATGCCGAGGACAAAGTCTGGTCCAGCTACACGGAATACGTCTTTTATCGTAAGTACAAGCAGCATCTGGTGTAGTGAGGCTGAGTGTTTGCTTGGAGTCTGTTTCTTTGGGCAGCTGGGTGGCCTCTCTAGCATGAACATGCCTCATCGTCTTTGCTGTCAACCAAAGTTTTGTTCTGGATATGCTTAGCATCAGGCTTTTGAGCACACACGGATGGCGAATGCAGTGGTCAGGTCTTGGCTAGGGGGCAGCACAGACTGCCAAAATTTCCCTCCCTCCTGAACTCCCAACTCACACTCACCCACATATTCAGAGATGCTGCCTGTTATCCCACCTTGGTTAACAATCGGTTTGATGGCTGTACCTGTCTCTTGAGTCCTCGTTCGCTGTCATGCAAGCCCTGGAAAGCCACCGCTGATTTAATTACAGAAAACCTTCAAATGAGATTCAGTTTACAAAGGTAATAGATGTTTGGTCATAATCGCGCACAGTCAGCCAAGCCATCTGTCAGCAAAACTGACATGCTCACATGCAGAGAAGGGAAAGCGAAATCTACTCTCTCCAGCTCCTTTCCAACAGGGGTCTTTTCCACCATGAAATGTGGCGGGTTTGAAACAAGATGGTATTAGAATAGACAGCAGATGCCTAAAGAATGAAGCTCCTGCATCTTGCTATGGTAACTCTGATATAAATGTCCCCCACCCCCCACCCCCAAAAAACTAGATACATTTGCTCTTCTGGCTGGAATCTCATCAGCGTTTTGGTAATCAGATAGGAAGCTTTTGTATTTTCTGGGGCAAGCGTTTGTCTGGTCACACCAGGATAATTTTGATTCCATGCTTTATAAAAGTACTTGATCTTCAGTGTGAATGGCCACAGTATCTTATCCTGGGTTTATTTCAAATGGAAGAAGGATTAACTTGTCCCCTGTGGCAACCAGATTGTTACTATCATCTTTAAATGTGTTTTCTGAAGATAAATATGAAGGAGGGATGTCTTATCCTATAGACTTGCTTCACTCTGCGTAACTATTTAAATGAGAGGTTTTGAAAAGTAGTGCAGATATTGAGAAATGGTTCTAACTACTCATATGGAGTTCACTGGACACCCAGTCGACTATGGTGCTTATTTTAGGAGTCTATATAAGCATCTTGCGATTTTGATATCAATGGAATTTTTACTATGCCTGGATGTTTATTTCAAAACAATTCTTGCTAAAATAACCCACACTGATCAGTCTATGGCAAAATATAATGGGAGAAATTAGGAAGTGCCAGCTATATATGATTATAAGTTATTGATTATTGGTGATTTCCTGTGCTTTGGAAAAACAAAGATCCAAACAGTTGCTGAAGTTTTTAGTGGCTTGTTTGCCCAAAGATTAGGATTGAAGTCATAGGCTGATGAGAAAGCAGTAGATATTACTGTTATTTTGTTGTAAATGAGCATCATCAGATGAGTATTTTATGGCACGCTTGCGACTGGTCACTCACAGGACATTTTGATGACATATCATTCCTCCTGTGTGTCTCCGACTTCATCTGCACTTTTTTCCATTACCAAAAAAATACCCAGAAAACCTGATTTTGGAGAGATATAACGATACTTGCCACCATTTCTGCTGTGTGCAGGAGAAGCTGCATGATAAACACGCCCACTGAATGGGCCACATGGTCGCTGATTGCTTCCTCTTTCTTTCCTGTGTGAAGAAAGAGGAAGCTGCTCATCCCCATTGTGGGACAGAAGCAGGAGGCAAAGCAACGGTAGGGAAACATGATCCCACCTCAACCCCCCATTTGATGAAGGTCAATGTTATCTGTATTCAAGCAATAGATTTACTTCTAATATTTCATTTGGTTTACTTGTATGTTGTGAGTGTGTGTGTGGACTTTTATAAGCATACACAGTACAAAGAGGAAAATATTTAGGCTTGGCCTCAAATTACTGGGTGATGGGAGTTTATTGAACATTTGTTCATTTTTTTTCTCCCGAGTTACAGTGACAAATCCTATGACAGGCATAAAAGAACATGGAGGGATAGAGGCAAAGTAAAATACAGCAAAGGAAGTTTAATTTCCTCTGAAGAAATCCAAGTTAATGACAAGTACATCTGCGCTGGTGATAATACATAGTCTCATAACAATCTTTCTCTCTAAATTTTATACCCTGCTTTTCCTTTTTTCTGAAATATCTAGTTTTTAGAGAAAGCGCAGCACCTTACCACGTTGGGCATGATCCACAAACAGGCTTTTCTATGCTGTTGCTACCTTCCCCTCCCAGTCACCAGGGCAGGGACCTGAACAAAACCCAGGCGTACCCATGCCTGGACCTGATAGATGGCTCAGCCAGCTAACAGTTAAAAAACCCAATGGCACTGCTATGATTGAAGGGAACAGTTGCAGTTCCCCAGGCCTAAGAATAGGATGCCATTTGCTTATGGTGCCTTGTTGCTCCTAAAAGAGGGAACAGCATCTCCAGTTGTTGCACAGGAGTAGGGCTCCGTCATCTTCCAATTCCAGGTATGCTTGGGGATTGCCAGAGCTAAGGGAGTGGAAGGAGCACTGTATCGTACAGGGCTGTGTGACATGGCTAAGTTGTGGATGAAGTTTTTATTGATTTGTCTACTGTCCTCATATTGGTGATGATGCTATTTCAATGCTTTTGTGTTAGGGCTGGACTACCTCTTCAATTCAACTTATTAACTGTGTGTGGTACATATTTTTTTCCAATTATGTGAACAGTCCTTGCTGGATACTTTGTTTTGTACTGAGCTATATCCTCAGAATGAATGTTGTGAATATTTTATTAGCACAGCTAGATTTATATGATGCACTGAACAAAGAAATGGAGGTATCTAAATGTACAGATACAGCTTTTTCAGGTGGAAGAGAAATTCACAGTTTAATAGGAAGGCTTCAAAATAGGGTGGCCATTTGTTGTCCAGTCAGCGCCAGCGTATGGCATTATGCTGTCTGAGGCAAAGAACAAGATGGCGACCCCTTTATGACCCCAACCCTGAGCAGCAGCCAGGATTCAGACATTGGAAGGGGGCAAGGAAGACCCCAGGAACTTTACCCCTGGAACTTCAGGTACTCTAGTGCCTGCTCACCAATAAAGAAGGCAGGAGCTGACTGAGGCTGATAGAGGGCTAATCCCCATGACAGAGGTCTGCACCTTTAAGGCTCACTGCTCTTCAGGAAGGGGGCAGAGCCTTGGAGGAGGAGGGATTAAAGGCTTTGGTTGAGTGCCAGACTGTAGGGCACATGTGTAGAAGAAGGATCAGGATGCCCCAACCCTGATGTCACATGGCCAGGATAGCCCTACTCCCCCATATGTCTGTTCATGGAGCCCATACATATCTGAAGAATAACACCTATGCTTGAGCAGCTGCTTACATACAAAGGTTCCTCACTAGGGCAGGATCTTCATTACTGGTTTAAAACGGTTTATAACAGTAGTGACAACTGTTGGGGCCCAGGACACACTCCATATACAGTTTTCAAAAAGTTTTCCAAGTGTTGTATCCTGTTTGGTGTAGATCTGGCTCGGATGTGCTGGTTCAACACACATATGGCAGGGGTGGGAGTAGCCCAGCGGTGCAATGCTGATGACAGAGCCAGTGATGGTTCCTTCTGTGAGTGCCCTATACATGAAGAAGACCTGTGTAGGGCTCATGTTGGAGCAAATTGTCTGCTTGGACCGATTCAAGATTCTGTATCTCCATCTCAGCCTGACCTGCCTGAGCAAGCTACCCTCAGATGTTTGTTATATTCCACAATCGGGACAGGGCAGTGGGTAGGGACCAGGGAGGAAGTCTAGATATAGCTAATCATGGCCCATGCAAAATAAAGGCATTCTGAGATAAAGGTGAGGGGATTTTAGTCTATAACAGGGAAGAGAAAGCAGAATGTCCTTTTGCTTATAAAAGCTTCCAGCTTGAACTGGAAGCTTTTATAAAGGTTAGGAAATTATCACTTGGCCTGCCTTGGCCTATCAGTATTTAAGAGTCTTCTTGAAGATTTGAGGTATGGCCAATCATCCAGCAGTTCTACCCTTTTACCAGCGCTGAGCAGTGATACGCACACGTGACTAAATCCATACCTGATATCTCTCAGAATCTGGGCCAGCTGTGGATTCAAAAGTTGACATTAACTTGGATTAATTTTTGTGTCAGGATACAGCTGGTGAATGCTCAGGGAAGTCAGTGTAATGGCTGGTGTGGAAATAGAGTAGCAATACTTTGTTTTAAAATGGGAGTCCTTTCTCCATCCCCTTTATTGCATTCATCAATTTGAAACAACGTAGCAAAACCCAGAATGCAGATTTACCCTATGCAAGAGCAGGTGACTTGAGCATTGTTCTAGTAATTATAATAATTTATGTGCTATCTAACAATGTATGACTTTGCTGGGATAAAGCAATTATCTGAATATATGAATCTCCTTTTGGATATTGTAATGTACGGATGCTCCAAACAATCCATTTTGAGAGTGTGTGGCGTGGCCGGAGCCCCTTTACATCAAATTTCCAAAATTACTTTTTCGAAAACTCTTAGGACCAATAAAACTGACAGCTGGTTTTCCGACGGGACATTCCAGCTTCTTTGCAGCTGCATAGCCATAATTATTTAATTAGAGCTGCCAACTGTGCCTATATAAGCATTAATTCATCAAGCTGTTGTGCTTGGGTTAATGGGCCGAAACAGCGGGAGGTATTCGAAAGCAACTAGTTAGCTACATGCAAAGCTGTTCCTTGCTTATCAGCTCAAGCACCTCCTGTGCAAATGCTCAGGGAGCCTGGGGAAGCCGGTGGAAAGATTGCCTATTTTTAAAAGGTGGTGGTGCGACAAGCTGCTGCAATTTATATTTCAAGTCCTTAGTTTATTAAACCATTGATGGGATGATTATTATTGTCTCTTTTCTCGCTCATGACGGTTTTTCTAGACAGACATGATGGGCTTTGCCAGGTTGCGCTGTCTTTTACTGATACAAGAATTTCCTGACAATTGAGCATGTTTGAAGTACGACTGCTTTCTGGATGTTGGTGTGGATGTATTTTGGTAGGCTCAGTTTCTGAAGGTTTTCTGTATAGTTTTTTGGTGTGATGTTGGTGACTGATGTGACTAATGGGATAATTTTCCTGTTGCCATACTTCTTTAACTTCCATTGCCAGTGGTGTATATTTTTCTCCCTTCTCCTCTTCCTTTTCTACAACATTTTTGTCATTAGGTATTGCTATGTCAATGAGGTATTATTATTATTATTATTATTATTATTATTATTAACTTTAAAGAAGCCAAAACAATTGTATCTTCCTGTTTCAAAGTATCCGGATGGATTAAAGAAAATATATTGGGGTGGGGGTGGGAAGGTGTATATTCCCTAGATTAATTGAATTTGGTAGTGGCAAAGTGTTCAACGACACAGAATAGTAGAGTTGGAAAGGGGCTATAAGGCCATCTCAAACAAGCAGTATAGACAGATATATTGCCTGTCTTTATGGATGATCTATGTAAACATACAAAACTCTACTGAGAGATTTGTATTCAGTTATACTTGCCGAAGCCACTGAAGGCAGCCAGCGCAGCAAAATTGTTTCTGCTTCGCTGGGTGAGCGGGGATAGGAGCTGTGGAGCAAAAGCACCGGATGACAATGCAGCGTGTGTGTTCAGTGCAGCTGGGCTGTGCTCCAGCTTTAAACTAGGCCAGCACAAGAGGGAATTTGGAGACAGCAAGCGGTGCCTTTGTGTGTGTTGGGCCTGTTAGTTAACAGATCCTGGGATTACGGGCTCTTTGTGTGGTGTCTGGAATCAAAGGCTGCACAGGGGATGAGTTGCCGTTCAGAATGGGTCAGGGCTCCAGCTCTGTTTGGGGGAAATGGGTTCCCACAGTCTCTTCCCAGTCACTCAAGAGACAACTGGACGTGTGGATAGGAAGCTAGTTCCATGCCTCCTTCAAGCCAGTCTCTTCACCGCCCTCACTGGTCCTTACTCTTCTCCCCATCCCCAACCCCACTCTCTTCTCTGGCCCATGCACCTACTTTCTTTTAGACGCTGAACTAAATGGTCTGGTGGGGGTGCCTCTTTAAATGGCCGTGCGTACTGCCTCAGTTGTGAAACACACAACTGACATTTCTCCCCTCCCCTCCCCTGTCATTCCATGCTTTGCAACTGCTTCTACATCCCTGAAAGGTTAAATAATAACTGTTTGCCAATCCCTGTTAACCTTCCACCCCCACCCCCCAAATCCCCTGACTTGTGCACTTTTGCATTTTAAACTCACATAAATCCTAGCTCCATTAGGAATGCAATGGACTTTGTTTCTGCTGCCCTGCTCTCCTGATCACCTGCCACTCTCTGGGTGGTCATTTGGCAAAATCTTGGCAGGGGCCCGAGATTTTGGTCCCAAGCTCCAATCCCAGCTGTACAACTGACTGTAGCTGTTACATTGCCCTGTATTAAATCCTCAGCCAAACAGTTCTGTATGTAGGGAAGATGAAATAGCCGTTTGCAGGTACTAGATAACTCCCAACGATTTCTCTAAATGGCCAGCTCTCACTGCACTCTCCCTGTTCAACATTGGATCATTGTTCGACTTGGGGGGCAGCCTATATGGTGGCAAGTTGCTGCCGTGATAAGCAAAACCCCGTGCTTTTGTTGCTTCGGGGTGGTGGCTAATCATGACGCAGCAAAAGTGCAGGGATTGCAGTGGCCAGGTCCACCCCATGCCCTCCACCCAGGCAGACGGCTACCCATCAGGGGGTTCCATCCACCCAGCCACGCCTCCGCCACAACTCTGGAGCAAGGCTAGATGGCGGATGCGCCGTACCTGCTTCGCTCCAGAAAAAAAAAGTCAGGGTAAGTCCCTGACTTCTTTTCTTTTCAGCTTCGTGGGAAAGCCCTGGGGTAGCTGCACAGTGGCTGCTGCATCATATAACCGATGCAGCATCACCATGCACCCACCCCGGTGTTTTCCTTGCATATAGACAGCCTCTGGGAGTTGATGATGCAGATAAGGACAGGGCCAGTTTCAGATTTGAGAGGACCCTGGCAAAATGCCCTCTGGTGGTCTCTTCCTCTATTAGTGGCCCCTGGTGAATTTATGAGGCTGTGGCATCAGTGTCAATAACAATGCACTGTGCAGTGCTGGATAGCCAAGTCGTGCTGTTATTTTAATATCCTGCAATGCCCTGCAATGATGATATTATTTAATTATTTTATTGATTGAATTAATATCCCACCTATTTTCCTGTAAGGAACCCAAAGCGGTGTACAGAATCCTTCTCTCCATTTTTATCTTCACAGTAACAACAACTCTGTGAGGTAGGTTGTGCTGAGAGTCTGTGACTGGCCCAAAGTCACCCAGTGAGCTTCCATTGCCATGTGGGGCCTACAGCCTAACCATGACATCACACTGGCTATGGTGGAGGCATTGTGGGAGATTATCATGGCGACCAGAAACAGCCATCCAACCCCTTTCAGGGAGCTGGGCTGGAAGAAAATGAACCTGGGGTGTGCGTGGGGGGGCAGGCACAGCAGATATCAGCAGTAAGCTCTGCTGGGGCCCTGGCAGCTGCTGAAGGATTAAGAATAATACAGATGAATATAGTAATGGGATGGAAAAGCTAATCAGTAAACACATGTGAAAGTCCTACAGGCCAAAATAAACTGCTTCACTCATCTCTGCTTTAGGCTACTCCGCATTTCCCACTATTCAAGGAATGAGAAATGCAGCAATACAAACAGATACAAATGCTGAAAAATGGCCATAGTAAATGGGGATTTGGTAAAGCTGATAAATAACCCTCTGGGTTAAGCAATTGGCTTCTGTGAAATACTGACCTATGGCATTGCTTCCCAAACATGAGGGGATAACCAGCCACTTAGATGGCTTTGAAAAGGAATCAGGCACATTCATGGAAGATAAGGTTATCAGTGGCTACTGGTCATGGTGGTTATATACTATCTCAGGATCAGAGGCAGTATGGTCCCCTCTACAAGGATTCGCTTTTGCGCCTGGTTAGGCGATTATGCGCATAATCGCTGAAGCGCATTTACGCCTAATACCGCTGCACGATAGGCAGCGAGAGGCGGCGAAGCGCATTATCTGTCTTCTGGGACGTGTGTTATCCTTGTTCACATGCGGAGCTCCTTCTCCCTGCTCATGTCGTGCTTCTTCGCAAACCCCTTCCCTCTCCCCGCCCATCTCGGACGTCATCGCAAAACCCAGCCCTCTACTCGCCCACCTCTCCGAAAATGTGCTTTACCGAAAAACTGTTCACATAGGCATAACGTGCTTCACATCCCGCCGCAAAAAAACCCTCACTATTTAACGCGCATTCGATAATGCGCATAATTGGAGGGATAGCGTGCCTCTACGCCCGATTTGCGCTCCGTTCTTGTAGAGGTAAATTTTTAAATGCACCTTGAAAGAGCTTTAAACCTCTCTTGTAGAGGCAGCCTATGCCTCTCAATACCAATTGCTGGTAAACCGCTGTGGGAGAAGGCCATTGCCCTCTCATCCTTCTTGTGGTCTTCCTTAAGCATCTGGTTGGCCATTGAGAGAAAAAGGATGTGGGACTAAGTAGGCCTTTGGTCTGATCCAGCAGAGGTCTTATGTTCTTGAGCAAATCCCATAAGGAGTTCAGATAGACCTGCAAATAAATGTATCCATTATTCTTAGAGACATTTCCTGAACAACTATGAACGTTCCTTTCTTCCTTTTTAAATTGAGAGTATTATGCACATTTCCTCAAGGCTTGTCTTGCCTTCTTAACCACACACACAAAGCATCTCGGGTAACTGTAATGTTCAAAAGAAACTTTGAGACGTCTGTGGCAAAATGACTGCCGGCTGAAAACTAATTGACAGGCTTTGTGAGCCTTCAAGTCATTGGCTGCGTTCACTCATTATATTAGCCCTGTAGGTTGTGGCCCCACTTTTCGCCTCACCCTTTCAACAAAGCATTGTTTGGTTTATTCATTCTACTGTTAAAGTCTGTTATGAATATTAAGAGTTAGCTGTGGAGTACTCACCAAATTATATGTGGTTAAATGAACACATGCTATTGGGTAAGAGCTGGCATTTGAGGAAATGTGTGTAATAATTGGTGTCTACTTAGAATTCAGATTGATGACCTTTAACAACAAATGTAAAAGAAATCCCCAGGGTATTCGGATGGCATACTTTACCTACGATTAATTTAACCAACCACAACATGTCGCCATTTCTATTTGAATAAAACTTGAGACAGCATTTAATTAGTAAGTGTATTTATATTCACATTCATACACTGTGACTGGAACTGTAAGGCAGAAAACTCATGAGCCGCCAACACAAAATGCTTGCTGAGGTGGATTGGGCTTGTGTTGTAATGCCGTCCCAGCAGTGTCAGCAGAATGTCATGATATTTGAGAGGAATGATCAAGAGTCCTGTGGCACCTTAAATTTATTGTAGCATTTGTTTTTGGAGGCTCAAGCCTACTTCATCAGACACATGAGGTGGCCTGGAAAGCAGACACGCATACGCATGCATGCACACACAGGCTGGAATAACAACAACAGCTCTTACATGGTGAGACTCAAGGGCAAAGAAAATACAACTGATCAAATATAGGCTCCAGTCAATGAAGTATAGCCTATTCCCACTGACATGCTATGGCAGGACCGCACCGTTCAAATAGCTCTGAGAGCAATGCTTACCATTTTTACTAGATCAAAAAGGGCACACCTATAACTACAGAAAAACATTTTCTCACATATTTTACCCAAGTACATATCTAGTCCAGTTGGAGCTGGGATGAAGTTTTGCTAACACAAACATTCACTGTGGGATTGGGTATCCCTCCCCCATGAGACCTTTTTTTGCCCATTCTTCTATCACCGTTCACAGCCACAATCATCCAATTTGCCTGTAGTATGAGGAGGCTTGCCTAGTGTCCAGCACTGTGCTGTGAAGGTGCAATGCAGCATGGGAAGATAGGGATCTTGCCTCACCAGAAAAGAATGCTGTCTACTTGCCCCTAGATAGATAGGACAACTGATAGTAAAAATTGCCCTGGTGCCACATATTCAGGGAGGAGTTACAAATAGGTCTACAGACCATGTGATGTGCAGACCTACACTACTAGTATATTATTTAGTATGAACTGGATGTGACTGGCTTCTGTTTGGCACCAGTGGGATTCAGCATTTGTTTATGGTCCGTTTTGGGCATGAATTTATTTATTTATTTATTTATTTATTACATTTGTATACCGCCCCATAGCCGAAGCTCTCTAGGCGGTTTACATAGGATTAAAACAATTAAAAACAATCTACAAAAATTAAAACAGCAAAAACATACAACATACACACAATGCACACATACATTTAAAACCACTACAAAAGCCAAAAAAACCTACAAAAACAAACCCAGGCTCCTCAGATATTG
This sequence comes from Anniella stebbinsi, assembly GCA_029215795.1. NCBI lineage: Eukaryota > Metazoa > Chordata > Lepidosauria > Squamata > Anniellidae > Anniella > Anniella stebbinsi. Next base: position 82,807,080 of record JARDYH010000005.1, on the reverse strand, counting down.
CCAAATGCCTGAGAGAAGAGGAAAGTTTTGACCTGGTGCTGAAAAGATAACAATGTTGGCACCAGGCGGGCCTCGTCAGGAAGATCGTTCCACAGTTAGGGAGCCACCACAGAGAAGGCCCTCTTCCTTGTTGCCGACCTCTGAGCTTCCCTCAGAGTAGGCACTCGGAGAAGGGCCTTAGATGTTGAACGTAGTGTTTGGGTAGGTTCATGTCGGGAAAGGCATTCTGTCAGATATTGCCTGGGTTGGGCCCTATTGGTATCTATGGGATTCAACATTCCTCTTTGCCCTTAGGCTTCAAAGATCTAAAGCACAGATTACGTTGGGGCCTTTTAGTTTGTCAGTGAAATTACCTTACAGGAAATTCAGTTCTGTCATGACCCTTTTAGTATGTAGTCATCTTATTCCAGAATTAGCTACAGCTCTGCATTTAAGACTTGCATTCAGTAGCTATTGGATGTTATTTTCTGGAGCAAATGGTTTGAAATAAAAGTTTACTTGGTATGATTCCCCCCCCCCCCAATTGTCTTGTGCTAATCCTATCTCAACTGGGTTTTTCATATAAATTAAAATATAAGTCAGAGAGCCTATCTACACAGTACCTTGGAATGTTTTAAATAGTATTTTAAAACGTTCCAAATAGGTGCGTTCCGGAACATCTTAGGCCACATTAAGAAGTACTCACGTTACAGGAGAAAAATTCTTCAGTCTTCAAAGCGGTGTGTGTGGTCTTACACCCTTCTGTCCGTCTCTTTCTGTTTTGTTTTTACAATGAGTTTAGGGCAAGGTATTGTGGGCGCTGTAGTTCACTCGCCCACTCCTCCTTAGTTCCCCTTTCATTCCCTAACTTTCAATGAGTATAGGGCTAAGCATTGTGGGTGTTGTAGTTCACTCACCCACTTCCTCCTTAGCCCCTCTTTCTTCCCCACCAATCAACGGCTAAACATATGGGCACTGGTAAACGAAGTACTGCCCCCACGAATCACAAACGGTAAGGAAGGACACATTATTTTACTTAAAACGGTTTATTAAAAGTAAAAACCGTTGTATATAGCTGAAGTGAGTTTTAAAAAACCTCGGTTATACAGCGTTCAAGGGAGTGCATCATGTGGCCCAAAGAGTTTTCGTAACCCTTATAAAACGTTACAAATCTAATGTGTAGATCGGCTCTGAGTTACTATAAAACATATCTGTGCAGATGTGTGAGATATTCAAAGATCTAAAGCAAAGAGTAATATCTATTAGTGCAGAAGCGGGGAACATGTGTCCTTCCAGATGTCAATTGATGTGAGCTGGAGTCCAACACCTGGAAGGCACCAGGTTCCCACCCCTGACTGGATTTTCAGCTTAGTGAAATCCTGGCTTCAGATTCTTACGTTAAGCTCTCTCATGTCGAGGCTTCTGTTGCATGGGTAGAACCCAGATAGAAACATCTTAAGATCAGCAATTGCCCACTTCCTTAATAGGTCACAGTGTTATTTAATAGCAAAGCACTTTCTAAAAGTTACAGCATGGCACGATGGAATATATAACGTGAACTGCTGATTGTTCTGAAATTTAATGATCTCTCATGAGAGCACCAGAGTTCTAAAGTACGCGAAGTGGGCGAGAGGAAGAGTGGGAGGGAGGAAGTTCAAATGCTGTTGGATTTATTGCTGTGCCAGAGTGCAAGACAGACTGTGTGCAGGATGGAAACTGATGGAACCAAAACACTGTCCTCTTACAGAGAGCAGATCTCTTAAGCAGAGACGAAACCTTGCTTGCTTATGTTCTAACTGATAGTCATATTCAGCGCTAGGAAGGAATGTTCGCTAAGATCAAACTGGTTGTATTGGGTACATCGCCTTCTCAGCATGTTGCAGCTTCATTGTTTGAGTCGTCTGGAGCTCTATGTGGATCAGCCCTACCTCTGCGCAGAGTGAAGGTATATCCTTAGGTGACAAGTGCTGGGGAGCAGAAGTTGCCAACCTCTCAGGTGTTCTCATGAATCCTCCAGCTGTTCCCTGTGTTGAAGGACAGAACAATGTATGCAACACAATCTGTCCTGGGCCCCCCAATCCAGCTTGCTGCCTCCATTGTGGTGGAGGACAGTAGCCTATCGGCAGTGTTGAACTAAGATTCGTCAGTTCAGTGAGCTTCGCATGGACTGGGGAGGGTACGCCATCTTGCCCTTTGCCTCAGGCAGCAAAATTTCTTTGGCTGGCCCTGCTATATGCTGGCATCTTTCTGCCAAGGAATTGTATTTTGATTGTGGAACTATTGGCCACTTCACACACTTACTGGAACAAGTCCTCCATATGCAGGTGGCAGAGGCAGAACATGAATGCTCATGTGCCATCAACACATGTACAACATAACACATGCTTTGGATTGTCAAGAAGGGAAGGGAATCAAAGCAATGAATGTGCATACATTCCATGTTACATGTTATGTTTTACATATTGTCCACATGGGTTATGAGAGTATTCATGCGCTGCCACATGCATATGAAGGGTCTGTTCTGATAAGTATGTGAATTATTTAATTTTTGTAAACCGCCCAGAGAGCTTCGGCTATTGGGCGGTATAAAAATGCAATAAATAAATAAATATTGAAGAGGAAGAATCATGCAACTCATGTATGCTTGCAGCTTGCCTTACACTTTGCCTTGTAGGTATAGTGGGGTTGGATATATGGTAAACAATTATACACCCCTTCTCATACGTCTTCCAGTAGGTGTATTAATCAATTCACTGTAATTTGGATTGGCTAGGTTGATCTATAGGAAGCTAATGGGGTTGCCTTTCTAAGCAGAAAGCCATTGTTGGATTTTGAGCAGGAAGACCTGACTTTGAATCCCTCCTTTCTCAGCCTAACATATCTCACAAGCCTGAGGTGAAGTTCAAATGGGATACACAATCCAGTATGCAAATTCTTTTTCACTGCGAGCTCTTCCAAACATGTCCTTATCCCCAAACTAGAGCGTCGTTTGTCAGATCTAGATTGGAATGATCTCAAATAGATGCCTAGTATTGGCATGCCTAGTATTACCGTAATGTCTCAGGCATCTATAGTTTGTCACCACCCAAAGCAAAACCCCAACTTTTCTGAAATTGCACGATCTTTCAAAAATTCAGATAAAATACAAGAGTAGGGGATTGTTCTGAAATTTAACACACATGCCTAACATCCTTCCAACTCCACTGTCAGTGATTTTCAAGTCTCTTCCGTTTACTCGCAAGTAACTGTATTTTATATGAATATTTGAAAGATCGTGCAACTTTTGACAGTTCTGAATGCAATGCACATGGTTTTAGCTGTCATTCAGAGTTTTCAAAAGTTGCATGATCTTTCAAAAATTCATATAAAATACAGGGGTGGAGGGATTGTTCTGATATTTTGCACATATGACTACCAACAACCAGTCTGCACTGTGACAGAATTTTAAAATAACACTGTTACAGCAGGGGGTGGGGCTTTTGGGGGACCCCTATAACTTTTTTATTTTAATAGATAGAGACATGAAACTTGGGGAGCCAGGAGTAGCAACATCCCATCTGCAAAGTCCAAAAAGTTTCATGTCTCTATCTTTTAAAATAAAAAAGTTACACGTCTTTGACACTATGGTGTCTATAACTTTTTTATATAACTTCTGTATTTTATAAGTTTGAGACTTGAAACTGGCCCACAGTGCTTATGGAATCTGGCTAGTCATGTGTGTTAAATTTCAGAACAATCCCTCCACTCCTGTATTTTATATGAATTTGTGAAAGATCGTGCAACTTTTGACAGCTCTGAATGACAGCTAAAGCCACGTGTATTTAGAACTGTCAAAAGTTGCACGCTCTTTCAAAAATTCATATAAAATACAGAGGTGGAGAGATTGTTCTGAAATTTAACACACATGACTAGCCAGATTCCATAAACACTGTGGGCCAGTTTCAAGTCTCAAACTTATAAAATACAGAAGTTATATACGTATTTAAATGGTGGTCCAATATTCTGATAAAATCCGATATTATCGGACCGAAAATTATCTGATCTGATAATTTCGGAGGGGTTTTGCATTGTATCGTTATCGTTAATCGGATGTCCGATAAAGCCATTATCGGACATCGGAATGATACGATACACATCCCTACTGTTTTGTACATTTTTCCAGTAATATACACACTTTTATGTGTGCTTTCCCCTAATATATGCATTGTTTTACACAAACTTTTGTTTGTTTAGAGAACTGAATTACTACATTCCCCAAAGTGTGAATACTGAAGGATAAGTGCATTCCATTTTGCATATTATTTTAGGAAATGCGAGTTGGGCAAGTTCTTATTGAAATGTGAACTGAACCCCCCATGCCCCCATCCCTATGCCTTTTATGAAATGGAATTCTGTGGTGCCATATTGAGTGAGGCATTTTGCAAATTAAAAACATGCAAATTACAAATAAATGCATAAGCGTGGGGATCCTTTATACCAACCCGTAAGGAGTGGGGCTTATCACTGGGCATTCTGTGTGGTTCTTACTGTCTTAAGAGACAATGAGAGAAATTAGAGATGGAGATGATTGACTGACTTGTCATTTTGCATGTTCCCCTCAGGATGAACAACATTTTCGCAACCGCCTGTCCTTTGGTACTTTTCTAGGCTAATAACTTTAGGTTTTTTTAAATAGATTTGTTTATTTAGTATAGTTCTGCTTAAGAGGATTAAAATCAGGAATAGCAACACAGAAAAACAGCATTGATCTCCCCTTACATGTTCCGATTTCTGGAAGTTTTTTTTTTTTTAACATAAGGACTAGAAAAGACTGGAAGAAAATGCTCCAATATATCCTTTCACTGGGCAGAACTGGCCATTCATGGACTTTTGCCTTCGTTTCCTCTTGAAAACTATCAAGACTACTCAACGCTGTTTGTATTGCATTGGCCAAAAATCACGTGCTGTGTGGGTTGGGTTCTGTCAGGACACGGCTGTCAGGTTTTTATGTCTTAGGGCAAAATCCTATGCATTATTATTATTGTTGTTATTATTATTAATTACATTTATATACCGCCCTATAGCTGAAGCTCTCTGGGCGGTTTACGAAAATTAAAACTTCGGACATTAAAAATCAATATACAAATTTTAAACCATAAAAGCATAAAAACAGACACCATGTAAAAACAGTATACATTTTAAAACACCTGTGAACTCTCAGCCAGGCCTAAATATAATTCTGGGGTCAATTAAAAACTCAGTATATGCTGTTAAATGCCTGGGAGAAGAGGAAAGTCTTGACCTGGCACAAAAAAGATAACAATGTTGGCGCCAGGCGAGCCTCGTCAGGGAGATAATTCCATAATTGAGGGGCTACCACTGAGAAGGCCCTCTCCTTTGTTTAGACAGGAAAAACAGATGCACAATCCCCGTTATGCCCCAGCTAGCCATGCTGGGAGTTGTGCCTTTTGTTTATTGCTAGGCCACATTGTAGGAAGTGACAAGGAGTGGTGAACTGAATGCCAACAGACTCTTTATCTCCTAAATGTGGCTTCTGTTCATTCACTCCCCTGCCCTGCTCCTGTCTCCACCTACCCAATGTGTCCTTTCTGCCAACCCCCCAACAGTGGAGGCAAAAGCTCTAGCCAGTGGCCAGGCCCCTGTGGGGATGCTGCTGCCCAGCAATGCCCTTGCACACCATCCTACCTCTTCAGAAGCAGGATGCAGAGAGCTGTTGTTAGTGAACAGCTCAGTGTGTCTTCACTTTCTCTGCTTTTCCCAATTCTTACAATTAGTCTTAAGTGCTTGGTCTTAGGAGGTAGTAGGAAAAGGGATGCAGGATGGGGAGAATTTGGTGGTCCAACGTAATTGGGTCAGGCAGAATCCCTGTACAAACAGTGTCAGCCAAAGGGGCATCCTTTTTCATCTCCTGTATTCAGCTTGCTCCGAAGCGAGCAATTTGCGGGCAGTGTTGGATTCCTTTGTTGCTCAGATGAAAGACCCTGAAGGGGGGGCAGGCATGATCCCATCTGGCCAGTTAATGTTCCAAAGGCTTCTTGCAAGCCTCTCCTTTGGCTTGTCCTTGGGGGCAACACACAGGATGAATCTGCTTCACATGCCCCAGGATATGGATCTACTGTGAGTTTGACTCCAGATGCCTAATATCGCAGGTGCGTAATTGTGTTGCTTTGTAATGGCAGGTCCAGGGTCAGCACCTGGTATACTCAGGCAGTCGCCAGAGCCATGTCGCCCTGCCAGGATTCACTGGGGCTGATGCCTGCCACCTCTGGTGGGCACAGCTGTGATGGTCTCATTGGTACTTCTGATCAGTGGCAGCAGTGCCGTTGGAGACCCAATCATCTTTGTCGCTGAGGAGGCACCAGCTCAGCAGCAAAATGCCAGCCCTCGATAATGAAAAAGGTAAAAGACAGGAGGCCAAATTGACCTTCAGACACCTGAACACCATGGATTTTGTTTTCCTGGAGGTAGAGCAGGCGCATCTGCATTCAAGTATTGTTTTAGAAGGTGAACTAATCATCTAATAAGATAATAAAATGTTTATATTTCAATCGTAGTTCACAGTTGAGATACCCATGAATATAAATCATTCTTTTAGTGAGCCTTATCCATCCCACTTGTAATTTCCCATTGAGTGTTAGTCACATAAAGCGTCTTTTCATGTGTAAACTTTAAACCTGATGTTGATGTGAAAACTGTACAGTGGTAACAGACAAACAGCCTAAGGAGGTTGGTTCATAAATTAATAACAGTTATTTCTCTCCCTTCCCAGGCAGAGTTTCTGCTGGATTTGCCATTATGCAAAATGATTGCCACGTTTTAGACTCTCACTGATTAGCTGTGGTAGCTTGGTTGTTGTTGTGTTTTTTATTTATCTTATAAAACTTAAAGTGAATAATGAATTATAAGCATGTGTGTTTATTTGAATGACTTATTCAACATACTCTGATGCCCCCTTAGCATTGTTGTTAGGGGGCACTAGACTTGTTGACTGGGTAGGCAGACAACATCACCTCTTCCCATGTAGAATGTAGAATTTAGCTCCCGCTATGCGCTTGAAACACTTTTGTAACAGGCAGAAGCTGTGAGCTCACAGCACTTTGTTCAAGGTGGTGAGTGTATGGATGACTCTGCATCACTCCTGAGTAGTTCCTGAGGAGAGAAAGCACTTAACACTACAGCGTACATCGTGGCTTTAAAATCGCTGAAGCTATAACAAATGGCATCTTGATGGGATCCGGCAGACTAAAAATGGTGTACACTCAGTCCACAAGCACAATTTCAGTTTTCATATAAAGGGGATTTCAATTTAAAATTGCCGGCTGTCTATCACTAAGTCAACTGAGAAATATATGTAAAATATCATGAATTCATTGTGAACTATATGTAAAATTAGCTGTTTCTCCTCACCACTCCCATGTCCCCAGCCCCAACCATCCAGAAAACAAAAACAAAAAATTGAACTAGACCAAATGGCAACTTCTTCCCTTCCTCCTCAATTCTAAAAACTGTTGTTTGTAAATTGATAGTATAATTGGAAATATTGTTACTGCTCTGTATATATTGAAGAGTTTCACTGCCATTTTGTTTTCTTTAAGGGAAGAAATAAGGTTATCACAAAGTATTTCCATTGCTACAGATTGTGTAGCAGTCATCATGAAATGTAATTTAACACGCCCTTCCCCAATCTGATGCCTTCCAGATGTGCTGGACTAAAATGCCCATCATTGCCAGCCAGGGTGGCCATATTGGCTGGGAGATGATGGGAGTTGTAGTACAGGACATCTGGAGGGCATCAGGTATTCTCCAGCACCCTTTGCTAGATCTTTGTTTTAAAGACCGTTTCCATTTATTTGAATTTATGTAAAGGATTTTTATACTGTCTTTCTAAAGGGGCATCAAAACCTCTAAAAGAGCACATTGAAAAGGAATCTGTCTTTGGAGCGAGTGAGCAATGGAGACCTCCTACGGGAGGATTACAGAGGCTCTGCACCTTGTGGAGACAAATCCAGCCATATAAAGGGATGTGGACCCTCTTTATAACTGTTAAAAAGGAGTGCTAAGTAGAGAAAACATGGCTTTCCATTTTCATGTTTGTTAAGGGAGTTGACCTCTTTTCTAATCAAGTATCAGTACGGCAGGAGATCCCATGGTAGACCTGCTTACCTGAACCATTTAAGGAATTGAATTCTGCTGTTTGGATTTGTCAGCTTCTGGCTATATCTGATCCTGCAGCCCGGAGAGAATCTTACCCTTCTGTGTCATTTCAAGTAATGCTAGGCTAACACTTGAACTGACTTTGAATATGTAATAACTGACCACTGGACCACTGGACACAGACCAGCTTTGCACCCACAGTTCGATATGACTGTATTTCTCTTGTAACTCTGTTACTCCCTTCCCTGCCCAGCTATCTACTCCATTCCTACATCAGCAGCTTCTACCCATTCTTTACCCACAGGGGTACCGGAGGATATTTAGGAGTACACCCTTCAGGGGTTCAACTCCTGGGTCCAATGTCACATCTGTTCCAAAAGAATCCTTTGCATTGAATCCAGGCTAACAGATGGGAGAAGTATAGAACTTTGGTGTGACCATTTGAGTTTGTTCACTGCTAGAATGCCATCGCACACTAGGAGGTGCTTTAGAATCTTGATGGACAGTGCATGAAGTCACCATGCTAACCACTATAGCAAAGGGAAGGGATAAATTTTCCTCACACCTTTGAATCTCAGGCTGTGGATTTGAAAGGCCAGCGTAAGATCAAACTGAGCATTTGAGACCATGGGTGGCTTTTTGAGGTTGCCCTCATTATACAAGCCTTTCAAAAGCATTTCATAATAATCAATATGGTCTTTGGGAGAAGCAGTTCGCATGCATCTGGAATACAAACAGACAGTATTCCTTATCAAAGCTGGGCAGCTTTTTGTCCTACTGTGTGAACTTCTCAGGAACAGCTTTAGAAAGGATGCTTGGCCTGAGGATGAAAACTTGGCTGGGTTGCGACATTTTCAATTATGAAGAAGGAATTCCTATTGTTACAAAACAGAACAAACTCGTACGCCGAACTGCACTTTATTGACAGTACTTGCCTTGAACCCCTAGAACTGTAGATGGCACAAGACATTGCAAGACGATTACTTCAGTGTTGGGCACAATGTATGACAAATTTGCACTCTTCTATCTCTCAGTGTAAAAATGCTGTGCAGCTAGCTCCAACCATAGCTTCCTAGCGGATGTAAACAATATAAAATAGACATGTGCAAAGTTTTCGTATGCTGTGGTAAGCGTGTATGACACACTGGCTGCATTCGGACAACACATTCGTCAATGGTGGGTTGAGTAGCCAACTCACAGTTGGTTATTTTGTGAGTACTCCCCACACAACATATTCCTACACAACTGTGGGTGGTTGGGGCTGGCGTTGAGTGGACTAACAGTCAACCCAGCATTTGACTGTCACAGTCCCCGCCCCTCTCCCCACCCACCCTCCTCCCTCAGTCCTCCCAGTTCTATCCCAGCAGCCTCTGCAAGTTGCACCAGTTGTAGCAGAGCGGCAGCCGCCGCTTTGGTCGCTCTTGCTGCCTGCCTCCATGGGCTTGTGTTTTAACCCACTCACCACACACTATTAACACACTCACCCCTCCACACAACACTTTAAACAACTGGCTTCGAGCTAAACAACTTGCAAGCCAGTTGTTTCTCTCAGTTGCTTATTTGGGCGGAATAGCATACTGTCAGTAGTTTGTGAGCGACGTGTTACCCTCCACACAACACAATAAGCAACACAACTGACGATTGTTTCCCCTCCCCTCAGTTGCTTAATGTGTTGTCCAAATGCAGCCACTGTAACATTGATTGCTTTCTTGTTCATTTGCTTTTGCTTTTGTAAATGGCTATCAATTCAAGGAAGGGCTAATTTCATGGCGTTTATTAAGCCATGTTCATTTCTTTAAGAAGGTGCGCAACTCTATGATTGCTGCGATAAAGCCAACAGGTCTCTTCTTAACCACAGTGGCACATGTGTCAGGGTCCAAATCCCTCTCTAGACATCTCTTTTTTCATTTGTGATTTTTAGTAGAGACAAAAAAGTTCCAAAGCCAATAAGTATACATAAAAACACACACACCATTATATGCACACTATTAGAACACATTAATGTCTTGTGTGACTTTCTGCCTTTAAATTCAGTGTGTGTGTGGAAAGCCAGAGCTTCAGTGGGTCTAAATCAGCACATTGCTCCATTCCAGTGGGGGTTTGGGCAGGATGGTGGTAGATCCAGATTGAACCCGGATCAGCTGCACTGGAGAAAGTGGAGTTCTTTATCTCCTCCTTCCTATGGTGAACCCTATTTGCTCCCTGAAAATGCTACACAGTCAGGAGACCCTGCTGAATGGGTTGAGTTGGGGTGTGTGAGGGGAAGGGAAATCCCTGTTCTTGAGGAAGGCAGATCCTGGTACGTTGCCATTTGACTTGCCCTCCATGGAACCCTGAGCATTTGCCCTGTAAGGATGCAATCCGATGTGCACCTACTTGGGAGAAAGCCCCACTGGACATAATGGAACTTGCTTCTGAATAAACATGCATTGAATTGAACTGTAAGGCTGCAGTCCAATGCATGCTTACTTGAGAGTAGATCACATTGAATTCAGTGTGAGTAAACATGCTTTTGCGCTATTAAACTAAGACTACTGTATACATTTAGCAGAATCAAGTGGTCAGGCTTTTTTGGACTCTGACAGTTCAAGGTGCAGGTAGGGGTGTGTGCATATACATGCCAGTAGAAGGTTGCATATTTGAATGGGTCTTCCCCTCCCAAAAATCTAACCACCTTCATTTGCAGCAGATGGAAAAATAGGGAGAAGATTAGACCAGAAATGGATGCTTGGTTTTGTTGTTGTTTTATACATCAGTTATTTTCCTAATGGAGATAGGTAATGAATGTAAAACAACTGAGCTTCACAATTCTTTATAAACTAAAGCAAAATTACCCAGGTGCAGAATTATGCTGACTGGTTTGATTGGCTTGTGATAAATTGAAGCCACCTGATCCAACAGAGAAGGATAGGTCATTTTTTAATCTTTGACATAACATGCCAAGGAAAAAAAAACACAAATACCTGGAACCTGTCTGTCTGTCTGTCTGTCTGTCTGTCTGTCTGTCTGTCTGTCTACCTACCTACCTACCTACCTACCTACCTACCTACCTATCTATCTATCTATCTATCTATCTATCTATCTATCATCTATCTATTTATAATTATCTACATCCATTATAAAGACTTTTAGTTTCAATAATCATAATCTCCCCCCTCCCTCCAGTGCCATCTCTTGCATTTTTATTCATGCTAATTTTAAACAGGTGGTGAATTAACAATCAAATCATGTAAGAGCTTTGGGGAAAAATGATTCTTCTCGTTTTCCCTTTAACTATGGGCCTACTATCTACACTACAATGTTACATGGATTTCATACTAGTTTAACTGCCATTACTTGACTCCCAAAATGTGGGATTTTTAGTTTAGTAATGATGGTTGACAGTTTTATGTTAGATATTCCTATCTAACATAAAACTACAGTTTCTAGGATTCTTTGAGAAGAGAAAATATTCATCAGACCAATTTGTGGTGTCCTATACTTAATTCCTTTGATTTCTAAATACAAGATTAATAGTTGAGAATGTCTACTTTGGGGTATGCTATCCTATTGATGAGGTACTTTTCTTTTCTAGGACCCAGGAGTTGTAAACATTCCAAGATTAACTTTATTGCAGCAACAACTGAGATTGCAATGAATTAAAGGGAGGAACCCTTCACAACAAAACTTATGTCATATACTTTTTTGTGATTATGTGGGGGAATCAGATTGAACTAAAACCTCAGAAATGGCCATATTTGGATGTGTGTATGTTTGGAATTTGTTAGGATTCTTTTTGATATTGGGAAAATACAATGGGTTCAAGAAACTTGGGACCCTCCAAATGCTTTCTCCTCTCTGAATTTGTCTATAGATCAGAATTTTATTTTTCAGGACCACATCTATTATAATAGTTATAATCATAACTAGGGGTACCAGATCTTGTATCTCTTATATTATGGGATGCTATGCAGCTATTCTGTAATGAGTGAATTCTGTGGGTTTGTGATGAAATAGGGAATGTCATTTTTTAAAAACTGTGCATCTAGCAGGGCCCATCTGTAAGGCAAACAAAAGTAGCAGGGGAAATTTCAGCCATGAAGTATCCTTTTGGGAGATTCCATGCTTTCATATATGATAAAGATTTCTCGCTGAATCATAAATGATGCAAGTTCAAAGTAATTGAAGAAGGCTCTTATGTAACTCTGCTGGAGTTCATTATTTTGTAAGCAATTACATTTCCCTTTGGAGATTTATTTTGCCTTGGGTCATGGGTCCTGAAAAGAACTTCTGGTCCATGTTAGTATCCATCATTGCCATGCATATATGATCCATTTCCATTGATGTTTACTATTTTGCTCTGTCGTTCATGCATAGTGATGCAGCTTTTATAATGAGGTAATTGATGGCTGGGGGTAGTGGCTGTTATACAGACTGTTGAATCTCAGTGTATTAGACAATTACTGGTCAGTCTCCAATATTCCATTTCTGGGCAAGGTAGTGGAGCGCGTGGTGGCCTCCCAACTCCAGGGATTCCTGGATGTGACAGATTATCTAGATCCATTTCAATCTGACTTCAGACCTGGTTATGGACAGAAACAGCTTTGGTCGCCTTGGTGGATGACCTATGCTGGGAACTGGACAGGGGGAGTGTGTCCCTGTTGGTTCTGCTGGACCTCTCAGTGGCGTTCGATACCATAGACCATGATATCCTTCTGAGCTGCCTCACTAGGATGGGACTTGGAGGTACTGTTTTACAGTGTCTCCATTCTTTCCTGGAGGGACAAATCCAGAAGGTGGTGCTGGAGGACTCCTGTTTAACTCCTTGACCATTGGCCTGTGGAGGGGTTCTGTTTTGTCCCCCATGCTATTTAAGATATACATGAAACCGTTGGGAGAAGTTGTCCGGAGTTTTGGGGTGTGGTGCCACCAGTACACTGATGACACCCTACTTCTCCTTTCCACCCGATTCCAAGGTAGCTGTTTCTGTGCTAAACCGGTGTCTGTCAGCAGTAATGGGCTGGATGAGGGCAAACAAATTGAAGCTTAATCCAGACAAGTCAGAGGTGCTCCTGGTCAGTCAAAAGGCAGATCAGGGAAGAAGGATTCAGCTTGTGCTGGATGGGGTTACACTCTCCCTGAAGACACAGGTTGGGTAATCTCAAACTGAATGCATGTGTATATATTAGTGCTGTGGTGTATCTTGCCTCCTGTTTTGGAGAACTTTTTCTCTCCCTGTGAAAGAGAATTCCCCTCTTTTGCTGGGAGGGGAAGAATTTCAGAGAATTTTCTCCTTGGGGACGAGGACAGGGTTTCTACAGACAGCTTAATCCAGACAAGACAGAATCCTGGTCAGTCGAAAGGCAGATCAGGGAATAGGGACTCAGCTTGTGATGGATGGGGTTACACTCCCCCTGAAGACACAGGTTCGCAGCTTGGGTGTACTCCTGGATTCAGCCTTGAGCCTGGATGCCCAGGTTTCGGCTATGGCCAGGAGTGCATTTACACAGTTAAAGCTTGTGTGCCAGCTGCACCCTTTCCTTGAGATGTCGGACCTGGCCATGGTGACACATGCCTTAGTTACATCCTATTTGGATTACTGTAACACACTCTATGTGGGGCTGCCTTTGAAGAGTGTTCAGAAATTTCAACTTGTTCAAAGAGCTGTAGCAAGATTGTTGACTGGGGCTGGTTACAGGGAGCATGCAACTCCCCTGTTAAAACAGCTCCACTGGCTTCCCGTCTGTTTCTGGGCACAATTCAAAGTGCTGGTTATGACCTATATGACTTGGGTCTGGGTTATCTGAAAGACCGTATTCTCCATGACGAGCCTGCCCGTCCACTGAGATATTCAGGAGAGGCCCTTTTCTCAGTCCCACCACCATCACAGGCATGCCTGGTGGGAATGCAGGATAGGGCCTTCCCTGTGGCTGCCCCAGGGCTCTGGAACTCCCTTCCCAGGGAAGCCAGGCTGGCTCCCTGCCTGGTGTGCTTCTGGAGGCAGGCTAAAACTGTTTTGTTCCGGCAGGCCTTTGGGGAGTAGTTTGGACCTCTGCTTATGTGTTGTTTATATATTGGAGTTTCAGGAGGGAAATATTCATATTTTAAATGTTTTAAATGTTTTCATATTGTAGTATATTTAATTATATTTTTAATTTTTGTATATCACTGTCTGTTTTAACTTTACATGTTTTAATTTGTAAACTGCCTTCAGTCTCAGTATTGGGAAAAAGGTGGGATCATCAACATCATCATCATCATCATCCAGATTGCAGCCTCAAACATAGACTGTGATAATAAGAACAGCCATGCTGGATCAGACCAAGGGTACATTTAGTCCAGCATTCTGTTCACACTTGGAAGTAAATTACATTGAACTTCTGAGTAGACTTCATAGGATGATTAGCGTCTAAGAGCGCAATCCTATGCATGTTTAGACAGAAAAAGTCCTACAACTCCCAGCATTCTCCAGCCAGTTGGGCTGGCTGGGAATGCTAGGAGTTGTAGGACTTTTTTCTATCTAAACATGCATAGGATTGCACCTAAGATTACAATGTTAATCCCCAGTGGTGATTAATGGAGAGGGCTAGGATCTCAAGGAGGCAGCTCTCTACTGGCTTCTGAAAGCAGTTCTGTCTCTGTGCCCCCATATGCCCCTAAAAACATAAAGTCCTAAAACGGGACGATTGAGGGCAGGGCAGAGCAGAGCCAGCTTTGGATCTGCTGGATCCGGAGGTGCTCTACTCCCTGCAAAGCACTTGATCTGGATTTCTCCCTTGCATCAGCTTTGATCTTGTAACCAACTTGTTCTTCTGTTCAACCATTGAGATGGAAACAAAAACAACAATATTCTGCTAGAGAAAAAAGGAGGAAGAAACATTCCTTCCACCTTCTGCCCTGGCCAGCACAAGACAGTAGGGCTGTGCTGAAGGGGTGGATATGCCTTGCCATGGTGGTTGCTGGACAATGATTCAAACCCTTTCATGGGATTGGGAACATCCCAAATCTATCGATAATGAGGTTATCCGAAAACATAGTCAGTGACCAAATTTTGGGTTCAACTAACCAGCCCACTAAGGCAACTGACAGTTTAAGATTAAGTTTGATTGCCAATAATGAGATGCTGATTTTGTACCACTGGTTTTATTTCATGAGTCTGCTGGTTGTGCCATAAAGCAGAGTATACATTTGAAAATGGAAATAAACATTTACTTACTTATTTAAATAACTAGGACATACTGCATCCCCTCCACATGTGCACCCCACATCCCAGAGCTGTGTAAACAAGACAAGATTCCCATTGGACATTGTTTATTCTCTGTCTTAGCAGCCATTGGCTTAACATGCATTGTGTGGGAAACCCGGCCTGGACTTTGGTTTGGAAGCTCGTACATGCCTCCCAACAGTAGACCCAGAAGCCAACTCCATCCCAATGCTGTACAGACTGCTTGTGCTTAGAGCATTTTTTTTTCCATACCGCATCTTTATACACTGAGAATTGCTATAGAAATGAAAAATCATATAGCAGTGGAATCACTTTGCTTCACTTTGTGTTTTGCAGCTCTTTGTATCTGCAAAGGGGACAACCATAGATCCTGAGCAACTTGATAGGAAAGTAAGGACATAGATGCTAGCTACAATATCTCCACTAAAAAAAAAAAGGATAATAGTGTGAGATTGTGGGAAATAGGAAGCTGTATTGTCTGCTGTTCTATGTGAAGAAACAAAGATTCATATTCAAAGCATATCATATTAAGTAATCCTTGCACGTATATATGTGTGGTGGGTTTCCTTCCCTGCTTTGTGATACATGAAAATTTAATCTGGAAACCTGTTATTTTAATGAATGAACATTTCTGGCCTGGCTAATCACCTTTGTGTCTGCATAGCCTTGTCCAGCCTGGTGCTCTCCAGATGTGTTGGACTACAACTCCCATACTTCCCAGCCAGCACATCCAATAGTCCTGCTGGCTGGGGTGATGGGTGTTGTACCTCCATTACTTCTTTCTGTTTTATTTTTCCCGCTCTCAAAATGACCCCTCATGCTGTTGTGGCATGGCAGGACTCTTCACCCAGAAGCTTTTAGCCTGGCAACGCTTCCCGGAGTGCATAGGAGACCACATGATGTTGTGTGGTCTCCTGAGCATTCAGGAACTGCTTCTGGGTTGAAAGCTCTTTTTTTTTCTTTTTTTTTTAAACAGCTTTTTGGGGTGGGGAACAGCTAAGACAGTCTTGCTTGCAGCAGTGCGGGGTTCTTAGAACAGAGGCTTTCAGCTCAGCACCAGTTCCTGAATGCTCAGGAGACCATGCAGCATCACGCGGTCTCCTCTTAGGCAATCCGGGGGCGGTGGGGGAGAAATAAGCAGAAAAAATATACCTTGGCCACCTCCTATATGTAGAAGGCAAACAGAAACCCTGCCTCGCCATTCCCTATTAGAAATTCCATCAACATTCTCTCCTCCCTGACAAAGGCTGCCTCTACACAAGAGGTTTAAAGCTCTTTCAAGTCTCATTAAAATTTTTACCTCTACATGAGTGGAGCGCAAATCGGGAGTTGAGGTGCATTATCTATCCGATTATGCGCATTATCGAATGCGCATTAAATAGCGAGTTTTATTTTACTGCGGCCGTTAAAGCGCATTTTGACTATGTGAACAAGTGATTCTCCCCATTAACTACTTCTAAAGCACATTTCAAACAACTGGTAAGGCCACCAGTTGTGCGCTCAATTACCTCCTGCGTACAGTCATTTACCATAAAGTGCTTCCGAGAAGATGCGCATAATCAGAGAACCAGGCATCAAACCGAATTCTTGTAGAGGGGGTCAAAGAGTCAGAAAAAACAACGCCTCTTTTGCAGGGAGGGAAGACTTTCATGGAAGTAGTGGGCAGGGTTCGGCCCAGTCCTAGTGAATACACAAGAACAATTTCTTTCAAAATGTATCAGACATTTTCTACATATCTCTAAAGATTGTATGTTGTATTGAACCATCTTATGTTGTCATTGTGCCTTCACTGGAAGGATAAATACACACCTATAATGCAATTGCTTGAGGACCTTATTATAACTCTTTCAACAATTGAACAGGTGGCATACAGATGCTACCTTCAAATGGAATCTTATTTGTATATCTGGTCTGCCTTTGTTGAAGATGCCAGGAGGGTAAGCATCCATGTTGAACACAAAAATAGATAATAATCTCAGGATGCTGTAAACAACTTTATTGATAAAAAGCCCAATAAATCCATAAAGTTGTTTACAGTGTCCAGAAATTATTCTCTCTTTTTTATTTATTCCATTTATATCCCACATTTTTTCCTCCAAGGAACCCAAGGCGGTGTACATTTTATCCTCACAACAACAACCCTGTGAGGTAGGTAGGGCTGAGGGTCTGTGACTGGGCCCGACGTCACCCAGTGAGCTTCCATGGCCAAGTGGGGACTAGAACACCGATCTCCCAAGTCCCAATCCAACACTCGAATCACTACACTGGTTCTCTTTTTGAGTTCCAATTTTGTTGAAGCTTATGTATAACTGCTAAAAGTTATATTTTCATATATATGTGTTTCATATGTACTCATTGCTATGGATATATACACAAATTTATGTTTTGTTTAAAACCCTTAAAATAGAAATAAAATGTTGGAATTGTGGCTTATGCGATTGCAGACTTCCATGATTGTCGTTTCCATCTGCTCTAGCAGTTGCCCATGTGCAAAAAGCCTACTGCAGCCTTCCCAAACTCGGTGCCCTCCAGATGTAATGAAGTCCAACCCTCCTCCCCAATGAGAAAATCCTACAACGTTCTCCCCAACCCAGTCCCTTTTGTTGGAGTCTTAATTTCACCCCCATAAAAAAGAAAGCATTGAAATATTCGGGACAGCACTAGTATTAACGAGTTGTTAATTTCTTCCAAAATTCCAAAGCCTCCAGTAACCCCCTCCCCCCTGCCAAGATATTATTACAAATGGTTTTCGATTGATCGTCATTTTAAAAAAGGGATTGGAACACACCCACCCCAATATCCTCAGCAAGTGTAAATCAAAGGAACTCCTACTGTTCTTCTACAAAATACTACATTCCGCAGAACACAAAACACAATGTAAGGAAAGGATCCACATACATAGCCACCAACTGTTCTGTATGGCTCATAGCAGTACAAAGGCTACATCAGCCTTCCCCAACCTGGTGCCTTCCAGATATTTTGGACTTCAACTCCCATCATCTCTAGCCAACATAGCCAATGGTCAGGAATCCTGGGAATTGTAGTCCAAAACATCTGCAGTTGGGGAAGGCTGGGCTATGCTGCCATGCCAATTTATGGTGTTCTAAACTGGGATGAATTTATTTCTTGAAGCCTCTAGTTGGCTAACAACAACTAAATAATAAGGCTAATTGCACATTTCCATAACAGTGGCCAAAAAAGAAAATAGGCAGTATCTAACAGTGCTGGTCTACTTACGCTATAGGGTAAAATCTAATGTCTTACTTAGAGTAGGCTCATTGAAATGAATGGAACTTAAGTGAGGACTTATGTTGGACTTATGGAACTTAAGTTAAGGACTTATGTTGGATTTTACCCTTCATGACTACTGGAGTAAGCAACCTCTAGCACTACGTTGGTAGGGTAACTTAGCATGACAAGAGGTCGCTTATGCTAGCATTACATTGATAATATAATTGGGCCTACAGTGTTGGATACTGCCCATTGCTTTCAGGGAATAAGCAATAATATATAGTTTTTAAAAGCATGCAGAAACTTGCAAAGAATTTTGGATGGCTGCATATTCAATGCATTTTATGACTTGTTTTGTTTTGTAATTGTTGTTTTGATTTTCACTAGCTGCAGAAAGGCAGGATAGACATTTATGAAATGAATAACATGAATAAATAATAAAGATTAGGGGAACATTTTACCAATTCCAATAAAAGGCCCTGCTCTAAAAGTCAGAGAGCAAGAAAGGAGGCAAGCCGCAAAGGGTATTGCATGGATGGATGGATAGAAAATGATACTATGGAACTTCAAGAAAATAGTGAAATGCTCAGCCCATCTACAAGAGGAAACCATGCCAGAATCACCTCAGATCTTTAAGATGGCCAACAGACATTGCTTTGAGCATAGATGGGCAATTCGTGGCCCTCCAGATGTTTTGGCCTACGACTTCTATCATCCCAACCATTGGCTAGATTGGCTAGGGCTGATAGGAATTGTAGGCCAAAACCTTTGGAGGGCCACAAGTTGCCCAGCTTTGCTTAAATGCAAGCAGTGTTTGGCTTCCCCAACTTTTACTTTTTCTGGGAGTTGAGATTGGATCTGTCTCTGCCAGTCTTCCCCAGCATTGCACCCTCCATATGTTTTGGACTCCAACTTCCATCAGCCTCAGCCAGCATGGCCAATGGCAGGGATTATGGGGATTGTAGTCAAAACATCTGGAGGGCCCCACAGTGGGGAAAACTACTTGTTTTTCTGTAGTGCCACATCACCCTAGTTTGTTTAGCTGGTGCTGCTGGGCTCTCCTTTCATTTGAATGGGAAACCCTCCATGTTTTGAAAGACAGAACCAATGTATGTTTGTCTTGTAAGTGCAGACAGAACCCTACCAAAGGAATTTAGATAAAATTTAACTTTGCTTGAGGTTCCTAGAGATCTCTTGCGACATTCTTACATAGGTTTCACCTGAGGACCATCCAGTTTCACCTTGAATTTTGCCGCTTTGAAATGTCGTTGATAGCTCTACTATTTTTACATGCTCTTTCCTGCCCTTTGCAACCAAGTGGTGGCCATTATCTTCAGATGCAGCTAGAGTCAGAGTATGGGCAACCCTATCATTTTCAGAGCTCAGAATTGTTGATTTAGAAACTATGAACAGTGATATATTTGGCATCTGTGGATGGTGAGCAGCCTTATGTTGCCAGAGGGGGCTTCAACCCCCCGGGTCTCCATATAGCCCATGCCTCATTGAATAGTGCTGTTGCCATGGGCAATGTGAGTATTTTGTTATTGGTCATTAGGTCCAAAATCAATATGAACATATTTTAAAAATCCAGTCTGTTCTGTTTGTCAAAATATGGGCATAAAAGTGGTGGTGGAAACCAGGGGGAAAGGAATGGGTCTTGAGGGAACCAAACTTCAGAATGTGATTTGCTTTCTTACATTGTCTGTGCTAATGAATTTGAAAATTTAGCAGCAGCTCATCACTCTGCAGGATAAAAGCTAAAATGCTGGCTGACAGGGATATATATATATATATATATATATATCTCAGTTTACTTGAGGCAATGAATTTAAATTAGTGCTTGTTTATACACTTCCAATAATCCGAATAAATGCACTTGCAGGGTTGTTTTAGGGGTTTATGCACTGCACCTAACGATCTATGTTGGTCACATGGGATGGCTGTTATTTGTACTTTCCAGCGACCCATCTGTGAGCTCATGCAGATATGGATGAGTATGCGTGATCTTGCTGACCCTGTGCTTTGCCTTTGGGGTTGCAGAAGCATCATGGTTTGGAGAGGAAAAATAGAGGCGTTGATTGGAACCATGACCTTTTCACACATCAGAAAATATTGGTTATATGAAAAATGTGACACTGAACTGAAACTTCATGCCTCAGATTTCTAAAATTCCATAGTACATGCTCCCTCTATGCCTGCTCTTGAGATTTTAGCTCCGGGCACATGCAAAAGCTACTTGATTGAAGATGTGTGGTTGCAATGTGGACAGAATCTACAACTTTGTCAGTAGTTTGTCTCATTAGGTTGAAACATCATATTAGAATGTATTGTCATTACAGAAGGCCACAAAGTCAAAACCCACTAACTTGAGTACCATACAATTATGTAGGTGTTCTTGGATTTAATCACAGTGAGCCCCTCCGAGTCACTAAATAAATCCTAAATCCCTCCCAATGCAACTAAGAAAACACAATGGCTGATGGGCTGACATTGCTCACTCAATCCAGTGGTGAGACTGTGATCAAGGGAAAAAGCAACATGCAAAGCAACAAGGACCCAAATTAGATTTGGTCTAGGCAGTGCTGGTTCTAGGTTTTTGAGGTATGACACCCTCAATGGGGGTGACACTCTCAATGGGTATGACACTCTCTCAATGAATCTGTCTGCCTCATCACCAGCTGCTATTATTCATTAAGTTCTTTAACATAATTGCTACTACTTGTTTGCTTGACAAGCAGAAATCTACTGAGCAAGAATGCAGTGGCAACAGCTGCTCCTTCTTCTCACCACTACCATCTGGAGCAGAAGAAAATCAAGTGACGAGGAAGAGCAACTCCAGGAGGCTCTTGTCAGTGGGGCCCCTGCTGGGGTGTGGGCCCTAGGTAGGTGCCCAATCATGCCTACCCTTGATGCTGGTCCTGTTCATTGGTCCCCAGTTGAACATACAATAGAAACCAAGAATTGTACATACAAGAATCACTGACAAGAAAAAGAATCCCAATGTTACATATCACATCCAGAACTACAGCACTAGTGGATTGACTCATTGTGCTACATTGTGCAAATTAAGGAATAGTCTTCCCAAACATAGAGTTAGGGTCTCTTGTTGCTTTCAGTACTGTGAACATTGTTGTAGGTCCTTCCTGGGCTCTTCAGTAATGTTGGAAGCCAACAGAGGTGAGATTGGTGAGACTGTCATTTTGATTCAGTTTTGTTAAGAATTTACTAAAATTCATGAGGCATTCAAAAAGAACTCATGATTGAAAAAAATGAATGGGAGAGAAGCTGAAATTGGCAGATTCATCCATCCAGGCTCAGGTCTTTAAGTGCTTTGCTCTTAAATATCTAGGTTTGAATCCCTTTGTATTCAACCATGTTAATGCCACCTCTTTTTTCTCCTGCCAGACGTCTCAACTTTAACAGCTGTATGGCAGGTAACTGCATCATACTCCTCTCTACGCTGGGAATCACCCTGCCTATTGAATTTTGGCAGGTGCAGATGAGTGAGAATTTCATTTCGGTTTATTTGCCACAAAACAAAACCCAGACTGAAGCCCATCCTTACTGGTAGTCTTAAGCACCATGTAGTCATGAAGATGTTCTTGGATTTCATTGCATCAAGCCTCTCTCAGTCAATGAAAATGTCCTGTGTTTCTCTCAATGTAAGTAAGAAAAAGTAAAGACAGATGGGCCGATGTTGCTCACTCGACTCAGTGATGAGAAAGTTATAGTAGATCAAGGGGGGAAGGCCACATGGACCACACCAGGCTTGCTCCATAGGTCCTCAGTTGAGTATACAGTAGAAGCAAAAACTTGCACACAGTAAAAGAATCATTGTGAAGAACGTTATGCATGAAATGTTACATATCATATCCCAGAACTAAAGCAATAGTGGTTTATCTCATTGTGCTACAGTGTACAATTTATGGTGTATTCTTCCCAAACAGAATTAGGGCCACTTCTCATGTTAGCTTTAGTACACTGAGTATTGTTGCAGTGTTACTCCTTGTGTATACCATCAACGTCCAAAAGAACAAGATAGCAGTGTGCCATGACATATATGCTGATTCATGGGAACCAGATAGGAGCCTGACCTCGGATTGGATCCAAAAAGGCTGCTGTTCATTTGGGGGTGGGAGACAGGATTTGAAAAGATGTCACACTGGTCCTCTTTAGTGAGGAAGAATACACCTGGAAGGGGCTGTAGCTCATAGCACCTGCTTTGCACATGGGAGGTCTCAAGTTTGATTACTGGCATCTCCAAGTAGGGATGAAACAACTAGTGCTGTTCAGATTATTCAGATTATTCCATTTTTGGCATTTCATGAAGTAGGGAGGAAATGAAAACTCTGGTGAAGGAGGCTGAGAGAGGTGAGAATTTCAGAGAATGTTTTCCTTGGGAAGGGGGACAGGGTTTCTACATACCTTTCTAAGTGGAGGAAGTTTTGAGGGGTCTTCTTTCTATTTTTTAATTGTAAAAAGAACACCCTTGGCACTTGCAGGAGCCCAGGAGTTCTTCCTGAATGCCCATTGGAGAGGGCAAGGTCACATGGTCTCCAATAGGCATTTATGAAGAACCACTGGGCTATTCCATGTGCCTGGATGTTGTTTTTTTTTAAAATAATAATAATAGAAAGAAGACCCCTGAACAAGCAGCTACACTTTTAAAAGGTATGTGGAAACGCTGTCCCCCTCCCCAAGGAGAAAACTCTCTGAAATTCTCTCGCTCCCCGTGAAAGAGGCAGAAAAAACAATGCCACTTTCACAGGGAGAGAAAAAAAAATCCTGAAAATAGCGGGCAGGATTCGGCACAGCATTAGGAAAACCCCCCGACCTGAATCACTGGCGAGCTGCTGCCAGTCACTGTTGACAATATTGGGCTAGATGGACCCATGGCCTGACTCAGTTCAAGGCAGTGCCCTATGTTTCTAAAGCCCCTTCTCTTGTGAGTGGCATTTCACATGCCCAGGGAAGAAGGAACTTGGCATTGGTGGGCAGTCCATCTGGGTGGGAGCATTTCCTTCCCGCTCT
Organism: Anniella stebbinsi; assembly: GCA_029215795.1. Taxonomy (NCBI): domain Eukaryota; kingdom Metazoa; phylum Chordata; class Lepidosauria; order Squamata; family Anniellidae; genus Anniella; species Anniella stebbinsi. The sequence goes on along the minus strand of JARDYH010000005.1, from coordinate 82,783,481 downwards.
GCTTTGGAGGGGGGAAAAGGTTCCCTCCACTCCTCCCACCAGCGTTATGCCCATGTTAAGTGTGCATAACGAGCTGCATTTTCAGTTGCAGAGTCCCCTGTTTTGTCTGGTCTTCTTCGCAGCTCGCTGCATCAACTTACAATTTTACACGCTCTCTGCAAGGATGCCAGTTCCTTACGTCCCACCAGCAGCATGTGCCCTGTTTATTCCGTCTCCGTACTAGCAGTAAACCCGTCAAGTTGTTTTGCTCTGAGATGGCCACCCTTGGCTCCTCATTTCATTCGAACAGGGCAGCATGTTATTTGTAAGCGAGGAGGCTGCTGTCCTTAGTAACATAATTGTGATTTGGCATATTGGGTACAGTAGGAAAATTTCAGCTGAACAGATGGTGTCAGGATTTAAAAGAAACACTTTGGAGATGCAGTTAGCCCAAGTGCTGAACTTGTGTACTTGTTATTTTTATTTCAAGCAGGTTAGGCATAAATTACTTTCTGATTACTGTTATTGTTGTTGTCCTTGTCAATCTCTGGCAGTCACTTAAACAACTTTGTCCCCTTCCCTGTAATTTGGTGTTAAAAGGCTCCTACACAATTCATAAAACTAAATGTTATTCCCCCCTCCCCGAGTTTCTTTCACAATATCTCCTTCCCCAAGGCCTTTTCAGTTTCCTATCAAACCTGTTGCTGGACTCCTTGGAATGTTAACTGCTGAGGAGAACCTCCCTGATATAATTACCATTGCTTTGTTCTTCAGAGGTGTCAACAATGTGTGTTCCGTTTATTTCCATCTGGGGGAGAATTGCCCTCTTTGTCACCAAGGAGAGCAAATTTCCTGTCAGGCATTCTGAAATATTTCCTGGATGCTGCAAGTCAAAATGGCATTTGAACAAAACAGATGCCAAATGCTGGAAAGGCGGCTTGAAGTATGAGCTCTTTTCCAGCTTACCTTTGACAGCTTTGATGGAATCATGTGGGCCTAGGAATGGGTAAATCTTGGTTTCTCTCAGTTTCTCAGCCCCAAACATTGGGAAAAAAGGTTTCCATGAAAATGCACACACATCTTTGTTCACATTTCCTCTAATACATGCATTTTTGCATGTAATTATGCTTCCCCCCTGTGCATATTTTAATGTTGATTTCACTAATATATGCATTTTGGGTGCACTTTCCCCTAATATACAAATGTTTGTAGGCATTTTTGATGGCTAAAACTCCCTTGCAAAATCAGGAGAAGAGTGAATTTCAAAGGATAACTGAGTTTCAGTTTGCATATTGATTTGAAAGTCTGAAATTAGATATGTTTGTGTAAAATGCAAACCAAATGAATTTCTCCTGCTTCCCTAATCAGGTTTATATCTGAAGAGAAGGGTAAACATAAGCTGAGACTCACAACACATGCCATCTTTCTCATCGGGAATACCTGTGAACCGTTTAGAAGTTTACAAGCCTTCCCTTTGTGATATATTATACATGCAAAGCAAACCTTAGGAATTGGTGCCTGTTACTGATCTCAGTGTGTATTTGCTCAGCTTTTCAAATGGCAGTGGGTAGGGATGAGTGAGAAATTCATTCCATTGTGTATTTGATTTTACGGGTTTATCTGATTTGCATGTACCAGAACCAAACATGGAGCCAAATGCAATTTGCAGCCAGAATTCCAAACATTTCTGAGCTTGTGATACATTCCATGCAAGAAAAAATGCATTTGACATCATGCACACATTTGTAAAATGTGCAAAGAAAAAAAAGCTGTGTACGTTTTGCACAGAAACATGCTTTAGTCGATGGGGGCATAAGAATAAAAATGTATACATCTGAAAAATGCACACAATGTATGTACAGATCTATGGGTGGAGGGAAGAAAGGCCTTTGTGTGGAACCAGGACAGAAGGAGCTTGGTGGATGCAATGAGATTCGCAGATCTAACCACCCTGAGCAGTAAGTTACTCTAGCAGTAACTTCTGCAGAAAAATACTTCTCTTCTGTACTGATCATAGTGCTGTTCCAGTTTATCTCTGTGTTTTCTCCAGGTTTACAAGAACAATAGTGGCCATCTCATATTCCCTTATTACAAAGGGAAGAATGAAGTATTTCTATGTTCCAAAAGGACACTCTGCTAAGCTACTTGGTAGAGCTAGCACTAACTGATCACGAAAGAGATTGTGGGGTTGTCTTGGACAGCTCAATAAAAATGTTGACCCAGTGAGCAGCTGCTTTGAAAAAGGTTAATTCCATGTTAGGCATGGATCATGCTCCCCTTATTATATTATTATTATTATTATTATTATTATTATTATTATTATTTACACTTATATACCGCCCCATAGCCGAAGCTCTCTGGGCGGTTTACAAAAATTAAAAATATTGAGCCTTAAAAAGACAATATACAAAATTTAAAACCATAAACATAAAACAGCTGTCATTAAACACTTTAAAACATTTTAACTGTTAAGCCTTGCCACAATGTCAATCAAACCTCAACTTGAGCTGTTAAAATGCCTGGGAGAAAAGAAAAGTTTTGACCTGGCGCCAAAAAGATAACAGTGTTGGCGCCAGGTGGGCCTCATCGGGAAGATCATTCCATAATTGAGGGGCCACCACAGAGAAGGCCCTCTCCCTTGTTGCCGTCTTCCGAGCTTCCCTCGGAGTAGGCACCCGGATGTTGAGCGTAGTGAACGGGTAGGTTCATGTCGGGAAAGACTTTCCATCAGGTATTGTGGTCCCAAACCGTGTAAGGCTTTATAGGTTAAAACCAGCACCTTGAATTGGCCTCGGAAACCTACAGGCAGCCAATGCAAGCGGGATTTATACAAATCTATGCTGCAACTGCATGTAGAATACTGTGTACAGTTCTGGACACCACCTCCAAAAAAGGATATTGTAGAGTTGGAAAAACTGCAGAAAAGGGCAACTAAAATCTTCAAGGTGCTGGAGCAACACCCTTATGGGTAAAGGTTACAACATCTCAAATTGTTTAGCTTAGAAAAAAGGCAAGTAAAGGGAGACATGATAGTGGTTTACAAAATTATGCATGGTGTGTGGAAAGTGGCTAGGGAGGCATTTTTCTCCTTCTTTCATTATACTAGAATCTGTGATCATCCCATGAAGTTGATTGGTGGGAGATTCTGGACTGATGAAAGGAAGTTCTTCTTCATACAGTCGTAGTTAAACTATGGAATCCACTTTCACAAGGTGTAGTGATGGTCACCAATTTAGATGAATTTAAAAGGGAATTGGATAAATTCTTGGAGGAGAAGGCTATCAGTGACTAGTAGTCCTGATGGCTATTCACTATGTCCAGTTTCAGAGGCAGAATGCCTATGTGCATCACTTGCTGGGGGACATGGGTGGGAGGATGCAGTTCCACTCATGCTTTGCTTGCGGGTTTCCTGTGGGCAGCTGTGTGAACAGAATGGACTAGATGGACCCTTGGTCTGATCCAGCATGGCTCTTTTTATGTTCTTATATACTTATACCCAAAAGGACACAACTAACTACACAATGCTTCTGCATAATCTCTCTCTCTCTCTCTCTCTCTCTCTCTCTCTCTCTCTCTCTCTCTCTCTCATATTGAGGTGAAACTGTAATAGATGATGGATATATCTTCCAGCAGAAATATAATACTGAACTACAGTTTGTAAAGTAAAGACTTTACAGTTGTTGTAGGAGTACATCCAGTAGTAGTTCCAGCAGTAACCTGCCATTGTGAACATGCCCTCACTAACATTAGTATAATGATGGATTACTTGCTCCCATTCTTTTCAAAGAGGACAGAAATCAGAGGCAAGAACAAGATCATGTTTGTTTGACTTTCTGATCGAAGAAGTCAATTCTTATATTCTTTTGACTCATCCGTGTTAATTGATCTTGTCAATGTTATGAAGAGGCAATTTTATAGGAAGCAAGTTATATTGGTTCTTATTTTTATTTTTGCTTTTGGAACAGTTCATACTTATTTTGCAGTGCCACGTGTGATCTAAGGCTAAGGAGGCATGAGCACTTGTCAGAAGATGTGCGATCTCATAATATCTACCTCCCGTGGTGCAGTTTTTCTCTTTGTGTGCATGTCAGTTATTGGGCACGAGTAGAGACTCCATAGGTGTGGACCTTTACATCTTGTTGAGTTGGTTGATGGTGTTTGAATGATGAGAATAGGACATGTCCTTTGTTTTTCCCCATCAAACATGTTAGTCTCTGCTTGTAATCCTATTTTGTGAACCTTAAATCATATTGTAGCCCCATGTAGTTCAAAGCCCTGATGCTATCTGGGGAACGTTGGGACTTGTAGAACTCCCCCCCCCCCCCGGTCTAAATATGCATAGTATTGCACCCTAAATGATCTTTTACAAGTGCAGAAGTTTTGATAAGCATACAGAGCTCCTACACACTAAAGGGCTTTCCGTAGTTGGTGCAGTCAGGGGAAAGCTTCAGAGAGATATGCACTTTGAACAGATAAAGGAATCTGAATTGAAGTGCAGGTTTTCTTTTTATAGCCTGAAACGGATCCGGTTGGGTAATCTCTAACTGAATGCATGTGTATATATTAGTGCTGTGGTGTATCTTGCCTCCTGTTTTGGAGAACTTTTTCTCTCCCTGTGAAAGAGAATTCCCCCCTTTTGCTGGGAGGGGGAGAATTTCAGAGACTTTTCTCCTTGGGGACGAGGACAGGGTTTCTACAGACAGCTTAATCCAGACAAGACAGAGGTGCTCCTGGTCAGTCGAAAGGCAGATCAGGGAATAGGACTCAGCTTGTGCTGGATGGGGTTACACTCCCCCTGAAGACACAGGTTCGCAGCTTGGGTGTATTCCTGGATTCAGCCTTGAGCCTGGATGCCCAAGTTTCGGCTATGGCCAGGAGTGCATTTGCGCAGTTAAAGCTTGTGCGCCAGCTACACCCTTTCCGTGAGATGTCGGACCTGGCCATGGTGACACATGCCTTAGTTACATCCTATTTGGATTACTGTAACGCACTCTATGTGGGGCTGCCTTTGAAAAGTGTTCAGAAACTTCAACTTGTTCAAAGAGCTGTAGTAAGATTGTTGACTGGGGCTGGTTACAGGGAGCATACAACTCCCCTATTAAAACAGCTCCACTGGCTTCCCGTCTGTTTCTGGGCACAATTCAAAGTGCTGGTTATCACCTATAAAGCCCTATATGGCTCAGGTCCAGGGTATCTGAAAGACCATATTCTCTCATATGAGCCTGCCCGTGCTCGGAGATCTTCTGGGGAGGCCCAGAAGACCACAAAATAGATGAGATATTAAAAACAAATAAAAACCAATACATCATTAAAAACATCTTAAAATTCAACTGGATAGGCCTGCCGGAAGAGAGCAGTCTTCATGGCTCTCTTAAATTCATGAAGACTGCTAATTTGTCTAATCTCCTCCAGCAGACCATTCTACAGTCTGGGAGCAGTAGAAGAGAAGGTCCTCTGGGTAACACTCGTCAGCCTAGTTCTGGCTGATTTTAGTAAGTTCTTCCCAGAGGACCTGAGTGTATGGGGCAGATTATACGGGAGAAGGAGATCCTGCAGGTAACCGGGACTCAAACCATGTAGGGCTTAAAAGGTAATAACCAACACTTTATATTTCCCCCGGAAACTGATCGGCAGCCAATGAAGTGATTTTAAAACTGATCTTCTTTCTATTATTTATTTATTTTTATAAAACACCCCTGGCACTTGCAGGTGCCCCGGAATTCTTCCTGAATGCCTATCAGAGACCTTGCCCTCTCCAATAGGCATTCTGGAAGAACTCCTGGGTTCCTGCAAGTGCCAGGGGTGTTTTTCTTTAAAATAAAAAAAAATTAAAAAAGACCCCACAAGAACTGCTTACACTTAGAAAAGTGTGTGGAAACTCTGTTCTCCCCAAAGGAGAAAAATTATCCAAAATTCTCACCTCTCCAAGCCTCTTTTGCCAGTTTTCATCCCATCCCCCATGAAATGCCAAAAATGGAAGAATCAACATTTTCAGCATGACACTAGTGTGTGTGAACATGTACACACGTGCATGTTCATGCGTTTGTATGGGTATCTTCATCTGGTGCAACAATGACAGAAATGTAGGTGCCAGGCAAGTCTCTCTGTGGTGGGCATTCCACAGCCAGGACACCACCACTAAAAAGGCTCTTTCCTCCTATAGCCAAGTGCCACACCTCACTCATAAGAGGCATAATAGTCTTAGCACAGGATTAGACCATAAAAGCAAATATTCTCTATACATTAATCTCTGGTCTGGAGATGCAATACGAGACTAGAATTTGTTTCAGTTACAAGAGGGGAGAATCAGGTTTCCATCTAGAAGTAAAATCCTGGCTCTGTTGCTTTCTGAGGGTTGGGGTATTATCCAGAAAGCCTGTCATGTCTAAAATTGAGCACATATGAATTCTTCCACTGAAGAGAGGAAGCAAAGAGAATGCTGGAGTCTCATACTGGATTTTTCACATATCCTTCTATTTTGAACCTCCATCCACTCAATTACTTTCTCTTTTCCTAGTGTCTAACTTCTCCCTCGCATGATACAACTTTATGAACTTGCCTGTTATCAGCAGTGTCTTTCAGGTTAAAAGACCATCTTCTTAAGAATCCCCAGGATATGAATTTCCACTGCTAATAGGCTGCTGAGGCCAACTTAGTAAACAATCAGCATTTTAAAAAGGCCCCAAGTATCTATTTAAATGCTAATCTAGGCTTTTTACTTCCTTGGATTTTTAAAAGGAGAATCTTTATCTTTTTTTTTATTATTATCCATTTGACACAATAGGCAATTAAGTAAACAATGCATTTTCAAAAGTCTGGGCAGATTCAAAGTGTAGTACCTGCTGTAGAAATCTCAGAGAGTGATCATTACAGAACTTTAACAGTGTGGTTGTTGAAAATGATGATGATGTGGAGGCCTTTTGTGGAGAAAGCTCAGGAAATAACTAATGTTCTCTGGGAGATTATAAACAGTTATTATTTAGTTATTTATTATTGACAACATTTATATACCGCTCCACATCTGAACAGATTCTGCAGCAGTGAACAATAAAAGATAAAATGGTAAAAATAATAAAAAACATCATATGAAAATTATTCTTTTACAAACAGAGTATCAATAAAAAAAACCTGGATAGTCAGTCAAGAAAAGCTTCCTGGAACAAAGCTATTTTCAGGTGGCACCAGAAACAACACAGTTTTGGTGCCTGCTTGACCTCCAGAGGAAGGGAGTTCCACAGCAAAGGGGACACAATACTGGCCCCTTCTGTATGGGGCCATATATATATATATATATATATATATATTACACTTGTATTAAGCATTTGGAAGGTTCATTCATGAATCTATTCAGTCTTGCGTTTTGGATGGTCAGAACACAATATGAGAGGTGCGAGTGCAAAGGGGGTACAGGTGACAAGAACGGCATAATTGTCACCAGTCATTTCCCAGATATATGCTATTCTTCAGTTCAACTTCTAATGCCCTGGATGATATTTTCCAAAAACCTGGAATAGGTAGCACACTTTATCTGGTCTTAGCACTAACTGCTTAGTGGTAGAATGCATGTCCTGGGGGATCTCATGGTTTCATGAAAAATCTCTGCCTGAGATCCAGGAAAACTGGTGCAGTGTATGTTTTGAGACCTGCTGCCACTCATGTTTGACAGTTTGGGGCTAAACTAAAATGAGACTTCCCCATTATCCATAGACCCATTCCTTGTTCACTTTAGGAATGCCACATTTATTTAAAACATTTATACCCCTACTCTTCTGTCAGAAAAGCTCACAAAATGGCTTACATATCAATAAAAAACAAAACAGTGGCTTGGTTCGCAGGACACACTGAGCACACGATGGGTTATTTAACCCGTGATGAGTTGTGGCATAGGCTGAGCACATGCGGCTGCCATTAGGAATATGCAACCTCGATGAGGTTGCAGCATGTTGTCTGAACCTGGCCACCGTGGGTTATTTGGAGGTTAAATAATAGAGAGCCCGGTGTGTTGTGCAAACCAGCCCATTCCCTGCCTTCAGGGTTACAATCTAAAAAGGCTTAATGCAAAAAGGGAAAAGGAATGGGTAGGGAAAAGGTAAAGCAGAAAATTCAGGCACAAATTCTTAAATGTTATATGAGTCTTTTAATGGCCAGCCGTAATGCTGTAAATGGAATGTAATGAAACCAGTGGTGGTGGTTCTTATTAGCATGACCAGTTGGAGTGGAAACCAACTGAAAGAGAGGAGAGCCCAAAATGCTGGTCTCTCAGCTGAGCTGATGGAGTAGTCCTGCTTCTTATCTCTTCCTCAGCTACAGCCTGATGGAATGGCTGCTGGATAAAAGTTGGGAAAATGGCATAAATAGTGTTCTATTTGCATTTCTTTGCCACAGAGTGGCTGTGATTGGTTAGAGTTTTATAGATGAATGTCAGATGATAAGGGCAAGGCCGATCCATTGTGCACTGGAAATGCAGCCAGTTTTCTCTCTTTTTTCAGGAACTGTATACCTGTATTCACGTGAACAAAATATTATTTAATGCCATGAGTGGTTTGTATTAGGAACAGGCCAACTATTATGCTGCTCTTAAAACTATTAAATAGATCAGCTGTTTTTCTTCCAGACTATCTACACTGTACCTTGGAATGTTTTAAATAGTATTTTAAAACATTCCAAATAGGTGCGTTCTAAAACATCTTAGGCCACATTAAGGAGTACTCACGTTACAGGAGAAAAAATCTTCAGTCTTCAAAGCGGTGTGTGCGGTCTCACACCCTTCTGTCCTTCTCTTTCTGTTTCATTTTTACAATGAGTTTAGGGCAAGGCATTGTGGGCGCTACAGTTCAGTCGCCCACTTCCTCCTTAGTTCCCCTTTCATCCCCTAGCTTTCAATGTGTCTAGGGCTAAGTATTGTGGGTGCTGTAGTTCACTCGCCCACTTCCTCCTTAGCCCCGCTTTCTTCCCCACCAGTCAACGCCTCAGCATTTGGGTGCCGGTAAATGAAGCACTGCCCCCACGAATCACAAACGGTAAGGAAGGACACATTATTTTACTTAAAATGATTTATTAAAAGTAAAAACCGTTGTATATAGCTGAAGTGAGTTTTAAAAAACCTCGGGTATACATCGTTCAAGGGAGTGCGTCATGTGGCCCAAAGAGTTTTGTAACCCTTATGAAACGTTACAAAGCTAGAGTGTAGATTGGCTCTAGATCTGATTCTTTTGATTGTTTATAAAAGTTTTATGCCTCAAGATATATATTTTTTTTGGGGGGGAAGTAATATTAATGGAAGGAGAACAGAATAAGAGAACTTTTGCAACTAAAAATGCAGCAACCAAAAGCAATATAGTGTATATCCAAAGCTCACTCTAATTTCTTCATAGAAAACACATTTTAAGTTACCTGATCTGGAGTGAATCACAAGTTGGTGGCAGAGGATAAAGCACAATGCACTAATTCAATGTGCCATGTTTTGCCTCTGAACTATAAATATTTGAAAGTCTGCATTTCTGTTTCTGTATGAATGGATTAAGTAGTTATGAAATATTAATTCCTATGCTTTATGCCAGGATGGAAGGAGCATCTACAGAAACCAAACACATTGCTTTGTGAAACAGGAAAAATACCTTTAAAATGAGATTTGCTTTAACACTTGATAGCCTGCTGTTAAAAAAAAAAAGGAAGAATATTGTATGGGTCTTTCTCAGCCCCACAGGCTGCAAAAATACACAGGGGAGCCATCTACATGTACATGCTAAACTATTTTGACATGGCTTCTCCCAACAATCCTTTGTAAGTTTGCTGCAATTTCTCTGATAGAGATCAGGACTTATTAAATGCACTTGTTTAGATGTGTGTTTAGACAGGAAGAAAGTCCTACAAATCCCGGTATGCTGCAGCCTGGGTTCATGCATGTATAGAAAAGGTGTGACAACTCTATGTGATTGATTGTGTAGACATGCCCTTAGTGTCATGCCTCCCGCAGAGTCCTCATCATCAGAGGACAAAGGGGAAGAGTAAGCTCCAGCAGATCCTGGGGAAGGGTCTAGCAGCAAAGTAGGACAAGGCCCCTTACTTTCAAGGGGTAGACAAGAACTGGCTGAAGCCTCTTTAACACAGTCGGACAATGAGGAAGGGGATCACCAGGCTCCTCCAATCCCAGCTGAGTGCAAGCTAATGAGAGTCAGGGATCAGCATCAGCAAGCTGCTAGAGCTCAAAAGCTATGGAGAAAATTGCCAACATCTGATATCAGGATTTAAAAAGCTCAGACCAGCCCAGGGAAGATGCTGGAAACGGTGTGCAACCCTCAGTGTTCGGGCCATCCAGCTCTCTGTGTTTGGACTCTCCGGTGAACCTTGGCCCTTTGGACTGTGACCCCAACTCTGCCATTGTCTGAAGCCCTACTTGGTGACTGTTATTCCACTCTGTTGATGTCCCCAGCTACTGAGAATTTCCAGCTGCAGTTTTTCTGGCTCGGCCTTCACATTGATAAGAACAGTCATAAATCTCTGCTCTCAGCCGGCAAATGCGGACACTTAGAGCCTATCTACACAGTCCCTTGGAACGTTTTAAATAGTACTTTAAAACGTTCCAAATAGGTGCATTCTAAAACATCTTAGGCTACATTACTGAGTACTCATGTTACAGGAGAAAAATTCTTCAGTCTTTAAAGTGGTGTGTACGGTCACACACTCTTCTGCCCTGTCTCTTTCTCTTTCATTTTTACAATAAGTTTAGGGCAAGGCATTGTGGGCGTTGTAGTTCAGTCACCCACTTCCTCCTTTGTTCCTCTGTCATTCCCTAGCGAGTTTAGGGCTAAGAATTGTGGGTGTTGTAGTTCACTCGCACACTTCCTCCTTAGCCCCTCTTTCTTCCCCACCAATCAACTGCTAAGCATTTGGGCACCAGTAAACAAAGCACTGCCCCCATGAATCACAAACGGTAAGGAAGGACACATTATTTTACTTAAAACGATTTATTAAAAGTGAAACCGTTGTATATACCTGAAGTGAGGTTTAAAAAACCTCAGATATACAATGTTATAGGGAGTGCATCATGTGGCCCAAAGAGTTTTCATAACCCTTATAATACGTTAAAAACCTAGCGTGTAGATCAGCTCTTAGAGTTTTCATTTCTTGTGGGAGAACAAGTCCAGGAAATCTTGGATGATGACCATGTGTGGGCAATCTTTGGCCCTCGGATGTTTTGGTCTACAAATCCCATCAGCCCTAGCCTGCATAGCCAAAGGTGAGGGATGATGGGAGTTGTAAGCCAAAACATCTGGAGGGCCATAAGTTGCCTACCCATTTTAGACCCTTATCAATCAGATGGTCATATCTGCTCATTGAATTTTTTACAAAGAAAAGAATCAGAAGTGAAAAGGAATGATAGATGCTCATGTAATATAAAATGAAATATTATACAGTGGTAGGAGTGAGAATTATCTGTATCCATCAGTCAGGATGGGGCCCAGCTTCCCTGGTTTGGTTTCAGATTCTGAGTCAGATTCAGAGACTCAGCTAGAAGAAGCCCAGTCAAGACAGAGAGCAGGAGGTCAGGGAATTTCCCAAGGCTCTTCAGGAGTCAGGGATGAACCTTCCCATGAACTTATCAATTAGGAGACCCAGTTTCAGAGATTGCCTTCCCTCTTCCCCACTGTGGGAACTCAGCCTTTGTCAGAGGGGGAGGAAGCACTGGAATTGATAGATCCTAGAGTCCACTGCAGAGTTAAACAGGTGAAGTTGAGAGGAGTTAGAAGGCAGTCCGTCAGATTTGCTGCATGTCAGAAATTGGGTCAGGAGGACCCTCCTTGAAGGAGGAGTCCAGTAAAAACCTGTCCGGCACAACAGGAAACCATCCATTTAGCTGATAGGCAACTGTCTTGCTTTATTTAGCTAATTAGGCTCAGAGGACATCTCCTAACTTTCACAAACATTATAGGTGTGAAGTGGTGTTTTTAAATGAATAAAGCACTTGTGGATTACACAGCAAGTCTTTGTTGCCCAGTCGGAAGGCTTGGAATCCTGACACCATGTCAATGGAAACTTACTCTTTGACTTTGATATGAGCAGAGTTGATTTTACTAAATGATGGACTCCTGTTAAATTATACTATATGGGACAAAGTGTGTCCATGTTTATCATTTTCAGCTTTTTAAAACCGCTGCAGATCAACTCCTTTGCTTTCTCATGCCTGAAGAAAGCAAAAGGGATTATCTGTTGGATAGTAAGAAGTTGAAGTCAGATCCCGCTTGAGACAATTTCTCTGATTCTCTAGCCATAACGATCACTCCTTATTCAAGAAGGGTTTCACTGATGTCAATGAGCCTACATAGGAATAAGTACTTTCAGAATGTTGGCTTATAGCTACACAATTTGTGTTATGAGTGGTTACCAGGGCTGGCATCAGAGGTCAGCATAGTTGGGCATCTGTCGAGGGCCCACACCCTAGCAAGGCCCCCTCTGCAACCTGTATTCCCCTGCCTCTTGCTCTGTACCAGACAATGGCGGTGGTGCAAAGGAGGAGCAGTAGATGCCATTGTCTGCGTGTTCCTTGCTCTCTGGCAGGCATGCAGGTGGTAGCAGTAGTGAGTAAAAGGAGAAGCAGCTGACAATAATACCGGTGAGCAAGAAGGGCCCACTGAGGGTGTCTCACCCAAGGGCCCTGCAAAACCTGGAGCCAGCACTGGTGGTTACCTGCCACTGTAGTACAGGACTCCTGAACATGGTATTTATGGGTGGAGTGGCATCCACAGGGATCTCCAATAATGCCTGGAAAGCTTTCCAGACCCTACCCCCTTAAAAACATATATTTTTAATAAAAAAAAATTGAAAAACAGTTGGGTTCTCCTTCCTGTTCCTGAGCCTGCTTCTAATCAGCTGTTTAGCAGGCAGGAAAAGAAGGAAAGAGTTGCTTCCTGGCCCCATCCAATCTTTTTCCTCCTACAGGTACTTTCCCCCTTTGCTCTCTCTCTGGCTGGTTTTGCCTGACATATTAGGCAACGGAGGGGGAGATAGCGTACTGACCGTGTGTTAGGTAGGTGGTGCTCCTCACACGACACATTGCTACCCGGTCCGTTGAGCAGCTGAAAGTTCCGGTGTCCATCTTGGCTGCAGGGTCTCCCCCCTCCCCCAGTCCTCCAGCTGTATCCCAGCATGCACCGCAAGTTCTGCCGGCTGTATCAGAGCAGCCGGGGGGGGGGGGGGGTTGGCTGCTCTGGCCGGCAGAACTCTATGCCCAAACGGAATAGTCCATGGAGAGAGGATGGATGGTTTCGGACAACACTTTAAACAAAGGGCTTCGAGCTAAACAACTTGCAAGCCCATTGTTTCTCTCCATTGCTTAATTGGGCAGAATAGTGTACTGTCCGTTGTGTGCGCGTGGTGCATAACCCTCCACACGACACAATAAGCAACACAACTGACAGTTGCTCTCCCCCCGGTGATTAATGTGTCGTCCAAAACAGCCACAGTCTCTACACATGGAGTTTCTAGCATTGCTATTTCTCCCCACCCAACCCCTTTCTTCGCTGTTTCTCTCCTTTCCTCATCCCTAGCCTTTTTTTCTTTCTTTCCCTTCCTAGCCCCTAACATTCTTCTCTCCCACTCACTCCTTCATCTTGCTATTTCTCTCCTCCACCTCTTTACCTTGCTGTTTCTCCCCTTTCTAGCCTCGTTCTTTCTCTCCCCTCTCCCTTGCTATTTCCCCCTCCCAGCCTGTAGCCTTGCTATTTCTCCACCCACTCCCCTACTCAACTTCTTGTCTAGCCAGGCCCCCACAGCAGCCATTATGTGACTAGCCACATCAACCTCCGGAGTTGCCCACAGCAGTTTCTCAAATTCTCAAATGTCCCCATGGAACCCCTGCTGTAGTAACTTGCCATGCGGAAGGAATGAAGGAAGGTGGTGTTGCATGTTTATTTGTAATTCTAATTTGCATGAAGCTTGTCTGGGCAGCCTATAGGCACCCTGGCTTAGACTACAGATGGCAGGCAGTGTGAAACCCCATCAATCCTTCATTGTTTCTGCTGGGCATTGTTCTGGTTGAAAAAACTCTGTAGAGATCAAGGAAGCAAGCAATTTGCTGACCACAATATGTCATCGTTGAAAATGCTATACGAAAGCGGGTCTGTTGGCCCAGCATACTGTACAGAACACCTCATCAGTACTCGCTCACTTTTCTTGCATGGGGCTTTCAATTTTTTTCCATCAGACTGAAGGGTACATTCATCTCTTCCATTCCTTTCCTTTGATCCCATCGATGCTTCCAGCTAATGGGATAAGAAAAAGAAGGGGACCATGAACTGGAAATAAAACCACACTTTACAGGGAAAGGCCACGTGCAACAAAGCAGGAGAGCCCCTGGGGACTAGGTGAGCAAACATGAAGCCGTGCAAGGCAGTGTAACAGGAAGGCAGGAGGGAGGGGAGCAGAAACAGGTGCAGCAACATCCAGGCAGAGGAGAAAGGCTTAGAAAGCAGACACTCCTGAGGACAGGTTTGGATTAGAGCATCACTGCAAAGTGACCAGGTGGTATATACGCTACACAGCGTTTCCTCTGCCCTATATAATATAGCACTGTTGACAAGGCAGATGTTTTCAAAGTGCTCAATTTACTTGGGATTCTGTACCTCGGGTACATCTGCCTTTTCAACCATGTGATGCAATCTAGGTAGCTCTGCTTTGAACAATAAGCAAGAGTCTTTGCTTGGAAGTTACAGCCACTTTCAATAGGGCATAATCCCAAGTAAACATGCATAGGTTTCCAGCCTTAATGTTATTGCATTCGTTTATTTATTTTTAAAGGGTTTTTACCCTGCTCTTCAGTTGAAAAGGCTCCAGTGTAGTTTACACAAGATCAATAAAAACATGGCAGTTCGTGTTTGCTGGCTCACAAGGAAAAAAAGGAAGTGGAAAGCAAGCAAGTTCAGGCATCAATTTTTAATGTTATGGGCAGAGCAATTCTAAACCCCAGATTTGCCAGCTGAAGGGGGGGATTCTAGTATGGGTTGGAGGTGCCCTCCCAGCTGAGGAGCTGACATTCATGTTCTACCCACAGAAAACTAAATCTGGCAATGTTTCCACCAGTAGTAGTGAACATAACTCAAAACAGGGCATTTTGGGGACACGGTAAGGACGGGTAATTGCCGAGGGACTAATTGACACTCCTCAAACCTCTGCACCAACCCAAACACAGCTGAATTCTGAAATCCAGTTTTCTGAACATTGTGAGCAAGTGTGTTGATTTAAAAATGCATATATATATATATATATATATATATGGAAAATGTGTGCACAATAATGTGTGCATGAAGTCTGTACAAAGCATACACCTCTCCTATACTAAGAGATATGCATATGAAAAAAACCCACTTTTTTGTGCAAACTTTTAAAGACAAAGTTCTCAGATTGCAATGAAAATGGGGTGAAAGGAATATAACTGTTGAAATCCAATAAGATGAGCAAAAATGAACATGACAGAATTCCCCATCCCTCATAGTGACCACCTGGAATCGATACAGTGCAAACCCTCTTTTTGCTTGAGGGCTGAATTCCATTTTAGAAACACTCTCAGGACCACATTCCAGTGGTGGGAGGAGCCTAAGGTAGGCTGACCATATGAAAAGGAGGACAGGGCTCATGTAATTTTAACAGTTGTAGAGAAAAGGGAATTTCAGCCAGTGTCATTTGTATGCAATTAGTTCCTGGTGAAATTCCCTCTTCATCACAACAGTTAAAAGTGCAGGCACTATACTAGAGTGACCATATACAAAAGAAGGCAGGGCCCCTGCAACTTTAACTGTTGTGATGAAGAGGGAATTTCACCAGGAACTAATTGCATACAAATGACACCGGCTGAAATTCCCTTTTCTCTACAACTGTTAAAGTTCCATGAGCCCTGTCCTCCTTTTCATATGGTCAGCCTAGGGCCAAAGGCAAAAATGGTGGGGCCAAAGTACCAAACATACCAGCATATTTTAGCTTCAAGCTCTTACTGCCAGTAACCAAGCCTTAGGAGAGGCATTTCAACTAGTGCTGGGCCAAATCCTGCCCCTTATTTTTTTGGAAACTTTCTCCCTGTGAAAGAGGCAATGTTCTTTCTGCCTCTTTCACAGGGAGGATGAAAAATTCAGAGAATTTTCTCCTTAGGAAGGGGGAGAGACAGGGTTTCCACATACCCTTTTAAAGTGTAGCCGGTTGCTGAGGGGCCTTCTTATTCTTTTAGTTACCCCCCCCCCCCCAAAACAACAACCTCCCCTACATTTGGAGCAGCCCAGCAGTTCTTAATGAATGCCTATTGGAAACCATGTGACCTCTTCCTCTCCAATAAGCATTCAGGAAGAACTCCTGGGCTCCTGAAAATGCCGGGGGTATTTTAAAAAATAAATAAAAGCAAGAAGGAAAACCTTTCAACAACTGGCTACATTTAAAATGGCATATGGAAATCCTGTCCTCTCCCCAAGGAGAAAATTCTCCAAAATTCTCACCACTCCCAGTTTCTTTTGCCAGAGTTTTCATTTCCCCCCGACCCACACCCCCAGCCAGGAAATGCCAAAAATGGAGTGGTTGAAATTTTCGGCACAGCACTAATTTAAACCATTAAGAATGGGGAGAAAACTGCACAAAAGCTGGGAAAAACATCCAATGATTGGTGGTTGGAGGAAAGGTATAGGGCTAAAACAACTAGTGTCACTCTCTGGAGAAACCCAGAGGGCCAGATTGGGGACTTTGGATTTGGCCCACAGGCTTGAGGTTCCCCACATTCTGCTATTTAGGGAGAAGCAGAGCCAAATGGAACTGGTCTCTCAGCAGAGCTAATTTATTGGGTCCTACTTCCCATCTCAATCTTTGCTGCAGCCTGATTAAGTGCAGGTTGGGGGGTTGTTAATGTTTTGTGGTTTTGTTTTCTCATTTGTTCCAGGGCATAAATCTGAAAGTCTGAAAATATAAAATATAAACCGTTCAAGTCTGAAATTTCAAGGAATATGTTGAATCCACACTCCTTTATCTCAACACCATGTTTGTCAAATAAATGCACTTGTGTTTAATTTTGGCAGACATTCGGTCTTTGACTAGCGTAGGTTTGTGAGAGTTCTTGTAAATTGATAAGAAGGACTAATTGTATTCTGCTCCACATACTGTGCTATCTCCACAGGTTAATTGCTCCTCTAGTCGTTACTTTTGAAGCTGCCGTACTGTATGCTTTTCTTTCTCCACAGGTTACAAGATAAGTTGCTTTAAGGTGCTGCATGATTCTGAAAAATCACAGGAACCAGCTTGTTAGATTGTCAAACTTGTCAAAAAGCATGTTACTTTCATTACAATGTAATAATAAATTTCACCTTCAGGGTCAATTTCACTGCCGCTTCTTTTTTCTTCTTTTCTTAGCAGTGTGACAGTGGCATTACTTCTGAAGTGAGGGACACAAAAAAATAATAAAATCAAATCAGAATATTTGATGTGCAGCAGTAGCTTGTAGTGAGGGAGCTTGCTAAAAAAAAGGTTAATACAGTGAGTAAGTGGAGGACCACTTCTGTCCTGTTCACTGATAAACAGTTTCCATTTCTGCACAATAACTTTCTAGCCCCCTTTCTCATGGAAGTTTCAGGAAATGGATTCAAGATCATTGAAGCAAGCAATTCAAAGGAATATTTTTCCTCACATTCCGCTAGCACCCCCAGCAATGGTACCAACACGTGCCTCTTCTCCACTATAAGGCTGAGCTGTACCCACTACATCTTCTTGTTTGCAATTACAGTATTAGTCTTGTAGTTAATGAGTAAACCTTGGTTATCACTCTCAGGGCTAGACCAAGATATTTTGCTCCCTGAGGCGAAAGACAGGATGCCTCCACCCATTCTCTATATAGAAGCTCACCAGACTTGCAGTTGAGCATTACTTAATTATTACATTTCTATACCACCCAATAAATGAAGCTCTCTTATTTGAACATTACTTAAATGCTGGTTACAGTTTGCTCCATTATACTCAAGGGCAGCAAACTAGCTAGTTAGCTTAGTTAGTGCAGGGCAAGCCACTTGGTACACACAGCTCTAGCCTCCAATATCTCACTGCTGCTCCCCACTCCTTCAGCATCTGCTGCTTGAAGTGGCCACATCTCGCTGCCCAATGGTAGAGATGGTCCTGATCTGTTGAATTTGCTCTGGTGCAATTTACATCATTTTCATTTTGGCTTCCTTAGGTTTCATGTGGTCTAAACCTCAAAAGGTTTATGTTTAGAGTGCATAAAGGTTAGAACCACCCCTTTTAAATGGACCCACCCTCTGTTCTGGCTATGCCATCCCTGACATGAGGGGAGCTAATTTTATTTATTATGAGTATTTATAAACTGCTTACATCTACAGATTTCAGAGTGGTGTACACCAATCTTAAAAATATAACACCAATACAAAGAATCAATAAACTGAACCTACATATCCATAAGAATAAAATGCATGGTATGCTAAATTAAACCAGGAAGGCATTCATAAATACTTATGCCTTCAGAACACAGCTAACAATAAGAATTAGTGTATGTTCAATCTCATGGGGAAGATCCTTCCACATATGGGTAGCACCCACTAAATGCCCTGCACTGAACAACCATGGCGCAGACCTCAGGAGCATGTGGCACCACCAGTAGGCCAACAACTGATGACTTCAAGGATTGAAATGGTCTATAGGGGAGGAGGTGGTCTTACCAGGTGATGATTTTTCCATCCCACATATGGTCAAGGGAGTCAAGCGAATGTCTTTGAAAGTACTAGCAAAACAGTGCATTGGTAATGTTTCCAACTTTGTGAAGTGTTACAATCCTACCTGTTTATAAATTTGAAGGAGAAGGTCATTCTTTTGTCTAGAAACAGCTTCTCCTGAAGTGACACTGCTTGATAAACTAGTTTTTACAACTAAGGGAGATTTTTCCTCCCTCACTCCCACCCCCAGTGTGCACAAAACTTTCTGTTCAAACATTAAATCCCCTCTACTTGTGGAAAAACCTGTGCTATTGCTGCTTGCCCCTTTAGCAGTCATTGAATCAATAAGCAGTGATGAAAAACCTCCCGAAAGTACTGAACTGAAGTATGTCCAGTAGCAATCCAACAGTAAAATGTTAACATAAAGGGCTTCTGGCAGAAGAGTGATTTATTTCTCAGACATCCTGGAGATGCAATCAGTGGGCAATCTACACTTGGAAGCAATGGCTGCAGCTTCATTTATGCATTGGTTCGAAAATAACCTACCATTCAAACTTTAATGTGTCATATATTGATTTGATTTTGATTTTTAACCTGTCTTAATCCTAAGGCTCAGGGTAGGGGGGAAGGAACTTACTGCAGTTTTAAAAACATATAAAATATGCCCAAAGTAGATAGAAATAGAGTATAGATGAGATGCTGCTAGAATAAACCTGCATTATTCCACAGCTAAAAGAAAATACCTGCTGAAATAGAACTGTTTTACCTTGTTCCCTGCCCTTCAGTAGAGTCAGGGATGTTGTTCCGCAGACTTCTCTAATTTGATATCTTGCAGATGTGTTGGACTACAACTCACAGCAATGCTTTGAATTTCGCCTTCTCCTGCAGTCGAATTCTTAACATCTCCAGATCTTTCTCTCTTGCATATAAAGAACTTTGAAAAAGTTGGCCAATTCTTCTCAAAAACAAACTGAAATTAAATTCTCACCCATCTGCACCAGCCAGATCCAAATGATACAGCCATTCCCAGCATGGAGAGAACCATGTCATACCTGCCTGCCACAGAGCTGTTACAGATGGGGAGCCTGCCAGGAAAAAAAAAAGAGGGCAACCCAAATTCAGTACAACAGATATGGTTGAATACACAGGGATCTGAACCCAGACTTTTAAGAGCTAAGCACTCAAAGCCTTTGGCCTGGATGGATGAATTTCTCAGTTCACACATTCAATTTTTTAAAATTTCAAGTCCTTCCTGTCCCAAATATGAAGAAATGTGTGAACTCTGATAAATTCTTAACGAAACCAAAGTGAAACGAAATTCTCACCCATCCCTAGTTCTACAGCAGTGGTCTTCAGTTGATAGCTTGATACCCACAAGTGGCTCATGCCCCACTCTGATGTGGGTCACAGCTATGACATCAGCACAGCTGTCGTGTCTATTTAGGGTGCAATCCTGTGCAAGTTTAGACAGAAAAGGTCTCGTTCTTGTTCTTGTTTTTGTTGTGCTGTGATACAGATAGGAATCTCTAACAGCATTCTCAGTACATTCACCAAAGTATAATTCCCAGGATTCTTTTGGAGATGCCAATAATAGTTAAACTAGCATAAAGACTAGATAGGTTTGTAGGATGGATCCCCCCTCGTGTGTCCTCATCATTCATATTTGATATGCAGAAGTATTCTCTGCTGATTACCAAAATTGTGATGGGAAAGAGGCAATCCATTAGTTTCCACATGGGGTGGGGGGTCTAAGATGTTCATTGATCTAATTAAAAAGCATAAATAATAAATGTATCTGCAGAACAGCTGCCAGATATATGAAAGAATTTTGCAGGCGGGCAGTTCATTGATATGGAAGTTTAGTGGATTCACCTTGCCCCAAATAGTAATCAAAAGGTGGCATCAAGTGTCCCCTGTGTTGTTGATGTATTTATTTATTTTAGCTGAAAAGGCTCCGGGGACAGTTCAGATAAGATTAATGACAAACAATATACAGTCCCTTTCTACAGATAATGGTACTAGGGATGTGCACTGGATCGGACCCGATCCACGATCCGAGTCCGGTCCAGTGGGAAATCGGATAAATTATCCGATTTCCGATCCCGCAGCTGGATCGGCCGATCCAATCCGAACCGGTCCGAAAAAGCTCCGAACCGGTTCGGCGGATCGGCGGATCGGCGGGCGCCCACTGGCGCCCACCGCCGCTTCCATTGGCGGGCGCCAGCGGGCGCCCGCCGATGAAAGTGGACAGCGGGGGGGGGGGGGAGGAGGGGGGCACTTACCTTCTCGGCCCGGTGGCTCCCGTCCGGCGCCGGAGCCTACTACTACTAGCAGGCTCCGCGGCCTGCTCTAGGGTGGCGCGCCGGGTGATGTCATCACCCGGCGCGCTACTCTAGAGCAGGCCGCGGAGCCTGCTGGTAGTAGTAGGCGCCGGCGCCGGACGGGAGCCACCGGGCCGGGAAGGTAAGGAGGGGGTGCGTGGAGGGGAGGAGGGGGCGCGCGGAGGGGGGAGGGGGGCCCTTACCTTTCCGGCCCGGCGGCTCCCGTCCGGCGCCGGCGCCTACTATTCCCAGCAGGCTCCGCGGCCTGCTCTAGGATGGCGCGCCGGGTGATGTCATCACCCGGCGCGCTACTCTAGAGCAGGCCGCGGAGCCTGCTGGAAGTAGTAGGCGCCGGCGCCGGACGGGAGCCGCCGGGCCGGAAAGGTAAGGAGGGGGTGCGTGGAGGGGAGGAGGGGGCGCGCGGAGGGGGGAGGGGGGAGGGGGGCCCTTACCTGCCCGGCCCGGCGGCTCCCGTCCGGCGCCGGCGCCTACTACTACCAGCAGGCTCCGCGGCCTGCTCCAGGGTGGCGCGCCGGGTGATGTCATCACCCGGCGCGCTACTTGAGAGTAGGCCGCGGAGCCCGCTGGTAGTAGCCGCCGGCGCCGGACGTGCCGAGAAGGTAAGTGGCGGGGAAGGGGGCTTACCCCCCCCCCGGAGCCGTCCGCTTCTATCCGCTGGCGCCCGCGGGCGCCAGCGGATGGAAGCAGGCGGCCCCAGGGGGGGTAGGGAGCGCGGGGGAGGGGGTTTACCTGCCGGGGCCGTCCACAGCGGACGGCCCCGGGGGGGGGAGGGAGTTAGGCCCCCCCTTACCCACCCGCCGCCATTTTTTCCTCATAGACTTGCATTGCAATGCAAGTCTATGGGGAAAAAAATGGCGGCCGATCCAAAAATGTACGATTTTTGGGTCGGGATCGGACTCGATCCGGTCCGGGGGGCCTCCGATTTTGTCCGAACCGGTCCGGGACAAAATTGGAGGTCCCGATCCGGGTCCCGATCCGATCCGGGGGGTCCGTGCACACCCCTAAATGGTACTGCCTGGTTGAAGGGCCCTGGACAAGATGCCCTCTGCCTAGGCTTCCCCCCACTCTTGGGTGGCACCTCCCCTGTGTCAATTGTTTCCACACCACCACCATGGTGGAGGACTCTTTCTCTTTTCTCTCTTTGCCCTTTCTCTCCTCCCCTGCATCCATTCTGGTGCATGTTTCCTCCCCCACTCCCCACTGTACACTTCCCCCCACTAACTCTCCCTCCTTAATAGCTTTCTTATCAACTTTTAGAAGAGATTGCTCACATAGGAGAGCAAAGCTGCATTCGCACCGGGACATCACCTGGTGCGCTACTGAGAGGCAGGCCGCGAAGCCTGTGTCTCAGTAGAAGGTACCAGCGGACGGCAGCGGACGGCCCAGGCAGGTAAGGAGCGCGAGTGGGGGGAAGAGGTCCAATCCGCCAATCTCTTCTGATCCAGATCAGGTACTTTCGGGTCAGATCGGATGAGATCGGACGATCCCAAGATGTGGGGATCGTAATCGGATAATTTTATCCAATTTCGGCCGGATCAGGTCCGGATTGTGGATTGGACCCGATCCGGTGCACACCCCTATTAAAAAGATCTCTCCATTCTTTTCTTCCTCTTCCTCCTTAAGGTGCCTTTTCCCATCAGAGGTTAACTACCATTACAGCTATTTTGTTTTTGATATCGCTGCTTTAAATAATTGTATAGGAGCACAGCTATGCCATTCCCTCAAGTTCTTTAGCCATGATGTTTGTCTTCTTACCACTGATCTTCTCCCTTCAGTTTTTCTTGGTATAGTAAGTTAGAATATAGTGCATATTTCTCCTCAAATAATATGACTAAGATACCCTATGTAGTACATCCTCATTTGTTATTCAGTAAGTCCATGGTATCTTCAACATATATTGGTATATCCACATTTTGAAAAAAACACAATGAAGAGTCTTGGGCAACTTCTTATCATTTTTCATTGGTGAAAGTTGCAGTTTCTAATGAAATTCATTTTCAGTTCTTGCTGAAATTAATGCATGCATCAAGCCACCTGATTCTCAGGTCATATTCACCCAAAATGGTAAGCCAGAATTGCAGAGCATTCTGGCTTAACAGTAACAAATAAATAATTGGGCACACTGCCCAATTATGCCTGCTTGTCTCTTCTTGCAGGTGGGAGCAGTTACAGTAATCAGGGATTTGCCAGCCATAGAAAAGCTTTTATCAGTCATTGGGGAACTTCAGACGGGCGTTTTTTCATGCGATCAGCATTGTTTGGTCACCAGGTTTCCTGCGAGCTTTATATGACACCGTTGCCATGCAGTTGTTGTCTCATGACTTCCCCCTACTTTTCCCATGTTATTTTGCTATGGGGAAAATGCAGTATTCTTTGTGGTCATGTGATGAAACCGCCATTGTCTCCCCGTGTAATCCTCCCATTGTGCTATGTCCTCCTTTGTGTGGGCGGGTGTTGGGCAGTGCAGTGGTGAAGTCACTACTGACAAGTTGGGAGTGTCTCCTCCCATACCTTTGACCTCTTGCCCCTCCGCCATTTCGCTCTTGGGGACAACACTGGGAACATCAGGGATTCAGCCTACCAGCGTTTCACCAGTACAGCATGGAGCCAAGCCCTGCTCAGCTCCATATCTCAGAAATGCCTAAGCAGATGGGCAACGGGGAGGGTGATGGTGGTTGCAATGGATGTGAGCACATGC
This sequence comes from Anniella stebbinsi, assembly GCA_029215795.1. NCBI lineage: Eukaryota > Metazoa > Chordata > Lepidosauria > Squamata > Anniellidae > Anniella > Anniella stebbinsi. The sequence goes on along the minus strand of JARDYH010000005.1, from coordinate 82,759,776 downwards.
AACCCATTTCCATTACTCTCCTCTCCTAAGGTATACACAAATAAGAAAAGTGTTACTGTTGCTTTTACAGAGACAATACTAACTTGCACATGGGGTGTTTGGGAGATGGACCTCCAAAGATGCAGACTTCTAAACTTGTGAAGAATCAGTACTTAACAATGGGATGGGGGCTGCTTTGCTCTGCATGTATGGCCCGGAAAACTTTTAGCCTTTTCTATTTAATCCCTTTGCACTCACATAGGAGAGCAATGTAACCCCTTTCTACTCAATCCCCTCTCCCAGTGCATACACCGATGAGAAAATGGTTACTGTTGCTTTTAGAGGGAGCGGGAGGCAGACCTCCAGAGCTGCAGACTTCTGAACTTCCAAAGGAGTGTTCCATTTCATGCTGAGTGTAGGAACTTTTTATTATTTTGAAATTTTACTAAATATGTGTAAAAGTGGGGTATAAAGGTTTGTTGGTATAGAAGGGAAAAATGAGCTTTTGGATGTACAAATGATAGGATAGTGTTTTAATATTAAAAGGAGCAAGGGGGAAAGTAGACATACACACATAGAATACTGTATCAGGGTTTAGATGCTTCAGTTTGGATAAGACCGGATAGAGAATGATTTGGAAATATTATTTGAAGTTGCTCGAAGATGTTACTCGAGATATACAAAATATTGATAGAGGAAGATGATTATCAGGACTCTCTTAAAATTATTTAAAAGATTTGGGAAGAAGATGTAAAGGAACAAATTAATGAACATAACTGGGGGAGGATATGAGATGTAAGAATGTTAAAGCTGTTGTCGATTAGAATTAAGGAGAATTATTATAAGACAGTATGGAGATGGTATTTAACACCGGTAAGATTTCATCAGATAGATAAAAAAGTGTCTTAAGAATTGTTGGAGGGGATGTCAGGAGGTTGGAACTTATTTTCATATGTGGAGGAGCTGTGAATATGTACAAAAAAATTGGGAAAGGGTGTTCAAAGAAATAAGTGAAATAATTGGAAGTAAACTGGAATTAAGCCTAAAGCTGGCTCTACTAGCAATATGGGATAAAGGAAATGAAAATATAAGTAAGAGAGAACTGATAAACAACCTCCTGACTCCTGTCAGAATAATGATTGCTAAAAATTGGAAAGGGCAAGGGATATATACTGTAGAAGAATGGTATAAAGAAATATGGGATATGGCACTTAATGATAAGCTGACGTGTAAAATGAAAATAAAGAGGGGAATGTCCAGTAAGAATGATTTTGGAGAAATATGGAGCCCCTTTTTGGAATATGTATTAAGAACGGGGAAAGGGCAAATACCTTCGGAAGAGTCTTTACAATTTTGGAAAGAGGAATAATGAATAATTGAAGGTCTCCTGGGGGGAGGGGTGCACGGGGGGTATGTGGGTTATGTATTGTGTTTTATGTTGTTTTATGTTGTATTATGTTGAAAAATAAAATATTATATAAAAAAATAAGGACTTGTAACAACTATGTTTCTTAAGGACATTACTCATGAGGACGTGCTCAAAGATATTAGTCATATAAATTTGTGACTTCTATCAACCTTATATATATTCCTTTTAAGGGAACTAGGTGAAGGGTCCAGGGTTGAGAACAGGTGAGGTTGTGGTTAGAAAATCCCTGTGACCATAAGAACAGAGAAGTAAACCAGACAGTTAACCACAAGAAAAAAGGAATTTGACTTTTCATTGTCACAAACAATTACATCCGGGGGCGGGGGGCGGGGAAGGGTATATTCTGAGAAGAGTGGTCTAAATTATGACATGGACCAATAGATTTGGCCATTTCAGAATAAATTAATATATATTAAGAGGGAGGTCTTTGTCTTTGGAAAAAGTATTTAAGTCTGGGTAACAGGAACCAGGGGGTCTTTCCTTTTCCTCAGGCATGACATCCAGGATGTTGCTCTGGGCCTAGCATGTAGGCCTTGGTAATTCCTTGGTTGCCTGGGAGAAATGGAAGTTCCTATGTGGAGTAGAGCTCTTTCACAGAGTTTGTATGAGTGTTGTCATTGGGTATGTGTTTGTTTATGTTTGTCTATGTTTGTCTGTGTTCTCAAGAAATCTGCAGACTTGTGAGTATATTATTTTAATTTGCTTTGCTGAATGGAGAAGTTCATGTGTTTGTTTAATTTTAACTTCCTTAAATTGTTTTAATAAATGTTTAAAGCACTAACAGTTTCATTGAGTTTGTGAGAAATCAATCATTCTGAGTGTCTATCTTCAGATCTTCCTTTTTCACCTACTATAGTGGGAATTTAGGGAGCATTGATGCAAGGTACCTGCATTCAGTGTCCCTTAAAATAAACTTCACCTGAAAAATCCCCCTAAACGAGTGAGGGGAGGGGGCTACACCAGAAGGGTGGACATACAATAACATCCTGCCAGACTCCACCCACCCACATAAATAGCATATAGCATTATGCATAAAAAGAAAAAAACTGACTGTATAAAGACCCCATTTAAATCCTGAAAAGAATCCAGAACAGGAAGAAGCAGTAAATCATGGGAGAAAAGCCTCTGTCTGAATACGCCCATTATGTCTGAACTTGGAAACTGGCTTGTTGTGGCTTCAAACTCTGGCTTGTTAGAGAGGAGAGACAAGTCAGGATTCCAGGTTCAGACGTAATACTAAGCTTATTTTGGTTGGTAAGATCCTGGTTATTGTAGCTGCTCTTGCTTGCAGGAGGAGCAAGCTAGAATTGTCAGCTTGCTATTTTGTGTGCATGCAGCCTCTGTCTTGTATACATTTTAAATAAGCCTTCAAAACAATTAATGGATAATATAGAAACTCTTGCCCAATTATTTCCTTTATTGCAACATTTTTGGAAGCGCTTCCTACCTCGGGTCTCGTTGCCTCCCTCGGGAGGCCTGGGTGCCTTCAGGCTTTCTTTGTGGGATTTCTCTTCTAGATCCTCTCTCATCCTCATCATTCTTCTATGAATCCTTTCCAGTTCAACATTGTTCTTGAACTGTGATGCTCAGAGTAAAACTGTACTCCAGATGAGATTTTAGAAATGCTATTTCTTCCTGGACAACGCATCTCTTAATGTAACCTAAAACAAAATTAGCCGTTTGTGGGGGTGGGGATGGCACAGAAACTTCACCATCACACTGTTGACTCAGGGTCTATTTCTGCCTACTATTATCAAGACAAAAACAAAATGATATGAAATTTAGTTATTTGGTTATCATAATGCTTTGGGTGATGGCATTCTTGTTCTATAGTTAACAGAGATTTATCGGAATTAGAGTTTAAACTGCTTTCCAAATGTAATCTAAGGTAGGGATGTGCAGGGCCAGGAAAATTGGATCGGAATCGGTATCGGGACTTCCAATTTTGACCTGATTCGTATCAGGAAAAATTGGACGTCCCTCTTATCACTTTGGATCGGACCTCGGTTTTAATTGTACGGCATTTTGGGATGATTTTCCCCATAGCCTTCTATTGTTGTAAAGAAATGCCTATAACTTTTTTTTATTTTTAAAGATAGAAGTTCCAAAACAGTGCGTTTGACAGCTGTCAAACAGCACCCCTCCCCTGCCTTTTCCCCCTTACTGCCAGCTGTCAAACCCACCGTTTTGGAACTTTTGGAACGTTTAAAATAAAAAATTCATAGCTACAAAATGCCTGCATCTATCTTTCTGAAATTTCTCACAATTAAGTACCTCGAACCCATCTGCCATGTGGCCAAGTTTCATGCTTCTATCTTTTAAAATAAAAAAAGTTATAGGCATTTCTTTACAACAATAGAAGGCTATGGGGAAAATCATCCCAAAATGGCATCCGATGCTCCGATTTTATCCGAATTGAATCGGATTTAAAAAAAATCAGATCGGATAAAATTGGAGCTCCTGAAAAAAATCAGTATCGGGTATAGGAGGTCCGATTTCCCTCGATTTGCTTCAGAATCGGACATCCAATCCAATACAATGCACATCCCTAATCTAAGGTTAGGTTTGCAATTATACTGTAGCTCTTGCCTTGATACTGGAAGTACTTTAAAACTAGCTTGCAATGGAATTATAGAGCATTTTCTTCTTTGGAAACCTGATTGTTTCAATGTGCTTCCCCAGAGATGAAATGAGCATATTGTGGGTAGTGTTAATAAACGGCAAAGCTTCTTTTCTGCTACAGTTCTTCATGACAATATTTCTCCGTAAGTCTCTGATTTAGTTTCCAAAAAGATTATCTAGGTGTTTGATGGACGTTCTATCTCTAAGCCCAAGTGCCTGGAATCAGAAGAGCAAATATTGTGCACACACAAGTGGCAGCATACACACGAGCTCAGGGTGGTGGCAGAGCAGTTTGAAGCTAACCCCCAGGATTCATGTTGGAAAACAATGTGCTGAAAATTAAGTTTAAGCCCTGGTGGATATTTTCATACATTTATCACTGTCACAGACTAGCAACTCCCTGTTCCATGGGTGGGAGGGAAACTAGACAAAATAGTGTGCCCTGCTCCTTCTCCCGCACCTTCCCTTCCTGTGGCCTTTTCCGCTGCTACCAGATGTCCTACTATATGTGCCAAATTTGAGATCAATCCCTCCAACCCTCGATTTTATACGAATTTATTAAGGATCGTTTCAGTTCTGACAGATCAGAATGACAGCTCGCCACGTGCATTTATTCAGACCTGTCATAGCGGAAACGATCTTTAAAAAATTCATACAAAATCGAGGATTGGAGGGACCGATCTCAAATTTCATACACATACTTAGGCATACCCCATAAGCACTGTGACCAAGTTTCAAGCCTCTAACTTTTAAAATACAGAAGGTATAGGCATTTTTTTCTTTAAAAATAGGTCTGCAAAAATATTGTTTTTTCACGATAATTATCGTGAAGATGATACGGTTCACTTATGATATGAAGACGATAATTTTTTTGGTCCGAAATGACGATAACGATAAACGATGATTTTTTTGGCGTGCACACTCCTAGGTATTAGGAATAATGTGCTTATCCGTATATGCGCGTAATCGGGCAACTGGGCGTCAAAGCGAAATCTTGTAGAGGGGACCTCTCTCTCTCTCTGTCTCTCTCTCTCTCTCTCACACACACACACACACACATGAGCAATAAGATAATAAAATACCCAGGGATAAACTCATCCAGCTAAATTAACTAGACTGTTCCTCTACTTTATCCACATCTTTTGTCCAAGAAATATCTTACTGTTATAAGTCCAGCACTCTCCCAACAAAGGCTTCAGTTTCATCAGCTCTAACTCTTTCTTTCCCCCAGGACTCTGGGATTATTTCCTTCTCTGTGCTTCTCTGTCTCTCTGCTTCTCCGTTAGACTTGTATAAATTAAAATTAGTTATTTCCATCCCCAACTCCAATCAACCAGGAGCGTAGTTTCTTGTTCCCTTTTGCAACGTACTTTCCATCTCCTAAGGACTTCCTCTGACCTTCTATTGAACCTCCTGCATATGCTTTTTTCAGTTGCAGAGCCCTGCCTTCTTTTGTATATGGTCACTCTAGTATAGTGCCTGCACCTTTAACAGTTGTGATGAAGAGGGAATTTCACCAGGAACGAATTGCATACAAATGACACCTGCTGAAATCCCCTTTTCTCTACAACTGTTAAAGTTATATGAGCCCTGTCCTCCTTTTCAGATGGCCAGCCTAGCTTTATAGTGGTATTAAAGTGCACTGACAAATGTTGGGGCCCATGACACATGCCATATGCCACATTCATACCACTTTCATAGTGTTATATCCTGCTTGGTGTAGATGTATCATGAGCCCCAACTATTGTCAGTGCACTGCAAAGCAGCAGTATAGAACCAGCCCCTGACTCCTATAATCTAACTAACCATTTGATCATTCAGCTGCAACTGATCACACACACACACACACACACGATTTAACCTCATAATATCCAAAACTAAGTACAAAAATTGAGAACAATTCCATTCCTTTATAGTCATTTTTCAGTTGTGGAGCCCTGCCTTTTCACTCCCCACTGTCGTGCAACAGGCACCAATCATGGTGTTTTAGTGTCTGTTAAAAATGAAAGTTAACTCAGGCATTCACTGATTTTAATACTTAGCTTAGTAGATTTTATTTTTTTTTATTATTATTTTGGCTTTGTGTTTTATTTTAATTGTTGTTTTAATGAGTTTTGTACAGTGCCCTGTGATTTGGTAAGGAAGAGCGGTATATGAATATTTTCAATAAATAAATATTCCATCCTTAGTGCTTAGGCTGGTTTGCACAGGATCATCCAGTGGAGTGCAAAGCTAAATAGCATTTTGAGCTGGATATTTTCATATCTTGGCTCCACTTTTTTGTCTGTATGCCATACTGACTTCCTGTGTAAATCTCCAAGTTTACAGCTAGTGGGTGCAGTCCAGATAAGCGTTGAGTGCACAAGGCATATTGAAATATGAGGATATGCACTCAAGCTTTGTTCTGCACTTTGACCACATGCTCCACAAAAACCTGCAGCATTGCAGGTGCGGGTGGGGACAGTGAATTCCCATGGCAGGAGGGATTTTCCAATGGCCATCTGGGTATTCGAGCCCACCCTCTGCCTGGCTTCTGGCGACCAAATCAGTGGTTGCCACCTGCCCCGGAATGACTCCCAGCTCAATGCCAAAGCAAGGTCACATGGCGGAAGGGCTGTGGTGACCTCTCTTCAAAGAGAAAACTTGGGGTAAGTTCCTGACTTTTTAAATGTGCAGCTTCGGGAAAAAGTCTTATGGTGGCTGCGAGGTGGCAGCTGTGTCGCATAACCAATGCCACCACGAAGCAAACAGCCCAGAGAGCTTCGGCTACGGGGCGGTATACAAATGTAATAAATAAATAAATAAATAAGATGTATAGAACGCCCCATCACTTAATGTAGATTAAGTCCTCCTTCATAATAAGGATGATAACAGTTTTATCTACATCCTTTCACTGCATGTTTATGAATAAGGATTAAATCTATTTATTTATTTAGATATGTTCACCGCACCCTTCTATTGCATATGATTACTCAGGGCAGCTTGCAAGTATTAAAATCTAAATGTCAAGCAACAATATTGAATGAAACACAGTGGTGTAGCAAATAAAACACAATCTTCAAATAAAATATCTACCTTGCAGCTTAAAAAAATCTTCACCAAATGGCAGAAGACAAGCAAAGTTTCATGGGACAAGGTGTTCTACAATATTGGGGCAGCCAATGAGAAGGCCCTGACTTTTGTCTCCACCTACCATGCTTCCACCATAAGTGGGATTTGCAGAAGGGCCTCCACAGTTGATCATAACGAGCAGGCAGGCTGGTACAAAGAAGAGGTCATCCCTCAGTTATTTTGGACCCAAGCCATTTATGGCTTTAAAGATAATCATGGTGCAAATTGGTTACCAGCACACACACTGCAGAGTAGATGTAATATGATCCAGTGGGCACTCATCAATGGTAACACATATTGAACTAGTGGCTGTAAGACCTTGGATTCATTAACATGGGCTACAAGGATTTCTTGCAAATGTAAAATGTGATCTGGAATCTGAATAAAGAGAGAATTCCATTCATCAACTTCCATATTAGAAACTTGGAGAATCGTGGTTTGAGAAATAAATCTTATTTCTTTACATCAGCTCTGTGATGCAGCTAATATTTTAGCTAATTCAATTATGTGAAGGGATATCCCAAATGTATCCCTTTATATACATTAAAGAATAAGCAAACACACAGATAATCCTCTGTATGTTGGCCTGTCATAACAGGCTCCATAATTTTTTGTATCTCTTTAACCTGTAGTGACACAACATCCTCTCCAAGATGCATCAAGCTTGAGAAATTTAAGAAGACATGGTTTGCCAAAAGCTGTTCAAGTGTTTGGCGTCTGATTTTTCACTTAGCTGCTCAGTACATGTCCATCTGAATGCAAACTGAGTCAAAGATAATCTGCCTAAAAACCTTAACCTCATCATGTACACCACCAGACTTCTTGGATAAGGAAAAGCTATATGCTGCGTCTCCCAAAGGACACCTGAACTGACTTTCTCTTGATAGACAATGCTCTCAGCTGTTTCCAAATATGGTGTTTCGTGTGTGTGATCAGCATTCTTGATCACCCATAGCTAGCGATGCTGGAGAAATCTGCAACAGATTCAAATGAGTTAAGATCATCCAATATGCAGATTTTGCAGTGGAGCAACTTTTTCCAGGTCATGTAGATTAGGTTGACCATATGAAAAGGAGGTCAGGGCTCATGTAACTTTGACAGTTGTAGAGAAAAGGAAATTTCAGCCGGTGTCATTTGTATGCAATTAGTTCCTGGTGAAATTCCTTCTTCATCACAACAGTTAAAGTTGCAGGGGCCCTGCCTTCTTTTGTATATGGTCACTCTAGTATAGTGCCTGCAACTCTAACTGTTGTGAAGAAGAGGGAATTTCACCAGGAACTAATTGCATACAAATGACACTGGCTGAAATTCCCTTTTCTCTACAACTGTTAAAGTTACATGAGCCCTGTCCTCCTTTTCATATGGTCAGCCTAATGTAGATTCCATGGACTTGCAGATTGGTCCCCCCCCACTTTTAGGGGTGGGGTGGGGGATTAGCACTAATTCACATTAATGCATTGCACAAGTTAGTGGTAATGCACATTTGTGTTAATGCAAATTATCACAAGTAGAATGAAATTCTGATATATATGAATCTGTCAATGAACAGATGATGGAAAGAAAGATGCCCGGCAATTTGTAAAATACAGGTGGAGGGGATTTAAGAAAATATGTACATCCTTACCCATAGCCCCTATAATCATGAGAGTATCAGTCCTTTTGCCCATCAGTTTTGATCCAAATGAATCAGCAGCAGGATCAGCATTGCTACTTTTGGGCAATATCCAACGGGACCACTCCATCTCTGCTTGCACATTAGGTAGGCTGAACATAGGAGGACAGGGCTCATGTAACTTTAACTGTTGTAGAGAAAAGGAAATTTCAGCCAGTGTCATTTGTATGCAATTAGTTCCTGGTGAAATTCCCTCTTCATCACAACAGTTAAAGTTGCAGGCACTATACTAGAGTGACCATATACAAAAGAAGGCAGGGCCCCTGCAACTTTAACTGTTGTGATGAAGAGGGAATTTCACCAGGAACTAATTGCATACAAATGACACTGACTGAAATTCCCTTTTCTCTACAACTGTTAAAGTTACATGAGCCCTGTCCTCCTTTTCATATGGTCAGCCTAACATCAGGGCTTTTGTGCTTCTAAAACCCCAGAAACAAGTGGAAACACTAATTTCCAGGCAGGGACAGATGAGCAGAACTCTCTTCTGCAAGTTCTGGTGACCTGCCCTGTTCCAGAAATGAGCATTTCTACTTGTTTGGGGTTATTTTTAGATGTGCAAAAGCCCTAGCACTCCCATACATGCATGGGTACAGTAGGATACTACCCATGTGTCCGGACAGTAGATCTGTTTTCCTCTAATACAAAGTACTGCTTTACTGAGGGCCAGAACTAGGGTGACCCTATGAAAAGGAGGGCAGGGCTCCTGTATCTTTAACAGTTGTATTGAAAAGGGAATTTCAACATATGTCATTTGTAAGCATGCAGCACCTGGTGAAATTCCCTCTTCATCACAACAGTTAAAGCTGCAGGAGCTATACTAAAGTGACCAGATGCAAAAGAGGGCAGGAGTTCTGCTGCTTTAACTGTTGCGATGACGAGGGAATTTCACCAGGTGCTGCATGCATACAAATAACACCTGCTAAAACTCCCTTTTCTATACAACTATTAAAGATACATGAGCCCTGTCCTCCTTTTCATACGGTCACCCTAGAACACATATGACTTTACATGTGTGTCTAGCTGTTATGCCTTATTTCGTTTTTACTCTAGAGTAGGCACACGTATCTGGATTAGGACCCTTGAGTAAGAGATAAAGGGGCTATTACAATCTGGATCACCCCTCTGTGCCTGCTCTAGAGTAAAAACAAAAAGAAAACATAGCTTCTAGACATACATTTAAATAAATGTTTATTTTGGCCCTGAGGTTTTTCCTATTGAACATCCTGGATTGACATCACCATCAATGCTAGGAACAATGTCTGGAAGAGATCTAGAAAGGTCTTTTTCTAATATGTGTATAGAAAACGGTGTGGGTGAGTAAATATTTCTATATGTGTTTATTTGGCTTGGATTCTTAGAATTGTAGAATAGTAGAGTTGGAAGGGGCCTATAAGGCCAGTGCGTCCAACCCCCTGCTCAATGCAGGAATCTACCTTAAAGCATCCCTGACAGATGGTTGTCCAGCTGCCTCTTGAATGCCTCTAATGTGGGAGAGCCCACCACCTCCCTAGGTAATTGGTTCCATTGTCGTATTGCTCTAACAGTTCAGGAAGCTTTTCCTGATGTCCAGCCGGAATCTGGCTTCCTGTAACTTGAGCCCATTATTCTGTGTCTGCACTCTGGGATGATCGAGAAGAAATCCTGGCCCTCTTCTGTGTGACAACCTTTCAAGAATTTGAAGAGTGCTATCATGTCTCCCCTCAGTCTTCTCTTCTCCAGGCTAAACATGCCCAGTTCTTTCAGTCTCTGCTCATAGGGCTTTGTTTCTAGACCCCAGATCATCCTCGTTGCCCTCCTCTGAACACGTTCCAGCTTGTCTGCATCCTTCTTGAAGCGTGGTGCCCAGAACTGGATGCAGTACTCAAGATGAGGCCTGACCAGTGCCGAATAGAGGGGAACCAGTACCTCACGCGATTTGGAAGCTACGCTTCTATTAATGCAGCCCAAAATAGCATTTGCTTTTTTTTTGCAGTCACATCACACTGTTGGCTCATATACAGCTCCTGATCTACAACAATTCCAAGATTCTTCTCACTTGTCGTATTGCTTAGTTACAAGGGATTATGTATCCCCCATCTTGTAACTGTGCATTTGGTTGCTTTTTCCTAGGTGTAGAACTTGGCATTTATCCCTATTAAATTTCATTCTGTTGTTTTCAGCCCAGCGCTCCAGTCTATCAAGATCACTTTGGAGTTCATTTCTGTCTTCCAAGGTATTAGCGATCCCACCCAATTTTCTGTCGTCTGCAAATCCCTTGTCTCAGGTGCCAAAAACCACGTGTTCTGTGCAACAGGCCTTCATTGATGAACTTTTGGGACTTGATATGGACAGACCAGGATCCATGTCTTTAATTTAGAAGGTGGCTTTGGAAGACAAGGCACTCTCAGTATCTGACACAGTTATTTGCAAATAATGAGTGATTTAGATCACAGAAAACGTTCTGCTTGTCTCCCCTGCAATAGGATAGGATACATAATCCAATAGGTTAAATAGCTACTTATTTGGCAACTACAACAACTTTCAATTTACAGATGGTAACCATATTTTGGAAATGTCTAACTAGAAAGATGGGAATTACTTTTAGCTGTTATATTTTGTATATATATAACACCCACGTCCTCTGGCTTGTGGAGAGAGAACCCATGGAATGAGTTAAAATGAAAAGTAGGTTAGAAAGCAGAAATAGTTTGATACCATAAGGTGCAAATCAACCATCTTTAAGCACCACTTTCTTGGTATCCAAATCAACTTTGGCATATGGGGTTGTGTTCTCGCATTAGGAGAGCAGTATATTTGCTTTATCTCCATTTTGAATGAAGTCCGAAAACAATTTGATAGCTTAGGATCACAGGATTATTTCTTCCTTATGAATCGAAATGTGCGTTTATGAGTTCTCTTCCCTCCCCCCCCAAATATATCCAGCCGTTATCAAATCAAAATGCAACAAGAAGCCAGTAATCACAAATTCCATGATTTGCTGTCATTCTGAGGTTTTAATGTCAGTCAACAGGAGGAATGATTAAAAGTTAAACACACGAACCAGTCGGTATAAATGATGCAATGTGAAAGGAAAGGAACATGGTTAGGGAGAGACTTGTTTTCTAAAAATAAACACCTTGGCTTCCTCTCGTCATTTATTTTTGATAAATGCTTCATCTTTGTCTCACATTTGTCTAGTAGCAAGAGACATTCATCCTGTGCCCTGTATCCCACTGGCATTGTCTTTCAAGTAACTTCTTGAAGTCTACAGGAATTGATCTCGTTCAGTTGACAGCAGTGCCTTTGACAGCCTCTGTTTTCTTCTTCTTTCCTCTCTCTCTCTCTTTCTCTCTCTTTCGTTTTAAAAAGCTGTCTTTCACAATCACTTGAAAAAAAAAAACCTCCTCTACTTTGTAAGAATAATGAGAAGATCTTATAAAATGGCAGCTTTGTAAGGGGCCAGAGTCTCTTGCATCGTTACGGTGGCCATTAGGCATCACTAAAGGGAGGACAAAAGGGGAGAGAGGTGTGCATGGAATTAGTATAGGCTACTTTATATGTTGATGCTAATTTGGAAATAGTTACTATGATTTAAATAGGGATACAATACATCTCACCATGTTGGGAATGACTTTGACTGGGGATGGTGGTGTGTATATGCTGCTGCCTTAGAAGGGCATCATCTCAAAAGCTCATAACATTGTTGCTGTGAGGCTAAACTGATATGGATAGATGGGGCAGGAGGGAGCACAGGCTATCCAGCTGGAAAAGCCCACCCCTGCCCCCTGGCCTGCGATCCCATCCTTTCCCATCATCAACAACAAAAGACAGCCTCTCGCCAACTGGAGTTTTTTCAGATAACCCGGAGCGAAGGTAAAAGTTGCTGTAAATTGGTACTTTGAAAATGCACAGTTTCCGGAGTGTGTGTGTGTGTGTGTGTGGGGGGGGGTTTGAGGGAATCCCAATATGGTTGTGAGTTGTAGGCTGTGTCATTTAAACAATGCAGCACCACTGCGCAGCCACTACAGGGTTCATAGAGCATATAGACACTGCCCAAGTGGCCTGTGTGCCTTGCTCAATCTGCTGTCCCAGTGCTGTTGGGGTACAATTTCAAGGCTGAGCTCTCCCATCTGATGGTTCTTTTTCTTTAACCTGGACTTGCACAGTCCTTCAAACAGGGGATGCCTTCAATTAGACAACTGTCTTCTGTAAAATAGGGCATGTGGCCACCCGTCACCAAAAGAATTACGTCCCCCATCTGTCACCTATTTTATAGATTTAAAAAGTAAGGAAGAATAGCTTTGCTAGAGCCTCTTGCCAATGTGTTTTTCAAAATCAAAATATGAACATATTCAGAGTTCAAAAAGTTGAAGTCAAAATCTGATAGCTATTTTTGGTCAAATTTCAAACACATGCTTATTTCTGCTTTATTTGTCAGCAAGATCGGAAAAAAATATTATTTATTTATTATTTATTACATTTATATCCTGCCTTTTTTCCTCCAAGGAACCCAAGGTGGCATACATAATCCTCCTCCTCTCCATTTTATCCTCACAACAACAACCCTGTGAGGTAGGTTGGGCTGAGAGTCTGTGATGGGCCCAGTGAGCTTCCATGGCCAAATGGGGACTAGACTCTGGGTCTCCCGACCCCCAGTCCAACACGCTAGCCAGTGTACCACACTGGCTCTTGTGAGACTTGATATTGTTGCAATATCTGGGGGATCTGCAGTCAACCAAACCTAATGCACATTTGTGGCTTCATTCCAAATGGCACTGGCAAGCTCAGTGTGAACAAAGAAACCCCCTTAAAGATTAAGTCCATGTTTCTCTTTTGGATTTCATACTAGAGAAAATGAGCTGGACAGGAAGTACCCAGATGATGGGAGGAGAATGGCTGAATATTCTCACAATGCAGTAACTGTTCATGATCTGAATACTTGCCCCAGTTTCTATTGTAGATATTCTAGAAATGCAACAATAAACCAGGGCAACTGGGTTGGGTGCACTGGTGACAATATAGATAGATAAAACAATAGTAACATTTTTTAAAAAAAATAATTGTTTAATTTTACAGTCTAGTTAAAACATGTATAAAAACAATGGGAACAAGTACACAATATATATTGGACCAATAAAAACATATTGTAGCATTCATTATCTGAATACTTGCCACAGTTTCTATTTGTCGATATTCCAGGAACATATTTAAGAACAGCCTTCTCTAACCTGGTGCCTTCCAGATGTGTTGGATTACAACTCCAAGCATCATCAGCCAGCATGGTCATTGACCACATTATTGGGAGTGATGCATCTGGAAGCACCAGGTTAGAGAAGGCTGTTTTAGGGTACCTGAATAAATAGTCACAATCCTGCGTAAATAAAAAGACATGATCACCCATGGAAGAAGCAGGCAATGTTCACAGAATCCACCTTTTGATCATGTACATATCCAACTGTGCTGGACGTAACTTGTCTTGTGTGCAAGACATCTTGTCAGATGTTATGTTTCCCTACCAGCTCTCCTTGCAAGATAGGCTTCAAGAACCTAAGCAGCCCCTGGAATTACTGCTTCGTTTTACCCTTCCCCCAGTTAAGCTTTCATTGAAGAACATTCTAAATGAGACATGAAAGCTGCCTCCCTTCCACGTCTAACAGCTGGGACATCCACTGCTGCTTTCACAACGGATTTCCTTTCCATACAAAGCCAACTGCATGCAGGCTCTGTTGGCGAAGTCAAGCTGATAATCAGAAAAAAGATATTATTGTTTTTCTTTATTTAAAGACAGAGTATGTGATTGTGATTAGCATAATAACAGTGAAACGCTGTAGTATTGTGCGGCTTTGAAAGGAAAGGGATGTAAACAGAGAATTTCCAGACATCTGCAGGGTAGTTGCAAAGCTGACTCACATCTGCTGGTCAGCTGCATGACTCTAGAAGAACAGCTGAAGGCTTTCCCTTTCCTTGTTCCTTATTCAGATACATACTCTTTCATCTAGTCTTTCCCAACCTTCAGCTGTGCTGGACGGTAACACTCATAATCTCCAGCCAGCACGGGGATGCATTGTCTGATCTCCTGACCTTTTAAGTTTTTAAGAAATCAGCCAGAAGAGCCTCCAAATCTGACTGAAGCAGCCATGCGATGGGTGAACTCCCCTGAGTCCTGTTCGCGCTCTGCTCACTGGACTCCTATCAGTTGCCCAGCTCTGGTGTGCATGTGGGGAGAGCTGCCAGATAGTCTGTGGGTGCCTGGCGAGAGCTTGCATCTTCTCTTCTCTTCTTCTTTTTTGTCTACAAGCTGTGATTTGTGCAAATTTGCAGCTGGGAATATTTCCAGAAAATGAGATTTGCACAAAATTGCAGGTGTAAATTCTCCTTTACACCTGCATTTTTTATGCAAGCTGTGCAATGATTTTGCGCAAATTGCAATTTCCGTAAATGTTCCCAGCCATGAATTTGTGCAAATACCGATCAGCGCATACTGATTCAAGCCAGCTCAGGGATCCACAAGCTGACGTCTGGGGGTCCGAACTAGCAAAAACACACTGAGCTACTCCCCCAAAACAGATTCTTCCAACACCCCCATGCATGAATCAGGCCTCAACATGCAGAAATCATTATCATTGGTTTTCTACTGGGGGAAAGCAATGACTGTACAACCACTACAGTGAAATAAAGCAGGTGAAAAGATGCTGTTACAAGAAAGATCATGTATACTGCCTGGCTACTATATAGCAATAACAGCTTAATAATAATAATAATAATAATAATAGGAATATTAATGGTGACTGTAGCCATACAGCAAATAATACACATTATATAAAGGTCAGTTTTTAAGATATAGAGAAGGCCTTCCTGCAATTATAGCAGATTAATTACAGTAGAAGTGGAACAGTTCTAATTAAGTGGCCACTTAAAATGTGTATGCCTTTCTTTCCAGAGAGCTTTAGTAGTGTAATGGTATATTGTGTTGCATGTCATTTCCCTAGGGGCTTCCCCTGTTGGGTAACTGCTCTGTCTCTGTTCTTCTTCAATATGAAGGTGAGATCTGTGGACATGATCATTTGAAGTAGGGTGCTATGCTATCTGTGTGCTGGTGGTCTCCAACTCTATCTCAGGAATTATGAACAAGTCCACTTACTGAAGCTGAAACCAGACTGGACTGAAATGACAATAGTTGGGACACCTGTCATTGGGCTTTGTTTTGTTCTGCATCCTCTTGTTTCAGAAGCAAGCAGCCTTGGGGTGTTCTTCACTTCTGCCTAAACTAGAGGTGCAGATCATATTTCAGCCTGAGGCCTGAATTACATTTCCGAGAAGCTTTGTGAGGGCACATTTCAGTGGTAGGTGGGGCCAACAACAAAAAAGTGGGGCCAACCCCCCCCCCCCAAAATACTAGCGTCTTTTAGCTTAAAGCTTGTATTGCCAGTGACTAAGAGCATTTCTATACCAGGCAAAAAATCCAAACTTTACTGGGGCTTTTGCTTCTGGATTCCTTGTGGGATTAGATTGGGTCCTTTCCATGTGTTCCCCCCTTCTTTTTTCCATCAGCAAGGCCTATATGTTTTATTATAAAGCCACCAGATGGCGATGCGGTATTATTTGTGATAATCTGCTGTCATGTCAATACACTATAGAGTTAAAGCTGTTCATTGTGGGAGGAAGAAAAATGCTGGACTTTTATCATCACAAAAAAGAACGGGATAAAGCTTGCAAAGAGCAGGAGATGTCCTGGAGGATGACAATGTCATGTATAGGACTTTAGATCTTCTGTGAGTGACCCATCATGATCCCACAATAAATATCTCCTGTAGAAATATCCTGTGGCTATTAACCATTTGGAATTTTGGGGGGGGGGAACCTGCATAAACCTGGGAAACCACCAAATGATCAGTAGTTGGGGGAAAGGTGATAGGACCTGCGGCAGGGGTCATGGCCATCTGGTGAACCCCAGAGGGCTGCATTGGAACCCCAAGAAGGCTAGGTTCGGCCCATGGGCCTGAGGTCGTGCATCTATGGCTCAAATTGTATTTACAGGACATTGTAAGAAGCGATTTCCATGTCCCAATCTTTGCTCAGATTGGGACATGGCTTCCTGATCTAGGGTGGCCAGATAAAATCCAGGTCAGGGCTCATGTAACTTTAACAGTTGTAGAGAAAAGGGAATTTCAGCCAGTGTCATTTGTATGCAATTAGTTCCTGGTGAAATTCCCTCTTCATCACAACAGTTAAAGGTGCAGGCACTATACTAGAGTGACCATATGCAAAAGAAGGCAGGGCCCCTGCAACTTTAACTGTTGTGATGAAGAGGGAATTTCACCAGGAACTAATTCCATACAAATGACACTGGCTGAAATTCCCTTTGCTCTACAACTGTTAAAGTTACATGAACTCTGACCTGGATACCTGGACCTGATCTTAATGCCTAAATACTCCAGTGTAGTGCAGTAGCAACTTGTAAAGTTCCTGTTTGAATTCTTTAACTTGAATTCAACATTTCTGACGCCTTAAACAAAGGGCATAATTGTTCCAGGGTCTTCACCACACTATAACCATGCTGTAGGGTACTGGTCTTAGACTAGAAAATCCCAAATGGGCTTTGGCCAGTCACATCTCAGAGATGTCTTCCTTTTCCATGCATGTCTGCACTTGTTTAAGATGAACTAGGTGCACATTCCTGATCATGCCATCTCTGGATATAGTCTGCATAACAAAAACATATAAGAGACATTCTAGATTACTATTCCACAGTTATGAAGTTTGTATTCCCTAGAACCAGGCATTTTTGGAAATGAAGATGGTGAGGTTTAGCGCAATATCTTATATTTTAGTAAGCTTTTCAGAAAAGCATTGTTATCCATGCTGAATCCTTGGGATGAGTGGTGTAAAAACCTTAGTAAATTTGTGATGCATTTGCTTTTCCCTCAAGACTTACAGCATCAGTACAATACTTGGGGGTTTTGAACACAATCCAATAACGCTGTGGTATCTGCAAGAGCTAATTTTGTTTGAATTGTTCTCCTCAGTAGATCGACAGTTCTCATTTTCCCTCAAAATATGAATGTTGCTCTGATAACACTGTATTCCTATTAAAATAGTTCTTGAGAATTTTTTTAAAGTGTGCATTAAAATGCAAATTGGGAGTTTTATTAAAGATTTTTGTAAGTTCTCTGACAACACATTTAAATGCAAATCGCTGAAATGTAGACTCCATATTAAAAACCAAGCAGTTATTTGATCCACGTGCTGAAAACTAAAATGAGAAGACATTATAGATTTCAGTAAAACCAGCGTGCCATTTTTACAGTCCATGGGAAAAGGCTAGCATGTGTCCTGTTTGGCCTTTCTTGACACTTATGCGAAAACTGAATGGTTGGTGAACTGTTAATGAAAATATACTCTTGTGTGTCACAAGGTCAGAACCTACAGAAACTGGTGTTGGCAGGCAATCTGTTTTGTGCAGAATCTGCGATGTGGTATGGGCTGCCATTTCCTTATGTGGCTTTCTATCTCCCCCCCTCCACTTCCTTAATAATATAACACAGGCAGAGATTATCAATCCCACTAATTCCATGCAGCAAAGATGGCTCTGAATCAGCATTCTACATCTCACGCAGGCCTGGTCATCATTTAAGGAAAGTAAGGTTCACTCCTCCTCCCTTCTGGCTTCCGGTCATAATATGCCATATAAAATATGCTGTATAAAAGAAGTAACTGGAACAAATATGCTTAAAATATACTTTTAAAAAAAATTATTTGTGAAGTCTTGGTAAAACTTTCAGATCTGATTAAAAATCTCTCCCAAATATTTTTGCCCTTAATAAAGCTGGAAGACCTTGGCTGTAGGTGTGTGGGATTGCTTGTTTTTATTTTAAGTGAGTATATATTATGCATTAATATAATGTATACCATTTTGAGATGGCAATGAGCAGTGGAATTCTTAGCAGTGGTAAATTGGACTCCTTGGCCAGTCTGAAAGCAAAGGAGAGTACTGAATATGTATGAATCCAGAGAATTATCAATCAGATACTGTAGATTTCATGCTGATGTAATGTGGCTTGTTACTAGCAGAAGCTAACAAAATTAACAAGACTAATGTGCTGCTATTGGTGCTTTGTTTTTTGTTTTTTTGTTTTGTTTTTTTGTTTTTTTTGTTTTTGGTCAGCCCCCTCAAATAGTAGGAGAATAAATAAAGGAAATGAGATAATTGCCTGTACTCTGATGAAAACACATTGTGAATTGCTGCTGCTTGACTTGTCGCTGACTCTTCGCAATGCAATACTTTGATAAACTGGTCCCTAATCTATATTCTGGTAACACAAGTACTCAGAACAAACTCAGTGTTTTGGGAATTAAAACAACTACAACAACAAGGTCACAAATTTTCCCATTGTTTACTGTGCAGATGCCACATAGCCATATTTGTCATGGAAAGGATTAGCAACAGCTACGCTTGTAATAACTGCAAAGTTCATGTCAGAACATATAAAGTAGAAAACAAGTGCAGAAGATTAAGGCTTACAAAGTAGAATTTGGAAGGCCGATTTGAACATGCCTCTCATTCATCTGACTTTTTTTTTTAATGTAAGCTCATGCCCAGGACCAATACCATTATATTAGTGAGCTGGAGCACATCTAGACTCAAACCTACTCATCCTTCAAATAGTTAAGAAGACCACTCGTCTGAGTACAAGTTGATAGCATGTTGTCTCCTCAGACATCGGTGACTCTCAGCGATACAGCTTTTCTCTAAAGATTGTGAGCAACAGTGGAAATTTTAACCCAGTGCTGAGAAACAAACAAACAAACAAACAAACATACTGGGGGGGCAGAAGGACAAATATATTACTCACATTAGGAATGGTTAGTAATATTTGACATAGCCCCTAAATATGATGAATGTAGTCATTTGCAGGCTATTCTTGGTTTCTGTGATTTCAGTCATTATTCAAAGTCACTGATTAAACTGGCTGAATAATACAGAGATCTTGGGCTCATTTCTCAGAAGACCCCAAGCATTGATTTCAGTGCTTGAGCTTGTTCACAGGGGAATCTGTGAATCCGCCCCTATGTTTACAGATGCCTGTGGCTGTAGCAAACATCGGCTATGGCAGTTGCTATGATCAGCTGGAAAGTCCTGGTCCCATCACTTTCAGCAATAGCACCATTGTCTAGTCATCCTTGGCATGGCCTAGCTTCTTCTGGCAACAGAGAAGAGGAGCAAGGAATTCCCTGCACTCTCACCCCGCTCTGACTTCTGTATTGTGGTGTCTGAAAAAGGCAGACAAGAGGAATAAGGGCATACAATGCCAGCCTGCAACTATCCAAGTGGATATTTGCTACAACTGGTCAGAGCTTCTAGGGCTGGTCCACAGGCTCCTATGGGAACCAGCCCTATATTCATCACTTCTTTCTTCAAAGAACCCAGGGCAGTGTTCAGACAGTTATCTCGATTCATCTTCACAAGCAGCCTGTGATGTAGGTTGGGCTGGGCAATGGTGTGACTTGACAAAGGCCATCTACTGAGCTTTGTGACCAAGCATGAATTGTCTGGGATTCCTATAACCAAGCCCTTATTTATTTATTTATTTATTTATTGCATTGCATTTATATCCCACCGTTTTTCCTCCAAGGAACCCAAGGCAGCATACATTTCCTCCTTCTCTCCATTTTATCCTCACAACAACAACCCTGTGAGGTAGGATGGGCTGAGAATCTTTGACTGGCCCAAAGTCACCCAGTGGGTTTCCGTGGCTGAGTGGGGACTAGAGCCTGGACCTCCCGACTCCCAGTCCAACTCTTTAGCCACTACACCACATTGGCTCTCATTGTCACTTAATCCTTGCCCTCTTGTAAACGTTGGATGTTGGTCCTGCCCTGCATATTGCAGGTGGTGCCCCTTTGTACCCAGCATGCTAGGGAAAAGGGAGGCCAATCAGAAAAAGTTGCAGGGCAGATAAGGCCAGAAAGTTGCCATTCTGCAAGTGCTAGTTCTTCAGTGTTTGCTTGCCCTGCCCACTCTGTTGATATACTGTGGATTTAGCTGGCCACCTGCAGGGGTTGAGCAGGTGTTCCTCTATTCTGGCAGATGGGCACAAGTTTTCTTTTTCCTGACTAATCCACAATATACTAACAGGCTCAGTCTTACAGAACAGGTTTTTGTTTACATAGGACGTGGGCTGTGTAAATCGGTTTAGTGCAGGTAAGACAAGAGATGAGGAAGTTTGTTGAGATCTCTCAGGAAGAGTGTGAGAGGATGAAGAAGAGTTGCCTTAGACCTGCCTCATAAGGTATTAGTTTCAGGGGAACAGGGATACAAACTTGTCTTGAGGCTTACCTGACTCACCCATCCAAAGCTAATAGGCCTAGGGTAGGAGAATATGTGGCCCTCCAGTTCTTGTTGGACTGCAACTCCCATCACCCCTAGCCACTATAGCCAATGGTGAGAGATTATGAGAGATGTGGTCCAACAACATCTGGAGGGCCACCTTCCCCATCTCTGGCCTAGGAATAGTGATGTGGACAACTGGGCATGTTTAGCCTGGAGAAGAGAAGTCTGAGGGGAGACATGATAGCACTCTTCAAATACTTGAAAGGTTTTCCTACAGAGTAGGGCCAGGATCTCTTCTCGATCATCTCAGAGTGCAGGACATGGAATAATGGGCTCAAGTTACAGGAAGCTAAATTCCAGCTGGACACCAGGAAAAACTTCCTGACAGTCAGAGCAGTATGACAATGGAACCAATTACCTAGGGAGGTCATGGGCTCTCCCACACTAGAGGCCTTCAAGATGCAGCTGGACAGCTATCTGTCAGGTCTGCTTAAAGGTGGATTATAGGCCCCTTCCAACTCTAATATTCTATGATTCTATGATCCTACCTTTGCACTTCAGTTGGATGAATAGGTCTGGAGGAATAAAGATTTGATGAATAGGCCAGCAGGAATCAAGAACAGTCAGCTGAAACTGCTCTGGGACTCCTATCCAAGGAGGCTCACCTGTATAGCCATTTGAAGTGGAAAGAGAAGTTCTATACCATCTCAGATTAAGGGGGGCTTGTATTGGGGATGGGAGTTAATTAAACAGGATAATAAAACCATTCCATTGCATATTCGTGTTAACAATGTTCAGTAGGTTTTGTTGCCCGTTGTTTAACCTAAAGCGCTGGTAGCTTGTGTTTTTCCTCTGGGGTCTGGGAACAATCTGTAGTTTCTGCTCACTTGATGATAACATTTCTAACTGGAGAATAAGAAATGATAAATGACAGATAGCAAATAAGGAAAAGCAGATTTTTAGTATATACTATGTGGTAAAAGTTTGAAAAATATGTCTTATACATCAAAAGCTAGCTGCAAATAATGATTGACACAATCTCACGAATAGTGCTGAATCAATTTTGACTCATTTTCTCCAAAATATGAGCTCCATTAAATGAGTGTTTTATTGCATGCTCATTCCTGGGCACTCACAGATTTTTGCGGGTCTCTCTCACGATGTCGTCTGCCTCCCGTCCACCACCTGCCCCTTCTAGCGACCAAAAAATAACAACACCCCAGTAAGTCCGACTTATTATTAAAGTCAGAAGTTTCTGCTATGTTCAGGAGAAGCAGCGCAATCAAAATGACCCACTGAATGGGCCATGTGCACGTTGTTTACTTCCTCTTTCAAAAGAGGATATAATGATGGACAAGCGTGGGGGGGGGGCGGAGAAGCAATGGTAAGCAAACACGTTTTCCCCCCATATGATGATGCTCTATATCTGCAAATCTAGATTTTCATAATCTAGCTAAATCTTACATGGATCAGATTACTTATTGTTATGTTCCATTCCTTTGTAATTTGCTGTATCAATCTTTTATTAATGCCTGATACATCACAAACATTTAAAATTCTACCCCCTCAAGAAAAACAGGACACATATTTGTCAAGTTTTGGTGCTTCTAAACAGAGAGATGGAAAAGTTCATGACAACCTGAAAATTACACTCTGACAAAATTCTTCCACATCACCACAGGGACTTCACTGAGGTACATTTGAAATAGTAGCAACTAAATCTCACCCAATGATTCCAATGGAATTTAAGCGCAGATAACTTTGAGAATTTGGGGACCATTTGTGAAATAATATATTCAGGTCCTATAAGACTTAAAATGATCTTACCTCAGTCACAAACTCACTAGGTGGCCGTGGGCAAGTCACTATTCCTTTAACTTATTTATTTACTACATTTATATATTGGTCTATATGTAGACAGATTCTGGAGCAGTGAACAATCAAAGATACAAAATAAGATAAATAAAGAACCATATTAAAATGATTGCTATCGAAAGAAAGAAAGGAAGGAAGGAATTCTGATAAAACCATGGCTGGTCAGTCAAGGAAGGGTTCCCAAAATAATGATGTTTTCAGGAAACAGCACAACATTGGTGCCTGCCTAATCTCCAGAGGAAGGGAGTTCCATAGAAAGGAAGGTTCTTCTCCAGGCAGACTCAGTTGGGCCATAGGTCCACATGGAACCACCATGAATACATCCTCTGGTGACTTCAATAACCAGGCAGATTGGTAAGAGAGAAATTTTCTTCCTCCTGTTTTGTTCAGCCTCGATGCAATTTTGAGTATCTCCCTAATACCTTTACTCCAAAATATCCTCCTGTGAGTCGACCAATGCCTGTTTATTATTTGCAAGCAAGCACAATTTGTGACATCACCCAGCATCATCACTGATCACGGGACACACCTATTAAGGCATTAGCCTTAGCTTCCAATTTCAAGGCTTTGTGGCACTTGAGCCAATATGAGAGAGCCTTAACGCCAGCTGGTTTTTTGTTAACTGAATAATGTTGTTCTGTTGAGATATATATCTTTTGTGAGCCATTCTGGGAAATGTTTGCAGGGTGGGTTAATTCATGAAATATAATAATGAGAATGACAATTATACTCTGTCCACATTATATACATAATGTATGCAACCATATTTTACACAGCTGATTAGGCTATAGAAGCAGTGGTAATTGAGCCCCACTGATTTTATTCCTGTACCACAAGCAAAATGAAATTGTGTTTGCTAACCACATAGTATGGTGCTTCGTCACATCAAACCTCTTGAATATAGAAATAATAATAAAAAAACCCACAACCCAAATATTAACTGTCAAAAATGTTTCTGAATACCCATATTTAAAATATTCATCAACAATGGGGCACATCCAGGGAAATCAGGGATGTTGGGGAATGTCATTCGGTCTGCATTTTGAAGTGAACTGGCCAAATTCACAATTTCTGGATGAATATGTGGATTGGAACACAGCTATCCTTTGGGTTATGCCCATCTCAACATTTTGCACTGCTGTTCTGGGCTCAAAATTGCATGCAGAGATGGGGAAATTAGGAAAGTTGCATACAAAAATGTGTATATTAAAGAAAAAATGCATACAAAATGTGTATGATATGGTAATTCAAGTATGAAAATCAATGCACATTTTTGTCTGTGTTTTTTTATATCACAGAATGCTGCAGAAATGGGATGCAATGGACAAGGAGCAGATATAGACTGATTTGTACATTCCCTATTTCTAAGGGAAATATTTTGTTGTTATGAAGTTCAAACTGAGATTTAAAATTAAAAGGAATAAGGGGTCAGTATTTCATAATATGAACACTTGTGTTATCCTGGGTAGTGATTTGGATTGATGAGTGGTTTGGAATGGTGTGTTTAAAAGGAAGGTTTTATTTCAGCTCTTCCTGTTCCTTTCTTAGTATATAGAGAGTAGTATCATCGCCTCAGGACATTGAGTTCTGGAAAGAAATGTCCTCTCATGTGCCCTTGATTATAACTACTAATTCAAGAAGTGTAACTTAAAAAGATAAAAGCTAGGAAATTAAAAACAAGCACAGAACTTTCCCCACCTCGCCTCCCACAAATATGCCCAGTGTGTACAAGAGATGATGTATTTAAAAAAGCTTTATTCTTTTGATATAAGCCTTATTGTCAGCAAAAACCAGGCACGAGTGAGATATTTATGGTAACCCTCCCCCCTCCTCACCGAAATCCTATTTAGAACACAAAAGGATCTGCATATCTCTTTCAGGTACATGCAGTGCTGGGTTTATTTTTAGTTATATTTAAAATGGGGTTTAACCATATTTCTGCCCAACCCAGTTTTTCTTCTTTATTTCTCACAAGCAAGTAGTAGAAATCAATTGTGACAGTCCTGACAGTCCTGAGATTTCATAGGTAACTGAAGTCACAGATAATGATGACTGTGCTGTGGAGTAATATAATCTTCAAAAGTTCTGATCCTGTACACACTTACCTGGAAGAAACCCCATTAACTCAATGAGGCTTACTTCTGAGCAGACATGTAGAGTCTGCAGTCAAATGTAGGATGACCAGGTAAAATCCAGGTCAGGGCTCATGTAACTTTAACAGTTGTAGAGAAAAGGGAATTTCAGCCAGTGTCATTTGTATGCAATTAGTTCCTGGTGAAATTCCCTCTTCATCACAACAGTTAAAGTTGCAGGCACTATACTAGAGTGACCATATACAAAAGAAGGCAGGGTTCCTGCAACTTTAACTGTTGTGATGAAGAGGGAATTTCACCAGGAACTAATTGCATACAAAAGACACTGGCTGAAATTCCCTTTTCTCTACAACTGTTAAAGTTACATAAGCCGTGACCTGGATTTTATCTGGTCACCCTAGTCAAATGCAGTTACATAAACTCATTAGGATTTACTTCTGAGTAAACATGCACAGGATCAGATAATCAGGAAATACTTTGAAAAGCCGACCTTTGTGGCTGTACATTGTTTTGAATTAGTTGACTAAGGTGCAGTGGGTGTTAGCAGGCAGAACGATTTTCAGTAGGGACATGCTATTACTTTTCTAACCTCTCCAATGCAACACCAAAAACAAACAAACAAACAAACAAACAAACAAACAAACCAGCTGCACTGACCAGTCAGATCAAGTGATAACTGTAGTTTTGATGCAAGCATTTTCAGGCATAACAGTTTATTATTAGTGATGGGCAAATTGTCTTTCCCTTGCCTTGGAATGTATTCATTTATTCTGACCTTTTCTTAAGAATATTCAAGAAAACATGAGTATTTTTTTACACTTTTCTGAGAAAGCTAAAAAAAACACAGCCTGAAATACGCACATTCTTTTGGCAGACAGGTGATTACCACTCAAAGGAAGAAAGACTGAAAAGAGGAGGATAATAAACAGTCTTGAGATTGAAGTGTATTCTTGGGTGTTGGAACTCAACAAATTTTGAAGGCCCTGTGAGCTCAATGGCTTGATGTTGTTTTCCTAAAAATCTGGCTGGGGCATGCTGAGAGTTGTAGGCCTTTTTCCCTATCTAAACATGCATAGGATTGTGCCTTAAATTCATGAAGTGCTGTCCTTCTCTGCCTGACCCTCTGTCCCCCCACCCTTCCCAAGCAAAAACAAAATGAAAAGGAGGACCCAAAAGGCAGATTTTTTGCATCTCCCCTCCCCCCGTCTTGCCTATCAGCATGCCCCTCCCTAGGGTGACCATATTTGGGAAACCAAAAAAGAGGACACTCTGTGGGAGGGGGGGCGCTAAAGTTGCTTTCCTGGGCCTCCAGAAAGTGTGTCATCCCCCCCCCCCCACTGCTCAAATCAGGGCCTTTTCTACAATGTCTGGTAACAACATGCTTTCCCCTTTAAGGCCCTGATTGGAACAGTGGGGGGTGGGGGGGAATGACACGCCTCCAGGAATGATGCTCCCCCCCAATGGTGTAATTCCAGGACATTATAGAAAAATACAGAAAATCCCCCCAGACACCCAGTATAGAACAAAAACCAGGACAAATCCGGGGAAATCCGGACAGTTGGTCACCCTACCCCTCCCTCTCCATCCGCATTCAAAGTTGACCTTGGAAGAGGAGGTGCCACAGAGTTTTCCACAATGGCTGGGAGGGGGCAGCGTGAGGGTAGGGAAAAGCCGCAGTTCAGATTTTTGCCCAAGGTTGTAGGGTTTTTTTATGCCCAAGGGGTGGGGAATCTGCCATATTGTGTGGCCCCTCGGACATCCTCCCAGGGACCATAGGATTTATCTGCGAGTTACCTTGTTTTCTCCAGTTATAATGATGTCATTTGGAATCCCAGAGTGCCCTGTGTCGAGATTCTATCTCAGCCACGCCACACATGTTGGACTCTACTTCTTACATTTTGTAATGTAGCTGAAGAACTGACGTCCAAGTGCAAAATACAAGTGCATAGCATCATTTATAAAAGGCAGCCATGTGTGTAAATTGCTGCTTTAAAACACAAATTATACGTACACAGTGAGCTGGAAAAGATCAGGCCCCTTTATGTGTACTTTAGGCAACAGTTACAATTTATACACATGGGTGCCCTTCATAAATGATGCTATGTGACTGTATTTCGTACTCTGGACTCAGTGCGTGAACGCTATAACACATGGAAGACAACTTAATTAGTTGCCTTGGGCAGATCATCCCAAACACCCCATTTATAACGTGGGAATAATAATTGCCAGGTGTTCTTCAGAGTCAACTACTAAAGCTGTTTTGAACATCTTTATGGAATCCCAAGACAACCCCATTTTGTTATTTAGCTCTTCCCCCCCCCCCCCGCCCCATTCTGTTTTTAAAAATGTCTTTAATTATTTGTGTAAGCTGTTCAGTTCTTGGGGGGAAGTGATATATAATTCAGTCAAATGAATAAATAGCCACTTACTTCATAGAATTGTGATGCAAATGAGTATATACTTAAAGGGCCATATAAATGATAAATATGCTAATTATCTTTAGTTTTATGTGGAATGCCTCAACAAAGTGATGGTTTAAAACAGGGCAGGCAACTACTACTCCCATCAGTCCCAGACAGGATGGTCAATGGACAGGGATCATGGGAGATGTAGTCCAAGACATATGGAGTGCAGAAGTTTGCTTTTCCCTGGTGTAAAGGAATATCTAGCCATTGATCCCAGGTAACACTCTGTAATACGTTTTAGGAAAAGGTTTTTAGGAAAACAACATCAAGGCTGTGAGCTCACAGGGCCTTCAAAATTTGTTGAGTTCTGATGCCCAAGAATACACTTTTATCTCAAGACTGTTTATTATCCTCCTCTTATCAGTCTTTCTTCCTTTGAGTGATAATCACCTGTCTGCCAAGAATGCACATATTTCAGCTCCCAAAGTGACAATTGCAAATAGTTCATGCTCTCTTTGGCTTCCTTTGCTTCTTCTTTTTCTTAGAGTATATTGGAGGAAGACAACATTCATTTTCCATCCTGTTTGCTTGTTAATACAGAAAAAGCGCATCTCTACAATCTAGAGTTTCTCAAATGTTTCTAGTAAAAAAAGGAAGTCCTGGATATTATTTTCCCTCTCTCCAAGCATATCCATGTTAATGCACCAAAGGCACTTCTTGTAACAAAAAATCACCTCACCTACTCACCGTGACCTAGATAATAATGGACAAATGCATTTTGTAACATGTTCCAAGAACACTATTCAATGCTTAGCAACATTCTCTAATTCTATTTTCTATGCTCTTGGGTTGTGTGTGTGTGTGTAAAGGATGAAGAAACAAGCTTGGAGAAATGTGATGGAAAGGCAACTTCTACTGGTTCAGCTAGGGTGGGGTTGAGAGCTCCTGCCTCAGGGACAATTTGGAAAAGGGGTGCAAAAATAACCTCTGAGGTTCCCTTTATAATATTTACAGTTATTCAAACAGTATTCACTTGCTTCAGATTTTCTTTTCAGTTTGGAGCAACTGGACATGTTTTTAACGTAGTGGATGAAAATCTTGGAGTTGGTTTGTTTGGAGGCTTGGTGAGACTTGTTGCAGCTTCTTGTTGGACCTTTCCCTGACATTTAACACAGTAAAACACATCCATCCATCCATTGAATACTGGAGTGACATTGCCAAATTTTGCTCAAAGTGGAACTCATTAGTGAATTTGGAGATATACCTGTACTGGAGCTAAGCAGGACCAGAATAAAGATTTATCTGACTCTTGTGAGTTCAGCTGTGGGTCCAGTAAGCACCCCTGATGTTTTAGACCATGTTAGGCAAACATAGACTGTCCTCTTGGCTAGCTGGCATGACATGGCAAAGCCATTATGCCAAATTGAAGACAACTTGAAGAGTCAGGGGTTGCCAGTTGTTGACCCAAAATTTAGTATATTCATCAAGCTTATCTGTTTGTCTATCTATCTATCTATCTATCTATCTATCTATCTATCTATCTATCATCTATCTATCTATCTATCTATCTATCTATCATCTATCTATCTATCTATCTATCTATCTATCTATCTCTATCATCTATCTATCTATCTATCTATCTATCTATCTATCTATCTATCATCTATCTATCATCTATCTATCTATCTATCTATCTATCTATCTATCCATCCATTAAAACAACAATTTCCCCATGATCTACCAAACCCAATAACTTCAATGGGTCTATTCAAGATCACATAGCCTGTGAGCTGTAATTTCATTTGACAAAATAAGAATAAACTGCTCCATTCTTCTATCTCATTAAATACAAGAGTAACCACAATCGATGCATATTTTAATAAAGCAAATAATAACATTTCATAGGATGGGAAAATCATATATACTAAATGGCGAACTGAACTTTGTTTCGGCCGTGCTTCTCAATGACAATATTTGTTGAATGATTTGAGAGTTATTTTGTTTATTTAAAATGACATTAATAACAGATAGGCAGACATTTGATTTTTTCTCATTGTGGCTGATGAGAGTAAGTTCTATTTTGTTTGGCTGATCCTGACATAGGGCTACATCCAACATTATGTGAGTGGACTTCTGCTTCTGTTCCTCTTCTCTCTCCTGCAATCCCTGCATGGCCCAAGCTCTCCTCTAGACGGTATCCCAACCTTTCAGAGCAGGGGGATGCAGAAGTGAAGGGGGAATTTGAATCAGCAGCAGGGTCCATTCTGCTGTCGGGCAGTACTTGATGCAGCACATTAAAGTGAAAAGTGACAGAGCAAAAGTGACGGAGGCCTAATCTACACCAAGCAGGATATTGCACTATGAAAGCAATATGAAAGCAGTATATAAAAGGCAGGAGCCACACCAAACAGGACATTGCACTATGGAAGCGGTATGAAAGCAGTATATCGTATGTGTCATGGGTCCCAACAGTTGGTAGTGCACTTCAATACCACTATAAAACAGTAGTGTAGATCCTTCCATAAACCACTTTCATACCACTTTCATTGTGCAATATCCTGCTTGGTGTAGATTAGGCCAGAGTAACCAAAGAGCACCACTATTAAGCATTTATGTATTTCCTTCCTTTATGTCCTTTGTCATTATCTTTGTATTTCTCTCTCTGTGTGTGTCTGCCTCCCTGGATACCATTTTTTAAAATGTAAGTTTTTTAATTTAATTAAAACATTCGAGAACAATATTTAGAAATTTATTTATTTTTGCATTTAAATAGAACAAGTTAAATGTATACACTGGGAAATAATAGTAAATTCCTATAATTCCCATATGATTTCCAAATAATGTTTCAAGATCCGAAGTTTAATGTTTAACTCTTTCTTTCTATAGCACCTCTCAGTGTACAAGGTACTTCACCATTCTTTTCTCATATCCATGTGAGGTAGAGCAGGCTGAAAGATTATGACTTGTCCAAGTCCAATCGAAGGCTCTAATCTTGTATACTCCCATTGAACTTAATGGGATTTATTTCTGTGTTGATGGTGCCATAAGTAAACTTCATATCTGAATTGTGGTTTGAACCTGGATCTCCCATCTCCATACATAATGTAATTAAATGGCACCACACTAGTCCTCCTTCTTGTATGCTGGAGCAATTCTATAAGCCTGTGTTTATAATGCTGTTTTCCTGATGAGAATCATCCCTGAGGATGCTATTTTCTCTAGAAGGCAAGGTGCTTATTTTGCTCACAGCAGCTTCCTTCCTCTGTCTGCCAACAGCAAGTTGAGTTATTTTCAGTGGGGGGAAATAGCATAATTCCCCATTCGCCACACCACAATCTTGATTTGGCTCAATTGCCCATCCACTACTACTACTGTTTTTTAAAAAAGTAAAGCTAGATAGTACAACTATCACTGAAGACTCTCATAATTTGTGTATATCATAAAACAAATGATAAGCAAAATAGAATTAGAACAATGCAATACAAATAGCCAGTGAAATAGCCAGTATAATAAGACCTCATAACCCCCCCCCCCCAAAAAAAACCAGTCTACGCACAGTATTGAAAAGGAAGTCTGAAAACCCAATCCCTCCAAACAATACTAACACATCAAATATAAAGCCACAGAGCAGCCTGCATACATCATTTTTCAGGTAACATTGTTCAGTGTCTCTCTGGTAAAGGAAGGTCTTCATCAGCAGATTAAAAAAAACTTGTTAAAAGAGGCGGTCAAGTGGGTCTTACTTGGAAGACAGTTGCAATGGCATGGGTGCCATAACAGAGAAGGCTCTGCACATAGGTTTCTTTACAGGATAAAGGATGGTGCAATTAGCATTCAGGTGGTCATCCTTCCAGTCAACCTCAGTTCCAAGGTGCTTATTTGAAACCTTTGGGAATGTGATGTATCCAGCTTTGAATAGCTTCATTGCCAGGAAAGTGCCAACAACATACTATAATGAATACCTGCAAACTGTGCAACACCCTTTTGTATTTCTTTTTATTAAAGCTTGGTTTTACTTGTTTTCACATGAGATCCTCAGGCTAACATTCATTCTTGAAACAACAGGTAGACATAGAATGTGATATTTACATCATGTTTCCCTGAAGCTTGACCATGTCAGTATCGCCACTTTCTTATGCAGCTCATTGCTTTGGCATCTTCCCATTTTGAGTCTGTAGAACTCCTTTAGATTGTACCAGAAGGGACTTGCTAATTCAGACAGAACCATTTCAGCTGACATTTCTGCACCCAAACAGTGTGTTCTAATATGTGAAATTGTAATCCTCCCCAGGTACTGGAGCTTTTACATAAAATAAGAGTTGACAGGAATCATCCCACCATATGCTATTGAAATGCATGATGCAGAACTACCCTTGCATACTAAGCAGGCAAAAGGAGCAAACATCCTTTTTCACCATCTCCTTTCTTTAATGAGAGTTTTCATGCCTTGCTCAAGATTTTCATGTTGCTAATTACCTGTGATGCTAATTGTCTCCAGTCTAGATCTGATGTGTTTTGTAAGATCATCCCAGTCTCCTAACTGAACATTGCCTATTTCAGAAATCTTAATGGATGGTAAATTTAATTGCAAATAGATTTTTTTCTGGTATCAGCACTAAAAAGTACCTGGATTACTGAATCCTGCGGGGTTAAGGGTTTAATTTTAAACCCTCTTCAAGATTTTGATACCAATCTGTATTCTTATGTTAGTGATATTCTTGCACTAATATCAGGTATGATTATGGCTTCTGTTACACTTCTTTTGTGCTAATATTAAGTTATATTCGTGTAAGAGTAGCAGTCTTCTTCCTGTTTCTCAAGATAGTTATATCTTGTAGGGATGTGCACGCCCAAAAATATCGTATTTTATCGTTATCGGAATTTCAGACCAAAAAAATTATTGTCTTCACGATAGTTATTGGAAATCCAATATTTAATTTGCAGCTCCATTATGCCCTATAGAGCTGCATTTTTTAAAGAAAAAATGCCTATACCTTCTGTATTTTCAAAGTTACAGGCGTGAAACTTGGTCACAATGCTTATGGGGTATGCCTAAGTATGTGTATGAAATTTGAGATCAATCCCTCCAACCCTCGATTTTATATGAATTTATTAAAGAACATTGAACTTTTGACAGGTCAAAAGTTGCACGATCTTTCAAAAATTCATATAAAATACAGGGGTGGAGGGATTGATCTGAAATTTGGCACATATGTGTAGCAACATGTGCTAGACATGAGTATGAAATTTGAGATCGATCCCTCCAATCCTCGATTTTATATGAATTTATAAAAGATCCTGTAACTTTTTGACAGGTCTGAATGAACGCACTTGGCGAGCTGTCATTCTGACCTATCAGAACTTAAACGATCTTTAATAAATTCATATAAAATCGAGGGTTGGAAGGAATCGATCACAAATTTCATACACATACTTAGGCATACCCCTTAAGCATGGTGACCAAGTTTCAAGCCTCTAACTTTTAAAATACAGAAGTTATAGGTTTATTTATATGGCAGTTTGATAATCCGATATAATCGGGCTGAAAATTATTGGATTGGATATTTATCGGAGGTTTTCCTATCGTATCGGTACCGTTAATCAGATGTCTGATAATGACCTTATTGTATCGTTATCGGACATTTTAACGATACGATACACATCCCTAATATCTTGCAGAATTTCCAAACAAGGCACTTTAAAAGCTTCTTGCTCACCTTTCCCATATCTAACTCCTTTAGACTTTGAGTTCTACACTACTCCACCCTTTAAAACAGCCTCCCCCAACCTGAGGTCCTTCCCAGATGTTTTGGACTGCAACTCCCAGAATTCCTGATCATTGGTTATGGTGGCAAGGACTGATGGTAGTTAAACCTGCAACACCTCAAGGGCACCAGATCGCAGGAGACTTCATTAAAACTATGGTAGGTGGGAGACAGGGCACATTGGTGAACATTGTGATGATGTCATGACAGAAATACTGCAGCTGGAACTCTGCATGTTTGCAAAGGAAGTATGGTAATTTTGACTTCATATGCTGCTTCTGGCAACAACAAAAATGGTGCCATTTGAAAATGGTGGAAAGGTATTATAGTACCTCCTTGGCTTCCCCCCTTCCTCTTTCTGTGAGATGTGGGACAGTCCACAGGGAAGCTACCGGTATGTGTGGGGAGAGATGCCATTCAAAAATCATATAATGGGAGTTCATTATAGGAATTACATCAGTATAGAAGCACCCTTGGTGATATGGGTTTAATTTGTAATCTGCAAATAGAATGGAATCACCACCACTACTGCACTGACTAGAATGTAAGATGTGATTTTTCTTAATGGCACTGTTTCTGTATATCCACAATCACAAGTGGTCCATATAACTTGAATGGTAATGATGAAAAATTGATCACTTGTGAAAATGGCCTTAGAATTTCTAAGGCTATCAGGAAACTGAAGCGAGAAACATCACTCATGGTTTGGGTCTCTCATCCAATATTAGTTAAATTACTTTGGACTGAAGTCAGGCTCTGTCCTTTGAGTTCAGCTGTAAGTCTCAAGTTTAGCCAACACTTTAAATTTTTCTAATAGTAAACAACACCTTGGTAATGTGTACCCAATGATACTTTAAAGCATAGGGCATGTGCTATGTACTTAGAAAGCACATGTACCTTAGTTGAATTGTAAGACTTTACATTTCTTTTAATTGCCAAATCTATGGTAGGAAGCTGCTGCTCTGAACTATACAGTAGTTGCAAATCATGGGATTGTGACAACTGAACAGAGCTTCTTCCAGGAAACACCCACCCACCTTCATCATGGAAATTGTATGGTTACATGAAAAACATTTCTCAATACACAGTCAGCAAAATATTGATATGTGTGTATACATACAAACAAACAGCAGTAGATTGTTATGCTGGTATATTGGAGTGGCATCAGCTCTTTTTGTTGTAGTTATCTGTATATGTTTTTTATTGATTTGGGATCAACAATACTAGCAAAAATTCTTAGGTATCTCCCCCTCTCCCCCCAGCAACTCTTTGGCCCCGTTCAGATAACACCGTTAACCTTGCTGGTGAAGGGTTTTGGGTTAAGGAGCATGGTTAACGGTGTTGTCTGATATGCATTTTCCTTAACCATGCACACCTGTTAACCACACTGCATGTGATCTTTGCTGGTCTGATTGACCGTAACAAATAAAATTCTAATTCTGCATGTGATCAGTATTCCAGTAGAAATGTCAGGGCTAAATACAGGAGGTATACATGTAGCAGTGGAAACTTTCAGCATGTCCTGGCATTGCTTGCAAAGTGTAGAAGAGCACCTTGGAGCACCTTGGCTGTGGAAGATGGCGCAAATTAGAGTAGTTTGGGGATGTGTACTTGAGAGACAGAAGATGAAAGTGCATACATTTCCTGCACAAGTTTCATTTATTCTTTGAAGATGTACACTGAATATAATGGGATTTTTGGGAAGCTACAGCCAACCTCCTTTGTTACAGAATGGTAATCACCTTATTTTCCTTCTATTCCCAGACTCATTAAGTCTGTTCTTTCTGTTGTCTCTGCTTGCCTAACCTCCATTAAAGTTATTCCCACAAGGTCATATTTTATCCAGATTAGTTATCTCTATTTTACATACCTTGTGCATTGCACCTTTACTTTTGAAGATGTTTCAATTGTTCTTCAACTTGATTATACCTGTTAATGTCCATCCATACTATTATTATTATCTCTCTCTTCTCGTCGTGGTGTTTTTTCTAGCTGGACATGACAGGCTTTGCTACATCATGCTGTCTTTTACTGCTTCAGGAATTTCCTGACTATTGAGCATGTTTTAAGTATGATGTTGGTGTAGATGTATTATGGTAGGCTCAGTTTCTGAAGGTTTTCTGTATAGTTTTTTGATGTGATGCAGTTGATTGACGTGACTAACGGAATAATTGTAACTTTTTGTGTTGCTATAGTTCTTTAATTTCCATAGCCAGTGGTGTATATTTCTCTCTCCTTTCCTCCTCCTTTTCTACAACACTTTTGTCATTATGTATTGCTATGTCAATGAGGTGTGTTTTTCTTTTTTGTTTATAACTGCCAGTTGCAGGGCATTGTTTCATCTGTATGAATTGTTCTGTCCCACTATATTTTATGATCTGCATTTTCCAGGATTGTTTTGGATGAGTATGTATAGTATGGTGTAGGTTGTTTGAGGAGGTTGAATTTGATGGCCAGTTGTTGGTAAATTGTTTTGGCAGCTGAATTGTGTCTGTCTGTATAGTCCATCACGGCCAGAATTTTACATCCTTCTATTACATGGTCTATTGCTTGTCTTTTTTCTCTGCGAGTGTGAGTGGTCATGTTTGGTCTTCATTTTGTAGGGCTCTATCACACCAGCATTTTAGCGCACTCTCATCATGCCTGGTTTGCTGTTTTGCAGCGTGGTACTCACATGATATCGTGCCTGTCCTGCAGTCACCCCACCTCTTGCCTTTCTGTGTTTTCCTAGAGCGAGGAAAGTCCAGTTTATTTCCTCCATGCAGGATTAAAGCACTCTTCTGCCCCTGTGTATTGCCGTCCTTACAGTATGTCCTTTGTTGGGGGCATGTGCTTTGAAGGAGGTCTTGCTGACAAAAGCAGAGGGCAGGGTGGTTCTCCTCCTCCAGCACGCCATATAGAATGAACAGGCTTGTGATGAGTCGGTTGAAGGGACTTTTGCTGCTCCAACCCCACCCTCGTTACCCGCAGAAACAGCAACCTGCCAATGAAACATTAAATTGGTAAAACTCTAGACAACAAAGCCAGAGCGAGGGGGCAAAGGCTCCCACGTCAATCACAATGCCACAACCAATGAACTAGAGGGGAAGGAGAAGGGGCAGGATGGAGTGCGAGAGCAAACAAGTGAAAGGAGGTTTCACCTATGCCACAAACCCACGTGAAAGGGACCATAAGCTTGACGTGCTAATGAAACGGAGGTGGAAATCATGGAGGCAAACCAGGAAAAAAAAGTAGGTGTGATGGAGCCCGTAATACTAGGCTGATTGGGGTGTAATTTTTATCTGCTTTTACTATGGCTTTATGAATGGGGATGTTTTTAGTGTGAAAAAATTCTCTGAGTGATTTTATCTGTTTAGCATGAATTCTCTCAATCTCCAGCAGACTTCTTCCTCCTTCTTTCCTGCTGATTGTTATTCTTTCAATGCATGAATTGGGATGGAGCATGCAGTGTTTCATGAGTTCGGTGCGATTGAGTCTGTTTGTTTCTTCAAGTTCAGTGTGTGACCAGTGTATGATTCTGAATGAGTATATAAGGATAGGTATTGCGTAGGTGTTGATGGCTTTGAAAATGTTTTTATAATTGAGTTTGGATTTTCAGATTTGTGGTAGGCAGGTTTTATATTTCATTCTTAGTTGAGTTATTACTGTAGAGTGGTTGAGTTTCATGTTTTCATGTTTTGTTGGAATCCTAAATATTTGTATTTTCTTTTTCCTCCATGTTATCTAATATTTCATTATTTAGTGTTTGTTCTGTTTCTGTTTCTTTCCATTTTCCTAATCCTCTGTGTAGCATCTTGTATTTTCCTATCCCGAATTCCATTTTCATGTCTGTCGTCAGTTCTTCAATGATTCGTAGGAGGGCTTTTATCTGCATCAATGTCGCAGCATGAATTTTTATGTCATCCATGCATAGGAGGTGATTAATTCTGTGCTTTACTACTTTGTGTTGTTGATGTTAAGAATGTGGGATAATGGATTGAGACACAGGGAAAACCATAGAGCACTGAATGTGTCACCTTGAAAAATGCCACATTTAATATTTATGTTTTTCTGTCTGTATATGGTCGTTGTCTGTTGCTAGGTGTATTGTTGTTCTCCATGAGCCTATCTACACTACTGTTTTAAAATGGTTTATAACAGTTTTAAACCGGTTAATAAAACTGTTATAAACCATTTTAAAGCAGTAGTGTAGATAGGCTCACTGTCTCCATTGTCTATTATTATTATTAATTATTATTATTATTATTTGTGCTTACATTGCATCAATGCTGATGCAAATCTTATCCTCCAGTAATTAGAGTAGAAATATAGTGTTTGTTCTCATTATATACTATTGTTATTATTGCTATTGTTTAAATAGCCTAGTTCCAGAAGGTGAATATAAAGAAAATATAAAACAACAAAATGGATCTTTTTTTTGGCATTGCAAATTACAAGTGCATTGGCCTGATCTGGACTGAGACCACAGTGGGGGAAAGGGTTAAAGCTCCCGATATGGATGGTGCCCCCTGTGCTTACTTTTGAGTAAGGAAAAAAGCCATGGCTGCTAGGCATGTCTTTAAAACAATCCTATGCATATATATTCAGAAGTACCTCCCCCCCCCCCCCCAATTATGTTCAATGAGGTAAGTGTAGGATTGCAGCCTGAGGCTCTTGAAGTTAGATACCAGCTTTTATTATATAAATATAGGTTTCTGGTCCTCACAGTTATGGGGGAAATAATGAAGCTATGATCACAAACAATTTCAGCCCATTTATCAAACCTCATGATTAAATCTAATGAGGAACATTTTTGACAGGGCAAAATTTTTGCATTTAAAGAAGCCTAGAATATGACCAAAGATGGGCAATATAGATACATGAAACAAATGGGAGCACAGCATCATTATTAGGATATATTAATATAGGTCTCTAAGTTGAAAATGTTTCCTCCCCTGATTCAACTCTTATACCAAACAGAGCTTTGGCCCAGAGACCTCATACCAGTTGGCATCAGGGGAAGAATTCTTTAATTCTGTCGTGACAGGATTGCTGCTAAAGCACAAACAAGAGGAAACATGGGCTGCATTAGATGAAGGGCAGCACACACTCTGGCCTCATCATCCATCTGCCAGGAAGCCAACTTTCTTTCCCAGGAAGAACGTCAAGGCAAGGGCGGAAGTTTTATTGTTTTGTTGTAGTACGCTCTTCTTCTGCTTATTAGATTTTATGAAATTTTAATGCATTTTAAATCTGGTGTTAGCTGTTTTTGTGGTTTGTAACATGCTAAGGGAGAACTTTTAATTATGAGATAAATATATAGATAAAACTTTTGTTGGAAATCGCCGAGCAGGTCAGGTGGCAGAGTTTGGAATGAATAAGAGTTTGTTGATACCTCTTTCTGTATGGTGAAACAGTAGGGTGTCCAGATGGCCCGGGGTTTCCCGGTCCTAATCTGGAAACCTAGGCCGAACCTGAGCAACCGGGGGGCAGTGGGGGAAAACCGGGGTGGTGGGGGGTCACTCGGCGGTGGCTGGAGGCGGGCAGCGCGAGGCACTTACTTGCTGGAGCGTCTGCTTCCCTCCGGTGCTTGGAATCTACTGAGAAACAGGCTCCGCGGCCTGTCCCTCAGTAGCGCGCTGGGCGATGACGTCATCACCCGGCGCGTACTGAGAGACAGGCCAGGAAGCCTGTTTCTCTGTAGATTCTGAGCACCGGAGGGAAGCGGACGCCCAGGTAAGGAGCGCGGGGCGGCGGGGCGCGGCGCAGGGGGGGGGGGGCGCAGGCGCGCGGGGAGGTTGTTTTGGGTGGGGGAGGTGGCGGGGGGGTGGCAGGGAGGGTCCGGGATTTTGATTGTCATAATCTGGTCACCCTATGAAACAGTTATGAACCAGGTGAGAGGGTTTATAACATGGGGTATATAAACAGAAAGGGCATCCTTTGTACTATGCTTAATGCAATGCGCTCTGTGCTGGTCTTCCCTTGAGAGTGCTCCAGAAATTGCAGCTAATTCAGAATTCTGAAGTTATATCGCTTACTGAGGCTGCCTACTGTGAACATCTTGCACCTTTGCTCAGAGAACTTCACTGGTTGCCGATATATTACTGGGCCTGGTTCAGGGTGAAGTTATTTTAGGTGACCTATGAAAAGGAGGACACAGCTCCTGTATCTTTAACAGTTGTGTAGAAAAGGGAATTTCAGCAGGGGTCATTTGTATGCATGCAGCACCTGTTAAATTCCCTCTTTATCACAACAGTTAAAGCTGCTGGAGCCCTGTCCTATGTTGTATCTGGTCACCCTATATTGACATGTAAGGCCTTAAACAACCTAGGACCAGGCTACATGAGAGAGTGTCTTCTCCCATTTCAACTTGCTGTTCACTGAAATCTACATATCAGGGCCTCCCGGTTGTCCTGTCGCCTGCATAGATGCATCTGTTGACAACCAGGGGGAGGGCCTTTTCTGTTGTGGCACCCCACATTGGCATTCTCCCCCCCCTGCAGTGCAACGGAGGCCATTCTTGATTGTATTGTGTTTAGGCACCTGTGGAAAACTTATCTGTATGTCCAGGCACTTGTTGATTTTAATACCTAGCTTGGTATATTTTCATTGTTGTTGTTTTTATCATTTTATTTTTATTTTTATTGTTGTTTTAATGTTTTTTGTCCAAAGATTTGATAATGAAGGACTGTATATAAATATTTAAATAATTAATTAATTGTATCTTTTGGGGTATGATCGCTGCTCACAGGGCCCAGCCTCCTAGCACACACATCTGCCCCTTGTGCTTCCCCTACATCTTGGGGAACACACACTCTCTTACTTCAAGCAGGCAACCAGAAAGGATTTCTGAAATGTCACAGGCAACACTTGCTAAGTCCACTTTCCTTTTTACCAGAAGTCTGAGATCCACCAACTGGAGCCTGGTGGAAAATACATACTCTTAGGATTAAAGCATTCCGAGCCCCAAAATTTGTTCTGAGTCTCAGAAATGAATGGAGCTCAGCCTTCCATGAAAAAATCCTCCCCTGATTCCTCAACGCTCCTTTCATTTCAGCAGTATAATTAGGGGAGGGATCATATCGTTGTTGCTATTGTTGAACAATTGGGGGGCAGAAATCCTCGCTAGTCTATTACAAATTACTTAAGAGATCTTCCAGTAGATCCAGATGTCCCTTCCACCCACCCCCTGGTTAGGGCATCCATCCAAAATCATCCACAGGGGTGGGGTCTCTACTTTTGTGCTGACCAGCCACAGGGCTGTGCAGGGGGGACAGTGGGGGCAGTTGGCCCGGGGCCTATGATTTTGAGGGGGCACTCCAACGTGGAGGTCCCCCTCTAGCTTACGCTACCGCTTCTGTAGCGTAAGTGGCCTATCGAGAAGTGAGGAGCCCACCTTGCGGAAACAGTGCAGAAGCCATCTGCCATGAAATTCTGAATTTGAAGAAGTGATGTCTTACACCTTGAATAAAAGTGCTTCCCATTACCTTTTTTTAAAATAAATCATTCTAGTTCATATATGTATTTAGCACTGAATCAGTGCCACTGATTAAAAAATACTTAATGAGCAGTTGAAATGTGTGTGTGGGGGGCACACTCCCCATCTGGTCTGGGCATATTACCAGCTCTGCACGGCCCTGTCCACCCAGGAAGTT
The DNA here is from genome assembly GCA_029215795.1 of Anniella stebbinsi. Lineage (NCBI taxonomy): Eukaryota > Metazoa > Chordata > Lepidosauria > Squamata > Anniellidae > Anniella > Anniella stebbinsi. The sequence goes on along the minus strand of JARDYH010000005.1, from coordinate 82,718,878 downwards.
CAGAGGCAGCATGAGAAATTCTCACTTTCTCTGCTGTTTTAGATGTGAGACTGTGGTTGCTTACCAATTTCTGGGTTGCAGGTGATATCCTGCCATGTCTTCTACTAGTAACCACCTTTTTTTGAACTTGACAGTCTTCTGTCCCCAGTGGTACAGTTAAATAATTTTAGTCCCTGAACTTATTGGTTTTATGTAGGCTGACCAGATAAAATCCAGGTCAGGGCTCCTGTAACTTTAACAGTTGTAGAGAAAAGGGAATTTCAGCCAATGTCATTTGTATTAGGGGTGTGCACGGACCCCCCGGATCGGATCGGGACCCGGATCGGGACCTCCAATTTTGTCACGGACCGGTTCGGACAAAATCGGAGGCCCCCCGGACCGGATCGAGTCCGATCCCGACCCAAAAATCGTAAATTTTTGGATTGGCCGCCATTTTTTTCCCCATAGACTTGCATTGCAATGCAAGTCTATGAGGAAAAAATGGCGGCGGGTGGGTGAGGGGGGGCCTAACTCCCTCCCCCCCCGGGGCCGTCCGCTGTGGACGGCCCCGGCAGGTAAGCCCCCTCCCCCGCGCTCCCTACCCCCCCTGGGGCCGTCCGCTTCCATCCGCTGGCGCCCGCGGGCGCCAGCGGATAGAAGCGGATGGCTCCGGGGGGGGGTAAGCCCCCTTCCCCGCCACTGCTTACCTTCTCGGCCCGTCCGCTCCCATCCGGCGCCGGCGGCTACTACCAGCGGGCTCCGCGGCCTACTCTCGAGTAGCGTGCCGGGTGATGACATCACCCGGCGCGCCACCCTGGAGTAGGCCGCGGAGCCTGCTGGTAGTAGTTGCCGGTGCCGGACGGGAGCGGCCGGGCCGGGAAGGTAAGGGCCCCCCTCCCCCCCTCCGCGCCCCCCCTCCTCCCCTCCACGCACCCGCTGCTTACCTTCTCGGCCCGTCCGCTCCTGTCCGGGGCCGGCGGCTACTACCAGCAGGCTCCACGGCCTGCTCTAGAGTAGCGCGCCGGGTGATGACATCACCCGGCGCGCCACCCTAGAGCAGGCCGCGGAGCCTGCTGGTAGTAGTAGTTGCCGGTGCCGGACGGGAGCGGCCGGGCCGGGAAGGTAAGGGCCCCCTCCCCCCTCCGCGCGCCCCCTCCTCCCCTCCACGCACCCCCTGCTTACCTTCTCGGCCCGTCCGCTCCCGTCCGGGGCCGGCGGCTACTACCAGCAGGCTCCGCGGCCTGCTCTAGAGTAGCGCGCCGGGTGATGACATCACCCGGCGCGCCACCCTAGAGCAGGCCGCGGAGCCTGCTGGTAGTAGTAGTTGCCGGCGCCGGACGGGAGCGGCCGGGCCGGGAAGGTAAGGGCCCCCCTCCCCCCTCCGCGCGCCCCCTCCTCCCCTCCACGCACCCCCTGCTTACCTTCTCGGCCCGTCCGCTCCCGTCCGGCGCCGGCGGCTACTACCAGCGGGCTCCACGGCCTGCTCTAGAGTAGCGCGCCGGGTGATGATATCACCCGGCGCGCCACCCTGGAGCAGGCCGCGGAGCCCGCTGGTAGTAGCTGCTAGTGCCGGACGGGAGCGGACGGGCCGAGAAGGTAAGCGCCCCCCTCCTCCCCCCCCGCTGTCCACTTTCATCGGCGGGCGCCCGCTGGCGCCCGCCAATGGAAGTGGCGGTGGGCGCCAGTGGGCGTCCGCCGATCCGCCGATCCGCCGAACCGGTTCGGAGCCTTTTCGGACCGGTTCGGATTGGATCGGCCGATCCAGCTGCGGGATCGGAAATCGGATAATTTATCCGATTTCCCACTGGACCGGACTCGGATCGTGGATCGGGTCTGGTCCAGTGCACATCCCTAATTTGTATGCAATTAGTTCCTGGTGAAATTCCCTCTTCATCACAACAGTTAAAGGTGCAGGCACTATACTAGATTGACCATATACAAAAGAAGGCAGGGCCCCTGCAACTTTAACTGTTGTAATGAAGAGGGAATATCACCAGGAACTAATTGCATACAAATAATTCTGGCTGAAATTCCCTTTTCTCTACAACTGTTAAAGTTACATGAGCCCTGACCTGGATTTTATCTGGTCAGCCTATTTAGGGGGCCTCTGGACTGAGGGGCTCTGGATTTTGGCCCAGAGGTGCAACTCTAGTTGCACCACTGTCTATCTCAGAAAACTCTCATGCCCCCCCCCCCCCCCCCGCAAAGACACAACAACTCCATGGTAACTTCCTCTCAAATGTCTATAAGAGTGCATGGAGACAAAAATATAGAAGCACAGCTTATTCATCATTCTCGATTCCTGCCGCCTGGGCCTGGGACTCTCTTCGCACTGTGTCTTCGCACTGTATTTTCTGACCTCCCTTTCCAAATGAACTGCACCACACTGGGCTAATTGGCACAAGAGCAGCCTCAGACGCAGTGAAGACAGCGAATATCAGCCCAGCCATTTCTGTATCTGATTTACCGCTTCCCACTGAGGAGTCTTAAATGACTGTTGGATGTGCCTGACTACATGGCAACATAGATAAGAGGCTGCTTGTGTGTTTGGTACTGGAGGCCTGTTGCTGTGTAACACGTTTAGCCCGATTCTATACATCCAAATAGCTGCAATGATACTAGGGCCAGATCTACACCAAGCAGGATATAGCACTATGAAAGCAGTATGAAAGAGGTATGTAAAAGGCAAGAGCCACGCCAAGCAGGATATAACACTATGAACGTGGTTTGAAAGCGGTATATGGGCCCCAACAGTTGTTCGTGCATTTCAATACCGCTATAAAGCAGCAGTGTGGCTCCTGCTTCTTATATACTGCTTTAATAATGCTATATCCTGCTTGGTGTAGATTGGGCCAAGGTTAACTTTGCTGGTGCAGCCATGGTAGTATCTAGCACCTTGCAAGTAGAGGGGGGAGGGCATGTGTCCTCCTTTACAGAGGACAATCCTGTATTTGAAGAGCTGTCCAGTCCAAGTCTGCTTTCAAAATAAGGAGCCAAAATAAGGGAGGACAGGGGCCTTGAAGATGCCCATGCACAGTTAACAACTGCACATAATTTTTAGCAGGCACACAGATCTTACAGTTTTCCCACTATGGTGAGACGTATTGTATTTCTATTCAATTATAGTAATTATTTCTAAATGCAGATCTAAACATAGAAATTGGCAAAACTCTAGTTCTTTTTTGTTTTTGGTTGTTGCATTTCCTCGTTTTTTGCCATGTGTAATTAGTCACCATAGTTGCAAGGAAAGCAGAATCATTAAACTTGGATCTCCACCTGCCTTTCTCCAGTCAGATTTCTTTACAAAGGGGTTTTCATTCCCTGTGCTGGTACAAGTGCTGGTACATGTTACTGATGCATAGCGTTGTGAACAGGAGGTGACTGCACACTTAATAGCGCCGATAGAAGCTGCCGCACTAGTGCATTGCCACATTGTAGGGTTGCACTGATGGCCAGGTTCTTGTGTCCAGTCCCATGCTGATATAGCAGATACAGCCAGGCATTTACATGACAATGGAATCAGGCTGTTAGTATTGGCATCTGGATTATTCCTTCTTTGTTTAATTCTGCACATGGGGTAGTTCAAATGCTGATTACATTGCAAACACTTAATTGATTAAATAAATTCCACCAGCTGCCTCTTCCTCTACTTAATCTTAGATAGCTCAGACATGTTAAGGGATGAAATAGCTATCTGTTCAGGGAACTTTCTTAAAAGTTAATCACTGCTGATATTCTCATTGATGAGTTCTGGGAAGAAATGGGCCATGGGAGTAGATAATGGATCTCAGAGGCTATGATATTTGCCTCTATCAGCAATAGAAAAGGAAATTTAGCTTGTTTGGGATAATGATATGTAGAGTTCTAACTCATCCAGTTGCTTTCTCAGATCATTTTTTATTCTTTTCTTTTTGCAACGTTGATTATACATTTGTGTAGTCTTAAGCTCCTTGCTAAAATCTGTATCTCTGAGATCACAGTTTCTACCTTTCGAGTAGCCAATCAAACTGTAAGCCATTAGAAAATTGTCCTGTAAGAGTATCATGGTCCATTCACTCCCATGTTCTAAATTCCATTAACTGTATCCATTCAGGACTTTTTAAAAAACCTATCTCATCTGCCTGCATCACTTCAACACTGTGTGATATCTTGTTGATAGTAGAATGCATATAGCACCCTGTCTGCTTTAAATCTTTCTACCATTTTATCTCTTCCAAATATTTTTAAATTATTTATTTATTTACAATATTTATATACTGCTCCCTATCCGAAGATTTCAGAGTGGTGAACAGAATAAAAACATCATTTACAATTACATTTTAAGAAACAAGGTTCGGATAAAACCACGGCCGATCATTCAGGGAAAGCTTGTAACAATAATGTTTTCAGGAGGTGCTGAAAACAATACAACATTGGTGCCTGACCGACCTTTAAAGGCAGGGAGTTCCATAGGAAGGGGACCGCCCTGGTCCAAGATCCTTGCATATAGCACATCCTCTTACAATAGGAGTGACGGACCTCAGGATTGGGGACCAAATCTGGTTCTGTGGGGTTCCTCAGAAGGCCCCACCTCCCTTCCCTAACCTCCAATCATTCAGTAGTTTTTTGGCTTTTGTGACCCCCCCCCCCCCTCTCCTTGGTTATATGAGGTTGAAATGCCTCTCCAAAGACTTCATTACTGGCAGTAAGTGCTTTAAGCTAAAATATGCTGGTATTTTTGGCATTTTGACTCAGCTCTTTCTTTTTTTTACCTTTGGCTCCACCCACCCCTGGAATGTGGCTCCCAAGTGCTTCTCTGAAATGGAATCTGGCCCTCAGGTTCTGCACCCCTGCCTTACAAGTAGTTGGCGAATTCAGCTTTGTCAATATCAGTTATCTATTTGGACTGAACTCATCCCAATGCATCACAGCAATGTGTAATCGATGTTGACAACTGGCAGACTGTACCAATTATCAGTAAGGTAATTTGAATATAGATTCAATCCAGCATGGATCATGTGTGCATTAGCAATTATTTCTGGATGTGCTCCTCCCCCCCCCCCCCATCCATTTTAAGTTCATGTGTCACACTATTACCCAATCAATACTTGATTTAGCAGGGGATGAGTACATTCATTGCTCTTGTTGGAGTGGGACTTTTGTGCGTATTTTCCAGAGGCCTGCTTCCTACTGGTGTATTTTTTTGTTGTTCACCATGTTACAGAGATAGCATCAGCTTTGATGATATGGGAATAGGCAAGGAGGAATGAAAGCAAGATTATGCTCCTGCTCCACTTGTGGACAGATGGCTTGAAAGGGGAAATAAAAGTCTACTTACCATATGAAAAAGGGTTTTCTGTAATTAGAAATGGGAAGGTGTTTTTGGTTCCAGATATTTGAATCCGTTGTATCAGCTATGTAGGTGACTGAGTGAACGATGATGACAGAGTGAAAGAATGGAAATAGCATTTTTCTGCTGCCCCTTTCCATAGAGAGGAGAGATTACAGCTGGCTCTCATCTGATGCTGGGATGTGGTATAACACAATGAAGGGAATGATAACAAGCTACACTGAGTGGAGCAATAGAAGAACATAAGCAGCACAAATGGGAAAGTGGTGTTATCATTGCCTTTTATGGAATGAAGGTGAATAGCAACACGATAAAAGAGCATAAGAAGGATGTCCTCAGAATATCCGTAACAGAAGCATAGGTACTGTTTTTCAAACCCAGAAAGCACTGCATCCCCAAACCATCTGTTTCCAAATGGCACAGGATAGGATATGAAATAATACAATAATTTGTGGAATACTCTCCCCTTGGAGGCCCGACTGGTGCCAGCACTGGCTTCATTTTGTCACCAAGTTAAAACATGGCTCTTTATCAAAGCCTTTGAGGGCTAGATTCTCCATAGCTTTAATTGTTTTTAATTGTTTGTATTGATTTTTAAAAAATCTACTGGTTTTAATTTGTTAACAATTTAATACATTTTTAGCTGTGTATATCATTTATGTTTACATTGTTCTGATTTTATCTGTATGCTGTCCTGAGATCCCAGTGATATAGGGCAGGATACAAATGCTTAAATAAATAAATAAATAAATAAGATTTTGTATGTTACCTGTTTACTTCAATATTTATATGCTTTATTCCTGTAGACCAAGTCCACACAAGACCATGCACAAAAAACTAGAGTAAAAATAAAATTCGACAATATAACATGACAATAAAACATAAAACATTAAAAATGCATACAAAAATCCAAGACTACATTAAATATAATTCACCAAATATAAAAATATTTCCAAAGCCACAGCAAAACATAAATAACACATGACCAACATAACACATCGATTTAAACCATTCAAAACAGGTGTGATTTCAAAACTATTTTGAATACTACAACTTAGGGGAATAACCATATATTCCTTGGAAGGGAGTTCCATAAGGAAGGGGCCATTCCTGAGAAGGCCCCATCCCCAATTCCCTCCAGTATAACTGATCTAAAAGGCAGGCCAATAAGTAGGAATTCTGATCTTGATCTTAAAGCACAGGCAGGTTCATATGGGCACAGGTAGTCCTTGTTAATCAGTCACAGATACACCAGAAATCATATACAAACCTTAAATCAGAATTTTCCTACCAGTGAGAATCAGCCTTCTAGCATGACCTGAAACACACTGATTTGAAAAACGTCACATTGGCTGCAGTGGACTTAGGACCCCAGCCTTAATTTTAGAAATGCTGCCAAATTCCACCATGGGCAGAGTATGGTAGTAAATTTACAGTTCTGCTTGAAAAATGATCTCTGAAGGTTTCCAGTTTCCTTCATGGTTCTTAATTTCAGAGGCTTCTGTTAGGTTTGAAGGGAGAGCAAATGAATTTGAATCAGAATTCTGCAAGTAGTGAAGGAAAGTTGGTGGATTAAGAAATCAGGTATGCCAAACTTTCCGGAGTGAAAGCATGTGGTTCTATCTCTCTTATTAATGTCACAATCAATATCAAAATAACTGACAGGTTCCAACCATTCCAACATCAACCATTGTTCATAATGCCTGAATGTTCAGAACTTTGAATGTTTGGAAATAATGCCAGAGAGTCTATGTTCAGATTGAACAATGGCAGCCCTGTATTTGATCCAGTGAAGTGTTGCTTGTCATTATCGCTCAAGGGCTCAATGCTATGCATGTTAGGGAGGGAAACGTCCTATAGCTCCTAACAGGAATGGTGGAGCTATAGGACGTTTTTCTCTCTAAACATGCAAAGCGTTGATTTAAAAATGCATCAGTATCTGACTTCCTTAGAAACACTTTTCAAATTGGCTTTGAAGGTATTCTGTAAAGCTAAAAGAAAAAGTTAGAATAAAATAACTGCAGGGAATATAACTCAAAGAGCATTTGCTTTGCAACCTCTGAGCGCAAGAAAAAACAAGAGAAAGGTTTTCATAATTGTCTGAGTAGGAGTTAATTAACATCGTGAATTTAGTTAAAAAGGCATTCAGCATTTTACCTAGAGTATATGCATTGTCTTGGCATTTCATTTATATGCAAAATGGTTCCTTGTTCCATCTGCATGTGCTTGTTCTGGGTTTTTTATTATTATTAACTTGAAATGGTTTCATTAGCTGATTGTAATTAAATCTTTATGTAATAGTGTATATATGATGCTTCTATACACTATGAAAAATAGAAATTATTAGAGTTTTTATGATACCAGGAAGTAGGTTAACGTGTCATCTGGTGTTCAATGTGGTGATGTAGGCTGCCTTGTTTCCTTAGCGCGGTTGGGGGGGGAGCAGGGAAAACAGGGCATGTCCAGTCCTCAGCTGAGCAGCAGAAATACAGCTTTTTAAGAGCTAGTCATATCTTGGTGTTATTAACATCTTAGGGACTTATTCAAATGAATCCTTGGCCGGATCTACACTGTGTGTCAAATCATTACGAATGTGGAATAAAAACCCAGGATATAACACTATGAAAGTGGTATATGGAATGTGTCATGGGCCCCAACAGTTATCAGTGCACTTCAATACTGCTAATAAAGCAGAAGTGTAGATCTAGCCCTTGCCCTTCAACTGTAACAGATGGGGAAAATTGTTCTGCTTTCTTGTCCTGCTTGTCTACCGCCTAGATGTTTAATATGCCAGCAGGTGCGAGTTGTCTGCTGCCGATTTCTGGCAATTCATATATTAATGGAGGCACAGCCGTGCCTCCATTGTTAAGGGCCTTCAGTAAAAAACACATTCCGCCATGTTAAAGTGATAATTGGGGGGGTCATTCTAACAGCCATAAAATCGAAAATGTTTCACCAACCTTTCTGAAATTTACAGGTGCCAGAAAGGAATGTTTGTTTTACATTACCTGAAAATTTCAAGAAGATTGGTGAAAGATTGAGAGAAAGAGAGCAGTTTAAGGTAGAAAAGGAATACAAACCTGTCTCCCAGCTTTTGTAAAATTACTTCCGGGTTGCGAGTTTTGTGCTCACAATTTGCATAATTTCTAGAGCCTTATTAATTAATCCAGTGGTGGGGTCTTCTTCCTCCTTGACTGTAGTTGGTGGAAAGTTTCGTTTTTTTAAAATTGCCTTCGGTTGACTTTTAAGGACTATTTTAACCTCTCATTCAATTCAATGAGGCGGCCATTTTCCCTCATAGCGCGACACATGCTCAGTAGCGTCGCTCTCCCCCCTCCCTCCTGCCTTAGAATGTGGGGTGGATGAGTGAAATGGCCGCTGCCTCTAGCACAGACCTTTTGAGTGAAGAAGGAGAAGAGTTTCTTTTTTCCCTTCTGGAACATGCATTCCTTTGGCTCTGAGAGTATTTTGGGCTATCTTCATAAGGCCAGTTTGCTCTTTTGCTCCCTGGTGAAGCAGGGTGTGATTCCTCTGGATCCATGGTAACCTGATCTTCAGATCTCTCCTGGAATAGGTGGCTATACCTTTCTTTCTATCCCCACCCCCACCCCATACACACACAGTGCTCCTTCTCTCTTTTCTAAGAGTTTGGTCCATACTGCTATAAAGTTTAAAGCTTCAAACACATCATTTAATTAGTTTGGGCCGTTGTTAAGTTTTAAGTACAATGTTGAAACCTTTCAAAGTGCTTCTGGGCCTACAACGTTGGTTTCGGCCTAGTCACCCTGTTTTTCTAATAAGGTTTAGAAACAGTTGAGCTGTCGTTTCTTTTACATAGTGTACACACATGGATTTTCTTTCTAATCCTTGCAGTCTACACTGGCTCCCTCCTTGATGTGTTTTTGGATGCAGCCAAGCCCTTTTTTTGTTCCAGCAGGCCTTTGGCAAATAATCTGGACCTCTGTCTATACCTTTGACTTTTAAATTGTTATGTATTTAAAATGTTTTAAATGCTTTAATATTGAAAAGTATTTAATTATATTTTAAACTTTTGTATATTTAGGCTGACCATATGAAAAGGAGGACAGGGTTCATGTAACTTTAACAGTTGCAGAGAAAAGGGGATTTCAGCCAGTGTCATTTGTATGCAATTAGTTCCTGGTGAAATTCCCTCTTCATCACAACAGTTAAAGTTGCAGGGGCCCTACCTTCTTTTGTATATGGTCACTCTAGTATAGTGTCTGCAACTTTAACTCCTTTTCATATGGTCAGCCTAGTATATTCCTATTTATAGGTTTTAGCTGTATATGTTTTAGTTTTGTAAGGCTGCCCTGAGGCCCAGCATTGGGCAAAAGGCGGGATACTACTACTACTACTAATAGTAATGTTTCAGATTTCACTTCTGCATCTGATGTTCTTTTGCATTTACTTTTCTTTGTAAACCATTCATATCTTAAGACTTCTTGTGTGGCATGTTTTCATTGGTTTAACAAGTTAAAAAGGATATTCACTGTTTTCATGCTTATGTTATAAAATCTATTTTCAACAGGCCTAGTAACTTCAAGAGTAACAGAGTTGGGGAAAATCCTCAATCTCTTTGCTATCAGAGGCACTGAGTAAGGGACCCCTGTAGATAATTTAGACTGACCCCAACCACAAAACACTATTCCCCTTTCTGAAGAGTTCTGGACCACAGACTACTAAAGACAAACAAAGTAGCAGGCCATAATAACAGTTCTCATGTGGCCATTTGCCTTATGAGGCAGGTGCTCTGCGGGCTATCAAATGGAGGGACTAACAGGCCATAAAGTTGCCTGGCTGGGTCTGCCAGAAATCCACCCTCAACACTCCTGGAAGGTCCATGTTCTATAGCACCTGCTGTCAGAGGAACTTGAGGGAATCCCACCCTCCACCCCTGGGTTTAATTTACTGGCTTCCCCTGACTGGACCTTGCAGGAAACTATAGGGACAGACAGAGCAGGCATTCATAGCACACATAGAATGCTGAGACTGGCAAATCTAAAAGCAAGTGTGTTGCTTTTCAAGAACCAAGGAAATTCAATGGGTATTACTTTTGAGTAAATATCTAGGGATGGAAATGCAGTCTGTGCAAGAACTGAGTAGGGTGACCATATCTGGGAAACCAAAAAAGAGGACACCTAGTGGGGGGGGGCAGGAAAATGGCTTTCTGCGGCCACCTTAAAGTCCCCAATTGGAGCGGAGGAGGGGAAAGCATGTTATTCTCACCCCACCCCACTGCTCCAATCAGGCCCTTTTCTATAATGCCTGGGAATGACACGTTTTTCCCTTTTAAGGCCTTGATTGGAGCAGTGGGAGAGAATGACACACCTCCAGAAAGCATGTCATTCCCCCCTGCCACGCTAATGGTGGTCTTAAAAGGGAAAGTGTGTAATTCCAGGTCATTATAGACTATTGCATAAAATCCCCCATGACACCAAGGATGGAACAAAAACCAGGAGAAATCTGGGGAAATCCTGACAGATTATTATTATTATTATTATTATTATTATTATTATTTATTACTGCATTTATATCCCACCTTTTTTCCGCCAAGAAACCAAGGTGGCATACATAATCCTCCTCCTCTCCATTTTATCCTCACAACAGCAACCCCGTGAGATGGGTTGGGCTGAGAGTCTGCAACTGGCCCAAAGTCACCCAATGGGTTTTCATGGCTAAGTGGGGAGTAGAACCCAGACCTCCCAGCTCCCAGTCCAACACTTTAGCCACTAGGCCACACCCTAGTGGTCACCCTAGAATTGAGCCATGCCAAGTTGGAAGCAGATCGGTTCGTGCCTTGATTTTTAGGATTTTTTTTAAAAAGTTTGACTTAAATTTTTTTTCTAAAATTCAAGGCATGAACCAATCTGCTTTCAATTTGGCATGGCTAAAGCCTTACTTAAGAGGTACCATGGTGCCAAGTTTCATCTCTTCATCTTTACTTTCTTTCTTTTTTTTAATGTACTGCTCAAGGCCCTAGACCCCAAAGAGGAGTATTGGGTTTGAAGTTTTAAAAATTCCTAAAACTCAAGGCATAAACAGATCTGCTTCCAACTTGGCATGGCTCAATCCCTACTTAAGAGCTACCATGCTGTCAAGTTACATCCCTTTATCTTTAAAAATGATGGAATTGTAAGCATTTTAGTTAATTAAAAAAATTAATTGAAGTTTTAAACATTTCTAAAAATCAAGGGATGAACGGATCTGCTTCTAACTTGGCATGGCTAAATCCCTACTTCAGAGCTACCATGGTGCCAAGTTTCATCTCTTTATCTTTAATTTCATTTTTTAAACTTGTACTACTCAAGGTCCTGGACCCCAAAGAGATTTCTGTTTGAACTTTAAAAAATTCCTAAAAATCAAGGCATGAACGGATCTGCTTCATACTTGGCATAGCTATATCCCTACTTAAGAGCTACCATGATGCCAGGTTTCATCTCTTTATCTTTAAAAATGAGGGAGATGCAAGCATTTTGGTTGATTTATTAACGTTAAAAGTGAGTTCAACACATAACACTAGCTTTGATTTTATATTGGATGTCAAGATGGTATAACATTCTGGCTGACGCTGGCTTGGTTGTCAACTGTATAATATCCAGTCATCCGTTACACAAAGCCATGAAATTCATTAAACAAAAACAATGTTAAGGCTCTACAGATTCCAACCAAGGCTCTACAGATTCCAACCAAGCACCAAAAAGCAGATTCCAACCAAGCCTTAATGCCACATCCTCCCTAAGGAGGCAGAAAGTGCAAGTGAAATTCTCATTCTCCCAAAGCAGATAAACCATGAGGACAGGGTGGAGAATATGACTGTGGGGTTGTGGAAAACTGATCACGAACAACTTAGGGCCACCTACTTCTCTTTTTTTGTTTAGAGCAGCCCTTCCCCAACCTGGTGCCCTCCAAAGGTGTTGGACTACAACTCCCATCATTGCAAGTCAGTATGTCCCATGGTCAGGAATGCTGGGACTTGTCATCTCAAACACCTGGAGGGCAGCAGGATGGGGAATGCTGTTCCATACCCTTACCAAATACAGGGTCTGCCCAATACTTTTCTCTCACACACATCTCGCACATAGCAGCACTCTTGATAACAAAAGGGGCACTATTCAATACAGATCTAAAACCAGAGCATGTGCCAGGCTCTTCCATCTTTTGGTCAATATCCTGCCTTTCAAAGAACCATTTTTTTTTCTTTAAATGTATTTATAAAAAATATACTGTTCACTCCCCACAATCCCTGCACAATACATCATCTCATCAAAGCAACAGTGGAGCAGAAGAGGTTTAGTTTGGCTGTCTTGAACACCTTTCAGATGAGATTAGTTTGCAATCCTATACCTCTTGGGAGAAAGCCCTAGTGAATTCAGTGGCACTGGCTTCTGAGAAGACATGTATAGGAGTCAACCTTCTCCAGCCTGGTGCTCTCCAGATGTGTTGCACTGTAACTCCCATGTTCTGTGTTATGGGGAAGACAAAAATCAATTCATACTTAATTTTAAAATAATACTTACGCATGAAAGTATGAGGTGGTAGCTCTGTCTTTGATCTCACACTGCTGAACAAGTAAGAGAAATCCTTTATCTGATATTCAAGAAACAGACATCCTGTGCCATGTGTTGAAAACTAATGTTGATGTCTGAAGGGCTATCTGGATTAGGTATTCAAGATTCATCCATTGTTGTTTCATTTGGTTTTGACAGTTTATTTAAAGTGATGCAGCTCTTTTGTAGTTCCTTGATTGATCACATATCTTAATGCTGGAAAACATCATACTTTAGTACAGATGTGGGCAGAAAATAGATCTATCCTGATGATTTGGACATCAACTCGTGGCATTCCTGATAACTGCCCATGCTGATAGGGGCTTTTACAAGTTGAATTCCAAAACATCTGGAGATCTACATTCTGCCTTCCCTTGTTCTTGAATAACATTCCCCAACCTGGTGCCTGTCAGATGTGTTGGGTTGCAACTCTCAACATAAGGAGATGCTCTAAGAAATGAGAAGTAGCTGGTCCTAAGTTGTTCATCATCATTTCCCACAACCCCACAGTCACCTCTGTATATCAAATTGCATATCTAGATTTTTGAGATGACAAGTCCCGGCATTCCTGACCATGGGACATATTGACTTGCAATGATGGGAGTTGTAGTTCAACACTTTTGGAGGGCACCAGGCTGGGGAAGAACTGCTCTAAACAAAAAAAGAGAAGTAGGTGGCCCTAAGTTGTTCGTGATCAGTTTTCCACAACCCCACAGTCACCTCTGCATATCATATTCTCCACCCTGTCCTCATGTTTTATCTGCTTTGGGAGAATGAGAATTTCACTTGCACTTTCTGCCTCCTTAGGGAGGATGTGGCGTTAAGGCTTGGGAGCCTTTACTCCCAATTTCCCTGCTTTTTGGTGCTTGGTTGGAATCTGTAGAGCCTTAACATTGTTTTTGTAAACCGTAGGTTTTTTGTTTAATGAATATATATAGATGTTATGTACTGTCTCTTGCAGTGTGACCGAGTGTGAATATTGTCACCACGAACTTCCAGCTACTTCAATAGTAATTTGCTCTCTCTGGGGAACTCTATGAATGGGAGTTCTATGAGGGTACGTAGAGGAAGATTTGTAACAGGGACTTCTTGTCACCTTCATCCTCATACCGGAAACCCCAGGAGATAGGGAGACAGAAACTAAACACACATAGGCTGAATTCGGATGACGTATTAGGCAACGGAGGGGTAAATAAGGTACTGACAATGTGTTAGGCAGGCAGAGCTCTCCACACGAAACGCTGCAGCCGGCGCTGCTTGGCACCGACAAACGCCCCGGTTGCTAATAACATACAGTGGCCATTTTTGTTGCAGCATCTCCTCCCTCCCCCTCCCTCGGTCCCCCAGCCATACCCCGGCATGCACCGTGAGTTCTGCCGGCTGTATAGAGCAACCGGGGGTTTTCGGCTGCTTTGGCCGGCAGAACTCTATCCCCAAATGCAATAGTCCACGCAGAGGGGGGGGGGCTCGATTCGGACGACACTTTAAACAACGGGGCTTCGTGCTAAACAACATGCAAACCTGTTATTTCCCTCCATTGTTTAAATTGCCCAATTAGTGTACTGTCAGTTGTGTGTGCATTGTGTGTTACTCCCCACACGACACAATAAGCAACACAACTGATGATTGTTCCTCCCTCCTCCGTTGCCTAAGATGTCGTCCGAATTCAGCCATACAGTACACCTGCTGATGGTTAATCATCTATAGAGGCAAAATATTTTTTATACAATGCAAACTTTGATTTATGTCTCTCTTCATATGTGTACTTCTAGCTTCTTACAGAGCATTTTGCCCTATGAAATGTTCTTGTCATTGTGTGTATTTTGGACCAGTAAAATAAACTAGAGATAGACAATGTCCAGCCACGACACATGGTCATTTTAATAAGATTTGAAAAGCAGCACAAACTGGTCTCTTTCAGACTGTTTCCTAGAAGTCTAGGTGTTAATATTCATTTGCTGTGGCTTCCTAAGACAGCACTGTCCCTGGTGAGGTAATTCTCATTGCCAGGAGTCTTTCATAAGTGTATGTAGAATTCACAGTTGGATTATAATATTATCATGATGAATGCAGTAATCTTTAGTTGTAAGTGCACTGTTTTTCAGCAATAAGGTAGGCTGAGGGTGGGAATCCAGCATTAAGTCAGGTGGAGGGTGAGAGTCCAGGATACAAGGAGAAACTAAACACAATGAGTTGAAAAAGATGCCCCTGATAGTGTAAGTTATGTGCACATGTGAGCAGGAACTGCGCACGTGGCCAGGCTCTTCGAAGTTTCAGTTTAAAATCAAATGGCTTATTTAGCAGTGTGAGCTGCTGTCGTAGAAACTTCAAAGAAACCCCTTACTGTGCATACAATCCCCTTCAGATGTGTGCAGACAGATTTGCACTGTTTCAAGCAGTCTTTTCTTTTATAGCCCAAAATCTATCTTCCTTGGAACTCTATTCCCAGCTTCAGAAGCTCTATGTGAAATCAAGATTTGCTAGAAACTCTTCATCAACTTTAGACCCTGACTGCAATCACTTTCCTTTACCAGAGTTGTGCGGCATATGGAATAGGAATTTGTGTGTGTGTGTGTGTGTGTGGGGGGGGGGTTGGGTTTATTTATATTATTTCATAAGTGCTGTAACATTAAGGGTGGAGAACCTCAGGCCTGCGGGCCAAATCGGGCCATCTAGGGGAACCCCAGAAGACTACACCCCTTCCTCTGTCCCCACCACATTTCCCACAATCATCGATCATTTGGAGGCTTCCTGAGTTATGTGTAGTCCCCCTATTCTAAAAGCTTGAAATGCCTCTCCTAAGGCTCAGTTACTGTCAGTAAGTGCTTTAAGCTAAAATATGCTGGCAATTCTGGTCTTGCCCCTTTTCCATTTGGACCCACCCACTTTGTCTTTAGCCCCACCCACCACTGGAATGTGGCCTGGAGAGCTTCTCTAAAATAGAATTTGGCCTTCTGCACCCCAATGCTCCATGGTCACTACATGGATGGTGGGGTGCGGGTAGAGAACTAGTTGACATCCAGAGCCTATATTGACATCACTGGTGAACTGTAAAACCTGACCTCCTGCTGGTTGCTCTTCTATGCTCACTGACACCACAATCATATTTATTGGATCCCAATGGATGCTTCAGAAAGTTGTGCTAGATGAATGTGACACATTTCCGCCAATAAGATAAACTTTGTATTTTGTTGTTATTGCTGTAGTTTGTGATTGGCTGACACTGGCAGATCATAGAGTTATTTTGTATTTCTCTTATGGGAAAATCCCCTTAGTGCCAATAAAAATAATATGCTTGATTGATTTAAACATCACTGTCTTAGTTTGCGTCTTGCAAAGCTTACAAAAGTGCTAAACTTTTTGTGCTTTGCCATTGATTTACTTATTTAAATTCCTCAGATACAGCATGTAAATAAGGTTGGTGCATAAATGCTAACCCAGAGAGATGAAACACTGGAGGGCTATCTTTCTATTTGCATCTTCTTTTTCTGTGGTATTGTGGTGATAAATTCTGTACAACTGCACAGCAGAAGAAGCTTTTAAATGGCTGTGCCAAACATGAGCTCACAGAGGAAGGTCAAGATAATCCAATGTAAAAATTAAATGTCGGTGGAAAAAAACTTGTTACCTCCTGTGAAGGGAAGGAAGGAGGTATCTAACTCCCAGCAGTGTAGGCAGGGACAAAAAAGTTGTTTGGATTGAACACCAGCCTAGCAAGGAAGGGTGCCATCACCCTATACGTCCAATCCAGCCTGAGCCAAGAGACTCTTAGAACTTACAGGACACCCCTAAGGCTTATGAAACAAGGGCCCAAGCTGGCTCCCTGTATTTCAAAGCCCTAGGCCTTGTGGTAAGGGGTTCCAGGGACCCCGAAGATCCGTGTCCGGCCGCTGACCAATCACGTACAGACACGCCAAGTGGTGAACTCACAAAGCTTTTATTGGTAGCAATGCATTGCGACTGCTCTCCACTGAAAGGCGCGGGGAACAGCCCCAGCTACAAGTGGTGTGCGGATACTTATACTTGAGGGTCATCAGTCAGGCGCGTCACGCAGTACTTTTCCATTTTCAGCTCATAGACTTGTATTACAATTGCAAGCACATGTCAGCTACTGAGAAGGTGTAAGAGACAAGGGAGGGGGGAAGGGGGGGAAAGGGGGGCTTCTCAAACAGTGATGTAAAAAGTTCTCCAACATTTGACCTATATGTTGACTTATATGCTTTGAAGCCAAACCACTATGCTTTGAAGCCAAACAGGAAACTTGTGCGGTGAAGCTAGCAACTTGTCATACCTGCATCTGCTTAAGCATAAGCGTACCCATTGTCTCACACCTATCTATGATTAGCAGCCAAGCGTGGGTGTTATGCACAGAGCATACATGAAACATATAGCTCAAGAGGTTATGACATTTCCAAAGGTTGTGTCGGGGTCGTGACATTTCCAAGAGAGTGACATTTACTTCAGCCTGAAGCCTTAAAACAATAGAAATAGAGGAAACCTCTGGACTTAGTACCAAGACTAATTGGAATAAAGCACAAACATTCAAATATGATAGGTGGTAAGTTTATTCACAGGAAGGGAAAAAGGGATGGGGCAACATCCAAAACAAATTTAGAAAAAAAAATATTTACAGGGCAAAACAACAAAACTGACTAAATCTATCTATAAGTACCAGTGGCATGTATCTTCAATAGAACAGGACCTGAGAAAGCAAACTTTGGACAGGGCAAAATGAAAGCTAACAAAGACCAAAGCAACTTCCCTCAACCCTTCATTTTATACCCAAAAGCCTTTAACAAATCTGAGGTTATTCCTATTAGCCAATCACCAGCTAGCTGGAAACAATCTGCTTAGGCTTTCTGGGGGCCAAAAGTTTCCACCAGCTGAATTTGTTTGGTCCAATTAGTGAGGGCTCTGCTCTGACCTTGAAGCTTGAGAAAACACACCAAGGTGGCCAAACAAGTACATGCAGGCTCAGCCTTACAGAACGGAATTTTATAAGCTGCTAAAACACAGATGAAAAATGATTTCTTGACACACACGCACCACAGTCTGAAATGGTATAGCCCAGTCACAGGTTTACCACCTTAGTTCTGTGGAACTCAAAAACATTCTCATTGTAATTTATAGCACAATCTATTCATATTTACTTGGAGGAAAGTCCTGTGGAATTCTGTGGGGCTTCATCTCAGGTAACTTGGTATAGAATTGCAGCTGTATCTTATCAGACACCAATAGATAGAAAACCAGGACAGATTAATGATAGTGAGCTGAATCCAGACTTAATCATGTTTAAAGTAAACCTATTGATATCAATGGGACTTAATTTAGACATGGCTAACATTTATTTCAGTGGGTCTATTCTAAATATGCCTACGACTGGTTCCAACTTATCATCATCATCATCATCATCATCATCATCATCATCATAATTTCTGTATCAAAGTTAATTGATTATTCATAGCGATATATGGTCCTTATTTTCAGCAGAGCTTTCTAGAAGCTGCTAGTTGGTTGTTACAGCCATGAACACAATTCAGGATGAAAGGGAAGGACCTCAGTATGCCAGCTACACCATCTGTTCACCTAATGCAATGCTCTAAATGTTCAGTGACAATTATGGCCAGTATGTAGACAGATTCCCCCCCCCCCCCACTGGTATGATCACTGACCTTGTCCTACTCAAAGGTACAACACCTTTAAAAGACATGCCTGGCAATTAAAATTCACAATCCTGTTGAAAAACTCAGTGATATTGGATCAATCCAACAGTATAAGCTATATTAAACTATTGCTAGTCTTGAATGCAGAGCCCCAGGGTTCTGTACTAGGCCCTGTGTATTTCTTTTATAAGAGACTTGGATGAGGTATAGAGAGGATGCTGATCAAACGTGCATATGTCACAAAGCTGGGAGGGATAGCCTACACCATAGAAGACAGAAGCAAGATTCAAAATGATCTTGACAGGCTGGAAGACTGGGCTGAAACCAACAAAATGACATTCAGAAGAAATAACATAAACTCCTGTACTTAGGTAGAAAAGATCCAAGGCATAAGTATGGGATGAGGCTTGACAACACTCCATATGAAAAGGGTCTCAGTTGATCATAAGCTGAACATGATGCAGCTGCTTGGATCTTAAGCTTTATTGGTGGAAGCTTTGTGTCCAGATCAGGGGAAGTGATAGTTCTGCTCTATTCTGCCCCTGGTCAAGCTGTATCTGGAATGCTGTGCCTAATTCTGGAAGCTACGTTTTAAGAAGGATATTGACAAATCCAAGCAGGTCTAGAGAAAAGCAACCAGGATGGTGAGGGGTCTAGAAATTGCATCCTATGAAGAACAGTTGAAAGAGCTGGGTATGTTTAGCCCAGAGAAGAGAACATTTGGGGTGCATAAGATAGCCACCTTCAAATAGCTGAAAGGCTGTCATGCAGAAGATGGAGCAGATGTATTCTCTCATTTCTCTGTTGCTCCAGAGAGCAGGACTAGAACTAGTGTGTGGAAATGGTAGGCAGGCAGATTTCACCAAGACATTAGAGAAACTTTGTAATGGCGAGAGCTCTTGGACACCTCTCAGGAGGTAGTGGACTCTATTGTGCCACAGTTTTTAAACAGAGGCTGGATGGCCATCTGTCTAGATGGTCTCCAAAGTCCCTTCCACTGCTATAATTCTATTATAGTTTACATATCTTCAAATGAAAAGCCCTCCTCCATCCAGTGACCAAAAATATTTGTATAGTATCTAAGGATGTTGGAGAAATCTGCAACAGGACCAAACAAGCTCAGATTTTTATGAATTGGATTTGACAGTGGGCCATCTTTTCCCCTGTCGGGTGGAGACCACAGACTTGTGGACCGTTTTCCTAACTTCAGGAATTTTGTGCATATTTGTAGAAAAACATATATGCAAAAATAAAAAACCCAGCCAATCGTGTGTGTTTCCCTCATAGGCTAAAGTGTGAAAAAGCACATTTGGAGGGAATTTGAGCATTTGGAGGGAAACTGCACATTTGCACTTGTGTAAATTTGCACAAATTTGCATTTGCTCAAATGTGGAAACTGGAAAAAAAGAACTGATTCCATCGATGGGTGGATGACGGAATGAAAGGCATCCGACAATCCACTAAGCAAAGATGGAACGGATCTCACATGATCCATACATCCCAAATTTGTAACCAACATAGGTGACAATCCTATGCATGTTTAGACAGAAAAAGGTCCTGTGACTCCAGGCATGCTGGGAGTTATAGGATGTTTTTCTGTCTAAACATTCATAGGATTAGGACCTTAGTAAGTTTGCTGGTTGTGGAATGCCCTGGTTGTGGAATGCCCTCCCAGTTGTGGAATGCCCTCCCAGAAGTGGAAAAGTCTTTCCTGGTTGTGGAATGTCCTTAGGCTTGCCTGTTGCCTAAGGGGTGGTCTTTCCAGTGCCAGATGAAGTCCCTCTTATTTCCCCAAGCATTTTTGTCTTTCAGTTGCTGTTATTTTTTAATCTGTTATCGTATTTTTTACTGCTGCTAGTTTTTACTCCAGTTTTCTATTGTTGTTCTAAACTTTGAAAAACTTTGTATCATGTTTTATCATGCTGTATTTTATGGTTTAAATTGTTGAGAACTGCCCAGAGAGAGCTATGGCTATTGGGCAGTATAGAAATGTAATAAATTAAGACAATGTAACTGTGAATTTGACCTTTCTTGTAGGCATGATGGCTCTGCGTAGCACAATACCTTTAATAAATTCTGCACTACCAGAACTTCTGTGAGACCAACACAAAAGCAACTTAACCTTAACCTTTCGAAAGCTCAGTTGCATATGTAAAATTCCCTGGCATCTAGCAACAGTACAATGATGTTTGATGATATCTCTTAGCACTCTCTTGATGGGATTTAATTTACATGCAGTGAAAGCAAGGCATAGCTCCCTGGTGTTTCATATTGTTTTTCAAAGGAAGCTCAGGTTAGAGAGAAATAGCCCTGAGTAAATTCACTGGGGTGAAATGGTGTGTGTGTGTGTGTGAGAGAGAGAGAGAGAGAGTATAACCTGATATTGTTGTATTATTTTTAAGATGATGGGCAGCAGGGAAGGAGGGGGGATTGTTATGATAGCTGCCAATATGAATAGATGAGCTCCATGCACTACTTTAAATCAGCATGGTTACTCCTAGGGCTGTTTTACTTATGGGATGGAAATATAAAAAAGTATGGACTCTGTGATGTGCCTAAGCATTAATCTGACAGAAGTGCATAGCTATATTTTCCAACTGATTAAAGAGAATTCAGTGGGATAGAGCTAACACGACTGAATAATACTGAAACACCTAACAATGTTACTAGAATTGAACTGTCTTTTCTTTATTTGATTGCTGTGCCATGGCCCTCTATGCTGGATGCTAACCCAGCTAATAGCATCTGATTTATTTAAAACATTTAAGTCCCCTTCCATCTATTTGGGTTTCAGGACACTGCACAATTCTTAATGATTTCATAACAACTTTCCCTTCAGCAACTAATCATTAGAACACTTAAACAAAGCTAAAATAGGCAAACCATATGAAAAGGAGGACAGGGCTCATGTAACTTTAACAGTTGTAGAGAAAAGGGGATTTCAGCCAGTGTCATTTGCATGCAATTAGTTCCTGGTGAAATTCCCTCTTCATCACAACGGTTAAAGTTGCGGGGGCCTGCCTTCTTTTGTATATGGTCACTCTAGTATAGTACCTGCAACTTTGTGATGAAGAGGGAATTTCACCAGGAACTAATTGCATACAAATGACACTGGCTGAAATTCCCTTTTCTTTACAACTGTTAAAGTTACATGAGCCCTGACCTCCTTTTCATATGGTCAGCCTAAGGTAAAAGCAACCAACAGATTAGAATGCCTGGGGAAATGAAAATGCTTTTATCTGGTAATTGTAGTGTAAGTAGCCAGGTGGGCCACTCTAGGAAGGCCATTCCATAATTGGGGCGTAGCAGATTAGAAAGGCTTCTCCCAGTGCATCTGAGGGGAACCCAAAGAAGGGTCTCAGAAGAAGATCTGAATCCATGGGCAAGGTGATACGGAAGTAAATGCTCCTTCAGTTACTTGGGTCTCAAGCTGTTTAGAATGAGGGGATCATTCAGGTTAAAATAGAAGATAGTCAGAGAGTGGTCAGACATAACACTAACCCATGGTTTATTTAACCCATGTTTTTTTGCCCTGCCCAGGATTTCTCTGGCAGATAATCGAACAAACTGTTGTTTGTTTTCTCAATCTCTGGGTTATTTGTTTCCTTCTTCTTTTAACCACTCCCTCCCTGTACCCATCATTATGGTGCTGTAGTACTGGTATGTAGAGTAGGCTGACCAGATAAAATCCAGGTCAGGGCTCGTGTAACTTTAACAGTTGTAGAGAAAAGGGAATTTCAGCCAGTGTCATTTGTATGCAATTAGTCCCTGGTGAAATTCCCTCTTCATCACAACAGTTAAAGTTGCAGGCACTATACTAGCGTGATCATATACAAAAGAAGGTAGGGCCCCTGCAACTTTAACTGTTGTGATGGAGAGGGAATTTCACCAGGAACTAATTGCATACAAATGACACTGGCTGAAATTCCCTTTTCTCTACAACTGTTAAAGTTACACGAGCCCTGACCTGGATTTTATCTGGTCAGCCTAATGTATAGTGGCTAGTTCCCTACCACCCCCTCTTGCCTGTTGCCTCTATAGCTTGGCAAAACAAACTTTAATTTTTGTGAGCTGCCCAGAGAGCTTTGGCTATTGGGCTGTTTAGAAATGCAGTGAATAAATAAATAAATAAATAAATCTAAGGTTCTGGGTTCACACATAATGACAACCCATGGTTTAAGCAACCCAGAGTTCACAACCCAACAACAAACCAAGTATTTTCTTTGTGTTTAACAAACCATGGTTTGTTAACATGGCTGAGCACGCACATAATGACAACCCAGAATTCAACAACTCATGGATTAAATAAACCATAGGTTAGCATTATGTGCAAATCACATCAATATCACTCAAATGCATACCAAAGAATAAAACTAACTTGAATCACACTCTGCCAATGCCTTTAAATGTTTTAAGACAGACATTGACATGTTATGTGTTGTCCTACCTACATTCAAATTTACAAATTGCAGGGAAACAAGTAATTGTTCCAAATTACAGGAAAAGCACAGTAATCTGTGCCCACTACTCAGCTCCAAAGTTGGGAGAATAGCCGTGAGTGGTTTGGCCAATGTATTTCTAAGGTATCCCTCAGCTGCACAGCAGCTAAACCAGCTGGGAAGGAGAGCAACAGTTTGTCCTTGACATTGTCCAGAGTGGAGTGTGAATTCAAGACAAGGGGAATGGCAGAGTCCTGCTGACCACAGTTTCTGGCTTGGCTATTAGAGCCTGCCAAAGATTGTGCACTCCTGGTAATGCAGGTGGTGTTTACAATACTATTATATGTGAAACTTGAGAGGAAACATCTGGTAGATGAGGCTTTATAGTGATTGGTATGAACAGATAACTGATGCTAATTAGGGCTGTGCTTTGCCTTGGTCCAGATCTGGTTCAGGACCAAATTGGCTTGCCTCAGCCTGAAGCAACTGAACCGCTTCTGGCACCGAGGCTCCCCAAGTCAAATCAGGGCTGATTTGGAAGCTCCGAATTGGCTTCCAAGTTGAATTGGGGTGGGGGGCTGTGTGCTATCCTAATAATATTTAACATTATTTATAGTTATTTATTTAATTTATATCTCACATTTCTGGCACTCAAGTCAGCTAACAATAAAATCTGAATTAAAACAAAATCTTAAAACATAGCATAAAAACACATACATTAAAACACAATTAAAACACAGCAATCAAAGAAATAGGTGGCAGCAGCAGCCAAGTAAAACATCCCTTCAGCAGAAACCAGCTTATAGGACAAGGAAGTATAGGGTACCTTTCAGAAGTACAGTGCTTGATAGATGCTCCACGTAACATGGTCGTAGATATTTTCAAGGTCTTGAATTAGTGTATGTGTGTGTGTGTTTGTGTGTGTGTGTGTGTTAAAGCAAGGACATCATTTACCACTAGTTTTTCGCATTGCTATACGGTGTTGTTTTGGGAGATAGGCATCACCACAAAGGACAATTACAATCTTTGAGAAATAAAGGCAGGGAGGAAGGTTTGGAGCACTGTTTTTCTTTCGGTGGCAATTGTGTGACATCTCGGTCTTTTCCAGCAGAACATGGAGTACAAGGATTTGGTGGCAAGCCAAGGGGAGCATCTGCACTTGCATTCTGTGAATTAACAAACAATCTGTTGCTAGATGAAATCGATGCATTTTCCACAGTGAGCTTATCCAACACCGCCTGCAGTAGTCTTTAAAGTCGTTACATTCCCATTTCCTCTTACTGCACTTTATTATTCATTTTAGCCATGAAATGTATATTTGGCTTTTCTATGAGTTTGCTCAAGGTGGCTGACAAAATCAGTTTCAGAAAGGCATCACTACATTATTACATTACAGAGCAGGTCAGACCATTTGCCCATCTAGCCTGGCTCTCAGACAAAGTTCTCCCCGTCATCTGTGACTTCAGGGACTGAACCTGAGACCTTCTACGTGGAAAGCTTATGTTCTGTAACTAGGCTGTGATCCATCCTCTGAACAGCCTCTTGCTGTTGACAATTGATGATCATGAGAGCTTGCAGCTAGGGATGGCACAGAAATTAATTACCTGATTTTGCACTTTCAAACCACAATGCAAGCTGGAATCCACCCTTTGAAATTCACACTTCTCCGAATTTTGCAAAGGACTTCTCCAGTTAAAAGCTATGAACCCCCCAGAGAGCTTCAGCTATTGGGTGCTATAGAAATGCAATTAATGATGACAACGATGATGACATTAGCAAAAATGTACACAAAATGCATATAGTAGGGGAAATAACATTTAAAATGCATATTAGGAAAAATGCTAATTAAATATTTTAAATGGTTATATATTAGGTAAAAAATGTATGTATTTGGAGAAATATGCTTAAAATTACTTAAGAATTTTCATGCAAACTTTAAAAAAATCTCAAAGTTCGGGGCAATCCAAACTTAAAACTGGAGAAATTCTCAAAGTTTGAGACAAAATGAACCTATCACTGGAAAAACGAAAAACAGAGAGAAACTAAAATTGACAGATTTGTCTACCCTCAGTCTTAGTTCTAGCTAGGGTGGCAAAATTCTCCTTCTGATGGTACTAGCAGTTAATCTCTCAGCAGTAGCAGAGATAAGGGCTGTCCTTTACCCTGGGCTCTGCTGTAGACATTGGATGTCTTCTTTGCCATCAATAGCAATGATAAATGGACTGTTTTGAGCCTGGAAGACTTGGTGTTCCCTCACTGGATAGTATGATTCTTGGGGAAATATACCTTTTATAGGACTATTGTTGTTGTTGTTTAAAAAATCATTAACAAGCCAGTTAGTCATAACAGTAACATGTTTTAGCTAAAACATAAACGCCCTCAAATTTGGGTTGTTTGCCCCTTTGGCTATGCTCATGTAAAGTGAATAAGAATTCAGAAACTTAGATACATTATTGCTGAAAGATATCAGCCAGTTGCCTTGGTCTAGTCAAATCAAACTTCATTGTGCATTATCATGCAGCATGCTATTCTTCCCACTTTCCTAGGCTGACCATATGAAAAGGAGGACAGGGCTCCTGTAACTTTAACAGTTGTAGAGAAAAGGGAATTTCAGCCAGTGTCATTTGTTGGCAATTAGTTCCTGGTGAAATTCCCTCTTCAACACAACCGTTAAAGGTGCAGGGGCCCTGCCTTCTTTTGTATATGGTCACTCTAGTATAGTGCCTGCAACTTTAACGGTTGTGATGAAGAGGGAATTTCACCAGGAACTAATTGCATACAAATGACACTGGCTGAAATTCCCTTTTCTCTAGAACTGTTAAAGTTACAGGAGCCCTGTCCTCCTTTTCAAATGGTCAGCCTACACTTTCCCAAATAAAGTAAGTGACCCATTAGAAATGACCCAGTTCACTGAACCAAAATGGAACTGAGTAACAAGCAGAACTAGGGTGGCTGGAGGGGTGGGTAGGAGCTGAGGCCTACAGGCTACTTTTTCTCAAGCATTTCATTCTCACCTTTTCATATGCATTTTGTAAGATATAGTTGGAAAAATCAGCGTAAATCCCAACTTTCTCCGCTAGTTTGATATGCTCAACCTCTATAAAGATATTTATTTTCTTCTGCTTTTGATCTCTTACCCCAGAAAAGAATATTCAAATCACATTGTGCATTCTTCATAGCATATAATACCCAGATTTTGAATTCCTTTCCTATTTGTTCTCTTTTTTAAAAAATTGATAAACCATTCAAATTTTGCAATACATGAAGAGGATTGTAACCCTCCTTTTAATATCATGTGGCAAAAGGTTTATTCATTTAGGGTGCAATCCAATGCATGTTTAGACTGAAAAGAGTCCCACAACTCCTAGCATACCTCAGCTAGCATGTTGTAGGATGATGTTTCCTGTCTAAACATGCATAGCATTATGCCCTTGATCTTGTATTGATTGATTAATTTAGTTGGATATTCATTCCTGAATATTTTCTGTTTTGCTGTTTATGGTTCATTGTCTCAGTAGCTGCGTTGTTAAAATCCACTTAGTTTGAGTGTTGATTGAATGAACCAATTGCAAGTGAATCTGGCAGTTTTAAGCAGTTGAATGAATGGGAAACAAATTGAACTTGAAATGTAACTTATGCAGCAATCCTGCACACACTTACATGGGAGTAAGCCCCAATGATTCAACAGGGCTTACTTCTGAGTAGACAGATTTCAGGCTCTTGGGATCTATTATTATTATTATTATTATTATTATCATTATTATTATTATTTTAGTAGAATGCAGAGATCGACCTACCAGAGCTGGTACAAAAGACATAGACATTACAGCATTCGGAGCCCAGGGATTTGTTCTGAATATCAGAACTAACTGGAGCTCATATTTCTTCCATGCAAAAAGCAGTCCCTGGTTTCCCCAAACACTCTTAATTTCAGCAGCATTATTTGGATGGGTAGGTGGGAGTTGTAAAATATTTATTATTTATTATTCTTAAAGAGTCAGGAGTCTTTGCTCAAGGGATAAGATATGCTGATTTTTAAAATCAGCATATCAATATGTTTGTGTAACAAACATTTAATCAGAACTTTTATATAATGTATATAAATAAGCTAATGACACTTAAAAGCATGAATACTATTCATTCTCTTCAAACTGCCACTCTTAATTTCTCATGGAATATTGTAGTGTATTCAATTACTCGTATTAATTGTGCATTATTGTTTTCCAGAGTATCTCTTCCCTTCTGAAAGACTTTTTAAACATTTGAAGATTTTCAACATTAGAGCCCCACACCATTTCTACCCTATTTTGGGGGGGGTTTATTTATTGAAAAGAAGCCCCCACCTTCCCAGTTATACAGTTGATGGTTCAAGGCTCCATTTCCTGTGGTCTTACTCCACTTGCTTCTGTTCAGCTCACTGATGTGTGTTCAGTTCTGTGTCTTACATGTTAAATTATTTACAGTGATCACTTTCACATCTGCTAATTTTCCTATTACCATATGAATTTATTAGAAAGAAAGAAAGAAAGAAAGAAAATAAAACAAAAGTAAAAAGTGAAAAAGGCAAAGAAGAATTTAAAAAGAAAGGAAGATTAAAAAAAATACTAAAATGGAGCATGGTGTTGATAGTGCAGTGGGAGGGAATATGTCCGCTATTCCTCAGTCTGCATAGAGCAAATGTAGGGAACCTCAGGCCCAGGGGCCAAATATGCCACTCTTGAGGTCCTACTCTGACCGTCCAGTTTCTCCAGATGGCCCCACTCCTTCCCCTTCCCTTTCCTCTAACCACTGAGTATTTGGTGGGTTCCTAGCTTTTCTGTAGTTTTAAAAGCTTGAAACCATTTTAAAAGGCTGAAATGCCTCTCCTAAAGTTTTGTTACTTGCAGTAAGGATTTTACTGTACAATTTGCTGGTATTTCCCCCCACCCCATTTTTGTTCCCACCCCTTTTGCTTTTGGTTCTGCCCAATACTGGAACACAGCCTCTGAGACCTTCTCCAGAATTGAATTCCACCCCTGACAGAGAAGTCTAAAAAATTCTGCAAGACATTTTGGAATTTACCTAATTTTACTTCAGAACCAAAAGTGGCCATCTTGTGGGCTGTGGACCAGATCTGGCCACTAACAGTACATGTTTGTTATTCATGTTTACTCAGACGTAAGTCTGATTGTGTTCAATGAGGCTTAGTCCAAGGTAAATGGTAGGGAAGAGACAAAGTCTGGTGCTGGTTGACGTGTGTTGTTTTTTATTTCAAATTAAAAGCTCAACGTTTCGGAAAAAAACCTTCCTCAGGAGCTATAAACAAAAGTCTACATTCTTAATCAATAAACAATATGGACAACACCTATCACAGGTTAGACATTCTTTTCTTTTGTACCATTCATGAATTCTTATTTGTCAATATATTCGCCAGATAAAAATACACAAATAATAATAATAATAATAATAATAATAATAACAATTTATTTCTTACCCGCCTCTCCATCTGGATCGAGGCGGGGAACAACAACATGATAAAATACATAAAACTGATTAAAACATGACACAGATTATTAAAACTGCATAAAAATCCTAAAACATCCTAAAAACATCCTTAAAACATTCTAAAATTCCACTGGATATGCCTGCCGGAAGAGAACAGTCTTTATAGCTTTCTTAAATTCTAAAAGACTGTTAAGTTGACGAGTCTCCTCCGGCAGGTCATTCCACAGTCTGGGAGCGGCAGAAGAAAAGGTCCTCTGGGTAACGGTTGTCAGCCTAGTCTTGGCCGACTGCAGTAAGTTCTTCCCAGAGGACCTGAGCGTGCGGGGCGGATTGTACAGGAGAAGGCGATCCCGCAGGTAACCTGGACCCAAACCATGTAGGGCTTTAAAGGTAATAACCAACACTTTATACTTCGCCCGGAAACTAATTGGCAGCCAGTGGAGCGATTTTAAAGCTGGCGTAATATGGTCACCCCTAGATGACCAACCTGGCTGCCATAATTTGAACTAGTTGAAGTTTCCGGACTAGGCACAGAGGTAGCCCTATGTACAGCGCATTGCAAAAGTTGAGCTTCGAAGTTACCAGCACGTGCACTACCATCTTTAGGTCTTCCAACTCTAGGAAGGGGCGCAGCTGGCGTATCAGCCGGAGCTGATAGTAGGCACTCCTGGCCGTCGCATCTATCTGGGCTGTCATTTGGAGCGACGGATCCAGGAGCACCCCCAAGCTGCGAACACAGTCTTTCAGGGGGAGTGTAACCCCATCCAGAACCGGTTGACACACCTCCAAACCCAGGTTGCGGCCTTTGACAGCAAGCACCTCCGTCTTGTCTGGATTCAGCTTCAGTTTGTTTTTCCTCATCCAGCCCATTACCGCCTCCAAGCATTGATTCAGAGGAGACACACTATCCTTAGCTGGCGCTGTTATCGAGGCATAGAGAAATATATTTGGGTGTCATCAGCATACTGATAGCACCCCGCCCCATGCCTCCGGATGATCTCTCCCAACGGTTTCATATAAATGTTAAACAGCATTGGGGAAAGGATGGCACCTTGCAGTACGCCACACAGCAGCCCCTTCTTTGCAGAGCAGCTATCCCCAAGCATCACCATCTGGAACCTGCCCGAGAGGTAGGACCGGAACCACTGAAGCACAGTGCCCCCGATTCCCAATCCCCTCAGGTGTTCCAGAAGGATACCATGGTCAATGGTATCGAAAGCCGCTGAGAGGTCCAGAAGTACCAACAGGGACACACTCCCCCTGTCAATATTATACATGCATGTTTAAACTACACAGACAATTCCTTAAATACCACCCATGTGGCTATATTCTTTTTATTCTAAAACAGTTCCATATTTATACTGTTTATCTTCAAACGACAACAGGATCCCTTCTAATAGGCAACCTTTGCCATCATATAAATCTTATAAGTAAAACAAATTTTCTCGTAAGTAAAAAACGGCTACCTTTAAAACACATGTCACAAGTTAAACATTCCTTTCTTTTATACCGTTAATCACTTTTTAATTGTCAGTCTATTTGCCAGATAAACGCACCAATTTGAAATATGATTAACCTTGTTTAAAGGAAGGCTGGCTCATTTGTTATCATTTTTTCAGAGATAACTACCTTTATTTCCAATAGTTACTAAGTCCCTCTTAGTCCAAGGTAAGTAAGCATAGGATTTCAGCGTAAAGCAAGTACTGGTTAAAAGGTTGGCAGCCCTCTGAATCCTTTCCAGTTCATTCATTAGTGTCTTTGAACTGTGATATCCAAAACTGAGCACCCTGCTCCAAATGGGATGTCATCAGTTTTAGAATACTACTGCTGCTAGTTCCATCATACATATCTGGTTGCTTTATACGTTGGCCTGGTCTAGATGCTTACAAGGTCTCACACAATAACTTCTGGAAATATGCAGGCCCAACTGGTTGGTTAGCTACCTGCCAGAATCATGCAAAGACACCTCTGGCATGAACAGGTGCCTCTGAAGGGGCAGGAAAAGATATACACAAACATTTGCTGCGATGATTGGCACAATTTTAGTAGCTTAGTTGCAGAAATCAGTTGCGGAAATAATGACAATCACATAAGTACGTAATAACAGCCCTGCTGAATCAGACCAGGGGTCCATCTAGTCCAACATTTTGTTCATATAGTGGCCAACCAGCTGCTTGCAGGAAGCCCACAAGTATGACACAAGTGCAATAGTGTCCCACTCTTCCCCATAGATATAACTGCTGCCTCTACCCCATCCTGGCCAAGTCACAATGCTGCCAGCAGCCCTGAACGGTCCTGCAAACGATTGCATGGCAGCCATGCAGAACTTGGCCTTGATAACTGGCTGTTGAATGTATAAACTGACTTAATTGAGAAAACACACACATTTCATTTGAGTTGCCATGGGGTGAAATGTAAGTTCTGCCTGTGGTGATGGAGCATACATTCACATATGCCATTTGCTGCCTGATATTCCAGTCACTGAGTAATTACTATGTATGTGTGAGCCAGCCCTGGGTATAGAAATAACAATCCTGGTCATACAATTTACAATGTCATTTGTCTTCTTATGCCGTACCATCACACTTCTGTAATCTTTCTTATTGGCTATAAGCCTCGGTTCTTTTTAAGACAGACTTTGACCTAGTCAGTTATCTTGCATATAAGAGTGGTACATTTGTTCTTCTGCTCCATGCAAAAACATTACATTTGACTGTGGTGAATCTTGTTTTGCTGTTGTCAGCCCAGCTCTCCAATTTGAGATTCTGATTGCATCATCTCTG
This sequence comes from Anniella stebbinsi, assembly GCA_029215795.1. NCBI lineage: Eukaryota > Metazoa > Chordata > Lepidosauria > Squamata > Anniellidae > Anniella > Anniella stebbinsi. The sequence goes on along the minus strand of JARDYH010000005.1, from coordinate 82,687,633 downwards.
AATTTCATACGATTTATTCTCCACTCATCAAATTCCATGGTGAAAATAATAAACAACAAACAAATGTTGCCATCATGAACTGATGCCGGATGCTTCTTTACAATCTGAAGTTGACCCTTGTGTTATTTTCTTTTGAGTCAGCTTTTAGCTATTTCCTTGCTTTTGTTTTCTACTAAGTGACTTTAGAATTGATCTGATAGACAGCATTTGGGGAGTGGAGGGAAATATTAAATGCACTGGAATTATCTCAGGATGTTTCTTGGCTTCTTTCTTACTTCTAAAACTTCCTGAGTCATAAATTGATTACCTTGTAAACGCATGATAATTCAGCCCAAAATCGGACAGTGGAATGTGCAGCTGGTTGCATCCAATTTTAGTCCAACTTAAGACCCATTCATTTCAATGAGTCTACTGTAAGTAGGCCAGACATTGAATCCAATCCAGTGGACACACTTTCCATATTATATTACTTTTAATTTAACCTTTATAACTTGGTTGCAGGTTTAGCAGCTGTTCTAACATGCAGTGGTTGGCATTCCTCCTTGATTACTTGTCAGCAGTAAGGATGAACATGAGCATTAGGATTGTCAGCTGAGCTCTATGTGATCTGATGTGCTTTGGGTCAGGCTGTCATTAGGAGATTGATACCAGTACCAAATGGGATGACTGGATTATAACAAGTTTCCCAGCCTCCCTAGGGTTTTATATGTACTTTTGCTACTTTCTTTGCCCGCTCTGTGATTCCTTCCCCTTTCAAATTCCTGTCACGTTGTCTGAGCACAGATTGAGATGCAAATGTACTTCAGCAGTTCTGCTTACATGCACACTTTTAAATAATAGGGGAACAGAGGGAGGATATATTAATGTAGTTCCCTTTAAGCACAGTATTGGCAAGAAACAAATACAACATCAAAATAAACCCTTTTGCTCTGTGGTTCTGTTTAACGTAAGATCAAAGAGATTAAGTAATTGCCCTTGGCACTCTGGTTGTGGGGTTTTGAGTGGCTGCGTTCTCTTGGTGGCATATAATATTTATACTGATATGACTGTGAAGTAGATGTCATTCCTCCTCCTACTCCCTAGGATTCTGAGTGAACCTAGCTTGCTGGCAATACTCCAGTGTTTGTAGGATGTCACCACCATATGTAAAATAGAAATCAAATTAGAAGAATAGAAAGAGAATTTGCTGCATGGGCTCCCAGTGTGAGGATGGGGCTGAGGTTTTTTTGACTATACATTTTTCTGTGGCATTTTTTAAAAAAACAAATAACAATTATGAATGACCAGTTCTCTATTTACTCAACAACAATGTAGTAGCAATGGGGAGAGTATGTAGAGTAGACTTCCCAACTTGGCATCTTCCAGTTGTGTTGGACTACAGTGATCAACATTTGAACAGCACCAGGATGGGGAAGGATTTTGTAAAGCATATGCTTTGTATGAAGAGGGTCCCAGGTCCTATCACTAGCAACTCCAGAGAGAAGTGGGAAAGACCCTGGTCTGATAACCTGGATGGTCATTGCTAGTCACTGTAGGTCATCCCAAGACAGATGGCCCAATGGCTTAAGTCAGTATAAGATTGCTCAGGGCTGGTCTTCCCATAAGGCAGGGTGAATCCCTCACCTCAAGTGGCAGATCTAGAAGGATGAGAGATTTCATTTCCCATTGGGAGGGCTGCCAGTTCTCTTCCACTACCACTGCCAGGCCCAGGCTGATGACTCATTCTGAAGACTACTCAGAGGAAGCCATCAGGACAGATGGGAACACCACTGACTGCTCTCCTACTGCATCAAATGCTACAGCAGGTGGCCACCCACCCAATGCCTCATGGGAGGGGGTAAGAAAAAAGAGAGGACAACAGAATGTTAGGTGGTGGGACGTTTTGCACCAGCCCTATTTTTTGGTGGAAAAGTAGGATAGAAATTAATTAATTAAATACAAAATAAAATGGCAGAGAGGCTGAGCAACGCAGTATGAGTCCTACTGAACTCAATGGGGCTTAGTCCCAGGATACAGGATTGCAGCCCAAACCCTTCCCTAATCAAACAAGCAATCCAGAATATTTTGATCTGGAGCTCCAACTCTTTTTTTTAAAAAAAATCCAGACCTCCACCCCACCAAAAAAAGAACCATGGTGCCTTATTTTTGTTAGGAATGGAGTCCCCCCCCCCCCAAGTGGTTGGAGGCAATGCAATTATGATGACTCAGCATCTTTTTAACAGTTTAGGAAAACCAACTCCTCTGAAATGTGCATTAGAAATTATGAATCCATTTTGATCTTTTCCTCTGTAGTTCAGTCGATTAATTATTATAGAGAAATAGCATGGAGATTGGATAATAGAGAAACCTGACCTACTCTGTGTGTACCTGCAAGACTTGAATGAAAGTTATGGCTGCTGGTTTTGCTAAAATGAAAAATGTATGCCATGCAGAAAGGCTGCAAAGCAATTTTATCTTAAGGAATTTAGGACAACCAAAAGTTCTTTGAGGGCTCTGAAAACTGTTGCATTGCCCACTGATGTACAAAATGACCATTTAACATCCTTTTTGCTCCTTCAGGGGAGACCCAACCAACACAAGGCACGCAATCCTAGGGAACACTTGCTATCTCAGTGCAGGGAAGTCTGTTTTTCCTTCTCCTTTTCTAAGACTTAAGCAACTATTATGGCATTTATTAATATGTAATTACATTTGCAGTGCATACTTCTGCTTGGCTGATTACATAATTGGGGTAACAGCAGCTCTATAATTTATCACTTGTTGGAACAGTTTGGAGTGCTCACAAAACCATGCCCTATAATTAGATAGTAATTGGCATGCTTTGAGTAAAAGTAAGAACCAATAAAATGGGGGGGGGGACCAACAAGAAATTGCTTCATAATTATTTGGGGAAAGGAGTTCTTTCAGCAAAAGCAACTAGATACACACAGACGAAACTTGAACATTACCCACTAGCTGAAATCCTTCATCCGATTTTTTTTAAGGTGCTACTTAAATCTACTTAAATCTGCCCATTATCTCAGGTTTATGATTTGCAGTCATTGGCATTGGCTATCAGTGATACCAAAGGCAACACATGCATTCCCTTTGTTTCCTAGAAGTAGGCTGACCAGATAAAATCCAGGTCAGGGCTCACATAACTTTAACAGTTGTAGAGAAAAGGGAATTTCAACCAGTGTCATTTGTATGCAATTAGTTCCTGGTGAAATTCCCTCTTCATCACAACAGTTAAAGGTGCATGCACTATACTAGAGTGACCATATACAAAAGAAGGCAGGGCCCCTGCAACTTTATCAGTTGTGATGAAGAGGGAATTTCACCAGGAACTAATAGCATACAAATGACACTGGCTGAAATCCCCTTTTCTCTACAACTTTTAAAGTTACGTGAGCCCTGACCTGGATTTTATCTGGTCACCCTAATTCTGTGGCAGAGACTCGCAGTTCCCCTCTTGTGGGGTGGCACCTCCTCCTCCTCCTCCTTCTTTCATTGACTAGCTGGGACATTTTGCAGGCCAGGGGAGGGAGGAGAAGCCACCACTACCAGACAGCTGCAAGTAGGCAGCTAGAGGCGGAGGTGGCAATGGCCTGCTGCACCCATTTCCTCCTGCTTAATTGTAAGGCCAGCCATGTGGATGACAGTCCTCCTCAGGTCTTGCACTGAGAGAATGGCCCACAGCCATCTCACTGGATAGTTGTGACTTGAGGGTCCCTGACACATTGGCAAGCCCAGAAGTATTTGAAGCTGAGTAGCCAAGAGAAGGAAAACACTATCCATGCTACATGACATTGAATGGGATGGAGCTAAACTAATTGACACCAAGTAGAATGAACCATGCTTTCTTTTGGCATGGCTTTTCACTTGATGATGTCATGCAGAAAAGCAGGTCTGCAAGTGGTTTGCATTTTTGCTTCTCCCCCCCACCCCAATCCCAAGAAATACATAGGTCTGGCTACATGAAAAGCATGTATGAAGTCCCTAGTTATCCATGTCCAAACAAAGAAGTATAGTGAACACATCCAAGAAGAGTTGGTGCTTCACAGCAGAACCTGTGCTGACCTCATGTGTTCAGCAAAAGGTCTGCAAAAAGCGAAAACAAGGTTCTCCAGGGATGTGATAGTTGTACATGCAAAGGCTCTGTTCAGACCTTCTGCTGTCCTTCTCTGTTCAGACACAGAGGTCAGGGGCAGAACTGGCCTCTGTGATTCCTCTCCCACTCTCCCTGCATCACGCACTCAACATACCTGTTTGCCATCTGAACAGGACTCAAGTGAAGACAACAGATAGTAAAAAGGGGAAGACCGAGACACTAATTCATCTGCATTTCCATCATAAGCTACAACATGCTAAAGCCACCCTAGTTTTCATGTATGTCCTGAATGCTCTTATGGGAGATACGAAAGGTATGTTCCAATGCTGTTCTGCAGTTTTTGGCTCTATGCAAGCAGGGCTTGCCCTGGTTTCTTTTCATGCACCATACACACATACTCATGGTTCCATGGAGCATTTCCTGACATTGAAGAGAACAAGGATGCCCCAGTTGAACAGAGTTGCATGTGTATGCTGGAACTGTACTTGCACACTCTAGGCTGAGAAATCCAGAAAAATTGAGCATGCATAACCCAAGTGAAAGCTCAGAGATTTTCAGACCAATCTTGTGCATGTTTACTCAAACATACACCCCACTGAATCCAATGGACATAGGTAAGTAGAGGGTGGAATGACACTTCAGAAGAAACATGGACCCATGTTGCCAAAAGCAGTGGTTGATCTTGAGTCTTATCTCTGCCTTGGCAACATGTAGGACAACTTAAGTCGTGTCTTGGAGCCTATCTACACACACAGGATAAAACACTTTGAAAACGTTTTGAAAACTGTATATGGAGTGTGTCCTGGGCCCCAACAGTTCTCAAAACTGTTATAAACTGTTTTAAACCATTTTAAACCACTTTAAAGCAGTAGTGTAGATAGGCTCTTGGTGTCATTATGCTGTGTTATTTCTTCACTCCAACTGCATATCATTGACAGCCACTGGTGGGGCTGGGGAAACATAATGATGTACATTTGGCCTGATGACACCTGGACACATGCTAAGTTGTAATATCTGATATCAGATGCAACATGAAGGGAAAATTCAAGATGCAACATACAGTTTCACTCTAAGTCATAGGATTGCCTTAATTACTTTAAATCCATGGATTTCCATGTTAATTGGGATACTACGCAGAATGTTTAGTGCTCTGCTGTCAGCACAGACAATTTGCTAGGAATAATGGCATGTGCCTTTAACCATATTTGCTTCTGATGTGCCTCCTGGATGGTAAGTGGGCTGTAATTAGCAAGCACAATAACGTTTTCCTGTATTCACATGGTGCTCATACTATGTGCAATGAAAGGAGAAAGTTGTAGAGGATTAAGAATTTGTTCTGGGTTCAGCCAGGGTTGATTTATCTCATGGGAGTGTTCTCTTTTGCACACACAGCACTCAGCAACAAGCATTTAGCGGTGATATAAAATATCTTCAATATATGCATGCAAAGGGATTCCTTCTGGGACGATTGCCCAAATGGTGATCTATTGCATTACCATAATCAGAGAACAACACTGTTTGCTGTTTCAATAACTTTCAGTGTCAAATATTTTACTGTTAATATGAACACATGGGGCTTGCTTTAATTCTGTTTAGTGCTTCAGTGTTAAATTACATTTTCATCAGATGCATGATAAATCACTTAATGGCTTTTCCCAAATGTTTTAAAATGCAGTTTCCATTTTTCCTAAAAATGTCAGTTTCGTAGCCTTAATGGAAATGATGGGAGGTAGCTAAGGGAGCTTTCCCAGCCTGCTAGAAAATGTAGGCTCATTTCTTTGCGTTATTTGCTGAAAGCAATTTGTGTTGAGTTGCATCTGCTCTGCTGAATGCCTAGGTGAGTTTTCTTAGTAGAAACAAAAGGTGATATAGGAGGCACTGCTGGTACCATAAGCTAAATATATGGCAAACGTCCACAATATGCTTTTATCTGAAGTACACACTCTGGATGAAGACATGAAGACATTGTAGGATGGTGGTTGAAGTGGGTGTGTGTTTGGGTTATGTTGGCCATTATTCAGGTGGGCTGTAAATGCAGGTGACCCAAGTTAATGCCCGGGGTGATAAGCTTGGGGAAGGCACAGAGAGGTCAGGCACAATGGAAGCTGGTGGCTCTGATTTCTATGGGACTGTGAATCCATTCTGGGTTTCGGTCGGAACCAGCCAGAACTTTAAATGAGCTATCCAAGGTGCTGAACCTAGTTTGAAGATAGAGTTGAGCATCTTGGATAGCTCCTTTAGAGTTCTGGCTGGTTCTGACTGAAACTCAGAATGGATTTACCACCAGCCTGGACTGGTCAGTCATGACAGGGTATCAATTCAACTACTAATCAATAGCTCAAACAAACAAACAAACAGTTCACCTTCATTTGTAAATTCATGTGGCCATAGTGGTATCAACTTTTTGTTTTTATTTTGTGGACAAGTATACACCCTTGTATATATGTGATCGTATTATGGGTGCAAATGTATCATTTTATGGGACAGGGATGAATCATGCTTGTACATTGTGCATCAAAATTGTGAAATGGGCAACCAATATGCTAAAAAGAGAATAAGGTTGAACAAATGGAGGGGAATACTGAAAGCATTCCTTGTTGGAGGCATCATTTGGGGTGCTTCCAGTCAGTCATTTCCTAGTGCTATTAGCCAAAAAGCATGCTGCAACCAACAAATGCCATAGCTTACACATTCTCGTAACAAGGCAGAATTTTGGCCTGCCTTTCCTCATTACAAAATCTGCATTTTCAGCCTAACTCAGGCACTTAAGAAAGATGAACATGCCATTCAAAAGCCAGGGAAGCAAATGTAAAGTGTGTGATTGACTGTGCTCACAACCTTCTGTAATGTTGGTTTGTAATCAATTCTGTGCTGGGGAAGGCTGACTTACAACAACCATAAAAGTTAGGTCTGTGGTGGCCCCAATTATGGAATGATCTCCTCATTGAGACCCGCCCGGCGCCAACATTGCTTTATTTTCAGCGCTAGATCAAGACTTTTCTCATTTCCCAGGCATTTAGCAATATGTGATGAGCTTCAACCGATCCTGGATCTGTTTTTTAGGTTCATAGCTTAAAGTTGTTTATAGTTGTTTTTAGATCTATGTTTTTATATACTGTATGTTGTATGTCTTTGTGGTTTTAAATTTTGTATATTGTTTTTAATTGTTTTAATCTCCTATAAACCGCCCAGAAAGCTTCGGCTGTGGAGAGGTATAGAAAATATAATAATAATAATAATAATAATAATAATAATAATAATAACAACGTAAATAGAGTCTTTTACTTTTTCTCTCTAAAATGCTGAGCAGGGAGGAGGCAGGAAATGCAATTGAGTGGACCAATAGGTTTGTGCATGTTGGGAGTGGGGTGAGGCCACCTGGCTTCACGTTTGGTTTGTTCATGACTTTATTCTTTCTATTTAGGCAGGCAGTTCAATCCAACAGGTAGGGCAAGGATGGGGCCGTGAGATGGCCTTTCCTCCAGTGCCACCACACTCCAACATGAAAGAACCTTAAACACATTTTCAAGCATCATAACTCTCTCACCTCTGCACCTGTCCTTCTGAAATATTGCAGGATTCCTACTTAGGGACACTTATAGGCTATTTATCATTTTCAGAACATTGGTGACTTGGTTGTGGGGGGGGATAATCCCACCCTCTTTTGGACACTCTGAAAATATTAAGGCTGCTCTTGCACACACAAAAACCTCCCTGCATTCTGAAATTTGGCAGGCCTGCTCCCCTTAGAAGGGGCAAGTATCCCATCCAATTCTGCCAAGATTTTTTTTTTTAAAGCTATCAACACTTCTATTTCTTTTTGTACAAAAAAAATCAAAATATAAATATAAAATGTTCTGCATTTATGTTTCTGAGCTTTGGCAGGCATAATCGCCTCCTAAAGTGCCACTATGCCTGCAAATATCACCCAATTTTGACTAAGAGAAACAAATTGTAGCCATGTGAGTCAATGGGAGACACAAAGCCTCAGATTTCCAAATATTGATTCGGGTTCAGTACCCGAGTTGAAGCAGATGGACTCAGAGGCCCTATCTACACTGGAGGGGTGTAGAGGGCTCAGGGTGGGGGACCCTGGAAGTAGCTACTTCCAGGATCGGCACGCCCAATCCTCATCACCAGTGTAATGACCTGGGCTCCTCCTGGGTTGTCGCACATTGCGTCCACAATTTTTGTTTTGTTTTGTTCCACAGAAGAGCGCACGAGCGCTCCAGTTAAACGGTGAGTCTAACGCATTTTTAAACAATGCGTGTGGGCCCCCTCCCTGCCCTCCCGGGGGTGGTGAAACTGGTGCCACCCCATCCCCTGCTGGGCACGGAGACTCACAGTGTGGCTCCGTGCCCAGTTTGCAGCTGCGCTTACTCATGAGTAAGAGTGGCTGCACCCGGGATGGGCGGGCACATTCTTCTGCAATCCCAGAAACTTCCCGGGACCGTGGAAGAATCAGGATTTTTCTGGTTTGGGTCTTCCCAGAAAAACCCCCTGCCCGCCCCCCACCTCCGGGACTCCCTGTGCATCATTTGGACTCACAGGGAGCAGCCGGGGGCCATCCAAGGCATTTAGCCTTGTGTGGAAAGGGCCAGAGTTGGTCTAAGCTGAAGTTAGTCATTTTCTGAAGCTCCAAATTGGGGTCTGAGCCAAATTTTGAGGTTGATGCACACCTCTAATAATCTTTTTCTTTTTGAAGTTTCACCTGCAGAAGAAATGTACTTAAAACAGATTAATTGTCATGGCTTGTTTTTGCCCATGGAATCCTGGGAACTATCATTTCAGGAAATAACTGGCTATTTTATATTGGTCTTTAGAAGTCATCACTCACAACAACTAGACCAATTTTAAATGGGTATTCTCAAATTAATTGTATTGTATGTGATCCTCTCTGCTCCCCTTGAGCATAGGGAAGAGACAAAGAGCTGGTTGCAGTCTAGTTGAACTTAGTTTCTTTTGAGATTAATGGGGAAAGTTTGTCATGATGATTTTGCTTTAAGACACATTGATTTCAATGGCAGGTAAATGCAGCTATGTTCATCTGGATTGCACCCAAAAGCTTTTCCATACAATTTCACCATTGGAAAGATATACTCCTCTTAAATAGAGGAACTGTAAACTCAGTTCAGTGAAGCATGCACCTATTTATTTCACAGTTCTCCTAGCTTTGTGCAAATACATCTGGGGGCCTTAATTTGCTATTTGTTTGTTGTTACCAAGCTTTCGAACAAAATGCAAACAGCGACTAGAGAAGCGAGACAAAGAGGTGTTACTCCCCCCCCCCCATGCACTAGTCTCAGTGAGACTGTAACAAGTGCAAACTGTTCTTTTTGCTTGGTTAAAGGCAACAGGATGGGCCCTGCAGCTCTACATTATTCATGTAGGGGCTAATGCATCAGCCATTACAGGGCTGTGCAGAAATAGTTGTCGGCTATTTGGTATGCTTGACTGCGATATAGACAAATGATTGCTTTGTCTTAGGCAGCATTGGAGAATGTACTGGTCATCAGCTAACACTTTATCATAGCAGAAATGCAAGCATCCATGAAATGAAATTTCACTTTATTAATTAAATATTTGGTATGAAGAGATTTATCTCCTACGCAAGGCTACTATATTTTCTTCCCAAGTGTGAGGACCTGACATGAAGCATTAATCCTTTAATGATACATATATTGTCTAATAATGCCTCCAACGTGTGTAATTTGACCTTCCTGTTCATTTGTACAGAATAGGTGCCTCTTTATTCGTCGTGAAATGTGGTGAATTATTCAGAGTGGGCATTGAGCTGAGCAACGTTAGATACCTGTGAAGCCTCATAGCCTCACTGCTGCTCTTTCTCTTTGTTGGTGCTACCAGTTCACCTCCCTCTCTGAGTGAGCAGTATGAGAGAACAAGGAGAAGGAACAGTAACCTCTGTACATCTCCACCACCTCCAGAAGCCAATCCGGCCCAGAGGATTCGACAAGTGAATCAGCATTTGTACCCAAGGATGGGGTTCAGTGAGGGCCCGCTCAAGGATCCGGTTCAACCCTGAAATCAGCACTGGAGTTATTTGTTAGTTTTTGCAATCGAAAGAAATCCCATATCTACCTGGTCATATTATTTATTTATTTACAACATTTATATGCCGCTCCATATCTAAAATAAATTCCGGAGTGGTGAACATAAGAAATAAATCAGTAAGACGATAAAAAGATTAAAACAGCATAGTAAAATTGTTCAATTAAAAACAGAATACCAATAAAAAAATGCTGGTCAGTTGAGGAATGCTTCCTGAAAAAGAGCTGTTTTCAGGAGGCACTGGGGCAGTAAAGTGTCGGTGCTGCTTGGCCTCCAGGGGCAAGGAATTCTAAAAAAAGGGGGCCACCACACCACCCAGAGAGCTTCGGCTATGAGGCAGTATACACATGCAATAAATAAATAAATAAATAAATAAATAAAGGCTTTTCTCCAGGAGCATGCCCTCTAATAACTTCAGTGACTGGGCAGGTTGGTAAAGGAGAAGGCGCTCTCTCAGATATCCTGGTCCCAAGTGCTTTAGGGCTTTGTACACTAGTACTAAAATCTTAAACCTGGCCCAGTAGCCATTAAGCAGCCAGTGCAGTTCCCTCAGCAAAGGAGTTGCATACTGAAAAGGGGCAATTCTCTATATCAGGCATTTTGCTGCGTTCTGCACTAACTCCAGCTTCTAGAGCAGCCTTAAGGACAGTGCCATATAGAGCTCATTGCAGTAATCCAGTCTTGAGGTTATTAACATCTGTACCACTGTGGCCAAGCTATCCCTGTTTGAACACACAAGGCATATATTTAAGTCCCTTCTCTAACCCTTCGTTGCAGAGAAATCACCCCTCAAAATTTGGTGGGTGAAGGAGGTGCAAATTATATTTGGGATGGAGGGGGAGTTACATATTACAATCATCATCATCATCATCATCATCATCATCATCATCATCATCCTTTATTTACAGTCAATAGACCAAAGGCAAAACAAATATAACATACAGTCATGTGCTTGCATCTTGCAACTTAGCTGGTATAAAAAGGGACTACATTCTTCATCTACAAATAAATACTATAAATAGTGAGTGTTAAAGTTAATCATCCGCTAATATTCTGGTTTGAATAGCCAGATTCAGAAACTTAGCTACCTGTTCCGTTATTCGCTTATTTTTACCCTGGAGCAAAATACTTGTTAGGGCCTCAGAAGAACGCCCTGGGAGGGACTGTGTAATTGGCCAAATTAAGTCTACCCTGGCCGATTGGTAATACCTACAAAAATATAAAACGTGTTATTAATTCGACCTCGGTGTCATTGCAGGGGCAGCATCTGTTGCACCATGGAATTCCCTTGTAGCAGCCCTCCAATACCCTAGACGGGAGAACATTAAACCTGGCTAGCGTAAAGGCTTTCCTATATTTGGGAACTGATAGCCACCTTAGATATTGTGATCCCTCTTTACTAAGGAGTACTGATATCCCCAATGACTGTGGTGAACAGGGCCCCCGTGCTGCCCCAATTAACTCCTGGGTGTCTGTACCTGTTAATCTTTGCTTGATGATTGCTCTTGCCTTATCAAGTCCTACCGCTAGCAGGTAAGGGGGTGAAAGCCCTATGTTCATAATCTTGTACTCTACTGCTTTCATCCAAGGGGATACAAATGAGTCTATTAATACCTTATAGGTTAAAGAGTCGTGAGATATTGCAAGATGGCATCTGAGCCAGGAGTGGACCTGCTTCCAAATTTAAAGCACCTCCTGAAACACATCTAGGTACACCGAAGATTAACTTAAGGAAGGAGTGTTGAATTCCTTCAAGGGTGCTTTTAAAGAGTGGAAACCATATCAGTGATCTGTACAAAACTTGAGACACGATAGTGGATTTATACACTTGGGTAGCTGCTGGTATATATTTCCCGCCCTTTGTAAAGTAAGACCGGGCTAATGCCCCAGAACTTTGTTCTACTTTGGTCTTGGTATATTTTATATGGGCCTTCCATCCGAGAGCTTCGTGAAACCATATGCCTAGATATTTATACGATTCCACTTGTTCGATTCTATTTCCTGCCAGAGTCTACTTATATCTCACTTTCCTGCTTGAAAAACCCATCACTTTAGTTTTTGAAAAATTAATAGATGTCTCACGTACTACAATAGATGCTTTAAGGTTTATTTTATTTTATTTATTACATTTCTATATCGACCAATAGCCGAAGCTCTCTGGGCAGTTCACAACAACTAAAACCAGAAAACATGACATGGTAAAATGCAATATGAAAGTTTAAAATGACAATGTAAAAAAACAAAATGAAAATGAAAATAAAACTTAGCAGCAGTGCAAAGATTTAAAATACTGTAACAGATTTAAAACAACAGAAACTGAAAAACTAAAAAGAATAACAAAATTATTTATTACATTTCTATACCACCAAAAGTTCATCATGAAATACTCCTTTCTAAGTGCTGTTGGTACATTCTTTGACAACAAAGGAAAGAGATTTTACTGTTGTTTGGGGTCCCCAACTGTTTGGGCCAGTGAACAGATGGAATTTGGGGGAAGGAGTGTTGTGGGCACTCTCAGAAAACAGCTGCCATGGTGAACATGGCCAGTCACAAAACAATTATTTCCCAGAAGGCAAACTGTTGAGACTAAAGGAAAAGTAATCTAAGTACAAGGCAGAGGCAGGTTCTGAACTCCAAAACACAAAACCACTCTTTTGAACTCAATAAAGATGGTTCTGGAGGGCAGAACTTCGCTTTGCAGCATGACAACCTCCCACTTATATTTTTTTAATTAGAGAAATAAAATAAAAATCAGGAGGGACAGGGAGCCCACCGGTCACCAGGAGAGGTGTCTGCGGACATACTGGTGCTCATGGGCACCACATTAGAGACCCCCGTTTGTTGTGGTGCTTCAACTGCGGAACACATTCCTGATGGAGGTATGGATGACACCGAAATCTTTCCCCAGACATTCCAAACTGGTTTATTAAGCTGGTTAAGTGAGGCATCTCTTTTGTGGATATTACACACTATCTCTTCATTTGTCCTGTTTGATGATAACTGTGGATTGATCAGAAGAAAAGAAATGGCAGGTTTATTTATAGCAGTAGTATTTTCAAGGTAAGATTTGCTTTTCTTCTACATTATTAATCTCATATTTAGAGCCTATCTACACAACTGCTTTAAAACGGTTTATAATAGTTTTAAAACGGTTAATAACGGTTATTAACTGGTTTAAAACTGTTATAAACCGTTTTAAAGCAGTAGTGTAGATAGGCTCTCAGACAATGCCTCTACTCTGGCTGTGCTGCACAAACATATTGGTCTCCTACCACTTTCAAGCCATGGCTGCTCTACGTGAATTCCGATAATGACACTTTGGTGAAGTGCTGACAATTTTGTCGTCAAATTGCTATCTCAGATTTCAGTTCCATGCAACTGTAAAAGTGAACCCATCCTATTATTTGCCATCAAATAAAGGATGTGTCCTTTGGTCCTAATCCTAAATCTGCCACTAATTAACTGACCTTCTTCAGAATGTGAGTGCGACTGAGTTCCTTCGTCAATTTAAAAATGAGAATAACGGTTTCACTTGGGTTTTGTTAGAGTTCATCAGTTTCTCTGTCCACAGAAGTGCTTTGAACATGAAAATAGTCTTAAATTCTGAGCTGGAACTGACCTTCATCCATCTCATCCAAGGATATTTGCTTTTGTGCTGTTTTGAAATATTACTTGGATCCGTGTACGAATGGCCACAGATTAATTTGAAATCCCATCCTGTGCTTGCTTACAATTTCCCACTAGAGCTTGTGACAGCTGTTATGCTCTTAATGACAGCCAGTCATTATTTCCTCCAGGAATATTGGCTGGGATCACATTTTCCCAGAGCAATACCATCATTGTGACATTGTGTTATCACATGATAATAGCCTGTTTAACTGTTGTCACCTCTGAAGTTAACATTATAGAAAGTTGCCTGTGATTAGAGAGATCACCTTGGGATGTTGCAGGGAATTCATTCAAACTGAAATCAGTGATCCATTAGAATCGAGAACTTTTAATTTTAAAAAAACAACAATCAATAACCACATATGTATAGCTATGTCATGGAAACAGAGTGCTTGCTTCCACAAGTGGTCCAAGATGCAGTGGATGTTCCTTCTGGAAGAAAGGGGGAAGCCATTTTCACGAGTCTACCCTGAAGACCCCCACCTACCAGACTGTTCTGGAAGGTCCCCCAACTTTCCAGAACAGCTTTTCAGGGGCCTGTAGGGGTAAGGAGGAAGAAGTAAAAGATGCTTCTCCCCTTCCTCTAGCAGGAACATTCCATGAGTGCTGTTCTGGTTATGGAAACTCTGGATTCAAGCCTTGTCAATACTAGGCTTATTCAGGCATTCTAAAACTGTACCCATATTGAGCCTGCAAGGGCGTGTGCATCACCCCCTTCCTCTCGCCCCTCTCTATAGCCAACTTTTCTGCATTGGTCAGGGAGGTCTGAAAAGGAATTGTTCATCTGAACATGGTTACAGTCCTTCCCACAATTGGGAACCTTGGTCATGCAGGGTTCCTGATCATGGGGAAGATCCAATCACGTGCAGCCAAATGGGCTTACAGTGCCTCTTCAGACCTTCCTACTAAATGCAAGGGCAGAGGAATGTGGCTGATGCATGCTGCCCTGTAGAATGCCTTAGAATGCCTCAAGAGGGCTAATTCATACTCCATGAAGTGTTTCTTAATTATTGTGGGCTCAATCAGTCACGTGTCAGCAAAGGTCCTGTAGAAGACAGCCATGTAATTCTGGGATTGTCTAAAACTGGTGACCCCCCACAGCTACTGCTTCAGTATATGTCACTTCTGTCCAGCCATGGGATTTATTGCTGCTCCACCCAAAGTTGTGCTTATGGTGCTCCCGACTAGATGCTAGAGATTAGATGTGCGCATCGGCCTCCTCACTTCAACTCGGACCCCCGTTTGGCGTTTTGAAAAAGGCCCTGCTTCCACTTGGACTGATTCGGAGTTGGTACATTTTGACTTGGTACCAAACCCGAGCTGATGTTTGGAAAACCAAGGCTTAGTGATTCCTGTTGACTATCATGGGAAATTTAAAAATGGCTATTGGATGATAGTTGCAGGCATAGCACTCCTTAGGAGGGGATCACACTTGCACAATGACAGAAAAATACGTGCAGGGGGTTTTGTGCTTTAAATTTATGTATTTATTTTTGAAAGCGCGAACTGCTATTAATCTTTTATATTTCTTGGCAAAATTAGATGAAAATTGCAGGGATAGTTGCCCCTTCTGAGAAGATCAGGACTGCTAAATTTAAAAATGTTCTGAATGCTGAATCACAGTCTGAATTGAAATGGGAGGTTGGTGCACACCTCAACTAGACACAGTTACTACTAACACATTCACAGAATGACTATAAAGCTTTTAGCAAACTATTCATGATTCATTCCCCATTTAGGACTACATGTTTGAGGAATACCATGGACTGACCATGGTTTATGGTTACATTCTGGCTTCTCTACAATAACAAACCCTACAACCACTGAGTTTACTAGTATGTACAAGTTACAAGTTTGCTATTCGGCAGTCACTATGGTAGGCTGACCATATGAAAAGGAGGACAGGGCTCATGTAACTTTAACAGTTGTAGAGAAAAGGGAATTTCAGCCAGTGTCATTTGTATGGAATTAGTTCCTGGTGAAATTCCCTCTTCATCACAACAGTTAAAGTTGCAGGCACTATACTAGAATGACCATATACAAAAGAAGGCAGGGCCTCTGCAACTTTAACTGTTGTGATGAAGAGGGAATTCCACCAGGAACTAATTGCATACAAATGACACTGGCTGAAATTCCCTTTTCTTTACAACTGTTACAGTTACATGAGCCCTGTCCTCCTTTTCATATGGTCAGCCTACACTATGGGTAATTCACTAACCTAACAAGGGACAGTGCAGGCCATCTATTGGGAAATATTAAATATTGACTTTCCAATTGTAGTTCTTAAACTTCTAATTTGGTAGGGGGTTTCTGGAGTCTAGAAATATTAAAACTAGGCTGACCATATGAAAAGGAGGACAGGGATCCTGTATCTTTAACAGTTTCATAGAAAAGGGAATTTCAGCAGGTGTCATTTGTATGCATGCAGCACCTGGTGAAATTTCCTCTTCATCACAAAGTTAAAGCTGCAGAAGCCCTGCCCTCTTTTGTTCATGGTCAAGAGACAGAGCTCCTGCAGCTTTAACTGTTGTGATGAAGAGGGAATTTCACCAGGTTATGTATGCATAAACAAGACCTGCTGAAATTCCCTGTCCTTTGCAACTGTTAAAGATACAGGAGCCCTGTCCTCCTTTTCATATGGTCACCCTATTAAAACCAAATATAACCACATTGGTCACGAGGGAAAAAATAGTAAAAATCCTTACTAGGGCAACAGGCAACTCAAAGTCACAGAATATTGTGCAAGCTTTTGAATTCTTCAGAGCTCTTTATCCGGTAAGATAGTAAACAAAGAAAAAAGGGGGAAAGAGAAAAAGTGGCTAATATTCAAGCCATGGACTCTGTCATTGGTTACAGCCTTACGATAGAAAGTGGGAGGAGGCTGCAGACATTCAAATTAGGTTCTCCCAGGTATAGAGATGCTCCAGGTTGTGCCTAAGACCCTCCCAGGGGTTGCTGGGAAAAGAAAACAAACAAACAATGATTTTGGGGGGAAATCCAGCTGTTACTCTGAACCTTCTCCATCTTTAGGTGAACACAGAAGTTTCTTGCTAGATGGAAAACAGAAGTAGAATTTATTTTTAGTGATGTATTTATGAATCTTATCTTCACTTGTTTTTCCCTAGTTATATTGGAGCTTTCCATCTCTATACATCTTTGCAACCATTAACTAGAATACGAGTCCCATCTAAGTTCTTTCTTTCTTTCATTCATTTTTAAATATAAACTGGATGTTAAAATAAGTGGGCTTAAAAGTTAATTTTAGAATTTCTGTGTCAGATCTTTAGTAGTGGAGAAGTTATACTTTGAACATTGCTTCTTGGCAAATATGTATTCCCATGATTAGTAGTGCCTAGCAACGTAATGACCTACCATCTCCTGGGGGGCAAAGAGTCATCTGAGGACTGTCTTAATTGGCAGGGCAGAAATTTACGGAATTGCTTGCTATGGCTGTGTGTCTCTCTTGAGAGTTGAGTTGCTTTCTTCCCTCCTCTTGAGTGGCAGCATTCCATTCATTCACCCGCAGAATGTCTACGTCAGGCTTGTCTTTCCACCCACTATGTTGAACTAGACACATTTCGAACTTGTCTTGGGAAGATTGGCAGAAAAAAGGAAAATGTCTAGATTTTTTTGTGCTGCTGAACTATGACATGTTCTAATAAGTGGCATTTATTTTGTTTTCTTTTAACTTTGCTAAAGTACTTTGTTCCTATAGTTGATTTGAAGGCAAAAAGGCCCTGAGGCTCTGAAGAAAAAAATGGAAACATCCTCAAGTATTTAGATTGAAAACCTTGGCTTACTAAAATTGCATTTATTTTCTCAGGAGATTGGGGGGGGGGTCTATATGGTCTCCTGCATAGCTTTTATATTGATGTTTTCCAGTCAACAGGGAACTGGAGATCTTTCACTGCAGAGCTGTATGAACTACATTCATGGGAAGTATAAAATTCCATTTTCACAACAAGCTTTAGGCTGATTTCATCTCCTGGCTCCAACTGGCTTTCTTGCCTTCTGCTTTTGAGACTAGTAAATTGCCTGGTGGTTTTGGAATAATAGGGTTAAAGGTATTGGGTGTATAGGGCTGAAACAAATGTGGCTGTTTCTGTTTACTGTGCAGTTCGCGGGTGGGAAACTCTGGGAGGTTCAGAGGCCATTTTCACCACCATCTTCACCACCAACCCACCAGATACTTTGGCTTGCTTTGCTTCTTTGTGGCTTTTTCAGTCTGTTTTGTGGCTCCAATGTTTTCTTCCATCAGTGCATAATGTGTTGCAGAATTCTGCTCAACATTCTCAAGACCTTTGTTTGCAAAAGTTACAGAGTAAGTGAGGTCTTTATTTCCTAACTGGGGCAACCTAAATCTTTCCAAATGCACAAACTTTGGACATCTTGGTACATTTGTTTGATCCTTTCTCTCTTTCTCTCTCTCAAATCATACAAGTCCATTGTTATTATTATTAATAACAACATTTCGATACCGCCCCAGAACTGAAGCTCTCTGGACGGTTTACATGAGATTAAAACAATTAAAAACAATATACAAAATTTTAAAACCATAAAAACATACAGCATATACAAAAACATAGCTCTAAAACCAACTATAAACAACTTTAAGCTATCAACTGAACCTAAATCAGATCTGTGATCTGTGAAGCTCATCACATATTGCTAAATGCCTGGGAAAAGAGAAAAGTCTTGATCTGGCGCTGAAAAGTTAGCACTATTGGCCCCAGGCAAGCCTTGTCAGGGATCGTTCCACAATTGGTGGGGGGCACCACAGAGAAGGCCCTCTCCCTTGTTGTCATCTTCCAAGCCTTCCTTGGAGTAGGCACCCAGAGGAGCACCTTAGATGTTGACCTATACATGTTTTCAAGAGAAAAAACCAAAAACAAATTCCAGGGGGAATGCAAATAACTACTTCCCCTTCAACTCCTGGAGGAGAAGGCTATCAATGGCCACTAGACCTGTACCCTACCTTTGCACAGCTGCTTTGCAGCTGTTTCCCCCCAAAACCTCGCAGCATTGCTGCTGCAGGGCGGGAATGCTAAATCTAGATGGCAGATGGGTGTGCAGGCTATCCAGTAGCCATCCTGCTTGTCAAGCCTGCCCCCTGCCCAATGCCCTGCTTTCCCAGGCTTACCCTACACTGCGGACCATCCCAAGAAATGCCCTAAAATCAAAGCCATCACTGACAGATAGGAGAAACAACATGGTGGCATCAGCGCAAATAGAAAAGTTGCAGTAAAAGGACACTGTGAGAAAGCACAGTTTTGAAAGTGAAACCCTGATGTGGCTGCGAGTTGGCAGTTGTCTCATAAAAAGAACACAGCGCCCCTGCACAGCCACTATGGGGTATATAGGCCATGTAGACAAGTCCCTGATGCCTCCATGCTACCTTCAGTATAAGAGACAGTAAGTCTATGTACATCAGTTGCTGGGGGGCGTGAGTGGGAGGGTGCTATTGCACTGTCCTGCTTGTGGTTTCCTTGTTGACAGCTGTTTGGCCACAGTGTGAAAAGAATGCTGGACTATATGGACTCTTGTTCTGATCCAGCATGGCTCTTCTTATGTTCTTTTGTTCTAACTAGACTTCCAGTCATTTGGGGGGGGGGTGAGTTGTATAGACTTTTGTAGAAGCATCTGTTAATGTGTTCAGTTTCCAAGTCATGACAAAAACGGCAGGCTTCAGCACAAACACACCAGGAATAGAACAAATATTTTCTGCAGACTGCACGGCAGACTGACCTGCTTGAGTAGTAGCAACAAGCAGTCAGAGGTTTTCTGATTGTGAGCTACAAGTTGGAATTCTTATTAATCTCATGTTTGAAACATTGCATGGCTTTCAATTATCCAATTATAGACCATTCATCTACATTATGAGTTCACCACTAATTAGTGCTGCGCTAACATTGATTTAACCAGAAGTTAACTTGCAGCATCTATGCTGGAAAGAACTGAGAATTAGTTAGCATTTTTTTTAAAAAAAGAATGCCCCAAGGAAAAGAATTTATTTAAAAATGGGATCATCACATTAAACTGGCTTTGCCTAGGATCCAGGTACAAATAATAGAACGGGTAGAAGTTATTTGTTCTATTTGTAGCAATGTTAGGAAGAAATGTTTCTGATAAAATTTAACAAGGTCCAAAATAATAATAATAATAATAATAATAATAATAATGCATGGAGATGGACGCCACCCAGGTTTTTGTTTCCATGCTTTGGCCAAACTGGTTTATTTATATGCCTGCATTTTTGTTACTAGGGTCTTGTATATTTTACCAGCACAAAAGAAGGTTTTGTAAAATGGAAAATACTTTCTAATGAAGTTGCCAAAGTTCAGAAACAATAGATTTGATTTCCCCAGCTCATAATACCCCAGATGTAGGCCTGGCCCTAAACTTCTGACAAGACTATTATGAGTTGATATACTCATCTCGTGCCTCCACAGTTTGCATTTATTAGACTAGATACTAACCTCAGTAGCAGTTGTTGTTGCATGTTCAGAAGCTGATTACTTTACCCCCCTATTCTCAGTGACACCCCTCCCCCCCCCCCCCCCCCCGGCCACAACTGATTTTTGAAAGTAACGTCACATCTAGTTTGGCCCTTAGGCACGAGGCATTTGTCCTCTGTTGATAAAGCAGTCTAGAACTGCAGTCTAGAACCTTCAACTAGGATGTATGGAATGACAAATTAATTATGATATATCTAAAGTGCTGGTCTTTTCAAGTCACAAGAGGACCTTGGATGGTCTGTGAATGGGAGCCACATTGAACAAGTTTCTTGCCAGAAATATTTGGGTATATACTTTCATAACACTTAATGAGTCTTTGCAGAGAGATAGGGACAGAGCAACAGCCAATAATACGGCTGCTGCAATCAGGGTTTGGGTAAAACGAGGATCCATGAAATCCAAAAGGGATTCACATGATTTTTAAGGAGGACACCCACAAAACCATCATCCAATTACAGAGCATATCTGCCTCCATGGACTGAACCAGAAAAACCAGGAATCCACCACTTGTGGGCGTGGCCATAGCACCAAAACATGGAAAACCCATTCCTTCAGTATTTCATGGATTCTCAAATGTCTTTTTTTTCCTGTTGTTTGCTCATTGCCAGAAAAGGATTTTTAGGTATGTAGAAGAATTCTGTCCCTGTTTCCAAATGCACATTTTCACAAGTGCATATTAGAGCTAACGGATAGTTGCACTAAATCCATGTGATGCTCTGCTGCAGATTCCAGAGATTGGGATGGATGGATTCACATCTGTCTGGTTTCAAAGTGTGCTCATCGAACCCCTGCTACTTCCCTCACCTTCTCATTGCACCACACGAGCTACTGGATGTCTCAGCAAGTGCCTATAATGTTGCATAAACGGCCCCTTTACGGACACCATTTATGTAATATTAGATTTCCGGAAAACGTGAGCCACCATTTGTAAACAAAGGGAATGGGTGCCCAGCGAATGGGTCTGGTTGTTGTTGGTGGATTGGCGAGTGTTGTCCAGGTATTTGAGTGGGAAGGGGCCCACCCTGCAGACTCCTGCAACATCCCTATCCAGAGGTGGGATTCATAGAAATCTGAACTCATGGATTTCTCTGACATCCTGAGTTTGAATCCCTGTGTATTTGGTCATATCAGTGCTTCCTTAGCAGGTTGCCACCTCTTTTCTGACAGGCTTTCCATCTTTAACAGATATATGGCAGGCAGGTATAACATGGTCCTCTCCATGCTGAGAATAGCCATATGTATTGAATTTGTCTGGTGAAAATTTAATCTCGGTTCATTTTGGATATTTACCAGCATTCGTAAAGTTCTTTATATTTGGGAGAGAAAGAACTTGATATTTTTTAAAAAACAATGAATATGGGAGAAAGAGAAACTGACAGATTTGCCTATCCCTAGTTAGAGAAAGTCAGAGACACCCCACTGGCATGCAAAATGTAAATCCACAAGTCTTGTTCAAAAACACACAAACGTGTAACTCCACATGGTTACTTAGTGGGATCAAGATCTCCTTGCCCCTGGGAAGGGCTGGGAGAATGCCACGCCACAAGGGCAAGCAGGCATCTCCTCTTTGGCAGCTGTCCATGCTTGTTTAGCAGCCAGTACTGCTGCCAGTGCCTTCCCCTATTCCAGAACTCCAAATGCCAGGTGGCATTGTGAGAAAGAGCTGGCTTCTCTAATAATATTGCAGATCTTATAAGAGCAGCGAGACACAAAAGGTAGTGCAATATGAAGAATCAACCTTATAAATATGTGTACTATCTTAAGCTTCTAGTTATGGCTCAGAACCTCTTCTTCATGCTCTATTCATTCTTCAGCATTGTCTGGCTCATAGAATAATAGAATAGTAGAGTTGGAAGGGGCCTATAAGGCCATCGAGTCCAACCCCCTGCTCAATGCAGGAATCCACCTTAAAGCATACCTGACAGATGGCTGACTAGCTGCCTTTTGAATGCCTCTAGGGTGGGAGAGCCCACAACCTCCCTAGGTATTGGTCCCATTGTCATACCGCTCTAACAGTCAGGAAGTTTTTCCTGATATCCAGCACGCATCAATGAATTGTGTCACTGTACATTGGAGTATTTTGATGGGTGTGCAAAGAGACTGGTCCAAGAGTGAGAAACATGCAATGTATGGTATCCCATTGACTCTTAATGCTGCAATGTCAACTCATTGTATAGGAAGTAAGTTTTCTTGGACTCAGTAGGATATGCTTCTGTGTAAATGTTCATAGGATTGCACTCTATGGGTCAAGTCCAATGTTGCCTGAAAGCATAATCAAATGTGAGAAAATCGTATTGCCTTACTGTCACTTCTCTGCTTCCGCTTCTGTCCCTCATTACTTCCTCATTCTTCCCGGCTAAGAAAGACAAAGTAAACAAAGACCACGTGGCTCATTCAGGGACTGTTTTTATCGTGCTGCTTTTCCTGCACACAGCAGGAGATTGTGGCACATTCTGTTTTGACTGTTTTGGGGTCTATTTTGCGATGCAAAAATGAGAGGAAAGAGTGGGAGGCGCTTGGGAGGCGGATGTCACCGTTTAAAAGATGCACGTAGATCCGTAAGTGGGCAGTAGCGAGCGAGCAATAAAATGCTCGCCTGAGGGCTTCTACTTGAACAACTGAGCTTTCCCTTCTGTTCCTTCCTTCTCCCCTGCAGCCTCTCTGCCCCCCATCTTCTCTGGAAGCCCCCTCAACCCTCTGAAGTAGATTTTAGGGGTGGGGGCTGAGAGGGGGAGGAAAAAAACTGTCCCACTATTGGATGCCTGTTGGATTCAACCCTAAATTTGAACATGGTATTAATAATAGTAGCAGTAGCATTAAGAAGTGATCTTTAGTTCTTCTGTCCCACCGTTGCAATTGTAACGTATGACATTTGCGGGTTTCTTTTTCTTACATATCTTAGGAAAGATTCACATGACAGCCATTTCCCCATCACAAGGTGAACTTTGGGTTTATTTACTGGTGAGGTTCACATGAGGAGAATTCTTTGGAATGAGTACAGCTGCACACTTTGGGCTCCTTCAGCGCCACAAACCTGATGATATTTTAAAATCTAGCTTTCCTGGAATGTGGCAGTAAGGCAATACACAATATCATGGACTCTTTCACAAGCCCATACTCCAGGTGGATGTAACTGTAAAGTGACTGAGGTCTCTTCTTAGTGGGAAGAAGCACTAAATCCCTGATGGCAGGACAATTTATCACATTAGCACAACATAACAGCCCTGGTATTCTCTACTTCCAAACTGGCAAACTTCCTAATGGAAGAATATGAAGGGAATGAGAAGATTCTACCCTTGAAGGGAGCCTAGAAATAATTTAGATAGCTAGCTAGCTAGGAGTTGGCATGGTTGCCTTGTGTGTCTTAGGCTAGTCACCATTCCTAGAGACAGAGATGTTTACATAGGTTAAGCTGGAAAGCAAATAATGAGAGAGGATTGTGAGAAGTCCATGAAGAACATTTTGATTGATACAGCGCCGTGATTTTGATTGGATGTGAGATCATCCATGGACTGACAGGACTTGAAAATGGTGTCACAGCAGCCGAGGCAAGTTAGTTATTTTCTTGAGAGAGGGGGGAATCATGTATATTACAGCAGGTTTTAAAGTTATAGATTTAGCACATGTATATGTGTATGTACACAACCTCCAGATTTATAAAATATAAAACTTGTAATATAATAACCAGAAATTATCCTTGCCAGCACCTGATCAGCTTTGTAGCATTCTGAAATAATGTGATGTGGGCTCATATGCATTCAAAAGAGCTGGATACATTGACACTATCTCAACTCCTCTCTATGGTGCCCTCGCAAAGTCAATATTCACTGTTAAACTTTGAATTGGGATGTTATTGACAGAGTAATCTAGTCAGCGGAGAGGGTTTCTGCACTGCTTTTGTGCAAACAAAACTATCTAAAGAAATGCATGAAATACATGCTGGCATTTCCCCTTCTCTTGTTACCCTAGCGAATATTTGTATCATGCCTACGCTGCAAAAGAAAAATAGAAGACATGTGATTAATGAGAAACTTGCTACACATTTTTAGATGCTAACACCGGATTAAATTATTTTCCACTGTTAAAACCAAAACAGAGATGCAAGCACTGACTTTGCAAAATGTGAACAAGGCATATTCTCTCAAGCAGCTTTGGGGAAAGCAATCTTTCTCAAAGGGATCTGACCGAATTTTCTGGACATTTCTCAATAATGTGTAATATGTGTATATATATATGGCATGCAACCAGAGTGATACATTGGTAAAAGCAAATACAACCCACTATTGAGATTTTTTAAATGTAAGTAATGGGGTTTCTCATTAATCCTTTTCATATTATATAAAAGGATTATGTTTCAATAGACCCACATTTAGTATCTGTGTTAGAAGCTGCCCCATTTTGTTAAACCAGTTTGATACGGGAAATAATTCTCTAGGAAGCAATGGATTGGTGAACACTGGTGGCACCTAGTGGTCTCATAGCCAAAGTTCCTCTTAAAACAGATTGTACCAGGGAGAAGCAATGGAGAGTGACTGGGCAGAGGAGCAGATGGAAGAGGCAGAAATTACACAGTGCAGATACTGGCACTAAGCAATGACTCCTGATGAAGAAAAAAAGATCTCACTGTCAATCTGAATAACCTATGGGCCAGTACAACATGCATGTACTTGATTGTTCAAAAAGCGATGACTTATAATAGAAGGTGTGAAATGACTGCTTTAGGAAATATTGTGTTTGAGATCTGAAATAATAAAAATGTTCTATGTGTTGTATATGATCTGTGATGGATGATTTGCACATGCAAATCAAGTAATGAACAAGCATGCATGAACTGATGTGCAGCTGGACATCTGGAAAAACTTCCTGACTGTTAGAGCAGTATGACAATGGAACCAATTACCTAGGGAGGTCGTAGGCTCTCCCACCCTAGAGGCATTCAAAAGGCAGCTAGACAGCCATCTGTCAGGTATGCTTTAAGGTGGATTCCTGCATTGAGCAGGGGGTTGGACTCGATGGCCTTATAGGTCCCTTCCAACTCTACTATTCTATTATTCTATGACTAACTCTGTGACTCATTAAGCCCTTATATTGTATGTCTTATTTCCTAAGTCTACAACCTTATCCATCCATAGAGCAGAATAGTACTAAGTGACACAATCCATTTTACCCCCAGTCTGTAATAGGAGTGTGGATTGAAGGTTATTTACTTTCTCATGGTCACTGAATGAGACATGCTGGGAAATGAACTTGGCTCGTTTACACGCTAGTTCCCACAACCGGTTTGCAGTAAGTTGAAGAAACTATAAAGGAGCTACATAACATGTAGAACCCATTTTAGGGGATAGGGTTCAGCACTTTGGGTAGCTCCTTTAGAGTTTTGGCTGGTTCTGACTGAAACCCAGAATGGATTCACAGCGCCACCAAAATCAGAGCCACCAGACTCCACTGAGAAGAATGGCCAGCTCTCCACTCAGTCACATCGTAATGTATTGTTGCACTGCATTGCACTTTGCTGGAACTTCTGGATGGTAAACATGCAAGGTGGGCAAGTTGGTGAAGCAATCTCATGTGCAGAGCAGGCTCATATTGTCTCAGTGCACCAGCCATTGAATGGGTCCTAGGTCTGAGCTAATTGCACTTTTCATGGAACTACACTGGACATCAAGGGGCAGGCTTACTTAATAAGCAAGTAGGACATAACCCGTTGTACAGCCTGCTCTTCATCAGTAGCTATCACAACTTATGGGGTGGCAGTTTTCTCAGGCAGTAGCATGAAGTTGATTCTGGAGCAATGAAATGAAGGGTGATAAGATGGGAAAGAAGAAATGATTAGCGATGATCCTACTCACACGTAGTGTTCTTTTGCGGCCGTCTTAAACTCCTGCATGGCATTCAGTTGCTGATTACATACTGCTTGTTAATTTTGTGATACAGAATGTCATCATGAGGCAATCCATCATGTTCAAAGTGCCATTTTCTAAGTTCTCCTCATTTGATCATCATTTAATAACTGCATTCTACTTGCTAAGCTCAGTCTCAGAGCCTGGATAATAATGAGATCTTGAGATCTGCTCCAATATGTTTAATCCCATTCCAGATCTCGACTGATTCTGTTGAAGACCCCACCCTCCTTCTTTTCCCATCTTGGCAGAATTTAGTAACAACATATGATACAATTGTGGTAATATGTGTTTCCCTCTGTTACATTACAAAGCAATTGCTTCTTGGTTTTCAGGTCTTTCTACTTGCTAACCTTAAGAGTTAACCATCCTTTCCCAACATGGCGCCCTCCAGATTTTTTAAATCTACAATTCTCATCAACCCCAGCCAGACTGCCTATTGGTCATGTATGATGGGAGTTGTAGTCTAAAACATCTGGAGCCATAAGGCTAGGAAAGGCTAAACTAGGCCAAGATGCTGTTTAATGAGGGTCATGTAATGGTATCTTCCCTTGAATAAAGATGTAAATAAATGTAACCATAAAAGAATAAAACTGAGATCCAGGGAGGGCTATGCTCACTGTCATATTCTAGCAAATGTAACGAGTTTCAATATTTTCTGTTTTATAATATGATTCGTAACTTGAAAGAACGTTTGTGCCATATCAGTTCAGTGAAAGATAACAATAATCTATATGCCACTCTGACCTTTTTGGTATCTTTGTAATTGGACTAGATGGCTGCTTCCTTTCTCCTGCAGTTATCATAGATGAGAAAATTAAAATGACCAGCCTGCAGACTGATGAAAAGGTCACAGTTATGAGGTGTTTGACTTTTCAGATCTGATGGTTCACATATTTATCTTGTCACACGATCCTGTCCTTTATTAGACCGAGATACTCTCAAAACAGGGAAGTTGCTGTACATCCCTTCTCCATGCTTTGCTCCGTTCTCTATAATTCTTGCTCTGAAATCTTTTTAACAAATGCATTTCCCTATCCCGAGGAGTTTCTTATTTCTGTGTCAACATAGCAAGAGACTCTGAAGAAGTCCTCCTGCAAAGCCAGGTATTGTAAGAGGAGGTCTGTCAGGAGATGATATTTGATCCCTACTGTATTTTATTTTAATAGTTGTGAA
Source organism: Anniella stebbinsi (assembly GCA_029215795.1). Lineage (NCBI taxonomy): Eukaryota > Metazoa > Chordata > Lepidosauria > Squamata > Anniellidae > Anniella > Anniella stebbinsi. The sequence goes on along the minus strand of JARDYH010000005.1, from coordinate 82,660,214 downwards.
CCATGCTGAGGTTTTCAGCTATTGGGCAGAATAGAAACATAATGTATAAATAAACAATAATTCACTTTCATTTTCATTTTTATCAGAGGGGGGCCGAGACAAAGAAAGACACATTAAGCAACAGAGGTTGGGGGGGGGGGGAAACAATCGTCAGTTGTGTTGCTTACACAACTGACGATTGTTACACACTACGCACACACAACTGACAGTATGCTATTCCATCCAATTAAGCAACGGAGAGAAACAACGGGCTTGCACGTCATTGTTTAGCCCGAAGCCCCATTGTTTAAAGTGTCGTCTGAAACCAACCCCCGCTCTCTCCGTGGACTATTCCGTTTGGGAATAGAGTTCTGCCGGCCAGGGCAGTCGAAAACTCCCGGCTGCTCTATATAGCCAGCAGAATTCACGGTGCATGCTGGGATATGGCTGGGGGACTGAGGGAAGGGGGGAGCAGACGTAGCAACCAAGATGGCCGTCGGAACTTTCAGCTGCACAAGCACCGGAGTTGCAGCATGTCGTGTGTGGAGCACCGCCTACTTAACGCATGGTCAGTATGCTATTTCCCCCTCCGTTGCCTAATGTGTTGTCCGAAACCAGCCAGAATGATTGGTCCAACTTACTGAATTGATGACCAAGTGTAGGATTTAGGATGGGCACCAATTTGGATGGCCTTAAAAGGCGTTGGATAAATTCCTGGAGAAGACTATCATTGGCTATTAGCCTTGCTGGCTATGTGTTACTTCCAGTAGCAGAGGCAGTAAGCTTATATACACCAGTTGCTAGGGAACATGGGTGGGAGGGTGCTGTTGCACCCATGTCCTGATTGTGAGTTCATGGTCAACAGCTGGTTGGTCACTGTGTGAATAGAGTGCTGGTCTAGCTGGTGCCTTGGTCTGATCCAGCATGGGTCTTCTTACGTTCTTACGTTATTAAGCAAGGAACTGAATGCAGTCTAACTGCTTATCTGAATGGAAAGTTTTATTTCCAGCGATCTTGGAATTCATTGCAGTTTGAGCAAAATTGGGCTAAGGAGACATTGCCACATTCAAGATTTTTTTTTTTTTTTTTTTTACAAAAGCACACATTGACCATGCAATCTTCTGCATATTTACTCAGAAGTCTCACTGTGTTCAATAGAGCTTATTCCCACTGCATATAGGATTTTTATGTTAAATGCTATTTATTTATTCATTGCACATTATAACCATCCGTAAATGATAATTTATTGATATATTCATGGTACTGTATCATTTACTATATACCTTGTCCATGTTTTTTTCAGGAATAAAAAGTGCTGTGAATGTGGAAGAGTTAACTCATGTCTTTATTTTATTGGAAAATACAGCATTTCATTTCATATTAATATTCTGCATCGTCCGTGCCAATTTGCAACAGCTTGCTTCTCATCCTCACATTTGTTTAAAGCTCCATAACAGACTGATTCATTTTTATGCTTTTTTTTTTTTTAACTTAGAGGAACATGACTTTGCACGTGGTTGGGAACTCAGATAAACTGCCCTCTCTAGAGAACAGTGATTGGCAGCTGTTCCGCTGTGCAGATGTGAAACAAGGAGAGCTAATTTTCCAATCTGACTTTCTACTTTCGGTTACTATCTGTCACTTTGTCACACCACTTGCTAAAGCCACGTTCATGCCAGATGGAAGCCTGCCTACTTACAGGGTGTCTATTGCTGTCACTCATGGATCATGACAATGTCAGGCAAGATGTCACTAAATTCTCTTCTAGATCCTTTCAGTGCTGGTTGAATTGCTAACATTATGTAAAGTATCTGCCATCACCAGGGGCAGCTCCTTTAGAGAACATCATAGAGCGGGTGTCTGAGTGGTGGTGGTGGGCGGGTAGAGTGTTTCACTCACAATGTAATTTGTGATACCATTTGAGATGAGTGGCAGGTGGCAATGAGTCATTTTTGCAACCACAGCTGATCTCTCCAAAGCTGACAGAAAATACTAATGACCCACGAGAGCAATGTAAGACCTCCAACTGTTGACATGTGAACTTCTGGAATAAGTAAATAATTTGCTTGAGTTGAATGACAATTACTTCTACAATTGGAAGACAAGCATAGAAGCACTCCTCCTGCTCTGGTAGATACTTGCTGCCAAGATTTGGTGACAAAACTGAGTTTCACGGGAATATTGGCGGTACCCTCACTAGTTCTGAAGGGTTTGCATTAACCTTTTGCCTCTCTTTGCAAAACTGGCTTGGAACGTTGCAAGGAATTATCTTTTTTCTCCCTCCAATATTTTGATATATCTATATCTATATCATAGGTCATCACTCCCTCTAATAGAGAACTTAGGTGGTGAGTGCCAAGAAAATTGGAGCCAAAATAGGGTATCAGCATGCTTGGAGAAACCCTGAGGCTTGCAGAAGTACGAAAAGTCCCTTTAAAAACACACTTAAGGGCACAATCCTATGCAAGTTTAGACAGGAAAAAGTACTACAATACTCAACATTCCCCAGCCAATATATTGTTTATACATGCATAAGATTGTGATTTGGGATTAGGGATGTGTATCGTATCATTCCGATGTCTGATAACGATCCGATAATGGCATTATCGGACATCCGATTAACGATAACAATAATTTTCTAAGGAGGCCCTATCTGATCGGATCTAAAATCCATATGTCCGATAACTATCAGATATATCGGATTTTCAGACCACCAGTTTAGGGCTGGCCCTCCCTTCACCCCCCACTCACGCTCCTTACCTGCGGCCTTCCCCGTTGCCGTCCGCTGCCGTCCGCTGCTTCCAGACTACTGAGAACTAGGCTTTGTGACCTAGTTCTCAGTAGATCGACAACGTGCCGGGTGATGACGTCACCCGGCGCGTCATCGCTGTACTGAGAATTAAGCCACAAAGCCTAGTTCTCAGTAGACCGGAAGCAGCTGAGGCAGCGGGGGATGGCAGCAGATAAGTGGGGACCCCTCCCTCCCCCCCTTGCGCTCCTTACCTGAAATGGTGGTCCGTAATCGGTTCGGAACTTCCGATATTTAGTGGATATCAGGTCCGATCAAATATGGGTACCCCCCGATATGATCGGATCTGATATTTTTAATATCGAAAATTCCGATTCCGATATTTCTGGCCATGCATATCCCTACTTGGGATGCTCATTAAGCACTGAATTTATGGTGATCATATTTTGGAAACCAAAAAGGAGGACAACATGGTTAGTTCCAAGGGGGCATGCCCACCAACATGTCTGGCCCCAGGGGGCATGTCCAACACCAAGGGGGTGTGCCCACCTGAACATAGTCTTGGTCATATATCTGATTTTACAGCACACAATTAAGACAAATCTGTTTTACATGACATCTTAATGTTAAAATCACTGAAATAAAGAACAACGTATCTGAAATTAACTTCACTTACTCCTATATTTGTAGCTTTTGCTGTACTTTGAAGCTTTTGCTATACTCTGTGTGATACATTCTCCCCTTCCCTCAAATATCTTTTCTGACTGTATCCTCACTATGCTGCAAACTGCTGCTGCTTTTAACAGGGTTTGCTGCCGGCTGGTTGGCTTTTTATTTTTAAATTTCATTTTTTTTAACCTTGTGTATGATTGTCACAGGTTTCTCTATTCTAGGCTGACCATATGAAAAGGAGGACAGGGCTCATGTAACTTTAACAGTTATAGAGAAAAGGGAATTTCAGCCAGTGTCATTGGTATGCAATTAGTTCCTGGTGATATTCCCTCTTTATCACAACAGTTAAAGTTGCAGGCACTATACTAGAGTGACCATATGCAAAAGAAGGCAGGGCCCCTGCAACTTTAACTGTTGTGATGAAGAGGGAATTTCACCAGGAACTAATTGCATACAAAAGACACTGGCTGAAATTCCCTTTTCTCTACAATTGTTAAAGTTACATGAGCCCTGTCCTCCTTTTCATATGGTCAGCCTACTCTATTCTAACATTATGGTGGGTGTTATGGGCAGCAGACACTACTTTGCCCATTCACACTTCTCACTTATATACATTAGCTTGTCAAGGCTTGCACATTGACACCACTTCTCACATACAGATTTTGAACTCCTGTCTATTTCCTGCACCAACATGTGACTCTGAGACCCTCTTTGTACTGCCCTGTGTTGCCTGCCAGCACCATAGGGCTAAGTTACAACAGATGTCTCTGGGTTGCCTGTGCAGACTCTGTTGTCTCTTTCTCTCTAAGTGATTGCAGCAAAACCAAAGCCTCCAGCCTCAAACAATCTCCCTCTCTCTCTTTCTGCCAAAGTCTCCCGATGGTCCAGCCAGGCCGCATACTTCTGACCAGGGGTATTGCTTATTGTTTGGTCATGTCTGGTGATTTTTACTCTAAAAAACTCCGCCGCCAGCTGCCTTCACCTCCTCTCCTCCTGCACACCTGCTTGACTCTGATGCACTCTTAAAACACTCTGGGTGGCAAGCCAGCCTCTCAGGGCCAAGCTACAAGTGAATCTGGGTTGCCTTCAGCCTATCTCTGCCTTATGCCAGCCAGCCGACGTTTCCAGCTTCCATCCTCTGGCTTGTTCTGTTTTGCCCTACTTTGACTGTGGATGCCTTGCCTCTGCTGAGCTCTGCTGTCTGACTGCCCACCAAATCTGCAACAGGAAAGGTGCCATGCTTGCCCAGCACTTCTTAGATAAAAACTTGAGATTCCCTTGATGCCAAGGGCTGAAAATGCTGAAAGTGCAATACCCTATAGAGGAGGTTTGACAACCTGAGTTTGAAGGATATGGCTCCAGCGTTGTTTTAAAAAAATAATTTTAAAATCTCAAATTTTACAAAATTCCTAAAAATCAACAGATGAACAGATCTGCTTCAAACTTGGCAAAGATAAATCCCTACCTGAGATCTATCATGGTGCCAGGATTCATTTCTTTATCTTACAAAATTATTATTATTATTATTATATTTATTTATTTATTTATATCTCGCCTTTTTCCCAATAATGGGACCCAAGGAGGCTTACAAATTAAAACATGTACAGTTAAAACAAATAGTGATATACAAAAATTAAAAATATAATTAAACATAGTACAATTTAAAAATATTTAAAGCATTTTAAAACATTTTAAATACACATAATTAAAAATCCAAACTATAATCAGTACATCCACAAAGATATTAATTACTCCCCAAAGGCCTGCTGAAACAGAAAGGTTTTTTCCTACCTCCGAAAGCACACCAAGGAGGGAGCCAGTCTAACTTCCCTGGGAAGGGAGTTCCAGAGCCCCGGGGCAGCCACAGAAAAGGCCCTCTCCCTCGTTCCCACCAGGCGTGCCTGTGATGGTGGTGGGACAGATAGAAGGCCTCCCTTGAAGACCTCAGGGGATGTGCAGGCTCATAAGGGAGAATACGGTCTTTCAGATATCCTGGACCCGAGCTGTATGGGGCTTTTTAGGTTATAACCAGCACTTTGAATTGTGCCCGGAACAGACTGGGAGCCAGTGGAGTTGTTTTAACAGGGGAGTTGTATGCTCCCTGTAACCAGCCCCGGTCAACAATCTGGCCGCAGCTCTTTGAACCAGCTGAAGTTTCCGAACACTCTTCAAAGGAAGCCCCATGTAGAGCACATTACAGTAATCCAAACGGGATGTAACTAAGGCGTGTGTCACCGTGGCCAGGTCCGACATCTCAAGGAACGGGTGCAGCTGGCGCACAAGCTTCAACTGTGCAAATGCACTCCTGGCCACCGCCGAAAACTGGACATCCAGGCTCAGGGCTGAATCCAGGAGTACACCCAAGCTGTGAACCTGTGTCTTCAGGGGGAGTGTAACCCCATCCAACACAAGCTGAATCCCTATTCCCTGATCTGCCTTTCGACCGACCAGGAACACCTCTGTCTTGTCTCGATTAAGCTTCAGTTTCTTTGCCCTCATCCAGTCCATTGCTGCTAACAGACACCAGTTTAGGACCAAAACAGCTTCCTTGGAATTGGGTGGAAAGGAGAAGTAGAGTTGGGTGTCATCAGCGTACTGGTGGCACTGCACCCCAAAACTCCGGACAACCACTCCCAATGGTTTCATGTATACATTAAATAGCATGGGGGACAAAATGGAACCTTGAGGGACTCCACAGGCCATCGGCCAAGGAGTCGAACAGAAGTCCCCCTGCACTACCTTCTGGGTCCACCCCTCCAGGAAGGAATGGAGCCACTGTAAAACAGTGCCTCCAAGTCCCATACCAGCGAGGCAGCCCAGGAGGATACCATGGTCAATGGTATCAAATGCCGCTGAGAGGTCCAGCAGAACTAACAGGGACACACTACCCCTGTCCGGTTCCCGGTGTAGGTCATCCACCAAGGCGACCAAAGCTGTTTCTGTCCCATAACCAGGTCTGAAGCCAGGTTGAAATGAATCTAGATAATCCGTCTCATCTAGGAGTCCCTGGAGTTGGGAGGCCACCATGCACTCCAATACCTTGCCCAGAAATGGGATATTGGAGACTGGCCAGTAATTGTCTAATACATTGGGGTTCAAGGAGGGCTTTTTCAACATAGGTCATACTACTGCCTCCTTCAGGCAGGGTGGGACCCTGCCTTGACAGAGGGAGGCATTAACCACTCTGCTCACCCACTTGGCCAGTCCCCCTCTGGCTGCTTTTATGAACCAGGAAGGGCAAGGATCTAGCATACACGTGGTGGCTCTTACCTCTCCAAGGATCCTGTCCACATCATCAAACTGTACAAATTGAAAAGTATCCAATAACACTGGACAAGCAGGTGCCAAAGTTACATCCACTGGGTCTGTATCAACTATAGCATCCAAGTCAGAGTGGATCCCAGCGATGACCATTTTTTATAAAATAATTATTTTAAAACCTTAAACTTTTTTTAAAAATCCCTAAAAATCAGTGGATGAACAAATTTGCTTCAAACTTGGCAAGGCTAAAGCTCTATCCGAGAACTATCATGGTGCCAAATTTCATCCCTTTATCTTTAAAAATGATATTTTTTAAAAAAACGATATTTTAAAACTTCAGACTTTAAAAAAAATCCTAAAAATCAACGGATGAACAGAGCCGATTCAAATTTGTCATGGCTAAAGCCCTTCCTTAAAGCTATCATGGTGCCAAGTTTCATCTTTTTATCTTTAAAAATGGTGGAGCTGTAAGCATTTTTGTTAAGTTTCATTAAAGTAGAGCTGCCTTTGTCTGGGGAGGATGGGAAAAATCCGGATTTTTCATCAAATTTCATAATTTCCTCCCTTTCCTGGATTTGTTACCAAAAATCTTGACAAATCCAGGTTTTTCCTGTCATATGGTCGCCCTAACTGAATTGGAAAGGAAAACTGAGTCAAGGGGAGTGGAATGGGTTCAGTTCCTTACAGATTATAGTATCCAGGAGAAAGGCATGGTTACATTTGCTACTGTACTAAAACTAAAGTGTTTCTTTTGCCTGCAATCCATCCATTTTACCTCTAATGGGCCTGATATGCCTTCTGTCTGATCCAGCAGGGCTTTTCTTATGGCAAGAGCCTGCTACATCAGACCAATGGCATATCTGTCAAAGCATCCTGTTCCACACACCACGTTTTTTAAGAGTGGTATGCGAACACAAGCCAGTGGATTTTGAGAGAATTCACAGTTTAGCTGTATTTTATTTATGGTGTTTTAAATCACTTGTCTTAATAGTTTGAAAGCTGAGTGATATCTAAATCTGTCCGTTGTTGATATTAACCAATATGCCACATAGAGGGCTCTTATGAGTGAGGTGAGGAACATAGGATGCTGCCTTATATGGAATCCAACCACTGGTCCCTTTAGCCCGGTATTGGTGAAACTGACTGGCAGGAATGACTCTCCAGGCTTTTAGGCAGGATTCTTTCCCATCCCTATCTGGAGATGCTAAAGATTGAACTTGGGGCCTTCTGCATGCAAAGCATGAACTGCAGTCCCTCCCCCTGGTCATATACATACTCACATTCTCTCTCTGAGCCTATCTACACGACTGCTTTAAAACGGTTTATAACCGTCATTAACCAGTTTAAAACTGTTATAAACCATTTTAAAGCAGTCGTGTAGATAGTCTGTCTCTCTCTCTTTCACATGGGCATGCATGCACACATACACACACTCTCAAGCGGTGTGGGGTTTCTAGAAGAAGAAAAATAAGACTATAGGAGTCATAGTCTTCAGGGAGGCATGTGTCAAGGAGTTACTTTCTGAATGTTTCAGTGTTAAGGATGATGACAACTGCAATACTGTACCTATATCATTTTCCAGAACTTTGTGAGGCAGTATATTGTTGACACACTCATAAACATATGACTGCTGTTTATGTCTGGATTTTTAGAATACTGGCATATTCATTGTTTGAATGGCTGTTTTAATCATGGATTGTTTATTGTTGTTTTGTAAGTCACCTTCAGGCAGTGGCAAAGATATGAGCATAAATATAGCAAATAAACAAATCATGCTATCGTACCTAATTTATTTTGGAATACAGCTGATGCCCCACTCTCACGCAGGTATATTCATATGTCAGTCATCAGTTTTCCCCATCTTCTCTATTCCCGGTGGTTAATCTAGGCAGACTCCATCAATATAATCACTAGTACTTTTTAAATCTCCTTATTCTCCAGACATTTTAGAAGAATGCTTTTACCGGCGTGCAGTTAAATGGAACGCACGTTCCCCTCTCCTGCTAATTTCCTTGTTTATTATCCCAGTTCTTCATGAATAAGAATCATATAGACTGGGTCAAAACTGTTACAGAATGATTGCCACTTTCTGTTGTATTGTATGTTTCGGAATAATTCATTAGAGCCCCCTATGAAGAATTGTCTGGCACTGTTGGAAACTGGATGCTGGACTAGATGAATCTGTTCTCTGATCCAGCAGGGCTGGTCTTATGTTTTTATGTGCTTAACACTGAAAATAAATATGCTGAGTGGTTTTTTAATTTTTAAAATTTACTGTGCTTGCCAAATGCCCAGGTGGTACTTGTGCTTTGGAGATTTATTGATGCATTAGTGCAAAGCTGTATTATCTGATTGTTCTAGCAGACTAATTTAACTTTGAAACTTATTGAAGATAAAGATGCAATGAAAGGGCTACTGGAGCAATGCAAGGTACATCTTCATGAGAATTTAATGAGCAAAAAATTTCGATTTGCACTTATCCTCTACATCCCCAAACATTAACCTATCATTTAGTATGGAGATGCAAAAGTCTCCCTAACCCAGTGGTTCTCAAACTTGGAAGCGAGCCCTTTGGACACAGAACTCCTGAAGGGAGGCACAAAGTTCCTTGGAGAGATAAAAGGCTGTGGCAAACAGAGCCTTCGTACCACCAGCAGACAAGGAGAGAATCACTATTTATCCACACTGGATTTGTAGGTTGACTGCTCCTCCATTTGTGCTTCCATACCAATAATTTTGGTAGTTTCCCTGCTTTGTTTTTGTTTCCGTGTGCATAATTTAAAAAGGGTTAGAGACGTCCTGTTATATTTTTCTGTTGTATATCTTGTTATATTCGTCTACTGACTCTGCCTGTGTTGGATTAGTGCCCCTAACCACAAGATGTAATCCTGTGAGCCAGATCGGGCCAACCTGGAGTCCCAGTCTGATCTTCCAGGATTCTCCAGAAGGCCATTCCTCCACCCCCTTTTCCTGAACCACGAATCGTTGGGTGGGATCCTTGCTTTTGCACATTGCCTCCCCACCCACCCACATTCTAAAAGGTTGAACTGCCTCTCCTAAGGCTTAGTTGACAGCAGTAAGAGTGTTAACCTAAAATATGCTGGCATTTTTGGTATTTTGGTCCCACCTTCTTTTGCCTTTGGCCTCATTCACCAATAGAATTCAGTCTCTGAGAGCTTGTTCAAAATTGAGCTCAACACTCAGGTAACCCATTCAACAATTGTTGTTCCTGGGTTAGGGGTTCCAGAATGTAGAATACAGTCTAGAAGGAAGGGGTCTGAACTCAGAAAGTCAGAAAAACCCATAAAACAAACTTAGTCCCTCTGCAAAAATATTCATCCACTTCTGCTAACCAATTAATGCAGTGATGGGCCATTATTTACTTTGGAGCACATGAAAATCATCACCAACTTCCTCACTGAGTTATGATGCAATAGACTATGACCCTAAACAGTGAATAAATGGATAAATACTGTTCCTCTCCTAGTCACATTCATTGAATTACGATGCAGTAGACTATGACCCTAAATTGCACTATAACACCCTGAAGTCACAAAAGATACAAGTGTGGCAGAGACTTCTTCCCAAATGACCAGATATTAGTCATTGTCTTCCTTAAAACTTTTGACACACCATTGTATGACATCTCATTCTGTAATGTTACCACACCACCTATGGGGGAGCAAGGCAAGTTTGTGCAAAAGCTTTTTACCAACATTTGATACACTTTCATAAATCTTCTGGAGCTCATGGAGGAAATCTGCAATGGTGCAACTACTTTGTGGTTTTAGCAGGGCTGGCTCTGCAATTAGACAAGGTGATTTAGCCAGCTCAGGCGGTAGATGTTGTGGTAGCATTTAGGGACAGCAAATTATATGTGATGTTAAAGACATAGCTAGCAGTTACATCCTTTTTTCTTTTTATAGTTGGAGGGACCCAGTTTTTATTGGGACCCTCCTCCATGGAGAGGGAAGTTTTAATTTTTCCCTCCCTACTTATTGGCCCATGGGTACTTTTTTCTAAGACCAATAGTCACACCAGAGGGGCGGATTATTAGTAAAATTGCAGCTGGGGAGAGAAGGACTAAACTTCCCCATATGTGTGTGTCAGGGGGTCCTAATAAAACTAAAAATCACCCCCTCCAATGTAAAAATAGAAATAAAAAAGCACATTGCTGCTAGTTATGTCTGTAGTTTGTAGAGCTTGTAGTTTGACTCGTAGTTTACTATTAAATTCAATTATTTAGCTAATTTTTGCTGGCTGTCCCTAGTCCAGTCACACGCAGCTTAGCCTAGATCACAGGATTGTTGTGAGCATAAAAGGTAGGGATGTGCACTGACCCCCCGGATCGGATCGGATAGCGGATCGGAATCGGACCTGGGGGGTCGGATCGGATCGGATTGGATCGGAGGCTGGTCGGATCGGATCGGACCAGATGTCCGATCCGGATCGGACGCCATTTTGAATGCTTTTTCCCATAGCCAAGTATTGTTTTACAAAAACGCCTATAACTTTTTCATTTTTAAATATAGAAGGATGAAACTTGGGCACATTATACACTGGTTAGGGATAGTTATCTGTGAGAAATTTCAGAAAGATTGGTGCATGCATTTTGTGGCAATTAATTTTTTAATAAATACCCAGGAATGCCTATAACTTTGTCATTTTTAAAGTTACACACATGAAACTTTGCCACATTGTAGATGGTACCTTGGGACCTATGTGTGTGAAATTTCAGAAACGTAGGTGCTTGTCTTGTGTGGCAATTAATTTTTAGAAAAATGGGTAGTAGTGGGGTAAATACATTTACGCCTCCCATTTTTTTATTTTTGAAGATACAAACAGGAAACTTGGGCACATTACAGGTACCACTTGCCTTGATATGTGTGTGAAATTTCAGAAACATTGGAGCTTTCCTTGTGTGGCAATTAATTTTTGAAACAATGAGGAAAGAAACACCTATAACTTTGTCATTTTTAAAGTTACACACATGAAACTTTGCCACATTGTAGGTGGTACCTTGGGACCTATGTGTGTGAAATTTCAAAAACATAGGTGCTTGCCTTGTGTGGCAATTAATTTTTTAATAAATACCCAGGAATGCCTATAACTTTGTCATTTTTAAAGTTACACACATGAAACTTTGCCACATTGTAGGTGGTACCTTGGGACCTATGTGTGTAAAATTTCAAAAACGTAGGTGCTTGCCTTGTGTGGCAATTAATTTTTAGAAAAATGGGTAGTAGTGGGGTAAATACAGTTACGCCTCCCATTTTTTTATTTTTGAAGATACAAACAGGAAACATGGGCACATTACAGGTACCACTTGGCTTGATATGTGTGTGAAATTTCAGAAACATTGGAGCTTGCCTTGTGTGGCAATTAATTTTTGAAACAATGAGGAAAGAAACACCTATAACTTTTTTATTTTAAAAGTTAGAAGTCTGAACATTGCTCACTTTGTAGATGGGTTAGGGGTAGATATGTGTCAGAAATTTCAGAATGATAGGTCCAGGCATTTGATGGCTATGGAATTTTTAAATTAAATGTTTCAAAAAGTTTTCCACAGAGGCCCGGTCTTCCCCTCCCGCTTCCCACGAAGAAAAGGAAACACTCTCTCGTCTCGATCCCTTTGATCCTTGCTACTAGTATCCATTACAGGGCTCGTGTTTCCTTTCCTACTTTCACTTTTTACTCAAGCAGAACGGCTGAGCCTAGCTGAGTTTTGCAGCCATGCGTGCAAGGAAGGATCACTCTGGTCTCGATCCCTTTGATCCTTGCTAGTATCCATTACAGGGCTCGTGTCTGCTTTCCTCTCTCGATCTCTTTGATCCTTTGTTCCTCCCCTCCTCCTCCCCCTCGCTGGCGTTGTGTGTGCGCCCCGCCGGTGACCTCGCGTGCGGGCCGGTTCCTGGGCAGCAGAGGCTCTGCCTGGCTGCTGTGAGGCTCCTGAAGGGCTTGCCTAATGCGGGCTGTTGTGCTCCGCTGGGCCGCGGGGGTAGGTTGATGATGAAGAGGATGATGGGGAGGGCGTTCAATGCGCCGCCACAGCTCCCTGAGGGGCGGCCTGAATGGCCCCTCCGCTCCAGACACCCGGCCTCGGCAGCCAGGATACGCTGCCAAGCCTGCCGCCGCCGCCGCCGCCGCCGCCGCCCGCGCGCGCGCACACACACCACCCGTCCATTATCATTTGGGCAGCCCTAATTAAGGAGCGCTCAAGAAATGGCGAAACCCCCTCTCCTTTTTTCTTAATTCCTTGCAGCTCCCACGATTTAACCCTTTCCTATCAGCTACAATTAATTAATAGTAGGATGACCAGTACCAGGAGACTGGTGTGTACAAATGTTTTTTTTTTTTTAGGCAAATGACACCTGCTGAAATTCCCTTTTGGTCTGCCTGGCTGCTGTGAGGCTCCTGAAGGGCTTGCCTAATGCGGGCTGTTGTGCTCCGCTGGGCCGCGGGGGTATTATTACTTTTTTAAAAAATGTAATTAGTAGGATGACCATATGAAAAGGAATACAGGGCTTTAACAGTGGAATAGAAAAGGGAATTTCAGCAGGTGTCATTTGTATCCATGCGGCACCTGGTGAAATTCCCTCTTCATCACAAAAGTTAAAATTGCAGGAGCTCTGCTCTCTTTTGTATCTGGTCACTCTAGTATAGCTCCTGCAGCTTTAACTGTCATATGGTCACCCTTGTTTCCCAACATACTGCTTCCAATACTGTAGGTAGAATATTTGCCTCTTTATGATCTCAAGCCTAAAAAAAAGCATCTTGTTTCCCAACATACTGCTTCCAATACTGTAGGTAGAATATTTGCCTCTTTATGATCTCAAGCCTAAAAAAAAAAAAAACATTTGTACACACCAGTCTCCTGGTACTGGTCATCCTACTATTAATTAATTGTAGCTGATAGGAAAGGGTTAAATCGTGGGAGCTGCAAGGAATTAAGAAAAAAGGAGAGGGGGTTTCGCCATTTCTTGAGCGCTCCTTAATTAGGGCTGCCCAAATGATAATGGACGGGTGGTGTGTGTGCGCGCGCGCGGGCGGCGGCGGCGGCGGCAGGCTTGGCAGCGTATCCTGGCTGCCGAGGCCGGGTGTCTGGAGCGGAGGGGCCATTCAGGCCGCCCCTCAGGGAGCTGTGGCGGCGCAATGAACGCCCTCCCCATCATCCTCTTCATCATCAACCTACCCCCGCGGCCCAGCGGAGCACAACAGCCCGCATTAGGCAAGCCCTTCAGGAGCCTCACAGCAGCCAGGCAGAGCCTCTGCTGCCCAGGAACTGGCCCGCACGCGAGGTCACCGGCGGGGCGCACACACAACGCCGGCGAGGGGGAGGAGGAGGGGAGGAACAAAGGATCAAAGAGATCGAGAGAGGAAAGCAGACACGAGCCCTGTAATGGATACTAGCAAGGATCAAAGGGATCGAGACCAGAGTGATCCTTCCTTGCACGCATGGCTGCAAAACTCAGCTAGGCTCAGCCGTTCTGCTTGAGTAAAAAGTGAAAGTAGGAAAGGAAACACGAGCCCTGTAATGGATACTAGTAGCAAGGATCAAAGGGATCGAGACGAGAGAGTGTTTCCTTTTCTTCGCGGGAAGCGGGAGGGGAAGACCGGGCCTCTGTGGAAAACTTTTTGAAACATTTAATTTAAAAATTCCATAGCCATCAAATGCCTGGACCTATCATTCTGAAATTTCTGACACATATCTACCCCTAACCCATCTACAAAGTGAGCAATGTTCAGACTTCTAACTTTTAAAATAAAAAAGTTATAGGTGTTTCTTTCCTCATTGTTTCAAAAATTAATTGCCACACAAGGCAAGCTCCAATGTTTCTGAAATTTCACACACATATCAAGTGAAGTGTTCCCTGTAATGTGCCCATGTTTCCTGTTTGTATCTTTAAAAATAAAAAATGGGAGGCGTAACTGTATTTACCCCACTACTACCCATTTTTCTAAAATTAATTGCCATACAAGGCAAGCACCTACGTTTTTGAAATTTTACACACATAGGTCCCAAGGTACCACCTACAATGTGGCAAAGTTTCATGTGTGTAACTTTAAAAATGACAAAGTTATAGGCATTCCTGGGTATTTATTAAAAAATTAATTGCCACACAAGGCAAACACCTATGTTTTTGAAAATTTACACACATAGGTCCCAAGGTACCACCTACAATGTGGCAAAGTTTCATGTGTGTAGCTTTAAAAATGACAAAGTTATAGGTGTTTCTTTCCTCATTGTTTCAAAAATTAATTGCCACACAAGGAAAGCTCCAATGTTTCTGAAATTTCACACACATATCAAGGCAAGTGGTACCTGTAATGTGCCCAAGTTTCCTGTTTGTATCTTCAAAAATAAAAAAATGGGAGGTGTAAATGTATTTACCCCACTACTACCCATTTTTCTAAAAATTAATTGCCACACAAGACAAGCACCTACGTTTCTGAAATTTCACACACATAGGTCCCAAGGTACCATCTACAATGTGGCAAAGTTTCATGTGTGTAACTTTAAAAATGACAAAGTTATAGGCATTCCTGGGTATTTATTAAAAAATTAATTGCCACAAAATGCATGCACCAATCTTTCTGAAATTTCTCACAGATAACTATCCCTAACCAGTGTATAATGTGCCCAAGTTTCATCCTTCTATCTTTAAAAATGAAAAAGTTATAGGCGTTTTTGTAAAACAATACTTGGCTATGGGAAAAAGCATTCAAAATGGCGTCCGATCCGGATCGGACCTCGTCGGATCGGATCGGATCGGATCGGAGGTTGGTCGGATCGGATCGGATCAGATTGGATTTTCCCGATTTTGGGTCGGATCGGATTCGGATCGTGGATCGGATCCGATCCGATGCACACCCCTAATAAAAGGGAGGTTGAGGGACTTTGAGTTCTAGAGAGAAAGGGATGGATAAAAATGTAGCCCAATAAGGTCATTTGGAATTTTTTGATTCAGGCTCAAAAATTTCCAGAATGGTTTCTGGGTATTATACTTGTAGTGTCAGTGCATTGCGAGTTTCCAAGAAACCATTGAAATAATATATGCCAGTTTCTTGGGAGTAATGTGCATATATGAGGTATGATAAGACCAAGAATGTCTATATAGTTCATGTCAGCAAAACAGCCTCTATATCACCTTCCTGTCAACGTTTTGACTCCCCACCCCTGCACCTTCAGCTTGAATTGGAGCATGTTGTTTTGTTTTTGTTTCTGTACATGACATCTGCTCCCACAGAATGGGCCCACAACGAGGTGCTGATCCTACTTACGTAAGGGCGAACCCTGCCTTAACTGTTGAACACAACACCGTCTTCTGCACAATGCAATGCCTGCAAGAGAGATAAGTCTCAGGTGGCTGCATGCATTTTTCCCCCAAGTATGATGAGGAAATAGAAATATCCAGCACTAACAAGAGTGGCGTTCAGTTTGACTTCCACTTAACACTGTGCTTTGTGAAATCAAAGCGCATTGGAATGACTATAGACAGAACTGCTTTATTTGAGGGGGAAATGAAAAAGATTCTTTCTATTTCCCTTGAGACATCGAGCATCATCAGATGGGGGGAATTGTGTTTCCTTACCATCGCTTCCCCCCCGCTTCTGTCCCATGATACTTCCTCTTTCCTCACACAGTGGAAGAAAGAGGAAGTAAACAATAACCACATGGCCCATTCAGTGCCGTTTTTATCGTGGTGCTTTTCCTGCACACAGCAGGAAATGGTAGCACATTTCGTTTCAAAACAAAAACAAAAATGGATTTACTGGGGTCTATTTTGTGATAGAAAGAAGGCAAGAAGGAGCAGGAGATGCATGGGAGGCAGACAACATCAAAAGGACCCGTGAACATCCATAAGCGGGCAGTAAGAAGCGTGCAATAAAACGCTAGTCTGATGACGCTTATCTTCTTCAATAGCAACATCATTGGGATATATCCTACGTGGGAACTCCTCCCCCTCCTCGTCCTCTGGAATAAAATGTCTGTCAGTGGCTGTGAAAGTGCCTGGTCAGTATATACCGCTTGTTGGGTGGTTCTGAGCATTTATTTATTTAAACATTTTTATAGTGCCACCTCACCATGTCCGGCATCTTACTCCCAAGGTGATTGTGAAGCTATGAAATTGTGTTTATTTGGAGGAAGTATTCGTTCAAATCTAGTGAATAAATACATGCAGGAAAGAAATAAGGCAAAAATAAGCATGCTCATGAAAATGGCCTGCTGTCAGCATTCATTTCAAAGCTTTAGGCTCTGTGCTATTTATGGAAAAAGAGAGTTTCTCTCTCTTATTATTTACATAGCAATTAAAATATACTTAGCACTTTATACTTGTTCATTCAGTTGCACAAAATTTTGCTTTGCTTTGCTGGTGTGTTCTTCAGAATAAAGTATTTATTTATTTATTTATTTATTGTATTTGTATACCGCCCCCATAGCCAAAGCTCTATGGGCAGTTTACATAAGATTAAAACATTTTAAAAAAATATAAAAAAATTAAAACTGCAAAAACCATACAATATACACATACATTTAAAACCACGATAATAACTTAAAAAGCTATAAGCCTAAAAAACAAAACAAACCCAGGCTCATCAGATATTGCTATTATTATTATTATTATTAATAATAATATTATTATTTCCTCTTCTTATCTCCTGTTTATTTATTCCCTCCACACAGCAATATTTCCTCCCACTATTGCTTGGCAACTTGCATTTCTCTTTGCTCAGATAGCCTTTTTATTTTGTTATGCATACTTCAATTGTGAATGATAAAATGGGCAAAGGCCCTTAGGGCTGAACCTGATGCAATGTTAGGGGTGTGAATGCAATTAACGTGCATATTTTTGTTAAGCAAATAACAGCCCTGGGACAGCCTGAGCAACATCAGAACCACAGGGGGTAGGAAGAGAGAGTTTAGCTTCCCAATTCATTTTTGCAAGGAACATCTCCTCTAGCTTGGCCCTTACACATGATATCTTTGTCGCTTTTGTTTCAGTGGGTAAAGCATTCTAGAATTAGGGTTGAATTACACCTATAACTAAGGATGCATGGATTTGGTTAAATACATTCAGTCTGTGTTTCACAGATTGTCTTTCATGCTGCCATCTGGTCATTGGCTAAATCAGATTTTTTTTGGGGGGGGGATGTATGAGACTTTCATTCCTGATTGCACATTAGCATTAATGCATACCCCCCAAAAAAACAACTAAAGGAAAAAACGAGCTCCTCAAATCCACGTTACTCAGTCAGTCTGTTGCTGAATCCGAGAGGTTGGATTCATAGGAGTCCAAACTATTTGAATCCATTGCAGACTTCTCTGATATCCCAACCTATAGCAGAACTTCCCAACGTTTTCTTTCTTGGGTTGAGAGGAATGTTTTGTATTTCATATTATGAGGACTTATTTGTAGGGAAGGATCCAATAGTGCTTGCTAGCACAACAGGTTTCCTGGGAAACCCGTCACACTTGCAGTTGTGTAAACATTGGTTACCAGTAGCACAACATCAACAGTGCTAGTGGCAGCGTGAGTTGGATCCTTCCCTATCACTGGTTGAATAGTCATTCTTTCTCTCTGTAATTCCTTGAACATTGTAATTCTGTGCTGGTTGCGTGATGGTCAGAGAAAAGTAGGGATTTCTGAACCAAGCTGCAGTTCCCAGTAATGTAGCTAGGAATTATCAGCATCTCAACATGCTAAGGGTGCTTTGGGGATGGCCATGACAGTGAAAGTGGCATAATACCAAGCTAGGGTTGGCCACAAACCTACATGCACTTAGGGCCAAATGAGATGGAATGCTTTGCCTTTGTTATGCAGACATTAGCCGCTGGGATGCCTGAACAATCTCAGGACTGTAGGAAATGGGGAAGGGGAGATATATGCCATGCTTCTGATGAAAATTGACTCTCGAATCTGATATTTGCATTTCACGGGAAGCTTCCATGGACTTGTTCTGCTGTGTCAGGCGTGCATAAAACACTTGATGAGCAAATCATGTTCCTTTCCATGCCCACCCAGTTGGGCATCCTCATATACACAACACCTTCAGACTTTATTTGTAATGCAAATGTTTTTCTGGGTGCCATTGAATTGAAATACATGCAGAACAAAAAGTAGGCTTCAAGTGCACTATACAGATGGACATCTTGATTATTTCTTTGAGGGAGGGGGATATTCATGGACCCAAACATTATGCATGTGGCACTTGTAAGGATCTGCTGTGAAGAAAGCCTGATCAGTTTGCTTGTTAGTTTGTTAGTTTGTTTTGAAGGGAATTGCTGAAGGGAAAAAAGTAGAACTTAGTTCGGTTCTATTAAAAAGGAATAAACCACTGCTTATAAGTTATTCATTACTACACGTTGTCAGCTGGAAACACCAACAAAGAATTCTGCACAAACCTGAATGGCAAGTATATAGCAGTGTAAATTACAGTTTTGGAGTGATGATATCACACCTGATAACTAACAAAATAATTCAAGTCACTGCTCAAGGATGCATCAAAGCTATAGATCAGTGAATAAATAAACACAGGGATCCCTAATGCAGGCATACTAACTAAAGCCATGTTCTTCCATGTTAAATAGTAATACTGAACATTTATATCATGAATTTATTGTTGACATATGTTGTTATCTCAGTTTATTCTTGCAACATTTCTGTGAGGCGGGCTAGTCTTGTTATCCTCACATTGCAGACTGACTCTCAGGCAATTAGTGGCTTGCTCGATATAATCACCGATCATTTGATTTGTATGCCACTTTTCCACAGTGCTCTCTGTTCAAAGCAGCTCACAAACAGTATCAGAAGGGTTTACAAAACAAAACTTAAGATTTCAAGATGATGAACTAACAGTTTCAAGGCAAGAAAATTTAAATAATCACACAAGTTTTAATCAATATACACTAAGATTAAATGTTCCAGTCATACTAGGATCTAATAATGGAACTAGCAGCATAAAGAAGACATATGTTGCTCCCAACAACAGTTCTTAAACAATGATAGTCTCCAGGCCCCTTCAGCAGTAGCAGCTGTTGTAGGTGGAGTCTGTCAGGTGGAAATGAGCAGACATAGGAATGGAATCAGATCTTGCAAGACTCACCTCTAGAAGATCTCTGAGCAGGACAGCTGGGCTGTAGACTGCAGAGGGGCTATGGGGATCGGTGGGAATTTTGTTCCAGTTTAGTTTTGATAAGAATTTACACAACTTCACATTGTTCTCATAATTCAGGGCAAAAAGAATTTTAGATTAATTTTTTTAATGAACATGGGAGAAACTGAAACTGAGAGATTCATTCAACCAGGCCCAGGGCTTTGAGTGCTTAGCTCTCGAAGGTCTAGGTTTTAATCCCTATATTCGACCTAGGGACACATGAGAAATTCATTTCAATTCATTTTTTATTAGGATTTTACCGAGTTTGCACCTTCCATACTGAATACAGGCTCGGACACAGTCTGCAGTCTGTACATTTCTGAGTTTGCAATGCGATTCGTGGCGGACCCCCCCCCCCCCTGCCCCAAATATGTTAGACAGCATGCGTACATTTTAAAAACGCATATGAAAAATGTGTTCTTTTGAAAAATGGGCACATATACTCTTTAATCAATGGGAGAAGAATGTGTAAATTTCGAAGAGGTACACAGTTGATGTGTATTTTTGAAAAAATATATACATGAAAATAAGCATGGATTTCTGTACGAAAAGAAAAAAAGCAAAGCTCTCCGTCTGATCAGAATGAACTTCAAGATGGAGTTCGGGGATATTAAGTGAGCTCTTGTTGGCTGATTCACGCGTCCCTAATTCAACCATATTAGTGCTGAATTAGGGTTGCCACCTCTTTTTTTTCTGATATGCCCCCCATTGTTTACAGCCAGCAAGGACATGTTCCTCTCCATGCTGGGAGTAGCTCTACCTATTGCATTTGACCAGTGTAAATGGGCAAGAATTTAGTTTCAGTTTGTTTTTGAAAAGAATTTACTAAAATTAGCAAAATACTTCAACTCCAGGAGAGAAAGAACTTGATATATATATATATTTAAATGAACGTGGGAGAAAGCAAAATTGACAGATTTGTCCATCCCTAGGGTATGGCACCTCCTCCCACATAGTAGCTCACTTTTATTTGATGGTATAGTTGCTGTCATTGCATATAGGTACGTGAAGAGTGCTCACCAGCTTTATCATAGTGTAGTTCATATAGGTCAAGTGTTCAATTGAGGATGCAAGGTAGATGAACATCCAAGATTGTACAAAACCCCAACGTGTTTTGGCCTGTTGTTCTTTTGAGGCCTTCTTCAACCGGCTGTAAGAGTTTACATGGATGCACAGGCTGTCTTTGGAATATGCTCTTAAAATTGAAAGTTCTGTTTTAAGTTCTGTGTTCTCTCATTCTTGCTTTTTATATGTGGTCTGACAGCCCCTTGAAGAAGGCCTTAAAAAAACAAGAGGCTGAAGCACGTCTGGCTTTTGTACAATAAACTTTTCTATAGCATCCTGAGATTTCTCTCCCTTTTTGTGTTCAAGTGTTCAATTGACCTGAATCCAAATTTAAAATATTCTGATTGTGTATGCATTTTCCATAGCAACTGTCACAGAATTTATAAGGGAGGTGGGAGCTGAACAGAAAAGAATTGTTGACCCCCAAAACTGGGTGAGATAAGCATGTACTGAAGTACATAAATAGGAAGTGGAAAGCCAGATGACATCACAGTTGAAAAGGAAAGGAATAAAGTTAAATAAATTGAAACTAAATAACAAAAGTACTTACGAGGAGACCAAGATATTGCCAAAGGGATAAGAATAAGTCTGCTGTTTCTCCTTGGAGAAATCCCATTTGTTTTTTACTTATATGCTGCATGCAGGGCAATATAAGTCCCTTGGGCTACATCTAGCAAAGTAAGGTTTCACCACCGTCCTCATACACATACATCTATGAGCCTCTGCTGTCAGCATATGGTAATGTACTTGTGAATGGATTTTCAGGGGTTAAGGCTCCAACATGGCCTGTAAACCAGTTTACTGCTGGTTTATAAAAAGCTAGGGAAACGTTTGACATTATGGCTTCTTCTACGAAGCATTTATGAATCTTTCTCCATCATTTTTAACAAGACGTTTTGCTACCTGACCAGTTGTATTTGGGTGATTCTCTACTGATACTGTAGCACTGCACAGATGTACAAGCTATGGTTCATCTCACTTAATAACAACAACATACATCACAGCACTGTTGATAATCAAGTACACACCTGTCACCTACCGAGCTGCCAAGAGGAGCAATGCCTCCATGAGCAGCAGAAGGGTGTCCTACAACTGGAAGCTGGCTGAATCAGGCTGAAGAAGCTTCATCTCAGTAACCTGAGTGCTCATATTAGTAAATAGTTGTTTTTTTAAAAAAAATAAAAATAAAATGTATTTGTGATAGTTTCTTATTTCATGTGTAACACCTCATACAAGTAATTCTCATGAGTGCCTTCCTGCTGTGGCTCTTAGTTCAGGTTTATATATGAATCAGGAGGACATACATGGTCCCTGTCTGACCGCGAAATAACCTTTTTTTATTTTTGGCTTTTCAGACACAATAATTTGTAGTTCAAAGAGACTGCTCAGCAGACTACTTACAAAGAGGAGAATGGAATGTTAGGGATGGGGAGAAATTTATTTGTTTCACATTTTAATGTGAACATCCTTAATTTTGCACTTTCAAACAAATTTTTGAGCTGAAGTGCAGTTATCCTTTGAAATTCACACTTATCCAAATTTTACAATGGAGTTCTCCAATTAAATTATTGTGTATATTAGGGGAAGATGTGCACAGAAAACTTGCTTCAAAAATGTATACACTAGGCAAAACTTCTGTCTGGCAAGCTTTCTTCTGGAGTCAGCAAGTAACAGATTTGCTTCTGAGTAACAGATTTTATACCCTCTCACAGATCTAGGGTTACTATCAAACAGTTCCAGGAATGTGGACAAAATACTTTTTACTTGCCTCTCATCCATTAAATGTTGTTATCTGTTTTATGGCCAAGTCCAAGATATCCTCTGTTCATTATTCTATAATTATTATTGTAAACCGCCCAGAGAGCTTTGGCTAAGGGGCGGTATAAAAATGGAATAAAATAAATAAATGTGGTGTACTCAGGAACTACCAGGCCTGTAAGACTACACCTGGCTACCAAGGCGATCCCATTTTACTGATGAGCATCTGAACAATAACCTAAGCAGAGAAATTCAGTTTTGTATCAAGTCCAAAACTGACATGTTTCGTTACCTCATGCTGGGAGGAGGGAGTCATAATCAGGCAGGGACATAAGATGTGGGTTAAGGTCTCTTCATTTTAAAAGAGCAATGTGTAAATGGCCTCACAAATTTTTCCAGAGTATTTGTGGACAAGGAAATTGGGGGGATAATGTCACTGAATTTTTCCTAGAGGAGGAGCATTTCTCCAATAGTTTCTCACAGATAAGACTCAATATTGGCAGGGGTTATAGCACAGCTTTTTTCTTTTTTTCCAAAGGGTTTTTCTTCTTTTTCTGCTGCCTCTACAAGTGTTGAAGCATCTACATTTCTGCATTAATCTCAGGGCATTTTATAATGTATTTTGGAAGTGTTTTTAAACTTACTTAATCACTGCAAGGTGGTGAAGGATGCTGTGCATAGGGGTGCTGGAGAAATTTGAGATGGAATCCAATGAGTTTGGATTCTAAGAATCTGACCCGCGGGATACGCAGCAGATCCATCTCCCCAGGCCGCCAGAATCTGTGGACTTCCGGTTTGTTTGTTTTTACTTTTCCAAATTTAATGCAAATTCATTTGCAGGAAAATACGCAAGTTTCTGTTGAGTCATATGCCATGCTGGAAAATATATGTGGGGAAAGGTCGAATGGATAAATTATGTAAATTGTTACAAACTTTCCTATTGAATTATTTGCGTATTTGTCCACATAACAAAAAACAAACAAACACTAATCCATCTGTGAATGGACATTGGAATGAACGATGCTGCAGAATCTGCAAAATACAGACAGAATGAATTTTACACAATCCATACATACCTAGCTGTGTATGGGTTTTCTTTCTAATACACATCTTCTAATTACCTTGCAGCCTCCCAAGCTGCCTGTGCTTCCAGATCTGTAAAAGCCCTATGGGACAAATTACTTTATTATGTCTTCCCTAAGTGGGAAGTCGAGGAGGCTATTGGCTGCCATAGAGATGATTGTGCAATGAAAGAGAGGACACTTGCACACACTTTTTGGTCACCACCTAAGTAAGGTAAGCACAAGAACGCTGCACAAAACCGATGAGAATTTCTCTAAAATTTCTTCTCTTTTGAATTTCTTTTTGAAAGCATTTCCTTTTTTTTTTTTTTTTTAAATCAAATTGAATGAGAATGTTAAAAATAAATACTGGAGAAATTTTCATCATAGCACTAGTTTTTATAGTATATAAAACATTTGTTATGCTCCATGATTTTATATGAGCAATCAGATATAGTCAGCTCTCACAACCATGCTTATTAAGCAATAAGTATACCTATTGAATAATAACTCCAGCTAAAGTTATCACGAACTGGATCTGATTTCATGCACAGAGAACATCATTCATGGAGGCAATGTTATAATTTATATCAACCCTGCCCCAGAAATGATATTGTTATTCTCTACCTTATGAACCAACTCTAAATTCTGCCTATGTTCTGAAAGAAGTAAACTCAAGTTCTGTAAAAATTAGATAAAAGAAAATGCAGTCTGTTTACTTTTTTTTAATTACGCATGCATTTTTTGGCTTTAGTCTGCTGTTAGTGTCTCAAAATTTTACATGAAGAACATTCTGGAAGGACAGTCTTTTTACTTTACTGAAGCAAAGACACACACACACACACACACACACACACAGGCTCAATTCGGACAACATATAAGGCAACAGAGGGGTAAATAACATACTGACCGTGCGTTAGACTGGAGGAGCTCCACAGACGACATGCTGCAGCCGGCACTGCTCGGAACTGGCAAATGCCCCAGCTGCAAGGAACTTGCAGCAGCCATTTCGGTTGCAGCCTCTCCTCCCTGTGTCCTCCAGCTGTATCCCAGCAGGCACCGTGAGTTCTGCCGGCTGCATAGAGCGGCCAGGGTTTTTTTGGCTGCTCTAGGCAGCAGAACTCTATTTCGAAACGGAATATTCCATGGAGGGGGGGGGGGGCTGAATTCGGACGACACTTTAAACAATGGGGCTTCGGGCTAAACAACGTGCAAGCCTGTTGTTTCGCTCCATTGTTTAAAGTGCCTGATTAACAGACTGTCAGTTGTGTGTGCGTTGTGTGTTGCCCTCCAAACGACACAATAAGCAACACAACTGACGATTGTGCCCCCCCCTCCGTTGCCTAATGTGTCGTCTGAATTGAGCCACACACACACACACACACACAAAAGTCTCCAGACATCTTAAAGACTAACACATTTATTGTAACATAAGCTTTTCTAGACTAGAGCCCATTTCATCAAATGCATGAAGTGTATCCATTTGGATATAGAGAAAGGGGGGAATGTAAATCGTTGGTTCAAAAGGTAATGAAGTTCAAGAGGTTCAGTCTGTAACAATTCTATACAGATCCCAAATGTATTACAAGATAAGCAGAGTGACCATTCAAAACAGCAGTAATTGGCTCTCAATATTCTGGAGTGTATGTGCTGTAGTTGTATAGCGAAATTATTCACCAAGGTTACCCAGATACTGATCCAAGAAAATATTAATTTTGCAGCCTATACAAGTTATTCATCCCCCCTATTTTGCCTTCTTGCCCCCATAAAGGAGATGTGATGACAGAGCTATCTGAACAAGCACCTCTTATTTTCATTTCAGCTGGCCCATTGTCTCTCATTAGTCCTGGGCAGATGTTCTGAAAATATGTAGAGTGGGGGTGAGGTCACAATCATGTCCCACCCTCCATGTGCTGATTGGATCTTGGGCACAGATCCCGCATACATACAAGCTTTACATCAGGGGTGTTGAAACTCTTTCAGCCTGGGGATCAAATTCCGTTTTGAAGAAGATTTCAGGGGATGCATGCCAATGATGGTGGAGGCAAAGGCCAAAGGAGTGGGAGGCATCTTTAAGAGAACCCTAAAGAAATGTGAGAATGTTTGAAAAATCATTGATAGCAAAAGTGGATGTATAGATAAATTAAGAAAGTTGAGAGTGAGAATGAATTTGGTTGCGATGGTTGTTAGAGGAAACTAGGTGAGGAATCTAGGAACTCCTAAATGGGTTGGAGAAGGAGACCAGGAAATGCAACAAGCACAGGAAAAAACTAATGAAGTGTGAATGCTGGAATTTATTTCAGGGACAGAAATGAACTCTATTTATTTTCAAGATTAAAAGATTATACCTGGGATTTCAAACCATGTGTCAAGGCCTAAGACTATGTCGGATATTGCGCTCTTTTAAAAATTGTTTCAAATTTTTGAGAAACAGTATCAAAATAGAATTATTTGCCACCAATATCCAACACACGCACAGTGAATGCGGAATACTTTTTCTAGACGGCTGTAATGCTTTAAAAAAATCTGAGTAATGTTTTCCATCCGTTCCACCTACATCCACAGGGCCTCAGATCCCATCTATTGGAGGGGACAGACAAGAAAGAGATTAGGTGGGACAGCCAAATTCCATTCCATTCTACACACAACCAACAGGTGAACAGGGGCTGTCAGAGCTGACTGCACCAGCCATCTGTTAGGCACATACAGGTGTGTTCCCAACCCAGCATGGTTCACTCACTTCATGTGCAGACTTGGCACTGGATACAGAATTTCTTGTAAGGGTAAGACAATCCTTTAAAATAGAAGTTTCAGTTGAAAGCGTCAACATACACTGAAAAATATTGTTATGAGTTGGGTTTGGTCTGAGTGACCATCCAGGGTCCCTTACAACCCAGTTCTTATGTTTGCAAAGATATTCAGGATAACTTCCAACTATGCAATCTTTGACTTTAAGATTTCTGTAAGTAGAGCTGTCTTGAAGCAATACCTTTAAAAGGACTCTTGGTAGCCAGTAACATTTTGATGCTGTGTTTCAATGAGAGCTAAGATGGCTCAAGAAGGCATAGGTGATGGGTAGAGATGACTCATCTTTCCTCCCCTCCCCCACTGGGTAAGGGGAGGGGGTGATTGAGGTCTCTGTCCATAGCGGGAAGTCAGTCTGTGCTGGATCTGGATCTGAAAAAGGAGACAGAGAGCTGACCACTCTGTGCAGGAAATAGGATGGCATTACGAGTTCCCCCAGAAATCTGATGGAAAACAGGAATTTATTGGAGAGTTAATGTTGTGTGCTCTCATCTTATGCTTAGCTTGTACATATGTATAAATAAACCTTATATCACGGAAACCCTGCAAGTCTCCAGTGACTGCCTTCTAAGGAAATTGAATCCTGGGTAAGTGCTGGAACCCCTGAAACATCTCACTGCTTGGAAGCGGAATGCACACATGCAACAAACTCTTCTGGATATGCCAAGAAGCATACTTGGCATTTTAAAATAATACCAATCAGTTTTAGCACAATTCTTTCTGTTGGTCTCTTTCTTGAAACAATGGCTTTTTTAAAAAAACCAACCATAGCTTCTTTTCCTTTTGTCCTTGTACACTCATGTCATTGCAATAAGCCCAATCCAGAATCCCAGTTAGGTTCTTGCATGTGAATCAGTCCTATAGGAAGAGAAAGTTGCAGTGAAGACAAGGAGACAACCCCACTTCCAGCAGTCAGGAACATGAATTAAGTTAGGCTGACCATATGAAAAGGAGGACAGTGCTCATGTAACTTTAACAGTTGTAGAGAAAAGGGAATTTCAGCCAGTGTCATTTGTATGGAATTAGTTCCTGGTGAAATTCCCTCTTCATCACAACAGTTAAAGGTGCAGGCACTACTAGAGTGACCATATACAAAAGAAGGCAGGGCCTCTGCAACTTTAACTGTTGTGATGAAGAGGGAATTTCACCAGGAACTAATTGCATACAAATGACACTGGCTGAAATTCCCTTTTCTCTACAACTGTTAAAGTTACATGAGCCCTGTCCTCCTTTTCATACGGTCAGCCTAATTAAGTGCAACATTTGGGCAGGACACAATCTAGTCAAGTAGATCATTCACAGGGAAAGGATACTAGGAGCTACAGTCATGGCCCAAGCAGATCACTCCCAAGTGGTCTCTCAAAAACAGTCAGGGCTAGGGATGTTGACAAATCTGCAACAGATTCAAATGAGTTTGGATTTCTATGAATCTGTGCATTCTGCTGGAAACCAGTGTTTTCCGAGTCCAGTGTGGACCCATGCCAAGTGCTTGTGAGCCCCCAACAAGCATTCCGGTGTATGTCCACTCTGACATCTGGCCCTTCTTTCCCCCCTGCTGCATTAATGGCTGCCCTGAGCACCATTAACTGCTTTCTTTAGCCCAATTCTTTTTGTGCTTTCCTACAGTCAGATGTTAACCATATCATTCAGGGGCCCCTTTGGGAGGAGGCAAAAGCCATGGCCATGTAATTTTATTTATTTATTTATTTATTTATTACATTTGTATACCGCCCCATAGCCGAAGCTCTCTGGGCGGTTTACATAGGATTAAAAACAATTAAAAACAATATACAAAAATTAAAACAGCAAAAACATACGACATACACACAATCTGTACATTTAAAAACCACTTCAACACTTCAAAAAGCTACAAAAACAAAACAAAACAATAGCGCCTTGGAGCTATTACCTGCTGCCCCAATGTAAGTACAAGTGCAACTTGTTGTCTGTAGCTCTGCCTACACCTCAAAGGCCTTTTGCATACAAAGGGTTTGCTCTATCGCTGAGTTTTGGCCCTTCCCCAACATGTAGGGGTAGTGGTCCACTTACACATTTCTCCAAAAAAGGAACTGCATCACCCAAACAGGGCACCAATTTGCATAACATTTGCCTATGCAAATATATAGGGATAGGTGCAAATTTAGAAAAAAATGTGATTTAAATAACAATGCAAGATGTCTTACAGTAGTGTGGAAGACTGTGACCAGGTCACCTGTGCGCCTTGCTTAGTCTGCTGTCTAACCGTTGATGAGCAACTTCCAGGCGTGTGCTTTCCCTGCTTACAGTTCTTTGACTTGTCCTGGATAGTCCTGCAAATAGAGGACTGCCCCATATAAAGTAGGATACCTGGCCACCCTATGAGGCATATGGCCACATACTCAAACCAGAGAGAAAAAAACAATCTAGATGATGTTCATCAATAATGTAGTATAGGGATTTTCCCATTTACCAGGCTATGCTCATGGCTTTTGAATTACTGTAGGTTGACAAAGTGGCATTCAAGGCTTGGTGATTGATATATGCCATTGCGTCACACTTCATTCACTTATATGTAATACATTAAATGGGTAGGAGAAGAAGGTGGGGGTAACAAGAGGAAGAAAGTGGGAGTAACAAGAGCTTAGAGTTTTTCAAGATGCCATTGCTCTCAGCTTCTCATCTCAGTAGGCTATTTGTGGGAGGTTCACATGAGCATGAAATGCATGACTTGAAGCTTGTAGCTTGACAAAAAAGTGCTTCTCTCCCTCAGTCAGACATCTTAGTCATTTGCGAATGCAGCCCAGCTGAAACAAATGGAAACACTGTCACATCATCTTCTAGATTTTTACTCAAGATTCTTGTACAAAAAAGCAAAAAAACCATTTATAGCCAGCACGGATACTCCAGCCAATTACTTCTCTGGCATTTGTCTTTGTTCCTGCACTATACCTTCATAATTTTCCTTAGACAGGGGCATTTTCTGCTTATAAATCTAGCTATATTATCAAGTCAGAGTGCATTTATTAAAACACCAATTAGATCTTGCTCTCTCATCAATCAGAAGCTGTTTAATTCATGTGTGGATGCAAGAGGCTGTTTGAAGCATTGTACATGCATGAATGAGTGATCTAAATCAAATTGTCACTTCACCGGCATTACCTTACCTCCAGACCTAGCGGCAATCAATTTTTTATTTACTGTATGAATAATGCCTTGCCCTTTAAAAGCCTTCACTTCCAAGTTTGAAAGCAGCTTTGCTTTCTTTGCAAAGCTGGAAATAAAGGTGGTTCTGATAGGCAGGAGGAAAGACAAGAAGAGAAATGGGGTGTGTGTCTGTGTCGTGTGGAGTTGTGTGGGCAGGGGTGGGCAACTTGTGGCCCTCCAGATGTTTTGGCCTACAACTCCCATCGCCTCTCACCAGTGGTTAGGTTGGCTTGGACTGATATGAATAGTAGGCCATAAACACCCCTGCATTAGAGCATAGCTTTAAAAAGCCATACAAAAATACAATGGCAGAAAAAACCCTGAGCAGACAATTGAATTGTAGTACCTAACAAGTTATGAATTCATATCTTTCCTTAGGTGATATATTTTCATCTACATATATGAAAAGCACTGACTTCTTGATAGCATATTTGAATGATATGGGGGTTATATCCATAGTGAATGTTAGCTCAGTATATTTGTATTTCATATTCATTGCAAAATTGTATGGATTTTTATGTACCTTTTTCCTGACTATGATATAGTACATAATGATACCATAATCTTTGGATGCTTCCCTTGCTAAACAGAGTAGCCATGTGTCCTATTTTATAGATGATAGCCCTCTGTTTGAAGGCATCCTCTACAGTATTTGAAGGGCTGTCCAAGCCAAGCCTGGTTGAAAGATAAAGTACCATAAGGAGGCAGAGCAAGCAGGGGCCTTGAAGTTGCCCAGCAAGTGCAGATCTTAACTAACAAAAGTATCTCACAGAGAGGGAGAGCAGGGCCTCAAGGATGGGCATCCTACAGACAGTGCAGGTCCTCCTACCCCCACCCACCACTTGTCAGTGCTCCTCTCCTGCAAATTCTTTGCAGATCCCAACTTATATTCTTAGAAATCCAGAAAGGTTGTCAAATTTAACATAAAAATATAAGATCTGTTATTATATAAGTAGCAATCTTATAATCTGTAAGTAGCATATAGTAGCACTATATGAGTGGAAATGAAATCTCCACTCAGATAGTACCACATGGAGGAGATACTACAGGCAGCATACTTTAAAAACAACAACAAGAACAAACCAAAAAAACAGCTAAAATAGTTAGAGTAAGATACTGGACCTGATAAAAACAACTGACATAAATGTCTTGTCATATATTGTCTTTGCCTGGAGTAGAGGACAGTTTTACCCCGGTGGCAAAAAGATGACAATGTTGGCACCAGGCACACCTCAGTTAGGAGAGCCTTCCACAATTGGGGGACCGCCACTGAGAAGGTCCTCTCCTGTGTTGCCACTTTCTGAGCCTCCCTTGGATGAGGCACTTGGAGGAAGGCCTCACAAGTTATGTCCAGGTAGGTTCAGTGTTGATGTGTGGTTGTACCCATCATTCTTTCAAGGGCCTCTTCATTTCCTCCAATGGATGGGATACTTACACAAATGCATTTGTGCTGCTTGAGTTCTCTTCTAATTGAAATTAATTGGGAATTCTACGCATGCAGGAGCTCCTTCTATACCACAAAGTGAACATATAGGACTCTGGATCAAAACACTGATATGTTTTTAAATCTCAGCACAATAGCATGGTTCTTAAGATACAGGGAATACAGGATGAATTAATTAATTTAAGGTATATTATGCCTGATGGTGGCATTCACACCAGTCAAAAACTTTACTTTGGATTTAGCAAAAGTATTGTAGATCCTTTCCTTTAAACATTTCTTTCAATTGTATATTTATGACAAAACAATGTTCACATTCTTGCCATATCTGAATATGTAAAGGTTATGGTGAAGTGACCAAAAGTTCTGATTGATTGCTTGTATTTACAGAAAGTTATGTATGAACTATGAACCTGCCAAAAATACATTGATCCTGCTTCTCAAGTATATCTACATAAATCTGTAGGATTGGATCATTTTTCACTTTATTACTGACTAGTGGTGTAGAGAAGGAATGCATAGTTTTTTTTGTCCAGGAGTGATGACATCATCTGTTGGAGCAGCAGGATAATAGGCTCCCTTGGGTTCCTGAGACTCTTCAAATACACTACCATGTAGAGCTAGGGATGTAAGTAGGCTGACCAAATAAAATCCAGGTCAGGGCTCATGTAACTTTAACAGTTGTAGAGAAAAGGGAATTTCAACCAGTGTCATTTGTATGCAATTAGTTCCTGGTGAAATTCCCTCTTCATCACAACAGTTAAAGTTAGGGTGACCACATTTGGGAAACCAAAAAAGAGGACCCTCAGTGGGGTGGGGAGTGGGAAAGTGGCTTTCCGGGGCCTCTGGAAAGCATGTGATTCACCCCCACTGCTTTAAAGGACCCAATTGGAGTGGAGGAGGGGAAAGTGTGTCATTCCCGCCCTCCACTGCTCCAATCGGGTCCTTTTCTGTAATGTCCAGGAATGACATACTTTCCCCTGTAAGGTCCTGATTGGAGCAGTGGGAGGGAAATAACCCACCTCCAGAAAGCTCGTCATTCCCTCCAACCACGCTAATGTGGCCTTAAAGGGGAAAGCTTGTCTTTCCAGGACATTATAGAAAATTACAGAAAATCCCCCCTGACACCCAGGATAGAACAAAAACCAGGACAAATCCGGGGAAATCCTGACAGTTGGTCACCCTAGTTAAAGTTGCAGGCACTATACTAGAGTGACCATATACAAAAGAAGGCAGGGCCCCTGCAACTTTAACTGTTGTGATGAAGAGGGAATATCACCAGGAACTAATTGCATACAAATGACACTGGCTGAAATTCCCTTTTCTCTACAACTGTTAAAATTACATGAGCCCTGACCTGGACTTTATCTGGTCACCCTAGATGTAAGGATCCTGTATAATCTGTTCCATTCATGTTTTGTATATTGTCAAGTGTTGTCTGCTCATTAATGGTTGCAGATTTTCCTCCTCCAGAATAATATGCAAAAGAAATCTGTAAGAATTTAAGGAACTTTCACTGCATAACATTTGGTGTACTTTTCTGTAAAATCAAGGAGCAGAGCACATAAGGATTACTATATTGCAGAAGCAGATTAGAGATTAGAGATGTATACACTTTTTTAAAAAACATGTTTTACACATTAGCGAATTTTTATGCAACTTCTGTAGTTTTGTACAACCAAGGTTGCGTATAAGTACAGAAAGTTTGAAATAGTCTGCAAGTCCATGAAATCCATGTAACTCTGAAAAGTCGGTATTCTGCAGATTCTGTAAAATGGATTCATAGAAATCTGTTTTCATTTTGATCCATTGTATATTTCTATGACATCCCTCTGTACAGCACATCACAATATTATAATCTCAAAGTCATCAAGGCAAAAATGAATAGTATGGAAAGTTAAACCACAACCAAGAGCTGTTGTAAGGGGTTTTGTTGTTATTATTTTGAAAGGTTTTTAGTTGCAACTTAGATTATGTTCTGCATTGACAAGGTTTTGGTTTAATATATGCATATTTCTTATACATGTGTGTAGGTAATTGTCTTGGCATGTGTAGTGCATGCAACAGAGGGAATAAGAGCAATCATGTGCAGTGAATGTTTTATTTATGTGGACAGAAATTTAATGCTTCATAAATATTTATAGGAGTTTTAATACTTATGGAAATGTGATATGGTGTATACAGGAAATAACTTTCCAGGATCCAAACAAATTGGACCAACAGCTTTAAGCTAACAACTATATCAATGAACATCAGGAGCACTTATGATGCTGTGATTAAATGAGTAAACTTTTGACTTGATCGATGAAGTGTTGCCAATTTGTAGATAGGCAATTTGCCTAAGCTGAGTTTGGCCAGAAACTGGCATGCAGATGTCACAAGCAAACTAAAGCTGCAATCCTATATACACTTACCTGAGACTATGTCCTATTGAACTCAGTGGTGCTTACTTCTGAGAATACCTATTTAGCAGCTTTCCTCAACTTGGTGCTCTTCAGATGATTTGTACTAGATCTCATGGAGCTCATGGGGATTGAAGTCCAAAACGTTTGGAGAGTACCAGGTTGGGGAAGGCTGATGTATAGCCACCAGAAAGCTGCTTATCATCTAAAAGCAATTCTCCTTTAACAAGCTCAGATGTCCTGGCCAGAAAGGGGATGCATGGAAAAGATTTCTCTTCTCTAAGCTACTTTATTGATGGTGCAACAAGCTCCTTTGCAGAAACACACACCCCATCCAGAAACCTCCCTGTTCCATTGTACAATTCAAAAGTTCTATTAATGCAGATCCATTACATGCAATCCCTGACCCATCTTAGATTATAATTGTGGGGAGCTCATGGAATTAAGCCAGCGAATGTACATATTGTATGTCAGATGAATACAGTTCCCTTACATTATACTGCATGCATTTAAGACATTGATGTATAAATCTATAGCTTGCAAGAACATGGCGTTAGAGATCCCAATATTATAACAGGGCTGACCTTGACAGAAATTAAAATGATGCCTCCTTCTTCCTATTTTAAATTGTACACAAAAATTGAATGCAAGGAAATTGGACATGATGCCCAAAGCAACTGCCAGGGCCGTGCAGAGCTGGTAATATGCCCAGGCCAGATGGGAAGTGTGTGCCCCCCATTTCAAAAAAGGAGGACAACATGGCCACCCCAAGGGGGTGTGCCCACCAACATGTCTGTTCTACATGACAACTTCATATTAAACCTGTTCTACAACACCTCAAGGCACATATATCCCCGCTTTGCATGCGGCATGGCCCTCTGGAGCTTGTAGTCTGACCGTGGTATTCACGATGGACGGCTTCTGCACTGTTTCTGCAAGACGGGCTCCTCACTTCTTGATAGGCCACTTACACTATGGAAGCAGTAGCGTAAGCTAGGGGGGACCTCCTCGTTGGGGTGTCCCCCTCAAAATCGTGGGCCCCAGACCAACTGGCCCCACTGGGCCCCCCTCTGCACAGCCCTGGCAACTGCTTCATGTTACTTCATGCTAAGGTGGCCTGAAATTGTGGAGAATATGTGTAAATTATGTTTTGTTTGCTAACATCATCAATGGACAACACTAAACTCTGCTATTCAGTGAAACTGTGTGTGTGTGTGTGTGTGTGTGTTTACATTCTAGCACAGTGAAAGTCAATTGCTTTCTACCATGAAACAAGTCTATCTCCAATCTGGCCCTATACTCAATGAGACTATCAAGGAATTTTATTTCTAAAATTCT
The DNA here is from genome assembly GCA_029215795.1 of Anniella stebbinsi. Classification (NCBI taxonomy): domain Eukaryota; kingdom Metazoa; phylum Chordata; class Lepidosauria; order Squamata; family Anniellidae; genus Anniella; species Anniella stebbinsi. Next base: position 82,625,342 of record JARDYH010000005.1, on the reverse strand, counting down.
ACAGTAAAATAAAGCAGAAAAGGTAAACTGACAGCACAAGGCATTTTTTTTCACCTTAGAAGGCAGCTTTCAATGTTTTTAGATTACAACTCCCATAATCCCTGACTATTGGCAATGCTGGTTGGTGTTATGGGACTTGTAGTCCAACGCATCTGGAGAATAACAGGTTGCCTACCCCTACTGTAAGGTATATGAACTTGGTGAGTTCATATTCTGAACTGCCCCACTTGTGAAGATTGATCCATCACGAATTTTCAACAGGGACACCAATGCTATAAGAACTCCAACACCTGAGAGAGAAAAACTTGGAGGTTGAGTCAAAAGAACATACTTTTCCTGATCTTCTTTAAATGGTCTTTAATATATGCTTGTTTGATCTCTTCTAATAAGATATTATAAGTTTGACATGCCATCATGAACTGCAGCGGAGTAGGACAAATGTGCATACATGAAAGAATTACTGAAAAATTGCTCTTCATTAATTTCTGCATAGCAAGCCTAAGCCATTTGTGCAGGAGCTGCATGGCTGATAATAGGATTGCGAGAGCATCTAAATTTCCCTTGAAATTTCCCTCTTCATGTATAAAGAGTGAAAAATACTAGATTGCTTTTGGCAGCAGTACAGTTCAAAGCAACATGTGCATGGATGCAAAAGGCTAGAACAAGCATTCTTCCTCCCAATAATAATAATAATAATAATAATAATAAATACTATGTTGAGGGATGGCACTAAAGCCTTGAATAACACAATCATACTGTAGTAAGTGTTTTGCACCTGCTCCTCCAGCAACCCTCTTTCTATTTTAATCTGATCATTTGCAGCTCAGCGATTTCGTTACATCTCTCCATCCTGTGGAGTTAGCCACAACCCAGCAAACGAGTACACGCTAATTGGCCATGTGAACAAGCCCCCTAGAGCCTGGCAGAGTTTCTGATTCTCTCGGCAAAGAACAGGGTTGCTACATGTCCTGCATTTTAAGGGACAACGAGTTCTTGCATCCGTTGGAGGATATTTGCCTGTCTTTCTCTCTCTCTCTCTCTCTCTCTCTCTCTCTCCTCATACACAATCGTTAAAGCTCCATCATGGAAAGAAAATAAACCACACACCTTCTGTGCAATGGTGAATGAACTATGCTTTGGCGTGTTGTCCTCTGTTTTCTTCCTGAGCACAAGCTGTGCTCCCTCAGGCTGACATACGGTTTACTGCTGGAGATCTTTAATTGTCCCATTCATTGCATTCCTGGTTACAGTCAATAATGAAGGATGGATTCACATTAGGAATGGGGGAGAAATCTGTTCAGTTCATAATTTCATGCAGATTCTCTTAATCTTGCACGTTTGAACCGCTGTCTAAACCAAAACTCAGCATATATTAGAGAATCTGATCAAATGTTCAAATACACATCATATTCGGAAAATGGCTTGCCAAAAAGTTGCGTATATTATGCAAAATTACATAAAAATGAATTATTATTTTACTATTTATTACATGTTTATACTTCCCAATAGCCTAAGCTCTCTGGGCAGTTCACAATGAATGAATGGATGTATTAGGAGAAAGATGCACAGACATACTTTAAAAAATTCATGCAAAGTATAAAATAAATTAGAAAAGTTTGGGACAAACAGAATTTAAGACTAGAGCAATTCTCAAAGTTCAAGACAAACTTCCTTTAAGATTGGAAAAATGAGAAACTGAAAGAAACTTAAATTTATTTTATTTCATTTCTTTATGCCTAATAGCTGAAGCTCTCTGGGTGGTTCACAAAAATTTAAATCATGAGGAACAGCATAAAATGTAAAATATGGAAGCTTAAACCCACGATATAAAAGCATCAATGCAGAGATGCAGAAACTGACAGATTAATTCATCCCTAATTTGCCCAGCCTTAATGGCTTGGTGATGTTATGGCAAAACCAAAATGAATGGCCTCTTGGAGGGGGCAACTAGGGGGAAGTCTGCACCAGCCGTTTATTCCAGGATTGTGTCGTAGTCGTCACTAACAGGGCACATGACATTCACCTGCTCCCACGGTGTTCTCGGCTCCACTTCTCATTTTTTCCTGGGATATCCCTGACTGCTTTTGTTGCATTTCCCCCCCCCCCCCTCGGTACAATCCCAAAGTCCACGGCTGGTGTGGGCTTCTGTTTGTGAGGTCGTTGCTGTTTGCCATGAGTTCTGGGCTCAGAGAACAGCCCATGGCCGGATCTACATGTGGTCCTCGATGCGCCCTCCCTGCGCCACAAGCCACTTTGGAGCGCTGCACTTCATCTAGTGTGGCTCAAGCCTCGGAGGCTCTGTTCGCACTCTCCCTGCCACCGCCGCCCTTTCATCTCGGCTGGTCCCAGGGAGGGAGGAGGGAGGGTTGTAAACAAAAGCTAGCAATTGGAAATCCCTCTCCCAATCTCTGGCTTTTGTTTACAACCCTCCCCCCTCTCTCCTCCCTCCCAGGGACCGGCCTGGATGAAAGGGCAGTGGCCGCGGCAGCACAGGCGCGGGCAGAGCCTCCGAGGCTTGAGCCACACTAGATGAAGTGCAGCACTCCAAAGCGGCTTGTGGCGCAGGGAGGGCGCATCAAGGTCCACGTGTAGATCCTGCCATGACCTGTGAGGGGAATGTGCATGGGTATCGGCATGTTTTACCGATGAGGTTTCTTTTAAAAAAAATACAAACGTATCTCTGCGGAGGAGCACATGTTCGACAGAGTTCTTATTCCCTCCCATGTGTTGCTGCGGGTCTGCTCTCATGCGCATCCCTCCGAGTCATTAAAAAAAAATCTCTGCCCCATAGCCTGTCATCTGCCCAGCACTGTCCACTTCTACCAGTACACATGTAGAAGCCCGGAATGGGGCACACATGCTCCCTCAACAGCACTCCTGTCATTGTGGGAAACTTCGGTGGGGTGTGCCCCATGAGCGGTGATTGTAGAAGTGGGAGCATTCGCAATCATCCTTCTTCCCTTGCAAAAGGGCTACAGGTGTTGGGTAGCCCTAGATTTGTGACCGTAAAAATGCTTGGATCTTCTGCATTTGACCCCCCCACACACACACACACACTAAGAGCATCATCAGATAAGTGTTTTATAGCATGATGGTTGCTGGACACTCACAGGTTTTCCCAGGTCCCATTCATGACACCGTCCAATTCCCGCATGTGTCCTGCGCCTTCTGATCGTTTTCCTGTCTCAAGAAAAGATCCAGGAAAATCCATTTTTCCCCTGTAGCGAATAATGCCGCCTTTTTCTTCTGAGTTCAGGAAAAGCGGGGGGGGGGGAAGGAGAAACCCACTAAATGGCCCACATGGTCTTTCTTTACTTCCTGTTTCTTCAGCCTGTGCAGAAAGAGGAAGCTGCTCATCCTTATTGTGGGACAGAAGCACAATTCAAAGTGACGGGAGGGAAACATGATTATCTCCTTGTCTGAAGAAACTCTAAGAAGCATCCCCATTTCCTCTCCATCCCACTGATCTTTGAGTAGGGGTTACACTGGGGAAAAGACAAGGGAGAGAAGGGTTAAACACCTCCTCTTAGAGCAAGCTTCTTTCCCAATTGTCAAAGCTATTTTGTGGGGCTATTAATTAGTAAATGGAACTTTGCAGGAGATTCGAATAATGGATCTCCAGCATCCTATCAAGTTGGGCCTTGAGTTGTGCTGAGCTTGAAGCTCGCTCCTTCCTTCGAAGTTTTCTATCAGGTGTTGGAATTGTTGTAGTATTGGACTCCAGGCTGAAAAAATAGTGATGGAGGCAACTTCAGAACTGGGAGTGTTCAGAATATGAATTCACCAAGTTTGGAAAGCCTCAGCCCATTATGAACCAAACTCAGATCAAACTACTGTCTCATACCAACCATTAAGGAATGGTCACACTGAGCATGCTCCAGAGTTTTATTTCCAATTAGAATGAAGCCTATCATGAGCAGGCCTTTTCCATCTTTAGCAAATGATCCCTCTAAATGGTCACTTCTCCCCCTTTTCAACACTAAATTATTTTGCTTGGGAAAAGGAAAGCTGAAAGGGAAGGAAGGCATACCTCCCAAATTAATTTCTTTAGCTTGCCCAAGGAAGGCTTGAAAATAACTAGGGTGTTTTTCAAACATTATGTGGGAAAGCTCAGAGAAAAATGAACAGAGATCCCTTTTTGAAAATGTAAACAATCTGCTCATCTTTCTCCAACAGAGCTTCACTCAAGGGAACTTGGGCTCCATCCCACAATCAATGGGTTTGGATGACACGGCATGATTTGTTGTGGTTTTGGGCACCAGGTTGAACATGCAACCCCTGCTCAGCGGTAGTTGTGTTGTGCTCACCTTGTGAGCAAGGGTTACACAACCCTAAAGCAGACCATTGTTTAACCCTTATATAACCTTGGTCCGCTAGGTTCATATGGCATGACAACCCCCGACGAGGGGTTGCATATTCAAGATGGTGGCATGTGTGAACAGCTTCAGTCAATTGATGTAAAGATATGCACATTTTCAAATTGCTCAAGTGACAAAGATAGCTGGGAATATTCCTAAAACAAACAAGAACTAATATGGGCATGCATAGACAAATGCTAAACCAAGTTCAAAATTTGCCGTGCGACAATTATACATTTTACTGAGTCAAAAAAGACCCAGAAGGTTTGAGGAAATGAAAAATAAATTAAATATCCCAGAATATAGTCATTTTACCTACCTCTGCTCTACTTTTAAAAGCAGAAGGAGACATTCCCCACATTTCTTCTTCAAGTAAATGGAAATTCTAAACTCGGCAAAAGAACCCTGCCTCCAAAAGCCACAAGAATGAAAAACAAACAGCATTGCTTACTTTGTTATTTCTCCCTTTCTTGCTGTAAAGAGTGAAATAAGAAAGCAAACGATACCTCTGAGTGTGATCTTCCCATCCATTCTAAGAGTTATTGTTATTACCGCTGGGTGTTCCCACACAGGCTCAGTTCACACGATAAAAACTAAACACGTCAAACCACCCACAACAATTGAAGTTTTAATTAAATAGTGAAAAGGGCTTAACTTCCTTTTGAATTTTATTTCTTATGAGGTGACACATTTTAAACACAGCAAGAAAACTAAGTGAGTGAGTTTAATTTGCGTTTAACGTGTGCATAGGGAGGTGCCCATCACAGGCAATGAACACTGCAACTGTATTTTGCTGCTGGCTTTATGTACTGTAGCGGTTTTGCTCGTTTGCTGCCTTTATTTTGGTTTTATCATGCAGTGTTTTATTCATGGTTTTATTCTTTGCATTTTATGTTTTAATGTACTGCACACAAGCTAGAGAACTTGGATTGTTGGGTGATTGGAAAGTGCAATCAGAGCATGCTTGTGGTTAGCTTCTCACGGACGTTTGTTGGTCCTTTACATGATGTCATCAGCATCCAGGACGTCTCCAATGCTTTCCCTCCTTTACCCTGCTTTCAAAGATTGGAGATAAGTTGGAATAAAAGTTAATGGTGCCATATTGGTATTGTAAAATGCCAGCATTGTTCTATAATTCAACCATTAGATGATGCTATTTCATTGAATATATAGAGCATTGCCAAAAAGATAAGTTTTCAATTCCAAATCACATGTTTGCTATCTAAAGGAACCCATTGTAAACCCAGAAAGACTCTGGAAGAAAAAAGCCCAGTAAAGGTGCAGAGGTTTTACTTAATGTAGAGAAACTCTTAATCAGTCATCAGAGATCCGTGAAGTTCAGTGTCAATTTCAGCGTGCAATTACTACCCCAAGAAGTTTGACTAATTAGAGGAAAACTCCTTTGGCCAATCTCAAAATTCCACAGGCATTTTACCAAGATGGGGCATCCATTTATTTCACCTGGCATCGGAGTCACCCTTAGAAAATGTCTTTATGATAAATTAAGAAATAGGTCAGGGTTGAATCTTTGTTGTGAGTGGGAGTGAAACTCTGATAAATCGTGAAATGTTTTGCTAAATAAGGGTGCTCTAGCATGTCCTTGCACCATTAAAATATTATATCATGTTTGGTGTCTAAAAATAAACAAAGAGTAAAATGATATCACACTCCTATATTCTGGGTTAATTAATCTAAATTTAGTACTGTCCCCTGATCCTTTTACTTACAGCACTGTGTGTGTATGTGTGTGATAGAATCACCCACTCTACCCTTAAATATGAACTGAAAATATCTGAACAGTCTACTTTTTAACCACATTAACCAATGTGATTGTGTTAAGCAAAATGTGTATCATGGCCTTGAATGCTCGCCTTCATGTGCTCCAGAAAAATTGGACTTCTAGAATGCAAGGTTCATTGAATGCATGCTGTACTTGACCTTACTCCACAACTGCATAACCTCCTGTTTTTCTAATATATTTTCTCTCTCTCACTTTCCCTTTGAACAAAGAGAATGGAAGAAGATGCTCCCTTCTCAATCACTACTGCAGGGAGTTTTAGCTGGCACTTTTGATTGTCCACAGATGATTTACTCTTTCAAGAACAAGCAAATTCTCAGAAATTAGAGCAGTAAATATAAAATCGTTGAACTCTTCCTACACCAGTGCTCTTGTGAGAAAAATTGTCACTCAAACAATGTATCAGAGCCAGAAGAACATACATAGCAGCATAATTTAAAATAACAATAGTTCTTTAATCAAATAAAAACAAAACTGGAAAAAACTCTTTGGTCCTTGTGGAAACCATTACTGAGAAACTTAAATTTTCTTCCATAATTCCTCTCAGGTCTCATAATATTTATTTTAAACAAAATGGTATTCTTTAGGTGTTTGGATTTTCTGCTCATGTGGTGTGTGTGTGTGTGTGTGTGTGTGTGTGTGTGTGACTGGAATACATTCAAGGGGGGTATATTATTTTCTAAACTCTACTGGAAGATACTTTAACCCATATCTAAGTTGTATTAGCTGAGTGAAGTAAAATATTTTGTTTAACTCAGCTATTTAGAACATGATATCTCCATTTAACAGTGGAATACCTGAATAAAAACTGGTGTGCATCTCCAGGACATGATTCTACATTTCCAGCTTAAACAATGGCTTGATGCCTATCCTGCATCCAAATTCTAGGTGGCCAAGAGGACATCAAACCAGGAGCACATCATGTAATGTTCTAATTAAAAACACCCTTTGGGTTTAAGATGAGAATTAAGGTGCTTACAAATTCACTCTTGCAGCAAAAGCATGAGTTGTTGCTGAGTGTAGTGATACTTATGTTCATCTTGGCAGCCTTCCAGAATGCTATCATCTGCCTATCTTGGACCAACTCAACTTTCTAAGGCCCTTTGGACTTCCAGCTACAACCATACCTTCCCAGGACCATGCCTCAGACCCACTAGACTCCGACAGCGAGCAAGAGACATTTCTAGCTCACACTAAACTGCAGCAACAAATGATAGTGCCACTTAGTCACTGAACCACAACATGATCTTATTTCTCCACTTGGGAGAAAAGTCTGCATGTTCCAGCAGCGTGGAGTTCATTTGAGGACATCTGCATTCCTTATAGAGCAACTTCTGTTGTGCTTGTCTCCACACCATCTTAGAGCATTGTGGCCAATCGCATTGAGGAGATTTGGAGATGCAAACAGGAGCACTGATGGGGAAAGCAAAAAATCATGTTGCAGATTTTTAATGGGTGTGAGTGGGTGCAAATGAACTGCTCAGGATGGCTCAGTACTTGAGGAGAAGAGCAAGATGAAGGTCACACTAAGGCAGGATCTACCCTACTGCTTTATAACAGTATTTAAGTGCACTGACAACTGTTGGGGCTCAGGACACATGCCATATTCCGTTTTCAAACCACTTTCATAGTCCTGCTTGATGTAGAGACTACACTACTGCTTTATAGCAGTATTGGAGTGCACTGATAACTGTTGGGGGCACTTGACACACTCCATATATGTCTTTCATAGTATTATATCCAGCTTTTTATCCCATATTCGTAATGATTTGACACAAGGTGTAAACCTGGCCTAATTTGTGAGTGGAAACATCCTGTTTTTTCTTGTCTAACAACAACGTTGAAGCATTTCTGAGCTTCTGAAATAATAATGGCTTTGACTTGAAGCCAAACAGGCTATTTAGTTAGTACTCTGTCAAAATTTCTTCTTTCAATCTTGCAGTTTGTTTTCCATTAAGCTGCTTTCCAAATTGGCCTTCTAGAGTTCACCAGATGGCCACACACCCCATCCTCTGGTCCACCCCTTTCCCCTGACTGCCAATCATTTGGTGGTTTCCCAGCTTTTGAGCAGTTTTTTTCCTATTCTAAAAAGCTGAAATGCCTCTTCTAAAGCTTAGTAACTGGCAATGCTTCTCCTAATGCTAAAACGTGCTGGCATTTTTTTATCCCCTCTTCTTGTACCCCTCTGACTCAGAATTAGCATATTTTAACCAAAATAGACAGGAGCCCAAGAGTTGATAACAGGGACTATTTTAGTCTAGGTAGTGGAGATGCTCAGTTACAGGAAGCCAGATTCTGGCTGGACATCAGGAAAAACGTCCTGACTGTTCGAGCAGTATGGCAATGGAACCAATGACCTAGGGAGGTTGTGGGCTCTCCCATACTAGAGGCCTTCAAGAGGCAGCTGGACTGCCATCTGTGAGGTATACGTCAAGGTGGATTCCTGCATTGAGTAGGGGATTGGACTTGTTGGACTTATAGGCCCCTTCCAATTCCACTAGTCTATGATGCTATGATTCTACCAGAGATGTGATCAGAATATTTCTTAGAAATGGACTTACTACTTGTTACATTTTTAGACTGTCCAACAACACAAGTTTCTCTGAGTGCCTTACAATAAAAGTAAAAAAAATCAACCATACAAATAAATGGAGCCTTATCGAGAGGATATAACAAAATAGTAATTATATGGATAACTATTAAAGGTTTCCCAGGAAGAGAGAGAAAGGAAGAAGGTGGGGCTGAGCTTAGGGTGGAATTTGTATTGCAGTTGTGCAGTAAGACTTCCATTTCAGAGGCGGAGGGGAAAGGAAGTCTGAAACTGCAATTTGGAAAGCAGTGGGAGTGAAGATAAATTAAAGAGGGAGAGATTTGAAGAGAGAGAAATGAAATTAAATTTAAAGAAAAGCAGGGTGGGAAAGAATTATTACCAGTCCATACTTTATGGTCTGTGTTGATCCAAAGATGGATTTCCAGCCAGGAACTCACACACCTTGGGGAGAAAGATTCGGAAAGAGAAGCATAGGAGGAGGAAAGAATGAGGCTTGCAGCAGAGAGGAACTTCATGGGAAGGGACAAGCAGATATTGCTGGTTTCAGGGTGCTTGTGGGGGACCTAAGAGTGGTAATGTCCAAGTAAACACAAAAAGAAACCATTACTTATCAGAGAGATATACGTGGTATGGACATTTCATGGAGGAGAACCTTAAACCTCAGTGGCACAGAGCATGTTTTATCAGTTTAGGCTGATATTCTAACTGTGACTATGAGCCTATCTATACTACTGCTTTAAAATGGTTTAAAACAGTTTATAACAGTTTTGAGCCCAGGACACACTGCATATACAGTTTTCAAAATGTTTTCAAAGTGTTTTATCCTACGTATGTAGATAGGCTCCCTATCTGGATAGAGACAGCCTATCTACAGTTATTCATACTCTGGTGACCTCTAGTTTGGATTAATGCAATGCATTATATGTGGGGCTGCCATTAAAGTGGTCCAGGAATTGCAGCTGATCTGAAATAGGGCAGCAAGATTTTTAACAGGGACTGGCTAATATTATCATATTACAGCAATGCTTTATGATATGCACTGCTGACAGTTCATTTCCAGGCCAAATTCAAAGTGTTGGTATTAGCTTGCAAAGCCCTATCTGAAAGATCCATCTCCTTCCATATATTCTTGCCCAAACCCTAATATCATCCCCAGATGCCTTTCTCTGGGTGTCCCCACCAAATGAGGTGAGGTGGGTGGCTACTAAGGGGAGGGCGTTTCCAGCGCTGGTGGCAACTCAGTTGTGGAAGTGGACGGCGAGAATAATGAGATGAGACAAAAGGTTGGATTTAAATAAGGGCCACATTTAGTCAAGTCAAGCGAAAGGTGATGGAGGCCTAAGCAGGCACCCTATCTAGGCCGTAAAGTCGACCGTACTTGGGATCGGGTGAGCCATTCATATCCTGTTGGATGGCGCATGCCATTTGCCACCCCTCACGATCCCCCTTTTTGGGGTAGGGAGGTCTTCCGATATCACCCCCTCAGGTTGCACAACTCAGAGTGGGTGAGGAAGGTTGGCCTCAAAGGTAATCCTTATCCCACCAGCTGATGACGCAAGACTCCCAGCTGAGGGCCTCAGGTGTTACCAATCACCACAATGGTGCCTCTGAATGCTCACCAACTCTATTCTTGTTCCTGATGCCTGCACACCTGCCCCCAAATGAAATGTGACCATATTGAACAAATTAACCTACTTAATTTTCCCCTGCTGTCTTACAGTGTGAAGTAGGCGGGGGGAAAATACCCTAATCAAAGGTTAGGGATAAAAAAATCCTACTTGGACCCCCTAGGGGCGACCGGATAACCCACACTGCCTACAGGCAGGGAGGGAGGGAGCCTCAAGCGAAGAAGGTGGTTGGGAGGGGCGCAGGCTCCTAATAAAGAGCCACAGTCGCCTCCTTCCACGTAGCACTTTCGGAGGCCGCCAATGGCGAGTCTCCACACTTCATCTCTCTTGCTCCCCCTTCAACTGTCTCACCACGCCCTGGCAAGCCAGGCGTGGTTGTAAGGCCTTTGTAGAATTACTTCCCAAGAGAGGCTTTCCTAATGCCTACATTGTGTCTTTTGAAGCAGCAGGTGGAGACCTTTTTATTTACTCTGGCTGTTTAGCCATTCATTTTTAAAAATTGCCTAATTTGCACTTGCGATTGGCATCCATTCATTTTTACTAATATAATTATGAAATGGCAAATTTTCTGATAAAAATAAAGCCTTGTTTTGGATTTCTTTTTGCCTCAGATCACTGGCTATCTTCAGAGGTAACACGAGTCTGAAGACTGGTTCTGGTTACTTTGAGGCTATGCGGGAAATGTGCAGCCATACAGAGCTGCTTCCAGCCGTATTCTGACAATATATAATCTTTTGAGACAAGCATTCATAAGGGGGGACACACAAAATGGCAGCAGAATCTTGCTGTCTGGCAACAAAATAATCCTGGGCAAACTACAATACCCAAGAATCCTAGCATCTAGGAACATGTTCAGCAATGCCTGGGTGCCAGGATGGCTGAGATTTGTAATTTCACAGGGCTCTTTAGCAACTACAATTCCCAGCAGTCCTGATGCCTGGGATGTTATCAAGAATTCTAGGGTCTAATCAAAATTACAGCAGTAGATATTGTTGCTACTGTATTGTTTGTAATACTCTCGTTAATAATAATAATAATAATAATAATAATAATAATAACGATTTATTTCTTACCCGCCTCTCCGTCTAGATCGAGGCGGGGAACAACAATAATACAATGAAAAAAGTTGCACTAAGGAACACAATGGGGTTGCAGGGAGGGGAAGCCTAAGTATTCAGGAGTGCCAAAAGACCTAGAGCTCAGAATGGAGCTGACCTTAAAATGAACTATTTAAGGCCTTATCTGAATCAATGCCAAATTAGTTCATTTTAAATGGAACCCTTTGGAATTAACCACTGGGGAAGCTTCACCATCACTAGCAAAAGCAAAGGAGCAATCAATACTAGGGGTGTGCATGGACCCCCAAAATCAGATCAGAATCGGAATCGGAACTGGAACCAATGCCTTGGATCGGATCGGAGGCTTCCCGGTTTGGTTTGGATCCAATTCCGATCAGAAAATCGGATGTCCGATTTTCGGATCGGATGCTGTTTTAGGTGTTTTCACCATAGGCTTACATTGAGGGAAAGAAAGCTTTCCCCCAATGCAAGCCTATGGCAAAAACATGGGGGTGGGTGAGTGGGGACTTAACTTCCCCTCCCTCCCTCCCTCCCTGTCCCTCCCCCCCAACTCATGCTCCTTGCCTGCTGGGTCACCTGCTTCCATCCGCTGCCATCTGCTGTTCCAATCTACTGAGAAACAGGCTTCGCGGCCTGCCTCTCAGTAGCGCGCCACGTGATCATTGGGTCCAGATCGTGGATCTGACCCGATCTGGTGCACACCCCTAATCAATACCATTTTATGGTGATAGGGCAGAGGAGTGCACTGAAGTATGAAAAGGAAAAACAACAGCAAGTTCTTGTGACAGACCCAGGCAAAAGGTGTGATCCTAAAGCTTATTTACCTGGTGAAAAGTACCATTGAATCACACTTTAAGACAGATGAAGAGACAGTGTGGTAAGAAAAAAAAACATGCACAGCTTTAGAAACTGAAAGCAATGAAGATGGAATGAATAGTCAGAAGAGATTTGGGGTTGTTTGTTTGTTTGATTTAGAAGATTCAGCATTTTGAGTCAGTGTACCACATTTGTCTGCCAGGAATGAAGCACTATTTTGTTGAACCTAACAGAATTGCACCTGAATAATGAAAGGCTGAACATGGTAGACACATTTCTCTTTTAGATATCCATATCAATTTCAACAAATAGGAGACTTAAGATGGCTCGGTTACACAAGGACAATGCTATTAACAAAGAAGATAGCCCTCATAATGAATGTCTTTAGTGAAAAGTAGGGGTGTGCATCGGATCGGATCCGATCCACGATCCGAATCCGATCCGACCCAAAATCGGGAAAATCCGATCCGATCCGATCCGATCCGGACAACCTCCGATCCGATCCGATCCGATGAGGTCCGATCCGGATCGGACGCCATTTTGAATGCTTTTTCCCATAGCCAAGTATTGTTTTACAAAAACGCCTATAACTTTTTCATTTTTAAAGATAGAAGGATGAAACTTGGGCACATTGTAGACTGGTTAGGGGTAGTTATCTGTGAGAAATTTCAGAAAGATTGGTGCATGCATTTTGTGGCAATTAATTTTTTAATAAATACCCAGGAATGCCTATAACTTTGTCATTTTTAAAGTTACACACATGAAACTTTGCCACATTGTAGGGGGTACCTTGGGACCTATGTGTGTGAAATTTCAGAAACGTAGGTGCTTGTCTTGTGTGGCAATTAATTTTTAGAAAAATGGGTAGTAGTGGGGTAAATACAGTTACGCCTCCCATTTTTTTATTTTTGAAGATACAAACAGGAAACTTGGGCACATTACAGGTACCACTTGCCTTGATATGTGTGTGAAATTTCAGAAACATTGGAGCTTTCCTTGTGTGGCAATTAATTTTTGAAGCAATGAGGAAAGAAACACCTATAACTTTGTCATTTTTAAAGTTACACACATGAAACTTTGCCACATTGTAGGTGGTACCTTGGGACCCATGTGTGTGAAATTTCGGAAACGTAGGTGCTTGCCTTGTGTGGCAATTAATTTTTTAATAAATACCCAGGAATGCCTATAACTTTGTCATTTTTAAAGTTACACACATGAAACTTTGCCACATTGTAGGCGGTACCTTGGGACCTATGTGTGTGAAATTTCGGAAACGTAGGTGCTTGCCTTGTGTGGCAATTAATTTTAGAAAAATGGGTAGTGGTGGGGTAAATACAGTTACGCCTCCCACTTTTTTATTTTTGAAGATACAAACAGGAAACATGGGCACATTACAGGTACCACTTGGCTTGATATGTGTGTAAAATTTCAGACAGCTGGGTCCAGGCATGTGGTGGCAAGGTATTTTTGAAACAATGAGGAAAGAAACGCCTATAACTTTTTTATTTTAAAAGTTAGAAGTCTGAACATTGCTCACTTTGTAGATGGGTTAGGGGTAGATATGTGTCAGAAATTTCAGAATTATAGGTCCAGGCATTTGATGGCTATGGAATTTTTAAATTACATGTTTCAAAAAAAATTCTACAGAGGCCAGGTCTTCCCCTCCCGCTTCCCGCGAAGAAAAGGAAACACTCTCTCGTCTCGATCCCTTTGATCCTTGCTAGTAGTATCCATTACAGGGCTCGTGTTTCCTTTCCTACTTTCACTTTTCAAGCAGAACGGCTGAGCCTAGCTGAGTTTTGCAGCCATGCGTGCAAGGAAGGATCACTCTGGTCTCGATCCCTTTGATCCTTGGTAGTATCCATTACAGGGCTCGTGTCTGCTTTCACTTTGTACTCAAGCAGACACGAGCCCTGTAATGGATACTACCAAGGATCAAAGGGATCGAGACCAGAGTGATCCTTCCTTGCACGCATGGCTGCAAAACTCAGCTAGGCTCAGCCGTTCTGCTTGAAAAGTGAAAGTAGGAAAGGAAACACGAGCCCTGTAATGGATACTACTAGCAAGGATCAAAGGGATCGAGACGAGAGAATGTTTCCTTTTCTTCGCGGGAAGCGGGAGGGGAAGACCTGGCCTCTGTAGAAATTTTTTTGAAACATGTAATTTAAAAATTCCATAGCCATCAAATGCCTGGACCTATAATTCTGAAATTTCTGACACATATCTACCCCTAACCCATCTACAAAGTGAGCAATGTTCAGACTTCTAACTTTTAAAATAAAAAAGTTATAGGCGTTTCTTTCCTCATTGTTTCAAAAATACCTTGCCACCACATGCCTGGACCCAGCTGTCTGAAATTTTACACACATATCAAGCCAAGTGGTACCTGTAATGTGCCCATGTTTCCTGTTTGTATCTTCAAAAATAAAAAAGTGGGAGGCGTAACTGTATTTACCCCACCACTACCCATTTTTCTAAAATTAATTGCCACACAAGGCAAGTACCTACGTTTCCGAAATTTCACACGCATAGGTCCCAAGGTACCGCCTACAATGTGGCAAAGTTTCATGTGTGTAACTTTAAAAATGACAAAGTTATAGGCATTCCTGGGTATTTATTAAAAAATTAATTGCCACACAAGGCAAGCACCTACGTTTCCGAAATTTCACACACATGGGTCCCAAGGTACCACCTACAATGTGGCAAAGTTTCATGTGTGTAACTTTAAAAATGACAAAGTTATAGGTGTTTCTTTCCTCATTGTTTCAAAAATTAATTGCCACACAAGGAAAGCTCCAATGTTTCTGAAATTTCACACACATATCAAGGCAAGTGGTACCTGTAATGTGCCCAAGTTTCCTGTTTGTATCTTCAAAAATAAAAAAATGGGAGGCGTAACTGTATTTACCCCACTACTACCCATTTTTCTAAAAATTAATTGCCACACAAGACAAGCACCTACGTTTCTGAAATTTCACACACATAGGTCCCAAGGTACCCCCTACAATGTGGCAAAGTTTCATGTGTGTAACTTTAAAAATGACAAAGTTATAGGCATTCCTGGGTATTTATTAAAAAATTAATTGCCACAAAATGCATGCACCAATCTTTCTGAAATTTCTCACAGATAACTACCCCTAACCAGTCTACAATGTGCCCAAGTTTCATCCTTCTATCTTTAAAAATGAAAAAGTTATAGGCGTTTTTGTAAAACAATACTTGGCTATGGGAAAAAGCATTCAAAATGGCGTCCGATCCGGATCGGACATCTGGTCCGATCCGATCCGACCAGCCTCCGATCCGATCCGATCCGATCCGACCCCCCAGGTCCGATTCCGATCCGCTATCCGATCCGATCCGGGGGGTCAGTGCACATCCCTAGTGAAAAGGAGCCCAAGAAATGGATACAACAAAAGCAACATAGAGCATCATCAGATGAGCATTTTATCCCACACTGGCCACTTATGGATCTTTGCAGGTCATTTCGATGTTGCAGTGGTCCTTAGGGTGACCAGATAAAATACAGGTCAGGGCTCCTGTAACTTTAACAGTTGTAGAGAAAAGGGAATTTCAGCCAGTGTCATTTGTATGCAATTAGTTCCTGGTGAAATTCCCTCTTGCAGGGGCCCTGCCTTCTTTTGTATATGGTCACTCTAGTATAGTGTATGCACCTTTAACTGTTGTGATGAAGAGGGAATATCACCAGGAACTAATTGCATACAAATGACATTGGCTGAAATTCCCTTTTCTCTACAACTGTTAAAGTTACAGGAGCCCTGACCTGGATTTTATCTGGTCAGCCTAGTGGTCCTGCCAGACATCTCCTCCTCCATTTCCCTGTTTTTGCATCTAAAATAAGTCACAGAAAACCTGACTTTTTTTAAAAAAAAGAAAGTCAGATTTGTCGGGATTTCCTGCTGTGTGCAGGGAAGTTCCACTGTAAAGGGTGCTGTTCTTATTGTTCTGTAGGGGCCACATGGTCTCTGCATTCTCCCCCGTATAATTTGAGCTCTTCCCCAATGCAGAAGTGAAGCAGGGAGCAGAGCAACGATATGTGATGGTAGGGGAATGCAATTTCCTCTGTCTGATGATCCTCATAGAGCCTAGCTACACTACTGCTTTAAAACGGTTTATAACAGTTTTCAACCGGTTAATAACCATTATTAACCACTTTAAAACTGTTATAAACTGTTTTAAAGCAGTAGTGTAGATAGGCTCATAGTGTTTATACTGTGACTGCCCTTCTCAGAGCTATTCAGTCCAGTAACCATATCCAACTGTAAGAGCTACATAATGGGCTGAGTTAGGAATGCTTGAGGAATTTGATGTTTTAAAAACATTCTGATATGAATTGGCCTGATCCACAGTAATGTGTTACTCGAAACTTAGAGCCTATCTACACTACTACTTTAAAACAGTTTATAACAGTTTGAAACTGATTAATAACGGCTATTAACCGGTTTAAAACTGTTATAAACCATTTTAAAGCCATAGCGTAGATAGTCTCTATGTAACCCACTGGCTTGTATTTCCCAAATCTCCAGACAAAGTTGTTTGTTCAACGGTGCATCAAAATCTGTTTGCAAATGCACATGTTGATAGGAAATGCATTTAGAAATATGTATTCTGAGAGAAAATGCATTTAAAAAGATACATTTAAATATTATTTAGTTAGTTAGTTATTTAATAGACATTCCACCTTTCTGGCAATAAATAAATAAATAAATGTACACAAGGTGGCTAGCATGAAATCCAGATTAAAAACAAGTTCTTAATTAAAATGGAACATAAAAACAAATTAATTAAAAACAATCAAATGCACACCAATAAAAGAAATGAACAGTACCAACCAATTAAGAGTAAACAGTTTGTATGCCAAAGGCCTGCCTGAAGATGAATTTCTTTGTCTTCCGGCAGCAGGACAACAGAGAGGGACAATCTAGCCTCCCTGGGCAGGGAATTCCAGATCCTGGGAGTGGCCAGGGAGAAGGCCCTCTAAATGTGTGCTTAAATGCAAATTTTGTGCAGATCAAATAATACCCCACACCCTGCAGATTAAGAGCATCATCACACAAGGGAAAATCATGTTTCCTTACCATTGCTTCTCAGTCCACACATTTGTCCCTCATTACTTCCTCTTTTGAAAGAGGAAGCAAACAACTTGCATGTGGCGCATTCAGTGGGTTCTTTTGATCGCGCTGCTTCTCCTGCACACAGCAGAGGATAGTGGCAACTTCCAGCTTTAAAAATAAGTCGGACTTACTGGGGTGGGGTTTTTTTGTCGCCCGAAGAAGGCTAGAAGGGGCGGGAGGTGCGCGGGAGGCAGACAATGCCATGAGAAGGACCCGCATAAATCTGTGATTGTCCAGTTATGAGTGTGGAATAAAACGCTCATCTGATGGAGCTCTAAGGCAGAAAAAGAACAGACTGTATTTAAGAATGAACATATCAAAAGTGAAATCAACCACAAATGCACTGATTCATCTACTCTTGGGCCAATCCTATGACAACCCACACTAGCAAGTGAATGTTTAGGATGTGATGAAATGAATCCCATGTTAGTGAACTGTGAAGCCAATGTAAGGAAATCAACACTGCCAATACTGGGCCATGTTTTTTCCCATTTGACTCTGAGCAGCAGGCATTGATACACCAGCTGAAAGCCTAAACTGGAACACCGTAGCGTATTCAGTCTGCCTGCATCACTTTAGTTTGTCTGTGATTGAAAAATACCCATCAATGTATTTCCACACAAATGTTTCTAACCTCTTAAGATACAAAAACAACACATCTAGGTTGGGTACACTGGTGACAATTAACAACAAAGGTAAAAATAATAATATTAATAACAATTCTTTCAAAGTATTTCATATTTACAGGCTGCCTAAAGCAAAAGACAATCAAAACAATTACCATTATATATTGACATAAAGAACACTATATTAAAACTTTCAAATCCCACAGATGCTTTTCAACCTATGGTCTTCTTCAGTGGTATAGGAAGTGTTCAAACTATGCAAACATATAATGCATAAATCACAAGAATCAATAATAATGTTAAAAAGTGCAACTGCAGTATTAAAACCAATTTAAGACTCTTGCCAGTCCCTCTTGGCTCACTTTACACAAAAAACAGTTCTGTATGAAATACTTTGAAAGAATTGTTATTAATATTATTATTTTTACCTTTGTTGTTAATTGTCACCAGTGTACCCAACCTAGTTGTGTTGTTTTTGGGGACCTAATGACACCTCATAAACTGCCAGCACACTTTTATTTATTTTTTATATTCTCAAGGAAATCTGGACTGAGTCTAACTTGTCCCACTTTTCTAATGATGTCGTTTATTTTCTAACCCCTTTGCCAAATCTTCATGCTTATTCACCCCCTACCCCTTTGATGCAATCTTCCATCTCTTCCATTGCTTCACTTTCTGAAAATACGAAAGATATATTAAGAAATTATTAGTGATGCCATCAAAGCCTGATAATATCTGACTTGCAATAAGAAATTATCCAGCTCATAATATGCAGATGTCATCTCCTTTTCCCCTGGAAAAGGTCTTCTGCTACCTGTTTCAATTGAGAATATTATGAGTCTGTTTTGTCCCAATGCAATCTGAGTTCCTGGACTGGGCAGCTGCCATGCTGGCAGTGGGTTGATGCATTTCCATTGCTGAAATTGATTTGAACTTTTATAAATGGAGATGTAATTTGCAGAACAATACCAGGGCTTCTCACGTCTGCCCCCAGGGCAGGGCATGCATCATGTAAATGTGGCCTTTACAGTCTAGTGTTCCCTGTAGTTGTTATCCCCATCATCCCCAACATCTGCTCAACGTATGCAGCCACCCCCACTTTCTGCATGTCTTGGATTTTGCAGCCCATCTAACCTTTACTTAGGATTTGTTGAGAATTCACAGGTTTAAAATATTCTTCTGTATGCAATATGGAAACAGACTCCCCAAACTGTCATTTTCCCCACTTTATTTTTTAAAAAATGATTTTGTAGAGCGGGTGGGCTGGCTGCTGTGGATCAAAACTCCACAGAGTCACATCTGCCATCTTCATGTCCCAGAATGTTTGTCCAGAAGTTAAAGTTGAATTGGGCTCTGCACCAGCCAGCGTGCCCACCCTTCAAATTATGATGATGATGATTATGATTATTTAGGAATAACTGCTGCCACCACTACCATTGTGTAAGAGTGGGGTAGAGGAGAGACTGATCAGCTGGCACTGCAGGAGGGTCCTTTTTCTTTTTCCGAAATGTGTACAGTGCACCCAACACCCTACATAAAAAGTTTTGGGACTAAGAAGAATAAGGGCCTGTTTCTTCCTGCCATCTGGTGGTGTGGAGGGGGGAAGGGAATGAATGGGTCCCTTTTTCTTTTCTGTTTCTTTAAGCAGAGAGGAGTGATCAAGCAATCAGGGTTGTGTAGGGTCATGGACTGGAGAGCACCTTGCCCAGCCCCCCTCAAAACTGGCTGGAGAGTAGCTACAGTGTCATGAAGGACATGGATGGGAATAGGGGCATGGCCCACCCTGAAAGACATTTTGTTTTAAACAAATCCACTTTAATAATGGAAAGTTCCTATGAACTTACAGTTCCTTCGCTTGCTTCTTGCCTTTTAGCAAGGGGCAAAACCCTACTTGTGTCAACAAGAGTTTGGCGCTGCATAGGTTGGCGGTTGCGTAGCAAGATGCTATGCATCTCTACCCAGGATATCAATGAGGCTTATCCTCACATATGCCTGCCTAGAAATGCAGCCTCACAGCACATTCCTACGCAGGTTATTGGGAAGTAACTCGCACTGGATTCAATGGGGTTTACTCCTCAGTAAGTGTGGTTGCGATTGCAGCTCTGCAGTGTGCAATCCTATTCATGTTTACTTAGAAGTAAACCTATGGTGTCACCACCCTCTGTGATGCTATCGACAACCTCTACTGCGCTGCCACCATCCTCTTCCTTTTTAAGAGGGAAATGTAAACCTATTTGTGTGTGAGTGTGCATATCACCAACCTTTGTCTTATTTCATTTGGGGTTTCATTTACCCTTTTATTTTCAACAAATAAGAGTGAGCAAGGCATGGTTTTATAATAACAAAACAAAAATTAAAGCTTTATTTACAGAATAAGGATATTTTAATTAGGGGTGTGCATGGACCCCCCAGATTGGATCGGGACCCAGATCGGGACCTCCAATTTTATCACGGATCGGATCGGATCGGACAAAATCGGAGGCCTCCCGGATCGGATCGGGTCCGATCCCGATCCAAAAATCGGAACTTCCGATTTTTGGAT
The DNA here is from genome assembly GCA_029215795.1 of Anniella stebbinsi. Classification (NCBI taxonomy): domain Eukaryota; kingdom Metazoa; phylum Chordata; class Lepidosauria; order Squamata; family Anniellidae; genus Anniella; species Anniella stebbinsi. The sequence continues at coordinate 82,604,812 of JARDYH010000005.1, read as the reverse complement.
CGGCCACCATTTCCCCCCCCCCCGCATAGACTTGCATTGGGGGAAAGAAAGCTTCCCCCCAATGCAAGTCTATGAGGAAAAAATGGCAGCGGGTGGGTGAGGGGGGCCTAACTCCCTCCCCCCCAGGGCTGTCCACTGTGGTAAGCCCCCTCCCCGCGCTCCTTACCCCCTCCAGGGCCGTCCGCTTCCATCCGCTGGCACCCGCGGGTGCCAGCGGATGGAAGCGGACGGCCCCGGGGGGGTAAGCCCCCTCCTCCCTGCCCCCTGCTTACCTTTCCTAGCCGTCCTCTCCCATCCACCTCTGGCTGCTACTGCAAGCGGGCTTTGCAGCCTGCTCCTGAGTAGCGCGCCAGGTGATGTCATCACCTGGCGCGCTACCTAGAAGCAGGCCGCGAAGCCTGCTCGCAGTAGCGGCCAGTGGCAGACAGGAGCGGATGACCAGGAAAGGTAAGCACGCTGTGCGCCCCCCCTCCCCCCTGCCCCCTGCCCCCTGCTTACCTTTCCTGGCCGTCTGCTCCTGTCCGCCGCCCCCTGCCCCCGTTGTTCACTTCCATCGGCAGGCGCCCGCTGGCGGCCATCGATGGAAGCGGACAGCCCCGCTAGGGAAGCCCCTCTGCTGTCCACTTCCATCGGCGGGCGCCCGCTGGCGCCCACCAATGGAAGTGGCAGTGGGCGCCAGTGGGCACCTGCCGATCTGCCGATCCACCGATCTGGATCGGAACCTTTTCGGATCGGATCGGATTGGATCAGCCGATCCAGCAGTGAGATCGGAAATCGGATAATTTATCCAATTTCCCCCTGGATCGGATTCGGATCGTGGATCCGATCCGATCCAGTGCACATCCCTAATTTTAATACAACTTAAGTTTCATGGTGTTAAAATAAATATACCTCCCTCCACCGCCAGGGGAAAACTAAACACCCTTCAAATCTACAGCCCGAATTCCCTAATGCTATCTCAGGTAGCCAGTCCTTATCTAACTCAAAAAACAAACAAACAAAACAAAACACCAAAACAAAACCACCACCCACCAGGGGGCTGTCTACATGTGGAGAAAGCCCCACGGTGGCTGTGAATCTATGCCCCATTGATTAGACAACGCAGACGCAGCTTCACAACCACCATGGGGCTTCCCCGCAATGCTCCAATTTGAAAAAGTCAGGGATTTACACTGACTTTTTCAAAGGGAGTGATGTCAACACAAGGCTTGCACCATGTAATGTCACTCCAGGACCAACCCAGGAGTAGAGACCCAGGTGGCCGCCCAGAAATCCTGCACTCCCTCCTTGGCATTGAAATTACATGACGACACCCTGGGAGAGGGAAAGCGTGGGATTGAGGAGGGAAGTAGCACCAACCTGGCACTGTGAAGATAGCCCCCCAATCACAGTTATACTCTCTCACTCTCCACTGAAAATGAAACAACCAATCAGAAGACCCCATTCAAACAGTTTAATATTCTAACTCCCCCCCCAACTTACCATTGCCTATAAAAGAAAGGATTTGTTTCAGTAAATCAAGCCAGCAACCAAACATTCAAATATATATTTCTTTTATAGGCAATGGTAAGTTGGTGGGGGGGGGGGAGTTAGAATGTGTGTTTTATTTTGTTGTTGAAATATATATTTGAATGTTTGGTTGCTGGCTTGATCTACTTAAACAAAATAAAATACCATTTTGTCACAAGACCCCACTGCATTTAGTGGAACTTCCTTTCTGGAAGTGTGTAGAGATTGCATCATTGGTTTGTTGGATTGTTTGTTGGTTGGTTTGTAAGTTGTTGTTTTGACGAGACCTTTGGCTACTATAATAAATGTAACACATAAACAAACAAACAACCAGCAAACTGTCTGATGCAAGAGCAAATGGTAGGGAAAATAACACTTTGAGTAAATGTTTTGCGTTGGATCCAGATTTATGCTCTATTTACTGCACTGGCAGCAGTGGACTTCCCTGCCTCCTCCTTCCCACAGCAGTCCATCCAGCCCCCTGAAAATGTTTCACCTACAGTCACGAGACTCTGCTGAATCAGGTGAGCTGTGATGTATGTGGAGAGGGGTATCCCCCAAAATCAGGTGGAGGGACCTTCCATGAGCGGAGACTTCCCCCGCCCCCCACCCAACAAAAGGCAGATCCTGGGTCCAACCCATAAAAAATACTCTGTTAAGACTCCACATTTAAGTGAGATATTAAATCAAGCTGGGATTAGATCCTTGCGTCCTGCAGATCCTCAAGCTGGTAGCTCAGTTCAAACCCATTTATATTTCCTGCTGTGGTAGGAGCGATGGTAGATCCTGCCTTCTCTTTGACTATCAAACTGTTTCCTGGAAACTCCTTGTCACCCAAGTCTAGGAATCATTCACTTTATTGGTATTCTGAGTTCATACAGAGATTAGGTGGGGGGACTTCATTCCACTACATTATGATCTTATTTCTGGCATTTATACTTGAAAGAGAACACTGTGCAGGATAAAATAAAATAAAACTAGTTCTGGCACTGCAGGCTCTTTCACTCCATCCCACTTGTTACCAGATATGCAGTGCCTTATTCTGATCGTACAGGAATGGGTGTAAATCTAGTACAAATCAATGCAGTTATGCTATAGTCCTGATTATTATTAGAATCAGGCTCTCTGGCTAGCACAAAATATATCAGAATGGCATTACAATGAGACCAGGGTTTCAGATATTTCACACATACTTTTCCTTGATAGAAATGTGCTAAATTGCTAGGGTCTTGCAGTTAGTCATTTTTTCCTCTGAGCATCACTGGGTGAATTCATTTAACTGGTGAATGATTTTTTGACCGATAAATGTCTAAGTTGGGCTTTTTTGAATGTTGGCTGTTTAAATTTGCCCTGGCAGGGCTACCTTTGAAACAGCCCGGCGTCATTCTCTTCCAAAGGAGGTGCGAAAACCCACTTTGCCAAGCGCAGGCCTGAATACCGTTGATTCAGCTAGACATAATAATACTAATTTGTGCTCTTGCACCTTCCTTTTCACTCCAGGATCTTAACACATTGTACCATTGTAAAATTCCATCTTAGCAGCCCCATCTTGGTATGCAATGTTTTGAAGCAGATCATTGCCAGAGGAAAATGAGATAGAGAGAGACAAAGAATAAGGTGGTTTCATAATGACCCCAAATTGGCAGGCCTACTGCTCACATGAATAGTCTGCTTGTGAGCGCGGTGTAATGTGTAAGGCGGGAACTCATGCGAACCAGTAGATTCACTTCTGTAAATTGGAATTTCTGCTTTTAGAACTCACCTACATACATACATGAATCAAGTCTGAAATGGCTGAATGGTTTTCCCTTTCTGATAAATGTTAGCAAATGATTACTGATAGCTGTATATGTACTAGGAATGCATGAAAAAAATGTTTCAGTTGGTTTTTCTTCAGGATTTGCCCAGTTCACACCTTCTGTACCAAAAACAGACTTGGATGCAAACTGTGGTTGAAGTTCATGGATTTCTGAGCTTGCAATGTGATTTGTGGACCCCCAAAAAAATCTCCCCTAGGAACTCATCATTTCATTAACCCCTGTAGGGGTGGGGAAATTTTTTTTGGAGCATAGGGCTACAAGCCATCTCCCCGTAGGTCACTCCACCTTCCAATTTTGCACCCCAAGAAGAGATGCCTTGGCTGTTGAGTATAAATAGAATTGGACCCTATGAGCAGCAGATTAACATTGACCCCCAACCCTGAGGGAAATCAAGGTTTGAGAGTCATGGTCAAAGGTAGGGATGTGCATGGCTGAAATTATCGTATCGTTATCAGAAATTCGGACATAAACAAATTTTGGGTCTGATCATATCGGGGGGTACCTGGATTTGATCAGATCTGAAATCTGATAAATATCGGATGTTCCGATATGATAACAGTGTTTTCCCCATAGGTTTGCATTGGGGGAAAGAAAGCTTTCCCCCAATGCAAGCCTATGGGGAAAAACACTGGGCCGGCACTCCCTCCCTCCCTCCCTCCCTCCCTCCCCCCACTCACACTCCTTCCCCCCACTCGTGCTCCTTACCCGTCGCTGCTGCTGCCTCCGCCACCGCCACTGCCCTGTACTACTGCTAAACAGGCTTTCCGGCCTGTTCATCAGTACAGAGAAGTGCTGAGTGATGTCATCATCACTCAGCATGGCTCTGTACTGATGAACAGGCCAGAAAGCCTGTTTTAGCAGTACTATGGGGCAATGGTGAGGGCGGCGGGGAAGGCCCAAGTAAGGAGTGTGACTCCCTTACCTGGGCCTTGTCTGCTGCCATCCGCTGCTAGGAACAACTGAGAACTAGGCTTTGCGGCCTAGTTCTCAGTAGTCTGGAGCAGCGGACGGCAGTGGGGAAGGCTCAGGTAAGGAGCGCTAGTGGGAAGGGGGAGGGAAGGCTGGCCCTAAACTGGTGGTCCGATAATCCCATATGTCTGATAGTTATCGGACATATGGATTTCAGATCCAATCAGATAGGGCCTTTAGGAATGTGTATCGTTATTGTTAATCAGATGTCCGATAATGACCTTATCAGTTCATTATCAGACATCAGAATGATATGATACACATCCCTAGTCAAAGGGCCCAGTTCTTGTTTGGGGGGTTGAGCATCCTGCTGCTCGCTTGTCCCTAATTGCATAGAAAAAATTATCTGAGCTCTCTTAACAACATAGAAGGGCAGGGTGAGATCTAAAGCTGCAAACATGAGATAGTAAGTGGAACTATTTCAGAGAGATTCCAAGAGCCCAGAAAAACAACAACAATGGGAACATGGACACTGTTGACACAGTCCAAGCTCAGAAAAGGGAAGGTGCCTGGTGAGATCTTTTCAGGCTCCATCACAGGAAGGCAAAATCGGGTGCTAAGATGCCCCATTCTGATAAAAACGAGGGAGTGGATGTGGCTTATGCGGAGGCAGTAATTAACTGAATGGCATATATTTATCTTAGTTTGTCACTGCTTACAAACAATATAATTAAACTCCAGACACCTAAACTACAGAATCAATCTAGCAAGACCCGGCAGCTGCTTGGGAACAGGCAGCCTAACCTGATTAAGTACGTTCTCAAATACAGTTGTAAGATTGGGATTGTCAAACATCGTGCCAGGATGAAACAAGTTCAGCTGAACAGAAAGATTAGTACTGGAACCAAGCTGCAGCTCTAATAGTTAGGCCTGCTCCAAGGAAGAGAGAGGAGGGGTTTACTAAGGTTGGGACGTCTACCTTTGCTGGTGGCTCTTCTTCACAATGTCAAAGGGAAAGTTACACCCTTTCCCATCAGATGCAGAGACTTCAGCTTGTGCACTGAACTATGTGGAAAGATGCTCAAATTTCCCCTTTGGACATTATGGAGAGGCACCCATTATAGTGGGAGTGACTGTGCATGTGTTATTCTTCTCCATGGCATTTATAGATGCTTTTTATTTCAATGCATTATAACGCTTGTGCATCTCTTTACACTTACTTACATTGAACTGTATTTCGCCTTTTAATGCCATTCCACCAGTCTGGAGATATAGGTTTAATGCTCTTCGCAATCCCTTTTTGTTTGAACTACCCTAAATAATTTGGTGTTGCCAGCAAACATAGCTGACTCATTGCTCACCTCTAACTCCAGATCACTTATAAACTCTGTGCTAATACAGATCCTTGAAGTACTCTACTGTTTACTTCTGTCCATGGCAAGACATGAGCCTTATTCCTACTCTCGTCCTATTCTTTAGTCAGTTACTGATCCATAAAAGAACTTCACCTTTTATCCTATGACTGCTAGGCTTGCTCAGGAGGTTTTGGTAACTGAGGGAGTTAGACAAGTGCCTTTTGAAAGTCCAAATAAGCAATGTCTACCAAATCATCTCTATCCATATAGAAATCTAAAAGGTTAGTGAGAGTGGACTTCTCTCTGCAAAAGCCATGTTTATTCTTCTTCAGCAAGACTTGTCCTTCTATATGCTTGATAATTTTACCTTTAATAATGCTCTCTACAAATTTATCTGGAACAGAAGTTAAGCTAACTGGCGTGTAATATCCTGGGACCCCACCCAATCTCTCCCCCCCCCCTTTAAAGTTGTTATTGGTCAATTTCCAGTCCTCTGGTACAGAAGCCGATCTTGAGGATATTTATTTATCAGCAAGTTCACATTTAGGTTATTTGCGAATGCTGGTACAGATACATCTGGAAAAACCAAAAGGAGGAGAGCATCCACTCAGGGCAAAAATATCATAGAAGACTATCATCCTGCTAAGAGTTTTCTGCAGACATCTCTTACCAACCCCCTGAAGAAGGCCTTAAAAAAAACAACATAGGCCGAAACGCGTTGGGCGTGAATAATAAAGTATCTCACCATTCGGAGAACCTGCTTCTCTCCCTTTTTTTGCACAGATACCATCTGGATCTAATGTTTTGTTTATTTTCAATTTGTCAGTAAAATTTAAAATTTCATCTCATGCCACCCCATGCACCTCACTTCTTCAGATTCCCTTCCTGAAAATGTCAGTCAAGGAATGAATGTCTGACCCACATTCATTCAATTTATCTACAATTTCCTTATCTTCCTTTAGTACTCCTTTAACTCCCTTGTTATTTAATGGTTCAGCCACCTCTCTAGACATTTTGCTGTTTCTGACGTACTAAAAAATTGCACTGTTGATTTTAATGCTATTAGTGATAGTCTCCTGAAGGCCCTTTTTCTGAATTACTTATTGTCAGTTTGCATTTCTTTTGTGCACATGTATGTTCCTTTTTGTTCTCCCTGTTGGGCAAGATTTTCATTTTCTGAAGAAAGTATTCTTTTCTTTAACAGCATCTTTGATGATGCTGTGACCTGTTGGACTATGTGGAACCTTTTCTGATTTGCATTATCCATTCTAGCTGACCTTCTATTTTTGTGGCTTTGAGCAATACCAAAACATTCTAGAAAGATTTGATTTCCAATTTCTTTTTTATGTTATTGTACAGATATTTGTGAAGGGAGTCACCTCTGGAAAGACTGTGCATATGGTTTTCTTTTTTAAAAATGGCTTTCATGTTTCCAGTATGGTGAAAATGTCTTGCTTTTTCACATAGTATGTAGGAAAACCCCCTCATAATTTTGAGAGGCGTTTAAAAGAGGGTCTGTGAGCTACCAATATGGAAGCATTTTATCATTTGGATTTGTAACTGAAATGTGGAGAGTGACACTCAATTAAATATCATTTGAACTACCAATTATGTTGGATAGTAATTAATTTAATACTCTTTATACATTATTGCTTATTTCCTTTTTGCCTTTTTCTCTTCCTTGAAGCTCCTCTAATGTAGGGGTCTTGTTAGCCTGATCAGTTCCCTTATAATGATGATACCATGGGGTTTCAACATAAGCCATGAGATTCATGCAGTTACTGCAATAAAAGAGAGGAAATAACACTTACTTGCAATTCAGGTCATCCAGAAACCGGAGGCTAAAATTCAGATAGCATTAAGATCAGAATAAATGAGAAACAAGGACATAATCTGCAGGGTCATACCCATCTTAAATCACTAAGTGTTATACTTAGGAGAGAGCATAACACAGCTTCACCAAATGTTTCAAAGTTATATATTAAATCAGAAAGATTTCACTTTGTTGTTGTTGGCAGACAAATGCTCAGAATGATCAACAATATACCCCATATAAATTCTCTGTTATTATTTTGTTTCTTGTTAGTTAAACTCCATTGTCCTGGTCCAGTAATATGTTCTACCTGTGGGAGCTCTTTAGTTTAGATTGCTTTTCTGTTTGACTGCAATGATGGAAGCTAATCCATGTGTGCATTTCTTTCCAAGCAGGTGGTATCAAGGATGTTCAGTTGAACCCTGCAGCCATGCACTGAATCACAATTTAGAATAGCTCTATCTGATCCGGAGTTAAAAGTAAATTTAACAGGCCTAACTACAACCAACCATAGAAGACATTTTGCACATTCTCAGATTTACTCAATAAGCTTTAGTACATTTATTGTGAATCATCATTCCCTACTTATTTACGGGTTCTTTAGATGATGTCATGACCCTCTGGTTTTGCTTCTGTTTTAAACAACATATTCAGCAAGGTTTTTTTAGTGCAAAGAAAATGTAATATTTCTGAAAGCAAAAGAAAATGCTTTTCTCTCTTGTGTAATTGCAATATTCTGCTATATCATAGTGCCACCTAGAGGTTATATAGAAGAAAGACAGGAAAGGAAACATTCCTTATGTAGTGCTTGAATCTCAATTCTGCGACGAAACCAAAAGTGGATACAATGGATTAACAGCCTTGTGTAGAAAAGCTCAATCTCCTTTTGTGTGTGAACTCTAAAAGTTAAACTACACATTGCATTCCTTACAGGCATGCAGCTTCCCTTGACCTACTCCAAAGTAAGCATGTGGGGCTCCTACTCTGGATTAAGGCCATTATGTACAAGGAGGGGAGGTTTAATAATAATAATAATAATAATAATAACAATAATAATAATAATAATAATAATGTATTTATTTATTTCTTACCCGCCTCTCCCTCCGGATCGAGACAGGGAACAACATCAAACACAAATGATATCAAATACATAAAACTGATTAAAAGCATATAAAATTAATACATTATTAAAATACCAATAAAACTCTTAAAATTCAACTGATTAGGCCTGTCGGAAGAGATCAGTCTTTATAGCTTTCTTAAATTCTGGAAGACTGTGAAGTTGGCGGATCTATCCCAGCAGGCCATTCCACAGTCTGGGAGCAGCAGAAGAGAAAGTCCTATGAGTAACGGTTGTCAGTCTAGTTTTGACTGATTCTAGTAAATTCTTCCCAGAGGACCTAAGCATGTGGGGCGGATTGTATGGGAGAAGGCAATCACACAGGTAACCTGGACCCAAACCATGTAGGGCTTTAAAGATAATGACCAACATTTTGTACTTTGCCTGGAAACTAATCGGCAGCCAGTGGGGTGATTTTAAAGCTGGTGTAATATGGTCACCCCTAGGTGTACTGGTCACCAATCTGGCTGCCATAATTTGAGCTAGTTGAAGTTTCTGGACTAGGCATAGAGGTAGCCCTATGTACAGCGCATTGCAGAAGTCTAGTCTCAAAGTTACCAATGTGTGCACTACTGTCTTTAGGTCTTCCAACTCTAGGAAGGGGCACAGCTGGCGTATCAGCCAAAGCTGATAGTAGGCACTTCTGGCCGTCACATCTATCTGAGCTGTCATTTGGAGCTCCCAAGCTGCGAATACTCCCAAGCTGTGAACACAGCCTTTCAGGGGGAGTGTAACCCCATCCAGACCTGGTTGACACACCTCCAAACCCAGGTTGGGGCCTTTGATAATAAGCACCTTCGTCTTGTCTGTTTGTTTTTCCTCATCCAGCCCATGTTTGGGTGTCATCAGCGTATTGATAGCACCCTGCCCCATGCCTCTGGATGATCTCTCCCAGCAGTTTCATGTAGATGTTAAACAGCACTAGGGATAGGATGGTGCCTTGTGGTGTGCCATACAACAGCTCCTTCTTTGTGCAGCAGCTATCCCCAAGCATCACCATCTGGAACCTGCCCAAGAGGTAGGACCAGAACCACTGAAGCACAGTGCCCCTGATTCCCAATCCCCTCAGGTGTTCCAGAAGGATACCATGGTCAATGGTATTGAAAGCTGCTGAGAAATCCAGAAGTACCAGCAGGGACACACTCCCCCTGCCAATACTCAAGCTTAGATCATCCACTAAGATGGCCATAACTAGGGATGGTACAAGCGTCTGACTGGGTCTGCAAGGGCAGTCAACCCCATGTCCAGCCCTCACGGACCCAGTTGGACGCATCCTGGTGCGAGTGCAGACCTGTGCCCAAGCATTCGCAAGCCCCCCTGCAAGTGCTCAGGTGTGGATCTGCCCTGGCTTAAAGGATTGTGCATACTTTCTGGAGGCTCTGGAAAGCATGCATCCCCACCTGCTCCAATGGGGGCCTTAAAGGCCCTCTGAAAGCCAGGTTTACCATTGTGTCAAGAGGGCCTTTAAGGTCTCCATTGGAATGGGGGGGAGCGTGCTTTCTGGAGCTTCCAGAAAATGTGCATTTCCCTCACCATGCTAATGGCAGCTGCTTCCCCTCTGCTCCAATGCACATTTTGCCAAGGCCACCACAGAGAAGGCCTTGTTACCACCCTCTGAATCTTCCTTGGAGGAGGGCCTGAGATGATGATTGTAGTGTACAGGTAGGTTCATCCCGGGAGAGGTGTTCCATCAGATCTTGTGATTCCAACACATATAATGTAGATTTCATCCATATCAAGTGCAAACCAAAATTTCCACTAGTAGAATACAGCAAACAAACAAAGAAGCTAACCCTCCCCTGCTAGTGGCTGTCTTGTTGTACTCCAAGAGGCCACAATAGCCTGGCTTAAAAACAGTGTACATGGGGGTGGGAGTCGTTGTCTTCTCACCAAGCAACATGGCTCAGCCCGACTCTTTGATCTGTCCTCTAAAGGTAACTAGCAGCAGCAAGAGAGAAATGCTGAAGAATGGCAATGAGAAGCTCTCATCCCCAGCTTCCCAGGAGTTGCAACTAGTGCTGCTCTTATGAGAGCCAGTATGGAGTAGTGGCTAGAGTGTTGGACTGAGCCTCGGGAAATCTGGGTTCTAGTCCCAACTCAGCCATGGAGGTTCACTGGGTGACTTTGGGCCTGTCACAGACTCTCAACCCAACCTACCTCACAGGGTGGTTGTTGTGATGATAGAATGGAGAGGAGGAAGAAGATTATGTATGCTGCCAGTTATGTATATTGGAGGTAGCACATAACTGTCAGGATTAGTAGCCACTGATAGCCTTCTCCTCCAGGAATTTATCCAACCCCCTTTTAAAGCCATCCAAATCCCTTTTTCTTACTCCCTTTTTCTTACTGTGAGGTCTGTCATGCGCCTTTTAGCAGCATACAAGCTGATCTAGCCAGCAAGAACTCCTGCTTGGGTCTGCCATTTTAAATTTCCTCAGGGCCCCAGAGACATTGTGAGGCAATTAAAATGGGGAGGGGGGGTGCAAGCAGCAGTGCTTGCTGGCAAGGAGGGCTTCTTCTTCTTCTTCTTCTTCTTCTTCTTCTTCTTCTTCTTCTTCTTCTTCTTCTTCTTCTTTTTCTTGCTGCTGCTGCTGCTGCTGCTGGCACATGCAGCAAAGGAAGGGAAAACAGGGCAGTTGCCCCCTGGAGGGCTTGGACCCTTGTCAAATGTCCCACGGTGTGCCGATCCCTGCTGCCAGGTCTGAGCATGGAAACGAAGAAAGGAGGAGCCAAAAAGAAAGTTGATATGATAAAAAAAAACACCCAAAAGCCCCCCACTCCCTTTCTTTCAGGACAGGAAAGGGAGCTTTGGAATATTGAAGGCTGTGGGCAAGGAATAGGGCTCCAGGTCCAGCATTTAAGAAGACCTTTGTAACCTCAAGAGTGGCCAAGAAGACTAAATCCTTTCTGATGCATCTTCTTTTACCACTACAGCATTATTACAGGGAAATCCACACCTGATAGAATAATTACTGCTACATGTTTCATTAAGGTACAAAGCCCTGTACCTTAGAGAGGGGAATCTGGGCTTTTGTGCTGATTTGGTACGCTTATTCCTATGTGTGATATTTCAGACATCACACTATGCCCTGACATTATTTCAAATGGTGCAGTCATCGTTCACGACTAATCAAGTAGCTGCCAGATATTCCTTGGCTGTGTAAAAGATGTCTCTTGGACTGCAGCTACACTCCACGAGCTCTGCTTCTTAATGATTTTGAAACCATTAATTGGGACTCCCCTGGCATGGCCCTCCCTGGGGCAATTGATAACATTCTGTAATCAGGGTGTCACTACTGAGAAGGCCATTTCACTCACAACCAACCAGTATAGCTTAGTTGGTGGGGGCACTCAAGCGATCTCCTTGAATTCCCCTCATATCCCAAGGAGCACCGCTGGCCTCTGTGTAGCATTGCAGGGCCAATCAGAAGTATCCGTCATGCAGAGGGACTGATCAATGATGCTGCCAGGCTGATTCCCCCTCACATCCTCCTGGGTGGCTCACTCTCTCCTCACTTTCCTCCCTGAGCCTGCTCTCCCTCAGTGCGCACTTTCCTCTTTGTTTTCTCACCTACAACCTTACCAGGCAGTGACAGAACACTCTTCTTTAAGTACAACCCCCCCTCCCCAAAGTACATAAGAATTTGAGCATGCTGCAGAATGAAGCTGCACTCATGCCCAGGATCTTGATTTCCCTAGAGCACCTTGAACCTGTGCCCAGCGGTACAGCTCCATCAGGTGCTGATATGGAAAGGGAATGATGGCTGGATTACACACTTGCAGTACCGTTATGACTTTCGTTGACGCAAGCAGTGATGCATCAAAGGCTCAATGGCAGTTGGCCATGCCTAAGATCAGGAAGACGGGAACTTAGCTGGAATTTGGTAGTTGGAAGTAAGCAACTACATTTTGGCTTGGGAAAAACCCGAATTGAGGAACTGATATTTCACATAAGTATTGCCTAGTGGTGTAGGAAACCATTTCCTTTGAAGTTTTGGTTTAGACTCTGATTACACACCCATCACTTGCTTGGCCTACATGTGCAGTGATGTGTGTGGCTCCCTCATTAAATTATTTATGAATTCTGAAACTGCCATGCATTTGCAAATACACTAAACCAAAAGAAAAAGAAAAAGAAAAGAAAAGAAAAAGAGCCAAACTGGGTTATTCGCCTTTAACTCATAGGGTTTTAGCCGTTGAATGGAAGACACTGTTACCATGTGATTATTTGTGACCAATTTTCCAAAGGCCAGTAAAGAGAACTCAACGTAAAAGTGGAATTTGTTTGCAGAACAGCATTTGATGAGAAATTTCTTCCTATCAAATAGGCATTCTAATGGCATAAAGGAAGTGAATTGTTCTGTGGCACATAAGGGTTGTGAAAACATAGGAGTAATACTCAGCCAGATTGGATTATATTGAGAGAGAGAGAGAGAGAGAGAGAGAGAGAGAGATCAATTTACTCTCATTAGACTGGAGAATTGAGCCATGAAAATAGGCATAGTCAAAACTACAAAATAATGTTACAGGCCATGCAACCAAGCTTTGTGTGGCCATGCCCTCCCCTATAGTTTGCCCCTTGATTTACTGATTATTAACATTTATGTGTCACCTTCTTTGCTAAAAAAAAAACCATCATGGGGGAGCACAGCAATTTGATCTATCCAAGGTACTGAACCTAATTTGGTGATGGGGCCAGTACCTTGGATAGCTCCTTTAGAGTTCTATTTGGCTGAAACCCAGAATGGATTCACAGACCCACAGAAATTGGAGCCACTGCCCTCCACTGCCCTCCACAGTCCACATGAACACTTGCTTGACTTAACTCTCAGTTAAGAGGGCATAGGATTGCAACCATTATGTTTTAAAAGCCACCGTGTCTTTTATTATTATTTTTTAGACAATCAGCTGGTAAGAGAAAATGTTAAGGACTAGGATTTTCCTTCAGTTTTATCCTTCTGCTACACTCATGGATGCAGAGCAAGATCAGCTGATGCAGTCAGCAGAAGGAGTTCATAAAATAGTTTCCTGTATGATACCGTTTCAGGCTATGAATGGAAAAACGGCATGTTTGAACAATCGAATGCATAGCCACTGATCTACACCTTGTGTCATATCGGTACAAATGTGGAATAAAATGCAGGAAATAACACTATGAAAGCAGTATATGGATTGTGGATTGTGCCCCAATAGTTATCAGTGCACTTCAATACCACTATAAAGCAGTAGTGTAGACCTAGCCTATGTTTTTAGATAGAGATAGGTGAGAAATCCATTTAGTCCATATTTTATAAGAACTTAGGGTGCCTCTACAAGAGGCATTTAAAGCTCTTTCAAGGCGCATTAAAAAATTACCTCTACAAGACCGGAGCGCAAATCGGGTGTAGAGGCGCGTTATCTCCCCGATTATGCGCATTATCGAATGTGCGTTAAATCGCGAGTTTTATTTTGCTCCGTCCATTAAAGCGCATTTTGACTGTGTGAATAAGCGCTTATGCGCATTAACTACTTGTAAAGCGCATTTTGGACATCTGTTAATGCGCTTCGCCGCCTCTTGCCGCCTCTCGTGCAGGGGGATTAGGCGTAAATGCGCTTCTGCGATTATGCGCAAAATCGCCTAACCAGGCGCAAAAGCGAATCCTTGTGGAGGGGACCTTACTAAAACATGCAAATATCTTCACAGAATTTGGGATTTAAAAAGAAAAAGGAACAAAATGATTGAAGCTGGGAGAAACCAAAACTGATAGATTCATCCATCCAGGTTCAGGGTTTTGAGCACTTTACTCCCTGTGTATTCAGCCATGTTAGTACTGAATTAGGCATGGCATATATATATATATATATATATAGCACTTTTTCTTTAACAATTATATAGCAGGCAGGTACATCATGATTCTTTCCATGCTGGGAATAGTTATACCTATTGAATTTGTCTGGTGGAGAGGGACAAGAATTTTGTTTTGTTTAGTTTTTGATACAAATTGATCAAAAATGGCAAATTTCTTCATATACGGTATAGAAAGAACTTGAGAGTTTAAAAAATCAGATGTAGGAGAAAGCAAAATAGACACGTCTACCCAAACCCATTTCTAGACATAGGAGATGGGTATGTCCCCAAGGATGCCTCAGGCTAGCCTTCACCCTAACTTGCTCCCCCCCCCCCTGAAAGTGAGGTGTTTCCAATGTGGCAGGTTGTTTAGTCATGCAACACTTTGCAACCATGTATTCTGAAGCTGTACAATCCATGGAAACATTTGTCATTTGACTCTGCTGAATGTATAATATGGCCTGAAAAAAAGTTGAGTGAAGTGATTTTATGGAATTCAATAGCCTTGCATTCCAATCTGGAAAGCTGATGGGTTAGAAATGAACACCAGAAAATTTGTTTGTGCCTGCTGTAATTTTGGAATGGCATAGGGAAAAAAAAGATTTATATCTGTTCTGTATGTGTCAAAAGTTCAGTTGCATCAATCTCTATCACTTTGCTCCTAAATTATTATTAGTATTTCTTGTTTCTTCTTTTTTTGCCTGTTGAATGTTGTCAGTTGCTTTTTGGAATACATCATCCTGTGATCGTGGAATATGATTGTTCTAAATCTGTTCTCCTTTTTGCAAGTAAACAAAAAGGTAGTTCCAGCAGGGGGGGAAATTACCATTGAGTTAAAATGTCAGCTAAAAACTTAAAGACTTGTGAATCAATACATTTCATAGATGTATTTTTTTCAGAAGTTCACATGATCTGTTTTTAACTAAGCTTTGTGTGTTAAGCCTTTTCCAGAGGTGGAAGAATTATAACAAAACAAAACAAAATTCAATTTAGCCATTACTGACTTTTTTTCAGACTAGATACAGAAGAACTTTCAAAGCAAGTCTATAAATTAAATTAACCATACAGTTCACAGACTGTCAGGCTTCTTTATCACGAGTAGGGTAAAACAAGTAGCAAGATGGGGGAGAGAAGCTGTTTTCTAACTGTTTGTTCGGTAAATGATGGGTATTTTGTTAACAGGTGTTGCCGGCACAGAGAAATAGAAAGGAAAGTCGTGGGAGGTCCTTCTTAGCAGCGCATATTTCAAAAATGCATGAGCACTGAGCACAGTAGGAATTTCGAAAGCCACATTTCATTCCAGTGTCGTTGGCTTTTTCATGGGGAAAAAAGCAAGAAAGAAACGCTCCTTGTTTTCATCTAATAGCAATTAGGCTGTGCAGCAGAATCTCTGAAAGAAGAAACTGCCCTGGATACGTTGGAGGAGTCGTTTTTGCTTTAACACAAAATGGGGGGGGGGGGTTGTTCCTGATGCAGTAAGGCTTTGCATTTAGCTCCTTTAAAATAGTCTGAATGAAAACAAACATCTGTAGTCAAAACCCTCTTTATGTGCACAACGTGTAAATGAAGAAGTAGGGAGTGGGTCTACACTGCTGTCCCATTAGAGTCCCAACTTTTGGAAATGGGATGCATATGTATATAATACTCTGTCAGGGATGTCGAACCTGTGTGGTGTAGTGGTTAAAGTGTTGGACTGAGCCTCGGGAAATCCGGGTTCTAGTCCCCTGTCAGCCATGAAGCTCACTGGGTGGCTTTGGGCCAGTCTCTGACTCTCAGCCCAATCTATCACACAGGGTTGTTGTGAGGATAACATGGAGGGTGAATCATGTATGCTGCCTTGGGCTTCTTGGAGGAAAGTGTGGGATATAAATGTAACAAATGAATGAATGAATAACTTCTGTCCTAAACATCTAATCCAGCCCATGGAGTTTCCTCATCCGGCTTGCATGGCCTCCTTGAGTTCCTCCATCCCTCTCAGTACAGATATATCAGTGGGAATATGGCCACACGGGATGTGGCTGTCCCTGGGAGGAGTGGGGCACTCGTTCCAGCACTGGCTAAGTTCTTTTGCACACCACGTGGAGCCATAGACCTGGCTGGTGCTGGGAGGAGCAGCTACTCTTCCCAGCTCCCAGAGTGGCTTTGAGCAGCATTAAAGTCACAGACACAGCCTGCACTGGCATGGCCGATAGCTTTGGGGGGTCTGCACACAAAGAGTAGGAGGTGGAACCAGTGGGGTGCATGCCATTGTGGGAGCAGGGCCAGTGGAGCAGTCCTCTTCTCCGCATGTACATGGTACAGCTGGAGAAAGTCTGAGGGCTTTACAGTGGGAAAAAGCAAACCTAGAAAAACTTAACACTCAGCCTTAAGTGTTTTCTTCACACTCCTTAAGTTCAGCTGCAGAAACACTTGTCTATACAAATGCTTTGCGACATTAGCTTTATGTGTAGCATGTAAGCCCCCATTGCCAGGATAAAGTTGCACCTCAGGGAGAAAGAGAAATGGTGGTTCTTCAATAAAGCCTGTCAAAATTGTCATTTTTGGTTCCATCTGCAGCTCCCATTCTTTGAAGTCATGTACATTTTCTCTGAAATGCAAACCTCTCCAAATCATCTTTGTTGATTAATAATTTTAAAATGACACTGACATAGTTTCTTTGGCCCACTGAGGTGGCTCTAGTGTGGATGGGTGAGTCCCCTTTGCCGCGGTGACTCAGAAATCCTACCCCTCACATGGCCACTTAAGAACATAAAAACATAAGAAGAGCCATGCTGGATCAGACCAAGGGTCCATCTGCTCCAGCATTCTGTTCACACAGTGGCCAACCAGCTGTTGACCAGGGTCCCATAACAAGACATGGTGCAACAGCACCCTCCCACCCATGTTCCCCGACAACTAGTATATACAAGCTGCCTGCCTCTGATACTGGAATGGGGTCCTCTTAATGAGGTCTTCTTCTGAAACATACTTTATCTCTTAAGATCTAAAAACCTAAAGAGCAATATAAAGGATTTTATTAAGTTCTCTGTCAATAATACCTTTATATCCCTTAGAGGATTTACAGATCTCTTTTTTAAATGATAACAAGCTCACCTGGAATGGACTCATTATTGAAAGACATACTAATGAAGGTTGACCATGATGGGTTGTGTGTGTGTGTGTGGGGAGGCGTTATGGGATCTCAGGCAGCATATACTTAGCATAAGGGGTGGCAGGCAGGTTTTGTTGTTCCTGCAATGATGTCCCATCATTCAGCACTTCAATTTCTCCCTTAGAAGGAATGTTTCATTTTCGTAGGAGAAAATAAAAGGAAGATGGGTCATATCTGAGGGTGGGTCCTGCTCTTGATGACCGAAGCCTCCTCCTAATTGCACAACCCAATTCCTAATCCTGTTCTTTTGGTCACACCAGAGTGTGATAAAATACTGAAAATGGGCTTTTGTACAGAAAGGTATCACCTTACCTGATTTACATCTCTGAAAACGGCATCCTAGTTTTTCACATGATAACATGAGAATGCGACTCCGCAGCAAACTGAATGATATATTTGGCTTGTTCTGAATGAATGTTACAATTTCGGCAGGTTGGAAGTGATAATTATGTTTTCCTTGGGGACAGGTGACATTTAAAGTCCACAATTAGCTCAGCAATTCATTCAGAAGGAAAGGGTTTTGTGTTGTTGTTTGGTTTTTAATCCGTTCACGTTCTTGCTCCTTGTCATAGACTATTACTCTGGGCAGAACGTCAGCTAAGCATTTAAAAAAGATGAATCAAGAAACCAATTAAGGCATATTTAGTCTTTAGTGCTGCACCCACTTATGCCCACTTAAGTCCTATTGATTGCAGCGAAATCTATATGCATGTAACTGGTCAGAGGATTGCAGCCGTAAGCACTGGATTATTATTATTTTTAAATGCCAGAGGTTTGCCAGATAGCTGATTATAAACCACAAAGACCGCTATTTTTTTCTTCCCAGCAGAGCCTCAATACTAGTGGTGTAAAAACATAAGGAAAGCCACGTTGGATCAGACCTAGGGTCTGTCTGGTCGAGCATTCTGTTCAACAGTGGCCAACCAGCCACAGGAAACCCTCAAACAGGACATGGGTGTAATAGCATCCTCCTACCCATGTTCCCCAGCAACTGGTATACGTAGAGATACTGCCTCTGATACTGGTGTAGTAGTAAACTTGGAAGTGCAAGAGCTCATCACAGCCATGCCTCCAAGGCAAATCCATAGTCACAGCTAAGGATATCTGTATCTATATCTCTACCTATGATAACACCTGTCTCAAACAAACCTGAAAGCTGCATCATCACCTCATTCATTTGCCATACAAGTGAGGTCCATTACCCTGGCACTCCAATAGATCACGTCGCCACTCCTGTGCTGAAAAAAGTCCTGGAGTTGGACACACCTGTGTTCCCCACTTCACTACGCCACTGTTCAGTACTCCAGTTATCCTTTGCCAATAATATAAGGCAGTATCCAACAGGGCATTGCGCCTCCCTCCCTCCCCCCCCCCGGCTGATTCTATTGCACCCCTAGCAATTCCGTTCTGCAAGCGGGACCCCCACAGCTTGCACAATGGAGATTTAGCACTTCTGGGAGCACGCAGAAGCAAGTGGAAATGCTTGTTTCTGGAATGGGGCCTAAGGGCCTAAGGGAACTCCACTGACTTGCCCCAATCCATAAATGAGCAGTTCTGCTCATTTTGGGACTTCCTCTAGGAAGAGTTTAATATCTATTGTGCAAGAAGTTTGACCCACTTGTGTATAACGAAATTGGTGGGAGAGGCCACCTGAGGAAGCGAATTGCGGGAAAATAATAAAATCAGTTGTGGGAGGAGAGGCACAGCGCTGCATTGCATACTGCCCAGAATAGGTGAAATTGATGCCATCCCATCCCTAGTTGTTAGCAAATGAATAAAAACTGCCATTCTACCTCTCCCTGATTCTTGGCAAGTCTCTAATAATGTAACTCCGCCATGCCTTTTTTGTCCTTCCAGGTGAGCCTTCAAGATGGTCCTCATCACACTGTGACTGCTGCTGCAAAAATGGCAAAGGTGATAAAGAAGGCGAAAGCGGCACGTCCTGCAACGAACTCTCCACCTCTAGTTGTGACAGCCAGTCGGAAGCCAGCTCCCCTCAAGAAACTGTCATCTGTGGCCCTGTCACCCGCCAGTCCAATATACAGACTCTGGATCGACCAATCAAGAAAGGCCCGGTGCAGCTACTCCAGCAGTCCGAAATCCGGAGGAAAAGCGACCTGCTCCGAACTCTAACGTCTGGCTCTAGGGAATCCAACTCTAGTAAAAAAAAAGCAGTGAAAGAGAAGCTCTCCATTGAGGAAGAATTAGAAAAATGCATCCAGGATTTCCTCAAAATCAAAATCCCAGACAGGTTTCCCGAAAGGAAACATCCTTGGCAGTCTGAACTGTTACGAAAGTATCATCTATAGGAATGGGGACTGAGGCAAGGGAAATCACCTTCTTACCATTGACAGGATGAGATCCTCCATGATAAAGAAATAATAACAATAATGATTTGTTAGGTCACAAAAACCAAACCCATCGCTATAGTACTGCCTAATTTGCCCATTTCACCAAAGCATCACACTATAAACAACATTTTTTTTATCTCTCCCCTGTGATTGGAGGATTAACAGTGCATTGATTTGTTAAGCTCCAAACATAAGTCAAATGCTTGCAGTGCCACATGCACATTGAACTCAACAGCTAAAGCACATGTGCAACTAGGGTTGTGGCACTACTAATGAACAACAACAACAACAACAACAACAAGGCCTATATTCAGGCAGAGCTTGCGGTGGGTGGTGATTTTCTAAGATGCATATGCCTCCTTGACTTCTCTTTTAATGTCATTGATTTTATGAGAGGGCCAGGGCGGGCAGACGCCAATGATTCTGAATGAAAGAAATTTTGTCATGCCAGTTTACATGAGGAGAGAGTGTATATATGTCTGTGTGCCACATAAAATATTTTGCTCCTTTTAACTATCTGATCTCTCAAAAAGAAATCCTAGAAAACATCGGATGACCTATTTACCCCTGTAGAATTATGTACAGAATAAGCATTTGCTCCCTTCTTCTATTGGATAGGTCCGTCTATTCTTGATATCAGGGGTAGATCTGAATTTGCTCTGTTTGCACACCATGAATGTTTATGGGCCACAGACTGCTCTTAGCTTAGCAGAAACATCTGACAAGTCACTAGCAATCCAGGAGGGTGATGGGTGCAGGCACAAATGGTATAGACTTATCTGCATTCACACCTGACTTTTTCCATACCTGCCCTTTCAGCAATGTCCACATCAATACTCTCAACTTCAGGGAGTTTAGAAAGTAGTCTGGGGATTCAGTAGGATTGGGGTCTCCCTGTGCCCACGGACATTTATATTGGTGCCCATCAAGTAACCTGCTCCTCCTGATTTGTTATTTATTTATTTATTTATTTGTTTTTAAAAAATTAAAACATTTTAAATCTATGAGGCTGGCTTGCTGCACAGCAAAGTGCTGTCCTCCCACGCCATCTTTATTTGGATTCAAAAGAGTGTTTTTGTGTTTTGGAGCTCAGAGCCCACCTCTGCCTTGCACTTAGGTTCTTGGGCAAGTTACTTTTCTTTTAGACACACCAGTTTGCCTTCTGAGAAATTAGGGTTTGGTGACTGGCCAAGTCCACTGTGGCAGCCATTTTATGAATGGGCAAGCCCCCAGTGCAGCCACGGTGAGAGAGCACCCACAACACCCTCTCAAAATTCCAACTGTGTCCACCCCCCCCCCCCCAAAAAAAAAGGTTGGGAATCCCTACAGTAGGGAGAGCTGCTGAAATAAAAACACAGAGAGGAACTCTGCTATGCATGCAGTTATGGCACACATGAATCCTGGATTGTTGGCCTAGGGTTGCCAACTTTTTTTTTAACTGGCCTTGCTCTTGTGTCCTTAATAGAAACTTGATCTGTATACAAAAAATATGCAGGAAATCTTCCCATAATTTCACACCAGAAAAGATTAATCTTTTAAATATTTGCATATCAGGGGAAGGCACATGAACAGTGCCAATTCTTGTAGGGGCGGGGAATCAGCCCTAATAGCTGGACTGTTTCTGGGAATTGGGTGGGGGAAGAAATCAGGATCCTTTAGCTGTGTGCACAATGACCCATTCATTTTTTAGCATTTCTGTATAATTTAGCCTGCAATCCTACAACCTTTACATGGCAGTAAGCCTTGCTGATGTGTAGTCATGTACAGGACTGCACTGTTAGGCTACCTTTCCACTTCATCACAGCCTATTGCTCCAGTTCCCCCCCCCCCCCAAAATGTCCAGGAGAGAAAGGATGAGAACAAAAGAAAGGCATTGAAAAGGGAGATGCTGCTGATTCTTTCTGCCCCTTCTAAGCAAGGCTACTGCTGGGTCAAGCCAGATAAGTTGTTGATTTATGTGAGCTTGCCAGACACTGCTGCCAAGATGTCTTTGGCCCACACAAATGGGAAGAGCAACTTTCCATCCCCTTTCGACACAGATGCAATTAGGAGAAATTATAGGCCTAACGAGATGCATTTTGCACTCCGGCTTGCAGGAAATCGATTGTTCAAGTGACAGGCAACATGCCACTCTGGTTGCATGCATTGGAAAATGAAATTAAAAATTGAAACAAATCCAGATGCACTCAACTAATGCACCTTCTCAGAACATTAGAAATTCCCTGTAAGGGGAAGAGGTTCACTTAGTAGCATCTTCTGGCATTATCAGAAAGAAGAGGAAGGTAGGATGCACACTTATTCATGGAAATGTCTGTGTGTGTACATGTAAAGGACCTTCCCACCCCTGAGAAGAGGGTTAAAAGCACAAACCCGAAACAGTTGATATGGCTCTAAGTATCAGGCCAAGCAACAACCACATCAAACAAACTGTTACGGTTACTGTATGGATGCACACAGTGACAGTTCCAATCCTCAGCACACTTATGTGGAAGCAAGTTCTGTGAAATAAACAGAACCAACCTGAAGATGATGGTGATGGTGATGATGACCATGAGCCAGACATAGTCATGGTATGAGTAGAGCCATTGCAAGTTTGTCATGAGTAACTTAAGTCCCAGTGATTTCAAAGGGTCCACTCTAAGTATGACTACGTCTGGATCCAACTCATTATCATTATTATTCTACGATAACCACTTAGAGATAATGGCCCTGTTCAGAAGACACCTTAAACCAAGGTTTTAACCATGGTGAATAAGGATTTTTTTTCAATGTTTAAATAGGGTAAGTGGTATATAAATCTTTTAAATAAATAGAAATGACATTTATATGCCTAGCAGTTCAAGGTGGCATCCATGGTTCGCTCCACCCAATTTTTATTCTCTGAGCAAACTCATGACATAATTTATGCAGAGAGATAATGATATGGTTTGCACAATCTCAAGGTGGTTAGTTACCCACAGTTCGATGTTAGCCACCCTGCATGTGCTGGTTGCATGCAGGGGGAAGGATTAGCATAAGAATTACACTATGTAGCATGGCTTGTTGTGTCTTGTGAACCTGGTGAGAGTGGCTTGTTGCATGGCTAACAAGCCACCCAGAAACCATGGGCTCTTGTAGGGTTCTAGGAGGCTTGTTAAACACAGCAACAAGCCATCTGAGCTGGGTTCACATGACATGACAAATCTGGCTACTGAGGGTAATTCTGTTAATCACCCCAGTATGTGACTGGCACACCTAGCAAAGGAAATAAGGCACTGTGGCTTATTTCCCCAGACATAATTGTGCAAACTGGGCCAGTAAGTGATGACTGAGGCCACCCAGTGAGCTTCATGGCTGAGGGGAGATTTGAACTTGGGTCTCCCCCTCTCCTGACGCTCTAGCCCATCCTTCTCCAGTTGGGTGCCCTCCTCCAGATGTGTGGGGCTACAACTCCCATCATTCCGTGCTGGCTGGGAATAATGGATGTTGTAGTAATCACATCTGGAAGTCACCAGGTTGTGAAAGGCCATTCTACCACCCTACCATGCTGGCTTTCCAGGTGCTTAGGATTGGGACACAATCTTTTGAATGGTGTGAAGGGGACTGTTAAGATGTCCATGGTATGGGGGATTTCTAAGGAATGTTCACTAACAGTACTGAAGGCTTTTAAAAAACTGCACAATTTTTGTTCATTGGGGCAGAATTCTAAGGCAATTTCAAAACCACTCTTGGGAGCACATATACTCCAAACTTCAGAAGGGCCAGTGCCTAATTTGTAGAGTGGTGGGGAAGCTACTGGGATAAGTTTACCTGGAAACATCACTGTCTGATCTACATGATCTTCCCCCTAATTTTTGGGCATGTGGAGACTTTCTGCAGTTAGGGGTGAAGGAGTAACACGATGTACCTGCTCAAGGGCACCTGACTCTCTTTTTACTCTTTGGGATTCCAGAGGTGAGCCATGGCACTGAAAATATTTTCCAGGGCTGAGACCTGGCACAAATTTAGCTTGTCTCTCCTTTGCTGTAATTGAGTGGAAATAGTAGTGTGAAGTGATGTTTAGCATTAGTGACATTTTTAAACAGCCTGTTCAAGAAACCATTGACACCGGAGGACTTGGATCTACGCTGAGTTAGTTAATTGGAGGTTAATTGCATTAAACCGATTTAAATCAAGGCATTCTGGAATAACTCTTTTGCCAATCAGCCCGCAGAGCCCGAGTTTGATAATTGAGGACAATACTTACGGCAATCTTTTCTAAGTACTAACTTAGACCGAACAGGATTTATAAATTATTTCCTGCAGGGCTAAAGCCAAGTTTCCCCATTTTATGGGTGCCATTTTTCCTCCCACAATTTTGCAACTAAATTATGAATGGGGATGTAGTTGCAAGGAAATGAGCAGTGATAATTAGCCAGGACTTTCATTCAAGTATTGCAAGGGTGTTCCGAGAAGAGGCTTTCATTCTGCAATCAGTGTACCTCAAACACAGAATTTTACTGGTGTGTGTGTGTGTGTGCACTTCCAGATGACACTGACTTCCACAATGTAATCCTCCTGTGTTTGTCCATCATTTCTTCTATCCCTTTTATTACCAGGAAAATAAACAAACAAACACTAACAAACTTAAGGTAAGGTTGGACAGATATGTCAATCTTGGTCTTGCTGAAATTGTCAGATTTTAAAAATCAATCTTGTTCTATTTCCATGTAACTTTGCAACTTTTTTTTAATGAGTCCGTATGGAAATTTGCACTTTATTTGTGTGTATTTTCCTAATGCACACATTTTGTGCATATTTTTAAACATGTGCATTTCCCCCCAAGTACTTTACCATTGCTGTAATGCAGTTTTGTGCACACTTCTCTCAAATAGGCAGATTTTGTGCACACATTCCCCCCAAACACCCACACACCCACACCCCTATGCAAAACAAAAACAAAACCTTGGCGTGCATTTTCCCACAGAGAAGCTGCTTCAGAAAGCTTGCAGAATGGTTAATTTTTGCATGCAATTCTGTGCCTTGGTTCATTTAAAGGCTTGGGAGTTGCAAATTGGGTAAATCTGTAAAAATATATTTTAAAATCTTGATTGATCAAATTTCTCAGTCATCCCTTTGTTAAGGAGGAAAAGACAGAATAGCTGCATAGTGCCTTTTGACTGATAGCACCAGGAGTCATCTTTCAGGATGCACTCTAACTGTTCTGCACATAAAAACAAGCAGAACTTCATTAGACATGAGGGAAGCCACCTTATAAATAACTCAGGATTCTGTACATTTAAATTTAGATGAAACCAAACAGTTTTTCCTCTCTTTGGTGGACCGTTTCAGGTCTCTCTCTCTCTCTCTCTCTCTCTCTCACCCCCCCCCCCCCCCAGAGCTCCAAGCACTGGTGTGATCCCACACCATTAGGCTGTGTCTCACAATCATATATTATCACAGTTATATCCCACCCTTCATCCCAAGAGTACAGGGCAGTATACATGGCTCTGACTCCTTTACCCTCATAACCATCCTGTGAGGTAGAATAGGAAATAGGGATTGGCCTAAAGATCACCCAGAGAACTTAATAGCTGAGTTGGGATTTTAACATCACTGTCCCACTTTGTAGTTGAACACTCTAAGGCTTAGAGCTTGTCTACACAAAGCATTTATTATGCACTTGTGGATATTTACAGGTTCTCATATGTTGTCGTGACCCTCCAGATTCACTTCTGTATCTAAAGAGCACTTTCAGCAAGGTTTTTTTAGAGCGGGGAAAATGCAGTATTTAATTGTAAAAGCAAAAGAAAATACTTTTTTCCACTTGTGTATTTGCTCTGTTCCTCAATACCACAGTGCCGCCTAGAGGTTATGTAGCGGAAAAGCAGGAAAGAAAACATGTAGTACTTGGATCTCAATTCAGGTAGAAAAGCTCTTAAGAGTCTAAGTGCTCTCACTCTCTCATGGAACCAGGCCTGATCATGCGAGCCTTTCCATCTACCTACCACTCCTCTGGAAGGGAGAGAAATGATTGGGTGTGAAGCTCCACATGGTTGAGATATTCGCATCTCTTTCCAAATGGCATGGGGTTGCAACCCAGGGAAGCATTCTGCATATGTATGAGTGAAAGGGGGTCTCAGAGCCGATTCCCATATTTTATGTCCTTTTACATGTGATGAGCTTCGGCTATGGGGCAGTATATAAGTGTAATAATAATAATAATAATAATAATGAAGAGAGTGAAAATTGGGTGGAAGATACATCCAAATGATTTGCCATGGCACCTGGAACTTAGAGAGACAAATAAGGGAAAGTAGAATCACAGCCTCAAAATCTACAAGCCTCATTGTTCTGGCATGTAGAATTAATTCTGCGCAAGGATGAGTACAGTAAAGATGGGAGAAGCAGGGATGCTTAAGCTTGCTGAATTTCTCTGAAATCCACTTCACAACCCAGCTTGCCTCACTCCCATTTTTGTTTGCAGCTGTTTTTCTTTATGTTCAAACAGGAAAAGTATGCATTTTGAATGAGAAAAGTGTGCATTTCCGTTCACTTTTTTTTAAAAAAAACTGAGCACCCTTACCCGTATTTTGGTTGTTTTGTTTTTAACAAAACACATTTTTCAAACAGAATCTCAAGTTAGGGATATGTGAGCCTTTTTTTCATGCTCAGGGCTATGAACGGGACATGTTTGGATGATTCCTTCCTTCTGATTCATCACGAGATTTTGAATCAGTTAATTCCCATCCCAACTGAGGTTGCCAGTAGATGTATATTTATTTTGCATTCCTGACATCTAGCCCTTAAAATCATTTTTCTTTTGAATTTATACTTAGTTCCCTGAACACTTATTGTAACAACCGATTTACACCAGATTCTCTCTCCAGAGTCCAATTTGGTTCTAGAAATATGCACATTGGTTTGTACACCAATT
This sequence comes from Anniella stebbinsi, assembly GCA_029215795.1. Taxonomy (NCBI): domain Eukaryota; kingdom Metazoa; phylum Chordata; class Lepidosauria; order Squamata; family Anniellidae; genus Anniella; species Anniella stebbinsi. The sequence continues at coordinate 82,578,062 of JARDYH010000005.1, read as the reverse complement.
GAAGCTGCATCAACTGCACTGGCAGACGTAGATTTCCCTGCCACCTTCTCACCACCACAGCCTCTGAAAATGCTAGGAGACCCTGCTGAAAATTGGGTGAACTGTGGTGTGGTGTAGTGAGGAGGGGAGATCCCAAAATTGCTCAGAGAGATCGAGCGGAGCCCTTTGGCTCCCTCTACAAGGATTCGCTTTTGCGCCCGGTTCGGCGATTATGCGCATTATCGCAGACGCGCATTTACTCCTAATCCCTCTGCACGGGAGGCGGTGAGAGGCGGCGAAGCGCATTAATAGATGTCCAAAAAGTGCTTTACAAGAAGTTAATGCGCATAATCGCTTGTTCACACGGGGAAAATGCGCTTTAACGGCCGGAGCAAAATAAAACTCGCGATTTAACGCGCATTCGAAAATGCGCATTATCGGGGAGATAACGCGCCTCTACGCCCGATTTGCACTCCGTTCTTGTAGAGGTAAAATTTTTAATGAACCTTCAAAGTGCATTAAACCTCTCTTGTAGAGGCACCCTTTGTCTTGGGGGGGGGGTTGCTTCCTTGCATGGAAGGTAGATTCTGGATCCAACCCACTGTCTTAAATAATGAGATTTCTGTAAGATTCCTCCACAAACATGATCAGTGCTCTCCTTGAGTCTTTCATGTCTTGGGGGACTGTGATTTCTGTGTCCCAACCCAGTTGGCAGTAACCAGGTTTGCAGAGCAGTAGAAAATAAGAAATTCATCTTTCCCATTATTATAGGCTCTTGATAAGAATCAGTCATTTCCCAGGATCATCATGTGTTCACAGTTCCTCTCACTGTGAGACACAAAGAAGACATTCTAGCATTAATTCATCTTAATAGCATATTATAGAGAAAAATTAGCATGCGGTTCATTCAGCCGACAGAGGGAGGGGAATTTGACCACATGATATCAATAGATTTGATGTAGGTGTAAGTTCTTTTCCCACCTTTAGGTAAAATAGTTATTGTCCTGTGCCTATAGCTTCCCCAAAAGAGTCTTAAAATGTCATGACAAATTCCAAGTGTACAGTATTCCACATCTGCTCTAATGCACACATGGAGCTCTTCCATGGAGGGAATAGAACAGGGAATGGGACTCTCCAGTTATTGCTGGACTGTAGCTCCCACCAAACCTCACCATTGGCTATGTTGGCTAGGGCTGATGGGAGTTGCAGTCCATCAACATCTGATGGACCACATGTCACCCACAGGGAACCAGGCATGTGGTATGTGTTTACTCCATGAACAGGTAAGCCCTTGCAGGCAAGATAGCTCTGGAGCTCCCATATCTGTAAGAAACACCTGGATGGAGATTATTCTTCATATGAGTTTTTAGGGTGGAAATTGCAAATTCACAAACTCAAATATACAGTTTTCAAAAGCTTCCTAAAGGTAAAATGAACAAAATGATTGGCTGCAGTTCAATAGTACACTGTTTCTGATATCCTTATTAGGAAGAGAGGTAGGAAGGATGTAATTTGTACTCATATCACATTAGTTTTGGGGAATATCAGGACAAAGTTTCAGATAGGATCTGCTGCTCTGGGATCTTTTAAGCAGAGAAAGAGTCAGAAAATAATGTAACTTCATATTAGCAACTCTTATGAGACTTGCCCACACAAGCTAATAATATTTTGTTACCATGTGTGACAGGATTCATGCTTACTATTTTTGCATTAAGACTTCGATTAGTTCTGCTGTAGACAGTTTTTTCTTGTCAATCAACTCTCAGAGCCTTAGCAAAAAATCCATTCTTTTGTATTCAGCATATTTTTACACCAGGTATATGATTCCTGTCCTCGTTGAAATTGGTCCTAAGTAAAGATAAGAAATAATAATAATAATAATAATAATAATAATAATTATTATTATTGCATTTATATCCCACCTTTTTTCACCCAAGGAATCAAAGGTGGCATACATAATCCTCTCCATTTTATCCTCACAACAACAACCCTGTGAGGTAGGTTGGGCTAAGAGTCTGCAACTGGCCCAAAGACACCCAGTGGGCTTCCATGACTGAGTGGGGGCTAGAACCCAGATCTCCCGACTCCCAGTCCAACGCTTTAGCCACTACACCACACTGGCTCTCTTTAGAACTTAAAGAACGACAATCAAGAAACACAGAGCAAGCACAATGTTTTTCCCTCTGTGGATGCTGTCCCTGGTTACAGCAAAGTTCAGACCTATAATTTGACAGACCTGATTGCAAGGTATCCAGATCCAAATGAGTATCTACTTTTACAGTCTTTGAAGACAAAGGTCTTATGCAAATTCAAAACAAAAACAAAATAGCAGAACATATCAATACTTGTGTTATTCCATGATATGATGTAGCTTCTAATGGCTGGGTGTCATTTTAGCTTTTTGACAATATCTCAAATGAATGCTAAGCAAACCTGTTTAAATGGCTTGTTTACTTGTGTAGTTCAATTTCTTCCTTGACACGTTACCTACTTCTGTTTAAATAAGCTTCAAAACTCCTGTGGGCGAAGTGGATGAGGACTGCATCTTCGCTGATCCAAGTGATATTAAGGAGAATGTGCTCATGTTTTTTGGAAAGATGGAAGAAAACAACTTTTTTTTCTTTTGCAAAAGCATTCATTTGGTGTACTCCTACTGCTCACTTCATTGGTCCATAAGTGAACAAGTGTCATCACTATCTTATGGCTGCTCAGAATTTTAAAATTGATTTTTATTTGATGTAATCTCTTTAGGAAAAAAATGCCAATTTTCTTAAATCACTACTAAAAAGAAATGTCATGTAAATAGCTATACTAAAAAAAGATGCACAAGCACACCTTGAAAGTAATACTGAACTGCCATCCCGCTCCCTCCATGAACGTCTTGGTGTGTGTAGACATTATGTTGGACTAAGAGAGCCATCTTGATAAGACACTTTCTGTTGGTGCAAGAAGATCAGCCACAGCAAAGCAGTGCCCTGTTTCACTAGAAGTAGGATTCTCTTTCGGGGTCCTGTGGTAGCCTTAAGAAATATAACTCTGGTCGCTTTGAATGGTGTTTTAATCACCCCAGGTGATACAGAAAAGAAACTCACTGGGCTGAACTAAGGAGAGCCTGGTAGCTTTTATAAACTCCTGTGGGAACTCCAGTGAGACCTTTACAAAATATATTTGCCATGTTGCTGTTAGGGACTGTACTTGTGCAGAAGCAGGCTTTGGGCTGTGTATTCCTAGCTGGATGGAAAGTTGCACGCACAAATGAGCACTGTGTGCACATATCCCCAGCCCAATTTTATAGGCAGGACTGAGCATGCATAGACCTTTTTAAACCAACAAAACCACACTGATCATCTGTTCAGGAGAGGGAAAGGGGGCTGGAACCAGTCTTGCCCCCCTTCCTCTTCCGTGCTAAACAGCTGGTCCCAGGCTCTCAGCAGGATTCTGTCACATGTAACTCTGATGGTCGGAATGGCTCGGAAAGAGAGGGCATCAGACTTACAGGCCATTTTCCATCCATCCCCAGCTGCTCTGCATCCACTCTGTGGAATCAGAACTATTATCTAAAAGTGCAATATTCTACCTGTTTACGTAAGTGTTTTACAGAGTTTTATTCAGATATTCCCCCCAAAGTGGGAAAATGCAGGACAGATTTAAGAGTTTTGTTCCTTTTCTGAAAGGTCCATTTAATAAGCTTCCTTGGCTAAGAAGGCTAGAGCAGAAGAAGTGTGATAGGCCATGATGAGAGTTCAGCTGAGCCTCCTTTTCAAAACTTTTTCTTAATTTTTGTACCTCTCCAATTGTTCCCCTTTCCTCAGCTGTGTACATGCACCTGGACTTTAGGATGCAATCCAAGCCAATTTATTTGTAGGGTTGCTGTTACTGAATTCCACCCAAAATGTCATATTGTAGTGAATTTGGAGCTTCTTACTCATCTGAGGAATTTCAAGGAGGCAAAACATTTCACCAGAGGAATTTCTCAAAGTAATCCCACAATTCCGAATCCAGAATCCATAGGAAACATTCATGCAGGTTGTCATTAAGTGTACGATGGGTCTCGTTTGCCTCACTGTGAGCGTCATCAGATGAACGTTTTATAGCATGCTCGTTACTGGGCACTCACGGATTTTCGTGGGTCCTTTTTGCCTCTTCCGTGTCTGTCTCCCATGCATCTTCCACTCCTTCTGTTCATTTTCCCATTGCCAAAAAAAAAAAAAAAAAAATACCCGGAAAATCTGACCTTTTTGGCTGTAGTGAAACATGCCGCCATTTCCTGCTGTGTGCAGAAGAAGCAGCAGGATAAAAATGCCCAGTGAATGGGCCATGTGGTTGTTGTTTGCTTCCTCTTTCTTCCCTGTGTGAAGAAAGAAGAAGCTGCTCATCCCCAATGTGGGACAGAAAAGCAACCATAGAGAAATGCAGTTTTCCCTATCTGATGATGCTCTATGGCACTTCATACACATTGGGAGTCTGGGGCTTATGAAGAAGCAGTCTATGCAGTCTATGCAGTGGGAAAGACTGATAACATTAGAGACTTGAGTTGCCACAGAGTTGAATGAAACAAAGTTTCAAAACAAAACTGGAGGTTCAGGAGAAGAATCTGAGGCCTTTCAAGGGAAGTGAAAATAATTTACGTAGGACAAGTGAAATTAATTAAGGGAGGGGTTTCTTACATCCCAGCTCACTTGGAAATAACACCTACTACGATCAATCAGAGTTACTTCTGACTGAGTTCTATAGTTAGTATTTATGTGTAAGGCTCTTTGTACATCATGATAGAACACAAAAAGAATAAATGTTTATACTGTTTATGACCCAAACTGTGAGCATCGAAAATTATCAGGCTGAAGTTACACTGAACTTACTTGGGCCAGATCTACACCTTGTGTCAAATCATTATGAATGTGGAATAAAAAGCAGGAAATAACATGGTATATGGAATGTAGATTGTGCCCCAACAGTTATCAGTGCACTTCAATAACACTATAAAGCAGTAGTATAGATCTAGCCTTAGTCTCTTATAACACATAGTTCCAATGTGAAAAACTATAAAACACACACACATGCGCGCACACATGCACACACACACACACAGAGAGAGAGAGAGAGAGAGAGAGAGAGAGAGAGAGAGAGAGAGAGAGATGTCCTATAGCCATATGCTTCCCCATTCTCTTCCAGGTCAGGTAATTCAGATAAATTCAAAAGACTGATATTCTGCTGTAATTTAGAACCAAATTAAAAAAACAACAACAGCTATGCTTATATAGTGCAATTTATTAAGAAGTGGTGTGTAAACAGTTTGGCTGAGAGTTTTTCCATTCACAGAATGGAAGTTTCGATTGCTATCTATAAATTTGGTGATGATCTGTATAAATGTTCAGGACTAATCATAACAAGGGAACTGTTGATCTGTGTTATCTGGAGCAGGCTTGAATCCAGTTAGAATTAATATTTTAACCAAATATATATATATGCTCCTCTCACATCCAATTGCAGTTTTTGCTGCTGTAGCCTGTGGTTGATCTGAAATGGTGCGTGATAAGCCTTCTATTTGCCATAAATTATGAGAGTCCTTCACAAGTAGAAGAACAAGAGGTATTTCCCTCCCCCCTTTCTAAAAACAACAACAAACAAGTAGGATGACTATCCAATTGTATACTTGGCTATTTAGATTTCCTATATACATATCCGCACACAATGAGTAAATGCATACAACGCAATATTTTCACAGTGGCCACAGGATTTGATGTTTCTTTTGTGACTTCTGTGATATTGTGATCTATACGGGGCCTTGCTCATCTTACATTTTTTCTGACCTCATGTGAGCACTTCAATTCATGAATTTGCCGGGCTGAGTCAGTCTGTTGCACTTTGATGTATATCAAGTGGTACCCACTGAATTACCTCTTTGACTTTTCTTACGTGGTTCACTTTGTACATAAGTGTAATGTCAAAATTGTTTACAGTTTATTTTGTGCGTACTTGTGGATTTTAAAGAAAAGCCAATTGAACTCGAAAAAATAACAATGGGGAAAAATAAGAAACTGATTTAAAAAGGATCAGTTTTATTGGAAGGTGTTTAAAATGAATGTGCTTAATTCAGTATAGACATCATTGAATATGGTCTCACATGAATGCATGTATCTCCATGTTGTCAGTCCCCACCAGTGAGATTACTTGGCAATATTCTGCAGTGTGTGAATAGCAAAATATACATAAAAAACTACTGTGACTCTGACAAATATAACTCAGTAATTGTTTTTTCCCACAACTGTACTATGTAAAAGAAAACCGGTATGTAGGTTTTGGCTTGCTGTATTTTCCTGTTACTAAAAAGAACCTGAATGAAAAAGATCTTAAGTGGAAAAAAACCCTTATCTCAGATTGGACTGAATTGGAGTCATTCACGGAGTGGTATATACTAGTCCATTAACTAGATAAATTTCCTATTTAGATGACACAGTGGTTTATAAGTGATAGAACTATTGCCAGTCTGCCATAAATGTACTTCTGGCAGTGAGGTGAAAAGGCTATCTTCTTTTTAGAATCTCTCACTATGGAGAAACCAATTAGATATTAAAAGCTACATGATACTGTTCTATGTCTTCTGTGGTTGCCTAGTGAAAGCATATAGTTATCAGTATTACGGAACGATCTACAACTCCCATCATGTCTCACTATTAAAAAAAATCATTTCATGCACCTTGCAAGAGGACTCATCATAATAAACCGTCCAATCTTGACAGAAGGATAGCATAGACACATTGATATATGCAACCACAATGTAACATTTTTGGATGCACCCTAGCCTTCCATACAGCTGAAAACCTCAGTTTTAAATTATAACCTCCTGATTCTAAACATGTTAAGCAACGAGATAGGTCCCACTGGTTTTAGTGGCACTTATATCTGAATGAATGCCATTTTATTTAGATTGCACATGGAAATTCTTGCCATGTCTACACAAGTACAGCAATACATTCATTCATCTGGGCAGAGGTCCCAACCAATAAACATGGTGCACTATGGAAAGAACTGGATTTCCTACAAAGGCAAATTAGCAACGAGAGAGGAAGCCATAGTTTAGAGCAATCGAATACGTGGCTCATGAAAAAATAGATTGATTAGACACATAGGCAGTATTTTGGTTAGGCTAGCATTTATTTGGTTAAACCTGCAAAGGACTCAGGGAATTGAAGGGGCAACTGAGCAACGTGGTGGGAAGAAGAGACGAGGAGGAGGAAGAGACCCAGTAAGGAGAAGGGAGAGCAATAGATACCAGGCAGACACGTGGAGATTGGTTTAGGAACATAGCAAGCTGTCTTATGCTGAGTGAGACCCTTGATCCATCTAGTGTAGTATTGTCAACACAGACAGCCAGCAACTCCCCAGGGTTTTAGGCAGGATTTTTTTCCATCCCTATGTTATTGGGGATTGACTTTGGGATCTTCTGCATGAAAAGCATGTGTTCTACCACTGAGCTACAAGGAGGGGAGTCAGAATGTAAATACCACTTCAGCAGAGGCAGTGCAGGTAGGGATAGGTGAACTCACCTGGGTCTCTTTCATTACGTGCTTGCCCCACCGCCCACTGCCATTCTTAGCAGCCATCCACTTTCATCTTGAGCCTCTATTGTGTGCAAAAATGGAGGCTCCAGAAATTATATGATTTCTCCTGCTGCATATACGAAGGCTGTAAAGCCCCCATTTATGCAAGAGTAAAGGCGTGAACAGAGCATTCACTGCCAATTACACAGTGAAAGACATTACGTGATTTCCTGAGCCTCTGTGGTCATGCACAATGGAGGCTCTGGATGAGGACGGACGGCTGTTGGGTGCTCATCAGGCTGTGCGGGGACTCAACCTAAGTGCTCATGAATGCCCTGTGGGTCCAGGGGGTGGACGTGGGGTGTCTGTACAACTCCCATACCCAGTTGGGCATCTGTGACAACCCTAAGTGTGGGTAATTTTCTTAGAGAACCAGGAATGTTGGAAATGAAACAAAATAAGAGAGGAGCAGGAAACCAGAGTGCAGATATCACATATCCCAAAGTGAAGGGAGTAGAAGTGGATTCTTCTTCAGGGGTCTGCTGTGAATCAGGAGGTTGTCCTTGTCACCAGGACATTGGTTTACTTGGATAGTTCCTTATTACTTAGTTGGTTAGTTTACTCTAGCTTTTAGACAACAAGCTGCAGCTTATTATCTATGAACATCTAGAAGAAAGGCTGTGATGGGGAACTCGGGGGAGGCTGAGTCCTTGGAAGTTCGCCTGAGACTCAAATGGTATGGAATGTTCCTGGGTGAAGGCTACAATCTGAAGACAAGAAAGAAGAAAACAGCAGTGGAGAAGGAAAACCAGGGGGAGAAGAACTGGGGGGTGGGGATGAAGGCCACAAGTGAAAGACCGACACCAACTTGTAGTTGGGGATTCCTCTTGAAGATTCAGTTATATAAAGGGCATCCCCACCTGCCCCAAACAAAGAAGGGGAAGAGTTCTAGTTGGATTTTCCTTTTCATATCATGGGTAGTGATAAGTACAAAGGTATGCAGAATACAAAGGAGGAGGGGTTTGTGTGCATTTTTTGGGACAAGGTTCTTAACCTTGATTGGTACTATTAATGGGTCTCCCAGTGCTTGTCCTTGTTGGGGCTCCAGATAAGCCAAACAGTAGATGTTTCCGAGTGATCTGATTGCATATGGTACTGAATGGGGAATAGGAGATATGCACATTTTGGTGGTCCCAGAATATAGTAATAATAAATGTCAATGATTATATTGATGGAGGACAAACGGTGTGTGCTTGCTGTTTTCCTGCCCTGGTGACAATTTTATTTATTTATTTATTTATTTAAGCATTTGTATCCTACCCTATATCATTGGGATCTCAGGGAAGCATACAGAAAAAATAAATTCAAACAGTATCAAACAATAATGTACACAGTTAAAATATATTAAAATAAAGCTAAAACCAGTAGAAAACAATGTGCAGCTTTTAGGCAAATTTAACCCTCAAAGGCTTTGATAAAAAGCCACGTTTTAACTTGGTGTGAAACAAGGCCAATGTTGGTGCCAATCAGGCCTCCACAATCAGGTGCCACAACAGAAAAAGCCCTCTCCCATGTCCCACCTTAATGTATGGCTGAATTCGGATGACACATTAAGCAATGGGGGGGGGAACAATCATCAGTTGTGTTGTTTATTGTGTTGTGTGGGGAGTAACACACAATGCACACACAACTGACAGTACGCTATTCTGCCCAATTAAGCAATGGAGTGAAACAACAGGCTTGCACATTGTTTAGCCCGAAGCCCCGTTGTTTAAAGTGTCGTCCGAATTCAGCCAACCCTCTCTCCATGGACTATTCCATTTGGGAATAGAGATCACCGGCCGAAGTAGTCAAAAACCCCTGGCCGCTCTATACAGCCGCAGAACTCACAGTGCATGCTGGGATACGGCTGGGGGACTGAGGGAGGGGGAGGGAGCAGCCGTAGCAACCAAGATGGCCACCGGAACTTTGAGCTGGCCAAGCACAGGTATTGCAGCATGTCGTGTGGGGAGCACTGTCTTCCTAATGCACGATCAGTATGCTATTTACTCCTCCGTTGCCTGATATGTCGTCCGAATTGAGCCCATGTCTCGCGTTGGTGGGACGCAGAGGAGGGCTCCTCCAACAGATCTCAAATCTCGCAAAGGCATAGAGAGAGAGGGAGGTGCTCCCTTAAGTATCGAGGTCCCAAGCCATTCAGGGCTTTAAATGCCATTGCCAACACCTTGAATTCCAACCAGAAGCATATAGGTAGCCAGTGCAGTTTCTTTAAGACTGGTGTAATAAGGTCTTTACGTGATGTTCCAGATAGCAGTCTAACTGCTGCATTTTGACTAGCTGCAATTATTATTATTATTATTATTATTAATTATTATTATTATTATTATTTGCATTTATATACCACCCCATAGCCGAAGCTCTCTGGGCAGTTTACAAAGATTAAAAGACTGAACATTAAAAATCAAAATACAAAATTTAAAAACATAAAATCATAAAAAACAGCTAATATTTTAAACAATTTTAAACTCCCGGCCAGGCCAAAAGCTCAGTTAAAAACTCACCTATGCCTTTACTTTCATGGAAAAGGCAGTCACAATACCAGAGAAAAAAAAGAAATGGGAGTAGGCCATACCCTCTTGTAATAACACAAACCCAAGCCCTCTCAGTCAATCCAGTGGAAAAGCATCCGTATTTTGGCCCGTGGTAGCACAGTTAAATCCAAGCATATCCTGAAAAATAGCTACTTGTGTATGCAACAAAGCAATCACACAGCCACTTCATCATGCTCCAAACTGTTGTGTCTAAACCTGCTACCCTTGGACAGGGAGAAGGACTGTCAGATGATAATTCAGAGTCAGATTCTGAGGCTGAAGAGACGGCTCAAGAGATGTCCCAGCCTGTACCAAGAATGGGGGAGTTGGTTCCCATGGGCATTTCCCCAGCTGTGAATGAACTTTTGCCAGCTCTTATCTCTGATGGTGTAAATAACCCCCATGCTGAGAATCAGGCTTCTTCCAAGGAGGAGGGCGTGGAAAGCCTGGTAGATGCGAGATTCCGTAGGAGAGAAAGGAAGGGCGGAAGAGGTCAGCCCGGGTGTTTGCTTGGAAACGGCTTGGTCAGAACAAGTCTCCCTGAAATTAAGGCGTACTGGAAGAAATGGGCTTTCCCTTTCCTTGAAAGAACAACTGGTTTGCTTACTTTGCATAATCTTGCCTAGAGGACAAGTCCCCTAGAACTTTTAGACTCCCTTCAGCTGGGAGATGTTTATTGCCTGAATAAAGCTTTGTGAATTCCATGGAAGACCTCTTTATTGTCTTCAAATAAAGTGAGGGGCAAGAGGGACATGCCACAAGCTCAGCTCACTTTGACTCATTCAGTTCATTTGTAGAGATAGGCAAATCTGTCAAGTTTAATTTTGCTAATTTGCTAATTTCTCCAAATTTATGTTTGTTCTGGCACATTTTTAATCAAGATGCAAGTTTGTTTGGTTTTTTAAAAAACAAAAACAAAATCTGCATGAACATTTGTACTTTTTTTGTTCACATTGCTCAAAATGTCTGCATTTTCAATACATTATGTATGGATTTTGCAACACATTTTTGCAAGCCATTTCCCCTAAGATAAAGCATTCTTGTGTGCATTTCTATGTAATATATAGTTTTTTGTGAACATTTTAAAGTATTATTCATTAAACAAAAAACCTACAGTTTACAAAACCAATGTTAAGGCTCTACAGTTTCCAACCAAGCACCAAAAAGCAGGGAAATAGGGAGTTAAGGCTCCCAAGCCTTAAGGCCACATCCTCCCTAAGGAGGCAGAAAATGCAAGTGAAATTCTCATTCTCCCAAAGCAGATAAACCATGAGGACAGGATGGAGAATATGATATGCAGAGGTGACTGTGGGGTTGTGGAAAACTGATGACAAACAACTTAGGGCCACCTACTTCTCTTTTTTTGTTTAGAGCAGCCCTTCCCCAACCTGGTGCCCTCCAAAGGTGTTGGACTACAACTCCCATCATTGCAAGTCAGTATGTCCCATGGTCAGGAATGCTGGGACTTGTCAACTCAAACATCTGGATATGCAATATGATATGCAGAGGTGACTGTGGGGTTGTGGGAAATGATGATGAACAACTTAAGACCACCTACTTCTCTTTTTTTAGAGCATCTCCTCATGTTGAGAGTTGCAATCCAACACATCTGATGGGCACCAGGTTGGGGAATGCAGTTCTAGAGCAAGGGCAGGCAGAATATAGATCTCCAGATGTTTTGGAATTCAACTCATAAAAGCCCCTATAGCATGGGCAGTGAGCAGGAATGGTGCGAGTTGATGTCCAAAACATCAAGGTGGATCTATTTTCTGCCCATATCTAAACTGTCTAAACCAAATGAAGCGACAATGAATGGAACTTGAATACCTAATCCAGATAGTCCTTCAGACGTCAACATTAGTTTTCAACACATGGCATAGGATGTCTGTTTATTAAATATCATATATGGTTTTGGGGGACTAACACAGAAGATTTCTCTTACGTGTTCAGCATTGTGAGATCAAAGGTAGAGCTACCACCTAATACTTTCATGTGTAAGTATGATTTTTAAATTAATGATCAAATGATGTTTGTCTTCCCCATAACATGGGCGTTATAGTGCAACACATCTGGAGAGCAGCAGACTGGAGAAGGTTGGTTTACATTTGAATCCTATACATGGCTTCTCAGAAGTCAGTGCCACTGAATTCATTACGGCTTACCCCCAAGTGGTACAGGATTGCAAAGTAATCTCATCTGAAAGTAGTTCAAGACAGCCAAACTAAACCTGTTCTGCTCCTCTGTCGCTTTGATGAGATGATGTACTCTGGAGGGATTGTGGGGAGTGAACAGTATATTTTGTATAAACACATTTTAAGAAAACATTGGTTCTTTGAAGGGCAGGATATTGACCAAAAGTTGAAAGTGCCTGGCACATGTTCTGGTTCTACATTTGCAACAAATAGTTCCCCTTTTGTTATCAGTCATGTTGCTATATGCAAGATGTATTTGAGAGAAAAGTATTGGGCAGACCCTGTATTTGGTAAGGATATGGAATAGCATTCCCCCATCCTGCTACCCTCCAGATGTTTGAGATTACAAGTCCTGGCATTCCTGACCATGGGACATACTGACTTGCAATGATGGGAGTTGTAGTCCAACACCTTTGGAGGGCACCAGGTTGGGAAAGGGCTGCTCTAAACAAAAAAAGAGAAGTAGGTGGCCCTAAGTTGTTTGTCATCAGTTTTCCACAACCCCACAGTCACCTCTGCATATCATATTCTCCATCCTGTCCTCATGGTTTATCTGCTTTGGGAGAATGAGAATTTCACTTGCACTTTCTACCTCCTTAGGGAGGATGTGGTGTTAAGGCTTGGGAGCCTTAACGCCCAATTTCCCTGCTTTTTGGTGCTTGGTTGGAAACTGTAGAACCTTAACATTGGTTTTGTAAACCGTAGGTTTTTTGTTTAATGAATTTCATGGCTTTTTGTAACGGATGTCCAGATATTATACAGTTGGCAACCAAGCCAGTATCAGCCAGGGTGTTACACCATGTTGATGTCTGATATAAATCCCAAAAACTTTTGAACTTTTCTATAGCCAGTGTCCAGAGATAATAATATTTTTATGACTGCCTCATGAAAAGGAAGCATTTCATGTTTTGTCTCTGTATTTGGAGAAAATTTGAAAGATTGTGCTACTGGAATAAAAAATCCCTGATTAATTTTGGAAGCACACAAGATGATACAAGAAAATATGCTATGTTACAAGAAGTTACAGTTTACTATGTTAATTAGTATAGCTCATTTTATGCTACATGCTTCCCCTACAGATTGTGGTCAAGTTTCAAGGCTGCACAGACTGCATTTTCATCTGTGGATATTTATTCAAAAGTAAGAGCTATGGAACTAAGTGAACTCTATCCAATGTAGAGTTAGCTGTGACTGAACAGATTTAGGGCACAATCTAATGCAGGTTTAGACAGGGGGAAAAACTTTTTTAGACAGCATTGCTGGTTGTGGAATGCTGGGAGTTGTAGGACTTTTTCTGTCTAAACGTGCATAAGATTGCACCTTTCGTTGTAAGAAAGCCATTAAAGTTTATTGGCTTAGACAGAATGAACTGCACCAGATTGCACCCAGTGCAATATGTTTTGTGTGCAATATCAAATTGCATTGTCACAATCTCCTTAACAAATGTGACAAATTTAAGTTGTATATGGTGACCATAGGGGGAAAAAAGGACAGGACTTTTGTATTTTTAACAGTTGTACAGAAAAGAGAATTTCAGCAGGTGTTATTTTTATGCATGCAGCACCTGGTGAAATTCCCTGTTCATCACAACAGTTCACGCTGCAGGAGCCCTGCCCTCTTTTATATGTGGTCAAGAGGGTAGGGCTTCTGCAGCTTTAGCTGTTGGAATATGAAATATATAAGCAGAGCCAGAACTGGGAGACCCGGGCTAAAATCCACATCAGTCATGAAGCTCACTGGGTGAACCTGGGCCATTCACCACCTCTCAGCCCTGCCTATGGGGATCAAATTGGGGAGAAAACCATGTACACCACCCTGAGCTCCATGGAAAAGGCAGAGTGGGCTTCATATGTAATATATAGAAGAAGAATTATGGGTTGGATACAGATTTAAGCTGAACCAACTGTCCTGGTGAAAGTGGACTTCCCTGCCCCCTTGTTCCCACGGCAGCCCCTCCAGTCCCTGGAAAATGCTAGACAGAGAATCAGGGTGAATCAGGGTGAAGTGTGGTGAAGTGTGGTGAAGTGTGGTGAAGTGTGGTATGTGTGTGTTTGGGAGTGGTGATTCTAAAAAATTGGGTGGAGAGACTTTCCCACAAGCCAAGCTCTTCCTCTTGTGGAAGGTCCTTCTTGTGGAAGGCAGATTCTGGATCCCAATTTTCCCAAACAATTTATTAGCTTAGCTGATAGCTGTTTAACATAATTGAGACAGATCAAAGTAATTGATGAACGGAATTATAAATCACAACTTACAAAAGGATTCTTTCTTCTTGTTCTTTGTTTCATACTTCATACTTCAACTTTTGGGGAAAGAGAGGGCCGAGCCAGGGCCTTGACAACTGCAGCCTCCAGCTGCTCCGAGTATCAACCAGCCGCTGGGTCAGGTTGTGGGAAAGTCTCTCTCTCTCTCTCTCTCTCTCTCTCTCTCTCTCTCGTTTGCTCTCTCTCTCTCTCACTCTCTCTCTCTCTCTCTCTCTCTCGCGCGCGCGCTCACTCGCCCGCTGCGACCTAGACCTTTGTCTAAAGCAGCCTCCTCATCACCAGAGCAGGGAAGAAAGAGGTGGCAGCTCCCCCCTCCCTCCTCCCTCCTGATAATCTCTCTTGCTCACTCGCCCATTGTCCTCACCAGAGCAGGGAAGAAAGAGGCGGCAGTTCCCCCCTCCCCCCTCCCTTCTGATAATAAGCTCTGTGGTGCCGGGTACGCATGCGTTGCATTGTGAATTGAATAAATATTCATTAAAAATCAACCGTAGGGAATTTTTAAAAAAGGAAAAGCATTCCATCAACTAGACTGAAGGCAGAAGAAGACCCCATCAATGAATTAAGCAGGAAGTCTATAATTTCCCTGGAAATCCTGGCTACAGAAAGTCGCAACCCAGAAGTGAATCTGACAAAAGCAGGGAGACAGGTTTGTGTTCCTCTTCTATCTTAAACTGCTCTCCTTCCCTCAATCTTTCACCAATCTTCTTGAAAGTTTCAGGTAATGTAAATCAAACATTTCTTTCTGGCACCTGTAAATTTCAGAAAGATTGGTGAAATATTTTTGATTTTATGGCTGTTAGAATGACCCCTCCCCCAATTATCACTTTAACATGGTGGAACGTGTTTTCTACTGACGGCCCTTAACAATGGAGACATGACTGTGCCTCCATTAATACACATTTTTGCATTTATATTTCGATGTGCAAACTTTTATCGTAAACTTCAGTAAAGTGCCTATATAAATATTTATTTATTTATTTATTTATTTCATTACATTCATATCCAACCTTTTTTCCCTCTTGCAAGGAACCTAAGGTGTCTTACATGGTCCTCCTCCTCCTCCTCTCCATTTTATCCTCACAACAACTCTGTGAGGTAGGTTAGGCTGAGAGGCAGTGACTGGCACAAAGTCACCCTACACCACACTGGTTTAATTTTTTTCTGGTTCATCTATGGATTTGGGTAGTGCAAATGTGGTAAGTTTGTATATTAATGCAAACTGAACACATTTAACTCCCCTCCCCCATTTGTTTTGTGAATCGACACTGACTGAAATCCTATGACCTCTTGCAAGGAAACAATTTCTTTTGAAATCAGTGTTGCTTGTTTCTGAGTGGACTTGTGTAGGACTGAGATGCGAGTAACAGCCTATCTACACACGCAGAATTAAACACTTTGAAAACATTTTGAAAACTGTATATGGAGTTTGTCCTGGGCCCAAACAGTTCTCAAAACTGTTATAAACCATTTTAAACCATTTTAAAGCAGTAGTGTAGATAGGCTCTAAGTTTAGTATCAGAGTATCCTTTTGTTTTCATGGAAGACAGACACTTAAACGGCAATACTTAGCTTTTCTGAGATGTGGATCGTTTTGCTAAAGTGGCGTCTATTCCTCCAGAAGGCAACACTTTCAGAGCTCACAAACAGAGCTCAGCAGAGCTTATGGCAGGATGTCTACTCTATTGTTTCTGCAGGCTAAATTTTGAATGCCATCACTGTTATTTATTACAAAAACCATTTTTACTACAAAAATCGTACGAAAGAGATGGACTACCTTCTTCCACATTATTTCCAGGGGGAAAGAAGGTTATTGCCAAAAGTATGTGAACCAAAGGGAAAAGCACTTCTGAAGAATGTGGGCATGATTTTCAATTCATCTTGACACGAAGCCTACGATGCTGGATTGATTACAAAGTAGGGGAAATGCAGTGAGGGACCCATAAGGGAAATAATGCTGCAACCTGAAATTAAAGTGTATGGAGTTTGTTGATTATGTTTCCTCAATATATGTTACATTTCATTAGGGCTGTCAAATGATTAAAGATTTTTTTTAGGGGATTAATCATCCATCTTTTAATTAATTACTTAGTTGATAGTGTTTAATTAAATGTGCATGGAACAAAAACCTCAATATGGCTTTACATTTTGAGGCAAGGAAGGATAGGTATATTTTCTCGGAAATGGGAGATAAGATGATTTAATACAGACAGCCACCATTCTTTGCTAGAAGGAAAAGCCATCTTTATTTTCTTTTACCAATATGTGCACATGGAAAATGTAATAGGAAAACACACTATGAACAAGTTCAGTTCCACATCAGTACTGCAGGAGGTCTAGATTTAAAAGATGGATTTCATGCAGTTGCCTGTGGTGCTTATTGGTAGCCAGAAAAATCAGAGAGGGTTCCCCTCTCAAATGCAAAATATTGTTGAGATTTGTATATATACAGGGAGGAAAACCATGGTTACATTTGTAGTACATCCCATTTGGTGGCATACTACAAATGGGGAACTAATCGCTATCTGTTTGGCATGCACAGCAATACGCCTTTTAGCCACTCATGGCCACATCAGTTGAGCAGTGGGTCAATGTTACATCGTGTCTACATCTTTAATTGATTAATCTACAACACTATGTATTCCTTCAACATCTCATAATAGATCACCATATCACAACTTTAGAATACTTGCAATTGTTAATGTTAATGCAAGTGGGGATTTGCAAATTCAAAATTCAAGGATGTTGTTTATTTTCATTATGATCTTGTGGAGTTAACAACAACCTGCCACAGATGTAAACTGTCTTGGACAAGCCGCACCCTGTTCCATGAATGGAAGGGAAACCAGGCAAAATAGAATGTCCACATTTTTCCTCTTCTCTTTTTGTGACCTTTTCCACTGCCACCAGGTGGAAGTCTTTAATTCTCTAGCTGCCTCCACCAAACCAGCCCCAAACTTTTTAGGTATAATTTGTCTATTATATTTAGAGACCACAACATTTCAAGTGAATAATGTCAATAGGAAAAAGATCTTTAAATGGATGCACTCTTCTCCTCACCCCCCACATGAGCAATACAGTAGAAAATGAACAGAGAGAAACTCAACTAGCTAACCTGACTAGACTGTGTCCCTATTTTGTCCAGGTGCCATATCCAAGCAATATCTTACTCTCATTAGTCCTTTTCTCTCAATCAGTTCTCCAGTTTCAGCAGCATTGACTCTTTCTTTCCCCCAGCACTCTGCCCTCCTCCTCCTCCTCCTCCTCCTCCTCCTCTCACTCACTTTCTTCCTCTTTCTAGCTGCCTCTGATTTCTATCTTCTCTTTTTCCCTCTCCCCAACTCCAACCAATCAGGAGGGTACTTTCTCCTTTATTTCTGCCAACTGTAGTTTCCATTTTCTGAGTTCAATCTTTCTTCCTCTTTTGACTTCCTGTTGAATTTTATATCTTCTGCTTCCTAGGCTAAATGTCCTGATTTCTTTAATCCAAATTAAACCTTTGGCCTCTAAACGATTAATGTTATGGCTGAAACTGACTAGCACGCGCACACACACACACACACATTCACACACATAATATCCTAAAACCACATGAAATATCAAAAATGGAGGATAGTTCTGCTCCTTCACATAAGCCCTCTGGTGTTTATGCCATCAAATAATATAAGAATGACAGTGCCATAAAAACAGAGTTCTCCACATCAGTTAAACTATTCCATTCTCATACAAACAAAACAGTCAAACGAGAACAAAAGAAAATCATAGAATCATAGACACAGTGCAACAACTTCAAGGACCATGCGTTGCAACATGTAGGCAACTGAGAATGGTAAATATTTCCATTCAATCCAGCTTTGCGGGATAAGTGAAAGCAACCCAACAGTCTTAACTTTTGCTGGTCTCCTACGCATCCTTTCCAGGTTGAACTGTGCTGGTTCAAATTTGCTCCAATATTCCAAAATAAATGTGTGCAATATTACATTGACTTTACCTGCCATATGCCATATGGAGTGAGCTATAGGCGACTTGAGTAGGAGGACTTCCCAGAGCTTGGTCAGACAAACACAGGGGAAATGATTTTTAAAAAGAAAGACAAACCCAGGGATTGTACAGCTCTTTTAACCCAAGTTTTAGAGCTTCCTGAACTTTGACCAAGGCATCCTGGAGCGAGGAATTAAAAGTTCCCCTTTGGGGTAATAACTCCGCAACTAGTGTCCAAGAGTTGGAAACATCAATGTTTAGGGCGATACAGTAGACAGTGTGAGTATGGTGCCCAAGGTCTCCAAAATCCGGGTTTAGGAATGAACTTTGGGGGCTTGTAAAAGCCCACCTCCACCAAGAAGTAAGTTTTTAAAGCCACCCCATAATACTATGGCTCAGATTAATACCTTGCTTGTCCACTGTCTCAGATAGTCTTCTCTTTCCTCAAATGACATCCTTGCCAGCACATCAATAAATTCTACTCTTCCCTGCTTGTGCCTTGAAACTGCTACTGTGGAGAGAGCAGCAGTGGAGGAATGCAGAGAGAAGAGGGATCACTCTTCCCACAACTCTCTTCATTACCCCCACATGCTAGGTAACAATGAGCTGTGTCACAGGGAACCATAGAAGTTATATTATTCCAAGGGGCTGTTGTCCTTCAACCTAATGGCAGCATTCAGACAACATATTAAGCAATGGAGGGGGGATGAGGCAACGGACAGTAAGTTATTTTTGCAGTGCCCGACACACAGCACGTTGTCCCTCCTCCCATTGTACGGCTGAAAGTCCCAGACTCATAATAAGCAATGGGGCTCCCATAAACAACAGAACAGCCCAATGTTTTTCCCCATTGCTTAATAATGTACCATCAGTTGTGTGTGCATTGTGTGTTGCCTGATACGTGACACAGTAAGCAACACAACTGATGGTTGCCTCTTCCCCCTCCATTGTCTAAAGTGTCATCCAAATGCTGCCAATGGAGTGAAGTTGATCCATTAAATTGAATATTGACAGTTACAAAGATGATGCAGAGGCAAAGGCCCCACTAAGGGAAACCCTTTGCAGTGTGTGTGTGTGGGACCTACTTACTTCTTCCCCTGCAGCAGAACTGAAACTGGTAGAAGGTATGTATCTGCAGCTTCCAAAGGGCAATCAGGGCATCTTGATTTTCCAGGGGGAAAACAAACAAACATGACATCTGTACAAGCCTTTGAGGACATATTAGTAGTTCTTTGGAAACAAATGGGTGGCTTTTATATGATCTGAATGCTAAAACTAGACCAGCATCTTCTGTATTCAGGATTTTCCATGCTTTTGTTTTGTTTGTTTTTACATCCCCTGAAAACTTAAGTTGTCCAGTAAACCAGAGGTAGGTAACATGGCTGGATACCTTTCTAAATGCTTGCTAAAGTGCCCTACCCTTGTTACTTAAAAACAACAACCACACATTCTTACAGGCATCTGGAATTGCTACAAAATAGGCTTCTGTTGATGCTCAAAGGAGTTGTTTAGCATGTTGGGGCTCAGATGTCACCTCTGCCTTGACTCATCAGGTTTGGGGCAGATTACTTGTCCTTTGCCACACCACCCATTGTGGCCATTTTGTGGTGGCTCCATGGATAGATCCATGTGTGCCTGTCACTCCCCCGAGGGCTTGAGGGTGAGGTATCCCAGCAGGGGCAGATTGGCTTTAAGAAAGACCAGCTGCTCCACCAACTCAGCATCCAAGCAGGAGCAGTGGGGTGTCACCACATCGCCTGCCATGGAGAACACACTCTCGCTTGGAACACTGGTTGATGGGTAGCTGAATCGATCCCTGGCCACCCGAACCAGGTCGGGCCAAGGAATCACACACCCCTTCTCCCTTTCCCCCCCACCGTGTTTGAACTTTGAAAGTAAAAAATCCTTGCGAGTAAACGCTTGCATCTCCATGTCTGAAATTTGCCACACATGAGTACCTACAGCCAATCTGCAATGTGCCCAAGTTTCAAGTTTCTATCTTTAAAAATAAAAAAAGGTATGGGTGTTTCTTGATCATTTTTCAAAAATTCATATCCACTACACGCTAGCACCCATGTTTCTGAAGTTTTATACACATGAGTACCTACAGCCCATCTGCAATGTGCCCAAGTTTCATTTTTATATCTTTAAAAATAAAGAAGTTATAGCCCTTTCTTTCCCCCAATGTAAGTCTATGGGGAAAACACTTAAAACGCCGTCTGAATCTCTGGATCAATCTGGATTGATTTGGACTAAACTGATCCGATCTGGATCAATTTGGACTTCCCCCAATTTGATCTAGATCTGGTTTTTGGAGGTCTAAATCACCCTGATCTGCTTTGGATTCAGGATCTGGATCTGTGCACAGCCCTAATAAACATAAACAATACAGCTATGGTTCTATGCAGAGCTTACCCAAAAGTGGAAAAAAGGTTTTCTTGATCTCCTATTCTGGGCCCTTTCTGGCCCACTCACAAAGGAGGACATCATTCTCATAAAATGTATACATGCTAATCTATATGCATAGATGCAAATTACTACAATTTAAATACTAACAGAAATAGAAATACGAGCGGCGGGACTTCCGATATGCAGTAAACGGATTGGGATTGTATCTCCTCCCGTGGGAGAAAAACAAAAAAGATCAATAACCCAATTATAAGAGCTTCAAACTGTAAGTGAAGAGAAATGTTTATTATGGGAATCATTACAGAATAAAGGGAAGTTATCTGCAAGGTTGTAGATAAACCGGCAGTCTTACATTTTAATGAACTGGGAGAGCAGCCAAGCTGGGATTGAAATAGCAGACTGCGCATATCTCTGTTGATACAACTTTAATCAAAAGCAAAGAATAATTTGTACTTATGGAGAATACTGGACATTATTAGCCAATTAGCTAATTAGCAGAGATCTAAATAAGAGGTAGCAGAAAGATTGAACGCCGCAACCATTGGCTGGATGCCAGATGACCAGCAGAGGGGGGGAAAGTAAGAAAATCTTGCCACCGAAGTGGTTGAGAGTTAAAGTACACCTCTCTGACAAAAGTTGGTGTCGTCTGACTAGAAAGAATTCAGAAAATTCAGAAGCAGTCATGATGAATGGGAAAACGGGTCCGCCGGCAACCGGAAGTAGGAATCATAAAAATGGAGCTAAGCCAGGAGCAATTCCTAAGATAACGAAACCACAAACAGAGCCAATGTCCTCTGAAGCTTTACTGGCTAGTATTCAAGACATGATAGATAACAGAAGCAGGAGCTCATGCAGGAGGTTAAGAAGGTCCAGATTTCTCAATCGGAATTACAAAGCGGTCTTCAAATGATTCATGATAAATTTGTATCCTTGGAACAGCAATCAGAGCAAAACAAAGATAATATAAAAAAGCAAGAAATAATTTTACAAGAAATGGACTTACATTTAATTTCTATGGAAGATAGAGATAGAAGAATGAATATACGCATCAGATTCTTCCAGGAACAGCAGGGGGAAAACTCAACGATTTTGAAAGACAAGCTAATGCAATGGATTAAGGAGATGGATCCTCAAGTGATATGGGCTGAAGAAGATATTGAAAGGATCCACAGAGTTGGACCTAAAAGGAGTGGAATGGTCCCAAGAGACATAATAGTAAGATTTGCCAGTTTTTACAAAAAATAAAAATTGATGCAAACCATCAGACGTGCTGGGCAATTGATGTTCCAATCTTCACAGATACAGATCTACAATGATCTTTGTTTTCAAACAATCCAATGGAGGAAGAGTGTGAAGCTGTGTACAACTATCTTGATCCATTTCAATTGGGTTTCAGGCCTGGTTTTGGAACAAAAACTGCCTTGGTCACCCTGTGGGATGACCTTTGCCAGGAGAGGGACAGGGGGAGTGCGACCCTGTTGGTTCTCTTGGACCTCTCAGTGGCTTTCGATACCATCGACCATGGTATCCTTCTGGATAGGTTGTCTGGGCTGGGAGTTGGAGGCACTGCGCTGCAGTGGTTCCGTTCCTACTTAGATGGCCATTTTCAGAAGGTGGTGCTGGGGGATTATTGCTCTGTGCCGTGGCATTTAAGCCATGGGTTCCACAGGGCTCTATTTTATCCCCTATGCTGTTTAACATATACATGAAGCCACTGGGAGAGGTTATCCGGAGATGTGGGCTGAGATGTCACCAATATGCGGATGACACCCAGCTCTACCTCTCCTTTTCAACAAACCCAGGTGAGGCAGTGGCTGTTCTGAATCAGTGCCTGAGCACGGTAATGGACTGGATGAGGGCTAACAAACTGAGACTCAATCCAGACAAGACGGAGGTACTGTTAGCGGGTGGTTCATCTTTCCGGCGAGGTGATGTTCACCCTGTTCTGGAGGGGGTTGCACTCCCCCTAAAGGATCAGGTCCATAGTTTGGGGGTGCTCTTGGATCCAGAACTGTTTTTATATTGTATGTTATTCTGTGTTTTTAGATTCTGCCTTGTTTTATATATTTTAAAATGATTTCATGGTTTTAATTTTTGTGAACCGCCCAGAGAGCTTCGGCTATGGGGCGGTATAAAAATGCAATAAATAAATAAATAAATAAATAACTGTCACTTGAGGCACAGGTGAACTCGGTGGCAAAGAGCACCTTTTACCAGCTTAGGCTGATATACCAACTGCGCCCTTATCTGGACAGAGATAGCCTAGCTACAGTTATCCATGCTCTCATAACCTCTCGTTTGGATTACTGCAATGCATTATACGTGGGGCTGCCTTTGAAAATGGTCTGGAAACTTCAGGTGGTATAAAACAGGGCAGCCAGATTGTTAACGGGGACTGGCCAATGAGACCATATTATGCCAGTCCTTTTCCAACTTCACTGGCTGCCGATCCAGGTCCGGGCCCAATTCAAAGTGCTGGTACTAACATTTAAAGCCCTAAACGGCTTGGGGCCAGGTTATCTAAAGGAACGCCTCCTCCCATATGTACCTGCCCAGACCCTAAGATCATCTACAGGGGTCCTTCTCCGTGAGCCCCTGCCAAAGGAAGTGAGGCAGGTGGCCACTAGGAGGAGGGCTTTCTCTGCTGTGGCACCCCGGCTGTGGAATGAGCTCCCCAGAGAGGTTCGCCTGGCACCTACTTTGTACTCTTTTCGTCGCCAGGTGAAGACCTTTTTATTCTCCCAGTATTTTAATAGTTAAATTAACTCAATTTTAATCCTTGCTGTTTTAAATTTGTATTTTAATCTGTATTAATTCCTGCTGCTTGGTTTTATTCTGGTTGTGTTTTTATATTGTATGTTATTTTGTGTTTTTAGATTGTGGCTTGTTTTATATTTTTAAAATGATTTCATGGTTTTAATTTTTGTGAACCACCCAGAGAGCTCCAGCTATGGGGCAGTATAAAAATGCAATAAATAAATAAATAAATAAATAAATAAATAAATTAACTACCATGCAGAAGAATTCAATTGTTTATAGCTGGGGATATCCAGTATTCCTGAGTTTTGGTTACATGTCGGATGTCTGTCGCCCCCCCCCCCCGAAGGGTCCTAAGAAGAGGAAGAGAGGAGCCGCTGCCTGGGGAAAATGGAGGGGGGGGAAAGGAGGTTATATGTGGGGGGAAGGAGGAGGGAAGGGGGGTAATTGTGACACATTAGGAGACCTACAGAAAAAATTAAAAAAGGAGATATGGAAAATAAAGTAAGATTGATAACTTTAAATGCTAATGGGTTGGGTAGCGTTATTAAAAGAAAGAGGATTGAAGGGTTGTTGAATGAAAGCTGATATAATATTTTTACAAGAAACACATCAAAAAGAAGACGGTAGAAATGAACTTAAAATGAGGAATTTGGGTGTATATGAGAAAGCATATGGGACTTCTAAAGCAAGAGGTGTTACGATAATAATCTCTAAAAAATGTGCACTTAATGTAGTCAAAGTGGTAAAGGATGTGGGGGGAAGATTTATTATTTTACACTGTTTCTTGGGGGAGGAAAAATATGTATTGGTTAATGTATATGCTCCAAATGAAAAGCAAATGGATTTTTATGATAAAGTGTTTAGTAATATGGGGAATGTAGAGAAAGCAAATATTGTAATGGCTGGAGACTTCAATATGGTGATGGATAAAATGAGAGATAAAGATACTATAAAAGGTATCGGGAAAACGGGTTTAGCAAAAGTAATGGAGCAAAAAGAATTAAAGGATGTTTGGAGAATAGTAAAAGGGGAAGAAAAAAATATATACTTTTTACTCATCAAAATACAAGGGTTTCTCCAGGATTGATTATATATTTGTTTCAAAGAATTTGCTTTCTAAGATTATGGATTGTGAAATAGATGTAATTAAGGTTTCAGATCACGCATTAATGAGCATGGATATTAAAATAAAGAAAGATTACAGGGAAGCAAAAAGGTGGAGATTAGGTACTAAAATTGTAAGTTATAAAAATATTGTGGAAAAATGAAAAAGGAAATTAAGAC
Source organism: Anniella stebbinsi (assembly GCA_029215795.1). Classification (NCBI taxonomy): domain Eukaryota; kingdom Metazoa; phylum Chordata; class Lepidosauria; order Squamata; family Anniellidae; genus Anniella; species Anniella stebbinsi. The sequence goes on along the minus strand of JARDYH010000005.1, from coordinate 82,553,067 downwards.
TATATGGGAAATAAATGAAACAGGGGTAAATTCGCAGGGGATAGTTTGGGATACGATGAAAGCAGTAGTGAGAGGAATATGTATTAGACAATTGTGTAAATTAAAAAGACAACAAGATGCACATAGTAAAAAGATCAAAGAGGAGATTAAGGAATTAGAGGAACAATTTAGAACTAATAAGGATATGCATATATATTAGGTGTGTGCACAGACCCCCTGGATCGGATCGGGACCCGGATTGGGACCTCCAATTTTGTCACGGATCGGATCGGACAAAACCGGAGCCCCCCCCGGACCGGATCGAGTCCGATCCCGATCCAAAAATCGGAACTTTTTGGATCGTCCGCTGTTTTCCCCCCCATAGACTTGCATTGCAATGCAAATCTATGAGGAAAAAAAATGGCGGCGGGTCGGTGAGGGGGCCTTAACTCCCTCCCCCCCTGGGGCTGTCCCCTGTGGATGTCCCCGACAGGTAAGCCCCCTCCTCCGTGCTCCTTACCCCCCCGGGGCCTTCCGCTTCCATCCGCTGGCGCCCGTGGGCACCAGTGGATGGAAGCGGAGGGCCCCGGGGGGGGTAAACCACCTCCCCCACACTCCTTACCCCCCCGAGCCCATCCGCTTCCATCCACTGGTGCCCGCAGCCTCCTGCCCCCTGCCCCCTGCTTACCTTTCCTAGCCATCCGTTCCCGCCCGGCACTGGCCACTACTGCGAGCGGGCTTCACGGCCTGCCCCTAGGTAGCACGTCAGGTGATCATCACCATCATCACCTGATCATCACCTGGTGATCATCAGGTGATGATCACCTGGCGCGCTACCTATGGGCAGGCCGTGAAGCCCGCTCACAGTAGCAGCCAGCACCGGATGGGAACGGACGGCCAGGAAAGGTAAGCACTCCACGCACCCCCCGTCCCCTTGCTCCCTGCTTACCTTTCTTGGCCGTCCGTTCCCACCCGGAGCTGGCTGCTACTGTGAGTGGGCTTTGTGGCCTGCTCCTAGGTAGCGCGCCAGGTGCGCGCTACCTAGGACTAGGCCGCGAAGCCCGTTTTATCATTTTATCAATTTTATCAATTAATAAAATGAAATGGTATAAGATTCAAAGGAAAGGAGGGTTGGGACTCCCGAATATAAAGATGTATTATATAGAATATAAAGATGTATTATATAGCTAACCAATAGTATAGTAGGGAAAGAGGATTTAGAATGGTTAAAGACGCAGACAGGAGAAATAGAGTTAGAGTTACAAAATATTTTTTTTAGTAAAATACAAAAGAATCAACTGAAGGATATGGAAAATCCCATCCTAAGGAATATCATAGAAATTTGGGGAAGGTATAAAAAGAAATTAATACCAGGAATTTCTCCTCTAACCCCAGTTGTTTTATTGGAAAACTTCCCAGGTAATTTGAGAAGAGAATTGGAAGGGCTACTGAGGGAAAAAAATAATTAAAGTGAAAGACTGGTTAATGAGACTGGTTAATAAAAAGCAAATAGAAGAAGTTCTAAGAGGGCAAAAAAAAATATGGTTCAAGTGTTTATAATTGGAACAATGGACACAAAAATGGAAAGAGAAAAATAAGGATTGTAGAAAGGAAACAAGATTTGAAAAGCTAATTGAGTCAAGAGAGAAGGAGGGGAAAAATAAAAGTAAAAAAGGTATAATAAGTGAAATATATAATATATTGTTAGAGGAGGGTGAGTCACAAGAAATTTTGAAAACAATCTGGGAAGAAGATTTAAAAACTCAAATCACTGGGGATAGATGGGGGAAGATATGGGAACTAAGAACTTTAAAGTTGTTATCAATAAGGATAAAAGAAAATCATTATAAAATAATCTGGAGATGGTATCTCACTCCTGTAAGATTACATCAGATAGATAAGAAAATGTCAAAGCTATGCTGGAGGGGTTGTCATGAAGTGGGGACTTATTACCATATGTGGTGGACATGTGAGTATGTAAAAATTTTTTGGAAAAGAGTTTTTAAAGAAATAAGTGAAATATTGGGTAAGAATGTGGAAGCAAGTCCAAATATAGCATTATTGGGGATGTTTGATAAAGAATATGGGAATAATAATATAAGAGAATTGATAAACAACCTCCTGACACCGGCTAGATTAATGATAGCTAAAAGTTGGAAAATACAAGGGAATTAAAGTATAGAAGAATGGTATAATGGAGTGTGGGATATTGCAATTAATGATAGATTAACATGTAAAATGAAAGTTAGGATGGGACTATCCAAAAAGAATGATTTTGAAAGTATTTGGGGATTATTTATAGAATATGTTTTAGTAAAGGGGAGAGGATGTACACCTTCAAAAGAATCACTGCAATTTTGGAAAAATGTATAATATAACAGAGCAATGAAGGTCTCAAGGGTAGGGGAGCACAGGGGGGATGTGGAGGGTTTGTTTATGTATTGAGTTTATTTTATGTATTATATGTTGAAAATTAAATAAAAGTATATATATAAAAAAGAAATAGAAATACAATACGGCGAAGGCTGTGACCTTTTCAGGTGACCTCTCACCACTATCTGCAGCTCTTTGCATTGGTAAGTAGAAAGCAGGGGTGGTAAACCCTTTTTCTATAAAGGGCCACAGGAAAAAGGGCCACACATATTCTCTGTAATGTCTGACAGAGAAAATTACAACAGGTGAAGGTTTTCCCATACTTGCAGTCCTGTGCTAGAAAAGGGGTTTATGTTCAATTCTATGCATGTTTAGACAGAAAAAAAGAACTACAACTCCCAGCATTCCCCAGCCAGTATGGACTTTTTTCTGTCTAAACCTGCATAGGATTGTGCCCTAAACCTTGAATGGCATGGTAAAAGGGCTGGTCACAAAACACCTATTTTCCAAAGGAAACTGGGAAGACTAAACAAAACGTAACTTTCCTGTGAACCTAAATACAAGGCATAGATAGGGTTGAGCTCCAAAATGCAAAACTACTTTTTTAAACCCACAGTTTGCTGCTCTAGCATTCATTCCACAGAAGGGAAACTGTTGAGGCTCAGAGTTTTGCAACATGCCAGGCTATCAGGTTTTGGTTGTTTAAAAATCATAATCTTCAACATAAATATCAGGAGGGGTCACAGAAGTTGGCAGGCATCAAGAGAGATGCCTATGCCCACACTGGTGCCCACAGGTAAGACATTGGAGACCCCAGGTTTTGCAGGTTTGTTTTTCTCTGTTCGTGATCTCCAGATGAAAGACATTTATGTGAAAATCTTTGGACAAGGAATTTGAATGAAACCTTCCGTTATGGAAAGTGTTCATAATTCTACCCCCACCCCCAAACACAAGTGAAAGTATGTTTAGGTCAGAGGGTCCCAAGTTATGTAGGCCTGCCTTATAGCAGGATTATAGTCTTTTCTACATGAGGTTTTTAACCTGCACCTTTACCAAGACTTCTGCTTCTGGGTTCTTTGTGGGATTAAGATTGGTGTCTTTACAAGTGTTTTTTTTCTGAGGTTTTTCTTTCTCTGCCTTTCTATATGTTCCATTACACAACCACTAGGTGGTGCTGTGGTATAGCAGAATTGTGCAAATGCATAAGGCTTCCATCACATCATTCAGAAAAATACCAGACCTTCATCATTAGGAAAAAACAACACAAAACACAATAATGGTTGCAAAGCATGGAGGATGACAACATGGTGTAAAGGATCTGTAAACTACTGTGAGTGAAGAATCACAACTGCACAAGAAAAGCATCAAGTAGAAAAGCTCTACATCCCCCCCCCCCCTGCAAATCAGCTTCATTCATTACTTGGATGAGTTTATGGTGCTACCTTCCAACACTCTAGGCGAGTGAAATTTGCTCATAGGGGCAATAGGCTGTTTTTTGCCCTCTGTGCATGTTTATTCTCTCCTCTTCACTTTCTTCTTCTCAGTTCTGAGAACTTCTACAACTACATTCTACATAGCACCAGTGACATGATTTGGCAGCATGCAGCATTTTCAGTGTTCACAGATGAACTGCCATGTCACTTTTAGCAGTAGCTTAATATGCTACATCAGCACCTGTAGAAGAAATGAGAGGCTGGTGCTAAATCACAGCATATTTTTGAATTAGACGCTCTGTGTTTCTGTGCCAAATTCACCTCAGATCTGGTTTGGTTATGCAAATGGGAAGCTGATCAATAGCAGCCGGTACTCACTGGGGCTGGTGCAGCAGAAGAAAGAGCAGATGCTAAAGATTTTATTGAAATTGCCAGAGGACAGGAGAAGATAATGTGTGGCTCTTGGCAGTTGCACACCGTGCACTGGCATGCCTCTACCTGATTGGATGAGGGTATCTCTCTGCCACAAGTGAGTGGGAAATAGGTAGGGGTCACTGCTCTATTTGCCTCAAATGTAGAGCCACCTCTGCTCATGGATAGCTAGATACTCTGATTCTGTACCATCTTTGATTAATTCACAGTAGTTGCTGTCTTCTGATTTACTCAAAATTTTTATAGATGGCTAAGGGAAAAAATGTAGACATTGTAAACTGAAGCCAAGATTGGATATGGTTCCCCCCCCCCCCCATTAAGAAAAATATTTTAGAACTGGGATAAATCTGGAAAATAGCATGTTTAAAGACTGTGCTGGTAATTGGAGTTGGGCAATTGGAATGACATCTTTGTCACAGGATTAGAGTTCTCTCTTGAGATATAGTACATACCTGACCTTGACAATAAAATGCTGCCTGAACATCTATTATATGGAGATAGAGGCCTCTGACTGGAAGGAGGTTAATACTTCTGTTGCTTTCTGTGCTCCCTATTATTAGGAAATGACACAGGCCATGGCAGACAGGCAGGAGAAGGATATAAGTCAAAACTCAAAACTGTCTAAAGGCTTAAAAAAGCTGTAGTAAATGAATACTACCATGTCTGAAGCTTCCATATCTGGAGTCCCGATATTCTGATGTTATTGTTCTTCATACACCATGAAAGCTAAGCAACAGAGTAAAGAATGTTGACTAAAATAAAATAAAATAAAATACAGGACCTGTATTTGATTGAAACTACAGCAGTATGGGAAACACAGTCCATAGCACTATCTCGTAATAATGCATATTCTCTTTGCAAATCAAGTACAGAAAATAAATTAATGCTGCAATCTTACACATTTCTATTCATACATAAGTTAGGGTGACCAGATAAAATCCAGGTCAGGGCTCATGTAACTTTAACAGTTGTAGAGAAAAGGGAATTTCAGCCAGTGTCATTTGTATGCAATTAGTTCCTGGTGAAATTCCCTCTTCATCACAACAGTTAAAGTTGCAGGGGCCCTGCCTTCTTTTGTATATGGTCACTCTAGTATAGTGCATGCATCTTTAACAATTGTGATGAAGAGGGCATTTCACCAGGTACTAATTGCATACAAATGACACTGGCTGAAATTCCCTTTTCTCTACAACTGTTAAAGTTACATGAGCCCTGACCTGGATTTTATCTGGTCACCCTACCCTATTCTAAGTAGACACATATGATGTGTGTACTTACTGTGTAACACTGCACAATTGGAGACCAGTGAAGCACACAATAATTCCTTCTTACAGCCTGAGCAATAAAGTAACACTGCTGTATGTTTGTTTCCTTTTTGACAGTTTGTCCCCAGTGAAATGCTCAGAATAGGAGGAAAGGATTTGTAGTGATTTTCAAGCTATTTGCTAAAATCCATGAATTTCCACCTGGCTCACCATTTGAAAAAAGCAGTGAGTAAAATCTATAAACACAGCGGGTGAAAAGTTGACAATATATGTCAGTTCTAAATTTAATGCAGATGCTTTCATTGGTTTTGTAGTATTGTTTTACTGATAAATTGAAAAATGTCCAAAACCAAAGTGAAGTTTAGGATTATCTGTTGGATAGATAAAAATGGTGTATTATTTTTTTAAATAATGTTGAAGAAACGAAGCCACATAATTGTAAATGTGGTCATGATGTCCATTTTGGACAATTTAGGAGATGGCACTAACTGACCAAAGTAAAAGATGTCTATGGATGAAAAAGAAGGATGCCAAAATTTCTCCAAAGGTTAATTTTTAATCCCCTTGGAGTACAATATGTTATTATGTTTGTAATATGAAGCTGCCTTGAATAGGCAAGGGTAGCTTTGTGTAAATATGGCATGGAAAAGGTAAAAGGTCACCCAGAAGGCTAATGAGTAACTTTTCATGCACAATTAATTATTGGATTTAATAGATGTCCTGATTTCCCATCCTCATCAAAGGACATCAGGTATACATTATATACTAATGGGCTGTTGTGTAGGCAGACGTTTCTGCCTCTTAAGGGGCTACTCTTGTGAATTCCCAACTAATCCTTCAATCCAAATTTAAGCTCTACTAAAATCAATATATGTGAAATCTAGAGAAGAGTGAAATCTTCCTGAGGAATTTCTCCAGTCAGAGGAAAATTCTTGAAGCTTTCTTTCAAATTCCTTAGATACTGACCTGGTTCACACAACGTGATAAACCATGGAGAGATATGAGCCTGGTTTGTGTCTGTCAGCATGACTTGTCATGACATCTGAAACCAGCATGAAGGCTTCAGTGTGGTTTGTTAACCATGCACAAGCTACCCTGAGAACCCATGGCTTGTTGCTGGGTTGCTGAGGGTGGCTTGTTTTCAGGCTGGCTTGTTGTGTATGAACCTCGCAGCATGGCTTGTATCTTTCCTGGTATTTCAGTTTTCACAGCCCATATCACATGTCTGTCAATGTTCCCTATTTATTTTCTAGTCTGTTGGCAGGATCAGTTATGTTCTATGCTGGACACAAAACAGGCCATGTACCTCTCCACAGACTGGCGAGGCATTTGGTGATTAGGGGGCATACATCTTGATAGAAGGTGATTTTGTTGGTGGCAGCTTGGGAAAAATTAGGGGAACCGGGGTAAGTGGGGGAATGATTTGAGGAAATAATTTATTTTCATGAGGAGAGCTGCAAGGGATAATATAGGTCACATATGTGATGTGAATATATTGAATATCTGATATACTTCATGCAAACAATTGTCTGTGAAAGGTTCTCATTTTTCTAGAATTTCTACTGGGCAAAATATCCAATACATTTTGTGGGAAAATAAAATTTCTTTGACAAGAGTACTGAATCTCCTCCAGGAGGTTTCATGTATCTTAGGTGGGCACTGAATTCTACCAAAATTGATATTCAAGGAGAAATTGACATTCAAGGTTCTTCCACAGAGAATGGGCAAGTTCACACATCACGATAAACTATGCTGAGAATAAGCCATGGTGGGTTGTTTGCTTGTTAAGCAACATAACTCTCGACAGATTGTATAAACATTTGTATCCCACCCTATATCATTGAAATCTCAGGGCAGCGTACAGATAAAAGTAATAAATAATGTACACAGTTAAAAACATATTAAACCATTAATCCAGGTAAAACCAGCAATTGCTCCAGTCAGGCCTCCAAGGGGAGGGCAATCCACAACCATGGTGCCACAACAGAGAAGGCCATCTCCCATGTCCCAGCATAATGTATGTCTTGCACTAGAGGATTCCTCCAACAGATCTCAAATCTCAGGCAGGCATATGTAGGAAGAGGCACTCCCTCAAGTATCAAGGTCCCAAGCTGTTTAGGCTTTAAATGTCATTTCCCACACCTTGAATTCTGACTGGAAGTGTACAGGCAATCAGTGCAATTCCTTTAAAACTGGTGTTATATAATCAGGTGCTTTGCAGCTTGCCATGGTTTGTTTTCCCCTTAGTCCTTGCACCCATTTCCTGCACATGTCCCAGTGCATGGCCATGTGGTGCAGACATCAGTGGAAAGGGATAATGAACTTCCATTTGTAGAGAAGATATCCATCTTTACTATTAGGAAGACTTTACTAACCAAAATATAATAGGCAGTGAAAGAAGCTATCAGGTAAGTTTCATGTGCACCTGCCAACTGATAGTTGTAAAATCAGCTAACAACTAGCATTTAAGCAGCATGGTTTGTTTTTCAGATGGCTTTCAATAACAACAGAGAGATATGGCATCCATCTGACTACACTTTCCTACCGCCCTACAGAACAGATACCAGCTGCTGTATAGCAAGCAAGCAGTATGTTTGTATGAGTTCACTGGGCCTGCATGAGATCAGAAGATTTGACTTCCATTTTGGATTAACTGCAGTTCATGGCATCTGAACCAGGACAAGCTATGATAAATCATAACTATAGTTCAACTATAGCTGGCTTCAGACCAAGGGCAATGAATCGGATTTGTTTCAACAAATCATAGTTAAGATTAACAACAGTTTAAGGTTTAGACATAACGCTAAACTGCAGTAAATCAAAACTGGAAATGAAAGCTTCTGATCTTCCACTTGTGGCTGTGTTGCAGGAAATAGGAAGGGGGAACACTTAAGCCTTAGGTCCACTGTGGCTTGTTCCCATAATGACAGACCATAGTTTATTGTTATGTCCAAACGCAAACAGCCTCTGAGATATGCAGATCCCAAGCCCTGAAGGATTTTAAATGTCAAAGCCAGCACCTTGGACTGCACCCAAAGGCTAAATGGCAACAGTGGAGCTGCTGCAGAAATAGTTGAATTGCACCCCTGACAGACGATGAGCTGAAACGTTCTGCAAGCACATTGCCATGGAGCTTTCAGGGGTGTTGGTGATGGTGGAAAGATCTCTGCTCTGTCTGTCCTTGCCCTGGCCTGTGTATCAGATGCAATTGATTTAAAGTGCCTCTCATCACAGCCACCATTGGTTTCTCCAGGAAGAAGGCCAAATCAAAGAGCGACCCCAGGCTGCATCCATAGTCCAACCCGAAATACAGATACCCAGATCTCTGCCTCCAATCACCAAATGACCTCTGTCTTATCTAAATTCAATTTCAGCCTGCTATCCATGATTCCCTCCAACCACACTCTGTGATCTCAAAGATCTATAGGCAAATGCCATTGGCCTGCCTTTGTTGTTAGTATTGATGTAAGGCCCAGTTGCTCTGTCAATGGAGAGAACAGAAAATCACACTCTGTCGTCTGCCACTGGACCGGGGACCAAGGACACTCCCTGTCTACCAGGAAGAACATCTTGACAAACCTGGCCCTATCCATTGGCCAGAGAAGAAGCAGCTTCAAGAGGTTTGCTCCTTCCCATCACTCTACCAGAAAGAACACTCCAAGTGCCAGGTAGGTTAGGGTGACCAGATAAAAACCAGGTCAGGCTCATGTAACTTTAACAGTTGTAGAGAAAAGGGAATTTCAGCCAGTGTCATTTGTATGCAATTAGTTCCTGGTGAAATTCCCTCTTCATCACAACTGTTAAAGTTGCAGGGGCCCTGCCTTCTTTTGTATATGGTCACTCTAGTATAGTGATATTCCCTCTTCATCACAACTTTAACTGTTGTGATGAAGAGGGAATATCACCAGGAACTAATTGCATACAAATGACACTGGCTGAAATTCCCTTTTCTCTACAACTGTTAAAGTTACATGAGCCCTGACCTGGATTTTATCTGGTCAACCTACCCTAGGTGATCTACAGAACCAAAGCGAAGCTCATTCTGGCCCCATCTATTGGTCAGAGGACTAAGGGCTGCTGATGTTAGAATTCATTCGTAGCATTGGGCCTCTTTGGAGTTCCACTGCATCCCTTTCTTCTGCAGTTTCTATCGCTACTCCAGTTGCTACAGCAGGTTTGAAAGTGAGGCAGTCTTCAGTGATGTCTTTTCGCCCTTTCCCTCAGTGAAGGGTCGAAAATAAATATAGGGGAAAAATTGGCCCAGCACCAAGAATCAGCTGTCTGTATTCACAAGTCACCTGCAGATGTTCATATGCACTTGTAACGTCTTTACAATTCTTAGGACCCAATGAAATATAGGCTAATTTAGCTTCTGCTATGATAGCCAGACCACAAGAGAAGTCTGTGAAAAATGGCAACATCAAAGACTCATTAAAATAATTGGAAATATTAATTCTCTGAATATTCGGTCCGTGTTATAAATTTTAGATTAGTAAAATATTATTCAAAATAATCCAGGGCAATATATTTTGATAGCTAACATCCCGCTCCTAAACATGTTTACTCATAAGTAAGTCTTCCCATCATCAATGGGACTTATCTCTCAGTAAGGGCTGTTAGGTTTGTATCAGACATGTTCATGGTTCCTAAGTACAGTACTAAATGCATTTACTTATGGTGAAGAATCCTATTGATTTCATTGGAAGATGCCTGGCAGAGCAATCCTATGTGGGGAGGATCTGCAGCAGAGGAAACAGCAAGCAGAAATAAGTCTGCTACCTCCAGGGCAGCTCCAGTTTCCATTCCGCATTGTTAGGGATGTTCAGGGGAATGGAACTCCTTAAGATCCTATGGATTCAAAGCTTCACTCAATCTGCCATTCCCCTCCCTACCTCTGTAATACCATGACAGAGAATGGGCAGCAGTAGAGGTTTCCATGGCCAAAACAAAGATGCCTCCAGGAGTAGGGATTTTATGATGCAGTTCAGAAAATCCAGTGCCCCGGGGTCACTATGCCGTTTGAATTATTTCCCCTGGATAAGATGGCCAATTATGAATTGCCAAATAAAAAGGGCACACATTTGCTTACAACTTGTATGTGCTAATTTGCACAGACTGCATTCGTAAATGCAAATTTAGAAATGTTTATTAGAATTTAAAGAGAAATATAGTCCACATCACTAGGCTGACCATATGAAAAGGAGGACAGGGCTCATGTAACTTTAACAGTTGTAGAGAAAAGGCAGTTTCAGCAGGCATCATTTGTATGCAATTCGTACCTGGTGAAATTCCCTCTTCATCACAACAGTTAAAGTTGCAGGGGCCCTGCCCTCTTGTGTATCTGGTCACTCTAGTATAGTGCCTGCATCTTTAATTGTTGTGATGAAGATGGGATTTCACCAGATACTAATTGCATACAAATGATGTCGGCTGAAATCCCCTTTTCTCTGAAACTGTTAAAGTTACATGAGCCCTGTCCTCCTTTTCATATCGTCAACCTACAAATCACCATAGTTTGGAAGACTGTGACTGCCTACTCATTCTGCATGTTCAGGTGCTAACTGTGAATGGGCCGCAGTTCTTATGGTTCTTTAACTTTATTCTAGACTTGGACTGAACAGCCTTTCAAATTAGGGGTGTCAGAAAAATCCATTTGGGGAGTGGAGTTCAATGAGTTGTATTAGGTTCACCTACCCAGACTTTGTTCCAGTTCCTACTGTGGTGCCAGACTCTGGAAGTCGGTGGCCAGCTCAGTCTGCAGTGAGTTGGGCCAGTTTGTGGATTTTATGGGCATTTTGTGCATTTCCATCCACAGATTCCAGAATTTGCACAAATTTCTGAGCAATTTGCACAAATTATGGCCAAATTGCTCAAGAAATTTGTGCAAATTGCAGAACTTGCAATAATTCACAAAAGTTCCCATTGTTCAGGGAAAAGCCCCAGTTTGGCTCATAAATGCAAATCGAGTTGTACACTGTTGAGAACTCTGTCTAGCGATACAAACAAACAAACAAAAACCAGACTTTCCAGTGATGGACATTCCTACTTTAAATAGAGGACACCTTCATATTGCAGAGATAAATGGAGTCAAGCTCAATGATACAGCACATTTGTTGTATGGAAAAGATCCCGGTTCAATCCCTAACATCTGCACATAGTGATGAGAATCCAGTCTGAAAGCCACGAGAGCCACTGGCTGACAGACAGTGTGGCCCAGCGACAGGCAAACTAAGGTCCTGCAGATGGTTTGGACTACAGCTCCCCCAGTCTGTAACCATTGCCATCCTGGCTGGGAACGATGGGAGTTGTCGTCCAAAATATCTGGGGGATACCAGGCTATTTACCCCTTTGGTAGACAATACTGAGCTCGATAGACCAATGTTCTGACTCAGGTCATTTTCTGTCATGTCCAGGGGCATCTTGCATGTGTGTGTGTATAAGAATTGGGCAGTAGCCCCTCCCCCCACTGTCATGCAACCTACAAAGTCCCGTAAGCATTGTGTGCAAGCATGCAGTGTGGTTGAGTTCCAACACCTAGTACCTTAGAGAGTCCACATGTGCACCAAATGTTAATGCTACTGCCGCTTCTACTAAAATAAAAACAAAAATCCAACTTGTCTCAAATTTGGGAAGGCACACCTATGTCCGGCTTTTACGCACACAGAAACCGGGCCAATGGCCCAAAGGCCAAACGTCCCCTCCCCACCCTGATTGGCTGGCAACCCTAATTGAAAAACTTACCTGTTTATGAATCCCTCCCTCCCCAACCATGTAAGCCTATCTGCATGCTATTGCTGTCTTGCATGGCCAGAGATCTATATATAAGCCAACAGATGTGTGATCCATATAGCGCAAGAGATTTTTTATGCAGCTGCCGAGACTACTTTATTTTCTAGTGGTCAATCAGCTTAATCATTGGGAAAATGAGAGAAGGTAATTGTCCCCATCAGCTGAACAGTAAAAGAGAAAGATGGTATTTTATTTTGGAGTATTTGCCCTGAAAGAGACACATCTTGATTTGAAATACAAATGCAAATCTGAACATTAATATTTACATCTCTCCCCTTTTCACATTTGCTCATTTCCTATAGACTGAGAACAAATGAAGATAAGCTAGAACAACAGATGAATAATCACAGATAAGGACTTCAAGTATTAACAAGCAGTACATATTGTTTTGAAAATAATATGTGACCTGCTGCTGTACTGATTTTTTTTCTTTGTTGTTATTGAAGAAAACACAGATCAGTTATCCCTTTTATCCATACACTGTCATAAAATAGATTAAGCATTATGAAAATAGGTCTCTCACATTTTCTTTGAGACCAAAGGTAAGATATATTTATACAAAATCTAATATTGTGTTGAATTGTTTTTCACTGTTGCTTTTAGACTACTGGTTTTAAAAAACAACAAAAAATATTCTTATCAAAAGTTTCCAGTTCATTACAAATGTGTTTCTACTAAGGTGGCCAGGGATCTACTATTTTACTATTAGAGATTGTGTAAGTACTGCATGGGCATGATATTAGCAATAAATAGCAAAATACATAAGAATGTAGAAAGCTCCATGGTGGATCAGACCAAAGGCACATGTAGCCAGTCCAGCTTTCTGTCCCATTATTATTATTAATTATTATTATTATTATTATTATTATTATATCCCACCTTTTTCCCAGGGCTGGGACTCAAAGAGGTTCACAAAGTCAAAACATGTACAATTAAAAACATAAATATAAGTTTACAAAAGTTAAAATAGAATTGAACCACATTAAAATTAAAAAAAATTAAAAATTAAAAACAGTAACAAATTTTAAAAACAAAACAAAACCATACAGTAAGGATGGTTACCAAGAAGGATACCATGTTCTATGGTATCGAACACCACTGAGAGGTCCAGAAGAACCAACAGAGACACACTCCCCCTGTCCAGTTCTCAGCATAGGTCATCCACCAAGGCAACCAAAACTGTTTCTGTCCCATAACTAGGTCTGAAACCAGATTGAAATGGATCTAGATAATCCATCTCATCCAGGAATCCCTGGAGTTGGGAGGCCACTACGCGCTCCAATACCTTGCCCAGAAATGGAACATTGGAGACTGGCAAGTAATTATCCAATATTCAAGGAGGGTTTTTTCAGTGTGGGTCTTACCACTGCCTCCTTCAAGCAGGCTGGTACTCTGCCTTGACAAAGGGAGGCATTGACCACTCCACTCACCCACTCAGCAGACCCCCTCTGGCTGCTTTTTTAAGCCAGGAAGGGCAAGGATCTAGTACACATGTGGTGGATCTCACCTCTCCAAGGATCCTGTCCACATCATCAGGCTGTTCAAATTGAAAAGTATCCAATAATACTAGACAAGTAGGTGCCAAAGATACATCCACCAGGTCTGCGTCAACTATAGCATCCAAGTCAGAGCTGATCCAAGCGATTTTGTCTGTAAAGTGCTGGGCAAATTGGTCACAGCAGGATGCTGAAAGGTCTAAATTTTCTTCTTGGGGGCCAGTATGTAAAAGGCCAGTGACCACCCGAAACAGCTCCTCTGGACAGCTCTTTGCAGATGCAATAGTGGCAGAAAAAAGTGTTTTTTGCTGTCCGTAGTACCACAGAGTAGGCCTTCAAATAGAATCTAGCTCATGTTCGATCGGATTCGCTTTGAGTTTTCCCCCAACATCACTCTAGTCTCTGTCTCACTCATTTCATCACCACCAGCTCTCTGGGAAACCAGGGGGCTGGTGTGGCTCCACTTCGTGAGACAGGACGCTCAGGAGCAATCTGGTCCATTCCAGAGATCGACCAGGGTTTCAATAGAATCACCTGCCAAAGCAACAGGAAAATCCCCAATCGCCATCAGGAAACCATTCGGATCCATCAGCCTCCTGGGGCAGACCATCTTAATCGGTCCTCCACCCCTGAAGAGGCACTGAGTGTCAGCAAGTCGAAACCCCACCAGGTAGTGATCTGTCCATGACAATGGAATTATAGAAAGTTCCTCCACTATCAGATCACTGTCACCCCATCCAGCACAGAACACAAGGTCCAAAGTGTGTCCAGCAGCATGGGTAGGGCCAGATACTATTTGGGACAGCCCCATGGTTGTCATGGCAGACATGAAGTCCTGAGCCGCTCCCGACAGGGCAGTCTCAGTGTGGATGTTGAAGTCCCCCAGCACGACAAGCAGAGGGGACTCCAGCACCAACCTCGAGCCCACCCCGGCTAGCTCAGGAAGGGAGACTGTTGAGCAGCAGGGTGGACGGTACACCAACAGAATCCCTATTCTGTCCCAGGCACCCACCTTTAGATACACACACTCGAACCCCACAGACTGTGGGACAGGGCACCTGGACAGGGGGATGGAATCCCGATAGACCACTGCCACTGCACCTCCCCACCCCCCAGGCCTTGCCTGCTGCTGGACAGAGAACCCTGCTGGGCAGAGCTGAGAGAGATGAACTTCTCCCGCTTCATCCAACCACATCTCTGTGATACAGGCCAGGTCAGCATGCTCATCCAGGATCAAATCCTGGATAGCAGATGTTTTCCTATTCACCGACCTGGCATTCACCAGCAGCAGTTTCAACCCAGGGGCGTCTGTTGCCAAGGCCATCAGGGTTTTTTGAGTTGGAGGATCATTTGGGGACAGCCAGCACCCTATTGTTGCACCCTCTCTTATTACGGTGCAGCTGTCTCTCCCCTCCATATCTCCATTGCCCTGTATTACTCTGATGGCTGCTCCCTGACTCCCCTTACCTCCCCCTTTCCCTGGAAGGCACATCCCTGCTACTAGAGACTGGCAGTGCCCTCCGGAGGTATTAATTAAAGGCAGGCTTGCAGGCCAAAGCTGAAAGCAAGCAGCCCCCTTTCCCCTTCTGAGCAGGGGGACAGGCCCTCTCCCTCATATACCCCCCAAAGTGGCTCCCCCAAAGTGGCAACCCCCTTTGGTGTTGCCTCCTTCAGCAGCGGTCCCACCCTCGTAGGATGCCCCAGTTCCCAAAGTTTGTTGCAGCTGGGAGTGGGGGGGGGTAGCTTAACTGGACCTGAGTCTGCAAGGAGGCAGATGCAGAAGAGTCCCACAGTTCAGGCTACTCCCCAACCAGGCAGTAGCAGCAGGAGCAACAAGATGGAAGTTGCTTGCAACACTGTAGAAGCTCCTCTCCTTGCAGCAGCACAATGGTGACTCCCACAGTGGCCAACCAGATGCCTATGAGAAGCCAACAAGCAGGGCATGAGCACAACAACATCCTCCTGCTCATGTTCCCCCACAACTGGTATTGAGAGAGGCATACTGATACTGGAGGTAACAGATAGCCACCATACTAGTAGCCACTGATAGCCTTATCCTCCAGAAGATGTACTGCCTTGCCATCATAGGGTGTTATCCAGCTGTGCCCCAGTACTGGTGCTAAAGAAGTTGCACTGGCATACACCAATGTGTGTACAATGTAAGTAGCACTTGTTAGGGCACATGAAAAAAGCAGCACTTTACCACCAAAATGCAGTGCTGTGTGTGAACAAGACATAAAGATGCAGCCATTTTCCCCAAACTGAGAAATAACATTGGAAGACCTTGGGGAGGAGGCTAAACTCAGAAGTACAATGTGAACAATTCACAGTCACAATATTTTAAGGGGCCCTCTGCCAAAAGGAAAATAAGGACAAAAGGAAGATGGAGATTTACAGGGACCAGAAAAAGTGGATTTTCCCTAGTAAACAGGGACACTTAGAGCTATATGCTCTCTGACACCCCTATCTTGGCTTTTCATTGTTTCTGGAAAAGAAGTAGAGATGCTTATGCTGTTCCCACACATACCAAAAAGTGTCAGAGATTGGATCCAGATTCATGCTCATGCAACTGGACTGGCAGAAGCAATTCCATGAGCTGAGTCCTTCCTCTCAAAATCTTTGATCCAATTCCATGAGCAAAGTCTTTCTTCTCAAGATCTACAATCCAATTCCATGCGTGGGGTCCTTCCTCTCAAGACCTTCAATCACTCTCCCTGAGGAGCCCTTCCTCTCAAAAATCTTCTATCCAATTCTGTGAGCAGAGTCCTTCCTCTGAAGATCTATGATCCAATTCCATGAGCAGAGTCCTTCCTCTCAAAATCTTTGCTCCAATTCCATGAGCAGGGTCCTTCCTCTCAAAATCTTTGATCCAATTCCATGAGTGGAGTTCTTCTTCTGAAGATCTATGATCCAATTCCCTGAGCGAAGTCCTTCCTCTCAAGATCTTCGATCCAGTTCCAGACCTGCAATGCCCTTTTCAACACAGGGCTTAGAGTGAGCATATGTGTCCCATCCTCCACCCTGCCATCCTATTTATGGCATGATATTGGATACCTCTACTCATCTGCTCATTCCATACATGAAAGGAAAGTTCCTTCTTCTTACAATCACCTTACACCCGGAAAATGAAACTTGATATGCCTTGTAACTTTTTACACCTACATACTGGAATTATAAAACTTATGTCATAAACGTTATCCCTATAAATACCTAATCTCTGTTCTTCTATTTTAAGAAGCCAGCTAAAAGAAAAAAGAATATGACATATTATTCTTGTAACGTAACAGTGCCTTTAGCTAGACTCATTTTTTATCCTAAAACTTCATTTTAGAAATGTTATAACTAATAATAATCTCTTCCAGTTTAAAATTTCAAAGGTGTCCCAGATCATGTATTTAAATAATAGCAGGAAATGTCCCCAACTCCTTAAGGCGAATGGTTTTCATTTTCATTAGCCATATATTTCTTAGTTTGTAACAGCCACATACAAAATCATCACAAGATTTTTATAGGAGCAATGAAGGAATATTTGCAAAATTATTGGTGCATAATCTGCTCTAAATGTCCACCTTATTTTTTTCTATGAGGATCTAATATATATTGTATTCAATCTGGCAAAATGAAACATTTAATGGATAATGGAATGACGTTATAGGAAAGGAATTCTGTTCCTGTATATCTGTTCAATTTTTTGTATAATATAGTGCAAACATATCTAAAGTAATGACTGTGCTGTTCTATCTATTCATTGCTGGGGGTGGGGGTGGGGGGAAGAAATTGAATCCAGAAACTGTGGGAAGGGGTGAGAATTTCACAGAATGAACCCACGAACCTACCAGCTCCTCCTTACAGGAAAGTAAGCACTGAAGCCCTGTACCTTGAGAAATTTTTCTAAATCCCTGCGAAAGAGACATAAAAATGGCTGTCTCTTTTGCAGGGCAACAAAGAGGCATGAGGACTTTCAACACAGCACTATATTCTTGTCGTTTGCTTTACTGAAGATTTTTTAATTCCTTTGAACGAGTGGTGTTGACTTTAAGAGCATCATCAGATGAGCACTTTATAGCACGCTTGTTACTGGGCACTCACAGATTTTCACATCACATCACCTTCTGCCTCCCATGCGTCTCCCGCTCTTTCTGGCCTTCTTCCCATGACACAAAAAGGCCACAGTAAATCCAATTTATTTTTAGAAACGGAACTTGCTGCGATCTCCTGCTGTGTGCTGGAAAAGTGGTGTAATAAAAATGGCCCCTGAATGGGCCACTGTATTGTGAGTTAGAAGCGGGGGAGAAGTTATTTTCTCCCATCTGATGAAGCCCATGTGCTTACTTGCCCTGCAGACACAAATGTACAGAGGAGAGGAACCCACATGATTTGAACAAACAAACAAACAAACAAACCACCCTCCGAAGCCCCAGAACTTGTAGAGAACAAATGGGAAGGTCTTTTGCATCTCTCCCTCTGAAGGGAATAAAAGGTGTGCAACACTACAGCAAGATAGCTAGTGATGTTGGTGTTACTTCTTCCGCTGCTTCTTTCCAAACTTCATCAAAAATTAAGTCCTGTCATTTTCAGTTGTTAAATACTGCTATTTCCCCCCTTTCCCTTCTCTTGATTCTACCCAATATTTGGTTTGCTGTTATATTTTGTCTTGTTTCAATCATAGCCCTACACATTTCTTTCATCTTTCCTATCCTCAGGTTAAGCCTCTAGTCTCTGTATTGCATTCTGCCACCTGTCTATTTTCTTTTCTTTCCTGCATGCAAATATGACCATGTTTCTCCAGTTCTGATTTCTTCTCGTTGGTGAAACATCATGCCTGTGCCTGAACTGATGTTTTCAGGAAGGGAGTCTGAGGAACTGAGGCAAATAGTGGTGACAAAAGATGAAGTTCTCAACCTTATTGACAAATTGAAAGCAAATAAATCACCAGGCCCAGATGGTATCCATCCTAGAGTTCTCAAAGAACTCAGATATGAAATTGTGGACCTTCTAACAAACACATACAACATGTCCCTAAGCTCAGCCTCTGTACCAGAGGACTGGAAGATAGCCAATATTTTTAATTTTTGCAAAACACCCAGAGAGCTTTGGCTATTGGGTGGTATAGAAATGCAATGAATGAATGAATGAATGAATGTAACACCAACTGTTAAGAAGGGATCCAGGGGGGATCCAGGAAATTACAGGATGGTTAGCTTGACATCCATTCCAGGTAAATTGGTTGAAAGCATTATTAAAGACAAAATTAGTAAGCATATAGAAGGGCATGTCTTGCTGAAAGAGAATCAACATGGCTTCCTCAAAGGCAAGTCTTGTCTCACTAATCTTCTAGAATTCTTTGAGAGTGTCAACAAACATGTAGATAAAGGGTGATCAGGTAGACATCGTTTACTTGGACTTCCAAAAGGCTTTTGATAAAGTCCCTCACCAAAGACCCCTAAACAAACGTAGCAGTCATGGAATAAGAGGAGAGCTCCTCTTATGGATCAGTAACTGGTTAAAGAAAAGAAATCAGAGAGTAACTATTAATTCTCCCAATGGAAGGAAGTAAATATTGGGGTCCTACAGGGATCTGTATTAAAAACAATACTTTTCAACTTGTTCATATACGATCTGGAATCAGGATTGAGCAGTAAAGTGGCCAAGTTTGCCAATGACACCAAATTATTTAAAGTTGTTAAAACACAACGGGATTGTGAAGAGCTCTACAGGGATCTCTCCAAGCTTAAAGAGTGGGAATCCAAATGGCAGATGTGGTTCAATGTAAGCAAGTGTAAGGTAATACACGTTGGGGGGACCCCCCCCCCCCAACTTCAAGTATAACCTGATGAGATCTGAGCTGGCAGTGACTGAACAGGAAATACATCTTGGGGTTGTGGTGGACAGCTTGATGAAAATGTCAACCCAATGTGAAAGCAAACTCCATGTTAGGCATTATAAAAAAAGGAATTGAGAATGAAACTGCCAGTATCATACTACCTTTATACAGATCTATGGTGCAACCACACTTAAAATACTGTCAACAATTTTGGTCACCACACCTAAAAAAAGATATTATAGAGCTGGAAAAAGTACTGTAAAGGGCAACTAAAATGATTAAGGGGTTGGAGCATCTCCCCTATGAGGAAAGGTTAGAACAGCTGGGATGGTTTAGCTTGGAAAAAAGAAGGCTAAGGGGAGATATGATAGAGGTGTACAAAATTATGCATGGTGTGGAGAATGTGGATAGGGAGACATTTTTCTCGCTCTCTCAAAATACTAGAACCCGGGATCATCCCATGAAGCTGGTGGGAGATTCAGGACAAATAAAAGGAAGCACTTCTTCACACAGCACGTAGTTAAATTATGGAATTCACTACCACAAGATGTAGTGATGGCCACCAAGTCGGATGGCTTCAAAAGGGTTGGATAACTTCCTGGAAAAGGTTGTCAATAGCTACTAGCCCTGATAGTTATGTGCTACCTCCAGTATCCGAAGCAGTAAGCCTGTGTACACCAGTTGCTGGGGAACATGGGTGGGAGGGTACTGTTGCACAGTGTCCTGCTTTGTTGGTCCCTGGTCGACAGCTGGTTGGCCACTGTGTGAACAGAGTGGCTAGATGGACCCTTGGTCTGATCCAGCATGGCTCTTCTTATGTTCTTCTGCTGATTTTAAATGCCACCATTTTCTCACTCTTGCTTTACTTTTCTGCTTTGTTTTCCACAATCTTGGCCTTTTATCATTGTAGGGAAAGAAAGTAGCTTGAGGGTGTGATTTTGAATGGCTGAATGGCTGGAGGTGAAAGGGTTAACACATCTTATTTGACTTTCCATTGCTCATTGAACCCAATCTCCCCTCCTGTTCCTTGGGTTGGATCCAGATTTAGGTGTGCACAACTGGGGGGGGGGTGAACTTCCCTGCCCACTCCTCTCTATGGAAACCCCTCTAGCCGCCAGCCCCTTCCTGAATGGGATGAGCTGTGGTGTAGATAGGAGGGTTGGGGAATCCCTCAAAATCCCTTCCCTCTGAGCAAGGCACATCCTGGATCCAACCCCTCATCTTTAAGCCTTTTCTCTTGTTGTCTAACCAGCTGGCATTTAATTAATGTATTTTTTTTTTAAAAAAAATAGTCTCGGTTATTTTTCTGCAAAACTATGACCATGTTGCTATGGTTTTTAATGTCAGCATTCTCTTTCTCTTCCCCAAGTTTTTCATTATTCTGTATTTTGATTCTGTTGTTTTGTGACAGACTGTAAGGCTATGTGGGCAGGACCTGGCTTTCTACATATTTTGTACGATAACTAATTTTTCAGGCATTGTTAACAATACAAATACCATACTATTACTATCATTACTACTACTGCTTCTGCTACTGCATGGTTGCTGTTGCTGCTGCTGTGCAGGGCTGATAGCGCTCAGCTGGGAATGTGAACTTGCACAGTTGCTTGGTTGTAGGCTAACCATATGAAAAGGAGGACAGGGCTCTTCTATCTTAACAGTTGTATTGAAAAGGTGTCATTTGTATGCATCCAGCACCTGGTGAAATTCCCTCTTCATCACAACAGTTAAAGGTATAGGAGCTATACTAGAGTGACAAGATACAAAAGAAGGCAGGACTTCTGCAGCTTTAACTGTTGTGATGAAGAGGGAATTTAACGAGGTTGTGCATGTATAACAATGATACCTGCCGAAATTCCCTTTTCAATACTACTGTTAAAGATACAGAAGCCTTGTCCTCCTTTTCATATGGTCACCCTACTTGGATGTAAATTTGGGATTCTCCTCTTTCTCAAGTTTTTAATTATAAAGGATCAGTTTCCAAAACAGAAGACACAGGAAGCACTCACTGAAAACACACAAACACAAGAAGTACTTTGTGTTCCACAAACACCTGGGGACCGATTGCTGGCTTATATACAGGTGCTAGTCTGAACACGTCCAACTGCCAGCTGCAGTTCATTAGAGAGTTTTCTGGTGAAACTGGCAATAAAAGTGAGTATTTCACAGAGCTGAATTCCTTGCTTGTAACCTGGTGCTTCCTTATAGACTGTGTACCTGCTCTCTGTAACCCAGCTGCCATCGCCCCCAAGGGCTGGGTGGTCCCATCATGCCTAGCTTAGCATCCAACTCATCCTGGGCAGGGAGTGGGGGAGCACTGACTCAATGGATTTACCTGGTCTCATGGCTGGCCTTGCGCCTGCTTTCCCAGAGGGTGGGGTAGCGGCTCAGTGCTGCTCCAAATTGGCCTGAGGTGCCCCGAGGCTTTGGTACTGATCTGCTTCAGCCTCAGGGTGTCTTGGACCTACCCAGTACTGACTCGGATTCGGGGATTCAGCCCGAGGCGGTACACAGCCCCAATAAGACATCTTCTGTATGATAGCACAGAGGTTGTATGATGGCATGGAGGTTGCCAAACTCAAGGGCTTGACTCCAGAATTGTCATCCCACCAGCAGAAGGATATTGCTGGTGGAACAGGACCCTGTGCAGTTCTGCTCGGTGGGTTGGTTGACCCAAGGCAGTTAAAAAGACAATGGATTGTGCACTAGTTGAAGCAGCCATTACACAAGATCGCTCATGTATGCTGGAAGAAAATTGCAAGTGAGCTGCAAGAAATACAAAAAATCCTCTGAAGTGAGAGAACCCACTGTGTCTCTCTTTCCAATCAGCCTCTGGCGAAGGTGAATAATTCTGCTGCATTTTTCCACATAGGATTAATCATTCAATCACATCTGATGAGATCATTCCATCACTCCTGAATTACTCATAGAGGAGTCAGCCTGTTGCATCTCTGCATAAGTCATACTCTGGGTTTGACTCTTTCTAATTGGGAGGCACAGCCAGGTCAGTGAGTCAAGCAGAAAAAAACATAGCAGTTGGACAGGATTCTTTGAGGTTGGATCATTATTACATACAATACCACAATTCTGATTAAAGTTATTGATTTATTGATTTAATTTGAATTGTACCTCACCTTTCTACAAAGAAAATAGCAGTGGCTTTTTATTCGAATTTGCACTCCTGGCTGCTTCTAACTGAAAATAGTGTTGACAAAACAATCCTAATCCTATTCAGTTCCATTGGGTTCAGTGGAAATATATTCCTAGGGATGAATAAGAAATTTGCTCTAATGAATATATATTTATTTACAACCTTTATGTATCACTGTACATCTAAAAAGATTTTACATTGTACTTATCAATTTGTCCCTCCCAGGACTTTCAGCGAGCCAAGACAGAAGTGCTTCTTGAAATCTGCATTTTTCAAGCTTTTTGATGCAGCTCATCTGAAGAAAACTGTGCACATAAATGCATGTATCATAGAAAAGTGTGCCTGCAATGCATACATTGAGAAATGTGCACACAAAATGGCATTTCAGTCACGCAAATTACTTGGAAAACTGTGTAGATTGAAAAAAGTGCATAGATATAATATATTAATGGAACAATAGGAATATATGTGGTTAAAAGGTCTAAAATTTATACTATGTACTAGTCTTAAAGATTTTTTTTATAAATGCTGTATAGATGGTATATGTCTCCGAAATTATCTAAAATGTATAAAGGTGTCTCGGGAAATTGTTGGAAATGTGAAAAACAAGAAGGAACATTTTATCATATATGGTGGGCGTGTAAAAAAGCTAAAAACTTTTGGATACAAATACATACTTAAATTCAGAAGATATTAAAGAGCAACATACAGCTGAAACCAGAATATTTCCTTTTGGGACTAATGGAGGATCAATTGAAAAGGAACTACGGGACTTTGTTCCTATATATGATAACAGCGGCAAGACTGTTGTACTCGCAGAAGTGGAAAGGACGAATAGTGCCCACAACGGAGGAATGGTTGGTGAAGATGGTGAAGTTGGCGGAAATGGCAAATCTGACATTAATAATCAGAGAGAAATCAACATCTATATTTTTAATGGAATGGAAACCTCTTATTGACTTTCTGCAAAGGCAAGAAAAAAATAGTGTATTTATCTGTGGATTCAAAGATTAAGATGATAATTTTGTAAGTTAAAAGAAGGAGGGGAATTTTGGTTGTTGTGACTATGGAGTAAGATAAGATATGATTACTAGGGGTGTGCATCGGATCGGATCCGATCCACGATCCGAATCCGATCCGCCCCAAAATCGGGAAAATCCGATCCGATCCGATCCGATCCGATCAACCTCCGATCCGATCCGATCCGATCCGACGAGGTCCGATCCGGATCGGACGCCATTTTGAATGCTTTTTCCCATAGCCAAGTATTGTTTTACAAAAACGCCTATAACTTTTTCATTTTTAAAGATAGAAGGATGAAACTTGGGCACATTATACACTGGTTAGGGATAGTTATCTGTGAGAAATTTCAGAAAGATTGGTGCATGCGTTTTGTGGCAATTAATTGTTTAATAAATACCCAGAAATGCCTATAACTTTGTCATTTTTAAAGTTACAAACATGAAACTTTGCCACATTGTAGGTGGTACCTTGGGACCTATCTGTGAGAAATTTCAGAAACTTAGGTGCTTGCCTTGTGTGGCAATTAATTTTAGAAAAATGGGTAGTAGTGGGGTAAATACATTTACGCCTCCCATTTTTTTATTTTTGAAGATACAAACAGGAAACTTGGGCACATTACAGGTACCACTTGCCTTGATATGTGTGTGAAATTTCAGAAACATTGGAGCTTGCCTTGTGTGGCAATTAATTTTTGAAACAATGAGGAAAGAAACACCTATAACTTTGTCATTTTTAAAGTTACACACATGAAACTTTGCCACATTGTAGGTGGTACCTTGGGACCTATGTGTGTGAAATTTCAGAAACATAGGTGCTTGCCTTGTGTGGCAATTAATTTTTTAATAAATACCCAGGAATGCCTATAACTTTGTCATTTGTAAAGTTACACACATGAAACTTTGCCACATTGTAGGCGGTACCTTGGGACCCATGTGTGTAAAATTTCAGAAACGTAGGTGCTTGTATTGTGTGGCAATTAATTTTTGAAACAATGAGGGATTCATTGGACAGCACTTGCCCATAGGGATTCATTGGACAGTACTTGCCCATAGGGATTCATTGGACAGTACTTTCCTATAGGAAATCATTGGAAAGCACTTGCCCATAGAAAATCATTGGAAAGCACTTTCCCATTGAGAAATACAGTTATGCCTCCCACTTTTTTATTTTTGAAGATACAAACAGGAAACTTGGGCACATTGTAGACTGGTTAGGGATAGTTATCTGTGAGAAATTTCAGAAAGATTGGTGCATGCGTTTTGTGGCAATTAATTTTTTAATAAATACCCAGGAATGCCTATAACTTTGTCATTTTTAAAGTTACATACATGAAACTTTGCCACATTGTAGGTGGTACCTTGGGACCTATGTGTGTGAAATTTCAAAAACGTAGGTGCTTGCCTTGTATGGCAATTAATTTTAGAAAAATGGGTAGTAGTGGGGTAAATACATTTACGCCTCCCATTTTTTTATTTTTAAAGATACAAACAGGAAACATGGGCACATTACAGGGAACACTTCACTTGATATGTGTATAAAATTTCAGAATGATAGGTCCAGGCATTTGGTGGCTACGAATTTTTTAGATTAAAAGTTATTAACCTTTTTTACACAGAGGCTGGGGCTGTCAATTGCACCCTCCCGCCTCCCGGGAAGAAGAAGGAAACACTTTCTCTCATCTCTTTGATCCTTGCACGCTTGGCTGCAACTGAGCTAGTATCCATTACAAAAGGAGAAACAAAGTAGCACTTGGCTCGTGTCTGCTTTGATACTTTCACTCAAGCAGAACGGCTGAGCCTAGGATCACTCTCTCTCGCTGGGATCGTTACAGGAGAAATTTTCTACAGTCTTCAAAGTGGTGTGTGCAGACACCTTGCCACCACATGCCTGGACCTATCATTCTGAAATTTTACACACATATCAAGTGAAGTGTTCCCTGTAATGTGCCCATGTTTCCTGTTTGTATCTTTAAAAATAAAAAAATGGGAGGCGTAAATGTATTTACCCCACTACTACCCATTTTTCTAAAATTAATTGCCATACAAGGCAAGCACCTACGTTTTTGAAATTTTACACACATAGATCCCAAGGTACCACCTACAATGTGGCAAAGTTTCATGTATGTAACTTTAAAAATGACAAAGTTATAGGCATTCCTGGGTATTTATTAAAAAATTAATTGCCACAAAACGCATGCACCAATCTTTCTGAAATTTCTCACAGATAACTATCCCTAACCAGTCTACAATGTGCCCAAGTTTCCTGTTTGTATCTTCAAAAATAAAAAAGTGGGAGGCATAACTGTATTTCTCAATGGGCAAGTGCTTTCCAATGATTTTCTATGGGCAAGTGCTTTCCAATGATTTCCTATAGGAAAGTACTGTCCAATGAATCCCTATGGGCAAGTACTGTCCAATGAATCCCTATGGGCAAGTGCTGTCCAATGAATCCCTCATTGTTTCAAAAATTAATTGCCACACAATACAAGCACCTACGTTTCTGAAATTTTACACACATGGGTCCCAAGGTACCGCCTACAATGTGGCAAAGTTTCATGTGTGTAACTTTACAAATGACAAAGTTATAGGCATTCCTGGGTATTTATTAAAAAATTAATTGCCACACAAGGCAAGCACCTATGTTTCTGAAATTTCACACACATAGGTCCCAAGGTACCACCTACAATGTGGCAAAGTTTCATGTGTGTAACTTTAAAAATGACAAAGTTATAGGTGTTTCTTTCCTCATTGTTTCAAAAATTAATTGCCACACAAGGCAAGCTCCAATGTTTCTGAAATTTCACACACATATCAAGGCAAGTGGTACCTGTAATGTGCCCAAGTTTCCTGTTTGTATCTTCAAAAATAAAAAAATGGGAGGCGTAAATGTATTTACCCCACTACTACCCATTTTTCTAAAATTAATTGCCACACAAGGCAAGCACCTAAGTTTCTGAAATTTCTCGCAGATAGGTCCCAAGGTACCACCTACAATGTGGCAAAGTTTCATGTTTGTAACTTTAAAAATGACAAAGTTATAGGCATTTCTGGGTATTTATTAAACAATTAATTGCCACAAAACTCATGCACCAATCTTTCTGAAATTTCTCACAGATAACTATCCCTAACCAGTGTATAATGTGCCCAAGTTTCATCCTTCTATCTTTAAAAATGAAAAAGTTATAGGCGTTTTTGTAAAACAATACTTGGCTATGGGAAAAAGCATTCAAAATGGCGTCCGATCCGGATCGGACATCCGGTCCGATCCGATCCGACCATCCTCCGATCCGATCCGATCCGATCCGACCCCCCAGGTCCGATTCCGATCCGCTATCCGATCCGATCCGGGGGGTCAGTGCACATCCCTAATGATTACATAATTTCGACATGGAGAAAATCGGTAGTTGATCTTAATTTTGAATTTCAGTGTCTTGTCTTCGTTTGTGTGTGTGTGTGTGTGTGTTTGTATATGGTGTTCGTAAGTTTGTAAGTTTGTAAGATGTAAATAGGTGTTGCTTTGCAACAAGAATAAAAATACAGTTAAAAAAAGAGAAAAGTGCACACAAAATTGCATTTCAGTCGTGCAAACTACTTGGAAAAATGTGTAGATTGAAAAAGTGCATAGAAGTGCATACATTAGAGAAATGTGCACCACAAAATTTAGAATTTCCATATGGAGTTTTAAAAATAATAAAGAAATCACAGGCTCATGATAGGATAGATGAGTTTGACCTCAAAAAGCAACAATCTCAGCAAGACCAAGACTGACAGATCTGTTTGTCCTGATATATCCTTAACAGTCTGGCAAATCTCTCACCTTTGGCCCTAAGGCTGGAATCCTATGAACCAGTGAGTAATACTTACTGAATACAGTAGGATTTGCTTTTGACTAAAGATGTAGGAACAGGATGTCAAATACTCTGAGAGACTGAGGTAGGATGAGATACAGAGGAGAACAAACAATCTATAGATAGAAGGTTCTGTCTGTCTGTCTGTCTGTCTGTCAACATCAAGACCATAAAACCTAGACCACTGAAAATTGGCATGCATACTAAGGGGATTGTAGGAGTGTGAATCTTGTGGTTATTTGATTTTTAAAAATGCTTTAATTGCAGTACAAACTTCGGTCAATAGGTGGCAGAGTTCCCTAACCAGTGCATAACTTTGCAATTGCTACAGTTTGAAGCTAGGGGGTGGGAGAGTTATATGGCTGCCCATCCTGACTGCTGTGGGGCAGCTCCCTCAAAGGACTGACCCGCCTCCCTCAGGGGGCTATAAGGGTACACCATGGCAGGACCCATGTCTACAGGTGACAGCAGACATGACTTCCCTCAGATGGGATAGGCACAACATGTCCAACTCTGACAGCTGCATAAGTTTGTTTGTGCCTTTGCTGTATCAAACTAAGGGCTATTCCAAGGCATGTGAAACTGGGTATATTTGCTAGTAAAAAATAAATTAACTGTGGATACCATTTGCTGGAAACCTGCACACCGTCTTGGCTTATTCCATGAAAGATCTAGCCTCAAAATTTCTACATAGATATATGTATAATGAAACACATCACTTAAAAGCATCACAATATGACACTTAATTTGAGTTGGGGAAACAACCAGTGGTTCTAACCGCTTATTGCAGTTACATCCCATCAGCTACACCTAACCTTCCACCTATCATAACTTTTTTTTTGCACCATTTGAATGACTCCAGTCTCCCATGAATGGTCTGCAACTTTCATGTCAAGTACTATCATTTCTCTTCAGTGTATAAAATGATCTGACTTGCTTATCATCTGCATTCAGACAGATATTGGATGCTGTTATTTCATTGACCTCCAAAACATTAACAGCACATCCAGAGATTTGGGGACAGTGGAGTGAATCCAGAGATAACACATCAAGAAGAAAAATGCTTGATTTTGTGATCACTTGTAGTTATCATCCAAAACACAAGAGCAGGAACTCTATGGGAAAGGTTATAGTGGAACAGAAACAGAAATAATTGGAATCTCTGTTATTTCCAGTGGCAGCAGCCCCTTACCAAAATCAGACTTCCGATCGTTCACATTTAGGATGGCATTATTGCTTGTGGGTGATATATTTGAAAGAGTTCCAAAGGCAAAATTGCCTTCCAAACAAACAAACTCTATTTGGCTCTAAGAAAACTTTACATGCCAATGCAGCCATTAAATGAGTGCATAGCTAGATTGCAGGTTCCTTGGCTATTGGAGTTTAAATATTTGTCCAACAAATAAATACTCAAATTTTATTTACAAAAAGAATAAAGAAAGAAAAAGAAAACTGTTCAGCATTAAGCTAAGGGTGCAATCCTATGGGATTAACACCTGTTGTTCAGCGGCCTCTCATCTTGGAGGCCTACTTCCATCCTTAGGCCTGCTGGTGAGAGCCATGCTGAGTTGGAGACCAGCAGAGTTTTTACAGCCTCACTATCCCCCTTTGCAATGATTTTTGATAGACTGGCCTCAGAGTTTCAGCATCATTAGATGATCATTTTATCGCACATTCATTACTGCCTCCCGTGCATCTCTTGCTCCTTCTGGTTTTCTTTCCATGACAAAATAAGACCCCAGTAGATCTGATTTTTTTTTGGGGGGGGGGTAGCGAAACTTGCTGCCATTTCCTGCTGTGTGTAAGAGAAGCAGCATGATAAAAATACCCACTGAATAGGCCACATGGTCATTGGTGCTTCCTCTGTTCATCCCTATTGTGGGACAGCAGCAGGAGGCCAAAGCGACGGTCATGAAATGTGTTCCCCCCACCCCCCGGTCTGATGATGCTCTTTGTCCACTTGCCATGCGCTGCTGAAACTTGAGAGGCCTTTGAAACTGGCAGATCCTTAGCTTCTCCTCTCCCTCCCCTTCCTCTTCCTGAGGTTGGAGCTCCATGGGGCTTTCAGCAGCAGCTGGGAGAGGCTGGAGAGGGAGAGGTAAACAAATCTTCTCCTCCAAGGCTAGTACTCTGTGTCCGGTCTCAGAGGAGGGGATCTGCAGCATCCTATGGCACCCAGATGCTTTCTAGGGGCCAGAGGATTGCTCTGTAAAAGCAATAGCTTACACCTGAAATATGAACGTCCTAGTCCTTCTGTTCTTTGCTTGAACATTTCCATTTATTGTCCTGTTACTTACTCTATACCTTTCCCCAAATTCACTGCTGCATAACAACTAATAAATAACATTAATTACCAGACTTTCAGCTGCATGTCATCAAAAACATTAGATGTTTGTTTGTTTGATTGATTAAAATCAGCCCAGTTAGAGTAACATAATGAAGTGTTGCTGTTATTCCAAAAATATGTGCTGAAAAGTGTAGCCCTACAGTACCCACACCCCATTGCAGCCTTTTGGTAGCACCTTATTTCCATAATAACAGATAAACAAGCGTATAGTACAAGACTATAATTTCATTGATCATCCCCGGTAACACCAAACACAGTGACAGCTCATGTTGTCCAAGTGATTTGTTAGTAGCATCTCGAAAGGGAATTTTCCCATAGTACATTCTTACATATTTGTGCACAAAAGGGCCCCCTACCCCAACCTGCTTGCATGGGCAGGGGGGGGGAAGGTTATGAGTGAGAAGGGAGATGAGGTGTGGAGGCCAGCGATTAGCTGGCCACCAGCATGGTGCCAACGGGGTCTGGGAGGGGTAGGAGGCTATTTAAGGCTGGGACCCCTCCCAGCATCATTTCTTGTTGTGTGGCTCTTAGCGGCACCAAAGTGCAGTGGACAGTGGTTCGGCAGTGAGCTGTGGCGGCAAGGGACGGCAGCTGAGCGGCGGACCAGCAAGAAGCGGCGGGGATGCAGCGGAAGTGGCAGTCATTCCCCCATCCCCCCTCCCTGTCCAGTAGGCTTACAATTTTCCCCAGAGGATGGGTCATCCTCCGGTTGGGAGGAGGGGAAGGCCCGATGCCGTGAGTGTTGCTTGCCTGCCGAGCCTTCCGGGATAACAGGGAAGGATCCTCCCTCGCTGGTGGGGCATGGACTGCCCTCTAGCTGGAAAAGGGGAGGTCTGCATAGTGAGCGTCGCTCATACGCCTTGCCTTCAGGGAAGTAGGGAGGGATTGGCTGATCCTCCCTCATAGGTGGAGCACGGTGTCCCGGGTTAGGGTGCCTATTTCTCCAAGCCTTGGGTTGTGGAGTGGAGGCGGGGCAGTTGGGCTAGCTGCAGGCCCACAGCCTCGAATAGCGAGCAATGCCAGCCTGGGTGTTCAAAATTTTGGCCCCAAAGAGCTGCTTGCTGGAGGGGAGAGGGTTCACCCCCCCACTACCCAATTTTACTCCTCACCATTTCAACTGAATTTCACTACCACAATTCCCAGGCCTTATCCTGAGTCGTTCTATCCTTGTACGTGTGAATCTTGGGTGCAAAGAGTAGAAGTCTCAGGTCTTAACAAAACAGCTCATTTTAATATTATTTGGCTTGCTGTGGTTCAGTGGGGCAAAGATCTTATTTTGGAAGGAACAGGCCACAAGAAGTTGCCAGTTTTAGTTACATCGGGAGGAGGTCTAATTCCAACAAGTTGTACCAGTATTGGCTCTTTCCTACTTATCTGGTGCCACAAACTACTTTATTTGTTCCAGCTGTAGAAGCATCTAATTTTAGCCAAAATGCCACCCAAAAAAGGTGCAGGGGGAAAGAAAGGTAAAGGAAAAGCTTCTTCCCACCCATCAAAACAGGGAAGGCTAAAAGAGAGTTCATCCTCCAAGGAGGAATTAGACCCACTTGTTTCTGATATCCTAGCTTGATTGTAAACTCTTGAGAAAGAAAAGGGTATAGATGCTCCCCCTTTGCCTCTCATCCCACACAATCCTGCTGGGCATAGACAGACAAGAAAGCAAAGGCAGGATAATTTATGGGATTCTCTCTCAGCCAGGTTGAAAGTGGTCGAGACAACGTCCGGTGGGACTTCAAGTGAAGTACCTGAAGGGGACAGGAGCATGATGCTGACATCAACTTTCTCCAGCAACAGTGATTCCATGGCAGCAGCTGCGGCAGGCTCTATTCTCACGTCCAGTGCACCGGAGCAAGGGGTGGCATCCCCGGTTCAAGGTGAGTAACAAGCACAACACACTGCAACTCACATGCAGGTGGTCACCACTTTCCCCGCCCCCTGGGGTTGCTTTACCTGGCTGGCAGGGATGGGTTTACCCGTTCAAGGAAATGTAACACAACCAGTCATTCCGCACCAAACATCGGTATCTATGGGTGCAAGCGCTCATGTGACACCCACACATACACAAAGCAATACTAATATGACAGACACCACTGTGACACCTGAGACAAATATGCCCATGAGGCAATCTGAGGGGCTAGGGATGTCGCCGCAGCCTGCGACGGCCGCTACAGTGGCTTGCGCAAGCGTGTGGCAGGGACCTGCTGGTGCAGCAGGTACAAAATCTGTGCAGGATGTTAAGGACCCGTATGCCAGTGCTGGCGGTGATGCCATCCCAACTGGGAGCACATCAGCACCATTAGGATATCATCTACTGCCCTCTACCAGGGAAAAGATTTGCAAAGGAGAGTATGTTGACATATTCTCTCTGCTATTCCGCGAACAGGAGAGCTCCGAAAAAGAAAAAGGCGCTGATAAGGAAGCCAAAAGGATTAAGAAAAAAACGGGTAGTCCGTACATGGGCAAATTGGCTCCCGGGATTTCTCATTTATATGGGGGTAGTACAGCAGTGTTTTCCCAAGAAAGGGGGTATTCTGACAAAATTCCTCGATATGATATATTGAGTGTATTCAGAGTATGGTGGCGGTGCCTGGCTGGCCTACAATGAATCCTTTCATTGTAGAGCGGCATTTGTCCACACCCTTCGATGGGACATAAAATATTATGATCTGTGGTTACAGTTCATGACTCCGGCTAGGCCTGGCTGTGGAGACAGGG
This sequence comes from Anniella stebbinsi, assembly GCA_029215795.1. Classification (NCBI taxonomy): domain Eukaryota; kingdom Metazoa; phylum Chordata; class Lepidosauria; order Squamata; family Anniellidae; genus Anniella; species Anniella stebbinsi. The sequence continues at coordinate 82,520,393 of JARDYH010000005.1, read as the reverse complement.
TGGATAGTGGCCATATATTGGCTAAGCAGCAGCCCGCATCCACCTTCCGGGGGAATGTGGGCCAGGCGGTTCAACACTGCCCGCTTTGTTGGGATTTCAATGCCAAAGGAACATGCAATCGCAACCCATGCAGATACAGACATGAATGTCACATTTATTCAGGACATCATCCCGGAACAAATTGCTTCAGAAATAACAGCAGAAAATGGTCCAATAAGGAAGGACAGGGTGCCAGACAACTGGGGGGACCACAACCCCCTTCAAAAGGGACCCAGCCCAGTCAAAATTGAGCTGTTACAGAGGTGGTTAGTATTATACCCCAAGTGCCAGGAGGCAGAATACCTTCATCCCGGTTTTAAGAAGGGATTCTGCATACCTTTCCAGGGACTCAGGTGCAGTTTGATGTCCATGAATCAAAAATCTATTAGTTTACTTAAGCACATTGCTAAGGAAAAAAATTAACAAGGAAGTTTTGGCAGGGCGAGTCCTGGGACCATTCCCGACCCCACCAATTCTCCATTTAAGAGTGTCACCTTTGGGTATAGTCCAAAGAAAGCCCCAGGGGAATTCAGGTTGATACACAACCTGACTTTTCCAAAGGGAGCATCAGTAAACGATGCCATACCTGAGAACTTGAGCTCTCTCAGATATGCGTCTTTTGATTCAGCTGTAAACATGGTACACAAGAATGGCATTAGGAGCTTTGATGGGAAAATGTGATATAAAGGCAGCCTTTCACATTTTGCCCATCCACCCAAAGGATTTCGATATATTGCCAATGGGATGCTCTATCTCGTGTGCCATGTTCAAGACGTTCAGCTCTTTTCTTGAATGGGCCCTCACTGTGAGAGCGGGATCACATGAGGTGATTCACTATTTAGATGACTTCCTGTTCTCAGGATTGGCAGGAAGTAAACATTGAGCAAACCTTATGAACACATTTTGTGCCTTGTGTGAGGAGCTGGGTGTCCCGCAGGTGCACGAGAAAACTGAGGGCCCATACTCGGTCCTTAAGTTTCCAGATATAGAATTAGACTCAACACAGCAGTGTTGTTGCGTACCAAAGGACAAGCTACTCACTCTGTGAATAAAATTAAACAGTATCCTGGGTGAGAATAAAGTTTCCCTAAAACAGTTACAGGAAATAGTTGGTCATTTAAATTTTGTGTGCAGGGTGATTGCTCCAGGGCGAGCCTTTTTGCATCACTTGTGCACAGCTATGTCGGGCTTGCGCCACCCACACCACAGAACACAAGTCACTAGGGATATGCGTGAAGATATTAGGGTATGGCTTGAATTCCTTGAGCAATGTAATGGTGTATCCTTCTGGAGGCGCAAGCTATTAGTTGAGGCAGAACTTCAAATCAATTCTGATGCCTCCGGTTCCTGGGGTTTCGACGTCATTTGGAGGAACAAATGATGTGCGGAGTGGTGGCCTGAGGATTGGGTCTTGGATGGCCTGTGTAAGGACCTCACATTTTTGGAACTATTCCCAATATTCGTGGCTGTGCACTTATGGGCGTCGGACATGGCAAACTTCACTGTGTTATTTTGGTGTGATAACAAAGCCACAGTGCAAGTTATTAACTCCCTTTCCTCGCGCAAACCTACGGTGATGACATTAGTCAGGGTATTCACCTTGCATTGCTTAAAACACAACATTCTTTTTCAGGCAAAGCACATACCTGGCTTTATTAATGATATTGCGGACACTTTATCGCATCACCAGGTTCAGAGATTCCGGGATTTGGCTCCCTGGGCTCTTCAGAAGATGGAGATTATGCCACCAACCCTATGGCAGATTGGAAGGAAGATATAGAACAAGCCATATGGCAGTCCTTGGCGCCTAGCACAAGGTCTGCATATTAAAAGGCAGGCAGGGAGTTTCAGGCATTTTGTGTTGCCAACCAGCTTCAACAACAGTGGCCCATCCCTGTGGAGCATGTCCTCCAATATTGTGTAAGTTCCCGGAAACGAGGTATTTCTGCCCGCACGCTAACAAGTAAGTTGGCAGCACTCACATTCATTGCAAAAGCCCAGGGTTTGAAGGATACCACTTCCGATTTCTGCATATGCAGGGTATTGAGAGGCTGGGCAAGAGAGACACCACGCACCCCCGATGCAAGAACTCCATTGTCTCCAGACGTGCTAACTGGTCTGCAAGCTCAATGGCCTTTATGGTGCCACTTTCAATACGAGTTGGTACTATTCTATGCTACAGCTTTGACAGCATTTTTCGGGGCCTTTAGTATTTTGGAGGTTCTGGCTTTATCTAAAGGCAATAAGTCTGGCAGGGCACTGCAATTTGCTGACGTGCATATAACAGAGCAGGAGGTTAATTTCCATCTCAGACATTCCAAGATGGATCAGCTAGGTAGGGGCATGGAGGTTAATCTATGCTCCACTGCTAATCAAGAGCTCTGCCCAGTAAGAGCTTTGAAAGCCTTTATTGCAATGAAAGAGTCCTCTACGGGCTTTCCGTTTTGTCACCGGGATGGCTCTCCATTGACTAAATACCAGTTTTGGACAGTTACAAAAAGGGCCCTCGATGCCCTGGGTTTACATTTGGCTCAGTTTGGCATGCATTCTTTCTGGATTGGGGCAGCTTCTACTGCAGCATCTCTTGGGTTTTCCCCTGCACAAATTCAGACAATGGGCTGTATGCTCCTCAGCATACAGGACATATGTGAGGGGATTTACTAAGTAAGAACACAGTTTGTAGATGTTAACATCTTTGTGTTTAATTCTAGATTTGCCAATTGCTTCTGCCCCAGTGCAAGTTACTATATGCCGACACAGCATGATCTTTTGGGCCTGCAGACGGGTGTCCAGGTTGAGCTTTGGATCTCAGCTTGGATTGAGCCAGCACGCTGTCATTCATTGGCTAAGCAAATGTGGTATGCGGTGGGAGAACCTCATGCCCACCTTGCTGCGGCGTCATTCAGCTTTGCATCCCCCGCAAATTCTGCTCATTCATCTTGGGGGTGGGGAATGATCTGGGCCTGCTAAAGGGCAAGGCCCTAATGTTGCAATCTTTGATAGATTACAGGCTCATCCGCCAGCGATGGCCTGGCGTTAAGATCATTTGGTACTGTACATTGCCCCAGCTGCATTAGAGAGTCAGTTCCAACACTCTCGCTTTGGAAAGGGCCCAGAAAAGGGTCAATATGGAGATCTTTAAGAGGCTACTTGAGGACGGTGATGTTAGCATTCAACACCTTGAAATATGCTGCTCTCAGAGGGAGCTGTATAGACATGATGGGGTGCACCTATCTGAGCAGGGAAATGATCTGTTTTTGGCAGATTTGTAGAGAGGCCTTTGCAAGGTAATTTTGCAAGGGGGTGGGAGGGGGAGACTAAGCGGAGACTTGTCCCCCCCTGTGGTGGTAGGTGTGGGCATTTTAAGCTTTATTAATGGTGAGCATTCACAGTCACTGTTGGGGTGATGGGTAACGCCTGAGGCCAACCACTGAGAGCCCTGCAGCACCAGTTGGGGGGATAAGGCTTACCTTTGAGGCCAACCCTTCTCGCCTACTCAGAGTCATGTGGCATGAGGGGAGGCGACACTGGAAGGCCTCCCTACCTCAGATTGAGGAATCTTGGGGGGGGGGGGGAAAGTGCAGGCGCCACTTCCTGGGCTGAGAATGCCTTGCCTGATCCTTACAATGGCCAAGCTGGCCATGACAAATGCCCACATAGGAATTCACCTCCCCCTTTTTTCCTCTGCTGAGCAAAATAAAAATGGCCCATGTTTAATCCCATTCACGTGTGTCTCTCGTCTCTCGTCCTTTACTTCGCAAATGTAATTTCTTTTGTATTGCTTTTTAAAATATATATACATATACACAAAGTAAAAACCCTACATTGAGGCAGAGGCTATTCTCTGATCAGTCTCTCAATTTGAGGAATTGTAGATTAGAAAATGCCATTTGGAATGGATTACACAATCAGTTGTAGGCTCCTATGCTCTGTCCTCCGACTCTTTCTATCATCTCTTGTCTTTGACTTTATTCTTCACTCTAGTCAACTATGGAAGAGGAAGAATACAAAACATGGTGGTATATTTGTGGCAATGTGGGTGCCAAGAGCTGGCTTTTGCATGATGGAGCATCTGTGTATCCTAGGAACCACCTTTATCTATATAATCTAGGTTGACAGTTATGATCTCAGTCAGTGCAGCTTCACCAGCTGAGATTCTCTAAAGCCGCAGTTGGTGCACTGCGCACACTCTCGAGCTGTGGAATTCAGTGCCTTGTGAAATTCAGCCCTCACCAAGTGAGAACATGTCCTGGAAATTTTGTAAATCCATCTTTTCTGTACATCTTAAAAATAAACAAATAAATCTGCAAATGCTCCCCTTTGTAGCATTGGATTTACTGGATAGTAGGAGGAAAGGGATTTTCTTTTTGGTTTGATTAGCTGTTTACTGGAAACAGGAAATTCGAACACCATGTTGTGATGTTCCTGCTGTACTATTACACACCTGGGATATTTATTTATTAATGTCTGTACTTGCATCTCACTCTTCATCCAACAAAGATCCCACAGCATCTTATGTTAAAAATGCACAAGCATCATAACTGCACAATGAAAATGCAAGACAAAATGGTAAAGAGCAGAGCAGATAAAAATCCCAGCATTAAAAAAAAATGAAAATGAGTAACTCAAAAGGGAAAAAAAAGAGTCTAAAAATCTATTTTGAATTGTGGTTTTCAAACACTCTTCATAGGCAGTCTCGCAATACAGTACTTGATAGAGAGCTCCATCACATCAGCGATTTATGGCACTCTCACCATGCCTGGTATGTGTTTTTGCAGTGCGGTACTCACATGTTGTTGTCCCTGTCCTGTGCCCATCTCGCCTCTTCCCCTCCCCTTTCCATCTTATTTTGGAGCAGGGAAAGTCCAGGTTTTTCCCTTCATGTGCAATAAAGCTGCTCCTCTGTCCCATGTATTGCTGTCCTTGCATTATATCAGACCATCCCGTTTGTTATTGGGGACATGTGTGTGTCAAAGGGTGGTTTCACTGACAAAAGAAAAGGGTGGGATGGTTCTCCGCTTAACTGCTCAACTGAGAACGGGGAGGGAGAGAGGGCACCCAAACACCCAGCAGAGAAGGTGAGCAAGGCCGCCACCGCCCATGCCCGGGACTTGGTCCCATTCAGCTCTATGGTTCTTACTCCTGAGTAGGCATATCTAGAGTAGGCATGTCTAGGTTTCGTGACAAGAACAATGTCAGCTTCCCCTTGCCATGCCAACATTGACCACAAACTTCTCCAAAAACTAATTGTAATACTTTCTCTTTACTTATATTGTTTAGCAGAAAGCATAGTGTGTTGTTTTACTGTAATGTCGCAGTTTCAGGCTGCTGTACTAGTGTATTTGTGCAGAAATTATATATATATATATATATATATATATATATATATATATAATTAAAAAAAACTGCAGAGGGAAGGAAAACATAGGGGTCAGGCTGGGAGATTTTGCAGGAATAGCAGCAATATAGGTGAAAAGATACATGACCTGAAGTAGCACAACAAAGCACGGACATGAATGTGCCCAGTGTGTGACTCGCTGAGGAAATGGAGGGGGAAACCACAGATGCAAACAGGGGGAAAAAGTAGGTGTGATGGAGCTCAGAAGATTTTCCAAAACATGGATAACTCTCTCCAGGTAAAAGATGCTTCATGGCATAGCAGCTACATGGGTCTCCAAAGACAAGGAATCAATATTTATGATGTAAGGTCAAAGGAAGTACCACTGTCCTAGCCCCAATCTCCTGATATTTCTAGGAAGTGCAAATTCAGTGGTAGATTATTGATAATTTTCTGTGTTAGGAGGCTGTGGTGGAGATGGGAAATGCTAAACCAGCACTGTGCGAGTACACATTTGCTGACTGTATGGCTGTCTTTGATGGTATCAAAAACCTGTGGATGTGCCGGAGTGACCATCCAGCCAATAACCACACATTTGTGTGGGTTTGATTCCAGTCTTCTGGATCCAGTGCCCAATCCAGTGCAGAAAGGTAATGGCAGGATGGCCTCTCCCCCTGCATTGTCACGTGGTGATGGCTGTCAATTTTACCTAGTGAACTCCATCAGTGGCCACTTCTGCTACAGGGTTAGATCCAGATTTAAGCTGGATCCTTTTCATTGGACTTCCCTGCCCACACATTCCAACAGCTTTCTTTCCACTACTCTGAAAATGCTACACCAAGTGAGGAGTCCCTGATGAAAGGAGTGAGCTGTGGTGTGGGTGACAGGGGATTCCCCAAAATTGGGTGGAGGGACCTTTGTCAAGCACAGCTCTTCCTCTCATAGAAAGCAAGTCCTGGACCCAACCCAACATGTATAGGGGATCCAGCTGACATTGTCCACTGTAATGTACAAGAAGACCTCCTGATTCATTTCACAAAACAATTCTGAGAATCTGAGATGAGAACACCCATCAGACTTTGCTCAGAGATGTTGTGATCTCCATGGCAACAATGAAGCTATCCAAATGCTCAATGTCCCAACACATAAAGTTGGAATGATGTTACATTTGTTGATTTGCAAATGTCTGGTTAGTGGTGACATGAATGGTGTTGTTGATTATCATCTCTATCTAGCAAGAAAATTGTAATGCTAACTGGGTATGTTACTAATTGCTGCCAGGATCAGTCTGACAAAGAACCGGAAAGCTTGGCCTAAACTTCTTAGATGTTGTTAAATAAAAACCTTCTCATGGACCTGGGAGCAAGTCCCATTGAGCTCAGTGAGTAGATGTGGATTGCACAACTACTTGCACATGTTTGAAGGATGCTATCTATGTAATAGGCAAGTTTCAAGCAATGTTGTCGCATCCTTCCTCAGTTTATAGGAAGTTTAATTGCAGGCTTTCTTTGGTTATAAGTTCTATCTATGTATCTATCTTAGTTTAGTATAGTAGTTTAATAAATCAGCATTGCAATTTTTTCATATATGTGTAAACTTGTGACTGATAGTAATGTATCATACATAAAGCTTCCCTTGAATGCTTTTCAAAGGATGCAGCCCACAGTAATCTGCCACTGGAACCATTTGACACAGCGCCTCCAGGGTCTATATGGCTTCCTGGAGCCCATTGGGTGCAATTCAGTGTACTGAGTTTGCCATATAGGGACCTAAATGGTTTGCACACTACATATTTTAGAGATTGCCCCTTTCTCATCAAGGCCCCTAGTGTCAACAGAGAACACCTCCTTACTTAAACATGCCCAATGTGGATGCTATATAGGGGCATACAGCCAGGTGTTCCTATGTGCTGTTCAACAATGATGGAATATAACTAGCATACACCTACACAGAAGCACCTGCACTAGTTGCCCATTCTCTGATGTTGCTACAGAAGGTACATGAGAAGCACCCAACCCTCATGCTTGCTGTTCAGTTATGGCCAGACAGTTCAGTAGCTGGAGCGCACCCCTGCCACTTATATACATTTATCAAACTTTCAAACCAAACAGATACCCTTGCTTGGAATTTTCTCATGGGGAGAACTGTCTGGTTCCCACTTTTATGTCCTTTCAATGACAAGCAAGGGAACCATAGTTCAGTGGTAGAGCACATGCTTAATATGCAGAAGAGTCCAGCCAGGTTCAATCCCCAGCATTTCCAGGTAGGGCTGGAAAAGGCTCCTTTCTGAAATCCTGGAGACCTGTCGTACTGAGAGAGATGGACCAATGGTTTGACTCAATATAAGGCAGCTTCCTATGACCCAAAATACCTTCTTTTATTTTCCCCAGGTCATTTAAGCATGACAGCATCTTTAAACATGACAGAACATTCAAATGTTCTTTGAATATGGCCTTAATCTGTTGCTGTGACGCTGTCATATTTTCATTGCCTTGTATAATTCTTTTGTTATATTATTTTAACAGATTGTTAGCTGCCCTGAGAATGCGCTACTGAAGGGTGAGTCTACATTTCTTACAGTGCAATCCTCAGAAGTAAGTCCCATTGCATTGAATGCGGCTTACTCCCAGGTAAGAGTACACAGGATTGAGCTACACATATACACACACCTGGAGAGCTCCATCAGCCAAGCGTTTTATTGCACATTCATTACTGGGCAGTCGTGGATTTTTGCGGCTCCCTCTCATGATGCTGTCTGCCTCCTGTGTGCTTCCCGCCCCTTCTGGCCTTCTTCGCATGACAAAAAAACCACCCAAGTAAGTACAACTTATTTTTTTGAGATGGAACTTGCTGCTATCTCCTGCTGTGTGCAGGAGAAGCAGAGCGATCAAAACAGCCCACTGAATGGTTGTTTACTTCCACTTTCGAAAGAGGAAGTAATGAGGGACAAACATGCGGGGGGAGAATCGACGGTAAGGAAATGCGATTTCCCCCATGTGATGTCACTCTGATGCAACTACATAATATTGCTGTCACAGATTGAATTCAATGGCAAAGCTTGTGTGCATGTGCCATCACTCCATTTGCACCACTGCATACACAGAACGAGTCCCTGTAGCCCAGTTCTCATGTCAACTGTCTAATATAGAGTCACCTCTGTATTAATAGTTTGATAAATGACAGTCTAGTAGCCACGATAAATGAATTAGCAGGATCTTCATATGTGGAAGAGACAGCTAATGTGGATAATGAATTCAGTTTCTTGATTAAATAGATGTGTGGATGCAATTTAGTTGTATGTAGTCCATAAGAAAAAGAAACCGCAACTTTATAAAGTATTTACATAGCCTGAAATTATCTTGCATTGATGGAAGAGAAGCAATATGCAGAACTTTTCAACTCTGCTCACATCCCACTCTTTTTGTTTCCCCTCAAAACATCATGATTTTCCTTGATGTAAATTGGCCCAGATTATTAGTTAATTATTATTCTATGCTGTTATATCAGATGTCACAAGTTGGCACAACCGGTTATGAATGTGAGATTGTGCTTAAGACGGTGTGCATTTGTCTCTTCCATATTTAAGTCTTTCCCACTATTCATCCAAAATCTCATCAGGACAGATAATAAACCACTTCATGAACAGATGTGCCACTTATTCATCTAGTTCTGTAATGATAATGAAGAAAATTTAATCTGGAGTGTCTGTGCGAGATGATCTAAAAGACAGATTGATATGAATAATAAATACTCTACACTGAAAACTAAGAACTGACATGAAAAGACGATCATTATGTACTTTACAATACCGCCTTTGATATCGTCCAAGAAGGTATAAAAAAACAAGCACCTCTTGGGGGCTGGGCTCAGGAAGGAGCCTCAGTCTTTGCAGTTTCAAAATGTTCTAAATTGCTTTTACTTTAAAAGGTACATGAAAGATCCGTTTTCATACAGCTGGAAGCTACATCTCACATTGCCAAATTCTTTAAATATGCTAAGAAGAATGAGTGATTTCAGACTCAGGCACAAGCAAGGTGAACCAAGGAACATATGCCAGTGAATTCTCCTCTGGGAAGTCAAGACATTGACAATGACGACGACGACAACAACAACAGCCCAAACTTTAGAAAAATATATATTTTTAAATGTCATGGTGAGCACTTATGGATATCTTTTTTGAAAGAACTAAATTGGTTGTCCCTTAAGAGTTAATTAAAGACTCAAAATATTTTGGGCTAGTAAATCATCTCCTGTACATCTTAAAAGTCTCCTCTCTTCATTTTTGCATTTGATGCCCTCTTGTTTTTTCCTTTTTTGAGAATCTTTCATAAGAACATAAGAGGAGCCCTGCTGGATCAGACCAAAGGTCTACTTAGTCCAGCATTCACACAGTGGCCAACCAGCTGTTGACCAAGGACCCACAAGCAGGACACGGTGCATCAGCACTCACCCCACCCCCATGTTCTCCAGCAACTGGTATATATAGTCTTACTGCCTCTGAGACTGGAGGTAGCACAGAGCTATCAGGACTAGTAGCTGTTGATAGCCTTCTCCTCCAGGAATTTATCCAACACCCTTTTAAAGCCATCCAAATTGGTGGCCATCACTACATCTTGTGGTATTGAATTCCATAGTTTAACTATGCTCTGTGTGAGAAAGTACTTCCTTTTACTTGTCCTGAATCTCCCGCCAATCAGCTTCATGGATGAGCCCAGGTTCTAGTATTTTGAAAGCGAGAGAAAAATGTTTCCCTATCCACATTCTCCACACCATGCATAATTGTGTTCACCTCTATCGTGTCTTCCCTTATGCTCCTCACTGCTGTCACTGTCCGTGTTCCCTAGGTATAGCTATGGACAGAAACAAAAGTGAAAATTGAAGGTCAGCTAGTAAGAACATAAGAGCCATGCTGAATTAGACCAAAGGCCTATCTAGTCCAACATTCTGTTCACACAGTAACCAACCAGCTGTCTGTAGGAAGTCCATAAGAAGGACATGAGTGCAATAACGCTCTCTGCTTGTGTTCCACAGTAACTGGCGTACAGAGAAATATTGCCCCCAATACTGGAGGTCGGATATAGCTGTCAGGTCTTGCAGGCATTGACATGCTTGCCTTTTAATAAGGGCCAAGTATACAACAGACCAAACAACAATCTCCACCCCCCAGTCTGAACCATCCTTCAGAAGAAGAGGGAGGGCTTCTTTACTTCAAAAAAGAGCTAGGAATGGATAAAGTAGTCCATTTCCCGTTTTTCTGCATTTGAATTCTGAAAATCTCAAGTGCTTTCCATCTTGAATATGAAGAAATCTGCAAATTTGGGCAAATTCTCATCGACAACAAAGTAAGATTAAATTCTCACCTGTCTGTTCTGGCCACATTCGAAAGAAACATGGAGAGCAGCATGTTGTACCTGCTAGCCACATAGCTATAAAGACGAGAGAAGCTTGACAGAAAAAAGAGATGGCAACCTTAATTCATCACCAGAAACTTGACTTCATACACAGGGATTTGAACCCAGATTTTTAGGAGCTAAGTGCTTATAGCTCTGGGCTTGGATGGATGTGTCAAGTTTTTGTTTGGTAAAATGTGTTCATGTCCAGTAAGAAGTTTTTTCTGGAACTAAGAAAGTAAGAACCATTTGAGATTGCCATCTCAAGGTTTTGTAAAGCTGCCAAAAGAGTGCAGCTGGATACCTCTCTGACCAAGGTCGTTTGGTTTTCTTCCTGCTGAACTCTCAGGCATAGCAACACTCAAGGGGATATGCAATCAACACTGTGATAGGCTCACAATGCTATAAATATATGACGTGAAATATATGACGTGAAACAGTGCTGAGAGAGTTTGTGTCCAGTTGGTGTGTCTATAGAAAACGTTTCTTCTCTTGCTCTGTATATACTTGTATAGTAAACTTAGCCTAGTAGTTTAAAACACTACTGTGTCTGAATATTTCTTGCTACCAGGACATCTGCCTGCTACCAGTGGCCTCTGTTTTCTTTTGCTGATGTGTGCTTGCACTCCATGCATGCTCAGAGAGTGCAGTGCATCAAAATTCTAACAGGATGAACCCATCAGTTCTATTTTTTCCAATAGTCAGTTTCCTTAAATTTCAAGTTCTTTCTTGTTAAATAGGAAGAATTTGCAAGTTTGGTTAAATTCTTATCGAAACTAAAAATTCTCACTCATCACTAAAAAGAGCAAGAAAATCTGTCATGACTGGTGCTGCTCCAACCTTGCTTGTCTAAGTGGATAGTGGTGGCTCTGATTTCAATGGGGCTGTGAATCCATTCTGGGTTTTAGTCAGAACCAGCCAGAACTCTAAAGGATCTATCCAAAATAGGTCCAGATAGGGATGTATGGACTCATCCCATTCACAACTTACCGGGCTCCCACCGGCCAACTGCTCCTGTTCATTGGGTGAGCCACGACATAGTCCGCAAGCACCCAGCAAGCGATGTATGGATGCCTGTACCATCAGTGAACCACCATTTTGCATAAAAATGGTGGGCCATTCTTTACTTAAAGGGCCTTTTATGCAAATAGCCACTGTAAAATGCTCATTTACGCAAGATTACAGGAATAAATGGTCCAGATGTGCTGTAATGTAAATGACTACTTTATGACCTCCATATGTGTAAAAGGCCCTTTACGTAAAAAAACAAACCACCATTTTATGCAAAATGGCAGCTTGCTTAGGGAACAGGCAGGCATGTGCTGCTCACAGGGTCCATAGACTTGATTCTGGGATCACCCCATATGTTCACAACTTCCCTGTGGTCAGCACCTTGGAAAGCTGCTTAAGAGTTCTGGCTAGTTTTGACGGAAACCCAGAGTTGATTCACAGCCCAATCGTAACCAGAGGCACCAACCTCCACTGGCCTGTCCTCTTCAACAGCTGCCTGCTTCTTAGGTAGCAGTTCTATATTTGCTGTAGTAGTCACGTTTCTGCTTAGATTTGACTAAGGCATCAATCTAGGGTCCTGATAGTCCATTCCAAAGGTCTACTTAGTTCAGCATTCTCTTCCCACTATGGCCAACTATATGCCCCAATCGGAAGCCCTGTTGGCAGGGAAGCAGTGCAATAGTCCCCACCCATTCAAGTTCCCCAGCAATTGGAATGGAGAGCCATAATCTCACTAATATTGGAGGTAGCCATCATGACAACTATCAACTAACAGCCTTATCCTCCATAAATTTGTCTAATCCCTCTTTAAAGCTGTCCAAGTTGGTGTCCAGGACCACATCTTGTGGTAGTGAATTCCACAGTTTAACTATCCAGTGGTTTCTCTTTCTAGAATGTGAAGTTATGTTGCCTATAATTCTTCATATATTAGTGTTGGACTTCAGGTGAGTCTTTTCAGTTGATTCTGAGTCAAGGAATAGGTCTACGGAAGAAGCCATTATTTGCTCATCTATATCAAAGCCAATTTCACCTGTTTATCTTGCTGAGAAATTGCTCTCCAGGAAGCCATGAAGAGTTGTCTGAATGTAGCTACTTTCAAGGTCATTCTGATTGATAAATTGCTATAAGTGCTTCGATTGATTATTCACTTCCAGAAGGATGTATTTTAGCAGAACTATTGTAGAAATTGGTTGTTATTTAAAATAAAATCTGTCTCTTTCATCCAAAAGTAAGCATATCTAGTTCCTGGATTCTTCACTTCAAAACACCGGGGGTGAGGGTTGAATGTTTGAGGCTGGATTAAAGCCCTTTTCCTTGACACACGACTTTATACATTCCATGAGCTTTTATATGGGACAAAACACATTTATTTATTATTATTTATTACGTTTGATACCCCTGAAGTTGTATATCCCAGCAAAAGCTGTGCACCCTGACTCTTTTTGATCCCAGGTTTTGAAGCAAATGTAGCCGTGTTGGCTGAAAGAAAAAAATCCAAAAATAAAAATGTGAAAATGCAGATCAGCATGATACTTTTTATATTGGGCCAACTCAAATGTCACAAAATACTATGCAAGCTATCAAGATCTTGAGAACTTTTCATCAGATGCCTATAAGGTTTTGTGCCCTGTTTTAAGACAATTAAGGCTGCATTCCTATTAACACTTTCCTATTAACACTCAATGAGATTTACTTCTGAGTAACCATGCATAGGGTTAGGCTGTAGGCATAGCAAAACCAGTTCCAGATACATTAGTCCTTTAAACACACAGGCGAATTCCTGGTGCAGCTGATCAATGATGTTGTTTGGTCAGAAAAGTTGAATTGCCTTGACTGAATTCCCCCAAGACTTCCCCAGGTACCATTTGGAGGCTTATTTCCTGTTTATGTCCCTGAACCATATCCCCATGTGTCCTCCATGCTGACAGAGTGCAAAATTATTCCCCATAGCAAAAGAACCAGAGGGAAAATCGCAGGCCAATAATAGTAAATCTTTTTAAAAGAGTTTGTCAACAAATAAATGCTGGAGCCAGCACTAAAGTATTGCCAAGCATCTGTCACAGGGGCTGCAAATGTTGGATAGAAAAGACAAGGGCGAGAGCTTTTGTTTCTTAAACAAATTGCAAGATAAGCAGGTGTAACTTAATGCAACCCATGAAGACCTGCACCTGCTGTCAATAGAGATGAGTTGAGCCTAGAGACGTTTGTTATGTAGAAGTAGTTATTCTGCAACAATTCTTTGCTGAACCTCCAGTGCAGAGCATTAAACAGCAATGATGACCAGGGCTGTTTTCAATATAGTGGTCATTTTGTTTTACTGTTCTGTGTAAATAAGGACAGAAGATATAAGCCCTAATCAGGCATTGGGTAAAGTGTATTGCTTAAAAATGCGAGGAGTGGGAGCATTTTGGATTGTGTGGAGAGCCCCCATGGATAGAGGAAGCTCTCCACTTCAGATAGTCACCCTTCACTTCAGATAGTCACCCTTTGTGTGTTTGGCACAAGATGAGAGACTTGAGCGCTCCCCCTCCTCATGTGTTTAAACAACACACTTTATTGAATGCTTGAATTGGGCTACAGCAGGCTAACCATATGAAAAGGAGCTCTTCTATCTTTAACAGTTGTATTGAAAAGGTGTTATTTGTATGCATGCAGCACCTGGTGAAATCCCCTCTTCATCACAACAGTTAAAGCAACAGGATCTATACTAGAGTGACCAGATACAAAAGAGGGCAGGACTGCATGTATAAAACAGATGCTGCATGTATAACAATGATACCTGCCGAAATTCCCTTTTTCAATGCAACTGTCAAAGATACAGAAGCCTTGTCCTCCTTTTCATATGGTCACCCTAGGCTACAGTATCTAGACAATGGATTGGATTGATGATCTGCTTTCTTTAAGAGGAAGGGCTCTGTTTATGGAAGGTCCCTATGCCCATTTTCAGATTATGCCCTCCCCCCCCAACAGCTAGGGATAAACAGGCCACCCCGTGCCCACCCTGTGCACCATTCACCAAACCCCTGCCACTTACCCAACTCCAGTGAGTGGTGCAGGACGAATTGCTGAGTGGAGAGCAGGCACTCAGCCGTGGGGTACAGGCGCTAGCTCCCTCAGTGAGCCACCATTTTCTGTAGAAATGGTGGCTCGGTTTTGTCCATAAATGTAGGCTGACCATATGTAAAGGAGGACAGGGCTTGTGTAACTTTAACAGTTGTAGAAAAAAGGGAATTTCAGCAAGTGTCATTTGTATGCAATTAGTTCCTGGTGAAATCACCTCTTCATCACAACAGTTAAAGTTGCAGGGGCCCTGGCTTCTTTTGTATATGGTCACTCTAGTATAGTGCCTGCACCTTTAACTGTTGTGATGAAGAGGGAATTTCACCAGGAACTAATTCCATACAAATGACACTGGCTGAAATTCCCTTTTCTCTACAACTGTTAAAGTTACATGAGCCCTGTCCTCCTTTTCATATGGTCAGCCTAATAAATGTCCAATTTACACAAACATTGCATGAACACCTGTATATTGCCCCTTTCAGGCCACCATTTAAGCTAATAGAACATGTATCAGACAAGAATGAGCTCCCATTTCTGCTGAAAATGGTGGCTCGCTGAGGCAGCGGGCATCCATTCTCTTGCCAGGCTCAGTAGGCATTGCGTCGGGCAAGCGCTGGGGTCCATGGACTGGCATCGAGAGGGCCAAGCCAGTGATTTCTCACCAGGCCCAACTAGATGACAGCACCATTCCTACCATCAAATCATCTTATGCTGCAGGGTCAACTAATTATTTGTGTAGCATTTTCAGCAGGCTGGAGGGGCTGTGTGGGAAGGAGGGGGCAGGGAAGACACATCTGTGAGCACAGTTGATCCAGCATAAATTTGGATCCAACCCAGTAAGTACAGTAAATTGGATATGAGACCTAAAATGGACTGATGCAGGCTTCTTCAGGCACACCCTGAAATTGTATTCATAGCCTTAAAGCTTAAGCAGCAGTTTCAGTGTGAGGTTCCCACTGGAATTTGAGTGAGCACTTCTTCATGGGTATTTTCAGTGATGGTATTCAACAGCAATCAATGCTGAGTCCAATAACCATAGGGGTAGTGGGGTTACTTTAGGGATGGGCAAACAAGCAATTTTGGAAATGACCAGGATTTTCCAGCTCACCACTTGGCTTGTGCCCAATTCCCATTTGCGATCACTGCTTGCTCTGGACAAACAGGAAAACTGCACAAATCTATCAGTAATCAAATGTGAAGTTTGTGCAGCTTCCCTCAAATTTGCACAAATATACTCCATTGACTAAACCAGGACTGATTCAGTCCATGGGGAAACTTTGTGCAAATTAGGAAATTTGAGCAAAGCGAAAGGGGAAAGTGCAAATCAAATGCAAGCACATGTCCATCAATTTATGAACATTTTCGGTAGATACTCACTCTCGATTGTGTTCTGAGCTGCAAACAGGGTAGGCTCACATGTTTTATGAGCAAAACCAAAAATTTTATAAAACCCTACATTACTTTCCTTAGTTGAGCAGCAGATCACGTGGACCAGGAGATTCCAATATGTGAGCACTACCAGCTAGTCTGACCTCGTCCTTGGCCTGTAAATGATGAAACACAGAGAAAAGCTATAGAAGATCTTAAAAGATGAGTAGTACTTGTGGGATGAGATACTACTAAGGCCCAGACCATATAAGGCAACCTTTCCACAGCCTGGTGACTCCAATTCCCCATCAGCCCCAGCCAGCATGACCAATGGTCAGGAATGCTGGAAGTTATGGTCCAAAACATCTGGGGGGCACCTGGTTGAAAAAACAGGATTGCACTGTTTGATTCAATATTTCAGACAAATTGCACCTTATTTTTTAATGTGTACTGTATTTATTTGCATATTGCATCTTCAAGGTGGATTTAAAAAACCCAGTAGAATTGCATAGCGGTTCATTTTGTATTTTCCTTCTTTTAGAAATCTATTTTTAATGTGTTTTTATTCTATTTTTATTTTATTTTATCTTGTATACCACTCCAAAATTTTGAATGGGGAGCTGTATATAAATATTGTAAATAAATAATAAATAATAGCTGAATCCTAGCAGACACAGTATAGAGCAGGAGTGGGTAACTTGTGGCCTTCTGGATGTTACTGGACTGCAACTCCCATCAGCCCTAGCCAGAAAAGATAATGGTGAGGGATGATGGGAGATGTGGTCCAACAACACCTGGAACATCATACATTGACCACCCCTAGTGTAGGAGTAGTGTGCACCAGCGGCCTTGGGCAGTGTACTGTAGGGGTGTGCACACCAAAAAATATTGTCGTTTATTGTTATTGTCATTTCGGACCAAAAAATTATCATCTTCATTCATATTGTAGGTGAACCATATCGTCTTCACGATAATTATCATGAAAAAATGATATTTTTGCAGCCCTATTTTTAAAGAAAAAATGCCTATAACTTCTGTATTTTAAAAGTTAAAGGCTTGAAATTTGGTCACAGTGCTTATGGGGTATGCCAAAGTATGTGTATGAAATTTGAGATCGAGGGATTGATCTCAAATTTCATATACATAGTTAGGCATACCCCATAAGCATTGTGACCAAGTTTCAAGCCTCTAACTTTTAAAATACAGAAGTTATAGGTATATTTATATGGCAGTCCAATAAAACGATAAAATCGCCCAAAAATTATCATCGATGATTATCGTAGGTTTTTCTATCGTATTGTCATCGTTAAACACATGCACGATAACGACCTTATCATATCGTTAACGTACATTTTAACGATACGATACACAACCCTAGTGTACTGTTTAGACATTATCTGCATGCACCATATTGTGGTGCATCAAATATGGCAGGGATGGGGAACCTCTGGCATGAGGGCCAAAGCTGACCCTCCTGGGGTCCCAATCTGGCCCTCTGGAGTTCCCCAGAAGCCACACCCACTTCTACTTCTGCTCATTGGTTGGCTTCCCAGCTTTTGTGCAGGTTTTTCCCCCTTCTAAAAGGTTGAAATGCCTCTCCTAAGGCTTTAGTTACCGGCAGCAAAATCTTTAAGCTATAATATGCTGGGATGTTGTGTACCTTGAGCCCCTGCCCATTTGCCTTCGAACCCTCCCCACCTATCCACTGGAATGCAGCCCACAGAGCATCTCTGAAACTGAATCAGACCTTGGTCTGAAGAAGTTCCCCACCCTGACATGGAAGCTTAATTTCTTAGGCTTTCCAATCCAAAGTTTATGTTGTTGTTGCTGCTGCTATAGTTTGACTAATGCCACAAGCAAGCACAAGCTGTATTGAAATCAGTAGGACCTCCATTAAAAAGACCTGGGTCCCCTCTACAAGGATTCGCTTTTGCGCCTGGTTAGCCGATTATGCGCATAATCGCTGAAGCGCATTTATGCCTAATACCTCTGCACGAGAGGCAGCGAGAGGCCGCGAAGCGCATTAAGGGATGACCAAAATGCGCTTTACAAGTAGTTAATGCGCATAATCACTTGTTCACATAGTCAAAATGCGCTTTAACGGCCGGAGCAAAATAAAACTCGCTGTTTAACGCGCATTCGATAATGCGCATAATCGGAGAGATAACGCACCTCTGCGCCCAATTTGCGCTCTGTTCTTGTAGAGGTAAAAAATTTTAAGCGCCTTGAAAGAGCTTTAAACCTCTCTTGTAGAGGCAGCCCTGGTGTGGCAAACAAACCAAAGCTGTTGCCAGCTAATCATATTTATCACTCCCATAAGTGGCAGCATACATCTACGCATCACTTCTTGGCGCTTACACAAAGTCAAATGTTCCTTATTTCAGAGAGTGGCATCCAGCAGAGAGCAGAAATGCTCTTATATAAACCACAGAAAAGTGACATACATTTTTTTTTTAAAAAAAGTGTGACAAAGCAGCCTGTGCTCCTTGAATGCTGAGCGTAAAGGAGAGAAAAATATGATGAAAAGTACTGTATTGATTTCAACTGGACTTATTTCCAGGCACATGGAGTTGGGATATCAATCTTGGGGATTGTCAAAACACCACAATTGTGCAAGCCACACTGAAAACATTAGAAGACCTGTTCAGGTGCGATAAATACAGGCTTCAAAAATCATCTGGCTATCTTCTGACTAAAATATTTCACATCAATATATTTTCACTATTTGCAGGCAGTTGTATTACTTACTACCTTTAGATCACTTGTGACATTTGGGTTTCCCCTCACTAAAAATCATTAAAAGTCCAGTACCACTGAACTAATAGCAAACAGGCACCACACACACACACACACAGAAATAGCAAATACGTAAGTTATTGTATTTCTGTATCTACAAAACACGAAACCATCTGTTGTGCTAACAGCAGATACCTATATTAGAATATTGTAAAATATATACATGAAGATGATAAACAGAAGAGCAATGCACATCTAGGAAAAGCCACAAAGGTTGTATTTAGGAAAGGGACTAATTTGTTAACAGAGGCATATATTTTACTTTGTGTTATAGTAGATTCAAAATGTGTCGTAGTAGAGCTTGGATATACATTGGATTTGAGGTGGATGTTACAAATATAAGGTGATTTTTATTTTGGCTTATTTGCCCTTGGCATGTTCTTCTCATGATCTCCCACATACTTGCTTGGATTTTCTAATTTTAATGAGGCTATATGAAAAGAACTGAGTATCATGGTTAACTTTCATTTTGAGGGAAAGCAAGCATGTAAATGAGCCCCATTAGGTAGGAGCAAAAGTTTTTAACACTACAGCAATGTAATCCTGCTTGGTATCTTCTGTCAGATCTCAATATTATTAAAGAAGTCAAGGCCATCGTAAGTAAATTACAACTCACAATTACATGGCATCAATCCCTTAACATTACATATTGGACAACACTAGCATTAAACAACCCCTTTGGACACCTTAACTCATTTAGTGAATTCTTTTGCTGTTTTATACTTGGGAAAAACGAGGGGTGCGGGTGTGTGTGTGTCTCACTTTCTTGGAATACCAATGTGGCCAAAGTGGGTTCATAACTCAACATTACTCTCCCATGGGATTTAGGAAGGATTTTCTGAGGAACAAGGGACAAAACTACATGCAAAAGAGCCTATCCTCAAAAGAACTGTGTTGTCCTTTCTTTTGTTCCCCTTCAAACCAATCTTGGCAACACATCAGTTTCCAGTTATTTTGGGGACTGAGAATTGAGTTGCATCAGCATTGTCAAATCTCATTCTGTAAAGGGTGAATGGTACACATGCGACTTTATTTTAGGTACACTCTTCTCCTCAGGAGAATGACAGGTGGTAAATTTCTGGATCGGTGTGTGGGAGTGGAGGCAGGGCAGGGTGGGGGTAATACACACTGCTGTTTGGTATATTCAAGATTAGACAGGGGGGAAATAACATAAAATAAACTGTGTATATTTTAAGAACATTTGTTGTGGTTGCTTAAAATAACTACAGCAAAGTCATCCACACAGGTCACATTTTTTTCTTTGGCATGCATACCTAGAGCCTAAGCCCATTTAATTGGTTAGAATAATAGCCCTGGTAAATAATTACATAGTATCTAAAACATAGGCGGGGTGACTCCCCCTTCCCAGTGGTATCCTTGAGAATGATAGAAGTATAGGCAGCAGCATAGAATTTCTCTCTTGGCTTTATGCCACCATACTTTTCCTCTTTCTTCCTTTTGCGCATTGCTGCTTTTAGCAGACTGTACTTCATTACAGTTAACATGTATTTCTCCAAAGGATCTTTCATTATTCTAAAAGGACTGTTGCTTAGAGTCATGTCTAACTATTTTTCACTGTTCCCAATAAGATGATGATCGCTAGAGGCACTGGTTGGGTAACACACTAGATAATCTTAAACTTTCCCAGTGCAAATAATTGCAGTACAAACAAAGCTAAGGTGTTTATCACATGCGTGGTTTGATGCACACCCGCCATGACTTTGATCCACTTTTTCACCACTGGACTCGCATGACGTCATCCCCGTCATGCTGTTCTCTCATCCTGAGCCCGAAGTTGCTCGTTTCTCTTTCGATTTATGAATTTATGTTATGAATTTAGTGAGGGCTTTTACTTTGCATTGCTGGAAACACAATATTCTTTGCCGAGCAAAGCATACACCTGGTTTGAATAATGATATAGCGGATGCTTCGTCACGACATCAGGTACAGAGATTCCGGGAAATGGCTCCCTGGGCTCACCCAAGGCGGGAGACCATGCCACCAGCTCTTTGGTTGATTGGAAGGAAGATATAGATCAGGCCATATGGCAGTCCTTGGCGCCTAGCACCAGGTTGGCCTATCAAAAAGCAGGTAGGGAGTTCCAAGCATTTCATTTAGCTAATCACCTTCCGCTTCAGTCGCCCTTACTGGTGGAGCATATCCTCCAATACTGCATTAGTGCCAGGAAACGTGGTCTCGCAGCACGCACGATATCGCTTAAACTGGCTGCTTTAGCATTTATCGCAAAAGCACAAGGCATGGCAGATTGCATGTCTGATTTTCGCATTTGTAAGTCTTTGAGCGGATGGGAGTAGGAAGCTCCACACATTCCTGATGCCAAGCGCCCAATGTCCCCGGATATTCTAATCGGCTTGCAGGTTCATTGGCTGATCCTTTACCACTTGCAATTCAGGTAGGTACTTTTCATGCTGCAGCATTAACTACCTTTTTGGTGCATTCCGGATACCCGAGGTGCTAGCATCCGCAAAGGGAGATAGGTCTTTCAGAGCTTCCCAGTTTCCATCCTGCATCTAGACGCACGCAAGGTTCAACTTCACCTTAGACAGTCCAAATGGACCAGCTGGGTAAGGGACGTTGGGTTAGCCCCTTTTTTCCTGCCGCCAACCCAGAGCTATGCCCAGTAAGAGCCTTGTCAGCTTTCATGGCCCTGCGAGGGTTCGCTGCAGGTTTTCTATTTTGCCACACGGATGCTTCCCTGCTAACTAAGTACCAATTTTGGGCAATAACAAGGAAGGCTCTCAATGCCTTAGGCTTGCCCTCAGCATCGTTTGGCACGCACTCCTTCCGCATTGGGGCAGCTTCCACCGCAGCTTCGCTTGGTTTTTCTCTCCGCAGATTCAGACGCTGGGCAGATGGCGCTCTTCAGCTTTTAAGTCTTACGTAAGGTGAATGGCTAAATAGGGCCTAAGCCACATATGCTAATGTCTTCATGTTTGTTTTAGATCTGCCAGTGGCTTCTACACCCATGCGGGTCTCCAAATGCGGCCACAGCATGATCTTTTGGGCCAGCAAACAGGCGTCCAGTTCCAGTTTTGGATCCCAGCTTGGTTTGAATCAGCACGCTACCATCCGTTGGCTCTGGAAGCATGGTATGCGGTGGGAGAATCTTGTACCCACCTTGCTGCAGCATCATTCCACTTCACACCCCCTGCAAAATTTTGCTTATCCACCTAGGGGGGAATGATTTGGGCCTGCTGAAAGGCAAAGCGCTTATATTGAAAGCTTTGGCAGATTTCCAGCAATTGCACCAGCTATGGCCAGGCATTAGGATCATATGGTCCTGCATTCTGCCACGCTTGCATTGGAGAGTCAGTTGCAACCCTCTAGCCTTGGAAAGGGCCCGGAAGTGGGTCAATACCGAGATTTTCCCTTGCTGCAGCAGCATTCTGCTTTGCTCCCCCCACAAATCCTTCTTATTCATTTAGGGGGGAATGATTTGGGCCTGATGAAAGGCAAAGCTCTTATTTTGCAAGCTACGGGGGATTGTTACGCCAGCGTTGGCCCAGCATTAGGATCATTTGGTCCTGCATTTTGTCCAGCTGCATTGGAGGGTCAGCTGCGACCCTCTTGCTATAGAGAGGGCTTGCAAAAGGGTCAACACAGAGATCTTTAAGCCTTGGTTCAGGCATGGGAATGTTGGCATTCAACATCTTAATATCAGCCGCTCTCAGAGGGAGCTGTATAGGTGCGACGGGGAGCACCGGTCACAGCTAGGAAATGATTTATTTTTAGATCTGCAAGCAGGCCTCCGTGAAGTAATTTGTCAAGGGGGAGGGGGAGACTAAGCCAAGTCTTGTTTCCCCCTGTGGTGGTAGGTGCGGGCATTTTTACGCTCGATTAATGGTGAGCATTCACTGGCACTGTTCGGGCGATTGATAAAGCCTGAGGGCCAACCACTGAGAGCCCTGCAGCATCAGTTGGGGGGATAGGGCTTACCTTTGAGGTTAACCCTTATCGTCTACTCGGAGCCCTGCGGCATGAGGGGAGACGACACCGGAAGACCTCCCACCTCATACCGGGGAAGCTCGGGGGGCGGCGAAAGCGCAGGCGCCACTTCTCGGGCTGTGAGTGTCTCGCCCAATCCCCACAATGGCCTGGCCGGCCATGGCAATGCCTGCTTAGGTTCACCTCCCCCTTTTCTTGCTTAACTGCTGAATAAATAAAGTGGCCCATGTTTAATCCCAAGTTTTGTGTTGACTCTTCATTTCTCATCTCTCGCTTCGCAAATGCTAGACTCAAATACGAGGGGGGGGGGAGTAGGTGTGATGAAGTTCTAAGGCAGCACTGGCATCCACTCCCACCACATTCCTGAGAACTCTGTCACCACCAACCAATCCCAATGGAAGTCATCCAACAATATGTTGCACATGTGGTTGAAACACCACAATGACATCAAAGAGCCCATTCCATGCCCACTCATACATACAAGGAAAGCCCACAGTATCTGTCCCAACAGCCAAGAAGTTAAGAACAGGTCACTCCATACAGAACTTATAAGTGACGGTTCAAAGGTATGAATCTCGCTGGGATACTCCTGTTGATAATATTCTTAAAACTGAACACATATGGTGTCTGTATAAAAGAAGCAACCATTTTCCCAGAGAGAGAGAGAGAGAGAGAGAGAGATTGAGGGAGAAAGAGAGAGAGAGAGAGAGAGAGAGAGAGAGAGAGAGAGGAGCCATAAAGGCAAGGCACACTACAGCAGCAATATTCACATGTCATCTGGTACATCAGTGGAAAAGAGCAACTTAATGGGGAACAGGGAATGTGTTTGAGTGGCAAAAAGGTGGCAAAAATATTTTTAGATGGAAAAAGGGAAGCAGAGGGATTAAAATCCAAACCTCCGGAGAGTAACACATATATTTTTAGCAATTTGTATGAAAATTGCATATATCATAGAGGCAGGGGACTTGCAAAATTTCAGAATGATGGGTACAAAGGTTAGGGAGTTATGATGAATGAAAAACAATTTAAGACTTGTTTGTTGTCTGCTCAATTGTTCCCAAGGTCACAGAAAGTGTAATACAACAGGGGTGAATGATGGATGTGGAAAGTACTAGGGCAGAAGCAGAAGGACATGAACATCTAGCATTTTCCAAGCAAGCACCCAATGCTATACCTTGCTAGATTCCAAAGACTCCACTATTATTATACAATAATAATACAATCCTCCCCTCATACTCAGGTTCTTTGGGAAGAATTTGCTACAATCAGCCAAAACTAGGCTGACAACTGATACCCAGAGGACCTTCTCTTCTACCGCTCCCAGACTGTGGAATGGCCTGCCGGAGAAGATTCGTCAATTTAATAATCTCTTTGACTTTAAGAAAGCCATAAAGACCGATCTCTTACCCAGTTGAATTTTAAGAGTTTTATTGGTATTTTAATAATGTATTAGTTTTATGTGCTTTTAATCAGTTTTATGTATTTTATATTTAATGTTGTTCCCCGCCTCGATCCAGAGGGAGAGGCAGGTAAGAAATAATAATAATAATAATAATAATAATAATAATAATAATAAATATAATATTAATCTCTTTCTCGCTCATGGCGGTTTTTCTAGATGGACTTGACGAACTTGACAGCATGACAGGTGATGTCATCACGCGGTGCGCCCTCGCTCTACTGTGGAACAGGCCGCAAGGCCTGTTTCTCAGTAGTACTGAAGCAGCGGATGGTAGCGAGGAGGCAGCAGGTAAGGAGCACAAGTGGGGGGAGGGGGAGGGAGGTCCCCACTTACCTGCCAGGGCCGTCCGCTGCCGTCTGCTGGTCCCTTCTACAGAGAAACAGGCTTCGCGGCCTGCCTCTCAGTAGGGCGCTGGGTGATAACGTCACCCAGCGCATTACCGAGAGGCAGGCTGTGAAGCCTGTTTCTCAGTAGAAGGGACCAGCAGACGGCAGTGGATGACAGTGGACGGCCCCAGCAGGTAAGGAACATGAGTGGGGGGGAGGGACAGGGAGGGGGGAGTTAGGTCTCCACTCACCCGCCCCCATATTTTCTGCATTGGCTTGCATTGGGGGAAAGCTTTCTTTCCCCCAATGCAAGCCTATGGTGAAAACACCTAAAATGGCATCCGATCCGAAAATCGGAAGTCCGGTTTTTGGATCGGAATTGGATCCAAACCGAAACGGAAAGCCCCGATCCAATCCGATCCAATCCAAGGCATTGGTTCCGGTTCCGATTCCGATCCGATTTTTTGGGTCCATGTACACCCCTAATTTTAAGTATGACTGCTTCCTGGATGTTGGTGTGGATGTATTTTGGTAGGCCCAGTTTCTGGAGGTTTTCTGTATAATTTTTGATGTGATGCCAGTGACTGATGTGACTAACGGAATAATTGTGACCTTTTCCTGTTGCCATAGTTCTTTGACTTCCATGGCCAGTGGTGTATATTTGTCTCTCTTTTCTTCTTCCTCTTCAACAACATTTTTGTCATTCGGTATTGCTATGTCGATGAGGTATGTGTGTTTTTCTTTTTGGCTATGACCATTATGTCTGATCGGTTGCATGGTATTGTCTTGTAAGTATGACTTGTTCTATCCCAGTATATTTTATGATCTGCATTTTCCAAGATTGTTTCGAGTGAGTATGTATAGTATGGTGTAGGTTGTTTGTTAAGGTTGAATTTGATGGCCAGTTATTGGTGAATTATTTTTGCAGCTGTATTGTGTTTGTCCTTATAGTCCACTCCTGCCAGAATTTTACATCCTCCTGTCATATGATCTATTGTTTCTTGGAATTGATGGCATTTCCTGCATAGGTCTATTGTTACATTGTTATGTTTTATGATGTATTTTTGGTAGTTCTTGGTTGCTATAACTTGATCCTGTATGGCTATTAGGAAACCTTCAGTTTCTGGAAATAGCTCACCCTTTCTGAGCCATTTGTACGATTGTTCTTTGTTTATTTGTGGGTTCTGTATTATGTTGTAGTGCTTCTCATGAAGTGCTTTTTGTGCCCATTTTTCTTTTTCTCTGCGAGTGTGAGTGGTCATGTTTGGTCTTTGTTTTGTAGTGCTAGGTTGAGTGGGGTGTAATTTTTATCTGCTGTTACTATGGCTTTATGAATGGGGATGTTTTTAGTGTGGAAGAATTCTGTGAGTGATTTTATCTGTTTAGCATTCATAATGTTAATGTCTAGCAAATCTCAACACACTGCATGCTAAACAGATAAAATCACTCAGGGAACTCTTCCACACTAAAAACATTATTATTATTATTATTATTATTATTATTATTATTATTATTATCCCTGCTCCAGGAAGCGAGAACAAGCAAAGATCACTAAACACTTCAACATCTCTGCTCCAAAGCAGGGATTGGTGATCCCTGGTAAACCCACTGTGAGTAGAATGGTTGTCAGCTATAAAACTACAACAGCCTGATTCAGTTGAGGATTCTGCTGAAGCACACCCGTAAAATACATATATTAAATGCCCCCAGACACACAATCACAGCATCCCCCAAATGTTTGGCCTCATATTGGAAAGCAAGAAAAGATGAAATAGCATGTTAAGATGGGACTGAACAGGCATTCACCGCTACAAGAGCTGTCACCTATGACAATACTTGATTATAACAAGGGTTGTAATCAACAATATTACACAGATGTAATACTGATAACAACAGTATTACTAGGATGTGTTCTATTCTTCTGGTACACGGTTACTATAATGATCATATCCCAACCAGCCAGCATAATCTGAAGACAAGATTTCTGCTCCATTAGACATTAAATATGGCTTCTGTTACGCACCTTGATAGGCTACAAACAGGCTTGAGGACAACAGGTACAGCCAGTCAATTACACCAGGAAGTAATCACCAGGACACTGTTGTGGGTTGTCACTTAAAAGTCCTATTTGATTCTGGTGCAACTAGCATTGCATAATTTGATCTCAAGTTAGTTGGAGTGCCACAATAAGCACACAAAAATCATATGATGTTATTAAGCTGTGCTTGCCTATCCTGTGGTCTGAGAAACATTCATAATAACTACTTTGGGTTTCCTTCAACTTGATAGCCACTTGCAGATATGGGGGCAATCTACACATATGCTTTTGATTAGGGATGTGCACTGGATCGGACCCGATCCACGATCCGAGTCCGGTCCAGTGGGAAATCGGATAAATTATCCGATTTCCGATCCCGCAGCTGGATCGGCCGATCCAATCCGAACCGGTCCAAAAAGGCTCCGAACCGGTTCGGCGGATCGGCGGGCGCCCACTGGCACCCACCGCCGCTTCCATTGGCGGGCGCCAGCGGGCGCCCGCCGATGAAAGTAGACAGCGGGGGGGGAGGAGGGGGGCGTTTACCTTCTCGGCCCGTCCGCTCCCGTCCGGCACTAGCAGCTACTACCAGCGGGCTCTGCGGCCTGCTCCAGGGTGGCGCGCCGGGTGATGTCATCACCCGGCGCGCTACTCTAGAGCAGGCCGCGGAGCCCGCTGGTAGTAGCCGCCGGCCCCGGACGGGAGCGGACGGGCCGAGAAGGTAAGCAGGGGGTGCGTGGAGGGGAGGAGGGGGCGCGCGGAGGGGGGGAGGAGGGCCCTTACCTTCCCGGCCCGGCCGCTCCCGTCCGGCGCCGGCGACTACTACTACCAGCAGGCTCCGCGGCCTGCTCTAGGGTGGCGCGCCGGGTGATGTCATCACCCGGCGCGCTACTCTAGAGCAGGCCGCGGAGCCCGCTGGTAGTAGCCGCCGGCGCCGGACGGGAGCGGACGGGCCGAGAAGGTAAGCAGTGGCGGGGAAGGGGGCTTACCCCCCCCCGGAGCCGTCCGCTTCTATCCGCTGGCGCCCGCGGGCGCCAGCGGATGGAAGCGGACGGCCCCAGGGGGGGTAGGGAGCGCGGGGGAGGGGGCTTACCTGCCGGGGCCGTCCACAGCGGACGGCCCTGGGGGGGGAGGGAGTTAGGCCCCCCTCACCCACCCACCACCATTTTTTCCTCATAGACTTGCATTGCAATGCAAGTCTATGGGGAAAAAAATGGCGGCCGATCCCAAAATTTACGATTTTTGGGTCGGGATCGGACTCGATCCGGTCCGGGGGGCCTCCGATTTTGTCCGAACCGGTCCGTGACAAAATTGGAGGTCCCGATCCGGGTCCCGATCCGATCCGGGGGGTCCGTGCACACCCCTACTTTTGATGTTGTAAAGTAGTCATCATAATGCTGGGAATTACCATGATATAAAACATCTTGGGGCACAATATGATATAAATCAGTTACTGCATTTCATTTCTCCCATATTTACTGCGTGAAGTCGTGTCTCACTATCTCTGTGCCACGTCGTTTCTTGTAGCGTTACTTCCTTTCCATGCCCACTTCCTCCTAAAGCTCTCTTTCTTTCTCTTGGGTTAAAAAAAAAAGGTTCTCTCTTAAAGGCACAGGCGCATAATTTCAAAAATTTCTGGCAGGTTGTCTATTAGTGATAATTCTTTTTTTTTAAAAAAAATATTTTTTATTTTTCAACATAATACAACATAACACAACATAAAATACAATACATACCGCATACCCCCATGCTCCCCTCCCCCCAGGAGACCTTCAATTATACATTATTCTTCTTTCCAAAAGTGTAAAGACTCTTTTGAAGGTATTTGCCCCTTCCCCGTTCTTAATACATATTCCAAAAATAGGCTCCATACATCTCCAAAATCATTCTTACTGGACATTCCCCTCTTTATTTTCGTTAGCTTGTCATTAAGTGCCATATCCCATATTTCTTTATACCATTCTTCTATAGTATATATCCCTTGCCCTTTCCAGTTTTTAGCAATCATTATTCTGACTGGAGCCAGGAGGTTGTTTATTAATTCTCTCTTATTTATATTCTCATTTCCTTTATCCCATATTGCTAGTAGAGCCAGCTTTGGGCTTAATTCCAATTTACTTCCAATTATTTCACTTATTTCTTTGAACATGCTTTCCCAAAATTTTTGTACATGTTTACAGCTCCACCACATATGGAAATAAGTTCCAACCTCCTGACATCCCCTCCAACAATTCTTGGACACTTTTTTATCTATCTGATGAAATCTTACCGGCGTTAAATACTAGGGATGTGCATGGACCCCCCGGATCGGATCGGGACCCGGATCGGGACCTCCAATTTTGTCATGGATCGGTTCGGACAAAATCGGAGGCCCGCCCGGACCGGATCGAGTCCGATCCCGATCCAAAAATTGGAAATTTTTGGATCGGCCGCCATTTTTTCCCCATAGACTTGCATTGCAATGCAAGTCTATGAGGAAAAAATGGCGGCGGGTGGGTGAGGGGGGGCCTAACTCCCTCCCCCCCGGGGCCGTCTGCTGTGGATGGCCCCAGCAGGTAAGCCCCCTCCCCTGCGCTCCCTACCCCCCCTGGGGCCATCCGCTTCCAGCTGCGGGTGCCCGCGGGCGCCCGCGGATAGAAGCGGACGGCTCCGGGGGGGGTAAGCCCCCTTCCCCGCCACTGCTTACCTGTTAGGGTCGTTCGCTCCCGTCCGGCGCCGGCGGCTACCGCCAGCCGGCTTTGCGGCCTGCTCTAGAGTAGCGCGCCGGGTGATGACATCACCCAGCGCGCCACCCTGGAGTAGGCCGCGGAGCCCGCTGGTAGTAGCCGCCGGCGCCGGACTGGAGCGGACGGGCCGGGAAGGTAAGGGCCTCCCTCCTCCCCTCCGTGCGCCCCCTCGTCCCCTCCGCGCGCCCCCTGCTTACCTTCCCGGCCCGTCCGCTCCCGCCCGGCGCCAGCGGCTACTACCAGAGGGCTCCGCGGCCTGCTCTAGAGTAGCGCGCCGGGTGATGACATCACCCGGCGCGCCACCCTGGAGTAGGCCGCGGAGCCCGCTGGTAGTAGCCGCCGGCACCGGACGGGAGCGGACAGGCCGGGAAGGTAAGGGCCCCCCTCCTCCCCTCCGCGCGCCCCCTGCTTACCTTCCCGGCCTGTCCGCTCCCGTCCGGCGCCGGCGGCTACTACCAGCGGGCTCCGCGGCCTGCTCTAGAGTAGCGTGCCGGGTGATGACATCACCCGGCGCGCCACCCTGGAGTAGGCCGCGGAGCCCGCTGGTAGTAGCCGCCGGCGCCGGACTGGAGCGGGCGGGCCGGGAAAGTAAGGGCCCCCCTCCTCCCCTCCGTGCACCCCCTCCTCCCCTCCGCGCGCCCCCTGCTTACCTTCCCGGCCCGTCCGCTCCCGTCCGGCGCCAGCGGCTACTACCAGCGGGCTCCGCGGCCTGCTCTAGAGTAGCGCGCCGGGTGATGACATCACCCGGCGTGCCACCCTGGAGCAGGCCGCGGAGCCCGCTGGTAGTAGCCACCGGCGCCGGACGGGAGCAGACGGGCCGGGAAGGTAAGCGCCCCCCTCCTCCCCCCCCCCGCTGTCCACTTTCATCGGCAGGCACCCGCTGGCGCTGGCCAATGGAAGCGGCGGTGGGCGCCAGTGGGCGCCCACCGATCCGCCGATCCGCCGAACCGGTTCGGAGCCTTTTCGGACCGGTTCGGATTGGATCGGCCGATCCAGCTGTCGGATCGGAAATCGGATAATTTATCCGATTTCCCACTGGACCGGACTCGGATCGTGGATCGGGTCCGATCCAGTGCACATCCCTATTAAATACCATCTCCATACTGTCTTATAATAATTCTCCTTAATTCTAATCGACAAACGCTTTAACATTCTTGCATCCCACATCCTCCCCCAGTCATGTTCATTAATTTGTTCCTTTAAATCATCTTCCCAAATCATTTTAAGAGAGTCTCAATATTCAGCTTCCTCTGTTAGGATTCTATATATTTCGCTAGTCAGACCTTTTCTAGTTTTAATTACTTCCTTCTTTCCTCTTAATTCAATTAAATCTTCAAATCTTGTATTATTTCTACACTTCATATTTATCTTTTTCCATTCCTGTGTCCATTTTTCCAATTGTAAGCATTTGAACCAAGCTATATTTTGTCCTTTTACCAACTCTCTAATTTGCACCTTATCTATCATTCTTTCCATCCAGTTCCTTAACTTAATAATTTCCTGACCCTTCAGACTTCCTTCCAACTCTACTTTTAAATTCCTTGGGAAATTTCCCACAACTACCACTGGGGCGAGTGGAGAGTCTCCTGGTATTAACTTCCCTTTAACTTTCCCCCAGATCTCTAGAATGTTTTTCAGCAACGGGTTGTCCAGTCCCCTCAAATCTTTCTTTTGAATTTTATTATTAATTTTTTTTTTTTTGCAATTTAAAATCTAGTTCCCCTGTTTGCGTTCCTAGCCATTCTAAATCTTCCTCCCCAATATACTATTTATAACATATCTTAACTGATTAGCACTATAATAATTCTTTATATTTGGAAGTCCCAAACCTCCTTTCTTTTGTGTCTTATACCATAACCCTTTGTTAATCCTAACTCTCTTATCTCCGTTGCAATAAGCATTAATCATATTTTGCCAGCTCTTTAACTCTGCATCCAATATTTTAATCGGTAGCATTCTAAACAAAAAATTAATCTTAGGTAATATCTTCATTTTTATAACCGCTATTCTACCAAACCAAGAATGTTTAAATTTTCTATATACCTCTAACTTTTCCCCTACCTGCTTTTTCAAACTTGCAAAATTAATTTCCTCTAACCTATCTAAATCTTTTGCAATATTAACTCCTAAATAACGTACTACATTTTTAAGCCTAAAACCTAACTTTACTTTACCTTCCTCCATCTCCTCTTTGTTATAATTAAATAACATCATTTCTGACTTCCCCCAATTAACTTGTAAACCAGTAATCTCCCCGAATTCTCTCAAATGCTCTTTAATCAGCTCCCCAACCTTCAGGGGATCTTCTAATGTCAGTAATGTGTCATCCGCAAACATATTTATTTTAATCTTCTCCTTCCCTCCTATCCCTTTCAATCTTGAATCCTCCCTTGTAACATTTGCCAAAATTTCTATCACTATCGCAAATAAGATCGGTGAAAGTGGGCAACCTTGTCTTGTTCCTCGAGCTAGTATAATCTGTTGTGTTAACCCATCATTAACCATTATTTCTGCTTTATTATTTTTATACAGTTGATCCATCACTCCCATAAATTTTATTCCAAGTCCAAATGTTTTCAAAATTGTTTTAAGTGCTGGCCATTGTTGCGGGAATATTTCAGGTATGATCATAACAATAGCTAGTGATAACAACATTTAAATGATTGAGAAACTAATATTGATTTCATGCTTCCAATAAAACCATGTATCTGTTCTCCTGTAAGATAGAACCAGCAATGTACTAGCTAGATGTGTTGAGCCTCATCATAATGAACTTTGGTCCACTAGCAACTATATGCATTCTGTATTGTTTTAGTTTATCTTGACCTCCATCATTCATATGTGGCGCCTTTCTCTGTTTTGACTTAGAGACAAATTACATCATTCTTCTGTGCTACCCTGTATTATTGTAAACTTTCCCCTGGTACAAAGGTGATTCTGTACAAGAAGCTAGATATGCTAATTCTGATGTTTCCAGTTTCCTATATAAGAGTGATACCCTATATACTTAATTCAGTCAGAGGTCTATCTCTGGCTCCCTCAGCTGATGTGTCTTCTTCAATAAACCTATTCTTTAAGAAACCAATACGTGAGTATCTTTGGACTCCACTGTGACTGAGTTTAATTGCTTGCATGAATATAACTCCTTTGAAGTTATTGGGTGGGAAGTCACTGATCTATGGGAGGTCCCTTCCCCATCTTAAGGTTATTCATCCCTAGTCTACATTTAGGCCAGTTACTGTATCAAAGCATTATAAAGAATTAGAGTAAAGATCTTTCTCATAAGGGATCTGTGACAATAAATGACCCCTTTCTCATAAGAGGGAGTCATAGGCCTCCCTAGGGGACTCAAATTCCTGCCACAGCCATTCCACGCAATCAAAGGCTTTGAATATATCCAATGCTAACAAACCTGCTTTTAAATTTCTTTTTTAATAGTATTGATTATATTTAAGACTCTTCCAATTAAATTAGGCATTTGCCTTCCTGAGATAAATCCACATTGATCTTTTCTAATATATTTATGTATAAACGTACTCATCCTTTTTGCCATTATTGCAGTAAATATTTTTGAGTCTTGATTTATTAAGGATATTGGTCTATAAGATGCTGGATCAGTAAGATCCTTTCCTGGTTTCGGGATTAATATAATCAAGAAATGATCCCACGATGGGGGGGGGGGTCTTTCCTCCTTCTATTATACTATTAAATAATTTTTTTAATCTTGGTATTAAAATTGCTCTAAAAACCTTATAATATTCCGGCCCCAAACCATCCAATCCCGGAGATTTTTCTCCTTTTAATTTAGCAATAATTCCTTCTATTTCTTTCTCAGTAACTAATCCTTCCATATAATCCCTATCTTGCCCCTGTAATCTTATTTTCCAATTCCTCTCTACATATTCCAATACCTTAACCTGTGATCCCATGTCTGATGTATATAATTCTCTATAAAACTCCTGAAATATATTTAATT
This sequence comes from Anniella stebbinsi, assembly GCA_029215795.1. Taxonomy (NCBI): domain Eukaryota; kingdom Metazoa; phylum Chordata; class Lepidosauria; order Squamata; family Anniellidae; genus Anniella; species Anniella stebbinsi. Next base: position 82,486,900 of record JARDYH010000005.1, on the reverse strand, counting down.
TATCCTTCATTAAGTTACAACTTTTCCCTGTCTTATCTCTAATTGTCCCTATCATGCTCTTAGCCTTTTTTGACTGAGTGGACCTAGCCAGCATCTTCGAGTTTTTATTACTATATTCAAAAAAATCTCTCCTTAAATATAGCAAATCCCTTTGGACTTGTTCTCTTCTCTCTCTAATTCTTTTTTCTTAGCTTGGATTTGGGCAAATAAGCGTTTATCTTTTGTCTCTCTTAGCTTCTCCTCTAAGTCCCTTACTTCATTTTCAATCTTTTTATTTTGTGCTTCTTATTGTTTTCTTAGGGTACACATTTCCCTAATACAAATCCCTCTTACTACAGCCTTCATAGTGTCCCATATTAACCCTGCGAGTTTGAGTCCTTTTCGTTAATTTCCCATATTTCCTCCATTTCTTTTTTTATGTTCTCCACTATATTTTTATTATTTAATAGCCTTGTATCGATTCTCCATCTCTTAACTTGTTTATAATCCTTCTTCATTTTAATATCCATCATCATTAATGCATGGTCTGTGACTTTAATTACCCCTATAGCATAACCTATAAGTTTAGACATCATATTCTTTGACACAAAAATATAATCAATCCTGGAATAACTCTTAAACCTTGCTGAGTAAAAAGTATATTTCCTTTCTTCCCCTTTTAATACTCTCCAAACATCCATTAGTTCTTTTCTCTCCATTAATTTGCTTAACCCTGTCCTCCCACCACTCTTAAGAACTCTTAATATATTATCCCTGTCTTTCCCTTTGTCTAATACCATATTAAAGTCACCTGCCATCACAATATTCTTTTTACCCACTTCTCCCACCGCATTAAAGACTTCATCGAAAAATTCCATTTGTTTTCCATTTGGAGCATATACATTAATCAATACATATTCCTCCTCCCCTACCATGCAAGAAATTATCAGAAACCTTCCCGCTTCATCCTTCTTCACCCTTTGTATAGTAATACCACACTTTTTGAAATTATAATCGCTACACCTCTCGCTTTAGACGTGCCAAAAGACTTTTCATACACGCCCACTTCCCTCATCCGAAGCTCATTTACATCCTCCTTTGTTTGATGAGTTTCCTGCAAAAAAATTACATCAGCTTTCTCTTTTTTTAATAACATTTCTATTCTCTTCCTTTTTATAACAGTTCCTAGCCCTTTAACATTTAAAGTTGCAACCCTTAATTTATTTTCCATCTGTCTCTTTCACCCACATCTCTATATTGGTCTCCCTCTGTGATACACATACCCCCCTCCCTCACCCGCCCCCCACATTTACACCCCATCTTCACCCCCCCCCCCCACCAGACCTTCCTGGGCAATGGCCCCAACTATTCTTAGAACTCTTCGGGGGGGGGGAGAAGCAACCCAACATTCCCGGAGCAGAAATCCGACCCTCCCCTCTCTTATAATCTTTTCTTATCCCTTTTACAATAATATTTCTTCATTGACGGCTTCCACCTACGGCACCTTCCTCCTGTGGACGATCAGGACAGACTTCCCTTCCAGCACCTTCATCCTGCTTTGTTTCTCCAACATCCGTGGGATCCACTAAGCCCAGCTTTTCCAGAAGATCCATCCCTTGCTCACATGATGTTATTCTATGTTGCTTCCCTTTCCACATACATCTCAGAAAGACTGGGTATCCCCAACTATATGTTATCGATCTCTTCCGCAAAGCCACTGTACACAGTAACACTCTTCCGCCACTGCACAGTTTGAGGGCATAGATCCTGGTAAACCTCAATTGATGTTGCTTGTAGCATCAGCTGGGCTTGACGTCTAATTGCTTGCATCAACTTTTCTTTCCTGTAGTAATTAGCAAATTTGACAATTATATCTCTTGGGAGCATCCCCTTCTTCTTATAACCCACTCTGTGGATCCTCTCAATATCTGCCATCTCCCAGGTTTCCTGAGGTTCAGTTTCCTTAATCCATGCCAAGATTATGTCTCTTAAATCCTTAGGACTCTCTCCCTCTCTCTCTCCAAAAAATCTAATTCGAATGTTAACTCTCCTATCTCAATCTTCCAAAGCAATTAAGCACAAGTCCATCTCCTTCAAATGGTCCCCCTGTTTTTTGCTGTCTTCCTGCAGCTTCTTCGTATTCCTCTCCATTCTCTCCATATTATCCACCACAGTTTGAAGGTCCACCATAAATTCCTGCTGTGAGTCCTTGATTCTTTGCATTAATCTTTCCTCCTGCTTCAGTAAAGCCACCTCCATCACATTCTGAATTTTGCTCATTAAATCATCTGAGGTCTCTGCTTGACTCTCTTTGGCCGGTTTTGGTACTGCGCCTGCTGCTTTAGGAGCTGTGCCATATTTAGTATTTCCGGAGTGACCCGGGGATTTCCCTGTCTTGTCCGATTGCTGCTGCTTGTCCGACATATTGTCTGGCATAGTTCCAGCAACCCTCGTAAGCCACTGCCAGTTTCTATCAGACGGATGATCTTTCGATAATCTGCTCCAGTTGGGGGCACTGGATTTTTTTACCTTTTTGCTTTCTTTTCATAAAGCTAAACTCATAAATCCGCACCCCTCACCTAAATCATTGCTATCCGCCTCAAATATCCTCTCAGCTCAAATCAACAGTTGCGCTTCGGCTTCTAGCTCCTTCAACTGGAGGTTAAAAGTCACTTTTCCCACTTAAATCACTTCAGCCTCTCCCTCTAAAGTTATCTTAACCTTGCTGCTTCCAATTAAAGTCCATTAATTACCTTCAGTAATCGCGTGTCAGAGCTCCCGTCCACCTCCAAAACAGTTTCGTTTTCCCCTCTGCTGTTATAGTAGTTATCCAGCTGCTTCTTTCACCACAGATGCAGTAAAGCTTCCGGACCCGAAATCAAATAGTTAATCAAGAATCCATCGTCTCCAAATTAGGGATTTTGTAAATATTTCATTGCTTCTTAATGAGAGCAAGAGAGTTCTGACTCTACTCCATGTCCGTTAGGCTGCTCCCCCTATTAGTGTTAATTCTAATGCTGGCAGATCAATCTAAAGTGAGCAGGAATTAATGCGAATTCCCAGGAGAAAAATGGAAGCAATAAACAGTTTTAATAATCAAGAAAGAATGATGGAAAACAACTGAAGCCATGAGGATAGCCAAAGGCAGTACTAAGGCTTTGGGTGCCGAAAACCAAGAGACACACCCACACATCTGTGATTGGCTAAGACTACTTTGAAATTATAGACACGACTACGAAAAGGTAAGACACATGCCCCTTTTTGCAACGACTTTTCTACAAAAAAAAAAAACACAGGAGGAAAATATCACGGACAGGAGGAAAATATCACGGAGAAAACACGTCAGAGTAAGTGCATCATGTGGCCCAATGAGTGTTCATTACCATAACATAGCTACAGTGTAGATTCCCCCCTGGACAAACATAATCTCCTAAAAGAATTAGATCATTCCTTTCCCCCCCATCTTTTTTTACATTTCTCTGCTGTGGCACCCCGGCTGTGGAATGAGCTCCCCACAGAGGTTCGCCTGGCACCTACTTTGCACTCCTTTCATCGCCAGGTGAAGACCTTTTTATTCTCCCAGCATTTTAACAGCTAAATTAACTCAATTTCAAGCCTTGCTGTTTTAAATTTGTATTTCAATCTGTATTAATCTTTGCTGCTTGGTTTTATCCTGGTTGTGTTTTTATATTGTATGTTATTTTGTGTTTTTAGGTTGTGATTTGTTTTATATTTCTTAAAATGATTTCATGGTTTTAATTTTTCTGAACCGCCCAGAGAGCTTCAGCTATAGGGTGGTATAAAAATGCAATAAATCAATAAATCAATAAATCTGTGAAGTAGAATAATTATCATTTTAAATTTTTTTTATTTCTGATTCAGTGAAGTACGAGATGATTTACAGAATGTCTGTCTGTTGTGTTAGCCTTTTCATATTAATTTGATGGCTAGGATTTGTGATATATATATATATATATATATATATCTTCTCTCCTTTGACAAAAGTGTCCAGGAGATACAGACTTATAAGCTGCTTCAATGGGGCTTGGTTCCAAGTAAAGTTTTTAGGTCAAGGGTGTCAGTATTCTCTGAAGTGCTTATCAGGGTACTTTTATTTTTCATTCATTGGTAAATCTGAGTTCTAGAAAAAGCCAAACTCCCATTGCTGCATGAGCAATTCCAATGGAATGAAATGAAAGAGAGTTACTCCATATATTTATTGTCAAGGCATTTCATGTTATCAAGATGAAACTGAAATTTTCTGTAGCTTTCCAAATGGATTGTGACTGGAGCTCTTTTGAGTCTATACTTCAATGGATGAGAAAACATAACTAAGCAAACGTCTTTCTTTCTTTCTTTCTTTCTTTCTCCTTTACTTACCACATACATCGTATCTTAGATAATTGCCTCATTTTCACCTTCATTCAAATTGCAAGGGATTTTATTTATTTCATCTTCTCATTTATTAGTCCTAATTCATATAAATTCCAATGACTTGTGATAACAATGTGCATCAGCAATATCCCTCCCTCCCAGTCTAACAGCCCCATATTTAAATAGAGGATCAGACACAGTGGGGGATTGGAGAAGGACTGCAGATCTGGAGACTGAGTGACCACGTGCCCCATTCAGTTTAGGTGGACATCGCCCTCCAGTGGGCACTTTATAGCAAAACCTCTCCTGCACATGGCAGAAAATTGCATTATAGCTCAGAAGAGTTGTGTTTAATGAAGATTATTTTATAAAGAAAAAATGGCGGAATGAGCAGGAGACTAGAGGGAGTTGTGCAGGAAGAATATGTCATTGTTAAATTACCTGAAGAAGGAATGGGAGATGAGTGGGAGATATGCAGGAGGAACACAGTGCTGGTCAAATGACATGTGAAGTTTCCTGAGTGGCCAGTAACAAGTGTGCTTTAAAATGCTCATCTGAAGAAGCACAGTATTCCAGAGGATGGGTGTCATTACTTAGAAGAACCACTTCTGTTGCTTGCAGAACAACTAGAAGTGCAAAATTTCTGAAAATTTTGAAACCATGGGGAAAAAACTTGTTTTTTAATTTTCTCAGTGGGATGTATGAGAGTATTACAGAATAAAATGGTATCAGACATGGGATAACCTACAGTTTTGCTTTCACATGGGCTTTAGATTGCAACAGTAATTGACTTCTACAGCATCTAACCAGGATGAGCCCAGTCACACAGGACTCTATATAGAACAGAAGCCAAACTGTCAAGAGTGCAACTTTTCTTCTAGAGTACGATGATAGAATCATAGGACAGTAGAGTTGGAAGGGGCCTATAAGGCCATCATGCAGTAATCCACCTTAAAGCATACCTGACATATGGCTGTCCAGCTGCCTCTTGAATGCCTCTAATCATGTGGGAGTGCCCACCACCTCCCTAGGTCATTGGTTTCATTGTCGTACTGCTCTAACAGTCAGGAAGTTTTTCTTGATGTCCAGCCAGAATCTGGCTTCCTGTAACTTGAACCCATTATTCTGTGTCCTGCACTCTGGGTTGATCAAGAAGAGATCCTGGTCCTCCTCCGTATGACAATCTTTCAAGTATTTGAAGAGTGTTATCATATCTCCCCCCAATCTTCTCTTCTCCAGGCTAAACATGCCCAGTTCTTTCAGTCTCTCCTCATAGAGCTTTGTTTCCAGACCCCTGAACACACTCGAGCTTGTCTGCATCCTTCTTGAAGTGTGGTGCCCAGAACTGCACGCAGTACTCAAGATGGGGCCTAGCCAGTGTCGAATAGAGGGGAACCAGTACCTTGCACGATTTGGAAGCTATACTTCTATTAATGCAGCCCAAAATAGCATTTGCTGTTTTTGCGGCCACATCACACTGTTGGCTTATATTCTGCTTGTGATCTACAACAATTCCAAGATCCCTCGCTAGCCTCAGCTCATTCTCAGCTTTAGCCTTCCTGACACCATTCAGGCACTTCTGTGCTACTTGTTTGTACTTTTCTTTTGTAGCCTGGCTTTCCTTCCACTTCCGAGATGTATCCTTTTTTTTATTTTCAGGTCATCTCTAAGCTTTTTGTGGAGCTACATTGGTTTCTTCTGTTGTCTTCTATCTTTTTTCCTTGTTGGAATTGTTTGCAATTGTGCCTCTAAAATTTCCTTTTTTAAAAACTCATCCATCTTGGACCTTTTCTCATTAGGGTCACTTGCCATGGGACCTTACTTATCATAGTTCTGAGTTTATTAAAATCGACTTTCCTGAAATCCAGAGTACACGTATGGCTACACTCAGCTTTTGCTTCCTTTAAAATCAAGAATTTAAGTATGATGTGGTCACTTTCCCCCAGAGTTCCCATAACTGCCACTTTATCCACTAAGTCCTCCCTATTGGTCAGTATCAAGTCAAGGATAGCTGTTCCTCTCATTCCTTCCTCTACTTTATGTAGGAGAAAGTTATCAGCCACACATGTCAGGAATTTCTTAGAGGGGCCACTTTTGGCTGAATTTGTCTCCCAACAGATATTGGGGTAATTGAAGTCCCCCATTACTACTACAGTGGATTTCCTTGAAACACTGGCAATTTGCTTTTCAAAAGTTTCATCCTCATCTTCTCCTTGATTCGGTAGTTGGTAGTAGACTCCGACTATCATGCTTCTTTTATTCCTTGCTCCATTTACTTTAATCTAGATACTCTCGATGGGGTTCCCAGGCTCATCCTCTTGCATTATTGTGCAGATATGAATATTATTTTTAATATATAGTGTGACTCCACCTCCCTTTCTATTTCTTCTGTTCTTTTTGAACAAGTTATAACCTTCAATTACTATATTCCAATCATGGGTACATTGCACATACTTTCCAGGTCACCATCACTAGAGACTCCTTTCCATCCTTAGTCTCCATTTCTGTTTTGTTTCTGCCTTCCAATTGTGTTGGAATTGTGTTAAGAACCTCCCCTGCCAAACTCCGACACACTCCTGTTTGCTCTCCCTGTTCGCTCGCTCTCTGGGAGCGCTCTTCCTTATATTCCTTCTAGTGCAGCTGGGGCAGCTTCCTCTTCTTTGCTCTGCTCAGCCAGGAGTCAGGAAACAGAATGACTCTCCCTGCCCACTCAGTTGCTGAGAGCAATCAGGCAATCAGGCCACACCCTTCCATGCCCAGCAGCAGCTTTTAGCAGCTTTCAGCAGCAGCTTCCAGGACACACCCCTTAATCAGCACTCAGGAGCACATGGCAGCTCTGAATAGGCAGACTCCTGGATGTACTTCCTCTTCCACTACACTCCTCCTGATAAACTCCAGTTTGCTCTCCTTGTTTGCTTTCCCTGTTTGCTCACTTTGATTGCTCACTCTCTGGGATCTCTCTTCCTTATATTCCATCTAGTCCAGCTGGGGCAGCTTCCTCTTCTCTTCTCTTCTCTGCTCAGCTAGGAGTCAGAACTCTACTCACATATTGGGAAATGGAACATGACTTGGAGCAACCTTAAATGTCTATCAGTAAAAGGTTATTTTTAATAATGATGCTGGGAACCTTACAGAAAAGATGAAAGATACTTTTCCACCCATAGGTTCATTGTTTCCAGAAATTTTTACATGTCTTGTTTTCTATATAGGCCTTCTCTTTACATATTTTTTAAAAAACCAAGAGCAAAAATTTAGTTTAGAATAAAGTATTTAAGACAAGATTGTATATATTATTTCATAATACAAAGCTGTTTAAATTTTCCAATTTGAGAGGGGGGAAGAGGAAAAGGGTGGTTCCCCCCTTTGAATTTGTCCTGTTCCCCCCACGACCCTTCACATTTCTAGGAATAACTAATAAGGTCTCCTCTTGCTTACACAAGGCTTGCACACAGTCATCCTTTTCTGTGCTAGTTACATTGGGTACCAAGAGCAATGGGAATTTGAAATGTCCAATAAGAGCACATTTAAGGGTTCAGCACTATTTTTGACTTGCCCTAGTTTTTAACCTATAACTCTTCATAGAAGTCAATTCATGGCTAACTCCTTCTTTATCCAGGGTTACCTCCTGTATTATATGTAAGGATGGAGTAGAGTTCTGCCCCAATGGGAGTGAGTCAGGACTCACTGCTTTCTAGCAGACCCTTCTATTGAGAGGCAGCATGGCTCAGGTCATTCCCAGGCCTGCTGCAGCCACCTTCTATATCAGGAGGCCCCTGGCATATCAAGGACATGGAAAGGTTGCCCTTTGCACACTAGATGCCTCATAGCAGATGAGAACAGGGGGGCTGAAGGTCCTTCCTTGAGCAGTGCTAGTCTGCTTTGAACCTCTGATACAGGCAGTGCTGTCATCACTTCTCCGGTGTGACAGAGCCTTGGAACAAAGCATATAGGCCAAGGCCTGGTCCAAGAGATTGAAGGAGATCAGTCCATGTGGCACCTTGGAAGCCTCCACCCATTTGTGGAGAGGCCTCCGTTTCTCTGCACATGCCTGGAATAGCAGATTGCAACATCCATTTGGGATGCTGCATTCCACTCTAGAGTTTGGGAAGAGCAGAATGGGCTTATTCCACTCTTTGGCAAAACTTTTGCAGGCAGAACCAAGTGGCTTTCCTCATCTGAAATTATATGTTTAACTTCTCCATGTATATTATATGCAATTCTCTTAGAAGGGAGGATCCATGGGAGGAAGGGATGATTAGGAACCTATTGGTCTTAGAAAGGACTAGCTACAGTCCTTATGTTTATGGCAGAAAATCTCCTTCTGAAGTTGCATTTGCCATTTGTTGCAATTATCTCCCCCCACCCCCGCACAATGCTATTTCTAAAAAGCCTGTGATGGACAATCACATGGTAAGCATATCTTCTATTTAAGTTCTTTATTTTCTTTAGAATCCGATCTTAGATGTAAAATTTGCCTGATACAAAAGCTTATTAAAGGAGGAAAGCTTTATGTTCCCCTGCTCCCATTCTTCCAGTAATCAACTGTTGCTTTTGGCACCTGTGAGCCTGACATTTTCTATTGTGTCTGAGTCTCTATAGCCTGGAACATACTACATGATGCTAAAACCTAAGACAAAACATTAGCACAGAAGGCTTAAAGTGATGCCATATTCATTGTTAGCACAAACAATAACCTTGGATCCTGCATTCTGTTCCTCTGAGCTGCATAATCATAATCGTTCAGATGGTGGTAGTTTGCATGGAATTAAGATGGGGGGGAAATAGGATGAAGGATTAGCTTCATGTTAATGGGGGACAGTTGAAAGTCATTTATGAAATCATTTGAATGTACAGCATGAGGATACCAGGTATATAAAGAAAGAACACACACACACTCACAAAAGGAACATCCGCCTTCCAAATTGGTGCAATTATTCTACTGCCATGTGTTTACTTTGTAGATCCTCACATTTTGTCATAATGTCAACCTATTAATTTCTGGTATAGTAAAGAACTGTATATACACATGTATCTCTGCATGTGCAATACGCCTACATATCTAGGCTTAGAAATGGAATAGACATAAAGCTATAGGATGAACAGGCACATATTCCAAAGTAATTGGTGTCCCAGCAGCTACAAAGGTGGGTCAATCTGAAAAAGAGGATTCATATATGATTCTGTATTTCAAACCCCTGCAAAGTTCAAAGCTGTTCAGAAGAAAGGGAAAGGAGATAGAGGAGGATTTGGGCTAGCTATAATGGTGATTGATGATTTATGACTATTGAAGGATGAGTATGAGCCTATCTACACACGCAGGACAAAACACTTTGAAAACATTTTGAAAACTGTATATGGAGTGTGTCCTGGGCCCCAACAGTTCTCAAAACTGTTATAAACCATTTTCAACTGTTTTAAAGCAGTAGTGTAGATAGGCTGAAGGTCTCTGAGTAGCAACAGCTAGCACTGATCAACATCTTGTTGTGACCTTACAGAATACCTTAGAAAGGGAAATACTCCAAGGCTAGTTCTCATCTAGATCCTTGCAGTGGTTTGAACGTGCAGATTTGGTCTTTGTATATTGCTTCACCAATTATGACTGTTGCGCTTGTGGTACAATTTGCCAGGAAGTTTTGAGCAGGACATCTCAGGCTTGGCATGATGCTCTGTTGCACTGCATTGTGGCCTAGGTGGCATTTTAGTGGAAGAGACATAGGAAGTAATAGGAAGTGGTAGGCCTTGGGCAGCTCCTGGGGTGTACCATGTTGCCTGTCCAGGGCCACCATGCTGGCTGATGGGCAGCTGCAAGTGATCACTTTAAATTAATTGGCCCAATAGGGTACCAAATGTAGTCTCTCTTCTTGGCATTATGAGAAATTTAAATGGTGTCCTTCCTAGTTGGAGCCACCATTTAAATTTCCCACAGTACCCCAGAGTGCACTTGGGAAGCCAACAGCTGTGAGCCCCACTGATGTAGGATGGGCCCCAAAGAGGATGTTTTGCTTAGGGCTTCAAATCTGGAACCAGCTTGAGTAGTGGATCAAAGATTTCAAAAATGGAACGAATAGAAGAGTTATGTACCAGATTTAAGTGCATGCAACTGGGCTGGTGAAAACTGACTTCCTTGCCCTAGCCACCCCATGGCAGTTTGTCCATCCCCCTGGAAATTCTACACAGAATGTCAGGATAATCTGCTCTATGGGGTGGGCTGTGTTGTGGGGGGTGTTCCCCAATATCAGCTGGAAGCACTTTCTATAAGCAGAGCCCTTCCCTCAATGGAAAGCAGATCCTGGATCAAACTCATTTCCACATTTGCCATATATATATATATATATATATATATTTCTGAAAATGGCACAGTATCACTAAAATATCTGGAATAAATGCTTGGAATTCTGACTCAAGATTTACATACATTTATTACAAAGAAGATGTAGCCTTTTCACTTCCAGAATTCAAGGATGATCTTCCTAAATAATGCCATTCCCACATTTTTAGTTAAGATCTGAAGGAAGCAATAGTGGCCAGAGCCTGCGATGCTGTTACATCCCAGATGAACATTGTCAGGGCCTGGTGGGAGAAATAACCGCATCCCCCAGCCTGCCCCATAATTGCTTCCATCAGATATGACATGGGTGACATGGAAACAGCTGTCCCACAATGTCCTCATGGCACAGTATCCTACTGTGAATAATGTAAGAATCATCCTTGAATCATCCACTATCCTATTTTTTTCCTGGAATTTGTTTCTAGTACTGTCAATATCTGACTGCTCAGGGCAGCGGTGCCAGTGGATGGCAGAGAAGAAACTCTAGCAAACATGGTCCAGCATCCTTGTGGACCTTTTGGAACATCATTCTAAAATGAAAGCTGCTTTGTAGAGTACTTCCCATGCAATGACGGCCCTGAGAACTTTGCCAGTTGCCCCTGGCTGGACTTTTTTTTAAAAAAATGGGCCATTACTGTAATGAGGACTGTAGAGACCTTCAGGCAGTCTTCGAATAAGGCCCATCCAGACCTGAAAACACAGGTAAGCTATAGATTTGTTTGCTGTATAGTCCTCTGAGATCTCATGCAAGCAGTCATTGCTATGTTTATAGCAGCAGGTTTTTTCTGTCTGAAGACATTTAATGAAAATAAACCCTGACACTGCCTGCAATAAAACATTCACTATTCCAATGTGTTCTTGGGGCTGGTACTCTTTTGCTTCATAAGATAGAGAAAAGATGGGTGTCTAGTTTTTAGCACAGGTTGACCGTGTCTTCTGTAATGTTTTCCAGAGGGCAAAACAGGTCAATCTATTGCGCAAAAGCAGCCAAGAGCCTTCTGGCATCTCACAGATTAAGAAACTGTATTATTTATTAACAGCTCCCTCATTTGACAGCTCCCTCATCTGAGTCAGTTACTCACCAGCAACAAGAAGCCATAAGGGCACCCAAAGTCCACCACCCCAGCACAGCCCCCCAGAATGGCCAAATAGAGCAGGGGTTTCCAACACGGTGCCCATGGGCACCATAGCATCAATGGGCACCTCCACTCCCTGCCCCCTTAGTGGAAAAATGAAAACCATTAGGGCACTTGGTTCTTCTTTCTGTCCTTGAACCAGCTGCTGGTTCACTGTTCAGTGGGCAAGAAGACAAAGTGAGGCAGAGGGGAGAGAAAGGCTAGAGGTCAGGAGAGGGGAGGCTAGTAGTGTGGAGAAGCAATGAAGTAAAGAGGAGGGTGGGAGAGAAATAGTGAGGCTAGTGGCTGGGAGGGGAGAGAAAGAGCAAGGCTAGGGATGGAGGAGGAGGAAGAGAAATAGTGGAGAAAGTGGTTGTGGGTGGGAAATAGCAAGGGTAGAGGCTAGGAGTGGAGAGAGAAAGAGAGGGGGAAAAGAGAAAAGGTCTGTGTGGTCAGAAGAAGATTGGGTGGACCAGGAAGCAAGCGACTCCTTCTGATCTTTTCAGGCAGGCCTACCTAGTTGAATTTTAAGATGTTTTAATAATGTATTAGTTTTATTTGTTTTTAATGTATTATCTATTTTATGATCTTTGTGTTTGTGTTTGTTGTTGTTCCCCACCTCGATCTGGAGGGAGATTATTAATTAATTATTATTATTATTAATTATTATTATTATTATTATTATTATTATTTCCCCCTCCCTCCCAGCCTCTACCCTTGCTATTTCTCCACCCCACCAACCTCTTCTGACTAGTGAGGCTCTGATGGCAGCCATAATGTGACTAGCCACATCCTCCATGGGAGGCATTTTGTCCCCACAGCAGTTTCTCAAAATCCCAAATGTGCCAAGAGGTTCAAAAAGGTTGGAGACCCTTGACCTAGAGAAATGCGGGTGACGTGAAGAGCAGCAAACAGGCCTTTGACTTCTGGACCAGCTTGAACATGCTGGAGCCCAGCGGGACCAATGGGAGCATCCTTTCTTACTATTTTTTATGACATTTTCTAGTCAGGGCACAGCCAGATGGGCATATACATGGTTAAAGGTGCTCATGTTATTTATTTATTTATTTTACTTAAAGCATATACGTATTATCCTTTTCTACAACAAAAAGGTGGGAAGTTGGGGAGAAGACGAATGTTAGTTGTGTGCTTCACAACCAAAGTAATACATATGGCTGTCTAAAACAGGAGTGGATAAGATAGGTCTTTATCACACCTATCATTTTCCCCCTGGATTGCTTCTGTGGGTTCCCCCTCCATTTCCTATGCAAATCTAGCGTTTTGAATCACACGTGGTTAGTTTTGCTCCGATACCTCAGCTCAGCCTGTTGAACTTGCCTGAATTTGCTTGAAATGGACTTTGCCCATTCAGGGTTAAATCGAAACAAAAACTAAAAACAGAGCACTCAGGGCACGAGAACAGCATGAGGAGGACGACGTCATGCGAGTCCCGTGCTGAAGAAGTGGATCAAAGTTGCGGTGAGTGTGCTTAAAACCGCGCATGTGATAACGGCCTTAAATGCCTACTTGAAATCAGGTGCATGATTATGTAGTGCCTTACGTGTTACATTTATTTATAGTATAGTTCACTTGACAACATTTAAATGACTTGGTTAAATTCAATTTCCTGCAGCAACAGTATGACACAAAAACATATATGGGCTTACTTAAGCTTGAAAAAAGGTTTCAAATTCTTATGTTTTATAGAATTCTTCATGCACAATGGGAAACACTTAGCATTATCCATTAGCTTAAATATCAAGTGAGCAAGGTAATTTAATATGAAGGATTTCCTGTTCCCACATGAACCTGCCTGAATGTGAAGATCAGTGTCTTTGCCTGTGCGCTGAATCCTGCCACCTTCTGAGGTAAGTTGGGTTATGATGGGAGACAGGTTCTTTTCAGTTGTGGAACCCTGTCTTTGGTATATCCTCCTCTGAGAGGTGTGACTGACACCACAGTCTTGTTTGCTTGTTTTCAGAGCAGGTGAATTCCTTTTCATGGCCCAGCCCTTTCAAGTGTCCAAGGCTTCATGCTGGTACATAATTGATCTTATTGTATTGCTCTGCTATGTCTTGTATTGTGATTTGTATGATTCATGGTTTTTAAATTGTGCTTTTATTATTTTTTTGTAAACTGCTCTTCGTGCAGCCACTCAATATTATAAATAAATAAATAAATAATAAATGAAAATATAGTTATTCTCTTTAGATGATGATGATGATGATGATGATGCTTAGGCAAGAAGCTAGGCATGTGTAAGAATAATTATTCATTCAAGATAAGTCCAAATTTATGTTTGTCTTCATCCACGTTCTCTTTCTTAGCCACTTTCTTAGAAACCTTCAGATACCTAGAAACCATTGTTAAAGTGAAACGCAGACCCATCTAAGATTATGAAGCACACCTGGTTTATTGGAAGAGAAAATATTTATCTGAAATAATGGCATCTTTACAAAATGACAAAGGGATTATGGGCATTAAACCAGAATATATTCATGAATATCTGAATTGTGAACAGCTTAGTAAGCAAACAGGCAGATGTCCACAGCTAATTAATGCATCTTGAGTAGGTCAAGATTAGATTGTCAAAAGGGTTCTCTGGTCACCAAAATATCTGCATTTTTAAAAAATGTTTCCTTCGCTAGGTCTAGCTGTCTCAGCACCAATCCTATCAGAAAATAATCCAGCTGCTGCCATACTGTATAAAATGAAAGAAGCAGTGCAGTTTCTATCGCTCTGCAAGTAAGGCTTTTTGGGAAATCAGGGACAGCCTGGAGGGCACCTTTGGGATCACATGGAATGTATACACAAGGCAGTGATATCTCCCTGAATGCACCATCCTGCAACAATCCTCATCTTCATAGCAATTTATTACTATATATATTTAGTTCCATAAAAGATGCCTTTTTGAACACAGACTCCTTTCTATAAACAAAGGTTTTGGGGGCAGGTTGATGAGAAAAGGATCAATTCTCCACTCATTGCTGTGCCATAAACTTAGCAATAGGAGGAATTCATTTGGTTTGTATTTTAATACGAACATCGAATGATGTACTTTTGAACCAATAAGTTATCTTTTGATATTTGCCCTTATCCAGATTTTTGCAATGGAATTCTCCAGTCAAGAACCAGGTACCAAAAAATCATGTATTATAGGAAAATACAGACAAAAATGTGTATACTTGTGAAATTAAAGTTCAACAATGCATTTACATTAGAAAAAATGTCTACATTAGGCAAAATTGAATACAGAAATGCATGGATAAGGAGGAAACATGTGAATTAAAAAAAATCAATGTTCAGGATGAACTAAAGTTAGGATTGAAATATTTCTCAAAGTTCAGGATTTACTGAATTTAAGAGTAGACAAATGAGAAACACAGAGAAATCAAAACTGTAGATCCCTAAGTAATAATCACATTAAAAACACATTTCATGCATTTCATTGGTTTCCTACTTATGCTATAGCAGTGAGTGGGACATTTTGCTCTTTTCTTTAGCCATATTTGATGGAGCTGGTATGAGATTTGATGACTTTGGACAGAGGATGACAGTGTGGCTCTGGAAAGCTCCTAAAGTGTCCAATGTTAAAATTGTATTTGATAAGATGAGAAAAATAACGAAATTGAGAGAGGCCAGGATTTCCACAAATTCATGTTTTGGTAACCTGGCATTTGTTTACGTGGGGTTGGATCTGCTTCCAGACTACTGAGAACTAGGCTTTGCTGCCTAGTTCTCAGTAGAGTGATGACGCACCAGGTGATGACATCACCCGGCGCGTCGTCGCTCTACTGAGAACTAGGCCACAAAGCCTAATTCTCAGTAGTCCGGAAGCAGTGGAGGCCAGAGGAGGCAGCGGGGGATGGCAACAGGTAAGTGGGTACCCCTCCCTCCCCCCCCACTCATGCTCCTTACCTATTGCCATTCCCTGCTGCCTCCGCTGGCCTCCGCTGCTTCCGGACTCCTGAGAACTAGGCTTTGCGGCCTAGTTCTCAGTAGAGCAACGATGCGCCGGGTGATGTCATCACCCGGCACAACATCGCTCTACTGAGAACTAGGCCGCAAAGCCTAGTTCTCAGTTGTCTGGAAGCAGCGGAAGCCAGCAGAGGCAGCAGGGGATGGCAGCAGCTAACAAGCGCGAGTGGGGGGAGAGAGGGCCAGCCCAGTTTTTTCCCCATAGACTTGCATTGGGGGAAAGCTTTCTTTCGCCCAATGCAAGCCTATGGGGAAAACACCTGAAATGGTGGTCCGTAATCGGATTGGAACTTCTGATATTTATCGGATATAGGATCCGATCAAATACGGGTACCCCCCGATATGATCAGATTCGATATTTTTACTATCGGAAATTCCGATCCAATTCCGATATTTCTGGCCATGCACATCCCTAGTAAAAAGGCAAAATGTAAGTATAATAAGAATAAACCTTTCCTTTCTTTATTATGTGTATATTTGGTTAATAACATTTAAGAAAAAAAATAAATGACATATAAAAATGGAAATTGTGCATGAAACAGGAAGCAAAGGAGTACCCTTCAGAATCAGCTCACAGTAAGATTCCTTTTCTCTGGTTTGGCATTTTATACAAATGGATCAAAGCTGCAGAGAGAAATTATAAATATTAATCTAGCACCTGTTTCACATTACTTTCAGCTAAGAGGAGCAGAGTCTGATGTGTACAGTTTCACATAGATAAAGCAGATCCTGATGTGTCTTCAAAGTTTACTTTCATGCTTTTGTGGGATGTCATTGGGTTTCTTTTTTAATTGGCACACTAGGAAGGAGTAATATTAAATCAATGTTCACTGAACTCTAGATGGCACACCTTCAGAATCACACTGCACCATCTAAGATGCGCACTTTTTCAGACAGCAGGACCAGTCTCCATAGAGAATTTCTTTCTTTCTTCCATTTTCTTAACCTAGGGCCAAAGCAAACATGACATTAAAACTGTGTAAAATAACTACATCTTTTGTATGCTTTGACTCTAGAGCAGGTTCCAATCCACAACTTAAAAACCCACTACCGCCAACACTAGGGTCCTAATCCAAATCAGGCCCCTGCTGCCTTTTCTAGAGTAAAAATTAAAAAGATGTAACTGCTGTTGTCTTTAGAGTATAGTAGTTCTTGCCAACACATGTTATGCCAATGTGATTCCTCGTCATATTTTGACAATAGAAGGCATTTCTACTGATATTTACATTGCACACGCATGGGCCATGTTCAGATGATCAGCCCCCTTGCTGCTACTTTGGTCCTACTTTTGCCCAAGTAGTGAAATAAACCAGGAAGCTGTGGTTAATCATAGCTTCTTGTTGCATCAAAACAGGGCACTATGGTTACTGGTTGGCAATTGCTATGATCAATGGTATCTGGACCAGTACAGGGTGGTGGCTCCAATGTCAGTGGGGTGTTGGATCTGCTCAGGGTTTTATTCAGAACTCTAAAGGAGCTATCCAAGGTGCTGCACCTTGGATAGCTCCTTTGAGTCCTGACTGAAATTCAGAGCAGATTCAACACCTCACTGACATTGAAGCCACCAGCCTCCACTGGTTTGGAGGAGGCCATTAATCATAGGCCCCCAGTTTGGACATAATGGGAAGTTATGGTTACTTGTGGTTTCTTGGTTGGTTTCATGAACCACCCAAAGGGAAGCAAGCAAGACATCTGCATACGGACACATGAAGCCCCGGGCTAGGATTGCACCATCCAAACTGGGCCACTTTATAATTATATAAAAACCTATATATTTCACAAAATAGCAGAAATTAAAAGTTGTTGTGAAATACAAATGCATACTTAATGTATAATTACGGTTGAAATCTAAAGCATACTGATGGGGAAATGAAAGAGTTTTATAAGGGTTACGAAAATTCTCTGGGTGGGTCAGGGTCATTACTAAATCCTGCTATGCTGACAGAATGCAATAATAGAAACTGTATCTTCTGCGTAATAACAGTATACACTTAAATGTACCTTATTAGCCATTGTCTCTTTAATACAACATAGCATACAGCTCTGTTTAGTCCTTGGTTTGGGTGTAAAATGTACTGGACCTCTGTACAGCTTGAAAGATTAAATGGATGAAAGCCCCTTATAAATGTTACCTTTCTGTAAAAGAGAAATTATATTCCAGGGTAAAGGGCAATTTATTCACAACCTCATTTCTGCCCACGCCTGAAATTTACAGTTGCTGAAAGACCGTTGCCCTGTGTCACCCGCTTGTGAAACATTCTCACAAAATGAAAGCACTCATGAGTGCTAAGATTGAATTTTAGCTCTGGGTATAAATTCAGCTGTGATTACACCATCCTGTAGGCCTCTCAGAACAGAAACACATATATTTATGTTTTACAGTCTAACTTGGCTGACACAAGACAGGTCTTGTCTTTTCCACACTGCCTGACATATTAGTTCAGTTCAAAAAGTCTAGACCACACCAAGACAGATTTTCTCTTCTTAAAACTAAAGTGGTTGAGCTGCTGCCCCACCACATTCCCTTCGAAGCTCTCCAAGATTGTGCAATACTTGTTTAGAAGAAGTACTATTCTTATGCATCCATTCCATCCATCACTTCTGTAAACTAGATCACTATTTTGTTGTTGCAGGGGTCCAACGCCTTTAATAAGAACAACAAGTTCTTACAGTGAATGAGGTCATGGGTCCATCTGGTCCAATATTGTCAACACTGACCGGCAGCAGCTCTGCAGGATTTCAGGCAGTTGTTTTTCCCACTCTATCTGGAGATACTGGGGATTGAACCTGGGGCCTTCTGCATGCAAAGCAGGGGCTCAGTCACTGAACCACAGCTCTTCCCCTTCTATAGCGCAACATTGTCTACACCAGAAGTAGGGAACCTGTGGCACCCCAGATATTATTGGACTCCAAGTCCCATCATCCTGACCAGCACACTGCCTGGGCCTGACATAACTTGGAGTCCAACAATCTCTGGAGGGCCACTGGTTCGCCATCCCTGATCTGCACTGACAGGCAGTGACTTTCCAGGGTTTCAGACAGGAGTCTTTCCTAGCCCTAACTGGAAATGTCAGGGATGCAACATCTGGACACTGTCACAGAGTTACAACCTAAATAGCTATAGCTTAGGGCAAATCCAAGTCTTGCTAATGAATCTCCCTCATGCTGGCTGGATTTCTGCTTCATATGTAGCTGTTGAAGACACAGGAACCATGCTGGGTGGTAGGGAGAATTAACAATACCCAACTCATCTCAGCCTCACAGAATGCCTTGCAATATGCAAACCACTAATAATGGACAATGGCAATTATAAAGCACCATTTGTTGGTTGGAGAAGATGGCTAGCTAATCATCACAGCACCCTCCTGCATGATAGACAGGTATTGATGAATCAATATAGGCTGTCAACAATACAGGTTTCTCTGCTTGTATGCCTGTTCAAGCTCTCTGTTTACAACTGCAAGTCAGGTCCCTTGCGCAGGCATATACGACTTGCAGAGTGCATCTCTTTCAACATTGTGGTTTTAACATATGCAACCATATACCATGGAATCATACACCATGATGAAATGACTCCCATGCTGCAGGGTCTATGTGTGAATGTGACCTCATCGAAAGATGAACATGGATATCTGAACCAGCCCTGTGTTTGTTTGTTTGTTTATTTATATTGATATTTAGGCTGCTTTTAAGGGTAAAACCCTCTCAAGGTAGCATACAATATTAAACCAATACAAAAATATGCAAAAACAAATAGGGGAGCAATAAATACTATAAAATACTGTAACAACTGGTAGCGGCCATAATACCTATTTCTGAAAGATTGTGAAAATCAAAATAAAATGGATCTTCAGAACCTTCCTGAAGATCTGTAAGGAAGGGAGCTGATGAACCCTTGATGGGAGCCAATTCCAGAGGCATGAGGAGGCCCTCTCCCTTGTACTAACCAACCTCATCACCCTTGTCAGTAGGTGGGTGAGAAGGGCCTCTGCTAATGAACTCAGAGTGTGGGCAGTCTGGCAGCGGAGACGGCATCCAGTACAGTAGGTGCAAGTCCAGTACAGTTAGTGCAATAGTTCAGATGTAACCTTATACAAGGTTACAAATACTTCCCTATGCCAAAATAGAAATTAGGGGTGTGCATGCCAAAAAAATATTGTTTTTTATTGTTATTGTCATTTTGGACCAAAAAAAATCATCTTCATTCATATCATAGGTGGTCCGTATCGTCTTCATGATAATTATAGTTAAAAAATGATATTTTTGGCAGAAAGAAAAAAATGCCTATAACGTCTGTATTTTAAATGTTAGAGGCTTGAAACTTGGTCACAGTACTTCTGGGGTATGCCTAAGTATGTGTATGAAATTTGAGATTGATCCCTCCAACCCTCGATTTTATATGAATTTTTTAAAGATCGTTTCCATTCTTTTTTTTTTTTTTTTTTTAGTATAATTTTTATTCATTTTTCAACAAAACAAACAAACATACACATGATGATATATAAACAAACTAACTCCCTCGACTACCCCCGTGCACCCCCCCCGAGACCTACTCCCATTCATTCATCTTCCTTCCAGAATTTTAATGATTCTTTTGAAGGCGACTGTCCCTTTCCCGATCTTAAAACATATTCCAAAAAGGGATTCCATATATCTCCAAAATCACTCTTACTGGACATTCCCCTCATTATTTTCATTTTACATGTCAACATATCATTCAATGCTATATCCCAAATTTCTTTATACCAATCTTCTATTTTATAACTTCGTTGCCCTTTCCAATTTTTAGCAATCATTATTCTAACGGGCGCCAGGAGGTTGTTTACCAATTCTCTATTAATTATATGCTTATTACTGCTATCCCATATTGCTAGTAGAGCTAGCTTCGGGTTTAATTCCAATTTACTTCCAATTATATCACTTATTTCTTTAAAAACCTTTTCCCAGAATTTTTGTATTTGTTCACAGCTCCACCACATATGAAAATAGGTCCCAACCTCCTGACATCCCCTCCAACAATTCTTAGACACTTTTTTATCAATCTGATGAAATCTTACAGGTGTTAGATACCATCTCCAAACTGTCTTATAATAATTCTCCTTAATTCTAATCGACAATAATTTCAACATTCTTACATTCCACATCCTCCCCCAATTATCTTCATTAATTTTTTCCCTAATATCTACTTCCCATACCTCTTTTATAACGTTAAGTGAGTCCTGAAATTCCCCCTCTATTAAAATTTTATATATCTCGCTAGTGAGTCCTTTTTTAGCTCTGGCTTCATCTTTTTTTTCTATTTGTTCAATTAAATCTTCAAATCTGGTATTATTTCTACATTTCTTATTTTTTTTCCTCCATTCCTCTGTCCATTTTACCAGTTGCAGTGACTTAAACCACGCTATCTTCTGTCCTTTAAACAACTCTTTAATATGCTCACTATCTTTCATCTTTCCCATCCAATTCCTTAGCTTAAGAATATCTTGTTCTTTCAGTCTCACTTCCATCTCTGATTTTAATGCTCTTGGGAAGTTTCCCACTACTACAACTGGGGCTAGCGGAGAATCTTCTGGTATCAACTTCCCCCTATACTTCTTCCATATCGATATTATATTTTCCAATAATGGGTTGTCCAGTACCTTCCATTCTTTCTTCTGCATTTTGGTAAAAAATATATTTCGCAATTTACATTCTATCTCTACTGTTTGCGATTCCAGCCAATCCATATCTTGCTCCCCTAAAATAGCATGAATAACATATCTTAACTGATTAGCAATATAATAATTCTTAATATTAGGAAGTCCTAAACCTCCTTTCTTTTGAGTCTTATACCATAACCCCTTATTTATCCTAGCTCTTTTATCCCCATTACAATATGCATTAATCATATTTTGCCAATTTTTAAGCTCAGCTGCTGAAATTCTAATAGGTAGCATTCTAAACAAAAAATTAACCTTAGGTAATATCTTCATTTTAATAACCGCTATTCTACCAAACCAAGAATGTTTTAATTTTCTATAAATCTGTAATTTCTCCCCTACCTCTTTTCTTAAGCTTACAAAATTAAGTTCCTCTATTCTTTCTAATTCTTTATCTATATTAACTCCTAAATATCGTATTATATTTTTATGTCTTAATCCTAATTTAGCTTTACATTTCTCCATCTCTTCCTTGTTATAATTATACAACATCATTTCAGACTTCCCCCAGTTAACTTGTAATCCTGTAATTTCCCCAAATTCCCTCACATGTTTCTGAATCGTCTCCCCACTTTCTAGGGGATCTTCTATTGTCAATAACGTATCATCCGCAAACATATTTACTTTAATCTTATTTTTTCCCCCTATCCCCTTTAATATTTCATCTTCCCTAATTACATTTGCTAAAATTTCTATAACTATTGCAAATAAAATCGGTGAAAGTGGACATCCTTGCCTAGTTCCTCGGGCTAGTATTATTTGTTGCGTTAACCCATCATTAACCATTATTTCCGCTTTATTATTTTTATACATCTGATTTATCACTCCCATAAATTTATGTCCAAACCCAAATGTTTTTAATATTATTTTTAACGCTGGCCATTCCACGCAATCAAAGGCTTTGAAAATATCTAAAGCTAATAATCCTGCTTTTAAGTTTCTTTTTTTTATAATATTTATTATATTTATAACTCTCCCAATTAAATTCGGCATTTTCCTACCTAAAATAAATCTGCATTGATCATTTTTAATATATTTAAATATAAATGTACCCATTCTTTTAGCCATAATTGCTGAAAATATTTTTGCATCCTGATTTATTAAAGATATTGGTCTATATGATGCTGGATCTGTCAAGTCCTTACCTGGCTTCTGTATTAATACTACCAGGGACTGGTCCCACGATGGCGGGGTCATTCCTCCTTCTATTATATTATTAAATAATTTTTTTAATCTTGGTATTAAAATATCTTTAAATATTTTATAAAATTCCAGCCCCAGACCATCAATCCCCGGAGACTTACCTCCTTTTAGTTTTCCAATAATTCCCTCAATTTCTTTGTCAGTAACCAAGGCTTCCATACACTCCCTATCTTGATCATCCAGTCTTATTTTCCAATTCCTTTCTACATATTCCCGAATCTTCTCTTGTGAAAGCGCCTCTGAAGTATATAAATCTTTATAAAATTCCTGAAAAATCCTTAATTTATCTTTCATTACATTACATCTATTCCCTAACTTATCTCTTATTGTCCCTATCATATTCTTAGCCTTCTCTGACTGCGTGGATCTAGCCAGCAATCTGGAATTTCTATTACTAAATTCAAAAAAATCTCTCTTTAAATATAATAAATTCTTTTGGACCTGTTCTATTTCTTCTTTCTCCAATTCCTTTTTTTTAGCCTGAATTAGGGCATATAATCGCTTATCTTTTGACTGTCTCAGTCTCTCCTCTAGACTCCTTATCTCTTCTTCAACCTTTTTATTAAGTACTTCCTGTTGCTTTTTAAGTGTGGACATTTCCCTAATACAGATCCCTCTTATTACTGCTTTCATCGTATCCCATAATAATCCTTGCGAATTAACTCCTTTTTCATTTATCTGCCATATTTCCTGCAGTTCCTTTTTTAATTTATCAACTATGTTTTTATTTTTAAAAATTCTTCCGTCCATTCTCCATCTCTTTGCTTGTTTATAATCCTTCTTTAACTTGATATCCATCATCATTAAAGCATGGTCTGTGATCTTTATTACTCCAATATCACAATCTATTAATTTAGGTACCATATTCTTTGATATAAAAATATAATCAATCCTTGAATAGCTCTTAAATCTAGGTGAGTAAAATGTATATTTTCTTTCTTGCCCTTTTACAACTCTCCATACATCCATTAATTCTTTCCTCTCCATTAATTTAGCTAATTCTGTTTTACCCTCTCCTCTACTATCTCTTATTATATTATCTCTATCTTTCCCTTTATCTAGTACCATATTAAAATCTCCAGCCATCACAATATTCTTTTTCCCTAAATCTCCCACCATATTAAATACTTCTTTAATAAAATCAATTTGTTTCCCATTTGGAGCATAGACATTTATCAGCACAAATTCTTCCTCTTCCAACGTACAGTGAATTATAAGGATCCTTCCATTCTTATCTTTCTTTATATTTTGAATATTAACACCACATTTCTTCGATATTATTATTGCCACACCTCTTGCTTTAGAAGTACCAAATGACTTTTCATAAACTCCAACTTCCCTCATTCTTAACTCATTAGCCCCCTCCTTTATCTGATGGGTTTCCTGTAAAAAGATTATATCTATTTTTTTTCTTTTCAACAATGTTTCAATTCGTCGTCTTTTAACCACCGTTCCTAGCCCCTTAACATTTAGAGTTGCACATCTCAATCTATTCTCCATTTCTTACTTCCAGCCACATCATTAAATTGGTCTCGGTCAGTGATACACATACCCCCCCTTCCCCCCCCCACACACCCATTTTTACCCCCCTCCTCACCAGTCATCTGGGCTCTGGTCCCAATTATTTTAGAACTCTTCGGGGGGGGGGAACACGGCCCAACCCACAGAGCAAAGTCCGATCCTCCCCTCCTTTTTTTTTTTTTTTTTTTTTTTCTTTCCCCTCTAATCCCTTTCATTGACTGGAACCTCCAACCGCTCCTTCTAGTTGATCTCTGGAACCTCCAACTGCTCCTTCCACTTGGACTATTTCTCCCAGATCCTTGGCATCGATTATGCCCAGCTTCTCCAACAACTCGATTCCCTGCTCGCACGATGTTATTCTTTCTTGCTTCCCTTGCCAGAAGAATCTCAAAAATACTGGGTATCCCCAGTTGTAGGTTATCGATTTCTTCCTCAATGCTGCTGTACAAATTTTGACACTCTTCCTCCACTGGACGGTGTGCGCCGATAAATCCTGATAAATTTCTATTGCTGTTGCTTGAATCTTTGGTTGAGCTTGTCGTCTGATTGCCTGCATAAATTTTTCTTTTTTATAATAATTTGCAAATTTAACAATTATGTCCCTTGGAAGCACTCCTTTATGCTTAGAACCAACTCTATGCGCCCGTTCAAGATCAGCTTCCTCCCAGGCCTCATCTGGAAGTTGTTCTCTTATCCATGTCAAAATAGTATCTCTTAAATCTTTTAAAGTCTCTCCTTCTTGTTCTGGGTATTTTCTAATGCGAATATTAGCCCGTTTGTCTCGATCCTCCATAGCGATAAGGCGTAGTTCATGTTGAGAGAGCTGGACTTCCTGTTTCTTACAAACTCCCGCCAGAGCTTTAGTATCTGCCTGGAGCACTCCAACATCCATCACCACTTGCTTTAAACCCTCCATGAGTTCGGTCTGCGTATCTGAAATGCGCTTCGCCAAACGTTGTTCCAATCCAATAAGCATGTTTTTTATGTCATCCTTTAATTCATCCATTGGGTCTGGCTGCCCTCCTCTGGGTATCTTCGGAATTGCAGCTGGCTCTGAAGAAACAGAGCCCTTAACGGGAGATTTTTTCCCAGTCTGCTTGTCCGGCATTTCCACCCGGGTCAGCCTATGCCACAATCGATCTGATCCTCTCTCTCTTACAGGTCTTACCCAGGCGGGGGTGGGAATAGAGGGCTTCTGCCGTCTCTGCTTCTTCATAAAATTCCCTCCTCCCTCTTCTGCCTGGAGGCCTCTCACTTATGTCTCTGCGTTGCAGCCAATACTTCAGTTCACTGGGAGTTAACTTAACTTCTTCTCAAACTCCCTCCAAGTGTGCCATAAACAGGCTATCTGCCGATTATAGTCCATAAATCAATCCACTAATGGCGTCTCGCTCCTTAGACCCCTTTTGCATCCAGCCGGAACAAAGGGAACAGCCGGAACAGCCAACAATCAGCAATTTCTTGCTACTCTCAAATCCCCCTTCAAAGATTGTTCACTTCCAGTCTATATATAATGCCTGTTAATCCTTTAAGTCAAGCAAGCTGTGTTATTATAAGTCCATAAATTACCTCATTAATGGCGACTCTCCTTCTCCGTAGTCACGTAGTCACTTTCACTTTTACTGCAGCAATCAGCAAACAACCTCCAGCCAGCTCTCGCTCGTTTCCAGATCGCCCTCAGCAATTATTCACTTCCAGACAATATTTCATGCCTTTTATTAGTCTTTACGATAAGGAATTAGTGCTTAATTCATAGCTTTTTTAAGGAGGTCAGAAGATCTGCGACTTTACCCTGACTCGATCATAGCCACGCCCCCAAGATCGTTTCCATTCTGAAAGGTCTGGTGAGCTGTCATTCTGATCTGTCAGAACTGAACTGATCTTTAATAAATTCATATAAAATCGAGAGTTGGAGGGATTGATCTCAAATTTGGCACATATGTGTAGCACATGTTGCTACACATATATGCCAAATTTGAGATCGATCCCTCCAACCCTCAATTTTATATGAATTTATTAAAGATCGTTTCAGTTTCGACAGATCAGAATGACAGCTTGCCAGACCTGTCAGAACGGAAACGATCATTAAAAAATTCATATAAAATCGAGGGTTGGAGGGATCGATCTCAAATTTCATACACATACTTAGGCATAACCCAGAAGCATGTGACCAAGTTTCAAGATTCTAACTTTTAAAATACAGAAGTTATAGGTATATTTATATGGCAGTCCGATAAAACGATAAAATCGCCCAAAAATTATTGTCTCCGATGATTATCGTAGGATTTTCTATCATATCGTCATCATTAAACACATGCACGATAACGACCTTATCGTATCATTATCGGTAATTTTAACGATACGATACATATCCCTAATAGAAATGTGAACACAATATATTCAAGAATCTCATTTGCCTCTTTTCAGCCATAATTGACCCTTCATACTAATGGTTCCTACAGTTCTTTTCAGCTGCCTTGAGGGCTTCAGTTTTTAAATGAGAATGGTGGGATATGAATCTTTCCAACAAATAAATACATAAAATAAAAATTCCAGCATGGTGGGATAGCATGCATGAGAAGGCAAGTATCTTTGAATGTGAAATGAATGGAATTGGTATCATCTGCCCCAGGACCTCTTACCCTCAAAGCCAACCCATTATATGTAAAACTCTGAGTGGGTGGAACAGAACCCATTATGCTTCTAAATCAAAGAGATTACATTGTTGCTGCTTTAAGACATATTAAAGACAGCTGTTTCATGTTGCTTTAGCAGTAGCAAAAAAAAAAGAAAAAGGAAAAGCAAGCGGACC
The DNA here is from genome assembly GCA_029215795.1 of Anniella stebbinsi. Lineage (NCBI taxonomy): Eukaryota > Metazoa > Chordata > Lepidosauria > Squamata > Anniellidae > Anniella > Anniella stebbinsi. The sequence goes on along the minus strand of JARDYH010000005.1, from coordinate 82,459,891 downwards.
CTAGGGCTGAGGATCTAGATTCAAAATGGTTTGATGTTTCAGTTGAATTATTAAATGTTAATGTTATTAAAAATGTTAGGGAGAGAGTTTCAGATGGATGCAAATCAGAATGATCAGAAATGTTGCTGGCAAGAAACAGATGACTTAATACTCTCTTGATGTCGCAAATTCCTGCCTTCTCTTCCCTTGGGTCAGAAAATTAGAGATGAAGGACTGTGAATTGTGGGTATGTTCAACGATTCTCTCACATCTGTACTCTTCATGCATGAAGTTACTGGCTGTTTGCCTGCATTAGGCATCAGGTTTATAGGGATGAAAATTCCAGGAATTAAGCCATCCACTCAAAATGCCTCCTTTGGCTCTTAGAAAATGTGAACCTCCTTAGATCCAAGACACAATAGGGAAGAGGCATCTCCAATGTAAAGAGCTGAAACGTTTTCAAATGGATTTTTTTAAAAAGTCACTAAAGTCTGGAAATTTCTTAGAAGCATGATGAAAGTAGAAGGGTTCCAAACATGGGTGATTAAACAGGTTACTGGACTTCCTTGTCTATGCAAAGGGAGACTGAAAGGCCATGAAAACAGCCAGACGTTGAGGACATCAAAAAGTAGAAACAGGGAGTCAAAGGTGTATATTAAATGGCAGTCAAAAAAAGCCAAAGGCAAAGGGGTGGAACCAGGGAAAGGTTTTATAAAAATGATAATAAAAATGAAGGTACCAATGCATTTTGGACACTGTGTTGTCCTTCTTCAGGGTAATCTAAAATGATAACAAATTACAAACTCATAAATCTATAACATAAATACATTCTATCCACTCTAAAACAATAATATTAAAACAATAATTTTAAAAAGGAACAATTTCTATTAAAGCAGTACATATAAGGAGGACATTTCTAAGAACATTCAACATTGTAACACTGAGCATACTCACTTTGGAGTCGCAACACTTTCATAAGCAGCCTTCTATGTTCTATCATAGAAGATTTCTATGGTTTTTTTAAAGCATGAAAATGTGGATGGATTTTCTTGTGAAAAGAAAACACACACACCAAAGCTTGCAATCTGAGACAGACTTGAGTCAGAATGGGCTTCGAGATGGAATTCAGAGAACTTCAGCAAACTCTTTTACTGATTTGCATATCCCTATTTTTCTCTTTCTGAATTTAGAGGTTTGGATCCAGGATTGGTCTTCCATGGATGGAAGGATGCCTCTGCCTGATTTTGTACACACCACAGTGCATCCATTCAACAGCCCCCTGACCTCCCCTGTAGCATTTTCAGGAGGAGGGGACTGCCCTGGGGAAGAGGACACAGGGAAGTTTGCTTCCACCAGTCCAGTTGCATGTGCCAAAATCTGGATCCAAATCTTTATCTAAAGAGTTAAAACAACACATTTTATATTTCAACAATAAAAGCCTCTCCATTTTTCATTGTGTGGCATCATCCAGCAATCTAGCAACCCCCTTTCCAGCCTGCATTATTCACATCTCTAGTTTCCCTAACTGGCTTTGATATTGCTATTGATCTATGGATCAATTTGAAGCAGTTGAGAAATATCTGTCTAACATAATGTCCAATTGTTTGGAGCAGAAGTGAAATTTAATTGCTCAACTGCAGTTTCTTTTAAGATTATCATGAGGCAGAAATCAGCCACGTCATTTTGACAATGATGAGCAAGTCTCCATGTTTTAAATGGTTGGCACCCATCAAGTAACATAGGACTGTGAACATGTCCTAATTCTTTCCAATAGTGATCCCAATCATACTACTTTTTGAAAGGGAAAAGAACAAATGGGACTAGAGGTGTATCCTCACCTCCTAGCAGAAATCCACTGGCTTCTTATATTTCTACAAGCGTTCCCCTCAATGTTTGACTAACTGTAGCTTTTGTAATTAATATCCAAACCTGGACAACTGTGGTTTGTCTTAACTATGGTTTACTAAATCAAGCCAACTGCAAACCATAGTTTATGAAGTTGGCTTGTTTTAGCAGAGATGTAAGATAAATTTGTTTCCGTTCATTGTTGATCAGGATTTACTCAGTTTGCTACTTCCAGACTGAACATGGATACAGTCAGTGGTCAGAATCTGTACATTTCCAAGTTTGTAATATGATTTGTGGACGCCCCCCCCCCACCCAAAATGTGTTCAACAGCATGCATCTATTTGAAAAATGCACCTGAAAAATGTGTACATATGAAGAATGTGTGCAAATATGCTTTAATCAATGGGAGAAGAAGGTGTACATTTCAAGATGGGCAAAATTGATGCATACATTTGGAAAAATATGGAAGAAAATATGCATGGATTTTCTTCCTAAGAAGGAGGGGGTAATTGAAGATGTCTTGCCCAGTGGTGGCTCCAGCTTTTTGAGAGCCCTTGGGCAAGACACCTACAATAGGCCCCCTCCCTCCCTCAGCTTACCTTCTCACTGCCATTGTCACCAGTGCTATTGCTCCTCATCCTTTTCTTTGTACCACCTGCTTGCTTGATAGGCCGAGAGCCAGTGAGCAAGTAGGCAGGGGTATCTCCTCCTTCTCCTCCTCCTCCTCCTCCTCCTCCTCTTCCTCCTCCTCCTCCTCCTCCTCCTCCTCCTGCTCCTCACTACCCCCATTGTCTGAGCTGGAGTGAGAGGCAGGTGAAAAAACAGGTTCAATGGTGAAGAGAAGGAGCAACTCCAAAGGACTGTTATCAGTGGGCCCCTGCTGGGGTGTGTGGGTGGGCCCTCAGCTAGTTACCAACTATGCCTGCCCTTGGTGGCAGCCTTTGTCTTTCCCAAGGGCCATAAAAACCTGGGGGCTATCTTCATGGTTCCAGGTTGGCACCACCTCCCTCTCAAACCCCACACTGTCCCTCTCCCAGGGCGGTATTGGATTATCCTGGTGCCAAGCAGGGAGCACAGGGGTTCTGGGCAGCCATCCAGGTACAGGAGCCATCCCTGCTCTCTTCCTCGTGGAAGGGGCCCAATCGCTGGTCGCCTTCCACCAGGCACTGCCCCAAAGTTGACTCCGGATTGGCCCTGGAGCGATGTCAGATGGCGGAAGCATCGTACTGACATCACTCCATTTGAAAAAGTCAGGGTAAATCCCCAACTTATTCAAACTGCAGCATTGAGGGGAAGCCCCACAGTGTCTGCGAAGCTGCACCTGGGTTGTCTAACCAATGTAGGACAGATCCACAGCCACCACAGGGCTTTCCCCACATACAGACAGCCCCCTGGAGTTGTCACTGTCGAGTGACTATTTCCTTCTTCCACATTGCTGTCAAATTATAGGGGTGTGCACGGACCCCCCGGATCGGATCGGGACCTCCAATTTTGTCATGGATCGGTTCGGACAAAATCGGAGGCCCCCCAGACCGGATCGAGTCCAATCCCGATCCAAAAATCGTAAATTTTTGGATCGGCCACCATTTCCCCCCCCCCATAGACTTGCATTGCAATGCAAGTCTATGGGGAAAAAATGGCGGCGGGTGGGTGAGGGGGGGCCTAACTCCCTCCCCCCCGGGGCCGTCTGCTGTGGACGGCCCCGGCAGGTAAGCCCCCTCCCCCGCGCTCCCTACCCCCCCTGGGGCCGTCCGCTTCCATCCGCGGGTGCCCGCGGGCGCCCGCGGATAGAAGCGGACGGCTCCGGGGGGGGGTAAGCCCCCTTCCCCGCCACTGCTTACCTTTTAGGGCCGTTCGCTCCCATCTGGCGCCGGCGGCTACCACCAGCCGGCTTTGCGGCTTGCTCTAGAGTAGGGCGCCTGGTGATCACCCAGCGCGCCACCCTGGAGTAGGCCGCGGAGCCTGCTGGTAGTAGCCGCCGGTGCCGGACAGGCGTCCCTAAAAGGTAAGCACCCCCCCTCCCCTCCGCGCGCCCCCTGCTCACCTTTCCGGGCTGTTCCCTACCGTCTGGCGCCGGCGGCTACCGCCAGCCGGCTTTGCGGCTTGCTCTTGAGTAGCGCGCCGGGTGATCACCCGGCGCGCCACCCTGGAGCAGGCCACGGAGCCCGCTGGTAGTAGCCACCGGTGCTGGACGGGAGCGGACGGGCCGGAAAGGTAAGCGCCCCCCTCCTCCCCCCCCCGCTGTCCACTTTCATCAGCGGGCGCCCGCTGGCGCCCGCCAATGGAAGCGGCGGTGGGCGCCAGTGGGCGCCCGCCGATCCGCCGATCCGCCGAACCGGTTCGGAGCCTTTTCGGATCGGTTCGGACTGGATCGGCGGAGCCAGCTGTTGGATCGGAAATCGGATAATTTATCCGATTTCCCACTGTACTGGACTCGGATCGTGGATCGGGTCCGATGCAGTGCACATCCCTATCAAATTACTGTAGTCAAATTCTTCTCAAACTACTTGGGGAAAGATTTGACAATTACCACATTGTGAAACCATAGACTGGAAAAAGAGCTTTGATCTGAAAACTATCTAAATCTAAATAACAATAGGAAAAGATGTATAGCCCTGACAACCAGTGTGGTGTAGTGGTTAGAATGTTGGACTGGGAGTCAAGAGATCTAAGCTTTAGTCCCCATTCAACCCTGGGTGCTCACTAGGTGACTTTGGGCCAGTCACAGACTCTCAACCCAGCCTACCTCACAGGGTTGTTGTTGTGAGGATAAAATGGAGAGGAGGATTATGTATGCTGCCTTGGGTTCCTTAAGGAGGAAAAAAGGCAGGATATAAATGCAATAAATAAATAAAGGATGCCATGAAATAGAGGACTGTCCTCTGTAAAGCAGGAGAAAGGGCCACCCTTTACAGCATTCAGAGATGGGGGTATTTTCTACTATCCTTTAATGCATTAATCATTTACCCTACATGTGCATGTCACACTACCAATTTTTCACTTCCTATAGTATAAGTGAGACACATTAATTCATTTCAGAACTCATTTATGGCTGTATTTTCATAATATTGCCGTAATGTACTGTAACCGCAAAATTCACTCCGAAACACTAGTATTTCCATAGAGAACATAAGCATATGGCAATGCATTAATGCAAACAGATGGTACAAAATGGGAAGTTCATTTGGGAATTCTTTAACTTACATAGAATATTGGCTTGGGAAACACCAGTGTATCATTAACTCACTAACTGGGAATATGTGGAACTCCTTGAGTGTTCACTATTGCTCTCTTAGTCCTTATATTTGACACAATTTGACTAATTCAACCTTCCTTTCTTCCCAAATTGGGGTATCTTAACAATTTGAAAGTTTATGAGTAACTACAAGTATATGTTCAGCTAAATGTTGGAGAAACCATCTACTCCACACATTTTAGACTGTCTTAAAATGAGTTGGGAAATAGCATTATGGAGTTGTTTAGACCCAATACAGATAGGTATAGAGAAAGATGACAAACCTACACCAAACAGGACATAACACATTGAAAGTGATTGGAAAATGGTATATGGTGTCGTGACTCTCTAACTACTAGCGCTCATTGAAGTCAATAAGGAGGCCTCTTAGGAAAGCAATCAATCTTTTATTTAGCAAATGATCCCTTCCCTCCCTTTGGAAGGAGTTAAAACTTAGAAAGCATTTTGCCCCAAGGCGTAATTTAGCTAAGCAAACAAAACAGTTGATCCATTCAAAAGAAAGTGAAAGTCACTTCTGAGAAGAATTCACACCCAGCCTTTTCTGAGCAAGTAATCTTTCCGAGCGCCTCCTCCTCTTTGATCTGTGCTCGTTTTTCTCTCCTACGGAAAATGGGATTTCTGAGCTCACTCCCCCCGTCCTCTGAAGTTGAAGGCTGCTTATCAGTTGCAAGGTTATTTACATCAGAAGAAACCTCCACTAAAGGCGAAGCTATGGGAACGACATCTTCCCCTTCTGGTATGGACTGGAATGTCTGTTCGGGTTCAGAATCTGATTCTGAATTAACGTCTAACATTCCTTTGCCCTGAGCAAGGGGAAAGGAATTAGACACAACATATGGCATGTGTCATGGCCCCCAACAGTTGTCAGTGCACTTCAAAACCATTATAAAGCAGTAGTGAAGATCCTGCCATGGGCTTTATTTTTTGATATCATGTCCCCTCTGGTGGAATTCTCTTCAAACTTCAAAGCATGACTGGGAATTCCCCAAACCAAACATTGCAGAGGACCAGCCTGTGCAAAGGAGCAAAGTTAATCATATTCAGGATAAAATGACCTTCAGAAGATGTGTGTGTGTGTGTATGTGTGTGATGGGAGAAACTAAAGTTGATAGATTAGACTGCTTTTTTCTAAAAGGCCTGGACATCAATCCCTGTGTATTCCACCATGTTTGTGGTACTGAATTGGGGTTGCCACCTCTTTTTTCCTGACAGCTCTTCATCATTAACAGCTATACAGCAGACAGGTACATCATGGTTCTCTCCATGCTGGGAATAGCTGTACCTATTGAATTTGGCAGATGCAGGTGGGTGAGAATTTCAGCTCGTTTTTTTTATAAAAGGATCACCAACAATCATAAAGCTTGTATTTGGGAGAGAAATAATTCCTGAATATTGGAAAAGCAAAACTGACAGAGTAGCCCATTTGTAGTGATAGACTGGGATTTCCTGGTCTGTTGGGAGAGACAGTAGTTGAACCTTCTCCTCAAGTTGCAAAGAGTTCCCTCTCTGGATCAGAGGCGAATGCTGGAGAGCAATGGTGCTTAAAAGTCCCATCTTAGCCACCATATTTCATTTACTTATTTGTTTAAAATATTACTGGGCCACCTTGCAGGGCAGAAACCCTCCCAAGTTGGCTTAAATGCTTGCCTGAGGAATAAGGACTCTTTGTGAGTATTAGGATCCTTATGAGGAAGACTCTCCTCATGAGCAGACCATTGCTTAGGTGGCAGTGATGCTCTGGGTGGGGCTCGGAAGGCTCAGGCTTATAAGCCTTCTGTTCTAGGCACAGAGTGCTGGAATAATGTATGTGAACCAGGTCTCAGTTGGCAATCTTGTGTATCCCCTGATTAATAAGTCTGCATTGGACTATTCCCCCCTCCCCCTGTGTTTGGACTGGTACTGCCCCTTGATAATGCCTAGCGGTTCTGTCTTTGCACTGTCTGAAGCAGGTGCCATCTGTAATTACTGGTATCAAGGCAGTGTGAAACATTACGCTTTTCCTCTATTCTAAATGTGTAGTTTAGTTTATTGTTTAATCATGCCAATTGTTTTTTTTAGAGTTTCTTTGCTATGAAAGTGTTTGATGTTACTTTTTTACTTGTATATGACAAAGACTAATTCCTTTCTTTTTCTTTTCTTTTTTTAAAGCATATTTTTTTCTGGGATAACCATCACATAGGGTGACCATATGGAAAGCAGGACAGGGCTCCTGTCTTCTTTAACAGTAGTATGGAAAAGGGAATTTCAGCAGGTGTCATTTGTATGTATGAAGCACCTGGTGAAACTCCTTCTTCTTCCCAACTGAAAGCTGCAGAAGCCCTGCCCTCTTTTGTACCTCGTTAATCAGGGCAGGGCTCCTGTTGCTTTAACTGTTGTGATGAAGAGGGAATTTCACCAGGTCCTGCATGCATGCAAATATCACCTGCTGAAATTCACTGTTCTATACAACAGTTTAAGGTACAGGGGCCCAGTCCTCCTTTCCATCACACTTATTACTCCAGCAATGGCTCACAGCTGGGCATCACACATGCCAGAGTTGAATGGTGGGCCAGGCAGAACCCTCTACTGCCAGCTTTAACCCATTACACCAGAGGTTGCCTCTTACCACCTATCATGGTGATCCAAGTTTATTGGGGTTGCTCTTGACCAATCTGAGACATGTATTATCTAGATGCATCTTGAGCAATGACCCATAAGGACAGTAAACAATTAACTACATAAAACATGTTTCTCTTAGCTCAGTCATAGCTCATTACATCTTACTGATGGTTATTTGCCTCTGCCTCCAGCTGAACACAATAGCTTCTGCTTCAGGCCTACTCTCTATATACCTGCTGTGCGCTTACACTGTAAAAACTGTGCTGTAATGCTGAGTCATGTGCTCTAGGCAGCTAAGTGCATGTCTTGATTTTTAAGGGTGCTGGAAGTAATTTAGATTGAGCATCATGAGTCTGATTTGACTCCCACCCCATCTCATGAACCATCTGCCAGACTTCTACTACAGCATTAAATCATTTTTCTAATCATCAGATTATTCAAGACAATAGTCAAGATAAAATATGTCAAAGTAAATGTGTTGGCAGGCAGGGGAAATTAACCTGCTGATGACGAGCATCTTAGGGTCAGAAAACCCAGCAACTGGGTAGACAGGGATATGGAGGAACTCTTTCTGTTTTCAAATGCAAATAGAATTGATGCTGACCTTTCAGCTGGATGTAAAATAATATATAGCAAACAACTGATCAGGAAGAAACAATAAACCAAATTCTATTGTGGGTTGGATCCAACATAAACTTCTCTTGGACAGAAGGCCATCTTTTGTCTGTGGGAGGCTTGTGGAGGAATCCTGCTGGAGGAAATGGGAAGAGGCGATCTTTGTTGATTCTACCTCCTTCTGCAGTCCCTAGGCCATTTAAAAATAAGTGCTCCAGGTTTGGGGAGGTGGCACCCAGGGCTACAGAGGGAGGGGAAAATTGTGACATTCACCTCCTCACTCCTTTCCACCCACAGGAGCATTCTGTCTGGAACTTTGCTCAGGGGCTGCTCCCACTGGAGCCAACTTATCTTTTTTGATTTGAGTGAGGATGCAGAATTTTTGACTTCTAAATAACTCAAAATTGAAAGGCACTGCATGCATTTGAGGGGGACATGAATGAGTGGAAAATGCATTATGGTTGGTGGATTCCACTGAAAATAATGGCATGTTCACTTACAAAGGAGTTGCCTGCCTTGTACTGTTTGTTCAGAGAATAGAAGATAGTGGGTTGGATCCAGGCTTGGTCATGCTTGAAGGATACCCCTTGGAATCAATAGGGTACATATGTAAATCAAGATAAGCTCCATTTCTTTCAGTGGCTTTATTCAAAGGATGCATAAGCCTGGCTCCAACCCGTAGGAATGAGTTCACTGCTAGTGCCAAGGCTTCATGGGATATGCAACACATCTTTATATAAGTAGTTTCCAATGTATATTAAAATAAAAATATTTGCAGGTCCTTCAAGTTAGTGTAGCTTATAGCCACATTCGTTTGTGGCAGAAAACAAGTTAAGTCCTGTGGCACCTTAAAGATTAATTGATTTTCCATAGCATGAGCTTTTGTATGCAAGACCCTGATGTATGAGATAAAGTAAGATGCCACATAACACTTTGTCTTTTGGTGAAAGTGATAATCCTCGTAGCACACACGCACACACACACACAGGAGGGAACATCCACAAATCTGTGCTACTGTATCTGGATTACATTTTAGGCTGTATTTCCATCAGCAAGTTCTTGGGAAATGTTTATGGCGAGCAAAGAATTGTCGTGATCTAGAGCATCTAAGTTCACCCTGAAGGTTAAGAGCTTCCTTATAAACCAATGTATAAGATGTGTATTGTTGTACATTTGGGGAGGTGTTTGGTGAGGTTGGGGACTTAGGGTTCTCTTCCAGCTCTGGGATTCTGGTTCTGTGAGGGAGAGTTAATTGGCCTGAAATCTACCAAGTAGGTTTTGCCCATGCACAGTGTAATGTTAGCTAAACCAGGAGATAAGTTGCCACAGGGGCTAATTGTAAAGCCATCTTCCTTTGACAAGGAAGTGGTCGGAACTTCTTCTGAAGGAAGCCACATTTTTCTTTTCCCTTCATCCTCCTCTGATGGGAGTTGATGTCATTCAAGAGGTGTGTGTGTGTGTGTGTGTGTGTGTGATAAAAAAGCAGTTTTGAGAAAAGCAGACCGAATAGTCAGAGAACTGATTTTGGAGCTCTGGAGAAGCTCCCTCCCCCCAAGATCTGACATGAGAGCAGTGAGCATTTAGTAGCTTTTGCTGTGTTCATCTGAGAGCCACCACGTATGCTTAACCTGTATATTTATAAATAAATGCAAATATTACAAAACACCAGTGAGCCTCCAGCAATCCCATTCCAAAGGAAACCAAATGCAGTATAAGTGCTGCACCCCTGGAAATCCTCACTGCTTGGAGTACCTCAACACGTACATTGCCTCACATATACAAAAAATGTAGATAGAAAGAGTAGCACATGTATGATCTGCTTGTGATGATTTTCAAGTATTGGGCAATTTCATGAAAATGTCACTGCTCAAGCTGAGTAAAGCCCTTTGTGTTTGTTGTATTTATATAGCCAACCTCTTTTCTGCATTCTGATTTCACTTGGCTTGTGCCTCATTAAATGTGCATGAATCTGCCTCATCTTCAGTGGCTTGCAGACAGGATGCCAGGAACTAATCCTATGTAGATTGGAAATGACCCTGTAAAGTTTTTATTGGTGTTATGAATGCCCATCTTGAGGCAAGGCAACACAATGAGCTGACGGAGGCGGGGGGAGGAATGTATATGATCAATTCAAGAAATACAAATAAAACATGATCAGCAAACTGGGAAATCTCTACTTAAATCAAATTCATATTTCATATAAGTGGTATTTAATATTGTATGCTTATTTTAATTTGATTGCCATTGGCAAATACTTCCATATGTGATCCATCCAGATAATAGCTGGTCCATCATACCCATTTTTCTTTCATTTCTATAGTGGGTGGTTTACAAAAATCATAATCACAAATACAAGATAATAAAAACATAATGTAAAATCTTTTACATAAACATTTTAAAGCAGTTTAAAACTTCTAAAGGCAGCTAAAATAAGATACCAGGGCCTGATAAACAGTTGATATAATGTCTGAGAGGAGAGGAAAGTCTAAACCTGATGCCAAAAAGATGATAATGTTGTCACCAGGCAGACTTCAGTGGGGAGAGTGTTCCACAGTTGGGAGGAAACCCCTGAGAAGCCCCCCTCCTTTCATGATAGCTTGCACAATCAAGCTATCATGAAAGGAGCATGTTTTGATTACACCATTTAGCAGTGGTGATCTGTTTCAGTCCACTTGATTATTGGATAAATCTATCTGATCCAAGTCAGTTGAACAGATGTCCTATTCCTCCAGGTCTGTCATGGTGTTTTCAGTCTATACGCAAGAACAGAGTTTAAGTGGAGAAGTCCAAATTCCTATATTCTAGTATCAGATGCTGCTAGAAGTATGTGCCCCAGTAAAATTTAGGGAGTGTAGTTGCTGCACTGATTCATACTAAGATGATTTTAAGGTCAGGCTATGTGACTTCGGGGTCATGGGATGGCACTTTTAGTGCTTTCATCAGATATTTATGAGAAATGTCAAAACCTGATCTTTAAACCCAGAATTCTCCGATCATGCACAGAGAATTATTCTGTGGGGCTGTGAATGTACCGAAACGATCCTTGATTTACAATTGCTAACAATAACTTACAGCTGTCTTAAGTGCTATTTAATTTGCAAACAGCTCGTTTCTCCATCTGTCCAAATACAAAGCAATTTCACAGGTGGGATCAGCAACAAGTTAAGTTTGGCTTGAAGATGAATGACACTATTTTATTAATACCAAAGGGGAAAGATTGACAAAATTCTTTGTAAAGTGTCAAAAGGAAGGGGTTGGGGAGAGAGAGAGAGAGAGAGAGAGAGAAAGAGAAAGAAAATTTAACACAGAGCGGCAATTGCTGGGAGAAAAATCCAAGGCATGCTGTAAATTAAAAATGGCGGCAGTGTGATGGGCGTTTTCATAAGACTAGTCAGTTTTTATTAAAATTATGAAACATTTGTCGTATTCAGGACCTCTCTTTTATTATGTTATTTATCACCTGCATTTTTTTTTCCATCATGAAATTCAAGGCAACGTACGTGGAGTTTCCAAGCAGCCCCTCATTCAAGCACTGACCAGACCCTGACCTCCTTAACTTCAGCAAGATCCCTGAATCATGTGCCTTCCAACAATGTCCTTGACTTGAAGAAACTGACTGCATTGAATAGTATTTTGCATAACATTGGGTAATCTACGCTATTAATACAACTGGTGCACAACAGCCATACATTTGTTATATCTTAAAGCAACAAAAGAGCATATCCTCTCATTAAAACATAGGGGATAAATCCTTTCATTGAAACGTACAGTGAGGATATAGTCTGTTTCCAAGATCTCTTATTTTATAGTTGAAGGACTTAATTAGACATTACAGGGAGATGTACCCATGTCACACCAACATTTCCTTTAGTAGGGTCATCGTTCCTTCTGCCGCAAACAACGAATGCATTGGAAAAGTGGTAGAAATGCTGACCATGACAACAGAGCACACTTCCCCCTGCCCTAGACATTACAGGGGAGATACATAGGGTGTTGCAGTTCAGCAATGCCCATGTGTCTCTTCTAGTGTCGCTAGATGCCATTGAGTTTAGCTTTACACAGGGCAAAGAATCCTGTGGTTGAACTGTTCCTGTTTGAGAGATGATAAAGTTCTTGTTTTGCTATGATGTCCTCGAAGAGAATGCTCTCAAAATGAGGGTCCCGACCTACAACTGTCCCTGATGTGTTCCAGGGTGTGTCACATGACGAGCTCTCCCTTTTTCATTTCCACAAGCTTTTCATCTTTTACAGAGCCAATAGCACACCATTACAGCTATGCAGCCTGTTTAAAAGACACAATCACTATATCCAGCCCTATAAACCAGCCTTCCCCAACTTGTTTTGGTCCAGAAGTTTTGGTCTACAATTCCCAGAACTCCTGATCATTACCAAGCTGGATAGGGTTTATGGGAGCTGATGTCCAAAATGTCTGGAGGGCACCAGGTTGGGGAAGTCTGCTATAAGCCATGCTTACATTTTATTCAAATTATCAGAGCAATCCTAAGCGAGGTTGATGGCAGCAGGGAGAGGGAGTAAAGTGGTGGATCTTGCACTGCTTTCAAAACCTTGCTAGCTCACACCAGCCAGGTGGGAGGAGCAGGGAAGATAGCTTTGCCACAGTTGTTATCCTGTAACATGTACACATCTAGAACTGAAAGAATAACCCACATATAGAAATAATAGTTGTTATATGCCTGTTATTACTCTTGCTGCATCTGATACTTTCTGGCATCCAATGGATCACCTGTGTTATTATTATTATTTATTATTATTTATTACACTTATATACCGCCCCATAGCTGAAGCTCTCTGGGCGGTTAACAAAAATTAAAAGATAGAACACTGAAAAGACAATATACAAAATTTAAAACCATAAACATAAAACAGCTGACATTAAAACATTTTAAAACATTTTAAAACATTTTAAAACATTTTAAAACATTTTAAAACATTTTAAAACATTTTAACTGTTAAGCCTGGCCACAATGTCAATCAAAACCTCAACTTGAGCTGTTAAAATGCCTGGGAGAAAAGAAAAGTTTTGACCTGGTGCCGAAAAGATAACAGTGTTGGCGACAGGCGGGCCTCATCGGGGAGATCATTCCATAATTGAGGGGCTACCACAGAGAAGGCCCTCTCTCTTGTTGCCGTCCTCCGAGCTTCCCTCGGAGTAGGCACCCGGAGGAGGATCTTTGATGTTGAGCGCAATGGACGGGTAGGTTCATGTCGGGAAAGGCGTTCCATCAGGTATTGTGGTCCCAAACCTTGTAAAGCTTTATAGGTTAAAACCAGCACCTTCAATCGGGCTCGGAAACATACAGGCAGCCAATGCAAGCAGGCCAGAATTGATCTTATATGTTCGAACCTTCTGGTCCCTGTTACCAATCTGGCCGCTGCATTCTGCACAAGCTGCAGCTTCTGAACCATCTTCAAAGGCAGCCTCACATAGAGCGCATTGCAGTAATCTAACTTAGAGGTTACCAGAGCATAGACAACTGAAGCCAGGTTATCCCTGTCCAGATAGGGGCGTAGCTGGGCCACCAGCCGAAGTTGGTAGAAGGCACTCCGTGCCACCGAGGTCACCTGAGCCTCAAGTGACAGAGATGGTTCTAGGAGAACCCCGAAGCTACGAACCTGCTCCTTCAGGGGGAGTGCAACCCCATCCAGAACAGGTTGAACACCCTCCATCTGGTCAGAGGAACCTCCCACTAACAGCATCTCAATCTTGTCTGGATTGAGTTTCAGTTTATTAGCTCTCATCCAGTCCATTGTTGCAGTGAAGCACCGGTTCAACACATCCACAGCCTCACCTGATGAAGATGAAAAGGAGAAGTAGAGTTGCATGTCATCAGCGTACTGATGACAACGCACTCCAAAACTCCGGATGACTGCACTCACTGGTTTCATGTAGATGTTGAACAGCATGGGGGACAAAACTGACCCCTGCGGAACCTGTGTTGGTATGCCAGTGAAATCAAGGGAATAGGATGAATTGACTGGACAGAGCTTCAGACTGAATAATTGATCCAGTCTGTGATGCTTTAGTTCTCTCACCCCAGGGATGTAACAGACATGCTTGTAAATGTTTATGAGCGTTCCTAATTCACACCAATTTGCAATCGGAAATCCACACGTTTACAATCTTGAGTCACCCCCAGAAATGTCTGTGAAAGATATGCATGTTTGCAAAAGCACTTGAAAAAAGGCATACGTTTCAAAGATGTACACGAACACACTTTAGTTAATGAAGAAAAAAGAGAACTTTCCAAAACCATGCAGCGAAAAATGTGGACATTTAGAAAAAAAAATGTGCATGGGAATACACATGAATTTCCATGTAAGGAAAAAAGAAAGAAAGAAAGAGCTCACAATCTGATATGTACCTGAAAATCAAAGAACTTGAATGAGTACATGTTTTGCTGATTTGCACATCGCTGTTCACACCTAGCTCCTTGTCTTAGTATATGTGAGAAGAAAAGGGAAGAAAAAAAAGGAAAATAGACAGAAAAAAGTCTTGGTTAGGGTTACTTGGTCTGGTCATTTTGACATCCATCCCATTCTCTTCCCAGTAACTGAGAGCGCAAGAAGCTCTTCTTACCAGTAGGATCTACTCTTCTATCCCTCCTTTATATTTACCCAGTCTCCATCTCCCTTCCTGTTCTCTCAATCCTTCTCTCTCTCTCCTGTCTGCAAGTTAAAATCCAGCCAATGCCCAGAAGGGCTTAGTTCTCCACTATTTTACCCACTGTTCACTTTTCCTTTGCACTTACAGGTTGCCACATAACAGAAGTGCCCTCATCATATAAAACCTTCATTAGAGGGCCGGCCTAAAGTGAAGTAGCTGCCAAAAGAAAACAGCCAAAGGTAAGGTAAGGTGAGTGGAAGAACTGAGAAATGGTCCTCGTCAATTCAGTCTAGCCCTATTAACAGGCAGATAGATTTAATCGAATGTTCTTAATTGGAGACTGTGACTGCAATTCTAAACACACTTTCTGAATTTACTAGGACTTCTAAATAAGCGTGTAGGATTGGACTGTGTTCTGGGCGGCAACAAGCCAAAATTGCTCAGTGGTAGTAAACCATTTATTGAATAGCGTGGAAGGATATTTATTAGGGGTGTGCATCGGATCGGATCCGATCCACGATCCAAATCCGATCCGACCCAAAATCGGGAAAATCCGATCCGATCCGATCCGATCCGGACAACCTCCGATCCGATCCGATCCGATCCGATGAGGTCCGATCCGGATCGGACGCCATTTTGAATGCTTTTTCCCATAGCCAAGTATTGTTTTACAAAAACGCCTATAACTTTTTCATTTTTAAAGATAGAAGGATGAAACTTGGGCACATTGTAGACTGGTTAGGGGTAGTTATCTGTGAGAAATTTCAGAAAGATTGGTGCATGCATTTTGTGGCAATTAATTTTTTAATAAATACCCAGGAATGCCTATAACTTTGTCATTTTTAAAGTTACACACATGAAACTTTGCCACATTGTAGGGGGTACCTTGGGACCTATGTGTGTGAAATTTCAGAAACGTAGGTGCTTGTCTTGTGTGGCAATTAATTTTTAGAAAAATGGGTAGTAGTGGGGTAAATACAGTTACGCCTCCCATTTTTTTATTTTTGAAGATACAAACAGGAAACTTGGGCACATTACAGGTACCACTTGCCTTGATATGTGTGTGAAATTTCAGAAACATTGGAGCTTTCCTTGTGTGGCAATTACTTTTTGAAACAATGAGGAAAGAAACACCTATAACTTTGTCATTTTTAAAGTTACACACATGAAACTTTGCCACATTGTAGGTGGTACCTTGGGACCCATGTGTGTGAAATTTCGGAAACGTAGGTGCTTGCCTTGTGTGGCAATTAATTTTTTAATAAATACCCAGGAATGCCTATAACTTTGTCATTTTTAAAGTTACACACATGAAACTTTGCCACATTGTAGGCGGTACCTTGGGACCTATGTGTGTGAAATTTCGGAAACGTAGGTGCTTGCCTTGTGTGGCAATTAATTTTAGAAAAATGGGTAGTGGTGGGGTAAATACAGTTACGCCTCCCACTTTTTTATTTTTGAAGATACAAACAGGAAACATGGGCACATTACAGGTACCACTTGCCTTGATATGTGTGTGAAATTTCAGACAGCTGGGTCCAGGCATGTGGTGGCAAAGTATTTTTGAAACAATGAGGAAAGAAACGCCTATAACTTTTTTATTTTAAAAGTTAGAAGTCTGAACATTGCTCACTTTGTAGATGGGTTAGGGGTAGATATGTGTCAGAAATTTCAGAATTATAGGTCCAGGCATTTGATGGCTATGGAATTTTTAAATTACATGTTTCAAAAAAATCTCTACAGAGGCCAGGTCTTCCCCTCCCGCTTCCCGCGAAGAAAAGGAAACACTCTCTCGTCTCGATCCCTTTGATCCTTGCTAGTAGTATCCATTACAGGGCTCGTGTTTCCTTTCCTACTTTCACTTTTCAAGCAGAACGGCTGAGCCTAGCTGAGTTTTGCAGCCATGCGTGCAAGGAAGGATCACTCTGGTCTCGATCCCTTTGATCCTTGGTAGTATCCATTACAGGGCTCGTGTCTGCTTTCACTTTGTACTTTCAGTAATCTTTCTTTCCTTAGTATCAGAAGTCCCCCATTCATTCATGACTGATACACTGCAAATGCACATGCCCACATTTTCAATTTAGGAAAGGACAGGAAGATAATACTCTCGCTTGCATGGATGGTGGTGCCTTAGAATGATTGAACAGAAGAGTCATTACGCTCTCTTTCTGCTCAGCCAGCCACTATGCCCCACTTTCTGTAAGTTTTGCAGTCCTGCTTCTCTTCCCCCACGATTTGGTGTTCCCGGGCCTGGTGCCTGTGCACTGTCCTCAACTCCCATCATTTTTTTTCTAATATGCATTGGCAGCTGGAGATTCTTCCCAATAACTGGGTTTTCATCCTTGCTAGTAGTATCCATTACAGGGCTCGTGTTTCCTTTCCTACTTTCACTTTTCAAGCAGAACGGCTGAGCCTAGCTGAGTTTTGCAGCCATGCGTGCAAGGAAGGATCACTCTGGTCTCGATCCCTTTGATCCTTGGTAGTATCCATTACAGGGCTCGTGTCTGCTTTCACTTTGTACTCAAAGCCCTGTAATGGATACTACTAGCAAGGATCAAAGGGATCGAGACGAGAGAGTGTTTCCTTTTCTTCGCGGGAAGCGGGAGGGGAAGACCTGGCCTCTGTAGAAATTTTTTTGAAACATGTAATTTAAAAATTCCATAGCCATCAAATGCCTGGACCTATAATTCTGAAATTTCTGACACATATCTACCCCTAACCCATCTACAAAGTGAGCAATGTTCAGACTTCTAACTTTTAAAATAAAAAAGTTATAGGCGTTTCTTTCCTCATTGTTTCAAAAATACCTTGCCACCACATGCCTGGACCCAGCTGTCTGAAATTTTACACACATATCAAGCCAAGTGGTACCTGTAATGTGCCCATGTTTCCTGTTTGTATCTTCAAAAATAAAAAAGTGGGAGGCGTAACTGTATTTACCCCACCACTACCCATTTTTCTAAAATTAATTGCCACACAAGGCAAGCACCTACGTTTCCGAAATTTCACACACATAGGTCCCAAAGTACCGCCTACAATGTGGCAAAGTTTCATGTGTGTAACTTTAAAAATGACAAAGTTATAGGCATTCCTGGGTATTTATTAAAAAATTAATTGCCACACAAGGCAAGCACCTACGTTTCCGAAATTTCACACACATGGGTCCCAAGGTACCACCTACAATGTGGCAACGTTTCATGTGTGTAACTTTAAAAATGACAAAGTTATAGGTGTTTCTTTCCTCATTGTTTCAAAAATTAATTGCCACACAAGGAAAGCTCCAATGTTTCTGAAATTTCACACACATATCAAGGCAAGTGGTACCTGTAATGTGCCCAAGTTTCCTGTTTGTATCTTCAAAAATAAAAAAATGGGAGGCGTAACTGTATTTACCCCACTACTACCCATTTTTCTAAAAATTAATTGCCACACAAGACAAGCACCTACGTTTCTGAAATTTCACACACATAGGTCCCAAGGTACCACCTACAATGTGGCAAAGTTTCATGTGTGTAACTTTAAAAATGACAAAGTTATAGGTGTTTCTTTCCTCATTGTTTCAAAAATTAATTGCCACACAAGGAAAGCTCCAATGTTTCTGAAATTTCACACACATATCAAGGCAAGTGGTACCTGTAATGTGCCCAAGTTTCCTGTTTGTATCTTCAAAAATAAAAAAATGGGAGGCGTAACTGTATTTACCCCACTACTACCCATTTTTCTAAAAATTAATTGCCACACAAGGCAAGCACCTACGTTTCCGAAATTTCACACACATGGGTCCCAAGGTACCACCTACAATGTGGCAAAGTTTCATGTGTGTAACTTTAAAAATGACAAAGTTATAGGTGTTTCTTTCCTCATTGTTTCAAAAATTAATTGCCACACAAGGAAAGCTCCAATGTTTCTGAAATTTCACACACATATCAAGGCAAGTGGTACCTGTAATGTGCCCAAGTTTCCTGTTTGTATCTTCAAAAATA
Organism: Anniella stebbinsi; assembly: GCA_029215795.1. Taxonomy (NCBI): domain Eukaryota; kingdom Metazoa; phylum Chordata; class Lepidosauria; order Squamata; family Anniellidae; genus Anniella; species Anniella stebbinsi. The sequence goes on along the minus strand of JARDYH010000005.1, from coordinate 82,440,987 downwards.
AAAAAATGGGAGGCGTAACTGTATTTACCCCACTACTACCCATTTTTCTAAAAATTAATTGCCACACAAGACAAGCACCTACATTTCTGAAATTTCACACACATAGGTCCCAAGGTACCCCCTACAATGTGGCAAAGTTTCATGTGTGTAACTTTAAAAATGACAAAGTTATAGGCATTCCTGGGTATTTATTAAAAAATTAATTGCCACAAAATGCATGCACCAATCTTTCTGAAATTTCTCACAGATAACTACCCCTAACCAGTCTACAATGTGCCCAAGTTTCATCCTTCTATCTTTAAAAATGAAAAAGTTATAGGCGTTTTTGTAAAACAATACTTGGCTATGGGAAAAAGCATTCAAAATGGCGTCCGATCCGGATCGGACATCTGGTCCGATCCGATCCGACCAGCCTCCGATCCGATCCGATCCGACCCCCCAGGTCCGATTCCGATCCGCTATCCGATCCGATCCGGGGGGTCAGTGCACATCCCTAATATTTATCCATAGACAGAACGGAGCAAACACATGAAGAAAAACACCCAGAAAAGAAAAATCTAGAGGTACATTCTGTAGGTAGGCCCAGGCTTGGTATTACTGAATAGAATACAACATACCTTATGCTTCCAGCAACAAATACCATTGCACCAATTCTGTGATGAAATTAATCCACAGTCTGTTTGTATAGCTGTATAATGACTGTATGATTTCATAAGTACAAAAAATGTGGGGGTGGTGTAAGGGGGAGGAATGAATTTGCTGTGACGTATGACAGCTTCAAATGCAGGGCTTTTGATTATAGCATTTGTTCTCTAAACTGGGGAACAGATTAGCAGCAATAGGGACTATCTTTTCTCATGGTTTCCTGTTTTCCTGCATTCCTGAGTGAATTGACTCAAGGGACACTTCTGACCCATTTAATCCTAAAGAAGCATAAATTTTCCTAAGCAAATAGACCTTCGGACCAATGGAATGTTCTGTCCGCTCAGCAGAATACCTTAATAATAGTCATTATTTATTTAGGGTCCCTAGGGATGCAATTTATACATATATAAGTATTGATTTGTATTGGACATAAAATCAAAATGCCTCAAAGTCGCTACCAATCAGCTTGTCGGGCGGTGATTAGGAAAGAAAGCAAATTAGTCTTGAACACAGAATGATCCAAATTTATGAAGTGGATATGTATGAAGACATTCCAATAAATCAGAAAGTTTACTGAATTCACAAACAATATAGCAAAACATATCACTCCGAACTTTAAAAATGCATTTATTCAAACCCCACAACAACGATAAATTTGCCTCATTCGGTCAATTCAGTTAAATTTGCTGAGTTAATTTTTCTCCTGAAAACCTGCTCCGGCTCCAGCACACCCATGATTTCACAGAGAATAATTGGCATGCTAGATGTAGACACTGGAAGTTGTAGCACTTCAGTCCTGCGATCATCTGTTGTCCCAGCTCCATGAGAAACAAGATATAATGAGGAATGCAAGGGAGTTCCCCTGACTTTTTCCAATCGAGAAACAAGTGCCTCCGCTCATTTCAGGGTTTCTTCTGGGAAGTGTCAAATCTCTGTTGTGCAAGCATGGATCCTGTTTGCAAAATGGAACTGATGGGACCCGTCGCTTGCAGGAATCTGTGGAGGCATAAGCACCCCCATTGGATTCTGCCCAAGGTTTCAGTGTGATCAATAGGGTTGGTGGGGTGATAACAGAACAGAGGTTCTCTCATGCTGACAATGAGCCTATCTACACTACTGCTTTACCGGTTTAAAACTGTTATAAACCGTTTTAAAGCAGTGGTGTAGATAGGCTCAATATTGGTCTGTCAGCACTAGTGGGGGAGAGAGTAGACTCAAACCGCGGACCTTCCACAAGTTGAGCTGGAACCCACACCATAGAGTTAGTGCTCCTTGCACTGCATCTTTAGGGCCCATGCTGTAGCATTACTGAGTCTTCTAGTCACTTCGTTATTCCCCTTCAGGACTGGTTCCTTCCCATCCTGTTCTTCTGTTGGCTTTCCCTTCCAGTAAAACCATTGTCTGGACAACAATGCACAGCTCACAGTCCCTGCTCATCCCCCTTGTGCTTGCTTGTTCCCATTCACTGCAAGACTTTCCCCAGCTTCTATTATTTCCCCACTCTGCTCCTGTTTGTCTTTCACACCCACCTGTCTACCTGCCTTCACCTGATAGGGCTGCCTCTACCGTGATTCTCTTTTCAGTCTTGCAATGCCATCACTAGAAGGTAGAACACCAACACTCACACACACCGCCAGATTATTTCTTCACTTTCTTTCTTCCATTTCTTAAAATCACAGTAAGCATATGCTCTGATGTATACATGCCTCCATTCTTTTGGCTATTAGAAATGGTGTGAAGACATATCTTTCAAAGTTTTGTTGTGATGCTTCTAAACAAACACCTCCCACATGCAGCCTCAAATGTATAATTCCTGCATGAGGGCATAAATGAGCCCTCAGTCATATAGAAATGAAGGCTGGAACTACTTTAGTAGTTGGATTGCATCATGGGCCAGAGTGGTTTTACTTCCATGCCATTGGCTTGTTGAGGCTAGTTCAGAATCCTGGATGGCATCTATCTTATATAAGCACTGGTTCCAATGTAGTGGTTTGGATCCAACCCCTATGTGAGTAGAAGACTGCTCATGCAAAGGGAATTCTGCTTGCATGCTGGGACTTCCCATCCTCTCTACCCTACCCCTAGCAGCTCTTTGCACGTGCCCCAAAATTGCTCTGGAGGGTCTCCCAACCTTCTGGAGCAGATTTGCAGGATGGGGCGGGGAGGCTGCAAGGGGAGGGTCAATCCATCCATTCCCTCCCACTGGTGGAACAATACAATTTGATACAACCCAATGTCAGATCGTACAGCTATACTCTGAGAGGTTCATCAGATGAGCATTTTATCACATGCTCACTACTGCCCAGTTACGGGCGTGTGCACGTCCTTCAGATGATAATGTTCCCCAGAGGGGATGTGCCGCAATCTCCTGCTGTGTGCAGGAAAAGCAGCATGATAAAAACTGCCCCTGAATGGTCAACGTGGTCTTTACTTCCTCTTTCCCCTCCAGGAAGAAAGAGAAAGTAATGAGGGACAAAAGTGGAGGCAGAGAAGCAATGGTAAGGAAACACAATTTCCCCCCAAGTAATGACACTCTGAAACTCAAGGGTAGCTGGGAGTCCTACTGGACAAACAGTCTAAAATATCAGCGTTTGTTGAACTTGCATTTCCCACCACCCCATCCATGAACTTAAGAATGAAAATTCATTAAAAAAAACTAGTAGGTGGGGTTTCCGCATATTCAAAACAAAAAAAGAGGGGGGTCTATCAATGAATCAATCCATATTCCAAACTCAAGAAATACTTAGCTTTGCATAGAGGTATTGCTAGTTTCTTCACAGCTTTTTCCTCCTGTGTGTTATCATTCACTTTTTCAAAACAAAAATGTTTCCCTTTTAAACTCCTGCTGTATGTGTTTTTTTCTTGGATGACTTTGACATTCTTAAAAAAAAAATCATCTCGATCTCTCTGCACGTGTGCTGCAGTGATTTGCATGCTCATAGGCAACGCATCAAAGGGCAAAGTCTTGATTTGTCACATGCCAGGATGTAGAAAATCAATTTCAATCCTCGAAGAGACAAAACTGCTGCTGCAGAAGTCACCTGGTGATTTGACAGGCTCTTTGCCATTGAAAGCTTGTAGAGGAGACTCTGTACCTAAAGGGATGTTTGTGCCAACTTTACACCTCGGCCCAGTGTGTCATAAACTAGCTTAAAAAACAACAACAGCCATTGGAAACCAAACTTTCTGGCCCTTTAGCCATTAGGGCACCTTATGCAGTCACAAATTTTAAAGTTTTGTGTTTATTATTTTTTGTCCAGGAACTTTGAAAGTTAAATGTGTCCTGAAAAATACGATTTTGTCATTTTAAGCAGAGGCCTTGCCCTATAATTGCAGTCCCGGGTCAATTTTGAATCCCAGGGAATAGTCTTCCCTATCTGAAACCTAGGTACGGATGTGCGACAAAGGCAAGCATCTTTAAGCTGCTATCCTATACCCACTTACCTGCGAGTAAGCCCTATTGAACTCAATGGAACTTTCTTCTGAGTAGACATGTGCAGAATTGCACTCTTGGTGACTTGAAATCAGAAGCAAGTTCCTGAATTGCAGAGAATTCATTCTTAGACCATGAAAAGGGTTTCCTGATTGTTTTTGCTTTGTTGTTTTAGATGGCATTGCTAAGGTAAGCCTAGACACACTAGCTTTTGAACAAAGGTTTGCAAAATGTTGCTGCATATGTGCAACTGGGGATGCACTTGCTCTTCCTTCAATATGTGAGTTCTCTACACATGTGTGAAGTGTGAACTGGATTAGGAATTGGAGATTCATATGGGCATGTGCATCGCCTAATAACTGTAGGACCAAGTGATGACCAAGGAGACATCATAAATGACAAATTACTTGTTCTGCACAAGAAACAGAGAAGAAATGAAATGATACCTTTGTTAGTCCAAACAATGTTTAAGATGCTGGAAACATGGTCATTCTGAATGACATCAAGATCTAACCACTTTTGAAAGAAAAAAAGAAAAAAGAAAAAAGAGAAAAAATAAAAAAATAAAAAAAATCTGTCAGTTGTTGGCAATGAACAACACACAATTACATGCCATATGGAATCTAGACTTAAATGTAAATGTTTGCAAGATAACCAAAAGCAGTAAAACAATGATACATTTGTCTGCTCAAATAGAAGCTTTGCTTAGCTGATGTGAAAATAGATTGGCATCCCACAGAGACCATGAGCTAGCTGGCTGCTCCTGAGAACTCACCAGTATGTTGATTACAGCTGAAAGAAAGGCGTTTGATGCAAATTGGTCTCTATTTGATCTGCCACAAACATGTCTAATACGAAATGAATGCTAACCTGCTGTCAGTGGGCCTGCAAGCTTTATTAGACTCAACTAGTAGATTAATCAACTAAAGCTTTAGTTGATTCATTACTGAGAACCTGTTTAAATTAGTGGAGGGAAATTGTACTCCAGGGGAAAGAACTGAGTGTGTATTTATTTAAACTATTACTATATTTAGGATTAAGTATAAAGCACAGTAAGATTTTGTTTTTCAAAATATACTATTTCCAGTCAAAATATACTATTCCCTCCCATTGAAAAAGAAACCATCTGACTTCCAGGATGTTATTTTCAATATCACAGGAGTAAAGAAGGTTATCTAGCAACATAGAAAAACTATATCATGCATAAGAATATATCAAAAGCCTTAGTGGATCACAGTACAGATTCATCTAGTAAAGCATTCTGTATCCAGTAGGGGCCACCCAGATGCCTCTGCGAAACATACAAACAGAGCATGGAAAATAGCCTTTCTCTATTGCTTGTCCCAGGTTTTGGAACCCAGAGGTATATGGATTAGAGTGCTCCATACCCACATATCTTGGGCGATGTGTAATTGGATTATAAACAAAGCTGAATGTGGTATCCGTAGATTTTTTATGATAATAGCTTCCAAGCACACATTGTCTGCTCCATATCTACTATAGCTTCACTATTTCTGCTCTCCTAATTCAACATAGAGATAAATCTGGAGAGGCAGCATTCAGTCTGGCTGATTTCTTGAGGGCACCTGGGAGTCATCCATTTTGGCTCTGGAATTAGAATCAAATGCTTTTAAAATTGATGTGTAGAATTAATACCTTGTAGACCCTCCAGATTTTCACAATTCTAGGACAGTGTGAAAGGTGTCTATATCTAGAATATTGTTCTATGAGACAAGTTTATAGAGCTGACTCGGCGGTTGAAGGCCATCATAAAGCTGAATGGGGGGAGGGGTTGAAGGGCATCTAGTCTAGTCCAGCCCTTTGCTCAATGCAGAAAATCCAGGGTTAGAGCATCCTCATAGAATTATAGAATTGTGGAGTTGGAAGGGACCACAAGGATCATCTAGTCTAACACTCTGCAATGTGCAGGAAAACCAATTAAATCATCCATGAGAGGTGGCTGTCGAGCCTTTTCTTAAAAGCCTACAGCGATGGAGAACCCACAACCTTCATAGGTAGACTGTTCCACTGTTGTACAGATCTTACTGTCAGGATGTTTTTCCTTATATTTAATCAAAATCTAGGTACCTGTAACTTATACCCATTATTTCAGATCATAATTTCTGTGGCAATGGGCAATAGTTCTTGACCATCTTCCCTGTGGCATCCTTTTATATGCATGAACACTGCTAACATGTCTCCCTCAGTCTTCTTTTCTCCAGGCTGAACATCCAGGTTCCTTCAACCAGTCCTCATAGGGCATGTCCTCAAATCTCTTATCCACTTTGTTGCCATCCTCTGAACCTGTTCTTACCTGTCTGGCAATGTTGTACCCAGAATCGTATACAATATTCCAGGTGTGGTCTCACTGGTGTTGAGTAAGAGGAATAAGGGCTTCACACACCTTTGATACAATGCTACTTCTAATGCAGCCCAGAACTGCATTAGCCCTATCTCATACAGCTGACTCATTTTCAGCTTGCTGGCAATGACCACAACCAAATCCTTCTCTGATGTAGTCCTTCCAAGCCATGATTCCCCCATCTTGTATGTGAACCCGACATTTTTCTTCCCTAAGTGTGATACCTTACATTTCTCCTTGTTAAAAGGCATCTTGTTCCTTTCAGCCCAGTCTTCCAACCTGTCCAAATCCTCAATAGATGGACTCTGGTTGAAGATTTCCACCAAGGAAGAACCCATCATCCCTCTAAGTGATTAGTTCCATTGTCAAACTTCTATCACCATTAAGACATTTCTCCAACTGTTCAACCATAATCTACCCCCCTCTCTAGGTCAGGGTAGGCAGAAGGTATATCAGGATCTATTGGTAGATCTCTAGTGATTTACAGTAGATCACTAAAGATCTCCTCTACCTCCTAATTGTTTAAAAGCAGCCAATTTTAGCTTGAAGTTAGATTCCCTAATCTGTAGTAACTCAACTGTAGATTTTGATTTGTGTATGCAGGCCATTCCAGTGTATGGCTCATGGGGTTTAGAAAGTCATCAGTTCTGTCCCTTGAGATTCCATTTTGCACATGTCTCCAGTGGTGGACTTTGGGGTTCTAGTAAAAAGCAAAATAGACCCTGCAAAGCCTGCAGTCTTCCCTTCCCTGCTCTAGGTGACAGATCTTTGCATATTTGAGGAGACTCCTCTTCTACAGCCTAAGAATCCTCCATTCCTTCAATCTTTCCTCACTATACTTTTTTTCCATACCATTGACCATCTTCATTGCCCTCTTATGAACCTGTTCCAATTTGTCTACATCCTTCTTAAAAGTGTAGCACCCAGAACTGGATGCAGCATTCCAGATGAGCTCTGACTAGTGTGAAATTAAGGGTAACCATCTCCTATCTCCGGATATAAGGCATGTCTAGCTTAAAGGATCCTGATTGGAGAGGTCCAGATAAGTGAGTTTTTAACTGTATATTAGAGTGGGAGAAGACTGATTTAGTGTACACCCTGCAGAGAAATCACATCATGGAGTGTATCATTCAGCAGGGGCCAAGATGGCTTTCCTTTTAATCTATGTGAAAACTGGATTTATAGGAATACAGTAAGAGCATTTGGAACAAGGCCCATAAAAACTGAAGAGTCATATTTCTTCTTCAGAAAGTAACTTTTAACAGCTCTGTTGGGTGCTCATTTGCAGTCGCCTGGTGAAAATTTTGTCTGCACTGTTTATGACCCTTTACGCTTATTTCTGCAGCAGAGGGGGGTGGGTGGGTTTTCTGGAGTACTCCTCTTTCTGTTTTTGGCCCTGTAGTGCCTGGGTGTGATTTGCTCTGGGGTTTCTTTTGATATGTAAGCTCTTCGTCTGCTAATGTGCCTCTATTAGCCTTGAGTGCCTCTGCTGGGGTTGGTACGGATTCTTGTAGTGAAATATTTTGGAGAATTCTCCTTGATCCTTTCGTTGATATTTCTTTGCCTATGTTGAGAGTAATTTCCTTTCCTTTCCTCTCCTACTGCTGGTACCAATTTTATGTTGCTATAAGCTGCACGGTCTATTGCTTAGGTGTGACGGTACGTTTCTGGATGTGTACATTAGTGAACAGTCCTTTCATTTATTCCTCATCATAGCTTTGTTCCCATCAAGGCACAATTTTCATGTTTAACAAAGCAATACGGCTAAGCACCACCGGTGCTAAATAACACGGCCCAGTCAGACAATACAGTTCAACAGGTACAACTGTAAAGAGCTGAGAAGAATCAACAAAAGATGAGATGGCTGGAACTGCCAAGTGAACAAACTGGCCCATTGAAACAAGGTGCATTTATGAAGACGACTAGGTAACACAAAGGGAAGGTGCCCAAAAAGCAAACAAGACAAAAAAATATCCAAAGAACCACGTGAATATACAAATACAGTGCACTTGTTATAAAAGCAATGGTTACAGTTGTTGTAGTTAGTAGAAATATGATAGGTCTTAGTTGACTAGATCTCCAGGTTGTATTGCATTTCAGTGTTTCATCAAAACTGTGTCAAAACCAAATTGAAACCCAAACATTCCTCATTGAAATATTTGACTGGCATGATTGTTGCTTTTAGAGGTGTTCTTGGTACATGGGACCTTGGCTGTTGTGCGTGCTCAGCTGCATCATAGAATCAGAGAATAGAAGGGGCCTATAAGGCCATCATGTCCCACCCCCTGCTCAATGCAGAAACCACTTTAAAGCACATCTGACCAATGAGTGTCCATCTGCATCTGTGCCAAATTTGAGATCGATCCCTCCAACCCTCGATTTTATATGAATTTATTAAAGATTTATTAAAGATCATTTCTGTTCTGACAGATCAGAATGACAGCTCGCCACATGCGTTCATTCAGACCTGTCAAAACAGAAACGATCTTTAAAAAATTCATATAAAATCAGAGTTGGAGGGATCGATCTCAAATTTCATACATATACTTAGGAGTACCCCATAAGCACTGTGACCAAGTTTCAAGCCTCTAACTTTTAAAATACAGAAGTTATAGGCATTTTTCTTTAAAAAGGGGGCTGCAAAAAATATCGTTTTTCCACGATAATTATCATGAAGACGATATGATTCACCTACGATATGAATGAAGACAATATTTTTTTTGGTCCGAAATGACAATAACGATAAACGACAATATTTTTTGGCATGCACACCCCTAATAGATGAGTTGGCCAGGAGTGCCTACTATCAGCTTCGGATGATATGCCAGCTGTGCCCCTTCCTAGAGTTGGAAGACCTAAAGACGGTAGTGCACGTGCTGGTAACGTCGAGGCTTGACTTCTGCAATGCGCTGTACATAGGGCTACGTCTGTGCCTAGTCCGGAAACTTCAATTAGTTCAAAATATGGCAGCCAGGTTGGTCACCGGTACAACTAAGGGTGACCATATCACACCAGCTTTAAAATTACTCCACTGGCTGCCAATTATTTTCCGGGCGAAGTACAAAGTGTTGGTGATTACCTTTAAAGCCCTACATGGTTTGGGTCCAGGTTACTTGCGGGATCGCCTTCTCCCATACAATCCACCCCACACACTCAGGTCCTCTGGGAAGAATTTACTACAGTCGGCCAAAACTAGGCTGACAACCATTACCCAGAGGACCTTCTCTTCTGCCGCTCCCAGACTGTGGAACGGCCTGCCGGGGGAGATTCGTCAACTTAACAGTCTTTCAGAATTTAAGATAGCTATAAAGACTGATCTCTTCCAGCAGGCCTACCAAGTTGTATTTTAAGGGTTTTATTGGTATTTTAACAATGTATTCGTTTTTATATGTTTTTAATCAGTTTTATGTGTTTTATATCATTTGTTTTTAATGTTGCTCCCTGCCTCGATCTAGAGGGAGAGGCGGGTAAGAAATAAATAAATAAATATATTATTATTATTATTATTATTATTATTATTATTAGTGTGGGAGAGCCATCCTTTTTATGAATGAAAAACAATCTGATCTGATCATTTCTTGATCAACAGTAATTGTTATTTTAGGATTTGCCAACAGTTTTGGAAGGGCAGTGGCATTGAGGAGGAGATAGAGACACCAAATAGCTGTAGGGCATTGTTCACAGAATGCAAATTACCCCACAGAGTTGAAAAACATAGAGCTTCTCTACATTTAAAAAACAACAAAAAACAACCAGTGCTTTGTGCTTTCATTTTGTCCCAAGATTGTCCCAAGATTGCAATCAGCTCATTACATGGGCGGCCATGAGGTTTGAAGATACTTCCTATCTCTGCCCTAAGTTTGAAGTTCCATTCAAATCAATGAAACAGTGCCATCTAGTGGCAGAATTATAGCTCAATGGCACTGAGGCATTGAGGTAATTTGCCCAATTTATTTTTTTGAAGCTGATTTTATCTGTGTTTTTTAACAGCAGGAAAAATGGGGGAAGGGGCCGGAGATGTCCTGCCTGATAATGACATCATGAAATCTACTTCTGTGAGTGGCCCGTCATGAGCGTGCTATAAATTACTCATTTAATGGCAGCCTTACTCACAGCATCTAAAGAGGCTAAGGTGAATGTTTTCTCTATGCATGTTCAGACAGAAAAATGCTGGCTGTGGAATGCAGGGAGTTGTAGGACTTTTCTTTCTGCCTAAACAAACAGTATTGCACTCTAAGTTACTGGCCCATTGTCCAGTACCAACCTATATTAGTTAGACAGGCCACAGATAAATTCCAACAGGAAAGGAATCCATTTGCAGCCCTTGTTACATTTTGCTCACAAGATGGATTTCTCAGTGGAGTGTGACCTTCCTTCCGTACATACCCAAAGGGATGGACTCAGGTTTGGTTTGGAAAGCTGTTTGGCTATCCTCAACTGATTATTCATCTCCAAATCCTGCCCTCTCCCACTCCCCATCTGATGTTCGGTGCATTGACATTGCTACACCCTCACCCATCTGGCTAGGTGGCATTTTGCCGGCACTGAAAGATTGGCCGGGCTCTTTCATTAGGATCTATGTGCCAAAACGCATCATGTTACAGATGACCGGCTTTGCTCGGAGCATACGCCTTCAGTTCTGCCATCTCGTCGGCACTAAGCCCCATCTCTGTGAGAGCACAGCCGCGTGTCTCTCTGTGCACTACTGAGCTTGCTCCTGAGCTGGAAAGCAGCAGGTCGGTAACACCGCCGCATCCTTCCTTTGATTTTCAGCATCTATTTCTGCTCATCCACTGCAGATGTTTTCAGTGGAGGGCTGGGGGAAGTGTGTGTGTATGTGAGGGAGAGGCCTACCTCTTGTGAGAACCTCGAGTGATGCTTTAAGGACTGCAGCTAAGAAGGGCATCTGGGCTTGAAAGCTACACTAGAAGAACAGCTGTGTCCTCAAAACCAAAGCTGAGCAGCTGGTGCCTTGAAAACAGTCCCCTGCTTGTTCTACCCACTGTAAATACAGAATTAATATCTCAGGAGATCAATCTATCACTAATATGTTATTAAAAGAGAAGAAGCGTGTGCAAAATAAGTTCAGAAAATAGCCTGTTCTTCTTTTCTTCCTAACGTTCAGTGCTCCAAACTATTTAGGGAAAGCAGTTATTACCACTGCTAAGACATATTAGGCTATAGTCCAAGCCTTAGCTTGAAATACATTTCCCACTGTATTCTCCCACAGCCCCACTCTGCACATATTAGGACCTGATTACAACTTATGCAATGACCATTTGCATGATTAAAAACATCTATTTTAAAACCGACCGACACTGGGATATTTTAATGAGGATTCAGCTGAAGAATTCAATAACCATCTATTTGATTTCGGGAGGGGCTGTTCCCAAGCCACTTGTGAGTGGCATTATGATTAGAACTTATTGTCAGAGAGACTACAGGGAAGAAACGAAAACCGAGCTGAGGATGTGCTGTCCTTTTACATGCTCAGGTGGAAAAAATAAAATACAGGAATTAGCAATAGGAACAATAAGTGTATACTTCATCATCGTGGGATTCCTTTAAAATAAATAAATAAATAACTAGCAGCTATAGCCTGCACACAGACCCCTCCAAATTAAAATTAGAATAATCAAGACAAAAACCCTGCCCTTCCTATACACCACAATCCCAATGAAAATTGCTGCTCTCCCTCTGCACATTATCGGAAGAATAAAAGGTAGGGTGTAGTAGATTAGTTTAAGCTTTTACACGGTCTGACGCATCCTTTTAACCTTCTATTTCTCCAATACTGTTTGTTCCAAAGCTGTGTTACCAAAATACGTGCAGTAATTGGTAAGTTCCAAATGAAATCTTGCTTGATTATTTTTGCATTAATCAGTAATATGGATGAAATCTATCCCAGTATTCATCTATTATTAAGGTCACCACCCTCCAAGCCAGAAAGTGCAAGTTACAAAGAAGTTTCCAAAAGCTTCCGTGAACTGGAATTTATGAAAAAACATTACATGACCCCTTTTTCTTCCAGATAAATCACTTTGAAAACCAAACACTCATTTTGTATACTTTTGCATAGAATCAGAAACTGGCAGCTTCTTTCTTAGACATGAATTCCATGATTTTACACTCTACAGTTCAGGATCAGTAGCCTGGCTGAAAATATAGCACTATGATTGACAATGTGTGCATTTGGGAACTCAACAAAACAACACTATACATGCATTCCTTTCTTTTCTTCTCCTCCTTCTTTCCTTGAGGTCTTAATGAAAGCCGTGTCTTTTCAAGATGGCTTTAAAGGGCTTTTTTTCTTGTGCAGAAAGACATGGTTTGTGTTTATTTCCATGTGTTTCTATTGTGGCATATGTCCAATATGGAGGCATACAATGCTCTCTAGTGAACTGAGAATGGTAGCTCATCCCAAAGGCTGTCTCACCCTTAGATATGAAGACACTCTGTGAAGGCCAACCTCAAAACATGCAGTATAGAGATCAATGCTCGGCAGTTAGCTGAGTTGATGCTTCCACGTAAGGTATATAGTATAAGGCAGGATCTGCACGTCGTCCTCGATGCGCCCTCCTTGCTCCACAAGCCGCTTTGGAGTGCTTCACCCCGCCTAGTGTGGCTCAAGCCTCGGAGGCCCTGCCCGCGCCCGCGCCGCCGTGGCTGCCGCCCTTTCATCCAGGCCAGTCCCGGGGAGGGAGGGGGGAGGGTTCTAAACAAAAGCCAGCAATTGGGAGAGGGATTTCCAATTGCTAGCTTTTGTTTACAACCCTCCCTCCTCCCACCCTGGGACTGGCCGGGATGAAAGGGCGGCGGTGGCAGCAAGAGCGTGAGCAGAGTCTCCGAGGCTTGAGCCACACTAAACAAAGTGCAGCGCTCCGAAGTGGCTTGTGGCACAGGGAGGGCGCATCAAGGACCACGTGCAGATCGGGCCTTGCCATGCCTTGATAATTTTCTTTTTAGTGAGCCTCGACAGAAAGTTACCATTAAATTGTTGGCCAGATTGACACCAAGCAGGATATGACTGTGAAAACAGTTTGAAAACTGTACATGGAGTGTGTCTTGGGCCCCAACAGTTGTCACTACTGTTATAAACCGTTTTAAAGAAGTAGTGCAGATCTGCCATTGTCTTCTTCCTGTGTTTTCCTGGAGCTGCTTCTGTCTTTTCACAGACTGCAGAAAATCCTATTTATGGAGGGGGGAAATGCAATAGAAGTGCAATCTCGGAAGGTATGGATGGTCCTTAGCGCTGCTCTTCAGTCGTTCCAAGACCGTCAGATGAACCTACACCACTTGCCATTCTGCAGTATAACCTTTCTGGAAGGTATCATTTTAGAACCCATTTTATTTTTGTATTGATCTTTACATTAGATCCTTCTATTTTTATTTTACTTTTATTCTGTTTTAAACTATACGTATGTATATGTGTGTGTGTGTGTGTGTGTGTGTGTGTGTGTGTTATTTTACTATGTTATTGTACGCTATGGTTTTAAGTTTTGTTTTGTGAATTGCCCAGAGAGCTTTGGTTAATGGATGATATAGAAAAGTAATAAATAAATGAAATGATAAAATACTTATTTTGGAAATATATTTTTTAAAAAAACATGTACAATAATGCTTAAATGAAATAGTATAATACTAATTAAAAGATGATTGAAAACTAAATCTGTGTATCTGGTCACCACCTCTAAAAACATGTTTGTTTGTTTGTGTGTTTCAGTTTACAAAGTCAAATTTGAAACACTTTTTATTTAAAAAGACAGATAGAACATATTATTTATTTATTTCTGTCTGTCTGTATTTATTAAAAAATCCAAGTCATGACAAATTGGGGTATGATGGGATTATTTAATAATGATGCCTCCTGTTAGGAAGGCAATTAGCAGAGAGAAAAAACAAAAGGGGAAAACAGAATGAGCATTTACCAATCCCACGTGCACACAGACTATTTTAGAACAATAAAGGTGACCACGGCCTTCTTCAGTGAAGAAAAGAAAACAGTTTAACTGACAAATATCCTTGCATATACAATGCAAGTGCAGCATAGTGTTACAAAAGGGTTTGTTCAGTCTGTTTTGTCTTCTATCACATGGGCAGGGTCAGAGAACAAACACAATGGAGGAGGTCAGAGAAAAAGAGAGAGATGGAGGGAGGGAAAGGAAAGGGAGGAGCCAAAGGAAGAAATCACAAGAAACCACACTGAAGGCTATAGAGATCCTAAGGCTAACTTCAACACTGCTTCCTGCCAGTAAGTTGCAGTTCAGGTTGTAATATTCCCAACAAGGCAAGCTGACTTTAATAAATGAGTGCTGCAGTGCAAATTAAATAACTGATTTTAAAAAAGATTGTTTCGGGGGTGTTGGGGTGTGTGTGTTATTTTTTTAAAAGTGGCTCCTCAATGAACTATCTCTTTCCCTGTCAACTAGTGTGAACACAAAATAGCAGGACACATGCCTAGAAAAAGCAACAATACCTTGGAGAGTGTGGGAAGCCATTTGCAATTCTCCTTGTAGCTCACAGTGGAAGGGGAATTATCAGGTAGGCTGAGAACCTGCCCATTTGGAAGTACTTCTGCATGGAGAGGTCTGTGACACAAGTCTTTATCTGTGTTTGGGGAGTGATTTTTGCAGTCTTGCAGGATAAGAGAACACGCTGTAAAGCTGACCTGCATGCCCCATCCTTTGCACTAACACAGATACATACACTTTTGATATATGTAACTGTGTTTGCCAGTTCTGGTTGGATTTATGTCTCATAGGTGGGAAAACACAGGGCCAAGCAAGTTTCCTGTAATATGTCAGTTCCATGCCAGTTCCTCATGTACTCCTGCCCCCCACAATAGATGTGGAATTAGACTTCCTAATTGACGATGCCTGCATTCCTCATATAACTCAACTACAGCAATTAAAATGGCAGCAACACAAAACATTTAAATGTCAGTAGGCATAGAGTTTATTCCAGAGGCACAGCAATGTATTAAAGTAGAAAAAATAGATTTATTTGATAACCAGAAGTATGGGGCATTCAAAAGTACGAATGGGCAAATCTGTCAAGCTCAATTTTGCTCAGCTTCTCATTTTTCTAAAGCTAAACCCGTTCTCTCCCAATTTCACAACAGATGGCAATTTTCCTTCAAAAGAAATGACTCCTCCTATACATACCTGCTTGGATCCTTAGGTCATCTCCGTAACCTCTTTGGCAAACCTGGGTGGCTTGCCAAAGGAAGTTAGTGGGCTGCTTATAAGAGAGAGGGCCTTCTCAGTTTATGGAATGCCCTCCTCAAGGAGGCTCACCTGACACCTACATTAATATCTTTGGGGCACCAAGTGAAGACTCTCCTTTTCTCCCAAGCCTTCTAGAAGTTAATTTTGATGGCTATTTTAATACATTTTATCCCTGTGCTGTTCATTGAATTGAATTGCATCGCATTGTATTCTTTTAGCTTTTGAAACCAGTGGGCCTACTTTAAATAAGACTACATTGGGATTCACCCCATTATCTGCAACATACAAACAAAAGCCTGATGGAATACAACAGTCTTCAGCAACTAGTACAGCAAAATGGAGGTGGGGGACAGGATGGGGAGAAATGCTCTTATTATACAAACAGTGAAAAATACAAAAAACAAAACAAAACACCCAATACAAATATTTAAAAGAATACAAAACAAAACAAAACAAACAGGACATGAATAGATTCAACTGCCATCAAAAGCTAGAATTAGGGCTCTGAAAGGCCTGGGAGAAAAGAAAGGTCTTTGCCTGGCACCAAAAAAAGATTACAATGTAGGTGCCATAAACGGGGTGCCGTAACTGAGAAGGCCCTACCCCTTGTAGACACCCATCTAACTTCCTTCAATAGAGGCACCTGGAGGAGGCCCTGCAAAGATAATCCAAGGGTCTGAGCAAGTACATATAGGAAGAAATGTTCCTTGAGATACTCTGCTCCCAAGCTGTTTTGGCCATTAGAGGTCAACACCAACACTTTGAATTGGGTTCTTGAATTGGGTTCAGAAATGGATTGGAAGCCAGTATGTAGCTGACTGTGCAGCCACTGAGAAGGTTATGTAGAAGTAATGCTGATACAGACAACTGGTAAAGCTGACCTTATTTAGCAGTCATACGAGGTATGCCCTTAGTTTGAAGACGTTTTCACTACTCCACTATTTCGAGAGTTGGAGGGGAGAGGACAGCCTCACTTCTAACACCTCCAGTGATGTAGTGGTAAATGTCGAAGTGCAGCTACTCATTATGACAGTCACCATATTTATTCATTTCATTTCTATATTGCCCAATAGCCCAAGCTCTATATTGCCCAATAGCCAAGATGACCCCAAGGAGAGTCCAGAAATTCAGGCTGACATGTTAATTCATATCAACAAACCAGTTCTGGTCCAAAAATGCAGGCTGACATGTTAATTCATATCAACAAACCAGTTCTGGATGCTTTCATCTCCACTTGGAGCAGCTCTTTTATAGAGCTATTGGGGCTTAATTGCCCATTCAAGATCAGGCTGTCCCAAAACACTTAACATTGTAACAGTCAATGATGTATTCCCCAAACTACTGGATTGCAGCTAAACTGAGGCCCTTTCCACACCAGGCTTTTTGCCTGGGATAGCCCCCGGCTGCTTCCTGTGAGCCGATGCTGTGTACTAGATACTTCCGGGATCGCCCTCTCCCCTCCCTCTACACCCCTATGGTGTAGAAGGGGCCTGAGAGTGTCATCAGACGGGTGGATTTTCACTTTTCCCTACCATAGCTATTGCCTCCTGCTGTTGTCCCACAATAGCGATAGTCTCTTTACAGGGGGAGAAAACGAGGAAGCAGCAACAACTACGTGGCCCACTCAGGGGCTGTTTATATCACACCGCTTTCCCTGCACACAGCAGGAAATGGTGGCACATTCCATTTTTAAAAATTATTTTTCTAAAAAAGGCAGATTAAAAGGGTCTATTTTGCGATGAACGGAAGGTGCATGGGAGGTGGGCAATGTCATCTATAGGACGCACAAACTTCCGTAAGTGGGCAGTAGTGAGCATGCGATATAATACTTGTCTGATGACGCTCTGAGAAGGAACAGGAAATTCAGAGGGGGATGTCATGGCAGTGCCGCGCCCCTGCATGGCCTGGCTCCGCCACACAACTCACCACCTCCATAAATTGTTAGCAATTCTAATCCAGCTGGTATCCCTCATCTCTCCTACAAATCACCAGGACTATTTTGCTCCCATTATTTAATGTCTAGATTTTGTTTTCAATGAAGAGAGGCTGAAGCATCCAATGGAAAACCTGGCGCTGGATGGAAAGAAAACTCATCTCTGACAGCTGATCAATAATTCAAATGTTTCACTTCTGCCTCTCCAGAAGCCAAATTGGAAAGGGAAGGCCAGACTAGGGAAGCAATTGGCGTGCTTTAAGTTTCATCTCGCTTTTTTATGACTGAATCAGAAAAAAAGGTTGCATGTGCAGGAGGGGAAAATAATAAAGGGTGGGAAGCCCTCTCTTGTTTCCTGTTTTCAGAGTCATACATTTCACTGTGAAATGACACAACCTAACACCCCTCCTGAAGCGCTGCTACATTATAATCAGTGTTGCCTACATAATCCACATTTCCTATGGTAATAAGCTGTTACCTGTTGCCCTCAATTATCCCCAGGTTACAGAGTATCACTTAAGAGTTTTACATTTCAGTCAGTTGCAACTGGGGAGAGAAAGACCAACTGTCATAAAGGGTTATTAGAAATGTAAAAATGGCCTTAAATGAACTGAACTACATCAATTGAACCCTTTCTGCTGTCATCAGTGCCATTGCTGTTGCCCCTGGAATACATCACGCATTCGGCACTAAAAAGAGTACTGTGAGGGCAGCACATGCAAACATTGAAAGAAATGGCTTGGCAAAGTGTCTTGTCTTTCAAGTTTTGAAGGGCCTGAGTAGATTTGATGAATGGCTTTTGTATAAACTCTGACATCCTTACAATCTAAATGGATGAATCTGCCATTTCTTTCTGATAGGAAATGAATTATTATTTTTCTTTTTCTAAAACATGGACTGAAACAAAAGGTGATTTCTCTCTCTCTCTTTTTAACCAATCAGCCAAATTTTCACGAGTTGAAATGTCCAAATGTGCATGTTCCATGTGTGAGAGAGGGCTTTTCATTGAACGCTGAAGAGCTGAAAGTGTTTCTCTGCTTTTCATCCAAGTCCTGAACTATATCTGGAGTTCAGACAGATTTTAAAGGCTTTGCGGAATTGTGTAGTCCATGAACTAGTCCATCAGGAGGTTATCTGGCAAAGCTGTGTGTTAAATTACATTGAGAGTCTCTGGGCTGGATTGCACGTCGTGATAAGCCACTCTGAGAATACGCTACAATGAGTTGGTTGTTTGCTTGATAGCCCATGTTACTCCTGACAGATGACTGGGCAATCTGTGGCTTGCCATGACTTGTTTCCCCCTTAGTCTTCCAGCCCACTCCCTGTGCATATCCTAGTGTCATTTGTGGTACAACTCCTCTTGTATCCTCATCCCTATGGAGGGAAACATTTCTGACTTCCCACCTAGCTCTGATCACTACCTCTTTTCAGTGCAACCTTTAAATTTTTAATTTTTGCTGCTTTGGAAGTATGCATATGTGTTTTTTAATTATTATTTTTATTTTTCTGTTATTCACAAGTGTGAAATTGCATGCATTCACCTGCCCCCTATTACATTTCTTCAGCAGTACAGATCAATATACCCTCTGTATATTTTGAAAGCCCACTTCTCGATTTCATCCTTTCACTGTATTATGACTTGAACTGGTATTTGTCAACACCTCCCCCAGAATTCACTTCCCTTGATCTGAACTCCAAAAGCATTGGCTGAAAGGGACAGAGCTACTGGGGTAGGTGGGTGCAATTACTGTGGAAGTAAAATAGGTCCCCCCCTGATGTTCACAAATGTGTAGATGACTGCCTCAAAGTCACCCAAATGGCTGAGTGGGAACTAGAACCCAGATCTCCTGACTACTAGTCCAACACTTTAATGACTACACCACACTGGCTCTCTGTGAATTCAGGTTTAAATATGGCAGCATAAATAATATGTTTTTGCTATTGCAGGACAGAGTTGTTCTTTAATTTACTTATTTTCATTTGGAAATATCAGCAAAGACTAAGAAAACTAAACTCTTGTGACAATATTTAGTCAGACATTCCAATTAAGTAGTTAGAAACAAGAGCCAGTATGTTGTATAAGTAGCATCCCGAGCCTGGACATCAGAAACTCATTCAAATCCCTCCATAGCTCTGAAGGGTGATGCACGGCCTTGGGTATGTTGCAAACTTCATCACAGAGTTATCATGATGCTAACATGGCACTCCAAGCCTCTTGGAGGAAGGGAAGGATACCAAAGTAACAGTTGTAAATTGTGTTGGATTAGGGATGTATGACTTGTGTAAAAGTCATTCTGTCTGTGTTTCGCAGATTGTCAGGCACCTTTCATCCCATTGTCCACTCTCCCATGGAATCAGATGTTTTTAGTTTCCAAATTTGACCAAATGTGAATTTACACAAATCCACACATGTGCACATGCATAATTTCCCTCCAAATGTGCAATTTTTCTCAAAATGTGAATTTTCATGCTTTAGCCTTTGGGGGAAATGGCCTTTTTGTGAATTTTTTAATGACAAAATTTGTGCAAAATTCCTGGAGGTTAGAAAAAATGGTCCACAAGTCTGTGGAATCCACCCAACAGGCAGATTCATAAAATTCTGAACCCATTTGGTTCTGTTGTGGATTTCTCCGACATCCCTAGGTTAGATTTCCAATTAGGATAAATAAGTGTAAATCTTCAAAGGACTTGCTGGGTAACTTGATTCCTACAGACCTTACATATGGCTTGTCAATCTGTGGTTGGACTTGTAGAATCAACAATGGTGGCGTACTCAGAATAGTAGGCTTCTTTCTATCCACATGGTGTCCGAGAGGAAAAAATGTATCTTTCCAGATAGAATTCCATCCACTTTATTTTTGTCTCTTACCAAAGTATGGAGAGCTGCTTTGTTGCCATGCACTGATGGCAACCCTACAGAACAGTTTAAACATTTACAACGTTTTAGAACTCAAAGATCCAAATGCAGAAATCCAAGTCAGATGTGGGGGAGCTGGACAAGTGACGAATGAATGCTAGTAGTTCAATGCTTCATAACCCCATATTGAGTCCTCTGATGGAGTCCAATTGTACCTGTTCTTTCATCCTCCCTCATTCCTCCCCAGCCATTGTCCTTGGCTTACTCTATCCAAAATAACTAACTGCTGACTCTGTGAATCGTTACATTTAGACAAGTCAGTAGCTGCTAAACTTGGCAGTAGCTGCTAAAACAGTTCATACATATTCAGAAATACAGGTGGATGAAGTTAGTTTAAAGATTCTGCATACTGTACAGTTCCCATTCCAAAATTTGACTTGTATTGCAATCTCATAGTAACAGCACACAAAGAGATGACAAAGGGATGACAATCTCTTGTGCCACATTCCTTTCTAACATACCAATCAAACAGCAGTGAGCACTGACATGGTGTCTAATCATTTCTAATTCCTTGGCATAGAGCTGGAAAGCCTCATAGGACTGTTACATTTTGAATGTCAGAAATGAGGGATTGTCAACACTCACCAATGAATGTTGACACTCCCTCCACTAATGATCATCTATGTTCATCAGTGATTGTTAGCATTTATCAGGTAAATCATTGGCTTGGATTCAAAGGTGCTCTTGTGCTATTAGTTTTCACTTCTGCTCAAGCAAGTTGCCCTATTTTTGTCATTATGCCCTCCCATTGTATCCATGTCACATCCCATGCCATTCCAGACAATTCCCCAATCCAGCTTCCAGAGGGCCATGGGGGCTGAAGTGGGGAGAAGAGGAAAGGAAAGCTCTATTGTATGAGCAGAGTTCTACATGTGTGTCTTCGGCCCTTTCCACACCATAGGGGTGGAGAGAGCAGGAAGTGGGCTAACCCGGAAGTAGCCACTTCCGGGTTAGGCACACTGAAGCTGAATCAGGAATGTGACAGCCCAGACTTCTTCCAGGCTGTCACAAGTCGCAGCAGCCATTTTTTTCAAAGATTCATGGAAAAGTGCACAAGCGCTCCTCCACAACTGTAAGTATAAAAAAAAATCCCCGCCCGCGATCGTGCCCCCCTCTCCCTACCATCCTGGGGATAGCAAAATCGGGTCCCCCTCTCTCCTGATGGCCTTGGAGCCATGCAGCGTGGCTCCAAAGCCATTGGTGCAGGTGCGCATACTAGCGAGTAAGCATGACTGTGCCGCGATGGGCGGCCACACCAGCCGCCCATCTCGACGTTGTTCCAAGAACAGGGGGAAAATTAGGATAAAAGCATTTCCTGAACTCCCAGGAAAATGGAGGGCTGGCCCCTGCCTGCTTGCGGGATGCTCTGTGCATCATGTGGCCTTTCCGCGAGCAGGTAGGGGCAGCTCCAGAAAATAGCTGGTGCGGAAAGGGCCTTAGTATCTGGTAGACCGAGAATCCTGTGAGCCATGGTTGCCCAGAGGCTTCAAACCTAACAGCCCAGCCTGTTAGGTTTGAAGCAGCTTGATAATTGCTGGGACAATGGATCAGAGACGGCTCACACCTGCACCTTATCTGTGCCGGCCTAACAAGCCGGACAGAGTAATAATGAGCTTACATTCCAAAGCTGTTGAGCTTTGAGAAGCAAGGCCAAAGCAGTTAGTTCCCAAGAAGATAGGATGTCTGCCTATGCTAGTGACATAACTGTTTCAATGTTATTGTCAGAACAGTATAACCATTGCTTTTGCCCGCACCCCTGATTCCAGATGGGTCAGCAGCTCCATGGAGGAGTTTCTGCTGCCTGAGTCTAAACTATTTATGGGCAGCGCTTGTATGCCGTACGTTTGCTTAATAAACACTCTCCTTGTGAGTAAACCTTTGAGCCTGAGTATGCGGTTTCCATGATGCTTAAAGGAACAAACGGCCAGGGGCCCTGGGACATTACAATATCCAAGCCTGTAAAAATACACATGATGATCTCCTATTTCTGAATTTAAAGTATCACTAACTACAGAATTTGATGAATAGCATCAAGTGTATTGTGTCACCACAAATCTATTCTATTGGAAATTCAGCATTAATTCAACCGGCCTGAGCATTTGTTGTGACTCCAGAGTGAATTAATAATATGGCCAATGAATGTTCTTTTGCCTTTGGGTTGGCTTCATAAAATGTTTAAATATTAAGAAGCATAAATCATGGGGATAGTGCCAAGCGTTGCAAACACAATGGACACTCTCAGAGTATTTCTATCTAACCATGTCTGCTAAAGAAATGGGATAATTACACAACACTCCCCCCCCCAAAGTTGGGCAATAATAGATCTGGCAAGGATCAGATCTGGAAAGTTCTTTGTGAGAGGCATTGGCCAACACTAGAGGAAGCCATGGAGATGTTAATGATTAACCTAATTGCATCTTCTTAGCAATGACCCTAACTAATCTCTGGAGAAGAGTAATGGCAAATTATCATCCATAGTTAACAATGTGGGCATGCACTGTTATTTTATTTGATTGGTTGGCAAAATTCAAAGTCCTGTTAGACAAACCAATTGCCTTCTATGGCTGGAGTAGGCTCAGTGTTAGGTTAAACTAAGGGGCAATTCAAAAGCAAGTCAATAAATAGGTGATGGTCAAAGGCACAGTTTTATCAGGCAAGAGGGAGAGTTCCACAAGAGAGGTCTAAAAAGCAGCCAAGGTCAAGGTCAAGCAGTCAAGTACACTATGCAGTCCATGAAGCAGAGTCAAGTAGGAGTTCAAGGTCAGTAGCATAAAGGTTCCATCACAGAGCAGGGTCAGAAGCACTGGAGCTGGTAGAAGATGTTGTTTCCAGCAACGGTTTAACTGATATTATAGGGTTATATTGTCAGAGCTTCCTGAGCCCATCAAGGGCTTATCTGGATTTCATTATAAGCATTGCTCCCAAGGAGGCCCTTTGTCTTGAGGAGTCCTTCTTTCTATTCAAACACTTATTCTTAAAGGAACCCTACTGGCCTGCCTTTTGAGGTGACAATGCTCTTAGGTGCTGGGTGGTTATCCAGCCCCCACCTTAGAGGTGGAACCCCCTCCCCTGTGAGAATAGAACCAACATCATCTACCCTGAAGGCCCAGGCTCCCCTAGGTCTCCTGCCACGGGTGGCGCTTTGATTTTGGCCATCTCTGGGAGCTCTTCCAGCAGGGTATGACACCAATGAAGTTTTAGAGATAGTCCAGAGAAGAGAAGCAGATTATGCACTGACAATGAAAAACATGACCCATTAATCAAGGTGAATGGCTTGGCAAATTACACAGATGCCAGGAAAAGTTGTCACCAAACTTACTAAAAAATGTGGAATTGCATTCTGTACACAGGCTAAAGAGATTATTTTCACAACAAAGAAAGAACTCTAATTTTCTCCCTCAACAGCATTATTCTGGGGCAGGGGAGGGATTTTGTTGTAGATTTTAAGGAGACAACTTTTTAAGGGGTTTTACTAGATGGCTGAAATCAATCACAAAGGTTTATTTTCTTGATGTGTCATCATTGTTCTTACAAAACTAAAAACATGTTACCCTACACTATCTCTCTGGGAGCATTATCTTGCTTTGCAGCCTGCATTGCATTTAGCTGCAGCAGATAAATTAAAGAAGGGTGGTGACTCACTCTTATTTGCATACCTAACGTTTTTGTCCCTTTGTGCATTTGTCTGCTTCAAGACCTGTACTAATTTTTACAGTTGTACTGTCAGCTGGCATTTATGTTCAGGCTAAAAACTGATGGCCATGCAGTATAGCTTGAACAAAAGTGTTCTGTAGTTCATACCAGGGACATTTTCTCTTGGGCTTCATGTCAATAGATCTAGTAGCTTAATACTAAACCTGCTTAGTTTGAATTAGGTCCCACTGTGATCTTACTTCTTGGTTGCCTAAAAGCTGAAATCCTAAAAGTATATATAAAAAAATCTATTATAAAAGTTTTCTTTAAAATACAAATTATCAAGTCTCTTATCAAAGAAAGCTTTCTCCAACCTTCTTGAGCCAAAAATCTATAACCCGCATGTAAGATGGCCACATATAGGATGATAGGAAGAGGCTTTATGCCTGTTCTCCTCCCATCAGGCATAGCTGATTTCACACCACCATTAGATAACAAGAGATCTGCTTAATTAGATTCACTATCCATAAAATATTTCTCCTACAGTTGTATGGACGAACAATTCATAGGACTTGTCTATTCAATCATGTATGATCAGTTCACACATTACTAGGGGTCTGTACCCCAGATCCGAGTCAAAGCGAGCCAATTCCGCCTGCGTCAACGCAAATGTGGTCTGGGACAAGATTGGACCACCTCAGCCCTAAGCATCCAAAGCGCTTTGGCTCGATTTAGCCCAAAGACCAGTTGCTGCCCCCCACCTGCCTGCCCATGGGACTTATCTATAGTCTCTGCTCATGAAGCCTCTGCTTGCATCTGCAAGCCACCTATCCTCCAGGACAGCCACTCCGAACTGCCGTAGATCTACCGTTGCAAACTATGGCAGCTGGAAAAGACTATTTCTGGCTGCCATCATTTACAACAGTAGATCTATGACAGTTCAGAGTGGCTCTCCTGGAGGAGCAGTGGCTTGCTGGTGTGCATGGAGGCTTCAGGAAAGTCCCATGGGTGGGGAGCAGCAACTCGCCAGTTTTGGGGGGTGAATGGGAGGGTGAGTGGGTGGGGAGGAGAGTCCTATGGCATTCCAGTTGGCATGCCCAGCTTTCCCAGGCACTCGTGGGAAACCACAAGAGCCGATTTGCTTCATATTTGGAACTGAATCTGAAGTGGGCCAGAGTGGTTTCAAGACTTCCTGTGTTGCATCAGGGCTGATTTGGAAGCTCCAAATTCCCCTCTGAGGTGAATCAAGGGGGCTGTGCACAGCCCTACAAATTGCTGTATTTTCATGTATTTACATGACAAAATGGATGTATGGAATCGCCAGACATCACAATTATCCCTAGTCTGCACACAGCTTTCCCACATGGACATGGTATTTGTGCAGGAAATCCCCACACTTAAAGCAACCTATTATGGAATGTCTGATTTTTGACCAATGAAGAGTATTTTGGAGAAATAAGGGGGGAAACCCCATGCAGTAGGATATCTCCTTCACTTCCTCAGAGGAAACCTTTACAGCAACAGTCAAATAAACCTCTTCCAGAATTCAAAGCGGAGATACAGTTTCCTGTTCAACTGTATACTTTAGGTCAGTATCATAAGAGAAGCTGTTGTTTTCTCCCGAATTGTAAAGGTCTTGCTCATAAGGAAATGAATTCTGAATACAAGTCTGCAACTCAGCATTTTGGTGCAAGGTGCATTAATGCTAATGCTTTGCCTAATAGAAAAGGGATGGAAAACATAATAGACTTCCTGACATAAGCAGGCCTGTCCCTGAAAAACTATACAGTGCATACCTTTTTTGACAGAATATCATCAAAAATTAGATGTAACAATGAGGCTCATTCTGAATCAATGGAATTGGTCAATGATAAGGCCCATTTCTTATTTGCCTATTGATCCTTTCTGGTTTTTTAACTTAAGAAAAGGATCTGAAACAAATCCATACTTAAGTCGAGCATTTCATAAGAGGGCATTCAGTGATCAGATTATAATAGGCAGGGAGCTGGTTTGCAAGGAAAAAATGCTGGCCACCATTGCAAGGTGAGAGGGGCTGTCCCACAATTACCTGTGAGGGGAGGTGACAGAGGTGAGAAGGACACAGCCAGCACTGTGCAAATGTATGGTTGTGGAGTGATGGTCACCCTGATGTGACATCACTGGAGCAACCAACCACTAACCTGCATTGTGTAATCTTAAAGTAAAAGTGCATGCAAAGCAGGTGTTCTAGCACTGACCTACAGCCCTTCCTGAAGGTCCTGATTTTATGTAACTAGTACACAAGGGAAGAGTGGAATGGTGAAATGTTTGAAGTTAAGTGGACTTGAAGGGAATGCTCTGCCCAGGCAAGGATATTTGTGGCATCTGGAGACTGAGATGTCACATTCTCCTAGTGGATGGAGGCCTCTAATTGAGTCATTTGCATACTGCTCTCAGCACATAAATTAAGTAGGATTGCAGCCAGAATCTACATCCAGCATGATTGTGAAATCAGTTGCTACTTTCTGTCAGTAGCAACTGAAGAAAATGTATGGTACTATCACATCATCATCACATTATATAACCATATTGTGTCATGGGATGGTCCCATGATACATTATACAAGTCTCATCTAGAAAAGCTCTTGGATTTATATTTTATGTTACTGTTAAATGCTTTGACAGTTTACTGGCGAAAGTGGTGTATACATTTATATAATCAATTACATATAAATAAATGATTACATAAATTGGCATTTGTCTCCTACCACCTTCCCCTTCCTACCTGAATAGGTACCCCATTTTTATAAATGGATCTAAGGATATTACCATTTTTATCCTTCAACCTGCAAATTAATGAACGATCTCTTTGGCTTCAGTGGGCTATTCTAGAATCAGTGGTTTCATGATCACTATCATTTCTGCATCCTTTCTTTTGCTATTGAGATTATTGTTTGCTCCTTTTTGGGACATCTCACTATGTAACTAGAATCCCATTTATCCTAACCATTATCCAAAGTATGGTTATACTTTTGCCTGTTGGTCTCTCTTTGCGTTAATATAAGGTTGTTCTGTGTTTGTTCATTTTTATTCCCCCTCAAGTCCTTAGTGTTTTGGTTTCAGGACTATATTCAACATCTCCTTCAATCTTGCTATAAGTCCCCAGGTCCTCTAAACTTTAAATAACCTCCCAGAGGAAAAAAGAAAAGAAAAGAAAAGGTAAGATGCTTAAAAGCTTTATGAGTTATAAACAGAGTCACTCTCTGCTTTCAAATCAAGCCACGGACCCTTCAAAAGCCTATCTCATGATCCATCAATATCTTAATTGGAGCACTCTCTTACTGCAAATGCCTATCGCACTGGACATTATTCTGTTAATTAAAAATCCTGAAGAGTCATCTCGGAGTCAAACAATGTCAGCATAATCTCCCCCCCCCCCCCCAGCAAAGCAACATCTTGAGTGCAAGGAAGCAGCACAGTGGACCCCCATCACTTGGGGTGCTGTCAGTTGTCAAACAACTCAGCACTAAACTTTATAGCAACAGACTAATGACCTGGAAAAATTAGTTGCTGCATTACATTGCCCAACTTTCATCACTTTGTCGTAGTCCATTAAACAGGCAGACATGGTGGAGCTCATTTCAGTGCCTCTGTGCAAGGAAAAGTCAGCAAAGAGAGGGATCACGGCAACCATGAGTAGCAAGATGAAATCCCTCTGGCAGAGAAGGGCATCAGTCTGACAAGAAGATTATTCCACGCACAAAAGAACGTATCAGATATAGACAGAGGTTATCTGCATACAGATAATATGGACCTGGATGTGAGAAGGACTCTCTGGGCAGGGCCACAGATGTTCAGGAACCGGTGGAGGCTGGTGGCTTTGATATGGTGGTGCTGGCGATAGGGTTCAGCACTTTGGGTAGCTCCTTTAGAGTTCTGGCTGGTCCTGACTGAAACTCAGATTGGATTACAGCCCCCACCAAAACCCAAGCCACCAGCCACCACTGTCAGGGACCACTTCCCTCTGGCTCCTTTCCTTTCCTTTCGGTAGCATTAGAAGCTGGAACCATGTGAATGAGTTCAATCACACAGCTCTTTCCCCTGTAATCATTACCTGGCCAAGAAGCAAAAGAGAAAAAAAAACCTACCCATATCATGTAACTCAGGGGTCCCCAATCTTTTTGGACCTGTGGGCACATTTAGGAATTTGAGGAACTGCTGAGGGCAGCACCTCCACGGAGGATGTGGCTAGTCCCATAATGGTTACCGTGGCAGCCTGGCTAGTTAAAAGTGAGCTAAAGAAGTGGGGAGGGGGAGGAGAGAAATGGTGAGCCAAGAAGCTGAAAGGGAGGGGAAAACAGCAAGGCAATGAGTCAGAAGGGAGAGAAAGAGCAAGACTAGAGGCTGGGAGGGGGAGAAACAGTGAGCTAATAAGGTGAGGGGAAATAGCAAGGATAGAGGCTGGGAGGGAGAGAAAGGAGACTACACTAGTAATTTTCAAGGCCTTTATTAACATTTTTTTGAGGAGGCAGGGAGTGGAAAGCTTCACAGGTACCATTGGAGGGGCCTGTGGCTGTCACATTGGGGATCCCTGATGTAAGCAGCCTCACCCCCCCCCTCCCCATTATTCTGGCATCTAGATGTTACCACCATGGACATGGAAAGAAGCCATGGATATGACCACTTTATGAAAGGATACCTTAATGTTGCCACTTGTCAGAATTGCAGCACTGGTGCTCTCGCACACACTCACAATATGAGCTCTGTGAAATAATGTCAGTGCTGTAACTTCATTTGAGTTGTTTAAAACAAACTTGGGAAATCTTAGAGGTTGGACTAATTTAGTGAAACAGCAATGAAATAATGTTTTCTTTTGCCATTTCTTACCCTCTCCTTGGAGAGACCACATGGGAAGAGAAATGGCAGGAATGGGAGGTATCTCAAGGGTGCCGCAAGACCATTTGTCTCACCAAGCAGTGCATGGCCCAAAGCCTGCGCCAAACTGGAACATGGTAGGGGATCTTGGGTGCATATTTCACAAGCCATATGACACTTCATGGGCAGCTCTAAAATACTGACAGACTGTTTGAATTGCTCATGCATTTGGGCTACTCCGGATGCCATTTAAGGAATTTCACCCATTTCTTGTTGAAGTTAAAATACAGCAGGTCTCTATATATTTTAAAAATTCTCACAAATGTTAATGTGGCTGATTTCGGTCATATTTATTTAGATTTGGTGTTCTCCCTTTCTTCTCCACAACACTAATAGACATTTAGCCTGTCCTATCCAGCGACAAGAATAAACTATTAGAAGGGAGGGGTCATAGCTCAGTGTTAGAGCACCTGCTTTGCACGCAGAAGGTCCCAGGTTCCATCCCCGACATATCCAAGTAAGGCTGGGAAAGTCTTCTGTCTGAAACCCTGGAGAACCACTGCCTGTCAGGATAAACCAGGGGTGGCAACCTGTGGTCCTCAAGATATTGTTGGACTACAAATCCCATCAGCCCCAGACAGTATGCTGGTCAGGTTGATGGGAGTTGGAATCCAACATATTGTCTACACCATGGGTAGGGAGGCTGAGACACAGCCTCCCTACCCATGGTGTAGACAATATGGAGCAATAGAGGGGGGAAGGCTGTGGCTCAGTGGTAGAGTACATACTTGGCATGCAGAAGGTCAGGTTCAATGACTTGAAGGTCAGGTTCAGTCCTGAGCATCTCCAGGTAGAGGCCAGGACAGACTCCTGGAGAGCTTCTGCCTGTCAGAGTGGACAACACTGAGCTAGATGGACCAATGGTGTGACTTCAATTTACTTCAATTCAGATCCCCATATTAGATCCCAACAGGAAGCAGGACCATGAATATCAAGAGCAGTGGGTTTCATAATGCTTTCATGGTTTGACTGGTTCAAGGCCTCATGGAACACATATTAATATCAGAAACATGCTGCAGAATATTCCTCTCTGCCATCACAAGTGATCACCATGGGAATTAAAGGTGAAATACAGGAACACATATCACTACCTTATACTAAGTGAAATGAATGGGTTGGAGAGTGGCAGACATTTTGTTCATTTGTGCCCCCAGATTCTCTCACAAAACATCCCAGCCACTAATATAAAGAGGACTCTGCCAACTATAAGTTGAAAGGCTAGGATTGCACTCTTACACAGTTTCTTGTTATATTACTGTATTTTCATCGGGAGCCTTTGTAATGGAAGTAACAGAATTTTAAATTGGGAGAGATTGCACTCCAGCTCCTCAGTTGGTTTATTGGCAGCCCCTGCTAGAAACACCAACAAAGAAACATGCAAAACAAAAACAATTCCAATGTAAAAACAGTAGAGATTCTCATGGCAGAAAGAAAATACATTTTTGCTGAGGACCCGGTTTCATTCAGAGTGATGAGCCCTCACTAGCTAGCTTTCTCATCCTCAGTAGGTAGTAGCTGTGATTTTTAATGAAGAGTTACCATAAAATTGGCACATTTCTTTGCTCCTGGATTTCAGGGCTCTTGGCTTGGCTCCTTTCTCAGCTTTTGTATGACATACATCAAGTGCAAATCCTTCCTGGATGACAAAACCTACTAGAGGGAATCAAGGGAAATCATCTAGGATTTGCGGACACTTTGAAAACATTGACACCCTCAGAAAAGCAGAGCGAAATACTGAGCCTTGTGCTCTTTTTCTCCGGCAACCTTCACACTTGAACTGACCTTTTCCTCACACTTTAAATGATAATTGCAGGGCATGTTCAATAATGCATGCTGGCGAAGACAATTTCACATCACTCTGTGTGAATATAATGAAGGGACTGTCAAGGTAAAACACAGCAGTCCAATGGTGTGCTTGAGTAATGGAAGGGGAAACAGTGGGCCTTGGCTCATTTCCTTGAGCATTTTGGGTTGTTGTGAGAATAAAGAAGATAAAGTTATAGTATTGCCTACTCTGAAGAAAACAGGCTATACATCGAAATAAAAATGCAGGAAAGGTTTTAGGGGACTCTTGCCAATAGTAAGAAGACTTTGCTCAACATTTACCAAGATTAACATGCCCAATTACATACTTTTCTCTAGATGCTTCTGAAAACACAGATGCACGCTCTTTTCAAAGCTTAATTCTACCATATACATAAAACAGCTGAATATCAATTCATTCTCTCTAGAGGACCCTGAGAACTGAAATTATGTGGGAAAGGCTAGGGAGGGAACTGTAACATAGCAGCAGCTTCCCAAGTACTTTTGGAGGGAAGCCATGGCAGTTAAACCTATAACCCAATATAGGTGGTGTTACTGTTGTTGTTTACCGGTAACTCTTATGTATAAATAGTTTAGCCCTCTAAAACTAAGTAATGCATTGGGTTGGATCCTCTGGAGGGTTGGGAGACCAATGGCGGCTGGTGGGGCTGTGAATCCATTCCAGGTTTCAATCAAACCCAGCCAGAACTCTAAATGAGATATCCAAGGTGCTGAACCCTATTCCCCAAATAGGTTCAGCACTGTGGATAGCTCTTTTATATTCACAGCCCCACCAAAATCAGAGCCACCAGCTTCCACTGGGGGGGACCCTCTGGAAGAAATTTGCAGGAGGCAAATGGGGGGACTCCAGGGAGGAGGAGTCCAGCCTTCCATGTGAGGAAGAACATTTCTGGATCCAACCCCTTTTTTATAACTACTGGATTGTTTGTTTCATTTTTAAACTGGTTTTTGACTTACAATCTTATCCTACTGTGTAACTTATTGTAACCTGTGGAACCTGTGTCTATGAACAACCTATGAGATGGATCCAGCAGGGATCAAAGTTTTCACTGCAGCACAACCAGTCATAGAAAGCTTAACTGGAATAATGGTGAAGAGTGGAGAACTTAAAAGCTTACTCACCATTTTGTGACATATTTCCTATTGCGTGATTTGGCATTTTTCTTATGGACCAATATAGCTGCCTTTGCTTTTTCTGGAATAATAGATTCCCATATAGCCTTTCTATGCAACTGGAAGTCTGATTGCAAAATGGGAGTTCCTCTTCATCTCTTGCCCACTGCATCCCCCCCTCCAAATCTGCCCTGGAGGGTCCCCAACCGGGGGGGGGGGGTTTGATCTGACCGCATTGTCTTCTGCTGGTGGAAGGACACCATAGGATATGATCCCATGTGTTTGCACTGAAGGAATCAATTTAAAGAGTCCTGGTGACCAATATTACATTTTCTTGAACATCCACCTCACCTTCAGGTGTCAGAGTGTAAACTGATGACTTCATACCTGCAGCATAATCAAGGCAATTCACTAGGTCAGAAGATGGTAAAGATGGCTCACTTCAAAGAGTAATGCACACATACAATCAGGAACAAGTGATAGACTGGAGGGGAAACCAAGTTCATTCTAGTAAGAAAGGCTTCCATAAAAGACAGATATCCTTGGGAGATGGCACCATAAAATCATATTGCTTAGAATCAAGGGGAAGGGTGGGGAGATGTAAAATGGATATTTGGTTTGCAAGCAAATTAACTTTCAGCAGGGGGGATAAAAACGTTAGGTAACATTTCATTGTTTCATGAAACTTTGGTAAAATAGAATGCAGTCAGTATACAGGTACGCTGAGCTGACCATATGTAAGTGAGAGTATGGGTAACTGAAAACAGCACAGAACAGACTTAGCCTTCCATTTACTTTATATGCAGTTTTAGGATCCATTTTCAGGCAATTTGCACCATGCTGGTGCATTTACATTTCCAATATCTTTCTGGAACGCTCAAATCCTTGGAAAGCTGATTCCAGGCATTTTGTTTTCACACCACAGCAAAATATACATTCACACTACAGCTTACACACCATCCAGTTTCTGCCAGAAAACATTTATTTTTAACCCATAGCTACCTTGCTGTGGTTTGAAGTTGTCAACAACCAATTTACCATAGAAACAACAATGATATCTTTGACAATTATGCTTGCTTAACAGACCTTTAGACTCATTGTAAAATTAAGCCCCGCTTCTCCATGGAAACAGGCTAGTTTACAGATGACACAATTTAAAAAACACCAACTGGGATGGTGGTGCTATAATGAATATCTCAGATGAACTCCATAAATGTCAGACACACTGGGAACTAGTCCAGGATTTTTGTATTAAGTATTTAGATTAAAAAGAAATTATTTAGCCCATCCTGGTGTTAATACTATAGTTCTAAGGATCAGAGGGTAATAGCCCCTGCATTTTGCTCTGATACATCAGCTGGTATCCTTTGTATCCCATTTTAGCATCAATTGATCTTTAGATCCAAGTTCCATATAGAACAATGTGCTTTGACTCAGAATTGTTGTTTTAAAGGATATTGTAATTATAACTTGTTTTTATGCTTTTATGGTTTTAAATTTTGTACATCGGTGTTTTTAGTGTTCAATGTTTTTTAATTTTTGTAAACCTCCCAGAGAGCTTTGGCTATGGGGCGGTATATAAATGGAATAAAATAAATAAATAATAAACAATGATGTTACATTACAGCCATATAAAACATTGGCCAACATGTCAGTGCATAATTTATAATAAAAACACTAGTGGTTGAAAAGAGGAATAGCTATTCTTTTGAGGCTCATGGAACTTATATAGACTTCTGCTGTGCAAATGGTGTTGAGCACCTAGCACTTAAGAATATAAGAACAGCTATGCTGGATCAGACCAGATCTACACGACATGTCAAATCATTACAGATGAGGAATAAAAAGCAGGAAGTAACACTATGAAAGCAGTATATGGAATGTGGATTGTGCTCCAACAGTTATCAGTGCACTTCAATACTGCTTTAAAACAGTAGTGGAGATCTAGCCTAAGGGTCCATCTTGTCCAGCACTCTGTTCACACAGCTGTCGACCAGGAACTCACAAGTAGGATACAGGTGCACCATCCCACCCATGATCCCCAGCACACTTCACGTACTGTCCATCAGAAGTTTCAAACAAGACTGAGATGAATTCATGTAACATTCATATTGCACTGCAGGATATCCTCAGAAAAATTTTGAAGCCAGCTATTAGAACATTTTCTATCTGAAACCTGAATAGAATTGGTTCATCAACTTTAAGTTTACTATTTCACCTTCAGAACTGATATTCACAATTGGTAAGTGCTGCCCAGAGTAAATGTGGTGCATTTCAGAGAGCAACCAGGACCAGAGCTACACCTTGTGTCAAATCATTATGATCCTGTCATGGTAGCACTATATCCCTCTTGCACATTGATACCTCATAGGACACACAATACTATAAGTTGTGGTATTCTGGATGATGTGGAATAAAAAGCAGGAAATAACACTAAGAAAGCAGTATATGGCATGTATAATGTGCCCCAACAGCTATCAGTGTACTTCAATACAGCTATAAAGCAGTAGTGTAGATCTAGTCCTAGTCACATAGTCTTGCTAGAGCCCATCTTGTGTTCTGTTGCTAAAGACGTTGCTGGCCACTGTGCATGGCATCCAAATGGTAAAACATCTAGATCTTGATTCAACCAGTGCTGATTAGGGATGTATGAGGAATCCGTTCAGTTGAATTGTATGTGCGTGATTTCTCCAATCTGCTCACTCAGAAACAAATGAGGACCTGGATGCACTTTGTGTTTGGAAAACCATATGTGTCAGGACTTGTGTTTCATGGACCAGGAAAAAAAATGTGTCCAATCAAACGTGCATATTTGAAAGGTGCACAAATAAAAATGTATCCATTTCAAAAATGATTATAGACAAACTTTACTTAATGGGTAGATGCATATAACATTTATAACGTTGAAAAATGTGCATGCAAATGCACCCCTTTTTACAAATATATCCCAACACAACAGATTCACCACCACCTCCTCCCCTCCACATGGAACCATGGAATTGTGAAAAAGAGAAAAAAACTGCAAAATTGGACTAAACAGATTTACCGTACTGATCCCTAGTGGTGATCATGCTTGGCCTATTTAATGCTCATCACAGCTCATTCATCCTGTTACTTTCCATAGAATATTAGTACAATCAACTTCACTTTAATCACTTCTACATATTCTTTATTTTCCCAGCACAAACAGGATCACTTTGGCTGCCCACTAGAGAAGTGTACATGTTAGGAGTTCAAACTAGTACGTTTCAGGTGGAAATGGTTCGTTTTTCATTCATTTCTATTAGGAAGAAAAAATGGAAATGGTCTGGAATATCTTGCACAGGTCAAGAAAGGTTACAGAATGGTGTGAAGAAAGAGACCAGTAAATTGACAGGTAAAATATGTGGTCTATAAAATAGGGACACTTTGTCTAACCCATCTGAATTTGGCTAATCTGATGCTCCAGGGAGGGGCAGGGGCAGCAGCAGAATGCCTGAAAATGTCATGCCATTTGGGTGGAAGACTTTGGTGTTAAAAACAGGGGAAGAAAGAGAAGCTGGTTCTCCCATTAAAAGCAATGGAAAACTTGAAGGATGTGTGCTTTTCTAAACATCTTATTAAAAGTGAACCTTTTGTCCAGTCTGTCTCATATTTGGCGGGTCTCATGTCCTAGAGGGAGTGGAAGGCTGAAACACGCAGATGTTACAGGCACCAGAAGACTGGCTGTGGGGTCTCTTATCGAAATAAATTGACAAATGAAAGCAAATGGGAAAAACAAACAAAGTAAATGCAGTTCAAATGAATGGAAAACCAAATGAATGGAACTTAAAAGGAAAACAATTGGAGGAACAGTGTAGGACTACATAATAGTAGCAGTAATAGTGGTAAAATTATGTAGGAAAGCAGCATTCTTGGGGTTGGTTAAAAATATGGAGTGGCACTACTGTTTCTTCTCCACATGATAGTTCCTTTTGCTGAAATCACTGGAATTATAATTCCTATGTATATATGGTATTCCAGTTCGTCTGGAACTATCTTCAAAATTTCATGAGCCACATGAATCTAGGGATGATCAAATGGAGGAATTCAGCAGATTCACTACAGAGGTGGACAGGTCCTTTAGACTAATGATTATAACATTTCCTTTTACTACAGAATGTATATCAACTTCCCATCTGAAAGCTTCTATTTTTCCCATTTTCCATATACAGTACTATCATAACGGTTTTATCCTGCATCATTACAAGTCCAAAAAGGTCCATTTTGATGTAGCATTGAGGGTAAATCTAAATTCTCTTATCTTCATGGAGCAGCTCAGGAGTAAACAACTGCCCAAGCAATGAATGGAATTTGAGATAGGGGGACAGGTGAGGATTTCATTTCAGTTTAGATTTGGTAAAAGTTCTCCACATCAGGGACAAAATAAACCTGAGATTTTTTTTTTAAAAAAAATGTATGTGATAAATACTGAAATTAGGGGTGACACAAGCGTCTGACTGGGTCCGCGAGGGCAGCGGACCACACCATATCTGGCCCTCACGGACCCAGTTGGACCCATGCCCGAACATTCACGAACCCCCCATGGGGGCTTGGGAATGGATCCATCCTGGCTTCTGCCCTTTCCCTTCCTGTGTTAACGGTGGCCACCATTACTGCAGCAGGGGGAAGTGCGCAATTTCCAGGGTCTCCAGAAATTGCGGATTTCCCTCCGCTACGTTGGCAGCTGCCATTAATGTAGCAGAGGGAAATGTGCAATTCCAGAAACTCTGGAACTTGCATGTCCCCCTGCACTAGTGGGGGCCTTAAAAGCCCTATTAACACAAGGGTAAATGTTTACCCTTGCATTAATAGGGCCTTTAAGGCCCTCATTGGCACAGGTGAGGAAATTACACATTCCCCTCCCCTTTGTTAAGGTGGCCACCATTAGTGCAGTGGTGGGAAAGGGCCATAAAGCAGGACAGGCAGCTGCTGAGCTCGGCAGAGGCTTGTGGGGACTGGTTCATGGGGGGAGGGCTGCAGGAGTGGTGGGATGAACACTCGCTGATTTCGGCCACCCCAAACTCAAACTGACAGATTTGTCCACCCAGGACCCTGGGTGAGAGTGTTGAGCTCTTAAGAGCCTGGGTTTGAATTCCAGTGTATTCAACCATTTTAGTGTTGAATTAAGGTTGCCTCTTTTTTTCTGGCAGATTCCTCATCTTGAACAACTGTGTGGCAAGCAGTTTTGTCATGGTCCTCTCCATGCCACACCTAATGAATTTGGTGGATGCAGTGAAAATTGTACTGCGCTTCATTTTTGAGAACACTTTGCAAAGTTCATATCAGAGAAAGAAAGAATGTCGGGTTTTTAATCATTTGAATGCGGGAGGAAGTGAGTCTAAGAAATTCACCCTGAATTAGAAATAAAATTAATTATTTTCATTTAATGAATATATATAAGGTAGATGAGAGAGAGAGAGATGGTGGGTGGGAAGAAAGAGGACAATCCTACCTTTAAGATTCAGAGTGCTCCAGTGTTGGAGCCTCTGACATATACTAAGCCCTGCCAGGTTCATACTCACAGGGAGGAAGTGAGAGAAGAGTGGTGTTCTCTGTCCTTCCTGTTCTTGGAGGGAGGGAAGGGGGAAGAGAGAGATCAACTTATCTTTCTTCTATTGCAAGCAATAGGAGGGAAATATTTTGGCATCTCCAGGCCTGGGGTAATCTCTAACCCATGTTGGATCATGTTTAGGGCCTTGGAGGGCTTTGGATCCTGTGGATCTGATCTGCCCAGGGTCCCAATCC
Organism: Anniella stebbinsi; assembly: GCA_029215795.1. Lineage (NCBI taxonomy): Eukaryota > Metazoa > Chordata > Lepidosauria > Squamata > Anniellidae > Anniella > Anniella stebbinsi. The sequence goes on along the minus strand of JARDYH010000005.1, from coordinate 82,403,221 downwards.
ACCCTGCTTTTGATGTTTCCTGATGTTGGAGCCCTGATGTTGGGGAGGAAAGTTTTGGAGAACTTCCTGTGGAGGCTAGGAAGGGGGAATCCAAAGTCATATCTCTCCTTCCAAGGGCTTTACCTCCTAGGGTAGGCTGACCAGATAAAATCCAGGTTAGGGGATTTTATAGCTTCTCTGATTGTCCAATATATCATCTAGAATAAGGAATGGCACAGCTCTGCTGCTGTGTAATACTTGTTGCTTTATCTGACAAAGGATGGAATTCTGTAGAAATGAATGTAGACCTGTCCCTTTTCCAGGATGGTACACCAGAGAAATAGTTGTTGGCAAAAAACAAAACAAAAAAAACAGGTTATTGCTTTTTACAGTGAGCTAATGAACATGTGCAGTGGGGTTTATACTTCATTAAAACACCACTAAGAGGAATGTAATAGACATTTTAATGGAAGCACAAGAGGAAACAGATGTCTTAAATACACACACACACACATCCCATGAGTACAAACTTACAAATGTTTTTTCACTTCAGTAGCATCAAATTTGGGACTGTAATCCTACACACTTACATGGGAGTAATTATAGAGTTGCGAAGGTCTAGGGGGATTTTTTTCTGTTTTTTTGGGGAGGGAGGAAATTACACATACACACATATTTTTTCCAAGAGGGGAAAAATGAAATTTAGGGAACACGGGGGGGGGGGGGGGGAACCACCTTTGAAATATTTTCTCTTTTGGAATGAGTGAAATGCTTTTTAAGACAAGGTTTGACTCACTCAAAATATACAGTAAGAAGATTTTTTTAAAAAAAATGTAGGACGATCTACAGCATTTGAGAATGATCATTCTTGTGCATACATAGGCCAGACTCCTCCAATTTGATGCCCCCCCAGATGTTTTGGACCTCAAATACCACCAGCCCCAGCCTACATGGTCAATGGTCAGGAATGCTGGGAGCTGTAGTCCAAAACATCTGGAGGGGACTGGTTGGGGAAGGCTGCTGTAGACATACACGACACTCAAATCCAGGGTGGCGCTGTCTTCCTGGGAGGAGCATAGGCCCTTTGTCGCATGTACATTGTTCTTTGTCTTCTCCTTGTGACCTTCAGTCTATTTTGGAGATAACAGAAGCACATGTCCTTCATCTCTTGTCCTTCTGAGCTGATCTGTCCCCTGTAGTCAAACTTTTTCCTGCTTCCCTCAAACCACTATGACAAAGACAACCTGCTTCAGACTAGGAAACAAGCAATTTATTACCCTGCCTTGCTGGAAAATAACAAGGTCAGAAGGAGGTCAGACAAGCATTTTATTGCACTCTCATTACTGGGCACTCATGGATTTTCATGGGTCCTATTCACAATGTCGTCTGCATCCTGCCTGCCTCCCGCCCCTTCTAGCCTTCTTCGCGTGACAATAAAAGACCCTGGTAAATCCAAATTATTTTTGAGACGAACTTGCCGCTATCTCCTGCTGTGTGCGATCAAAACAGCTCACTGAATGGGCCACACGCACGTTGTTTACTTCCTCTTTCAAAAGAGGAAGTAACGAGGGACAAACATGTGGGTGGAGAAGCAACAGTAAGGAAACACGGTTTTCCCCATGTGATGATGCTTGGAGTTTGGGTAGAAACTGCCAAAAGACCTGTAGTGGAATCAAAGCCTCCGAGGAAAAAAAATCTGAAAAACTCGCAGAAAGAAGCAGATTATATCTAACTCAGGGGTGGTGAACCTCAGGACCACAGTCCAAATCCAGACCTTCTGGGGTCCCAATGGGTTCCCAGGTGGCCACTCTCCCTCCCTCCCCCATATCAAGCTTCGTAATTGCTCTGTAAATGCAATAGATATGTCAAATAGTACAAATAGTACAACCTTTCAAATACTTGAAGAGAGCTATCATGTCTCCCCTTAGTCTTTACTAGAACCTTGAAAACTACCAGTCAGAGACTCGTGCAAAAGAATATATTCAAGGCAGTATCCAGTTGGACACTAGCACCAACGCAAATTATGTTGTGCTAGTTTAAGGGACCTCTAACGTAATGCCAATAGCATTCACTGGCACAATGGGTTTTCCAGGGAATTCTGTCATGCCAGTGAATGCTATTGGCATTACGTTAGAGGTCCCTTACACTAGCACAACATAATTTGGATTGGTGCTAGTGTCCAACTGACTATTGCCCAAAGAATTTTGAGCCCAGGAATTTGTTTTGAATTTGAAAGGAACTCACAGCCCTTTCACTCAATAATACATTTATGGTTACCTTAAGTATAATGGGAGTAGGAGTCCATTTTGTTGCTGGTATTGTTAAACAATTGGGAGCCAGAAATCATTGCTGATAGACTACAAATCACCAACAATCAAACCATAGATCTTGGTTTACTTTCTGCCCACCCATGATTTATAACATACAAAGCCTGGGATCCAAACCACTGCATGTGATGTTCAACAGATGCACAAGGGGTTTCTGCCTCCCCTGTTAGATTTTTCCATTTCCTCTGAACATTTGGAGCCTTATGGAGTACTAAAATTAGACAATGAAGCACATTCAGGCCATATATTTGATTATCAGGAAATGTAAAATCCTCAACTAACAGTACAGTCCTATACAGGTTAACTCAGAACAGAAGTAAGTCCCATTAAGTTCAATGGAGCTTACTCCCAGATGAGAGGCTGTAGGATTGCATCCTAAAACAGCTGAGAGATTTGACTATACTCAGCAGTACATACATGCCACAAATAAATAAATGAATAAATGAACTGAAACATATCAAAAGAAGAAGAAAAGCAAATTTCAAAATTAGATAAAAATTGGATAAATTATTAGGACGATGGTGAATAACAGCTGGATAAATATTAGCAAGAAAAAAAGAGAAATGTGTAACATGAAGCTCAGATATAGAATAATAAGAAGGAAGAATCTCTCTCTCTCTCTCTCTCTCTCTCTCTCTCTCTCTCCCCAAAGGAAAATAAAATACAGTCACTGCTTATCAATGGGGAGGGAAAAACTAAAAACCATTTAAATTCAGAACTGTAGGAGTAGCACAGTATTAAAGGGTGGACAGATAGGGGGAAAGAGTTATTTATTTATTATATTTATGAAATGATCCAGTGCAGAGACTGAATGCCATTCTACCAGCTGAGAGTAGTAATCTTGAAAACATTTGGGAAACACACACAGCAGTCTGATTCTGACTAGCTTTTATGTCTATTTATAAGACCTCTAACTTGGTCAGACTGATGCAACATCAAGTTGTTGCTTCTTTCTTATTGTTTGTGTTGTGTTGTTCTGACTACTCTTGCATCTTGTAATATTTATTTAAACGCTAGGGTTAAAATGTAGAACCATTGATGTTAAACTGAAGACTACTATATAAAGGAATGATCGAAAACTATGAAGTTAATTGAAACTATTAGAGAGGGAATTATGTACTAACACCATCCAGTGGAAATTGCCCATCCCTTAGCAGTACAGGGCCTTTAGCGATAGGAATGTTCTGTCAGCCCTCAAGGTACATCAAGGCAAGTCCATAACAACCTCCCTTTTGTCCCATTAGTCACTTGAATAGATCCCATGAGTATGAGGAAAGAACAAGCATTGACTTTTTTTTTTTAAAAAAGTAATAATCTCAGAATTTCTTCTGACGCTTGCTAAAGAAAGCAACAGCAAAGGTCCCCCCCCCTCAGAGAACATGTCTTTCCTGCTCCCTGAATGTGTATGTTTCAAGACAGCACCACAACAGGCAGGGCAGAGGCATTATATTTCTGTCCACAGAAACCAGTTCACATGCTTTTCAAAAGCCAAACAAAAACACACACACAAACGTATGTGTGTATGTGTGTGCCTCTTGGCTGCCATGCCAGATGAGTGATCATTTAATCTGCTTCACCATATTTTACCCTCCTTTGTGGTGCAAGCACATTTTTAAAATCCCATAATAATTTTTAAAAATGTTCTGGAAAAAGCAGCAGCCCTTCCTAGTTCGTGCAATGCTAAATAGACGTGTGCATCAATCCCCAGATTCTACTCAGCTCCCGATTCAGTGCTTGGAAAAATGGCCTGATTCTGCTTGCAAAGATTTGGAGGCAATCCACTTTGACTCAGGTACTGAATCCAAGACGAGATTCAGAATTCTGAGGCTTTGAGCCTCCCATTGACTATCATGGGGGAGATATATATATATAGGGGGGAAAAACTGCAGGGATCTATGCACCTTTATATGTTGATTCTTTAAAAAAATTGATCTGTTGTTAAATTATATTATTATTATTATTATTATTATTATTATTATTATTATTATTATTATTTCTTGGATGAAATTTGCAGGGATAGTTGCCCATTCTAGCTTTAGTATGCCATTCCTCCCTACTGGTTCTGCCTTAAGTACGTCACTTGTTGCATAGCAGGGTTGGGCCCAAGTAAGATGCATATAAATTGTGTATAAAAGATATATCTGTGGTGGGACTACCACCTGTTTTTCCTCTTTTGGGCTATAAACCTTGCTAAAAATCACATTGTGATAAGAATTGTCCTAGCTCATGGACTAAGCTCTGCAGTTGGAACATTCTAAGGTACTGCAGAAATTCTATGTATTACACCTTTTAATTTCAGATAATGATGTGTACATTTTACTGAGGAAGAATGTCAATAGAAAAAAGTTTTGAAATCTGGGGGTAATAAAACAACAGCCAGGAATAAATACATCTAGCTAACCTAAGTAGATTGTATCCCTGTTTTACCCAAATCCCATATCCAAACACCTAATCCATGCTGGGGTCCAATCCAGCCCATCGAGGTTTAAGCACCCTTCATGGGTCCTATCCCCTTCCTCCCCAAGTCTTTCCTCCTTCCCAAGCCTCGTCCCTGAGGAGAGGAAGCTCCATGGTATCTCCAATAGGAGGTAACAAAAGGATTCCCCTTTGCACCAATCATCCTTCATCAGAGGCAGATCGGAGCAAAGAGGAATCCATTAGTTATATTTGATCAAAGACCAGGGATTATGTTGATTTCACCCACACCACTTGGCCAGGTTTGCAACATCCAGCTCCTGTACAAACATCAGGCGAGTCCCTTCCCCGGCCCACTTGTGGCCAGATCAAGAAGCAAACAGTGCAGGAAGGTGCAGCCTGCTTCACCAGAAGCTTGTAGAAGCTGGGCAAGTCAGACTCCTTCTTCTTCCCATGATCGCATCCCAATCAAGATGTGAGTGAGAGGCAAAGGAATTGCTTGACTTGGCCAGCTCTTGCAGGTGCTGGCTGAGTTGCTTTTTGTGCAGAAAAAGGCATGGTGCTCCGTGTGTCTCTCTCTGCATGGAAAAAGAAAAGTGGGTGATGTGGCTTCCATGACATCATGGGAGGTACTTTGGGATTGGGCCACACCCCTTTGGTGTCATCCAGCCTGCTGAGATTCATCCAGGGGACCAGCAAAAAAAGTTTAAGAGCATAAGAGCTGCATGCTAGATCAGTCCAAGGGTCCATCTACTCCACAGTGGCCAACCAGCTGTCAGCCAGGGACCAACAAAGCAGGACATGGTGCAATGGCAACCTCCCACCCATGTTCCCCAGGAACTGGTGCATAGGGTGACCAGATAAAATCCAGGTCAGGGCTCATGTAACTTTAACAGTTGTAGAGAAAAGGGAATTTCAGCCAGAGTCATTTGTATGCAATTAGTTCCTGGTGAAATTCCCTCTTCTTCACAACAGTTAAAGATGCAGGCACTATACTAGAGTGACCATATACAAAAGAAGGCAGGGCCCCTGCAACTTTACCTGTTGTGATGATGAGAGAATTTCACCAGGAACTAATTGCATACAAATGACACTGGCTGAAATTCCCTTTTCTCTACAACTGTTAAAGTTACATGAGCCCTGACCTGGATTTTATCTGGTCACCCTACTGGTGCATATAGGCTTACTGCCTCGGATACCGGAGGTAGCACATAGTCATCAGGGCTAGTAGCCAGTGACAGCCTTCTCCTCCAGGAATTTATCCAACCCCCTTTTAAAGCCATCCAAATTGGTGGTCATCACTACATATTGTGGTAGTGAATTCCATAGTTTAACTATGCGCTGCTGTAGACCAACAGGAGCAACTTACTCCTAAGCACTACTGTGGCAATAGCTCTGATCCGGAACCAGTTGCTTAATAACTATGTTCTTCAAAGGTAAGACCAACATTGTGGCAAAGCAAAAGAATAACAACAACAACAACAACAAAAATCATAAACGGTTGTTTGTTTTCCTGTTTCTTAATTGCCATTGCTTGCGCTAGTTGCTGGTGCTTAATTGCAGTTGCTTGTGCATTTAAGTCAATAGACTAGAATAAATCACATCTCAGTCATAAAGTCATTCTTGTATGTGAAGAGATTGCTGTAGGGGAAGTGGTGGCGTTGCACTCTTCCCGCTACAGGAGTCTTTCAGGAGTATAAAATAAAACAAATGTTTTAAGAAGCAGTTCCAAAATCCTCTGGATGTAAACGGTGCTTCCAACAGTCACATCAAAATGCTGATGTGTTGAATACTGAAATATCAGATTGAAAAACGTCTATAAAATGTAAAGTCAGTGATGCATGGATTGAGTAAAATCCCTTCTGTCTGTGTTTTGCGGTTTGTCAGGCACCTTTCTTTCCATCATCCGCCTATCAATGGAATTGGATTTTTTTTTGTTTCCAAATTTGCATGAATTCACATGTGCCAAATTTCCCCCCAAATGTGCATTTTCATGTATTAGCCTATGGGGAAAATGTGCATTTTTGGCTGATGGTTTTTGTGTGTGTGGATTGTTCTATGATGAAATTTTTACAAAATTCCAGAAGGTCACACAAAGTTCCTCAAGTCCATGGAGAAGATGGTCCACTGCCAAATCCACCAGTCGGATTCATAAAAACCCGAATACATTTGGTTCCGTAGCGTATTTCCCCAACATCTCTAGTTACAAATGGATAGAAATGCACTCACTCAAGGTTGTAATTAATGCACATGTTAGAACTTAGTAGATGATGAAAGAATCCATATGGATTTGATTATTATTCCAGCCTGCCCCCAGTAAGGGCTTGTCTATAAGCCCTGTATACCCTGTTGTGGCTGCTCAGTGGCACTGCGTTGCTGATATGATGCAGCCACCAACTCATAGCCACATTGGGCTTCTTCTCCCTGAAATGGCACTTGTCACGGTGTCATTTTATCATGACTTTTTCAGTTGCTCCAAGGTCACCACATTGTTTCTTCATTTGCCAGTGGTGGCTTTGGTTCAGGTTAAGCAAGTGGGCATTGCTAGGTTTGGATCCAAGTGCAGGGTAAGTGTGGGAATGCCGGGCAGGGGGTGGCCTTGACAAGCCGGATGGCCACTGGAGCTGCAGTGGTTAGCCAGCGCTCCCCTCCTGCCATGTAATTTTATACATTCTGCCTCACAACAATGATGCTTCAGGGGTTTGAGTGAATCAGCTACCAATGCACCATTGTATAGACACCCCCTAAGCCTCAGGCATCAACGTTTCATGAGGCATGATACCCATTGTCCTTCTAGGTCCATTGCCTATTATGTATCAAGCTATCCCAGTCTTATTAGGATGTCATCTTCTCCTGTGGCACATTGAACATAAAATATTGACCAGGCCAGGATCATTCAAACATTTGACTTCCCTAGGGTGACCATATTTTGGAAACCAAAAAGGAGGACAACATGGTTGGCCCCCCAGGGGGGGTGTCCAGCACCAAGGGGGGGGTGCCCACCTGAACATAGCCTTGGTCACATGTCTGATTTTACAGCACGCAATTAAGACAAATCTGTTCTACATAACATCTTAATGTTAAAATCACTGAAATAACAAGTGAGACATCCACAGTGTATCTGAAATTAACTTTAATCCTACTTTTGTAGTTTTTGCTGTACTTTGTTGCTATACTCTGTGTGATACATTCTCCCCTTCCCTCAAATATCTTTTCTGATTGTATCCTCATACTGATGCAAGCTGCTGCTTAACAGGGTTTGCTGTCGGTCGGCCAGCCGGCTAGCTGGCTTTATTTTTTTTAGTTTTAAAGTTCAATTTTGTTTTAAAACTTGCTAAAAATCAATGGATGAACTGCTTCAAACTTGGCATGGCTAAAGCCCTACATAGGAGCTATCAAAGTGCCAATTTTCATCTCTTTATCTTTAAAAATGACAGTTTTTTTAAAATTAATTTTAAAACCTCAAACTTTAAAAGCTTCCTAAAAATCAACTGATGAATATATCTGCTTCAAACTTGGCATGGCTAAAGCCCTACATAGGAGCTATCAAAGTGCCATGTTTCATCTCTTTATCTTTAAAAATGACAGAGCTGTAAGCATTTTTGTTAATTCCCATTGACTACAAAGTAGAGCTGCCCCTTGCGTGCAGGTAGGATGGGAAAAATCTGGATTTTTCTTCAAATTTCATAATTCCCCCCCTTCCCGGATTTGTTACCAAAATTCCTGACATGTCCTGGTTTTTCCTGACGTATGGTCACCCTAGACTTCCCCAGCCTGATTAGTTCAGTTACTAATTTAACATTCAATTAATTAGAAGCAGCCATCCAATGTGGTCCTCACTGACATACTTTTGGCAAAACAAATCCCCATGCTGTACTTTATGAGCTGGTCGATATGCTTTTTCCTACACAGAGATGATCTTTGAATAGGAAAAACAAACCTAAGAAGCAGTGCCATAGCCTTGTTTTCTTGTTTTTTTTTTCTTTTTTGCACAGTCTTATGCATGTTTATTTAGAATTAAGTCTCACTGTTTTCAGTGGGGCTTACTACCTAGTAAATATGTCGACAGTAGGGGTGCATATCAGATTCAACCAAATCTCAACTCCTGAACCAAGTCCCAAATTGAAGTGGGACTCCTCAGAAACAGACCGAATCCAAATCTAAACATTCCTGAAGATTGAGGATTCAGAGGAACACAGAGATACAGGTAGTATTACAGTACATCTCCAGGTTCTGCGTCTAAGGGAAACACCAAGGGAGAGAGAAGGGAGAAAGAGTTTTGTTAGATCAATACATTAGACTGGCAGCTTTAATTTCTAATCACAGTGAAAGGTTTTACCAGGGCTCTCCAATAACAGTGTTTTGGGTTAGGGATGTTGAGGTACTACATCACAGGACTGGTCCAGTATTCAGTGCACTTTGCTAGTTCCGTCTCCCAGCGGCTCGAATGTTAGAAGAGGTGTGGTGCAGTCTGCCAGACCTAAGAGTCTGTCAGACTTTGCTGCTTGCTTGGAAAATGCTGAATGGTCAAGTCCTTCTGCTTCTGACACTGCTTGCTCCTCATCCACCCTGTTTCATTGCACTATCTAAGACTCTGGTGCCAAAATGAACTGGTTGGGAGTCTTAAACTGTTTTTCACTCATCATAATTCCCTTGCCCCTGCACCTATACTCCTGAAATTTTGCAGGTTTCTTGCCTAGGTACATCTCTATATTATATTCCATTTCCAAACAAATTTCTAAAAATCCATGGAAAGGTAGGGAGAAGTGATACACTTAACTCCCCCACCCCGTTTGAACAGTCTGCTTCCACAAAAAATGCTACACCTATCCTTTTGAAATTTTGCAGGCTTCTTAACTAGGACCTCCTATATGCTGTATACCATTTTCATAACAGTGGCCCACGAATGTCATAAGGGAGAGTAAGCACATTCTTTTTTGGAAACCCTCAAACTGTATAAGTTGCTCTTACCCAAAGCTCCCTACACCTATTTTCCTGTTCCCCTTTGAATGAGCAACTATCTCTATAATTTTTAGCCAATTTTGCTAAGAAGTAAAGTAGCTATCAGCAGTTCCCCTTTCGGTGTGTTGTCCAAAAGCTCCTAAGCCTAACTATCTGAAGTTTGGCAGAGCTAGTCATGAACTTAGGCTGACCATATGAAAAGGAGGACAGGGGTCATGTAACTTTAACAGTTGTAGAGAAAAGGGAATTTCACCCATTGTCATTTGTATGCAATTAGTTCCTGGTGAAATTCCCTCTTCATCACAACAGTTAAAGATGCAGGCACTATACTAGAGTGGCAATATACAAAAGAAGGCAGGGCCCCTGCAACTTTACCTGTTGTGATGATGAGGGAATTTCACCAGGAACTAATTGCATACAAATAACACTGACTCAAATTCCCTTTTCTCTACAACTGTTAAAGTTACATGAGCCCTGTCCTCCTTTTCATATGGTCAGCCTACATGAACTACTATGCCTGCCAATGCCATCCAGTTCTGATAAACATTTTTAAAAGCTATAACCATTTGTTGATTTACAATGGTAGTCAATGGGAGGCATAAAGATTTGGATTTCTGAATTCAGATTTGGATCTGGACCCGAGTTGAGGCGGGTAGCCTTCAAATCAGTCTGAGCCAAATTGGGGTGTTTTTGAAATCACCAAATCAAGGGGCAAACTGAATATTCTGGTTGAGAGTCATGCAACCTTTAGCTAAACATAGTTCTAAAGTGACTAAATAAAGCCTAATACATATCAATACCGTAAGTTGGGTGAGATGGGTGGCTACCAGGAAAAGGGCCTTTTTTGCTGTGGCACCCTGAATGTGGAATGAGCTTCCCAGAGGCCTACATTGTGCATTTGACACCAGGTAAATACATTTTTTTAAAAAAAAAATTGGGCATTTTAATGGTTTAGTTCTGTTGTTTTAATTTTTTATTGTATTTTAAATCTCTGCATTGCTGTTAGGTTTAATTTTGGTTTTCATTTTTATTTTATACTGTAGTTTCAACATTTAATTTTTTTTATAATGTATCTTATGCTGTATTTTGTGGGTTTAATGGTTGTGAACTACACAAAGCTTTGGCTATTGGCTAGTACAGAAATGTAATAAATAAATTTTTAAAAATAAAATTTTGGCCACCACAACCAGACCATTTTTTTTTAAAAAAAAACCTATGCCATTTGAACAAGGGAAAAAGAATCCCATGGTTTCCTGATCAGTATCAGGAACTCTCAAACCAAACCAACTCTCAAACCAACTTTTCAACCCCACCATTATAAAAACTGCTTTCAAGTTTCCCCATAGAAGATGTTTAACAGGAACCCCCATGGGGAAAAAAATCTTGCATATATGCATTAGTGTAAAGGTGCACTATTGTTTCCAACCTTTATTGCAGCTGCACCCTATAATAGGACTGAGATGCAGTGACGTGAACTGGCAAAGGAAGAAATTGCATTGCTCATGCCCCATTGTGCTGCTTTGTGCATGAAGGATTCTAGTTTAGAGGGATACAGATTTTACAGTCTTTACAAACTCTGAATTCATGGGTGAGAATGACTCTATTTCCCAGGAGGTCTAAACTCATGGTTACTTGAGCAGGAGAGCAGCTGTGAGTTAATTAAACTCTACAGTCACCCGGCTGCTGGAAACTTACTTTCTGCTCTTAATTCCTGAGATGTGGCCACTGCATTACTGGGGTGAGGGGGTGGGGTGAGAGGGATATTTTACCTGGCAACTATGTTTACTCTTGTGTTTTGTGTGTGGATGGAGATTGTTAATGAAAGGAAATACTGAGGGGGATGGGTGGAAGGGACTAATATTAGAAATGAAAAGCTTAGTTTCTCCATTAGTCTTTCTGGTTACCTCTTGTAAACATAATAATTACATCTACCTACAAATAATGTGTTAAAATAATAATTTGAAATAATTGTGCAGTTGATTTGTGGACAATGAAATGAAATTTAAAAAATACATGAACAAAATATTTGAAGCAGAACCGGTACATATATGACCAAAGAACATGGCAAACTATGAGGAAGGAATTCTAAATATTCTCTGGAATGTTTTATTGGTGGTCGTAGGAAATAGTCCTTCAAAACAATAGTCTGGAGCCTGAGTATGATGGATGTTATTTCTAGACAGAACACTTAAGGAGCAGGACCAATATTGCAAGATGATAAGTTATGCTTTGTGGTTGTTTTGTTATGTAAGAAGCAAATTAGGATTCTTATAGTGCTTTAGGCTGCAATTCCAAACACATTTACAAGGGAGTAAGGCCCACTGAACATAGTGGGAGTTACTTTTGAGTAACTCAAAAATACTCCCTGTTTTCTGGTCCTTGTAAAAGCGGAAGCCAAATCTTTGTTCCAATTTCAATATTGGAAGGTGGGGGGCTTGTGGATCCACACCATGCCTAGAGTCCTTCCAGATACAGGATTATAATACAAGCCCAAGCCAAGTTGGCTGTTCTTTCCTGCGTCACTCATGCCCTGACATGGGGTGCGACCTGGATTTTTAGAAGCTATTTCCTGCAAGCCCTGGCCAAGTGGTATGGGGGAATAATCATATCTCCAATCTCTGATCAGACACAACAAAGGGATTCCCCTTTGGGTGGCTTGCTCTTGGATGGAGGGGGGGCAGTGCAAAGAGGAATCCCTTTGTTCTCTGAAATCAGAGATAATATGGGGGGATTCCTCTTCCCCCAAGGGGCGGGGCTAAAGGAGACAGGGTAGAGGATGGGCCCCAGATTGCCCTGATATCAATGGTGTGTTTAGGATTTGGCCAAATCCTGAATTGAATCCAGCTAATTTTGACAGATTTGGGAAATATCTCAATCAAAACGGAACTCATCTGATGTGGACCAAATCCAAATCTAAACATTCCCGAAAAGTTCTTGATCAGCTTACAAATGGTATTGTAGCAAACTCTTATTTGTGACTGAAGCTGGTATCATCTACATTTGAAAACCTCTCTCTCTCTCTCTCTCTCTCTGTATTTAAATCTATATTTTAGTTTTTTTAAAAAAATTAAATCTATAAACTGGATGTGTGGCCATTTGTTTTGTTTTGGAGCACTCCTGAAGATTCATGATTTGGAAGGACACAGAGATGCAAACAAGCAGGTCTCCAAAAGTTGAGATATTTCTCCCCAAGCTTGCGAAAGAAGGAAAGCAGCAGGAGAGGGAGAGCAGGGAGGGTAAGGAGAGGCCCTGGATTGCTGCTGACAGTCAGAGCACTGAGCATGGTAGACAAAATGTCCAGCTTGGTTCAGGCAATTTCCTGTGATTATTATAAGCAAGCAACCCCCGAGAACAACTATTCTAAATTTCTAAGCTTACTATGTGAATAGGTCTGGGTACTTGGATCTGAGACCCAGCTTTGATCTCCTGAGCACCATGCTTATTGGAAAGTGGCTGCAATATCAAAGCCCATTTGTGATGTGTAATCTGTGCATTTCAAATTGAAGGATGTCCTTATTTCATTCAGCCAGCAATAGCTTGGCGTACTAGAGTATAAATGCAAAACCAACATTTGTGAATTGAAGGAGCAACAGCAGATTTATGAACTTGACCTTGATGCACTTTCTTACAAGAGGGCCGATCACCAGATGGAGTTTTCCCTAAGCCCTGATGAATCTACTAAATATGCACATAAATTAAAAGAAATGACTAGAAATGACTAGCAGATGACAGTAAATAAAAAAGGCAGGCAATATTCATTCTGATGTTGGCCCAAAAACAGTTGGTCCAGTTAAGATGCTGATACAACCTCTGAATTGCTATATAAATTCTGACTTGGAAGTAAGCCCTGGGATCAGACGGGCAGGATCAAGTAGGAATTTGATACACCGATTGGTATGCATTTGAAATATTATCACTTGTTGTCTAGTTGATCTAATAAGTCTCCATTTCCACCATGAAAGAGATGTAAAAATGGGATATGACACTTTATGCATCACCTACTCCCGTGAGGCCGTGGAAGCTGTCAAAGCCATTGATATGCAAATCTAAACGTATGTGATTTAAAGTTGTAATGGAGCATGATAAATCCCCAAGACTCCTATGAACCTGCTAGGGTTCCAGCTGTGATTGCTTAAAGTTGCTGCCTGTAAAAAAAAAGGGGGCAAGACTCCAACAATGCTTTAAGCTATAGAACATTAGGCAAACGTACCCTAAAAATTAAGACTACAAAATGTATGTCCCAACCATTTGTATTTAGCAGGGATAGTTCCTATTGTCTGGTTCTTGTAAAAACACGACTCCCAGTTTTGTTCCTATTTCATGTTTTGGGAAGAAGTGGATGCACACGTGGGCAGAGTCCTTCAAATATCAATCCATTCCTCTGGGTCTCTAAAAGTTAAATCTCAAAAGCAGTGATCAGAGGGGGGAAGAATGCATCCTGGTTTATGTAACAGATGTGCATCATTACAAAATGCCAGCAATCTGCTGCGTCCCTTCAATCTCCTCCCGCAGCTAGTTAGCCAAAGAGCAAATAACAATGGGTGTGTTTTGCCAGTTCCGTTGTGAGATTCAGATTCAGTTCTCCATCACACCAGCATTTTATCGCATTCTCGTCATGTCTGGTTTGCTGTTTTGCAGCACGGTACGCACATGACGTCATGCCTGTCCTACAGTCACCCTGCCTCTTCCCCCCGCCTCTTCCCCCCACCTCTCCATGTTTTCCTAGAGTGGGGAAAGTCTGTCTTATTTCCTCCACACGGGATTAAATGCCCTGGAGTGGGAGAGCGAACAAGAGAAATGAGATATCACCAGTATAGTGGCGATACCACAAACCCACGTGAAAGGGACTATTAGCTTGACACGCTAATGAAATGGAGGTGGAAATTGCAGAGGCAAACCAGGGGGAAAAAAGTAGGTGTGATAGAGCCCTCAGTTAAGCATTCTTAAGGTTGTTTGTTTTAAGTAATCTATTTTGGACATTTTTTTTTAACACTGGCTTGAGTTGTGAAGTCAGTGGAAGATGGGCAATTGCACTGTAAATTTATACAACATACAGCAGGTGGAGAACTTTTTCAGCCATGTGCAGTTCTGGAAGTGGCAGTAAACTTTGGATCAGGGCTTCAACAAGTACTCCAAAGGATCCCTGTTTTCATTGGTGAATTATCAAAGGCTATGTTTGCATAAGCCCCATGTCTCCTATGAGAGACCCCATATGGCACTATCTCTGTCTTCATTATTCCAGCCAGTGTTTCGCATTTAGAGCACAGACCCACTCTTAGGCTGCTATTAATTGTGTTAACTATGGCATGAGTGGTCACTTCAGGCATCTCGATTCCTCTTCAAATGCATTTGCTGAGAGACTTCAGGGCATTTTACTGATACAATACGAACAAGCATGTTGTAGTTGCAAAGCTGAGTTGCCAGGATTAACATGTACATCGTCTTAAAACATAGCCTTTCAAGGGAAAATAAGTTAGGAAGTATTTTGCTTTATAGGGAAGAAGACCTTTCCCAAAAAACCTGAAGTGAGCCCATGGAATTGTGTGCAGGGGACCCTTGTCACTGAGATGGAACTGAGGCAGGGAGGAGAGGTGGCCTTGGGGTGAGGCAAAGAAGGAACAGAGCTGTGTGGGGATACCTGAGACAGCTGCTACATCTGACAATTGTCTAATAGTGCCTGGCAGGAGGAGTGACAGCGATGGCATCATAAGTAGATCAACACTGTTGGCTACTCTCTGGTCATGCAGCAGTCCAGTGCAGCTGTGGCTCTATTCCTGCCTTCACAACCACCATCCAATGCCCTGTAGTGATGACAAGGGGATTGACACAGTCACTACTTAGCAGCAGTGGTCAAGCCGTGCAACCCTTACGATGCCACGGAAGTGACCACCACGACAAAATGTCATGACACCTGCCAACAGGTTTCCTGCTGTTTGTGCCCAATCGGGCAATGAACATTGGGACGAGACAGTTACGCTAATAGACTTGACATAGTAACAAGTGGAGAGACAGAAATGTGTTATTGATTGATTGGTTGGTTGATTGATTTTACGTCCCATCTCTCCACTATTTAGGCCTTTCTCTTCAAGGCAGCTTGCAAATGTGTTTGAATTTTACAGCAGGAGCAAGCTTCCAGGTGAATATCTTCTGCCCTAGATGAAAGGCTGATCCCCTCAGCCTAAACCTGACATCTACAGTCCTTGCTATCTTTGGTGATTGGCCAAGGAGCAAGCCTTTCCTGGGAGCACTCCACCTCCCAGGGGAGAAGATACACACACACACACACACACGTCTTGGTCTGGAGATTGGGGCTGCTCCTGCCTCACAATTCTTTCCGCAGATAGTTGGGATGATGGCAGTTACTATCCTTACAGGATGGGGCTTCAATGGAGTCAATAAATACATTTAGAGGCGCTCCCCCAGAAATATTGGAGAATGATATTAAAGGGACGTTGGAGAAGAGCATTCTTGGTGGTTCACTTTTGACCACCCCCTTTTTATTCTAATGATTGAAGCCATCATGGTTGATATATACAGTCAAAAATAAATTATCCCCACTAGAGCATCCATTCTTTTTTCCATCACTACTTTTTAAATAAGTCAATATACTAATTTTCGTGCATCAGGGCAGGTGGTGTGTGCATGTATGTGTGCATGTGTGCGTCCATTTTCATATTGATGGCATTTTAATAGTTGTTGCTTTCATTTGCTTATTTAGTTATAGGGTGCATATCCTGCATTTGGACATGAGTTTCCCCTTTTGATCTTGACGTTTGCAATCTGTGTTTTTGTGTATTTTATTGCAAGCGACCTTGAGTGCATATGTATGTGAAATAGGTTGACCTTTCGCCCTCCCTCTTTTTTAAGACTTTTGTTGGCCAACTTATATATCAAGAAAGAAAGGTAAGGTATAAATTCAGAATGCTGCTGCTATGTATTGTTGTTAAAAGCGTCATTCTTATTCATAACTTGAAAGTAAATAGTACAGTTCTAAATTGTTCCATCCTGCAAGCATTTTAGTTATCCCTGTGCCGTTTCATCGTTTAGCCACAGATCCATCAAGTATCCCTCTCTCTGACCCTTCATGGGTTTAACATTTCTCCATTTGTTCTGGAAGCAACATCACTTGAGCATCAAGGTGCAAATGAATGGAAAGAGATGACAGTGTCACACTTTGAAGATGCCTCAATTTCCAGCGTACCATGATTTACGAAAGCTTAGCAAATCTCCATGACATACCCATGTGTACACGTGTACCATAAAATTATATATTACCTTCTTTAGAAAAGGTTCATTAGGAAAATTAATGAGATGCTTTTTCCTCTCTGTCAAGCGCATGCAAACAAGGCACAAGTAATCCTTCTAGCTATGGGAAGTCAGAAGCACTTTCTCCCCAGAGCCCCCCCCAACCCGCCGCCCCCAGCTGCACCACGTCTCCAGCATTTAAACTGCTCATTCTTTGAAAGTGTTCTTCGTCAGCTTAATTAGCCCTAAAGGAAGCACTTGTTCCAAATTAGGACAACAGCTTTTCTGAAAAGGACATAATGATATTAATGATGGCAAGTTGTTTAAATAATGGAGCTTTTAGGCCCCATTTTTAGTAAGGCCGGGCAAAAACCACAATTGTTTTAACACACCAGGGGATTGTGATCCTGCTTTTGATATCACCTACATTTTTGTAATTATGCTTCTTATCTCCACCCCACTCATTAACTTCATATTAGCATAATTACATTGTTCTTTGTGACTGAAATGTTGTGACAACCAGGGGAGATTATAAAGACAAGACTGAGCCAACCTCCATGCGTGAAACAACCATATTTTTCAACTGTTTGTTTAAGATAGCTATTACTTCTTGCCTTTTAAGATGTTTTTAATAATGTATTAGTTTTATTTGTTTTAATGTTTTATCTATTTTATGGTCTTTGTATTTATATTTATTGTTGTTCCCCACCTCGATCCAGAGGGAGAGGCGGTTTAGAAATAAATTATTATTATTATTATTATTATTATTATTATTATTATTACTACTACTACAGGCAGGGTGGCCAGCAAGACCTGGCAGGCCTCATAAAAAGTTAATCAGTTTCCCTCTACTACCACAACCTGAAGTATGTGCACAGTGGTGCAGTTAGGCCTGGATCTCAGGGCCAAAGTCCAGGGCCCCATAATCCTGCCCCCCCGCCCCCCAGTGAGCAGCAAGAAGGCTCGGCACCGGTATCCTAGGCTCTGCTAATTGTGGTTGGCACAGCACCCCTCCTTATTTTTAAAACATTTTATAGTCAGGAGGTAGAAGGAGGTAGATAACTGAGCAAGTACATGGTTACAGGTGCTTACTTTATTGGTTTTTACTTTAAATATCTATCATCCCTTTCTACAACAAAATGGCGCTTATTCCCAAGTCAGTGTCTTTAGCATCAGGACAGCAGAAGTATACTCCATTTTATTCCTGTGGTCATGATGATACTATGATTGAAATGAGTTTGAAATACAAAATTTCACATGCTCGCAATATTTCATATTCTTTTTTTTTTCCAGATTGGCAACTGTTCAGAAACTTCAGCTGGTCCAGAATGCTGTGGCCAGATTATTGAGCAGGGCCGGTTACAGGGAGCACATGATTCCCTTGTAACAGCAGCTTCACTGGCTACTGATCTGTTTCTTCTGGGCAGAATTCAGAGTGTTGATTACAACCTATAAAGCCATATATAGCTTGGCACCAGGCTAGCTCCCATATGTGCCTACCCGGTTCTTAAGATCTTTGGGAGAGGCCCTTCTTTTGAGACCACCTCCTTCAGAGGCGTATTTGGTGGTGATGTGAAAGAGGCACTTCTCCGTGGCTGCTCCAGGACTGTGGAACTCCTTCCCAAGGGAAGCTAAGTTCACTCCTGCTCTGCTGTCCTTCCACCAGCAGGCAAAGCCCTTTTTATTCAAGCAGGCCTTTTAATTGCATTTTTACACATCTGTATTGTTATTATTGTCATTATTTTTATCACATTTGATTTATGATTTATGACTGGCATTTTTTTTGGTAGAAAGGTGGGTACAAATCAAATAAAATCAATCAATCAATCAATAAGTGTGTGTGTGTAGAGAAATGTTAGTTGTGAGCTTCACAATTGAAGTAATACACATCACCAGCTAAAGGGCCGCCCTTTATAATCATTAAGTCCATTGTTTAAAATTACTTAGCTTCATCACAGTATGTGCATGCTCCAATGACCTAGGACATGTTGCAATACAACATATGCATTTATGGGTATACAAGCAAATTTATAGATATCTGTGGCTGATCCTGTAATCAGTCTGTTTTGAAACATCACAAGAATTGGGTGTATAGTAGGGGTGTGCACTCCACTCTGCCCTTCGGAGGTCTGTTGGTAGTCTGATCTCATAGAACGGATTGTGAGAGGTTTTAAAACTGCCAGAGATCTTCAGGACGGAGCAGATGGCTGTCGGACCTCTGAACTAAACTGAAAATATCCAACTGGTTTTTAGGATCTCTCTGAGGCTTGTATTTAGTCGCTAGGACAGAACAGTTCTCTATGTAAGGAAAATGCTCAGGTTTTGAGGTTGACATCTGTGGGTAACCAATAGCCACAGTCTCCTCCCTGTCCCCCCTCCAATCCCAGTGCTTAGGGGGAAGGATTACAAATTATATAACCCATTTGTCCTTGCCCTGGAAATCATTCCTTTGCTTGCTGTTTGCAGCATTAGGAAGGAAAGAGGAGAGAGTCAGCAAGAGAGAGAGCTTCTGTTTGTTTGTTTGCATTCTTTTTTTATTTGTTTGCATTATCTGTGTCTCTGGGGGGTTTTTTGTGTGTGTTATTGTGTGTGTTAATAGGTTAGTTATTCTTATTGTGTATTCTAATCCCCAAGTTCCTTGCACCTTAGAGCCCCCCCCCCCCAGACTGCTCCCATAGGTGATTATGGAGCAGTTATCCAAAATGGAGAGATTTCTCCTACTGTTGATCTGATAGGGTTTTGCTGGTCCTGCGACCGTAATAAATTCTATTCTATTCTGATAGGGCAGAGCGAGGGAGCCATCCCGAATCTTGGAGAGGAGAACCTGCTCAGTGGAGCTCCACCCCAAATTTTGGAATGGAGCAGACCGACTCTGCACAACTCTAGTATATAGTGTACAAATGGTTCATGATGCAGAAATTGCTGTGCAAATCGTGGGAAGAGGCAGGCACATATTGGATTTTTCTATATGAGAAAGCTCTCACTTCTGTCCTGGGGGAGATTTTCAAAAAGTTTCTCAATAGGAACTTGGGAATGGAATATTTACCTACACAATGAGATGATCTTTCCTCTCTAACCTTTTTATATCTTATATCTCTATGTGCACACATGGAAGCAGAGGGAGAAGGCCTTCCATGGCCTAGAATAGCCTTGCCCAACATGGGGCCCTCTAGATATTTTGGAATCCAGTTTCCATCATTCCCAGTCAGCGTGGCCACTGGACAGCTGAATTCTGGCCTGGGGGATGAAAGAGATATTTCAGTTCCTGTCCTTTCTCCTGGTGCAAGCACATCCCTTTCTGGGCAGCTTCCCTGTCTTTAAAGGGGAAGATTTTAAGAGTTGGATCTGCATGTTCAAGTGGTAGCTGGAGTGGGGTTGGGAGAAGCAGAGAGCTGGGGCTACTCTCTCACTTACACTCAAATAACTTGTACATCCTAATTTTAAAAGATTAGTTGAGATACACTGTTGTAGCATGTTTATTTATTTATTTATTTTTAAATCTGCTGTCTTATCTTAGAAAATAGCTCGTTGGCCACACACTTTCACAGGTATTCAATCTACAGATCCATGCAGTGGATTGAGCAAATGGTACATATGTGTCCAGAAGAACTGTAACGCAATGCAGCAGCACCCAAGTCAAATAGTAAACAATGCTCTGTACTGATTTCAAGAAATCTCAGATCACATGGTGCTACTCTAAAGTTGGAGTGTAAAGACAAAGTTTCTAAGCTGGTTAGGTTTCAATATACTGAAACACAAGAGAAATGCTTCCTTCTCTCTCTCTCTCTCCTCAGAAGGGTTTTTGCTATAGGCACCAGAGGCCTCTGGGATATGAATGTCATAATAAAATGCCATCTTGCATGAGCATTCTGCCTCCCTGCTTGCCAAAGAACTGGGATGTTTTGAGCTTCCTGTCTCATTTTAAAAGGCACTCACCACTTTGAAAGACTCTGTATGTGAGCCACAATCAGAGGGATGGTGTGACAAGAAGCATTCCTGGTAGCCTGTTTCACAAGAGGATCCATCATCCATCAGGGCTCATAAACAGCAAAGGTAGGAAACCAAAAGTTCTCAGAAAGAGATGCATCCAAGAGAGAATATTTCTGTATTTATCAGTGAAATTACATCAAAACGGCTAAATAATCTAATTTTCATGTCAACAACTCTCTGAAATGTGAATGGATCCCCCTGGCTATATGTCCCCTGTTGCATGCAAACAGGATTACCCCCTTTCCCCACCTTTCTTTTCCACAAAGTAGAGATAATGAAAGCCATAGGCCAGAAAATTTAAAGAGAGGCAGAAAATGGGATGGGAAAACAGAGCCAGGCATGAATAACTCAGTAGGAGAGATGACCTTGCCTGGTTCCTTCCTGTGGCAGCCAATTCCATTCTCTATCGTGTAGGATCTTTATTCCCTCGAAGATGTTTCCAGTTGAAGTATAATTTCTGTGTTTATTGCCTGCTTGCAAAAAGTCATTTGGAGATCTTCCCCCCACCACGCTCCCATAAATACTCAGCCTTAAGCACCAGCTTTTTCTGGATTGGCCACTATTGTAAATGTAATCGACGACACTACCTCACGCAGGCTGGTAATAGCTTCAAGTCCTTCTTCAGAAGAAATTAGATGCACACTAAAAGAAGAAGAAAAGTAATAGTCCCCCTTCTGGCTCGGAACCTCCCCCCCCCCCCAAAATCCTTTTCGATTTTGAGAATATATAATTATGTACAATGCGACATATTCTTTTTCTTTGCTTTGCTTTCCCACCTATGATCACTTTTGATTTGCACTGTGTGTTTCTCCAAATCCAAAATTATGAATCAATAGGACTGGGGATGGGAGGTTATTTTCAATCCAAAGACAAGTGTCTACAAGTGTTAACGTCTTCTAGCAATAAGGGTAGATGCTTCATGAGGCAATACAGGGCCAGAACAACATGAGGCATCTTTACAGACCAAGGAATACTGTGCAACATCATCACTGATCGTGGGGCATGTAAATTAAGGCATCAGCTTTAGCTTCCAGTTTGCTGGCTTTGTGGAGCTTGAGTGAACATGAGATAGCCTTAACACTGATCTGAAACTGGCAGACCTTTTTTAAAATAATAAAATAATCATAATCATAATCATGGAATGTAACTTCGGCTGGTTTAACAGTAGACAAATTTAATTTGATGCTGTCACATGTTACTTAGTAGGTCTAAGAATTAAAGGCACACTTCTGTCATTTCTGAGCCTATTTTGAGTCTGTTATATTTTTGTAACAGACATTAAAGATGTCTTTTAGTTCTAATGACGACTAGTAGTATTCATGGCTAATGCATCCCTCCCATCTAGTCATGTGATACTGGTGAATTTGATTGGCTTGGCTCACTTAGAAGTTGCTATTCCAGGCCATTTCCCAGAATACAGACTATAGCTCAGAATAGGTGGCAAAAAAGCCTCCTACCCAGCCCTGCTTGCATGGGTGGGGGGGAAGTTGAGAGTGAGGAAGGAGATGAGGCGTGGAGGCCTGCTATTGGTCGGCCTCCACATGGCGCCACCGGAGCTGGGAAGGGAATGAGGCTAATTAAGGCAGGAACCCCTCCCAGCTTCACTTGTTTGCTGTGCAGCTCCCTCCCTCCTTGTGGACAATGTGGGTTTGCTGGTCATCTATTTTGAGGCCTAGGAGGACTTTTTTGCTCACAATCCAGCTTGGTTGTGAGTTTTTTCACCTCCTCCACACTGTAAAATAGGCAGGGTGTATAATTAGGTTGATTGGTTTAATTGGTCACTTTTAATGGCAGTAGGTGCGGGCATTTTAAGCTTTATTAATGGTGAGCATTCACAGGCATCGTTGGGGTGATGGGTAACGCCTAAGGCCAACCACTGAGAGCTCTGAGGTATCAGTTGGGGGGGATAAGGCTTACCTTTGAGGCCAACCCTTCTCACCTACTCGGAGCTATGCGGCCCTGGAGGAGGCAACACCGGAAGGCCTCCCTACCTCAGATTGAGGAAGCTCGGGGGGTGGCGAAATGGCAGGCGCCACTTCCCGGGCTGTGAATGCCTCACCCGATCCTCGCAATGGCCAGGTTGGCCATAACTAAATGCCTGCATAGGAATTCTCCTCCCCCTTTTTCTCTGCTGAGCTAAATAAAAGTGGCCCATGTTTAATCCCATTTATGTGTGTTGTCTCGTCATTTCTCATCCTTTGCTTCGCAATGCGGTTTCTGTGGAATTTTTGTAACTTACTGCATCACTCTCATCCAGTTATGTGTAGCTGGAGAATTTTATTTGTTTGGCTCATTTGGGAGTTGCTGTTCAAGACTGTTTTCCAGAATATGGTGCATTTCCTGCAATAGTTATTAGAAAGTGGTTTAGTGAAAGTTTTGTGGCTCACTGCATCAATTCCATACAATTATGTGTGGCTGGCGAATTTGATTGATTTGGTTTGCTTGGTCCATATGGGGTCTGGGTGCAGTAGGGTTAATAGTAGTATATTATAGCAAGCATTTCAATACTAAAATATCATTCTCAAGGGTCTATTATACATTGTGTTATTTTTGGGCATTTGTGAAGGTTTGAGGCCTCCAGAGGCAAGGTAATAAAACTCATGTCTAGAGGCCTGGAGTTTTTTGTTGGGAGGGGGTATCCCTGAGAGGAGTAGTTTCATTTCTGCTTATCTTTGTGAGTAAGAACTCAAGAAGTGCCATGCTGGATCAGACCAAGGGACAATCTTGTCCAGCACTCTGTTCACACAGTGGCAACCAGCTGTTGACCAGGGACCAACAAAGCAGGACATGGTGCAACAGCACCTTCCCACCCATGTTCCCAAGCAACTGGTGCACAAAGACTTAATGTCATGGCTACTGGAGGTAGCACATAACCACCAACTTGTTTTGCAGAATCAACATAGGGAACCTTTGGAGAGAGAAAAAGAAACGCAAACAAGTTATAGTCCCCGCAAACTCCCACCTTACCTCTAAAGCACTGAAACCAAGAGCTTGCAGAAATGGCAATGAAAATATGCCCCTAGAAGAGAGGTGGGCAAATTGTGACCCTCCAGTTATTTTGATCTACAACTACCATCTTCTCTCACCATTGTCTATGCTGGCTAGGGATTATGGGAGTTGTAGGCCTAAACATGTAGAGGGCCATAAGTTGCTTATCCCTGCCCTCAAAATTGGATGGTCATTGTACACCATAACTGAATAGAAAGGTGACTTGTCCTTTTTTTAATTAATTATTATTTATTTATTACATTTATATCCACCATTTTCCCTTCAAGAAATCCAAGGTGGCATACATAATCCCCCTCCTCTCCATTTTTATCCTCACAACGACAACCTTGTGAGGTAGGTTGGGCTGAGAGTCTGTGACCGGCCCAAGGTTACCCATTGAGCTTCATGGCTGAGTGGGGACTAGAACCCAGATCTCCTGAGTCCCAGTCCAACACATTAGCCACTACACCACACTGGCTCTCTTTTGAGAGGAGGGGTGGAGGCATGTAAAAGCAGATCTAACAACTGCTGGATAGCTGGCAGGTGTTGGTGGATGGGTTTTCTAGCAACATTTTTCAGTGTATGAGTGAAATTACTGTGGGACTGCAAGGCTCTTGTTTGTGCCATACAAATTACTTTCTTGGATTAAAATGGTAGTATTATGATATCTCTGTGAAGAACATTAGCTCAATGTTTCTTCTTGCATTAGTTATTATTTAAACACTTATCTAAACATCTACATCCTATTGTAGTCCTTGCCCACAAATATCATGATAATTGCTCTCTTGTTTGATGCAAATATTAAAACATGCCTTCTCATTACACTGGCAAGTAGTGGAATATTTTAATTAATAAATAAACACTAATAAGTAAGTGACAATCATTTGCACCTACTGAAGCCTGGTAAAACTCCATGCACTCAGTTTATTAAAGCAGTCATAGATAATAAGGTTTCTACAAGTTAACATATCTAATGTTTCTTCATGAAACAGATTTTTCTTTTCATGTCTTCATCAATCTGGCAGAGCCAGTATGATGTTCAGATAAAACGTCCTGCAATTAGCCTGTAAGTGTCATTTTATTAATTCATGGGAATCTTCAATTGGTGGGAATTCTGCACTAAATGAAAGATTGCTTGTTATTCATAAGAATATCCAGTGGTCCCAGAGTGGGCCTTCCATTATTTTTTAACAGCAGTGTACAAAAAAAGAGAAGTTTCCATCACAGCTACAGCACCAAAGATACCCCAAAGCTTTGTGCTGCTACAAAGCTATAGATTCTTCCAGAGGATGGAGTGACAAAGATTAACGACCATTTCAAGCCATCCTACTTATCGTTATGCTATTAATTAGTTTAATGGTGCATTCATTTAGATTGGAAATATGATACCAGTAAGGTTTAATTAAAAAAATCAATAACTCATTAACAAGTTATTGCTGTACCTACATGGCTCTCCAGATTAATTCCCTGTTGTTTGAAAAGAAGCACCTTTGATTCCAAACGAAAGATTTATGTCTATAGATCTTTTTTACTTCAAGTGATTGCTTGTTTGGAATGTCAGGGATATAGAATTATTGAGTCACTGCCTTGTAACTTACAAACCTACTGCATCTAATGGGGCACCTGTAGCTTCTACAGTCTGTGATCACAGATGTTCTATTTGAGTTTGACCCACACTAGCCTCTGGTGGATGGAAGGGCTCCTTGCATCTACAGGAGTCTTCTGATCCAGGAGGAAAATCCTGCTGGCAGAAGGGTAGAGGTGATCTTTGTTGATACAGTCCCCCATGTCCCCAAAATATCTCTTCTGGATGGTTGGTATCAGTGAGGGAGGTGGTGCTGGAAGCTGCAGAGGGAGTGGGGAATCCCCACAACGCAGAATTCTGCCACTGGTGGAAGTTAGGGTGACCAGCTAGTAATCCATGCCTTTAACCGGGGTGCGGGGGGATTTTTAATATTTATTAAAATGTCTGGAAAAGTTGTGCCAGCGGGGAAAGCAGGACATGTGTCTTTTGGGCCTTCGGAAAGTGCACAGATTGGCCACACCATTAGCATGACACCAATCAAGGCTTCCAAAAGGGCCTTTTAAACCAAGTGTTAAGAAGCCCTTTTAGAGGCCTCCATTGGCATGGGTGGGGAGAGCAAGGCACACATTCTCCGGGCTTCCAGAAACTGCCTGTCCCACAAAACCCAAGTTTCGCGAGACTTTCGGGATGAGGTTTGACTATGGGCTTGTTCAGACAACATGCTAAGCCATGGTTAGGCCTCTAACCTTTTGGCAGGAAATGTTTAGTGAATGTGTTTGAACCATGGTTATGTAGCCACCATGGTTAGGAATGGCTTACATGACACGCTAAGTCATGGTTCTCATGACATGCTGAGCCATAATGTTTAGCTCAAAATGCTAAATGTTAGAGAGGATCAGAGCTGCACAGTATTAAGTAGCAATGCGTTGATTTATTTGTGCTGCCCTGTGATAACTTCTGTGATAACTATTATGCCATCATTTTGACCACTTACTATAATTGCTCCTGTTGTAATTATTTGCCTTTCACACCAGATAGCTTGGTTCTGTTAGGCTGAATCTGTGAGCAAAAGATAGCCAAAGCCAGCCACATGTGTTGTGCAGGAGATATTCACAAGTTTATAGTATGTCACACCAGGCCAGAGCTGTTTGACCTGGACACAAAAAGATTACGGACTGTAAAAAGTTGCATTGCATTTTTACTCTTATCTGCAGGTCATGACATGGTGGCAACAGCAGACTAAGCTCCCTGCATAGGACATAATGCCTTATTCCTTATTCCGGAAAAGGAAGTTAGCAGCCAATGCAGGGAGATCTGAAATATATACTCACTGTTTGTTTATATACCAGTCGAATATACATAATCTGTCTGAAGAAATTGAGATTGAAACGGGAGTTTATCTAGAATCCTGTCACAACAAGTATTAATTACATTCTGCAATAAGCATTAATTACATTCTAGTATAAATGTATTTTCTGAACTAGGATCAATGTATTCTAATAATTGTTTTCTGTTCTATTCTGTATAAAATTTATAAATACATGCATGACGCTAAATGCATATGTACGCCTTATCAACCAGTGATTTAGTGGTTTTGAATGTCAGATAAGGGTGTCATTATAATTATATCTTATAACTAAAGAGTTGTCTCATTTATTATCTTTCCAGCTGTATGCTCAAGGGCATCCTGTGTTTTCCACTAATCAAATTGACACACACACCCTGCCGCCATTAGTTAATCATGCCATTTACAGATTTCCTTTCAAGGTTGTCAAATATCTCCACGGCAAAGGTGAAGACTTACAACTTATAAAAATATGTTTAAATCCTCCCAGTTTTTGTGCTGAAATACTGGTGTTGTGGTGTTGTGTATGCCAGTGTTTACATGGACAGATGCTCTATGTATTTAGGTTTATGTAATCATTAGGTTCGTAACATTTCATAAGTTCCTCTAATACATTTGTGCTCTTCAGTGAACACATCAAAACGCAAAGCTTGCTTCACGTTTCTGGTATGTTGTAGATATTTACTAGGTATTTGTGGAAAGGGATGGGTTTTCTGTTGTCTATTTCAATCAGTGTCACTGTTTCACCCACAGATTAATACTGTCAAAACCACTTGTGAGTAATGGAACTTCAGGGACTCTAGAAATAGCAAAGACCGTTAACAAATTTGTCAGTGGTAACGTATGAGCATTGCTGAGGGGTGACAACCCAGACCAGGTGCTCCAATAGAACTTGTTCCTCTTCAGGCTACTTAGCTCTTTGCTTTGACAACTCAGCATTTCCACAGTTACAGTGCATCTTGTGCCTCTGGCCTTGTGCTTAATGTTTTATGAGTGGTGATGTACTTGGGAGATTATGGCCTCAGTATGACAAGGCTACAGGCCTACATACATTATCTCAGTTATCCTTATGACCTTACTGTAAGGAAGGCCAGTAACTTTTCCTGTGTTGCATAGTGGCTTGCCAGGGTGGAATTACATGATGCACATGAATGTCTGTAACAACAGTCTCCCCTCCCCCTCCCCCATGTAACCTTTTGAAGGGGGTAATTTGAAGTGATAAGGGGGTGCTCAAGTATTTTGCCCCCATCGATTTGCCTCTGAAACTCCTCTGGGCCCTTTTCTTTTGCAAAGGTGTAATAAGTTGAAAACATGTGTCTAGAATGCTAGGGGGAAGAGATGTGGAAAATGGCTGGGAGAAAGGATGGCTGAGCATGCGCAGACACACACACTTCTATTTGCTCCAAATCATTTTGTCTTGAAGCCGATTTTCCTTAGCAGTAATATGGCCATCAGAATTTCGTTAAATGCATTTGTATCTAATGTGTAGTTTCAGCTGTAAGACTCGACCAGTTTCTGGATGAAAGAAGTGCAGAGCCAGAGATACAGCTATGCTGAGCAATTGGTTGAAGGTGAAGATTGGAAATCAAAGACGAGCTACGCAGTTGACTGAACTTAAACACACTTCTGGCACTACTTCTTTTCTTTTTAAAAAAAAGCATGTGGCAAGCAACCTGAGGCCCTCGGGCCAATTTCATGTGGCCCTTGGGCCAATTTCAAATTCCCTCGGCATGCAATCTGTTCAGAACTCGGACAAGAGCGATATGCCCCTTGCTTGGCAATCTTCTTCATGGCAAGGAAGAGAGAGAGAAAAGTGGGTGGCAGAAAGAGAAAAGATGTGACCCATGCAATTTTGGCTCTGGCGCTGCCCATCACTGGCTTCAGACTCACCCACTGCTGGCATGCGCCCCCTGACAATGAGCTCTCAACAATAAAGTGGTTGCCCAGCATTGATGGAGGAGGGGAGGGAATACGGGGCACTCTTCCATATTTTTTCCAATAGTGAATGCATTTGAGGATTTGGCCATCGTTGTCAGTGTGTCAGATTTCTGTCTTGATTGAGACATCAAGCCTGCATATATATGGCCAGGATTTTTTTTCTCCTTTCAACCAAAGCAGTGTTAGGGCAGAACTCAACAGATATGAGAAATGCAGAGCTGCCGCCAAAAGAAGGCAGCCCTGTGTCACGTTGTCCCCCAAACTCCTGTGTGTTTCCCATCCCCTGCAAGAGTCAGCTAAAGTTGCAGAGTATGAAGAGGGGTGCACAGAATGATTATTCAAGGACACAAGATAAGTGTTACCATACATTATGGAGGTGGGGTGGCAGACTTGGCACTGGACTGCCATTTTTGAGGGTAGCCTCATATTTCTCATAACAAGTATTTCTGATTGTAAAAACAGACAAACTGATGCTCAGGAAAATTCAGGATGAATCACTGAACCTAACATTTTCCCTCTATAAGGAAGAACAGCTGTAGTCTGTGCAAACAAGAGACTAGATTCCTACTCACTAAACACATGGGAATAAAAAAAAAATCACCCTGCACTTGTCTAGTGAAGTGTCTTCAGTGTGGGAGAGATCGTACTGATTACAATGACAAATGGTCCCTAATCGCATTAATATGAAATGTGAACACCACATGAAATGGAACATTCCTTTCACCTCATGTCTTTCCTTTATAAATAGCAATACCTATCTGCCACTTTCCAGATAATGCGACTGCCTATTCATATTTCAGTTGGAATGAGATGACTTGTGTGTGACAGATCTCATTACATTATGGATCAGCCTGTCTGAAATTAACGTAGTAGGCTTGGATTAAAACTTATTCAGGGGCGCTTCAGGAAAGTAAACTCCACTCCTTTACATCTCCTCCTTTCTTATAAGGAGAGTGTAATGCATAGAAATAATAATAGGATTCTTACCACATCAAATCACATTAACTAGAACTGTAAAAAGCAGCAATTGAAAATCATACCCTGTGATTCCAGTCAGCACTTATCTGAAAAAGGTTCTTCAAGGCACAGTCTTATTCATGTTAAGGCAGAAAAAAAGCCTTACAGTTCCAGTCAGCATAGCTGTACATGCATAGTCTTTAACGTATCTACATGGACAAAGACACCCTTCATCCCTCTCTTGTCTTCTTTCCCTCCACATTCCCTTTTCTATTTTCTATCTCTGCCCTGCTTTGGATGTTATTGTTGTTTATCATTGTCAATCCTGTGTGGTTGTCCCTTGTTCTGTTCACATGTCTCATGATACCATTAGTTGGGATGGTGGAAGAGGCGGAGTCACATTGGGTGAGTGTGGGATGGGTTTGTTATTATAAGAAAAACAATATACTTTAACAAATTTCCTTGTGATGGAGAGTTGAGCAGACAGAACCAGATGCCCAAAATGTGTAAATAGTATGTTCTTCTGTAGCTTTTATATTATAGCTAAAATGAAAATATCTTGAGCTGAGAATTCTGAAATAATTTCCCTGCAAATCCCAGAAAGAAATTTGGCAGATACTAATGTGCATCTACATTAACATTCAACAACTGCTCTTTATATTTGGATAAATTATTATGAAAGGACATGAAACAACTTTAGTTCACCTCTGATAAAATACTAATATATTTGATTGATGTGACTGTTTTCATACATTAAGTATCCACTCCAGAAAATAACCAAAGAGATAATTAGCATCTCCAGTCATCAGTTACTCATATCTCTTATGCATGTACTGTAAGTGTAATTGACATAAGTAGTTGACATAAGGCAAGAAGTGCACTCTCTATTTAAAAAAATATATCAGTGTTCTGGCAAAGAATAAGTCTTATTGTTTCAAAATGTGTTTTTGGGGTGGGGCTACTTCTACTATCACTTAAATACAATCAGGTTTGGATTTACTCTATTAAGGTTTGGTGGTTGGAAAAGTCAACTTTGTTCCCATATGTCTTTGCTTACACATGTGTGTGAAATTGTGTGTGTGCATATATTATGACAAAAATGGAAATGAAGGGTTCTTTTCCAGAGGTGTGTTGACACACAAAGAGTTGTGGTGCAGCCTATGCACTGTACCTCTACAGAGTTGGGGAACTTAGCGTGAGGACAACTATTAAGAGTAAATAATACAGGTTTCTAACACACACTTTTTTTGCAGTATGGAAGAATGCTTAGTATACTAAACCCCAACATACTATTACTAATAACAGTAGAGCCCTAGGCTAGATCTACACCAAGCAGGATATAGTTGTATGAAAGTGGTATGAACGTGCAGGAGCCACACCAAACAGGAAATAGCAGTATATGGTATGTGTCTATGGGCCCCAACAGTTGTCAGTGCACTTCAATACCAGTATAAAGCAGTAGTGTGGCTACTACCTTTTATATACCGCTTTCATTAAGGGAGGTCAGTAAAAAACATGTTCCACCATGTTAAAGTGATAACTGGGGAGGGGTCATTCTAACAGCCATAAAATCGAAAATGTTTCACCAATATCTCTGAAATTTACAGGTGCCAGAAAGAAATGTTTGTTTTACATTACCTGAAAATTTCAAGAAGATTGGTGAAAGACTGAAGGAAGGAGAGCAGTTTAAAGTAAAAAGATTAAAGAATCCCCTGAATCCGAAACTGAAAATTGAACTCAGGGCTTGCAACCATTTTTGCGCAGCTGTCCTTACCTTCAGGGAGCCTTTTTCATTAATCCAATGGCACGGTCTACTTCCTCCCGTTCTAGTGTAGGTGGAACTGCTTTTCTTTTTTAAAAATTTGCTTAAGTGGATTTTATTAAATTAAAGCTGTGCCTCTTTAAGAAATCTGGTGGCCATTTTGATTATGGCACACGCTCAGTAGAGTCTCCCCCTCCCTCCTGCGTCAGCTACAATGGCTGCTTCCTCTAGCAAAGACAGTGCTGTAGTCTCTTCTCAGAAGTAAGTTCCATTGACTGAATGCAATGGTCTTACTCCCAGGTAAGTGTGTAGAAGATTGTAGCCTTTATTTTAAAAAAGCAGTCTGGAACCTTAGAAGGCGGAGAGGGAGAGATGTGAGTGAGAATTCCCTCTCCTTTACAGCACTATAACTCTACAACTAACAACTTGCTTGCATGATTTGCTAGTGTGTATGTTCATTTGATTATGGCTGCTGATAATTAATTTTCATATCAATTCAATCCAAGGCATGTCTACTCAGAAGTTAGTTCCACTAAGTGCAATGAGTCTCATTCCCATTCCACTAGCTTGAAGGGGTGTGTAGATTTGGCTGTACTTCTCTTTGAGAGCTCTGTGTATTTAGGGACCAAGGCTTTTTGTAAGAGAAGAGGTTAAGCTCCCCCCTCTTTTTCTTTTTTAAATTCCATGTATTTGATTTTTAAAGAATTTTTATTTCTTCATTGTTATTATAATTAATAATAATAATTAGTAGAAATAGTAATACGTTTATTAATGTTACATTTATATCCTGCCTTTTTTTCCTCTTGCAAGGAACCTATGGTGGCTTATATAATCCTCCTCCATTTTATTAGCACAACAACCCTGTAGGGTAGAAGAGTCAGTGACATTCTGAATTCTCTTAGCTTTTCCAATATTTTTTGATCAGGTTGAACAAAACTATTGTGTATTGTTATCTCCAGTACCAACATCTTTGACAGGCTTAATATAGGATTCATTGACCACAGGCTATTTTTAGAGCAAAAACATAAAAATAAAAATCCAAACTTGGATAGATTAAAATTAAATTGAGCAATATTTCTAAACACCCACATGGCTATTCTTGGTACTGGGTCAGATGTAGTGATATAAGAGGATGTTCAGACTCCATTTAGTTGATCAGTTGCAAAGAAGCTTCTCTAGTAAGGAGGAAGGGGAAAGCCCTAGACTGATCATTCTTTCAAGTACCATATCTCCCCCCACAAAAACCCATAAGGTAGGTTAGGCTAAGAGTCTATGACTGGCTCAAAACCATCTAGTGAGTTTCTTCTGCTGCTCACTTTCACAGAAATGTAAAACAAATGTTTGGTAATGTTTGGGTGTATGGCATGTGCTACTTTTACCCTCACAACAACCCTGTAAAATAGATTAGGCTGGAAATTTAGGCCTGGCCCACTATCTATGTCTGTGTGCCTGCCTCTTTCATATATACACACAGAAAGGCATCCTTAGGTTTGTTCTTTACTTACTACATACCATAAACTATGTATGAATAGAGCTGTCACAAATGATGCAATACACTCACTTTTTGCACTTCCTAATACATTTGTTTCCCAACTAACTTACTGCTAATACAGTCATGAATCTAAAACTAAAATATGTTATTTTTACTATAGTAAGATTAAAGAATCCACATACATCAAGTGCAAATCAGAGAACCTACTATTTTTCATATTAGTCTTCAAGAATTAGGATTCTTTTCCTAATTACGCCTTACACGGAGGTTGCCTTTTTCACAGCGGCCGGATCAACATTTTCATCAAGCTGTCCACCTCCCCTGCTCCAAACTCTTTCTTGGTCAGTCACCGCTAATTAGCTCAGATCCTGTTAGTGTATATATGAAATTGTGATCCCCCAATGTGCATCACTTTACACTTGCTTACATTGAACAGCATTTGCCCTTTTCATGGCCATTCTCTCAGTATGCAGAGATCTTTATGGAGCTCCTCACAATCCTCCATTGTTTTAGCAAGACTAAATAATTTGGTATCATCACCAAACGTGGCTATGTCACTGCTCACTTCCACCCTCATTCTAATATTATGAGAAAGGGAGAAACTGCCTCCCTATCCACTTTCTTCACAACATGCAAATAGGAGTGAGCAGTGAGATGGCCAAATTTGCTGCTGACCTCAAAATATTTAGGGTTTTTAAAATGAAATGAGATTACCAAGAGCTCCAAAAGAATCTCTCCATAGTGTGAAAATGGGCATCAAAATGGCAACAACAGTTCTACATAAGCATTTGTAAACAACAGTTCTACGTAAGCATGCACACTGGAGCAAAGCATCCCAACATCACATATACACTGATGGGATCTGAGCCTGCAGTGACTAAACAAGGGGGAAAAAAACTTGGGAATGTGGTTGACAGCTCAGTGAAAACGTCACCCAGTGCATGGCAGCTGTAAAGACAGCAAACTCCATGTTAGGCATTATAAGAAAAGTAATTGAGAATAAAACTGCCAGTCTCATACTGCCTTTATACAAACCTATGGTGTGACCACACTTAGAATACTGTGTACAGTTCTGGTTAACTATAGAATTTAGTATCACAAGATGTTGTGCTGGCCACCATTTTGGATGGCTTGTCCTCCTTTCCATGTGGTCACCCTATAACATGACACTATTCCCCCTTCTGAAGAGGTCTGGACATCAGACTACGAAAGACAAAGTGGCAGGCCATAATAACTGTGTTCATATGCCCATTGCTTTATGAGGCTTCTGCAGGCTACCGAACAGAGAACTATCAGGCCATAAAGTTGCTTAAATGGGTCTGCCAGAAACCTGACCTCACCGTTCCTGTTAGGTCCATGTCCTACAGGAAATGCTCTCAGCTGAACTTGATGGAATCCCATCCTTCATCCCTTGGTTTAATTTACTGACCTCCCCTGGCTGGGCCTTGCAGGGAACAATAGGGTAGACAGAGCAGGCATACATAGCACGCGCAGAGTGCTGAGAGTGGCAAATCTAAAAGCAAATATGTTGCTTTTAAAGAACCCAGGAAATTCAGTGGGTCTTTTAAGTAAATATCTATGGATGGAAATGCAGCCCCTGAAGTCTTGAAACTTGACCACAAACATGATCACAATTTGCTACTTTAAGATGCAAACAGGAAGAAAAAGCATGTAGCACAAATGAGCTAAAATAATTAATATAGTAAACTGTAACTTATTCTAATTTAAGATATTTTCCTGTATCATCTTGTGTGCTTCCAGAATAAATTGGGGAGTTTTTAGTCCAGTAGAATTTTTTTTCAAGTTCTCTCCAAATACAGACACAAAACATGAAATGCTTTTTTTCATGAGTCAGTCATAGAAAGCTTTTATTTCTGGACATTGGCTATTGAAAAATTCAAATGAGACCCCTCAGATTTCAAGTGAGAGAGCATAACTTCTGGGGTTCATTTATTATTTTGAAACGTGGGTGCAACACATCTCACTAGCTTTGATTTTATATTGGATGTCAAAATGGTGTAACATCCTAGCAGATGCTGGCTGCTTGTCAACTGTATAATATCCAGTCATCCATTACACAAAGCCATGAAATTCATTAAACAAAAAACCTACGGTTTACAAAAACAATGTTAAAGCTCCACAGTTTCCAACCAAGCACCAAAAAGCAGGGAAATTGGGAGTTAAGGCTCCCAAGCCTTAACGCCACATCCTCCCTAAGGAGGCAGAAAGTGCAAGTGAAATTCTCATTCTCCCAAAGCAGATAAACCATGAGGACAGGATGGAGAATATGATCTGCAGAGGTGACTGTGGGGTTGTGGAAAACTGATAACAAACAACTTAGGGCCACCTACTTCTCTTTTTTTGTTTAGAGCAGCCCTTCCCCAACCTGGTGCCCTCCAAAGGTGTTGGACTACAACTCCCATCATTGCAAGTCAGTATGTCCCATGGTCAGGAATGCTGGGACTTGTCATCTCAAAAATCTAGATATGCAATTTGATCTGCAGAGGTGACTGTGGGGTTGTGGGAAATGATGATGAACAACTTAGGACCAGTTACTTCTCATTTCTTAGAGCATCTCCTTATGTTGAGAGTTGCAACCCAACACATCTGACAGGCACCAGGTTGGCAAATGTTCAAGAAGAAGGGAAGGCAGACTGTAGATCTCCAGATGTTTTAGAATTCAACTTGTAAAAGCCCCTATCACCATGGGCAGTTATCAGGAATGCCGCGAGTTGATGTCCAAAACATCAGGATAGATCTATTTTCTGCCCACATCTGTACTAAAGTATGATGTTTTCCAGCATTGTAATCAATCAAGGAACTACAAAAGAGCTGCATCATTTTAAATAATAAACTGTATAAACCAAATGAAACAACAATGAATGGATCTTGAATACATACGGTAATCCGGATAGCCCTTCAGACGTTAACATTAGTTTTCAACACATGGCATAGAATGTCTGTTTCTTGAATATCAGATAAAGGATTTCTCTTACTTGTTCAGCAGTGTGAGATCAAAGGCAGAGCTACCACCTAATACTTTCATGCATCAGTATTATTTTAAAATTAAAAATGAAATGATTTTTGTCTTCCCCATAACGCATAACATGAGAGTTAAAGTGCAACACATCTGGAGAGCACCAAGCTGGAGAAGGTTGACTCCTATACATGTCTTCTCAGAAGCCAGTGCCACTGAATTCACTAGGGCTTACTCCCAAGAGGTATAGGATTGCAAACTAATCTCATCTGAAAGGTGTTCAAGACAGCCAAACTAAACCTCTTCTGCTCCTCTGTCACTTTGATGAGATGATGTATTGTGGAGGGATTGTGGGGAATGAACAGTATATTTTGTTTAAATACATTTTTAAGAAAAAAAAACATTGGTTCTTTGAAGGGCAGGATATTGATCAAAAGTTGGAAGTGCCTGGCACATGCTCTGGTTCTAGATCTGTAATGAATAGTTCCCCTTTTGTTATCAAGCATGCTGCTATATGCGAGATGTGTTTGAGAGATTTGTTTGAGACCCTGTATTTGGTAAGGGTATGGAACAGCATTCCCCATCTTGTTGCCCTCCAGGTGTTTGAGATGACAAGTCCCAGCATTCTGACCATGGGACATGCTGACTTGCAATGATGGGAGTTGTAGTCCAACACCTTTGGAGGGCACCAGGTTGGGGAAGGGCTGCTCTAAACAAAAAAAGAGAAGTAGGTGGCCCTAAGTTGTTCGTTATCATTTTTCCACAAACCCACAGTCACCTCTGCATATCATATTCTCCATCCTGTCCTCATGGTTTATCTGCTTTGGGAGAATGAGAATTTCACTTGCACTTTCTGCCTCCTTAGGGAGGATGTGGCGTTAACTCCCAATTTCCCTGCTTTTTGGTGCTTGGTTGGAAACTGTGGAGCCTTAGCATTGTTTTTGTAAACCGTAGGTTTTTTGTTTAATGATACTACTATATCCTGCTTGGTGTAGATCTGTCCCTATTAAGGCATTTGCCTGAACATGTGAGGGCTTAAAGTAGAGAGTTAGGGCTTTCTATGCTGGCCTTGCACCCTACATCTCCCAGCATGAAGGCCCTGCCTCCCCTCAGTTCGGACCTTATCATGTTGAACCAGCAAGGCCTGAAAGGGAGTTTGCTTGAAGGCAAGTAGAATTCTGTCATTGATTCAGAACCCTAATAATGGCCTTGTCACTTTACCCTCTTTAAGCCCTCATGTATTCAAGTGAACACCTGAATATTGTTTAGTAGAGAAAGATGGAAAAGAAAGAAAGAATTAGAGTTTGTGAAATAAGGAGGGCGCTCTGGAAACAACGAGGCAGCACTTGGAAGGCTGTGTGCAGGGAGTTCAACTGCAGTTGACATAAAGTGGCCCACGTGAAGAACAGAATGGATAGATCCAGAGAAATTTCAGTAGAAAAATAGAGCCAAGTCTCTTGTACTTGCTGCCTTTCTCAGAACAAAATGGATATTTTAGCCAAGATGCCAGGGCAACGCCAACAAAAATCCAACATACAAACCACATGTGTACAAAATATAATCACGGCTGAGCTTATTTGTAAGAGCGTTGGAACACTGAAATGTCTATTGACAGAACTCGACTGTATTATGAAGCAGAAGAGAAGCTACAACAAAATGCTTCAAAACAGTAACTGTCCTCACATTTCCTTAGAAGACTTGAATACATACATACAGAGTGCATTTTACCATAAGTGTACATAATGCCAACAAAGCCTTTTGCCTGAGAGCCAACGATTCAAGCATTGAATAAGAAACCACCTCTATACAATGAGAAAGCATGAGTGACTCAGTCCTCCTTTACAACAAAATGAATAACGTTATGGATATCACCACCACAACCTTTTGCAGAACAAGTGTTTATATTGCTGGTGCATGTGGAGCTCAGGCCCCTTCCCTTCTGGAATATGAACATAAGAAGAGCCATGCTGGATCAGACAATCTAGTCCAGCACTCTGTTCACACAGTTGCCAACCAGCTGTTGACCACAGACCCACAAGCAAGACACGGTGCAACAGCACCCTCCCACCTATGTTCCCCAGCAACTGGTGCATATAGGCTTACTGCCTCAGATACTGAAAGTAGCACATAGCTATCAGGACTAGTAGCCATTGATAGCTTTCTCCTCCAGGAATTTATCCAACATCCCATTAAAGCCATTCAAAGGGGTGGCCATCACTACATCTTGTGGTAGTAAATTCCATAGTCTAACTATGCACTGTGTGAAGAAGTACTTCCTTTTATCTGTCCTGAATCTCCCACCAATCAGCTTCATGGATGAGCCCAGGTTCTAGTATTTTGAGAGCGAGAGAAAAATGTTTCCCAATCCACATTCTTTACACCATGCATAATTTTGTACACCTCTATCATGTCTCCTCTTAGCCTTCTTTTTTACAAGCTGAACAATCCCAGCTGTTGTAACCTTCCCTCAAAGGGGAGCAATTCCAGTCCCTTGATCATTTTAGTTGCCCTTTTCTGCACTTTTTCCAGCTCTGTAGTGACCAAAATTGTTGACAGTATTCTAAGTGTGGTCGCACCATAGATTTGTATAAAGGCAGTATGACGCTGGTAGTTTTATTCTCAATTCCTTTTCTGTTATTGCTTAACATGAAGTTTGCCTTCTTTACAGCGGCCGCACACTGGGTTGACTTTTTCATCAAGCTGTCCACCACAACCCCAAGATCCCTTTCTTAGTTGGTAACTGCCAGCTCAGATTCCATCACGTTATACTTGAAGTTAGGTTTTTTTATTCCAACGTGCATCGCTTTACAATTGCTTACATTAAACTGCATCTGCCATTTATTTACCCATTCTCCCAGCTTGGAGAGGTCCTTTTGGAGCAACTCCCAATCCCTTTTGCTTTAACCATCTTAAACAATGTGGTGTCATTGGCAAAGTTCGCCACTCCACTGCTCACTCCTAATTCCAAATCGTTTATGAACACGTTGAAAAGAATTGGTCCCAATACTGGTCCCTGTGGGACCCCACTATTTACTTCCCTCCATTGGGAGAATTTACCATTTATTCCTACTCTCTGCTTTCTGTTCTTTAACCAGTTACTGATCCATAAGAGGACCTCTCCCCGTATTCCATGACTGTGAAGTTTGCTCAGGAGTCTTTGATGAGAGACTTTATCAAAAGCCTTTTGGAAGTCCAAGTAAACAATGTCCATCGGATGGAGTGGGATATCACTATTAGGTCCCTGAAGATCTCGTCTACCAACCTCTCTGCCTCTTAGCTTCTCCAAGTCAGCAACCTTGGTCTCAAGGAAACAAACTTGTTCCCTTGGAGCCAGGAGCTCATTACACTGAGCACCCACCCACGACTTCTGTCCAGCCTTTGGCTTGAGCATCTGGTTTGCAGGTTATGCAACGGTTGCTTGTACTGCCCCTGAAACAAGCCCTTGAGAAATACGTTGGGAGCCTCTACATTTTACAATTTGAAATTGTCAAATGAACAGATTCTCCAGTATTATGAATGGGCAAACTCTCTAGTCAATCTCTCCTCCTCTCCCAGCTTAAATATTCCTGCCTGCAATACCAGTTCCCCCTCCTCTTTGGGAGGGAGCACTGTGTGGTTTTTCCCTATGGCCCAGTTAAAATTGATTATGGTGTGTTAGTCTGTCTGTTTAGCAACTATGTTGTCTTGTTGGTATCAGATGGTCCTGAATGATGGAAGTTCTTGAAGCTGTCCTGCCTCTTGCTGCTTCTTGGCCTTAGGGCAAGTTGGAAGGTCATCTCACCCAGGGAGTAGTCTCCACCAAACCCACAGAACTATACTAAGGGAATGTCACAACTGATTTTCATAAACCTCTAGAACGCAAGTGGTTATAGCATCATTAAATTCATCCAATATTAACTGTACCAGTTATTTCTTGAACAATTAGTTTTCTATTTTTAAAATGAAAGTATAAATTCAGACACTAGTTTACAAATTATTTATAACCTGGTCCTTTAAATATTCACATTAACTAATGTTTCATGAGCTATAGTAGAGTGGGGAGACCTGGGATTTCCTGAAACCAGGTTGTGATCTATAATAGAAAATATCAGGGAAGTGATAATGGAATAGGTCTCTCAACTGACCAGCTTGAATCTGAGTAAGAAAGTAAAAGGAACTAGCACAATGTCTGAACTCTTTGCAGTAGGACTCTATTGTTATCATAATTAGGGTTACATTACAGACATACCTTAAAAGAATGATATTTACAGGTGTGAGAACTGCTGCTACTCCATCTTCTGTAATTACGTTCTTATTGTTCTTCCACGGACTTAGGTGTGGTTCAGAAAAAGGATGCTTAACAGTGCATTTGGAGAATATTAATAGGCTACAGAGGAGCAATTACTCTTGCAAACAGCTTTAGAACATACGGCAGAGCAGTGAAATGAAGGTTGGAACTTGTAGTGATGATAGCACTGTAAAAGTAAAACCAGACAGTAAATCACTTTATCTCTTATATAACATGTAATTCAGGAGTAGTGGCACATAATTTTGTGGTGGCAAAGTGGATAGAAGATGGAAATCAGAAGTTTTACAAGGTAATCCCATGGTCTCTTGAAACCATTTAGCAATTTTTATCATTAAAAAACAAACCCCCTCCCACATTACCATTGGTAGCATCACAATGTAGCTAAATGAGTTTCATATGGTAAGCATCCTTTTTCAAGGCAATAAAGGCTAAAGTTCTTGATTTAGAAGTCTGAAAATTCTTGTGTTTGTGTTTTGCAGATTGTCAGTCACCTTTCATTCTGTCATCCGATCACTGATGGAATTAGATTTCTGTTGAGTTTCCAAATTTGCATGAATTTGCACGCGCACAATTTGTACTTGCGAAAATGTGTGAGCCCCTCCCCCATGCATATTTCCACATTTTAGCCAATGGGAGAAATGTGTGTTTTTGGCCAGTTTTTTTAAAAAAATCTTTCATATTTTACTCTTACTATATTTGTGCAAAAATCCAGAAAGTTAGAAAAATGATTTGCAAGTCCATGGAATCTGCCCTAATGAGGGGAAAGTGCTGGAGAATCTGTAGGTCAGATACATAAAAATCCAAACCCGTTTGATTCTGTTGCAAATTTCTCTGAGATGCACCTACTTGTACTGCTACATTGTCTTTGTTTTAAACACATTATAGGCAACTCTAGAAATTATCCTGTTTAGAGTGACCTATATAATGTGATTGACTGTAGTTCAGCAACAATCAACACGGCTACTCAGGGCCCAGTGGAGTAAGTGGATAATAATGGGAGTCAATGCAGTTGACATTCAATAGTCAAAAGTAGGGATATCACAGGCATCTGATTGAGTCCGGGAATCTGGCGGGCAGCCACCTGTCCAGATCTCCAGACCTGTCTCACCAAGCCATGGGTGCTCGCATGCATGTGTGTGCATCAAATGCCACGTGGTTCTTGAGCACCTGCAGCCGCCCACTTCCCCCAGTAAGCCAGCTGCTAACCGGCATTTTCCACAAAAGCTGATCTTGAGCACATTGGCTGCCATAAATGGCCACTTCTGCAAGATGAGAGACAATCCAGGGGCTCCTGTGGCCTGTCTTGTGCCAGTGAGTGGCAGCATTGAGGCCACAAGCACCCATCACTCCAGACCCAGGTGAGTCTGTCCATCCCTGGTGAAAAGCCACAGTAGTGTGATATGAATTGTAGCAAATGTTTCCCACTGACATCTGAGAAATATTCTATGACGAGAGAGAGAGAGAGAGAGAGAGAGAGAGAGAGAGAGGATAAAGTTATCCTAGAAGGCGAATGAGGACCTTTGGGCCAAATTATGCTGCAACCCTATAAAGGTAGGAGCATGCATAGGGGAGTATTACACATACAACTAGAGTTATCTTGAGGCTGCACACACCCCTTCCTACCACCAGGTATTTGGGGGAGAAATTCAGGGCAGAGGCTTTTGGGCAATGGGAGGTTGAAGTACTGACTGTTTTACAAGGTGGTCTGAAGGCTGGCTTCTTTATCCCCCCCCCCTTTACTTATAAACCACAGCTGTGGCAGATGGATGCCACACAGTCAAGCAACAAGGCTGCAATGCTACATGATAACACTACATGATGATGTGGCCTTGTTCCCAGGGGCATTGTACAGAAGCAGCCAGCCCTTGGACCACCTCATAAAAAAGTAGGAAGTAATGTCTGCCCCTCCCCAACAAGCATCCACCATTTCCTCCCAATCTTTAGGAATCGTCCCCCATCCCCAAAGACCCCACAAATGCATATGAAAATGTTCTCACACATTTCTTAACAGATAAGCAACACTTCCGTTTAAAGCTAACATGCCAGTAGAAACATCATGCCTGGCTGTGTTTGCAGTTTTCCACATGGGCATGCATAGCTTTTTAAGGATTGGAGCTGTGCAGTCTTGCAGTGTGCATGTTTACACGGAGCTGAATTCCAAGAAGAGCACCTAGGGTTGCCGCATTTCTTTCCTTTCTTCACAACACAACTGGCTTAACAGACCAGAGGGAATGTAATGAAAATAAAAGATCTTGACTCGATTTATGTTGTTGACTTACCTGAATCATTCTATGAATGGATGTGCAATGTGGAGTAACATAAACAACCACTAAAAGTGTGAACATTTGGTGTTGTTTTTTTAAAAGTACTTAGACAGTAATAAGTAATGAATCAACATCAGATTGGAAAGATGTAAGAAGGAGAAGACGCAAGGGGCATCCCTGAAGTACAGTATTCTAAGCAGTGAATTGGAGGCCTAGGCTGCCTCTACACGAGAGGTTTAAAGCTCTTTCAAGTCTCATTAAAAAATTTATCTCTACATGAGCGGGGCGCAAATCAGGAGTTGAGGCGCGTTATCTATTCAATTATGTGCATTATCGAATGCGCGTTAAACCACCAGTTTTAATTTGCGGCGGCGGTTAATGCGCCTTACCGCCATGTAAACATGCGATTCTCCGCATGTCAACAAGTTTAAAACGCGTTTCGGTCGACCCGTAATGCGCTTCGCCGCCTCTCGTACAGAGGTATTAGGAGTAAATGCGCTTCCGCGAATATGCGCATAATCAGGCAGCCAGGCGCCAAAGCGAATCCTTCTAGAGGGGGTCCTAGAGAAAACAGTGGGAAATTTCACATTGTCCACGGCTCTGATGTAGAACCCTAATTCCTAAATTGCAGTCTCAAGGATAAATACTACAGACCACATTCCTAGAGGCCATCCACGGTCTTAGACTGGAGGGCAACTGGAAAACAATAGATCAACCATTTGCACATTT
Source organism: Anniella stebbinsi (assembly GCA_029215795.1). Classification (NCBI taxonomy): domain Eukaryota; kingdom Metazoa; phylum Chordata; class Lepidosauria; order Squamata; family Anniellidae; genus Anniella; species Anniella stebbinsi. The sequence goes on along the minus strand of JARDYH010000005.1, from coordinate 82,360,038 downwards.
TCAAAAGCTGAACAGGTCCACTCTGTTCTTCCAGCTGGGGACTATTTAGTATAAAAAGTGGGGGGGAATCTAAGAGCTACCAGACTTCATCTTTCTAAACCTGTCTATTTTTTCTATTCCTGTTACATTTCTATAAAATTTAACCTTTGGTTGAGAACGAAAATCTTTAACGATGAGAATTTCTGGCACAGTAATGCCTACAAAAACGGTCAAATCTGGTAGAGGAAAAAAGGAGAGTCAATCCAGAAGTGCATGTGTTTACCCATAATGTCCACAAAATCTGCCAGTATCATGTCAAGAAGCTTTTTTTTCCCCTTTTTTTTTTTTGATGTAGTCTCTTCTAGAGATGCTGGAGAAATCCGCTGCGGATTCAAATGAGGCTGGATTCAAAGACTCCGAACTCTGGAGTCTGCAGTAAACTGGCTGCATTCACCTCCATGTCTGCAAGAGTTCCTGCAGGGCGGAAACTTTCAAAAAGATGTGACAGGCTAATGGCAGCTGCCATTAGCCTATTGCAGGAATATTACAGCCGAAAATGGCATATTTTACATCAGTTGCAGCCGTAAAGCACTTACTTTTACAGAAATACAGCCGTAAACAGCAACTATCTAAATAAAAGTACATGCTTTATGGTCACAAATGGCATAAAACATGCCATTTACAGCTATAATTTCCTCACGATAGGCTCATGGCAGCCACCATGAGCCTATCACATCTTTCAGAAAGCCAGAGAGCCACTCCACAAATTCTGACAGATGAGGAACGGCTCTAAGGAATTCCATGGAGCCCCAAATGGCTCAGGTTTCCCCACAGCAGACCCCCTTTCGACTAAATGTCAGAGGGGGTTCGCCCATCCCTAGTCTCTTCTGGCAGAAGCCAGTTTAGTCATTATTCTACATTCAAACACAAAATACTATAGGCCTGAGGTGTGCACCAGGGCTACATGCATGTAGCTCCTATTCTATATCTCTTCTGCATTCTGCCTACCTTGATTTTCCTCCCTGGGACACTCACTAATAGGTTTATTACCTGGAGGAGAGGTAGGGTGTATACAATGGTTGTCCTCCCTAGAGTAGCCCCATTGAAATGAATGGGACTTAGGTTAGTAGTGACTAGATTAAATCCCATTCATTTCACTGGCTGTGCTCTAGGTAAGTCAAACATTAGATACTACCTGCAACAGTGTTTTGCTATAATCTTCAAAATCACAAGATATGCTTAAATAGAAGTAAGTGTTCCGTGTAAGCCATGGTCTTAATGAAGGAGAGGGGAACATTACAGATCCTCAGTGAAGAAACTTCCAGACTGACTCCACCCAGGCTGGTCATTGGCTCCTCCTTTGCAGGAGGCAGTATAAGAGCACTTCCTGTCTCAGTGAAACAAGCTCTGCCTGAACTCTGATGTGCCTCTATCAGTCTATCTACACACGCAGGATTAAACACTTTGAAAATGTTATGAAAACTATATCTGGAGTGTGTCCTGGGCCCCAACAGTTCTCAAACCTGTTATAAACCGTTGTAAACCGTTTTAAAGCAGTAGTGTAGTTAGGCTCTGTGTTTTCTTTAACCCTGCGTCCTGATTTACCCTCTGATCCTGGTTCCGAATTCAATCCAGACTGTTGCCTATGGCCAAACCATGACACTCCTTTACTTAGTCGCTGGGAGGTGGGGAAGGCACATCATTGTCCCCATTGGGGAAATGCATCAATTATCTTCTCCTTTACAAACGAGAAAGACCTATGGCCTCCCAATACCTTAACAGTTAATTTCCCTGATGCCACATTATGCATTGGTTAGGGCCAAACCCTCAGCTGGTGGAAATCAATGTAGCAATGTTAGCATGAGTGGAATATTAGTAGTCTAACACCAGACCTGAGGATCTGTCCCTCAGTCTCTAGGAGGAAGCCAGCCAGCTTTCTGAATCACAGCCTTGTTATTCTGGAAGCTTATCTCTGTATACAGAAACCAATTATTGCTGGGATGCATTCGTTTTTTTATTTTTATTTTTTGCTCAGCTACATTTTAAGGCTTTTGGTAGCCCTTGCTTTTCAATGCTATTCCAAAGCAGAAATAAAGCTGCTTGAGAAATGGTAGCAGAATAATAAGCCAGGTGTCAAGGTGCTAAGGCAAATGCTGGGTGTTTCCCTTATGCACTGCTACATTGAAATTTCTTTTTTACATAAGGAGAATAGTGCATTTCTCATGAAGTTCTGTAAGATTTCCCCCCCTTGAAAGTTTTCTTTGAGTTTCAGTTGCATAGAATATCATAATTAATCATACTTGCTTATGATGGATAACTCATCAGTTCAATTTAGAGTAGACTCGGTAGCTATGAACTTTCTCAGCAAGTATTTGGGAAAAGTTCTCCTGGTTTGTTTGTTTTTTGGGGGTTTGTTTTGAGAGCTCTCTCCCAGCTGATAATGTCGGTACATACATGCAGAAGATCCAACGTATATGCACATTATCATATTGCCTCTTGGAATCAGAGTACTGTTTTACCTGCTTTGCATCTATCTATAGCCATAGTGGAAACCCACCTGGAAATTCATCACACACACACACACACACGCTCCAATACAAACAAAATATATCTTGAAAGAGAAAAAAGGGTTTTATATCTGGATAACAGGAAAGAACTGCATAAAATGTTGGCAAGAAACAATCGAGAAACCTGATTGGTTCAAACAGGGTATATAATCACCCAAAAGAAGGTCACATGGTCTGGTCACACTGTTAACAACAATCAACAAGAGTTTTATCAAGAGCAAGTGCTTGTTCTTAAAGACCCTTTGTGCATGCATTTGTAGAGTAGTTGACTTTGTAGTTCACATAAGCCCTGTTCATGCAGTAAAGAGGCTCGCAAGATGAGGAGAGGAGGGATGCTCCCTGTGAATGCCCCACAGGAATTGGAACATATTCTAAGCTGGAGAAGACCAGAGCACAGCCAAGCCTTATGAGCTGGGGATTCACATCGCATATCAGGTAATAATTGCAAATGGGAACAACATCAGGAATAACTAGTATGTACATTTCTAAAATGTTGATATGAATTCGATAAAATATTGTCATTAAGAATAGCTTCTTGAAACCTATGCATAATTCTTTCCTTTTTTAATGAATGGTATCCTATGCATGGGATATTTGTTCCTTCTTCTTCTACAAGTTGTTTTGTGTTCTGTTTTGTTAAATTCACAATTAAAAAAATTAAAAGCAAAATTAAGAATAGTTTAGGAACAGGTAAGCAATCTGAGGGAAACATGTGGCCCTCAACCAGTATCGGTGTGGCCCACATGTGGCCTTTGGGGCCAAAATGTTTGCCCACCCCTGGCTTAAAAAGTCAATTTTTTCCCCCTCTTGAATGGTGAGTAAACAGGATAAATGCCCAGTAAGACGTTTCAGAACCTGATCTGGACTTTGGCAACCAGCCCAGGTGCCTAACTCTCTCAACTACCATGGAAGCTTATTCTCCTCCATTTAGGCATCACCAATGGAATTTGATAGAGGGCGGAACCTCAGCTTATATTCCATTTGTTTTCAGGTGACACAAGGCGGATAAAAGGGTTCCAACTTGCTCTATAAAGCCTCGGACTGGTTCCTCAGATTGCTTGAGTGGAGGCCAAATAGCTTTCATACTTTCCTGCTGGCTTTGCTTCATTTACTTCAAGATGATAGCCTTGAGAGGCTCCCATTGTTCCTCCATTTGTATGGCAAAAGATGCAGACTTGGTATAATTGTGAAGTTATTGCATTCTATAAATATTTAGGTTTGAGGAATAGAAGCTTTGTTGATACAAAATAAAATTGAAACAAACGAACAAAATGGGGCTGCTTTTCCTTACTATTAGACATTTTAGATTTTGTTTTATCTTGTATTTGTCTCATTTTGTCTTAGCTGTTTTATATGTGAATGGCCTATGGCTCAAGCAAGAAATTAAAATACCACTACTAGTAAACATAGAAAGGCCTAAAAGATATGAACAATATTATTATGTAGAGTATGAAGTCATGGATTCCATTCCATCAAATTGTCACTATGGCCAGAACTACACAAGCAGGATAAAGCACAATGAAAGTGGTATAAAAGCGGTATACTACTGCTTTATAGCAATATTGAAGTGCACTGACATCTGTTGGGGCCCATGACACATTCCATATACTGCTTCCATACCACTTTCAAAGCGTTATATCCTGCTTGGGATAGATGTGTCATGGGCCCCAACAGTTGACAGTGCACTTCAATACGGCTATAAAGCAGTACTGTAGATCCTGCCACTTTTACTGTGTGCTAAGACAATACAAGTGGGTATTAGAAATACATTTCTTCCCCTGATAACTAGTCAAAAGTCTGAGCATTATTAGGACATGTTATATATCCTTGTTAAGGTTGTTCTTTAGTACGTATCTTGTAAGGACTGTATATATGGAAAATAGAAATTGTACAATTATGGCAGCTCAAAAGAAGGGGGTTCCTGTTTCTCTTCCCTGCCCTTCTCCATGTCATACATTACTGTACAAATCTACACCCCCCACACAGTTGCATTTGCAAGTGGAAGACACTGTAGCTGAGCCAAGGTTTCTCAGAAGACATTTTTTTTTCTGAGAACATTTCTAAGATTTGTCTTTTCCTCACCCAGAGCAGTGTCAAGGGTACATATAGTTGGACGCCTGCCAAGGGCACACACCCCAGCAGATGGTGTCTGTTTTCCCTGCCTATCCCATACCTTCTCCACTACAGGACTATGGAGGCAGTAGCTGCAGAAATTCAGGAACATGTTCATTTCTACCAGCTATGGATTACTGTGCATCATATTTGTTGGTTGGATGTGGCTAAGTTCCTCTCACTTGAAAGTAATGCATCATTTCATTCCCTTCAGGCACAACAATTTCCCCAAAGCTAAAGCTAATTATACAAGATTTATCTATATGAAAACATGAGGATTAAGTAGGCAGAGAGGGGGAAGCTAAAATGTACTTTATTTGTCTGTTTAGTAAAAAAGACAGTAATGAAAAGAGAGGTAGTGTAGAAATTAAGAAAACACACACACATACAAAGGGGAAATAATTAGTATTCCATTTATTTTTTTATCCTATCCTGACAGAGCTGCCGCCAAAGAAAAGAAGCATGATGAAAGAATACACTGATTGTGTGCTATTTTGCGAGCAACTACAGCTAGTTCCACATGGCGAACATTGGTTTTGATAATTGCACCTCCTTTACTAAGTAGGTATTGGTTCTTTTGCTAGTTCATTGTCTGCAAGCTCTGGGTGAAATGAGCTCACCTAGAGAGCCTTATCTTCATTCTTACCCTATTTTTAAGTTTTCCAACAGTTAAGCAGTGAAAGGAACAAAACAACTATCCACCAACTAGGGATGTACGGATTTTGTTAAATCCATTCCGTTTGTATCATGGATTGTCAGGGGTCATCTTTTCCTTCCATCGTCTGCTCATTGACAGAATCGGGTTGTTTCTACACGAATCACCCCTCCCATGAATTTTTTTTTCCCCAAAAAAACTTCTCCAAGTCCACAGAACCTGCCCAACTCTGAAAAAGCCAGTCCATGTGGAATCCACAGGTTGGATTCACAGAAATCAAATCACATTTGAATCCGTTGCCGATATCTCCAAATCCCTACCACCAATACACCACTGGGAATTCATGTAGCTCCTGCCACAATCTATTTCACTAAATGTAATAGCAGCTCATGTTATCTACCTCTAGCAGCCGGTCCAGTAACTTGTTTTACCAAGGTTCACTTTACAGGTGGGAGGTGGCTGACCCTAAAACAGACTGCCAACAAATTCCATTACCCCAGTGGGCTAGAAACCAAGATGCAAGCGCTCTTCTTCGGAAGGTTAATTTTTTTCCTGGGGTCTCAAGTTGAGAAGTCCTAGTGTAATTTTCCTAGAGTGTCATGTTTTCCACACCTGTTTCTAATCCCACCTTCCAGGCATTAAATAGGACACAATCCATGTATTGTGTTGAGGCATGTAACAGACAATTACTTATATCTAGGGATGTGCACTGGATCGGACCCGATCCACGATCCGAGTCCGGTCCAGTGGGAAATCGGATAAATTATCCGATTTCCGATCCCGCAGCTGGATCGGCTGATCCAATCCGAACCGGTCCGAAAAAGCTCCGAACCGGTTCGGCGGATCGGCGGATCGGCGGGCGCCCACTGGCGCCCACCGCCGTTTCCATTGGCGGGCGCCAGCGGGCGCCCGCCGATGAAAGTGGACAGCGGGGGGGGGAGGAGGGGGGCACTTACCTTCTCGGCCCGGTGGCTCCCGTCCGGCGCCGGCGCCTACTACTACTAGCAGGCTCCGCGGCCTGCTCTAGGGTGGCGCGCCGGGTGATGTCATCACCCGGCGCGCTACTCTAGAGCAGGCCGCGGAGCCTGCTGGTAGTAGTAGGCGCCGGCGCCGGCCGGGAGCCACCGGGCCGGGAAGGTAAGGAGGGGGTGCGTGGAGGGGAGGAGGGGGCGCGCGGAGGGGGGAGGGGGGAGGGGGGCCCTTACCTGCCCGGCCCGGCGGCTCCCATCCGGCGCCGGCGCCTACTACTCCCAGCAGGCTCCGCGGCCTGCTCTAGGGTGGCGCGCCGGGTGATGTCATCACCCGGCGCGCTACTCTAGAGCAGGCCGCGGAGCCTGCTGGAAGTAGTAGGCGCCGGCGCCGGACGGGAGCCGCCGGGCCGGGAAGGTAAGGAGGGGGTGCGTGGAGGGGAGGAGGGGGCGCGCGGAGGGGGGAGGGGGGAGGGGGGCCCTTACCTGCCCGGCCCGGCGGCTCCCATCCGGCGCCGGCGCCTACTACTCCCAGCAGGCTCCGCGGCCTGCTCTAGGGTGGCGCGCCGGGTGATGTCATCACCCGGCGCGCTACTCTAGAGCAGGCCGCGGAGCCTGCTGGAAGTAGTAGGCGCCGGCGCCGGACGGGAGCCGCCGGGCCGGGAAGGTAAGGAGGGGGTGCGTGGAGGGGAGGAGGGGGCGCGCGGAGGGGGGAGGGGGGCCCTTACCTGCCCAGCCCGGCGGCTCCCGTCCGGCGCCGGCACCTACTACTCCCAGCAGGCTCCGCGGCCTGCTCTAGGGTGGCGCGCCGGGTAATGTCATCACCCGGCGCGCTACTCTAGAGCAGGCCGCGGAGCCTGCTGGAAGTAGTAGGCGCCGGCGCCGGACGGGAGCCGCCGGGCCGGGAAGGTAAGGAGGGGGTGCGTGGAGGGGAGGAGGGGGCGCGCGGAGGGGGGAGGGGGGCCCTTACCTGCCCGGCCCGGCGGCTCCCGTCCGGCGCCGGCACCTACTACTCCCAGCAGGCTCCGCGGCCTGCTCTAGGGTGGCGCGCCGGGTAATGTCATCACCCGGCGCGCTACTCTAGAGCAGGCCGCGGAGCCTGCTGGAAGTAGTAGGCGCCGGCGCCGGACGGGAGCCGCCGGGCCGGGAAGGTAAGGAGGGGGTGCGTGGAGGGGAGGAGGGGGCGCGCGGAGGGGGGAGGGGGGAGGGGGGCCCTTACCTGCCCGGCCCGGCGGCTCCCGTCCGGCGCCGGCGCCTACTACTCCCAGCAGGCTCCGCGGCCTGCTCCAGGGTGGCGCGCCGGGTGATGTCATCACCCGGCGCGCTACTCGAGAGTAGGCCGCGGAGCCCGCTGGTAGTAGCCGCCGGCGCCGGACGGGCCGAGAAGGTAAGCAGTGGCGGGGAAGGGGGCTTACCCCCCCCCGGAGCCGTCCGCTTCTATCCGCTGGCGCCCGCGGGCGCCAGCGGATGGAAGCGGGCGGCCCCAGGGGGGGTAGGGAGCGCGGGGGAGGGGGTTTACCTGCCGGGGCCGTCCACAGTGGACGGCCCCGGGGGGGGAGGGAGTTAGGCCCCCCCTTACCCACCCGCCGCCATTTTTTCCTCATAGACTTGCATTGCAATGCAAGTCTATGGGGAAAAAAATGGCGGCCGATCCAAAAATGTACGATTTTTGGGTCGGGATCGGACTCGATCCAGTCCGGGGGGCCTCCGAGTTTGTCCGAACCGGTCCGGGACAAAATTGGAGGTCCCGATCCGGGTCCCGATCCGATCCGGGGGGTCCGTGCACACCCCTACTTATATCACAGATATTGGCTGGTTGGAAAGAAGGCAGTCTGAGTGAATAAAAGCAACCATTTATCAAGAGTTCATTTACCAAGTGTAACCACTTGGTAAACCAATCATTCTATATTATCCTGCCAAGTGGTGAAGAGAATTTTACAATTCCGTTTTCGTTCAGGAAAAAAAATGTGGTATGACTGTTTCATTGTAGATAAATAATCTTTCTCTGCAAATTAGCAGACATTTGCAAAATGGTGGCTGTAAAACTGCTTCAAGGCTTCATTCCTAAGAATACTTTCCAGGGAGTAAATCCCACTGGGATTTATTTCTGAGTCAGCATACTAAACATCACACTTTACGTTTAATAAATCTAAGAAAAGTGAACTTTGGTGATTAAAGCTACTGATTATGGGTTGTACCAAATAGATGTCACTCCACTGATGGAATGCTCTTTGATCCAGTGGATTCTTTGATCCAGGAATGCTCATTGATTTTGGAGGAAGGAATGGGAGGGAGGTGATTTTTGGTGATTTCCCCCTCCTTCCTGAAACCCCCATATCAGTTCCGACACTGTCCCAAATTATCCCCAGACTGTCCAGAGCAGTTTGGGGGTCAGTAAAGGGGGCACATCCCAGATTATCCTGCTTCCCCATTCTGCTGTAACATAAGAAGAGCCATGTTGGTTCAGACTAACGGCTTATCTAGTCCAGCATTCTTTTTACGGAGTGGCTAATCAGATACCCATGGGAAGCCCACGAGCAGGATATGAGTGCAGCCACACCCTCCTGCTCATGTCCTCCAGAAACTGGCATGCAGAAGCATACCATGTCTGATACAAGAGGTGATATATAGACATCATATCTAATAGTCATTGGCTGAATTCGGTCAACACGATAGTCAATAGTGGGGTAATAATCAACTTTACAGTTGTTCATCTAGGGGGTACTCCCCACACAACATGGTAATAAATAATCAACTGTGGTGTGGATTAGGATCAGCGCTGAGTTGACTATGGCAGCATTCGGATGACACGATAGTCAAAACAACTGACGATTGTTTCCCCCCCCCCCCAGTTACTTATTGTGTCGTCCGAATTCAGCCATTGATAGTCTTACCCTCTATGAAAACAATAGGATACAACTCTATATGTTTTACCTGTTGTGGCCAAAGAAACTTCATATTCCTTATGGAGGAGATTTATATTTTTTTCCCACCCATTCCCAAAATGATCCAGATTATGAGCGTCATTTTCCTCTTTTCTCTAAATGAAAGGGGAAGAGATAAAAGCTCTTAACTAGAGGGGGAATCTTTGATTATGTTAAAATCCTTATTCCTCATAAGTTGTTTCAACATGACACTCTTCTTTTTAAAGCATATTGAAAACCTTATGCTATTTGTGTGGGATACAGGGCAAAGAGAAATTGATTGTATATTCTGGGCAATGTAGCTTTCACGTTTGCATTAGAGACCAATTTAAGCACCTCTTTTTTAAGCCTCATGTGTGAAAAACACTCTTTTGCTGCCATGCTTTAATCACCTACTTGGGATTAACTTCAGTTGAATATGGATGGACTTATTTCTGGCTAAATACACATAGAGTTGGGCTGCTCATTCATTTGTTTGCTTGTTTATTTAATACATTCCTAACTGCCCATTGGCTGAAGTTCTCTGGGTGTTTTACAAGACTCTGAGGAAGCTCTCAGGATCCTGGAGGTATATACAGAAGGAGACCATCTTTTAGTTGGCTTTGTTAAGTCTGCTTGGGCAGGTTGTTTGTAAAAGCAGCATATTCGACAACTCTCTGGCTGAATTTGGACAACACGATAGTCAATGGTGGGCTATAATCAACTTTACAGTTGTTCATCTAGGGGGTACTCCCCACACAACATGGTAATAAATAATCAACCGTAGTGTGGATTAGGATCAGCGCTGAGTTGACTATGGCAGCATTCGGATGACATGATAGACAATACAACTGATGATTGTCCCCTCCTCCCCCCCCCCGTTGCTTATTGTGTCGTCCGAATTCAGCCTCTGACTATGTCTGGTGATAAGGCTGCCCCAGCCCTGCCAAATCTTTGACGGGAGATTGCTGTTCTTTGAAGTCCACCTTCCTCCTCTTGAATTAGATCTTCTGCCATTTTCATTGTGTATTGCCCATGCTTCTTGCAGCTAGTCTTGTATTTTGTGAATACTTGAAGTAGAAATGTAAGCACACATACAGGCACACTACAGATCATTCAGTGAAGTTGAAAGAAAAATCAGGGTGCATCAGAGTTCCAAGCCAACAACACTCCTTTAATCTAGGTATAGTACTACCTTCCCCAACCTGATACCCTCCAGATGTTCTGGACTACAACTCCAAGGATTTGACCATTGACCATGTTGGAGGGCACCAGGCTGGGGAAGGCTGGTTTGTTTTAACAGTTATTTTAAAGTCTAAAATGTTTACTGTTTGTTATAATTTACTACTGTTCTGTCATTTTGTACCCATGGAGTTCCTTTATCTATTTCTTATGAATTTGTCTGTATTTAATCTCACATGACTCTATTATTTAACCTTTTAATTGTAAATTTTCATTTCAGATTTTCTATGCACATACATAAGAAGACTTAGAGTAACAGTAAAAAGCAGACAAAACATAAAACACAATAAAACTAGATTTACTACAAGGCTATGTTCCAGGTAGGGATGTCATTCGCTGTGAAATGTGGCCCTTTTGAGGCTCAGTTGACTCTCACTAAGCACCCTACTCTGCTTGCATTTGTGGGCTGATCAAAACGACTTTCCCAGAAATCCGAGACCTTTTCCAGGCTTTTTAAAGTTATTTGCATAAAAAGGAATGTGCTCAAATTGCAATTGCAATTTGCATAATTGATCTGCAACTGCAATTTGCATAATCTATCCACAACTGCAATTTGCGTAAATTACCTGCGGCTGCAATTTGCATAAATTACGCAGATGTGCACACATTTCTTTTTACAACAAAAAACCCACCACCACCACCACCAAAACCCGGAAAATTCATGAAGTTGATGCAGATCAAGTCGGGGTCACTTGTAGGGAAATGACCTGAAGTCTGGGCAGCTGAGCTAATGAAAGCTTGAAGAGCATCACCTCTGGAAGGATTCCTCTAGCACCCCTAGTTCCAGGACACTGTTAGCATGGCTGGCCCTACAGAGTGCAGCAGCTACCAAAAGCAGCAGATGTTGGATGTCATGAAAAGGCAGCAAATTGCTATTTCGCTTGTTCTTGTATTTTGTTAGTGCCAAGAACGGGGTAAAATGCTTGTGGGACTTTCTGCTTCAGGTGACAAAAAAACTGGCCATTTTTGGTACTAGGCACCCTGATTTTGGTGAGTTGGGGGTGCCATATGTTTTTCCACCTCAGGCAGCAAAATGTCTTAGAGGCTGGCTCAGACTTCTAGGTTCTACAAACTCGATTTACTCTCACACTTCAGAGTCCTAAGAAATATGTCAGCAGCGGATCTCAGACATGTTGGCCTTTCTATGCTGATACAATTCTGTCAGCATTTAGCTGTTTCCCCTCTGGAAATGAGTGCTGAACAGCTTATGCTGTGATTCAGTGTCATTCAGTCTTTGTTATTTTCTTAAACTGATATTGTCAAAATCCCAGAATAATTTGTTCTGTTGCATTCCCACAGAGGCATCCTTCAAAAGAAAAAATGTGCATCTATAGTCTCTTTAAACATTTGCGGACTGAGAAACTATATTCTATTGGTGTATTCTCTAGCGCTTTTACCGAACATGCAGAGATAAGGAATACAATGGTCACCTGACTATGATACAGCAGCTCCCCCCTAGCTTACATATCCATGTGGCTTCAGCTGATGGAATAGCATGTTTGAGAAGACCGAGCCAATTGAGGAATGAGCCCCTTTCATTCTAAACATATCAGGTGTTCCATTATGCTTTCTCTATGGACTGCAGAAAATTAAAGGATCATGTTCTGGGATTTAAATAGAGATTTATTAACAGTACAATCCTTTGCATGTACCCTTAGATGTAAGTCCCACTGAGTTCAATGGGACTAAATCTCAGGTATGTGTATTAGTGATATATGGATTTTGTAATATCCATTCCTTCCGTGTTTTGCAGATTGACAGGTACCTTTCATGCCATCATCTACTCATTGACAGAATCATGGTCACCCCCCCCAATTTCCTGAATTTGCACAAATTCACATTTGTGGAAATTTACACTTGTGGAAATGCACAAATCCTCCCAAAATGTGTATTTTTGTCCTTTAGCCTGTGGGGGAAATGTGCATTTTTGGGGCATCTTTTTATTTTACATATTTTTCTATGGTTAAATTTGCATATGATTCTGGAAAGAAAATATATATATTCTGCAAGTCCTGCAATCTGTGTGACTCAGGAAATGCTGGTCCACTGCAGAATCCACAGGTTGGATTCATAGAAATCCAAACTCAACGGATTGCATTGTGGATTTCTCCAACATCCCTAAGTGTGTACAGGATTGCAGCCAGATGGAATAAACAGAACCCCCAGTAGTGTGTGTGTGTGGGGGGGAGGAGATATAAATTTGAGCTGATAGCCAAACTCTACAAGGGTTACAATAATATAATATACACCAAACAAGTATAAAATGTATAACTATGGATTCAGATCTACCATGGCCCTATTGCATAATTATTCATACTTAAAGCTTTAGGTATACAAGCTGTTGACAATACCTGCTTTTTGAGAAACCCCTTATTTGGTCAAACAGACATGCAAGACAGGGCTGTGGTTTTTTTAGGCCTGCTAACCTATTTTGCAAGTGAAAGGAGTCCACTAATTGTTAAATTTATGCAGAGTCGGATCTCCTGTTTCCTGCAGTGGGAGAGCACATGCATGCCTTTGCCACACTTCCCTCCCCTGCCTTGTGCTGTGTCTCCCCCGCTTTCCTGTTGCATCTCCCCCATCCCCTGCCTCTTCCATCCCTATGCTGTGCACTGCATCATCCCCCATCATGTGCCATGTCTCTCCTACCCCTATACCACATCTCCCCATGTGCCACATTTCTCTCCCTATTGCGGGCCATGCTGCTTCTCCCACCTACCTCCCGTTTGCCATTGCTGAAGAGCCGCATAAGCCATAAAAAGCTGCCTGTCTGCCCACCCACCTTCTGGATCACCCTGAGAGGATCCTCAGGGTGAGACAGAGGGTGGGGGGCTGTTCCAGAGAGCCCCCCTGGTAGCTCTCCTTCTACCACATCTCCTGCAGTAGGAGAGGGGAGACGTTGGAGCTCTCCAGAGCACCCTCCCAGCCAGCAACATTCACCGAGCATCACAGGGTGACGATATTCTGAAAAAGTTTCCTATTCCTAAATTTGTGGTGCTAAAGGTAATAAAAACACATTATACTGCTATGTTAATCTCTTTACTTTTTTCTATAAATATAAAGATATTTCCTGAACAATTGGCTCAGATAATTACAAGCAGAAACTTGGCTTAACAGACAAGGCACAGCTTCCGCTTTTGCAGCCAGTACAATGAAATACTACCTTTTTTTCCGTAGCAGTCGCTCATCTGTTATTGTACCATGGGCACAATTCCAATCTCAGACATGTCGGGTGTATAGTCCTATGTCTTGGGAAATCAGAGAGTACAGATGTACTGTAACACATCCAATCCTGCCATTTTCATTGTAATAGACCAAGAGAATAATGCCAGGCAGCCTCTACCCCAAAGCTTAATGAAGTCTATATATATATATATATATATATATATATATAATTTGCAGTCAACATGGGCAAATATTAAGGCATCATAGAAACCCTATTCTGGTATTAGGATTAGTTCCAGGGTTCACCCAAATGACCACCTAGAGAACGGGGGCAGGGGGCAGTGGCAAAAGGTCAGGCATCAGTACCTAGGCCATTAGTTATGAAAACATTTTATAGCAGAGAGTGGCCCATTGGGCATGTACATGTTTACAGCTTCTCATTTTATTTTTTACTTTAAAATGTATCATCCCTTTCTACAGCAAAATGCTCAATCTGTTTAGTCAATCTCTTTTATTCCTGTAGTGATGGTGGTGCCATGATTTAAATATGTTTAAAATGCAAAACTGCACATGTTCAGAGTATTTCTTTTTTCTTTACCAAACGAAGTTTGTTTTGTTGGCTTGTTTGACTGATTGTTTTGCTCCACGTAGAAGCAGTTGCAAAGTGTGGCCAGTATCCAAGTGGGCCGCTCCGCAGGTGGGACCTGCCACCATTGTACAGGCAGCGCCCACCGCTTGTGCAACAGGGATTTAGCGCTTCCTCTACGAAGCCCCAAAATGAGCAGAAATGCCCATTTCTGGGTCGGAACAGGTAAGTGGAGCTCCCCTATGTGAGTTCTGCCAACCTGCCCCATTCCAGAAACAAGCATTTCTGCTTGCTCCTGGTTCCTAGGGGAAGTGCTAAATCCCCATTGCACAAGTGGTGGCTGTTGCTTGTGGAACAGAATTGGTGATGGCCCCTGCTTGCACAATGGGCCGCTTGGATACTGCCCAGTGAATGAAGGGAGGGGAGAGAAAAGTTAGTTGTGTGCTTTACAACTGAGAGAATACACATGATAGTCTCAAGGGGCACCTCCATGAGACCGTTACATCCAGGGTCTAAAATTACCTAGCTGCACCACTGCTGTTCATCAGGTCACCAGTGCAAGGATGTCCATATTATCACCCAACAACTGCATTGTGAATGGCCATGTTAAGATAATTTTCACTTTCTGTACATTCTGTATTTCAAGTCCTCTGACCTCAGTGTTTACAATTCCACCCTGCCCCACAACCATGTGTGTATTTACACTCAGGACAACATTTCATGCAGCTGATGAAGTGGACTATAAACTACAAAAGCTGATGCTAGCTTTCCCCTACCTGGTGCTCTCCAGATGTGTTAAACTACAACTTCCAGCAGCCCCCCATCCAGCATGGAGAACCAGGTTGGAGATGGCTGACCGTATGCCATGAAAAATATGTTTGTTTTTAAAATGCCATAAAGCTTTTCATTGTTTTTGCTGCCACTGACTAATATGGCTTCTGGAAATTGTCCCATCTCATGCTACCAACTAGCAATTGGTTTGAATGCTATTACCATCAAACCCAATTTTTGCATGTCAAATGTTCAGCTAATTGATAGTTAAGGCAAATGTGTGCTTTCCACGATGTTATATTATCATGGCCTCAGCTTCAAGCAGTGAGTGGAACTCAGAAGGTGTGTCCAACGATCCTGCAGAGCCCTGGGGTCTGGTGGTGCGGGCTGTATTTTGAAACCAGTGCCTTGAAACAAAGACAACACATCTGGCTAGACTTAACAGAGTGGTGATGAAGTGCAATGCTTCAAGGATTGCCCCTTTAAAAGATCATGCACTGACCCAGGATGGGATGAATGTGGGGTCTATTCTCCAAGTTAATATTCTTAGAAATGCAATCCACAAAGTGCTATGCAGATTTGTTAAAGTTACATGCATCTATGCCCACCTGTAAGAATTAGTTGTGGGTTTACCCTCTTCTTTCCCCAGTAGATGGTGGTCAGGGGCTCCTTTTGGCCTTGATCCACCATTAAATCCCAATAGGAGGAGGAGAGGCTGAAACTTGGGGTAGGTAGTCAGGCGAAGGGAAGATTCAAGGCCCAAGCTTGGCTCTAGATTTTAGTCCTATTTATGTGTTCCATATGCAAATGAGTGAGGGGGTAGCAAAAGCTTGTGTATAATTTTGACTGCCAATTTTTGCCAGGACAAATCACTAAGCAGCAGTGTGCTTGAGTGATGAAGTAGTTTTGTCTGATGCTGCTTTTTATTTCTTTATTATTACATGTATATCTTGTTTTTTTCCCCTCTTGCAAGGAATCCAAGATGGATTAAATGGTGCTCCTTTTCATTTTATCTTCGTAACAACCCTGAAAGGCTGAGAGTCAGTGACTGGGCCAAAGTCACCCAGTGAGCTTTATGGCCAAGTGGGGACTAGAACCCAGATATCCTGAGTCCCAGCCCAACGCTCTAACCACTACACCACACTGGCACACTAGGTGTTCTTGCCTTGACTTGACCTGGCTATGCCAGCTAAGCCTCATGAAAGTGTACCCAACTGTATAACACAGGAGAACCTTCATATACAGCTACTTAACCATTCAAATATTTTCCTTTGTCTTCAATAATATATGGGAAGTAGCATTGCAGTAATATGCAAACTATCCTGGGGTAGGTGGGTTTGTGGGTTGTGTTTTTCTTAAGTAGCAACTACTGTTTAAATGGAAGACCATTTAAACCAGGAGCATGGCACATAGGGACATCTTCCTTCTGAAATTCTTCCCCATTTCCTTGCAGGAAATAGAACTTTTGGGGCCAAATAGCAGTCAGAGCATGCTTTACAATTTGAGACTGATGTTAAGATGGGGGAAGAGTTGGACTCCCCTCCCACCACATGCCATGATCCAAATGTGGATATTCCCTTCCCATGGCTGCTATTTCTTTTGTTTTTAAAAAAGCCCAGAATAGACATTCATATGACAAAGTTATGGTCTATTCTGAGCCTTCTACAGGCAACAAAAATGGTGTGGATACTCTAGGGAGCAAATTAAATGCTCTTTCAGATTTCCTCACTCCTCACTGCTTCTGCTGATGTGAACCAGTTTTTACAGACAAAGAAGAAGAAGCGGTATGCGTCAGCGATGGTGTGGTAAAGATGCCTGAATGTACATTCAAGTTGCTCCCTGGAATACCTCTCCTGTGGACAGCAAGATCTTGGATGCCTGTGTAACTGTGTGGTCGGGTATGAAGACCCAAGATGCATCAGACTAATAGTACCTCTAGTGTGCACTCTCCAGGAAGAAACTGGTCAATGGCCAAAGACAGGCAAAAGGAACTGAAAAACAGTGGGTAATTTTGAATCAGCAATATTTAAGATATACCTCGTTGCTCTACAAACAATGCAAATAATTGGCTTTTCTTTTTTAGAGTAGGACTATACAACCTCAAGCCTAGAGGGGTCGCAATCTGGCCCTCTGAGTTTTTCCAGAAGGTCATGGCCTCTTCTGCTTTTGCCCAGCCTAGGCTGACCATATGAAAAGGAGGACAGGGCTAATGTAACTTTAACAGTTGTAGAGAAAAGGGAATTGCAGCCAGTGTCATTTGTATGCATTTAGTTCCTGGTGAAATTCTCTCTTCATCACAACAGTTAAAGTTGCAGGGGCCCTGCCTTCTTTTGTATATGGTCACACTAGTATAGTGCCTGCAACTTTAACTGTTGTGATGAAGAGGGGATTTCACCAGGTACTAATTGCATACAAATGACACTGGCTGAAATTCCCTTTTCTCTACAACACTTAAAGTTACATGAGCCCTGTCCTCCTTTCCATATGGTCAGCCTAGCCCAGCCACCAGCTTCTGATAGTTTTGTGCAGTTTTCTTCCCCATTCTAAGACATCCTAAGGCTTAGTTAGCGGCAGTAGGAGCTTTAAGCAAAAAAATATATTGGGAATCTCTCTGACCCACCCCTTTTACCTTTGCTCTGTCCTCTTTGCCTTTGGCTCCACCCACCACTGAAATATAGCCCCGAAGAGCTTATTCAAAATGGAATTCGGCCCTCAGGCTGGAAGAGATTCTGCACCCCTGTTTTAGAGAAGCCCCCTGAGATGGTGGGAAAGACCTAGCCTGTTGAAGCAGATTCCTGCTTAAGGTGATGCAGGATTAAAATGGTGTCAGGCAGATATAGGAAACTAGAGCAGGATCTATACTACTGCTTTATAGCTGCATTGAAGTGCAGTGACAACTGTTGGGGCCCACAACACATTCCATATACCGTTTTCAAAATGTTATATCCTGCTTGGTGCAGATCTGGCCTAGATGGTACCATCAGTCATACAATTGACCCTGGGACTGGGTTCTGTATATAGGGCTGCTCTGTAGGCTTAATCTGTGAAATATCTAGACGATCGCATAGAATTAGGTTGTGACAACTACTTCCAGTTGTCACAACCTAATTCAAGAGGAGTTGAGTCTTCACTGATGCTGACTAGAGGAAGGAAGCCTTCCATCAACTGTTTCCAAGTACTGGAATGTCAGAGGGGCACTACCTACTTGGATCTGGCATTTCTCTACAGCAAATCCATAGACCTTAGGCTTTGTCTTAGCTTCAGGAGTAATCAAATCAAAAGGGGGGGGGGAAGAGATGTGTGCAGAGAGTCTGATTTTGGGTTATGCTTCCAGCACCCTGTACTATTTAACAATCAATGAGTCGATGCTTTCTACAAGCCATGATTAAATAGTTCCTGCCCACAAATCATCTGCTGCTGTCAAGCAAACACTGGCATAAGGGCTATCTCTGCAACTGAAATCTCAATCTAATTTGGCCTTTTTTTAGTTCAAGAATGGAACGGTTTCTCAGAGGGGTCAGGAGGAAAGCTCGGTTCCCATTCATCAGGGATAGATTTGGATATCTTGTCTATCCAAAGTCAGGTGTGCTTTTCACCGGTGTTGTATTCTTAATTAGCCAGGGATACACGTAGCCAACTGCCAAACTGACCCCTTCCAACAGATGAGGTTGCGATATTCCCAACATGTTGCTTATCCCCTGGGCTGTTGGTTCGTGGGTTTTGCCTCTTCCCAACTCACTCCCCATAGCAGATCTAGTATTAGCTAAAAGTTGAATTAAAACTGTTTCCTGGTGGTAATGAATGTAACCCAATATTGAGGATGGACAAATCAGCAAAACTTGAGCTCATTGAGTTCCTACAAATTCCACCTTGAAGCTCACTCCGACTCATGTTCACATCAGGTTGCGAACTTTATCTTTTCTTTTCATGCGAAAATTCATGTATATTTTCATCCACGTTTTCCAAATGTATGCATCATTTTTGAAATGTACACGTTATTCTCCTGTTTTTTTCCAAGACAACTCATTTTTTTATGCACATTGTTCAAACGTATGCATTTTTAAACTTTGCTGTTGTTGTTGTTCTGTGAAAAGCTTCATGTGCTTGTAAATGTATGGATTTTGGCCCCAGATTGCATTCTGATCTAAGTTCCAGAAGGTGTGAATTGGGTAAACTTTGATAAAGAAGTGAATGAAATGATTTTCCATACATTCCTACGCTATATACCCCATCAAAATTGCACCCTCGCAAAGAGAAAGCGGGCAGCACATTATTGGCATAAGCTTTCTGCCTTACTGCAAGATCCAAAGGATGTTTACTCAGAAGTAAGTCTTACTTGATTAAAGAGAACTTACTCCTTGGAGAATGGGTTTAGGATTGCTGATTCTCCATCTGGTTTAAAACAACTCTTGCTCTTCTTTGCCATAAGCATTACTGAAATTGAGCTCTTAATTACTCATTTCCTAAACTCCTTTCCTCTTGACCACTGGCACTATTGAAATTGGCCCTTTAAAATTATGTCTTCCTTCAACTGGTTTGCTATTCACATCAATGGCAGTCCCATTATTTGGTTATTGCACTTGCACCTTAAAAAATACAAAATAATTTTTTTTTATTCATTTACTTGCACTGTAATGCAAAAACAAATGAGTTTTTTTAATTTAAAGACAAAAACAAAGGGACTCAAAACTAGTGGGGGAAAGGGCCATTTTGCAGACCATGTAATGCCTGTGTAACTAGGAAGCCTAGGGATCACCAGCCCATTGCTCACAAACTAGCATGATAGCTATGTAGAATGGACAAGCTGGAGCAGAAATTACGTCTCAATTTTGGATTTTTCCAGATTATTATTATGAATTACATTTTTATACTGCCCATAGATGAAGCTCTCTGGACAGTTTACAAAAGATTAAAACATTAAAAATGATAAACCAAACTGAAAACCATAAAAACATACAATACAGTATACATAGACAACATACATCTAAAAACAACCTTTGAGCTGTCAGCCAAACTTAAAAACAGATCCAGGATTGCTTAAAACTCATCACATGCTGCTAATTCCCTGGCAAAAGAGAAAAGTCTTGACCTGGTGCTGAAAAGATAGCAATATTGGTGCGAGGTGGGCCTTGTTGGGGACATTATTCCATAATTGGGGAGCCACTACCAAGAAGGCCCTCTCCCTTGTTGCCATCTTCCAAGCCTCCCTCGGAGTAGGCACCCAGAGGAAGACCTTAGATATTGAGCATAGTGTATGGGTAGGTACATGTTGGGAGAGGTGTTCTGTCAGGTATTGTGGTCCCAAGCTGTGTGGAGGTCTCCTAGCGCTACCAAGCATAAGGCATTATGCAATTAATCCATCTTTTTCTTCTTTAATAGATTTATTTTGGTGGAAAGATGGAAGAAGCAGTAGGAAAGCATGGAAGGGTTACAACTGAAAGGTGTCATGATCCACTCCCCCCTGTGAAATTCTATGAATGAGGCAGGCTAATATCATGATTAAAACTTCATCAGGAAGCACTTTTAGAAAAATCAAAACAAAGCATGTTTTTAAAACTACAACACAGAAAAAAAAACAGGAAGTAAAAGAGTGGAATCCTGTGGTTTGGCAAGAATGAACCCTGGCGTCTCATAACTGAAGAAATTATATATATTCCAGAGAAAATGGCTAGGATTAGATCCAGGATTTGACCTCCATAAGAGGAAGGGACTGTCAGCGAGAGGAAAGGCTCTGCTTGCGGAATGCCCCTCCACCTGATTTTGTGGGATCCTTCCTTGCCACCACACCACAGGTTACCCCATTCAGCAGGGTCTCCAGATTCTTTGTGTAGCATTTCCAAGGGTCTGGAAGAGCTGCTGTGGGAAGGAGGCGGGTGGGTCCACTTCTACCAGACCAGTTGATCCAGCTTAAATCTGGATGTGGAAGCAGCTTTGGGGTGTGTCTACATGAAGCTTTCATTGTGCAATTGCCCTGCCTCAGTTATGAGGGTCCAGATGTTGCCCTCTTAAACTTTTAACCCTCCTGTTTTCCCATCGCTTCTTCCACCTTTTTTCTAACCAGAAAAAGAAAAGAAAATCTGTTAAGGAAGAAAAGATATAATAGCTGCACAATGCCTTTTGAGTGTTTGCGCTAGCTGCTCTCCATCTGGAAGCGCCTTTGTGTGGCACACTTCACCACATTCCATTTCTCTGTGCATGAAAATCCCATTTATTTCTGCGGCGTTTGCATGAGATTATGCTCTTTCTCATTCCCCCCTCTTGCCTTCTCTCCACTTTTTATTTTAGAGACCCTCCTCCCACCAAACCAAAGGGTTGTGTTTTATTTTAATACCCATTCTTGCTGAGTAGCTTTTACAAACCACACCAGCAGTGCTATTTTTATCCAATGTTCCAGAACACCAGCACAGTGCTAAAAATTTAAACATGCCAACTGTGCTGCTGTATCTCTTTGAATCTTTATTGCATCACTGCTCTGACGGTCCTAGCAGCCTTTCCCTGCCTATAGTTTCTATTATTTACATCAAATGCTACCATTGCAGGTTCACTGAAATTAACACAACTCCGTTTGGAGCCTTAATGCAGCCTGTCAAGTGTTTGGAGTTTGTTAAAGGCCGCCACGATCTCTTCTGCTTCTTTTGCTTATGCAGCAGGAAACAATATGTTTTGGGAAACTTTTATTTTCCCTGGTGAACTTCTGTACCCTCTCTCTGAGTCTGTTATTTCAGTCTTACTACATTATTATATTTCCCCCCTTGCATTGCATTTATCCATTTAATTACATCTGCAGTTTCTTTACAGACTTGCTGTCCAAAGGTAGTTCCAGGCTGTGCAATAGTAAAACCGTACAGGCAGAAAAAAAAAATACTTGAATGCAAACATCTAATTTCTCTCTCTCTCACACACACACACACACACACTGAATAACAACAATTTTAAAATGACTTAAAAACCAAGAACCTATCTACACAAGCAGGATATAACACTTTGAAAACATTTTGAAAACTGTATATGGAATGTGTCCTGTGCCCCAACAGTTGTCACTACTATTATAAACCGTTTTAAACCGTTTTAAAGCAGTAGTGTAGATAGGCTCCAAGACCAACAATACTGAAACTGCAAAGTTACACGCACTTCTATCGATCTATTGAGCTCAATGGGGCTGAATTCTGACTAGGCATGAATATGATAGATTAGCCAGTGTTCCAGATTGCATAGGGAGCCCTCACAGCTAGAGGAGGCTCTCCGTTTCAGACTGTTGCCCTCCACAAGGAAAAGCCCACAAAATGCAATAAGAGAGACAGGCAGGGATGGGGTGCTCCCAGCCCTTGTGTATTTATTCTATTGTCAGGTTTCTCGGTCCCTCAGGCAAGCACACACTCAGGCAAACTGATACAGGACACCCAAATCAGTGAGACTTCTTTATTGCAGGAAATCTCACAGCAAAAGCTTAACGGTTACACATATCAGATATCAAATAGCAGGGCCACTGTGGCTTCTTTGTTGCACTTTATAACAGTAGTGACAACTGTTTTGGAGTGTGTTCTGGGTCCCAACAGTTGTCACTGCCGTTATAGAGTGCTTTAAAGTGGTTTTAACAGTACTGACAACTGTTGGGGCCCAGGACACACTCCAAAACAGCGCTTTAAAACAGCAGTGTAGATCCTGCCTCTATGGCTCGGAATAGGGTGACCAGATAAAATCCAGGTCAGGGCTCATGTAACTTTAACAGTTGTAGAGAAAAGGGAATTTCAGCCAGTGTCATTTGTATGCAATTAGTTCCTGGTGAAATTCCCTCTTCATCACAACTGTTAAAGTTGCAGGGGCCCTGCCTTCTTTTGTATATGGTCACTCTAGTATGGTGCATGCACCTTTAACAGTTGTGATGAAGAGGGAATTTCACCAGGAACTAATTGCATACAAATGTAGGGTGACCAACTGTCAGG
Organism: Anniella stebbinsi; assembly: GCA_029215795.1. NCBI lineage: Eukaryota > Metazoa > Chordata > Lepidosauria > Squamata > Anniellidae > Anniella > Anniella stebbinsi. Next base: position 82,337,147 of record JARDYH010000005.1, on the reverse strand, counting down.
ATTTCCCCAGATTTGTCCTGGTTTTTGTTCTATCCTGGGTGTCAGGGGGGATTTTCTGTAATTTTCTATAATGTCCTGGAAAGACAAGCTTTCCCCTTTAAGGCCACATTAGCGTGGTTGGAGGGAATGACGAGCTTTCTGGAGGTGGGTTATTTCCCTCCCACTGCTCCAATCAGGACCTTACAGGGGAAAGTATGTCATTCCTGGACATTATAGAAAAGGACCCGATTGGAGCAGTGGAGGGCGGGAATGACACACCTTCCCCTCCTCCGCTCCAATTGGGTCCTTTAAAGCAGTGGGGGTGAATTACGTGCTTTCCAGAGGCCCCGGAAAACCACTTTCCCACCCCCCACCCCACTGAGGGTCCTCTTTTTTGGTTTCCCAAATGTGGTCACCCTATACAAATGACACTGGCTGAAATTCCCTTTTCTCTACAACTGTTAAAGTTACATGAGCCCTGACCTGGATTTTATCTGGTCATCCTAGCTCCGAACACAAGGGAAGGTTAATCTATACATGGGTTCCGAACCCGGAAAAGGAAGCGGAATGATTCTTGACATGATCCCTCAGGCAATCAATGGGGCAAATTCTTGAAAGGCTCAACAAACTACCCAAAGAGAGATAGTCCAATTTTGGATTATTCGTTTTTAACTCCAGGTAACATCGTCAAGGTGTAAAAATGATCTTGGGCAAGGTAAACCCACAGAAGCAAGGAGTTTCATGCTACTGCTTTCATACTGGCAACTCTATGCTGCATGAGTCTAGGCAGAGGAAAATCTAAAAGTTGTAAATCAAACTTAGTCTGCTGGTACAATCAGCTAATGGCAAACAAAGACACACAGTCTACAGCAAATGAGAGTTCAAATTTATGAAAAGCTTTCCTTTGCAATCTGAAGTTCCAATTAGGAGAGTCTTTGTGCAGAGTGCTTCTAGAGGCTCAGGCAATGGTGGATCTAAACAGGGAGGGGTTGAGGCATTGTGGACTAGATGATCTTGGCAACAGCTCTTTGCTCTTGCATTAGCTTTAAAGGAGAGGTGTGACTGTTAAACGCCTCCTCCGGACCACTTGATGCATAAGGGTGGGTTTGGGGGGGGGGGTTAGCAAGGCCCCTATCCAAACAGGCCATCACTGTTCAACCTCCAGGATGATGCTTTGATCTGAATGACTCTTCTGAAAACTCCTCCTGACTCTGTTAGGTTCTCATGGAGAGCTCCCAGTCTGTCCGCTTGCCAAGGTCAACTTTGCAGCTGGGCGGGGGAGTAGAGTGACTCCCCCTGCTCTGCTGTAAGAACACTGACAGAGGTAAGCTCACACAGATTCTGATATCCCACAGGCTGAATAGGCTCAAACCCTTCCAGACTATTTTTAATTAAATATTAGCTACAAACTAAAAGGCTCCACTGCAGTGCTGGAACTATTCCCTGACATTTATTCAGGTTTATAATGCCTGGATAAGGCTAAGATCATTACTCAATGGTACAGCATATGCTTTGCAAGCGTACAGTTCCAGGTTCAGTCCCTGGTAGCATTTCCAGTAAAAAGGATTGCAGGGAAGGGAAAGTTTATTGCCTGAGAAATTTAGGGTGCAATCCAATGCATGTTTATTGCATTATAATACATTGGGCCTGTTCAGATGACACGCTAAGCCATGGTTAGGCCACTCATTCCGAGTGTGGAATAAAAAGCAGGATATAACACTATGAAAGCAGAATGTGGAATATGCCCCAACAGTTGTCAGTGCACTTCCATACCCCTATAAAGCAGTAGTGTAGATGTAGCCCCGGTGTCCTCCAGATGTGTTAGATTGCAACTCCCATCATGCCTAGCCAGCACGGCCAATGATGACCATGCTGGCTGAGAATCATGCAAAATACAATCCAGCACCAGTTTGGGAAAGGCTGTGCTACACTTTTGTTTCTATTATACTATTTTTAATCTTAGGTGAGTCCTGTTATTTTCTGAAGGTTGTTTATTATGATGGCCTGTCAGCATGAACAATTGGAATCATATGTGGTATGTATATGAGCGAACTGCTGAAAAAAAGGGTGATTGGTTCATCTATCACTGATGTCACCAGCAAAACAATCTAGAGCTATGCACCTGGGGGTGTGGGGGGTATTTTCACACCGAAGCGTAATGTGCAAAAGAATTATTGTCACCAGTGTGAAGATAAGAGAGAACTAGAGTGGCCTGGCAGGCTGTGATGGTTATTAATGGTGATGGGCACCTTGGGTTAGACACGAGAACTTCCCTTAAAAAATGACTTAATGGTAAGTATCAAGGGGATATATTCTCCTTTCTACTATCAATGGAAGGGTCACCAACCCCCCCCCCCCCCACACACACACACAAAAAACAATGGAAAGAATGATCCCTAGTCAGGGAAAACCATATAGCTCTTCTTCAGGAGAATTCAGCCAAACACACTGAATGCACCATCGTGTGCATGTTTAGACATAAAATGTGCCCTAAGATACTTGCAACTTTATGTATTTGTTTAAAACTTTTTTAAAATCCTTCCTTTTAGCCAAAAAAGTTCCCAGAAGTAGCCTAATCCACTCAATAAACTAGGGCTGGGCTTTGCTTCGGGCCTGAACCCCGAATCTGAATCAAGGTAGGCCAACACAAGGTAGGCCAACACAAAATTTGAGACATTAAATCTAGGAATCCACAGAGCCCCCATCTTCACTGAAAATTGTGTCTCTCATCAATGAGGGTGGCTCAGGTAAATCCCATGGGCAGTTAGGGGCAGTGGCTCTGGGTTTGGGGGATGAGCTGGGAGGGGGGGGAGTCCAATGGACTCCCGGTTGGTCTCACCCAGGAACCTGCAATGACCAACCCACTTTGGGTGTCCGAATCTCACTTCGGCTCTGTCTAAAGCAGGTCAGCCCAGGTCCACAGCACCCTGAATCGAATCGGAGCTGACCTGGAACCCCAGAATTGGCCTCCGAAGTGAATCAAGGGTGCATGCACAATTCTAAATAAAACAATGCAGAGTAAAGGACATGACATGAAAGGAAAAAGGGAAGAGGAGGGAAGAGGAAAAGTGCAAGAATGCACCTTACAATGTTCCTTCAGCATTTTCTGCAACCAAGTTGACACTTAATTGACAATTGCATGATGGATATAAAAGTCATGCAGACCTTTCATATGCATGTTTACTTGGAAGTGAGTCCCACAGAGCTCATATGAATGAGACATAGGATTGTAACTTTAATTCTTTGGTGTAGTATCCTATACTGCTACTGCATGCCACTAGTTCTGTTGCACTCGTGGAACAGATCACTAGTGCAGCAGGGACTAGCAGTTCCTGAAACAAGCAGAGAAACAAATGGAAAGGCTCATTTCCAGAATGGGGAAGTCAGCAGCTATCCCTTCTGTGAGTTTTGCTGACCTGATCTGTTTCAGAAACTAGCATTGACACTTGTTTCCTGTTATTTCAGGAACTGTTGTGCTCGTGGTCTGTTCTGTTAGTTCCCTATATCACCCTAATGATTTTAGAGGGAAGCTGGTGAATGGTGATATCTTGGCAGAAAGGAGGGAAGGAAGGAAAAAGGAAGGAAGGAAGGAGGAGTAAGTCTACAGATAACCCAAATAATTGCTTTGGAAACATTGCTTTTGTGAAGCAGAGGCATAAATATTTCTGTGACACCTGATGTTTAATTGATGAGAAATCCTGAGCCAAAATGCGTATAAATTGAAAAAAAAGAATGCTTTGTTCTGCCCTTGCTAATGTGAAGCTTCTTGGCTGCATTTCAGGATTACTAACAGAGAGATAATTTTGAAATATCCCATCCAAAGGTAATAATATCTCCTGAGTACATTGTTAAGTTGTCAAGGCTAAAAATCAATTGTATTGTCAACAAAAAAATCTAAATATCATACATGTCCCATATTAATAAAGTACCAGAACACTATGGGGTATTCTAAACACAAGATGTTGTAGCAATGCATAATTTTTCTTCTTCTGATCTCTCTAGAGTGTATCTTGGTAGGAATGATTTACAACCCAGCAGCCATCATCATAGAGGATGATGACAAATATGGAATTATCATAAACTACTACTGCAATAAAATGAAACCTATTATATTGCCATTAATAATGACAATAACCTTTGGCAGCGATTATTTCATTTCCCACTCCACTATATCCTATTTCCAAGATGTCTTGCTACTGTTATTAGTCATGACGTCTTTGAAACCAGATTGGTCTGAATTTATATTCAGCTACAGGAACTGGAAACCACATGCATTACCTGAAAACAAACTAGTCAATTGTATTGCATGCCAGCTATTGATTATGGTAGTAAAACAACAACAACAGCAACAGGTTTCTCTCAAAATGACCCTGTTCAGATGACACGCTAAGCCTCGGTGATTAATCATTTTGAACTAAATATTATGGCTTAGCATGTCATGTGAACCAATTGCTCAACCACTGTTAAGCAATCAAAGGTAACTTATGGAATCAAGCACTCCTTCTCCCACCCTCTTTAGGAATATCAATTGCCCCTGTAGGATTTAACTGTGGTTAAACAATCTGAGTTGTATCTAGGGATGTATAAAAAAATAATTTTTGATCAGGATTTACCAAATTTGCACCTTCTGGACTGGATATGGACTCACATTGTGGTCTATAATGCAATGGATTGAAGACCTAACAACACTAGCAACATTTGAAAGTGTGGTAGATAGGTGCCATTCTCAAATGGACTTACTTGGTATGTATTCGCTGATGTTTATGTGTAATGTACTTTCTTCTTCTTTTTTGATATTGTAATATTTGAAACTGATGCTTTCAAAGTATGTAGTAACATTTTTATTTTATTTTATATTGTTTTACTGAAACTAACAATACAAAATTGATTAAGAAAAAAACCTGTGGTCAACATCCGTACATTTCCGAGCTTGCAGTGTGGTTCATGGCCCACCAAAATGTGTTTGACAGCATGCACACATTTGAAGTATGCACATGGGGAAAAAAACACGTACCTTTGAAAAATGCAAACAAGTATGCTTTAATCAATGGGGGGTGGGTGGAATGGGCACATTTCAAGGATCTGCACAATTGATGCGTATCTTTGGAAAAACAGACAGGAAAATATACATAGATTTTCATGCAAAAAAGAAAAACACAAAGCTTGGTGTTACAGACTCAATTTGGAACAAACTTTGAGATGGAATTTGGAGAACTTTTTTGCTGATTCGCTCATCCTTGGTTGAATCCAGTCGGTCATATCCAATGTTAGTCTAACTTAAGTCCCATTCATTTAAATGTCTCTACTCCAAGTAGGACTAGCATTGGATACAACCCTATGTCTACAGGTGTTTGTGCAAACAGGACCTTAGTTGAATGAATGTCTCTCCAAGTTAGTGGAATGCTCAGGCTCAGGGGCATATGGACATGTTTCTTCATGGAGTACATAATCATCCTATGGAATTTGCTACTACAAGAGGTAGTGATGTCAACAAATTTGGATGGCTTCAAAGAGGGATTAGACCAATTCATGGAGGATAAGGCTATCATAATGGCTATATATAACCTCCAAGGTCAGAGGCAGCATATCCCTCAATAGCAGTTGCTGAGGGGTGGGAGGGTGCTATTGCAGTCATGCCTTGTTTGTGGGCTCCCCACTGGCATCTGGTTGGCCACCGTAGGTCTTTAGTCTGATCCAGCAGTGCTCTTCTTATGATTTTATGACCATTGAGGGAGAAGTGAAGCCAAAGATCTCTCAGCAGCACTGATGAAATAGCCCTGCATTATCTGCTTGGCCTGATGCCTGATGGACTGGCCACTTCTAGACTTCACTTGACTTAAGCCAGAAAAGTGGTAGAGAGGAAGGAACAGGTGAATTTGCATGAAAAGGAATGTCGACAACTGCTAATGGTGTCACTGGAAGTTTTGGGAAATGGGAGTTTGACAGTTCAGGAATATTGTAAAAGCCAAGCACTGCGGCTCCATAGACCACATGGGATGTTTCCCTATCTAAGAGTGTCATGACTTAACTGATACCTGGCACCTTGAGTCTATAGAGTCCATTGTTGTATGTATTAGGTATTATAAGATTTGGTAGGAAGACCTTATCTAGAAATGAACCTGACTGTCATCGCTACTGCAGCCACACTTGTTAGTTCTTTTGACCTTTGACAAGCACAATCCCCAGCTATTGTCATGCCGTGTGATTCAATTAGCCCTCTCTGTGGACAGCCCTATTTTTCTGCCTTGCTAATTCTCTAGCCTGGAACAGCAGCTGCCTCCCTATCAAAACTTCCAGCACAGAGTGCTGACATTTGGAGATAAGTAGAAAAGCACTAGACAGGCAGCTAATTCTCATCTCACCCTGCTTGGAATTTCGATTACAAATTTCTTTTTAAGATGTCTATCCACAGCACTAGCAGGCAGATATGTCAGATGTGAAGCAGCCCTAATAGAAAGACAACATCACACTTTGCATGTCAAACAATGGCACAGACAGGTTTGGATAATTCACAGCACATGTTAAAAAAAAACACCACGCCATTAAGTCCACCAGCATTTAAAGCTCCCATTTAGAGCTGCAACAATGCAACAATAGAACATGCCCGTCCAGCAAGTACTGAACTTTAGAGTTTCTTGAGCAAGAACATCTCCAAAAGGCAAATTTCAATGCACCATCAGAACATACCAAATAGTCTTGCAGGGCCAGATCTCTCTGCAAATGTCTCTGGGAAGTTTACAAGCAGAGTATTCCCTGAATCTATCCATCAGGGATATCACACTGCAGCCTTCTTCCCTATCATGTGTGGCTAATGGGCCAATTCTCCTGTCTTTGTCTAATCCTTTTAGAAGGACATCTGTGCATGTGATCAGCACAACAATCTTTTTGTTTCCCCAGGCATTTTAATCAGTTTTAATTCATTGTAAGTCAATTTTTATGGATATTAGTAACTGTTTATTATATGTGTCATGGGTATTTATTGTACACCAACCTGAACTCAAAAAAGGATAAAGGGTGATATATAATGAATGAGCATCCTATGGCAATAAAAACTAGGGGTGTGCACGGACCCCCCGGATCGGATCGGGACCCGGATCGGGACCTCCAATTTTGTCCCGGACCGATTCGGACAAAATCGGAGGCCCCCCGGACCGGATCGAGTCCGATCCCGACCCAAAAATCGTACATTTTTGGATCGGCCGCCATTTTTTCCCCATAGACTTGCATTGCAATGCAAGTCTATGAGGAAAAAATGGCGGCGGGTGGGTAAGGGGGGGCCTAACTCCCTCCCCCCCCGGGGCCGTCCGCTGTGGACGGCCCCGGCAGGTAAACCCCCTCCCCCGCGCTCCCTACCCCCCCTGGGGCCGCTCGCTTCCATCCGCTGGCGCCCGCGGGCGCCAGCGGATAGAAGCGGACGGCTCCGGGGGGGGGGGTAAGCCCCCTTCCCCGCCACTGCTTACCTTCTCGGCCCGTCCGGCGCCGGCGGCTACTACCAGCGGGCTCCGCGGCCTACTCTCGAGTAGCGCGCCGGGTGATGACATCACCCGGCGCGCCACCCTGGAGCAGGCCGTGGAGCCTGCTGGTAGTAGTAGGCGCCGGCGCCGGACGGGAGCCGCCGGGCCGGGCAGGTAAGGGCCCCCCTCCCCCCTCCCCCCTCCGCGTGCCCCCTCCTCCCCTCCACGCACCCCCTCCTTACCTTCCCGGCCCGGCGGCTCCCGTCCGGCGCCGGCGCCTACTACTTCCAGCAGGCTCCGCGGCCTGCTCTAGAGTAGCGCGCCGGGTGATGACATCACCCGGCGCGCCACCCTAGAGCAGGCCGCGGAGCCTGCTGGGAGTAGTAGGCGCCGGCGCCGGACGGGAGCCGCCGGGCCGGGCAGGTAAGGGCCCCCCTCCCCCCTCCGCGCGCCCCCTCCTCCCCTCCACGCACCCCCTCTTTACCTTCCCGGCCCGGCGGCTCCCGTCCGGCGCCGGCGCCTACTACTTCCAGCAGGCTCCGCGGCCTGCTCTAGAGTAGCGCGCCGGGTGATGACATCACTCGGCGCGCCACCCTAGAGCAGGCCGCGGAGCCTGCTGGGAGTAGTAGGCGCCGGCGCCGGACGGGAGCCGCCGGGCCGGGCAGGTAAGGGCCCCCCTCCCCCCTCCGCGCGCCCCCTCCTCCCCTCCACGCACCCCCTCCTTACCTTCTCAGCCCGTCCGCTCCCGTCCGGGGCCGGCGGCTACCACCAGCAGGCTCCGCGGCCTGCTCTAGAGTAGCGCGCCGGGTGATGACATCACCCGGCGCGCCACCCTAGAGCAGGCCGCGGAGCCTGCTAGTAGTAGTAGGCGCCGGCGCTGGACGGGAGCCACCGGGCCGAGAAGGTAAGTGCCCCCCTCCTCCCCCCCCCGCTGTCCACTTTCATCGGCGGGCGCCCGCTGGCGCCCGCCAATGGAAGCGGCGGTGGGCGCCAGTGGGCGCCCGCCGATCCGCCGATCCGCCGAACCGGTTCGGAGCTTTTTCGGACCGGTTCGGATTGGATCGGCCGATCCAGCTGCGGGATCGGAAATCGGATAATTTATCCGATTTCCCACTGGACCGGACTCGGATCGTGGATCGGGTCCGATCCAGTGCACATCCCTAATAAAAACCATTGTGAGTTGCTTGAAGAACTTTAGTTTCCTTGCCTGGAACAGACTGTCAATCACTTTTATCAAATGGGCCATAGTCTAGTTCTAGTGTTAGAGAGAAAGAGAGAGAACAGATTCATGTCTTTGAATTCACTTCACTCGCTACACCTTACACCCCCTTCTCGAGAGCCCAATATTATATTATTCAAGTGAATTATGTGTGTTACAGCTTCTTTGTGGTTCTGTCTCACACCGTTCTAGTAAGATTTCCATAGAGGAAATTGCATGGGATGGGCAAATGATGTCATTACTCTCCCATACCGCCATCATTTTCCCTTGAAGGTAGTGGTGGCTTGACAAATAATCATATCTCTGTCCCATCTAGCACTGTTTCCTATATATGCTGGTTAATGGAGGAGAGTGGTGAGCAGGATAGTTAAAAAAAATAGGTCAGAAGTTTAGAATACTAAATGTCCTAACCACATAAACCTGTGTGGATCATGTACCATAGGGGTGGACAAGCTCAGGAGATCTTGGGGCGGCTTTTGCCCCTCCCCTACCTTTTTCCCACCATGGGCACTTCGATGCTGGGCAACCCCCACCCACCCCCGCCAAAAAAGAATTTCAAAACTGTGTTTACATTTTTAAAAAAAAAAAAAAGCACCCGGAACTCCAAAAAAAAAAGGTAAAATCTAGCTTTTTTCAAGAGAAATTTGACCCTTTTAGGGCTATGTAGCTGCAGCAACCTAAAAGGTTCAAAACTAGCTTTCAAACAAGCTAGATTTGACTATTTTGGTGCTTTGTATTTCTCCAGAAAACATTTTCTTCTTTCCACCCCCCTCATTGCAGGGGCGTGTGGAAGTGGGGGGTAACGGGCCACCTGTAGGCCTGTGAGTAGCATGTTGCCTAACCATGAGGTAGAGTCCACAGCCTTCAGTATGCATTCTCTCCAATGCATGAGGGCTAAAAATGGGAATGAGGGCTATGCATGCCAGCCCAGTCCACTGCATCCTCATGTACACTGGCCCCGCTCCTTCAAGTCTCCAACCTTGGCATGTTGAGTGGGAATGTCTGCCCAGGAGTTCTACTTGCGTTCACTTGAATTGCACCTGATGGTGCAGAGAATTCTACTTGCTTCCAAGTGGTTGCGAGCAGAACTCCCCTACCATCCTTACCACCCATAGCAAGGTCAGGGATCTGAGGGAGCAAGGCACCCTAGAAAGGCACCCTAGAAAGTTATCAAACACGACTTGACTTATTTACAAACCTTTATTTGCATCTTCATTTCGTTATTCTTTTTTCTCCTGACAGATAATTTATTCACAAGGCACACCCTTCTTATAGCAAAGGCCCAATTTCAAACCACAAGTTTATTATATGCTAAGTGGGAAGATCGTCATCACATTACCTATCTACATGAGAAAGCATTGGAGAAATTAAGGCAAATCTTAGAAGCAAAATATGATGACCAAACAAGCTAAATATTTTGACCATACACACCCCTCCCTCAAAGAATAGGATCCTATATTGGATAAAACATGAAATTGTGTAATAAAATATGTGTTATCTGTATTGTCGATATTTCCCCTATCTCTATCATTTCTTAGGTGACATAATATATTTTATTGACTACAGACAGGTGTCTTATATCAAACTGTGTCACATGCCATTAATATAGATGGGGCCATTATACCTGCTTTGTGAATTTCTAAAAATAGCACAGAATATTATTGGAGGTATTTTTAAATTGCAGTGTAGGTAATCAAATAAAAATATATTGAAAAGTACTTCTAATATGACTTCTCTTTCTGTGCCACAAACTTCCATATTTGTATTGTGGCATGCAATGTGAGTACACATATGCAACACACACATACACTGGACTCATGGGGGTAGCAAAATATGGTATCCAGCCTTTGATAGAGCATTGGAAAGAGAACTCCAATAAACGTTTAGCATCCACCTCTTGTCCCTAGGCCTGAATAGTTTCACACACACCTGCCAGGTCAGCAGTGAGGTGGTTCAATCAACGCCACCCTAGAGCAGGCCGCGGAGCCTGCTGATAGTAGTAGTCGCCGGCGCCGGACGGGAGCGGCCGGGCCGGGAAGGTAAGGGCCCCCCTCCCCCTCTCCGCGCGCCCCCTCCTCCCCTCCACGCACCCCCTGCTTACCTTCTCGGCCCGTCCGCTCCCGTCCGGCGCCGGCGGCTACTACCAGCGGGCTCCACGGCCTGCTCTAGAGTAGCGCGCCGGGTGATGACATCACCCGGCGCGCCACCCTGGAGCAGGCCGTGGAGCCCGCTGGTAGTAGCTGCTAGTGCCGGACGGGAGTGGACGGGCCGAGAAGGTAAGCGCCCCCCTCCTCCCCCCCCGCTGTCCACTTTCATCAGCGGGCGCCCGCTGGCGCCCGCCAATGGAAGCGGCGGTGGGCGCCAGTGGGCGCCCACCGATCCGCCGATCCGCCGAACCGGTTCGGAGCCTTTTCGGACCGGTTCGGATTGGATCGGCCGATCCAGCTGCGGGATCGGAAATCGGATAATTTATCCGATTTCCCACTGGACCGGACTCGGATCGTGGATCGGGTCCGATCCAGTGCACATCCCTAGCAATTACATAATCTTGCATGCACAACTTGTACATGGAAAATTGCAGATTTCTGTACACTGAAGTGGTAAAACTCCTCTGCAAATAAGAAATTTGAATGGGAGCATTGTAAGAAATAACATGTAAGTGAGGTATATTTTTCTTTAAAAAAACCCATGATAGCCTTATCATCAGAGCCACTTTGTCAACAACTAATTACTAGCAAAACACGACCTTTCAAAGTTCTCCGAATTCCACCATGAAGCTCATTCCATCTCATGTCTCTATCGAATTGCACTCTTTGTGGGGGGTTTGCATGGAAATTGTGTGCAGCTACGAAACGTACACATCAGTTATGTGCATCTTTGAAATCGATGCATTCTTCTCCTATTGGTTAATCTGTGTTGGTGCACATTTTTCAAAAGTATGCATTCTACACACACATTTTTTTTTTAAAAAAATGCATTTTTCATGCACAGTTTTAAAAAGTATGGATTTTTTCATATGCGTTTTTAAAACTTACATCTGCCAATGGACACATATTTTTGGCCTAAGGATCATATTGCAAGCTTGAAAATGTACAGACTTAGGCATTTGAGTTTGTTTTCAGTCCAGTAGGTGAAAACTGGTTAAATTCTCATAAAAAAACCCTGATATTAATTTCTCATCAATCAAATTTATTAGGCAACCTAAAATAGGTTTTAGCCAAAATCATAAAAAATATACAATACAATACATAGCAGAAAAGTATAAGAATTCAATCGAGGTAAAATATATTAAATACAGTATAGGTAGTATATCAGAATGGCACATATCCTAAACATGACCATTGTCCTCTAAAGCAGTTCTGAGCTGAGCTGCTTTCACTGCAAACCTAGCTATATTTAACATAATGGACTTAGATGTGTCTGTCAGAAGATATATAATTTTATCCATATCTTTAAGATTAACTACCAGTGCTAGGTATCTCTTTAGGTATTTGTCTCTAGGGATTTTATACAGTTTACAATATAATACATAATGTATCGTGTCCTCTACCTCGTGACTGCCACAAATACATAAGCGTTGTTCTCGGGGGATGTTCTTGTATCACCCTTCTCATACATCCCCAATAAGTTCTAAGTAGGGATGTTGGTCACTAGAAAATTTAGTTCTTTTTTAGTTCAATGGAGTTCCACAGCATGGACGGTTCATTTTGCATCTGTGAGCTGAGCTGCAGGCTGTTTCCCAAATTCTGTGAGCTTTTTTGTGCATTTTTATGGAAGGTTCCTCAATTTGCACAGATTTCTGAACAAACTGGAAATCATGACAATTTGGCCATGATTTCCATAATTTGTGCAAATTGCATGATGGGAGACTACAAATTATTAATCTGCATCAGATGTTCCTTCCCCTCTGTGAAATAGCCCAGGAGAAGGTATGGGGCTATTGGTATGCTCACAATCCTGCTATGATCACATTGAGGAACCAGATGTATCCATCATATGGGAAATGGACACAGAGTTCAGTGGTTTGTGCAAAGCAGTTCCCATCCTCTTTTAAGGTACTGTGGCCATACATATTGCAGCTGCTGCCTGTCTACTTTCTTCATTCAGTTTACATCTTAATGTGAAATTACCTAATTTTTCACTTTTGAACCACTCTGTGAACCGAAATGGCTATCTTTCAGAATTCCCACTTCTCCAAATTTTGCAATGGAGTTCACTCATCACAACATGTGTACCAAATGTGCATATGAAATGCTTGGTGGTTAGAGAAAGGGGGCCAGGGCCAGAGGAAGTGGGCATATACATTTGGGGAACCCCAGAGGGCCAGATTGGGAACCCAGGCAGACTGGATTTGGCCCATGGACCTGAGGTTTAGTGGATGGAATCCGCTTGCACACTTGGGTCTTTCATATTTCAGACTAGGAAGGAATTTCCCTCCAATCAGATTGGGTAGTGCCCGATCATGCTGGGTAGGATTTGCCTGTAGTATGTTCCTTGTCTTTCCTGTTCAGAACTTCTGGAACTATCTGCCCTGCAGAATCCATTCTATGTTCAATCTTAGGGTGGCCATAAATTCTACTTTACAGTGGACAATCCTCTATTTGAAAGACTATCAGCAGGCAGTCCTCTGATTGAAGGCATATTCTGTTTGATGGGCTGTCCAAGTCTATGTCTGATTTAAAGATCAAGAAGTATAAAATGGGAGAGCAGCAGGAGGGACCTTGAAGTTTCCCATCAAGAGTCAGCACCTGAATATCAAGCTGAGCAGGGACACAGGTCACGATCTCCCCCACTATTGTTAGCAGTATTGTATGTCCAAATTTACATATTTAACTATAAATTAGTGCATGCATATTTTATGTAAATCTGTGTCTGGATCAGGCCCGGTCTCCCTGGTGTGTATCCCAAATCAGATTCAAAACCAGAAGAAGAAGAAGAAGAAGAAGAAGAAGAAGAAGAAGAAGAAGAAGAAGAAGAGCCAAGAAAGGAAGCTGAGGAAGAAATTCTCTAAGATTCTCCAGGAGTCAAGGAGGAATCTTCCCAGGAGCTTATCAGACAGGAGGTCCAGGCTTAGAAATCATCCTCCCCTTCCATGGGAACCCAGTCTTTGTTGGAGGGGGAGGGAACACCGGAATTGACAGATCCCAGAGTCTGCCACAACGTCAAGTCGGCAGAGTTGCGAGGAGGTGGGAGGCAGTCTGCTAGGCTAGCAACACCCCAGAGATTACATCTAACCAAGCTCCAGAGGTAACTCCTGAAGGAGGGGTTCAGTAAAAGCCTGTCAGGTATGGCAGGAATCTGTCCATTTAGTTGATAGACAACTGCCTTGCTTTGTTAGGCTAATTAAGCTTAGAGGACAGATCCTACCATCCACTCCCCCTTCAGGTGTGAAGACATGTCTATTTACTGAATCAAGCTTTGTGGATTGCACAGCAGACCTCTTTATTGTCTCACATCTCAGCAGGAGGGCTTGGAATCATGACAATCTGGCTCATCTTTTGTCCTCTTTTTCAATGATGTATAAGTGTCCACCCTCATGCTTATAGCATGCTTGGCTCAGATTGCAGGATGGGAGAGCATTGATTCTGCCTGGGGTGGGGGCAAGTGGAGATGCATTATAAATATGGCATATTTTATGTTTAGGAAACAGAGGAATATGTATAAAAATGAAACAAGGCCAACCATGTATAAAGGTCATACTTTGTTCTTAAAGGCAGAAAGCCACAATCCACCCCCAGCAGGGGGGACCTCCAGCCAGGGTGACAGCTAGGCCCTGTGAAGGTTCCCCATCTGGCTGAACATCTCTAATCCACAGATGATTGGTTATAAGAGTGTTGAGAAAAGCTCCCTTTCTTACAAGGGCTCAGTTGGGGAAAGGTGTTATCTTGGCTGACCATATGAAAAGGAGGACAGGGCTCATGTAACTTTAAGTGTTGTAGAGAAAAGGGAATTTCAGCCAGTGTCATTTGTATGCAATTAGTACCTGGTAAAATCCCCACTTCATCACAACAGTTAAAGTTGCATGCACTATACTAGAGTGACCATATACAAAAGAAGGCAGGGCCCCTGCAACTTTAACAGTTGTGATGAAGAGGGAATTTCACCAGGAACTAATTGCATACAAATGACACTGGCTGAAATTCCCTTTTCTCTACAACTGTTAAAGTTACATTAGCCCTGTCCTCCTTTTCATATGGTCAGCCTATGTTATCTCCAACCGGTCCTGCCTACTTCTGAATAGACTTGCACTCCTTATTTCTGAGTAAACATGCAGAGGCTTGCCCTGCATTACTGGTGAGAAGACATGCTGTTCATCCGCTTGCTGACTTCTGAGTAGACTTGCAGGGCCTTGGCATCGGGGATGCTAGTTGAAAGCGTTTCTGGGTGATTTGTTCTTGCTTACCTCTGAGTAGACATTGCAGAAGCTTGACTTGCATATTTCTGCATAGCCTTAAAATAAGTAAGAATCACATTTTGACCTCACCCACTTAATCTTTGGCCCTAGATCAAATGCCCTGAGATCTTTCCCAAATTAAAACTCAGCACTTGGACTGAAAAAGGTTCCCCACCTCTTCTGTGTTAGATTGTGGCAACTGGGGAGGTGTGATGGGTGGCAACAGAGGGCAGGGCCGTCTTGGTGGTAACCCACCCCTTTGTAGAATGCTTTCCCCCAGGGAGGCTCACCTGGAGCCTACCTTGATGTCATTTCAGAGTCGGGCCAGCATCTTTTTTATATTCCCAGGCTGTTTAAATTTGAATCCTGGATGACTAGTTTTTATGCTGCTATATTTATCTGCAGCTTTTAGATTTGTTTTGATTGCACAGCTGTAATTACATTATTTGATCCTTTTGTCTGCCTTTGACAGCTTTTTTCTTAAGGTTGGGATATACATTTTTTTAAAAATCAAGTAAATAATACTTTGGTGTTACCTGCAAAAGCATCTCATCACAGGGATCAGAATGCCTTTTCAAATGACATTTTACCCTAGAATACAGGCTTCAGTTCTCTGTATACATAAATATTCGACCATGCTAAGGAAACAGATGACTTGCTGAGCTACATTAATAATTATTTGCTCATTTGTAAAGTGGGTTGTTGTCAAGGAGACCATTTGAGGTTGTCTTTCCACCCTCTCCCTTTGAATGCTTTACACAAACACTTGTTTCATGGCTAGATATTCTTTGCACATACATATACTCTCCGAGAAGGCTGCACAAATCACACTGATTAGGAACTAGCTAGTTTTATTTTGTCAGAAGAAAGTGAAGTGTTTTTCTTCCACTATTTCTAGTAGCCTGAATACCCCAAAAAATCATACTCTGCTTTATTTACAGCTGTTGGTGTAATTTGGGGAGTGAACAGGGGAAATGGATCCTTGCTGCCATCTGTTAAGGGAAATGAGTTTGCCTTGTGTTTGGGGTCACTAAAACTGCCTTGCTCACTTAGCAAACAGTAGCTTAGTAACAGTAGATACACGGAACTTCACTTAAGAAAAGAAAGCTTTGTGCTAGCTGAATGAAATGTCCCCAATCCATATAGGGTTTTTCTAGATGAGGCTTTTAACCTGTACCTTTACTGAGGCTTCTGATTCTGGATTCTTTGCACGATTAAGATTGGCTCCTTCAAATGTGTTTCCCCCCTTTTCTGTCTTTCTATATGTTTCATTACACAACCACTAGATGGTGCTGTAGTATAGCAGAATTGTGCGACTACATGAAGGTCTCATTCTGCCATTTCTAAATAATACTACACTTTCCTCAGTCTAAAAAAAGCTGGGGAAATGGTTGCAAAAAGTGAGGGATGCCCTGGAGGATGACAATGTCATGTAACAACCCATAAATTACAGTGAGTGAGCAATCACGAGTGCACAATAAAAGCCTCATGTAGAAAGGCTCATAGTGATCCACTCAGGTTACTAGCCAATGCTATGCTCAGAATAAGTTATCAAGTCTACTTCCCCCTGCTCCACCTCCAGTAAAAGGCAGCATAAACATGCAAAAGAATAAATTGAGAGATGATCTAACTAATGTAAAAGAGGAGTTACCCTTGGACTGAGTCCTGGTGGGAGTGCAAGGTAACATCTCAAAACAAATTAAGAATGGCTATGAACTGTTAGAATCATATTGCTGGAAGGGACCATGTAGTCCAACTATCATAGTGCTTTTAGTCAAATCTATGGTGTGACCACACTTAGAATGCTGTGTATAGTTCTGGTCACCCCACCTAAAAAAAAAGGTATCGTAGAACTGGAAAAAGTGCAGGAAAAGGCAACTAAAATGATCGACGGAGAGGTGGAGCATCTCCCCTATGAGGAAAGGTCACAACAGCTGGGATTGTTCAGCTTGGATAAAAGGAGGCTGAGGAGAGACAAATGATAGAGGTGTACAAAATTATGCATGGTGTGGAGAATGTGGATAGGGAGACATTTTTCTCCCTCTCTCAAAATACTAGAACCCAGGGTCATCCCATGAAGCTGATTGGTGGGAGATTCAGGACAAATAAAAGGAAATACTTCTTCACACAGCACATAGTTAAACCATGGAATTCACTCTGATAAGATGTAGTGATAGCCACCAATTTGGATGGCTTTAAAAGGGGGTTAGAGAAATCCCTAGAGGAGAAGGTTATCAATGGCTACTAGTCCTGATGACTATGTCCTCCCCCAGTATCATAGACAGTATGGGGAACATGGGTGGGAGGATGCTGTTGCACCATGTCCTGCTGTGGGTCCCTGGTCGATAACTGGTTGACCACCGCTGCGAACCGAGTGCTGTACTAGATGGACCTTGGTCTGATCCAGCTTGGCTCTTCTTATGATCTTAACCCCCTGCTCAGTGTAGGCTCTGCACTGCTGGGTGCAGCTACAGCATCCCCCAAGAGATGGCCAACCATCCTTTGCTTAAATACCTCCAGCGAATGAGAATCGACCACCTTCTGAGGCAAGCTGTTCCACAGCTCAACAGCTCTCACTATCAGGAGATTCTTCCTAACGCTTAGCCAAAATCTGCTTCCCTGCAATTTCCACCTGTTGGTTCTAGTCCTGCCCTCTGGATCAACAGGGAACCCTTAATCTTCTCTTTTCCAGGCTAAGCATACTCAGCTCTTTCAATAATTCCTCATAGGACTTGGTTTCCAGACTCCTCACCATCCTGTTTGCTCTTCTCTGCACAAATTCTAACTTGTATTGTACTGTTGTTGAAATCCCATGTTCATACTGTTCAGATAGGCTGCTCCTACTCAGAAGCTTTTTTAAAATAATAATAATAATACCCCAACCCTGCCAATTTCTAGTCTCCATCTTCATCAGCTGGCCAACCACAATTTTGAACCCTGCCCCCTACAAACACACCAGCAGGATTCAATCGCTGAATATGGTGTACTGTGTCCGGCTGCAGGTGCAGGGCCCAGTGAGAAGCTGCCATTTTGATACCCTCTCTGGCTTTCTGTCCTCACTAAGCCTCTGAGCAAGTGGATATCTGGCTTTTAATCTAACTTGAAAAACATGCCTGGCCATTCCACTCCAAAAGCATGAAACATATTAACCCTCTTTTAGCAAGTGTCCGTTTGCAGCTCTGCCTGGCTATCATCCACCGGCGTCCTCCTATCGACCCATTTCACACAGATGGCTTACCACCAGGCGAAGATAGCCACCATATGAAGTAATTTACACTAGTAGCTTCCCCATGGCACCTTTACCACACAGAGAAGCTTTGTATCTAGCCCTAATGTAGCATGTCTGGCTTCTATGCATTGGATAGATCAATTAATCGTTAATCGAGGAATCCATGACAGAAATGGGAAACCCACATGGTGGCTGCCTCCTGGAAACCCAGCTGCTTCTTTGTGCATCTTTCAACTTTCAGCACCAATATATTTTTAGAAGCAGGACACTGAATCACACGAGCAGAAAGAGTGCTGCTCCAGGCAGTCCATTTCTTCTGGCTGTCTCGTTCTTTTGTTTTATAGATTTCGCCGGCTCTCTAAAGCACCTTGACACACTTCACCAGACCTCTGGCTTCCCATCTCCTCCATTTTTTTTCTGACTAAGTGAGATGCCACTTTGAAAGGCGCTGATGCATTGCTGTTAAATTACACCCACGGCCTGTGCAGACAGCCATGTAGTGAAGTTACTCCTACTTCCCAGCTCAACGTTTAATTCATTTGGAGCTTAGAGTAGCAATGGTGGTCACAGAAAAATCATAGGGTAGCTTAGATAAACAGGTCAGGAAATCAGAGCCAGAGCCAGAAACTTCACCACCACCTCCACCACCAACACACACTTGCACATGCACATGCACACACACACACCATCATCACCACCACTGCCCCGTCTCAGTATTTAGGCAATAGTTCCCACTGTTTGCTTTATTCATCAGATTTGAAACTCTTGATTTCCCTTACGCAAGGAGGTTTGTGCGAAGGCATCCATCTAAGGGGCTCAATGAAACTTTCCCCAAATTTCCCTCTTACTTTATTCACAAGAACTGTGGTATCTTTAAATATACTTTAAGTATATTTATTAGGGATGTGCACTGACCCCCCGGATCGGATCGGATAGCGGATCGGAATCAGACCTGGGGGGTCGGATCGGATCGGATCGGATCGGATCGTGTGTCGGATCGGATCGGATCCGATTCCGATCCGCGGATCGGATTTTCCGATCCGGATCGGACGCCATTTTGAATGCTTTTTCCTATAGCAAATTATTGTTTTACAAAAACGCCTATAACTTTTTCATTTTTAACGACAGAAGGATGAAACTTGGGCACATTGTACACTGGTTAGGGATAGGTATCTGTGAGAAATTTCAGAAAGATTGGTGCATGCAGTTTGTGGCAATTAATTTTTTAATAAATAACATGGAATGCCTATAACTCGGTCATTTTTAAAGTTACACACATGAAACTTTGCCACATTGTAGGTGGAACCTTGGGACCCACGTGTGTGAAATCCCAGAACCGTGGGTGCTTGCCTGGTGTGGCAATGAATTTTTGAAAAATGGGTAGTAGTGGGGTAAATGCAGTTATGCCTCCCATGTTTTTATTTTTAAAGATACAAACAGGACACTTCGGCACATTACAGGGAACACTTCCCTTGATATGTGTGTAAAATTTCAGACAGCTAGCTCCAGGCATGTGTTGGCAATGAATTGTTGAAAATTGGGTAGCAGTGGGGTAAAATACAGTTTTGCCTCCCATTTTTTTATTTTCAAAGATACAAACGGGAAACTTTGGCACATTGCAGGGAACACTTCACTTCAAATGTGTGTGAAATTTCCGGAAGCTAGGTGCAACATTTTAGTGGGAAACGAACGTTTATTCATGGCATTTCACATGGGATTTATGGGTTGGTTTTAAGAGCTACAAACCTCTAACTCGCTCACATGGCACAGGACCTATGCCCGCTCAAACGCTGGAAATTTAACAAACTTTGGTGCAATGCTTTAGTGGGAAAACAAAGGTTTATGCATGGCATTTCACATGGGATTTATGGGTTGGTTTTAAGAGCTACAAACCTCTAACTCGCTCACATGGCACAGGACCTATGCCCGCTCAAACGCTGGAAATTTAACAAACTTTGGTGCAATGCTTTAGTGGGAAAACAAAGGTTTATGCATGGCATTTCACATGGGATTTATGGGTTGGTTTTAAGAGCTACAAACCTCTAACTCGCTCACATGGCACAGGACCTATGCCCGCTCAAACGCTGGAAATTTAACAAACTTTGGTGCAATGCTTTAGTGGGAAAACAAAGGTTTATGCATGGCATTTCACATGGGATTTATGGGTTGGTTTTAAGAGCTACAAACCTCTAACTCGCTCACATGGCACAGGACCTATGCCCGCTCAAACGCTGGAAATTTAACAAACTTTGGTGCAATGCTTTAGTGGGAAAACAAAGGTTAAACTTTATTATTTTAAACCTTCAGGAAGGGGACATTGCCTGCCTGGTGTGGATTGGTAATGAGGGAAGAAAGTTTCACTTATTCATTTGTAAAATGTAAAGTGATTGTAAATTGCTTTAGGGACCCATACATTTACATGACAAGACAGGTGTTGGTTGCAGGAATGCTACCAAATGCACTAGTAGCTAATCCCAGGTAATAGCTATTCAGATCCTAGCTAATAGCTATTATTCAGATCCTAGCCTGGGAAGGGATCTTGCAGGATAAGTGATTGTTCTTTTCTTGTGTACTATGTAATTCTAAACCAGAAGGCTGCTTTGATGTAGAGCCAATCCACATGGTCTCTTGCAGCACCTAGTATTATTTATTTCTCCTTCCACAGCAGAATCTGGAAGGCGGGCAGGCAGGCTGGCATTTAATGGGCAAAGTCCAACAGCGGCATTGGGGACTGGGTGACATTCTCCTTGAGGGCGAATGCCAAGTCCCATGGCTTGTGCGAGGAGGGCGGCTTGCTCTCTTTGCAGGAAGGATCTGGAAGGCGGCAGGCGGCATCAGCAGCGGGCGGGCAGGCTGGCATTTAATGGGCAAAGTCCAACAGCGGCATTGGGGACTGGGTGACATTCTCCTTGAGGGCGAATGCCAAGTCCCATGGCTTGTGCGAGGAGGGCGGCTTGCTCTCTTTGCAGGAAGGATCTGGAAGGCGGCAGGCGGCATCAGCAGCGGGCGGGCAGGCTGGCATTTAATGGGCAAAGTCCAACAGCGGCATTGGGGACTGGGTGACATTCTCCTTGAGGGCGAATGCCAAGTCCCATGGCTTGTGCGAGGAGGGCGGCTTGCTCTCTTTGCAGGAAGGATCTGGGAGGCGGCAGGCGGCATCAGCAGCGGGCGGGCAGGCTGGCATTTAATGGGCAAAGTCCAACAGCGGCATTGGGGACTGGGTGACATTCTCCTTGAGGGCGAATGCCAAGTCCCATGGCTTGTGCGAGGAGGGCGGCTTGCTCTCTTTGCAGGAAGGATCTGGGAGGCGGCAGGTGGCATCAGCAGCGGGCGGGCAGGCTGGCATTTAATGGGCAAAGTCCAACAGCGGCATTGGGGACTGGGTGACATTCTCCTTGAGGGCGAATGCCAAGTCCCATGGCTTGTGCGAGGAGGGCGGCTTGCTCTCTTTGCAGGAAGGATCTGGAAGGCGGCAGGCGGCATCAGCAGCGGGCGGGCAGGCTGGCATTTAATGGGCAAAGTCTCTCCTTTCCCGGGCACTGTGGCAGTGAGAGTGCCATAGGCTGCAAAAGAAGAAGGGGGGGAAAAAAGAATGAATATTAGTTGACCACTTCAACACAACCAGCTCCCTTCCACCCAGGATTGCCCTTCCTGAGTGCCCACGCCCCAGCAGGCACACGGGGCTGCCTGCTCACTCGGAAGTTAGCAGGCAGACAGCCAACCTTCAGTTAGGTGGAAGGTGCCCCCCCCCATTCACAGAACACTTACCGTAGTCCTCCTGAGGGCGTTGTTGATAAGATGCCACTTCCAGGCGGGCAGTGACGGGCAGGTGGGCAGTCTGCATTACCGTCTCTCCTGGGCACTGTGGCAAAGAGTTCCATAGGCTGCAAAAGAAGAAGGGGGGGGGAGAATATGAGAAAAATGATACTTTTCCACCACTGGCTCCCTCCCACCCAAGACTGGCATGTGCCCGGTCCTGAGTGCCCACGGCCCAGCAGGCACACGGGGCTGCCTGCTCACTCGGAAGTTAGCAGGCAGACAGCCAACCTTCAGTTAGGTGGAAGGTGCCCCCCCCATTCACAGAACACTTACCGTAGTCCTCCTGAGGGCGTTGTTGATAAGATGCCACTTCCAGGCGGGCAGTGACGGGCAGGTGGGCAGTCTGCATTACCGTCTCTCCTGGGCACTGTGGCAAAGAGTTCCATAGGCTGCAAAAGAAGAAGGGGGGGGGGAGAATATGAGAAAAATGATACTTTTCCACCACTGGCTCCCTCCCACCCAAGACTGGCATGTGCCCGGTCCTGAGTGCCCACGGCCCAGCAGGCACACGGGGCTGCCTGCTCACTCGGAAGTTAGCAGGCAGACAGCCAACCTTCAGTTAGGTGGAAGGTGCCCCCCCCCATTCACAGAACACTTACCGTAGTCCTCCTGAGGGCGTTGTTGATAAGATGCCACTTCCAGGCGGGCAGTGACGGGCAGGTGGGCAGTCTGCATTACCGTCTCTCCTGGGCACTGTGGCAAAGAGTTCCATAGGCTGCAAAAGAAGAAGGGGGGGGGGGGAGAATATGAGAAAAATGATACTTTTCCACCACTGGCTCCCTCCCACCCAAGACTGGCATGTGCCCGGTCCTGAGTGCCCACGGCCCAGCAGGCACACGGGGCTGCCTGCTCACTCGGAAGTTAGCAGGCAGACAGCCAACCTTCAGTTAGGTGGAAGGTGCCCCCCCCATTCACAGAACACTTACCATAGTCCTCCTGAGGGCGTTGTTGATAAGATGCCACTTCCAGGCGGGCAGTGACGGGCAGGTGGGCAGTCTGCATTACCGTCTCTCCTGGGCACTGTGGCAAAGAGTTCCATAGGCTGCAAAAGAAGAAGGGGGGGGGAGAATATGAGAAAAATGATACTTTTCCACCACTGGCTCCCTCCCACCCAAGACTGGCATGTGCCCGGTCCTGAGTGCCCACGCCCCAGCAGGCACACGGGGCTGCCTGCTCACTCGGAAGTTAGCAGGCAGACAGCCAACCTTCAGTTAGGTGGAAGGTGCCCCCCCCCATTCACAGAACACTTACCGTAGTCCTCCTGAGGGCGTTGTTGATAAGATGCCACTTCCAGGCGGGCAGTGACGGGCAGGTGGGCAGTCTGCATTACCGTCTCTCCTGGGCACTGTGGCAAAGAGTTCCATAGGCTGCAAAAGAAGAAGGGGGGGGGGGGAGAATATGAGAAAAATGATACTTTTCCACCACTGGCTCCCTCCCACCCAAGACTGGCATGTGCCCGGTCCTGAGTGCCCACGCCCCAGCAGGCACACGGGGCTGCCTGCTCACTCGGAAGTTAGCAGGCAGACAGCCAACCTTCAGTTAGGTGGAAGGTGCCCCCCCCCATTCACAGAACACTTACCGTAGTCCTCCTGAGGGCGTTGTTGATAAGATGCCACTTCCAGGCGGGCAGTGACGGGCAGGTGGGCAGTCTGCATTACCGTCTCTCCTGGGCACTGTGGCAAAGAGTTCCATAGGCTGCAAAAGAAGAAGGGGGGGGAGAATATGAGAAAAATGATACTTTTCCACCACTGGCTCCCTCCCACCCAAGACTGGCATGTGCCCGGTCCTGAGTGCCCACGCCCCAGCAGGCACACGGGGCTGCCTGCTCACTCGGAAGTTAGCAGGCAGACAGCCAACCTTCAGTTAGGTGGAAGGTGCCCCCCCCCATTCACAGAACACTTACCGTAGTCCTCCTGAGGGCGTTGTTGATAAGATGCCACTTCCAGGCGGGCAGTGACGGGCAGGTGGGCAGTCTGCATTACCGTCTCTCCTGGGCACTGTGGCAAAGAGTTCCATAGGCTGCAAAAGAAGAAGGGGGGGGGGAGAATATGAGAAAAATGATACTTTTCCACCACTGGCTCCCTCCCACCCAAGACTGGCATGTGCCCGGTCCTGAGTGCCCACGCCCCAGCAGGCACACGGGGCTGCCTGCTCACTCGGAAGTTAGCAGGCAGACAGCCAACCTTCAGTTAGGTGGAAGGTGCCCCCCCCCATTCACAGAACACTTACCATAGTCCTGAGGGCGTTGAGGACTCGGTGAGATTCTCCTGGAGGACCCCTAGTCCCATGGCTTGTGCAAGAAAGGCGGCTGGCCCGCCTCGCAGGAACGATCTGGAAGGCGGCAGGCGGCATCAGCAGCGGGCGGGCAGGCTGGCATGTAATGGGCAAAGTCTCTCCTTTCCCGGGCACTGTGGCAGTGAGAGTGCCATAGGCTGCAAAAGAAGAGGAGGGGGATAATGAATATTACATAAATACTTTTATACTGCAAAAGAAGAAAGGAAAATAAATAAAGATTTGTATTAATTAATACAAACAAGTCCTAGTAACTAGTCTCCCACCGGCACACTTCTCTTGTTTGTGATGCAATCCTCTTTCTCCTGCACCCCTCCCTTTCTAAATCACTCTTCTGAGCCCATTGTTAGAGGGATTGGCTATCCTTTTGTGTCTGGCAGGACACAGCTTACCGGATCATTAGAGAATCACCATTTCTTTTGTCCTTGGGTTATTCATTCACTCCTAATAGCACCCTACGTTAGGCTGACCAGATCAAATCCAGGTCAGGGTTCCTAACTTCAGCAGTTGTAGAGAAAAGGGAATTTCTGCCAGTGTCATTTGTATGGAATTAGTTCCTGCTGAGATTCCCTCTTCATCACAACAGTTAAAGGTGCAGGGGCCCTGCCTTCTTTTCTATATGGCCACTCTGCCTGCACTCTTACCTGAGTCGTAGGGGCGACGTGAATCGAGGGGCCACCTCCATGCGGCCGTGGCTGGGGCAGATGGGCAGTCTGCTTGCTTACTCGGAAGTAAGATCTCACACTGCCCCACTTCTGGACACTCTCAGGTGTCCCTGCGTTGACTGCACAGTGCACACACTTACCTTATTCGTGCGGCGGCTGTGGATCGGAGGACTCCAGTGGCACATAGGCTCCTCCAGGCAAAGTCCCAGTGGCACAGGCTCCTCCAGGCAAAGTCCCAGTGGCATAGGCTACTCCAGGCAAAGTCACATTGGCACAGGGTCCTCCAGGCAAAGTCACAGTTTGGCACAGCTCCCTCCAGGCAAAGTCACATTGGCACAGGGTCCTCCAGGCAAAGTCACAGTTTGGCACAGCTCCCTCCAGGCAAAGTCACATTGGCACAGGGTCCTCCAGGCAAAGTCACAGTTTGGCACAGCTCCCTCCAGGCAAAGTCACATTGGCACAGGGTCCTCCAGGCAAAGTCACATTGGCACAGGGTCCTCCAGGCAAAGTCACAGTTTGGCACAGCTCCCTCCAGGCAAAGTCACGTTGGCACAGGGTCCTCCAGGCAAAGTCACATTGGCACAGGGTCCTCCAGGCAAAGTCCCAGTGGCATAGGCTCCTCCAGGCAAAGTCACGTTGGCACAGGGTCCTCCAGGCAAAGTCACAGTTTGGCA
The DNA here is from genome assembly GCA_029215795.1 of Anniella stebbinsi. Lineage (NCBI taxonomy): Eukaryota > Metazoa > Chordata > Lepidosauria > Squamata > Anniellidae > Anniella > Anniella stebbinsi. Next base: position 82,311,422 of record JARDYH010000005.1, on the reverse strand, counting down.
CAGCTCCCTCCAGGCAAAGTCACATTGGCACAGGGTCCTCCAGGCAAAGTCCCAGTGGCATAGGCTCCTCCAGGCAAAGTCACGTTGGCACAGGGTCCTCCAGGCAAAGTCACAGTTTGGCACAGCTCCCTCCAGGCAAAGTCACATTGGCACAGGGTCCTCCAGGCAAAGTCACAGTTTGGCACAGCTCCCTCCAGGCAAAGTCACATTGGCACAGGGTCCTCCAGGCAAAGTCACAGTTTGGCACAGCTCCCTCCAGGCAAAGTCACATTGGCACAGGGTCCTCCAGGCAAAGTCACAGTTTGGCACAGCTCCCTCCAGGCAAAGTCACATTGGCACAGGGTCCTCCAGGCAAAGTCACAGTTTGGCACAGCTCCCTCCAGGCAAAGTCACATTGGCACAGGGTCCTCCAGGCAAAGTCCCAGTGGCATAGGCTCCTCCAGGCAAAGTCACGTTGGCACAGGGTCCTCCAGGCAAAGTCCCAGTGGCAGAGGCAAAGTCCCACTGGCAGAGGCAAAGTCACAGCTGCATGGGCACCTCCAGGCAGGCAGGCGGGCGGGCAGGCAGAGGCGGGCATGATGCCAGGCGCTTGCACATTGCACAAGTAAGCAATAGAACCGTGAGACCAGCCCACGCATTCCGGCTACTTCACAATGGCGGCAACCTAGCAGGCGGGCAGGCGGGCAGGCAGGCAGGCAGGCAGAGGCAGAGGCAGAGGCGGGCATGATGCCAGGCGCTTGCGCATTGCACAAGTAAGCAATAGAACCGTGAGACCAGCCCACGCATTCCGGCTACTTCACAATGGCGGCAACCTAGCAGGCGGGCAGGCGGGCAGGCAGAGGCAGAGGCAGAGGCGGGCATGATGCCAGGCGCTTGCGCATTGCACAAGTAAGCAATAGAACCGTGAGACCAGCCCACGCATTCCGGCTACTTCACAATGGCGGCAACCTAGCAGGCGGGCAGGCGGGCAGGCAGAGGCAGAGGCAGAGGCAGAGGCGGGCATGATGCCAGGCGCTTGCGCATTGCACAAGTAAGCAATAGAACCGTGAGACCAGCCCACGCATTCCGGCTACTTCACAATGGCGGCAACCTAGCAGGCGGGCAGGCAGGCAGGCAGAGGCAGAGGCAGAGGCAGAGGCAGAGGCGGGCATGATGCCAGGCGCTTGCGCATTGCACAAGTAAGCAATAGAACCGTGAGACCAGCCCACGCATTCCGGCTACTTCACAATGGCGGCAACCTAGCAGGCGGGCAGGCAGGCAGGCAGAGGCAGAGGCAGAGGCAGAGGCAGAGGCGGGCATGATGCCAGGCGCTTGCGCATTGCACAAGTAAGCAATAGAACCGTGAGACCAGCCCACGCATTCCGGCTACTTCACAATGGCGGCAACCTAGCAGGCGGGCAGGCAGGCAGGCAGAGGCAGAGGCAGAGGCGGGCATGATGCCAGGCGCTTGCGCATTGCACAAGTAAGCAATAGAACCGTGAGACCAGCCCACGCATTCCGGCTACTTCACAATGGCGGCAACCTAGCAGGCGGGCAGGCAGGCAGGCAGAGGCAGAGGCAGAGGCGGGCATGATGCCAGGCGCTTGCGCATTGCACAAGTAAGCAATAGAACCGTGAGACCAGCCCACGCATTCCGGCTACTTCACAATGGCGGCAACCTAGCAGGCGGGCAGGCGGGCAGGCAGTTTTTTAAATCATATAGCCAAAATAAACACAACACACAGTGACAGCCCTGCAAGGCTGCCACATAAGTCCAAAAGACACAGTCAGAAACAGTGTGGGATGCTGCTTGTCATCCACTCAATGTAGGAGCCTGGAAGAGGAATCCTATCGCGTCCTTCGTTCATAGTCAGAGAGGTGCATGCGTTCCTTGGCGATAAAATTAAGCCTTCTTCTTATCCAAAGTTCTCATGAGCCTCTGACGTGGTCTTACAAGAAGAAACGCCCATGGAAGTGTGGGACCTTACAGAAGGCCTGGAGGGAGCCATCGGAGTCCAATTTCAGAGGCACACGTGCAAGCACATTGGTTCAAGTCAAACAACATAGAATGTGTGAGATGCTTGTGCATCCCCTCAATGTAAGAGGCTAGGAGAAGAAACTAGATCCCTTCGGGATCCATCGTTCAGAGTTGAGTTACTGAGCTGTAAACAACACAGCCAGTAAATTAAAGTAAAGAAAATTAATTAACCGAAAATAAGAATTAAAAAATCAAGGGCCTGCCGGTGCCTGCCCAAAGGTGTGGGATGGATGGGGGGTGCCTGCCAATTACTCCCCCGCGGGCATGAGGGTGGGGTATCCCAGCAGGGGCAGATTGACCTTGAGGAAGACCAGCTGCTCCACAATCTCAGCGTCCAAGCGAGAGCGGTGGGGTGTGACCACGTCGCCCGCCATGGAAAACACCCGCTCGCTTGGAACGCTGGACGGTGGGCAGCTGATTCTGTCCATGGCCACCCGCGCCAGATCAGGCCACATCTGGCGCCGAGATGACCAGTAGGCCAGGGGTTCGATGGAGCCGTCCTCCATCTGCTCCGCCAGGTAACGCTGCACTGCTGCTGCAGCGTCATCCTGGCGGCGGCTGGGTTGAATGCCTCTATGCCCAACCGCAGCCTGCAAAGCCTTGTCCCAAAACCCCTGGCCTGTCCCCCTGCTGGGTGTGGTGGTGCTGGTGCCGCCGCTGCTGGTGGTGCTCAGCGGACTTAGCGCCTGGGCTTCGGTGGGCTCCTCCTCTGCCTGCCCAATCCTGGCATCCCGGGCCGCCCGAACGTCCGTCACCAGCATTTCCACCCAACCTGCCCGGGAAGTCTGCCCACATAACCCATCCTTGATGCGCGGGTCGCACATGGTGGCCAACATGTACTGCCTCTCGTTGTAGAGAGGCTGGACCCGGCGGGATAGGCTTTCCCTCAGCCTCGTCACCACTTCCCGCACCTCTGGCAGGAAGCGCCTGCCGGTGACGGCATCCCCGGCCTCCAGAAACTCGCCCATCTGATTCTGGAGATGCCTGGCCACGGGGAGCACCTGGCTGAGAAGGGCAGTGCTGCTGCTCAGGGTCTCGGTGGCCTCAAGGAACGGCTTGAGGACCACCAGAAGCTGGGACATGGCCTCCCACTGCTGCCTGGACAGTGGGGCCTGGATGCCAATGTCCCCGACCCTGAACATCTCGTGGACAACACGCTGTTGCTCCACCATACGCTCGAGCATGTGGTAGGTGGAGTTCCAACGTGTTGCCACGTCCTGCACTAGCCGGTGCTGCGGAAGTCCCAGCTCCTGCTGCTTCTCCCGCAGCAACCGACTGCCCTTCACGCTGTGGTGGAAATGCCCAGCCACCTTCCTGCAGCTCTCTAGGAGATTACGGATTTGGGGAGGGAGAGGGGCCTTGCTGCCTCCAAGGCCATCCCTCACGACCAGGTTGAAGACGTGCGCGATGCAGCGGATGCCCTCAAATCCGCCATCGCGCACCGCCTTCAGCATATTGGCTCCCCCGTCCGTGACCATGTAACCGCGGGTGTGCTGGTGCCCGCCCAGCCACCCTGCCACCATGCGGTTCATGGCCTCCGTAATCTCCTCCGCCGTGTGGGACTGGTCCATGACTGCGGTATGAAGGAGGGCCCAGCGGCAGCCCTCCTTCCCAGTCCCAGAAGTCCTGGGTGCTTCCTGCCCTGAGGCTCCCCACCAGTGAGCCGTCAGGGACAGGTAAGCGTGCACTCCTCCTTCGCTGGACCAGATGTCCGAAGTGAAGTGCACCTTCTGTGCCTCTGCCTGGCACAGACGACCCAGAACTAACTCCCTGCATGCCTGGTACAGGGAGGGCACCACACGCCTGCTCAGGGTGGTGCGACACGGCGGCTTGTAGTATGGAACCACAAGAGCCATCAGCCTCTTGAAGCCTGCGTTCTCGACGAGGCTGAATGGCTGGTCATCCAACGCCACCATCTCACCGATGCAATTGGTGATCTGGTTGGGCGCTGGAAAACGCCACCTTGTGGCTCCATACTTCCCCCACCCCATCTCTTCCATGGTGGCCTGGCGAAGCCTCTTGGGGATGGGAGGTCGAGAGCTGGCAGAAGTTGCAGGAGCCTTCTGCTTGCCCTTGCCGCTAGCACCAGTCTGCTGCGAGGTGCCCGCCTCGGTCCCAAGCAAAACAGACTGGTGGTGCCTCTGCATGTGGCGGGTGAGGTTCGTGGTGGTGAAGTGGCCTGGCATTTTTCCCCTGCTCACTGACATCTTGCAGTGGCGACAGACAGCAAAGCGGGAATCCACTGCCACCTCAAAGTGGTCCCACACCTTGCTTGCCTGTCGCTTCTGGGGTGACACAGACGGCCTGCCGGCGCCTTCGCTCTGTGGTGTCACCTCAGGAGCAAGGGAATGAGTGGAAGAGAGGACGGATTGTGGAGAGTAAGTCTCTGGTGCTGCCTGCTCTTCCTCTTGCCCCACATCAGAGTCCTCCTTCTCACTCTGAACCTCGCTGACTTCCACAAGATCTGGGAAAAGATCAGTCAGCGGGTTCACAGGCTCACCCACCAAAGAAGGAGCTGGATATAGTGCTCCTTCTTCATGCCCACTGCTGCTCCCAGCACCTGCCTCATGTTGCTGAAAGAGTGCCCTGCAGGCACTACTTTGAGTTGCCTCTGCCTGCTTCTGCTGCCCCAGTGGAGAACGCCTCAGTTTAACTGGGGGTGTGGAAGTAGGCTGCCTGCTGCTGGTCCCAGCAGCAGCAGCAGCAGCGCCATGCCCAGAGCGGCCTCTCCCAAATGCTGCCTTGGGAGCACCCCCCCTTTGAGTGCCACGCTTCATTTTATTTTTATTATTATTTATTTTTGTGTAAGTGTGTGCTTTGCTGACTTTTTTTGTGTTTGTAGCAGCAGGCTACACAGCCCAGCAACACACACTCACTCACAAGCGCGCACACACACACACACACACACAGAGAAAGAGAGAGAGAGAGAGAGAGGATAGAAATATTTTTTTATTATTTTTTTGGGTTTTTTTCAGAAAGCGAAAGTAGAACAAACAAACACACTCACTGCAAAGACAAACTGAACTCACAGACAAACAAACGTGCTATCTAAGAAAGGAAAGGCAAGAGAGAAAGGAAAGCCAAGAGAGAGAACAAGAAAAGCTGAAGTAAAAGATCAGAAACTCCTCAAAACCACCTCCAAATGCAATCAAATCAATACAGTCTCTCCAACACAGCTCCAAAACACTCCCTAATCTCCTCCACGTTCAACCCACAAAGAGCCAGAAGGGCAGGGCTGAGAGAATATATACTGGTGCCCTCCTCCAGCATTGCGATTGGAGGCTGAAGAAAGTCTTCACAGGATTGGGTGATTCAGTCATGTATTCTAAAGCACAATTGGTGGATCAAGCTGTCAAACACACACACACAAACACAGCCTCCCCCTCCCTTTCCTGAAGGTTTAAAATAATAAAGTTTAACCTTTGTTTTCCCACTAAAGCATTGCACCAAAGTTTGTTAAATTTCCAGCGTTTGAGCGGGCATAGGTCCTGTGCCATGTGAGCGAGTTAGAGGTTTGTAGCTCTTAAAACCAACCCATAAATCCCATGTGAAATGCCATGCATAAACCTTTGTTTTCCCACTAAAGCATTGCACCAAAGTTTGTTAAATTTCCAGCGTTTGAGCGGGCATAGGTCCTGTGCCATGTGAGCGAGTTAGAGGTTTGTAGCTCTTAAAACCAACCCATAAATCCCATGTGAAATGCCATGCATAAACCTTTGTTTTCCCACTAAAGCATTGCACCAAAGTTTGTTAAATTTCCAGCGTTTGAGCGGGCATAGGTCCTGTGCCATGTGAGCGAGTTAGAGGTTTGTAGCTCTTAAAACCAACCCATAAATCCCATGTGAAATGCCATGCATAAACCTTTGTTTTCCCACTAAAGCATTGCACCAAAGTTTGTTAAATTTCCAGCGTTTGAGCGGGCATAGGTCCTGTGCCATGTGAGCGAGTTAGAGGTTTGTAGCTCTTAAAACCAACCCATAAATCCCATGTGAAATGCCATGCATAAACCTTTGTTTTCCCACTAAAGCATTGCACCAAAGTTTGTTAAATTTCCAGCGTTTGAGCGGGCATAGGTCCTGTGCCATGTGAGCGAGTTAGAGGTTTGTAGCTCTTAAAACCAACCCATAAATCCCATGTGAAATGCCATGCATAAACCTTTGTTTTCCCACTAAAGCATTGCACCAAAGTTTGTTAAATTTCCAGCGTTTGAGCGGGCATAGGTCCTGTGCCATGTGAGCGAGTTAGAGGTTTGTAGCTCTTAAAACCAACCCATAAATCCCATGTGAAATGCCATGCATAAACCTTTGTTTTCCCACTAAAGCATTGCACCAAAGTTTGTTAAATTTCCAGCGTTTGAGCGGGCATAGGTCCTGTGCCATGTGAGCGAGTTAGAGGTTTGTAGCTCTTAAAACCAACCCATAAATCCCATGTGAAATGCCATGAATAAACGTTCGTTTCCCACTAAAATGTTGCACCTAGCTTCCGGAAATTTCACACACATTTGAAGTGAAGTGTTCCCTGCAATGTGCCAAAGTTTCCCGTTTGTATCTTTGAAAATAAAAAAATGGGAGGCAAAACTGTATTTTACCCCACTGCTACCCAATTTTCAACAATTCATTGCCAACACATGCCTGGAGCTAGCTGTCTGAAATTTTACACACATATCAAGGGAAGTGTTCCCTGTAATGTGCCGAAGTGTCCTGTTTGTATCTTTAAAAATAAAAACATGGGAGGCATAACTGCATTTACCCCACTACTACCCATTTTTCAAAAATTCATTGCCACACCAGGCAAGCACCCACGGTTCTGGGATTTCACACACGTGGGTCCCAAGGTTCCACCTACAATGTGGCAAAGTTTCATGTGTGTAACTTTAAAAATGACCGAGTTATAGGCATTCCATGTTATTTATTAAAAAATTAATTGCCACAAACTGCATGCACCAATCTTTCTGAAATTTCTCACAGATACCTATCCCTAACCAGTGTACAATGTGCCCAAGTTTCATCCTTCTGTCGTTAAAAATGAAAAAGTTATAGGCGTTTTTGTAAAACAACAATACTTTGCTATGGGAAAAACGCATTTAAAATGGCGTCCGATCCGCCGATCCGATCCGATCCGGATCGGACCTCGCCGGATCGGATCGGATCGGATCGGATGGTGTATCGGATCGGATCGGATCGGATTTTCCGATTTTTGGGGCGGATCGGATTCGGATCGTGGATCGGATCCGATCCGATGCACACCCCTAATATTTATGTAAGTATGTTTCTCATATTAAGACAAAAGTACTGAATCCAAACAGGGATGGAGAGGACCTTTCTATTCATCTTACTTCACTAATTAATTAGATTACAATCCAGACCCAACTTTTTTCATTTTGCCTATTGCTTCCCCAACCACCCAATAACAGTGTTTACTCTAGATGCAGTGCTTTGAGCTTGGGCCAACCAAGATGTTATCTGATGAGAACTTTTTGTTGTTGCTGCTGCTGCTGCTATAGCCCTGTTTCCCAGTGGCAGCATTCCCAGATTTTGGGCACAATGCTCCATCTTGGCCTGCAAATGCAAGCTGAGTTGGGGGCACCATGGAAACCTGGTGAGCCCAAACAGGGCTGGATTTCCCAGTGACAGACATCCCTATCTGCAACGTTTGTGTCCATCTTGTAGTTAAAAAAGGTGATGTAGCTCAATGGCAGAGCATCTACTTGGCATGCAGAAGATCCCAGGTAGGACTGGCAAAGACCCCTGCCTGAAACCCTGCTTAGCCGCTGCCAGTCAGTGATGACAACACTGGGTTAGATGAACCCATGGTCGGACTCAGTAGAAGGCAGCTTCCTAGGTTCCTATAGCTTTCATTCAATTCAGAGAGGCATATTGTGTCTATCACCTTGGTCTGCAAGCAAAAATTTATTGGAACCAAGAGTTGTGCTGCCAGAAATCCTTCACACATCATTCTTATGGGGGAAACAAGACCAGTGGGCACAATGTTCCTCTGCTATTGATGGACTTAACATTACATGTGTGATTACACTGATTGCCCAGAGTAAGGCTGGGCACCACGTGGCTACGGAGCACTAAATTGGACACATTTAGCTTCTTTGTAAGCTAAAACCTGTGATTAAAAAAGAAACACATTCCCAGTTCAGCCAAGGTGGGGGAACAGGAAGTTAAAACAGCCCTGGGAGCTCCCACGGTTGTCCACTCCTCATCTAGAGTCTAGGCTGCTGCAGTGTAGTCCTATGTAGGCTTGCTTGGGAGGAAATCTCCACCAAGATGGATGATAATCTCTGTGCATCCTGAAAATCCAACTTGGGGGGGGGGGTAGTTACAAAGAAAAGATTTCAATGGGGACATTTTTCTTTCTTTTTTAAGCCCCCATGGAAGGATAAAATTTGGGGATGAAAATGGGGGGGGGGTACTCCCCTCCCAGAATGCCATGGTCCCAATCCAAATCCAAAGCTTACACTCATCACAACTTTACATTCTACTCAACCCTGAAAGATCAAGTCTTATTTAAAGAAAATCAAACTTTATGGATAAGAACTAGGAGGGGGTTGGTAGTGGCATGGGACCTTGATGGAAAGAGTGGAATTGGCTGGGGACCAGTGCTGAGAGTTTGTTTCTGCTCTAGTTCTGCAGGTATATTAAGCCTCCAACTTGCTGGAGGCATGAGCCCCTGCCTAGAGCTAAAGACCTGTGAGGAGAAACTGGGCAAAGTGTTTCAGTTTCCCCATCAACAGTGCAAGACTCTGAGAATTCAGCAGCTGGATCAGTTCAGGAGATGTGAGGCCTGTGAATATCATCTGGGGGATTAGTTACCTCTTAGGGACTGAATTTGCATATTGGGAAAAGGATAAGGGGGCAGATGGGGGGCCTGTGGGAGGGGGCCAATTAGTGTAGTGTTGGGTAAAGGGAGATATATCACATTGGGAGGAGGATTGCCAGGTAAGGGAGATGCTAATGGTTGTGCCATGTTCCAGTCCTCCCCACATCCACAGGCTTGAGGGTTACCCTATCAGCTCACCCTGGGGTCTCTGGATGTTGCTGTTAAATGCCAGATTGGTCCATAATAAGACATCCCTTACCTATGAATTAATAGTGGATGAGGTGGCTGGTCTGGCACACATAAACAAGACCTGAGTGGGCAAACAGGGAGGAGTTAGTATAGAAATTAAATGAATAAATAAATCAATAAAACATTATCTCTGTACCTATCACTATAGGTAGTGATATCACTATCTGTCAGTTAATGAGAAGAAAACTCATTATGTATGACTGTCCCCGATTCTCCTTTGCACAATATGCAGCGCGAGAAAACTTTGCATGATTTTGGAGTGAAGTTCACCCTCCCAAACAATTGAAAAGGGAGGAAAATTGCTTTCCTAGTCAATTTTGCCCAAAGGTACTATCATCATTATTTTTAAATGTGTTATCCCTTCTTCTTTATGCAAAGACTCATTTTTTTTCTGGGAAAGAGTGAACTTAAAATGTTGAAAATATGGGAAGTATTATAGCAAATAGTTTGTTTTTATTGATTTTGTTCTACTTTACAGAGTTGACTATATATATACACACACACACACACACACACACACACACCTTGTTCTGTACTGGAAGAAACAATATAAATGTAGCTCTGTTGGACTTTGCCACCTAGTGTAAGGCAAGGAGAGCTGCTGAATTTTGGGGGAGAGATTTTTGCCAATCACACCTCTGCATTGCTGAGATGTGGAGAAGAGCCTCCAGATCTTAAAGAGCAGGCAAGCTCATATGGGAGGAGACGGTCCTTCAGATAACCTGGGCCCAAGCCATTTGGGCCTGTAAAGGTAATAGCCAACTATGGTGGCCACCTAAGAATCATCAAAAAAAGAGGCCATGCATCACCCATAAAGAAGATAAAAGAAGGCAGTGATTTACATAAACTTGGAATCTGCTAATTTACATGTAAAGATGCAAATTCAGAAATGTAATGCAAATTATTGTAATTTAAATAGAAATACAGTATAGTGTAAAAGTCTGTGACTGGTTGACCTGTGTGCCTACCTCTTCAGTCTTCTGTTCGGGTGCTCACTATTGATGGACGACAGTTCTTATGGTTCTTTGTCTTTAAACTAGAATTGGATAGGATAGCCTTACAAATAGGGGACACTTTCAAATAGAGGATGGTCCTTTGGCGCCCCTTCACATAGAGGACTGTCCTCTTTTAAAGAGGACACATGGACACCCTATATTGGGCGCAGTTGCCAGAACTTCCAAACAGAAGTCCCTGTGAGTGGCTAAACAATTGTCCATTTATTAAAAAGAAAAAGCCATATAATGTTTTTCTCTCCTTAGGCGATTGTAGCAAATGTGACCTTCTACTAAACTTTAAAATTCTGTGTTGAAGGTCACTAGGAAAAATATGTCCAGAAGAAGGTAGAGCTATTTAAAAAAAGAAAAGAAAGGGATACTGGGTAATGAAAAGGCAGGGCGACAGTATTTAAAATAAACAAACATTTAAATAAGGAATTCAAGAGAAATTACATCAGGCTGGAATAAAATAGCCATGGAGTGAGGTGGGTGGAGGGGGATTGTTTTATGTACCACTGAGACAAATGATACCAGTAAGAAAACACTCTGCCAAGAGAAAAATATTAAACTACAGCAGCTATATGTCTTCCTCTGCTAGCCAGTTCATTGATCCAGAAACTGTCCCATAGGAGAGAGTATAATACAGATCACACAGATGTTTGCTTTATTCTGATGTCCCCACTGGCTGAGATTTAGACTGCTCTCTCTCTCTCTCTCTCTCACACACACACACACACACACACACTCACACTCACACTCACACACACACACACACACAAACACACAATCCATGAATACTCTGTCTGGGGAAAAATAATTTTGTGGAATAGCCACACCATCAGCTTCATACATGGCTAGTGAGATTAATCTGCTGAACGAGATGTTCTTAGCCCAGGGAGATTTTTTAAAACATATAACACAGTAACCGCCTATCATGTGTGCACTGGAAGGGCTGTTAGATGCTAATCAAAGAAATCAAAGGTAAATCAGAAGGAAATGAGAGAGGAAATATACAAAGAGCTTATTCTCTAGAAAATTGGAATAAATGCATGTTTGACAACTAAAATATATGCCTTTCTAGAAGGAGGGCCTTGAATGAAATTCCCAATCTGTGTGCATGGCTCAATACATTAAATGCTTTCAGTGCCATACTGATAGGCTGTGGATCAGATTTGGAATGTGCTCACAGAGTGGCTTTGCTTTTCATAATACTAGGCATAATCCAGCCAAAGCGAATTGAAAATCAAAGGGAATTCAGTTAGTTGTGACTGAAGTCCAATTCCAATACTTTCAATAGGGCTTCATCATAATTCCCTTCCTTAGAGTTGTACACTCTGGAAGGCTAAGGTGTCCTAATGCTCTTAATGCCGTCTTTAGGTTTTTGGCAATACAGGACCAGGACAACATGGGGCATCTTTGCTGGTCCCAGGCACCCCATCCTCCCCATCTAGTTTTAGGTCTGAAAAGCCAAGGAAAAGTGGGGGTGCATGGAGGGTAAGTTAAGCAAGCACAATTTGTGACATTGCACAACATCATGACTGATCATGGGGCACATCAGTTAAGGCATCAGCCTTAGCAATTAGTTTCCTGAGTTTGTGGGGCTTGGGATAACTTTTACTCTGCTCTACAACCAGCAGTTTTTAAAATAATAGCAATAATTAATGAATCCTAAAGGCACTTCATGTATTCTGAAGAAGCAACGTAAGTCATGTTATCACTGATATTTGTTGTGTTGAAAGTAAAGTGTAAGTACAAAGCACCTTCATTTGCAAATATGTATGTTTTCCTGTCTATATGTCTATATCTGTACATATAATGTAATGTGTGACCCCAACAGATGAATCTGTTGATCAGTAAGGACGTTTTGACTTACAAATCCTGCAGTTCTATCACCATTATTCCATAGTTACAAGATCCACTCACCACTCATAGTCCAAGTGAAACCAGAATGTATATGTTCTTGAGCAACCAAAGTACACAGAAAAATGCACAAAAACTGAAACTCATTTTACTAACAAAAAGATGGACAAGATTACCTAACAGTTATGGTCTTTTGGGGGATCAGTCAGTGGGGATCATTAAGGTAGTATCCCTAGTTTGGTAACTCCCTTATTAGATCACTGTAATGTGTTATACATGGAAACGGGGGTTGAAAAAGGTTTGGAAGCTTCAATTGTACAGAATGTGATAGCCAGAGGGTTGGCTGGTGCAATTTGCTCAAATTACATCTTGAGTATCTTGGAAGAATTTCACTGACTGCCTATTTGCTACCAGTCCCAATTCATGGTGGTGCTGGTGCATACCTTTAAATCCCTAAACAGCTTTAGAACCAAACACCTGAAGGTGCATTTCCTCCCAAACAAACCTGTCAATGTAATAATAATAATAATAATAATAATAATAATAATAATAATAACCCACCTCTCCCTTTAGATTGAGGTGGGGAACAACAATAAATCAAATACATAAAACTTATTAAAAGAGCATATAAAACCAATACAATATTAAAACAATAATCAAGACATCTTTAAATTCTTAGGTTAAAATTCATCTGGGTAGGCCTGCCAAAGAGACTAGTCCACAGTTTGCGGGAGCAGAACAAAAGGTCCTCTGTGTAATAGTTGTCAGCCTAGTTTTGGCTGACTGAAGTAAGTATTTCCCAGAGGACCTGAGTGTATGGGGCAAATTGTATGGGGGAAGGGAATCCCACAGGTAACCTGGACCAAAACCATGTACAGCTTTAAAGGTAATATAACCAACACATGTACTTCATCCGGAAACTAATTGGCAGCCAGTGGAGTGATTTTAATATTGGTGTAATATGGTACCCCTAGATGTACCGGTAACCAACCTGGCTGCCTTATTTTGAAGCAGTTGAAGTTTCTGAAGTTTCCTATGTAGACCTTTCCCCGCCTTGCTCGCTGGGGCGGGGAGAGGAGGTTGCGGGCGAGGATGGGGTGAGGTGACGTTGGGGGCCACCATAGGCTGGCCCCAGGGTGGTGCCACCGGAGATAGGAGGGGTCTGTGGCTATTTAAGTGGACCAGGACCCCTCCAAATCTCCACTGTGTGCTGCGCAGCTAGCAGCACAACTGAGCTGAACATTCACTACAGCGAGGAAGCGGGAAGAAGACTCACCCTGAGCCCCAGCAAGCAGGAAAAGAAGCGGCTTCAAGGAGAGCAGTAGCGGCTTGAAGAGGCTTCCCGCTGTGCTCCTCGCGGCGGCGAGCCGCTCAACGGCGGCCGCTCGAAGCAGCTAAGCCCCAGAAGCGGCAAAGAGTGGACGGGCGGCAGCAAGCCGCTCGGCGGAGGCTGCTCGCGGCGGCTGGAGAGCTGGAGATGCTGCTGCAGCGTCAGCAGCACCACAGCGTTCGTTGGCCCTCTGAAGCTGCGAAGAGTGGGCGGAAGAAGAGGCCTCACCGGATATCCCGCCCCCTCCACATCTAGCGCGGCTGCAGCTTGAGGCAGGGAACTGCCGAAGATCAGAGGAGGGCTGCCCAGAAAAGAAGCCATCCAGCAGAGGGGGAACCCGGCGGAGGCGTGAGCAGCAGCAAAGCGCTTGCCCTGCTGCTGGGAGCAGCACAGGGCAGCGCAACCCGGCTGGGGCAAGGGGCAAAATCAGGCGGCTAGAAGAAAAGGAGCAACCCTATCAGAACGGAAAGAGCCTCCTTTGACAGGGCAGCGGCGACGAAGGCGGCTTCCAAGGACTCCTCCATCCCCAGGCTGTGCCTTTCAGGTTTTGGGTAGCCGGGGGGAGGGTGTATTAGGCTGTTCCTAGCCAATTTAATACATTGCTGGTGGACATCTGATCTCCAGCGGGCAGGAAAGTTTCTCTGGAGAGGGGGGGGGGGGTTTGAAGCCCCTCCCCCTTCGTTCTTATTCAGAAATACCTAATTTACTAAGTGGTAATTTCAGAGGTTTCTATTCAGTGTTGACAATACTGGGCTATTTGTTATTGCAGTTAAATATTTGTTCTGGGCTAAGTGCAAACGTACAGGGGCTGTAGCTCAAGGGGACTGTGCAGACGGTCCCAGGTTCAATCCCCACCATCTCCAGGTAGCGCAGTAAAAGTTGCTGTTTATAACCTGGTTTGATTCAGAATAATTGCGTCATAGTGGGTGTTTAACATCCCTATTTTGGTTTTCAGCCTTAGTCCAAAAACCCGCTGGCAAGGCAGCTATTCAATTGCCAATTAATCTTTTGGGTATTAAACGCACTAGCAGGAATCAGGCCACCTGGTCAGTTATTTCATTATTGTTTAATCCTGCTGGTATTATAGTCTTCTTATTAAGACAGCTGTTAACGCAGCATCATCATGCCTCCGAAGAAAGGAATTGGAGGGAGGAAAGGCAAGGGAAAGGCTCCCGCACAATCTTCACAACGTAAACGGCCCATTGAAAATTCCTCTTCCGAGGAAGAACTGGACCCACAGGTTTCCAGTCTTGTAGCCAGATTACAAGCTTTAGAAAAGGAAAAAGGTGTCTCTGCTACCCCAATTCCGATCCCGCCACGCACTCAGACTGAACATAGGCACACCCGCAAGAAAAGGCATGACGATTTATTGAACACTCTTTCAGCTCGTCTACTGGCGATGGAAAGCGCCCCAGGTGAACCTTCCACTGAAGTGCCAGTCACGGCAGTGAGTCCAGCCACAGTTCTTCCCATTTCCATCGAAGAACAGAATACGGTGGCGTCTCCAGAGCCTACTCTTCAACACACCACTCCAGTTTTGGGACCAGTGCCTACGCCTCAAGGTGAGCTGCCATCGCATTACAACACATCGGTCCCCCAAGCGTCAGGAATTATGCCAGCTCATTGGGGTTTTACGCCATGGTTCACCGGTCTGGGCTCACAAATAGGAAACTTTGTTCACCCATCTTGGTCTCCCCAACCAATTTTGTCCCAGGTCTCTCCTTCTGCCTCCGCAATTACAGCTTTACAAGCTGGGGTGGCACCAATGGGTACGGGGCAGCCCCAGCAGCCAGACGCCCAACTCAACACTATTCAACAGGGGCTACCACAACCCCAAGTTTCAGATGCCATGGCTGCTTGCACTGCGGTATGGCAGGGACCTGCTGGGGCGGCCGCGACCAGCGTTTCCCAGGACATTAGGGATCCTTACGCAGGCGCTTCACATGACTGTATTCCTACTGGAAGCACTTCCGCACCTTTAGGTTATCACCTGCTCCCAGCCACCAGGGAAAAAATATGTAGAGGGGAATACGTTGACATATTCTCCTTATTATTCCGGGAGCAGGAGAGCTCAGATAAAGATAAGTTGGTTGACAAACAGGCAGAAAGGTTTAAAAGGAAGAGAGTTGCGCACACCTGGGCCAATTGGTTGCCAGGATTTCTTATATACATGGGAGTAATCTTGCAACGTTTCCCAGGAAAAGGAGTTATTCTAACAAAATACCTCGATATGATCTATCGAGCGTATTCCGAGTACGAGGGAGGGGCCTGGCTGGCTTACGACCAATCATTTCGTCGAAGGGCTGCGTTTGATCACGCCCTTCGGTGGGATGTCAAAGATCATGACCTGTGGTTACAGTTCATGACGCCAGCCCGGCCCGGATTTGGA
Organism: Anniella stebbinsi; assembly: GCA_029215795.1. Lineage (NCBI taxonomy): Eukaryota > Metazoa > Chordata > Lepidosauria > Squamata > Anniellidae > Anniella > Anniella stebbinsi. Next base: position 82,295,754 of record JARDYH010000005.1, on the reverse strand, counting down.
GACAGGGCGGATAGCGGACATATCCTAGCCAAACAACAGCCCGCGTATACCTCCAGGGGATACGCGGGCCAGGCGGTTCAACACCGCTCGCTCTGCTGGGACTTCAATAAAGGCGGCTGCACACGCAATCCCTGTAGATTCAGACATGAATGTCAAAATTGCTCAGGGTGCCGCATCAAACTGTTTTAAAAGCAGGAGCGGAAAATGGTCTGGTAAGGACGCACAGGGCCCAAAACGAGCTGGGGGGCAGCCACCTCCTCCCAAAGGGACCCAGCCCGGTTAAGCTTGAGCCACTGTGCAAGTTACTGGCCGTGTACCCTAGATGGCAAGAGGCTTTGTACCTTAGCTTAGGTTTTAGGGAAGGTTTTCACATCCCATTTCAAGGAGTTAGACGTAGTTGTTTTTCAAAAAATCAGAAATCCCTTTGTATGATGGAGGATATCGCTCGGGAAAAAATTAGGAAAGAAGTTGGCACAGGCAGGGTTCTGGGGCCATTCATGACCCCCCCCCCCATTCCACATTTGCGAGTATCACCTTTAGGGATCGTGCCTAAGAAGGCTCCAGGTAAATTCCGGTTGATACACAACCTGTCTTTTCCAAAGGGTGCTTCAGTAAATGATGCAATCCCTGAACATTTGAGCTCAGTTAGGTACGCTTCTTTCGATTCTGCTGTACGCATGGTGCGGAAAAATGGGCCAGGGGCTTTGATGGGCAAATGCGATATAAAGGCTGCTTTTCGCATTATGCCCATTCACCCCGAAGACTTTAATCTATTAGGCTTCTGCTTTCAAGGGCAATTCTACGTGGATCGTGCCCTACCCATGGGATGCTCTATTTCCTGCGCGATGTTTGAGGCGTTCAGTTCCTTTTTGGAATGGGCGCTCAAACGGAGGGCGGGAGCACGGGATGTTATTCATTATCTTGATGACTTCCTGTTTGCTGGCCCGGCAGGAAGTCCGCATTGCCAGTACATGATGTCTAAATTTCACACTTTATGTGAGGAGTTGGGGGTACCATTGGCTCATGAGAAAACGGAGGGCCCATCCGCCGTGCTTCGGTTTTTGGGCATTGAATTAGATTCTATCTCGCAATGTTGTCGATTGCCAATGGATAAAATTGGCACATTGCGCAGTAAACTTCTTCACATTTCAGGCAATACAAAGGTCTCTTTGAGGGAATTGCAAGAATTAGTGGGTCATCTTAATTTCGCCTGCAGGGTCATCGCCCCTGGGAGGGCCTTCTTACGACACCTTTGTAGGGCTATGTCAGGCTTGCGTAAGCCGCATCACCATATGCGGGTTACGCGGGCCATGCGAGCCGATATTTCTGTATGGCTAGATTTTCTGGAACACTTCAATGGGGTATCTTTCTGGAGGCAAGAACTTTTATTAAAGGCAGACTTACAGATGCATTCTGACCCATCTGGTTCGTGGGGTTTCGGGGTTATCTGGGGAAGGAGATGGTGCGCTGGACAGTGGCCCGAGGAATGGCGGTCCGACGGCACATGTCGCGACCTTACATTCCTCGAATTGTTCCCCATAGTTGTGGCAGCACATTTATGGGCAGGTGAGTTGGCTAACTCAACCGTATTGTTTTGGTGTGACAATCAGGCCACAGTACAGATAATCAATTCCCTTTCCTCTCATAATTCCCGCGTCATGAACTTGGTAAGGGCTTTTACTCTGCACTGTCTCAAGTTTAACATTCTTTTTCGGGCAAAGCATATTCCGGGGTTGAATAACGACATAGCAGACGCTTTGTCCCGACATCAGGTGCAGAGGTTTCGGGAACTGGCTCCATGGGCCCTTCCAAGGCCAGAGAACATGCCCGCATCATTGTGGCTCCTTGGAAGGAGGAAATAGAACAGGCTATTTGGCAGTCCTTGGCGCCTAGCACCAGGGCTGCTTATCAAAACGCAGGTAGGGAATTTCAGGCATTCCGCACGGCTAATCAGCTGCAACTCCTGTGGCCCATCCCGGTGGAGCACGTGCTCCAATTTTGCGTACACGTAAAACGTAAAGGTCTGTCAACGCGCACCATTTCTCTTAAGTTAGCAGCTTTAGCTTTTATGGCAAAGGCTCGTGGCCTGGAGGACAGTACCTCGGATTTCCGGGTACGTAGGGCCCTTAGCGGCTGGGCAAAAACTTCACTTCGTAAACCTGACGCTAGGCTTCCATTATCCCCAGATATCTTACTCGGGCTACGGGCACAGTGGCCGCTACTTTGCCACTCCCGTTATGAAGCAGGTTTATTCCACGCAGCAGCATTAACAACCTTTTTTGGGGCATTTCGGATATCTGAGGTTTTGGCATCATCCAAGCTGGATACGTCTTTACGGGCATTGCAATTTTCCGATTTGCATTTCAAGGGCACGGAGGCCCGTTTGCTGCTGCGATACTCAAAAACCGATCAGAAAGGTTCAGGTCGTTGGATTTCTTTATTTCCATCTACCAACGCTGACTTATGCCCTCTGCAGGCTTTATCTGAATTTGTGACTCTGCGGGGCCACAACGCGGGCTTCTTGTTTTGCCATCAGGATGGCACGCCCCTCTCAAAATACCAATTTTGGGCAATTGCTAGGAGGGCCCTTGATCAAATGGGTCTGCGCGCTGCAATGTTTGGTACACATTCATTTCGCATCAGTGCGGCGTCCACTGCGGCAGCTTTGGGATTTTCTCCTCCGCAGATACAAGCCCTAGGCAGATGGCGATCCTCGGCGTTTAAAACTTACGTGAGACACGTATACAATTAAATATATGCGGCAGACGCTAATGCTCTTATGTTTATTCTAGATCTGCCAGTGGCTTCTGCACCCGTGCGGGTTTCCGTATGTGGCCATAGTATGGTCTTCTGGGCCAGCAAGCATGCAGCCAACTCCAGCTTTGGATCGCAGCTCGGTTTGAGTCAGCACGCAACCATTCGTTGGCTCGGGAGACGTGGTATGCGGTGGGATGAGCTCATCCCTATCTTGCTGCAGCGGCATTCTGCTCAGTTCCCCCCACAGGTCTTGCTGGTCCATTTAGGGGGGAACAACTTGGGCTTAATAAAGGGCAAGGCCCTCATTTTACAAGCTTTGGCTGATTTTCAGCATATTCGACAGCGCTGGCCCGGAATACGGATTATATGGTCATGCATCTTGCCTCGGGTGAACTGGCGGGTGTCCAGTCATCCCCTTGCTATTGAAAAGGCAAGAAAGCGGGTTAATACGGAGATTTTTAAGGCCCTAGCTCAACATGGGGACGTTAGTATTCAGCACCCTAACATTAGCCGTTCTCGGAGGGAGCTCTATAGGCAAGACGGGGTTCACCTGTCTCCGCCTGGTAATCAGTTATTTTTAGCAGATATTCAGGAAGGGCTACGTAATGTTTTGCTTCCGGGGGGAGGGGGGGGAGACTGGGTAAGATTTGTCTCCCCCTGTGGCGGTAGGAGCGGGCATCTGTTATGTTTTCTAATGGTGAGCATTCACGGGCACTTTTCAAGTGATTGGTAACGCCTGTGGTCAACCACTGAGAGCCCTGCGGCATCAGTTGGGGGGACAAGGCTTACCTTTGGGGGCCAACCCGTCTCGTCTACTCGGAGCCCTGCGGCACGAGGGGAGACGACACCGGAAGGCCACCCCACCTCAGATTGGGGAAGCTCGGGGGGCGGCGAAAACCAGGCGCCACTTCCCGGGCTGTGAATGTCTCGCCCGACCCCTCCAATGGCCTGGCTGGCCATACTGAAATGCCCGCTTAGGTTACCTCCCCCCTTATTTGCTTGCTTTCCTTGTAAATAAATAAAGTGGCCCTTGTTTAAATCCCAATTCTGTGTCGCCTCTTCATTTCTCATCCTTCGCTCCGCAAACAGCATATTGCAGAAGTCAAGCCTCGAGGTTACCAGTGCATGCACTACTGTCTTTACATTTTCCAACTCTAGGAAAGGGCACAGCTGGCATAACAGCCGAAGCTGATGATAATAGGTACTCCAGGCTGTCGCATCTATCTGTGCTGTCATTTGGAGCGACGAATCCAGAAGCACCCCCATGCTGTGAACGTAGTCTTTCAGGAGGAGTGTAACCCCATCTAGAACTGGTTGACACACCTCCAAACCCAGGTTAAGCACCTTCATCTTGTCTGGATTCAGCTTCAGTTTGTTTTTCCTCATCCAGCCCATTACCACCCCCAAGCATTCATTCAGAGGACACACACTATCCTTAGCTGACACTGTTATCGAAAGCATAGAGAAATATATTTTAATGTCATCAGCATACTGATAGCACCCTGCCCCATGCCTCCGGATAATCCCTCCCAGCGGTTTCATGTAGATATTAAACTGCATTGGGGATAGGATGGCGTCTTGTGGTTAAGATGCCCTGCTCCAAATATCACCTCTATCAGAGATGAGATATGTCTTATCGAGAGAGAAATTCCTTGATTGTGAAATGCTTTCCCTAGGGGAAGTTTGACTGTCACCAGCCTTGCTGTCCACTAGCCACTATGCAAAAACCCATTTAATTCAGTCAGGCATTTGAAGCATTTTGATCAGCTTAGGGAACAGCCTTATGCATGATTAGACAGGAAAAGGTCCTACAATTCCCAGCATTTCCCATAACTGATTTGTGAAGCAGTTAGCATGCAGGCACCGGTAGCTAGATATGGGCAGAGAATTTTATGCAGTTGCATTGTGATAACAACTTACCACATTTACACTTCTTGAATCAACCTACAAGTCATCTTTCGATAGTCATACTCCTCAGAATTCCGTGATGCAGTTCTCCAAGCAAAGCATGCACACAAAAATGTGTCTTTTCGGGTTATATTAGTGAAAAGATGTACAAAAACAGCATGATATAAGGGGAATCGGCTTGCAAAAAAAAAATGGTACAAAAATTGATATATTAAGAGAAACGCACACATAAACCCATGTGAATTTTCGTTCAGATTTATACCCATCAAAAAGTAGCAGGCTGATGTGGAAATGGGATTCTACAAATTGATAACTGGAAAAATGTGAAACTGATATTAACTGAAATTGACAGATTTCATATGCAGGGGGATTCCCCCACTCAGTTTTTTTTCCCCTTTTACCTGAAGTTTAAGGAAAATTCGCTTGGCAGGCTTAGTTTCCTTCTGGGGTGTCTGTGGATCAGTCCTAATTTAATATGTGTGAAGTAAAGCAAAGCATTTATTGAGAGGCATTACACTGGGATTTGGGCATGTGTGTGGAATGTTCCATGACTACTTCATCACATCCATCTTCATGCCAAGTTTGGGGCGGGGGGCGGGGGAATATTGCTTGCCACTCTTAGAAATAAAGACTGACAAATGGTTGTGTGAAACAGATTTTATGTGACTGCAGGAGAATTCTAGATTCCCACACACAAGGATGGTCCTACAAAGGCCATCCTATCCATTTTGTAAGCATGCTTCCTACTTGTTTCCAAACACCTACATCCAGTGTGAAAGTGTATGCCTTCATGCTTAAGCACATGCAGATTCAAGGACAGGTGAGCCCCTTGGAACCATTCAGCCTGAGCCCTCTTGACTCCAGATTGGATATGTTACGTGTACAAAATTTGCCTCTCCGGGTGTATTTCTTTTAATCAAAGCCTCTGAGGGCTAAATTATCCATAGTTACACAAAATTTTAATTGTTTTCAATTGTTTTATTGCTTTTTAAATTTTTCTACCATTTTAATTTGTTAATGATTTAATACATTTTAGCTGTGTAAATTATTTATGTGTATGTTGTTCTGATTTTATCTGTATACCACCCTGAGATCCCATTAATAACAGGGTGGGATACAAGTGTTTTCATAAATGAATGAATGAATGAATAAATAAATAAATAAATAAATTTCTACTTGTTCAGAGAATGTTACATATTATATGATTCTCCATCGTGACCTTTCAGATGCTGAGGTTTCCTCCTAATATTGACAGGATGGTGTGAGGCATTCTAAGCATTTGTACGGAGGGTAATTAAGCATGGCAATAAGGCAATGAAAGAAACTGCAACAAGGAATAGGCTCCAAAAACAAATTAGACAAGCACTTAGAGTGTGAGAGCATTCCAGAATGCAAATGCAATTGGCCAGAGCAGAGGCAGGGAACAAAATTAGAACAAGCTATTTGCTACAACTGCCTTTCTGCCTAGCCTCTGTGAACCCCATTACATATCCTTTAATAAAAGTTTTAACATCAGAATATAAATAGCCTGAATATTGTAAATCAGATTAGGCGAATGAATTTACACTTGGTGAAAGACAGATATGGAAACCAAAGAATTCTCTTTTTTAAAATTATTATTATTATTATTATTATTATTATTATTATTATTCAAAGACAAAATGACAATTCACACAAGTCTAATTTATTACATAGATATCACTTCAGGGTAGGCAATTCCATGTGACCTGCATATATCTTATATGTAAATAATATGTGCTCAAATCACACAGAAGCACAAAACAGAGGAAGCAGTTGCAAGTACCCAGCAAGAACAAATGCTAAACAGCACACAACAACACAAAAACTGTATAACAGCCAAGCCAGTGGGGTCTTGGTTGTTATTCAGTTTTTGTGCAGTTGTGTGCTGTTTAGCATTTGGTGTTGCTCAACCCATACACCATCTATTTTTTCCAGGTTTACGTGTGTCAGAAAGATCTGGTTGGCACCTCCTGCTGGCAGCATGTGCAAATAGACAAATCATGACATGCAGAATACGTGGGCTTTCCTGTATGGAATGGATATCAATACAGGAAGTGTTTCTTCTGACATGTGATCTGGGGCTGCACTTTGGGTTGATTTGAGTTGGGCTGATAATGCCTGTAATGCATGGGAGAAATCAATTACAAAACAAGAGGCATCAAGATGGCTGCTGAAAGTCCTGGAGTGGCCTGACTGCATATTGCCTCAGTAATGCACAGAAGCATAGATCTCATGGGGTTAACCAAGTTGTCATACTTCCCATGCCACCATCATCAGCCAGAATGGAATATGTATGGCGGCATGGGAAGAGATAATGTGACTAGGGCAACCCCACATGATCTCAGCTTCCATTTATTTATTACATTTTTATTCCGCCCAATAGCCGAAACTCCCTGAGCGTTTCACAAAAGTGAATACCATCAACAAAACAGTACAAAAACACGATATAAAAATACAATATAAAAGCATAATCAGAGTAAATAACCATGCGACAACGCAGATTTAAAATACAAATTTTAAAATACAGATTTAAAACTGTGGAGGTAAAAGATGATGATAATAGACTGTGAAAATATTGTGAAAATAAGGTCTTCCATACGTTATTGTGATGTAGAGGCAAAGTATGGGTGCAATTTTTGTCATTGATTATCATGCCATTGTGGTAACATGGGAATTGACCTTAGTTTCCTTCATAGTTTTTTTTCAAGTCATTTATATTTATTTTCTGACACCTAGTCTCCAGTCCAACAAGCAACTGGGCATATATATAGTATCCTCCCTATCTCCATATGTATTAAAAGACACAACCAATCAATTCAATGCAGATGAGGATTCTCATCAAGATCCATGTCTGCATTGCCTATGCATGTGGAAAGTTGCTTCTTTGTGTGTTTCCCCCTTGCTGGATCGCTGCACTAGCACATAGCCTGGAGCAAAATGACCTGAGCTGCAAAATGCTGGGCAGCCATTCAAAGGCTATGTTCCAACTAAGGTTAGCCTGAAGTGATAAACCATGCCTGGTTCAAATTATAAGTGGAGCCTCATGTGACTGAATGTTCCTCACTGTGCCAATTTTTGGATCTATTTATTTTTGACCATTTATTGAGGGAGGGATGAAAAGAAACTGCATCTGAACATTGTGGGAAAGGATGAGAATTTTGGAGAAATTTCTGTGTTCAGGGCTTTGGTGCTTACCTTAATATAAGGAGGTGGTAGAGGAGTGGTAGTGGTGGTGTATGTGCTCTTTGTTTTACCGTTTTTATCCTGTTCAGTTCTTGCAGTCTCTTCAGCTGCTTGAGGTTTTTGAGAAGCCCCCTAAAGCAGTGGCCCTCAACTGGTCCAGACCTGAGACCCACCTTGGACTCCCAACCTGCAACATGGGACCCACCATCACAATTTCCTCCATGACCAACATAGTGGCAGCAGTTTTGCTCCAACCAGCTGGATTGAACTTGTGACCCACTTCTGGGTTGTGACCCACCAGTTGAAGACCACTGCCCTAAAAGACTCAACCAGGACTTCCTTCCTTGGGGCTTTAAAGTGCTGCTGTCTGCTAAGTGCTTGAAATCTGAGAAGTCCTTCACCTTCTCCCTCTTCAAAAGACTTTTAACAACAACAAAACAACAACGAAAATGCATCACTCAGCTTTCAGGCATTCAGCAAGCAGCAGCACCAGAAAGCTCCAAGGGAGGAAGTCCCAGTTAACCCCCTAAGGGGATTTTCAGAAATTACAAACAGCTGGGATAAAAAATTGTAAAATAAAGAACTCCCTGCCCCCATCCCCAGACACCTTCTTACAGTAAGATAAGCCTTGAAGCCTTACATGCGGAGAAATAGAACAAAGGGCAGGTGAGGTTTTGGCACAGTTGAACTTTCCAAAGATGCTTCCAGAGCATCTCCATGTAGAGCATACAGAATGCAATTTAGGTTGCATGTCCTAAATTGCATTCAGTGTGCTCTACATACTGATGCTTTTGAAGCAACTTTGGAAAGTTCATCTGGTTCAGAAAGTGTTAGCAAGGGTGTTAGCGATGTTCGCCAAAGGGAGCATGTGATGCCCATATTACAAAGGCTGTACTGGCTTCTAGTACATTTCTGGGCAAAATTCAAAGTTCTGGTCATTATCTATAAGAGCCTACACTGTTCAGGCTTAGTATTCCTAAGGAGTTATCTCATCCCATATGAGTTTCCCTGCTCATTAAGATCTGCAGAGGAATCTATCTTCCACCACTCATCATTGGTGGAGGCATTACTGGGTGGGCCACAGGACAGAACTTTCTCTGTGGCCACAACCAAGCTATGAAACTTCCTACCAAGGAAGGCTCATTTGGCTCCTATTCCCAGAACCTTCCGCTGCCTAGTAGAGACATTTCTGTTTCAGCAGGCATTTGAACTATGGGTTGAGGATTTTATTGAATTGACCCCTTATTTCTAAATTTTCTTGCTCTAAAGTTCCAGATCTCAGCTGGCAAGAGAAAGGAAATGGTACATGCATCATCAGTATTTATTCCCCACACACGCAGAAGTTCTGTGCTCTTCTCCCAGAATATCTTTTACTGCATCCTGTCCAGGCAGTTCCCTGACTGCCAGCTAATAGGCTTTTGATGAGACCCTTTCAGATAGGTTTGTAGATGTATTATAAATGTTAATTTGTTCTATTTATTTAATGAAACTTGTTGAGACTAATCCTCATTTTCTAGCAAGTGTAAAAAAAAATGTTCCATTTAATTAAAATTAATGACCTTCATGCCTACAAAAGATTCCCAGGCTCAGAGGAAAAGATTTAACACTTTGTTTGAGAGGGAAGAACAAAATGCTAAGCTCAATTAAATGGGAAGAAATCACTGCAAAAAGACATCCCTTTTGAGATAAATTAGAACTTACACTTTGGCGGGGGGACTGCCATGGGTTCTTAACATTTGGAGACTTTCCAACAGGGGCAAAATAAAAATCGAACTGATGAACTGATTCCAGTTAATTTAGTCCAATAATAATTGCACATCCCTTACTCCTATTTCTTAAGAATTAATTCTGCAAACAAGACAGACAAAATAAGCTTTAAAAGTCAATTTGAACTACTCCTTTTTAATAGGACAATTTTATACATGGTAGAGTTTTAGACATTAATGACTAAATTATGGAAAAGACTCTGGCATAAAATAATGTGATTACGGAGGTGATGAAAGAAAAATAGTTGTGTGTTGCTATTGATTATTCGCATCAGGTAGTAGGTAAGCAAATATTGCATCCTTTCTACAGAATGTATCATTTATTAAAGGAGGGGAAAGCATTTGTTCCTTTTCTTTAAAAATAAAAATCCCCTGATAGTGAACTGTTGAAATTGCTTTCTTTTCAAAGTTAATGGATGCATTTAGCTACCGTAAAAAGGGAGGGAGGGACCGCTCAGCTGACATTCAAGGACAAATTTCATGTGTAAAGGTTTTTATTAATTTTAAAATATATTTAAAATGTTATAAATCAAGAGGGAAAAGTACAATCTCACATTCCACAGCACATCTCACATATCTACACACAAGCCCCAATCCTGCTAACACTACTTGCAATTACGTTCTATTGAAATACTTGGCTCTCCATTCACATGATGGTTCTGCTGACTCCTTCTTCCATCTGCAGCCCCCTGCCTCATATCCCATACTATATCCCACCCAAATGATTTCCCAACTCCCTCGAGAGGATTTCAAGCTATTTCTAGTGCAAACAATCTCCTGGGTTACCCTCCCTCCCACAATGCCTGGCTCCAAGGAAGGACCCCCTCAGAGCCAGCATTTGAAGAGCCATGCCAGATGCCTTTTCTTTCTGATGCATCTCTTCAAAGCCAGAGGGCAGGCAGTGTGGTCAGTGTGTGTGTGTATGTGTGGGATAATGGGCAATGTGGTGGCAGCAGGAATGGAGAGTGATGAGACAATGCATTTGTGATCTCTTACCTCAGGTGGTGGGGGGAGTTTGCGAGAGTCCTGACCTCACAACACATGTTCAATGCACCCACTGGAGCATTAGTGTGTACATCAAGCGTTGTCAGACTGGGGGTTCTGGGTTCAATGTTGTAGAACCTCCATTTGTGAAAAAGCTTGCACAGTATATATAATACTGATGTAAATGAGGATGTGCAGCAGCAGTATTCAGTGGGATTACCAAAAGCATGGAATTACAACAGTTGAATGCAATAAACATTGTAAAATTCAGATATACGGAGGTGTTAGTTGATGTGATGGTAAGGCAACCATGCACTAAATGTTCTTCTATGAATGACTACGGTCTGCAGTGTGATGACACTACCAGGAAGAAATATCATATCAGTGCCAAACAACTAAGCTATTTCATAGTAATTCCTTCCCATTGCCACATTATACGGCATGTGTGTGAATGCAACCCAATCAATACTTGAATCTCAGCATACAAATTCTAATGTTCAGATGTTAAGGTGGATTCTTCTCAAAGTATTGAACTGTCGATAATTTCATAGGAGCTTTGCTAGCAATATCACTGAAAAAGGAGCATATTTTTCCCTTTCTCTGCCTTCTCCCCTTCCCCACATTGCCAGACAATGTATGTTTATTTCTGCTATTTCTGCTCCGGTGAATTTACTCCAGCTTTGAACAACTGAAAGAAACGTAAACAGGCAAGGCAAAAAATGGCCATGTTTGCTGAAGGATATTGAATAGTTAAATAATAACTTCAGTTACTGGCCAGAGACGGCACATAATCCAGGATGATTTATTGCTTTGAGGGATGGAAAGGTTACTTGCTTTTTCCGCAGTTGTCAATAGCTCTGCATCTCAGATGCCAGTAACACAACAAAAGACTTGCTTTTATAGTGATGTATGGAAAACCAGATGGGTCGAACTGGTTCACAAATGGCTCAGTTTTGCTAGGTGACCATTTAGGCCTGGAGACAGACACAAGTTTGTAAGAGACTCAGGGCTCATCTACACCTACAGCCCTTTCGGGAGTGGGGAGGGATGATAGTGACGTTTTCAGCTTTAGCGATCATCCCTCATGGGGCACACACCAAGGACTTTTCCCGAGCTGTTCCGGGTAGAAAGGGTGCTTTTGACAGCTCATGAAGCTCATGAAGCTTGCGCAATTGCAATCCTGCACAAAGCTGTCAAAAGTGTTAAGAAAACAAAACACATTGCTGCTGTAGCATGCCGATACCCCTTGAAAACATCTCCCCCCTTACCCCCTGATACCCTTGGGCTCCCCCACACACATCTGCTGGGCTGTTCCATAAGCCCTGCTACTCACTGGGAATAGCGGCAACTTTGGGAGGGGAGACCACACTGCCTGTGGACCTTGGTATTGCCCCAAGAGATGGAGAAAAAATAGGGAGGAAAAGCAGTGCTTGATATCCTGGGAAAGCGGAGTGGTCATCCCTGGTTCACCCCAGGATCACCTGCAGGGATGACCTCGATCCCACCCCGGGATAAATGGCTGGTGTGGATATGCCCTCAGAGATGGTAAGCTGAGCTATTTCCTATTGTACACACAAAGGCTTCTACACTAAGCCGTTGGGGTTCCTGCTCACGTTGAAGGATTCAGACATGCAGTTCAATGCACAAAGCCCCCTGCCCTATAAATCAACTCAAATTTCATTTGAACCAAGACAATGGCCATTGCATCAGCTTCAAAGACTCTGCTCTAAGAAAATGGTTCTTCTTGGGGTAACTCAAACTTTGCCTGTGAAGGGGTGTTTTTAATGGAGTGCCTTCATGTGTTAGCAGTGTGTCGGGGAGACTTCATGCTCTAGCCCCTTTCCCTACAGATGTTTGCACTGTGTATGCAGCCCTGCAACTCCTATCCAGTTTTACCCCTTACACATTAGTCTGAGTGCATGAATAGATCTACTGAAGGCGGCCTATCTTTGTGGATTTTTCTTGCTGGATTAAGGAGTTGGATTGGATTGATGATGAATTGTTTATGGCCTCCTCCACACGAGACGTTTAATGAGCCTTGAAGGCTCATTATAAATTTTACCTCCACACCAGCGGAGCGCAAAACAGGCGTACAGGCGCGTTATCTCCCCGATAATGCGCATTTTCGAATGCGCGTTAAATAGCGACTTTTATTTTGCTCCGGCCGTTAAAGCGCATTTTTGCCGTGTGAACAAGCGATTATGCGCATTAACGTCTTCTAAAGCGCTTTTTGGACATCAATTAATGCGCTTCGCCGCCTCTCGCCGCCTCCCGTGCAGAGGGATTAGGAGTAAATGCGCCTCCGCGATAATGCGCATAATCCCCGAACCGGGCACAAAAGCGCATCCTTGTGGAGGGGGCCTATGCAGACTATTCATCATCATCCAAATCTGATTAAGGGAGATGCTTTTCAAATACTAGCAGGAATCACAATGAAATAAGCAATTTCTGTATCATATAAGCAGAATCATTTAATAGGATCCCAATCAGCATCAAGTCTAGGCATCCCAAAGTGAGTGTAAAATAGCTACAAAAATCAATATATCCCCTCATTAACACTTCTTAAAAGTATTTTTTTAGCTTGGTCTTTTAATTGATTTCCTAGCACTCTTGTTTTATGCTAATTGCTCAATAAAGTGTCGCCATTTGCCTATGGGAAAAATTCTACATTCTCCTAGTCTCTCAATGACAGCCACAATATATATATATATATATATATATATTCATTTAACTTACCATGATTAAGTAGAATTTTGACAAATTAATGTGTGGGAATTGGATATCCTTAATTTTCTAATTACTAGGTTTCTACATTAAAAAAAAACCACACAAAGAGGAAAAAAAGGAAACTGGGGAAAAATCTTAATATCATGCACAGGCTATTTAAAGACTACCCCTCTTTACAACATGCTTTCATAATCAGTGTTCTTTATATGAGCATTTTGAACCTCAGCTATTCATCTCAAATATTAAGCAGCTTTCAAATTAAATGTGAGCTTTTGTAGTTGAACTACCACCAACCCGCCATGCTGATGTACTTTTCAAAGACTGACAAAGAAAGGCATTTATTTTTACATTCATTATGTTCTCAAATCCCCGTTTTGTTTGGCATTCAAACATACCAATTTTAATGGTTAATTACTTTGTTCAAGTTAAGTCATTTTTTCATGGTTTAGCTGATAAATGTTCGCTGCTTCTTGAGTTCTGCCAAGTTGTGAACAGCTAATTCATTACATGTTTGTTTAGAAGTGTAGTTTATAATAACAATTGCCAGGACTATATTTGAGATTGCAGATACCTTTAGCATGTTTGTGTTCCTTTGATACAGTTTAAACCAGAAAAGAATGAAAGAATAAACACATTTCCTTCAAAGGTCCCTACTCCATCCAAAGCTGCAGAACTACAAATGAAAGAAATGCTCATTTTGTGTGCGTGCGTGCAATATTAAGGCCAGATCTACACTTTGTGTCAAATCATTATGATCCCATTATGGTAACACTATATCCTTCTTGTAGGGCTCACAATGACATTTGTTGTGGTATTTTTGAATGATATGGGATAAAAAGCATGATATCACACTATGAAAGTGATACATGGAATGTATAATGTGCCCCAACAATTAAAAGTGCACTTCAATACCACTATAATAGGGGGACCAGATGTCCGGATTTGTCTGGACATGCCCGGGAAATGGGGAGCAAATCCGCATCCGGGTGGAAAAACTGTTTTGGGGGGCCAAATCCGGAAATTTAGCCCCCCAAAAGTGTGACCAGATGGCCCTGGGGCGAGACGGGCCAACCGGGGGGCGGCGGGGGCAAACCGGGGCAGCGGGGGGTCACGCGGCGGTGGCGGGAGGCTGGCGGCGCGAGGCACTTACTGGGGCGTCTGCTTCCCTCCGGTGCTTGGAATCTACTGAGAAACAGGCTTTGCGGCCTGCCTGTCCCTCAGTAGCGCGCCGGGTGATGACGTCATCACCCAGCACGCTACTGAGAGCCAGGCCAGGAAGCCTGTTTCTCAGTAGATTCCAAGCACTGGAGGGAAGTGGACGCCCCAGCCGGTAAGGAGCGCGGGGGCCGGCGGCGAGGGAGTGGCGCAGCGCGGGGTGGGGTGGCGCGGCGCGGGGGGGCGGGCGGCCTGTGCGGGGCGGGCGGCGGCGCGAGGCACTTACCTGCTGGGGCGTCCGCTTCCCTCCGGTGCTTGGAATCTACTGAGAAACAGGCTTTGCGGCCTGTCTCTCAGTAGCACGCCGGGTGGTCATCACCCGGCGCGCTACTGAGAGACAGGCCAGGAAGCCTGTTTCTCAGTAGATTCCGAGCACCGGAGGGAAGCAGACCCCCCAGCCGGTAAGGAGCGTGGGGGCGGGCGGCAAGGGGGCGGCGCGGCGCGCGGGGGGCGGTGGGGCCGCACAAGGCATGCAGGTGGGGGGGCGGCGCGGGTCGGGGCAGCGTGGGCGCGCAGTGGAGGGGTTGATTTGGGTGGGTGGGTGGGGTGGCGGGGGGGAGGTCTGGGTTTTGGATCCTCAAAATCTGTTCACCCTACACTATAAAGCAGTAGTGTAGAACTAGACTTAGACTAAGAATTCTCTGTAATTTCTTTATATGCATCGTAGTGTAGGCTGACCAGATAAAATCCAGGTCAGGGCTCATGTAACTTTAACAGTTGTAGAGAAAAGGGAATTTCAGCCAGTGTTATTTGTATGCAATTAGTTCCTGGTGATATTCCCTCTTCATCACAACAGTTAAAGGTGCAGGCACTATATTAGAGTGACCATATACAAAAGAAGGCAGGGCCCCTGCAGCTTTAACAGTTGTGATGAAGAGGGGATTTCACCAGGAACTAATTGCATACAAATGACACCGGCTGCAATTCCCTTTTCTCTACAACTGTTAAAGTTACATGAGCCCTGACCTGGATTTTATCTGGTCACCCTATTGTAGTGCAATTGTGCTATGCAATCTAGAAACCATTTTCATTCCTAAAATGCAGGTTGTAGCAGAGAGGGGGAATCCAGTTTTCCAGTGGTGTCCCTTCTGAGGGTGGAAAGAGTTGGTAGAACCAGAATCAGGAATTTGCTACTACTTATGTTTCTCGTACTGCACGCTTCAAACACACTAACACACTAACACATTTAAATGAATTAAAATAATTAACACATTAGAAAAGCACAATAGCCCCATGGTGCATATCCCTAGGGTCCCCTTATTATGCATGTTACATTTCAGGGGTCTAGGTTTCATGGTCTTGGAGTCATGCCACAGACAAACAGTCAGATACACATCCTCTTGTCATTATACACAGTTTCAAATAAATATAGAAAACTATCCACCACAATCCTCAAATCTCTTCCTTAGTTAGTCCCTGTTAACTCAGATCCCATCAGGATGTATGTAAGATTAAGATTTATTTGCCCCGATGTGCATCATTTTATATTTGCTTACATTGAATAGCATTTGCCATTTTACTGTTGATTCCCCTTTTTGGAAATGGCTTCTTCACAATCCGTTTTTGTTTTAACCTTAATAATTTGATGTCATTAGCAGTGTGATGTGGCTGCAAAAAAAGCAAATGCTATTTTGGGCTGCATTAATAGAAGTATAGCTTCCAAATCGCGCGAGGTACTGGTTCCCCTCTATTCTGCACTGGTTAGGCCCCATCTTGAGTTTTGCATGCAGTTCTCGGCACCACACTTCAAGAAGGATGCAGACAAGCTGGAGCGTGTTCAGAGGAGGGCAACAAGGATGATCAGGGGTCTGGAAACAAAACCTTATGAAAAGAGACTGAAAAAACTGGGCATGTTTAGCCTGGAGAAGAGAAAATTGAGGGGAGATATGATAGCACTCTTCAAATACTTGAAAAGTTGTCACACGGAGGAGGGCCAGGATCTCTTCTCGATCAATCCAGAGTGCAGGACACAGAATAGTGGGCTCAAGTTACAGGACGACAGATTCCGGCTGGATATCAGGAAAAACTTCCTGACTATTAGAGCAGTACAACAATGGAACCAATTATCTAGGGAGGTGGTGGGCTCTCCCACATTAGAGGCATTCAAGAGGCAGCTGGACAACCATCTGTCAGGGATGCTTTAAGGTAGATTCCTGCATTGAGCAGGGGGTTGGACTCGATGGCCTTATAGGACCCTTCCAACTCTACTATTCCATGATTCTATGAAACTTGGGACAGATCTACACCAAGCAGGCTATAACACTATTAAAGCGGTTTGACAACAGTACATGGTATTGTCATGGGCCACTTCAATACCGTTATAAAGCAGTATAAAGCAGATCCTGACTATGTCACTTCACTGCTCACCCTGAAATGGGAATCTCCATTGTTTTTGTGGATGTCCAGCCAGGAATTTCTAGGACGAGGGAGATAGCAGCTTCATGGTGGAGGTGGTAGGGTTTCATTGAGACTGCAGCACAAGAGGCAGCTGTTCACTAATTCCTTCTCTCATGCATTGGCCCCAAACCTGATGTTTCACTGCTCTCCCACAGCTGTTTTTGTTAAAGGGTTATTATTATTATTTTCAAATATTCTCATTTAATCTAATTTTGTCTTAAGTTATTCCTTTATATATGCCTTTATATATCCCAGCCCCCACACATTAGGTTTTAAGGCATGATAATAAAAAATATATATTTGGGAAGCAGTTCTCAAAGGTCAGTACGGTCTCTCAAATACCATTAACCCAAGTTCACTGTCATAAGTGATGCTGACTGTGTGCCTAACAGGAATTTTAAAGAACATTGGTCCTGTTCAGAAGACATCTTAAACCCTGCTGGTTAAGGCTTTTCATTAAGCAGCAGTGTTTATGGTGTTGTGTGCAATGTGTTTTGCTAAACCCTGCTCACTCACTAACCACAGTCGGATCATCTGCAGCAGGGTTAGTGGCTTTAACCATGGCTTAAAGTGTTGTGTGAGACATCATAGCTTGTGGTTAGTGCTAACCCCAGAGAACCATAGTTTTGCTAACCACAGAGCCTGAAGTGTCGTCTGAACTGGCCCACTGCATTTTAATAATGGTTTTAACTGCTGCCTTTATTTTCATGTTCTTTTCAGTGCAATCCTATGCATGCATGCATGCATGCATGCTCAGAAATATATCCTATTGAGTTCAACAGATGTGCATAGGATTACAGGCATAACTTTGCTGTTTGCTATTTTATTGTTTCCATAGCCTGTTATATTGTTTTACTGTTGCCTCGTAAGCTGCCTAGGGAGTCTGAATACTCTAAAGGGGGGGGGGGATCCACTAAATTGAAATAAATAGAATAAAAATAATGTTATGTACTCTCAATTAGGATGAATGGGTTAAAATGAGGTCTGTTCTTGGCCACTGCATCCCTCTCCCCCTCCCCATATAACTCCATTTTAAAATAAAATAAATAAAAGGAAGCAATCAGGATTCTCCATCTGAAAACCAGCTCCCTGAGCTGCTCTGTGTGTGGCTATTCACTCTCTGACCTCATCCCAGAATATAGATGTGCACATGGAAAACTGGTTGCCTGGATCATCCATCATGAATGGCACAGATTGCAGTTTGGCAAAGTGCTGCTCGGTACACATTCAGAAGATTGTAGTGGTTGTGCCTCATCACCATTTGTGCTCGTAGTGAACAACCCAGGAGACCGCTCCGCCATGCCTGCAGTTGAAGCTGAGCTGGGAACAAAAGCAGGTAGCCCCATGCAGAGTGCTCAGTGGAAAATTCTCCATTTATAAGGGGCTTTACGGTCATGCTTGGGTATATGGGCTCTCCTAAAATACTAAGAGGTACATTTCGTTTTAACAAAAATTTGCAGTCCCATGATCTTTAACTGTGTTTGAATGGTGGAGAGGAAAGAAGTAGGTGATTCTTATTTCCCAAACAGTCCTCTTGTTCCTTCTTTTCATAAGGCTGGCCGCATGCTGAATAATAGCACTAATGCCTTCCTGCCGCGCCTAGCCCTGGCCTGGGCACAGGGGGGCCATTGCGGGTGGGGAGAGCAACGAGACATGCGAGCATGCCATTGGCGCACTGTGGATGGTGCCACGAGACTGGGAGGGGCATAGATTTGACAAAACCGCTGTGCCCCCTCCTAGCCTCCTCTTTGATTGTATGGCTCCCATGCTCCCTTCCTGTAGGCAGTGTGAGTTTCTGGTCGCCATTAGGGGCTGCGTAGGAATTTTTTGCTCATGATCTAATTTGATAATGAGTTGTTTCACCTACTCCATACTGCAAGACAGTAATAACTAGGTTGATCTGGTTCATGTTCTATAATTTGGTCACATTTGCTGTTAGGCTGGTAGGAATGGGCATCCAGAGCAGAATTTTGGAGTGGTGAGCTTTTACAGGCACTGTTGCGGTGATTGGTAATTCCTGAGGATCCCAGCTCTGAGCCCCGTGGCTTACCTGGAGAGATAAGGGTTACCTTTGAGACCAACCCTCGTCACCCACTTGGAGCCATGCAGCCGGGGGGGGGGGGGCTTGACATCAGAAGGTCTCCCTACCCCTAAAGGGGGAGCCCATGGGATAGTGAATTGCCAGGTGCCAATCCACAGGCAGTGAGTGGCTTGCCCAATTCAGGAACAGGCCTGTAAACAGGCCTTATTTGGATGCCCCTTTAGGATTCCACCCCCTTTGCAGATCGTTAAATAAATGTGGCCCTATGTAAACCCATTTTCTGTGTCTCATCTCGTTATTGCTTGCCTCCACTCACTGCAATTATATACTGTCTTTTCACCTTCCTTTCCTTTTCTGTGCTGTTCGATCTGTGGGATCCAATCGCATGGTGTGAGATAGTCACTATCAAATATTTTTATTAAAAATCCTTTACATTTTATCTTTCTTTCCTTTCTTCCTTAAAGAAACAGACAAACAAACAAACAGACCTTGTTGCTTCTTGCCTTGAAATGCTAAGGTTGCGGCGAGCACAGCGAATAGAATGATGCCTACACGCAAAATATCAGCTGCCCACACACAAAATGGCCCCACAAAAAGACAATGTCATCATCCCTATGACTTGCTTGCTATGTTTATGGCAGGATGTCTCACAATTATGAAAGACGGAGGCAGCAGTTTGACAATCGCCTGGCTGCTGTCCTGTCATTGCAGCCTGGCATTTCATCTCCTACTTAATGGATCTTGCTAAATGAAAGCAAAATGTTATTGTTCTCATGGCGGCAGGAGACACTCCAGCATTTCCCAATGAAGGGGGGAAAGGGGAGAAAGGGAGCTTATTTTCGTATAAATAGGTAGACGACATGTCATCCCCACTGAGTTATTAGCTTTTGTTTACTTGGGACTTGTCAAGTGCAGCAGAACTAATTCCAAACAGGTTGTCAGGGGTATGTTCACAAAACCTAATAGGGTAATTCCAGACATCCTAATAAAATATAAGTGACAGAATTAGCCTATCACTCATCTTTCTTATGGAGGTGAAATCAAAAAAGGCTTTCTTTTTTGTTTTTAAGCCAACCTCACATTTTGAATTTCTAGGCAACTGGCTACATTTTATGTATGGGAAAACCTTGCAAATCCAGCTGCATAAGACACCTGCCTACTTGACAGCCCTTGTGATGGATGGGTAAATTAAGCTGTAATTAAAGTTGGGCAAATATCCAAAGGTTATGTACAGCCCCTAAAGTATAAGGAGACATTCCTCCAAATTATGTGAGAAGTACCAGGAGCGCTTCTGCTTGCAAAATCCAGCCAGGATTTCAAGGCATATTCTGAAGTCCTTATTCATAAGATTACTTAGATAAATTGTTCAGAGGTCAATTAGTGCTTGTTTATGTAAGTAAAGAGGTCCATGGAGAGCCAAGTATTCCTCTTATCCAGCCTTGCGGATATGACTTTGGAAATTAATGGTGTAGGAATGCACTTCCTTATTATTATTTTTCTTTCCTTTTTCTTGTTAGCTGATCTATGGGCCAAGACTTCAGTCAATGTGAAACTGAAATAATTTGTGCCTGCCTGTACAAAAGCTAAATGAGCTTCTCCTTTCCCTAGGGCCAGCCCTATCATTAGGCAACATTGAGGCAGCTGCCTCAAGAAGCAGAGTTTGGGTGTCACAAAATGTAGTATTATTGTATTTTGTACAGCAGGGACGGGAAGAGGCGCTCGTAGGATTTTCTGCCTCTGGTACCAAAAGAACTTGATTTGCTGTGGGGACTGTGCAGTGTGACTTGGGCCTAATCTATACCAACCATTTATCCCTGAATAGTATCAAGGTCATCCCTACCGGGCCACATGAGGTTCATCTACTCCCTCAGTGATCTCAGAATGACCCCTCAGTTATTCAGGAATATCGCTGACTGGATTTGTCATGGCTTTTCTGGCTCTCTAACTACAATCCCGATGCCCACGACTGGTGTGCCCCCCCTTCCTGAAACTATTGCTGTTTGAAATGAGCTCCCGGCCCGCCGAACTGCCAACCCACTGTCAGGGGCATGTCCAGTGGTTTCGGACATGTGCGATAGTGGGCGCCCACCATTTTCAGCACATTGTTTGATTGGTTATCAGAGTGTTTTGGTGCCGAGAGTGTGTCGCTCTAATTTTGCATTCCTGCGCATCCCTGCCAAATCAGAAAAAAAAATAAAAGCCCCGTAGCTGCGGCATCTGCCTAGTCCCGCCCACTTCTCCCAATCCACAAGCAGGGGGCACACGTCCTCTCCTTTACTTGCAGGAAACTTCCCTCACATGTGCCCCGTGAATGATGATTGCAGAAGCGAGAAACCTCATGATCACCCCGCCCCACTTTTGAAAGGGCTCCAGGTGTAGATGAGCTCATGGTGGTGCTGGTGCTATTTCCTGCACATCGACAGGCAGCAAAATGTCTTGGGCCAGGCATTCGTTTCCCATCTAGGGACCCATGATGATTGCAGTGCTTCATTTCACAAATAAAAACAGGTACTAGAACAGAAGCCTGCCAGGAAGCCACACACTCTGACTAGGGGCCCTGTCACTTAAACTCAGATATGCAGGAGAAGGCTAGGTTACTTGAAGAGGAGGAGGAGGAGGAGGAGGAGGAGGAGGAGGAGGAGGAGGAGGAGGAAAGCATTCTGCACAATTCCACTGCATTCTCCTTGATGCTTACTTCATATCTGCTGGTGGCACTACTGGCACTGGAAACAGGTTCCAGGGCAGAACCCAAGAGATTGGGGGGGGGGGGTTGATTCCTGGCTCAGAATAAGACTAAGGTGCTCCCAGATAAATAAGGAATGAGGAAAAGGAAGCACAAAACAACTAACAAGTCCAGACTTCTCATGCCTACTGGCTCTGTGCATCCCAAAAGCAGCAATAGCAAAAGAACTGGCCATAAAGTTTACCACTACCAGATGGGATTGAGGAGAAAAGACCATCTTCCTTGGTGTCTACTGATGAGTTTCAGGACTGCGTGCTATCATAGCTAGCTGCTTTACTTGCCCAGACTATGAATTGTCTATTTCTGGTGCTTGTCACTGTTTTTACCCATTATTCTGATCCATTTCTACATTAATCTGTGATTTTTATTTTAAAAAATCCCTCTCAAAGTATGTATTTTTAAAACGTATTTTAGTTCTTATTTCAGTGTGTATTTTCCCTCAGTATACATAATGTATATTGTGATGCCACAAGTGCTGAGAACTGTGTTGCAACGTTTGGAGTAGTGTGAAATCTGGTGGATATTTATATGTTACATTTATATCCAACTTTTCTTCCATGGAGCCCAACACAGCATACACGATCCTCCTGACCATTTTATCATCATAACAACCCTGTGAGGTCGGTTAGGCTGAGAGGCAGTGACCAGCTCAAAGTCAGCCAGTGAGCTTCATGGTCGAATGGGGACAAGAACCCGGATCTCCTGAGTCCCAGTCCAACACTCTAACCACTTCACCACACTGGCTTGCTCCATTCTGAACCTCATGTTAGCCCAGGAGGTGTGGATCAGATCATTTTGTGCAGGAATTCACAAAGACAGATTGCTTTCCTCAAGCATTCTTGTCCCAGACTCCAATGTCAGGCATGAGAGAGAGCCAGTATGGTGTAGTGGTTAGAGTGTGGTTAGAGTGGACTGGGAGTCATGAGATCTGGGTTCCAGTTCCCAGGCAGCCATGAAGCTCACTGGATGACTTTGGGCCAGTCATTGGCTAGATCTACACTCCTGATTTATAGCAGTATTGAACTGCATTGATAACTGTTGGGGCACAATCCACACTCCATATATCACATTCATAGTGTTATTTCCTGCTTTTTATTCCACATTCATAATGATTTGACACAAGGTGTAGATAGATCTGGCGACTAACTCTCAGCCTAACCTACCTCACAGGGTTGTTGTGAGGATGCAGTGGAGAAGATAAAATGGAGAGAAGGAGGATCATGTAAGCCACCTTGAGTTCCTTGCAGAGTAATATGGGTGATAGTAGAGTGAACATATGAAAAGGAGGACAGGGCTCCTGTATCTTTAACAGTTGCATAGAAAAGGGAATTTCAGCAGGTGTCATTTGTATGCATGCAGCACCTGGTGAAATTCTCGCTTCATCACAACAGTTAAAGCTGCAGGAGCCTTGCTCACTTTTGTATCTAGTCATTCTAAATGCATACAAATGACAACTGCTGAAATTCCCTTTTCTGTGCAACTGTTAAAGATGCAGGAGCCCTGTCCTCCTTTTCATATGGTCAGCCTAGTATAGACCAAAACTTCTGGGGTTTGACGCAGATTTAAGCTAATCAACTGTGCTGAATAATACATACTGCATATAATAATATATGTAATATGTATTATTACATATTATAATGTAATAATAATAAATAATAAATTTGAAAGCAATGAGGTTGGTAGATGGTATAAGAATGAGTCATTAAATATGCAATGGCCACACACATTTGGTGCTTTAAGAACCAGTATCATCTAGTACCTATCAATGTCACACTCTGGATATGCAGTTTAAATGAATACAAAATACTAGCAACACTTGCATAATTCCATAGCAGAACATGTTCGCTTTGGACTATGTGAAGTTTAGTGGAGAAAGCTTATATAATTCTATGGAGCTGAGTATCTTCTCATGGAGCCGCCCCCAACCTAGGGTAAAAGCCAGCAGAAGTCCTACTTAGTGTAGGCCCATTAAAATGAAGGGGATTTCAGTTAGTCCCATGACTAATTTAAATCCCATTCATTTCAATGGGTCTACTCTAAGTAGGACTTGTGTTGGTTTCACCCCTGGTGCTTTCTATGGCTTGCAGAATCTGTCTTCCATTGATGGAAATACTGTGCTCAAAGATGGTGCCTCTGCCTGATATTAAGAGGATCTCCCTTTTCCCCCACCCCATTCAACAGGGTTTCCTCAATCTCTGTATAACATTTCCAGGGGCTGGAGAGGGCGAGGAAGTCCGCCTTCATCAGTGCAGTTGATCCAGCTCCCATCAGTTCTAGACAGCATAGCCAATAGTGAGGGATGATGGGAGTTCTAGACCAAAACAACTGAAGGGATTCAAGATCCTGGTCTAGATTGAGGATCTGTCCTCTGCCTTTCTGTGCTCACACATTATCCATTTGATTCAAAAGATTTGACTGAAAAGAAATTACCTTCAAAAAGAATTTCAAAGGAGAAGAAAATTTCACAGAAATACTCATGAGCTGGGTGCAGCATTCTTGTGCTTATCTTACTTATGGGATGGGCGAGGAGGGTCTAGGGATGTCTGTGCTTGGAAACCCGGTTCTTGTTTTGACTCGATGGAGTTCTATAGCATGTGTTATTCAATTTGCATTTGTGAGCTGAGCTACAGACTCTCACCACTACTCTGGGAACTTTTTTGTGCATTTATTTGGCAGGTTCTGCAGTTTGCACAGATTTCTGAACAATCTGTGCAAATTATGGCCAAATTTGTGCAAATGTGGTCAAAATTGCTCAGAAATTCGTACAAATTGCAGAACCTGAGGGGGGGGGGGAAATGCCCTGAAGCTGAAAAATGGAAGCCTCTTTAACATGGAAAGAAAACTTTCAGGAAATCAGAGGGCAGATTTTGGAACTGCCCTAGCTTCACCCCTTCTCTAGAGCAGGATACACCACTGCCCCCCTCACACCTGCATTGTGGAGAACGAAAAATGGGGGCTAGGCTACAAAGACAGTTGATGCAGTGGCTGTGGCAGCACAAAACACAAAAACCCGAAGGAAAAAAGAAAGAAGCTTGGCTACAACCTCTGCTGATGGTGAGCCCTACCTGTGAGAAAATGTTCAAGAATTTCTTATCCCCCCTGGAGAAATTCAGTGAAGTTGTTTTCCCAGTTTCTCTGCTCCTGAATAGGAAGGGGCGAAGGAATTTCAAGAGGTCATTTGTACACAGATTTAGTAATTCTTGATATTTCCACACAAGCAGTCTCTCTTGCTATGTTCATGCATTAACTTGTGAAGTCCAAAATCAGAGGGTGGTGTAAATATTGGACAATGAAGTATTTGACTGGAGAAAAAGAACTTGAATGCTGTGAATCTGAGCTTCAACTTCTCATCAAATTCAGAAAATGAATATCCAAAATTCACTTGGTAATTTAATTTATGCTAATTGCAGTGAACTGAGACATTGCAAAGCAAAACATCACAAGTTGAGAGATGATGGGAATCAAAACATCATGAACAAAATGAAATAAATGCAGAACATTATTCAGTGTTATACAATTTTTTTGTCATTTCTGATTGTTTAATGATGTTAAGAAAGAATGTTTCTTGCATTGGATGAATGATGCCCATAAGCATTTGATGCACTAAACTAGATTGCAGCCAGTTCACTTTCACATTTATAGACATGAAAGAAATTAAAGTTAATGACTCTGATGTGTGTTTTTAAAATGCATAAAATTCTAGAAAATTATATCATTCCAAAGTAAATGCTCGTAAGAGCAGAACTATAAATTATGAATGACATAGGGCTGACATCAAAAATGGCATCTCCATGTTACATTCTCCCTCATTAACATGTAGGATTATTTAGTCCATGTCACTATGATATGTGTTTTACCCAACACCAGCTAGTCATACGGAATGGGAATACGGAAATACATTGTGATGCTGACATGGAAAGACCACAGTCTTGAAAGGTGGCTAAGAGATATATATTAAGGGCACAAACCTATCCATGTTTAGATAGAAAAAAAGTTCTCCCTGCACTATTTTTGGTGCCTTGTTGTTGTTGGCTAAGTCAGGGGGTACCCAATTTTTTTAGGTTGTTGGGCACATTTGGATTTTTCAGAGAGTGTCATTTGTACTCTCAAAAATGTCTGTCAGAGGTCTTGCCTGTTCATAAAATGGCTACCTTGGTAGATGTGGCCAGTCACAAAACACTCATTTCCCAGAAGTCAAACTGGTGAGACTAAGGGGTTCATCAGACAAGCATTTTATTGCATGCTCGCTACTGCCAATGCACGGTTTTTCATGCATCCTTTAGATGATGATGTCAACCTCCTACACATCTCCTTCTCCTTCTTGCCTTTTTTCTGTCATGAAATGGACCCCTTTTAATCTGACTTTTTTTTGGGGGGGGAATGGAATGTGCTGCCATTTCCTGCTGTGTACAGGAAAAATGGTGCAATAAAAATGACCCCTGAATGGGCCACACGGTCTTTGTTTACTTCCTCTTTCTTCTCAGGGGAGAAAGAGGAAGTATTGTGGGACAGGAGTGGGGGTGGAGAAATGATGGTAGGGAACTGCAATTTTCCTCCCATCTGATGATGCTGTAAGAGAAAAGTAAACTGTCCAAGAATATAAGTACAAGGCAGAGGTGAGTTCTGGCCACCAAAACAGAAAGCCACCATTTTGAAAAATGAAGATGGTGCTAGGGTGACCAGATAAAATCCAGGTCAGGGCTCGTGTAACTAACAGTTGTAGAGAAAAGGGAATTTCAGCCAGTGTCATTGGTATGCAATTAGTTCCTGGTGAAATTCCCTCTTCATCACAACAGTTAAAGTTGCAGGGGCCCTGCCTTCTTTTGTAGATGGTCACTCTGGTATAATATATGCACATTTAACTGTTGTGATGAAGAAGGAATTTCACCAGGAACTAATTGCATATAAATGACTCTGGCTGAAATTCCCTTTTCTCTACAACTGTTAAAGTTACATGAGTCCTGACCTGGATTTTATCTGGTCAGCCTAGATGGTGCTAAAGAGCAGTACTTATCTTTGCACACATCAGCTTACTAATTTACTAATAAACAAAAACTTAAGGAAAAATAAAAATCAGGAAGTGCAAGGACCTTTCCTACTGCCAAGAGAGGTGTATGTTGGAGACCCCAAGGCTAAATGATTCGACACATTAATGGGGGATAACCCAGAATCAGGATGCCATTTTTCATGGCAGCTCCATGTCAGGCATTATGTACAGTTGTAGCACCAATATGATGAACCACCTTGTCCTCCTGTGGAAACTGAAGGCTGTTTCCATGTTCATCCTGAAGGAAACACAACTTAAAGCTGGTTTGAAAAATAACAACTGGACACAGAACCCAAACCGGTTTTCCAAAGTTCATGTTCTTCCCTGCTGTAAAACATGCTTCACATGCTATTTGTTGATAGAAGAAATAGTTTGGTTTGTTTGTTTGTTTGAAAGTGATGGCTTCTGAGTATCAATTTAGGTACTAAGCAGCGAGCAAAGCAAGCAAATAAAGATAGCTAGTGTTGTTTACTTAACTGGTATAAACATTTTCACATAATGTATAGTGGGATTGCTGTAGATGAAATGTAGGGGATGCAAGATTTCTGCCAAGTGTCAGCAGGTACAAAAATCCAATCAACTTTCCCATCAGATAAGAAAGACTCTTTCTAGCATTCCACCAGATGAGTCTCTACCTTTTTTTTAAGTAACAGGGTGGCAAAGCTCTGTACTCTTTGTCTAAAATTAGAATATAATGGTGACTGAAAGAATGGGTATCCTAAACCTCTCATTTTTGCCAGCACCATCATATGTTGTGTTCTATGACTGGATGCTGTGGACTAAACAATGGTGACAAATTCCTACCCCACACAGCTAACAGCTTGTCCTTCATTATCCTGAAAAATGCAGACCTATAGGAACATCTCAACGCCCTGAAGACTAAAGCCTACTTTGTACTAACAGCTAGGGTGGTTGCAGTTCAAAAGAACCCAAAAGCAATGAACGTCCAGAGCATGAGTTATGCATTCCGTACACCGGGTTCAAATGTAATGGGAAAACATGGTTTTCTGCTATATGAATGAGCCAGGCTGAACTTTTGGCTTACATGCTTCCCCCGTGTCTCCACTTTTGCTCCTGCAAGGAGATTGGGAACGTCCAGTTCTGATTTTAAACAAATCACAGTTTCCAATAATGTCCAAACTCAGGGAACTGTGGTTTGTTTAAAGCAGGGTTGGAGAAGCTATGACCCACAGGATGTTCCTATCCAGCCCACCAGTTTCCCTGTCTTATCTCTGACTAGAGATAAAAAATCCTGTCCATGCTGCATTTAAGGCACAATCCTATACATGTTTAGACAGAAAAAATAGCCCTACAACCCCCATCACTGATGGAAGTTAAAGGACTTTTTTATGTCTAAGCATGCATAAAATTGCACCTTTCAGCTTTTTAAAGGCTGGCAATGGTGCCAATGGAGGCTTTTGAAAAGCCTAATTGCATTGCAACAGGCCCTTTAGGGAGTGGGTGGATGCTTAACCTTCCCCTCCTCAATGCCGCCACTCCAATGAAAACTGGAAAAATGCACCAAAGAGGAAAAAAGAGTGGGGGAGAGTGTCATCCAGAGACTTGCTGTAGCTTGCTCATGTAGAAAAATATGTTGCATCTGAGCAGGGCTATAGTTAAAAAAAAAAGGGGGGGAGGGAAATCATACGCTTTAATACAAGATGAGAGGATGCTCCCAAAGCCGCTCTGATTCATTTAGCCAATCCTGCATGATCCTTTCCTGAACAAAATGACCATGAAGGGGTGGGGGGTGGGAGGGACAACTAAGTTATCAAACTAGACTGGGGGAGGAAGTGGGATTGCCCAGTTGGTGAATCCTCCAGGACTAGGACCTTGGACAGTTGTCCTTTGAATAAAACAAGGTGGGACATTCCAGGTATGACAGGGTTTTTAATTGTTTACATTGTTTTAATTTTTCTATGTTAAACGCTTTAAGACTATTTTTATTATGTTGTGTTTTGTATTTTTATCAATTGTTGTAAACCACCCAGAGTGCTTCAGATGTGATGGTGGCTGCCATGTTTGTTGAACATGTGCTGTACCCCATTCATATATGAAGTGGGAAGAGAGACAGGGAAAGGCAGTCTAATTTTAACATCACAAAGGGCTTGCAGTTGATGAGTTGATCTGAATCTCTGGGTTGTAACCAAAGGTGTCATTCTGTCAGTGGTAGGGAACTGTTAGTGGAATATATGACTCTGTCTTACCTGCACCCCCCTAAATCAGCTCTGGAGGATTGGGGGACCCTTCAGAGCAGATTTGGGTCATGCATAGGGGGAGCTTCATGGGGAGGACAGGACAGGGAAGTACTGTTGTAGGTGTGGATCTCCGCTTGCGGGGCAGTTGGATCCAACCCTCTCCGCCCTTTGCTTGACTTTCCAAAACTCCATTGACCAAACTTCTTTCTCTCCCTGTCTCCCCAGTCTAGACTTGCCTAGGGTGACATACTACTGACATACAATCTTCTCCCCTATGTGGCTTCTTTATAAAAATGGATGAAGAGCCATGAATAAACCGATAAACAATCAAGTAGTGATGTTCAACGCCACCAGTCCTTACAGCTACCTAGTTTGGAATTCAACCTAGTCCATAATACTCTGACTGAATAAAAATCAAATTCTACTTCCTCTCAAAGGTTCTCCTACTGGTCGTACATGGCTGTTGCCATCATATAGGGTTTGTTCCCCAGAAACATTTATCTCTTTTTAAAAAGTGCTTCAAAGTTTGTCATTGCAACATAGAGCTGAATTAAGACAGATCAATATTATGAAATGACAGTTGCTTCTTTAGAAACTGTTATTAGCAACTGTTCAAAGGGCAGACTGCATCCAATTTTTTCATGTATTTATTTTTTCATTTGCTTGAGTGAGCTTAAATTGGAGTGGTTCAATGTCAGACGTAAACAACAAACAATCTCTAAAAACTCCCATGCAAATGAATCCAAAGTATCCAGTCTCCCATTTATAAAGAGATTAATTGACATAGGACTTATTGGCCGTAAATGCAAACAAAGATAGGGAGAGAAAGCATATTTTCCCATGGTTCCTCATAAATATATTATAATGGTTAAAAGCAAATGGAGCAAATGGAAGAACTGGCATTAAAGGCTTATTAAAGTAATAATACTTTGCATTAACATAGTGATTTCCCTCCCAGAGAAATGCCCAAACAGAGTTTCATAGACTGTCGGTCAAAAAAAATCTTTCACTTTAAAGGCCAGCCATCATTTCTGCAGGTGCATCTTAGGCCTGCAATTATCCATGCTAGAGGAGAATTTTAAAATAATGCAAATTAGATAATTAACTAATATTTAGACATGGCTGGCTGCTAAACTAGACAAACATCAGGAAATGTTTATAGAAAGATTTGGTAAGTAGTTTTACAATGTATAGGAATGCACCCACCGAACATTTATTTTCTTGTTTACTTACTGATAGCATTTATACGTCACCCAGAGAGGCTTACAAAGATAAGTAGCATGACATCCATGTCCCTCAGGTTTGCAATCTAAATTTAAGACATAATATTACGGATGTCAGAGCAACTGATTCAAGTGAGTTTGGATTTCTATGAAATTGACCTGTGGATTCCGCAACTCACCAGCTTTTTACAAGTAGTGCAGATTCTGTGGATGTCTGGACTGTTTTTTGCATTATTATTTTTGTTATGTTTTTTGCTGTTGAAAGATGGGATTTGTGCAAATGCACACTTGTGCTAACGCAAACAGGAACAAAATTCTTGTACATCCCTTTAAAAAAAACAACCTGATTCCATCAATGAGTGGATGACAGAACAAAATGGGCCTGATAATCTGCAAAATGCAGATGGAAAAGATTTAAGAATGTCCATACATCCCAACATAACACACAAGGAAGAAAGGATAGAGGGAAGGAGGCAGTATATATGTCGTATTTACTACGCTTGATCTAGGAAGCCTGCCAACTCCCTTATCTGAGAATGTCTGGGAAAAATGCCAGGCCTTAATTGTTTGAAGGGTTTTATTTGCAGTTCGAAAATCCAATTACCAATCGCCAGGGTCACGCCAGTAGTTCCGTCAGTCCAGTTGTCGAAGCCTAAGGTCAAACCAGGTTTCCAGAGTCCAGGGTCCAAAGCAACAGTCAGCCAGGTGTTCAGTCCACAGGTTCTGATCCGAGATCACGTAGGATGTCAAGAGCCAAATACGTCAGTTGTTCTCAATGACTCCCAGCCTCTGCCTCCTCCCCCCTATATACTCCGTTTGAGCCTGTTCACAGCTGCGTGCAATTTCTTCGTTATCTTACTTAAAGCTTGTGTCAGCTGTGCTCTGTTTTCTCAGTCTCATGCTTCGCCTTGTGGGCTTAGCTTTCTCCGCCCGTTTGAGCTGCCGCCTTTGCTGGGGAGTTACTGGACAAACCCCTTCAGGCCCCAAGTCTTCCTCATTAGAAACAGGGGGTGGGAGAGGGTGGCTTTCCTGGGGCTCTTCTGAGGAACCTCCCTGCTGTTCCTCCTCCTCCGGTAAGTCCTGGGGAATGGGTAAAGTTGCAGTTTCTGCCCCTTCTTCCTCCTCAGAGGAAGATTCTTCAGACTGCCTCATGATATTATTCCCCTCCCCAGGCGCCCCTCTCGAGGGACCGCTGGGTTTTGGCTTTCCGGGAAACCGCTGATGGAAGCGGCGAACCAAAACTGGAGCATGGACATGAGAGGCATCTTCACAGCCCCGCTCCTCAGGCCCATAACCCAGCCAGTACACCAAATACTGCAGGCGTCCTCGATGAACCCGGGAATC
Organism: Anniella stebbinsi; assembly: GCA_029215795.1. Taxonomy (NCBI): domain Eukaryota; kingdom Metazoa; phylum Chordata; class Lepidosauria; order Squamata; family Anniellidae; genus Anniella; species Anniella stebbinsi. The sequence continues at coordinate 82,264,200 of JARDYH010000005.1, read as the reverse complement.
TAGAATATCTGCCACCTCGTACTCCTCTTCCTCGTTCACTAACACTGGAGGTGGAGGGGGCGAAACCTTGGGACGGAAAGGATGTGTCGGCTGCACCGGAGCTAAAAGTGATCGGTGAAACACGGGGTGGATACGCCATGACGGAGGGAGCTGCAAGCCAAAAGCCACTGGATTGATCTGCGCTGTGATGCGGAAAGGTCCTACAAAGAGGGCAGCCAATTTCCGGCAGGGTTGTGATGCTGGTAGATGTCTGGTTGACAGCCACACTTGATCTCCAACATTCAACCCGGGGCCTGGCTGTCATTTGATGTCCGCATCCGATTTGTAAGCTTGTTTAGCCAGGTCTAACTGCTCCTGGAGAATGGAGTGTATGGCCTGAAGTTCCTGAGTCAAGTGATCTGCGGCAGGGATAGGAGAGGAGATCGTTGGAGCTGGAAAAAATTGAGGGTGGTAACCATAATTGGCAAAGAAGGGTGTTGCGTGGAAGAATGAACAGAGTTATTATAAGCAAACTCAGCCTGAGCCAACAAGTCCCCCCAGTTATCCTGTTGAAAATTCACATAACAGCGGAGGTATTGCTCCAACATCGCATTTGTTCGCTCCATCTGGCCATCGGACTGAGGGTGATATGCTGTAGAGAGATGGAGTTTGACTTCCAAAAGCCGGAACAGATTTTGCCAAAACCGTGAAGTAAACTGAGATCCACGGTCTGAGACTATACCCTCAGGCAGCCCATGCAACCTGAAGATATGCTGAAGGAAAAGATGAGCAGTCTCCTTCGCTGAGGGGGTCCCCACGCATGGTATGAAATGGCTCATTTTGGAAAACAAATCCACCACGACCAGTATGGAAGTGCATCCCCTTGAAGGAGGGAGGTCTGTGATAAAGTCCATCGAGATGACTTTCCAGGGACCAGAAGGTGTGGGCAAAGGATGCAAGAGCCCTGCGGGCTTCCCTGCAGAGTGCAGAACTCACAAGTCACCAGATGCAATGTCTTGTACAGCCTAAAATGTCCCGCCGGCCGGCTATCATGGCATTGTTGGAGTATCTCCATGCGCATAGACCCTGGGGGCACATAAAGACGGTTATGGTGGTAGAGGACACCATCCTCCATGGAAAAAGGGGAAGACCCGGTTCCCCCAGACTCTGCAAGCTCCTGTAGCCGAGCCTGTGCAAACGAATCTTGGCCCTGTTGCTGTCGCAGCTGGGCCCACTGGTTGGGTACCGCCTGTTTGAGCTGCCGCCTTTGCTGGGGAGTTACTGGACAAACCCCTTCAGGCCCCGAGTCTTCCTCATTAGAAACAGGGGGTGGGAGAGGGTGGCTTTCCTGGGGCTCTTCTGAGGAACCTCCCTGCTGTTCCTCCTCCTCCGGTAAGTCCTGGGGAATGGGTAAAACTGTAGTTTCTGCCCCTTCTTCCTCCTCAGAGGAAGATTCTTCAGACTGCCTCATGACAATATATACTCTTTCCCCCTCTCCCTCCCTCTCTCTCTCTCACCTCTCTCTCCATATACACACACACACTTTCCTGCCCCCCAGCCTATGGGGGCCTGAAAGGGCCTCTTAATGCAAGTGTTAAGAGGCCCTTTCAGGCCCCAATGGGCATGGGGGACAGGAGGAGAAGAGTTTTCCCCTTCTACTCTAATGGTGCCCACCATTAGAATGGAAGGGGGAAAACTTTCTTCTCCTCCTCTCCAACTGCCACTAGGGGGATTTAAGGCCCTGACAGTAGGGCATTTAAGACCCTGATCAGTGGGAGGGAGGACTAACACAATTTCCCCAAGGCATGGAGGAAGAAAATATGGAATTTCCCCAACATTGAGTGGAAGGTGAAAATAAACAATTTCCCCAGCCTTGGGGAAATTGTGTATTTCCCTCCACTATGGTAATGATGGCTGCCGTTACCACAACAGGAGGAAAAAGGACAAAGGGTGTGCACAGGTCAGGGCGGAAGTGAGTTTCACACAGATCAGTGCCCTCTTTGTCAGAATAGGGAACATGGGGCAAAAATCCACCATGCACGTTCCTCAATGAGAGCCGAATGAAAATATAGAAACAAATGAGAGAAATGCACAAGCATCCTTATGTTTCATTGCACCTGTTTGTTTCTCATATAATAGGGATTCCTGAAACTGACAAGAGTCATTGCATTGCTTAGCAAATTGGTAGATATTATTGCTACATCCAGGAACCATTCAGTAGGGCTGGGGGTGAACTCTGATTGCTCTGAAAACAACAAGACTTGAAAAACTGTCCAATCTAAAGCATAAAGTGATGGGAAGCTTAGAGGATGTCTGTCACCCCCCCCTTTTTTTAATTGTGTCTAAAACAGATACCTTTTTGCCTATCTGTCTGAGACTTGGCAGGTCTTCTGCTTGAGGGCATGTAGGGTGTCTGCAAATTTTCTATCATTTGGATAGAAACTGTCAAAGTTACAAGCTGGAGAATACAGAAAGGGTCTCCACCCCATTGAAAGCGATGGGAAGCATCCCCTGTCACCCTTTTTAATTGCTTAAATGGGGATCGTTTTTTTCCAATTTGTCCGTAAGATCAGTAAATAGGGATGGGTGAGAAATTCCTGATAATAGTTTAACAAAATAAGCATATATATTTTTCAGATTCAGCATGGAAAAATAATCTAAAGTGACAGAAACAGAAACTGATTCATCCATCCAGGCCCAAGACTCTTCAAAGTCTGGGCTTAAATCCCTGTGTATTCAACCATCACATTTTAAACAGGTACTATATGGCAGGCAGGCACAACATGATCATCCCTTTGAACCAATTGAATTTGGCTGGTCTGGGTGGGTGAGGATCACTTTTTGGTTCAGTTTTTATAAGCATTTATCAAAAATTGCAAATGTAGTCATAATCAAGATGAAAAGAACTTAAGGTTTAAAAAATTCAAATGCAGGAGAAAATGAAGCTGACAGATTTATGTATCCCTACTCAGCAGATCTGATGCCTTACACTTCAAGGCTTTGAAGAATAGTACAACACTTGAAGTGTCCATGCTATTTAGGTGATACCCCCCCCCCCAAAAAAAAGAAAACCTATAGGCATCAGAGGACAGGCTGGTTACAATCAAGGCAGAAACAAAGTGAATGAGAAATCATTATTCTTCTAGATAAACAGAAGCCATAATTACGTGTGCAAGATTCTGTCCACTAAAGTATAACTAAGCAGCTAGTAGAATTGGATTAAGACAATATGGGATCCGTTTGACGTGTAGTAAACAGTAAAAGATTTATGACAAACACAGACCTGCCCTCTATCAACTCCTCAAAAAAATGTCCCCTCTGAGTCTATTTTTTAAAAACTGTGCTTTGAACCAATTCTTAGTATTAGAATATCACATGGTGGTATGTAGTGGGGGCAATGCAGAGAACAATGCTAAATTTATCCAAGATGAAACCCATTAGGAATATCTATGCTACATCTATCTATACAAAGACTGTGATCAGGGCTTCCAAACACAGGGTGGAACCTAGCTGCATATAGCTGTATTCATGCTAGCTCTCTATTCAGATCTTGGTCAAATGCATGTCAATCAGGGAGCAGAGCCAATGGGTGTGGTGACATGGGCATGGTGGAGACAAAGGGGTAGGGCGGGGTGGGGGCAGCAGGTGTGCTGAATCCATTGAGGGCACTTCTGCTGGGCTGTACATGGGTCGGGAATGGATCCAACTCCTCATTGCACATGCAGAGTGGACAGTGCTAATGGAATGGGACTTTCTCATCCTTTCATCACCTTGCACACCTCCATGTGCTCTCTAAATCTCCAGGGGGGCGGTCCCCCTGGCAGGCAAAGAAAATGGTGAAGTGGGTGGTACATGGATCTGCAGAGAGGAGGAGAGGATGCAGAAGTCCCATCCCCGAAGTGGTATCCATTCCATGAGTGCCACAAGAAAGTTGGATCTAACCTGGGGGATTTTTAAGAACCCTGTATTCTGAAGTCTTCACTCAGGTCACCTCAGATCATAAATTGCAGGAAAAAATATGAACCTTAACCTGTTCCAATTTATCTGGGGGATAATTAGAAGTTCGGATAAATGGGTCATGTGGAATTATAATGCAACATGGCAGGGATAAATGCACAGCAAATTTGGCTGAGTCCCCAGTCAAAATAATCATGGTTCAAATCTGATCGCAGTTAGAGTTCTTCCAAATATAGTCTTGTAAAATACATATCACACACAAAAAAAGCACCACTCATGACATTTGTATATATAAAAATATTGCCCCCCCCCCCAGTAGAGCAGCTTGGAAATGACTTTTACATTTCCATGGAAACTTTCTTCATGGAGAGATATAAAAGAAAAATACATATAGAAAAAGGGAGATATCCAGGAATAAGTCATATAATCATAGAATAGTAGAGTTGGAAGGGCCCTATAAGGCCACTGAGTCCAACCCCCTGCTCAATGCAGTAATCCACCTTAAAGCATACCTGAAAGATGGTTGTCCAGCTGCCTCTTGAATGCCTCTAGTGTGGGAGAGCCCATGACCTCCCTAGGTCATTGGTTCTGTTGTCATACTGCTCTAGCAGTCAGGAAGTCTTTCCTGATGTCCAGCCAGGATCTGGCTTCCTGTAACTTGAGTCGATTATTCTGTGTCCTGCACTCTGGGATGATTGATAGGAGAACCTGGCCCTCCTCTGTGTGACAGTCTTTCAAGTACTTGAAGAGTGCTATCATGTCTTCCCTCAGTCTTCTCTTCTTAAGGCTAAACATGCCCAGTTCTTTCAGTCTCTTCTCGTAGGGTTTTGTTCCCAGACCCCTGATAATCTGTGTTGCCCTCCTCTGAATCCCCTTCAGCTTGTCTGCATCGTTTGTGAAGTGTGGGTGCGCAGAACTGGATGCAGTACTCAAAATGAGGCCTAACCAGTGCTGAATAGAGGAGAACCAGTACCTCACAAGATTTGGAAGCTATACTTTTATTAATGCAGCCCAAAATAGTATTTGCATTTTTTGCAGCCACAACACACTGTTGGTTCTTATTCAGCTTGTGATCTACAACAATTCCAAGATCCTTCTCGCCTGTACTATTTTATAATCTTATGAAAATGTTTGTAGATTAATGACAGTTCCCTGATTTTTATTATTTCAGTCAACTATGGATAGAGCTGAGCAAAAATTTCTCAGAAGATAATTTTCTGAGAAAATTTCTGAGATTTTTCTTTTTCACAGACATCCCATATAAAAAGATGGCCACTTTGCAGAATTTTCTCAAAATAGTATTCAACATTTTTGGTGGTGGCTGCCATTCTCTCTCCCTACCAGAATGTTAGTTCTGGTTAGGCTGACCATCTGAAAAGGAGGACAGGGCTCATATAACTTTAACAGTTGTAGAGAAAAGGGAATTTCAACCAGTGTCATTTGTATGCAATTAGTTCCTGGTGAAATTACCTCTTCATCACCACAGTTAAAGTTGCAGGGACCCTGCCTTCTTTTGTATATGGTCACTCTAGTATAGTGCCTGCACCTTTAACTGTTGTGATGAAGAGGGAATTTCACCAGGAACTAATTGCATACAAATGACTCTGGCTGAAATTCCCTTTTCTCTACCACTGTTAAAGTTACATGAGCCCTGACCTCCTTTTCATATGGTCAGCCTAGTTCTGGTTCAATGTGGAGGATGCAAAATAGTGGTCAGGTTGACAGCACAGTTGCTCCTGCTGTTAATTGCAGGGACAGCAAAAAGAAAGAAAGTATGAAAGAAAGTATGAAAGAAAGAAAGAAAGAAAGAAAGGGCTCAAACACCTCAAGAACAAAGAAAGAAGCTGTACTACTGCTACTGCTAATGGTGAGCTCCAACCTTGAGAAACAGTTGGAAGAAATGCTTCCCTCAATTTCTCTGCCCACAAATAGGGTAGGCAATCCGAAGAGGTCTTTTGCTCTACCATGGGGTGTGTTAATCTGGGATGAGATAGGAGAAAGGAGGCAGATTGGTAATCTGAACATCCTGCTATTGTTCAGGGAGTTGGGTTTGTAAAACTAATTGCTTGATCCAGATCTGCTTGATGGTAAGGATTTTGTCCCTTACCCTTGTCATTGCACTTCTGTCCTTTAAAATCTGAAATCACAGCAGCTGCAGGGTCATTACAAACTAGAGGAGAAGTTCAGAGAACTGGAAGAAACTTTAGAGAACACTGATTCCCTGGCCAAAAAAGAGGGTACAATTCTGTATGTACTAAGTGCAGCTCTAGATACTACAAGACAACACAGAGCTACGGCAGGGTAATGCCTAGGCTAACACAAAGCCTGATAATGTTTCCATAGTTGGATGTGATGTTAAAGTTAGGGTGACCAGATAAAATCCAGGTCAGGGCTCATGTAACTTTAACAATTGTAGAGAAAAAGGAATTTCAGCCAGTGTTATTTGTATGCAATTAATTCCTGGTGAAATTCCCTCTTCATCATGTTAAGGAAATGTTCCCTAACTCTCAAATTGAAGAATTACCAGGAACAGGCAAAGTTCAGTCCAACAGATTTATTCAAAACAACGTACGAATGAGAAAGAAGTGGCACATGGGTAGTACCAAAGCTCTCTGAATCACAAAGACAAAGCTGTTTCATTTATCTCTGTTACAGGCTTTGATGTCACATGCCACTCACACCCCCTCGCTCCTGTGATAGATACATGCCAATAAATGTTTTAACTAACCAATTTCCTAAACCATAATAAAACAATATCCAGGGCATTTGACGCCTCAATGAAATTTACTGTTTCCTGATAACCTTCGATCACTGATACTTGGTGTTATTTGGTTTTCTCTAATGGCCAGTAATTTTCCTTGTGAAGAACTGAAAATGTTTACATTGGAGGTGCCATCTTGTCTGTGTTTGAGGGCCGTTGAGTCCTGTCTAATTCACAGTCTATGTGGAGGAAGAGATTGCGAGGCTTGTTATCGGGAGAGGACGTTTGGGGTTATGTTGTTCTGTGTTTTTCCTCTGAAATGCTAGAATGTGAGGTGTGAACTTTGACTTGGTGCAGCGTAAAGTGTCTCTGCTTCACTTAAAATGTTTCTTTGAGGTTTGGGAGAAACTAGAGTTCCAGGTTTTGATTTTATATCAATGCCCAGATCAAAAATCCTTATCAATCACAACTGTTAAAGGTGCAGGCACTATACTAGAGTGACCATATACAAAAGAAGGCAGGGCCCCTGCAACTTTAACAGTTGTGATGAAAAGGGAATATCACCAGGAACTAACTGCATACAAATGACACCGGCTGAAATTCCCTTTTCTCTACAACTGTTAAAGTTACATGAGCCCTGACCTGGATTTTATCTGGTCACCCTATTAAAGTGTGATGTGATGTCTTTACCCACATCTACCACTAACAGTCAGTGATGTGGGAGGGGCAGGGGAATGAATAACTTGATGACATTTTGACATTCATCATTACCAAGAAGAGGTGGGAAAGAGACACAGAATACCTGCAGCTCCATGTTTTTTGTGAAAGCAAGTGCTTCCTTGAACAGCAATGCACTGAATCATGTATGTGTTCATGTGTGAACCCAAACTCAAATTTACATTGTTTCAGACACATATGGAGTTCTGGAACATGGGTCTATCCAAGGTTCATCCTGTTTATTATCTGATCTTCTTGTTAATAGGTAGGAGGATTCCTCAGGAATCCAACTTTAGCTTTCTTGCCCACTAGATGCTTTGATCTTCAACAGCAGTGCATCCATATACGTCGAAATAGAAAGTATTTATATTGGTCTGTCTTTAAATTTGGCTCCCCCTGCCGGTCTGTTAATAGAGTGGGGGTGAGGATACTTAATGGTAGTATTTGATTGGCATCAAATGGCAATATTTACACCCTCGCTCCTGCCATATCATCTATGGCCACTCACTCAGTGAGTCACTAATCCCATAGTGAGTTTCTCCACCCATAATCCATGTGAACAGTGTTTGATGCTAGGCATGGGGGAACTCATTGCATGACAGGCCCAACTCACACAGTGAATTAAATCTAAATGACAAGATCTGGGGATGGAAAATCTGCCACAGAGTTATCAATCCCTGCAAGTGAATGTAACACAGAGACCAGCACCAAGCCATGAATGATCAGTTCCATTCTACTGACTCAACCCTTTCCCCTCACCAAAGAGATTAAAATATGTTGTGCTCTCTCCCAATGGGACTACCCAGGAAAGTCAGCATTCTGCATTGTGACCATGCTCCAATTGTAATATTTGGAAGGCTGAGACTGAAGTCCGGCTCTGCAATGCATACTATTAATTTCCACAATAGGTAGTTAATCATCTGAAATAATCCTCAAAGAGTAGGCAGCTCTAAGGCTTCGAGAATCATAGTGCCACTGGCAGGTAAGGCAGAATAGTTTGTAATTTTCCATGCATGCACTTTGATTTCAAAATCCAACACAGTAGAAAAGGCAAAATAATTGTCAAATACCATGTTGCTGCTAAAGCATCTTTAATACAAATGAGCTATCGTCAGGAACCAATTTTACTGGCATTATTTAAGACTTAGAAATGATGACTGTTGGTGCATTTACTGAAGTAAAAAAAAACACCTCTTGACATTGTTTAGGCTAATGAGTTTAAAATGATTTCTATAGTAATGAAAGCAAAAGTGAGGAGATGAAGAAAATCCCAGCTGTTAGCACCCTGAAAAGGTCTGGCTGCATAAAACAGTTTGCCTCTTCATTATAGCATAGAGAGCACCTAACCTGAAGAATGTAAAAATAGGGTGACCAACTGTCAGGATTTTCCCGGATTTGTCCTGGGTTTCGTTCTATCCTAGGTGTCAGGGGGGATTTTCTGTAATTTTCTAAAATGTCTTGGAAAGACATGCTTTCCCCTTTAAGGCCGCCATTAGCATGGCAGGGAGGAATGACACACTTTCTGGAGGCCCCTATTGGAGCGGGGTGGGCAGGAATGACACCCTTTCCCCTCCTCCTGGCAGCTGCTAATAGCATGGCAGGGGAATGATGCACTTTCTGGAGGCCCTGGAAAGCACACTTTCCCACCCTCCACCCCGGGTGTCCTCTTTTTTGGTTTCCCAAATATGGTCACCCTAGTAAAAATAAGGACACATAAGGTAGAATAAAGATGCATTTAGCTCCATTGTGGGTTTTTTATCTAAGGCCAGGTACAGTACAGTGTCCTGCTATGAAGACTAGAAATTTTGCGTGAATTGTGCCTCAAATGGGGCAGTGGTAGAAAGCAACATCTCGCTCTGGAACTTTTGGGCAAAGAGTGTGGTGAGGATACCATTAATTAAAAAAGCCTATCACGGACCCTAGCATTCATGTAGTATGTGCTGATCACAGAATCATAAAATAGAAGAGTTGGAAGGGGCCTATAAGGCCATCGAGTCCAATCCCCTGCTTAATGCAGGAGTCCACCTTAAAGCATCCCTGACAGATGGTTGTCCAGCTGCCTCTTGAATGCCTCTAATGCGGGAGAGCCCACCACCTCCCTAGGCAATTGGTTCCATTGCTGTATTGCTCTAACAGTCAGGAAGTTTTTCCTGATGTCCAGCCAGAATCTGGTTTCCTGTAACTTGAGAATCTGGCCCTCCTCTGTGTGACAATATTTTAAGTACTTGAAGAGTGCTATCATATCTCCCCTCAATCTTCTCTTCTCCAGGCTAAACATGCCCAGTTCTTTCAATCTTTCCTCATAGGGCTTCGTATCCAGAGCCCTAATAATCCTCATTGCCCTCCTCTGAACACGCTCCAGATTGTCTGCATCTTTCTTGAATTGTGCTGCTCAGAACTGGATGCAATACTCAGGATGGGGCCTAACTAGTGCTGAATAGAGAGGAACCAGTACCTCACGTGATTTGGAAGCTATATTTCTATTAATGCAGCCCAAAATAGCATTTGCTTTTTTTGCAGCTACATCACACTGTTGGCTCATATTCAGCTTGTGATCTACAACAATTCCAAGATCCTTCTTGCTTGTCGTATTGATTAGCCAAGTATTCCCCATCTTGTAACTGTGCATTTGGTTTCTTTTTCCTAGGTGTAGAACTTGGCATTTATCCCTATTAAATTTCATTCTGTTGTTTTCAGCCCAGCGCTCCAGCCTATCAAGATCACTTTGGAGTTTGTTTCTGTCTTCCAGGGTATTAGCAATCCCACCCAATTTTCTGTCATCTGCAAATTTGATAAGCATTCCCTGCACCTCCTCATCCAAAACATTAATAAAAATGTCAAAGAGCACTGGGCCCAGGACTGAGCCTGGCGATACCTTGCTCGTTACCTCCCCCAGTGTGAAAAGGTACAATTGATAAGCACTCTTTGATTCTGATTCTGTAGCCAACTGTGGATCCACCTAATAGTTGTTCCATCTAGCCCACTTTTCACAAGTTTGTGGACACTTTGTCAAAAGCTTTGCTGAAGTCCAGGTATACTATATCCACAGCATTCCCACAGTCCACAAGGGAGGTTACCCGATCAAAAAATGAGATCAGATTAGTCTGACAGGATTTGTTCTTGACAAATCCATTAAGGGTGTGCACACCAAAAAATATCGTCGTTTATCGTTATTGATATTTTGAACCAAAATAAATATCGTCTTCATTCATACTGTGGGTGAACCGTATCACCGTATTATCGTGAAAAAACTATATTTTTTGCAGCCCTATGTTTAAAGAAAAAATGCCTATAACTTCTGTATTTTGAAAGTTAGAGGCTTGAACTTTGGTCACAGTTCTTATGGGGTATGTCTAAGTATGTGTATGAAATTTCAGATCGATCCCTCCAACCCTCGATTTTATATGATTTTTTAAAAAATCGTTTCTGTTCTGACAGGTCCGCATGAATACACGTGGCGAGCTGTCATTCTGATCTGTCAGAACTGAAACGATCTTTAATAAATTCATATAAAATCAAGAGTTGGAGGGATCGATCTCAAATTTGACACATAAAAAATTCATAGCCACAAAATGCCTGCACCTATCTTTCTGAAATTTCTCACATGTAACTACCTCAAACCCATCTGCCAAGTGGCCAAGTTTCATGCTTTTATCTTTTAAAATAAAAAAAGTTATTGCTATGGGGAAAATCATCCCATAATGGTGCCCGATTAAAATCGGAGGTCTGAAATTCATATCAGAATCGGATCTGAAGTGATACGAGGGGCCTCCGATTTCTCCCGATATGAATCCGATCAAAATCAGAAGTCCCGATACCTATTCTGATCTGATTTTCCCGTCCATGCATATCCCTAGTTTTCAATGTGTTTACAGATTGACTTCTTTATAATCTGTTCCAAAATTTTCCCAAGGATGGATGTCAGACTGACTGGTCTGTAGTTCCCAGGTTCCTCCTTTTTGCCCTTTTTGAAGATAGGGACAATATTAGCCCTCCTCCAGTCATCCAGCACTTCACCCGTCTTCCATGATTTTGTAAAGATAATAGACAGTGGTTCTGAGAGTTCTTCTGCCAGCTAGTTTGGTAGATCATTCCATGCCCAATTAATGCCATGTTTTGTTAATGCCATTTCAGTGTAATGTGCACATTGGAATGGCTAAACAAATGAATACTGGTAGGAAACAATGTAAACATAACTACCCGATACTACCACTAATGTATAGCTGGTGTAGTGCAATGTGTAAGAATGTGAACTGTGAACTCCACAGTTCAAATTCCAAGGCAGCTATGAACTCGTTGGGTGGCCCCTAAACTGCAGTCTCTTAATCTCCCCTCCCTATGTATTTAATCCAAACCAAACATGAAAGGTAATCTCTTTCTCTCCTTCCTGTGAGTGTCTTATAAGGCAGCTAACCCAGGGCTAAAAAGCAAATTTAGTCTCCATCTGTTTAGCAAACCTGCTCTCTCCCATCAAAACTAGGGTGACCTTATGGAACGGAGGACTGAGCTCCTGTATCTTTAACAGTTGTATTGAAAGGGGAATTTCAGCAGGTGTTATTTGTATTCATACAGCACTAGGTGAAATTCCCTCTTCATTACAACAGTTAAAGCTGCAGGAGCTATACTAGAGTGACCAGATACAAAAGAGGGCAGGGCTCCTGCATCTGGCTGCTTTCTATGGGTGGGCAAAGATAGTGCCAACATCTTGGCTATTGCCTTTTAGAAATCAACCCATTACTTGTCACTACTCTCCAGTCACTGTAAGTTATTCTCTTGGTTCAGAAAAGTTGTCACTGGTTTCTTGACCATCTTAATGTCAAGCCTTTCCTTTGATTCTAAAACTTGATCCTAATTTTTTGGCCTCTTGCCATCAAAAATATTTTTTTCTGGCCTGACCTGGCAACCTAAGCAGCTAGGTGAGTGCTAAGGGATTATTTCTGAACCTTGATTCACCCCCTCCCCCCTTTTCTTTTGCTCAGAAGGGAGTCTTATGACATAGGAGGCCAAGAAGATTGCACCTATAAGCAGACTCCTGTGATTCACCTATGACCTCTATCACTGATCAAAGAGCCACAAAGACAGTTGGAGACAGGAAGGGAAGAGGTGAGCCTATGTAGCCTTAAGCTATCACCTATGCAGCAAATAACTGTGAATAGAAAAATTCTGTATGTTACAAGAAAAGGGTAATACCACCAACTGGTAGAGGATATCACTCATAGAAACCTATTTGGCTGCTAGCATACTTGCACTGGGTCTATCAAGTCTGCAATTTATATTGTGTAATTCTTAAATGTGCAATATCAGGGAGCTAGATAGGTATGTCATAGGGAATGATATATAGATCTATAATGTGTTAGGATAAAAATGAGCTTTCTAGATTAGAAATAAATAAATGTGCATGCTAAATCAACCTTTCAAAAATTAACATTTTGGTGTTAGCCATCAGACCTGTTTCATACTAACTCACCAAAGATGAGGAAGCATTCTCTGAAATATTGCAATTGGACCTATATTGGAGGTTATGCAATACAGGCTGCTATGTCATAGTTAGAGATATATGAGAAATGCATATCAGTCCATTTTTCATCAGGATCTATCCATTTGAACTAGGGTTATGCATCGTAACATATCCGATTTCCAATACCAATTAAAATTGGAGGAAATAGGACATCCGATGTCCGATTCTGATGCTGGCCGCAGGAGGTCCGATTTCTCCCGATCTGATTTTTTACAATCCGATTAATATCGGGAAAAAACTGAAAATTGGACCTCCATTTTATGTGCTTCCCCAATGCAAGTCCATTGGGAAAACATGGTGGCGGGTGAGTGGGAACCTCCCTCCCTCCCCCCACTCATGCTCCTTACTTGCTGCCTCCTTGCTGCCTCCCGCTGCTTCTGTACTACCGATAAACAGGCTTTGCGGCTTGTTCCACAATAGAGCGACGTCATGCCAGGTGACATCATCACTCAGCGCACCATCGCTTAACTGTGGAACAGGCCTCAAGGCCTGTTTATCAGTAGTATGGAACAATGGGCGGCCGCGGATGATGGCAGCAAGTAAGGAGCGCCAATGGGGGGAGGGGAGGGAGGGAGTTTCCCCCTTACCTGCCACTGTCCCACGTTGCCATAGGCTGCTTTTGTGTACTGCTAATTATGCTTTGCGGCCTGGTTCTTAGAAGAGTGCCGATGCACCGGGTGCCACAAAGCCTAATTAGCAGTACACGGAAGCAGCAGACAGCAGCAGATGGCAGCACGGGATGGCGGCAGGTAAGGAGCGCGAATGGTGGGAGGGAGAGGGGAGGGCCGGCCCAGTGTTTTTCCCATAGACTTGCATTGGGGAAAAGCTTTCTTTCCCCCAATGCAAACCTATGGGGAAAACACCTAAAATAGTGGTCCGATATCGGAATTGAAACTTGTATTGTTATCGTATCCGAAGCGATACGACGGACCTCCGATTTTTACGATACGATACTTTACAAAATCTGAAGTTCCAATTCCGATCCTGATACGATTTTTTGCATGCATGCACATCCCTAATTTGAACCTTACAGACAAACATGGATTCAGATGCACTCTGCATTTGTGAGCTCACGATGTGATTTGTGCGCCCCCCCATATGTTCAACAGCATGCATACATTTGAAAAATGTCCATGTGCATGAAAAAAATTCAAACTTTTTTTGGGGGGAACCCACAAATATGCTTTAAGCACTGGAGAAGAATGATTTCACAGATGCCCACAATTGATGTGTATGCTTGGGGAAATACACTCGAAAAAACTTCATGTAAAAAGAAGAAAGAAAAAAACACTTTGCAATCCAATACACACTTGAGTCGGAACAAGCATCAAGATTGAATTCGGTGAATTTTAGTTAGCTCGGGTTTTGCTGATTTGCACATCCCTGGGGTTAATTGTGTTAGAAACACACTCATTTCAAGCTTTGATTTCTCCTCTCCCCCAAAATGTTATCCACACTAACATGGAACTAGCTGCAATGGCTTTATGCAGCATTTAGATGTTGCTGTTTCCAAGCAATCTGTCAGCTAGCAACCCTGCAAAATACCCAAAGTCAACAAAATAATAGAAAAGGGCTTATGAATAATAGCTTGAGGAAATCAAATCAAAAATTCCTCATAGCCCAATGTTGGGCGAAAGCAATCGTGAGAGTGAATTGGATAGCAAACGATGAGATCACAAATGTGTAACATGTTCTCACAGTGCTGCTAACTACTTGACACTAAACTGGTGGATTATAAATCCAGTACTGCCCCCCCCAGCATTTTTGAAAGGTCTATCACATCCCCTCAAAATGCCAAAGACAATAGGATATTCTTTAATCAAAATTATTGGGCCCTAAACAGAGCCAGTAAAGTTGCAACAGTGGAAGCTGGTGGCTCTGATTTCAGCAGATCTGTGAATCCATTTTGGGTTTCAGTCAAAACTCTAAAGGAGCTATCCAAGGTGCTGAACCATATCCCCAAGCTAAGTTAGGCATTTGGGATATCTCTAGGGGTGTGCACGGACCCCCTGGATCGGATCGGGACCCAGATCGGGACCTCCAATTTTGTCACAGATCAGATCGGACAAAATCAGAGCCCCCCCGGACCGGATCGAGTCCAATCCCGATCCAAAAATCGGAAATTTTGGGATCGGCCGCCATTTTTTTCCCCATAGACTTGCATTGCAATGCAAGTCTATGGGGGGAAAATGGCGGTGGGTGGGTGAGGGGGGGCCTAACTCCCTCCCCCGGGGCCATCCACTGTGGTCGGCCCTGGCAGGTAAGCCCCCTCCCCCGCGCTCCCTACCCCCCTGGGGCCATCTGCTTCCATCCGCTGGCGGACGGCCCCGGGGGGGGTAAGCCCCCTCCCCCCACCCCCTGCTTACCTTACAGGGACGTCCGCTCCCGTCCGGCACCAGCTGCTACTGCTAGCAGGCTTTGCGGCCTGCTCCAGAGTGGGGCGCCAGGTGATGTTATCACCCGGCGCGCCACCCTGGAGCAGGCCGCGAAGCCCGCTGGCAGTAGTAGCTGGCACCGGACGGGAGCGGACGTCCCTGTAAGGTAAGCGTGCCGCTCCGCGTGCCCCCTCCTCCCCTCCATGCGCCCCCTGTTTACCTTATAGGGACGTCTGCTCCCATCCGGCGCCGGCTGCTACTGCCAGTGAAGCCCGCTGGCAGTAGCAGCAGGCGCCGGATGGGAGCGGATGTCCCTGAAAGGTAAGCGCGCCACGGACAGCCCATCTAGGGAAGCCCCCCCCCCCGCTGTCCACTTTCATCGGCGGACGTCCACTGGCGCTCGCCAATGGAAGCGGCGGTGGGCGGCAGCGGGCGCCCGCCGATCCACCGATCCATCCGAACCGGATCAGAACCTTTTCGGATCAGTTCGGATTGGATCGGCTGATCCAGCTGTGATTGGATTTATCCAATTTCCCTCTGGATTGGATTCGGATCGTGGATCGGATTGGATCCAGTGCACATCCCTAGATATCTCCTTTAGAGTTCTGGTTGGTTCTGTCTGAAACCTGGAATGGATTGACAGCCACACCAAAATTGGAGCCACCAGCCTCTACTGGGTTGGGGATTACATGCCACAAGCAGCCTTAAATCAATCTGAGGTTGCAGGGCTGCATTTATTGCTGTATTAAATCCTGCCTTTCCATCAGTAAGGGTGCTCAAGGAAGCTCAAGATAAGATTACAACAAAATCTTGGTTAAAACATCACCTAAAACAAATCAATTAAAAACACCCATAAAAGAGATAAAGGAACAACACCTAATTAATTCAACTCCCTTCAACAGCACACCAGAAGCTACCAGAATAAAACATTACCCTGTTCAGATGACACGCTATGCCACAATGGCTAAGTATTTTGAGCTAAACATTATGGCTTAGTGTGTTGTGTGAACCGTTCCTAACCATGGTGGCTACATAACCATTGCGGAGTGGAGGCGAGAAATAACGAGGCGACACAAGTATATGGATTTTAAACATTTATTAAAGATCTGCAAAGAGGGATAAAAAACTATGCAGGCACCTCACATATGGCTCTTACAGGCCATTTCTAGGACTGGGCGACCCATTCTTAGCCCCTGAAGTGGTGCTGTGCTCGCCACTCCATGGGCTCCCCTCTTGGGGTAGGGAGACATTCCGGTGTCACCGGCCCCGTGCTGCATGGCTACGAGGTGGTGAGGAAGGTTGGTCTCATAGGTAAGCCATCCACCCAGTGACTGGTGCCGCAAGACTCCCAGCCCTAGGTTTCTGGCACTACCCATCACTCCCAAAGGTGCCAGGGAATGTTCACCATTACCTCCCCCACTCGAGGTGCCCACATCTAAACGCCAACAACATGTGACCAATTGTAACGAATTAACCTATTTAATACACCCAACCTGTCTCACAGTGTGGAGTAGGTGAAAAAACTCATAACCAATTTTAGATTATGAGCAAAAAATTCCTACTCGGTCTCCAAAAAGACGACCAGTGAACCCACACTGCCAACAAGGGAGGGAGGGAGCCACGGAGACGAAGAGGCCATTGGAGGGCTGCGCAGCATATATATAGCTGTGCCCCCCTCCCTTTTCCAATGGCGCCAATTCGAGGGTGGCCAATAGCCTTCCTCCATGCCTCTTGCTCGCCCCACCCACAATCGGCCTCCCCCCATCCAGGCAAGCTGGGCAAGGTAATGTGGCAGCTGTTTAAACACACTCACTAACCATTTGCTGCAGCAGGGATAGCAGCCTAACCATGGTGGGGGAAGGCCAACAGAGAGGGACCCCCCCTTACATTTGAAAACAGTGTGACATGGCTGCAAAAAAAGCAGATGCTATTTTGGAATGCATAGATCTTCCAAATTGTACGAGGTACTGGGTCCCGTCTATTCAGCACTGGTTAGGCCTCACCTTGAGTATTGCGTGTAGTTCTGGGCACCACACTTCAAGAAGGAGGCAGACAAGTTGGAGGGGGTTCAGAGGAGGGCAACGAGGATGATCAGGGATCTGGAAACAAAGCCCTCTGAGGACAGACTGAAAGAACTGGGCATGTTTAGCCTTGAGAAGAGAAGACTGAGGGAAAACATGATAGCATTATTCAAATACTTGAAAGGTTGTCACACAGAGGAAGGCCAGGAGCTTTTCTCAATCATCCCAGAATGCAGGACATGAAACAATGGGCTCTAGTTACAAGAAAACAGATTCTGGTTGGACATCAGGAAAAACTTCCTGACTGTTAGAGCAGTACGACAATGGAACCAATTACCTGGGGAGGCTGTGGGCTCTCCCACACTAGAGGCCTTCAAGAGGCATCTGGACAGCCATCTGTCAGGGATGCTTTAAGGTAGATTCCTGTATTGAGCAGGGAGTTGGATTCGATGGCCTTATAGGCCCCTTCCAACTCTACTATTCTATGATTCTATGAAATTTTTAAATCTGGTATTTTAAATGAGATTTTTAATATCCATATGTGAACTGCTTAGAGATGTGATTATATTAATTAGGGGTGTGCACGGACCCCCCGGACCGGATCGGGACCCGGATCGGGACCTCCAATTTTGTCCCGGACCGGTTCGGACAAAATCGGAGGCCCCCCGGACCGGATCGAGTCCGATCCCGACCCAAAAATCGTACATTTTTGGATCGGCCGCCATTTTTTTCCCCATAGACTTGCATTGCAATGCAAGTCTATGAGGAAAAAATGGCGGCGGGTGGGTAAGGGGGGGCCTAACTCCCTCCCCCCCCGGGGCCGTCCGCTGTGGACGGCCCCGGCAGGTAAACCCCCTCCCCCGTGCTCCCTACCCCCCTTGGGGCCGCCTGCTTCCATCCGCTGGCGCCCGCGGGCGCCAGCGGATAGAAGCGGACGGCTCCGGGGGGGGGGTAAGCCCCCTTCCCCGCCACTTACCTTCTCGGCCCGTCCGGCGCCGGCGGCTACTACCAGCGGGCTCCGCGGCCTACTCTCGAGTAGCGCGCCGGGTGATGACATCACCCGGCGCGCCACCCTGGAGCAGGCCACAGAGCCTGCTGGTAGTAGTAGGCGCCGGCGCCGGACGGGAGCCGCCGGGCCGGGCAGGTAAGGGCCCCCCTCCCCCCTCCCCCCTCCGCGCGCCCCCTCCTCCCCTCCACGCACCCCCTCCTTACCTTTCCGGCCCGGCGGCTCCCGTCCGGCGCCGGCGCCTACTACTTCCAGCAGGCTCCGCGGCCTGCTCTAGAGTAGCGCGCCGGGTGATGACATCACCCGGTGCGCCATCCTAGAGCAGGCCGCGGAGCCTGCTGGGAGTAGTAGGCGCCGGCGCCGGACGGGAGCCGCCGGGCCGGAAAGGTAAGGGCCCCCCTCCCCCCTCCGCGCGCCCCCTCCTCCCCTCCACGCACCCCCTCCTTACCTTTCCGGCCCGGCGGCTCCCGTCCGGCGCCGGCGCCTACTACTTCCAGCAGGCTCCGCGGCCTGCTCTAGAGTAGCGCGCCGGGTGATGACATCACCCGGCGCGCCATCCTAGAGCAGGCCGCGGAGCCTGCTGGGAGTAGTAGGCGCCGGCGCCGGACGGGAGCCGCCGGGCCGGAAAGGTAAGGGCCCCCCTCCCCCTCCTCCCCTCCACGCACCCCCTCCTTACCTTCCCGGCCCGGTGACTCCCGTCCGGCGCCGGCGCCTACTACTACCAGCAGGTTCCGCGGCCTGCTCTAGAGTAGCGCGCCGGGTGATGACATCACCCGGCGCGCCACCCTAGAGCAGGCCGCGGAGCCTGCTAGTAGTAGTAGGCGCCGGCGCCGGACGGGAGCCACCGGGCCGAGAAGGTAAGTGCCCCCCTCCTCCCCCCCCGCTGTCCACTTTCATCGGCGGGCGCCCGCTGGCGCCCGCCAATGGAAGCGGCGGTGGGCGCCAGTGGGCGCCCGCCGATCCGCCGATCCGCCGAACCGGTTCGGAGCTTTTTCGGACCGGTTCGGATTGGATCGGCCGATCCAGCTGCGGGATCGGAAATCGGATAATTTATCCGATTTCCCACTGGACCGGACTCGGATCGTGGATCGGGTCCGATCCAGTGCACATCCCTAATATTAATCAGTATCTCACTATGATTAATAAGCAAACAAATAGCAGGGAATTCCAGAGCCTCAGAGCAGCCACCAATATGGCCCTCTGTCATGTCACCACCAAACATGCCCTTAATATGGCACTGAGAGAAGATCTGAAAACCTGGACAGCCTGGTGTGGGGCCTTTGGCCACTTTCAAACACCTTGCAGAGTGGAGGTACGTAATAAAGGGATGAGAAACAAGAAATGGGTTTAAATAAGGGCCACATTTATTTAAAGATCTGTAAAGGGCGTCCTATTGGGGCATCCAGTATAGGCCTGTCCACAGGCCCCTTTGTATCCCTGAATCAGGCAAGCCAATCTTTCCCCGTGAGTAGGCGCTGTTACTTTGCCTCCCCATGGGCTGTCCCCTTTCGGGGTAGGGAGACCTTCCGGTGTCGCCTCCCCCCAGGCCGCAGGGCTCTGGGTAGATGAGAAGGGTTGGCCTCAAAGGTAACCCCTATATCCCAAGCTAGGCTGTGGAGCTCAAAGCTGGGAGCCTCAGGTATTACCAGTCACCAGAACAGTGCCTGTGGCTACTTTCAAATGCCTTCTGCAAGCAATCAGGCAAAAGCAATATGTCTCTTTCACCTCAGTCTGTGGGGTGGAGATCAGGAGAGTGACAGGGAAAAGAGAAAAGGGGTGGTAGAAAGAGAGAAAAGGGATGGCCCTACCTACTTTTGCCTTAGGCTCTGCCAGCCACGTACTGCAGCAGCCACACTCAGTGTCAACATGCGGCCCCTACGGATTACCCCTGAGAGAATGTGGACCCTGGCATACAAAAAAATAAATAAATCCCCATCTGTGCTCCTAGAGGCATCAAGGATAAATAATACTGGGTGGTTTAGATAGGGTGACCATATTTTGGAAACCAAAAAGGAGGACAACATGGCCGCCCCAAGGGGGCGTGCCCACCAACATGGCCAGCCCCCAAGGGTGTGTGTCCACCAACATGGCCGGCCCCCAAAGGGACGTGCCGGCCCCCAAAGGGACGTGCCACCCAAAGATGGCCTTGGTCACATGTCTGATTTCACAGCAAACTATTAAGACAAACATGTTCTACATAACATCTTAATGTTAAAATCACTGAGACATTCAGTGTATCTGAAATTAACTTCTACTTTTGTAACTTTTGCTGTACTTTAAAGCTTTTGCTATACTTTGTGTGATACAGTCTCCCTTTCCCTCAAATATCTTTTCTGACTGCAAATCCTTCACTGGATGACCATAGTCTCACCTTTCCTAACATTTAACATTCTTTCCCCATCACCTTTCTCATATCCATACTCACAGATTCAGCACTGAACATATAA
The DNA here is from genome assembly GCA_029215795.1 of Anniella stebbinsi. Classification (NCBI taxonomy): domain Eukaryota; kingdom Metazoa; phylum Chordata; class Lepidosauria; order Squamata; family Anniellidae; genus Anniella; species Anniella stebbinsi. Next base: position 82,243,479 of record JARDYH010000005.1, on the reverse strand, counting down.
AGCACTTGACAAGTGCAGAAAAATCTAGTACAGGAAAATCTAGTACAACAAACTAGCAATCTAGCATTCAGAAAGAGTATAAAATACTATTACCCTGCAAACAGCCATGGAACAAAATGGACTAAAGGTTTGTAGCAGTTATTTCTCACTAGCACCTCTTAGCTTGTTTCAACTTCTGGTTTATCAGTGAGAAACTAATCTAAAAATGTGTCATATCTCTGGTTCATTAGCCATGTGAACAAGACCATGGTCAGTAGTGATACTAAGAAAGGCCAGAACAGATGCCCATTATCACAATGATAGACAAGGATCTTTCCCCCCTTTTATCCAAATATTTCCTGAATTTACACTGCCTCATTGTGCAGAAACAAAAATCCAATCAGGGACCCCCCCCAAAAAAAAACCTGCCCAAAGAAACCTCAGAAACAAGTTCCATTGATTTCAATAAAACTTACTTCCAGAGAAATGAATATAGAATCGCAGCCTCTTCACATCTGTTCACCTTTCTCTAACAAGTGCAAGCCTGTCCTGTTAAGGAGAACTATGCAGTCACCAGAACCTGGCCTCTTGGATCATGCAACCAGCAGGTCCTCTACAGAAATATGATTTCAGAGCCTAGGAGATCCAGACACACTCAGACAAGACAAGCCACACTATCCACTCACATATTATCTTGCTGGGACAGGACAATTCTCAACATGATCAGGTACATAAGAGAGATCAGGGCTTCTGCAATTTTAACTGTTAACATTTCACCAGGTTGAGGGAGGGGGGAAATCCACAAAGCCACACTGTAAAATAATCATAATCTCAAAGCCATACAGAAAAGCAATGTTTGGAACCGAGCTGAAAGTTGTGAGAGCGTGTATCCCCTTGCATGTAGTAATAATAATCATCAACATCTGCATCAGCATAAAAGCAGTTTTGGAGCCACATTTTTTTTTTATTACAGAAACAAACCAATGGTGCTGTTGATGGTGGGGAATCCACCTACCTAAGGCAAAAATAAAAATTCATTCACACATACACACACCCAAGGTAAAATAATAATAATAATAATAATAATAATAATAATAATAATAATAATAATAATACACACACACCTCACACATGCTTACCACAGGCAATAAAAAAATTAAATCCACCCCCCTGCACACTCGCCCAAAGTGGAAAAAACCCACACCCTCTCCAAGACAATTTAAAAAACTCCCCCCACACACATCAAAGGCAAAATAATAATAATAATAATAATAATAATAATAATAATAATAATAATCCACAGCCACCCAATAACATTCATCAATATAATAAATCTACACACTGACATGCACACACACCCCAAGGTAAAAAAATAAAATAGCATAAAAAATACATTACCCACCCACATACTCACCCAAGGCAACAACAACAACAACAACCATCTTCCTGCATGTAAAACACTAGCACACCAGGGAAACTGCTATATTTTTCTTTTTGTAATGTAGGGGAACATGACAAAATAGTGGAACAGTGAAAGATTCTACCAGTTCAATCTGCCATATCATTCCACGTAATTACAGAAAAGCTCTCTATGCATGAAGCAGAATGAAGGGGTGGAATCCTGGTAGGATGCCCTTTACCAATGCAGGCTGCCCTCCATAAAAACAGCAACAATCCTGCTAGTAGAAAAGACAAGCACAGAGAACTTTTCTAGTACAGCCTGCTCCCTGCTATGATAGTTTTAGATTTGGAGAGAGCTGTGAGTGTATGCACAAGCTTAACATAGGGTACTATTCAAAAATATGATCTCTCACCTGCAATCTGAAGTGGCACAATCCACTTTCTACCACCCCATTCTACTGCCTTGGTGGAGCAGGCTGAGATGCCACATCCTGGGAAAGGGGCAGGGGCGGGGCAGAGCAGAGCAGGACACACCCAAGTTCTTTAGGGCTTTGAAAAGTGCGTGGGTGGCTTACGCTAGTAGCGTAGGGCTTACGCTAGTAACGTAGGGCTTACGCTAGTAGCGTAAGCCACTTCCCAGACTTAAAAAAAAAAAAAAATCCGACTGGACGCCCCTGCGGCCAGAGAAAGGACATGTCCAGACAAAATACTATCCCCAACATTCACACACACACACACACACACACACACACACCTCCTACCTGCTCCTGCTGCTACCGCCCCAAAACGCGACATCCAGCCCTTCCCCTGGGCCAATCCAGGCAGTTTCAAGGCCTGCACAGTCATGCTGGCCAAGGAGAAAGCACAGATCGGCTGGGGGAGGGGCTAGAAAATGACTCCCAGCCCTTCCACCAGGCCGATCCAGTGGGGCTGCTATTTTTGTGCCACCAGCATTGCTGGGCTCGTGCCAGCAAAGTCCCAATATCGTCGCCATAGCAACAAGCAACAGAGCCCATGCAGAAGTGGCGGGAGAGGGTGGATTTCATCACTTCCTGAATTGGCCCTCCCCTGCTTCTTTCGTGCAGGCATCCGGGCTCCTAGGGGTTCGTCACTATTGCAACACACCTAGAGGAGGCCGGAGGCTGCATAGAAGAGGCGGGAGAGGGCCGATTCCAGAAGTGATAAAATCGGCCTCCCCTGCCTCCGCGCAGGCATCCGGGCTCCTCGGGGCTTGTCACAATGTCAACAGCCCCTAAGAAGCCCATAAGTAGCGTGGGTGGAGCTAGGAAGGACCGACTATGGACGTATCAAAATGGACCTTTCTAGGCTCACCGGAGCAGCGGTCTGGGCTCCTGGTGGGTCGTCCTGATGGCGGCGACCCAGCAGGAGCCTAGATGGGCAGTGGGGGTGGCAAATTTTCCGGATTTGGGGGCTGAAGCGAGGATTTCCGCCCGGATTCCCGTTTTTCGGACATTTTCTGGACTTGTCTGGGGGGTTCCGGTCGTCTGGTCACCCTAGTTTAGACTGTGATGCAAGATGCCCTCAGATGTAGGCCAGTTCCTCAGTACACAGTGATCTGCAGTGGGGGAAGAAGAATCTGATTCAGTTTCTCTTTTAGGGCTAAAGTAGATATGTTGTTAGATGACGCTTGGTATTTATTATGTACTTTTCAAAAACGCAAATAGCAACCACTGTGGAGGCTAATAATGATCAAGAGTGCAGCAGGCAAAGAAGGTGAATTTTCCTCCCCTGCCAAAATTTACTCCTCTGAAACTGCTACCACATAACTACATTCCACCCACCCACCCCGACATGCTCAAGGCCTTCCGTGAGGAAAGACTAGAAAATGTCTGAACTTGGCCCAGCTCTTGGGACTTAACTAAGGAGCATAACGTCCTGAAGATGTGACGGAGCCCAAATACTGGGGAGCCTGGCAAAAGGGAAGAAGAAACATGAGAGGCAACCACTAACTTTGTGCTTTGGCTGTATTTCTGGAATAGAATAAAAAATGTTCAAGGCATCAGGTTTATTTTACTTCCATGGTGATTTAGAAATTCATTAGCTGAAGTCAATGATGTTAGTTACACTGATGTAAAACTGCCATAAGCTTCCTAATAAAAGACCAGTGTAAAATTGTCAGTGTAGATGATGATTTAGGAAAAGAAGGGATTGTTGCTATTTTTTGTATACTTCTGTAGAGCTTATAGAACTACAGGCACCAGTCTTCTGGAAGGCTTCAACTCTGAGACATGTTTAATCAGTTTATCAGACAGGTTCATTAGTCTTGATTCTTAGATTTGTTTTTGTTTTTTGCAGCTTATACAGACCATAGACTCATTTTAAATAGAACTGCACTAAATGTTCCCCTGCAAACATATTTAGGGGCAAAGCTGTGCTTTCATGGATTCCAAACCCATCAGCCCTTTAATCTTACCTTTTTTGTCTGTGGCTGTTTGCAAGGCTCTTCACTGCAACCTCGGTTCTCCCACTCCTCCTGCCTCAGTGCCATGTTTTTCTCTGCTTTCTCTCTCCTTGAGTGATCCTAGTCTATCACATAGTGAACATGATGTCATCATGCCACATGATAGCCAACCCATTTGGCTATGTGTGGATTCCACTGTGGGCAAATGAATTTCAATAAGGTCAATGCTTCATGTGCTTGCACCTGTAGCTTTATTGTTTATGCTTTGTCTTTCAACAACAACAACAACAAATCATGCAACCGTATACCTCACTACTCGGGGGTAAGACAAACTGAACTGAATGGGGCTTATTTCCAGATAAATAAGTATATGAACATTATGATAGCAACCTAAGTGGTTTACATAGTAAAACTGGACAACAATCAAAACATCTTAAGACTTCTTCACTGTCAAGTTTTCACTCCACTTTAACTTGTGATCTCTTCCTTGAACGGGATGTGCTTTCTTGACCATTCAAGGCCTCACTTAGCAGGTGGTCTCAGCCACCTGGAATTCTAGGTAGTTCTGGCTGTTGGATGCAAGAGTGGACCATGATACACAACAACTCCTTCCTAGCTCTTGTGATGTTATTGTGGCTTTTGCTGCTTTGCCAGACCCATGGTGGGGACAGCACCCTCTTGAAAGTGTGGTACAAAACAGTGGTCTTAAGTAACACAAGCTCTTGGTTTCCATAATAAGTATAAAATGCCTCTTGAAAGAAGCACCTAGTTTAGTGGCCAGCAGGGTTTCTGTTGTTCATAGCTCTGATCCACTGCCACTGCAGTGCCATTTGTAAAGCTGCTTACTTCTTTATCACAACCAATTAGGGTTCCCATAATGAATCTGATGGCATCACGGTGCAACACTGACAATTAAATTGGGCTATATGATGACATCATTGAGGGCAAATGAAGCCCTCATGTTGCCCTCACTCTGCATGGGTGTTGGGTGGGGAAAGTAAATGTGTCCCCATGCTAAGGCAACCAAGGGAATGTTCCATGTCATGCTGCACTGTGCAGGTAGCTTCATTACCTGCCAGCACAAGGTGGAAAGAATTATACCATGTTCCTGCTCTAGTAGCATAATTATTAGGGATGTGCACTGGATCGGACCCGATCCACGATCCGAGTCCGGTTCAGTGGGAAATCGGATAAATTATCCGATTTCCGATCTGACAGCTGGATCGGCCGATCCAATCCGAACCGGTCCGAAAAGGCTCCGAACCGGTTCGGCGGATCGGCGGATCGGCGGATCAGCGGGCGCCCACTGGCGCCCACCGCCGCTTCCATTGGCGGGCGCCAGCGGGCGCCCGCCGATGAAAGTGGACAGCGGGGGGGGGGAGGAGGGGGCGCTTACCTTTCCGGCCCGTCCGCTCCCATCCGGCGGCGGCAGCTACTACCAGCGGGCTCCGTGGCCTGTTCCAGGGTGGCGCGCCGGGTGATGTCATCACCCGGCGCGCTACTCTAGAGCAGGCCGCGGAGCCCGCTGGTAGTAGCCGCCGGCCCCGGATGGGAGCGGACGGGCCAAGAAGGTAAGCAGGGGGTGCGTGGAGGGGAGGAGGGGGCGCGCGGAGGGGGGGAGGGGGGCCCTTACCTTCCCGGCCCGTTCGCTCCCGTCCGGGGCCGGCGGCTACTACCAGCAGGCTCCGCGGCCTACTCCAAGGTGGCGCGCCGGGTGATGTCATCACCCGGCGCGCTACTCTAGAGCAGGCCGCGGAGCCCGCTGGTAGTAGCCGCCGGCGCCGGACGGGAGCGGACAGGCCGAGAAGGTAAGCAGGGGGTGCGTGGAGGGGAGGAGGGAGCGCGCGGAGGGGGGGAGGGGGCCCTTACCTTTCCGGCCCGTCCGCTCCCGTCCGGCGGCGGCAGCTACTACCAGCGGGCTCCGTGGCCTGTTCCAGGGTGGCGCACCGGGTGATGTCATCACCCGGCGCGCTACTCTAGAGCAGGCCGCGGAGCCCGCTGGTAGTAGCCGCCGGCCCCGGATGGGAGCGGACGGGCCAAGAAGGTAAGCAGGGGGTGCGTGGAGGGGAGGAGGGGGCGCGCGGAGGGGGGGAGGGGGGCCCTTACCTTCCCGGCCCGTTCGCTCCCGTCCGGGGCCGGCGGCTACTACCAGCAGGCTCCGCGGCCTACTCCAAGGTGGCGCGCCGGGTGATGTCATCACCCGGCGCGCTACTCTAGAGCAGGCCGCGGAGCCCGCTGGTAGTAGCCGCCGGCGCCGGACGGGAGCGGACAGGCCGAGAAGGTAAGCAGGGGGTGCGTGGAGGGGAGGAGGGAGCGCGCGGAGGGGGGGAGGGGGCCCTTACCTTCCCGGCCCGTTCGCTCCCGTCCGGGGCCGGCGGCTACTACCAGCAGGCTCCGCGGCCTACTCCAAGGTGGCGCGCCGGGTGATGTCATCACCCGGCGCGCTACTCTAGAGCAGGCCGCGGAGCCCGCTGGTAGTAGCCGCCGGCGCCGGACGGGAGCGGACAGGCCGAGAAGGTAAGCAGGGGGTGCGTGGAGGGGAGGAGGGAGCGCGCGGAGGGGGGGAGGGGGCCCTTACCTTCCCGGCCCGTTCGCTCCCGTCCGGGGCCGGCGGCTACTACCAGCAGGCTCCGCGGCCTACTCCAGGGTGGCGCGCCGGGTGATGTCATCACCCGGCGCGCTACTCTAGAGCAGGCCGCGGAGCCCGCTGGTAGTAGCCGCCGGCGCCGGACGGGAGCGGACAGGCCGAGAAGGTAAGCAGGGGGTGCGTGGAGGGGAGGAGGGAGCGCGCGGAGGGGGGGAGGGGGCCCTTACCTTTCCGGCCCGTCCGCTCCCGTCCGGCGGCGGCAGCTACTACCAGCGGGCTCCGTGGCCTGTTCCAGGGTGGCGCACCGGGTGATGTCATCACCCGGCGCGCTACTCTAGAGCAGTCCGCGGAGCCCGCTGGTAGTAGCCGCCGGCCCCGGATGGGAGCGGACGGGCCAAGAAGGTAAGCAGGGGGTGCGTGGAGGGGAGGAGGGGGCGCGCGGAGGGGGGGAGGGGGGCCCTTACCTTCCCGGCCCGTTCGCTCCCGTCCGGGGCCGGCGGCTACTACCAGCAGGCTCCGCGGCCTACTCCAAGGTGGCGCGCCGGGTGATGTCATCACCCGGCGCGCTACTCTAGAGCAGGCCGCGGAGCCCGCTGGTAGTAGCCGCCGGCGCCGGACGGGAGCGGACAGGCCGAGAAGGTAAGCAGGGGGTGCGTGGAGGGGAGGAGGGAGCGCGCGGAGGGGGGGAGGGGGCCCTTACCTTCCCGGCCCGTTCGCTCCCGTCCGGGGCCGGCGGCTACTACCAGCAGGCTCCGCGGCCTACTCCAAGGTGGCGCGCCGGGTGATGTCATCACCCGGCGCGCTACTCTAGAGCAGGCCGCGGAGCCCGCTGGTAGTAGCCGCCGGCGCCGGACGGGAGCGGACAGGCCGAGAAGGTAAGCAGGGGGTGCGTGGAGGGGAGGAGGGAGCGCGCGGAGGGGGGGAGGGGGCCCTTACCTTCCCGGCCCGTTCGCTCCCGTCCGGGGCCGGCGGCTACTACCAGCAGGCTCCGCGGCCTACTCCAGGGTGGCGCGCCGGGTGATGTCATCACCCGGCGCGCTACTCTAGAGCAGGCCGCGGAGCCCGCTGGTAGTAGCCGCCGGCCCCGGACGGGAGCGGACGGGCCAAGAAGGTAAGCAGTGGCGGGGAAGGGGGCTTACCCCCCCCAGAGCGATCCGGTCCGGGGGGCCTCCGATTTTGTCCGAACCGGTCCGTGACAAAATTGGAGGTCCCGATCCGGGTCCCGATCCGATCCGGGGGGTCCGTGCACACCCCTAATAATTATGTGTAACTAATTGTGGAGGAATGGAAATGTATATTCAAATATACATTGGAATGTGAAATCCCTTGAAAGTAATGCAGTGTTGTTGGACTATATCCACATCCTGAACCTCATGCACATTCTGATCAACTGCTGAGATTGGATTAAAATGAGGGTACATTGTCCCCATTGCTTGGCAACATGGATGTATTTCCCTGTTCTCTCTCTCTCCCTTTTATGAGCATTTTTGTGCCATTTCACAAAGGCATGTAAAAATCGCTGAAAAGAGGGGATTTTTTTTTTATGATGCACGAAAGGGTTTGTGAGAAGCACACATTCACACAGATACATATATGTCAGCTCAGCACTAGCATAAACTCCCCCTAATTTTGCATAACAGGAGAAATAGGGAGTGAAAGAGTATGGTTTAGGGTATACAAAAACAAGTAAGAAAACATTTTCAAACAAAATAAACCCACTGATGTTTTTCATTATTATTATTATTATTATTATTATTATTATTATTATTATTATTATTTTCAGAAGATCTCTGGTGTTCTCTCAGGCCACTTCCAATCTTCCTTAGGCTGATAAGCATCATGTGAGTTTACAGTCCAAGTGCATCCAATTTCATGAAGGTGAAAATGATTTTATTAAGCTCTGGCCAGCAGCCAAATGAATTCCATATATATATATATATATATATATATATATATATATATATATTAGGGGTGTGCACGGACCCCCCGGATCAGATCGGGACCCGGATCGGGACCTCCAATTTTGTCATGGATCGGTTCGGACAAAATCGGAGGCCCCCCGGACCGGATCGAGTCCAATCCCAATCCAAAAATTGGAAATTTTTGGATCGGCCGCCATTTTTCCCCCCATAGACTTGCATTGCAATGCAAGTCTATGAGGAAAAAATGGCGGCGGGTGGGTGACGGGGGGCCTAACTCCCTCTCCCCCAGGGCTGTCCGCTGTGGATGGCCCCGGCAGGTAAGCCCCCTCCCCCGCGCTCCCTACCCCCCCTGGGGCCGTCCGCTTCCATCCGCTGGTGCCCGCAGGCGCCCGCGGATAGAAGCGGACGGCTCCGGGGGGGTAAGCCCCCTTCCCTGCCACTGCTTACCTTTTAGGGCCGTTCGCTCCCGTCCGGCGCCGGCAGCTACCGCCAGCCGGCTTTGTGGCTTGCTCTAGAGTAGCTTGCCGGGTGATCACCCGGCGCGCCACCCTGGAGCAAGCCGCGGTGCCCGCTGGTAGTAGCTGACGGCGCCGGACGGGAGCGGACGGCCCGGAAAGGTAAGGGCCCCCCTCCTCCCCTCCGCGCGCCCCCTGCTTACCTTTCCGGGCCGTCCGCTCCCGTCCGGCGCCAGCGGCTACTACCAGCAGGCTCCGCGGCCTGCTCTAGAGTAGCATGCCGGGTGATGACATCACCCGGCGCGCCACCCTAGAGCAGGCCGCGGAGCCCGCTGGTAGTAGCCGCCGGCGCCGGACGGGAGCGGACGTCCCTCAAAGGTAAGTGCCCCCCTCCTCCCCCCCTGCTGTCCACTTTTATCGGCGGGCGCCTGCTGGCGCCCACCAATGGAAGCGGCAGTGGGCGCCAGTGGGCGCCCGCCGATCCGCCGAAACGGTTCGGAGCCTTTTCGGATCGGTTCGGACTGGATCGGCTGATCCAGCTGTTGGATCGGAAATCGGATAATTTATCCGATTTCCCACTGGACCGGACTCGGATCGTGGATCGGGTCTGATCCAGTGCACATCCCTAATATATATATATATATATATATATATATATATATTCATCTACTTGAGCTGTCTTTTGAAATGACAAATTCAAATTTAAAAATCATAATCTTGGTTTTGTGTGTGAGCTTGCCAACTATTGTGTCTTATGAAGAGGTCCACGGATATCTGAAAATTACAGCAAAATTGTGGAATTTCACATTGTATATGTGGTCTTAAAGGTGCTTGCAGATGGAGGTCTCCTAGCGCTACTAATGAAAAGGCATTGTGCAGCTGTTCCGCCACTTTCTCTGCAACAGGAATTTGTGGAAAGAAAAAACATAGGATAAGTAATGGTAAAACACAGGAGAGTTACAAGATAAAGACAACAAGATCTGGAATAGGGATGTAGGAGAAATTAATTTGGTTCTTATTGTTGAGAGAATCAATCTAATTCACATTCATATACAGATCGTTTGGATTCCATGCCTCTCTATTCAAAAATTGTATACAAATTGTAAACCGCCCAGAGAGCTTCGGCTATGGGGCGGTATATAAGTGTAAATAATAATAATAATAATAATAATAATAATAATAATAATAATATAGGGAAAGTTGTGTACAAAAACATGCATTTTAGAGAAAGTTGCTTACAAAATGCATATATCAGGGAAAGATGTTTACAAATGTATATCTCAGAGAAAGATGTGTACAAAATGTATAAGCTTGGGAGCATTGTTTACAAAAAACAATGCACATTTTTGTGCATTTTTTTTAAAAAAATTGCAGAATGATGTGGAAATTGTACAGAATGGGCTTATGATTGAATATATGTGAAATTTTAGACTGATTGATACATCCCTATCTGGACTCCTGAAAATTCCATGAATGAGGCAAGGTGATTGCATAATAAAAACTTTATCTGGAAGCACTCTGTGTCCACTGTCACCTGAAAATGGAAATGAAGCACCCTAACTCCTCATCTAAGCTGCTCAGTCTACAAGCATGTAAGAAAGGGAGATTGTTAGTACAGTAAATTAACTTTCAAACTACCGTTTGGGACCATAAGTCCAAAGAAAAGGCTAGGATGAAGCAAGTGTGAACTTTATCAGCCTGTCAAAAGTTATCCAAATATGCTCATGAACATAAAAGTATAATGGACCAGGAATTCAAAACAGTGCAGAATTCATGAGAATCCAGCACTGCATTTACTAATGGAGATGATTTATAGCGAGAGTCCTTTAGGTTTTGAAAGCACAGCTTTCAATTATGTATTTAATGCTCTTAGAACATGCCTTCTGCTGCTGAAATCCAAGTAGTCTAAGGTTTCATACTGACACAGAATGGTGAGGATCCAGTAGTGGGTCATGCTTCCCAAACTGAGGATTCAGTGACCCTCACCCTCAGGTACCTGTCACTGGCTCCATCAACCAGCTCTCCCTAAGCCGCCATTCCCTCACCTCTCTATTTTGCCTCTAGATGTGTGTAGAGTGCAATATTCCAGAGGTTTCCTCAGCAGAACTAGCCAGCAATAATTATTCATGGCCCATAAATAGGCTCCTTTCCAACACATGCTGAACATGCCCAATGCTGGAAGCTAAGAGTCCTACTGCTGCTTGTCCCACCTTCTAAAGAGATAATCATCCTTTTTTGCTGATGATCTGAATGATGTCATATGCAAACAGCCCCAGCTCTTAGATGAGACTAGGAAAACTTTATGCAGCACCCAGGCTAGATCTTGACAGGATCTATGCTACTGTTGTAAAATCATATATAACAGCATTGACAACTGTTGGGGACCATGACACATTACATCCAGAGCTCCATCAGATGAGCATTTTGTTTCACGCTCATTACTGGGCACTCATGGATTGTCACAGGTCCCTCTCATGGCATCATCTATGTCCCACAAGACTTCTAGCCTTCTTTGCATGATAACAACAACAAAAAAAAAACCCAGTAAGTCTAACTTATTTTTCAAGATGGAAGTTGCAGGAGAAGCAGTGGGATCAAACCAGCCCACTGAATGGGCCACATGCAAGTTGTTTACTTCTTCTTTCAAAAGAGAATGTAATTAGGGATGAACACGTGGGCAGAGAAGCGCTGGTAAGCAAACACAATTTTCCCCTGTGTGATGATGCTCAAACAGTTTTCAAACAATTTTGAAAGTGCGATATCCTGCTTGGTGTAGATCTGGCCCTACACTGCAGCTTTATAGTGATATTGAAATGCACTGATAACTAGGGATGTGCAGGGACCACCCGGATCAGATCGGGACCCGGATCAGGACCTCCGACGTTGTCTTGGATCGGCCAGGACAAAATCGGAGGTCCCTTGGATCAGATCAGACTCGATCCTGATCCAAAAATCGGACATCCAATTTTTGGATCGGCCACCATTTTTGGTGTTTTTCCCATAGACTTGCATTGGGGGAAAGCTTTCCCCAATGCAAGTCTATGGGAAAACATGGTGGTGTGTGGGTGAGTGGGGGCCTAAATCCCCCCTCCCTGTCCCTCCCCCCTCACTTGCGCTCCTTACCTGCTGGTGGCCTCTTCCCTCCAGTGCTCAAATCTACTGAGAAATAGACTTTGTGGCCAGTCTCTCAGTAGCGCGCCAGGTGATGACATCATCACCTGACGCGCTACTGAAGGACAGGCCGTGAAGCCTGTTTCTCAGTAGATTCAAGCACCGGAGGGAAGTGGCCACCCTGGCAGGTAAGTGGGGGGGGGCCCTCCCGCCTCCCCGCTCATGCTCCTCACCTGCCAGGGCAGCCTCTTCCCTCCAATGCTCAAATCTACTGAGTAACAGGCTTCGCGGCCTGGTTCTCAGTAGAGCACCAGGTGATCATCACCCGGTGCTCTACCGAGAACTAGGCCACGAAGCCTGTTTCTCAGTAGATCGGAGTACCGGAGGGAAGCGGCCGCCCCAGCAGGTAAGTGAGTCCCCCCTCCCCCTTCTTACCTGCCTGGGCCATCCACTGCCATCCGCTGGCGCCCGCAGGTGCCAGCGGACAGTAGCGGTCAGCCCCGGCAGGTAAGCCCCCTCCTCCCTCTCGTGTTCCTTACCTGCCAGGGCCGTCCGCTGCCCCCTTTCTACTGAGAAACAGGCTTTGCAGCCTGCCTCTCAGTAGCGTGCCGGGTAACGTCATCACCTGGCATGCTACTGAGAGGCAGGCCACGAAGCCTGTTTCTCAGCAGAAGGGGGCAGCGGACGGCAGCAGACAGCCCCGGCAGGTAAGGAGCAAAGCGTGAGTGGGAGGAGGAGGAGGTCCGATCCTCCGATTTTATTCGAACCAGATTGGGTCCTTCTGGACCGGTTTGGATGAGATCGAACGATCCAGAAGCCGGGATCGTAATCGGATAATTTTATCCGATTTTGGTCGGATCAGCTTCAGATCGTGGATCAGACCCGATTCGATGCACACCCCTACTGATAACTCTTGGGTCACATTACACGTTCCATATACCACTTTCATTATGTTATTTCCTGCTTTTTATTCCACATTATCCAAATACCGCAATAAATAACATTGTGTGTCCTACGAGTTATAAATGTACAAGAAGGATATAGCGTTACCATGATGGGATTGTAATAATTTTACACAAGGTGTAGATCTGGCCCCAATGTATTGATTTATTTCTTCATCCATTTCCTGTCTCTCCCTCCCCCCCCCCCGCTGCCATTTATGCACATGGTTCTAGGAAGGGATAAATGTGCAGGATGTTCCTTCCTTTTGAGGGCATACATGTATTTGGAACAGTACATTTTGATTATCAACTGCAAACTCACCTCCAAAGAGCTGTTTATATGATCTGGCTGGGTGAGAAAAAAACCCTTCCCTTTGGACACTAACATGTTGCATTATCTGGCTGTGGTGCTTGATGATACTCCTGGGAAGCAATTTCTGCTATTGATGCTATGGGCTCAGCGACATGACTGCAGATAGCTTTATGGCTAGCAGGTTTATTTTGTTATGCAAGGGTTTAAGAGCTTGATTTAGCTCTATATTAGTCTCCAATGATTTTCAAGATATATTCACAGCTTTCTCCACCAGACAGAAGTGTGGAGTCTAGAGCCTTCACTAATGTGAAGTGATTAAACCTATAATGAGTGATTACTTTCATTTAAACCTCCATGACACATATTAATTTAGGAATCCCTGAAGTATAGATAAAACAATAAAACTTCTAGATCTTTCTTAAAAGGGGATGAAGTCAATGCAGAAGTTAACTCCAGTGTACTGTAAGATGTAGACTCTTCCTGGCAAATTTAAACAGGGGGTCAACCCAGAATTAATTACTAAACTGAGATCTAATAACCTCTTAAAAACCAATCTGGAAATCATCCTCTTTAGACTGTTTAACTTCGTTTGGCTTCCTCAGCATTTGCAACAGCAATGGCCACAGCAGGAAGAAGCAAAGCATGACTATTATTATTATTATTATTATTGCAGTTCAGAGAGAAGTAAAAATAACCTCCTTGTCCCAGTATTCATGATTTAAAATGTCAAGGTCTGAAAAGCAAGACTTTAAATCCTCAAATCCCTCCTACTTACTTTTATGTAAGCCTGCAGTATTACATTGGGAATTCAATAGGGTCCTACCAAGTTCGTTTATTAGCAAGTACTGCCATTTAGCTGTGCAGCAAGAGTATGTCATTATGTTCTTATTCCACCAGAGGGTTACCCTATTTTTGAAAAATGTCAGTCACTAGGGTTTAATTGGATCCATGGCACCAGATTAATTTGCAAAATCACTGTTTATTAAGGAGAGAGTCTTCAAGACAGCTGGAAAGCTTATAGCTGAGAGAACACACCGTTATTAGATTACTATGCATTCCTAGGCAATATGCTTTTGTGGACACGCTATCAGTTTTAACAGGTGGTTTTGTAGTAAAAGGCAATAGAATGATATATGTCTACTTCACAAAGTTAGTTATTTGGTTTTCTCCATGCAGCTAGTCCTCCTGAACTTGATCAAGCATACAAATATTATGTCGGAACCAATGGATACAGTCTGTCATGAACTAAGATATCATCCGGCCTGATTACTAAGGTTTGGTCAAGAATTGCTTGCTAGGTTTTTTTTTCTAAGGCCCAAATGCTATTGTTGGAGCCAACCAAAACTGGCAATTAGAGTAGGGAAGGACTGAATTCAGTCTGCATTTTAATGAAAATTAAATTTTGTAGTTTCAGACCAATCAAACTGAAACTCAGATATCTTCAAAATTTGCTTTTCTCCAACTTTTGCAATGGTGTTCCCCAAGCAAACATCTACAAAAATCCATATATTAGTGAAACATGCACACAAAAATGCACATATCAGTGAAAATTGTTTTAAAACATTTATATTAGGCAAACAACCCTGCAAAAATTCCTGTATTAGGAGAAAGATACACAAAAATGAAATCAAATTTTAATTTCACCCTCTTTTTCCCCCCAAAATTTTGGACAAAGCGAATTTAAGCTTAGATGAATTCTCTAAGTTTGGATGACCTGAAGTCAAGATTGAAACCAGAGTAAACAAAATTGACAGATTCATCCATCACTAGCTGCAAAAGTAGGGTTTTTGCTAAGTTATGTGTGTTTTGCATGTTTGTGATTGCCACAGCCAGTAAGTGTCCTGTCATATCTTTTCCTCTGACCTATGTTTGTCCAGATTTTTTTTTTTACTTTTGGATTCTTCTTTCTGCTTTCCTTTCTTGCATAGACACACTTGAAATGTTAACCCTGTCATTAAGCCAAAGTTTTCCAAAGAACAGGTGCATGACTAGGGTGACCATATGGAAGGGCTCCTGTATCTTTAACAGTTGTGATGAAGAGGAATTTCAGCAGTTTTCATTTGTATGCATGCAGCACCTGGTGAAATTCCCTCTTGATCACAACAGTTAAATCTGTAGGAGCCCTGCCCTTTTCACCCTATGCATGACATCATTCAGGGCTTCCCAGATTGGCTGTTCACAAATCCTCCCTCTTACAACTTCTTTGGAGATGAGCCAATTATCCATTGGGCTGTGGAAGTTATTGATGCTCATCACTGAAAAGAGGCCTAGAAATATTGTAAAATAAATAAATCAAACTAATCAATAGTAAAGTATTATCTGTGGAAAATAAGCTTTTAACTTACAGAAGCCTCCCACTACAAAATAAGGAGCCTTGTCCTTTTACCACTCTGAGACAAACAAACTATTTTGTTCCTGTCAATTAACCTATATATATATATATATATATATAGTGTGTGTGTGTGTGTGTGTGTGTGTGTGTGTGTGTGTGTATCTGCACCAGTGGGCCTGCGGATTTAAACTCTCTAAGCCTGCCTATACTCATTTAGCTACATCACAGTGCTGTACTTGGCTTTTTTGATTTTCTGTCTGAAATGGAAGCAGCCCAGATTGCATCCGAAAGGCCTACAAAGAAATCCTGTTTGCAATGGTAACAGATATACTATCATTTTTGTTTGTTTCTAAAAAATTAAGTGGAAAATGGCTTGAGTGTAAAAGATGAAGAGGTTGGTAAAAACCCTACTTCAGCCTAGGATCTCCACTATTTCCAGCTAATACCATCAAGGGAAATCTCCACAGCCACATCTGTGATCACCGGTAAGGTTGATTTTTTTCCCCCTTCGTTTTCAGAACTCATCTGATTTTGTGTGTGTGTGTGTGTGTGTGTGGTGAACTTTGATCAAATCCCAAAAGAGGTCAGCATAATCACTTTGTGCATGAACTGGAGGAAAAAAGGAGGTCTAAATGGGGCGGTGGTGTTACCTCTCCTCTTTCTTTTTACTTGTAAAAACCCCCAGTGGCAAAGCGCCAGCTTCTGCTATCTTCCTTCCCAGGAAATCTCTGAAAAGGAAAATGGTGGCAGCGACAGCCAGAACTCTATTGCTCCTCTGCCACTGCACTGCCATTGAGCTGGGGGTGTTTGCAAGTTAAGAAGAAAAGAAAAGAAAAGCTCTCTGCTGCCATTTAAGCCCTCTTGTTATCCCCAATCTTTTTCATAATTCAATCTTGCCCCCAAATCAAAAGCTAAATGTCTGCAGCCAATTTGCTACCTGTGAATGTTATTTCAGTTCTAATGAGTGGATTGTGGGATTTCCCCCATTTGAATCCTTTATTGTTCTATGGATTCACTCTCCCCTGCTTTCCCATTCCCCTTGAATTTTAGTTTAGCTGATTAGAAAAAATGCCTATAATTAACGCTGAATTAGAGCACACACAGTTTAATTTCAGTTCATTTGCATCTTTTTCTCCCTCTACATTGGGGTGGGGAGACTTCTGTGGGTCAGCAGCCACATTCCTACACTGGGGCCTTCACCCTCACTCCTGTTCTACATTACCCGTACACTCAAGCACATTGATAAGCATTGCAAATTGGGACATATATTTTATTAATGTGCACATGTGCTCCTGTACTTTCATAAACACTGCATAAATAGAATCTTGATACAGGAGTCTATTCAAAGGCCTCATCTACAAGAATTCACCTTTACGCCTGGTTAGGCAATTATGCGCATATTTGCAGAAGCGCATTTATGCCTAATACCTCTGTACGAGAGGCGGCGAAGCGCATTACTGGATGACCGAAACGCGATTTAAACTGTTGACATGCGGAGAATCGCCTGTTCACATAGTCAAAATGCGCTTTAACGGCCGGAGCAAAATAAAACTTGCTATTTAACGCGCATTCGATAATGCGCAAAATCGGGGAGAAAACGCACCTCTATGCCCGTTTTGCACTCCGTTATTGTAGAGGTAAATTTTTTTATGCGCCTTGAAAGAACTTTAAATGCCTCTTGTATAGGCAGCCTAGGTCTATGAGGTGAGGAAGGGACTCATAACCTACCCTTTTCTGAGTGTATTGCATCGGCTTGGAGGCTAAGGCTTATATCATGCTTTCTGCAACTATAGTACATGTCCTTCCTGAACATTCAAATAATCTTTACATTATATAAGTTTGCCTGCCTTGAACATACGTATTATACGTGTTCCTCTTCTGTCCGTGCTCGAGAAAGGTCTCCCTGACACGCCCTGCTTGTCTGGGCGGGGGGAGGCAATTGGGTTGGGAGTGAGAGAGACGCGTGGTAGCCTTTGATTGGCTGCCTCCTGCGCCTGAGTCACAGTGGAGGGGAATAACTTGCAGCCTATATAAACGGCTGCAGCCGCTCGCCCCCACCTGTCCTGTTTGTTTCCGTGGCTTCGGAGCACAGCAGGCGTGCTGAGCCAAAGCAGAGGCAGGAGGGATGAGGACGCCGAGGACGCTGAAGATAGGCAGCGGCGGCGGCACCGGCAGCAAAGCGGAAGGCGCGGGAAGAGCTTCAGGAGCAAAGCGGCACCTCCCGCTCTTGCTGGTAGCAGCAGAGGAGCGACGGGCTGTGGGCACGCCAACAGAGGCGTCTGCACATGAGGTTCAGGTTTGGTCAAGGGGCGGGGGATCGGACAATCCTTCTGGAGCGGGCGCAGCGGAGCGTGATTCAGGGGAAGGAAGGCAGAGAAAAGAGCCTCACCCCTCCCTCACAGCATTGTGGCGGCAGCGCGGCCGCACGTGATACTGGGAGGATTCGGGGCAACAACCCCACCCTGTTTAACTTCTCCCGGCTGAGGGGTGGGTGGCCCAGGTGGGGTGACTAATTTTAAGAGCAAGTCCCTCCATCTTTTTTGTTTGTTGGTTGGTTTGTTTTGTTTAGTTTTAATCTTATTGTAGCCCCTCTTTTTCTCGGATTTTTTGCCTCAGTAACGTGAGGTATTATTCTCTGGGGGAATTTTGTTCACAGTGCAACCCTTCTACCCCCCGCCCATCTTTCTGGCAAGGGCTGTGGAGTGGCTGGGAGCTAGCTAATAAACCCACCATATTTGTAGCTAAGCAGGTTCAATCCTGGTCTGAATTTGGAGGGGTGACCTCCTTAAGAGGAAACCCTAGAAAGCAGCCTTGAATTAGCAGCATTGGTAATAATAAACAGCCATTAAGTGCACACACTGTGCAGTTCTCAATTTTCAATTTTGCTTACTCGGTGACAACCTAGTATAGTGGTGAAATTCATCTTATATATACAGGATTTCACAGGAATTTTGTACCTGCATTACATTACAGGAGCCATGCCTATTAAGAAGGGATTTGGGGGGAAGAAGGGCAAAGGTAAGGCGCCTCCACCTCCAGCAAAAAAGCCTAGGGAAAGACATGATTCCTCTTCTGAGAATGAACTGCCACCTCATATTAAAGCCATTTTGGCTAGGTTGGAATCTGCAGAATGAGCAAAAAGTATACATGAAACAACTGGGGCACCGGCGAGTAATCCTGGGTATACCGGGTGTGGCAGGACCAGAAAACAGGTCTAAGATAACCTTTGGCATTCTGTATCAGCTCATTTAGATGCTATTGAGGCAGGATCCAGTTCAATTGTAGTGCAAGAGGAAAGAGTGGAAATGGAGAGGACCTCATCGCAGACCACAGTGGCAACTGATTTAATGCAACAGAGGGCAGCTGCCACAGCTTCTGCTACCCCAGAGTCCAGCACTTCATTTGCCGTACCGACATCTCAAAGGGAACAAGGTGAGCCAACTTGTACACCTACACAACCTTTTAGTCTCCCGGGGGGGGGGTCATGCCGCTATGGGGTTTCTACCCCTGGGTGGTTGGAACAGGATGGCTTTTGGCTGGGCAAATTGGACACACTATGGGTGGGCATATACCAGGCCCATCGTCCAGTCAGGTTGTGCCAGCTAACACATTACTCGGGGGAATTAATCAGCCAATTACACAGACAACAGTAGAGATAGCAACTGCCTTCACAGATATGTCGGAGACAAGGACACAAGGTAATACACTAACATCAGCATCTTCTTCTGTATCTGGCACGGGTACGGTTTCACAGATCTTACAGCCTACGGTTTCAGCAGCTGCAGCCTGCCTGCACGGCTGTATGGCAGGGACCTGCTGGTACGGTCGCAAATAAGACAGATCATCAGATGCTGCAAAGGACCCACTGCAGGGTGTAGAAAGGGATGCCATGCCAACCAGTAGTACAGCAGCCCCCATTGGTTATCATCTGCTCCCAGCAACTAGGGAAAAGATATGGAGAGGAGAATATATTGATATATTTTCTCTGCTCTTCCGGGAAATAGAAACTAATGAAAAAGAAAAAGGAGGTGATGAAAGGATGTGCCGCAAGAGAATGGCAAGAAACTGAGCCAATTGGCTACCAGGTTTCTTGATTTATATGGGAGTGTTGCAACAACGCTTTCCTGAGTGCGGAGGGATCCTGGCTAAGTACCTGGACATGATCTATAGGGCTTATATTGAATATGAGGGTGGGGCTTGGCTTTCGTATGATGAATCATTTCATCGTAGAGCGGCCTTTGATCACTCATTACGCTGGGATGCAAAGGATAATGACCTTTGGCTTCAATTCATGATGCTGGCAAGGCCAGGTGTGGGAGGTAGGTCTGACAGTGGGCATCTTTTATCTAGACAGTCACCCACCTCCACCAATAAGGGAGGGGTGGGGCAGGGGGTTCAATTCCGCCTGCCGTGTTGGGAATACAGTTCCAGGGGTGTCTACAACTGAGCTCAATGTAAATACCGTCATGAGTGTCCGGCTTGCAAAGGCCCACATCCGGCAGCAAATTGTCCAAAGACAAAGGGGGGCCGAGGCAACTTCAGAGAGGGACAAGGGGGCAAGAAACCAGGTAACCAACAGCCACCTCCAAAAGAGCCCCAGCCCAATTAACATAGAGGTCCTATGCTGACTACTTAAGCAATACCCAAATAGGAATGACGCAGCATATTTGAAATTTGGGTTTAAAGAGGGTTTTAGGATTCCATATTTTGGACCACAAGTAGCAGCCTTCTCCCCGAATCACAAGTCTGTAATTTTTCTTGAGCACCTGGTCAGGGAAAAGATAGACAAGGAAGTAAAGTCTGGTAGAGTCATCGGCCCTTACGAGGAACCTCCTTTAGCTAATTTGCGAGTGTCACCATTGGGTATTGTACCCAAAAAAACTTCTGGGGAATATAGGTTAATACATAACCTTTCATTTCCATTGGGAGAATCAGTTAATGATTATATCCCAGACCATTTGGCCTCAGTGAAGTATACATCATTTGACACAGCTGTTGGGATGGTGCGCTCAAATGGGGTCGGTGCATTGATGGGAAAATGCAACATCAAGACTGCGTTTCCCAAGCTTCCTATCAATCCAGTCAATTTTCACCCATTGGGCTTTAATTTCCAGCACCAATTCTATATCGACAGAGCCCTACCTATGGGGTGCTCCATTTCGTGTGCCATGTTTGAGCGCTTCAGCACATTCTTGGAATGGGCGTTACATTCCAGGACGGGTTGTGCTGATGTGGTTCATTATTTAGATGATGTTTTGATCTTGGGCCCCGCCCATAACAACTAGGGATGTGCACTGACCCCCCGGATCGGATCGGATAGCGGATCAGAATCGGACCTGGGGGGTCGGATCGGATCGGATCGGAGGATGGTCGAATCGGATCGGACCGGATGTCCGATCTGGATCGGACGCCATTTTGAATGCTTTTTCCCATAGCCAAGTATTGTTTTACAAAAATGCCTATAACATTTTCATTTTTAAAGATAGAAGGATGAAACTTGGGCACATTGTAGACTGGTTAGGGATAGTTATCTGTGAGAAATTTCAGAAAGATTGGTACATGCATTTTGTAGCAATTAATTTTTAAATAAATACCCAGGAATGCCTATAACTTTGTCATTTTTAAAGTTACACACATGAAACTTTTCCATATTGTAGGTGGTACCTTGGGACCCATGTGTGTGAAATTTCAGAAACATAGGTGCTTGCCTTGTGTGGCAATTAATTTTAGAAAAATGGGTAGTAGTGGGGTAAATACAGTTACCCCTTCCATTTTTTTATTTTTAAAGATATGAACAGGAAACTTGGGCACATTACAGGGAACACTTGGCTTGATATGTGTGTGAAATTTCAGAAACATAGGTGCTTGCCTTGTGTGGCAATTAATTTTTGAAACAATGTGGAAAGAAACACCTATAACTTTGTCATTTTTAAAGTTACATACATGAAACTTTGCCACATTTGCATGGCTAATGAGTAATTTCAAAACACTGACCGGGGAACTCAGCGTTCCATTGGCACACGAAAAAATGGAGGGTCCAACAACATGTATCATGTTCTTGGGCATTGAGTTAGATTCTTGCAAGCAATGCTGCAGACTTCCTTCAAACAAGCTAAATTCATTACATCACAAAGTGCAGACAGTTTGATTAGCAAAGAAAATAACGCTTCGCCAACTTCAGGAATTGCTCGGCAGTCTTAATTTTGCTTGTCGAGTAGTTGCACCAGGACTCGCTTTCACGCGCCATTTATGCGAAGCTATGAAGGGACTTTCACACCCATTCCATAGAGTCCGTGTGTCAGATAAGATTCGAAAAGATCTGGATGTATGGTTGCAATTCCTGGATACTTACAATGGTGTCTCCTTCTGGAGACTGGATTTGCTTATTGAAGCAGAGATGCAAATTCATTCGGATGCTTCGGGCTCCTATGGTTTTGGTGTCTTTTGGCATAACAGGTGGTGTGCACAGGCTTGGCCTGCTGAATGGCTAAATTCAGGGGGTTGTAGGGATTTAACATTTTTGGAATTTTTTCCCATCTATGTTGCAGTCCACATTTGGGTGGAACATTTCTCCAACAGGACAATGCATTTCTGGAGCGATAATTTGGCCACAGTGCATGTAATTAATTCATTGTCTTCGCGGAACCCTAGGGTAATGGACGTAGTTAGGGCGTTCACAATTCACTGTTTAAAACACAACATCCTATTTCATGCCAAACATGTTCCTGGTTTGGACAATCAGATAGCTGATGCTCTGTCGCGCCACCAGATTGACAGATTTCAGACGCTGGCTCCGGGGGTGCAGCAACTACCAGAGGCCATGCCATCAGCACTGTGGGAAATTGGCAAAGTGAACTAGATTGAGCCGTGTGGCATTCGATCGCTCCTAGCACCAGGGGCGCGTATCAAAGGTCAGGCACTGAGTTTGGAATGTTTAGGGAAAAGTATGGATTACCCCAGGAGTGGCCCATCCCAGTGGATCATATTTTACAGTTTTGTGTCATGGTACATGAAAAGGGTATGTCAGCTAGGACCATCTCTGGCAAGCTTGCAGCATTGGCATTCATAGCAAAGACTCAGGGAGTAGCAGACAATACCGCTGATTTCAGGATTAGAAGGGCTATTTGGGGATGGGCAAAAATTTCTCCACCCCTCCCTGACAGTAGACATCCATTGTCACCCGACTCTTTGTTAGGGCTCCAAGCAATTTGGCCTTCCTTATGTCACAACCACTATGAAGTGGTGCTGTTCCAGGCTGCAGTTCTTACTGCTTTCTTTGGGGCTTTCTGCATCTCTGAAATGTTAGCATCAACCAGACAAGATGTGTCGGGCAGGGCTCTGCAATTGGCTGATGTACAGTTGCATGATGTGCGGTGATCCCCTTATTTCCAGCATCAAAAAAAGAAATGTGCCCAGTTCAGGCTATGCGGGTATTTATTGTAGAACGTGGCAATAGGAGTGGGTGCCTGTTCTGCCACCAGGATGAATCACCTCTGACAAGGTATCAGTTTTGGTCTGTTACTAAAAAGGCCCTGTTAGCTCTGGGCTTGGACCCAAATAGTTTTGGCACACATTCTTTTAGAATCGGAGCAGCATCTACCGCGGCGGCTGTTGGTTTTTCTCCGGAACAGATCAAGGCTGTGGGTCGGTGGAAATCCAAAGCCTTTCAATCGTATGTTCGAAATTTAAAGTTGTAAGAGTTGATGTTTCTTGTTCCTAATGTTCATTGTTCATTTTAGATTCAGGGGCCAGGTGGGGCCCAATACGCGTGATCATCTGTGGACACAGTATGATCTACTGGGCTGCGAGGAGGGCTTCCAGTTCGAGTATTGGATCCCAGATGGGGATGAGCCGTCAGGCCAATGTCGTTTGGCTTGGGCTGCCTCTACACGAGAGGTTTAAAGCTCTTTCAAGTCTCATTAAAAATTTTACCTCTACATGAGCGGACCGCAAATTGGGAGTTGAGGCGCGTTATCTATCCGATTATGCGCATTATCGAATGCGCGTTAAATAGCGAGTTTTATTTTGCTGCGGCCCTTTAAAGCGCATTTTGACTATGTGAACAAGCGATTCTCCACATTAACTACTTCTAAAGCGCATTTCAAACAACCGGTAAGGCCACCAGTTATGCGCTCAATTACCTCCGGCGTACAGTCATTTACCATAAAGCGCTTCCGAGAAGATGCGCATAATCGAGAACCAGGCATCAAACCAAATTCTTGTAGAGGGGGTCATGGTCGTCGCGGCATGCGTTGGGAGCGCCTCCTGCCCACTTTGTTCCACCAGCGTTACTTTTCTGCTCAACCGCAAGTTATAATTATTCATCTTGGGGGAAACGACATGGGACTTCTGAAAGGGAAGGCCCTCATTATGCAGGCGATAGCAGATTTCCAGGCAATCAAAAGGCAATGGCCGGGTATAGTTATTATTTGGTCCTGCATCCTTCCCAGGATTAATTGGAAGCTGGGAAGTGATCACAAAGCTATGGAGAGGGCTCGGCACCGAGTCAGTAGCGAAATTTTTCATTATCTAACCAGTCAAGGGGACTTTAGTATTCAACACACGGCATTGCTGCGAACCTGGAGGGAGCTTTACAGACAAGACGGCATCCATTTGTCAGATGCTGGTAACTACATATTTCTACAAGATCTGCAGAGAGGCTTGATGGAGGCTGTGAGCTACAGGTGGAGGGGTAGCAACTAAGTGAGTAACTTGTCGCCACCTGTGGCAGGCGTGCGGGCATCGGGTGAGAGGATAGAGTTGGTGAGCATTCTTAGGCACCATTATAGGTGATTGGTAACACCAGAGGCCCTCAACTGGGAGTCTTGCGGCACCAGATGATGGGATACGGATTATCTTTTAGGCCAACCTTACTCACTCACTCAAGAGTTGTGCAACCCGAGCGGGAGTGACAACGGAAAGTCTACCTGCCCCAAATGGGGAGTCCTGCTGAGTGTCGACAACCATGCTACACTTGGCAGGACATGAATGGCTCACCCGATCCCTTTAGGGCCAAGACGTTGGCCATAGTTAGGCCTCCATCAGCTCTTGCAGTATTTCATAAATGTGGCCCTATTTAAATCCAGCTTATTTTGTGTCGTCTCATTATTCTTGCCTTCCATCACGCAAATTGGTGTCACTGGTGGTGGTTTTGCACTAGGCCTTTACAGATGCAAACCATTGTACCCTTCTTTAAGAGAAAGTCCCATTGAATGCCATAAGACTTCCAAGAAAAATATGCATGCGATTGGGCAGCACAGCATATATCTTCTTGTATAATAGTCTATAGCTTTGAGGAGGCTATAACTAAGGATCAAGTATTCAAGTGAACAAAATTATTACAGAGAAACACTGAAAGGCACCGTTAAAATTAATGGATGTTAGGAATAAACAGTTGGGTTTTATTCAAATGTGCATTAGTGCTGCAGAAAATAAAATTGAAACCACACTGGAATCTATCATTAGAGGAACATTTTCAGTTGGTCCCCCCCCCTTTTTTATTTTAAAAGAAAATGGCCTAAGTTACAGGATTCTTTCTATTAGCTGGAAAGAACCAGGTGTTACAGCGCTTCTGATAATAAGTGTAGGAAAATAATGATGGTGTGACTAGCAAAAGATTGAGAGGAGAACTTTTCATTCATGTTAGGGCAGTTAAAGAGCTTTAAAAGGCTTAAAGTGCCACCAAATATTCACAATTACTGTTTTTTGAAAAAGCATTTTAAAGCCATTAAAATTGCTTTACTCCTGGCCACCTCCTAAGGCGTTCTAAACTAAAGCACTTTACTGTATAAGCTTATGAATCATGCCAGGCCAATAGCTAAAAAGGGTTTCTTAAAGATTTCAAACCCCCTTCTTCCCAGGGGTAATAAAATCTGTCCCTGAATTTTATGCTCAGGTTGTTAATTTAAATTTTCCTTAGATGATTGGATATTTTATAGTTCTAAACCTGGTTATTTTCATATATATTTCTTATGTTCTTCCTTTTAAAAAAAAAAGTCAACACAAGGTGTAATCCAGAGAGTGCCTTCTACAGTAGAACTCCTTCCATGCGCAGAAAAGACCAAATTCCAAATGAGGCTTCCACTGGAGAAAGTAGGGAGGGATTTTTGCTTATTTCCTCCTGTGTACTTCCCACACTATTCCAGAGGGTCTCTCAACCGAATGAAGCAGCATTTCAGGGGGGCACAAACCAAGGGCTTTCAGGGGAAAGGAGGAGTTTGTGAAAAAAATGTTTCCATTCTCCTTGCTCTAGCAGGGCATCCTGTGTAGGCTTACCATATGAAAAGGAGGACAGGGCTCACATAACTTTAACAGTGGTAGAGAAGAGGTAATTTCAGCCAGTGTCATTTGTATGCAATTAGTTCCTGGTGAAATTCCCTCTTCATCACAAGAGTTAAAGTTGCAGGGCCCTGCCTTCTTTTGTATATGGTCACTCTAGTATAGTGCCTGCAACTTTAACTGTTGTGATGAAGAGCGAATTTCATCAGGAACTAATTGCATACAAATGACACTGGCTGAAATTCCCTCTTCTCTACAACTGTTAAAGTTACATGAGCCCTGTCCTCCTTTTTATATGGTCAGCCTAATCCTGTGCATGGTGGACTTCAGTTCATGGGAACTCGGGATCCAAGCCATACAATTTAAAAGCTGCTCCTGACTACAATCCATGATCCTATGACTTATTGCATCAGCCCCTAAATTCAAGGGATACCTGTGTCTGTCTATTGCTTTGTCAGCCCACATCAGAAACCAAGAAATGTATACTGTTCTTGCAGGGATTTTGTTCTGGTGTGAAAGAGAAATGCAACTTCTCTTCTTCCTACATGCTAAATGTATAGCTGATGGCCTCTCAGAATACTGGGAGGACCAACAGTCTCAGAGTGCTATCAGGCCATAGAGATCTGGGTATTCTTAGCAAACAGGAAACCGCCTGAAGATGCCTTCTGTAGTTCTTTCACGAGGGGCGTTCCTCCTCTTTTCCCAGGGTGAGGTATGTTCACTTAAAATGCTGTTTTGGCGGGCAAAAATGAATATATTTGCAGCTCCCCAACCTGAGCCCCATCAAGGAGAAAGATAAGGAAAGGGACAAAGGGAGGGTCAGGAAATGGCGTGGGCCACAGGTGGGCCAATTAGCTCTCAGGATTCCTCGCCTACATGGGTACAGTTGTGCAAGTGCAGCCAGGATATAATTTATAGGACATATACAGATTTTGCAGTGCCTAATTAGCTCCTTTATGATGCAACTTTTAGAATGCAGGTGGTCCTCAACTTCATTCTTAAGTGAGACAAGCAGCAGCTGCAGTTGTGGCTACAATGTATGACTCCCACTAAGCCGATACAAATTGCATCATGCCTGGCATAGCTTCCCATGAGCAGGGGATTCAACAACATCTGCTTTGCTGGAAGTTCTGTGTCCTGAAACTACTGTAACAGGTAACCCTGATGCTACAGTCACAAAGGTTCAATTTGTAGTAACCCCCATCTGTTTAATGGGTGTGCTGGGAGCAGGAAGGGGTTATCAAAGATCAGCGGACCACCGAAAGGTATCCTCTCGCAGAAGGGGTCCAATGAGTTGCTTCAGTTTTACTCCAACCAGAAGGACATGGAGTACCTTTGGCTTGGTTTTACATTTGGCTTTAGGATTCTCTATCAGGGTATACAGAAGCACTACACAGCAGAGAACCTTCATCCTGCTCAAGGGATGGAGGACATGCTGCACAAAAAGGTGGCCAAGGAACTCACAAAGGGCAGAGTAGCAGGGTCTTTCAAACACCTGCCAGTTCCCATGCTTAAGATTTCCCATACTTAGGATTTCCCTCTAAGAAGGCTGTGACTGATTTTCACTTAATTCACCACCTGTTCTACTTGAGACATGAGACTTCAGACACCTATGTATCTCCTTTGACACTGCTGTTCAGATGGTATGGTGGTGTGGTAAGGAGCTAGTCATGACCAACACTGAATCTGCATTTCACCTCCTCCCAGTGCACTTGATCAACTTCAACCCACTGAAATTGTGTTCTGATGGGAGTACAGTATTATATAGACATGACATTGACCATCAGCTGTGCATCATCTGAGAAGTTTAGCACCTTTCTCAAGTCCATTTTGGCTTGTTGTTGAAGGCATAGACATCGACGCCGAGAGACAGTTGTGTAGGCTCCTAGTAAAAAAGTTGGAGAACCTTATGAACATGCTGGAGGACTTCAGTAGGGGGCACAACATGATATTGCATGACTTCCAGGGGCTGGTCAGGCACCTCAAATTAGTGCATGGATCTTTATATTCATGAGGCAAGCAAATTCCTAATGCACAACCTCCATCTTGCTAAAATTAACTAAAGTAACAAACAAGAAGCCCGTACACGTAGTGAAAATTAATATCTTCTTACAGGGAGGAGATATCGTATGTACTCCAGGAAATAATTATAACCTGGCTGTGATTACAGAAAGAGAAGAGTGTTCTGTTCCTGACTCTTCCACACATTGCATTATCCTTCCTTGCCATTAGCTCAGTGCTCTGGCTTGTTTAAGTCACACCTTGGATTATATTAGCAGCCCCATTAGAACTGTGTTTTGTTACACACCCGGATGTGTTGGTCTCTGTGCAAAAGGAACCCAGTATTGTATTTCTTATAATAAGTTTTAATTGGATTTTAGCTCCCTGCTTTTTAGACTTCAGCATTGCCTTTATTAGGTTTAATTACAAATCCATAGCTATTTGTTATGTGGCTCCAACTTGATATTTTGCCGTGACAATTATGATTTTATTGAAAAGGGGAAAAACATATTAAGGAAAAATAGCAAGAGACAGGCTCATTGTGTGGGTTGATTAATTGAATTTCATTTTTACGTGGGGTGGTGATAAATGATTACATGCTGGAAAATAACTAGACTAGTAGATCAGAATGTGCTCATTCATTTTTATAGGTATATATGCAAAGTACAAGCCACAGCAAGCAGAGAATAGTTGTGGAAGTACACAACCAGGTCTGGCAATCTAATAGTCTGGGCTTTATCTTGTGGACAGTGGTTCTGTTCATTTTACATTCCATTACAATGGTCCTTTCCAAAACTAAACAGAGCCAAGATAAAGAGTCAGCCTGGATCTTTCCAAATTGCACTCATAGATCCATGGTGAATTAGTAAGTATTGCATGAGCAAGTGAATGCTTAATAGAAAGTGTAGTACATTACTGCATTCTCTTTGTTCTTTTGCTTTCATGACTGCAGTTTAATTATTTAGGACCATTTCCTAATATATTAGCAAATATGCAGCAATGTGTTTTTACCCACCAAAATTTATGAGGGCTCCATGTGGGTACAATGTCAATCCACTAACACCAATGCTAGTTTTACTATTGACTTAATTGGGTTGCACACTGTCCCCTTTCTTCTTTGAAGTGGTGAAAGGAGCAAAACTTCTTGTACAAGAAAGCTTTTAGTACCCTTGGTAAGTATCATCACACATCTGAGTGTGTTCTGTGAATCATAAAGGAGTTCGGGTAACAAAAAACACACACCATAGGATTCTCATCCGCTATAAGATGGTGGTATCAGACAAATCTCAGTTTTAACTATGTTAAGGATATATATTATAGAGGGAAAGTGATGCCGCGAGTGCCTGATGGGGTCCAAGATGGAGGCAGGTGCTCCCAACATGAGCACGGACCCCCACCTGAGCACTCGCAAGGCACCAGTAAGCATGCAGCAGCTGCCTGCTCACTACACCAAAATCATGCTCTTCCCATTTCTGCCATTGACGCAGGAAGGTGAAGTGCCTGATTTTGGTGTATGGGTGAGCAGCTGCTAAGTACTCACCAGGTCAAGCTGAATCTCAGAAAAGGCTCGCACAGCCAGGTGAGCAAGGGCAGGAGGCTGCAGAGGCAAAGCGAGGGCAGGTGAGTTAACCCTCCCCTAAAAGATGGATGGATGGATAGACAAGCAGCTCGACAGATAGGCAGGCAGGCAGGCAGGCAGGCAGGCAGGCAGGCAGGCAGGCAGGCAGGCAGGCAGACTGTTTCTGTTCAGGCAGCAAAATTTATAAGCATGGAAGGGAGAGCGGACCCATGCTCCAGCCCAGCCCCCTTCCACTCACAATATTCCCGTTTTCTGGAAAAGGTCGACAGCAGAAATTTAACTGCATTTGGGTGAATGCTATTAAAAAGCTCTATACAATTGGGAACCCTGATAAGGCAGGCTCCCATGTTCACCCCTTGTGCAGATGCAAAAGTGCATCTATTTTGGATTGTGAATTTCATATTACAATGGTTTATCCAAGCTCCTTTGAACTGGCTAGATGTGGCTTTCAATGTAGATGGGAATCTATTGCCTCATTCAAGTCCACAAGTTGTTACACATAGTTTGGAGCCAAAGTATCTTAAGGGAGTGGGAGATGGGGAGAGAAAAGAATTCATTGGGCCTGTTCAGACAACATGCTAATTCATTTGCAATAAATGGTTACTGGCCGTGTTTAAACCATGGTTATGTAGCCACCATGGTTAGGAATGGTTCACATGATATGCTAAGTTATGGTTCACATGTCACACTAAACCATAATGTTTAGCTCAAAATGCTTAATCATGCTGGCTTAGCGTAACATCTGAACAAGGTCAATAAGAGCAAATTTCAAATAGCAATTTGGTCCAAGATCCTAAAAGTAACAAGAACTCTGGGATTTGGGACAAAAACCAATTTAACCTAAAGTGAGATCCATTTTCATCTCAATGGACCTACATAGAAGGGGGAGGGGAAGGGGAAGAATTCCATTGCAGTACAATTGCACTGTAACTCAAATACAACAATTAAAAAGACTTTTCCATGTGTGTGTTCTTTATAAATAATGACAAAAAATATCTCCACCATGGGCCAGATTAAAATACTAATGATCTACCTTCCCTAGGTGCAATATTTTTATGATTCAGAGGAATGTAAATATTGTGAAGGTTCATCACCACTGCGTCAAATGCAAGTTTTTAGAAACAGGGCAAATTCCTTGCCGCTAATTAATTTTTTAGGACCTGTGATCAGTACTGAAAAAGAAAACAAACCTCTAAGATCTTCTGTCCTACTTTACAATGGCATGCTTTGTATGAAAAGATTATGTGTTTGCAAGTAAGAAAAATATGCCACATGCCTAGGTGGGATTTTGTGTGTGCGTGTGTGTCCCCGCCCCCACTAATCTGACTGAAAGAAGGCAATTAGGCATAAGTGAGTGTATTTTAGAGGAAGCAGGCTTCCTGCATTTCTCTACACCTTGTATTAATTAATTATGAATGTGAAAGAAAAAGCAGAATATAAGACTATGAAAGCGCTATATGGAATGTGGAGCAACATCAGATTAGTGTTGTATCGTACGTTCGTTACTGCCCTCTCACGGTTCTTTGCGGGTTCTTTTGACAGTGTTGCCCACCTCCCAGCACATCTCCCACTCCTTCTGATCTTCTTTCTGTCACAAATAAGGCCCCAGTAAATCCAATTTTTTTTTGGGTGGGGGAGCGAAATGTGCCACCATTTCCTGCTCTGTGCAGGAAAAGCAGTGCAATAAAAATGGCCACTGAATGGGCCATGTGCTAATTGTTTGCTTCCTTTTTCTTCCACTATGTGAAGAACGAGAAGCATCATGGACAGAAGCGGGGGGAAGCGATGGTAAAGAAACATGATTTCCCCCATCTGATGATGCTTGTGGATTGTGTCCCAACAGTTATCAGTGCACTTCAATACTGCTATAAAGCATTAGTGTAGATTTAGGCCATGTCTACACCAGGCATTTATCCCAGGGTCATCCCTAGGTCATCCCTGTGCAACCACATGAAGCACAGGGGATCTCAGGAGCAACTGGGGATGACCTAGAGATGAACCTGGGATAACCCCGGAATAGCAAAAACCAGGGATATCCCAGTTTTTCCACTGCCCTGGGTCCCTAAAATGGGAACAGAGCTGTGTGGGGTGGTTCCAAGCCCATGGGGGTGGGGGAAAGCAATTTTGCCATTCCCAGGATGGCAGGGGTGGGGTGAGAGCGTTGTTTTTTTTAAAAAAAAGATTTTTGGGTGGATCGGAGCCACACAGCTCCTCTTCCTTGAAAAAAATGGCGCCCATGATGCCTGCGATGTCCCTCTTCCCTTCCGGGATGTTGCGTAGCAGTGTAGACGTCTGGGGAGGATCGCAGAAGCAGATAAGTCTGTGATCCTCCCCCCTCCCTCCCTCTACACCCTTAGGTGAAGACATACTCCAAGTCTCTGTTGACAGGATCAGCCAGTATTCAAACTCAGGAACATCCCAGAATGTGTACTGGTGGGCTACAGAATGCTACAATATCAAGAAAGATTTTATTTATTTATTATGATACCACCAGAAGTATTTAAAGCAAATTCAGATTGGTGGGCACCTACTCTAGCAAGACTGTTCTCTTTTATTTAATCTTCAAGTTGGATGCCCCCTGGATGGAAAAATAGTGTTGAGTTCCCTGTTTTCAAAAAAGGTGATAAAACAAACCCTAGTAACTACAGACCTATTCGTTTATTTGATATTGGTTCTAAACTTTATTCCAGATTCTTCTTAAATAGATTATTAGATTTGGCAGAGATCAATCAGATAATCCATCCTGAACAAGCTAGCTTTAGAAAGGGATTCAGCAGAATAGACCAAGGCTTATTTCTCGAGCATCTAATGCAGAAGTCAGTCCATGGATCCACAAAAGCTTTGTTCCCCGCTGTTGTTGATCTTGCATCGACATTTGATTTGGTAAACACAACCAGACTTTGGGATGATAATAATAATAATAATAATAATAATAATAATAATAATAATGTATTTATTTATTTCTTACCCACCTCTCCCTCTGGATCGAGGTGGGGAACAACAATAAATATAAATACAAAGACCATCAAATAGATAAAACATTAAAACAAATAAAACTACTACATTATTTAAAACATCTTAAAATTCAACTAGGTAGGTCTGCCGGAAGAGATCAGTCTTCACGGCACTCTTAAATTCAAAAAGACTGCTAAGTTGTCGAATCTCTTACGGCAGGCCATTCTACAGTCAGGGAGCGGCAGAACTGCAGGCCACAAATATTGACAGGAGATTCCTGTCAATCTAATTCAAGAGCTTTATACCCATACAAGTATGCAGGTATGCACAGACTCTCTAGGACCCTGTCTGAAAAGATCACAACTTGCAGAGGGGTAAGACAGGGGTGCTTGTTAGCACCTTTTTTATTCAGTTTCTGCATTAACAATATTATGGATGAACTCTCTTCTCCCTCCTTCTCCCCACCCCACCCCGTCTGTAGGACTACGTAAGATCTCTATCCTCTTATACTCAGATGATAAGGTCTTGTCATACAGATAGGGATGCATAGACTATTGAAAAAGCTGGAAACATACTATTATCTCAGCTGCTTCTAGATTAGCAAAAGCCTGTTACACCTAAGGGATCCAGCATTGAAAATACGTGAGCAGAAGATTCTAGCACAAATTCTGTATGTTGCAGAAATTTGGGGGTTGGATAAAATAGATTGCCTGTATAACTGTAGCTCTCCTTCCTAGCACCCCAGCTGCTCTTCTTCATGCTGAAGTGGGGCTACCATCAGTCTCTACTAGAGTAAACAAGTCTATCTTCTTTTACCTGAAAATGTTGATTAACATGCCTGAACACCAATTGGCTAAACTATGCTATCTAGAACAGAAGATCAGGGGTGGTTGGGCCTCTTTTTGTTTTGAAAAACAGTCACAGCTTTCACTTTCATTGGCTTCCTTTCAGCCAAGTGAGTCAAAGGTTAAAATTAGAGATGAGCTATATGCAGGATGCGAACAAAGATGCTGGAATCATCCAGCATACAGGATTTTGCAGGTGGTACAATCTTTACAAGGGTGAGCGATCTCTCTCTAACTGTCTTAATACTTGACTCATACAGAATGAGGAAGGTTTTTACTGAATTACACTTCCAGACTATGCCATCACCATACCTGGATGGGAGGTGTAGAAATATTCCTCTATTCCTACGCCTTTGTTTATTCAAGGCCCCACGAATAGAGGATATAATTCCTTATACCTTTTTCTTCAAACTGTATGGTAGCCCTAGGAAGAGATTTCTTGTACCTTTGCTTCAAGAAATGTCTGATAGGCTGAGCAGATGTGTAAACTACTTGGAGATAGAGACCGTTATGTAACTAATCAAGTAGCCTTATTTGCAGCGGCTGCTAAAAAGATTAGAGCAGGTTCTTGAAAACTGTTGCTGTATATTGTGCACATGATGAACTAATTTGAGTGGCTTGGTCAATTTTTTCCTTTTCTTTCCGTGTTATTGTCTTTTGTTGTTGTTGTTGCTGTTGCACAAAAATTGTAAAAACCTATGGTTATATACAATAAAACTGGACTATTCAAGAAGGATGCAGACAAGCTGGAGGGGGTTCAGAGGAGGGCAACAAGGATGATCAGGTGTCTGCAAACAAAGCCGTATGAGGAGAGACTGAAAGAACTGGGCATGTTTAGCCTGGAGAAGAGAAGACTGAGGGGAGACATGATAGCACTCTTCAAATACTTGAAAGGTTTTCATACAGAAGAGGGCCAGGATCTCTTCTTGATCATCTCAGAATGCAGGACACTGAAAAATGGGCTCAAGTTACAGGAAAACAGATTCCAGCTGGACATCAGGAAGAACTTCCTGACTGTTAGAGCAATACGACAATGGAACCAATTACCTAGGGAAGCTGTGGGCTCTCCCACACTAGAGACCTTCAAGAGGCAGCTGGACAGCCATCTGTCAGGTATGCTTTAAGGTGGATTCCTGCCTTGAGCAGGGGGCTGGACTCAGTGGCCTTATAGGCCCCTTCCAACTCTACTATCCTATGATTCTATTATTCTATTAATAATATTTATGTACCCCTTCTCATTTGAAACAAATCCTGATGTGGTTTACAAAAGAACAAAACCAGAAACAAAACAACCAAACCAAAAGGACCACATGCACACACGCGCACATGTGTGCACACACACATGCACACTAGTATCTAAGATTCCTTATAACTGCTGGAAAGCCAAGGCAAACAGATAAGTTTTTAATAAATGCCTAAAATTTGACAGCGTTGAGGCTTTATGTACATCGGAGGGATAATAATTTATCAGGGTAGATGCCACTGCAGAGAAAACCTATGTCTATGTCATCACCAAATGGAAATCCACAGGCTGTGACATGGGCAACAGGTCCTCCCCTGAAGATTGTAATAGCCTGGGAGATTGATATAGTGAGAGATATTCCTTGAGGTAATCTGGTCCTCAGTTGTTTAGGAAGAAGCAGTCTTGGGCTAAATCTACACTGCTGCTTTATAGCAATATTGAAGTGCACTGATAAGTGTTGGGGCACAATTCACATTCCATATACCACTTTCATAGTGTTATATCCTGCTTTTTATTCCACAATCAGAATGATTGACACAAGGTGTAGATCTGGCCTTGTTCTCCTACATCCCAGCATTGCTCCAACCCACAGCTATTGCACTCAGCTGCCTATAGATGGAACACAATTCTCATTTTCATTTTGCGATATATTGTTGTTGCTGTTACCATCATCAACATCTGCTTAGCAGAGTACAAGAGGGCATTTAATACCAAGCAAAACAAAAAACAACAACGGAGAAATCTCAAGGCTGTGACCCTCATAAAAACAGGAAAATAAATATGTATGTGCAGTCCATCACCTTTTGTAACAGCTTTAAAAGTTCAGATGAAGCATATGTGGTGAGTCTGTATCCTGGAATCAGGCATCTAGAGTCCAGGAAACCACAACTATAAGATGGTGGCATTTCCCTATTTTCATTTCAGAAATTGTGCAGTTCCCTTAAGCATTTGCTTTTTGGTCTTGAAAGAAATTGATAGACTTCATACTTGCTGTTACACATCCTCTCTGGGTAGTGTTCTGCAAAATAAAATGAGGATTTTCTCCCTCAAACAGTAACTGGTACTGGGAAGCATCACAACAATAAGAATGAACAACTAGAGATAGACAATTCTGTTAATTCCATTTTCCCTCATTTTCTTCTTTTCCAACTATTATGTTCAGTTCATCTCAAACTTTGAGAATTTGTTCAGTTATACATTTGACTCACCCTGTGCTTTTTAAAATTATCCCAACACACATGACTATCTCAACACTTAAAAAAAAAAAAGTTTGCATGAAAATGCATAAGCATTTTTTGTGTACATTTTCCCTGATGCATCCCTTTTTGTATGAAAGTTTGACTAATATACATGTATTTTGCAACCACCGCAACCTCATATAACACATTTTTTAATACTGTTTTCCCAAAATGTGCTCTGTTTGGGGGGAGGATTGGGAAACTCAACTGCAAAATTTGGAGAGGGGCGAATTTTGAACGATAGCTATGTTGGTTTCCATAGTGGTTTGAAAGTGTGAAATTAGTTTGCATTAAAAAGGAAACTATACAAATGCCTCCTCCATCCCCATGAACAACAATAACATTCCTCCTTTGAAACCAAGTTTCCAAAATTGAATGTATCAAAGTCTATGGCCTCTTTCACACTTTGTGTTAAGCAAAGGGGTGCCATGTGCTTAAAGGGCAGTGGGTCCATACTTCTAGCCTCGCTCTCAACATTGTGATCATTCACTTGATTCTGTCCCTGACCTCCATGAGTTGCGATATCATCTGAAGTTGTAGCCAGCTGTATTTGTGGAGGTTCCTCTATGTAATTAGGAGCCCTGAACAGTTGGTTCCAATTTCTACCATCCTGCCAGTCCATCCGAGCCACAGTTTTTGCATCAGCTGTGTTGATTTCTGGCCACATGTTCCACACATCACATAGTGGTTGTGTAAACATTGCTACAAAGAGGAAAACTCAGCTCTTTGCATGCTGCTAAAAGCACCTGAAAGCTAATGTTGTGGCAATACGCAAAAGGATAGTTCACACTTAGTGCCACATATATTGATGCCTTTCACACAAATATCTTGCACTCAGAATTTATAGCTGGAAGTCAACAGACTAGGGATGCTGGAGAAATTTGAGACAGACTAAAATGAGTTTGGATTTCCAGGACTCTGACAGGAACAATCCACTGTACTCCTCAGATTGTGCCGAGTCCATGAATGATGATAATGGTGATGATCATTGCTTTCCCAAAATTTGCACAAATTCATTCGTAGGAAAATAATCAGTTTTCTATTGGGACATATGCCATGCTGGAAAATATACATGGGGAAAAGTTGAATGGAATGTTCCGTACTAACTTAAATTATGTGAATTGTTGAAAACTTCTTTATGGAATTATTTGTAAAATGGACCCTGGAATGATTGGAATTAGGGATGTGCACTGGATCGAACCCGATCCACGATCCGAGTCCGGTCCAGTGGGAAATCGGATAAATTATCCGATTTCCGATCTGACAGCTGGATCGGCCGATCCAATCCGAACCGGTCCGAAAAGGCTCCGAACCGGTTCGGCGGATCGGCGGATCGGCGGGCGCCCACTGGCGCCCACCGCCGCTTCCATTGGCGGGCGCCAGCAGGTGCCCGCCGATGAAAGTGGACAGCGGGGGGGGAGGAGGGGGGCGCTTACCTTCCCGGCCTGGCCGTTCCCGTCCGGCGGCGGCAGCTACTACCAGCGGGCTCCACGGCCTGTTCCAGGGTGGTGCGCCGGGTGATGTCATCACCCGGCGCGCTACTCTAGAGCAGGCCGCGGAGCCCGCTGGTAGTAGCCGCCGGCCCCGGACGGGAGCGGACGGGCCGAGAAGGTAAGCAGGGGGCGCGTGGAGGGGAGGAGGGGGCGCGCGGAGGGGGGAGGGGGGCCCTTACCTTCCCGGCCCGTTCGCTCCCGTCCGGGGCCGGCGGCTACTACCAGCGGGCTCCGCGGCCTACTCCAGGGTGGCGCGCCGGGTGATGTCATCACCCGGTGCGCTACTCTAGAGCAGGCCGCGGAGCCCGCTGGTAGTAGCCGCCGGCCCCGGACGGGAGCGGACGGGCCGAGAAGGTAAGCAGGGGGCGCGTGGAGGGGAGGAGGGGGCGCGCGGAGGGGGGGAGGGGGCCCTTACCTTGCCGGCCCGGCCGCTCCCGTCCGGCACCGGCGACTACTACCAGCAGGCTCCGCGGCCTACTCCAGGGTGGCGCGCCGGGTGATGTCATCACCCGGCGCGCTACTCGAGAGTAGGCCGCGGAGCCCGCTGGTAGTAGCCGCCGGCGCCGGACGGGAGCGGCCGGGCCGAGAAGGTAAGCAGTGGCGGGGAAGGGGGCTTACCCCCCCCCCGGAGCCGTCCGCTTCTATCCGCTGGCGCCCGCGGGCGCCAGCGGATGGAAGCGGAAGGCCCCAGGGGGGTAGGGAGCGTGGGGGAGGGGGCTTACCTGCTGGGGCCGTCCACAGCGGACGGCCCCGGGGGGGGAGGGAGTTAGGCCCCCCTCACCCACCCGCCGCCATTTTTTCCTCATAGACTTGCATTGCAATGCAAGTCTATGGGGGGGGGAAATGGCGGCCGATCCAAAAATTTACGATTTTTGGGTCGGGATCGGACTCGATCCAGTCCGGGGGGACTCCGATTTTGTCCGAACCGGTCCGTGACAAAATTGGAGGTCCCGATCCGGGTCCCGATCCGATCCGGGGGGTCCGTGCACACCCCTAATTGGAATGCAATAAATAAAATGCAAAATGCAAATGCAATAAATAAAATGACACAGCACAATGCATGAAACACACATGGGATGGTTATCACAAAAGCCGGACATCCCAAACATAGACTAATTCAAAATGGCACCTAACGTGAAAATCAGTCCTTAAAGAGGGATATGCTTCTCTTAGCAGTTACAGACAGAGTAATGGAAAAAGTTGCATCTGAAGTTTTTTGTCACTTCTGACAATGGTAGGAGAGAAAAGATGTGTAGCAATTGAATGCTTGATGTGGCTGCATTGTGCCAATTTTGTGGTGATACAAGGGAAGAGCTATCGCAATTACAATCTTATTTCTCAGATTTCATAACTGACCAATCACATATAATAAATTGCTATCAAAGAGGGACAAAAAATACCCCCTCCAAAAAAAGCCTTCTACATTTGCAATGGCAGCTGCTAAGATACAGCAAAAAAAATGTAATTAATAACCATCTGTTGTTATGGCTACACCTAATTGTCTTTCCTTATCTCTGAATACGTTTATATCGATGTTACATTTTAAACGTGTGCATAAAAGCTTATGGATTTTGGGAAATGGTTATGGATGTTGAGAAATTGTCATGGATTTAGGAAATTGTTATGAACTGTCACCTGTGGTTGTATAACAAAGGAACTAGTACTTGTTGTGGCGAATAGCCATGCATCATTGGATCAATATTAACACACCCCTGTCTTTTTATTTGATATCTTTACAATATTATTCTACCTCTAATCATTTTGTGGGTCCTTAGTGTTTAGAAATTGCAAGCCATTTTACCAGCTGCACCCAGAAAATGGTATGCCTTGCCTTACGAAGTGTGCTTGTTGCTTTCTGAAAACAGTGTCACTTCAGCAGACTTTCGTTGGATGTGGCAGACAATGTTTTTACTGTTCAGTTTTAACTGCTGAGCCTGTCCCCCTTGGTGGGTTCTTTTATATTGTTTTTTATGAAATTGCCATTTTTTAAAGGTTGCAAGCTGAGTGATGCTTTTGCAACAGACACATGGGATAGAAATGTTTTAATAAACTAAATGAACTATTGAAATCAATACAGGAGTGTGCACATACTGTGGAAAGATTCTCATGTGTTGTTGCATTTCTGGACACAGATGTTCTAGTTTCTTAATAGCTGACTGTTTAAGAATAAGGTCACAGTGCAGTTCAACAAACAAAGTAAGAATGAAGGCTATTTTTTTCCAGGTTGAATTTTCCCTGCCTGGTACTCTGAATTTCTCTACGCTTGAATCTTCTATCAGCCTTCCCCAAGAGAAGCAGAGAGAAATAAATCCCAACTTAGATACAGACTGAGATTCTTGCATGAAATCAGGTAGACAGTCCGACTTTATCAGGTTTCATCATTCTGCATAAGTTATAGGAAAACTGAAAGCTTCAATGGTTTCTTCAACTCACATTGAAAAAGGCTGTTGGAAACACAGCAGCAGCCTGCTACTATATTACTCAGTGTTCATCAGTTAGTTATGGACACTGATTACAATCTATTCCTTGTTTAGGTTAGAAAATCTGAAAAGGTATCCTTGTCTTCCATATTGCATTTGTTATTTGCTTTATTATTCAGAAAATATCGTGCCTGAACAAATAAAGTGCAACCCCAGGGCTCCATGCATGTTTTGTGTGTGTATGTGTTGATTTTCTCTCATTTCAGTTACCAGCCTGTAACTTTGGTATGCTGAAGAAGGTGCTATACTCGTTCCACGTTGCTCCTAGGTGGATGAGAATAGGAGGATAATAATTGTGCATTTCAGCAAAATAGCTTTCTTTTGGAACATTCTCTTACATGATTTCCAGTGCAATCCAATACATTTCTGCTAATAGAGAGGCTTACTCCTGGCTTACTCCCAGGTGAGTAGAGGCTTGCATCCTTAGTCACAGATTAAGGTGGATGCATTTAATATGGAGTAAGACATTTAAGGCGCAATCCTATGTATGTTTAGACAGAAAGAAGTCCTACAACTCCCAGTGTGACCCAGCCAGCACTGCTTGCTGGTAAATGCTGAGAGTTGCCTTACTTTTTTCTGTCTAAACATACCTAGGATTGAGCCTTTAGAAAAGGAAATAACCAATTTTTTACTGATCATCTCTGAGGTTTAGGTAGTCTGGTTTGTTTGCTGCTATAGATGTCATCACCGGTAGTACTAGTATAGTGTGGTATGAACAGACAATAGAATGCAAGGTGGGTGGGTAGAAGGGAATGGAATGAGCAAGGCTCAAGAGTTCATGTTGTTCAAACCAAGGTTTAAAAATGGCTCTCAAAAAAGGAGCAGAATGTGGAAAAACAATGAATGAAGCAGTTTAGCAGGTTCCTGGAAGAGAGATGAGGCTGGATGTGGTAGGTGGACAGAGTGTGAACTAAAAAATATGTGTATGTTAGTGGACTTTTTGGTACAGTAAAACTGTTTTGCATAAGGTGCCCATTTTCAGCTTTAGTTACTGACATTATACTATGTTTGTTGTGTTCCCAGGTTGACACCAAAACAACTCAATGTGGCACAAGAGACGACACAATGGCAGTATGTTTCTTATAGTGTGATCAAAGAGGGTCCTCCTGAAGCAGGGCGAACCATGACAAAATGGTTTTAGTTTTCCATCTGTAATATGTGGAAATCAAGCAACAACACAAAAATGATCATATTGTCTAAGATGCTCACTTTCCTTACATGAGGGTACAAGAGGGCACAAGGAATATGAAGAGGATTGCAGAAAATCTGATAGCACAGTGTTTCTGGAGGAAAGGGTTTCACGTCTCTTGTAAAACCAATCCCATCATTTTTGGAAGTTTCAGCTGCTGACTACTTACTCTTTAATGTTTCCTTTGATATATTCAACTGTGAATGGGGGAGAAATGCATTTGTTTCCCATTATACAAACTGACCTGATTTGCACTTCCCAAACTAGTATGCAAACTGGACAACAGTTATCTTCGGTTTTCAGACTTCTCCAAATTTTGTGTGGTGAAGTTCTCCAATCAAAATATGCATATATTGGGGAAAATTGCATTCCATGCATTAGGAAGAACTGCATACAACAAGAGATATATTTGGAGAAAATGTATGCAAAAAAAGTGTATATTGGGGAAAATGGCAAACAGAAATGTGCATTGGGAAAAATACCCATGATAATGTGTACATATTTTTGTGCAGACCTTTTACCTAAAAATGTGCAAACCAGGGTGGAAGCAGGATAAAATGAAGTTGTGCTTCAGAAAAACACAAAAGTTATAGAAAGCGAAAGGGAGATATCCATTAGGGGTATGCACTGGATCGGGTTCGATCCACGAACCGGATCCGATCCAGGGGAAATCGGATACAATTATCCGATTTCCGATCACCCCGCTGGATCGTTCGATCCAATCCGATCCGGAAAGGACCCGATCCAGATCGGAATGGATTGGAGGATCGGTGGGTGCCCGCTGGTGCCCGCCGCTGCTTCCATTGACGGGCACCAGCGGGCGCCCGCCGATGGAAGCAGACAGTGGGGGGCAGGCTTACCTGCCGGGGCTGTCCACTTCCATTGGCGGGCACACGCCGATGGAAGCAGACAATGGGGACAGGGGGCTTACCTGCCAGGGCGGCCGCTTCCTTCCGGTGGCGCCACCGGAGGGAAGCGGCTGCCCCAGCAGTTAAGCAAGGGGAGGGGGCCCACGGCCCGCTTACCTGCCAGGGCCGTCCGCTCCCCTCCGCCGCTGGCCGCTACTGCGAGCAGGCTTTGTGGCCTGCCCCTAGGTAGCGCACCAGGTGATGTCATTACCTGGCATGCTACTCAGGAGCAGGCCACGAAGCCTGCTCGCAGTAGCGGCCAGTGGCAGACGGGAGTGGACGTCCCTGGCAGGTAAGCAGGGGG
The DNA here is from genome assembly GCA_029215795.1 of Anniella stebbinsi. NCBI lineage: Eukaryota > Metazoa > Chordata > Lepidosauria > Squamata > Anniellidae > Anniella > Anniella stebbinsi. Next base: position 82,201,503 of record JARDYH010000005.1, on the reverse strand, counting down.
AGGGGGAGGGGGATTACCCCCCTGGGCCCGTCCGCTTCAATCCGCTGGCACCTGCGGGCACCAGCGGATGGAAGTGGACGGCCCCAGGAAGTAAGGAGCGCGGGGGAGGGGGCTTACCTGCCGGGGCTGTCCACAGCGGACGGCCCCAGGAGGTAAGAACCTTGAGGGAGGAGGAGGGAGTTAGGCCCCCCCCTCACCCACCCACCACCATTTTTTCCCCATAGACTTGCATTGGGGGAAAGCTTTCTTTCCCCCAATGCAAGTCTATGGGGAAAACAAAAATGGTGGCCGATCCAAAAATCGGATGTCTGATTTTTGGATTGGGATTGGGCCCAATCCGGTCCGGTCCAGGGGGCCTCTGATTTTGTCCAATCTGATCCGGGACAAAATTGGAGGTCCCGATCCGGGTCCCAATCCGATCCGGGGGGGTCTGTGCATACCCCTAATATCCATTCATCTCTATAGTCAACCAAAATCCAAATAATCCATAATTACAATGAGTGAAATGGAGCTGTGTGGGAAATAAGGGAATAGAATATGCAATGGTATTAGGTTGGGAGGAGATGTGGCCCTTCGTTATTTGTCCATGGCAGATGAGCCACTAACTGCTATTAATTGTTACTTATTACACGCAGTGGGAAGGCCATTGCTGAAAAAGGTCCTAGGCTGAAATTCTAGTCCGATTTCAGCAAAGAGCCTTTATACTTTGATGATCCCCCCCAAACCAATTATGAAAAGCAAGTTGTAAAAACACTACAAAAGATAAAGACCTGAACCCATGCTGGTGAAAATAATACTCAGGCCAGATCTATACCAAACAGGATATGGCACTTTGAAAATGGTTTGAAAACTGTATATGGAGTGTGTCCTGGGCCCCAACAGTTGTCACGACTGTTATAAACTGTTTTAAAGCAATTGTGTAGATCCTGCCTCAGTCAGTTTGGGCTAGAGGCCTATGATTATGTGTCTCCGCCATTTGCTTACCGGATACAAGAAATGCAACTAATGGCTTCATCTGATTTCATGAATGGGAACTCCATCCACAGCATTTCCCTTCAGTTGCTTCTTCAACTTTATTTATATAACCTGCTGGAAGCTGCTGCTCTTTTTTTTCCAGAGGTGCTTATTCTGTGCAACACAAGTGAGAGAAAGGAAAGCTTATTATGCTACCCCCTCTTTGGTTTGTGTAAAGACACAGGGAGGCCCACAGACAAAGAAATCACCTATTAAGCACTTATTATTACAATCAAATAGGATTATGCTGTGAACGGTTGGAGTCCTATTGGATTTTTGATGACAACGACATGCCAGCCCAGTAATATATATGTGAACTCCCAGCTTGAGGGAGCAGGCAAGTGGACAACCTCCTACAAAGCCTGTCAAACATAACGGACTGCAGAACAGTGGGAGAAGCCTAAACAGGAAAATTATGCGACTCTCAGGAGACCACAGCAATTGCCAACAAGTTCAGATTTGGATGGTACCTGTGCTACTGATAAGAGAGGCAGTCATTTCAGATACCAGAGAAATTCCAGCACATTATAGGGAACCACATTTTGATTAATCTGCCTTTCATTTGGCTAGAAAATATAAACCATGGTTTGTAAATAATTTCCTTCTTTTGCAAAAGGTAAGGGTGGGGGTTCTATGTTGGTTTCATCCTGTGGCTCATACAGTTTCATGACTTTGCAATCAATGGCTACTATTATGAGAATATCACAGGGCTGGGTCCCAACACCTTCATAGAACATTTGAATTAATTTACGGTGCAATCCTATACATGTCTACTGAGAAGTAAATCCCATTGGGTTCAATTGAATTTATGCCCAGTTAAGTGTGTATAGTTAATTGCCTTCCTGAAACACTGGCCTGGTTTTTCTTTTCTTCCATCTATGAAAAGTGTATAAGTTTGTATGTGTGTGTGCGTTGGGAGGGGATTACCAATATACAGCAATAAGGTTAAGGACAACTGTACTTAGATAAACTCCAATTAGATCAGATGAAGTTGATCTGGATTGCAAACAGTCAGCAGGAAGATTAGTGGGGGAGCTTTTTGGTATAGCTTTCCCCGAGCAGACTTGGCTGTCATAGATTTATACCAGTTATATCTAGGGCTGTAACAAGCATTCCCTATTTTAATATTAAATTTGTTTGTTTGTTTATTGGGTAACTCAAAGTATTGATATGCTGCTCTTGAGGGTCTCCAAAGCAAATCTGATAACATGGGCAGGGCCACATGGGTGAAGGTGGTCCTTCAGGTAACCTGATCCTGAGTTTCTGACCTGTTTAGGGCTTTAATGTTCAATACCATCACTTTGAATTCAGCCCAGAAATATACCGGTAACCAATGCAACTGGTATCAACATGGTGGCACATATTCAGGCTGCTGTAGGACAAGACTCTGATTCTGGAGGACTTCAGAATTCATAGGATCATAGAATGGAAAGATGTATAATTAAGTATCAGATGGACCCATTGGGGGGTGCACTTATTAGTTACTAATTATTGTGAGTCTGGTGTTGGGTAATGTATATTGTAAGTTGTAATTTATTGTTTGTATGTATGGAAAATTAATAAAAAAGATATTTTTAAAAAGAATTCATAGAATCATAGAATAGCAGAGTTGGAATGGCCCTATAGGGCCATTGAGTCCAATTCCCTGCTCAGTGCAGGAATCCACCTTAAAGCATACCTGATAGATGGCTGTTGAGCTGCATCTTGAATGCCTCCAGTGCGGGAGAGCCCACTACCTCCCTAGGTAATTGGTTCCATTGCAGTATTGCTCTAACAGTCAGGAAGTTTTCCCTGATGTCCAGCCAGAATTTGGCTTCCTGTAACTTCAGCCCATTATTCTGTGTCCTGCACTCTGGGATGCACTGTGGGATACAGGAGAGGTAACCAGGTGTGCATATCATCTGATCTGTGCTGTTGCACAGACAAGTTTGAAAAAAGAAGGGGATTCGCATGCTTTGATAGGTCCCAGAGAAAAATAAATAGGAAATCTGAGTGGCAATGGCTGATTGGAGAGGTGGCTATTCTCCACACCTAGATATTCAAAATTCAGTGGGCTTCTTATATAGTAGAGATGGGATTCACCTGTTTGATGAAAGTAATGCTCTATTTTTGGGAGACCTGCAGCATGGTCTGTGGCATGATATTCTAGACTAAACAAAAGTATGACCTTTTACATGGCACTGCTGTTCAGGAAACTAACAGAGAAAGCAATGGAGGCATTAATAGGCTGGCCAGATGAAATCCAGGTCAGGGCTCATGTAACTTTAACAGTTGTAGAGAAAAGGGAATTTCAGCCAGTGTCATTTGTATTTTATTAGTTCCTGGTGAAATTCCCTCTTCATCACAATGGTTAAAGTTGCAGGGGCCCTGCCTTCTTTTGTATATGGTCACTCTAGTATAGTGCCTGCACCTTTAACTGTTGTGATGAAGAGGGAATTTCACCAGGAACTAATAAAATACAAATGACACTGGCTGAAATTCCCTTTTCTCTACAACTGTTAAAGTTACATGAGCCCTGACCTGGATTTTATCTGGTCACCTTAGGCATTAAGATGGTGAAGGGCATTTCCTAGACCCACATCTCAGGGTTGTGGGATCCAGGAGTGGGGAAAGGAACCCCTTTGGGACTAACCTAAGGCCGCTTCTAAAAAAGCCCTCCCTGGATCCCCTGGACCTTAATAACTACAGGCCTGTATCAAATCTTCCGTTTTTGGGCAAGGTGATCGAGAGGGCAGTTGCTCTTCAACTCCAGGTAGTCTTGGATGACACCGATTTTCTAGACCCATTTCAAACCGGCTTCAGGGCGGGATACGGAGTTGAGACCGCTTTGGTCGCCTTAGTGGATGATCTACGCCTTAGTATCGACAGGGGGAGTGTGTCCCTGCTGGTACTTCTGGACCTCTCAGCGGCTTTCGATACCATCGACCATGGTATCCTTCTGGAGCGCCTGGGGGAATTGGGAATCGGGGGCACTGTGCTTCAGTGGTTCCGATCCTATCTCTCGGGCAGGTTCCAGATGGTGATGCTTGGGGATAGCTGCTCTTCAAAAAAGGAGCTGCTATGTGGTGTACCACAAGGTGCCATCCTTTCTCCAATGCTGTTTAACATTTACATGAAACCGCTGGGAGAGATCATCCGGAGGCATGGGGCGGGGTGCTATCAATACGCTGATGACACCCAAATATATTTCTCTATGCCTTCGACAACATCGTCAGCTAAGGATAGTGTGTCTCCTCTGAATGAATGCTTGGAGGCGGTAATGGGCTGGATGAGGAAAAACAAACTGAAACTGAATCCAGACAAGACGGAAGTGCTTGCTGTTAAAGGCCCCAACCTGGGTCTGGAGGTGTGTCAACCAGTTCTGGATGGGGTTACACCCCCCCTGAAAGATTGTGTTCGCAGCTTGGGGGTACTCTTGGATCCGTCGCTCCAGATGACAGCTCAGATTGATGCGACGGCCAGGAGTGCCTACTATCAGCTTCGGCTGATACGCCAGCTGCGCCCCTTCCTAGAGTTGGAAGACCTAAAGACGGTAGTGCACGCGCTGGTAACTTCAAGGCTCGACTTCTGCAATGCGCTGTACATAGGGCTACCTTTGTGCCTAGTCCGGAAACTTCAACTTGTTCAAAATATGGCAGCCAGGTTGGTCACCGGTACACCTAGGGGTGATCACATTACACCAGTTTTAAAATCGCTTCATTGGCTGCCAATTAGTTTCCGGGCGAAGTATAAAGTGTTGGTTATTACCTTTAAAGCCCTACATGGTTTGGGTCCAGGGTACCTGCGAGATCGCCTTCTCCCGTACAATCCGCCCCGCACACTTAGGTCCTCTGGGAAGAACTTACTTAAGCCAGCCAGAACTAGGCTGGCGAGTGTTACCCAGAGGACCTTTTCTTCCATCGCTCCCAGACTGTGGAATGGTCTGTCGGAGGAGGTTAGACAAATTGACAGTCTTCATGAATTTAAGAGAGTCATGAAGACTGTCCTCTTCCGACAGGCCTATCCAGATGAATTTTAGGATATTTTTAATGTTGTGTTGTTCTCTTGTTTTTAAAATTTTTAACTGTTGTGAATTTTTGTGTTTATATTGTTGTTGTTCCCCGCCTCGATCCGGAGGGAGAGGCGGGTTACAAATAAATATTATTATTATTATTATTATTATTATTATTATTATTATAACCTGGCTCGCATATCTGGTGTGCTCTCAGGAGTTAGTAACTCAGGAAGGTCTCCCTCAACACCTGAAAAGGTGTGGTCGGATGGGAAGCATGCAGTCAACACATTGCTTCCCCCCTAAGGATTGAGTCACCCTGGGTCTAGGTTATTGCAGGGATATATGCAGTTCATTATTATACTGTGGTTCTAATTCTGAGGTGATGGTGTCTGAACTGGGAGTGGATGACCAGGAAAGAACTCTTGGAGTTGTGCTGCTTAGCTTGATGAAAACATGGGTGCAGGAAGTCTATTATAAAAGAGAGAGGGGAATTCCATGTTGGGCATAATTAGGAAAAGCATTGAAAATATAACAGCCAATATCATGATGCCATTATAGAAATCTATGGTGCAATCTCTGGACACCTCAAAAAGGATATTGCAGAGCAGAAAAATAATTGCAGGAAAAAGCAACTGAAATGATCAAGGGGCTGGAATAACTCTCCTAAAAGGAAAGGTTATGTTTGGTGCTTATTAGATTTTTAAAAAGCAAGTAAGGGAGGGGGCATGATTAGGAATGTCCAGGTTTTGTAAAATATGTCCCATCTGTGTTTTGTGGATTGTGTGGTGTTGTTTGCTCCAGCGTCTGTTTACAGTAGGGATGTGCACTGACCCCCCGGATCGGATCGGATAGCGGATCGGAATCGGACCTGGGGGGTCGGATCGGATCGGATCGGATCGGAGGCTGGTCGGATCGGATCGGACCAGATGTCCGATCCGGATCGGACGCCATTTTGAATGCTTTTTCCCATAGCCAAGTATTGTTTTACAAAAACGCCTATAACTTTTTCATTTTTAAAGATAGAAGGATGAAACTTGGGCACATTGTAGACTGGTTAGGGGTAGTTATCTGTGAGAAATTTCAGAAAGATTGGTGCATGCATTTTGTGGCAATTAATTTTTTAATAAATACCCAGGAATGCCTATAACTTTGTCATTTTTAAAGTTACACACATGAAACTTTGCCACATTGTAGGGGGTACCTTGGGACCTATGTGTGTGAAATTTCAGAAACGTAGGTGCTTGTCTTGTGTGGCAATTAATTTTTAGAAAAATGGGTAGTAGTGGGGTAAATACAGTTACGCCTCCCATTTTTTTATTTTTGAAGATACAAACAGGAAACTTGGGCACATTACAGGTACCACTTGCCTTGATATGTGTGTAAAATTTCAGAAACATTGGAGCTTTCCTTGTGTGGCAATTAATTTTTGAAACAATGAGGAAAGAAACACCTATAACTTTGTCATTTTTAAAGTTACACACATGAAACTTTGCCACATTGTAGGTGGTACCTTGGGACCCATGTGTGTGAAATTTCGGAAACGTAGGTGCTTGCCTTGTGTGGCAATTAATTTTAGAAAAATGGGTAGTGGTGGGGTAAATACAGTTACGCCTCCCACTTTTTTATTTTTGAAGATACAAACAGGAAATATGGGCACATTACAGGTACCACTTGGCTTGATATGTGTGTAAAATTTCAGACAGCTGGGTCCAGGCATGTGGTGGCAAGGTATTTTTGAAACAATGAGGAAAGAAACGCCTATAACTTTTTTATTTTAAAAGTTAGAAGTCTGAACATTGCTCACTTTGTAGATGGGTTAGGGGTAGATATGTGTCAGAAATTTCAGAATTATAGGTCCAGGCATTTGATGGCTATGGAATTTTTAAATTACATGTTTCAAAAAAATTTCTACAGAGGCCAGGTCTTCCCCTCCCGCTTCCCGCGAAGAAAAGGAAACACTCTCTCGTCTCGATCCCTTTGATCCTTGCTAGTAGTATCCATTACAGGGCTCGTGTTTCCTTTCCTACTTTCACTTTTCACTTTGTACTCAAGCAGACACGAGCCCTGTAATGGATACTACCAAGGATCAAAGGGATCGAGACCAGAGTGATCCTTCCTTGCACACATGGCTGCAAAACTCAGCTAGGCTCAGCCGTTCTGCTTGAAAAGTGAAAGTAGGAAAGGAAACACGAGCCCTGTAATGGATACTACTAGCAAGGATCAAAGGGATCGAGACGAGAGAGTGTTTCCTTTTCTTCGCGGGAAGCGGGAGGGGAAGACCTGGCCTCTGTAGAAATTTTTTTGAAACATGTAATTTAAAAATTCCATAGCCATCAAATGCCTGGACCTATAATTCTGAAATTTCTGACACATATCTACCCCTAACCCATCTACAAAGTGAGCAATGTTCAGACTTCTAACTTTTAAAATAAAAAAGTTATAGGTGTTTCTTTCCTCATTGTTTCAAAAATACCTTGCCACCACATGCCTGGACCCAGCTGTCTGAAATTTTACACACATATCAAGCCAAGTGGTACCTGTAATGTGCCCATGTTTCCTGTTTGTATCTTCAAAAATAAAAAAGTGGGAGGCGTAACTGTATTTACCCCACCACTACCCATTTTTCTAAAATTAATTGCCACACAAGGCAAGCACCTACGTTTCCGAAATTTCACACACATAGGTCCCAAGGTACCGCCTACAATGTGGCAAAGTTTCATGTGTGTAACTTTAAAAATGACAAAGTTATAGGCATTCCTGGGTATTTATTAAAAAATTAATTGCCACACAAGGCAAGCACCTACGTTTCCGAAATTTCACACACATGGGTCCCAAGGTACCACCTACAATGTGGCAAAGTTTCATGTGTGTAACTTTAAAAATGACAAAGTTATAGGTGTTTCTTTCCTCATTGTTTCAAAAATTAATTGCCACACAAGGAAAGCTCCAATGTTTCTGAAATTTCACACACATATCAAGGCAAGTGGTACCTGTAATGTGCCCAAGTTTCCTGTTTGTATCTTCAAAAATAAAAAAATGGGAGGCGTAACTGTATTTACCCCACTACTACCCATTTTTCTAAAAATTAATTGCCACACAAGACAAGCACCTACGTTTCTGAAATTTCACACACATAGGTCCCAAGGTACCCCCTACAATGTGGCAAAGTTTCATGTGTGTAACTTTAAAAATGACAAAGTTATAGGCATTCCTGGGTATTTATTAAAAAATTAATTGCCACAAAATGCATGCACCAATCTTTCTGAAATTTCTCACAGATAACTACCCCTAACCAGTCTACAATGTGCCCAAGTTTCATCCTTCTATCTTTAAAAATGAAAAAGTTATAGGCATTTTTGTAAAACAATACTTGGCTATGGGAAAAAGCATTCAAAATGGCGTCCGATCCGGATCGGACCTCATCGGATCGGATCGGATCGGATCGGAGGTTGTCCGGATCGGATCGGATCGGATCGGATTTTCCCGATTTTGGGTCGGATCGGATTCGGATCGTGGATCGGATCCGATCCGATGCACACCCCTAGTTTACAGAGGGATTCAATTTCCCCCCCGGTATGCAGAACAATACACAAATAATTCCATAAGGGGATTCATAACAATTTATGCAATGTGTGTTAGGATATAACATTTAGTGTATTGTTCCTCCATTCTATTCAACTTTCCCCCCATGTATATTTCCCAGAATTGCATATATCTCAACAGAAATGTGTGTATTTTCCTACAAATAAATTTGCATACTTTTCTGGAAAGCACCCCCCCCCCCAAAAAAAAAAAAAAATTCAAAACTCCACAGACTCTGCACAGTCTGAGAAGGCCAGTCCAGGTCAGGTTCTTAGAAATCCAAATTCATTTTAGTCTGTCTTGGATTTCTCCAGCATCCTTAGACATGATAGAGATGTATAAATGGTATATAATTCTCTCTCATCATCCTAGAACTTAGAATCAGCCAATGAAGATAAATAGTGGCAGATTTAGGACATACAAAAGAAAGTACTTCTTCTCACAATTAAACTATGGAATTCTATAACACAAGATAGAATGATGGCTGCCAGTTAGATGGCATTAAAGGCATGAGTAGCAGAGTGTGGTTCAGAAGCTGCAGCTTCTGCAAAAACAGATTGATAACTGGAACCATTTGTATGCAGTTAGTTCCTGGTGAAATTCCCTCTTCATCACAACAGTTAAAGTTGCAGGCACTATACTAGAGTGACCATATACAAAAGAAGGCTGGGCCCCTGCAACTTTAACAGTTGTGATGAAGAGGGAATTTCACCAGGAACTAATTAAATACAAATGACACTGGCTGAAATTCCCTTTTCTCTACAACTGTTAAAGTTACATGAGCCCTGACCTGGATTTTATCTGGTCACCCTATATATTGCTTTTAATTGTTTTAATATTATGTGAACTGCCCAGAGAGCTTCAGCTATGGGGCGGTATACAAATGTAATAAAATAAATAAATAAATTGTCCTGCTTATGAACTTCCCATTGGGACATCTGCTTGACCATTGTGGGAAGCAGCGATGCTGGAGTAGTTACAGGCCTTTGTTCTGATCCAGCATGGCTCTTCTTATGTTCTAAATCAAACAACAAGTGTCTCATCTCTTTATTTTGATGCTTGGGCAAAAGCAGTTGAAGAAAGTGGAAAAACAAAGTTACAAAACAACTAACATCAGTGAAAGGGGAAGAGAAAAGGGGGAAGGACATTAGCAAGCTGGCCAAAGGATGCTTTCCAACTCCTTATACAGGAAAACGTGATATTAAAGGGGAACTGTCATCCTTTCAAAGTTTAATATGGGAAATTAAACTCAGAAGCTCGATTTCTTCCTACAGTCCACAGTTGCATAAAAAAAACCAAAAAAAAAACACGGGTGAGCATTTCATTCAGATTAAGATCCAGATAAATGGGAAAGGAATGTATTAAAAGCAAGAAGCTGAATCCTGGGAGTACTGCTCTAATCAATATTGAAGTATTACAATCACATCAGTGTTGGGGGCGGGGGGGTTGTGGGAGTGAGAAATCAAGATCAGATGATAGGAAAGAAAGCATAGAACTGAGTTGCAAAATGCAGGAGGGGGAAATAGGCTGACAGTTAGAGAATGTACACTTATGAGGAAGGAGATTTGGGAGATATTGTAAAATAATTCATAAAGCCTTCACTCCAAAGTGCAGCTACAGCAAAACAGAAAAAGAAAAAAAAGGCTCGGTTTTATTGCTACAAGAAATATCATATCAATCAAGTAGGAATGCTTTCTTCTTGCAGTGTAAGGCACTGCTTAGATCTTACTTGATGTAGTTTATTTGGTATTGCGTTCTGCTTTAATAATGATGCAATTACTCCTAGTATGGCACGGTGCAAACAGAACAGATGCCACAGGTTTTAAGATCTAAAGAATCTTTATATATAGTCTTATGAGGAAAGAATATCAAGGAAGAAAACTGAAGATCTAATAAAAATAATCAATGGTGTCTGAAGCTCCCTTCTTATAAGTAACCATTCTAAAATGATACAACCACTGACTTCAGATGCAAGTGGGGGTTTTTTTAAGTTTTTTTTTTTTTTTTTACTAGAATAGCCTAGGGATTGTAAACAAAAACAAAATTGGTTGATTGGCTTAAAAGTGCACTCTCATCTTGGTTTTGTGCCATTTCCTAAAATATTAACGTGTTAGACATACTTAAGCTCTGTTCAGGCATTCACTTGAATGCATGAGAATTAAATCTGGATAGATGAACCCTGTTTTATCAGGGTTCCCTATCGCACGGAAAGTTCTGCTCATGTTCAAGCAAATACAAGTAAAGCTCCTGTTCAGACCTTGTCGAACAATGGAACGGGGCAGGCCAGAATGCCAGAAGATGGAGGGGCCAATGACAAAAAATAGGAGAAATATCCCCAAGCTTCTTGAAGATTAACCTTTCTCAACTTGGTATCCTCCAGATGTTTTGGACTTCAAATCCCAGAATTCCTGGCCATTAGCCATGCTGGCTGTGGCTGATAGATGTTGAATTCCAAAACATGGGGAGAGCTCCAGGTGGGAAAGGCTGAACTGATCGACAGTATATTTGAGGAGAGGCTTTTAAAAACTGGACTACTTCCCTAAGGCTATTTATTTCAGCCAATTAAAGAGTTAAAGGGAGTTTAACAGAACCCAGCAATTTAACCAATGCTTGGGTAAAAATATGAAAAGGAGGACAGGACTCCTGTATCTTTAACAGTTGTGATGAAGAGGGAATTTCATGAGGTGTCATGTGTATGCATGCACTATACAAGAGCCCTGTCCTCCTTTTCATATGGTCACCCTAGCCAATGTCTGTTTCACACATATTTTAGCTCTCTATCAGAGCTCCCTTGTGTTTAGGGATGTCAGAGAAATCCATAACAAATTTCTATGAAGCTGATCTGCGGATTCTGCAGCAGACCGTGGACATGCTGACCAGTTTTTCACTGGGGAGGGGGGATTTGTACTGATCCACATTAATTAATGCACACTAGCACATTTGTAGGAGTGCACATTAATGCTAATGCAAATTAGTGCAAGTAGAACAGTCAATGAGCAGATGATGCATTGAAAGACGCCTGACAGAATGGATTTAACAAAATCTGTAGATCTCTATTTGTGATAGATTTTTTTAACATTTTTTTTTACAGCAAGAAACACAAAACCTCTGTGTTTGCAGGATACTTGTACTATGTAGGATCTTGCAGGAGTGAGCCACTCTTTTTCCTGAAAGATCTGGAAAATCTGGCAAAGATACTCTACCAATGTTTAAGACTGACGAAAACATGGAGAGACCCTTTTCACTGTAGCTTTATGGAGTTTGACCTGATATTATATCAAATATGCTTATCTGTGGCTCTACAGTCCAGCACTGTTCTTCTATCAAATTTTGTGGCCAAAACGAAAAGGTACCCCACTGGCATGCACTGGTTTGGAATGTTGCTTTGACATTTCTAGGTTACAGCGAAGAGAATGAGTAGAATAATGGAAAGGGGAAAGGAAAGAGCAAGGATAGGCAACTCTGTGCTTTCCAGATGATTTGGAGTACAGCCCCCATAAACCCCAGCTGGCATGGTCAATGGCCAGGGATTATGGGAGTTCTTGTCCAAAACATTTTGAAGACAGTAGGGGTTGTTTTCAATGTCAGTCCTCATTAGAGTAGACCCATTGAAATGAATGGCACCTAAGCTAGAGTAATAGACAAACCCAGTTTGCCTACTACTGGAATTTATTTTTAAAAAATACTACTACCACTAATATATTTATTTATTTCTTACCCACCTCTCCCTCAGGATCAAGGTGGGGAACAACATTGATACAAATGACATAAAATACATAAAACTGATTGAAAACATATAAAATTAATACATTGTTAAAATACAGATAAAGCTCTTAAAATTCGACTGGGTAGCCCTGCCAGATCGGGTTTTATAGCTTTCTTAAAGTCAAAGAGACTATTAAGTTGATTAATCTCCTCTGGCAGGCCATTCCACAGTCTGGGAGTGGATAGTAAGCACTCCTGGCCATCAGGTCTATCTGAGCTGTCATTTGGAGCGATGGATCCAGGAGCACCGCCAAGCTGCGAACACAGTCTTTCAGGGGGAGTGTAACCCCATCCAGAACTGGTTGACATACCTCTAAACCCAGGTTGGGACTTTTGACAGTAAGCACCTCCATCTCATCTGGATTCAACTTCAGGTAATTTTCCCCTCCTCATCCAGCCCATTACCACCTCCAAGCATTCATTCAGAGGAGACACACTAGCCTTAGCTGATGCTGTTGTCAAAGGCATAGAGAAATACATTTGGGTGTCATCAGCGTATTGATAACACCCCACCCCATGCCTCTGGATGATCTCTCCAAGTGGTTTCATGTAGATGTTAAACAGCATTGGGGATAGGATGGTGCCATGTGGTATGCCATGCAACAGCTCCTTTTTTGAGGAGCAACTATCTCCAAGCATCACCATCTGGAACCTGCCCGAGAGGTAGGACCGGAACCCCTGAAGCACAGTGCCCCCTATTCCCAATCTTTTCAGGCATTCCTGAAGGATACCATGGTCGATGGTATTGAAAGCTGCTGAGAGGTCCAGAACTACCAGCAGAGACACACTCCCCCTGTCAATACTCAAGCATAGATCATCCACTAAGGCGACCATAGTGGTCTCACTCCATATCCTGCCTTGAAGCCGGTTTGAAATAGGTCTAGAAAAAATTATGTAGTCCATGACTGGGAAATATGTTTGAGAAGAGGACAAAGAGGTACATAGTCTGAGAAGCTCCTATCTCCTGTCTAATGGAAGCTTTTGCCCCAAAGATTGTCCTTTTATTGCCAATGCTATTTGCTAGTGTGGCCTTATTTATTTATTTATTTATTTAAAGTTTACTTTGCCAGGACTCAGAACTCAGAACTCCATACTGAGAGCAGATTCACATTTTTAATAATAATAATAATAATAATAATAATAATAATAATAATAATGGGGTAGTACAAATGTCCTGGAATTGAGTCACTTCAGAATGCAGCTGGAGCATCAGCTGATTGACTTGAGTGCTGCTCCTGAAGCAAAGCACTGAGTCTGCAGAAGAGGGGCAGGTCAGGGGGAAGGCTTCTAGCCTCTGGCATGCTGGGGGTTTTCTTCCCCATTTGGAGGAAGCATTCAATACTTGACCTGGAGCATCATAAAATGAGCATTTTATCACATACTTGTTACTGGCCACTCAATTTTTCGTAGGTCCTTTTGATGACGATTCCATCTCCCACATATCTCCTGCTCCTTCTGGTCTTTTTCCATCATAAAGTAAGACAGAGAAAATCTGTTTTTGGTGGGTTATAGCGAAACTTTCTGCCATTTCCTACTGTGTGCACGAGAAGCAGCATTATAAAAAGTTATTTATTTATTTAAAGATTACTTTGCCAGGACTCAGAACTCCATACTGAGAGCAGATTCACATTTTAAAGTGTGGAGAAAGAGGAAGCTGTTCATCCCTATTGTGGGACAGCAGCAGGAGGCAAAGCAATGGTACTTAAAGCTGACTGATGTTTAGAATGCTTTAGGCTCCTTATCTGATACGATCCTTCAAGCAAGCACTCAGAGAGGAATGTTAGAGTTTGCCACCATCTGATTTGAGCTTCTCCAGATGCTGCATACACTGGCACTTCAAATAACATGGCCAATAGCCTAAACAAAGTATCAAAGAGAGAAACACTTATGCTCTGAGCCACTAGAGCCGGGCAGAGACAATTTATCATGCTCCATCAATCTTAGCCTGCTGAAAGCTGAGCTGATCTAGTACGCATGATCATAAAGAAAGTAAATCTTCAGGCCTGTCAAACACACGATTCACAGCAAACACAAGTTCAAGTCTATAAAAAGCCTCACAGTACTTTCTATAGCACAAATCCTTAGAAATCCAGAGTCCAAACAGCAAGTGAGAGAGAGCATGTGCAGAGTGCTTCCAAAACCTCAAAACAGGTAGAATCTAAACAAGAGGAGTTTCAGGTCTAGCGTCAAAAAGATGATCTCTGCAGCCTTGCTCAACTATTATATCCTATTTAAAGCTACTTGACAGACGTCCTCTGACCTATAAACCATGCCCATGTTCCAACAGGACAAGAAGGTTCCACCTACTACGATGCTGCTACAATCTGAGTGACAGCTTCTAAGAGTACCCCCCTTCTTATCAAAACACTCCCAAGTTCCCAGGGAAACTAGCTGCAAGGCCACAGCAAGCAACTCCTGTGAGAAACACTGACAGAGATAAGCTTCCAGAGACATTGACTTTCTAACACTATTTCTAATGCATCATCTTACAATCCACAGGGCCTCCGGCCTTGTAGTACATATGACACTAAGGACTTGCTATTGCTAGGGTGACCAGATAAAATCCAGGTCAGGGCTCATGTAACTTTAACAGTTGTAGAGCAAAGGGAATTTCAGCTAGTGTCATTTGTATGCAATTAGTTCCTGGTGATATTCCCTCTTCATCACAACAGTTAAAGGTGCAGGCACTATACTAGAGTGACCATATACAAAAGAAGGCAGGGCCCCTGCAACTTTAACTCTTGTGATGAAGAGGGAATTTCACCAGGAACTAATTGCATACAAATGACACTGGCTGAAATTACCTCTTCTATACAACTGTTAAAGTTATATGAGCCCTGACCTGGATTTTATCTGGTCACCCTAGCTATTGCATTTGCCACACTTCTGCCCTCTGCTGGAAATGGTGGCTGTAGAGAAAAGCCAGATTATCTACCATTTTGTACTATAATCTCCATGCTGCATACATCAGTTTATGATACTTTGAAGATTTATTGTATGAAAAAGAATAATTCAGATATGAGTATCTTGCCTAGCATAGTTTTTATGGGAAGGACTTTTTTTCCTTTAGTATCATCATAACATTGCCCCTTGAGCGTTTTTAGAATAGTTGATTAGTAATTCTCGGTCTGTTCTTTGTTTCAGATATTTCAAAAAACTTTCTTTGGTTGCACATACCTTGACTCTATTTCATCATATATCTTGCCCAGAATTGGTACTCAGCTTCCCCCCACCCCGTTTTGATTATAGTATCATAGGGCTATTCAATGAAAGGTTTGAAAAGCACCTCAAGGGTCACTTCTCCCAACTCCAGTACAGAAACTAGATTGACCACACTCAATTCAAGCTGAAAGATCAAACTGTAATGCAGCTCATAATTTAGGTTATGATAGAGTGAGCAGAGGAGACTACGCAAGAGGGTAGAAGAGACTAATTTCATGTGAAATAAAAGGAAAAGGACTTTTGGAGAGAGGGGAGAAGCAAACTCTGAAACACCAGAATCACATTTCAGAGTGCCTATCCTATGCAGAAATGGGAGTTAGGGTGACCAGACGTCCGGATTCCCCCGGACATGACCAGAAATTGGGGGGCAATCGGCGTCCGGGGGGAATTTTCAATAGTTTCCCCGTTGTCCAGAAGTTGCATGCAGATTGGCCGCGTGGGAGAGGTTGATTTTTGGTACTTCCAGAATCAGCCCTCTCCTGCCTCTTCCGCGTGGCCTCTGGTCTCCTCAGGGCTTGGCGCCATTGCGACGAGCTCCGAGGAGGCCAGAGGCTACACAGAAGAGAGGCGATCTCTCCCTCCTTTTCCGCGCAGCCTCCGGCCTCCTCGGGGCTCGTCACCAGGGCAACGAGCCCCGAGGAGGCCGGAGGCTGCGCGGAAGAGGCAGGAGAGGGCCGATTTCGTCACTTCTGGAATCGGTCCTCTTCTGCCTCTTCCGCGTGTCCTCCGGCCTCCTCGAGGCTTGTCACCAGGGCGACTAGCCCTGAGGAGGCTGGAGGCCATGCGGAAGAGCCAGGAGAGATCGCCCCTCTTCAGCGCGGCCTCCGGCCTCCTTGAGGCTTGTCACCAGGGCAACGAGCTCCGAGGAGGCCGGAGGCTGCGCGGAAGGGAGGTGATCTCTCCCGCCTCTTCCGCACCTCCTCCGGCCTCCTTGAGGCTCGTCACCAGGGCGACAAGCCCCGAGGAGGCCGGAGGTGGTGCGGGAGAGGCGGGAGAAATCGGCCCTCTCCCACGCTGCCTCCGGCCTCCTCGTGGCTCGTCGCAGCAGCAAAGCAGAAAGACAAGGAAGACGGTTGGCGGGGAGGAGAGCAGAGGTAGAAAAAAGAAGAGCAGAAGAGCGACAGGAGAGAAGAGAAACCGAAGCAGCACCCACCACCAGCAGCGGAGTGGCAGGATCAGCACCAGAAGCCAATGGAAAAGCAGTGGTAGTAAACACAACCAGCAGCGAGGGCCAGCATCAGGGCAAAGAAGGTACATGGTGGTGGAAGGCCTTGTGTGGGTAGCTGTGGATTATTATTTTGTCTTTGGTGGGGGGGTGGATTTTTATTCCCCCCCATTAAGTGTTTGTGGGGAGGTTTTTTATTGTCTTGGAGAAGGTGTGGGGTTTTTCCACTTTGGATGAGTGTGCAGTGGTGTGTGGATTTAAATTTTTATTGCCTTTGGTAAGCATGTGTGAGGTGTGTGTGCATTATTATTATTTTACCTTGGGTGTGTGTGTGTGTGTGTGTGTGTGTGAATGATTTTTTTATTTTTGCCTTAAGTAAGTGGATTCCCCATCATTAACACCACCATTGGTTTGTTCCTGTAATAAAAAGAAATGTGGCTCCAAAACTGATGCAAATGTTGTTGATTATTTTTATACTACATGCAAAGGGGTACATGCTCTTACAACTGTCAGCTCCGTTCCAAACATTGCTTTTCTGTATGGCTTTGAGATTATGATTATTTTACAGTGTGGCTTTGTGGATTTACCATCCCCCCACCTGGTGAAAGGTTAGCAGTTAAAGTTGCAGGAGCCCTGCCCTCTTTTGTATTTGGTCATGCTGGGAATTGTCCTGTCCCAGCAAGATAATATGTGAGTGCATAGTGTGGCTTGTCTTTTCTGAGTGTCTGGATCTGCTAGGCTCTGAAAGCATTTTTCTGGAGAGCACCTGCTGGTTGCATGATCCATGAGGCCAGGCTCTGATTATGGCATAGTTCTCCTTGACAGGAGGGGCTTGCACTTGCTAGAGAAAGGTGAACAGATGTGAAGAGGCTGCAATCCTATATTCATTTATCTGTGAGTAAGCTTTATTGAAATCAATGGGACTTGTTTCTGAGGTTTCTTTGGGCAGTTTTCTTAGGGTCCCTGATTGGGATTTCTGTTCTCTGCGTAAATTCAGGAGATATTTAGGTAAAAGGAGGAAAAGATCCTTGTCTTGTACTGAGATAATGGGCATCCATTCTGGCCTTTCTTTGTATTGCTGCTGACCATGGGCTTGTTTACATGGCTAATGAACCAGATGTAGAATGACACATTTTTAGATTAGTTTCTCACTGATAAACCAGATGTTGAAACAAGCTAAGAGGTGCTAGTGAGAAATAACCGGAACAAGCCTTTTGTCCATTTTGTTCCATTGCTAATGTTTGCAGGGTAATAGTATTTTATACTCTTTCTGAATGCTAGATTGCTCTTTTGTTGTACTAAATTTTTCTGAACTTGTCAACTGCTTCATTTGTTCAGTGCTGAATCTGTGAGTATGGATATGAGAAAGGTGATGGGGAAAGAATGTTAAATGTTAGGAAAGGTGAGACTATGGTCATCCAGTGAAGGAATTGCAGTCAGAAAAGATATTTGAGGGAAAGGGAGACTGTATCACACAGAACATAGCAAAAGCTTTAAAGTTCAGCAAAAGCTACAAAAGTAGGAGTGAGTGAGTGTTCTTTATTTCAGTGATTTTAACATTAAGATGTTATGTAGAACAGGTTTGTCTTAATTACGTGCTGTGAAATCAGACATGTGATCAATGCCATGTTTGGGTGGGCACGCCTCCTTCAGTGCGGGACATGTTGGGGAGCATGCCCCCTTGGGGGGGGCGGCCATGTTGTCCTCCTTTTTAGTTTCCAAAATATGGTCACCCTAGATAAAATTATTTGGTGTGCATGTCAATCATTTAAGAAGGAGGTATGATTAGAATTTTACCAGCCCTAAATAAATATATACAATAAATAAGTACAAGAACAAATGCTATATGGAGGTGTCACATTTATTTTGAGAAATGAAAATTGGGAGCATACCTAATCATCAGCATTTTTTATTTCAACCAAGCCTGTTTATATATGCATATGTTTAAAATTTGTAAAGTTACAATTTTAAACTTTAGAATTTTAAAAATTTTAATATCTATAAAAAATGATGACCTGGATGCACTACTAGTGGTAATTTGTTTTGTTTTTTGGAGTACTGTACCATACGTTTCACATCGCCTGCATATCAGTTGTTTCAAGTCCATCATGCAAAACATATTGGGTTGGATCAGGATTTCGGAATACTTGCAGTAGACCCATTGAAATCAATGGGACTTAAGGTACTCATGGGTCTACTCTACGTGTGTGACTAAATCTGGATCCAATCACCACCACCACCACCATCATAGTGCAGGATCCAGGAGTTAACACGAAGCCATTGAAGGGATTTCAGCAGTGGAGTAACATGGTCAGAATGACGAGAGAAGTGAATAATCTCAACCTTTGAGATTGAATTTGATTAATTATGATCCAGTCTAAAAAAAATCTATTAATGCTTCAATACTTGCAGAGCAGGAAGACACATCCATGACAAACTAAGTGCTCCATATATGAAGGGAATGTGTTTGAGAGTCTACAACATGAAAGGCACAATGGGCCACTGAACCATAGCCATGTTCCAAAGGGATAGACAATTGGAGCAAACTGCATATTGGCAGTTAGTAATACCAGCATTACAATGGGGGGTACCATCGAAGAGAGGCAAGGAACCACTGCTCTAGTGAACCTCGCTGCTGGATCAGATGGTTTCACCTGAGATGGAAAAGCTCAAATGAAGCAGTGAGAAGGAATCCAGCTACAGAGAAATGGAAATAAAAGTTAATAGCTGCCAAGAGGGATCTGAATAAGCAGGATTAGTTTAAGCAAGTCAGAAAGTGAAACAATGCAACAGAGGTACAGGGGGAGAAACAATATAATTCAAGTCAACCAGCTATATAATAAGGAGCCACGGCTAGTTAGCTTTCGGGGCAGGAAAACTGCATGGAGACATGGGCTTTTGATTAATTCTCCCTGTCCTTGCCACACTGCAGTGTACTTAAATTGACACCAATTTTTGGTGCACACTGGAATCTCCTATTGTACTTTCAGCAAATGTGAATAACACTGGAATCTGCAAATATGATTTCGAGGAATTACCATGGTTTGGAAGGTGGTTGAGGTGTCTGCATACCACTGGAATAGGGAAATATCTATCCCTTCATAGAATCATAGAATGGTTCAGTTGGAAGGGGCCTATAAGGTCATTGAGTCCAACCCTCTGCTCAATGCAGGAATCCACTTTAAAGCATTCCCGACGGATGGCTGTCCAGCTGCCTCTTGAATACCTCTAGTGTGGAGAGCCCATGACCTCCCTAGGTAATTGGTTCCATTGTCACACTGCTATAACAGTCAGGAAGATTTTCCTGATGTCCAGCTGGAATATGGCTTCATGTAACTTGAGCCCATTATTCCATGTCCTGGCCCTCCTATGCGTGATAGCCTTTCAAGTATTTGAAGAGTGCTATCATGTCTTCCCTCAGTCTCCTCTTCTCAGAGCTAAATATGCCCAGTTCTTTCAATCTCTCCTCATAGGGCGTTGTTTCCAGATCCCTGATTATCCTCATTGCCCACCTCTGAACATGCTCCAGCTTGTCTGCAACCTTCTTGAAGTGTGGTGCCCAGAACTGGACACAATACTCTTCTAATAACCTATGTGTATGATCTTTCCACTACCCCCACCCCCCCACCCCACACATTTTAACAAATGGATTCTATTAGGCTGATCATATGAAAAGGAGGACAGGGCTCCTGTATCTTTAACAGTTTCATAGAAAAGGGAATTTCAGCAGATGTCAATTGTATATATGCAGAACCTGATGAAATTCCCTCTTCATCACAAAGTTAAAGCTGCAGAAGCCCTGCCCTTTTTTGTACATGGTCAAGAGACAGGGCTCCTGCAACTTTAATTGTTGTGATGAAGAGGGAATCTCACCAGGTACGAACTGCATACAAACGATGCCAGCTGAAATTGCCTTTTCTCTACAACTGTTAAAGTTACATGACTCCTGTCCTCCTTTTCATATGGTCAGCCTAGATTCTATTATGTAGTGCTTGGCTGAAATATTCTGACCTTTATTTTAACACATTCAGACAAGGCAGGAAAATTCCCGAACACGTCTATGGGGGCAGCCAGTGGCATAGCGGAGCCAGGTTCACAGGGCTGCAGCTCCAGGACTTTTTGAATAGCAGACATCATGCACCACCACCACCACCACCACCCATCAGTCTGCCCTGTCCCCTCTGAACTTAACTGCAGTCCTCACAGGTGCTGGCACAGGTGGAGGAATGTAATTTTCCCATCAACAATGTATTGTTCTCTGTTGTAACACACATTATTTTGGAGGGTGGCTCAGTCTTGAATGGACAAGTAAGACTATTGGCTTTAGAAAAGGCCTGCTCCTGGTGGAGATGAAAACTGCTAGAGCTTATTTTAAGTAAGAAGAAAAACTTCAGCCACCTTGTCAAATTGTAAGTATCTCCCCTCAAAAAGTGAGACAACTTTCTTCCTCTCCTGTAAAAGTCACTGATAAATCACTCCCCCACCCTGCCCAACCACCATGGCGAACAAATACTCCTGCAGAGGTGTGGAGGGTCTGCTGCACACCTTAGTTCAGTTTATCTGTTTTCAAACAATCTTTCTTGCGAGTGGAAAAAAGGGGTGTCTAAATGTCAGATTTCTGCTAGGGATTGTACGATGTGGGTGTTTATCTACACTTTTAATTTTCAAATTATGTATGCCCTCAGACTGTATAAACAAAAATGGCCAGAATAGAGTTTGGGATTGGGTGACTCATTTTTTCCCAAATTATCTAGGACTATTTCAACTGCTATTTCCGCTAATGCAGAGGGAATATTTGAAGGCACGTGTGGAGGAAGGATGTTACATCTGTTTCCTCTGTGTTTTGTAATTCTCAAGCGACTTTCATTCCATCATTCAGTCATTGACAGTACGCATTTCTTAGGGTTATCAGTTTCTTTTCTTTCCTGAGGTAGAGAACTAGGTAGTTTGAAACCTGTTTACCCCACATACTGACCCTCCCAGGTTTGGTAATTGATGCTCATATCTACCTATTTCCAGAATCACCATTCTATAAAAGGCTGATAATTCAGTGGTTGCTCAGCATCATTAGTTTGTTCCACATGCCATTTTCTGCACTCCTTTTAGTCTGGCCATGACCATATACATGCTGCGATGCATCACTATACTTGGAATAATTACCAGATCACTAGCAGGCTCGCCTGAGGGAAACTGACTTAAAATGAATGCAAAACTAGTTATATTTTCTTCCCATAGCTCCTCCCATAATTGATGTTGGACGTAAACTTCAATTATAATAAAGACATCCTGGAACTTAATGATTATAAACATGTTTCAGGGTGAAGAGATAAGTGGGAATTAATCATCATTTGTTTCTTTAACTATGATCAATGGGAAGCCTGCATTCAGCTATCCTTCAGATAAGTAATGCTGTGTGATGCATTGCTCAGAAACAAGGGGATAGCTTGGGCAGAAGATGCAACTGATAGAGCTTCATGAATCAGAGCGGAAAGCAGCACTATGTTAGAAACTATCATGTAACTTTCATAATAGAGAAGGCAAGAGAACTGAACTGGTGTCTAGTCATTCTTAGTATTTCTTCCATCTATCTACAAGGTACAAAGTATAACTGGGGCCAGATCTACACCAAGCAGGATATGACACTTTGAAAACGGTTTGAAAACCGTATATGGAGTGTGTCCTGGGCCCCAACAGTTGTCACCACTGTTATAAACCATTTTAAAGCAGTAGTGTCTGTCCTGCCCAGGTTGGATTCAGGCCTAGTCATGCTAAGAGTAGGCCCATTGAAGCCAATGGGGCTTACATTACTCATGACTAACTAAAGTCCCATTGATTTCAATGGGTTTACCCTAAGGATGACCAGTGGAAGCTGGTGACTCTGATTTGGTGGGGATGTGAAGCTATTCTGGCTTTTAGTCAGCACCAGCCTGAACTCTAAAGGAGATATCCAAGGTGCTGAACCTATCGGTACATGTATGGGTTCAGCATCTTGGATAGCTCCTTTAGAATTCTAGCTGGTTCTGGCTAAAACCGAGAATGGGTTGACAGCCCTACCAAAATCAGAGCCACCAGCCTCCACCGAGTCTGACTAAACTAGACCCCACCCATTGGTTTGCATCCTCAGGCCATAGTCTCAGAAATGCTGGTCTGGGAGGGAGCGTAGGCTCTGGCTTGTTCAAGTCTCTCCCTTCCCAATTTGAACCCCACATTCTATTTTGGAGTGCATAAGTGACTGATTCCGAGAGGCTGCTGCTATGACTTATCCTCTTCAGTGAGCTTACCCAGAAGCATTTTGTTCTCTGACCATACCTCCTCCTGGGAGGAAACCATCAAGCCCCTCTCAATGCAGCATTCTCAATTAGATGCAAACCTACCTCACTCACACCCTCTGAACATCTTCTACACAAGCCCAGATGCAGCTGCATGCCGAAACCTGCACTCTTCCAAATGCTGCAAGCAAGTTCATTGATTTTAAAAAATGCACCTAAACGTGCATATATAAATAGGAAACATATGCACAGATGTGCATAGGAGAGAAATATGAGCACAACATGACTATATATTAGGGGGATGCCTACCCTGGAAAAACTACACACAATAAAACATATCTTAGCAGAAATGCACACCAAGAAATGTACACATTTTTATGTGGACTTTTAAAGGCAAAATTACCAAATTACAGCAGAAACACAGCGGAACAAACATAACTGTAGTAATTTGACAAGCTAAGTAAAAGCGAACATGACAGAATCACCTATCTTGAGAACTCACTCAGTAGAAATCTCCCTAGACAGCGTTCTCTACCTTAACTTTCTCAAACTGTGTTGTAACATCTACACTCACCTGAAGCAATCTCCATGCACAGCTTGTGAATTAACTGTATGGAAGGCTTTGTTCTTTGTACGCTCTTGTTAGTAACTACATCAAAAGTTCATAGTGTATTTAAATTGTGTGTCAGCTCCTGGAAAATTAGAGATCCTTTATTTATAATAAAGGATAATTCTTGTGCCATTTCCTTGGGCAGGGCATCCTGTTCTGTCCAGAGCACAGATAATAAACCAATCTTGAGTTGAAATTTATTTATTTGTTTATTGCATTTTTATACTGCCCAATAGCTGAAGCTCTCTGGGCAGTTCACAAAAGTTAAAAACCATCAGACATGAATGGAAGCATATACTGCATGGCTCTCTGCCTCTTGATCAAGTGGAGGGGGTAGGTCAGAAACAAAGAAATATCGGAAGAATATTTATTATTTTAGTCCTGGAAAAATGTACACAATATTATTGGTAGGAATCATAAAATAACAGTAATAAAATGAAATGAAATGGGGAGAAACCACATCTATACATAATTATTATACTGTTTTCAATGTACAGAAAAGATTGATGATATTCAAATTACATATTTAATGGAAAGAGATGAAGATATGAATGCAAAGTAAGACTTGCTAGAGATGATGGAGAAAGGATGCTAAGTTTGCTGCACACATATAATGAGGAATCATATTATTTGTTTCTTTTTTATCTGCTTTTGCTGAAATACTAAAATGGCAAAAAGAACCATTAGGAAACTGAAAAATAAGACTGATATTTTTTAAATAAAAAAGGGTTTTCTTTAAGAGTACATATGAATCAGTAAAAATACAAAAATGCTGGATCAATATATTTAAAATTATTGTTTTTAATGTAAACAAATGTTTAAAATACATTTTATAATAATTTAATAAACAGTCAATAAAACAGTAAAATATGGAAGAGGAAAAGTAATAAAATTAAATAAAGATTATGTAACTTTTATGAAAATCCAATTAATTGGTTTTAAATTAATAATATATATGTAACAAAAATGAACTTCAAATGTATAGTCACAGCATGTATAGAATTAGCAATATAAATATGTAAAAATCATTATTTAAAATCAAAATAATGTAATATTAAGAGAGGGGAAAGAGTGAATAAAGGAAGCTGCTACCTTATACTGAATCAGGCTATGGGTCCCTGTGCCACCACACCACCTATATACTAGGTCTGGTCGTGAGCACTAGGGATGTGTATCGTATCATTAGAATTCACGATAATGATATGATATGCTCTCTATCGTGCCTAAAAGTTTCGATGACGATACGATAGAAAAACCTACGATAATAATCGGAGACGATAATTTTCGGGCGATTTTATCATTTTATTGGACTGCCATATAAAAATGCCTATAACTTCTGTATTTAAAAGTTAGAGGCTTGAAACTTGGTCACAGTGCTTATGGGGTATGCCTAAGTATGAGTATGAAATTTGAGATCAATCCCTCCAACTCTCGATTTTATATGAATTTTTTGAAGATCGATTTCAGTTCTGACAGGTCTGAATGAACGCACGGGGCGAGCTGTCATTCTGATCTGTCAGAAAGGAAATTATCTTTAAAAAATTCATATAAAATCGAGGGTTGGTGGGATCGATCTCAAATTTGGCACATATGTGTTGCAACATGTGCTATATATATGTGCCAAATTTGAGATCGATCCCTCCAACTCTCAATTTTATATGATTTTTTAAAGATAGTTTCCATTCTGACAGATCAGAATGACAGCTCACCAGACCTGTCAGAACAGAAACGATCTTTAAAAAATTCATATAAAATCGAGAGTTGGAGGGATCGATCTCAAATTTCATACACATACGTAGGCATACCCCATAAGCACTGTGACCAAGTTTCAAGTCTCTAACTTTTAAAATTCATAAATTATAGGCATTTTTTTCTTTCTGCCAAAAATATTGTTTTTTAATGATAATTATCATGAAGATGATACAAATCACCTACGATATGAATGAAGACGATATTTTTTTTGGTCTGAAATGACGATAACAATAAAAGATGATATTTTTGGCATGCACACCCCTAGTGAGCACCCCTTCTCAAGACAAGTGCCACCACTTGAATAAGCCTGAGGGAAGGGCAAAAATAACACTACCTTTCCCCTCTCTGTGAGGGAACAAGGCAAAGAATTTGTGAAATAGGTTCTGCTTGTGGATATACTGGGCTAAAGGTTTAATGTAATTTGTGGATTTATGAACCAATAGAGCAGGTGACAAAGCCAAGCCGACACGTGGTTTTATGGTAACAAAATAAAGAAAATGTTTATTGTTGTTTACAGTTCTTAGTTTCTTCAAATTCAATTTAAAACCTGCCTATTCTTAATAATACTAGTAATAGCAATCCTAATACTAACAATCCTAAATCCCTACAAGCCTATATCCATTCCTTCCTCACACACTCTCCTCACACTACCTCTTTCCCTACTCTATCCACACCTACCCACATACAAGCCCCAACTAACAACTAACTGTCCAAACCCTTTTATAGCATCACTAGCCACACCCACTCTGTCTAACATCCCGAGTTCTCTAAACATACTCATCCAGACATACCTAAGGGAACATAAATGTGGGGTATTGCCACAGTCCCTATAGCCCAATATTGTCAACACTGACTGGCAGCTGCTCTCCAGAATTTCAGGCAGGTGATTTTCCAGTTCTACCTGGAGATACTGGGAATTGAACCTGGCTGGAACCTTCCGCAAGCAGTGTGCTCTACCACTGAGCCACAGTCCAACCCACATGCAGGTAGGAGCACAGAATGTACAATCCATGACATTTATTCATGCATCCGCACTTGTTTCTTTTAGTGTTCCTCGGTCAACATGACACTTCCATGCCATTGACATTAAGTTTCATCTCATTTCCTCTGATTGGAGTCTTGGGGCCAAACTAGATGTAACACGGGAAGGGCTACCCCAATGAGGCCTGTGAGGGGAGGGCATCTCTAAACCTTTGCCTGCACCAAAATCCCAATCAGGACGAAAGCTCCCATTGGCACCAATGGGAATATTCCTTCCAGTGCAAATAGCAGCTACAGGGGATGTGCAATTGAGTTCATGACTGTGGTGGGGGTTAGGGGTTAAAGATCCCATCCCTAATGCTATGGTCTGAATCTGGACTACACACAAAAACACAGAGCTTCTGTTTACTATATACATACACATACACACATACATGCATGCCTCAAAATTAGAAAGGGTATGAATACATGTGTCCTTAGGACAGGGATCTGGCAACATGGTGCCCTTCGGAAGTTTTGGACTACAACTCCCTTAAGTCACAGACAGTATGGCAAATGGCCAGGAATAATGGGGATTGTAGTTCAAAACATTTGGAGGACTCAGGCTTACCTACGTCTGGTTTAGGCTGTTTCTGTGCAGCAAACTCCCCACATTTCTGATGATGTATATATACTTAGTTCAAAGCTAAGGCACTCATTTCTGGATCAGGTCAGGTCACAAACCTGCCTTGCAAACTCCACTGACCTGGCCTATTCCCAAAAGGAGGGTTTTGCTTGTTTCCAGTTCTTGTGATCACTAAGCTTCCTGTTATGCTAGTCGTGGGTCTCACTAGCAGGGGGGCAGCATTGGATACTGCCCCTAGTATGGCATAGCATATGATGTGACTTCATTGCACCATGCGTTGCCCTG
This sequence comes from Anniella stebbinsi, assembly GCA_029215795.1. Lineage (NCBI taxonomy): Eukaryota > Metazoa > Chordata > Lepidosauria > Squamata > Anniellidae > Anniella > Anniella stebbinsi. Next base: position 82,174,239 of record JARDYH010000005.1, on the reverse strand, counting down.
TCAGTGTTTCACATCATTGGCTATTCTTGGGAAAAAGCCAACAGGATGGCATCACAACACACATTATGAACAAGATCAAGGAGAGGAAGAGATAAAGAGGGGCAGCAGTTCCATTTCTCTTCTTGACTTTCTTTTAGCCTTGGACTGATATTTTCAGCTCAAACTTTGTCTCCCTTTGGGGATAGGGGTGGGGCAAAAACTCTTCCCAAAAGTTGGATTAATCTTTGGGGATGGGGTAAATCTAAGACCTCTTGGGTGGTGGTGGGATTACCTTTAGCAATGAACAGTGGCATCACCAGGGCTGGACTACAACGTGCAGATCCTTGGAGGCCCCCAATGACCCCCTGATAGGTGGCGGTGGTGGCTCCTCCTCCTTTTTATTTACTGGTAAAGGGAAACACTGTGGCAGCAGGCTGATCAAGGCTGCAGCCCCTCAGCATGCCATTATAAAGGAGGAGGCTTTTAAAGAAATCTTAATATTTGAGCAGCAGTGAGCTGAACCAAACAGACACTACATTTGAAGGAGGCATGGCCAATGAGGGCAGAAGAGTGGCCAAAAGTCTGTCCCTTCACCACTGCTGTGTCCTAATTGGCTGTGTCTCTCCACCACCACCAATGGCAGCATCTGACTGGGTCAGCTCGCTGCTACTGAAAAAGTTAAGAAAGAAAACCTTTAAAATGGCATTCAATGGGATTTCAGCCTTGACTGCAGTCCATTTTACCAGTGAGGAGGGGCGCAGCAGAAGCTACACTCCCTCCCCCCAATAAAAAGTTAAAGGAGGGCTGACAGGGTAGCAGGAAAGCAACTTGCTTGGTGCCCCCACAAATCAAGAGGTGCATCTAACAATAAGGTGGATTTCTTTCGGGGGGGGGGGGGCTTTGCCAAATGGTTTGGCTGCCCTTAATATTTTTTTAAAAAATCTTAATCAGCCTTTCATGGCTAATACAACATTCTCTTGCATCTACATGCTGGATGTCTTGGGGAGGCTGCCATGTTTTTAAATTTCTTTTTGGTACACATTCCACAGAGATTTTCAAAGTTCTGCTCAAACTATATGCCTGCTTCAGAATGAACCAGCTCGCTATGCAATTACATTCTCATAGTATGGAAGAAACACTCTTTGGTCTGCTGATTAAGACTCTCTGCCAATCTATTCTGCTACAGAGGCCTCTATGGAAAGCAAAACATATATTTGAACACATATGGTAATAAAAATTAAGTTTATTAAGCTTTGGGGCCCCAGTCATATACCATCTGGAAGAGAGTCTATGTGGTTTAAGCAATGCCAGAATTGTTGATTTTGTTTTTTGCCGTGCATTTCATTGCTGTCCTTAATACATATCCTTAATACATAATACAGTAAGCTGTCCTTAATATGTATCCTTCTTTGTAAAAAGACATAGTGCTTTACTGTGCAAAACTTGCTTTGCACATACAGTTTGATCAAGTCCTAGCAGATTTTTTTACTCTATGATATAACTGACTGGAAGCGACCCTGGGAGGAAAAATGATAGTATATGGGACTCACAGAAGAAGCTAGCAACTCATGTAAGGTACACCAGGCTTTCACAATGTTTTGTTATATGAAAGGATCTGATCCAGTGATCTTTGCATACAGCCACAAAACTCTGTATCTGCTGTCTGCTGTCTTGATCTTGTGTTTATTGATCTTCCCTATCAATAAACACTGCTCTTGTCAGTTTTGACAGATATGCTGCAGATTTGGGACAAAAGAGTGCCTGGAGTCATTTCCACCACCATTCAGTAAGTGATCAGCACTGTCAAAGCTGAAACATTGACAATCTGTTTGGTGGTGTGCACACACTACAGGACCTTTACATGTGCATGCATGGAGTCTCTCTCTCTCTCTCTCTCACACACACACACACAAACACAGAGAGAGAGAGAGAGAGAGAGAGGGAGACAGAGAGAGAGAGGGAGGCAGAGAGGGAGAGAGGGAGGGAGGGAGGAATCAAGCCATGGTCAAGCAACCTGATACCTTCCAGAGGTTTTGGACTACAATTCTCATTAGCCCCAGCCAGCATGGCCAACAGCCAAGGAAAGTACTTCTCCATGCAGCACATTGTTAAGCTATGGAATTCGCTACCACAAGATGGATGTAGTGATGGCCCCCAATCTGGATAGCTTTAAAAGGTGTTTAGACATATTCCTGGAGCAGAAGGCTATCAATAGCTACTAGTCCTGATGGCTATATGCTACCTCAAATATGAGAGGGAGTATGCCTATGTACATCAGTTTCTGGGGGACATGGGTGGGAGGGTGCTATTGCACTTGTGTCCTGTTTGTGGTTCCTAGTCAACAGCTGGTTGGCCACTGTGTGAACGGAATGCTGGACTAGATGGATCTTTAGTTTGATCCAGCATGGCTCTTCTTAGATTCTTATGATTATGGAAACAGACGTAAAAACATCTGGAGGCACCAGCTTGTCTATCCGTGCTTCAGGTAAAGGCTTGTGGGAGGTGGGGAGAGTAGATCACTGCAGCTTTGTGACACACTCGCTCCAAAAATGGAGGATAGAAAGTTGTTAAGTACAGTGGACTTCTTCTTCTTCTTCTTCTTCTTCTTCTTCTTCTTCTTCTTCTTCTTCTTCTAAAGAGAGAGAGAGAGAGAGAGAGAGAACCCCCCCCCTCCACTGGTGACATATTAAAATAGAGTTGTGAGAGATGGCAACCTTCGATAAGACACCTAAAATAGACTAGATATATTAAATTACTCCTTCCATGAACAATTGGCTAGAGAGCAAACTAGTTATTAAAACCTAAGGGAAGAATGTTTCATTGGAAAAGTTATCCCACACCAGTAATGTAGAAAACAGTATTTCAATGTAGTATCCCCTAACAAAATGGCAGCCTACATAGGGCATTTCCTGATAATGAGCATCCATCTGGATTGAGAACCTACATCCAGCTGGTCATTAATTGCTGTTAAATACCTTTCATCTTTCAGCCATTATTGCTTAATCAACACATACAAGAACATGAAGGGCCAAAAGCAAACATTCCTGGCTAAAATGAATTGTACTTAATCTCAGGGCCAAACTTTCTCCACACAGCATGGGCAGTTTTTCTCAGCTTTTGCCAGGTGGTGTAGGTTTCCAATGATACCAAAGGTGGCTGCTGAAAAGAAGTATGTTTAGTGGTGTGTGAGAGTGCCAGTTCAGCAGTGGAACAGAGATCGAAGGCATATAAAAACAAAGGGCATGGTATTGTTGTAGAACACACACTCATACACACACTTCCCCCAAACAGTTCATGCTGTGTACATTCGCCATTTGGAAAATGGATTATGGCATGTATCTCAAAACCACATGGATTCTGCTTCATTAGCTTCCATACGGTGAGTGGCAAACTGTTTCCTCATTTTCATTTCCATAATCTCTAACTAGCACTTCCCTTCACTCTCGGAGTTTACAAAAGGTTTCCCAGCCAAGCAGGTCGTGTTATTATGTCTTAGCTAGGCTGGCGTTCCACACTACTGCTCAGCGCTTTCGCCTAATTGCAAATCAGATAATAATTAACGTCACCAGAGGAAAACAAAATCAGTATGCAAATGAATATTACCAATTGTTTGTCTGTGTGTGAGGGGGTGAGTGGGTAAAATTGGTATAAAAATGGCAGCATAAGTCAGCAATGATGTCTTCTTTGTTCAGTTTTTCTTGTGCAAGCACTCCACTACCAAATACACTCCAAAGTATTTTATACATTATATAGAGATGGCTCTTCAGATACTGCAAGTACGTTGACATTGCTCATGGTGTTATGACCGAAAAGACACTTTTCCATATGTTGCTTTGAGATATCTCAGACTTAAGATTGATTTCCTTGTTTGCTTATTTGTTAGATTTGCAGACCCCACTCTCCCAACTGGCAAATGCCCTTTGGATGGTTTAGAAATGCAAAACCAAACAACAACAACAACAATAACAATAACAATAACAGCAACAATGAAATGAATGCAACTATAAAAGTATCAAAATAATGCACTATTAAACATCAAAAATATTTCAAAATATTTAAAACATTGAGGAGCCTGAAGTAAAACTAAAGATTAAAGATTAAATGCCTTCTTGCAGAGGAGGTTCTTAACCTGGTGTCTAAATCTATACAATGAAGATGCCACATGGATCTCCCTGGGAAGGACATTCCACAGACAGGGGGCCACTACTGAAAAGGCTCTTTCCTTTGTAGACACCTGTCACACCATTGTGGGCAGCAGCACCCACTCAAGAGCCTCCAAGGAAGTTCTTAGCAACTGGGCAGAAACGTATGGGAGAAGACACTTCTTTAGATAAACTGTACCTAAATTGTTGGGGCTTTCAATGTCAACACCAACACTTTGAATCAGGCCCAGAAACTGACTGGCAACTGGCAGTTGATGCAGCATTGGAGTATGTTTGAAACAGTTGGTTGCAGTAAGCATCTGCTCTGTTCTGCACTACTAACTGAAATTTCAGGACCACCTTCGGAGATAGCTCCATGTGTAATGCAGGTGAGAGGTTACCAGTGTGTGCATAACTGTAACCAAGCTATCTCTGTCCAGATAGGCTCATAGCTGGTATATCAGTGAAGCTGATAAAAGGCACTTCCTTTAGTACTTCAGAAGATCAAAGATGCAAGATACATTGGGGGAATATACGGTATGGCTTGGATCCCAAGGTGCACTGTGTAAGCAGAAGGAAACTTCCACTCATACAAGGTGCCCCTTCCCTGTTGTCCACTGATGTCACCCCCATATGTCACATCATACTATTCCATACTAGTCTCTCAGTCCTCAGGAGGGGAGCACTGGGGAGTGCTGTGAGGAGGAGGAGGTAGAAAGGCCGTTTTGTTATGCAAGCAGAGCACTTTTCACACCCCTTTGAATCTAAGGCTTTGATTTCACTTTGTATATATTTGAGAAGACAGCTGCGCTTTTCCTGGTACCACACTAAGAGCTACTTTGGTATAATGGACAGCAGCGTATTTGTTTTGAAGTGCAGAGAAATGGGTTCAAATCCATAGTCAGGCATAAAGTTCATTGGGGCGCAGAGCTTTTTAAAAACCCTAAACCAATTGCTATCTCTCTGCCAAGGCTACTTCACAGGGTTGTTTGGGGGATAAATTGAGATAAGATCCAAGTATACTACCCTGAGCTCCCTGGAGCAATAGTGAGATTAATAAACTATTGTTATTGAAGTTATGCTTAGCTCATCTTTACCAATCTGAAGCACAGTATCTATAATTATGATACAGCACTATAAGGTAGTTATGTCCTACAGATGATGTTGATGATGATGATGATTGTTGTAAACTGCCCAGAGAGCTTTGGCTATGGGGCTATATACAAATGAGAGGAGGAGGAGGAGGAGAATTATTATTATTTAAATACTGAATACTTTGATTTAGTAACATCTCATGTTTTAATGGGTAATGTGAGCACTTTGGGTTGTGATGTCAATGTGACATCACTGTGTTAGTTTTCTAGGGATGTCTACACTATGTCCATAAGAGAAAAGCATATAATGCTGCAAGCCTGGGTCACTTTGAAAGATATTTGGGGTATATATCATATCCTTACTTTAAATAGATATTCCTCCTAGAGACATTCAGTCATAAAGTTTTAACTATATGGTTGAGTTGTATCATAACTTCAATCATAGCTATATGGTTGGGGTTGACAGGGATCAATAGGGAAGTTCCATAGCTCAATGATGGGAGGCATGGGGAAGGGATGTATATGGATTGTGTTTCAGTTCATGCGAACACACAGACAGAAACGGGAGTGTGTGTTTTTGAAAAAAGTTCTCACATTCCTCAACTTGTGATTGCATTTTTAAAAATCATTTGTTTGTTTGTTTGTTTATTTATTTATTGGAAAATGTGCACTTTGAAACTACAAACCAAAAATCAAATTGCAAACAAAAATGGGAGCGAGCTTCAAAGTGAAGTTTGGAGAATTTGGTGAGCTCTGGTTCTCCCGTTCCTAGGATGGGTCTAGAGGCAAGTGCAGGGTTGAGAGAGGGATCAAACCCTGTTGTGCTGCCAATAATGTCACTGTGGTATGGCAAAGTTTTATGTCATAGAATCCTAATAAAATCAGTGTTGGTTCCCTCCGGATGTTTTGGACTTTAATTCCCACCAGCTTCAGCTAGCATGATTGGTGGTGTGCAATGCTTGGGTTATAGTACAAAATAGGTTGGGGAAGAGTGATATAACATAACCAGAGAAACAGCAGCATAAAAAACCACTAAGTTGGAAGGTACCTTGGAGGTCATCTAGTCCAACCTCCTGCTCAGTGGAGGGTCTGCAATGTAGAACGCAACTACAGCCTCTCTGACAGATGCCCCTCCAGGTTCTTCTTTAATACCTCCACTGAAGGAGAACCCACCATCACCTTCCAAGGTGGTCTGCTATGCTTCACCAATGGACAGCTCTTACAATTTGGAAGTTTCTCTTTTGCTGGAAGCAAACAAAGACAGAAGAACACCCACACGACAACAATGCTAATATGAAAGAAACAACAAAGCAGTTAGCTATTTCCAAATGTTGCCATGTGTAGATCAATATAGAATAATAAGCCAGGGACCTAAAAGGGAAAATTGAGGACATGAAAGCAGAGATGGTTTGCTAAATAGAACAATGTTATAACATATGGACTGGGCTTTCTGTTGAGGAGTTATTTTCTTTTTAAACCCCTCTCCAGCTATTCAGAAGAATACCAACTAGTTGCTAAATTGTGTAGATATGCCAAGATTGAACAGCAATGAGAAAAATAACATTTCCTGGGTTCTTCTATGCCATGAGAAAACTCTAAATCAAAAGGCAATATATGAACAGGGAGGGTTTTTAATCAATGGAACCGTGCTGTGATTTCTGTCCCCCACCCCTCGCCACCCCTTTAAATCAAAAGTAGCTGATGGAAGTGTTCATGCCGCTGGCAATTGTTAAACTTTCTGTCCCCTTGCATATAGTCCTGGCCTAAATCCAGCTTTTCCCCTGGAAGGGGGAAGACAAGTGCCAAAATGCCTCTAGGTTTCAAAAATAGAAAATGACGTGCCAAAAGTTGACAAAAGTTGAGCATTGACAGGGAAGCTGCCAAAATTAACCTGATCAGGCTCCTGCAGAACAATCAAAATTGACAGGACATGCTTTCCATGTCAAGCTAGAAGGGAATATATCTGTACAAAGGGTAACGAGAGTGCTGGCAACAAGTAGCAGGCTGTCTTGGGTCCAAAATTGATCAGGCATGTTAGTCAGAGAGATTCAGTATTGCTCAATGTAGGCGAATAAAATTAAAATAGAAGATAACTGTACAATAGGGGAGAGCAATACACAGCTTGCAGGTTACCTTTTTCTTTCTTTGCAACCCACATTTCCATCACCAAATTTGCTGTGGTGGGGGCAAAACGCCACAACATCTCTTTAAAATAAGGTGTACAGGGAGCACACACCTTGTTGGACAAACCATTTCAAGTCACAGTATCATCTTCATTAGCAACGTTGCCAACTGGTTCCAGTGCTATCACATTTGCAAAATCACTCCAAAACAAATCCTGCTATACAGTCCTGAAAAAAGAAGGAAGTTGAGATGCCCTCAATTCTCTTCCTTCTGGAATTGAAAAAGGACCTTGGTTTAACCAAGCTGGTTGTGTAAACTGAGAAACCTGTGAGTCATAGTTGCCCAGAGGCTACTGAGAAATGGCTGCCTCAGCTTCCCACAGCCCAGCCTGCTTGGTTGCTCACTAATTGCTGGGAAAATGGATCAGAGACATCTCACACCTGCATCTTATCTGTGCCGGCCTAACAAGCCGGACAGAGTAATAACGAGCTTACATTCCAAAGCTGTTGAGTCAAGAAGCAAGGCCAAAGCAGTTAGTTCCCAAAGAGATATGGGCCTGTTTCGGAGGGGGGAGAACAATTGTCCATTGTATTGCTCATCGGCAGCATTCAGAGAACATTTTGGGCAATGGAGGCAGCATTCGGACGACACAATAGTCAACACAGTGGACGATTGTCCTCCCCCCCCCCAATTGATTAGCATGTAATCTGAAACAGGCCATTGTGGAAACACATGTCATGTTATTGCTTGAGAACTTGTAACTCTGCCAAGCGCAAAACAGTATATCAATTGCTTTTGCCCCCACCCAGGGGTCCAGGTGGGTCAGCAGCTTCGTGAGCGTCTGCCATTTGAGTCCATCATTTATTAGGTATGCTTGTGTAGGCCTTAAGATGCTTAATAAACATTCTTATTGTGAGTAAACTTCTGAGTATGCGGCTTCCATGATGCTTAAAAGAACAGACAGCCAGAGGCCCTGGGACATTACACTGGTTATGGGCTGGGTCAAAGCATTTTCGGAGCAGGAGCAGGACCAATGCTCCGACTGCAAATGGTGCAAGTAACAGTTGTTTTAACTAAGGATACACAAGTTGTGGTAGCTTTGTTTTGGCCACTTTGGGGCAGTTTATTTATTTATTTATTCATAACATGTATATCCCACCTTTTTTCTCTTGCAAAGACCCTATGGTGGCCTACCTGGTCTTCCACCTCTCCATTTTGTCCTCATAACCCTGTGAGGTAGGTTAGGCTATGAGTCAGTGACTGGTCCAAAGTCACTGAGCAAGCTTCATGGCCAGGTGGGGACTACTAACACAGATCTCTTGAATTCCAGTCCAACACTCTAACCACTACAGCACACTTAGGATCAAGGCAAGGGCCTATATCCTGGACAGCTTTAATTGGGGCTAAAGCTGGAAACCCTAATGTTGCTTGAGCACTGAGACATCCCTAGACTGAGATTTAAGTAGGGCTGCAGTGGTCTGAGTGGCCAGGTTCATCTCTGCTAGGACTGGGAGATGCCTTTTCTACTAGATAAAAGCCTTGCCTATTTCAGTAGCTGTTGGCTCTGATGGCATCTCACAGAGACACTGTGGCTCCACTGTGGTTTCTGGGTTGGAATTTTCAGACTCCATAGCCACCATCATGACTCCCTCAAGCTGGGCAGCTGGTGGCAAAGTGGGCTTCTGGGCAAGGGTCGTCATCTGGAATTGGGACTGAGGGGAATTCTCCCCCACTTCCTCACCTCTTCAGGGTCCATTGGCCTCACACCCTGCTCGTAGGGAGTCTGACACTTGGGGGCCATGATACTTACTCCCTATTAAGTGTGTTTTAGGATAACAGCCTAAATTAGAATTACAGTTTAACTTGTTTTAATAATAATAATATTTATTTATAACCCGCCTCTCCCTTCGGATCGAGGCGGGGAACACAATGTAAAATACAAAAATCACAAACAGTTAAAAAAAATTAAAAACAAGAGAAATACATCATTAAAATATCTTAAAATATCTTTTAAGGATGTTTTTAGGATGTTTTAGGATTTTTTATGTAGTTTTAATAATATGTGTCATGTTTTAATCAGTTTTATGTATTTTATCATGTTGTTGTTCCCCGCCTCGATCCAGACGGAGAGGCGGGTAAGAAATAAATTATTATTATTATTATTATTATTATTATTATTAAAATTCATCCGGATAGGCCTGCCGGAAGAGAGCAGTCTTCATGACGCTCTTAAATTCATGAAGACTGCTAATTTGTCTAATCTCCTCCTGCAGACCATTCCATAGTCTGGGAGCGATGGAAGAGAAGGTCCTCTGGGTAACACTCGCCAGTCTAGTTCTGGCTGGCTTGAGTAAGTTCTTCCCAGAGGACCTAAGTGTGCGGGGCGGATTGTACGGGAGAAGGCGATCCCGTAGGTAACCTGGACCCAAACCATGTAGGGCTTTAAAGGTAATAACCAACACTTTATACTTCGCCCGGAAACTGACTGGCAGCCAATGAAGTGATTTTAAAACTGGTGTAATGTGGTCACCCCTAGATGTACCGGTGACCAACCTGGCTGCCATATTTTGAACAAGTTGAAGTTTCCAGACTAGGCACAAAGGTAGCCCTATGTACAGCGCATTGCAGAAGTCGAGCCTCGAAGTTACCAGCGTGTGCACTACCATTTTGGACAGAACTAGACCACCAAAACTGGCAAGCCATATCAAGGCCCTCCTCATCTCCCACTATTGTATAATGAAAGAAAGGCATGACATGACACCAGCTTTCTTGCCACTCCATATTATTGGCTGCTATTGCAGGAAGAGGAAACAGGAGCTACATTATGTGACACCACAATGCCATGCATTTCCATCACTACACTTTAAGGGTAGAAAGGGAGACTAGATCTGGCATGTGGTTTCCTTTCTCACCATAACAGCCTGTCTAGTTCTGTTGTTAGACTGTGAGCCACTTGGAGACAGTAGTGTGTGTCTGGGGAAAAGGTTGTAAGTAGCTCTGTGCTCATGGGACAGAATGAGCTATATATTTAATAAATGCAAAAATCACAGTGAAATCCCATCAATATCCATTCAGAAGTAACTCCCATCCCAGCTAAGTGTCAGATTATTATTATTATTATTATTATTATTACTATTATTCAATATTTGAGAGGTAGAGCAAGCAGAAAACAATGTCTATGGGATATATTGATGGATAGGTTACATGTTGAGCACCTGATTGAACAGAAAATCTTGAGCCACAATGTTATTCATATGAATTTGTTAAAAAAAAAAATCTAGCATATCCCCTTTAACCAAAGCAATAAAGGGAATAAGTAGGGTGAGACCAAATATTACAGGAGATGTGGGATATTTAGCACAATAATTTTGTGCACTCCTCTTAGTTGCCTGCCTATAAACATCCGCAGATGGAAGACACTGATCATGATTTACTACATCACTGCTAATGTGTTTCAGCATAGTAGGAATTTATCATATACTGGAGAAGATAATATCTCACTATTAAGACAATAAATTTAGATTGGTTATATAAACCACTTTGACTGGCTTCTGTGAGCAAGAAAACGAAGAGAATGAATTGAGCAAATGTCGTCTGAAATGAGCAAGCCCTGACTTTATTTATCTGTTTGTTTATTAATTCAATTATTTAATAAGGTAGGCACAGTATCACAAAGAAGGAGAGTGCTAAGTCAAAATGTATGGATAGTGTATGCTGAGAAAGCAAATACAAAGAAGTAGAAATAGCAATTTTGAATCTGCTGTCTTCTTTACTTTGTGCATATCGGCATTCTGTGAATCAACTTGTTCCTGTGCAAACAGTGAGCTTCATATACTGCATGTGGAAAAATGTATTCAGTATCATCTGACAAAAAGACATGTTCACATCCTGACTGAATATCAAGAAAAAGGCAGGTTCCATGTGCAATGCTGCATGGTGGGGGTGGAGAAAGCCAAAGCCAACTAAAATGCTAACATGACAGTCCTTCTGTTCGATGTGCGGTGAATATCTGAGCTATAGATTGCCAGAGGAGAATGTCATATCAAAATTTATTTTTACTACTTATAACCATATTGCACAATGCTGAATCGTGGAGTGAAGCTAGCCCTCCAAAGAGCAGAGTCGGCAAACTGATATCCTGTCTATTGTGCCATTGGGAGCAGTAGAGGCCAGAAACATTGAAAAGCGGTCGGATGAAATGCACACACAAAGGTGTACTTAGAGACAATGTGCAACAATGAAAATAGAATAGGTTGCGCTTGTTTATTGTGTGCTCTCTGGAGCTTGACTACCTTGAAATTAATAGCGATGGCTAAATCATACTTGGTTTTATAAAATGACTGAGAGAGAAGGAGAGGAACTCAGCTCTTTGCAGAAATAAACAATAGGAAGTCAAAGTTTACTCTGAGGTATGGGCAGGGTACCAAATGTGTCCTCCTTGAAGGAAGACTACACGGAACTCTTCATGACCTAAGGATGGCAATTTTCTCAATCTAGCATGTGTTGTCTGTGGCTCTAATGCCTTGTTTAAAAAAGAAGAAGAAAGAGAGAAGCTCCTCTGGTAAAAGCTGCAGTGAGCACTGCCAAGTAAATAATGAAGCATTCTAGTTCATTATGCTTTTGCAGAGTTTAATCAAAGAAGCAATGGACTGTACCAGCACCAGAGGCTTTCAGCAGTTCGGATTTCATGACCAAACCCACTTCTTTGCATGTGGCAACAGCATTTAAATAAACAAGGGAGGAAATGGCAATATGGGTTTGGATGTTTGGTGGAAGAACTGAAACATCTGTTGTGAAACCAAACAAGAGAGAGAGAGAGAGAGAGAGAGAGAGAGAGAGAGAGAGTGGGGATCAATATCTTAAGAAACAGTGACTCAGTTCCAACTTTAGCTTTTGATTTATGAAAAATTAATGCCATTTTTTTCTGTCTTATGGTTCACTGGGTGGTAGCTAGTATCACTTTGCCAGTGTCTGCAAGGATTCACAAAGTAATTTGAGTTTTACTCCAAGAACCAGTATATTTAACAGTAATAACTTGACAAGGAAACAAGACAACAAACAAAACCCCAAAACAAAGAAAACTGAATTTATTATTATAAAAAAATGAAGGCATTCATGGATTCCATATGCAGACCCCCTGCTCTGCAATCAAGATGTTATAGATGTGAATATCCATGCCTCATTTGCCCTTAATGTGTTCCTACAATACAGAAATACCAAAAACGTTTACATGTTTGCCCACACTGCATTCTTATGGCTGTTACATTTATTCGGAAGAGACATCAGCACACTTCGGCAAATTTATTTCCCCCTCCCCTACAAAGCAGCAGTTCTCCTACTATGCCACAACTACAGCCTCATCTCTTAGAGCGCAACATAACTGCTTTTCAGTCTGTTCGTTTTTTAAAACATGACGTACGAGGTCACAGATCTCCAGCTATCTCCTCTAATTTGGCCTTCAGATTAACCACGTAACCTAAATCCACACACGTGTGGAATGAGCTCCCCAGAGAGGTTGCCTGGCACCTACATTATACTCCTTTAGATGCCAGGTGAAGACCTTTTTATTTTCACAGTGTTTTAACAGTTCTTCAGTTTGATTTTTAACCTTGCTGTTTCAATTTGTATTTTAAATCCCTATCAATTTCTTCATGGCTGCTCGGTTTTTATCCTGGTTGTGCTTTTATGCTGCATTTTGAATTATGTTTTTATACTGTCGTTGTTTTATATTTTGAATGGTTTTGAATGATTTTAATTTTTGTAAACCACCCAGAGAGCTTCGGCTATTGGGCGGTATATAGGCTGACCATCTGAAAAGGAGGACAGGGCTCATATAACTTTAACAGTTGTAGAGAAAAGGGAATTTCAGCCAGTGTCATTTGTATGCAATTAGTTCCTGGTGAAATTCCCTCTTCATCACGACAGTTAAAGTTGCAGGCACTATACTAGAGTGACCATATACAAAAGAAGGCAGGGCTCCTGCAACTTTAACTGTTGTGATGAAGAGGGAATTTCACCAGGAACTAATTGCATACAAATGACACTGGCTGAAATTCCCTTTTCTCTACAACTGTTAAAGTGACATGAGCCCTGTCCTCCTTTTCAGATGGTCAGCCTAGTGGTATAGAAATGCAGTAAATAAATAAATAAATTAATTAAGGCAATAAATAAAGTGTAACTGAAAATGCAAGACAAAACACACACCTACAGCGTGCACTGACCAAGTTGGCCACCAAAGAGAAACGATGCTCACATCCTTTACATTAGAGTTAATATGGCAGCCACCTCTAGAAACCTATACTATTGATGTGCCATTTATGCAGTACAGTATGAGTAGGGAACCTGTAGTCCTCTAGATGTCATTGGACTACAGTTCTTATCATTCCTGACTAAGGCCATGGTGGCTAGGGCTGATAGGAGTTGGAGTCCAAGAGCATCTGGAAGGCCACATGTTGGTTCCTCACCCTGCATTGAAGTAATGGCATGGAGCTTTATTCCACAGTGTTGCTGTAAAGTTAACACCACCAAGTGAGCAGGGCCAATCCCAGAGGTCTTTCCTACTTGATTGTCAACCCGATCCCTGCCAGGTAACAATTGCACAGGAAGGAGCCCCTTGATATGCCCTGGTCACATTGCTGTCCTTGAAATATTACGGCAGCAGTGTAAGCTGAAGCCATGGAAAAGCTGCTCCCCCACACTGTTGTAACATATGAAGGGTGTCTTTTTGGTATGCCAGTCCTATGAAGAGTGGCCACATCAAGATTAGGAATGTCACGAGAAACTGAGTAGCGTTGCTCATATGAGTGAACAACCCTGCTTGATTTTTGCCAGCAGGCTTGGGGCAAGCAGCACAGCCTGCTTGAAAGTGCCCTCCCCCCCAAATATGTTGTACTGACCAATGATGAGAATGTTTCACCTCCATGCTGCCCAGCATAGAAATGTGTCATGCTGGCAGAGACGGGATGGAAAACCATCTGCATACTCTGTATTCCTACCGGCCAGAATGGAGGAAGGATGTAAGGTTCAGAAAAACTGAAGTTTGACAAGGTTCTCCAGTTTCCACCTCCAAGCTGGTTCCAATTCATAACCATATTGGATTGTGAGCTTTTTGTTTTGTTTTGCTCACGGGTCATAAAAAGGTGTGTGCATTTTTGTGGACGTTTTCCCAAATGTATACATCAATGGGGCATGTTTTTGAAATGTGCCTATTTCCCCCATTGATTAAAGTGTGTTTGTGCACATTTTTCAGACATATGCATTTTTCAAATGTACACCTTTTTCAAACACATTTTGCTGTGGTTGTGCATATCACACTGCAAACTCGGGAATGTCTGGACATTACACTGCTGATAGCATTCTGCTCTGCAGTGAGAATTCAGTAAATTCTGGTTAAAAAATGACTCAAAATGAATTTCTCAGCCATCCCTAACTGTAGTGTTACACCCGTGTAGTGTCCCCAACACTAGATTACATTCAAGGCCCACCAGTACGGAAGAGTTAGCATCTCAAATCCTTCCACCTGGCATAAGTGGCGAATAGAACTGATAAGCATTACAATATGTGCATCAATGTTTGAATCATACTTATTTACTAACTTTTTATTGACTCCTATGACAGTGAGGAACTCTGCTTTCTGGAATACCATTCTGTTTTAGAAATACCCAAATTACTACACACACACACACACACACACACACGATCACTATTTAGATTGACAGCTCTTTTTTGCATAAGGTGAGCTTAATTCAAATCAATGTTACACTCAGAAAATATCTGAATTGATATTCAAGCATTTGGCCTATTCATTAAGCGCCTCTGAAGGCCATTACTTTAAACCTTTGCAAACAAAGAAATGGTGCAAATATTCTTGCTACGGTCTAGTATGCAAATAAGAAGAAATTTGAACAGCCATAGCCTGTCATTAGCAAGAACAAACAGAAAGATTTGTGCTGCTCTTACCTTTGAGCCTTAGCAGTTCCTCTAGGGGGTTGGTTCAATTAGTTATTTCATATTAATCTCAGTCTGAGCTGTTGGTTTTTCTTGTGGAAAGCAGCCTTTTACTCTCAACTGAGTGTAAAATCAAAGAAAATACAAATATCCCACCCTAGCTGTCTGTCACTCACTAGCAAGGAGAACAGTAGGTTGGCTATTGAGAAAAATCATGACAACTGAAAATAGTCCACTCACAATGAGAGAAGAGATCAATTTGTATAATAGTATAAAACCTCCACAATATAGAGAACATTACTTGGAAGAAATTAATCAAATGCCCTATATGTTCTCACCCAGAGATGCTGAATTCTTCCACTCTCCAAAGTGTAGGTCTCCCCACCCTCAACCCCACATCCCATTTTCTTGCTATTTTGGCCCTGGTATAATATTTACACTTTTCAGTCAAAACAGTTCAATGTAAGTTTACAGGCTTATACAGTCTGCCAGTAGAAGTGTTAGGCTAGGAAAACATTTCTCACTCAGCACAATGGTGTGCCCAAATAGTATATCTCCTTCACTCAGGAGGGAATAGAGGTCATTTACTTCTTTGGGAGGGAGTATAGGGCAACCTTCCCCAACCTGGTGCCCCCCAGATACATTGAATACAACTCCCATCATCTCTAGCTAGCATGTTGGGTGTGGACTTGAAGTTCAAATCATCTGGAGACCACCACGCCAGGAAAGGTTGGTATAGGCATTTTGGCGCAAACATAATATTTAGACATGCATACAATGAAGTATGTCTAGGAGATGGAAGCAGATATGACCAGCCTATTCCAACAATATGACTAGCACAATGCCAAGTTGGGAGTTGGGAAATTGGGAGTTGGAAAGTACAGGCTCCAGGACCAGGTATTATGCCTCTCTGGGAATGCTCTGCACATAGAGCTGCTATGTGCTTTCCATGGGGTCCCAGTAAATGGAAGCCAGGCTACCCAGCGTCAAGGGCAGGGAGACGTTTTGCTCTGATCTTGACTGTGTCTTCAAAAAGAGCTTTACCTTTACCATAGAAATGAAGAGCATCTGGTTTTGCTCCATAAAACATAATTGAGACCATTGAGAACTCAGCCTACTCCTATCTGCACAATGATACCACTTCATTGAAATAGCCCCATCCACCAGGGACTGACTCTTATACGCATGATGCTTTAGAAACAATTGGCTAAAGACCCTTCCAAAGAAAATAGGGATCACTAAGTCAAGTGGTCCAGGAAATAATCTGATAGGATAGCATTTAGGTGGTCAGTAGAGTTTTATGCTACTGCAGCAGAGAAGAGCAACACACACACAAAAAAAACATTAATGTCAGTGTCAAGGCAAGTTCTGCTATCATCATAGCAACTCAAAATCTGATGAACGCTGAGAAAACCTTCAACAAAATTCATTGGAAGGTTATGCTTGTTACATTGAGTAATTTTGGTTTTCCAATAGAATTTTTGAAATGGGTTAGAATTCTATTTTCGACTCCAAGAGCAAGAGTTATGATCAATGGATGGTTGTTGGCTTTTCTTGTGCTTGGGTAAGGTACAAGCCAAGGATGTCCACTTTCCCCATTGATATTTTATCTATGTTGCGCAATTAGACAGAATAGCAGTATTCACGGATTTGTGCATGCTGACTTAGAATTTAAAATTATTCTTTACGCTGACAATCTTTTTTTGTTTATTTCTAAACTCCACACATCTATTCCTGCTTTGTTGAAATTGATTAATACTTTTGGTGATCTGTCCAGTTATTCAATTAATTGGTAAAAGCCTGAATTAATGCCGATTGGAGATAGCATATTTCCTAGTGTGTTGGCTAATGGTCAATTTCGATGGTGCCCTGATTTTATGATCCATCTGGGAATACTTATTCCAAGAGATATATCTCTATTGATTAAAATAAATCTAAATGAACTGATTAGTGAGATTGCACAAAATATAGATAGATGGGCACCATTAAAGCTGAGTTTGTGGGGTAAAGTCAACACAAGATAAACCTTATACATTGAATTCTCTATGTTATAAGTGGATTCCTTTAATTATACCTGGCAAATATTTTCAACAACTTAATGCTTTGTTTCGTAAATTCTTCTGCGGTTCTTCCCCACATCAAATATCTTTGAAATGGATGCAGCTTCCAATTAAAGAAGGTGGTTTTGGTTTTCCAGACCTTGCTTTGTACCATCAGGCCTATCTATTGGCTTGTACTAAGTTTTGGTCTTCTCCTGCTCGCTCAGATCTGCCACCATGGTCAGTTCTGGAATCCTTATGGTTACAACCTCTTCCCACATGGATAGCACTCGGTTCTCATCATATTAGAATAAGTAACCCACCCTTACAATTTTGGCTGCTAGAGAGGGATGGTGTATGGTATCACGTCAATTACAGTTTGATCCATTATCTCATGCAAAACTGACTTTATGGGGAAATCCAGATTTAAGAATAGGAAACAGCATTCCTGTGGAGGACATGGATGGATAAGATGATTTTTACTTTGACCCCCTCTAGATGGATTCCGTTTGACGCCTGGTTAGCCGATTATGCGCATATTCGCTGAAGCGCTTTATCTTAAATGCTTGCATGCAGGAGGTAATTGAGCACTCAGCTGGTGACCTTACTGGTTGTTTCAAATGCGCTTTACAAGTAGTTAATGCAGAGAATCGCTTGTTCACATAGTCAAAATGCGCTTTAACGGCAGGAGCAAAATAAAACTCACTATTTAATGCACATTCGATAATGCGCATAATCGGAGAGAAAATGCGCCTCTACGCCCGATTTGCGCTCCGTTCTTGTAGAGGTAAATTTTTTAATGTGCCTTGAAAGAGCTTTAAATGCCTCTTGTAGAGGCAGCCTTTGGATCAATTCACAAGAAAAAAAAAGGGGGGGGAAGAAAATCTAATGAACCAATACATCAGTTCAAAAGCTCTCCATGTTATTACCTGAACTTTTCACATACAAACATTCAAGTGATTTCCTATTGACCTCAACTTGGAAAGGGACTGAAATACAGTGGTAGAACACATGGTTTCGGATTCAGTCTCTGGTATGTTCAAAACAAATCTGCATGAACCTGCTTGGAGCATCAGACCAGCATAGCTGCTGTAGAAAGTTTGACTACTTTCTACATTTTCTATCTGGAAACATCATTTCTGTTGAAAAATCGTGTGAACATGTCGCATTCACAATCTCGAATGTGACTGTGAGCAGGGAAGCTTTTTTTTTTCAAGAAATGTTTGCAAATTCCTGGATTTGCTGTCATGTTCAAAAATGCATGTTTTGAAAATGCACCCTATGGAATGCTCTTTTTTTATTAAAGAAAAACATTTTTGTGCTTTAATCAATGTGAGGGAAGTGCACACTTCTGAAAAAATATGCACAGAATTGTGCATTTTTCTCATTTAAAATGTTAATTTTCCCCATTCAAATGAGCCCCCCAAAAAATGGAAATGAATTGGAACACGCTCCAAAGAGAATTTTGGAGATTTTTAGCAAGCTCGAAAATCATTGGTTCTCCCATCCCTGTGACTGGCGACTTAAAACTGCTGTCATTGTTATTGCTATGTGTATGTCAATGGATGAATCTTACAAGTATTTATTATATTTTGAATATAAAATAATATTTACTTATTAGAAAATATGACAGGTACAAAAGTACAGATGAAACAAAATATTTATTTATTTATTACATTTGTATACCACCCCATAGTCGAAGCTCTCTGGGTGGTTTACATAAGATTAAAACAATTAAAAACAATATACAAAAATTAAAACAGCAAAAACATACAATATACACACAATGTACACATACATTTAAAACTAGGGATGTGCACTGACCCCCCGGATCGGATCGGATAGCGGATCGGAATCGGACCTGGGGGGTCGGATCGGATCGGATCGGATCGGAGGCTGGTCGGATCGGATCGGACCAGATGTCCGATCCGGATCGGACGCCATTTTGAATGCTTTTTCCCATAGCCAAGTATTGTTTTACAAAAACGCCTATAACTTTTTCATTTTTAAAGATAGAAGGATGAAACTTGGGCACATTGTAGACTGGTTAGGGGTAGTTATCTGTGAGAAATTTCAGAAAGATTGGTGCATGCATTTTGTGGCAATTAATTTTTTAATAAATACCCAGGAATGCCTATAACTTTGTCATTTTTAAAGTTACACACATGAAACTTTGCCACATTGTAGGGGGTACCTTGGGACCTATGTGTGTGAAATTTCAGAAACGTAGGTGCTTGTCTTGTGTGGCAATTAATTTTTAGAAAAATGGGTAGTAGTGGGGTAAATACAGTTACGCCTCCCATTTTTTTATTTTTGAAGATACAAACAGGAAACTTGGGCACATTACAGGTACCACTTGCCTTGATATGTGTGTGAAATTTCAGAAACATTGGAGCTTTCCTTGTGTGGCAATTAATTTTTGAAACAATGAGGAAAGAAACACCTATAACTTTGTCATTTTTAAAGTTACACACATGAAACTTTGCCACATTGTAGGTGGTACCTTGGGACCCATGTGTGTGAAATTTCGGAAACGTAGGTGCTTGCCTTGTGTGGCAATTAATTTTTTAATAAATACCCAGGAATGCCTATAACTTTGTCATTTTTAAAGTTACACACATGAAACTTTGCCACATTGTAGGCGGTACCTTGGGACCTATGTGTGTGAAATTTCGGAAACGTAGGTGCTTGCCTTGTGTGGCAATTAATTTTAGAAGAATGGGTAGTGGTGGGGTAAATACAGTTACGCCTCCCACTTTTTTATTTTTGAAGATACAAACAGGAAACATGGGCACATTACAGGTACCACTTGGCTTGATATGTGTGTAAAATTTCAGACAGCTGGGTCCAGGCATGTGGTGGCAAGGTATTTTTGAAACAATGAGGAAAGAAACGCCTATAACTTTTTTATTTTAAAAGTTAGAAGTCTGAACATTGCTCACTTTGTAGATGGGTTAGGGGTAGATATGTGTCAGAAATTTCAGAATTATAGGTCCAGGCATTTGATGGCTATGGAATTTTTAAATTACATGTTTCAAAAAAATTTCTACAGAGGCCAGGTCTTCCCCTCCCGCTTCCCGCGAAGAAAAGGAAACACTCTCTCGTCTCGATCCCTTTGATCCTTGCTAGTAGTATCCATTACAGGGCTCGTGTTTCCTTTCCTACTTTCACTTATCAAGCAGAACGGCTGAGCCTAGCTGAGTTTTGCAGCCATGCGTGCAAGGAAGGATCACTCTGGTCTCGATCCCTTTGATCCTTGGTAGTATCCATTACAGGGCTCGTGTCTGCTTGAGTACAAAGTGAAAAGTGAAAGTAGGAAAGGAAACACGAGCCCTGTAATGGATACTACTAGCAAGGATCAAAGGGATCGAGACGAGAGAGTGTTTCCTTTTCTTCGCGGGAAGCGGGAGGGGAAGACCTGGCCTCTGTAGAAATTTTTTTGAAACATGTAATTTAAAAATTCCATAGCCATCAAATGCCTGGACCTATAATTCTGAAATTTCTGACACATATCTACCCCTAACCCATCTACAAAGTGAGCAATGTTCAGACTTCTAACTTTTAAAATAAAAAAGTTATAGGCGTTTCTTTCCTCATTGTTTCAAAAATACCTTGCCACCACATGCCTGGACCCAGCTGTCTGAAATTTTACACACATATCAAGCCAAGTGGTACCTGTAATGTGCCCATGTTTCCTGTTTGTATCTTCAAAAATAAAAAAGTGGGAGGCGTAACTGTATTTACCCCACCACTACACATTTTTCTAAAATTAATTGCCACACAAGGCAAGCACCTACGTTTCCGAAATTTCACACACATAGGTCCCAAGGTACCGCCTACAATGTGGCAAAGTTTCATGTGTGTAACTTTAAAAATGACAAAGTTATAGGCATTCCTGGGTATTTATTAAAAAATTAATTGCCACACAAGGCAAGCACCTACGTTTCCGAAATTTCACACACATGGGTCCCAAGGTACCACCTACAATGTGGCAAAGTTTCATGTGTGTAACTTTAAAAATGACAAAGTTATAGGTGTTTCTTTCCTCATTGTTTCAAAAATTAATTGCCACACAAGGAAAGCTCCAATGTTTCTGAAATTTCACACACATATCAAGGCAAGTGGTACCTGTAATGTGCCCAAGTTTCCTGTTTGTATCTTCAAAAATAAAAAAATGGGAGGCGTAACTGTATTTACCCCACTACTACCCATTTTTCTAAAAATTAATTGCCACACAAGACAAGCACCTACGTTTCTGAAATTTCACACACATAGGTCCCAAGGTACCCCCTACAATGTGGCAAAGTTTCATGTGTGTAACTTTAAAAATGACAAAGTTATAGGCATTCCTGGGTATTTATTAAAAAATTAATTGCCACAAAATGCATGCACCAATCTTTCTGAAATTTCTCACAGATAACTACCCCTAACCAGTCTACAATGTGCCCAAGTTTCATGAAAAAGTTATAGGCGTTTTTGTAAAACAATACTTGGCTATGGGAAAAAGCATTCAAAATGGCGTCCGATCCGGATCGGACCTCATCGGATCGGATCGGATCGGATCGGAGGTTGTCCGGATCGGATCGGATCGGATTTTCCCGATTTTGGGTCGGATCGGATTCGGATCGTGGATCGGATCCGATCCGATGCACACCCCTATTTAAAACCACTATAATAACTTTACAAAGCTATACGCCTAAAAACAAAAGAAACCCAGGCTCATCAGATATTGCTAAATGCCTGAGAAAAGAGGAAAGTCTTGACCTGGTGCCGAAAAGATAAAAATGTTGGCGCCAGGCGGGCCTCATCGGTGAGATCGTTCCACAATTGGGGGGCCACCACATAGAAGGCCGTCTCCCTTGTTGCCAACCTCCGAGCTTCCCTCAGAGTAAGCACTTGGAGGAGGACCTTAGATGCTGAACGTAGTGTTCGGGTAGGTTCATGTTGGGAAAGGTTGCTTATTTGCATGAGCAGTGGGCCTAGCAATAAAGTCTGGCAAAGAAGCAGTGCATGACCTGGTAGACAACGTCATGGCCAACATAATCCAGACTCAGATGAGGAGGAAGCAGGAAGTAGAATTATTTAAGGAGAGGATTCCAGATGAGATGATGATGATGATGATGATGATGATGATGATGATTTATATCCTGCCTTTTTCCCAATACTGGGATTCAAGGTGGCTTACAAATTAAAACATGTACAGTTAAAACAAATAGAGATATTAAATTTTTAAAAACATAATTAAACAGTGAGACAAACTAGCAGGCAAGTACATATTATGCACTTATATTTATTATTTTATTTTTTGCATTTATATCCCACCTTTTTTCCTCCAAGGAACCCAAGGCAGCATATATGAACCTGTTTACCCTCACAACAACAGTGTGAGGTAGGTTGGGCTGAGAGTCTGTGACTGGCCCAAAGTCACCCAGTGAGCTCCCGTGGCCAAGTGGGGACTAGAACCCAGCTCTCCCGACTCCCAGTCCAAAACTCTAACCACTACACCACACTGGCTCCATTCTAACCGCTACACCATAGTATGTAACATACTGCATATATGTACCAGGTAGAGGAAATTGATTCATTTTATAGATGAACATCATGGAAGTACAGCGATAAGTGAGTAGTCCAAGATTAGTCAGTGAACAATGACATGTTTCTGCCCTCAAAATGTGTTTTAGGGCTAAATTCCAATAAGACTAGGGGTGTTTTTTTAAAAAAAAGAATGTTAAAAGAGCTGTAAAAGCCAAAAATAAACAAGAAGACAGCTGCATCAATATATTGTTCCTGACATATTTCAAGATTTGTCATTTTATCCTGATTGTGCTTTTATACTGTTTTTTTAATTTTGTTTTTATACTGTCTTTGTTTTATATTTTGAATGGTTTTTATGGTTTTAATTTTTGTAAACTGCCCAGAAAGCTTCAGCTATTGGGCAGTATAGAAATGCAGTAAGTAAGTATGAAGGAAAATTCTTTACATGCTTCTAAAGCTTTCTTGCGAATTGGCACTGCATTGGTCATATGATGCAGCTGCAGATTCGCAGGCACCATGGGGCAAAGAGACGATGCTTTGCTTTAGAAAAGTTGGGGACTTACCCCAACTTTTTTCATCACAGCAAGGTCACCGGGGGACAGTCCGGGCAGATGGTGACAGCTGATTGGTCTCCAGAAGCCAATGAGGGTAGGGGGCAGGCTCTGCTACCCGTATGGCTGCAGAAACCCCCACAATTCCTCCAGCAGTCTGCATTATGCACAGCACCACCACAGCAGCAAAACTGTGGGATTTAGCAGCAGAGCAGGGACAAAGTGGCTCCGTGAAGGCAGGATTCTAACTTGAAAGTGTCAGGACAAGCATTCCAGCGCAGCTGTCTTTTTGTTGTTGAATCCTGGCAAGCCCAGATTACGTCAGGTGCAGCAACCAGGAGCAGCAACATGTGGCATTTATACTTCAGATGATGTTATAAAGAAATCTCTTACGGCAATAAATACACATAAAAAGATGCCAAGGTATTTGCCTTCAGTTGTAATGGACAGGGCAGACTCTCCTTGGTTTCATGTTCTTGTTGTAGTAAGTGTCATGATTGACTGACTGCTGAAAATATTTTATCCTGCACTGATAGATGAAACCTTGATCTTCTGGCCCAATGTTATGACAGATACAGAGTTGCAAGGCTTATTCCAGAGTTTTGTTCCATTTTCCTCGCTGCCTTTTTGTTTTGTTTTTGTAAGGTCAGTTGACTTCAGTGTATCACTTAGATGTAGCATGTCTGAATGTTATCCACTGGTTTTTTTCAAGAGCAAACTTTTCAAAGAGACTTGCAGGCCCCCCTGGCATGCTGGAAAATAATGCCTTTTGTTTAGGTGTTTACTAGAAAATCTGAAATATGCTCCAGGCATTTTGATTTTTAGCCTGTGGATGTTAAAGTTCATTTGCATTCAATTTCTATTTTACTTTTCAATTGAATTTGGCACTTCTTTTTAATTAGTGATCAATTCTAAGCAAAGGGGGAAGTGTTCAAATCACATATAAACTAGATAACAACAACAACAAAAAGAATACATTTAATTCACCTATATGAATAAACCCAACAGTGAGTATCAAAAACCTAAGAATGGTTGTAGCCCGTCCGAGGGCTTTTGCCAGCTGGGTGGTATACAACTGTATCAAATAAACAAATGCCTTTTGATTTGCCATTTCAATAAGTAAATGTTTACATGCCATCATCTTGGATGTTGAATGACACTCCCTCTCATTCCCCATTATTCCTTATTATTTGAAAGTTGACAATATTTGAAAGCCTATTTGTGCAAAACAGAAAACTTGGGGAATCCTTAGCCATAGTTTTCGTTTTATTGATCTCCCACTGCTGGAGCTTTCCTTCAGCTGTTGGCCACTCATGTGTCACTCTCAAGCCAGTCTCAGAGGTCCAGCCCTCAAAATGCTGGAGGCCAAAGTGACTTCTAGGTGATGTTCTGGCTGCTGCTGTGAGAGCGCTCTATGAATCTCTGGGTGTCAATGTTGTTATTGCTGCTAAGAGAAGTGTGAGAGGAGGGAATTAGATGTGAGTGCAAAAGAAACTTGATACTAGATGTAAGAGGGGAAATAAATTAAAGTGGGGGCTGGTGGGACATGAAGTTTAAACTAAGTAAATCAAATGTATTACACTGAAATAAAATGAAGAAGAAAAAAAGAATTAAGAGAGCAATCCTATGGTCCCTGGGAGAGCATCCCTGGGACAATATGATGGCTTGGGAAACCCCTTCCAAGGTCGGAGACAGTGCTCCAACCTTGGAAGGGGGAGTCAGAGATCTCCCACCCCCACCTCCCCACAGCTAGCATGGAGAGAACCATGCCAGCTGCCACGCCAAGGTCAGAAAAGCAACGTCGGAGGGAAAGGAAAGGGGCCTTATGTGAGCCGAGTGGGAGACTGGAGAGGCCAAGATACAGTTCATTCTGAGTCTACTGCAGCATCCTTACCTCCCACTCTAAAGTGTCCACATGAAAAGGGCTGAAAAGCCCATCTAGTGAAAAGGATTGGCAGCTTCAGCCCGGCAGGGATAGGAATCTCACAAGCCTCCAAGTTTGGGCACTTCCGAGCAGCATGGGCACAGTCCATAGGACTGTGCCATAGCAATATTAAGAGCTTCTCTACTTGGTCAGTTTGCAATGCAATCAACATTCCTCAGCCATGGGGTGTAATGAGAGCTTTAAGCAATGCTGTCATTATCCCATTTCCTTCCCCCGGTTTCCCCTCCCCAACGTGCTGTTTTTGATCCCAGAAAAAGTGCAGTATTTTAATTTCATTTGCAATATCAGACTGCCATTGCGTGCCTGTATATCCTTTCCTTATCACTTTATGAGGGGAGTGGTTATCAGGCTGTGAGGGTTGGTCTGTTGCCTCCCCTTCTGGCACTTTCTCCTCCTCTGCCATTTGCAGTTAGTGGGTGGTTCTGCTGACCAGATGGAGGGTCTTAAACCTGTTCTGGATGGGGTTGCACTTCCCTTGAAGGAGCAGGTTCATAGCTTGGGGGTTCTCCTAGAACCATCTCTGCCACTTGAGGCTCAAGTGGCCTCAGTGACAAGGAGTGCCTTCTACCAGCTTTGGTTAGTGGCCCAGCCACACCCCTATCTGGAGAGCGATAACCTGGCTTCTGATGTCTATGCTCTGGTAACCTTCAAGTTAGGTTACTGCAATGTGCTCTAGCTGGGGCTGCCTTTAAAGACGGTTCAGAAGCTGCAGCTTGTGCGAAATGTGGCAGCCAGATCAATAACCTGGACCAAGAGGTTCGAACATATAAAACCAACTCTGGCCCACTTGCATTGGCTGCCTGTACATTTCATAGCCTGCTTAAAGGTGCTGATTCTAACCTATAAAGTCTTACATGGTTGGGACCACAATACCTGACGGAATGCCTCCCCTGACATGAACCTCCCATACACTACGCTCAGCATCTAAAGGGAAGCTTGGAGGATGGCAACAAGGGAGGGAGCCTTCTCAGCAGTGGCCCCCCAATTATGGAATGATCTCCCCAATGAGGCCCGCCTGGCACCAACATTGTTATATTTTTGGTGCCAGGTAAAGACTTTTCTCTTCTCCTAGGCATTTAACAGATATGCTGAGTTTTTAATTGACCCCAGAACTATATTTAGGCCTGGCTGAGTGTTCACAGTTGTTTTAAATGTATACTGTCTTGTCTGTTTTTATGCTTTTATGGTTTAAATCTTGTATATCAATTTTACAAGTCCAAAGTTTTAATTTTTGTAAACTGCCTAGAGAGCTTCGTCTATGGGGTGGTATATAAATGATGATGATGATGATAATAATAATCATAATAATAATCATAATCATAATAATAATAAAAATAATATCAGAAACACTAAATAATGAAATATTAGATAACATGGAAGAAAATGAAACATACAAATACTTAGGATTCCAATAAAACACAAAAATCAATCACTCCACAGTAAAAACACAACTAAGAATGCAATATAAAACTCACCTATCACAAATCCTAAAATCTAAACTCAACTTGAAAAACATCTTCAAAGCCATCAACACCTACACAATACCCATCCTCACATCCTCATTTGGAATCATACACTGGTCATATACTGAACTCAAAGAAATAAACAGACTCAATCACACCAAACTCACAAACTACCACATGCTCCATCCCAACTCATGCATTTAAAGAACAACAATCAGCAGGAAAGAAGGAGGAAAAAGTCTGCTAAACATTAACACAATGCATGCTAAACAGATAAAATCACTCAGAGAATTCTTCCACACCAAAAACACCCCCATCCATAAAGCCATAGTAAAAGCAGATAAAAACTACTTCCCACTCAACCTAGTACTACCAAACGAAGATCAAACACAACCACTTACATTCACAGAGAAAAAAGAAAAATGGGCACAAAAAAAATACTCCATGGGAAGCACTACAACATAATACAGAACCC
Organism: Anniella stebbinsi; assembly: GCA_029215795.1. Taxonomy (NCBI): domain Eukaryota; kingdom Metazoa; phylum Chordata; class Lepidosauria; order Squamata; family Anniellidae; genus Anniella; species Anniella stebbinsi. The sequence continues at coordinate 82,146,945 of JARDYH010000005.1, read as the reverse complement.
ACAAATAAACAAAGAACAATCATACGAATGGCTCAGGAAGGGTGAGCTATTTCAGAAACCGAAGGATTCCTAATAGCTATACAGGATCAAGTCATAGCAATCAAGAACTACCAAAAATACATCACAACAACAGACCTATGCAGGAAATATCATCAATACTAAGAAACAATAGACCATATAACAGGAAGATGTAAAATTCTGGCAGGAATGGAAATAATTCACCCACAATTGGCCATCAAATTCAACCTTATCAAACAACCTACACCATACTATACATATTCACCTGAAACAATCTTGGAAAATGCAGATCATAAAATATACTGGGACAGAAAGATTCATGCGGACAAGACAATACCTTGAAACCACCCAGACATAATGGCCATAGACAAAAAAAAAAAAGAAAAAAAAGAAAAAAACACATACCTCATCGACATAGCAATACCAAATGACAAAAATGTTGTTGGAGAGGAAGAAGAAAAGAGAGACAAATATACACCACTGGCCATGTAAGTCAAAGAACTATGGCAACAGGTAAAGGTCACAATTATTCTGTTAGTCACATCAGTCACTGGCATCTAGGCTGACCATATGAAAAGGAGGACAGGGCTCATGTAACTTTAACAGTTGTAGAGAAAAGGGAATTTCAGCCAGTGTCATTTGTATGCAATTAGTTCCTGGTGAAATTCCCTCTTCATCACAACAGTTAAAGTTGCAGGGGCTCTGTCTTCTTTCGTATATGGTCACTCTAGTATAGTGCCTGCAACTTTAACTGTTGTGATGAAGAGGGAATTTCACCAGGAACTAATTGCATACAAATGACACTGGCTGAAATTCCTTTTTCTCTACAACTGTTAAAGTTACATGAACCCTGTCCTCCTTTTCATATGGTCAGCCTACCACTGACATCACATCAAAAAACTATACAGAAAACCTCCAGAAACTGGGCCTACCAAAATACAGCCACACCAACATCCAGAAAGCAGTCATACTTAAAACATGCTCAATTGTAAGGAAATTCCTGAATCTGTAAAAGACAGCATGACTTGGCAAAGCCCCTCATGTCCATCTAGAAAAACCACCACAAGCGAGAAAGAGATAACATAAGAATAATAATTTGCACTTGGGAATGTGGAGACTGCAGTTTCTCCCACTGCTGCTGCTCTGCCTGCCAAGAAACTCTCCTGGGCTGCCTCTACAAGAGAGGTTTAAAGCTCTTTCAAGGCGCTTAAAAAAATTTACCTCTACAAGAACGGAGCGCAAATTGGGCGTAGAGGCGCGTTATCTCTCCAATTATGCACATTATCGAATGCGCGTTAAATTGCGAGTTTTATTTTGCTCCAGCCGTTAAAGCGCATTTTGACTATGTGAACAAGTGCTTATGCGCATTAACTACTTGTAAAGCGCATTTTGGTCATCCGTCAATGCGCTTCGCCGCCTCTCGCCGCCTCTCGTGCAGAGGGATTAGGTGTAAATGCGCTTCAGCGATTATGCGCATAATCACCTAACCGGGCGCAAAAGCGAATCCTTGTAGAGGGGACCCTGGACTAGCTACCTAGAGCCAGAGAGCGACAGAGAAATGCTCTCCTCATGAAAAGGGCGGAAGCAAGAGCAATTGCAGCTCCAAAGTGTGGCTGATTCATCCTCCACCAGCCCACAAGAGGCGCAGCTTTTCCCTTCTTGTCGGTGTGTGTGGTTTTGCACGGGGAAGGGGGCGTGAATGACACCTTTTTCCCAACCTGCCTATTTCCCCCCCATCTGATCAACATCTCCTTCCCTGAAGGCTCCTCCCTTGTGCACGGAGGGGGGGGAGACATCCCAGCCTCTTTACTCAAAAGCATTAGCCCTGCATTTCAATGGGGTTCTTCTGGGTAAAGGGAGCAACCCTGATGCATCCCGCTCAGTGGATGGGGTACACTTGCTCTTGAGTAAACAGGCACTCTGGACTCCATTGCATTGGGCAGTGCAGTGCACGCAGCACGTCCTTCAAGGCTGCAACCCAGGAAGTAAGTCTCACTGGACTCAATAGGATTTACTTCTGAGTAGAACACACATAGGCTTCCACTGAGCTGCTCTCAGGTTCTTTGAATCTGGATCTGGTGTAGTTCCGATATATGAAGGTTTACACTGCAATCACTCTGACCTGGGGTTTCAATGGTACTGACTTCTGAGTAGACAAGCATTAGAATTCCACACCATACATTTATCAGGCGAGGGGAGAAGGGAACCAGCAGTCACAACAAATGGAGTCAGGATGCCCCCATCAGAACAGAGTAAGAGGAGGGCTTGTCAGTGGGGAGAGGAGCAGATGAAGATCTTCAGAAGTTCAGGATTAACACTTCTCCTCTGTTTCTCTCCATCTCCATTTCTCCCCTCAAAAGGAACAAGTTTATAGTTGGGTAATATTGAAGGAGTGGGGGAATTAGAAATGTTGATCAACCCGGCCAAGTTCTACAGATCCAGATGTCCTTATTGCTGCTCATGTGTGGGTACCTACCCAATAGGGAAGTAAAGAAGGGAAAGGGATTTCAAATTCAAGGGGTGTAGAGGGAGGGGCGGCAACCCCAAAAGTAGTTGCTTCCGGAGTCATCGCTCTAAGCCACATGGCTGTGCAACATCCTGGGAGGAAGAAAGGACATTGCACCATCACGGGTGCCATTTTTGTTTGTGAAAAGGGATACGGAGAATGTTCTTGCACTCCACCGAAACCCAGTAAGTTAAAAAACCCAGTAAGTTAAAAAACCCAGTAAGTTTTTTAAAAAACCTGCCCAAAATCGGGGGGCCCACCCTCTCCCCGCCATCCTGGGGATGGCGAACTTGGGGGGGGCTCTTCCCTGATTGGCATGGAGCTGTGTGGTGTGGCTCCGTGCCCATTTCTGCTGCTGTGCTTACTTATATGATAATCCAACCCACCACTGGATTAAGATTGTCCTTGGCCCCCTCTACAAGATTTCGGTTTGACGCCCGGTTCCCTGATTATGCGCATCTTCTCTCAATCGCATTTACACCTAATCCCTATACATGGGAGGCGTTGACGCGCATTACAGGCTGTATGAAAGGCATTTAAAAGTTGTTGACATGCTGAGAATCGCATGCAAATGTTGCTGAAAGTAATGCGCTTTGTCCCAGAGAAACTCCCCAAACCGGTTTCCTCTCTTTATTTTCCCCGCCCACCAGAATCTCCCGCCTTTGGTTTCCCAGGTTACCTGAAAGGAAGGAGCTGATTAACATATTCGGCTACCTGTCTTACTGTCTCAGGAGTAAATGTGCATGTGCGCACACACACACACAAACACACCCGCCAAAACAGACGGGGATGCTGCTTCGTTCCTTCCCCCTCCTCTTCCCAGCACACACAACTCAGCTCAGGAACCCAGCAAGAAGCGAGGGGAAGTTATGTCCGCTGATGGCTAATTATGTGCTCATCCGCCCATCCTTCCTACCCCCTTTCCTTCTCATAAAACCACCTCCATCTGGCCCCGTGTCTCCATGTAAAAAATATTTCATCAGGGTACTTCAAAGAAACTTTATTTTTGGTTCACGTTGGGTCACCTCTTCTTGGAGCTTCCATCCAGAGACACGGAGTACAAGGAGGAAGTTGCCAGGAGGAGACAGGAAATAAAACTAAACCAAAAAGTCGGAGGTTTTCCCAGCGAAGGGGCAGTTCTATGCATGAGATCACGACCACAGTCCAACCCCCTGATCGTTAATGTGCCTCCTCAGAAAGTTGTTTACACGGACATAAGGCGCTCTTACTCCCGCCGTAAATTAAAACTCGCTAATTAACGCGCATTCGATAATACGAATAATAGGATGTTTAAAGCGCCTCAGCTCCCAATTTGCGCTCCTCTCTTGTAGAGGTAAAAATTTTAATCAGCCTTGAAAGAGCTTTAAACCTCTCTTGTAGAGGCAGCCCCTGCAATCTTGCCAACCCCTAATGAGTGTAAATTGAGATGTTCTCATTATGAAGCGAAAATAACCAATTCATTTCAATTGGCAGAAAGTCAGGCCATGAGAATAAGATATGCATAAGGAATAAATGAATGCAGTTGCTTAAAAGAGCCCATTTCTATGGAAAGTTGTAATTGACTGTTTTTTCTCAGGCTTATTAAATATCTCCTTCTCCATCCACGATGATGTGGAAGAGAAGCAGCATCGGTGCTGCTCTTTCTCCGCCACGTATTTGTACATCTCAGTCACAATTCTTGTTATTTATTATCTCAGAGAAGAGCGCTTGTCTTTTTTTATCCACTTTTCAATCTCTGTGTGCCTGTAATCATTTTTGCTTCCCATTCCTTGGCCTTTTCTCTTTTCAGTGATGTCTTTTTGAATAACCTGGACTGAGCATGACTCTCCAGGAGAGGACATACCATTCACTTACATAATGACAGTATATTATTTCTGGCATCTATTTTCTTTCCCATGTTTTATACACCCTAATGCTTTGCTGGCTTTGATTTCCACCTAGCAAAGGTTTTTTATTGAAAGATCTATAGTGATGCTTCCAGCATGGATACAGTTAATTTAGAACCTAGCCATTTGTGTGAAGAGTTCAAACTATTCTTTCTAAAGTACAATCTTCCCTGACATTTGTCAATTGAATTTAATCTGCCATGAAGCTACTCTGCCTTTTTGATGGACTTCTGACATTCATAACAGTATCCTCTATGCTGGACATCAAAAGAAACAATACTGCTTTTTCTTTTCTTTTTTAAAGGCTACATGTCTTTTTTCATTCTGGCTTGACAAGTAGGATTTACAGATTTGTCTGTCCACAGGCTGCTTACTTATATTATCTTTAAATTCTTTCATATATTATTAAAGATAATATAAGAGAGGTGGTGATAAGAACTTGTTGTGCTTGCTTGCTTGTTTATTTGTTTTAAAAAATCCTCCCTGAACCCCACAGTAATTTCTGGCTGGTTTCCAGTATTCCATTCTTGGACAAGTTATTGAAGCATGTGGTGGCTTGTGGGCTCCAGGGATTTGTGGATGAGGCAGATTATCTAGATCCATTTCAGTCTGGCTTCAGGTGTGTCTATGGGACAGAGACTGTTCTGGTCATCCTGATGCTGGGAACTGGAAATGGGAAGTATGACCTGTTGGTTCTGCTGGATCTCTTGGTGGCTTTCAATACCATTGAAAGCCACTAAGAAGATCTGGAGCATCATTTGCTTTCAGATAGCTATCAGTCAACCGGCTGGTTGCATGAATCAACATTGTGCCTACCCTTGTCTTATGGTTTCAAGTTTGTCGTCACACCTCAATTTCTGCACTTCAGCATCCTAGCTTTAACCAAAATCTGAAAAATGCAGAGATTAAGATATAAAAATGTAAAAGGAAAGTGTGTTTCAAGTTGCTCTGAACATTGTCAAACCCATCACAACTTGCATCTAGTGCAGAGCTGAAGGAACGTATTATTTATCTCTGAACAAAGGTGCTCATTCGCTGTAATTCTGATGCTCATTATTTTCAGATTGATTACTCTGAGCTCTTTTGGCATGTCTTTTTCTTCTTCTTTGCCTTGCAAAAAGAGATGTTGAAAAATTATCCAGCCTTGTAATCAAATACTATTCTTAGAAGAAGAATGAACACAAGCATATTATTTATTGCTTTACTTTTCAGCCAAAGATAGATAATGGGCATTTAAATTATTTATCCTAGAACAATCATTTTCCCCTCCCAAAATGCATCTTCTTATTCATAAAGAAAGGAGGGGTTGTCCTAGATGCAATTCTTATCCAGTCGGGGCACTACTCTGAACCCACAATCTGGCAGTGGCAGAGGTGAAGACTACAGGCAGAATAATAAGCCTTCAAAGTCCTCTAGCCTAGCAAGATCAAGGCAGCGGCAGAAACTCATGCACTGATGTACTTCGCTATGCTGCTTCCATATTTCTTTCTCATTTGCAGGGGCACACTGAAATTCTGGTTTGCTATGAGCACTATGGTGATTTGCTCAAGACAGCCCATTTGTGGCCTTTCACTGAAGTGATAATGATTCAAGAAGCCTAAAAAGGAAAACAACTCAGAGCAGCTGAACTCTGCATACCGAGAATGATTGCTGATAAATGGTATGCATTCCCTATGTCACATCGTTTCCATGAAGATGAGCTAACAAACTGGCATGCTACTACTGGTGGGGCTATAACTCTAACTTCGTTATTTGGTCATGTAAACATCTCCATCCTAATTTAACTGCGGAGATGGAAATTCTCGGCCTTTACAGTTACTCCATGACTAAAACAACAACATGAGGAATGGTGCTTATGATCTATGAACTCAATTCAAGAGAAACCTTTAAGAAATATGGAACATCTCCCAATAAACCAGGACTCTGTCTAGTCATAACTTATTCTTATTTCCTCAACCCTAAATCAGCTTGGGGATATTGTGCATGGAAATCCTGTATTTGGGACTGTGTCCATTACCTAGGGCTCTTTGGTGTAGTTCATTCTTGAATCCCTGCATTTAGTTCAGCCAGAACTCCTGCCATGTTACAATGCTATCAAAAGGGCTATCCCACGGGTGAGGGCTCTGCCTAGCTCCAGCTGTTCCTGAACCTGAAGCCAAATCAGCTCAGGGTTCCTGAGCACAGAGATCCTATTTTGGGGGGATTCTCCATTTTAGTCTGGGGTCCCCTCTACAAGGATTCGCTTTTGCGCCCGGTTAGGCGATTATGCGCATAATCGCTGAAGCACATTTACACTTAATCCCTCGGCACGAGAGGCGTCGAGAGGCAGCAAAGCGCATTAATGGATGATCAAAATGCGCTTTACAAGTAGTTAATGCGCATAAGCACTTGTTCACATAGTCAAAATGCGCTTTAACGGCCGGAGCAAAATAAAACTCGCTATTTAACGCGCATTCGATAATGCGCATAATTGGGGAGATAACGCGCCTCTATGCCCGATTTGCGCTCCGTTCTTGTAGAGGTAAAAATTTTAAAGCGCCTTGAAAGAGCTTTAAACCTCTCTTGTAGAGGCAGCCTGGGGCTCTCACTGGGACTCCATATTTTACAGCATATTGCTTTGAATCCCTCTAATGTAGTTCAAAGAGTGAAGTCTCTGGCTGACTATATACTTGTTTCTGCACTATTCCAACAAGGTTATGCTGTTATCCTACAAAGCCCTAAACAACTTGGGACCAGCATACCTAGCAGACTGCCTTCCCTTATATAAACCTGGACGACAACTATGATCCTCAGAGGAGGCCCTACTGGCCATTCCAAGATGAACAGAATGCTGCCATGAAGAACCTCGGCGGCGGGCCTTCTCTGTAGTGGCACCCATCCTCTGGAAACCCCTCCCTTGTGTGGTTCAGGAGGCAGAAAACGTTACATCTTTTAAACACCTCCTGAAGACATACCCTTTTACACAGGCTTTCCCTGGTTTTTAATGTAGCTCGTTTTACATTGCCTTTTTAACTTTTCAATGTTTAAATTTATATTGTTATTTTTATGGTTTTTAATTGTGCACTGCCCAGAGAGCTTCAGCTGATGACAGTATAAAGTTGTAATAAAATAAATAAATAAATAAATCCTTTGATAGCGCTGGAGTTAACTGATTTGTAACTTCTGAGATTAAGTGCCATGACTTCTGAACTGTGACCAGTCAGCCAAAATCCAAATCCATTCCACTGAACCCAGGTTAGTTCCAGGATTATTTGAAAATGCTTAGGCTAACCCCCACCCCACCACATTCATTCTGTCTTTCCAGTCTCTCTCATATGACAATACAAATTCCTTGCATTTCTTCCCTCCCCTATTTCCCCTCATAATGGACCTGGCAGAAGCTGCTCTCTTTCCTTCTTCCTTACTCTCCCTCTGGCACCGCAATAATTGATGCTTTTTCATTGCTTTTGCTGGTTGATAAAAGCCTCTGAGGGGGCTCTGGTGGCCATAGTCTTCCCCACTATAGTTATTTGTATTGTATTTCTATCTAAATTATAATAATGATTTCTAAATTGCATCTATTCATATAAAGTTGTATATGCAATTTGTGTCCTCTTTTTTTCCTCCTTTGTGTTGAAGTCCTGCTTTTTGGGTTATCTGGAGATGTGGGCTGAGATGTCACCAATATGCGGATGACACCCAGCTCTACCTCTCCTTTTCAACAAACCCAGGTGAGGCAGTGGCTGTTCTGAATCAGTGCCTGACCACGGTAATGGACTGGATGAGGGCTAACAAACTGAGACTCAATCCAGACAAGACGGAGGTACTGTTAGCGGGTGGTTCTTCTGTCCGGTGAGGTGATGTTCACCCTGTTCTGGAGGGGGTTGCACTCCCCCTAAAGGATCGGGTCCATAGTTTGGGGGTGCTCTTGGATCCAGAACTGTCACTTGAGGCAAAGGTGAACTCGGTGGCAAAGAGCACCTTTTACCAGCTTAGGCTGATATACCAACTGGCCCTTATCTGGACAGAGATAGCCTAGCTACAGTTATCCATGCTCTCATAACCTCTCATTTGGATTACTGCAATGCGTTATACATGGGGCTGCCTTTGAACACGGTCCAGAAACTTCAGCTGGTACAAAACAGGGCAGCCAGATTGTTAACGGGGACTGGCCAACGAGACCATATTACGCCAGTCCTTTTCCAACTTCACTGGCTGCCGATCCAGGTCCAGGCCCAATTCAAAGTGCTGGTACTAACATTTAAAGCCCTAAACGGCTTGGGGCCAGGTTATCTAAAGGAACGCCTCCTCCCATATGTACCTGCCTGGACCCTAAGATCATCTACAGGGGTCCTTCTCTGTGAGCCCCTGCCAAAGGAAGTGAGGCAGGTGGCCACTAGGAGGAGGGCTTTCTCCGCTGTGGCACCTCGGCTGTGGAATGAGCTCCCCAGAGAGGTTCGCCTGGCGCCTACTTTGTACTCTTTTCGTCGCCAGGTGAAGACCTTTTTATTTTCCCAGTATTTTAACAGTTAAATTAACTCAATTTTAATCCTTGCTGTTTTAAATTTGTATTTTAATCTGTATTAATTCCTGCTGCTTGGTTTTATTCTGGTTGTGTTTTTATATTGTATGTTATTTTGTGTTTTTAGATTGTGGCTTGTTTTATATTTTTAAAATGATTTCATGGTTTTAATTTTTGTGAACCGCCCAGAGAGCTTCGGCTATGGGGCGGTATAAAAATGCAATAAATAAATAAATAAATAAATTGGGTGATGCATATCTGACCACACTATTTGGCAGATCGTTTTCATTTCATTCCTTTCATGTTCATTTATTACATTACTATATTGCTCAATAGCCAAAGCTCTCTTGATGGTTTACAGAGATTAAAACCATAAAAAATACAATATAATAACATAATATAAAATCATTCATACACACAATGTTATAAAACAATTTTTCACAATAATAACAATAAAAAACCTGGACCCATTAAGCACACACACACACACACACACACCACCTTATCATATATTGTCAAATGCCTGGGAGTAGAGGGCAGACCTCAGTGGAGAGCGTGTTCAGCAGTCTGGGAGCCACCACCAAGAATGCCTTCTTCCTTGTTGCCATCCTCCAAACCTCCCTTGGAGGAGGCACCTGGAGGTGAGCCTCAGATGATGATTGTAGTGTATGGGAAGGGTCATACCAGGAAAAGCTTTCTGCCAGGTATAGATCAAAACCAACACATAGAATTGGGCTTAGAACCATAGAGACAGCAAGTGCCAGTGGCCCAGTATCAATGTTATATGTTCAGCATACCAGCTCATAGGTTTAAAGCAGTGCTTTATTCCTATTGTAGTATCTTGATCACAAGAACATGGAGTTTACATCTCCCTCTCTCTAAAGTTGACTCATTACTAAAGCAAGTGAACTACCTATAGTGAAGGATTTTAAAGTTTGTAGCTAAGATGTGGAAAGTTTATGGTCCACACTATTATGTCATTGTGCTCTCATTGTAATGATTTTACAGTCCAGTTTGTTGGTTAATGGGTCATAGCCATTCAGTTTTATCAACAGGGATAATATTATGCTGGGACATGACTTAGTGCCAGTCTGGTCATTGCAGCAGCAGGGTGCAGAATAAAGTAGGTGAGCAGTACAGCATGCACTCTACTAGAATCCTCCTAGGATTACATGGATAACAATATTTTTCTCCCACGTTTTCATCTAAAATTGGAATTTACAAGCTTGCATCTTGGGTACTGTATGAAAGGATTCATTCTTCCTGACAGAGAATAGATTCCAATTAGAACTAAAGTGTAAAGAAGATGGTAATGAAAGCAATTTATGCCTAGGGCCAAAACAGAGATCATTTTAAACTGTGTGTCAGATCAGGGGCATAATTCAGATACCCCATCACATGGGTAAGCCTATGTGCATTCAAGCAAACGTGCATAACATTCTCCTTCAGATCTTCCACCCACCACTACTCAAAGATCTGGGGTTGGAGCCGATGGGGACTGGGACATTGGAGGTAGAACAAGCATATGAGGACCAGTCACTAGGGATGTGCATGCCTAAAGATATTGTATTTTATCTAGGGATGTGCACTGACCCCCCGGATCGGATCGGATAGCGGATCGGAATCGGACCTGGGGGGTCGGATCGGATCGGATCGGAGGCTGGTCGGATCGGATCGGACCAGATGTCCGATCCGGATCGGACGCCATTTTGAATGCTTTTTCCCATAGCCAAGTATTGTTTTACAAAAACGCCTATAACTTTTTCATTTTTAAAGATAGAAGGATGAAACTTGGGCACATTGTAGACTGGTTAGGGGTAGTTATCTGTGAGAAATTTCAGAAAGATTGGTGCATGCATTTTGTGGCAATTAATTTTTTAATAAATACCCAGGAATGCCTATAACTTTGTCATTTTTAAAGTTACACACATGAAACTTTGCCACATTGTAGGGGGTACCTTGGGACCTATGTGTGTGAAATTTCAGAAACGTAGGTGCTTGTCTTGTGTGGCAATTAATTTTAGAAGAATGGGTAGTGGTGGGGTAAATACAGTTACGCCTCCCACTTTTTTATTTTTGAAGATACAAACAGGAAACATGGGCACATTACAGGTACCACTTGGCTTGATATGTGTGTAAAATTTCAGACAGCTGGGTCCAGGCATGTGGTGGCAAGGTATTTTTGAAACAATGAGGAAAGAAACGCCTATAACTTTTTTATTTTAAAAGTTAGAAGTCTGAACATTGCTCACTTTGTAGATGGGTTAGGGGTAGATATGTGTCAGAAATTTCAGAATTATAGGTCCAGGCATTTGATGGCTATGGAATTTTTAAATTACATGTTTCAATAAAATTTCTACAGAGGCCAGGTCTTCCCCTCCCGCTTCCCGCGAAGAAAAGGAAACACTCTCTCGTCTCGATCCCTTTGATCCTTGCTAGTAGTATCCATTACAGGGCTCGTGTTTCCTTTCCTACTTTCACTTATCAAGCAGAACGGCTGAGCCTAGCTGAGTTTTGCAGCCATGCGTGCAAGGAAGGATCACTCTGGTCTCGATCCCTTTGATCCTTGGTAGTATCCATTACAGGGCTCGTGTCTGCTTGAGTACAAAGTGAAAAGTGAAAGTAGGAAAGGAAACACGAGCCCTGTAATGGATACTACTAGCAAGGATCAAAGGGATCGAGACGAGAGAGTGTTTCCTTTTCTTCGCGGGAAGCGGGAGGGGAAGACCTGGCCTCTGTAGAAATTTTTTTGAAACATGTAATTTAAAAATTCCATAGCCATCAAATGCCTGGACCTATAATTCTGAAATTTCTGACACATATCTACCCCTAACCCATCTACAAAGTGAGCAATGTTCAGACTTCTAACTTTTAAAATAAAAAAGTTATAGGCGTTTCTTTCCTCATTGTTTCAAAAATACCTTGCCACCACATGCCTGGACCCAGCTGTCTGAAATTTTACACACATATCAAGCCAAGTGGTACCTGTAATGTGCCCATGTTTCCTGTTTGTATCTTCAAAAATAAAAAAGTGGGAGGCGTAACTGTATTTACCCCACCACTACCCATTTTTCTAAAATTAATTGCCACACAAGGCAAGCACCTACGTTTCCGAAATTTCACACACATAGGTCCCAAGGTACCCCCTACAATGTGGCAAAGTTTCATGTGTGTAACTTTAAAAATGACAAAGTTATAGGCATTCCTGGGTATTTATTAAAAAATTAATTGCCACACAAGGCAAGCACCTACGTTTCCGAAATTTCACACACATGGGTCCCAAGGTACCACCTACAATGTGGCAAAGTTTCATGTGTGTAACTTTAAAAATGACAAAGTTATAGGTGTTTCTTTCCTCATTGTTTCAAAAATTAATTGCCACACAAGGAAAGCTCCAATGTTTCTGAAATTTCACACACATATCAAGGCAAGTGGTACCTGTAATGTGCCCAAGTTTCCTGTTTGTATCTTCAAAAATAAAAAAATGGGAGGCGTAACTGTATTTACCCCACTACTACCCATTTTTCTAAAAATTGCCACACAAGACAAGCACCTACGTTTCTGAAATTTCACACACATAGGTCCCAAGGTACCCCCTACAATGTGGCAAAGTTTCATGTGTGTAACTTTAAAAATGACAAAGTTATAGGCATTCCTGGGTATTTATTAAAAAATTAATTGCCACAAAATGCATGCACCAATCTTTCTGAAATTTCTCACAGATAACTACCCCTAACCAGTCTACAATGTGCCCAAGTTTCATCCTTCTATCTTTAAAAATGAAAAAGTTATAGGCGTTTTTGTAAAACAATACTTGGCTATGGGAAAAAGCATTCAAAATGGCGTCCGATCCGGATCGGACCTCATCGGATCGGATCGGATCGGAGGTTGTCCGGATCGGATCGGATCGGATTTTCCCGATTTTGGGTCGGATCGGATTCGGATCGTGGATCGGATCCGATCCGATGCACACCCCTAATTTTATCGTCATCGGAATTTTGGACCCATATCATCTCCGATAATATCATAGGTGAATCGCATCGTCTTAACAATAATTATCGGAAATCCGATATTTAATTTGCAGAGCCATTGCGCCCTATAGAGCTAATTAGTTTTAGAAAAAATGCCTATAACTTCTGTATTTTCAAGGTTACAGACTTGAAACTTGGTCACAATGCTTATGGGGTATGCCTAAGTATGTGTATGAAATTTAAGATCGATCCCTCCAACCCTTGATTTTATATGAATTTATAAAAGATCATTAAGTTCTGACAGGTCAAAAGTTGCACAATCTTTCATAAATTCATATAAAATACAGGGGCAGAGGGATTGATCTAAAATTTGGCAGATATGTGTAGCAACACGTGCTAGACATGTGTATGAAATTTGAGACTGATCCCTCCAACTCTTGATTTTATGTAATTTATTAAAGATCCTGCAACTTTTTGACAGGTCTGAACGAACGCACATAGCGAGCTGTCATTCTGACCTGTCAGAACTTAAACGATTTTTAATAAATTCATATAAAACCGAGGGTTGGAGGGATCAATCTCAAATTTCATACACATACTTAGGCATACCTCATAAGCATGGTGACCATGTTTCAAGCCTCTAACTTTTAAAATACAGAAGTTATAGGTTTATTTATATGGCAGTCTGATAATCCGATATAATCGGGCTGAAAATTATCGGATCGGATATTTATCGGAGGTTTTTCTATCGTATTGTTATCGTTAAACACATGCACGATAAAGAGCATATCGTATCATTATCGTACATTTTAACGATATGATACACATTCCTACCAATCACTCCCCGTCCCTCCACATGTTCCTTAAATGAATGCAAGCTGATTTCTGAAAGAGATCTAGTTTCTTACAGACAATGGGAATAAGTAACTAGAGTTGTCTCAACATTCTTTTAATCGAATAATGTTTTATGTCTCAAGAGGAGAAGCATCAATAACTCAGTTTGGGGGAACAAACAAAATCTGTATATAGTGTAATCTATTTTTCTTAATTAAAACATTCACAATCTGTAAGCATGTCATACCAGAGATGTAGTAGCAACTTAGCTGTGACTTTCATCTTAAAAGCTTATGGGGCTATTAAAAAAAAAGCATCAGGTAATTGGTAATTACATCACATCCTTTGATACACTTGTGATTAATGAAAGGGATCCTTTGCCCATTCCAAACAAAGTACATAGTATCTAACTAATTGCTTTGGTCAGGATTAACATCCACTGCTTGCATTATTTATGTTCCACATACCTATATAACCCCTCAAGTGTTTGGCTAAATTGGAGTGATATCATGAAATGTTCAAAAACCTCCTTAGACAACCCAGTGAAGCAACTGGCTAAATGGCTGTAACTGAAATGCCATGGGATATTCACAAACTGTTGAGGAAGGAAAGGAGGAGGAGGAGGAGGAGGAGGAGGAGGAGGAGGAGGAGGAGGGACTGATGATAAGTAATGCAGGTGACAGAAGCAAAAGGTTATCTGGGCATGGTGGGGGACCTCTAGCAAAGTGAGAAGGGGGTATAGTACATGAGGTCCAGAGAGACAAATTAAGCCAGTTATGGGCAATGGGAGAAGGGGAAGAGGGGTCCATTTGTGCTATTGCTGAACAACTATTCCTAATTATGGGTTTTTCTAGTTTATTTCACTTACATTCCTGCAGTTTCTCTATTGATGTATTCATAATACAATGGCTTTAGCCTTATTCGAGTACTTAAGCTTTAGCGTTTATATAACATGCAAGGGGGAGAAACAAGAATGAGGATGCTAGCTCTAACCCACCCACCCCATCACCATTCTTTTCACCCTCTACGTGTTGAGGACAAACGTGTCGTGTACCTGCATGATTTAGGATCCAGGCACCATAGACAAATAATTTAAAAAAATGACTCCCTGCCCTTACCATTGGAGGGTGACAAGGACAGTGATGGAAGTGTGTGTGGGTCAGAGGCACTGTGCTCATCCTCCCACTCCCTCCGCAAGGCCATGTGTTCTCTAAACCCTAAGGCTGAATGTCTAAGTATGGGTCATGATGAACAAGTGCTCTCTCTGAGCCTATCTACACATGCAGGATAAAACACTTTGAAAACATTTTGGAAACTGTATATGGAGTGTGTCCTGGGCCCCAACGGTTCTCAAAACTGTTATAAACCGTTTTAAACCATTTTAAACTGTTTTAAAACAGTAGTGTAGATAGGCAGTCTGTCTGTGTTAAAGAAAGGAAGCAGCCCACTTAAACCGCAAATGGGAATGTAGTCGTATACCCTTGACCAAAGAACGGTACACTCCTTCTATCTGGGATGGTCATCCTCTTCCACCGAGCACGCAGCTTCGGGAGGAATGCACATGGAGTGGTGAGTGAGGAAGGGGACACCCATCTAACCAGCCAGCGCAGCTGAATCAACCCCGGCGATCAATGGGTGACAGATGTCGCAGCCAGATCGCCCTCACATCCGGCACCCCTTGTTCAGGCCTGTTTTGTCTTGTCTGATGGTGAGAAGTATGTATCTTTTAGAACATCTAAATTTCTTGTCAATGCTCTACGAATACATGCCATAAAGTTTAAAGGTTGTATGGAAAATTATTCAACTTTTGATTGTCTACTAGTAGAGTTCTAAATTGTATAGTTTGTTTGCTTGTTTGTTTGTTTTTGTTGTATTTGTGTATAATGGCAATTTGCTAAGTCACAATAAACTATGAATGCATTTCTCTCCAGATTTTGTTGGACTGCAACTCCCATCAGTCCTATCCATTCCAACATCTGGAGCACCCCACACTCCCTATCCCTGCAATAGGCCTTCTTTCATGCTCCCCGTGTATCTATGCTACGAATGTCTATTGTCTCACTCTGTATCCAGAATTTTCATCAACCAATCTCCAGTGTATTTGTTTATTGGTAAGCTGTAACCACAGTAATTAATGACCCATAAAAATGGAATGGCCTAAAATTATAACATTTCTGGGCTATAAAATGTCTTACAGCTGATTTTCATTTTTATATTAAGTATACATTCATTTGTTCAGATAACAAAAATACACTTAGCACATCACATATACATTAATTAACCCAGAAATCTTGGCTATCAAGATGTATTTGGTGGGGGTGCTGTTCTGCTATTTCCACAGCAAATACAGCCATGTGTAGGATTAGCTCCCTGCTTTCATTGACAAACAAGAATTCTACTGTTTGCCAATCAAACCAGTATTTGTGCCTTTTAAGGAAAGTGGTGGTGGTGGGGAGTTTCCATACATGTTTGAAGTAACGAAACTATATAAATAACTTGGGATATTCTCTGTAGCTCCCTCTTCACAGGTACAATTGCATGAGTTGTGTGGAATCTGCACCTCACTGCTGAAGGCATTTGCTGCAGTCTAAGCAAAGTATAGGCCTTCCTTAGTGAGAATTTGCTTCAATTATCTAATTATTTCTCAGTTAGTTTGAAATAGCATGATAAGGTGAAAGTTTTGAATTTATCTCTACAGAAACATCTTGTTTAAGTAAGACATCTAGTAATCTTATTTTAAAGAACACAGTTTTGGCTACTAATGTCTTGACACTCCGAAAACAATTAACTGAAAATCATAATTTTGAAATGCATTTGTGGTTTTTGATAGCCAAGAGATTCCTAGAATTTAGCTGTAATTGCTCATTTAAACAGAGCTTTGGGAGTCTATCTTTTGACCAATGCATTAATTTGTATCAGTTTCTTAGCTGAAAACTGCCAATGCTGCCCTAAATATACCACTCCAAATTTAAAATTCCTCTGGTCAATCTATCAACTTCGCATTTTGCAAGGTTGATAGACTCAAAGTGTGCCAATCTGAAATTAATCACAGAACTGTAGAGTTGTAAGGGACCTGAGAGGTCATTTAGTCAACCCGCCAATTCAGAATCTGCAATGCAGGATGCCACCATAGCATCCTTGACAGTCTTTGCTTAAAAGCCTTAAATGTCTCCACCTTCAAGGCAGTGAGATCCACCATCAAACAGCTCTTACCTTTCTCTCCAAAGGTCAAGTTTAGAAATAATTATCAAAATTTAAATAGAAATACAGTGCATCTTACCATAGTGTGGAACACTGACCAGGTGACCTTTGTTCCTTGCTCAGGTGCTGTTGCTGGGCAGTTTCGAGGCCCAGCTCTTCCTTTGGATGGTTCTTTATCTTTAAACTGGACATGGATTGAACAGCCCTCCAATACAAGATTCAGTCAAAATAGAGGGCAGTCCTCTGGCAGCCTGTCAAATAGAGGCTGTGCTCCATAAAAAAAGACAAATGGCTACCCTAGATGAAATTCCCACGATTTACCAAACTAGCTACTCTATTAAAATAGGAGGTACAGTTGACTTGACTGCATGATTTATTTTTAATGATCTCTCTTAAAAACATGTTGACTCTGTTCAGAAGACACACTAAGCGACGGTGGTTAAGCACTTTGAGCTAAACATTATGTCTCATAATGAACCATGATTTAGCGTGTCATATGAACCATTTCTAACCATGTGAACCATGATTTAGCGTGTCATATGAACCATTTCTAACCATGATGGCTACATTACCATGGTTTAAACACACTCACTAACTATTTGTTAAAAAAGGGTTAGCAGGCTAACCATGGTTTAACAGGCCCAATGTCTCCTAGTAATCAATTACTTCTTTTCTAAATGACAACAAATTCACCACTTAATAATCTGAATTTTGCTTGCCATAGATTTCTGGCTGAATAGTCTGTAGTTTCCTGGATCTTCCTCCCCACCCCCTCTTTTTGAAGTTAGAGACAACATTAGCCCATTTCCAGTCCTTCAGCACCTCACTCATTCTCCAAGAATTCTCAAAGATTACAGACAGCAGTTCTAAAGAAATGTCTGCAGGCTCCTTCAGCATGCTAGGACTCAATTTGTCTGGGCCTGGAAATTCATTTAAGGTAGCTAGGTAGTCTTTTCTTACCTAGGACTGCAAGTCTCTCCTTAAATGATCGTTCAACTTTTCCTAAATTAATCACAATTCCCCTTGTAGGAGAATACTATGGCAAAATAGTTGAGTGGATCTGCCTACGTATTGTCACCTGCTAGCACCCCAAACAGTAGTTCTACTCCTTCCTTATTTTTAAATGTCACAATTTAAAGAATGATATTTAGGAGGAGAATTTAATTATAATGGAATAAAAGTCAAACTTGTTTAAACTCTGCAATTATCTTTGGGGAAATACTGAGAATATTTGTACTGTGACATCATATCTCAAGTTAATATTTTTGCCTGCTACCATAAATCCTTTATTTGGAAACTAACAATATTAATTTTGCATCATAGTGCATAATGAGACAGGTCTTTTCTATGAAGGGCTTCATCTTAGTCCTTTTATTTGCATTTTTTGGGGGGCAATATATCACACGCTATCAGATATGACTCTTGTTTTGATAGATTTCTGCTTTGACATCCTGGGCTTTCTGTTCTCTTCAGTATGAATTAAATTAAGCTAGAATCCATAAACTAAGACTTCAGCTGGTTAAGCATATTGATGTCAGTTACAAATCAATTAAACTAATCAGTGCAAATTAAAATGGATCCAACTATGTTCACATAAATTATTATTTATTTGGATCAAACCCTGCGGATCGAAACCTGAGAATTCATTCAGAGAAAAGGGTATACTACTTTGAATGACAAATTGGGAAAAACTATGACTACTTTCTGATATAAATTTTGAGTTCTTGTAATGTAGGCTGACCATATGGAAAGGAGGACAGGGCTCATGTAACTTTAACAGTTGTAGAGAAAAGGGAATTTCAGCCAATGTCATTTGTATGCAATTAGTTCCTGGTGATATTTCCTCTTCATCACAACTGTTAAAGTTGCAGGGGCCCTGCCTTCTTTTGTATATGGTCACTCTAGTATAGTGCCTGCAACTTTAACTGTTGTGATGAAGAGGGAATTTCACCAGGAACTAATTGCATACAAATGACACTGGCTAAAATTCCCTTTTCTCTACAACTAAGTTACATGAACCCTGTCCTCCTTTTCATATGGTCAGCCTATTGTAATGTATGTATTCAAGTAATTTGCTAAAAGGATAGTTAGCCCATAACAGGAAAGTAACACTTCACTATATGGTATAAACTGTCTGAAAAGGTTTTTAGAATTAGTTTGCAGCTACATCATTGCCAATTGCAGCAAAAAATATCTTCCAGCTAAAGTGGCCTACCTGTGCCTGAAAATTCATGTTTCCAATCTGGCAACTAATGTGCATAGCTCCCATATCAGAATCTGGGGAGACAATAATAAATTTACATATTTGTTAATAATTCAACTCCAGTTAGAAATAGAAAATGAATTCCAGTGATGAAATCAACATTGTATTAACTGAGAAGATCAATCACAACTTATCTTATTAACTAGGAATATCACTCATAGCATTTCCTTCATGATAGCTATGCTGGACTCAAAGATGGTCATTGTGAATTAGCAGCTTTATTAATGATTAGATATCCAAAAAAATTGAAGGAAGAGAGTTATCCTGCTATGGCTGGATCTGGCTCTGGTCAAATTAAGGAGCAATCCAAAAGCAAGTCAACCAGCAGGCAATGATCAAAAGCACAGGCAAGAGCAAGCAATCCAAAGGAGAGGTCAGAAGAGCAGCCAAGTTCAAAACACAGATAAACAGTCAGATACAATACACAGTCCAAGAAGCAGATTCAAGCAGGGCTCCAAAGTCAGTAGAATGTAGGTTCAATCACAAGACAGGATACAAGAGCTGGTAAAGATATTGTTTCCAGCATTGGCTAGGCAGACACAGAAGTATTTTAACACTAGAGCCTGTTGAGCCCCACCCAGGACTCAGCTCCTGTGCGTTAGAGCTCTCTGGTCCAAGAACTACTCATGAGGACTCATTTTCTCCTGAGAAGTCCTTCTTTGCAAGCAAGCTCACAGAAGCCCTACTAGCCTGTCGCTTGAGGTGACAATGCTCCTGGGGATCAGGCGGTTGTTAAGCCTTTGCCTCCCGCTGACAGGAATGGTCCTGCAGCCATCTCCTCCAAGCATCCAGGTCCTCCTGGTCTGGTGACAGTCACTGATCTGTGGTGCCCTCAGTTTCTTGGATTCTAGCTCTTCCCCTAAGGAGGATTCCTCCAGTGAGGGCATGACAGGCATTGAGACAAGAATAAATAAATGTGGTTTTTTTTAAGTACATAGTGACCATTTAAGGAACATTCTAAATTTGGACTAGTATTTGGCTAAATGAACCATAGTCGGAGCCAAATATTTAGAGTTCTCTTAAGAGTGATCTCTGTATGGTTTTGAACAGAAGAATGTGCATTCCTGCCTACTGCACATATCAGAACTTGGAATCAGAATAATATGGAAATCTGCCCTCCCCCGTCTTTCTTGTGCCACAGTACATGAAAGGGGTGTCTGACAGTAACAACATTTGATCACTACCACCTGAGTTCACTTCAGACAGAATAAATATACAGTCATTTCTTTTGACTACTATCTACCCTAAGAATTATCAGAGATTCCTGTGTCTCCTTAATTTGCATGTCCCCTGTGCATTTCAGCAATAAGATGTTTGTAAAATAGATGTATGCACTGTTCTAACTCTAAAACCCTCTGATCTAAACTGGTAGTTCTGTATTGTATTTCAAATTGTGGTCAGAAATGTCCATTTTCTTTCCCCTCAGATGTGGTTTATGATCCGATTATACTGCCAGAACAACCCCAGGCTGCTTACTGATCCAGCAGTTGGACCACTGTATAGTAAAGCAGTTTATTTAACTTTTTCTTTTAATACAGACTGATCCACACATTTCAGCAAAGAAAAATAAATACATTGTTGAGTGCTTTGATGTGAATTCTCTCCAGAATTCTCTGAAATGGTTTCCCCCACTGAAATATAACATCGCCAGTCAATTTTAATATCTGTTTAAAATCCTGCATGCCTCCAACTTCATTTACTTGCCAAAGTTTAGACTTCCTGTAATCACAGTCCAGTAGATGTTTTGAACTTAGACTGCCAGAAGTCTGAAATTCTATAGCAAAGGAGAGGGAAGATTTGCCATCATGTCTGAAGTCATACACACCCCTGAAATAGTCAGTATCCACTGAAGCCTCGAAGAGGCTTTGACCTAGCTCTTCTTATACAGGAGTGCAAGCCAACTTGAAACAAGGAAGTCTCTTCTCCAGGCTAAATATGGACAACCCTGTCATAAGGCAGAGTGAGGCAGCTGCCTCAGACATCAGATTTTGGTTCATTTGTTATTACTGTATTTGTACTTCCAGGGAGGAGAAAGGGTAGTTGTGGGATTTTTCTCCCTCGGTATCAAAATAAATTGGGAGGCAGAGAGAGACATTTGCTGCCCTGTCCCAGGCAGCAGAATGTCTTGAGCTGGCCCTACAAACTAGTATGGAACTTTAGATCCTGTCCAAAAGTTCCCTTGCACATGGGCAGAGGGATTTCTTTATTGATTTTTTAAAATTATTACCCACTTTTCATTATAAAATAATCCCAAAGTGGGGTACAGCCAATAAAACACAATATACTGATACAGC
Organism: Anniella stebbinsi; assembly: GCA_029215795.1. Lineage (NCBI taxonomy): Eukaryota > Metazoa > Chordata > Lepidosauria > Squamata > Anniellidae > Anniella > Anniella stebbinsi. The sequence goes on along the minus strand of JARDYH010000005.1, from coordinate 82,125,471 downwards.
ATTGACCAAACAAACCCCCCAAAAAACGGGAGCACAATAACACCGATAAAGAATTATTTACATGATGTGACAAAAAGAAAAAGACAAGATTCAAGAAACCGGATAAACAAAGAGCCACAATTTTATTCATTAATAAAGGACCTGCAGCAAACTAACCACCCTCAGTGCAGGTACCTAATTTTCATGAGATACAAGATGGCAAGAGCATAAAAGAATATTATCACAGATTGGGAGGGGGCTTGTAGGCCTTCTTGCCCACTCCCTTTTTCAATGCACGAAATCCAGAGATAGAGCATCCCCAACAGCTGGCTGACTAGCATCTGGAAACCCTCTACCCTTCTAAGTAATTGGTTCCATTGTTGAATTGCTTGGACCTTTTAAGTGTTTCTCCTAATATTAAATTGAAATCTACCCTCATAACTTAAACCCAGTCTACTCCTGCCCTCTGGGGAACCAAAAATCACATTTTACCCTCTATCATGTGATTGCTTTTCCAGTGTTTGAAGAATACCAGCCCAAGCCCTGAAATTTGCACAGATTACAGAAATCGCTGCCGCAATTTGAATAAATGTCGATTTAAGGGGGAAAAAACAAACCCAAGAAGAGGTTCCGGAATTTGGGGAAAAGCCTGTGGTTCAGTTTGCAGATGCAAGCCAAGCCGCTTCGGGGAACTCGGCAGGCCTAAAAATGGCCAGATATCCGTACAGAGGCCACCACTATCCTATAGCTGTACATTTGGGATATTTAAAATTTTAAACTTGAATGTATTTTTCCTAAATGTACAAGATTGCTTTTCTATCTGTTGAATTTAATTTCCCTAATTTAAGGCCAGCTTTCCATTCTATCAAGGTTATTTTGAATTTTATAGTTGTGTCCTGATGTGACCCTGAAGTTGCTCCCTGCCAATTTCAGGTCCTTTTCCAGTCCATCCTCCCGTTTTTATTTTTTTAAAATAGGAAAAAGACCTCTGATGAGAACGCCCAGCTCAGACCTACTTTCAAATATCTTGCTCCATTATATTTCTCTTCTTGTCTTATTTTATATGTTCCTCTTTGGAACCTTCACTCCACAGGCCCCAATCTTCTCCATTCACCAGCTTGCCCCCCATTTCTCTTGCAGCTTCCTCACCACTGGATTGCCCTTGCAGCTGATGTTCTCTTGCAGCTTCCTCTGTTAGCCTATTCAGGCAACCATTAGACTCATCTATTCACCATTGATTTTTCCCACTGGATTTTGTCTTTGTTCTCTAGTGTTATCCTATCCTTAATTTAAGATGGCAAACCTTTCCACCAACTTTTGTACAGCTACAAGTGATTTTAGGAATAATAAGAACTATTACTGCATTGATGTCGTTAATATTGCATTGTGCTTTGGGGCCACAATTCATTTATCCAACATTGAATTTGGATGACCAACATTCAATAGCTACTCATCACTGAGCACAATCACAGATTTGCTGTCCAGCTGTTTGGGGATCAACAACTGAACATCACCTACAACAGACAGGATGTGCTTTTTATGTGGCTGTTACTTTCAAACAAGGAAAGTTATTGCTGCCTCCCTGCTTGGTTCCTGATTGAAAATAGCAGGAGACATAAGGAACGTTCCATATATAGAAAGTTCTTAGTATGTGAGGTCTAAATAAATGAGGTTTTACCATGTATTACGTATAAATTGTTCACATTTCAAAAAGAAATAAATTAAATTTATTGCCCCTCATTTTGGATCCTAAGGCTCAGTTGAGGTTTTTTTAATGTGACTAATATGGCAAATCAGGAAGTGGGAAATGTTATTTCTAAATATCTCAGACTTCATAAATATAAAGGTGACCAAAAGGCTAATTGACAGAACTCATGCATTTTTCTAGCCAGCATGTTCTCTGAGGTTGATAATACAGCTCTATAGGCTCCTTTGTGAAATGTCTGCTAATAATAAATGAGAGGGTGTCATCTATTCAAGCAGGACTCCTGAACTTACATCTCCTCTAAGCCAATACCAAAATCCCCAAATGAACCTTGAGATTTTGAATGGCTGATTATGAAGTGTCTTCCAATGGATGAATATGTGCAACTCTTTCCTGCACACTTTGAGAGATATTAAGCAGAAGCCCCCTTTTAAGCCTGCCCTTCTTCCAAAACACTCATCATATAGCATACCACTTCTCTGTGCAGCACTAAACAACAAAAACAATATCCCTTTGTTCAGGTAACTCAGCTCTTTAAAAAAAGAAATCAGTCTAAAAACCTTTGAAGTAAGTCACCATCTTGCACCTCAATTTTACTTAGAAGTGATTCTGTGCTTAGGAGCAAGCTATAAACCTCACTATAGCTATTAGTGGGAAGTAACACAATAATCTCACAGTGTGGCCCTTGGGCTAAATGTATATGTAGTAGGGATGTGTATCATATTGTTAAAATCGCAAATAATGATATGATAAGGTCATTATTGTGCATGTTTTTAACAATGATGATATGATAGAAAATCCTATGATAATCATCGGAGACGATAATTTTCGGGCGATTTTATCATTTTATCAGACTGCCATATAAATATACCTATAACTTCTTTATTTTAAAAGTTAGAGGCTTGAAACTTGGTCACAGTGCTTCTGGGTATGCCTAAGTATGTGTATGAAATTTGAGATCGATCCCTCCAACCCTCGATTTTATATGAATATTTTAAAGATCGTTTCCATTCTGACAGGTCTGGCGAGCTGTCATTTGGATCTGTCAGAACGGAAACGATTTTTAATAAATTCATTTAAATCGAGAGTTGGAGGGATCGATCTCAAATTTGGCACATATGTGTAGCACATGTTGCTATACATATGTGCCAAAATTTGAGATCGATCCCTTCAACCCTCAATTTTATATTAATTTTTTAAAGAACGTTTCCATTCTGACAGGTCTGGTGAGCTGTCATTCTGATCTGTCAGAATGGAAATGATCTTTAAAAAATTCATATAAAATCGAGGGTTGGAGGAATCGATCCCAAATTTCATACACATACTTAGGCATACCCCAGAAGCACTGTGACCAAGTTTTAAGCCTCTAACTTTTAAAATACAGAAGTTATAGGCATTTTTTCTGCCAAAAATATCATTTTAATGATAATTATCATGAAGACGATACGGATCACCTACGATATGAATGAAGACGATAATTTTTTTTGGTCCAAAATGACAATAACGATAAAAAATGATATTTTTTGGTGTGCACATCCCTAATATGTAGGGATGTAGCTTTTGCAAAGAAACAGATTTCCTAGATTCAGGCAGCTTGCCTCAGTTGGCTTTCTCTGCCTCATCTTTTATTGTGCCCATCATAGCTTAAAGAACCCTACAAGTAAACTGGGACTTTTGCCCTTTGGTCTGTTAATCCATGACAGTACAAAGCAGATGCTAGATATGGATAAGAATTTCATTTCAGTTAGGTTCTGATAAGAATTTACCAAAATTCACAAAGTTCTCCATATTCAGGACAAAAGAATTTGAGATTAAAAACTTCTGAATGAGGGAGAAACCAAAACTGACAAATTCATATTTTGAATGTGTGTTGTTTTTTCCCCTCCATTTTTAATCTAGACTAGGTGCAGGATGTGGATAGTAGGGGAACGTTTAAGATATGTATCAAGTCGCCTGTGCCTACTGTACAGTAAAAGTGAAGAGAAGGCATACCTGCTAGACTCACCTTTAAAGTAATGTCTGTTTTGACCACCAGACTCAGGGCTTTAAGTGCTTAACTCTTTACAGTCTAGTTTGAATCCCTGCATATTCAGCCATGATAGTGGTGCTTTTGGGGAGGTACGTACAAGAATTTTGTCCCTGTTTCCAAATTATGCAAACATGCCCCATTCACAACCACTGAACAAGCAGAAGTGTCATTTTCTGGGATTTTCCACAATTTCTTGAGCTTGCATTCACATTTGAAAGTGCGCTCTTGTGCAAGGGTGCGCTTTCCCTTGTCAAAGTATTTTAATGCTTTAGCCTAGGAGGTGGGGAGTGCGTATTTTGGATGCACACTTTTAAAAATGTGCATTTTTCCCAATTTATTTTTGAAGACTCATGCGTTTAGGGATGTGAACAAGATGAACCAAGTTTTGGCTCTCGCAGCTGGCAAATTTGTTCCCTGACAACCCAATGTAGTTTGGTGAAGTCACTTTGTAAAGGGAGAAGATAATACAGTGGTGGAAGGGCAGGCATGAGGATGCCTGTCTTCCCCCCACCCCCTGCCCACCAAAAGCAGCTTGGACTGAAGGCCGCTAGTTCAAAAATAACCCTGTTGTGCTAAATATGCCATCGTTTGATAGACTGCACATGCCTCTGTGGGTTTGTGGTATTTTGGAGAAGGGACATACTTCAGCCCCATTCCAGCTGAAGCTAGCTGTGACTCTCCCATTGAAATAAATGGAACTTTGGCATGACTGAGTTAAAGTCCATTGTATTCAATGGGAATGTCTACAAGATGAATAATAGCTGGACTGGGGCCTTCATGTTCTGGTGAAGCTGTGCTACTTGGAAAGCAGGGGCCATTCTCTCAGTGGGTGGACGTTTTTATCTCATTCGAAAACTTTCAGGGGTCTGCATTCTAACAGGGGGGATGGCCAGAAGCAAAAGTGGGTGGAGCTACAGATGTGACTCTGTTCTAACTAGGGATGTGTATTGTATCATTAAAATGTACGATGATACGATATGCTCTTTATCATGCATAACATTAACATTAACATTAACGATACGATACAACTTCCTACGATAATCATCGGAGACGATAATTTTCAGCCCAATTATATCGGATTATCAGACTGCCATATAAATAAACCTATAACTTCTGTACTTTAAAAGTTAGAGGCTTGAAAAATGGTCACAGAACTTATGGGGTATGCCTAAGTATGTGTATGAAATTTGAGATCGATCCCTCCAACCCTCAATTTTATATGAATTTATTAAAGATCGTTTAAGTTCTGACAAGTCAGAATGACAGCTCACCACATGTGTTCATTCAGACCTGTCAAAAAGTTGCACGATCTTTAATAAATTCATATAAAATTGAGGGTTGAAAGGGTCTATCTCAAATTTCATACACATGACTAGCACATGTTGCTACACATATGTGCCAATTTTCAGATCAATCCCTCTGCCTCTGTATTTTATATGAATTTGTGAACGAACGCACGTAGCGAGCTGTCATTCTGACCTGTCAGAACTTAATGATCTTTAATAAATTCATATAAAATCAAGGGTTGGAGCGATCGATCTCAAATTTCATACACGTACTTAGGCATACCCCATAAGCATTGTGACCAAGTTTCAAGCCTGTAACTTTGAAAATACAGGTTATAGGCATTTTTTCTAAAAAAAAATCAGCTCTATAGGGCACAATGGGGCTGCAAATTAAATATCGTATTTCTGATAATTATCGTGAAGATGATATGGTTCACCTATGATATTATCGGAGACTATAATTTTTTTGGTCCAAAATTACGATAATGATAAAATACGATATTTTCTGGCATGCACATCCCTAGTTCTAACCTTTGTTCAACAGGCAACAATGAGCCTATGTACACACGCAGGATAAAACACTTTGAAAACATTTTGAAAACTGTATATGGAGTGTGTCCTGGGCCCCAACAGTTCTCAAAACTGTTATAAACTGTTTTAAACCGTTTTAAACTGTTTTAAAGCAGTAGTGTAGATAGGCTCAATGACAAAGTCATTTGCATTGAGGCATTCTCCTTCCACAAGGTTCCCTCCATCCATCTTGTTGTTGAGATACAGAACAGGATGAAGTCACTAATATCAAAAACCTGGAGAAGGGCTGGCAAAGGGACCTGACCTGTATAAATGGGGTGTGGCCTAGAGAAGTGTCTGGAGATCTGAATTGAGAGGCCTGGAGGTCTGCATTTGGCTCATGGTCCAAGGGTTACCCACCCATGCTGTACATCGGAATGGAGGAATCTATCAATATCTGTTTCTTATTTTTACAATCCTAAATTTGGTGATTCACAAATTTTGAGGGTTTTTTTTTTCTTGAGAAAATTTGACAAATTTGTGTATATGTATGTGTGTTTTCCCGGTACATACAGTTTTGCACAATTTTGCCTAATATACAGGTGTTTTTTTTAATATCATTTTATATGCTTTTTTAAAAAAAATCAAAGATTCCATTTCAAAATTCAGAGAAGTGTGAATTTTGAAGGCTAACTTAATTTCAGGTTGTATGTGGGATTGAAAGTGCAAAACCAAAAGTGCATTAAAATGCAAACGGAATGATTTTTTCCCCATCCTTATTTGTAGGTCCTTATAGTTCTATCCCTCACTAAAGTTGATTCTGCCTTAAAAAGCCCTGCTGCACCTTTTCTTTTTATGTTATGGGGAAGAATGTACCTTATTCTCTTCCCTCCTTCATTTAGCTACTCTGATGAATGTTAAAGACCAGACTGATGTCCTTTGTATCTCTTTCAACTGATAATGATGTTTCATTGATGTCTGGCACTGTAGGAAGGTTAAGTGAAAACTTTCCTTTAAACCAAACATTCCTTCAGCACACTGGGGATTCTCTAAAGCTAGACACTAATATATCCTGTAATTAAGAAATAATGGGCTTTCTGAAGTGATTTATTTCCATAGATTTAGTGTCAGCTCCGAAATGCTACAGATTAAATGGTTGCAGACCTCTTAACTTAAAGCCTTGATAAATTGTGTTAGAAATCTATTTAAACAAACTTCGGTATTTCTGCAACAGATTGAATAGAGACTTTTTCCAAAAGATACCTCTGTAACTAGCAAAAGCTGTGTATATATCTGTGAAAAATTATGTTGCTAATGGAACTAACATTAGATTGGTGCCTAGAAAATAATTCACAAAGGGAAATGCTCCTTGTCACACAGCAATTTTTCAGCCAACATTTTTAAAGATTTTTTTTTCGGGGGGACTCTTTTTTGGGCTTTCTTTGCTCTATAGATGACTGAGTGCTAAATTCATTCCCACCCCAGCCCCAAATGATCTACTTTGGGCATGAAAGATTGTCAGGAGATGCTACCTAGTAACCAAACTAAAGATTGATAATTTTGTAGTGGAATTTGCTAATCAGTTCACTGTCAATCATCTAGCCATTATAGGGTTGTGAGAGAGGTCAGCATAACACCATCAATGACCATGTAGTGGTTTTTGGAAATCCATCAGTTTGCTGCAGCATTGACTTCCTGCTTATTCTGCACCAGCTGTATGAAGGCACCACTGTCCATTTGTCAAACATACACAAGATGCCATGTATATTAGGCTGAGGCTAGCATGCATTTGCTAGGTAAATGTTGAATTACCATGGCAACTTGGTAAATTCCCAACAAAAACCCAGAGACACAAGTATTGCTATCATGATCTTAAGGCCAATATAACACTTTTGCATAATGTGTTATACTGTTAAAGTTGCAGGGGCCCTGCCTTCTTTTGTATATGGTCACTCTAGTATAGTGTCTGCAACTTTAACTGTTGTGATGAAGAGGGAATTTCACCAGGAACTAATTGCATACAAATGACACTGGCTGAAATTCCCTTCTCTCTACAACTGTTAAAGTTACATGAGCCCTGTCCTCCTACCACTGACATTATAAAATGTTGAGAGTACCAGTAAATGACAACATTCAGTGAGATTTTGAAATTTACCATCATACAACTATAAGTAAATATCCAAATTGATTGTTTAAAATTTTTAAATCGCTTCACTGGCTGCCAATCAGTTTCCGGGCGAAGTATAAAGTGTTGGTTATTACCTTTAAAGCCCTACATGGTTTGGGTCCAGGGTACCTACGGGATCGCCTTCTCCCGTACAATCCGCCCCGCACACTTAGGTCCTCTGGGAAGAACTTACTCAAGCCAGTCAGAACTAGGCTGGCGGGTGTTACCCAGAGGACCTTCTCTTCCATCGCTCCCAGACTATGGAATGGTCTGTCGGAGGAGGTTAGACAAATTGACAGTCTTCATGAATTTAAGAGAGTCATGAAGACTGTCCTCTTCCGACAGGCCTATCCAGATGAATTTTAAGATGTTTTTAATGTTGTATTTTTCTCTTGTTTTTTTTAAAAAAAATTTAACTGTTGTGATTTTTATGTTTTATATTGTTGTTGTTCCTCGCCTCGATCCGGAGGGAGAGGCGGGCTACAAATAAATATTATTATTATTATTATTATTATTATTATTATTATTATTATTTTTAAGTTAGTGAAGAATGTACTCCTGAAGCAGTTTGCTATATGTGAAATGAGTCAAACCAAATTGATGAGATCCATTAACTCATAAATATATGAATACATTGCAATCCTTAGATGATATTCCTACATACTAGGGATGTGCACTGACCCCCCGGATCGGATCGGATAGCGGATCGGAATCGGACCTGGGGGGTCGGATCGGATCGGATCGGATCGGATCGTGTGTCGGATCGGATCGGATCCGATTCCGATCCGCGGATCGGATTTTCCGATCCGGATCGGACGCCATTTTGAATGCTTTTTCCTATAGCAAATTATTGTTTTACAAAAACGCCTATAACTTTTTCATTTTTAACGACAGAAGGATGAAACTTGGGCACATTGTACACTGGTTAGGGATAGGTATCTGTGAGAAATTTCAGAAAGATTGGTGCATGCAGTTTGTGGCAATTAATTTTTTAATAAATAACATGGAATGCCTATACCTCGGTCATTTTTAAAGTTACACACATGAAACTTTGCCACATTGTAGGTGGAACCTTGGGACCCACGTGTGTGAAGTCCCAGAACCGTGGGTGCTTGCCTGGTGTGGCAATGAATTTTTGAAAAATGGGTAGTAGTGGGGTAAATGCAGTTATGCCTCCCATGTTTTTATTTTTAAAGATACAAACAGGACACTTCGGCACATTACAGGGAACACTTCCCTTGATATGTGTGTAAAATTTCAGACAGCTAGCTCCAGGCATGTGTTGGCAATGAATTGTTGAAAATTGGGTAGCAGTGGGGTAAAATACAGTTTTGCCTCCCATTTTTTTATTTTCAAAGATACAAACGGGAAACTTTGGCACATTGCAGGGAACACTTCACTTCAAATGTGTGTGAAATTTCCGGAAGCTAGGTGCAACATTTTAGTGGGAAACGAACGTTTATTCATGGCATTTCACATGGGATTTATGGGTTGGTTTTAAGAGCTACAAACCTCTAACTCGCTCACATGGCACAGGACCTATGCCCGCTCAAACGCTGGAAATTTAACAAACTTTGGTGCAATGCTTTAGTGGGAAAACAAAGGTTTATGCATGGCATTTCACATGGGATTTATGGGTTGGTTTTAAGAGCTACAAACCTCTAACTCGCTCACATGGCACAGGACCTATGCCCGCTCAAACGCTGGAAATTTAACAAACTTTGGTGCAATGCTTTAGTGGGAAAACAAAGGTTTATGCATGGCATTTCACATGGGATTTATGGGTTGGTTTTAAGAGCTACAAACCTCTAACTCGCTCACATGGCACAGGACCTATGCCCGCTCAAACGCTGGAAATTTAACAAACTTTGGTGCAATGCTTTAGTGGGAAAACAAAGGTTAAACTTTATTATTTTAAACCTTCAGGAAGGGGACATTGCCTGCCTGGTGTGGATTGGTAATGAGGGAAGAAAGTTTCACTTATTCATTTGTAAAATGTAAAGTGATTGTAAATTGCTTTAGGGACCCATACATTTACATGACAAGACAGGTGTTGGTTGCAGGAATGCTACCAAATGCACTAGTAGCTAATCCCAGGTAATAGCTATTCAGATCCTAGCTAATAGCTATTATTCAGATCCTAGCCTGGGAAGGGATCTTGCAGGATAAGTGATTGTTCTTTTCTTGTGTACTATGTAATTCTAAACCAGAAGGCTGCTTTGATGTAGAGCCAATCCACATGGTCTCTTGCAGCACCTAGTATTATTTATTTCTCCTTCCACAGCAGAATCTGGAAGGCGGGCAGGCAGGCTGGCATTTAATGGGCAAAGTCCAACAGCGGCATTGGGGACTGGGTGACATTCTCCTTGAGGGCGAATGCCAAGTCCCATGGCTTGTGCGAGGAGGGCGGCTTGCTCTCTTTGCAGGAAGGATCTGGAAGGCGGCAGGCGGCATCAGCAGCGGGCGGGCAGGCTGGCATTTAATGGGCAAAGTCCAACAGCGGCATTGGGGACTGGGTGACATTCTCCTTGAGGGCGAATGCCAAGTCCCATGGCTTGTGCGAGGAGGGCGGCTTGCTCTCTTTGCAGGAAGGATCTGGAAGGCGGCAGGCGGCATCAGCAGCGGGCGGGCAGGCTGGCATTTAATGGGCAAAGTCCAACAGCGGCTTTGGGGACTGGGTGACATTCTCCTTGAGGGCGAATGCCAAGTCCCATGGCTTGTGCGAGGAGGGCGGCTTGCTCTCTTTGCAGGAAGGATCTGGAAGGCGGCAGGCGGCATCAGCAGCGGGCGGGCAGGCTGGCATTTAATGGGCAAAGTCCAACAGCGGCTTTGGGGACTGGGTGACATTCTCCTTGAGGGCGAATGCCAAGTCCCATGGCTTGTGCGAGGAGGGCGGCTTGCTCTCTTTGCAGGAAGGATCTGGAAGGCGGCAGGCGGCATCAGCAGCGGGCGGGCAGGCTGGCATTTAATGGGCAAAGTCCAACAGCGGCTTTGGGGACTGGGTGACATTCTCCTTGAGGGCGAATGCCAAGTCCCATGGCTTGTGCGAGGAGGGAGGCTTGCTCTCTTTGCAGGAAGGATCTGGAAGGCGGCAGGCGGCATCAGCAGCGGGCGGGCAGGCTGGCATTTAATGGGCAAAGTCCAACAGCGGCTTTGGGGACTGGGTGACATTCTCCTTGAGGGCGAATGCCAAGTCCCATGGCTTGTGCGAGGAGGGCGGCTTGCTCTCTTTGCAGGAAGGATCTGGAAGGCGGCAGGCGGCATCAGCAGCGGGCGGGCAGGCTGGCATTTAATGGGCAAAGTCCAACAGCGGCTTTGGGGACTGGGTGACATTCTCCTTGAGGGCGAATGCCAAGTCCCATGGCTTGTGCGAGGAGGGCGGCTTGCTCTCTTTGCAGGAAGGATCTGGAAGGCGGCAGGCGGCATCAGCAGCGGGCGGGCAGGCTGGCATTTAATGGGCAAAGTCTCTCCTTTCCCGGGCACTGTGGCAGTGAGAGTGCCATAGGCTGCAAAAGAAGAAGGGGGGGGAAAAAGAATGAATATTAGTTGACCACTTCAACACAACCAGCTCCCTTCCACCCAGGATTGCCCTTCCTGAGTGCCCACGCCAAAGCAGGCACACGGGGCTGCCTGCTCACTCGGAAGTTAGCAGGCAGACAGCCAACCTTCAGTTAGGTGGAAGGTGCCCCCCCCCATTCACAGAACACTTACCGTAGTCCTCCTGAGGGCGTTGTTGATAAGATGCCACTTCCAGGCGGGCAGTGACGGGCAGGTGGGCAGTCTGCATTACCGTCTCTCCTGGGCACTGTGGCAAAGAGTTCCATAGGCTGCAAAAGAAGAAGGGGGGGGGAAGAATATGAGGAAAATGATACTTTTCCACCACTGGCTCCCTCCCACCCAAGACTGGCATGTGCCCGTCCTGAGTGCCCACGCCCCAGCAGGCACACGGGGCTGCCTGCTTGCTTACTCGTGGGTAAGCTCTCTGACAGGCTCTTACCAGAGTCGTGCGGGCGACGTGAATCGATGGGCCACCTCCATGCGGCCGTGGCTGGGGCAGATGGGCAGTCTGGATTCACGGGTACGCTTTGCGCAGTGGCGAAGAGTTCCATAGGCTGCAAAAGAAGGAGGGGGGGGGGAAAAGAATTAACATGAGATAAATCATACTTTTCCACCATTGGCTCCCTCTCACCCAGGACTGGCATCTGCCCGGTCCTGAGTGCCCACGCCCCAGTAGGCACACGGGGCTGCCTGCTCACTCGGAAGTTAGCAGGCAGACAGCCAACCTTCAGTTAGGTGGAAGGTGCCCCCCCCCCCATTCACAGAACACTTACCATAGTCCTGAGGGCGTTGAGGACTCGGTGAGATTCTCCTGGAGGACCCCTAGTCCCATGGCTTGTGCAAGAAAGGCGGCTGGCCCGCCTCGCAGGAACGATCTGGAAGGCGGCAGGCGGCATCAGCAGCGGGCGGGCAGGCTGGCATGTAATGGGCAAAGTCTCTCCTTTCCCGGGCACTGTGGCAGTGAGAGTGCCATAGGCTGCAAAAGAAGAGGAGGGGGATAATGAATATTACATAAATACTTTTATACTGCAAAAGAAGAAAGGAAAATAAATAAAGATTTGTATTAATTAATACATGCAAGTCCTAGTAACTAGTCTCCCACCGGCACACTTCTCTGGTTTGTGATGCAATCCTCTTTCTCCTGCACCCCTCCCTTTCTAAATCACTCTTCTGAGCCCATTGTTAGAGGGATTGGCTATCCTTTTGTGTCTGGCAGGACACAGCTTACCGGATCATTAGAGAATCACCATTTCTTTTGTCCTTGGGTTATTCATTCACTCCTAATAGCACCCTACGTTAGGCTGACCAGATCAAATCCAGGTCAGGGTTCCTAACTTCAGCAGTTGTAGAGAAAAGGGAATTTCTGCCAGTGTCATTTGTATGGAATTAGTTCCTGCTGAGATTCCCTCTTCATCACAACAGTTAAAGGTGCAGGGGCCCTGCCTTCTTTTCTATATGGCCACTCTGCCTGCACTCTTACCTGAGTCGTAGGGGCGACGTGAATCGAGGGGCCACCTCCATGCGGCCATGGCTGGGGCAGATGGGCAGTCTGGATTCACGGGTGCGCTTTGCGCAGTGGCGAAGAGTTCCATAGGCTGCAAAAGAAGGAGGGGGGGGGAAAGAATTAACATGAGATAAATCATACTTTTCCACCATTGGCTCCCTCTCACCCAGGACTGGCATCTGCCCGGTCCTGAGTGCCCACGCCCCAGCAGGCACACGGGGCTGCCTGCTTGCTTACTCGGAAGTAAGATCTCACACTGCCCCACTTCTGGACACTCTCAGGTGTCCCTGCGTTGACTGCACACACTTACCTTATTCGTGCGGCCGATGTGGATCGGAGGACTCCAGTGGCACATAGGCTCCTCCAGGCAAAGTCACATTGGCACAGGGTCCTCCAGGCAAAGTCACAGTTTGGCACAGCTCCCTCCAGGCAAAGTCACATTGGCACAGGGTCCTCCAGGCAAAGTCACAGTTTGGCACAGCTCCCTCCAGGCAAAGTCCCAGTGGCACAGGCTCCTCCAGGCAAAGTCACAGTTTGGCACAGCTCCCTCCAGGCAAAGTCACATTGGCACAGGGTCCTCCAGGCAAAGTCACAGTTTGGCACAGCTCCCTCCAGGCAAAGTCCCAGTTTGGCACAGCTCCCTCCAGGCAAAGTCCCAGTGGCACAGGCTCCTCCAGGCAAAGTCACAGTTTGGCACAGCTCCCTCCAGGCAAAGTCACATTGGCACAGGGTCCTCCAGGCAAAGTCACAGTTTGGCACAGCTCCCTCCAGGCAAAGTCCCAGTTTGGCACAGCTCCCTCCAGGCAAAGTCCCAGTTTGGCACAGCTCCCTCCAGGCAAAGTCCCAGTGGCACAGGCTCCTCCAGGCAAAGTCACAGTTTGGCACAGCTCCCTCCAGGCAAAGTCACATTGGCACAGGGTCCTCCAGGCAAAGTCCCAGTTTGGCACAGGCTCCTCCAGGCAAAGTCACAGTTTGGCACAGCTCCCTCCAGGCAAAGTCACATTGGCACAGGGTCCTCCAGGCAAAGTCACAGTTTGGCACAGCTCCCTCCAGGCAAAGTCCCAGTGGCAGAGGCAAAGTCCCAGTGGCAGAGGCAAAGTCCCACTGGCAGAGGCAAAGTCACAGCTGCATGGGCACCTCCAGGCAGGCAGGCGGGCGGGCAGGCAGAGGCGGGCATGATGCCAGGCGCTTGCACATTGCACAAGTAAGCAATAGAACCGTGAGACCAGCCCACGCATTCCGGCTACTTCACAATGGCGGCAACCTAGCAGGCAGGCAGGCAGGCAGGCAGGCAGGCAGAGGCAGAGGCAGAGGCGGGCATGATGCCAGGCGCTTGCACATTGCACAAGTAAGCAATAGAACCGTGAGACCAGCCCACGCATTCCGGCTACTTCACAATGGCGGCAACCTAGCAGGCAGGCAGGCAGGCAGGCAGGCAGGCAGAGGCAGAGGCAGAGGCGGGCATGATGCCAGGCGCTTGCACATTGCACAAGTAAGCAATAGAACCGTGAGACCAGCCCACGCATTCCGGCTACTTCACAATGGCGGCAACCTAGCAGGCGGGCAGGCAGGCAGGCAGGCAGGCAGAGGCAGAGGCAGAGGCGGGCATGATGCCAGGCGCTTGCACATTGCACAAGTAAGCAATAGAACCGTGAGACCAGCCCACGCATTCCGGCTACTTCACAATGGCGGCAACCTAGCAGGCGGGCAGGCAGGCAGGCAGGCAGGCAGAGGCAGAGGCAGAGGCGGGCATGATGCCAGGCGCTTGCACATTGCACAAGTAAGCAATAGAACCGTGAGACCAGCCCACGCATTCCGGCTACTTCACAATGGCGGCAACCTAGCAGGCGGGCAGGCAGGCAGGCAGGCAGGCAGAGGCAGAGGCAGAGGCGGGCATGATGCCAGGCGCTTGCACATTGCACAAGTAAGCAATAGAACCGTGAGACCAGCCCACGCATTCCGGCTACTTCACAATGGCGGCAACCTAGCAGGCGGGCAGGCAGGCAGGCAGGCAGGCAGAGGCAGAGGCAGAGGCGGGCATGATGCCAGGCGCTTGCACATTGCACAAGTAAGCAATAGAACCGTGAGACCAGCCCACGCATTCCGGCTACTTCACAATGGCGGCAACCTAGCAGGCGGGCAGGCAGGCAGGCAGGCAGGCAGAGGCAGAGGCAGAGGCGGGCATGATGCCAGGCGCTTGCACATTGCACAAGTAAGCAATAGAACCGTGAGACCAGCCCACGCATTCCGGCTACTTCACAATGGCGGCAACCTAGCAGGCGGGCAGGCAGGCAGGCAGGCAGGCAGAGGCAGAGGCAGAGGCGGGCATGATGCCAGGCGCTTGCACATTGCACAAGTAAGCAATAGAACCGTGAGACCAGCCCACGCATTCCGGCTACTTCACAATGGCGGCAACCTAGCAGGCGGGCAGGCAGGCAGGCAGGCAGGCAGAGGCAGAGGCAGAGGCGGGCATGATGCCAGGCGCTTGCACATTGCACAAGTAAGCAATAGAACCGTGAGACCAGCCCACGCATTCCGGCTACTTCACAATGGCGGCAACCTAGCAGGCGGGCAGGCGGGCAGGCAGGCAGGCAGGCAGAGGCAGAGGCAGAGGCGGGCATGATGCCAGGCGCTTGCACATTGCACAAGTAAGCAATAGAACCGTGAGACCAGCCCACGCATTCCGGCTACTTCACAATGGCGGCAACCTAGCAGGCGGGCAGGCGGGCAGGCAGTTTTTTAAATCATATAGCCAAAATAAACACAACACACAGTGACAGCCCTGCAAGGCTGCCACATAAGTCCAAAAGACACAGTCAGAAACAGTGTGGGATGCTGCTTGTCATCCACTCAATGTAGGAGCCTGGAAGAGGAATCCTATCGCGTCCTTCGTTCATAGTCAGAGAGGTGCATGCGTTCCTTGGCGATAAAATTAAGCCTTCTTCTTATCCAAAGTTCTCATGAGCCTCTGACGTGGTCTTACAAGAAGAAACGCCCATGGAAGTGTGGGACCTTACAGAAGGCCTGGAGGGAGCCATCGGAGTCCAATTTCAGAGGCACACGTGCAAGCACATTGGTTCAAGTCAAACAACATAGAATGTGTGAGATGCTTGTGCATCCCCTCAATGTAAGAGGCTAGGAGAAGAAACTAGATCCCTTCGGGATCCATCGTTCAGAGTTGAGTTACTGAGCTGTAAACAACACAGCCAGTAAATTAAAGTAAAGAAAATTAATTAACCGAAAATAAGAATTAAAAAATCAAGGGCCTGCCGGTGCCTGCCCAAAGGTGTGGGATGGATGGGGGGTGCCTGCCAATTACTCCCCCGCGGGCATGAGGGTGGGGTATCCCAGCAGGGGCAGATTGACCTTGAGGAAGACCAGCTGCTCCACAATCTCAGCGTCCAAGCGAGAGCGGTGGGGTGTGACCACGTCGCCCGCCATGGAAAACACCCGCTCGCTTGGAACGCTGGACGGTGGGCAGCTGATTCTGTCCATGGCCACCCGCGCCAGATCAGGCCACATCTGGCGCCGAGATGACCAGTAGGCCAGGGGTTCGATGGAGCCGTCCTCCATCTGCTCCGCCAGGTAACGCTGCACTGCTGCTGCAGCGTCATCCTGGCGGCGGCTGGGTTGAGTGCCTCTATGCCCAACCGCAGCCTGCAAAGCCTTGTCCCAAAACCCCTGGCCTGTCCCCCTGCTGGGTGTGGTGGTGCCGCCGCTGCTGGTGGTGCTCAGCGGACTTAGCGCCTGGGCTTCGGTGGGCTCCTCCTCTGCCTGCCCAATCCTGGCATCCCGGGCCGCCCGAACGTCCGTCACCAGCATTTCCACCCAACCTGCCCGGGAAGTCTGCCCACATAACCCATCCTTGATGCGCGGGTCGCACATGGTGGCCAACATGTACTGCCTCTCGTTGTAGAGAGGCTGGACCCGGCGGGATAGGCTTTCCCTCAGCCTCGTCACCACTTCCCGCACCTCTGGCAGGAAGCGCCTGCCGGTGACGGCATCCCCGGCCTCCAGAAACTCGCCCATCTGATTCTGGAGATGCCTGGCCACGGGGAGCACCTGGCTGAGAAGGGCAGTGCTGCTGCTCAGGGTCTCGGTGGCCTCAAGGAACGGCTTGAGGACCACCAGAAGCTGGGACATGGCCTCCCACTGCTGCCTGGACAGTGGGGCCTGGATGCCAATGTCCCCGACCCTGAACATCTCGTGGACAACACGCTGTTGCTCCACCATACGCTCGAGCATGTGGTAGGTGGAGTTCCAACGTGTTGCCACGTCCTGCACTAGCCGGTGCTGCGGAAGTCCCAGCTCCTGCTGCTTCTCCCGCAGCAACCGACTGCCCTTCACGCTGTGGTGGAAATGCCCAGCCACCTTCCTGCAGCTCTCTAGGAGATTACGGATTTGGGGAGGGAGAGGGGCCTTGCTGCCTCCAAGGCCATCCCTCACGACCAGGTTGAAGACGTGCGCGATGCAGCGGATGCCCTCAAATCCGCCATCGCGCACCGCCTTCAGCATATTGGCTCCCCCGTCCGTGACCATGTAACCGCGGGTGTGCTGGTGCCCGCCCAGCCACCCTGCCACCATGCGGTTCATGGCCTCCGTAATCTCCTCCGCCGTGTGGGACTGGTCCATGACTGCGGTATGAAGGAGGGCCCAGCGGCAGCCCTCCTTCCCAGTCCCAGAAGTCCTGGGTGCTTCCTGCCCTGAGGCTCCCCACCAGTGAGCCGTCAGGGACAGGTAAGCGTGCACTCCTCCTTCGCTGGACCAGATGTCCGAAGTGAAGTGCACCTTCTGTGCCTCTGCCTGGCACAGACGACCCAGAACTAACTCCCTGCATGCCTGGTACAGGGAGGGCACCACACGCCTGCTCAGGGTGGTGCGACACGGCGGCTTGTAGTATGGAACCACAAGAGCCATCAGCCTCTTGAAGCCTGCGTTCTCGACGAGGCTGAATGGCTGGTCATCCAACGCCACCATCTCACCGATGCAATTGGTGATCTGGTTGGGCGCTGGAAAACGCCACCTTGTGGCTCCATACTTCCCCCACCCCATCTCTTCCATGGTGGCCTGGCGAAGCCTCTTGGGGATGGGAGGTCGAGAGCTGGCAGAAGTTGCAGGAGCCTTCTGCTTGCCCTTGCCGCTAGCACCAGTCTGCTGCGAGGTGCCCGCCTCGGTCCCAAGCAAAACAGACTGGTGGTGCCTCTGCATGTGGCGGGTGAGGTTCGTGGTGGTGAAGTGGCCTGGCATTTTTCCCCTGCTCACTGACATCTTGCAGTGGCGACAGACAGCAAAGCGGGAATCCACTGCCACCTCAAAGTGGTCCCACACCTTGCTTGCCTGTCGCTTCTGGGGTGACACAGACGGCCTGCCGGCGCCTTCGCTCTGTGGTGTCACCTCAGGAGCAAGGGAATGAGTGGAAGAGAGGACGGATTGTGGAGAGTAAGTCTCTGGTGCTGCCTGCTCTTCCTCTTGCCCCACATCAGAGTCCTCCTTCTCACTCTGAACCTCGCTGACTTCCACAAGATCTGGGAAAAGATCAGTCAGCGGGTTCACAGGCTCACCCACCAAAGAAGGAGCTGGATAATATAGTGCTCCTTCTTCATGCCCACTGCTGCTCCCAGCACCTGCCTCATGTTGCTGAAAGAGTGCCCTGCAGGCACTACTTTGAGTTGCCTCTGCCTGCTTCTGCTGCCCCAGTGGAGAACGCCTCAGTTTAACTGGGGGTGTGGAAGTAGGCTGCCTGCTGCTGGTCCCAGCAGCAGCAGCAGCAGCAGCGCCATGCCCAGAGCGGCCTCTCCCAAATGCTGCCTTGGGAGCACCCCCCCTTTGAGTGCCACGCTTCATTTTATTTTTATTATTATTTATTTTTGTGTAAGTGTGTGCTTTGCTGACTTTTTTTGTGTTTGTAGCAGCAGGCTACACAGCCCAGCAACACACACTCACTCACAAGCGCGCACACACACACACACACACAGAGAAAGAGAGAGAGAGAGAGAGAGGATAGAAATATTTTTTTATTATTTTTTTGGGTTTTTTTCAGAAAGCGAAAGTAGAACAAACAAACACACTCACTGCAAAGACAAACTGAACTCACAGACAAACAAACGTGCTATCTAAGAAAGGAAAGGCAAGAGAGAAAGGAAAGCCAAGAGAGAGAACAAGAAAAGCTGAAGTAAAAGATCAGAAACTCCTCAAAACCACCTCCAAATACAATCAAATCAATACAGTCTCTCCAACACAGCTCCAAAACACTCCCTAATCTCCTCCACGTTCAACCCACAAAGAGCCAGAAGGGCAGGGCTGAGAGAATATATACTGGTGCCCTCCTCCAGCATTGCGATTGGAGGCTGAAGAAAGTCTTCACAGGATTGGGTGATTCAGTCATGTATTCTAAAGCACAATTGGTGGATCAAGCTGTCAAACACACACACACAAACACAGCCTCCCCCTCCCTTTCCTGAAGGTTTAAAATAATAAAGTTTAACCTTTGTTTTCCCACTAAAGCATTGCACCAAAGTTTGTTAAATTTCCAGCGTTTGAGCGGGCATAGGTCCTGTGCCATGTGAGCGAGTTAGAGGTTTGTAGCTCTTAAAACCAACCCATAAATCCCATGTGAAATGCCATGCATAAACCTTTGTTTTCCCACTAAAGCATTGCACCAAAGTTTGTTAAATTTCCAGCGTTTGAGCGGGCATAGGTCCTGTGCCATGTGAGCGAGTTAGAGGTTTGTAGCT
Source organism: Anniella stebbinsi (assembly GCA_029215795.1). NCBI lineage: Eukaryota > Metazoa > Chordata > Lepidosauria > Squamata > Anniellidae > Anniella > Anniella stebbinsi. The sequence continues at coordinate 82,105,999 of JARDYH010000005.1, read as the reverse complement.
CTTAAAACCAACCCATAAATCCCATGTGAAATGCCATGAATAAACGTTCGTTTCCCACTAAAATGTTGCACCTAGCTTCCGGAAATTTCACACACATTTGAAGTGAAGTGTTCCCTGCAATGTGCCAAAGTTTCCCGTTTGTATCTTTGAAAATAAAAAAATGGGAGGCAAAACTGTATTTTACCCCACTGCTACCCAATTTTCAACAATTCATTGCCAACACATGCCTGGAGCTAGCTGTCTGAAATTTTACACACATATCAAGGGAAGTGTTCCCTGTAATGTGCCGAAGTGTCCTGTTTGTATCTTTAAAAATAAAAACATGGGAGGCATAACTGCATTTACCCCACTACTACCCATTTTTCAAAAATTCATTGCCACACCAGGCAAGCACCCACGGTTCTGGGATTTCACACACGTGGGTCCCAAGGTTCCACCTACAATGTGGCAAAGTTTCATGTGTGTAACTTTAAAAATGACCGAGTTATAGGCATTCCATGTTATTTATTAAAAAATTAATTGCCACAAACTGCATGCACCAATCTTTCTGAAATTTCTCACAGATACCTATCCCTAACCAGTGTACAATGTGCCCAAGTTTCATCCTTCTGTCGTTAAAAATGAAAAAGTTATAGGCGTTTTTGTAAAACAACAATACTTTGCTATGGGAAAAACGCATTTAAAATGGCGTCCGATCCGCCGATCCGATCCGATCCGGATCGGACCTCGCCGGATCGGATCGGATCGGATCGGATGGTGTATCGGATCGGATCGGATCGGATTTTCCGATTTTTGGGGCGGATCGGATTCGGATCGTGGATCGGATCCGATCCGATGCACACCCCTACTACATACTGCATCCATTTAGTTGATGCAAAGAATGTTTCTAATTAACAACTATTTGAAAACTGAGGCTAGACAATAACGGGTTTTTTTCTAAGCACCAAATGTCTCAGACAATCACCAGTCACCTCCATGGGCTACCTTCACCTTGTCACACTAACAAGTTAAAGTTTAACAAGCTGATGATCAGTCCCCTGGTTAAAGCAAATAGGCAGCGATTCAATGGTAAGATTGGTGGCAGGACTCCAAATGTATCTGTTCCGGATAAGAGTTCAAAATCAAAGGGCATATTTTCTACAGTTTTTGGGTTGAAACTTGAGATACTGCATCTTGTGATACTCCCTGACTTTGATAGATTCTCATAGGATGGGCAGCTCCAATTTCATAGAATCATAGAATAGTAGAGTTGGAACCCCCTGCTCAATGTGTGAATCCACCTTAAAGCATACCTGACAGATGGTAGTCCAGCTGCCTCTTGAATGCCTCTAATTTTGGAGAGTCCATGACCTCCCTAAGTAATTGGCTCCATTGTTGTACTGCTCTAACAGTCAGGAATTTTATCCTCATGTCCAGCTGGAATCTGGCTTCCTGTAACTTGAGCCCATTATTCCATGTCCTGCACTCTGGGATGACCGAGAACAGATCCTGCCCCTCCTCTGTGTGACAACCTTTCAAGTAATTGAAGAGTTCTATTATGCCTCCCCTCAGTCTTCTCAAGGCTAAACATGCCCAGTTCTTTCAGTCTTTCCTCATAGGGCTTTGTTTCTAGACCCCAGATCATTCTTGTTGCCCTCCTCTGAACCCCCTCCAGCTTGTCTGCATCGTTCTTGAAGTATTGTGCCCAGAACTGGACACAATACCCAAGATGAGGCCTAACCAGTGCTGAATGGAGGGGAACCAGTACTTTGCATGATTTGGAAGCTATACTAACATTAATGTAGCCCAAAATGGGATTTGCTTTTTTTGCAGTCACGTCACACTGTTGACTCATATTCAGCTTGTGATCTACAAAAATTCCAAGATCCTTCTCACTTGTCATATTGCTGAGCCAAGTATCCCCCATCTTGTAACTGTGCATTTGGTTTCTTTTTCCTAAATTTAGAACATGGCATTTATCTCCATTAAATTTCATTCTGTTGTTTTCAGCCCAGAGCTCCAGCCTATCAAGATCACTTTGAAGTTTGTTTCTGGTATTAGCGATCCCATCCATTTTTTTGTCATCTGCAAATTTGATAAGTATTCCCTGAACCTCCTCATCCAAGTCATTTTAAAAAATGTTGAAGAGCACTAGGCCCAGGACTGAGCCCTACAGTACCCTGTCATTACCTCCCCCCAGTTTGAGAAGGTACCATTTAGAAGCCCTCTTTGAGTCCCATTCTGAAGCCAACTGTGGATCCACCTAATAGATGTTCCATCTAGCTCACTTTTAGCTAGTTTGCTGATCAGAATGTCATGGGGGACTTTGTCGAAAGCTTTGCTGCAGTCAACATATATTATGTCTACAGCATTCCCACAGTCCACCAGGGAGGTTACCTGATCAAAAATGAGATCAGATTAGTCTGGCAGGATTTGTTTTTGACAAATCCATGCTGGCTTCTATTAATCACTGTGTTGTTCTCAAGGTGCTTTCAGATTGACTTCTTTATGAACTGTTCCAATATTTTCCTAGAGATTGATGTCAGACTAACTGGTCTGTATTCCCCATGTTCCTTCCTTTTGCCCTTTTTGAAAATAGTGACAACATTAGCTCACCTCCAGTCATCTGGCATTTCACCCATCTTCCCTGAATTACCAAAGATAATAGACAGTGGTTCTGAGAGTTCTTCAGCCAGCTCCTTTATTACTCTAGGAGTCCTTTGTCCATCCTAAGGCATGCATACAAGAGGAGGGCAACACAGGAGGAACAGCAGAGGGTGTGTCTGGTTTTTTTTTGCCTCCCACTTGCGTTAGATGGGCTTCTGAGCCCATCTAACTCACTTACTTTTCTGGGGGTGGGGACAGGAGCTGAGAGGCTAGTGAATCTGGCCCATTGTCGACAAGAACATAAGGAGAGCCTTGCTGGATCATACCAATGGTCCATCACATCCAACTTTCTATTCACACAATGGCCAACCAGCTGCCCATAGGAAGTCCACGAGAAGGACATGAGTGCATCAGCTCCCTCCCACCCAAGTTCTCCAGCAACTGGGGTACATAGTGTCAAGGAAACATAAACCATGTTCCCCTGTCGTGGCGGACAACCCCCGTCCCGCCACCCGGTTCCCCAGCCAAAGCTGGCTTGAGCCAACGCTTGAAATAACCACACAGCAATTAAGGACCAAAGCAAGTTTATTTACACACTATCCTAAGTTAAGGCCTTGGTCAAAGCAGGAAAGGGTTGGTAGGAGAGGGGAGCAAGGGGGGGGGGTGATGGGAATTGAGGTAGGTGAGGTTAGCAGCACAAAACAGGCACAAGCACTAAAACAATTGGCATTCCCCACCAATTAGGCACACTCTTAACAGTGTCAAGCAACCTTAAACCGAGTAGGCATATAAAACAATAAAAACTCTATCTAACACCCGGCTCTATCCAGCCAGACGAAGATCACCTCTTCACCGCATCCAGGTCCGAAGAGAGATGATCCACCCGTCTCAGGCTTCCGTTTATCAGCCACTCACTCCTTAGTCCCCCGCCCTCGCACAGCCTGGGAACGAAACCCTCCCTAACGGTTTTTCAGCTGAAAGCCATTAAGCCTCTGCTCGTTAACTGAGCACCTGCTTTTCTCGGCTGGTACTAAAGAGATAAGTAGCTCAGAAATATGTCAACAAATGAGCGCATCCTCCTCCCTCCTCTGGAAGCGCCAAGGCCCCCAGAAACCCATGTCCTTCACATCTCCCCCTTTAAGGAGATGAGACTTGGGGGGTTTCCTCCAAGTCCTTCATCTCTTCAGTAGGGGGATCTCCAGAGTCCTCTCCCCACCCTCTTTAGTTCGGGTAGGCCCGGGACAACCCATCTGCTAATACATTGTCGCGTCCTTTAATATGAGTCACTGTAAAATCAAAGTCCTGAAGGGCCAAACTCCACCGAAGTAGCTTCCCATTTGACCCCTTCACTCTATCCAGCCAACACAAAGGGGAATGATCCGTCTGCAGATGGAAATGGCGTCCCCACAGATAGGGGCGCAGCTTTCCCAAGGCCCATACGATGGCCAAGCACTCTTTCTCGATGGTGGCCAAGCTCTTCTCTCGAGGCAACAGTTTCTTGCTCAGATAGGCCACCGGATGAAGCTGATGATCGGCCCCTTCTTGAAGCAACACTGCCCCCAACCCCGTTTCGGAGGCATCCGTCTGGAGGGTGAAAGGTAAATCAAAATCTGGAGCCTGCAAAATGGGAGCCTCCATCATCTGGCCTTTCAAGGAGTCAAAGGCTTGTTGGCACTCCCCTGTCCATCTCACCTGGATGGGGCATCGCTTTTTACACAAGTCCGTTAGGGGGGCAGCCAAAGCACTGAAATGAGGAACAAAGCGTCGATAATATCCCGCCAGGCCCAAAAAAGACTGAACTTGCTTCTTGGTGCGAGGAATAGGCCAGTTTCGAATAGACTCTACTTTAGCTTGTAACGGCTTGATCTGGCCGCCTCCCACCCTATGTCCCAGGTACACCACTTCGCCTAACCCAAATTGGCATTTGGAGGCCTTCACTTTCAAACCAGCCTCCCGCAGGCGCTCAAACACTTGTCGCACATGCCCTAGATGTTCTTCCCAAGTTTGCGAAAAAATGGCCAAATCATCCAAATAAGCGCAGGCAAAGGCCCCTAACCCATTCAGGAGCCTGTCCATCATCCTCATGAAGGAGGAGGGGGCATTCTTTAACCCAAACGGGAGTACCGTAAACTCAAACAACCCCTTGTGCGTCACAAAGGCCGTCTTGGGTATGGCATCCTCATCCAAGGGCACTTGCCAGTACCCCTTGGTCAAATCTAGAGTAGTAATGAATTTGGCGCTTCCCAATTGTTCTATCAAGTGATCGGACCTTGGCATAGGGTAGGGGTCCAACTGGGTCAAGGAATTGACCCTCCTGAAGTCTACACAGAAGCGTATTTCCCCATTGGGCTTTCCCACCAGTACCACGGGAGAGGACCAGGAGCTGTTAGAGGGCCGAATCACTCCCAGATCCTGCATGGCTTGCAATTCCCGCTCAATCGTAGCCGCTTGAGCCCCAGTCGCCCTATAAGGGCAAGAGCGGATGGGGGGATGCGTTCCTGTCTGAATAGAATGCTGAGCCCAAGAGGTTCTACCTGGGGTGGTAGAAAACAGACTGTCGTGACTCTGGCTAACTCTCTAAAGTTCTTGCTCACGACTTCAGGTACACTGATACACAACAATAACAGTGAGATTTCTTTTATTGTAATCACACGGAATTCAAAGCATAACGGTTTCATTTCTGCAAACACACACTTGAAGCTGAAGACGGACCACACAGCTTTCAGGTAGAACGGCTTAATGAGAACAGCACTCACTCAGGGACTGACATTTAGAGATTAACTCTAGTCCTTAGAGGGCAGGAGCGGCCACGCTGCACTGGAATCCTCTGGAACATAGAGAGACTCTAGGATTAGGCCTCCTAACAGTAGTATATCGGTCAACTGGCAACTAAATCTTCACTCAGCCTGTCAGGGAACGCTGAGCTGACCACGGAAGCCAGAAGCCAGGGAATGAACCTCTTCGACCTAGGGAGCCTTCCCAATTCACGTAGCTTTAGCTCTGAGGAAGGTCCTCTCACAGGTCTCACACACACACGAGTTTCAGAACAGCAACGATCAGCTTCTGCCTCCCTCTGCCCGTAACTTTGGCTCCATAGAGGGAGACAGCAAGCTATAGAACACGAATCCAGAACAGTAATCTCAAGTCCAAATCTATGAAAAGCCACAGTGCACTTTTCATGGCAGAGTTCTTTAGAAGTAACAAGTCCACACAGCAATAGAACATGTACAGAGTGCATCACACAATTCCACATCAGATAGTAACTCACAGCAGCAGCAGAGCAGCAAGAGGATAGACGAGATAATTCCTAGCAACGGAATTACTCTCAGGACAAAGGCAATATAGCGTGGAGGCTGGGCAATTCCAAGCTACTTTGATAGACAGGGCTTCAGGCCTGTAATCTAAACTCACGTGCCAACAGGGCGGCACGGTTCAACCTCTTCTGATGACGCCACAGTGTGAGGAAGATAGCCCCCACCTTTGCAAAGCATAGTTTAATTCTCAGAGAACCTTCAAGGCCTTCGGCCTACCATTTGAGATAAGCACATACCAGAGAAGCAGAGATACATTTTCTCATGACAAATTGCCAAGTCTTCAGTCCACAATTCACAGGGCCAGCCCTGTGAATTGTCTACGAAGCATCTGACACCTAACATCTTCCCCTCCCCAAAATGTCCTCCCAACTTGGAAAACTCATACCCCTCCCCCCAACTCTCTCCGGCGCGCAACGGAGACAGTCAAGGGAAAAGAGAAAAGCCTCCAAGCAGGGAGAAAAAACTTTCTACACAGAACATTTTGATTTAAGCTCTAAAAATCAACAATGACATTTTAAAAATATTTTGTACATGGTAAGAAACATTAAAAAGGCAGAATCAGAGCAAAACATGTGGTACATAATATAGAACAAAATCACTGTAGGAATGACAAGGCAGTAACAGCAAAATTCTAAGTTTTAAATCAAATGAACAGTGTCTTTAGCAAGGATGAGAGAAAAAAAAGAGTTCTAAATTGGCTAAAAAAAACGAAAGCTGATGACAGGTGGTTTTTTTTTTTTTTATCTTTACTCCCCCCCTCTCTTCTCCTTTTTGAAGCGGCTTGTATTGGCGAGGAAAACGAAAGTACAATTCGCAGATAGATCTCAATTAGCAAAAACGATGCGGTGGAGGGGGGGGTGAATCTTTCTGGCAGGTCATAAATTTTCTTGCAGGAATGCAGGCAAAGGTTTGTAAAATCCAAGGAACAGGGAGATCTACTTACTCTTTTGAAGAATTTACACAGTCTCGGTGTTGAAGAGAATTACTTGCAGGTCTTTTCGAATTTGAGGGAGAACTCCAGCGGGAGATTTCTGGACACAGCAGGTCTTGGCTTTGGCTTTGGCTTTGGCTTTGGCTTTGGCTTTGGCTTTGGCTTTGGCTTTGGCTTTGGCTAGGAATTATACTGTCGTGACTCTGGCTAACTCTCTAAAGTTCTTGCTCACGACTTCAGGTACACTGATACACAACAATAACAGTGAGATTTCTTTTATTGTAATCACACGGAATTCAAAGCATAACGGTTTCATTTCTGCAAACACACACTTGAAGCTGAAGACGGACCACACAGCTTTCAGGTAGAACGGCTTAATGAGAACAGCACTCACTCAGGGACTGACATTTAGAGATTAACTCTAGTCCTTAGAGGGCAGGAGCGGCCACGCTGCACTGGAATCCTCTGGAACATAGAGAGACTCTAGGATTAGGCCTCCTAACAGTAGTATATCGGTCAACTGGCAACTAAATCTTCACTCAGCCTGTCAGGGAACGCTGAGCTGACCACGGAAGCCAGAAGCCAGGGAATGAACCTCTTCGACCTAGGGAGCCTTCCCAATTCACGTAGCTTTAGCTCTGAGGAAGGTCCTCTCACAGGTCTCACACACACACGAGTTTCAGAACAGCAACGATCAGCTTCTGCCTCCCTCTGCCCGTAACTTTGGCTCCATGGAGGGAGACAGCAAGCTATAGAACACGAATCCAGAACAGTAATCTCAAGTCCAAATCTATGAAAAGCCACAGTGCACTTTTCATGGCAGAGTTCTTTAGAAGTAACAAGTCCACACAGCAATAGAACATGTACAGAGTGCATCACACAATTCCACATCAGATAGTAACTCACAGCAGCAGCAGAGCAGCAAGAGGATAGACGAGATAATTCCTAGCAACGGAATTACTCTCAGGACAAAGGCAATATAGTGTGGAGGCTGGGCAATTCCAAGCTACTTTGATAGACAGGGCTTCAGGCCTGTAATCTAAACTCACGTGCCAACAGGGCGGCACGGTTCAACCTCTTCTGATGACGCCACAGTGTGAGGAAGATAGCCCCCACCTTTGCAAAGCATAGTTTAATTCTCAGAGAACCTTCAAGGCCTTCGGCCTACCATTTGAGATAAGCACATACCAGAGAAGCAGAGATACATTTTCTCATGACAAATTGCCAAGTCTTCAGTCCACAATTCACAGGGCCAGCCCTGTGAATTGTCTACGAAGCATCTGACACCTAACACAGACCTTCAAACTCCGTCAGCAACGGTCGGAACCCCCTCTGTTGCTCTGGGGTAAGGGTCGACGGCAGAAGCACATTCTCCACCCCTCCCAGTTGCTGAAACTCTGCTAGAATATCCAAAGGTTCCCCCACCTCTTCCGCCTCGGGTTGAAGTTCAAATACAAAATTTTGGCGATCAACATACAGTTTCAACATATTTACATGAAACACTTTAGGTTGTCGTGGAGTGTCTGGAAAATCTAGGAGATAATTCACCTCCCCCACCCTCTGCTTAACCACTAATGGTCCTTCCCATTTTAAAGCCAATTTGTCCGGCTTAAGCTGTTTTAACACCAACACCTTATCCCCGGGTTGAAACACTCGCACCCGGGCCTTCCGATCATACCAGGCCTGTTGGCTTGCCTGAGCCTGGCTAAGATGGTCTCTGGCCGCTTCTTGGACCCCCTGCAGCGTTCGCTGGAGGTTACGCATAAAAGTCACCACTGAAGGAGAAGTCTTGGCCACGGGTCCCTCCCATTCCTCTCGCAACAAAGTGAGGGGTCCCCGAATCTCCCTCCCAAACATCAACTCATTAGGAGAAAATCCTAAACTTTCTTGAGGAGCATCTCTATAAGCAAAGAGCAATAAGGGTAGCCCTTGATCCCAGTCAGTAGGGTGGTCCACAGCATAGGCTCGGATCATTTTCCCCAAAGTTTGGTTCAAACGTTCCACTAAGCCGTTAGTCTGATGATGATAAGGCACTGAGAAGGCATATTCCACTCCGCCAAGCTCCCACATCTTCTGGAACAGTTGGGACACAAACCCTGGTCCACGATCCGAGAGGACACCCCGGGGCATTCCTAGGCGGGCACAAATAGACAACATAGCTTTAGCCAGCATGGGGGCTGTAATGGATGACAACGGAACCGCCTCTGCATAGCGGGTAGCAAAGTCAATAACTGTTAACACAAACCGCTTTCCGGATCGTGTAGGGGGATTGAAAGGACCCAACACGTCCAGTCCAATACGTTCAAAAGGTGTCTCCACAATTGGTAACGGTTGCAATGGGGCATTAGGGTGGTCTCGATTGAATCCCACTCTCTGGCAGACATCACAAGAACGGCAGTAATCTTTCACGGCTTGAGCCACCAACGGCCAATAAAATTCTTTAGAGATGCGGGTTAAAGTACGCTTCCGCCCCAAATGTCCTCCCCAGGCCGTAGCATGGGCCAGCTGAAGAACTGGCTCTCGATAGCCCCGTGGCACCACCAATTGCCGGCACACCTTCCAGGGTTGCTCTAAACCTTTAGGGGCAAACTCCCTGTAAAGGGCTCCATCTTGCCAGAAGAATCGAACTGGGTGCTGGGGGGTCACATCTACAACTCCTCTCTCAGCCTCTTCCCGGCATTCCTGAAGGGAGTCGTCTTCCCGCTGAGCGGCCTTAAAGGCGGGGTTAGGGTTGGCTGGATTTGCCTCTGATGGGATCACCGGCTCCTCCAAGCTCTCCTCTAGTCCCCCACTGGATCCAGAAACCCCTGGCTCTCGGGTCTCTTCCTCTGTTGGCTCCTCTCCTGGTTCAGTCAGGGAGGTAGAAGTCTGAGCATTGGACTGGCTCCGAGTGACTGCCCCCATAGTGGCCGCTAAATAGGCTAAGTCATTCCCTACCAAAATGGGCCAAAGGGAGTTGCTATGAACCAAGAAAACCATATCTCCTTTCCATCCGTGATATTCTGTGGGAATCCGGGCTAGAGGTAAAGTAATCGGGGGGGAACTGTAGGGAGTGACTGTGAAAGTCTGGCCCTGGAGAATTTGATTAGGGCGTACATATTGTTTGTCCACGGCCGAAAGGGAAGCGCCTGAGTCCCTCCACCCTTGACACACCTTCCCATTAAGGGTAATAGACTCACAGAACTGCAGCTGGCTCCACTGGACCTGTCCCGGTTGGACCAAGCCCAACGAGGCTCCCTCTTCGGCCCCACGACCCTCACGGGCCTGGCGAGATGCGGCGCGTGGTCTGGGAACTGGTCTCGCAATAGCCTGGGCAGGGGCATCTTCTTCCCCACTGGAGGGCCCCTCACTGTCTTCCCAGTCGGAGGCTGCAGCGGCTTGGCTGGAAGAAGCCTGCTGCGCAATCGCTCCCACCCTGGGAGTGCTTTCCTGAACTTTCTTCTCCTGTAGCTTCGGGCACTGGCGTTTAAAATGCCCCTCTTCTTTGCAATAATAACAGCCCGAGGGGGGGGCAGGGGTGGAAGACAGTCTGGGAGGAACTTCCCCCCCTTTTCTTTCACCCCGCACTGGCCACGGCCCGGCTCCACTCGCCTTTCCCACGGCTGCTGGAATTCCACTCCCTCCGGCGGGAGCTCCCCCTCTCTTCGGCCAAGCCGGCTTAGCTGTTTCCCTTCTCCGGTAAACTCCCATCTGATCAGCCAGCAACGCTGCTTCTCGCAGAGACGTGGGACGATGGTCATTAACTAGAGCCGCCAGCTCTTCCGGCATGGCTGCAAAAAATTGCTCCATCGCAAACATCTCATGGTATTGGGCGGCTTTTGTAGCCCCCACTGCTTCCACCCATAAATCCAGAGATTTCTCCACTCGAGCGGCTAAAGCCATAAATCCTTCTTGGGGCCCTGCTTTCACCGCCCGAAACTTCTGCCGGCAGTTCTCGGCAGAGAGTGCAAACCGCAGCCTCACTGTCTCTTTAAATTTTTCATAGTCATTAGCCTCTCGCCGAGGCACAGTTCCCATTAAGTCAGCCAAATCCCCACTGATCTGAGCTCGAAGAACCGCCATCCGCTGCGCCGGGTCGACCTCTTGGTCCTCACAAGCCAGCTCAAACAGGGTGAAAAAAGCTAAGACGTCTTGTCCTTCTTTGTAAGTGGGAAAAAGCTTTCTATCCAGCCGGCCGCCCTTAATCCCAGAGCGCTGCTCCTGAACTTGGAGCTGTAGTTTATAAGTCTCTGCCTGCAGCTTCACCGTCTCCAAATGCTGCCTCTGCGCCCGGCGTTGTTGCTTCATCAACTCCTTCATGGTTTGCCTCCATTCTTCCATACTTTCGTCTTGATCACTTCCACTCTCACTATCTAGGGGTGGCAACTTTAGAGAGCCCGCCATCAAGCCCGAACCGCCCGGGCTAGGACTGGGGTTAACCTCCCCTGCCGTCTCTGCAGCGGAGACTTTCGCTTCTTCCTCTAAGGTGGCCTCACTCAGCTGGGCAGCTATGAGTCCTTCATCACTTCCCCAGCCCACTGTAAGCTCTGCTGCTGTCGACGGTGTCTGTCCCATCGTCGGGGTCCAACGCGGCCCTGGCCCGGGTGTGTCTTTATCTCCTGGCATCTCTAACACTCCCTAGTCGGTTTAAGGAAGCCTCCCAGAATTTACACCCAAATCAGTAACTGTTCTCACCGTTATTTCTCAAGCTTGGCTCATAAATCCCACCACTGCCAACAATGTCAAGGAAACATAAACCATGTTCCCCTGTCGTGGCGGACAACCCCCGTCCCGCCACCCGGTTCCCCAGCCAAAGCTGGCTTGAGCCAACGCTTGAAATAACCACACAGCAATTAAGGACCAAAGCAAGTTTATTTACACACTATCCTAAGTTAAGGCCTTGGTCAAAGCAGGAAAGGGTTGGTAGGAGAGGGGAGCAAGGGGGGGGGGTGATGGGAATTGAGGTAGGTGAGGTTAGCAGCACAAAACAGGCACAAGCACTAAAACAATTGGCATTCCCCACCAATTAGGCACACTCTTAACAGTGTCAAGCAACCTTAAACCGAGTAGGCATATAAAACAATAAAAACTCTATCTAACACCCGGCTCTATCCAGCCAGACGAAGATCACCTCTTCACCGCATCCAGGTCCGAAGAGAGATGATCCACCCGTCTCAGGCTTCCGTTTATCAGCCACTCACTCCTTAGTCCCCCGCCCTCGCACAGCCTGGGAACGAAACCCTCCCTAACGGTTTTTCAGCTGAAAGCCATTAAGCCTCTGCTCGTTAACTGAGCACCTGCTTTTCTCGGCTGGTACTAAAGAGATAAGTAGCTCAGAAATATGTCAACAAATGAGCGCATCCTCCTCCCTCCTCTGGAAGCGCCAAGGCCCCCAGAAACCCATGTCCTTCACACATAGGTATACTGCCTCTGATACTGGAGCTAACATATAGCCATCAGGACTAGTTGCCATTGATTCCCCTATCCTCCATGGCCCTCCCTGTCCATTGGCTCATCCCCAACACACCTATTTTCTTCCCTCCTGAGGTCATGACACCAAACTCAGGAGTGGGACTTGGAGTTTTCCATGGGGCCTAGAGGAGGGGGAAGTCTCCATTCAGTTATATCCCTCTGATCTGGAGAGCTTCGGCTATGGGGCGGTATATAAGTATAATGAATAATCATCATCATATTAATAATAATAATAATAATAAAATAATAATAATAATGTACCTCCATCTAGGGGCCATTGGACACTTTGACCCATAAGAGACACTTCAATAATACACTTCAATGTTAAGACACTTCAATGGCCATGAGATGCTACAATGTTGTAGCTTTGTCTAGGGGCCATAAGCTCTCTAATTCTGGTTGGTTGGTTTTTTGGTCAATTAAACATTACCATTTCACTAGTAATTGTATAGGTTGATACATTGTGTACTACATACTTTTGTAGTTTTCATACTTACAATTACAAAAAACACCACCAATTGGGGGTGGGAGGCAAGGAGCAGTAGCAAGCCAGAGAGATTTCCCTCATACCCTGTATTGACTGTTTTCACATGCCCCTCTGTAAATAAGAGTCAATTTTCTTTAGCTCCCACTGCCATAACGATGATTGCTTTGCCAGAGTAGTGATCAGATGATGAAGAAAAATGTTGGCTCTATCAACCCCTTTCACTTGCTCCTGTTACTTATTTACTTCATGATTCATTCCTCTAGTAGAAAGATAAAGTGATGAGCAGCCACCGAGGTCAGGAAGAGTCTGTTGCTTATAATTGCTCTACAGCCATGAGAGAATAGAAATTAGAAGAAAAAGTGCATACCAGCCACACACCATCTTGTGATCAGATATCTCCACTGACTGTAATCATTATTTATCTTAACTAGACAGATGACAGTTCCATATATGTTTCCTAATATCTCAGCTAACGAATAGCTAGGCCAAGGCATGGAAGAACTCTCATTACAGCAAAACAGCTTGACAAATTGAAATAAATGCACCCACCCTTTAATAGCAATGAAAATGCTCTATAACCTACTCTTTTTATGAATACAAACATTACTCTCTTCTATTACTACTTAATTTTCTGGAAGAATATGATCTTTGGAGGATACTCAATGTATGTATGTTTGTTTGTTTTTACAAAAGCAGACACTGGAATTAGTTCCTAATTATGAAGAATAATATTTCTTCAGCTGGCAATTTTTTTAATATTATTTTCAAAAAGACCAGGTCAGGTTATATGAACAAACACAATACAAAACAAAACAAAAAACAGTACAGCCAATTATGAATCTTTCTTAACAGAGTTGCAAATCTAGTTTACATCCTGATAGAATTTGCTGAGGTGTCGGGATTTTCTAATGAAAATGAAATGCTTTTGGAAATCAGTGAGGTTTTCCTCTGAGTATATCAATTCTTGATTAGTATTACTAAGCGTGTAACATCAGTCACAAAAGATCATGATGTAGCATGTATGTAGCATGATTTTATATATTGATAATGGCATGTCTCATTAATAAGTCCCCCAATTCAACCCTATAGACCCTTATCCCAAGGCATTTACATACATTGTGTTCAGTATGGCCAGTTTTGCCTGAGTGAAGACTATAGGTCGCGACCTCAAATAGGGAATAGGAATGCACTCCATATTACAAGATTCATGGAAAGGTGGATTTTATGCCCAGTGTGGCAATAATGGGAATGGCATGGTTGGATGTGCATCTGATCTGTGCACATAATATGTCTGATGCTATGCATGTGGTTTCTGAACTAATGTTGGCACTGTGAACACAAGCACAATCTCAGATACATGGATCTCAGTAAGGCAAACTGATTCCACACATGGATCTCTCTAGCTGGATTAGGATGATGGAGTTCTTTCTAATGGCAGTCTCCACATATGCAGAATTGTATAACGGCAGTTGTTGAGCAGCAGTGAAATATATAATCAATATGATCATGCGCAGCAGTTACCCTATTTTTTGTTATTTGTATGTCTGTGATTGCAGGATTTAAACACATATAGTCAGGTCAATCACTTAACTGGACCATATGTCCATTGTCTCAGGTGTATGATTTAGGTTACAGCCAGAACAATGATGAATTGCCATGGAGAGTTCCCACTTATTATACCCATTAAGAAATTTGCCTGTGGACATTTTTGGCCAAATTGGTAAAAAGTGTATCTTTTCAACCATTGTACCTAGAATGCTCCCCCAACAACCTCATGTTATGCCCCATTACCATCCCTACGTTTCTGACTGGCCACACATAAATAATTTGAAAACAGATATTGAGTTTAGGAGAGGAAACTATTGATTTAGTTTTACAATAGTTTACATTGAACTGTAAGAAGTCTCAGGAAAACAACCAAGTTTATGAATATACTGATTGATGAGAGATCCTAAGCATTTGGAATAAAAGACAAATTTCATCCAGGTCCTGTTCTTTGAATCTTTCAAATTTAATAAAGGCTTTAGCTGCAGAAGAGATTATTTCTTGGAAAATACTTGTCTTGTCAATACTTTGTCCACCATGTAGATTTTGGAGTCTTCAGCAACCTGCAGATACATGGAGAGTTGAATTGGGTAAGCAGGATAAATTTCAAACACATATTGCCTTTGATTGACCATCATGATCATTTCACGCCCAATGATATTAGTCAGTGCACTGAAAGTAAACTGAAGTGGGGATTTGGCTATGTGACAATGTCATTGAGAGCAAACAGGGCCCTCTCATTGCCTTCAGTTGTTCTTGGTGCAATGGGGGGGGGGGCAAAAACAACAACATGTGTCACTGTTGCCCAGGCAACAGAGATGATCCCCTCTCTCTTGGTGTGCTGGAGTTTACTTCGCCTGCCAACACTTTCAACACAGTTAGGCTCTAGTCACAGGTAGCTGGCCATGACTTGTTGGGACAGAATGGTGACAAAGCTGCACACACAAACGAACATTTCCTGTGCTGTGTAAACAGATGGCATTCATCTTTGGAGCAGTCAGGGACCAGACTGAGGGATCATTAGTTTGCCTTGGTAAGGACATGTGCCACTGTCTCCTCTTCAGCCTGACACTTTGAAAGCCTCACACCAGGAACCCTGAAAGGTTTTTAAGGTGGAGTGACTTGAGGTGGACCAATATTAAAGTAAAAAAAAAATCCAAAGGGGTCCCAACTGTAATGAAAAGACACCTCATAGGTTTTATAGAATGGGAGAAGAACTGGAGGCTCTGGGATGAAAGCTTGGTCTCTGCCCTCTCAACATGAATTCTGTCTCCTTCTCTTTCCCTCTCTCTCCTTCCATTCATTAGCTATCATATCTGCACTGCTCCACCCTCCATAGCAAAGCTCCGCTCCCAAGGCACAACAAGCAAGACGATGCAGTCAGTTCTTGGCTTGCAGAAAATGAGTGTTATCATTTAGCCTTGAATATAACAGCAGTTGTTTTTCCCAAAATTATCCTAGCAAGTGGGGGGGGGGGGAAGATTCAGTCTTCCCAGCCAATATAGCCCCTACCCACCCCCTCTTCCAGGTTCCCTGTTTCATGGTATTTAGACAATGAAGTAAAAATAAACGAAGATTTCTGTGATTAGCTATTTATGAGACATCTAGTTGAAAGTAAAAGAAAGAAACAAAACAAAACAAAAAAAAAACCCTTGCTTTCAACTTACACTGCCTTTTCCAAAGTAATACACATCTTTTGAAACCAAACACTGGATCCAAAAAGTGATGTATGATTTTGTTGTTGTTGTTTTAGTTCATTTTTCATCAGGATTTACCCAGTTTGCACCTTCCAGACTGAGCACAGACTCAGACAAGTTCTGTGGTTGAACTCTATATGTTTCCAAGCTCTTACAATGTGATTCGTGGACCCCCCCCCCCAAAAAAAATATGTTCGACAGCATGCATCCATCTGAAAAATGGACATGAAAAAATGTGTACTTTTGAAAAATGCACACAAATACCCTTTAACCAATGGGAGAGGAATGCGTACATTTCAAAGATGTACACGACTCATGAGTACATTTGGGAAAATCCACGTGGGTTTCCATCCAAAAAGAAAATGCTCACAATCTGATACAGACTTGAGTCAGAACAAGTTTTGAGAAGGAATTTGGAGAACTTTGGTGAGCTCTGGTTTTTCTGATTCACACATCTCTAGATCCAACATATTCATTGGCTTTTTAAAGAGAGAGAGAGAGAGAGAGAGAGAGAGAGAGAGAGAGAGCAAGCAAGAATGCTGGCAGATGCTGAATTAGGAACAAGTGACATTCTGGAAAGTTAAGGACAGGATAAAACATTAGTTTGCAAAAGAAAACCTTTATTTATGTTTTACAAGGAACTTACATAATTAAGCCACTCATCCCTCCCCCATCATTTTGATGAGTGAGCCAAGCAATGCGAAACAACACTTGATCAGCCTCAGGCCCATTAGATGCTGCTGCATTATTTATATTTTAAATTGATTTAAGATTAAATTAATTATAAATGCAGCAAGGGGGGAGAGCAAACCACCCAGCATTTAGCAATCTCTTATACAGCTGCTCTTTGCTTTTTCTGTGAAGCTGCATAGAGCGACGTAGCACATCCTGCAATTTAGCTATGGTCAAACTTGTCCATTAATTAAGCCTGTTTAGGCATGACTTTGTCAAATCAGTTTCAAATATTTAAGCACTGGACATTCAGTGGAGTACAGAGAAGGACCAGGCTGTGGTTATTGGGTTTAACCTTGTCCTCTCCAGAGTTTGGAACAGATGTTGAATTGTAGTTGGTCTTTTACAGCAGGGCTGGGCCAGATGTAACCCTCGTGCCAATGTCATGCAGCCTTTGGCTTAATTTCATGCAGATAGAGGGAGCCTGAAGGGAGGAGGGAAGCAGGGGGGAAAGTCAAAGCAAATGGAGTGATGGAAGAGGAGAAGCCCTCTGCAAGCAATCAGTTCTGAGCTCTATCAAGGAAAAAAAAGGGCAAAGGAGCCAAAATGTACACCATGATGGAGGAAAACTCATCCTTCTCCATCACTTGTTTGTTGGTTGGTTTCTTTGTTTAATGGAATACTTCTACACTGCTTAATACATTAAAATCCCTAAGCCGTTGACATTAAAATTCAACATTACAATATAACAGCTCAGATAAAATAGGAAGTAATTAAAACATTTTAAAATATCACGATACTATGACAATAACAACAGGATAGTAACAGAATCCCTCACAGGTCAGGGAAAGACTGTGTGAATAGGTGTGCTTTCTGTTGAGAATATTACATCCTCAACCGCCAGTTACTGGAAGGGTGCAGCGTTGTAGTTAATTTATGATAATTTTTACCAAAGCTAGCCTTAGGGACACTATAACCTACAATATGGTTTCCTGTGACTTCTTCCTTTTGCTCTTCCCTTTTATTTCCCCCCTCTTTCTAACCTCCTCCGTTGCTGGGAGCACGTGTTTGCTTTATCGCTCCTACCTGTGTAATAGAACACAAAACAAACAGAAATAACTTGTTTTTGAAATTCTATCCTGTACCTGCATTTTATATGCAAGAACATTTGTGAGTAAAACTAATTTACCTTTTCTTCACCAAAGATGGTGTGGTCTAATTTTACTCTAAAATAGCTTTGTGTGCAAATGTAAATGCTCATTCTGCCTTTTGTTTTTCTCTGGTAATTGCCTTTCTAACAGGAGACATCATTACTAAATAATCCCATCACTTTCAAAAGGTGTTTCCAATTTGCCACCATTTCTGCTACTCCAACCACACATAGAACAGTGTTCCAAAGTGTGAATGCCACCACTGAGAAGGCCAGTTCCTAATCCCCATGTAAAGTAAGGTCACATTTAAAGTAAAGTCTGTTTTGGCCTTAAGATATCTAAATGCAAACATAATGTTTTATTTTGTTTTAAATTGAAGTGACTGTTTCCAGCAGCAGTTCTCAAATACACAAACGAGACTCCAATCAAGAAATATTGGGGGAGGAACCCACACCTTTTATATGTCTATGCAATCAGGTGCTATCAAGGACACAAATTGCTAAAGAGAACTTTTAGCAGTCGCAATGCTTTAGGATAAATGAGTAAAAAGAAGAAAAGATATAAAGCCCTTTTGGGCTGCCTCTACAAAAGAGGTTTAAAGCTCTTTCAAGGCGCTTTAAAAAATTTACCTCTACAAGAACGGAGCGCAAATCGGGCGTAGAGGCGCGTTATCTCTCCGATTATGCGCATTATCGAATGCGCGTTAAATAGCGAGTTTTATTTTGCTCCGGCCGTTAAAGCGCATTTTGACTATGTGAACAAACGCTTATGCGCATTAACTACTTGTAAAGCGCATTTTGGTCATCCGTTAATGTGCTTCACCGCCTCTCGCCGACTCTCGTGCAGAGGTATTAGTTGTAAATGCGCTTCAGCGATTCTGCGCATAATCGCCTAACCGGGCGCAAAAGCGAATCCTTGTAGAGGGGACCATAGACACAAATGTTCCTATGTTTAAATAGATAATAGACTGGAATCATAAAAACACACAACAAAAAGAAATAGAACAAGAAAGGAGTGAGGGGAAATCCTAACATTCATTCACAGCGAAGGGAGGAAATTGATTTTCTCATTGAGACCTTTTGGAGTTAGACTACATAGGGCAAGAATCCAGTGGCATCCTGCTAACTCACCTTTTCAGTGGCCTAAAAGGACATGTCATGAGTGGTGTGCTGACACTCTCCTCACCACTAGAGGAGCATCAGATCTACTACTTCAAATATCCCCAGTGTGTTTCTGCACAGTTACCCTTAAAGATCCTATTATAACTTTAAATAAATGTGGCCTAAGTTCAACACATTCACATGTGTCTCACCTCTTTATTCCCAACACTGTTTGCAATTGCGTGGCTCCTAGTTTTCATATTTCGTTCTGTTTAATTTAAAATAGGGCATGTTCACTCCGGCGCTGAAGAAAATAATTACACAGCCTTCAACTCTCTTTGGAAAAGAAATGAAGATACAAGAAACAGGAAAAGGCCCATGAAATAGCGGTGGTGCTACAGGGAGATGATAGCCTTGCATCTCCCTGTAGCGGTGGTGCTGCAGGGAGATGACGAAGCTGGCATCAATCTGCCTCTAAAGGCACAATTCTATGCATGTTTAGAGAGAGAAAAGGCCTACAATCTCAGCATGCTGCAGTCAACTATGCTGGGAGCTATAGGCCTTTTCTCTCTCAAAACATGGATAGGATGGAGCCTTAAAATACACTTGCTGCAAGCATGGGGGGAGAATGGTCCCATGCATGCAGGCACTGTGGGGTGCTTTCATGATGATCCTTTCAGTCCAGACAACAACATCATACTAAAAAAAAAAACCTCTCAAGGGAAGCTAGTATGAACTAGGAGGAAGGGGATCACAGCAAAAGGGAGTACAATCATTGCCTCCCATAATGCACAGTGCAACAAACAATACAGTGCAGTCATCTGGACATTTGGAGTGCGTTGTCTTCATTATACTGATGACACGCAGCTCTATTTCTCCTTTTCATCTTCATCAGGTGAGGCTGCGATAATGGACTGGATGAGGGCTAATAAACTGAAACTCAATCCAGACAAGACTGAGATGCTGTTAGTGGGTGGTTCTGCTGACCAGATAGAGGGTCTTCAACCTGTTCTGGATGGGGTTGCACTCCCCTTGAAGGAGCAGGTTCGTAGCTTGGGGGTTCTCCTAGAACCATCTCCGTCACATGAGGCTCGGGTGGCCTCAGTGGCACGGAGTGCCTTCTACCAACTTCGGTTGGTGGCCCAGCTATGTCCCTATCTGGACAAGGATAACCTGGCTTCAGTTGTCCATGCTCTGGTAACCTCCAAATTAGATTACTGCAATGCACTCTACGTGGGGCTGCCTTTGAAGGCGGTTCGGAAGCTGTAGCTTGTGCAAAATGCAGCGGCCAGATTGATAACTGGAACCAGAAGGTTAGAGCATATAAGACCTACTCTGGCCCGCTTGCATTGGCTGCCTGTATGTTTCCGAGCCCGATTCAAGGTGCTGGTTTTAACCTATGAAGCCTTACACTGCTTGGGACCACAATACCTGACGGAACGCCTTTCCTGATATGAACCTACCCGAACACTACGTTCAACATCTAAGGCCCTCCTCCGAGCACCTTCTCCGAGGAAAGCTCAGAGGTCGGCAACAAGGGAGAGGGCCTTCTCAGTGGTGGCCCCCCAATTGTGGAACGATCTCCCTGACGAGGCCCGCCTGGTGCCAACATTGTTATCTTTTCGGCGCCAGGTCAAGACTTTCCTCTTCTCTCAGGCATTTGGCAATATCTGAGGAGCCTGGGTTTGTTTTTGTTTTTGTAGCTTTTTTGGGCTGTTGTAGCAGTTTTAAATGTATGTGTGTATTGTGTATATGTTGTATGTTTTTGCTGTTTAAATTTTTGTATATTGTTTTTAATTGTTTTAATCCCATGAAAACCACCCAGAGAGCTTCGGCTATGGGCGGTATACAAATGTAATAAATAAATAAATACACTTGGAGAATCAGGAGAACCAGATTAACAAACTAAATTGCATTATGAGTCAAACCATTGGTCCATTTAGCCGAATTCAGTCCACTCTAAATAGCAGCCGCTCTCCAGGTGAGAGTTTCAAGCAAAGACCTTTACCAGCACTATTAACTAACGTTATTTTAACTGCCATGAGAATAAAGATAAGTAAAGGGTCACATTTCATAGTTATTATTATTCTTAGTATTATTTTAATTTATGAGCTATTTAATAGCAGAAGCTCTTAAGGCAACATTTATAATAAGAACAAATGCAATACAACTCTATTGTGCTCTCTCTCTCTCTCTCTCTCTCTCTCTAATAAAAATTATACCAAAATAGTAATTGTGTTGTTGTTGTTGTTGTTTTAAACTGTGTTAACTACTTAGGCTGGCATAGATACCAGTACATTATTACCAGAGTGTGTATACTCATATGTTAGCCTTAAATATGGCTGATATTATCTTTCCTCTCTTTCCCATTATTCCTAGTGACAGGTGAATAATATAAAATGTCCAACAGCTCAGGGATATATATCCTTCACTTACAGATTGGGTCTGATGATTTAGTGAAAGCAAACATATCTGCGGAAACTAAATGGATGTGCTAATCCAAAAAGATGGTGGAAAAGGCCATCAATATGTCAAGGGCCTAAAGTTTCTTCCTTTCATATTCCTTTAATGATATTTTGTTTTCTTTCCCAACTCCCCACCCCTACTCTAGGTACCCAAAGCATCTTGCAGCTAGAACTAGATTTCCTAAAAACACAGTGGAACTAAATCCAGGCTTGATATTCTCTCTTATTCTGGTTCACAAGTTAATGTCTTGTAGCTGCTCTGCAAGAAACTGCCCAGATTCTAAGCCTGAAAATCTTACAGAAGCAATGAAACATGTTTGTTTTAGTTAGTGTCTGATGGCTAGATAATGAGATGATGACTTAGGCCAAATCTATACCAACCAGGATATGACACTTTGAAAATGGTTTAAAAATTGTATATGGAGTGTGCCCTGGGCCTCAACAGTTGTCACTACTGTTATAAACTGTTTTAAAGCAGTAATGTCGATCCTGCCTTAGTTACTAGGGGTATATCCCATGTACCCACTGGCTTATATAACTGAAATTGTAGATTCCCAGTAAAGCAATGATTCTTATGACTGGATCCTCAAGGGTGTATCATGGTCTAACATGTAATCCTCTGGTCCATTTGGAAGAGAGAGCAGAGTGGGACTGATGAAACAAGAGTCAACATGCCAGGAAGCCACACTCTGGAGTATAAACTGCTGAATGCTGTGTGTGTGTGTGTGCGCGTGCACTGAGTTTTTGCTTCCTCCCAAGTTCTTAAAGGTGGTGCCATCTGCAAGATCTCAGTTTGAAAAATTTGATAAGAATTTTGGATTTCACTTGGCATGGACAGTACTGATTTTTTCCTAGTAGCACTCTCCTACTCTTTTGGGGGGGGGGGGGGGTTGGGTCAGCTCAGGAGGCCATGTTTAATTTCTAAGGCAATGAGATTTACTTCCAAGAAGACAGGTATTTGGTTTGTGCTGCACATAAAATACCAGGCGCAAATTTACCTGAAATGAAAACCTTGCATTCTGCGTAAAGCCCCTGCCATGGAATCCCTTAAGTGTAGGGGCAGGATGTGGTTATTAGGAAGCCATCCTATTTGAAGGGATGTCCAGTCCAAGGCAGAATCTACACTATGGCTTTAAAACATTTTATAACAGTAGTTACAACTGTTGATGCCCAGGACACACTCCATATACAGTTTTCAAAATGTTTTCAAAGTGTCATATCTTGCTTGGTGTAGATCTGGCCCAAGTCTGGTTTAAAGATAAAAAACCAAAAGAAAGGAGAAAAGGCAGAGGGCTTGAAGTTGCCCAGCACCAATGACCATCTAGACATGAGTAGAGTGACTAGGCTGACCATATGAAAAGGAGGACAGGGCTCATGTAACTTTAACAGTTGTAGAGAACAGGGAATTTCAGCCAGTGTCATTTATATGCAATTAGTTCATGGTGAAATTCCTTCTTCATCACAACAGTTAAAGTTGCAGGGGCCCTGCCTTCTTTTGTATATGGTCACTCTAGTATAGTGCCTGCAACTTTAATTGTTGTGATGAAGAGGGAATTTCACCAGGAACTAATTGCATACAAATGACCACAGCTGAAATTCCCTTTTCTCTACAACTGTTAAAGTTACATGAGCCCTGTCCTCCTTTTCATATGGTCAGACTAAGGGTGACCATATGAAAAGGAGGACAGGGCTCATGTAACTTTAACAGTTGTAGAGAAAAGGGAATTTCAGCTGGCGTCATTTGTATGCAATTCGTACCTGGTGAAATTCCCTCTTCATTACAACAGTTAAAGCTGCAGGGGCCCTGCCCTCTTTTGTATCTGGTCACTCTAGTATAGTGCATGCAACTTTAATTGTTGTGATGAAGAGGGGAGTTTACCAGGTACTAATTGCATACAAATGACACCTGCTGAAATTTCTTTTTCTCTGCAACTGTTAAAGTTACATGAGCCCTGTCCTCCTTTTCATATGGTCAGCCTAGACATGAGACTGAGCAAGCACACAGATTACCAAGGCAGGGTCTACACTACTATTGGGGCCCAGGACACACTGCATGGAAGCTGGAAGATTCAGCTGCCAGCCTGTCGGAATTACAAGTAGCTGAAGAGCAGCCTGAGACCTCAAGCCACATTCCTGGAATGCCACAGCTCCCGGAGACCGAGCTGGAGATCATAAATCCAGTACAGAGATGGAGGAGTAGGAGACTGGAACAGAAGCAGGGGAAAACCAGAGCACAATAGGAGCGGCAGTTAAATACCTCACATGACACTAATGAGGCAGCTGAGCTAGATTAACGGCTGGCCATAAATAAGCCTCCAGCCAGTCTCATGTTACTGAAGACAAACCATTTGGCTCCTTGTTACAATTCAGACTGCTAGATCCCTGGCATTCTTCTGGACAACTCCCTTGGACAACCCAGAATGGCTTGATGTTTGGCTACCTGACCTCCTAGCTCTCAACCCTTGGATTGATTTGATGGCTGTGTTCAGACTACACGACTTCCTGGCTCCTGACCTTTGGATTGGCTAACAATGCCTCTGCCTCTCACCCCCCCCCCCTTGAAGGCACACTCCTGCATGACCTAGGACTGGCTTGACAACATTTTGGACTCTGTTAGGGCATTGATGCCCCGGGAAACAGGACACTGCTGGTGCGCTTCTCAGAGGAATTATTTTTAAAAATAATAAACCATGCCCTGTACCCATCTGTCCAATCCTGCCCATTTCTGCCGATGCACATTCAGAACTGCCATCATGGGGCACATGTCCTCCCGCAATGCCTCTCCTTTACCTTCTCTCGTGTGTAGCCCTGCGAGCGATGATCGTGGAAGTGGGAAACCTCTCAATTATCCCTCCTCCATTGTGAAAGGGCTGTAGGTGTAGATTAACCCTTAATGTGAAATACTGAAGGGCTAATTTTCTAGTAATTGTATATTATTGCAGTATTTTTGAAGTTTGCACTGTCTACTCACATCAGAATATTGTCAGTGATCACCTGGAGGCTTTTGGAGGGAAGGGGCGGATGTGCATGTCACTGGCTTCATGGACCTGGGTTCCTATCTTAGCTCAGTAATTGAAACAGTGGCCTTGTGAGGGTTCTCATCTCATTCTCTAGCCGTAGAATGGAAAATATAATGAGATATTTATTGTTCAATAGGTCATAAAAATTAACAAGCTGCAAAACTGTGAAGTAGTTAGCACATAAACTGCAAACTTTCACCTAGCTATACATCTTTAACTCCCACTGAAATCAGTGATAAATGATAACCAGAAAAAGTAACAAAGTGCAATGAAGAAGCAAACCGAAACAAGAGTCCTGAAACATTGACTATCTGAAAACTTTAGACAGAAAATGAAAAGAAACAGAAAAGCTGTACTGATGTTCAGGGATATGAAATCACAAATTCTGGAGCACAATAATATCAAAAGCCTGTTGTTTAGCTCAGGGTGATTTAATGCAAAATGAAACTTGCATGTACATTATTGTTCAATTATTTGTAAAAGTTGGCAAGAATGCAGCAGTGGTATCTGAAAAATAATATGATAGTTACTCACCTGTGATAATAATGGATGTCCTATCCAGTTAATTTCATTTTGAAAAGTTCTACTCTCTGATGACATGTAAAAATGTTTTTTGATTAGGAAGTAAATGATATTTTCTTCATTATTAACTTCCTCCCAGAAATGGCTAGGGAGTATGATTTTGTGCCTCTGCTATTAAATTATTGTGGCAATGTTGCAAGGCCACATTAAAAATACAGCAGGGTATAAATCACTTTCCACATGGGGCGTTTATTTTTTACAGCAATATTACTATGAGCTCATTCTGTTCTAGTCAAGTGCATGTGCTTTCCTGATATAAGAAGGAGGTGAGGAAACCCCAAAGCAGCGGCAGCAAGAACAATACCCTTTGCATAACATCACTTTCAATTAGGTATTCAAATATTTTGAAATGTCTAACTCCATATGGGGAATAAGATGTAAGGTGCCATACTGTGAGGAATCTCTCAATGGCTCCATGATCCCACTGGACCTTTCCCAAACTGTGGTGGGCAGCAGAGAGCAAGGAACACAGCACCAGACGGCAGCCAAAGGACCAGGAAGCACCTAACTCAGCCGTCAAGATTACCCTCCTTGCAAGATAACTCTCCCTGGATCTTGGGAGCAGGCATAGTCTTTTGAAGACATGCCTGAGTGAGCTGGACCCTCCACCAGCTTGAGAACCTGGCCCGAGCACTGACAGGTGGACTGTATGGGCTAGATGCCATCATCTGCCTGTGGGGAAAGGAAGATTGGCTCCATGCCAGGAGGTGGTATTGACTCTAGGGACTCCATGCAACTCCAGGTAGCATGGACTCCGTCCCAGGAGGTGGCCCTTTGGGAAACTAGATCCTAGCCAGATGCCTGGCAAAATTATTCTATTATTAAAATAAATATTAATTGTGTATATTATAAAAATCAGTAAACAACTGGGTCTTGCACAGATACTACAAGGGTGTGCAAGGACAGGCAGGGCTAACGTGCATGTGCCACTTACAAACCGTGGGCCTTTCTGTAGAAAGAATCGGATTTGACCATTTTCCTAAAGAAAACGACAGCAGAAAATAGAAATATTGTATAGTCAGGTTGAGGCAGGGCCGTAGTATATAAGGCTATAAATGCCTACTAGTCATTATGGCTATGTATTACCTCCAGTATCAGTGGCAGTTACACCTCTCTATGCCAGTTGTTGGGGGGACATGAATGGGAGGGTATCATTGGCCTCTTTGTGATCAGAATGCTGGACAAGGAAGGCCTTAAACCTGATCCAAACATAGCTCTTCTTATGTTCTTATGGTTGAGCCCCTGCTTTGCAAGGTACCAGGTACCAAGGTTCAGTCTCTGGCATCTCCAGGTAGGGCTGGCAAAGACTTCCCATTTTAAACCCTGGAGAGCCGCTGCTGCCAGTCAGTGTTGACAATACTGGGCTTGGTGGACCACTGGTCTAACTCAGTATGAAGCAGCTTCATATGTTGGTATGTACATTTGTTTTTGTTTGTAAAGAGGGCTACACCTCCCCAAAAGTGAAGGGGGGATGGATGCAGATATACAAAAGAAAACAAATCTATTGAACTTAAATATGCCGTGGGTAAACGTTTCAGGCAATGCTTTTCATCAGGGATGCTTGTACAAATAAAACAAACGTTTAAACCTAAAACAAACGAAATCACAACATCTTTACAGATTGCTTAATAAGCTTCTAAGGTCAGTGATTTAGAAAACATTGTATAACACTGCCGGTATTCTTATGGAAACCGCTTCACAAGGAAAATGCTTGAAGCAAAATGGAGGTGTGGTGTGTGTTTTTCTTGCATCCCTCGATTCATTTTAGAAGCTGTGCCGACAATTTCTCCCATGAGAATTTTGACCATTCTCATTCAATCTGACAGAAAAGGAATTGCTTTTGAAAAGAAATTCAAAGGAGAAGAAATTTTGGAGAAATTCTCATGGGTTTGGTTCAGGGTTCTTGTGCTTACCTTGCTCACGAGATGGCTGAGGTATTTGTCTGAGTGTTCTGTCTTTCATTGTACAATCACCTCTCTGGCATCCTGTAAGCCTCCATGGTTTCCTGCACTTCCCGTCCAGTACAATACATTATAAATTTATTCCTCCCATAGGGCCTTTTCAGATTACGAAGTGCAGGCAATGGTGAGATGTGTAACAGAAAGAAAAATATAGACAGTACCCTCAACCACCTCCCAGTTGTAGGGTGACTATATGTAAGGAAAAACCAAGGCATGTCAGGATTTTTAGTAACAAATCCGGGAAGGGGAGGAATTATTAAATTTGAAGAAAAATCTGGATTTTTCCCATTCTTCCCCCACCCAAAGGGCAGCCCTACTTTATAGTGAATGGGAATTAATCAACATGCTTACAGCTCCGCCATTTTTAAAGGTAAGGAGATGAAACTTGGCAGTATGATAGTTCTTAGATAGGGCTTTAGCCATGCCAAATTTGAAGGAGATCCGTTCATCCATTGAATTTTAGGGATTTTAAAAAGTTTGAGGTTTTAAAATTATTATCTTTTTTTAAAAAAACTGTCACTTTTAAAGATAAAGATATGAAAATTGGCACCATGATATATCTTAAGTAGAGCTTTAGCCATGCCAAGTTTGAAGCAGATCTGTTCATCTGTTGATTTTAAAGAATTTTTTAAAGTTCGAGGTTTTAAAATTATTTTGTTAAAAACAACAACAATACTGGAGTCATGTTGGAGGGAAAGGGAGAATGTATCACCCAGAGTATAGCAGCAAAGTACAGTGAAAGCTACAAAAGTAGGAGTGAGTGAAGTTAATTTCAGAGACATTGGATGTCACACTTTAACATTAAGATGTTATGTAGAACAGATTTGTCTTACTTGTGTGCTGTAAAATCAGACATGTAACCAGGGCTATGTTCAGGTGGGCACCACCACCCCTTGGTGCTGGACACGCCCCCTGGGGGTGGACATGTTGGTGGGCATGCCCCTGTGGGGGCCAACCATGTTGTCCTCCTTTTTGGTTTCCAAAATATGGTCACCCTATATTAGGTAAAATCAAAAGCATCACAATACACATTCAAAATAAATTATAACATGCCAGGGAATGAGGCAGAAAAGTGGAACCCCTTTCATGGGGAAAGAAAACTTTCAGGAAATTCCAGAGATTTTTCTATTATTTCCTCCTAGAAATTATTATTATTATTATTATTATTATTATTATTATTATTATTTTATTATTATTATTATTATTATTATTATTAGACACTCTTCAGAATTTCCTCCACACTTTCTTCACCGTGTGTGTGTGTGTGTGTGTGTGTGGTAGCTGCATTCTCTCCTCTCAGTGCTTGAGTGATGCTAGATATATGGGGCATTGTGGAGGATGCAAAATGGGGGCCAGGCTGCCAACACAGTTGATGCTGTTTCCACTTGCAGTGGCAATGCAAAAAAAAAAAACTTCTTAGGAAGAAGGAAGAAAGAAGCTGTTCTACAACCCTTGCCCATAGTCATGCCTACATGTGAGAAATTGTTGGAGAATTTCTCCTCCCCCTGGAGAACTTCAGTAAAATCCCCCCCCACCACCACCACCAATTTCTCTACCCACAAATAGGGTGGATAATTTTGAGAGGCCACTTGCACACTGCTCTAATTTATTTGTACCCTTTTTTGCACTTTCCTTGTGGATAGTGTCAGACTTTGATCAGGGAGACTCAAGTTCAAATTCTTCTTCAGCCACAGTTTACTGGGGATATTTGGTCCAGATATTATCGATTAGCCTACCTTAATGCTGAGCCAAAATCTGTCTTCCAGTCACCCAAAACTTTTCTTCTCCCACAAGAAAGGATTCCATGTATCTACCCCAAAACTGCTGTGTATGTTTTACTTTCTACTAAACATCACTCAGACGCTCTGCAGCCTCCCTGGATGCCCAGACTTCATGATTTGAAAAAGCCCTATGGAAAGAGTTACCCAGTGACCTCATCCCCTGCACTTTAATTGGTTCAGGGAGCTGGGAAGGCTGTGAACAGCTAGAAAGGTGATTTTACAATGAAAGACAGGACACATACACTTTTTGGCCACCTCATAACTAAGGTACGTACAAGAATCCTGTACCCCAGGAATGAGAATTTCACTGAAATGAAGACTGTGACAACTGAACTGTGTGCATTCTCAGGGCTAATTTACACCTACAGTCCTTTCGCAATGGAGGAGGAATGATTGCAATGGTTCCCTGCTTCTGCAATCATTGCTCATGGGACACACATGAGGGAAGTTTCCTGCAATGACAGGAAACGGGAAGATATGTGTCCCCTGATGGTGCTTCCACATGTGGATCAGGAGAAGTGGGTGGGGCTAGGCAGATTACACGGCTATGGGGCTTTTTTATGAATCAGGAGGGATGTGTATGAATGCAAAATCACAGCTGCAAATGGGGGATAGGAAGTCTTGCAAATATACGATGCTGTGCAGAGATTTGTTTTTGTTAAAAAAAATACACAAGGTCGGTGCCAAAACACGCCGATAACTAATAAAAAAATGTGCTGAAAATGGCAGGCAGGTTCACTCCCACATACCTCTGAAACTGCTGGACATGCCACTGACAGCGGGTTGGCTGTTCGCTGAGTCGGGAACTCATACCGAACAGCAAGAACTTCAGGATTGTAGCAAGAGACCCCCCCCCCCCAAAAAATGTCAAAAGCAGTTAACAATATTCCTGACTGAGGGGTCAACCCAAGATCACAGTGGGATCAGCTGTGCATCATGTGGCCCAGTAGGGATGACTTCGATATTATGCTGGAATAAGTGGCTTGTGTAGACTCGGCCTCAGTCTACTGTTGATAGACAACATCAAGATCCCTATTTTCCTCTCTTCTGGCTATCTTTAAACTAGACTTGAACTAGACATTCCTTCAAATAGAGGACTGTCCTCTGACAGCCCTTGAAATAGAAAACTGACTGTGCTCTGTAAAGTAGGACACATGGCTACCCTACCCATGGCTACCAGATTCCCCACAGCTGCATTTTAGTATATATATATAAAAAAAGGATATCACAAGGTCTAATAAAAAAATCTCCCATGTCATGTGTAATTTGTCCCACAATTGATACTATTTTAGGGCAAACACAACCAGATTGTTTGTAAAAGTAAATATTCTACTAAATGTTCTTAAGCCAGAAATGTCTTGTAGTCCTAGAGGCCAAAACACTGATTGAAAACCCAGGAAAAGAAAGAAAGGAGTCAGTTTACTGACATACCTTGATTCAGAAGGAGAGAAATCAATAGAGAAGATACTTGAGTAATATGTAATAAGGGCATGGTCAGAAAGGTAGGCCATTTCTACACCAGGCTTTTTGCCTGGAATTGCATCCAGCTGGTCCCTGTGTGTTCACATGATGCACAGGGACTCCTGGGGGCAGGGGGGGTGGGCATGAGTATTCCCCGGAATAACAGATCCCCGGGAAAACCCAATTTTTCCACGGTCCCAGGAAGTTCCCAGGACCGCAGGAGATGTGGCCGCCCATTCCGACTGCTGCCGTGCTTTCTTGCAAGTAATTGTGGCAGCAGAAATGGGCATGGAGCCACACCGCGTGGTTCTATGTCCATCAGGGGAGGGGGTGGCACCAATTTTGCTACCCCCGGGAAGGCAGGGAGGAGGTGGGGACTCAATTGCGCACATTTTTTAAAACTTACTTTAGTGCACAAGCCTCGTGCGCGAAGTTCCAGGGCCCTGGAAAAACAAAATGGTGGGTGCAATGAGTACATCATGCCCCGGAGGAAACGGAACTTCCACTTCCTCTGTGAAGACAGAAGAGCACGATCCCAGGAGCAGGTAAGTCTGGGATTGTCCTCTTGCCCTCCCTCTACACCCCATGGTGTAGAAAGGGCTGTAGTGTGTATTGGCTTGAGAACAGAGGTACTGGAAGTGAGACGCGCCACAAGATGTTGCAGTGTGAAGTGTTCCCTGATTAGGATTCCAATTTCCATCCAGTCTATTCCACTCCCTCTTTACTCCACATTTTTTGTTCCATCCACCCCAAACTGCCAGTCAGGATTCATGTTCATTGGACTGTTTCCAGATTTTCCCCTCCAGTTGTTGTTGTTGTTGTTGTTGTTGTAAATATTTTTGTACTTCTACAGGTGTTAGGTTTCCTTCCATGTCCTGAACCCCCTGAGAAACTCCTTAAGAACCTCTGTCTCCTTATGAGTCCTTCTTTTTACCTTCCACTTCCCAGTAACATGGGGTTTTAGGCTGTAGACATGGGGTGATTGGCATACCAGACACTTCATATTTAGCACAACAGCTTACTAGTATATTAAAGCAACTAAATTACAAGTAAAAGTATTTAGTCAATACAGCTGAGTGATAAAAAGGCATTAAACAAAATAAAAGTTGCAAAAACTGCAAATTCTTTACCCTAGCTGTATTTAGACTTTTCCAGCTGCTTTTCTGCACACTCTTGTCTTTTCCTGCTTTCTCAGGCTGGCTCTTGCTCCTCTCTTTTTTATACCCTCTTTCCCCAAAACTGAAAGAACTGTTTGAACTTTGAATAAATGAAACTTAACTGGAAAAAATGAAACTTAACTGGGAAATTAAACTACTCCTCTCAGGGATACCCCCTCCCAACAGAATAATCCCAGATATCTAAGGCCTGACCTTTTACTTTGCCTCTGTAGGCCTTAAATCTTCATAGCAATTCTTCATGTTCCCCCAATTGTGCTATTACTTCCCCTAATGTATGTGAGTGTTGTCATTCATAGCCTGGGCATCAGAAATATGGAGTTATTATAAGAACACAAGTCTGTCCCTCTTTTCATATTTGAAATTTTGGAGGACACTCCATAATAAGATATTAACGGGACCAATCATCCAAGGAGCCATCAATTATACTGAAGCTTCTTTCCACAGATAGTTCAGCAAGATTTTGTTAGTCCTTCCAGAATTGTACCTGTTATGACTGAAACTACACAACCAAAAATAAAAGAGCCAGTGTAGTGATTAGAGTGTTAGATTGGGACTGTGGAGAACTCCACTTGGCCGTGAAGTGCACTGGGTGACTTTGGGACAGTCACTGCCTCTCAGCCTAACCTACCCCAAGGGATGTCAGAAGAATCAGGTTTGAGGCTCAAGTTTGATGAGCTGTGACCAGTTCAGGCCCTCCCCAGGGATTAGAGATTCCCTGCTGAAGATCTCCAATTCCTGGGGAGTTCCAAAACCCCCATTTCCTGTGCTGTGATCTTGATAACAATGGTAGAAGGGGGAACAATGCCCCTGGTATTTAATTTTTCAAAGCACTTGACATGATTGCTAATAATATCATTAATGTCACTTGTAGCTAAGCCCTCAAAGATAATACTCCATTTAACTTGCTGTACATTTCATAACACTGTAAAAAATGTGATATAGATTGGCTCTTACATCTGTGCTAAAATGGGAGAGGGGAGAGAGAAAAGAAAAGAGATTACTTTGCAGAGTATGTGACTAAATTGCTTATCACATATATTTATGAAAATATTGGGTAATAGAGTCCTTGTTGGTTCTTGCTAATGTATTGTCCATTTTAAATACCTTTGAGAGTCTCTTCACAAATGTTTTCCCCCTACAGAGATATAGGGGGAAGGGTATGTATACCCACCATGTGTGACACTCAGGCAGAAGTTTGTTTTACAATGTATATAACAGCTGGGGAGCTGCAATTTGTAGGAGTTACTCATAGCAGAATCTTATTCAGGATATTTGCATATGTATATTTCCACTAGAGATATTGGAGAACTCCACAACAGAATCCAATGAGTTTGGATTTTTATGAATCTGACTGTGGATTCTGCAGTGGACTGGCTTTTCCCAGCTATGTGAATTCCGTAGATTTGCAGACCATTTTTCTCACTTTCCAGAATTTCATGCAAATTTAGTAATAGAGAAATATGCCCTCCCAAGAAATTAAAAGGCTGAAAATGTGCATTTCCCCCATAGGCTAAAGCATGAACATGGGGATTTGGGGGGATTTTTGTATTTTGGGGGGATTTGTGCATTTTTGCAACTGCAAATTTTTGTACATGTAAATTTACACAAATTTGCACAGGGGGGAACAGTTTCATCAATGAGTGGATGATGGAAGGAAAAGCACTTGACAATCTTTGAAACATAGATGGAATGGATTTTACACAATCCGTACATCCATACTTTGCACATGGCAGGTTCCCATTGGTACACATTCCCCTTATCGTCCTGTAGAAAATAAATAACATAAGTGAAGAGTGAGCCTATATTTGTGGATATTTAGTAACTTGAAGTAGATTTAATTAAAGAGACAAGAAGGTGTCTCAGGAATTCATTGGGGTTTACTTTTTCAAGCAAATTAGAATTCAAGCAATATGACTTCTTTTTTTAAAGAACAGTAGATTAATTCACATCCTTGCAAATGTCATTAAGCATCCAAAATTATATGTAAATGCATCCCTACTTTCATTAAGTTATCATTCAAGTGCTGGTTTCCTTGGAGGTGTTGCTTCATCAGTTAGAGTTTTCTTTCTTAACTACCTATCTCATTTTGTATAAAGGGAACTAAATGATGCTCCCCGTTTGGTGGCAGAGCTGGCAAACCTGCAGTGAGCATGTATGAGCAGGACCATATGGGGTGGACAAAACTGGACACTACACATAATGATTCTCCATAATTGCTCATTCAGTTCTTCAGCAGAAGCCCCTGGAGACAAAATTAGGAAAGATCTGACCATAGCAGGATTTCATTGCAGATATGTGTACATTTTATAGCAAAGAATCCTTCAGTGAGCTAAGTATGTGACTAATTAAGGAATGGAACAGCATGATTCCACCTAAACAGCCATCACATTTCTACCAGCAAAGATGTTACACCTATGGTCTAATTAATTGATGAGGAATGGTAAGATATTAATTTCCAGGGACCGGCAGGCACAAACACCTTAAAGATAAATGGAATAATAGCACAGAGAGATTTGCCCAGTTCTTTCCCCTCTCCATTTTTTAATTGAAATTAATCATCAGCAAGCAGGTACATATAAGTTCATTCCCGCTGAAATGCATGGGTTTTGAAATCCTATAACGAATACCTTCTATCGGGATGAGCAGAAGGCAGATTAAGATCTACTGGTAGATATCTGGGTGATTTACAGTAGATCAGCAAGGGTTTTCTGATTCCCAGCTATGTTCATAGGAACAGAGGAGATTTCAAAAGATCCCTTATGAACATATTCAGGCCTTCTACTCAGCCAGACCATTAGTCCCTCTAGCCCAGCATTGTCAATGAGAGCAACTAAATCTCTTATGGTGATTCCACATACTCCTAGAATGTACAACCCCTGCTGGCCATGGATAGATCATGAAAGCAGTTGTGAAAGGTAGAAGTTTCAGGGGGGAATGATATCATCCCTGGAGCAGCTGTAGGGAACTACTTTGTGACTGTGTACTTGAGAATTTTCTGAGAAAGTGGAGAACGAGAGAAAGTGAGAGGGAGGGCCGGTGTAGAGCAGGATGGGTAGAATAGGAGCATGAACTGCTCACATGCAGCAGGGCAAGGAAGAGGAACCCAAGCTGCTCTCATTGCCGCACCGGTAGGCAGGAAGGAGGAGGAGGAGGAGCAGAAGTTGCTGTTTCTATGCAACAGGGGACAGAAGTGCAAGCTGCTGCCACTGCCAACCTCCACCCCTTCCCGCTTTTCACCTTCCATCCACTGCCACCTGCCTTCCCCTTGATATCTTGCACTGAGGATGCCTTTGTGAGAGAGGGCATTGGCAAGGAGGTGGCCTTGGAGACTTCTTCTCCCACTGCAATGCTGACCATCTCCACAGTCACTTCCCCGCCAATGCTTCGCTCTCATGAAGGACCCCTCAGAGTAAGGCTGGGCAGACACTTTGCTCGAACTGCAACCAGGGGAAGCCACCATCTGCCTATGGCTTACTCAAAGTGAGGTATAGGATGGGCAGTGGCTGTGGCTGCAGCAGCTGTTCTGGAGAGCCGCATTGGCAAGAAAGTTTGCCACAGCAAGAGCTGGAGCACCTGCTCGCCCTATGACTCACTTTGAGAGGCATACGGCAGTGGTGGGATCAGGACCCATGGCCCGTCTGACAGCAGGGCATCTGTGATTTACCATCCTTCCTGATCTGTTGCCTGTGGTGAGAGATGCACCCTGCCCCATGGGAGGGCCAGACATCTTAAGCTAGGGAATGGGGAGTTCCCTGGGAGCTTGCCTTCTGCACTTACTGAGCACTGCCAGCATAGCCCTCTTTTGGCCGAGCTAGCATTGTGCGCAACTGAGGCCTCCAGAAAATGCATAATTCCCATGGCATGCCATTATCTTGCTGGGGGAATTGTGCAATTTCTGGAGGCCTCAGAGATGCGCTTTCCCTCCCTCCCCCTCATGCCCATCCAGGCCTGAAATGGCCTCTTAACGCTTGAGTTAAGAGGCCGTTTCAGCCCCAGTGAGGGAGAGAGGGGGGAGGAATGGGAAAGCACCCTTTCTGGGCCTCCAGAAAGTGCGTAGATTCCCCCAGCCATGCTAATGGCATGCTGTGGGAATTACGCAATTTCTGGAGGCCTCGGACACACTCTTTGCCATGCCTCTCTCCCCTCCTCGCCCATTGGGGCTGAAAGAGCCTCTTAATGCAAATGCTTTCCCGCACCTCTCCCCCCTCCCTCACCCATTGGGACCCATCGTGAGTGATTGGAGGCTCCCCTGAAGAAGGCTAGATCGCTGTGGGCACTCATGGCAGGTCAAGGTAAGGGGCAGCGGGGCTGTGTGGTGATGGAGGGGGTGAGCAGAGCTTTAAGAGGCCCTTTCAGGCAGCAACCCTTTAAAAAAACCATCAGAGGAGCAGGAAGGACTTACACTATTTCCCCAAGGCTGGGGAAACTGCGCATTTCCCCCGCGTCCAGCAGGAGCAGTGGCCCCATTGTTAGGCAAGGAACCATGAGGCAAAAATCCACCAGATGAGCTCACCGGGGCTCAAGAGGGCCAAGGTCGAAAGCCCCTGCAGATTTTCAAGCCATCCCTATGTTAGACATGACACAATAAGAATGGAGTAGAAATGCAGACTGACAGGTGATCCAGCTAAGAAACAAGAGTTAAAACAGGTACAACCAGAAGTGGCAAAAAACATGGTTCAGATTATGTTAGGCACAGGTCACTACGTGAAAGGTCGTTTTCCCAATACTAGGGGTATGTGAGAAATTCATTCCTTCAATTGTTGTTGTTTTTGTTGTTATTGTTACAGGTTTACCCAATTCACACCTCCTGTGTCTTTCAGCAGGATGAGATAGAGCTGCATTCTGTATTCCACATTTTTGTGAGCTTTCTGATGCAGCACATCTTGGTAAGATGCACACAAAATAAATTGCATGTTAGGAAAATGTGCCCAATAAAAGTGTGTATCACAGGAAAGCACAAACAGAACAGCATTTCTGTAATATAAAGTCCTTGGAGAAAATGTGTACATTTAAAAAATGCATTTAAAAAAAAAAAACGCAAACACAAAATTTGAATGTCTGTATTTATTTATTTAATCACAAGCTTGTATAGAAATGGGACACAACAAACTTGACCTCAAGAAATCTATGTAATTTGAGATTAAATGAATGGAAATTAATTTGACTCTAGTTAATTTATAATTTATAAATAAATAATTTTTATTTTAGACAATTGGGAGTCAAAAATCCTTAACCATTTACTGCATATCACCCAGAAATCTATTAGTAGCTCCTGACCTACTTTCTGCCCACCCATGATATGAGATATTCATTATATGATTTTCAAAGGCATGTATTTTAATGGAAATGAATTTTTATGTATCTCTTCACACTCGCTAGTGCCCATCATTACATCTTGTGGCAGTAAATTCCATGAGGTAATTATGTGTATATCTTGTGGCAGTGAGTTCCATGAGGTTTCTCCCCTGCACCTTGGTGTGTTCTGGGAGTTCGTGACGGTCGACTGTGCCAGACAGAGGCGCAGAAGGTGCACTTCACCTCGGACATTTGGTCCAGCGAGGGCAAAGCGCACACTTACCTGTCCCTGACGGCTCACTGGTGGGGAGCCACAGGGAAGGAAGTACCCAGCACTTGTGGGACTGGGAAGGAGGGCTTCTGCTGGGCCCTCCTGCATACTTAAGTGATGGACCAGTCCCACACGGCAGCGGAGATCACCGAAGTCATTAACCACATGGTGGAGGGGTGGCTGTCCGGGCATCAGCACACCTGCAGTTACATGGTGACGGACGTGGGCGGGAACATGGTCAAGGCAGTGCGTGATGGCAGTTTTGATGGGGTCTGCTGCATCACGCACATCTTCAACCTCATAGTGAGGAGGGGGCTTGGCATGGGCAGCGTTGTACCCCCTCCCATGCCAGCAGTGCGTAATGTCCTGGAGAGCTGTCAGAGGCTGGCTGGACACTTCCATTACAGTGTCAAAGGAAGTCGGGTGCCGGCTCTTTCAGGATGTGGCAACATGCTGGAACTCCACCTACCTCATGCTCGAGAGTCTGGTGGAGCAACAGCGTGCCGAGCACAAAATGTTCAGGGTCGGGGACATAGGGGTCCAGGCCCCACTGGCCAGGCAGCAGTGGGATACCATGTCCCAGCTTGTGACAGTCCTCAAGCCCTTCCTTGAGGCCACCAAGACCCTCAGCAGCAGCACTGTCCTCCTCAGCCAGGTGATCCTTGTGGCCAGGCATCTCCAGACCAAAATGCGGCAGTTTCTGGAGGACAGGGATCCTGGCACTGGGAAGCACTTCCCGCAAGATGTGTGAGAAGTGTTAAACAGGCTGAAGCCAGGACTAGCCAAGAGGATGGAGCCGCTGACCAAAGACAGGATCCACATCTTGGCCACGATGTGTGATCCACATCTAAAAGACAGTGTGTGCGATGCCAATTCTAGGCTGGGGTGGGTGGAATTGCTGGTGGCGGAAGTTTGGGCTGCGCATGAAATCAGGCTTGGGCAGGCAGCAGCAGAGGAGGAGGAGGAGGAGGAGGAGGAGGCCATGGCTTCCCGGGTCAGCAGTCCCTGCAGCAGCAGAAGCAGCATCCCTCCCAGCAGGAGCAGCAGAGGCCTTGGATTCTGGGCAAATGCCCTACAGGAAGTGGTTGGTCATGAAAGTGACCAACCCACCCGTCAGCATGACACTGCAACTGCTCTGCAGCATTACCTGGTGGAACCCAAGGAGAACATCTCCATGGAACCCCTGGCCTACTGGTCATCCCAGAGCCACATGTGGCCAGACCTGGCTTGGGTGGCCAGAGATTGACTGAGCCGCCCGCCGACCAGTGTTCCAAGCGAGCGGGTGATCTCGATGGCGGTCGACGTTGTGACAGCCCACCGCTCCCGCTTGGATGCTGAGTTGGTGGAGCAACTCGTCTTTCTCAAAGCCAATCTTCCCCTGCTGGGATACCTCACCCTCAAGCCCTCGGGGGAGTGAAAGACCCACCTTTCTTTAAGTCGGGCAGGCTCAACTTTTCATGTTTTGTTTTTGTGTTCATAATTTTTTTTATTATTTGCTGTTTTTACAGCTCAGTAACTCAATTCTGATGGAAGGATTCCAAGGGATCCTGTTTCTCCAACCATCCCATATTGAGGGGATGCTAAGTATCTCACACTGCCTATGGTTTAGTCCTGCCTGTAGCTGCCTGCCTGGCTGCCATTTAGCCGCCTTTGTGAAGTAGCTGGATCTCTGGGTCAAATCCCTGAGTTCTATGGCTTACTTGTGCAAAGAGCTAGCAACTGGCACTCTGCCTGCCTCCATGCCCACCTCTGCCTGCATCTGCCCACTTCTGCCTGCCTGCATCTGCCTGCATCTGCCCACCTCTGCCTGCCTGCCATCTGTGCATGGGAATTGTCTGGCTTGATGTCTGGCTGATTCATTTTTTTGGTAAGTTGTACTGGGCCTGCCTTGCAGGGCTGCTTGTAGCCTTACATGTTGTTTAAAAATCGAGCTTTCCTTGGATGAGAGGCAAACTCCCTCATCAATTCGTTGAACTCATTGACTTCACCTAATTCAGGTGCAGCCTGCCTTCCTTGGGGCTTCAGACAGCCTGCCTGACTGAACCAGGCTGCATGGGGATGGGCTTCCTCCTCCTAGTGTCCATTAGTGAGGGGATGCAGAAGCATCTCACACATTGCCTATTTTGAGCCACGGAGCCTGCCCACCCCGCCTTGGAGGGTCAATGTGCATGTGCATTTCTGGCTTCAATAACAACAGGGAGACAAGCTATGTCATGAGTCCACTAGTCCCTACAGCCCTTTGGTAAGGTCCCCAACTTTAAGGACTAGATCTTTAAACATGAGGAGTTATTATTATAGCACTTCGCAGTAGCCTGGAGTGGATTACTAGAAACAGTGCAAGTGTTGAGAACTTACTTCCGAGTAACAGCTGCAGCTGTGCGTCTGAAACTGGGCACAGATGAGTCCCCTCAAGGGCATCTGTGATATGCCCATGTGTACTGGATGTCTCTTGAAAAAGGACCACATTTCAGCCACCTGTGACCAAGTTTCAAACCTGTAACTTTGAAAATACAGACGTTTTAGGCCTTTCTGTCTCAAAAAGCAACTCTATAGGGCAAAATGTGGATCCAAAATAAATATCGGATTTCTGATCATTATCGGAAATCTGATCCGATAGGATTAACCTCCGATATAATCGGATCTGATAATGTTTTTTAATCCAAATTTCCAATAACGATATGATATTTTCAGCTGTGCACATCCCTACTTTTAAACCAGCAGGATTTTTGATGATTGAATATGTATTTATACGCAAACAACAAAGTGCTAGCCTTAACCAAAAGCCACAAAACGAAAAAAGAAAGTTAAGGAGAAAATATATAATGAATTTTAATACTAATAAAATATACACATCACAGAAAAAACACTATTCAGCATATATATGTATAATACCAAAATAAAAACAAAACTCTTATGATTCTGGCCAAACACGTTTCGACAAAAGTGTTTTCTTCAGTGGCCCAATTGCTAAATTGTTTGAGTACCAGGTAGAAGTTTTTCACAAAGGGGCTGATTTAAATATTTCCCAAATTATGGGATTGTATCACTCCCCAAATTGGTGCGTATAGTACACCAAACGTAATTCACTGGCTTCACTGCTTGTTAATGATAATTACTTGTTAGACTTGCCAGATGTCAGAGGTTGACTCAGATAGCATGGATTCATCAAGGTTTGGCTCTAATGATATCTGGCAAATCTTTCTTGTCCTTATGAATAACAGGAAATTATTTGTTTGCTCCTCTGTAGGCCAAGTGCTCATCAGTGCCCATTAACACCTCATTATCTAGCTCACCATTGCTGCTCAGGAATGGGTCATAGAAAGAGTCTGCAATTGATCCTCAGCGGATCAGAGGTCATTTTGCTGAGGAGCAGCTGTGAAACTGCTGTTCAGCAGCAAGTCCATCTGCTATTTGTTTTCTTGATGGCTGTAATGGATAGAAAACACACCATCCAAATGCAGAACAAGTACTGATCATGCAGGCCTGACTTAGAGGTCCTACGATTGTCTGATATATCTGCATGAATATCCACAGAGATCCTAGGATGTCCCAGTCCATTCCTAGGCCCAATTCGAAGTATGTTATTAACCTTTAAAGCCCATTAATGCAGGTGTAGGGAACCTTTTTCAACATCAGAGTTGAATTCCAATCTGGGGAAGATCTCGGGGGCCACATTTCATCAGCAGCAAGAACAAAGGCAAAATAGACATGGCCACAATGTGATTACCAATTTTAAACCCAACTCAGAAGTAAGCAGGACAAGGATCCTGCATGTCCACTCTGCAAGACAATATTAAGAAGTAAGTAGGACTGAACCACTAAGTGGCTTCCTCCCCAGGCCCCGCCCAATCTTCCCTACAGGGAAACGCTCTAATTTCTGAACACGAAATGATCAGAAATAAGTAGGGATGGGCAAATTTACCTCAACCTGCCTTGCGCATGACTCGCCAGTCCCTTGCTGACTGCCTGACCCTGGTAATCGCTCAGTTTATGGGCACCCAGCAAGCAGTGCACAGTATCCTGCTCCCTTGCCAAATGGCCATTTTGAGGGAAATGGTGGCTCATCCTTTTATGTACAGCATTTTTAATGCAAAGGGTGTCTGTAAATAGCCCATTTAGACAACATTAGAGGTGTAAATGGTCCATTTAGACCACTTAAACCTGTGATATTGCATGAATGGGCCTATTTATGGCCACCCTTTGCACAAAAGGGCCCTTTACATAAAAGGACGAGCTGCCATTTTCTGCAAAATGGTGGTTCAACAGAGTAGTGAGGACTGTCTCAAGTCAGGCAAGAATGGAGGTCTGCTGCCTGGCATCTTGGGGGCCAAGCCAGCGAGAAATCACCAAGCCATGAGCCCCAACTGGACACCTGCGACATCCCTAGCAATGAGAGCTTTTCCCTACTGAGTGCAGTGAGAAAAGCCCTGTTTCTCACTGCACAGCAAGGAAGAGCTTTAATCTCTGAACAGATGCTGAGCAAAGATTTTCCATGCTGGGAGAGGCAGGGCCCAAGAAAGAATTGGGGCACCAAATGGGGAAAACCCACATCTGGCTCATGGGCCAATGGTTCCCCATCCATGCTTTAATGGCTTGGGACAAGTTTACTTGAAAAATCACCTTCTCCAATATATACTTCCATGAATGTTATGTTTCACCTCAGAAGTCCTGCTCCAAGTGCCCCCACCAAGTGAAAAGAAGTGGATGGCTACTAGGGAGAGGGCCTTCATGGTAGTGGCACCCTGGCTGTGGAATAGCTGACCCAGAGAGGCTTGCTTGGTGCATTCTTTTTGTTCCAATGGGTCTCTTAAATCATATGGTAGAGTATATGCTTTGCATGCAGAAGGTCCAAGGTTCAATCCCTGTTGAATGCCAGGTTGGTTAATCTGAAAACAACAGCCATTCAGGACTTGATCCTGAATGAGCATGCTAACCTGGCCAGAATCATGGAGACCTGGTTGGATGAGACTGGGGGAGTAAATCTCTCCCAGCTTTGCCCACCTGGCTTCTCCATGTTGCAGCAGGCAAGATGTGGGAGGCAGGAAGACAGAGTCACAGTGGTTTATCATGATTCTATACCCCTGTCCAGTTGCTCCATCCTGCAGTCTATTTCAGACAGAATAGGGATTCTATTTTGTACCACCTTCCCCACTGCTCAACTGCCTCAACTGTGAGCCAAGGGTTGGTGATGGAGTCTCCATGGCTTGTTGTGCTGGGGGACTTTTATCATACATGCTGAGGCCACCTTGTTAGAAAGCACTACAGTGACTGCTCTTCCACGGTCATAACAGAAGACCTTGGGGAGAGAGGAAAGGGGGCATTCTGGTTGCTTGGTGGAGCGGAGAGGTAAAAGGAGAGAAGAGGTTAGAGTCCATGGGATCCTACAACCTCTCTGTTGCCCATCTTGCCCACTGTTGGTAAGTGAGCTAGATGGGCTCAAGAAGCTCGTCTAGCTGACTTTTTTTGAGGAGGAATGGAAGCTGAAATTGCCTCCGTCATCAGTCCTCTTTTGCCTGGCTCTTTCCAGCAGTGCATAGGATTTTTATTTATTTATTTATTTTTATTTTATTCCATTTATATACCACGCCGTAGCCAAAGCTCTCTGGGCAGTTTACAAAAATTAAAAGCATTGAACATTAAAAACACCAATATACAAATTTTTAAACCATAAAACATAAAAACAAGTTAAAATTACAATATCCTTCTGGGTCAAAGCACAACAACAACAACACAAAAACACCAAACCCTCATCATATGCTGTTAAATGCCTGGGAGAAGAGGAAAGTCTTGACCTGGTACCGAAAAGATAACAACGTTGGCGCCAGGCAAGCCTCATCGGGGAGATCAATCCACAATTGGGGGGGCTGCCACTGAAAAGGCCCCCTCCCTTATTGCCACCCTCTGTGCTCCCTTGGAGTAGGCAACTGGAGGAGAACCTTAGATGCAGATCGTAGTGTACGGGTAGGTTCGTGTCGGGAGAGGCATTCCATCAGGTATTGTGGTCCCAAGCTGTGTAAGGCTTTATAGGTTAAAAACCAACACCTTGAATTGGGCTCGGAAATGTATAGGCAGCCAATGCAAGCGGGCCAGAGTAGGTCTTATATTATATGCTCGAACCTTCTGGTTCCTGTTATCACTCTGGCCGCTGCATTTTGGTAGAAGGCACTCTGTGCCACCGAGGCCACGTGAGCCTCAAGTGACAGAGATGGTTCTAGGAGAACCCCCAAGCTACAAACCCGCTCCTTCAGGGGGAGTGCAACCCCATCCAGAACAGGTTGAACACCCTCCATCAGTTTGTTAGCCCTCATCCATTCCATTGTCGCAGCCAGGCACTGGTTCAGCACATCCACAGCCTCACCTGCTGAAGATGACAGATAGATGGAAGGCTCCAATCTCAGAGCCCTAAATAAATAAAGACACATTTTAAAATAGAAAGTTACAATGTTTACCAGTATTCCTTTTGATCAGCAATAAACTTTGCAATGTTATATCTGAGACAAGCTGATGCATGCTATCCCCCATTAGCCACCTGCTACACAAGACAAATATCTCCATCTTTGCTCCTTGTTATTGAGGTGATTAAATCAAATTGGAGAGCTGTTAATAGGGTTGTTTGGAACCCATTCTGTCTTCTTTAGCTACCTGCAACCATTTTGAGTGAAAGGAACTGAGTGCCTAGAATGATTGGGTAGCCGGTTGTTGAAAAATAAGGAACTGTGAGGCTGAGATGACCACATTCCTTATTCGCATGATGTGTGCAAATACTCTGGCTGTTGGAGGCTTTCTCCACACGTCAACTTGCTGCAGGATAATCTCTTCCCCTCCCAAGAACAGCAGCTGCCAGCAGGAAGTAAGCTGCAATGTGATGAGATTATCACCATGTGTTATTCATAGGTCATCTGAATACACACTCATGCCAGTAAGGAATGGAGTATAGAAAGCTTTTCTGCGAAAGCTAAGCAATACCAGCATTCATCACAACTTCATTATTCATTCATTCCTCCCTACCCCCTTTATTCAAAACAAAAGTCAGTCACATGGAGATGCAGTTTTCCAGTTCAAGGTACATGGACAGTATTTGATGTTGGTCATTACCTTTAAAGCCCTACATGGTTTGGGTCCAGGCTACCTGCAGAATCGCCTTCTCCCATACAATCCGCCCCACACACTCTGGTCCTCTGGGAAGAATTTGCTACAGTCAGCCAAACCTACGCTGACAACTGTTACCCAGAGGACCTTCTTTTCTTTCACTCCCAAACTGTGGAATGGCCTGCCAGGAGAGATTGCCAACTTAACAGTCTTTCAGAATTTAAGAAAGCTATAAAGACTGGTCTCTTCTGGCAGGCCTACCCAGTCGAATTTTAAGAGTTTTATTGGTATTTTAACAATGTATTAGTTTTTATATGTTTTAATCAGTTTTATGTATTTTATATCCTTTGTTTTTAATGTTGTTCCTGGCCTCAATCCAGAGGGAGAGGCGGGTAATAAATAAATATTTTATTATGATTGTTATCATTATTATTATTGATGTGCTTATTTCCATTTTAAAGAAGCAATTTAGCACTATATATATATATATATATATATACATATGATTGATTTAGGTTTAACACATCTCACTTTTAAAATGGTGATTACAGAGCAATCCAATGGGCTGGAGGAGAGGAAAGTGCTGGATGAACTAGCATCAGCAATGTACAAGGTGTGGTCAATGTGCTTTTCCTTTCTTTGGTTCCCCCAACCCCTGGTTTTTTTTTAATGTTTCCCTCCCACTGCTTTCCCATTCTGTCCCTGCAATACCTCCTTTTTGCCCTCCCCACAGTCAGAGAACCAACAGTGG
This sequence comes from Anniella stebbinsi, assembly GCA_029215795.1. Taxonomy (NCBI): domain Eukaryota; kingdom Metazoa; phylum Chordata; class Lepidosauria; order Squamata; family Anniellidae; genus Anniella; species Anniella stebbinsi. The sequence continues at coordinate 82,061,211 of JARDYH010000005.1, read as the reverse complement.
AGGAGGAGGAGCAGCCACTGAGGACTGGTCTTTCTGTGGCTGCTGGGAGGAGACTGCTAAGGACAGGCCACCCCTTCTTCTCTGAGAGCTAGTTCCACAAAATCCTATGTCCCCTGTAATGCCCTCCCAGATACCATTGGATTATCCCCTAAAGTGCATTCTACCTCCTAAACAATAGTATTGCTTTTTTTAAAAAAGCACAGTCAGTTAAAATGGGCTCAAGCCTATGACTTCTTTGAGTGGCAGGAACAGCTTTATAAGTTTAGTGGAATAGAAGATGGTAGCCTGAGTAATCCACAAGGTGTGGTATTCTGTGCTCTTTTAAGAAAATTGAAAAGTGGGTTGTATCCAGTGTAATGTTCCACCACTGGCAACTGAACAGATTCCCCTGCCGCAGCCCCCCACATGCACCCAAATCTGATCTGGAAGGTTGGGGGTAGGGGTGTCAGAAAAATCTGCTATAGAACCAAATGACTTTGGGTTTTTATGAATCTGACCAGAGGCTTCCACAGCAGACTGGCTTTCCCCCGGTTGGGCAGAGTCCGTGGACTTGCAGATCATTTCCCTAACCCTGGGGAATTTTGCACAAATTTTGTAGTTGAAAAATATGGCAAATAAACTTTGCACATTTGCACACATGTGAATTGGCTAAATACACATTTGCGCAAATTCAGAAACTGGAAAAAAATCTGATTCCATTGATGGGCATAACAAAAGGCGCCTGACAATGCACAAAACACAGATATAATGGATTTTGCACAATCCATACATCCGTAGTTGGGGGTCCTATCACATGAGTGGAAGCCTCCAGTGGATGAATGGATGTCTGCTCACATAAGGATTGGATCCAACCCATTCTGTTTTTGCACAACTTCCACTCATTTCAATGGAGCTGGTACAGAAAAATATTCCAGGGATCAGCACCCTAAAACCTATAGCACACAAAGGGGGTGTCGTCAGAGGGTTAGACATAAAGGAGAAGCAAAGCCAGTAGGAAGTCTTGTCACTACCTTAGTCCCCCATACCCTACTATAACCAAGCCTAAATATATGTTATTGGAATTCATTCTTTCCCTGTTTACCCCGCCTTCATTTCCCTCCCATTCCTCTGTTTTCTTTCCAATACCAAATTTTAGATTGCAAGCCCCTAGGAGCAGGGTCTTAAGCTATTGTGATACACATTGACGGAACTACATAGAACAATCCTTGGAAGGTATCAAAATGGTTCCCTGGGCATAGGACCCCATTACTAATCCCTGCTCCCTCTTCCTGAAATGAACTTCTATTTAGATGATTAGCTTCTCACTGAGCCCCCGTGCCAGTACATATAAGACACTTCTAACTTTTCTCACTTCCTATTCATTACAGCAATAAATATGTTTGAAGTGTAAGGCAGCCTTTCCGTCAATACCATTTTCATCACCGGTAAGTCTATTTAATAAGCTCTGTTCATCAGCCCTCTTTTTCTGAGTACAACATCTCCTGGAGGCAAATAAAATACACATTATTAACATTTCAGATATTCAAAAGAAACCCTTTCATGGGAAGTATTGGTTCATCATGAATAAAACGGTGCACTTTATTCTGCACCTTTATTCCTTCTCTGCTCCATGCCAGTGTGAGTTTAAGATGCTACCACTCCTCACATCTTCAAGTCAGGATATAGTCCTGGCCAGAGCTCATTAAGCATCTCTGTCTTTTCATGCCTTTGTTTCAGTTCCTGCAAATAAAACATTCTAATGAGGGTCAAACTCTGGCAGGGAACACTGAGAAAAATGTCATCAGCATAATCATCAACTGTTAAAAGGCAGGACTTGGCAGACATGTGCTGTCATTGGACAAAATTGCTGTCTAACTCAGGGTACTTGCAGACTGCAAGCTTTACTACTACCCAGTCACTGTGGTTCCACTATAAACTGTTTCCACAGACTTACTCCTTTTCCCACCTCCATTCCGTCTTGATGGTCATATCCAATAGGACTGTTCACTCCTGCTGATTCTGTGGGTCCTACCTACCTATCGTACAGGGTTACTGTGAGGATAAAATGGAGAGGAGGAGGACCATGTAAGCCACCTTGGGTCTTTTGCAAGAGGAAAAAAACGTCAGATATACATATAAGGCACTTCATACAGCAAGCCCTGAAATGAGTGAAAATGCTCATTTCTGGACTGGAACAGGTCAATGGAGCTCCATTATGCAAGCTCTGCTCACCTGCCTGGTTCTGGAAATGAGTATTTCCACTTGTTTCCGGTTCTGAAGCACTCACTCCCTATGGTGCTAGCAGTGGGTCCCACTGGTGCTTAGGGGATTTAACAGGGAAAAAAAATCTTTTTGTGTGCAAATGGACACATTCATGGACACATGCCCCTATTGCCTGAAGCATTTTAGAAATGTACACAGTGGTTTTGCACATTTTTCAAATGTGTGCATGTAGCCAGAGACTTTTATCTTTGGTGGAGTGCATCACAAGCCCAGAAATATATGGATTTTCTACTGCAAAATGAATCTGTTTCCGCATTCAGTTCCAGGAGATGAAGATCAGGTTATCCATGAGAAAAAAAACCTTAACAATTTTTTCATGCATCCCTCATAGGGATGGGTAACAATTTCATTTGGTCAGTCTTTAGATAAGAACTTACCCAAATTCAGGAAGTTCTTCTTATTGGGGATGGAAAGGACTTGAGAAAAACAAAATATGGAAGAAACCAAGATTCTTCCATCCAGGCTCAGGCTTATGTTGAGTGCTTAGCTCTTTAAAGTCTGGTTTTGAATCCCAATGTATTCAATCAAGGTTGCCACTTCTTTTTCTGGCAGGCTCCTCATCTTTAACAGCTCTATGGTAGGCTGGTACATCATGGTACTCACCATGCTGGGAATAGCTGAATCTATTGAATTTGGTGTGTGTGCAGATGGGTGAGATTTTTTTTCGGTTCATTTTTAATACAAATTTACCGATATTTGAAAATGTTTCCATATATAGAAAGAATAGAGCTTGTGATTATGATTATGATTATTTTAACAAAACTGAATGCAGGAGAAAGAAAAACTGACTGATTTTTCCATCTCTAGTTGCATGTGGAATTGCTACCAACAGTTCAAACTTCAGTGAGATAGCTTTTCTACATGTTTCTACAACACTCTTATGTTGCACACACCGTGGTGTACATAGGAGAGCCATAAGAGCAAGAGAATAATGAAGCACCTTAACACACGAGTTTGCCAGAATCTTTATTAGGGGTGTGCTTCACCTCAATCCTGAACCCCGAATCTGAGTCGAAGTGGCTCGCTTTGGCCAGAATCTGGTTCAAGAATGGATTAGGCTGTCTTGGCCAAAAGCAGACGAAGCACTTTGGGTCGATTTGGCCTAATGGCCAGCCACTGCCCCCTCCCCTCCCACCTGCCTAAGGGACTTACCTGAAGCTTCCAGATGCACTGGCAAGCTGCTTGTCCTCTATGAAATGGGCTCTGGCCTGCTGTAAATTTACTGTAGTAGATTTCTGACCACCATAGTTTACTACAGTACATCTACAGCAAGCCAGGGTGGCTCTCACAGAAGATGGGCAGCTCGCCAGCACACACCGAGGCTTTAGGTAAGTTGGGGGAGGAGGAGGAGGAGGAGGAGGAGGAGGAGGAGGAGGAGGAGGAGGAGGAGGAGAGGAGAGCCCAATGGACTCCTGGACGGCCTTTCACCCAAGTTTCCCAGGTGCCCACAAGCGCCCGGGAAACCGCAATCCCTGGCCTACTTTGGATTTGGAACCCAATTAGGCCCTAATATTTATTTCTTTAATCCATTTTTTAAAATTGTGCTAAATGCCTTTTTTGTTTGTTTGTTTGTGTGTGTGTGTGTGTGTGTGTGTGTTTCAATTTTCACGTACTTTAAATTTGCATGTACTTTCCCATAGTGCAAATATAATCATTTGGAGAAAATTTCAAAGTCAGTTAAAAACAACAACCTGTTGCTAAAATAATATTTACCAGAAAGGTAGAAAGTAATAGTGAAGGTATGCTGGAATGGTGTGGCAATAAGGCTTGCTTGCTTAAAGTACTGCATACATCAAAACCTCACCTATTTAAAAAGTGGTTAAAGTGAATTACACCTGTGTAGCTTGTACTGCTGTTCTGTTCCTTCCAAAAGAATCAATTTTTTTGGACTTCTCAAAAGAAACAGAAGAGACACAGGGAAAAGGCAGGAGAACAATGATTTGATGGAAACATCATGTAGATGACCTGTAAAAGGTGAGTGAAGAAACATTTGAGATACAGTACATAAATTCCAGCCAAGTGAAGAGTAGCTTAATCCACAAATGCAGTAATTTGTGTCTTCTACACTCCAGGGCATCATAGCCTCATATTGTTGAAGCTGTCTTGTTGAGCCTAATAGGTCTGACCAAATCAACTCAGAAAAAAATCTCAGCTGATAGGTAAAGTCTCACAGCAACCGGCAGCTTTTCTTACCTACCTGCTGAAAACATTTCATGGCAAGTGATTTATATCATCATTCAAATTTCCCTAAAAAGCATATAAGAAGCCATAGCTTATCTTGAAAGATCTAGTACAAGTAAATTTTAAACTCTGTCAGATTCCTGTCAACTGAAGCAATGTGTTTTTCCTCAATATTAATAGGTCAAGCCCTTGTATGTTATGAAATATTCTTTCATAGAAAGCTCCAATTATTTATTTTTTAAAGAACAGATCTGACAGAGCTCAAGGCCCATTTCTTCTGATAATGACAAGATTCCAAGAGATGAGGTCAGTCTCTGAATGAAAATGTTTTCCCCATCATAGCTTTCTTCCCTTGGCAACAACAATGAATTCGGAACAATTACCTGGTTCTTGGGGAACAATAAAATAAATTATTTTTAATGTGAGTGACCTTGGAAAAATGGTCTAGCAGCGAAGTTTTTCTCTTCCATCAGCAGTATTATATTATTCCAAGAAAAAATAAAATTAACTATGGGGTATAAGTCCGTCAACACCAAAAATTCAGAGAGAGAGGAGGGATGGGGAAACTAGAGTTTAGACCCAGAAAAGAGGCAGTTTCAAAATAGTGGCAGCTGGAACTCATTGGTATTGGCAGAAGGCAGGGCAACTAATGGCAGATGGACTCAAGTGTAATAGTAGGCAGAGCCAAGACAGAATAAAAAAGTAAAATTGAGGGATGGATAAATTCCTGGAGGAGAAGGCTATCAATGGCTACTAGTCCTGATGGCTATATGCTACCTCCAGTATCAGAGGCAGTAAGCTTGTATACACCAGTTAGTGGGAAACATAGATGGGACAGTGCTGTTGCACCATGTCCTGCTTGTGGGTCAACAGCTGGTTGGCCAATGTGTGAACAGAGTACTGGACTAGATGAACCCTTGGTCTGATTCAGCAGGGATCTTCTTATGTTATTGTGTTCTTAAATTAACAGTCTGCAAAGCAGAGAGAGGGAGATCCAAAGGCAATCTTTTTGAATTTACAGTAGTAGCAAGCTATTGCATAGAAAAAGGAAATTGAGGCAATCATGCCCGCAAACAGACTGAAAAAGACAAGGGCCAAGCAGCAGCAGCAGTAATAGTAGTAGTAGTAAAAAATGGCAAGGGCTTGGAGACTCCTGGTCCATCCTACAAACACACTTTATGATAATTTCCACAATCCCAGGTTAAAATCCAGAAAAAAATGGAGAATTTTTTTTTTAAAATAGCAATGTTTTTTTAAAAAAACAACACCAGCAACAGGGAACCTCCCACCCTCCTCATACATACCACTATCTCTTCTATGGCCCCCAGGCCTTCAGTTAAAATATGTAAATATATAATGTCAAAAGCTACAATTTTTTTTTAAAAAATGGGAATGGGTTGGGAGCAACAGGGAAAGCCCCCCGCCCCAATACACATCAACTCCTACGCATCCTTTAAGTTCCCGACCCACCTTCTAGTAGCAGCTGCTCCCTTTCCTCCAGTCTCCTTAACTCTGTCTCTTTGGTTCAACTCCTGGTTCCCGTCTGATGGACCTTATGGTTCAGCATTGACAGAATAGAAGAAGGGGAAAAATCCAGATAGAATTTATATAATTTAAATACTGCTATATTGCTTTACCAGCCTCCAAGTGGTTTATAACGATGACATGAAAAATACAACTATGATATAAAATAATTTAAAGTTATAAAAAATTCCCACAGGCAACTGGTTGAATACTATCTGACCAGAATGCTGGACTTGATGGATCTTGGTCTGATTCAGCAGGGTCTTCTTATGTTCTTAAAATAGGAATTAAGACTAGCGATGGGGCTTGGGTGAGTGCATGGGGCATGGAGGTAAGGGTAAGGGTAACGGTAAGCAGAATTTGGGATGGAGCTTTGAACTCCACTGCTAGGATGTTTTTCAAATGGCAAAAAAAAAAAGAAATAGAAAAGAACTACCATAGGAATAATAAGACTAGTCTGTCATCAGTGGGATGGGTGGGATGGAATACATAATTCAATGTTTTTTTTTTAAAAAATGTTCCAGTTTAAGACTAGAGTTGAGGCTATCTCATGTTGGTTCAGGCTGCACAAAGCCAGGAAACTGGAAACTAAGGCTGATACCTTAACTGATGTGTCCTATGATCAGTGATGATGATGTGCAATGTCACAAATTATGCTTGCTTACAAGCAATGGACAGGCATGGTTCACCTCATGGGAGAATTTCTCTAGCAACAGAGCAAGGCTCATATACTTTATAAGGCAGTACAATACCAGCCAGTCATGTCACCTGATCCCAGGTACTCCATCCCCACCCCACCTGGTTTGGGGCTTGAAAGACCAAGAAAAATTGTGGGTATATGGAGTTTAAGTTTTAAGCAAGCACGAGTCATCTTAACTAAAGGGACATCTCCATGTCTTTTTAATATTTGCTCAATCAACCCGAATGCAGGTGCACATGGGCAAGTTGACAACAACAACCATTCTTGGTCTGAACTTAAGCATTAAAATTCCTATGAACATGTAATGTGATCTTCCTAGAGATGACAACTTTTCAGCAAGCCTCTGCCTTGAAGCATAGCTTGATAGAAAGCACGGAGCAGGTGATAATGTTCATCTCCAAAACATCAGCAGCTAAATTTCTGCCCACTTTGTTCACAGCCACAAGAGCAGCAGGTCAGGCAAGAGTTTTGTTTTTGTTTTCTGCTCAGGTGGAAACCCTTTACCATTGCACTCAGCAAAGATGTACTGAAGCAAATGGAGATTTTTCACAGGCAACTCAGTTTGGATTTCATTCTATTAATAAATTCACAAAAAGCATTTAGTTATTCAAGTTCATAGGTTGCACTTTTCAGGTCAGCAAATCTACAATCAAGGGATCTAAAGTACAATTGCACACACACACATGACTCCCTGATGAAATTAAGAACCTTTACATGTTAGCAACTGGGATGTGAATCCGATTGCTTCCATAACGTGCGGATAGACAAACAAACAAATAAATAAATAAATAAATCTCTCTGGGGAGGAAGAAGTGACAAAACTGGCAAAGAAGCTGCTTCAAAAATAGTGTCGGGCTGTCTTGCTGAAATGTCATCATTTTTGTGCGCTAATGGCTTTAGCAAATAAACAAATTACTGAGCTCAAAAAGTGCCTTTGGAAAACACATTAAGGCAATTTGCAAATAATTGCTGTATGCTGGGCTATTATGACTTTGACTTCTGAAGTATAAAATCTCCCTGAGATAATGATAATAATTACGTTGAAAAATAGTTGCCACCCTTTAATCTTCTAAGACAAAATGGAGATCTTTGGGGATTTGGGACCCTGTCACTCTAATTGAACATCTGACAGGAAAGTAATTAGAGTGGAAAGCGGAAAGGTCACCTGTTTACCCATGCAAAATTCATCAGTTTCTGAGAGCTATCATATGGGCCAAGTAGTTCATCCTTTCCACAGGTTTCTCATTTAAATACCTTCACTGCCAATAAAGAAACTGTCAGACTATTCCCAGAATGGTATTTTGGTGCTCAACAGTAACATGTTCTGGACAAGCTGTAATTTCCTTGCACATATCCTGAACATGTTAATAATTTTTTAAAAAGAGATATGGAAAAGAAAAGCATCAAAACAGAAGAGCTGCCAAAGCTATTCACTTTCTAGACCACTTATTGAGGCTTCATTCTTGGAATAATATATGACATCAACTTGTCCAGGTGAAATCACCACCACTTTTAAGAGACATTCATATTTAAAGCCCATTCAGAAAAGTCCCCAGATCTTCTGGGTTTACTAAAGTCATATATAAAACTAGCATAAGCTTCTCTAACATATACTATTCCAGTCTTCCAGTTTTAGTTACAACTCTCATCACCCCTGACATTTGGTCATGCTATCTGAGGCTTGATGGGGGATGTAGTCTAAAACACATGGAAGGCACCAGGTTGGGGAAGGTTGTATTACACTGTCAATAGGTTTCACATCTCTTTTGTTTAGAAGAATGTCCGTAATGGTAAAATCATAATGTAGGTGTTCCTGTATGTGTTGCTAAATGGAAGACTCTTGTAGAGTTATGTAGGGCAGAATCTACACTACTGCTTTAAAACAGTTTGTAACCTCAGGGACAACTAATGGGGCCCAGAACTCATGCCATAGGCAGTTTTCAAACCATTTTCAAAGTGTCATATCCTGCGTGGTGTAGATTTGGCCTAGGTATTCAAGAACACATATCCATTCTCTTCTCTCCAACAAAGAGAGAATATTGTCTACATGTGTCAAAGAGATGCTCACATCTTTGATAGTTATGGATATTAATGTGGGGGCTTTTGTATTATTGCAGCTACATGAATAAATGGTTAAGAGATGGAGATCGGCTGGCAGGCAAGTGGGTTCCAATCTCTATGTCTTAACTTGGTACCCTCCACCTGTGTTGACTACAGATCCCATGAATTCCACCCAGCATGGCCATGGGCTATCTTATTTCAATAGTAAAAAGAGTGTGCAGGAGAGTGTCACTGAAGAGTTTCTGGAGCAATTGACCTAGGAAATGTGAGGGAGGAAGGTTCAGTACTCTACTCCCATCTTCTGCTTTTATTATTAAAATAAAATCCTCCATCACCATCTGCTTTATATGGGTAGATATGAAGATGAAGGCCCCATCACATCTTGTTTTGTCCTAAAAAAAAACCCTTTGGTTTGGGTAAAAACTCTAGCCTTTATAGTGCCTTTTCCCCCAGGATAGAAATTAAGCTGATGGGTCCATACTTTCCTGGATCCAGAACCTGGTATTACATTGGCTATTTGCCAAGGTCCTCTAATAATGAGACTACAGTACCTTGACAAATATGTTACATATTTTCACTAGCAGTCCAGTAATTTATTTTATGTTTTAGTTCCTGAAGAAGCCTTAGGTGAATGCTATCTGTCCCTGCTGACTTGCTGACTTTTTAATCTGCCAATTAGTTCTAAATACTTGATACTTTCACATCTCTATTTGACATTTCCTGATACTTTAGATGCAATATCAGGAAAACAAATCCAGGTATTGTTATCTATCCAATATCTTCTCTGTAGTGAAGTTTGATAAAAAATTATTCTTTCCATTTGTAAGATTTTTTTTCACACTCCCTTCACAGTTCTTTTGCATCTTTGTAGTTGAATTATATTATTGCCTCTTTGGCTCATTTCCTGCTTCCAATATATAGCTTTTCTACATTGTAGATATTCTCATCAAATTGCTTCTCGCTGACTCCAGTGCTGACTCTAGGATTTTGGAGGGCCCTCGGGCATAGCATGTACAGTGCACCCCTAACTTGCAAAAAGCAGGATATACAAACTGAGAATCCTCATTGGATTCATCTGATCTTCTGCTGTAGCCATTCCTGGACAGGATTCTTGGTTGGATTACTGTAATGCATTATACATGGGGCTGCCCTTGAAGATGTCTTGGAAGCTTCAATTAGGGTCGAATTTTCATGCTAGAATTTTATCTGGTACAGCTAGGTTTCCTTGTGTTCCTTCAATATTAAAAGAAATAAAATATTTATTTCTGGGTCCAGTTCAGGCTGCTGTTACTTACCTTTAAAGCTCTAATGATTTGGGAACCAAAAACCTGAAAGAACACCTCCTCCCATACCAGCCTGTCTGTGTCTGAAGATTTTTCACTGAGGTCTTATTCCAAGTGCCTTCATCATTGGAAAGGCACCATATAATCATGAAAAAGAAAGCATTCTCAGTGGTGGCAGCCACCAGTCTTCAGGATATTCCTCCTAAAGAGGTTTTATTTATTTATTTATTTATTTACTGCATTTCTATACCGCCCAATAGCCGAAGCTCTCTAAGCAGTTTACAAAAATGCTTGGTGCCTTCTTTACAATCTTTTTGGTGCCAGGTTAAGGCATTTTTATGTACCCAAGCATTTTAATTTGCCTCCTAATGTTTATTATCTCTGCTTATTTACACTAAACTTCATTTGAATTAAACTTCCACTTTATAAAGAAGCTCTTCTTGCCTTTTTCAGACCCAGTGAAACTGCAGTCCTATACATTTACCTGGGAGTAAACCCCATTGAATTTAATGGGACTTACTAGGGAGTAGACATGGATAGGTTTGCATGGTTAGTCTGCTATTCAACTATGCTGTCATCTTTTATTTATTTATTTTTAATTTGTGGCCTGCTTTTCTACCCACCTACCCCAAATGAAACTCAAAGCAACTTACTTAACCAATTAAAATGTATTTAAACAATATGTTAAAACACAATAAAAACATAACACAGATTTTTTTAAAAAAAAATGCAACCCACCAGCTCCACTTACACACTAAAGGCCTTCTTAAACAAATTGGTATTTACTTGCTGAAGGAAGGACAGCAGAGAGGGAGCAAACCTAGCCTTCCTTAAGAAGGAGTTCCATGTCCTGAGGGCAGCCACCAAAAGGCCCTCTCTCAGATTGCCACAAAACATGCCTCTGAGAGCTTCTCTACATACTGCCTTACTGGAGCGTTAGTCATCTGCTGTCTTCCCACCATGATGACGTGGACCTTTACATGTGACCACATGATTTTGAATTGAAAACTTCCTTTCTAGGAAGGGCTAGATTGAGTTTAATGAAACAGTGCCATCTAGTGGTAGAATTATAGTGCAATGCTGAGTTTACACACTGGAAGATTCTGCAGTTTGCCAGATAATACCACAATATCTCTGTTCTTTTGTTTTTAAAAAGTGAGATTTCCAGGGGATGGTGAAAATTTCATATAATTGATCTGCAAACTTCCATGAGTAGCCAATCACAAGTGTGCAATAAATCGCTCATTTAGAGAAACTCTGAAGGTAGTAGTCTCTAAATAAGGGCCTCTCCAGCAGATCTTAGGAGCCAGGCAGGCCTATATGAAAGAAGGTAGTATTTGTTCATGCCTTTTTCTAATCTAAGTCATACATTTTGTTTGAATATTTATAATAGTAGATTTAAATAAATTTCAAGCTCCCTAAATGTGTAAGTTCCTAAGTCTACCCTTTTGGCTCCTTTTTAACTAACCTTCTCATTCCTGAAATATTTCCTCCTGCTTTCTTTGGCTCTTCCTGCTCTTCCATCTTGACCACCAGGAATGTACTTCATATCAGAGTGGAGCTCTTGCACTGAGTACATCCTCACTTCTTCTGTCCAGCAAGCAGACAGATAGACACTGGCTCAATTTGGACGACACGATACTCAATGGTGGGGTAATAATCAACTTTACAGTTGTTCAACTAGGGGGTACTCCCCACACAACATGGTAATAAATAATCAACTGTGGTGTGGATTAGGATCAGCGCTGAGTTGACTATGGCAGCATTCAGATGACACAATAGTCAAAACAACTGACGATTGTTTCCCCCACACCAGTTGTTTATTGTGTCGTCCGAATTGACCCACTGAGATACTCCATGCAAAACTCTAGTTAACCACCACCCCAGTTATGTGTTGGGCTTCTAGTTGAGATTATATGATAATTTTTTATTTCCATTTAGTTTGCCACATTAGTAAAGATTGTGTTGTGTATGCTGGGCAGGATCTACACTAGTGTTTTATAATGGTTTATAATGGTATTGACAACTGTTGGGCCCAGGGTATATTCCATATACCATTTTCAAACCATTTTCAAAGTGCTTGGTGTAGATATGGCCCTTGTGTTTGAATTTAAACTCGAATCCTCTGCCATCCCATCACACAACACTTGTTTGATTCAGGTGTGTGTGTATATGTGTTGGAAACAAGATGAAATAGACAGTATGACTGGGAAACATCATGTCAAAGAGATTAATTTTGCCCAGTTCCTCAGAGAAGCCATTCAGGATATTTCCCCCCCAGAAAATAAGCTGACATCTCATCTGGTTCACTTTCATGGTGAAATGCTCACTGGGGAGATCGATTTGTTGATTTCTGCCCTTCTCAAGCCCTGCTGGCCAAGTGTGGTGAACGCACTGCCAAGCCTTTTAAAATGTTGGCATTCAAAAGGCTGACAAGCCAAACAATTTGCTGAAAGGGTGAGAGGCTCTAAGGCTGGAGAGATAAATAGATAGAGGGTGTCCTTACAACAAGTTAATTATCCAATGTATCATGTTTGGTCTTGTCATCCTGTCTTTTGCCTTTTTGGAAAGTTGGCAAAGATAAATTCAACACCTCCACTTAAATTACAATGCAGGCCTATTATATTCATTTGTGTAGTTCAAATGGCATGCTTATGCTTTAATTTATGTGTCTTTAGCCATTGAACATTGCTCAACTCATGATACTGACATCCCAAACAAAATTGATGGTGTGTTGAAAATTAGTTCTGGAACTAGCCACTAGCTGTATAGTAATGAGCCTTTTTATTAAAGTTAGTATTTTAATAAATATAATTTATGGTGCTCACAGTTATTTATGGTCCAGCTTTCTATCTTTTTTTAAAATGCATTGTAACAGACTAATAATGTTCCCCTTATCTACCTCAATGGTGACATTTCCTGATTGTTTACTTAGAGAATTTTCTGAACCAGGATATTCTGCTGCATAAGCAGCTTGCACTTGCCTTGATAACTTTAAAAGAAAGCACAAACCCAGATGTTGAAGGGAAAAATAAGAACATAAGAAGCGCCCTGCTGGATCTGATCAAGGTTCCATCTAGTCCAGCACTCTGTTCACACAGTGGCCAACCAGCTGTCGACCAGGGACCCACAAGCAGGACATGGTGCAACTATACTCTTCTACCCATGTTCCCCAGCAACTGATGTATATAGGCTTACTGCCTCTGATTCTGGTTAAGCAAACTTACAGTATCTGGTTCCCAAGTAATAATAATCATAATTGATATAGTGCTGTCACTAACAGCACAAAAAGAGCTTCACATACATTAGGTGCTTCCAGATGATGCTTTTATTGTGCAATCACACAGCCTCTTTTGCAGAATTTTACACTGACTCCAAATGACATCTTCTTCAACCTGCACCTCTCCCATGCTTTCCCACTGCTTCCTCTGCCTTTTTTCTTACTCATTCCACAGCCGGAGTGCCACAGCAGAAAAGGCCCTCCTCCTGGTAGTCACCCACCTCACTCCCTTTGGCAGGGGCTCATGGAGAAGGACCACTGATGATTAGGTCTGTGCGCTCCTCTCTGCCCATTCAGAAGTCCATCGGTAGCCTGATCTTGAGGCATAGATCGTGGGTGGTTTTAAAACCGCCGGAAATATTCAGGGCAGAGTGTATGGCTGGCAGACCTCCGTTCGACCCCAAAAATGTCTATCTGTTTTTTAGGGTCTCTGTGGGGTTTGTATTTAGTCACTGGGAGTGAACCAAACACTTCTCCATATTAGGAAAATGCTCAAGTTTTGAGATGGGTGTCTATGGCTAAGCAATAGCCAGAGTCTCCTCCCTGTCCCTTCTCCAATCCCAGTGCTTAGTGGGAGGGATCAGAAATGATATATTACCCATCCGCTCTTCCCCTGGAAGTCATTCCTTTGCATGCTGTTGTTCACTGCGGAAGGAAGGAAGGAAGGAAGGAAGGAAGGAAGGAAGGAAGGAAGGGGAGAGAGAGTCAGAGTTTGCTTGGCGCTTACATTCTTTTTTATTTGCGTTCTCTGACTGTGTCTCTGGTTTTCTTTGGTTGTTGTGCTAGTTATCCCCAAGTTCCTTGTATCTTAGACCCACCCCAGACTCCCCCATTTCTCTGTTATAGTGTGAGTGTGTGTGTGTTCTTATTCCCCCCCCACACACACACACACAGTAAAAACTTTTTAAAATCCCTCTTACGTGTGCTGGTGTTTGCTCCTGCCTGAGGAAGGAAGGAGAAGAGAGTCAGAGAAAGAGAGAGAGATTCTGCTTCCCCCATTCTCTCTCTGCATCTCTGTTTTTTGTTGGTTGTGTGTGTGTCCTAGTTCATGTTGTGTATTCCATTCCCCAAGTTCCTTGCATCTTAGACCCATTTCAGATCCACCCTTTGTGTGTTATAGTGTGTGTGTGTGTGTGCGTGTGTGTGTTCTTACTGCCCCAACAAAAAAAATATTAAAAAGCCCAAAAAACCTTTATCTTTCTATTTCCAATCCTGCTTTACATTGCACCCCACACCCCCAGTCCACATCCCAAGTGCCTGCTGTTAGAGTGTGTGTGTTTTAGGGTTGTGCACACAAGCAATACACAATTAATAAAACACACATTTATAAAATCCCACCATGAGAGGTGGGAAACACTGCTGCTGGTGGTTCTGGCCATGGTGGGAGCAGGAGAGGGTAGGATCCTGAAGTTTTTTCCCTCCAATGTGCCTGGCCAACCCGTCCTGCCTTGCAGGGCTGGTTGTGCATTTCTGCTCTGACGCATGGAAGTCAGCCACAGTGTGAAAGTGCTGCTGGGCTGGCATTGTGAGTGAATGGCTTCTATACCTGTCTAGAGTCAGCTTTATTTCAGTTAAATTTATCATCATCATCATCGTCACCATCACCATCATCATCTATTACTCCCATTAGTAGGGGTGTGCACACCCGAAATTATCATATCATTTTCGGAAATCACTTTTTTAAAAAAATTCAGATCGGATTATATTGTAGGTAAATCATATCGTATTTCCGATAATTATCAGAAATACGATATTTAATTTGCAGCCTCTTTGTGCCCTATAGAGCTCATTTTTTTAGAAAAAAATGCCTATAACTTCTGTATTTTCAAAGTTAGAGGCTTGAAACTTGGTCACAGTGCTAATGGGGTATGCCGAAGCATGTGTATGAAATTTGAGATCGATTTTATATGAATTTATTAAAGATCGTTTAAGTTCTGACAGGTCAGAATGACAGCTCGCCACATGCGTTCATTCAGACCTGTCAAATAGTTGCAGGATCTTTCAAAAATTCATATAAAATACAGGGGTGGAGGGACTGATCTGAAATTTGGCCGGGACTCAGCTTTCAGAAGGAGCACGATCTTTAAAAAAAATCATAGAAAATCGAAGGTTTGAGCAATTGCTCTATTTTTTTTTTCACAAATGACCAGCCAGATCCCATTTTCAATGTCCCACAAGTTTCAAGTTTTTATCTTTAAAAATGAAGAAGTTACAGTGGGGGATGGGGCTTTTGGGGGACCCCCTGTAACTTTTTAATTTGAAAAAATAGAGACATGAAACTTTTTGGACATTGCATATTGGATCTTGCTAGTCCTGGCTCCCCAAGTTTCATGTCATTTAATAAATTCATATAAAATCGAGGGTTGGAGAGATCGATTTCAAATTTCATACACATGTCTAGCACATGTTGCTACACATATGTGCCAAATTTCAGATCAATCCCTACACCCCTGTATTGTATATGAATTTTTGAAAGATCGTGCAACTTTTTGACAGGTCTGAATGAATGCACATGGCAAGCTGTCATTCTGACCTGTCAGAACTTAAACGATCTTTAATAATTTCATATAAAATCAAGGGTTGGAGGGATTGATCTCAAATTTCATACACACACTTAGGCATACCCCATAAGCACTGTGACCAAGTTTCAAGCTTCTAACTTTGAAAATACAAAGGTTATAGGTTTATTTATATGGCAGTCCGGTAATCCGAAAAAAATCCGATATAATCGAGCTGAAAATTTTCGGATCGGATATTTATCGAAGGTTTTTCTATCGTATCATTATGATTAATCGGATGTCTGATAACAACCTTATCGTATCATTATCAGACATTTTAACGATACTATACACATCCCTACCCATTAGCATTGGCTGTCTGGGCTTCCAGTGCAGGGGGGAACTCTTCGTCCTCGTCCTCCTCCAAGCCTAGTAGCCTCCTCGCATATAGCTGAATATGGGGAAGCTGTTGTTGCCTTGACTCGCTCCAATGCGCCTGACCGACAGTGTGGGGAGGGCTCCTCCTCATCCTGCAAGCCTCTTGTCCTCTCTGACGATGGGCAAGCTGTGTGCTGCTGTTGTGGCATTTATTCATCTATATTTACTTATGTATTATAGTGCTAAGTGCTTTTATCCCGCTGCTTTGTTTCCCTCTCCATCACCATACAAATCAAGGCATGAAAAGTGCTTGAGAGGACATTTGAGTTTGGACTTTAGAAATTCCCTATAAATCAATGCATGCAGGGATCTGCTCAAAAATTGGCATGCCTAAAGCCCTCTTTAAAAGTGTCACATTGCCAAATTTTATGTGTTTATCTTTAAAACTAACAGAGCTGTACCATTTTGGGTAATTTCCATAGGGAATCATAGGAAAGTTCTTCAGACTTTAAAAATTCCCTACAAATCACTGCATGCAGGTATCTGCACCAAAACTGGCTTGCCTAAAGCCCTCTTTAGAAGCTGTCATAGTGTCAAATTGTACATGTTTATCTTTAAAACTGATGGAGCTGTGAGCACATTAGTTGATTTCCATAGGTGATAATGAAGCGGTTATCCAAAAAAAGAAGTGGTTTTCCAACGGGAAACCTGACAGTGCAGAGAGATGGGCCTGCTCCTGAAAATTGGAGCAGAGAATCACCTCAACGGAGCTCCACCCCAAATTTCAGGGAAGAGAAGACCGGCTCTGCACACCCCTACTGAAGATGAGCTTAGGGTCTGGGCAGGTACATATGGGAGGAGGCATTCCCTCAGATATCTTGGCCCCAATCCATTTAGGGCTTTGAATGTTAATACCAGCACTTTGAATCAGGCCCAAACATGGACTGGCAGCCAGTGCAGCTGGAAACGTACTGGCATAATGTGGACTCATTGGCCAATCCCCATTAACAAGCTATCAAGCTCTGGAACAGCTGAAGTTTCCGGACCATTTTCAAAGGCACGATATTTTCATGATATGGAGATCTGACATGATATTTAAATTCTCCATTTATATTTGCAGGTTTTGTTTTGTTTTGTTTTTGATCCCAAGAGCTTGATGGAAGCTGCAGCTACTTGAGACCACCTTAGTTGTGATTTCAAACACAATAACACTTGCTTTTGTTTGCAGTAGGCAAAATTGAATTCATTCCTCATACTAAATTTTCTAATACGCTCCTCATGCCAAACAAGTTCCTCCTCACTGGATAAAAAGAATGTCAGACAGTGCTAATACTAGAGAATTTGGTATCACGGAGAAAGTTGTGCTAAGGACAACACAAAATAGACTCATTCAGAAGGCTGGAGTACAGCTGTCAGGCTTTAATGATTTTGGTCACTATTGATTGACCTGGCTCACTAGTGACCTAAAATTAAAAAGATCTTTAGCTTGTCATTAACTCCCTTAAATCTTTTAATACTGTGAGTAATGACAAGCTACTGTTCATTAAGATGTGTCCTGCACTTCACAAAAAATCTTAATGATAAACTGACTTAAAGAGGTTAGCATCGATTACTTAGCAAACTCTCGAAGAATAAGGCATCTTTCAAAAGAGCCAGAGTTACTCGTCATTAAAAAGGTGACCACAAAATAGTAATATTTCAAATAATTATTCATTCATTTAGTTAGTTACAGTCACAGACCAATCACTAGAAATACAAAATATGAAACTGAAACTGGCAAATATAAATATAATTACAGACTACAGATTCAAAAAATTACATAAAAAGGAGGATTTGGGATCAAAATTAACTTAAAAAACAATGTTTATTACAACTATCTAGTGTTAGAGTGAATTATGATGGATTTAATAATTAGATCCCTCATAGAACATGTCTGGGAGCAAATCTTTGCCATTTTAAGGGTGAGTTCATTGGTAGATTCTGAGAGAAGAAGGATATTTCAAATGTTTATATTTCTAATGTTTATTTATTTATTTATTTATTTAAAACATTTTTGGCCGCCTTTCAAGGCAGAGGCCCTCACAAGGCAGCTTACGACAATAAAATACATAAAATGTTAAAAACAATAAAATATTACAATATTAAAAGCAATAAAAACATGCTCACAATAAACAGCAATTAAAACAATAAAACCAGCAGGAACAACAATAGCAGCAATAACAGCATTCATCTTGGGAAGTCCATGGTAAAATAAAATGTTTTAAGGCCTTCTTGAAAGTCTGCAGGGATAGTGTTCACCATCAACAGTTAAAGTAGGGTGACCAGATTTTGGAACCCCAAATCCCGGTCCAAAATGGCCACCCAAAATGGCCGCCCAAAGGGGGCATGTCCACCAACCTCAAAAAACATAAAATATATTTTTTTAAAAGGCCACCCACCATGTGGCCAACAAACAGATACCCCCCCGCCACCCCACCACCTGAAACAAACCCCACCACCACCAAGCCACCCCCCCCAAATGAAACAGCCCGGACCTACCAGGTCCTCCGTCACCACTGCCACATTACGGTGACCCCCCACAGTCAGCAGAAATAACTATAAGTTAGGGCTCATTGTCATTGTCATGTTCAGATTTCACTGGCATTTAAGAAATTAGCAACCAACAAAACCTGGTGTTTACCAGTGTTTTACCAAGTGCCATGAATATTAGTGGTTGGGGGACAGGTATTATTGGATTACTACTGCAAGGCTGCATTTTTTTTTAAAAAAAAAAATCCAACTATGAAAGATGAGATGTTTTTGCAAAGAATAAAAAATGATCACTTTAGGTTTGAAGCTCAGTGCTGTAACCCCATAAAAATGGGGTTATGGGAGTGAGCCTGCTCTGTCACAGTTGCTTTTGACATTACTTGTTTGTGAAAAGATGGATTTTTACAGCTCTTTTTTTTTTTTTTTTTTTTTTTTAGGAAGTGGAGCTTTGGGGATGGGGTCTATTAGTAGCCAAGCAAACATGCCTATGTTTCAAGAACGAGGGTAAAGCTGCTTCTCTGCTAGGACCCATCAGTGCTGCCAAGGCAATGCTCTCCTGCAATCAGCTGGAAGCAGAAATAAAATGGTGATTCAACACACCACTTAATATTTTATTTTATTTTTATTTATTTATCATTGACTTTTATATGCTGCCTTATAAGCTGGTGTACAACAATTTTAAATAGTCAAACCTTAAAAAGAATAGAAACAGAGCATTAAAACAGTTAAAACATTAAAAACTACACATTTTGAAAGGCCACATGGAAAAGATGAGAGTTGGGGCCAATCGTAATTCTTGAGCAAGTGCATTCCATAGTTGGAGGGCAACACAGGAGAAAGACCTTTCAGATGCGACCAACAAATGGGCATCTGTTGCAGATCTTAATACTCATGGCATGTTCATAGTGAGACAGGCAGTCCCTTAGATAGGCAGTCCTAAGCTGTTTAGAGCTTTAAAGTTAAGATGAACACCTTGAGTTGAGCACCGAAAGCAATTGGCAACCAGTACAGGTCTTTCAGGACAGGTGTACTATGGTCCTGATACCTAGCAGCCTAGCTGCCACGTTTTGCAGCAAATGAAACTTCTGGACGCTCTTTGGGGGTAGTCCACATAGAGTGCATTGCAATAGTTTAAACATGGTGTAACCAAAGTATGGATAACTCTTGCCAAGTTAGACCGATTCAGTTAGAGATGCAGCTGGTGCACCAACTGTAATTGTGCAAACACACTCCTTGCCACCACCAATACTTGAAGGTTCAGAGACAGTGTAGAATCAAGATGCACTCCCAAGCTACAGACCTGATCCTTCAAGAAGAGTGCAACACCTTCCAGTACAGGTTGAACTCCAGTCACTGAGTCAGGCTTTTTACTGACCAACACCACCTCCATCTTGTCTGGATTGAACTTCAGCTTGTTCTCCCTCAGCCGCTCATTATTAAACCCAGGCAGTGTTAAGGAAATATTCCCTAACTCTCAAATTGAAGAATCACCAGGAACAGGCAGAGTTCAGTCCAACAGGTTTATTCAAAACAACGTATGAAGGAGAAAGAAGTGGCACATGGGTAGTACCAAAGCTCTCTGAATCACAAAGACAAAACTGTTTCATTTATCTCTGTTACAGGCTTTGACGTCACATACCACTCACCCCCTCCCTCCTGTGATGGATACATGCCAATAAATGTTTCAACTAAACAATATCTTAAACCATAATAAAACAATATCCGGGGCATTTGACGCCTCAATGAAATTTACTGTTTCCTGATAACCTTCGATCACTGATACTTGGTGTTATTTGGTTTTCTCTAATGGCCAGTAATTTTCCTTGCGTAGAACTGAAAATATTTATGTTGGGGGTGCCATCTTGTCTGTAAGATTGTGTTTGAGGGCCATTGAGTCATGTCTAATTCACAGTCTATTCGGAGGAAGAGATTGTGAGGCTTGTTATTGGGAGAGGATGTTTTGGGTTATGTTGTTCTGTGTTTTTCCTCTGAAATGCTAGAATGTGAAGTGTGAACTTTGACTTGGTGCAGCGTAAAGTGTCTCTGCTTCACTTAAAATGCTTCTTTAGAGGCTTGGGGGAAACTAGAGTTCCAGGTTTTGATTTTATATCAATGCCCAGATCAAAAATCCGTATCAGCAGTGATCATAGGTTTCAGCTGCTTCCTTCGTGTTTAGTAACAAAGCGCAATAGAGTTGAGTATCATAAGAATATTGGTAGCACTTTACTCCAAAGGTCTGAATGACCTCTACCAGTGGTTTCAAAAAAATATTAAACAACGTGGGGGACAAGATAGAACCCCGAGGGGCACCACAAGCCAGTAGCTATGGATTCAAACAGTAATTCCCCAGCAGCACCTTCTGAATATGGCCCAATAAAAAGGAACAGGACCACTGCAGAACTGCACCCCCAAGATCCACCTCCACCAACACCAAGCAGTTAAGAAATGGTTCACGATCAATGGTATTAAAAGCCTCTGAGAGGTCCAAGAGAACTAATCTGGTCATCCCCCCCATCCAGGTACCAGAACAGGTCCTTCACCAAGGCAACCAAAGCCATCTCAGTCCCATGTCCTGGCTGAAATCCCAAACAAAATGAATCCAGATAGTGCTATATTAGCCAGAAATGTCTGTAACCCATTGCTAAGATCCTATGCTTACTCAGAAGTAAATCTTCAGCAAAACAACTAAAATAAAAATGTTCCTTCTTGTAACATCCACCTTTAATTGATTCCAGCTATACATGAAATGAATTAATGCTGAATTGCTCCTCAATTGCCCCTTAACTAGTCAGTTCCTGTTCCCAGGGGAGGGCTTTAGATGTGGCTTATTCCCAACCCCCATTCCCTTTCTCCCCTATTCAGCTGGAATTGTCATCATTCTGTGGCTCAGTTATTGTCAGGTCATTTTAGTGTTCTTCTTTCTCTTTTCATTAAAACAAAACAAAGATATTTTTTCTGTTTACCAGAGGAATTCCCCAAGTATACAGAAACTACTACCATATCTGTAGATGGCCCCATTTTGCTGCTCGCCTCATATGCACGGGACCTTCCAGTTCAGTGTTAGGAGATATGATTATGACACATTTGTGAACATTTTTGTGTTTCTGTTTCTGTTCAAGGCGTTTTGATTTTCCATGCCTCATTTTCTTTGTAGCTTGCACCCATGGTTCTTAGGATTACAGTCATAAAATCCCCATTTCCATTGTCCCAGCTATCAACATGCATAGGTGACATTCACATGATCTTTCACCGTATATACAGGCTGGGACACTGGAGGCAAAGATTGTGCACCAGGTCTGTGAGGATCTACACTGCTGCTTTAAAGTGTTTTAAAGCGCTTTATAACAGTAGTGACAACTGTTTTGGAGAGTGTCCTGGGACCCAACAGTTGTCACTACTGTTATAAAGCGCTTTAAAACAGCAGTGTAGATCCTGCCAAGGAGTTGCAGACACCTTGCATTGCATCAGAAAGGGGATGAAGTATCATCTGATACAACCCAGAAACTATCAAAACTGCACTCATATACCCACTAACCTGGTAGTAAACCTGCCTAAGTCAATGGGATTTAGGCAGGATTTACACTACTGCTTTATAACAGTATTGAAGTACACTGAGAACTGTTGGGGCCCAGGTCACATTCCATATACTATTTTCAAACCCCATTCAAACCCCTTTCATAGTGTTATATCCTGATTTGTGTAGATCTGGCCTTACTTTTCAGTAGATGAGTGTGGGATTGTACTGCAAGAGTTATTCTCACAGGGACATATCCTGCTGAAAATTAAAAACAAAAGATTCAGAAAAAATACTCAGAGGTTATTTAGGGAGAAGTCTCTCTTGGCACAGAGATCAGTGTTCTGAGGTAGACACAACTGGTGTCAATAGCAGAGACATTGGATAAAATCCCATGTCTGAAAGAGGCATTCATGTCATGAAGAGTTTGAACGCTCAGCACCATTCAAGCATATAGTCACTATATGCTGCCACTATGCAAGTGATTGTCAGGAAGTACCTAACCATGGCAAGGTCTTTACCTGACACAGCAGAACTAAAATAAGAGAATGCCTACATGACACCAGTTGATGAATAAAGCCAGGCACCTGTCTTGTGTCCTGTACTAGGCTAGGAATATCTTAGAGAGAATTGCTAGGCAAAGCTAACAATTGTCAGATGTTCACCATAAATATGACTGGATTCGCACAACTTCCCCCCCCCCTTTTTTTTTTTACTTCGTGATCCATGGTGGTGAGCCATAGGCATCCAGGTCTTGCAATCACACAATACGTATTCAGTTTATAAATAAATTACTGGATTCAGTCCCATTCACTGCCAGCATGTGACTCCTGACAGAATATCCCTGAAGGGATATGATCCTCAACAGAAAAAAGGTTCCCCCACCCTGGGGAGTAAGCATTCCCTGGCAGGGATGTACAAGAATTTCAGTCCGGTTCTGAAATCATCTGAACTTGCTCCATTTTCCACCCCGAACGAAAGCACATTTTCTCCAGAAATATTTTGCACTTTCCCAAGCTTGCAATCACATTTGAAAAACGAGTATTTAAAACAAATATATGCATTTTCATGCTTTAGCCGAGAGGGAGGGAAGTATGCACTTTCCAAAACTGTGCACAGAAAGGCACACTTTCCTCTTTTCGAACGAACTGAAAAACAGGTAAGCTATACAGGAGGGAGCTAAACCAAGCTTTGAGGTGAAGCTTGGAGAACATTGGTGAGCTCAACCATCCTTGCTTCTCCCACTCCTAGAAGAGCAAGATCTATAGAATAAAACAGCTGATCCGCTTCTGTGCAGCAGTCATGCCGGACAACTAGCAAGAAAGCACTGAAATCTTCTGGAATCAAATACTTGACAATCTAACCTCAATTCTTGTTGAGAGGCAGCTTTTTTCCAGTTAATGGATTTTGTCATTAGGGCTCCAGCAAAGCCATGCTGCAACAGATCAATGCCCCCATTTTCCTCCTGCATGTTTCTTAGTAGCCTATTTGAGATGTTAAAGAAGAAAACAGCAACAAAGAACCGTACACATGGCCAGCCACACCATAGAGAATGTGTCCCTGACCCCAGCTGGTTATCAGCTAATGCCTTGAATCACAATGATGGATAGCCCTTATAGTTTTTATCCCAACTAGCCCAGTTGTAGATGCTATTATAAGAACATAGGAATTGTTCTATCAGAAACAGAACAATCCAATGTCCCATTAATCATACTGCATTCCTAGCTTGACTGGCATATAGACAAACAATATTATACCACATGTGTGCAGGCACAGCAACACACAGGGAAGTGCTGCTTATCCATGTTCACACCCAAATATCTATTTTCATACCCAAATGTATCTATTAATTGCACCATCTCTCCATTACTTTTAAAATTTGAAATTTAAAACAGCGGGGGGGGGGAGGTTTGACATCGCATTAAATCTGAAGGAGACAAAGTAGGAAAGGAACAAAGACATTTATTACTTCTTTATTTGTTATTTATTTTGTTGGTGAGAGTGTAAAAGTTTTTAAGTTTCACAAAAGTCTTTCTCAGTCAGCTATGGAAAAGCAGTTGTTCAAGCACGTATTAGTCAACTCCTGATATAATCAGCTAAAACACCTAAACCTCAGTGTATCTGCACAACAGGATATGAATTTTGGAATGGTGGAACATAATACAGTGCATTCCACTTACACAACTTCTTCTCATTCACTAATGATTCAAACAATGTCATTCCTTTAGCTCAGATTTTTCCTAAATCACATGACGTAGCTTGCACACACTCCAGTGCACACATACAACATTTGCACAAGTGAGCAAACGTTTACTTCAACTGAGCCAACAACTTCAAGTGTACTGCATCATTATGTGGTAGTTGTATTTTATTTCTTTACAGGATTTATATACTGCTCTATATCTGGTGAACAATAATAGGGGGGGAAGTAGAATCAAAATACAGAATTAAAATATTTTAAATCAGATTATGACCATGGCTGGTAAATCAGGGAAATCTTGCTTAAATGAAAATGTCCTCAGCAGGCAGTGAAAATATTGGTGGCTGCATGACATCAAGAAGCAGGGAGTTCCACAGACAGGGAGTCAATACACCGAAGGCTCTACTGTGAGTGGACTTCATATGGACTGCAGGCCCATGTGGAACCACCAGGAGCATCTTGTCTGATGACCTCAGTGACCAGGTAGGTATTTAAGGGAGAACATGTTCTCTCAAATATCCTGGTTGCAAGTTCTGTGGGGCTTTATACTAGGGGTGTGCATGAACCCCCCAGATCGGATCGGGACCCAGATCGGGACCTCCAATTTTGTCCCGGATCAGACAAAATCGGAGGCCCCCGGACCGGATCGGGTCCAATCCCGATCCAAAAATCGGACATTCGATTTTTGGATCGGCCGCCATTTTTGTTTTCCCCATGGACTTCATTGGGAGAAAGAAAGCTTTGCCCCAATGCAAGTCTGTGAGGAAAAAATGGTGGCGGGTGGGTGAGGGGGGCCTAACTCCCTCCTCCCCCCTGGGGCCGTCCGCTGTGGTGCCAGGTGATGATGTCATCACCTGGCACGCTACCTAGGGGCAGGCCACGAAGCCTGCTTGCAGTAGTGGCCAGTGGCGGATGGGAGCAGACGGCCACGGAAGGTAAGCGGGCCGTGGGCCCCCCTCCCCCCTCCCCCCCTGCTTACCTTTGGGGGAAGTCTGCTCTATATCTGGTGAACAATAATAGGGGGGAAAGTAGAATCAAAATACAGAATTAAAATATTTAAAATCAGATTATGACCATGGCTGGTAAATCAGGGAAATCTTGCTTAAATGAAAATGTCCTCAGCAGGCAGGACCTTCGGGGGAAGTTCACTCCCATCCACCGCTGCCCGCTTCTGCAAACAGGCTTCACTGCCTGCTCCTGAGTAGCGCGCCAGGTGATGACATCACCTGGCGCGCTACCTAGGGGCAGGCCGTGAAGCCTGCTCGCAGTAGCGGCCAGCAGTGGACAGAAGCGGACATCCCTGGAAGGTAAGCCCCCTGCCCCCAATGGAAGTGGACAGCCCTGCCAGGGAATCCCCCCAACCACTGTCCGCAGTAGCGGGTGCCAGCGGGCGCCCGCCGATCCACCTATCCATCCGATCTGGATCGGGACCTTTCCGGATCAGATCGGATTGGATCGAACGATCCAGCGGTGAGATCAGAAATCAGATAATTGTGTCCGATTTCCCCTGGATCGGATCTAGATCGTGGATCGGACCCAATCCAGTGCACACCCCTATTTTATACACCAATGACAAAACCTTAAACCTTATGGGTGTTTAGTCCAAATAATGGAGGGCTCTGAACCTAAGCTATTTCTGCCTCTCCACCCTCTCATAATGCTATTTACATAAGGCAGCTTCTGCTGAGGTCAGAGATAAGGGCTGAGAGGCCATTGGATCAAATGGATTCATGACCTCTCCCCTTTCTGCCCATTGATCCAGCCCCAACACATCCATTTCCTCCCTTTCTGATGTTGGAGTTCCAATACTGGGAGAGCGAGCCACTGAGAAGCTTTCCGTGGTGGCCAGCAGGGGCAGGGCAAGATCCAGATTTGGGTCTCCTCCAAGGATAGAGCTCTATCTTCAGCCTCAGAGGAGCAGATCCACTGCCTCCTATGGTCCCTCAGATGTTATCTAGGGGCCAAAAGATGGGCCTCTTAATATGATGAGGATAATTGTTCTTAATTTTGTATATTTTGCTTTGGTTGAAAGTCATCTTGAGAATTTCTTGAGAAAGACAGCAGCATCATTGCAATGACTGGAGAAGCACTTGTGGGCAAAGGGACTCACAAGGGGAAAAGTTGCTATTGATCAGGTCAGCATTTCAAAATGTATTCTAACCACGTTGTATGTGACAAACTTCTCAGGCAGGCATTTATTACCAACATACATCAGCTTTTGCTTTGTTTAGGTTGTGAAATTGAAAAGCAATTAAACTGTTGTTAAATAACTAAATAAGTTCCGAGGAGGGGAGTGGCAGCACTGGTGCTCCATTTCATTGTTAGAGCAGTCACTTTGGGAAAGATCTTGTTATGTTGTAAACAAGCAGTGAACACCTTGAAAAGAGGAATAAATCTTTCCATTAATTACTAGTAAGGAAAACTTCTCAGAGTAATTAATAGGAATACTTTTAATGAACAACCCATGCATGACTTTCACTAAGGCTCGCAAATTAATCAGTTAAATTAAAATAATATAAAATTGTTGGTTGTTGTGGTGGTGGTGGTGGTTGTAAGTAATGCCATCAATTCCAAGAAACAATAGACCATGTAACAGGAGAATGTAAAATTCTGGCAGGAATGGACTATATGGACAGACGCAATACAGCTGCTAAAATAATTCACCAACAACTGGCCATCACATTCAACCTTATCAAACAATCTACACCATACTATACATACTCACCCGAAACAATCTTGGAAAAAGCAGATTATAAAATATACAGGGGCAGAACAATTCATACCGACAAGAGAATACCTTGCAACTAACCAGACATGACGGTCATAGACAAAAAACAAATACCTAATGACAAAAATGTTGTAAAAAAGGAAAAGGAAAAGAGAAAGAAAATATACACCACTGGCCATGGAAGTCAAAGAACTATGGCAACAGGAAAAGGTCACAATTATTCCGTTAGTCACATCAGTCACTGGCATCACATCAAAAAAACTACACAGAAAACCTTCAAAAACTGGGCCTACCAAAATACATCCACACCAACATCCAGAAAGCAGTCATATTTAAAACACGCTCAATTGTCAGTAAATTCCTGAATCTGTAAAAGACATCATAACTTGGCAAAGCCCATCATGTCCGTCTAGAAAAAGTGCCACAAGCAAGAAAGAGATATAATCATAAATCACCAGTGACTGGAGAAGCAAATTGTGGACAAATTTTAATCAACAACCCTGGTATGACTTGCATTAAGGCTCACAAGTTAATCAGTTAATTTAAAAGTTAGTTATTAGTTTATTCAAAGTATGGCCATTCACATAACTCACATTTGTTTATGTTGGTTTTACTTTCTTTCCTTTATTTCTGGCAATGGTACTGCCATTTGGGGGCATTTGAGAGAAAAAAATGCTGCCCACCAGAAAAAGAATGGCAGCTCCCACTGGTAGTCATCTTTTTTCCTCAGATTGCCCTGGAGCATCTTGGGAAAAAAAGGTGGCAGCTGAAATCAATGGCTGCCTCTGATAAATGTATAAATCCCAAAATGCATAAGAAATGGTTATGAATTAGATAACGAAAATGAACTCACTGGTGCCCATTCATTGCTCACAGTATAACAAATGGAAGCGCAACCAGATGGGCCCAATTTGCTTTTTTTCCCAATTGTTATGAAATGGTTGTAAATATCTAACAAATAAATAATAAGATGGTCGAATGTATTGACACAGAAAAAATAGTGAATTCAAGTACTCAGAACAGCGAGATTGTACTTTACTGCAGGGGCAGCTGGGCCGGGTGGCAGGTGTGTGGGGGGGTGTTCAGAAGTCAACTTAATACATACTGCAGGTAGAAATAATTTATGGGACAAAAATTAGGATTTCAAATTAAACAGACCTGGAACATCAGAAAAAAATTAATGTAGCCTTTGTCATCCAATCTGCACATAAAGGAGATAGATAGATAGATATAGATATATAGATATATATTCAGTTTTAGCTGTTCTTTTTTTAAAAATTCTATCAAAAGGACATTACTGTATATCATAGAGAAATGAAAAAGAGGGGTCCAGATGTTTGCCTGATTCAAAGGCCATCATATTATCATGGGAATGATAAAAATGGACAGCTGAAGTGAGCACTGGAAGTCATAAGCCTTACAGGCAACAAACCATTTTCAAAATCCTATATTTGGAATATTAATAATTAGCACTGTATTTGTTTTGTTTTTATAAAAAAAATGCCACTATTCTCTACTTTTAGCCCACATGACTGATCCAACCCTTTATACATACAGAACTATCTTTAATACACACACTTCTAATCACTCTTGCCTGCCCCTGGGCCCAAATAGGAAATTTTAAGGTATCCCCAGTCTGGCACTTCCCCAGAAGTCTTGGACTACAACCCCCATTATTCCAAGCCACTGTGACACATGCTGGTTATAGATGATAGGGGATGTAGTCCAAGATATCATCTGAGGGTACCAGGTTGGGCAGGTTGAGTGGCAGTTGAACCATGACCGAGCTTTAATATCCCACTCAGTCGTGAAGGATTGTGGTGAGGATAAAATGAGATACAGCAGAGAACCACATATGGCATCTTAAACTCCTCAGTGGAAGGGCAGGAAAGAAATGGAATAAACCAACCGCTAAACCTCTGAAATAATCGCTGCTTTACATTTTTCTGTGGACACAATACAGACTTGCAGTGTATTCTGATTGAAGTAGCTACCTATAGGGTTGTTGTCACCATCCCACAGTGTTGTAAAGAGGAACTTGGTATGGATTTTCAGATGAAGCTTTTCCTTGTACAGAGATAAAGTTATAGAGGACAGCCCTAGCGGCTTAATTTCTGCATATCACTCTACTATTAAGCACAAGGGATCAGGTCCTGAGCAAGTCCTAAAACACCCCTTCACATGGTGTTTTAGGGCAGAATTCCCTGCCAATTCCTTTCCACTCCACCAATTCCCTTCCATAAGCAGTAGGCCCCACAAATTCCATTGTGCAAGTGGGATGTAAGAGAGATGTAGCGATTCTTGGGAAAGCCCTGAAATGAACAGAAATGTTCATTTCTGGAAGGATGCAGGTCGGCGGAGTGCCCTTACGTGAAATATCTCCTTCCAGGAATGAACATTTCCACTCATTTTGGGTTGCCCTGGAAGTGCTGCTTACACAACGGAATTGGTGGATCACAAGAGAATCGCTAGGGGTGTAACTATCCCATTGAATTCTGCCCATTGAAGGCTACAGAAGGCCCATGATTTGGCTAAAATTGGGTGGAGTGAAGGGCTGAAGCTCATGGGTTTCATTATGGACCTCCCTCTACCTTTCCTCTCATAATTCAACCATTGAGCCAACCATAGCTACTGGTCTTTTTCTTTCATTCATTTTAGACACAGCTACATTATGTCACATATGGCTCAGAGGTAGAGCCCCTGCTTTGCATGCGGAAGGTCCCAGGTTTGATCCCAGGCATCTCCAAGTAGCGCTGGAAAATAATCCTGCCTGAAACTCCAGAGAGCGGAGGCCAGTCAGTGTCAACAATACTGGGCTAGATGGACCAAGGGTCTGACTCAGTATAAGGCAGCTTTCTGTGTTCCAGTCATGGCTCACTGTCACAGACGTACCTGTAGTGTGTGTAGCATTTAAAATGATGACAAAATCTAGAATTTTAAGCTAGATTTAAAAATCTAGCCTTTGTTTTGACAATATCTGTGAAGCGGCAAGCAGAATTGTAGGTCAGGACTGCTTCCTAAGCTGTGAAGTTTTCTAAAGAAACAGGGGCTGTAACTGTAAATATTTATGAACCTCATTCAATATTATGGCCAGAAGTGATTACAGTTAGATGACTGTAGTCTATAACGATTAACCTAATTATTCTTGATGTGATTTGAATGAGAATTGCCATGCTGGTCAAGACGAATAGCCCAACTAGTCCATTTCCCTCTCTTGAACAGTAGCCAAATTAAATTTTCAGGTAAGTTCATAACTTTTTTTGAAGGAGCAAGAGAGTGAACCAGCTCATAACTGAATCCCATATTCTACCAAACAGAGTGTTAGAGCAGTTTGCAAAGAGCCAACATATTTTTACCCCAGTGACAAACATAAATTATGAGAACATCCTGAGTGTATTTGGAATTAGCTGCCTTTACTTCTACATGGGGAAAAAAAACTCCATGATTTTCCGATTTTCCATGCTCTCAATTTAAAGAAATAACAGTGTGATCAAAACAGCATATCCACCTTGATGCATCACATTTTCCCCCACCTTTCTCTCTCACACACAGCAAAATTAAATCTCCTAGGAAAAAGGAGGCATTTTCAATAAGGCCGTGATGGGATGCTGCAGAGTAATAGGCTATGTGAATTGCTGTTAGCATTTCAAGCGCAGAATCTTGACATATGCAAAACGGTGGTGAACCAGGAGTGACTGACATTGATTCTACAAACGTACCGTTTATCGAATGACACAAATTAGGGAAATGATATGAAAAATACAGCGGCATATTCCATAATGTCACCATATCTTTCTCTGAGATGACTTGACAGGGAACACAAGCCCTTCAAGCCACTCATATGTATACACAACTATTGAAGAGCTAAGTGATTATTCCACCATCACTAGAGATCTTCTGTTATTTTATCATCTGTTTGGTGCTTCCCCACTTCCCCTTCACAGTTGTCAAACCATTGACATGCGCGATGCTATTCCAGTTAAAGCAGTCTCTCTTGAATCTTTGTTTTCTACAAGAGAAAGACAAAGTAAAATCCCCATTGTGTTTTCTCAATTTCACTCAAGTTAAGAGCAAGAGTTATGATCATTGGAGATGAAACAAATTAAGTTGTCTTGCAGAATATAGTTTAGAAATCAGAAACAGGCTTCTCTCAAAGCTTGCAAATGGAAGGGGCCTGGATTGGACTCCAGAATTTACTGATCAGTAGTCCAGGAGGCAACAAATCTATAGATAAGATTGCAGAGGGTGGCTGGGCAGACAATCCCACTGGTATTGAATACAACAGATTAACGATGATATTCACAAATGGGTGGGAATTTGGTTTCAGTTCATTTTTGAAAAGAATTTGCCAAAATTTGTAAATTTCTTCGTATTTGAGACTGAAAAGACTTGAGATTTTTTTTAAAAAAATGGGAGAAACTGACAGATTTATTTCCCCCCACACACACTGATATTAAAGAAAATACAGCAACTTAATACTTTTCTACCCTTACAGTATTTATTTAGATACTTATACCACACTTTTCCAAGCCAAAACCCTTCAGAAAGCAGCTTACAATAATAAACTGGTATACATGCACTTTTAAACAATAAAAATAACAACCATTTAAAACAATACAACAGGATAATTAAAAAGGCTTTCTGTAAAAGGAGGGTATTCATAGCATGTCTAAAAACTACGAGGAAGTAGATTTGGTGAATGTCCCTGGGGAGTGAATTTCACAATTACAGAGTCACCACTGAGAAGGCCCTGTCTCTAATCCCCACCAATCAGATCTTACTTAATGATAGAAACAAGATCAGGGTCTCAGCTATTGATCTCAAGGCTCAAGCATAAAGTCATTTAAGCACAGGCAGTCCCAATTATAACTTGGTTCCAAGCCATCACTAGCATTTTAAATAGAGTCCTGCATTAACATTCATATTTACACAGGCAGGGAATTCCAGAATGTTTTAAACACACCTTGCTGCTCAATATCCCTGAGGTAATTGTAATCTCATAGTGAATGGTAAACTCCACACCAATTTGCATATTCAGTATAATAGTCATGCTATTGTGAAATACTCTTACTTATCCCAAGGTGAAGTAGACAAAACCAAAAGCTTCTGAGGCATAGGTTTTCCCCTTTCCTCAGCATTTCAACTATCCTCAGCATCTGATTAATATCTTAACATCCTTCAGCAGCCAGTAAACAAGTCCTTTCACACAGGCATCCTATTTATAGAAGCAGATGTGTCATATGGCAGCAAACACTTGTCAACCACATTTAACAAGTGTCATAAAGGCAGGGATCCACAAACCATTTAAGCCAACTCATTGGATTGATCAAAATGATCTAAGAGCAAGTACCCCTTGGTTTACATGATTAGTATATCAGTGCAAAATTATTTAGATAAAGCAATGTGTGGTGTTTAGTAAGACCCGCAATGGAATTAGATACTGAATACAATGTTCTTGCAAAAACAGTCTCTGCACCTTCTTTACCCCCCCCCCACACACACATAGAATTATAGAATACTAGAGTTGGAATGGGTCTATAAGGCCATCCAGTCCAACCCCTTCTCAGTGCAGGAATCCACCTTAAAGCATCCCTGACAAGAGCTCTTCAACAGTTAGATCTACCTAACCTATCTCTGATATGAGCAGTAGCAGATTGCAAAACAAAATGAGAAAAGTCTTGTGTTAGCAGGACCCTGGTTGAATAAGTTTCTCTCCTGCTCTGTCCTCTGTACTACAAACTGCATCTTTGCATCTCGGATCTATGCCTGAGCAAGATCGGAGATTTCAAGCAGACAAGTTGAGGGGTTCCAAGCCATCTGCCTGCTCAGGGCACAATGAAATTCAGGAAGACATTTGACAAAGGACAACCGGAAGGGATCATAAACAGCAGTGGTTTTGGCTGCCGCTGTTTTTGAACAAACAGTGAGGATTGCCTAAAGCACCGTCTGCCAGTTGTTGGGAGAAGAGCAGGATTTTCCAGACAGACAATAACCCCTTGCTTGGGGTTGAAGGCTTCCGTCTCTAGTCCTAATTCCAGATTCTCTACAGCTCAGCCTTAAAGGCCTTACATAATATGGGCTGAACATTCTTCTGTTTCAACTGGTAACCTGAATGTGGAGTTTCTTTTTATTGATAAATACTGCACGAACTGCCACATAGGAAACCTGAAGGTGGAATTTCATATTCCTTAAAAACACAGCCTGAATGTCCATAAGGGAAATTCTGGTATTATACAAAATAATAATAATAATAATAATAATAATAATAATAATAATACAAAAACACACCCAGATCCCACAAGCTCCTGTCCTGAGCACAAAAAGGAACCACAACCCCTTTGCTTATATTGTCATTGTATTTTTATGGTTTCCAAATCTTGTAACATGTGTAGAAGTAGCATCTTTAGAGCAGAACCAGCAGCAGTCATCGGAGATGCCTGCTGGCCCAGGAAGGCTCTCCTCCAGAAAAGTGCTGAGAGTCTGGGTCTGGCAGCCACTCTCAACAGGAGTGGTCACAAAGATCACTCTATGCCTCTTCTTGACTAGCTGGATGTGCACATGTCTATGTGCACTAAAATAAAAATGCATCTATTTTGCATCCCTTGCACACACACACACACACACACCCGCAAACACTCGTGCACACATTACTCATGTTAAAATTCGGTTTGGAGTGGCTGACGAGAACAGAAAGAGCCTATCTACACTACTGCTTTAAAACGGTTTATAACAGTTTTAAGCTGGTTAATAACCATTATTGACCGGTTAAAAACTGCTATAAACTGTTTTAAAGCAGTAGTGTAGATAGACTCTAAGTTACGCTCCATAATATTCTGTTGTGAAAATATATTTGACTCCCACCCCCACACAATGACGGAATACTCCCCTTCATGGATGCTTAACTTGTCCATCTTGCTAAGATGGAGAGACAATTTGAGCCATCTCCTTTAATTAATACCAACAAGTCAGTTCACTAATACACCGTGTGGGAAAGTGTTGCTTAAAACATGACAACAACAAAAAAACCATGCCCATCAGCTACCGATTATACCACATGCTATGCAAGCAAGGAAGATGTTTTTGGCATGTTTTGAAGCTGGGGAAGAACAGCAAGATGCCTGTTTTTATCTTCGGGTCTTAATCTAACTTGATGGAAGACTGAATGAGGTTAGCACAGAACTAAATATAGCTTCTTCTGTTATCAGGTTCATTCACTAATTCCAATATAAGCCAACATTTGCTCTTATTAGGAACCCCAAAGGAGCAGTTTATAGCATTTATGTTGCAACACACAATTAGCTGCTCTGCAGCCAGTTCTGTCATTTTCTTCTTTTGGTCTTGAGCCTTTATGATACAGTTACCAAAGCCAAATTAAAGAAATACAAAACGTATTATGAAATTACCTGATGCCAGGAAATCCATTCAGTGACAGGAATTTGCACAAATACAATATTTATTTATTCTGCTCCTTCGGGCAGGCATACGCTGCTTCTCTCTCTTTTTTTTTCTTTTTGTTTTTTAAAAACACCTTTGCAAATGTATGTACTGGAGCATTCAAACACTTCAGATGAAGAAGAGAAGGAATTAACAAATACAATGTGAAATGAAAGAGGTGGGTATTACAAAGGAAAGACGTGTAAATACAACGATACAAATTTGGGAACAAAAGGTAAAACAATGCTTCAGCAAGAGTGGTATTATAATAGAACATCTGTCAAAAGAATGACATATCAAAACAGCCCAGTTCCGTGAGGATCTCTATAAGAAACAGAAGATGGCAACAGGACCATACAATCTGGGTTGAGATTTTGAAAAAATGGCTGTGGAAAGGGAGGAGGCTTGCCATCATGCACATAGGTCTCCGACCTACTTAGCTGCTGATCACTGTAACAGAAATATTACTCTTTAGAACATAAGAGGAGTCCTGCTAGATCAGACCAAGGATCCATCTAGTCCAGCATTCTTTTCACACAATGGCCAAACAGCTGCCCATGGGAAACCCACTAGCAGGACATCAGTGCAAAAACTCCCTCCAGCCCGGTTCCCCAGCAACTGGTGTATATAGGTATGCTTCCTCTGATACTGGAGGTAACATATAGCCATCAGGACTAGTAGCCATTAATACCTTTATCCTCCGTGAATTTGTCCAATCCCCTATTAAAGCCATGCAAATTGCTGGCCATCTCTATTGATATATTGGCAGGATCTACACGGCGTCCTCGATGCGCCCTCCCTGCGCCACAAGCCGCTTTGGAGCGCTTCACCCCGCCTAGTGTGGCTCAAGCCTCAGTGGCTTTGCCCGCGCCGCCGTGGCCGCCGCCCTTTCATCCAGGCCGATCCCGAGGAGGGAGGGGGGAGAGTTGTAAACAAAAGCCAGCAATTGGGAGAGAGATTTCCAATTGCTAGCTTTTGTTTACAACCCTCCCTCCTCCCTCCCTGGGACCAGCCGGGATGAAAGGGCGGCGGCGAGAGCGCGAGCAGAGCCTCCGAGGCTTGAGCCACACTAGATGAAATGCAGCGCTCCAAAGTGGCTTTGGCGCAGGGAACACGCATCGAGGACGACGTGTGGTTCCGGCCATTGTTTTGCTTCTGTGGCCATTTCTACACCAGGCTGTTTGTCTGGAATGGCCCCCGGCTGGTCCCTGTGTGCTGATGGTGTGTATTAGGTACTTCTGGGATTGCCCTCCCTCCCGCCCTCCCTTTGTGTTAATGGTGTGTATTAGATACTTCCGGGATCGCCCTCCCTCCCTCCCTCCCTCCCTCTCCACCCCTATGGTGTAGAAAGGGCCAGAGAGAGGAAAAGTTATGCAAACTATCTCGGGTTTGCTATTCCATGGAATTCTCCTACTGTGTAGGAAGGGCCATGTGTCAAATAGAAAAAAACACTGAGGGTGCAATCCTATACATGTTTAGATGGAGAAAAGTCCTACAACTCCCAGCAGGGATAACTAGGGAATGCTGGGAGTTGGTAGGACTGTTTTCCTGTCTGAACATGCATAAGATTGAGCACTAACAGAGTATCAAAGTGCGATCTGTAACAAAATATTGTAGTGCGAAGTACTCCTGTTCAGAATTCTAGCCCGTGCCCTTTCCCAGGAAACCATTCCTCCACCCTTCAATTTTCCATCCCTCCTAAACAGACAATCCATATTCTGTGGTCAATGAGCCTACTCAGTTTGCTTTGATTACCTTCCCCTTAGGTGCTGCTGCTGCTTCTCCTCCTCCACCTCCTCCTTCTGCATGTCTTGGTGTTCCCCAAGCCTGCTGATATCCCCACCTGTGCATGGATGGTTGTCATTTTTGGCCATGTAAGGACTGGCCTTTGGAGAATGCGTTCACTACTAGTATATAAGATTATGTTTTAAGCAGAAGGTCTCTGCTCCAAATCACATCATGCCTATCATCAGGACTTCTGATCATATCAATTTCTGACTCAAGTCTTTCAACGTATCATATTGTCTGAAGACCAGGCTGCCTGCCACTCAATCCATCAAACAAATAGCTGTGGAAGCAGTGATATTGCTTCTTTCCCAATCAAGTTGTGATCTGCAAGAAGACCACCACTCATGCTTCCTCTTTCAAGTTTCAAAAGCTGGAACTCTGTATAAATTACCCTTATATGTGCTGGGGGTAGAAGGTACATTTCCATATGCCCATGGCTAGCCTATTGAAATTGACCAGGCCAAATTTCAAGACGTTTATTGTAAACAAGTCATAAGTGAAAGACAGATGTTCTAGTGAGCTTCACCACCTGATCTGTCAGCACATGCCACTGATGTGATAGCCAACTGCAC
The DNA here is from genome assembly GCA_029215795.1 of Anniella stebbinsi. Lineage (NCBI taxonomy): Eukaryota > Metazoa > Chordata > Lepidosauria > Squamata > Anniellidae > Anniella > Anniella stebbinsi. The sequence goes on along the minus strand of JARDYH010000005.1, from coordinate 82,024,279 downwards.
TTACAAAAACCCAGTGTGTGGTAGAGTCTGTGGTAGATGCAAGTGTAGTGTAGTGGCTAAAGTGTTGGAGTGGGAGTCAGGAGATCTGGGTTCTAGTCCCCACTCGGCCATGGAAACCCACTGGGTGACTTTGGGCCAGTCACAGACTTCAGCCCAACCTACCTCACAGGGTTGTTGTTGTTGTGAGGATAAAGTGGAGAGGAGGAGGAAGATTATGCACGCCGCCTTGGGTTCCTTGGAGGAAAAAAGGTGGGATATAAATAAAGTAATAAATAAATAATCCATGTGCATCATGAGAAAGGGTAGGAAGAGAAGGAACTAGAGGTTGGATCATGATTTGTGGTGGATCAATTGCACTGGCAGAAGAGGACTTCTCTGCCTTCTGCTTGACCAAACCCTAGGTTTTTAAATAGTACTGTTAGTAGGGCTGGCCCAAACTGAGATTGGCATGGGATTTGGATGGTCAGACAGACAGCTTGCCAACAGAATTTTGAACTCACTTACCAGAAAGCATTTGAGATTTCACTAGGCCTTTGCAGACACTTAGGGCCGATCTACACGCTAGGTTTTTAACGTGTTATAAGGGTTATGAAAACTCTTCGGGCCACGTGACGCACTCCCTATAACGTTGTATATCTGAGGTTTTTTAAAACTCCCTTCAGTTATATAAATATAAATCATTTTAAGTAAAATAATGTGTCCTTCCTTATCGTTTGTGATTCGTGGGGGCAGTGCTTCGTTGACCGGAGCCCAAATGCTTAGCAGTTGATTGGTGGGGAAGAAACAGGAAGTGGGCGAGTGAACTACAACACCCACAATGCCTAGCCCTATACTCGCTAGGGTATGACAGAGGAACAAAGGAGGAAGTGGTGACTTAACTACAACGCCCACAATACCTTGCCCTAAACTCACTGTAAAAATGAAAGAGAAAGAGACAGGACAGACGAGTGTGTGACCGCACACACCGCTTTAAAGACTGAAGAAGTTTTCTCCTGTAACGTGAGTACTCAGTAATGTGGCCTAAGATATTTTACTACGACAATATTTAAAACTCTTATCTGACCGGTTTTTAACGCAACAACGCTCCGTGTAGATTCCCCCTTACAGGTGGTGTCATGCATCAATGATAAGATGTCATTGGTACATACTGGGACTTGGAACCCTGGAAGATTCTGCAAAGGTAGTTGAGTGAAAGTTGCATCAGGTCCTTCTGGATTTTAGAAAAAAGTATTGTCTATGTCTTCCAGGCTTCTTCTGAATCAAAAGGGGCTTATACATCTCTTCTGGAACAGAATCATGTCCATTCCTACCCACTCTGATTCTTAATGTGTATATAACCCATTGGGTTTAATGGGATCTACATCCTATATGTCAGGGGTGGGAAGAAAGTAGATATGTATCCACTGATAGATCTTTGGGTGATTTGCAGTAGATCAGCAAGAATTTCTGACTCAGAACTGTTTTTAACAATGGCAACAACAAAAAGACTCTTGAAGTGGATTTTTGTGTGGGAGGACTGTGATCTCTGCTCAATTCTGGTACTCAGAACTGCCAGGACTTGCTTCCAAAAGCCATGGTCACGTGGGCTAAGCTACACATCACTTTAAAAATGTAGCTGCCGCCACCACCATCACCACCTCCTTCCTCCCATGCTGCAATTTTTGTACAGAGTGCAGTCATCACTCAAACATTCTAGTTAGATCAGATCGTTATACAGATTAAAAGAATGGATCTAGGTTTCATAATTCAGGATGCATGTGTTGCACAGGTCTTTTTCGTAAATGATCGCATGCAGATCCTTATACTTCCTCTTCCTTTCTGGGGCATTGCACCCATAGTTTAGTGCTCAGTGCCTCTAAAAAGAAGTATAATCAGACTTCACATTGAAAAGATGCACAGTTTAAATCTTTGCTGTATTGCTATCCTTTGCATTTTCTAAATCTATTCAGAAATGCTTAGAGGAAAGACTTACTTTTTACAAAGGACAGAAGGAAGTACATGCATGTTATCATTTACTAATGTGCAGTTCCAGTTTTTCATTCCCTATGGAACACAGTCATTCCAAAAGTAATTTAATTAAATTAATCCACCTGTATATTGATTGTCTGTTTCTATTAGAGAAAATGAAGCCAAGTAACCCCCATGAATGTGGTTTTTTCAGTTTCTGAATTGTATTGGTAGGAGAAACTGGAAAATAGAAGAGAGATGCACTATAGACATTTAAAGTGATTTTAATTGCTTGAGAGCAGGTACTGTCAAGCCTTAGGGGGCAGAAACTGAGCCTTTATAGTTATATCTTCTGTTATGTATCTGCAGTCTTTCTGTGAGTGAAATGCTTCCTGTACCCAAAAGAGATTAAAATAGCAATCAACTTTTGGGAATTTAAATAGAAGCCTGTTTCCCCTCCCCCTCCCTCAATCTTGTACTTTTATGCATGTTTCCATGCCAATTCATTAACTAGGTCATACCGCCAAAGAGCGTGGAGGCAAAGCATTTCAGAAAAATAGACAGAAGGAGAGATGCCATCCATTATAATTTCCTACTAGAAATTGTTATGCTTACAGGTTCCAGACAATGCTTTGAATAATTGAGAGTTGCATTCAGCAGAGTACCACAGGTGCTGACGGGAGGCAGTGGGCCAGTGTTTTTCACCAATTCCTCCTCCCTGAACACCCCCACCCCCAGAAAAGCTGCTCTAGAGGGTTCGGAGACCCTCCTGAATAGCACAGAAGAGGACACAGGGACTGCTGGAGGAAAGAGGAATAGGTGAAAATAACCACCCTGTCCTCTCCTTTTTTCATGTGGGGAGTCTCCACTGAATCTCAGTTTCCTCTGGAAGTGGAATATGAACCTCATTTGATTGAAAATGAACTTTTAATCACCAAACAACAGCAGCAACAAAAATAAGGAAGAATACCTGTGTGAATTGCTACCCAACACTTCTTGACCTGCATACTATGACTATGACAGATCACAAAAGGCAGCCCCATGTAGAATGCATTGCATTAGTCTAAACTGAAGGTTACGAGATCAGAAATAACTGTGATTAAGTGATCCCTGTTCAAAAAGGGATTGTAACTGGTACAACATACTTAGCTGGAGATACAACATACTTCAAGACATGGAAATCGCTTAGGTATGGAATAACTTACGTTTTGCGATTCCTGGCACCCACTGTTTTTCATAGGGTCCTTCCATGCAATGTGAGGGAAATATTTATGACAGAAATGGACAACCCTTTTTGCACCTGTGCAATCTTTGTGCTTGCTAGAGGTTGGAGAAAAGCTTCTCCACACAAGCAATTTATTGCCCGCTTGTGATTAGTCACTCACTGAAGTTTGCAGGTCCTTTTCATAACATTGTCAACCTCCGGTGCCTCGTGCGCTGACTTCAAGCAGGAATTCATTATTTTGCAAAATCCTGAAAATGCAGTAATAAATGGAAACTGTGTGATAAAATTGCACGCTCTGCTGTCCATAGAATTGAAACATATGGAAAGGAACGGGCAAAAGCGGGGAGGAGGGAGCATGAGTATTTTCGCAATTGTGAAACCCATGAAGGCTCCAGAAGACAAAGGCCCAGTAGAACTGTGGGATTTTTGCTGAATGTGGAGAAGCTTTCCTCCCCCCACCATCTCTCTCATACATACACACACATTTCCCCTCTCATTCACATACACACACAGTCTTCCCCCATTTCTCTCTCTCTCTCTCTCTCTCGCACACACACACACACACACACACATTCTGAACAGCTGAGGATTGCATGAGTTTGTACACTCCTCAACTGTTCCCAACAATAATCAGCCAGGTAGCAGGAAGGGAGAAAACATCAGCCCAGTTTTACACATATCCGGTTTTCTGAGTTCTAGGTTCTTTTAAAAAATATTTTTTAAAAGTAGTATTCAGTGGCAATTTTGGATAGCCATAACCTTAAATATGCCCATGTTGCTTCCAATAAATAAATAAATAAATAAATAAGTATATAAATCAGTGGAATCCAAAGGTGTTTTGTGCACTAAAATGACTTCCCATCCTACACCATTTCAGGGAACCCTGAACCCCCCCTCCACAGAGCAGCTTTTGGGGGGCAAGGGCTGGAGTGGGATGAAGGGGTGAGGAAACACCATTGTGTAATTAGGATTCTGTCTGACATTTCTGGCTGTGTCCAATACATTTATTTCTTTAACCAAAGCATTACAAAACTCAGGGGGAAAACAACAATTCCTGAGGTGTCTAAGTGGTTTATTCACACTTAAAGCATTTTGGAATAAAATTTCTTCATGAGAGGGATCTAGAAATGCATAAAAAGGCATATAAACATTTACTTCAAAATGTACAAAATTCACACATTTATAAAATAAGATCAGTGGGTTATACAAACTTCAATGTTCTGTCTCCCCAGACTCAGCTATGACCATATAGATTAGAAAGCCATCATTGCATTCCACAGTATTTGTCAGGGCAAACGTTAACCTGAGCTTCTGACTGGCAATATACGCTTACCGGCAATATAAGTGTCCTGATTGTTTAGCAAGACCCAGAGTTTATTTAGGTCAGATCCTTCAGTTGAACTAGCAGTAACTAGCAACATATATTTCATCCTAGGAGATGCATAAATTGGGATAATGACATGCATGTTCAGTTACCTGCTGCCCACCGAAGCACAAGACACTACAGTGGGAGTACATGCCCTTCCATGTATACGGAGAGCACCGTCTGAAATTTAAGGGTAGTAAAAAGCCCTGCAAAAAGCCCTGTCGTCACTGGGGAAAACTGTGCAGATTATTGGTATTTATCAACTGTACTGAATATGGTATTCAGTTTGCAGGGGGCAAAAATCTTTACAAGTCTGATTTGAATTCTGTTGTAACTGTAGTGGAAGGAAAGTCTGCCTTATTGTTCTCAGTGGCTAAATTGTAATATCTTGTGAGCTCGTCTCTTTTTCAAACTCAGCACTCATTTTTTTGCTGTGGCAGGGGGTCCTGGGAGCAGCCAAAAAGGCTTGGGGAGTAGCATGCGGCCCATTGGCCACACTTTCTGCACCCCTGCTGTAGTGGACTTTTTTTTAGTAAATCATACGTAGCATAGAAAAGGTCTCATCTCTAATTTCAGGAAAGAATGAAAGAACAGGTATGCCACCAACAGCTTCACCCATGTCTATTTTGGCCGGTCCTACATCTCTAATCTTCACCAAATATAATTTTGGAAAATGGTGAGAACCTCCAGACATTCATCAACGTATTGCCCCCACACTCTGTCGAATGGAAACCAGGCCCTACCGCAGTGCCCCACTGGATTCTTGTCATTCCCTCCCCCAACACACAATCCAATTCGGATCAGGCTAGGACCTCTTTGGCACCTGTACCTTACCCCCAGATTCAATTGGGATTGAACCCAGACCCCCTCTAGAGTCTGGGCCCAACCCTAATTGGATTCATTTTGGTTTCTCCACTGCAGCATCTTCTGTTTGTCATCCTCTGTTTTCATGGACTTCCTATGGTAGCAAAGCTCATGTTGGATATTTTGGTAGGTAGTCTCTTTGGGAGCTATGCCTCAAGGTTGGAAGATGAACAGGGTCCAATTTCTGACAAACATTAATTTATCTATCAACAGTCTTACCTGAAGTAACTCATTTTCTAGCTGTCTTTGTTTCACTTACACCAATATACCAATATACCATATGGTAAAATCCTCTGGAAAGGAATTCTCGAGGTAAAATCCATGGCAGACAGCCAATACTTAAGCTATACTTTGCCTTACCCAGCTGGCTGGACTTCCCAAGACTTCACCTTGCAATATCAAATCCCTATGCCTTTTTCACTTCCTCCAGCTGCGATTAGACACCAAATCCCTCTGAGCAATATATAAACTGCAACACCAATATGATGCAACAAAATAAAGATGTTAATTGCAGGAAAAGCTGCTGCCAGGATTATGAGAGATGTGTCAATAAATTTTAGTGGTGTTATTCATATGAGGAATAATTTAACATATGTTTGGGATTCTTCGCTCCATCCTTCTCCTCACCTTCATCAGTTCATCCATAACCCTTAATATCATTGCAGTTCTTGTCTTCTTGCTATCAACATGTATCCTCCAGCCATCAGCTTGCAGTAGGATCCCGATGTTACTAATTTATATTTATCCCCAAAATACATTTTTCCTGGCAGAACACATGGAATTGAAATCCCACCAGGAACTCCTTTCATTGCCTTATGGCATTTGAGCAGGGGATACAAGAGAGAAGCTGTTTCTACACCAGGCTGTTCGTCTGGGATGGCCCCCGGCTGGTCCTTGTGCACCGATGGTGTGTATTAGGTACTTCCAGGATTGCCCTCCCCCCCTCCCTGTACACCGATGGTATGTCTTAGGTACTTCTGGGATCACCCTCCCTCCCTCTACACCCCAATGGTGTAGAAAGGGTCAGAGAGAGGAAACGTTCTGCAAACTATCTTGGGTTTGCTATAGGGTTGTACACATCAAAAAATGTTGTTTATTGTTATCGTCATTTTGGACCAAAAAAATTATTGTCTTCATTCATATCGTAGGTGAACTGTATCGTCTTCATGATAATTATCGAGAAAAAATAATATTTTTGCAGCCCTATTTTTAAAGAAAAAATGCCTATAACTTCTGTATTTTAAAAGTTAGAGGCTTGAAACTTGGTCACAGTGCTTAAGGGGTATGCCTAAGTAGGTGTATGAAATTTGAGATCGATCCCTCCAACCCTCGATTTTATATTAATTTTTTAAAGATCGTTTCCGTTCTGACAGGTCTGAATGAACGCACGTGGTGAGCTGTCATTCTGATCTGTCAGAACTGAAACGATCTTTCATAAATTCATATAAAATCAAAGGTTGGAGGGATCAATCTAAAATTTGGCACATATGTGTAGCACATATTGTTACACATATGTGCCAAATTTAAGATCGATCCCTCTAACCCTTGATTTTATATGAATTTATTAAAGATCGTTTCAGTTCTGACAAATCAGAATGACAGCTCGCCACATGCATTCATTCAGACCTGTCAGAACAGAAACGATCTTTAAAAAATTCATATAAAATCGAGGGTTGGAGGGATCGATCTCAAATTTCATACACCTACTTAGGTATACCCCTTAAGCACTGTGACCAAGTTTCAAGCCTCTAACTTTTAAAATACAGAAGTTATAGGTATATTTATATGGCAGTACAATAAAATGATAAAATTGCCCGAAAATTATCGTCTCCGATGAGTATCGTAGGTTTTTCTATCGTATCGTCAGCGTTAAACACATGCACGATAATGACTTTAGCGTATTGTTATCATACATTTTAACGATACGATACACATCCCTTGTTTGCTATTCCATGGAATTCTCCTACTGTACCATATTGCAGCTTAATTGGTAATAATCTTTTCCAGACTATTTTCATTAACTGCAATGGCAACATACACTTGAAAACATACTACATCATATTCCCAGCTCTTTATCTTTCACCTTGCCTAACAGCAAAACACTCACATTTTTTTTTGCTAACACCATGGAAAATGTACTTCCTATATATAAGTCATTTGTTACTCTGATGGGAGGTTGAAAACATTCCCAAGAGTAAAATGTATGCCAGTCATTTAGAATCTTGGTAGACAGCCATTGCTTATGTGCATTTGTCATCATCTCTCTATGTCGATCTGTTGCACACTTTTGAATCCTACATTTTGGACGAAATTAAAATAGGAACATTAACTTGACTTAAAAAATATGTTGTCATCTTGACAAATAGGTTAAAAGGCAGCACGGGCTCAAACAGTTTGCTGCTGAGACTAAAGTGTTATCAAGATTATTTGGATGGTTTTGCTATCTCAGCATTCAAAAATAAAAAGGAGGAATAGCAGCAGAGTTTGTTTGTTGTTGTCATTTTTTAAAGTAAGCCCTCAGACTGGTACGGTTGCCACTTATGCATCACCACATGGTCCCCTTGGGGCAGTTTCTCATTTCCAGTGGCAGCCGGGTGATTTTTTTTTAATGAATATATTAATAAATTAATACGGCACTCTTAGCTATATTACCTACTAAGAAGTGAGTTCCATTGACTCTCCATATGATTGAGGGTCTTGCTTTAAAGAGGCTTCCAGCCATGCAGGGTTGTACTTTTGCTCATATGGATGAGAGTTGAAGCCTCCTTCCAGCCTCCCTACCCAGTGTGGAGAGGTCAGGGACTGAAGGGTAGGGATGTATGGATTCAGTTAAATCTGTTCCATTTGTCTTTAACAGAGCATCATCAGATGGGGGAGAAATCACGTCTCCCTACCGTCGCCTTGCCTCCTGCTTCTGTCCCACAGTAGGGACGAACAGCAAGCGACGACCACGTGGCCCATTCAGTGGCCATTTTTATCGTGCTGCTTCTCCTTCACACAGCAGGAAATAGCGGCAAGGTTTGTCCCAGCCCCCAAAATTGGATTTTCCAGGTCTTTTTTTGTGATGGAAAAACAAGCAGAAGGAGCGAGAGACGTGTGGGAGGCGGATGGCATCATGAAAAGGACCAGCAAAGATCCGTAAGTGGCCAGTAACGAGCGTGCTATTAAACACTCATCTGATGACGCTCGTAGACTGTCAGGCTTCTTTACTGAATCAGATTTTGTAGGGAGAATTTTGTACTACTTGGGCTTATTCATATTAGCATTAACTCACATTCGTGATAATGTGCATTATTACACCTGTGCATTAGCACATTAGTGCAAGTGTCCATTAGCACATTAGTGTGCACTTGCAGAGCTGTGCTAATGTTCATTAGTTAATGTGAATGAGTACTAATGCAAATGAGCGCAAATCCCGCCCATGTCCCCCAGCAAAAAACGGTCCGCACAACTCAGAAAAAGCCGGTCTGCTGCAGAATCCATGTGTTGGATTCATAAAAATCTGAACTCATTTGAATCTGTTGTGGATTTGGCATCGTTATTGACAGAGTGGGGCTGATGAGCACAGGGCCATTTGGGGCAGGATGCAGGGCCCCATGCCACTTACACACATGTTTAGATATCCAGTTTGGGCATAATGCCTGAACAGGACTATAGTCTCTCTTGGAGATTACCATAGCAACAGAGCTGTGATTCGGTGACTGACTGTATATTGAATGCTATATATTGAATGCTAATATGGTGCAAGTATTAAACAGAGGCACAACAAGCTTACCTCCTCAAAGTCCAACCAAAGCTTCAAGGATATCAACTGGAAATGATAATGGGTGGGAGGGTGCTGTTGCACCCATGTCTTGCTTGTAGATTCCTGGTTGATAGCTGGTTGGCCACTTTGTGAGCAGACTGCTGGACTAGATGGACCCTTTGTCTGATCCAGCAGGGCTCTTCTTACATTCTTCTGACAATCCAATGGGGGATAGTGTAATGAAGCAGGACCTCAAACCCTCGTCTTCAGAGGATCCCGATCACTTGTCCTCAGAGGAGTTTCCTACAGAATTAACAGTTCAGGAATAGGATTCAGCCATGGAAAAGCATCATGAGGCTTCCATCTCCCCAGGACCTACTTCCCTGGAAAGATCCTGGGCGGCTGGCTCTCCTGCATCCAGAGGAGGTTAGCTTGCCATTTTCAGCCTCTGAGGACTCCAGCCATGAGGACACTCACGTGCCACAGTGACTTCCACATCATCACAGACTGCTAAAACATGCCAGGCCTCAACCTCAGTTAGTGTAGAGGCAGAGCCAACCAGTCCAAACACATCCAAACTGCTACTTAAGGTTCAGTGACAATCAGCTCCAAGTTGGAGCAACATACAGACAAGCCTGTCTAGCCTCCAGCCCCGCTCAGAGCTTGCTATGGTGCTGATCTCTTCCCATCTTTTTCCTCCGAGAAACCCGACCGTACTGTCATGCTCCTGCTAGAAGACTTTTCCTTGGAGGAAGAGCTGGAGGACCAGAAACTACCCACCAGCTGCAATGTCCAGGATCTGCAGGTAGACCAGGAGGAGCCCAGGTCCTCACACATGGCCATGAGCATACGAGATTACCATTTATTGGCTCAGTTTGGATGACACATTAGGCAACGGAGGAGGGGGGGAACAATCGTCAGTTGTGTTGCTTATTGTGTCGTCTGGAGGGCAGCACACAACGCACACACAACTGACAGTACGTTAATCAGGCACTTTAAACAATGGAGCGAAACAACGGGCTTGCACATTGTTTAGCCCGAAGCCCCGTTGTTTAAAGTGTCGTCTGAATTCAGCACCCCCTCTCTCCGTGGACTATTCCATTTCGGAATAGAGTTCTGCTGCCTAGAGCAGCCAAAAAAACCCAGCCACTCTATGCAGCCAGCAGAATTCACGGTGCATGTTGGGATACGGCTGGGGGACACACGGAGGAGAAGCTGCAACCAAAATGGCCGCCGCAAGTTCCTTGCAGCCGGGGCGTTTGCCTGTTCAGAGCAGCGCTGGCTGCAATGTGTCATCTGTGGAGCTCCTCCTGCCTAACACATGGTCAGTACGTTATTTACCCCTCCGTTGCTTAATATGTCGTCCGAACTGAGCCACTGAGTAAGACTGTTAACCCATCCAGGCTAGCAATATTGGCTCTGACTAAATACAGCTCTCCAAGGTGCCAAGCAGAGTGTCTTTTCCTAGTGTTGCTACCTGATATTGTTTTACATCAAAGATGCCATTGATTGAAAATGGGACCTTCTATATGCAAACTATATGTGTCCTACTATTCAGCTCTGACCTTTCCCTGCATTTCCTTTACTCTTTCACCAAGCATGGTACTAGCCACCTTCTTCCACACATATGATCTCATTTTCCACCTGGCACATTTTTGATTTAAAACTGTGTATTCCAAGAAAAGGCATGAAAACTTTATAAAATTCTTTGGACAGTATCCAGTTAACCCAGGAATGCATATCCTGTTTGGCCCCAAGAGCTGCAGCTTATGACAAGTGTGTGTGTGTGGGGGGGGGGGAGGATTGCACATATGCACACGCAAACACATGCACACATCTCGGCATGCAGGGTTGGGATGTTTAAACTTCCCTTCCCTGTCTGCTGAGATCTAGAGATCACACTGGAGTGGAGGTGAACACATCTCCCATCCTCCAGCATTCACCACTGAAACTATTGTTTCTCTGCGACTACTAGTGGTGGGGAAACAGTGATCATGGAAGTAAGAACCATCTCTCCCATCCCCCAGCAATACCCTGTAAGATTGCTATCCCAGTGCTGCTCACAGCAGTGCCAGGACAGTACCTCCCACCCCTAGTCCAGCTGATCTGTCGGGCTGTAGGGAAAAGTGGGTGGGGTTCAACTGGCTTCACACATCCAATCCTTGGACTTCAGGTTGTGCACTCCTGAATTAACCCATCCTTCTGAGGGAACAGCTTCCATCAGCGGAATGGAGAGTGGATGATTCCCCCGATGGGTTCATTCCTGATGTGTGCAGAAGCAGCGGGATAAAAATGCCCACAAATGGGCCACATGGTCATTGATTCCTTCCTCTTTCTTCCCCATGTAAAGAAAGAAGAAGTATTGTGGGACAGAAGTGGAGGGAGCAGCAGTAGGGAAGCTCGATTCTCCCTCCCCATCTGATGAAGCTCAATTTCCCAACACAGGCCCTCAGAGCCAAAATTTCCATTTTGTACGTGGCTTTCAAGCTTCCTACCTTCTAGCCCTAAAACTTTCTTATTCTCTGCTTATCAAGTGGCCATCCCTTTTTTTCTGTATTCAATTCTCTTTTTAAAGTCTTTTTTTTCCCTTATGGTCTTTCAGTCAAAAATACACCAAGTGCAAACTTATACATATGTAAGATTCCTGTGTTGCTGTAGAGTGGCATTATTCTTGGGCACCAACTGTTCTCTCTGAAATCAATCAAATTACTCAGATGGGGGAAGTTATTCATGTCCATGTCACTGGTAGCCAGATGTGTACTGCTGCTTTTCCTTCTCTGTTATCTGAATGTGCTTCGAACTATCAAAAAGTTTCTCTTCGGCTTTATTTAATAAACTATTAATCTTGCTTATCTCCTTCAGAGAAAAAGGCTTTTCCAGCACTACAACTACTGCTGTGCCAAATTCCATCCTCCAATTTCATGACAGTTTTCTCCTGCCCCCACCCCTGAAAAAAGCATCTGCTTTTCCCCCTCATTCTCAGGATGCTTTAGAATTTCTTTGGGTAGTCTTTTTGAGCTTACCCGTTCACTGAGAAGGTGATAGGGTAAGCATGTGTGATTTTTAACATAGCACTGCAAACACAATCACTCAACCTTTCCTCTGTGTAGGGATTTAGCCTATCAAAAGTCACTGGTGGAAGATAAAGCTGTTTTCCTGCCAAAACTAACAGCCTATCTACACTACTGCTTTAAAACAGTTTAAAACTGTTTAAAATGGTTTATAACAGTTTTGAGAACTGTTGGGGCCCAGGACACATTCCATATACAGTTGCTAAACATTTTCAAAGTGTTTTATCCTGCATGTGTAGATAGGCTCTAACACACTTGTGAGAAGGTCACCTTTAGAACAGAGGTGGGGAACCCTTAGTCTGTGGACCTAATTAGGCCTACAATAGGGTGACCAGATAAAATCCAGGTCAGGGCTCATGTAACTTTAACAGTTGTAGAGAAAAGGGAATTTCAGCCAGTGTCATTTGTATGCAATTAGTTCCTGGTGAGATTCCCTCTGCATCACAACTGTTAAAGTTGCGGGGGCCCTGCCTTCTTTTGTATATGGTCACTCCAGTATAGTGCATGCACCTTTAACTGTTGTGATGATGAGGGAATATCACCAGGAACTAATTGCATACAAATGACACTGGCTGAAATTCCCTTTTCTCCACAACTGTTAAAGTTACATGAGCCCTGACCTGGATTTTATCTGGTCAGCCTAGCCTACAAGGTTTCCACAGAGGCCCTTCCCTGAGATGCTTCCCTCAGCTTTCCTGATTGGGAAAGGCAAGGGGCACACAGGGCTGGTATTGAGGCACCTGCAGCACCCTGAAGCAGCAGCTCCCAGGGGCTCTGTACCAAAGGCTCTGGCACCTCACAGGGGTGGCTCCTGATATTTGGAAATACAAAGGAGCTAAGCCTCCACCTCAAGGCGCATTTCGTATGCAATGGCTCAGTCAGCTACACTTACCCCTTGCTTTTCCCATTGGGCAAGTGAAACCAGGAGCCGCTGCTTCAAGGTGCTCCTGAAAGCTCCACTCACCCCACACAGGGTGGTGAGTGATACTACGGGGGCATCTGCCAGCAGTGGGGCGGCCTCACCCAGTTGGGGCTGTGGCCTGCCCACTGCAGACATATGGCACCTGCTGTGCTTTCCCAGGAACAGTTCAGCCCTGAATTGACCCTGCTCTAGAAAGAGTTGAAGAGAGAGGGGGGGGAGGGAGGGAGACTCCTACTTGGAGTTATTGGAATTTTTGAGATTCTGATAATTAATATTGACAACCATATATATCAAGTATATATACATAGTAGCCAAGGTAACTTACCACTTAGTAAGGTCTCCCAAACTAGAGTAGCTTGGCTACCTGTATCATATTAGTAAGCGGAAAGGGAAAATGATCACACATCACCTGTAAACGTGCAGTAAAATGGTTGTCTGTATACACCACATGTCTACTTGGCTGGATGTGAATGATTTGAGGCTTTATGTTAGATTTAAAATCTACTGTCAAATTTGGGGTTTTCACAGGGCCAGCATTAAATATTTTGGTACCCAAATCCAAATGGGGTATTCTCCTTAGCTAGAGCTTATGGGTGCTACAGCCTCACTACCTCTAACTGCAGTTCAGGGAAGGCAAATTTTTGAAGCAGGAATAGAATCCAGTGTGTAAATGAAACACACACACACACCATGCTGAATGCACACGTTTCAGGCTCTGACTACACCACTACACAACACTGTCTTTTTCTCCAACATTTCCTGCCATGGAATCACCTGGCTACATGATAGAAATTGAGGGCAGGAGGAAGTTGCCATAGGATACAGACACTTCTAGAATTCAACTGGATGATACCCCATGATATGAGATTGCCCATTGCTTCTACCTTTTGGGATGGAAATCCATAAGTGCATAAGTATAATCCTTACTCTATGATATTTTGGCACCTCATGTAATACCTGAATGGATTCTTGATGTTGCCATCTGTGCTCATGAGACGCATTCTGATTATACAATGTCCTTTGGGGAAAATAAGTGTAGAAGAGAAATGAGGAGTGAGTGAGGCTGAGAATCAGCCTTGTGGTTGTTTAGAATAGGGATGGACAGACTGTTTTGGACTTACCTCCCAGAAACCCCTGCAGGCAGTTCTCAGGCATGCTGTGAGGTGACATCCAAAGCTTTCTGCCCACCCCGGCTTAGAATGCTACTTAAAATTTTACTAGTAGCCCTGTTACCCAAGAGCTCCTTCCCTTCTGACGTTCCGCAAGCTATTTAAAACCCCTTCCCTTTGATAGTTTTCAGTTGCTAGTTTATGTTTCTAGAGGTTCAAGGAGACTGTTCTGTAAAGGAAGTGGGGAAGGATCTCCCTTTTGCTGTGTTCCCCTAGCCCAAAATTGGTGGCATCTTCATCAGTGCCCCAATAATTTAGGGTATGCTTTACCCTTCATTCCCACCTCAGTCTTCCATATGTAAGTTGACATATGTATTTATTAAGAGGTCCTACAGATATATCCCTCTCTACAGTGCTGTGCAGGCACCTTCGGATAAGATTTGTATCAAGAAGTCTCAGATTTATGATCCAATTAAAATTTTACTAGTAGCCCTGTTACCCAAGAGCTCCTTCCCTTCTGACGTTCTGCGGGCCATTTAAAACCCTTTCCCTTTGATAGTTTTCAGTTGCTAGTTTATGTTTCATTGTCAACAGCAAAATGATAGGACTTTAAACAGGAGGAATGAAGTGCACTGACAGGCACTCAGCATCAATGGCTGCACTGCTAGCACTGACCCATCCTGGCTAGGCTGACCAGATAAAATCCAGGTCAAGGCTCATGTAATTTTAACAGTTGTAGGGAAGAGGGAATTTCAGCCAGTGTCATTTGTATGCAATTAGTTCCTGGTGAAATTCTCTCTTCATCACAACAGTTAAAGTTGCAGGGGCCCTGCCTTCTTTTGTATATGGTTACTCTAGTACAGTGCCTGCAACTTTAACTGTTGTGATGAAGAGGGAATTTCACCAGGAACTAATTGCATACAAATGACACTGGCTGAAATTCCCTTTTCTCTACAACTGTTAAAGTTACATGAGCCCTGGCCTGGATTTTATCTAGTCACTCTAATCCTGGCATTGTGCACACCACAGCCAGGGATGGAAGGAACTAATCCATGCAGGGAAACAGCAAAATGCCTCCATTAGGTCATCTCGCCACACAGACAAGACACAACTCAGAAGACAAACAACACCTTTGGTAGGGTGAACCAAAGCAAGCACCATGAGCCCAGTCATTGACACACTCCAGGAAGGGTTTGAATCGCTTTAAAGCAAAACCACATGCAACCTACAACATCCACCTTTTCAGGGATATTACCTTATCCTTCAATCCCCATTTGAAGAACTCACACCAAGGTTCCTGTTGGGTATTTGCACCTGAAGTGAGAAAATCAGTGTTAGCAATATTCTCTTCCTGCATGTCGAGGGTGGACAACTTGTGGCCCTCCAGATGTTTTGGCCTACAACTCCCATCAGCCATAGCTGTAGCCAAAGGTGGGGGGTGATGGGAGTTGTAGGCCAAAACATCAGAAAGGTGACAAGTTGCCCTCCTTTATTATATGTGTTATAATATTGGCTTTTTGTATAAAGTACCTTTGTGTCAAGTGACGTTTCACCAGAGTTCCCATCATCAAAGACCCCACCAAAGTTATACCTTCTCTAGACATGAGGGTGTAACTCCATGTCATTTGCCATTTCTTCTGAGTGATGGGCTTCTTATCTAGGTTCATATACTGGTAGTATGCCATAATTGGCTGCAGAATTAGTCAGAATCCTATGCTGAGTCACAGCCATGTAAGAGGAGCAAGTAGAAGTGAGGGGCTGCGGGTTTGGATTTTTTTAATGTTTAATAGGAACATAGGATAACAATTTCAGTTCTGCTATTCTATTCCCACCAGCTGAGTGGGGTCTGTAGTGGGATTATCTAGGTATAATCCTGATGCTATGCTCCCATAGATCTCCAACTCCACCATAAACCCCCAACTCCATCTTCAGGATCTGACAGCACAAGGCAGCAGGCTAGCATAGGGTATGCAAGGCAAGCTGTGAGGCCCATTTCGCTCTCTCCTCTAACACCTTGCTTCTACATCCCTGCACCTGCCATCTGAGGTGACTGCCTCACTCTGCCTAATGTCAGGGCGGGGCCTGTTGGTATCTTACACTCCTGCAGACAGCATACATTTGAGCATCGGATTGCAATATTCCTGCCTTTATGAAAAAGATGTCCAAAAGAGATGAGTGTCCGCTATGTATTTGTTTCTGCAATGGTTTCTGGGATTTGCATAGAGCAAGGTGGAGGAATACAGAGTTGTGTTAATAATCCAGAAAAGAACAACAGATGTTTAAAACGTCTTTTAATATCATAAGAATTGCCTCCTCTGATTTTTAATTAAGGTCTCTAAAGATTCAACAGACTTGGAGAGATTAAGCAGAGAGTGCAAAAGAAGTTGCTTACGTTGCAGCTCTTTCTCTATAAGCTTTCACAATGTAGCAACTGAATTCATTGAATTGTGCTCTGTCGAAAGCTGCACTGACCTAGTTAAAACCAATTTATGTGTGCCCCATGGACAGTTTCAAGAACTTTTATAAACAGAATCCTTTTTGCTGTCTCTATTAAATGAATTGAATTGTTCATGGCATTGGAAGAAATCTTTCTTGCCTTGAAAGAGTGACTGTGAAAAATAAAATGTGTAGTGTGAATTTTAAACATACGCTTAAACGACAATGTCAGAACTCTTGTTTGAGCCCTGGGAGCAGACTAGAGGGGAAAGGTTCCTTCTCAGGCCTGTTCCAAGGACCCCACCCACCCCCACCCCCAAAGCCTGCTAACACAGCTAAAACTGCTCACTACACCTCTGGCTGCATGGGAAGAGTGTTCTATTATTCCTTCCCAGACATGATGAGGTCTCCCTGGTAAATGGGGACCAGGAGCTTGTTGTTGCTGTTACTATGCATAACACCTCAGTTTGGGTGCATTGTAGTGGCAACATTGAAAACATGGCCAAATGAGACTTCAATCGTACAAAATGGATCCATTCTTTTGGGAGTCATAACAGATTTTTTGAACCAACCTGGGCTCATGTGCATTGATTGCCATGCACGGTGAGGAGGGGGAATATACCAAACAGCAGACCAAAGTGTATTTATTTATTTTGGGGGGGGGGGGTGCGCGCGCGCATGTGCACACATACATTTGCATGGACATGGCTAAAAAGAAAAAGTGGACTTGGTACTATAGATTTAGAATCCCCAAACTCAGGCATGGCTCATCACCTGGCACAGCCTTCCCCAACCTGGCACATTGGCACATAGTCCAGCATATTCCTGGGTGCCAGCAGAAACTTATGGTCTCTTTTAAAAGAACCAGGAACATAAGAAATGTATTGACTAGAAGTGAATATAAAGAACATGAGAGAAATTCATCCACCATTTTACCCAGAGCTACCATGCCTAAGGGTCACCATCTATGAGGCCACTGCTGCTATTGCATATACACCTCTAAAGTCACAGAACTCATAAATCCCTCAGACCAGCAGAGTCATTCTCTGAGATATTTCACCACCTGCAGCAGCGCCTTGTCATTTATGCCATCCAGTGCAAATGCCTGAAGATCTATGTAGGCAAAACAATCAGGCCTCTAAAGAGGCGCATAGGAGAGCACCTCAGCAACTTAAGAAACAACAGGCTAGGTGCTCTACTAACAAACTATTTTACAGAGAAACAACATTCCTATGCAGACTTACAATTTTGGGTACTGGGCAAACTTAACATACATGATGACAAACTGCTACTCATGCAGGAATAGAATGGATTTTGAAATTAAAAACTCTGAATCCGAGTGGCTTGAATGAAGAGCTTGAATTTTTGCCACTACTGTGACTCAGCAATTACTTGCAAATCCCCCCCCTCCACACACACACAATAGCAGCAGTGTCTCATGATTAGACCTTGTACTTATCAGAGCCACATGGAAACACCTGGCAAAGGCAAAAAAAATTAACAAATTAAAAAATGATCTAGACTATAAAGAGGGCCTTACATTTTTTTTCTTTCCAGTCACCATTAAGGCAATTATCTTGCTACCAACAAGTAAGAATTTGCATGTCATACCTTTGTGAAAATGATTGTGTATGATTTTATTATTACATATGTTCATGTTATAATAAAAAAATAGAAAATATTTATTGGCATAGGCCCCTGAGGCACTGTGCCAAATTAACTTTTCATATACAAACTTATTTTAATGGTATGTGTTGCCCTATAATTATAATTGTATCTTATTGTATTTTAATGTTGCAGCCCCCTGAGGAAGGCCTTTGAGAGAACACAGGCCGAAACACGTTGAACTTTGTAGTAAAAATGTTTGCATCCTGAAAACTCATTGCTCCTTTTTCCTGACTTGACTTGGATGCTCTCCTCATTTTGATTTTGATCTCCTGGCACAGCCTTCCCCAATCTGGTGTACTTCAGGTGTTTTGGACTTCTGCTCCCATCAGTCCCACCCAACATGGCCAACAGTTGTCCAAAACATCTGGACGGTACCAGATTGGGGAAGGCTGCCCTGAAATAGCCTTTCTTATATCTTTCCAAATCTACAGAGCTTAAAGATGGAAGAGTGAATCACCCGCCATATGCTGTGATGGTGGTGGCTGGACACTGGCAAGAATGGGAAGACATAAAGGGTATGATTGAAGGGAGGTGCATATTACATGGAACAAAGGAGCTGGTTCAGAGGAGGCTGGTGGCTCCGACTTTGGTCAGGCTGTGAATCCATTCTGGGTTTCAGTCAGAACCAGTCAGAATTCTAAAGGAGCTATCCAAGGGGCTGAACCTATGGGTAAACTTATAGATTCAGCACCTTGAATAGTTCTTTAGAATTCTGGCTGATTCTAACTCCTTGACCATTTAGAGAAGTGGAGGGCATGTAACATTTATCACTGGGACAATATTGCCTCCGCACGTTCCATATAAAAGAGCTGATCAGACTGGCAGCTGAATCTTATTTTGCTACTGGTGATGGCACAGCATTCTCCTGAGAGAAAGAAGCTAGCTGAGTGGACACAGGGCAAGCCACATGGCCCACAGGGCTCTATCCTCCAACATCTCCCCCACCCGCTCACCAGCATCTTCTGTCTGAGGTGGCTGCTTCACTCTGGCTAGAGGCAGGGCCGGCCCTGTGAGTCTCTTCATGTTGTAAACCATAAGTGTTATGGCAGGCTAGTTGTGATGACCTCACAAAAGGAGAGAGGCTTTCCATATCATTCCTGAGGTTTGCTCTACCTCTTCATTTCACTGCTTTCCTGAAAAGCTCCACCCTTCCTCTCCTAAACTTTTCACTTTACATTGTCTTCCTTGTCTTCTCACCTACAAACCTAGCTTTGATGAGATTCATAACGTCTTCTCCATCTTTTTCAGTAATAGCTGGTGTTGAGGAACACTGGCCTACACAATCTGCTTGAATATCAAAAAGGAATGTGCTATTATTTCTGCAGCAGCTGACTTGGGCCATGTCTTTATATTGTCCTAATCTAGCTCAGACAATGCAGGGGCTTTTTCTATAGCAAGACTCTCGTAAATATATTTGCTTGACTGGTAAATAGTCTTGTTGCCTGTTCAGATGCTAAGTACAAGGACATCTCTCTCTCTCTCTCTCTCTCTCTCTCTCTCTCTGGCAGCAGCATTTATTGTACCCTCCAGATGTTAGACTACAACTCCATCAACCTCAGCTAGTATGGCTAATGGCAATGCTGGCAGGGGGTGATGGAATTGCAGTCCAGTACATCTGGAGGGTACCAGGGTGGGGAAGGCTGTCCTATGTTATTAAACACCCCCAGACACACAAAGAGTGGAAACGATGTATGTGTCTCCCAAAGAGCTGACAGTTTAAATCCAAGACAAATGTTGGTTTTGGCTGCTATTAACTCACCTGACAGAAATAGGAAAATATTGGATTTTAACTCACTAATGGTGCTGCTGCACTGCCACAGTTAGCTTAAATGGGATTGAGTAAATCAGTAGCAATGAAGGACTGAAGGTTACTTAGCAGAAATAGATAGGCCAGGTCCTGAATTGGTAAAGCTGCAATCCTAAACCTATACCAGATGTACAACAAGCAGGATATATCACTTTGAAAGAGGTTTGAAACTGGTATATGGAATGTGTCCTGGGCCCCAACAGTTGTCAATACCGTTATAAACTGTTATAAAGCAGTAGTGTAGACCCTGCCCCAGTTTCCTTGCAGGAAACCCCACTGAACTCAGTGGGGCTAACTGTAGTCCCAAAAGTGTACATATATTGTCAGGTTATTCCTGAGAAGAGAAACCAAACTGCCGTGGAAGCTGAACAGAATAACAAATTATTATTAAGAAAGTAAAGCCCAGTTCAGCTGAAGGGGCACTGAGTGAAAGCAAAGATGGCATTTGTGGTTGTGACAATAAACCCCTCTACATGTACAAATGGGGGTTCTCTACAGGTATTCGGTTAACACACATAGGTTGGGATCGAGTTTGCCACTATGACGTCTTCTCCCTATTGAGAATTCATTGAACATGCTTTGAACAACTGATCAGGATTTAAAGCAAGCTTCCCCAGCGTGATGTCCTTCAAATATCATGGACAACAGTTCCCAGCATTCCTGACCATTGGCTGTACTGCCTAGGGTGGATAGGAGTTGAACTCCAACATCTAGAGGGCACCAGGTTGGGGAAGGTTAATTTAAAGTAATCGAAATAATACAGTTGGCTGCCTAGTTCTGGCAAGAAGGTGATCTGCAACCTGATTCTCACCTGTAGGAAAGAACTGGTAGATGAGATGAAAGAAGTGGGAACCTTGGATGGAAATGACCACGTCATCTTGGAAGGAAAGGGGAGTCTGAGTATAGTGAGACATGCACCTTGGACAGGCCTAAAATCAGACAAGGCTAGAAATACACACACAGCAGCAGAGATCAGATCCAACAACCAAGTCTGCATTGGATATCTCTAATGTAGGGGTGTCAAGGCAAAACAGCCTTAAAAGTCACTCATGGTCCAGACCACACAGCATTCTGGGTAATCAAATATGAATGTACTCAGTTCATAACAACCAATAATCCATGGCTCATAAGAAGACTGGTGTTATATTGCACAGCAAGTTTAACAAAATAAGATTGAACAGACAATGGTCCAGAGTAGATGGTAAGTCCAGAGGAGAGAGGGTTTCAGTAGTCCAATTGAAGGAAATTCCAGACAGAAATTGTAGCAAGCAGTAAAGACAGAGCTGCTGTTCCCTTGCAGAGAACCAGACAAAGTGCCAAATTCCTTGTGTAGCATTAGTTGTCAGTTTGACATTTTCTGGTGGAAGCACAACCTGACCAGGCCGAAAGTGTTCAACAAAGGATCATAGAATCATAGAATAGTAGAGTTGGAAGGGGCTTATAAGGCCATCGAGTCCAACCCCCTGTTCAATGAAGGAATCTACCTTAAAGCATCTCTGACAGATGGCTGTCCAGCTACCTCTTGAATGCCTGGAGGGTGAGAGAGCCCATTACCTCCCTAGATCATTGGTTCCATTGTCAGGAAGTTTTTCCTGATGTCCAGCCAGAATCTGGCTTCCTGTAACTTGAGCCCATTATTCCATGTCCTGCATTCTGGGAAGATTGAGAAGAGATCATGGCCCTCTTCTGTGTGACAACCTTTCAAGTATTTGAAGAGTGCTATCATGTCTCTCCTCAGTCTTATCTTCTCCAGGCTAAACATGCCCAGTTTTTTCAGTCTCTCCTCATAGGGCTTTGTTTTCAGACCATTGGAGGTGAGGAACGAGAGTTTAGGCTATAAAAGACATGGACACCAGTAAAAGCCTTTCTGTTGGTGTATCAACTTATAAATAGCAGAGTGGTTACTTAGCCCATTAGTCAGTACTGATCAATGAATCTGAGACATAAGTAACCAGCATATCAAACCATGGTGTTTTGATTCTGCTCTCTTCAGTGGATGTTGAGAACTGAAAGATCCCCCTAAACAGCCTTCCTCCCCTCTACCCTGTTTTCCCATGGAAGATTTCTCCATTAATAACACAGAAATCAGCTCAAGGCCAAAATGCAGCTGTTTGATAAAGTGAACTGGCTCTTTCAGAATTTAAGAACACAAGAAAAGCCCTGCTGGTTCAGACCAAAGGTCCATCTAGTCCAGCATTCTGTTCACATAGTGGTCAACCAGCTGCCAACTCGACACCCACAAGCAGGACAAGGGTGCAACAGCTAGCACATAGCCATCATGACTAGTAGCATTGATAGCCTCCTCCTCCAGGAATTTATCCAAGCTTCTTTTCACACCATCCAAATTGGTAGCCATAACTACATCTTGTGGTAGTGAATTCCATAGTTTAATAGTGTGCTGTGTAAAGAAATTCTGCCTTTTATCTGTCCTGAATCTCCTACCAATCACCTTCATGGGATTACCTTAGGTTCTAATATTACTCCACTTTTCAACCGTAATTAGATGAGTGGTGGAACAGAGATGGCGGCCACTTTCCCAAGGGCTGTACCGGAATCTACATCATGGTTACTAAAAGTTGAAGCAGACTTTGGTTCAGAGGCAGCAAGGCCCACTGAGCAAGGGCAAAATCCCAACAGTTCCCCACATCACAGTTATCAGCCGCTTATTAAAATAGAAATGGGAAATGGCCTGAATGATAATGCAAAAGAAGAGAGGAAGAGAGAGGAAGCCTAACAAGTGTGATGGCTGGAAACAACCTGGCACAAATATGCTCAGGTGCGGAACCTCCAGAAATGAGGAGGTGTGATACTAGCAATATCACTGGGCACAATGTCTCAGGCACACACATCCCTGAAAAGATGGGAAATTAGCTTTAAGTACAATCCAGATCTGCAGAGATTGCACTTCTCTTCTGGCTTTTAAAAAATAATTGGCTTTTTTGCAGTAGTTTTTTAAAACACACACACACACACAGGACTACAAACGGATGATTATGTCATGTGGACCTCCCATAAAATATGAGTGAAGGAAGCACTCACAGTGACCACCTAGTGTGGAAGCAGTCTTCGATCCATCTCCTGTGTTGAGATCTGCAGACAATGATTTCAACAGTTCTGGAGGTACCTTGAAGTACGCTGGACAACCGTATTAGACAGTTCTTTGCAGAAACAGAATGCAAGGGCAAAAGTTTCAGTTTCATTAAGAGTTTTATTGGTGTTTTATTGGTATTTTAATAATGTATTCATTTTATGTGCTTTTAATCAGTTTTTTGTCTTTTATATTTGATGTTGTTCCCTGCCTTGATCCAGAGGGAGTGGCAGATAAGAAATAAATAAATACATTTATTATTGTTGTTGTTGTTGTTGTTGTTGTTGTGTTTGCAATTAGGAAAAAAAACAGATAATCGAGATCTTGGGAGTTTTAAAAGAAGAACCAGTGATGAATATTATTTTGAAGTCTGCTGTTGAACTATATGGTTTACATTTCTCTGGCTATTCGGCCGCAATAAAGGAATTGGATTGAATATGGTTTACAGAACATTCATCTTGGGTAATTTCTGTTCAGTTACATCATAAAATAAAAGTTGAGTTAAAGAGAATAGAAGAAAGAAGTGTGTGTGTGTGTGTATGTGATGATGATGATGCTCCTATTGTCAAAAGAGCAATATTTCAATTAAAAGTCTCAGCTCTATGTTTTTAAAGCTATTGTTAATGACTTCACTATTTTTCAGTCCTCAGTAATAACAATTAAGTCCTAGTAAAAGATTCTTTCCCACTCTAAGAGCGTCATCAGACGAGCATTTTATTGCACGCCACACGTGTTTTTTTGCACGGTCTTTCAACAACGACATCTGTCTCCCGTGCGCCTCCCATTCTTTTTCTCAGTTTTAGAGTGACAAAATAAACCTGTTTTAATGCAAGTCTTCTGAGGTTGCACTATAAATTGTCCACTAGAGGACACTGTCCCCATTGTCAAAATCCATCGAAATCTGCAGGCCACGTGGTCGCTGGTCTCTTCTCGGTCAAAAGTGCTCGTTTTGAAAGCAGAAGAGAACCAGCAAGAGAGCCCGCAGTAAGGAAACAGGATTTCCTGCGATCCCCCCTCCCCATCTGATGAGCCCCTTAATATACTGGATTGTGGGGAGGATCCAGATAAAATGTCCTTAAAAATCAGATATCAGCAGAAAGCCTAGGTTCTTAATTAGTATAAAATCCAGAGTCACTCATTGCCTAATTATATTTGTATGTGCAGTGTTTAATCTTTTGGTAATTTTAGCTCTTCAGGAGAAATGGGCCAGCAAGTCTAGCTGAGCAGGGAAACAGCTTCTTCTAAGCTCTCTCCGCGGATGTTATCTTTTATTTTTTGCTCCACTTCACAAGCAATAACTGTGATATGATAAGGATTTGCAAAACAAATTTAAGGCTGCACAGTGCTTATGTTTTGGAGCTCGAAGCATGAAAATCCATTTGAGGGCCTATCTTTCTACTCCCCATGATAAATGCATTCTGTGCACAGAGATCACAAATCAAATTCTAAACCTGCTATTTGCACCAATTATGGTCCAAAGTGCAGGATTTTTGTTGTGGGGAGGGAGAGAATTCAAAGTAAGTAATTAGCACATCCACAAGGATTCAAACACTTGTTGGTTTAGAAAGGACAAAAAATGTCAGTCGTATCTTTTTTTAATATATTTTCATTGACGTTGATGGAAGTTACCAAAGCATTGACTTCACTTGTAAATAAGCTGTTTATTAGCTGATGTGTTAACTAGCAAACTGTGTTTGTTTTCAAACACAGATGGTTAAATGTATATTTTAACTTATCCTAGGCTTCTCCTTTGGTTTTGACAGCTACTAGGGAACACTGTATTCTCTGATATATTTAGAAACCTTTGGGGGTTTCAAGCTTTTGGTTTTCATGTGCCTTCATTTGTTTGTTTTCCATGATAGTAAAGACAAGACACAGGCCATCATAGCCATTAAAGGGCAATGTTTATTGGGTCAAACTGTGCTCTTACGTTATATCTGCACAATGCTTTTTTCTGTGCTACTACCCGACAGCAATAAACATAAGGATGTATTCCCTGTGCCACTGAAGCAAGTGGCAAAACTCTTATCAAATGAATGCAAGACAGTGACACTCCAAGCCATTTTTTTTAATGTTAAAAAATTAAGTAGAGCAAGATTTAAGACTTGTCAGGATCAACATTGCTGCTTTTTAAAAATAGTCTCTCAGGCCCTGTTCAGCCATTCCCACCCCCACCTCGTCTGTAAATATGAATGTATAGGGTGACCATATGGAAAGGACAGGACTCCTGTATCTTTAACAGTTGTATAGAAAAGAGAATTTGTATGCATGCAGCACCTGGTGAAATTCCCTCTTCATCACAACAGTTAAAGCTGAAGGAGCCTGTGGCGATACCCCACATTCTGTTCCCTAAATATGCCTGGCTGTGTGAGTCTAGAGAGTGCCTAGTTAGGTGTGGCTGATAATGCTGGGAGAAAGAGGGGGAGGATTTAAAAAAGATAAAAACGGTTGGTAGGAGAGTGAGGGAGTTCGTTGGAGGAGAGTGTGGAGAGTAAGAGGGTAATTACTGGTCAGAAGTTATATGTAGAGTGAAAGGAGTTATATTAATAGGGGACTAGAATGGTTGTGATATTAAATTAAATAAACAGGTTTGGTTTACATTGACAATAACAAAGATCTGTTCATGTACAATAAACTTTTCTTTGGTTTGTTACCATAAAACCACGTGTTCAATCGGATTCCTCACCTGCCTCAACATAGGTATTAATGAGATACACCTAAACAAAACGTTAGCTCACAACATCCACAAGCAGAACCTATTTCCCTAAGTCTTCGCCTTGTTCCCTCACAGAGAGGGGAAAGGTCGTGTTATTTTGCCCTTCCCTCAGGCTTATTCAAGTGGTGGCGCTTGACTTGAGAAGGGGTGCTCACGACCGGGCCTAGTATATAGGTGGTGTGGTGGCACAGAGCCCTGCCCTCTTGACCAGATGCAAAAGAGGACAGGACTCCTGCAGCTTTAACTGTGCAAAAGGATGTGCAAAAGGGGAGGGGGACTACAACTGCGCACACTGGCTCTGGCAACTACCCTGTATTCAAGAGCCACAGAAAATGCCTCTCCTGCATTCTGACTGCCACCCACCCAATATTGGACTACAAAGAAGATCTTGGGACATGGGCAGGTTGGTCTAAGTTATAAAGCCATGTGAACAAAGCCGAATGCACAATATGCGTCCACGCACATTCAGTTGTACTTGAAATCATATTGGTAACCAGTGCAGATGTTCTAAAATGGGGAGCAATATCCTCACAATTTTGGTCCCATGAGCAGCACCCTAGCTGAAGTATTCTAGACAACTGAAGCTTCTTCAAGTGCAGCCTCATGTAGAACCCATTACAGTAGTCCAACCTTGAGATTGTCAAGGAATGTCTCACTGTGTCTAGATGAGGCATCACTAGAAACAGGGTCAGACTGAGCTGGACAAATACTACCTTGACCAGACTGAGCTGGACAAATAGGACCTTGGCCATTGACACTATCTGAACATCCAGCAAGGCTGGCTCTAGGAGGAGGACCCCTAAAATGGAAAGTTTATCTTTCAAGGGAAATGCTACCCTACTGTGAACAAGCTAAATCGCTGCATCAGAAGAAGCTAAACACCTCACACAGAGTGCCTCTGTCTTGTCTGGATTTGTATTTGTAAGCCCTCATCCAGCAGAAATGGGATGCAACAGTCTAATGACTGAATACATGCACAGGTAACATTATCTGGAAGTAGACTGATCCATCTAGCTCCCAGCTCTAATATGTAATTTCCAGTGGATTAGAAGCTAATATATAGCACATAGATATGTTGTCTGTACCTAGGATTTCTGAAGCTTTGTTTTTCTAAATCCCTTGCTCCCTAGGCATCCATCCAATCATACGCACATAACACTTTGTATAAATATTTACTTATAAGAACATAAGAAGAGCCATGCTGGATCAGACCAAGGGTCCATCTAGTCCAGTACTCTGTTCACACATTGGCCAACCAGCTGTCAACCAGGAATCCACAAGCAGGACATGGTGTAACAGGACCCTCCAACCCATGTTCCCCAGCAACTGGAGCATATAGACTTACTGCCTCTGATACTGGAGGGAGCACACAGTTTTGGATCTTGCCTGTAATTTTTGAACAAGGAGGTAGATTTACATGTTTGCTTCTATATGGTTTCAAATGCTTACCTTTACCCACTTTCTGCTCCTATTGGTTTCCAAGAAAGACTTGGGTTCAAAGAGGTTCCAAGGTGCTCCTGTAAAGTATTTTATCTGCACATTTAAAAGTGTACTGTAATGCAACGATGCAAAATTTCAACCTTGGTGCACGTTGTGACACATGTTGCTATTAAGACACACATGCCACAACATAATGCATCAAGCAGTCATGAAGTTGCCTAGACTATTGAAATATCAGTCTTTTCAAAAAACTTCTTGTTCAGCCGTCTGGAACTTAATGGGCTTCTGTCTTCTCAGAAGTGCTTTCTCTGATTATGACCACCTAAAGTTGTTTTTTGTTGTTTTTGCTGTTGTTGTTTGTTTTTTTGGAATGGATTTTTCTTCTTTTTTATTGCAAAATACAGTCTAAAAAAAAATAATGAAAGGAAACCAGTAATCACTTCCTCTTATTGGGTGATAAGACCTGCCCAATTAAGGCTGCAATCCTATGTGAGGCTGTGCGTGCCTCTAACGTTCCTACATTACTGCACCGTGTATAGCACAGACTACAGCTCAATCTCCCCGAATAGGATCTGATGTTTCTGAAGGTCTTTCACCGAAAACAACAAAGATGACTTTGGTCCAAACCCTGTCAATCCTTTCTAATTTTCAGCAATCTAATACAACATTTGGTAACAGTGTTGGTCACAGGATTTATGACTTTGCCTCCTAGTCATTAATCAGATACTGTTACAAACTTCCATTTAAAAACAACAACAGTGCAATAAAAACCAATGAAATAAGAATGATTTTAACACCTGCCTGCTATCCCAAAAAAATGCTAGATAGAAACTTTTTGCTATAGAAGAAGAATTGAAAAGATTCATGACAGATAATAACATCCTCTTGATTTCTCTTTTGCCCATGGAGATGAGAGAGAGAGAGAGAGAGAGAGAGAGAGAGAGAGAGATCTCCCAACACAAAGATTTCTCTGCCTGTCTGGTGAGAGTTTATTTGGGAAGAATGAAAGACAGGTTCTGAAATTTATATTCCTGTTTTGGGGTGGGGAGACAACTCAGGTGGAAAGAAAAGCAAGGTTTCTCTTCCCACGATTCCTCAGCCCTGTTCCTACTATGCAACCTTCCAAGAGCTGCAAACATAAACTGGATACACATCCAAATGCAAATCCAGGTGCAAACACCATCTCTCTACAGTGCTTTAACTTCAACAGAATGTCCCTTTGAACAACGGCACCAATGCAAATGCAGATGTGCATTTGGATGCGCAGCTGGGTGGGAATGCCATAGAAAACAGTGCAGTGCAGACAGGCAACATCTGCACTTAGGCGCATCCTTGGTTGCACATTTGATGAACTTCCAGTCCTTGGTCATAGAATCATAGAATCATAGACTAGTAGAGTTGGAAGGGGCCTATAAGGCCATCGAGTCCAACCCCCTGCTCAATGCAGGAATCCACCTTAAAGCATCCCTGACAGATGGTTGTCCAGCTGCCTCTTGAATGCCTATAATGTGGGAGAGCCCACCACCTCCCTAGGTAATTGGTTCCATTGTTGTACTGCTCTAACAGTCAGGACGTTTTTCCTGATGTCCAGCCAGAATCTGCTTTCCTGTAACTTGAGGCCATTATTCCATGAAATGCATTCTGGGTTAATCAAGAAGAGATCCTGGCCCTCCTCTGTGTGACAACCTTTCAAGTATTTGAAGAGTGCTATCATGTCTCCCCTCAATCTTCTCTTCTCCAGGCTAAACATGCCCAGTTCTTTCATAGAGCTTTGTGTCCAGTCCCCCTAATCATTCTCGATGCCCTCCAGCAAACAATGAGTATGCAGAAGCCTCTTTATTTGGCTCTCTGTATTTGGATCAAGGAATCTATCTTTTGGAGCAGGCTCTGAGAACAGATGCTTCAGCTAGGAAGCTCCCCACTCAAGCAACGCAGATGTGCTGGGCCTCCTTTAGGTGGAACAGAGCTTGGAGAAGCCTTGCTTGAGGGCACCCAGGGGAGGCTGGTGGCTCCAAATTCGGTGGGGCTGTGATTCCATCCTGGATTTTAGTTAGAAGCAGTCAGAACTCTAAAGGAACTATCCAAACTACTGAACCATAACCCCAACATGGGCTAAGCACTTTGGATAGCTCCTTGACAGTTCTGGCTGCTTCTGACTAAAACCCGGGGTGGATTCACACCCCACTGAAATCAGAGCCACCAGCCTCCACTGAATACACCCATCCTTCAAGTTCTATTTCTTTGCTCCTTGGCTATTGAACAGTGAGGGGGTAGTTTATTTGACTATTCTGGATAATATAGGCAATTGTTATTGAGTAAACCCACTCCTGGCCACCCATTTTCTCGTTTAGCACATCTGCATGCCTGACACCCACTTACCTGATACAAGCAATGGCAATAGATGTTCTTCAGTCACTTTGCCTCTGCTGTTGGGAGTCACAGAGCAGTAGTTTCTTTTGCAATGTTATCTTCAGAAAGCATGGAAGATTCTTGTTGTTACAGTTAGCAGCAGGAGACAACATTACAGGCTACATGAATTATGCACTCAGCTTGGGACCATAGAGGCAACAAAATGCCACATATGACCCCCATTCAAGAAATTATCTTCTTTTTAGAATACACCAAACATCTTAGAGGGAAATGTCCCCAAACGTGTAATAGCTAATAACTGTCGTACATAACATTCTCCTAATTTAAAGAATATTGACAAGGCTGTACCCTAGGAGGGATTCTGTAATTTTGATTATTTTTTCATTCCACAAAAGGGAGAATTTCACCAGGTATGACTTCTCTCCACCAGGGCTGGCATCAGGACCAGGCATCCCAGTGTAGCTGTTGGAACATCATTGCCTCAGAACAGCCCACCAGCACTGACACATCAGGCACCTGGGTCTGCAAGCCTCCATTTTAATTCGCAACAGTGCCCCGGAGTGGTACTACATTGGGCACTCTGTGGCACTGTGGGAAATTAAAATGGCACCTCCCAGGTAACTTCGGAGCATTGCTGCTACTGCCAGGTAAATCTGAGGGGGCTCATCAGTGTAAGGGGGGTCCACCAGAGGGCATTTTGTCAAACCTGGATTTGGCCCTGCTCCCAGCACTGCAGCATTGTGATGGCAAACACTGCACCTTCCAATACTCTCCTATCTTGAAAGTTATGGGACAGCTACATCTGGCAACCCTAGGAAAATTTTATATGCAATGCAATATTTATTTTTCTTAAAATATATTGGGTAATATCCAACATTGCCCCTGTGCCTCCACTGACAGTGTTGTGCCAGCAGGACTCAGCGTTGGTGCAACAGGAAGCTAGTGCTTCCTAGATCAACCCTGGAAATGAGTCAAGATAGTCATTTTCAGAATGGATCACGTCAAAGGAGCTCCTTTCTATGAGTTTCACTCACCTGTTCTATTCTGGAAGCAAGGATTTTATCTTGTTTCTGATTGCTTTAAGAAGTACCAGCTTCCCATTATAGCGGTAGTGGATCCTGCTCGTGGAACAGTCAGCATACACACAGGGGCAATATTGGATACTGCCCAATGTATTTTAAGAAAAATAAATAATCCATTAAATGTAAAAAAAAGAAATCCTAGGATTGCCAGATGTAACTATCCCATAACTTTCAAAAGTTATACAGAAAGTGGCTCCAGCTGGTACATGGGCAATATTGATACTGCCCAGTAGGAATGTGACCGGATCCAGATCCTGAATCCGAGTCAGATCGGGGTGATCTAGACCTCCGGATCCTGGATCTGGATCGGATCGAGCCCGGATCAGGCTGGATCGGATCTGCGATCTGGATCTGATCTGGATCCGGTCACAGCACTCCCTCCCAGAAAGACCTCCCTCTCCCCACTCTCCCTACTTACTTTCTCCCTCCTCGTCGCCACCACCGCTGCTTCTGCCGCTGCTTCTGTCCCCCACCGCCTTCTCAATGCATCTGCCGAGAACCAGGCCTCGCAGCCTAGTTCTCACTAGGGCGACGCATTTCCTGGTCGCTTCAAGTGATGTCGCACTCGGCACGACCAGGAAATGCGGCACCCTAATGAGAACTAGGCCGCAAGGTCTGGTTCTCGGCAGACGCATTGAGATGGCGGCGGAGGACAGAAGCAGCGGCGGAAGCAGTGGCGGCGGCAATGAGGAGGCAGCAGGTAAATGGGGAGAGGGAGGTCTTTTTGGGGAGAGCTGGAGGGAGTGCTCCAGGGCAATATGGAGAAATGATTTAATATCGGATTTCCGATAATTAAATACGATATGATACAATACGGGTCACCTACAATATTATCGGAGACGATAATTTTTTTGGTCCGAAATTCCGATCATGATACGATACGATATTTTTGGGCGTGCACATCCCTAGTGCTAACTCTATTTTGCTGTTGAAAATAAAGCTGTTGCTAGTGTCTCACTAGTCTCTTTGTCAGTGCCTTGGAAATCCACGACACTCTCCTGCCTTTTCAGAAAAGACCCAGCTCTTGGTTCTTCCTTATATAACTGGAGTGCTGATAGTTAACTCCTAATTATATGGTAACAACAGAAAGAGGAACATTTTTCCATGCAGAGCCTACGAGAATGGCAAAAGGGCATGATAATGCTGCTGCATAAGTCCTTGCTCATGTGATGTGAGAGGAAGAAGGTCACACCTTTGTTCTCTTTGCATATCCTTAGGAAGTCTTTTACGCAGGTACTCACCCAACTTGTGAGGTGTCTCTGAGGAATCCCAGAGTAAAGTCTTATGTCTGCGGGCAAGTAATTAGCAGAAAGAGCTCAGCACGTAATTAGTGAAGACAGCTAAGTTCCAAACTAGCAGCAGTGAAAGCTAGACACTGATGTACAGGTAATGGGCACTCAGTTTGAGTTTGCTCACATTGCTATCATGAAAAAAGCTCACCCTATTACTATGGATTTGAATCTGGCCCTTGCCATGCTGAAAAATAACGTTAGAATTTATAGCATCTGTTTCCCAGTGATATTATTATTATTGCTTTCTGGCTTCCATCCCACGAGTCCCATTCAGTGTTCTGCCAGCTTTTTGTATGTTCTTTATGCGCACCTGCTCCCTGGTCTAGAGCTCCTCAGCAAAGGCGCCGCGATAATGTGCCTGCCGGCTACAAACCAGCCTGCATCTACTCATCGGTATTGCAGCCTCCTTAAATTGCAAAGAGAGCATCGGACTATGGCTCTTCCAGTGCAATTTTAAAATGGCAACAATCTCCGATATGCCTCAAATTTAAATTTATGTTGGATTAAAGAACCTACATCCTGTACATTTATCAGCAATTTCAGAAGGTGTCTTTTTTACAATGCAGGATTATGCCCCAACAGTTTAAAATTATTGCTTGTTGGATTTATACAAAGTCAAGCAAATGAATTCAAAAGGCATTGTCTGCAATTCCTTGCACCCACTTATCAAAAGCAATATCAATAATTAATAATAATAATAATAATATGCTGAAGGAATTAAATTCTAAATAAACATTCAAAATAGGGGGTCAGAAAACTATTAATACCTACACACAGATATTTACTTTCAAAATTGAAAGCCACCTACGTACACGTGGAAAAGTATATTCTCTTTAAAATATTAAAAGTAAAGAAAATGGCCTAGTTCGGATAATCATGGGGGGAGGGGGACAGCCACGGTGACTTCTTCCCAACATCTATGCGTGCTGTGTATGTGCGGCATTTGCATAATTACCCATGCTGCCAGTTGCCATGTCAAGCAAACCTGGCGGGGTGTGTGGTGGGGTGGCTTCTAACTCACCCCCTGACAAGCCATGAGTCATGCCAAGTTCGGACAACACAGCAACTCACACAGCATTGCAGTTAATTATGGACATGGTCATAGCAAGCAATATGTTCACTGAACAGGGATGCCATGGTGGCTTCTTTTCCCACCCATGATCATCCAAATCTGGCCAATGGATAGGCTGACCATATGAAAAGGGGGACAGGGCTCATGTAACCTTAACAGTTGTAGAGAAAAGGGAATTTCAGCCAGTGTCATTTGTATGCAATTAGTTCCTGGTGAAATTCCCTCTTCATCACAACAGTTAAAGGTGCAGGCACTATACTAGAGTGACCATATACAAAAGAAGGTAGGGCCCCTGCAACTTTAACTGTTGTGATGAAGAGGGAATTCCACCAGGAACTAATTGCATACAAATGACACTGGCTGAAATTCCCTTTTCTCTACAACTGTTAAAGTTACATGAGCCCTGTCCTCCTTTTCATATGGTCAGCCAACCAATGGGTAGTAGCTCACACTGTTTGTGGCCTACATTGTACTTTGGAAATTGGAATTTAGGAAAACTGAGGGACATGGTTTCAAATAAACATCTCAATCATGTTTACAGATTAAGTTCCCTTATCGTTTCTTACTTTTCTCATCTATCTGGCAGGATGGGAAGTCAGAGGCCAGAACTACACGTTGTGTCAAATCATTATAATCCCATCATGGTAATGCTATATCCCTCTTGTGCATTTATACTTTGTAGGACACACATCTGTTGTGGTATTTTGGATAATGTGGAATAAAAAGCAGGAAATAATGCTATGAAATCAGTATATGAAATGTGTAATGTGCCCCAGCAGTTATCAGTACACTTCAATACCACTATAAAGCAGTAGTATAGATATAGCCCAAGTTGATGTAGACCAGAAGGCAGAATCATGTAGACAAACATGATGAAGCTAAGGAAAGGGGCAGGGCTAAATGAGAGTAATCCCTTTACTGCTTCTCTTTCTCTTCCTCCCCTTCCTATTTACATTCCCCTTCTAAATTCCAACACTGGGAGTTTGAATCCCTTGGTGGGAGGTTCACACAAGGCCCAATGACACCAACAGATTTGGATAAGCAATGATAGATGCAGTTATGACTGGACTGGGCCTAGGTTTGTCAGGTTCTATCTGGGACTGGTCATCAATTTTCTAAGAGCTGTACAGAAGGCAGATGTTTCAAGATTTTCCCACATGTTTGCAGTGAACTGTCTTCCATAATTTTTCATTGATGGGATTAACTAAATGTACTTTAGAGCCTTTACAGCAGGGGTGGGCAACTTGTGGCCCTCCAGATGTTTTGGTGTATAATTCCCATCAGTCCTAGCCAGCATAACCAATGGTGAGGTATCATGGGGGTTGTAGGCCAAAACATCTGGAGGGCTATATGTTTTGCTCCCTTGCTTTACAGGAACAGTAGTCACACTCCAAACTTAGCATAACATTCCTATCCATGGAATTACATGGGAGGTGGGGGTGGAACTAGCATTACCGAGAGCCACACACATATTTATATTGAACTACTGGAACTCCCTTGCAAAGGACATTGCACTGGCTAGCTGTACTGGTTGTGTTCTCAACGTGTTTCGGCACGAGTCTCTATCAAAGAAAAGACTCTTAAAAGCTTTTCAGGATGATTCCCTCTCCCTTTCTGCATCCAAGAACACAACCAGTACAGCTGTCTCCTGTTTACTTTTGGTT
Organism: Anniella stebbinsi; assembly: GCA_029215795.1. Taxonomy (NCBI): domain Eukaryota; kingdom Metazoa; phylum Chordata; class Lepidosauria; order Squamata; family Anniellidae; genus Anniella; species Anniella stebbinsi. The sequence goes on along the minus strand of JARDYH010000005.1, from coordinate 81,989,395 downwards.
TCCAGCCTTACAGCTGTTTATCTGATCCCTATTGGCTCCATTTCAGTCCACGCTCAGTTTCAGGTGGGCAGTAAACACATTTTTATTTTGTCTGGCTTTGAATAGTTTTTATTCCACTGTTGTGATGTTAAGATATTTCTTTGCTCTGATTTTAGCATTTTAGCACTTTGGGGGGAAGAGGTTGCCTTGGAGTTCTTGATAAGGATGGAAAGCAGTTTAAGAGCCCTGCTGGGCTAGACAAAAAGCTTATCTACTCCCATAGCTGCCCCAATGGGAAGTCCACAAGCAGGACATGAGCACCATGGCACTGTCCCACTTTTTTCCCCCAGCAACTGGTATTGAGAGGCATCTTGCTTCCAGTACTGCTGGACAAAGTCGGCCTCCCAGTGCTTCATCTTTTGGCCTAGTGAGGACCCAGAGCATTCCAGGAGAAGCTCAGGATATGGAGAATCTCCTGGATCTCCAATAACAGTAATTACCTCTTGGAGGATTATTTATTTATTTATTTATTTATTTGAAAGACAAATAAGCCTCCTTATACAACACACACCACACACAGAAGGCCATGTACATAATTATAAGCTATAAAACAATTACGTCCCTGATGTTTGACAAGACAAGCATTAGAACTTATTCATTTATTTATTTCTGTCATTTGTTTATTTACTAGAGAACACAAAGTTCTCTAGTAAATAAACATAAAACAATGCAGATTTTTTAAAAAAAAATGAACATAAAACCACAACATAAAATACAGCAAGAAATAAAACTCACAGCAACACTAAAAATAAAAAACCACAGATTTTAAAACCGAGAAGCCTACACTACATGAGTAATTTTAAAAGACCTGTGTGAACAGAAAGGTATTCACTTGGTACCAAAAAAAACGCAGGAATGGTTCCAGGTGAACATCTCTGGGGAGGATGTTCCATGACTGGGATGCCATTAGTGATAGTAGTTATCCACCTCACTTCATTTGGTGGGGGCACTTAGCATAGGGCCTTTGAGAAGATCACCACTAGATGTAGTGATGGTTACCAATTTGGATTAGACAAATTCCTGGAGAAGAAGGCTTTCAGTGGCTACTAGTCCTGATGCCTTTATGCTACCTTCAGTATTAAAGGCAGTGTGCCCATCTACTGGGGAACACGAGTGGAATGGTGCTGTCCCATTATGTCCTACTTATGCATTTCCTATAGGCGGCTGGTTGGCCACTGTGAGAACAGAATGCTGGACTAGATGGATCCTTAATCTGATCCAGCAGGGCTCTTCTTATGTTCTTTTCTTAAGGTCCAGGTTTGTACTGTATTTCACCAAATCTAAGACGCCATCGATTCTAAGCCGCACCTTAATTTTAGGGCCACCGTCAGGAATAAAGCATTGCGTCGATTCTAAGCCGCACCCCCGCTGCCCCAGTCCTCCCCGCCAGTGCCGCCCCAGTCCACGCCGCCCTGGTCCGCCAGCACCAGTGCCGGGGAGGCTGCTGCCAGCGAGGAACGGCCTTCCCCACTCACCTCCATTGTCGCCCAGGTTCTCGGCACCAGCGGCGCTTGTAGCGGCCTGGAAATGCAGCTTTACTCCAAAGTAGGGACAGGTAGTCCTCGACGCGCCCTCCCTGCGCCACAAGCCGCTTTGGAGTGCTGCACCCCACCCAGTGTGGATCAAGCCACGGAGGCTCCGCTCGCGCCCTCACCACCGCCTTTTCATCGCAGCCGATCCAGTGAGGGTGGAGGGAGGAGGAAGGGTTGTCCTTCATCCCAGCCGATCCGGGGAGGGAGAAGGGAGGGTTGTCTTTTCATCCCAGCCAGTCTGGGGAGGGTGGAGGGAGGGTTGTCCTTTCATCCCAGCCAGTCCGGGGAGGGAGGAGGGAGGGTCCTTTCATCCCAGCCGGACCAGGGAGGGAGGAAGGACCCTCCCTCCTCCCTCCCCGCTCCCCAGACCGGCTGGGACGAAAGGGCAGCGGCGGAGGCGAGGGCGCGAGTGGAGCCTCCGAGGCTTGATCCACACTGGGCAGGGTGCAGCACTGCGAAGCAGCTTGTGACGCAGGGAGGGCACGTGGAGGACTACCTGCCCGTTTCCAGGCTGTTGCAAGCATCGGAGAACCAGGGCGGCAATGGAGGTGAGTGGGGAGGCCGAGTTGCTGGGGGCGGCACATGCGGGCCCTTGCTGCCGTGGCCGCTGCCTCTGCCTGGCTCTCCTCGCCCTTCCCTTTCTGCTTGTCACTTCTTCTTCCTCCGCCCCACCGCCACCACCTCCTCCCTCACCTGGGCCCCGCTACCACCTCTGCCTGCCCCCGCTCGACCCGCTCTTTCTTTCTCACCCCTTCCTGGGATTCAGCGGCGGCAGTGATAGAGAAGGTCTGGAAACGCAGCGTTTCTACGAAGAAGGCCGTGATCCCACACGCTGGCGGAGAGGACTGGGCATGAGGGAGGTGAGTGGGGAGGCCGAGTCGCTGGTGCGGGGGGCATGCAGAGCCCCTTTGTGAAGGCTGTATGGGTGGGTGGGTGTAGCTTCAAACCCGTTCCAGCACTGGAGAAATCCGGCAAATCTAAGACGCCATCGATTCTAAGTCGCATTCCATTTTTACAGAGGTAAATATGGGGGGAAAGTGCATCTTAGAATCGATGAAATATGGTATATCTGGGAGAAGGAAGTTGTTCAGATAACCCAGATCTACACCATGTATCATATTGATACAATTAGGGGTGTGCACGGACCCCCCGGATCGGATCGGGACCCGGATCGGGACCTCCAATTTTGTCACGGACCGGTTCGGACAAAATCGGAGGCCCCCCGGACCGGATCGAGTCCGATCCCGACCCAAAAATCGTAAATTTTTGGATCGGCCGCCATTTTTTTCCCCATAGACTTGCATTGCAATGCAAGTCTATGAGGAAAAAATGGCGGCGGGTGGGTGAGGGGGGGCCTAACTCCCTCCCCCCCGGGGCCATCCGCTGTGGACAGCCCCGGCAGGTAAGCCCCCACCCCCGCGCTCCCTACCCCCCCTGGGGCCGTCCGCTTCCATCCGCTGGCGCCCGCGGGCGCCAGCGGATAGAAGCGGATGGCTCCGGGGGGGGTAAGCCCCCTTCCCCGCCACTGCTTACCTTCTCGGCCCGTCCGCTCCCGTCCGGCGCCGGCGGCTACTACCAGCGGGCTCCGCGGCCTACTCTCGAGTAGCGCGCTGGGTGATGACATCACCCGGCGTGCCACCCTGGAGTAGGCCGCGGAGCCTGCTGGTAGTAGTCGCCGGCGCCGGATGGGAGCGAACGGGCCGGGAAGGTAAGGGCCCCCCTCCCCCCTCCGCGCGCCCCCTCCTCCCCTCCACGCACCCCCTGCTTACCTTCTCGGCCCGTCTGCTCCCGTCCGGGGCCGGCGGCTATTACCAGCGGGCTCCGCGGCCTGCTCTAGAGTAGCGCGCCGGGTGATGACATCACCCGGCGCGCCACCCTGGAACAGGCCGCGGAGCCTGCTGGTAGTAGCTGCCGCCGCCGGACGGGAGCGGCCGGGCCGGGAAGGTAAGCCCCCCCTCCTCCCCCCCGCTGTCCACTTTTATCGGCGGGCGCCCGCTGGCGCCCGCCAATGGAAGCGGCGGTGGGCGCCAGTGGGCGCCCGCCGATCCGCCGATCCGCCGAACCGGTTCAGAGCCTTTTCGGACCGGTTCGGATTGGATCGGCCGATCCAGCTGTCAGATCGGAAATCGGATAATTTATCCGATTTCCCACTGGACCGGACTCGGATCGTGGATCGGGTCCGATCCAGTGCACATCCCTAGATACAATCCCATCATGGTAACACTATAGCCCTCTGTTGTGGTATTTTGAATAAAATGGAATAAAAAGCAGAAAATGATTCTAGAAAAGTGGTATATGAAATGTATAATTTGCCCCAATAGTTATCAGAGCACTTCATTACTGATGAAAAGCAGTAGTGTGGATCTGGCCATGGTCTTGAGTTGTTTAGGACTTTAAAGCAAGGGTGCAGAACCTGGCTCTTCAAATCTGGCCCTCCAGAGTTTCCTGGATTGCCACTCTCCCTTTTCCTCAACCATCGATAGTTTTGTGGTTTCCTGGCTTTTGTGCAGTTTTTTCACCATTCTCAAAAGTTGAAATGCTTCTCCTAATGTTTAGTGGCTGGAGGTAGGAGCTGGGAATATGGGTATTTTGATCTCTGGGCATCATTAGACAACCATTTTATAGCACGCTCGTTGCTGGCCACTCAAGGATTTTCACAGGTCCTACTCATGATGCTGTCCGCCTCCCACATATCTGCTACTTCTTCTGCTCATTTTTCCAACACAAAAAAAGGCCAGGAAAATCCAATTGTTTTGGCTATAAGGAAACTTGCCACCATTTCCTGCTGTGTGCAGGAGAAGCAACGCAATAAAATGCCCATTGAATGGGCCACGTGGTTGTTGCTTTCTTCCTCTTTCTTCCCTTTGTGAAGAAAGAGGAAGCTGTTTATCCCTATTGAGGGACAGAAGCAGAAGGCAAAGCAATAAGGAAACATGATTTCCCCCTTGTCTGATGACGCTCACTATCTTCCAAACCATGGTGAGATGTACTGCATTTCCATTTAAGTTACAATGATTATTTCTAGATTTGTATCTATACATATAAATTCATATATGCAAATTAGGCTCCTCTTTTTCAGCGATGCTTGTTCTCTTTCTCTCTCTCTCTCTCTCTCTCTCTCTCTCTCTCCTTCCCTCCCTCTCTATCAGTTCCTAAGTGGCCACCCTAGAGTAAACGTTCATAGGAACAAGCTGTAGAAGTATTATTTTTTCTTCCAAGAGCAAGGGAAATCAAATTCTTGGTCCAAGACCATCATGTTTTCCAAGAACTGAACAGATGGCGCCTTTTAGAAGGGACGCATTTTGTTAGAAATCTTGTTAAGTAACACTGTAATGTTTTCCATGAGATACAGTTAAAATATCTGATGATTAAAGCCTACCCCAAAAATGATGAGTTTGGACATGTGCAAGGAAGTATAATGTTAAGATTTACTATTTTAATAAATGAAGGTTGGTCTCAGTTATTCTGATTAAACAACAAAATGGATCCCAGTTTTGGTGAAATTTAGAATTTGAATAGAATCAGCACTGAACTTTTCTCCTCTTTTTATCCTGGAAATGGAGCAACATGGAAACTAACTCTATAAAAACATAGCTAAATGTCATTTTAAAGTGGATTTGCTCAACTAAAAGAGAGGTTCTGGGGTTAAGGTTTACCTGGACATTTTACAACTTAATGCCAATGTACGGGATAGAGCTTTTATTCAGTGGTGTGTGATATTCCCAGTCTTTAACCTTAAAAGAAGCTTTGTAACTGTAGTCACATAGTAGGCAGCAATTCAACAGACACAGTGCTTTCCCAGCACTGCTTTACTATGCAGGGGGAAACCTGCAACTTTTGAATTTCTGCCTGTCATGCTGCTGCTAGAGACATAGGAAAACAGTGTCATCGGTAACTGTGGCATAAGAGAAAAATATTATCTGTTCGCACATCATGTTGAAGCCATATGGCATTGGCATTCACATGGCTGACTTGGCACATAGCAGTACAACTGGCAGTGGCAGAGATGGGTTGTAAACTGTGGCTGCCACATGCAGAGAAAGCCACTCAAAGAGACAGTGGGCCGTTAAAGTATCTTTCCCCATAATATTCCAAATCCCCCTCCCCAACAGACGTTCCCCACATATTCCAAGTCCTTTCCAAAAGGGCTGCCTTGATGCTACTTTCTGTTTCAGCCTCAGTTCATGAGAAACTGAGTTGTTTACAGTTATGACTTTCTGGAAGTTAAGTAAGCAGGAATATCCTCAGGATTGCATTTATTTATTTATTTATTTACTGCATTTCTATACCGCCCAATAGCCAAAGCTCTCTGGGCAGTTTACAAAAATTTAAACCATAAAAAACATTCAGAATATAGAACAACAACAGTATAAAAACATAATTTAAAAAGCACTATAAAGGCACAACCAGGATAAAAACTGAGCAGCCATGCAGAAATTAACACGGATTTAAAATACAAATTTAAACATCAAGGTTAAAAATCAAACTGAAGAACTGTGAAAATGCTGTGAAAATAAAAAGGTCTTCACCTGGTGTCTAAAGGAGTATAATGTAGGTTCCAGGCGAACCTCTCTAGGCAGCTCATTCTACAGCAGAAAAGGCCCTGTATCCATGTTGGCTCTTCAACGCTACAAGAAATAAAGGATGGAGATAGTGGTGCTTAACCAGGACTGGCCCTACCATTAGACAGGTGCTGGGAGGAGTCAGCAAGATGTTGGAGAAGAGAGTTGTATATCATGTGGTCTGCCCTGCACTCCTTAGGCTGGCCTGCTGCCTTCAGGTGCAATGGGGAACACTGCCCCATAGCCAGTGTTGAAGAAAGGTTTAACTGCCAGTCCACTGAGCTTTTGTACATGGAAAGGGAGGGGCACCATCTTGTTCTTTGCTTCAGGCAGTTGGTTTGTCATTAGAGTTGGCTTGTTGTTTCAGATGGCTTGTTGTGAATGTGTCAGACTTTGAGCTGATCCAGTTTTTCTGTCCCTCGTAAGATCTGAAACAGAAAAAAGAGCTTCAATGTTGAGAATGGAAGAGTTCCATGGAAAATGTCTTCCTCAGAAGTTCCTCTGAAAGAATTGTTAGAAGTCAGCCACTTGTTCTGGAGTGGAACTGTGAACTCAAAGTCAGTAGTCATGGTGTGAGAGCAGCTGTCCTTTAGAATAGATATTTTTCTCTCTTGCCTCCCTCCATTATTACATATATGGGCACAAGCCAATGGTTCAATCACATAGACATCTTGGAGGGAACTGGTGAAGCAACAATGTCCATGTATTTGTAAGATATTTACTATTATTTGTCAAGTAGGACTATCTGTGTGTTCCCACGAAATACCAATGTCATTTAATTCAGCTGTTTAAGTAGTTAGAATGCTGATTTCCAGAGTGGACCTACTTTTAGACCTTAGTAACAAAAAACAAGACATAATATTATTCAAACCCAAAGCAATCAACTATGGTTTTAGGTCTCATTCATATCATGTTTTCTTTTTCTTTTATTCACATTGGAAAGGATTACTCAAGCCAATCAGGAAATTGGTATCCTCTATTATTGAACATTAGACTGGCCAGCAGATTTGGCAGAGTTAACAAACCACTTTAATGCGTGCCTAATGTTAAGTATATGAACCATCTTAACTGAACCTCAGAAACTTCATGGGCTGGTGGAGGGAAGTTGATTAATCAATGACTTGCAGCAAGGCACCCAATGGCTATTCTGAATTAATCAATAGAACCCTGTTAAAACTTCAGTGAAAAGGACAGTGTTTCCCAATATTAAGTGTAAAGGGTTTTCAGGGTCTTCGATTTTATTGGCAGTCAGTACATGAACTCATACACACCCATTTAGAGATTGGAATCTGCGCATATCTTCTTCACCGTAATGCTTAAGCTTTGAGGATGGGTAAAAGCTTAAGATGATCCTATTAGCCTGAAGAATGTAGGTAATAATTCCCACAGTGGCTTGGCACTAAGGAAGAATAGGGATTAGAGAATAGGATGAGAATGAAAGCACTCTGCAGGTCTTAATGAGAATAACCAGAGAGGGTGAGGAAAACATTGTACAACTTCCATATATCTTTCAAATTGCAGCTGAACCAAATAATACAGTGGCATATGCTGGGAAATAACTCTAGGAAAGCAGCAGGGAGGAAAAATTGGGGTGTTCCTTGTACTGTTTGTACATGAACTCAGTTGTTGAGGCTTTTTATAGGGCTTGTCTAGCACATGAAAGAGACAGGAGCAGTGTGTTTCCTTTATTGAGAGAATAAGGCTTTTATCTGGATCTCCACTCAGGGGATGCTCTTGCTGGCAAAAGGGAGGAGGGGTGATATCTGCCAATTCCTCCTTCACCCAGCTATCTGAAATTCTTCTCTGGAGACTCCCTGGAGCAACACAGGAGGTATCTTGGGGGGCTGCTGCAGGAGGAATGGGGAATGGGTAAAAACAGCCTTCCACCAGCAGGCACCTCCACTGGGGCCTCCTCCACACGAGACGTTTAATGAGCCTTAAAGGCTCATTATAAATTTTACCTCCACACCAGCGGAGTGCAAAACGGGCGTACAGGCGCGTTATCTCCCCGATAATGCGCATTTTTGAATGCGCGTTAAATAGCGACTTTTATTTTTCTCCGGCCGTTAAAGCGCATTTTCGCCGTGTGAACAAGCGATTATGCGCATTAACGTCTTCTAAAGCGCTTTTTGGACATGAATTAATGCGCTTCGCCGCCTCTCGCCGCCTCCCGTGCAGAGGGATTAGGCGTAAATGTGCCTCCGCGATAATGCGCATAATCCCGGAACCGGGCGCAAAAGCGCATCCTTGTGGAGGGGGCCCGATTGAAGACTTTTCCACAAATGGAAGGAACTCTTGGATCCAAGTCTGAGAGTGTCATCACATGGGAGGTTTAATGCACATTTACCATGATTTTGATTAGGGATGTGCACTGGATTGGACCCGATCCACGATCCGAGTCCGGTCCAGTGGGAAATCGGATAAATTATCCGATTTCCGATCCCGCAGCTGGATCGGCCGATCCAATCCGAACCGGTCCGAAAAAGCTCCGAACCGGTTCGGCGGATCGGCGGGCGCCCACTGGCGCCCACCGCCGCTTCCATTGGCGGGCGCCAGCGGGCGCCCGCCGATGAAAGTGGACAGCGGGGGGGGGAGGAAGGGGGCACTTACCTTCTCGGCCCGGTGGCTCCCGTCCGGCGCCGGCGCCTACTACTACTAGCAGGCTCCGCGGCCTGCTCTAGGGTGGCGCACCGGGTGATGTCATCACCCGGCGCGCTACCCTAGAGCAGGCCGCGGAGCCTGCTGGAAGTAGTAGGCGCCGGCGCCAGCCGGGAGCCACCGGGCCGGGAAGGTAAGGAGGGGGTGCGTGGAGGGGAGGAGGGGGCGCGCGGAGGGGGGAGGGGGGAGGGGGGCCCTTACCTGCCCGGCCCGGCGGCTCCCGTCCGGCGCCGGCGCCTACTACTCCCAGCAGGCTCCGCGGCCTGCTCTAGGGTGGCGCGCCGGGTGATGTCATCACCCGGCGCGCTACTCTAGAGCAGGCCGCGGAGCCTGCTGGAAGTAGTAGGCGCCGGCGCCGGACGGGAGCCGCCGGGCCGGGAAGGTAAGGAGGGGGTGCGTGGAGGGGAGGAGGGGGCGCGCGGAGGGGGAGGGGGGAGGGGGGCCCTTACCTGCCCGGCCCGGCGGCTCCCGTCCGGCGCCGGCGCCTACTACTCCCAGCAGGCTCCGCGGCCTGCTCTAGGGTGGCGCGCCGGGTGATGTCATCACCCGGCGCGCTACTCTAGAGCAGGCCGCGGAGCCTGCTGGAAGTAGTAGGCGCCGGCGCCGGACGGGAGCCGCCGGGCCGGGAAGGTAAGGAGGGGGTGCGTGGAGGGGAGGAGGGGGCACGCGGAGGGGGGAGGGGGGAGGGGGGCCCTTACCTGCCCGGCCCGGCGGCTCCCGTCCGGCGCCGGCACCTACTACTCCCAGCAGGCTCCGCGGCCTGCTCTAGGGTGGCGCGCCGGGTGATGTCATCACCTGGCGCGGTACTCTAGAGCAGGCCGCGGAGCCTGCTGGAAGTAGTAGGCGCCGGCGCCGGACGGGAGCCGCTGTGCCGGGAAGGTAAGGAGGGGGTGCGTGGAGGGGAGGAGGGGGCGCGCGGAGGGGGGAGGGGGGAGGGGGGCCCTTACCTGCCCGGCCCGGCGGCTCCCGTCCGGCGCCGGCACCTACTACTCCCAGCAGGCTCCGCGACCTGCTCTAGGGTGGCGCGCCGGGTGATGTCATCACCCGGCGCGCTACTCTAGAGCAGGCCGCGGAGCCTGCTGGAAGTAGTAGGCGCCGGCGCCGGACAGGAGCCGCCGGGCCGGGAAGGTAAGGAGGGGGTGCGTGGAGGGGAGGAGGGGGCGCGCGGAGGGGGGAGGGGGGCCCTTACCTGCCCGGCCCGGCGGCTCCCGTCCGGCGCCGGCGCCTACTACTACCAGCAGGCTCCGCAGCCTGCTCCAGGGTGGCGCGCCGGGTGATGTCATCACCCGGCGCGCTACTCGAGAGTAGGCCGCGGAGCCCGCTGGTAGTAGCCGCCGGCGCCGGACGGGCCGAGAAGGTAAGCAGTGGCGGGGAAGGGGGCTTACCCCCCCCCGGAGCTGTCCGCTTCTATCCGCTGGCGCCCGCGGGCGCCAGCGGATGGAAGCGGGCGGCCCCAGGGGGGGTAGGGAGCGCGGGGGAGGGGGTTTACCTGCCGGGGCCGTCCACAGCGGACGGCCCCGGGGGGGGGAGGGAGTTAGGCCCCCCCTTACCCACCCGCCGCCATTTTTTCCTCATAGACTTGCATTGCAATGCAAGTCTATGGGGAAAAAAATGGCGACCGATCCAAAAATGTACGATTTTTGGGTCGGGATCGGACTCGATCCGGTCCGGGGGGCCTCCGATTTTGTCCGAACCGGTCCGGGACAAAATTGGAGGTCCCGATCCGGGTCCTGATCCGATCCGGGGGGTCCGTGCACACCCCTAATTTTGATCCACTTTTTTAGGGCTGGACTTGCTCAGGGCAAGAGAACAGCATGATGGGGACGACGTCATGCTAGTCCAGTGCTGAAAAAGTGGATCAAAGTCACGGCAGATGTGCATTAAACCTCCCGTGTGATGGTGCTCAATGTCTTTATTGATATAGCTGGAAGCTCAAGGAGCTGCTTTTTGGCCCATGTGTAATGCTTCTCTGACACATCTTCCTGAAGTCATGTAGTAGGGAGGGAAAGACAGCCTGCAAAAGCTCAGAGACACTTATGCTTCTGGATATTATCACTTCATATGCTCAGGTGATGAAAACAGGTACTAGTGATAGGGGTGAGAACTGGCTGGAGAGAACTAGTTTTGATGGCTATGTGCTACCTTCAGTATCAGAGGCAGTAAGCCTGTGTATGCCAGTTGCTGTGGAACATGAGCAGGAGGGTGCTGTTGCACCCACGTCCTGCTTGTGGGTTCCTGATCAATAGCTGGTTGGCCATTGTGTGAACAGAGTGCTGGGCTAAATGGACCCTTGTACTGATCCAGCAGGGGTCTTCTTATGCTCTTAACTCCTCACATTTTCAGAGATCCATTTTCTCTTTTTACTATTCCAAAGGTTTCAGAATCATGTCCTGGCCCTGAACTGAAAACATTAACATCATTCCTGGACTGAATCCTGGCTCAGATTAAACTCTAGAGCAACTTTCCCCCTATCTGGTGCCCTCTAGAAGTGTTTGACTCCACTCATCCCCCAATCATTCTCAACCGTGGGGCTTATGGCTTGTGGGAGTCACATTTGAATGGTACCAGGTTGGGGAAAGTTGATTTAGACACTCCACCACTTGCACTGGGGGTAAAGTAACCACAGACAGAAATTTCCCCTAAAAGATCCACTAGTTTATACAATCCTGGAGAATTCTTAGTAAAAAAAAAAATGTTTGAGGATCGTGAAGTCTAAACTCTGAACTTTTCATCGTAGAGATTTATGTATGGAAATTATGACACTACATATTTCCCCACAATTGTGAATTGGGGAATTAAGGGGACATGTTAAATTTGCATAAGTTAATTTATATGTATAGATGCAAACTTACAAAACAACAAGCCAGGGAGGGCAACAGTTGAATAGAACCAAACCAAACCAAAGAGCACACAACTGTAATTGTATTGGGTGATGTCCCAATCGGAGACAATTATACAAGGCGAATCTTTACAAAGACATAAAAACTGATAAGCTAAACAATTACTACACATCTGACATATGTGTTACAATTATATAAGCTTTTGTGTATCTGAAAAAAATCACCTTGTATAATTGTAACACATGTCGAACGTGTAGTAATTGTTTAGCTTATCAGCTTTTACGTCTTTGTAAAAATTCTCCTTGTATTATTGTCTCCAATTGGGGCATCACCCAATACAATTACAGTTGTGCACTCTTTAGCATTGGTTTGTTTTAGATGCAAACTTAGAAATCATTATTATAATCTAAATAGAAATATAGTACATCTCACCATGATGTAGAAAACTGACTAGGTGACCATGTGCCTTGCTCACTCTGCTGTGCAGGTGAAATACTCCTGGTGCTTCCACATGGACCTATAGCCTGATTGGAGACCATCAGGAGAAGAGCCTTCAGTGTGGTGGCCCACTTCCTGTGGAATTCTCTGCCTTTGGAGTTCAGGCAGGCGCCAACATTATGTTGCTTCTGGAGTGACCAGATACACTTTTTTCAAAATTCAGTTTTATCAGAACTCTGTTTCTTTTTAAAAAATATTAATTATTTTGACATGTTTTTATTTTGTTCATTGCTCCAAAATCTTTGGATGTGGAGTGGTATACAAATATTGTATCTAAAGCCCAGCTCTTCCTTTTGATGGTTCTTATCTTTAAACTGGATTGGTTAGCCCTTCACACAGAGGACACCTTCAAAATAGAGAACAGTCCCCTGGAAGCTCTTCCGATACAGAACTGTCCTCTGTAAAAGTGGACCTATGGCCACCCAACGATATCTCTTTCCTTGGAATGTCCAATTCTATGCTCTACCTTCATCAGACCAGCAATGGAGATGAAGTTTGTAACTGCTGTGGTGAGAAGGTATCTGCTGATGGTAAGGGAGGTCCACCACACCTTATAGCCCATTAGCTGCCCTCCCGGGAACATCGGATACCTGTTCCTGATTTGGCCTGGAGTAAGTACAGAAGAGAGCTGGAAGCCAAGCAAAATCTCAATGAAAGACGCAGAGTGCTTAAAACAAACCCTTTTCTCCTGTGAATTTGGAGACAAATAGTTATTTATTCTTAGAACTATTTTGACTTTTTAGTTGAAGCAAAGTTTAATCTACCTTGAAATATAGGACAGAGATGCTTTGGGGTGAAGAAGCAGAGACGTGCATCTGACGGACTTCAAACAAATGTTGTGGTGAGTAAATCCATATCTAATCTACATAGAATTGAGTTGGTTAGCAAGCTTTTGATGTTGTTGAAGGGCGCCACAGAATTGCCTCAACTGAAAGATTATCTATTAAGATTTTTATTTCAACCAAGCTATTTGGTAACAAAAAGCCTCATTGTTTCTTGCTAGCGAGTGTTACAGAATAACAGCAGTAAAGTGTGCTAACACATACATTGTTCAAATAGAAAATTGATATGTTTTTCTGTCTAGCCAATCCTTTCCTTTCTCTTTTCAACAACACCATGATATTATCAAGCTGGAATTCAATCACCTTGTAACGCAGATGGTGTTGGATAAGATAGCCCTATTCAAGCATTCAAAAGAAAATCTGGGGATTCAAAATGGGCCCTTGGATGGGGAGGTCTATATGCTGGCTCTATCCCCTAAGTCTGTGGGCATGCTGGCCCTACCCCACTCAATTCAGACCCTGCTGTGTTGAACCAGCAAAGTCTGAAAGGGAGTTCTACTTGCACATACCTGAATGTGAGTAGAACTCTCAGTGCAGTCATGGAACATACTTTGCCATATTGATTTTTTTAAAAAAAAGTGTAGGGCAAAAATGCTTTGAACAAACAGAGGCTAATGAAGTAGCCACCTCCATATCATAAGCACATAAGAGCCTTGTGTCATGAGCTTGCCCATCCCCAGGCTTCTTCTCACGAACTTAGGCCAACTGACAAGACACTCAAGATGGTGAGACTCCTTTTATTGGCGAAATCACACGGATTACAAGCATGATGGTTTCATTTTTGCATACATCCACTTAAAGCTGTTAACAGCCAGAAAGCTTTAGGCTCCAGTCTTGACACAATCCTTTAGGCAATCACTCGGGGGAGAGAAGTGTAGGGTTATCCTCTATCCTATCTGAGTATTTTTAGATGCCACACATGCTGACTCTTCAAGAACATGGCTAGAGACCAAGGAAGTGCTCCAGGGGACAGGGTCACCTGGAGCCCAGCAGAGACAGACATAGGGAGTTATGCCTGTTAAATGTCAGACAAATAGGTTCAGGGCATTTTGCAGTATGCACATTTAAATTGTGTGGTGTGTTTTTTGAGGGGTGTGTTTTTTAAGGGAACTGCCAATAACTTTTTTATTTCTTGGCTGAATTGGATGAAGTTTCTAGGGTCCATTACCTTTTCTGAGTGTAACAGATCTGCTGAGTTTCAGCTGGATAGGTGCATGGACTTTTGAGCAAGAGCACCCCTTACATTGGGGGGGGTACCAAAAAAAAAGGATGCACCTATTCTCCAATCTTTTGTTTTTTGCTGGGCAATTATGATAAAAATACATACAGCATAGAGGTGGCCTTAGTTAAGAAACCTGCCTTCTTGGGCAATTTGTATGAAAATGGCATATGTCAACATTGTTTCCAACAATTCTTCCAGTCTTACATAAGTACAGCCAGGCTGGATCAGACCAAGGGTCCATCTAGTCCAGCACTTCGTTCACACAGTGCGTAGGCTGACCATATGAAAAGGAGGTCAGGGCTCATGTAACTTTAACAGTTGTAGAGAAAAGGGAATTTCAGCCAGTGTCATTTGTATGCAATTAGTTCCTGGTGAAATTCCCTCTTCTTCACAACAGTTAAAGGTGCAGGCACTATACTAGAGTGACTATATGCAAAAGAAGGCAACTTTAACTGTTGTGATGAAGAGGGAATTTCATCAGGAACTAATTGCATACAAATGACACTGGCTGAAATTCCCTTTTCTCTACAACTGTTAAAGTTACATGAGTCTGTCCTCCTTTTCATATAGTCAGCCTACACAGTGGCCAACCATCTGCCAACCAGGGACCCACAAACAGGGCACAGTGTAACAGCCTATATTAGGCTGACCAGATAAAATCCAGGTCAGGGCTCATGTAACTTTAATAGTTGTAGAGAAAAGGGAATTTCAGCCAGAGTCATTTGTATGCAATTAGTTCCTGGTGAAATTCCCTCTTCATCACAACAGTTAAAGTTGCAGGCACTATACTAGAGTGACCATATACAAAAGAAGGCAAGGCCCCTGCAACTTTAAAAGTTGTGATGAAGAGGGGATTTCACCAGGAACTAATTGCATATAAATGACACTGGCTGAAATTCCCTTTTCTCTACAACTGTTAAAGTTACATGAGCCCTGACCTGGATTTTATCTGGTCAGCCTAGCCTATATACAGCATGTTCCCCAGCTGTATATAGGCTTACTGCCTCTGATACTGGAGGTAGCACATCACCATTAGGACTAGTAGCCACTGTTAGCCTTCTCCTCCAGCCTTACACTGCTGTTGTTACACAGACGCTGTAAAAGTCAGACGCAAGTGACTACAGCTGAAAAGGCCCTCCTTGTGAGCAAGCCTCCTATATGTAAGTAGACCTTTTCTCACAAGGAGGTATCTGGCTCAATCTAGAACTCCTTCTGGATTCCTATCTTTTCAGGTAGTGGCTTCTATGGGCTTGGGGATTCCTCTGCCCCCGCCTCTAAGGCAGAGTCCTTGTCCTCCACAGGTGATGGCTCATGGTAGACACCCCTGAGGGCTTGGGCTCCACTGGCAGATCCTGGGCATTGCTGGTGGCAGGTGTTTTCTGGTCCTTCCTTTGAGGAGGAGTCTTCCAGTGGAGGCATGAGACTGGTAAAACCATTGTGCTTAGAAGCTAGAGCTGCTAATCACAAACCTATACCTCATCTCTCTCGCTCCCCATCCTCACACCCTGGTGTTTTCCTGATATGGAAAGGTTAGGTGGGGGATGTATCAAATTGTCCGTGGCTCTCCAAATCCTGAATCTTCATGTTTAGACTGTTGTGGAGGAGCCCTGCTTTGATTCGAACATAAGAACATAAGAGCCCTGCTGGATCAGACCAAGGGTCCATCTAGTCCAGCATTCTATTCACAGTGGCCAATCAGCTGTCAACCAGGAACCGACAACCAGGACATGGGTGCAACATCACCCTTCCACCCATCTGCCCCAGCAAGTGGTGTATATGGGCTTACTGCCTCTGCGTCTGGGGGTAGCACATAGCCATCAGGACTAGTAACCATTGATAGCCTTCTACCGAACCTGACTGAATCAGCCTGATTTGGTACTATATTCAGGATTTGGTTGAATCTGAAGCAGACTCCTATTATATACCCTATTTGGAGCTTTGTCTTCACTCCATCAGGGTGAACCTTTTTGCACATGCCCCATATGCGTTTGTTGTTGCCAACAGTTGCAACAACGATGTAGTCCAAACTGAAAGATAAAAAAGCTGAAGATTTCTTAAAATCTGGATTATGACCAGAGGTAAAGCCCTGTGAATAAGCTAGAGAATTTTATCTGGGAAAGGCAACATCAAATCAGAACATACTATCCATAAATTTATTTATTTTTATTTTATTCCATTTATATACTGTCCCATAGCCGAAGCTCTCTGGGCGGTCAATATATGCGTTTTTAAAAATTTCAGGTCAAAACACTAAATTGTATTATTTAATGGCTCTATAGAAGAAGGTGGATTAATTATAGGAGATTTAGGATTTATAAACTAAAGTCCATCTACACAGTACCTTGGAATGTTTTCAATAGTGTTTTAAAATGTTCCAAATAGATGCGTTCCAAAACGTCTTAGGCCACATTAAGGAGTACTCATGTTACAGGAGAAAAATTCTTCAGTCTTCAAAGAGGTGTGTGCGGTCTCACACCCTTCTGTCCGTCTCTTTCTGTTTCATTTTTACAATGAGTTTAGGGCAAGGCATTGTGGGTGCTGTAGTTCACTCTCTCACTTCCTCCTTAGTTCCCCTTTCATTCCCTAGATTTCAATGAGTATAGGGCTAAGGATTGTGGGTGTAGCAGTTCACTCACCCACTTCCTCCTTAGCCCCTCTTTCTTCCCCACCAGTCAACGGCTAAGCATTTGGGCACTGGTAAATGATGCACTGCCTCCACAAATCACAAATGGTAAGGAAGGACACATTATTTTACTTAAAATGATTTATTAAAAGTAAAAACCATTGTATATAGCTGAAGTGAGTTTTTAAAAACCTTGGGTATACAACGTTCAAGGGAGTGCGTCATGTGGCCCAAAGAGTTTTCGTAACCCTTATAAAACGTTACAAAGCTAGTGTGTAGATCGGCTCAAAAATGCAAGGAAACAAACTAATGTGGGCTGATCTATCAGCTCATAGATTCTTATGCTACTGAAACAGTTAATCACGGGATCTATATGAATCTATCCTCCCCCCCCCCCGCTTCTTTTTCCAGTAAGTCATTAGGGCTCTTAAGTGAAGCCGCCTCTGCCAGTTTTCCTTTTCATTAAATATTCATATTTACTAATGGATATATTGTCTTGACAAATTGGTCAAATTGAGCAATTTATGAATTTATGTCGCACAAAAAAAAATTCTGTTTTGAAAATTCCCAGTGTGCCAAAGTAATGCTTAAATCATTAACACTTCATTGATTTTATAATTAAAAAGCTGGAGAGTAAATATAGCAGGCTTTCTAAATGGTATAATTCTATTTTATGATGATTTTTTATTTTTATTTTCTAGAGGCTGAGAACAGATTCCCCATCGCTGTTGTTACAAAGCAGGGCACTTCTGCCAAATTTGGCCTTTTCAACTTGCGGTTAGGCCGCCACCAAGTTTCAGAGGGGGACGTCTCCTATCTTGAAACAGGAAAGAGAATGGAGTTCCAGGAAAAATAAAAAAGGGGACTATCACTGATTCTGTTTGGATCTTCTGCACTGGGGGCCTCAGAAAAAAAGAGGCACCAAGGGCAACATACGTGAGAAAGTTTAATGTCTCAGATCTATTGCATGCATATGTTAGGGTGTCCATGTGTCCTACTTTATAGAGGACAGTCCTTTATTTGAAGGGCTGTTAGAGGACTGTCCTGAAAGAGAAAGAGCCATAAGAACAGAAAGCAGGGGGCTTGAAGTTGCTCATCGATAGTTAGCACCTCTGCAGCCAACTGAGCGAGCATACTGGTCACTATGTTGTATTTCTATTTCAGTTATAATAACTATTTTTTACATTTGCATCTACACATTTGCATCTACTTTGGGGATGGAAGAATCTGCCAGTATTGCTGGCCTATAGAGCTCCTCTGTGGAATAGGGCCACCTGATTGTGCACACATCAGAATGCACATGAAGCAGTCCATTCAGAATGCATGGCGGCTGGGGCCAGAGCTGTCGCACATGTCAGTGGCCCCAGCCGCCATGCAAGCCTAGGCCATGCAGCCTCCCCCAGTTTTTCTTTCAACACAAAGAGGGGGGGCATGTTAACTCCCCTA
Organism: Anniella stebbinsi; assembly: GCA_029215795.1. Classification (NCBI taxonomy): domain Eukaryota; kingdom Metazoa; phylum Chordata; class Lepidosauria; order Squamata; family Anniellidae; genus Anniella; species Anniella stebbinsi. The sequence continues at coordinate 81,971,133 of JARDYH010000005.1, read as the reverse complement.
ATGCAATCAGAGCAGATCTGACTGGGAGATGACAAGCAAAATGACCCTGGAGAGGTCTTGGCAGTCATATTGGGTGGTACTGGGTTAGACAACCACGAGTCTGATTCGCATATGGCACTTTAATATATTCGTATGCTCAGGTGTATAAATAAACCTGCTTGAATGTATGTCAGACTGCTGAAAGAGGAGAGCGCTGTGGCACCTCATGTCCTTAAATCTGGTCCTCTGCATCTTCATGATGTATGGCATAGTGCATGTGCTTGTCTGGTGTAGTGTCCTTTCCTCTGTGTGCACGGCTGTGTGTCAGAAGAAATTCATGGCTGCCCACACAGTAGACACCTCCATTGTGGGGGCTGTCTGATGGTACAACCCTTGCCTTACACATCAGGGGCATCAGTCTTTTTTCAGCCCAGGGGTCACATTCCAATTTGGGAAGGGTTTCTGGGGCGGCATTCTGGCAATGGGTGCGGCTAAAGGCATGGGGCAGAGCCAAGGACAAAGAAAGCAAAGTGGGCAGGGCCAGATGTAATTACAAATTTGGACATTTTCTCACCAAGCATACAAAACACAACTCGGTTCCAAATATGTCTACTCAGATGTAAGCTCCATTGCAACAGCTCTCAGGGCTGCAAAGCACAGCTCAATTCTTTGCAGGGTATTTAAAGATCAATTGCCTTTAAATGGCTTTGATTATGTCAAAAGAAGCTTGCAGTGGGATGTGGACCTCTGAGGTCACATCCAGCCTGCAGGCAAGAAGTCCCCATCCCTGCTATACTTGTCTACTCAAAAAGAAGCCCATTTGTGTTCATGGGGCTTACTTCCAGGTGAGTTGATATAGGATTATAGCCTGAATGGGAAAGAAATGAGTGCAGATATATATGGCTGGTCTTAGGTACAGAACAATGACTGAGAAGCTGTGTTCCAGAAAGTGCAAGAGAAGATCTCACTTTCTCCTGCTTCATATTGCTAGACTCTTTTGTTAGATCACTTCTCCCTTTTTGCAATAATTTAGAACTGATGTACGGCATGAACTCTCCTTTCTACATCTCATGCCTCTAATAATTTCCATTTCCCCCTCTCAGCTTAAGTAAGAAATCACTTAAAAGCAGAACAGTGCTGCTGCTACTGCAGCTAGGAGAATCAAAGCTTGCTTTTGTTTCTCTGACGGCTCTTTTCCTGCTTAACGATAGACTTCTGCTCTCAAGATATCAGTTTGATTTTGCTTTGCTTTGTTTTTCTGGTCCTACTCACTTGCTAGGGGAATACATTCAGAAGCTATAAACTCTGAGCAGAGCTAGCAGACTAGCCCCTATAATGCTCCAATAACAGAAGATGCCATGATTAAGGGGTTATACTAGACATCACACTAAATATGTAGGGGATTTAAAAAGTTTAATGCCAGGCTCCAGAACCCCAGTTTACATCAGGACCACTACATATAGGAAGGGGAGCATTAACCTTCCCTCCACGGCCATGATCCATGGGGGGGAAGACTCCCATTGGGGGGAAGGCTCCCATGGGCATCAATTAGAGCATTTTTCCTTACTACTAATTGCAGTGTGGGGTAACAGTTTTCCTTGAGATCATGGCTCCCCTCCTTGTATGCTGTGATCTAAATATTTTTAAATTATTTTTAATACCCTGATGTAGGTGCTACCTAACATATTTATCACAACATACAGTTTGGACCTCAGTAGATAAGAAAAGTGCAAGTATTTGGAGTGGGTAGGGTGGGTACATAGAATACTGTTGTGGAATATACATGTGCATCCATGGCAAATCCAAAATTGATTTCAATGATTTATGCTCAACTCTTCAACAAGTTTCTCACGTGGCTGCAGAAAACACCACTCTGAGCAGCACATAGCATGCTACTGAATGGACAAAAACCATGACCAAACAAGCAAACTGCACAAATCAAACTGTTTTATACAAAAACGGGCTGATGGTGAAACTGCACCCCTGGACCTTTACCCATAGGAAAATGTAAATGGCTCATGTCAAGCACCATTTCAGATCTAGGGCATTATGCAATGGAGGACAATCTTGTAGCTATATGTTTTGGCTGCCAACTCCCATCATCCCTCACCATTGGCCATGCTGGCTTGGGCTGATCAAAGTTGTGGCTCTCCAGATTTCCTTGGGGCTACAAGTTGCCCACCCCTACACTATTGCAAATACCAAAAGGGGGAAATGCTAGAGAAGTATAATGTGTCTAGCAGTCTCTTCCTAAAGCATGTTTACCAATTATAGTGGGTTGGATTCAGCTTTTATTCTGAAAACAGCAGCAGCTCCTGAACAGAATTTGGCTCAATACATTCTTGCCAGCAGAAGGGTGGGAAGTGGGGTGGGGAGAGAGAGAGAGAGATGATTTTCTCCAATTACTCTCCTTCTACATCTCCCAGCACCACTTCTCCCATTGTCCCAGAAGGACTTCAAACCCTCTGGAGCAGATTTTGGGGGGAGCCAGGGTGTCTGCATGGGGAGGGGGAAATTGCTGAAGATTGCATCCTCCCTTTCACCAAAGGAATTCCACCACTGAATAAGAAGCCACTCACAGACAGGAGGAGCCCTTCCATCCATGGGAGGTTTATACTGGATCCAACCCAATAGAATTGACTTCCTAGTAAGCATTGGGGAAAAAATCAAGCAACATCCGAATATAGACAAAAGTCTGTGCGTATGATTTTCTAAAGAGCATAAGCCCTGGGGGAGACAGTCTACTTTGTCTCCTACTGAGAGCTGCATTGAAGTTATTTTGGTAAATACATTAAAGGCCCGTTAAAGCAATATAGAGGAACTATTGCACTAGAGGGAAACTACTGCACACTAATGACGAAGGAATAATTATTGTTGGCAATTCCTGTGTTCTGCTATCTCTATAACTCATATACCATCGTCCATGTATGAGAGTGAGTCAAAGTTTCCTATTACATGGTGATTGGTTTAGGTATGTCACAAAAGAGGACACTTTTCTGTAACCATCCATAGTCTTTAAAAATAAGAGACAGGCCTGATGGCTAAGCTACAGGAGTTAAACACAGTTTCTATCAACAGCTTGCTGAGTGTGGGCGGTTTGCAGCAAGATATTAGTGGAGAAGGAGATCTAGGGGCTGCTGTTAGAAATTGCTCAGAATGTGTGGCTAATGGGCAGTTTTTTCCCTGAGGCTTTTTATATCTTGGTGCAGCTGGAGAAAAATGTACCAGGCTGGGGAGAATTGGGTGGGTGGGAGGTCATGGAAAAATATTGTCTATTGCCTCTGTCCTCATTTTTGGGATCATGCCCAGATTGTTAATATTGTTCTTAATGTAGCAATCTAGAAGCTCATATGCTAGTGTATATAATAAACTACTCTAGGACAGAATTTTAGATTTTAGTACATGATCCGTGGGAAGTGCTTTGCTCTAGTCCATTTAGATGGATCTGATATAAAGGCAGGAGAGGGAAGGGGAGAGAGGTTATATTGCTAGATCCATGCAGTGCTGCCTTGACATATGTCAGTCAGGTGTCTAAATACATAAAAAGAGCCCTGCTGGATCAGATCAAAGGCTTCTCTTCTCCAGCATTTTGTTCTCATAGAGGCCAACAAAATGTCTTAATGGAAAGCCCACAAGCAGGATATGAGCACAATGGGCACCATGGCAACCTCCCATGCATAGAATTATAGAGTTGGAAGAGGCCATTTAGGTTATCAAGTCCATCACCTCCCCAGCCAATTGGTTACACTGGATGACTGCTCTGACAGGAGGTTTTTCCTGATGCTAAACTGAAATCTGCCTTCCTGTAACTTAAGCCTGTTATTCCCCCAGAAACTGGTATTGCTGCCTCTAATACTGGAGATAATATGTAGCCATCATGACCGATAGCCATTGATAGACTTTTACGGCAAATCTCAGTAGATTATCAAAATCGTTATGAATGTAGAACATGTGTCCTTTGCTCACTGCGTACCACTCCTATTCTGAAATCAGAGGTATGCGCATGAGTCTCTACAACTGATTGACTGTCTTTCAAAACTGTAGTGCAATTGTACTGTTGCATCCCAAAGAAGGAACAGATAGAGGGAAATCTTCATGTTTCACCATTGCAGTTTTATCACTTCTAATAAAAGTGACAAAAAAAGAGCTCTGTTCAACCCCAAGATGTTATAGGCAGGGTAGCTATAGGGAAAGAACCAAGGGAAAACCTTCATTCTCCAGCCAAGTCTACCAGGGCCTACTGAGCATAACTCTCCTATGCTCAAATCTGCTTTGGGATGTGGTGCATAAGAACATAAGAAGAGCCATGCTGGATCACACTAAGAGCCTATCTACACAGAACCTTGGAACGTTTTAAATAGTATTTTAAAACGTTCCAAATAGATGCGTTCCAAAACGTCTTAGGCCACATTAAGGAGTACTCACATTACAGGAGAAAAAATCTTCAGTCTTCAAAGCAGTGTGTGCGGTCTCACGCCTTTCTGTCCATCTCTTTCTGTTTCATTTTTACAATGAGTTTAGGGCAAGGCATTGTGGGTGCTGTAGTTCACTCTCCCACTTCCTCCTTAGTTCCCCTTTCATTCCCTAGATTTCAATGAGCATAGGGCTAAGCATTGTGGATGTTGTAGTTCACTCGCCCACTTCCTCCTTAGCCCCTCTTTCTTCCCCACCAATCAACGGCTAAGCATTTGGGTGCTGGTAAATGAAGCACTGCCCCCACAAATCATAAACGGTAAGGAAGGACACATTATTTTACTTAAAACGATTTATTAAAAGTAAAAACCGTTGTATACGCTGAAGTGAGTTTTAAAAAACCTCGGGTTTTTTAAACCTCAAGGGAGTGCATCATGTGGCCCAAAGAGTTTTTGTAACCCTTATAAAATGTTAGAAAGCTAGTGTGTAGATCAGCTCTAAGGCTCCATCTACTCCAGCATTCTGTTTACACAATAATCAATGAGCCTTCTGTGGGAAAACCACAAGTAGAAAATGAGTGCAGTAGCACCCTCCCACGCATGTTTCTGGTATACGTAGGCATACTCCCTCTGATACTGGAAGTAGCAAATAGCCATCAGGCATAGTAGACATTGATAGCCTTCTCCTCTAGGAATTTGTATAAACCCCTTTTAAAGCCATCCAAACTGGTGGCCATCACTATATCTTGTGGTATGCACTGCATGAAAAAGTCCTTCCTTTTAACTGTCCTGAATCTCCCACCATTCAGCTTCATGGGATGACCACAGGTTCTAGGTAAGTGTATACAGGATTGCAGCCTAACTGTGTACAGAATTATACCCACTATATTATGCATGGGGAACATATGACCCTCAACTGTTTTTGGACACCAATTCCCATCAGTCCCAACCATCATGGCCAAAGATCAGTGGAGATGGGAGTTGCAGTCCAGCAACATTTGGAGGGCCATGGTTCCCCGCCTTTGCTGTATAAACTTCATCTCGTTTAAAAATAAGAAACGAAAGAAAATATTTAAAAATTACTCATCACCCAACTCAGTCCATCAAACTTACTCTCCTTTCCATGTATATATTAGCTTTTGTTCATCCTGCTATTTTCCACAACTATATCAAATGATAGGATTAAAGAAAAATAAACCTGCTTACCACATCTCCAAGAATTTTGCTTTTGTTGAAGGATTTCTTGGCCACAATTCTCTAACAATATCAACAAAACAAAAGCCAATGTATGCATGTATGAGAGCCAAGAACTGGCATTTAGAGCTCAAATACAATTCAGATGGAATTTGTAATGCATAGGAATATAAAACCATATCACATCATTCTGAAGTCTGGTTGCAAAGCCCAGTGAGGGCCTTAAAAGAGCTAATAAATAAAAGTGAATGACTGAGATGAACAAGGAGATAAATCCCCCAAATGGAGAAGGACCTACAGCAAGGGTGGAGAATGTGTGGTCCTCCAGTTTTTGTTAGACAGCAAAATCCACCATCCATCACTATTGGCTATGCTGGCTAAAGCTAATGGGAGCTATACTACAGGAGGAGGAGGAGGAGGAGGAGGAGGAGGAGGAGGAGGAGGAGGAGGAGGAGGGCAACACATTCCCCACCCCTGTCTACAGGAAATCAAATATTTCCCTTCTCAGACTGTCTTACATGTGAAAAATAGTGGAATAGATCTACTGATACTAAGACTTATCAGTTTATCTTACTAAGGAAGACATAGAGCATCATAACATGGGGGGAAATCATGTTTCCTTACCGTTGTTTCTCTGCCCCGTGTTTGTCCCTCATTACTCCCTCACTCTGCCCTGAGGGGAAAGAGGAAGTAAACAAAGACCACGTGGCCCATTCAGGGGCCATTTGTATCACACCGCTTTTCCTGCACACAGCACATTCTGTTGGGGTTTTTAAAAAAAAAAAAAAAAAAAAAGTTGGATTGAAAGGGGTCTATTTTGCAATGGAAAAACGAGCAGAAGGAGCAGGAGGCGCACTGGAATCGGATGTCATCTAAAGGTCGCATGCACACCCATAACTGAGCAGTAGTGAGCGTGTGATAAAATGTGCATCTGATGAACCTCTAGGGTGCAATCCTGTGCCTGTTTAGAAAGAACTCCTTCTTCTCCATTTCATTTCATTTCTATACTGCCAATAGCCAAAGCTCTCTAGGTGGTTCACAGCAATTCACAAGATAAAAATACAGCTTACAAATTTAAACACAATTTAAACAGCTAAAAACAATTTCAGTAAAATACCAGACCTGTTCAGACAGCTAACATAAATGCCCCATCATATGCCATTAAATGCTTGGGAATACAGGACAGTCTTAACCTGCCACCGAAATGATGAAAATCCTATGCCTGGGAGTTGTAGGTCCTCTTTTGTAGGACTTTCTTCTACCTTAAGAGGCACAGGATTGCATCCTTAGACTGTGATGCTTAGACTGGGATGTGTTTTCACAGAAGCCTCATCTACCCAGGATGTTTTCTTAAGTGCAGGACATAAATGTCAATTGAACCAGACAGGAATTATGTAACAATTCCCTATTTCCCAACACATTTTTCTTTCTCAGAACAGATTTGGAACTGAAATACCGCTCCCTGACGATTCGCATTATGCTTCATTGATTATCTACCCCCCACCCGCCGCCCAATGTTTACTGTAGTGTTTTGCTACTACTAGAACCAACATTTGGCAAATGAAAAAAGAGCTAAAGTGGAAGATAAACTGGGAAGTTTCTGTCGGATAATTGGTTGTGGCAGTTGTAACAGAATTGCTGATCAAATTGAGTTGAAGGAAATACACCAGAGGGTGAAGTTAATCCTTCATTAGTTTGTTGGGCCACAAAATTATTTTCATGAAGCCAGACAGGGATGGCTAGCTGCCAGTCTGTAGGCCAGATTTAGCTGCTGGAGCACTTTTATCTGGCCTATGGTAGCCCTGCCACCCGTGCGGCAGGACATTTGCCTACTTTCACTGAAAAAGAAATGGAAAAAATTCTATTCAAGAGAGAGAGACATCAAGGAAGATGCCCCATTCTTTAAGGAAATCTCTCTCTTTGGGTTTGGTTTGCAATGCTCTAGCTCAAGGATAGACAACATGGTGTCCACTGAGATATCCTACCGCTTTCAATTTCTATATATAACAAATGTTTTTATATATTTTTACTGGCAGCTGGGATTATTCAAAGTGAAGCAGGGGCCTCTAGCTGCTGCCATCTGAATTCCCCATGAATGCGTCTGGCCAGGTTACTTGTCCTTAGTAACCAGCCATGCCCATCTAGGCCAGCCATGTTATGGTTGCACCTAGTACAGTTTCTTAACTTTCCAAATGTGCTCACAGGCCCAAAAGGTTGCCTGCCCCTGCTCTAGCTATTCCTAAGTGGGTGGGGTGCTTAATTGTTAGGTCCATGGCTCGTGTGAGGATCAGGGGATTAGTTTGTAAAGCAAAATATACTTCTGGGCCCTGGTCCACTGTATGGAGAATAAAGCAGCTGCCAAAAGTACAAAGGTGGACCATCAGGACAATAGGAAATTCATGTTGGGATATTCACAACAGGATGCATACATGATGAAATACACATTCATATCAGTGTATGCATGTTTATAAACAAATAACGACCACTACGGTAGAGATCTATATTTTTCCAATAACCTTTCAGTAGGTTGACCAGATTTTGAGGATCAAAATCCCGGACACCCCCCCCCCGCCACCCCACCCACCCAAAACAACCCCCCCGCACCGCCCCCCCCCCGCGCTGCCCGCACGCACGCCCCGCGCAGCCCGCCCCGCGCTCCTTACCGGCTGGGGCGTCTGCTTCCCTCCAGTGCTCGGAATCTACTGAGAAACAGGCTTCCTGGCCTGTCTCTCAGTACCGCGCCGGGTGATGACGTCATCACCCGGCGCGCTACTGAGGGACAGGCCACGAAGCCTGTTTCTCAGTAGATTCCGAGCACCGGAGGGAAGCAGATGCCCCAGCAGGTAAGTGCCTCGCGCCGCCGCCCGCCCCGCACAGGCCGCCCGCCCCACCCGCGCCGCGCCGCGCCCCCCTCCTCGCAGGAGGAGAATGAGCTGTTTTCCAGAGGTTGCCCCCTGGGGCCCAGTCGGCCCGGTTTGGCCCATTTTTCCCGTTTAGGACCGGGAAACCCCAGGGGGTCTGGTCAGCCTACTTTCAGAAACCAAAAACAACAAAAATGCAGTACTGCAAGGATTATTACATAAACTCAGAGGCTCAGTTCAGACATCACAACAAATCGTGGTGGAAGGAGCATTCCTATGTTCCCTAGATAGCATCTGGGATGGGGGGAAGGGGACATATAGGATTGTATGACAGGGCTCTGAGCTGGAAGCCAGGGAACTGCATTCTCCTCCCTGCCCCCCTCTTGTTGCCAGCACAGAGAGAACCACACCAGCTACGTCTCAGCTTGCAAAACAGAGAATGGAGATGGGGAAAGGAGGTGTTCCTGGGATCAGAGAGGGGAGGAGACTGGGGTGGCAGTCATATGAGAACTCCTATGGCCGTCCCAGCCTGCTTTCCTTCCCCTCCCCCAAGCCTTTGCTAGATGGGTGAAAATGCCCATCTAGCTTACATCCAGAGCAGGAGGTGCCAGATGCCTCCCACTCAGCATAGGATACTTTTAAGTCTCTGAGCTCCGGGAGTTCCATAGGACTGCACCCTATGGAAGGTTACCTATTACTTAGTGCAATGTCTTAATTGATAAACCATGGTTTGTGATCAGCTGGCAAACCAAAATGATAAATGAAATACTCAGTTTAGGCAATTCTTCAACAGTACTGAGGCTCAGGCTAACATCCCCCATAACACCATAACTCCTTCTAATTTATGGTGAATGATAGTCATTTTGTCTAAATGCAGCAGACTCTGTTTTACAAACCATTCTTTATTGTCAAGCCAGCATGCCAAAGCAGGATTATGCCATGGTTTAGAATCCTGGTTTGAGGGCAAATTGGTTTATACACAAGCAATAGTTTGCCTCATTCAGAGCAAATGGCAAACTAAACTACTATGTGTCACAAACTATTTATTTATTTAAAACATTTATCAGCTATCTTTTATCAATGGTTTCAAGGTGGCTTACAAAAATAAAAAATGGTCTAGGGACTAGGGTGCCAAAAAGACAGAAAATGACTGCTGACATATCTGTCTATCTGTCATCTGTCTCTATCCATCTATCTATCATCTATCTATCTATCTATCTATCTATCTATCTATCTATCTATCTATCTATCTATCTATTTACCTGGCCCTTAAGATCATTTAGTGCTCCATGCCCCCCACCATTGACAAACTGATCTCTTGTTCTAATCTACTCTTTGTGACTCTACCAAAGGAGAGAGGAGGGGAGCACAAAAGTCTGTCAAACATACATGTAATGCTAATCTACAGTTTAGCATTATGTTGTAACAACCAATACCCTGTCCATGAAAATTTGACTGTCCCCATTGTTGACTGCCTTTTACTAGAGAGCTAAGTCCTATATTTTCCAACAGGGACTTTTAGTGGCCTTTTCAAGTGGGTTTTTACCACTCCATTTTGAATTGCACTGGGATATTTATTTTACTGATATTTATAACTTTTCACCACCTTGAATATATTTTATATAGGAAAATGAGTTAAACATGTCAGAAATACTAAAACCAAATAATGATTGGCAATTTTGCATGTATATTTGGATACTCCAATCACAGTTTGGATTCTAAACCAGGGTAAGCACAAACCATGGTTTGGAATTATGCCTGAACTAGTTTGATCTCGATGCCAAACTACACTTTATGTGGGACATCTACAAAAAACAGAAAATGCAGCCTTGGAGTGGAACGGGAGAGGGGTAGCAATTTGATCACAGCAATAGTGGTGGAGGAAAGGGTGTTTTATCCTGTTGCCATTTTCCCAGTCAAAATCATCCTGCAACATACTGTTTGCTCCTAAAGGAAAAATATATCCATACACACACACCCTTTCCTGAAATTGGGGAAACAACAGTTTGGGAGGCAATTTTAGGTTGTGAAAATGTCATAGGTTCTGCAGAATGGGTAAAACATTTTATCCTCCTACTACTGCAGAGATCAATTTGGAAGCTCCTTGAGGCTGCTTCCCTCCCCCCCTCCTTTTTTAAGTCAAGGGTGATCAATTACAGATCCCCTGCATAATATGTTGTTTTACCCTTAAATATAAATGTCCTGGGAAGAGTCTTGGGCTGGGTGTGGAGTCATTACAATGAAAATGTTGGTTGAGTTCCTGAAAACTCTCTATCATATTATTGACTTCAACCACAAAATTAAATCACATAGAAACAGCAAAAGGGCAAGCTTCATCTTCTGCATTTGTCAGGTGATAAATTCCGCTGTCACAATTACCTGAATGATGTGTGAAATTATTCTCTTAGACCAGCGACCACAAATGATTGTCTTTCATATCAGCCAATTACCCAACAATGCAAAACAGTGCTAGGGAAGGTTTATGCCTATAAACACCACTTATTTTCTCTGCTTACCATCTGGAAAACAAGGTGGTAGCCAGGGTCCATTCACACAATTGCAGCTTCACTGTAGACCTATTCAGGCATTCTGAAAATGGTTACACACACACACACACACACAAAGCCTGGGGACAACCGTGGCACTATGTTTTCTTGTCTAATTACCAGAGTTTTACGGACTGTTTATGTAAAGAAGATGTGAGTATCTCCAAAACAATACATGATGTATAAGTGCCAGGAAACCGCAGCCAAATGCCACTCTCCAGAAGATGTTTGGGAACATGTTCCTTATGGTTTTCTTTCATTTTTCTGTCTAAAGTTTGACCATAGTCCTTAAAACAGGCATTGACATTTGCATCTACTGTTTTAATCTGAAATGTTTCTTTGAATTTATCAATTCTACTTCTGTGCATTGTAGTAAGGATAGCAGGAACCACCATGAAAAAAAGTTATATTGCTCCTTGCCTCCTCTTGATGTCATCCATGCACTTTGATATAACTACTTTTCAATAAAGAATGTATTCTGTAGTCACAATATGGGGGAATCCACACAGTCCTTTGGAACGTTTTAAATTGTATTTTAAAACGTTCCAAATAGGTGCGTTCTAAAACATCTTAGGCCACATTACTGAGTACTCATGTGACAGGAGAACAGTCTTCTGTCTTTAAAGCGGTGTGTGCAGTCACACGCTGTTCTGCCCTGTCTCTTTCTCTTTCATTTTTCAATGAGTTTAGGGCAAGGCATTGTGGGGGTTGTAGTTCAGTTACACACTTCCTTCTTAGTTCCTCTGTCATTCCCTAGCAAGTATAGGGCTAAGAATTGTGGGTGTTGTAGTTCACTGGTCCACTTCCTCTTTCTTCCCCACCAATCAACTGCTAAGTATTTGGGCACCAGTAAAGGAAGCACTGCCCCCATGAATCAAAAACGGTAAGGAAGGACACATTCTTTTACTTAAAACGATTTATTAAAAGTGAAACCGTTGTATATAACTGAAGTGAGTTTTAAAAAACCTCAGATATACAACGTTATAGGGAGTGCGTCATGTGGCCCAAAGAGTTTTCATAACCCTTATAAAACGTCAAAAACCTCGTGTGTAGATCCGCCCTATGTCTCTAACAGACCCTTACTTCTCAGTATTAGTAGTTGATCATCTAAATCAGCCTTCCTCAACCCGGTGTCTTCTAGATATGTTGGGCTACAAATCCTATCATCCTGTTGACTGGGGATGATAGGAGTTGTATACCAACTGATCTGGAAGGCACCAGATTGGGGGAGTCTGGTCCATGCTTTCTCCATTATTTTTACTGTAGTTTTTCAACTCAGTAAGACCTTTCCATCTGACTAGTGAGGATATTGGCTAGATTTTTCTCCCCAAACTTTCATTGACACTTCCCGTTGTTCTCGTCTCCCTATGAGCCATCGCTTGAGCTATCGGTTATGGCTACCCTCTGTCCAAGTGACAGGACTTCCCCACAGAGAAAAAGAGAATCCTGTTGTATTGGTGAATACAAGATACCTTTTAGCGATTGGAGTTAATTGAAATTCCTGGACAGCTGCAACCAGCTATGGAAAAATGACAATGGGTGACTAATGACTTGTAGTGTTTGCAAGTAATTAGTGCCATTTATTGTAAAGCATTATCTAAATTTGTTTCTGAAATACACTTAGCCATGGGGAATTTTCAGTACACATAGAAAAGAGTGGCACATACTTCAATGCCCATAGTAATGTCTGTAGAAGATTTTTTCCCCCTTCTTCCGCCTTTTTTTTTTTTGCTTCAGCTTCAAGATCACTATCCAGTGCGCTTTCATTCAGCACAACTTTTATGTCTAACAAATTAAATTCCTGGGCTGAATAATTACACATAAATGCTGCCAGGCTATTTCTCTCAAGGGGCCAATTTTCTAGCCATTTGTCAGCATCTGAAATGTCAAACATATTGCATTGAGAATGTAGGGCTACATACAACATATTCTTCAAAACAGAATATGAAAGGCATTAATCAACATTGCAGATGTAAATTAGGAAGCTAACTGGGCACTGCTACATTAAGTTAAAATCATTCAGGTGAAAGGAAATTGTCTTAGAGCAGGTAGAAAATGGGGTTAAAAGAGCCTCTTAGGGTGCAATCCTATGCATATTTAGACAGAAAAAAAATCCTACAATTCCCAGCATTCCACAACCAGCTGTGGAATGGGGTATGCTAGGAGTTCTAGCACTTTTTTCTGCAAAAACATATAAAAGATTGCACCCTTAATGCCATGAGGTGACTGCCAACAACTGCTATATTTCATCAGGTTCCAGTACTGTTCAGTATCTGTATTTTCTGACCAAAGAGTTTTAAGATACTGTCCCAGTTTGCACGATTGCAGGGTGATTAATAAGCCACAGTGGCTTATTAGCCACCCTGTGCATGCCATTCTCATGCCGGGGGATTAGCATAATTACCCTCTGCAGTGCAGCTTGTCGAGTTGTGTGGACCAAGCCAGGGTGGCTTGTTTCCATGGGTAACAAGCCACCCAGAACTCTACACCATGGCTAATTTCCCAGCCACGAGTGTGCAAACCAAGTTATAGACACCAAACATAGGCATAGCCTTCTTTCTCTCCCTCCTTCCCTCTGTGTTTATGCATTTGAGTGTGTGCAGCAAGCTGGCATGCTATATATATTCTAGATGAGTCAGATCCAGTGCTTATTTATCACATTATATCCCACCTTTCCTGCAAGGAGCCCAGGACAGTGTACATGATCCTCCTCTTCTTCATTTTATCCTCACAACAACCCTGTGAAATAGGTTAGGCTGACAGTCAATGACTGGCCCAAATTCACTCAGTGAGACTCAAGGCTGAGAGGAGAACAGAACCCAGATCTTCCAAGTCCCAGTACAACCACTCTAACCACTACACCACACTGGCTCTTCATTTGGGTATCTTGAAGATGAATTAGATATTACAAGAGAAACAAAGGTTTCAGACCCCACATTTCCTTTATAAGGCTAATGTGGAAACTATGGGATGGATTCATGCTTAGAAGTACTGACAGGTAGAAGGGAGGCACTTAACCTTGCTACATCCAACTTCCCTGCTAGTCTTTCCTTCCACAGTACTAGTCCTGGCTGCTAGTCCTGATGGCTAAGTGCAACCTCCAGTACCAGACACAGTAAGCCTGTATACACTAGTTGCTAGGGAACATGGGTGAGAGGGTGCTGTTGCATCATCTCCTGCTTGTGGCTCCCTGGTCAACAGCTGGTTGGCCACTGTATGAACAGAGTGCTGGACTCAAAGGACCCTTGGTCTGATCCAGCATGGCTCTTCTTACGTTCTTACATTCTTAGTAGTTTAAAAATATTTGGTTCATAAGCCAAAAATGTGTCCAAAGTGAGCACATTTCCATACATTCCTGCAGTAAGAGGGGAATGTGGGAAAATGAATTGGTCTTGAGTGTGGGCAATGATTTTCATTTCCCTGTTTGAAGAACAGTGACAACAGAGGTGTAATTAGGGACAGCAGGTCAAATAAGTTAGGGAAGATAATAGGCTACTGTATTCTATCCCTTCCCTGCCCCCACCGTGTCCACTTCCATTTTGTTAGAATTCATCGAAACTCAAGCAATCCTGCCAATCACAGATTCAAGATATAACATTTCAGAGTCTACTACTGCAACCCTATGCACACCTCTTTAGAAGGCGGCTCCACTGAACTCATTGGGACTTATTTGTCAGTAAACATGCATAGGCTGTGCAACTGCAATCCTGAAGATGCATGCTAAGAAGTTAGCCCCATTATAGTAAGCATGGGTTTCCTTTCAGTAAACCTGCTTAGGACTGAGCTTGTGCAGTAACATGTATAATAAATGTAGAAAGCAGCCCCTTTCTTCTAGTGGGTAATGCAGGCAGCAGCTGAGATTACAGGGCTTCTTTTCCCACTAAGGAGCTCAAAATAATCCAGAACACCAACCTGAGTTGCAACAAACCAGATGGCTCCTATCCAAATGAGCACTATGAAAAATGTCCTTCTTGATTGCTCAGATCTCATTCCCTTGAATAGGCCTGATGACACGCTATTGAGAAGTGAGTTCATACAGCTCATCGTAATGAATGTGGTGTCATTACTGAGGTCAAATGGGCTCAGGTCTGGGAGAAGGCTTTGAGTAAATGCTCTGAGCAAAGGACTCCTGGGCAATTAGTAAGCTAATGGCCAAGCAACAGTGCTGAAAGGAAATTTACCTGTTCCAAACCTGGCATGTTTGATATGACTTTCTGAATGTTGAAAGTGCTCAGATTCCTCTTTTGAAACTTGACTTTGAGGTATACTATTAGAAAACGACAGAGGAAGTGACAAGAGTACTGAAAATTATCCAATGCTCTTTATGTCAGCTTTCCTTTTCTTCCAGCCCATTTTTACCTTACAAGATGGCTTACAATTTCCCATCTGAAATGAAGTCTAAGAAGTCAAATACACCCACCATAGCAAGCACTTTGTCTGATGCTATCTTCCTTTAAAGTGTCCATTTCAAAAGCTAATCAATACAAAACCCCATTTTCTCCTCGTAAGTTAGATAATTAATAAGTTGTAATTGCCTCTTTATCCTAGAGGAAACTACTACTTGATATATTAAGGATTATTTTACTACATGTCCCTTGGAGGTTTTTATTTCCAGGAAATTAATGTAATTAGTTCCAACCTATTAAAGCTATTGAGAAAACAAGAGAGAGCTGATAGAATAGCTGGACAGAGGAAAAAGCTGTGATTTCGTGACATGCCAGGGCCTCAAGCAAAAGAAGGTGTCATAGCAGTTTTCGTTTCCAGGTGTGATTCTCCTTCACTTGTAAAACAAAACAAAATAACACATACATGCTTATAAACTGATATTTAGAGAGCGATCCTAAAAGTCTTGGCTGGCTAGGGAATGATGGGAGTTGTAGGTCTTTTTTCTGTCTAAAATGCATAGGATTGCACTCTTAAAAGTTAATTGCCTATACAAATAGAAAATTCATTATCCAAGTGTGTAGCCTTATGTAGCCAAAACAGATCCACTCATGCACAAGAGGGAGATATCAGCAGGCACCTCCCACCAAGATTTACAGAAGTACAACATATGGGGGGTACCCTAAGAAGGCACCCTCCAAAAAACCTTGTTCAATGAGGTCTGAGGATGTCATCAGACGAGCATTTTATCACACACTCGCTACTGCCCACTTCCAGATGTTCATGCCCGTTTTTCTGTTGCAAAATAGACCCCTTTTAATCCAATTTAAAAAAAAAAAAAAACGGAATGTGACATGATCTCCTGCTGTGTGCAGGGAAAGTGGTATGATAAAAACGGCCCCTGTTTGAGCCACATGGTCTTTGTTTACTTCCTCTTTCCTCTCCAGGAAGAAAGGGGAAGTAATGAAGGACAGAAGTAGGGGCAGAGAAACGATGGCAAGGAAACACATTTTTCCCCTGTGTGATGATGCTCTGAGTATGCTCAATGGCCACAGAATGCTGGCTGACTTTTTGTTGAAGAGAGGAGAAAACCAGGGAAGAGGGGAAACGGTATAGAGTTTCCTTAGTGGAGACTGGTGACTCAAGTTTCACTGGGGCTATGAATCCATTCTGGGTTTCAGTCATAACCAGCCAGAACTCTTAAGGAGCTATCCAAGGGGCTGAAACTATTTTGCAAATGGGGTTCAGCACCTCAAATAGCTCCTATTCCTGGCTGGTTCAGTCAGAACCAGCCAGAAATAGTGTTCTGGCTGATTCTGACTGAAACCCAGAATGGATTTACTGCCTCACTGAAATCAGAGCCAACAGCCTCCACTGAGTATCCTGGAAAAGGGCATGAATAGGAGCACTCCACAATGCTACATTTTGTTTAAGGTTCCTCCTGTTGCCTTGTTTGCCTTATAGAAGATACAGAATAAATAATATGATGTCTTTTGTAGGAACAAAAATGGCTATATGCTTTCTATATACATAGGCCTCTTCATTTGTTTCCTTATCTCTCCTTCATAATGTGAAAGATTCATTTTTGATGTCCTTCATAACTTGAGTCTACTTCATATGAGCTTATTTATTAAGGTTATCACCATGTTGATCCATTCCAGCAGATTAGGCATGCTTTTTCAATGCTCCTAAAATATATCTATCCTTTATATTTAGATGAATTTTGAAGGGAAGACAGTTGGGTGATTTAGAGGACAACAAGCACTGATAATGCTTCTCTGTGTGTCCTTGAAGTCTGAACTTGATTCCCAGATGGTGGCAAGGATCCAACGAATGAAGAAACTCGTCCCTTATGCTGATAGGGGTTTGGGACTTGAGTTTCTCAAAATAGGTCCCCCGCCCATTTCCTGCCACATTACACTAGGGTGACCAGATTTTAAAAATCAAAATCCCGGTCCCCCCCGCCCCCCCACCCAAAACAACCCCCCCACCAAGCCACCCCCCAAAAAAAAAACTAGCCTGGACCTACCGCCGGGTTCCTCCACCGCCCGTGCGGGGTCCTCCATCACCGCCCGCGCGGCCGCGCGAGGTCCTCCTTCACCACCCGCACGGCCGCGCCGGGTCCTCCGTCGCCGCCCACGTGGAAGAGGCGGGAGAGGGCCGGATCCGGAAGTGATGGTTACGTCACTTCCGGATCCAGCCCTCTTCTGCCTCTTCCGCGCGGCCTCTGGCCTTACGAGCCCGGCAGCGGCGGCGAAGGCGGCGGATGAGCCCGGGAAGCAGCCGCCCCAGCAGGTAAGTGCCCCCCTTTGTGCTTACCTGCTGGGGCGGCCGCTTCCCGGGCTCCTCCGCCGCCGGGTCTACCGCCGCTCCTTGCTTGCTGCTACCGCTGCGTGACCCCTCGCCACCCCGGTTTGCCCCCCCGCCCCCCGGTTGGGCCGGTTTGCCCCTGGATTCCCGGTTAGGACCAGGAAATCCCGAGCCACCTGGTCAGCCTACATTACACTGCTTTTGAACTCTAGGGGATTTTCAAAGGTAGCCATGAAAGGCCAATGGGGTTGGTTGTTCAAAGGGAAAAAAGTCAAAAATCCATCTGGGCATACCAGAGTATTGAGGACTGCCTCAAATAGTTGTTTCGAACCCAGTTGTTATTATTAAGATGGCAGAGACCATAACAGGACATGGATGTATTGTTTATTATACATCTAAATTACCTCTGAGCACATCATTTAACCCAGTAATAGCAGAGGAAGCTGGTAGCTTCAATTTCGGTGGGGCTACGATTCCATTCTGGGTTGCAGTCAGAATTGGAGCAACCAGCCTCCACTGCTTAACAATATCACCTCTCTTTAAAACAAAACAAACCTCTGTCTCTACCAGTTCATTGGAAGGATGAATCCTTAAGGCTCAAGGGTCCCAGGTTTAACCGTTTTGTGTGTGTGTTATTTTTAAATCCACTGAGATCTTGCAAGGGTATCTGCTTTGACCTAGAAATGTAAATTCTTTATTTGCTTGGATCAACAGGCTCAATTCTTGAGAAATTACTATCCTTGCTAATAATATTACTTACAAACCTCAGTAGCAAGAGTCAGGAGATAAAATTGCAGAACAGGTGGGAGGGATATCAGACTCAAAATCAAAATGTCTTTTGCTTGAAGCTAGATAGCTAGCAGACCATGTTTTCTTTTTCCTTTTGTTGAATGTTCAATTTCAAACTTTCATCTTTGCAAACTTCGATGAAAATTTTATTGAATTTATACAGTCATGATATTAATCAAAGTCAAACCCCAGGATCAGTTAGCATGATAAGTTCAGTTAGTTCATTCAAAAATAACTAACTGAATTTATTCAATAACAAACCAAAGACAAGGTGTCACTTTGACTAACATGTGTGAAACTAAAACATGTTAAAAGGCAAACCACTAATTGATTATATTGGGTTTGATTCAATGCACTAAGGAATTCTGCTAATATGAGTCTCCATAGAAGATGCTGAATTAAAACCCTGATTGAATTCACTGGAATTGTTATATGAACAACATGGATGTTTTTGCCACTGTTTTGGAATTCTGGATTGACTTTGATTGGCTTTCTCTGATATATTGAGCAAGTCTTTGAAGTAGTACCTGCTGAAATCGTGGGATTTTGCAGATCCACAAAAACACTGGAGAACCCCTTTCAACTGGGAAATGGACAAAGAATTGCCGGATTGATCCCTCCTCCCATGCCAAAATAATTAAGGACATGGCATTGTAAACATCAGCAATGCTGCAATTCTATACATACTTACCTGGAAATACATCCTATTACACTCAATGCAGCTTACACTGAAGGAATATGTATAGGATTGCACTGTAAAGCACATTAAGATTTTACAGTGCAACCAGATTAAGCATGCTTAATCCTGGGGCCATTATAGATAAGCATATATTCTAGTGATATAGTGTCACAAATACTTTATTCTTGATTGCTCAGATCTCATTCCCTTGAATCGGCCTGATGACATGCTGTTGAGAAGTGAGTTCATACTAGGGGTGTGCATCGGATCGGATCCGATCCACGATCCGAATCCGATCCGACCCAAAATCGGGAAAATCCGATCAGATCCGATCCGATCCGGACAACCTCCGATCCGATCCGATCCGATCCGATGAGGTCCGATCCGGATCGGACGCCATTTTGAATGCTTTTTCCCATAGCCAAGTATTGTTTTACAAAAACGCCTATAACTTTTTCATTTTTAAAGATAGAAGGATGAAACTTGGGCACATTGTAGACTGGTTAGGGGTAGTTATCTGTGAGAAATTTCAGAAAGATTGGTGCATGCATTTTGTGGCAATTAATTTTTTAATAAATACCCAGGAATGCCTATAACTTTGTCATTTTTAAAGTTACACACATGAAACTTTGCCACATTGTAGGGGGTACCTTGGGACCTATGTGTGTGAAATTTCAGAAACGTAGGTGCTTATCTTGTGTGGCAATTAATTTTTAGAAAAATGGGTAGTAGTGGGGTAAATACAGTTATGCCTCCCATTTTTTTATTTTTGAAGATACAAACAGGAAACTTGGGCACATTACAGGTACCACTTGCCTTGATATGTGTGTGAAATTTCAGAAACATTGGAGCTTTCCTTGTGTGGCAATTAATTTTTGAAACAATGAGGAAAGAAACACCTATAACTTTGTCATTTTTAAAGTTACACACATGAAACTTTGCCACATTGTAGGTGGTACCTTGGGACCCATGTGTGTGAAATTTCGGAAACGTAGGTGCTTGCCTTGTGTGGCAATTAATTTTTTAATAAATACCCAGGAATGCCTATAACTTTGTCATTTTTAAAGTTACACACATGAAACTTTGCCACATTGTAGGTGGTACCTTGGGACCTATGTGTGTGAAATTTCGGAAACGTAGGTGCTTGCCTTGTGTGGCAATTAATTTTAGAAAAATGGGTAGTGGTGGGGTAAATACAGTTACGCCTCCCACTTTTTTATTTTTGAAGATACAAACAGGAAACATGGGCACATTACAGGTACCACTTGGCTTGATATGTGTGTAAAATTTCAGACAGCTGGGTCCAGGCATGTGGTGGCAAGGTATTTTTGAAACAATGAGGAAAGAAACGCCTATAACTTTTTTATTTTAAAAGTTAGAAGTCTGAACATTGCTCACTTTGTAGATGGGTTAGGGGTAGATATGTGTCAGAAATTTCAGAATTATAGGTCCAGGCATTTGATGGCTATGGAATTTTTAAATTACATGTTTCAAAAAAATTTCTACAGAGGCCAGGTCTTCCCCTCCCGCTTCCCGCGAAGAAAAGGAAACACTCTCTCGTCTCGATCCCTTTGATCCTTGCTAGTAGTATCCATTACAGGGCTCGTGTTTCCTTTCCTACTTTCACTTTTCACTTTGTACTCAAGCAGACACGAGCCCTGTAATGGATACTACCAAGGATCAAAGGGATCGAGACCAGAGTGATCCTTCCTTGCACGCATGGCTGCAAAACTCAGCTAGGCTCAGCCGTTCTGCTTGAAAAGTGAAAGTAGGAAAGGAAACACGAGCCCTGTAATGGATACTACTAGCAAGGATCAAAGGGATCGAGACGAGAGAGTGTTTCCTTTTCTTCGCGGGAAGCGGGAGGGGAAGACCTGGCCTCTGTAGAAATTTTTTTGAAACATGTAATTTAAAAATTCCATAGCCATCAAATGCCTGGACCTATAATTCTGAAATTTCTGACACATATCTACCCCTAACCCATCTACAAAGTGAGCAATGTTCAGACTTCTAACTTTTAAAATAAAAAAGTTATAGGCGTTTCTTTCCTCATTGTTTCAAAAATACCTTGCCACCACATGCCTGGACCCAGCTGTCTGAAATTTTACACACATATCAAGCCAAGTGGTACCTGTAATGTGCCCATGTTTCCTGTTTGTATCTTCAAAAATAAAAAAGTGGGAGGCGTAACTGTATTTACCCCACCACTACCCATTTTTCTAAAATTAATTGCCACACAAGGCAAGCACCTACGTTTCCGAAATTTCACACACATAGGTCCCAAGGTACCGCCTACAATGTGGCAAAGTTTCATGTGTGTAACTTTAAAAATGACAAAGTTATAGGCATTCCTGGGTATTTATTAAAAAATTAATTGCCACACAAGGCAAGCACCTACGTTTCCGAAATTTCACACACATGGGTCCCAAGGTACCACCTACAATGTGGCAAAGTTTCATGTGTGTAACTTTAAAAATGACAAAGTTATAGGTGTTTCTTTCCTCATTGTTTCAAAAATTAATTGCCACACAAGGAAAGCTCCAATGTTTCTGAAATTTCACACACATATCAAGGCAAGTGGTACCTGTAATGTGCCCAAGTTTCCTGTTTGTATCTTCAAAAATAAAAAAATGGGAGGCGTAACTGTATTTACCCCACTACTACCCATTTTTCTAAAAATTAATTGCCACACAAGACAAGCACCTACGTTTCTGAAATTTCACACACATAGGTCCCAAGGTACCCCCTACAATGTGGCAAAGTTTCATGTGTGTAACTTTAAAAATGACAAAGTTATAGGCATTCCTGGGTATTTATTAAAAAATTAATTGCCACAAAATGCATGCACCAATCTTTCTGAAATTTCTCACAGATAACTACCCCTAACCAGTCTACAATGTGCCCAAGTTTCATCCTTCTATCTTTAAAAATGAAAAAGTTATAGGCGTTTTTGTAAAACAATACTTGGCTATGGGAAAAAGCATTCAAAATGGCGTCCGATCCAGATCGGACATCTGGTCCGATCCGATCCGACCAGCCTCCGATCCGATCCGATCCGATCCGACCCCCCAGGTCCGATTCCGATCCGCTATCCGATCTGATCCGGGGGGTCAGTGCACATCCCTAGTTCATACAGCTCATCGTAATGAATGTGGTGTCATTACTGAGGTCAAATGGGCTCAGGTCTGGGAGAAAGCTTTGAGTAAACTAGGGATGTGCACTGGATCGGACCCGATCCACGATCCGAGTCCGGTCCAGTGGGAAATCGGATAAATTATCCGATTTCCGATCCCCCAGCTGGATCGGCCGATCCAATCTGAACCGGTCCGAAAAGGCTCCGAACCGGTTCGGCGGATCGGCGGATCGGCGGGCGCCCACTGGCGCCCACCGCCGCTTCCATTGGCGGGCGCCAGCGGGCGCCCGCCGATGAAAGTGGACAGCGGGGGGGGGGAGGAGGGGGGCGCTTACCTTCTCGGCCCGTCCGCTCCCGTCCGGCACTAGCAGCTACTACCAGCGGGCTCCGCGGCCTGCTCCACGGTGGCGCGCCGGGTGATGTCATCACCCGGCGCGCTACTCTAGAGCAGGCCGTGGAGCCCGCTGGTAGTAGCCGCCGGCGCCGGACGGGAGCGGAGGGGCCGAGAAGGTAAGCAGGGGGTGCGTGGAGGGGAGGAGGGGGCACGCGGAGGGGGGAGGGGGGCCCTTACCTTCCCGGCCCGGCCGCTCCCGTCCGGCGCCAGCGACTACTACTACCAGCAGGCTCCGCGGCCTGCTCTAGGGTGGCGCGCCGGGTGATGTCATCACCCGGCGCGCTACTCTAGAGCAGGCCGCGGGGCCTGCTGGTGGTAGCCGCTGGCGCCGGACGGGAGCGGATGGGCCGAGAAGGTAAGCAGGGTGTGCGTGGAGGGGAGGAGGGGGCGCGCGGAGGGGGGGGAGGGGGGCCCTTACCTTCCCAGCCCGGCCGCTCCCGTCCGGCGCCGGCGACTACTACTACCAGCAGGCTCCGCGGCCTGCTCTAGGGTGGCGCGCCAGGTGATGTCATCACCCGGCGCGCTACTCTAGAGCAGGCCGCGGAGCCCGCTGGTAGTAGCCGCCAGCGCCGGATGGGAGCGGACGGGCCGAGAAGGTAAGCAGGGGGTGCGTGGAGGGGAGGAGGGGGCGTGCGGAGGGGGGGAGGGGGCCCTTACCTTGCCGGCCCGGCCGCTCCCGTCCGGCGCCGGCGACTACTACTACCAGCAGGCTCCGCGGCCTACTCCAGGGTGGCGCGCCGGGTGATGTCATCACCCGGCGCGCTACTCGAGAGTAGGCCGCGGAGCCCGCTGGTAGTAGCCGCCGGCGCCGGACGGGAGCGGACGGGCCGAGAAGGTAAGCAGTGGCGGGGAAGGGGCTTACCCCCCCCCCAGAGCCGTCCGCTTCTGTCCGCTGGCGCCCGCGGGCGCCAGCGGATGGAAGCGGACGGCCCCAGGGGGGTAGGGAGCGCGGGGGAGGGGGCTTACCTGCCGGGGCCGTCCACAGCGGACGGCCCCGGGGGGGAGGGAGTTAGGCCCCCCCTCACCCACCCGCCGCCATTTTTTCCTCATAGACTGGCATTGCAATGCAAGTCTATGGGGAAAAAAATGGCGGCCGATTCAAAAATTTACGATTTTTGGGTCGGGATCGGACTCGATCCGGTCCGGGGGGCCTCCGATTTTGTCCGAACCGGTCCGTGACAAAATTGGAGGTCCCGATCCGGGTCCCGATCCGATCCGGGGGGTCCGTGCACACCCCTAGAGTAAACACTCTAAGCAAAGGTCTCCTGGACCATTAGCAAGCTAATGGCCAAGCAACAGTGCCAACAGAAAAATTCACCTGCTCTGAATCTGGCAAATTTGATTTTGACTTTCTGAACATTGAATGTTTTCTGATTTGTCTTTTGAAACTTGACTTTGAGAGATAATATTAGAAAAATATATCTCATGTTGCTTCATTTTCAGGTATTAATGTTTTCAGCTTGTCAAATTCAGTTCTGGTTCAAATTCAGTTCTGATTCTGGCCTTTATCACACCTACTATTCCCCCCCCCCCGGGTTTGCTTCTGTAGGTTCCCCCTCTGTTTCCTATGCGAGTCTAGCACTTTGAATCACATGTGGTCGGTATTGCTGTGAAACCTCAGCTTGGCCTGTTTCGGACTTTGCCTGTTCGGCGATAAATCGAAACAGAAACTAAAAACTGCAACTTCAGGGTGAGAGAGCAGCACGATGGGGGTGACGTCATGCGAGTCCAGTGCTGAAGAAGTTGAGCAAAGTCGAGGTGCGTGTACTTAAAACCTCGTGTGTGATAACGACCTCTTTCTCCTAGAGAAATTTGTTGGCTTCACAGTTTAATGCAAATTTACTAAATTTGCACTTCCCAAACTGGTACACAAACCAGAATGCAATATTTACACTTTTCAGAATTTTCTGATACAGTTCGCAAATGAAGAAATGTGCATAAAAATGCATAAAACCGGGAAAATGTGCATACTGAAATGTGCTTATTAGAGTACACAAAAATGCACCACACTAGGGAAAATCCCTTGGGGAAATCATTGTATATTTGGAAAAGTGTGTACTAAAATGGGCATGTATGGAAAAGTCTGTATAAAAATCCAGATATTAGGAGAAATACACACAAAACATGTACCGTTTTGTTTGTGTTCGCTTTCAGAAAAAATTGAAAATGTATGTGGAAATGGAATTAACTTAATGTTGGAAAAATGAGAAACTGAGTGGTATCAAATTTCACAGATTCTTCCATCCCCGCTAGCCCCCTGCCTAAAGCTTATTACATGAAACAGCATCCATAATTGGGAAGGTTGGAAAATGTCGAGGACACAGTCCAGTCCTCCATGTGTGCTGCTACACTTATTAATGGAGGCACAGCCGTGCCTCCATTGTTAAGGGCCGTCAGTAAAAAAAAACACTCCGCCAGGTTAAAGTGATAATTGGGGGGGGGGGTCATTCTAACAGCCATAAAATCAAAAATGTTTCACCAACCTTTCTGAAATTTTCAGGTGCCAGAAAGAAACGTTTGTTTTACATTACCTGAAAATTTCAAGAAGATTGGTGAAAGATTGAGGGAAGGAGAGCAGTTTAAGGTAGAAAAGGAATACAAACCTGTCTCCCTGCTTTTGTAAAATCACTTCCGGGTTGCGACTTTTGTGCTCACGATTTGCATAATTTCTAGAGCCTTATTAATTAATCCAGTGGTGGGGTCTTCTTCCTCCTTGACTGTAGTTGGTGGAAAGCTTTTCGTTTTTTAAAAATTCCCTTTGGTTGACTTTTAAGGACTATTTTAACTTCTCATTCAAGTCAATGAGGCGGCCATCTCAGTAGCGTCGCTCTCCCCCCTACCTCCTGCCTTAGAATGTGGGATGGGTGGGTGAAATGGCCACTGCCTCTTGCACAGACCTTTTGAGAGAAGAAGAAGAAGAAGAAGAAGAAGAAGAAGAAGAAGAAGAAGAAGAAGAAGAAGAAGAAGAAGAGTTTCTCTTTTCTCTTCTGGAACATGCATTTCTTTGGCTCTGAGAGTATTTTGGGCTATCTTCATGAGGCCAGTTTGCTCTTTTGCTCCCTGGTGAAGCAGGGTATGGCTCCTCTGGATCCATGGTAACCTGATCTTCAGATCTCTCCTGGGAATAGGTAGCTATACCTTTCTTTTAATTTCCCCCACCCCACTCCTTCCCTCTTTTCTAAGAGTTTGGTCCATACTGCTATAAGTTGAAAGCTTCAAACACTTCATTTAATTACTTTGGGCCGGTGTTAAGTTTTAAGTACAATGTTGAAACCTTTCAAAGTGCTTCTGGGCCTACAACGTTGGTTTCGGCCTAGTCACCCTGTTTTTCTAATAAGGTTTAGAAACAGTTGAGCTGTCGTTTATTTTGCATAGTGTACACACATGCATTTTCTTTCTAATCCTTGCAGTCTACACTGGCTCCCTCCTTGATATGTTTTTGGAGGCAGACAACCCTTTTTTTGTTTCAGCAGGCCTTTGGCAAATAATCTGGACCTCTGTCTATACCTTTGACTTTTAAATTGTTATGTATTTTAAATGTTTTAAATGCTTTAATATTGAAAAGTGTTTAATTATATTTTTAACTTTTGTATATTTAGGCTGACCATATGAAAAGGAGGACAGGGCTCATGTAACTTTAACAGTTGTAGAGAAAAGGGAATTTCAGCCAGTGTCATTTGTATGCAGTTAGTCCCTGGTGAAATTCACTCTTCATCACAACAGTTAAAGTTGCAGGCACTATACTAGAGTGACCATATACAAAAGAAGGCAGGGCCCCTGCAACTTTAACTGTTGTAATGAAGAGGGAATTTCACCAGGAACTAATTGCATATAAATGACACTGGCTGAAATCCCCTTTTCTCTACAACTGTTAAAGTTACATGAGTCCTGTCCTCCTTTTCATATGGTCAGCCTAGTATATTCCTATTTATAGGTTTTAGCTGTATATGTTTTAGTTTTGTAAGGCTGCCCTGAGACCCAGCATTGAGCACAAGGCAGGATACTACTACTACTACTACTACTACTAGTAATGTTTCAGATTTCACTTCTGCATCTGATGTTCTTTTGCATTTACTTTTCTTTATAAACCATTCATATCTTAAGACTTCTTGTGTGGCATGTTTTCATTGGTTTAACAAGTTAAAAGGGGTATTCACTGTTTTCATGCTTATGTTATAAAATCTATTTTCAACAGGCCTAGTAACTTCAAGAGTAACAGAGTTGGGGAAAATCCTCAATCTCTTTGCTATCAGAGGCACTGAGTCAGGTACCCCTAGAGATAATTTAGACTGACCCCAACCACAAAACACTATTCCCCCCTCTGAAGAGATCTGGACCACAGACTACTAAAGACAAACAAAGTAGCTGGCCATAATAACAGTTCTTATGTGGCGATTTGCCTTATGAGGCAGGTGCTCTGCGGGCTACCAAATGGAGGGACTAACAGGCCATAAAATTGCCTGGCTGGGTCTGCCAGAAATCCAGCCTCAACACTCCTGGAAGGTCCATGTTCTATAGCACCTGCTGTCAGATGAACCTGAGGGAATCCCACCCTCCACCCCTGGGTTTAATTTACTGGCTTCCCCTGGCTGGACCTTGCAGGAAACTATAGGGATAGACAGAGCAGGCATTCATAGCACACATAGAATGCTGAGACTGGCAAATCTAAAAGCAAGTGTGTTGCTTTTCAAGAACCAAGGAAATTCAATGGGTCTTTCTTTTGAGTAAATATCTAGGAATGGATATGCAGCCTATGCAAGAACTGAGTAGGGTGACCATATTTGGGAAACCAAAAAAGAGGACACCTAGTGGGGGGGGGCAGGAAAATGGCTTTCTGGGGCCACCTTAAAGTCCCCAATTGGAGCGGAGGAGGGGAAAGCATGTCATTCTCACCCCACCCCACCGCTCCAATCAGGCCCTTTTCTATAATGTCTGGGAATGACACGTTTTTCCCTTTTAAGGCCTTGATTGGAGCAGTGGGAGAGAATGATACACCTCCAGAAAGCATGTCATTCCCCCCTGCCACGCTAATGGTGGCCTTAAAAGGGAAAGTGTGTAATTCCAGGTCATTATAGACTATTGCATAAAATCCCCCCTGACACCGAGGATAGAACAAAAACCAGGAGAAATCTGGGGAAATCCTGACAGTTTTTTATTATTATTTATTATTGCATTTATATCCCACCTTTTTTCCGCATAGAAACCCAAGGCTGCTGAGAGTCTGCAACTGGCCCAAAGTCACCCAATGGGTTTCCATGGCTAAGTGGGGAGTAGAACCCAGATCTCCCAGCTCCCAGTACAACACTTTAGCCACTAGGCCACACCCTAGTGGTCACCCTAGAATTGAGCCATGCCAAGTTGGAAGCAGATTGGTTCGTGCCTTGATTTTTAGGATATTTTTTTAAAAAGTTTGACTTCAATTTTGTTTCTAAAATTCAAGGCATGAACCAATCTGCTTTCAACTTGGCATGGCTAAAGCCTTACTTAAGAGGTACCATGGTGCCAAGTTTCATCTCTTCATCTTTACTTTCTTTCTTTCTTTTTAATGTACTGCTCAAGGCCCTAGACCCCAAAGAGGAGAATTGGGTTTGAAGTTTTAAAAATTCCTAAAACTCAAGGCATAAACAGATCTGCTTCCAACTTGGCATGGCTCAATCAATACTTAAGAGCTACCATGCTGTCAAGTTTCTTCCCTTTATCTTTAAAAATGATGGAATTGTAAGCATTTTAGTTAATTTAAAAAATTACATTGAAGTTTTAAACATTTCTAAAAATCAAGGGATGAATGGATCTGCTTCCAACTTGGCATGGCTAAATCCCTACTTCAGAGCTACCATGGTGCCAAGTTTCATCTCTTTATCTTTAATTTCATTTTTTAAACTTGTACTGCTCAAGGTACTGGACCCCAAAGAGATTTCTGTTTGAACTTTAAAAAATTCCTAAAAATCAAGGCATGAACGGATCTGCTTCATACTTGGCATAGCTATATCCCTACTTAAGAGCTACCATGATGCCAGGTTTCATCTCTTTATCTTTAAAAATGAGGAAGTTGCAAGCATTTTGGTTGGTTTATTAATGTTAAAAGTGAGTTCAACACATAACACTAGCTTTGATTTTATATTGGATGTCAAGATGGTATAACATTCTGGCTGACGCTCGCTTGGTTGTCAACTGTATAATATCAAGTCATCCATTACACAAAGCCATGAAATTCATTAAACAAAAAATCTACGGTTTACAAAAACAACGTTAAGGCTCTACAGATTCCAACCAAGCACCAAAAAGCAGGGAAATTGGGAGTTAAGGCTCACATGCCTCAACGCCACATCCTCCCTAAGGAGGCAGAAAGTGCTAGTGAAATTCTCATTCTCCCAAAGCAGATAAACCATGAGGACAGGATGGAGAATATGATATGCAGAGGTGACTATGGGGTTGTGGAAAACTGATCACGAACAACTTAGGGCCACCTACTTCTCTTTTTTTGTTTAGAGCAGCCTTTCCCCAACCTGGTGCCCTCCAAAGGTGTTGGACTACAACTCCCATCATTGCAAGTCAGTATGTCCCATGGTCAGGAATGCTGGGACTTGTCATCTCAAACACCTGGAGGGCAGCAGGATGGGGAATGCTGTTCCATACCCTTACCAAATACAGGGTCTGCCCAATACTTTTCTCTCACACACATCTCGCATATAGCAGCACTCTTGATAACAAAAGGGGCACTATTCATTACAGATCTAGAACCAGAGCATGTGCCAGGCACTTCCAACTTTTGGTCAATATCCTGCCTTTCAAAGAACCAATGTTTTTTTTTTCTTTAAATGTATTTTTAAAAAATATACTGTTCACTCCCCACAATCCCTGCACAATACATCATCTCATCAAAGCAACAGTGGAGCAGAAGAGGTTTAGTTTGGCTGTCTTGAACACCTTTCAGATGAGATTAGTTTGCAATCCTATACCTCTTGGGAGAAAGCCCTAGTGAATTCAGTGGCACTGGCTTCTGAGAAGACATGTATAGGAGTCAACCTTCTCCAACCTGGTACTCTCCAGATGTGTTGCACTGTAACTCCCATGTTATGTGTTATGGGGAAGACAAAAATCAATTCATACTTAATTTTAAAATAATACTTACGTATGAAAGTATTAGGTGGTAGCTCTGTCTTTGATCTCACACTGCTGAACAAGTAAGAGAAATCTTTTATCTGATATTCAAGAAACAGACATCCTATGCCATGTGTTGAAAACTAATGTTGATGTCTGAAGTCTTAGATTTGTCTCACTGAAGATTAGGTATTCAAGATTCATTCATTGTTGTTTCATTTGGTTTTGACAGTTTATTTAAAGTGATGCAGCTCTTTTATAGTTCCTTGATTGATCACATATCTTAATGCTGGAAAACATCATACTTTAGTACAGATGTGGGCAGAAAATAGATCTATCCTAATGATTTGGACATCAACTCGCAGCATTCCTGATAACTGCCCATGCTGATAGGGGCTTTTACAAGTTGAATTCCAAAACATCTGGAGATCTACATTCTGCCTTCCCTTGTTCTTGAACAACATTCGCCAACCTGGTGCCTGTCAAATGTGTTGGGTTGCAACTCTCAACATAAGGAGATGCTCTAAGAAATGAGACGTAGCTGGTCCTAAGTTGTTCATCATCATTTCCCACAATCCCACAGTCACCTCTGCAGATCAAATTGCATATCTAGATTTTTGAGATGACAAGTCCCAGCATTCCTGACCATGGGACATACTGACTTGCAATGATGGGAGTTGTAGTCCAACACCTTTGGAGGGCACCAGGCTGGGGAAGGACTGCTCTAAACAAAAAAAGAGAAGTAGGTGGCCCTAAGTTGTTCGTGATCAGTTTTCCACAACCCCACAGTCACCTCTGCATATCATATTCTCCACCCTGTCCTCATGGTTTATCTGCTTTGGGAGAATGAGAATTTCACTTGCACTTTCTGCCTCCTTAGGGAAGATGTGGCGTTAAGGCTTGTGAGCCTTAACTCCCAATTTCCCTGCTTTTTGGTGCTTGGTTGGAATCTGTAGAGCCTTAACATTGTTTTTGTAAACCGTAGATTTTTTGTTTAATGAATATGGGACATGGCCATAAAGTTCCATCTCTGCCCTCTTCATGTAAGTACACACACTGTGTGCAGATTGCAGCACACTAGCTGAATGGACTCCAGTGATCCAGTCCTCCATCACCTTCCTGTGCCCCAGTTCTCAAGTGACTTAAGCATGAGGTTTGATCATCAACCACTGTTTGCCAAGAAATTAAGAGAAGGGAGATCTTTCAAGTTGCTTGACTACGAACCTGAAGATTTGTCAGTAGGTTAGGAAGCACAAAGATTGTTTTGCTTCAGTTCTCTTTATCACAGTTGTGCCTTAAACCCATGGCAAAGACAGAGAGAGAAATCTTTTAATTTGAAAAGCAAATTGCATTAATTACAGTCTGAAATCAGTGCATAAATTCAATTACCCCTGCAGAGTGAACCTGCACATTTTACATCTCTCTCTCTCTCTCTCTCTCTCTCTCTGTAATAGACAAGGTAGCTTCTCCCTTGAATCACTGAGAACATCTATACAAACTATATCTCACAGTGATTCCAGAGTCACAGTGACTGTCATAACAAAATCTGCTTTACTTGTGTTTTAAAAGGAACATGTAGGACATTAAGGTAATTAATTAACAGCTGGGAAATGGAAAACGGCTTTGCAGAAAGTCATTTCATTCAGAGCTGGCAGGAGAACATGGTTAATAGCTGTGAAGGTTTACCCCCTCTCTCCCTTGCCATTGTATAGTTCCTGAATACAATGCATTCCATCAAGTACACTCATACATAATTACTTTTAAGAGAACGGGGCACTCTTCCTGTTGTTGAGCAGCAATTGAATGCGCCACACAATCTTCCAGCCCCCTAAGTTTCAGTTAGCCCAATGGTTCCACAAACTGGCATAAGTGGGTGTTCCCTTGCCCTCCTCAGTCCCATGTGACTGATGGATCCCAGCTGCTCTTGGGGGCAAGCTAATTTCTCTGGGCCTCCATCCATAGCTCCAGAGCAGGTGTCAGGGTAGGCATTGTTGGCCACCTGCCAAGGGTCCCCATCCCACAAGGACCCACTGACAAGAGCACCCTGAAGTCGCTCCTCCTCCTCCCCATTGCAACCTGTCTTGTTCGTCTTCTTCATGCCCTGGACCAGACAATGGTGGTGGTAAAAAGAAGCAATAGATGCCACTGCTTATTTGCTCAATGGCTCCCTGCCTGACAAGCAAGCAAGTGGTAGCAATGATGAGAGAAAGAGGAGCATGAGCAGCTAGTAACAATGGTAGTGAGAAGTAGGGATGTGCACTGACCCCCCGGATCGGATCGGATAGCGGATCGGAATCGGACCTGGGGGGTCGGATCGGATCGGATCGGATCGGAGGCTGGTCGGATCGGATCGGACCAGATGTCCGATCCGGATCGGACGCCATTTTGAATGCTTTTTCCCATAGCCAAGTATTGTTTTACAAAAACGCCTATAACTTTTTCATTTTTAAAGATAGAAGGATGAAACTTGGGCACATTGTAGACTGGTTAGGGGTAGTTATCTGTGATAAATTTCAGAAAGATTGGTGCATGCATTTTGTGGCAATTAATTTTTTAATAAATACCCAGGAATGCCTATAACTTTGTCATTTTTAAAGTTACACACATGAAACTTTGCCACATTGTAGGGGGTACCTTGGGACCTATGTGTGTGAAATTTCAGAAACATAGGTGCTTGTCTTGTGTGGCAATTAATTTTTAGAAAAATGGGTAGTAGTGGGATAAATACAGTTACGCCTCCCATTTTTTTATTTTTGAAGATACAAACAGGAAACTTGGGCACATTACAGGTACCACTTGCCTTGATATGTGTGTGAAATTTCAGAAACATTGGAGCTTTCCTTGTGTGGCAATTAATTTTTGAAACAATGAGGAAAGAAACACCTATAACTTTGTCATTTTTAAAGTTACACACATGAAACTTTGCCACATTGTAGGTGATACCTTGGGACCCATGTGTGTGAAATTTCGGAAACGTAGGTGCTTGCCTTGTGTGGCAATTAATTTTTTAATAAATACCCAGGAATGCCTATAACTTTGTCATTTTTAAAGTTACACACATGAAACTTTGCCACATTGTAGGCGGTACCTTGGGACCCATGTGTGTGAAATCTCGGAAACGTAGGTGCTTGCCTTGTGTGGCAATTAATTTTTTAATAAATACCCAGGAATGCCTATAACTTTGTCATTTTTAAAGTTACACACATGAAACTTTGCCACATTGTAGGCGGTACCTTGGGACCTATGTGTGTGAAATTTCGGAAACGTAGGTGCTTGCCTTGTGTGGCAATTAATTTTAGAAAAATGGGTAGTGGTGGGGTAAATACAGTTACGCCTCCCACTTTTTTATTTTTGAAGATACAAACAGGAAACATGGGCACATTACAGGTACCACTTGGCTTGATATGTGTGTAAAATTTCAGACAGCTGGGTCCAGGCATGTGGTGGCAAGGTATTTTTGAAACAATGAGGAAAGAAACGCCTATAACTTTTTTATTTTAAAAGTTAGAAGTCTGAACATTGCTCACTTTGTAGATGGGTTAGGGGTAGATATGTGTCAGAAATTTCAGAATTATAGGTCCAGGCATTTGATGGCTATGGAATTTTTAAATTACATGTTTCAAAAAAATTTCTACAGAGGCCAGGTCTTCCCCTCCCGCTTCCCGCGAAGAAAAGGAAACACTCTCTCGTCTCGATCCCTTTGATCCTTGCTAGTAGTATCCATTACAGGGCTCATGTTTCCTTTCCTACTTTCACTTTTCAAGCAGAACGGCTGAGCCTAGCTGAGTTTTGCAGCCATGCGTGCAAGGAAGGATCACTCTGGTCTCGATCCCTTTGATCCTTGGTAGTATCCATTACAGGGCTCGTGTCTGCTTGAGTACAAAGTGAAAAGTGAAAGTAGGAAAGGAAACACGAGCCCTGTAATGGATACTACTAGCAAGGATCAAAGGGATCGAGACGAGAGAGTGTTTCCTTTTCTTCGCGGGAAGCGGGAGGGGAAGACCTGGCCTCTGTAGCTCAACCAAAGATTCAAGCAACAGCAATAGAAATCTATCAGGATTTATCGGCGCACACCGTCCAGTGGAGGAAGAGTGTCAAAATTTGTACAGCAGCATTGAGGAAGAAATCGATAACCTACAACTGGGGATACCCAGTATTTTTGAGATTCTTCTGGCAAGGGAAGCAAGAAAGAATAACATCGTGCGAGCAGGGAATCGAGTTGTTGGAGAAGTTGGGCATAATCGATGCCAAGGATCTGGGAGAAATAGTCCAAGTGGAAGGAGCGGTTGGAGGTTCCACAGATCAACTAGAAGGAGCGGTTGGAGGTTCCAGTCAATGAAAAGGGATTAGAGGGGAAAGAGTAAAAAAGGAGGGGAGGATCGGACTTTGCTCTGTGGGTTGGGCCGTGTTCCCCCCCCCTGAAGAGTTCTAAAATAATTGGGACCAGAGCCCAGATGACTGGTGAGGAGGGGGGTAAAAATGGGTGTGTGTGTGGGGGGGGAAAAGGGTGGGGGGGTATGTGTTTCACTGACCGAGACCAATTTAATGACGTGGTTGAAAGTAAGAAATGGAGAATAGATTGAGATGTGCAACTCTAAATGTTAAGGGGCTAGGAACGGTGGTTAAAAGACGAAGAATTGAAACATTGTTGAAAAGAGAAAAAATAGATATAATTTTTTTGCAGGAAACTCATCAGATAAAGGAGGGGGCTAATGAGTTACGAATGAGGGAAGTAGGAGTGTATGAAAAGTCATTTGGTACTTCTAAAGCGAGAGGTGTGGCAATAATAATATCGAAGAAATGTGGTGTTAATATTCAAAATATAAAGAAAGATAAGAATGGAAGGATCCTTATAATTTACTGTACGTTGGAAGAGGAAGAATTTGTGCTGATAAACGTCTATGCTCCAAATGGGAAACAAATTGATTTTATTAAAGAAGTATTTAATATGGTGGGAGATTTAGGGAAAAAGAATATTGTGATGGCTGGAGATTTTAATATGGTACTAGATAAAGGGAAAGATAGAGATAATATAACAAGAGATAGTAGAGGAGAGGGTAAGACAGAATTAGCTAAATTAATGGAGAGGAAAGAATTAATGGATGTATGGAGAGTTGTAAAAGGGCAAGAAAGAAAATATACATTTTATTCACCTAGATTTAAGAGCTACTCAAGGATTGATTATATTTTTATATCAAAGAATATGGTACCTAAATTAACAGATTGTGATATTGGAGTAATTAAGATCACAGACCATGCTCTAATGATGATGGACATCAAGTTAAAGAAGGATTATAAACAAGCAAAGAGATGGAGAATGGACGGAAGAATTTTTAAAAATAAAAACATAGTGGATAAATTAAAAAAGGAACTGCAGGAAATATGGCAGATAAATGAAAAAGGAGCTAATTCGCAAGGATTATTATGGGATACGATGAAAGCAGTAATAAGAGGGATCTGTATTAGGGAAATGTCCACACTTAAAAAGCAACAGGAAGTACTTAATAAAAAGGTTGAAGAAGAGATAAGGAGTTTAGAGGAGAGACTGAGACAGTCAAAAGATAAGCGATTATATGCCCTAATTCAGGCTAAAAAAAAGGAATTGGAGAAAGAAGAAATAGAACAGGTCCAAAAGAATTTATTATATTTAAAGAGAGATTTTTTTGAATTTAGTAATAGAAATTCCAGATTGCTGGCTAGATCCACGCAGTCAGAGAAGGCTAAGAATATGATAGGGACAATAAGAGATAAGTTAGGGAATAGATGTAATGTAATGAAAGATAAATTAAGGATTTTTCAGGAATTTTATAAAGATTTATATACTTCAGAGGCGCTTTCACAAGAAAAGATTCGGGAATATGTAGAAAGGAATTGGAAAATAAGACTGGATGATCAAGATAGGGAGTGTATGGAAGCCTTGGTTACTGACAAAGAAATTGAGGGAATTATTGGAAAACTAAAAGGAGGTAAGTCTCCGGGGATTGATGGTCTGGGGCCGGAATTTTATAAAATATTTAAAGATATTTTAATACCTAGATTAAAAAAATTATTCAATAATATAATAGAAGGAGGAATGACCCCGCCATCGTGGGACCAGTCCCTGGTTGTATTAATACAGAAGCCAGGCAAGGACTTGACAGATCCAGCGTCATATAGACCAATATCTTTAATAAATCAGGATGCAAAAATATTTTCAGCAATTATGGCTAAAAGAATGGGTACATTTATATTTAAATATATTAAAAATGATCAATGCGGATTTATTTTAGGTAGGAAAATGCCGAATTTAATTGGGAGAGTTATAAATATAATAAATATTATAAAAAAAAGAAACTTAAAAGCAGGATTATTAGCTCTGGATATTTTCAAAGCCTTTGATTGCGTGGAATGGCCAGCGTTAAAAATAATATTAAAAACATTTGGGTTTGGACATAAATTTATGGGAGTGATAAATCAGATGTATAAAAATAATAAAGCGGAAATAATGGTTAATGATGGGTTAACGCAACAAATAATACTAGCCCGAGGAACTAGGCAAGGATGTCCACTTTCACCGATTTTATTTGCAATAGTTATAGAAATTTTAGCAAATGTAATTAGGGAAGATGAAAGATTAAAGGGGATAGGAAGAAAAAACAAGATTAAAGTAAATATGTTTGCGGATGATACGTTATTGACAATAGAAGACCCCCTAGAAAGTGGGGAGATGATTCAGAAACATTTGAGAGAATTTGGGGAAATTACAGGATTACAAGTTAATTGGGGGAAGTCAGAAATGATGTTGTATAACTATAACAAGGAAGAGATGGAGAAATGTAAAGCTAAGTTAGGATTAAGACATAAAAATATAATAAGATATTTAGGAGTTAATATAGATAAAGAATTAGAAAGAATAGAGGAACTTAATTTTGTAAGCTTAAGAAAAGAGGTAGGGGAGAAATTACAGATTTATAGAAAATTAAAACATTCTTGGTTTGGTAGAATAGCGGTTATTAAAATGAAGATATTACCTAAGGTTAATTTTTTGTTTAGAATGCTACCTATTAGAATTTCAGCAGCTGAGCTTAAAAATTGGCAAAATATGATTAATGCATATTGTAATGGGGATAAAAGAGCTAGGATAAATAAGGGGTTATGGTATAAGACTCAAAAGAAAGGAGGTTTAGGACTTCCTAACATTAAGAATTACTATATTGCTAATCAGTTAAGATATGTTATTCATGCTATTTTAGGGGAGCAAGATTTGGAATGGCTGGAATCGCAAACAGTAGAGATAGAATGTAAACTGCGAAATATATTTTTTACCAAAATGCAGAAGAAAGAATGGAAGGTACTGGACAACCCATTATTGGAAAATATAATGTCGATATGGGAGAAGTATAGGGGGAAGTTGATACCAGGAGATTCTCCGCTAGCCCCAGTTGTAGTAGTGGGAAACTTCCCAAGAGCATTAAAATCAGAGATGGAAGTGAGACTGAAAGAACAATATATTTTTAAGCTAAGGAATTGGATGGGAAAGATGAAAGATAGTGAGTATATTAAAGATTTGTTTAAAGGACAGAAGATAGCGTGGTTTAAGTCTCTGCAACTGGTAAAATGGACAGAGGAATGGAGGAAAAAAAATAAGAAATGTAGAAATAATACCAGATTTGAAGATTTAATTGAACAAATAGAAAAAAAAGAGGAAGCCAGAGCTAAAAAAGGACTCACTAGCGAGATATATAAAATTTTAATAGAGGGGGAAAGTCAGGACTCACTTAAGATTAAAAAAGAGGTATGGGAAGAAGATATTAGGGAAAAAATTAATGAAGATAATTGGGGAAGGATGTGGAATGTAAGAATGTTGAAATTATTGTCGATTAGAATTAAGGAGAACTATTATAAGATAGTTTGGAGATGGTATCTAACACCTGTAAGATTTCACCAGATTGATAAAAAAGTGTCTAAGAATTGTTGGAGGGGATGTCAGGAGGTTGGGACCTATTTTCACATGTGGTGGAGCTGTGAACAAATACAAAAATTCTGGGAAAAGGTTTTTAAAGAAATAAGTGATATAATTGGAAGTAAATTGGAATTAAACCCGAAGCTAGCTCTACTAGCAATATGGGATAGCAGGAATAAGCATATAATTAATAGAGAATTGGTAAACAACCTCCTGGCACCCGTTAGAATAATGATTGCTAAAAATTGGAAAGGGCAACGAAGTTATAAAATAGAAGATTGGTATAAAGAAATTTGGGATATAGCATTGAATGATATGTTGACATGTAAAATGAAAATAATGAGGGGAATGTCCAGTAAGAGTGATTTTGGAGATATATGGAATCCCTTTTTGGAATATGTTTTAAGATCGGGAAAGGGACAGTCGCCTTCAAAAGAGTCATTAAAATTCTGGAAGGAAGATGAATGAATGGGAGTAGGTCTCGGGGGGGGTGCACGGGGGTAGTCGAGGGAGTTAGTTTGTTTTATATTATGTATTATGTGTATGTTTG
The DNA here is from genome assembly GCA_029215795.1 of Anniella stebbinsi. Lineage (NCBI taxonomy): Eukaryota > Metazoa > Chordata > Lepidosauria > Squamata > Anniellidae > Anniella > Anniella stebbinsi. The sequence goes on along the minus strand of JARDYH010000005.1, from coordinate 81,932,860 downwards.
TTTGTTTTGTTGAAAAATGAATAAAAATTATACTAAAAAAAAAAAAATGCATGCACCAATCTTTCTGAAATTTCTCACAGATAACTACCCCTAACCAGTCTACAATGTGCCCAAGTTTCATCCTTCTATCTTTAAAAATGAAAAAGTTATAGGCGTTTTTGTAAAACAATACTTGGCTATGGGAAAAAGCATTCAAAATGGCGTCCGATCCGGATCGGACCTCATCGGATCGGATCGGATCAGATCGGAGGTTGTCCGGATCGGATCGGATCGGATTTTCCCGATTTTGGGTCGGATCGGATTCGGATCGTGGATCGGATCCGATCCGATGCACACCCCTAGTGAGAAGAGAGACTCACTGAGTGAGGGGGCCCATTGAGGGTATCTTGCCCAAAGGTCCTCCAAACACAAAGCTAACACTGCAAAACTCACTATAGCAGGGGTCTCCACATTTTTATTTCTTTTTAAAAAATATATGTGTTTCATTTTTTTAATACGTGGATTTGTATGAAATGCATACAATGTTCTAGCAATTGTACATAGCCTTCAACAAAAGCAGACCAAATATCCAAATAAGTATCCATCTGAAGGTGGTGGCTACATGGCATCCATTCAAATGCATTTAAATCTTAAATCCAAAATAATCATATGAACATCCCTTTTCATATGATTATCTAATGGAGCTACTGGGCAGTAGGGATGTGAATGGACCCTCCGATCCGGATCCCAATCTCTGAGATCTGGATTGGGTCTGATCCAATACCAATCAGACCTGATCCAATCTGACTTGAGTCAGAGAAAGGCCTAAAACTTCTTAATTTTCCATGTTACAGGTTTGAAACTTGGTCACAGTGCAGACAGAGTGTTGCTAGTCATGTGTGCCAAATTACAGAACAATAGGTGCAAGTGTTACTTGGAAGTAAGCTTTCAAATACACTGTTTCAGGTGGCTGAAATGTGGTCCTTTTTCAAGAGACGTTGTCCAGTACTCATGGGCATCTCACAGATGGCCTTGAGGGGACTCAACTATGCAGGCAGGTTGGCATTTCTTCATGCCACAGCTGCGCACATTGGCTGGAGCAGAGGCAAATATAAGTCACGTTCAGGGTAGAGGTAGGCACTTTGGCTGGAGCAGAGGGAATGTGCCTATGCATGCGTGCGTGTGTGGCACAGTGAGAGTGAGTGGATGCATTCCGCTGCAGTAGAACTGCTGCCTTGACTCAAGATTAGGCCACGCATGTCTACAAATTAAAAGGATTGGGGGGTAGGGGAATAGCACAGGCGTTACACTTATTATTTTAGCCAGCCTTACTCAGGCAGAGCCTCATTGGGCCAGGAGATACCCCTGCAGTGCACCAACCAGCAGGATCCCACAAGCAGCACCGCACAGACAATCAGGAATTATGGATGTTACATTGATTTTAGAGCCAGCCAGCAGGAGACAACCCAGGTAGCGAGGAAACCTGGAGGATCCTAGCAAAACAATAGGGATGTGTATTGTATCGTTAGAATTTATGATAACGATATGATATGCTCTTTATCATGCACATGAGTTACAATAACGATACGATAGAAAAACCTACGATAATCATCGGAGACGATAATTTTTGGGCGATTTTATCGTTTTATCGGACTGCCATATAAATATACCTATAACTTCTGTATTTTAAAAGTTATAGGCTTGAAACTTGGTCACAGTGCTTCTGGGGTATGCCTACGTATGTGTCTGAAATTTGAGATTGATCCCTCCAACTCTCAATTTTATATGATTTTTTTAAAGATCATTTCCGTTCTGACTAGTCTGGTGAACTGTCATTCTGATCTGTCAGAACGGAAACGATCTTTAATAAATTCATATAAAATTGAAAGTTGGAGGGATCGATCTCAAATTTGGCACATATGTGTAGCACATGTTGCTACACATATGTGCCAAATTTGAGATCGATCCCTCCAACCCTCGATTTTATATGAATTTATTAAAGATCGTTTCCATTCTGACAGATCAGAATGAATGCACATGGCAAGCTGTCAGTCTGCTCTGTCAGAACGGAAACAATTCATTGATTAGGCCACACATGTTTATAAATTAAAAGGCTTGGCGGGTAGGGGAATAGCACGGGCGTTACAGTTATTATAGAGCCAGCCTTAGCAGGCAGGGCCTCATTGGGCCAGGAGATACCCCGGAAGCATGCCAACCTGCAGGATCCTCATCATGCTTAAAAAATGACCCTGTCTTCCCGCCATCCCCGTGCATTTCTTTATGCCACAGCTGTGCACATTGGCTGGAGCAGAGGCAACTAAAAGTCACGTTCGGGGTACAGGTAGGCACTTTGGCAAATAAAAGAAAAGTCACGTTCGGGGTACAGGTAGGCACTTTGGCAAATAAAAGAAAAGTCACATTCCGGGTAGAGGTAGGCACTTTGGCTGGAGTGGAGGGAATGCACCTATGCGTGTGTGCGTGGCACAGTGAGAGTGAGTGGATGCATTCCGCTGCAGTAGAACTGCTGCCTTGACTCAAGATTAGGCCACGCATGTCTAAGTACAAATAAAAGGATTGTGGGGTAGGGGAATAGCACGGACATTACATTTATTTATTTTAGCCAGTCTTACCCAAGCAGGGCATCATTGGGCCAGGAGATACCCCAGGTAGCTAGGAAACCTGGAGGATCCCATCAAAACTACCCTCACGCACCGCCTTGACCTCATCATGCTTGCAAATGACCCAGTCTGCCCACCATCCCCGTGCAGGCAGGTTGGCATTTCTTCATGCCACAGCTGTGTACATTGGCTGGAGCAGAGGCAAATAAAAGTCACGTTTGGGATAGAGGTAGGCACATTGCCCAGTTCATATAAGTCATGTAGGCACATTGCCCAGTTCATATAAGTCATGTTGGCACATTGCCCAGTTCATATAAGTCATGTAGGCACATTGCCCAGTTCATATAAGTCATGTTGGCACATTGCCCAGTTCATATAAGTCATGTAGGCACATTGCCCAGTTCATATAAGTCATGTAGGCACATTGCCCAGTTCATATAAGTAAGGTAGGCACATTGTCCAGTTCATATAAGTCAGGTAGGCACATTGTCCAGTTCATATAAGTCAGGTAGGCACATTGTCCAGTTCATATAAGTCAGGTAGGCACATTGCCTAGTTCATATAAGTCAGGTAGGCACATTGCCCAGTTCATATAAGTCAGGTAGGCACATTGCCCAATTCATATAAGTCAGGTAGGCACATTGCCCAGTTCATATAAATAAGGTAGGCACATTGTCCAGTTCATATAAGTCAGGTAGGCACATTGCCCAGTTCATATAAGTCAGGTAGGCACATTGCCCAGTTCATATAAGTCAGGTAGGCACATTGCCCAGTTCATATAAGTCAGGTAGGCACATTGCCCAGTTCATATAAGTAAGATAGGCACATTGTCCAGTTCATATAAGTCAGGTAGGCACATTGTCCAGTTCATATAAGTCAGGATACAGGTAGGCACTTTGCCTGGACCAGAGTCTCAAAAAAAAAAAAAAAAAAGGAAAGGAAAGGAAATGCATGAGGGGGATGCTTCTGCAGTCCCTCAGTAACGGACTCCACGACCCAGGGACATAGTGACAAAAAATAATAATAGAGGAATCTCTCAATTCAAGGCTCCCTATAGCAGTCCCTCCGGACTAGAAACATTGGCTGTAGCAGTGTGTTTCAAAAATAAATAAAATGTGTGAGAGGGATTTTGCTTTTGCTTTTGCAGCCCCTCACTAAAGCAGTCCCTCCAGACTGGAAGGGAAGAAAGCTATTCTGCAATTTGCTTTGCTGTGCCTTCAGAATTTAACTGCCGGTTGTCAACCCCAAGAACTGGAGGCAAATAGCAGGAATTACTTTCATTAGAATGTCTGTGTTGCCAACCATACTGTAAGATTTCCATTATGGAACAAAAATCTGGAGCGGATGTGAGATTAAATGTCCTTTATTTTGATCTTGTGTAGAACTTCCTCATGTAAACACAGTAGATGTTACTAGCATTATTTGTACCTCTGTAGACAAGTCCCCTTTTTCAGATTATTTCAAAAGGCTACTGATCTTTGTTAAATCGGAGTATTTCAAATTATCCAACTAAAACTAAAGATCATACATATTCTAGTATTGTATGACCGGGGTAGGGTGAGGGTGAATTCTCACCTGTTTATGAGATGTGACATATTACATTTTGTTTTTTTAAAGAAAGTTAAACAGGGAAGAGGAGAGAAAACACACTCCCTCAGTCACAGTACCCTCGCTCATGCTAACCTTTCAATCAAACCAATCAGAAAACGTATAAAAATAAAAATTATAACTCAACTCAAACACCCAAGCAACGCACAGCCAAACGAACCTGAGAGGCTCAGACACAAAGATGCAAGACTACAATGAATCTCTAACAATTCGCCATCAAGTAACTAAGACCCAGGAGGAGCCAGGACAGAGCTCCAACAAAATCCACCCTTCTCCCTCAACGCCTAACTCCCAACAGAGCTGGTACACCAAGTGAGGGGGGGGTTTATGCGGGGATATCCAACATTGTGATTGGAGCCTGCTGGAATCCTTGTTGCATGATTGGTCACTGAATCTGTCAGTCTCATCAAGCACACCCCACCTTCTAGCTCCGTCCATGTGGCGGCAAACAGGAGAGAGACTTCCAATAAAACGATAAAAATGATAATTATCGTAGGGGGGGTTTATTGTCTCCGATAATTATCATTTGAAGTTGTATCGTATCGTTATCGTGACTCGTATGCACGATAAAAGCCATATCGTATCGTTATCGTACATTTTAACAATACGATACATATCCCTAGTTAGCACATATATGTGGGCTGAAACTCAATAGGAGAGGGGAAGCCCCAAGAACAGTTACAGCAGGCTTTTTTTTACTGCGGAGTAAACAATGAGCCTATCTACACACACAGGATAAAACACTTTGAAAACGTTTTGAAAACTGTATATGGAGTGTGTCCTGGGCCCCAACAGTTCTCAAAACTGTTATAAACTATTTTAAACCCCTTCAAACCATTTTAAAGCAGTAGTGTAGATAGGCTGACAGTTTTGAGAACTGTTCGGGCCCAGGACACACTCCATATACAGTTTTCAAAACGTTTTCAACATGTTTTATCCTGCGTGTGTAGATAGGCTCATGCCTCTTTTCTGTAAGAACTAGCTAAATACATTTTGAACTCAGCCTTCAAGATTAGAAGCTTGTGTTCCATAACTTCTAGATAAAAAGAGCCTATGTACACTACTGCTTTAAAATGGTTTATAACAGTTTTAAAAGCAGTAGTGTAAATACGCTCTAAGTTTCTGAGCATGCCTGTCAATTATTTTAATATACACTGTTCTACACACAGCTCCATTATGATTTCACATACATAGTTCAGCACAACAAACTCCATTTTAAGTTCTTCAGGTTCAACACAACCTGTCTGATAGTAGGGCCAGCACAACTCTGCAATGGTTTCACACAATGTTTAGTTAATAGCAGCTTGCTGAAGAGATTTCATGAGGAGCTCAGTCTCCCACATTGATACCCAACATTATACCATGCAGGCTATTGATAGTCATTCCTTGGTTTGCTTTTGTGTAGCCTTCCTTCCTTTACCTCAAGGTTTCAAGAAAAGACTATCACATGTATCTCTATTTTTGAAAGATGGAGTAGGGGAATCTGAATGAATGATGGCATGTCCTCTCAATAGTGTGTATTATTCCCAGCATCCAATCAAACCTACACAAAAATGAAATGTTTACATGAAAATTGGCTTTGACAGAACTAACTGAATTACTCAGAATAACCAGAATGGAGCAGGGGAAATCCACTTATTCAAAAAAACATTCCTTTTTATCGCTACTGCTATGCCAAAAAAGTATTCCACATCTCCCCCAAAACCATTGTCATTCAATTTGATGGGAAAGAATTTTTTAAAAAAAAAATCGAAGAAGAAGAACATTTTGGTGAGATTTTCATGGGTGGGGTACATGTGCTTACCTTAGGTTCAAAGTAGCTGAGGTCCGGGTGGGTGTGGGTGCACACATGGGGGGCGGAGTGAAGGACTTGTCTTTCATTGTTCAATCATCCCTCCAGCAGGCTGCAGGACTGCAGCCTTCCCAGGTGTCCACACATCACTTAAGCTTAGGGGAAGATGTCATGAGGGAACTCCTCCTCTGGAACGTTTTCAGATCAGGAAGCAGTGCTAGAATGGCCATGTATCCTTTTTTTACAGAGGGTAGTACTCTATTTAAAGGTGCCTGGTATAAAGATAAAGAACCATCAGAAGAAAGAGCTGGGCCTTAACATTGCCTATGCACCAGGACTGCAATTGTCCATGAACAGCAGACTGAGCAAGGCACACAGGTCATATGGTCACAGTCTTCCACACTATGGTGATACGTACTGTTTTTCTATTGAAATTGTTTCTTAATAGCATCTATATACAGAAATTAGCCTATGCAAATTTTATGCAAACCAGTGTCCTCTTTTGTCCTCTTTTTTGGTGATGCATGTCCTCTTTTTTGGCAGTCCACAAGTGGCCAACCTAGGAAGCACAGACAACTAGAGAGATTGCAGAACCACAGAGAGATGGGTACTAGGAAGGAGGGAAACCCCACCCCAAAAAGTGGCCTGAGAATGAGGCATTTAAATGAGGGGAGAAATCTTTTGAGAAACTGGAGAATAGGACAGATTTGGCAAAACACTAGATGGTACACCTCCTCAGCTTCACTTAATTGGGAGCTTATTTCAGAACAATCAATTCATGACAGCAGCCTTTTGCCTTTCGAGGAGTTGCTTTCCAAATGAGCTTCATTACTGAAGTTAAACACAGAAGACACACAGTATCAAAGTAGTCTCTGATACTGCTAGTGAGCTTTTCTTTCTCTTGCATCCAGCAAATCAGGTCCGTTATGCAGAGCAAGATTTCCAAGTGTTTGTATAAAAAGGAACAGTCAAGCTGAACTACCTCTCCCTTCCTAGGCTCTAATCTAATTAGGTTGAAAGTAGCAGATCATTAACATTAATTGGATGTGCTGAACCATTTCATTATGGATTTATTTCATGTGTGTATATATTGTTTAGAGGAAGAGGGGCAGAATATCCTGAGCCCTTCTGAATTTCAACTGAAATGCCATGGAAACACAGAAGGCTATGTATCAACCACAGGGAGTATTCACTGCATGGAATGTTCTATACAGAATCTTCATTAAACAAAAAACCTACAGTTTACAAAAACAATGTTAAAGCTCTCCAGTTTCCAACCAAGCACCAAAAAGCAGGGAAATTGAGAGTTAAGGCTCACAAGCCTTAACGCCACATCCTCCCTAAGGAGGCAGAAAGTGCAAGTGAAATTCTCATTCTCCCAAAGCAGATAAACCATGAGGACAGGGTGGAGAATATGATATGCAGAGGTGACTGTGGGGTTGTGGAAAACTGATCACGAACAACTTAGGGCCACCTACTTCTCTTTTTTTTGTTTAGAGCAGCCCTTCCCCAACCTGGTGCCCTCCAAAGGTGTTGGACTACAACTCCCATCATTGCAAGTCAGTATGTCCCATGGTCAGGAATGCTGGGACTTGTCATCTCAAACACCTGGAGGGCAGCAGGATGGGGAATGCTGTTCCATACCCTTACCAAATACAGGGTCTGCCCAATACTTTTCTCTCACACACATCTCGCATATAGCAGCTATATAATGCTAAATTGTAAGGTGTGATGTTGTGTTGTTGCCCATCTTATATCCCTGAGTAAGATTTGCAATGCATGCAGCAGCCTTCCTCAACCTAGTTCCCTCCAGTTCAGTTGTTTGGGACTTTAATTCCCATCAGCCCCAACCAGCTTGGCGAATAGTCAAGAATGCTGGGAGCTATAGTCCAAAACATTTGAGAGACACCAAGTAAGGAAAGGCTGTCATAGAAGAAACATTTAATACATGTATATATTATTTTACTTATTTATTTGTAATATTTATATACAATATAATATAATCTCTTGGCAGTTCACAACATTAAAATGTATACAACAACACAGAGACCTTGTTTGCATTATACAAAATTATTTAATCCACCGTGGTTTATTTAAATTGCAGCGTATCCTGGGTGTGGTTTCCATAATCATTACCCAGGCACAGCTTGTCGTATCATCTGAACCTGGGCAGCATGGCTTATTGGATGGGGAAACAACAGTCCAACAACAAATGAGCTGGAAATCACCTCACATTCAGCCAGCATGCTTCATGATTTAAATAAGCCAAGGTGGCTTATTTTAATTGTGTGACCGGGCCCACATTTTCAATATATTCTATAGCATGGAGAGGCAACCTTTTGGAGCCCATAGGCACACTTGGCAATTTGAGAAACTTGTGCAATTTGTGCTCACCACCACAAAATGGCTGTCATGGAAGTCATGGCACAGGACAAGTAACCTGGCCAGAGACTGAGGTGGTGTCTGAGCCCCAACACACTTAACAACTGCTTTGAAGACACTGTTTTCAACATCATCAAAAACCTATTTCACAGCAATCCTAAATGCCAGTAAGAAAATGTGTAATAACAAAGAAGTGGAAGGGGTAGGGATAGTGTACCTTGGTAGGCACCAAGAAAGATATTCAGAGATGCATTGGAGGTTGTAGGGACCATGTTTCCTACCTCTGCTCTAAAGTGTGCAAAGAAATCATGAGATACATACAGACTGTGGAAAAATATGCACATATTCAGCCTATCTACACTACTGATTTAAAACGGTTTATAACAGTTTTAAACCGGTCAATAACGGTTATTAACCGGTTTAAAACTGTTATAAACCATTTTAAAGTAGTAATGTAGATAGGCTCGGAGACACATTTGCAATCCCCATATTAAGATAATTTATGGCTGCCTGCAGTTTGCCCAACCAGCCATTGGTGGGTCCCTACTATATCAGACAAGTCAAATTAAAATTGTTGAGATGCACACTGACAACAGAGGCAAATATACATTTTTCATGCCTAATATATTTTATGTCATACAACTTGTTTAAAGATTTGAATGCTTATATAAACAAACAAATATATAAAACCATATGTTTCAGTATGTGTTTAGTAAATACAGCGAAGTGATGTGAAATGAAGGCTTCTTGGTGTCTTTTTCCATTCAGTTGTCCACAGCAGGGAAAAAGAAATTCCCATTCCTAGGTTTTGCTGCCATCAGCTTTTATTAGGCTAGAGACAAAGTTTAGAGGTCAAACCATAGATGTTATTGCCCTTTCAGCTCAGGGCTTCTAAATGGATCTCCATTCCCTGTTAGCATGGAGCAAATGTCAAAAGAGCAACCTTTAATGGAACAGCAGCAAAACGGTTTGGAGTCTTTTAGTTCGCAGTAAATATTTAAAGAGCAATAGGAACTGAACAGAGGTAATAGCCACTTTAGAAGAGCCAAGGAACCATCTAGCCTCTTGGAACTACAATAAAGAAATATTGTGAGTAAGAAGTATATAGGAGGAATGAGTGTTCTGAATGATGGCGTATATAAAGTGCTGACACTGAGGGGCTGACTTCATGGCACCAGAATGGTGCCACATCCCTCGAAAACCCTATGCTTTCCCTCACCTGGGGTGGTGTTGGGTAATCCCAATGCCAAGGAGGGAGTGTGGGGTTTCTGGGTGACTATCCAGGGACCAAAGCCACCCCTACCCTCTTCCTGTTGGATGGTGACCAATCGCAGGTCGCATTCCACCAGGCACCGCCCAGCAACTCCTGCGTTGCGACTCTGGAGCAAAGGCTTTGGGGCTATTTTGACACCATCTTGTGCTCCAGAGAAAAAAGTCAGAGTAAGTCTCCAACTTCTTTTCTCCGCAGCTTCAGTGGAAAGTCCTGGGGTGGGTGTGCAATTGCAGCTGCATCGTATAATGGGTGCCATGCCACTGCGCGCCCACTCCAGGGTTTTCCAAGCATTTAGACCACCCCTGATATGCCAGTGATAAATATCAGACATTTTCATGAAGGTTGAACCTCCATTGGGTCCTTGAACTTTGTCAGTACAGGTTGGGTAGTCACTTTGGTTTCCTGTGGACTGGCTTGTTTGTTTAGATATAGAGTTTAGATATAGAGTTTCGCTCCAGACAAGTTTGGCCATATAGCTGTTCTGAAGAGACTTGTTAGAAGCTATATGGTTTCAGCAAATCTAGGACTATGACTACAAAACAAATACAAAGAACAAAGAACAAAGAACTGAGGAAGCCCTCAAAAGGAAGGCTCCCACTGTGGTACCCTGCATTAATCAAATACTAGCTGGAGTTGGAATGGCTGCTCTTACTACTTAAACTGAGGTGGGGATCTGAGCATCCACAGATAGGTACCTTCCTAGATATACATCCTCCAACAACTGAGGAAAAGCCTAAGTTCTATTCACTGACTTGAACCTGTCTTTGGAATCACCCCATTACAAAATCAGTCAGTCAGGGGCTAAGATGATACACACTCCCCAAAATATGATGATAAAATATGTGTTCCATACTCATCCCCTCTAGTGAGCTTGGCCCTGACTCACAGGTCCCTGTGCTGTGCTCATTAGGGACGGCTGAAAAATTTGCAACATAAACTGTGTTTTACAGAAATAGCCAATTTGTATCTAGTGGAGCCAAATGTGGAAATGAATGCAATTTGTGTTTGGAAGTCCATACATTTCCAAGCTTGTGATGCATTCTGAGAAACAAAAAAGAAAAAAAAAGAATCTGTTAACATGCACACTTTTGAAAAATGCACAAAGTAAAATCTGTGCATTTCTAATATATCGCAAACATATTAGAATGGGTGCATGCATACAAAAATGCATATATCTGAAAAATGCAGACAAAATATTTATGAATTTCTGTACTGAAGGAAAGCCCCTTATAGAACTGGGAATTAACAGGTTTATCAGTGGAAAATATGAGAATCTCAATGAGACTGAGCTTCACTCGCTCATATTGTGATACTTGTATTTTATTTGTTTGTTTGTTTATTATTTTATTTTATTCATTATTGGCTTAAGACTCTTTAAGGGCCACTGAGTCACAGTTTGTTTCAAGATAATGTCAACTTATCCATTTTACATGTGCAATCTTTGATCGGGCAAATTTATATTTCATCCCTTTACTAATAGAGGTGGCCATATTCACATCTGATATAAACTAGGCCTAAGCCAAAGTATCAACCAGCAGGAATTTCATGGGTGAATTTGGAGGTGTGAAGTGTGTGACATACCCTCTGAAGAAAAGCAATTTTACTCTTGGATTCCGTTCTTCTGAGCTTCAAACCACAACGATCACCTCCATTTTACTGGATGGGTGGCCCAATCATCTAGGCAACATGGAGATGCTTCCTGTCTTCTAGTAGCCTGCACTGCAGCAGAAAGCAGGATGACTGGGCAGTTTCCCCAGATTGCCTAGGATGGCAGCCAGATGGCTCTTCCAGTCTTTTTGTAATAGAAGATCAATGACAGTGAACAGCCATAGAAGAAATCAGGTGGGTAAACTGAGTTAGGAGGGTTGTTTTATACAGTGCAATGAGTAAACTCATGGAGAATACAGCTATCAATGTCTTTTAGTCATGATTGCTATATATTACCTCCAGTATAAGATGCAGTATGCCTCTCAGTATCACTGGTTAGGAAACATCAACGGGATGCTTTTGTGCTCATGTCCTGCTCCTGCTTGTAGGATTCCCTTAAGGCAACTGGATGGCTATTGTGGGAAGCAAGATGCCGGACTAGAAAAGCCTTTGCTCTGATCCAGCACAGCTTTTCTTATGTTTTTTATCTTTGCCTTTATCTTTGCCCCCTCCCCAAGCATCAGTGAAATGGAGGTGTGATTTAACAGCTTGTGAACCTGGTTTCTAGCTTAGTTTCGGCTCAGCTGCAATAAACTCGTGTCCATGCAATTGTACTAAGACATGTAGGCTGAGTTCTAGCCTTTTATTCTCACTCTCTAGATTACTTTGGACCTGTTCCTCTCCAAGGGGCTCAGCATGCTGTGCTCGTCAGGGACCCTTATCACCTTTCCACCAACTTGATAAATGTTTTAGTTCCACACAGCTGGTCTGTTGAAATCCCACTGACTTCAGCAACTTGAGTGCAGGATTGCATTTTTATTTTTATCATGACTTCACCAGTTTATATCAACCTCAAAAATATCATTTTCATTAGTATCCATGTTGATAAAACCTCAAAATACATAAAATGTTCTTGGAAAGCATGTATCAAAAAAGACAATAAGGTCCAATCAAAACAAAACCAATGATGGGGAGAGTGCATTTGGCTTTTAATTTCCATTGTGGGCCGATCTACACACTAGGTTTGTAATGTTTCATAAGGGTAATGAAAACTCTTTGGGCCACATGACGCACTCCCTTTAATGATGTATACCTGAGGTTTTTTAAAACTCACTTCAGCAATATACAACAGTTTTTACTTTTAATAAATCATTTTAAGTAAAATAATGTGTCCTTCCTTACCGTTTGTGATTCGTGGGGGCAGTGCTTCGTTGACCGGCGCCCAAATGCTTAGCAGTTGATTGGTGGGGAAGAAAGAGGAAGTGGGTGAGTGAACTACAACACCCACAATGCCTAGCCCTATACTCATTGAAAGCTAGTGAATGAAAGGAGAACTAAGGAGGAAGTGGGTGACTGAACTACAACTCCCACAATTCTTTGCCCTAAACTCATTGTAAAACCAAAAGAGAAAGAGACAGACAGAAGAGTGTGTGACTGCACACACCGCTTTAAGGACTGAAGACTTTTTCTCCTGTAATGTGAGTACTCGTTAATGTGGCCTAAGATGTTTTAGAACGCACCTATTTGGAACGTTTTAAAATACAATTTAAAATGTTCCAAGGTACTGTGTAGATAGGCCCTGTGTGTGTGTGTGTGTTTTCCAGTTCAGTAGTCTACTTCTCAGAGCCAATCTACACATAAGCTTTAAAACGTTAAGAATGGTTTTTGACAATGCATTGGGACACAGGACGCACTTACTGAAGTATTTTATACCAGTTGTTTTTTGGAACGAAAGTGTTAGAGTGATAACATTATATTCTTAAAATAACGCGATTTTTAAAGAATGATGTGTCCTTTCTTACCGTGTCATAGTCACTGAAATTGAAAGTACGGTATCCTATCAAGGTCGTGGGGGCGTTGCCTGCTTTTCCGGTGCCCAAATGCTTGCTACTGCTGTGGCTGTTGTTTAAAAATCAACGCAAGCGCTTACATGGTTAAAACCACAAAGAAAGGAAGTAAAAGGAAGGGGGGCAAAGGAGGAAGTGGGTGGGGAAAGCACTGGGAGAGGAAGCTCCGTTACAGGAAGAAACGAAGAAAAGCCAATGTTTGACCTTATTAAACACATTGAAGAAGGAAGAAATGAAAGGATACAACGGTAAGGAATACTTAATGTGGCCTGTTACATTTTAAAAAGTTACAAATTACAGTGTTACAGTCAACATTTTAAAACATTACAAGCTTTTGTGTGGATTGGCTCTAAGTGTTTCTCCATTCCCTGATATCACACTACACAGATAATTTGAACTGTTTTTGAAATACTCTAGATGACAAACATTTAGTAGTTAGTTAGTTCTAACATTTATATACCATTGAATATAATAAAATCTCTCAGCGGTTCACAACATCAAAATACAACATTAAAACAAAGTATTAAAACATCATATTAAAAACACAGCATTAAAACACTTCCAACAACAATAAAAGAGCAGTATAATGGAATGGCATTTTAATAGAAATACATGCAAAGGAACATATTGTCTCCTTCGTCACAACCCTGGAGCTACCTTCAGAAGGGGGTGGTCTCAGTTTTGAAATAAATGGATTAAGAATATGTCAGAAAGCCTCCAGAGAATGCAGGAGAGTGTGGGGTAGAGTGTTAAGCTATGACTCAGGAGATGTGGGTTCTAGACCCCACTTAGACATGAAGCTTACTGGTTGACTTTGGGCCAATCACTGACTCTCAGCCTAACCTACCTCACAGGGTTGTTGTTGTGACAATAAAATGGGTAGGAGGGAGGACCATGTAAGCTGCCTTGAGTTCCTTGTAAGAAGAAGAAAAAAGGGATGTAACTATAAATGAATAATGACATGAGAGAGAGGATTACAGGGAGAAGCCTACACATGCTCAGGGGAATGTTCCTACTTCAGCCCTTCCACTCAACACATGAAGGTCCAAAAGGGGTGGAACCAGTGGGGCCAGTGATATTGGGGGTCCGCGGCAGTATACATGCCTCCACCATCCCCCTCCACATATAATTTGAATGTGTGGAGTCTCCTTTCTAAGGTGGGCTAATTTCTTTCCTCCATTTTCTTTTAAACATATTCTCAGTGTGCAGCTTCGTGAGCATCCAGTACTGTGCTTAAGAGATGGAATCTAAGAAAGGAAGACAAGAAAGAGAGAGGGAAGGAATGATGTGTTTGCACTCTATGTAAACAGAGTTCTGCACAGAGAGAAATTAATTGTGTAGGCAGGAAGAAAAATTGGGGAAAGTAAGCAAGGTTAAGTTGTGTGGGAGAAAAAGTGCATTTAGAAGGAGAGAAGCACGTAGTATGTTCAGAATGTGTGGTTGTACAAAAATTGTGAGGTAATGATATCGTATAGTAATTTATTCTTGCTTTAACAGCCTTTTGATTTGATTTGCTCCATACTATCCTAGGAAGCATGGAAAGGGGGGTTGCTGTGTGGTATTCTACTTCAGGCAGCAAAATGTCTAGGCTCATCACTGTTTAGACACATTTTGAACTATTAGGTTATCTTGCACACTGGTTATATTTATTATATATTTACATTTATTCTATAAGGAATGTATCCAGTGGTATCATTCTCAGGCAGCAGCAGATCTGTCAGCAGAACTGGGGGGGGGGGGGGTGATTTCCCCTTACTCCCTCCCCACAGTCCTCTGTGAACCCCCAAAAGCTGCTGCAGAGAGTTGGTAACCTTCTGAGCAAATTTTTGGGCAGTGTGGATTGCTGCAGGGGAGAGGGAGGAGAAAAGGGGAACGTCTTGGGATGCTGACAGCCTTCCCCTAGCATGGTGTTGAGTTGAACCCTTAGTTTTTATAAATCATGACAGAGAATGTGGTGAGCCTTGCCTGTTTATACTTGCTGAATATTTAAAGAGATGTGGAAGCAAGTAGATTAAAAAAAAAACCTGATGATTTTGATATTTGAACATGTTATCACCTAGACATTCAGTAAACAATGTGAAGCTGTTTAATCTTATCCTCGTCTGTTATGTCTGATTGACCTGACTGGGGATTATTTTTTTCAGGACCTCTGGTCTCTTCCATTACTCTGTAAAGGAAACTGATGCTGATGAGAGACTTTGACAAAAGAAGTGGGATTGAAAACGGGAGAGGCCAGAGCATCCCTTATCTCTGCAATTTTCACAAGGTTATAAAAGTCAGGCTTGGATACAGTTGTGGAAGCCCTAAAGAAATGATCTACAAAATGAATGCAAATCAGCCTTTTCTATTATAAATTAGAAGCTCCCGTGTTGCTGTAAAGCAGTCTTCCCCAACCTGGTGCCCTCCAGATGTGTTGGACATCAATTCCCAGCATACCCCCAGCTAGCTGCTAGATGGGAATGCTGGGAATTGTTGTCCAACACCTCTGGACGGCACCAAGGTGGGGAAAGCTGCTGTTCAAGATACTTACTGGACTATGGGGAAGTGACATTCAAGGAGTTTGCCTTTTCTCATCACATATAATTCTCTTTTGCTTCTCCCCTCCACGCACACACCACTGCACAGATTTACCTAGATAAAGAAAAGGTTGAGGAGTAAAGAGCTGTTAGATAACCACTACACCACACTGGCTCACTACACTGGCTCCCCTGCATTCTTTGGAGGGTAGTGTCTGAAGAGGGGCACAATTTTGACCCATTTATATAATAAAAACTGAGACTTCCCCCTTCTGAAGGTAGCACCAGGCTTGTGGGGAAGGAGACAATATGTTCATTTGCATGAATTTCTATTAAAAATGAATAATCACTTGCCATTTACGGCATTTCAAAAACAGTTCTAATTATCTCTGTTACATGATATCAGGGAATGGAGAAACACTGAACAATAGATTATAGATTATAACAGAAAATACTGCAATATTAATATTGCTCTCAGCCCAGTTACATTAAAGGAGACACCCATCTCTCACGATCAACTCACTAAGGAAAGACATGGGTCGGCTCATAGAATAAAGATGTGAATCACGTCACAGTAAGATTCCTCTAGCAATACAGTAAGGCTCAGGTGCTTCATAAGGTAATTCAGGACCAGGATAATGTGGAGCATCTTTGCTGGTCCCAGGCACTCCATCTTCCCCATCTGGATTTGGGACTGAAAGACCAGGAAAAGTGGTGGTGCACAGAGGGTAAGTTGTAAGTAGGCTGACCATATGAAAAGGAGGACAGGGCTCCTGTAACTTTAACAGTTGTAGAGAAAAGGGAATTTCAGCCAGGGTCATTTGTGTGCAATTAGTTCCTGATTAAATTCCCTCTTCATCACAACAGTTAAAGTTGCAGGCACTATACTAGAGTGACAAGATACAAAAGAAGTCAGGGCCCCTGCAACTTTAAATGTTCTGATGAAGAGGGAATTTCACCAGGAACTGATTGCATACAAATGACACTGGCTGAAATTCCCTTTTCTCTACAACTGTTAAAGTTACAGGAGCCCTGTCCTCCTTTTCATATGGTCAGCCTAGTTGTAAGCAAACACAATTTGTGATATTGCACAACATCATGACTGATCACGGGGCACACCAGATAAGGCATTAGCCTTAACTTCTAATTTCCTGGCTTTGAAGAGTTTGGATCAACATGAGATAGCCTTATTTTTGGTCTTTTAAGAGCAGGTTTTTTAATGATTGATTAATATAATTAATGGACATTTAAAGACAAATGCATTCTCTCCCTCTCCAGGTGAACATATTCCCAGAGAGCAGCTTCCATAAGTTCAAGACAAACCAGACCATTCCTGCTCACAGGTTTCCATTCTAAAAGTTGCATCTTCTAGACACTTGGAGCCGATCTACACACTAGCTTTGTAACATTTTATAAGGGTTACGAAAACTCTTTGGGCCACATGATGCACTCCCTTGAACGTTATATACACAAGGTTTTTTAAAACTCACTTCAGCTATATACAACGGTTTTTACTTTTAATAAATCGTTTTAAGTAAAATAATGTGTCCTTCCTTACCATTTGTGATTTGTGGGGGCAGTGCTTCATTTACCAGCGCCCAAATGCTTAGCTGCTGATTGGTGGGGAAGAAAGAGGGGCTAAGGAGGAAGTGGGCGAGCGAACTACAGCACTCATAATACTTAGTTCTATACTCATTGAAATCTAGGGAATGAAAGGGAACTAAGGAGGGAGTGTGCGAGTGAACTACAATGCCCACAATGCCTTGCCCTAAACTCATTGTAAAAACGAAACAGAAAGAGACGGACAGAAGGGTGTGAGACCGCACACACCACTTTGAAGACTGAAGAATTCTTCTCCTGTAACGTGAGTACTCCTTAATGCGGCCTAAGATGTTTTGGAATGCACCTATTTGGAACATTTTAAAATACTATTTAAAACGTTCCAAGGTGGGGGAATGGCCTAACGGACATGGAGTAGAGTCGGAACTCTCTCACTCTTGTTAAGAAGCGACCGAAATAATTATAAAAACCCTATTTTGGAGAGGATGGATTGTTGATTAAAGATTTGATATCGGGTCCGGAAGCTTTGCTGTATCTGTGGAGAAGGAAGCTGCTGGATAGCTGCTGTATCAGCAGAGAGAAAAGCGAAACTAAAAACAGATCGGGAACCCTGGCAGGCGACCAGTGATGGTAATTAATGGATTTTAATTGGAAGAAGTAAGGCTGACTGATAAGACTGGAGGGAGAGACTGAAGCGATTATATGTGGGAAAAGAGATATTTAACCTCCAGCTGAAAGTGTTAGAAGCCGAAACGTATTTGTTTGGTAAGAACGGCGAGCATATCTGAGGGTGGCAGCTAAGATTTAGGTGAGGGGTGCGGATTTATGAGTTTAGCTTTATGAAAAGAAAGCAAAAAGGTGAAAAGTCCAGTGCCCCCGCCTGGAGTAGGCTGTCGAAAGATCATCCGTCAGATAGGAACTGGCATCGGCTCACTAGAATCACTGGCATGGCGGACAAAGTGCAGCCTTCAGACAAAGCTGGAAAATTCTCTCCAAGTCATTCTGGAAGTGGTGGTTCTAAATCTGGAAGCAAGCCAGGTACAGTTCCTAAAGCAGCCAAAGAGAGTCAAGCAGGGACATAAGATGGTTTAATGGACAAATTTCAGAAGGTGTTAGAGATGGCCTTGCAGATGCAGGAGGAAAGATTAATGCAAAGTATTAAGGACTCACAGATTGAATTTATGACAGGCCTTCAAACTGTGGTGGAAAATATGGAGAATTTGGAGAAGGAGACTGGAAAGCTGAAGGAAGATAAAGCAGCAGGGGGAGCATTTGAAGGAGATGGACTTGCGTTTAATTGCCCTGGAAGATAGAGACAGGAAAGTGAACATTCGGATTAGATCTTTTGAAGAGCAAGAGGGGGAGAACCCTAAGGCTTTAAGAGACACAATTTTGGCATGGATTAAGGAAATGGAACCCCAGGAAACTTGGGAGATGGCTGATATCGAGAGGATCCACAGAGTGGGCTACAAGAAGAAGAGGATGCTCCCAAGGGATATAATTGTTAAATTTGCCAACTATTACAAGAAAGAAAAGTTAATGCAAGCAATTAGACGTCAAGCCCAGCCGATGCTATAAGCAACACCAATCGAGGTTTATCAGGATCTATGCCCTCAAACCATGCAGTGGCGGAAGAGTGTTAGACTGTGTACAGTGGCTTTGCAGAAGAGGTCGATAACATATAGTTGGGGGTATCCAGTCTTTTTGAGATTTATGTGGAAAGGGAAACAACATAGAATAACATCATGTGAGCAAGGGATGGATCTTTTGGAGAAGCTGGGTTTAGTTGATCCCACAGATGTTGGAGAAACAAAGCAGGATGAAGGCGCTGTAGGAGGAAGTAGTCAATAAAGAAATATTAATGTAATAGGGATAAGATTAGAAGGGAGGGGAGAGTCGGACTTTGCTCTGGGATTGTTGGGTTGCTTCTCCCCCCACTGAAAAGTTCTAAAAATATTTGGGGCCATTGCCCAGAAAGGTCTGGTAAGGAGGGGGGTGAAGATGGGGGTAAGTGTGGGGGGGGGGGTAAGGGAGGGGGGGTATGTGTGTCACAGAGGGAGACCAATCTAGAGATTTTTGTGAAAGGAAGAGATGGAAAATAAATTAAGGGTTGCAACTTTAAATGTTAAAGGGCTAGGAACTGTTATAAAAAGGAAGAGAATAGAAATGTTATTAAAAAAAGAAAAAGCAGATGTAATTTTTTTGCAGGAAACTCATCAAAAAAAGGAGGGTGTAAATGAGCTTCGGATGAGGGATGTGGGTGTTTATGAAAAGTCTTTTGGTACTTCTAAAGCGAGGGGTGTAGCGATAATAATCTCAAAAAAATGTGGTATTACTATACAAAGGGTGAAGAAGGATGAAGTGGGAAGATTTCTGATAATTTTTTGCATGGTGGGGGAGGAGGAATATATATTGATTAATGTATATGCTCCAAATGGGAAACAAATGGAATTCTTCGATGAAGTCTTTAATGCGGTGGGAGAAGTGGATAAAAAGAACATTGTGATGGCAGGTGATTTTAATATGGTACTAGATAAAGGGAAAGATAGGGATAATATATTAAGAGATCTTAAGAGTGGTGGGAAGACGGGGTTAAGCAAACTAATGGAGAGAAAAGAACTAATGGATGTTTGGAGAGTATTAAAAGGGAAAGAAAGGAAATATACCTTCTACTCACCTAGGTTTAAGAGCTATTCTAGGGTTGATTTTATTTTTGTGTCAAAGAATATGATATCTAAACTTATAGACTGTGCTATTGGGGTAATTAAGGTCACCGATCACGCATTAATGATGACGGATATTAAAACGAAGAAAGATTATAGACAAGCTAAGAGATGGAGAATGGATATAAGGTTATTAAATAATAAAAATATAGTGGGAAAAATAAAAAAGAAATGCAGGAAATATGGGAGATCAATGAAACGGAGTCAAACTCGCAAGGGTTAATATGGGACACTATGAAGGCAGTGGTAAGAGGGATTTGTATTAGGGAAATGTGTACCCTAAGAAAACAACAGGAAGCACAAAATAAAAAGATTGAAAAGGAGGTAAAGGATTTAGAGGAGAAGCTAAGAGAGACAAAAGATAAACGTCTATTTGCCCAAATTCAAGCTAAGAAAAAGGAATTAGAGAAAGAAGAGTTAGAACAAGTCCAAAGGGATTTGCTATATTTAAGGAGGATTTTTTTGAATATAGTAATAAAAATTCGAAGATGCTGGCCAGGTCCACTCAGTCAGAAAAGGCTAAGAATATGATAGGGACAATTAGAGATAAGACAGGGAAAAGTAGTAATTCAATGAAGGATAAATTAAATATATTTCAGGAATTTTATAGAGAATTATATACATCAGATATGAGTCCACAGCTTAAGGTATTGGAATATGTAGAGAGGAATTGGAAAATAAGATTGCAGAGGTAAGATAGTGATTATATGGAAGGATTAGTCACTGAGAAAGAAATAGAAGGAATTATTGATAAATTAAAAAGAGGGAAATTTCCGGGAATGGATGGTTTGGGGCCGGAATATTATAAGACTTTTAGAGGAATTTTAATACCAAGATTGAAAAAAATATTTAACAGTATAATAGAAGGAGGAAAGACCCTGCCATCGTGGGATCACTCTTTGATTATATTAATCCCGAAACCAGGAAAGGATTTGACGGATCCAGCATCTTATAGACCAATATCTTTAATAAATCAAGACTCAAAAAATTTTACGGCAATAATGGCAAAAGGAATGGGCACGTTTATATATAAATATATTAGAAAAGATCAATGTGGATTTATTTCAGGAAGGCAAATGCCTAATCTAATTGGAAGAGTTTTAAATATAATTAATATTATTTAAAAAAGGAATTTAAAAGCAGGTTTGTTAGTATTGGATATATTCAAAGCCTTTGATTGCATAGAATGGCCAGCACTTAAAACAATTTTAAAAACATTTGGGCTTGGAGATAAATTCATGGGAGTAATTGATCAGCTGTATAAAAATAATAAAGCAGAAATAATGGTTAATGATGGGTTAACGCAACAGATTACACTAGCTCGAGGAACTAGACAAGGATGTCCACTTTCACCGATCTTATTTGCAATAGTGATAGAAATTTTGGCAAATGTTATAAGGGAGGATGTAAGATTGAAGGGGATAGGAGGGAAGAAGAAGATTAAAATGAATATGTTTGCAGATGATACATTATTGACATTAGAAGATCCCCTGGAGAGTGGGGAGGTGGTTAAGAAGCATTTGAGAGAATTTGGGGAGATTACTGGTTTACAAGTTAATTGGGGGAAGTCAGAAATGATGTTATTTAATTATAACAAGGAGGAGTTGGAGGAGTGTAAAGTTAAGTTAGGTCTTACGCTTAAAAATATAGTACATTATTTAGGAGTTAATATTGCAAAAGATTTAGATAGGTTAGAGGAAATTAATTTTGCAAGTTTGAAAAAACAGGTAGGGGAAAAGTTAGAGGTATATAGAAAATTAAAACATTCTTGGTTTGGTAGAATAGCGGTTATTCAAATTAAGTTATTACCTGAGATTAATTTTTTGTTTAGAATGCTGCCGATTAAAATATCGGAAGTAGAGTTAAAGAGCTGACAAAATATGATTAACGCTTATTGCAATGGAGATAAGAGAGCTAGGATTAATAAAGGGTTATGGTATAAGACACAAAAGAAAGGAGGTTTGGGACTTCCAAATATAAAGAATTATTATATTGCTAATCAGTTAAGATATGTCATAAATAGTATATCAGGGGAGGAAGATTTAGAATGGTTAGAAACGCAAACAGGGGAACTAGGTTTTAAATTGCAAAATATTTTTTTTATTAAAATTCAAAAGAAAGATTTGAAGGGACTGGACAACCCATTGCTGAAAAATATTTTAGAGATCTGGGAGAAAGTTAAAGGAAAGTTAATACCAGGAGACTCTCCACTCGCCCCAGTGGTAGTAGTGGGAAACTTCCCAAGGACCTTAAAAGTAGAGTTGGAAGGGAGCCTGAAGGATCAGGGAATTATTAAGTTAAGGAACTGGATGGAAAGAATGATAGATAAGGAGCAAATTAGAGAGTTATTAAAAGGACAAAAGATAGCTTGGTTCAAATGTTTACAATTGGAAAAATGGACACAGGAATGGAAAATGAAAAATAAGAAATGTAGAAATAATACAAGATTTGAAGATTTAATTGAATTAAGAGGAAGGAAGGAAGAAACTAAAATTAAAAAAGGTTTGACCAGCGAGATATACAAAATATTGATAGAGGAAGATGATTACCAGGACTCTCTTAAAATTATTAAAAAGATTTGGGAAGACGATGTAAAGGAACAAATTAATGAACATAACTGGGGGAGGATATGGGATGCAAGAATGTTAAAGCTGTTGTCGATTAGAATTAAGGAGAATTATTACAAGACAGTATGGAGATGGTATTTAACACCAGTAAGATTTCATCAGATAGATAAAAAACTGTCCAAGAATTGTTGGAGGGGATGTCAGGAGGTTGGAACTTATTTTCATATGTGGTGGAGCTGTGAATATGTACAAAAAAATTGGGAAAGGGTGTTCAAAGAAATAAGTGAAATAATTGGAAGTAAACTGGAATTAAGCCCAAAGCTGGCTCTACTAGCAATATGGGATAAAGGAAATGAGAATATAAGTAAGAGAGAACTGATAAACAACCTCCTGGCTCCTGTCAGAATAATGATTGCTAAAAATTGGAAAGGGCAAGGGATATATATTATAGAAGAATGGTATAAAGAAATATGGGATATGGCACTTAATGATAAGCTGACGTGTAAAATGAAAATAAAGAGGGGAATGTCCAGTAAGAATGATTTTGGAGAAATATGGAGCCCCTTTTTGGAATATGTATTAAGTACGGGGAAGGGGCAAATACCTTCGGAAGTGTCTTTACAATTTTGGAAAGAGGAATAATGAATAATTGAAGGTCTCCTGGGGGGAGGGGTGCACGGGGGGTATGTGGGTTATGTATTGTGTTTTATGTTGTTTTATGTTGTATTATGTTGAAAAAATAAAATATTATTTAAAAAAAAAAACGTTCCAAGGTACTGTGTAGATAGGCTCAGAGTTAAATACTTGTGCACTATTTTGTCACAGTTAACTAGAGCTCTGGGCTCTAGATTTTTCCTGCAATTACTTTATCTAAAAAAGATGAAGGAAACAGACATTAATGTGAAAACAGAGAGCAGATGTAGACATTTGGAAAGACCAAAGTAGAATGCAAATTCATTCCAAATTTTTGAGGGTTCAATAGAAAGAAGAAATGATGCCACTAACCAGCTACAATGTTCAGGTAATGGTGCCAGATTCTAATTCCTGCTTCCATTCATTCAGACTCTTTGAGCTAATTCAAAATAAATCTACCAATCGTGTATCCTTGAAGAATCAAAGCCTGCAACCATCTCATCTCATCTGGATAGTCAGCTCTGACTATGTGGGAAACTTCCAGGACTTCTTTCTAGGAATGGACAAATCTGTCAATTTTGTTTTTTCTCCATTTTTTTTTTCATTTTTCCAGTTTTGAGTTGGACTGCTCTTGAACTTTTATTTATTTTAAGATTGTATGAAAAAAAATTAAGTTTACATGAAAATTCATAAGCATTGTTGTGCACATTTTTTGTATGGATTTTTGCCTAATATCACATTTTTGAGCAGTTTCCACAATATGCATATTTGAACATTATTTTCTCAGATATATGCATCTTGTATGCATTTTTGACCCGCCCCATGCTAGGATGGGCCTGGGCCCAACGGCTTGTGAGCCTTCAAGAGCAGTCGGGCGCGGGTCCGCTCTGACATGCACCCTTTGTCGCTTTCCCCCTGCTGTGTTAATGGTGGCTGCCATTAACGCAGCAGGAGGAAATTGCATATTTTCTCCCTCCACTCTAATGCCAAAGTGGATGGAGAAAATACATAATTTCCCCAGACTTGGGGAAATTGCATGTTTCTCTCCCCCCCCCCCCACCACCAATGGGGGCCTTAGAGGCTCTATTAACAGGGCATTTAAGGCCCACATCAGTGTAGGGGAGAAACACGCGATTTCCCCAAGGCTGGGGAAATTTCATATTTTCCCCCTTCACTCTAATGGAAGGAAGTTGGGGCAGCCATAGGATACATTGTATCCCAGTCATCCCAGTCCCCTCCCCTCCCTGCCCCTGGGAACAACCCCTCTTCCCATCTCTGGGCTCTGTTTTCCAAGTGCAGAGAGGTACCCAGAGCAGTTCTCTCTGTGCCAACTATGAGGTGGAAGGACGTGCAGTTACCTGGCTCCAAGGTCAAAGCCCAGAGACACGGAATCAAACTATCCTATGCCCCCCTCCCCCAGACACTGCCCAGATCTACACCTTGTGTCAATTCATTACAAATGTGGAATAAAAAGTAGGATATAACACTATGGAATGTGGATTGTGCCCCAACAGTTATCGGTGCACTTCAATACCACTATAAAGCAGTAGTGTTGACCTAGCCACTGTCTGGGTGGGCATAGGATCATTCTGTCCATTGTTCAAATTATATATGTATAATATGTTCTTCATTTATATATGTAAAACCC
This sequence comes from Anniella stebbinsi, assembly GCA_029215795.1. Lineage (NCBI taxonomy): Eukaryota > Metazoa > Chordata > Lepidosauria > Squamata > Anniellidae > Anniella > Anniella stebbinsi. The sequence goes on along the minus strand of JARDYH010000005.1, from coordinate 81,908,067 downwards.
AATCAATAGAAGGAGGGGGGAAATCTTAATTATACCATAGGTTGATATTGTATCCTCAGCCCTATTTCCTCGGACCGCTCACTTTCAATAATAATGGTGAATAAAGGCACATTGTGTTAGCAAGGCTCCAAACCTTCATTTTCTTGTATGCTTTGTGAGTTTCATAGGTCCTCTCCAATCAAGAAAGGTGAGTGAATAATATATATTTACCTAGGAAAGGTAACAGAGGAGAAGGGAAGACCTCAGTGATGTGGCTTAAATACACTTGAAATTCTCTGGACTGTCATGGTTGAGGACCCCAAAGCTTTATCCTCAGAGGACAAGGCTGTTGAGTTGATGGATCCGGGAGAGGGCTCGGTTACAGAAGTTTCCACCTGCTCAGGATCTAAAGTCTTAAAGTGCTTCCAATATTGTTAGAATGCTCTGATATTTCTGAGCGCACCAGGAAGGGGTTCCACAATAAGGAACAATGTGTGTGCTGCAGAGGTAGACAAGTGATGGGGTTCAAGGTGGCCAAGAAGAAGGCAAGACTTATGCCAAGAGACTGGTGAGCTAGTTGGAAAGGCTTCTGGTCCATGAATCACCATTTCCTGCCCTTGACATGTAGGATGCCTATAACTACCATGACTAGTATTCACTGATGGAGTGATGTGTTTTCCAAACTCAATTCTCCCCGGTCAGCTTCAATGGTGGAAGTAAGTCAGGCTTGAAGAGAAGTGCCCAAGGCAATGGATTGTGGGGAGAGGGGGGAAGTATGGAAATATGATGCTAAAATGAGAGCCCTCTGGCCCTGTTTATATATGAACAGAGCAAACATGTGAACAATAAAATACAGCTTCCACTGTCCTATCTAATATGGCCCTCAGCTATAGAAACTTTGGGCCAGGAGGTTTTTGCTAAAGAAAGCCAGGTGCATTACTAGTTCTTTAATTCAAGTTAGGGATGTATGAGACATTGAGTTCAATTGATTTTTGATGAGAACATACCTCTGGGAGCCAAACGCAGACCCAAATATAATCTGTGGTTGAAGTCTATACATTTCTAAGTTTGTGATACAATTCACGGAACCCCCGTCCCCGCAAAAAAAAAAAAAGTGTTAAAAATGTGTGCCTTTGAAAACTGTCCATGAAAAGCTGCACATTTTTAAAAAATGCATGCAAACACACCTTAATTACTAGAAGAAAAATCTGTACATTTTAAAAATGGGCACAATTGATATGCATGTTTGAGGAACTGCACATGAAAATACACATATTTTGGTGTGATTTTAAAAAAAAATTACAATCTGATATTGACATGAGTTGGAAGGGGCTTCGAGGTGGAATTTGGAGAACCCCAACAAGCTTGAGTTTTGCTGATTCACGCATCCCTAAATCAAGTTAACTACATAATTAACTTCCTAATGAGCCATACATGCCCTTGGAGAAGTTTAAAATCCTTCAGTAATGACCAGTATACACACTTTATAGGGAGCACAGGAAATGAGTTTTGTAGAGGGCCATGTGCTCCTCTGTACATTACACTTAAAAATAACCTCCTTTACTTTATGAGGAGTAACGAAAGATATTCCAGGAAGGTCAGAAGCTACGCATTTACTCAACTACATAAAATCAACAGCAAGGTAGAGCAGATCAGGGCATAAATACTATTCTTTCTTTAATAATAATTTTTAAAATCCTGTAATGCGTTTATATTCTGAATGGCCCCCAGCCCGAAAGCCTGTGTTAGATTGGTTCACCAAGTCTCAAGTGTACTAATAAGCAAAAGCTGCTAAGCAACATATGTTTGAAAAAGCTTCAGGGATATGGCTTACAAGCAAATGATGAAAACACCCAAGCCAGTGAGGCTTGAAGACTCTGGCTGGCTCCTGAATTGCAGTGGGGAAGGGAAGGTCATTGTTTTGAGACCTGTTTGAAGTTTTCTATGAGAGCTGCAGAATCATTTTCTTTAGCAATAGTCTGAAGTGTAAAATATCACTTCTGGCTTTTTCTTATGTTTTTGACTCCATTACCTGCTTTCTACCAAGTCAGGCCACTGGCCCATCGAGCCACAATTGTCTGCTCTCACTAACAGCCACTCTCCAGGGTGCCAGGCAGAGCTCCTTCCAATGATAAAGTGAAGGAAGTGGTGGGGACTTCATTATGCAATAAATGTGGTCTACCATCAAGCTCTGGTTCATCAAGGGAAAGCTTATTGAGCTTGAAAAGGAAAAAATGGAGTCACCATAAGATACTGTTTCTGCTTGAAATGCATTTCTCAGCTTAATAAACGTGAATTTATATTTTATTTGCTTTGAACATTCTGATTTAGCCTCCATGGATGGATGTACATATTCCTTCAGTCTTTCATTCCCATTTCTCTTCCTCTACAGATTGTGGTAAGGGTCCAGAAATGGAGCCCACTGGTTTCATGTCTAGCCGCCCTCCAATCAGCAACAGACACGTGGGTAAGAATCCAACTCAAGCTTTATTCCAACTGCAGTGGAGACTGCCTTGCATCAAGACAAGGAGCAGCCCCGAACACACAATGTTTGAGGGTTTTATACAGTGTTACAAACATACGTCATGACTACAGACTGCGCAAGTGCAAGCAAAACTCAATGCATTTCAATGGGAGCCAACGCCCTTTGGCTCGGTGCCTGATACTTTCCAAGTTACATAAGGTAAAGCAAATGTGCATGATTAAGTTGTTGCTGGACAGAGTTTGCTCGCACTCTGTGCATGCTCTGAACTTATATATCGCCCACGCCTGGCTGATGGGACATGCAGGGGCAGAGCATCTTCTGCTGAGACATTCAGCTTTTACTGAGTGAAAGTAATACGGTTTAGCTTAACCGTATTAACTTTCTGTTAGTCATGTGTTTTAGCTTCAAAGCTTAAGATGGGCAAGGTGACCTAGATTAAAATAAGAGAAGGAAATGGGGTGGGTGTTTCTTGGGTGATACAGCAGCCATTTCAATTGCTTGCTGTATAGTTTTCTTCAAATGGTCAAACATGACGCTGGGCTCAGGCTAAAAGCTTAAAAGATTTATATCAAGATTCAAGAATCACAACTCTTGGGGTGGGTGGTATTTTCTCCCAGCAGCCCTCTCAAAATCGTGCTACATCAGAACATAGCATCATTCCAGGGGCATTTGAGGGGGGGAGGGGGGAAATGGTGACCAGCTGCTTTTGGCTCCCAAGAATAGCAACGTTCAGAAAGTGGCAAGAATAAGTTGTTTTAAAAATGAAAGTATTTGCTGCTGCGCTGCTGCCATGGCCAAAGTAAAGGAAGGTCCAAAACATTTGTTGAAGTTCACAGGCCCTCTGACAAATTGAACCAAATTCCCCCACCGCCACCCCATTTCACTACCTGCAAATCTGTAACAAAATGGCAACACCATTTGGGCTCGTTACTAATTTATTGATGCTAGAATGTTCTTCAGGGCCGAGTTTACCATTAGGCAGAGTGAGACACCCACGTCAGGCAACAGATTTAGGCTGTAATGTAAAGACAGCAAATTGATAGTTATTTTCTCTGTCATTATTGTATTTTTACTGCCAGAATGGAGGAGAGGTGCATGTGAGATTTTCTGCCTCATTTGTTTTGGGTACGATGCCCCTTGACTTGGGAAAACGGGGACCATCATTTTCTTCAGGCAGCAAAATTTCTTGAGCTGGCCTTGATCTTCTTGTTAGATTGACCTTGCTTCTGCATGGTCTATCTAACCCCAAAACACAGGGATTCAGGCAGGGCTGACTCTGTCCATGTGAACAACGCTGCAACAAATATATAAACCAATGTGATGATGAAATATAGCTGTTAGGACTTTTTGTAAAAACTGACAAATACTTTCTGGTACTGGAGTCACATGAATTTGGAATGGATTTCATAGCATGAAAAGGCAAATCACCACATGGGTATTTTTGCTTTAGTTCTGGTAGGATCAACTAGTCTCGCAATGTACAGTGCCACGTGGATCTGCAATTCCACAAACTCAGATTCTGGAACAGTAAAACAAAGCCAAAAACAAAACAAAAAACCCAAGCAGTCAGCCCCTTAAAAAAAAAATCAAAACAAGGTGTGCTCTCAGCTAATTGCATTTGCCTCTGCTCTTATTTACAAGCCGTTTGGGAGAGAAACCTCTTTAAGAGAAGTATGCCTTTTGACCTTCAGCGCCTTAGAAGATGATGGGACATTTGTCTTATTTCCCATTCCTTTGTAATTTCCATAGCACTGCACTGCTCATTTGGGAAACATAGGGGGTGGGAGGAAATAAGACTGGACCGATTCCTCCAAGTTATTTGCAAACTCTTGGTGCGATACAGTGTGATTGAAATTCTATAACACCACTGTTTAGGTTATTAAAAACAGAAAGCTGTCAACTCCAGCATTATGGATGAAGCACTCTAAGCTGGCAGAGTTCAGCACTTCAGCTGTTACTCTTTGTGCCTGTTTATTTGCTGGCCTGTAATCCACAAATATGCTAATATTTAGAGCTGCAAAGTTCAAACAAATAAACAGAGAGAGCGAGAGTATTTCAATGTTTACACATGTAAATCATTAATGCACGCGGTCAAAAGATTTAATTAGGAGAAACAAAGTGATGGTTGATCATTTGCTCATATTAATTCATTTCACCTGTGCTATTTAAAACTACTGATTATAGTGAGATGGAAGCCAAGCTTAAGAGCAAAAACACACAAAATGGAAGGAAAACAGGCGATCCATTTGAATTTGTTTAGCAGATGGCAATGAACTATATGGAACACCTCTAATTAGGCTGACCAGATAAAATCCAGGTCAGGGCTCATGTAACTTTAACAGTTGTAGAGAAAAGGGAATTTCAGCCAGTGTCATTTGTATGCAATTAGTTCCTGGTGAAATTCCCTCTTCATCACAACAGTTAAAGGTGAAGGCACTATACTAGAGTGACCATATACAAAAGAAGGCAGGGCCCCTGCAACTTTAACTGTTGTGATGAAGAGGGAATTTCACCAGGAACTAATTGCATACAAATGACACTGGCTGAAATTCCCTTTTCTCTACAACTGTTAAAGTTACATGAGCCCTGACCTGGATTTTATCTGGTCAGCCTACCTCTAATCAAAGGCTAGCAGTACTTTGTGGACCTCAGTTCACCTTGTCCTACAAATGTTAGGGTGACCATGCTGTTTCAGCCATTGACAACATCACAGCCTGTTTTAATCTTCCACAATTTCCCAACGAGAGGGGAGAGGTTAATTTAGCACTTCCAGCATTATCTTGACAAGGGGGCAGTGGCTCTATAGCACTGGATGTTTTCAGGATCAGGAGCAAACTTCATACACAGCCTCCCCTAGTTAGGAGGCACCGATGCACTATCAAACCCTGCATGATTACACACAAGGAGTTGAAAACCCTGGGTGCACGAAAAAGAGATTGCCACAAATAAACCCTTGGAAGTTTGCAGGATCAGGACCAAACTTCATTCACAGCCTCCTCTAGCAAGGATGCTCATGAGGCCCATTGAAAGCCCTGCACACTGACAAAACCACATGAGTGAAAGCACCTTTTTTGCCAAAACGGGGATGGCGGCTTTAACTCCATGGAAGTTTGCAGGAGCAGGACAAACTTCATATATAGCATCCCCTGGCAAGAATGCACACAAGGCAAAGTGACAAGCTTGTGTAGATGCCACTACCCAATTGAGATGGTATTTGACACTTAGGAAGGTTGCAGAGCATACTGTCAGAGGAATGGTTGGGAGGGTTGGGCTGCGAGCGCAATCAGTTGCTAGGCAGATCATGGAAACAGAGATCTGGTGGTTGGAGGAGAGTGGTGGCAGCAGTTTTGACTGCTCTTGCCAAGCAACTCTTTAGGCGACCAAAATAATCCACTGTGACTGCCACACAACATGCTAACCCGTGATGGGTTAAATAACCCACTCTGCAGACCGTGGGTTATCATAGTGGGTTATTTTGGCAAAATACGCCATTGTGGGTTAAAAAATTCCCAAAAGACAACATAATAACCCATGGTGGGTTAAATAAGCCATCGTGACTTATTTAACCCAGCATGGGTTATTGTGAGGTCCAAATCCAGTCATTCACTCTGAATGTAGCAATGGAGACAAATGGCGGCAAAGTGGTGTGTGAATTTGATCCACTTTTCCAGCATGATATGGATCTAAATGGCATATTTTCAGTGCTCTGATGCTGGGAATACATAAAAGAGTTAGAAGTGTTCTAGCATGAGAAAAGCAAAGCAGTTTTTAACCTGTAAAAACTATAGGGTAAATATGGCTAAAACATGTTTGGGAAGGAATCCTTCCAGCTACTCAGAGGTTTAGGCAGTAGATAGCAAATTAAGCTATTTGGACTGTTGCTAAATCCTCAGCTTGTGTCAGACAGCTCATCAGAACACAACCTCGAGGCAACTGAAAACTCAGAAAAGACAGAGTTGGAGTCATCTGGCAGAGCAGGAGGAGGCGGTGGGGGGAGGGAAATACATCTCAAGTCAAATATGTTAGGCAGTGGCTGAAGCATTAATCAACAACCACTACCACAAATTAATGAATGATTAAAATCCATCAGGTTAAGTACATCCACTTGTGGGCATGTCTCTATCTTACTTTGAAATATGCTCCTATCTGGACAGAAATTCCAAATGGAAATAACCTGAGCTCTTCTCTCCAGCTGTGCATTAGTTTCACCATGCCTCTGGTTCTCTGAGGAGAAGTCAGTGCAGGAAGTGAACTAATGTACAAACATTCAGAAAGCTCTGCTGAAGTCCTGACTTCCCAGATGCAGTACTGCCTCCTTAACAGTGGCCATGCTCTTCAAAGGTAGTGAATCATGGGGTAAGCTGAAAAGGCTAAAGAAGATAAGATTGTGCTCCCCACATATGTTGATTTCAGTACTGACCTTGTAGCAGCCCCTCCTCCTTTGAGTTGTAGCACTGATTTGGTCCTTTCTTAGATCACATAAGAGAGTGTCAACTTTACTAGCTAGTGGGGTACTTACTACTTGTCTCTTGCTATGGACTATCTGACCAAGAGAACAGATAGCAGTGGACCACCAGAGCCTGTATGCCATCGTTGACACGGTTACAAAGAGCCTATCTACACTACAGCTTTAAAACAGTTTAAAACGGTTTAAATGGTAGTGACTGTTGGGGCCCAGGACACACTCCATATACAGTTTTCAAAACGTTTTCAAAGTGTTATATCCTGCGTGCGTAGATAGGCTCAAAGTCTTCTGAGGAAACACACTTGACATGGATTAAGGCAGCCTTCCTGATGCCCTCCAGGTGTTTTGAACTTCAACTCCCATCATCCCTAGCCAGCATGCCTAATGATCTGGAATGCTGGGAATTTTTGTCCAAAACATCTGGGGGACACCAGGTTTGGAAAGGTTGGATTGAGGCTTTCTAGGCATCAAACATGACTCTATTTCAGATCACAGTTTAGCTCTTAGCTTCCCACTTCCTTGAAGTTCTTCAGCATTAATCTTGCCAACATTCAGTTTTACAGAATAGGCCTGATGTCACACAGATCCCTGAGCAGAGGTCAGGGTCTTCAAGCAGAGGGTAGATTCTATAATTTCCTCATAACTATGATACTAGCATAGGGTGACCATATGGAAAAGAGGACAGGGCTCCTGTATCTTTAATAGTTGTATAGAAAAGGGAATTTCAGCGGTAACATTTGTATGCATGCAGCACCTAGTGAAATTCCCTCTTCATCACAACAGTTAAAGCTTCAGGAGCTTTGCCCTCTTTTGTATCTGGTCACTCTAATATAGCTCCTGCAGCTTTAACTGTTGTGATGAAGAGGGAATTTCACCAAGTGCTGCATGCATATAAATGACACTTCATGAAATTTCATTTTCAATACAACTGTTAAAGATACAGGAGCCCTGTCTTCCTTTCAATATAGTCACCCTAACAAATGTAAGAAATTGTCCTGCATCATTTCAGACTATCTATCCATCTCACCCTATATTACTGGCAACATCTCTCCAGAGTCTCAGAAAGAGGCCTTTCACTCCACCTACTACCTGGTCTTTTTTAATGGAAATACCATGGACTTAACCAAGGACTATTTCCATGCAAAATGAGTGCTTTCCCACTGAGCTCTGGTCTCAATTCCCTTTGAAACTTATGGGAAGCCAGAAGGTGATTAACTGCAGTCTCATCACTTGCCTTCTGTATTCAAATAACAAGTCACACGACACCAAAATAATAATAACCTCAACTGCTCATCTAAATTCACCCCCAATCAAGGGGAACAGGGAAACTGATAGGTAAAGTCACCACATGGTGATTTTTCTCTGGAAGGAAAAAAAAAAGTATAAACACACACTACGGAAACAAGAGGGTAGTACAGGTGCTAGTATAGGGTGACCATATGTAAAGGAGGGCAGGGCTCCTATATCTTTTAACAGCTGTATAGAAAAGGGAATTTCAGCAGGTGTAATTTGTATGCATGCAGCACATGGTGAAATTCCATCTTCATCACAACAGTTAAAGCTGCAGGAGCCCTGTCCTTTTTTGCATCTGGTCACTCTATATAGTATAGCGGGGGGGAATGGGATATAAACCAATCAAATAAACAAATACATAGTATATGTGCAGTCTCTTTGACCACTCAAGAAAAAGCTCTGTATAAGTATTTGGTATGATTAGAATAAAAATCACTCATTCTAGATCTACTCATCCATGAATAAATAATATCTTTCCGCTACTGTTCAAATATTCCTTAACTATATGAAATAAACCCTTAAAGTGCCTTGTGAAGCTGAGTAAATAGTTGAAGCTGCAATCCTGTGCACACTTAGATGCTGAGAGTAAGCCCTACTGGACACAGTGGAACTTATAAATATGTATGGAATTGCACTTTTACAGAACAACCCTAAGGATGTTTGCTCGGAATTCCATTCCACTGATTTCAAAGTGACTCACTCCATAGGAAGAGTACCCAAGACTGCACCTTTATAGGGTGAACATATTTTGGAAACCAAAAAGGAGGACAACATGGCTGCCCCAAAGTGGGCATGCCCACCCAAACATGTCCAGCCCCAAGGGGGCATGCCCACCCAAACATGGCCCTGGACACATGTCTGATTTCACAGCACACAATTAAGACAAACCTGTTCTACATAACATCTTAACATTAAAATCACTGAAATAAAGAACAAGTGAAACATTTAATGTATTTGAAATTAATTTCACTCACTCCTACTTTTGTAGCTTTTGCTGTACTTTGAAGCTTTTGCTATATTCTGTGTGATACTTTCTCTCCTTCACTCAGATATCTTTTCTGACTGCAAATCCTTCACTGGATGACCATAGTCTCACCTTTCCTAACATTTAACCCTCTTTCCCCATCATCTTTCTCATACCCATACTCACAGATTCAGCATACTGCTACCACTGAACAGGTGCAGAAAAATCTAGTATAACAAACTAGCAACCTAGCATTCAGAAAGAGTATAAAATACAATTACCCTGCGAGCATTAGCTATGGAACAAAATTACCACCTCTTAACTTGTTTCAACTTCTGTTTATCAATGAGAAATTATCACAACGCTAGACAAGGATCCTTTCCTTCTTTTATTAAATATTTGGATTCAAGACATATTTGGAAATTCTGTTCTCAGTGTGTAGAGAACAGAAATTCCAATCAGAGAGTGCTCTGCCCAAAGAAAACTGCCCAAAGTCCCATTGATTTCAATAAAGCTTATTCCCAGATAAATGAATATAGGATTGCAGCCTTAAATGAAGGTGCTTACAGGGCCATTAGTATTTTATTGCTGTTCATGATAAATCTTCATTGTGATAGAATTTAAGCAAGTTGAACAGTGCAACGTTAAACATGTCTACTCAGAAGTAAGTCCCACTGACTGCAGTAGGGCTGCAATCCTAAAGTGTTAACATAAACGTAATTACGAACACAAAACAGGATCATTGACAGAATTAGGAGGGGGAAGTTTCTGCAGTTGTGGAGCAAGTTGTCTGTCACACACAAGATGAACATAGTTTGCATAAATTGTGAATCTTCAAGATGCCACAAGACACTTTGTGGCTTTCAAACACAAAAGAACAAGAGGTGCCTCTGCTTCTTCACATCTGTTCATCTTTCTCTAGCAAGTGTAAGCCCCTGTTGTCAAGGAGGACTATGCACCCACCAGAGCCTGGCCTCGTGGATCATGTAACCAGCAGGTGCACTTCAGAAAGATATTTTCAGAGCCTAGGAAATCCAGACATACTCAAACAAGCCCAAACAAGCCACCCTATGCACTCACATATTACCTGCCCCTTAGTCCAGACATTGCTGCTCACATCCCTTTTTGGAAGCAAAACCACTTCTGTCCCCCTATCTCAGATAAGGGACCTGGGCCAGCTTGGAAAAAGCAACAGGTGAGGAAGACCTCTGGCACTTCATTAAACATGACAGCAGCCAGTATACCTGCTCACCCCTTGCCAGAAGCCTCACAGTCTACAATGGCAAAATGCAGTGTTTGGCTGCTGGGCGCCTCTCCCTGCCCAGTCAGACACCAGCTTTCAGTGGTGTTGTTAAGCAATTTTGGATGCTGGATGTAATGGTCGTACAGCCCCCTTTATATCTTAAAATGAATCATTTCAATTCCACATTGCACAACTGCTACATTTCTGGTGCTAGAGCAGTAATAATAACTTCTGGTTTATCAGTGAGAAACTAATCTAAAAATATGTTATTACACCTCAGGTTCATTAGCCACGTAAACAAGCCAGAACAGAACAGAACAGATGCCCATTATCACAATGCTAGACAAGGATCTTTCCCTCCTTTTATCCAAATATCTCCTGAATTTACACTGCCTCGGTGTGCAGAGAACAGAAATCCCATTCAGGGATCCAAAGAAAACTGTCCAAAGAAACTTCAGAAATAAGTCCCATTGATTTCAATAAAGCTTACTCCCAGCCTCTTCACATCTGTTGGAAAACATTGGCAATGTAAAATCCAAGCAATCTTTAGGATTATTCTTAATGGAAAGACAGGCATAATTAAAATCAATCCTTTACTAACTACATCTCATTTCTGTCTAGGAGGGAAGGGAACAGGGCCGGGTAAGGGCTTACAAGTGCCGCCGCCAAATAACTTCTTCTGATGCTGGTCTGCCACCGGTCGTTCTCCTCCTCCGCTGCCTCTTTTCCACTGAACGCCAGTGCTGCTCCTGCTGGTTCCTCTTCTATTGCTGTTGGTGCTGCTTCCTTCATTTCTCTCCTCCTCTGCCTCCTTCTCTTCCTCCGTCCGCCACCTTCTTCTTCTTCTCCTCCTCCTCCGTCTATCTTCTCCTCCTCCTCCTCCTCCTCCTCCGTCTGCCTTCTTCTTCTCCTCCTCCTCCTCCGTCTGTCTCCTCCTCCTCCGTCTGTCTCCTCCTCCTCCTCCTCCTCCTCCTCCTCCTCCGTCTGTCTTCTTCTTCTTCTCATCCTCCTCCTCCGTCTGTCTTCTTCTTCTCATCCTCTTCCTCCGTCTGTCTTCTTCTTCTTCTCCTCCTCCTCCATCTGTCTTCTTCTTCTCCTCTTCCTCCTCCATCTGTCTTCTTCTTCTCCTCCTCCTCCTCCTCTGTCTGTCTTCTTCTTCTCCACCTCCTCCTCCATCTTCTTCTCCTCCTCCTCTGTCTGTCTTCTTCTCCTCCTCCTCCGTCTGTCTTCTCCTCCTCCTCCTCCTCCTCCATCTGTCTTCTTCTCCTCCTCCTCCTCGGCCGCCATCACCGCTCTCATCGCAGCGGCCCGGGCCCCACTGCTGCTTCTGCTCTAAAAAGCCCCTGATTGGCCCAGGGAGGGGGCTAGAACGACGCATACCCAGAAGTGCGGGTGCGCGTTGTTCCTGCCTCATCCCCAGGCCTATCTGGGCCTTGTTCTTGGCCAGTGCAACCATGCTAGCCAAGGACAAGACCCAGATGGCATGGGAGAGGCCCAATTTTCCCAGACTTTGGGGGATATTTTGAAATTTACCCCCCGGGGGGATCCGGAAGTCTGGTCACCCTACTTTACAGTACAATCCTATACATGTCAATTCAGCGAGTGTCCAACTGAGTTCAATGGGGCTTACTCTGGGGTTATAACAGATATAGAATTCCAGCCATGTGTTTTTTGGAATGATTTATCTGTCAGCATAAAAGTGGAAGGCTTTATGTCAGAGATTGTGGTCTACATGGGTTTTATATGGAGGAATCGATCTCATGAGCAGAAAGCAATCTAGTGTGTTATTCATAGCATCTTCTTCACTGCATGTGACCCATTCCATGTTTTTGGTTCTCTGGGGATCCAAAACCACTCCCATGAAGCAAAATATGATTTTAGAACTGATCTTCACATTTTCTGTTGCAATGTAAACTGCATATTCCACAACCAGTTAAAATACTTGGATACCTGCCAGTTTAGTTACATTAATATTGATAGCCATCAATAAGAGGGGCCTTTCTGAGCATCATACCATCGCTACTCCTCCCCTTCTCCTGTCCTACAGTACTTCCTCTTTCTTCCCGGAGAAGAAAGAGGAAGTAAACAAAGACCACGTGGCCCATTCAGGAACCATTTTTATTGTGCCACTTTTGCTGCACACATCAGGAAATGGCAGTGCATTCCATTTCCTTTTTTTAAAAGTCTGTTTAAAAGGGGTCCATTTTGTGATGGAAGAAAGGCAAGGAGTGGGAGGTGTGCGGGAGGCGGACATCGTTGTCTAAATGATGCGCAAAAAAACATGAATGGGCAGTGGCAAGCATAGGCTAAAAAGCTCGTCTGATGAACCCCTCTGTCTCAAAATCTGCTTTATATACTTATTGCAATTAGATTCCTTGTATGTTCAAAAGACAGTTTGAGGGTCAGGTGTGAGAGCGTTATAAAGTGGCGGGAAAGAAAATAAAGTGTTCATGATGCTAGTAGTCTTTCTCCCTTTTAAACACTCTCTCACAAAGTCTCCAAATAGGGATGATAAATCTATCCATTTCTAGTTTGTGGCACTCTTCTATGTTTTGACCCATTATTCTGTTGTGTTTCCACATTTTTTCAATCTGTTCAAATATGAGTATTAAAATACATATTAAAATATGTAGTTTGTACATTTCAACAGCAAGATCAGTGTGGAATCCTATGGATAGCTAAAGACTGCAATCCTATATCCTCCTACCTAGGAATTAGCCCCATTGAACTCAGTAAGATCTCCATTAATATTGTGCTGGAAGTTTAGATCTATATAGGAATTTGCAGAGATCTAATTGCTTAAGCATTCCTATCTCCAAGCTACACTAATATAGCAGAATGTTCGAACTACTGAAACGTTCTTGTCATCAACATGAAAAGTCTTAAAACTCTAAACTGCTAGGCAGATATTGAAGACTTTCAAAATGACAAATTCTTCAAAACTGACAAGTTATTCATAATAATAATAATAATAATAATAATAATAATTTCATGTGTAGGTGCTGAATATTTTCTTCAACCCAAACCTTTGTCTGACCTTGAAGACTGCAGGCAAATAGTAAATGGTTATGTAAGCAGTGACAGTTGGAATTAAACTAACATTAAAGAAGCAGCCATAAAGCCAGGCAGAAGAGAAGGAGGGAGGGAGGGAGCGGGGGTGTTGTCAGCTCAGTCTGACGGCCTTTCGTAGGAAATATTCCTACCATAGGGAAAAATTGCCCATTGCAAAAATCAGCATTAATGACATAAGACATTATGTATATCCATCATCAAAATAGCCAAGCTATTTTCAAAACTTAGCTTGCTATTATGTAGGATGGCTGATTATGATTTCCCCAGAAAGAGGGATTGCATCACCCCAAAAATAGGACAAAAAAGGATAGCAGTATTTGCATATGCAAATTTATATGCATAGGTGCAAATACGTATAAGTTAAATAGAAATATAATACATCTCACCATAGTGGCGAAGAACATCTGTGACTAGGCTGACCAGATTTTAAAAGTCAAAATCCCGGTCCCCCCCCGCCCCCCCACCCAAAACAACCCCCCCACCAAGCCACCCCCCCCAAAAAAAAACCCAGCCTGGACCTACCGCTGGGTTCCTCCGTCGCCCGCACGGCCGCGCGGGGTCCTCTGTCGCTGCCCGCGCGGCTGCGCTGGGTCCTCCGTCGCCCGCGCAGCCGCGCAGGGTCCTCCGCTGCCGCCCGCGCAGCCGCGCGGGGTCCTCTGTCGCCGCCCGCGCGGAAGAGGCGGGAGAGGGCCGGATCCGGAAGTGACGTAACCGGCCCTCTCCCGTCTCTTCCGCGCGGCCTCTGGCCTTTCTGGGGCTCGTCGCAATGGCGACGAGCCTCGAGGAGCCCGGACGCCCGCGCGGAAGAGGCGGGAGTGGGCGTCCGGGCTCCTCAGGGCTCATCGCCATCGCAATTGAGCCCCAAGGAGGCCAGAGGCTGCGCGGAAGAGGCGGGAGAGGGCCGGTTACGTCACTTCCGGATCCGGCCCTCTCCTGCCTGTTCCGCGCGGCCTCTGGCCTTACGAGCCCGGCAGCGGCGGCAGCGGCGGCAAAGGCGGCGGAGGAGCCTGGGAAGCGGCCGCCCCAGCAGGTAAGAGCCCCCCTTTGTGCTTACCTGCAGGGACGTCCGCTTCCCGAGCTCCTCCACCGCCTCCGGGTCTCGCTGCCACCGCCGCGTGACCCCCCGCCACCCCGGTTTTCCCCCGGTTGGCCCGGTTGGCCCGGTTGGCCTCTGGATTCCCGGTTAGGACCGGGAAATCCCGAGCCACCTGGTCAGCCTATCTGTGACCTATGTGGCTGCTCTGTTGATGCTGGGCAGCTTCAAGGCCCATGATCCCTGGCCTTAGAGCTCTTTGACTTTAAATCAGACTTGAACTGGACACCTCTTCAAATAGAAGACACCTTTGAATAGAGGATTGTCCCCTACCATTTCTTCAAAACAGAGGACTGTCCTCTGTGAAGTAGGAAACCTTCAAACATGGTTGTTCAAACATGTGCACGTTTTTCTTCTAATACAAAGGTTTCTATCATAGGCTCTTAAACTAATGATGTCCCAACTATTTATCTGAAAGATTCTTTTGGAGTTGATCTTCCTGGATATGAATAGCAAATTATACATTATATTTGTCCCTCATAACTGCAGAATGGTACCATTTAAAAAAAACACAAGTAAACCTATCAGGGATTGTGTGAGGCAGATATGAATGCCTTTTCCACACCAGCAGTTTTCTAAAAATATATTTTTTAAAAGCAAATAAAATCAAGGCCTTCTTGATTATCATTGAGTTTTTAGAACATTTGAATGGCTGGCTTAACTCATAAATAAATATGCAAGCCGGGGATCAGTGACTCGTGGTTTGCCAGCTAGTTTTATTTATGAGCTACTCAGGTAGCCAATCATCATGCGCATGATCATCACTCATAGGGAAACACCAGGGTCACAGGGAGAGTGCAGAGATGTGGGATTATACCACACCGGAAGCAAGATTTACACTCCCTGGTGGCTGATATTTTATTGTTACTGCCAGAAAGCAACACAGCCTTTTGCATCTCTGTCAATGCTGGGTGAAACCTTTTAGACTTGAGGAATGGACCCTGGTAGCTTTTTTCAAAGAAAGGTGAATTACATCACCATGTGTAAACCTAAACGAAAACAAACACCCGTGCCTGCAAATCACATTGCACGCAGCTAATCACATTGCACGCAGCAAACCACAGCGCAAACACTTCTGTGGCAGTCCTGATATTGAACAGCAAAATATGGGAGAGGGGGAGAGAACCAGTTTGTAAATGCCAAGTTCCTGCTTACAGGTCAAATGCATGTGTCCTTCTCAAGGATGGAAAAAAAGGATGTAGACAATGAGAAAAGGAATGCCACTCGTGTAAGAATTAGGGCAGCCTTTTCCAATCTCGTGCCCTCCATATATCTTGAGTTACAACTACATCATCCCCAACCAGCATTATAACTCCCATCACCCCCAAACATCTACTGTGTAGGCTGACCATATGAAAAGGAGGACAGGGCTCATGTAACTTTAACAGTTGTAGAGAAAAGGGAATTTCAGCCAATGTCATTTGTATGCGATTAGTTCCTGGTGAAATTCCCTCTTCATCACAATAGTTAAAGTTGCAGGGGACCTGCCTTCTTTTCTATATGGTCACTCTAGTATAGTGCTTGCAACTTTAACTGTTACATGAGCCCTGTCCTCCTTTTCATATGGACAGCCTACTACTATGGCCTGTCCAGTGCTTAACAATCCACCTAATTTTGCAGGCCCAAGCATAAAGAATTGTCTGCAGGGCAATTTATTACTGCATTTAT
This sequence comes from Anniella stebbinsi, assembly GCA_029215795.1. Taxonomy (NCBI): domain Eukaryota; kingdom Metazoa; phylum Chordata; class Lepidosauria; order Squamata; family Anniellidae; genus Anniella; species Anniella stebbinsi. The sequence goes on along the minus strand of JARDYH010000005.1, from coordinate 81,891,805 downwards.
ATCCTGCCTTTTTTTCTTCCAAAGAATCCAAGGTGGCATACATAATCCTCTTCCTCTCCATTTTTATCTTCACAACAACAACTCTGTAGGGTAGGTTGAGCTGAGAGCCTGTGACTGTCCCAAAGTCACCCAGTGAGCTTCCGTGGCTGAGTGGGGTCTAGAAGAGGATCGCCAGTCCAATACTCTAGCCACTACACCACATTGGCTCTGCCTAATAAATTGTGTTTGGCTCAGTGGATCACGAGTTTTGCATGTGATATATGAACTTTGTTTGTTTGTTTGTTTGTTTGTTTGTTTAAACTCCTTATATACCATTTGATATCACATGAAATGTATAAAATAATTATAAAAGCCATAATAAAAAGAATATAAAACAATAAACATATGAAAAACATCATAAAAGAAGAGCAGTACAATTATATGTCCCAGAAAGCCTGGGTAAATAGGTGCATCTTCAAGAAGCATCTAAAGTTCACCACAATTTCCACCTCTCAGACAATACATGGGAAAGTGTTCCAAAAAGTGGGTGCCACTACTGAGAAGGCCCTGCTTATGTGCCATTACTTGACAACACACTGTTTGTCATATGATTAGGGATGTATGCGAAATTCGTTTTAGTTCATTTTTTATAGGGATGTGCACTGACCCCCCGGATCGGATCGGATAGCGGATCGGAACCGGACCTGAGGGGTCGAATCGGATCGGATCGGAGGCTGGTCGGATCGGATCGGACCAGATGTCCGATCCGGATCGGACGCCATTTTGAATGCTTTTTCTCATAGCCAAGTATTGTTTTACAAAAACGCCTATAACTTTTTCATTTTTAAAGATAGAAGGATGAAACTTGGGCACATTGTAGACTGGTTAGGGATAGTTATCTGTGAGAAATTTCAGAAAGATTGGTGCATGCGTTTTGTGGCAATTAATTTTTTAATAAATACCCAGGAATGCTTACAACTTTGTCATTTTTAAAGTTACAAACATGAAACTTTGCCACATTGTAGGAGGTACCTTGGAACCTATGTGTGTGAAATTTCAGAAACATAGGTGCTTGCCTTGTGTGGCAATTAATTTTAGAAAAATGGGTAGTAGTGGGGTAAATACAGTTACGCCTCCCATTTTTTTATTTTTAAAGATACAAACAGGAAACCTGGGCACATTACAGGTACCACTTGCCTTGATATGTGAGTGAAATTTCAGAAACATTGGAGCTTGCCTTGTGTGGCAATTAAGTTTTGAAACAATGAGGAAAGAAACACCTATAACTTTGTCATTTTTAAAGTTACACACATGAAACTTTGCCACATTGTAGGTGGTACCTTGGGACCTATGTGTGTGAAATTTCAGAAACATAGGTGCTTGCCTTGTGTGGCAATTAATTTTAGAAAAATGGGTAGTAGTGGGGTAAATACAGTTATGCCTCCCATTTTTTTAGTTTTGAAGATACAAACAGGAAACTTGGGCACATTACAGGGAACACTTCACTTGATATGTGTGTAAAATTTCAGAAACATTGGTGCTTGCCTGGTGTGGCAATTAATTTTTGAAACAATGAGGGATTCATTGGACAGCACTTGCCCATAGGGATTCATTGGAGAGTACTTGTCCATAGGGAATCATTGGAAAGCACTTTCCCATAGGGAATCATTGCATTGCACTTTCCCACTGAGAAATGCAGTTATGCCTCCCACATTTTTATTTTTGAAGATACAAACAGGAAACTTGGGCACATTGTAGACTGGTTAGGGATAGTTATCTGTGAGAAATTTCAGAAAGATTGGTGCATGCATTTTGTGGCAATTAATTTTTTAATAAATACGCAGGAATGTATTGGAAGCAGTATGTTGGGAAACAAGGGTGACCATATGACAGTTAAAGCTGCAGGAGCTATACTAGAGTGACCAGATACAAAAGAGAGCAGAGCTCCTGCAATTTTAACTTTTGTGATGAAGAGGGAATTTCACCAGGTGCCGCATGGATACAAATGACACCTGCTGAAATTCCCTTTTCTATTCCACTGTTAAAGCCCTGTATTCCTTTTCATATGGTCATCCTACTAATTACATTTTTTTAAAAAGTAATAATACATACTGCTTCCAATACGGTAGGTAGAATATTTGCCTCTTTATGATCTCAAGCCTAAAAAAAAAAAACATTTGTACACACCAGTCTCCTGGTACTGGTCATCCTACTATTAATTAATTGTAGCTGATAGGAAAGGGTTAAATCGTGGGAGCTGCAAGGAATTAAGAAAAAAGGAGAGGGGGTTTTGCCATTTTTTGAGCGCTCCTTAATTAGGGCTGCCCAAATGATAATGGACGGGTGGTGTGTGTGTGCGCGCGCGCGCGGGCGGCGGCGGCGGGCTTGGCAGCGTATCCTCCTGGCTGCCGAGGCCGGGTGTCTGGAGCGGAGCACGCGCTGTCAGTTGGTGAGCGGAGGGGCCATTGAACGCCCTCCCCATCATCCTCTTCATCATCAACCTACCCCCGCGGCCCAGCGGAGCACAACAGCCCGCATTAGGCAAGCCCTTCAGGAGCCTCACAGCAGCCAGGCAGAGCCTCTGCTGCCCAGGAACCGGCCCGCACGCGAGGGCACCGGCGGGGCGCACACACAACGCCGGCGAGGGGGAGGAGAAGGGGAGGAACAAAGGATCAAAGAGATCGAGAGAGAGTGATCCTTCCTTGCACGCATGGCTGCAAAACTGAGCTAGGTTCAGCCGTTCTGCTTGAGTAAAAAGTGAAAGCAGACACGAGCCCTGTAATGGATACTAGCAACAGGATCAAAGGGATCGAGATGAGAGAGATTCTTCCTTGCACGCATGGCTGCAAAACTCAGCTAGGCTCAGCCGTTCTGCTTGAGTAAAAAGTGAAAGCAGACACGAGCCCTGTAATGGATACTAGCAACAGGATCAAAGGGATCGAGACGAGAGAGTGTTTCCTTTTCTTCGCGGGAAGCGGGAGGGGGAAGAGGGGAAGACCGGGCCTCTGTGGAAAATTTTTTGAAACATTTTATCTAAAAATTCCATAGCCATCAAATGCCTGGACCTATCATTCTGAAATTTCTGACACATATCTACCCCTAACCCATCTACAAAGTGAGCAATGTTCAGACTTCTAACTTTTAAAATAAAAAGGTTATAGGCGTTTCTTTCCTCATTGTTTCAAAAATTAATTGCCACACAAGGCAAGCTCCAATGTTTCTGAAATTTTACACACATATCAAGTGAAGTGTTCCCTGTAATGTGCCCAAGTTTCCTGTTTGTATCTTCAAAACTAAAAAAATGGGAGGCGTAACTGTATTTACCCCACTACTACCCATTTTTCTAAAATTAATTGCCACACAAGGCAAGCACCTATGTTTCTGAAATTTCACACACATAGGTCCCAAGGTACCACCTACAATGTGGCAAAGTTTCATGTGTGTAACTTTAAAAATGACAAAGTTATAGGTGTTTCTTTCCTCATTGTTTCAAAACTTAATTGCCACACAAGGCAAGCTCCAATGTTTCTGAAATTTCACTCACATATCAAGGCAAGTGGTACCTGTAATGTGCCCAGGTTTCCTGTTTGTATCTTTAAAAATAAAAAAATGGGAGGCGTAACTGTATTTACCCCACTACTACCCATTTTTCTAAAATTAATTGCCACACAAGGCAAGCACCTATGTTTCTGAAATTTCACACACATAGGTCCCAAGGTACCTCCTACAATGTGGCAAAGTTTCATGTTTGTAACTTTAAAAATGACAAAGTTATAAGCATTCCTGGGTATTTATTAAAAAATTAATTGCCACAAAACGCATGCACCAATCTTTCTGAAATTTCTCACAGATAACTATCCCTAACCAGTCTACAATGTGCCCAAGTTTCATCCTTCTATCTTTAAAAATGAAAATGTTATAGGCGTTTTTGTAAAACAATACTTGGCTATGGGAAAAAGCATTCAAAATGGCGTCCGATCCGGATCGGACCTCGTCGGATCGGATCGGATCGGATCGGATTTTCCCGATTTTGGGTCGGATCGGATTCGGATCGTGGATCGGATCCGATCCGATGCACACCTCTAATTTTTTATCAGGATTTACCAGGTTCACACCTTCCAGAGTGAACACTGATTTGTCCTCTTAACTGCCTTTCCTCCAAGTAACTCAAGGCAGCTTCCATCGCTCACTCCCCAGACATACACACAGTTTTATCCTCCCAACAATCCTATGAGAGAGATTAGGTAGAGAGAGGCCCTTTCCGCACCATAGCAGCGGAGAGGGCTGGAAGCGGAGGAACCCGGAAGTGGGTACTTCCGGGTTCGCCACAAAGAGGCCGCACCCATATGCGATGGGCCGGGCTTCTCTTGGGCCGTCACTACTCGCGCCCGCCATTTTTTTTCTTTTTAAAACCAAGAGAAGCGCATGAGCACTCGTACGCAAAAGGTGAGTTTTTTAAACAAAAAAAAAATGTGTGTGGGCCCCCAACCCCCTCCCTGCCCTCCTGGGGCTGATGGAACTGGTGCCACCCCCTCCCCTGCTGGGCACAGAGCCATGCTGTGCGCTCCGTGCCCAGTTTGCAACCGCGCTTATTGCTGGTAAGTGCAGCTGCACCCAGGATGGGCGGGCCACACCAGCCGTCCATCTCGCTTCCCTCCCAGGAGCAGGGAACAAATCGAAATAATTGTGTTCCCTGAACTCCCAGGAAAATGGAGGGCTGGCCCCTGCCTGCTCATGGGATGCCCTGTGTGTCATGCAGACTCTCCGCGAGCAGGCAGGGGCAGCCACGGGGAAAATGGCTGGTGCGGAAAAGGCCAGAGTGACCGGCCCAAGATCTAGTGAGTTTCATGGCTGAGCAGGGATTTGAACCTGGGCCTTCCTTGTCCTAGTTCAACACTCTGATGTTGTCATTTGTAGCTCTTATGGCACAGGTTTGTAATATAATAGCACAGACATGGCCCAACTGAAAAATTATGCACTCCTTGCTGGAACCTGAACAAAAAATACAAAGCTGCATGAAGAATGAATGCAAAGAGCTTGAGTGAAAAGCACAGCCATTCCTTAGTAAAATCAGGGCTTCAAAAATAATTTTGACAAGGAAAATATCACACCACTACAATTCCTGACAAGACATGAGACCTTGTCAATACTACGATAAGGGTGGCGATGCCAGAAAATAGCCAATGTGACATTGACATTCTTAACAGGGACTGTTGTACTGTGTTTGTGCATTTTTCCTCCCTCTTGTTCTAAGGAGATTATATATATATATATATATATATATATATATATATATATCCCTCACTCCAAATAAAGTTTTTTGGGAGTTCACAGTGTCTCTTGTATGAAGCTTGAATATAACACTTTGGCATTATGCTGTCAAATTCCCAGTTCTGAGGATTTTCTTGCCACCCTCTGAAGGCTTTAAAATGTAAAGGAATGTGACTCTAAGCAACAAAACATGTACACACACACACATGCAAGGAAAGTGCTCTAGTATGCTGTAGCTAACACAGTGCCAAAAAATTCTTTCACATTCCCACCCCCCCTCCCATAACCATTCTTTTGAAAAGCTGAAGAAAATTCTGGAGAAATTCTCATGGGTTGTGCTCAGGCTTCTTGCGCTTACCTTACATACGAGGTGGCCAAGAGGTCATTTCTTGCATTGTACAATCATCTCAGGCAGCGTGAAGCATCCTTGGCTTCCTGTACTTCAGTTAAAGCCCAGGGGAAGACATCATGAGGTAACTCCTCTCCCAAGTGCAAGCAGCCATTGGGGAGATGCATAATAAAGAATGAAAAAAATACACACAGCACCCTTGGCCGCTTCAAAGTGAGTAGGTAAGCTCAAAAGCACCACCAAACTAAATTCAAAATAACACATAAAATGCCCTGAGAATGTGGCAGAAAACAAACCCGGGGGAGGGGGGAGCCAATGGGGAGCCCTACCTATGAGAAATTGTTGGAGAATTTCTCCTACCCCTGAAGAAATTCAGTGAAATTTCCCCCCTAATTTCTCTGACCAGAAATAGGGTGGAGAATTATGTGAGGCAATTTACACACAGCTCTAGTTGTAGCCATGTGCTATACGCTTGCATTAATCACATGCCACCATGCAGTTGAACATTTCCCATTATAAAGTCATCCTCTGTAGCAAGGGAAATGGGTTGGGCACTGTACACCCTGATTCCTTTGACTTCACACATGACTCTGTCCACATAAGTATCCAGGGAATAAAAGCATACATGTGCACATTTTGTCTAAAAACAGTTTACCCCAGCAGAATTTCTGGGGCTCTGCCAAGAGAACCCCTGGGAATCTTGTTCAATGCTTCTTTTGATCTCTGCTGAATGTTTTATCTGTGCCCCTAAAATTAAATAGATCTTTGCTGTTTTGCTGGATAGGACAGTAAGCTGACATTGATTTTGCCCCACATGAAAACTTCTGTTGTGGTGAACACAGAAAAAGTTATAAACACAAGGCATTTCTGTGTATCTAAATTAACTGATTATCATTTTTTTTAATCTGCGTTATTTCCTTGAAGATGGTTTGGTGATGGAAGCAGGTGCAAAATGCAGCGCTTTCCTCTTAGCAAATAAAAATCAGAAACTGCATATTAGATCAATACTTTGCCAGCTGTGGTGACTGCTCCTTTGTTTCCAGGTCAAATTCAAGGTGTTTATCATCACTCCTTCAAGTAGCTCATTCCTCTGGTGAGTAGGGTGACCATATGGAAAGGAGGACAGGGCTCCTGTATCTGTAACAGTTGTATAGAAAAGGGGATCTCAGCAGGTGTCATTTGTATGCATGCAGCACCTGGTGAAACTCCTCTTCATCACAACAGTTAAAGCTGCAGGAGCTATATTAGAGTGACCAGATACAAAAGAGGGCAGCGCTCCTGCAGAAAACAAATCATTCCCATGACAGCTAACACAACACCAAGGGTAAATATCAAAGACTGGGCAACTAGCAAAATATCCTGTGGCACTTGATCAGGAAATATCAGCATCACCTGCCCAGACCCTAAGATCATCTTCAGCAGCCCTTCTCCAAGAGCAAGAAATGAGGTGGACAGCTATTTAAAAGAAGGCCCTCTTTTTTTGTGTGGTACCATAGTTATGGAACGAACTTCCCAGAGAGGCTCGCCTGTCACCTATGTTGCACTCTTTTCAGCACCAGGCAAAGACCTTATTTTTCCAGGCATTTCAATTTTTCAGTTTCACTTGTTTTAAATCTGTTCCTGTATTTGAAATATTTTATTTAAATAAAACATACTGCTGCTATGTTTTATTTGGTTATTATTATTATTATTTCATTTTATACTGTAGTTGTAAACTTTTATATTGTTATGATTTTGCATTTTATGGTTTTTTTATTGCTGTAAACAGCTATTGGGCAGAATTTGATTTTGCAGGAAATGTCTTCCGTGACATACGTTATCCACTGATCAAACACACATTTCAGACTGAGCATTACAAAAATGCAGCAAGAACATCCCAAAAGAGCCATGGAAGAACTTTTTCTTTTCTTTTCTTTTTTAAATGAATGAGTACAAACATGTATGAATGTTAGAAAGAAATGTTTTCCATAAGCATGAAGCACAAAAGAAAAAAAAGTGTTTGCCAATTCTAAAATAAAATTTGTTCACTGCTCCTAAAACAGACTTGCTCTTGCTCTTTCTTCAACTGTTCCCAGGTCCAAAATTTCTGTCTATCTCAGTTCTTTTCCATATTGAGGCATTGTAGTGATAGCTTATCGTTTTGAGACATTCCCTTATTTGAGATGCTAGTAGTCAGCTCCTTCTTAACAGTTGGCAATTTGTGGACATGCCCTAATGTCATACAAGACTGTTAGAGAAGAGGAAGACCTGGGACTGCTATACAAATGGTTGGCCATCCCTACTGATAAAAGTTGTGGTTTATGTCAGTCCACATCATTCTGTGATTTTTATGGATCCAAAATCATTACAGGAGTCTTTACCTCTGTTGAACAGCATCGTTGCCTATAGCACAACCAGCGGCATCAAGATCCCATTGGTATAGAGGAGGAAGGAAATGTATAAAAAGAAAAGAAAAGAAAGAAACTTGTGATTCAGATCAGCTCTGCAAAACTCAAAAGCCAAGAGAGAAAGAGAGAGATTGGTGCAACAGACTTCTTTTGAACTTTCATATTATAAAGCGATGATGATGATTTAAGGAACATGATACCATTTTCGTTTCTCTCAGTGTACTTTGCTAGAGCTCAAATTAGTGTTTAACATGATGGCTGCATTTGGATAATCCTATCTCAGCTGATATGCATGAAATTTTTCTCCCATGCTCCATCCCCTTTCTTCCTCCTTTCTCAACATGCTTAACCATAGTTTACCATTTCATCTGAACTGGGAAGCCATGCTTATCAGGTTTGGAACAAACCAGGATCTTAGGCCAGATCTACACCTCATGTCACATCGATATGATCTCATCATGGTGACGTTATATACCAGTTGTGCATTTATACCTCATACCAAACCTATACTGAGATCTGTTGTGGTATTTGGGGTGATGTGAAATAAAAAAGCAGGAAATAATGCTAGAAAACCGGTATACCAAATGTGCAATGTGACCCAACAATTATCAGTGCACTTCAATGCACTAGTGTAGATTTAGCCTTAAACTGTGGCTTGAAGTTGTTCAAAGATTCTGATTTATTCCTGGTTGAGATGAAATGTGAAACTATAGTTAATTCAAGGTATCTGGATTTAACACAGTGCACCAAGGAGGGAACGGGTTGTGTGTAAGGGTACAGGGTTCATTCATGTATGATTGTCCAAATGCAGCTACCGACTGAAGGAACAGTATTATGCCATGCCTCAACTATTTTGTTTTATGTTTCATAGAACATAGGTGCCTTTGTCAGAATTCCTTATTGCGTGGAGCTCATGCAAAACCACAGAAAGATTGATCTGAAATGATACAACACAGCCGATTAGGTTAGTAAATGCTCTGTTCTTCATTTATAGAATAAACACAGCCATTCATTGGTCCCTTTCATCATAAATGTTGGTGGTCGAATTTTAATTTTGAATATTAAATGAACCATTATGCCATCTACTGTTACTTTAGCATGTGGTCTAAGAAAAGCAGAAGTAACTGAATCCGGCCTTCAGTTGTTCTGCTTTTGTCTACAGTTATAGCGGGGCCTTGGAGCAGACCTGAGAGGAGATCTTCTCCCTGTGTTCCACTCCTAAGCAACAAATAGAGGCTTTGTCAAGGTATCCACTCATGTCTCAGCATTGAGCAATGTTCTTCTGTATGCTTAAGCCACATTGAAATAAAGTGGGAGAAGTGCTTAACTCTGTCTTTAAGAGGGCAATGAGATCCTCTTCACCAGGAGTGAGTGAGCTGGATAGTATTTTCTTATTTTTTAGAAAATGTCTATAAATACTTATTATTGGTGAATAAATGTAATATACAGGGTCTTAAGCAGGGATGGAATTGGCAACTGGATTGTCCCATTTTGCCTAAACATTGGATCGGTGCCTTGGCATCTGTAACTGATGTGCCTATAGATCCCAGGCTGCATCTTATTCAGAAAAATCCTTTGTTTCATGTCTATTGGATGCCACAATATCTCTTTAATAAGGGTATGTCTAAGTCAACTAAGTGCTGGAAGTGTGACACTTCTTTTAAGCATATGTTTTGACAATGCCCAGTAGTTGCCCCTTTTTGGGGAGGAGGTCATTAAACAGATATGTTTTGTATTGGAACAGTCCTTAATATTTACTGATGTATATGCTCTTTTAAACTAGTATAAAGCCCATGTTGCCATGGGCTCTAGTAGTCCTGCTCCTTTCCCACTTTTTTGCTCCTCAGTGTCCTCACTCCAGAGGAGCTCTTGAATAATTCAGATGTGGCTCATGCATAGTGAATCTCCCCTCCAAAATTTGCATGTGGTGCGGCCCTGGCCCCTCCTTAACTTCCCCTGATTAGTTGCCTCTGTCCCTTTCCTCCTCCCTGCTGGTGGCAACAGCCTAACCACACAGCTGCACCTGGGGCCCGTCTTCGCACCACACTATCCTGCTGGCAGAAGGGTTGCCTTTCCTGTTTGGCACAGAAGAAATTAATTGCTATTAATACTTGAGCTCTGAACTTTTTCAAACTTTCAAAAGTTTCTGCACATCTACATAGCTCAAGTTTCAGTTTAAAGCAAAAATGAGCAAAATCAGTCTGGTAGATCTTCAGTAATAAGCCGTACAGTACCGTATTCTTAAATAAGATTATCTACTTGCTTCCTGGAAGTTAATGCATAATCAGCACAAATGGATTTCCACATCCTTTTGACAAAGACTGATATCACAACATTGGAAAGATAAACAGTCATCTCCTATAATGCAATGGATTGAAGACTTTACAAAACTTTCAATATTTGAACGGGTAGAATATAGACCCCACCTGCAAATGGATACTTATTTGGATATTTGGTCTGTTTTTATTGAAGTTTTTGTATCATTCTTAGAAACCTGTATTTTCTCATACACACACACACACACACACACACACAAATTCCATACATATACATTTAAACTGATGTATTCAAATCTATGTATCTACTTTTTCCTTTCCTTTTTGACATTTTATAATAAAAAATACATGTAAAAACTTTCAATAAAGTCAATAAAGTTATAGTCCTTTCCCCTCTTCTTCACATCTAAATAATCCTAGCAAGTTGTGTCCGCCATTGTTTATAGTTTCTTCAATTTAAAAGTTTCAGATTTTTCTCATCGTGACTTGTAAAAGACTTATACATACACCAGGTTTCATTTTCCTAGTCCAAGTGGAAGAAACTTAAAATTTAGGTTCATCATCACGAAGCAGCTGCTTACCCGTTCATCTGTATGCTTGTTGTATATTAAATGGCATAGTATATGACATATAACCTGCAGTTAGGATTCAGGATACAATATGCTTTCCTTTTAAAGAACATCTAATGTTTTGCTTGAAGTTGAAAAAGTTCTCTATGCTTCAGTTAAAATAAAACTAATTTTCCATGCTAAATAATGAAATGCCATTAAAGGTCAGCAGGTTTACAAAAAGCATCAAACTGTAACCATTTTAATTTAGCTACTTCTCTAGAGTTTATTCAAAGCTACTTTCACAGACACATATCCCCAAAAAGCTTGTTTCAAGGTAAGTTTTCTCCCCCCCTCCCTCGCTGAACCTTTATGTATCACTGCCAAGCAGACTAAAGTAGTGGCTTGAGTCCTATACCTGCTTATTTGGAAATGTGCACCACTGAACTCAATAGGGCTTACTTCTGAGTAGACAGATATGAGATTTTGCTGATTGTTGCTTCAGCTTGCTAAAGGCACATTTGGATCCAACCCACCCAAGCAGGGTGGCCAGCTTAAAAAATGGGATAGGGATCCTCCATCTTTAATTATAGTGTAGAAGAGGACGTTTCAGCAGGTGTAGTTTGCATGATGACAAGGGGGAATCTACACTGTAGCTTTGCTACGGTAAGGATTGGTTTCGAGGACGCATTGGGCCACATGACGCACTTACCATAACATTTTATACCAGTTGTTCTTTACTCCGATTTTCATAGTTTTAATACGTTCTTTTCGTTATAAAAATCGTTATAGGAAGAGTGATTTGTCTTTCTTTACCGGTTCTGAGTCGCTGAAATCAAACCTCCGTTACACAATCACAGCCTTGGAGGTGTTACCTTTTGCTCCGGCGCCTAAATGATTAGTTTTGCTGTTGCCTTCCCTCATAGTCGCTGTCGTTTTTGGCTCTCCTCGCCATACTGTTTATTTATTTTTGAAATCCCATTTCTCAATGGTGCTTTTCAAAGTAATTTCTAATAATTATTGGTACTAAAGCATAATTGGTAAGTGATGTTAGACCAATACTTAAAAGTGTATTTTAACCTAAGAATATACACACATGCGCTTTTTTTGTCTAATCTACATAGAAAGGAAAGGAAAGGAAGGGGGCGAAGGAGGAAGGGGACGTGGAAAGTACGGGGCGACAAAGGAATGTTACAGGAAGAAACAAAGAAAAAAGTCAGTGTGACCATAATAACTGCAGTAAAGATGGGAGAAAAGATTGACAATAAAGTATGTACTTCTTAATGTGGCCTTCACGTTTTATTGTGTTTCAATTCACAACTTTACAATCAACATTATGAAACATAACAAGCGTGTGTGTAGATTCTCCCAAGGTCTCCCTACTGAAATTCCATCTCTACACAACTATTCGGGTGAAGGATTATTACATTTTTTGCCTTCCAAACTTCACGAGGGAGGGTTTCCAGAGGTTTAGGGTGCCACTAAAGAGAAGGCCCGCCACCAAGGTTCTTCATGGCGGTATTCTGTTCGTCTTGGAATGGCCAGTAGGGCCTCCTCTGAGGATGGTAGTTGTCATCCAGGTTTATATAAGGGAAGACAGTCTGCTAGGTCTGCTGGTCCCAAGTTGTTTAGGGCATTGCAATATAACAGCATAACCTTGTATGTGGCTCGGTAGCTAACAGGCAGCCAGTGCAGTTCTTTTAATAAAGGTTTTATAGGAGCAGAGCTAGGTGTCCCCATGAGCACCCTAGCTGCTTCATTCTGCACTAGCTGCCGCTTCTGAAACACACACATGGGGATCCCCACATAGAGGGCATTACAGTAGTCTAGTCATGAGGTTACCAGTGCATGAATGACCATGGCAAGACTATCCCTATTAAGGAATGGGCATAGTTGGCGTACCAACTGGAGTTGATAATGGGCGCTCCAGGCCACCAAGGTCACCTGGGCCTTCAATGACAAAGATGGATCCAGGAGCACCCCCAAACTACAGACCTGCTCCTTCAGAGGGAGTGCAACCCCATCCAGAACAGGCAAACACACCAATTCCAGGACCTGGGAACTACCAACCCACAAGGTCTCTGTCTTATTGGGATTCAGCTTCAGTAGGCTGATGAGATAAAATCCAGGTCAGGGCTCATGTAACTTTAACAGTTGTAGAGAAAAGGGAATTTCAGCCAGTGTGATTTGTATGCAATTAGTTCCTGGTGATATTCCCTCTTCATCACAACAGTTAAAGGTGCATGCACTATACCAGAGTGACCATATACAAAAGAAGGCAGGCCCCCTGCAACTTTAACTGTTGTGATGAAGAGGGAATATCACCAGGAACTAATTGCATACAAATAACACTGGCTGAACAACTCTCTACAACTGTTAAAGTTACACGAGCCCTGACCTGGATTTTATCTGGTCACCCTAAGCTTCAGTTTGTTGGCCCTCATCCAAGCCACAACTGTATCGAGGCACTGCTTCAGAGTGTGCTTCAGAGTGTGCAGTAGGGGTGTGCACGGACCCCCCGGATCGGATCGGGACCCGGATCGGGACATCCAATTTTGTCCCGGACCGGTTCGGACAAAATCGGAGGCCCCCCGGACCGGATCGAGTCCGATCCCGACCCAAAAATCGTACATTTTTGGATCGGCCGCCATTTTTTTCCCCATAGACTTGCATTGCAATGCAAGTCTATGAGGAAAAAATGGCGGCGGGTGGGTAAGGGGGGGCCTAACTCCCTCCCCCCCCCCCGGGGCCATCCGCTGTGGACGGCCCCGGCAGGTAAACCCCCTCCCCCGCGCTCCCTACCCCCCCCTGGGGCCGCCCGCTTCCATCCGCTGGCGCCCGCGGGCGCCAGCGGATGGAAGCGGACGGCTCCGGGGGGGGGGTAAGCCCCCTTCCCCGCCACTGCTTACCTTCTCGGCCCGTCCGGCGCCGGCGGCAACTACCAGCGGGCTCCGCGGCCTACTCTCGAGTAGCGCGCCGGGTGATGACATCACCCGGCGCGCCACCCTGGAGCAGGCCGCGGAGCCAGCTGGGAGTAGTAGGCGCCGGCGCCGGACGGGAGCCGCCGGGCCGGGCAGGTAAGGGCCCCCCTCCCCCCTCCCCCCTCCGCGCGCCCCCTCCTCCCCTCCACGCACCCCCTCCTTACCTTCCCGGCCCGGCGGCTCCCGTCCGGCGCCGGCGCCTACTACTTCCAGCAGGCTCCGCGGCCTGCTCTAGAGTAGCGCGCCGGGTGATGACATCACCCGGCGCGCCACCCTAGAGCAGGCCGCGGAGCCTGCTGGGAGTAGTAGGCGCCGGCGCCGGACGGGAGCCGCCGGGCCGGGCAGGTAAGGGCCCCCCTCCCCCCTCCCCCCTCCGCGCGCCCCCTCCTCCCCTCCACGCACCCCCTCCTTACCTTCCCGGCCCGGCGGCTCCCGTCCGGCGCCGGCGCCTACTACTTCCAGCAGGCTCCGCGGCCTGCTCTAGAGTAGCGCGCCGGGTGATGACATCACCCGGCGCGCCACCCTAGAGCAGGCCGCGGAGCCTGCTGGGAGTAGTAGGCGCCGGCGCCGGACGGGAGCCGCCGGGCCGGGCAGGTAAGGGCCCCCCTCCCCCCTCCCCCCTCCGCGCGCCCCCTCCTCCCCTCCACGCACCCCCTCCTTACCTTCCCGGCCCGGCGGCTCCCGTCCGGCGCCGGCGCCTACTACTTCCAGCAGGCTCCGCGGCCTGCTCTAGAGTAGCGCGCCGGGTGATGACATCACCCGGCGCGCCACCCTAGAGCAGGCCGCGGAGCCTGCTGGGAGTAGTAGGCGCCGGCGCCGGACGGGAGCCGCCGGGCCGGGCAGGTAAGGGCCCCCCTCCCCCCTCCCCCCTCCGCGCGCCCCCTCCTCCCCTCCACGCACCCCCTCCTTACCTTCCCGGCCCGGCGGCTCCCGTCCGGTGCCGGCGCCTACTACTTCCAGCAGGCTCCGCGGCCTGCTCTAGAGTAGCGCGCCGGGTGATGACATCACCCGGCGCGCCACCCTAGAGCAGGCCGCGGAGCCTGCTGGGAGTAGTAGGCGCCGGCGCCGGACGGGAGCCGCCGGGCCGGGCAGGTAAGGGCCCCCCTCCCCCCTCCCCCCTCCGCGCGCCCCCTCCTCCCCTCCACGCACCCCCTCCTTACCTTCCCGGCCCGGTGGCTCCCGTCCGGCGCCGGCGCCTACTACTACCAGCAGGCTCCGCGGCCTGCTCTAGAGTAGCGCGCCGGGTGATGACATCACCCGGCGCGCCACCCTAGAGCAGGCCGCGGAGCCTGCTAGTAGTAGTAGGCGCCGGCGCCGGACGGGAGCCACTGGGCCGAGAAGGTAAGTGCCCCCCTCCTCCCCCCCCCCGCTGTCCACTTTCATCGGCGGGCGCCCGCTGGCGCCCGCCAATGGAAGCGGCGGTGGGCGCCAGTGGGCGCCCGCCGATCCGCCGATCCGCCGAACCGGTTCGGAGCTTTTTCAGACCGGTTCGGATTGGATCGGCCGATCCAGCTGCGGGATCGGAAATCGGATAATTTATCCGATTTCCCACTGGACCGGACTCGGATCGTGGATCGGGTCCGATCCAGTGCACATCCCTAGTGTGCAGATGTTACAGAGAAATAGAGCTGCGTGTCATCAGCATACTGGTGACACCTTGCTCCAAATCTCCTGATGACTTCTCCCAACAGCTTCATATAGGTATTCAATAACATTGGGAAAAGGATGGTGCTCTGAGGCACCCCACTGTTCAACTGCCATGGGGCAGAAGTACATTCCCTCAATGCTATTTTCTGGAACCAATCCCGCAAGTATGAACTGAACCACTGTAAAACAGTGCCGCCAATACCCAACTCACAGAGGCATTCCAGGAAAACATCATGGTCAACGGTATCAACAGCCGCTGAGAGATCAAGGAGTAATTACAGGATCACACTCCCCCGTCCCTCTCCTGAAGAACATCATCCATCAGGGTGACCAAGACTGATTCTGTCCCAAAACCAGGCCTGAACCCAGACTAGAATGGATCCAGATAATCAGTTTCATCCAAGTGCGCCTGCGACTAAGAGGAAAACAAACCATGGCAAGCCACAGAGACCCTGATTGTCTTTCAGGAGCAAAGAGTGTTAGTGAATGAACAACCAACCCACCATTGCTTATTTTCAGCATGGCTTATCATTACATGCGAACTGGCCCACTGCTTCTACCTGGAGAGGGGTTCCGATACCTCCCCCCATCCCCTGACAGCTGTCATGGAAAGAAGCATGGTGGCTACTTCCCGAAGACATTAATGTGATGTCAGAGAGAGGGAAATGGGGGTGTTCTGCCAGGCAGAGAAGGGAGAGGAGAGGCCAGGATCCATAGTGCCAGCATGACTCCTCTAAACAGGCTAAGGGGCCTGTATGGAGGAAAACATAAAACAGAGGACAGAGAATCGGAAATTGCCTCCGTTGCTCCTCCCACCCCCAAGCAACAGCCCAGCAGGACACAGGAATCTTAGAAGCCACCAGATCACAGGCTTCCTTCTAACAGAGTCTATACTTTTAATTTTAAGAGTCTGTGTTTCTTAGTTGTACATGTGGCCATGACAGGAACATTCCCCTTATGATGCTAGTGATCCAGCTGATTTTAGACATTACAGCACAAGAATCACTTGGGGCTATGAGGAAGCTATTTACAACTTCCATGCAGCAGTCATGGCAATGTGTACATTGCCTCTTATTAGAAATGTAACTCGCTAAGAAGAGTATTGCATCTACACATTGCCTAAGTCTTAGACAACAGCCATCGTGAGTGGAATGACCATGTTATAGCCACCTTACTGATGATTGTGCATGGAAATTCTCCTCGCAATCTCAATGGCCTGTGTGTTAAGGACCTGTGAGTGATTTAGCTGCAGGTATGAGTTATTCACAGTGCAGCGATTGTTCCTTGTGGACTTCCCAAGTACAGTGCATCACATATACACAACCCTAATCTATCCTGTTTATCAGAAAAGGTACTTTCTTTTTTGTAATCTCTCTTGTTTCCTCCAAATTGTAGGAGTGTTTTTAAAATACAGTTATTTATCACAGCACAGCTTGGAGAGATGTAAACACAATTAGTAGTTCATGCCTTAATTGCTATATAACAACCCCCCAAAGCACACTGCTACAAAATAACCATTTATATCCTATAGCACCCCACTGATATTGTTGCACATAATCGCTAAAGGTTTCACAGACATGCTGGTGAAAATCTCCACAGTTGATAGGAAAAATAGAAAGCAAAGTAGATAATAATGACTCTGTCATTTCTACTTAATGCAATTCTAATTTTTAAAACGTGGCCCAAAGAACCATTTTGCAATGGTGCCATTTTAACAGTTTAAAAACAAACAAACAAACTACACACACAGAAATCAAATGGCCTGGCAACAGGTTGGAGACAAGGGAAAATAGCAGACACAGAAAAGCTGATGACAGTGGGTTGTATCCAGCATTGATCTTACACCAGCAGAGTGATAACACTTGTAGAATGGGACTTCTACATCCTTTCCTCCCTCCTGCACCCCTCCACCAGTGAGCC
Organism: Anniella stebbinsi; assembly: GCA_029215795.1. Taxonomy (NCBI): domain Eukaryota; kingdom Metazoa; phylum Chordata; class Lepidosauria; order Squamata; family Anniellidae; genus Anniella; species Anniella stebbinsi. The sequence continues at coordinate 81,874,447 of JARDYH010000005.1, read as the reverse complement.
CTCCAAATCTCCTCTAGATGGCCTCCCTACCCTGCAGAGCAGATCTGGAGGGTATATGAGAGGCTGCATTGGTAGGAGGGGTGCGGACATCCCATTCCGCCAATGGCGTCCTTCTGCCAGTGGAACAAAGATGCTCAATCCAAGCCAGTATTCTGGGTTCATTACAGTTTGAACACAGAAGCAAAGATTAGATTGGAAATACATATAGCCCAAAATAGCTAGTTGCATATTAAACATTTCACAAAATCCAGATGCAAATTCATATGCAGAGTACATAATGTACATATGAGTAAACAGCAACAATAACATTGTGCATGTGTCAGAGTTAAATAAGTATGTTTAGCTCCCAAGACTTCCTCCAAGTCACATGCACAGGGAGGCAAAAGAGAGTTGCCTCCCCCTACAGCAGTTGCCACAAAGAAAATAATACACAACCCTGAAAAACCTTTACAGCACAATCATATGTGACTCTGTTGATTCTCCTTGATCTCTCAGCGGCTTTCGATACCATCGACCATGGTATCCTTCTGGGACGACTGGCTGAGTTGGGAGTGGGATCACTGCATTGCAGTGGTTCCACTTCTACTTGGCGGGTCGGCTCCAGAAGGTGGTGCTTGGGGAACATTGCTCGGCCCCGTGGATTCTCCAGTATGGGGTTCGCCAGGGGTCAGTTTTGTCCAGCATGCTGTTCAAAATCTACATGAAACCGTTGAGTGCAGTCATCCGGAGTTTTGGAGTGCGTTGTCATCAGTATGCTGATGACACGCAGCTCTACTTCTCCTTTTCATCTACATCAGGTGAGGCTGTGGATGTGCTGAACCAGTGCCTGGCTGCGACAATGGACTGGATGAGGCCTAATAAACTGAAACTCAATCCAGACAAGACTGAGACGCTGTTAGTGGGTGGTTCCGCTGACCGGATGGAGGGTGTTCAACCTGTTCTGGATGGGGTTGCACTCCCCTTGAAGGAGCGGGTTTGTAGCTTGGGGGTTCTCCTAGAACCATCTCTGTCACTTGAGACTCAGGAGGCCTCGGTGGCACGGAGTGCCTTCTACCAACTTCGGTTGGTGGCCCAGCTACGTCCTTATCTGGACAGGGATAACCTGGCTTCAGTTGTCCATGCTTTGGTAACCTCCAAGTTAGATTACTGCAATGCACTCTATGTGGGGCTGCCTTTGAAGGTGGTTCGGAAGCTGCAGCTTGTGCAAAATGCAGTGGCCAGATTGATAACCGGAACCAGTAGGTTCGAGCATATAAGACCTATAATCCTTACACGGCTTGGGACCACAATACCTGATGGAACGCCTTTCCTGACATGAACCTACCCGAACACTACGTTCAACATCTAAGGCCCTCTTCCGAGAGCCTACTCTGAGGGAAGCTCGGAGGTCAGCAACAAGAGAGAGGGCCTTCTCTGTGGTGGCCCCCCAATTGTGGAACGATCTCCCTGACGAGGCCCGCCTGGCGCCAACATTGTTATCTTTTCGGCGCCAGGTCAAGACTTTCCTCTTCTCTCAGGCATTTGGCAATATCTGAGGAGCCTGGATTGGTTTGTTTTTTTGTTTTGTTTTGTTTTTGTAGCTTTTTGAAGTGTTGTAGTGGTTTTAAATGTACAGATTGTGTGTATGTTGTATGTTTTTGCTGTTTTAATTTTTGTATATTGTTTTTAATTGTTTTTAATCCTATGTAAACCGCCCAGAGCGCTTCAGCTATGGGGCGGTATACAAATGTAATAAATAAATAGATAAAATATAAATATCATATGTGTGCCTATTCAGCAGTAAGTCCTACTGCATTCAGTGGGACCCACTCCCATCTACATTGGCAGAATGGCACAGGATTGCACTTAAAATACTAACATGTGTGAAGAGAAATCAGACAGCAAACATATTTACAGTTTTATTGTATCTTAATAGCTCCCAACAAGTTTCCCCCATGATTCATTGGGGGGGGGGGGATTCATACATATCTGCCCAATTCATAGTCACTTCAACCTTTTAAATGCTTTAATTTACTTAGCATATGACGGATGCAAATTGACACAGTCATCATGAATAATTTGAAAAGAGTCATATACAGTGACAAATGTGTTTCAATCAGTTTTCTTAAGTAACTAATAAGAACAGTACATCACAAATCTTCAAAAGAAGAGAGAGTTCTTTCAAAATATTCCCAACATTTTTTTTTTGAACATCCAAACGGTTGATAAACTTTCACTCATGTGACTTAGATATCTCTCGCAACACTATTGCACACAACTGGGAACATGCGGTCACATGACTGGCCTCCTGTCAATCATGTGAGCCCACAAGGGGACCAGATTGGGCTGATGTACACTACACATCAGCACAACGGGGATCAACTTCCAAACCACGAAATCAGAACTACTTCAACATGTCCTTAGGGCTCTTCAAAGCCTGCCTCTGGCAGTGATGCTACAGATGGTTAGTGTCGAACAAAAGCTAGCCTCCTACTGTGATATTCCCATCTCTACATCATAGTAGATGGGGAGGAAGAAAGGCGTGCTGGAGGAAAATCATTGTATCAAAATTGCTGAAGCTATGCACCAGAGAACACCAACGCACAGCATAGGTCATGGTATCTTTTCCAAAAAGTGGAAAATAAAAATGTCACATCCAAGTAGGTGGAGAGACTAAGGATGTGCACCATGCAGTAAGGGGCCTGCAACTCTCGGTAACTACTGGAAAATAGATGAAATCATTTCAGTTGCTTCGGGCGCAATCCTATGCATGCTTAGACAGAAAAAGCCTACAACTCCCAGCATGCCCCAGCCAACATGCTGCGTGTTGTAGGCCTTATTCCATCTAAACATCCCTAGGATTGCATCTTTTCTCTCATTAGTGGCCAGAGGCAACTCATGACCTAGAAGGAGATTGTTCCTATGCAGGTGTCTTTAGAATAGCACTGCCCAGGCAGAGTTTATCACACTATCCTTCATCAAATCCCCCCACCCCGCTCCCCCACAGGTCCATCCACATGGCCTTCCACAGTGCAGAGCTGGTCATGCTCCCTGACTTCCTCCCTTTCATGCTGTCACCACTCATCACAGATTTTCCAGCAATTTAAGAAAGGAAGGACACCAGTTGGGAAAATAGTAGGGATGTGCACTGGATCGGACCCGATCCACGATCCGAGTCCGGTCCAGTGGGAAATCGGATAAATTATCCGATTTCCGATCCCGCAGCTGGATCGGCCGATCCAATCCGAACCGGTCCGAAAAAGCTCCGAACCGGTTCGGCGGATCGGCGGATCGGCGGGCGCCCACTGGCGCCCACCGCCGCTTCCATTGGCGGGCGCCAGCGGGCGCCCGCCGATGAAAGTGGACAGCGGGGGGGGGAGGAGGGGGGCACTTACCTTCTCGGCCCGGCGGCTCCCGTCCGGCGCCGGCGCCTACTACTACTAGCAGGCTCCGCGGCCTGCTCTAGGGTGGCGCGCCGGGTGATGTCATCACCCGGCGCGCTACTCTAGAGCAGGCCGCGGAGCCTGCTGGTAGTAGTAGGCGCCGGCGCCGGACGGGAGCCACCGGGGTGGGAAGGTAAGGAGGGGGTGCGTGGAGGGGAGGAGGGGGCGGGGGGAGGGGGGCCCTTACCTTTCCGGCCCAGCGGCTCCCGTCCGGCGCCGGCGCCTACTACTCCCAGCAGGCTCCGCGGCCTGCTCTAGGATGGCGCGCCGGGTGATGTCATCACCCGGCGCGCTACTCTAGAGCAGGCCGCGGAGCCTGCTGGAAGTAGTAGGCGCCGGCGCCGGACGGGAGCCGCCGGGCCGGAAAGGTAAGGAGGGGGTGCGTGGAGGGGAGGAGGGGGAGGGGGGAGGGGGGCCCTTACCTTTCCGGCCCGGCGGCTCTCGTCCGGCGCCGGCGCCTACTACTCCCAGCAGGCTCCGCGGCCTGCTCTAGGATGGCGCGCCGGGTGATGTCATCACCCGGCGCGCTACTCTAGAGCAGGCCGCGGAGCCTGCTGGAAGTAGTAGGCGCCGGCGCCGGACGGGAGCCGCCGGGCCGGAAAGGTAAGGAGGGGGTGCGTGGAGGGGAGGAGGGGGAGGGGGGAGGGGGGCCCTTACCTTTCCGGCGCAGGCACTATACTAGAGTGACCATATACAAAAGAAGGCAGGGCCCCTGCAACTTTAACTGTTGTGATGAAGAGGGAATTTCACCAGGAACTAATTGCATACAAATGACACTGGCTGAAATTCCCTTTTCTCTACAACTGTTAAAGTTACATGAGCCCTGTCCTCCTTTTCATATGGTCAGCCTAAATAATGTGAATCATGAGAGTTGTAGTCCAACACTTCTGGAGGGCCCCAAGTTGGGATAAGCTCACCTAAGGTGAACAAGAATGTTTTGTGTGTGGACCAACGTTTCCCTCAGTTTGTGCACATGAGCTGATGTGTAATAGTAGGGTGACCAGATAAAATCCAGGTCAGGGCTCATGTAACTTTAACAGTTGTAGAGCAAAGGGAATTTCAGCCAGTATCATTTGTATGCAATTAGTTCCTGGTGAAATTCCCTCTTCATCACAACAGTTAAAGGTGCATGTGCCCTGCCTTCTTTTGTATATGGTCACTCTCGTATAGTGCCTGCACCTTTAACTGTTGTGATGAAGAGGGAATTTCACCAGGAACTAATTGCATACAAATGACACTGGCTGAAATTCCCTTTTCTCTACAACTGTTAAAGTTACATGAGCCCTGACCTGGATTTTATCTGGTCAGCCTAGTAATAGTAGCCAGAGTAGCAACTGCTTTTTCCTCCCACTGCACAGTGGTGTATGCTAGGGCGAGGGACCTGTGGCTGTCTAGATGTTGTTGCACTGCAACTCCCATCATCCCTCACCATTGGCTATGCTAGCTTGGGCCGATGGAAGTTGCAGTCCAACAGCATCTGGAGGGCCATAGGTCCCCCACCCCTGGTAAGCACAATTACAGGAAGTAGAGAGTACCAACAGGACAGGAGATATCTGCATTGGAGAGCCCACAAGGGTGAGTGTAGGCAGCAGGATGTGAAGTAAAGGAGTTGTGAAGAAGTTTGGGAAGGGTTGGAGGCATTCATTCCAAAGGCATTTGCAACTCGCTAATCCTTTTCCAATGTTCCCAATGCTTCACAGTTCTCTCACAGTGTAGCCCTATGATGATCTTATTTCATTGAAATCTCAGCACCTGGGTGGACACTCACTGGCTTAACGGTCAATTGCAAAACCCATTCACACATCAACACACACACACACAGAACTTGGGACCAGGATTCCTGAGAGAGTGTGTCTTCCCTGACCAGCCTGCCCAGTCAATGAAGTCATCAGAGGGCATGCCCTGGTGGTTTCACATGGACCTATTACCTGATTGGAATCCACCAGAAGAGCCTTCAGTGTGGTGGCCCCTTCCTATGGAATTCCCTGCCATTGGGGGTCAGGCAGGTGCCAAAATTGTGTTGCTTCCAAGGCCTCCCGAAAACAGTTCTGTTCCAGGAAACATTTCTTAAATGATCAACCACGATCTTATTGCCATTCTGTTTTTAATAACTGTAATATGGTGGTTTAATCTTTTTGCTTTTTTACAATTGTACCTTTTCTGTTAACCGCTCTGAAATCTATACAGATATGGAGCGGTATGCAAATGTGTAAATAAATAAACAATAAATAAATAAATAAATAAAATAGCAGTGTGAACTGGTGGGCTCCGATGTCAGTGGGATGGTGAATCCACTATAGGTTTTAGTCAGAACCAGGCAGAACTCTAAAGCTCTGACTGACACCCAGAACAGATTCACCACCCTACTGACAATGGAGCCAGCAGCCTACACACACACGCGCACATGCATACACGCACAGATAAATTAGTTTCACTGTGCAACAACCCTGCAAGAAAATTAAAGGGCATATAGCCTTCAGAAGATGACTTTATTTCTCTCTCTCACACACACACACACATATGCACACGCACACTAATCCCAAAATAGATGTAAAGATTACATGTTCATTTCATTTGAAATACAGCCTCTCCTATATTTATAGGATTCCAAAGAACGAGCTAAAAAAGAAATCACATTCTGTATCGCGCTGGAAATTGCACGTTGCTTCAACGTTAACACGGTCAACGAAATCCCATCAGTCGATCTGCTAAGGAAATGCTACTCACATTCTGTAGCTCTCTCTGGAGACTTTTTTTTTTGCTGTGCTCGAGACAAAGAAATGTCCTCTATCTGGTGCTTTTTCGTTACTTGTGAAACACTACAATACACTGAAATTGCATGCCTAATGGCATTCTGAATGATCACCTGCTACCACTAAAAATAACCCCTTGATCATCACAGGCTGCCTTGAACAGAGCTCCGTTCTTAGAGGAGGAGATAGGAGCACCAGTCATTATAGAAGTGTTTTGTATAGGTCAAAGACAATGTTGAAGAATAAGGGCACACACACACACACACATATATACCCAGCCCTTCAATTAAAACAACATTAAAGCAGAGTGTATTTTTCCAATAATAAGAAGTATTCATTTCCAATTGACTAGAGCCATTTCTACACCAGGCTATTTGCCTGGGATGGCCCCCGGCTGGTCCCTGTGCTCCAATGGTGTGTATTAGGTACTTCCAGGATCGCCCTCCCTCCCTCTCTACCCCTATGGTGTAGAAAGGGCCTAGAAAGCTTTCAAAAGAGCCAAGTAATGAGCTCAAGACCAAAGCATCACGAAATGAGCTGCCAGGGGAAAATGCTACACCTGCTGTTCTTCATGGCGATACTTGTTTATTTATTAAATTTATACCCCACCTGAATGTTTGGGCCTATATAGGCCCTTTCTACGCTGACGGTTGTAACAGGCTAGAGTAGGCTGACCAGATAAAATCCAGGTCAGGGCTCATGTAACTTTAACAGTTGTAGAGAAAAGGGAATTTCAGCCAGTGTCATTTGTATGCAATTAGTTCCTAGTGAAATTCCCTCTTCATCACAACAGTTAAAGGTGCAGGCACTGTACTGGAGTGACCATATACAAAAGAAGGCAGGGCCCTGCAACTTTAACTGTTGTGATGAAGAGGGAATTTCACCAGGAACTAATCGCATGCAAATGACACTGGTCACCCTAGGCTAGAGAGGTGGCGAACCTGGAAGTAGCCACTTCTGGGTTCGGTATGCTGAAGCCGCATCACAAATGTGACAGCCCAGGCTTCTCCCGAGCCGTCGTAAGTCGCAGCGGCCATCTTTTGTTTTGTTTTGTACGATCCACCAAGAGTGCACGAGCGCTCCTCCGTAAAAGTAAGTAAAAACAAAAACTGTGGTGTGCGATCAGCCCCCCCCCCCATCCCCATGCCATCCTGGGGATGGCGATTCTGCTTCCCCCCTCTCCTGATGGCCACGGAGCCACGTGGCCATCAGCACTGCTGCGCTTACTCGTGAGTCAGTGTGGCAGTACCAGGGCAGGCAGCCACATTCTTCCGCAGTCCCGGGAACTTCCTGGGGGCTGCGGAAGAATCAGGATTTTTCTAGTTTCCCGTTTCCCGGGAAAATCCAGTGCCTGCCCCCCACCCCACCCCGGTACTCCCTGTGCATCATGCGGCCGCTCAGGAAGCCGCCGGGGTCCATCCCAGGCAAACTGCCTGGTGCAGAAAGGGCCATAGTCTTCTCAGAATCAGAACAATCCTGGACTTATATAGACCATTACCCAGAGACAATTTTCAGTTAAGGTGCACTTGTTTCCTTATCTGCAACCAATAGGCTGACCATATGAAAAGGAGGACAGGGCTCCTGTAACTTTAACAGTTGTAGAGAAAAGGGAATTTCAGCCAGTGTCATTTGTATGCAATTAGTTCCTGGTGAAATTCCCTCGTCATCACAACTGTTAAAGTTGCAGGGGTCCTGCCTTCTTTTGTATATGGTCACTCTAGTATAGTGTCTACAACTTTAACTGTTGTGATGAAGAGCGAATTTCATCAGGAACTAATTGCATACAAATGACACTGGCTGAAATTCCCTTTTCTCTACAACTGTTAAAGTTACAGGAGCCCTGTCCTCCTTTTCATATGGTCAGCCTATATATATATATATATATATATATATATATGGAAAGTTGGGAAGAATATATATATATATATATATATATATATATGATAGACAAATACAAAATAAGTGTTGAATGCTAAAGCATGGATGTTTCAATTTTGTTCTCTTCATTTAGCATTTCTTTTGTGAAAATGTACATGTGGTGTGGCCTTCTCTCTCTGTTTAACACCAACTTAATAGTCTTCGAACTCGAAGAAACACTAATAATGGTGCATTTCATATTTATAGCTATATATATATATATATATGGAAAGCCAGCCAAAGGTAAAGCTGGATTTAGTCTCTGCCAAATCCTTCCTTTGTTCACCTTAGGTTTATCTACAATTCCAGCCAAATGGAAATCCTTCATAAATGCCATTTCGGGGACATAGAGAGAGGCATTTCAAATCTTCTCCCACAAATCCCGTTGGCTGTTCTGGCTGACAAAGGCACTCAACAACATCCAGACGCAATGCTATCTATCAGGGAGATCAGAAAAGAAAACATGCTCTTTGCTCTCTTGATTTTAGAAATATAAAATGAACAAGCACATTCAGGGGCCATCAAATCAACAGGATTGACTATAATTCCAGAAAATAGATGCTGCTTTCTTCCTGCCTTGCCTGTAGTGACTAGTGTTGCTTTGTTATATAGATGCTATGAGCAACTAGATTTTTATAATATCCTGTGTTTTTGGCAATGCAGGTGAGCCATCACATTTGATATAAGCCTTATGGTGTCGAAAATACATTTGTATTATTTTGTTGTCAATAAAAAATCTCCCAAACAGGCAAACTAATGTTCTTGCTGGAGGTTGGGGAGGAAGGGATAGCGAGACATAGAAATATTTTTTTATAGACTATAAGCCTGGAATTAAAAAATTGTGCATCCCTATTTCACAGTCTTCTGTCAGTCTATCAAACTGTGCTACATCCAGAGTTACAACCATCCCATGGGAAATTAGTAGAAAGACTCTTCTGAATTTATAAATCCTGGCAAAATTAAGTGCTGGAAGTGGACTTCCACACCCCTCCTTCCCATGGCAGCCCCTCCAGTCCCTAGAAAATGCTACACATAGGGTAGTATCCAACTGTGACATTCTGTTAGCAGAAACTAGGTTCTGAACTATGTGCAATAGAAAAATCCAACTAAAGGTACATTTGTGCAGGCATGGCTGCACAAGTGGTTGTGCATTGTGCTTGTGCAACCCACTGTACAACCTATTGTGTGCAACCATCGTGCAACCTGTTGCGCATAATCCCTGTTGTAAAACGCTTGTACGACTGTTTGTACAAGCAGTTGCACAAGCATAATGGGCATCTGCTTGCACAATGGAAAGGTCAGTGGAACTCTACTGGCGCTATTTGAGCTTGCAGAAACTGCTGAATGGGATGACCTGTGCCATGGGGGAGGAGGGATCACCAAAAACTGGGTAGAGGAATCTTGAGAAGAGTATTTCCTGCAACCAACCCTATATCAAGAAGGGTAGCATGATTTTTTTTCTTAAATGTGACATTATAGAGATAGCTATTTCTTTAGTGTTCTTCTTGCAAAATCAAACAGTGGAATGTCCAGTTATTCAATTAATTGGTCAAAGTCTGAATTGATGTCGATTGGAGGCAGCATATTTCCTAGTGTGTTGGCTGATGGTCAGTTTCAATGGTGCCCTGATTTTATTACCTATCTGGGAATACTCATTCCCAGAGATATATCCCAATTGATTAAAATAAATTTGAATAAGCTGATTAGTGAGATTGCACAAGATATAGATAAATGGGCACTGCTAAAGTTGAGTTTTGGGTAAAGTCAACACACTTAAGATGAACATTATACCTTGAATTCTCTATGTTATGCATTTACTATGTTTACTTATACCTGGCAAATACTTTCAACAACTTAATGCTTTGTTTCATAAAGTCTTCTGGAGTTCTTCCTCACCTTGAATATCTTTGAAACGGATGCAGCTTCCAATTAAAGAAGGTTGGTTTGGTTTTCCAGACCTTGCTTTGTACCATCGGGCCTATTTATTGGCTTGTACTAAGTTATGGTCTTTCCCAGTTTGCTTAGATTTGCCACCCTGGTCAGTTCTGGAATCCTTATGGTTAGATCCTCTTCCCAAATGGATGGCACTCATATTAGAATAGGGTGACCATATTTTGGAAACCAAAAAGGAGGACAACATGGCCACCCCAAGGGGGCATGCCCACCAACATGGCCGGCTCCCAAAGGGACATGTCCACCCAAAGATGGCCTTGGTCACATTTCTGATTTCACAGCACACAATTAAGGCAAACCTGTTCTACATAATATCTTAATGTTAAAATCACTGAGACATTCAATGTATTTGAAATTACCTTCACTCCTACTTTTGTAGCTTTTGCTGTATTTTAAAGATTTTGCTATACTTTGTGTGATACAGTCTCCCTTTCCCTCAAATATCTTTTCTGACTGCAAATCCTTCATTGGATGACCATAGTCTCACCTTTCCTAACATTTAACACTCTTTCCCCATCACCTTTCTCATATTCATACTCACAGCTTCAGCATACTGCTACCACTGAACAAATGAAGCAGTTGACAAGTACAGAAAAAGCTAGTACAACAAACTAGCAACCTAGCATTAAGGAAGAGTATAAAATACTATTACCCTGCAAGCATTAGCCATGGAATAAAATGGACTAAAGGGTTGTTGTTGTTGTTGTCACTTCTCACTAGCACCTCTTAGCTTGTTTCAACTTCTGATTTATCAATGAGAAACTAATCTAACAATGTGTCATTATATCTCTGGGTCATTAGCCATGTAAACAAGACCATGGTCAGTAGCAATACAAAGAAAGGCCAGAACAGATGCCCATTATCACAATGCTAGACAAATATCTCCTGAATTTACACTGTTTCAGTGTGCAGAGAACAGAAATCTCAATCAGGGACCCAAAGAAAACTGCCCAAAGAAACCTCAGAAACAAGTCCCATTGATTTCAATAAAGCTTACTCCCACATAAATGAATATAGGATTGCAGCCACGTCACATATGTTCAGCTTACTCTAGCAAGTGCAAGGCCCTCCTGTCAAGAAGAACTATGCACTCATGAAAACCTGGCCTCATGGATCATGCAACCAGCAGGTGCTCTCCAGAAAGATGCTTTTAGAGCCTAGGAGATCCAGACACACTCAGACAAGCCAAGACAAGCCACACTATGCACTCACATGTTATCTTACTGGGACAGAACAATTTTGGGAAAAGACAATACTTTGTTATCGACCAGACATTACAGTAATAAACAAGAAAAACACACCTACCTCATTGATTTAGCAATACCTAATGGCAAAAATGTTGCAGAAAAGGAATAGGAAAAGAGAGAAAAAAATGGCTATGGAAATTAAAGAACTGTGCAGCAGGAAAAGGTTACAATTATTCAGTTAATCACATCAGTCACCAGCAACACACACACACACACACACACACACACACTACAGAAAACCTTCAGAAACTGGGCCTACCAAAATAAATCCACACCAACATCCAGAAAGCAGTCATACTTAAAACATTTTTAAGAAGGATGAATAAGTATCAGCAATTGTTACAAAATATACATCATGCCAATTATCTCAAAGCAAATTGGAGAGGAAGGTCTATGGGTCAAAATGCATTATTAAAAAAAATGAATTGCTATCTTCTAGCACCAGCTAGAGACCCACCTCTTCCTTCGCACTCTGGAAGCAGGTGGGCACAAACAACTCAAGTGAAGTAGGTGTCAGCCAGACCTCTCTGTGGACAGTATTCCACAACAGGGGGCTACTACTGAAAAGTCCCACTCCCAAGTAGCCCTGCACCACACCACAGTGTATGAGGGCACTTGGAACAGGACTTCCAATAACCACCAAAGGTAGGATGACCATATGAAAAGGAGGACAGGGCTCCTGTATCTTTAACAGTTGTATAAAAAAGGGAATTTCATTTGTATGCATGCAGCACCTGGTGAAATTCCCTCTTCATCGCAACAGTTAAAGCTGCAGGAGCCCTGCCCTCTTTTGTATCTGGTCAAGAGGACAGGGCTCCTGCAGCTTTAACTGTTGTAGTGAAGAGGGAATTTCACCAGGTGCTGCATGTATACAAAGGACACCTGCTGAAATTCCTTTTCTATGCAACTGTTAAAAGTTACAGGAGCCCTGTCCTCCTTTTCATATGGTCACCCTGGGAAGCCCCAGCAGGTAAGTGCCCCGCGCACCCGCGCCGCCCCCCACCTGCCCCGCGCCCCCGCGCCGCGCCCCCGCCCCGCGCACTCGTGCCGCCCCCCCACCCGCTATATTAGAGTGACCATATACAAAAGAAGGCAGGGCTCTGCAACTTTAACTGTTGTGATGAAGAGGGAATATCACCAGGAACTAATTGCATACAAATGACACTGGTTAAAATTCCCTTTTCTCTACAACTGTTAAAGTTATATGAGCCCTGTCTTCCTTTTCAGATGGTCAGCCTATTAAATCAAATTTAGCGCATTCATTAAAAAAAGCAACTGTGGGGGGAACCTGATCAGGATTGGAATCACAGCAGGTGAACAGTGTTGGGGGGCAACCTTTCGATCCCCTGAAGCTGCTGCTTTGTTTACTATTTTACACAGTTTGGCCTGCTGCTGAATTAGCAGCAGCTTTATTACTCTAAAGCAAGACTGGGCAACTTATGGCCCTCCAGATGTTCTGGCCTACAAATCCCATGATCCCTCCCTCACCATTGGCTCTGCTGGCTAGAGCTGATAGGAGTTGTAGGCCAAAGCATCTGGAATTCCACAAGTTGTCCACCCCTTACTCTATTCTTATTTTTAGTTTTGTATCATCCAATTTTTATTCATTGTTGCGTTTTTATTTATTTATTTCATTGTGTTGTAAGTGCCTTTGGAAACTGGGTCAGTCGAAAAGTGGAATATAAAATCTTGAAAGTCAGCAGGTCATCTTGGACTTTTATTATAGCCATTGATTAGTTCTGTACAAAAGACACATTTCTGTCATTACGTTTCCTGGTTTTATATGACATTTTTTTAAAAATTAAAGTTTTAAATTCTGAGTTTGGATATTGTGGTTTTAAGTGTTTTAACCTTGAACTGCCCAGAGAGCCTCGGCTGTTGGGCAGTATAAATATGTAATAAATAAATATAATAGTAAATGAAATATTTTACAACAGGGAGAAATGAAATGACATCTTCAACCATTCACAATTTTTTTTTTCCGAAGTGCCAACCAGGTGTAGGCAATGAACAGCTGCAGTTGAAGCTCAGTGCAACGGTGGATAAAGAAGCAAATCTCACCACTTCAGTGTAATCAGACTCAAACAAGATTTGCGCTCTTTGTTGGGAAAGATTATACAACAGTGATTCTTCTCATGACAAGAAAATGGGACATAGCAGCAGCAGAGAGGAGAACAGAGAAGAGATTGCTTCAGAGCGAAAAACAGAGGCCCTTGCCGAGCAAACGGCTCCAGATAAATTCATAGTTCAAATGCAGCTTTGGAGCTCAACTGAATACCTCTCTAATTTTTGCAGAGAGGTTTGACACTCATTTGTAGGTTGACCATATGAAAAGGAGGACAGAGCTCATGTAACTTTAACAGTTGCAGAGAAAAGGGAATTTCAGCCAGTGTCATTTGTATGCAATTAGTTCCTGGTGAAATTCCCTCTTCATCACAACAGTTAAAGGTGCAGGCACTATACTAGAATGACCATATACAAAAGAAGGCAGGACCCCTGCAACTTTAACTGTTGTGATGAAGAGGGAATTTCACCAGGAACTAATTGAATACAAATGACACTGGCTGAAATTCCCTTTTCTCTACAACTGTTAAAGTTACATGAGCCCTGTCCTCCTTTTCATATGGTCAGCCTACCCATTTGCCCATATTTATTGCAGAAGGCAAAAAAGCTGCCCCCGCAATGTCTTCAAGTCCATGTAAGCTGCTTGAAAATCCCAATTGCCTTAGCACTAGGGAGGGCTGTTTGCTCAGGTTTCTCTCCAAACTCTCTTCCCTTAAACTTGTCGCAGGTCTGATTGCAGAGAAAGGAAAATGGATCTCCTGAATGATGGGGTTGTGGTGGAATGGCTCTAGCACAGCCATGAAGCTCAGATGTACAACAATGCATTACTTCTGCCATCTGGAGGCCTTCCATAAAAATGTCCTCTCAATGATTTAATCTGCCATTGGCCTGTCAAAGCTCCTTAACTACATAACAACTTAAGTTCTACAACTGCTGCTTTCCCCCTTTCTCAACACATGAAGCAGTGGCACAGCTAACCTTTCAACTACGTCTCTGCTTGCTTGTTACAGCCCAGCATTTCCCCTATTACAGACCTGTCAAATCCCTTCTTTCTCTCTCTGTCTCTCTCTGCAGACACCTGATTGCCCATCTCCCAGTTTTTCAGAAGCTTTCAGCATTTGACAAAATAATAAATGGGACCATACAGAACATCCCAGTATTGATGTAAAAGTGGAAAGACATTTGTAATAGGAATGCAGCTTAAAGGTCTTTTCCCCCACCCCTCCAAACCCAATGTACTCTGTGCATTTCTATTACCATTTGCACTGCTGCAGGACTGCAACAGCTCATTGAATATTGTTATTAATATGTTCACTATGGCAACTGTCAATAGGGTCTGGAATCTACTGAATCATTGCCTGTAAAAGAGTGAATGTATAATAATATAATCGACTGAGAATCCAGGTTGTCAGTTGTGGAGAGCAAGAAAGCCATTCTTACGATTTTAACGTATTATGGGTTTTAAGGAAGAAAGACAGGAAACTGGAAGCCAAAAAAAAAATAAAAATAGAAGATGTGGTACAAAGGACAGAGCATTGCATGCAATAGGTGACCCGGGTACAACTCACCACTTAGCCATAATGCTCACTAAGTAGCCTTGGGCAACTTGGTTTTGAGTAACGTGGAGTACCTCTCAGTGTTTTGGTTAGGGCTTGTATGTGCTGATTGTTTTGTTGGTGAGCGGTGTTACATACAGGCCAGAAGGTAACTGATTCAGGCCTTGTAGTGGGAAGAAAGCTGTACCTGTGTAGTGAGGCCTAGAAGTCAGTAGTAGAGCATGTGCTTTGCATTCAAAAGATCCCTGGATCCATCACTGAGACCTCCAACTGCAGCACCTCAGCAGGGTAAGATAGACGTATGAGGCCTTGGAGAATGGATGGTAGTAGGGAAGATAGATTAGTGGTCTGACTCCAAATATGGCTGCTCTTGAGCAGGTATGCCAATTAAACCTTTTCATAGATTTGCAAGGGACCTCCCAGAGCATCCAATCCAAACCCCTTCCTGTACAGGAAATCTGTGACTGCAACATCCCTCATAAATGACCTTCATCTATTTAAAACCTCTGATGAAGGAGAGCTGGATCACTTGCTAAAGCAGTCTGTTCCATTGTCAAACAGCTCATACCATCGGGGGCTCCTTCCTTATGTTTGATCTAAATCTTTTTTTTTCTTGTAATTTGTACCCATTGGTTTGGGTTCAACCTTCTGGAGCAAGAGAAGACAAAATGGCCACATCATCTATGTGACAGACCTTCAGATATTTGAAGCTAACTATCATATAATCTTTAGTCATCACTTCTCCAGGCTAAACATACACCACCTTCCTTTGTAGGACAAGGTCTCCAGGCCCCTCACCACATCCTGTCACTCATCCTGTATTTCTGTATCTGATTCTTCCTACCTTAATGCAGAACTTTGCATTTCTCTATGCTGGATCAGACCAAAGGTCCATCTAGTCCAACATTCTGTTCACACAATGACCAACCAGCTGTTGACCAGGAACATACAAGCAGGACACAAGTGCAACACCACTCTCCCACTCTGTTCCCCAGCAGCTGGTGTACATAGGCTTACTGACTCTGCGACTGGAGGTAGAACATAGCCATCAGGACTAGCAGCTATTGATAGCCTTCACCTCTGGGAATATCCAACCCCCTTTTAACATTCACATTGGTGGCCATCACTACATCTTCTGGCAGCGAATTCCATACTTTAACTATGCGCTGTGTGAAGAAGTCCTTTTTATCTGTCCTGAATCACCCACCAATCGGCTTCATGGGATGACCCCGGTTCTAGTATTATGAGAGAGGGATAAAAATGTCTCCTTATCTAGGCTGACCATATGAAAAGGAGGACAGGGCTCATGTAACTTTAACAGTTGCAGAGAAAAGGGAATTTCAGCCAGTGTCATTTGTATGCAATTAGTTCCTGGTGAAATGCCCTCTTCATCACAACAGTTAAAGGTGCATGCACTATACTAGAGTAACTATATACAAAAAAAGGCAGGGCCCCTGCAACTTTAACTGTTGTGATGAAGAGGGAATTTCACCAGGAACTGGTGAAATTCCCTTTTCTCTGCAACTGTTAAAGTTACATGAGCTAGGCTGACCATATGAAAAGGAGGACAGGACTCATGTAACTTTAACAGTTGTAGAGCAAAGGGAATTTCAGCCAGTGTCATTTGTATGCAATTAGTTCCTGGTGAAATTCCCTCTTCATCACAACAGTTAAAGTTGCAGGCAATATACTAGAGTGACCATATACAAAAGAAGGCAGGGCCCCTGCAACTTTAACTGTTGTGATGAAGAGGGAATTTCACCAGGAACTAATTGCATACAAATGACACTGGCTGCTCTACAACTGTTAAAGTTACATGAGCCCTGTCCTCCTTTTCATATGGTCAGCCTACATGAGCCCTATCCTCCTTTTCATATGGTCAGCCTACCTTATCCACATTCTCCACACCCTGCATAATTGTGTACACCTCTTTCATGTGTCCCCTTTCTTGCCTTTTCCAAGCTAAACAATCCCAGCTTTTGTAACTTTCCCTCATAGGGTATGTGCTCCAGCCACTTGATCATTTTAGTTGCCCTTTTCTGCACCAGCTCTACAAGATAGATAGATAGATAGATGATAGATAGATAGATAGATAGATAGATAGATAGATAGATAGATAGATGATAGATAGATGATAGAGATGATAGATAGATAGATAGATAGATAGATAGATAGATAGATAGATAGATGACAGATAGAGTGTGGTGACCAGAACTGTACACAGCATTCCCAGTGTGGCCACACCATGAATTTGTATAAAGGCTCTATGATATTGGCAGTTTTATTCTCAATTCTACTTCTAATTATACCCAACACAAGGTTTGCCTTCTTTACAGCAACCACACACTGGGTTGACATTTTCATTGAGCTGTCCACCACCACAACCCCAAGATCTCTTTCTTGGTGGTTGGTCACCACTAGCTCAGATCCTATCAAGTTGAAGTTGGGATATTTTGCCCCAAGGCACATCTCTTTACATGGTTTCTGTTTCTATCTCCTAAAATATTAGCTACCCCACCTAGTCTGGTGTCAACTGAAAGTTTGGAGAACATCACCTCTATTTCTTTCTCCATATTATTTATAAAGATGTTAAACACTTGCCCCGGAATAGAACTCTGCAGCAGCACCCCTTGTCACTTGTCTCCAGATTTATGACAACTCATTGATAATCACTCATTGGGAACAGTCTATGAACCAACTACAAATCCACCTAACAGTCACATCATCATCTAGCCCACATTTAAAACTTGTTGAAATCAGCTTTCCTAATTGATAATTAGGATAATTGATGAGCTTGTTTCTTCTGGAACATGGAATTGTCAACAAGGCAAGAATCTTCTGATTCTATTTTAGAGTGATTCTGTTTCAGAGCATTTTCAGGGCGTGCTAGGTTTCACGTGTCTCCTGGTTATTCTTCTAGGGCATTGTTATTGTGATCTTTCTTTTGTGTTTATTTTCCCCCTCCCCTCATATATTAAGTAGTGCATTTATATCATGTATTGTTTTTAACATTGATGTTAAGTCCCTTTTGGGGCCTATGCTAAAGAAGTGGCATATAAATATCGTAAATTCATTTTTTAAAGTGTTCTTACATATCCATGAAGGAAATTACATAACTGTGAAACACTTTGTTCACTAAAATGAAAAGTCCTATCAAGTAGTAAATGTGTGTAACATTCACTGCTATTCGGTAAAACGGTGCAATATGGAAACTAAGTTTGCATTTTTTTCAAAAAGGAGGGTCAATGTGAAATTTGGGATTTTATGACAAAAGGCACAGTGTTCATATCTGTTACCCACTTGAATAAATCATACAGGTTTTCATAGAATCATAGAATAGTAGAGTTGGAAGGGGCCTATAAGGCCATCGCGTCCAACCCCTTGCTCAATACAGGAATCCACCTTAAAGCGTAACTGACAGATGGCTGTCCAGCTGCCTCTTGAAGGCCTCTAGTGTGGAAGAGCCCATCACCTCCCTAGGTCATTAGTTCCATTGTCGTACTGTTCTAACAGTCAGGAAGTTTTTCCTGATGTCCAGCCGGAATCTGGCTTCCTGTAATTTGAGCCCATTATTCCGTGTCCTGCACTCTGGGATGATCGAGAAGAGGTCCTGGCCCTCTTCTGTGTGACAACCTTTCAAGTATTTGAAGAGTGCTATCATGTCTCCCCTCGATCTTCTCTTCTCCAGGCTAAACATGCCCAGTTCTTTCACTCTCTCCTCATAGGGCTTTGTTTCCAGACCCCTGATCATCCTCATTGCCCTCCTCTGAACACGCAGATGTAACTGTCGCTATATTTAGAAATACATATTTTGGAAGATCCTGGGATGAAAATGAGCCCTGTTGCTGTAATGACCTGTCCAGTGCTCATTTCAGTGCAAGTTTTTTGTCCTTGCCTCAACTCTCTGATTTTACATCTACTGAATAAAGGGAGAAAGAAAATAACATCCCTCCAGTCTCATAACTGAAACCGAGCATGGCTGCCTCTTCTTACTTTTCCTACATTCCCTGTGCCAGGAGAAGAAAGGAGGTAGAGCACCCATAAATAGATTACTTTTCACTTTTCCAGTGACAGATGTTTTCATAAATGAGGGTTGCCTTTGCTTTGAGATGTATCACTTGTCAATGCAGAAGGAGAAGAAAAAATGAGCTATTTTTAAAATGTATATACTAACCAAAGTAGGATGGACATGGTTTTCCACAGAGAAATGGGAAAATTGCTTTAAAGCATTACTGTTGGAAATGGCCAGAAACCCTATTCAGGCATTTTAATTTCCCTCATGAGAATGAAGACACATGCTAACTCTGCTCCTCCCACCCACACACACACAACCCAGTCACCACTTACTTAATGCCAGCAGTATAATTTTCGGCAGGAGTGACAAGTCCTTCTGTTGATGCCTTATTAAACAGTTGTCAGAAATCTCCCAAAGATGTACAAGTAGATCCCAATCCAAGGTCTGCCCACCCCTGCCCTAACACTAGGTGTGTACAATAATTTCGTTTCTGTTCACAGATCATGCGAACATGAAGCAATTCACAATCCTGGATACAAATGTCACCAGGAGCAACACAAATGTGACCAGGAGCACTTTTTTTGTTGAGAAATGTTAGCAAATTCCCACATTTGTGATGACATTTTCAAAAAAATGTTTTTATTTTTCCTTTAAAAAAATACTGATTTTCATGCTTTAGTCACTGGAAGGAAGTGCACACTTTTGAAAAATAAACCCAGGAATTTGCACTTTTCCACTTCGAAGGAGTAAAAAAAAAGGTCAAAAACAAAAATGTGAGTGAACCAAAATGAATTTTGGAGTGATTTTCAGAGAATTTCAGGCAAGCTTGAAAATTGCTAGTTCTTTTATCCCTACATGAAACATGCACAGGAGAGAGAAGGAGTAAGTCATGTGAAGCCGGGAGAAAGAAGCTCAAGGAACATTTCCAACCACACAACTCTCCTTCCTATTGCCATGTGTAAACGGAGTTTGTGGAACGCAACGCCCCTAAATGAGTTTACGTCCTTCCTTTCCTCAGCTGGAAATGGGAGAGGAACAAAGCAAAGCAAAGGCAAGGCTGGTACAGCAGGGACTGTGAACAGCTGGTGCAGTGATTTTTACCTCGTTGTTGCTCACCCGGCATTAATACTGATTTATCATAAAGGGAGGCATGTGGATGGGGTTGTGTGAATGCATGCTTACCCACATGCATGCTTGCATGACTCTGCACACCCACATTGGCATGGTTAGAGTGACCATGTGGAAAGGAGGAGAGGGCTCCTGTATCTTTATCAGTTGTGCAGAAAAGGGAATTTCAGCAGGGGTCATTTGTAGGCATGCAGCACCTGCTGATATTCCCTCTTCTTCACCACAACCATTAAAGCTGCAGGAGCTATGCTAGAGTGACCAGATACAAAAGAGGGCATGGCTCCTGCAGGTTTAACTGTTGTGGTGAAGAGGGAATTTCACCAGGTGCTGCATGCATACAAAGGGGACCTGCTGAAACTCCCTTTTTCAATACAACTGTTAAAGATACAGGAGGGCTGTCCTCCTTTCCATATGGTCACCCTAACCATGCCATTGTGGGTGTGCAGTCATGCAAGCATGCATCTGTGTAAGCGTGCATTCACACAACTCCATCCTCATACCTCCCTTTATGACAAATGGTCACCCTAGCCATGGCTGGGCACACAATGTTCTTTCTGCCATCCTCAGTTCAAGCATTCACCACCACCACCGTATCGAGATCGATGTACTTAACACAAATCAAAGAAACTGCAGGAAGAAAGATTTTCCTTCATTGAGGCTGATGGCATTACTGGGTAGGCTGTACTCTAATACAGACGGTGTTTCTTTGTCCCTGTGCCAAGACTGTATGTTATCTGGATCCATATTTGCAAATGGTGAAGCAATAAGTACTACATACACTCAAGGTATAGTCATCCGGAGCGAGTGAGCCTCGTGTAAATATATTATTGATTTTTTTCTTCTTCTTCTTCCAGATGGTGCAATTGAGAAAAAATTGTTTTTAAAGTATGCCTTGCAGAAACGCTGAGAAGTGCTGCTAATAACAGGCATATTTCAAGTGAATACTGACCTCCTTTTCCTCCCCATCAAGCTAATGCGTCCAAAGTGCTGTCAGTAGTTTGTATAAATTACCTGCGCTGTAAGAACTTAAACTGGATCCTCTGCTTAATTAGAGCTATTTAAGTAGCATCTCTTCCCAGCAGCTTATTTAGCTTTCCAATGGAAGTCAAAGATGGTTGCAGAAAACAATGCGTTTGAAGTGCACAAAGACAGAGACAGAGAGACAGCAGTCTTCACTCTCAAATTAAGCTGTGTTATTTCTTGACAGCACACCAAACCAAACTTCAGTTCAGCAAGAAAGCGAAGGTCTGAATGCCATGAGCTGACCTGACATGACCCCTTCATTTCCAAGGACTCTCTCTTTGCGGGAATGGAGGGTGGAGAAATGAAGAGTCAGACACAGAGCATGGATTTTAAGCAGGGCCACTTTATTAAAGATCTGCAGAGTGGGTAACCTAAGCGGGCATCTTTTGTGCGAGCCATTCACCACCTGTGAAGTCGTGTAGCAATTCGTCACAACACAGGCTGCCCCATCTGGGGTGGGGAGGCCTTCCGATGTCACTTCCCCCCACATCATCTGGCTCTGGGTAGGTGAGGAAGGTTGGCCTCAGAGGTAACCCTTATCCCACCTGCTGAGGCCGTGAAACTCACCATAAAAGTGCCTGTGAATGCTCACCAGCCCTGTTCTGCTCCAGATGCCTGTGCCTACCTGCCAATCAAATTGTGACCAATATTTTAATAACACAACAGAACCTATTTAATACACCAAAACTGTCTTACAGTGTGAAGTAGGTGACAAAACTCATAGACTTAAAGTAGTTTATGAGCAAAAAATTCCTACTTGACCCCACAAATAGGAAACCAGTAAAACCCACACTGCCTACAGGGAGGGTAGGAGGGAGCCCCAAAGAACAAAGGTGCAGCAGAGACGGGTAAGCTGGTTTATATCCTATTGAAACCCTCCCTGCTGCAGTGATGCAGAATTTGAAGCCACCAATGTTAGGCTTCCACCTTGCCTCTTCCTCCCACCCCCACCCGCAAAGGCCCCTATGCGCCCAGGCAAGCCGTTGCACGTGAGTAGCACTTCTCTTTGCACATTATGAAAAGAGGCTGGCTGCAAGCAGAAACCGGTCTCCCCACAATTGCACTCTCTGAGGTAAATCCTGACCAGCGAAGCAAAATGCCATTCTGCAGGGCTATGCTAGAAGGGAGATTTGCATGGGCAGCACCAGGGCAAAGGGATGCTCTTTCTAAAAACTGACTGCCCAATCCGTATTAGAAACGTGAGCTATGAAATAACGATTTCTTTCAGTTTGGGAACACTGTAATATGGGAGCCAAAGTCTTCTCCCCACTCCCTGTCCCGTCCCGCCCCACCCCGCCCCATCTACTTTGCCCCTTACCCATCTTATTATTTTAGTGACCCACTATGTTAAATGAGAGGATTCAGTATTAAATATACCATGAAATCGGCATAGTATTTGCTTTATATGTGTGCATTGTGAATAAATGAATGAAATATTTGCAATGGAAATCTGGGCTGAGAAATTTGATATCCACCGCCGGAAGATTAGATATAGTAGTACAATCAGCCCTTCACACACTTTCCCTTGGGTTACAGAAGTCTGGTGCACACCAAAGAATTAATTGAGCTCCAGCATCTGGCTGAAACATGAGTTATCATGAGTTGGCTTTCTTTGGAGCCCACTCTTAGCAACTTTTATCTAGATGAACACCACCCTGAATCTTCCACATCTTGTCAGTTGAAATCAATCAGAACATTTCCACTGGCTTCAGTGGCCCTTGGAGTCAGACTTTAATTATTGTGTTTGAGTCAACAGAGCATAGGAAGATGCAAATGTCTTGAACTCATTTCAGATGACCCAGCATTCCTTACATCACTCCCAGATCCCTCCAAACTGAACTTTTGCAAGCTCTAACTTCAAAAATGCAATGTACATGATTAAAATAAAATGTAGACATGGGACAAAAGGGATTTATTTATTTATTTACTAGTAGTCTGAGTACCACTGGATAAAAATATGTTTCCCTGTTTCCCATTCGACTGGAATAACTTTACTCTTTTAAACTAAATATGCTACAAATAAACCTGCAAAGGTGAAAACAAAAGATGTCCTTTCATTTGCCGTTTCTCGAAGTTTGAGGTTGAGAACACATGATATAAGATTTTTCTCTCTCTTCTCCCTCTGGTGTCCTTTCAGCTCTTTCTCCTCAGCTTCTCTTCCCCCTCCTCCAACTATCACCAACTTACTTTTCTTCAGCCCCTTTCCCAACATTTTGTGCCTGCCCTTTCATTGGCATAGCATTCTAAGAGCTCACAGGAGTAAGCATTATTACATGTGCATGCACACAGTATATCACATGTGTGGGGTATATGCATTAACCATCCCTTTGCCTCATCCCTCTCTCTTCTCCCCTCCTGAGCTGCCCGAAGCTTGAGCTTTGAATTTTTTTTCAAAGTTTCAAAATTTTCTGCATATCTGCACTGCTCAAACTTCAGTTTAAAACAAAAATGAGCAAAATCCATCTGGTAGATCTCCAGTAATACGACTTACACTACGGTATGCTTATATAAGATTATATCATTTATAAACTGCTGTACACTGGGAAATATCAAAGATATTAGTGTCCAATAAATTAAAACATAAACTTCAAAAAGTTGCAGTAAAAGCAAATAGATCAATAAAACAGCCGCCGGAACTTACTCATCAGTCAGGAAATGCTTACCTTCAGCAATCACCAGAAAAAAGTAGTATAGGTGCATACCTGATCTCAGTTAGAAGAGCATTCCATAGGGTGGGTACCATTTTATCACAAAGTCAGCTCCTAATATGAATTGCATGAACAGAAGTCTGCAGCATGAATTGCATGAACCACATTACCCACCATTTGCCTTTGAGACTTCTAAGCAAATGTGGCTGTATTTTAAATTGGACATTCATTTAAAGCAGAGAAGCAAGCAAGTCTACCTTAGTATTATTATTTATTAAATTTATGTGTCATTTCCCACTGCAAAAAGCAGTCTCAAAACAACTTACATACACAATACAGAACTCCATGATTAATATTAATGGGGGGGGGGGGTCAATATAAACCATAACCAACACAATAAACTGTAATCAGCACAATAAAATTAAATGCTATAAAATATAATTAAAAAACAATGCAATATGAAAAGTATACACACATACATAAAATCTACCCCCACTCACAGCATAGAGTGAACATCACAAAAGCAGCCCACTCCATTTGCGGCATAACTAGTGTCCAAATGCCTGGGAACATAAGTATATCTTTGCCAGGCACCAAAAAGATTACTGTGTTGGTGCCAGGTGAGCTTCCTTGGGGAGAGCATTCCAAAAAGACAGAAAGGCCCATTCCCAAACTGACACCATCAAAGCTTCTTTCAGAAAAGGGCCTCTGGACTGGACAGGTTCATATGGGAAGAGGGAGACCTTGATATACTGGGGCCAATGAAACCAAACGCTGCTGAAAGATCAAGGAGTATTATCAACACGGACACACTCACCCTGTCTCCGACAACCAAGGCAGTCTCAGTACCAAAACCAAGCCTGAAACCTGAATGAAATGGGTCCAGAAATCACTCCCTCTCATAAAGATGTGTTTATCACCTCCCTGGCCCAACCAGCTGCCCATACACACATTGTCAGGACCCTAAAATAAGAAATGGGGCACTTTAACTCTTTGCGCCCCCCCACCCCCATGGTCCCAATATGGATCATGCCAACCATGCCTGAAATTTGCATCATGGAGGGGAAAAACTGGCCCATTCAGCCAGTAAAACCCAAAACAATGTCCAATTTAACCATTAAAACCCAATAACAACAATATAATATTGTTGCTTCCTACACCGAATCAATGAAAATAGAGAAAACTGAGTATTTAGATCAGAAGAAGAAGAAGCAGCAGCGGCAACGGCATATTAACTGTACATTATTATGTCATGACTGATTTCCAGGGGACTAATTCAAAGTATGACCAAATCTGGATACAACCCAATGTCTTCTCCCTAACCCAGGATTTCAAAATTAATTCAAATGGTGATGTTTTGGAATCTCCGCAAATTGCCCACAAAGAGTGAGTGGCAGCATTCGGATGACACTTTAGGCAATAGAGGGGGGAAGAGACAACGGTCAATACGTTATTTTTGCAGTGACTGACACACGGGCTGGTTTCGCACAACACATTAGGCAAGGGAGGGGAGGAAGCAACCATCAGTTGTGTTGCTTATCATGTCATGTGGAGGGTTACACACCACACACACACAACTGACGGTACGCTATTCTTCCCAATTAAGCAACGGAGAGAAACAACGGGCTTGCAAGTTGTTTAGCGCAAAGCCCATTGTTTAAAGTGTCATCCGAAACCAACCTCCTTCTCTCCATGCACTATTCCGTTTCGGCATGGAGTTCTGCTGGCTGGAGCAGCCAAACCCCCCTGGCTGCTCTGATACAGCCGGCAGAACTTGCGGTGCATGCTGGGATACGGCTGGAGGTGGGAGGGAGGAGGGAGGAGACGTTGCAGCCAAGATGGACGCCGGAACTTTCAGCCGCTCAACGGACGGGGTAGCAACGTGTCGTGTGGGGAGCACCGCCTACCTAACACACAGTCAGTACACTATTTCCCCTTCCACTGCCTAATGTGTTGTGCAAAACCAGCTACGCAGTGCCTTCCCCCCATCGCACAGCTAAAAATCCCAGCCTCATGATAAGCAATGGGGCTCCGATAAACAATGAAGCAGCCAGCTGTTTTTCCCAGTTGTTTATGCATTGTGTGTCGCCCAACACACAACACAATAAGCAACACAACTGACAGTTGATTCCCACCTCTCCATTGATTATTGTGTCATCTGAATGCTGCCAGTGTGTTTGCTCAGAAATAAATCCTACTATGCTCAGTGAGGCTTACTCTCAGATAAGTGTGCAAGGGATTGCAGCCATACTGCACTCAGAAAAAGAATGTACACATTACAACTGCTGGTATCTTTGAGATATGATGTGTGGAACTCTTTCCCTGTCTTTACAATGAAAAGCACCATGTAAATTTAATAATGTTGCTATTATATGAAGCAAATATGTTTTGAAAGGCATCTGCAATGCTTCAGTTTACTGATTTCCATGGATAAATTTAAATGCAACTTCCATTGCAAAACTAGTGACTTCAAAGCGAAATGTAAGGTGTGTGTCAATAATAAAAAAAGTAATTTTATATGTTCCAGTAATTGTATGAGGATTCAGTGAATGAATGAATGAATGCTCCAGCCAACAATACCCTGAGTAATTTATCATTATTGTACCTTTAGTAAACACTACTGTCAGTTCTGCTAAATAGTTCTTAACGTGATCACTGATATTCTCATTTCTTTTATGTTAGTCAGTATATTAACTCTCAGCTTGTAATAATCTTACAGCAGTTAGGACTTACTCTTTTTTCCATTTCATGAGTCTTGATGACTTGAATAACTTGTTCTAATTAGCTCTAATTGTTTTCTCTCTGTGATAAGAAGAAATTGGTTAGATATATCACAGTTAACATACTTTAGGAATAAAAGAAATAACAAATGGCTTGGGCAATGGATAATGACACGCGGAGGATTTCACTGCAAGGCCTTCAATAGTAATCCAGCTAAATGGCAGAACTAATTAACAACAAAAATTATGTTGCTATAAGGAAAGAAGACATGTCCTTCGTTATCAAATGGTAAGAGAAACTATATTCAGATTCATACCCATATTTGTTCTTATGAAACTGCCCTTCATACATTCAGTCTCATATTCTCTCCGTCTAGAGCAGCAGTGTGCAGATATTATTGAACTTAGTCAGCATAGCCAATGGTGAGGAATGATGGAAGTTCCAGTCCAAGAACATCCGAAGGCCCACACATTGCCCGCCCCTGGTCTACAGCATGGTTCACACATGCATAATATTGCCTAATCAAGCAATGGTTTACAGGTGAGAATGGGGCATGATACAATTAACACTGCAGATAGAATGCATCGCCTCAAATTCAATGCTTTTCAGCAGTTAGATCCTATGTTTTACTGCCAGTTATTGTGACCTGATTCACACTTGCATGTTCCTTATCTGATGACTGCAGTGATGCAGTTTCTAGTGATGGCTTGTATGTGTGAATGGCCCATCATGCATGAATTGATAGATGTCATGTCACCTCCATACTTGGATTAACCATAAATAAGACCAAAGGATGCAGATTTTCCTAGGTACATCTAGACCAGGGTAAGGAAACATGGTTTTTAAAATTAATGCATTTTCTCATGGGTAGCTGGGATTGTTTCAAAGCAAAATGAGAACCTCCAGCCACTGCATCTTCATTTCCCTATGAATGCCTTTGGACCACAAATGGGCCTCAGAGTCATTCTTAGGAAATAAAGATGGCAGGCAGCTGCAGGACAAAAAAAAGTAGGACAAAAAGAAAAATGGACTCCTGTCATTTCTGTCTGGTGAGCCACACCTCACATGGCAGCCATTTTGTAATTATGCTGGAGACATTTTCTCAGTTTGTTGGCAATCAGGCCCAAAAACATTGCCTATTGCTGCTTTAGACTTTTGAGGAAGTGGGAAGTTTTGAACTGGGGATAACTTTGTGATTTTGTCAATGCTACTATTTCTGTGGCTGCTGTTGTTGGTTAATTTGAATAAATACCATTGCTATGTCATATTTCAGGTGTTTGTGGTGGGGGGACTGCAGACCCAAATTGGGGTCTCAGGTTTTGCTCAATGAGGTTTGAGTGGGAACTGAGTATAAAAGCAAGAACATAATCCCTAGATGTCTGGCTTCCTGAATGAAAAAGCAGGAAAATCCAACAAAGCAGCTATCTGAGCAACAATCACAGCATGTATCGGGTGACCATGAAAAGGAGGAAAGGACTCCTATATCTTTAACAGTTGTATGGAAAAGGAGATTTCATCTGATGTCATTTGTATGCATGCAGGGGGTGAAATTCCCGCTTCATCACAACAGTTAAAGCTGCAGGAGCCCTGCCCTCTTGACCAGATACAAAAGAGGATGGGGCAATTCCATTATTATTATTATTATTATTATTATTATTATTATTATTATATTTATTTATATCCTGCCTTTTTCCCAATACTGGGACCCAAGGCAGCTTACAAATTAAAACATGTACAGTTAAAACAAATAGCGATGTACAAAAATTAAAAATGTAATTAAACATAGCACAATTTTAAAATATTTAAAACATTCAAAAACATTTTAAATACACATAATTAAAAAATCCAGACTATAAACAATACATCCACAAAGATCTGAATTACTCCCCAAAGGCCTGCTGAAACAGAAAAGTTTTAGCCTACCTCCGAAGGAGCCAGTCTAGTTTCCCTGGGAAGGGAGTTCCAGAGCCCCAAGGCAGCCACCGAGAAGGCCCTCTCTCTCGTTCCCACCAGGCGTGCCTGTGATGGTGGTGGGACAAATAGAAGGGCCTCCCTTGAAGACCTCAAGGGATGGGCAGGCTCATAAGGGAGAATACGGTCTTTCAGATATCCTGGACCCAAGCCGTACAGGACTTTGTAGGTCATAACGAGCACTTTGAATTGTGCCCGGAAACAGACTGGAAGCCAGTGGAGCTGTTTTAACAGGGGAGTTGTATGCTCCTTGTAACCAGCCCCGGTCAACAATTCCATCATCATAGGAGTTATTTGCTGAAAAGAGGCAGCTCCTGACAACAGCCAAGCTGCTGTGTTCTATGCTAGCTCCAGCTTCCGGAGCAGCATAATGACAGCTCCACATAAAGAGCATTGCAGTAATCCAGTCTTGAGGTTACTAATGCCTGTACTATTGTGGCCAAGCTATCTACCCAGTGTGTATTCGGACTGGCAACTTCCCTCTAGGGTCTCCATGGAACTGTTAGCAAGCATGTTTTAGCTGGAGATGCAATCAACAGAACTGGGGATTTCTGCCTGCAAAGCATGTACTCCACCACTGACCTGCAGCCCCTCCCCAGTCCCCACAGTGGCCACCAAACTCTCTGGGTTGTGCCAAGCGAGACGTGCACAGCAAACCTGAAGCTTGACACACCAGTGCCACTCTCTGCTACCTTTCAAAAGTAGCCATTTCTGCGAAGACATTTCCTGGAGCATGCTGCTGAGGATGAACAGAAGGTGTAAGCAAAAAAACCCAAAAAAAAAAACCCCTCCAAAATATACAAGGAGATGGTTTTATTTTTGAGTCATGGAAAGATTTCAAATCTTCAGCCAGCGATCATACCAATCACCAGTCTGATTCTCCCATGATCATCCACTGACACCCCCTCCTCTTTTTGACTGATGAGCACCAACAAAGATCAGATCAATCCCGTGAAGTTTAATTCCAGTCTCTTTATGGAGCTATGCTGGGGAGGCATGTATTTGTACTGCAGCTCGATAGGGTTTTAAATAATGCAATTATAAGAACTGAGTGCTATGTATTTCTGGGGAGGAAATTGAGGGCTTTATGATAGCTTTAGAAGGGTGGAATGATTTGTAGCTCAATCAGGTGAAAGAAAGAAAGAAAGAAAGAAAGAAAGACAGACAGACAGACAGAAAAGCTAGAGTGACCAAATACAAAAGAGGGCAGGGCTCCTGCAGCTTTAAGTGTTATGACGAAGAGGAAATTACTCCAGGTACTGCATGAATGCGAATGACACCTGCTGAATTTCCCTTTTCTATACAACAGTTAAAGATACAGGAGCCCTATCTTCTTTTCCATATGGTCACCCTACGAGAAAAGTGTGCAGGGACTACAACTTTAGCTATTAACATTTCACTCTCTAACCGTATAGGGACTTTTATATGTAGCGGTATATAATATCAAATAATTATTTTATTTTATTTTTAAACCACCTGTCCCTTTTACCATTAAGGACCAGTTACCTTCTGTTCCAAACTGCTCAGCAGCAAACGTAACCATATGGTGGTATCTTAAAGAGTGTGGCAAGGGAAGAAGCTGCCTGCAGGATACTGTCTGTAAATGACAGAGAGTGCTCAGTATGTGCTGCCCCCTGAAAACCCAACCACTGTCAGGTTCTCTGGTCCCTCAGGTGGGCACACATTCTGGCAAACTGACACAAGACACGCAAATCAGTGCAACCGTCTTTATTGCAGAAAATCTCAAGGCAAAAGCTTAATGGTTATACTCTTCAGTGGAACCTTTTCCCCGGCATGTAAACCCCATAATCCAATCCACAAGAGGAAGGAGAGAGCCGGCATCTTCAATCTTAGAGCCAATCTACATACGAGGTTTTTGACGTTTTATAAGGGTTATGAAAACTCTTTGGGCCACATTACGCACTCCCTATAACGTTGTATATCTGAGGTTTTTTAAACCTCACTTCAGTTATATACAACGGTTTCACTTTTAATAAATCGTTTTAAGTAAAATAATGTATCCTTCCTTACCGTTTGTGATTCATGGGGGCAGTGCTTCCTTTACTGGTGCCCAAATGCTTAGCAGTTGATTGGTGGGGAAGAAAGAGGAAGTGGGCAAGTGAACTACAACACCCACAATTCTTAGCCCTATACTCACTAGGGAATGACAGAGGAACTAAGAAGGAAGTGGGTGACTGAACTACAACCCCTACAATGCCTTGCCCTAAACTCATTGTAAAAACGAAAGAGAAAGAGACAGGGCAGAACAGTGTGTGACCATACACACCGCTTTAAAAACTGAAGACTGTTCTCCTGTCACGTGAGTACTCAGTAATGTGACCTAAGACGTTTTGGAACGCACCTATTTGGAACGTTTTAAAATACTGTTTAAAACGTTCCAAAGGACTGTGTAGATCGGCTCTTAGTTGTATACATTAACTGGGAAAGGCAGGGTGATTAAATCTGCAAATATATATATATATATATATATATATATATATATAACTGGATTGATCTGCTTAAAGTTTGAATTGCTGATATTTTGTGAATTTAAAATACTAAAAAAAAACAAAGGGCTTACTCATTTGAAAAACCACAGGGGCTAAACGTATTCATGTTGGTGCAACTCCAATGAAAAGAACATATCTAATGGAGAATCAGACCTAAGTTCTGTGAAAATACTGTTCCGATTCACCAGACAGTGACTAAATACTACAAGATACATTTTCGGGAGGAATGTAATCCTCCACTGGTGGGGGAATTGACTAGCTGGTTTTGTAATAGTTCTTCTGCATCGCTGTATTATACAATTTCAATACTGAGAGATAAATCATGATCAAGGCAGATTTATCCATTTGCTTCTGTGGACTTCTGACGTGAAGCCAGAAAGCTGCAACACCATAGTGAAGCCATACATTCTCCATTCCTCCTGTAATGTTTCACCCGCATCTTTCACTCAGATGAGGAGTAGGCGGGTGGGGGAGATCCTGAGTAGAACACAAGCTAATAGTTACAGCACAGCTCACAAATGCATTAGTGTGGCTGCAGTCAAATAGCATGGAGGTGAATGAAGGTGGCCAAAACTGAATTGGGGGGGGGGGGGACTGCACAAAAGCCAGGAAAACACTCTTCAGTGAAAGATGGTGGGCCAGGGGAAGCCGGATTTGGCCCCTGGACCTGAAGTTGTGCACCCTTACTTTAAGATATGTAGGCCTAGGCAATACATGATCTTCCTATATATTAAAGATGGTCAGCACTCCCTATGTGAATGTTACAACCACAGGTAACATTCACATAGGTTTATGGGGCAAGAATGTGGCATTCTTAGGAACATTAGCAGCAGCCTTATAACAAGGCAGATCATTGGTCCATCTAATTCAGTATTGTCAATGCTGATTGGTAACAGCTCTCTAGGGTTTCAGAAAGGAGCCTTTTCCAGATACTAGGGTTTGTACCTGGAGAACCTTTTCATGCAAAGTATGTGCTATACCTTCTATTCTACTATCAACATCGTTTTCATAAATCATCCACTCCACTGCATTATATGTTGCATGCATGCTGCAGTCAGTGATTTGAAGACTGGTTTTTTTAATGAAATAAAACAGGGACACCATACCCAACAGACAATTCTGCCCAAATAATTATTTTTATATTTTTATTGTTGCAAATACATGTCATACTGATGATGATGATGATGATGATGATGATGACTGCAAACCACCCCAGGACATTTGTCAGTTGGGTGATATGTAAATTTGATAATTAGGCAGACAAACAAATAACTTGTTTTTCCCACTTGTTTTTCAATGGGCCTACTAGTCTGGAATAAATGGCATGTTGATGATGACCACCTAATTTTGATACAGTCTTATTGAAAGTCAGTGGGACTTTCCTGAACTGCTCCAGGGTAATTGGTTTGAAAATTGTAGCCTCTGTCACTTTGGTCAGCAACTAGATAAATAACAAGTTTCTGAGTGGAAGAAAAGAGCCTTGATGCAGTTATTCAATTCCTGTCCACCTTTTCAGAGGCTGAACTCATTTAATTTTCTCTCCTGTACCATTTTCCTCATCTATCTTTATTGGTAAGGTAAGGATGCAATCCTATGCATGTCTAGACAGAAAAAAGTCCTACAGCTCCCAGCATTTTCCAGCCACCATGGGGGAAATTGTCTAGGCATGGGGTGTTTTTTTCTGTCTAAACATGCATAGGATTTCACCCTAAAGCTATGGATAAAAATCCCCCATGCCCACTGACCCCACTCACTCCACGATAGCTACAACACAAATATCAATGATCCAGACCATTCTTCCCAACGTCTGGAAATGCACTCTGATCTTCACGACAAGCAGTATCAGAGTTGCTGGCTTTCTTGGCAGGGCTCATTTCTCTGCGTAACATGCTCTCTCAAGAATTACCAATCCTAGAGTTTCTTGTACATAGCTAGGTACAACTGGTCGGGGGGACTAAGCACCATAATAATCAGGGACATTGATCCCAGAAACAGTGGAAGCCTCTGATGATTGATTTGCAGGCCCAAAGTAGATGTCCAGTTGACACACACACACACACACACCTACCATGTCTTGCTGTAATGGGAGATAATTCATGATTTTGGAATGAAGAAAGGCCAGTAAAGCTTTAAAGAGAATCAATTCATTTATAAAATCTTTGCAGCTGTGTTGGTCCATTCAAATAAAAATGAAATTAAGCTATTGACCAGAGAATACCTTTATTAGAACTGACCAAAAAATTACAAAGTAGTAATTCAGCTTTGTGAAAGTCTTTTTCTGGTTAGGCGTTATGCTGAAGAAAAATAGCAAAAAAAAAGCAGATGTTGTCAGGGGCATGATAGAACAATCACAGTGAGGGCTCTGAAGTAATGTTTGGAAATGTAGAAATTTCAGAATCATATGAACATAAAAAGAGCTATGCTGGATCAGACCAAGGGCCCATCTAGTCCAGCACTCTGTTCACATAGTGGCCAACCAGCTGTCGACCAGGGACCCACAAGCAAGACATGAGTGCAACAGTACCCTCCCACCCATGTTCCCCAGCAACTGATGTATTTAGGCGTACTGCCTCTGATACTAGAGTTAGGAATCAAAATAGGAACTTTTACTTTGTAATGCATGAGATTGTATGTATGGGATGGGATGGGTATTTGTGGCAGAGGAGGCCTGTGTTACAACTTTGAACTTGCTTGGGCCCTGAATGTGATGTGATAACATGTTTGTCTCTCAGGGCCCCTGTGTTGTCACTGTTTTCCTGTTTGAAAAACACTTCGACACTGAAAACCACATGAAAGATGCATGTGGGTGTTCATGTGCGGTGATGTCTACATGCACATAACACAGCCTGAAAGACACATAAGCCATCATTCACTTTGGTTGTTCATATATTTTCCTTCAAGAAAGGGCTTTGTCATGCTGAGGCTGAAGCAGCCTTCAATGAATGTGCCTCTATAACACACAAGCGCAACAAGCGCAGCATGGGAAGGGCAAGCTCTGAAATCAAGAGCAATCATCAACCGTCTGTCTAGACATCAAATGGAAGTGTCATTTGTTACTGAATGTAGAATATTTATTCTTGGCACGATGGCACATAGAGCGCACAAAATGAGCCATCACCTGGAACACATTTATTTTCATTGAAGGACATGCTGTGCTAATAAACCATTTCACTTTCTCCCCCAGTTTATTTTATTCTGGCCTAGGGCATTTCACCCATGTTTAGTACAAATAATATACTGCAGAAGGAAGTGGTATCATTTAGAGTCAGAAAACATGGAGGTCACAAATGTATATATGTAAGGGGGAAAGGAAATTCCTCTGCCATGAAGCTTGGTAACAATTTCTATGTATCTCTTTTTATATGCATGGTCCGATGCGGACATTCTATAGGCACAAAGAGTTGGATCCAGTTTTAAATTGAATTAAATGTTCTGGCAGAATTGGGCTTCCCTGTCATGACTCCCAATCTTTCCAGCACACCACTGACACAGGACAGCCAAATCAGTGAGACTTCTTTATTGCAGGAGATCCTATGGCAAAAGGTTAATGGTTATACTCTTCAGAAATCATATAGCTGATGGTCAGTGGCTATAGGCGCCATATAATTCCAGAACAGTCCATAGCTACAAATTACAGCTATGTCAGAGATCCATTCAATGGATTTCCTTATTGAAATCTCTGTGACTCAAAACACAGGGGAAGGGACTCAGGATTCTTGGGGTCATCCTTCCCAGGCAATCAAAGACACAAATTTCCACAAACAGCACAAGGAACTAGAATGATTCTTGGGGTCATCCTTCTCAGACAATCAAAGGCAAGGGGCCACATTAATTGCCTATTCAGATTAAGAATGGACACATCTATCAATTTCGGTTTCTGTCATTTTTTCCAGTCTTAAGTTTGGTTTGTCCTGAACTTTGAGAACTTTTTTGCATTTGTATAAATTTTCTGCACTTTTTGCACATGCATTTTTGCCTAATATACACATTTTTGCATGCAAATTTCCTAATATATTTTGAACATTCTTTTTGTTTTTTACTAATATATGCATTTGTCTATGCATTGTTAATAGGAGAATTATATTACCACATTTTGAGATATGGATATTTTGAAGAATAACTGAGTTTCACTTCACACATTGGTTCAAAAGTGCACATTTTGAGCAGTTTGCATGAAAAGGTGAACCAAATGAATTTCTCTTTCATCCCTAATCCTAAGGTTATGTTGGCCCTGCTGTGCCCAAGGAGCCACTAAATTCTGTAGCCTCAATAAGCTAAGATGGATGACAAGTTTGGAAAGATTGAGCTCTCTGCAAATTGCCTGGAAATTTTGTAGCACCTCAGTGACAGCCAGTGTGCAATTTTGGCATCTGGACTGTTGATAAGGGCAAAGAAAACTTTAAACTTACTAAGATGTGAAGGTGTAGGAACAGGCATCACTGCAGAGGATGAAATACCTGGGTTGTCTTGGCGTTCATCTACACCTAAGGGTGTAGAGGGAGGGAGGGGGACGATTGCGGACTTACCTGCTTCTGCGATCTTCCCCCAGCATCTAGTCGGCCATATGACATCCTGGAAGGGAAGAGGGATGTTGTGGCCACCATTTTGTTTTTTAAAGAAAAGGAGTCACGTGTGGCAGAAAAGGTGAGAAAAATATACCCCGCCAAATCCCACACCCACCCACTCAACCTGCCATCCTCGGAATGGCAAAACTGCTGGGAGGGGGCATGGAGCCACCCTGTGCGGCCCCGGGAGCACACAGCACACCAGTCGTGGTCTTCAAGATGGTCCCAAGACTGCGAAAAACTGGGATATCCCTGGTTTCCATTATCCCGGGGTCTTCCATAGGTTGTCCCTGGTTGATCTCGGGATCCCCTTTGCATCATATGGATGCACAGGGATGACCTACAGATGACCCCAGGATAAATGCCTAGTGTAGATGTGGCCTTGGAAGATGTGATGTGATGTGAAGTGAAATAATCCACACGTCTGCCCATCTGCTTCACTATCATTGACATAAAACTTGAAATAAATGATCCCATCTCTGATAAAAAGAGCTTCAGGATCACACTTATGGAGGGGAGGGGAGGAACTTATATCCATGACCTCATTCCACTTCTCACTATTGTTCTTTCTCCCCTCTCCCCCCCACCATACCACTTCCTTCCTTCCTTCTTTCCTTCCTTCCAGTTCTGGTCTGATGAAGAATTTGCGACCCACTGCTCTGGATTGGAAGATATGAATTTTCCCTATCATAGCAAGTCTAAAATACCCAGGAAACTTAGGTAGGCTGGAGAGAGAAGTAGGCCTAGGAATACTATTCAAATTGCTTTGATTGCTGTGCCAATGACATTTCAATACCATTCCCATGCAATTTGTATTGTGTATTATTAGTAGTAGTAGTAGTAGTTGTTGTTGTTATTGTTGTTATTGCTGTTGTTGTTGTTGCAATAGGGGCATTATTACCTTTTCTGACTATTTGTAATATTTTATAAATATTAATGTTACTATGTCTGCCTTTAAGTTAATTATATTAGTTTCTGTATGAAGATAATGTTAATTTGGAGCACTGTGTAACCATAAACAGTTTGATGCATTTCCATTACCTCAGGGATGGGGAACCTCTTCCATCCTGAGAGCCGAATTCAGTTTTGGAGAAGCTCTCAGGAGCTGCTTTCCAATCGTGGGCAGGGCCAAAGACAAAAGGGACGGACCAAAATAAGTAAATAAATAAATACCAGCATATTTCAGCTTAAAGCTCTTATTGCCAGGAACTAAAGCCCTAGGAAAGGCATTTCAACCTTTTAGAACAGGAAACTGTGAGGTCAGAGTGCTCGACTAGATGAACCCTTGGTCTGATCCAGCATGGCTCTTCTTATGTTCTTAGGGGGAGAAAACACACTAAAGTTCAGGAGTCACCAAATGATTGGGGGTGGGCAGTGATGATGGTAGCTCCAAGTTCAATGGAGCTGTGAATCCATTCAAGATTTCAGTCGAAACCAGCCAAAACTCTAAAGGAGCTATGAAAGGTGCTGAAACTATTTTGGGGATAAAGTTCAGTACCTTGGACAACTCCCTCAGAGTTCTGGCTGGTTCTGACTGAAACCCTGAATGGATTCACAGCATCACCAAAATTTATTTATGTATTTATTTAAAACATTTCTTGGCCACCTTTCAGGGCAGAAGCCCTCGCAAGGCAGGTTACAACAATGATACATAAAAGCAGTTAAAATATTAAAAACAATAAAATATAAACACAATAAATAGCAACTAAAAACAATAAAAGCCGACAATCAAGCCAGCAACCACAGTGGCAATGCTGCAGTACTCATCATGAGAAGGCCATGGTATTCAGAGCCACAAGCCTTCACTGATGGTTTTGGGAGGAAAAGTGGGATGGGGAAGGGGCCATGGCCATATGGGGAGCTTTTGACAGCCAGTTTGGGACCCCAAGAGGGGGAGATTTGGCCCTGGCCTTGAGGTTCCCTGACCCAGCTTTAATCTCTGACCCAATGGCTTGCAAAGGTGCAAATTCGACCTCAGATTAGATCTCCAATTTAACACCTCCCACCTTGTTATCCGTTTACATTGCCAAACTTTTATTCTTGGTTTCCATTTGCAGTAGTTCCAAGAAAAGGTTTTAACATGTTTAAAACTTTTTTTAAAAAAAAGCTACCTTGTAATGGCAGCTCAAGTACAGAATCACGATGCTATAAATAAAACCAAATATGAGTATTAATTTTATTAGCAAGTAGATACAATACATTTTATTTTCAATGTCCTATAAATCCCCCTCTACCTGTCAAACACTGACTTGAATCCCTTGCCTCTGAAAGGTATACAGGGCTCATAAATTGCCCGACACTGTGAGGAACTATGGAATAAATTGAGGCTAATAATGAATAACAATCTGAAATAACTGAATCTGTTCTGTGATGAAGAAAAAGGAGTTTAAGTACAAGGGACTTTCTATTAGAACAATATTTTCAGCTGCCAGATATGATGGCAGGCAAGGTAGTGTTATCAATAACATTCCTGTTGAAAAGCACAGCAGTAAATGCCTGGCTGGCATCTGCTAGAGCTAAAATGTTACCAGAGTGTTTGCTTAAGATTTGCACATGGTGATATTAAACCCCTTGCCAAAGGAAGAAAACAAACAACCACTTATTCTTGCTTTGCAAACTACTGTGGTACCAAAGAAAGATGAGATTTTCTCCATGTGAATTTGTTGCTAGTATCTGTCTAGTAGGGTTGGAGGATTTGAGGCTGGGGCGCTTGGTGCTTTAATAGTTGTGTAGAGGAGTGGTTTTATTGGTAAAAGTTTTTCCCATTTAGCAGCATTCTGTTAGGAGAAGTTGTGCCTGCTGAAATTCTCTCTTCTGTATAAATATCAAAATCCCAAGAGCCCTGCCCATACTCAATTTAGCTGCATTATAGTTGTTGTGACCCCCCAGCCCCAGAACTCTTGCCCATCAAGACTCAGCACCTAGACAGCCGTTGAAGCAAGCAGGCACATGGGGCTCATCTACATCTTAAAGTGTAGCAGGAGGGAAGAGGGAGGATCATGGACTTACCTGCTTCCACAATGCTCCCCCAGCATCTAGACAGTTGCACGACATTCCGGAAGGTAAGAGGGATGTTGAGGGCGCCATTTTTTTTTAAGAGAAGCCCAGTCATGTGGCAAAAATAAGTACCCCCTGGCAAACTCCGTGCCCAACCCCCTCATCCTAGGGATGATGAATTTGCTACGCCCCCACCCCATAGGCACAGAACCACCCCACACAGCTCCATGCCCATTTTAGGAGCCGGGAGCCTGCATCACACAAGCTGCGGTCCTTGGGGTTGTCCCGGGACTGCAGAAAAAACGGGACATCCCTGGTTTCAGATATCCTAGGGAAAGTCTTTGGTCATCCCTGGTTGACCCTGGGATCCCCTGTGCATCATGTGGACGCACAGGGATGACCTAGAGACAACCCTGGGATAACTATAACGTGTAGACATGGCCATAGTCTTCCTGGTCACAGTCTTCCCCACTGTGGTGAGATGTGCTGTATTTCTATTTAAATATTTCTATTTAAATAGAAATATTTCTATTTCTAAATTTGCATCTATACATATAAATTAGCTTATGCTAACGCCATGCCAATCACTGTCCTCTCTTGGTCCTCTTTTTTGGTGATTCATAAGCTGGCCAACTGTTGGCGCAAAACAATAAAAGTTTTCAAACCATTTATCCTTTCCCAAGCATCAGTATTCAGCACAAAAATATGAACTAAACTGATACAACGCCTTAAAATAAAAAAAGTCCAGTGGACTAAAATAATTATGCTGCTGCTTCCATTGCTAATGGCAATCTAGGTGAAGTGATTCAAATAGCTGCTTGATAGCTGTGCTTAAGGGCCAAAGCGAACATGTACATGTTTATTAAACATGTACTTGCCGTTTAGGGGGTGATTTTTTAAAAATACTAAATGGGGCAAACAGAGGAGGGGAGCACAACATGCCCCCAATTGATTCCCTCCACCCTTAGCCTAGCTTTCCAGTTTCTGCAGGAACAATAAATGGTGAACAATAAAAAGGGGAGAAATTGCACACACCCTGGAACAAAGGTTGATCAATAAAAATGTTCTCCTTATGCATTTTGTGCAGCTGGTTCAGTTGAGCTATTTATAGAATTGTTCCAGCAACTGCATGATAAAACTCTTGATCAAAATCCTCCAAAAGCATGATTCCTAGTAGGATTGGAAAGGGAGAATTTCAGAAATACAAAGCAGAACAATCCAGGTTTGCAAGCATGTTGGTAATAAACTTCCCTTGGTCTGCAGTTCTAAAAGGTATTGAAAGATTTGCCAAGATCCACCTCGTTTTACTTTTCTATCACAACCCAACTGCTGCTGTGCAGAGCCCAAATTCTGACTTCATTCGCTGATGACTTCCAGATGGCCAGAAGTAATTTTGATTGGCTTTAAAGGACTTTTAATGAAGCCATGGGGCGGGGGGGGGGGGGGAAGGTGCATGAGTGTATGTCTTAAGCATTACACACCTACCTAGAAAAAAGCTCCATTGAATACAATGGGACTTACCACTGAGTTTACAGGGTTGCACTATTAGTGGTTTAGAGATGGTGCAAATGACTGCTGAAGGTGCCTTAATGGCTGACCCAAGCAGAAGGAGAACATTCCACTATGCAGTTCTTTACCTCAAAATGCATAAAGGAACCATTTGTGAGCTTTTAAGAAATACTTATGAGACCCAGAGAGAGATCCATACTCCATTAGCAACAGAAGAAAATGGGAGAAATGAGAGGATTATGGGGAGACATCAGTGTACAAGAGGTGCATACTATCACGTAGCTACAGGCATCTATTTCATGGTGCTTAGGTAGTTGTAGTAGGAAGTAGCAATTGGACATAGACCCTCAGTACATGCACGCAATGAAGGAGGCATGTGGAAGCTCTTCAAGCATGATCGTCTACACGTGTCTTATTTTACAATGTGTAAAGCAGCCCTGTGGCATAGGGAACCTTCTTCACAGCCACTGCAGGTGAAAACCTTGGCTGCGCCAGGTCCAGGATTGCCACACAGCTAGATCAACCCAAGTGGTTTGCCTTGGTTCTTTTACATAACATTACATGTATCTATCTATATACATCGGGGTGGGAACCCTGCAACCCTAGAACCACATGTGGCCCCGGCTTAAATTCATCCAGCCCTCAGTCAAATTTCAAAAGTCCTCTGCCTGCAATCACTACAGACTTCTGGCGAGAGCGACCTGCCCCTTCCCTGGCTGACCACCTACCTTTGGCTCTGGCTCTGGCCACTGGCTTCAGCCCTGCCCACCCCTGCCATGTGGGCCCCAACAGATTACCCATGCGGGAATATGTCCCTTGAAAGAATAAAAGCTACCCACCCCTGATACTCATATCCACAGATATAGGTACATTCATTATTTAAAGTATTTTTAGACTGTTCTTCTTTATCTTTACTTTAAGTCATTGTGCAATGAAGTGTCCTCCACTTGGCTAGTAGATTGCTAAAGACAATAGCACAAATACCTTACTGAAAACCAATTGATCACCTGTGAGCCAGGTGTGTCCAAAGATGTGAATGTTCAAGAGTTAATTGTGCAGGAATGCATGCTGAAGTCATTGAGAAGGGTCCCCATGGCATTGGGCTGAACTCTGTCAAGCAGACCTGGCTTGCTCATGATCAGCTCTAGTGAGGCAGCCAGGGAAGATTTCATATTAATAATGTTATAACAATTGAGCAGTAGGAAAGCAGAAGGGACCCCTGCTGCTGTCACAGTAGGATATTTTTAAAAGGGTCATTTATGTGCACTGGCCTAGTCACTATTGGAATCCCAATCCATGCCTGAATAGCAGACCAAAAGAAAGAGAAAGGAAAAGACCTCTAAAGAAATACCCTATCTACACTGGTTTCTAGAATATCCTGGCTGTGTCTAATTCCAAAGAGACAAATTAGAGATAATGGCCGCTACACTCTAGCTCCTTAATCTCTTTGCAACAACCCCATTTGTTATAAATGCAGGGAGCTAGCTCATATTGTGTCAGTATAATGAAATACCTACAGCAAGAGGGCAACAGCCCCAAAGTCTACAAGAAACAACCAAAGTCCTATGGGTGTCCAAAGTTTCATTTTTAAAAATCCAAAGGTTTCTGGTATGTAGGCTGACCATATGAAAAGGAGGACAGGGCTCCTGTATCTTTAACAGTTGCAGAGAAAAGGGAATTTCAGCAGGCGTCATTTGTATGCAATTAGTACCTGGTGAAATCCTCTCTTCATCACAACAATTAAAGTTGCAGGCACTATACTAGAGTGACCAGATACACAAGAGGTCAGGGCCCCTGCAGCTTTAACTGTTGTAATGAAGAAGGAATTTCACCAGGTACAAATTGTATACAAATGATGCCGGCTGAATTGCCTTTTCTCTACAACTGTTAAAGTTACATGAGCCCTGTCCTCCTTTTCATCTGGTCAGCCTACTGGTATGTAATAAAACACCCAGTATTTGTACGATGATAAATTAAACAGAGTGTTTTTCGGCTTTAAAAAGAAATGTGTTTCTTTTAAAAACCCAGAACAGACACTTTTTGTTCCATGTCCTCTCGTTTTTGCAAAAATGCATCATAATAGAACAAAGACATCTGTATGGTATTAATGGATTTGACTAATTTTCCTAATATTTTTTTTCACCATCTGTTCTGCCAACTTAGGATAAATTGTCATTTCAGAAGCTAAGCTGAAAAAGGGTTTTTAAAAAAAAGTGGCGAAAAGCTCATAGTTTATTTCGGATCCAGTAGTTTGGATCTAGTAATGAGAAACAGGGCCCCAAAATGGTCACCTACGTCTCTGTCACCATTTCCACAAAACCTGCTAAGTCAAGAGCAAGAGATCAACAAAATGTGGTGGATGAACTGAGGAAGCTGAATGAAGGAGGGGATAGTGAGTGTACTGTTAGAGGATGTCTAAATCAAAATCAGAAAAAAGAGGTTGAGGGCACCTATATCAGTAAACATAGGGTAAAAGTGATTAGCAGCTTTATGGAATGAGGTAAAGAACATGAATTTAAGCCAGCCGTATTGCACTTTCAATGAGACATCCAATAGCATCACTGACTGAGGCGCTCATAATGGCAAATTTAAGAGTTCATTTCTCTGAATCTGTTGCAAGCTGTGTATAAATTCCCACAAAACATACACCAACCTCATAATGAGTTCTTGCCAACCAAATTCATTCCTCACCACAGCCTCCCATTTCTCTTCCCCCGAAACATACCTACTGGTGGCTGTAGTACTGGTGAGGCATCTCCAAAAGGCCTTCATTTCCCCATTACATCTTGGACACTATGATGCATGGCACCATGGGAAGTAAATGTCCCCTGCCCTTCCCACCCAAATTACCTGGTGATGGCTGCAGTGGTACGGATGGAGGCCTCTCTTTCAAATGTCAATTACTTCCTGTTGTCCTGAATATTGACATGATAGCACCCACAGTGCAATGGAGAAATGTAGTTCTCCTTTGCACCTGAATATTTCGCATTGATTTCAAGCTATATATTTCAGGGCTCCTAACACCTTGGGATATGGTCATGTGGTCATGGCACTTGGGACACTGTAGTTTAAGCATTCAAGATGCCACGAAGGAAATGAAGCCTTGAAGACAGGGCTTTTTCTTATCATTCTCACCACCAAGTATGTTTTAGGGAAGGAAGTGGAAGAGTTCAGGGATTCATGGGATTTGGAAATTTGTGGGGTGGGGGTAGGGTGTCTGTACCCCAAAATACTATCAACAATGTTCTCAGGGGTCTATGTCAGAGCCCCAACTTTATTAATGGTTCAGAAGAAATGAGTTATTTTCTGAGGATTTGAAAAATAACTTACTAGCTGTTTCCCGCCCATTCTGAATTGAGCCAAGGAGAGTTTGCCCATCAGTAATATATAAAACTGACAATATTAATTGCTACTTTTACAAGTAACACAAGATTTAATTACCAACATTAATCCAGTGTAACATCTTTTAAAATGTCACCAATCTGTTGCTCTCTTTAATTCCCTGTAAAACAGTGGTAGAAATGGGAATTTACTATATGCAATAGGATTTGGAGGGTTAATAATAATAATATCCCAAAAATTCTGAGAGTTCTATGAAACATTGTGTGAATAATATATACATAATGCAGACACACAAACAGCAGGGAATTAACAGAAATCAACCTGCGTTTTCAAAGAGGGGCTCATTTTAGATATGCCTTTAACTTAAAAGGTGAATATATCATTAACAGAGATATTTTGAAATGTATAATACAGTGTTCATGAGTATGGTTCCCACAGCAACTGTAGCAGAGTCTTTCCTCGGATTATTGCTATGTGTGGGTTTTTTCCTATCAATTACTATGAAGACATAATGCAAAAACAGACAAATCGACATTGTCATTTTAAACTGTGTCAGTGACTATTGCCCAGACTCATTTCATTTAATGCATCATTGACATATATTGAGATACTGCATTGTTATTATTTTTAATTTCTGAACTCTGTCAGCATGGTGTATTTCAACAGCAGTAGACTTCAAGCCAATTATTGACAACGCCATTGCTTTATATTATCAGTCACTTCTAAATCCAAGCAAGCTATTTAGATCAGAAATCATCTGAAGGTCGTACAGCCTTTGAGGTCCCAGCTGAAGTGAGAAACAAGGAAACCAGAGGTTCATAGAATCATACAATCATAGAGTTGGAAAGGGTCTATAGGGCCATCGAGTCCAACCCCTGCTCAATGAAGGAGTCCACCTTAAAGCATACCTGACAGATGGCTGTCCAGCTGCCTCTTAAATGCCTCTAGTGTAGGAGAGCCCATGACCTTCCTAGGTCATAGGTTCCATTGTCATACTGCTCTAACAGTCAGGAATTTTTTTCTGATGTCCAGCCAGAAACTGGATTCCTGTAACCTGAGCCCATTATTCCACATCCTGCACTCTGGGATGATCAAGAAGAGATCCTAGCCCTCCTCCGTGTGACAATCTTTCAAGTATTTGAACAGTGCTATCATGTCTCCCCTCAGTCTTCTCTTCTCAAGGCTGAACATGCCCAGTTCTTTCAGTCTCTCCTCATGGGGCTTTGTCTCCAGACCTCTGATCATCCTCGTTGCCCTTCTCTTAACCCCTCCACCTTGTCTGCATCCTTCTTGAAGTGTGGTGCCCAGAACTGACACAATACTCAAGATGAGGCCTAACCAATGCCGAATAGAGGGGAACCAGTACTTCATGCGATTTGGAAGCTATACTTCTATTAATGCAGCCCAATATAGCATTTGCTTTTCTTTTTTCTGTTTTTTTGCAGC
Source organism: Anniella stebbinsi (assembly GCA_029215795.1). Classification (NCBI taxonomy): domain Eukaryota; kingdom Metazoa; phylum Chordata; class Lepidosauria; order Squamata; family Anniellidae; genus Anniella; species Anniella stebbinsi. Next base: position 81,829,660 of record JARDYH010000005.1, on the reverse strand, counting down.
CACATCACACCATTGGCTCATATTCAACTTATGATCTACCACCATTCCAAAATCCCTCTCGCTTGTCGTATTGATTAGCCAAGTATTTCCCATCTTGTAACTGTGCATTTGGTTTCTTTTTCCTAGATGTAGAACTTGGCATTTATCCCTATTAAATTTCATTCTGTTGTTTTCAGCCCAGCGCTCCAGCCTATCAAGTTCACTTTGAAGCTTGTTTCTGTCTTCCAGGGTATTAGCTATCCCACCCAATTTTGTGTCATCTGCAATTTTGGTAAGCATTCCCTGCACCTCCTCATCCAAGCCATTAATAAAAATGTTGAAGAGCACTAGACCCAGGACTGAGCCCTGTGGTACCTCGCTCGTTACCTCCCCCCAGTTTGAGAAGGTACCATTGGTAAGCACTCTTTGAGTCTGATTCTGTAGCCATCTGTGGATCCATCTAATAGTTGTTCTATCTAGCCCACATTTAGCTAGCTTGCTGTCATGGGGTACTTTGTTAAAAGCTTTGGTGAAGTCAAGATATATTATATCCACAGCATTCCCACAGTCCACAAGGGAGGTTACACATTCAAAGAATGAGATCAAATTAGTCTGGCAGGATTTGTTCTTGACAAATCCATGCTGGCTTCTAGTAATCACTGCATTGTTTTCAAGGTACTTACAGATTGACTTCTTTATAATCTGCTCCAAAAATTTCCCAGGGATTGATGTCAGACTAACTAGTCTGTAGTTCCCAGGTTCCTCCTTTTTGCCCTTTTTGAAGATAGGGACATAAGCCCTCCTCCAGTTGTGCAGCACTCCACCTGTCTTCCATGATTTCGCAAAGACAATAGACAGTGGTTCTGAGAATTCTTCTGCCAGCTTCTTTATTACTCTAGGGTGCAGTTTAACAAGTTTGAACTTGTTCAAAGAAATTAGGTGTTCCTTGACCATTTGTTTATCAATCTCAAGCTGCAATCCTTCCCCTTCAGCTTGTACTCACTTTTGCCAGTGGGGTCATAGACCCGCTTTTGGGAGAAGACTGAGCCAAAGTAGTAGTTCAGCACATTGGCCTTTTCTTTGTCATCTGTTATCAATTTGCCATCCTCATTAAGCAGCTGAACCACCATTTCTTTCCTCTGTCTTTTATTATTCACGTATCTGACGAAAGCTTTTTTTTTTTTGCTGCTTTTAGCATTCCTCGCTAGCCTCAGCTCATTCTCAGCTTTAGCCTTCCTGCACTTCTGTGCTACTTGTATGTACTCTTATTTTGTAGCCTGGTCTTCCTTCCACTTCCTATATGTGTCCTTTTTTTTTTTTTTTGGTTTTCAGGTCAACTCTAAGCTTTTTGTGGAGCCACATTGGTTTCTTCTGTTGCCTTCTATCTTTTTTTCCTTGTTGGGCTTGTTTGTAATTGTGCCTTTAAAATTTCCTTTCAGCTTCCTTCCAGGCCTTCCATCCCCCCTTTCTCTCCACTTCTCCCATGGGCCAATGTCAAAGGTAGGGATGGTTGAGCTTATCTGCCAGCTGCGGACCCACTGACAAAAGTCCCCTGGACTTGCTGCTCCTCTTCACCATTGCAGCTTCTTTGTTCCCTTGCCTCTCACTCCGATCCAGACAATGGTGATGGCGAGAGGGAGAAGCCCTCTGGCTCATTGGCTTTTCTGACTGTCAAGCAAGCAAGTGGCACCAATGGTGAGAAAGAGGAGGAGGAGCAATAGCAGCTGGTGACAGTGGCAGTGAGAAGATGAGGGAGGGGGCCCATTGAAGGTATCTCACCCAAAGGCCCTCAAAACCCAGAGCAGGCCCTGTTTCTCCACCACCTTTATCAGTGAGCATCACTCCAGGTACGTTGCACTGCAAGCAGGGGACAGTGTCAGGTGGCAGGAATGGGAACAGGAAGGAGAGACAGGCAAGAGAAGCCACAGTTTCAAGAACGATCTTGAAGATATACTTGCCTCCAGGTGGCAAGCTGGCAATCCTGCTAACAGTTCACTGTCTCTCTGAAAGGTTATTTAGGCTGACCATATGAAAAGGAGGACAGGGCTCCTGTAACTTTAACAGTTGTAGAGAAAAGGGAATTTCAGCCAGTGTCATTTGTATGCAATTAGTTCCTGGTGAAATTCCCTCTTCATCACAACAGTTAAAGTTGCAGGGGCCCTGCCTTCTTTTGTATATGGTCACTCTAGTATAGTGTCTGCAACTTTAACTGTTGTGATGAAGAGGGAATTTCACCAGGAACTAATTGCATGCAAATGACACTGGCTGAAATTCTCTTTTCTCTACAACTGTTAAAGTTACATGAGCCCTGTCCTCCTTTCCATATGGTCAGCCTAGGTTATTCTTCTAGAAAAATGAAATCATCTGTTAATCCCTGCAGGGTATTTAGATGGGTGGTTATATTTTTGGTGCATTGCCTACTCTTATTTTTTTCTTATTCAAAAACATTGTTAATATTAAACGTTATTTTAAATGTTATGTTTTTCCTTTGTCGGCACCCAGCCAACATCTTTTAAGAAAAATTGTGCTTGGGGCGCTTCGATGCTTCAAAAAGTGTTTTGCCCAGTGATGGGGTTGTCTCTGGTACCAATTGTGTAGCCTTCTGTTGTGAAAATCAGTCACTCAGTGGTCCTTCTTCCTTCCCTCTCGCTAGGCTAAGCTCTGGATGGAGTGGGGGTGGGTGGGAGCGAGCCGCCCTTTGGCAGACAAAGCACGTGCTGTGTGCCGGCGGTGTAAAGCTCTCAGAATGAAATAAAAACAGCCCTTTGGTGACAAAAGCCACCTTAAGGTTAACGCTTTAATGATTTTCTAACGAGCCAGTATCTTCCCCTGGGGGGAAATACCTTGGAGTATATTATTCTCTTGTAGAATAAAAATAATGCCTTTCTGTCTCCGGTGCTCTTGCACTTGCCATGGGTGGGATGAAAGAAAGCCCACAGCCTGGCCAGTGAAAATCTAACAAACTGTTAGAGGCTTGGATCCTAACATTTGCTCCATTCATGGAAGGAAAATTGCATTCACAGAAGGACTCTTCCCACGCTCACTGAAAGACCCCTTCCAGTCGCACGATTCTCCATGCAAATGTTAGGACCCAAAGCTTTATATCTCTTTCTATTTCTATTATTCTGGTGCTGCATTATAGTGACATAGCTACTGGGTGACTCTCCTTTCTTAGCTAATTGTTAGCAAGCAATCAGGGATGCTCCATGGATATTTCTTCACCGCAAATCGTTTCCCCTTGGATAAGCAATCTATCTGCGGAGTCCAGGGCTCTATAGAGCTGGCCATTTTTAAGTCAGAGTAGATGGAGAGAACTGTATTAGCTGGTAGGTGGGGGGAAGCTGCAGGGGTCTATATTGTTATTTGTAGCACCTGGTGCTTGGAAGCCATGCTTTGCCCTATGGAGCAATCCATGGAGGTGCTATGGTCAGATTAGACCCATGGTCAGAGTTTTAGGGTGGCCACTGCTGTACAGGTTGAGCAGCTGCAAATTGCCAAAAAAAGAAGACATGCATCTTCCCAAAAGAGGACAAAATAGGGCATCAGTTTACATAAAATTTGCATATGCTAATTTATATGTGTAGATGCATCACATCATAGGGTTGAAGCCTGTGACCAGGTGACCCAGCTCAGTCTGCTGTCTAGATGATGTGCTAACTGTTAAAGGGCAACTGCTGATGGGCCCAGCGCTTTCTTCTGATGGTTCTTTATCTTTAAACTGGACTTGGACAGAACAACTCTTCAAACAGAAGATGCCTTCAAATAGAGAACAGTCCTCTTGCAACCCTTCAAATGGAGGACTGCAAAGAAGGACACATGGCCACCCTATTTAAGGTGCTGAATGAATCAAGATGGAGCAACTAATAGGAGTCAAGGTCAGCAAGCCACAGCAGTCCATGGAAACTTAGCAGAAATGGTTTAATAGCAGCCCTAAAGCAAGCATAAGCAGAGTGCAAACCTCCCAAAAGCAGCTATGCACCAGGAGGCAAAAGCAGCTACAGTGAGTCAACGCTGACCCAGAAAACCATCACAGGCACACTGGTCGGGACTGGCTAAGGAGGCCCAAGAAACTAATGAGCAGCTGATTGAAGATTATTGCCATCAGTAACTAACTGTTAAAAGGCTTTTCTCAAATTTGGAGACTGCAAGCAAAGGAAGACACAGTAGCAGAAGCAAGAGTAGCCGACCACACTGGCAGCAAGTCTTTTGGAGGATAACAGCTTTGAGGAGCCATGATTAGGGGAACTCCTACAGAGGAAGCCTTTCTGCCCTAACATGGGATTATCCCAAATATAAGGGATCAGGTGATAAAGAGAAAGGGAAATTATCTTCAGCCACTGTGGCTCAGCCCTGCTTGTCTAGCCAAATATACCCCTGGATAAAGGCCTCGGATCTGACGTTTGGATCCAGGCTTGTCAACCCATGCTGGGCATTGATGTAGGAACAGCCGGGGGGGTGGGGGTGGATAAATAAAGATCCTATATAGAATTGGCAGGAGATTTGAAGAGATCTGAAAGCTGGGCATGATAAGATGCTAGCAGAGAGAGATCCTGGCAGAGGGCCTCTTCATGAGGGACTATTTGATGGGGATGTTCATATGATTTTCATGGAATAGAGCTCAGCAGTCCTTTGCCAATCAGTAGGAATTGGTACATGAATGGAGTCTTTCTGCTTAGCCTCTGGATGAAGAGCAAAGCGGCTCATCAAGGTGGTGGGCAGGGCTGGCATCAAGGGTAGGCATGGTTGAATTGCTAATTGAGGGCCCATACACCAGCAATGGCTCACTCACAAAGGCCCCCTGGAGATGCTTCTCCTCTTCACTATTGCAACCTTCTTGTCCACCTGCCTCGTTCTCTGGCCCAGATAACAGCAGTGGTGAGAAGGAGGAGGAGATGCCACTGTCTACTTGCTCCGTGGTCTCTGTCTGTCAAGTAAGCAAGGGGTGGCAATGGTGAGAAAGAAGGTGAAGAGCAAAAGTAGGCTGACCATATGAAAAGGAGGACAGGGCTCATATAACTTTAACAGTTGCAGAGAAAAGGGAATTTCAGCCAGTGTCATTTGTATGCAATTAGTTCCTGATGAAATTCTCTCTTCATCACAACAGTTAAAGGTGCAGGCACTATACTAGAGTGACCATATACAAAAGAAGGCAGGGACCCTGCAACTTTAACAGTTGTGATGAAGAGGGAATTTCATCAGGAACTAATTGCATACAAATGACACTGGCTGAAATTCACTTTTCTCTACAACTGTTAAAGTTACATGAGCCCTGTCCTCTTTACATATGGTCAGCCTAAGCAAAAGCAGCTGATGACCATGGCAGCGAGGAAGTAGACTCACTGAGGGAGGGGACCCATTGAGGGCATCTCGTTGAAGGGCCATTAGAAAACCTCAAACCAGCAAAAATGTTCTAATTTGAATGAAGTGAACGACGGTCTAATGAGGTTCCTGATATTTTGAGGTGGATTCAAATTGATAATAGTGAAAGATTCAATGGGGAAAGAACCTAACAAAACTGGACTATAAAGAAGTGCCTGTTATCCATTTGAAGGAAGTCTAACACAAAGTGTCACGTGTGCTAATAGAAGTTGATTTCCCTTGTATGGAGAAATGTGTCGTGTGTTGCTGGGTTTGGGTTTCTAAAAGGGATTATTATTATTATTGTTATTATTATTATTAATTATTATTATTATTATTATTATTATTATTATTATTATGGCATTTCCCCTACAATAGATGAATGGGGGGCATTTAGAATGCCTTGGTGAATGCTGGAGCATTTCATTCTAGGAGGCAGTTCTGATGGCATAGATGAAATGCTCTTCTGACCCTCATGCCACCCATGTCCAAACATTACTCATCTTAGAAAATTGGCCAGGTAATAGGTCAGTGGAGGTGGGCTGCCCATCTAGGCTCAGGAAATCCTAAATTGCGTTTGGGAGCCTGAGAGTAAGTTCCATTAAACTCAATGGGACTTACTTCTGGGAAGGCAGGCATAAGACAGCACAATTAGATGCTAAAATAATTTTTTTCATCATGGAACCAGCATGTACCAAAGACTGAAAGTGGACTGTTCCGTGCCACCCCCAAGGAGTAAACATGGATGGTAGTTTTCGTTTTGTTATGTAATGGTTGGAATGGCGCTAATTTAGCCTAGAGAGCACAATTTACTTGTGACAGAGTTACTGAAATGCTTGGCCATGGGAAGAGATCATAAACCTTTGTAGATATTTTAATAGCTAGCCAGGTCTCATCATGTATGTTCTTAATCCTTGTTAACATTTTTAATTGTCTTTCCTTGAGAAGCTTTGCAGCCACATTTCTTGAAAAGACAACTTTTCATGGAAGAAATATATTTTCTGAGAACAGTGGACAGCTGCTGGGAGACTATCCTTTGTTAAGCTGATTGCTTATTAATAATCAGGGCAGGGGTGAGCAGCAGAAGATCTCAGAAAGAGCTAATAGCTAGGAGATATATATACCCTATTTTTTCGATTCTAAGACGCACTTTTCCCCCCATATAAACATCTCTAAAAATGGGGTGCGTCTCAGAATCGATGGCGATTTCCCCACACTTAGAATCAAAGCTTTTTCCCTGTTGGTGGTACTGAAATTAAGGTGCGTCTTACAATCGATGGCGTCTTAGAATCGAAGAAATACAGTATATTTTTTTCCTGAATAGGCAAGTGCTCCATAGGACTGTGTGAGAAGTAAAAGCAGATGGCAGTTTTCAAGTGGGACAGACAGTGACAAGAGAGCTGTGAGTTTTACTGGACCGGGAGAGCAGCCTTTTGGGAAGGGGAGGGAGGGATCCATGCTGTTACTTTGGAAAACCTGAGGTAGGATTAGCAGTTGTGCTGCGGCTGAAGGAGTCTATCTTATGTAAACTGCCTAGCGAGCTTCGGCTATGGAGCAGTATACAAATAATAATAATAATAATAATAATAATAATAATAATAATAATAATAATAAATTTGCTTCCACTGTGCTCTGCCTGTCTATTTGCAAAGAAAACAGATATTATTATAAAGACACCACAAGTCACCAGTGCTCTTTTACCCAATGGAAACCAAACCTCGGCCGTCTCAATGCTCAGGGGAAGAGGGGGACAATGGGATCAACTAGGCTGAGCATATGAAAAGGAGGACAGGGCTCATGTAACTTTAACAGTTGTAGAGCAAAGGGAATTTCAGCCTGTGTCATTTGTATGCAATTAGTTCCTGGTGAAATTCCCTCTTCATCACAACAGTTAAAGTTGCAGGCACTATACTAGAGTGACCATATACAAAAGAAGGCAGGGACCCTGCAACTTTAACTGTTATGATGAAGAGGGAATTTCACCAGGAACTAAAAGCATACAAATATCATCTGCTGAAATTCCCTTTGCTCTACAACTGTTAAAGTTACATGAGCCCTGTCCTCCTTTTCATATGGTCAGCCTAGATCAACCACATGATAGTGAAAGGAAAACAAGTTGAATATCATTAAGCATAATCTAATAAAGACCTATTATCATAGATTACAGGCATTTTACTCTCTAGTGTTACCATGCATTGACATGTACATATTTTTGTAGACTATAGATTGGGAGTCAAACTAAACATTACTTTAAAAACAGAGTTAAAAGCTACACATTTTCCCTTTACTCCAAAACATGCATGGGGATCCCTATCCAGATTAGTAACCTAGCACGGGGGAATAGGGGGCTTTAAACTTTTGGCCTGTATTGTAGTCCTGATCTGGATTGATCTGGATTTCCATTGCCCAATATATATATATATATATATATATATATATATATATATATATATATATTCTCCATGGAAGCGAAGCAAATGGATTCTTTTTTGACAATGCAAATTGCCATCTTTAAAGTAATGTGTAGTTTGAACCTAATAGGCTATATACTGATGGTAACACTGAGCGTGAAGACTTCATCAATATCATATTTAGTTTTCTGAAATGAGTTTGCACTTGAAGTCAGCCATTGAGCTCCCAACCCTTGGATACGAAGTGTCCTTGAAATGTGTGACAATATCTCACCTCAACAGTGTTACTGGAATGCAAACAAGCCATTTTCTTTCATTTATTAGCAATTGTTTGAAAGAATTGCATCTTTGCTGCCACTATCAAATCATCAATCTGCCGCCCAGTGGAGCTTTACAGAGTTGTCCAGGGGCTATTACATGCTGGCCCCAAGGAAGTGGTACAACCATCTGAGGCCTGCTGTACTGAATTTGCTAGGCACTTCCAGAATAAAACCTTGGGCATCCGCCAGGACTTAGACTCCAGTGCTATAGCAGGTGAATCTAGCGAGGTGTCCAGAGCACAGGCTTGTCCTGTTTTCTTGGATGAGTTTCAGTTGATACAGCTCGAGGATGTTGACAAGGTGCTTGGACAGGTTTGTGCAACCATCTCTGTATTGGATCCTTGCCCCTCTTGGCTTATAAGAGCTAGCAGGGATGGAACAGCCAGCTGGGCCAGGGAAGTGATTAATGCCTCTCTATGAGAGGGAATGGTCCCAGGCCGCTTGAAGGAGGTGGTAGTGAGACCACTCCTGAAGAAATCTTCCCTAGACCCGAAAATCTTAATAACTATAGACCGGTGGCAAATATTCCATTGCTGGGCAAGGTCCTTGAGTGAGTGGTTGCGAGCCAGCTCCAGACACTCTTGGATGAGACTGATTATCTGGATCCATTTCAATCGGGCTTCAGGCCTAGTTTTGGCACAGAAACAGCCTTGGTTGCTTTGTATGATGACCTATGTCAGGAGAAAGACAGGGGGAGTGTGACTCTGTTGATTCTCCTTGATCTTTCAGCGGCTTTTGATACCATCGACCATGATATCCTTCTGGGACGACTGGCTAAGTTGGGAATGAGAGGCACTGCATTGCAGTGGTCCCGCTCCTACTTGGCGAGGCGGCTCCAGAAGGTGGTGCTTGGGGGACATTGCTCAGCCCTGTGGATTCTCCAGTATGGGGTCCCTCAGGGGTCAGTCTTGTCCCCCATGCTGTTCAACATCTACATGAAACTGTTGAGTACAGTCATCTGGAGTTTTGGAGTGCATTGTCATCAGTACGTTGATGACACACAACTTTATTTCTCCTTTTCATCTTCAGCAGGTGAGGCTGTGGATGTGCTGAACCAGTGCCTGGCTGCGACAATGGACTGGATGAGGGCTAACAAACTGAAACTCAATCCAGACAAGACTGAGATGCTGTTAATTCTGCTGACCGGGTGGAGGATGTTCAACCTGTTCTGGATGGGGTTGCACTCCCCCTGAAGGAGCGGGTTTGTAGCTTGGGGTTTTCCTAGAACCATCTCTGTCACTTGAGGCTCAGGTGGCCTTGAGGGCATGGAGTGCCTTTTACCAACTTCGGTTGGTGGCCCAGCTATGACCCTATCTGGACAGGGATAACCTGGCTTCAATTGTCTACGCTCTGGTAATCTCTAAATTGGATTACTGCAATGCACTCTACGTGGGGCTGCATTTGAAGACAGTTCAGAAGCTGCAGCTTGTGCAAAATGCAGCAGCCAGATTGATAACAGGAACCAGAAGGTTCGAGCATATAAGACCTACTCTGGCCCACTTGCATTGGCTGCCTATACATTTCTGAGCCCGATTCAAGGTGCTGGTTATAACCTTTAAAGCCTTACATGGCTTGGGACCATAATACCTGATGGAACGCCTCTCCCGACATGAACATACCCATACACTATGATCCACATCTAAGGTCCTCCTCCGGTTGCCTACTCCAAGGGAAGCACGGAGGGTGGCAACAAGGGAGAGGGCCTTTTCAGTGGTGGCCCCCAATTATGGAATGATCTCCCCGACGAGGCTCACCTGGCGCCAACATTGTTATCTTTTCAGTGCCAGGTCAAGACTTTCCTCTTCTCCCAGGCATTTAACAGCATATGATGAGGAGTTTGTGTTGTTGTGCTTTGACCCAGGATTGTTGTTTTAAAGGATATTGTAATTATAACTTGTTTTTATGCTTTATGCTTTAAAATTTTGTATATTGGTGTTTTTAATGTTCAATGTTTTTAATTTTTGTAAACCGCCCAGAGAGCTTTGGCTATGGGGTGCTATATAAATGGAATAAAATAAATAAATAAATAATCTGAGATTATGCAACCATTTTCGAGAGCAAGTTTTAGCTATGTATTGGTTTGTGCACCAAGAAATAAATAACTCTAAAGAAGCTAGTTACTCAGACATAACCAAGTTAGCTCAGAGAGAAGCCTTACTGAATTTTATGGAGATAGATATATAGCTATAGATAGATGCTTAGGTCTGTATTCATAGGCACTTCTCTTTTTCTTTTTATGTGTCAGTGGATTGCTCTCATCACAGTGGTGTCACAAGATGAAGTGGTATCTCACCAAGTTGGAGAGCTTTGTAAGGGAATTAGACAAATTCCTTGATAATAAGGCTATTCACGGTTATTAGACATGATAGCTATTACCTGCTGTACCAGAAGCAGTAAGCCAGTTGCTGGGAAATGTGAGTGCAAGGTTGCTGTTGCACTCATGTCCTGCTTGTGGGCTTCCTGTAGGTTTCTGTGTGACCACTGTGGGAACAGAAGCTGGACTGGATAGACATTTGATCCAGCAGGACTCTTCTTATGCATGAAAGCAATGGATTTTCCCACTTCTGCTGATGCTTTATTATGGAATTTTAGGGATGAAGTCTTTTTTTTTTTTTTGCTGTGCTTGTGTTTGTCTTCCCATTAGCTTTTTCATTTCTTTGCTATGGTTTTGTTGCTATTATTGGGCAAACTAAGAAATATAATAACCAAACAAGTCATTTTGTTTGTTAATTTCTTTGAACTCTTGAGGAAAGGCGGGATAATTTTTCGTTAATAAATAAATATAAGGATATTCTCATCACTCCTTCCCAAGGTCTAAAAAGTCATGTACAAAGTCAATTGATTGGTTTTGCATCCTTAAGGGACAGGCTCATCTACAGCTGTATTTAGCAACTGCTCAACTTCCAGATCCTTGATTTGGTCAATGAGTTGATGTGGTTCACAAACACTATATGTCATAGATCTGAATCTATAGCTAGGCTGACACATTCCAGCTCAACTGGCTCAGTTTTAACAAAAACAGGGCGGCGCAGAGAACCTGCCTTGCTAGATTAGGCCAAGATCCTTCCAGCCCAGCATGCTGTTTCCATCCCTGGCCAGACACATGGTTCTAGGACAAGGGTGGGGATCCTGTGCCCTTCCAGATGTGGTTGGACTACATCTCCCATTCTCCCCAACCATTGGTCATGCTGATTGGGTCTGATGGGAGTTGGAGTCCAAGAACATCTGAAGGGCCACAGAGTTCCCACCCCTGTCCATGTGTCTAGTCAATGATTTAGACAGCAGGGACGCTCACAAGCAGGGGATGGGGATGGTTGAGAAATTGATTCAAATTGCATTTCATCAGAATTTACCACAATTCAAGAATTTCTTCATTTTCAGGGAATGAAAGATTTTGAAAAATCCAGCTGCGGGAGAAAGCAAAACCATCAGATTTGCCCATCCTTAACAGGGCAATTAATTTGAACAAAGATGGAAAGCTAAAGCAACATCGCTTTCCAAGATAGAACTGTCCAGGGTTTACCATTAGGTCTCCTGATCACCAGAGAGAAGCAGAGAAACAGAGCCACCAGCTGCAGGAATCTTCTCTGGCATGTGACATCTGTTCCATTAGAATGTCACTGTACTAATGCAGATGGACAAAGATCACCTGCTGCCTCCGAAGGTTAAAAGCTTTTCCATTTCCAACTCTTTGCTGAAATGTAATTTTGCAACGATAAAGCGGGCCCAGAAAATAAAGCCATGCCCTTTCCTTTGGCACATACATAATTCAAGGGTGCTAATGCGAATGAAGCAGTGTGCCACAGGGAATGCATCCAGGGGCTCCCTTCCAGGAGAAGGCTGGGAGAATGAAGCACAAATGGTTGTACTGGAACAGTTTCTTCTGGGTTGTTATGTATTGGAGAAGGGAAGTTTCAAGGATCCACTCCAATTTCTTTCATTAAAAGGCTTCCTTTAGGAGGTTTTTTAAAAGGAAAGGGGGGGGAGGACGGGAGAGAAAATAAAAATAAGACCAAGTTGAAATGACCAAAATCATGGAGCCAACAAAACACAAATAAGACAGGAAAGCTGAACTTTTTCTTAAAAGAATCTTCAGTAAATTTTTCTTTCAATTGTCCTATGAGAGCCTGAAAAGCATTATATAAAATGTTAAAAACAAAGAAAAAAGAAATGAAGCAGTACTAGTGAAGGGTCAGTGCATTGGCTAAGAGACTGACAATGCAAACATATGGTCTAGCCAAGATCCTTGCCTCCACACCAAGGCTTGCTGTCACATAACATCCTTGGGACCCTATGTTCCCTCAGCCACAAAGCAAAAAGCACAACAACAGCCACAGAATGAAGCAGCTCATGTAACAACTATGACAGCCAATCCCATGGCAATCATATCATCACGCACCAACCATGATGAACATATGAAGCAGTCATATGCTATTGGTCCCTCTAGGGTAGTGCTGTGCTGAATCCCTCCTGGACTTTCTCAACCTTTTTGCTTCTCTCGAAAGAGGCCATTATTTTTTTCTGCTTACTTCACAAAGATAGTGATAATTTTGGAGAGTGCTTCAGGACTTACTTGATTGTGACGTGGTGGCCGATCCATGTGCTCTTTCGTTTTCAACTTAGGTCCTGTTCTCCTGTGCTTTGCAGCCCCCTGGAGGACTTAGCCAGGACTTCCTCCCTTCAGACATTCTGGTGCTGCTGCTTACTGATTACCTAAAAGCCAAGTGGGGAGGAGGGGGGCAATTGTGTCTTTTAAACTACGAAAACAAAAATGCCTCATTCAGCTTTCAGGCATTCATTAGGCAACAGCAGCACTGCAAAGCCCCAAGGGAAAAAGTCCTGGCTAAGTCCTCTAGGGGCCATTTCAGAAAGCACAAGCAGCTGGGGTGCCCAAATTCCACCCACCACCCTTCTGGCCAAATCCATCCCGAGCAAGCAACCCTCAGGGGCCAAAAGGTTGCCCATCTCTGTCATAAACAATACCCTTACATGAAATGATACCCTTGCATTAGTATTGCATGGAAGGAGTCCATGAAATACAGTGTGCACCAGGAACTACAAGAACATATTCCATACCCACGTGACTTCCATGCTTTGAAGAACCTTTCACCAGCTTAGTATGTTGCGCCAGTTACAATCCCTTCTGGAAGAGAGGTCACCTGTGCCAGATCTACACCAAGCAGGATATAACACTTTGAAAATGGCTTGAAAACAGTATATGGAATGTGTCATGTACCCCAACAGTTGTCAAAACCATTCTAAACCATTATAAAGCAGTAGTGTAGATCCTGCTCTTGTCACAGTTATCTCTGCTCTGGTAACATCCAGGTTAGACTACTGCAATACATGGGGCTGCCTTTCAAGACCTACTAGAAAGTTCAGTTAGGCCAAATAACAGCTGCTAAGCCAATAACCGAAACTGGCCAACTAGAACACCTCTCACCAGCATTTAAATTACTGGCTGCCTCTCCATCTCTGAATACATTTCTAAGTGTCAGTGAACACCTTTAAATCCCTTAATGATTGGGACATGGATATCTGAAGGATCACCTTGTCCTGCATGAGCTGCTCGGGTGCTTAGATCATCACCAGGGGCTCTCCTCCAGCTTCTGAAGTTAGATGGTTAGTGACAAGTGATAGAGCCTACTCAGACATAAGAGAGACTTGCAATAGGATAATTGTAGTCTTCCCAGGGTTTCGCTCATAAGACACCCCCTTGTATGGGGTAATTCTAGAATATTGTAAAAGTACTTTCGAGAGCAATCCTATAGCCCCCTAGGCAGCATCTCGGGGGGCATAGGACACTTCGGGTTCCTGGATCTGAGGTCACAGACAGCGCTCTGACCTTGGACCCAGGAGCCTGAGCTCCCCACCCCTCTACAAGCTTCTCTGAGCTCACAAACATGAGCTCGGAGAGAAGGGGAGGGGGTGAGTGGGGAGAGGAGGAGATTGAAGACCAGTTAAGAACAGTCCTCTAGCCGCCTCAGCTTCCTTCGCTCCCACTCCCTGAATTCAGAGGCTGACGGGCATCCAGACAGGATTGTGCCCTTCAAATAGTTATATTTAATTTCTAAATATTAATAATGCATGGAAGGGCTGGCCTGACCTAATAGTAAAACATATTAGACAGGTGGGAAAAACATTTGGGGGAGAATGTCATTACAATCATATTCCCCACCCACCCCCACCCCAAATTGCACCAGCCTGAGTTGTAAAGCATTTCATTCGCCTCTACCAAATATGATTTGGTGTTTGTTTTAGTACATTTCAAAAGATAAAATCCCCCATAGAATCTCTTGGATATTTATACTCGAATAGATTTTGGAAACATCTCCTTCCTTTCTGAACAAGACAACCTGAAAAGCTTACTTCTAACCTGAGAGCTCCATCAGAAGAGTGTTTTATTGCATGCTCCTTACTGGTCACTCACGGATTTTAGTGGGTCCCTCTCATGATGTCATCTGCCTCCTGTACATCCTCTGCCTCTTCTAGCCTTCTTTGTGTGACAAAAACAACACCCCAGGAAGTCCACCTTATTTTTAAAGATGGAAGTTGCCGCTATCTCCTGCTGTGTGCAGAAGAAGCAGCGAGATCAAAATGGCCCACTGAATGGGCCACATGCGTGTTGTTTACTTCCTCTTCCAAAAGAGGAAGTAATGAGGGACAAAGCTGTGGGAGGAGAAGTGATGGTATGGAAGCGTGATTTTCCCCTATGTGATGACGCTCTGAGAATGGAGGCTAGGGAATTGGTGCTTGGCAATCTTTATTTATCGCAAGTCTCCATATTTGACCAATCAAGCTAATGCTTGAATCAGACTCACAGAAAAAGAGATTTAGTCAGGGCAGACAATCCACTTAAGGAATGACCATCAGCATCCTATGAGGGGGTCCTATTTAGAAGAAAACATCGCTCACTTGCCCTTATCTAAGCCATCAGAGAGAGACTTGGACAGAAGTTTATTTGCAGAAAAGAAACATGAGAAAAGAGACTGTAAGAATTAAGTCAGTTCCTTTTAAACCTACAAGAAAAGAGTCCTCCTATCAACAAAGATAGCATGCGGAAGGTGACTACAAAGGTGAGCCCTCCTGACTTCCAGCTGCAAATGGATCATTAGAGCCAGCAAGGATGAAAGGTGCACTTAGCTCACCTAGGAGCATTTTTTCTTCTTCATTTGATGGTGTGTTTCCTGGAGGTAGGATTAGCAGTTGTGCTGCGGCTGAAGGAGTCTATCTTATGTAAACTGCCCAGTGAGCTTCGGCTATGGGGCAGTATACTACTACTACTACTCCTACTACTACTGCTACTACTCCTACTACTACTAATAATAATAAATTTGCTTCCACTGTGCTCTGCCTGTCTATTTGCAAAGAAAACAGATATTATAAAGACACCACAAGTCACCAGTGCTCTTTTACCCAATGGAAACCAAACCTCGGCCGTCTCAATGCTCAGGGGAAGAGGGGGACAATGGGATCAACTAGGCTGACCAGATAAAATCCAGGTCAGGGCTCATGTAACTTTAACAGTTGTAGAGCAAAGGGAATTTCAGCCAGTGTCATTTGTATGCAATTAGTTCCTGGTGAAATTCCCTCTTCATCACAACAGTTAAAGGTGCAGGCACTATACTAGAGTGACCAAATACAAAAGAAGGCAGGGCTCTGCAACTTTAACTGTTGTGATGAAGAGGGAATTTCACCAGGAACTAATTGCATACAAATGACACTGGCTGAAATTCCCTTTTCTCTACAACTGTTAAAGTTACATGAGCTCTGTACTTCTTTTTATATGGTCAGCCTACTAAAAGCGCCTAAACCCTTGGTAATGGTAAAGGGCACAATATATCCTTAATTTATGTTCTATTAGGTTTTGGAAACATCTCTTTCCTTTCTGAACAAAACAACCTGAGAAGCTGACTTCTAATCTGAGAATGGAGGGAGGACAGACTGGTGGTTGGGGCACAAGGAGGGAGGGAGGAAATGAATATGTGGCAAGAATTCCAGCATACGGAGGAGGTGGGGAACAGGAACAGGGAAAGCAGGGTTATGGGATGCATGACCTTTATCAACCTTCCCCAACCTAGTGCCCTCCAGGTGTTTTGGACTTCAGCTCCCATCAGCCTGTGCCAGCTTGGCCAATGGTCAAGGATTATGGGAGCTGTAATCCAAAACATCTGGAGGGCACCATGTTGGGGAAGCCTGTATGTGAGTAGAAAGCCCAGATGCAAAAGAGGCCAGGGCTCCTCTGTGCAGAAGCAGGAGTTTCAGGAGGTGTAGCCTGCAGAACAAGCTATGTCTGCCACAACCACTCAAGGTGCAGGAGCCCTGTCCTCTTTTGCATCCAGACTCCCTATCAGGGATGCTAAGTGGTCTTCCAATCCTTGTGATACAAAAATGCAGTCCAACACAGCTACTAGGATGCGGCTTTGACATTCAAGTGGGGTGGGGGAATAATATTTGCGTCTTGAGGCATCAAGTAAAAGCTTTTGAAAGAGATGATATTTCAGATACCTGGCAGGTAGCAATAATAAAATGAAATGGTGGGAATTTACAGCCTCTTCACTTCAAAGACAGTATTAGTGACCTGAGATTTCATTGATGTCCCCTCCTCCAATAGCAGTAACTTTTTTAAGCATTTGTTGTTTACAAAGTAACAAGGAATGTGCAATTTTTTAAAAAAGCACAAAAAAACCTAAAACAATCAGAGTGCTTCAAAGTGTATCTTGATAGCAGTGTCTCCTTTTGATCAATGCTTTATAATTGGCTCCTTTTAAAACAAGTATAATTCTGTTTTCGTCTAAGATCAACCACAATTATTCTTTGCTGGTTTCTGAAATATAAAATATTTTTTCTTTTTCTCTTTCTGACAGGTAGGTGCTCAAGTTATTGCTGTCCACCCACATTTTCAAAGTGGCTTTCCTGTGGTGGAGGGTGGGGAGAAGTTGTTGGCAGTCCTCTGGACTCCCTTCAGCCAGGACTCTGCTTCCAATGCTAATGCAGGGCATGATTATTTTCAGGGTGTGGAATAGCTGGCAAACAAGGTTCACCCCCCCCTCACCAATATCAGCCTATGTTTGGCTCAAGCTATACATTTTGGATATGCAAGCAGCCCCAACCATCCCTGCATATGCTCCCATTCACCCATTCATACGTGCAAACATAAGGGGTTGGAGCCAGAGTTGTGTGGAGAAGGACTGGAAGGACCTACAGGTGTAAAGAGGAGGGAAGGTGTTTTTTTTTGCCAATCCCCCCTCCCCCATGTAGCCCCCCATGCCCCTGAAAAACTGTTCTGGGAAGGGTGGCCATGTGTCCTCTTTTACAGAGGACAATCCTCTATTTGAAAAGCTGTCAGATGACTGTCCTCTATTTTGAAGGCCTCCTCTATTTGAAGGCCAGTCCAGGTCTAGTCTAAAGATAAAGAACAAGTTGCCCATCAACAATTAGTACCTGGACAGCAGACTGAGCAAGGCACACAGGTCCCCTGGCCACAGTCTTCCACACTATGGTGAGATGTACTGTATGCCTATTAAAATTCTCGTACTTAATTCTGAATTTGCATCTATACATATAAATCAGCATATGTGAATTTTATGCACATCTGTATACTATTTTGTTCTCTATTTTGAGTATGCATGTCCTCCTTTTTGGTGATTCACAAATGGCCACACTACCTCCAGAATGATTGTGAGATGGTGCTGGGGGTGGGGGCTGCACTGCGAAGGAAGAATGAGCTAAAGCCACTTCCTCTAGTGGGAGGCCTCCACTGGCTCCTTGTTTTCCTGGCCAATGGAAGGAACCCAACTCTGGATTCAATCCACTGGAAGTGGATGTGGTCTGCAGTAATGCCTGCAATTGCAGTGACTGGGAGAAAATTGCCGTCACAATCATGGGAATTGTCTCAAACTGCACCCTTAATTGCTCCGTGCAGACAACTTCGCGAGCATATAGCCGAGAACAGTTAGGATTGCTTATGTATATAAAACACAACTTAATGTGGACCAGTGATTGGAAATGCAGGTCTGGCAAGGCCCTTCAAAGAGGGATGTTGCTCAAATCCAGTTACCATTTTAAAAAAATCATATGGGCACTTCCATATGATTGACATGCCCTCAAAAATGCTGGATATCCCCCCTTCTTTGACACCCTCTCCCTTTCCCCCCAAATATAATGCAGAGCAGGTGTGAGATACCTCCCTTAATACAGGAGGGACATAATGGAGTCTCTCCTTGGCAGCAACTAACATGTGGAGTGTCTTTTCCTAATGATCCCCACCAAGAAAGGACACACAGTATGTCATTTACAGCCAATGATAAGCCCAATGCTTCTAAGGCAGGCATGATGTGCAACTTGCAGACAGTAAACCATAATATGTATACAAAATTGGGATGGATGCATAGAACATGTCTCAGAAGCTACAGCATGGAATCCATTGCCATCTTGGATAAATTAGCTCTCTCATACAAAGACTCCAGGAATATCTTGATGGCGCCACATAGGTGCCACATTACCCTATACCCTGCTGTTTTGCTCCTGTGGGGTTGCACTGGGTAATTCCCATGCCAAGGAGGGAGTGCAGGGTTTCCAGCAATCATCTGGGTACTAGAGGGGGCCCCACCCTTTTCCTGGCTTCCAGTGACCAATCACCAGTTGCCATCTGCCCAGACTGCCCCCCCCAGATTGACCACAGAGTGAAATCATATGGTAGAAGAGCCCAGAGTGACTTCGCTCCCAATGAAAAAGTTGGGTTAAGTCCCTGACTTTTTAATTGCACAACTTCACAGAAAAGCCCCACAGTGGCTGCGAATCAGCGGCTGTGTCATATAACTGATGCAGCGCCAATTCGCAGCCACCACGGGGGTTGGAAGACATATAGACAGCCCCTCCATTCCACAACAGAGGGCAAGGCAATCAGTGAGTAGTGCACAGACTCCTGGCATCAGAACTGTTGGTCCTGCACAGATATGGCATTGAACCAGTGCAAGAAGACCCCCTGTGTTTACAGCGGCCTAGTAGCCACTGGTATCACTGTAACACTTAGCTGAAAGTGGGGAAAGCAGTACCGCAAAACCATCAGACAAGAACAGGGGTGAGGAACCTCAGGCCCAGGGGTCAACTCCAACCCTCTAGGTTTCCCCTGATAGCCACGCCCCCTTTCACCTGAGCATGACCCCTTTCCCCTTCCCCCTGATCGTTTGGTGGTCGGCCAGCTTTTGTACAGTTTTTCCTATTCTGAAAGGTCAAAATGCCTCTCCTAAGGCTTAATTACTAGCACTAAGAGCTTTTATCTACAAAATGTTGGTATGTTTGCCCAGCCCTCTTGCCGTTGGCCCCCATCCACCACTGGAATGCGGCTCCTGAGAGCTTCTTTGGCCCCTGGGCTGAAAGAGGTTCCTTACCCCTGCATTAGACCAACTAGTAAATGGTCGGCAGAGGTTGCAGTGAAGTTACTCTTTTTTGTACTACCTATGTTGGGAGTCTCTAATTAGTGGGTACAGATGGATCAGTTCAGGGACTGGCAGAGTCCCTGTGAGATCTTGCTGGTGTCAGGCACATTGACTCAGTGTACCTTACACCTGAATGACTCTCCATCAAGAAGAACCCAAAAAGGGGATGGCATGGGACAGAAATCAGGCTACACAATTTGGTGCTCAATCTGTTGAGCTCACAGAGCTTAAAAACAGTGCAAATGGCTTGTTCCTTATCTGTATTCCCTGGAGAGAGCGAAGTCTTCAAGGCCATCAAGGTAGCTGGAAATCCAATAACCTCAGGCTCAGCTTGAATGCCTGATTTAAGTAAGCCTTAAATAAGGGATCATAAATATTAAAATGTTCCATCTTGACTCCATGCTGGAATGTTTGTGTCATTAGTAAAACAAAAACAAAACACATCATTTGCAAAAGACATAAATAGACAGAACTTGACAGAGTGCTGAATAACACACACTTTAAATGCTGGCTGTCAATTGGCCTACTGTAACTCACTTGTAATTCAATTCATTTGTATGTTTCAGATTGTCAGAATAAATACATATGCTGGGTTTGGGAAGAACAAGATTCCCAATTTGTTTTACTGGGGGGAAAATGCTATTTAATCAAATATGAAAAACACTGGATGAATAGTAACAACTCTAGCGACATCAAGAATTTGAATAGGTTTTGTAAAATAATTTTGGTATGAAGTGAGTGTCTTATACATGATTTCCCCTTTTTTGCCCCTTTCTCACCTTCCTCCCTCCACCCACCCCCTGTCAACTTTGCAGTTCTTAGATCTATGCTTCTGATTACTTTTAAAACTGTTGATGTTAAATAATTTGATACAAGTTTTCACCAATTTGCCCTGCTGTAAATGTGTTGATCTTTCATCAGAATTGGTAAACACATTGGCTGAATTCGGACAACACATTAAGCAACTGGGGGGGGGGGGGGGACAATCGTCAGTTGTGTTGCTTATTGTGTTGTGTGGAGGGTAACACGCCGCTCACAAACTACTGATGGTATGCTATTCTGCCCAAATAAGCAACTGAGAGAAACAACTGGCTTGCAAGTTGTTTAGCTCGAAGCCAGTTGTTTAAAGTGTTGTGTGGAGGGGTGAGTGTGTTAATAGCGTGTGGTGAGTGGGTTAAAACACAAGCCCATAGAGGCAGGCGGCAAGAGCGACCAAAGCAGCGGCTGCCACTCTGCTACAACTGGTGCAACTTGCAGAGGCTGCTGGGATGGAACTGGGAGGACTGAGGGAGGAGGGAGGGTGGGGAGAGGGGCGGGGCTGTGTCAGTCAAATGCTGGGTTGACTATTAGTCCACTCAACGCCAGCCCCAACCACCCACAGTTGTGTAGGAATATGTTGTGTGGGGAGTACCCACAAAATAACCAACTGTGAGTTGGCTACTCAACCCACCATTGACTTCTGTGTTGTCCGAATGCAGCCATTCTCTTGAGTACACAGCATTGCATATAACAACGTAATGGGTTGGATGCAGGATCTGCCTTCCATGGGAGGAACGGCTCTGCTCACAGAATGTCCCTCTGCCCAATTTTGGAGGATACCCCTTTCTCCCCCTCCCACATAAATACAATAGCTCACCCCATTCAGCAGGGTCTCCTAACTCTCTGACCCTGTGCAGACAACACCTTAAGCCCTGGTGGTTAAGCATTTTCAGCTAAACATTATGACTTAGCATGTCATATGAACCATGACTTACCATGTCGTGAGAACCATTTCTAACCATGGTGGCTACATAACCATGGTTTAAACACATTCATTAACCATTTGCTGCAAGTTAGCAGCCTAACCATGGCTTAGCATCTTGTCTGAACAGGCCATCTGTGTAGTGTTTTCCAGGGGCTGGAGAGGCTGTCAAGGAAGGAGGGGGCAAGGAGGTCCACTTATGCCAGTGCAGCTGATCTAGCTTAAACCTGAATCCAAGCCATTATATCCTTCATCAGTTGAGGCAGAGGCTAGGATGTAAAGAAGAACGAAGAGACTGAATAGCAAAGGTTCTGTGGTTGTGACCTACAATGTATATGCCTCTTCATTTTCTTGTCTGAAACCACCATAGACTCACCTGCAGCAAGAGTAAGCTGGTTGCTCTGTTGGAAAAGAAGGCAAGAGGATTGGAGGAACAAGTTTCCGCACCTTGTGGAGATGAGGAGGAGTTTTCAGACAGGGCACACTAGGGGGCACTACAGCAAGGACAAAAGCAGGAAGTGGTTGTCAGCAAAGAGGATAAGAACTGTAGCAAGGTGCATGGAAGTCAGTAACTGTGAGGGCCAGGAGAATCAGAGGACTATCTGAACCAATGGAACTAAGAAATTGCTTTCAGTATCTATCCAATGAGAATAGCTCCAAGGATCTTCATGGGGGACAGATGCCACAGGCTACACTACATGAGAAGGAGGACTCTCAACCCTTCAGGGACACAGTTGACTCAGCTATCTCTGGCAGGAAGAGGGAAAGGTTGCTGGTAATCAGGGACTCCATTCTGAGAGGTGGCTGTGTGCTCACTGGGTCTGTTAACTAGTGAAGTATGCTGTGACATATTCCAGTGTGGATCCAGGAAATGATGGACAAGTTGCTAAAACATATCAAGCCCACTGATCATTACCCCTTCTTGGTCATCCATATAGGAATGAATGACACCACTAGGCACAGGTAACAAAGCTCTGGGAAGGAAGATGAAGGACTTTGGGGATCAGGTGGTGCTCTTGTCAATTCCTCCTGTACACAGTAGAGGACTACAAAGTGAAGGAAGAACACTTCAGGTAATCATGGGCTATGCAGATGGGGTTGCCCCTCATGAGGATCAGGACAAATGTGTTTTGGCAGAAGCACGGTGAACCTGATCTAGAGGACTTTAAGCTCAATCCTGTGGAAATGGAAACAATTGATGCCTTGAATTGAATTCACAGGTAAGCACTAAAGATAGAGACTTGGGTGCCACTGGAGAAAATGGGGGGGGGGGGTGGCAGTGCTTAGCAAACCTCACAATTAAAAAAAAGCAGCCTGATGAAGAATTCTGCAGGACCTGAAATTTGGCCCACTATTTTGTGACATTTTGGTTGGTCCTAATACAGGTATTGCCCTGCTGTGGATTTTTGAAGTCATGAGAAGTAATCATTTTACATTTTTCTACACCAGTCAGAGCTCGTCTGGAATACTGTGTTCAGCTCTGGGCACCACATTTTAAGAAGTATGTTAATAAATTAGAATAGGTTCAGAGGAGGGCAGCAAAGGTTATTAGCGCAATGGAAATCAAAGGAACTGGGTATGGAGGAGAGGAGAGGACACCTGAGGGGGTACATGACCACACTTTTCAAATACATGAAGTGCTGTTCCACAGAGGAAGGTAAACGCTTGTTCTCTGCTACCACAGATAGTAGGCCTACATGAAATGGGCTTAAGTTACAAGAAGGTAGATTTCACCTGAACATTAGGAGATTCTTGGTCATGGCAAGAGCTATTCAATAATGGAACCAATTTCTTAAAGAAGTATTAAGCTGATTCTCCCTCTCTGGAGGTCTCCAAGCAGAGGCTAGTCAGCCATCTGTTGGGCATGCTCTAGCTCTGGATTTTCTGCAGAAGCCTTTGATGAGGTGGGTAATTATACTTGGTGGCATAACCTCCTTGCTGCAGTTCTGAAGTTGAAGATTTCAATTCCCTATCTATATAGCTGATAAGGCCAAAGGGATATGATTGCAACATTGGAAATATGTTTCATTCCAAAATAATTGTTCTGTAGATGTTTGTTGTAGACCCCTCAGTATGTTGAGCACCTGATGCAGAGATAGCTCAGGTTAGCCTTTACACAAGCCCAGTTAAGTGTGCTCCCTCTAAAGTCAGTCAGCCTATGTACACCAGCTGCTGGGGAACATGGGTCAGAGGGTGCTGTTGCATCCAAGTCCTGCTTATGGGTTCCTGGTCAACAGATGGTTGACCACTGTATGAACAAAGTGGATGCTTGTTCTGTTCCAGCATGGCTCTTTGTATGTTCTTCTGGACTATACTATATGTATAAGGGATATCCCTGGACTGAAGTGATAGATTGTGAGCCTATCTACACTACTGCTTTAAAACGGTTTAAAACGGTTTATAACAGGTTTGAGAACTGTTTGGGCCCAGGACACACTCCATATACAGTTTTCAAAATGTTTTCAAAGTGTTTTATCCTGCGTGTGTAGATAGGCTCTGTGTCTGTGCAATTCATCTCTGGTGGCGCATCTTGCACAATTTTTACTGGTGGGACTGTGAAATGTGCATGGAACTATGAGCTAAACACATCCAACTATTCTTGGTAAAATTCAGAAGGAAATCCAAGCTTGAGAAACTAGTGTATTTACTCACTGATTCCAATAGGGCATGTTCACAAGTGTACATCGGACTGCGGCCTTATATATCTTTATTTCAAAAAGACATAGAGATACCTACTGTTGGGTGCTTCCAGACAGAGGGCTCCTCCTATCATTACCAATCAAAATACATTGTGCAGCTATTCTGTTTTATTCTCCTTGACATAATTTTTCTGGAAAGAAAAAAGAAGACGTAGTGGGAAAACACTGAAGGATTACACGATGGTGACGTCATCATCTAGAACCCTGTACATTTCCATGAAAAAGCAGGGTGATTGCACTATAGAAGTCTCATTTAGAAACACCCTTTCTCTGGAGTGTATTATTGAGGTTTAGAGTAATAAAAAGGTTTCAGAAGGTTATTAAAACACACACAAAGACATCTCCTGTATGGTAACTAACCACACACTTTTGAATTTTTGCACACTCAAAGGATTTCAATTAGTGCAATGGTTTAGCAGCCAATCCATCTCCCAAAGAAAACTGTAGTTTATAGAGAACTATAATGTTCTTTTAATTCATTTCTAATTGTTGATTATACAAATTTGCTGTATAATCAATTTATTACTCACTCCAAAAGTGAGTAATAAACAGAAACAGTGTCCGTTTAATTCAGATGGCATGCTCAAGTTTATTTCTTCATACATGACTGATCATGCACTTCAAATCCTGACAGACCATCATCAGGTCTGACAGCTTGTTATTCATCAAATGCTTCATAAAAAGAACCATAAAGATTTACTGTGGTCTTGAGGACTGGCTTGGGGTGGAGGCTGGATACTTTACAACCTGACAACTGAATGAGACCATTTTTAGTTCAATGGCCAGAATGCAGAAACTTGGCTTCATTCTTAAAAACCTATTGACAATGTAATTCTATGCATGTTAATTTGGAAGTAAGTCTAATTCCATTCAATGGGTTGGATCCAGACTTTGTCATATTTGGACAGACCCATTAAAATCAATGGGACTTTAGTTAGTCATAGCTAAATTGAGTCTGATTGATTTCAGTGGTCTATGATGAAATATGAATTCAACGCATTGGAGCTTTTTCCCAGTAAGTAAGCATTGGATTGCAACCTAAGGCATTGAATGAATTTTCAGCCCAGATTTGCTTCAATTAGCAATCTGCAGTTGGATGGCTTCCTAAACTAGGTAAACTATAGGTAAAGGTGTGCCACCTAAACTTATGAATGCTCATTCATTATTGGCTTACAACCTAATGAGTTAAATGTAAATATATTGGAGGTTGCAGCTGATAAGCTATCCAATACTGTTACATCAAATATTGAAATCAAATTTCAGCAGATACCAAAAACTAATATCAAATGTTCAGTGGACATTCAGTAGGTATTCAAGGATTTGGAGGATTTTCAATATCCAATTTGCAAAGATTTTTTTTTTTTTAAGAATTGTGGAAAGTGAATTTATTTGAGCTTCTTTAAAAAAATCCCCAAAAGCCAATGTTAATGTTATCTTTTTCTCTGTTTAGGATGAACATATATGTGGACACAAATTGTTAAGGGGTGTTTTAAAACTGATGAAGTGTGTTTGTAAGTTTTAGTGGTTTTAGAGATTCTGTTTAATTTTTTTCATTGTTTGTGATTCTGCTTCGGTCTTTTATGTTACACTGCTCAAAAAGAAACAAACACATTACAATGGCAACATTATAAAATCTCTCAGTCTGCAATAACACACACACACACACACACACACACTTTCCTGACCTTGATTTTCACCTGAACTACTATCAGTACTGTGCACCGTGACGTCCTCTGTATGTCCTTGGAATTTTTCCCTGTGTTTCTATGCCAGCTGCTGCACATCCCCCCAAATGTTCATTTTATAGTATTATGGCTTTAGTGTATCCCAAAAAAACCACCATGATTCGCTGCACTTTTAACTGTAAAAATATTACTGGAGGAAGCCTTTAAGCCTTCACAATAAACAATATTGTGAGAAATGTAACCTCTCTTTTCAACAAGCTCCTGCCTTCTTTGTAAGTAACTCGTCCTCAGGAATTCATCTGTCAGATCTTCTATTTTTCTCCTGCGCTCATGTTGTAGCATCCTCAGGCACTCCTTCTGCCCTTGTTGACTAGAATTCCTTTGATTTCCATGCCATTTGCTCACATGCAAAAAAAAAAAAAAAAGGGTACATTTAAAACAGGAAAGCAATTTAGGTTGCTCACTGAAGGACAAAGCAATCATGGAGTTTGCAGTTGCAGTCAATTGATTTGGACCAATAAATGAAAGGTTATATGTATCCCAAAACTTAATTTACCTGCAATTTTTTTGCTTGTTAGAAGTTCACCCATGCAAACTGTGTAAGCTGCACTGAATCAAAGCCATTTAAAGAAAATAGAGTTTCCCCTTCTTTCCCCATATACTCTAGTGATGTGACCTTAGACTTGTCTAGGATTTTTCCTTTCTACTCTTTTCCAGATTGTCTGCTTCCGTTGGCCAGTTCCACTTTCCCTATAACTCTTCCTGACCCTTGGTGTCATTGTGAGCCACTACACTCGCTAACCCTGGGGCTATACATGTGCCTTACACAAATTGCTATAAAATTCTTCTCTTAAGACTTCAGTTCTCTCCCTAATCTTTCTCTCCCTCCTCTCCCAGAAGCATTAGAATCCCAATTTGCCTGGCTGGCTCTAACCCCAATAGCACTACCAGAACTTGAATCCAGCAGCCCTTCCAATTCCAGAACCACCACGCCTGCAGCGTAGTCTTCTTTGCACACCAGCCCTTGGTTCAAACACCAACCACACCTTAGAGCTAACTTCTCCACCTTTGAGTCCTGTGCATATATGCCTATGGTATCCATTTGGTTTTCTTCTTGTTATGTTTAGGATTGTTTTTTGTTTGTGAACTAATTAAATCCCCATTGGGAGTTCATATAGTGCCTATTTTGAGCAAGCTAATTTCCAACATGATAGTTCTGTACATTTATGATCCTTGCGTGATAAATAAACCAACCACCTTTGGAATAGGTTTGTGTGTGTGCACACATCATTGGGTCAAATCTGCCAAGATATGGTATTGCCAAAGTTAAAAGATCCTTTATACACCTGTATCTTGGAATGTGCATATCTCCACATGTATCTGGAGAGGCCTCTTATTAACAACAGCCCTTCATTCCAACCTAGGTCTTGGACATCAAACATTGTGTGAACGGACTTCTCATGTAATTCCCTTTCTGCCCCATGCAGGCCCTCCATGTCCCACCAAATCTATTCTGCATGGTCCCCCAACTCTCCAAAGCTCATTTTCAGGATGCACAGGAGGGAGGGCAAACTGCCCCTCTCCATTCCACTGAGGGATTAATTAGATACTAGCCCTAGAACCTTGATTGCGACAACCAAGGCCCAAGCCAAGGGTAGAGACTAGGGGTGTGCACGGACCCCCCGGATCGGATTGGGACCCGGATCGGGACCTCCAATTTTGTCCCGGATCAGATCGGACAAAATCAGAGCCCCCCCGGACCGGATCGGGTCCGATCCCAATCCAAAAATCAGACATCCGATTTTTGGATTGGCTGCCATTTCCCCCCCCCCCCCCATGCAAGTCTATGAGGAAAAAATGGCGGCGGGTGGGTGAGCGGGGGCCTAACTCCCTCCTCCCCCCCGGGGCCATCCGCTGTGGATGGCCCCGGCAGGTAAGCCCCCTCTCCCGCGTTCCTTACCCCCCTGGGGCCGTCCGCTTCCATCCGCTGGTGCCCGTGGGCGCCAGCGGATGGAAGTGGATGGCCCCTGGGGGGTAAGCCCCCTCCCCCTGCTTACCTTCTGTGGCCATCCGCTCACCTAGCGCGCTGCCTAGGGGCAGGCTGCGAAGCCTGCTCACAGTAGCGGCCAGCGGTGGACGGGAGCAGACGGCCACGGAAGGTAAGCGGGCCGCGGGCCCCCCTCCCCCCCCGCTTACCTTCCGGGGACGTCTGCTCCCGTCCGCTGCTGGCCGCTACTGCGAGCAGGATTCGCAGCCTGCTGCTGAGTAGCGTGCCAGGTGATGACATCACCTGGCGCGCTACCTAGGGGCAGGCTGCGAAGCCTGCTCGCAGTAGCGGCCAGTGGTGGATGGGTACGGATGTCCCTGGAAGGTAAGCCCCCTGCCCCCATTGTCTGCTTCCATCGGCAGGCGCCCGCTGGCACCCACCAATGGAAGCGGCAGCGGACGCCTGTGGGCGCCAGCAGGCGCCCGCCGACCCTCCAATCCATCCGATCTGGATCGGGACCTTTCCGGAACAGATCAGATTGGATTGAACGATCCAGCGGTGAGATCGGAAATTGGATAATTGTATCCTATTTCCCCTGGATTGGATCTGGATTGTGGATCGGACCCGATCCAGTGCACACCCCTAGTAGAGACATGAGTCAATTGATCAGTCAAATGTTAAAAAAAAGTCTATGAATCCAAGGCAGGATCTACACTAGTGCTTTAAAATGGTTTAAAGTGTTTATAACAGTAGTGACAACTGTTGGGGCCCAGGACATTTTTCAAAACATTTTCAAAGTGTCATCTCCTGCTTAGTGTAGATTGGTCCCATGTATGCCCTTATGTAGGCATTGCTTCATTGAATTGCTTCATGGGTGCCATCAGATGTGTCAGAAGTTGTCAACTGAGACTATTTAACTGATCGAAATGACTTGTTCTTTTTAAACAAGTCAAATGCCCTCCATGACCCATCTAATTACCCGTACACTAATTCACCAGACCAATGATAAAAGCAAGATCACCTATGCCACCTGCCAACTGACCTGTACTAATGCCAGCCCCATGTGGAAGTTCTATGTATGTTATATAAATACTCTGATCAATCACTAAAATCTTGGCTGCAGAAGGGGCCTTAGCTCAGTGGTAGACCTCCAGTGGTAGATCAGGTCTTCCGTGGGCTGGGTGACATTGGTAGGTGTAACCACATCCACTGGTGTCATTTTGCTGAGAGAGGCACTGAGTTCCATGCCTCAGCTGAGAGAACAAGACTTGACTGGCATTGAGACTCAGCTATGTGAAATGACTTGGCTGGGAAGAGTGCCTGTTCTTCTCCACACCAGCTATGTTTACTGATATGCATAAGCCTGCTGTTAGCTCTGATCTGAGATGGGCATTTCAAAGAAATCCATCAGCATGGCCTAATGGTCATCAAGGCTGTGAGTTGTAGTCTAAAATATCTGGAGGGCCCCAGGTTGAGGAAGGCTGGGTTATGATGTACCAAAAAGTAAAGGAACCCTAGGAAGGAAGCCAAAAAAGCCAAAGGCAAAGGGGTGAAAATGGAGAATGAGGTTTAATAAAAATAAATTATACCACCAACGCGTTTTGGATTAGCAATGTCCTTCTTCAGAGTAGTCTAATAGTAAATAATGAAAATGTATATATAATACTTACAAATATACAAAACCATAAGTGTAGGTTACATAAACTTATTCAATTTGCATCAGAACAATAAAATTTTCATTATAAAAAGGAAACAATTCTTAAAAACATGTAAAAGAGGATAAAAAGTAAAGTAATAACAGGCTCTAATTCAAAGTGTATATTCTACATTATAACAATAAACATACTTACTCAATATCAAGATGCAATAACACTTCTCTTATGAGTAATGACCTCCTATGCTCTGTTAGTTACAGAGAGAAACGTCAGGTTTTAAACCTTCAGTAATTGATTGAAAGTTTTTCTCAAAGCAGTACTGCTAAATCAAGAAATTCATTAAGGCCAGAGGGAGTAATTGTTTTTCACCTAAGCGTCCACCTTGCCTCCCACTCCAAAAGGATTTTATCAGTCCTTTTCTTCATTGTCTCAATAGACCAGAATGAAAGGTCTTTTATCCTATGAGGTTTGGGTGGTGCACCCAAAATTTCACGTTTAATGTTACTAATATGTTCTCCTATTCTGGTCTTAAGATTCCTTGTTGTTTTTCCTACATACAGTTTCTTACAGGGACAAATTATGCAATATACAACAAATTGAGTATTACATGTAGTAAAATCCATCAGTGTATATTCTTTTCCATCTGTTGGATTCACATTTTTTAAACAATTTCAAACCGTGTTCACAGTATTTACAATAACCACAGGGAAAATGTCCTACAAGAGGGCCTAACCCTGGTAAAAGAGATTGTCTGTCATAGCAGTTGATTTTGATGTATTACTCCTGACCACCCAATCACCTATATTTCTAGTTCTCTTATAAGCCATGTAGGGTTTCTCTTTGCACCCACTATATCTTTCACTAGATACCAATGTTTATTTATAGAATAGCTTAAAGATGTACTAATATTGTGAAAGGGTAGACTGCATACTAATATATTGTTAGAATTCCTTTGTTTGGATACCAGAAGGGAGTTTCTATCGATGTTATCCACCTTCCTTCTGGTTCTCTGTATTTCATCTGAGTAACCCCTCCATAGGCATGCATGATGTAGGACCTCAGATTCTGATTTATAGTCTGAGTCTCTTGTGCAGTTTCCCTCTTAATCCTAACAAATTGGCCATATGGAATATTGTCTCAAATATATTTAGGATGTGAACTGTCATATCTCAGAAGATTGTACTGATCTGTAGCCTTTCTATAGAGAGTAGTATATAATCTATCCCCATCTTTTTTTATAGATATATCTTCTTTGTTGTGATTTCTACAAAGGTATCAGAGATGACTTGTTGCGACCAATTCTCTAGGGTTTCCCTGGCCGTTCTAAAGAGTTTCTGACTATCATACTTTTACAGGCCAAAGATAAAATAGTTACAACTCAAGTTGCAAAGTTCTTACATCTTACCATTTGTTATAGAGCTCATTTGGTGGGTACTTGACGTGTATGATCTGTACTGTTTACGAACTGATAATATTGTATATCTCTTGGACTATGGTCTATTGATTTTTTTAAATAAAATGAATATTCTGATAGTCACAAGTCATTTCAAACTTAATATTCTCTTTTCTAGCATTTAACCATTTTTGAAATTCAATCAATTCATCCATGTTGCCTTGCCAAATGAAAATACATCATCTATGTATCTACACCAAAATTTGATACTTTCATGGAAAGGGTTATCCGTAGAATATACATATAGTTCTTCATATTGTCCCACATATAAACATGCTAATTCTGGTGCTATTGGAGAGCCCATAGATATGCTATAGGTTTGCCAGTAAAATTGGGTATGAAACGAAAAGTAATTTTTTTGATAGAGCCACTTCAGCAATGTCCCTAATATAGGCTGACCATATGAAAAGGAGGACAGGGCTCATGTAACTTTAACAGTTGTAGAGAAAAGTGAATTTCAGCCAGTGTCATTTGTATGCAATTAGTTCCTGGTGAAATTCCCTCTTCATCACAACTGTTAAAGTTGCAGGGGGCCTGCCTTCTTTTGTATATGGTCACTCTAGTATAGTGCCTGCACCTTTAACTGTTGTGATGAAGAGGGAATTTCACCAGGGACTAATTGCATACAAATGACACTGGCTGAAATTCCCTTTTCTCTACAACTGTTAAAGTTACATGAGCCCTGTCCTCCTTTTCATATGGTCAGCCTACCTAATATAATGTGTGGGTGGCACCCCTTTGCCTTTGGCTTTTTTGGCTTCCTGGGTTATCATGTAACCATTTTGTCTTCGACTGTCATACAGCCTCCCTATAATGATGTAGGAACACTGACGTGTGTGCGTGTGTGTGTGTGCACATGTGCTAATTAGGCATGCATTTCCATGTGCTCGCATCTTCACAAAAAATAGGAGCACAGAATGCTTTTCTAATTCAAGGACTGTAATTTGAACACGGTGAATGTAAACCCATGAAAATGACTGAAGGCAATCTTATTGCTAATGTTTTTTGCCTGACAGGTCTACCAGCGTGTTTCAAATTGCTTGTCACTTATTTGTCAGATTTCCCCCTCAATGTTCCTCTTTCGCTCTGTCTCTTTCTCTCTCTGTCTCTTCCAAATGCCCAGTCCAGTTCCCAAATCATATACTTCCCATCCTCCAAGAGGCATATACTTCCAAGACAAGGCTTTCTCCCCCTCCCCCCTTGAAGTTCTGGCAAATCCTGCCTTCAGAGCTATTTTACTGCCCCTTCTTATTCATCCATGAAGCTCACTGTATTTTTTCTACAATGGGCAAGATCCCTCTATTCTCTCATTTGGCTCTGTTATATGACAGGTTGTCACTCCCTTCCGTAATGTTACAAACGAACATAATTGCATGCTACAGTCTAACCTCTACAGTTACTGATGGCACATCAAGCTCACTGTCAAAACGATCCTGACACTGTCTTTGATACCCCTCTGAATGAGAAGAGATTGTTTCCCTAAGGAAGAGTTTCCTGAAAAAAAGAATTAAGGCTTATGCACACTTTCCTGGGGGTAAGTGCCATCAAGCATGGTCAGACTGATTTCTCAGTACACATGTTTAGTATTGTGATGCAGAGTCTTTTAAAACATAAACTTATTATACTCCAGAGGAGGGCAAATTGTGTCCTTTGAGATGTTTGGCCTACAACTCCCATAATCACTTACCACTGGCTATGGTGGCTAAGGCTGGTGGGATTTATAGGCCAAAAACATCTGAGGGGGCTCAAGTTGCCTACCCCTGGTATATTACTACTACTACTACTAGTAGTAGTAGTAATACTCGTATTTAATAGATTTATATACCACTGACCATATCCAAAAATATCTCTAAGCTGTTCATGAGAAAATTCAATACACTAAAATACATTGCGATATATATTAAAATATCATTAATATAAATATAATAGTTGCTAAAACATTTCCTCAGAAACATACTTGGGAGGGTGCTGTTGCACCATGCCCTGTTTGTGGGTCCCTGGCTGACAGGTGGTTGGCCACTGTGTGAACAGAGTGCTGGACTAGATGGCTTTTATGTTCGTAATATATCACCATACTTAAACTGGGCAGCACACACACTGAGGGAAGGCTTGAGAGAAGAGATGGGTCTTTAATTGGCATCTAAAGCAGTTGACACATCCAGAATACCATAGGGCAAGGGAGAGTCATTCCACGAGGTGGGTGCCACCACAGAGAAGTCCCATATTGCTGCAAGATGACAATCTGCAGACCATGATACAACCTGCCAGACCTCCTCTGTTGATCTTAACCATCTCACAGATCTGTACTGGTGGACCATCAAGAGCTTTATCAGTCCTTGGCCAGCTATCTGCTTGGCACTACAAAAATAGGAGTTTGAGAACTCCTGGTAGAACATCACTGGGTGAGCTGCTTGGTGAGTTACAGATTGTGTAGGCCTAATGTAGGGTAACAGTACATTTTTGCACAGTGCAGAGAAGAGAGATATAACTTCAGGGTGTGGCTCCTTCTAACATTTTATGTCTCATGTCATACTTAATGTAGACTTTGTGGGATTGTGCAGCATTGTATATGTGATTACAATGTAGAAATTATAACAAAGATCAGTGTCACACCCTCTGACAGTGCACTCAGGTGGTCTCATATACATAAAAAATGCAACCAACATGTAGCACTGTCTATTACAGTATATGAGAACTAGTGGTGGTGTCCTCCACTGAAATAAAGTATAGTTCATATTCACACATTTTCTAGAAATCAACTGGTGAACATAAATACAGAATGAGTAGTTAATCATGACCAAGATGGTCAAGATGTCTTATATGTATTGTTTCTGAAGTGAATTAGCAAAAGTAAAAGCTGCAGATTCTCACATTTAGGCCATAAACCTCTATGCAATAATTTAATTTAGGAGTGAGCAAATTCAGAAAATCCAAGGGCCATTTTCACCCTACCCCAGTGGGCCACCACCCTAGGATGGGAGCAAAATGTTTTTAAAATGAAAATGGTTTCTGCATTGGCTACAGAGTGCCTGAAGGGTCAAAATCAGCTTGCAAATAAGCTAATATTGATCCGTCGTGCACTCCATAGCCACTATTGATGCCAATCATTTCCTAAAATATATTTTAAAATGAATTTGGGGGCAGCGGAGGGGGCACCCTTAATTTGATCTAACAAATCTCCCCAATCCATTCACCTTAGTTCTCTCCCTCCTATTACTCTACCAAAATCCCATGTGTGCCTAGCTTGTTATTTATTTTATTTATTTATTTTATTTTATTCCATTTATATACCGCCCCATAGCCGAAGCTCTCTGGGCGGTTTACAAAAATTAAAAACATTGAACAATTAAAACACCGATATACAAAATTTGAAAGCATAAAGCATAAAAACAAGTTAAAATTACAACATCCTTCTGGGTTAGCAGTCCTTCCTCCTAGTTTCAGGGTGCCTCTACAAGAGCGATTAAAAGCTCTTTCAAGGCACATTACAGATTTTACCTCTACAAGAGCGGAGCGCAAATCGGGGGTTGAGGCACTTTTTATTTCCGATTATTCGCATTATCGAATGCGCGTTAAATAGCAACTTAAAATTTACCGCGGGAGTTAAAGTGCCTTATGGCCATGTAAACAACTTTTGAGAAGGTGCGTTATTGATGGCACGGGGCGGTGATTGGGCGGGGTTTGGTGATGATGTTATGCATATGTGCGCATATACGTCTGTGAGGTGGGTGGAACTTGGGCGGAGTTAAGAAATGGCGGGAACCTGAAGGGGTTGGTCTTGCAGGTAAAAGCACTTTACTTTCAAGAGATTCCCCTTTGCTCCAGCCATGCTATGCTCCGCATGTAAACAACTTTAAAGCACATTTCATACAGCCGTTGATGCGCTTCACTGCCTCTCATGTATAGGTATTAGACGTAAATGTGCTTATCGGGAAATGTGCATAATCGGGCAACCAGACGTCAAAGCGAAATCTTGTAGAGAGGATCTCACTGAAATTTCAGAGCTCACAAAGTCCCTCTTTCCCCCTACCATTAGTTGCCAGTGTCACTAAATTTTGCACACAATATATTGGATTCAGGATCTGTCTTTAGCAGCAAGTGAATGTCCATGACAGGCTGGACTTTGCTCACAGAAGTTCCCTCCACCTGATTTGGGGGGGATCCCCCTCCCCCTGCCACAGCTCACCCCATGCTGCAGGGTCTCCTGAGTCTCTGTGTAGCATTTTCAGGGGGGCTAGATGGCTGCAATAGAAAGGAGGGTGCAGGGAATCCCGCCTCCATCAGTGCAGTTGATCCAGTTTAAATCCATCCAGTGGGTGAGGATGCTCCAGTAGGAGTACCTGTCTCTGAAAATCAAAACATCCTAGATCTCCTGAAGTGGAATTCACTTGAGAGGCCCACACATTAATATTACAGTGCAATCCTATACATATTGACTCAGAAGTCATTCCCAGTGATTGAATGGGCTTACTCCCAAATATGCATGCATAACCATATTTAATAGGAAATAAGTCCTGTAGAATTCAATGAGTTCCTTTTGAGTAAACACATTTAGGAACAGTCAGTTAATTACTAAGCCATTTGACAATGGAGAGTTAAGACTCCCTTTTGAAATCCTATCTTATTTGTGCGTCTAATCACCTTTTGTCCTCCAAATTATTAATTTTGGGATATATTGTACTGGGATTTTTTTTAAAAAAAGAAAGCTAATCCTTTTTATTACTTACCAACCCACTGAGAATTTAACAAAGCCTACTAAGCCCCCAGATGTAGGTTTGTGCTTCTTCTACTGCATATTTAACAGGATAATTTTACTCACATGATTATGAGATCAAATGAAAAAACAGGGCCAAAATTCTGATAAAGGTAAAAAAAAAATCCTCGTTAATATATTCAATCCATAATCCTGACAAGTTAGAATAACATTGTGGCCAGTTTATTATTCCTCACCCCTCCTCCTATTTGCTCAGGAGTCATCCTTTATGCCATTTGCCTATAATTTCTAAGTAATTCATTTTGAAACCTGGTTTGGTGTGTTTTTTTGTTACACATTTTAGCAGAGAAACAGCGTGAACAGAATACCAATAGACTATTTGAAGGGCAAACATTATGAAGGATCACAAGCCATTTTTTAAATCAAGCTGTATATTCATTACAGAAATGGAAGTGAAAAACATCATTTATTATTTCATTAGCCATTCCTTAGTGATTGATTTTTCAGCACATACATACCACGAAGCAAACTGTAGCATAATGAAAGATAACTGTTGATGTTAAAATATTGCAAATGATTTGTGGTTTAACAAACAGACACTTGAAATATTATTTATGTTTAAGATCTAGTCTGATTTTCCCCCCTAGATCACATTTTTAAAGAACACAAGCACTTGAACATAGCCAAATTCAGGAACATTTAGACATCTAAAGAGCTCAAAGTGTGTAGGCATTTTACATTACAACATTGTATTCTCTGGAGTAGTAGTTTATCCAAGCATTTAACTGCAAACAGCCAACACTGTAATCTGGAAACAAACATGTAGTTGACAAGCCTCCACAACAATCATGGCACTGGTTAAGTGGAATAATTTGTGATATTGTGCAATATCCAACAGTGCCATTCAGCAAACTCAAATAGTGCTGGCACAGATCTGTCAAATCTTCCTGTTGCTCAAGCGACTGCGCAAACATAACTTTAGTTGAGTTCTCCTCTTGCCCATACCTTTGAACCTATTTTGCATTAGCGCATCATCATTTGCACTAACGGAATGACAGTTGGATACTGCTCATTGTGCTGCCATTGTTATCTATAGCACCATCCTAAAACTCTCAGTAACATGGGGATGATCTACATAGATCCATGTGGTGAACCACGTTGATCATCCCACAACTTATTGCTCCACACATTACAGCTACTGTGTGGACTAGCTGCTATGTAGAGGACATTTTAAGGTTACTGTAATGTCTAGACGAGCCCTTAGGAAAGCTGCTTGCTGATATGTGAACATATTTGTGCCACCTTTCAGATAATACAAGATAACCCCTTTTCAAAATATTGAAATTAATCTCCTCTTTGGAGAAAAGAGGTTCTCCAAACTCCGAACTACCTGATGTTAAACAAAAATGTACATTTCTAGCTTCCATGAGTGAAATGGCATGTGTAAAACAGATGTCAGTTACAGCACAGTAAAAGAAAGAAGTAAAATGAGGAAGAATCTCATGCAACCTAAAAAAAATGTTAGAATGATAAAATATAGAGATGTGGGAACATCAAAAATTAGCTCCATGGGGCTCTCTGAATTCTACCCTGAAGCTTATTCCATTTCGTGTCCATATCAGATTATCTTTTCTTTTTGAACAAAAAATCGTATTTTTGTGTGTATTTCTACCAATGTATATGTAAATTGTATGCATTTTTGAAATGTACACATTCTTCTCCCATTGATTCAAGTTTATTGATGTGCATTTTTTAAAAAAAGAACCCATTTTTAATTAGCATTTTTGGTTTGTTTTTTTTACTGTGAAACACTGCATGCTCAGAACCACAGACTGCATTTGAATCTATGTTTGGATCCAGGAGGTGCACAGTGTTTATTTTAGACTAGAATTTACTCAAACTAATCTCTCATACATCACTAAATATAATGAAATAATGATACTGATCCAGGAAATGCTTTTGGACAAGCAATGCTTTTGGAATGAGCAACTGGCAGCAGGTGGTGAGAGAACAGCAGCCAGGAGAACCTCAACTGCTAACTAAGGCAGGTGCCACTTAACACAGCTATTTCCAGTGGGGAGTACTATTAACCCAGGCAAAAGCCATAGGTGAACCCTTTGGGGAAACCCTTCAGGTAAGGGTGTCATTCTCTTAAGCCATGAAAACCTGAGCACAGTGCCCGAAGGGGGGGGGGGGCAAGATGATGTGATTGAAGTGTTGTGAGAGTCTTGATTGGTTTGAAGAGCTGTTTTGGAGTGGGATGGTGCTGAAAGGACTGTGTATTTTGGGGACCCAGGCAAAGCCACTGGTAGAACAGGAGAGAGACATAGCAGTGGGACATGGTTGGGCCATCATACAGGAAGACCATCTGAATGTATATTGGTCACACTTCCTTATGGATATCTCCCAACCAAATGGGTTCTGGCAACTTGTGTGATAGCCCCAAAGACTTGAAAGTCTTGCTGCTGAATGCAAGGTTGATTAATGGAGAAAGATGTCATCAAGGATGAACATACTAACCTGGCATATAACACAGAGACCAGGTTGCATGAAATAGGAGAGGTGACTATCTCAGTTATGTCCACCACGTTTTTTTTTCTGAGCACCTTCAGGCTGAATCTGGGGTACAGGGAGATGGAGTCAGTCAGGATTCTATCACCCTGTCCAGGTGTTCCATCCAGCCTTCACTAGGCTTTGAATGTGCATTCCTGAATTCCAGTGACCAGGATAGGATAGGAATTATCCTGATGTACCATATGCCCTGCTGCCCAACAATCTCTCTACCTGAGCTGATTGAGGTGGCCACAGGGATGATGTTGGAATCCCCCAGAGTGGTTGTTGTGAGGTACATCAATGTCCATGCCAAGGCCTCCCAATCAAGAATGGCTCAGGAATTCATGGTTGCTATAGCCTGTTCCAAGAAATTTCGGACCCTACATACTCAACTGGACACACCTTAGACCCTTTTCCCTGCTGGATGGGATGAGGTTGATCTTGTTGTGGGGCAACTTAGCATAGATGGACAGATAATTTCCTGATCAGGTTTAAGACTCGGTAGCACCCAAAGCATTCAAAGAAGCATAAAACTTATAGGAATGGTCCACCTGAGGATGGATCCAAATGTTTTTCTTATGATTCTTGATTTCCTGTCACACAAGCTGTTGAAATACTGATCAACCTTTGAAATGAGGAAATGGTCTGGGTGGTTGACACACTTCTTCTTAAACAACTTCTCCCTGAACATAGAGTTAAACTAGCTTCTTGGTGGGCTGAGGAGCTGGTAACAATGAAATAAAAAAGATGACTAGAGCAACATTGGAGGAAGATTTATGATATGATTCAATTCAGGCTAGAACTAATATTACAGTCTACTCTGTGGCGGTGATATCAGCAAATAATTTACTTTTCCACCCCCTTTGCAACTGCTTCAAGCTAACCAATGGAGTTGGTTTAAGTAGTTAGAGGTTTTTAACATCCTGGCTTTCAAGATGGTGCAGAAGACTGCTCAGTATCCTGCTGTGACCAATTTGCAAGCTCTTTTGCAGATGGTCACTCATGTTCATTCTGACTTCAACACTGCCATCAAAACAATACAAGTCCATGCACCTCTGGTATCTGCTCATCCAGTTAAATTAGAAACATGTCAGTTTATGGAGCCCAGGAGAAGGAAAGGTTTCTTGGAGAGGTCAGACCAAAAACATATGTAATTGACCTTCGCAGTCTGACTCATAAGAACAGCTAGAGGTAGACTGGCTGAATGATTGATGGGAGTGGCAAATGCCTTATTGTGGGAGGTCCTGCATGCTCAAAAAATGCTGTGATGAGACAGTTATTGCAGAGGGAAAACCTTCCTAACTCCCACATACTGGAGAATTTCTGACTCGTCTATTAATATTCCATGCATGGGCCAAGTGCTTGAGCCTATGATGGCTTCCCAGCTCCAGGTTTTTCAAAGGAACACAAGTCTGCCTGAAATCACGGACTTTGGCAATACAAATGTGGCCTCTGCGCACATCCTTTTGTCAAAGGAGTAAGGGACCTGGGGAGGGGTGGTTGACAAGGTGGTGGAGCTGAAAAATTATGGTTCTTTGCGAGAATGGTGTGACCCATCAGCCTCGTGGGGTAGACATCAGTTTCTCTTTCTCTGGACAGCCTGCAGAGTTCTTTCCCACAGGATATCCTTGGACTAGCTTGGACTGTGGGATCCCTGAAGTAAACTCCTGCTGCCGTGTAAAGGTCCACTCTGCTTTGGGTCATTAGGCAAGGCAATCTGGTGACCAGACCATGCCAGTATCATCAGCAATTATCTACTCCAATCAGGTTATCAGAGATACGTCCAATGACAGGATTTGGAAGAAAATACTACATTCACATGGGATCTACATACATACACACACACACATACACACACACACACACACACACCATTCGTTACTATTATGAATCGACAGGCACAAGCAAGTGTTGTTACAATGCTGAAATTTATTCACATCTGTTTAACAAGGTGATTCACATCTTAACTTCCCATGGAGGCTTAATCACATGAAAGCTGCTTCTGCCTTGTTTCTGGATAGTAATGGATAGAGGGGGGAAAGTGATTTTGTTTCAAAGTGAAGTGGGTTCTTCATTTGCCCTCCATAGTTTCAGGTATACTATCAGTAGCAACACTCATATCCCAGCCCTGCTTTCATTTGAGTTCAAAAACTCATGAATCTTCCTCTGTGCCTTCTTTCTCCCTTTTTTAACCCTTGTAGATCAAGGGAGGAAGGCCTCAATTGTCTCTCAGCAGTAGCACAGCTTGTAAACACGTGTCCCTCTTTCCCACTTACTGCCCTCAACACGTTTAGCAAGAAAGAACAGGAAGGGGAGGCAACCAGCAGGGGAGCTAGCACACTTTTCAGTCCCATTAGCCAGCTGTCAGCAAATAGTTGTTCAAATGACTGGTTAGGCTGGGTTATTGCTAAGGGAAATGAATTAAAAGTGACCTGACATAACTGCTGTGCCTGGTAAATTTAAATTTAATCCAGCCTGCTCCAACAATCTCAGTCATAAAACTGCAGGTGACAAGGTTGAAAAGGACATGACATTTATGTCAAAACAACATAATCTTCTCTACTAGTCCAGGACATCATTTTATTTAGCCAAGACTTAAATATGTCTAACACTGGGAGTTTACCTAAGCATCACTCCACAGACCACATGACATTTACAATGTCTACCCAATGCAAAGGAGTTACCAGCTCTGGACAGATATTAACACTCCTCCTGGCACTTCAGCTAAGAGTATAATGTTGTACATGGAGGCATTTAAATACTTATGAGCAGCATTCAATTGGGCAAAATCTATTATGGACTACTAAGTGTTTTAGGATCTGGCTTTGGTTTGCTTTCATTTTAGATGAGGATATCCCCATAAAATTTCACAGTTTATGTAGATAAAATGGTTTAAGAAAAACAAACTGGAAAAAAAACATACAAGGTTTATGTTAGAAAACTAGAACCTGGGCCCTCAAATAAACCTACCATTTAATTAAGATGCTGATGTATTTTGAGGGTACTATAAACCTACCTATTAAACATATCAGCACAGAAAGATTGAACAAGTTTACCATCTAAAAAGTGTTGCCACTGGAGTTCAGTATTAAGACAGAAAATTTAAAGAATCTTAGTTTCAAGCTTTAACAGAATAAGAAAGTTACTTTAGAGAGGATATATTGGCAAACTTGAAATACATGAATAGCACTTGTATTTAGTTTTAAAGAATGCTTTTGCAAAATACTAGAAGCTAGAAAAAATTTAAAATCTTGAATTCTTGTGGAGTCTTCATGTGATATAAATTCACAGTACCTGCTAATAAAATATCTCAGTTTCAGTTGCGCTGCCATGGAATAGATTCTCTGTCTTGGGCAAAAATAAAGGAAAATTCTGTTCCTCTTGCTTGATAGTCTCTTCACAAAACCAAAGGATGTGGGTTATTTTTCATTTCGATGATTTTCCGTGAATACGTAAGTCTTTAGAGATTGCAGCAGAAGTACAGGTAGATGCATTTTCAAAACACCCTTCCATTATCCATGATTATACTGGAGCATACTCTTTCAAATGACGTTACTGAAAGTAGTTTGTAGACCGTTGTCTTATTTTGCCCATTATTTCCTTCTTTGTTAGAATAACCCATAAAGTTAACTTCACTAAAAATCAGGTTTGGTAATAAGGACATATTGCTCTGGTTCAACTTTCGGACACATTAAGATTTCTCCTGCTGAAAAGTACAAAAAAGCGTCTCATAGAAGCACATTTATTACAAACCAATCAATAGGCATTTTTCTTTCTTTTCTGGAACTACTGTGAATGTAATCCTCCATGAACAATATTGGGGGGGGGGGGAATATTTTTTCTAAGCCTATGGATTGTATTCGATTGAACGTTACTGGAAAACATACAACAGACTGTGGTTTTCACTAGTGGTTGTACAAACATTAGTGCAACAACTAGAGCGCCTAGAGCATGTAACACCGACTGTAACGGAGTCATAATGAGTTATGAAAGCACTTGAACAAGTGCTTGTGTAAGCAGAAAGTACTGGATTAAGACACTTGAACAAAGATGAAAACAGGGTTTCTGCAAGCGGTAGAAGCTTTGCACTAGCATCCTGGTCGTCACTGCAAGCCCCGTGGGCCTCTAGCGGATCACTAAAGCTCCACTGGCAGCTTGCAAAAGCTCAGGTGGTGGAGCAGGAGGAGTGGCAAATTGTGCACTCTCCCACCACCAGTAGGAACTGCTGCTGCGCTCCCTCCCTTTGTAGAGGAGCAGAGGTGTCCCTGGAGATCACCCGGACTACAGGGAATCCCCAGGGACACCTCTCCTCCTTAAATGCCTGGCTCTAAGGAAGGACCGCTCAGATCCAGGCATTTGGGCAGGACCACGTCTCTGAAGAGCTGTGCTGGCTGCTTTCCTGGCTAATGTGGCTCTTCAAAGAGCTTGGCTGCCCTTCAGAACAGGTGGCGGGAGGGAGGCAGATGCAGCAGCCAGGTGGGCAGGAAGGAGGAAACAGACCAGATGGAAAGGCAGGAAGGAGGAGGGGGGAAAAGGGAAGGGAGACAGACATAGTGGGGTGGGGAGGCAGACATGGAGTGTAGGGGGGACGGGAAGACGGACAGATGCAGTAGGTGGGGAAGACAGAAACAGAGGGTGAGGAGAGACAGATGTAGCCACCAGGCAGAGAAGGGAGACAGATGTGGAAGGCATGGGGGAGACAGAAATGGAGGGAGACAGTTGTGGGTGGGTGGGGGAGAAGGGAGACAATTGCAGCAGGTGGGGGGGTAGGATGGATAATGAAGACAACTGCGCTAGAGGAATGACACTACTGGATATAACCCTATGTCTTTATTAATGTTCATGTTCACATTCTTATAATGTCACAAAGAACAGTTTACCCACAGTATATCTCATACTGTGTTCTTTTGTATTTCCATACTCACTTTTTCCGGTTACAAAAACGGGCTCCCACACTGTTCTTGTAGAAGTTTCTCCATTATTGAAATACCCTGTGAAAAGAACACAGGCCAGTAATGTTGCATTATAAATATATAAAGTTGTGCACGATCTTCTCAAATGGAATATCCCTGTTTAGAGGTCATCTAGGAAGTCTGAGATTAAGCACAGCAGTATGAAGACTTCTCTCCAGCT
Organism: Anniella stebbinsi; assembly: GCA_029215795.1. NCBI lineage: Eukaryota > Metazoa > Chordata > Lepidosauria > Squamata > Anniellidae > Anniella > Anniella stebbinsi. The sequence continues at coordinate 81,786,531 of JARDYH010000005.1, read as the reverse complement.
TGACTGCTTTGCAACTAAGTCATTAAGCGGAGGACCTTCCTGTTGACACAGGAGTCCTATGAGACATTTAGGTGTGCATTTAGGGTGGACCATAGCTCAGCGGTAGTGCACATGTGCTTTGCATGCAGAAATCCCAGCTTGAATCCTCAACATCTTTGACTGAAAGGATCAGGTAGCAGGCAATGGGAACCAGAGACCATGGAGAGTTGCTGCCAAGCAGAACAGATAATATGGGCTAGACAGAAAAATACTCAGACCTGGTATGAGGCAGTTTTGTGTGTTATACTGACAACACTTCATTTTATGTTAGCATTCAAAATGGATCATCACCCAAAGGCTTAAGGTGACTAAGGCCCTGTTCAGAAGGCACCTTAAACCACGGCTTTAACTACAGTGAATAAGACAAAAAGCCTTATTCACCGTGGTTAAAGCCATAATTTAAGATGTCTTCTGAACAGGGCCTAAGAAATCATATTTCTTTCATAGATTGTTTGCATCATTCTACTCCTCCAAGCACCTGCTGCTTTATCCATGTAGCACCCTGAATAGAGGCTATCAGAAGACACCATTTAATTGGTTAGCAGATCGAGTTTGGAAAGCTAGAGGGAGAATACACATGAACAGCCACAGAACAGGAAAATTTTCAGGGTTATACATGTTTTAGTTTTACAGCCAGCCTCCAAAATTCATAACATGTTACAGATACAGATGTGAAGGCTTCCTCCCAAAAAAAACCAAAAAATGGGAGAGGAGGGAGATTGGGGTTTTTTTTTTTGTTTTGTTTTTTAAACCAAACCTTTTTTCCTGGGGGGGAGGTGAGGTTCGGGGGGGTTGTTTTGGGGGGGGTTGTGTTTGTTTGTTTTTTGAAAAACAAGGGGGATGAGTTTCCCAAATTGTTTTATTTCCCCCCTCCCCACCATTTTCCCTAGGCCTTTCACATCTCTATTTGCAAGCCTATATATAACACACACCACAGCTGACCTATTGGCTTACATAGCAACAAGAACTAGGAAGCCATGAAATTATCACCAGAGTGGGCACTGAGTCTGCAGATCCTGCCCAGCCCTGTTCAATAGATCGAGGGAAGGTACCAGATGGAACCACAAAGTGATATGCACCTCCCCAAGTTCCTATACTCACAGAATCTCTTTGTCCCATTCTAGCGAAAGGGAAAATGCAGCACTTATTGTAAAGAATGCCACCTCCCCACCAAACCACAGCCAAGTCTCCTCTTCTCTCATTATAAAGGAGTATGGTAAGCCATGCAAATGCAGGCGCCATTGCAACTTTGGATCACTCTAATGCCAATAACTTGAACAACCTGACTGGACTGTCTTTTTATTTATCATTTATTATTGCATTTATATCCCGCCTGTTTTCCTCCAAGGAACCCAAGGTGGCATGCATAATCCTCCATTTTTTATCCTCACAACAACCCTGTGAGGTAGATTGGGCTGAGAGTCTGTGACTGGCCCAAAGTCACCGAGTGGGTTTCCATGGCTGAGTGAGGACTAGACCCTGGATCTCCCAACTCTCAGTCCAACACTTTAGCCAAACCTTTCAGTTTGGTTTCTCGTCAAGCAAAAGTTTAAAACAGCAACTGTTTTCAGAGTCTCCTTTGCAAACATATATGCAAAATTGTGCTGAACTTTGTTTTCAGAAATAAAAAATCAGGCTAGTGGTTTCCTTTCCTGTCTCCTTCATCTCCACAGGAAGTGAGAATTGGCTAACGCAGCCAATCAGTCTACATTAAGTTTGCCACCATTAACTAAGTAGAGCACTAATTGACATGTGGAAAATCTGAGGTTTGCCTTGGGAATTTTAAAATGTTAGTTATTGAATCAGTTATGTTCAAAATGTGTCAGCTGCTTTTTCTTTCTTCCTTATAGCACAGCTGTCTTATGGAGAATTGTTTGATAGAAGGGCTGGGGCAGGAGAGAAGGGGGGAAATTTATGGAATAAATAAGGAATAAAGGGCAGTTGTAAGTCAGATTACTGTTCTTTTCAGTTATGTAAGTAGAATCAGTATATTCCTTTCAACTAAAGTTCTTAAGTTTATCTATTTATTTAAAGAATTTATAGACCAAACAATGATTTTTAAAAATGGATTTCATGGTCATATACATAACAAATAATTACACGAAGAAGCAAAAACATAACATAACAACATTGGAAGGAATAACTTATTCCATCAGCTGAAAATACAATAATTTAAAACTTCTTGACAAATAAAAGCTTTTAACCATAAGCTGAAAAGAATACAATGTTGGTACCAGGGATATCTCCCTCAGTAGAGCATTCAAATTTAGGTTGCTACCACAGAGAAGGCTCTCTCTCATTTTTTTACATGAACTATGTACTTCTAAAGATGGGACATGGAGAAGGGCCTCCTCTGACAATCGTAATGCATGGGCAGGTTGGTATGACAGGAGGCACTCCTCCAGATTTTGGGGCCCGAAACAGTATGGGGCTTTAAAGGTAAGCAGCAGTACCTTAAATTAGGCTCAGAAGTGGATAGGCAACTAATGTAGTTGTTTCCAAACATTTGTAATATGGCTCCATCCAAATAGACCAGCCAGAATTCTGACTAGCTGAATTCTGTGCTAGTTGAAGTTTAAAACTTGGCCCACAATACTGGGCAAGATGGACCAACGGTCTGTCTCAGTCTAAGGCTGCTTCCTGTGTTCCTAAGTTTCAAAGTGCTAAATTTGCAACACTTACAATGCCATGATGTACTTGAAATGCAAAACAAACTTTACCTTACCATTAAGATGCTACTTTTTCACATATAGCTTAAACTCTTTTTGTTTTTTCTTTCTTCCTTCCTTCCTTCCTTCCTTCTCATTTTTATGTCAAAACATCCGTAACACACAAGTTCATTTTTTTATCAAATCCATTCATTTTGTCCTTTTCTCTCTTTCACCTGGCTGTAAGTTATTTAACTTAATTTTATTTAGCCATGGAAATACATTATTATACTTTATCTAACCATTTTACCTACTTGAATTTCTATTTGTCCCCAATATCTGGCATATGCAGTTCTTGCTACCACACGAGTCTAACAGCATGTTTACTGATAACTAAGTTCTACTGAGTTCAATGGGACTTACTGTGTGTACTATGGCATATGCAGTTCTTGCTACCACACGAGTCTAACAGCATGTTTACTGATAACTAAGTTCTACTGAGTTCAATGGGACTTACTGTGTGTACTAACCTGGGAGTAGAACCACTGAAGATAGTGCGGCTTTTGAGTAAATATGAATAGGGTTACACTGCAGATGTTTCCAGAAAGTATTCTCTCTCATGCATGTATTAAAGGGCAAAATAGATGGATCAAGTTATAAACTGATCCTAAAATTCTCTCCATTATAATTTATCTTCTCTACAATATTTCTGAAGCTAGCAATCGTATCTGCCTTAGATGCTAAAATCTAGGGATGTGCACTGGATCGGACCCGATCCACGATCCGAGTCCGGTCCAGTGGGAAATCGGATAAATTATCCGATTTCCGATCCGACAGCTGGATCGGCCGATCCAATCCGAACCGGTCCGAAAAGGCTCCGAACCGGTTCGGCGGATCGGCGGATCGGCGGGCGCCCACTGGCGCCCACCGCCGCTTCCATTGGCGGGCGCCAGCGGGCGCCCGCCGATGAAAGTGGACAGCGGGGGGGGGAGGAGGGGGCACGAGGAGGGGGGCCCTTACCTTCCCGGCCCGTCTGCTCCCGTCCGGCGCCGGCGGCTACTACCAGCGGGCTCCGCGGCCTGCTCCAGGGTGGCGCGCCGGGTGATGTCATCACCCGGCGCGCTACTCTAGAACAGGCCGCGGAGCCCGCTGGTAGTAGCCGCCGGCGCCGGACGGGAGCGGACGGGCCGGGAAGGTAAGCAGTGGCGGGGAAGGGGGCTTACCCCCCCCCCGGAGCTGTCCGCTTCTATCCGCGGGCGCCTGCGGATGGAAGCGGACGGCCCCGGGGGGGAGGGAGCGCGGGGGAGGGGGCTTACCTGCCGGGGCCGTCCACAGCGGACGGCCCCGGGGGGGAGGGAGTTAGGCCCCCCTCACCCACCCGCCGCCATTTTTTCCTCATAGACTTGCATTGCAATGCAAGTCTATGGGGAAAAAAATGGCGGCCGATCCAAAAATTTCCAATTTTTGGATCGGGATCGTACTCGATCCGGTCCGGGGGGCCTCCGATTTTGTCTGAACCGATCCGTGACAAAATTGGAGGTCCCGATCCGGGTCCCGATCCGATCCGGGGGGTCCGTGCACACCCCTACTAAAATCACTTTTCTTTCTGAAACTTTCTGGAAAATTTATAATTTGAACTATACCTTTTATTTATAGCTTTATAAACTGAGGGGTATGTGATAAATATGAACTTAATCCCAGGACAGTGTATGTAAGATTTGAGCTGTAATGTACCATCTAGACAATGTCTTAAAACAATTCTAATGTTCATATTCAAGGAAAAACTATCACCAGTTATCCATAATATTCTCTGTTCATGGACATGTATCTTCTCCAACATATAATCTCTCACTTGTTAAAACTCCTATCCATATTCTAAAAGGACTTTGTAGATTCATGATAAGGTAATGTTAGCTATCATTGATAACCAGCTTTTCAAAATGTATTGGATTCCTCAGTCTGATGTTTAAAAGGAGAGCAAATGAGCCCTAATCTAAAAGCATGCAAACTAAAGGGGATTCAAGCCATTAATTTGGATCTCAGGTTGTGTCACCCTGTCATTGTCAATTAAATCCTTATATTTATATATCCCATGTTAAATATTCCTTGCTCTATAGTTGAGTATAGATCATAAATTACAAAAGCTGTCAGTGACTTCTATGGACTTATCCATACTCTATTCCTGTCTCATATTTTTTTTAACAAATTTGATATTTGATATTTTAAACAATATTCTTTTCACTTCTCTTGGATGTGAAGTGTTGATTATTCAGAATACCTATTTCTTTGATTCTAAGACACACTTTTCCCCCCATATAAACGTCTCAAAAATGGGGTGCGTCTTAGAATCAATGGCGATTTCCCCACACTTAGAATCAAAGCTTTTTCCCTGTTGGTGGTACTGAAATTAAGGTGCGTCTTACAATTGATGGCGTCTTAGAATCGAAGAAATACGGTATCACCTGCAATGTTTCCTGTAATGCTTTTCTGACTAATACGTCATGGAGTAATGTGATGGTTTTCAAGAGAAAGACCTCCCCTTCCCATTACTGCCTGGCTCAGATGTCATGCTCCAATGTTCTCAGATGTCATGCTCTCTCACATGCTGATTCTCTACTCCTCAGCATGATGTGATAGACAAAAGTTACTTTTGCCACCAAGCAAATGTTATAAATGCAAATGTTTTCTGACATGGATGCTGATACAAAGCAATTCTTTCTATTTAGTTTTCACATAAAAACCAGCATTAGGTGACTTTGTTTTGAAATCTGAGACATGTTCCACATATATCCAAGTACATCCACCTATTTCTGGCCAAAACGACTGGTTGACCATGAATGCCTTATCTTGCTTGTGCTGAACATAGATGTAATGGGAAGGATTAGCCATCCTTAGCCATCCAAAAACTGAAAATGTTGATGGTTGAAGGAAGATTTGAACCTTCCACAACAAAAAAGAATGCCAAGTACACATTCAAATACAATGAGCTTCCAAGTTTATCTGGCAACGTAGTCTGACTAGAGGGTGTTTTTTTTAAAAAAAATAATCAATGATTCTCTTAGTACAGGAAGAAGAGCTGACAAGGCAGCTATCACTTCCGCTCATGATGTAGAGCAAGTCTAGCTGCACAATCTTAAATTACTTTCCTATTCTGACATTTATCCATAGAACCCCCCCCCCAAAAAGGTGCCAAAATCAATTGTTTTCAGTTCTCCAGTTTATTGTGCCAAGACTTTTCAATAATTCATATATTTCAGCCACCAGGAGGATGAATGAAATTGACAAGATCTTGTTAAAATATACATATATAACCTAGACAGGAATACAGGGAACTTAATTCTTTGCTTTACCTGCCTTAACCCATTCCTCCTCATCTCCTAGCTCAATAGGACATAAAGATTCTACTGCTCCCACCCTGTAGCACTTAAAAGTAGGGGTGTGCATCGGATCGGATCCGATCCACGATCCGAATCCGATCCGACCCAAAATCGGGAAAATCCAATCCGATCCGATCCGACTAACCTCCGATCCGATCCGATCCGATCCGACGAGGTCCGATCCGGATCGGACGCCATTTTGAATGCTTTTTCCCATAGCCAAGTATTGTTTTACAAAAACGCCTATAACTTTTTCATTTTTAAAGATAGAAGGATGAAACTTGGGCACATTGTAGACTGGTTAGGGATAGTTATCTGTGAGAAATTTCAGAAAGATTGGTGCATGCGTTTTGTGGCAATTAATTTTTTAATAAATACCCAGGAATGCTTATAACTTTGTCATTTTTAAAGTTACAAACATGAAACTTTGCCACATTGTAGGAGGTACCTTGGGACCTATGTGTGTGAAATTTCAGAAACATAGGTGCTTGCCTTGTGTGGCAATTAATTTTAGAAAAATGGGTAGTAGTGGGGTAAATACAGTTACGCCTCCCATTTTTTTATTTTTAAAGATACAAACAGGAAACCTGGGCACATTACAGGTACCACTTGCCTTGATATGTGAGTGAAATTTCAGAAACATTGGAGCTTGCCTTGTGTGGCAATTAAGGTTTGAAACAATGAGGAAAGAAACACCTATAACTTTGTCATTTTTAAAGTTACACACATGAAACTTTGCCACATTGTAGGTGGTACCTTGGGACCTATGTGTGTGAAATTTCAGAAACATAGGTGCTTGCCTTGTGTGGCAATTAATTTTAGAAAAATGGGTAGTAGTGGGGTAAATACAGTTATGCCTCCCATTTTTTTAGTTTTGAAGATACAAACAGGAAACTTGGGCACATTACAGGGAACACTTCACTTGATATGTGTGTAAAATTTCAGAAACATTGGTGCTGGCCTGGTGTGGCAATTAATTTTTGAAACAATGAGGGATTCATTGGACAGCACTTGCCCATAGGGATTCATTGGAGAGTACTTGTCCATAGGGAATCATTGGAAAGCACTTTCCCATAGGGAATCATTGCATTGCACTTTCCCACTGAGAAATGCAGTTATGCCTCCCACATTTTTATTTTTGAAGATACAAACAGGAAACTTGGGCACATTGTAGACTGGTTAGGGATAGTTATCTGTGAGAAATTTCAGAAAGATTGGTGCATGCATTTTGTGGCAATTAATTTTTTAATAAATACGCAGGAATGCCTATAACTTTGTCATTTTTAAAGTGACACACATGAAACTTTGCCACATTGTAGGTGGTACCTTGGGACCTATGTTTGTGAAATTTCAAAAACGTAGGTGCTTGCCTTGTATGGCAATTAATTTTAGAAAAATGGGTAGTAGTGGGGTAAATACAGTTACGCCTCCCATTTTTTTATTTTTTAAGATACAAACAGGAAACATGGGCACATTACAGGGAACACTTCACTTGATATGTGTGTAAAATTTCAGAAACATTGGAGCTTGCCTTGTGTGGCAATTAATTTTTGAAACAATGAGGAAAGAAACGCCTATAACCTTTTTATTTTAAAAGTTAGAAGTCTGAACATTGCTCACTTTGTAGATGGGTTAGGGGTAGACATGTGTCAGAAATTTCAGAATGATAGGTCCAGGCATTTGATGGCTATGGAATTTTTAGATAAAATGTTTCAAAAAATTTTCCACAGAGGCCCGGTCTTCCCCTCTTCCCCCTCCCGCTTCCCGCGAAGAAAAGGAAACACTCTCTCGTCTCGATCCCTTTGATCCTGTTGCTAGTATCCATTACAGGGCTCGTGTCTGCTTTCACTTTTTACTCAAGCAGAACGGCTGAGCCTAGCTGAGTTTTGCAGCCATGCGTGCAAGGAAGGATCTCTCTCATCTCGATCCCTTTGATCCTGTTGCTAGTATCCATTACAGGGCTCGTGTCTGCTTTCACTTTTTACTCAAGCAGAACGGCTGAACCTAGCTCAGTTTTGCAGCCATGCGTGCAAGGAAGGATCACTCTCTCTCGATCTCTTTGATCCTTTGTTCCTCCCCTTCTCCTCCCCCTCGCCGGCGTTGTGTGTGCGCCCCGCCGGTGCCCTCGCGTGCGGGCCGGTTCCTGGGCAGCAGAGGCTCTGCCTGGCTGCTGTGAGGCTCCTGAAGGGCTTGCCTAATGCGGGCTGTTGTGCTCCGCTGGGCCGCGGGGGTAGGTTGATGATGAAGAGGATGATGGGGAGGGCGTTCAATGGCCCCTCCGCTCACCAACTGACAGCGCGTGCTCCGCTCCAGACACCCGGCCTCGGCAGCCAGGAGGATACGCTGCCAAGCCCGCCGCCGCCGCCCGCGCGCGCACACACACCACCCGTCCATTATCATTTGGGCAGCCCTAATTAAGGAGCGCTCAAAAAATGGCAAAAACCCCTCTCCTTTTTTCTTAATTCCTTGCAGCTCCCACGATTTAACCCTTTCCTATCAGCTACAATTAATTAATAGTAGGATGACCAGTACCAGGAGACTGGTGTGTACAAATTTTTTTTTTTTTAGGCTTGAGATCATAAAGAGGCAAATATTCTACCTACAGTATTGGAAGCAGTATGTTGGGAAACAAGGGTGACCATATGACAGTTAAAGCTGCAGGAGCTATACTAGAGTGACCAGATACAAAAGAGAGCAGAGCTCCTGCAATTTTAACTTTTGTGATGAAGAGGGAATTTCACCAGGTGCCGCATGGATACAAATGACACCTGCTGAAATTCCCTTTTCTATTCCACTGTTAAAGCCCTGTATTCCTTTTCATATGGTCATCCTACTAATTACATTTTTTTAAAAAGTAATAATACATACTGCTTCCAATACGGTAGGTAGAATATTTGCCTCTTTATGATCTCAAGCCTAAAAAAAAAAAACATTTGTACACACCAGTCTCCTGGTACTGGTCATCCTACTATTAATTAATTGTAGCTGATAGGAAAGGGTTAAATCGTGGGAGCTGCAAGGAATTAAGAAAAAAGGAGAGGGGGTTTTGCCATTTTTTGAGCGCTCCTTAATTAGGGCTGCCCAAATGATAATGGACGGGTGGTGTGTGTGTGCGCGCGCGGGCGGCGGCGGCGGGCTTGGCAGCGTATCCTCCTGGCTGCCGAGGCCGGGTGTCTGGAGCGGAGCACGCGCTGTCAGTTGGTGAGCGGAGGGGCCATTGAACGCCCTCCCCATCATCCTCTTCATCATCAACCTACCCCCGCGGCCCAGCGGAGCACAACAGCCCGCATTAGGCAAGCCCTTCAGGAGCCTCACAGCAGCCAGGCAGAGCCTCTGCTGCCCAGGAACCGGCCCGCACGCGAGGGCACCGGCGGGGCGCACACACAACGCCGGCGAGGGGGAGGAGAAGGGGAGGAACAAAGGATCAAAGAGATCGAGAGAGAGTGATCCTTCCTTGCACGCATGGCTGCAAAACTGAGCTAGGTTCAGCCGTTCTGCTTGAGTAAAAAGTGAAAGCAGACACGAGCCCTGTAATGGATACTAGCAACAGGATCAAAGGGATCGAGATGAGAGAGATCCTTCCTTGCACGCATGGCTGCAAAACTCAGCTAGGCTCAGCCGTTCTGCTTGAGTAAAAAGTGAAAGCAGACACGAGCCCTGTAATGGATACTAGCAACAGGATCAAAGGGATCGAGACGAGAGAGTGTTTCCTTTTCTTCGCGGGAAGCGGGAGGGGGAAGAGGGGAAGACCGGGCCTCTGTGGAAAATTTTTTGAAACATTTTATCTAAAAATTCCATAGCCATCAAATGCCTGGACCTATCATTCTGAAATTTCTGACACATATCTACCCCTAACCCATCTACAAAGTGAGCAATGTTCAGACTTCTAACTTTTAAAATAAAAAGGTTATAGGCGTTTCTTTCCTCATTGTTTCAAAAATTAATTGCCACACAAGGCAAGCTCCAATGTTTCTGAAATTTTACACACATATCAAGTGAAGTGTTCCCTGTAATGTGCCCATGTTTCCTGTTTGTATCTTAAAAAATAAAAAAATGGGAGGCGTAACTGTATTTACCCCACTACTACCCATTTTTCTAAAATTAATTGCCATACAAGGCAAGCACCTACATTTTTGAAATTTCACACACATAGGTCCCAAGGTACCACCTACAATGTGGCAAAGTTTCATGTGTGTAACTTTAAAAATGACAAAGTTATAGGCATTCCTGCGTATTTATTAAAAAATTAATTGCCACAAAATGCATGCACCAATCTTTCTGAAATTTCTCACAGATAACTATCCCTAACCAGTCTACAATGTGCCCAAGTTTCCTGTTTGTATCTTCAAAAATAAAAATGTGGGAGGCATAACTGCATTTCTCAGTGGGAAAGTGCAATGCAATGATTCCCTATGGGAAAGTGCTTTCCAATGATTCCCTATGGACAAGTACTCTCCAATGAATCCCTATGGGCAAGTGCTGTCCAATGAATCCCTCATTGTTTCAAAAATTAATTGCCACACCAGGCAAGCACCAATGTTTCTGAAATTTTACACACATATCAAGTGAAGTGTTCCCTGTAATGTGCCCAAGTTTCCTGTTTGTATCTTCAAAACTAAAAAAATGGGAGGCATAACTGTATTTACCCCACTACTACCCATTTTTCTAAAATTAATTGCCACACAAGGCAAGCACCTATGTTTCTGAAATTTCACACACATAGGTCCCAAGGTACCACCTACAATGTGGCAAAGTTTCATGTGTGTAACTTTAAAAATGACAAAGTTATAGGTGTTTCTTTCCTCATTGTTTCAAAACTTAATTGCCACACAAGGCAAGCTCCAATGTTTCTGAAATTTCACTCACATATCAAGGCAAGTGGTACCTGTAATGTGCCCAGGTTTCCTGTTTGTATCTTTAAAAATAAAAAAATGGGAGGCGTAACTGTATTTACCCCACTACTACCCATTTTTCTAAAATTAATTGCCACACAAGGCAAGCACCTATGTTTCTGAAATTTCACACACATAGGTCCCAAGGTACCTCCTACAATGTGGCAAAGTTTCATGTTTGTAACTTTAAAAATGACAAAGTTATAAGCATTCCTGGGTATTTATTAAAAAATTAATTGCCACAAAACGCATGCACCAATCTTTCTGAAATTTCTCACAGATAACTATCCCTAACCAGTCTACAATGTGCCCAAGTTTCATCCTTCTATCTTTAAAAATGAAAAAGTTATAGGCGTTTTTGTAAAACAATACTTGGCTATGAGAAAAAGCATTCAAAATGGCGTCCGATCCGGATCGGACATCTGGTCCGATCCGATCCGACCAGCCTCCGATCCGATCCGACCCCCCAGGTCCGATTCCGATCCGCTATCCGATCCGATCCGGGGGGTCAGTGCACATCCCTACTTAAAAGCCTTATGCCATGTGGTGCAGGTTGCACTAGCAGTGCCTGGGATAAAGCATGGAGAAGCAGTAGTATACATGATCTTGTTCTGGCAAAGATATTCTACTTATACATTCAGTGATCTCACCTAGCAGAATTTGGACATGATATTTTATGCATTTGGCTAGCACAGATTTAGGAATATTGTAAATTACAATATTCTCTAGTCTGAGCTAGCCAAATGTGGTTACCTCTCAAACTTTAGAACCATTTTAGTTGTTGCTGTTTCTATTTTCACGGAGTATTTTCCTGACATTGCAAATATGCATTCTATCACATAGGTAGGTTACCAACCAGCTAAAACCTCTACGGACCTGTAGAAATAAAGCACAAAGTAAAACTTTTTAAAAAATAAAAAGACTCACAACAACAATTCCAATATCATGTGGGGAGGGGGGTTCGCCTTCAACAGCCCATAACAGCATGTTAACAACAAGCTACATATATAGGTAAAATAAAGCTAGATGTATTTGTTTTACGCCACCACTTCTCCACGGCTTTATCACTTGTTTTATTTCAGTTTGCTTACCAAACTAAATGTAGTTGGCCAAAAATAGCCACTCTACAGCATCTTTCTTTTGAACAAAGTAGAAACAGCAGGCGCATACAACAATTTCTCAGCTTTAGAAATCCATTTTACTGAAGATTCAAAAATATTGCAGCAAGTAAATAGCATTTATGTAGCGCCATTTTTTAAAATTTTTTTTTTACTGTTCTAGGCACTGCACCGTTATTTCAGCAATCTTACACCACACTTGTAAGGTAGATCAGTGTTATTATCTACACAAGTGGGAACTACAACAAAGTGTATTCTTGCCTCCAAATAGGAGTCCTAGCCAATGAGTGCCTTCCCTTCCGGCAGGCCTTTCTATTCTATTCCTCTCCAGCCCCCATTTTTTTCTTTTCCAACTGACATTCAATATTCCGGGGCTGCGGAGCATGTTTGGTTGTCATTGATCTGTTTTTCGTGGGGATAACAGGGCTTGGTTTGGGGCTTTAAGATATAGTTTGTTTTTCCTGGCAAATCTTGTGGTTCCTCTGAGCTTCGCCCTCTTGTTTCTCGGTAACTCCACGTTGGTTCTATTTCTATCAGCATTCACCACCAGTTCACTCTTAGAGGGAGCAATACTGAAGATGGCAAGTTGAAGCTGAGAGAGAGTGACGGAGTTTGGATGACAAGCTGTGGGTCGTCATGGCTTTTTTAACCCGCAACAAGCCAGAGCACCCATGAGCACCAAGATGTAGATGCAAGCCCCATTCGGGGGGGTTTCGTGTCATGAGAATCCAGTGAGTATAGGTTATGCGAGGGTTAAACAACCCTCACATAACCCTAAAACAGACCATTGATTATGTGAGGATTATTTAACCCTCGTATAGCCCATGCTCTCTGGGTTCACATGACATAACACCTGAGCAGGGGTTACATATTCAAAACGGCAGGCGCACATGCCCCTCAGCCTCACCATGGGTTACATAACCCATGATGGGCTGTCATGTCATGTGAACAGCCTCAGTGGCTTCCCTAATGCCATTTAATGAAGCATACACTTCCTAGTTTACTGCTCAGTATTCTAGCAACTATATTACACAACTTCTCATTTTCTATATCTCCATCACTACTTGTCTCACTATATTGTGTCTGGGGACATCTATCTATTTAACTTATTTGCGCATATTAGTATTTTCCTCCTCTACTGTGCATTTTCTTGCCTGCTAGATGCCTCAGGTATAGGACGAATAATGAATTAAAATTAAGAAATTAATTTTACACCATTCTAGCAGTTCACCGAATTCTGGATGGGCAGTCAGGAGAATTGGGGGGGGGGGGGGGGACTCAAGGTGGGATGTGTCCAGGTTGATTCTGCTCACAGGCATTCAAGCTGGAGCACCTGTCTACTTGAGACTCTGCTTTAAACCATTTGCCCCAACACCATCAGAATGAGACTTCAAATAAATGAAATTCAAACAGCAGTACACGTAGGCTATGAATCTAAATTAATACATAATAGGTGTTCTCTTGTACATGAAACTGCCTTCAGCAATCAACTGAAGTCACTGAACACAGAGGGTGGCACATAAGATATCAAGAACATGTAGAAGATTTTTTAAAAGTGCTTACCTTTTTGACCCCTTTATTTAAAAAGGTTTGTGCAAAAACTTCCAGGAAGCAATTCAGCAGTCCTCCCCCTTTTATTGATATTCTCCCTTTCTGAATGAACTCTGTCCTACAAAAAAAGAATGCAGTTGAACTATCTCTTTTCCTCCAGTAGTAGGTACTATGATTTTGTAATAAAACTACTGTAGAAAACTACACTGTAGAAAACTATGTGGAACAAAAGACAAAAAAACCATACTCTAGTAATATAAAAATGTACCAATTTGTTATAATGTGCAACACTTGCCACCTGCAGTTTTTATCAGCAATTGCACTTAAAACAATTACAAAAATTAAAGCTGCTGTCTGATTTACTGTGGGCACCTTTTTGGTGAATCACAATGTTTTAATTGATTGATGTGAGTGGCTTAATGCTGCTGTCCTATTCATTATATCACATCTAACACAATAACTTAAATCACAGGGATATAAATGTGTGCCCATATGCTTAACTTTACAAAATTACAGATACCAAAATAATCACGCAGGCCCATTTTACTTTGTGTGCCAGAATAGTTTTGGGGTCATGCTGGAAGCCTGCAAATATCCCTCAAAAATTGGATAGAAAACACCCGAGAGATATTAATTATATAGTAATAACCACTGCTTAAAGATGAAAGTATGATAAAAAGGGAAGGCACGCAGATTTGCCGAGACAAGATGTTAGCCAATTTTTAAAATGAGAAAAAAGGAACAATAAATTATAAACCTATAGTTTATAAATATTATTTTGAATTCCTTGGCAAGCCATCAGTCCTAAATCCCAACCTGAACTTGATTTGAAATCAATGTAAATACTCTGCTTCTTCTAGGAGTAGTTGGAGTTGCCCAGTCAATGTTTACTTAAACACTCTGGTTAAAAAACAGAAGGGTTTTATACTGGTCTATAATTCTTTTGATCTTGGGGGATCGAGGGAAAGTTTCTTTAGAAAAGGTCTTATTACTGTCTCCAAACTTGATGGTATGCCACCTTTCCTCAGCATCATTTTAATACATGCCAACACAGGTAAGAATCAAGCAGACATGTTGTGGTATCCTGTCCTCAACTTCAAGCATCAACAACTGAAACTGACCCAACAAAATCTGATCACAGAACTATAATCTAACCACACACCACCAACACAATAGTGACATGATTTCAGTTACAGAGTGAAGCTTGGATTGGATGCGAGAGTTTTTCACTGGACTCAAAACTTCTATGGAAATCTATATAGGAAGGTGCTTAGTGTATGGCTTACTATCAGAAAGATTTTGATCATTTTTGCTTTAAACTGAAGCTTGAGCTTGAGCCTTTTTAACTTTTTAATGTTTAAATTTATATTGTTATTCTTATGGTATTTAATTGTGCACTGCCCAGGGAGCTTCGGCTGATGGGTAGTATAATGATGTAATAAATAAATAAAATATAAAATATAGATATGCAGAAACTTTTGAAAGACTGAAAAAGTTTGAAACTCAAGCTTTAATAGCAATTAATTTCTTCCATGCCTGATAGGCATGGCAGACCCTCCACGCCCAGGATGACAGACAGCCCTACTCGGAGAATTAGCATGGCATGAAGGCAGGCCCTAGCTGCAGCTGCATAGCTAGGCAGCTGCTGCCTGGAGGGAGGGGGAAAGGGACAGAGGCAGTCAATCAGGGGTGCAAAGAAGGGGGTGAGGTCAAGCCGTGTGCAAATTTTGGAGGGAAGATTCACTATCCATGAGCCACATTTGCATTATTCATGAGCCTCTCTGTGATGAGGGGACTGAGGGCAAAAAAGCATGGGGGGTGGGGAAACCGGTGACCTGGACTTTGCACTAGTAGTAGAAGTTATTTTAAAAAACTGTTTGACAAGACTGTGCAGATACAAAAATGACCAAAAAAAAACCTTTCCTGCCATCACCATCACAAATTTGGCCTTCAAATGGGCTCCGTGAGATTTCCCTTGAGTTTTCCATCATCAGCAAATCAAGTCATCGTCCCAATCGTCTCTTATTCCACAGCTCTCAAAGTAAGTGGAGACCAGTCCAGGGCTTTGGTGGCCAGGGGAGAATGCCAAGTAGGTATTGTATGCACTGCCCAAATCAACTTTCTCGTCCAGGAAAGAAAGACTTTGGCAAAACAGCTGGTCAAATTAGTCACCGGAGACAGCTTGGAAACCATAAAACACTAAGACTTCAAGGTCAGACCATCATAATAAATCCACCAGCAGTGCAAAGCCAATAGAAGCCATGACGACCAATCTTAACTCGATAGCAATCCATCGATTACAATAAGGACAATGGAGGAACTGCACTAATGAAGCACCCACAAGAAACATGCATTAGCCCAGATACATGGTATAAAAATCCCACGTTTCTCATGGCTGTCATGAACACCCGAGCCATGCCTGTAAAATGTAGTCTTGGCACACATATTGAAAGCACGGAGGACAATGAAGATTTAAACACCTTCCCCAAGACCACCTCCATTGGCTCAGTTTTGGAGATGCTAGAAAGTGTAGCCAGTACATCAATGGAATCTCTAACCCAAGATGAGGTACACAGGCACTCAATACATATCATGTCTGTCTCACAGGGTAACTGGTAAGAGATGAAATCCATGTGAACTGTGGTACCATTACCATTCTACCCATAAATATTTTTCTCTGTTCTAGTTTAATGACTAGTTTATTGAGTTTTTCCCATGCCCATCACAAATAATGTACCTACAAAAAGCCCAATATAATGTGGGAATGCACTTTCATCCTTGTTTTAGATTGGAATGTGCATCCTTCCTGCATGAATAGTGCTATGCATTGTAGGCGTAATTAATGGGCCCACCTCTTCCTCCAAGGCCCTTCTCCCCAACAAGTAGTGTGGGAGTAAATATGGGTTAAGATGCTCATGGTAAAAATGCTGCATGGGTCCTCCTGACCCAAACTCTTTGACGCAATCCCAGATAAATCTCAAAGCCAAACTCCAGCACCTTCCAATTCAAGCCCTAACATGCCTGAAAATGGAGGTATTAGCAATCCAGCTTCCACTGTTGCATGGAGTTATAAGGACTGTAAGACTCTTTGCCTACTAAAAGTGTCTCTCTAGTCAAGCAATCAATGACCTTTTGTTTTTCTTCAGAGAGGAGGCAAATGGGTTTTAGCAGGTTATTTAACCTGATAAAGGAAACATGAGAAGAAGCCCCATGTTGCTGTTTTTCTTTTTTCATAGTCTCTGAAAGACACAAAAAGCTCACAGAAAATATTGATCTCAGATTGATTCTCACAGCACACAGCTGGGTGATGCAACATCGTTACAACAACACAGTCACAGAGAGAAGTCTATTAGCGAGATTCAACTACTAAATTATTGACTCGTTAAAAGTATAGCAAATTCAGCTTAATTGTTTTTTGATTGGAGTTTAATTAAAGTAGCTTCAGTATAAAACTCTTGCTGGCATTTTAGTTTCTCACCACTGACATCTTTTTTTAAAAAAAACTGCTTTAAAATATATAGCAATTTAAAAAGCCCTGGATAAAATGTTAAGTGTGGATTCCGAACACACCCTGGTTCTTCTGTCCATCATGAATTGTGCATCACTGGTTTCATGTTATAAAATTGCTCTGATGAGTGTCAGCAGATCATTTGCCTGATCTACAAAACTGGAGGGAAAGGCAACTTATGCATGCTTAGACGGACAAAACACCTACAACTCCCACCATGCCCCAACCAGCCATGCATCGGATTGCACCCTTAAGGAAGATGCAGTGAAAATCCTGACTCTAGAAAGTTTCTGCTTTGCCTTCCATAACTTTTCCTCCCTTATGTTACACCACTCATCGGAACAGACTATTTGCACATATTGTTATTCACACGGATCAGGACAATTTCACAGTGCGTGAATCAGCCTGAAGAGAATGAGAAATCTAAAGGAAATGGACAAGGCTGGCATTTGGGGAAATGTACAACCCTTAGAACCTTACAGGGTTCTTCTTGCATATAATAATTTTAGAAGTTGTATGGTGACAAATGCATTTCAATGTGTGCAAACCAAGGGGGCTTGAAGGAAAGGTTCTCTCACTTGAACTAGAATTTGTGGATGCTTTCATGGGAAACCACTTCATGCAAACAGTCACTGGGGAAATAGATTTCTCAACCCAGTACAATACCTCGACGGACAGAATCATGTTCAGTACTGTGTGTATTTTGTGTTTAAAAAAATTAAATATGAACCCTGCATATGCAATCTGCATAAATTATGCAATTCTATATGTTTCCTCTTGCATAATTTGTAGTGCCAGGCTTTCCTTCCTCTCCCTATTTTTTATCATTACTTTGCTTTCGCTAATCACCTGGATGACCAAAACACTGAAACTCTGCTCTCTGGAAACCTTAGCCGCTCCGATGGCTTCTGATAGATGTGTGCACCAACCAGAAGATTTGACTCGAACTCTGATGTGGCACTTTGGAAAATCACCCGATTCTATTCAAACCGATTTGGAGGTGATCTGCTGCAACTCATGGACTGGACCTTAGTTGAAATTCAGAATTTTTGAGCTTTGTGTCTCTCACTATAATGGGCAATTTAAAAAAAAACTACTATCTTTTTTTCTGTTTTTCAGAAATGGCTGGAATTTGTTGGCATAGTAGCCCCTTGGGAGAGGATTCAGCTAGCCAAATTCTAGAAATAAAGGTGCAGCTTTTTTGTACTACACACGTTATATTTCTTTTCTTATTCTCTTTAAGCTAACTGCCAATAAAAAAAAATCTTGGCAGAGGTAGATGAAATTCCCAGGGATAAAATTCTCCTCCCCTTCTGAGGAGATTGTGTCTGCCAAATTTCAGATGAATAATTGAAAGGTTATTTGTGCATGAGTAGTATTTACATTTTGAGGATAGCCAAAAACACACAAAACCCCCCCAAAAAGTATGTACTTGTGCACCATTCTTCTGAAAATAGCAGACAGCATAAAGGTGGCCCTAAGTAAGAAAACTGTGAAGTTTCAGAATGATAGGTATAGTGCTATATGTGGGAGTCCTCAAATTTGGGGTGGCATGAGTGTTTGTTCTGTTTCCTCCCCCCCCCCATGTTTTTTGGGGGCAAAATGGAACACAACATAGAGGTGCCTCCAGGCAGGAAACCTGAGAAGTTTCAGAAAGATAAGTACAGTGGCTATGGAATTATGATGACTGAAAAGCAGGGGGGGTTCATAGTGAAGCCTGGTGGCATTGGAAAAATGGCCATCTGACGGTCCCATCCTTGTCCTCCCACAAAGCACAGTAATTGGAGAGCCTCTGGTAAAACATGACCTATGATTAGAAAGTGGACCTGTCAGGCAATCCCATCCCTTCTCTCCCCACATCAGTATTTAGAGAAAGAAAACAAAGTATTTTTTGGAGACACATCGTCTGCCTTTGCGAAGCTGAATCATGAACAAAGCTTCATCCAGGGTCCAGGTTCTGGTTCTTTTGTAGGGAAACCTGCTTCGCCTTGGGAAGTACCAGTAATGGCCCAAAGAGGCCCAATTTGGCTTGGGATTGGGCTGAACCTGATGCACGTCTCTAGCTTCTGAGATTTTGCCAGGCACTGCCAGTAAACCTTCAAGTATATTTGCAGTCATAAGGATTAGTAACTTTCTTTTTTAAAAAAATGAACAAACCATTCAAAGCAGAGATTCTTAGAAAACTGAATTCTGTTGTGAATTCCACAATCTGCACATTTTCTGCACCCCTAGAATCATGGTGTACAAACAGTGGTGGTCATGATCTGACATATAGTAGCTGGTCCTAAGCCATGCTTTCATAAATTACAAAATCTGGAGACACAATTTAGAGACTCATCTCAATACCAATTAGATATCATGGAAAGCAAATTCGGATTAAATTCTAGAATTCAACCTCCCTGCTTCATAAATCTCAAAATGTGGAATACTCAACAAATTCAACAGAAATTAGCCTTTATAATTATTATTATTATTATTATTATTATTATTATTATTATTATTTATAACCCGCCTCTCCCTACGGATCGAGGCGGGGAACACAATGCAAATACAAGCATGACAAAGTTAAAAAATTTAAAACAAGAGAAACACATCATTAAAACATTTAAAATTCATCCGGATAGGCCTGCCGGAAGAGAACAGTCTTCATGACTCTCTTGAATTCATGAAGACTGTCAATTTGTCTAACCTCCTCCGGCAGACCATTCCATAGTCTGGGAGCCATAGAAGAGAAGGTCCTCTGGGTAACACTCGCCAGCCTAGTTCTGGCTGGCTTGAGTACGTTCTTCCCAGAGGACCTAAGAGTGCGGGGCGGATTGTACGGGAGAAGGCGATCCCATAGGTAGCCTGGGCCCAAACCATGTAGGGCTTTAAAGGTAATAACCAACACTTTATACTTTGCCTGGAAACTGACCGGCAGCCAGTGAAGTGATTTTAAAACTGGTGTAATGTGGTCACCCCTAGGTGTACCGGTGACCAACCTGACTGCCATATTTTGAACAAGTTGAAGTTTCCGGACTAGGCACAAAGGTAGCCCTATATACAGCACATTGCAGAAGTCGAGCCTCGAAGTTACCAGCGCGTGCACTACCGTCTTTAGGTCTTCCAACTCTAGGACTCATTGACAACAAATTAAAGCATAATCCTCAGGGTGTTTTTTCTTTAAAAATAATAATAACAGCTCCTTTTCGTTCTACCAGCCTAACAGAAATTTGACAAGCTTATAAAGCTTTGAATCTACAGCAACATTCAGCTTGGTCATTGGTTTGGCCTTTTCAAGATCAAAAAATTCCCGTGAGGCTTAAGGTAGAAAGTCTAGAAACTCTTCTTCCAAGAACAATGACCAAAGGCCAATTTGTCTGATCTTCTTATCAGATATGTTTCTACTTTCATATAAGGTACATGGTGAGCTTTTAGTAGCAGGGAGCACACTAACTTTGATGTTCTGCCTACTTGTTTTTTATGACTATTGAGAAAGATACATTTTCTTATGCAATGCAGATTAGGGGCAAGGTTCAGTCAATGGCACAGAACAAAGCTTTGGCAAGGTATCACTTCAAAGGGAACAAGAGCTGCTGCTGTAAATTCAAGGGGTGCATTTCGAATACTCTGTCAAAAGTGACACCAACGTACTTTAAAAAGCAGGGTAGGCTAGAAAAATAAAGAGGAAGCAAAATTCACACTGCAAAAATCTTGTTTTTTTCCTCACAAACATATAAGCCATAGTGCATAGGCCATTGCGTACAGAAATAAATCACAATTGTTTAAGCCATTAATTGATATAAGGTAAACAAAAAGAACCGTAGACGTCTGGTAAATATAAATTACAAAATTTTCACAGGAATTGTCAATTGTCACACAGGTATTCCAAAAGAACCAAGTAAGTAATCACCAAGAGACCTCAAGGTGCCAGGGCTGCCTCTAATAGCTGAGGGTTTTTAAAAGTTGTTTTCAATTCACATGTGCAGCTACCAATATCTTAAGTTGTAACTTTTGTGAAGGCTATTTTTACCAGTGTTACCCTCCAATGATACCACTTCCTTAGTATTTCTCCCTTACTATCAATGGCACTTCCCCACTGCTGGAAGCTAGCTAATGCAAGTGCAGAGGTTCCTTGAAGTGAACTCAACAAAACGGAAGCACCTCCAAGCAATTTTCTGCATATGCAATAAACAATGTCCAGTGTCCATTCTCCAGCCAGATGGTTTCTCTCCCTATCAACCTTGAGCATCTTTAGGAAGTAATGTAAAAAGCATTTTATTAAATATGCACACACAGAGACACAATGGAATGCCCTGCTTGGAGAAAATGTTTGGCTGGAACCTTGAACAGGAGCATTTCTGTTAAGATTGCAGGTCCCACCTGTAATTAATATTAGACACAGAATCTGTGTATGTCATTTGTGTTGTATAGGAACACTATATTGGAACAAACTAGCAGAACATTAGCTGTCCTCCCCCCGCCCAATAATGATATTCACCAGATGTCTGAGGAAAGGCTGAAAGGGGGAAAATACACCTGGCCATTTGTACTCCCCAAAAACATTGAAGAAGTTTGATCTTCAGCGCAGCTGGCCACCAGTTTATGGTGCACAAATTAATAACCCTTTTGATGTTCACACTGAATATGTATATTGCTAACATTACACATGCTGAGAAAAACAGCAGGACCATTCCATTTGGGCAGAAGCACCTTCTAATTTCCACAGATTAGATAGGTAAAGTTGCCAGTGGTGTGTTTATTTGCAAACTGCAATACAGCTTAGTGGTTCACTGAATCTCTTAGCATCTCTCCAGGATATACAACAACAAAAGATTATTCATACGCATAACAGAGACTCTGGGTCAGCTTTGTATCACCTCATGTGATTTATCAACAAGAAGGAAACTTAAGAAGGAAACTAGCTAGCTAGAAGAAATACATCATGAGACCCAAATGAGAAAATACTGCCCAGGATTTTGAACCAAAGGGACACAGTTTGCTTCTCCCAGTCTCCAGGGATTTTGGAGAGCAAAGCTTAGTTCCCATATAGCAGCCCAGGTATTGTTTGATAGTATGGATATTTTTCCACCAATGTATATCAGCATTTTGTTAAAATCTCACTACAACCTGCTAGGTTTTGTAGTCCATTCTGCTTGCCCTCTTACCAATTAAATCCTGGGAGTATGCTAGTGCTATGTAACATCCGTAGAAATTCCAGTAGATTAATGACACATTGTTTCTGCTCCAACCAACCGGTTAGAATACCTATGCACACACCCTTCAATAGAATGGGATCACACCCTGGGAAAGCAGCTCCCACTCCACTGAAGGTGTGCCTGAATGAAGACTGCCCTAGTTCTACATATACGAGGCTAAATGAGCAAAAGTGACAAGACTTTGGTTTAGATTTCAATTAGCTATTGAATGAATTCCTGGAATTAAACGGAGTGAGCATAAGAACAGCTATCCAAAAAATATTCCACGTGCATTTGCACTTCCACACTATGTTTTATTAACTTGGGAAAGATTGTTGTTTTGTTTGATTTTTACTTCCTGTGGCTTTCTAAAGAAGCATTATTGCAGTGAGGCGGCAGATGCTCGAGTGGATCATTCCGTTTAAGATCACTTTACGCCCCACCACATCTTTCTTCTTTTACATTGCAATTGCGCCCGGGTCCAATTCCTATTCTTATCAAGTCTTTGTTACATTTGTTGCTTTTCTCCAGAACAAAGGCAATAAACAAATAAATCACACACAAAAAGTTGAATTGGGCTAAAAACATCCAGTCGGCAGAGTATAAAATGTCTTTGATTTTGAAAATATTATGATTTAAAAAAAATGTTTTTAAAAAGCATCACATAATACAACTGAATGTTTTTGTTTAATAAAGTAGCTAAAGTAATATAGAACTACCCTGCCTATGAAAAAGATACCTGCACCAATGCTTTTGAGCAAGTCAGATGGGCATCTCTATTGCCCATTATGATCTGCCCCACATCATTTTATTGCTTTTAACATATATTTTGTACCAGATTTTATATTTACTGCTTTGAATAGTTTTGAAATAAAAATGTATTTTGCAGATATAATAATTTTAAAAATACACTGAAAGCAGAAGTTTCATATAACTGGCAAGACCCATAGTTGGGTAAACACTTTCAGCATTGTTGTTAGCACTGGGTTTTCCCATGCCTCCCAGTCCTTAGTTTGTATTTGTATTTCAATTCAATGAGAGCACAGAGGAATGCGTTATTTGATGCAGTTTCCTGAAAATGTCATATTCCATTTTAACAAAACCAGCAAGTTTCTGGCCTTGTGTTTAAGAAGGAAACTTTGAAGGCATATAACTTGTGTAAGTCATTCATACTAGACAGTCATTTATTGCACAATTTTATCAGAAAAGACATAACAGTCATAAAGAGAGAGAGAGACCAAAAACTGAACAGAGCTAGAAAGGTGGTAGAATAAGATTTCCAATGGTTTGGGGAAGTGTTTTAGTGGTCTGCAGAATCTACTTGCGAAATCAGAATAAGTTATACAAAAGAGTGAAAACAATGTAAAAAAACTTGCATAAGTTATATTGGAGACACTGGCTGAATTCGGACGACACAATAATCAACTGGGGGTGGGGAAACAATCATCAGTTGTATTGTCTATCGTGTCGTCCAAATGCTGCCATAGTCAACTCAGCGCTGATCCTAATCCACATCACAGTTGATTATTTATGACCATGTTGTGTGGGGAGTACCCTCTAGATGAACAACTGTAAAGTTGATTATTACCCCACCATTGACTATCGTGTTGTCCGAATTCAGCCACTAGATGCATTCGGACAACACAATAGCCAATGGTGGGCTGAGTAGCCAACTCACAGTTGGTTATTTTGTGGGTACTCCCCACACAACATATTCCTACACAACTGTGGGTAGTTGGGGCTGGCGTTGAGTGGACTAATAGTCAACCCAGCATTTGACTGACACAGCCCCCGCCCCTCTCCCCACCCTCCCTCCTCCCTCAGTCCTCCCAGTTCTATCCCAGCAGCCTCTGCAAGTTGTACCAGTTGTAGCAGAGTGGCAGCCACAGCTTTGGTCACTCTTGCCGCCTGCCTCTATGGGCTTGTGTTTTAACCCACTCACCACATGCCATTAACACACTCACCCCTCCACACAACACTTTAAACAACTGGTTTCGAGCTAAACAACTTGCAAGCCAGTTGTTTCTCTGAGTTGCTTCTTTGGGCGAAATAGCATACCGTCAGTGGTTTGTGAGTGGTGTATTACCCTCCACACAACACTATAAGCAACACAACTGACGACTGTCCACCCCCCCAGTTGTTTAATGTGTTGTCCGAATGCAGCCAGTGTCATGATTACCTTGGCCCCAGAATTTCAAGCGCTATTCTTTTTAAAGTCAACTATGCAATACTCAGCTTGCAACCCTTTCTTCTTTTTCCTACCACATTATGGTAGTAAAAAGATAAAAACATGGCTTTAGAGATAACCAGGGAACAAATATGTTTAAAACAAAGGTGCAATACATTGTTCAATCAGATGTCCATCTACATGCCATTTATGAAAGCGTTTTCTCCTAGAGAAAACTACCACCTTAGTTTTGGAATAGTTTATCACCAGTTTCTCCTGGCTACAAATCTTGCCTAGTCTACTTAGGAGTCTCCTCAGGCCCATCTTACTGGTGGATATGAGGGCGATATCGTCAGCATATAGCAGCATCTGAAACTTTCTAGTTCATATGGAGGGGGGGAAGAGTCCATGGCACTTAGATCAGAAACTAGATTGTTTACATAGAAATTGCACAGGAAAGTTGCCAGTAAACAACCCTGCCTAACACCTCTTCTGGTGTTGACTTTATCAGAGAGAGAGCCAGACAAGCCTATCCGCACTCGTAGGTCTGTATATCCAGTGGACATGTATTTGTGGTGCAGGGAGGTGGAAGATGTCGTACGTTAATTGTTACTTTGCTCCTTGTATAAAGATATTAGGAATCGGTTCCTGGGAGAGCTTTTGAGAACAAGAGCGGGTTGGCCCACTGCTGATATTATCTGTGATCTGTTAGCAGATCATAGTAAAGCAATTACAATTAAATCATAATAATATTTATTTATAACCCGCCTCTCCCTCCGGATCGAGGCGGGGAACAACAACAATTTAAAATACAAGAATCACAAAACAGTTACAATTTTAAAAACAAGAAAAAATACATCATTAAAAACATTAAGGTTGTAACATTTGCCGCAGTAGCTCAAAAAATCCGCCAAAATTTCCTAAAGAAATCAGGTTTAGACCAATTGGTTTACAGACCAATATCGTTAATAAATCAAGATTCAAAAATTTTTACGGCAATAATGGCAAAAAGAATGAGTACTTTTATAAATAAATATATCAAAAAAGAACAATGTGGATTTATTTCAGGAAGGCAAATGCCAAATTTAATTGGGAGAGTTTTAAATATAATTAATATTATTTTTAAAAGGAACTTAAAAGCAGGTTTGTTAGCATTAGATATATTCAAAGCCTTTGATTGTGTGGAATGGCCAGCACTTAAAATAATTATAAAAAAAAATTGGGTTTGGAGATAAATTTATAGGAGTGATTGATCAGTTGTATGCAAATAATGAAGCAGAAATAATAGTTAATGATGGGTTAACGCAACAGATTATCTTAGCCCGTGGCACTAGACAAGGATGCCCACTTTCACCGATTTTATTTGCAATAGTGATAGAAATTTTGGCGAATGTTATAAGGGAGGATTCAAGATTAAAAGGGATAGGAGGGAAAGAAAAGGTTAAGATGAACATGTTTGCGGATGATACATTACTGACTTTAGAAGATCCTCTGGAGAGTGGGGAGGTGATTAAGAAGCATTTGAGAGAGTGTGGGGTGATTACAGGCTTACAAGTAAATTGGGGGAAGTTAGAAATGATGTTATTTAATTATAACAAGAAGGAAATGGAGGAGTGTAAATCTAAATTAGGTCTTAGGCTTAAAAATATAGTGCGTTATTTAGGAGTTAATATTGCAAAAGATTTAGATAGATTAGAAGAAATTAATTTTGCTAGCTTGAAAAAACAGATAGGGGAAAAGTTAGAGGCATATAGAAAATTAAAGCATTCTTGGTTTGGAAGAATAGCGGTTATTAAAATGAAAATATTACCCAAGATTAATTTTTTGTTTAGAATGTTACTGATTAAAATAACGGAAGTAGAGTTAAAGAGTTGGCAAAATATGATAAATGCTTATTGTAATGGAGATAAAAAAGCAAGGATTAATAAAGGGTTATGGTATAAGACACAAAAGAAAGGAGGTCTGGGACTTCCAAATATAAAGAAGTATTATATTGCTAATCAATTAAGATATGTTGTAAACAGTATAATAGGGGAGGATGATTTGGAATGGTTAGAGACGCAAACAGGGGAACAAGATTTTAAACTGCAAAATATTTTTTTTGCTAAAATTCAAAAGAAAGATTTGAGGGGACTGGACAACCCGTTGTTGAAAAATATTTTAGAGATCTGGGAGAAAGTTAAAGGGAAGTTAATACCAGGAGATTCTCCTCTTACCCCAGTGGTAGTAATGGGAAACTTCCCAAAGAATTTAAAAGCTGAGTTTGAAAGGGGTCTGAGGGATCAGAAAATTATTAAGTTAAGAGATTGGTTGAAAAGTATGACAAATAGGGAGCAAATTGGAGAGTTATTAAGAGGACAAAAGATAGCTTGGTTTAAATGTATACAATTGGAACAATGGACACAGAATTGGAAAAAGAAAAATAAGGAATGTAGAGATAATACAAGATTTGAAGAGTTAATTGAATCAAGAGGAAAGAAGGGGGAAATTAGAATTAAAAGAGGTTTGACCAGTGAAATATATAAAATTTTGATAGAGGATGATGAATACCAAGACTCTCTCAAAATGATTTGGGAAGATGATTTAAAGGAACAAATTAATGAAAATAACTGGGGGAGGATATGGGATGCAAGAATGTTAAAGCTTTTGTCGATTAGAATTAAGGAGAATTATTATAAAACTGTATGGAGATGGTATTTAACGCCGGTAAGATTTCATCAGATAGATAAAAAAGTGTCTAAGAATTGTTGGAGGGGGTGTCAGGAGGTTGGAACATATTTTCATATGTGGTGGAGCTGTGAATATGTACAAAAAAATTGGAAAAGGGTTTTTAAAGAAATAAGTGAAATAATAGGAAGTAAATTGGAAGTAAGCCCAAAGTTAGCTCTACTAGCAATATGGGACAAAGAAAATGAGAATATAAGCATGAGGGAATTGATAAACAACCTCCTGGCACCCGTTAGAATAATGATAGCAAAGAACTGGAAAGGGCAAGGGAAATATACAATAGAAGAATGGTATAAAGAAACATGGGATATGGCACTTAATGATAGGCTAACGTGTAATTTGGAAGTAAAGAGGGGAATGTCCAGGAAGAATGATTTTGAAGATATATGGAGTCCTTTTTTGGAATATGTGTTAAGATCGGGGAAGGGGCAAACACCTTCAAAAGATACTTTACAATTTTGGAAGGATGTATAATGGAATATATGTAGGTCTCCTGGGGGGGAGGGAGCATGGGGGGGGTATGAGGGTTGTTCGTTTTGTATTGTATTTTATGTTACGTTATTTCGTTTTAAATTGAAAATAAAAAATATTATTAAAAAAAAAAAGAATCAGGTGTAGATTGCAGAGGGGACCACCTGCTATAACTTTCTGTGATTTTCTAATAGGGTTTGCATAATTTTTCAATAGTATAAATCTCAGCCTTTTCTCTCAGTTTTGGCTCCCTTACATGTATTTTCTCCCTATGAGTTTGCTAGTATTTTGGTTGTCACAGAGATCTTTTGTTTTATTGTTGCAGTCGTTACGGCCTTTGTGCCATAGACAAATAAAATGTATCTAAGTTCACAAAACAGAGGTGGTGAATGTGTGGTCCTCCCAATGTTGTTGGACGTCAGCTCAAATCATCCCTCATCATTGGCTATGCTGGCTAGGGCTGGTGGGAACTGCAGTCCAACATTTGGAGGGCCATATGCTGTCCACCCCTGGTCTAGACTGAGGCCAGACCTACACCAAGCAGGATATAGCACTATGAAAGTGGTATGAAAGCGGTATATTGAGGCAGGATCTACACTACTACTTTATAGTGGAGTTGAAGTGCACTGACAATTGTTGGGGCCCATGACACATGCCATATACCACTTTCATACTGCTTTCATGGTGTTATATCCTGCTTGGTGTAGATATGTCATGGGCCCCAACAGTTGTCAGTGCACTTCAATACCACTTTAAACCAGTAGTGTAGATCCTGCCTGAGAGATTATGAGATTGAATTTATGCGGGACAGTTTCATAAGAATAAATATGGGCATAGATCTGAATACAGGTTCTCTTACCAGCTCCATGGAATCTGCAATCCAACAACATTTGGAGGTCCATATGTCGCCCACCCATGATTTAAAAGATACTTTCCCACATTTGCTTTTGCCTCCTTAAATGATGTTTGTCTGCACAAATTTTGACCAGCCCTTTTCTGACACAGCACAGCAGCCATGTATTTTTGTGGCTTGTCAGGTACCGACAAACACACAGAGTTTGTTCTTGAAGTCCTAGGCAGCTTTGGCTCCCTGCCATTCACACACAGCAGTCAGGCTGCACTTGACTTGGTGGGTCACAAAGTGTGCAGGCCTAACTTACCTATCAGCAATGAAATTATGCCTTGAAAGCTACCAGCTACATTATGGCTGCCCATATTCTCCAAGGCACAAGGCATTAGATCCCAAGTGTAACCTGACACACACAATATGTGAAAATTAACTAAAAATTCATGTACAACACGGGTGGGGAACCTCTTTTAGCCCAAGGGCCAAATTCAGTTTTGGAAAATCTCCCAGGGGCTGCATTACTCTGGTGGGGCAGGGCCAAAGGCAAAAGTGGTGGAGCCAAAAATACAACAAGATATCAGTATATTGTAATTTAAAACTCTTATTCCCAGTAACAAAGCCATAGAAGTGTTCAGTCTTTTAGAATGGTGGAGGGGGAAAGCTCAAACAATTGGTAGTTGGGAGAAAGGAGCTGGCTATTATGACTAAGCCTGTTCCCCTTGAGCAGGGAGAAGGATTTTCAGACAATCAATCAAAGTCAGATTCTGATGCAGAAGGGACAGCACCAGAAACATACCAGCCTGTATGGGGAGTGGGGAAGGTGACTTTCACGGGCTCTTCACCAGTTGGGAATGAACTTTCACCAGCCCTTATCTCTGACTGTGTAAACAACCCACAAGCTGGGAATCAGTGTTCTTCCGAGGGGGAAGGCACTGAAAGCCTAGCTGATCCTAGAATCCGCCACAGTCTAAAGCAGGCAGAGTGAAAGGAAAGGGAGAGAAAGTCGGCCCAGCTAGCTTCTCGCCAAAAGCTTCTTCAGAACCATCCTCCCCGAAGTTAAAGCATACTGGAAAAGGACTTTCCTTTTTTTTCTTGAAAGGACAATTGTCTCGCTTAGTTTGCATAATCTTACCTAGAGAAAGGTTCCTACAAAAATAGAATCCCTTCAGGTGGGAGGAGATATTTATTGCCTGAATAAAGTTTTGTGAATTACATGGCAGACCTCTTTATTGTCCCCCAATAAAGCGAGGGGTGTTGGGAAACACGATACTGGGACTGGGGAAAAGGTGTGTGGCCAACTAAGGAACCCTGAAAGGCTAGATTAAGACCCGGGGAGGGCTGGATTTGGCCCCTAGGCCTGAGGTTCCCCATCCGTCATGCACGCCTAACTGTATACACATAAAGTATCTGTACCTTACCAATTTGGATTCTCCAAGCTTTCTCTGAAGACAGACTCTTCTTTCAGACTGGCATATTCTGTCCAAGTAAGGCACCGAGTCTTCATAGACATAATTCTTTCCTGCATATTAAGCCATGACTCTTCTTCTAAGTAAACCTCAGGCACTTTTAGGACACTGATCTGTTAGACATAACAATTAGATGTTTTGATAAGGTACTTTGATAAGGTACTTTGAAGAAAGAAAGAATACATCTTCATACAATTAAGATTAATAGCTATAATTAGGATAAAACCAATCAATAACATGTATCCCCTGACACTAATAAACAAATTAATATTAGCAGTTAGTGATGAAATCATGCAAACATTTAAAGACTTATTCTCACTGCTCAATGCCTTGTTAGATTTTGCCAACTGCAGTGTTTTAAGTAAAGCAGAGACTTAATTTTTGTGTCATTTTAGTCCCCTATATGTCCTGTTTAAAGAAATGGATACTAGCAGAAGTCATTTGCAGAGAGTTACACACAAACCAGAATCAGCTGAAACATTTGGTTCATTTTATATTCTGTTTGGTACCTGGAAATTTTATGTTTTCCCATCTGGACGAGGCATGGAAAAGGCAAACAAAAATTATTTACATTTCAAGATATAGGATCAAGATTAAAAGTCATCAGTTCACAAAACAGAACATGATGCAGAGCACAACATAAATCTGAAAGGTTGTTAATCTGAAACTTTAGGATACAAGAAGTTTAAAGAGAGGAAATCATCATCTTGTCGTGATTCTAGAACAAGATTCCGTAGACTATAAGGATGTTGCTACAATTTCCTTTTCGAGCTTTTATGTTGGGGTTAAGCCTTGTTTTAGAAAATTGCCCTTTTTGCAGTCCTATTATGCAATCACTTGGACCACACAAGATAGTTAAACCTTCTTATCTCACAAGCCCCATGAACACTTTTCCTGTGCAAGCACAAACTTGGGTAGTTTCACTATATCCTTAAACCCCAGCAAGTTTCATTACTGACTGAAATTAATTACCTTCCTTAAAATCTGTGGAATTACATTCTGGCATGTTGCAATCCTTTTCCGGTATATGATTCCTGTAGACAAATCTGAACACAGAAGAACAAAGCAAGTTTTCATAACAACAAAGCAAAGCCAAACAATTGTGCTGCAGGTATAAGCAGGAAGGTTGGGAAGCCTGCATGTGGAGTTTCCCTTTCCCTTTTAGCAGCCAAAGGATTCCAGCCCATTTGCCAGATGGACCAGGATGAAAAAGTTTAAAGTTCAAAATGCTTAGTTCAAAATGCTTAGTTCAAAAAGGGAAGTATCTTTGCCCACCTCAACACACCAAAAACCCCTACCATCCTGGGAACAGATGGTTTAGATCAAACATTTTATTAGCATCTATGCTGGAGAGGCAAAGTATAACATACAATGCCAAATTAAGCCTTTACCACTGTAAGGTTTAGTATATAGCAGTTGGGGAGTTAACTTCTGAGGCACTTGAGTTGTTAGCTACAAGCTTCAAATGTCTTCCTGGGTCAGCACTTCAGATTAAAAAATGGATCATTTTGCTCATTCTGCACTCTGCAGTATATCCTAAAACCACAAAATACCTCTCCTCCATGCACCACTGTCAATGTTTGAGGCCTAAAGCAATTCTTTTGGACAATTAAAATTTATTTTTGTACTGAGTTGGGCCAGTGACATGAACAAAGCTAACTTTAAGCACACACACACACACACACCATAAACCTTAACGAATTATAGTTATTGACGTACAATAAGAATGTGTCTGGCTTCCAAATTCCTTTTGCATTTTAATATGTAAAGATCCCCATCAAGTTCAGAAGCCTTGGGATGATGTTAATTGATGATCTGACAGGTCCAATAGCGCATGGGAAAAAGAGTCCTTAGGAAGGAGACAAATCTTTTTCACACAAAGTTTATCTGGATTTTATTTATTTATTTAAATTTTTGCTGGGAGGCAGCATTTTGCAGTAGATGTTAAATAACCATACCAGCAGTACATTTGGCTTTCCCAATATGACACATTTACAAGGGTTCATAAACGGATATTTCCCAAGAGGAAAAGATGGATAAAACTGTTGTATATAATAATATGCAATGGAAAGAACAGAATTTGTACAGTTGAAAAAATAACTTGGTTCTCCCAAACTCTCCTCTACCACTCCTGGGCCTCTAAAGAGCCCAAAATGCAGGAGAAAAAAGTGAGAGATGAAATTGATGCTGTGAATCCTGCCCACCTCAGCTGAAGTTCCTCACAGCTGAGTTCCCCTTTTATACATTTGCATTGGAAGGTACTTCTGTCATTCCAATCTGAAAGACCCAACTGATAAGAGAGTGTCTCTCAGGGAAAGGAATAGACAAAGCACTCTGGCAGATGCCCTGGGAGGAGAAACAGTAACAGTAACTCACCTAAGGTGGGTACCTGTCTTCAAGAGCCAGTCAAGGCTTGTGGGCAATGGAAAGAAAGAATATAAAGCATCAGCACAGTTCACAAATTGTTATTTCTGGGCTGCTCTGAACCACGAAGTTTGAATCTCACGAACTGTGGACTGAGATGAATATTAATTTGTTCTGAATGAAACTTTAGTAAGGTGGTACTCTACTTTAGCAATATGGCAATAGGAATCCTTCAATTTCCCCTAAATCCTGCTGATATTTCTACTCTAGCAGAATTTTCAGAGGCCTTGCTTAGAGAAGTATGCAGAAGCTAAGTCTACATAAAGAACATAATAGAATAGTTATGCATATCTGAACAGAATTGTACAGACTGGTAACATGTTGGTCCCATTTTAATGGCTGCTGAAAAGTATCAAACATTCCACTGTTACTAGCAGGTACTCGTGACTTGTTACCAGTTGATGTCAAAAACTAATAGAAAAAATATACCTGTTGCACTTCCCCTCTGCCAGTGGTCAAGCTGGGCTGGCAGTGCCTGCAGAACATCTGCTGTCTGCTCAGAGATGGGTTAAAACAGAAGTGTTGAACCTCAGGCCTGGGGTGCGAATTCAGAACGCTAGGGTTTCCCAGATGGCGATACCCCCTTTTCCCCCAGACTATCTGGTGGCTTCCTAGCTTCCACGTGTGGGTTGCTTTTTCATTCTAAAATGCTGAAATGCCTCTTCTAAGGCTTCGTCATGGCAGTAAGCTTTTTCAACTAAAAGATGCTGGCATTTTGGCCCTGCCCATTTTGCCTTTGTCCTTCAGCTCAGCCCATCACTGGAATGCACCCCCCAAGACCTTCCTGAAGTTTGACCCGAGTTGAAAGAGGTTTAACACTGCTGAGATTTTTTTAAAAAAGGATGGACAGGAGCTACAGGACAGGACAGCAACTAGTATACCTATGCTCCAGGCAGGCAGGCAGGCAGCAATAAGGACTGAAGGACTGTAAGGTTAAAAGATGTGGCAAAGCTCTCACCCAAGGTCCTTGCCTCACAACAACCTTTGTTGCACAACTTCATGCCGTTTTAAGACTAGTTGAAGTCAAAAGCGAAACCTCAATCACTGGTCATCAAAACGTTTCTATGCATTCTACAAGTGGATGGATGTACAATAACTAGGAGGTTACGCAAAATAATTCCGAATAGGATTTCAAAAGCATATGTTAAAATGTGAAAACTTGGTTGAGCATTGTAAATAAAGAGGGAAATGCTCAGCTTACCTGTTTTTTCTTCTACTGTTTTTACAGCCATAACACATTTTTCCATGGGACTTGGGTACTAGAGGGAAATGCAAAGAGTACATATCACAGATTATTTATACATGTAGAAGAAAATTCTGAACACTTACTTAGGGCAGCATCCTATGGGATCGCCATCTGCTAAAAAGAAGTCTCCATTATCAAATCAAAAAGCATTTTCATGGCATTTCTCAATAGACTGGAGGGAAGGGGAGATGACTATTTTTGTCAACAGTTTGCTGTGACTATTTAAACTAAGCAATCCGCCAAGGAGGTGAATTAAGAAATAGCTGTAACAGTGAGTTTTAATTAAATCTCTACAATGTTACAATACAAACACATTAAGCATAGATTTTAAAATCCTGAGCTAGTGTACAAGACAATTTCAAAACAGTAACTGAATGAGGTGGAAACTTTTGGCCAGCATCATATCCTCCAAATTCTGCTCCACTCATACTAAAACTTCAAATAATGACAAATATGTTAAGATATGTGGGCTATAAATGTGAAACTGGTCAAGGTGGATTTGAGTATTTCCTATAGTATTTCTGGTGCCAGGAAAGCACTTGCATGAATATATCCGGTCAAAATATCTGGACAGTTCCATGGGAGAATTTGAAATGCATACTATTTTACTATCTATCCATTTAAACTTCCTTAAAGTTATAAGAGAAGATCATTATTTCTTATTCACAGTTTTTGAAAGAGAATATCCAGACTTTGAATATCGAAACTGAGAACCTACCTCTTTCCATTTCAAGGTACACTTTGAATGGTAATTCTGTGCTCCGCCCCCACACCAGAACCTCCAGACATTTTTTTTCTATTTGGACTGGGAAGTATCTCTGTTTTACAGGGTGCACAGTCAAACACACTTTTTTGTGGACACAGAATATGTTTTGAATCTCTCAATGCATGTTGGTTAGATCTGTCCTCTTCTTTTGCGTCCCAAGATGAGATTAGAAGTAGGGGTGTGCACGGACCCCCTGGATTGGATCGGGACCAGATCAAGACCTCCAATTTTGTTCCGGATCAGATCGGAACAAAATCGGAGGTCCCCTGGATCGGATCGGCCGCCATTTTTCCCCATAGACTTGCATTGGGGGAAAGAAAGCTTTCCCCCAATGCAAGTCTATGGGGAAAAATGGCGGCGGGGGGTGAGTGGGGGCCTAACTCCCCCCTCCCTCTCCCTCCCCCCCTCACGCTTCTTACCTGCAGGAGCCTTCTGCTCCCGTCCGCTGGCGCCCGCAGGTGCCAGTGGATGGCAGCAGACGACCCTGGCAGATAAGCCCCCTCCTTCCCTTCACGCTCCTTACTTGCCAGGGCTGTCCGCTGCCGACCGTGGGCGCCAGCGGATGGTAGCGGTCGGCCCCGGCAGGTAAGTGGGAGCCCCCTCCCTCCTCGCGATCCTCCTTACCTGCTGGGGCTCATCTGCTGCCATCCGCTGCCGCCTGGGCGGCAGCGGATAGCAATGGACGGGCCCCGGCAGGTAAGACCCCACCCCGGTGATCCTCCTTACCTGCCGGGGCGTCTGCCGCCTTCACCTGCCGTAGATCTACTGAGAACTAGGCTTTGCGGCCTAGTCCTCAGAAGAGCACCAGGTGATGGCACTCTACTGAGAACTAGGCCACGAAGCCTAGTGCTCAGTAAATGTACGGCAGGTGAAGGCGGCGAACACCCCTGCAGGAAAGTGGGGGGGCCCTCTCTCCTCCCCCTCACGATCCTCCTTCCCAGCAGGGGCCCGTCTGCGGTCATCCGCTGCTGCCCGGGCGGAAGCGGATGGCAGCGGACGGGCCCCAGCAGGTAAGCCCCCCTCGGCGATCCTCCTTACCTGCAGGGCCATCCACCGCCTTCACCTGCCGTAGATCTACTGAGCACTAGGCTTCGCAGCCTAGTCCTCAGAAGAGCACCAGGTGATGGCACTCTACTGAGGACTAGGCTGCGAAGCCTAGTGCTCAGTAGATCTACGGCAGGTGAAGGCGGTGGACGCTCCTGCAGGTAAGTGGGGGGCCTTCCTCCTCCCCCCTCGTGATCCTCCTTACCTGCTGGGGCCCATCCGCTGCCATCCGCTGCTGCCCGGGTGGCAGCGGATGGCAGCGGACCGCCCAGGCAGGTAAGCCCCCTCCCCACATTCGCGCTCCTCACCTGCTGGGGCCATCCGTGGACGGCTCCGGCAGGTGAGGGGCACAAGTGGGGGGAAGGGGTCCGATCCTCCGATCCAACACAATCCGGATCTGGTCCTTTTCGGATCGGATTGGATCCGCTGATCTAGGTGTTGGGGATCAGATCCGATAATTTTATCCGATTTCCCCTGGATCAGGTCCGGATCGAGGATTGGACCCGATCCATTGCACACCCCTAATTAGAAGTATCCAGTTTTGATTTTAAACAAACCACAGTTTCCTATGGTGTCTAAAATGTGGAGACTGATTTATTTCACCTATGTTTTGAGAACAAGCCAGGATCTGAAACCATAATTTAATCATGGTTTGCTCTCTCCAAGCATAATGTAAACAAACCACACAGTTCCCTGAGTGCAGACATCATGGAGAACTGTAGTTTGTTTAAAATTGGAAGTGGAATCTTCCAATATCCTCCCCTATGATAAAGTTTATGTGGGGCTGCCTTTGAAGATGGATCAGAAGATGCAGCTTGTGCAAACCGCAGCAGCCAGATTGATAACATGGACCAGAAGGATTGAATATATTAGACCAACTCTGGCCTGCTTGCATTGGCTGCCTGTATGTTTCCACGCCTGATTCAAGATGCTGGTTCTAACCTAGAAAACCTTACATGGCTCGGGACCACAATACCTGATGGAACGCCTTTCCCGACATGAGCCTACCCATACGCTATGTTCAACATCTAAGGTCCTTCTCTAGGTGCCTACTCTGAGGGAGGCCTGGAAGACAGCAACAAGGGAGATGGCCTTTTCTGTGGTGGCTCCCAATTATGGAATGATCTCTCCAATGAAGCCCACCTGGAGCTAACATTGCTATCTTTTCGGCAAACTTTTCTCTTTTTTCAGGCATTTAGCAATATGTGATGAGCTTCGTCAATCCTTGATCTGCTTTTGCAGTTGTTTATAAAGTTGTTTATAGTTGTTTTTAGATGTATGTTTCTGTGTACGTTGCCAATTTTTGTAGTTTAAAATTTTGTATATTGCTTTTAATTGTTTTAATCTTATGTAAACCGCCCAGAGAGCTTCAGCTATGGGGCAGTATAGAAATGTAAATAATAATAATAATAATAATAATAATGGGGAAGAGCATAGGAATGGCTCACTTCAGGTCATTCATGTCATGGGAAATGATAGTTTCCTGTTACATCTGAATTCCACCATTAAGCCATCTAAATATTACTGTTGCATTTTCTTGGAACAAATTATATATTTCTCCTAGTTGTGCCTATGAATATGAGGAATAGTGAAGTTTGGGAGGGAATTTTTTAATCAATTATTTGTTTATTTAACACACATTCAACTTGCATTTTACATTATTATAAAGAAACTTGCAAACATGTTGCTTGAATTTGTTCAAAAGTTATAAGTCCTGTTTCTCATCTGTAAATAGTAACTGGGACAGTATTTGTGGCACTGTTTATTTGCAAAGCTTAACTTATAAAAGTGATTGTTTAGTATATTTCCTGGAAATTTAAAAGCTAATAAATGACTACTAACATGGGTTTTGACCCCTAGTATACAACTTGTTGCAGGCCCTGAAAG
Source organism: Anniella stebbinsi (assembly GCA_029215795.1). Taxonomy (NCBI): domain Eukaryota; kingdom Metazoa; phylum Chordata; class Lepidosauria; order Squamata; family Anniellidae; genus Anniella; species Anniella stebbinsi. The sequence continues at coordinate 81,749,176 of JARDYH010000005.1, read as the reverse complement.
ACAAAATAGTGAACAACAGTGCATAAAACTGAGTGTGTGTTTTTTCTTAGAGCAAATGGTTTTTCTACCTTAGCCATTTTTTCATATTTCTGGGCATAGGAGGATTCTTCGGGGGGGGGGGGTATTAATTCCCTCTCAATTTGATTTCTCCATTGTAGTATTCTTCTTTATGTCAACTGTGATCTCAAAAACTAATTTGAGATAGTGCCTATTCGCATGAATGCATTTTAAAACATAAATCAAGTAATACCTCACTACACTAAATTAGTGCACAAATGTATAAGCATAAACTCTAATGCAAATTCACATCAGTACATCAAAAAGCAATCAGGAACAACAAGAAGGAATAAAGGATGGAGAACAAATTAAATCTAAGCTAGTACTAGTAAATGAGTTGTACAATGATGATAAAATCCAAATATATAAATAATCATGAATGTCATTTTTAAAAAGCAGTAAAACTCCAGAACAAAATTGTAATATATGCATTTCTATGTTTATTGCAGGAAAGTTTTATTAAGTAAAGTATAAGAGTTTAAACATTCCTATATGGCAGTTAAATTGGATGCTTTCATGCAGCTTGCTGCTTTCAAATGGCAAGTAATAGTGTAATTACATTATCAATGAAACTTACAGTCTATAAGACCCATTCGTGTGAAACAAAAAAGCCATTTGCATAAATCTTCCTCTAAATAGCAGACTCTATTACCCAAGTATTTAACCACGAATAGACTCAATTTTGTACACAGTCTAGTATAAGGGAAATGAGTTAAAAGCATGTGAGTAGGTGGAAGATTTAACTATTAACAATACTATAGCTTCCTCGTCTCCGTAAAACCAGATCAAGCTTCCCCTAAACTGTTATATCCTCAAATTGCAGAAAACTGACAACGAAAGGTGAAATACATTGACTGGTTAGTAAGAGTAACTCTCTGTAGGATGCATAGGGTATGTTCCCATGTTCCCAGTTTAGCTTTTTCATGAAAATGCAGGAAGTAGATCTTGAGAAGAGGGCAGAGTTTCCAGGAGAATTTCAAAGCTGCAGAATGTCAGGCAAAGCCTCTGTAATAATTTTGGGGAACTAGGGATGTTGATGGGAATTTGCAAGACACGTACAACTCGACATATCTTTTGAAATACATAGGATACCCCATCCAAATGGAAGGAGAACCCTGGGAAAAAGTAACAGAATCAAGTGGCACTACAATCAGTGAATATTATTTCTTCCTCTTCTGCCAGTAAGCTCAGAAGCCCTTCTCCAAACAGGAGGAACCATTCCATTTGTAGAAGGCAAACGTAGAATTCAATTCATTGTTTGCCTTAAAGTACCCCCCCCCAGGCCATTGTATCGCTTTTGAGGGCATGATTTTGGCATGTTTTGTTTTTGCTGCAGGGCTCTCTGTATTCCGTGAAATTTTCTTTGTGCTTTTCTCAACATCCTGCTAAGTCTTCTAGACTATTACAGCTTATTCCTTCAAAGCAAGAGAGAGAGAGAGAGAGAGAGAGAGAGAGAGAGAGAGAGAGAGAGCTAGAGGAACACATAAAGCAACTTTATATCAAGTATGACTATTTGTCACCCAGTATTAGGTTGGTCCTTGAAGAGCTGCTTCCAGTCAGAGTAAACAAGATCTCGGGCAGTGAAAAGTGTGCTCCCATTGCTTGCTGCCTGACCCCTTTTTAATCTGGAGATGTCAATGTTTGCAATGGGGACATGCCACACTCAAAGCATGTAGTCTACCACTGAGCTATGGCCCTCCTCTCTTTTGCTGTTGTGAAAATGTACAGTTATTCTTATCCTTATTGACTGCACTTTTGTTAGGAGGTTTAGAATTGCACAGTTGGATCACCAATCCAATAGCAATGAAGAGCTATCTCTCATCTCATCTCCATTCCACAAAAGCCACAGGCAATCACTGCTTCTACAACTTAATAGCTGAAGGTAACAGTTAGCTCTATTATAAAGAAAGGGAGATTAAAAAGGAGAAGAAAGCTTAAGAGGTATGTGGAGTGGTGGAGTACTTCACTGCTTGTTAAGTTTTTGCTCTCTATAGGTAAAAAATATAGATCAGCAAGCTTAGTGAAAAGTTTTCTGTTTTATTGGAGCACTGTTAATGTTTTTCAAAACCACAAACTTCTTTAAGTAGACCACCACCTTCAAAATGATTTAATGCCATCTTGTGGTTAACTATAGAAATGTACAAAATATGTGCGAAAAAGACAAAGGTATGTGCGTGTTTGCCAGTATGTAGGAGTACACATGTGCATGAATGAGAAAAAGAAAATGGGGAAAACATGCACTGTGACTATGGGTCAACTAATTCTTATCATTGCTAGCAAATTCTGTGGTGCTTTTACTCAGCCAGTCTACCAAATTTTTAAAAATCTAGAAAGTGTTGTAATCTGCTACAATCGGCCCATCACAATCCTCTCATATATCAATCAGATTATGAATTGTATCACCAACTTTGCAACTTTATTTATACAGCATATAGTACACCTCTCCTTCTTTCAGATATCCAAAATAAAGTGGAAACATTTTATATTGACCCAGGAAAAGGCTAGATTCACATGATTATTGCAGTATAATGGGAGCTGCTTCCCTGTAGCTTCTTGCAGCGTATCGTCTCTATGTCATAACAGACAATGACAAATTACTTCTTAAACATCCCCATCCATGTAAAATGGCACCACTTTCTAGCCAAACTAAGTAGTTGCCTATAGAAAGGACTATGGGATATAACGAGTAGGGATGTGCACTGACCCCCCGGATCGGATCGGATAGCGGATCGGAATCGGACCTGGGGGGTCGGATCGGATCGGATCGGATCGGAGGCTGGTCGGATCGGATCGGACCAGATGTCCGATCCGGATCGGACGCCATTTTGAATGCTTTTTCTCATAGCCAAGTATTGTTTTACAAAAACGCCTATAACTTTTTCATTTTTAAAGATAGAAGGATGAAACTTGGGCACATTGTAGACTGGTTAGGGATAGTTATCTGTGAGAAATTTCAGAAAGATTGGTGCATGCGTTTTGTGGCAATTAATTTTTTAATAAATACCCAGGAATGCTTATAACTTTGTCATTTTTAAAGTTACAAACATGAAACTTTGCCACATTGTAGGAGGTACCTTGGGACCTATGTGTGTGAAATTTCAGAAACATAGGTGCTTGCCTTGTGTGGCAATTAATTTTAGAAAAATGGGTAGTAGTGGGGTAAATACAGTTATGCCTCCCATTTTTTTATTTTTAAAGATACAAACAGGAAACCTGGGCACATTACAGGTACCACTTGCCTTGATAAGTGAGTGAAATTTCAGAAACATTGGAGCTTGCCTTGTGTGGCAATTAAGTTTTGAAACAATGAGGAAAGAAACACCTATAACTTTGTCATTTTTAAAGTTACACACATGAAACTTTGCCACATTGTAGGTGGTACCTTGGGACCTATGTGTGTGAAATTTCAGAAACATAGGTGCTTGCCTTGTGTGGCAATTAATTTTAGAAAAATGGGTAGCAGTGGGGTAAATACAGTTATGCCTCCCATTTTTTTAGTTTTGAAGATACAAACAGGAAACTTGGGCACATTACAGGGAACACTTCACTTGATATGTGTGTAAAATTTCAGAAACATTGGTGCTTGCCTGGTGTGGCAATTAATTTTTGAAACAATGAGGGATTCATTGGACAGCACTTGCCCATAGGGATTCATTGGAGAGTACTTGTCCATAGGGAATCATTGGAAAGCACTTTCCCATAGGGAATCATTGCATTGCACTTTCCCACTGAGAAATGCAGTTATGCCTCCCACATTTTTATTTTTGAAGATACAAACAGGAAACTTGGGCACATTGTAGACTGGTTAGGGATAGTTATCTGTGAGAAATTTCAGAAAGATTGGTGCATGCATTTTGTGGCAATTAATTTTTTAATAAATACGCAGGAATGCCTATAACTTTGTCATTTTTATTACACACATGAAACTTTGCCACATTGTAGGTGGTACCTTGGGACCTAAGTGTGTGAAATTTCAAAAACGTAGGTGCTTGCCTTGTATGGCAATTAATTTTAGAAAAATGGGTAGTAGTGGGGTAAATACAGTTACGCCTCCCATTTTTTTATTTTTTAAGATACAAACAGGAAACATGGGCACATTACAGGGAACACTTCACTTGATATGTGTGTAAAATTTCAGAAACATTGGAGCTTGCCTTGTGTGGCAATTAATTTTTGAAACAATGAGGAAAGAAACGCCTATAACCTTTTTATTTTAAAAGTTAGAAGTCTGAACATTGCTCACTTTGTAGATGGGTTAGGGGTAGATATGTGTCAGAAATTTCAGAATGATAGGTCCAGGCATTTGATGGCTATGGAATTTTTAGATAAAATGTTTCAAAAATTTTTCCACAGAGGCCCGGTCTTCCCCTCTTCCCCCTCCCGCTTCCCGCGAAGAAAAGGAAACACTCTCTCGTCTCGATCCCTTTGATCCTGTTGCTAGTATCCATTACAGGGCTCGCGTCTGCTTTCACTTTTTACTCAAGCAGAACGGCTGAGCCTAGCTGAGTTTTGCAGCCATGCGTGCAAGGAAGGATCTCTCTCATCTCGATCCCTTTGATCCTGTTGCTAGTATCCATTACAGGGCTCGTGTCTGCTTTCACTTTTTACTCAAGCAGAACGGCTGAACCTAGCTCAGTTTTGCAGCCATGCGTGCAAGGAAGGATCACTCTCTCTCGATCTCTTTGATCCTTTGTTCCTCCCCTTCTCCTCCCCCTCGCCGGCGTTGTGTGTGCGCCCCGCCGGTGCCCTCGCGTGCGGGCCGGTTCCTGGGCAGCAGAGGCTCTGCCTGGCTGCTGTGAGGCTCCTGAAGGGCTTGCCTAATGCGGGCTGTTGTGCTCCGCTGGGCCGCGGGGGTAGGTTGATGATGAAGAGGATGATGGGGAGGGCGTTCAATGGCCCCTCCGCTCACCAACTGACAGCGCGTGCTCCGCTCCAGACACCCGGCCTCGGCAGCCAGGAGGATACGCTGCCAAGCCCGCCGCCGCCGCCCGCGCGCGCACACACACCACCCGTCCATTATCATTTGGGCAGCCCTAATTAAGGAGCGCTCAAAAAATGGCAAAAACCCCTCTCCTTTTTTCTTAATTCCTTGCAGCTCCCACGATTTAACCCTTTCCTATCAGCTACAATTAATTAATAGTAGGATGACCAGTACCAGGAGACTGGTGTGTACAAATTTTTTTTTTTTTAGGCTTGAGATCATAAAGAGGCAAATATTCTACCTACAGTATTGGAAGCAGTATGTTGGGAAACAAGGGTGACCATATGACAGTTAAAGCTGCAGGAGCTATACTAGAGTGACCAGATACAAAAGAGAGCAGAGCTCCTGCAATTTTAACTTTTGTGATGAAGAGGGAATTTCACCAGATGCCGCATGGATACAAATGACACCTGCTGAAATTCCCTTTTCTATTCCACTGTTAAAGCCCTGTATTCCTTTTCATATGGTCATCCTACTAATTACATTTTTTTAAAAAGTAATAATACATACTGCTTCCAATATGGTAGGTAGAATATTTGCCTCTTTATGATCTCAAGCCTAAAAAAAAAAAAACATTTGTACACACCAGTCTCCTGGTACTGGTCATCCTACTATTAATTAATTGTAGCTGATAGGAAAGGGTTAAATCGTGGGAGCTGCAAGGAATTAAGAAAAAAGGAGAGGGGGTTTTGCCATTTTTTGAGCGCTCCTTAATTAGGGCTGCCCAAATGATAATGGACGGGTGGTGTGTGTGTGCGCGCGCGGGCGGCGGCGGCGGGCTTGGCAGCGTATCCTCCTGGCTGCCGAGGCCGGGTGTCTGGAGCGGAGCACGCGCTGTCAGTTGGTGAGCGGAGGGGCCATTGAACGCCCTCCCCATCATCCTCTTCATCATCAACCTACCCCCGCGGCCCAGCGGAGCACAACAGCCCGCATTAGGCAAGCCCTTCAGGAGCCTCACAGCAGCCAGGCAGAGCCTCTGCTGCCCAGGAACCGGCCCGCACGCGAGGGCACCGGCGGGGCGCACACACAACGCCGGCGAGGGGGAGGAGAAGGGGAGGAACAAAGGATCAAAGAGATCGAGAGAGAGTGATCCTTCCTTGCACGCATGGCTGCAAAACTGAGCTAGGTTCAGCCGTTCTGCTTGAGTAAAAAGTGAAAGCAGACACGAGCCCTGTAATGGATACTAGCAACAGGATCAAAGGGATCGAGATGAGAGAGATCCTTCCTTGCACGCATGGCTGCAAAACTCAGCTAGGCTCAGCCGTTCTGCTTGAGTAAAAAGTGAAAGCAGACGCGAGCCCTGTAATGGATACTAGCAACAGGATCAAAGGGATCGAGACGAGAGAGTGTTTCCTTTTCTTCGCGGGAAGCGGGAGGGGGAAGAGGGGAAGACCGGGCCTCTGTGGAAAATTTTTTGAAACATTTTATCTAAAAATTCCATAGCCATCAAATGCCTGGACCTATCATTCTGAAATTTCTGACACATATCTACCCCTAACCCATCTACAAAGTGAGCAATGTTCAGACTTCTAACTTTTAAAATAAAAAGGTTATAGGCGTTTCTTTCCTCATTGTTTCAAAAATTAATTGCCACACAAGGCAAGCTCCAATGTTTCTGAAATTTTACACACATATCAAGTGAAGTGTTCCCTGTAATGTGCCCATGTTTCCTGTTTGTATCTTAAAAAATAAAAAAATGGGAGGCGTAACTGTATTTACCCCACTACTACCCATTTTTCTAAAATTAATTGCCATACAAGGCAAGCACCTACGTTTTTGAAATTTCACACACATAGGTCCCAAGGTACCACCTACAATGTGGCAAAGTTTTATGTGTGTAACTTTAAAAATGACAAAGTTATAGGCATTCCTGCGTATTTATTAAAAAATTAAATGCCACAAAATGCATGCACCAATCTTTCTGAAATTTCTCACAGATAACTATCCCTAACCAGTCTACAATGTGCCCAAGTTTCCTGTTTGTATCTTCATAAATAAAAATGTGGGAGGCATAACTGCATTTCTCAGTGGGAAAGTGCAATGCAATGATTCCCTATGGGAAAGTGCTTTCCAATGATTCCCTATGGACAAGTACTCTCCAATGAATCCCTATGGGCAAGTGCTGTCCAATGAATCCCTCATTGTTTCAAAAATTAATTGCCACACCAGGCAAGCACCAATGTTTCTGAAATTTTACACACATATCAAGTGAAGTGTTCCCTGTAATGTGCCCAAGTTTCCTGTTTGTATCTTCAAAACTAAAAAAATGGGAGGCATAACTGTATTTACCCCACTACTACCCATTTTTCTAAAATTAATTGCCACACAAGGCAAGCACCTATGTTTCTGAAATTTCACACACATAGGTCCCAAGGTACCACCTACAATGTGGCAAAGTTTCATGTGTGTAACTTTAAAAATGACAAAGTTATAGGTGTTTCTTTCCTCATTGTTTCAAAACTTAATTGCCACACAAGGCAAGCTCCAATGTTTCTGATATTTCACTCACATATCAAGGCAAGTGGTACCTGTAATGTGCCCAGGTTTCCTGTTTGTATCTTTAAAAATAAAAAAATGGGAGGCATAACTGTATTTACCCCACTACTACCCATTTTTCTAAAATTAATTGCCACACAAGGCAAGCACCTATGTTTCTGAAATTTCACACACATAGGTCCCAAGGTACCACCTACAATGTGGCAAAGTTTCATGTGTGTAACTTTAAAAATGACAAAGTTATAGGTGTTTCTTTCCTCATTGTTTCAAAACTTAATTGCCACACAAGGCAAGCTCCAATGTTTCTGAAATTTCACTCACATATCAAGGCAAGTGGTACCTGTAATGTGCCCAGGTTTCCTGTTTGTATCTTTAAAAATAAAAAAATGGGAGGCATAACTGTATTTACCCCACTACTACCCATTTTTCTAAAATTAATTGCCACACAAGGCAAGCACCTATGTTTCTGAAATTTCACACACATAGGTCCCAAGGTACCACCTACAATGTGGCAAAGTTTCATGTGTGTAACTTTAAAAATGACAAAGTTATAGGTGTTTCTTTCCTCATTGTTTCAAAACTTAATTGCCACACAAGGCAAGCTCCAATGTTTCTGAAATTTCACTCACATATCAAGGCAAGTGGTACCTGTAATGTGCCCAGGTTTCCTGTTTGTATCTTTAAAAATAAAAAAATGGGAGGCGTAACTGTATTTACCCCACTACTACCCATTTTTCTAAAATTAATTGCCACACAAGGCAAGCACCTATGTTTCTGAAATTTCATACACATAGGTCCCAAGGTACCTCCTACAATGTGGCAAAGTTTCATGTTTGTAACTTTAAAAATGACAAAGTTATAAGCATTCCTGGGTATTTATTAAAAAATTAATTGCCACAAAACGCATGCACCAATCTTTCTGAAATTTCTCACAGATAACTATCCCTAACCAGTCTACAATGTGCCCAAGTTTCATCCTTTTATCTTTAAAAATGAAAAAGTTATAGGCGTTTTTGTAAAACAATACTTGGCTATGGGAAAAAGCATTCAAAATGGCGTCCGATCCGGATCGGACCTCGTCGGATCGGATCGGATCGGAGGTTGGTCGGATCGGATCGGATCGGATTTTCCCGATTTTGGGTCGGATCGGATTCGGATCGTGGATCGGATCCGATCCGATGCACACCCCTAATAACGAGCATACGTTAGATATTTTCTTCATCACCACAGGTGAGGGCAATTTCTTTGATAAATCACAATTAGTAGTGTTTCGCTGAGTGCCCTCATCAAAAAGATACCATTTCCCAGCCAATTTCACAAAACATCATGATTTGTTAAGGGGGACAGGGGGCAAGCTTCTTCAGCTATTAAAATGAATTCGGGATTACTTCTCTGGACTTTAATTCATTTTCCTCCTCTTTACCAAGGACTACATCAGAAGCTTCTTTTGAAACTCCCCCGAGATTATAAAGAAGCTTGCTTATGGTGCAGCATGAGAGGCTGTCTGGAGGCAGCCGGGTTTGGGGGGGGGGGGGCGGTAAAGAAGATGAAAGCACTGCTTGGTGTGAAAAGCCACTAGTGTTCTTTTTCTCAATCCTGACACATTATGAGCTATGCTGGTGATTTTCTTGGCTTTGTCATCTATTGAAAAGGATGGGTGACTTTCAGATAGCGTCAGCAGAGTATGCAATTGTTGATTAAAATTAGTACTATTCAGACATGCTAAACCCAAATAGGCTAAACACATGAGGGGAGGGAACACTCAAGCCCCACTCTTCACTTTGCTCATGGAAGGTGACTGAAAAGGAGAGCCTCCTGTACTCATGGAGGCTCTCCACGCAATTAAGAGCCTTGGGAAATCTGGGTTCCTCATCGCATGGAGAGCCCCCATGGATTTGGGAGGCTCTCCTCTTCAGACTATTTCTTTCTACATGTACAGTATAGGGCTGGAGCACTCCTCTCCTCACCCATTCAACATGGAAGAATGAACACCTAGAAAGGGCTGTGGTTATCTTTTTATGTGCTTCTATTTCTGGAAAATATATTTATTTCCAACACACACACCCCTAAGCCAAAATAAAAATAAATGTCACAAGGAACCAGCAATAAATTCACTGTTCAACCAGGCTTTCCACTAAGGACGTTAAGAGAGAATACTACGAAAACTGAAATATAATGTTGAAGTGAGCACGCTATATAAAGGTTGCCAAAAGAAGACTTAAATTAAAACACAAGAAGACAATTCTTTAACCTTGTATCCGAGTAGAGAGAGAACTCATCATGGGTTAATATACTCTGTGATAACTAAAATCCTTCAGCACAAGGGGGGGGGGGAAATGAAAATATCACAATATTGCAATATATATTTGAAGTATTCTCTTTTAAAATCCCAGGGGGAAAGAAATCAGTTCAACAATTTGAGACTTCCAGAATATTGCAGCAAATGACAGTATACTTTGTAAACTAAATTCTAGTAAATGCATGGCAAAACTAGTAAGTGAACATATGTGAAATACAGTAATGGCATTGGTGAGATTTTTTTAAAAAAACACAACCACGTTTTTTTTTAAGGTATTTTCAAAATCAGTCAAAAGTGGCCAATACTTTTATCTCATTCAAAATGAAGTCTTCACCCCCACCTCTCACAGCCTATTCATGGATGCAATTATGGATTTCTATATTTTATTTTATTTTTCAGCAATGGAACCAAGTTTCTTATTAATGCTGTCCTCATACTATCTCAAGTAGAGTGATAACAGTACAGACATGATGGAAAGACTTGCTACAGAAGGAAAGACTGCTTGTACCTTAAGTGGTTCCCAACCTTTGGTCCCCAAGTGTTGTTGGATAACAACTCTTATCGTCCCCAGCCATTAGCCATGCTGTCTGGGGTTGGTGGGAATTGCATTCCAGCAATGTCTGGGCTACACCATCTGGTTGGGAACCACTGCTTAAAACAACTACAGAAGGAAAGAATGTTTGTGCTGGGGAAGGAAAGTGCACAGCCCTCAGGCAAGAAAGAGCTAGGTCAACATTCATTTGGGACTGTGAGGAAGGAAGGGGTTTTTTATATATAAGATTATTTAAACAATGCCTTAAAACCAGGTACAAAAGTTGTAGGAACATCACCTATGTGTGAGGTTTGCCACTCATCAATGTGATGTTTATGCACTTTGCAAAGAATATTCATAGTTGTCTCACAACATGCTTACATATCCAATTCTCTGGAGCGCTGAGTGGGCTAAAATGAGAAGAACTGTCTTTTCCTAGAAACCATAGGACTTTTTATCTTAAGTGATGGGAAAATGCTATTTTCTCACAAGGATCAAGCAGGTATTGCCCAGCACAAAGGGATGGCCAGTGCACTATCATTTCCCTGCAAATTATCGCTGCTACAAGCACTAACCCTTTAGCCATCTCTCAGTTTCCCACAGCCAGGCACAGTTAAATAGCAAATCTAGGAAAACTTCACTTTCAATATTATTTTTTACTGGGATGGGAGAAAGACAGAAAGAACAGTTATAACATAACAATAAAAGCAGAGGACGGAAACCTACATACTTTTATTTGAACTAAGTCCTTCATGTTCTTATATTGACATTTATGCAAAGACTAAAAAATAAAAATGCAAGCTATTTTAAGTTGTCAAACCACTGGTGACTATACTATTGACTCCGTGCAAGACCATATTCAGGATCAATTGAAATGATAGTCTTTCTACTTCAGGCTATTTACAGATGTAGTAAGAACAAATAAGTTCTTCTGCTACAGAGTGATATCTTCAAACAACAGATGTAGAACCTCTGAATCTAATGCTGAGTGTCTCTTCCTTTTTGACCCTCTCATGCTTCAGGTGAGCTGCCCCCCTTTTGAGGTTGGAGGCAAGGGACGCAGTTTTCATGTTGGTGTGCCTCTGCTATGTGTTAAAATTACATAAGAGGACTGTACTGTATCTCAGTGACCCTGGGTCATCAACTAGGAAAAATGGGCACAATACGCCACTGTGTGTTCTCTTGAAGTATAATTTATACTATTTTTTAAGGACAGACTTTGAGTTTACCAGCAAACTACAGATGTGTTTACTGGCAAAGACTGATTACACTACATCTGAATACTGATGAGAAAGAAAAGATTTTTTAAAATTATTTTTAGGGGGAAATTGGCAGGGGAAAGTATCTGCCAGTGGGCTGAACTGGGGTGCTGGAAGACATGGCCACCATCCTCGTTCTTCCCAACCCACATACACAAATGAGAGGACACATGGCAACCCAACCTGCTACTCAAGGAACCAATAAAAATGACCACTAGAACAAAGAAAATGAAATGTATACCAAAACAACAGAAGATACAGCCATAAATAAATTAGTTTAGAAATTAAATCAAATTACACATCTAGTATTTATACAAGATTTTGGAAGAGAGGGACAGAGGCTGTCAACAAATGGTTCAGTTCTGCTCCTACTGAAATCAACAGCAACACGCTCACTGATTTTAAATGGGCAAGATCACAGCCTAAAGTGCAAAGGAATGACCAACACCAGCAGGAATTGGGTTGATATAATTGTTCAGCTCATAATACTAGAACTTATGGTCATCCCATGAAGATAATTGGTAGGAGATTCAGGACAGATAAAAGTACTTCTTCACACAGCACATAAACTATGGAATTCACTACCACAAGATTTAGTGATGGCCACCAATTTGGACTGTTTCAACAGAGAATTAGACAGATTCATAGAGCATAAGGCTACTCGTCACGATGGCTATAGATTACCTCCAGGACTGGAGGCAGTATGCCTCTGAATACCAGTTGCTGAGGAACACAACTAAGAGGGTGCTATTGCACTTACGTCCTGCTTGTAAGCTTCCCATGGACAGCTGACTGACCACTGTGTAAACAAAATGCTAGACTAGATAGGCCTTTGGTCTGATTCAGCAGGGCTCTTCTTCTGTTTTTAACAATGCCTGACAGACAGACGTAGATGAAACTAAAAGTAAATTACACCAGACAAAATTGCAGGATATAATTGAGATCTTTTAACATGATGGCACATTAGCAAAAAGGGAAATGCGTACTGAAATGGAGAAAGATATTAAGAAAAAAAGACTGGATAAAAATGAATGTGATATGAGCTTAACACTGCAAGATGTAACATGGAAGGAAAATCTCAATGGCAGTAAATATCTATTCATTTATATTTGCAAAATCAGCAGATAGTATCAAGAAGCAACTAGAAAGAAACAAGGATAATACACAAATACAAGATTGCCTGTAAAAGCAAAGATGAGATGCAGACCTCCACAAAATCAAAGGTGTCAGATTGCTTGAAAAGCTTGTACACCTTGAACAGAGAAAGGATGGTATTGAGCAAGGTAATCTGACTTTAGCGTGGTAAGTGAAAAGTCTTAGTATGCAGAATGGAAAACAGAGAAAGTGTAATTAATTTTAAATTTCAGTGTCATTTCTAAAAAATCACAGCTAGAGGGCAATAAAGTCAGCATATTATAAACATCTATAATTAAACAACTTATACACTTCAACTCAAACAAAATAGTGCTTAAACCAGGGTTCTGAAACTGTAGCCAGCTTCCATGAGTCCTCACCATCAACTGTTTACCCACAATTCCACTGCCATTCTTCCTTAAGCCCCCTGCCTTAACTTCAACAGGGCTTTACTCCCTAATAGGCATGCTCCAGAAATCCCACTTTGGAAAAACACACACACACACACACATATATATATGGTAGTTATCAGCTCTGGTTTCTAGCCTCAGTGTTCTTTGCTAATCCAAGAAAGAGGTTTAACACAATCCTTTGTATGTCTACCCAAAGCTAAGTCCCACTGGGTTCTGTGAGACTTACTCCCGGGTAAGTGTGTGATTTCCATTTAATTTGTACCAAGGTTTAGAAGCAGAACTCAGTTTTAGGCAACCCAGACTTAACCCAACAACAAACAGACCCTGTTCAGATGACACCCTAAGCCATGGTAGTTAAGCATTTTGAACTAAACATTATGGCTTAGCATGTCATGTGAACCATTTCTAACATAACAAGTTTAAACATGCTCACTAACTATTTGCTGTAAACAGGTTAGCAACCTAACCATGGCTTAGCATGTTGTCTGAACAAGGCCACTATGAGTTAACTCTGGGCGAAACAACCCTGAGTTTTCAGGTGCACAGAACATGAAACAACTCTCCTTTGCTTTTTTGTATTTTTTCCAGGCTGGCACCCTCTTAGGCCATGGGTTGCTGCCAGATTTTAGCCAAGGCCATGCGTGCATTTTATCAGCTACATATTTTTTACTGGTTTCAGCTTTATCTGGGGCACTGGTATTTGGGGACCATCATCCATGTTTTTGTAACCTCCAGGCTTGATCACTGTTAATTCATACTTTGCGGGCTTCCCTTGAAGTGTTCAGAATGGTCAGCTAGTTCCTTGCCTAAGGTGATCCAGTAGGATATAGCATCAGTTTTACGTGACTTGAATTAGATACCAGTTCGATTCCAAGCCTGTGAAGAAATGCCACGTAAATAACTGTAACATTTGAATGATTTGTGTGGCCTCTGTGAAGACATATATCTGTGTAGGCCTGTGGCCTAACATGGTTACTTTGTTAAAGGCCTCTTTTAGTAGTAAGTACTTGGTGACAGTTCTGAAACAGAGGGGAAGAGAAAGAGGGGTGATTGATTTTAATATGGTTACAGAGAGACTCTGTTGGCCTGTGTGTGATAGGGGGATCAGAGGAGAACTGAGGCTAAGATGGATAGCTAAGATCTGAATATTAAACTTCCTTCTCTGTGTGATAACCATATGTCATTGGTGAAGATCAGTAATAGGGAGCAGGTGGCTGTGTTATGCCAGGAGGCTGCCCTAAGATCTTAGAAGGTTACACAAGTAGGCATTAAAAACCAGACAAACTGTCCAAGCAGCCAACAGCACAACAGAAGTTGTTTTGACATCACAGGAAGAGCTGGACCTTGTTGTGGGTATATTTGGCTGGGGTGGAGGTTCAGGGAATTTGGCCAGAGGTAAAAAAAAGTCATTAAGAGGCTTGTATTAGCAAGCATCTCTTGAGTTCTTAAGAAGTGTCAACAAGCATCCTTTTGAAACCCTCAAAGTAAACATTAGCATTCCCTTATGTTTAAAGTATCCCTTTAATAAACGAACTTATTTAATTGTTTATCTTATCTCTAGCAGCGATGCTCCTCTAACCAGGGCTGTCACAAGACATGTTGCTGCTTGAGGCAAAGAATAAGATGATGCCCCCCTCACATTCCATGTACAAAAACCAACTGTACTGGCAGCTGATTCTTACTTTAATACTAGGGATGGGACAGAATTCTCCACTGCACCTGAAGGCAGCATGCTAGCTTAAGGGCCACCTGGCAAGCTGCAGGGCACACAGTCCTTTCTACCAACACCTTTCTACCACCTCCCAGCATCTACTGTCTGAGGCACCTGCCACACTCTGACTAATGGTAGGGCCAGCCCTGCATCTCACACCTAAATCTCTTATACCAAGCTACTAGAAAATTTAAACGTATTCTAAAAGAACTGATGGCAGTAGAAAAGGGTCTGCTTGTGGAACTCAGATTCCTTAGGCCCTGAAATATAAGCATTGCTATTATTATTATTATTATTATTATTTTAAAATACTATAGGTGGGATTGCTCAGTGAAGGAGCAGTTTCCCCATAAAACCCAACTGAAGACACTGAAGCCAACCTTTCAGATCACTAAAACCTGGGCCCAGTGCCTATGAAGATACATCACCCCCAGATGAGTCCTCCCCGCAGAGATATCTTTGTTTTAATTCTGCACACAATCATGTACATGATTTTAACATTGCGGTAGCCAAATGAAAAATTGACACGCAACAGCTATACAGCCAGGGATATACATTGACAGGATGCATCACATTTGTTTCTGACTGTTCCAATATGGCAAAGATAAACACCTTTTGGACAAGGCACAAAAATCTACAAAACAGGAAGGCGGCACAGGTGGCGTGGTAATAGAAGATCTGATGAAGTAGCTACTAAGAGGCAACCAGCAGAACATGCCAGAAACACACTGCACCCACTAGAAATTGTTCGTGGGACGGGCGGGGGAAAACGTGCTGGAGAGAGCACATGCACAACAGAGAGCTGGTAGGAAGCCCCGTGCACACACATCAGATAAACACAGAAGTCTCAAAGGAGGATAGAAGGAGGAATATCACCCCCTCCCCACTCACCCCAAAAATTCAAAAAGCAACGAAGGAACAAGGGTTGGTGACATATTTGACGATCAGAAATAAAAAGGAGTTAAGGAGGCAAGAAGAAAACAGCCGAAAGAGAAAACCGGATGGCGTCAGAAAGATACTTGGAGAACAAAGGCAGGCTCCATTGAAACCAACGGGAGGTTTCCCAGCAAAACTGGAACTGCACCCACAAAAAGGCTTCGGGCAGGGAGCTCACACAAATAAAAGATATTAAGGCAGACAGACGAATGGAGGTCCGGAGAGACTCCGCTGCCGCCATTTCTTCTCCTCCCCCTCCTGAATCAGCCCTCCCCTGGAAGATGCTCCTGCGCTTTACTGTTTCAAAGGCAAGGCGATTAACGCTTGCTTTGGCCCCCTTTCACCGTGCCTTTGGAAAGAAGGGTGGAAAAATGCGAGCAGAGCACTGGGAGCCGCATGGGAGGCGCCGGATCCTAGGGGAACTGGGGCCTGGCGCCTGTTAGCTTCAGACCAGGCGGCTCCTCGTATTACCTTGCGGAGGTAGCTGGCCACCACCTGCTCAAAGGGGTATCTGTAAACGTTGTGGGCCTCCACGGTCACGCCCATGGTGGGAGCAGAGCACAGCCGCCGCCGCCCCGGCAGCCCCTTCCTGCGAACTTGTTCCCAAACTCCGGCGGCGCTCGCCTGCTGGCCGCTCCCCTCCCCCTCGCTACCCAACAGCCGCCGCTGAAGCTACGTAAAGTTTTACAGCGGACTCTCTAGCCCAGCCAGCGGAGAAACCCTTTCCTAGGTCAATGTAAACGCGGCCGGAGCTAAACCGGAGCGGGGGCGGGAACGGAAAAGCTTTGAGGGCGATGAGCAGTAGACTCAGCATGCGTCTCGCTTCGCGGCGTAAACGCAGAGTGTGGATTTGCTGTGGGTGGCCGTGGCCATCAGTGATTTAAGAACACCGGAACAAAACAAAGTGGACACGTGCGTGTTTATACAGCGCGACGGGACCGTCCAAAC
Source organism: Anniella stebbinsi (assembly GCA_029215795.1). Taxonomy (NCBI): domain Eukaryota; kingdom Metazoa; phylum Chordata; class Lepidosauria; order Squamata; family Anniellidae; genus Anniella; species Anniella stebbinsi. The sequence goes on along the minus strand of JARDYH010000005.1, from coordinate 81,732,410 downwards.
GTTCGGTTTGCACGCCCTTTCTCACGTGAAAGGGCTTCCTTCATAGGACATTGAATGGCGTTTGAACGGAAGAGGAGCCCGCTCAGAGTCCAATTATGTCACCGCTTTCTCCCACGTGCCTCCAGCCGCACCTCTTCCTCCACATCTCTCCAGCTTAACTTTTATGGGTCAAAGTTTGCGCGGTGGCTTCGGCAAAAAAAAAAAATGTAACAACACGCCCCCAGGGGTAATCTAAACGGGAATGTGTCACTAAAAATAGCCATCGTGTCCCATTTTCCGCAAGCATCGTGGGAAGCATCAGGCTGAGTCAGAAAGACCCACCTGCAGTGCAATCTTTTATTCAGAAGCCCCATTGACTTCAGTGGGACACATCTCCAGGCAAGTCTGTATAGTCTTATCTATTTATTGAATTTATTTACCACCCAACTGGCACATGCCCTTGGGGTGGTTTGCAATCATAACCCCCCCCCCAAAATAAAATAATTAGAACAATAAATGCAACAATGGAAACATTACAGTTTTGAAAACATTAAAATATTAAAGAGCTAGCAGTAAACTATTAAGAGTAACAGATTAAAGACTAAGAGTAGAATCCAACCAAAAACCTACTTAGATCAGATCCAATCTGGTTGTACATATGCATGCAAGTCCTCACCCTTAGAGGAGCCTGGTGAAGCTACTGTAGTTACATCAAGTTGGAGACCTACATAAGAAGAGACATGCTGGATCAAAACCAAGGTCCATTTAGTCCATCGTTCTGCTCACCTGTGGCCAGCCTGCTGTCGACCAGGGACCCACAAACAGGACCCCAATGTTCCCCAGCAACTGGTGTATACTGACTTATTGCCTTTGATACTGGAGGTTGCACTTAGCCATCAGGACTAGTAGCCATTGATAGCCTTCTCATTGAAGAGGAAGGAATATGTAGCAAACAGGTACTGCCTTGTCCTGCAGTATCAATATACTTTTTTCTGCTTTCCAGTCTGTGTAACCCTAGCGTGATTGTGTGTGTGACAATATAGTATCCCAGGAAGGCAAGACAACGTACCCCCCCAGGCCAGCATTTATTTATTTAAAACATTTTGTAGGCTTTTTTTAGACTCTAAAATTTAGGGTAAAAACCTGTCCCAAAGTTGCTTCCAATATACAAGTATATAAAAAAATTAAAAATATTAAAAATAATAAATAGTAAGAACCAGCAGTAACATTAAAAGCAAAACACTGAGCCCAGTAAAACACCCAAATCCAATAATTAAATCACAGCTAAAGCCACACCATACAAGCAGCAACCCAATAAATTCCTTTAAGAAAAATCATTGATAAACCTTAGGTTCTGCCACACCAGGCTATGAACTTAACCTTTGAAGCCAGAAACCCTTCAAGCAGGTGATCGGAAAGCAGCGTCTGACATTATGGTGCATAGTCTTTCCTTTCTCTCTGAAGCTACATTGCAATGCTCCATTGACAATGCATACTTTTTGAAAAGTTTGCCATCTGAGTAGAAATTGCAAGCCTGGGCAATTGACATCTTACTGCAGGGACAAGTGTATACAAGTGTATACTGGCACCAAAGTATCACATGCATTACTAATTGTACACAGCATTGTTTTGCATGCAATTCAGTCTAGAATGAGCACAGAAGCTATCAAAGACATCCTTCTCTCTATTACAGGTGTTCAAGGGTGAGTGTCAATCATTATTTAGCCAAAATGGCACCACACACGCATGAGGAAGGTTCAGGGGAATTCCGTCCAAAGTATAAAAATCTTAAGGGGGGAGGGGAACAGCCCAATGGGGACTGAGCATGTTCAGTGACCATGGAATGAGTGAATATTGTGGGGGAGGAAAACTGGGCAAGGCAGAGGTGGGGGAGACCTTGGCTGGTTGGGTGGCTGGAACCGTGAACAAGACACACCACACCATTTAGTAAATTGCAGAGTTCTTTTGTGGCCTTTGTCATCACATTCCATGCATTGAGTATTCCACTGTTGCTACCCACTTTGTGAGGTTCATCAGATGGGGGGGCAGTAATTACTGTAGGAGACTATCATCCTGTTAAGAGTATTTCTGCAGACATCTCTTATCAACCCCATGAAGAAGGCCTTAAAAAACAACATTGGCCGAAACGAGTTGGGCTTGGAAATAAAGTATCATAGCATTCTGAGAACCTGCTTCTCTTCTTTTTTTGCCCTTATTGCTCTAACAGTCAGGAAGTTTTTCCTGATGTCCAGCCAGAATCTGGCTTCTTGTAACTTGATCCCATTATTCCATGTCCTGCACTCTGCAGTGATTGCGAAGAGATCCTGGCCCTCCTCTGTGTGACAGCCTTGCAAGTATTTAAGAGTACTATCATGATGTCCCCTCAGTCTTCTCTTTTCCAGTCTAAACATGCCCCAGTTCTTTCAGACTCTTCCCATAGGGCTTTGTTTCCAGACCCCTGATAATCCTCGTTGCCCTCCTCTGAACCCCTCCAGTTTGCCTGCCTCCTTCTTGATGTGTGGTGCCCAGAACTGGACAAAATACTCAAAATGAGGCCTAACCAGTGCCGATTAGAGGGGAACCAGTACCTCATGTGATTTGGAAGCTATATTTCCGTTAATTCATCCCAAAATAGCATTTGCTTTTTTTGCAGCCACATCACACTGTTGGCTCATATTCAGCTCCTGATCTACAGCAATTCCAAATCCTTCTCGCTTGTAGTATTGCTGAGCCAGGTATCCCCCATCTTGTAACTGTGCATTTGGTTCCTTTTTCCTAGGTGTAGAATTTGGCATTTATTCCTATTGATTGTCATTCTGTTGTTTTCTGCCCAGTGCTCTAATCTATCAAGATCACTTTGAAGTTTGTTTCTGTCTTCCAGGATATTAGCTATCCCACCCAATTTTGTGTCATCTGCAAATTTGATAAGCATTCCTGCACCTCCTCATCCAAGGCCTCCTCCACACGGGGCGTTTAATGAGCCTTGAAGGCTCATTATAAATTTTACCTACACACGAGCGGAGCGCAAAACGGGCGTAGAGGCGCGTTATCTCCCGGATTATGCGCATTATCGAATGCGCGTTAAATAGCGACTTTTATTTTGCGGCGGGATGTAAAGCGCGTTATGACCATGTGTACAGTTTTTCAGTGAAGCGCATTTTCGGAGAGGTGTGAGCAGGTAGAGGGCGGGTTTTGACGAGATGGGCGGGGAGAGGGAAGGTATTTCCGGCGGGAGATTTGAAAAAAAGCCCTCAGGTTATGCGCAGCCGCGCGGGTGTGCTCACCCAACGGTTTGGCTGGAGGCGCAGGTGTGGTCGCGCGCCTATGCATATAAGCGCGTGCGCGCGATCCGACCGTTGACCTCATTTAACTTCGCGACGCCAGAGAGACTGCATCCTGATTTATTTCCTCTACACCTTTTCCACCTACCGAAATGGCTGCTCCAGGAAGGGGAGTTTCTTGGAAAAAGGCAGAGATTCTCGACCTTCTGGACATTTTTGGGGAGCAGAAAGTTCAAGCTCAACTGAATGCCAGCCATAGGAACCTCGATGCCTATGAATCCATTGCTCAGGAAATGCAAAGAAGGGGCCATATCCGTACAGCGAAGGAGTGCAGGACGAAGGCAAAGGCAATGAGGCAGGAATATCGCAGGGTCGTGAATCATAATTCACGATCAGGAAATGATGCTTCCACCTGCCCCTTTTTTGAGGAGCTTCATAGCATTTTTCGGGGGGATGCTACTATTCAACCAAATCGCATGGGCAGGAGTCTGAACATCCATCGTGTCCAAGCACCTGCTGCTGCTCCCCCAGTAAGTTCCCCCCTGGCTTTCCCGCTCTCAGAAGGCTCAGAAGAACTGTTCAGCAGTGAACTTCAAACAATAGATGTGGAGGACTACCTTGGAACGCCCTACTCTCCCGGAGGTACATTGATTGTAATTGCCATTTTTTAAAAAATCTCGTTCTTCCTTCTATTTCATGCCTATAGCTCACATCTGATGTTTTCCCCTTTTAGAATTGGAGACACCAGAAGATATTGGAAACGAAGAACCTGAAGGTATAGACTGTTTCTTTTGTTGGGTTGGGAAGACTCTTAACTTTACAACTTAATATTGTGTTCCATGGAATAAAAAATTGTATTCTAAAATGGGGCAGGCAGATGCGGGTGAGCGGGTGGGGCAGGAGAGGGCAGGAGAGATCTCCTCTAGCTACCCAGCGTTTCTCTGGTCTCTCCAGGGCGGGGGGGGAAAAGGATAAGGGGCAGGCAGCCATTTTGAACAACCACCCCCATTTCAAAAGGAGGGAGGTTTGTGATTGTGCCTATTGATGAAACCTCCTAAAAGCTCTTCTTTTTCTGCCACGGCAGGAGCCTACAGAAGCAGCAGTACCACCAGTGCATCGGAATCCATTGAGCAAGCAGATTTGAGGGCCAGAAATCTCCAGCAGCATCCTGCAGCAGCAGCACCGAGTAAGTACAGGCCTAGCTAATTTCTGAGGTCAGACATCATGGAAGGAAGGGAGTTCCCAATGATCTAGGCTGGGTTTATGGGGGGGGGAGGGGGAAAGGGGGGCATTGGACACAACATTGTGGTGCATGGGACCAGAAATTGTGGTCTATGGGAGGGATTCCCGCCTTTTTCTCTACAGCAGTTAAAGTTACATGAGCCCTGACCTCCTTTTCATGTGGTCAGCCTAGGCAGGCAGCCATTTTGAACACACAAACAACCCCCCCCTATTTAAAATGGAGGTTTGTGATTGTGCCTATTGGAAGACTCTTAACTTTACAACTTAATATTGTGTTCCATGGAATAAAAAATTGTATTCTAAAATGGGGCAGGCAGATGCGGGTGAGCGGGTGGGGCAGGAGAGGGCAGGAGAGATCTCCTCTAGCTACCCAGCGTTTCTCTGGTCTCTCCAGGGCGGGGGGGAAAAAGGATAAGGGGCAGGCAGCCTCCTAATAGCTCTTCTTTTTCTTCCACGGCAGCCTACAGAAGCAGCAGTACCACCAGTGTGTCAGAAACCAGTGAGCACGCAGATTTGAGGGCCAGAAATCTCCAGCAGCATCCTGCAGCAGCACCGAGTAAGTATAGGGCTATGTCAATGAAACCTCCTAAAAGCTCATCTTTTTCTGCCATGGCAGGAGCCTCCAGAAGCAGCGGTACCACCAGTGCGTCAGAAACCAGTGAGCATGCAGATTTGAGGGCCAGAAATCTCCAGCAGCATCCTGCACCAGCACCACCGAGTAAGTATAGGGCTAATTTCTGGGGTGCATGGGACCAGAAATTGTGGTCTATGGGAGGGATTTCAGCCTTTTTCTCTACAGCACTTAAAGTTACATGAGCCCTGACCTCCTTTTCATGTGGTCACTGTAGTATACTGCCTGCAACTTTAACTGTGGTGATGAAGAGGGAATTTCACCAGGTGCTGCAGGCATACAAACGGCACCGGCTGAAATTCCTTTTTCTCTACAGCACTTAAAGTTACATGAGCCCTGACCTCCTTTTCATGTGGTCAGCCCTGACCTCCTTTTCATGTGGTCACTGTAGTATACTGCCTGCAACTTTAACTGTGGTGATGAAGAGGGAATTTCACCAGGAACTAATTCCATACAAATGACACTGGCTGAAATTCCCTTTTCTGTACAACTGTTAAAGTTACATGAGCCCTGACCTCCTTTTCATGTGGTCACTGTAGTATACTGCCTGCAACTTTAACTGTGGTGATGAAGAGGGAATTTCACCAGGTGCTGCATGCATACAAACGGCACCGGCTGAAATTCCTTTTTCTCTACAGCACTTAAAGTTACATGAGCCCTGACCTCCTTTTCATGTGGTCAGCCCTGACCTCCTTTTCATGTGGTCAGCCTAGGCAGGCAGCCATTTTGAACACACAAACAACCCCCCCCCCTATTTAAAATGGAGGTTTGTGATTGTGCCTATTGGAATGAAACCTCCTAATAGCTCTTCTTTTTCTTCCACGGCAGCCTACAGAAGCAGCGGTTCCACCAGTGCGTCGGAAACCAGTGACCACGCAGATTTGAGGGCCAGAAATCTCCAGCAGCATCCTGCACCAGCACCACCGTGTAAGTACTGGGCTAATTTCTGGGGTGCATGGGACCAGAAATTGTGGTCTATGGGAGGGATTTCAGCCTTTTTCTCTACAGCACTTAAAGTTACATGAGCCCTGACCTCCTTTTCATGTGGTCACTGTAGTATACTGCCTGCAACTTTAACTGTGGTGATGAAGAGGGAATTTCACCAGGTGCTGCATGCATACAAACGGCACCGGCTGAAATTCCTTTTTCTCTACAGCACTTAAAGTTACATGAGCCCTGACCTCCTTTTCATGTGGTCAGCCCTGACCTCCTTTTCATGTGGTCACTGTAGTATACTGCCTGCAACTTTAACTGTGGTGATGAAGAGGGAATTTCACCAGGTGCTGCATGCATACAAACGGCACCGGCTGAAATTCCCTTTTCTGTACAACTGTTAAAGTTACATGAGCCCTGACCTCCTTTTCATGTGGTCAGCCCTGACCTCCTTTTCATGTGATCAGCCTAGGCAGGCAGCCATTTTGAACACACAAACAACCCCCCCCCTATTTAAAATGGAGGTTTGTGATTGTGCCTATTGGAAGACTCTTAACTTTACAACTTAATATTGTGTTCCACGGAATAAAAAATTGTATTCTAAAATGGGGCAGGCAGATGCGGGTGAGCGGGTGGGGCAGGAGAGGGCAGGAGAGATCTCCTCTAGCTACCCAGCGTTTCTCTGGTCTCTCCAGGGCGGGGGGGAAAAAGGATAAGGGGCAGGCAGCCATTTTGAACAACCACCCCCATTTCAAAAGGAGGGAGGTTTGTGATTGTGCCTATTGATGAAACCTCCTAATAGCTCTTCTTTTTCTTCCACGGCAGCCTACAGAAGCAGCGGTTACACCAGTGCGTCGGAAACCAGTGACCACGCAGATTTGAGGGCCAGAAATCTCCACCATCCTGCAGCAGGAGCGAGTAAGTACAGCCGATGTTATTTGCTTGATAAAGTTTCAGTCCTGCAATTCTTATAAATGTGTGAAAGGACATTCTCATCTTCAGGATGAGGGTGCGAGAGAACCCATGGTACAGGCTGGACATGTAATAAATGATTTTTAAACACACTAAACTTTGCCCTTTCCCTTCAGGTACAGATGAAGGAAGGAGACATCCCATCCAAAAGTCAGCACTCTCGCCTGCAACGCGCCTGGAAATGGCCAGAAACAGAAGACCCCCACGCAGCAGGGACACAGACCGCATTCTGGAGCATGCCTCTGCACACAACGCAAACCTCTTGCAGATGCATGAGCAGATGTTGCAGAAAAATGACCAGATGTTGGACTATTTGAAAACAGAAGATGCAAGGGACCAAAGAAATCAAGATGCCCTTCTCAGAATTCTAGAAAGACAATGTGTCACGATGGAGAAGCTGGTGACGGTGGTGCAACAGGAAGAACCGGGAAGATCAACCCATACAGCCAACCCATCATCTACTACTAGCCATGGAAAACGCCAGCCAATAAAAAGACGGTTGGCTATTGACAGTATGGAGGGGACCAGCTCTAAGCCAAATGACTTAGGTGGGAACTCAGGAGAGGGTGAGGGGAGAAAATGCCTGGCTAAGAAGAAACGTAAAGTCAGGGTGCAACACCCCCAGTCTGCCCAGTTGCAAAATCCCCAGAATGACATTTTAACCAAAGACTTGGACGAATCACTGCTCCCGTGCTCCCATACAGTACCCCCACAGCGCTCATCATCACCACTTCAAGGTGAGCCAAGCATAAAGCGCACGGCACGGGAGGTAAAAAAACCCTTAAAGTTCTCCCCTTAGAATACATGATTTATGTTATTGTTAATAATTTGCTGTTAATTATGGTTTTTTTTGCTGTTATTTATGTAATTGTTATTTGATGTTATTTATGTAATTGTTATGTTATTTGCTGTTAATTATGGTATTTTTTGCTGTTATTTATGTAATTGTTATGTTATTTGCTGTTAATTATGGTTTTTTTTGCTGTTATTTATGTAATTGTTATGTTATTTGCTGTTAATTATGGTATTTTTTGCTGTTATTTATGTAATTGTTATGTTATTTGCTGTTAATTATGGTTTTTTTTGCTGTTATTTATGTTGTATTTAACCATTAAAATATAGTTTTCATATCTCGCTGTGTGGTTGGGACTGTGCTTCCTATCTATTATTAAAACAGTTAGGCATCCCTCCTTAATACTGCACCAACCTGAAAATGCTAAGGAAAACCAAAACAATGTTTTAGTAACAAAAATAAAGATTTAGTTTTTTAAACAAATATTATTTTCAACTATTTACAATATTTTTTTCAACTATTTACAATTTATTGAGGATCTTGTCCAACTTTTCCTCCATTGAGGACATGCGATTCTGCATGCCTCCAACGGCTGCCTCAAGCCTCTCCAGCCGCTCCTGAGTGGGAACTGCATGGGATGGTAAGAAAAAAAAAATGTTTAAAATCATATAATATAACCAACAGAAAAACAGTTCAAGATGTACCACTCAATGACATTGGCTATTCAATGCGATTCAATTTACAGGAATGTAAATATAGTTTTTCATTTTTTAATTAAAAATTTAAACCATTAGTCCTGTACTGTACAATAGGGTGACCACATAAAATCCAGGTCGGTTAAACTGTTGTGATGAAGAGGGGATTTCACCAGGAACTAATTGCATACAAATGACACTGGCTGAAATTCCCTTTTCTCTACAACTGTTACAGATACAGGAGCCCTGACCTGGATTTTATATGCTCAATGTACTCTACATTATACAAAGCAATGGAACTTCTATTACCTGCTGGAGACACAGCAGCAGGTGAGACAGGTGGGGGTGCATCCTCCTCTTCCTCCTCTTCCTGCACCTCCTCCTCCACCTCCTCCGCAGACGGCGACGGCGATGGACTGAGTATCCCTTCAAAATTGGAAAAAAAATGTTATTTTAAGTTTCTATCATGGTGTTCCCCGCCTCGATCCGTTGGGAGAGTCTGTTAATTAATAAATAAATAAATACATATATCATTACAATTATTAATATTAATAATATTATTAAAGTACGCTGGGCAAAAATAGTATTCCTAATTAATCTGGCTTGCATTTAACTTACGTGCCCTTCTGCGGAGGGTCATCCGAGGAGGAGAAGGAGGAGGAGGAGAAGGAGGAGGAGAAGTCCCCCCAACCTCCTCCACTTCCGGAGAAGGCGCTGCCTCCTCCGCCGTCCTGTTTTGTGCTAAGAAAAAGAGGGAAAAAGGGAAATAACATTAAAATGTGGAAGGGGTCCCTGAAGGGCATCTAGTCCCACCCCACCCAAGATGTATGCTGGAATCCACCTTAAAGCCTCATTGTGTCAGGGGTCATTGTTTTTGGGGCATTCCCCCCCCCCAACCTGCACATCCACCAGAGAATACACAATGAGCAGTGGGCAGAATCACCAGCACACAGGGCTCCTGAAGGGCATCTAGTCCCACCCCACCCAAGATGTATGCTGGAATCCACCTTAAAGCCTCATTGTGCCAGGGGTCATAGTTTTTGGGGCATTCCCCTCCCCCCAACCTGCACATCCACCAGAGAATACACAATGAGCAGTGGGCAGAATGCTAATGCACTCACTCACCTGCAGTCAGCCTCTCCTCCGGGGTTGGTCTCCCCGCCTTCCGCCACAGCTCCCGGAATTGACCGAAGTAGGGTGGACGCTGACGGAAGGGGGGATGCTCCCCATGGGCAGCAATGGCTCGAAAGAAGCCCGCCTTAACGTATTTAAACTTTGTCCGACACTGCAGGGCAGTGCGGACAAAGTTGTTTGTTTGCAGAGCAGCAGCCGCCCTCCTAAACAGCCTCATAGTCGGGAGGCTGCTGCTCCGCACAATCCTTCCCACGAGGGAGGATTGGAGGAGGAAGGCCAACAATATGCGGACCTCCGCATCACTCCAATACCTCCCTCTTGGCATCTTGAAGGATTGTGAGGAAGTGTAGGCCTCACTTCCGGTTTGCGATGTTTCCGCGGACCGGTTTAGCGGTTGCGCGCATGCGCGCGGAACCGTCAAACCACCATTCCCGAACCGCGCGTAAGTGATTAAACACTGTCGCGTTTGTTCGGAGCAGTGGGAAAGTTACCAGATGTGTTTTGGGTGTCCTGAATGTACCTTTGGGTGTCCTGAACTGAAAACCTGAGAATGTTATTGACTAGATGGTACTATGTTATTCTCAAAAAAACAACCCTGTGAGGTAGGCATGGGTTGTGGTCCTGTTACTTGCCCTTCTGCAATGTTCACTGTACTGCATATGTGTGTTGGGTTACCTGAAGTCTTATTGTCTAGGAATACTACTATCAACATTGTCAAGTTGTAGGAACATATTTTATTTAGGATAAGCATTTTTAAAATAAGCACTTTTTAATATGGCAACAACAATTTTGGGTGTCCTGAATGTACCTTTGGGTGTCCTGAACTGAAAACCTGAGAATGTTAGTGACTAGATGGTACTATGTTATTCTCAAAAAAACAACCCTGTGAGGTAGACATGGATGGGCTGTGGTCCTGTTACTTGCCCTTCTGCAATGTTCACTGTACTGCATATGTGTGTTGGGTTACCTGAAGTCTTATTGTCTAGGAATTGTAGGAACATATTTTATTTAGGATAAGCATTTTTAAAATAAGCACTTTTTACTATGGCAACAACAATTTTGGGTGTCCTGAATGTACCTTTGGGTGTCCTGAACTGAAAACCTGAGAATGTTAGTGACTAGATGGTACTATGTTATTCTCAAAAAAACAACCCTGTGAGGTAGACATGGATGGGCTGTGGTCCTGTTACTTGCCCTTCTGCAATGTTCACTGTACTGCATATGTGTGTTGGGTTACCTGAAGTCTTATTGTCTAGGAATTGTAGGAACATATTTTATTTAGGATAAGCATTTTTAAAATAAGCACTTTTTAATATGGCAACAACAATTTTGGGTGTCCTGAATGTACCTTTGGGTGTCCTGAACTGAAAACCTGAGAATGTTAGTGACTAGATGGTACTATGTTATTCTCAAAAAAACAACCCTGTGAGGTAGACATGGATGGGCTGTGGTCCTGTTACTTGCCCTTCTGCAATGTTCACTGTACTGCATATGTGTGTTGGGTTACCTGAAGTCTTATTGTCTAGGAATTGTAGGAACATATTTTATTTAGGATAAGCATTTTTAAAATAAGCATTTTTTAATATGGCAACAACAATATGGCAATATGGCAACAACAATTTCAGCATAGAAAATAAAATTAACAGCATTTACAACAGCATTTAATTTGACATTGAAAGAAACATAGTTGAAAGTCACATTATTATGAACATACATCTCATAACAATATCTAATTACTAACAGCAATGTAAAAGAAAAATCAGCAAAGAAAATAAAATTAACAGCATTTGCAACAGCATTGCATTACACATTGAAAGAAACATACGTTACTTTGAAGTCACTGAACATCTCAAAACAGCAATGTAAAAGCGAAATCAACATAGAAAATAAAATTCACATATTCTAAAGGGATTGTCTATAAGTAGTCTCATTTCCTAATGCAGCTTCTTCTTGATGAAAAAAGAATAAACACAGTCAGTGCTGCCTGGAGCGGGACTTGGCTTTTGCTTGAAGAATGGAATGAATGATCCAGAAAAAGGAAGCGGTTGCCTTTTGGTCTGGTCACATCACAGAGGTTCCACACGACACCGTCTTTGATCCCCTGCAGTTCTCTCTATGCTATGTTCTAAGGGAAATTTAGAGATGGATTGTTTTAGCATAGGATGTAATAACAATATCCCACTCTCTACACATTCATTCATTCATTCATTCTCAGGCCATGAAGCCTTTATGCGGAAACTTTCCTTATTTGTTTATGCACTTTCCTTATTGGTTTATGCTTCTAGCAGGTCTTGACACATGCTTCCTTCCTGTGACTTGCTGAAATAGAGTAAATAGAGTAAAGTTAGGGAAAACATGGCTTACACAAGTTTGGCACAGGGGTTTGGCACTGAACACTCACCTCCCTAGGGGTTCTGCCCACGCAGAGACCAAAGCATGCCTCTTAAGGCATCTCTGACCTTTTCCCCAGCATGACCTTTCCTCATGCCCCATTGGCAGCGGGGCACCCAGGGTTGCCAGTTCAATTTGCCTTGCTTCGTGGAGATCCAATGCAACATCATGTCCTTGACTTTCACAAATGTTGTGTAGAATGACACAGGCAGATATCACAGAAATGACGTTTTCTTCAGCGAGTTCTATCCTGGACGACAGGCATCTCCACCGTGCTTTTAACCTTCCAAAGGCACATTCAACAACATTCCTCGCCCGTGACAGACAGTGGTTGAAATGTTGCTTTTGCTGGTCCAGGGCTCCGCCGTAAGGTTTCATCAGCCACTTCCGAATGGGGTAAGCGGAATCAGCCACCACCAGTGGAGGAATCTGCACGTCATTAACAGTAATGGTAGGGTTCCCTGGGATGAAGACACCAGCTTCCATGGCCTCAAAGAACGCAGAGTTCCTGAAGACATGGGCATCGTGATTTCTCCCACTCCAACCTATTTCCACATCCATGAATCGCCCACGGTGGTCCACTGTGCCTTGAAGGAGCATGGAAAAAAAGCGTTTCCGGTTTATGTAGTCAGGGCCTTGCCTAGGAGGACAGGCAATTTCAATGTGACATCCATCTGTGGCTGCAACACAATGAAAGAAGCCCAGTTTGGAAAATCCACTCATGATCTGAGAGAGAAAACATAAATAATGGAAAATAAATCATTACTGCTTCATCGGCTGGCATGCTTGAGATACAATGATCAAGTTCCATTTGGCCACCTATATAACAGCCTAGCCCATCTTTTCCTATCCCAAATAATAAAAAACAAGACTCACCTCTGGAACATTGCCAAGGCAAACTGTTTTTCTCAGAAGCGCATGCTCCATGGCTAGGCAGACCTCCACAACGATCATGGCTGCCGTTGTTCTACCGATCCCAAATTGCTGAGCCACCACCCGGTAACCACCAGGATTTGCTAGCCTCCATATACAGATGGCCACGCGCTTCACCATTGGAATGGCTTCCCTCATGTTCGTATTGCGACGTTCTAGAAATGGCCGAAGATGGTCTGCAATCTGGAAAAGGGTTGCTCTGGTCATCCTAAAGTTCTCTAGCCACTGCTCATCACCCCAGAGGGCTAGAACATCGTTTTCCCACCAGTCACGACTCCTGGGGAAGCACCACCATCTTCTTGGTCTCTGTTTTTTCATCAAAGGAACATATAATAAATTCTCTTGGAGTCTATCTTGTTGGAGTCTTAAAAGATAAGAGTTGTTCTCTTGGAGCCTTCTCATGATGATTCGTCTTCTTCTTCTTCTCCGTTGAATCGTTCTCCTTAGGCAAGTCAATGTAACGTGCATATTTGCGATCAGAAGTTGAATCGCATAAATGAGGGAACGAGAAATCGAGGTAGGAGCCATCTCGCCTTCTCTTCCCGTCCAGCTCAAAATGGCGTTTCAGAAAGAGAAAAGGGGAACCAAACTTGCTTCTCTGGTGTCGCCTAGGTAAATGAACTCAACGGTCGACGAAACTCAGATCACGTGCTTGTATGCATATGCTCGCGCGCGAAGGTGCGCGTAACCTGAAGGCATTTTTTCCCCCCGCTCAGCTCTGCCCTCTCCCCCCCTCCCATCTCGTTGCCAGGTAACCCGAAATTACGTAGGCAGGCAGGTACATTCCTGTGGGTGGAGTACAGGAAGGGAGGGCTGGGAAAGGGGTTGGCTCTGATCATGTGCTTGTATGCATATGCACGCGCGCGAAGGTGCGCGTAACCTGAAGGCATTTTTTTCCCCCCGCTCAGCTCTGCCCTCTCCCCCCCTCCCATCTCGTTGCCAGGCAACCCGAAATTACGTAGGCAGGCAGGTACATTCCTGTGGGTGGAGTACAGGAAGGGAGGGCTGGGAAAGGGGTTGGCTCTGATCATGTGCTTGTATGCATATGCACGCGCGCGAAGGTGCGCGTAACCTGAAGGCATTTTTTTCCCCCCGCTCAGCTCTGCCCTCTCCCCCCCTCCCATCTCGTTGCCAGGCAACCCGAAATTACGTAGGCAGGCAGGTACATTCCTGTGGGTGGAGTACAGGAAGGGAGGGCTGGGAAAGGGGTTGGCTTTAGGCAAAAAGCGAATTAAAATGTCTGTTTCCTCCTCCCGAAGCCCCGCATGTGAACAATTAAAACGCGCGTCGGAGAAAAGCGATAATGCGCTTCAACGCCTCTCGCTGCCTCCCGTGCAGAGGGATGAGGCGTAAATGCGCCTCCGCGATAGTGCGCATAATACCACAAACGGGCGCAAAAGCGCATCCTTGTGGAGGGGGCCCAAGTCAATAAAAATGTTGAAAAACACTGGGCCCAGGACTGAGCCCTGCGGTGCCCTGATCATTACCTCCCCATTGATAAGCATTCTTTCAGTCTGATTCTGTAGCCAATTGTGGATTCTCCTAATAGTTATTTGATCTAGTCCACTTTTAGCTAGTTAGCTGATCAGAATGTCATGGGGTACTTTGTCAAAAGCTTTGCTGAAGTCAAGATATATTATGTCCACAGCATTCCCACAGTCCACAAGGGCTATCAGAGGCTCCTAATCATGATAATTGTACGTTACCCCCGATATCAGAGGCAGTATTCCTCTGTATACCAGTTACTTGGGAACATCAGGAGAGGTCTATTGCATTCAGGTCCTGTTGTGGCTTCCGAAAAGCAGCCAGTTGGCCACTGTGAACAGAATGCTGGAGTAGATGGGCATTTGGTCTGATCCAGCATGGCTCTTGGTATGTTCCTATGTTAAGAATGTGATCTAATCATTGATTAAGGGAAGGAGTCTGATCAATGGCAATTTCAGAATATGATCCCAGATCCAGATGCTCCTTTGATATACAGGATGCAGCACACAAATGGTACTCCTGCATAAGCCTGGGCTTTTCCATATGTGCAGAACTATCTCCATTTAAATGAATGCGGAGCCCATGTGCACACTCTTGCTCCTATGCATCATTAGGATCACAGCCAACAACCTGTTACAACCTGGATAGTCCTTGGAATTTGCTCGCAGTTGTGTTTAGCCTACCTCTTATCCTTATTGTATTCTATACTTTAGAATCACTTTTGAATAGTTAGATGTCTTCAAAAGCAGGTCTCCCTCAATGACATTTAAGGAAGGGGTGAAGGCACCGGTGGAGCACATAGGGGTGCTGAATCCTTTCTCTAACTACTGCTCTTGTCACTGCCATTTTTGTTACCTTTGCCTCCGTCCACTGCTCAGTACCCCTTTCACATCCCAGGGGCATCCAATTCCACCCCCAAGCTAGCATCCAATTCTAGAAATGAGCCTCATTTGGGTTGTGGGGGGGGAGTTCCTGGAGGAGAAGAGCGGCAAAGGGGAACATGGCAGGCAGGAGAAGGTTCCAAACTACTCAAAAAACAGTTGGATGCTTAAAATCACATGTATATTCCACTTTAGATGTAAGTAGGGCAGACCCATAATTGGACACATGGCTCTCCTGTCCCAACATCTGGGGTTGGACCTGAGATGCTTAATATGGCCCCATGTTTTCCTAAACATCAGTTCAGAACAGGGGAATGATATGAAACTGTCATTCAAAACCACCACTTACACAGGGCCAAATCCAAATGGCCTGTTTGAGAGTGTGGCAGCTATAAGAAAAGTTGACTCCAAGCCAATGCAAACCAAACCTGTGCAGGTCATATGTGCAGGATTCCATATTTGAGATGCACAGAAAAAAAACATTTTTGCCAGTTTATGGTGGTGTGTCTAAAGCAGAGTCCTGCACACAGCAATTGCAGCATACAAGCCAACCTGGGCAGTGCTTTTTGGCCCCCTCCACAAGGATGCGCTTTTGCGCCCGGTTCGGCGATTATGCGCATTATTGCGGAGGCGCATTTACTCCTAATCCCTCTGCACGGGAGGCGGCGAGAGGCGGCGAAGCGCATTAATTGATGTCCAAAAAGCGCTTTACAAGAAGTTAATGCGCATAATCGCTTGTTCACACGGCGAAAATGCGCTTTAACGGCCGGAGCAAAATAAAACTCACTATTTAACGCGCATTCGATAATGTGCATAATCCGGGAGATAACACGCCTCTACGCCCGTTTTGCGCTCCGCTGGTGTGGAGGTAAAATTTATAATGAGCCTTCAAAGAGCATTAAACCTCTCTTGTGGAGGCACCCTTTGAGTGTTGCCCCCACTCCCATGGCTGCTATCCCCACATTAAGCCCTAATGTTCCAGGGAGACTGGGCCCTAAGAGCAGAACAGACTCATGTTTCTGCTAATGGAAAGATGTGTTCACGGTCACATAGGATGTTCATAGATATTTCCTCCTCCATAGTAAAACTGGTGTACTTCCAGTTTTCACAGTCACAGGCCATGTGGGTAAAAAGTGAAGTAAGCTTTGGTCAAGGGATGGATGGATGTTGTTAAATCCTTTCCTTCTGTGTTTCATGGCTTGTCAGGCTTCTTTCACTCTGTCACCTGCCCACTGATGGAGTGTGTGTGTGTGTGTGTTAGGGATATACAAGTATTTTGTTCCACCTGGGCAAGTGCAAATTTGTGCAAATCCCCCCCCCCCCATGGTCGGCAAGTCCATGGAATCCACACAACTCGGAAAAAACCATTCCACTGCAGAATCCAAAGATCAGATACATAGAAACCCAAACTCATTTGGCAGATTTCTCTCAGATCCTACTTTAGTCTCAGCCATGAAGTAAAACTGACATACACAGAACAACTCAGGAGTGAAATACAATAGGGGCCTGAAGAGCTATGTGAATGAAGAGGTAACATCTGAAGCAGTCCCCATTCCATGCACTAGCCATGCTTCGATTAAACTTCAAAGCATTTCTATGTAATGCATTATTTTAGATTGAAAAAAGTCTTACGTGTGGTTATACATTTACAAGACGATCTTCAAACTGCATTTATATCAATGAGACACAGACTGGTGAATTTCAACGTTAGAAAATCCAGGCAGATCTTAGAAATATGATGGTGTTAGAGCTACCAATACAGCTGTTCCAGAGAAATTATCTAACATCTACATCCCAAAATACACACTTGGCCATAAATTAGTCCAACTACATTTGCAACCTCAGCAGATAAAATGTGTGAAAAATCTCTTAACTCATCAAAAGCCTTAGATCTCATATGCAAGCAAAGCTGGCATTGACATTAACTCAGTTACAATAAACTAAAACTAAGGGCTTTGGGAGAAAGCTCTCTCATTTGCCTCCTTATTTGTAACAGTTCTGGTGCTGTGAGTAGTAGCATGCTAAGTATTCAGCACTGCTTCTTCATCTGAACTAATTAGGGTTCATGGTTTAGAAATTACAACTAGGGATTCATTTTAAAGAACACGAGCTCCATTTGTTAACAACCAAATCCTGGGAGAGACACAGCTTCCTCATTAACATCAATGGTAGAAGCTCTCTGAATAAGGCCATAAAACACACTACCCCCTTTTTTCAAATTGCACTGGTGTTCTGTTTTTGCTTTTCTTCCCCTTTCTCTGCTGTAATGTTTAGAATTGGGAAATGCTGCCTAAATCACACAACAGAAGAAAACAGTGTTCTCTAATAACAGTAAATTTGAAATGAGCAAGTTTTGCAGAAAAAGCCATGCACCACTGGAGGGATAAATGTACAGGTAATTGCAAAATGGTATATAAATTGAAAATGCCCATGAATGTTAAACATAACCGGATGTTTTGCTAGGCAACTGAAATTGTAATCATACAATCTCTTACCATTTATTTCAGGGGATGTGGAGCATTTGCTTCTTATTATCAGTCATGCTGATTTAGGGATTGGTGCATCCCTATTCTAGCAAGCTACAGAAGTCTAATTCATTTCTGCCCTAGAATACTCATAACCTAAAACCAGGAGATTCAAGAAATTGTAAGCATATTGTTTGGGTAAACATGTGCTCAAGAGTTGCAAGATAGCTATCTATCAAAAGATGGACAGCTTCAGTATCTCTGGAGAAGGGGCATGGAAAGGGATGGGATGGTTTCTATTGAAAAGAACCCAAATTCTGCAACCAGGAAAAATGTTTCCTTCTCATTTCCTTCCTTAGCAGGATTTGGTGCTGTTGGTGGTAGTATAATAAGTGATCAACATTGCTTCTTTGGTAAAAACAGGTTAAAATTCCTAATTTACATGAAGAGAGTAAAAATTAAAGAATAAGAACCCAGGACATGTTCCTACCAAAGATAAGCCCTTATTATGTTTTATTGATTTCACTTGAAGGAGAAAGCTTAAATCCTACCCACTGAAATCAGTGAGACTTAAGAATACTTTTCCTGGCCAGATCATGGCCTGGTTTGTTAACAAGCTAATAGAACACAGCAGCACTTTTCATGCCATGGAACAGCGGTGCTCTTTAAAATAGCTACTCCTTATAAGACAAAGGTGTGAAACCTCAGGCCTGGTGGCCAAATCTGGCCCTCCAGATGTCCCAGGGTTCCCCAGAAGGCCCCACTCCTTTCCCCTAACCACTGACCATATCATGGTTTCCTGGCTTTTATATATATATTTTTAGAGTTTGTTCCCCATTCTAAGAGATTGAAATGCCTTTCCTAAGGTTTAGTCACTTGCACTAAGAGCTTTAGGCTAAAATAAGATGGTATTTTGGGTTTTTTGGCCCCACCCCTTTTGCTTTCGCCCCTGCCCACCACTGAAATGCGGCCCCCAAGGGTTTATCCAAAATGAAATCTGGATAAGTGGTTTGGACAGTAGTTCTTCACTTCTGCTATAAGGGGTTGGATCCAAAATTGCCTTCTGTTGACAAAAGGGCTCCATTCATAGAAGGTGCCTCTGCCTGATTTTGGGGGATCCCCCCTTCCCAGCCCGTGCCACAGCTCACCCCATTCAATAGCCCCCCCCAACCCTCTGTGTAGCATTTTCAAGGACTGGAGGGGCTGTCGTGGTGATGAGGAGGTGGGGAAACCTGTTTCCACCAGCCCAGTTGCATGTGCCTAAATCTGGATCCAACCCATAATATCTTACCACCACACATAAGAACGTGGCCTGAGTATGCATCATAGTGAAAGAGGTACATAGACATAAAGTTTGTAAGACTCTTTTCCTGCACAAAGCATACAAACAACTGAAGCCAAGAGAAGCCAAATAACAGGTACAATCACTGAACACAGGTCTGGCAGGGTTGCCGTCCGTTTTCATTGCAAGCAGGGCATCGCAGAGCTCGGTAGGACTCTTTAAATCTGTTCGCCAGCATTGAAAACTTGCTTCCATGGCAGACAGAGCAGGGTGCAGAACCGGATCCCTTACACTGGGGGCAACTGTTCTCATCCGCTCCTTCCTAAAATAGAAAGGACCGATCAAAACAAGCTTCCTTAACAACAATTCACAACAATCCTGTAGTCCAGGGGGTGGGGAATGTGTGGCCGTTCAAATGTTTGTGGACTGCGGCTCCTCTCAGCCCCAGCCAGCATAGCCAGTGGTGAGGGATGATGGGATTTGCAGTTCAACAACATCTGGAGGGCAACACATTCCCCATCCAACTTTAACCAAACTGAATCCAATTGGCAGAGTAAATTCCTCTCATGTGTGATGGTTCTTGGGACATAAACTGTTCCCTTTTCTGTTTGCTTGAATCATATTCTGCTAATATCCAAGGCTAAAGGATCTGGTCCGTAGTTTGGGGGTGCTCTTGGATCCAGAACTGTCACTTGAGGCACAGGTGAACTCAGTGGCAAAGAGCACCTTTTATCAGCTTAGGCTGATATACCAACTGCACCCTTATCTGGACAGAGAGATCCATGGTCTCATAACCTCTCATTTGGATTACTGCAATGCATTATACGTGGGGCTGCTTTGAAAACGGTCCGGAAACTTCAGCTGGTACAAAACAGGGCAGCACGTTTGCTAACAGGGACTGGCCAATGAGATCACATTATGCCAGTCCTTTTCCAGCTTCACTGGCTGCCGGTCCAGGTGCTGGTACTAACATTTAAAGCCCTAAACGGCTTGGGGCCAGGTTATCTAAAGGAACACCTTCTCCCATATGTACCTGCCCGGACCTTAAGATCATCTACAGGGGTGCTTCTCCGTGAGCCCCTGCCAAAGGAAGTGAGGCAAGTGGCCACTAGGAGGAGGGTTTTCTCTGCTGTGGCACCCCGGCTGTGGAATTTGTATTAATCTGTATTAATCTCTGCTGCTTGGTTTTTATCCTGGTTGTGTTTTTATATTGTATGTTATTTTGTGTTTTTAGATTGTGGTTTGTTTTATATTTCTTTAAACGATTTCATGGTTTTAATTTTTGTGAACCACCCAGAGAGCTTTGGCTATGGGGCAGTATAAAAATGCAATCAATCAATCAATCAATCCATTCCTTTCTGTGATCTGAGTCCCCTGCCAGCCTTTCTTCACCCCCTATTTCTTCTACAAATTATGCACAATAAATGAATGCACATTTCCTTTATTTGTTCAGTCACGATTTCAGGATTTGACTCCTCATGTGGTATATAAATGTAAATCATCATCATCATAGTAATAATAATACACCTTTGCTGTCTTTAAGGGATGGAACCATTGACTGTAGAGATGTTCTGAGCCATTTCTGCTCTGGAAAAGTTTCACTAGCCCTGGATTTCTGACAAACCTCCCCTTCCAGAATCTGCTAACTGCCAGAATATAAGGCACAGTAGACCTCTCTAAGTGTGGGCAGAGACCTCCTGTACTGAAACAGTACACTGATCTCATTGTGTTACATCAAAGCCGGAGAACACTGCACATGTGTAGTGAGATCTACCGCACTTTCCAAAACCACAGATTCCTTGCTGATTTATTAAGCAAGGAATCTGTGGCAGAGTTTGGGCAGACTATCTACTTGAGCACTTTCCTTTTCCTCAAGTGATGGGGAATTTGGGACAGCCTTTAAAGGGTGTGTTTCCTTTGGAAGCAAGGTGCTAATGATTTAATAGTGCCATTGCCCTGTTCTGTTTATTGACAAACATACACATTAAGCAGATGTTCTTCAGCAATCTGCCAGCCTAATCCACAATGTTCCTATTCACCTCGTCAATCATGTACACTCTAGATCAGGGATGGGCAACCTGATGTCCTCCAGATTCTTTGGACTACAATTCCCATAAGCCCCAGCCAGCATGGCCAAGGTCTAAAACATTTGGATGGCACCAGGTTGCCTGCCCCTGCTCTAGACTCAGATTAGGAGGGCAGTCTATGTGCTTTGAAAGCATATGGTGGCTGTGCAATGGCGCTGCATCAGTTATATGATGCAGCAGCCACCTTGCAGCCATCACAGGGCTTTCCTGTGAAGCTGCGAATTAAAAAAGTCAGGAACTTAACCCAACTTTTTCACTGCAGCGAGGCGAGCACAGACCATACACCATCTAACCTTGCTGCAACATTGCAGCGGAGGCGTTCTAGGGCAGATACAACCCCTGATTATTTGCCGTCCGCCCGGGCAAAGGGCAGGCCCAGTGAGCCGAATGGCCGCTGGAAAGCCCACATCCTCTATGTGCATCGGGATTAGCCACCGCCACCCAACAACAGAGAAAGCACGGGGTCTCCCTAAACACAGCAGCAACCTGGCCCCATCAAGACAACACCTAGGTAAACCTATTTCAGACCTCTCTAGTGGGGTTTGATTGGCACCCCAGATGCATGGATTGTCAACTGACTGTGAGAGTCCCATTGTTCCCTGTCAACAGTCAGATGATATCAAACATCTCTACATTTGCATAGTAGGAGAGAGTGGCCGTGATATCACATTTATGGCTGACACTGATCTGATGCTCCAGAATTATATTCAAATTTAGAACAATGACCCAACATTTTTTGCCTTTTTGAAGCCTTCCCTCTGATTTTCTCTACAGCAGCGCACAAATTACCTCTTGAAATTCTCTACCCTATTTCCGGGCAGAGAAATTCGGGGAACAGTTTCACCTATTTTCTCCAGTGTGAGGAGAAATTCTCCAACAATTCCTCACAGGTAGGGTCTCACCACTGGCAAGGGTTGTAGCACAGCTTCGTTCTCTTTTTCTACGGGGCTTTGTTTATTTGAAATGCCACTTCAAGTGGCAAGAGCAGCAGCTGTGTTGGCAGCATGGCTCCAATTAACATTCTCCACAAGAACCCATGCCTGACATCATTCCGAGGAGGAAAACTTTGGAGACTTCTGCAAAGTGGCCTTTTATTTACGGGATGGGGTGGGGTAAAAAAAAAAGAAAAAGAAAAATCTCAGGATTTTTCTGAGAAAAAATATTTTCTGAGAAAGTTTAGCTCAGCTGTATTTGTCATTCTTTATGGCTCAACACTTTCCCCAGGATCTTTCAAATGTTAAATTTCTGAGGGTTCATTGTGGATACATCTTGTCTCTAACGCAGGTGAGGAGAGATTATTGTACAATGGAAGACAGGAGACTTGTACACACTCCTAAGCCATTTCAAGAGAGCTTTTTGACTATTGGGCAGTATAGAAATGCAATAAATTAATTAATTAATAAGTAAGGTAAGCACAAGAACCCTGATCCCACCCATTAGAATTTCTCAAAAATTTATTCTGCTTTGAAGTTCTTTCCAAAAAATTCCTATGAAATTGAATGAGAAAGTTTGAAAATAATGTGGAAGATTTTTTTTGGCATAGCATTAATTTTCTCAGAACTCCATGACATCACAGCATTTTGCTGTTATGGGTGGGGGGATTGGTTCAAAAGCTCATGGGGTTCCAATTTTAGGGCTATGTACATCTAGGCTGGTAGAGGGACAGGTTAAAACTGATACAGCGTTGAACTCCCTCCGAGCCTTTCTGGTAGGCAAAGAACCGAGAGGAATTAGAACTGTGACTTGGGGGACTCAGCCTTTCACACATACTATAATCTGGTAATTTCATTGAGAATCCGGCATTGTGTTTGTGAAGAGGACATTTCTCACCGGCCTCAGTGTTTTGAAAAACAACCTGGAAATGTGAGGCACTTGGCTGGTAGAGACAGCTTTACCAGTAGGCACACCTAGGCAATTGTTCACAGTGCCACTTTGGAAGAGGAGTTCTGTAGCAGCCTTGATCAGCAATCTAAAATAAGAAAGCGCTTCCTGTTAAGTAAATAGGCAAAATGACAGATGTTTTTCATTCTGATCAGTAGCTGCAAACAGCAGAGGCCTCAGCCTTAATAGCTGACAACTCCACCTACCTGAGGGAGGGAGGACGGCTGGTTTATCACAAGCTGGAGGGAAAAAGGAAGGTGTTTATTCAGGTTTATTCTTCTAACGTTGTGATTACTTGTTTGCACAGATAAACACACTAGCTGTGATGTCTAGGACAGCCCACTCACATCCACGAGTCTTCCTCAGGCCTTCCCTTTCTTTCAGTAAGTTGCTACTGTCTACATAGCCTGACCTCCCTCCCATGGATACATACAGTGGCAACCTCCTGGACCAGAATCTTTCCTCCCTCCCCATATCTACTGAATGGACCCTAGAGATTGAAGAAAGAAGGCAAAAAGGTTAAGGTCGTGTACAAAATTATACTTCCCAGCAGGCCTGGCCCAACCATTAGGCAGAGTGAAGCAGCTGCCTCAGGTGTCAGATGCTGAGGCAGGGGGACAGAGCAGTGGCAAGGTTTCCAAGGGTAGACCTGTTTGTGCCCCAGATGCAAGCCTGCTGCCCTTAGGTGCACTGCAGGCAGTTCTGACACAAACTCTCTCACTGCCTGAGGTAGGAGTGCACGCCACCACCGCAATACAACCCTTACTGCCGCTATGTGCCCCTATCCCACCCCAGCTCTTGCTGCTGTTGTTGCTGCTACCACTACCCCCACTGTGCACCTGCTCGTATGTCCCACCTCATTTACCTTCCTTGCCTGCGCCATTGCATCATACTTCACTCCATTCCCCATTGTGGGCCCAAATGCCTGGCTCTGAAGGGCTCCTTTTTCTCAGAAGCAGGCATTGCCTGGAGAAGTGTCCCAGGAGGTTGCCACCCATCCTCTGTTTGCTCTTAGGATCCCCTCAGATCGAAACAGAGGATGGGTGAGAGTGGCCGGTGGGCAGTCCTGGCGAGGTGGGATGAGGAGTATGGAGTTTGCCATTCCTCCTACTCCACTACCTGAAGTGAGGGATTCTCCACATATCATGGGAGGGCCGACCCAGAGTAGAAGATGCTGTCCTGTCCCAAGTGTTGAAGTTAGGTTCAACTGCCAGTGTGGCTGGCTTCTATATGTGTAATGAAGTGGCGGGGGCAATTTGTCCTCAGGGAACAAAATGTCTTGGCCCGGCTAAGGATAATTAGGCTTCTGTTAGATGCTTCTGCATTCATTTGTTTATAGTTGCAAAACATGTGTAACAGCAAGTTCCATGTGTGTATAGATTTCACTAAAACATTTGACAGCAGTCATAAATATGCGGAACAAGTTTATGCATTCGCGGTGCCACCTACACCTTTATTAATTCTGATGTGGTAAATCTGGAGGTTCTGCTTCCAGACAATGGAGTGAGTTATCTTATCTCTTTAGGCTTAGGTGCCATTAACATTCCATGTCTTGGAAGCTCACAGGTGCTTATTAGGCCACATGTGTGCGTGTGCATGTGTGGTGGTGGGGTGTTAAACATTTCCCTTTTTCTTTTAATTTAAAATTTGTATACTTTTGCCTGCCTACATCCCTCAAGTAAATAGAAGCTTACTTTTTTAAAAATGATCCCCTTTCTGCTTCCAAATGTATAGGGACCATCCAAATCCTCTATTAGAAGGAATGACGATGCAATAATGATTGAAGTTCTGGCCACATCTAGGTGAATCTTGAATAAGAGAGAGGGAAGTATTTTGCCTTACCGGCACATGCTGGTTGTGGTCAAGCTCATTTTCAGTATCCTTCATGTTCCCCTCACGTTCATTGCTTTGGTGTCCTCTTCTTTCTTCACGGTACATGAAAGAGCAGTCATCAATACCTTCGTTCTGCATGATTTTTTTCACCAATTCTTTCTTGGTCATTGGTGTTCGTATGATTTTCAGATTGCTAGTATAGATGATAATCTTCCCAAAATCTAAAATTGGGGGATGCTAAAATGGAATGGGGTACCAATAAGTCTAAAAGACTAGAAAGATCAACAACTATCTTAACAAGATGTAATTAGTGCTTAGTTCTTACAAAATTTCTTTTTATCAGAGCTAGGGTTGTGTGAGAAATTTATTTCAATTTGTTGACCAGGATTTATCCAGTTCACATCTTCTGGACTAACCATGGACTCAAGCATAATCTGCAGTCCAAATCCATACATTTCCAACTTGCAATGTCATTCGCAGAACCAAAAAAATGTGTTCGACCACATGTTTACATTTGACCAACGTGCATAAACATGCATACTTTTTAAAAATGTGTACAAATATGCTTTAATCAATGGGAGAAAATGCATATATTCTGAAGATGCACACAATTTACGCATACATTTGGAACAATATGCATGAAAATACACACGGATTTTCATGCAAAACAAAACAAAACAAAAAGCTTGCAGTCTGACATGGACTCAAGTTGGAACGGGAATCCAGATGGAATTCAGAGAACTTCAGTGAACTCATGTTTTTCAGGTTAACACATCCCTAAGCCTCCCATTGTCTTGCAGGTTCTTTGCATACTCATTGTATAACATCTCACTAAAGCCTACCTCCACCTTTAATTTCCAAATGCAAATTCAAAGTAACCTCTTGATGTCATAACTGTAATAAAACAATTGAAAGGATGTGTGACATGGGAAAATTCTGACCCTGGATTTGAAACTGAGAACTCCGTCAACTCCCTCATCATCGTGACACTCAACTTTGCCGTCACACTGCATGAGCATTACTGACCTGAAATGAAATTCTAATAGCCCTGAATAAAGCAGAAAAACAATACGGTAAATAGCATCAATATGATGTCTTAGCCCTAAAGACCTTGACGACTCTCACAACCAGCAGCAGTGACTGCTGCTTCTCATGGTGAGTAGCCACTGGACCTGGGAAGGGGGAACAGTGAAGAGGCAACACTTTTACCATGGCTTATGTTCTCCATTGGCTCAAGATCCTTAGTATGCCTCACTTGATAGGAATGTATCCAAAATTGTGTGGGACTGATTTTTGTAGGTTCCAATCACCCAGTGGCGCTTATGAAATGAAAACTGAAATCTGCAAGTGCCAAAACCCATTTGAAGTTGGCAGCATTGGGCCTGTTATGTATTTCCATGTATGTAAATTGACATTAAACAATTAAACAATGTGTTGTAGGAAAGAGAAGACAAAAGTGATCGACTTGCTAAATATTTAGTTCAGCATTCTTTCCTCTTTACAAAATGTTTTAGGTCATTCACAGAAAAGCACTGTGGAACATAAAGCATTGTCTATGTCCTATTGAATTCTACTTTTCACAATAAGGAATAGGACTGATTAAAAGCATAATCGTATGCATGTTTAGACAGAAAAAGCCTACAACTCCCAGCATAGCCCAGCCAGCCATGCTGACTGGGGAATGCTGGGAATTGTAGGCCTTTTTTTGTCTAAACACGCATAGGATTGCACCCTAAAGTGCTTTATCAGTTCTGGCACTGTTTTCTCTATATTCATTTTAAAGCTCACTGTGGGCTAGTATGCTTTGACTATTTAAAGCAACTTCAACCAAACTGGCCAGTTTTCCTTGTCTCTTCTCTAGGTATTCGGTCGCAGTATCTATTCATTTTGCACTCTGCTTCCAGATCTGGATCTA
This sequence comes from Anniella stebbinsi, assembly GCA_029215795.1. Taxonomy (NCBI): domain Eukaryota; kingdom Metazoa; phylum Chordata; class Lepidosauria; order Squamata; family Anniellidae; genus Anniella; species Anniella stebbinsi. The sequence goes on along the minus strand of JARDYH010000005.1, from coordinate 81,705,597 downwards.
AACTTCATGAAATAGAAAATGATTCCTACTGCTAGGGGTGTGAAACAGGGCTGTGTCTTAGCCCCTACACTGTTCAACTTCTATATAAACTCTATGGTTAGGTGCCTAGCGGAGGTACGAGCACAACCCCCCAGCTTGTCAAACAGATTACTGACAGTTCTGCTTTATGCTGATGACGCAGTGATCTTGTCATTAACAAGAGCTGGATTGAGGAGACTTCTGAGGACTCTGGATACTTATTGTAAAACTGAAGGACTACAGATTAACTATGACAAAACCAAGGTCCTGGTGTTTTCTAGAAGTAAGTTAAAATGCAAATGGCAAATAAGTGATCACCTGATTGAACAAGTGTCTACTTATAGGTACTTGGGAATTACATTTCATGCAACTGGAACCTGGAGGCCTCACTTAAAAAATGCCATTGCAAATGTGCAAAGGAGCATTAAGGCACTCCTTTCCTTTTATTACAATAAAGGAGGACAGCACATTCCTTCCGCACTTCAAGTCTTTAATGCAAAGGTTTTAGCACAGATATTATATGGGATAGAAGTGTGTACTTTTGATAACATAGTACCAATGGAAGTGGTGCAGACGAAATTCTTAAGAGCAATTTTGGGTCTTCCAAATTGCATACCAAATACATTAGTAAGAATAGAGGCTGGCCAACCCACAATAGAAGCTCGTATGTGGCGACGTAAAATGCAGTTTTGGCTAAAAATGCTTTTTGTGCCTGTAGGTCTGGCCCCATTGACTCTGACAGACACATTCCACTCAAAGTGGAAAAAAACACTGTCTATGAAGCTCCAAAACCTTGGTTTCTCCTTGACAGCTATTCAGATCCTAGGGTACGAGAAAGCAAAAGCAGCTATCGCCCAACGTATCTATGATGTGGATCTACAAACCCACCTAAGCCAAGCAATCCTATATCATGGGTGTAGGGACTATAGATCTCCACTGGGACTTGCGAAACATCTAATAAATTTGACGGTGCCTGGACTTAGAAGAGCTTTTACACTGGCAAAGTTCAATGTTTTGCCATCGGCGTTGCTGGAGGGTAGATATAAAAAAATTCCTCACACTGAGAGGACCTGCCCTTGTGGGACAGGGGACATTGAGACAGCTGATCATGTTCTTTTACATTGTTGTTTCTATAAGGAACTCAGAACTATATGGATTGCCCCACTCATTAATAAAGTCCCAGGCAGACCGGATAAATTTTACCTGGACTATCTTCTGGCTGATCTGGACGACCAAGTTACATCTAAAGTCGCCAAATTCTGTGCAGCAGCCATACGTCGGCGTAGGGAAATATTAACACTATTGAACCCTATCTGATTGCCTCAAATTGAAGCCTGTATATTTTTATATGTATGATTTGTTCTCTTTGCTATGCTGGTTTTTTAACCGTAATAAAGTATTGTATTGTATTGTATATTTTAAAAAGTATAGTTGCTTGGCCAACATGAGAACTGTAGGCTGTTTCTGAGTCTCACATTTCTCATTTTAAAAGCATTGAAACCTCCATAACGGGTCAATTGCAGCATGTGCAACTTGTGACCCAGCAAGAAGAATGTAATCCACCAGCCATGCAATGCAACTTCCTAAGTGCTTAACAATCCCCCCTGCTTCTGCAGTCCCAGGTCAGGCAACAAAACAGGAGATTTATCTCCATATTGCATAATCTAACTGGGAGCACCTCTTCAGCAGAGGTCTTAGTTTTACATCACCTGCTCCTGAACTGTTCTCAGGATTGTTCACATATGGAAACATTGAAAAGGTTTCTGTAAAGCTAACTGGCAAATTTGATTTCAGTGAGCAATTAGATGGCCAACTGGTCTTTTGTTAAACATTTCCATATTTACTTAATAAACTCAAATGCCAATACATTTTGAGTCAGCAGAACCAGTAAGAAACATGACTTACCATACGACTATCCTCTTCCTGGTAGTCATTTAGGATGGAAGGGCTACCTGTGAGGGTATATTTGTTCCCCTCTCTGAATACACTGATCCTCTGCGCATTCAATTTAGCTGGTGGACAAAACTTGGATTCAGAGGTTTCGCCAATCCCAAATAAATCATCTCTGGGTTCAAAGTTCCAGTGGCGAAAACTATGAGGATACTCTGCCTGCGGGATTTCAAGCTCCTGCCCATCTTCATAAACCTGCTTCAAGAGGCGTCCGCTGTATGCTGATGAGATTTTGAATCTCACTTTTTGGGATCTTACATCATGCCTCTGGCTCAGTTTCTTCTGAAGATCATCCATAGGTATGGTTCTTTCGCAGCACTTCCCAGAAATTAGTTCAGCAAAGATAGCTTTGGACTTATAAAAAGAAAGAAAGCAGCGCACTTAGGCAATGTATAATTCAAAGGTTCTGTCGGGCCCTCTCAGATGACAGTTTAAGAGGATACCTTGATATTAAACATTGATAGAGCTTCACATGGAGAAACAATTGCTGTGGTGAAGTGCAAGGAGAAATTTACTCAAGTGAATAGTGAATTAGTTGGTTTAAAAGACGTCAGATTATATTGTCTTTTAGAAGACAACGTTTGAAAATTATTTATAACCAGAAAAAAAGGAAACCCACATACAGGAGTTCACACATTTCATTGTGGCAGCAGGAATCATTTAAAACATATGGTTCCTACACTTTTAGCCATTATTTAATGGCTAAGTGATGCCATTTTGCCTTAAACGAATTAGAAGAGCACACGGCACAGTATTAAAGAAAGAAATCAACACGGGACAAAATAATTTCTTGATTTCATCACAAGAGACAGAAAAGGGCTATGGCTGCTGCTCTAACCCGATACCCATTAATTGCAATGGAACTTAATTCTGAGTAGACATATAGGACCGTGCTGTAAGGATTGCAGATCAACTCTATGCACAGTTATTTATGAGCAAGATCTAGTGAATACAGTAAGATTTAACTTCTTAATAAACATGTACAGTGTAGGACAGGAGTGGGGAAACTCAGGCCTGTGGGCCAAATCCAGGCCTCCTGGGGTCCCAATAGGTTCTTCCACTGTTCTCCAGATGGCCACACACCCTTTCCCTAGCCCTTATCCCCTGTCTTGGCTTTTGCGCAGTTTTTCCCCCCATTCTAAAAGTTCAAAAGACTCTCCTAAGGAGAAGCAGTGTGGTGTAGTGGTTGGAGTGTTGTACTGGGAATTGGGAGATCCGAGTTCTAGTCCTCACACGGCCATGGAAGCTCACTGGGTGACTTTGGCCAGTTACAAACCCTCAGCCTGGCCTACCTTACAGGGCTGTCATTGTGAGGATAAAATGGGGAGGAGGAGGATTATGTACATCATCTTAAGTTTCTTGGAGGAAAAAAGGTGGGATATAAATCAAATAAATACAATAAACAAAATAAGGCATTGTTACTGGCAGTAAGAGTTTTAAGCTCAATATGCTGATATTATTTTGTAATTTTGGCCCTACTGCTTTTCCCTTTGACCCTCCCACCAGTGTAATGCAGCTCCTGGGAGCGTCTCCAAAACTGAATTTGGCCTTCGGGATGAAAGAAGTTCCCCACCCTGGGGTAGGACATTAAACAGGGCACCATTTCAGATGGGAACCAATCATTCATTTATTTTATTACATTTATGTCCCACCTTTCTTCCATGGAATTTCAAGTGGCATTTCCCAGGCCATCTCTCATCCAGGCTTGGACCAAACCCAGCCCTGCTGAGTTTCTGAGAGGTTTGCTGCATCATGTGCCTTCAGACAATTCAAAGGCCTGCTTTCAATATATCCCCAGGTAAACATTCAAAAAGCAGTGTAATTTAATGACAATTGTTGTAGTTCCTTTTGCATACCTGAGAATAACAAGAGATTCAGTGTTCCTAAGGAATAATTACATATGATTTGGATCAGTGTGTGTGTGTGTGTGTGTGTGTGTGTGTTGGGCTGAGTGGCTAGCTCCATACCTTCCCCAAACATCATCTGTAGTAATTGTCACTTTTTAAATTGCCTTTAAACTCCCTGGTTTATTTTCCCAGGAGTAAAACAAAAAACCACTTAGTCCAATTCCAAGCAGTAAGTAGCTGGCAAAATCAGGGTCAGCCCTGCCATGAAGCAAATTGAACATCTTGCCTCAGGCAGCAGATTGTGAGGGCAGCGAAGCTGGCCGCTGCTGCTGCCCAGAATACCCACGTTTTCTGCCAGCCACTCACTACCCATCCGCTTACCCACTGGTGCCACTGGCCATCTTGCCAACACCTCCCCAAGAGAAAACCATGTTTGTGTAGGTTGTGAGTGGCCACTGGCAGCTGGCTTTCTCTTGGAATGAAGAGTGGTGGCTGCCAACCAGCTAGCAGTTTCCACACTTCAAAATAAACCCAGCTGCCTTCCCACCTGGATCCAGTCACTGCAGCCATAGCTCCACTCACCTCATTGCAGCTGCACAAAGGGAAGGGGAGCAAGTGGAAGCAGCACAACGGGAGGGGAAGGAGTGAGGGAGAGCCCTGCAACCCCTTTCAGAAAGACAGTGAGCTTTTCTACACGAGGATATTCATCGGCTGTTAATCTGCTATATCTACTTTCAATTTTGTCGCAGAATTTAGATCTGAGCACTACACGAAGAGCATTTCATTTCCTGCTTTTCCACCGCGTAACCTCTAGATGGCGCTATGATACAGCAGAATTGCACAAATACACAAAAAAGGCGTTGCAATTAAATGCTGCATTTCCCCTGCTCTTAAAAAAAAAACCTAGCCAGAAGTGCTCATTAGACACAGAAGCAAAACTGGAGGATTACGTTATCGTCTAAATAACTGTGAGGAGGGAATGATGAGCGCATGATAAGTAGTAAAGACCAGTGAGTGTAGAGGGCTGGGCACTGTGTGTGTGCGTGCGTGCGTGCGTGTTTGTCTTGGACTGCATTGGTTATATTTGGCTGTTAAGTAACCCTGATGGATTCAAAGAATCTTAGGAGGGACAAAGAGGTTAAACAAAATATGCAACCTTACTCCCTATGTGTGACAGCTAGGATTTAAATAAACACACTTTCCAATTAGGATTGACTGCTGAGAAAGCTTTGCTAACTTCAAAATGGAGTTTGGATACTGTAAAATAGCAGTAGACTTGAAAAGCAAACTCAAGATCATCACATTGCCCCAGAATATAAGAAAATGAGAAGATATCAGATGAATGAATAGATTTAATTATATTTTTTCAAATAATTAATTTTAAGAAACTAGACTTTCAGGGAGACATTTATTCATCAGAAGTCTGAGACAGAAGGAGGAATACATGATGACTATCTCAATTCCTTCATATATTTTTACTAGGACAGGATTCACTGGGAGGGAAGGAGTAACTCTGAACAGTAAGCAACAGACAAAAGAATAGGCTAGGAGCATAGACCATGGGCACATCTACACTTAAGGGTGTAGAGGGGGGGGGGGGAGGATCACAGGCTTACCTGCTTCTGCAATCCTTCCCCAGCATCTAGATGGCTGCACGACGTCCCGGAAGGGAAGAGGGACGTCTCAGCTGCCTTTTTTTTTTTTTAAGAAGAGCAGAATGCTGTGAAAAAGTGAGTAACACCCATCCCCAGCAAACCCTATGCCCAACCACCACCACCCCCGGCCATCCCAGGGATGGTGAAACTGCTGCCCCCACCCCACCCCCATGGGCACGGAGCCACCCTGTGCAGCTCCATGCCCGTTTTATGAACCGGGATGCCGCATCACACCAGCCGCAGTCCTCGGGATTGCCCTGGGACTGCAGAAAAACCAGGATATCTCCGGTTTCCATTATCCTGGAGTCATCTGTAGGTCATCCCCGGTTGATCCTGGGATTCCCTGTGAGTCATATAGATGCACAGGGATGACCAAGAGATGACCCTGGGATAAATGGCTGGTGTAGATGTGGCCCATGTGTTCCATTTAGGAATCGTGTATTTTGTCAAAAGGTAATTATCTTTCCCCACTACTTATTCTGCAGCAGGGATGGGCAACTTGGAGCCCTCCAAACAGTTCGACCTACAACTCCCATCTGCCCTAGCCAGCACAACCAATGGTGAGTGATGATAGGAGGGGAAAGTCCACTCATGCAGTGTTGGATATCACCCAGAATCTGTTGGTCAATGGTGATAAATCTCTTATTTAGAAACTCACTTCAAGCATTTTGCTTAATACGTGCAGCATTAGATGTCCTTTCACAAGTTGCAGCTCTGATGAAAATTTACATTTTAGTATATTAATTTGTGGCTTTGCTGTTGTTGCTATTATTGGTTTTATTTTATTATTATTATTACATTTCTGTAGGGTGACCAGATAAAATCCAGGTCAGGGCTCATGTAACTTTAACAGTTTTAGAGAAAAGGGAATTTCATCCAGTGTCATTTGTATGCAATTAGTTCCTGGTGAAATTCCCTCTTCATTACAACAGTTAAAGCTGCAGAGACCCTGCCTTCTTTTGTATCTGGTCACTCTAGTATAGTGCCTGCAACTTTAACTGTTGTGATGAAGAGGGAATTTCACCAGGAACTAATTGCATACAAATGACACTGGATGAAATTCCCTTTTCTCTAAAACTGTTAAAGTTACATGAGCACTGACCTGGATTTTATCTGGTCACCCTACAGGAATGGAGCCTAAAACTTTCTGACCACCATTCAGCTTTAAGTGTTTTTGGAGTGTGGAACCATTAAGCTTTTTACCGTGGGATTTCCTCAATAAAAGCAAGTCTCACTGATGTGAGTGTCACGTGCCAGTTTGCCAGCACGTGTGCATGCCAGAGGGAAGGGGCATGCACACGACCCCTGCGTTGCTCTCTTCAGTGCTGCAGTGCCATCACTGGCATTGGCCAGAGGGTGGTACTGCTGCTGCCAATTCAGCTGGGATCAAGTGGCACAGGAGTTAAAAGGCTTCCAGTTCTGCAAATATGCTAACTCTGTCTTCACTCCTCAGCCTGAGCAGCTGGTTTAGAGCATTTAAAATGTGTGTGGTGTTATTTTGAATGAATATTTGTTTCTGTGTTCCCACTGAGGTTTGGGTAACATTTTGCTGACCTGATTTCCTAGGGGTAGTTGCACATATTATTAGAGGTGGCAAACACACACAGACGGGGGCGGGGGTAGATATGCACTTCCTTGCACGTCTGCTTTTTGTGCTTCCAGTAGATGTATGTAGAAGGAACTGTGTAGGAAGAATTGTGACAAGGTATGCAAGTTTCAGAGCACCTGCTGCAGTTAAACTGGTAGAACACTTACATGTTTCTTATAGTTTAGTCCTCCGGCCACCCCATTTTGAAAGTGGTGACATTGTTCGTACCAGCTGTGTTAGCTCTGGGCAGCTCCCTGCTGCTCATGTACAGCTTCCTAGAAGTGATCAGTAATCAGTTCAGGTACTAATGTTTAAGGCCAGGTTATGCTAAACTAATTAAAAATGTTTCTCACAATTGAGATTAGGATTGGAGTAGAATCAGGTTGTATCCTCCCAAAGTGTCCAATATCACATGCTGTCATCTACAGTGCTAAAAACTCCAGCTACTGAGATAACCTAACAGTTTACTCGAGTGTTTCAGAAAGGAAACACGACTCTTTATTACACCACCATGTGGCATAGTGATTGGACTGGGACCGGGGAGACCTGGGTTCAAGTCCCCATTGAGCCATGAAGCTCACTGGGTGTCTTTCAGCCTAGCCTAGGCTGACCATCTGAAAAGGAGGACAGGGTTCCTGTAACTTTAACAGTTGTAGAGAAAAGGGGATTTCAGCCAGGGTCATTTGTATGCAATTAGTTCCTGGTGAAATTCCCTCTTCATCACAACAGTTAAAGGTGCAGGCACTATACTAGAGTGACCAGATACAAAAGAAGGCAGGGCCCCTGCAACTTTAACAGTTGTGATGAAGAGGGAATTTCACCAGGAACTAATTGCCTACAAATGACACTGGCTGAAATTTCCTTTTCTCTACAACAGTTAAAGTTACAGGAGCCCTGTCCTCCTTTTCAGATGGTCAGCCTAGCCTAGCCTATCTCACAGGGTTGTCATGAGGATAAAATGGAGAGAAGGGTTATGTACACTGCCTTGGGCTCCTTGGAGGAAAAGGCAGGATACAAATATAACAAACAGACAAAAATAAAGTGAATGAATAAATAAAATATTTCTATTCGATTAGAATTCCCCAGCCTCCCAACTACTGGATTCTTGTTGTGATGAATTGCCCACTGAAATGGCTGCTGGAAGCTCCATGAACAACTACTATAAGAAATGAGTCATGGCATGGGTTCTTTAGCACATATAAAATTTCCATGCTGGTGAAAAGAAATTTCCCCAAACCATAAACTATTTTGTAAAAGTCATAATGACAGAAAGGACAAGGGGGGGGGGGGTAATTTCCTTCTTTTTTCTGTTTGCGTGTTAAAATCAACCCATCAATGAAGAAGAGAAGAAAAGAAAGATTTACACCTTGTATTGTTACAGAAGAGGGAGCAGCTAATCTTGAAAAGTGTAAGGAGAGAATACAAGGTTTCAAAGGAAGGGCAGTTAAAGGACAGCAGATATATATCTTGATTCACTAAAGTTGCCGGAACAATTAATGATAATCATTCCCTCTAACAGTGAGCTCAGGTGCTTCACTATCATTTTGGAAGTTTAACAGGGCCAACAAAATTAAGGTAGCAGTTTGCTCATATTTAGGGCACTCCCTAAGCACACAGAACTATATTATGGAGAGGTCCTTTTGAGGGCCTACCTGCAGAGACGTGTGTGTGTGTGTGTGTGTGTGTGTATGTGTGAAAGGGCTTTCTCCTGTGTTGCTCCCAAGTTGTGAAATATGCTCCCTCAAGAACTGAAAAACACAATTGGCCTCCACTCTCAGCTTTTAGGAAGGATCTTTTTAAATCTAGTCTTTTAAATTACCTAGTTGTTTTAATGTTTTACTGGGTTTTGTTTTTTTATTGTTTTAAGGTTTTATTGTTCTAAATTGCGGTGCACTTCCATGATAGTTTTTAAGCAAATAAGGAAGAATATAAATGTGAATAATAAATATTAGTTTGTCAATTAAAAGGGGAAAAATGAGGCCCTAAAATGGCTTGATTAAACCTGTGAGCTTCTAAGACCTGTGAAATGTTAAGAATGGTTGAGCTGCTGAAAGTTGAGGATGTAAGTTGCGTGGGGAGCATGAAAACAAAAAGGAGAGATAAAGAATTGGCCTGGTCAAGCCTCTAACACAGTGTATAACCTAGAGTTGGTCATTGGGTGCCACATGGGAATTGGCTCTCCTGTGGTTCTGTACCCAGCTTGATTAGCTGCAGAGGCCATGCATTAGCATCCCAAATCTATCTGCTTCCTACAAACAGAGGTAGACTGGGGCAGGATCTACACTATTGCTTTATAACGGTACTGAAGTGCACTGACAACTGTTGGGGCCCATGACACATGCCATATACCATTTCCAAACTGCTTTCATAGTGTTATATCCTGCTTGGTGTAGATCTGGTCTGGGAATGAAGAAAGAAAAAGACGGAGTACTGAAGCTGAGACCTTGAAAGAGAGAGATAAATAACAGGCAGGAGAAGAAGCTGAGAAACAAGTGACTTCCTATAGGACTGGGTAAGGTACCCCCAATTATCTCCTTTCATAGATTTTTCGCCACCTATAATGAGGCGGGCTCTTTTTGTTCGCTTACCATCCATTGTATCAGGGGAGCTCAGGATACCCAGCTGGCATAACCCAGAGGGCTAATTTGTGCTCTCTGTGTTATGACCCCTGAACCCAGCCCTGTGTATGTGCATGTGTGTGTGTTCATGTGTGTATTTTGTGAGGAAGATTTGGATGATGAGGTGTTGTGAGGCCCCAGTAGCATCTCCATCTCCTCTGCCTCCTAGAAGCTAAGTTACAGTACCAGAGAAGGGCATGGCCAGTTCCTTTAAGGAGTATGGCCAGCTCCTCCAGGGAAGCAGGGGCAACTACAGAACAGGCCTTGCCCATTTTTCATAAGCTTCAGCCCTTTGCTGAGACTACATTCCTCCATCTCCTGCAATAAAAAAGTCTAGCCAGCAGAGCTCACAGGGAACTCTCTGTGCTCCTGACACAGACTGCCTGAATCTGGCCCTACCTGATCTACACATCCTGGAACCTGATTTTGCATGATGTGCTTTACATGATGTGCCCTGCTTGCTGAGACATGACCTGACATGACCTTGTCAGATGAGACTATATCTGATGTGACTTTCCCTATGTATGTCTGCTATCAGTTCCCCCATAAGCCTGAAGCTCAAGCCATGTGAGCCTCAATTGGACACTGAGATGCAGAATGGACAAGTTTTTCTGAAAGCTTGGGATTTTCACTAAAGGGCAAACTGAAGGCCAAACTACACATTACACTAATTGCATAGCATTTAGCTGAGGTTGGTCTTATTTTTTTACTGCCATATAAGCATGTGTTGCCCCAATTTGAACTGGGAGCATGTCACTCCAGTAGGAGAGGAGGAAACTTTCACCCACATTTCTCCTCCCCCCAAATCCCCTGGTAAGGCACCATCTTGTCCCCAGTGCTATTCAATATATATATGAAACCGTTGAGAGCAGTCATCAGGAGATTTGGGGCATGGGGTCACCAGTATGCTGATGACACCCAGCTCTGTTTCTCTGTAACATCTGAATTGGGAGAGGCCATGCACGTTCTGAACTGGTGCCTGGATACAGCTATGGCTTGGATGAGGTCCAACAAACTGAAGCTGAATCCCGATGAGACAGAGGCCTCGTGGGTTGGTGGTTCCCAGGTCCAGGAATTGGGGTGTTTGCCTGTTCTGGATGGGATTGCGCTCCCTCCAAAGGAGCAGGTCCATAGTTTAGGGGTGCTCCTGGACCCATCTTTATCACTGGAGACACAGGTGGCCTCGGTGGCCCAAAGGGCCCATTATCAACTTTGGTTGGTATGCCAGCTACACCGTACCTGGATAGGGATAGCTTAGCCATGGTCATTCATGCACTGGTAACCTCACGATTAGACTACTGTAATGCACTCTATGTGGGGCTAGCTGTGTGTGGTTCAGAAGCTGCAGCTTGTGTAGAACTAGGCAGCTAGGGTGCTCACTGGCACAGCTAACTCTGCCTACATAAAACTGGTGTTAAAAGAACTGCACTGGATGCCTGTTAGCTACCAAGCCACGTACAAGGTTATGCTATTATCCTATAAAGTCCTAAACAACTTGGGACCAGGATACCTAGCAGATCGCCTTCCCTTATATACACCCAGATGACATTTAAGATTGTCAGAGGAGGCCCTGCTTGTCATTCCAAGATGAACAGAATGTCATCATGAAGAACCTCAATGGCGGGCTGTGACAAAATTGTATTTTATGTTAGTGTGTGTGTGTGTGTTTAAGCGTTTGGTTCAGGTTTGGATTTGCTGTGTCCAATTCTTTTCTTTTTCAGGAAATGGTAAGTAAGTGACATGGGAGAGTTAGAATGGTGAGCTGTGTGAATGGTATCATCTGATTGGTTGGTTGATTTGAATTGGAGAGAGAGAGAGAATAAGGGGGGAGTGAATAGACAGAGAGTTAGAGGTAGTTGGGGAGTTAGTGAGGGTTGGAGTGAGTGGGTTTTAGTAGAGGCTTACATCAGGATAGGGTTAGGAAAGTGGGGTTATAGGATTGGGAGGTGGTTAATCTTCCCTGAGAGGTGGATTTATGTGTACAACTTAAAACAAACTTACAGTGTCTTTTAGAACCTTTTACTTCATTAATAAAGTTCATTCCTATTTTGTTATATCAACCATGTCTGCTCAGTCTTATGTCTTACTTCAGTTGGACAATACACACCCACACTCAAACACAAATAATTACAAGGTTTATACTTTCCTCATTCTTTTTGAGTATAAAGAATAGGTGGTGGCAGCGAAGGAGAGATTTAAGTAGATGCCGCACGGGCCTTCTCTGGAGTGGCACCCATCCTCTGGAAAACCCTCCCTCATGTGTTTTGGAAGGCAGAAAATGTAATATCCTTCAAATGCCTCCTGAAAATATATATTTTTAGACAAGCTTTCCCTGGACTGTAACATATTCTGGTTTTATATTACATTTTTAAAGTTTTAAAGTTTAAATCTTGATTTTTGTGTACTATGGTTTTCATTGTAAACTGTCCAGAGAGCCTTGGCTGTTGGGTAGTATAAATACGTAATTAAATAAATAAATATATTGGGAGTGGGGAAGCCGCCGCCAAATTTTGTGCAAATTTTAGCAACAAATCACAGCCTTTTCCCATTGCTCTAGCAAGCGGTAGTTACAGTGCGCAGGCATTGGTTCATGATAGTGCAACATCATTAGTGGTAGTACTGAGGTGAAATTGCATACTGCCCAAAATAAATAAATAAATAAATAAATAATCAGATTACCCCAGCTCAGTGATAAAAAGGGCTGCAAAAACACAACACAAGGTTTCATTGTTGTATGTGTAAAGCCCCCTTTGGTCATTAATCACCACCCAATTAAGACTGTGTGGAGAGAGGGCAGGGTGGGACCAGCAGGTGCAGCCCCACCACCGCCTCTCCTGATAGCCCACCGCACACTGGCCATGAGTTTGGGGGGTGGGTATCTGCAATGGGTGAGCCTATGGAACATCTATAGGTTCTCCCTCTAAGCTGAAACCCTGCGCAACCAGAGTTCCATCTCATGGGGAGAGCCTGCCTGCATCCAGGAGGCCTCCGCACTGCAGGCCTAAGTGTGGACAGCCTGGGGACAGCAGGGGATGTGATGATAGGAGGGCACCCATTGGTCCCATTCCTGCTCTTTTGCCACACTATCTGCGTCACATGGAAACTAGCAGCTGATGGTGACTTAAGAAATATATGCAATGCTTTATGGGAGATACAATCATCTGCTCAACAGAATGTTAGACATCCTGTTACACATGGCCATCATGGGAGTTGCAGTCCCAACCCATCTGGAGGATGCCAGGTTGGGGAAAGCTTTATGACACCTGTGGGAGTTTCCGTTTGATCACCACTAGCAAGGGCTTGTGCTTTAAAACTGAGGTTCTCCATCAGAAACCTGCTGTGCATACCTAGCTCGATAAAGAGGAGCAAAAGACACTGCTAGGGGCTGTACCAAAGATATGGATTCAGATATTGGTTTAGAGAGCCTCCCTTTCACATCTATAATCAGATTTGACACCTGGAGCAAGTCTGAGACGATAGAGTGGTTAGCAGCACCACTGCAACGTTATGACTGGCTCCACATACATACTATTGCTCCACACATATACTAGTGCTCATGTGGATATAGTTCTGTGCGTCTATTCTACTGATTTGCCAGAGATTTGTTCTCTCTCTCTCTCTCTCTCTCTCTCTCTCTCTGTAAAGCAGTGATGTGCCTCTTTTCCAGGTGCTTCAGGCAATAAGTTCACAGTTCCATCAAAGTAACAACCTATCCATAGTGCATGTACCTTTTCTGGGACATTTATTCACAAGTACATCCACTGACAGGCAAGTGTGGTAGTTTACTGACTGCACAACACTACAAATGGATTTATAGTGCCATCTTAAGTTGCCATGTCAGGCCAGAAACTTGCAGGGATAATGTTCCTCGCATGCTCTTCTTGGGCATATTGTGGGAGGTGGGGGTGCGACAGGTGTAGATGCAACATTACATCTGCTTTATAATTTTCCACTGCAAAAAACACACCCAAACTGCAAGCTTCAGGAGTCTGGAGCAATTGCTTCTGTAGACCAGCATGATTCAGTGCTCCTCTCCCAGACATTAGTTAGAAAATCTGAAAACGCAGGTATGTAGCATCTTTTGTTTCCTGCCAGCCTTCAAAGGAAGCAAAGAGGGCTTTGAGTGCAGTGTTTATTTATGGCTGGGAGGACAAGCAGCCAGCATTAGATCTGTAATTTGTAGCATCTTGTAACTACCACTCTACATATCCTAACCTTCGGGATCTTTACAAACAGAAAAGAAGAAAAACAAGGCTGCTAAGATTTCCCTAAAGGAAGGACTGGACACTTTATAATATAATTTTATATAAATTCCCAAGAGAAATGCCCTCCTGCCTGTCTTTCCTATCCCACCATTCATTTCTCCACGATGGCCAATTCATTCTTTCACCTGTATGTGAAAGACCCTGTGGGCTCATTATTTCCATGTAGAAATGAGTGTATATGGAGTAGGGATCTCTCTTAACACCTTGTATCCAAGGTGATGGTTGCACAGGAGCATACTCCCAAATCTACAGTAGTCAGCCCACACACTCTGGAGTGTACTAGCATGGGCTTCTTTGCAAATGGCCCATAGAACACACAGAGGGCAGAATAGGGACACAAACCCAATACCCATTTACACACATTCATTTCTATATGGAAAGAAATGAGGAATGGATGCACAGGTAGGCTGACCATATGAAAAGGAGGTCAGGGCTCATGTAACTTTAACAGTTGTAGAGAAAAGGGAATTTCAGCCAGTGTCATTTGTATGCAATTAGTTCCTGGTGAAATTCCCTCTTCATCACAACTGTTAAAGTTGCAGGGGCCCTGCCTTCTTTTGTATATGGTCACTCTAGTAGTGCCTGCACCTTTAACTGTTGTGAGGAAGAGGGAATTTCACCAGGAACTAATTGCATACAAATGACACTGGCTGAAATTCCCTTTTCTCTACAAAGGTTAAAGATACAGGAGCCCTGTCCTCCTTTTCATATGGTCAGCCTAGTTAAAGTTACATGAGACCTGTTCTCCTTTTCATATGCTCAGCCTATGCACAGGACTAAAGCTTCAGTAGGGGGGAAATTTCTACTGCAATATGGACAATCTCTTAATTGTGAGGTGGTGGTGGTGGTGTATGTGTGTGTATAGATTTTTAAAAATCCTAATGATCAAACCCTCTCCCTTACAGAAGGATCCCTTCTCTTCAGGTTACACATTATACTTAAGCAGAAGTGAAGAATTTGCAAAACAATTGTCCACTTATTTCTGGGAGATATTCAGATGTCCTTTCATCACACCTGAAATACTATGATCGGCTGTCAACAACAAGTATGTTTTTGCACACACTTGGATTCCCATGTGATATCCCAGAACTTGTATTTCATTTCCCCAGGATCACCACAGTGAAGACATCACACGATGTAGTTTTTGATCTGTCTATGTACTTATCCATGATTGCATGAGGAACAGAAAGGAGTGGTGAAAACTTTCTATCTTCCTTTCTATATTTTAGGTCTGTCTCCATATATCTTGACTTTATGCTTTCTGAGTTTTGGGGCAGACAAGGGCCCTTGGACACTGAAAGCTCACACTACCATTCATAATAATAATAATAATAATAATAAACAATAACAATAATAACAACAACCACCACCCTGGAAAGCAACAATACCTTTAGCAGAAGTCTGAGTAGGTTCCATTAAATTTAATGGAAGGCCTTTGAAGCCACAAGTGACCAGTATGCTAGAAGATCTGGGTGAACAGCTCGCACTTAACATTGTGTGAAGGCAACACTTCTACTAGCAATGTAACCTACATAATTAATCTCTAGAACAGTTTCCTTTAATCTGGTGGCCAGGGCCAGCATCAAGGGTAGACATGCTACTGAGAGCCCATGGCCCAGCAGCAGCCACTGGCAGGAGCCTCCAGGAGTTACTTTTTAAAAAATCATTGCAACCTACCTGTTCAGCTGCCTTTTGCTCTTGCTGAGACAACAGAGGTGGTTAGAAGGAGGAGCAGTCGGTGCCACTGCCTTCTTGCTTCCTGCCTCATTGATGTGAAAGCGGATAAGGAGCAATACCAACTGATGACAACAGTGGTGGGAAGGTAGACTCCCTGTGGCAGGGGGGCATTGAGGATGTATTGCCCAGTGCCCTGAAAAGCCAGGAGCTGGCAGTGCTGTTGGCCTCCAGATGTTTTGGACTCTCTTCATCCCCGGCCAGTATGACCAACGGCTGGCTTGAGATGATAGGAGGTGTAGTCCAAAACATCTGAAGGGCCACAGGTTGGGGAAGACTGGTCTAGACACTGCAATCCTAATCACGGGCCTCTTTACATTCATGTGAGCTCTGACAAATCCCCAGCATGCTTGTATGTGTAAGGGTTTGTCCCCTGATCAATGTTGGAAGCAATTCATTGCCTCTGATTTCATTGCCTGACTGAAACTGTTCCTGGCACTGAAGCCAACAATGAATCAAGCTTCCACTGGAGTCCCTTGTATGCATCTGAAGTTTTGAATACCCACAACTTTGATTTTGAGCCATCATTCACATTCAGATAAACTGGTCTCACACCTGTCTAGCAGTGCTGTCTAGCAATGCTGGTGAATCCCCAACTCTCTGCCCCCTATAATGGCAAAGTACTTTTGAAAGATGAGAGAGATCCCCATGAAATTTTATTTTCGTTTGAAATAAATTTAAAGAAAATAAAGGCAGCAGCAACAACAAAATGAAAATGCATAATAATATGACAAGATCACTTAAAGAAACTCACTAAGTATACTTTGTAGTCTATCACTAATATGCTTGTGAAACAACTGGAGTGAAGCAGCCTGAGTAGAAGCTCACTATCTAGTGAATGGGGGAAAAGGTGTGTGTGTGTGTGTTATTGAGGACAGCAAGTGAGAGAGAGAAAGAGTGAGAGTAGTGTGCCTTCCTATGAGATATAAGCTGAATTCGGACTACACAATAAGCAATTGGGGGGGGGGGGGACAATCGTCAGTTGTATTGACTATCGTGTCGTCCGAATGCTGCCATAGTCAACTCAGCGCGGATCCTAATCCACACCACAGTTGATTATATATTACCATGTTGTCTGGCAAGAACCCCCTAGATGAACAACTGTAAAGTTGATTATTACCCCACCATTGACTATCATGTTGTCCGAATTAGTATCTTAAGGTGCAATTCTATGCATATTTAGACAGAAAAAGTTCTACAACTTTCAACATTCTCCAACTTTCAACATTCTCCAGCCAACAACAACAATCATAATGTTTTCATTTATATTTTTTATGGTTTTATTCTGGTATTGTATGTTTCTGTCATTACCTGCCTTGAGCACTTAATGGCAGGAAGGTGGGGTATTCATTAAATAAATGAATACTACTTCCCTGTGGGAAAGTAACATTTATTTATTTATTTATTTTATTTTATTTTTTTGCATGGAGGTGGGATATTGTCCTAATAGCACAGTTTCCATACTAGTGCTAGTCCTCAACTAAAAAAACCACTGCTGGTGCCATCTTGAAAGAGGAACAGCTGTCAGCTCATTTGCATCATTTGGGCAGGATCTACCCTACTGCTTTATAGTAGTATTGAAGTGCACTGGCAACTGTTGGGGCCCATGACACATCTACACCAAGCAGGATATAACACTATAAAAGCGGTATGAAAGTGGCATGTGGCATGGGCCCCAACAGTTGTCAGTGCACTTCAATACCGGTATAAAGTGTAGATCCTTCCATAAACCACTTTTATGCCACTTTCATAGTGCTATATCCTGCTTGGTGTAGATCTGGCCTTGGAAACCTTTTCCCCCCGTTTTCATCCCCTACTGTTCTTAGATGGTCTGCAGTTGAATCACCGCATAATTAAAGTATAGGGTTGCCAACCCCTGAGATGAAACATTCTGCTTAGAATTTGTTGCAAGGAGCGGAGTCTTTAAAAGCAACGTGGCTGAATTTTATATAAACACACTCTTTTCAGCAGATGCCTGTTACCGTCAAGTTTCATTTCATCTTACAGTGAAGTCCCATTGACATCAGAGGGGCTTAGTCCCAGGTGAGTGGGCACAAGATTGCTGCCTTAATCCATTCAAAATGCATGCCTCCTTCCTGTCGGCATTTTTTATGCCTTTGTACGCAGACTCGTACTTTTTTGGTGTTGTTTTTCCTTTTACAGCCCTCCTCCTCTGTTCCTAAAACAAGAACAGCTTCATCAAAAATAGTAGCTGTGCCAAATAATCGATCTAAGTTGCACTGGGGCAAAGCCAGAATAGCTCAAGTCAAGTTTTATGTTTTTTTAAACCTCCACCAAACAGCCCCACCCCCCTGTTGGCTCATATTCAAACTTCGACATTCTCTCTTGTCTGAAATCTGTGCAGGAGTAACAGCCTGGCAGCAGATGAGTTAACAAGGCAGCGCGTGTGAAGTTGAGCTAAGTGAGTAATGCACCTAGTTAAAGTTTTCAATGCGGCTGCAATTTGGAGAGTGAGAGAATGGGAAAAGCGAGATCAGGATCTGTTATTTCATGAGCCGAACCCGTTTTGAAGGGGTCACGAACGCAAGGCCAGTAGTACTTGCAAAAATTAGTACCTTACTCCAGTTTCTTTCTTTCTTTTCTTTTTCCCCCCACAGCTTCAGACAGAGGAAGTACTCCGGGAGAAGGTTTAGCTCCCAAAGCTTGTGAACTCTCCTCTACAGTGTGAAACTTCTTCAGTGAGTAATGATTTGAAGTATATAAAAGCTGGATTTTTCAAGGTTCGGGGTGAGGAGGGATTGGGAAGCGTCTCAGAGTTAGCAACATTTGAAAATATAATCAGGGTAGATTTTATTCAGTCTTAACACACATGCACCTTTGTGTGATCTGGGATGGCGCTTATTCTCGCAGGCCGTGACTTGAATTTGGGATTAAATGTCTGTTTCACTTCAGCTTGGCATACAGTTATGAAAGGTGCTAAACAGGTTGAGTTACTTTCATACGGTAGGAGGAAGACTTTTTTCCCCCCAGCTAAGTCAGCGGAGGCAAGGCAAGCTACAAAACTGCCACTCTCCAGAAGTCGAGAATGGCTGTTTTACTTCCAGGTATGCCAAAGTAACGTTTGCCATCAGAGTGACTCGCAAATGCAGGGTGGTGGTGGCAGGGGGTGAGAAAACTCAAGCGTGCCTTTTTAAGATAATGTGAAACACCGTGGGTGGTTCCAAAAGAATGTGTGTAAGACCCAGCCTGTTTAGAAAAGGGGAGAAGAGGGTGGAGGCGTGTGTGTGTGTGTGTAGCCGTGTGTTTTAACAGAACACCTTCTGTCTTTTAACTGGTGGGATCGTTTTAAGACATGCACAATTTATTTATTGTTTGTATCACATTCTTTTAAGATAGGCTGATCCCTCTACAATGCATCCAAAAAGGAGCATCATGCCTTGCCCTGGTGTACTCACCTCACTTTGAATGGAAGGAACAAGGTGCTCACATTTTGAACAATACTGATCTGCGCCTGTGAATGGAACGTGGGTCTCTCCTGACGCACGTTGGCCATTGGGTATAATTCTGCTTACCGGTCCTTAATCACAAATGACTAACACTAAACTTGGGCTAGAAGAGGGTGGGGGGAAAGACACCATACAAATTGGCTCATGCAGCATTGCTTTACATTATAGGTAGTGGCATACATTTCATAATACTCAAGTAGTCAGGTTCTGCAATTTCCACCTCTCTGTTCTTTTCTTCACACAGGATGGTGACTTTCAGATTGTAAAATTACAAGTACACTTCATGGAACATTCCTGAGCCACCCCCTTTGTTCCAGTAAACATCATGTGGATTTTTCTGGCGACTCAAGGTTTTCATTAAAAAAAAAACCACCATGGAGGATTTAGCTTTATTTGACATGTTAGAGTGTCCAATGTGCCTGGAGAAGTTGGATGTCTCAGCCAAGGTGCTCCCGTGCCAGCACACCTTCTGCAAACCTTGCCTCCGGAGAATCTTGAAATTGCACAAGGAATTGAGGTGCCCCGAATGTCTAACCCTCGTCCTCTGCAGTATTGAAGAGCTTCCTGCCAACTTGTTTTTGATCCGCTTGTTGGATGGAATCAGATTTGGACCAAGTGTGATGAAGTTTGGCTCACTCCAAAGATCGGGGGTCCTCTCCTCGCCTGCCTCCATCAGGAGAGTCCGAGGAGAGCCAAGAGCTTTACAACTCAATCCATATAGGCTGACTTCCAATCCCAGGATCCCTATGGAAGGGGTAAGGAGGGTTCATTTCCTTTATCACTAACTTTATTAGCAGGATGTTTTTAGGCCACTTTTCATGTTGAAGGGTTGAATGCATTCCATTAATTCCAGAGAGGGCTGATTTCTCCTCAAGCTACCTAGCTATCTTCATTGGATTTATTCAGCAAGCCTCCCTTTAAGTGTAAATGTATTCCAGCTGGAACAATTTCAAACTAGGAATCTGGCTCCTGAGTTTTTGAGGGATTGCCATCTCCAGCTGAGCTCGAAATTGTGCTGCGACTTTTCAAGTGACATTGTAGTACTTCTATTTCCAGTCCTAGATTAAATCAGGGAATGGAGAATTTATACATACGAGGGAGTAAAACTACTTTCACACCTGTCAAGGACCGAGGAAGGTTTGATTTTCTCAGCACTTAAAAAAAAAAAAAGTAATGCTTTTTCCTCTGCTGTTACAATATGAGTGGGGGCGGGGGAGTTATTTGATCCTTTAAAGAGATGTGACTGGATCTGAATATGGATAAAAAGTAGGTCAGCTATGTCCTACATTCATCCTGTTCCTAGTCATACCAATCCTTCTGTTGTCAGGGGCCTTTCACAAAAGTTCATCGGGAGCTTTTTCCTCGCCTGTGTTTGGCTTCTCACGCATGTGAAGCCACCGAGTGTGTGGACTTGCGTGCTTGGCAAAGGCAGAGTCTTCAATACAAGGATTACATATGTACCTATAATTGTATATGCTTCTTAAACAGTTTTGGAAGTGCATGGTTTAGCAAGGAGCTTGCCTTATTCAGTTTGCGATGCCTATTTTAAGTACATGCCATGGGAGTATATGACTCTTGGGGAGCCCTGTTGTAATTTTCTTTCATTAGTGGCTATTTAGGTTCACAGAAATCTCTATTCAAAAGGAAGATGTTTTAAGGAAACCTCAGCCTTTTTTAAAAAAATTGTTTGCCCAGTAAGGTGAGGTTACGCTAACTCATCATCTCTTAATCAGAGCTGTGATGTCATCTTTGATTTAAATTCATTAGGGCAGCAGCCCAAGATAAATAACCAGAGGAAATCATCATGTATGAAAACAGCTGTCTTCTCCCCACACTTGTCAAACCTGAAATAATCCGTAACCTAGACCAGTCATTGGCTGGTTATTAATCTAGTTTCACCTACCTTATCACATTCATATTTCAAAGGCATCTGTGATCTTCCTTGTGCAATTCTACTTATTCATGAAGGGTGGAATTCACCCCATGGTACTCCTGTGCAAGTACCATCGAAATAAACATGACCGTGTTTGGAAAACTGGACTCTTAACACACACAAAAAACAACAACCAGAGGAATGTAATTCAACTAGACTAATTATACGGTGGTTTCTTTTTAATAAATAAATATTTAGAACAGCTAAACCATGTTTCTAGAAAATAAAAAACCTCCATTTCAAATTGGATTTGAAGTCAATCATTTCAAAATGCTTAGATTAAAGATTAGGTGCAGCTGTGTACAAGCATCCACCAGCAATTCATGGCATGAGTAGATTCAAAAGAATTTATGGTTTGGAAAACTTTATTTTCATGCAATATCTGGCCAACAAGAGATGACTGTAAATGTTAATAGTAGAAGAGCCAAGATTAAGAGAAAGTTGCAGAAATATATAGTAATAATGAAAATTGACTAGTTTTTAATCCCAGTCCCTAAAGGCAAAATTTGACCTGGTGAGCTAACCAAACTCTACTCATTTGAAATCCTATCTTTTCGCACCTCTGTGTTAATAGGGAAATACTGTGCATGTTTACTCAGGAGTAAATGCCACTGTGTTTCATGATGCTTACTCTGAGGTAGTTGTGAAGAGGAATGCATTTAAATCCTGTAATTTGAATTTTTTGACCTATAATTAATGTTTGTTAATCACTCAGGACAAGTATAGGCCTCCTGTTAATAATGTGTAATTGCATCATAAAATTATATATTGTTCAGCTACCAAAATTAAGGGCTTAAAAAAATCAGCTGTCAAAATGACAATAGAAGGATAACCCACTGAAGGAGGGATATGAAAGTCTCAGGAGATAGGATCATGCCATCTTGTACCTGTGTCATATTTTATTCACTTGTGAACATGGCACACCAAATTGAGGAGAGGGGAATCGAGACAATTTCACAATGAGGCTGGAGAGACTCTTGAGAAGGAAAACATAAAGCATAAGGTATTACAAAAGGTTTTTTTAAAAAACAAAAACATAAAAAGCAAAGCACATTTGTGGATTACAAATAGATTGGCTTGGTGAATAGAGACTTACATAACGCAAAAGAGCAGTAAGGATTATACATGTACTTGACAAAAATAGATGATGCACTTGAGCTATGAACTGCTAGAGAAAGTAATGCATTATTGATTGGAAGCTATCAATACATGTCTCTGTAACTCATATTTC
The DNA here is from genome assembly GCA_029215795.1 of Anniella stebbinsi. Taxonomy (NCBI): domain Eukaryota; kingdom Metazoa; phylum Chordata; class Lepidosauria; order Squamata; family Anniellidae; genus Anniella; species Anniella stebbinsi. The sequence continues at coordinate 81,683,291 of JARDYH010000005.1, read as the reverse complement.
TTTAGCCAGCATGCTGGCCCAGATGCACGCACACATTCTCACAAAATAAGGCATTGCACCAGATCACACTTATCAGAATGGCTGAATCTTTAACAGCCCAGTCCTGTTCTCACATTACACTGGGACCTGGGATAGCCAACATGGTACCTACTGGCACCTTTCTTTGCACCTGCCAAAATAGCTAAACCCTCCCATTAAAAAAAAAAAATTAACACACTTTCTCACCTGCAGCTGGGATTTCTGTGAAATAGGTATCTGTTGGTGCTGAAAACTGTATGTCCAAAGAAGTTGTTTACTGTGTTGGGGCTCAGAGCCCACCCCCTGCCTTGTACTCAGTCTTTTAGGCAGGTTACTTGTCCTTTGCCATGCCTCCCAGAGCAGCCATTTTGTGGTGGTGCCCTGGACTGTTCTTGAAATTGCCAAAAAGCCCATGGCCCAAAAAGGTTGCCTACCCCCACTGTAGAAGGAAAACACAAAATAGAACATACAAAAAAAGGTGGGGAAACGCCAAGAGGCACGCCTCTCAGCATCCCTGGAAATTCTGCCACTGCCCACCAATCAGGGACCGTGCCAACCACGCACACAGAGGGAGCCAATCTGCAGGGGATGAGCCGGGGGCACGTCCACCTAGTTGCTACATCCCCCACATGCAAGAAACACAGAGAACTAGACAACAGCCACCAGCTCAGGCAAGGGAGCCCTGGGGCGCTGTCTGTTAAAGCAACAACACGCCCTACTACATGCTAGTTTGAATCCCCCTATGGGCAAAAGATTTTATCTTCCCCCATCTCCCAATGAAGAAAAATATACAACCAGGCAGCAGCAACAAACAAGAGAACTATGTAGTGCAGTCTACAAAGCGGGCACAATGGTGTGAATTGAAGGGGTACAGTATATGGTGCAAGCGTGCTCCTCTGGTGTGCCACTCACATCCTGCCCATATCTCTGGCCCACTTCAGATGTTCTTCTGGCATATCTGAAAAGTTCCGCTAGCATGTTTTTTTATGGTTGTTGCATATCTGGCATTCCACCAATGTAGCAGGGTTTCTGCTGAATCCTATGTCGCTACACAGCTGTATAGTATAGGATTACACTGGAAGTGACCCAAATTCTTGTCTAGATACACACAAAGTACGACTGCAAGAGAAAGAAACCATTTTTTGTTGAATGTAGTAAGATTTCAGTGCTCTAAATCCTACTATCAACCCCAATTCCATAATTAGAATATATTGTGTTTGTTTGCATAATTGTCCTTGCAAGATCTAGGCTTTAGAGGGATGTTTAAATTGTTGGCAAGGTCTAGAAGAAAGAAAGAACACGTGCCACCTAGGAAGAAACCTTCAGGCTATTTCACACATGCAAACTGGCTGTTTCACACATGCAAACTGGCCATACAGTCTTTCCACGTATGATATTATGTCGCAAAACCTCAATGTGCACTGGTCTGGATATGGGCAGAGCCAGAGCCATTTCCATAAGATCGTCGACTTTGCTGCAGTCTGCGTCGATGTACAGCCTTGTTCACACTGGGATTTTGCCATTTCTATGGGCCATGGGCACATTTGGCAATTTGAGAAACTGTCCTGAGCACCACCACAAAATGGCTGCTATGGTAGGCATGAAAAAGGGCAAGTAATCTGCACAAAGGTCTGAATACAAAGCAGTGGTGGGCTAGGAGTTCCAATGCAATAAACAACTCCTTTGAACCCACAGTTTTCACCACCAACAGAAACTATTTCACAGCAATCCCAGCTGCGGGTAAAAAAAAATGTGCTTTGTTTTTGTTTTAAGTGGGAGAGGTGGGAGGTGGCACCAAGAAAGGTGGCCACAGACACCACCTTTCCTATCCCCTGGTCTACACACCTACATGGGTCCTGGTTATTAGCAAGAGGACTAACAGAACAGGATAAGGAAATAGATCATATGAGTTCTAAGAAGCACCTTGTAAAATTTATATTTCTGCTTAATGGCACTATGAATGCCCTTCTATTTAAATGTCTGGAAGATAGGTACCTTTTTAAACTGTGAGGATAGGTCAGAAGTAAAAAGTGTAATTTTGGAGATGACAAGTCAGTTTTCATAATTTCCTCTAGTTGGGAATACATAGACGAGGTGATGGTGATGGCATCAAAGAGGGTACCAGATTTGCTTTCAGAAATAGCCAATGATGCCCTTCAAGCCACCACCAAAGAACTGATAGTGATGCCGAGCTTTGCTAGCCAATCCACAGCCATTCGGTGGATCACAGGCTGGGCTGTAGGAAGAAGAATTGTTCTCTAAGGTATATGGAGGAACACATCAAAGCAGCAGCAGAAGGTCTGACCGTGAGCTGTTCCTATATTGCAAGGCCTCATGGGCCTTCTGCCTTATAACTGATAGCAAAAGGAATCCCAACATCCCTGTAGGTCAGCAGTGAGGAAACTGGGTTGGAGGATGTCTAATAGAAGAACGTTTTATCACCAGAAGGAAATAAGCACCCTGCTTTCAGTGCCTGCAAATTAGCTGTTGGGAGCTGTGTGCTCAGGACTCTGCCTCACCCTTTGGTGTTACCTCAGCACCAAATCCTACCAGTCACATTGCCATAGGGTGACTGCTAACTCGAAAATTCTAGTTATCCAATCTGCAGTGTGTCCTCTCCCATAATAACTCTGTGTGAACCGCTTCCAAATGCTCGGATTATCTGATGTGGTCATTCAGATAAGCAAGAGTATACCTTACCATAGTATACCATACCACACAAGGCATTTCAAAATTCCTTTCAAGTCAGCAGGCCTTTTCAGTTGATTTTAGACCACGTCAAAGGTCATTAGAGCCATCAAGTGTTGCTCTATATCCAATAGAAAGGAACCTTGCAAGAGATCAGCTTTGGCTCCCTAGAATGGGTTTAGCTCCTTATGTTTGTCAGAAGCTCTACGATAATTTTCCCTTCCATTCCATATGACTCAGATAATGCCCTTACCTTGAAATGTTTCAATTACAAATAAGAGAGAGAATCTCCTGTGAGAAGAAAGGCAATAATTGAAAGTATATTAGTTTCTGATTTCATGCCTGCATTCTCCTAATCTGCTTCAATGATTCAGTGTTAACATTTGCCAAAAATAAGTTACTAGAGCTCATGAAAAAGCACATTCTATTCCAAGGAGACCTGTTGCCTTGCTTGCCTTTGCAGAAATTTGCTGCTCCGTTCAGATTTGCCCACCTGTTTTCCCCTTGCTGATTTCTGTTTTAAAGAACTCTTAAAGATCCCTTCGTTCAACTTTGCCCTCTTTTTTCCCTCTCCTTCCCTGGCTCCAGCCCTGCAAAAAGGCAGTTCCAGCCATGCCAAACTCAGCTTATCTCCCACCATTCCAAGTTATATTTCATACTGCAGTCTTTTGGCATCATGCAGGCACCACACATTCCTGCGTACAGTAAAACAGCTCCTTCCTGGATCTCAGCAGGCTACTACCTTGCAAGCTAGATCTACAAGAACAGCTTTGGACAGAGTGACACTGGGGAAATTGACCTCTTCACAGCTTTAGCAACGGGAGTAAAAGTGAGCGCTACAAAGTTGGTACCACATTCAATCACACATCCATGATTTCTCGGAAGGCAGCTCTCTGTGGAGAATTAAGCTCATTCTCATTTTATTTCCACTGAAAATATTGTTGATATCGGGACACACTCAAAAAAGCCTTGAGGAATCACCAAGGCTGCAAAAACATCCGTTTCTTAGGTATGGAACATAAAGTGCTAACAAGATGACTATACGATACCACCACTTAAGCCCACTTAGACTTGCTAAAATGAATTGAAAAATGAAGCCAGCTTAAGCACATATAAACAAATGGAAGTGGTTTGTACATCACAGCAACAGAGAACTTGGAAAAATGCCCTCCCGTTTGTAAGGATCCTTTTTTGTAAGGGTTGGGGAGAGCTGTCAGAAAACTGGGGCCGGTTAAGCCTAGAAAATGGGGCTTCACCAAATAGTTTCTTTTTTTATTTATGGATCAAATACAGCAACTTTATAGTGTAACAGATGATTTTTATGGCTATGGCAAATATTCACTTTTTTCCTATCTGGTATTAGGTTGCCCCTCCCCCTCCTCCTGACTTGCAGAGTAAAATTTAGAAAAGCAAGTTTGTCAGTGGATTGGTTTGTGTATTAGTAAGGGGAACAGGGTGGAAAGAACGGAGATCAGAAACAAATGGCTTGGCGTTGCTTTTGCAAACAATGACAGCAGCAGCAGCCGACTGAACTTGTGTGGTAGGGCGGTGGCGATGTTCTGCCTTCTGGACCAGGGTGCAACAGAAAGACAGTGACCCAAGCTGGTTATTTTTCTTCTTTCAACTAACCCCATTTTGTTGCTCCTTCTCTATTGAAACTGCAAGTGTCCATTTGCTCTGGAAAACAAGCTCTGCTCTCCCTCTGCCCGGGCTTCTGGCAGCCAATCAGGGGTCACCATCCACCTGGGAATGTCTCTGCCTTGATGCCAGAGCAAGGTCATGGTGGCTTCAAGGTAGTGGCTGCATCGTATAACCAATGCAGCGCTGCCCCGCAACTACCGCGGGGCTTTAGAATGTACAGACAGCCCCCTAGTTGCTGCTGCTTTGCCATCTTTATCCCCTAGCTGCTGCTTCTTTCTCTTTCCACGTGGCCATAAAGATGAGCTAATCAGAGATCACATAATCAATAAGTTGACATCATAACATGAGGCAGTCAATGAGAAGAGGTTACATGAGAATGCCAGTGAGGCAAGTCAATGCAGTTGAGAGCGAGAGCAAGTAAATACAGTGTCAATAAATGGCAGAATGCCTTTTTAAAACTGTCGAATAGGAAGGCATTTTCCAACACTGTGCTGAAAATGTTCACCAAGAAAACTTGTGGTACTGTTGGCTTAGCCCCAAAGGAGGGTGAAAAGGGATGTGTTTGCATTCTACAGATACGCTGGAGGGATTAATTCTGCAATACGTCAAATGTTAGTGTTTATTTTTTGTGCAATTTGAGCGATCAGAATTTATTGCAATAGTTTAGAATGAACCAAAATACTGGGACTCTGTCAAAAAATCTTTGAAACATCCTACAAATTCCCACAAAGCTATTCTCAAACCTTTGTGTGAAGTCACATCATTTTCTCATTATATGTTTCTGTGCTTCCTGATGCTACTCTGCCTTGTTGTGTTGGACTGCTGCTGTTCCTTTTGCCTCCATCACTTCCCTTTTTCACTGTCTCTTCGGGAAAGAGAAAATAATGTCAGCAGCACACAGTAACAATGAACAGACTGAGTTCATCATGCAACAGTAGCTAGAGTGGGAAAACATACTGCTCAAAATTTCCAAAGGCCCTCTGAAAACTTGACACTATTTTCAGAAAGTGCTAAAAATCGACTGAAATACCAGGTTTTGTTTTGATACATCCTAAGAATGAATACAATCGAAGTGGGAGAAGAGCTTCTTGGACACAAGAAGAATAGCAAACTGTATATTGTATGTTTAGATTGATGGAGTATTATGTTATACAGTTTCAAGGCAAATGTCTCTAGAATAATGGCTATTAGAAATTAAAATGATCAAGGGGCTGGAGCAACTCCCCTATGATGAAACATTACAGCCGTTGGGATTGTTTAGCTTGGAAAAAAGGATATTAACGGAAGACATGATAGAAAAACAAAAATATGCATGGTGTGAAGATGTAGATAGGGAGATATTTTTCTCCCTCTCTCATAATAGTAGCACTTAGGGTCATTCCATGAAGCTAATTGGTGGGACACAGGACAGAAAAAAAGGAAGTACTTCTTCACACAGTGCATATCGAACTGTGGAATTCACTACCCCAAGATCTAGTGATGGCCACCAATTTGGATGGCTTTAAAAGGGAGTTAGACAAATTCATGGAGGAGAAGGCTATCAGTGGTTACTAGTCCTGACGGCTATATGCTATCTCCATTATCAGAGGCAGTATGCCTATTTACCCCAGTTGCTGGGGAACATAGGCAGGATGGTTGTACTCATGCCTTGCTTGTGGGTTTTCCATGGGCAACTGGTTAGCCATTGTGTGAACAGAATGATGGACTAGATGGACATTGGTCTTATCTAGAATAGCTCTTCTTGTGTTCTTATGATCTTAAGCTTGATATCAAAAATAGCTGAATTTTCTGAGAGAATATATCTGAAGCTACTACTTCTGGAGATCAGAAACAGAAGATGGATGTTCCCATCATGCTCTACTGGTATCCTGACCCTTGAGACATTTGACTATTTCAAGAGTATATATGGGAGCTACTATATAGAGATTAAGAGGGCAAGTTTCTACTCTATTATGATCTCACTAATGGTACAATCCTATGTATGTTTACTCTGAAGTAAATGCTACTGTGTTCAGTGGGCCTAACTTCCGGGTAAACAGGTATAGATTTGCAGCCTAAGTGGCATATGGAATATCACTGTTTCTCAGACACAGACACCACCACATATCTGGAATAATAATACTAACCTGCCTTGCAAGGCCGTTGTAAAATTACTGAGATACATAACATGCTATGAACACAAAATGCTATGAGGAGGAAGAGAAGGAAGGAAAATAGCTTTAGGAATTTTCCTTCCACAGAAAAGAATGTTGCAGGATTTTGTTCTGATACATGATTATCATCTGAAACATGTTTGCACCTTTCTTAGAGGTTCCTGTTTTTTTTGTGCTGCTTTGATCAGTACTTTCACATCATGGATGTGCAGTCACCTCTAAATGCGGGACAGAGTTCCTTTAATAATGTACATTGTGTGACTCAATCATGAGGACAGGAGAAATTTTGGCACACACAAAACTCAGGGCAATCATCAACTGTTACCCCAAAAAACATACCTTCTTTAGATCTTTAAAGCCTAGGCAGGGAAACAAGATTTTGCTTTTAAAAAGTCTACTACAAAAGAAAGCCTTCCCCTGCAAACAAGTAAATTGTAGGGAACTCGATTTATCTAGCCAAGATGAATAAAGGGTTTGGAAAGAGCAGAAGAGCAGAAGTTTAAATAATTTAAAAGATGATGCTTCCCAACCATTAAATCCGTTCTCTCCCCATGCAATATACCGTAACATTCTAAGTAAGAACAGGCTCAAATCAAAGGAAAGGGGGAAGAAGGAATACAGCTCTGACACAAGCTCTCTTCCGGCAGGCCTATCCGGTTGAATTTTAAGATGTTTTTAATAATGTATTTGTTTTTATCTGTTTTAATGGTTTATCTATTTTATGATTTTATATTTGTCTTTATTGTTGTTTCCCGCCTCGATTTGGATGGAGAGGCGGGTTAGAAATAAAATAAATAAAATATAGAGAATTGTTACTGGATGAGGGACCCTGCACAAGAATTGCCTCAGTGGATAGAACAGTATTCACTCCTCCCCCCTCCATCCTTTTCTTCCAGCTAAGAATTTGGTTCATGAATTACAAAGAGCTATCTGGGTTGCTATAAACATTATATAGGTCAAGAAGAAACACCAGATCAAACTGGGGCAGTCCATAAGAAAAAAAAATCCCACTGCAATCTCAAAGGGACGTCAAAGATCCTTTGAGATAGAAAAATGTTTCATAAAAAGTCCTCTGCTGCACTCTCCACACTCTCCACTCTCCCAAGTTACTGATGAGACGCGTAATGAATCTACCAAGATAAAAATACACTCCACTCCAACGTTGCCACCTTACCACAAATCTCTGTATATGTACTAATACTTTCTTCTCTTTCGAAAAAAGCATCCCAATCCCCTCCTTTTTAAGGCACAAATGGGGTTTGCCTAACTTGTTCTTCCAAAATTAGCCTCCAAAACTGCCCTTTGCAGATTACTTGTCTTGGCATGCTAGGGTGGCCAGATGCCCTCTTTTACAGAGGACTGCCCTCTATTTGAAGGCATTCTCTATTTGAAAAGTTGGCCTGTCCAGTTCCATTTTAAAGATAATGATCCATAAGAACTGTTTCCCATCAACACTTAGCACCTGAATAGCAAGCTGAACAAGCAAACACACTTGTCACCTGGGGGCTGTATATACGTGGGGAAAGCCCCACACTAGTGCTGTATCGCTTATATGATGCAGCAGCCGCTGCGGAGCTATCCCAGGGTTTCCCCCCGAAGTAAAAAAGTCGGAGCCTTACCCTGACTTTTTTCTCCGGAGCGAGGTGAGGATAAATCATCTGCCATCTTTCGCCGCTCCAGAACTAGGCAGAAGCATGGCCAGGCAGATGGCGACTCCTGAGTGGTCGCCATCCATCAGGGGAGGGTGCAGGCTTGTGAGCCAAATGGCTGCCAGAATGCCCTCACAGTGCCTCCAGCATGGGGGGGAAGAGTCTCCCTTTTGCTGGGGGGAATGTTCTCTGTTCCGTTGGCTTCAATCCCTGCGAGATAGGGGGGGAAAGCCAGGGATAGATGGGCAGCAGCAGTGGCAGCAGTGGTGGTGGCAGCAGCTCCCACTCCCCCGATGATCCATATAAACCCCGCTCTTGCTCTTTGGCATGGGGATACCATGGCACAACCCTGCAGAAGCAAAACCTCAGGGTTTTGAGGGCTCGTGGTACCAATGTGCTGTCATCAAGGCAAGCCCCTGGTCATAGTCTTACACACTATAGTGAGATGTGCTGTATTGCTATTTCAGTTCTAATAATTATGTCTAAATTTGTATTCTGAATGAAAAACACACAGTTAAGGAATCAAGTTTAACCTTAAAATATTCAATAGTTTAAAAAATGGATTGTAACTAATAAAAAATGATAAAAGTACTAGAAATGTACAAATAATTTTAATACAATAATAAAATAGCCACAAATAAATTGAGGTCAAACGCGTTTCGCCAATGCTTCTTCAGTGACCTTATCTGCCATGGATTACAACACCAATGTCTGCATATCTCAATATAATGGCCTGGGCTGTCTTATATAAATAGCCACAATACTGTTCCTTTTCTTAAGATGTACAGCGCTATATTCTCTCTCAATGTTCCCACGTTTCCATCTTACTGCAGCTGGCGTGTTTTGCGAATGTTGTTTGTTAAGGATAAACACTTTTTGTTTTATCTTGTAAATTTGTATTCTGTACATATAAATCAACATATACAAATGTTATACAAATCACTGTCCTCTTTTGTCCTCTTTGTTGGCCATTCATAAGCGACCAACCTCTGTGCTTCACCAAGTTTTGCATACTGGAAAGAACAACCTGCTATTCTTGACATGTTAGTGACTACACAACATGCAGCCCCCCAAGCTATGCAGGGCTATTGGGGCCTGCCAGATGAGAGATAAACCTTCTGGTTCTGCAGAAGGTTGTCTGACTGAAGCAACAGGGGGACTATTTATCAAGCACACGGGATGCCATATACAAGCTGGAAACAGCATGCGGCGATGAGTTTACCTCAGTTCTCAGTCCCAGCATGAATGAAAGGAGTTCTATCACACTCTTTCAGTTCACTTCCACCTCTGAGTCATCCTTTGACCAGCTAAATAAAACACAGTTTGATGGAAGTGAAGATGGTTGCTGTGCTAGGATAAACGGTTCATGTCAAAAAGCTGAAGACAATGAGCAGCTCAACGCACTACTATAACACCGTCCCATTGTAGAGATGGAGCCTTCCCCAACCTGGTACTCTCCAGATGTGCTGGACTGCAACTCCCATTATGCTAGTAACTATTTGACCCTGCCTGTAACTCCCCCAATTGCCAACACATAGGCCTACTTCTCACTTAGGTGGTAAACATTGGCTCTACTATTTCTACCCACAGACGGAAGCTTAACATGACTGAATATTCCTTTGTTTGTTTGTTTTTTTAATCCCTGCACATAAAATAAACTAGCTGGTCAGGGAGGCCAGGTTAGAACTCTTTTCTCTGACACCTACTATTCTATATGGAAGGATGTTTTAGATAAAGGAGCATTACATCACCTGAGTCCCGCATGCACTCTGAAGTGGCACAGTCCAAACCCTAGGTTGGTTATCCCAGCAAAGACTAGGCCATAAGTTGGTTGTCAACAGTATGCTGATTCATAGTTTGACAGTCAGGACCACTCTAACCTAGGGTAGTGGCATGTGTCCTACTTGAAGGTATCCTCTATTAGAAGGGCCATCAAATAGATGACACCTTCAAGTAGGCTTCAGATTAGAGGACAGGTCTTTATTCACTCCAACAACTCTATTCTAGGCAAGCTGTAGTGAATGAGAGGTCCTCCCTCAGACTTCCTGTTCCATATATTGTCCCAGCACTTCCTGTTCTGTTACTAGATCCTGAGTCTCTCCACTTAGTTCCCTTACTCATGACACAAGCCCTACTCACATACACATACACTCACAGCTTTAATCCTTCCCTTCCCTCTGCTGCCATTGAAATTAGAAAAAGAAAAGTCACTTTAGGAACGGGCTCTATGATTCTGGTGATTGAAGTCTCATTCCTAGAGTGTCCCCAGAACACCCTAGATAGCAGGCAGGAACTGTTAAATATATATTTGAAAAACGTGTTATATAATGTGTTATCAACTGTTCAAAATCTGCTGGTATGATTGCCCCAGTTTTGCTGTCACAATAAATCATAGTTATCACTCACCATCAGGAATGGGAAGGGGGGAAAGTGCAGTATTCTGAAGGGGAGTAGATGGCCCTGGGATTGCTCCCAATCAGAAGCCAGGATTTAGTGATTGGGCAGCAATGCCACCTGAACCATGCCATAGAAGAGAGAGGAGTATGTATGGGGAGAACAAGGGCCATAGGAGGGCTGAGAAACTAGACCTGGCCCCACCCCACCATCAAAGTCGTCTTCCAGAAAAACTAAATGCTAACCGGGATTATACTTGCTAATCAACTAATAATTTGGTTGTGTTACTCTGGGGGCCATTTAGGCAAGAATATAGCTGCCCACATCCCTCTCTATGGCCTTGTGAAAGTTGGTAGGGAGGAAACTTCTTCCTCCCTTTTCTAATCCTCCCAGGGAATGTGAGGCAGCCTTGGTTGCCTCCACATTCCCATTCTGATTCTGTTAAAGTTGCCATCACTGCACATTGCTGCTACTAAGCCCCCACTATTCCATTTCTCCTGTCCAAACGATGCTCCTATGCTGGTGTAGATTGGGTGTCCAGGTGTTCTACTTTATAGAAGACAGCCCCCTATTTGAAGGGTTGCCAGTTTAGAGATAAAGAACCATAAGAAGGGAGAGCAAGCAAACAACTTGAAGTTGCCCAGCAACTGCATCTGGGCAGCAGAGAGAGCAGGCACACACAGGACAGTTTCCCCCACTATAGTGAGACATATTGCATTTCTATTTAAATGATTGTAATTATTTATAAAGGTTTGTGTTTACATATAAATTAACATATACACAATGTAATGCGGATCTGTATTGTCTTTCGTACTCTTTTTTGGCAATGAGTAAGTGGCCACTCTGAACATTAGAGCTGTCTGAAGGAGGGATAAAATAATCCCATTAGCATGCTTACCTACTACTTTTGAGTGATCTAAATCAACCTTGGGCAGGAAAGAGAGAGTTGCACTCTCCAAAATCGGTATGCCCAGGAGAGTAGTGATACCTTCCTTCTCCTTCCTCTCTTGTTTGTTTGATTATGTTCATGCAACACAGTAGAAACAAGAATACATGCTGGGGAGGGCAGACGAGCAAGATCTTGCTTTCTGGCCTTGCACCCACTTACCTCTGCATGTTCAGCAGAACATCTGAATGCTGCCTACACATGTACAAGTTGTACACTCATAGGTTTTCCCTACAAAAGACAGGGTTCACAATCCTACATACAGAGCTTACCCACATACAGTTGTACATGCGTAGGCCCCATTCAGCCCTTCCACTGAAGATGCAGAGGTCAGGAGCAGAGCCAGCACATGTGGCGATCCTGCTTCACAACCCCTTCATGCACTTCCCTGTGCATTCTGTGTGACATGAACAGGCTAGAGCCAGGAATCCGTTGAATGTGCTCCAATGCCTCTGGGTTAGACTCCGTGTTATTAGGGAGATTGTCAAGACGTTTTGACCATGATTAATTTCCCATCATTCTTTGTTCCACTGCTGCAGAGGACACACCCAATAAACACTTTCCCGTATTATTGCCAAGATCTGTTGGTGACAAGAATGGCACATTTGAATTGGCAAATATATTTCTTAGCTTCAGAGCCAACACAGTTATTTGAATTATGTCAACGTACATCTTAACACTGTTTGTTTTGTATTCTTTCTTTCCACAACCCGTTTTGGCATGTTACTGTTGTGTACTGTAATTAGGAAGGAATTCATTGAAATATGAAAAGTGTGACAACCTGAAGATTGGCAAAGTATTTTACTGAGGCACATCACTCTATAAAGGGAGGCAATATTTGGTGCTGAGCTTTAACACAGGCTTTGAAATATATGTTGTGTAGGTATTTTATCTATTCCATTGCAGGAAGGTAAAGCTGCTAGGCGGAGGGCAGGTTCAGTGGGGAAACAGCATGAAAGGAAAGGGTTAAGAAACCCCTCTCCTCTCATGCTAGTCTCCCCCTTCAAATTGCACCTTCCACATTTTAGAAAATCAGGAAATCTGTAGAAAGGATTATACAGAGCTACATAGAGAATTGAGCTTCACCTCAGAATCACTGTGTTCTTTCAGAAGAAATGGAGAGAGCACTGCTTTCATGTACCTGGACCAAACCTGCCTGACAGGTTTTAGACTCATCCTGTCTCTTAGCTTCAAGAACTGCCAAGTAAGAGGGGACTATGGGAGATCATCCAGCTCAGCCCCAATCCCATGACAATAGATTAATAGATTAAAAAAAAAAAGGACACAAACAACCATTACATTCTCTTCAATAATAATAATAATAATAATAATAATAATAATAATAATAATAACAATTTATTTCTTACCCGCCTCTCCGTCTGGATCGAGGCGGGGAACAACAACATGATAAGATACATAAAACTGATTAAAACATGACACATATTATTAAAACTGCATAAAAATCCTAAAACATCCTAAAAACATCCTTAAAACATTCTAAAATTCCACTGGATATGCCTGCCGGAAGAGAACAGTCTTTATGGCTTTCTTAAATTCTAAAAGACTGTTAAGTTGACGAGTCTCCTCCGGCAGGTCATTTCACAGTCTGGGAGCGGCAGAAGAGAAGGTCCTCTGGGTAACGGTTGTCAGCCTAGTCTTGGCCGACTGCAGTAAGTTCTTCCCAGAGGACCTGAGCGTGCGGGGCGGATTGTATGGGAGAAGGCGATCCCGCAGGTAACCTGGACCCAAACCATGTAGGGCTTTAAAGGTAATAACCAACACTTTATACTTCGCCCGGAAACTGATTGGCAGCCAGTGGAGCGATTTTAAAGCTGGCGTAATATGGTCACCCCTAGATGTACCGGTGACCAACCTGGCTGCCATATTTTGAACTAGTTGAAGTTTCCGGACTAGGCATAGAGGTAGCCCTATGTACAGCGCATTGCAGAAGTCGAGCTTCGAAGTTACCAGCGCGTGCACCACCATCTTTAGGTCTTCCAACTCTAGGAAGGAGCGCAGCTGGCGTATCAGCCGAAGCTGATGGTAGGCACTCCTGGCCGTCGCATCTATCTGAGCTGTCATTTGGAGCGACGGATCCAGGAGCACCCCAAGCTGTGAACACAGTCTTTCAGGGGGAGTGTAACCCCATCCAGAACCAGTTGACACACCTCCAAACCCAGGTTGCGGCCTTTGACAGCAAGCACCTCTGTCTTGTCTGGATTCAGCTTCAGTTTGTTTTTCCTCATCCAGCCCATTACCGCCTCCAAGCATTCATTCAGAGGAGACACACTATCCTTAGCAGACGCTGTTATCGAAGGCATAGAGAAATATATTTGGGTGTCATCAGCATACTGATAGCACCCCGCCCCATGCCTCCGGATGATCTCTCCTAGCAGTGAGGGGAGCACACTAGAGGCTGGGACACAGGGTAATTCTCAAGTCCCAGTTTGCAGTGAATTTTCAAAAAAGAGCCTGGTTCATACTACAATTGTGGCGTAGTATCAAAAGAAAAATTGAACCAATGTAGTATAGTGGGTAGAGTTCTGTTTGGTACCTGGGAGTTCTGTTTGGAGGAAGGGTAGGGGGATGATGATGATGAACCATGTGGTATGTGATAACAGACTGAGTAGTATGTTCTGATCCATGATGAAGGACAGGATGATAATGATGAAGAAATATGTAGTGTGTGATAACTTATGGCCCAATAGTATGAAGCTGTCAATTTGTTACTTGGGCCTGGGTTGTAAATCACTTTCCATGCCACAGTCAGCCTTTATTTATTTATTTATTTATTGCATTTATATACCGCCCCATAGCCGAAGCTCTCTGGGCGGTTTACATAGGATTAAAACAATTAAAAACAATATACAAAAGTTAAAACAGCAAAAGCATGCAATATACACATACATTTAAAACCACTATAATAACTTTAAAAACCTGCAAGCCTAAAAACAAAAACAAACTCAAGCTCCTCAGATATTGCCAAATGCCTGAGAGAAGACCAATGTAGACCAACTGTGGCTTGTAGTTCACATCTGGATATGTGAGAAAGCAATCTGATGGCTGCTTTACGGCAGACTGGACAGCAAACACTCACTTGGGATCCACACCTTACCACACTGAAATGACTACTTAGGAAAATAAATAGGAAAAATAGAGGAAGGAGGTCTGTGCAGAAAGTGGGAGCAAAAAGTACTGGAACAGTTAAAATCTCAGGAGCTGGTTTCCTTGGTTTTGCAGAACAAAGCATTGACTTGAAAACACAAAAGTGTTTCGTTTGTTACCAAGGTAATGACTCAGACAGAAAGTCAAAAATGGAAGAGGATTAGCAGATAGTATATTAGTCTAATAACAGCACTAGCTGTGGTTGCAAGAAGCAGGCAATCTTCCATATCTTAGTAAACCTTGTCCTAGTTTCAGACTCTCACACCTGGTGGAGAACAGGTAAACACATGGCTAAAGAGTTTACATCCTCCAGATGGAGGATGCTTCCAAATGGTGCTCTTATTGTGCAATCACCCACTCTTGTTCACAGAATTTTACAGGGGGTCCTTCTCCATTTGTGTAACCTTCCCATGCTTTCCCACAGATTCTTCCATATTTTTCTATTGGGGGGGGGGGGGGAGACACTAGGAGCCTGCTGTCTGGAAGCAGCCTGATTTTCCAGATTTCATTTCTATAGCAAGACAGGCAGGGAGAAGACTTTGTGTGAGTCTAACTTGTCTTTAGTTTTTTCAACTGGACATAGAGATGGTGATCTGAAAATAGGGGACTTTACATCAACCCCTTTGTCATGGTCAGATCACCACCTGCTGAGGTTTAGACTTACAGCGGCTTTTCCCGTCTGCAAGGGTGGGGAACCCATTAAGATGGTCCACCCCCGGAGGCTAATGGATCCTGATGGTTTCCAGAGGGCTCTGGGGTGTTTTCCGGCTGATAAGGCTGGCTCTCCTGTCGAAACCCTGGTTGATCTGTGGAATGCAGAAATGACACGGGTGGTTGACACGATTGCTCCTGAGCGCACCCTCCTGTGTAGAGCTCATACAGCTCCATAGTATACTCCAGAGCTGAGAGTTGAGTACAGATGGAGACGAACTCCTAGTGGATGCAATCAAACACTGGTAAGTGCCTATGGTAAGCTGTATTCAGAGGCAGTGAGGGCAGCAAAAGAACAATGCTTTGCTGCCACTATTGAGTCATCAGTCTGCCGCCCAGCGGAGCTTTTCAGAGTTGTCTGGAGGCTTCTACATGCCGGCCCCAAAGACATGGTAGAACCATCTGAGGCCCGCTGTAATATATTTTCTTGGCACTTCCAGGATAAAATCTTTGGCATTCGCCAGGACTTAGACTCCAGTGTTATAGCAGGTGAATCTAGTGAGGTATCCAGAGCACAGGCTTGTCCTGTTTTCTTGGATGAGTTTCAGTTGGTACAGCTCGAGGACTTTGACAAGGTGCTTGGACAGGTTCGTGCAGCCACCTCCATATTGGATCGTTGCCCCTATTGGCTAATAAAAGCTAGCAGGGATGGAACAACTGGATGGGCTAGGGAAGTGATTAATGCCTCTCTGTGGGAGGGAGTGGTCCCAGGCCGCCTGAACAAGGCGGTAGTGAGACCACTCCTGAAGAAATCTTCCCTGGGCCCTGAAAATCTTAATAACTACAGTAGCAAATGTTCCATTCCTGGGCAAGGTTCTTGAGTGGGTGATTGCGAGCCAGCTCCAGGCACTCTTGGATGAGACCGATTATCTGGATCCTTTTCAGTCAGGTTTCAGGCCTGGCTTTGGTACGGAAACAGCCTTGTTCACTCTGTATGATGACCTATGTCTGGAGAAAGACAGGGGAGTGTGACTCTGTTGATTGTCCTTGATCTCTCAGCAGCTTTCGATACCATCGACCATGGTATCCTTCTGGGACGACTGGCTGAGTTGGGAGTGGGAGACATTCATTGCAGTGGTTCCACTCCTACTTGACAGGTCGGCTCCAGAAGGTGGTGCTTGGGGGACATTGCTCGGCCCCGTGGATTCTCCAGTATGGGGTTCCGCAGGGGTCAGTCTTGTCCCCCATGCTGTTCAACATATACATGAAACTGTTGAGTACAGTCATCCAGAGTTTTGGCGTGCATTGTCATCAGTACGCTGATGACAAGCAGCTCTATTCCTCCTTTTCATCTTCATCAGGTGAGGCTGTGGATGTGCTGAACCGGTGCCTGGCTACGACAGTGGACTGGATGAGGGCTAATAAACTGAAACTCAATCCAGACAAGACTGAGATGCTGTTAGTGGGTGGTTCTGCTGACTGGATGGAGAGTCTTCAACCTGTTCTGGATGGGGTTGCACTCCCACTGAAGGAGCAGATTCGTAGCTTGGGGGTTCTCGTAGAACCATCTCTGTCATTTGAAGCTCAGGTGGCCTCGGTGGCACGGAGTGCCTTCTACCAACTTCAGTTGGTGGCCCAGGTTTATCCCTGTCCAGATAAATTATCTGGACAGGGATAAACCTCCAAGTTAAATTACTGCTGTGCACTCTATGTGGGGCTGCCTTTGAAGACAGTTCGGAAGCTGCAGCTTGTGCAAAATGCAGCGGCCAAATTGATAACAGGGACCAGAAGGTTCGATCATATAATACCTACTCTGGCCCACTTGCATTGGCTGCCTGTATGTTTCCGAGCCCGATTCAAGGTGCTGGTTTTAACCTATAAAGCCTTACATGACTTGGGACCACAATACCTGACGGAACACCTTTCCCAACATGAACCTACCCGAACACTACGTTCAACATCTAAGGCCCTCCTCTGGGTGCCTACTCTGAGGGAAGCTCAGAGGTCGGCAACAAGGGAGAGGGCCTTCTCTGTGGTGGCCCCCCAATTGTGGAACGATCTCCCCAACGAGGCCCGTCTGGTGCCAACATTGTTATCATTTTGGCACCAGGTCAAGACTTTCCTCTTCTCTTAGGCATTTAGCAATATCTGATGAGCCTGGGTCTGTTTTTTTGTTTTTTAGGCTTATAGCTTTTTAAGTTATTATTGTGGTTTTAAATGTATGTGTTTATTGTATGTTTTTGCAGTTTAAATTTTTGTATATTGTTTTTAATTGTTTTAATCTTATGTAAACTGCCCAGAGAGCATCGGCTATGGGGCGGTTTACAAATGCAATAAATAGATAAATAAATAAATAAAGTAGTTTGAGGACTAATTTTGAAAAAATACTGGAAGTTACCAGCCAGCCAGCAAGTACACTCTATCCCATCCCCTGCCCACTCCAGTAGACATCATTCCATAGCCACTGACAGAGTATACTCATCTTCACTGGGCTGGGAGGTGTACTTCTGCAAATCTTGGGTTTTCCCAAAACTTCCCAATACCTCCCTTTTGTGTGCGGTGAATTAGTGTTGTTTTGATTACATTAGGAGCACCACTCAGAGAATTGGTTTCATTGTTAGTATATAATCTGTTAGTATATTAATTGCTTATAATGTTTTTGTACAATCCGGGGGATCCTACAAGGCACTTGAGTGTAGGTCTGACTTCTGTATGTTGCTACTTCCTATAGCCTAAAAGAATTGTGGAGGAAATATGATATGTCATCTTTTGTCACCGACATGGACTGTTTAACATCCATATATTATTTGATCCTCTGTTGAAATATGGGCAGTAGTTACACAAAACTCATTGGCTTTAAAACTCAAGAGAGTCAGTGTGGTGTAGTGGCTAAAGTGTCGGGCTGGGAGTGAGGAGATCCGGGTTCTAGTCCCCACTCGACCATGGAAGCTCACTGGGTGACTTTGGGCCAATCACAAAATCTTAGCCCAGCCTACCCCACAGGGTTGTTGTTGTGAGGATAAAATGGAGAAGAGGAGAATTTTGTACACCTCCTTGGGTTCCTTGGAGGAAAAAAGGCAGGATAAAAATATAATAAATAAATAAAATGGGACTGCTCACATGGTTAATATTAAGAGAAGATCAAATCTAGTATAAGGGTTATAGAAACCTGCCCAGTTGTAATGTAGGGTTATTGTAATACAGACCTATACTACTTGTTTATTCATAACAAGGCCCATGGAGTATAGTGGAGTTTACCACTAAGGAAGTCTTCATAATTCTACAACTTTAAAGTATTAGCTTCATCACTAGACTAGGGTGATTTGAGGTTGTTGTTTTTTTAAAAAATAATGCTCTTATAGCACAATCCTAATCAGGTTTATTCTGAAGTAAATCCCACTACATTCAATGTAGTCATGTGTTGTTCATTTAACTCTAGTGCATACTTAAGAAAGTCATAGATTTGGACAGGTTGACAACAGGGTCAGCACTACCATTAGGCAGAGTGACACAGCAGCCTCTCAGTGCTATGGATTGGGGTGACAGCCCTTCCCCTGCCATCACCCTAAACTAGGCTGCCTAAGAGAGGCCCCCTCCACAAGAATGCGCCTTTGCGCCTGGTTCCGCGATTATGCGCATTATCGCGGAGGCGCATTTACTCACAATCCCTCTGCACGGGAGGCGGCGGGAAGCGGCGAAGCGCATTAAAAGATGCCCAAAAAGCGCTTTCCAGGTAGTTAATGCGCATAATCGCTTGTTCACACAGCGAAAATGCGCTTTAACGGCCGGAGCAAAATAAAAGTCGCTATTTAACGCGCGTTCGAAAATGCGCATTATCGGGGAGATAACGCGCCTGTACGCCCGTTTTGCGCTCCGCTCGTGTGTAGGTAAAATTTATAATGAGCCTTCAAGGCTCATTAAACGCCCCGTGTGGAGGAGGCCATAGTCTTTTGCCCTGAGGTGTGGAAGATATTGTCTGGTCACCAGAACTGAAGTAAGATTCAACTGCCAGTTCAGCTGGATTCTGTGCATGTAACGGTGGTGCAGGGAGACACCGTTCCTTGTCCTTCACCTCAGGCAGCAAAATGTCTTGGGCTGGCACTGGATGACAAATTATCCTGAATGAGCATCAGGGAATACTATTCATTCACAGTGGTGTAATGAACATTCCTCTGGATAAACAGTCAAACCCCTAACAACAAGTAGCAATTACAACATATTATTAATACATCTCTCAAGGAGGGGAGTTTTCCATCCTGTTTAAAAGAAGCGGTGGTATGGCCGCTTCTAAAAAAGCCCTCCTTGGACCCCCTGGATCTTAATGATTATAGACCAGCATCAAATCTTCCATTTCTGGGCAAGGTGATCAAGAAGGCGGTTGCCTTCCAACTCCAAGCAGTTTTGGATGAAACAGATTTTCTAGACCCATTTCAAACCGGCTTCAGGGCAGGATATGAAGTTGAGACTGCTATGGTCGCCTTAGTGGATGATCTACGCTTGAGTATTGACAGGGGGAGTGTGTCCCTGCTGGTACTTCTGGACCTCTCAGCAGCTTTCGATACCATCGACCATGGTATCCTTCTGGAACACCTGAGGGGACTGGGACTCGGGGGCACTGTGCTTCAGTGATTCCAGTCCTACCTCTCGGGCAGGTTCCAGATGGTGATGCTTGGGGATAGTTGCTCCTCAAAGAAGGAGCTGTTGTGTGGCGTACCTCAAGGTGCCATCCTATCCCCACTGCTTTTTAATATCTACATGAAACCACTGGGAGAAATCATCCGGAGGCATGGAGCAGAGTGCTATCAGTATGCTGATGACACCCAAATATATTTCTCTATGCCTTTGAAAACAATGCCAGCTAAGGATAGTGTATCTCCTCTGAATGAATGCCTGGAGGTGGTAATGGGCTGGATGAGGAAAAACAAACTGAAGCTGAATCAAGACAAGATGGAGGTGCTTACTGTTAAAGGCCCAAACTGGGTTTGGAGGTGTGTCAACCAGTTCTGGATGGGGTTACACTCCCCCTGAAAGGCTGTGTTCGCAGCTTGGGGGTGCTCCTGAATCCGTCGCTCCAAATGACAGCTCAGATAGATGCGACAGCCAGGAGTGCCTACTGTCAGCTTTGGCTGATACGCCAGGTGCACCCCTTCCTAGAGTTGGAAGACCTAAAGACAGTAGTGCACGCACTGGTAACTTCGAAGCTCGACTTCTGCAATGCGCTGTACATAGGGCTACCTCTGTGCCTAGTCCAGAAACTTCAATTAGTTCAAAATATGGCAGCCAGGTTGGTCACCGGTACATCTAGGGGTGACCATATCACACCAGCTTTAAAATCACTCCACTGGCTGCCAATTAGTTTCAGGGAGAAGTACAAAGTGTTGGTCATTAACTTTAAAGCCCTATATGGTTTGGGTCCAGGTTACCTGCGGGATCGCCTTCTCCCATACAATCCGCCCCGCACACTCAGGTCCTCTGGGAAGAATTTACTACAGTCGGCCAAGACTAAGCTGACAACTGTTACCCAGAGGACTTTCTCTTCTGCTGCTCCCAGACTGTGGAACGACCTGCCGGGAGATATCCGCCAACTTATCAGTCTTCCAGAATTTAAGAGATCTATAAAGACTGATCTCTTCCGGCAGGCCTACCCAGTCGAAGTTTAAGAGTTTTATTTATATTTTAATAATGTATTAATTTTATATGCTTTTTATCAGTTTTATGTATTTTATATTGTTTGTATTGATGTTGTTCCCCACCTCGATCCGGAGGGAGAGGCGGGTAAGAAATAAATATATTATTATTATTATTATTATTATTATTACCACCACAGTGCACATTTAGCCACTCTAGTTGCCCCTGACATTCTGTCAAGTAGTAATGGAAATTTTACCAATCCTCTGTTCATTTAGATTTCTGATCAGGGCAGATGCATGGTAGAATTCTTGGCATGACAGTACCAATGACCACGTTACTGTGTGGCTACATGCACACTGTGGTAAAAAACCTCTTGGAAAGAGGTTATATGTATTCGTCCCTTATACTTCTACAAAGTTAGACAGCAGATAGAGTTGTCACACTCTTGATAACCCAAAATTGTTAGTGTTCCAGAGCTTCCAACTACCTGAATCTGGGCCTGCTCTAAGAATGCATGAAATCACTTCCAGGGACAACCAACTCTTTTCTCCATATTGATCAACTGGTCTAGGGTGGGGATGGGGAACCTCTAGCACATGGGCCAAATTTGTCCCACCAGGCTGTAGTATTTTACCACTGGGCTTGGATGAGGCCCCTCCCCTTCCCTCAAGCCCCGCCCCATCAGAAGGGAAAGGGCAAAGGAGAGCAACTGAGCTCAGCAACTGGCTCAGTTGCTTCACTTCTCACTCAACTTTCCCACATGGCTGAGCCTGCTTCATTCCTCCTTTATGTTTTTTGTGGGGGGAACATGAAGGATAATGAAGCTGGCACCTTGGTGGGCTTCTTTATGCCCAGTCTTTCTCAAGCTGGGGACAACTTTGTGTGGAGCAAAACCCGCTCCCTGAGCAAGGCGTTGGCAGGAGGAGTGCTTCTCTAGCGGAGCCTCAGTCTGGGAACCACTTCACTCCACCTGGGCTTTCTTTCCCCAGCTGGGAAAGGCCTATGCAGTGAAAAGCAGGTTCCTCCAGCCAGTGCTTCAGCCAGGAACCAGTTGTTTCAGATATCATGGACTGGGACCCATCTTCTGATGTCAACTAGTTTGCAGGAGGGATCTGAGGGGGCAATTCAGCTCCTGGACCCCAAAAGATTCCCTGCTCCTTGCCTATGAAATGCCTGATAGCTAAGCAGGCACCTAGTCTGGGATGATTATCAGACTTTTTACTGTGTCCTTACGCAAATGCAAAAATTTTGGTCTGAGTCTCTTTGTGTGAAATCTAATTAGTGCTTTAGTTAGGGGAATGAGGAGGGGGCAATTCCTCCTTCCCCTGCAGCCTTCACTGACACACACACACACACACACACACACACACCCAATCTGCTCTGGAGGGGACAAATGGAAGGGAAATTTCTGCTTGTGCTTCCTTGGGTATAAACATTTGAAGCTGTAAGCCTCCATCAACTGGACTGAAATCTAGGTTGACTGAAATTGGCGCAATAAAAGGAATCAACTTGACTTCTTTGTGTCTCTTATTAGCTTTCCCACCAGTATCTACAGCTTTGGCCTTAGGTCTAAAATGAAGCAAAGGGACACTAAAACATTTGGTTCACCTTATGAAGGCTCATCCACAGGGGATGGGCTTTATTCTCTACTGTCTGCTTGGGGGAGTATCTGATTTTTTTCCCTAAGGGGAAAAAGCAAAGTTAAAGACACTGCAACTGTCTTGAATTCTCAGAATATAATTGTAGGAAGAGATTGAAATGCCAAGTTAACTTTTTGACAGTATTGTTCTATGTGACAAGACTGAAGATATCTCAACAGCTAAAAATCAGAAAAACAGAATTAAAATTATGATGAAGTTGCTATAAAATGGCACACCGCTCCCCCACACTAGAGATGGGGGTGTTTTCCAAGCTGATCACACAAGCGATGTAAATAACAATCTCTCCCTTCATCATGGCATAATTTTTAGAGAGGCTGTCATGGTAGTCCATCTTGTGGCACTTTAAAGACTACCAATTTTATTTTGGCACACTTTCATGGAATAGAGTCCATTTCATCAATGGATGAAGTTTTATCTGATATGTAAAGATATATATATCTAGATAGATAGATAGATAGATAGATAGATAGATAGATATAGATATGTATACACACACATACACACACACACAGCGGGGCAGTAGAAGTAAACAATTAGGTCAGAGGAAAATGATAAATTATGTGGGGCTTATTCCCAGGTAAGTGTACATAGGATTGCAGCCTAAAGCTTTCTACATCCAAGGAGTTTCTTTATATAGGGCGAGGAGGAGGGCATTTAACAATATGGTAATCTCAGGCAACACAAATCAGAATTCTACCATGTCAGCTGACTACCTCAATCTGTGGCAATGCGTAGAATAGTTGTAAACTGTAAGCTGTATAAGCAGGACCAGCCCTGCCATAAGGTATAGTGATGCGCCTGCCTCAGGCAGAGAATTGCAGCAAGGTATTGGAGCTATTTATGCTGCACAGCTTGCCCTGTGTCCCCAACGTAAGATTCAACTGCCTGTCCAATCTAGTTGGCTTCCATATGTGGAATGGGTGTTGTCATCTTGTCCTTTGCCTCAGGCAGCAAAATATCCTGGGCCACCTCTGTATATGAGTAAGGGAATAAAGACATTTTGATTGTGCATCTGGCTTAGCTTCTTCCTTCAGATCCCAGAGTACCTCAGGGAGGGTCATAGAGATAGCAGTTAGGGACAATTACTTTATACTTTGTGGGTGAATTCCTGGATGATCTGCCAGTTAGCTCTATTTCTGCACCACAATGATGTTCTGTCATTTGTCTTTAATTCTTATAATATGAGCTGGAAATCTTATAATAAATCTAATGCCAACAAACATATATATGATCAGAAATTCAGGCTTATTGGATCATCACCGCAGTTCAATTGAGGCAGGAAATTAGTTCTGTTTCCTTGGAAGCCTTTGCTTTGTCAGAGATAGCAAAGCAAAACAAAAACCATTACAAATAGAAGTGAAATGAATTTGGCCCCAAAACTTCTCTGCAAATTTTGATTCAAATATCTACTAGATATTCTCTGAATTTTTGTTTTTGCCAAATATTTGATAACTATATTTAATGTCCAATGATATGATTTCAATCTTTGACTTTTATTTCATTTTCTGATTTTAGGCAGTTGATATGCAACGATATCTGATAGACAACCTGCAATAACTTAACATTTGATTGTAGTTGGCCATTCACATGCAATGTTTTAGTATTGGATAGTTGGCATGAAATAGTATTTCATATTTGGCAGTATATATTTGGCAGTATTTGATAGATGTCATGCATCATTCAATATCAGGCAACTAACTGCTTAGTTTCTATTTGATACTCGCAAACATCAACGTAATAGAGCCATACTAACAAACTTTCAGATTTTACATGTTGGTTTAATGTTTAAATTATATTTTTTTTGCCAGATTTTGAATGCTAGCGATTTTTTGTTTCAGCTGTAATAATCACAAGTCAAATACTATTTGGTACAACCCTACTAATGTCAGTGGTGATTGCAAAGGGGATGGAAGGGTTAACCCTCCAGTCCTCATGTTCTGGAACATCCCCCATAACCTGCCCCCACATGGCAATTAAGATGGGGGGGGGGGAAACACCTTCTATGGGTATCAATAGAAGCTTTTCTTCCAAGCTTAATTGCATGAGGTGAGGGGAATTTTCCTCCAGGAAAGAGGGAGAAATGGAGTGGGGGAGAGAAGTATGGGAAGAGACAAGGAGAGATTGGGAATTAACTGTTAATTGAAGAGAAGTTATTGATTTGGGATAAATTGGAGTGAAGTGAAAATTGACGGAAGATTTTGTTATTATTGTTTGAGCTGATTGGATGAGAAATTAATTTGCTAGCTTTGCCTTCTGTGTAATTTAAATGAATCCCAGTAATTATTTTTAAATATGTATATACAGATATAAATCAGTGTATGCTCATTTTTATGCAGATTTGTGTCCTAGGGGCCTGAATCTTTTAAGTGCCTAGCAACACCCCTAGGGTGAAGGGACCAATTAATTGGGTTCATGGGAAACCACTGAAATGACAAATTCACAGACCTTGTCCTTTCGATATAAAAAGCCCCTCCCTTGCCCCTTGTATTTGTATAGTCTGACACTTGCTACGGAATGTTTGTGCAGTTTGAATTTGACTAAACAAAGATGTGTGTGTGTGTGTGTGTAAAGGTACTTCCCACTGATTAGGGAAATGGTAAGCAGACATGCAAGATCCAAACTAGGTCAACATTTTCCATCGGCTTTGTTTAAAAACAGACTATTGTAATTAGTTCAGGATTGGTCCTTAGCGAGACCCAAACAAGCATTAGAGACATATCCTTCTTCTCAGCAATTGGGTCAGCAATTATGAGTGTCGTTGGAGAACACTGGGGAGTGGGATGGGAACAATTCTGTTCAAGAGTCCTGTATTGACTTCTAATTCTTTGTAAATGCATATACAAGCAAAGCCACTGCAAATATTGAGAAACTTTCTGGTAATCACTCAAACACCTCCCTGTAGCAAGGCTTAACCAAGAGTGAAATGGCCATAGCACAATGGCATAGTCACTAAAATGGTGAGATATCCACCAGAATGGTTGCCTCTTCCAATGGTCAATACATCGTATAATTGAAATTGCTGAAAAGTAGACAAGGCTCAAATCCAAAATCAGACGTGCCCATATATTTTGATTGGCATGATGACATCATCATGCATGTCACTTTTCGTACTTTAAAACCACGTATTTGTTGGTCATGAGGCAGCATGTCTGTTTGTTTATAATGACCAGTCAAACTTATGAGCATATGGATTGCTCAAAGCAAAGCTTCTGTAAATTATTTACTGAAAATATTCACTTTTTTTTTTTTTTTTTAAAAGAGTCCATTTGAGCATGATCCATATAAACCCATGCTTGTTCCTTGGCATGGGGATAACATGGTGCAACCCCACAGGAGCAAATCTGCAGGGTTTTGGGGGCTCGCAGCGCCAGTGTGCCATCGTCAGGACAGTGTCGACAATACTGGGCTTGATGGACCAATGGTCTGACTCTGTACAAGGCAGCTTCCTATGTTCCTATGCTGCAAGAGTGGCTGCTGTCTTTGAGGGCCTACTCTTTACATTTTGAGCGACAAGAAGAATTTCAGACCAAATCAACTCTCCTCAAAATACATCTAGATGGATTCCGTTTGACGCCTGGTTAGCCGATTATACGCATAATCGCTGAAGCGCTTTATCGTAAATGCTTGTATACAGGAGGTAATTGAACACTCAACTGGTGACCTTACAGGTTGTTTCAAATGCACTTTACAAGTAGTTAATGCGGAGAATCGCTTGATCACATAGGCAAAATGCGCTTTAACAGCCGGAGGAAAATAAAACTCGCTATTTAACACGCATTCGATAATGCGCATAATCGGAGAGAAAACGCGCCTCTATGCCCAATTTGCGTTCCGTTCTTGTAGAGGTAAATTTTTTAATGCGCCTTGAAAGAGCTTTAAATGCCTCTTGTAGAGGCAGCCTCAGACATTATGAGCTGGGTAAATGCTTATTTTAAGAACACATTTCAATGGGCCTACTCTGTGTAGGACTACCATTGGATACTGCCCTAACATTGCATTTCAGTAG
Organism: Anniella stebbinsi; assembly: GCA_029215795.1. Classification (NCBI taxonomy): domain Eukaryota; kingdom Metazoa; phylum Chordata; class Lepidosauria; order Squamata; family Anniellidae; genus Anniella; species Anniella stebbinsi. The sequence continues at coordinate 81,656,688 of JARDYH010000005.1, read as the reverse complement.
CATTACTTTTATCAAGAGGGTAAGCTATCACTAAACATCCCCTTTCCTTTTTATCCACATTTCTCTCCCTGGCGTTTCTTCTTCTTGCAGTGCCTTACCCGAGTAGAACAAATACTTTGAAGTTTTGTTTCTCAATCTGAATTTCAAACTCGTTAGAGCTTGGTTTGTTAGAAACTATGGAAGGTTGTACTGCCAACTTCTCCAGCTCAAAAAGTCTCCTTTTCTGAAAAACAATGATATGATACAAACATCTGGTATTTGTATGAAAGTCGTGGAAAATAAATTGCAGATCAGTGCAGCCCATTTCTATCCATGTTTATTCAGAAGTTAAGTCCCATTATTTTGAAAAGTATTTGCTTCCAAGTATATATGCTTAGGATTGCAGGCTAATTGCACCACAAGAATCGATACATACTTAGCAACTGATTTTGACCTGGTTCACAGTATCACAGGTGTGTTCTTCAAGAAAGTTTCTGCCTCCAGGACTTTCCAGAGGGTGTGTTGCAAAGACTGTCTCTTTCGGGTCGTCAGGTGACAGGGAACCAGTAGATCAAAGAGCTTTTTCACATTTCATATTTCTTATGGGAATAATAATAATAATAATAATAATAATATAATTATAATAATAAACATTTTAGTCTGTATGCAATGCTTAAGGACCCAAGATTGGCTGCTCTTCCTTTTTGAAGTGGAAAACCCAGGTTCTGCCTGCATAATGTGTGAACAGCCCTTAAAGAGTGTGAGCAAATTGTTCTTTGGAAAGTCCATATCCAGTGAGAGATGCCCAAAATATAAAACAGGTGGAGAATGAGCGCTGAGTTGTTGTGAGTCAGATGAAAAGGAAATGGAGTGGAGCTGGAAGAATAATGTTTTTAGAAAAGGTAATCTAAAGCACAACAGGAAGGAGAACCCAATGTGGAACAAAGAATTTCTTTATGTAAAACAATGAGAGAGAATCCTAAAAAACCAAAGGAAGCAAGTACTAAAGAGCAAGTCAATTTAATTAATACCTATAGCTCCTTCACTGCCATGACAAGAGACAATTCACCCAAATTATATTGTTTCACAAGTAGGGAACATCAGAGACAAAGGATGCGTGAAAGCCAGAGAAAGTTTTAGCACAGATGGCACAGACAAGAACAAGGGAAGGTGACAAGGTGAAGCATTATAGGGGCCAGGCGGGAAAAGGAAAAGCTGGAAAGGACAAAGCAAAACAATGGAAAGCAGAGTCACAGAATTGCCCCTTTTCTCCCCCAAAGACCCTCTTCAACCATATTCTCCAAAGCACATCATTACATAGGCAAGGCACATCTGACATGAAAATCCCAGCCATCTCTATTTCTCACCTTCAAGAAGTCATTGCTAGCTTTGACTGCTTTTTTTTCAACATCTTCTGCCTACTGTGGCTCACCTCGATGGCCAGTGTCTGTATCACTGGCCTCATCTACACCAAGCAGAATATTTGAAAGCGGTATATAAAAGGCAGGAGCCAAACCAAGCAGGATATAGTGTTATGAAAGCGGTAGATGATACGTGTCAATGGACCCCAACAGTTGTCAGTGCACTTCAGTACTGCTATAAAGCAGTAGTGTGGCTCCTGCCTTTTATATACCACTTTCATAGTGCAATATCCTGCTTGGTGTACATGAGGCCACTGTCTGTTATTCTCCTCTCCCACTTTCTGAGGCTCACCCCATAGAATTATGAGGGTTGAGCCAACTTTGCCATTTGTCCTCATTCTTGCCTGGAGTCTGGAGAAACCCCATTGTCATTGAGGTCAGATCCCTGCATTAGGAAGAAGAAGAGCTTTGCTAGATCAGTTCAAAGTGCATCTGGTCCAGCATTCTGTTCACACTGTGGCCAAATAGCTGCCCATGGGAAACTCACAAGCAGCACATGAATGCAACAGTGCCATCTCACCTATGTTCCCCAGCAGTTGGTGTACATAGACATACTGCTTCTGATACTGGAGGTAGCATATAACTATTAGGATTAGTAGAATGAATTGTTTATTATGGTCACAGATCAGTAAAAGTTTGTTATGTAAAAGGTAAACACATCTGATTAAGGAATTCATCAGATAAGCATTTTATTGCATGCTCACTACTGCCCAGTCACGGTTTTTCATGCGTCATTTAGATGATGATGTCCACCTCCTGCATGCGTCCCGCTCCTTTTTGCCTTTTTTCCATCACAAAATAGACCCCCAAAATTTCAACTTTTTCTTTTGGAAATGGAATGTGCTGCCATTTTCTGCCATGTGAAGGGAAAGCAGCGTGATAAAAACAGCCTCTGACTGGGCCACGTGGTCTTGTACTTCCTCTTTCTTTTCCAAGGAAAAAGAGGAAGTATTGTGGGACAGGAACAGGGGTGGAGAAGCGACAATAGGGAACCGTGATTTCCCGTGTCTGAATATGCTCTAAGAGTAATTAGATAAAAATAATACATTTTAAAAGAGGACCAACAGAATTTTCCCCTAATTTGCATTGAGATAAGAAAAAAAACCTTGCAACATTCTCACTGATATATGATGAGTCATCCTTCAAACAAAACACCACCAGCTCTTCAGAAGTTCATCCCAGAAGAGTTCTTAATAAGAGGAGACTCAGCTTCTCTCTGCAGTCTCTATACAGATTACAATACAGGAGTACATCATGATCTACAGACTCTATTGCACCCATTCTGCACAAACAGGCCTTTGTTAATCAAGGTCTTAGTAAATCATCCACTTATCAGTGCACACCAGTGCTGGATTTAGGTACAAGACAAGTAATCCATAGTTTAGCACCTTATATTATGAGGGGCCTCTAAATACGTTGGAGATAAAACAGATACATTGTAATTGAAATCGCTTTGCCTTAAATATGTGGAAAGTCTGGTTTGACTTAAAGCAGAGTTGTTTAATATAGAGAAAGTGTGACAATACAGCATTTAATATTGAAGGCAATAAGGGCAGACTACAGCCAGTTTAAAAGAAGTTAAAATGAACTTGCTTTATTAGTGCTTTTATACACATCTTTAGAACAGCTTATAACACTGTTTAACTATAAGCATCCCCTAAGCTGGGTGGTACCATTTAATTACCCTTTCTATTGTAATGTAAAAAATGTAAAATGTATTGTAATGTATTTTTATGGTATGGGGCCTTTTAATCTTGTCATGCTTTAGGGCCTCAACGTATGTTAATCCGGCCCTTGTGCAATGGGCAACACATTGAAATGAGCAAGCATTAATGCTCTCCTATATTTGGAAACAGTCAGCGTATGCAGATACAAAGCTCTAACTATTCCATATTTTAGTGGATTACTTAGAGATAATGGAGAACAGGATTTATCAGCTGCAGCTCTCAGACACTAGAGATCTAAATCTACTAATCTCTGCATAACAGAGAATTGTGCCTTCTTTAAGCCATAATTGCCCCAAACGTCTGGAAAACCCCATCCTAAAAATCCTCTTCTCCGTCTCCCTCATCAACTGACTAACAAAGGAGTTAGGAAGCAGTAGATGAATATAACAAGCAGGTACTGCAGAAAAATCCACATGTAGCCACCATTTCTAGGCATTACAATCCACATCTGGCTTTCAATTGATCAAATACCCACCTCCAAGTAAATAACTGCATTCCCCTCAGGGAGGTAAACCCAGAACCATTCTGAGAAAACTAGATTTAATTAATTAATTACATTTATATACTTCCCCATAGCCGATGCTCTCTGAGCAGTTTACAAAAAATAAAAACATTGAACGTTTAAAAACCAATATACAAAAATTAAAACCATAGAAGCCTAAAAACAAATTACATATATTTCATTTATCATTCTTTCCACCTGAGAATTGAACCCAGAATCCAAATTGGGATACCAAAGATAAGTTGAGACAAGGACTTAGCTTTATAAACTTGGATAGCAGAAAGTATGAAGTGGCCACCTTGCATAAAGAAAAACCTTGAAATGGCCTGTTGACTAGGCTGACCATCTGAAAAGGAGGACAGGGCTCATATAACTTTAACAGTTGTAGAGAAAAGGGAATTTCAGCAGGTGTCATTTGTATGCAATTAGTTCCTGGTGAAATTCCCTCTTCATCACAACTGTTAAAGGTGCAGGCACTATACTAGAGTGACCATATACAAAAGAAGGCAGGGCTCTGCAACTTTAACTGTTGTGATGATGAGGGAATATCACCAGGAACTAACTGCATACAAATGACACTGGTTGAAATTCCCTTTTCTCTACAACTGTTAAAGTTATATGAGCCCTGTCCTCCTTTTCATATGGTCAGCCTACTGTTGACCAGAGTATGCTGAATTAATTGCCTGCTTCTGTTTTTCAGGCCAAGAGCCAGTGCTCTGCATATGTATACATAGATCTCTGACTTGGTCTACATTGTTGTAGTTTAGAGTCCATTTATAATCGCTTTCCGATTCTGGTAAACACTCAAACTTTAAATTTGTGGTAATTAATAATGAGACAATGACTAATAGCCGTTGATCACCTTCTCCTCCATGAATTTGTCCAATCCCCCTTTAAAACCATTCAGATTGCTGGCCTTCACTACATCTTGTGCTTTGGCAAGCAGGGAATCTGTCCACAACTTACATAAGGGGTTTGTTTAAGTAAGGAGAACGAAGATAGAATTTCTAAGTGGAAAGGAGCAGTTAGACAAGATGGCTCTGTTATTTTGAATGTCACCTCCCCTTGGTCTCTTTCTTTTGAATCCATAATAAAATATACTTGCATTGGTACTTGGGACAAGCTGGTGATTTATAGACTCAGAATCTGCCTTGCTCAGGTGCAAGGGGTAAGGAAGCACTAAGCGAGTCCTGGAAGACTTGCTAAAAGGGTCTTTCTCATATGCATTATATAGGTTGACCATATGATCTTGTATCCTTAACAGTCATATAGAAAAGGGAATTTCTGCTGGTCATTGGTATGCATGCAGCACCTGGTGAAATTCCCTCTGCATCACAAGAGGCAGGAGCCCTACCTAGCGTGACCAGATATAAAAAAGGGCAGGGCTCCTGCACCTTTAACTGTCATGATGAACAGGGAATTTCAACAGGTGCTGCATGCATACAAATGACACCTGCTGAAATTCCCTTTTCAATACAACATTATATTCCCTACATTATACTTAGTTCCATAGCTCTGGAGTCCAATTAGCCTTAGAGTCAGGAAGAAAGCAGAGGTGGAGGCATAAGCATTTTCATAAATAACCTAACAGGCACTTCCAAACATTCTCCCTCAAGTGGAGGAAAATGTGAGTATATCGGATCATTATACAGGACTATGGTGCATGGAAACATAAAAGCAGCAGGGTTAGAAGCCCTCTAATTATTAAAGGCCACTTCATACATTAAAAGTTTAGGTGTACCCTTAAGATAAGTGTACAGTTCAAGAATGTAAAAGGTGAATGTAAGCAAAACTTACATTTGTCAGTTTGTTCAACATCTAAGGTCCTCACCCGAGTGCCTACTCCGAGGGAAACTCGGAGGTCGGCTACAAGGGAGAGGGCCTTCTCTGTGGTGGCCCCCCAATTGTGGAACGATCTCCCCGACGAGGCCTGCCTGGCGACAACATTGTTATCTTTTCGGCGCCAGGTCAAGACTTTCCTCTTCTCTCAGGCATTTAGCAATATCTGATGAGCCTGGGTCTGCTTTTGTTTTTTAGGCTTATAGCTTTTAAAGTTATTAGCGTGGTTTTAAAGGTATGTGTATATTGTATGTTTTTTGTGCAGTTTTAATCTTTGTATATTGCTTTTTTAATGTTATGTAAACCACCCAGAGAGTTTCGGCTATGGGACGATATACAAATGCAATAAATAACAACAACAACAACAACAACAACAACAACAATCTGTTGAGCATAGCCTTAGTGATAAACCCAGGTTTGCTTCTGTGTAAGGTGTGAAGTCTGAGCTGACACAGAAGGTTTTATAGGTGACAGTATAACCTCTATTCATGTGGGTCCTATGGGGCTTAATCAGAATAAAACTTGCAAAGATATAACTGAACAAACATGTCTTTAATGAGAATTACATTATACAAAACATGCAACAATTTCCCAATTCAAATAAACGCAACAATTAGTCCCACTGAGTCCAAACAAAATATGGATTTCTTGCTTGCAGCTTTTCAGCAGACCAGCACCAAAGTGTCTTTGGTTTCACAAGGTGCTGGATACTTCAGTAGTCCCTTCTGTAGCCCACAGGATAATCCACAATTTGCAATTCAAGACATTAGCCCTGAAATAATAATATAATTATAACAAATTTCAAAGATACAAAAATGATTCCCTATCCCCACGCAATTCTGCTATACAGAAATATCAATTCAGTTTACCTTATACAAGATGATAAGAGCCCATAATCATAAATCAGTTCTCTATCATACAGCTTCCAACAGAACAAACTGACTCTTTTTGTTGTTTGTTCTCTTAGCCCTCCTTCTGAGTGACGATACTGCCCCAGGGACAAACCATCTACTCTATAGGGGTTACAACAGCACAACTTGCAGGATCCAAGTCTTGATAACAAGATTTTTAGACAAGATACTAAAAAAAAATGAGAACATTCAGGAACTAACGGGAAAATATATCAGTTTCTCAGAACGCTCTGCTGCTGACCTTGAAGTCGTTGAAATTTAACCAAACATCTTCAAAGAAAGGCCCAACAAATCTGAATAGATATATTCTATAGGAGTTTGTCTATCCCATTTTTAAAGTCATCTAAATTAGCAGTCATGCCAGTTCCTATGACAGTGAACTCCATAAATTAGTTATTTGTATCATTGTGAAACAGCAGCTCATTTAGTCCAGGGTTAGGCAACTTGTGACCCTCCAGATGTATTGGCCTACAACTCTTTGGCGAGGGATGATGAGAGTTGTAGGCCAAAACATCTGGAAGACCACAAATTGCCCACCCTTGCTTAAGAGCACCATCAGATGAACATTTTATTGCACGCTCGTTGCTGGGCACTCACAGATTTTCGCAGGTCCCTCTCATGACGTCGTCTGCCTCCCACGTGCCTGTTGCCCCTTCTAGCCTTCTTTGTGCCATAAAAAAAAACACCCCAGTAAGTCTGACTTATTTTTAAAGATGGAAGTTGCTGCTATCTCCTGCTGTGTGCAGGAGAAGCAGCACTATCAAAATGGCCCACAGAATGGGCCACGTGCAAGTTATTTACTACCTCATTCAAAAGAGGAAGTAATGAGAGACAAACGCAGAGGTGAAGAAGCAACGATAAGCAAATGCGATTTTCCCCTGTGTGATGACGCTCTAAGTCTCTTCTCAGCCTATTGCTCATCAGTTTCTTTGGATGAGCCCAAATCCTAATATTATGAGAGATGGAGAAAGATCTCTCTTGCCATTCTCCCAAACCATTCATAATTTTTTAAACCTCTGTCTTGGTTTCCCTAAATTGTCTTTTTTTTTTCCTAAATGGAGAAAGAGTTTCCTAAGTTTATCTTTAGACACTCTTAATGGAGCCATCTTGTGTGCCGAGTCTCCTCTTCGATCTGCCAGATTTTATATTCGTATTTACATAGGCTCTGTCTAGGATAATTCATGCAAGAGAACCAATCCTATTATCAAAAGTGGCATCACAGTTATTAGCGAATCCATTCACGGCCTCTAGCTAGCACAAGGACTGTGATAAAAATGTTCTAATGACAAACTTACACTGTATGTGCAGATGCAACCAACTGCTAGAAAGTATTTTTACCAGAACTCCCATTTTATTATACCAGTATGCTGTGCTACATGATACACCATTATCTGCCTCCCACAATAGTAGATATTTTGGGCTACAACTCTTAGAATTCCTGGCCATTGGCTGGCGCTGATGGGAGTTGAAGTCCAAAACACCTGGAGGGCATCATATTGGGAAAGTTGGCTCTATGTTTTAAACATGACTAGTTGCTGGAGAGAACCTTCTTTCAAGACTGCCACCTTAAGAGGTGCATTTGGTATCAATGCGAAAGAGGGCCTTCTCAGTGGCTGCTCCTAGGTTGTGGAACTCCCTGCTGAGGGAGGCTAGGTTGACTCCCTGTCTGCTGCCCTCTTGCTGGGAGGCAAAGGCTGCTATATTTAAGCCAGCTTCTAGTTCCTAAGCAGGTCTGTTGGGTGGGATGCTGTTTTTATTCTGTTATTGTTGGGTGCTTTTAATTGTGTTTAATCCATTTGCTTTATTATTGTTTTATCAGGTTTTATTTATGATAGCAAGCCACCTTGAAAGCCATTTCTGTTAGAAAGGCAGGGTACAACTCAAATAAATAAATAATAGTTGCAGCAAAACTCTGTCAGCTGCTCTAAGAGAAAGCAACTCCAGGAGGGCACAATTTCAATTAAGGGGTGAGGGGTGGGCTTAACCTTTTCCCCACTGTTTCATTTTGTCACTTCAACATTTCCCACATACCCAGCCATTTACCTGCACAAACGTGTTTCTCAAATGTTGCAACAGAAAAGTGGGCAGGTGGGGAAGGGGTTAAATATTGCCTCTCTCCGCCACCGCTTCTCCACTCCAAAGCACCCCATCCCAACGCCACGCTTCTTTAGAAGAAGCCGTCTGTGACAGTTTTATTACACGCGCTGCAGCAATGAATTGCAGAATTCAAATCAACGCTAGGGACGATGAGGTGCCAGTGTGCTGGCGAGGGAAATTGAAGTCAGGCTTCCTGTGAAGTTCCAAGAAGCCTCCACTAGTTCCATTTCTCTCATTCTGCTGCCTGAATCTTATATAACTTTGTGTACAAATGTTGTATACAAACTGGGAAACGGAAGTACTGCTCCACCGAAAACAACACAAAACAGTACCAGCGTTGGAAACAGTACCAGTGTGGGATCAGAGAGAAAAACGTTGTTTAAAACATCTAAACATTTCCAAACTGGAGTAAACCATTTAGCATGGGTTCTCTTCTTTTAAAATGGCTGAGGTGGGGGGGGGGGGGGGGAAAGACTTGGCCCAAGCATAATCACAGTCTGTATTTGTAGCTCTTGGTTAGGAATGCAGTGCATCATTATGCCAGGACCCTTTCTGAATAAGTGAAAAGTAGCTAACTTGATTAAGAGCGTTTTCAGAGGGGGGGACGGGGGGAATCGCATCTCCGCACCGTCGCTTTGCCTCCTGCTTCTGTCCCACAATAGGGACGAGCAGCTTCCTCTTTCTTCACACCAGGAAGAAAGAGAAAGGATATAGCAACCACGTGGTCCCATTCCGTGGGCATTTTTGTAGTTCAGCTTCTCCTGCACACAGCCGGAAATGGTGCCAAATCTCGTCAGAGCCAAAAAGAAATGGTTTTTACGAGTCGTATTTTGTAGCAGAAAAAAACAACCAAAGTGGGAGGCGCACAGAAGGATCACTGCATCGACCCGCGAAGATCCGTGAGTGGCCAGTCATGAGTGTGTGATAAAATGCTTGTCTGTAGATGCTCTAAAACTTCCAAGGAAGTATAGTTATAAGTTAGCAAAATCTCCTTTTGTCTGTAGTCATATAGCAACTCAGCAACTTTTTTTTTTTTTTTTTTGGCATGCTACACTGAACACAGTCTAAAAGCTAATCTTGCTTCAGGTTTGCACTTATGAACACCTTGTTGTTGTGGATTACAGCCTGTCATGTTTTAGTCCTTTTAATATCCAGATTTTCCTGTAAAATGAATTGGTTCAGGATTTTGCATGATACATTACTAAATGTTTAAAGCTCTGCCAGTTTTTGTATGCTTTGAAAGCTGAAGTATCAGGCTGTTTTCATTACATGTAGGCTCAAAAGTGATCAGCATAATTCCCTTTCTTTATAGTGTGCAAGGTGTGGGCGCCAATGCTTATGTAGTCAAAATGGCGCCACCCACACATAAAGGGGAAGTGTGGTAGGCTTGTGGAAATCCCAGGTGTTGGGGGGGGAACACTTTAGATACACAAACACCCCTTTAAGGACAGAGATCTCAAAAACAACCCAGTGAGGACTAAAGATTCTCCGTGACCATGGAATGGTGAATGTTGCAGGGGAAATGGAATGGAGTGGCTGAAACCCTGAACAAAAGTACTCCACATTGCAATATTTTGTTGCATGTCCCGCATACCTCGTAGTACTTTCACTAGGGTGACCATATGAAAAAGAGGACAGGGCTCCTGTATCTTTAGCAGTTGTATAGAAAAGGGGATTTCAGCAGGTGCCATTTGTACGCATGCAGCACCTGGTGAAATTCTCCCTTCATCATAACAGTGAAAGCTGCAGGAGCCCTGCCCCCTTTTGTATGTGGTCAAGAGAGCAGGCCTCCTGAAACTTTAACTGTTGTGATGAAGAAGGGATTTCACCAAGTGCTGCATGCATACAAATGACACCTGCTGAAATTCCCTTTTCTACACAACTGTTAAAGATACAGGAGCCCTGTCTTCCTTTTCATATGGTCACCCTATTTTATCCCAGGACAGAGGACTTTATAAAAGTTGTCCAAAGGGCGTTACTCCAGGTTTGCCTGCAGTACTGCAAGTCAAGTGACCTGCAGAAAATCCCTCCCTGGCTCTTAAACTTGTCTTCACCTTCAACTGCTCAACTTTTTATTCATTTATTCAAACTATTTTTATGCTGCTTTTCTATTTTAAAAAATATCCAGAGTAGCTTTCAATCAAAAAGTCAAGTTAAAACAGAAAAATCAAGAAAATAATTTTCAGAGGGGTAGCCTTGTTAGTATGTTACAGCAAAAACAACAAGGAGTCCTGTGGAACCCTGAAGACTAACATATTTATCATGGCATGAATGTCATGGGCTACATCCCACTTCTTCAGATGCATGACATGTTATCCTGGGTTCTAAGCATGCATATATATATATATATATATATAGTTGGGGAGTGATGGTGGTGGGACATTGTGATAGGCAATTTTTAAAAAAACTGAATAAAAAGCACAAAAGCAGCAGAATCACAGATCATCTCCTAAATGTTTGGAAAACAAAGTGTTTTAACAAGCCATCTAACAGATCGTAACATTGGTGTTAGGGTGGTATGGATTTTATTACATCCATTCTGTCTGGTGCCACTGCTGAATTAAGCAGTGCAATGGCAGGAGTACAGCTTATGGGGTGTTTGAGATTCAAAAGTGGCCCCACAGATGTCCCCTCACCCAAGTTGCCCACCTTTGTTAAAGAGATAATAACTTGCTTAAAGCCAACACCTATCAAGTAAACAGATGAATTGCCATTTGAACCGAGTGATTCCTAGCTCACACTCTTAGTCCAACAGCATTCCAACTCTCAGCTCTACACTATGCCCTGCCAACTTATCATATGATTATGGGAACTGTTGCCACTATTTAACCATGTTGATCAGAACATGTCAGCCCAAGCTATTGCAGGCCCTAACATGGAGCAAGCAGAAAGGAGGGCCACAGAACTGGGCTTAACTGGGATATTACCTCATCCCTAGAATGTGCTACCCCATGTCAGAGCTCAGTTCTGGGATGTGTGAAATAATAGTAGTGAGTGCATTTGAGCATGAGCAGAGTTCATTCTGTTAGCAATGATACCTTCACCCTTTTGTCATTATAGAAAGGGATTCTGGGGTGTGGTTTGTAGACAGACCTGCATCCCAGCGACTTTCTGTTTTGGAATCAAGCACAGTTCTTTAGTCAGGAATCGTGTGGCATAGGAAGACCAGATACTAAAAATGATAGCGAAGTATAGAATTTGATGCTACAGTTGCACCCATTTGCTGCAAAAAAATTATGTGCTGCTTGTGTCTCAGGGCATGCATCTGATATCCAGCTGATTCATGGCACAATACAGAACATGTTGTGAATGTCCGTATGCACGTGATAGCCAACCAGACTATGGGTTTGAGCCAGTGCAGGCAAAGCTAGACTCAGTCAGAGATCAACTGCCATTAATCGTTCCTATTCCATCAGGCAGCTAGGTAGCACTGAAATGGCATGGGAAGTCCCAAGCCGATCACATATTTTATATTCATTTAACTGATCACATCAATGAATCCTAGGCTGTTACCATGCTGCCTGACGAGGAATTATGTGCAACTCGAAAGCTTGCATAGCTTTACCAAGATGAAATGTGTTCAGTCAAAGACAGAAACTCACCAAGTACTTTCATTTACCGAGCAGGGGGAGGAGGGTTCTACTGTTGGGGAAGGCCCATAGCTCAGTGGTAAAGCACAGGCTTTGCTTGCAAATAGTCCCATGTTCATCTCCAGGTAGGGCTAGGAAAGTATTCTGTCTGAAACCCTGGAGAGTTGCTGCCAGTCAGTTGAGGCAATTCTGAGCTTGATGGACTGAGGGTTTTACTTGGTTTGAGCCCAGCTTCCAGTATAGTTTGCAGTTTGCCACACTCACAGCTTGTTGCATCGTTTTACAGCTTTATTCATTTAGAAGATTTATAATACTTTTTCATTGCAGTGATTCCCAAGGTGGGGGGTAGCAATTAAAATCACAAAAGATGACCCCCCCCCCAAAAAAAAACATCCATCAAATCAACAGGTAACATGGTCTCAAAAACTATACAGTTATACAGAAATGACCGACACAAACAACCAGGCTGCAGACTTGTGAAATGCACCAGATTCAAAGTTTGCTGGGCATATTTGGTTTGGTTCTGCACAATGCTACATTTTTCAAGAACTGTTATTTTTAAAACAAAAACCTGTGCTCTCAGCTTCAGTTTTTGACAGGCTGTGTTAGTGCTGGATGGTGGGAGGCAATTTGGAAACAGTGAATCACTGTGTGAGCAGTTTAGATATATTTAAAGGGGGAAATAATCAGATGTCATTTTTTAAAAAAATCAGTTTGATTCATCTTCATCCGTTTTCAACATCAATACCTCCATCCCTCCAACAGGTACCTTTGTGAGTGGAAATAATTTTGGGCTCATTCAAACCATAGTTGCCAATGGTCAGGGCAAGGTGGTCCAGAGCAGAGGTGGGCAGATAGTAGATTTGAATCTACTGGTAGATCTCTGTTTGATTTGCAGTAGATCAGCAAGGATTCCTAACTCCTAATTGTTTAACATTAGCAGTAACATAATGACTCTTCCCTGCCGCCCTGTTATGCAGCTGAAATGAAGGAAGCTTAGGAGTAACCAGGAGTGGATTTTTGTGTGGAAGGACCATGAGTTCCATTCTGTTCTGGTACTCAGAACAAATTCCTGATTTATTAAGGAAATTGGTCTATAAGATGCTGGATCCGTCAGATCCAGTGGTTACAGATGATGGGAGTCACATTCCAACATCTGGAAGGCCACTCATTTCCCATCCCCGGTGCGTGTCTTTTGCACCAGACTATGGTTGGTAGATATCAGGATTCTATTAAGAAACAAAATAGAGTCTGCAAGTCTGAAATCTGCTTTAGACTCAGGGTGGGAAGAAAGTAGATGTCTGGGATGTTTGGAACTTCAACTCCCAAAAGCCTGTGTCAGCATGGCCAGTGGTCAGGAGTGCTGGGAGTTGGAGTCCAAAACATCTGGAGATCTACTTTCTGCCCACCCTTGCTGTAGACCACAAACAGGAGAACAGGAACCAGAAATGTCCCATCTAAACAGCATATGTTTGCTTCAGGAAATACCAGTGTTCCTGCAATAATCATAATATGTGGAGCTGCCATAAGGCTGCAATTCTGTATGTACTTCCTTGAGAGTAAACCTACCTGAATTCAGGAAGGCTTACTTCCAGTCAAGTATGTATGCACGGGATCAGACTGAGCATTCCATTTCTTCTTAACGGGAGCCCTTTGTTCCACAGTATTCCATTTTCCTTGCATACTTTTGGGGTTCTAGCAATATGAGTAACTGCCATATCTGAATATGCTGGTTTAGCTTTCCTGATGCTACAGAAAATGATGCTTCACTGCCAACAACAATTGTATACTGAAAATAGGATTTCTCCTCTCAAGCTGCAAAATGCAAGAAAGGTGAGGGTTAAGTGTGAGGGCTTCGGAAATTAAAGTTAAGCTATAAAAAGCAGGAGGCATTCGCATCTGCTGTCTTTGGCATGAACAGTTACTATCAATCTGGTCTCTAAAACATAGGAGGTGGGAAGTTTGGCATTTGTAGAGCCAACAATATTTTTAGCCTATGCCACTCCTGAACACCAAATGACTTTTAAAGGCATAGCACATGACTCGCATTTTAAGATGGACCAGGAATCCACGGGCGGGGGAAATGTGGAAGACCGTAGAACTTTCTGCTTGGAAAGAAAGAAGGGAGTGTGCTTTGATCCTGCTGCTGCTCATCTAGACTGCTTTGGATGGATCAGTGCCTGGGAAGTAACAGCTTGGACTCAGAGGCTCAGATGCCAATGTCACTTAGCAGCTGAAGAATTGGGTGGCTTCAACGCTATCCAGGGCTGGCCTCAAGACTCCTCCTCTTCACCATAGCAACTTGCTATGGAGGTGCAGGGAATGCTTATCAAATTTGCAGATGACACAAAAATGGGTGGGATAGCAAATACCTTGGAAGACAAAAACAAACTTCAAAGTGATCTTGATAGGCTGGAGCAATCAGAGGGTAGCAAAGATTAGAAAGAGGATATTGTTGACAATGGCAGTGAGAAGATAGTCTCATTGAGGGAGCAGGCCCATTTAGGGTGCCTTGCCCAGGGCCCCTTAAAAACCTGGAGTCGGCATCCCTTTTGTTTGGGTGCTTCCAGATGGACAGCTCCTAGTGCTACCAATCAAAAGACATTGTGCTGCTATTAGCAGCTATTCATCTCTTTTCCTCCTCAACAGCTTTTCTGTGCTGAGAAAAAAGATGGAAGGAGGGTGCTTCCAGATGAGGCTTTTATGGTGCCATCACCTTCATGGAATTTCACAGGGGGTCCTGACAACATCTTCAATTCAAAACCCTCCTATATTTTTCCACCTCTTCTTCCATCTTTTCTCTTACTGCAGAAAATCCATTAAGAAAGAAAAGATGAAATCGCTGCACAATGACTTTTCACGGGTTCTTTGTCTGTAGGACTTTCTCCATACAGCTGTATTACACTCAATAAAATGGAGTTGCCTTACAACCAAAATGGATTTTTATCCTTGACAACAGGTAGTGTTAAGAGACCTCCATCTGAAAGCACCTGAAGTGGTGGGATAACATGGGAAGGTTACCAATGGAAGATGATGAGGAATACATAATAATAATTACATAAGAAAAGTCTTGTCTGGAAGCACCTGTTGTAATTACCCTCCTTTGTTCACTCACTTTTTACAGAGTATCCAGACATCGTTGTTCTCATCCTTTTCCTGTGTTTTCCCCCCATTTCTTTTCAGAATTGATTTGTGGGGTTATATGAAAAAATGTGCACCTTTAAACCTAATTGCAGCCCCAACCTATCCACTGTGCATATTTCAAAGTGCTATTGAGCTTGCCCAGCTAGACATGTATCCTCCATCTTGAGCCGCCTTGAGTTGTCACTTATCATAGAAAGGCACAAACTAAACAACCAAATAGATCAGGGGTGAAGAACCTGTAACACTCAAGACACTGGACTCCAGTCATCCCAAGCCAGCATGGCCAATGGTCAGGTATGATGAAAGTGTTGTCCAGCCACATCTGGAGGGCCACAGGTTGTCTACCCCTGAAACAAATCAACAAATGTGTCTATTCCTCTTTATAGCCAGACAGGGGTGCATGGTGGTTTGTACCTTCCATGCAGCACTTCCATCTTTTGTAGCTAGTTTATATTTCAATCAGCATTTTAGGGTTCCATTTAGAACACCATTGCATATGATGCATGTAATGGAAGGGGCAACCTGCCCATTTACTTTCATGAGGAATACCAGAAGAGCTCGTAGGCTGCCCAATGTTTCCATCCACCTGTGTCCTTCAGTCAGTTTCTGGCACTAGCAACCTCATTTTCTGAGTGAATGCAGCTGCTTGTACAACTCACTTGATGCACCGAGGGAGGCCCACCCTTAGAGCCACTGTGTGTCCATGAACAACACCCTCTGCTTATCTCCGCTATGCTTCTTCGGGGAGAGGGGTGAGGGGATGCGTGGCTGCTCTGAGATTATCGCTGTGTCAAGGACAGTGAACCCAATGTAGGCTCTCTGGGTTTGCTCCAGCAGTCTAAATGATCTGGCCTATCGTATATTAAATTGAAATTTTTGGAGTGGATAAAATAGGATTCAGTTCAGTAAAGTGGATATTGTAACCTGACAGTCGTTTTATCAGAGACTGGCAAAAAAAAAAAAAAGTACATTTGAGAAAAAAATAAAAAAAAGACAGGTCCCTCTATTCTCCTAATTTTTGCAAAGAAATTCATTCCCAGTCTGCTTTTATAGTGAATAAAAGCAATGCCCTTATGAAATATAAAGCATACGTTGGTTTGATACATAAACAACAGTCCGAGACAGAAAAATGGGTTCAAATTCAAATTTCCCTGAGACATTATTGGTGGCCTTACACATTCCTAATCTAAGATGCAGCACTTATGCAGTAGTAAACAACATAGGAAGTTGCCTTATACTGAGTCAGACCCTGGCGCATCTAGCCCAGCATTGTTGAAACTGACTGGCAGTAATTGCTCCAGAGGGTTTCAGGAAGGATTTTTCCCTTGCCCTATCTGGAGAAGCCAGGAATCGAACCTGGGATTTTCTGCATGCAAAGCAGATGCTCTGTCACACTGAGCCAGCCTCCTGTGCCAGTGACTGGTTGGTATTTCCTGGAAAGGAAGGCAGATATGATCACCTCCGTCCTACTTGGCAAGCATAATTCCTGCCACAATAAAAGTCACTTCTAGCACTCCTGCGACAGATGCCATTCTGAGTTGGATCCGGCCACTGAGCCAGTGCCAAGACTTTTGTTGCTGTCTTCCAAATATCCCTGGCCAACAAGAGGGCTTGGATTCAAATCTGGAATCCCCACTCACAGGAGCTCCCCCGTTCACTTCAATGGAGGAGAAAGTTCCATAACAAGTGAGAAGGTACCAGGCATAGAGCTGCTATTCCAGCGCAGTAAATGGGGAGGGCTGCATGTACTAAAGCATGTACACAGCTTACGAATCAGGGTATATGCCTGAAACAAGAATTGTGCAAAGCCTCCAATTCAACAACCCGAGTACCTCAACTTTGAGTTACAAAACATTTCTAGCTCATGCCAGGTGAGAAGGATGTGTCAGTGCTCTGAAGCCAAGGGGGACTGGGTAGAGCTTGCAATGACCAGTGTAGCACATGCACACATCCCTCTCAGTGATTCTCATTTTATTCCCTTTAACTCTGCAGGTACCTGTTACATCTCATGCCTTCCTCTCCCTATCAACCCTCTTGCCCTTCATCTAGGGTGACCATTTGGGAAGGAGGACAGGGCTCCTGTATCTTTAACAGTTGGATAGAAAAGGGGATTTCAGCAGGTGCCATTTGTATGCATGCAGCACCTGGTGAAATTCTCCCTTCATCACAACAGTGAAAGCTGCAGGAGGCCTTCCATCTTTTGTATCCAGTCCAGAGGGCAGGCCTCCTGTTGTGATGAAGAAGGGATTTCACCAGGTGCTGCATGCATACAAATGACACCTGCTGAAATTCCCTTTTCTACACAACTATTAAAGATACAGGAGCCCCGTCCTCCTTCCCATATGGTCACCGTACTTTCATCACTTTGTTGTTTGTTCAATACGTGGTGGGGGGGGGGGGAAGCAAATATTAAAAGCAGAAGAAACTATGGCACAATTCAGTCAAACTCTGACATTTCAGGTAATTAATTATTGTACTGAAAATCAATGAGATGAAAGCTGTGATCCTATACCCACTTACTTAGAAGTAAGTCCCATTGCATTCCATGGGGCTTAATTCTGAGTAGACATGCATAGGAGTGTATAGTTAAATGTGCTTAACATAAGGCACAACCCTATGTTTGTTTAGACAGAAAGAAGTCCTTCTACCCCCAGCATTTCCCAGCTAGTCATGCTGGCTGGGGAATGCTGGGAGTTGTAGGACTTTTTTCTGTCTAAACATGCATAGGACAGCACCCTTAATGTTAACCAGAAAGCTCAAATTCTGTTCTCAGAATACTTCCACGGGACCGTGATTGCTTCCATTGCTTGTAATGCTGTTGTCACACAGAGATGTGAAGATAAAGGCATCAGTGCTTATAAGGAACTACCAAAATGCCTACTTCAAGTTCTAATTCCAATATAAAAATAACAGAGTATTTAAAACTAAATAGCAAAAATCCAAACAAAGCAATTTTGTTAGACCCCAAACTATTATTAGAGCAGCTTTAAGCCCACAAGGGAAATTTCAGCGCTATAAAACTGCTTGAGAAGAAGGAGTTACTTATTGGTAGCAGTTGCATTAGACATCAACATGAATACAGAATTACCAGTTTAGGTCCTGAGGAATTGCTTTAGCTTCTCTGTTGCTGGCCCTGAACTTGAAGTCAACATAAACTGCCCCGTATCGCACATGGTTTGACATTGTGTCAGTTGGTCATAAGCTAACTCACTTCTCTGTTCCTTTTATGTGAAGATTCCCCGGGCTAAAGCCTTGTACAGCTACAGAGGACACAACCCTGGAGAACTGAGGTTCAACAAAGGGGACATCATCATATTGCACCGTCAGCTGGATGAAAACTGGTACCTAGGGGAGATTAATAGGATCAGTGGCGTTTTCCCAACCAACTCTGTGCAAGTTATCAAACAGCTGCCGCAGCCCCTCCCCCTCTGCAGAGCACTTTACAACTTTGATTTGAAGTCCAGGAATAAAAATGAAAACAATGACTGCCTGCCATTTCATAAGGTAAGTCTGGCATTCAACAGCCAACAGTGGAGATCTTCCAGTTCAAATGACAACCAGTGATTCAACATGGCCTGTACCTAGTCTTAATTATTATGGATTATTATGGATACTTTAAGTTACATTGAAAGAATACAATGTGAAAGAAGGCAATATAGCTCTCTTGGTCAATCTCTCCCATTCGTGTCAAACACTGCCTGGATTACTACAGGATAAGGCCATGGTGGCCAACTGTTTTAGAAAATGTGTCACATGTTCCATCTACAGTATGAAATAGTACCATTTTAAAGTGCTCTACAGTAAACAGTATTGACTCCAGGTTTGTGAGTGCCCATGGGCAAGACTCCATCAACGGCTCCCCTCACTCAGGGAGCGGACCTTCTCTCCAATATAGCCACCAGCTGCTATTGCTCTTTTTCCTCTTTCTCATCATTGCTACCATTTGCCTGCTTGACAGACAGAGAGCCAATGAGCAAGTAAGCAGTGGCATCAGGTGCTTATCCTTCTCGCCACCACTGTTGCCTGGGCCAGAGTGAGAGGCAGGTTGCAGTGGTGATGAGGAGAATAACCCAGGGGTTATGCAATGGTGATGATGAGCAATGAGCCCCTGCTAAGGTGCTGCCCCTTGGTAGGTGCCCAGCCCTGCCTACTCTTGACACCAGTCCTGACAGTATGCACGCAGCCACACATTCCATGCCTCTAATCTGTTGAACTGAGGGTTGGGTGCGGTATTGGAGAGGCTGAGAAGAGTCTGCTACTCCTGTGTAGAGGTTGGATCCAGATCTGCCAGCATAAGGATACTGCTTCCAGAAGAAGACTCCCGTGTCCTTTCTTCCCACTGCGCTCCCTCCAAATCTGCTCCAAATAGCTGCAGATCACTCCAGAGCAGATTTGGAGGGCACGTGGGGGGACCGTGTCAAAAACGTGTTAGTCCCATTCCACAAGCATATAATTCCACTGGCAGAACAACGGATTTGGATCCAACATGAGGTGTGCTGTAGATTTTTAGTACCTTGCTGCATCTATGATGCATGTTTTAGGTACAGCCTTCATATTTATAATAAATAATACATCTTGAGCATGCTTTATTGTTCTTCATTGCAATAGATTTATCCTTTCATCTAAGGATTAAACAACTTCATTCAACCAGAACTTAAGAGTGAAGCCACTCCATTGAAAAAGCTGATGGAAGAGCCAGACCCTGGGGGTGGGGGTGGAGAAACATAGGAAGTCAGACCATTTTAGGGTGACCATATGAAAAGGAGGACAGGGCTCCTGTATCTTTAACAGTTGTATCTAAAAGGGGATTTCAGCAGGTGTCAGTTGTAAGCATGCAGCACCTGGTGAAATTCCCTCTTGATCACAACAGTTAAAGCTGCAGGAGCCCTGCCCTCTTTTGTATCTGGTCAGACTCTCCTTTCTATTACCACATTGCTCCATCTTTACTGCATTGTACACATCATGGTTCCTAGTTCTGTGAGTTCTCATATTGGGCCACTTTTGGTTAGATTTCATGACATGTGACAGTATCCTTCTGCATAATTATCCATTCTCCACAATGGGTTCAAGCTCTGAAAATATCAGGGCTTTCCATGCAATAAATCTAATGTTGTTATAAAGCAGGGATGGGCAGCTTGCGGTCCTCTGGATGTCTTGGCTCACAATTCCCATGGTCCCTCACCATTGGCTATGTTGACTAGGGCTGATGGGAGTTGCAGGCCAAAACATCTGGAGGGCTACAAGTTGCCCACACCTATTATAAAGGGAAATTGTTTAGGGTTAAATGAGAAGAAAGAGAATGCATTTGATGAAGTGGACCATGTCCACAAAAGCTTATCCCAAGGGAGAGCAACTTCCAGCCTGTGGTCTAATCCAGCCTGCACTGGGACAATCCAGCCTGCAGAGAGTTGAGCACCCTATGTGGCCCCTGCCCTCCCTAAGTACTGCCCCCTGGGAAGGGAGAGAGAAATCCTCATGTTATTTCCAATTGAAAGAAAGGTATTCTCTGTTGCATTGCTCACCCTCCATCAAAGCTTGGCAAAGAACTTTGTTATTCTGATCAGAGGTTGAAAGCCCTGGCTGAGTCTCTTCCAGGACCACTCATTCCCTGATCTGGACTTTAGTGGCACAGGAAGGAGCAGCCCAACTTGGCCAGGACTTGCAGGCCCCCAGATCAACAGCTTATGCCATAAGGTGCTAAAAAATTCATCTTTAAGATGCCTACTTATTCTGGAAGAACAATAAAGAACAAGTTTCTTTATTGTTCTTCCAGAATAGGTAAGCATCTTAGAAGCAGCCATTTCATCCTCTGAAGCACTCTGCATATATCCTCCAGATATTTGCCTTTTGTCCCACCACTGCTTCTACCAAAGCTTAATTAGCAGGGCTGCCATTAGTGCTTAAGCCCTTTAGCATCTGGAAGATGATAAAAGCGACACTTTCCAGGGTTAATGAGCAAGTGGCTCTTTGCATAACAATGCACAAGGCTCATGTTTCAGGAGGTGAGGCAAAGTTACACTTATAAAGGATGTTTCCATCCAGCACTGCGATTAGAGTTGGCATGGGGTGCAGGAGCTGCAGGAGGCCAGTTCAGGTATGGAATAGCCCATTGTTACCGCAGCCTGGGATGAGGAGGAACCAGCTGTGGGTGCCAGTTTTCACTGCGGCATCTGCTGTTGCTCATTTCGAGACTATCAACACTTCTAAAAGTGGCTTTCCACATCACTGACAACAACAGAGGAGATGTGCAAAAGGGACCATTTCTTTTGGTAGCCTCAGTCATTGTCTCTATTTCATGCCATCTGCTTTTGTTTTGTTTTGTTCCTTTCGCACTTTTTTCTTTGTTCTTTTTTTGCTTCCTTTATTTGTCTTTGTTTCGGTGGTTACTCATTCTGTATGTTGCAGCTGTAGACAGAGCTCATCTCCACTTCTACCGCGCAGTTTGAGCACCAGGATTTACTGAGGGCTCATCTCCATGAGCAATTAACTCCAGAGCTGCTGTGTTTCAGCCTCGTTAGGGACATACGAAGCAGTCACCACTTTGCAGCAACAGCATGGTTTCTTGTCTGAAAATCCGCATTTTCGTAAAGGCATTTTGCCCTGGATTTTCTCTTTGCTGCCGCTTCAGTGCAGTTCATGCAGAGTGCACCCCAGCCCCTGAAATAAATTCAGTCCAGTATGGTGGCTGTGCCTAGAAGTATGTTTGGGTCTTACATCACCACTGTGGAATGTCCTTTTTCCTGCCTTGCTCATTTGTAGCTGCGGGGCTAAACACATCCACTCAGAAGAAAGTCTCATTGACTTGCACTGCATTTACTCACGATGACCCTACAATAATATTATCTTGTTCTTCCTTTGTAATCATATTTGTTTGCTTGCTTATTTGTTTTTAACACTATGATTTAGTGTTCTATGCTCTATTTTATTTATTACTGTATTTTATTTATTTATTTATTTATTTATAACACTATGATTTAGTGTTCTATACTCTTCTTTATTATTTCCTATTTCTGGAAAAATGGGAAATAATTAAGCAACCAATCCAGGTCTAGCACCAAACGTTGACAATGTTGGGCACCTGCTGAGATCCAGAACCCAGCAGGTGACACACTGCTGATCCCCACAGCCACCTGGCTCTCCTCCTCCTCCTCCTCCTCCTCTTCCTCCTCACTTTTTTCTGTCAGCTACAACCCTTCCACCTCCAAGCATGACAGTAATGACAAGAGCAGAGAGAAGAAGCCACAGCCCGAGCCCCAGTACACTAAATGCCTCCTTTGAAGTCACTGTTTTCAGCATCAGTCTATTTCACAGTAATCCCAGCTGCCAGTAAAAATGTGTTATCTTAAAAAACAAACAGAGGGATAGCACACCTTGGCAGGCACCAAGAAAAGTATTTGCTTGCCTTGCACTCTCCTTCTGGACACTGTTGGGTATTAAGTCCCCAGGGAGTGAGCAAGGGGCTGTATTCACATAGCCAAGTTGGCACCTTTCCATTGGCAAACCCTGTGGTATCGCTAGTGCAGGGTGGTGGCAAGTAATCTACATGAAGGGAGGCAGAGCAAGCTTTCTGGCAACCATTAAGTTCGCCAGGCCTGCCGTCTGCCCAGGCAGACGTCGACCAATCAAGGGTCGCAATCCAGCCGGCCACGCATCCGCCGCAATTCCAGAGCAAGGATAGACGGTGGATGTGCTGTACTGGCCTCGTTCCAGTATGAAAAAAAGTTGAGATAAGTCCCAGAGTTTTTCTCTGCAGTATCACTGGAAAGCTTCAGGATGGGTACACGGTGGCTGCTGTGTCATATAATCAATGCAGTGCCACCGCGCACCCACCCCAGGGCTTTTCATGCATTTAGATAGCCCCAAGCAAATGGGTAGTGGTGACAATGGTGAGGGGGTCTACTCAGAGAAGGGATCTTGGCCATGAGCTCTCAACACTGAACCAATCAATAAAGGCACAAGCCCCTCACAGGAGCCTAAACAACTCTTTGGATTCTAGCCGATGTACATTAATGTGTCATACACTTAATGTGGCCACTGCATAGAAAGTCACCTGATTGTGTGTGGGAGGTGGTATCCTGTATCTGTAACTGTGTTTTTGGGAGCAGATTCTGGGACATGGATCGGCCTAACTTCAGTCTTACTAAGCACGTGCAAAGATAAGACAAAATTCAATGATTCCAATACTTGGCTGAAGATGGTAAGAGTTGTGATGGGCTGAAAGTGCTCCCAATAGCCTGTCATTCCACACGTCTGCTGAGCCAAACTAGGATCAGTTTTGAAAACTGTAAATGTACCTTATCAATACAATGAACGTAGTTTTTTAAAACTAGTAAAATTGCTTTGGTTAACTGTCAATTTGCTCCCTTATTAAACTGAAAGGAAAGTGAGATTCATTAAAGTCACCAAGAGAAAAAAAAATGAGCGAGTGTTTTCTTTGCTTTACAAAGATCGTTGTATGATGCATTCATTCTTTCTTTCTTATTTTAATGATGTAGAACCCAAGGCTAGCATAGTTCATCTCTCACTATAGTTCAGGAGACAAGCCTACCTGTTATCTATGAAGCACAGGCAGCTATGTTGGTAACCATCTATGATTATTATCTTTCAGGGTGATATAATCACAGTAATCAGCCGAGTGGATGAGAACTGGGCAGAGGGCAAGCTAGGTGACAGAACTGGAATTTTCCCCATCTTGTTTGTGGAGGTAATAACACCTATATTAAATATACTCAAAGTCAACACCTCTTCTTCCGCTACATGATATCAAGGTTGATCTCTATAAGCAGTAACAGACAATGGTCCTGCAGTGCCAAATGTAAGGAGGAGGACACTTCCAGTAGAAGAAATCCAGGCTGCATTAAGGCAGTCCATCACTTGGAAGGGAACAAACAGAGGACAGGACAGACTGAGGCCACCACTATCCAAATGACTGAGGTGTTGGGACTTGTGGGTAGGAGCACAAAAGGGCAACTAAAATGATCAAGGGGCTAGAGCATCTCCCCTATGGGGGAAGGTTGCAACACCTGGGATTGTTTAGCTTGGGAAAAAAGAGGCTCAGGGGAGACATGATAGAGGTGTACAAAATTATGTAAGTTGTGGAGAAAGTGGATAGAGAGACATCTTTCTCCCTCTCCCATAATATTAGAACCCAGGGTCATCCCATGAAGTTGATTGGTGGGAGATTCAGGACAGATGAAAGGAAATACTTCTTCACACGGTGCATAAACTATGGAATTCATTACCACAAGGTGTGGTGATGGCCACCAATTTGGATGGCTTTAAAAGGGGGTGGATAAATTCCTGGAGGAGAAGGCTATCAATGGCTACTAGTCCTGATGGCTGTGAGCTGCCTCCAGTATCAAAGGCAGTAAGCCTATATATAGCAGTTGCTGGGAAACATGGGTGGGAGGGTGCTGTTGCACCAACCTGCTTGTGGGTTCCTGGTCCACAGGATTTTGACACGTAGATGGGGGGTGCTGTTTGTCTCTGTGTGGGTCTGTGTTGGGGAAAAGGGTGGTCTTTGTGAGTGTGGAAGGAGGAAGATTGTGTGTATGTGTGTGTTTGAGAGAGAGAGAGAGAGAGAGAGTGTGAAGTAGAAGACTGTGAATGTGTATTTGTAGGAGAAGAAGGTGAGGAGGGCATACCCCTTGCCACCTTTGGCCAATCCCACCACTGGCATGCAACTGCCTGATGCGCTGCTCATCACCACATTCATCCCTCAGGGGCAAAAAAGACATCTGTCTCTGATGTAGGGTGTGTCTGTATCAGGGGTAGGCAACCTTTTTGGCCATGGCACATTTGGCAATTTTATCAATTGTCCTGGGCACCACCACAAAATGGTTGCCATGGAAGTAATGGCAAAGGAGAAGTAACCTGGCCAAAGGCATTGGTAGGGTCCGAACCCCAATACACCAAACAGTTTTCAGCACCATCAGAAACCTATTTCACAGCAATCCCAGCTGCCAGTTTAAAAAAAAGTGTTAATTTAAAAAACAAACAAAGTGAGAGGGATAAGATAGAAACATGTCTGGGGTGCATTGATGCCCATGAATAGTTCTGTGGGTATTAGAGTGACCAAATGACAGGAAAAACCAGGATTTTTCAGGATTTTTGTTACAAATCCGGGAAGGAGGGGAATTGTGAAATTTGAAGGGAAAAAAAGTTTTTTTCTGCCCTCCCCACCCAAAGGGCAGCTCTACATTTTTCCTGTATCTATGGCCACAAACTACAGCGTCCATAAAGAGGAATAGCCATTTATGGTAGCCATAGTTTTCAGCCATAGATATAGTAAAAAAATAGAGGTGCCATAACTTCAACTTCATAGGCCTGGGGAAACTGGGCAGCTGTTACTTGTGTCTGCATGCACACTCACCTCCCCCTACCTCATCGTAAGGGCTTTCTGTAAGAGCAGTGGGTGAGTTTAGCAAAAAAAGGGAGGAGGGGAGTCTGAGGAGCAAGGAAAATGGTAGGAAAGAAACCTGAGCCAAGGGAGGGGAAGGGGGACTACTAAAATAAGTAGTCATAACTTTGTTTGGCTCATTGGAGAAGGTAGTTTGGTTGTGTTGCCCAAGCACTGGCTTTAGAAAATTTGTGAGTAAGGGGCACACCTGTTTTGGGAACAGAAGGAAAGGGAAAGCATCTGGTAAAAGAAGTTTAGTTCCTAATTGGAAGTGTAGAGGAATTTAAAACTTCCCATTGAATACTGCCGGCCCAACACTGTTGAAATTATACATTTTTATATCCTGTTGATTCAAATGTTTAACAGTATGTTTACTCAGAAGTAATTCCCACCAATGTTCAGTGAAGCTTACTCCCAGGAAAGTGTAATTGGATTGCAGCCCAACTGCCCTATTGAAATGTTACCCACTGCCAACTCATCCTTTTGCACTTTTAGCCTCACATGTCAGGAATCTTCTGTCTGGAATGGGAATCATTAATATTCTTTTGCAAATGGAAACTGAGGGTGGGTGGTGATAACAATAATTGGCAGCAAACCTATGTACACATAGTTGGAACCCTTGGGGTAAATCTCATCGAACTCTGTGGGACTTAATTCTGAGTAAATATGCATGGCCTGGGTTGCACAACATCACTCCAGGGTCTTTGAAGGGAGAGTGGAACTTTATAACTGCCTTGCCACAGTATCACACTGTCACAGTATCTCACTCGGAGTTCTACCGATGAAAATTCTGACCAGCAAAATATCTCAACCTATTCCAATATGAGCGAGATTTCCTAAAACCTTTGCTGGGTCATCATACTTGGGATCAGGAATTTTGAGTCATGAAGGAAATTCTTTCCCAACATTGATAGTTGTTTTTAGCCATACTCTGTGGTATGTGGTTTGGCTCACTTGCTTGAGTTATTTGTGCCTACTTGTTCCGTAGTGCAAAGGAAGAAGTGGGTCTCTAGCTGGTGTTAGAAGATAGTAATTCGTTTTTTTAATAATACATTTTGACCCATAGACCTTCCTCTCCAATTTGTTTGATATAATTGGCATGACATATATTTTGTAATAATTGCTGATAATTGTTCATCCTTCTTTAAAAAATCTTTAAAAAATTAACAGTGTTGCCATTATTATTGTTATTATTATCTCTCTTTTATTGTTCGTGGTGGTTTTTCTAAATGAACATGACAGGCTTTGCCAAGTCATGCTGTCTTTTATTGATTCAGAAATTTCCTGACTATTGAACATGTTTTAAGTATGACTGCTTTCTGGATGTTGGTGTGGATGTATTTTGGTAGGCCTAGTTTCTGAAGCTTTTCTGTAAAAAAAATATTGATGTGAAGCTGGTAACTGAGGTGACAAATGGAATAATTGTAACTTTTTCCTTCTGCCACATTTTTGTCATTATGTATTGTTGTGTCAATGTTATAAAGTTTAATTTAAAATAACCTATACAAATCAGATGTTACAAACTTGAAAAATAAGTGGCTATGTAATAGAGATTGCATACAGTTCCTGCTGCTGTTGGACGCCCCCCAAAAAAACAGCAATTTTGCTTTAAACAAGGTGCACGGGGAACACATGCATTGTTTTAAAACAAAATCAGACTCCCAGCTTTCCAGAAGCATGATTTTTGCTGCTGCCACACCAGCAAATTTTGGCAGGGGGCAGGGCTGTGGGGTCCAGGATTGAGCAGACATTTTCATCAACTCAGTTTATGAAAGCTAATCTACTGAGAAGAATTTGTCTAAAAGACACGCACATTAAGTATAAGATGTTCTTCCTGGTAAGCCACTTTATATGGGCATAATAGCAACTTAGGAAAACAAATGGCAATTCTTATTTCATTGACTGATACTTCTTGCTTAGATTTTCCATGTATAGATATAATCATTTATTTATAGGAGCCTTATTGAAGATTTTCCTAATGTTGGATAAAGAGAAAGTTGATCCAAAGTGTTCGGGTGCAATCCACACTTGCAAAGGTCTTTGATAAGGGATTCCTTCTTCATGTTCTGTTCATCGCTGGTGCCTATGTTGAATATTGCTGTTGGTTCATGTGTGTAACATACAGCAGAAAAAGATCCGTTCTGAGCAGATTTGAGCAGCATGGACAAAGAATGTAGAGAATGAGGCATAACAGGGCCCACTATCTCCAAACTAAATATATCTTTGTAATGTGCATTGACTTGTGTTCTCACATTTGTGCTTCGGGCCTTGAGTGTCTGCATAGTTGCACCTCTAAAAGAAACTGGAGATAGCAGTGTTGGAGGGATGCCAGCCTGAGGGCCTGCAGAAGCCACCAAACTCTTACAATTTATCAAGAAGTTTAGCAAAGTGAATGTGTTGGTTCCTTTCACTAACACAATTGATTCAGGCTTGTGGTCCATTTGTACCTCATTTCTTTCTTTACAGAGTTTGATGGAAATTGTATCTGGCTTTTTAATTTTGTCTTGAACTCCCATCTCTTCCAACCATGAAAATCCTTCATCTTCATCTTCATCGCCACTCATCCCTTGTTGCTCTTTATTCTCAGAATCTTTGCCTGTTGTGTTATAATCATTAGCAAGTCCTGTTTCTAAACAGGATGCCAAAGTATTCCATTTCCTTTTTCTAACTTCTTGGAATGGTAAATAAAATTCAATACCTTCACTTTTCATGGCTTCTCTTAAGCCTCTGGTTGTGGGAGAAATTAACGCAGTGATTGTATCACTTCCGGCAAGTCCTGCTGCACGGAACAGCACAGTGAACTGGTAAGTGCAAACATAGAAATAGGGACACAGCTTGGCTCTCAACAGATTATAAAGGGAGGTAAAACTGAGAGACCATTCACTCATGAGAACTTGTTGGAGTGCTTCATCATAGGACCAAGGATTATTTTTTCCTACCGTTTTTCTATCTGCTCCAATACGGGAGAATATCTGTAGCCATGGCAGGAAAGGATGAAGCCAATAAAGAGCTTTTGTTCCTGAATACTTTGAGGCAAGTTTATTAATGTTGCTCTACAATGCTGGACATAACCTTGGGATTCTTCTTGTGCCTTTATGTGATCTGCCCATGCAAAGGATTGAGAAGATGTGAATAGAAGGCGACTTTTAATACTCCAGTCCGCAGGAAATTCATAACTTGGTGAGGAAGAAACATCAGTATTGAGAGTGGCCAGATATGGGTCATTGATTAATGAGTCAACAGCTGCTGTTTCAGAAAATTCTTCTTTCCAGATAGAACTGTCTTCTTGAAGATCATTTAAAAACTGTTGGCTGGGAGAGTCTCGTGTGTCGCTCCCCCTCTCTAGCCACTCCATGCCCACTGCTTTCCGGGTAGGAGACTGGAGCCGACTGGACTCAGGCGGGGGCCGCGGGGTGTTCTCCACGCTCAGGAAGGGATTGTGCCTACGACGACTCCTGGGAAAAGGCCGAGGGGAGAGAACGGAGTCCTGGTGGGCTGTACCGGCGGCAGACTCGCCAGACACCGGGGCTGTTCCGCTCCTCCAAGACCTTTTCCTCTTCAGACGCAGCGTCTCGGGGGGCTTCTTAAAGCCAGGTGAGTAATCGGGGACCACGGAGCACATCACGAACACTCGGAGACACAAGAAGGAAGCCTGCCGTCAGCGGCTGCTCTCAGCTCGCTACGAATTCCGCGCGTAATGTGGAGGCGCCGTCTCGGGGCTGGCCTTGGCCCTTCAGTTTGCCCGCGCGGTATTTGTTTATGACTGTTATGTCTGGTTGATTGCAAAGTATTGTGTTGGCCCAGAATTGTTCTGTCCCAGCAAGATAATATATGAGTGCATAGCGTGGCTTGACTTGACTTGTTTGATTGTGTCTGAATCTCTTAGGCTCTGAAAGCATCTTTTCAGAGGGCACCTGCTGGTTGCATGATCCATGAGGCCATGTTCTGGTGAGTGCATAGTTCTCCTTGACAGGAGGGGCTTCCACTTGCTAAAGTAAGGTGAACAAATGTGAAGAGACTGCAATCCTATATTTATTTAACTGGGAGTAAGCTTTATTGAAATCAACAGGTCATTTCTGAGGTTTCTTTGGGCAGTTTGCTTTGGGTCCCTGATTGGGTTTTCTGTTCTCTGCATGCTGAGGCAGTGTAAATTCAGGAGATATTTGGATAAAAGGAGGGAAAGATCCTTGTCTAGCATTGTGATAATGGGCATCCATTCTGGCCTTTCTTTGTACTGCTACTGACCATGGCCTTGTTTACATGGCTAATGAACCAGAGGTATAACGACAAATTCTTAAATTAGTTTCTCATTGATAAACCAGAAGTTGAAACAAGCTAAGAGGTGCTAGTGAGAAGTGACTGCAACAAGTCTTTAGTCCATTTTGTTCCATGGCTAAAGTTTGCAGGGTAATGGTATTTTATACACTTTCTGCATGCTAGTTGATAGTTTGTTGCACTAGATTTTTCTGCACTTGGCAAGTGCTTCATTTGTTCAGTGGTAGCAGTATGGGGAAAGAGTTTTAAATGTTAGAAAAGGTGAGACTATGGTCATCCAGTGAAGGATTTGCAATCAGAAAAGATATGTGAGGGAAGGGGAAACTGTATCACACAGAGTATAGTAACAGCTCCAAAGTACAGCAAAAGCTACAAAAGTAGGAGTGAGTGAAGTTAATTTCAGATACATTGAATGTCTCACCTATTCTTTATTTCAGTGATTTTAACATTAAGACGTTGTGTAGAACAGGTTTGTCGTAATTGTGTGCTTTAAAATCAGACACGTGACCAAGGCTATGTTCAGGTGGGCATGCCCCCTTGGGGCTGGAAATGGCCCCTGAGGGGGCGGACATGTTGGTGGGCATGCCCCCTTGGGAGCCGACCATGTTGTCCTCCTTTTTGGTTTCCCAAATATGGTCACCCTATTATTATAATTAGATGCAACTCCTGTAAGTTTCGTATCTGCACTGAATTGTGAGGTGTGCATTCTTCTGAAGAGGAAATTGGCGTTGTCCAGCTGCAGAATTTCCATGCAACATTTTCCTGTTATTCGCAGTGATAACAAAGCCCTTTTATAGGAACATCCTGCTCTGCTAACATGCCAAACCAGGAAATTCCTATTTGAACTCATTTCAGGGCATCAATTAAGCCCACACAATTGAATGTATGTCTGCTAGAGGTTACTACTCTGAAATATACAGTAAGATGACAGGGAAGCGTGGCCATACCTGGACCTCTTTGAAACACAATAAGTTTTACTTGGTGATATTTTTAACTTGAGATGTGACTTATTCAGATGTTCCCAGATTGTTAAAAATATATATAACATGGAAAGGAGACCCAAATCTAGACTTCAGACCGATTTGCATATGTATCATTTCTCTAGAAACATCCTCACAGGCTGGCTTTTCAGGGGATTTTGGGGAGGTTTTGTGAATGCTCGGTCCTATGTCCA
Organism: Anniella stebbinsi; assembly: GCA_029215795.1. NCBI lineage: Eukaryota > Metazoa > Chordata > Lepidosauria > Squamata > Anniellidae > Anniella > Anniella stebbinsi. The sequence continues at coordinate 81,625,630 of JARDYH010000005.1, read as the reverse complement.
TGGCCCATGGTGTCCTGCAACGTGTTTGAAAACGTAGGCTGAAGTAGGACAGCAACAAGCCACAATCATGATGCATGCAAGCAGTTCGAGGTTCAATTCTCCAAGTCAACCCAGATCAACCCAACTCCACCAGACAAATACCCTTCATATTTAAAACTTTCCATTAGCAGGTTCAATAAGGTTAATAATAATAATGATGATGATGATGATGATGATGATGATGATACTAACTCAAGCAACTCCTCGAGTTGGGAGATGTGCGCATATGTTAGAATGTTTGGTCTTCTATGACAACAAAGTCTCATCTCCCTTTCTTTCTCTTTCAGCCAAATATGACAGCACGGCAACTCCTTCAGACAAGCCAAAGTTACCAGTCTTCCCAGCTGAAATATGCTTCACCTTTGCGGAAGTCCTTGCCCAAGGCAAAAGGCATGGAATCACCCACTTTCTGCAAAGGCTCTGAATCTAGAAGGAAGAGCCTGAAGCAATTCTCCATCACAACTGCCTTAAATACGCTCAACAGGATGGTCCATTCACCCATGGGACGGCAGACTCTGGATATCAGCTCCCCTGTGCTCATCAGCTCTAGCAATCCTTCTGTGACTACCCAGAACTATGAGAGAATAGAATTTCCACATAGCACTCCCGTTCAGGTAAATCCTGATTTCTATTCTTTATTTCTTTGGGGTGCTGCTTGTAATGAAGACACCGGAAGCACTGGACAAACAATAAGCAAACCAACAATAAGCTTAGGAATAGACACTGCATTGACACCGTTTTTTGTTTGGCAGGCAGGTGATGGCTTCAACATACAACTATATCTGCCAGAGGAGCTTTCTCTTAGACAAGGATTAATTCTGGCTTCTAAAGGCTTCTCTCTCTTGTGATAGAAACTTTGTGCTACAACTTAAAGAGGGGCAGTGAACATCTAGCCTGTGGAGGCTCCCAATCTGAACCAAGGAGGACAGGGCATCCTCCACAGGCCCCTTTCCCTCCCCAAATCCCACCACCAACCCCAAACCTTGTTACATCTTTCAAGGCTATTCAAGTCAGGCCACATAAAGGAATGAGAACCTCAGAGGAGTTGTGGAGGAGATATCTTCTCTTGAACCTTGTACAAATGACAAGCTCTGTCTTGGCAGAAGAGTTGTAGCACATGCTGGCCACCATTATGATCTACAAGCCCCAGTTGGGGTTGCTGTGGCTTGTTGTGTCATCCAAACCTGGGTGTCGGGAGTTATTTGAAGGTTAAACAATTGTCTCATAACCGTAAAACAGACCACGGGTTATGTGAGGTTTATATGAGAAATCGGGCTGAGGAACCTTACATGAGCAGAGCCCTTTCTCTTGTGGAAGGATCCTGACTCAAGCCCTGGAAGCCAACAGGTTGAGGAAAGTTGCACTAGATGATCCGTTTGAGTCCTTTCCAACTCTACAAGCATTCCATGGGAATAAGTTCCATCGAAATCAATGGTTACTTGCCATCAAACACTATGTATGCTTGTGCATTCATTTGAAAGTCCCTTAACTGTTGTAGAACAAGCTCACTCTGTTCTGTGTATTCATTTACCTCAGCATAAAGGTTAGCTGATTAAGAGTAGGCCCATTAACCAACATAAGAGCCTACTCACTCTTCTTTATCAGTACTGATTTCTAATTCTTAAAACCACTAGAGCAAGAATAATAAAGATTAAAGACTCCATTTAAGATGTATGTGTCAGACAATGCAGAGGAGGGAGATAAATCACTAACATTAACAGTGCCCACAAGACAACAGTGCCATCCAAAAACTGAAGCACTTTTTTTGTTGTTGAACCCATTGAAATTGAAAGTTCTGCCTCGTGAGTCATTTCAGTCACCAGTGACTCATAAAGGAGGAGCTGAAATTAAGGGCTAATACAGTTTGTTCATTTGGGCTTTATTTGTTATTTGACAAGATTGGAAAAATGCAAAGGGAAGACAGTGAAGGTTACATTTTGAAATAGGAGAGTCCATTATGACTTGAAATATCTATTTGTTTTGCATTCTCCACACCCCCAAATAGTAGGAGGTTCCAGCTTTCTAGGGCCAGTTCCATTGTGAAGAGGAACTGATAGAGATTTGAGGGGTTGGATCCAGATTTAGGCATGTGCAACAGGGTTGGCAGAAAGAAGTAGACTTCCCACCCTTCTTCCCCATGGTAACCCCTTCACACCCATGAAAATGCAACACAGAACTAGGGGACCCTGCTGAATAGGGTGAGCTGTGGTATGGAGGAGAGGGTAGGGCTCCCCCAAAACTGGGCAGGGGGGCCTTCATGGAAGGCAGGGATCCATGGATCCAATCCAAACCAAGTTACTTTTATAACATCTGTTTGGTGCAGAGCAAGGACGTACAAAGGCAAGCACTGCTAGACCTATAGCAGGACTGGTCCCCTCAGACCAAGAGTAAAGCTTTTGCTGGCCCTTCAGATGCTGTCTTTTACCAGCTAGCTCCAAAAAAGCAATCTCTTTCCTTCTTTCTTTCTTTCTTTCTTTCTTTCTTTCTTTCTTTCTTTTTTCTAGTCAAAGCTGGCTCTTTTCCTCCTCAGGTTTAGGCTTTGAACTGTTTCAGCTCCCACTCAGAGAGTTGGCTACAACATCTCTAGCGAGCCTCAGTTGCTCATTAATTAGTCTTAACTTACCAATTAACCTATGCTAAAGCTAAAAGGGGGCTTCAAAACGCAACATAAGCATTAACACTATTTTCAGACTATTTACCTAAGGGCAAAATGACATGTTTGCAAGGAAAGTGTAGGTATCACTGGCAAGGAAAGTGTAGGTATCTTCTCTCCACATTTCCCCAGTAGTCTTTAAAGAAAATGAGTCATGCTCAAATAGTCCACTTTATGGGCTTTCACTACAGGGGCACAGGGGTAGTGGATAGCACTGGGATTTGGCATGCCAGGTTTCAACCCAGAAATCCCCCTTTACCTTTAGATCTGCTTCTGTATCAGCAGACCAGGCAGTCAAGAAGTCTTCTATCCTCATAGTCCTGTCATCCACCCATAGGGTTCTATCCAGTAATGTTGATTTAAGACTTTTTGATCCAGTGGAGGCTTTCCATGCATAGAAAGGGATGGTGAGATTTTTGCCGATTCCCCCTTTTCTCTGAAGCCCCCTGTGCTTCCCCCTACCCCCGATCTGCTCCAGTGGGCCAGCTGTATAGCATTCCTGGAGTCATTCTCATTACTGCAAGTAAAAGTGTGTGTTTGTGGGAATGATAGGACCATGAGGCAAAGGGGGGAGTACACAAGAAAAGCTGCAGTTCCATCTTCTTCCAATTCAGCAGCAGTTCTAAATGTAAAGAGGAACCTCCAGGTTGCAATCTGGCAATGTTACCTGGGAGCCAGAGCTTAAAGGACTAGAAAGTGAGGTGTAGGAGCCACTAAAGTAGAATAATAAAATAGTAGAATTGGAAGGTGCATATGAGGCTATTGAGTCCACCTTAAAGCAGGAATCCACCTTAAAGCATACCTGACAGATGGTTGTCTAGCTGCCTCTTGAAGGCCTCTAGTGTGGGAGAGCCCATGACCTCCCTAGGAAATTGGTTCCATTGTCATATTGCTCTAACAGTCAGGAAGTTTTTCCTGATATCCAGCTGGAATCTGGCTTCCTGTAACTTGAGCCCATTATTTGATGTCCTCACTCTGGGATGATCGAGAAAAGAACCTGCCCTCCTCTGTGTGACAACCTTTCAAGTATTTGAAGAGTGCTATCATGTCTTCCCTCAGTCTTCTTTTCTCAAGGTTAAAAACGGCCAGTTCTTTCAGTCTCTCCTCATAGGGCTTTGTTTCCAGACCCCTGATCATCCTCGTTGCCCTCCTCTGAACCCCCTTCAGCTTATCTGCATCCTTCTTGAAGTGTGGTGCCCAGAACTGGACACAATACTCAAAATGAGGCCTAACCAGTGCCGAATAGAGGGGAACCAGTACCTCACACAATCTGGAAGCTATACTTCTATTAATGCAGCCCAAAATAGCATTTGCTTTTTTTGTAGCCGCATCATACTGTTGGCTCATACATATTCAGCTTGTGATCTACAACAATTCCAAGATCCTTCTCGCTTGTCGTATTGATTAGCCAAGTATCCCCCATCTTGTAACTGTGCACTTGGTTTCTGTTTCCTAGGTGTAGAACTTGGCATTTATCTCTATTAAAATTCATTCTGTTGTTTTCAGCCCAGCGCTTCAGCCTATCAAGATCTCTTTGAAGTTTGTTTCTGTCTTCCAGGGTATTAGCTATCCCACCCAATTTTGTGTCATCTGAAAATTATATAAACATTTCCTGCGCCTCCTCATCCAAGTCATTAATAAAAATGTTGAAGAGCACTGAGCCCTGCGGTACCCTGCTCGTTACCTCCCCCCAGTTTGAGAAGGTACCATTGATAAGCACTCTTTCAGTGCAATTCTGTAGCCAACTGTGGATCCATCTTTGCTGATCAGAATGTCATAGGGTACTTTGTCAAAAGCTTTGCTAAAGTCAAGATATATTATGTCCACAGCATCCCCACAAGTCCACAAGGGAGGTTACCTGATCAAAGAATGAGATCAGATTAGTTCCCCTCTACAAGAATTCGGTTTGATGCCCAGTTGTCTGATTATGTGCATCTTTTCACAATCGCTTCTATGCCTAATCCCTATAAACGGGAAGCGGTGAAGCGCATTACCGGTTGTATGAAACATGCTTTAAAGTGTTTAAATTCAGAGAATCGCTTGTTTACATGGTCATAAGGCGCTTCAACTCCCGTGGTAAATTAAAACTTGCTATTTAACGCGCATTCGATAATGTGCATAATCGGACAGAAAAAGTGCCTCAACCCCCGAGAGGCAGTCTGGTTTGCAAGGTGCTTACAGATTGACTTCTTTATAAACAAACAGCATCAGCAGCTAAAAAACTTTCCTAGCACCAATTTTGCCTTCAGAGTAACAGCAATTGTGCCTTCTGAGTGTTTAAAAAAAAGCCAGCAGTGATGAGGCCATAAGGAGGAGGATCCAGTGCTGTGGGGTCAGTACTGAGAAGGCCCTGTCCCTAGTTCTTGCCAACCTAATGGCTGTCATTGAAGGCCCGGACAATAGGGGCTCCAACGCAGATCTTAATACTTGGGCAGACGGTCCTTCAGATAAATGGTCCCCAACCATTTCAGGCTTTAAAGGCCCAAACCAGTCAATGTAGCCAATGCAGAATAAGTATAATATGAGCCAAGCTCTAGATCTCACAAATGTTCTAGCTGCCACCTTTTTTTTAACTAGCTAGAACCAGCATTTAGGCGAAGTATGGTTGGGCGCCTGCCAAGGGACCATGCCCAGCATGGCTCCACTGAAAGAGCTCCTGGAGTTGCTCCTTCTCTTCACCATGGTAACCTGCTTGTTCACTTGCTTCACACTCTGGCCCAAATAACTGTGGCAGTGAGTAGAAAGGGCAGTAGATGCCACTGCCTCCTTGCTCGCTAGCTCTGTGCTTGTCAAGGAAACAAGCGGCAGCAATAATGAGAGAGAGGATGACAGGCAATAGTGGCTGATGACAATGGCATTGAGAAGGAGGGGGCCCACTGATGGTGTCTTGCCCAAGGGCCCTCAGAAACATGGAACCATCACTGGTCACAGCTGTAGTTTCTGAACTGTCGTTAAGGGCAGCCTGAGGCAGATATTGTCACAGTAATTAACGACCTATCGGAGGCAGTAAGCCTATATACACCAGTTGCTGGTGAACATGGGTGTGAGGGTGCTGTTGCACCCATGTCCTGCTTGTGGGTTCCTGGTCAAGAGCTGGTTGGCTACTGTGTGAACAGAGTGCTGGACTAGATGGACCCTGGGTCTGATCCAACAGGACTCTTCTTATGTTTTTATGTAATCAAGGCATGTGTCACTGTGTCTATCTACAGACCTAAATCCTCCCCATCCCCATTTTAGCCAAATCATGGGAACCCTATAGCCTTCTAAAGCAATAGGTATTGTAAGGGGGGGGGGGGTAGCACAACAGTTAGCAGGCTATCTTCTCCTACATAGGCAGGCCCAGCAATCATTTTAAAAAGACAGCAAAACACTCAAACTCCAATCATTGCTGTCCTTTCTTGAAGCTGAAGTAATGAAAGGAGAGCAGGCTGGAATGAATTATGTTACTGCACAAGACTCCCAAATTAGGGAAACCCACAACTGAGCTATATGTCTAATGAGATAGGGGGTGATATTTAGGCCACTAAAAAATGTAATGCACAAAAAGAGCCAGCTTGTTGAAGGTCTTGGTGTTATTGTACAGCATAAACTAGCACATGCCTCATGATAGTGCATTTCACTAATTACATAGCGAGAGATACATATTTACTCCAGCTTTATTCAGGCTTTGGCTAGCAATTTTTGCTCATTTAGATAATTCACCTTAATTACAAATCAATACTTCTTACAGTCATCTGAGAAGAAAAAGCCAATGGTGGCAGAAGAGGAAGGTACTTCTTTTCTTGCAGAAGCATTTCTTGGCATGCAGATATAAAATGCTATGATAATTATAGTAGCTCTAGCAAGTTCATACACATTTTTTTAAAATCTGCCGTTGGTCTGTGCCGAGGGTCAGGCTCCTGCAGCTTATAGCAGATCATCTTGTGTGGTGCTCCTATGGGGAAACAGAGAATAAATGAATGCAGTTCCTCCATTCCTTCCCACCCACTTAATTCTCAGTTGGAAAGCATTGTCCTTTCCAGCAGGCCCATTTGAAACTCCTTGTTATTTCCTTCTGTGCCTGGATGCCAGTTCTAGGCACCAATTAACCATGAAATAATACACAGAGAATTAGTGCCATTTTCTTTTTTCTTTTTTGAATAAAAACATTTGGGGGTGGATGACTTGGCTGTATCAAGAAGGTTCCCAAAATCTGGAGCAGAGTTCAGATTGTAACTTGGCTGAATTTCGCATGGGTTATGAGATCCTTTTTAGATCTGGCAAGAGCTGCCACCGATTCTCTGGTAGGACTCCTGAGCTTTCAAGAGGTGCAGAAAATCAACAGGTGCAGTTCCATGCTGGGAAAAGTTTCAGTTGATCAACTTCTGCCTGTCACACAACTGTTCAATGCAGAAGTGTTCTGCCAGGAAAAGGTGGGAGAATGAACTGGGAGGGATCCTTATTCAGGCGGCTTCTAAATGCTTCCTCTGAATCCAGCTACCTTAGAGATTTAATAAGGAAGCTTTCCTCCTGGAGGCACTCAAGAGGTGTTTGGCCTTCACTGCATTCCTAAGGTTTGGGTGTGGACCTGGTGAATTGTTTTTTGTTCTTGGATGAGCAATGACCTGCCAGTCTCCTCAGTAGCACACCTTGAGACTGACCGCATCGATGTCGGCATTAAGGAGTGTGCACCTTTAGCTCTCCTGAGAGGTTAGTTTTCTTTTCATAACCAATTGTTCATTTTAAGCACAAATCCTTTTTTCCCCTTTTGAAAGGGTGTCTGTGTGTCTGTGTGTTATTACAGTGGTTTTGCCTATAGGTTGAAAAATGTAATGAGAAAGTAAGGATGATTCAGATTCCAAGTGTAAAGAAGAAACAATTTTGCAAGGTTTGATTGGGTGTTTGCCTAGCCTCGGAAGAGTAAGGGTGATTGGTATTTATCCCTGTCATCGAGGTTGTTGCTTTATGGAGGAAATGAGCTTGGGAACTCTCAGGCGTCAATCTTAACAGACTTACCCTGGGGTAAGTCCCATTGAATTCAGTGAGATTTACTTCTGAGTGGACATGCATTGGCTTGTATTGCGTGGGTCTTAAAATGCAGTCACTGGTTCATGCCGAATAGGCTCAACATGAAATAACTCCTTTGCAGCCAAACATGTATCTGGCATTCTCTTCTCTAGGATGATGATACTTTATTTTGAACTGTACTTAAAGGGTATCCAAAGTGCTCCATGGGTTCTGATCCACCCAGGAACAGATGTTTAAGCAGCTGGGGATGCTTTGTTGAGCTGTATTCTGGGATCCACCTCCCCTTACACACACACACACACACACACACACACACACACAACTCTAACCCATAAACCTTTACAACTTAGCAGTCTTCTTGAATTTAAGAGAGCCATGAAGACTGATTTCTTCTGGCAGGCCTACCCAGTTTAATTTTAAGATGTTTTTAATAATGTATTAGTTTTTATTTGTTTTTAATGTTTTATCTATTTTATGGTCCTTGTATTTACATTCATTGTTGTTCCACACCTCGATCCAGAGGGAGAGGCGGGTTAGAAATAAATATATTATTATTATTATTCACACTATCTTGTTATTTTTCCTTGAAATTCTTTGGATTAGCCAATGTTCCTCCCCTCAACCTGGCCGGGTTGTTTTAGGGCACAGCTTTGTCGCCTTGTAATGGAGGGAGCAGCCACTGTATACTGAGCTGCAAAGAAGTACAGAAAAGCCCTGTGCAAGGAAACAGGATGGATGTACACTGTTCAGCACAGCAGATTGTTCTGTGGATTACTTGGCATAAGAATCATTAAAGAGCCCAAAGGACATGAGGAAGGTCAGTAGATGAGCACATTGGAAAGTGAGTGGTCCATACACATATGGGAAATGTATGAGATCCCTGTGCCAGACGCAATGGTTTTTGGACTATGGCTCAGCTGAGCATTAGGGCCAGGCTAGATGTTATGAGGGAAATCCAGCCTTCTCAGCCTCATATTTCCCTCACAACACTACTGCCAGGGCCCATTTGCAGGAGAAAATTGATGGGCTGCAAGGGGTACTTATCCCTTTGTCAAACCATCAGTTATACTCTTTAAATAATGCCCCAGTACCATTTGTGATGTTTTTCCATCTAGCTGGGCAGGGCTGGGGAATGGTGTTGGGAGTCATTAGCAGGGGAGAATTGGATGGTGTGGAGAGATTAAGCCCTCCTCTGCTGTTGGCTGATTCTGCCTGAGGAGTGACCCCCCTCCCCACACATTTGCCAAGATAGAGTGCATGCACAGCATCCAGGGTACCTTGCAGAGTTAGATGCTCCATCTCCTGCCAAACTTTTGGGGGGTATAAGCATGTGAATACGAACCAGTTACCCCCTATGCTATGGGTTTCCAAAAAAAGGGCAAGATGTGTGATAGATTTGTAATACTGTTTGCCCATGGTGCACATACAAGCTCGACGGCCATGTGTTGACATCTCAGCTGTTGTGGAACGCCGAGGGAGCTTCAGCTAGTATAGGAAAGTAATTAATAAATAGGTTTTCTTATTTCAGTTTCTAGCTCACCATGTTCCAATGCTATGTTTTTAAAGCATACATAAAATATCTACTTAACATGAATAAAAATAGATGACACAAGTTAACTTATAAACTAGGGATGTGTATCGTATCGTTAAAATGTCCAATAATGATACGATAAGGTCATTATCGGACATCCGATTAACGATAACGATATGATAGAAAAACCTCTGATAAATATCTGATCCGAAAATTTTTGGCCCGATTATATCGGATTATTGGACTGCCATATAAATAAACCTACAACTTCTGTATTTTAAAAGTTAGAGGCTTGAAACTTGGCCCCAGTCCTTATGGGGTATGTCTAAGTATGTGTATGAAATTTGAAATCGATCCCTCCAACCCTTGATTTTATATGACTTTATTAAAGAATGTTTAAGTTCTGACAGGTCAGAATGACAGCTTTCCATGTGCGTTCATTCAAACCTGTGAAAAAGTTGCAGGATCTTTAAAAAAATCATATAAAATACAGGGGTGGATGGATTGATCTGAAATTTGGCACATATGTGTAGCATCATGTGCTACACATGTGTATGAAATTTGATATCGATTCCTCCAACCTTGATTTTATATGACTTTAAAGATAAAAACTTGAAACTTGTGGAACATTGATCTGGCTGGTCATTTGTGAAAAAAATCAGAGCAATTGCTCAAACCATCAATTTTCTATGATTTTTTTTTAAGATTGTGCTAGTTCTGAAAGCTGGTTGACCGGGCTTCAACTGTCAGAGCGAGCACTATCTTTAAAAAATTCATAGAAAATCGAGGGTTTGAGCGATTGCTCTGATTTTTTCCCCCCACAAATGACCAGCCGGATCCCATCTTCAATGTCCCACAAGTTTCAAGTTTTTATCTTTAAAAATGAAGAAGTTACAGCGGGGGGTGGGGCTTTTGGGGGACCCCCTATAACTTTTTAATTTGAAAAGAAGACATGAAACTTTTTTGGACATTGCAGGTTGGATCTTGCTAGTCCTGGCTCCCCAGGTTTCATGTCATTATCATTTCAAATAAAAAAGTTATGCACGCGTTTCCCCCAATGCAAGCCTATGGGGAAAAAAGCAGACAACAAGATGACAGCACGGAGGCCCGGTCAACCAGCTGTGTCAATAAAGTTGCACAATCTTTAATAAATTCATATAAAATCGAGGGTTGGAGGGATCGATCTCAAATTTCATACACATGTCTAGCACATGTTGCTACACATATGTGCCAAATTTCAGATCAATCCCGCCACCCCTGTATTTTATATGAATTTTTGAAAGATCGTGCAACTTTTTGACAGGTCTGAATGAATGCTCATGGCGAGCTGTCATTCTGACCTGTCAGAACTTAAACGTCCTTTAATAAATTCATATAAAATCGAGGGTTGGAGGGATCGATCTCAAATTTCATACACGTACTTAGGCACACCCCATAAGCATTGTGACCAAGTTTCAAGCCTGTGACTTTGAAAATACAGAAGTTATAGGCATTTTTTCTTTTTTTAAAAATCAGCTCTATAGGGCACAATGGGGCTGCAAATTAAATATCAGATTTCCGATAATTATCGTGAAGACGATATGATTAACCTACGGTATAATCCGATCTGAATTTTTTTTAAAGTGATTTCCGATAATGATACAATAATTTCGAGTGTGCACACCCCTGTTATAAACCAATGTTGCTTAATCCAGGCCGGGTGGGTGGGAGGGGAAAAGACTTAACCTCACTCCTACCCTTTTTCACTGGCATTTGTTTCCACTTGAAACACAGGTTGTGGTTTCTGTGGCCCATGTGTCCTGAAATCGAAGACATCCTCTATTTGAAAAGTTGTCCTATGTAATTCTGGTTTGAAAATAACCATAAGGACTGTTGCCCATTAACAGTTAGCACTTGTGCAGCAGACTGAACAGGCAGGTGCACAATTATTTGGCCACAGCCTTCCACCCTATTTTCCATTTAAATTACAATAATTATTTCTAAATTTATACCTATACATATAAATTAACACATGCAAATTATATACAAATTTTGTGCTCTGTTTTGGTGATGCATTTCCTTTTCTGTGGCAATTCATAACTAGCCACGTTACATCCATCCCAATGTCCCCCATTCTTTGTCAGGTGTCCCCCACCCTCAAGGGGATCCCCACAGTGCCTCTGTTCAGAGGTAGAGATAGGGTGCCCAACTTTCAGCTCTGCATACATGCCTTTGTGTACTCAGAGCAGCCTCTTCAGTTGAAACTAACGGGGCAGTCCGTGCACACAAGAGAGTTCCATACCCCCTTCTAAGTGCACATGGAGCTCTTCATCTGAGAATTTGTCTTTTAGACATCTCCTGCGTGAAGGCCAAATTCAGTTCATCTCAGTTTGCATTACTTGCAGCTATTCTAGTAATTTGGGGCAGTATCCAACTGCATCATTCCGTTAGTGCAAATGACGTACGAGTAGAAACTAGTTTCTGAACTATGTGCAAGAGGAGAATGCAACTACATATGCTTGCACAAACATAGTTGTGCAAGCGATTGTGGATTTCCCTTGTACAACCAGTTGTCCACTATGCTTGCGCAATCCGTTGTGCAACCAGTTGCACAGCTGCTTGCACAACCAGTTGCACAAATGTAATCCACAACCAGTTGCACAATTGAAAGATCTGGGGAGCTCCACTAGCACTATTTGAGTTTGTGGAATGACACAGTTAGATATTGCCCTTGAGTTCATTCCCTTGGAACCAATGGGTTAGATTCAAGCCTTATTCAGATGTTCTCAACATGAATAGGGCAAATGCATGAGGCAAAAGTGTGCAGCATCCCCACCTCTCTCCCTTATAAAGTTTGGTGCCCTCAACTCATGGAGGATAACAATTTGAAAGGGAGAACTCCTGTATCTGGAGGCTCTCCATGCGAACCAGTGCATGGGAGAAGAGTGGGGCTGGAGTGCTCCTTCTCTCCACGCATTTGCCCTATTTAGGTTTAGGACACCTGAACAGTATTTCAGAGTTGCTCGGACAAAAGGATATAAGTTACTGGCCAATGGCTACATGGATGTTGAGTAATGTCTAGCTCATGTCCTAATCCTTAACCTGTTCATGTAAATATAGGTAGGTCCAACTGGGATGTTGAGTGGACCCTGGTATAAATTGCACACGGAAGGGGTTTGACAAAGGCATACTTAACAATGCCAGTGCTTATTGTTTTAGCATGGTTACCCTGTGAAAATGCTATCGCTAACATCTCAGCTTTCCCTCAAAATAGAAGTTTAACTTTCTAGCCTTTGTGGTTGCGGAGAAATGCATGAATAAGTGATAAGACTCAAAATGAAAAACTTGCTGTGCACTTTAAATCTCATTATTCTAATCTGAAGCTCATGATTTCAAAAAGTGTGTGTGTGTGTGTGTGTGTGTGTGTGTGTAGGGGGAAGGTGTCAACTCATAATTTCTTAATCCTTGGCCTTGGCTGTCCTTTTGTTTAATTAACACCAGCTGTGACTCCATTATCTCTGCCTTTGGCTCAAGAATCCCAAAGGTGGTCTCTTGAAAACAACCATTTTTTTTCTGATTAGAATTCTCCACGCAGTTTAGCCAGCTGTCACATCTCTTCTCCCAGCTGGACCAGGCAAAAGAGACAGATGAATACACTGTGAAATTGTCGCTTGACACCCACTTTCAAACCACAAGCCATCTCCAAGGGACTTTCAAATACTCTCCCACCTTGCTGGCAAGGACCAGTTAGTCCTTTCCATTCCACCTGGCTAGAGCCAAGTTCATCTACTGTAATTTGCCACATACAGCTATCTTTTTACACATGATGATTTAGAAGGCCACAATAAAACTGGGTCTGCTCCTGAGCCATGGGATGTCTGTCTACTGCTTATGTGCCAATAAGGAAGCAATGACTCTTATTTATTTATTTATTTATTTATTTATTTCACTTATATACCGCCCCATAGCCGAAGCTCTCTGGGCGGTTTACAAAAATTAAAAAGATTGAGCATTAAAAAGACAATATACAAAATGATCCTAAAACTTGCATACTCAGTTGAGTGGGAATTACTTTCTAGTAAAAGGACATAGGACTGCAGCCTATGGGCATTTTCACAAGAGGGACAAGCCCAACCCTGTGTGTGTTTACTCAGAAGTAAATTCTACTGAGTTCAGTAGGGCTTAAGCTCAGGTGTGTGAGAGAAAGTAGCCTTAAAGGGGTTTGGCTCCTTTGAAATGCAAATAAAAAACTTGAATGGGACAGATGCTTACTCTCCTTACAAATGCCTCTCCTCTTCGGCATGAGGAGTGACCACACATTCAGACAGATAGCAAGGGAGGGGCTCAACTGCAAATTAAACTTCAAGAAAGCCACTATTGCTTTATTGCAGCACAAATGTTTGACGGCAAAAAGCAGTTTCATTTGATGTATCATCATCATGAAGCAGTTCTTGTCTACAAAAGCTCAGGTAGGATTAAGTTAGGCTGCAACAAACACTATTTATTTGTTTGTTTATTATTGCATTTATATCCCACCTTTTTTTCTCCAAGGAACCCAAGGCAGCGTACATAATCCTCCTCTCCATTTTATCCTCACAACAACAACCCTGTGAGTTGGGCTGGGCTGAGAGTCTGTGACTGGCCCAAAGTCACCCAGTGAGCTTCCATGGCTGAGTGGGGACTAGAACTCAGATCTCCCGACTCCGACACTCTAGCCACTACACCACACTAACTAGGGAGGAAGCTCCATTGAACACAGTGGAATGTAGGTCTGAGGCAACATATGCAGGATTGTACTATTAGTCTTTCAGATGGCTATATCCCACCTTTTCCCAACACTGGGACTCAAGGTGGCTTTACAAAATTAAAACATATACAAACATATACAATTAAACATATAATTAGAAATATACAAAAGTTAAAATAGAATTAAACCAACTGTATTATTAAAACATTTTAAACATTTTAAAAGGCAATCACAATAAAAAAAAAATTCGATGTTTTAACACATTAACATAGTTCCAGAGTATTCCAAAAGGCCTGCTGGGACAAAACAGTTTTTGCCTGCCTCCAACAACATAGCAAGGAGGGAGCCAGTGTAGCCTCCTTGGGAAGGGAGTTCCAGAGGATTGGAGCAGCCACCAAGAAGTACTGATCCAGATCAGGATCATGGCACTTGGGGAGAGGAGGGTTTAAGCTTCCCCACTCACTTTTTTTTTATTCCAATGGAGATGTTTTCTTTTTTTTTTAACCCCTCCATTACGGAAGGGGTGAAATTTGGGGGGGGGGGAGCTTACACCCTCCTCTCCTGAAGCACCATGGTCCCAATCTGGATTGGGAATGAGCACGCTTACACAAAAGTAAAGAAAAATAGCAGGCTGAACTACACCAACATGATTAGCAGAATGTGTAGCTTGGCCCTAAGGGCCACATTATGAGACATCAGGATATGCACGCATGCACATTACGAAAAGCAAATTAGTATGTAAAAATTATCATTCCTAAATACACTTCATAGGAAGTCCCACCGAACTCAAAAGGGACTGAGTAAATACAATGAGCATCTGGGTGCACATAAATGGAGACCCAATCCTTTCTTGTTTATTTTTTTACATTTGGAACCCACATTTCCTCCTAGAAGCTCAGGATAGCACATATGGGATTCCCCGGCCATCTCTCATTCAGGCATGGATCTGGCCCTGATCTACGTAGCTTCAGCAAGGCTGCTACCTCATTTGCATTCAGGTCATGCCTTGGGTCACTCATAGCTATTTTAGAAGGAAAAGTCCATGATTTATATACATGCTTTTTAATATGTAGTTGATGAAATACATGTATATTTCCTACTGGGTACCTGAATCTGAGTGCAAAATATCTAAGTATGTACACTTATCTGTCAACTCTTCTCAAATACGCAAATAAGCCTTTAGCCAAATTGAGGACATGCAGCCTTTCATTATAATAAATGGTGTTAGAATCAAATGAGGTACAACTGTGGGGAGGGAAAGAAGGAAGGCAGGTATCACAATCATTCATGGCTCTTTGCTACCCTCTTTTGAGTTTTCAATTTATTCTCTAGAGGACTGCTGAAATCCTACATTTTGCCAAAGGATTAAGTAGGCAATAGCCTCAGAACAAAAGGAGTGAATGACAGTGTTGAAGTCATTCTGCATGCTGTGTTTAATACTACCCTGCATAACCTGTGTGTGGATGTGTGTGGATATGTCCAAAATGTCCATATTTCCTCTGTGGGATTGGGAATAAGAAGCAGAGGAATCCCCACTCAGAGTAGGTGGGGCTATTATTCAAAGCCCTATCAGTCAATGTGTGCTCCCTTCTCCAGGGTGCCACACCTCAGAAGAGGAAGCTATATGCTCCTATAAATGTTAGAAACTTCCTGATTCAGCACCGCCCACAAGTCTTTTGTTTCCTTTGGTTTTCTCTCTGGCAGCTGCCTAGCGCTGCACTGAAGCTAACTGGTTTTGAAAGTATTTAAATCTGACTTTTTCTTCCCCCTCCCCCTCACTTTGAGGCAGAGGCCTAGTTTCATTATTCTGTGTTAATGGAAGAGGAGAAGAGGCTGAATTAATTTGACTTGCTGAAAGAAACAAAGGTTGGCTTTCGGTATTTGGGTTAACAGAAGATGAAAGGTACATCTGTGGGAAATACTTAAAAGGAAGGCAGGAACTGGTGGAAGAAATTATCATAGTATTACTGAGAAGAAATACTGTTATTAGACTGCATTGAGCCTTAGCTGAAAGCATACCATTCAATATTCCACAGGTGAAAATAGGGTATTCCTGTGTATGGATGGTTGGGATGAGGGGTGGAGGCTGGGAGCCAAAGGAAATGGCCTGGTGGACACTTTTGGAGCCAATACAATGCAGGCGCAACTACATCTCAAATAGAAAGCAGAAACCAAAGATGTAAGATGCTTCCTGAACATTGGCATAGTTGGCGAGGACTAGGCTGACCAGATAAAATCCAGGTCAGGGCTCATGTAACTTTAACAGTTGTAGAGAAAAGGGAATTTCAGCCAGTGTCATTTGTATGCAATTAGTTCCTGGTGAGATTCCCTCTTCATCACAACAGTTAAAGGTGCAGGCACTATACTAGAGTGACCATATACAAAAGAAGGCAGGGCCCCTGCAACTTTAACTGTTGTGATAAAGAGGGAATTTCACCAGGACCTAATTGCATACAAATAACTCTGGCGGAAATTCCCTTTGCTCTACAACTGTTAAAGTTACATGAGCCTTGACCTGGATTTTATCTGGTCACCCTAGCAAGGGCAGTTCTCCCAATGGCAGACCTCTGACAAATGTGGCTATCCTGACTGAATCAGGACAATTGGGAAATATCTTTGGATGAATAGTGATTAAATACTCGGTGATTAAATGTAGCATGATGATGATGATTGCTGCTCCTTGTAATAGCAAACTCAGGTGGTGAGCGACAACAGGAGTGGAACCAAAATGAGGCCTTTGAGAAACAAGAGAGAGGTATCAGCATACTCAGGGTCACCCCTAGGCTTGCAAAAGTACAAATATTTTTTCTTTTTTAAAAAACAAATGGGACAAAAATAAACCAAGGACAATGAGAAGTCTAGTAATCTTGAATGTCAGTTGAAAGGGGGAAAATGGAAAACTGAGGGGTGGAGAGAGAAGGGACCTGAGCTCCTTACAACTTAGGATGCTTCCAGATGAAGCTTTTATTGCTGCATCATGCTGCATCATTCATGAAACTTTACAGGGAGGTCCAGACGTCGTTGTCTTGAACTCACAGTCCTCTCGTGTTTTCCCACTGATGCTTCCATCTTTTCTCTTACTGTAGAAAATCCGTCAAGAAAGAAAAGATGGAATTGCTGCACAATGCCTTCGCATAGGTAGTGCTAGGAGCCCCTGTATAGTATCCTGAAGGAGGACATGGCTAGTTAGCTGGAACCCTGAACACGAACAGTCCTGCCAGGAAGTGAGGAACACTACAGCTTTGTGCTGCAGATCCAACTTGTTAAATATATTACTAATTTTCCTGTTACAGATGAATTAGATCTTCATTGTAGACCTAAAACCCCAAGCAGGAAGAGCAGAATCTGAGCTATCCCTTATTAGCTGAGCTATCCCAGTGAAGCTGAGCTATATCTTATTGCACGTAGATCCAAAGTGGATTGAGGTCAAACTGAAAGCTCCAAGAAATTGACTGCTCTTGATCTACGACGGCCACTTACGCACCATCCAAAAAAAGAGACCAAACAACAACATAAATGTGCATAGAATTTCCATGGGCTAATTTGTATGCATAAATGCAAATGTGGAAATGATTACTAGAATTTAATTTTTCGAGAAGTCAAGCCACTTAATTTCCCATCCAAATCACCCGCAAAAAGCCTCAATTACTTTGCATTCCCCAGAGCACCCAAAACCAGCTTTTCTTCAATTAATTTGCCACAAATTAGTTTCTCAGACAGGTGATCCAGATTCTACTCAAGAATTATTTTTCCTTCAATTATTAACCTTCATTCATCAATCATCACATTATTATACCCCCCCTAATTAAATGAAGAATAACCAGGGCACATAATTCCCTTTGGGTGGTGGTGGTGGATTGTTGTTATGAGATGAAGTGGCCAGCAGGTGTTTTTTCTTTACTTTTCCCTCCACTTGATATTACAATAAAGGCAAGGTGGCAGCTGAGCTTCCAGCTTGCCTTTCTCGCTGTGAAATGAGGCTGCAAATGCCCCTGAGAACTGATTTCCCTTCCGTTTCCTTTCTAGGAACACGGTACAAGGAAAAAGTGGCTGTTCCTACATAGGCTTATCTTTGGCTTAGGGCATGATTTTATGCATGTTTAGAAAGAAAAAGCCCTAACGCTACTTTGGTACAACTTTTTTTTTGTCTAAGCATGTATAGGATTGCACCTTTAAGTAAAGAAGAAAGAAAAGGAAGGAAGGAAGGTAGACCTCACACTGGTTACCTTGTCTCATTGTGCATGCCTAGTATGAGCCATGCAGAAAATAGATATCATCCTGGGAAACCTTTGTAATACTGGACTATCTAGTATGAAAGATGACTCCCAGCCACCGACTCTGAACTTTTCTAGATGATGTTATTAGGGAATAATAATCCTTCAACTGTTGAACAAATCTAGGCATCCTTGTTCAAGGTTGCACTTCTGTGCTGGGTATATGTTTCCAGCACTCAAACAATATTTTGGCTCTGGGAAATATGAGCACATCCATTGTGATTGTGGTCTGCTCTATAAATTAAGGCAGTACATGTGTCATGAGACTTATTGGCCTGTGACATACTAGGCCAGGCCAAGCATATAACTCTTCTTCTCATCATTAGGCATGCCATTTTTGACCCATTTTAAAGATCTGGTGAGGTTGTTCTTGTTGTTTTGTAAATAGAATGAGTGTTTCCCAGTTAGCCTATTCAAACCCTGAAGTGCTCATCCCTTTAAAATAGAGTGATGAAAACCAGCAAGGTTCTCCTTTCCCATGCACTAACACCCTGCCATTTTGTGTAAAAGCTTCCTGTGGGGAAGAACATAATACATAAATCCATCAGAATGTATGGCTGAAACATTCTGCAGAGTTCTGCCATAACTCAAACCATTCTTGCAGGGTGGTTCAGATAAGTCCTTTAAATGTTCTTGAATACAAAATGTAGTGGAGGCTGCCTAACCTTGCCTCGCTCTAAGTTCAAGAACAACATGAAATGAGATTCACAGTTTTATATTTTGTTACTCCAGTCAAGCAGTAGGAAGGATAGTAGTAGAATTTGTGATCAAATAGTAAGTACTTGCTTCAAATGCCTGCAAAGAATAAATACAGCCGCATGATAATTAAGGCACATCATTTGAGGAGAAGAGAGGCAAAAGGCCAAGCTCCAACTACTTTGGCATGAGAAAGAGGAAGAGACCAGGGAGAGAGTGCATGCAAAATATTAACTCTGGCATTCTGGCTACATTTACTGGCAATCTGTCTTTACCCCTCCGTCCTGTCCTGCTAACAGTTTAGCTGGTACAATGTAGCTCCTATATTTTTCCTCACTGCTGCAATACCTGGTGCTGAAGTAATGTCAACCTAAGGTTAGAGGAAAGTGTGTGACAGCATTACCAATGGTGTGACACAATGTGTCAGACAATGAACTGGAAACAATTAGCTGTGGGAGTAGGGAAGGCCTTAGGGTGGAAGAAGAGCATACTGGGAGGAACAGGGAGATGACAGATAAGAAACAATATCACCCTTATGAAACTTGCCTGCACTCTTTATTCCTGGGAGTGTGCCCACAAGTGTCTCCTCAAATAATTTTTCAAACAAACAAACATCCCATGTCAGTTATTTGCATAAATATTTACAACATTACAGCTTCCATCATGAGACTGACTTATGTGTGCACTAAAAATGCTAATATCAGATGTTGCCCTTTGATTGGTGCTAGCTATGCTACTCTATGCATAAGGATTGCTAATATCTCCCTGGAATTAATAGGGACCCCTGAGCTTCTTGTGGGAACAGGCGCTTCAGAGTTTAGCCACTCATTCATTATTACTTTTGAAGTTCACTTTGTCCCTTTGAAATGTACACCATTGACAAGGCACTCATAAATGTGGGATTCTTCATACCTTCTTTGTCCACTCCCCCTTCACCTTCTCACATGCTCCCCATTTGGTACACACCCCTTCACAAGAATAGTTACACACAGTACTTATTATGCAGGCACTACTCACAAATACCATTCACATACCGCTTTCTTACTCATGTAAAAGTGTCAAACAAATAGTCTACCATTGAACAGCACTTTGACCATTCTGCTTACTGCCTCTGCTGCCTTTTTAACAGCATAAAGCCCCATCTGTTCCTAGGCCTTATATATAGGGCACATCGACTTTTTAAAATGTTGTAGCAATCACTCATTAACACTCCCAGACAGCTTAGCACAAGGTGCAGAACCTCAGCCCGAGGGGCAAATCCGGCCTGCCTGGAGTCCCAATCTGGCCTTCCAGGGTTCCCTCAAATGTCCATGCTCCTTTTTTCTAGCCCCACTCCCTTTCCCTCAGACCACTGATCATTGGGTGGTTTCCCAACTTTGGTGCAGTTTTTCCCCATTCTAAAAGGTTGAAATTCCTCTCCTAAGACTTCGTTACTGGCAGTAAGAGCTTTCAGCTACAATATGCTGATATTTTTGGTATTTATGGCCCTGCTCCGTTTGCCTTCAGCCTTGTCCACCATTGACACTACAGCTCCCAAGAGTTCCTCCAAACTGGAATCTGGCTTTCAGGATGAAGGAGATTCAACAGCCCTGCCTTAGCAGCTGAGGGACAAATGGCTCAGCACATATATGTAATAGAGCTCGACCTTTCCTTTTTTAACTGAAAAGCAGCTAGGGGGATATTGAGTGGAAAAATAGCTGCCTGAGAAAGGCTTAGGTACCCTCTTTCCCTGCCACTTCTTTCATCAAAGCTGAAGGTTCTGGTAAAGAGAAAGGATTTAAGCCAGCTAAAGACAAAGCTCTCAGAACCAAATTATTTTTTCCTCAAATGTATCCAATTTGGGCTTCATCTACACCAAGCAGGATATTGCACCATGAAAGTGGTATGAAAGCAGTATATAAAAGGCAGGAACCACACTACTACTTTATAGTGGCATTGAAGTGCACTGATAACTGTTGGGGCCCATTGATACATACCATATACCGCTTTCAAACCGCTATATCCTGCTTGGTGTGGCTCCTGCCTTTTCTATACCGCTTTCATAGTGGAATATCCCGCTTGCTGTAGATGAGGCCTTGGAGAGTAACCTGGCAAGAATACTGTTTTTCTGCAAATCTGTAACCCCATCACATGCAACTCATTCATTCACATGAAGGGGGACAAAATTGTAGGGGCAGGGAGGCTTTTCACACATTCAGCTGAAGACAGCCTGAGGCATGTACAACTAGAAGCCAGCGGCTTGGTTCACACACAATACTAACCCATGGTATGGGTAGTTGAATTATGGGTTATTGTGGTGTGTGAATGCATCTGCACTAACAAACCTTGGTTTGTTAACCATGAACAACCCAAAAAGAGAACCCATGGTTTGTTGTTGGGTTGTCAACTCTGGGTTGTTTAAACCATGGGTTGTCATGTACAAAGCCAGAACTGCGGGATGTTCATGGGTTGTTTTGCCAGACTACTGAAGTGGCAGGCAAGTGTAAAAAAAAGCCACCTGCTCTACATGGTAATACTCCAGCCCTGCATAGCATTGGGGATACCAGGAAGGAGCGAGCAAAGGTGGAGGGAAACTTAGTGCTTGAATAAACAAAACTACAGTTTGTTTGATTGTCTCCCAGACAAACCCTGGATAAAGTAAACCATGGGTACATGTTATGTGCAAACCAGGTCTATCTGTCCATGCAATTTGAATCTCGGAAACGATCCCTCTCCCCACCCCCACATGTTCAATATATGTGTGAATAGCTTTTCTGGACTTCAATTTGCTACTTAATTTGTCTGTCTACAACTTTACCAAGATTATTCAAAGCAGACTTTGCCTTGTCAAGGAGGTATATAGAAAATAAGGTATTTGATTGGACAAATCTGCACTGTGAACAACGTTAGGCAAGCAACTGTGTTTTATTATTATCTCTCCCCTCCCCTCCCCTCCCCTCCCCTTCTCTCTCTCTCTCTCTCTCTCTCTCTCTCATACACATACACATACACACAAACACACACACACGCACAAACATAGAGCATAGTGCTGGGAACTAAATCAAGGGGAGGGGTGGACAAATTTGTTCTCATTCTCGAGTTCTTAAGGGTACGAGTACCACACTGACCGAGTTCTGGTTACTGAATGCTGATATACATTTTCATAGTAAATTGCATTTCTTATGTGCTGACTCACATCATCCTCTATTCAGAAGTAATTGTAATAATCTTGGCTTTGAGTGGGTGTAGTTTTTTCTTCGACATTTTTTACAGCTTAAGCTTTCCTAAAGCTTAAGTTCACAAAACAAACAACTGCAGTTCATGAGCTGAGTAATTGCTGAGGCCCTCTAGTTATCTGCTAAAGGGCAACGTTGGTGGCATCCTTTATGGTTTTATACAACCGATTTTTCAGCTGCATTTCCTGGGAAATTTATATTTGATTTAGCTTCGTCTCACAGACCTGAACCTGCCTGTGCCTTCTCTGATAAGTTAACTGTACTGTTCAGTGACCATTCTTCTCTCAAGGCAGGCAAGCAACATCAGTTATCTGCTAAAAGCCAATACAAGTCCTGGCTGGTTTAGCAGATGGTGCTAGCACTGGGATACATACAGATAAGGAAATGAGTGGTGTGACCTCCTGGGTTGATGACCCCTGTCTACTGCGGCTGTGCAAATAAAGAGTGGAACATTCTGGCTGGGCTAGAGTTTCTTTTTCTCTTCTTCCCTCCTTCTCAAGAACCATGATGCAAATACAGGTCCCATTGAGGGTCTCCTTGTGAGGAATCATTTGTCTCAGGCAGCAAAATGTTCTGCAGTCCTGTTCTGCACTCATGGAAGGTACCTTAAAGAGCATAGAATACTATTCACTTAAATTTTCATGGGAAGAGCAATTTCTCCCATGTGTTTCTCAAGGGGAGCACCGCCCACAAGAGTTTTGCTGTTTACTTTTCCCCATGGAAGTCTGGGGTTACATGGAGAAATCAGCTTGCCTGCCTCTGTGTGCATAATGTTTGTCTCTATTGTACCAGCCTAGAATCCATCTCCTGATCATACTAAAGTCTGATGCCAGCATGTGAGAAATAACAGAAAGCCCAAGAAGACTTGGCTTTTAAATGTATTATTCTGGCCAAACTGTCCACTGTTTTCTTTTCATACATTTTTCTGGAACATTCTCAGAAGGCACAACATAAAAAATACAATGAATCTAGGCTGTATCCAGATAGCAGCTACCTGCCATAATAGATTAATTCAACAGAAAGTGAGGGGAAATGTTTCTCCCAGGTGTCCATTCTTGCTTTATACCAAGAATGGACACCTCTTTCAGCTTAAGGGCCAAATTCAATTTTGGGGAACTTTTAGGGGCCACATTCTAGTGGTGCATGGAGCTGAAGGCAAAGGGGGTGAGGGCTAAAAGTTGAAGGAATACCAGCGTATTGAAGTTTAAAGTCCTTACTGCCAGTAACTAAGGCCCTTCCTATACCTAAGGGTGTAGAGGGAGGGAGGGGCGATCCTGGAGTTACCTACTTCCGGGATCATTCCCGACCTTCTAAACTGGAAGTGCAATGTCCCTGGACAAAAGGGACATTGCGCCCACCATTTTGTTTCATTTGAAGCAACAGGAGCCGTCATCACACTGTGGAGAAGGTAGGGAAACCCCCCACTGCGCCCCCCACTGCACCATCCTGGGGATGGCAAAATTGCTTTTTTTCTCATCATGGGCATGGAGCCACTCCGTGTGGCTCCATACCCATTTCAGGTCCAGGGGTGGCAGGGAAACTGAGATATCCGGGGTTTCCACTGTCCCGGGCTTTTCCTGGGGTTGTCTCAGTTGCCCCCCGGATCCCCTGTGCATCATTTAGATGCACAGGGATGACCCAGGGATGACCCAGGGAAAATCGCTGGTATAGATATGGCCTACGTCTTAGATGGGTATCTCAGCCTTTTAGAATGGGGGTGCTTCACAAAAGCCAGGAAGCTTGGTGGTTGGGAGAAAAGCGGGGTGTCCATCTGGAGAACCCCGGAAACCTGAAGTCGGTACCCAGATTTGAGGTTCCCCAGCACTGCTTTACACTGAATTAGACCACTAGTCCCATTTAGCCCAGTGTTATTTTGGGCTAGATAGACTTGCTAACTGTAATTTGAGATGCCAGGGATTGAAACTGTAACCTTCTTCAACCACTGCACTATGGCCTCTTTATTGCATAAGACTTTTTGATGCTGCCATTGCAGCTTTTGTGCAGTGGTTGCCATTAATTGTGATCACACATTTGGACCAGCAGCATTAAGCACAGGAAGAGGTGCTGATCCTGCATAGTCATCTTGCACAAAATGTGTGACAATATAATCTGCAATAATGATAACATGGATGCATCCTGAAATACTAAGACATTTTCTTCCCTGATGAAATGCAGTTCTCTATTACTAGCATTCGAAAGCCATCTTGATAATCACTTCAACATAAGACAGTTTCTGCTTATTTGCCATCAGTGAGTCTAAATTCCTTCCATACTGTGAATCCACTATATTTCACAATGGATGATCTTTGGTAAGAAGCTATTGAGGAATGTGGGGCGAGAAAGGTCTGCCTCTTCCTTTTAGTGGCTGTACAGCTGAATAGATGCTGAACAACGCAATATAGGTCCCCTCTACAAGGATTCGCTTTTGCGCCTGGTTAGGTGATTATGTGCATAATCGCTGAAGCGCATTTACGCCTAATACCTCTGCACGAGAGGCGGCGAAGCGCATTAACAGATGTCCAAAATGTGCTTTACAAGTAGTTAATGCGCATAAGCGCTTATTCATACAGTCAAAATGCGCTTTAACGGACGGAGCAAAATAAAACTCGCGATTTAACGTGCATTCGATAATGCGCATAATCGGGGAGATAACGCGCCTCTACGCCCGATTTGCGCTCCGTTCTTGTAGAGGTAATTTTTTAAATGCGCCTTGAAAGAGCTTTTAATGCCTCTTGTAGAGGCACCCATAATGGATGTGTGGGAATTTTGTTGCCTTAACCCCTGTCAATTACAAAATGTTTTGCAGCCTAGGAAAATGTGGGTTGCTAAGTATTGTGGGCTTGTTTGATGGGTCCCACAGTATTCCTTAAGCATTAGAATTTGCACTTGACATAAGGGTGGAATGGGAGGGTGAAAACCCATTAGAAATGGAGGAAGGGAGGACAACCAGAGTTGTTTTCCCTCAACCTCAGTTGCAATAACCTATGATTAGCTAGGACCTTCTTTTAATGTACTCTTTAATTTCAAGATAGCAGGGTGAAAGAAAGAAAAGAAGATAAACAAGGCGTCTACCTTGGATGAAAAAGCAGTTGTGATGGAGGAGATTATGTAGCCTACAAGTTTGTCTGAGATTTCTGTTGGGATTCAAAGAACAACTTTTCTTTCTTTCTTTTCAACATTTATATTTCTAGCTCTCATTGATACTGATATAGCAAATACTTAAAAACCATCATTTTTAAAAGGAACCTTAAATTGTGTTCAGAGACTCCTGGTTTTTAGATCAACATCATAAAGCATTTGAGATCCTAGCACTTGTTTTGTGATATTTTCAAGAAGTAGCATCAGACTCTTGGTTGTGACAGCTGGTTGAACACTCAGCTGGTAGAGAAGAAATATGTTCCAGTTTCCTTGATGTGTCTTTCTTCGTCTTCATTTTCCAATGTAAAAAAAACAAAAAAAACCCGGCAATCACTCTCTGGGTCATGATATATTTTCTTCTCAGTATTGATCAACATCCCTACTCCTAGGCCTAAAATAGGGGTGTCAAACATATTTCATACATTGCTTCATTCAAAATACATAGTACATATAATGCAGGACAGAAAGTACTTCACACAACACTATTAAATGTGTAGCTTAAGTGACTTTAAAGGGGGATTAAACAAATTGAGGGAGAATAGACCTATCAAAGGCTACCATTAGTCATGATGGGTATGTGGAATGTCCAGGATCAGAGGCAGAATGTTTCTGAACATCCGTTGCTGGAGGGAACAGCAGAAAATGGCTATTGCCTTCAGGTCCCCCTTTTGGGCTTCCCAAAGCCACCTGGTTGGCCACTGTGCAAGAAGAAAGTGCAAGATAATCGAAGAAGGGGGTAGCTAGCTAGGGAAACAAAGGAGAAAAGGGAAACAAAGCAAGGAACCAAAGGCAGCTTACATGGGCTTCCTCCTCTCTAATTTATCCTCACAACAACCCTGTGAGGTAGGTTAGGCTGACAGTCAGCGAGTGGCTCAAAGACACCCACTGAGCTTCATGGCCGAAGGGGGACTAAAACCCTGATCTCAAGAGTCCCAGTTCAACACCCTAACCAACACTCAATTTTCTTCATATCACCAAGAGTCAGAATTAGTTGGACTAAAGAGACTACTATATCCCATAATCTACAGCAGACTTCTCCAAACTGGTACCCTCCAGATGTTTGGGACTACCTCCTATTGTCTCTGCCCATTGCTCATACTAGCTGGGGCTGATGGGAGTTGTAGTCTAGAACATCTAAATGGTACAAAGTTGAGGAAGACTGATACACCTTGCAAGGACAACAAATTTGCACCCCAATTCAGTGACAGATATTGAGGCCTTTTCATATGTTAAATGTGCACAATAGGTGGTGGTGGTGGGGAGGCTGCCATTGCGCCCTCTACACATTCATTGAAAAGGGCAGTGAAAAGGATGTTCATCACGTAAATCCCATTGAAAATGGGACTAAAAAGCTTAGTTAAATGCAAAAGAACTCTTGATTTCAATGGAATTAAGCCACAAGTAGCTTTTGCTGCCTTATTTCTTAAGAGTTGCAAGTTATAACAAAACACGGAAAATGCTTAGTCTTGTGCTTAATAACTGTGGCAACCCAGAGGATGTTCATACTTGATCAGTGTGGGTGATAGATTGGGATCTTGAGGGATGCCGCATTTCAGGTCTCTTGGGGATGCCCAATAATCATCCCTCCTCATTACTGACTGACAAGCAAACCAGTCCAACATGTTCATTGCTACAATGGCGACTGCATCTTTTTAAAGTTCCGTTTGCATATTTAGCCACATGGACAGCATAGTGAATCAGTCCTACTAATGAGGTAAATGAGATATCCATTTAACGTGATATTCTGCTTTGCCTAGATGTCAGGCACATTTCCTTTGAAGGGAGAATCTAATAGCTCTCATCTGAATTCTTTTCTTCTCATTTACAGGTCAGCACCTCTTATTACTCTGCACCTGCATCCATGGGGCACTCTACGGCCATCGTCACCCTTCCCCATTTACAGCAACACCTATCGGTGAATATGTATGTAAACTAAATCCTTATTCGTTATATGGAGAGGGCATTTTGCTAGGGCTAGAGATGCTGCTTCCTAGCAACTATAGCACATGCTGTTATATCCCCCCTGCCCCGCAGCCTGGAATAAAGTCTGGACCAAACCTCCCTGAACTGAGCACGAAATTATACAAAACTTCCCATAAGTATAACATATTGGTGTTCAACTAAAATTGAGATAGCCCTCTTTAT
Organism: Anniella stebbinsi; assembly: GCA_029215795.1. Taxonomy (NCBI): domain Eukaryota; kingdom Metazoa; phylum Chordata; class Lepidosauria; order Squamata; family Anniellidae; genus Anniella; species Anniella stebbinsi. The sequence continues at coordinate 81,598,206 of JARDYH010000005.1, read as the reverse complement.
GGAGACAGTTCAGTTGGTTAATCTGCAATTTGAACTGCTTTTTAAAAAAAAACAAGGAAAGAAAGCTCCATTTAAATTCATCTGCCATAATTATTAGGCAGAACAGTAAGTGAGATCACTTTTAAGTTGTAGAAAAATATTAATGATGTTTCTGAGGGAGCAATTTGGAACAGCTCATTACTGAAGTGTGCTGTGATCAAGAAGTACCTGGTGCTGAACCTTAGGATACAATCTCCAACATGCTTTGAAAGACATTCTGGGATACCACTGAATTATGCAGTTATTCTGCAGAGCGCCTCATATCATCCCTTTGTATTGTTCATCATCACTCCTCCTGTCTTGGGTGGGGTCCTCCCCCTCCCCCACTCCAGGACCTTAGTACATTTCTGAATTCTGAGTTTCCTTCTTCAGTATTGTACACATAATACCATCCCACATGGGAGGAGTGGCCCATACATTGTTATCCATTAGATCATCCTTTGTGATGAGTTGTCTGTTTATTAATCTGATTCAGTAGCCAGTGGGGCATTCTCACATGGTATGACAGAGGTGTTATTTGAAGAGGCCTCAGACACATTGCTTTTGGTGTAGCAGAAATCATAACAACAGTTCCCAGTGTGGTTTTAAAGCAGGTTGTTGTGTCATATCCTCATTATGTTCCATAAATGGAACTGCCTACTCAGAGTACCTAGCGTTGCTCTTTCATTCCTTATGTTTCCTCAGGTGTGTGGCTTTGCAGTCCTACACACCTCACAGTCCAGATGAACTAGAGTTGCAGAAAGGAGAAGGGATTCGTGTTTTGGGGAAACACCATGAAGGCTGGCTGAAAGGAATATCGCTGGTCACAGGAAAAGTCGGGATGTTTCCAAGCCATTACGTCACTCCACTTTTCAGGTTTGACTTATGATTCTTTTATAGAGGGAAAGAGAAATGTACCTGCATGTAAAACCAAAAAAAGGGCAATGGGGACTTTTTCACAGCCCAAGCCAGACTTTAATTGGCTCAATATGAATGGATAATGATTGGGTGACAGGGCTGCCCAAATATATTTTAGAAACTCTAAAGTTCCTGACCCCACTGTAGGATTCCATGCTTGGACTTCTGTGTTCCTAGAATGAAGAAAAGGGTCCCATATTATGGCTTCCTAACAATCATGTGATGTGCTTCTTCTTTTCCATAGCCTGAAATAAAGGTGGGCCCAGAGCTCCTAAAAAGAATGGTGCCTAGAATAAATGGGGACGAACAGATAGGTAGGGACCCACATCTATATAGTACCAGTATACAGAACTCATATATGAAGTGTGTTTTGTAGAGTACTCTGACTATATGGACAATCCCGTGACTATTCATATATGCAGTCACAGAGGGGATTGTCCATATAGCCAGAGTACCCTACAAAACACCCTAAGGCTAGGCCTCCATGTTGTCCTGGGATGAGGAAAGAATTCCTGTTTCCTCTTTTTCCAATGAATAGCATCATCAATTAGTACAGTACCCAAATCCTAAGGAATCAGGCCACCCCAACTAATGCTTATTTATTTATTTATTATATTTTAATCTGCTCAATAACAGATGTCCTCTGACCAGATTACAAAAACTAAAAGGATAAAATACACTATAAAACCATTAAATCTAAAATAATAAAATGCAGTATTAAATAACAAACAGCACATGAATGAATATAAAATATGTAAAGATAGCCATAAAATCTAGATAACTAAACTCTAAAATGTCTGGGAGGGGGAAAGGTCTATCGCCTGGCATTGAAAAGATAACAATGTAGGCACCAGGCAAGCCTCCTTGGAGATGGAATTAAATAAACTGGGTGCCATAACTGAAAAGACCCTTTGTGTAGTTACCTGACTAAATTCCTTCAGTGGGGCACCCAGAAGAGAGCTTCCCAAGACTACCTAGTTCATCAGTCTAATACAAAGCAGCTTTGTAGTGGCTCAGCATCAGGCAAAAGGCAGGGCTAATTTTATTTGTGAGAATATAGTGCCCAGAGACCACAATGGGGTCATTCAAGAACTGGGTGCATGGTCAATTACACTTTATGTGGCACAATACTCAGTATTCCATATATTTTGCAGGTGATCACATAACCTGTATATGAGCTTTACTTAATCTTAACAATAGAGAGTCTTGTGGCCCTTTAAAGACTATCAAATTTATTATGGCATTTGTAGAGTACAGTCCACTTCATCAGATGTATGAAGTGTTGTTATCTTAATTGTAGATAGATATAGATATAAGTATAAATATAGGTATAGGTATAGATAGAGATATAAATATAAATATACACGCACATGGTTGTGGGGGTGGTGAGAGGGAAATTAAATGCAGAAAGAACAGAAAGTGACAATTACGATTACCCTAGTCTGAAAGATGAAATAGTGGTTACTACTAGCGTTAATACCATTACTAGTAGCCAGTGGAATAACAGAAGCTGCCATATGGGCTATGCTAACAGACCTTTTTCTTCACATTTGAATCTGACCTTTTAAGAATGTAGTATATTCATTGTTTGGCCCATTCAGTATTGGCACTTAATGGCATCTTAGAGATTTCACATAAAGGAAGCTAAACATGAGCCATTGTGTTCATGCCAATGAAACTCCCTTATATATTCATTATGAAAACTAGTTCCTGTCTATATTCTCTAACTAAAGCTTCAGCAGTTAGTGAGCAAAGAAGGAATCTGAGGAGGAAATTGCTAAAGGCCTAAAAGCAATCCATGAACAACAAGTGCTACGGAGTGGAGCCAGCGGATGCAATCCTACTACTACCACCATGGCCCCTTTAGAGCAGCTGTGCAAGGTTACGGTCACCCAATAAAACTGACCCACAGTAGATGCAGATTGGGCAATAGGAAGTACTGTTTCACATTGTACATTGTTAATCAGAGGAATTCACTACCACAGGATGTGGTGATTTGTAGTAACTTACATAGCTTCAGAACAAGGCTGAACACATTAATGGATAATGGGTGTTGTAACCTTATAGCTGTAGTCACTTCCCAGTTTGTTTTTGAGAATTTTGAAATTCCTGGTAGAAAGGAAGGGAAGGAGAAACAAGTAGAGAGAAAAATAAATTGGCAGAGAGAAAGAAATATCACAACCCGAAAGAGACAAAGAAATCATATGTGTCCAAGCTTTGCCTACTGTGTCCTCCTTGCCTGGAACAAGATAAATTAACTGATCTATCAGTGGTTATTAGCCATGATAGCTAAATAGAACTTCATGTTCAGAAGCAGTTTACCTCTGAATACCAGACCCTGGAAGGAATACAATAGAGAAAACTGTCACTTTCATGCCCCATGCCCTACGTATAGGATTCCCAAAGGCATCTGTCTGATCAAGATGGCACCATCTGATCCAAGATGACACTTCTTATGTTCTTGTTGGGAAAAAATTAGCAAAACCTTTCTCTAAACCAGGCTTCGTCAACCTGGACAGGATCTACACTACTGCTTTAAAATGGTTTATAACAATTGTGGCAACTCTTGGGGCCCAGGACACATGCCATATACAGTTTTCAAACCGTCATATTCTGCTTGGTATAGGTCTGGTCCTAGTGACCTCCAGCTGTTTTGGACTTAAGCCTCCATCAACTCCAGCCAATATGGCCAATGGTAGTTGTCCAAAACATCTGGTGGGTACCAGCTTGAAAAAGGTTACTCTAAACAAATCAACATGTTAAAATATGCAAACACACCTGTTAAAATAAACATCAAATACAATCAGAAATTATTACAGGGAGTCCGTTCTCTTTGCTGATACCATGAATTAGCTTAAAGGAAGCTGTAGAAATATTTTCTATGTATTTTTGTTCCCCCAAAGGGACAGATAATTACAATAAATAATAACTTAGGAAAGTTCTCAGTTTCAGTCTGTTGGACTCCTAAAACTTAACTGTGGATTGTTGTAGCTTACAATAACTCTTATTACGGGTTAGACATGGATGGATATATGACAGAGTACTGGGCAAGGATGAACAGTTGAAGACCTGTGGGGATACGTCCCCAGATCATTGAGCTCCGCTTTTCTGTGAAATCATGACAAAATAACACAGCCCTCTCACTCTCTCTCATGGTACTCTGAACATATTTCGGAAGCTTGAGTGCCACAGTAAAAGGTGAATTGTTGAAGCAAAGCCAAGGAAGTGAAGAGATGACATGTAGAAGAAACCTGGTAATGGAGGCTAGGAAATAAGAGAGGATTTTTTTTTTAATGGAGAAATCAATATATTTCCAAATAGGGATTAGAGAACTCATGGGGTGCTCGCCACACGAGTTCGCCAAGTGCTGCTTAGACAGCCCTGTTCTGAGCGCTCAGCAATGCACACATCCCGGGGCCTCCAGAAAGTGCGCAATTCCCCTGGCACTGTAATAGTGTGCTGGAGGAATTGTGCATATTCCCAAGGCCCCAGAAAGTGCACTTTGCTTCCCCCCCTTGTGCCAATCATTGCCTTAAAGCCCTTCTTAATCCAAAAGGCATATAAGGCCACAATTGATACAAAAGGGGGAGCGGGGCGGGAGACAGAAATTCCCCAAGGCTGGGGAAATTTTGTATTTCCCCCCACTGCATTAATGGTGGCCACAGGGGAAAGGACAAAGGAGTTCTGCCTGGACCAGCAATGAGGTGAAAATCCACATGGAACGTCTGTCGGGGCTCAGGAGGGCAGTTCATGAGGGTGTCCACTGCCCTCGCGGGCCCAGGTGGATTTTCGACGCATTGCTATTCCTAAAACAGTATCCCAAGGAAAACTATGACATTCTGAGTCATTCCACAATGGACTTTCAATCTCCTTGCACTGTGATTCACTCAACCAGTCTCATCCAGTGCTTGGAAGGCTTCCTCTTAATAATAAACGAAATTCTGCCTGCCATCGCCGTAAACTGGCAAGTGAAAAACTCACTGCTTCCCTGTTTGGGGATCAACCATATGAAAATACAGTCATTTATATTGCAGCAAAGTCATATAAGTTTTTTTCCCCTACGGAAAGTGGGCATAGTTGGGCAGAGTGGAGCCATTAACATCTGTGTTTGGGTATGTTTTGGTTTTTTCCCACCACCACCACCACGATCCTTCTAGAAGTTGACGCTCAGCTGTAGCCTGGATGGGGGAGAAATTTGTTGGCATCACATTTTAATGTAGAATAACCAGATTATCCCTTCCTAATCCTCAGCATGAACCAGAATGCAGTTTATCCTCGAAATCCATATGTTCCTGACATTTACAGTGCACTTTGCAAAAATAAATGTGCACAAAAAAGTACATTTCCAAAAAAAAAGTGCACAAATATGCATGCGTTTCTAAAAATGTACACACACAAAATGTGTATTTGGGGGGAAATGAGCACAAAATATGCTTTATTCATTGGGAAAGCACTTTAAATTGTGTACACTTTAAATTGTGTATGTGCACACTAGAATGCACACATTTTAAAAATGCATATATATTTTTAAAACATGCACAAACTGTGAACACAAGTGAAAATCCATTGTGGAAATGAGACAACAAATTTAAAAATAGAAAAAACCATGAGAATCCAAGCAAAATTGAACCTCACAGATTGAACCTTCCCTACCTGTGAGGCAGTGTAGTTGGCTTTCTCAGCACCTTCAGTATAATGTCCTGCGATCAGCTCAGAGATCCTGTGCATGTCACAATCAAGTTATGGCTCTGGCCCCTTCCCACACCTCCAAAGCACTAAATCTGCCTGACAAACAGTTCTGTGTTTCCAACCTGAAAGAGCATACAAAACCTTCACATCCTTCCCCTTCCTCTGCTGTTTTCCCCGTGTCATATTTTAGATTGTAAGCTCCTCAGGGCAGGGATGTGCCCTCTTGTACTCTGTAAAGCACCATGCTCACTGATGGTACCATACTAAATAAGTAATTAAGGGCAGGGCAAACTCTGTTGAGTGATCCAAGTCCCAATGAAGTTTGATCAGTGCTTCCTATTTCCAACTGAACACGAACATTCGGTGACTACTGATGCTACTGATGCTGGGCTAAAAGGACTTGCCCTCTAGAGATGTGGAGGTCATGGTCTTCCCACTCAAATGCCTCTTTTCAAATGGGAATTGGAATGAGTGTTGTGTGTTGCTGTGATCTTTTCTTAGCTATCTGACTTTTCCTATTGCTGCTGAACTATTAGTGTGTGGGTGTATTATTTATTATTTACTTATTCATTCAGTTTATGAGTTACCCTAAAACCAGAGGGTGACAATAAAACAAATACAATAAAATCAATGGTAAAAAAATAATAATTGACCTGGCAGGTCATAGCTCTGAAGTGAATACAGCCCTGGGGATGAAGGGAAACCGCCATATCCTATGGCCCCAGAACACCTCCAAAGGACCTAAAATTGCTCTCTAAAACAATTTAAGAGCAGCATCAGTACTTTAAAATACTCTTTAAAAGAGAAGTAAATATCAAAGCAGTTAAAGCATGGAAAAGTATTATTCTAAAACACAGCTGGCCATAGACTCCCCCCCCCCCACCTTCCCATTGGTGGGATTTCAGTCATCTATGTCCCTCAAAGATCAGTTTTATAGATACATATACAAAGTTGTACTATTGTGAAAAATTTAAAGAAATGTACAGTTTTACAGAACCCTCTACAAATAAAATCAAAACCTGACACTAAGTAGATAATAGGCTTGTACAATGCCTATCCATGTGCCAGACAGGATGCACAATTGCAGCAGAGGAAAAAAAAGACACACTTGACCAGTGCATCCCCATCATGATAGCTGAATTAAGAGTTACTTTGGATAAGGGATGGGTGAGAATATAATTTTGGTTCGTTCTTTCTAAGAACGTACGAAAATTTGCACATTTCTTCATATTCAGGGCAGAAAAATGTGAAATCTTAAAAATTCGAATGTGGGAGGAGGAGGAGAAACTGGCAGATTTGTCCATTCTGAGTTTGGATGGTTTTCTCCATGTACTTTGATTGGAGGATCATTTGTTTTTTGGGGTTTTTTTTTCAGAATAATGTAGCTTGAGAATGGTGGAATGATTGTCATCGTATAAACCACAGGCATAAAGTTTGGACAACCCTAAGACTTTGTAATCCTTGATAATATGAACTGCGGGAAAACTGAATGAAAAATGCCAGGTTTTAGTTTGCTGCTAGAGATATAGAATGCTCTAGCAGAAACCTAACTAGCCATGTTATTGCTTTTTTTTTTTTTTTTTTTTTTTACTGAAGACACACTTTTACTCATTTCTTCCGTTGCTTATATTTTACCATGTTAAATTGCAGTGTTTAAATTGGAGACACCAATGCCACTTTGGGACCAGAATTATTCCATCTGATATCCACTAAAACCCTCACATTAAGGAGAGCCAGTGATTATTCTTCATCTCTCTGGCTCATTTCTTCATGATTTGGCCTCTGATAGCACCGTGGCCCCACCTCACCTATAAACTGAACAAACAAACAATCAAAAGCATAGCCCAGAGACACTGGAAGTAGCTTCATAAAGTACCTCAGTCATGAACAGCAATTTTAAGCCCTGCTATTGTGCATCTTCCTTTGGAAATCGCCTCATAATAAATTGATGCCTTGGTTATTTTGATGAATCACTGCCCTATTATTAAATCATAAATCATTTTTCAATGCGCAGAACAGTCATGGGAAGATAACAAAAAGAGACAGGAATTGCTGCTTCCCACCCCCCGCCGCCGCCGCCACCTCCCTCAGAGGAGTTGGCTCAGGCGCTTCTCCATGGCTCAGGTTCCGAGAAAATTAGGAGCACTTAGGAAGGTTATTTAAGCACCCTGCTCATGTGGAAGATTGATGGCCTTCTCAGCAATTTAACAGATTTGGGTGAAAGAGCTATGGGGCCTAGTCAGCCTCAGACATGGGGAAAGAAATAATCAGAAGTGACAGCCACACACATTGGAGAGGGGGGAGGAAAACCTTAACTGGGGAAATGGGATTACAAGTAGCAAAGAGCAGAAAAACTCCCTCGAACTTTTCCTTCAGGATCACTGCCTTCCTTAGTGTCCCATCAGGAAGTCTATTTGAGTTTAAAAGCTTCCTCAGCTGTTCAGGCAGTTCAAGAGAATCAGTAGGGTACAGCTCATTGTTTTTGCCTATAGGAAAGCACAGCTGGGGTGTGTTTTTCTTCCCCCGCCATGAAATTTTAACAGTAAAAAGAGCAGCCATTTATAAAAATGAAGTAAGATTAATTTGCCAAGCCTAATTTGCTCCAGGGTGGTGCTCTTGGATTCAAGCTATCGTTGCTTTATGATAGCTTGAATCCAACATACGCGAGCTGACATTTGCGGCAAGAATAAAGAGGCAGACAATGATATTGTATTGAACTAGTGTCACAATCTTTATTATATACAGTCACATAAAGATCAACTGGGACTCCTTTTTTGAGTATGGAGCATTCACTAATCTCTACACCTGAGAAACTGGCCTGATAGTCCATACCATGTGTGTCCATCCCTCGGGTGCTGCACTCAAGCTTGAGTCTAAAGTCTTGAGCCTTGTGGGATGCTTAGGCTGTGAGCAGGTACTATCTCAGCAGCTGGCAAGTTCAACTGACCAGCCCTTGCTCCACTGTTCTGCCCATAATCAAATACAGATGTCCCCCTCCTTGATGGAGCGCCTTCTGGCCCTTGGCAAGATCACATCTCCAGTTTATTGGCTTTATTCACACACACACACAAACACACTTATTGTCCCACCTTCCACAAGAAGGGGGTCAGCTTTGTTTGACTCCCTTCATACACTCACTTGGCCCAGTAATGGAGACTGAGATGCCCTTGGCCAAATTATTTAAGTAAAGATCATACCCTATGGAGGAAAAGTGGATACCATCTCCCTGAAAAAGGTGAGCATTCCCTCCAGTGATGCCTGGCTGCCTGGTGGTTTAGCCCCACAAACAAGCCAAATTTATCCCTGTTTTCACCCATTGTTGACAGCAGATGGTCTTTTGGCTTCACAACAACCCTGCCTCAGAGGGATTGCTATCCATATCATCTTCATATCAGGGAACAGTTTCTTAATATCATGAAAGTAGAGGTTATACTGAAAGACTAAATATTTTTCCAAGGATATTCTCCCCAAGGGGAATGGCCAGCATCTGTGGTGGGCCTTCCATTGCAGCCAATTCAATAAGACAACATCAGAGCATCTCACTGCATGCCCCTCTTACCAAACCATCTGATGGCAGCTGGATGACCAATACCCTAGAAAGCATCCAGCCACAGGGTGATGGCCACATGTTTCTCTGCCTAGAAACCGGGGCTGAGATTGCGGGTTCAAATGCCCCATAGTGGTGACACTGAAACAGAGATACTAATCAATGTAAGGCTCCAGTAGCATTGTCTGCGAGGGATACAGTCCTTCTTCCAGATATCTCTTGAACCCTGCACTCCTCTGCCTTCCTTATGTAGCCCCTATAGTGTCATTTTGCCACCTTTTTCATTTCCCATCCACTGCAGAATTGGGCACAGAATGGCTCAGGAAACCTGGGACCTCTTTCACCTGCTGCTTTGCTCCCCCTTTCCCGATGGCAAGTGCCACAGTTCGGGGGAGGGATCCATTTTTTATCTACTTTTCTGCCATATTATATTTCAGTAGGCAGAATAAATCCTGCAGCTGTTGTCTTGCTCACCTCTCTGTACATACCAGAAAACATGAAATTAGCTCTGGATGTGTTTGCACATACTTATTACCTCCACTACATTTCTCCCTCCCTGGAGTTTTATTTCCAAGTTATTTACTTTGCCTCTGATTCATTTGTACATAAAAATGACTGTCTACGTTATTTACTCCTCGGTTCCTTTTACTAGCATTTCTTGCTCTGAGATAAATACCTGCCAACTTCAGAAAATGACAATGGGGGAGACAAGCTCCACTACCACCTCCACCCAAACCGTCACCCCATGCCTGCCAGACAGACAGCCCAGTGGCTATGTTTCTTTTGTTACTATGTATACACCATTAGAAAAATGGTCACTGCCTTGGATCCAGATTTAGGCATTTGCAACTGGGTTGGTGGACGCGGACTTCCCCATCCCCTCTTTCCCATAGCAACCTCTCAAGCCCCCTGAAAATGCTAGACAGAAGGTCAGGAGCAAGTGGGCAAAATAACAAGGAACATTGCAGCCGGTTTAGAGTAGGGATGTGTATCGTATCGTTAAAATGTCCGATAATGATACAATAAGGCCAATTAACGCTAACAATACAATAGAAAAACCTCCGATAAATATCTGATCCGAAAATTTTCAGCCCGATTATATCGGATTATCGGACTGCCATATAAATAAACCTATAACTTCTGAATTTTAAAAGTTAGAGTCTTGAAACTTGGTCACAGTGCTTATGGGGTATGTCTAGGTATGTGTATGAAATTTGAGACCAATCCCTCCAACCCTCGATTTTATATGAATTTATTAAAGATTGTTTAGGTTCTGACAGGTCAGAATGACAGCTCGCCACGTGCGTTCATTCAAACCTGTCAAAAAGTTGAACGATCTTTAAAAAATTCATATAAAATACAGGGGTGGAGGGATGGATCTGAAATTTGGCACATATGTGTAGCAACATGTGCTAGACATTTGTATGAAATTTGAGATCGATCCTTCCAACCCTCGATTTTATATGACTTTATTAAAGATTGTGCAGCTTTATTGAGAGCTGGTTGACCTGGTCTCCGTGCTGTCATCTTGTCTGTTTTTTCCCCATAGGCTCGCATTGGGGGAAACACGTGCATAACTTTTTTATTTGAAATGATAATAACATGAAACTTGGGGAGCCAGGACTAGCAAGATCCAATCTGCAATGTCCAAAAAGTTTCATGTCACTATCTTTTTCAAATTAAAAAGTTATAGGAGGTCTCCCAAAAGCCCCACCCCCCGCTGTAACTTCTTCATTTTTAAAAATAAAAACTTGAAACTTGTGGGACATTGAAGATGGGATCTGGCTGGTCATTTGTGAAAAAAAAATCAGAGCAATTGCTCAAACCCTCGATTTTCTATGAATTTTTTAAAAGATCATGCTCGCTCTGAAAGCACCCACCCCAGGGCTTTCTGAGCATTTAGACAGCCCCCTGGTGATTTATTCAAACTAGTAGGGCTGTTGCCAGTCATGCAAGCACAGGCAGCTTTTCCCCTAGTCACTGAATGTGCTCACCCTGCAGAAACATATTGGCTCTTGATTTGAACTAGGGGTGTGCACGGACCCCCCGGATCGGATCGGGACCCGGATCGGGACCTCCAATTTTGTCACGGATCGGTTCAGACAAAATCGGAGGCCCCCCGGACCGGATCGAGTACGATCCCGATCCAAAAATCGGAAATTTTTGGATCGGCCGCCATTTTTTTCCCCATAGACTTGCATTGCAATGCAAGTCTATGAGGAAAAAATGGCGGCGGGTGGGTGAGGGGGGGCCTAACTCCCTCCCCCCCCCGGGGCCGTCCGCTGTGGACGGCCCTGGCAGGTAAGCCCCCTCCCCCGCGCTCCCTACCCCCCCTGGGGCCGTCCGCTTCCATCCGCTGGCGCCCGCGGGCGCCAGCGGATAGAAGCGGACGGATCCGGGGGGGGGGTAAGCCCCCTTCCCCACCACTGCTTACCTTTTAGGGCCATTCGCTCCCGTCCGGCGCCGGCGGCTACCGCCAGCCGGCTTTGCGGCTTGCTCTCGAGTAGCGCGCCGGGTTATCACCCGGCGCGCCACCCTGGAGCAGGCCGCGGAGCCCGCTGGTAGTAGCCGCCGGCGCCGGATGGGAGCGGACGGGCCGGGAAGGTAAGGGCCCCCCTCCTCCCCCCCCGCTGTCCACTTTCATCGGCGGGCGCCCGCTGGCACCCGCCAATGGAAGCGGCGGTGGGCGCCAGTGGGCGCCCGCCGATCCGCCGAACCGGTTCGGACCCTTTTCGGATCGGTTCGGACTGGATCGGCGGATCCAGCTGTCAGATCGGAAATCGGATAATTTATCCGATTTCCCACTGGACCAGACTCGGATCGTGGATCGGGTCCGATCCAGTGCACATCCCTAATTTGAACCAGAGTGGTAAGTAATTGTGAGGGATATTCTTGAACTCTAACACTCTGATTTGCAATGCAAATACCCATTTGTTATGTGCAATTTGTAATAATTGGACCATATTGCATGGCATATATATATATATATATATATATATATCATTAAAAGATGACGTGGGTTTTGTTTTGTTTTGGAGGAACACAGCCTCTGTCATTAATATTATTGTCGTGGAATTCTGGCACAGCAGTGTTAAAACAGAACTCTGAGTTTGATCAGCAACATGGAAAAAGATTAAAATGCAAGATTAAAATGAAATAGAAGGAAATTTGATTTCAGAACATATGAATGCTTGATTGCACATGTTGACTATTTTTTTCCTAATCGGATAACAAAACTCCTGGATCTGAATTGTGCAGCTGTGTTTGCTCTCTAACGATCTGAAATTGGATTCTCCCTCCCTCCCTTTTATTTGCCTTTTCTAAACCAGGAAGTCCTCAAGCTTCCCTGATTCGAGGATGCCTCCCCTCTACGCAACTTGGACGTTATCCACTTCCTCACTTACATCCCAGGGAAGCATCTCAGAGAAGGGCCCAAGGCAAAGCAGGCCTTTGAAGTCTGCCTCCATGCCCACATCTTTGGCCTCACCTGTGAGGAATCTCTCTGTGCCAAATACCTCGGGGCAAGCGGCATCACAGAGGAGAGGACGTGGCAGCAATAGGAAGAGTAAGTCCTGGTGAGAGAGGAGAGATGTGAACCTGTTCCCAAGTGGCAAAGAGATGACTAGAAGCCTTTAATTAGCGCACTGAAACTCAGGGCTGATGCAATAAACATAAATGCTTGACTAAGCCTCCTGAAGAGCTGCAAACCTGAGTGCATGCAGACAGCTGGATCGAAAGTCTGCCTTGCCAAAGGCATGGATGTACTTCCTACAGCCTGAGACAATCCCAAAAATCTGTGACAGGATTAATTGTTGAGACGCTATCTGGAGATAATTTTTATGTCTTCAGAAATCCAAGTTAAAGTTGTAAATCTCAATGGGTTTTTTCAGAATCTGTGTTAATTCTTCTCTCTCGTTACGTGAAACTGAGGTTGTGGAGATAAAGAAGGAGAAGCTTTGGCAGCAGCTTCGCAATTTTGCTGTCATGTAGTTATTTGGGGTTCACCAAGGTCTCAACAGAGCAGTGTTTATTCTGCAAAGATACCCAAAATGTTAACCTATTATAGAAAGAAAAAGAACACAAAACAATCATGAATGATAAAACAAATGTGATCTCAACAAATAGATAATGAAATGAATATGATTTCTATGAACAGGTAATAAAATAAATGGTGTCTTTAATACCAGAAACAAATTGAGTAATGAAGCAAAACAAAATTCCATGCACCCACCTACAGAGTAACATAGGTAAAATGATATGTCTACGTCTCTACAGTGAGAGACAACAATAGGAGGGAAAGGAAAAGGATTCAAGGTTAATTGGATAAATGTGAGCAAATGCAAACATTTACTTTGGATTTATTTTAGTTGGAAATCTTAGGGCTAGGGTGACCATATGGGAAGGAGGACAGGGCTCCTGTATCTTTAACAGTTGTATAGAAAAGGGAATATATATATATAATCAGCACATGCAGATCAATCTCCTGTTTTGTCCTTTTTCTGGATGCATTTCCTCTTTTTTGACTTCCCTAACTTGTTCCCCCACCCTGACCTACAATGGATGAAGTGATCCTTTAGAATGGGTAGGGTGACCCTATAGAAAGGAGGACAGGGCTCCTGTGTCTTTAACAGTTGCATGAAAAGGAAATTTCATCAGGTGTCATTTGTATGCATGCAGCACCTGGTGAAATTCCCTCTTCTTCACCACAGTTAAAGCTGCGGGAGCCCTGCCCTCTTTTGTATCTAGACGCTGTAGTACAGCTCCTGCAGCTTTAACTGTGGTGATGAAGAGGGAATTTCACCAGGTGCTGCATGCTTACAAATGGCACCTGCTGAAATTCCCTTTTCAATACAACTGTTAAAGACACAGGAGCTCTCTCCTCCTTTCCATGTGGTCACCCTAACTAATGTATGTATACTGACAGATATTTAGAATGCTCAAAGTCATGCTCAATTTCTGAACATGTGACTGGAGTCACCATATAATAATATGTCAAGAAAATGTGCATTCTTAACTGTTTGGGTTTTGTTCTATAGGGTGTTTCTGGGCTTGTTCTGGTTAGATGCTATAGCAGCCCATGAATATGTGAGGGAAATACTGCAGGTCATCCTGCCACTGCCACTGCTTGCAACAAAACCATGTGTGCCCTGCTATTTGAGGTCCTTTTCACTGCAGATAGGGGGGAATAAGGAGCCTGGATGGAACAGCCTCCCCTAATCTGGTGCCCTCTAGATGTGCTGGACTACAAACCCTATCATCCACAGCCAGCAAGGGGACAAGTGGATGCTCATGATGGGACTTGTAGTCCAACACATCCAGAGGACGCCAAGTTGGGGAAGTCTGGCCTAGAACTTTCTGCATGCAAAGCATGTGCGCCACCAACTGCGTTATAGCTCCCTTGCCACTTTCTGTTATCTCTTAAAAATCTAGAAGTACATGGCATGATGCCAATAAGCCTAAAGACTGAAATGAAATAGAGCTAAGGACTGCAGTTCACAAGTTTTCTCCCATCCTTTTTGACATGTGGATGATCAGCAATGAACTGTTAAGGGTTTATTGTCACCTTAACCCTCATCTCTTCTGAATTCTGCCTCCCCAGATGGATCTTTACAGAAACCTTTGCAACCAGGAGCTCTTATTCCATTCATCAACTCCCTTAGGCAGACTCCTGCCACCCAAACACGAACCCAACAATCTCCGATATATCAACCGATCTCCACTCTGCCCCGAGGAGCTGGCACAGCTGACTCAGGAGCCAGGCTGAATTCCTCCCATGATTCTTCATTAGTGCAAGTGCCCCGAAGCGGAAGCAGCAGAGCTCCTTCTGTGTGTAGTTCAGTAATGTTGGACACCAAAGAATTAGTGACCAAAAGTGAGTTGAGTCTAAAGCCACCTGCATCTGCTCCACCCTCCATTCTGGTGAAACCAGACACCTCCAGAAACACCATGGAGAAGGTAACCATGGGGTCTATTCAACACGCAGGGGTAGTTTTATATGTCAAATGTTATGATGATGGAAATCCTTGAAAATGTGATTAGATTTGCAGGATGGGACAAATCCCAGTCAACTTAAAATTACGTGGTTGGGTTGGTGGGGAAGGTGTTTACTAAATAACTTAAACTCACACTGACTTTTTGTTGACAGAACAAAACTATATAGGAGTTAGGCATATGTTTCATTCCCTACCTCTGTCATTCATGACTTCTCAAGGAATAGATCCCAAGTGGGTTACAACACCTTAGTTTCTCATTAACGCATCATCACCAGGTAGTGATATTTTCTTCCAACATACCAAAACATTTCCTTGCCACTCTGTTACCTAAGGGGAAAGATCAGCCATGTCTTTGTGGATTAAAATGGGAAATGTGGAAGTGACTTGTGATTGCCATAGGAAGTCTCAAGGCTAAACAGTGTAGTGCATGAAGACATCCCCCTTTTCCTATAGGTTAGGTTCTGGGTTGCAATCTTTTGATTGGCCCAGGTCGAAGGGAACTAGAAGATACCACATGACGAGTGACATGACAAAAGCAAACATGATAAAGGCAAAATAGTAATTACCAGGGGAGTGTTCAGGTTCGGTAAAATTCTGAATCGAACTAGGCTGGGTTGGAAAGATTTGGCAGTTGTCCAAATTGAAGCAGGGCTTCTTCAAAGTGGACCAAATCTGAATCCTCCTGAAGCTTCACTAGCTATTCAGATTCAGAGGTACACAGAGGCTCAGACAGTGTGTCTGACGCAAATCAGACCGTTTTCTGGATTGCCCAAATTCAGGTACAAACCAAAACCTGTGGCCCTAACACACACCCCTAATAAAGACTAAGCATTTATAAGGTATTTTTGAGGGTTCAAACCCCTTTACATAGATTATTTCAGTGATCCTTACAAGAAACCTGAAAGGTAGGGTAGTATTACTCCCATAATAAATCAGAAGAATGGTGACTAGCATAAGGCCTCCTAAGGCCCAGTGTCCTTGAGTGAAGAAGGAGAATCCTGAGCCACCTCCTACATTTAAAAGGGTAAATGGAACCCCTCCCCAAGGAGAAAATTATTTGAAATTCCTACCTTCCCAGCTCTTTTTACTGGAGTTTTCATTTTGCCCACTCCCCCACAAATTTCTGAAAATGGAAGAATCAAAATATTTGGCACAGCACTACTTGCTATCATCTAGAAGGGTAGTGTAGCATGGGCAAGTGTTTCGGGAAAGTCTGATTACTATCTGCAAAGTCTCAACTAAAATGGTATTTGACTTTATGTTAGATGTTTCTTTCAAATAAACTCTTCTGAAAATGGATTGGTAATCTGCTGAGATTGTGGGGACGGCAAAGGAGACTAAATAATGCTAACCATATAACCTATAAAGTATAATGTACTTTACAGAAATGTGTGCTCCTTCGCAAATAACTTCTAAGAATACAGTTCTGTAAAAACCAGAATGAGTCTTCCACTATCGCTTCTTTCAAATGGGTGGCAAAGTGCCATTCCCCACAGCTTCAGAGATGATACTTTATGGGAGGGAAGGGCAAGTTATCTTGCCTTCCAGTACGTTGCTTTGGAAGTTCTCAAACTGTTTGGTGATCATACAACAAAGACAGTGCTGCCAGGAAACTTCTGGACATAAAATAACTCCTGATATCTGTTCTATTTCAGCAAGTGAAAACAGTGAGATTTCAGAACTACAGCCCACCACCATCCAAGAGACACAGTTCTCTGTCTTCACCGAACCTCTCCAATGGCAAACCTGAGCAAGGAAGCGTTACAGAAGCCATGCAGCCAGAAACAAACAAGAACCCTGAAATATTAGCTCTCTATTCCCACCGAATTACCTCTAGTCCAGTTCATCAAAGAAGGGTGTCCCATCCCAAGACCTCATCACTGGACCTTTCTGGCCTGTCAGGCTACCTGACCTTTTCGACAAAAAAAGAATTATAATAGCATCGCTGAAAACTGGAAATGGTTCATCCTATTTAAATTGGTTCACTTTGGAAATTTGCTATTGTTCTTTGTTTGTAAGCAAACAACAACTATGGCAACCAGATATGCCATGGATCTCAGGTCCAATCTGCCAAAAGTTTACATCTCACAGAAGAGCTAGACCCTCTTTTAGAAATTGACACAACCACAGATGATTACTAGGTACCATTTATCCCACATTCTTCTTTTGTGTGGCTTTGATCTACAACTCAAACTGCAAGCGTGTGTTGTGGATATGCATTTCTCTCCATATTCAAAGACTACCACAATGGCAATGTACAATGAATTCCTTTGCCACAGGTTGATACAAATACGAATGGGGCGGAGGGAGAGAAATGATAAGTATGGAGGACTATTAAAAAGCCATATTGCTCTAAGTAAGTTCCAGTACGGTACAACTGGAAGTAGAAAAAGGAAAACTGTCAGAAAAAGATAGATTGCTTTGGTCTTCTCTATCTCACTCAATTTTACAGTGGATGAAGCAGCACCTTTTCTTCCCCACCTTCCCTTCATAATTTGTTGAACTTCTCAGTTTTCATTTAAAGACTTTGGGATTTATATTAGGATTTGTAATGCAGGTGTCTTTTTGGTGTTTTTTTTTTAAAGAAATATATACTGTTTCCCAGCTTCAAAGGCAGCCAATCAAGGGAGATAATGCAACACAACCCATCCACCAGGTCTCCCCCACCACGTGTTTTGGATCCTGTTTCTACAGATCGGGTGATTGGTGTAATTATAGTAGACAACAGTACCATGCATCTATAGTAGCCCAATGATTGAAAAACAACACTAATTCCATGTCATTAAAAATATGAAATTGCAAATATATTTTAAGATACAAGAAGCTAGGGTGACCATGTGGAAAGGAGGACAGGGCTCCTGTTTCTTTAACAGTTGTATTGAGAAGGGAATTTCAGCAAGTATCATTTGTATGCATGCAGCACCTGGTGAAATTCCCTCTTCAGCCCTGCTCTCTTTTGAGTGACCAGATACAAAGGAGGGCAGGGGTCCTGCAGCTTTAACTGTTGTGATGAAGAGGGAATTTTCACCAGGTGCTGCATGCATAAAAATGACACCTGCTGAAATTCCCTTTTCTATACAACAGTTAAACATACAGGAAGGAGCTCTGTCCTCCTTTCCACATGGTCACCCTAAAGAAGCTCATAAGATTGTCAGCCTGTTTGGACAAATTCATGGCCTAAGACTGCAATCCTGTGTTGTCATTTACTTGGGAGAAAGCCTCATTGAACCCAATGGGACTTAACTGAGAAAACAAGCATAGAAGTGGGCTGCAAGAACAGTCCCATTGACTTAGAACTGAAAGCCCATCATATTGGAGAACACTTTATTCATCCAGCTTCCCTGCAGATCCCACTAATCTCTAACCACTCTTTTGCCTGCCCTCAACCCTCACGCACAGCCAGCAGCACGGTGTCATAGGAGAACCAATCAGTCCCTCCCTGCAAAAGGCCTTTCCTCCCCCCGCTCCCACCTACCTGACTTCAGCAGGCCTCATCCGCTTAATGCTTGCTTCCTCCCAGCCCCTCTCATTCTCTCTGGCTACCTAGCCTCAGCAATAAGCAGAATCAGAATGCCATATCATATTCATCCAGCTGTGACTGATGTTTAGATTAGTGGTATATGATAGAGCTTTGTTTATTTTGTTCCCACCTCTAGTTCAAAGGCTGGGCATTCCAGCCAAAACCAGGGAGCATGAGATTGTGTTATGCCTCCTGCTGTGTCATTTCAATAAAGGTTGGGAACTAACGTTCTTGGATGACTGCACAGAACCAATGAAACTGACACAATGGATGTTTGCTAGTGGTATCCCTACAGCATTTGGACAGCACCTGAGGAAAATGTTTTCCTTTGGAATCAAAAGCAAGTGGATAGACAGTACTATCCATAGCAGCTTTCTCCAAGCTGGGGCCCTCCAGACCCCCATGGCAGATGGGGTTGTTGTTCTATGCACCTGGATGGCACCAGCTTGGGAAAGGCTAGTCTATTGTCATGCACCAACCACCATTTCATTTTAGTTTAAAACAAAATCCAATCACATCCACCCTTTCAGATTTAACATACCTTTTGGCCCCAGTTTAATCCCCATATTGTATGCAAAGCCAGTGCTTTTCTTGCCATTTATAGAATTGTGCTCTCTTCTTTCCTCACATTAGCTTTGCAGA
Organism: Anniella stebbinsi; assembly: GCA_029215795.1. Taxonomy (NCBI): domain Eukaryota; kingdom Metazoa; phylum Chordata; class Lepidosauria; order Squamata; family Anniellidae; genus Anniella; species Anniella stebbinsi. Next base: position 81,578,879 of record JARDYH010000005.1, on the reverse strand, counting down.
AGTCAAGTACACTGAAATCTTCCCACTGCATTGCAGAGCAGGTGGGAGTTTACAAAATATGGAACGCACACCAGACATAGATCCAAAGGCTAAATTAGATGGACGGTTCCCATTAACTGACATTTAATACATTTCCCACATGACCCACATAACTTTTGTGTGCAAGTGTGTGTTTACAGGGTGGCTGGGGGTGGGCAAGGTACAACTCTGTACAGAATAATGTGCAAAAAATCACACTAGTGTCAGCTTTGCTGTGTGAAAATATCAAGGGGACTGCACCACAGACTAGATGGTAGGAACAAAATGGAGAGGAATTATTAGCATGTTAAGAACATAAGAGCCAAGCTGGATAAGACCAAGGGTCCATCTAGTCCAACACTCTGTTCACACAAGCACGACATGAGTGCTCCCACCCATGTTCCCCAGCAACTAGTGTATACAGGTTTACTGCCTCTGATACTGTTGGTCAATGCTGGCCCAAGACATTTGAAGAGGAGCCAAAATGGTGACCTCTCCCACTAATGTTGTGCTATTCAGATACCAATTACAGCCTTCATCTCACCCCTGCCACCTGTCATGGTGTCACCTGAGCAGGTGGCTCCATCCTGCTGCATGGCAGGGCCAGCCCTGACTGTTTAGCCTGCCATTCTTCCAGGAATCGCATGGTGACAAGCAGAGGGTATCTTATCCTGTCTTCAAAGCCTTGTGAGGCAGGTTAGGCTGGCCCATTGACATCCAGTGAGCTTCATGACTGAGTGGGGTTTTGAATCCAACCCTCCCTGGCCCAAGTCCCAATGTTCTGTCCACTCCATTGAGGGCCCAGTGAGGTGCTGAAGATATGCAATCAAAACCCCTGTTTCTTGGGGGCCACTGGAACCAAAAGGTGACACAGAGGAAAAATATAACATCATTTTAAAGAAGCAGCTGCTGGGGCAAATTGGATTGGGACTGCAGTACTGAGTTAGGGGTGGCAGTTAACCCTTTCCCCCATGTCATTTCCCTGATATAAATCCCCCATGCAGCTTTTTGCCTTGTTAAGGAAAACCTATGGTTATGTGTGTAACCCCTCCCAATGCCATGATCCCAATCCAATTTGGGGGCCCTGCCATTTTTGCACATGATGGTGCACACAGATTTACAACTTTCTTTCGAAAGAAGTGTGCTATACATATGCATACCTCATGATTGTCAGCCAGATTTAGTTTTAGAAGCAAGAAAGATAATGCAAATGAGAAACTGAAAATATGGGAGCTTTCCTTCCAATGCAAGTAGCAGGTGTGGGTGGAGGAGTGATCTGGATCAGGGCCGCAAAGGGAAGCAAAACGGTCAAGTCCCCCATAGTCCCCTCACACATGCCAAGGTCCCAATCTAGGTCATGCCCCTCTTGCTATTTACTATTTTAAGAAACACACACAATTAATGGAATTGCTAATTGTACAAGGGGTGTCACATCTAGTTCTTTCCCAATGATGACTAATGAATATTTTGGAAAAGGAAAATATCTATATCAAGCAAACCTCTTTTTAAATATAATGAACAAAAAGGCATCCCTGCACCAAAGATAATCAGGCAAGAATAATCAGCCTTCCTTCAGTGCCCACAATAGCATCTAATCACATCATTGAACTCTTTCCGAAACCAGCTCTTGGGGTGTGGGGGGAGAATCATTTGGGGTTCTTGCCTATTTATACCTTAGTCATATAAATGTGCATATGCACATTCATGAGACTCACTTGAGCCAAAAATAGCCATTGCTCAAGAACAAACATATGCAGATGGAGTCACTGGCAAATGTTCCGTTCACTGAAAATAGTAGTGGGGAGATGCCAGCTGGGAAAATAGACAAAAAAACATGGCAAAGTGGGGCTGGCATTTTAGTGCCTTGGGGAGGGAGGCAAAACACACACCTCTGCTTTCATTCATTTGCATTAACATACTTGCTTTCAAAGCCAAAGCTGGCTGACTTAATGATGGCAGGTTCTGTGGAGCCAGAGGGGCACTTTGGCTGCATCCGATGGAGCCCATGGGCCAAAGATGTGACAGCCCTGATGCAAAACCATGACAACCTTATGATTGCTTGCCTTTAAGCAGCAGGAACATTGGCAGTGGGAAGGCTTTCGCTTACTGGATGCTACTGTAATTATTCACCAAGAGGAGTTATTTGAAAACAAAGAAAAGCCTTTCCAGTCCAAAAGAAGCAGCTGTTCAGTGCTGCTGCTGTGGCAGATATAAAAACAAAGCCCACTGCCTTCCTAAAGCAAGCACTCCCCTGAGGGCAGAATAGATTATGTTAAAGGGTGAAGGAGCTATCAAGAATTACTGAGCGGCTATGATTTGCCAATTACACATCGGTTTTCATTTACATGGTGCGTTAAACTCATTATCTCACTTCCACAACCTGTGAGATAGGTTGCAATTGTTCCCATTTTACGGAAAAGAACTGAGGCTGAGTGTGTCTTATCCTGGGGGAACTGCTTTGCATGCTGAGGCACAGCTGGATTAGAACACAGGTCTCCTAGCTCCCAAGGCAACCTCAAGGAACTAGATCCCACTGGCTGTCTTCACAAGAACCCTAAGACACTGAAATACACAAAAGGATGCAATGCTCAAAAAGTGATTGTTGTTATGAGATTTTTTGACGCAATCCTTTTCATTAGTTATAGTTGTGCTCGGTGAGGTTTATCTCACTTGAAAAGCAGGACTCTGAACAGCAGATGAAAATTCACAAACTCCTAAAGACCAGCTCAAGCATTCCAGCCCTACACCCGAGACTGCATCTTGTATTGTTCTGTGCTCCTCTGGCACTGTGACATGTTTACGAGTTCTTTTTCTATAAAATAGTCAAGGGGGCTCACAAGAAAAGAAAAAAAGACCCCAATAATAATAAACAACCCTCTTCATGGGAGTCTGAGAGTGCCCTGTGCTTTTGCGGGCTGAATTATCAGGTGAATTTGGCTATCCCACAACTCTCTTTAGCAGTCACGGTGGGCTAAAAAATTGCAAATAGATTAATATTTCCATCTTTTCACCATTTTGGTATATAGCTGTGTGTGGTGGAGATTATAATCTATATTACTCATCATGAGTATAGAACTCAAGGTGCAGGGAGGTATTGTTGGTGGTCCAAGTTATATATTTCACTAGGGGCTAACAAACCATAAGTGAGTGGTACCCTAGCCTTAGGGGAGGAATTGCCAACTGGTTAGAAAGAAAACCTGACCCAGCCTGCTACTGTTTCTTTAACAGAGGATTGATATGCCAACATCAGAAGGTGACACTTTTCAGGGCCTGGAGATCAATGTGCTCACTCATCACTTGCTGAAGATCAATATGCTGCTGAAGGGACAGCAACAGAATCTGGTTCAAAAGTTGGTAATCCTATGGGACTCACCAGCAGCACTACAACCATCTTATGTGTGTGTCTGAAGTTGTTGTTGTTTTTTAGCATGGGTGGTGGATGGGTGTGTGGGACAGCAAGATAGACTGGCAATTAAAAGTGGGTCCCATGCAGGTTGAAGTCAAAGGTAGATTCCAGGACTGGAGAAGGCTGAAGACTTTTGGCATGTGAACACAAGAGCACCTTGAGGTGAGTTGTATGCACTGCACCATAACCTCCGAAGGTGAGTGAGCTGGCACCAGAAGTGGAAGAAGGAAAGGGACACCTTTCACTTGAAGGATGCTAGGCCACTTCCAAAGCAAAGTTTTGCCAGGGCCAGCCCTGCCTTCTTTTGTATCTGGTCACTCTAGCCATATGAGAGTGCAGCTTTAACTGTTTATGTTGTGATAAAGAGGGAATTTCACAGCTGCATGCATACAAATGACATCTGCTGAATTTCCCTTTTCTGTACAACTGTTAAAGATACAGGAGCCCTGTCCTCCTTTCCATAAGGTCACCCTATACTTCAACCTTTTGAGGATGGGGAAAAACTGCACAAAAGCCTGGAAACCACTGAACTATTATTGTTTGGAGGAAAGGAGATGCGACCAAGGGAAGTGGGTGGGGCCATCTGAGGAACCCCAAAGAGGCAAATTTTACCTCAGGAAGGACAGATTTAGCCCTATGCCTGAGGTTCTACCTAAGCTGCCTAGAAAGACTGGCATGGTTGTTGCAACAATTGTGGCACAAGAACAGTAACTGACCATATTACCAAATACCATATTGTTGGTATCTCTTTTGTGAAGCATTTTTACCCCAATGGGGAAAGCAGCTATCTCCTGCCCTGAGAGAGGTGGGGGGGGGGGGGAAGCAGCAAGATTTGAGCAAGAGGACAAAGGAAAGATAGCTTTTAAGGCCCTCTCACAACCTTGAGGGGAATTCTGTTGAACACATCCAAAAACATTTTGCCAATCTCTTCAGGCAAACAAAAATAATAATTGGTCAAAGTTAACCTGCAGTTGTAGTGGATTTACCCTCCAGAAATACCAGGCAGAAAAGGATTATGGGAGTAGCTCCTAAAGCAAAATGTTCATTCTAAGGGATTAAAATAAAATAACTAAACAGAAATATTCTAAGCTCTCTCTATGTCTTCAGTCTCACCAGTCTTGCTGAGAGATTTCAAAGACGCCCCTGAGGACTTAGTTTTCAGAAGTGTTGAGAAACTTTAAGCCCCCAAAGACAGGTATAAAGGTTGCAGGGTACCATAACTCCTAAAATACAGATCAAAATATAAAAATGGAGCATAGCCAGCAAAAAGCACATTCTCTTTAAATTTAACAGCCACCAATTCCATGTTATGTGTCTTTGTTACTGTGTAAATTTTAGGAATGTACAGATTGTGTTTAATCTGAGTCTCACAGATTGTCAGGTGTCTTTCTTTCCAGTGTCCATTTATTGATGGAATTGTTTGGTTTTTTTAAAAAAATAAATAAATATGCAAACTAAATAGTCTGCAGCAATTTACATAGCTTTCACTGGCATGTAACATTCTGTATATTTTTCTTAGCTCAGTGTACAATCAATTAACAGAGAGTTCAAAAAAGTGCTACATTGCAGAAGCTGAAGACCAGAGTTGTATAAAACATGTGTGTGTGTGTGTGTGTGTGTGTGTGTGTGTGTGTGTGTGTGTGTTTAAAAATGGTATACATATTAGCTATTTTCCAGCTACTCTTACATTTTTGTACAACTAAGTGTTTCTACAATTCGAGAAAGTTAAAAAATGATCAACTATGGAAACCATGACTCAGATTCATACAAATTCAAAGTCATTTGAATCTGTTTTGGATATCACTGACATCCCTCTGAAGTCTTGCTAAATGTCAGGTAGCTATTGGGCTGGCTACTGGGTGAATAGACTTCAAGGCCTCCTGTCTCCAGCCTGTCAAGAGTCGGACAGGCTCTTTCGGTTTCTACCAGCAACAATTTAGGATATCCTGGTTCAGATGGAATGTTGAAGATACACAAAAAAGCATATCTCCACCGGTACTTGCTGTGCTCCCACTTTATCCAATTAAAAGAAAGTTCCGTTTCAGATAAGAGCAATGCAGCTGGGGAGAACCCCAGGTGAAATATGCTTCTGCTGCTGCAATGACAGCTCATTTATTTATTTATTTATTTATTGTATTTGTATACTGCCCCATAGCCGATGCTCTCTAGGCGGTTTACATAAGATTAAAACATTTAAAATCAATATACAAAAATTAAAACTGCAAAACGTACAAAGTACAAATACATTTAAAACCATTATGATAACTTAAAAAGCTATAAGCCTAAAAAACAAAAAACAGACCCAGGCTCATCAGATATTGCTAACTGCCTGAGAGATGAGGAAAGCCTTGACCTGGTGCCAAAAAGATAACGATGTTGGCGCCAGACGGGCCTCGTCAGGGAAATCATTCCACAATTGGGGGGCCACCACAGAGAAGGCCCTCTCCCTTGTTGCCAACCTCCAAGCTTCCCTTAGAATAGGCACTCCGAGGAGGACCTTAGATGTTGATCGTAGTGAACGGGTAGGTTCATGTCGGGAGAGGCATTCTGTCAGGTATTGTGGTCCCAAGCCGTGCAAGGCTTTATAGGTTAAAACCAGCACCTTGAATCGGGCTCGGAAACATATAGGCAGCCAACGTAGGCGGGCCAGAGTAGGTCTTATATGTTCGAACCTTCTGGTCCCTGTTATCAATCTGGCCGCTGCATTTTGCACAAACTGCAGCTTCCAAACTGTCTTCAAAGGCAGCCCTACGTAGAGCATGTTGCAGTAATCTAATTTGGAGGTTACCAGAGCATAGACAACTGAAGCCAGGTTATCCCTGTACAGATAGGGGCATAGCTGGGCCACCAAACGAAGTTGGTAGAAGGCACTCCATGCACCAAGGCCACCTGAGCCTCAAGTGACAGAGATGGCTCTAGGAGAAACCCCAAGCTTTGAACCTGCTCCTTTAGGGGGAGTGCAACACCATCCAGAGCAAGTTGAAGACCCTCCATCCAGTCAGCAGAACCACCCACTAACAGCATCTCAGTCTTGTCTGGATTGAGTTTCAGTTTGTTAGTCCTCATCTAGTCCATTGTTGCAGCCAGGCACCAGTTCAGCACATCCACAGCCTCACCTGATGACAATGAAAAGGAGGAATAGAGCTGCGTGTCATCAGCGTACTGATGACAACGCACTCCAAAACTCTGGATGACCACACTAACTGGTTTCATGTAGATGTTGAACAACCTGGAGGACAAGACTGACCCCTGCAGAACCCCATACTGAAGAATCCATGGGGCCAAGCAATTTTCACCAAGCACCACCTCCTGGAGCTGATCCACCAAGTAGGAGCAGAACCACTGCAATGCAATGCCTCCCACTCCCAATTCAGCCAGTCATCCCAAAAGGATACCATGGTCGATAGTATCGAAAGCCGCTGAGAGGTCAAGAAGAATCAACAGAGTCACACTCCCCGTCTTTTTCCCGACATAGGTCATCATACAGGGCGACTAAGGTTGTTTCCGTACCAAAGCCAGGCCTGAAACCCAACTGAAATGGATCCAGATAATCGGTCTCATCCAAGAATGCCTGGAGCGGGCTCACAACCACCCGCTCAAGGATCTTGCCTCATCCATCTACAATATAAAAATATTCAGATGCACCCTAAAAATCAGGGTGGACCATGTGTCCTCTTTTACAGATGACAATCCTCTATTTGTAGGGCTGCCATTTTGAAGGCACCTTCTGTCCAACCAGAAGGAAGAGCTGGACCCTGAAGATGCTCATCAACAGTACTTGGACAGCAGACTGAGCAAAGCATGCAGGTCACCTGGTCACATTATTCTATACTGTCCTGAGATGTGCTGTATTTTTATTGAAATTGTTTTTTATTATTCCTAAATTTGCACTATCTATATTCAAATTGGTGCCCTCCTTTCTCTTTTTTGTTGGGGGGTGATTAATATGTCCACGCTCTACTAAGAAATAAGAAAAGTTTTGTATGATCTATAGGACAAATACCAGCTGATACGTCAATCTAATCAGCTGGATGTCAAAACATTGATGAATGTGCTCCCGTCATCACCAATTTAATATGAGTGCTCTAAAACCTGTTCCCACTCACTGCCTTGTGACAGCTCACAGGACTGTCAGGATGAAAATGAGGGGTTTGGCTAACATAGACTCACGTGAATTTAAGAGCAGGAAGAGGGAAAGGAAAAGGATGATGATGAAGCCGGTGCTTTTTGTAGAACAGCATGGAGCTATTTTGAGTCAGGGCAGGAGACAGCAAAAGCAGGCTGCTTATGGAGGATGCTTCAGTGCTCGGATGCCATGGTGATAGGCTCTTTAGGAAGACCGAAATAGAGCAAGATGGATGAGAGGAGCTCAGAGTGAGGGTGGACATGTTTTACAGTGATGGATCTTTTTTAAAGACTGCAAAAATACACCCACCTTCCCATTGAATAAGTGCCTTGTCCTCTAGGAGGGAGGAGAAGAAAAAGAAATGGTATTAAGAAGCCTGCTGCACCTTTGCTGGAAAGGAATCGGTAATAAGGTGAATGAGCCAGCCACTAATAGTTTAGAAGAGATAAATTCTTAAGTAAGGCCCCCCAACCTCTTCTGCTCTTCCACTTGGACTGAACTCAATGCTCCTATATCAGTAAAACAGAAAGCCAAGCCAAAATTCCTCAATGCTTAGAGTTAGCCCTTTGGCATTTGTTAATGTCATCTCCTCAGCCCCCCCCCCACCCCCCACCCCCACTCAAGGCAGTATTCTCAAGTTGTCTGACAACTCCACTATGGTTGGATTTGTGGCTTGATATGTAATGAAGCATTAAGGTTGATGAGTAACATAAGGTGGTGATATGCTTCCTGCTGGTGTGGACAGTGTGTCCACACCAGAGCAGGCTCCCTGATCCAAGATACGTTCCACATTGATCACAAGGGAGGGGGAAGGAAATCAAGCTTAGTAGTTCTGCCTTGCTTTGCCAGTCATGCAATTTTCACTGCTTCCTATCACAATCAAAGATCATGGATCAGCCTTCCCCAACCTGGTGCCTGCCAGGTTTTTTGGACTACAATTCCAGCAATCGCTGGTCAGCATTGTCTATGCTGCATGGAGATTATTGGAGTTGTAGTCTAGGACATCTGGGGGCACAAGTTGGGAGGAAAGGTGTCACAGGTCATGTAAGGAAAGGGATAAGTAATAAGAGCCTCTAATGGGATATCTTGTACCAATGTAGATCAGCTGAAAGCAGTGGAAGCTGGCAGCTTTGATGTCAGTGGGGCATAAATCCTCTCCAGGTTTAGTCAGGAGCAGTCAGAACTCTAACAGAGCTATCTAAAGTGCTGAACCCATTTTGGGGGTTGGGTTCAGTACCTTGGATAGCTCCTTTAGTGTTCTGACTGAAACCTGGGGTGGATTCACAGCCCCACCGAAATTGGAGCCACCAGCCTACACTGGTTGAAAGGTATGAACACTTTGGAGGGGTGCATAAGTCTTCAGCAGGTGGGGGGGGGAGAAGGGCATCCTTTTGGCATGAATACTGATGGCAAGATAATGGCCTTATGCAGATTCTATCATCTCATTCAGATCAGGACCCAGTCATAAAACATTTAAAACTTCAGGAACAAAAAAGCAGAACAAGCAATATATGACATACTTGTAAGAACCCAGAAAGCTCCATCTTGCTTCAATCAATTTGCCTAAATATTATCAGGATTCTCTCTCTCTCTCTCTCTCTCTCTCTCTCTGCATTTATTTTTATGTTATACAGATTAATTTCTCTTTTTATGAAAAGAGCCAAAAGATCAAAGAGGATATGGTCATATTGGGTCAACCACAAGCAACAATTCATTATTGTCAATACTTTTATGTACTTTTATGTTTTACATATCAGGAATTGCTTGGATACTCATTGGTAGCAATGGGACAATCATTGGCAGCAGCACCAAAGACCAGCCTGAGGAGGCGGGGATATTCATCTGGACCATGGTGTGGGAGAAAATGGTTAACACATGCAGCCCATCTGCACACACACACACACACACAGTGGTCCTGGTCCTGATCAGGGGACCAGCAGCTACTATTTGCAGTGGGGAAAAGATACACTAAATGCCAAACCATGAATTTAAACCAAGTGTAATTTAGCCTTCAGGGAGTTGATAAAATGGTGTAGACCAAATTAAAGAGACTACACATTAAAAAAACCCAAGATGTCATTCCTGGCATGGCACAGCATCTCCCTGTGCTTTTTACCATAAAATGCATTATCTGTATTTTATCCAGCTGGATGAAAAAGCAGCATGCTTTCCAGCAGAGGCTTGTATTATGTGCAGAGGAAGGGCTGCTTCACACATGCTATTAAACCCCTTCAAGGAAAACATGTCCACGTAGGAATTAACACACTGTGTCATGCATGTATGATTACTCATGCATCTATTTTTAGTGTCTATGCCAGGCATTGCCCAGAAAACCCACAAATCCTGCTGCATGCTTAGAACATCCTTCTTCTTCCTCATCCCACTGAAGCAGGGAATTGACCACAATACCGACCAAATTGGCAGGGAAGCAGGACTGCACCAATTTAGGCATCCTGTACAACAACCGATGGGGTTGATTTTTGCATCTCATGTTGATGCCAGCACCTGGAGTTGGGAGTTCAGCACAGGATAGGGATTCTGGTGGTGCACCCCCCCCACCCCCGCTGCCTAAAAGTCTCCCTACTGAAGTAGACGCAAAGGTGGTCTCCAGGAAGTTCCAGAGGTCCAGTGTTTTGGGTGACTTCAATGTCCACAAGAAGGTTGCCTTCTCTGGAGCAGCTCAGGGTTTTACAGCTACTGGGCTTCTTTAGATTAAGGGGAAATTGCATTTCCTTACAGGGGGCTTTGCTTCCTGCTCCTTTTGCGCAATCGCAATGGAGCTGCATTACATGGCCGGAGAGGGGTGACCACATGATCTGTAATGGAAATCTTCCCCTCCTCTTGCTGCTCATAGCTGTACACAGTAGGAAATCCCGAGATATTTCAGCAGAATCAGGATATCACAGGGTTTTTGTTTTTTTAAGGAATTACTGGGGGAAGGCACAGGAGACTTGCAGGAGGTTGTCATTGTCATCAAAAGGACCTGCGAACTTCTGTGAGTGGCCAGTGACGAGCATGCCTTATTTTGCTCATGTGAAGCCCACTGTGAGAAACACGTGCCTGTCCCATTTGGTATCTGGACCTGTGCACGTTGCAGGGTCTACTCTTGGCCTGGTCTTGGCTGGCCTTTTTTGCCACCACCACCATTGCCACCGCACAGCTGAATTTGCTTAGAGAGCCAGTGTGGTGCAGTGGCTAGAGTGTTGGACTGGGAATTGGGAGATCCAGGTTCTAGTCCCCACTCAGCCATGGAAACCCACTGGGTGACTTTGGGCCAGTCATAGACTCTCAGCCCAACCTTCCTCGCAGGGTTGTTGTTGTGATGATAAAATGGAGAGAAGGAGGTTTATGTATGTTGCCTTAGGTTCCTTGGAGGAAAAAATACAGGATATAAATGTAATAATAAATAAATAATAAATTAGGGTGTAACAGTCTGCATGCCCCACACACTGAAACCTGCATGTTCAGTTGCCATGTTATTGTGACACCTTATCTCCCCCCCCCCCCCAGTAAATGGTTGCACATTGTTGATCCCAGGAAAAGGCTTTCCATGTAGGAAAGATGGAGCAGCCCAAATTTCCTCATGCTGGAAGCAGAGAGAAAGAAGCCTTGCAGATGTGGGCTAAGTGTAGCATTTTGGGAATGATGGCAGTAGCTTAGGCTCATGATGAGCACAATTTAAACTCTCCTGATATGATTAGCTAATGAATTGCCACAATTGGAGAGTTTGCTTCAGATCATTTGTCAGTCTCGGAATTGCCTGCATAACTGCACAAGGACCTGTTAACTCTGTGAGCATGAAACTACAGTCAAGCTGCCTAAATTTACATGGGAAAGAGAACAAACATATAGGACTCCCACCCACAAAAATGTTTTGTTTTTCTAGAAATGCTGTAGCAAAACCGTAAAGTTGAATTCAGCATAACATGCTAGTTATCATAATATTGCAAACCCAGGCATGTGTTACTACAGATCAGGGGCAGAAAAGGCAATGGAGTAAGAAACATCAGTGGTCAGTTTGTGCAGGCATGTTTCTGCCCTGGGCCATTAGGAAAATCAACCATACAGACTGCACAACTAAAGATGTTTCTCTCTTGCCACCCATGTTTCATCCAATTCAAACAGAGAGGGAAGGGAGACAATACACTCAAGGCTGTTAATTCACTGTATCTACTTTCAGTTTCGCTGCAGAATTGAGATCCCAGCAGTAGACTTCCTTTCCTGCTTTTCTGCTACAAAACCTCTAGGTGGCATTGTGGTATGGCAGAATAGAACAATTACACAAGTGAAAGCATCTTCTTTCTCTTTCACAGATATCACATTTTCCTTGCTCTAAAAATTGCCAAAAATACTCTTTAAACACAGAAACAAAGCTGGAGGGTCACAACATAATCTGAAGAACCAATGAACAACTGGGAGTAGGAAGTGATGATTGCAAAATAAATGCCTCGGGTAGGGAAGCTCACACTCCTCCCAGGTCTATATAGACTCTGTTTACCATGGACCTTCACCTTATAGATTGAACCCACACAGACTCTCTCAATCACTGCTTAGATGTGGGAATGTGATAAGGTTACTCCCTCATATCCCTGCCTGTCCTGGGTTAGGAGTCTCGCAGTCGTATTTTGGATGAATTGCATTTTCCAAACAGCCTTCAAAGGCAGGTTCACAACCAATGCATCACTGAAGGTTACCAGAATTAGAGGCTGAGTGACATAAGCAAAGAAGCATAGTACCACACCCCTTTTGGAGTACTCAAAAGCTTTACATACATCAGTTCATCATGTAAAAATATGCATTTATTTTTATATTTTTGTGTTCTTTAAGTCCTGTTGATGAACATCCATGGGAGAGACTTCCACAAAGAAGGGGCTACTACAGAAAAGGCCCTGACTCTTGTGCCAGGCAATTTAATTGACCTTGGTGGTGAGCATGTGAACAAAGCCTCTTTGGTTATTAAACTCTGAAAACTGGCACTAGTATTGGTCCTAAGGTCTGGGCAACATGTCCTCAGTGGGCCTCCCCATTGCTGGCCACAGTAGCCATTGCCCATTAGCTTGCCCTTGCCCTCAGGGCCCAATCCACACCACTGCTTAGAAGCAGATGGCAAGTGGGAGGCTGTCCTTCGCTCTTGTCACTGTTCACACACAGTAACGCGAAGGTAGGTGAGTGGAGACCAACAGCAAATAGGGGGCCTTTGGGGGGGGTTGGATCTGGGGCCCCTGCAGGGATGTGGGCCTCAACAGGTGCCCAGCAATGCCAACCTTCAAAGTCAGGCATGACTGCCGCTTCAGATTACTGCTGCTCGAACAGAGTCAACTAGGCTGACCATATGAAAAGGAGGTCAGGGCTCATGTAACTTTAACAGTTGTAGAGAAAGGGGGATTTCAGCCAGTGTCATTTGTATGCAATTAGTTCCTGGTGAAATTCCTTCCTCATCACACCAGTTAAAGTTGCAGGGGCCCTGCCTTCTTTTGTATATGGTCACTCTAGTATAGTGCCTGCAACTTTAACTATTGTGATGAAGAGGGAATTTCACCAGGGACTAATTGCATACACCATGTTATGGTGAGCTTTCTGTTACAGTCCAAAAACCAGCAAATTACCATCCAGGTTGCCAAATTTTTGCACAATGTAATCAGCTGTAGAAATCAATTAAGTCTATAGGTAATTGTACTTTGTAATGACGATATGTAAACAGTGCAGATCCTATTGCTCCTATTGCTCTGTATAAATTGTATCTCTTTTTATTGGCCTTTTGGCCGCAAATAAAATTTTCCTTTCGTTTCGAAATGAGCCCTGTCCTCCTTTTCATATGGTCAGCCTAGAGTCAACCCTTGATTGACTCACAGGAACACAAGGGAAACACAAACACAGGCATTTTTTATTTTTTTTATTTTGAATAACCAATGCAGGGGAAAGGCGAGAAAGCACCATGGCTCAAGCTCTTCTGGAAGTTTTTAAACAAAGGCATCTTTGGCTGGAGGGGGAGGAGGCGATTGGTGCATTTTGTAGACCTGGAATATGGGTCTCGTCTTCATTTCTCGGGCCATTTGACAGACCGCAAAGGGCCAGCAGCAATGAACTGCTATCCAGTCTTCGCAGAGGGTTCCCTGGGGTGGGAAACAGGAAGAGGAACTCTCCACATTAGGATGTTTGAGAAACCATTTTTACATGTCACTAGGCTCTGATCTAATTAGAATCTCTCTACGCTAGTTCTTCACCCAGCTTCTAACCTTTAAAGAGAGAGGGGGGAATCACAGGTTGCTTACCCACTATGCAGTTCATCTTGAAGAGATTATAACATTCAGATTATAAGATAGCTAACCCATTGCATTCTAGGGTTTTGTCAATTGTGGCAATAATAATAATAATAATAATAATAATAATAATAATAATAATAAATCAAAAAAGCAGGAACCAGTCTTCCAGCATTATTCAGGTTTCCCAGGGCTACCCCTTCCATTTTCCACCATAGCATCTGCTCTGCAGCTTCTGACACTCCTCCTCCAGTTTGGAAGCAATAAGATGAATCAGCTCTTAATTAGTCAGTTCTGGTCCCCCCTGCAGCAAGCCTTTCATTGCAGGGTTTCTCATTGCAGCCTGATCGTTCCACGCTATTATTATTATAGTTTTCTTTTTCATGGGTGTAATTGTGCTGTCCTCCACACAGCAATGCCTTTGCTCTTTCACGAAACATTTCTATTTTCAAGGCTGTGCTCATACTTTCCAGCGATGGAGTGCAAATCAATCTTTTTTCTTTGCTTGTTAAGGTAGTAAACAAACTATTTCCCAACTCCCTTAGCAGCACAAATTACCCAACTGTAGCATGCTACCTCCCTGTCTGGCAACCGGACACTGTCCATGCAATCCTATGCCTGTTTACTCAGAAGTAAAACCCACTGTGTTCAACGGGGTTTTATGCAGAGAATTGGAAGAGGAACCAAAACAGACATTACTTTACGTGTGTGTCTATGAGCAATTTTGTTTCCCACCTTTTCCCCAATACTGAGCCTCAAGGCAGCTTTACAATATTGAAACATATACAGTTTAAACATATAAATATAAATATACAAAAGTTAAAAATAGAATTAAATGTGCTTCAATATTAAAACGTTTAAAACGTTTAAAATACAAAAATCATTTTTTTAAAAAAAGTCCAGTGCATAAACAGAGGTCCAGACTATTTGCCAAAGGCCTGCTGGAACAAAAACATTTTTGCCTGCCTCTGGAAGCACACCAAGGAGGGAGCCAGTCTAGCTTCCCTGGGAAGGGAGTTCCAGTCCAGAGCCATTTCTACATTAAGGGAAATCGCATTGTTTACTGAGGGCTTTTGTACTTCCTGGTTCTTTGGCACGATTGTTATGGGTTCAAGCGATGAGGGGCTTGAATGAATTCTTCCCCTCCGTTCAGTTCCACTGAGTTCTACTGAGTTAGCACCATCTAGTGGGGGAAGATCTTGCTATTTCCCGGCTATTACCACTTTAAAAGTGATTCGTTTTATCTCAAAATTTCTGGAGCATTCTGTGGGAGACATCCTGGTTGGTGACAATGACATGAAATCAAACCCAAAGCTTCCATGAGTAGCCAATCACAAGCATGCAATAAATGGCTAAAAGGACCCCAAACAGGAATGGGGCCCTAGCATGAGGGTAGGGGGTTTACTATGCAGATTGCCACTCCCAAGGCTACTCTCGAGTAAAAATGGAAGGAAAAAAGGCATAGCTGGAGACACAGGTTTAATATTATGTCTGCTGTGGCATAGGTCTCACCAGGAGGGACAAAGGTCTATGGTGTTCCTCCTCCCCAGCAACATAGCAGTTGAGCTGGGCTACAGAATTCCCACACAGCCCTGCCCAGCTCAGCAGACAGCTTGTGTATGACTTTCTGCCTCTTAGGGTACAATCCAATGTCTGTTGAGAGAGAAGAAAGTTCTACAACCCCCTCTATTCCCCAGCCAGCCGTGAAGTCCTTTTTTCTGTCTAAACAGGCATAGGATTTCACCCTTACTTGCTGGAGGTGTTGTATGAGGAAAAGGCATGGGAAAGCACATCTTCTGAGGGGGTCACATGACTCAGGCCAGGATAGAACATTTCCCATTGAAGATGGATTATCCCTATTAAATTATGGACCAGGTATTTAGATTTCCAGAAAAACCAAAAGAGGGAGTGTTGCTGCTTGCCTTGATCCCCAGTTATTGTATTGGCAAGAGGCTAGAGAAGACAGATTTGCAGAGACAGTTCCACTCTCACCCATGCCCTCCTCCCCATTTTCTGAACTGTGGATAAATATATAATGCAGGGGTGGGCGAACATGATATTTTTGAGTGTGGTAGTTTGTCCCCTGGAAGACATTCACTGCAACATTATCCAGTGCATGATGCAATTGCTGTGGGTGTTGGTAAGTTTATGTATCACATTCCCAGTTTGCGCATCCTCTCCTTTGCCTTACTGCTTAGGATGACTAAGGTGTAGCTCCACGCGCACGTCTGAATGAAACTGGGATGATGTGCTCCCCATTCATGGAGCTCATGCCCTGCCTATCACACGCACTCTGAGCTGAACCATCCTGGGCTCTCCACACTTCTTCCCAACCCAATACATGGTGCCAATCAAGTGCTCCAGTGCCACATCATACTTCCTTGAGAGGAGATCTTCTTAGCCTCTAGTTTACTTCATTAAGAAGCATTGAAGTTTCTTTCCAGTTATGTACTATTAAGCATCCATTTTGTCTGCATCAGACACTCCAGAACAGTGATGCTTTCAAGATCACAGTACTCTCACAATTCAAAATAGTGAACTAAGTGGACGAAAATTGATTTTGTGTGGCAACGTTGCAAATAAGGACTAAGGCTACATAAGAAAACACCACATGCTTTTTAAATTTCAGCTGAAGTCTTAAGAAGACCCCATAACCTGGATGGTCATGGCTTTAAAGTACATCTCAACCCAGAATCTACAATTAGATTCTGGCCTTTTGTCCTCCATTTTTCTAATTACATGGCCAGTGTATATTTTTTCCTCATAATGAATGTCTGCACAATGTCATTTTGCAGGCACAGCGAAGAAAGACAGAGCTACTCTTAACAATCCTTTAAAAACATGGGGATTTGCTTGGCATTGACATGCAGTTAGAAAATAAACACTGCCTTTTTTCTATGCTAAAAAGACAGGCCATTTGAAAGGTTTAATGCATTTGCTCTGCTTTCAGGAAGGCCTGGCACTAGCAGCATAAGAAATCTTTGCCCCAGAAAGAGCAGAGATGTGGGACTTTCAGAAAGGTGAGGAGAGAGGCAGGTACGTGTACTCTAAAGCCCTGGGTTTTTTTATGCTCTGCTTCAGCTGAACTTTTCACCCTCACAAAGATTTCAAGTCATCACTATTCATTAGCATGCATTAGCGCACTGCCTCACTGCCATGTCGGCAGGCTTAAAACTACAGTGATGGCCTCCACCAGGAAGGAGTTGGGGGAGAGCGACAAGATCTGGGGGCCACGGTCCAGTGCATTATGGGAGCTGGAGAGAACACTTACATAGACTTACCTGTATTCTGTGTCTCTCTCTGGTGCCGACCCTTAATGCCATGGTGGAACCGAGCAGCAGTGGGAAACAGAAGCACTCCCCATAGTGGCTTGCAAGACCACATTCCAGACATAGGCTGCATAGTGAGCCGTACACACCTGTCATGAAACACAACCATGGGGAGGCCGTGATCAGATGGTGAAAGCTGGATGGACAGTGAATAAGTCACTAATAAGTCCTCAATATTGAGTACACAGATGCCTCACTATCGGGCAGTGCTGGCTCCAGGTTTTGGAAGGCCCTGGGGCAAGATGGCCCCAATATGCCCCCTCCTTCAGGAAGTCTACCTTCTCACTGCCATTGTCACCAGGTGCTATTGCTTCTCATCCTCTTTCTCATCATTGCTACCACTGGCTTGCTTGAAAGCCAAGAGAGCAAATAGGCAGTGACATCCATGGCTGCTCCTCCTCCTCATTCTCTGGGTCAGAATGAAAGGCAGGTAAACAAGCAGACTGCAATGATAAAGAAGAGGAGCAACTCCAGGGGACTCTTATTAGTGGGCCCCTGCGGGAGTGTGGGCCCATGTCAGGTGCCTGACCATGCCTACCCTTGGTGCCAGCCCTGCTATCAGGTACACAACACCCTAGTCATCTGGAGACAATCTGCATGATTCAGATCACAAGCACACTGCCAACAGGCTGAAGACAGGAACATGGCACAACATAAAAGCTGGCTTCAAAGGAGGCTGCTTTTCATTAAGCTCTGGTGCGCCTGATGGCTAGAACTGAAACAAGCTGAACCCACTGACAATGAATAGAAATTGCGCAAGCACTTTTTGTTGCTAGGATCAAACCCAAAATTCAGCTGAGGTGAAACTTCTTGTCACAGACAACTATACCTCCCTAAACCTTCACAATGTGATCTTCTGTAGCCCTCAGATAAGCCAAGAGAAGCACTACCAGACACCTTTCTAAGCATGAGGCGATGCACCATCGGTTGCAGTGAATTTGTAAATGCTGAGATGTAGACAGCAATTGTCAGACATCCATAGCTTCAACGACACTGCTGCTCCAGACATTATAGCTTTCTACATGCACAGGGTTTGTTATTATAATTAAACGGTGGAGAATTCAAACAAGTGACACCAGATTTGCTCCCTGAAGTGGTATAGTCTGGCACAAGTTCATCCAGGCGATTCTGCTGATCAGGCAAACTTGGCTCTCAGTTCAGAGCATAAGCCTGAAACTTAGGAACATATTTAAATCTAGGCTGACCATATGAAAAGGAGGACAGGGCTCCTGTAACTTTAACAGTTGTAGAGAAAAGGGAATTTCAGCCAGTATCATTTGTATGCAATTAGTTCCTGGTGATAGTCCCTCTTTATCACAACTGTTAAAGTTGCAGGCACTATACTAGAGTGACCATATACAAAACAAGCCAGGGCCTCTGCAACTTTAACTGCTATGATGAAGAGGGAATTTCACCAGGAACTAATTGCATACAAATGACACTGGCTGAAATTCCCTTTTCTCTACAACTGTTAAAGTTACAGGAGCCCTGTCCTCCTTTTCATATGGTCAGCCTATTTAAATCAAGATGTCTGAGTTAAACATGATCCTAGGTTTATATTTTCATGGGCCAAACTATCTTTGTTACTAGGGATGTCGGTGAAATCCACAATGGATCCAAATGAGATTGGATTTCCATGAATCCGACCTATGGATTCCATGGTGGACCAGCTTATTCCAAGTTGTGTGGATTCTATAGAGTTGCAGAATGGTTTGTTACTTTGGGCAGTTTTTCCACAAATGCACATTGCTATTAATGTTAGGGTGACCAGATAAAATCCAGGTCAGGGCTCATGTAACTTTAACAGTTGTAGAGAAAAGGGAATTTCAGCCAGTGTCATTTGTATGCAATTAGTTCCTGGTGAAATCCCCTCTTCATCACAACTGTTAAAGTTGCAGGGGCCCTGCCTTCTTTTGAATATGGTCACTCTAGTAAAGTGCCTGTACCTTTAACTGTTGTGATGAAGAGGGAATTTCTCCAGGAACTAATTGCATACAAATGACACTGGCTGAAATTCCCTTTTCTCTACAACTGTTAAAGTTACAGGAGCCCTGACCTGGATTTTATCTGGTCACCCTAACTAATGTGAATTACTAGACATGCACATTAGTGCTAATGCACATGTGCAAACCACCAGCTTTTTCCTACAAAAAGTCTGTGTCTGTCAATGAGAGGACAACAGATTGAAAGATGCCTGACAATCCACAGATTTTTCAAAATTCAGGACTAAGGGGCCAAGTTACAATGTAGCTACACAAATGTATACACCCTGGCAGAAGTGTTTGTTCTAAGGTAACTGACAGTGCTTGTGGGGTGATTCAGTTTAATAAGATAAAGGCTGCGACCCCATGCCTACTTACTTGGGGACCATCGCTAATGAACACAATAGCGCTTACTTCTGAGAATAAATTTATAGGATTGCAGTTAACATTAGGTTCATTACAGGGGCAAGAAGGCTGCTACAAGAAGGGAATTTTCTTATGATATGGGAAAGGTGAAGACATAGATGGCCCTGGGTCAAGGATTCAAGGCCAACCCTTTGCTCCTTTTTTGCTCCCACAGTGTCTCAACTTCATTATCTCAACGGCAACTTTGATGGGATAAAGTTCATCAATCACCAGACTTGTAGCCTTTTATAAGTCTATAAAAATCTCATTTCTCCCACAGCACACCTGAGAATGCAGCCTGGACAGAAGATTTAAAAGGTACAATGGCAACTCTTACAAACTCCCTTGTCGCTGCAGATGTCAAACAGGCCTGTGGACCAGTTGCCTCCAGTACGCAGGATGGTTGTCACGCTGGAGGTAGCAGCAGCACTAGCAGGACACGGTTGAGTTGTCACGGGGTGCGTAGAGTTTTTGCTCCTGATTAAAACAAGAACACACAGAGACTAAAATAAAAGGCAGCCTGGGGTTTAGCAACAAGGTAGCTCATAAACCAAGCAATTTTTTGTTTGAAGGAGGCGGGAAGAAAGAGGTTCAATATTTTAGTGCCACCAGTTTGCTTTGTTTTATAGCAATCATCCCCTTTTGCAGATTCATTTCTCCTTGCTTGTGAGACCAGCCTTCCAGAAAAAGACAACAACAAAAAAGCCGGATTCTCAGTGCTGTAGTTCCTAATGGAAAATGAAATGAAGAGCTATTAAAGCACCAATTATAAATGTACAATATCTCTATAGCAGGGGTAGGCAACATGGACCCATGAGCACCAATGTGCCCCTAAACACCTTTCTTGCTGCACACCAAAGGGCCCTTTACCTCCCATTTAAGACACACACACACACACACACACACACACACACCTTCTTTGCAGCAGTTAGGATTGCTGTGAAATACATTTCAGTTGGTGCTGAAAACTCTGGGTTCAAAGGAGTTGTGTGTTGGGGCTGGTACGCAGTCTTCTAGGCAGGTTACTTGTGCTTTGCCACACTTCCCATGACAGCTATTTTGTAGTGGGGCCCAGGACAATTTCTCAAATTACCAAGCGTGCTTACAGCCCAAAGAGGTTGCCTACCCTTGCTCTATAGGTTCCCACATCGACCTACCCAATTGTATTTTTCCTCCTCCATATTAAAAGCCAGACATCTTTTCAGAGTATGGATCCCTCATTGCCACAATGAATTAATCATTTATTGTTTTAAAAGATGGAAGATCCGAAATGCCCATGCTGATTTTCTTCCGAAGTGGCATTTAAAAAACCCTTTGTAGCTAAATGGTATAGTGCCCTCAGTGATTAGTAGAGCAACGGCAGAAGGGACAGAAACCATGGACACAAGGAGCCTATCTACACTACTGCTTTAAAACGGTTTATAACAGTTTTGAGAACTGTTGGGGCCCAGGACACACTCCATATACATCCTGCGTGTGTAGATAGGCTCAAGGTTTTGGGGTGAAATTTGCCACAAGCTTCATCGGCTCCAGCTTACAATAGGCTTGGCATAATACAGGGTTAGATCCTGTCACTGGGCAGCCAGATTGCTGGCCAATGTCCGTATACCCCCTGCCTGACTCCTATGGGGCCACTTTGGGAGTGACAAGAGTAACAGACCCATGATACCATGCACTGTTCTCATAGGCCTTTCACATGCAGAGCATATAGGAATATATTGCCCTTCAGTAATGCCCCATGTAAGATCCTCCCTTCCATTTCTCCCTCCTGCACACACACAACCTGTCAAACAACACACAATTCACTTGGGCCAGATCTACACCAAGCAAGATATGACACTTTGAAAACGGTTCGAAAACTGTATATAGAGTATGTCCTGGGCCCTAACAGTTGTCACTACTGTTATAAAACGTTTTAAAGCAGTAGTGTAGATCCTGCCCTAATTACCACTTAGCAATTATATTACAGTGACCAGATAAAATCCAGGTCAGGGCTCATGTAACTTTAACAGTTGTAGAGAAAAGGGAATTTCAGCCAGTGTCATTTGTATGCAATTAGTTCCTAGTGATATTCCCTCTTCATCACAACAATTAAAGTTGCAAGCCCTATACTAGAGTGACCATATACAAAAGAAGGCAGGGCCCCTGCAACTTTAACAGTTGTGATGAAGATGGAATTTCACCAGGAACTAATTGCATACAAATGACACTGGCTGAAATTCCCTTTTCTCTACAACTGTTAAAGTTACATGAGCCCTGACCTGGATTTTATCTGGTCAGCCTATATAGCACTTCCCCCTACGTCCTTCACATTCATGATCCCTGTAATCCATACAACATCCCTTTCAAGTAGACTGCTTGTATTATCCTCATCATACATTGGGGAGGCGGTAGATGAAAGAGGAGGCCTGTTTGTCATCCAGTGAGTTCATGGCTGGGCTCCAGTTGAGCCAGGCTGCATTTCTCTACCCATTTACCTAGGAGTAAGTCACATAGAATTCAATGGGACTTATTTCTGAGGAGACATGTCTAGGATTGCAGTGCCAAAAGACATCTGGTTCATAGTTTATGTTTGGAACCAACTCTGTGGTATCTTATGAGCAAAAATGAGAAGGAACTGTGGAAAACAAAGAAGGACTATCCAAAAGCCCCCTGAAATAATCATGGGCAGTCTCAAACTTTCTCCTGGCAGCAAGACCACTGAAGGGGTTTTGTTTGTTTTTAATAAAAGACAAATTTCTCAGGAAATCGAATTCTTGCACGCATGTGAAACAGTCAAGAATGTTAATAACAAGATGACTGAACACCTCTGGCTTTTCTGCAAAATAATCTCTCTCTCTTTACCCCTGAATTGTCTTTTTTGGGCACTTTTGTGCAGCTGCATGAGCTCAGTAAATCATCACAGTTAAACTGACACTGACATGCCCCACAGGGACCATTTCCCCCACAGCAGTGGAAGAACATAGTAATCCCAAAGTAGCATTAAATCAAGGTAGTAGCGGCCTCATATGCCAATACCAATAGGTTTGAGTCTTAAACTATAATGCCCTGGAGGGAAGCCCTGTACACAGACCTTGGTGTTTTTGAACATTAGTTTGTGTGCAACACAATGAAGTCTGATAATGACTTGAAAGGTATTTTGGTCATCTGGGATAAAATACGCCTGTGTTCATGTAAGCAGTGGAATCCAATGGATGCGGACTAAAAAAAGAAAGGTCACCCAGAAAATTTATGCAGAGCTATGTAGATAACATTCATGAAATGTTATACAGAATTTGTTAGAATCCCAGGATTAACAATTTTCCTTTTTTAAAGAAAATGTCCAGTCCTCAGAGAGACATTTTTGAAAGCACACAAGAAGTGTATCCAATGTGGCACAATGGTTAGAGTGCCAAACTAGATCCAGCAAGACCCAGGTTCAAATCCCAACTCTGCCATGAAGCTCAGTGGGTGATCAAACCTACTTCACTGGGTTGTTGTGATAATAAAGTGAGGGGAAAATATTATACATCACCCTGACCTTCTTAGAGGAAGGGCAGGATACAAATATAGAGTTGGATTCCAACCTAGTCATGCTTAGAGTAGACCCACTGAAATCAATGAAATCCATTAATTTCAACAGGTGTACTCTAAGCATGACTAAGTCTGGATCCAACCCATTATAAAGATTAGCCAATTAGAACTATGACAACACATTTCCATATTGTCATATCAATCTGGATTATGTACCTTATGCAAATTAAGAGCATGCCTTTTTTGTGCACAGAATGGGATTTTGTTAAGAAAATATAAACATAAGCACGTAAAAAGAGTCATGCTGGATCACGCTAGAGTCCATCTAGTCCTGCATTCTTTTCACATAGTGGCCAATGAGCTGCGAGTGGGAAAACCCACAAGTAGGACATGAATGTAACCACCCTCCCATTTATGGCCAACAACAACTTGTGCACATATGCATTCTCTTTCGGATATGGAGGTAGCATATAGCCATCAAGACTAAAAGTCATTGATAACCTTCTCCAGGAATTTGTCTAACCCCCTTTTAAAGCCATCCAAAGTGATAGCCATCATTGCATCTTGTGGTAGGAAATTCCACAGTTTAACTATGTGCTGTGTGAAAAAGTACTTCCTTATATCTATCCTGAATCTCCCACCAATCAACCTCATGGGATGACCCTGGGTTCTAATATTATGAGAGGGAGAAAAATATCTCCCTATCCACATTCTCCTCACCATGCATACTTTTGTACACCTCTATCATTTCTCCCCTTACTTGGCTTTTTTCCAAGCTAAACACTCCGAGATGTTGTAACCTTTCCTCATAGGGGAGATGCTGCATCCCCTTGATCATTTTAGTTGCCCTTTTCTGCACTCCCCCCCAACTCTACAATATCTGTTTGTTTTTTGCAGTGCTAGATTTGATTAAAAAAAAAAAAGATTATAGGGTGACCAGATAAAATCCAGGTCAGGGCTCCTGTAACTTTAACAGTTGTAGAGAAAAGGGAATTTCAGCCAGTGTCATTTGTATGCAATTAGTTCCTGGTGAAATTCCATCTTCATCACAACAGTTAAAGTTGCAGGGGCCCTGCCTTCTTTTGTATGTGGTCACTCTAGTATAGTGTCTGCAACTTTAACTGTAAATCAATGCGTAGCATGGACCACTCTGTATTTTGCTGTACCAAGCTTGTTTCCCAAAAGGCTAGAGAGCTCATTACCTCAGTGTAAAAAGGAAGTCATTCCAGTTTTCAGATGCTGGCAGGGAGAGGATCAGTGGAGATTGTGGAGTATCAGAAAATGGATTTTTCTCAGTCACTGTAAAACAGCAGCTTATGAGTTTGTCCATTGGGAATGAGGAAGTAGGCAGAAGAACCAGCTTTGACTGAAGAAAGGAAAGAAGGTTTCTAGAATGTTTACACCTAAAGGATACTGACATCACAACATTCTCCATTTTAGTGTCACAATAAAGCTGAAAAAAACCCTTCCCATAAATTACTGGTGTGAACTGCAAGCACCCCAGAGTGACATCTCTTGTACCTCATGTGTTTTCCTCTGATGATAGATTGGCGAGCACAATCTAAATCACTATGGTTGAATTAGAGCAGCTGTGGACAGGTATCATTTCTGGAATTCCAGTTACGTTTGTGCCCCTCTGGGCATGCAAATATAGTGCCTTACCAGATCTAAACCTTGTGTCAAATCATTATGATCCCATCATAGTAATGCTATATCCCTCTAGCACATTTATACCTCATAGGACACACAATGACAATTGTGGTGGTATTTTGGCTAATGTAGAATAAAAAGCAGGAAATAATACTATGAAAATGGTAAATGGAATATGTAATGTGTCCCAACAGTGCACTTCAATACTGCTATAAAGCAGTAGTGTAGACCTAGTCCTAGAGTTAGGTGTGCCTGTGACTTTAAGAGAAGAAAGCTCTTATTCAGTAAGAGCCTGAACTTGACATGACATTAAACATGTCATTAGCATAGCAACAAGGAGCCTATCTACACTACAGCTTTAAAACAGTTTTAACAGTGTTATGTTTTGAGAACTGTTGGGGCCCAGGACACACTCCACATACAGTTTTCAAAACGTTTTCAAAACATTTTCAAAGTGTTTTATCCTGCGTGTGTAGATAGGCTCCATGTCTGTATTTGTGTTTAAAAAAGAAAAAGGGATGGGAACAAATTTTCATCAGTACTTCACTGCATGGAGCGGTTTAACCTTTAACCAGGACTTGGTCCCTGTTCACTATAGTCCCAATGAGAATTCCCCCATCTGTTTTTTAAAAAATAAGCAGAGATGTTAATAACGCATTTAGCATCGTGTGTAGTTTGGCCCTAAAAATGGACAGGGAGTTAGAAGATAAGTATATGTGTAGTTATTTAAAGTTCAGTTCATGCTTGAAGTAGCTAAAGTTGACCGAGCACTTACTCATGAGAAACCATGTAAAGCAAAGAACTTCAGTAATACATCCACAATTACAGACAACTGCAAATGAATGCTAAGTTGTTTTCCTGATATCTAAAATCAGAGCAAAAATAAAAATTCAAGGCAAGCCTGAAATTGAGGTTAAACATATATCTGAGGAGCATGACTTTGAATAGGATGTCTTGATTTGGAAATGAAGAAATTAAGACAGAATTTTCTTTAGAAAATATTTAGTAGAATGTAAACTAAAACATAAAATGTAAACAGTTATATACATTCCAACAACAGTTTTCCCCTGGATTAACCTCACAGGGGGAAAAAACATTGTACCTATCCTTGTTAGACAGTTTGATATACTAATTTTGCTTATTAGCTTTTGTGCATACAAATAAATGCCACCAAATAAGAAAAATATGATTCTCCTGTGAACAAATGTGCACTTGTGATTATTCTTAAAATCAAGAATTGTTCTGAATTATTAATCTATAACGTCAGCGCATTAACTATTTACATAGAATGAAAATAGAGCACACATACTCCACAGTAAGATAATATGAAAGTTGATGTTGGTAGAAAATGAGTGTTTGTGTGTGTGTGTGTGCTCCTGATATTTTGCCCTGGAGCAGTTACACCCCAGTAGAACACTGTCTAATTGCTGCCAAGTTTCTGAATGCAGGTTAAATGGAGAAACCTTTGATTTTTAATTTGCAGTAGAAAGATAATGCCTCAGGGCTCTAGGACCTATTTTTCCCTTAAGAGAAATCTGAAAATCATGATTTATTCCACAAGTTATATACATTTTGCACCATGTATTGTGCATCTATTCCATGATGCTTCCAAAAATTATTTCAGAAATTATGGATCTCATCCAGTCATTTTGAATCCTCTTGGGCCCAAATTGGGCAAAAGGTATGAGAGTTATATTCCCAAACTCTTTTACCAGCCAGGTAAACAAAATAGTTTTTAGGGCTGTTTCCTTAAATGTACCCTACCAAAAATCTGTAGGAAATGATGTGGAAAACTTTAAACCAACACCTCCAGTGAGGTTGAGGGGTAGGAGGTGGAGAGGGTTGCTTACAAAAAAAATGCATAGATTATGTAAGGGACGGTGAGGGGGAAATATCACAGAATCCAGTTTCTAAGCAATTGTTTTTTATCCTCCACATGGCACTCAGCAAATTCTTCTTCCTTTGGATTAGTCTTCTAATGATGGTATTAACATTCAAAACCCTAAACAGCTTGGGGCCAGGTTATCTGAAGGAACGCATACTCCCAGATGTACCTGCTTGGACCCTAAGATCATCCTCAGGGGTCCTTCTCCATGAGCCCTTGCCAAAGGAAGTGAGGCAGGTGGGTACCAGGAGGAGGGCCTTCTCTGCTGTAGCACCCCGGCTGTGGAATGAGCTCCCTAGAGAGGTTTGCTGTCACCTACATCATACTCTTTTAGACACCAGGTGAAGACCTTGTTATTTTTTCAGTATTTTAACAGTTTATCAACTTAATTTTTAACTTTGCTGTTTTAAATTTGTATTTAAATTTAAATTCGGGGGTTGAGGCGCTTTTTCTGTCTGATTATGCGCATTATTGAATGAGCGTTAAATAGCGAGTTTTAATTTACCGCGGGAGTTAAAGCACCTTATGACCATGTAAACAAGCAATTCTTCGCATGTAAACACCTTTAAAGCACGTTTCATACAACTGGTAATGCGCTTCACCGCCTCCCGTGTAGAGGGATTAGGCGTAAAAGCGATTGCAAGAAGGTGCACATAATCAGCCAACTGGGCGTCAAACCGAATTCTTGTAGAGGGGACCTAAATTTCTTCCAAGTGGCCAATTCGGTAGAATCAATCACTTTGCAATTAGTGTAGAGACATTCACCCTACTCAGATGTTATTAAATTGTACCTGTGGTGTGGAGGGTAGGAGTTGGGCATGTGCATCAGCCCTGCCTCCAATCTTCCTGAGTTGCAAGGGAAAGTCTGAAGGAAGATTTGAAGAACATTTGGCTGAGCTTGCTTAAGTTAGAGTCCTTCCAGCCATCCCAGCCCAATTTGGGTTCCTGAATGTGGGGAGAATTCTAGGGGCTTTACCACACCTACCCATTTTGCTTCTGCAGGTTCCCCCTCCCTTTCCTATGTGAGTGTAGCCTTTGATCACACGTGGTCAGTTTTGCTCCGATTCCTCAGCTAAGCCTGCGGAGGAGGGGAGCAAACGGACAACCCCCCGTTCAGGGATACTTCGAAAGTGAAATGGGAAATGGAACACTCAGGGTGCGAGAGCAGCGCGAGGGGGACGACGTCATGTGAAAGAATTGGATCAAAGTCACGGCGGGTGTGGATCAAACCACCGTGTGATAAAGGCCTAAGCGTGGTTCGCTGAATGTTGTTAAAATATCCCTTCAGACTTTGCCACACAATTCGGGAAGATCGGGAAGCATGCATGGAGGCCATTGGGGGCAGAAACAGCATGCATGGCCCAGCTTTCCCTCCATAGGTACAATTTAGCAACACTTGAACAGGGCTTTTTATATTCTCTAATAAAACCCTCTCTCTTTCTCTTCCATTATCACTAAATCTTGTCAGTCCCAAACAGCTAAGGGCCTGGCTAACAGTGCCACCTCTTGGAAATAAATAAAAGACACAGGACAATCTATTTGGTTTCTCAACTATTTTAAGCAACTGTTTTTTTCTTCAAAAAAACCCCAGCAGAATTGCCTGCAGAACACAAGGTAGATTTCTTTTGCCAGTTTTGCTCCCTAATGAAAAAAACAGGAGATGTCAGTCCTTGGAGCCTTCTGCAAAAAGGTACTAATACAATTTGCAGCTTTCGCATCAATATAAAACCATCTCTTTTCCTTTCTGGGTGTGTTGATACAAACACAAGCTGTTAAATGACAAAGATAAAGCAGCTACTCAGCTGCTGGATGAAGTCCAGTCTGCCCTGCTTATCTTGCTGGCTGTTTGCAATGACTCAAGTTATTTTCACATTGGTTTCCAATTTTCTACAGCAAGCAGAGGCTGACGCCAAACACAGGGAAGTTCTGTACCTTAAGGGGGAAAAATGCTTTCTCCCAACCTCAACCCATAATACTCTAGCTTAGAACTCAGTTTATTTGTGGGGCAGGAATGTGTACTTGTAAGAAAGAAGCTCCTTAAGAGAGGTCAGGCCCATCTGTTGGGATCTTGGGAAGGTGTGGACTTTTGAGGAGAATTCAGTAGACAGGGATGAGAGACTCCAACATCGCCGCTACTGCATCTAATCTCCCAATTCCCCGTGGTGAAGGGAAATTATAGTATAGTTACTTTAACAAAAGGTTTTTGTGAAACAAAAGTGTGCCCAAATCAAGATGCATTTGACATTCTGCCCTGTGCTAACTATAATAAACTAGTGACCAAGTAGCTTACTTTACAGAGGACAGTGCTCTATTTTGGAGAGCTGACAGAGGACAGTCCTCTGCTTGAAGATGTCCTCCATTTGATGGACTGTCCAGTCTATGTCTAGTTCAAAGAACCATAAGGAGGGATTTCAGTTGCCCATTAACACTTAACACCTGGACAGCAGATTGAGCATGCACACCGTTCATGTGGATAGCATTCTTCACTGTGGTGGGATGTATTGCATTTCTATTTATAGTATTTTTTTTCTACATTTGCACCTAGACATATATATTTTCATATGCAAATCTTATGCTAATTGGTGTCCTCTTTAATCCTCTGTTTTGGTGATGCAATTCTTAACAACATAAGAAGAGCCATGCTGGATCAGACCAAGGGTCCATCTACTCCAGAACTGTGCTCACAGCGGGCATCCAGCTGTCAACCAGGAACTCACAAGCCGGACACAGGTGCAACAGTACCCTCCTGGTGTATATAGGTCTACTGGATACTGGAGGTAGCACATAGCCATCAGGACTAGTAGCCATTGATAGCCTTCTCCAGGAATTTATGCAACCTCTTTTAAAGCCATCCAAATTGGTTACCATCACTACATCTTGTCGTAGTGAATTCCATAGTTTAACTATTATCTGTCCTGAAAGTTGTCAACCTACACTATAAAGAAGGCCCTGTCCCTCATGCCCACCAACTGCACCTCAGATGGAGGCAGAATATGAAACAAGGCCTCCTCAGAATAAAGAAGTGTGTGGGCAGGTTCATATGGAAGGAAGTCCTATGGTTCCCAAACTGGTTGAAAAGTTAAAACCAGTGTTTTTAATTAGGCTTGGAAACAAAAAATAGAAACCAACAGAGTTTGCGAAATGTAGGTGTTTCAAATCTGTTAGCAAGCATTTCCTATCAATAAATGTTTCTAGAATATAGACAGACAGACAGACAGACGGCATAGAGTGCATTACAGTAAACCAATGTGGAAGTCACCAAGGCAGACCTCCGCAGCCTGGCCAGCTTCCCTAGTGGTGTCCAAATTATGGAACATGTTGCCTAGGCTGACCACATGAAAAGGAGGACAGGGCTCATGTAACTTTAACAGTTGTAGAAAAAAGGGAATTTCAGCCAGTGTCATTTGTATGCAATTAGTCCCTGGTGAAATTCCCTCTTCATCACAACAGTTAAAGTTGCAGGCACTATACTAGAGTGACCATATACAAAAGAAGGCAGGGCCCCTGCAACTTTAACTGGCGCGCTACTGAGAGACAGGCCAGGAAGCCTGTTTCTCAGTAGATTCCGAGCACCGGAGGGAAGCGGACGCCCCAGCAGGTAAGGAGCACGAGGCGGGCGAGCGGGGCGAGCGGGGCGGGCGGGCGGTGTGAGGCGGGCGGGCGAGTGGGGCGGGGCGGGGGACGGCACAGCGGGGGGCGGCGCAGCGCGGGGCGGGCGGCGCAGGGCAGGTGGGCGGGCGGCGCGAGGCGGGCAGGCGGGCGAGGGGTGAGGTTGGCAGTGCAGGGTGAGGCGGGCGGCGCGGGGCGGGCGGGCAGCGTGGGGTGGGCGGGCGCCGCGAGGCATGCGGGCGGGGGGGCAGCGTGGGGCAGGCGGGTGGCGCGAGGCATGCGGCCGGCACAGCGTGAGGCAGGCGTCGTGAGGCACTTACCTGCTGGGGCGTCCGCTTCCCTCCGGTGCTCGGAAACTACTGAGAAACAGGTTTTGCAGCCTGTCCCTCAGTAGCGCGCCAGGTGATGACGTCATCACCCGGCGCGCTGCTGAGAGACAGGCCAGGATGCCTGTTTCTCAGTAGATTCCGAGCACCGGAGGGAAGCGGACGCCCCAGCAGGTAAGGAGCACGAGTTTTCTTTAATGCTATTAGCTGTCTTAGGCAGGATGTTCAAGGAAATAAAATATTGCAAAGGGTTATGTTCATATGGTTATGTTCTATATGCTATGGAAAGTATGAACGCCATTAGCAGTAGCTCATCCATTTTAGAAAACAAGGAAAGGTTATCGTTTGCAGTAAATAGACTGTAAGTTGACCATTCCCACTGGCAACCAAGCACTGTGGCTACACAACAGAAACGAAGTTTGGGCTATGACCTGTTAATGACTACACGGCAGCTCTGTCTTGGCCTGGCCTGGAGGAACTGGGAGTGAGAGAATCATGAGTAACTCAGGTTGACAAGGAATACTAATGGAAACTGAGGGGGAGTGACACATTTTTTTAACAAAGCCAAGCCTCAAAAGCATAAAAGACGTAGATGGGGTGGACACGAGAGAGAAACAATATAGATTAGAGTAGCAGTTAAATTAGCCAGTTTGGGGCCTGTATTTATTTATCTACATTTAGAATCTGCTGGATTTGCAAACAGGCTAGTAGAGAAAGAGAAGATACACAGCATAGAATATCATTTAGTCAAGAGAGATGGCCCCCCCAATTGTGGAACGATCTCTCTGATGAGGCCCGCCTGGCGCCAACATTATCTTTTTGGCGCCAGGTCGAGACTTTCCTCTTCTCTCAGGCATTTGGCAATATCTGAGGAGCCTGGGTTTGTTTTGTGTTTTTTTGTAGCTTTTTGGAGTGTTGTAGTGGTTTTAAATGTACAGATTGTGTGTATGTTGTATGTTTTTGCTGTTTAAATTTTTGTATATATATTTTTTATTGTTTTTAATCCTATGTAAACCGCCCAGAGAGCTTCGGCTATGGGGCGGTATACAAATGTAATAAATAAATAAATAAATAAATAAATAAAAGCCTCTTACCTGCATATTCAATATTTGCATGGGAAGGCAGAGAGCTCAGGAACAACACCATCTCCTTCCGTAGTATCGCAGTAACCACTGATGTCCTCCCTGCCATGCAGGCATAACAGGCACAGGCGCATCAGACCTAAATTAACCTATATATGCTAACTGCAAGCTCATTCTCTTGTGTATAGATCCTTGTGTGGCCAAAAGAGTACCAGGCACACAAAAGAGGGAAGTATCAGCAGAATTTCAAGGTTTGTAGAAGTACCAAGCAAAGAAAAAGCAAAGGATGGGGGGGGGGGGTTGTTAGGGAAAATAACGTGAATCGGGAGGAAAAATGGAAGGACATATCCTGGAAAAGGGCATGTAAAGACATATAATTTTAATTTAGTCTTTTAAATTACGTAGTTTTACTTTGTTGTGTTTAATATTTTTAGTGTTTTTTAAAATTGTTTTATGGTTTTAGGACACGATCTTTTGTTTATTTATTTATTTATTTATTTACTGCATTTTTATACCATCCAATAGCCGAAGCTCTCTGGGCAGTTTACAAAAATTAAAACCATAAAAACCATTCAAAATATAAAACAACAACAGTATAAAAACATAGTACAAAATGCAATACAAAAGCACAACCAGGATAAAACTGAGCAGCCATGCAGAAATTGATAGGGATTTAAAATACAAATTTAAACAGCAAGGTTAAAAATCAAACTTCAGAACTGTTAAAATGCTGTGAAAATAAAAAGGTCTTCACCTGGCGTCTAAAGGAGTATAATATAGATGCCAGGCGAACTTCTCTGGGGAGCTCATTCCACAGCCGGGGTACTACAGCAGAGAAGGCCCTCCTCCTAGTAGCCACCTGTCTCACTTCCTTTGGCAGTGGCTCACGGAGAAGAACCCCCAAGGATGATCATAGGGTCCAGGCAGGTACATATGGGAGTATGCATTCCTTCAGATAACCTGGCCCCAAGCCGTTTAGGGCTTTGAAAATTAATACCAGCAGTTTGAATCAGGCCTGGATCTGGACCAGCAGCCAGTGAAGCTGGAAAAAGACTGGCGTAATGTGGTCTTGTTGGCCAGTCCCCGTTAACAGTCTGGCTGCCCTGTTTTGTACCAGTTGAAGTTCCTGGACCATTTTCAAAGGCAGCCCCACATATAATGCATTGCAGTAATCCAGACGAAAGGTTATCAGAGTGTGGATAACTGTAGCTAGACTATCTCCCTCCAGATAAGGACGCAGTTGGTATATCAGCCTAATCTGGTAAAAGGTGCTCCTTGCCATTGAGTTCACCTGTGCCTCAAGTGACAGTTCTGGATCCAGGAACACCCCCAAACTACAGACCTGATCCTTTAGGGGGAGTGCAACCCCCTCCAGAACAGGGCGAACATCACCTAGCCAGACAGACATCACCTAGCCTAACCACCCACAAACAGTATC
The DNA here is from genome assembly GCA_029215795.1 of Anniella stebbinsi. Lineage (NCBI taxonomy): Eukaryota > Metazoa > Chordata > Lepidosauria > Squamata > Anniellidae > Anniella > Anniella stebbinsi. The sequence goes on along the minus strand of JARDYH010000005.1, from coordinate 81,545,850 downwards.
TCCGTCTCAGTTTATTAGCCCTCATCCAGTCCATTACCATGTCCAGGCACTGTAATGGACTGTCCAGGCACTGGGGATGGCTGTTAGCCTATCTAGCTGAGGCATCAGGGAGGAAGGCAGGGTGACCAGATTGCCTGGGGTTTCCCGGTCCTAACCGGGAAAACTGGGGCGATCTGGGCCGATCGGGGGGGGCAGCGGGGGCAAACAGGGGAAACGATGCCTGCGCGGAAGAGGTGGGAGAGGGCCGCTGCCGGGCTCGTGTTGCTGCCGCGCGGAAGAGGTGGGAGAGGGCTGAATCCAGAAATGATGAAATTGGCCCTTTCCCGCCTCTTCTGTGTTGCCTCTAGCCTTCTCGGGGTTTGTTGTGATGGCGACAAGCACTGAGGAGCCCGGATGCCTGCGCGAAAGAGGCGGGGGAGGCCGATTACATCACTTCCGGAATCGGCCCTCTTCCACGCAGCCTCTGGCATGAGCCCTGCAGCGGCGGCATCATGAGCCCGGCGGCAGCAGAGGACCCAGTAGGTCCCTGCTGGTTTTTTGAGGGGGTGGCTGGCTTGGTGGGCGGTTTATTTTAGGTGGGGGGGTGGCAGGGGGGACCAGGATTTTGGTTTCCAAAGTCTGGTCACCCTAGAGGAAGGAGGGAAGGAGGATGGGGAGCCCCACCCAGAGGAACATCCCTTTCTGGCCTCTCCGAGGCCGCCTTTGTGAGCTGAGAGAGGCAGCCAGCACAGTTCTTTCCATGCTAATTATGATGGGAAGTGGGAGGAAATGGGGAGCTCAGATTCCTGGCTCCGACTTCAGAGCGCTGTCTCCGACTTCGGATCCAGGGGTCTAAAGTATCCTATGCCCCCCCTCCACCACCACTCTGTCTTCAGGCCATAGGATTGCTCTATTATTGTTTTAAATTGTTGTACACTCTATTGATGTTTTTTTAGTAAATAAAACAATATATACATGTTAATAATAAATAAATGGCTGGTAGCCTGAGCCTTTGACACACTGCATTTTGTTACAGGATGCACTAAGAATATGGTCGTCTTCAAACATGCAGTAAGGGGGGGCGGGAGGATCTGAACAGGGGTGAGGGTTAAGAATGGAGGGGGCATTCTGACAGCCAGTGAGATAGTCAGCATTAGGCACTGATTACAGAGACATCATTGTAGATGTAGTATATGCCTGTGGATACTAGATACTAAGTATATTGTCATCCTTTTCCTCTCTTTTAAAGTACGTAAGTTTCTTCTGATGGAGAACAGAACATGCAAAACACTGGTGTTGCTTATGGTCACAATTCGCTTAGCTGGCTTGAAAATCTGCAATGCAATTCTCTGTGTTTTATGCACCAACAGGGGATCTGGGTCAATGGCTCCTTCGTTTCCGCCAGCTCTCACAGCTATAGGGCATAGATAGTGTTCTGCCTTGGCTGTAATTTTGTCTCCCTACACAGTGTGTGCTCCTTTCGCTACAAAGGTAGGCATTCACTAGGCTGTGTAATTGCAGAGTTAGAACCGCTCATTTTCTTATTGGCACACTATAGAGGACTACGCAGAAGCCGCCTGGCTAGCTGCACTGAGACTGATCAAAGAGTTGAAAAAGGGAGGAAAAGGAGAGAAGAGGGGATGTAGTCTTCTACTCTCATCTCTCTCTTTTTTCGGACTAGAAAAATTGCTTAATAAGTAACTCAGTTGCTAGCTTCCTATCTGTGGATGGAAGATCAGTGACCAAAGATATCCAAAGACTGGCCATGGAACCAAACAGAGGGGAGGAAACCCTAGTTTTAATCCACAGTGCCGTTGCCCAGGACCTAGTATGAGATGTAAATGTCGTTGAACTAATTGGAAAAAGTGACATAGTGCTATCAGATTTAAGATATATTTAAGAGGAGAATTGCCCAGGAAGTCCAACACAAACACATTAGACTTCAAAAAAAAGGAAACATCTCTAAAATGAGAGGACTAGTAAAAAGGAATTTAAAGGGGGTGGTCAAGAGGATTAAATCTCATCAAAGGGCTTGAGGTTACTCTAAACTAGGGGTGCGCACCGGATCGGGTCCGATCCACGATCCGGCCCCAATCCAGCCAAAATTGGATAAAATTATCCGATTCCGATCCCTGCATCTGGATCATCTGATCTCATCCGATCCAAAAGGGCCCGATCTGGATCGGAAGAGATCGGAGGATTGGACCTCCTCCCCCCACTCGCGCTCCTTACCTGCTGGGGCCATCTGCTGGTACCTTCTACTGAGAAACAGGCTTCGCAGCCTGCCTCTCAGTAGTGCGCCGGGTGATGACGTCACCCAGGGCGCTGCTGAGAGGCAGGCCACGAAGCCTGTTTCTCAATAGAAGGGGGCAGCGGATGGCCCCAGCAGGTAAGGAGTGTGAGTAGGGGGGACAGGGAGGGGGGGAGTTAACCCCCCACTCACCCATCATAGGCTTGCATTGGGGGAAAGCTTTCCCCCAATGCAAGCCTATGGCGAAAACACCTAAAATGGCATCCAATCTGAAAATCAGACTTCTGATTTTCGGATCGGGTCCAATCTGATCCGGAAAGCCTCCAATCCGATCTGACATACCAATCCCAGTTCCAATCCGATCCGGGGGGGTCTGTGCACATCCCTACTCTAAACCACAATAACAGAAGCTCAGCTAAAATGTATACCACAGGTTAGGAAAGCTAGCATCAAGTCCAAGAGGTCATTAGCAAGGTTAACCAGCAGTGTCAAGGAAGCTATTAGAGAAAAGGGAACAAGGGGCAATCCAGGAAATTATAGGCATTTACCTTAACATTTGTTCCAGGTAAATTGGTGGGAACTATTTTTAAAGATATTATCAAGCATATAGAAGGAAAAGTCTTGCTGAAGAAGAACGAACATATCTCACAGACACTTTAGCATTCTTTTGAACGTATCAACAAGCCTATGGATAAGGGTAATCCAATAGACCTTGTTTACTTGGATTTTCAAAAGGAGGTATGTCAAGTGGGGTCCCCCAAGGATCTGTATTGGAAGTTAAGGATAACAATGGCTACAGTCATGTTGGCTATAAATTGCCTCCAGGATCAGAGAGGGTATGCCTTAGAAAACGAATTTTAAGGTACACAAGTGGCGGGTGCTATTGTGCTCCTGCTTGTGGGCTTCCCATAAGTAACAGATTGTTGGCTCATTTGGTCTGATCCAGCATGGCTCTTATGTTCTTAAATGGCAACAGATAGTGTGTTGTGGCAGAGTAAAAAAAAAATCCACCCCACCCCCATTGATAGCAAGTCATCTTGGGAACACCTTCTCCAAATCTGGGAAGCACCTTTATTAACAGCATACATATGCTAAGTTATTTTTAAAAGTAAAAATAAGGCCTTTTAAATTGTGCTTTGCTATTTTAGTGTTTTCAAGTCATATCTACTTTGTCTATTATTGGTGCTACTGCTTGTTTTGTAATTGCTTGACTGTTTTTAGTATTACAGTGGTGCAGCTTATTGGTAATATTTATTTATTTATTCGTTTTAGATTTTTATCCTGCTTTTTGAAAAGAGAGCTCAAAGCAGCTGACATTTATAAAATACACCACATGCTCAAAAACCAAAAAAATGAACAAAAGCCAGCCTCCCTACAGCAGGACATGGCATCTAATGCTCCTTTCCACAGGGTGGTTGGTGGCAACTGGCCCTGTGGAGAGGACAGGATAGTCCAACTGGAACAGGTCCTGATACTGGCATTTTGTTTGCCACTTTGGATACAGTCCTAGTAAAGCATCTCAATTCATTTAAAATACAATCATGCTCTGGTGAAATGCTCCCTTAATGGGGCTGGGAGCATAACTCCACCTTCTTTATCACCTCTCCTCCACAACGCACTCCTTTGTCATCAAAGCCTAGAACTGACTGACCGGTTGTACTGGACCTTAGGGCAGCACCTCAGGCACAGTGCAGCCAGGAAGGGAGGAGTGACAGTGCCCTTTCAAGATCCCTCCATCTATAGTGGGATATATCAGTCTGCTCCTATCTTCAGCTGAGCAGTTGGGAAGGGAAGCAGGCAGGCAAGTGAGCAGCTCTGTGGTGTAGAACATTGGTCTTCAACTGTTCCAGACCGGAGATCCACTCTGGACTCCCAACCTGAAACATGGGACCCACTTCCACAATTTCCTCCATGCCCAACATGGCAGCAACCACTTTGCCGCAACCTATCTGGAATGGTCTTGCGACCCACTTTAGGATTGCGACTCACCAGTTGAAGACCACTGGTGTAGAATGTTAGGAAGGGAGGCAATGGCCTACCCTATTGCAGTGAAGTCTGATGGGAAATGGCTCTCATTTCTTCCTTCCCCTGTACATGCTCTTCATGCAGCTGGAGACCTTCGCTTCAAGTAGTGTAAATGGGAACATCCCATCAGCCAACAGCAGAAACTTCTCACATTAGTCCAGAGAAACAACCCTCTCATTTCCTGTGCCTTTTAATTTTTCATTACAAGTGACAGCTGCAGGGAACACCACCCTACTGGAACTGCCTCTCCTGAAGGGGAAAGGCAGATGTGATGTTTTACTTGTTGTGGCTAATTTATATGTGATGTTTTGCTGTTTGTTGCCATTTTATATAAAGTAAGTATTTGTGATGTTTAAACGATAGTGGCCTTTTAAGATGTATGTGTTGTGTGGATTTCCAATGCAAAGTTGGTAAGTAGTTAAATCTAGTTGGAGAGAGTGGAGAAAATGTGAAGTGAATGCTGATTGGCTGGTGGTTCAAAGGTCTGGATTGGTTGTTAGTAGTGAGGGGGAGGAGTTAAGAAAGAAGTAGGATGTGTGTGAGAGAGAGTGGATTAGTTTGTTAGGGGTTAGGGTCTGCTGAAGTTTAAGTCAGAGAGAGAGAGGGTTGTGTGAAGAGTCTAGTGAGAGTGTAGGAACAACGGCTTTTGTTATTTTGGGAACAGTTTGGGAGGAGAGAGTGTAGAACAGGGGGTAGAGTAGGCAGGACTGCAAATTAAACTGTATGAAATAAACACGCATTGAACCTGATGAAACCATAAGCTTTTTAACTGCATAAAAATAAATGTTATTCTGTTTTATAAAACCTGGAGTGGATCCTTAGGGTAGCTGAGGTAGGGTACAGTGGTCAATGTGGCAGCAGCAAAGAAGTAGGGAAAATATAGAGTGCTGGGCTGGCTGTTGTGAAGCCAAAAAGGATCAGTGAATCAGAGTCAAGGTGCAGCATTCTGATGACCAGGCCCCTTGGTTGGGATCCTTTGATTTAAGGAGAGAAATAAAGGAGGACCAAAAGAAGGTGGCGTCACAGCAGCCTTAAGTGAAGGGCAGTGTGGTTCCACCATTTCTCGACTGTGAACGTCCCTGTGTACACCCCAGAAGTCCAACCTGGCTACAATATGGAAATACTGTGCTATCTTATGCATTCGTTTTAAAACATGCCTGAAAGAAATGTCTCAACCGCATCTTGATTTGGGTTAGATTATTTTCAAGAAAAGTCGCAGGGATGGAAAATATATTTATTATAACCACATTTAAAAATTGCAGGAGCTTGATCTACATGTAAAGTTTAATTCACTTCCCCACCCCAACCTGGAAATTAAAGCTTCCTGTGGTCCACTAGATAGCTTAAAAGCCACTGATGTTATTTAAAGATTCATCACTGATTAAGCCCTCTGTGCAAAACCTAATTAACTATGTAGACAAGCGTATCCCCAATATCTGTTGTCTGCCCATTCTCAGTGAGTCGGACCCGCTTTTCAGCGAGGTCTATATGAAAGACAGCTTGCTCTAAAATGGGGGATTTCTCAGCATCTTCTTTTCCGAGGATAGGAACACGACGAGGGCCCTGGAGAGGATCATCAAACCGCATTAATCTGACTTTGGAAAGATCTGAAAAAAAGTTCAAGAATGCAAGTGTAAAGACAGATACATTTTTATACGAGTATGCATATCATAAGAAGGGTGAGGCAATATACCTAACAAAGATGAGTTAACTGCATTGCCCAGACTATTTAAAACAGTGCCCTGACAGATGTTTACAAGTTGCTATTCAGGTCAATTGCTTCAAAGGCTACAGAAGCCCTTAATTACAAAGGATTAATTAAAAGACAAGGTGGGGTCAAGTATATACAGCATGAATGCCTCAACATGAAGAGCGAACTAAAGAAGGGTGCAATTTCTACAGGCAGATGCATGAAGTTGTCCAGTTCTCAGAGTATTTCTATTAGTCTTGCAACAACTGATATTCTTTATTATTTATGTAAAGGGTTTTTTTTAATCCCAGAGCAGCTTACATATAACTAAACAGACCCTGCTTGCAGGCTTACAATCTAAATAAGTCATAACATATAAGGAAAAAGAATGAGGAGGAAAGAGGAAAAAAAATAAAGTTTTTCAACAGGGCTGGTAGGATGGCCCCTGCTTCCCCCTCTCATCTTCCTCTCTTCAGCCTGCTGGAAAGGCTAGTGGTGGTGACAATGGCATTTAAAGTAGTGTTCACACAACCAGGTGGATTGACAGCATTGTCCATCTAAAGTTGACCTAGTTGTAGTCAAGTATTTGTAACACTTGGATGTAGGGGGAAGACTATAATAAATTTTATGGATGTTTTAATATGCCCTTTAATAAATTATATAAAATTTTGCATTTTGACCAAGTATGAAATAAAATGATTTTTCAGAAATGCAGAACACAAAAGCACCCGATTGGTATTTGTTTTCTCCAGGCAAAGTAGGATTTATCAGAAACATGAATCACTACCCTACAATTGTGTCACCTGCCAATTGATTCTGTTGTTTTAAATTAGCTCTTCATTGATTGCAACAGTCCACTGGCTCCAGAGGAAAAACTGGGAGGTGCCACCCTCGTTCAATACTGCCCTAGGCCCAACCTATACCAAGCAGGATATAGCACTACGAAAGCGGTATGAAAATGGTATATAAAAGGCAGGAGCCACACTACTGCTTTATAGCGGTATTGAAGTGCGCTGACATACCTTATATTGCTTTCATACTGCTATATCCTGCTTGGTGTAGATCTGGCACAAGTCTCCTTTTTAATCAAGAGCATGCCTCCTAGTGGATGGGGTGAAGAGCACCTCAGAGTATTGGTAGTATTATCGTATATTTTAACTGATATTTTTATGGATTGATTTGAGTACCTGCTGTTAGCTACTTTGGCAGTCTGATTGAGCAGAGTAAAAATGTAACAACTAAATGAATAAGACTTGGATAGTGACTTGAAAGCAGCTATCAACAATGTTTTAAATACTTCACTGCTTATTATTAAATTTACACAGTAGAAGGAAGTAGATCTCAATCTAGCGGTAGATCTCTGGGTGATTTGCAGTAGATTGGCAAGGATTTCTGACTGCCAATTATTTAACAATAGCTGCAACAAAATGACTCCCTGCCCTGCCCTTCTGCAAATTATACTGCTGAAAATGAAAAAAAGCTTGACAGTAACCAGGACTGAATTGTGTGTGTGGAAGGACTGTAAGCTCTGTTCATTTCTGGTACTCGGAACAAATTCCTGGGCTCAAAAAGAATTCTTTAATTCTAAGTTTATGACTTTTGCAGCAGGCTTTGGTGAGTGGATGGGGGAAAGCAAAGTAGATCCTGCAATCCTGAAGTTTTTCACTGCTGCATTAGAAAAACCTAATCATGGATAATCAGAGTTTTGACTGTATATTGAATGAGGAACAGAATGCAGGAACACTTATCTGGTAAAGAAGTTGCCCTCCCAGCCTTTAACCATAGTTAAAGGATTTGCAGCAATCAGAAGAACTGTGTGCCCCCTCTCCACTCCCAGTGCCTGTGCCACTTGAATGGTGCCAGATAAAGGCTGCGTTCAGACAACGCGACAGTCAATGGTGGGGTAATAATCAACTCGACAGTTGTTTATCTAGGGGGTACTCCCCACACAGCATGATAATAATCAACCATGCTGTGGATTAGGATAAGCGTTGAGATGACTATTGGTCCACACTGAGTTGATGCACTCATCCCCCGCCCTCTCTCCCCATTCAGTCCTCCTGTTAATATCCCATCAGCCACTGATGCCAAGAATCTATCCTGCCGGCTGGACTAGAGCAGCAGCCACTGCTTTGACCACACTTGCCTTGTGACTCCGCGACTGACGAAATAACCAACGGTGGCCGAGGAAATAACCAACGGTACCCAATTCACAACATAATAACCAATAGTAGTTCAAATAGCCAATTCTGCATAGCGTTGGTTATTTCGGCCAAATAACAAACCATTGATTAAAAATCCTCCACACAGCATAATAACCCATGGTGGGTTAAATAACCAACAGTCGATTATTTAAACCACCATGGGTTGTCTTGTTGTCTGAACTCAGTCAAAGACATCTCTTTTCTCTCAGGTAGTTTAGCGAGCTAGTTCTGAATTTTTGGCTGTTTTATCTATTCCTGTGGGGGGGGGGGGGGGAGAGTTGTATTGCATTTACTCTATGAAAAGTTTGCACTGTATTTTATATTTTTAACTGTTTGTATTGGATTTTAGTCTTTTAACTGTTTGAAATCCAGAGAACATTTGTTATTGGGCAGATTAAAAATATGTAATAAATATGTTCTTACACGTTTACATAGAAACATATGTAGGAAATGTCCATTTATGTAAGAAATATTTAATATATAAAGGCGGAGAGAGAGGGGAAGGGAAGGTTAGAATTACAAGCAACATATCTTGCATCCTACTATGAGGAGAAGGTGGTTACAGGGACCTATGTATTGTTCACCGCATAAAACAAGGAAGTATTTCAATAAAATGCAGAGTTGTCTCAGTTTTGTCATCACACACAATTTTTCTCTTTTTTTTTTTTAAGAAGTCCTTTTAAAAAGTTCAAACGATTTCTCAGTAAGAGCTGCTAAGCACAACTTTCCTAATGAGCCAGCTATTTTAGTCTGCCGGAGTTGCTTCTGTCACTACTCACTTTTATCAGGCAATCTTTTCAAGTGCCTGCCTAACAGTGACATCTTCTGGAAACAACGATTTAGAAGAATTACTGATTTACTCTCAATTGCTTTTCATTCACTTCAAACAATCAGGTTGTGGATCTCTAGTAATTGCCTGCCCGAGCTTGAAACATGTTGTACTCTGGTTTTGCCTTGCAAGACAAGCTCTATATTTCTTCCTCTCAGCTCTTTTCTCAAAACATAGCTTCACAATGTAATATAAAAATTGTCTCTTTTCCCAAGATCAAAACACACAAGCTGTTAAAGTGATGAGGAAATAAATTATCTCCCCTACTTCGAAAGTTTGGACTAAGACATAATTCTCTCACTTGGCTCACAATTGCTGGAATCAGCAAAGCCAATGAGCAAGCAGGAAATTATCTATGCTTTATAAAAGGAATCCTATCAGCTATATCCACCATAGCAGCCCTGTGATTCACATTTGAGGTTTCCCTTACTTCAACTAGAATGGGGCAAAACCTACAGAGTGAGGCCATAAGCTATTGGTTAATAGTGCTGAACTCAAAACGCTCTAATTTGGGGGCTAACGTAAAAATGAAAATGGAAAGGAAAGGTCACCTCAAGAGGCATCCAACTTCTTAGAAAACAATTCACTCCTGATGAGTAAGACCAGACAAACAAGGGAGACTGGGGGAAGGGAGTGTTGCACAAGTCACTGCTCATCCATACCTCCTTTTTTCCTTCTTAGAAATTTGGAGGAAGGAGCAGAACTTATTAGTCAGATGCTGACCCCTACATTCGCACTGGGTTGGTTTGCATCATCGCCAGAGCCCACCATGGCTTTTTTTAAGCCATGGTGGCCTGTGATTTGTGCTTGGCAGCCATTTTGAATATTCAAGCTATGGCAGGGAGTCACTGTAGCTTATTGTGTCAGGCGAACCCGGCAAGGGTGGCTTATGTAAGCTATGGGTTATTTTAGGGTTTGCATGACACAATAAGCCACAGCGCCTGCCCGCCACAGCTTGAATATTCAAAAGTGGCTGGCATACACTGCAACCCACCGTGGCATAAACCCTAAACTACGCACACACACAGAAACACACACACACACACACACTTCGTTGCAAACTAAAACCATCCATGTGCCACTGAATCTTTTCCCTGGAGGTTTGCCAAAGCTTGAGCATTTTTCAGAATGATGCTTAATCGTTTTAATTGGGTATGGGGCATTTGATAGCCAGAATACTAGTATGGGCAGGGGGGGTTGTGAGCAGATAGTTAGATTTTGTAATTAACATGTTTAATCAGCATTTAAACACACGGTCACCTAATCCAAGATTTAGAATCAGAAAGGAGAATGGCGACAAAGCAATCTCCAGACTAAAGAATCTGAGAAGGTTATTGTCCCAACACGCGCTTGGAAGCATTTTGTGTTTTTTTAAAAACGCAAACTAGTTTCACTATAATCTAAAATTACAAACCAGATTTCAGCCTTCACTGATGAGAGGTAATTTGTTAAAGCTAACTTAACTGCCATATTGCGAGCTAAAAAGAGATACCCTTTCACAGTAGCTGGGGGTATGAAATCTGGCTCTTGAGTGAGAAACTACATTTACTTTAATGCCTTAATGCTGCAAGTCATTACGGCCAGTGAACCCTAAGTGATTTCAGAGAGATGGAGCTCATACTTGCTGTCTCTGACACTGCATAGCCTGAAATTTAAGATGTGAAAATAATGCAGTCCATGCATTAGGGAAGTGGGAGTCGAGTGGGAGGCTTGAGAGACTTGTAATGGATTAATGGATCTTTCACATCTAAGCCATAGGATTAACTCTGACATAAGCAGACAGTAACTTGCAGTGGTGGTGAATTTCAGGCTTTGGGGTTCAGAAACTCCCCTCTGAAGTCCAGGCCCAGCTTATAAGGGATGTGGCCTGGGCTCCAACCTTAACCAAGAGAGCCTGGTGTACTCCAGTAGCAACGTTCTAGAGCATAATGAAGGGGCTGGTACCAGACATACACACACTGTCTGGGGATGGTGGGAGTTGCAGTCCAATAATCTGGCAGTGACCAGGTTGGGGAAGGCTGTTCTAGTATTTAGGCCTTCTTCAACAAACTATGCAAAATGAATTTTATTAAAAGCTCTTGAATCAGTTTAGCACCTTCTGGTTTTATTTTTAATATTTCTTGAGTTTCTAGATTGTAAAAGAAAAGCAAATATATATGAAAAAAGCCAACCTTGCCAATACGCTGTCACTCCTGAGAGCTCATGAGATGAGCTACGAACCAAAGGCATCCTGGCTATCAGAGAACCTGCTAAGGAGCCACAAAGCTACCTACTGACTGCTGAGTAATCCCAGGAGGAAGGAATGGCTCAAGACCACAGATAAACAGGCTGATGCCACATCCCTCCTCCTCCTGATCACCTGAGGGTGCAACTAGCAGCCTGTCTGCATACTGGATTCATTATTATCTCTTTTCTCACTCATTGTGATTTTTCTAGATGAATGGAGTAGTTTTCTAGATGAACATGATGGGCTTTGCCAAGTCATGCTGTCTTTTACCGATTCAGAAATTTCCTGACTATTGACTGTGTTTTGGATATTGGTGTAGATGTATTTTGGTAGGCCCAGTTTCGTAAGGTTTCCTGTAATTTTTTTTGATGTGATGCCAGTGACTGATGTGACTAATGGAATAATTGTAACTTTTTCCTGTTGCCGTAGTTCTTTAATTTCCGTAGCCAGTGGTGTATATTTTTCTCTCTTTTCCTCTTCCTTTCCTACATTTTTGTCATGAGGTATTGCTGAACCAATGAGGCAAGTGCGGTTTTCTTTTTTGTCTATAACGATTATGTCTGGTCAATTGCAAAGTATTGTCTTGTCCATATGAATTGTTCTATCCAGTATATTTTATCATCTGCATTTTCCAAGATTATTTTGAGTGAGTATGTATAGTATGATGTAGGGCGATGAGGCTGAATTTGATAGCCAGTTGTAGGTGAATTATTTTTACAGCTGTACTGTGTCTGTCCATATAGTCCATTCCTGCCAGAATTTTACATCCTCATGATACATGGTCTATCGTTTGTTGGGATTGATGACATTTTCTACATGAGTCTGTTGATGCACTGTTATCTTTTATGATGTATTTTTGGTAGTTCTTGGTTACTACAACTTCATCCTGTATAGCTATTATTATTATTATTATTATTATCATCATCATCATCATCATCATCATCATCATCATCATCAGTTCTATACTGCCCAAGAGCTGAAGGTCTCTGGGCAGTTTACAACAATATTGGGCAATATCAATGCCCAAACCATAAAGCTCTGAAAAGTCTTCCCCAGATGTGGGTTCAAGAGAAGCCCAACCCCCACTTATCTCCAAGCCTCAGTCCCTGCCTGATGTCCATCCTTAGATTAAAGTAAAGTAACACAGTCATGCAGGGATTGTATAGAACGTTTAGAATAAGGAGTTAATACTAAGCTGGCTTTGCTATATCCCACTGAATCATGGTCTAAAGAGTTTTCCTCATGATGAACGGGATCTGACTCAGACATTGTTTATAGCACAAATTGTAAAACAGGTGGATGTGTCACTTTTGCTACCTGTATGTAAAACTGTCACAGAAGCAACCTTTACTGCTATCACAAGTGCTGTATACATGCCACTGGTCAATTTCAAGAAAACCTCATGTGGGAATATAACAAACACTCTCTTTCATTAGCATCTGACTCACCTTAGGCTGACAAAGATTGTAAAGTATGCTGCACCCAAACAAAGCTACAGAAGAACCCCAATAAAAACAGTAAAAAAAAAACCAAAACAATCTGTTATGATGAATTATTATTTCACTGCTCTGGAAACTGTGTCAGGTAATTGAGCAGAATGTAAATATTGTAAATAAATAAAATAAAGTGAATAATAAAGAAAAACTCTAAGCAGCCTATGCACTACTCTCTGAGACTGTTACATAACATGCTAATGCACACTCAGTAGTTGAGTGTGTTGTTTTGAATTGCAGATTGTGTGTTAAACCATGGGTTAGCATGTTGTCTAAACGCAGCCATGGTGGCTTATTAACCATGTAGTGTGGCTTATTTTCTTGAACAAACCACTTTAAGAACCATGATTTGTTGTTGGATTGTTCAGGGTGGTTAACAAGCCACCCTTGGCTGTGTTCAGACAACACACTAACCCATCCTGCAGAACACACCCTGGGTTCAGACAACATGCTAACACATGGTTCAACAACCCACAGTTCAGAACAACCCACACTAAACCACTACTAAGTGTGGGTTAGCATGGTGGGTGAACAGCCCATCTGGCAATAAGTAGATTTAAATCCAATCCGTTTCTTTTTATTTATTTTCTTTCTGTTGGTTTGTTAAATTTTGTTTGAAAACTAATAAAATCTTTTTAAAAAACACTAAGGGACTTACTTTTGTGTGTGTTTTCCTATTAATTAGATTCATTATGAGATAATAAGTGAGCAAGAAAATAAACTTTTGACAAGCAGCACTAAATAGACAAGCCACTTTGTAGGAATGCAGAAACCTAGGTGGCTTAAGTATAAACCTGAAGCTCAGCCTGAATGTTACCTTTGATTCCTCTGTCCATCTTCATCAAGCGTCTGATAATTGCATCTCGACCATCTCCTTGCCTGACCTCAATTTTGGTTGAAAAGTGGCCATTTGCTGGTTGAGGATTTACGAAAAAGACAGACACACCAGGCTGTAGGAAAATAAAAAGGCAGAACGAACTCAGCAAGATATAAAATAGTAGCCAACCAGAAGGCAGGGACTCTGAACTCATCACTGTATATCTTCGATCCCAACTTGGAAGTATGGCTTGCTTCCATCTGTACAAAATGATACACAAATAATGTCTAAACATTTCAGCTGCAGTTGATACGCTACATACTTATGTAAAGTATTTTTATCCTGCTCCTCAGCCAAAAAGACTCCCGGAGAGGTTTACATGCAATCTGTAAAAGAGGACAGTCCTCTGCTTGCAGGCTTACAATCTAAAAAGACATGACACACAAGGGGGGGAAAATAGAATGGGGAGGGAAGGAATTAAGTCTTTCAGCAGGGCTAGCGGAATAGCCCTGATTCTCCCTCCCAAGTCCCTCAGTACATTCTGCTGGAATTGGCGCCAACGCTGTCATCTTTTTGGTACCAAGTAAAGCCCATCATCTACTCCCAGGCATTTAATGGTCTAGCATCTATGTCTGCTGTTTTAGAACAGGCCTATTAGGGAAAACATTGTTTATTTAAATTGTGTCTAGCCATTCACATTGTTTTAATTTCTCTGTGCTAAAAATTTTAGGCTATTTTTATTATGTCGCATTTTGCATTTTTATGAATTGTTGTAAACCGTCCAGAGAGCTTCGGCTATGGGGTGGGACAGAAATGAAATAAATAATAACATTCATTTTTATCCTGCTCTTCCTTCCAAGAAACTCAGGATAGTAATCATGATTCTTTCCCACTTATGTTAAACTCATAACAAGCCTGTGCAGTAAACTAGGCTAAGTCTTCTCCCTTAGATGCTAGGAGAGAGCGAATAGCCCCAAGATTACTTAGTGAGTTTTGTATCTTAGTGGGGATTTGAATCTGGATTTCCCTGGTCCTAGTCTGGCTCTCTAACCACTACCCCACACTGGCTCTCAACTGGAGGCTTGACACCTACTTTCTGTGCCATGCTGGACCCTATTCCGAATCCCAGCATTAATGAATATATTGCATTATTTCTGGTTTGAACCCCAGTAATTCCCTTTTCCCATGGTTGAAGCAATGCTGTTCTTAATAGAGGAAACTGACATTGAATCCAACCTCCAAGTGAGGTATATGCCTAGCAATCTGACAGCAAGTACACAAAGGGCATTAAGCCCACAGTTGTCACAAAAGAGTGAGAAATGAAGCCCAAAACCTTGTGTCCCTTTCAAGCGCAAGACAAGATTATTCCACGTCCTGAAACAGCAATGTCCTTGCCGGTATCTGTGATTGACCAAACTCAGTAAGATTCCAAACTCTCCCATTCATCACATGTTAGAGATTACAATGCAAAAATATACAACACTAGATGTCAATATATCTAAAAGCCAGTGCCATCACGCTCCAGCATCGTGTTTAGCATGACACCAAGAAATGTAACCTTGGGATGGGATATGCCAACAGGGGCCAAATTCTATGGGACAACACCAATGGGCTACAACCAGATACTGTTGACAGGAGCACAACCGCTTCCTTTTCTGAACACAGAGGGCATGTTCAGTCCCCCCCACACACACACACGTCCCCTGCCCACCGCCCTTAGTATTGCCAAGTGCATCCCTTCAATTCCTGCAGAATGACTGCCATTCACTCACATGGGGAACAATGAAGTACCATATATGGACAATGTTTCGGTGAGAGCAAACCGAGCCCACCTCTACTACCAATGGACAGACGGGCCAGAGCACCTACACACCAGTCCTTCCAATATACATACACAGAGTCGTTAGTGAAGCTATAACAAAGTCAGCCCCCACCATAGCAGCACACAGAGGTGAATCCAATAAATTGAGGTCTGGGGATGGGATGGAATATCTGTATCATGAGATAGGCTCAGCTCCCAGGAGCTCCTATTGAGACACTGTTGAGGAGGGGGAAATGCCTGAGGCTTTTTAAGCTCCAGGCTTCACGCCCTTCATCAGGATTAGGTATAGCCCCCACCCCAGTCATGCTGTTAATTTTATTTATTTAGAAATGTCTTTAGGCTGTCTTTTAGGGTACAAAACCCTCCCAAGGCGGCTTGCAAGATAAAACACAACAATAATCAAAATTAATAAAAGCCAGAGACAACAATAAAACAGACACCCATCCCCAAAATACTAAAAACAGAAGAACTGCAGTCAGGACCAGTTTGCAGTCCAGTAAAATATACAACTCAGGAGAAGACAAAGGGAGGAAAAGGGGGGCTTTCCTGAAGGCCTGTAGTGAGGGGACTTGACAGACTTGAGTTGGTAGTGAATTCCAGAGATGTGGGGCCACTACAAAAAAGCCCCTCCGCCTCATACCCACCAACCTGGCTGCTCTCAGAGGCAGGAAAGTGAGAGGGACCTCTACTGCCAATCTTAAAGCAAGTGCAAGGAGGTCATTGAAGTAACTTGCACCCAAACCGTTTAAAGCTTTAAAGGGTTAAAACAGAATTTTAAATTGGGCTCAGAAATGCACCAGCAACCAGTGCAGCTGGAGCACATCTTTGGGTAGCTGGGTCCTGCACCAGTTGAAATTTCCAAACATTCTTAAAAAGCAGCCCCACACAGAGCACACTATATAGTTCAGCCTGGATGCCACCAGTACATGTATAACTGAGGCAAGGTCAGAATTCTCCAGATAGGGCTGCAGATGGCAGAAAGCACTCATAGCTAAATATCATCAGCATACTGATGACACTTCAGTCCAAACCTCCAGATGACTTCCCTCAGCGGTTTCATGTAGATGCATCCGTTTGCTTTCTCTCATGTAAGAGAACAGCTTCCACTGATTCATTCAGGGAGCAACAAAGCGATGCACTTGGGGACCAAGTTTCAGTGGAAGCAAAACACGAAAGCTATGTGGGCAGTAGACTTACAAACTTACTTCTACTCTGAACGTGCAGAATGGTTTTCCAGGACAGCAATCTTCTTTAATTTTCTCATCTCCTTCGGAAGCAAACTTCAACTCTATATGTTCCAGCTGTGGAAGAAGAGGGAAGAAATCCCCCACAACACATTAGTCGTTCAGAAGGAAGAATAGACCAGTTGAAAAGGGGATATAGCAAATAAACCTTTGATTTAAGCAAATGTGTGATTTTCCTCATTGTAACAGTGAGGGTTCTAATTAGAAATACTTCAGGTAAGTCGTGCTCAAGAAAGGTTCAAATCTGGCACCTTTACTAGAAACGTAAAATAGATTTCCAAGTAGCCTGCAGTAGTTCTGACTTAGAGCTAGATACTATTCTGTTTGGAGAAGGGATCCTGAATCAGTACTCCACTAAAATGGTTGAGAACTCCATGTTCACCTTGGGAGAAGAGCAACCTAAACAGGGATAACAGTTTTAAGAACCTACACTGCAAGATAATAATAGAACATAAAACATCTGACTATATTTGATTCAAGTCATCTCCCTTGTGGAAGGTCTATGATATTGACTACAAAAGTCCAATTCTGGGTGACCTCTTTCATGGAGTCTTTCCAACATTCAGTGTACCAGGTAGAATTGGACCATCACGACTCAAACAAGATGATTACCAACACATCTTTCTTTTAGAGTCCCACCCACCCCTGCGCAAACACAGTATTGGAGGTAACGAGATCAGTAACTTCTGCAAGTTGAAACCCTGTTGAAAAAGCAAATGTACGCAGGCAACCTTACATCAGGAAAAGTATATGCAGCCATTCAGGCAACCTGCAGGCTCTTTCAGTGTGTTGAACCATTCGTGTTCTTTGAAAAGTGCTTACCTCCAAAGAATTTGTCAGGTAAACAATGTTCTCCATGAGGACAGTCCGTTCGTTGAACTCCAACTCTAGATCAAGAACACGTGGTCCTTTCTTCTCCAGATTTTCCTGTCATGTCCAAAGTAGGAAAAGCATATATTTTAAATTGGGTCATCATGGTGAAACTGAATAGTGTAGCTGAGTCAGCCTTCGGCAGAACAGAAATCTTCCAACATATTTCACTGCCGGCAGAAAACGGGTACCAAGCTCCTCGCGGAGCCATCACAGTTGATAAAAGGATGAAAGTTCCCATCACTGAATGCGAAAGAAACTAAAGCTTAAGCAGTTAAAGGTGCGATCCCATGCACATTTAGACAGAAAAACATCTTACTTCTCCCAACATTCCCCAGCCAGCATGACTGACTGGGGAACGCTGAGAACGGTAAGACTTTTTCCCCCCTGTTTAAACGTGCATAAAATACGCCCCAAAATGATCATAGTGTTTTGGTCTCAAGAATGATTTGCAACAAGGACATAATCGCATAAGAGGTGCCATGCTGGATCAGATCGACGGTCCATCTAGTCCAGCACTCTGTTCACACAGTGGCCAACCGGCTAATACACTTAGAACCTTATTTAGAATAAGCAGATTGCAGGTCTGTTCAGCAAGCTGCCATTCATTCTTCCTTTACACCAAGCTGTCCATTAGGACTGAGCTTGAGGGCCAGTTGACATTATCATATCTTAACCCATGGAACCTTTCACTGCCTCTGCAGACAGAACGCAATGCACTGCGAGCCATTTGTGGGAGCAAAGTCACCGACATCCAGCTAATGAGCTGCATTAGACCTGTCACAGCACAGACCCACTGCTATTCCCCTAATTTTGTGGTTTGGGCAGCTAATAAATCCTGTGGACCAAATGACAACCCCCCTCACCCCCCCTCAAAAAACACAAACCCTTACATCCAGTTTGGTGAGAACCCAAGATCTGCACTGACCAAGAAACAGCCACAAGAGCAACGTGCTTTGAGTCACAGAATGGGCACTTTATCCAGAGATCCCAGATCTGTAGGTTCAAACAAGCCAAGCAGACCTCATAAAATATTCTGGCCCATGTTCCGTTTATTCCGGCCAATGGCATTCCTTTCTGGTTGCCAAACCCCCCGACCCAGAAGGGCTGGCTAAAAGTGCCACAAATAGTGGGGTTAAGGACCTCACCCGTTCTCCCATCATCTGGCAGGCTTTTCCCAAGGTGATTGGCATGGAACTAGCATGACCCAGGCAAGCAGGAGAGGGAGCAGATATTGGAAGGATGCCCTAAGTTATTCAATATAAAACGATATATATATATATATATATACACTGCTAAAAACAAATTAAACCACCCATCAAGCTAAAACTAGTATTGAATTTAAAAGCGTAAAAACCAATGAAAACAATTAAAACTATGTGCAAGCTTGGTGAATTTAGCCATGTCTTAACTTGGCGCCAAAATGAAGCCAGCGAGGGTACTCTACAGCCAGGGTGCCACAACAGAGAAAGCCCTCTCCCATGTCTCACCACAGCGCATGTTTCGTGTTGGTGGGACACGGAGGAGGGCTCCTCCAATGGATCTCAAGTCTCGGGCAGGCATGGACAGGAGGAGGCACTCCTTCGAGTATCGAGGTTCCAATCCGTTTATGCCTATAAATGTCATTACTTCCCAACTGTTAAGCTTTGCCCTTCCGAGATGCCTCTTTCTCCCTTTGCATCGTTTACTTCCCAGCTGAATATCTAGAGATCAACAAATTCACTCTGACCCAAGACCAGAAACCACATCCTTAATTCGCTGCCTCCGCAATATGCTTTAGAAATCAAGTGCGGTTTTACTCCCATGTTGTAAGACAGTAAATCGTTTGTTATGCCAAAGTCTTTTTTGCCTTAACAGGACTAACAAATAGAAATAGCTTGGTGAATTTTAATTGCCAGGCAATCTGCTTTGCAGCTTGTAGTGCCGGCCCAAGGAATTAGTGCTCAAGGTCTCTCGGTCTTGTTCTATAATTGCTTCCATTTGCCAATTCACAATGCACGTGCAGTGACTATGTGATGGACCCTTTCTGCCAACAACAGGATTGGTAAGCAACTCAACATTTCACACAGCAGAGGCAAATATTGGGTTAATTAACCCATGATTTATCATGCCTTGCACCATTTTAAAAACTACGATTAGTTGTTAGGTCAAATGTGGGTTGTTTAACCCATGATTAACCCATAGTGTCTGGTTTCAATTGAAGGTTGCATATCCAAATAGCATCAGTCCCTGCCATTACATGTGAACTGGGTCACAGTGTTCCAATGCAAAGGAGGCGAGTACCTTCATATATGTTTTATCTCTTAAACACCCTATCAGGGCTCCCGATAGCATGGAGCTCTGTAACCACATTCAGATGTATGCCGTTACATTTCCTCTTCAGATCTTCCCCAGTCAACACAGGAAAGGTTGTGGATGGAGGAGGTATTCCCCTGCACACATACGACCACTGAATGCCTGAATAAGGCTTAACAGTGTTTGAGACTGAGTAACTTTGACTTAAGAAGGCAAACAATGATGATAAGAATAAGTAACAGCTGCTTTACCCTTCTTTGGTCATTCTGCAAGCTTTGTGCTTATTATATGCCTTGAACTCAGAAGAGAAAGACTGGGTGGTGGGCATTCATAGGCTCAATTCGGACGACACGATAGTCAATGGTGGGGTAATAATCAACTTTACAGTTGTTCAACTGGGGGGGTACTCCCCACACAACATGGTAATAAATAATCAACTGTGGTGTGGATTAGGATCAGCGCTGAGTTGACTATGGCAACATTCAGATGACACAATAGTCAAAACAACTGACTATTGTTTCCCCCACACCAGTTGTTTATTGTGTCATCTGAATTGAGCCATAGTGTGAAAGGACTGATCGCTCCCTAAACAACCCTGCCTCTAACGCAGGGAGTGGGGTGAGAAAGTAAAAACAGCACTTTTCTGAAGTTCACAGCACATTCTTATTTTTGATTGCTACCTTTGACAAAAGCATTGGACTAGTCGCACTCTTCGTAGTACTCATTAAGAATAGGCCAACGTCTACGTTACAGCATCTTCTCACATTCTCGTTTTGTTCTGCACCCACAGCCCAGTGACATACGCATCATACATGCATTCTCATTGCAAAATAATGATTGCTTTCAATGTATTAGCTACAATCTACCGATACTGCTCATGTACCTCAACTAATTCGCATTAGAGCGAGGCTTGGCTGATGAGAGACTTAAAATACGGCCAAGAGAAAACAGCCATGTTTTAATTATTTGCTCCGTTACTGTAGAGAGATTAGTTTGCTCTATTGTGGCCCCCAGTTATGGAGAAGATTGGGAGTTTTCCCCAGAACCGTGAGGATCGGGATAGGTGCATGTGTCTCATTTCTACTGAGAACAGTGAAGTGAGCTTCTCAGTCCAAGCAACCGGGCTAAACAAAACGAGATCGCTAATATAATTTCCTATTTTGGTTCAAATTCAATGCGGCCTACTGCTAAATTTTGCAATTATTAACTGGACTGGCTGCTTGTGTGAATTTAAAGCACAGCCCTATTAGGACGACGAGAGCAGGAGGTCAGTTAGGAAATGGGTTAAAAATTAAGCAATAATGAGCGCTTAATGGAGGAAACAGACCTATTGCCAGAAACTAGGGCCTTGTGCTCTTAAAAAGCAGAGCAAATCACATAAACGTTCTTATGCATGACTAGTTGTAGACACATTGGCAATCAATGAAAGGCATTTTGATGAATGGCTATCCAGAGCTATCAGAATGGTGATAAAACCATCAAGCTGCAGCAGTCCACAGAAATCTACTTCAAAGGCCACCTGGATTCTGCAGTTACCACTTTCCTAAATTCCCTGTTTATTTATAATAAATAAATAAATAAATAAATAAATGACATCACCCGCCCTCCAGCTTTGAAGGCATTTCCTGTGTTGAGGTTTTCTTTCACTTCTGTGTGCCACGTTAACTGAAATATTTGCATAATTTCTAGGGGGTTCTTTTACATCTCTTTGCTAAGTAGTCACCCCTCCTTGCCTTGTCCACATTTTATTTGTGTTACAACTTGGAATTAAAATGAAGTTAATTGGCATGTTTACCATTTGATCTACGCAACATCCTTAACACTTTGAAGGTACAAAGTATTTTGATTGTGGCACAAAAAGCTAAGTAAACAAAAAACAAATGGGCATTTGTTGGTTGCATAAGTATTCCCCCTCCCCCTGTGCTGTGACACCCCTAAATAAGCTCTGGTGCAATCAACTGCCTCCAGAAGCCATATAATTAGTTGAATGGAGTCCACCTGTGTCACTTGGTCACAGATAAAACACACCTGTTCCTGGAAGGCCCCAGAGTTTGTTGGAGAGCATATCTAAACCAACAGAATCATGAAGACAAAGGAACTATCAAAACAAGTCTCGGATAAAGTTCTGGTGAAGCACCAATCAGGGTTGGGTTATAAAGAATATCCCAAACTATGAACATCCCCCAAAGCACTATAAAATCCATTATTAAAAAACGGAAAATATATGGCACAACCGCAACTCTGCCTAGAGGAGGCCAATGGAAACTCTGAAGGAGCTGGAGAGATCCTCAGCGGAGATGGAAGAAACTGTCCATGGGACAACTATCACCCGGACGCTCCACAAAACTGGGCTTTATGGAAAAGTGGTGAGAAGATAGCCATTGCTGAAGATCCCCCATATCAAATCCCGTTTGGATTTTGCCAAAAGGCACATGGGAGACAAAGGAAACATATGAAAAAAGGTTCGCTGGTCTGATGAGACCAAAATGGAACTTTTTGGCCTCAGCGCAAAACGTTATGTGTGGCGCAAAGCCAACAGGGCTCATTGCCCTGTAAACACCATTCCCACAGTGAAGCATGGCGATGGCAGCATCATGTTGTGGGGATGCTTTTCTTTGGCAGAGACTGGGAAGCTCAGGATTGAGGGCAAGATGGATGGAGCCAAATACAGGGCAATTCTAGGGGAAAACCTGTTTCAGTCTGCAAGGGACCTGGGACTGTGGCGGAGGTTCACCTTCCAGCAGGACAATGACTCTAAACACACAGCCAAAGTTACACTTGAGTGGTTTAAAAACAAGAATGTGAATGTCTTAGAATGGCCCAGTCAAAGCCCAGACCCCAATTGGATTGAGAAGCTGCGGCAAGACTTGAATACTGCTGTTCACCAATAGTCTCCATCCAACCTGACAGAGGTTGAGCAATTTTGCCAAGAAGGATGGGCAAATATTGCAAGATCCAGCTGTGAAAAACCAAAAGGAGGAGGGCATCCAAATCAGGACAAAAAAAGGGGAGAAGCAGATTCTCAGGCTGCTAAAATAACTTTATTTCAAAGCTTTGAAATAAAGTATTTTAGCATCCTGAGAACCTGCTTCCCCCCCTTTTTTTTTGTCCAAGATCCAGATGTGCAAAGCTGGTGAAGGCTTACCCCAAAAGTCTCACAGCTGTAATTGCTGCCAAAGGTGCTTCTACCAAGTTTTGACTCAGGGTGTGTTTGTGTAAATACTTATGCATCCAACAAATGCCAGTTTGTTTTCGTTTACTTAACTTTTGTGCCACAATAAAACTATTTTGCACCATCAAAGTGTTAAGTATGTCATGTAAATCAAATGGTAAACGTGCCAAATAACACCAGGTTAATTCCAGGTTGTAACACAATAAAATGTGGACAAGTCAAATGGGGGGATTTATATATACTAATCTATATACAGTGCAAGGCACTGTATATAGATTAGTAGCAAGCATTTAAGTAAGATGGACGTACATATCATTTTTTCCCAATAGCTTAGAAATAAGTTGCACAAAGGCTGACCTTAATCATCGCAACAAAAGGCATAACCCTTTTCATGTATTTCTTCAGCTCTGGCAAGGAATTGAGTTCGCTGGCAATTATTTTGTTGTCTGGTAGCTGCCCTCCGTTGGCCTACGACAAAACACAGACAAGAGACATAATTATACTACTATGTGACAGTTCTAGTTGGAGAGGTAAGCACATACATCCCTCACTTAGCCTCCTCCAGATGATGGTCAATTTGGTTTTGTGATTCTGTGTCCAAAAGATGCCGTCCTTATACTCCCCTTTACATTTCCATGAAATCCATTTTTCCCTCAGAAGAATTCTCCAGAGTCCAGTTACCTTTAAATATCGCTTTTTAGGGAGTTCTGCTCATGAACAGAGAAAAATATACAGAAAACCACAAGAGGTTCTTTTGTAAAGCTTTTTTCCCATATATTCTACACCAGAAATATCTTGTCTTGCCCTAAATTATTCAGGAACTGATAGGAGCTTGGGCCTTCACAAACTGTAATCCAGCCATCTTAACACATCTTGGCAGTCACGTACCGCAGGTCAGAAGCAGCACCAGATGCCGGGAAATACAGAAACAGGAAGAGGAGGGAGGCAGTTTAATCCAACACCTGGTCATCCATAATTCAAGGCTGGTGAGTTGCTTTTAGTATGGTGGGTCATAAGTTGTGAAGTCTTGTGCTTGGAGATAGCTCAGCCTGCCTTTGCAGTGGGGGGATGCTTCCATTTCAGGCACCTATTTCTCTCCCTACTTCCCCTCCCACTACAACCATCAGCCCTCCCTTCTCAGCTGTCAGATATGTAGAGCTGCCGCAAAAAAAAGGTGAGCAAAGGTGTGGTGTAGTGGCTAGCGAGTGACAAACTAGAATCAGGGAGATCCACTGAGCTGCGTTCAGCTTCTGAGATGAAGGATGGGATTTTAAATTTTACACGCAAAAGGTCCTGGGCTATGGGAAGGACCCATAGCTCAGTGACAGAGCACATGCTTTGCATGCAGAAGGTCCCAGTTCATTCCGCTGTGTCTCCTGGAAGGGCTAAGAAAAACTCCTGCCTGAAACCCTGGAGAGCCACTGCCAGTCAGTGTTGACTACACTGGGCTAGAAGGACCAAGAATCTGACTCAGTATAAGGCAGCTTCCAATGGCTAGTATCCAATGTTAATCCTTCATAGAGTAGATGCATTGAAATGAACGTGACAGGTTAGTTGTGACTAATTTACCTCTCATTCATTTCAATGGGTCTGCTCTAAGTACAACCAACGATGGATACTACCCAGTGGAAGCTGCCTTATACCCTATGTTCCTAAGTGTAAGAATTGATTAATTTTTACAACTAAGTAAAATAAATGTCTTAGAGGAGTACCAGAGTCTCATCTTGGGCTGGGCTTCAGTCAGCTCAGATACTAGCTTTGTGGGGTTTTACCTACGATCGCCCAGTAACGTGCCTTGACTTCCTCTCATTCCATAACTTCCCTTCAAGCTCCAAAACAGATGGAAAACGACAGTCCATTCTGTTTTGTTCAGAAGATTCAGTCTCTCTCTCCAATATGGACTGATGGCAACGAACACCAAGTTACAAAGATACACTTGTTTCCAATTAAAAGGAAATTCATTTAACTACATTACTGCAGCTAGAAAACACACAGCGAGTTCACAAATCAACTCGGGGTATTTAGCTGTTCTGCTTGAGCAGTGCTGTTGTTCCTGAGCCCCGCAACACTGAAAGGATCAGTTCCAGCAGCTCTAGAATTCAGGGACTGCAGCTTTTAAAGTCAGATTTCTTTGCACTGTGTTAGTTGTAAGACAGAAGGATGCACTGTGCTCCCACACTTTCCCCACAAAGCCAAAGAATGACTACACTCAAAGACTAGAGTGGAGTTTAGAGCAGCTTACCTCATAAGGAAGCTGTACTAGTCTCACACGGCCAGTATTTCTGCAGCACAACCAGTATGGAAGGAAATAGCTATTAAGCTTTGCATGTGCAAAAGATTAATGATAAACCGAGGTCAAACTCCATTTCCAAAGTGTTACTAGGAATGAGATTTTACTGCAAACTTAATCAGGCACTCAAAAGGACATTATTACGGAGCATGGCAATACCCGAACAATCTAATTAAAAGGAGAGGAAACACACATATATTTCCTCTTAGATTCAACGAAGTTGACGCCAAGTTAATTTTATTGTCAATAAGGAATCGGGGGAGAGGGGAATCAAGTAACTAGAGAGAGAACAACGACATAAAACGAGGAGGCGGGGACGGGCGATAGTCTTGCTTTTTCAATGTGTGTCATTCGGTGCATTGACTTGTCTTTTGGGGCTGGGTTTAATACCGTCCCTAACTGTGCGTAAACTACTTTGCAGAACAATTGATAGAACAGCAGGCTATAGACATTCTAAATATACCAAAAAAAATAGGATATTCACCCGATAATGCTTGCGCAGGACAGACAACGCTGTGTGCTGCCACGGTGGGTAGTTCTTGGCCACGTAAACGGTACAGTGGGAGGGCTTCTGCGGTGCTTCCTTATTGCCCTTCTAGAAAACATGAAGGCAGAGGTCTTTCTTAGAAGAGTGCCTGAGTACTTAGAGCAGCCTCTCCCAACCAGGTGCCTGCCAGATGTGTTGACTACAACTCCCAGCATCCCCCAGCTGGCATGGGGGATCTCCAGCATGGGGAGGTGCAGCCCAACACATCTGGATGGGACCAGGTTGGGGAGGCAGCCTTAGGAGAAGAAGAGGGTCATGGGCATTTACCTTTCCTTTCGCTGGTGCCAAGTAGCTTTTGAGGCGCAGACGGAGGTCGTGGGCTACCTCTGTGAGGTACTGGGAGGAGCGGATCAGTATTTCATCCACAGGGCCAGGCACTGGCCAGGACGCTTTCATGATGGAGTCCGTCTTTAAATTGCAGTTTAAAACAAACATAATTTAGGGGGAGAAGAAGTACTCGGCACTACCACCCCACCCCCAGGTCTCTGCAATGTAGAAGTCCTCTTTCTACACACACACACATACACACATATACCCCCCTCTGTCTCTCTCTCTCTATACACACATATATACACATACACACACATATACATATATACACACACATAGATATACATATCTACACACAGACCTATGCATTCACATACACACACAGAGACATTTTACTGGTGAAATAAACAGCAGTACCTTGCCTAGCAATGTCCAAATATGTTCACACACATGGGGGCAGACAGGAGCTAGCAAGAGCGTCTGAGATTCGATAAACTGGAGCACCAGGTCCCTGTGCATTCCTTCTATAGCTAGCTCGCGGTACTTGTCTTTCACTGCCTGAAAGAGAGCCAGCATAAGCAAAATTAAAACATTCTGACTGTCACAGAAAAGCATAGCATAAAAGACCATTTCCTTGCTTCAATATGTCCTTAAAACATAACTACTTATAATCCTATAGTGGATTAATAAAAGGGCCATATTTTTATTTTTTTAAAACAAACAAACCCAACAGCTGGGATTAGGACCAAATGAAATCCTGCCCATTGGATGTTATATAGCTTTACATTATTATGGCTCTTAAAAGAGACATCTATCGGCAAAGGCATAAAAGTCAAGGATAACTGTAACTGTATATTAGGCACTAACATTTTGAATGGCCCACATAAAAAGCTACCATTAAGTAGTAACGAAACGAAGAGGCAATAAATATGATCTATTATTATGCACATGGTTCAGCCAGCCACACCATACCCCTGAAAGTCAGTGGTGTAAAGGAGTGAGAGCAATTCATTACTAACCAAAGCAATATGCCGAGCAGATAGGTTGGAGAGTTACTGACACCTTATGGGCTATTGTGAAAAACATCCTGCTTTGTCATGAAAGCAGGAATAGATTTTCTGATCCATCTACCCTTGATGAAAATTTGCTTTGTTTAAAAAAAAAAAAAAAAGATGAGAGAGAGAGAATGAACGAGATAAAGGAAACACTCTTTGCCTTTACTTATTTGCCCTCCCTCGTTACTGCCTGCCAAATGTCAGTAACTTTTTGCTTGCCAAAGTGGAAGCCATGCCCTGTGGAAGCATAATGCCCAAAGGCAGACCTCTGCCTGCAGGGATATTAATTTTTTTATACCTTCCCATTTAGCACAAGGCCGAATCTGTGCTCCACGATATTGCGAAATTAGGGAGGCCATTATGGGAGGGGCCATAGTTCAGTGACAAATGATGTGTAAGGTCCAAGGTCAATCTCCAAATTCATCATGTCAAATAGCAGGCTGGATAAAACCATTTGTCCTCTTGAGGCAAGGCACAAGTTTTTAGACCATTAGTCTAGCTCAAGCTGATTTGTTGACAGGCAGAGTAGACAATACTCAGGTTGACTGACAGATGACCTGACTCATAGAAGGCAGCTCCTGACTTTAAACACACACACACACACACACACACACATCCTAGGTTCAATAAAAAGAGCACGGCAGCATTATTGCTGTTCTATATGCTGATTTAATACTGGTATTTCATTGTGCCGTTATTGCACACTTTACATGTGTAGTAAGTTACATTGACAGTCTTTGGGCTAGAAGGTAAAATAGAAACATTAAGGTCCTGTGCTCTGGAGAGTTGGCAGCCTACCTGAAATTCAAAGAAGCCGGTTTTAAGAGCTTCCTTAAACATCATCTTCTCGTAGTTTTGATCTGTCTTCATTATACCTGCATTCATTTCACTGGGCGGAGTCGGGTAGGAAGAGGAGGAGAACAAGACAAAGCTAGAGTTAGACCAGATAAAGCAGAAGCACCAAGATGCAATGGGACTGTGCAAAATTGTGCTGAGTGACGGGCAGGAAAAGAAGGTCACATACGACGTGCGTTTTTAAAGCCAGAAACTTGGCACTGTCTTCATCGTACCTGGCAAAGACCCTGTCATTGAAAGTGGTGGCAGGGCCACTTCTTAAACTGTCCCAGTTGGCAAGCATTTCCTTCACCCATTCCACCCATGTGTACAGGCGGAGGATGCCAGCATCTGCCATGGCTTCCACGAAATTTGCATCTTCAACAGTATCACCTGCATCAGCTAATGTCAGCCGCATGCCTAGAAGGAAAACAGGTTTTCAGGTCTACAGCAACAACAAACCAGTTACTATGGACAGCAAGGCTAGACTCCCAACTATTTTTCTAATTGAGATCCAGGAGAAGGCTAAAAATGTCCCTGCTCCTGAGGCAGAAGTACATGCATCATTGCAAACTGTCCCCCCACATTCTGCTCCCTTCAAAAACCAAAAAGCAAATAGTCAAGTGGAGGAAAACATCAGACATGCCATGGGGTGAAATTGTTGGGTCACAACACACTACAATGATTTTCAGTGCAAAAGAGCACAGAGTGTGCTTAAAGCAACAGCAAGGATATGCAGAATGACCTGTCTACACAACCCCAAAAGGTTGATCTTTTCCATGGATAAGGGAAAGCAGTTGATTATTCAGACACATGTTTGGGTGCTCCATTTGCAAACATGATATTAAGATAGCTATTATGCCACTGGTAAGCTGGCCATTAGGTTAGCAGAATTTTTCAAATTCCATCCTCATACGCCTTCTTACCATCAGCAGAAAACTTCTCAACAGCTTCGCTCAAAGTGAGAAAGTTGCCAGTAGATTTAGACATCTGTGGTAAGGGAAGACAAAAGAGAGGCAGGTGAGCCAGCTTCAAGGATAGCTATCCATGAGAACCATAACAATTTCAACTCTCCTAAAAACAATTAAGTTAAAAAGACCACGACTAGTGATATCGGCATTGTGGCTTGATTCTATATGGGTGAACTTCTGCTACATACCAAGTATGGGAGAGGAGCAACACAAACATGGGGTAAGTTGTCATCTCGGGTCCTACCTACACTACCAAGGCAAAAGACTGTGATGGTTAAGTTCTGAAAGTCAGATCTAATTGTTCTTGAGCTAAAGGATCTTCACTGTTAGAAATTATAGAACATTTCATCTTATGAACTTTCTATCCCTTAAAAGTCCTGCAGATATTTCTCTTGACCACTCAAGGACAGATAAAGCAGCTCTGAGATAAACAGAGGTTTTAATAAATTCTGGGGAAAAAAATGAAATTCACATATCAAGAAGGACAGCCAAGAAATATACATTCTCAGACAACCACTACAGAGTTTCTGCTTGAATTGATGACCACATGGGAAAGCAAGTGGATATCTGTGAATAAATGTGCTGAAAATAAGATGCACTAGCAAGTCTGACATTTACAAGATTTCTGAAACTGTTGTTGTCCTACCACTCCTGACCACCACAAATGTGTAATATAGATGAAACAAAATGATGTACCTTCTCTGAATTCAGGAGGAGATGTCCATTTGCTCTCACAGCTAGAGGCCATTTTCCACTGCACCCAAAGACCAAAAAAAGTAATAATTAAAACAAATTCCTAAAAGTGGATGAACTATCACAATGTGAAGAACTGCTAATAATAGCTGTTTGCAGTCCAGAGCAAAGCAGGAGGCAGAGGGGAGCAGAGATGGCTATATTACCGGTCCAGCCAACAGGGAGGGGGAAGCAAAAAGCCATCACCCTTACATGCTTCAGTAGGGCAAGGTTAGCAAGCTACAGAGCTTTGGAGTTGCAGAGTAACCTGGCTGAATTGGCCCCAAGTATCACAACTAGCAGACTCAGGGCAGGTGGGAGAAAGGAGTAAGGATGGCTGGTGTGCACTCCAAAGCTGCTTCTCTCCTTTTTTTTCCACTCCAAAGCAGCCAGCATGGTGAAGGGAAGCTTGCACAAACCAAATGTTCAAGAATGACTGGCTGAAGGGCACTTGGAGTAGGGAATTCCTTGGAGCCTGGAAATCTCAATGGTCCCCATCCCTAGACTTACTGGGATGCGGACCGGGAACTACAACAGGCCTTCCTCAGAACACCTTCAAGGCCGTGGCCAATGAAAACTGTAGTGTGATACATGCTACTGTTTGTCGGCACTGAATCAAGGTGAGGTCATGCCAATCAGGGAAGCAGAAGGACCCAGTTATTTCCAAAGCCTCACAGAAGTGTCAGTGAATCTGCACTGGGGGCTGGAAGGAAGGACAGGTCAGAAAAAGGAGAAACAACTTCTCAGGATGAAAAATGTTTATTTTCACAAAGCCCCAACGCATTTCAGCCTGTACTTTATTCAAAAGCCTTCCTCAGGGGGTTGTTAGAAGTCAGTGTCTGCAGAATTTCTTCCAGCAAAATAATTCTCCTGTAATTGTCTATGGCGGCTGAGGAGACAATTATTTTGCTAGAAGAAATTCTGCAGACATTATCTTCTAACAACCTCCTGAGGAAGGCCTTTGAATAAAGTACAGGCCGAAATGCGTCGGGCTTTGTGAAAATAAAATTTTTGCATCCTGAGAACCCATTTCCCCTTTTTCTGACCTGTGTTGGATGCTCTCCTCCTTTTGTTTTTGGAAGGAAGGACAGCCGAATCTGGCCCTCCAACAGAGCCCCTTTGAGATTCCCCAGATGGCTGGCAGACCCCCTTTTTTCCTAGTCCCCCCTTCCCCCTGCAAGCATCAATCACTTGGTGGTGTCCTGGCTTTTGCATATCCCCCACCCCATTCTAAAAGGTTGAAATGCCACTCCTTAGGCTTAATTACCGGCAGTAAGTGCTTTAAACTGACGTATGCTCCTGCCCACCACTGGAAGGCAACCCAAGAGCTTCTCTGAAACTCCCAACACACACCTGGCATATCAGTTATTTAATGAATTGGTGGCCTTAGTTTAATCCCACAACGATATCTCATGGGTCTATTCCAGCATGCAGGAGCTATTTACTTTTCATGCTATCCTGCCCATGCAGGCTTCTGCTTGGAAAACCTGGTATTATATTTTGGCAGGGTTTCGTCTTACGTCAAACCAACCTTTGATCCGGCCACATGGCCACATGGTTATAAAGGTAGTATGACAAGTGATTTGGAACAAGGTCCTTGCCAGAAGCGCGGAGATCCACTGGATACCAAAATTCAAACTCCTGCTTTAGTTTATTCAAAGCTTCCTTGGGGATTTTCGTTGCAGGAAACGGCGCTGTCTTAAAGAAGATGTAGTCCCACACTCCTTTGGACATCTGGTTTGCCCTGTGTATATTAGGAAAAAAGACTTTCAAAAAGAAGGAAATTGTGAAAGTGAACCTGAAGCATCTGTTATGCTGCTAACTAAGCACACCCTGTACAGCCCCTGCGTTTCATTTGACAGGGTCATTCAATTTCACATAGTGTCAGACATGCCTCCCATGTTTCATGCACTACCATGACGATAAGTTCTCTCCGCCCTTTTGCTCTTCAAATTTAGCTGCTTTCATTTTTTTTAAAAAAAAATAATTGTGCGAATCTGAAAACAAGATAAAGCTTGTTTATAGCAATTCTCGAAATGCGATGCTGATTGGCAAGTGCTTAAAAGACAATGATAAGACAAAGCAGATACGAAACGTACTTGAAGTTAGACATTATCAAGTTAGAGTGGGGACTAGAATTACGATACAGACAGATTACCTCTTGACTTCTCAAAATTAGATATAGCTAATGAACATTTAATCTAGGGATATATCTCTTCGGGTTTTTTTATTTATGCATGTATAAATAAAAACATTAGTTATTGGGCAGGCTGGAAATGTAATACATACTTAAATATACCAACCGCATAATGCACTATGTGAAAGCTAGTGACCAAGTACCGCCCCTATCTCCCTGCAGCCACTACATTTTGAATTTACTCTATAGCCTGGCTAGTCCTAATGCCAATATCTATCATTAAAGTAGAGTTCACACGGATGGCAATCTTCTGTTACCATCCCAGCTTGGGGTTTTTTTTGGTTTTTTTAAAGTCATCTTTGGAAATGGCCTGGGGAGCACAAATAGCACACGTAACGTAAGTGGGAAGAGCATACAATGGTCAATTTCACAAAATGTAAAATCAAGATCCCCATACGACATTGAGCGATGGCTTTTTACGAAGTCTTCCTTGATTTGCATTGTACAACCTTTGATACGTTATTAGAGAAGTTGCTTGAATTAGCATGAATTCAATAGTCCATTTCCCTTTAGAAATTCAATCAATACATTTGACTCAAGACATCAAATGCAACAGAACAGTTCACATAAAGAGCCAAAACAGACATTATTTAAATGTGTGTTTATCAGCCATGTCTTCCCCCCCCCCCCCAAGAGTAGGTACAGAGTCCATGAGCTAGATCGAGGCCCTAGAATGGGCTAAGGGGGGATTTTAAGATCCATATTAGGACCCCTGCACTTACTCTAGAGTAAAAATGAAAAAAGGCATAGCTGCTAGACACAAATTTAAACTAACTGTTTGGCACAAAGACCCCTTTGATAGCCACAACATTTTATTGTAGCAGCAGCAGCAGCAAAGAACACAGTTGCTGCCAAGTTAAATTCTGTTCATTTCAGTTTGTTTGTTTTAACAAATAAGGAGAGAGAGAGAGAGAGAGAGAGAACCACCAGGCAGCCCAGTTAAGGCTCACCAGGCACACCACATGGCCAGCTTTAAAAGAAAATTCATCACATGAAAAATAGCTGCAATTTGAACCAATTCTCTTGGCTTCAATTTTCCTTCAGCTTTAAGAAGGGAAAGCAGGGGCTGGAATAGGCTAAAATCCCCATTTCTAAAGCACCCAAGGCAGGCCCTGCTCCATTTTGCCAACTCCAAAAATTTCAAACTTCAATGGACCACCGCAGCAAGGGGCAGATACTAAAGAGACCCTTTGCAGAACCATCAAACCCAGTTCATTAGATTCTACAACAAACAAACTAAACAGAGAGATTGTAAAGCAAGTAAAACAGGTACTGGTTTATAGTCTGCAGCAGCCTTCCCCACCCTGGTGCCCTGAACTTCAATGCCCATCAGCCCAGTCAGCATGGCCAATGGCCAGGAAGGATGGCCTGAACTGTAATCATGACTCAGGAGAAAAGCCCTCACCATCCACTTTATATGCCACATGGGACAAGCCTTACCTTTGGGGGCAGAAATACTGTTGGTAGTCCAAAGTTGGGCTTCTATTAATGAAAAAAGGGCCTTGAAGAGAAAGCTTTCATCTAAAAGGTTCTCTATTAGCTTTTATATATGAAGACATAAATAGCTACTGAATATATAATGGCGACCACATAAGATGTTAACAGGAGAGTTGATCCTGATTATTCATTTATCCCAGACAGCCAGTAAATAAATAAATAAATAAATAAATAATAAGCCCAGCCACCTGGCTCTCTTCCCAGTCACTTTCTTTATTCCCCCGGGGAAAAAGAAGTGACATTAAAAATAGGTGCTGGGGGGAGGGGGCTAATTCTGATGACCAGTTTTTCCAACCATGCTTAGATTTACGGTTGCCCTGCCAATGATCCATTTGTGGAGGTCCAGTTCATATCAGGTTCCCCGCTGCAATGCAACGTGAATGTACGTGAAGTGGGCTTAAATATCTTTAATTTCACTCCATGAAGCACAAAGCTGGCTCCCTGAAAAAGAACGTGCCTTACCACCCTTTCCTTCTCACCTAATTCCTAGTGGAGACTCTCCTTGTCCATGGAGATTACCCTGCAGTAGGAGATGAGCAACCGTATAGAAGGCCATGTAGATGGTAGAATCAGAGAGAGATTCTATCAACCAGTGCTCGTCCCAAGGCAAACGAGTACCTATAAGATGACAAAACGCGTTCGTTACAAATCAGCATTCTAATTTCCTAGAATTATTGGGCAGGGATGTTGGGGCTGCAGTTATTGAATGCCTTAGTTGTCAGCAAAATGTTTTTTGATGACTTCCTACATTCCATCCTATGGTAATTCAGCAGGTATCAGATTGTTGCTGTTTGCAGCCGCTTGCATGGCAGTGTGTGAATCATCACCTTAGGAGCTGATGGAAGCAGGTCTACACATTTCTTACATGGAAACCTGAAAGGTACATGCTTAGGGTCTTTAGGAAGTTGAACTGATGAACTCTAAGCCAGTTTTGAATCAACACTCTCAATGAAGTACTAGGAATGTAGTACAGTTTCCACAACCTGGCACCCTCCAGATCTATTGGACTACCAATCCCAAAATCCTCAGCCAACATGATCATTCAATGGTTTGGGGAAGGCTGTTTTAGAAAGTGCTTCTACATGAAAAACAGCAGTGTCCTGACCTCACTAGGTGCGATATTACTATTACTATTATTATTGCAATTAGGTACATTTTTAAAAAAGATTGAAATTCTTGTAGCAAAGCAATATTTCTAATTAAGCAACAGAGAGGTTGGATTCTCTTCCTACCTAATCCATAGGTCCTTGAACAGGCATGTTCCTGCAGCCAACCTAGAGTAGCTTCAAAATTCCTTCTGGTCTCTTCACAAAATCTGGAAAGAGTAGAGCACGCATATTTGCAGGGTCTCCTGGCTCGAAGTTAACCCACACCTTCCCTGCCCTTACTCCCCACAACTCACGTCTCAAGGTTTCTCAGGCACTCGTAAGCCTGCTGCTTCCACTTTTCCTCACCGTAGTCCAAGTACCTAAAACCAGACAAAAATACTTGTGACTTAGGGCAGCCGTCCTCAACCTGGTGCACTCCCGTCCTCAACCTGGTGCACTCCCGATGTGTTGGGCTACAACTCCCAGCATCCCCCAGCCACCATGGGGGATTCTGGGAGTTGATGCTCAATGCATCTGGGAAGATACCAGCTTGAGGAAGCCTGAGATAGAGCAGATGGGGGGAGGGGGGGAAATCCAACAAACATAGCTGTGTCTTTACTTCCAGCTCACCATTGGTCACAAAGAGCCACCACACACTCATCGGCAGATCTAGATATGACTTGTTTCTCTGGCTCCATATAAATCATTGCTTCACCCTGAAATAATAACAAGAGTAGAATTTCAAAGCTGTGGCAACAAAAAGGAGTTTTATGAAATAAGAAAGTGGCTTTAGCCATGCAAGTATCTTGAATTCCATTTTACTAAGAACCCTTTCCGGCTATAATTTTATGATGTCTGGGGAGGGCATCCCAAGACCATAGGATTTTTCAGATCTCCCCCTCCAGAGGGAGAGGTCTGCCTCTGCGAGGGAGATCTGACCTCTCCTCTCTGTGAAGTCGTGGAAAGGTCCTCAGCTGGCGCTTTCCTGACAGCAGTAGGCGTTTTGGGGCATTCAGAAGGTGTTCTGGCTTGTTTCCTTCTACTGGAAAGGCAAGGATCATGCAACCTAGATTTTCACCACTGGGTCTGATACAGCTAGATTCCTCCCCAGTTCTGTCTCATCGCCATGCATGAGACAAAATATAACCTGAGGAGTCTATTAGATAGAGTAACAACAGAAAGGGTAGAATCCCCTTGATTGGACCTGGCACAAGCTGGAATTTGGCAGATGAAGCATAGGCTAGGAGCTCAGGCTGGACCATATATGTCAGCCACTTCATTAATTAGGGGGTGGCTTGGCTGCCTCCATCACACCAAACCAAAAAGAACTTTGACTGTACGTGACTACGGTTTCATTCTCTATTTGGAATGAAGGAAGCACCCAATAGCGGGATACACAGAAACTATCCTAATGTCTTGGGGCAGGTACAGAAACGTGGCTAAAACTAGGACGCAGTGTAGCACTTTTCTCCCAAAGCCACCTCTACAGCAGCAAAGGTATCCAGTCTGCAGTGTTTGGTGAAGGTGAAAGGAGTGGTCCATGTGACACCAGGCCTTACATACTTCTGTGAGGGGTACGTCAGCAGAGAAACCGACAGATAAAGCTGCAGTTCTGGTACGACTTCTACTTGCTTCCACGAGAGGTACTTTCAAAATCCTCCACGGCTTGTCAAGAAAAGGAATAGAATTGCTGAGCAATATTGGCAGCTCTCTTACTCTGAAGGGGTAAGATCCATTTGGATTTTACTACCTCAAAGCAAGATGAAAAAGGTACCTCTCTGGCAACTGATGGAACATGGATAGGCCTCTAGAAGAAGGCTGCATGGATTCCTAGGGAGTTGGCTGTAGGTCTAGCGAGGCCGTAGCTTTAGAGAGTAAAGGCAGGAAGTCATCATTATTTAAAAGTTTGGAATTAGGTGTCACTGAATTATCAGACCGTTTGCCACCTTCTTCCTCCAATGGATCAAGGGGGTTAAGGCCCTAAAGAATGGATTGAGCGCCTACGGGGGACCTGATTGAGTCACTGTATTCTCCGTATGGGGTTATGTTTTATGATGAATAAGTAACCTGCCGGAAGGTAAAAGGTAAGAGCCAGGAGACACATTGGCACACTCCTCTGCAGAGTGAATAAGAACTGCCTTCGGTTACTTAGCTGTAGCTTCAGATTTAGAGAAGGTATTGGATTTTGGACCTCTTTCCCCTTTTTTCCTTCACGCAGTAGAAGGGGATGAATCCTAGGAGAGCTCCTCTTGCCTGTCTTGTTTATGGAAGCATCTCTGCCAATTTCGCTGCAGCAATTGGTCAGTGAACTCATAGCTTACAACTTTCGAAATATGTTGTATGAACCGGCTCACGAAAATAAATGGTGGGAAACCCAGGCTGCCAGCCTTGGCTGATTAAGTAAGCTCCGCAGAAGTCCAAAGCTGGATGCTAGAGGACTGGGAGAAAACAGCGGAACAATTGCAGCAGCCTTCCCCAACCTGGCGCCCTCCAGATGTTTTGGACTGTAACTCCCATCGTTCCCAGCCAGGATGGAGAAGGCGAAATTAGACAAATCTCTTGTCTTTCTAGAGCTTTGTTCCCTAATATGTACTGCCATTTGGTGGTCAGAAGCAGAATTGCACTGAGTATCAGCATCGAAAGATTGTCATCTCCTTTGGCACGCAAGGAGAGAAAGTCAGGGAAAGGGTGCCAGATTCAGGAGCGGGGGAGGCTTGCTGTGTTCCTGTTCATTTACCCATGGGGTGGAGGATTCTGGTTCCTTACCCCAGCTCTGTTGATGCTCCAGCACCCGGTTGCCCTGATGTCAACAAGAGCCAGTATGCACGGGCTCCAGAGGGGGCTTTCTTTGACCTTGTTCCACATGAATTCGCACACTGTGGGTACTCCCAGCGGAAGACTCTGGAGCAGCTGGAGCAGTTTGCCTTTTTGTTTCTAACGATGCAAACACGTTGCTTTGATTACTGGTCAGCTTTTCTGTTTGCACGTTTGGAGACTGCTTTATTACCCGGCTGTAGCCAGGAGCAGAGTGGGAGGAGCGACCAGAGCATAGAAGGAACCCGGGGGGGGGGGGGTGTTTTGTTTTTGAGAATACAGGAGGCTTGAAAGAAGAGAAAACTTGGAACACAATTAAGGCAGGTAGCTGGAAACAGCCAAAAGATAAGACCACAGCCTGATCAGAGAGGACCTACAGTAGCAGGGGTCTGTCCCGGGCAAAGGCAAGCAATATATATATATATATATATATATATATATATATATATATATGGGGAGAATCTCCACAGCACCAAACCTAACACTAAAGGGTAAGGGGCGCACAACCCATGGCTCTCCTCGGCCTGAAATGTGGCTCCTCATGGGGCTAACCTTCTCTTCACCCCCTCCTGTAGAAATCCTGATACAGATCATTTTTTCCCAACTGCCACTACCAGCGAGGATGCCTGTGTGTGCATGCAAGAGTATATGTGCACAAGCATGGCCCCCGAGCCTGACCTGGCATCGCAAGCAGCCCTTGAGGCTAAAAAGCCCTCGTGCACCTCTGATCTAGGTCATGCAATCCCTGCCTTCCCTGGGCGGTAGGAGGAGTCATACCAAACCGAGACGTCAGGCGTCTCACTACTTCAGCTACCCTCTCGGGAATGAAATGCGTACGTCAACTAGATTGGCCATCCCGTCACACGACAGGTAGAATTCAGGAATGACAAGGTTACGGAAGCAGCAATTGCATCCCCTCCTCAAAACTCTACGGACTGAAACCTTACAGCAGCTACCCTGTTTCAGAGGCACCACATTCCTCACCTCTCTCCAGTGTGCCTACAAAGGGTTCTTTCAAGGTTATAAAGCTTGTCTTTAGCAAACAGGTCAGTTCGCAAACAGTGAGCTCTGTAGCTTACAAAGCACGGTCATAAAAAATGGAATTATTTCTATTTGGTAGGTCAAGTGTAATAATTTCTCTTCACAACGAAACCAAAGTGCTTGACTTACTGCTGCTTCGTTTCATGTGGCTATGATTCTGTTCCAAGGAACCAAGCAGCGATTTGTAGAAACAAGCCAGTGTCATGGAGGTCACCGTGTAATTTTTAAAAAGCAATACAAACCACTACCCACATTGTCTACCATCTTCTTCTGAATAGGCTTCTTAACGTCCTGGACCTTCTGACCCTTGAATCCATCCACAAGCATTATCTAAAAAGGGAAGTCATTGTAGAGATTACAATGTCTTTTAGGTGTTTAGTATCTGTGCAGGACAGTTGGTCTCCCTCCCTTTTCTTTCCAGAAGATATCTACAAGTCTCTCTCCAGAAACCCACCTAAAGGCACCTACAATTCCCAGCATTCCCCAGCCACCAATGATGGGAGTTGTAGGACTTTTTCTGTCTAAACATGCATAGGATTGCGCCCTAAATCCCATCACTGTAAATGGGTCAGAGGATTTAATCTAGATAATTTTACCTCCCAACCTCAAAAGATCTAGAATTCTTCATGGAATATGTAGAGAGAAGTTATTTATTATAGATGAGCAAAAGGGCAACCATAGTCTTGTGTTAAAGTAGAGAAAGGTGGATAATAGGAAGTCCAAAGATAAGAAGAATGCTGTGACTGGTAACTTGAAAATTGTGAATGTAGGACAACATGGCAATAGTGACAAAGAACAGCTGAAGAGAAAAGGATCAGAGCACCTTGTTGAATAATAAGTAATTGCAATTGGTTTTTAATATACCTATGTGCAATTTTAGACACACACACCTTGGGTAAATTAATCCACAAATAAATTAGATTTCAGTGGTGTGGTCTTACATGTGAAGGGGATATTGAAATTGGATGTCTGATGAAAACAAGCTGTTACTCTTTAAGGAGACATGTCTGTTTAAAGCAGCAGTAATCTAATCTTAAATAATAAGTATCTAGCATCTTCTGATACTAAGGCAAAAGAAGTTGCAGTTGTCATCAATAGTAAGGGTACACTTTATTGCAGAAAGCTAGAAGGATTTAAATGATGATCAGCCATGCCTGACTGGCAGAGAACACACTTTGCATGTATAACATATTCAGCTCCAGTACTGGCATCTCCAGCGAAAAGATAATAGACCCCATGTCTGGGAAAGACCTTTGCTTGAAAGCTACTGCTAGTAAAGGCAGACAGCGTTACCTCCAAAGGTGCCCACCTGCATGCTAATGGAGCCTTTCACACACAGAAAAATGTTAGTTTTTAAATATCACACTAGAGCATTGCATCAGGAAAGTTAAACTAGATGCATTTTTGCAAAAATGAGAACTGCTATAAAACTTAGCCAGATAGCATCTATGAACATTCTGCTAGTATTTGTGCAGGTGTTAGCATGCCAACGCTAGTGGTTATTCCCCCACCCCCAGGTGTATGCATTTTTTATCCAGGTCAGTATTGGGCTCAGTGAATTCACCAGAAGACAGCACCTTACTTTTAAATAATGTCTGTATGTGCATAAATGTAGACACCCCAAAGCAGGGGTGGGTAGCTTTGGAGGGTCCAGAACCCAGTTTCACAAAACCTGAACCCACCTAGGATTGCCCCTCCTGAGGAAGGAAAATAAATGAAGCTGCATTTGCACTTTTTCAAATGGCACGTGGGGAGTGCACGCCTCCTTTTAATGCAAAATTGCCCTCTGGAGGCTCTGGGGGAGTGCAACATTGCATTGTTTCAAAGTGAAATTGTCACTTTTTTGGTGTTGCCACACCACCAGCAAAACAGAAGAAGGTGCATCATTCCGGAGATGCCTTCTGGACAAGTCTTGCATTTAATAAAAAAAGAAACAAACCTATTTAGTACATTAAGAGAAGACCAGACCTCTATTGTCACCAACAATTCCTTCTCATCCCTACATGCAAAAGCAAAACGGATCACATACATCTGCCTGAGAAGAAACTTTCTTCTTAGCTTCTATTAGGAAAAAAACCCCTCCTCTCATAAGACCATGGTGAAAATCTTAACTTTTACTTACTCCCTCATAAAATCCTTTCAGGTATACTTTCTCCTTGGCTTCTGCAAGCTTTTCTCTGTCATTTTGACTCTGTATCTTCAGCTCGTCACACACTGATGGAGCAGAAAGGTTGCCGTAGCCTGGGATCTCAATGATGGGCAC
Source organism: Anniella stebbinsi (assembly GCA_029215795.1). NCBI lineage: Eukaryota > Metazoa > Chordata > Lepidosauria > Squamata > Anniellidae > Anniella > Anniella stebbinsi. The sequence continues at coordinate 81,505,333 of JARDYH010000005.1, read as the reverse complement.
CTGGGAATATAAAGTAGCACTGTAAAGCACATGCTTTCAAACATGCAAGGGAATCAAGAGACTTCCAGGGAATTCTATCCTAACTCCTGTAGCCTTCAAAGAAAAGGGATCCACATTCTATGGTTTTATCAGCAGAACAGGTCTTGTTTGCGATCGGATGGGCTGGGAATACAAACGGTTGGAAAAAGATGAAGACAAGCCTGTTAATTCCACTCAGACGCAAAAAACCTTAGACTGGTTGATACTGAGCCAGAATATAGGTATATGAAATCCCAAAGATGGGATGTTTCTAAACCATGTTATTCTTCAGTGATTAGGCACTGATTGAGCTTATAGGGACAATCAACGTTCTATGGAGTAGCCACAAGCATTCTACGCAGTGGCCAAATACTCAGAGGCATTCAGTTTTTAATCTTGCATCAAAAGCACCATTACCTGGTTTATGTTTGCAACATGTCAGAAACACCAAAAGATGGAATGAAAGCAAAGCCCCAGATCAGACGGACAGATTTGACTTTCAAACGGAACTGCACAGCTGAGCATTGCTCCTTAAATAATTACTGGAACTGACTTTCTTCTCAGTCCTCTGGATGGACTACGAGATAAGGCTTTGGGGATCCATAACAATGCTCAGATCTCTCCTGGCCGTGCTGCTATGGCCGAGCAGGGCTAAGAACATTTACCTGCTTCATTGAAAAAGCAGACTAGCACTTCAGTGGGGCACGAAAATCCTTGTGAAAGCAACTTTTCTGCCATACCGTTTGCAGAGAGGGTGCATGTGACAACAGGAAAGAATTATTGACACACCATAAAACAGCACTCTGAGGGGCCCTCAAGAGAATTTTCCACCCAATAAGCCATTAGCTGTACATTTGCAACGCCCTGGTACATTAAGCACACCACATGCCAGGTTGATGGAATGTGCTTTCAAAACGAAATAAACCAACAGTGGCAAATTGAAGTCCACCTGTTTCCTTGGGCTCTGGTTGCTCTGGAATAGAGGTAGCTGCCTTATACTGAGTCAGGCTATAGGTCCATCTAGCCCAGTATTGTTGACACTGACTGGCAATGGGTTTCCAGTGTTTGAAGCACAGGATGAAACTGCATGTTATGCCAGTAAACACTGATTCCCAACCGTGTGGGTCCTTAACACAGGATTCTTGGTGGTGTGTGTGCAGGAAGGTCCTTCCAACCTAGAGCTGTTCTTGACATATAGGTACGTCAGCCCTTCCCAAAATACCCTCATAAGGCAAGATTGGGCATCTGAAATATATCGGGGGAAAAAGCAGATGCGCATCACACTGGCCTATTTACATAGAATTTGAGAATTCTGTCTGCCAAGGGTGACTTCAGACTCGTGGGATCTACTTCGTTTGTTAACTAGAATCCCAAGGTCCACCAACCAAAGCCCGGTGCCAAAGTCATGCACTTAGAATTAAAGAATTCTGAGCCCAGGAATTTGTCTTGAGATCCAGAACTGAGTGGAGCTACTAGTCTGCCACATATAAAAACCCACTGATGGTTACTTCATCAGCCCCAGCCAGCTTGGAAAGGTATGAGGCGAGTTGAGTCCAACGACAACTGGAAGGCCACCGGTTCCCCACTCCTGTGCTAGTGACACAGTTGTAGGTTTATCCACATGAACATTCAATGTGACCATTCTTTGCTGCACTTACTGGTTCAAAAGGCAGGACCATTTCATCTCTGATGCCATACTTTGCCCGAAATGCCTATGAAGAAATTAGAAACAAGATATGAAAAACAAATAGACAAAAATCTAACTTGAACAGGTTTGCTCTTGCTGCCATGTTTACACGATGAATCAGGTGGATTAATCAATCACACTTTTGATCAACTACAAAAGATGCCCTGATTAACTGGGGAGCAGGCGATCTTCGAAGATGCACCTTCCCCTTCTTTCTCACACACAGAGGGAGGAAGGATTCTTCCATAATGATTTCTGTTACAACACAAACATGCATCGTCTAAAAACAAAGGAAGCTGCTTTTTGCCTCAGAACTATTATTCTCACTCAAAGGGATTAGATCAATATTTCTATTAGCAGACCAAACCCCATATAGTCAATCCACTAACAGTTCTTGCTAACCAGAAAAATCAAGGACAAGTTCCACTAATTCCTTATATCCTACACAAATAAATCTATTACATCTGTGTTTGCCATAGGCAGATTAGAAGAGATTAAAAAAACCCAATCAGTTGCTGGTCGCTAGGATTGTTGTACACTAGATATTCAACTCTTAAGAATCACATGGGAGAGGGAAAGCTTGCTTGTTTTGTAGAAGATGCAGCACATATGGAATGCTGTACAGCAGAGATGGGGAACCTCCGGGACATGGGCCTAATCCGGCACACAGAGGTCCCCCATGCAGCTTGTGAGGGCTCGGGTCTCCCTCTGTGCCCCCCAACCCATTCCCAATCCCCACCCCATGGCCTGGAGGTTAGCAGGGGCTTGGGGAGGAGGTGGGAAGAGGAATCCTCTCGTTATCTGTGACTGAAGAGAATAAAAGGATTCCCCCTGTGTGCTGCCCCCACCTTCCAGCCCCTGTGCATTCAGGCAGCACTTGCTTCTTGTTTCCCACACGGGAATGTTTGCTTACTTTCCAGAATTCTATGCAAATTTAGTCATAGAAAAATATATAACATAAAACACCAGCCGAACATGCAATTTCCTCCCCCCCCCCCCCATAGGCTAAAGCACAAAAATGTGCATTGTGTGGAGGTTTTGCAAATTGGGGAAGGGCGGGAATTTGTGCATTTTTCCAAGTGTGAATTTGTGTAAATGTGGCTTTGCACAAATTCGGGAAAATGGGGAAAAAATTGATTCTATCGATGAGCAGATGTCAGATCAAAAGGCTCCATGAAACGCAAACAGAACCGTTTTTACCAAATCCACACATCCCGAAGGACCATCCGACTAACACGCCAAACCCAGCTCACTGACCCTACAGAAAAAGCAACTCCCACCCTAAAGGGGCTCCTTTTCCTGTGAACCACGTTTAAGGATGTCGGCTCAGCATCAGCCTTACTGTGTAACTGAAATGCGGCTTCCCGGAGTCATACAGCCTCTGCTTTTACAATAAAAACAATTCTCTTTTCTCATAATGTCTTTCTAACAAACAGCTTGTGCTAGCGTCAGTAAAATGATGCATGGGCACCAACCACTAGCAAGCAAGTTGAATGGTTCTCGGGCTCACCTGCTTTTTCTTCAAGTCTCTCAGGGCCGCAATGTCATCTGGGGAATCAGACGGAACACTTGTGACCACTCCGGTGCCTTTGGAAGCAACATTTAGGAAGCACAGATTATCCCCCTTGTGTCATTATGGCAAAATCCACACTAAAAATGGACGTTTTCAAAAAGGGCTTCGACGAATAGGGACCCTCTGATGCAAAAGCAAATTAAAATATTGGCCAGAATCCTTGGCAAGAGCAGCGGGTGCAGCAGCAGTCCTGTCTTTCATTCATATGCCGGTGTGAGTTTTTGGCAGCTAAGTGCAGCTCTTATTTTATGTTTGTATTGAAGCAACGCAACAGGCAGGTGTTATTTGTGTGGAAGAGCAGTGAGAGTACAAGGGGTTGCAGAAACACACATTTAGTGTGTGCGCGCACACACACACACACACACACACACACACCCTGCACCAAAGTTGAACAGCTTCTCTAGGCCTCTATCGAGGCTTCCTGCACAGTGTAGAACCCTGGAAAAACAAGGTTCTAAATTGTGCCAGGAGCCTCTATGGCAGGGGTCAGAACCTCAGGCCTGGGTTCCTGAACCTCCCCAACTGGTGTCCCCCTCCCAATGGTTCTGCGGGTGGCCACAGCCACTTCCCTCTGACCACCATTTGGTTGTTTCCTGGCTTCTGTGCAAGTTTCCCTCCATTATTGAAGGTTGAAAAACCTCCGCTAAGGCTTAGCTACTGGCAATGAGATCTTCAAGCTAAAATATGCTGGCAGTTTTGGTACTTTGGCCCCGCCCTTTTTCCTTTGGCTCCACCCACCCCTGGAATGCAGCTCCCAAGAGCTTCTCCGAGATGGGAGTTTGGCCCTTGAACTGAAGGGGGCTCAACACCCCTGCTCTATGGATAGAAGAGGCCCCCTGTTGCAGAACCACGTCATCTCAGGGGCAGAGCGAAATGCAGGGCCTTGCAACTCCTTGTACATACGTTGTTCTTCCATGCGAGTAACTCCTGGATAGGGCTAATATACTGTAGTAACAGCTAGAAGACGGCCTCAAATATTTTGTGCTTTCCCCAACCAAATTTGGTTGCTGCCACCTTCCTCCCTGTAATCCCAACGCAGGAACAGGAATACAGATGGAGGAACTGGGCTGATGGTTTGGGCAAGAGTTCTGTGAGGGTGACAAAGAGTGAGGTCACACAAGGCAGCATGGAGGAAGCAGGTAAGCTTAGAGCAAAGAAGGAAGACGAGAAAGACAAAGAAGGAGGAGTGACATCGCAATGCCTTCCAACGTTTAAAAATAAGAATCAGTTTTGTAAGGGGAGCAAAAGTGCAGCCAATCCTACAAAATAATCCAGCCAGAAAGAAGCCCTCTTTACACCAATTTACTAAATCCAGACCACAGAGTGTCACAAGCAGACGCTGCAGAAAGGCACTTGAAAAAAAATCAAATACCTTTAACAAGCGTAAAAGGGAACATTTTGAGCCCTGCTCACAAGCTGAAACTAATATAGAAGACACAGCAGCCTTACCTTTATCTTCCTTAATAGTCAACATAGGAAGAGCATAGATAACTTTGTAGGAGGTTAGAGGGGCAGAGAGTGCAGCCCCAAGGATCTCCTACAAAAACGTAAAAAAAGGTGATATTATTAAATGTTGGCAGGACATTATGGTAATAGGATTACTTACAACTGAAGTGTCAACAGCAAATGAGTCCACAATACAAATTAGACATAAAAGCTTGGATCTCCATCAGTCCATATGTACTGTTGAGGGAAGATTACCTGCTTCCCCTCCTCACCCCAGCAGGACTCCCACATGCTGCTCCGGAGAGTCCCTCCAGAGAGTCCCTCGACCCTCAAAAGTGATGGGTGGGGGTGTCACAAGAGGTTGAACTGGGAAAAGTCCCAGTGTATTTGCAGGAATAACTACAGCTTGCACACATCCAAACCACAGACTTTTGGAGGGGATTCTAAATCCAGGGCTATCAGGAAATATTTAAATTCCCTTTGGTTGGAAGACAAAAGGCCAAATGCAGTAGAACAAATGCCAGGGAAGAGGGACCAGACCAAACCACAACGCAGCCACAACAGCAGGGTAAGACATTAAATCGTAGATTTCTTTTCCTAAACTGTTTTGTGGGTTGCTACTTTATCCCCTTCAACACATTGCTGTTTATGTAACAAACATTGGTTTTGGGGGTGACTGCACTGATTCCCCAAGACTATGTAGAGATTCCATGAGAAAGGAACTTTAAGCTTAGCACTGACATAACACAATAGAGGAATTAGATCATCCCGAGCTGAACATTCCTCAAAGTTTGCCTGCCCATATGCAGCCCCTGCCATGTGAATGAATCCCTTTGGCCACAGAAAGCAAGATGCTCACCTCTCCCATCAGCTCCTTCACAACAGGCACCACTCCATTGGTTTTTGTGAAGCCTTGGTAGGACATATTCCTGGCAGCTCTCTGCGTGCAAATAAAAATATCCCCATTCAAGGTCTCAAAGCCAATGTACTTCATATCAGGGCGAACCCAGCAGTTAGTCTGCCCAAACATGGTCTCTGGTCTGAGAGTAGCAGCTACCAAGAAGATATTCTTTCCTTTAAGGCCACTGTAGAAGAAAAGAAAGGGAGACTAGGAAAATTGCTTAGAACAGAATAACCTCCAAAGAAGACCCAAGGGATAAAATCCAAAGAGCTACATACTATAAATTCTATAGCATATTGCCAATGTCTCTGTAGCCATGACATTACTCAAGTAAAGTGTACTCCATCTTTGAGCGCTCCAATCGCATTAACCTGGCAATGCAACTGAGACCTATTAGCCACTGATACACTACATAAACAGGTCAGAATGAAGAAAGGCTCAAGTGAGCTCAATCACCCACAGCAATCTGGTTCTCGTTTATAATGTGCTTTTTAGAGCACAGTTTATCCTGAAATCATACACCCTGTTGGCAGGCTGCAGTTTCCAATCTGGCACCCAAACCTACCCATCCAACCTACCCAAAACCTATTTGAAAAGCAAATGGAGCACATCACATTCCGCAGAGAAATGATTCATTTTGTGAAGGAGACAAACGAAGGTCTCTATTTCTATAAATGTAAGGGTTAGAGCTGAGGTAGGCAGCTTGAGGCCTTTCAGATGCTTTGGCCTACACTCCCATGATCCCTCAACACTGGCTATGCTGGTCAGGGCTGATGGCAATTGTAGGCCAAAACATCTGGAGATCCACAGGTTGCCCATTTCTCATACAGAGAGAAATCAGAAAAACTTTCTCTTCCAAACAATCATGTGCATTTTTCTATATAGTCTTACTTAATAGCTACATATAGGAATCCATATGTGTAGAGTAACAGCAAGCAAATATTACTCTTGGGCTGTCTCACACTAACAGCACAATCCTATGAATCTCCACTCAAAAGGAAGGCCTATTGGAGTTCAATTGGACTGACTTCCAGGTAAGCGTGCAGATGATTGCAGCTTCACAGAGGTATCAAAATTCATAGGAACCCAAGAGCGCTGCTGGATCAGATCGGGAGTTCTTCTAGTCCAGCATCCTCTTTCCCAGATGCATCTGGGAAGTCCAAAAATATGACATATGAAGCCAAGAGCCCTCCCACACTGTTAGCCTCCCAGCAACTGGTATTCAGTGAATTACTACTGTTGTGTCTTAAGATTTGCATTTTGTTATCATCACTTACAGTTGTTGATAAACCTAACCTCCATGAAGGTGTCTAATTTCCACATTCTGAAGTTGTCTAAGCCACCAATCACAACATTAAGTTCTAGAAAACATAAGGCTTGAGCAATGATAAAATATAATATATGGTTTTATCTCCCTACATTTCTGCTGAAACCATTTTTAAAGGTTTATTAAGTGACCCTGAGAGCTCTCCCCACCCTTAACGTGAACACCAGTAATTACTCAGGAGCCTTACCTTAACTTCGCAGGATAAGGTTCAACCACCTTCAGTTTGATTAGAGTGTATTCCTGAGGTCCTACACCCTATGAGCCAAATCACAAACAATGAGAACATTACACCCACATCTGGCTCTCATAGGGTATAGAGTGGTTTATATAGCAAAAAGGCCAACACATGCACTATTCCTGTTAATTGATGCTTGCTCATCTAAGTAATGATCTATGTATTTCATGACAATGACATCTTCAGTAAGTCCAACAAGGGGAATGGAGTGTGTGGGGAGAAATCCAGTGAAAAAATGCAAGTGGCCAGTTACACCAACACAGTGGCAAAGATCCAATAGGCTTGCTAAAAACTTGTTTGCCCAGGGGATTCCCCCCACAGCACCCCCTCTCTCTCTGACTTGACTTCTGATTCCATATCACAAACTACTCTTAAAACACCCTTAGCTCCGCTATTTGGATCCTGATACTGTATACATCTTCCCTAAGTCCCTGTAAGTTTGCATGGAGATAATTGAGGATTCAGATAAGACTGGTCTAGGAACAGGGATCCAGTAGAGGAAGGGGTTGGGTGGCGATTTTCTGTTTTTCACCTTCTGCCTGCAGTTCCCTGCCAAGTTGTTCTGCTAAGCACAAGTCTGGATCCAATTCATTCTATACTTCCCTTCCTCACTCAGTGGCACTGAGTGCATTGCAGAGGCCCTGGGCAAGATGCCCTTTAGGAGCCAAAATACACACTTCTGGGCACTCCTGCCCAGATTTCTTCCCTCCATGCCTTTTCTCTGCCACCCCCATCCCATGCGTTTGCTCTCTCCTGCCCCCTCACCTCCAGTGAACTCTCCCCACCCCCCATGCTGCTTCTCTTTCTCTCTGCTCTGTGTCTCTTCCCTCACCTCCGCCACGACTCTCTCTAGCTGATCTTTCTCCCCTTGGCCCACACCTGCTCCTCTCCGGCTGGACATCAGGAAAAACGTCCTGTAGAGCAGTACAGCAATGGAACCAATGACCTAGGGAGGTCGTGGGCTCTCCCACACTGGAGGCCTTCAAGATGCAGCTCGACAGCCATCTGTTAGGGATGCTTTAAGGTGGATTCCTGCATTGAGCAGTGGGTTGGACTCAATGGCCACAGGCCTCTCCCAACTCAACTGTTCTATGACCCTTCTTACCACGCAGTGGCATGTTTTCCTTCTCGCTCTGTCTCCCTTTCTCTTCCCCCAACCTCTCTCTCTAATTTTTTTAATAATAGGTGGGTGAGCTGAAGAGAAAATTGCACCAGGCATCTAGAGTTCTGCGGTGCGCCTCTGGGGCCAGGTGGCCATCTAGAGAAATGAAGATGCTGGGCATAACAGCAGTTTCTTTCTTAGGCTGCCCAAATTGCTCTAAGTTCTAAACTAAGAAACAATAGCAAAAAGTGCTGCCTGGGAGGAAATTGGGGGCAAGGGGTTGCCAGTGGAAAGCGAACAGAGTGCTGATGGGGGGGAGCAAGTAGAGTGTTGAGAGAGGAGAAGCAGATTGCATTTGGGGGGCTCTCTCTGAAATGCAAGGCTGCGGACCTCCACCTAGAGGACCTCTGTCCTCAGCTCAAAGGCAGCAGGTCATCAATAGTTAAATGTATCAAAAGTCATTCATTACCTCTCCTGTTTGTCTGTCATGATCCATGCATGGCTGTCCATCTTTTGGTGAATAAATGGTGTATCTACGAAAGAAATGAAAGCATTACTTAGGTTCATGTGCCAAAGCCTGAGTAGGGAACACTTCCTGTTTTGAGGTCACAAGGGCAGCTTCACATCAAACACACCTGCCGCCAATAGTTCACAGTTAGTTGGGCCCTGTGCAGAATAATTCCAAGCTGAAAGTGGCTGCTTAAAAGAAACAGAGAGGGGCTGTTCCTGGTTTCCCATTTGGCATGCACCTCCCACAGAAAATCTTCAAACTTGCCACCATACCTGGCTAATAAAGCCCTCCTTGAATATACTCAGCCATTAAAGAACCAGGTGTGTATCTTATGCTTCTCCTGCATTTGCAGGAGCTATGGCTCTGCAGATGCAAAAGGGCAGCACCTGTATAATTTTAGATCTACTCATTTACTCACAAAGGCATGATCTACAATTTTACTGCAATTTGTGTCTAATTTAGAGTGCAATCCTATGGCACCTGAGAGAACATATGATGCAGAGGATTCCCTCCTCTGAGGCTGTAGACAGAGCTAGGAAGGGGGAAATCTGAGTGAGGATTCCCCTCCCCACACACACATCACCCCATCTGTCCCAGCCACAGGAAGTTCTGTGGCAGTTTCTTCTCCTGAGGTCTGAGCATGCTGGGGGGGGGGGGGGGGAGAGAGAGGCCATGGTTCCACTGGATTCTAAAGCCTCCCAGCCACCATTCCTGCCAGTGTGCATCACCTAGACAGGCTCAGAGGCCTGTCTAGTGAAAAATACAGCAAAGGCAAGTGTCTAGCAGGGCATAGCATATTTGGAAGCTTCCAATCTCAGAGGCTGCCATCTTTCAGACATCTGATCCACAGGACAGCACCCATAATTATTTAATTTCACTTAATGAAGAAGCCATTTTTTAAGCAAGTCAAGGATCCTGAATTCATCATTGGGTTAACTCATCCATTCCCCAACATTTCACACCAAAAGGAACCCGTGGAAATCAGATGTGTATGTTCAGAGAGCCCTTCCTCAAATACTCTCGCAAGCCACATTTCAGGAACAGTGCAAATAGCTAAGCAAGCAGAGTTTTCAAGCCACCATTAAATTTTATAGAATAGACCATCAAGGAAATCTACTTACCGTTTTCCAAATTTTATTTTATTTCTTTCCCTCAGCGTTAGAAATTGCCACCGTACAAAAGAATCATAGTAGGGGTTGACATCAGTGGTAATGAAGGAACGCCTCCAATCCACCTGGACATTCAGAAAAATAAAGAGTTTAGTAGCATCTCAAAAGTCTGTGTGAAATTCCAAATCACCATTAGGAGTCCACCCTGCCCCGCCTCAGTTCACTCATAGGCCGGAAACAAAAGAGCTGTAAAATTAATTTGAGGCTCACAAGAGGGCTTTAGACATGAATTTCTTGAACAGAAGTCCCCCCCCCACTTCCACATGGGAAACTACTTTTAAAACTTAAGGAATTAGAACGTGTTATAGCATGAGCATCAGCGGTTCAATTGGAAAGTGTTTCCAATAGGGATAGCACAAACCCCTTACATGAGCCTAAGCAGCATGCTGAATTTATTCCATTCCACAAAAGCAATTTTTACCCTAAGTAAGAAAAACCAAAACTTGCCATAAACATGCAGATATATTTAAGAAATGTTCTTACAGATCAGAGTTTTTTTTTTAAAAAAAAAGCTGAACAGCATAATACAGCCTTACAGGAACATAAAAAGGTAAAAAAAAAAAATCTGACCATCAACGTAAGGCCAACGTTTCTGTTCAATAATGGTTTTAAAACAGCAGGTACCTTCAGTCCCATACTCCTTAAATCTTGAATAGCGAGAGGTGGGAAGTAATCAAGCCAATGTTCAGCCTCTGAAAACTTCACTATTTGTTCATCAGAGAGGCCCAAAGACTTCATGATTCCCCATTGATATTTTGAAGAGCCAGTCTTGGCAGCAGCCTTACTCTTTAAAGAAAATGAGAAAACACAAAGGAAATATCTAGCAGACCTAGCATGGTAGCTTCATTATGTTCATAAAAAACTTGACTGTAGAAATGCAGGTTGAATAGATCCATGATTTATATTCACAATTAAAGACAACACATGAGACACTCATATATTATATGAGGATAATGTATGGTTATATACACACACGCTTCTGAGGCACATATAATCTTCCAATAGCAACATAAAGCATTGATACTTTAGATCGGGGTGGTAACCTATGGTCCTGAGACTAATTTGGAGAGCCCCAGCAATCAATCAGTTCAGGACTCTTCCAAGAGCAATGTATCCCTCCTCAGACAGCCTAGTCTAATGGGCAGGGAGAAACAGGGAGAGGAAGGGAGGGAGAGAAATTGAGGGAGGCTTCTGGCCCCACCCACCACTGGCTTTGGCCCAACAGATTATCCTCAAGGGAATGCAGCCCATAATGGTGGGGGGGGGGGCAGGTTTCCAACCCTTACTATGATTTGTACCTTTTTCCCTTTAGCCTTGTCTTTGATGACCACTTCGTCCCCCTTCGTCTCCTCCTCTTCCTCCTCGTCTTCATCAGGGAATTCTGGTGGACATCCATACAGCTCCATTTCTCTTTTCAACTTATCTGCACATGCCTATGGGGAAATTTGCAGAGGCTCAAGGACTATGGTTAAGGCAATGAATCTTACGTGCAAAATTTGGGACCAGTTACATTGGCAGTCCCAGACTTGGCATCTGATCGCCTTTCTATGGCAACAGTTAAAGCAGACAATGCTGGGCAAGTGATCCGTATTTCATTTTAGCTTCCAAAGGAGATAATAGGTTGGATCCACAACCAGAACAGCACTTTCATACAGGGAGGGAAATGGGATCCAGTGGAGGCTTCCTGCTGGAGGAAGGAAGTGAGGTGACCATTTTCTCCAGTTCCCCCTGCAGACCCCAATGCCATTTCCCACGCTGCCCAGGAATGTTTCCAGTCCCTCCAGAACAACATGAGAGGTGGTGCTGGAGTGGAAGGGTGAGGATCAGAGCATGTCACCACCCTCCCATTTCCTCCAGCACCAGTGGAAAACTCTGCTGAGGCCAAGTCTAGATCCAACTCACTGAAAACCAATTCTGAGGATCAGCAGCAAGTGAACTAATGTACTAGAAGCCATTGAGATAAACAAGATGTTAATCTACTATTGATAAATGTCAGCTGTAGGGGACAAATCCTAGCAGCTACATCCCAAGTTTTGTTAATATTTGCAGATGCTGAAGAACAGCAGCTTTTTCATATACAAGACCATACTGTCTGCCAAAATACAGGAAACGCAGCAAAGTGAGACACAGGCTCAGTTGAGCCATAGGACACTGTGGGACTGTGATGCAATGCTTTCTGTGCTGGCAAGCAGGGCTATCTCCAGTATTCACGGCAGTAAGCCTGAGTGCACCAGTCGCTGGGGAACATCAGTGGGAGGATGCTGTTGCACCACGTCCTGCTTTGTTGGTCCCTTGGTCTGATCCAGCATGGCACTTCTTATGTTCTTATGTTCACGGAACAGCTTTTGAAACAGAGGAGACTTCTCAAAGCAGAATGCAATAGGTCATACGCATCTGCTGTTCCAAGAAAAAGAAGTAAAAAATGCCACCGGGCATGCCCAAATCCTGGGGTACACCTAAAGCAGCTCTACAGATCCCAGCCTTTCAGTTTAAGCAAGCGAATAATCTACTTTTATGGACACAACTATTATGCCAGCCTTGCCCCAACTTGGTGCCTCCAGATGTTTTGGAGCAACTCTCATAAGCCCCAAACAGCATGGGAAACGGTGAGTTGTAGCCCAAAACATCTGGAAGGCACAGGGTTGGGTAAAGGCTGTGTTATGCCATCACATGAGCACTGATTACTGTGGCAGAGAATTAATTTACATTAGATGCGAAACTGGAGATGCCCAAACCTTTCATTACACCACAGCAGAATCTGCACATTATATGCCTTTTGACCCCCAGATCTGTAAAATGCCAGGGACGATACTTTGCCTCAGAACATACAGTTCCTTCATAAAGAAATGGAATGGCTTTCTGTGCATTCAGGAGACAAAGCCCGGATTTTACCTTAATGGGCATTCCAGTACAATGCAGTCCAAAAGGGAATAGGCAGCTTTTTCCTTTTAGCTTCTGGTACCCAACGGCAAACTGTGGGAAACATGAAAACAATGTCACAAAGCAGAATGTGAAAGGAACAGAAAAAGGAATACAATTCATTCCAACATCTTTACAATTCAGAGATTAGAAGTGATTTAAATTCCATCGCTATTGGTTGTGCAGTCCCGTATGAGCCTACTCTGAAGTATTACTCCAATGTAGGTGTGTATAGGACCGCAGTCTCAAAGGCTCTGGACAGAGAATGATACATTTTTAAAGTCTGTACAGAATACTTATTTGGATCAGGTTAGAACAGATGAAGCTGTAACAAAACGCTGATGCCTCCAGCTAACACCCAGGGAAGGGAAGTCCAAGTACAAATGTCCCCAGCTGTATGTTGAGCAAGTGAATCTGTAGAACAGCCTCTCCCAACCTGGTGCTCTCCAGATGTTTTGGACTACAACTTCTATCATTCTTGGCCTTTGGCCATGCTGGCTGAGGCTGATGGAGCTGATCCATCTGGAATGCACCAGGTTGGGAGAAGGTTGCTCCAGAGGAAAGAACTTCAGCTCTGGTACAACCTTTGAGGATAACTCTTGACACACCTATGACAGCTGAACTGGTATGGGGATAATATACAAGAGTGAGGTTTCTAGATCAATCTACAGACTACAGCTCAGTTCAGACAACACGTTAGTCAATGCAGTGTGAAAACTCCACTCAACAGTTGAATTTTTAGGGGGTACTCCCCACACATGTTCTAACTCCACTGTTGTGTGACTGTGGACACCCGTGGAGTTGAGTAAAATCCATCACAATGTTTGATTGACAGTTACTCTGCCCTCTCGCCTCTCCCAGTCCTAACGATGGTATCCCCAGCCATTGCTGGGGGGGAAATCCCAGAAGCTCTCCTAGAGCAGCATTCACTCCTTTCACCGCTCTTGCCAGGGAACTCTGTAGCCAGTGGGAAAAGTCAACTCAACAGAAAACTCCACAGTGCCTGCCACACAACATGCCACACAACGGCTGTGCAGAAACTCTCCTCTGCACAGTGTGGATATTCTGTGTGGAATGTTTTCCTAAAAAAACCACAACTCTACCATTGCGTGGAGTTTTCTCACCAGACAACACATTTCTTAAAGGTGGTGTAAAAACTCCACTGTGGAGTTCTAAAACCACCATTGAGAAACATGTTGTCTGAACTGAGCCTACCTCTCACAGCTCATTAATTTATACAATTTTCCACTCTGTCAGTTTTTAGATGGGATCTTAAGACCCTCTTTTATTTCAGTGCCCTTTAGGCTGAGGAGGATTTTTAGTCCATTGTGCCATGTATATTTTAGTTGGCTAGCTTTTTTAACTTTTTAAATGTTAATGTTGTTATTATTGTTATTTCATTACGTTTACTAAAATATTTCTGACCCACCCTTATATCAAACATCAATGAAAAAAATTGATTTTTTTTTTAAAAAAAACCATATCAACCCACCCAATCCAGTATCAAAACAGCAATGGTGTGCTCTGTTGATATGAATTTTGTTTTAAATAACTGTTCTTTTGTTTTGTACTTTAGAAATTTTTATTTGAAATAAAGAAATAAATAAAACAGAGGTGGCACAACTGTGTTTGAACTGCAGGTAGGGATTCACATGGCTGAATCTTTGTCCGTACAAAACAGTTCCTTGCACACAGAATATGAATACGTCATAGAAAAGTCTAGGCTAGACTTCCTGACATTTTATTTATTTTATTAAGGGAACTATCTTATGTCGCCTAGCCAGCATCGGGTAGGGGAGGCATAGGATTTTTCCACTTTTCAGTGCTGTGATGGCTGCCTCTCCACACTGGGTAAACCACGCACAGAGAGGGTGAAGAGGGGGCGTTCAGTCTAGCCAAAAAAGCAGGGTGGATGGATTACAGAGGAGAGGAACCCCTCCATGCTGCAGTCAACCTGCATTGGATAGTCGTAAGTCCCTGAGTTCGGATGCTTACAAGTACCCAGGGCGCAACCCATTTAATACATTTAAGATTGCACCCGAAATGTATTAAATGCCTCATAAAATAACTTTTCTAGGTGGTTTACAATTTATCATTATCAACAATACAGTACAAATAAACATGCCAATGACATCACATTTTCTGTGGAGGAGTATTCCATCACATGAACCCCGAAGTAATAAAGCCAAAACACAGGTTTACCACCTCAGTGAGTATTAGGGGGCCAAGATTGTGATGGATACCAAAGAAATGCTGGTCTCTCGAGCACATTGGAACCAAAGCCTTTATTAAGGAAAAACCAGCAGGGAACCATCATGGGGCAGCAACACTGTCCTACGGTGCTCCCAGCTAGTCTCCCCATCTACGTGAGTGGAACTCTCAAACTGGAATTTATTTTCTCCGAAAAGAGGATACATAAGGGGTAGCATCCAATTATTATTTCTGAATAATAAATATTTAAGTAGGTACCCAACAGGCTTGAGAATTGAATGCAAAAACTTCATCTTCTTTGCAGGAGCTTGTTGGAAGTTTCTGACAAAGGAAAATCCTTACCTCACATTTAGATAAAGAAAACGTGTGTCCTAAGTGAAGTCGCCCATTCATGTATGGATACGGAAAGGTGGCAAAGTATTTCCCAGTGCTGAGTAGATTACAAAACAATAAAACATGCATCAACTGATTTGAAGTAATTAAACTGAAAGATGCATAAGGCTACATTCCTATACTCCAGGGTCCAAGGCTTTGCTATGGAAGTCTTTAAGAAAGACGTTGAATATAATCACAACACCCCCTCTCAAAATGCATTTCATTTGAAACAAATGCAGCAACTCACATATAAAGACCAAAAATGTCATAAGTTAGGACTGTCACCCAATTAAAGAAATGTTTGTCAATTACATGTGAGTTTTGCTCAATTCATCCAATGCTGCAGGAGCAGGAGGAAAGCTCACACAACAGCTCTTTCCTCTCCCTTCCTCCCCCAGAGGCCAGGGGAACCTACCAATTATTGTGGGCCGAATCTTACAGCAGGAATGGGCAGAAGGTGGATCTCCAGATATTTTGGACTTCAACAATTGAACATGCTGGCAGGGGCTTCTGGGAACTGAAGTCCAAAACATCTAGTGATCTATCTTCTGCCCACCCCTATTTTATAGGGTTGCAGTGGGATAGGAAAGCTATCAAAATCAGGAACCACATAAGAAGAGCCATGCTGGATCAGACCTTAAGGGGCTATGCCAGTTAGCTTGATATAATTATTGCCCACCATACTGTGCCAACTGTTGCCTGATTCTAATATGTATTTCTGAAGGACATGCTCTTCTATGCATCATCTTGAGAACTTTTAGAAACATACTTCAGGTACAAGCTGGTGGAACACAATCCCAGATACCCATTCTCAATATCTCAATACTTGTTAATACAATTTTCTGGTATCACAAACACAGCCCAACTTGGGACTTTGCTTTTTCACTGTGCTATCTAGATAGATTCTTAGTGAATGTTTATACTGAATGAAACCTTCAGTTTTCCAAGCTCTCGCTCCTAATCTGCCTTTGTGTTTGTCTAAATCTGATGTAAATTTAACCCTTCCGGTGGGGCTTAATCCTTCTAGGAAAGTGCCAGATCCCACCCACTCTCTAGTAAGGGACGCGTATACTTGGTTTCCACAGTATATAAAGACTTCTATCCTATGTGTACTAAATTCTGTGTGTCCCATAATACCATCCAGGAGCATACTACTATGCAAAAGGTTAAATCCAGAAATTGCATACCTAATCCAAAACTAAGCTGATTTTCTAATGGTGTAAGAAAATAAGAACATAAGAAGAGCTATACTGGATAAGACCAAGGTCCATCCAATCCAGCACTTTGTTCACATAGTGGCCACTCAGCCGTCAACCAGGACTCCACAAGCAGGACATGAGTGCAACAGCACCCTCCGGCCCATCTTCCCCAACAACTGGTATATCTAGGCTTACTGCCTCAGATAATGGAGGCAGCACATAGCCATCAGCACTAGCAGCCAGAAACCTTCTCCAGAAACCTATCCAACCCTCTTTCAAAGTCATCCAAATTGGTGGCCATCCACACATCTTGTGGTACTTCCTCTTATCTGTCCTGAATCTCCCACCATTCAGCTTCATGGGATGATCCTGGGTTCTAGTACTATGGTACAGTGAAAAAAATATCTCCCTATCCATATTCTCCACACCACGCACGTAAACCACCTTTAAATCATAATCTGAAATACTGAAGTGGTTACTCAGCTAACGTTTCCTCAGAACTCCAGTATTTCGCACAACCAACACCTCCCCCTCCCACCAGTTTTCTTGTATCCCTGGCAAGGCGTTTCCCCACCTTTTGCGGTTTGCAACATCTGCAGCATTAACCTCAAATGCTCTGTCATCCTGCCACTTCTGTTGGACTTCCTTTTCGATCTTTCTTAAGAAGTCTAATTTAGCTGTCCCCTTCCGTTCCTTAGGAAAAAAGAAAATTCTCTTATTAGAATGATTGACCTTAATAGCCTTGGATATCGTAACAGCACTTTTCCTTTGTACACAAAACCTAACACACATCCTGAACATGAACACCATAACACTGATCAAATAAAATGCTTCTTATACAAAGTTCAAGGCAAATGCATTAAATGAAAATCATGAGCATTTACACTTAACACTTCTACCCACCTTTTCACATGAGTTCAGATGATAAAGCGTGCAAGATGCCAAGGCTTGCTAGTCTGAAAGCTCATTTATTAGTTGCTGCCATATTTTAAAAACTTCCTTTAACAATCAGCTAGACACTAATATCTAGAGACCCCAATACTGGATAGATAGACCAAAGAGCAATAATTTGAGGAGGAAACAAGTGAAATTATGCAAAGTGGGCTTACTTGCATAAGTTTGCTCAATTACAATAGGCTCTACTATTGTTGAGGAGGGTTGATAGTATTTATAATATTGTATTGGGCTAAATACAAAAACAAAAAAGCCCATGCCCTTTAAAAATGGAAGCTGAGTTTCACAGTATTTGGGGCAAGATACTGGATTTCATGCCGCACGATAGTCAGAAAAATGCAAATCCATAGTCCCTACCTATAATACCTGAAATATGGCATGTTATCATAGTAGACAAATCAATATGTATGACCATGCTAAGTCTCAAACATGGCTGTAGGTCTATTCTACACCAATGGAAGCCTGTGCATGGTAACTGGTGTATGCGAAGGCATAATTAAGGAAACTGCAGAACTCAAGACATTTGCAGGAAGAATTTGTCCCTCCCAAACAACCCTAATTTGCAGAATTGCATCCAGACAGCATCAAATTGAAACTATGCCATTTTGTAAAAAGGAAAACCGCAAGACTTGGATCTATTATCATTTTTCTTTTGAATCACTGCATGCAACAAAACAGTTGTTTGGAGCTGGTTTTTTTACGAAGTTTAACTGAAAAGGTTCTGTGATTAAAAAAAATGGCACTTCTTAAAAATTAAAGTAATGCCTATGCAAAGTGCCATTGGCTCCATAGAAAGTGTGAAAGCAAGGGACTTTAAATGTGCAGGCCTTTTTGCTTGAAGTTTCCAGAGAAAAAACATACACATGCACAATATACGTGGACAATGCATTTAGCTACAGAATGCTCATCACCACAAAATCATTCTGCAACGTATGAATTGCTAACACTGCTAACCTAAATTAACTTTAATCAGTCATAGCCTACTTACATTTTGCCAATTGGATAGTCTTAGTGCCTTTTACATGAGAGGCTGGGGGGTTATGCGGGCCAACAGAACAATGCGACAGTTCTTTCTGATTAGCGAAGCATGAGAGCTTCAAACCCAGACTGTCATATTAGTGGTTAATGAGCCAAAGGGCAGCGTCAGAAAAGAGTCACATTCACCACCAACACATCAGGCTGGCCACGACGGAAGTAGGTAACAGCACATTGCATAAGAAATGAACCACGGGCAGAAAGCACTCCAATGCACACACCATTTGGAAGCCATGTGAAACTTCTAAGGGGTCCTTGCAGTGAAATGGAAATTTGTGAGAGTCTTCAGGGTAGATAACATGTCATATGACAACTCAAATGACAGACCAAGGAAACGCTTTATTGGTAAAATCATTGTTACCTTACCCCTTCTGCCCAAATACGGCACTCACAACAGCTTACAGTCATAACGAAACAAGCCAACACAGTAAGCAGGCAACATAAAACTCAGCAGCAGCAATATATATATATTAAAAACCCCACAGAATTGTAACAAGCAAGGTCAAGCAGGCCTGGCTCTGCAGTGAATTCCTATCTCCAGGTATCACTAGTGAAAAGGCCCAAACGCGCATCCACACTCACTGCACCCCACCAAGCAGGGTAAATAAAAATCAATGATTTTTTTAAAAATAAAAAAATCAGATTTTTTTGTTTTAAATCGGATTTTTTTATTTAAATTGGATTTTTTAAATAAAAATGCTTTTTGAGGAAAAATCTATCTAAAATAGTTTTCTATTTAAGATACATTATAATCCAAAAGTTATTCATCATGAAATAAGAATTCGTTTTTAATTATGTAGCATGAGGTTGTATATTCATGCAATGTTTAAATTTTTTGGTAAATGAATTCCATTAATCCATTCACAATGTAATGCTCCTCCAGAGGTTTCTGTAAGATTATTGGGCAATTTTTCTATCTAGAAGATATTATCACAGATACTTGGTTTTACAGTTCTCAAAACTGTGAATTTGTGTCTGCAGAGATCACAATCCCAGTATTCCTTTGCAAATCTATGTACAAAGAATCAACCCCTTACCTCTTAAGTGCTAAGCTTCAAAAAATTCAATGAATAGATTGTTGGGAGTGAAATAGATCTGCACAAGAAGCTAAAAATGAAACCTGCATCTGCTTGTAAATATTAAGATTATACCAGCAAGAATGAGTCTTTGGTAACTCTGAGTTGTGTAAAATATGTATTAAGCTTATAGCGAGGAAGAGTGCACTTTTGGGGGGGGGGGGGGAGTCACATGATTGAGTCTTTCTGAGTAGTGATTAAAATCGTGATTAAAATCGTGATATAAATCAAATTGATTTAAATCAAATCCACCCTAGTAGTGATTTAAATCAAATTGATTTAAATCAAATCCACCCTGCCACCAAGTGAAAGAAAGTGCATCAAGGCCCCTCCAACTGACCACAACATATGGGAAGTTTCATGCGAGAGGAGATGGACCTTTGGATATTCAGATTTAATAACAAGCTATCCGCTTACAAAGCCTTTAAACCAGACAATAAACTGCATTTGAAGACCTCAATGAAACCTTATTTTGATAGAGAGACATTACATAGTGGCCACTTTCCCTGTAAAGAATAGAGCCTTACACGATGACCAGATACACAAATGGGCAGGGCTTTTGTACCTGGAAATAGATAACGTAACTTCAACAAATACAGCTTTGTTCAGAATGCATGACAAATTGTATTTGCCACCAGGCCCTCTGCTACATACCTATAAACAGCACAGGGATCCGTATTTTGTATCCAATCTCCCTAAATTCATGGCTGATCAAGGGTATAAAAAGTGTTGCGAACATAACAAACTCAGCTCTCTTCTATTGTGGTATATTGATCCTCAGGTTGTTAAGTTGTACAAGCTATGACAAATCTGATGTGGAGAAGTAAATTCTGACCCATGTAAACTAATGCTACAATTAAGATATTGGTTTGCAGGCTTTTGCACCTCCAGCAGGCCAGCATGGCCTTTCCTACGGAACATGTTCCTATGGTAATCAGACACAAAGGAGAATAAGACTTCCCTGTTTGTAACAGTTGTGCGCAAAAGGAAATTCAACAGATGCACCTACCAGAGCTCCCATTTTCAAACAATTATTATAGGTACAAGAATCCTGCCATATACACCACCAGTTTCATGACTGAACAAGTGGTCTATCACATGCAAAACCAACACACTGTTCTGTGCACTCTACAGGTCCCTAGGTTTAGTTGAGCAAGCTAGGGCAAATTTCATATTCTTAGGGTGGCTGGAAGCAAAAATGTATAGGGGCATTGTGCCTTTAATATTTGCACAAGAGAAGGAATTTTAGCAGTAAAGCTTTTCTCACCCTTGCATGACCATCTGCACCTACTCATAAAAGAGTTCTGCTCTCCTCTGTTGCTAATTACCCTAGTGCCTTGCGTGGAAGATCCTTGCTTTCTACATGACCCAGTCCTCAATGAGGCATTAACCTCATGGATGGGTGGAGGGAGGGGGAAACACAGAAAGGACAAACAGGAGAGTAATTGGAGATAAATGGGAGGAGACATTTGAAGTAAGACTTCATAGATTAATTTTTATAATTGCTTCTGCATGGATCAATGTAATGGAACAACCAGACAAACATAGGCTGTGTAGAGCAGCCTTCCCCAATGTGGTACCCCTCCATGTGTGGTACCCCTCACATCATCCCCTACATGGCTTGTAGTCTAATACATTTGAAGGGCACCAGGTTGGGGAAATCTGATGTAGAAAATACTAAGTTTAATTACAATTTCAGGAAATGAACGATTTCACAGTATTTATCCTAAATAAGCTTGCAGCTTCCTTGTTAAGCATACCAAATGGCCCAACAAAACCCATTCTAACGGAATAGAAGTGTCAAAGCAGGAGCTTGTCTGGATGTGTTACAGCACCGGGGCCAGGCCTGTCTATCCCCCTCCATCCTCCTCCTTAAAACAGGGTGGAGAATGTATGGCGCTCCAGATATTGATGGACTACAACTCCCATCAGCCCTACCCAGCATAACCAGTTCTGGTGGATGATGGGAACTGCAGACCAACAACATCTAGAATGCCACACCTCCCCCATCCCCACCTGACAGAGAAAGGTCCATTCTCTGTCCACACTCGAACCCCAACTGCCCACCCAAAACCAACACCGGGTGCACGATGCTCATCCCCGCCTGTATTCACCGTCATCGCTCCTTGTCACTCTGAGCGCCTTCAACCAACAGCTGCTCTCTCGACTATATCCTTTTTCCACTCCACGCCGCCGGTTCTCCCACAATGCAACGGAAACAAAGGTGGGATCCGGTTCCCTCGCAAAGACTATTGGGAGGCAGAGTTCGCATGGCGCTAAGGTTAACTCTGACAAGCTGTGCAACTACAGCTCCCAAAAAACATAGCGCTGCCCGATCTCCGCGTGTAGTTCTTTACAAGCCGTGCGCGCCTGGAATTGAATACTACGATTCCCCTAATGCACAGCGCTGAGTCATACCAATGCTCAGAAAAGGGGATATTTAAACTTTGAATCTTCTTGGTTTGAACCCGCGGGGGGGAGGGGAACTAAAATTATACCCCTCTTCCATTCCCCTCGTGGCTGCGAAAAATTGAGAGCTTTTTGATTATCGTTTTTTATTCCTGCTAGACACTAGAGGCTGCCTTCGTTTTCGGGAGCCGGTTTAGGCTATGCAACACTGGAGTTCTGCTCTGGCTTCCGATGAGTTTAACAGCAGCTGCGAAAATGTGTTTTTGAATAACCTCTTTGATCCCACTTTAATCATAAATTAGATTTATTGTTTCCCCATAACCCTAACACGTGTTTGGTACAAACAAATTGTGCTCGGTTTACTGGTACAAAATAGCACGTAGTCTATTAAAGGTAAAAGAGGTTTTTATACATTGGACCAGCTCCTGTTGGTAACAGCGTGCGCACAGAACTGTTCATGAGCATGTTGTGGCCTCCTCCACATGAGACGTTTAATGAGCCTTGAAGGCTCATTATAAATTTTACCTACACACGAGCGGAGCGCAAAACGGGCGTACAGGCGCGTTATCTCCCCGATAATGCGCATTTTCGAACGCACGTTAAATAGCGACTTTTATTTTGCTCCGGCCGTTAAAGCGCATTTTCGCTGTGTGAACAAGCGATTATGCGCATTAACTACCTGTAAAGTGCTTTTTGGGCATCTTTTAATGCACTTCGCCGCTTCTCGCCGCCTCCCGTGCAGAGGGATTAGGCGTAAATGCGCCTCCGCGAAAATGCGCATAATCCCCGAACCGGGCGCAAAAGCGCATCCTTGTGGAGGGGGCATAAGTTCATGCCCTCCCGCCCTAATCACATCGAATGCAGAGAGCGAGGAAGACGACGTGAGGATAAAATTAGGTACTTCCAGAAAAAAACAACTATTCTCATGACTTCCACATTATTCTATCACAGGCATTAAAAGCACCTTTGTTATCTGAACTTTGTAGAAAAACTAGAGAAACAGAAAATAAGTTTCTTCACCTTCAGAGTTATACGCAGTCAGAAATACTGGACACTTATTAGAAAGTAAATCCCATTCAACTCAGTAGGATTTTACTACTGCATAAGCAGGGCTGTTAATTTTGTTAAGCCAGGCATAATGTAGTGAACCAGAGCAGTAACGCTGACAAAAAAATCATTGTGTTGGGATATTAGCCAGCCACAAAGTTAAGCACGAGGAAGCCCCACTGATTTTAAGACAAGTGTTAAGCAGGTGTTTAATACTCTTCCACTAAAATCAATGCAGATTACATAGGTTTAACCAAGGTCAGCTCCGGGTTTTAACAGTTCCCTCTTACGTTGATTGGCACCATCAGGTTTACTTGATATTGGTAGCAGCAGCACTCCAAAGGCGATTGGGAGTTGCCTTTTTAATTCCCCACAAGCCTAAAGCGCCCCACATACTTTTTGTGTAGTTATGTGTGTATTTAAAATGTGTTAGAAAAAAAATAGGCTGGAATTATGAGGAGCCCTTGTCAAACAAAGCCTGTATTTTAATAATATAATAAAAGAGATTTTGGGAAAGTCTCACATGGTATAATTGCATAGGCACATGATGAAATGCCAGTTCATAAATGCCATTCACATTATTAATCTAGATATATAGCACAAAGCTCACATAAAAACTCTGGTAAATCGTGTTACAAGTAAATAAATTTGCATGCTAGATTGCAATTTTTTATTTGCATTTTAAAAAAGTATTTAGCCTGGTGAAGCTAATATATTTACAGAACACAAGTTTTAATATGTCAAATGGTGAGACTTTGTATCAGTATGTACTAATAGAACAATGAAAAGTCCAACAATATTTGATAACTTATTTAAAATAGTGACATGAGGGAGTAAAATACACTGAATCACATAATCACGTTACAGATACCAACTCTTCTAGCACACTGTGTTATAGGTAGAATCTAATTTCAAGATGGCTGCCATTTCACACCTGCTGACTAATTTACTTGGTCACTGTTCCTATGCTTTTGTCTTATATTAGGTGTTTAACAGTTAAACTGAATTTTAGTATTTAAATGTCTTCTCCAAAATTACTTGGAATGGTCCATAATAAAATGTTTAAACAAATTGGGTTCATGTAAAATTGCAAGTTTTTATTTCTTTTTTTAATCATGGATTGTTTTGATGTCCCTATTACTGTGTGCCCAATTTTCACTATATCCAGAATTTTGTTGGCTTTATAAGATGTTGTTTGGGGGCGGGATACCCAGTCTTATTATGATCTACAAAATCCTAACGATTTCAACAGAACTTCTAATGAAACTTTCATGATGTTGCACTGATTCAACTTTATCATGTTTACATTTCTTACAGTACATATTGTGAACAGTTATTTTTGTCAATTATTGTGATATTTCTTAAAGACTAACAATTTTTAAGGCATATGCTTTGGTGGGCAAGAAGCCACTTTATCATCAGACCGTGAAAGTCAAGGGATGGGGTCTTGTGGATTTCATGCAGGCCATCTTACTTTATACCCCACCCCATCTCCAATTCGAGCAATGGATAATGAATGGGGAAATTTGAAATAATGGTATTTAGAATTGCATTCTTACAGCTCAACCAAGTACATGGTTACTCAGAAATAAGTCTAAGTAAGGCTGAAATCGTATACACTTTCCTAGGAGTAAACTACATTGAATTCAACGGGACTTACGTCTGAGTAGCCATGCATAGGCTTGCAACGTAAGACCACAGTCCTACACCTACCTACCTAGTAATGTGCCATTGAAATCCACGGGATTTACTCCTGAGTATGTATGCATAGCTTTATGCTGTTAAACATGCGATCCTTTGCACATTTACTCTTAAGTCTCATTGAACTCAGTAAAAAATACTCCTATTAAGTGCTCAGCCTTAACGGGAAACTTTTAAACCACGAATATATTGTGTTTTGCGAGGGAATGCATCCTGCACGTGCTCAGAAACACTCTCTTCATTAGTGCTTTACGTGTTCCCAGGCACCGTGGTGAGGCCTTGTTCAAAACCAGCCAGCCGTCTTAGGACGGACGTCGACCCTTTACAAATCTTTCGTTTTCCCTTCACTTCGCGGCTGTACCACAAGGATTTCACGCATGCTGACTCGGCCTAACTTGCTACGGCCTTTCACCAGTGACCCCCACCCCCTTCTCTCAGCAGCATTGGGTTGGCTCGCTTTCCTCGGGGCCCTCTCGCGCGATTGGCTCCGCCGTCAGACCGGGTGCCCCGCCCCCTCTCCGGCACCCAGCAGGTTCGGTTGCGCTCTCGGTTAGCTAGTTCCTGGTCTGACTCTAGGCCCTAGCTCGGCGCGAGGGGGGAGGGGCGGGAGTTGTTGCTGCTGCTGCTGCTGCTGCTGCTGGCGACTAACTGCTCAGGGGGAAGAGACGCGGAACGGGCGCAGGGCCATGTTGCCCGGAGTGTAGCTGCTGCAGCCCCGTCACCACCACCATGATCATAGAGAACGTGGACGCGCTCAAGTCCTGGCTGGCCAAGTTACTGGAGCCAATGTGAGTGCGGGGGTCTGTTGTGGGGAGAGGAGAAAGAGGGAACCGGGCCGGCCGGGTTGGGGGGCGGCCCTCCCACGCGTGAGGAGGAAACGGAGGGTGAGATTTTGACGTGGGACGGCGGGTTGTCCTAAGGAAGGGGAGGGGGAGCCAGGGGGCCCTCCTGAAAGGCTCTGTGGGAAGAATGTAGGGTTCGG
Organism: Anniella stebbinsi; assembly: GCA_029215795.1. Lineage (NCBI taxonomy): Eukaryota > Metazoa > Chordata > Lepidosauria > Squamata > Anniellidae > Anniella > Anniella stebbinsi. The sequence goes on along the minus strand of JARDYH010000005.1, from coordinate 81,479,456 downwards.
AGGGAGTCAAGGGGGCTGGGACTCCTGTGTACAGGTGTGGGGTGGTGGTTTCGTGCCGTGAGGGGAAAGGGCGAGTGTGGGTGGGTGTCTTTCCATGAGGAGGTGTTTCGGGGACGGGGGGGGGGCAACTCTGCTCCTAGGAATGCGTCTTGGTAGCTACTACAGCATAATAGTGTAACTGGTTGGAAAGGGGTAGAGCACCTAGGAGGCACGTGAGGAAGGGAGGACGAAGCAAGTCAGTGTTGACCTGCTTGAGCTATAAAAGGGTTACAATTGTGTTTTCTAAAGGATGCTGTCTTCCTTCCTTTCTTGTTTTTTGCATCCTTGTAGTACTGCTAAACTGTCTAGTGACTAATTGTTTAATAGTATATAACTACTGTAGTATGTCATTTGACAGGTAAACTACTCTTCAAAGCTGCTTCTTGAAAATGAAAAATGTTCAGTGTTGGGCTGGTTGCACTTCACTGCAGGAGCTCTATGGTAGAGCTGGAATATCCCATCCTCTTCTCTGTTCACCTCACCATAATCTGAAATGGTGATGTTTGATGAGTTATGTACTGACAAGTGTTTAGACATGATCTTCAGAGGAAAGGGAATAGCCTATCACATAATAATTTTTCCTTTCCTCGGGGTTGTGACAGAGCTGATGCCACATTTTTGTGGGTTCCTCATGCAGTCCCTCCGCCTTTAAACTGGATGAGCCCCTGCAAAATGTTGGGGTGCATCCCTGAATCCCCTTTGGCAGCAAAGAGGGTTCTGGCACATTCTTTTATTTTATTGCTCTTGGTAAGTACCCAGTCTTACCAATCAAATGGTTCATACCATGTACAAGGTAGTACATTTTACAGTACAATCCTGGCCATCTTTAATTGGAATTAAATCATGTTGAGTTCACTGGATGTTACTACTCCAGATAAGTGCAACCTAACACATTTTTGGATGATGATTTAGAAGATATCCTGTACCCTCTGTCTTTTTGGTGGAGGGAAATAATTTCTTGAATAACTGTCCTATGTCATTACACTAGTGTATATATTTGCTTATAACTGGGGATTGTTTCTTAATAATTTGATGTGTTTGTCAAGCTGACACTTAAGTAGACAGAGATTCTAGACAGGGTCCTTAAATGGTCCTAACTCCTAATTTTTTTGCAGTTAAGCTCTTAATTCTCTGAACTATTCTGTGCTAAACTTGGGAGCATCTAGTAGATGGATTTGATATCCCACATGCTATGTTTTGAGTTTAGAGTACTGAATAGTGATTTAGATTCCTCCCTCCTTACACACTTGAATATGCTAGAATGAAGAGACTTTGCTGAATTAAAAGTAATCTTGAACTTTGCAGTCTTTGAAATAGGCAGTCAGCAATTCTGACTCATTGGTGGTCTTACCATGTACTACTTCTTCTGGAGGATTAATTTACAAGTGTGGACCCAGTCCTGGAAGACATTTCAGTGGATAATTATCCTGCCTTTGCATTTTTGTTGGTTTCTGTAATCATTTCCTACTGCACAATTCTTATTTTTTATTCAACAATAAAAATAGTTTATAAATATAACGGAGAATCTTCTCTACAAATTTCTAGATGATTTTGGCATTTGTTCCACAATTATATACAGAACCATGACTGTGAAATAAAAAGCATTTATTATTTTGCCTTGGTAACAAAATTTAACCTAATAGAAACTGCATCTTTTTGTAACACTTAAGTTTTCCGACTTATTTTTAAAGGTAGTTGATGGAAATAGATGTGGGGTGTGTGCACCAATAGCAGCCTAATTGCATAACTGAACAAATCCATAGGACCTAATTATAAAGACTTCTGAATGTTGATTTCAGTGCTGAGGAAGTTTGAAATATATCAGGAGACAAAACTGCAGGGGGAGATACAATTTCTGTAAATTATTGTGCCGATTGGGATTTTGTATTTCTGTTATGTTCTTTTATGTTCTGTTTAAATCACAGTGTATAGCTTATTCAAATGAAATGAAAGCAGGACAGTTAAGAATTGTCTTTAAAAGTCTATAGACAAGAAAAATCTGTTCCCTCCTAACCTTTGTCTGCAGGATATTATAGAAGTGAGATTGTGATGGATAAATTATTTGGTAATGGCTGACTTCACCACCACACCAGTTCAGCCAATGCTCAGTTGCTCAGGGAATTACTAAACCATTTATAGTTAGTGTCCAGGAGGAAAAGGGAAAGCTTTCAATTTTCACTGGGATTAAAATCTCACAGAGGGGCAATCTGACGCATGGGGAAAGGCCCCAGGAAAGGTAGGGAAGATAAAGGCAAGAATCCCAGTGGCCAGAAGGCTGAAGGAAGGGTGCAGAGTGGCAATGGATTGAGGAAGAGCCTCAACAAAGCATAGATGAAAAATAAGGCTTGAGGAAAAGGGCAGAAATGGAGAATTGGGGTAAGAAGAAACTAACTAGAAAAGAGGTTCTGAAGAAACCTTATGGCACCTGAGGGGAGGAAAAATAACAGCAGTGCTAGAGAGGCTGGTCAAGAGACAGGATGGCTAAAAAAAATGGAGCAAAATAGACAGTGTCCTGAAAACAGATGCCAATGGGAAATGGTGATGGAGAGAAGAATTGGAATAAAGCAAGAGCTAAGGATAATATAAGATGGGGCAAACTTATATTCATTTGTGACCTGCAGACAGGAGTTATGCACTATGGTCAGGAAGGAAGTGGGCTGACAAAGGAGCGAAAATGGCATCTAGGCCATGACAGTGGAATTTGGCTAGTTACGGCTTCTATTGTCATCTGCATCGTTGTGACCTGGCAACTCCAAGGATGCAATAGGAGCCAAGATGTGGGAATGGAGGGGCTGAATTTCACATCTGGATTTGAATTAGCCAGTCAATTATATGCATATAGGTTTCTAATCTATTTTTAATAGAGAATGTCCAGTTTTAGAAATTCTGAGTTAGAATCTCTGGAGGTCCTGATGCAAATGGGATTATATATTCCAGTAGAATATATAATCCCATCCCATTTGCACCAGGACTTCCAGAGATTCTACTGGAATATATAATCCCAATAATCTATATTTCTCACTAGAAGGTATACTATATAGTAATGTTTTGCTTGTGTGGTTTTTCTGTATAGAACTTGTTCGCTATTATTCCTATTTTGTATTTATTCAATATTGATCAAGAATAATAAAATGGAATCATGGGTAGAAATTGTACCTGCCTTTGAATTAAAGGAGACTCAGTGCTATTAAATTATAAGACTTTTAAGGCTGCAAAGCTAAGTACATGTTCTTGAAAGTATGTTCGACTGAAATGTGTTGGGAATACCACTAAAAATGTTTTTAAAAGAATGGGGATATCCATGTTTGCTGACATGCCTTCACTGATGATGAGTCCATTGTAATTCTTTATTGTGTCAAAATTGTAAGTTTCATTACTGATCAAAGTACTTTTTCCTTAGATGTGACGCCGATCCTTCAGCTTTGGCAAACTATGTTGTGGCATTGGTCAAGAAAGACAAACCAGAGAAAGAACTGAAGGCTTTTTGTGCTGATCAGCTGGATGTCTTTCTGCAAAAAGGTACTTGTGTGTCTGTGTTAATGATAATATTTCATGAATATGGTGACAGGATCCTTTACAGGCTTCGTCAAGCTTATGCTCTTCACATGTATTGGACCTCAGCTCCTAGCCAGCACTGGAATAATAGCCCAACCCATATGGAGGGCACCAACTTGGGGAAGGCTGGTCCTTTAGGTTAGGAAGCTAGACACGCAGCTGAATTGTAGCATAGCAAGTATTAAAGTGCTTGGCCCATTCTACAAAACATACTGTACTCATAAGGAAACTCAGTTACACTATGTATACAGTCTGAAATATTAGTTTTTTGAACACCACAAATACTTTTGATTTCTAAGCACAGTCACTCGGAAAAGGTATCTTTAAATTGCACAAAGAGTATCTCTGTTAATTTCTTCAAAAAAGTCTCAAGTTACTAGAACACAATTGATTAATTGTGGCATAAACCAGTTAATCTCTAAGGAAGAACAGTACATTTTGTCAGATATAATATAAAATCATATAAATTGCTAGAATTTGAGTTATAAATACTGGCTGCATACAGATGTAACATTAAACCATGGTTTAACCGTTGGACTTTAACGTTACATGAATGAGCCTGGCCATCTCTCTGGACTTGCATGTCTCAAGGATTCTCCGTACCTCTGAAATGCAGTACAAAGTCAGGGAAAATCCCCTGCTTCTCTCTTCAGCACGGAGTGGGGAGGGGAACTCTGTCCATTGTGAAAATAACCCAACCCAGCACTAAGAGCTGGATGATGGTGGAGGATTGCTTTGGCTTTGCTGGGCACAAGGAGCACCTATCAAATGTATGGGAAAGTCCCCAATTCCTGTTTCTTGATCTGCAGACAAAGGGGCATCAGTTTACTCTGTGCCCGATTGCAATTCAAGCTATTAGTGCCCATCAGAGGCAGAGCAAGCCAGTGTGTTTCCACCTGCCATCCCCAGCTCTGAACTGAAGCAGGGAGGCAGAGGTATGTTGGCTTGCTCTATACCTGGTGGGTGATCTAAGCCCTGAGTGTTCATCAGACACAGGTAAGCCCTCCACCTCCCTACTCCAACTCCAAACTAGACTGTGGAATGGCCTGCCAGGAGAGATTCGTCAACTTAACAGTCTCTGAATTTAAGAAAGCCATAAGTCTCTTCCGGCAGGCCTACCCAGATGGATTTTAAGATGTTTGATTGTTATGTTAATAATGTATTAGTTTTATATGTTTTAATCAGTTTTGTGTATTTTATACTATTTTGTATTCAGTGTTGTTCCCCGCCTCGATCCTGAGGGAGAGGCGGGTAAGAAATAAATAAATAAATAAATATATTATTATAGAGGGGGTTGGAGGCTTGTTATGGCTCTGCACCATGTTATGGCACGTTGTGAATTTGAAATTTTCATTTCAACCCTGTGCAAGTCTAGTGCCATGAAGAAATTATACTGGCTCCAAAAGAACATTTACACATTCTTTTTCTGCGCACAAAATTATCAACAACAAGAATCTTAATGTATTTGCGAGAACATACAGCCAAGACCCAAATACCTACTTTAGGCATGCTTAAGCCAACACAATGCAAGGATGTGCTATGTGGAATGTTTGACTTCATTCCTTCAAACGGGAGATCTCCCATGTCATATCACAAATTGCTTTTGAAATACCCCTCAATTTTAAAAGAGGTTTGCAAAGTGGCATGGGGGAGCTCCTGTTGATGCAAAAACAAGTACTAAGCTTTTTGAGGCATATGGATCTAATTGGCCAGGGTCAAAAGAACAAAACTGTGTTTAATACAAAACTAGGGGATAGGTTCCAACTGATTTTTTTTTCTGTATCTCTCAGAAACATCAGGTTTTGTCGACAAACTCTTTGAGAGCCTGTACACCAAGGATTACCTAGCTCCCAATGAGCCATTAAAACCAGAGTTGAAGCCTGCAGGTCAGGGAAAAGAAGAAATCAAAGAGGAGGTAATATTACATTTCTCACTGTCTTTGCTTGTGACCCAGAGCAATCCTATGTATTTTTATTCAGAAGTAATTCCCACTGTGTTCAATGGGGGTTATTTCCAGGTAAGTGAGTATAGGATTGCAGTCTTAGTCTAGCTTTACTAAATGCACGATGTGCAGTTGTTGTTTTGTTTAATACCCAAAGGAAGAAAGTAAAAGCATTAAGGGTGGGTGGTTTTGCTTGTAGATAGCAATTTTCTACTTTTCGCTACAGTAGTGGAGCCCTTTTAGGTGATTAATAGCTTGGTAATCTTGGTGTGCGTGTGTATAATAAAAAAGTGGGAAAATCATGGATAGTACAAGAAAAAGTAACACTAAAAATAATGCAGCTTAAAATTCAAGGAGATGATAGTGAAACACGGAGGTTGAAACATAGTTAAAATTCAAAAGTTTTTAAAGGACTGTGAAAATATAAAGGTTTTCACCTGGCACTGAAAAAGTAACATGGCTGTTGGGCAGGACTCTCTGGAGCGAGAGACACTAAGATGCACCCATTGCATTCACTTGGCCATTGCGATCAAAAATGGCCTCTGAAGATTATCTTTGAGTAGGTACATATGGGAGCAGGCGATCCATAAGGTACCATGGCCCCCAAGCCATGAAGGACCTCGAAGATCACTAGAAAACAATAAAGATGATGAAGCACTGGAGTAATGTGTTTGTATCGCCCACTTGTTGTATGGTCCAGTCCCAGTTAGCAATATCTTAGCCATGCTCTGGACTGAACTTTCTGGGCCACTTTCAAAAGTAGCCTTGCATGCAACATAATGCAGTAATCCAAACAGGAGGCTGTAATAGAATGAATAACTGAAACCAGGCTATCTCTAATAGAATTGTAGCTAGATATAAGACTAAGCTAGTAGAAAGTATTCTGTGGTACAGAGGCCACTTAGGCATCTAATGGCAAAGATGAATGAGTTTGCCAGACTATGAACCTGGTCATTTAGAGGAAGCGCAACTCCTTCCAGAACAGGTCGAACTACAATTGATCCTGAAGTCAGTTACTCATCCATTCACAACCTTTTGCTTTTGTGGAAAGTTTTAATAGATAGTTCCTCTACAAGAATCTACAGTAGGAGTGTACAACATAATTTGCCACATGTGTCCATATGGTCATTTTTGCAGTCCCCGACATTGAGCATGCTGCTGAAATTCTGCGGCACAAAAGGTGATCTCTCTTTAAAACAAGGTGTACAGGGAGAATTCATATCATTTTAAAGCAAAATCACGCTCTTGGGAGATTCCTAGGAACGGTTTTGCTTTAAAACAAGGCATGTGTTCCCCATGTGCCTTGTTTTAAAGAGATCGCTGGTCTTTCACCTCTGCTTTGCTGCCAAATTTCAGTGGCACATTGAGTTGGGAGGGGTGTATCCCTTGGATCTCTGGAAGCTGCCCACCCCTGATGTATAGTTTCAGGTATATTTTAATGGTGTTATCTGTCTAGATTTCTGCCAGTTTGATTTCCAGCACAGATACGGATTTTGGACTAAAATTGTGATCTTGATTTGTTATCTTACCTAGAGTTCAGTTATGAAACTGTTCTATTCCAATCAGAAGGTGAACAACTTCTATTCACTTGTGCCACCTAAGTGTAAGATGCCTGCTATGGAACTGGCAGAGTTCTGTCTACTTTCAGTGATAGCTCTATCATGGCCTGCAATGGGTGAAAGAATGGGTGAAAGAAATACTCTTTGCGCTAAAAAGAAAGCATAGGCCTACGAATTGACTGGTGTGTGTGAAATATAGTAAGACACTTATACTAGAGGCTGCATGGTTCAGTTCCACAGGCGGGGGTCCAGAACCACTTTTGGCTGAAGGGCCAAATTCCATTTTGGAGAAGCACTCAGGGGCTGCAATCCAGTAGTGAGCCAGGCTAAGAACAAAAAAGGCAGGAGCAAAAAGCCCTAAATGCCAGCATATGTTAGCTTAAAGCTCTTACTTCCAGTAACTAAGGACAAGCTTTGCACCTTTTAGAATTGGGTACAAAAGGTACAAAAGCCAGAACACCACCCAAGGATCGGTGGTTAGGGGAAAGGAGTGGGGCCTTTGGGGGACCCCGGAGAACCAGATTTGGCCCTCAGGTCAGTGGTTCTGCACCCCTGGTGTAGAGGCTTATTCATTCTGCCTTTTCTCCCTTGTCTGTTATACTAATTTGATTCCTTGACTATCAGGCCAGAGGCAACTGTTCTAAGATTGTACAGTGCGCAGTGGCTGCCTTGTTTAAGAGGAAGTGTAGTGGAGGAAATAAAGCAGTATTTAACATGTTTAACTCAGTCAGCCTGGGCTGATTTAAGTGATGAACATATTAAAGTAAAGCACTCTGCTATACTTAGATAAGGTCAAATGAGAGATGATATCCTCGTACCACACCGTCCTGCTCCACTGACTCTCATATGCGTGTATGTCATGTAATACTAGAAATGATTTTTATACCTAGTTCTAATTCTCTTCTTTGCTATTAGATAAATAGAATCAGTTAATTAATTGGGAAATATTTCAGTCATGTTTAGATCGTCAGACTTATGCCATTTATGTAGATAGATTAGTATCTTTCACACTCTTACTATTCTGCTTCCACAGAAAGTTTGGAGAAATATAAATTCTATTATGTAATGCACATTAGGGCCTTTGAGATTTAAAACTAGTCTAGTGCTCATTTTGTGCAGAACTGCTCTCAGTGATTATTTAGAGTCTGCAATTCTTATGAGAATGAATACCCCCCCCCCCAATAGCTTTTGATTTCTTAGCTAATAAGAAATCTACTTTTAAAAATTGAAGCACTGTGTCTGATCCAGGCTCTGGACAGTTTCGAGATTAGAATTAACATGCTAACCTTGATTTAAATTTTTTTGAAAATAGTTCTCCATAACAAGGGCAGCAGTGTTGGTCCGAAAGAAACAGGACTCGTGCAAATATAGTCCTATCTCTTTAACACAGGGGTAGGCAACTTTTGGGGGCCCATGGGCACATTTGGCAGTTTGAAGAACTGTTGTAGGCACCACCACAAAACGGCTATCATGAGAGGTGTCATTAGTCACCAAGGTCAAGTAACCTGCACAAAAGGCTGAGTACAAGGCAGAGGTGGGGGTATGAGCCCCAACACGCTAAACAACTCCTTCGAACTAGTGGTTTTCAGTGCCAACAGAAACCTATTTCACAGATGGCAGACTGTACCCCCTCCCTCACCAGCCAACTTATCTCCCCCCCCCCCAACTCCTTTTCTCTCAGTCTGGATCCCCACTCATACATTCACTCTCTCTGTCTCTCACCCCAGCTCACCACTCGTAGATATGCGCAAACTCTCTCTCTCTCTCTCTCTCTCTCTCTCTCACACACACACACACACACGCACACAGAGCGCAGATGCCCCCAGCCATCCTGCAGCCATTAACACAGCACACTCTTTCAGGATCCCTCCAACCCCCTCAGCCCTTTTTCTCTCTCATACTCTTTCTTACACACCTGCAGACACCCTGTATTCGGACGTACTAGCACACAACCCTCCCCAACCCCCATTACTCCCAGCTTTCCCAGCTCCCGCCAGCTTCCTACTGCTCTCCTTTCCCACTGGCTTTCCTGACCCCTGCCTCCAATATGGCTTTCTACTGCTCTCTTTAGCCCCCCCCCCCTCCAGCTTACCAGACAGAAGTGATAGGAATCCGTTTTCCTTTTCCCCCTTCTTTTTCTTGGTGGCTGGACACGCTTGCAGAGGAAAGCATCACCCTGCAGCCACCCGCCATCTTCATTTCCTATGTGTGGGAGCGCATGTGTGGCCCAGAGGCATTTGTGGGGAATGAAGATGACAATGACTGGAGGCCCACACTTTGCTTTGAAGCAATCCCAGGTGCTGGTAAGAATTTTTTTAATTAAAAAAACTGGGAAGGGTAGGGTACCTTGGTGGGTGTCAAGAAAAGTGTCCGGGTTGCCTACCCCTGCTTTAATGTACTAAATACCCCCAACTCTGGGTTTGCACTGGCTCATTAATACAATCCAGAATGATACTCAGATGAATATTGTTTACTATATCTGCTATGTTTGCTGGAATAGAGCAATTTTATACTTGTAGAGTGTAGCTTTAAAATGTGAGGGCAAAAAGCTAAAGGGTAAGACATAGAGATGCAAATGAAAGTAAAACCCAACTTAATTTGATTCCTAAGTTCATATTTCAAGATGTTTTTAAGGCTGGCTTATTTTTTTCATATTTGAGGACAGCAACAGTTTATATCAATAAAATAGTAGGTATACCATTATGGTTCAGACCTGAAGGCATCTGATATAGTTCCGTATCAAAAACCAAGCAGGTTTGGGAGTTACTAGTGCCTGCATAGAAAATCCCATGCCTGCTCCTCTGAGCCCTAATGAAGGTGGCATAAAATTGTAACAAATTAAGTTTGCAGATTTGTGCCTTCCTAGCTCCTCCTGCATTTCTCTTGTAGTCTCTACAACTGAAGCAGTATCCCATCCTGATTTAACACAAGGAATGCTGCAACAAATCATGAGTATCCAACACTTATTTAGCTTTTAGCTTCCATAATTACAAATGTCATCCTAATACATAGCAGTTTCAAAATGAAAACGCCATGCCATATATATATATATATATATATATAGTGTATTTTTGTATTATTATTATTAAATATACAATATGGGCATTTTGTGTAGTCCTCTGTTTCCACTCTACAGGCATATTTAAATGTCTGTGTTGTAGTAATTTGCCTCAAGCCTTTCTCTCTTCTTGGTTTACTGTGTTTTAATTTCTTTTATATTTTCTGTGGGGAGGGGTGCAAGGTAATGATTTGCTGTTTGTCTTTAGACATTTCAGGAATCTTTTGAAGAAGATCGAGAGGGCAAAAAGAAGAAATATACTAGCCCACAGAAGACTCGTTCAGATTCTAATGAACAAAGGTTAGTATTCTTCTTTAGTAATTAAATGTATGTGTCCCCTCCATTTGGTTTATTATCAGATTGTCCTGCTATAGATTCATTAGAGTGATTCACTTGTAGATAACTATATTATATCTGCTGAATTCAAGGATCCAAATGGTTGCTGTATGGGAGAAATATTTTTCCAGCTTTGCTGATACAAATAATTGTTGTAATATAATATTAGCATCCTTTATTAGTACAAAGGACTCAAGGAATACTTCAGGATTGCTTTAAGTTGCTTTAGGAATACTACACCGGCCAGAGATGCTTCTCTCCAATTCAAGTTGTTTTTCTACTACTTCCTATGTTCGCCACATTAGTATTGAGAAGTAATTGGATTTGCTGTATAAAAAAATACCTCTCAAAGTTTGACACAAGCTGCCTTCTGTCAAAATCTAATTGTTGCGTTTTGATGCTATGAGCATTTGAGGATTTTTGTTATTTAAGTCCACTGTTTAAGTGGTGTGTGTTTTTTATAGAACTAGAGAAAGAAAAAGAGATGATGGCAAATGGAGAGACTACGATAGATACTATGACCGGAATGACGTATTCAGAGACAAATATGACTGGCGAAGGGGAAGAAGTAAGAGTCGTAGTAAAAGCAGAGGACTAAGCCGGAGTCGTAGCCGCAGCCGGGGTAGAAGCAAAGACCAGGATGCAAACAAAGACAGGGATGCAAATAGAAATGTTGGTAAGTATTATTTACAGCCAAATAATGTCTGTTCCTAGCTTTGTGGTTACAAATGATATAGCATGCTTGTTAAGAATATATTATTTTCACATAAATTTCTGACAAATGTAGCAAACAAATCAAATTGGTTTAGAAAAGTAGTGGTTTATAAAAAATAGTGATTGCTGGCAATATTAAAGCAGTCTAAGGGCTGTGTTCTGTAGAGTGTCCTCCTAATTAAGGGAATTTTTTTTAATTTGTTCTCGAGTGTATTCTGGTAGATCAGTACCTTCTATTACACTTTGCCTGTTGGTAGAGGATGTCATTTTAAACTGTTGGGTTTCTTTCAGCAGGGAAGAGGTGCTGGATGCTGTTTATTTCCTTTTAAAGGATCCTTTCTGCTTTAAATGAAAGATAGATTTCTATTTTAGGGGAGAAATCTAGTAATTGAAATAACTTGTAAGATGAAGTTTTCCTTTCCAAAGGAAATCGGACTAGTTAGTGCAAAGATTGCAAGAAGAACATTCGCATTCTGTAATAAGAACCTTCCTGAGTATACCGTTTGGATATTACCGCAAGGTTAACCAGCTGTTGTTTAGAGTTTTCTAACTGAGCGAGCATATATTTCTGGTGATGTAAAATTTTCTGCATGTTGTCAGTGAATCCCAAATTACTGATAGAAAGCATAGAAACTTAACTAATTTATTGTGATTTTTTTTCAAATAGAACACAGAGAGCGAGCCAAGTTCAAGTGTGAAAGGGGTGATATGGAGAGCTCATATAATCCAGTGTCTTTGTCTTCCGTTAATTCTACTGAGCAGTATTCCTCTGGAGCGCAGTGTATTCCCAGTGCCGTTACTGTGATTGCACCTGCTCACCATCCTGAAAACACAACAGAAAGCTGGTCAAATTACTATAGCAATCATTCTGTTCCTAACTCATTTGGCAGGAATGCCCCACCGAAACGGCGTTGTCGAGATTATGATGGTAAGTGTTGATTCTGCTTACTCTTCTTAGATATTTCTCTTTTTAATTTCTCATTACAAGCGTTTTTATGCTGCTAGACACAACTTATAAATGAGAATATAAGTGGATTTTTATGGCTCCTCGGTTACTTCAGTGAGTTTATTTGGGCGTCGGGTGGGTGTTATATTTTATTTTTCATCCTAGCTCAAAATTTGGCAGGTTCTTGAGCAAGATGCCTTCAATGGGCCCACCTCCTCACCATTGTCACTTGCTCTCTCCCACTGAGCCCAATCTACACAACCACCCAGAGGGAGAGCGCAAGGCAGATGGAGGATGTTCTCCTATTTCCTCACCCCTGTCATTGTTTGCATGCTTGAAGAAGGCAGGTGAACAGACAGCAACAGCAATGAGGGGAGAGGAGCAGGGCTAGGTAGCTGAGTAGTTCAGCAGTGGTCCCCACCAGAGCAATAGGCCTTGGCAAGTGCCAGTGATGCTGACTTCTAATGCCTGCATTACTTGTCACATTTACTCATAATTTGCGCTTGTAAATATGGCAAATATTTTACTAGTATTCATGTCAAATAACGTTTTTGTGTCTATCTTAGACAACTTTGGACTGGGGGCACATGTTAAAATCGGCAACTGGCTTGTGCATTGTTACAGGACATGCACTTAGGAATTTATTTATTTATTTATTACATTTCTATACTGCCCAATAGCTGAAGCTCTAGGGGCCGTTTCCTTTTTTTTCTTCAATCTGATTCCTTCCCATATGTCTTCCTAATAACTTTTTTATGATATAGAAGTAGAGTATTTGTAAAGAAAAATATTATTGGAAAGACTCTTATGTTTAGCTCAAGCTAATGTAATTCCAATATCTATTCTATTCTGAAACAGTGTTGACTGCATCAGAACTATGCATTGCATGTTGCAGTACCAGTTGCATAAGATTGGATGTGTTTTTTAGAATTAGCACCAGTAACTTCATAAATACATCATGTAGCAAACCAAAACTCCTTTCTCTCTCTTTCTTTAATTTGAAAACATTCAAGCCAATAATTTATGGGTTAGCTACCATGATTACGAATGACAGTTTTATGTGATCTTCTTTTTGCTTTTTTTACAGAACGAGGGTTTTGTGTACTTGGTGATCTCTGTCAATTTGATCATGGAAATGACCCACTAGTTGTTGATGAAGTATCTTTGCCAAGTATGATTCCTTTTCCACCACCACCTCCCGGACTTCCTCCTCCTGGAATGTTAATGCCCCCCACACGAGGTCCAACACATAACATGAGAATGCCAGGTCCGCAAGTACACCCTCGGCCACCACCACCTGTTAGAATTCCCATGCCAAGTAAGATTTCTTTTAAAAAGAGCACTTTAAAGTACTGCAATTTATATATATATATATATATATATATATATATATATATATATCACATATCACCATAGTAACAGGAACGTTGCAAAAGTGGTACTTCAATTTTTCTAAATGTTATAATACTGCAAGAATTTGAAAATGTAATTAATACTATACATAACTGTGCAAGATTGCAGTATAGATACCTTACTGGTGCAGAAGTGAAGCTTTCTATGAACCAGGTGTTCAAATATAGTCATATAGTTGAAGTCTGAAAGAACAATTTTGAGCTTGCTGGATTTTTTCATATTGATCAAAGTGAGCTCCCCAAAGTTGAATTAGTTTAGTTTAGGTTTTGGTGGGATTTCTGAATGTCTAAAGCAGTGGAAGGAGCAAAGAAAGGCAGATGACAAGGAGATGTTATTTACGTCATAGACTGCAGCAAAAAGGAAGGCCAGAGACTGTGGCTAAAAGAAAACTAAATAGCTTGAGACAGGATGGCCATTCCATCGGAGTCCACAGCATTGTAATATCAGTTATATCCTAGAGTTCTTCTTCGTGGTCTCTGTGCATCACACATATGGGCTCGCGCCGATGCTGAGCCTACTTCCGGGAAACTTAACTAGCTAGCTTAGACTTTTGGCGGGAACCCCTCCCCCCACCATCCAACCGCGCATGCTCAGGGTTCCCGCTCGTGACTTACCTCAGTTCTTCTTCGACCGCTTTGCTGTTAGCCTCGCGGGAGACTTCATCCAGATCGTTAGTATCTGTTTTTGGAGAGAAGAATAGTTATAGGTTAGTTAGCTTAGGCAGTTCTTAGTTTTAGTAGATATTCTGTTTGTTTGTATTAAAAAAAAAAAAAAAAAGAATATAAGTTGTTAGTTTAGATAGGAGCGGTCCGCCAGCTTATGGCGCAGACCGCACTTTTCCGGCGCTGCTCGCGGTGTAGGGCTAAGATAGCTCTCACCGATGGCCATTCCCTTTGCCTAATTTGCCTGGGGGAAGCCCACGTCGTGGACTCCTGTGCGCATTGTATGCGCTTCTCAAGACAAACAAGAAGGAATCGGGCTGACCGTCTTCGTAGTTTGTTGTGGTCGAAAGCCCTGTCCGCGGTGGACCAACCGCGCCCATCCATGATGTTGGCAGTTTCTGGGGAGAGTAGAAGCCTCTCGGACCCAGCACCTCCGGGTTCTCCCCCTGCACGGGCGGTAGCCCCGGCATCATTTTCGGGCGTTTCACCGTCGTCTTCACCACCTCCGGTGAAAAAAGCCAAAAAGTCGAAACCAGGAAAAATAGCAAAAAAACTTGCTACGGTCTCGAAGACCTCGTCGACGTCGACATCGAAGCCGTCGTCAGCATCAATTCCAGTTCCGACTTCGCAGAAATCATCGACATCGATGACTTCAACGACAGCTATGCCTGCCCCGACTTCGAAGAAGTCATCGGCATCGAAGAAGTCGTTGACGCGTCCAGCGTCGATGCCGTCCTTGACGTCGGTGAAAGTGGTGGCGCTGGTCCACAAGGCGTCCTCGTTACCGACCGAATTCTCGACACCGAGACACCGGTCGCTTTCGATAGGCTCATCGCATTCGTCCCAACGGGCGCTATCGGTGGGATCACGGACGTCTCCGGTGACAACCGTAGCGCGAAGGCGCACCCCTTCGGTCTCCTCGCTGCAACGGACCCCATCCACACCAAGGGTGCAGCTCCAGCACGCAGCCACACCACCGTCTCCGGGACCGATGCCCATTCACATCCCTTCCGACACCGAGCAGATGCCTTCGGATACGGAAGGTACAGTTGCGTTGCCGACTGAGCCGCCACCGCCAGTTCAACGCCCAAGTGCCCATCGGCCACGTTCGCAACAGCGTCGCTATCGAGCCTCACAGTCGCGATCTCGCTCGCGGTCTCGATCTCGAGACTGGGACGTTTACTCCGAGCGTTCTCACCACTCAGATCAGGCTCGATATCGGTTCGATCCGTACACGGGCCATCGCATACGGAATAGACACTCGCCACCACCAGTCCCGCCTAGACGAACGACCTCGTTAGCTCAGGCTTCAGTTCGACACCGAGAGCGTTCCACGTCGTCGGTGTCAGAACACATTGGTCCAAGGTCTTCCGTCGTGCCTAGACGCCGCCAGCCATCACAATCGTTTGACGACTATGCCTCTGACACATCGTCGGCCCCGTCCCCCCGCCCCTCTGAACCATCTCCTACGGACAACATCACTACAGAGGATCGGGCTTCGCCCACTATGGAGATGGGAAGCTTTTCGGATCAAATGTTGAGACTCGCTCAGTCACTCAACATTGAATGCCAGCAGCCCGTCGACGATTCGGATGATGGCATCTATGATGTGATGTATACCGAGCCATCACCGCAGTTAACCTTGCCAATGGTTAAGGCACTATTAAAAACTGTAAAGCAGTCGTGGGAACACCCAGCCACGATTGGTCCGACTTCAAAGCGTCTAGATGCTATCTACAAAGTTAAGGAGGCCCAAGCACCCTTCCTCTTCCAACATCCGAAACCTAATTCGGTGGTGGTCGAGGCAGCGCAAAGCCGGTCAGGGAAAGCGCATTCCGCCCCAACTGACAAGGAGGGGAGAAAGCTTGATTCTTATGGACGCCGGATTTATGCCTCTGCATCTCTAGGCATTAAAGTGACTAATTATATGGCGCTCATGGCGCGTTACCAATTATTCCTATGGGAGAAAATTGCATCTTTAACGGACTATCTCCCTGACGACCAACGGGAGCTCGCGAGGGTCTTCCAGTCCGAGGCAGTACGGTTGTCGAAACAAGAATTGACAACGGCTCGACACTTAACGGATTGTGTGTCCGAGGCGATGGTAGGAGCTGTAGCTTTACGGCGTCACGCGTGGTTGCGTTCAGCCTCTCTGCCACAGGAGACCAAGAACAGAATTGAGGACCTTCCCTTCGATGGGGAAGGCCTCTTCAATACCGATACCGACACGACTATGGACACACTCCACAAGGCCCGCATGACCGCCAAGAAAATGGGCGTTCAGCAGCCACAACAGAGTTATCGACCACGCAAATGGTATAGGCCTGTCCCATACCAACCTCGACCTCAACAGGACAGAGCACAGCGTTTTCAACCTACCTCGGGACAATCTTATCAGCAGAGGAAGTCGACGCCACGCTTCCAACACCGTGGCAAGCAGACTCAGTCCCATAAGCGTCGTCTTTGACTTGGCACCGCTACTAGGATGCAAAGTAACAAACAGATTAAAGCCTTTCCTGCAAGCCTGGGAGTCCATAACATCGGACTCTTGGGTCCTAAACATCATTGCGGAGGGCTACAAAATAGAGTTCGATGTCCCTCCTCCACTTGGCACCCTAAAAATCACACCACCCTCAGAGACGCTGGCGAAGGAGACAGCCACTCTTCTTCGCAAGGGCGCTATTACGAGGGTAAGACGGCACAAACTCCATACCGGCTTCTACTCCCGTTATTTTACGGTGCCAAAACGGGACGGGGGACGTCGTCCTATTATGGATCTCAGAAGTTTAAACAAGTTTGTGCGTCCCAGAAAGTTTCGAATGGTTACGCTGGCAACTGTCTTGCCCATGCTAAGGAGGGACAGCTGGTTCACGCTAATAGACCTAAAGGATGCTTATTTTCACATCGCCATCCATCCTTCCCACCATCATTATCTGCGATTCGTCATCGGTCAACAGGCGTTCCAGTTCTCCGTCCTTCCGTTCGGTCTCAAGTCAGCACCAAGAGTGTTCACCAAGTGCATGTCGGCTGTATGCGCACACCTTCGATCAAACAACATCAACCTGTACCCTTACCTGGACGATTGGCTGATCGTCTCCAGGTCCAGAGATCAGGCGCTGGCCGACGTCCACGAGGTCATCTCTCTTCTGTCGTCGCTTGGGCTGCGCATAAATTACAAAAAATCCATCACCCGCCCGTCGCAGCAAATATAATTTATAGGGGTCATTCTCGACTCCATCAAGGGAAGGGCTTTCCTCCCAATAGACAGAGTAATGGTCTTGCAGCAGCTGGCCATGAGGCTGCGGGAGCAGCATCGGACATCAGCATTCGCAATTTTAAGACTACTGGGCTTGATGGCGGCCGCAGTGTTCGTCGTCCGTTGGGCACGGCTTCGAATGCGTCCACTGCAACAGCTACTTCTTCGACACTACTCCCCGCTGGACAATCCACACAAGTTAATACTGACCATTCCACCCTTTGTCAGAGAATCTCTACAATGGTGGACAGACGTACGCAACCTGTCTCAGGGCATGCCCTTCGTAACACGGAGCCCGTCTTACAACGCAAGGAAAATGGTCACCTTCAGAGACCCGCCTGCATATCAACATGTTGGAGCTCCTCGCGGTACAGAAGGCTTTGAAGGCGTTTTCTCCTCTCCTGCGGGGGCAACATGTCCAAATTCTGACGGACAATACCACTGTAGTGTGGTATCTGAACAAGGAAGGCGGGACACGTTCGCACCGCCTCCTTCGGACTGTAATGGACATCCTACTTTGGGCCATCTCTCACAATGTACTGCTATCTGCGCTACACATTGCGGGGAGGGAGAATACCAGGGCGGACGATTTGAGCAGATCTTTCAAGGACACTCACGAGTGGGAACTCTCCACTCGCATACTAAGCCGTATTTTTGCTCGTTGGGGAAATCCCGACATCGACCTGTTTGCTTCGGCAACCAACGCAGTATGCCCTGCGTACTGCTCCAGAGCGGGAATAGGACACAAATCACTGGGAGATGCTTTTCAATGGGATTGGTCCAGGGGACTCCTCTACTTATTTCCACCGTTTCCGATGATTGCCAGAACAGTAGCGAAACTAAGGCGGAACAACTCCAACGTCATCATGATCGCCCCCGCGTGGCCAAGACAACCTTGGTTCACGTCGCTACTCAGACTAGCGAAATCAGAGACGTGGCACCTACCGCAGATCCCCAACCTCCTCTCCCAAGAGGACGGCAGGATTCTCCACCCAGATATACACACTCTACATCTCACGGCGTGGAGAATCCGGCGTCGTGGAGAAGTCTTGCCCTCCCAGAGAAAGTGAAATCTATTTTGGAAGCTTCACGTAAGCCGTCGACCAGGCTATCATATGATAGGAAATGGAGATGTTTTCAAGATTATGCGGCCCGCAATGCCTTCAGTTCTGGCACCGCAGGCATGTCTGATATTATTTCTTTTCTTTATTCTCTACACGAGTCGGGACTGAAACCTTCTTCTATTCGGGTTTATCTGTCCGCGATTGCGGCCAACCATGGGTTTGTGGACGGTTTTTCCGTTTTTACCCACCCAATGGCAAGAGCTTTTTTGAAGGGTTTACATAACTTGTTCCCGACTATTCGTCCAGTAATCCCGCAGTGGAGCCTTTCTGTCGTTCTCACGGTTCTTACTTCTAAGCCGTTTGAGCCGTTGGCGACAATAGATATTCGTTTATTGACGCTTAAGACTATCTTCCTAGTTGCTATAACGTCCGCAAGACGGGTGTCAGAATTAGCAGCGCTCCTTGTTGACCCTCCGTATTTACAGTTTTTTAGGGACAAGGTGGTACTGCGACCAGACCCCATGTTCGTCCCTAAGGTTTCCTCTTCATTCCACATAAGTCAAGACATTGTTCTACCCACTTTCTTCAGGCCCTCCTCAGACCCTTTGTCTTCTACGTTACACACATTGGATGTTAGGAGGGCATTAGCCTTTTATAAATCACGCACTGAATCTTTTAGACGCTCACGCCAATTGTTCATTTGCTATGGGGGCGTAAATAAGGGTATGGCAGTGTCTAGACAACGCATCTCGAACTGGGTTGTGACAGCCATTGCCCTGGCTTACCAGATTGTGAAGAAGGAGCCGCCTTTTCACCTGACAGCACATTCCGCAAGAGCGCAGGCAACTTCTTCAGCTCTGCTCCATGGCGCGTCGCTTTCTGACCTCTGCAAAGCAGCCACTTGGACTAATGCTTCCACGTTTGTAAAGCATTATCGCCTGGATGTTAGGGCAAGACAGGACGCCTCGTTTGGTAGAGCGGTCCTCTCTTCGATTTGCCAATGACCAACCAGCGTGCCTACCCTCCTCCGGTAAGTCTCTGCTTGTTATTCGCCCATATGTGTGATGCACAGAGACCACGAAGAAGAAATGCAGGTTGCTTACCTGTAACTGTAGTTCTTCGAGTGGTCATCTGTGCAGTCACACAACCCACCCACCATCCCCTCTTGGCATCGCTGTTGTGATAGTCAAGCTGTGTCGGCATGCTCGTAATTGATTGATATACGTATTACCTTAGTTGCGAGGCCAAGCGGTCTCAGGGAACTGAGGTAAGTCACGAGCGGGAACCCTGAGCATGCGCGGTTGGATGGTGGGGGGAGGGGTTCCCGCCAAAAGTCTAAGCTAGCTAGTTAAGTTTCCCGGAAGTAGGCTCAGCGTCGGCGCGAGCCCATATGTGTGACTGCACAGATGACCACTCGAAGAACTACAGTTACAGGTAAGCAACCTGCATATGCCCAATTGGGGAAACTTAAGGCAGAAATGAGGATTAAAAAATAGTGCATGGTTGATGGTGGGTGAAAGTATTCTAGCTGGGCTTTAATGATAATTCTGAAGCCTATCATGGTCACATGGCTGTAGAGGAGGCGATGATTACTTTATAAACATTCCAGTATGGTGCCAGAGCATTCCCCTATTCACTGCTTTGTGGTATAAAAGCAGTTAGAGCTTCCTTTTTTTTCTTTTTTGCTTGTCTCAACTGACAGCTGTCTTTGGGATATTGGCCTAATAAAAATGCATTTTCCCCTTTTCTCTCTAAAACAACCAGAGATGGTAAACAGAATTGACTAGCCAACGAAAATAGATCATCTGTACTTTCTAGAGGCATTCCACACTTTCAGATTAGCCCCTTCCTTTGGTCGGCAAGCAGGGTCCAATAGCATTGATCCTCTCCAGGTGAATGGGCTAACCTGCCTCCCAGTCTAGCCCTGCCTGGTATTGCTATAGAAGGGTTTAGGCTGAGCTCTTGGTAGCTCCTTTTTTAAAAAAAGGAAAATTGTGTCACTAATCCTGAAATAGATATGGTGAGAAAAACTGAGTTTAGATCATATAATTATTTACTGCTTTGTGGGGGCAGGGACAAAAGCTCAGCTTGACTGGATATCTATATAAGGATAATGCCAAGCTTTAATGAATACACACACACATGCAGATAGATAGATATAACACACACACACAAATCAAATCACTCAACTGGAGCAAATAAATAATGAAAAATTCAAGAACCTAAATCCCATTTCCAATCCTGACAAGCCAGATGCTTCTAGGAAGCATACAAATAGCATGGAGATAAAAGCCTGACCTGTTGTCCCCTCCCTCTCCTGTTGCAACTTATATTTAGAGGCATAATGGCATATGGAGGCTCTATCTAGCTAGCATGGAAAAACATGTGAGTGTGAAAAATTCAGTTGGAATTTGAAGTGGACTTGCTTTGTCTCTCTTACTCTTGGCATTGAAAAGAATAGGTCAGGGTTTTTATGTGTGCTCTTCACCGAAGCTGTGATCGGTTAGATACTCATTCGGCAAATGTGGATTCTCTACGGACAAAAGGGTGAGAGCTATTGGAAACAGAAAAAAGGGTTGCTCTGGAACTGTGCTGCTAATGTAGATCGCAGCCTGCCAAAAAGGAGTTTGGGATCATTTGACACAATAGGAAACAGAAATAGATAGTTATAAGAAAAGTACACAATGGTTTAAGAAGGAAGGAGAGGAACATGCATATGGCTCATTCAAAACTTGTCCTTAAATGGGAAAAGCTCAGCCTGCAGTCTTCCCTCAGTCTCACCTCTCTTGCAACACTTTTATCTGCCTGTTATTATGTTGATTAAATAACAAGCAAAAGTGTTATGAATGGACAGATGGATAAGCTAGCAAGAGAGATATGAGATTTATGAACACAGATGGCATATCAATGTTTCTATAGTGGAAAGAGCAGGTGTGGTTTGGTGTCAGGGTGATGGCCAACTGTTAAGATTGATATTTTAAAACCATGACACTGACTCTTCCTATTTCTAGGTCATCTGCAAAGTGATACTATTTTTAAAAAGCTCTAGGCATTTAAAAACCAGTATAGCAGAATATTGAGTAAACATAACAGTGTTCTATTAAAATGCTTTGGGTGGCTCAAAGTTTGTCCCAGATGCTGAATTGCACTGAAGCAGTGCTGGTAAATGCTAGCTCTCCAGCCAAACAGGGGATTTGACTGTCTTGCTTTTATATATCACTGGCAGGCCTTCAAGTATACTTCTCAACTGTGAATGTTTAGAAGCATTATGATGGTTTGATAACCACAAACAACCCAGAAAGAGAACCCATGGTTTGTTTTGGGGTTGTGAACTCTGGGTTGTTTAAACAATCAGTTTTTTCTACATGGGTTGTTTCGCCAAGCTACAGAGGTGGCGGGCAAGAGTAGTAGAAAACATACAAACCATTCGCTGTACATGCCAGTACTACAGTATCACATAGGCATTTGGAATACAGGGAGGAAGGGGGTGAAAGAGGAGGTAAACAAACAATCCAAAGATTGGGAAAACAATGTTCAATCATCTGCCATAGAAACCTTGATTAGGGCAACAAACCATAGGTTAAATAAGCCATGGATTAGCATTATGTGTGAACCGGGTCTATGTGTGGTGAAAGAGAGCAGTCTTCTCAACTTTATGCATTTCTGTAAAGCATGTAAGGTAATGATTATATCAGGAAATTTGACCATTATTTTAATTTGAAATTTTAACACTGTATACTGAAAAATATTAAGGGCACTAATGGGATGGGGGCAGCTTTCCAGATATCAGCCATAACAATAACAGGTGCTCTCTCATGTCATTCTGACTTCTTTAAAATGTTAGTAACATTCTGAAAAATTAATCAGACCTCTCAACGTAATATTCCTTTACATGAACTTAGAGAACTGCAGGTTCAGATCTTAGTTACTGAAACCATTTACAAGCCACTGTGCTCTGGTGGATTAAGAGATCCAGATTCAGATCCCAACTCAGCCATGAAACTCAGTGACTGGCCCAAGGTCACCCAACATCTCACAGCCTACTGTACCTCAGAGAATTGTTGTGAGAAAAAAATGGGTGTGAGGCAGGGATGAATCGCGTCCACTGCCCTGAGCTCCATGGAAGAAAGATTTTTTAAAAACTTATTTTCATTTTGTATTTGTATGTATACTAATAAGAGAACTTCAGTTGTTGTTCAGTCCAAAAATATAGGAAACTAATAGATTAAAATGTTACAAATGTGCGTAACGCTTTACAAAGTGCAGGAGATCAGATCCTGGCCATAAGGGGCTGACAATCTATAATATAGCAGAAGAAGGGAAGGGAAATAAAGGCAAGGCTAAACGAGGAAGAATGTGCATTTATTTGTTACACATGCCTGCGCTTAGTTTCATTAATGTATGGGGACTAATGGGCTGTGCCAAAGGCTTCACAGAAAATGTGGTTTAGAGGAGGGATTTGAATGGGGAGGTGACATCATGCAGATTTTTTTCAAGGCAGTTCAACTACAAGGAGCAGCAAGAGAAAAAAAGGAGTCATTTGAGAGAGCAAAGGACCCTGGTGGAGTAGAATGCAGGAATGTCTCAGCAGAGATGTATTTGAATATAGGAACAGAGGTGGGAACAAGGCCATGGAAGGCTTTGAAGAAAAAAATGAGGAACTTAATGCTGGATGTAGAGGTGGATAAGAAGCCAATTTAGCTATTTAGAAGTATATTGCACGGTCAGAACAATAAGGGGTTTGGATGAATTTGGTGACTGAGTGATGGATAGAGAGAGGTAAAAGGACCAAAGGGAAACAACAAAGAGAAGTGGGAGAGGAGTAGGGCATGAACTAGAGTGTTCTACTTAGGAGTCTTGAAGGGAAGGGCTGTATTTTTTAAGTATTGTAAAAGGAGAAGTGACCTGAGTAGACTTCTTAGCATTTTTATGTTTCATTTTAGGACCTCCTTTATCACAGTCGAATTTAATCAACAGTCGTGACCAGCCAGGAACAACTCCAGTGCCCAGCCTTGCACCAGTGGGAGCAAGATTACCTCCTCCACTACCCCAAAACCTACTATATTCAGTATCAGAACGTAAGCAAATGCAGTTTTGTTTTTTTAAAACGTCTCTTGGAATATACCAGCATTATGATGTCATTAACAGTGCAGATGTGAAATAATGGGGTCACTCCACACACAAGAAAATGTTTTTGCCATATGTGGCAAGTTTACCTGCCTTTCATGATGTGCATACTGCATCAACCCATGTAGAGATTCCTGCCATATTTGCAGAGCCTACACAGGACCTATATTTGTCATATGTGCCATACATATGAATTATGTGTAATAATTATATACCCTATATAAAATATGATATCTGTTCAGGATATTCACCATGTTTAAAGTAATGAATTCAGTGGGACTTAATCCCATGGAAGTATGCATAGAGTTGAAGCCCTAAGGAAAGGGGACAGATGTGTCTCTCTGTATGAATGCCTTGTTGTGTGAGTGTGTGTCTCTGTGCATTGTGGTTCATATTTGTGCTTTTGCATGAATGCCTTGGGGCTTGTATGTGTGCTTTTTGTGTGGGTTGTGTTGTCTGTTTCACACACACATGGCACTCATGATTTCAAATACAGCTTATTTAGTTTCCTTCTCTGTGCAATGTAGGTTGTTGGAATGAAAAAATGTGGCTTCAAAGGAGTACTTTTGCTTGAGTTATTACTGCTGTTGTTACAGCATGAAAAAGGATGGATTTTTAATGTTCTGAGAACTTGCTGCTGTGTCTTACTATGGGTTATGTCAGCACTGCAAGTAGTCTTTGTTTGTTACACCTATATTGTTGGGAGGGAGAGGTGTATGATATCACTGCAATGTAGTCCAGAGTTGTTATCTAGAAGGCTAGTGCATTGCATTGTTTCATCATTGTTGTTATTGTTGTTTTCAGGGAAATGCAGGAGGAGGGATAGGACTGTGAAGTTTTCAGTTACCTCACTGTTTATAAGCACCATATGTACCATTTAAAACCTAAAAAGCTCCATAGTACCCCATATATCTGATGAAGTAGTCCACAACAGTTTTTGCCAGAATCAGTTTGTTAGCCTTTAAGGTGCCACAAGATTCTTCGTTGTTTTGGCTACTAATAAAGTTTCTTTGAGTTGATGATCATGCAGAAGATGGAGACATGCTCCTGGTGGTTCCACATGGACCTATGGCCCAATTGGAGTCCACCAGTAAAAGACTCTTCAGTGTGGTGGTCTCCTTCCTATGGCATTCCCAGCCTTTGGAGGTCAGGCAGGTGCCAAAGCTGTGTTGATTCTGTTGCCACCTGAAAACATTGTTATTTCAGGAAGTCTTCTGTGAGTGACCAGCCATGGTTTTACCAGAACTTTGTTTTATCAGAGCACTGTTTCTTTTTTAAAATAGTTATTTTTCCATGGTATTTTTATTCTTTTATCCTTTTATCCTATCTGCTCTTCACCTCTCAGAAATCTTTTGGACCTTGTGCGGTATACAAATATTGTAAATAAATAAATAAAATAAAATAAATATGAGTGGGACATATGTAGAACAAGAGGATATTTTGCAAATTTTGGATGTTTAACTTGAGTTGGTGTCAGTCTTCAGGCTCCCTTCCCAGGCTCTGTATAAAATAAACAATCCAAGTCAAGTACAGGATGCTTCTCATCTCTAATGCACATGCATGTAGATACGTGCACACAGCAATACAATGCACAGATTGCCATTTACATGCTAGGGAGGCTTGTTATGAACATAATGTAAAACAATTATGTTTAACTAGCATAAAATTATTTACTTCATTTTGTTACATTTATGTTCTGCTTTTCCTCCCCATTTTACCCTCACGATAATCCCATGAGGTAATTTAAATTGAGAGGTAGTGACTGGCCCAAATCATCTCATTAGAATGGGAGGCATTAGCTTATCCTCCCCAGGCAGCAAAATGTCCTGGGCCAGCACTGGCTGTGTATGTCCTGTTTGGCTGTTGTATCTGAATGAGGCAATGAGTCAGTCGATGTCTTTCTTGAGTGTATGTGTATGGGAGAGTGTGTCGATGTGGGCGTTTTCTGTGTTTGTGTGCTTTTAAGTTGTAAAAGGAGAAGCTTATGTTTGCATTTTGAGTTTTCTACCATGGAAAAGATAGCTTCGGCTATGGGGTGGTATATAAATGTAATAAATAAAAATAAAGAAATAAGTCTTTTACTTCCAAGAAAGCATGGAAATTGATTTCCACCAAAATACGTAGCATTGCACACTGTTGACTGTGTGTGTGTGTGTTGTGTGTGAGTTCAATATTGGGGACAGAGTTGGAGGCTCACTATAGACGGCTACCCTGGGGCCCATCATGGCCTTGAGCTGGCCCAGGCTGTGTGGCTCTGAAGATATCATCATTAGAAGTGGCTGCATCATGATTTTTAGTGGTTGTGTGAGCACCCCCGCCCTCCCACTGTTCACTCATGATTCTCTGTGGAATGAAAGTTGTTTCTGGAACAAGAGAATGTGGGTCCAAAGGAATGTTTTTGTGTGGCTGCGATTTCCCCACTCACTCCTTTGCATGTATAATCTTAAAATTTATGTGCCTCAGTTCATCCTTTCTGTGGTATGGGTTGCTGGGTGTTGGGGATTCAAAGACTACTCCACCTCCTGTGACTCCTTGGCTCTGCCTCTGCTGACCTGTCCACCATGACCCCATTCAGATTAGCCACAAACCTCCACATTTTCTAGGGATATTGTTAAGTAGATCCGTTAATAGGCTAGTCTTTTTCCAGTTGACTTCCTCTAGTAGTAGTTTAGTAGTAGTAGTTATGTGTCTTTAAGTCGACTTCAACTTATGGCGACCCTATGAATCAGCAACCTCCAGTCTTATCTGTTGTAAAGCACCCTATTCAGATCTTGTAACTTCATTTCTATATCTTCCTTTATGGAGTCAATCCATTTCTTATTTGGTCTTCTTTTCCTTCTACCTTTCCTATCATTATTGTCTTTTCTAATGAGTCATTTCTTCTCGTTATATGTCCAAAGTGTGAGAGTTCTGGCTTAATTTGTTCTAGAATCCACTTATTCGTCTTTTTCAAGGACTTCAAAATGAAGTCCTGCTTTTGTGCTTTCGTCCTTAACCTTCTTCAGCATACATTTCAAATCATTGCTAGTTTCTGCTAATAATATGTTGTCGTCAGCATGCCTTAAATTGTTAATGTTTCTTCCTCCAATTTTAACCCCTCCTTCATCTTGATCTAAACCATTTTTCATATGATATGTTCTACTGAAAGATTAAACATCCCTGTCTCACAGCCTTGCCAATGTGAAACCATTTGGTTTCTCCATATTCTTTCCTTACTGTGGCATCTTGCCCCGGTAAAAATTACGCGTCAGTACAAGCAGATATTGTGGCACCCCTATTTCTTTTAAAACATTCCATAACGTTTTGTGATCTACACAAGCAAATGCTTTGCTGTAGTTTATGAAGCACAAGGTGACTTTTTTCTGGAATTCTTTAGTCCATTCCATTATCTTACATATATTTGTAATATGATCTATAATTAATCTGCCTTTCCTGAATCCAGCTTGGAAATCTGCCATTTCTTGCTCCATATATGGTAAAAGCCTTTGTTGTAGAATCTTCAACATTACTTTGCTGGCATGGAAAAATAATGCTATGGTTCTGTATTGAACATTTCCAGTCTATGGGCCATCGTTTAGTAGTAGTCTGTATGGACTTAAATTTAGGCTGTTCTACACCAGGGGTGCACAACCTGTGGCCCAGAGGCCGCATGCAACCCTCCAGTGCCTTTACATAGGTTCCCTAACCTCACCACCATCACCAAATCCCAACCATTGTACTCATCCCACCACCTAGAGATCCTCAAACAGATAATTCTTTCCCTGCTGCTGCTAATACTAGCAAGGGAAGAGCAATCTGTATTGCTGGAATGTGTGTGCATACATGTGGGTATATGCCTACCCCAGAGCCAGCATCTTGGCAGCCCTCGGGGCCAAAAACTTGTGTTGCCCCTGTTCTATATAAAACATATGATGGTGCAGAAACTGCTGAAAGAGGACGTCAAACTTTATTGAAATAACATGTATTACAATTTAAGAGTATCTTGCCAGTCTTTGAGTTTTTAAACTGTTTGCTAGAATTGATTTTAGCTGGTGGGTGCTCTTTATGTCTTTTTCTATTGATGTGTGTGTAACTGTTTGCTTTTATATCCTAACTATAATTTAGTATTTTATCTTGAGCACCTTGAGCACTATTTGTAATAAATAGAACAATGGGATATAATTAATTAATAAATTAAAATCCTAATCTCAATGCATAGTATTGATTACATAAGGGATTTTTTAAAAACTAATCAGAAATCCATTTTATGTTTTTCTTCTTTCTTTTACAATAGATATATATGAACCAGATGGCTATAATCCAGAAGCTCCTAGTATTACCAGTACTGGCAGATCTCAGTACCGCCAGTTCTTTTCAAGGACACCAATGCAACGTCCAAATCTTATTGGCCTAACATCTGGTGAGATGGATACCAATCCAAGAGGTGAGATTGTTTCCCAAGTCTACATTTTAAGAGGTTTGGTTGAATATTTGCTTTGTAAAGCAGTGTTATAGGATTGGTCATTCCTAGATAACGGACCCAGTGGCTACGTACACAAAACACGATAAGTGGCAGTAGATTGTGAGCCATATTTGTTTCAGATGTCTTGTGTTGTCTGAATTTGGCCAGAGGGGGTTGTGTGTAGGCTGACCATATGAAAAGGAGGACAGGGCTCATGTAACTTTAACAGTTGTAGAGAAAAGGGAATTTCAGCCAGTGTCATTTGTATGCAATTGGTCCCTGGTGAAATTCCCTCTTCATCACAACAGTTAAAGTTGCAGGCACTATACTAGAGTGACCATATACAAAAGAAGGCAGGGCCCCTGCAACTTTAACTGGTGTGATGAAGAGGGAAGTTCACCAGGAACTAATTGCATACAGATGACACTGGCTGAAATCTCCTTTTCTCTACAGCTGTTAAAGTTACATGAGCCCTGTCCTCCTTTTTCAGATGGTCAGCCTAGTTGTGTGTAGTTAAGAAACCACACTGCTGAATTCAGACAACACAACAAGCCACTCTGAAACAAGCATGGCTTACAACCTATTGTGTCTTACCATGTTGTGTGAACAGAGTAAATGCTAATGAAGATGCTGTCCTTGTCTTGGTATTCTATGTATGATGCTTCCCCCACCACTTCCATTTTGCTTGGCTAGAGAATCACATTTCCAGGCTCTAGAACTAATGGGATAGTTCTAGACTTGCCCCCTTTTACAAACAAAAGGGACCAAGATCCAGTGGAGGGTTCCCCTGGACTAATTTTCTACAGTTTCCCCCTTCGCCCAGAAGCATTTCACGTGCTCTCTGAAATAGCTTTTCAGTGAGATGCAGTTGGAAAAAAACACCTCTACATTCCGTCTTTCTTCAGTGGAACGATCCATAGCCAGATTTCTTCCACGGGTAGTCTAGTTTAGCCTTCCTCAAATATATATATTTTTGTGTAGACTACAGCTCCTAGCATTCCTAACCATTGGCCATACTGGCTGAGGTTGATGGAAATTGATGTCCTCTGGGGAATCAGGTTGGGGGAGGCTGGTCTAGATGAAACCTAGTACCTTTACAGCCAGCGCTGCTTGTTCTCTGTTATGGGATAGGATCCATATGTTTTAGTATTCCAGACTTAAAATGCATTTGATGCCTAGGTTGATCTTTCCTGAATGCCCTATAACTGTTCACATTTAACAGCAACAAATCATGGTTTCATTAACCCAGTATTTGCAATGGTGCGTGCCGGGGCAGGCTTCACAGCCTTTTTGAATGTTCAGCCCCAAATTGAACCAATCAGGAATTGCTACATGCTGGCTCAATTCGGACGACACGATAGTCAATGGTGGGTTGACTAACCCTAACCCTAGGGGGCACTCCCCACACAACATGGTATTAAATAATCAACTGTGGTGTGGATGAGGATCAGCACTGGGTTGACTATGGCAGCATTCGGATGACACAATAGTCAAAACAACTGACGATTGTTTCCCGCACATCAGTTGTTTATTGTGTTGTCCGAATTGAGCCGCTGTCTGAACCAGGACACTATAGGTTAATCATGGATTAAACAACCCACAGCTAACCAAACTACTAATTATATTATTATTATATTTATTTGTATCCCACCTTTTTCCTAATACTGGGACCCAAGGCAGCTTACAAATCAAAACATGTACAGTTAAAACAAATAGAGATATGCAAAAATTAAAAATATAATTAAATATAGTATGATTTTAAAATATTTTAAACATTTAAAAACATTTTAAATACACATAATTAAAAAAAAATTCAAACTATAAGCAGCACAACCACAAGGTCTGAACTACTCCCCAAAGGCCTGCTGAAATAGAAAAGTTTTAGCCTGCCTCCAAAAGCACACCAAGGAGGGAGCCAGTCTATTTTCCCTGGGAAGGGAGTTCCAGAGCCCCGGGGCAGCCACCGAAAAGGCGCTCTCTTGTGTTCCCACCAGGCATGCCTGTAATGGTGGTGGGACGGATAGAAGGGCCGCCCCTGAAGACCTCAGGGGAAGGGCAGGCTCATAAGGGAGAATACAGTCTTTCAGATATCCTGGACTCGAGCCATATAGAGCTTTGTAGGTCATAATCAGCACTTTGAATTGTGACCATAAACAGACTGGAAGCCAGTGGAGCTGTTTTAACAGGGGAATTGTATGCTCCCTGTAGCCCACCCCGGTCAACAATTCTAGGTTACTTGTGGATCGTTTAACCCATGATCAACCTATAGTGTTTGTTTGGACATGATACAGAATATTCAAAATGGTCATGGAGCACACCCAGCATGTGCCATGGCAAATTGTGGGTTAATTAAGCTATGATTTGCCACTGTTATGTGCAAACTGGCTCTATGTGTAAAATGAGCTTTAGAATCCTTGCATCTCCAGCAATGGTCTGGATGCATGGATACTTGTGTTAAGGTCCAATGTACTCAATGCATGTTTTTTTAGTTGTACCAACTTTAATAATATGTCTAGTGAGGTGGTTTACAGAGATGTCCCTATTGAAGTTGAGGATACAAGGACCCCTATATTTCTTGTCATTAAGATAATCTGGTGAATGCTGGCTATGGTATCTACCTACTTCAAGCTCTTCCTGGGGTTGTTGAACCTGCTAAGCCAAACCAATTTTAGCTTCAGCTATGGGACAGTATATAAATGCAGTAAATAAATAAATAATAACTAATTAGCACTCTTCGTGTGCTTCCAGTGAGTATCTGGACTTCATTTGCAGACACTGCCATTGTGTCATTATCTCTGTGCAATGGCTCAAATAATCAGAGTTTTTAGTCATGATAAAGCTTTCACTTAAACAACAGTCTTGAAAATAAGTACTTTGTGGGAGGAACCTCCAGCCTGAGGATATCCAAACATTTTTTTGTATTTTCTGTTGTAGGCCTACTAAAAATAATGGTCCAGTCTGCACCCAGGCTGTTTAGGAACCATGGGTGATCATGAGGAAGCCAGTGTGTTATTTCATACAGCTCGATTGTTCCCACTTGGTTCCTCCTTTTGGCGGGGCAGCTAAACAAGCCAGGGATGCTGGCTTATTTAGCATTACATCCAAGCCTGGAACTCTGACTTGACAGGGGAGGATGTAACATTAAGCAAGCCAGGAATGGAGCATCTCTAGCTTGTCTATCTGCTCCTGCTGGCAGGATGAGTCAAGTGGGAGTGATCGAGTTGCATGAACTAGCATGCTGGCTCTCATGGTAACTCAGGTTTGTTGTTGTTGTTGTTGTTGTTTTAAAAAAGGCCTAGGTTACTATTGCATGCAAACTGGGCCATTGAGTCTGCACTGACCCACCCACCCCAACTACTTCATTTGTGTGTTTCTTAGGGAAGTTAATGTGTGGACAGTCAATACAACTTAAAAATTGTTCATACATTGTCATTTTATAAAAATATGCTTCCAATCCACTGCAAGTATACAAGCCTTTGTTTTCTTTCTAGCTGCTAATATTATCATCCAGACTGAGCCTCCAATTGGCATTGCAAGTAACAGCAGTAATATATCCAGAGTGGTGCTTGAGCCAGACAACAGGAAGCGAATTTCAAACACTATAGAAGGGCCATCTCTAAAGAAACCTTGGATTGCAAAGTAAGAGTTTTATGTGTTGATAAAAGTTGGCAAAAAATCAGCTCCACTCCACACGAAAATCACTTGATCAGATTTGAGGGAATCTTTATGAGAAATATTGAATAATTCCTCTTGTGTTTTAATAATGTTACAGAAAATATATGGAACAGAGGTTGGAATTTTGCACTTTGTGATTTCGTATATGCTATACCACTACTCACCTTCAATGGCAAGCTCTTTGTCTTTCATGTCATGATATTGCCAATTTAGTTGAGGTTTAATTTTCACTGTGTCCCCAGGGTCAGGACAAGTTACCATATATCTAACTTTGTTCTCAAAACAACCTTGTGAGGTAGGTTAGACTAAAGATCACTTGGTCTTATGTGTTTACAGCATATCCATCATGCCTGTGCAGTAAACACCATGTTTAAATCTTAAGCACGTGTCAGCAAACCCATGTCAGCCGCTCCCAGATTGTGGAATGACCTGCTGGGAGAGATCCACCAACTCACCAGTCTTCAAGAATTTAAAAGAGTTATAAAGACTGATCTCTTCCGACAGGCCTACCCAGATAAATTTTAAGTGTTTTGTTGGTATTTTGTTGGTATTTTAATAATGTATTGGTTTTATGTGCTTTTAATCAGTTTTGTGTATTTTCTATTTGATGTTGTTCCCCGCCTCGATCTGGAGGGAGAGGCGGGTAAGAAATAAAGATATTGTTATTATTATATATATTATGTAATGGTGACCAGTGGCCAATCACTGCTCCTTCGCCTGTGTCTTCATGTGATTAGAAACTTTCTTTGGTGACGTTGACACATTTCCTCTTCAATTCTGTGGTCAGGCCCTAAGAGAAGGGCTTTGTCCAGGACTACCTAGTGAATCTGTCTGGTCAAGTATTTTAGCTTATTTATTCATATTCAGGTGTTGCTCTCTGTAGCAATAAACTGGCTCCATGCTGTGTGCAATCGCTGGGACATAATATGGGTACTGGTTGAAATACTTCCCTAATGGTTGGCATATTACTCAGCCAGTGGTCTTGAAGACTAGGAAAAACTTCCATCCTTTAATTCTTGGTGTAGAATATTAAACCTAGTAAGCCGAAAAGGCAGGCAAGAGATTACACAAAACATCAATGCTATTATTAATACCAATATGGCTAGATAAACTAGTGCATCCACATTGATAATAAGATGTGCAAGTCTGCAAATAAAGGAAACTAAAATCACCACAGGGTGGAACATTTTCCTTTATTTTATGAAGGAAGGCTTAATAATAATTAAAAATTCTTAAAAAATAGAATAACTAAAAGGTGACATAGTGCCATATAAGAACCCATTTAGAAATTTATACCCTGTTTTTCTTCATAAAATAAACTTAAATAAACACTAAAAACTTGGCCAAAAAAAAGTTCTCATTAGCTCTCTTAAAGAGAGGGAGCCAACTGAAACAATCTAGGAAATGAATTTTACAACCTGGGTGCCTCTATAGAAAAAAAACCCTCTGTCACATTCAAAGTTATGAATGCTGTGGTGAGAACGAATAGAGAAATTATTCAACTTCACCCTTAGAACATGAAACTATACAATGAAATTAACAGGCACTTCAGGTTGAACAAAAGTAAATACTGCTACATGCTAGGGGTGTACAATTAGGTTCGGACTCTGGTTCATAAAGCAGCTTGATTTACCTGAGACAGATATGGACGTGCCCAATATAACTGTGGGCCAAATGCAAATCTCAAATCAGAAATCCAAAGCTTCATGCTTCCTCTTGACTCTCATTGGAGCTCAACATACAGCATGCAGCAGAAGTGGTCCCTAGGGAAGAAACCTGCAGATTTCTGAAATGCTACTGCAGTAGTTTTGTGGTAGGAAAGTCTTCCATTTGTGGGCTTTGGGAAGTGATTTTTTCCCTTCCCCTTTTGGGTGAGTAGGTGGGATTCATATGGAAATGGCATATATCATAGAGGTGTCCCTAGGCACGAAACCTGCAGATTTTCAAAAGGATCGTTGTAGGGGCAAGAGAATTATGATTAATGAAAAGTGGTTTAAGGGGGGTTGTTTTGTTTTCATCCAACTAGCACCAAAGATACAAAAAGTGCAATGGAGTAGAGGTGGATAATGAATTAGGAGCTTACAGTGGCAGTGAACTTGAATTTCCAGCATTTTCCAAGCAAGCATCCTATGTCACACCCTCCCAGGTCCCACAGGCTCCACAAAAAAAGTCTTTTAACATTCCTGCTTGTGGGAGAGAGCACTAGCAAAGAGCAGTTTATATCTCACCTGTAATTCCAGCTGTTTGTTACAAATCCATTGCTAAGAATGTCATGATACATTGATGGATGTAAAATGGAGTTTGTAGAGAATATTTATCTATGGCTATTAACCCTGATAGCTAGGAAGGAAATTAATTAATTGGTAGCAAGGGAGAATGGGAGATGGGTATCACTCTTCTATTTTTCATTTACATTTCATGATTTTTTTAAAAAAAGTTAAATACAAGCCTTATGTTTTTTTCCCTCAGACAAGCTAATAACCAGAATAAGCCAGGATTCCTGAAAAAGAACCAGTATACAAACACCAAATTGGAAGTTCGTAAAATACCACCAGAACTAAACAATATTACTCGACTTAATGAACATTTCAGCAAATTTGGAACAATTGTCAACATTCAGGTAATGTAATTATGTTGCAGTGTTGCTCTAGGGGCCAGATTAGAACCAGTGGGTAGAAATTGGAGGGAAGCAGTTTTTGGGCAAATATTAGGAGAAACATTCTAACAGTACAACTGGATAGATGAACAGATTATCTTTGGAGTGGTGGGAAGTATTTAAACAATCTGGATGCTGTGTTTGGGCAGGGGGTAGACTTAAGTTCCTTCTATGATAATTTACAGTTAAAACCAGTTGAATTGGAATATATGGGGACCAATCTACATATGCTTCTTTGTCCCAGGCTACATTGTTAAATCTAGCTCTAGATTATTGTTTAAACAAACACTATCCAAAAATCACATGGAGTGAATTGATCTCATAGCACTTCCATTACGTTAGGAAGCTAGCTCATTACTATAGCAGTGATATTTATGTTTTGTTGAGGAGGTTGCTGATTCATAAGTTCATAACACTATAATGGTATGACTTGGGGGAAATGCTGTATGTAGATAGCATTGATTTAGTGATTTGTAACTTTAATTTTTTCATGTAGACACTGAAGCAAAACCTGCTCTACAGAACATGCCCCCCCCACAAGTTTCTCATACACACACACATACACACACACACACACACACACATGCGATGATGATAATGATGCCTGGCTGAGAGTCCAAAGTGGTTTTTAAATGTATATTGTTTCTGTATGTTGTCTATTTTTACGCTTTTATGGATTTAAATTTTGTATAACGATTTTTAATTTTTAATCTTTGTAAACCATCCAGAGAGCTTCGGCTATGGGTTAGAGTAGTAGTAGTAGTAGTAGTAATAATAATAATAATAATAATAATTAATAATAATATCATCATCCTTAGGTTGCCTTCAAGAATGATCCTGAAGCAGCTCTAATTCAGTACTTAACAAATGATGAAGCCAGGAAAGCAATTTCTAGCACAGAGGCAGTGCTGAACAATCGGTTTATACGAGTGCTGTGGCACCGGGAAAACAGCGAGCAGCAGCCATTGCAGCCATCCCAGCAGCAACAGCAGACGCCGCCTCCTCTTCAGCACCAGCTTCACTTGCAGCAACAAATGTTCACACAGGCTCCACCTGTAACAATGCACAGCAGTATGCCAAAGGTGTAGTACCCGTGTACAAGCCTGAAGGCTTTTCTTTTTTCCTAAGCCTTTTAGAGAATGTTTTGTGTCTGTGGTACTTAAAAATAGAAAATATTTTAAACTACATTCTCATGTTTTTTTTTCTGTTTAATATGTATTTTTGCAGGTTACTAAACCATTGACATCAGGTGCCTATGTCCTTAACAAGTCTTTAGTTAAACATCGCCTTGGAGCAACTGGTGGAAACCAGACAGACTCGCAACATTTATTACTTAATCAGTCCAGTGCTTCTGCAGAGGATGCTCAGGTAAGCATATGTGAACATGCAACAATGCATGTTAGGTAGCATCTATGAATCCTAAATCTTAAAACATTTTGTACATGGTTAGTGTGTTGTTGTTTGTGTGGTTCTGTCATTAATTTTCAGGCAGCTTTGGCAATTCATAACGTCTGTAAAATGGAAGTACAGTTAATTTTTTTGGTCTTTTCTGAGTATTTATTCAAATTTACTGGAATATTGGAATGTATTGTTCCAGTATTTAAGAAGCCTTTAGCTGCCAGTTAACCATCTGTAGTTGATTACTCTATTTCAGATGAACAATACACCAAAAACTGCTTCAGCTTTGTTTAATCTGCAGTTTTGTACTAAAAATAAGGATGGCCATAGCTGGGAAATCTGCTTCTTCTTTGGCTTGACGGAGTTCTGCAGTGTGTATAACTTGATTTGTGTTTGTAAGCTAAGATTTTCCCTGAGCTCTTGGAACTTTTTTGAGTATTTGTGTGTGTGTGGGGGGGGGGGGGGAATTGTTTCCACAAATTGTGAAAATTCAGTCATTATTTACGAAAATTGCAGAACCTCCTCTCCTCCCCCCCCCCCCCACTGCAAAATTCCCACCAAATCTGCACATTGGCCTGCCTTCTCCAGATAGAGTCAGTTGTTGTAGCGGACACTGAAACAAAATCCGGGGGTGGGACAAGCCTAGGAAAACCCATCAAATTCCACCCCCCAAAAAAGATTTCTCCGACATTCCTAACTAATAATCATTAGTAAAGGAAAAATCTTTGGATTCACGTCTCACTTTTATTATAAATATAAACTCTCCAAGCATAATCAAAATACCGCATATTACTAAATATTTTTTAAATGATATTATAAAGGAAAGCATTGCTAAAGAATCTTAGATCTTAATAGTTTAACAGGAAAGGTATTTCCTAAACATTTCTCATTAAAGGCTTCAAGTCATAATAGTCTAAAAGAAGAGTTTTCATCTAAGCATCATGTCCTTTACTGCAGCTCAACAAAGGGCTTCTCCAGATAACACAAGCCTGGGGAGCTTCTAGATTGTAAAGAAACTACCTCATTGCAAAGTCAGACCATACTTATCCAGGTCTGTTTAGAGACTTCCTCATAGCTAAAATCTGCTATCCCTGTCTTGATTTTTAAAGCATTACTACAAAGTTAAACCATGGAAGAGAGTTAAGCATTGTCTTTCACCCTAGATAAAATTCATTTGGAATAATCTTTGAGAAAGTGACTCCTTACTCAAAATCTACTAATTAAACCTAAGCATATAAAATAATGACGTTTGTACCTAATGCAAAAAAATGCACATTAATTGATAAGCAAACACTTCAAATACACTAATAATACTCCCCCCACACACACACAAATAATTCCCCCCACACACACACACACACAAATAATACTAATGTGAGGAATGCTCCTCATTCCTCACATAACCCCTTTCATTTTTCGTGATGAGCCTTAACTCAGCTTTCTCTCTTTGGATATCATCCAGGTCAGCTTTCCCATTATTTTTTTTATATTAGTTACCTAGAATTCATGGTGAACTTGCTTATGTCTATTGTGTTAATACAATCACTAATTTTTATTTATTTACATCTCCAATTTTTAATAATATATCATTAAACATTTGGCATTTGCATTTCATAACAAGAAATCTTACACTGCTTTCAGGGAGGTAAGAAAACAATTTCTCAGTAACCTTCCTAGCAATTCCAACAAACAAAATCAACTTTTTTTTCAAAAGATCTAGGATAGTATCACTGCTGCCACCAGGCAAACTGTAAAGTACATTTTCTTTAAACTGTAACAGTCATAGCAATTCTTGTTACCCCATATGTACCCTATTGAGTATAAACAGAAAAGAGTCTTGTGGCTCCTCGGATATGTAATTGATGCAGTTATGGGAGAGTTTCTGAAATTAAGAGAGATAGGAATAATGCCCATTCAAAATATATCAGAAATTATATTCTTCCTTTGAGTGGTTATGTGTGTTCAGGGGCTTTTCCTTCAATAATAATTAATTCTAGATAACAAAAGTAGAGAACACGGACAGTTTTTTTTCTTTCTTTAATCTTTTTAAAAGTCCATCTGAATGTGATAGGAGTCTTGGGGATGCATAACCTGCAAAATATCACCAGAGAAATGCTTATAGGCCCAGTTTGGATGTAACAATAAGGCTTTATTGTGCACAAGCAGACATACTGACGTAATTGCCCTATCCCTGTTCTTGGCTCCCCTTGCAAACAGGAGCAGCTGAACAAACCACAGACATTCTCTCCATGGTTTGTTTGTGGTTTGTGGCTTGTGGTTCTTGTTTGTTAGCTTGTGCAATGGCGATGTAGTGCTTCTGTGGCAACCTAAAACATGAAGAAATGCTCATTTCTAGAAAGTGGCAGGTCAGTGGAGCTCATGTGAAGGAGCTCCACCAAACTGTTCCTTTCCAAAACCAAGCATTTTCACTCATTTTGAGAATTTCATTAGGAAACGCTAGATCTCCCTTGCATAAGTGGTGGGTCCCATTTGTGCAGTGGAATTGACAGGACCCATTGCTTGCAGAAGGAAATTGGCAAGGTGGGAAAAAGTTGGTGGGGATCTAAGTGTTCCGTTTGATTCTGCCCATAATCTAAAGTTCCCAGTTTGCACATAACAATAAACTAACCATGGATTGAAAGTCTGTGGCTTGTTTAGGTGCTCTCACTTGTAGGAGTAGCCAAGCGAGAGTGATAGGGTAGGGTGCACTAATATGCTGCTTGAGAAGAATAAGTGAAGGTTCGTGCAGATCCCCGGCTTGTCACGTCATCATACACGGACATAGTTTGGTTTCATCTTTAAAGGGATTGTTTCTGACCAGTATAAGTAAGTTGCTTGTACAAAGCTTCATGGCACAACCAGTATTTAATCATGAATGGTATTGCTGCTTTTCAGATGTTTCCCACTTCTACTAGCCATGCAAAGATGGTTTATAGTTCCTCTAATTTGAAGACATCCATAAAACCTGGTACAGCAAATAAATCTCATGATGTCCAAGAAGTTCTTAAAAAGAAACAGGTAACTGTACTCATATTATTGCACTTTATTTGAAATCCATGAGCTTTTAAAACAGAGTACAATATGTTGCATGCTTTCATATTAGTTTGAATAGAATGTATTGAAGTGTGTCTGGGTTCTTGTTTACATAGTCATCAAACAACACGGAGCATTATTTTTCTTTAATGGTTCATATGAGTTATGTTTCTTTCATGCTTGGGTCTAATGTTGGGAGGATTCTGGCAATTTCACCGCATGATGTTGGTGAATAAAGCAAATAGCTGAGGTTTGGGGCGGGGCTCTTAAGCAAACCCTGTAAACTTTACACTTATTATCCAGCTTTTGATTCCTGTGGAAGGATTTATGCATGCCCAGCAAGATTTACTTATTTCTATTTCCCTAATTCCACATTGAAACCCAGTTTTACAATCTTTCACCAATTCAGAAAACACCATGTGATTCAGCAGAGAATGGCTGGTGTTGAGATGAGGTAAAAGGTGCTGGGCATATTGAGCTGGCTGTAAAGTAGTCTGGATTATAACCAAAGGCATTTTAAAGATATTTGACAGCATGCATAGGACACGGTGGGAGCAGCTTTCTAGGAAGCATGAATACAATCAGGATGAGGTCCTTCTGCTACCGGCCACACAAAATGCATCAGCGGTGGAAGATAATTATGTTCTCCAGTAAGCTATTATGCTACAGTTGGGATCATGATTACAATTGTACTGTCTATGATATCACCTAAAATGCTGATTTAAATCTGTTTTCCTAGCCATAGTAATTAGGCTAAAAGCATTTGTTTCTTCATTAGGAGGCAATGAAACTACAACAAGACATGAGGAAGAAAAAGCAAGAAATGCTAGAGAAACAAATAGAATGTCAGAAGGTATAATTGGATTTTTTAAAATGTT
Organism: Anniella stebbinsi; assembly: GCA_029215795.1. Lineage (NCBI taxonomy): Eukaryota > Metazoa > Chordata > Lepidosauria > Squamata > Anniellidae > Anniella > Anniella stebbinsi. Next base: position 81,439,704 of record JARDYH010000005.1, on the reverse strand, counting down.
TAACTTTAGCATAAACGTACGTATATGGATGCGTGTAATTTGGGTGAAGTCTTTCCAATCTATATGATATATTTATTTTGACTTTCATAGATGTTAATATCGAAATTGGAAAAGAATAAAGCAATGAAACCAGAGGAAAGGGCAGAGCTCATGAAGACACTGAAAGAGCTAACAGTAAAAATTTCTCAGTTGAAAGACGAATTAAAAACTTCATCTGCCACTTCTACAACATCAAAGCTAAAGTCCAAAACAGAGGTATGTCTTCTTCACACAGCTGTTTTAATATGTTCTCATTTTAAAACCAAAATTGGCTCTTTGTCTATAGGCAGCTGTTGTACATGATTAGAGCCACAATAGGGTTCTTTTTTGTTAAGGTATGATCATACATTGAAGCCCCCTGAACACATTATCCATCTGAAGGGTGTTCCATGCATTGAAGGGCAGTTGCCTCCACACCTGATGTTGCACAGTTCCCTGGCTACCCCCCTCCCCCTGATATCCACATGTCAAGTATGCATGTCTGCATTGGGGAAGACTTTGCACATTGACTTCCATACTATTTAGGACCTTACACAAGCATGTGACCCCTTCAAAGCATGAAATCCCCTTCAAGTGGATTATCCATGAAGGTGGCTGTAGTAGTAATAATCAGTTTTTATACTTTGACCTATGAGATTCAGGTGAAACTCCTGGTGTCTGACAAATTTCTTGGATTTTAACCCACAAATGATATCCAGCAGCTTTTACAAACCATGTTTTACAGCTGACATTTCAGTGTCATGTTTTTGAAGTAAAAAAATCAGCCAAGTACGAGGTGACTGACAAAGGAATCAGTCTTAGGATTATGAAGAATAGTTTGATATAATTTGAATAATAGGAAGCTGGGATCCATATTAGAAATCATTTGGAACAGGATCGAAAATCAAACTGTCAATATCATAATGCCTTTATACAAATCTATGTGCAACTTCACTTGAAATACTGTATACAGTTCTGACCACCATGCCTCAAAATGATTATTGTAGAGCTGGAAAAGGTGCAGGAAAAGGTAATGATCAAAATAATCAAGGGGTGGGAGTAACACATGTATAAGGAGAAGTTACAATGTTTGGGGCTTTTTAGCTTATTAAAAAGCAAGGAAGGGGAAACACAATAAAGGTGTACAATATGATGCATGGTATGGAGAATGTGGGTAGGTGGACATTTTTCTCCCTCATATTTCTAGATCCCAGTGTCACCCAGTGAAATTGATTGGTGGGAGATTCAGAATGATAAAGTACTTCTTCATCGAGCACATAGATAAGCTGTGGAATTTGCTACCACAAGATGTAGTGATGGCCACCAAATTGGACTGCTTCAAAGGGGGATTAGACCAATTCATGGAGGATATGGCTATATATTATCTCTAGTATCAGAGGTAATATACCTCTATGGGAAGCCTACAAGCAGGACATATGTGGGAAGGTGCTATTGCACTAATATTCTTCTTGTGGGCTTCCTATAGGTATCTGGTCGGCCACTGTGAGAAGTGATTAGCATTTGGTCTAATCCAGCACAGTTCCTATGTCCTTATGTAACTAGGTGAAATAATGGCTGAACTCTTCATTTTTTGCTGTATTTTTATAAAGTGGCAATTTAATTGGCTCCAAAGGATGAATATGTCCTTTTGTTAAGTTGCTTGTAGGTAGTAAACCTACAATCAACAGGATACAGAATACAAGGCATCCCCAACTTATTGGCTTAAAACTAAGACGATAGGTTAGTGCAAAGGCAAAGATGGTACAGATGATTGTCTACTTCAACATATTGTAAAAATATTTCCTGTAGCACCAACTTTACTTCACCTGTGAAAATTCAGTAAAATCACAATTTATTGCCGCATTTTCAAATCAATTATGGGACAAATTCATCCAGTATGGTGCAGTGGTTGCAGTGATGGACTGGGGAGACCTGGGTTCAAGTCCCTGCTCGATCATGAAGAAGCTCACTGGGTGACTTTGGGCTGATCACTGACTCTCAGGCTAACCTAACTCACAAGATAATTGTGAGAATAAAATGGCGAGGTGCATGTAATTTGCATCTCATTTCTGTTTACATAATTGGTGGCAAGCTGTATCGACCAGCTTGTTGAATTTATTAATTCTGGAGCCGTTATTCATACGCATTAAAGGCCATTGTCGGCCTGTTGAGAAAAATGATTATCTGTTAAATATCGTGAGATAAAGATATAGGCATGCTGCTTTGTTGCTATAATTTCCATGTAGCATATGTATATATGCATACCTATAAAACTAAAAGTTAGACTCTTCAAATGAGAGCCTGCAGTTTCAGGGGTCACATACAATCTGAATCATTGTTGTCCACCCCTAGTATCAATACTGTGAAACTGCTTTTGTCACAGTTTACCCCACCTTAAAATACTCATTTCTCATATTTGATGCCCCACACTTTCCAAAGAGACCTCACAAGACATTTTACAAGTCCTTCTTCCAAAAAGAATTCTTGAGCCCTAGAATGGTGGGAAATTGAAATCCAGGAGAGGAAGTATCTCAACACTTTTTATTATAGACTCTAAACTAAATTGCTTTATTCTCTTTTCTTGCACCTGCAACACTTCAAAGGCACAAAAGGAACTTCTCGATGCAGAATTGGACTTCCATAAAAGGCTGTCTTCAGGGGAAGATACAACAGAATTAAGGAAAAAGCTCACCCAGTTACAGGTGGAGGTGAGTTTGCAAAGTTATCTACCATCTTGATTGCAATATTTCTAGTATATACTATATAGCAAAAAGTTTGTGTATGGTGAAATTTATTCCTTTTTTTCTATAGGCTGCCCGTTTAGGTATCCTGCCTGTTGGTCGTGGAAAAGTGATGTCTGCTCAAAGTAGAGGGAGAGGACGAGGTCGTGGAGGGAGAGGAAGAGGTATAGTGAATCACATGGTAGTGGACCACCGTCCCAAAGCACTAACAATTGGGGGCTTTGTGGAAGAGGAGAAAGATGAATTGCTGCAGCACTTTTCGGTAAGTCAACACTTTGCAATTCAAATGTGATTAAAATCTATTCAGTTTTTTTTCCCTGTACTCTAGAAGGATATAAAGGTATTGCCCAAAAGTAACTGGCTCATTTTCCTAGGAGATATGCCAATTCCCACTAAGAAGCACAGACTCCAAAGATCTGATCCAACGCACTTTTATTACGTTCAGCTGAGCGGGTGCACTCTAGCAAGCTGCCAGCTCACCAGAGTCACACCTAGGGGCACGTAAGCCCCCCCCCCTTTATAATATACAGCATAAGATCTATGTCACTGCTTTATACAGCGCAAGCACAAGCAAAACCCAATGCATTCCAACGAGAGAGTCACTGCCCTTTGACACACTGTTGAAAGCTACTGCGCATGTTTCAGTTGTTGCTGGGATACATTCTGTAGCTTCTGATAAGGTGCGCTGATGGCCTTGCATTAGGCAGACAAATGCTATAACCAGATGAAACCAGGCTTGTGGCAAGGCCCTATCTGTAGCGTACGCACTTTTAATTTTCCTTCAGCCTTGAGCAAGCGTTCCCAGCATTCTGTACTTGTAAGCAAAGATGGCTACACTTTGGCTATCAAAGGCATGGATGCTCAAAAAGTGAATTTCCTTCATTTTAAGTGCAGTATTGGCTTTATGGTCAATCTAAGCTGTTTCCTAATTGAAATGAAGTTGCATCCTTTGTCTGCATTTGGTTTATTTTCAAAGGAAGTGAACTGTCCCAAGCAATATTTGGCTGTAGCTTCTACTTTGTCTTTCCTTTCAGATACCCTGATCTATGGGAAACTGCTTATCCAGACATTTGGAACTGTCTGGATAAGGAACAGTTGGACAGTTCATTGGAATTGTCATGGGTTCAAAGCTGCTCTGGATAACTTTGCATATTCGTCAACCTTGAAGTCACTCTAGGGTGACTTGACTTTACACTCCCAAGTGAAACTAGTTTTCATGCTAGAGCTTAATGCCAAGCATCTGCCACCACTGCAGCCCTTTCTTTACAGACAGATAGGTAGGGGATTCTGGGGATCTACAAGATATTATTAAGGAAACAAAACACATCTTCATGCACTAAAAAAAAAATTCTAAAGGAGTAATCCAGTCAGTACTCTTAACCTGAGCATATATGTTAAAATGCAGTAGGCCAAGCTACAAACATGAGTCACAAACAATCTAAAGATCAGATACTTTGTAACTTTGGCTGGAATCTTATGCTGGCTTACTTGAGAATTTCCTAAACTGAACAGAGTGAAACTTACTTATAGAAATGCACACGTAGGTTTAGTTTGCATGGCAACCTAAACTAGGTCACTTTAAAGAAGTGTAGTCAAATCTGTGTCAACAGCTAGTAGTGTGTGACTATGGAAACCCATCATTTGTGGAAATTACCTCTGTCTTCCTGCCCATTTGGGTGGCTAATGAAATTCCGAAAAAGGCTATTTCCTTCTTCTGAAATAGTATTTAAGCCTTCTTTAAAAATAGGCAGGGAGCATTCATTCTTATCTGATGAGGAATTTCCACATCTATTTCAAATATTACCTTTCCTTTGTAATTGGTGTTTTCCTTAATTATAAAAATAATTGCCATAATTGATGGGTTGGAGTCTGAGACATGGTTGTCAAACAGAAAGACCACAAAGGCTTCCTGGAATTCTGGTTGCTATGGCACAATTGCCTCTCCTCATGAAGCCACAAGATACCCAGTTATTAATAAAATTAGACATGGTGTTCATTTTTTACAGAACTGCAATTACAATTGTTGTTAGCTTGCTCATAATCATTATACACCATACTTTATGGAGCCATTATTTTAAAGAAGGGATATTATCAACATATTTTTCCCTGTTAACATTCAAGCTGCTAAGATAATATTTGTTATAATCTTAATGATTTTCTCCACTTGACTTCTCATGTCTATTTGTAATACTGCTTTTGCAGATAACAAATAGTCAATTCTCAGAATGTCACAAATATCTCAACTGATTTCTAAACTATTTTAATTTTATAATAGCTGAGCCAGATTTCATGAAAGCAGATTTCTGCGCATAACACCTCCAGCATCTCATTTTGGGAACCTGTACCTTTTCTTTATCTTAGCAGGGATATAATATTACCAATAAAATACTTTGAATATATTTTCTTTTATAGCAATATGCAAAGAAACCTTAGCACCCATATGACGAAATATTCCATTCTTCAGAAATAGCTTATTATGACATTTTTCCAGCATTGTTTTTATTTTTTCCGCCCTTCCCTTAAGAACCTCAATGATTCTCCTACCCTCCCTTCCCTGTCCTGCACACCATATATGTTATCTTTACACTTAGGCTAAGAGAGAATGTGACTGGCATAAGGTCACATAGTGAGCTTCATGGCTGAACAGGAATTTGGTCCTGGGTCTTCCTGGTCTTACTCATGACACTAACCACTACATCTTAATACATTACGGTGGCATTGCTTGGGCATTGAACCTCTTTCGTTCCAATTCTATTTTGGGAAAGGTCTAGGGGAGGGCATTCAAGTCCCAGAATGTCACAAACATCTCAACTGATTTCTAAACCATTTTAGAAATCCATTCCAGAGGACAGTGCCAAAAGCAAAATGGATAGGATCAAAGCACCAAAAATACCAGGATATTTTAGCTTCATGCTCTTATTGCCGATAATTAAACATTCTAAAAGTCATTTCAACCTTTTAGATTGGGGGAAAAACAATAAGAAAATCACCAAACTGTCAGGGCAAAAGGTGGTGGGACTGGGGAAGAAACCCAGAGGGCCACATTGGGGCACTAGATGAATTGAATTTGGCCCGTGGGCTTGAAGTTCAACCCCCCCACCCCCAGGTGTATTGGCATGCAGCTCTAGAAGAACATGCAAGGACCTTATTCCTACTGTTTCTTCCAGAAATTTGGAGATATTGAAGGCCTTCAAGAGGAGGATTCTCCTTTAAGTGTTGTTCTGACATTTAAATCCCGCTCTGAAGCTGAAAATGTAAGTAAGGTGGGGCAAATAGTTTACATTTTAAGCTAACATTGCCCTACTTCTGACCCAAACTGAAAGTGTCAATTAATATATGCAGTTTTCCTTTTGGCTTTGAATATTTGAATCATCTTGCTGTTTCCAAATTGATCATTGGCTTATAACTCAGCCAATGAATAACCTTCAGCTAAAATTATCAGAAAAGGGCTTGGAATAGGGAGAATAAGCAACGATTATTATATAGTGGAAAGACTTCTGATAAGTGCTGATAGGTTCAATAGGGATCACCCTGGCATGGCAGCAGGTGGCATAAAGCCGCTGTTTATCTCAACATATAACATGAATTGCTGTATTTTTATCAAATATCCTACTTTAGGCTGCCAACCAAGGGTTAAAGTTCAAAGACCGACGACTTCAGATATCATGGCATAAACCCAAGGTACCCTCCGTGTCCACAGAAACTGAGGAAGAAGAACCCAAGGAAGAGGTATTGGAACAATATTTCAGTAGCTTGTCCTTTGAAACTTCTTTTATGCCATTTTTATTTGTACACAAAATGTTTTGATGGAAGCAATTTTAAGGACATCCTTAGATACTCTATCTTTAAGAGAACGTACAGCTTGCCTGTATTCCCCGTTTTGTGACTAAATCCTTCTAATCAATGATTTGGTAGAATTACAACTAAAGTAACTTCACAGCATTGATCAGGTGATTTGCAGGTGCTTACAGTCCACAGCATTCAGTATCCTCCATACTTCACCACCTAAACTCATTTTTTTCTGTGTGTTCTCTGCATGACTTGACTCTAGAGTGTATAACCTATGTGTGGGATCTAAGAACAATTTTAGCCAATAAAAGTACATTAGAATCACTGACTCAAATCAAACTCTTGCTTTGGCTGTCATCTGTCTTGGTGATACCTTTTTTCAGTAAGCATATTATATTTTGTCATTATTCAGGAGACAGAAACATCAGATTTATTTTTGCCTGAAGATGATGATGACGATGATGAAGATGAAGATGAATCTCGCTCCTGGAGAAGATGAAACTTGAAGTGGAATCATATAGTTTTAGAATTGTTTGAACTAAAACTTTTAAAATTATTTAAAGGAAGTCAATGAGCCAAAAATCTGTTTTTGTTTTTGTTTTCATATACACAAGAGAGCAAGTGTGAGTTTGATATAGAAGTTAGCAAATAAGTAGTCATGATCAGCCAAAGGCCCAAAGCTTATACAGAGTTGTAAAGATGGTTGTGATCCTCTAAAGATGAAATGTATCAATCTTTCAAGCCCAACTTGTCTCAGTTCTGTTTTTAAAATATGGATTGTTTTATTAAGTTATCAATGACTTTACAGGCTTTATTTAGTAATGTGGAGTCTAAGATGAGAGCTGTAAGTGAAATTCATTTATATTTCAACATTGCCTGGAATCCATTCATTATGTGGCAAATAAGTTAAGTAGGTTAAATAAGTTTAACTTTTATATTGAAAAACTGTCAAGAATTGCACATAATATGCTTGTGGAAGAGGCCAGTTTACTGCACTCCACTATCTGAGATCTAGCAGAATTATAGTGCGAAACCACTCAACTCATATATTCAAATTAGTCCTTGCCAGCATTGATGACAGCCAGTCCTGTCATAATATTTCGATTCTTGTCAATCCTCAAACCTGGTCACTTTTTGGTACAATTGACCAACAGCTGCTGCTGTGAGTTACACATTTATTTCAGTGGAATATATGTGGCCCTCCTACACAAACCCTATTAGAATGAATGCAGCAGTAGTGCTTGATGAACTGCCAGTACTGGTGAATGTGTGTTTGTCCTTTTTAAAGTGCCCCAACCATTAGAACTCACTGTGGCTAAATCCGCTCTTTTTATTTTATTTTAGATCAAGCCTATACAGTATTCCAAGCAACTTACTCTCTCTTTAACCCACAAAGTCCCAAGTCTAAAATAATCCAATTTTAACATAACAAATATGAAACCAGCATTTGGAATGCTTTGCGCTTAACTCAGTGCAAAGTAATTTTCATAAAATGAATGTTAAGTTGAAGAGGTGCAGAATTGGATACCTTTTGTCTGCATGCTGTTTGATTTTATCTTCACTTCTTCTCCCCCTCCCCACATTTTTTTAAAACACCACATAGTAACTGGTGTAGATTTTGATAAGTTTTGACTTACCGGAGCAATAGATCTTCATAACTCACATGTCTCTTGCTGTTGTTAAGCCTAAGCGCATTATGCTGTAGGTTTTTCCTTCACTCTTAGTGCCTCTGTACTGTAACCCATAGACAGTAGCACCATGTTATTGTAAGGAGATACGCTACCCGACTGCATTCTGAATGTTAAGATCGAAGAAACAGAGCAAACATTACTGTATTGACTCCTGTGGTACTAAAACACTACTGTAAACAAATAGAAATAATTAACATCTTTTCCAAAAGTCTTATATTCAGATGTATAACCACAACTGGTACTTGGTTCATTGCAAGTATCTGAAATACTAAATTAGGTTGACATGAAGTCAAGCACTATTTCTGTTCCTCCTCTCATTTGGGGTACTGTTGTGTGTATTGTGGTATGTAAAATCCAAACGAGTATAAATTTATATTCCACTCGGGGAGGAGTGTTAATTTATCAACGGGTTTTGCCTTTTACGTGAAAGCCTTTGTATTCTAGATTATTGCTACATTCCTACTATGTTGAGTCTCAGCGAATTAAGTTATAAGAAAAAAAAAAGCACGAATATTGCACACCCTAGCAGGCAAGGCCTGGCTCTTCTCCCATTGCCTGTAATGTTCTTTGGAATGCCTGTGGCTCAGTATGTGGCCATTACATATATTGACCCATCACAGCAAAATGCTTGAATCTGGACAATTTAATCAAATGATAGAGGGAACAAAGGATTTATATGTATATATATTATATATATTGTACAGGGTTTTTCTTAAAACTGTATAATTTTGTAAATATTTTGCTTTTTTTGTGTACTAAAACTACCAGCATCTAGATTTCCATAAGAATTCTTGTATTTTTGTATCCGGAAGATTACAGTGAGTGAATGAAGCTGTAAGAGAAATTTCCATAGCCTTTGGCACAGTTAGACCGGATGGGATTCCTTTTCATATGGTTTTAAATAACATTTTGTTAGCATACTATTCAGAACAGGATGAATGTCCTTGCTTCAAAGCGTTGGCTTTTCTTCATGGAGAGAGAGGAGGCAATGGGGGGATTATTTTTCTTTTTTTAGTATATGTTGGATTACATAAATCCTCTAGTGACATCTTAAATGTGATTTCTCAGCCCAGAAGCACGAAACTGAGTTGTGCCCCTGAACTCATGCATTGAAAGCATAGTATTGCGTTACTGAGAATGTAAGTGATGGGCAGTATAGTGGTAACTCACTTAATATAAAGGAGAAGGGCAAACTAGTTCAAAGTGACCTTCATTTTGACATGGCTATGGATCTCCCTGTGTTGTGTATTAGAGCTTAATAGGATACTATTTATGTTACTAGGTGGGTAACTTCTGGTAACACGTTATTTCAAATTGATGTAAAATTGTCACTTTCAGATTCATACTCCATAATGGACAACCTAATATCATAAATATACCTACCAAGTGACTTGAAAACCATGCCGATCTAAAATAAAACATTACCACATGTGGAGTATGCCTCACTGACTACTTAGCAGTGTATAATCCCATTGCAACCCAGAAGAATGCCACAATGTAAATGGTCAGTGACTCACCCCCCCCCCCTCCTTAAAGCTTTACGGATATTAATGCTACTACTATATAAGCTGTCAGTTCAACTGTGGTGTAAAAACTTCTTTGTTTTTTAAAATCCTTGAGCATCAGAAAACACAGCATCAGAAAACTGGTTTGAAAAACATATGCCCACATGCAATGGAGATGCTTCAACAGTTTTAACAAAATCATGTGAAAAGGAATATTAAATTCCTCTCAATGTATAGTAAACTTGTATTATAGTTTTTACAAGATTGTGAACTTGTGTAATAGTATATTAGAAGATATTGTTGGATTTCTAACTGTTTATACATTTAAATTCATACATGTAATGTTTGTTTTATTGATTACATTCTGAATTTCTAAGATGCATGTTGACTTTTTGCAATAAAGAGATAATATGGAATGGTTTAAAATTATAAACAAAAAAGGCATAAAACAATTTGAATTGAAATTTGGAAGGAAAAAAACCCATTCCAAAAAAAATTATAATCACAAAAAGAGCTGTATTGCTTGGTTTCTTCTGAGATGTTTATTTTGTGTGACTATTTGTACAGTGTGTGTATGTGTTCATGGAAGTAAGGGAAGAAGCATTTAATTCTCTAGAGAGTACTATATGCTCAAAAGTTGGAAATTTTATATTGAAATAATAGAGGCAGCTAATTAAGCCTGTGGTCTAGGTGGGCGTTTTCCCCCTAGAATTTTTCTGATAGCTTCTCTCTGAGTGAGTAAAGTTTCATGTGGGAAACAGTTCTTGGAGAATCTTCTGAAATATTCCTGGGCATGTGTTGTCCTGCCAACTCATCTATCATGTGCTGGAAAATATTTATTGTGAAAATATATAACCTTCCAGTGCATTTATGCTGCTCAGAGCAGATTACAACAATTTTGTAAAAAAAAACCCGTTAAAACTAAAGTGTATGTGTCTCCAAAGCTAATACTACGCTTTTTACCCTTCGTTCATCTCCAACTTAACTGTATATGAGGACAGTATCCAGCCGGGCTGCTCCACTCCTGTTGATTGTGTTGTGACAGCAGGAGTGAACACTGGCACAACAGTGAGTTATTGGTTCTAAAAGCAACCCCAGAAACTAGCAGAAATGCTAGTTTCCAGATAGGGACAGATCAGTGGGCCTCCTCGTCTCTTCTGGAAACAGAGTTATAAAGGGTGCATTCAAAAATGTACAGTATGTAGTTGGCATGTCTTTTTGATTATGGCATGGGCAGCCTTTGTCAACATATGTTACTATATAACACTGAATCAATTAGGGGCCCATCGCCATGCCACACCATTCTGAAGAACGAAGCGATAAAAGTTTTTCCTGAGGCATTATCCAACTGTTTCACTCTGTTAGCGCAAATGACCTTGCACTAGTGGAAACTATGTTCTGAACCATGTGCAAAAGGAGAATCTAACTGAAATTAAGTTCATGGAAGTGCAGTTGTACAAACAATGTTCTAGTGCTTGTGCAACCGCAAGATTCAGTGGAGCTCCACTACCAGCACTTGAGGTTATGAAACTGCACTGTTGAATATTGCCAGTGAATTGGGGTTCTGAGTGTGCAACAATTACATTATCCACGTGAGGAAAAAATCCTGCTCAGAAAATCAGGGCTGTCAGAAAGGCTTATTCCACTATTCCAATGTGCTATTTTTCCATATACTGGTTCCCTCCTCAGATGGAAAGCTCTAAAAATGCAGTCTCCCATCAGCACCTATGTAGCACCATCCAATAATAGCTTTACCCCTTCGCTCTACTGAAATATGAATTGATTATGGTTTTCAAAAGACTTTCAGCATGTTCCTGTTATAGGATGTTTTTATAGATAAAGGGAAAGCGCACACTATTGTCACACTTAAAAGAATCTGATCTAGCTCAGTTCTCAAAGTTCTCAATGTCAAAAAGTTGAGATATAATTTATTTTTATGTAATAGCTTAAGAGTTATTATTAACTTAACATATAGCCATTTTGGGTAATCGATTAGAGCTGATCTGTACTACATTTGAGTTCTAGGATATAAATGTTTCCACATGTCATTTACTGTTTCTTGCTTTTCTTGTGAAATACTGAGTTTCAGATTTATGAACAATATCCTTCAATTAGTTACTACTGCTGTAATGGCATCTCATTCTATACCATATTTAATAAGGGCACCATGACCAGTTATAGGGCTGTATCCTATTATGCCTATGTGCAAGTGGAAGTGAGCACTTGAGCAACAGGGAATTATTGGTTCTAAAAGTAACCTGGGACTAGCAGAAATGCTTGTTCCTTTTCCACAATCTAGAAGCACATTCTGTTCAGTTTGGCCCCTGTGAATTTTGGGATCTTCTTTCCATCCATAGTTGTGAGCATCATTTGACAGTGCTGTCTTTAATATTGATGCACCAACTTGTGTCTCCAGTGGTGGCGGCAGAGGAATAAAGAGCCAGTGTGCGGCCCTAGGAAGAACATAGGCTACTATTTTAGACTTCCTTAGAACATCTAAATAATCTGGCAGTTGGCGAGCAGGAACCTTAACTATGGTAGTACTCAGCCCGTTTGCTGGGTAAAAGACAGTGTGGAGAACGATACAGGGCAGAGATCAGAATAGTGGCTGTGGCCTATCACCGCTCCCTTAGGTATTTTCTCAATCCTTCTTGGCTTCTGGACACATTTGGCTGTCCAATACCTCTGAGGCCTCTTAACCCTGTGCATATACATCAAGAAGTTCCCATTGTTATGTCCTGCTTGCCCCATCTGTTTCTGAAACTTTAGGATCAAAATGGTCAATGGTGCCACCACTAACTTCAACTGTCTGCTATGCAGTGATTCCTGAACAATGCAACCAACCACTTTGGGCAGAAAGTGAATTAGTGGGCACTTGGAAAGATGTTCTCCAATTGACCATAGACCTTGAATCCTTTTCCTTACAGTAAACAGATGGCAGGAATGCATTTCTCGAACATCTATTGCGGCCAGCAGACCCTACAGAGGAATGTTGGCTTGGACATGTCCCACTTGTTTCCATTCTGATTTTTCTCCCTAATGTTTCTGGCTTCCACTCACCCCTCCCCAGAGAGAGAGAGAGAGAGAGAGAGAGCACTTAACTGTCCGTTTTCTTAATGGCAGAAGTTTTTCTAATGGAAGGAAACAATGCTGTTCAATTAAGAAAGCCTTTTTTAAAAATTTTGCCAATACGTCAGCTCCTGTAGGCTGCCACATGGGGACTTGATCAAGCCCATTAATAAGGACAGTTTTTTGCCTCTATTTTCATATCAGTTTCTAAACAAGGTGCCAGATCCTTCAGGAGAGTTGAGCAGTCACAGTTTTAATTTTGCCCAAACTTCTGTGTGAAGCAGGAGGAAGGGTTGTATCTCTTCATTATGGACCAATGTAATACAAGATTTCACTCAGATCTTCTGAGAAAGAAGCAACATAGGGCATGGGACGGTCTGTGAATGTGGTAAGTCTGTGGTTGGAGGTAGCAAACACAGCCAAAAAACACGTTTTGCCAATATCCCCCCCCCACACACACACACACCTAAATGTAGTCCTTTGTCACTGTTCGAAAGTATATGGTGGTTTAAGGAGAGAGGAAACACATATGTACTCCTGTTATCAAGAAATGGATTTGATGCTCCTTTGTCCCAATCTAGACATTTTTAGCTGATTAGTTGTGGCAGAACATGAATGTGCACATCCAACTACACATTCCATTGAAAGTAATGCACTACAGATGGACAGCATCCACATCAAATGGGGAAGTCTGCCCATCCAGCATTATTTTCAGTGAACTGTGCACCTGAAGGCACATTCTAACTCAGCTAGTTGTGGTTAACTACTAGACATGTGCAATGTCCACAAGATTTGGGTTGGACCCTGATTTCATACTTTAAAAAACAGCCCAGTTCAGCTTGGACTGATTCAGATGCCACCCATTTTGACACAGGTCTGAATCTGAATCTCAGTTTGGAAATCCAAATCTTAATACCTCCCATTGACTTTTATTGGGAATTAATGTCTATAATTTTGTTTGCTGGTCAGAACTGGATGACATTGCAAGCATTGTAGTCTTTTATGAAGGGGTTGTGCCTGCCAAATTTCAGACAAATAGATGGTGCTACACACCTTTAAACTTTGATTTTTTATTATTATTTTTAAGGCAACTGCCAATAACTTAGCTTTATTCCTTGCAGAATGTGATGAAATTTCCAGGGATAATTGTCCCTTCAAATGTCTGATGAATGGGTGCAGGGAATGTTGTGTAAGTGCAACCTTTACAACTTGGGGCCTCCCACCCCAAAGGGTGTACTTACCTCCCCATTCTTTTTGGGCAATTGTTACAAAAAATGGCATACATCATGCAGCTCAGAATTGCACTGGTGATAGCCAGCTAAACTCCATGAGTAATTTCACTGTGCGGTAAGGACTCATACAAAGAATAGATCAATGGCAGAGCACAATTATTATTATTATTATTATTATTATTTATTATTAATAATAATAATAATCTTTTTCTTGCTCGTGGCGGTTTTTCTAGACAGACATGACGGGCTTTGCCAAGTCATGCTGTCTTTTACAGATTCAGGAATTTCTTTTCAATTGAACATGTTTTAAGTATGACTGCTTTCTGGATGTTGGTGTGGATGTATTTTGGTAGGCCCAGTATATGAAGGTTTTCTGTATAGTTTCTTGATGTGATGCTGGTGACTGATGTGACTAACAGAATAATTGTGACCTTTTCCTGTTGCCATAGTTCTTTGACTTCCATGGCCAGTGGTATATATTTGTCTCTCTTTTCTTCCTTTTCAACAACATTTTTGTCATTCGATATTGCTATGTCGATAAGGTGTGCGTGTTTTTCTTTTTTGTCTATGACCGTTATGTCTGATCTGTTGCAGGGTACTATCTTGTCCATATGAATTGTTCTGTCCCAGTATATTTTATGATCTACGTTTTCCAAGATTGTTTCAAGTCAGTATGTGTAGTATGGTGTAGGTTGTTTGATAAGGTTGAATTTGATGGCCAGCTGTTGATGAATTGTTTGTTTATTTATTTATTTATTTATTTATTTGTATCCCACCTTTTCCCCAATACTGGCCCTCAAGGCGGCTCAATCTCTGCTGTGTCCGGTTAAAAGGGGGGTCTAGTAGCAGGTGAAGGAAAATACTTCTCTTCCAGAGACCCTGGAAGGTTAGACAACAACTCTAGGTGAAATAGACAAAATGTCTGAGCTAGTATAAGGCAGTTTTGTATGTTCCTATGGCAGTCTTCCTCAATATGGTGCATTTCTGATGATTGCTCATGCTAGTTGGGGCTGATTGGAGCTGAGGTCCAAAACATCTGGACAGCTCCAGGTGGGGGGGAGGCTGCCCACTGTCTACCTTTGTTCCAATTTCCCAAATATCATCCAAACGTAATCAAATTTTGCCCACTGCTTGGCCTCTATACAATAATACCAATAATTTGGACACCACTTTCGATAATCTAATACGTGAAGATTTGCTTTCTGACCTCATGATTTGCTTTTGTCAGTGCAGTCATCCCGCAGTTATTCTTCTGATTAATTTTGGAACTAGGGTTAGATGTCAGTTGCAAAATACCTTACACTTACAAGCTCTGCCTGGGGCTGCTGAAGTCACTTTATAAACACAATTGAGATTGGAAGGAAGTTGCCTTGCAATTCCCACAATTATCCTGCAGAGGACATAGTTTTCCATACCAATATCCACACAGCAAGAGACAGCTATTGCAACGTTTGCTCAAACTTCCTCCCTGTCCCCACTCCCAAAGTGTCTCTCGTTGATATTAATATTAAGAATCAACTAAGGGTGCAATCCTATACATGTTTGGACAGAAAAAGAGTCCTACAAATGGGTGGAAGCACCCCATTGGGCTCTGCCCAATGTGTATACTAGCCAGTAATGTGATACTGGCTGGGAATGTTGGAAGTTGTAAGACTTATTTTCAAACTAACATGCAAAGGATTCCAGTCCAAGCATGTTAGAAAAAAACATACATGTAATAAACAAATAGACATAAAGGTCAACAACAAGGAATTCTTTAAATATAACAGAAACAGAAAACAGCTAGGGAGGCAGTTGGAGCATTAGATGAAAACAGAGTTACATGAGTACTAATGGAGAAAAAGAGGTGAAGCTGAAAGACTTCTTTTCATCTGTCTTCACTGTAGATACCCATACATGAATTAAAACTTTTAGGAAGGGAATCTGTGGAACTGAGGCAAATAGTGGTGACATTCGTGACAAATTGAATACTAAGAAATTGCTGGGTCCAGATGGTATCCATCCTAGATATCTGGGGAGAGCAATTCTGTGGCAGGGGAGGGAAAGGGAATGGGGAAGCAGGGATGTGAGCTATCCCCAGCCCTCCCTAGCCTACTCCCCCACCTGCAGAGCCCTAGTTAGACCTGCAAAAACACCTGTATAGCAAAAATGTAGAGCCAGAGAAGATTGCCTCCATGGTCCTCCTGCAATGAATAGGATGCACAGAGTTCAGAGGCTGATGAACATCCAGGTAGGATTGTGCCCTAAAGAATTCAAAAGTGAAATTGCTGATCTTCTAACGAAAAATATGGAACATGTCCATAGCACAGCTACTGTACAAGAGGACTGGAAAATTGACAATGTAATTTCACCTAAATGTAACTAAACTCTGCCCAGTGCTTGGTGTCTATACAATAAAATCAATAATTTGGACACAACTTTATTTACTCATAGATCTGGAAAATTACACGCTGATTAGCTTAGTGTCTGTTCTGAGTAAATTGGTGGAAAATGTTATTAAAGATAAAATAATTAAACATGTAGAAGGACAAGTCTGGGAAAGGGTCAACATTAGGCTGACCAGATAAAATCCAGGTCAGGACTCATGTAACTTTAACAGTTGTAGAGAAAAGGGAATTTCAGTCAGTGTCATTTGCATGCAATTAGTTCCTGGTGAAATTCCCTCTTCATCACAACTGTTAAAGTTGCAAGCACTATACTAGAGTGACCATATACAAAAGAAGGCAGGGCTCCTGCAACTTTAACAGTTGTGACGAAGAGGGAATTTCACCAGGAACTAATTGCATACAAATGACTCTGGCTGAAATTCCCTTTTCTCTACAACTGTTAAAGTTACATGAGCCCTGACCTGGATTTTATCTGGTCACCCTAGTCAACATGGTTTCCACAAAGGTATTACTGTTTGAGTAATCCTTTAGAGTTGTTTGAGAGTGCCAGTAAACTTATACACAGGGGTGATCAAGTAGATATTGTTTACTTGGAGTTTCAAAAGGCTTTTGACAGAGTCCCTCACAAAAGACTGCTGAGCAAACATAATGATCATGAGATAAGAAGTCTTCTCAGGGATCAATAACTGGTTAAGAACAGAAAGCAGAGAGTAGGAATACATGGCCAGTTTTCACAATGGGTCAATGTAAACAGTACGGTCCCACAAGGATTCATACCAGTGCTTTTTAACTTGTTCATAAATGATCTGGAAGGGGGGCGTGGTCTAGCAGGACATGGAATGAGTCGCAAATCCTTCATCCTCCGAAAGAAGCAATGAATTAATTGTAAATTCTCTATCCTAAAAGCGTCCTCTGTCTGCTATGGAGAGGGGGAAGCTTGCTAAAGAGATTGCAGCTGGAAGAAGATTTATGACTTTATAACCGGCTCGGCAGAAGGGAGGAGACGGACCGACAGCTTTGTAGTACGGTGAAGGTAATTAAAAGACGTATTTACGATTGCGGGCTGATTGAATAGGCTGTAGAGAACAGAACGATTGCTAACAGTCAGAAAAGAGACTTTTAAGCTTGGAAAACTTTTAAGCTTTCAGGCTTTGAAAGATTGTTAGCTGTATAACGGTCTGGCTGGGAAGCTCGAGGAGAAACGAAACTAAAATAAAAAAAAAAAAGCCAGAGGGAGGGAGAGAAAGAGACTTTGATCCCTGGCTAGAAGTGGCTGTGTGCTTATCGGATAGGCTTGAAAGGTGGATGAGCAAGAAGAAAATAACTTCTTGGAGCCGATCTAAGGATGATAAGCCGTCCGATAGAAGCTACAGGCTAGTCCGTACTGACAAAATGTCGGATAAGGATTCTGAAAAGACAAAGAAACAATCCCCCAGTCATGCCGGAAATGCCAGTGCTAAGATTGGAACTAAGCCAGGCGCAATTCCTAAAACAACCACAGGGAGGCAAGCTGACCCAACAGATGAGCTGCTTCAGAATTTTCAAAAGATGCTAGATCTTGCTATATTAAAGCAGGATGGAAATATTGAGCAGGCTTTATTGAAACAAGAAGACAGATTGGCAAAGAGGATTGCTGATTCACAACAGCAGCTTTTGGCAGGACTCCAAAAGGTGGAGAAAGAGGTTGGAGCTTTGCAGGAAGAAACTGGAGAACTAAAGGTTTTATACAAGAAGCATCAGGAACAGCTAACGCAACAGGATTTACGGCTTATAGCGATGGAAGATCGGGACAGGAGAGCAAATATACGCATACGGTCTTTTGGGGAGCGGCAAGCGGAGACCCCTAATAGTACAAGAGAATTAATTTTGGCATGGGCCAAACAGATGGTGCCACAGGAAGACTGGAGAATGGAAGATATCGAGCGGGCCCATAGGGTTGGATCTGGAAAGACAAGAGAGCTCCCAAGAGATATTATTGTGAAATTTGCTAATTACTATAAAAAAGAAAAATTAATGCAAGCAATTAGAAGTCAAGGTCAACCAACGCTTCAAGCAACACCAATTGAGGTTTTCCAGGATTTATGCCCCCAGACCATCCAGTGGAGGAAGAGCGTTAGAATCTGTACAGGGGCATTGAAGATGAAATCGATCTCCTATAATTGGGGATACCCAGTTTTCTTGAGGTTCAAGTGGAACGGGAAGCAGCAAAGAATAACATCTTGTGAGCAAGGAATCGAGTTGTTGGAGGAGCTGGGCATAATGGATGCCACATCGGTTGGAGAAGAGAAGCAAGACGAGGGCGCGGCAGGAGGGAGCAATGAATAGACCTTAATATATATTGTAAGAGGGATAGGGAGAAGAAGAGACTTGGAGGGGAGGGGAGACGTTATTCCGGAATGTTGGGCCGAGCTCCCCCCCCCAAGAGTTCTAAGAAGATTGGGACCAAAGCCCAGCATGCTGGTGAGGAGGGGGGTGAAATTGGGGGTGAATGTGGGGGGGAGGGTTAGGGGGGAGGGGGTATGTGTAACACAGAGGGAGACCGACTTAAAGACTTGTGTGAAAGAGAGAGATGGAAAATAAACTTAGATTGGCAACATTGAATGTTAAAGGGCTAGGAACGGTAATTAAAAGAAAGAGGATTGAAATGTTATTAAAGAACAAAAAAATAGATGTAATTTTTTTGCAGGAAACTCATCAGGCCAAAGATGGAGTTAATGAGCTTCGAATGAGGGAGGTGGGCGTTTATGAGAAGGCATATGGAACTTCGAAATCGAGAGGAGTGGCAATAATAATTTCAAAGACATGTGGTATAAATATTCAAAGTGTAAAGAGAGATAACAATGGAAGGTTTCTTATTATGTTCTGCAAGTTGGGAGAAGAGGAATATGTATTAGTGAATGTCTATGCTCCAAATGGGAAACAAATGGATTTTATTGATGAAGTATTTAACGTGTTGGGAGAAGTGGGTAAAAAGCACATTGTGATGGCTGGTGACTTTAATATGGTACTAGATATAGGGAAAGACAGGGATAACATACTAAAAGATACTAAGAGGGTGGGGAAGACAGAGTTAAGCAAATTAATGGAAGGGAAAGAATTAATGGATGTGTGGAGAGTTTTAAGAGGGGAAGAAAGGAAATATACTTTCTATTCACAGAGATTTAAGAGTTACTCAAGGATAGACCACATTTTTGTATCAAAAAATATGTTACCCAAAATTATAGATTGTGATATTGGAGTTATCAAGGTCACTGACCACGCGTTAATGACAATGGACATGGAAACCAAGAAAGACTATAGACAAGCGAAGAGATGGAGACTGGATGTAAGGTTGTTGAATAAAAAAGATATAATGGAGAAAATAAAGAAAGAATTGCAGGAAATCTGGGAGATTAATGAAAAAGAGAATACTCGGCAGGACATATTATGGGATACAATGAAAGCTGTAGTAAGAGGGATTTGTATTAGGGAAAGATGTACATTAAAACAACAACAGGAAGCTCAAAATAAAAAGATTGAAGAGGAGATAAGGAGTTTGGAAGAAAGGTTAAAGGAGACAAAAGATAAACGCCTAATTGCCCAAATTCAAGCAAAGAAAAAGGAATTAGAGAAAGAAGAATTAGAACAAGTTCAAAAGAATTTGTTGTATTTAAAAAGAGACTTTTTTGAATATAGCAATAGGAACTCAAAGATGCTGGCTAGATCCACACAGTTGGAAAAGGCTAAGAATATGATAGGGACAATAAAGGATAAGGCAGGGAATAGTTGTAATTTAATGAAAGATAAATTAAATATATTTAAGGATTTTTACAGTGAATTATATACATCAGGATCGGGACCGCAAGATAAGATATTGGAATATGTAGAGAGGAATTGGAAAATAAAATTGCAGAAACAGGACAGGGATTATATGGAAGGTTTAGTTATGGAAAAAGAGATAGAGGGAGTTATTGATAAATTAAAAGGAGGAAAATCACCGGGGATGGATGGTTTGGGGTCGGAGTATTATAAGCTTTTTAAAGGAATTTTAGTACCGAGATTAAAGAAATTATTTAATACTATAATAGAAGGGGGGAAGACTCCGCCATCATGGGATCATTCCCTGATTATATTAATTCCGAAACCAGGTAAGGACCTAACGGATCCCGCATCATATAGACCAATTTCCTTAATAAATCAAGATTCAAAGATTTTTACAGCAATAATGGCAAAAAGAATGGCCACATTTATTGGTAAATATATTAAAAAAGATCAGTGTGGATTTATTCCGTGTAGGCAAATGTCTAATTTAATGGGAAGAGTATTAAATATAATTAGTATTATTAAAAAAAAGGAATTTAAAAGCAGGCCTGCTAGCATTGGATATATTCAAAGCCTTTGATTGTGTGGAATGGCCAGCACTCAAAACAATATTAAAAACATTTGGGTTTGGAGATAAATTTATGGGAGTGATGGATAAGTTGTATAAAAATAATAAAGCGGAAATATTGGTTAATGATGGGTTAACACAACAGATTACACTAGCCCGAGGAACTAGACAGGGATGTCCTCTTTCACCGATCTTATTTGCAATAGTAATAGAAATTTTGGCAAATGTAATAAGGGAAGATGAAAGAGTGAAGGGGATAGGAAGAAAGGAGAAGATTAAAATGAATATGTTTGCGGACGATACTTTATTGACGGTAGAAGATCCCCTAGGGAGTGCTGAGGTGATTAAGAAACATTTAAGAGAATTTGGAGAAATTACGGGATTAAAAGTAAATTGGGGGAAGTCAGAAATGATGTTATTTAATTATAATAAGGAAGAGTTGGAAGAAGGTAAGGATAAGTTGGGTCTTAGACTTAAAAACATAGTACGTTACTTAGGTATTAACATTGATAGAGATTTAGATAGGCTTGAGGAACTTAATTTGGTAGCTTTAAAAAAACAAGTAGGGGAGAAATTAGAAGTATATAAGAAATTAAAACATTCTTGGTTTGGTAGAATAGCAATTATTAAAATGAAGATTTTACCTAAGATTAATTTTTTGTTTAGAATGTTACCAATTAAAATATCAGATGTAGAGTTGAAAAGTTGGCAAAATATAATCAACGCATATTGTAATGGGGATAAGAAAGCTAGGATTAATAAAGGGTTATGGTATAAGGCTCAAAAGAAGGGAGGTTTAGGACTTCCAAATATTAAGTATTATTACATAGCTAATCAGTTAAGATATGTTATAAGCTGTATTCTAGGGGAGGAAGATTTGGAGTGGTTGGAGACGCAAACTGGGGAAATAGATTATAAATTGAAAAATATTTTCTTTAAAAAAATTCAAAAGAGAGAATTAAAGGGACTGGACAACCCTTTGTTAGTAAATATAGTGGAGATCTGGGAGAAATTTAGGGGGAAGTGGATACCAGGAGATTCACCACTTGCCCCAGTGGTAGTAGTGGAGAATTTCCCAAGAGTATTAAAAGTGGAGATTGAAGCGAGACTGAAAGATAAGGAAATAATTAAGTTAAGAAAGTGGATGGAAAATTTGAAGGATAATGAGCAAATTAAAGAGCTATTGATAGGTCAAAAATCAGCATGGTTTAAACGTATACAATTAGGGAAATGGACTCAGGAATGGAGATTGAAAAATAAAAAGTGTAGAAATAATACAAGATTTGAAGAATTAATAGAGTCAAAAGGTAGGAAAGAAGAAAAGGAAATTAAGAAAGGGTTGACTAGTGAGATATATAAATTATTGATAGAGGAAGAATTTCAAAATTCACTTAAAGCAATAAAAAAGGTATGGGAAGAGGACGTAAATGGAGAAATTAAGGAATATAACTGGGAGAGGTTGTGGAACGCAAGAATGTTAAAATTGTTATCGATCAGAATTAAGGAGAATTTTTATAAGGTATTGTGGAGATGGTATCTAACACCAGTTAGATTTCACCAGATAGACAAAAAAATATCTAAAAAGTGTTGGAGGGGATGCCAGGAGGTTGGAACTTATTACCATATGTGGTGGAGCTGTGAATATGTACAAAAATTTTGGAAAAGGGTATTTAAAGAAATAAGTGAAATAATCGGAAGTAAAGTGGAACTAAACCCGAAGCTCGCTCTACTAGCAATATGGGATAGAGGGGAAGAGGACAAAAATAAGAGAGAATTGATAAACAACCTCCTGACTCCTGTTAGACTAATGATTGCAAAAAATTGGAAAGGACAAGGAAGCTATACAATAGAAGAATGGTATAAAGAAATATGGGATATGGCTTTGAATGATATGCTAACCTGTAAAATGAAATTGAAAAGGGGAATGTCCAGTAAAAATGATTTTGGGGAAATATGGAGCCCCCTATTGGAATATGTCTTAAGATCGGGGAAGGGACAAACACCTTCAAAAGAGTCGATAAATTTCTGGATAGAATAAAAGATTAAGAGAAGGTCTCATGGAGTGGGGGTGCACGGGGGGGATTGTCGAGGGTTATGTATGTATTTTATGTTATTATTATGTTGAAAATAATAAAATTATTTCAAAAAAAAAATGATCTGGAATTAGGAGTAAGCACTGAGGTGGCAGGTTTGCTGATGACACCAAATAATTTAGTACGTTTAAAAGAAAAAGGAAGGGGGGGTTGTGAAGAGCATGAGTTTCAAAAATGGGCATTAAAATGGCAAATGCAGTTCAATGTAAGCAAGTGTAAAGTGATATATTGAACTTCACTTAAACGTTGACGGGATTCAATCTTGCAGCGACTTACCAAAAAAAAATCAAAAAAAAATCTTGGGGTTGTGATGGATAACTTGATGAAAATATTGACCCAGTGTGAGGTTGCTGTGAAAAATGCAAAATCTATGTTGGGCATAATTAGAAAAGGAATTGAAAATTAAACTACTAATATCATAGTGCCATTATACAAACCTATAGTGTGACCACATTTGGAATACTGGGTGTAGTTCTGGCCATCCCATCTCAAACATTATATTGTAGAGTTGGAAAAGGCGCAGAAAAAGGCAACCAAAATAATCAAGGGGCTGGAGCAGCTCCCCTATGAGGAAAATTTACAATGTCTGAGACTGTTTTGTTTAGAAAAATTGTGAGTTAAGTGTACAAAATTATGTACATGACAGAGGTGCACAAAATTATGTATGGTGTGGAGAAAGCGGTTAGGGAGAAGTGTTTGTCTCTCATAATAATGACATAAAAACCCTGGGTAATCTGAAACCTAGGAGATTCAGGACAGTGCATAGTTAAACTATAGAATTTGCTACAAGATATAGTGATTAGACAAATTCATGGATGATAAGGTTATCAATGGCTACTAGACATGATGGCTATATATTACATCCAGTATCAGAGGCAGTATGCCTCTCTATACCAGTCTCTGTGGTATATGAGCAAGGGGATGCAACTGCACTCATGTCCTTCTAGTTGTGTCCCCATTGGCAGCTGCCTGGCCATGGTGTACAGAATTTGGACTAGGTGGACCCTTGGTTTGATTCAGCATGGCTCTTCTTATGTGTTTATGTTCAAATGATGTTACTGAGGACAAAAGAAAGCCTTGCCATTGCCTTTGTGTTGAAGCAGGGTAGGGGAGGGGGGGGAGGAAACTTCCAGTCTTGCTATACTACACTGAATGCATATCTTACTGAAAGTAATCAAGGGCTGACATGTGATGTGCATTTTAATCCATCTAGTCAGCTATGCAGGAATGTGTCTGAGCACGGAAGATTTTATCTGGTTGCATCAAGAGGAATGTTTTCCGACTTCATTCTGACACCTTCCCCTTACAAACAGTTTTACACTTTTTCACAATGAGGTATGAAAAATCACTAAGATGGATGCTACTATTGCACCTGTGTTCTGCTTGTGGGTTCCTGGTTGACAGCTGGTTGGTCACCATGTGAACAGACTGCTGGACTAGGTGGACCCTTGGTCTGATCCTGCATGGTTCATCTTACATTCTTAATTGGATGGGTATTTGGATACACATTGGAATGTGCATCCAAATCACCTTCCTGTCCAAGTAGTCAGCCCAGAAGCCATTGCATCAGGACAAGGGAGCTTTGACCTGCCTGCTTTGGCAACATGGATGCATCTCCTCTTTCCCCGGATACCCTGCCTTTGAAAACAAATGTACAGTGATACGAAAAATCATCAAGAATGAGGGTGCATTTCAGGAAGGGCAAAAAAGTTTGTGAAATACATGCTCAGTTTTGGTTTAGCACTATTATTAGTGAAAATATATGAAGATATATGCATTTACATCACTGTCTATGCCCTTCAATGGTTTTCAGAAATAACTCTGAACTTGCCTACCAGCCTATGTACTGAAGCATATATATCAAAACATTGGATGAAAAATATGTAGAGAGAAACCTAATTTTCATTTTCCAGATTCTGTTGATATGAGGGTATGCAAGCTTTCAAATTACACAGAATGCTCCGTTTGAACTTTCTGCCTGAAAGTTCAGATGAATCTCTCCTGTGTTGGGAGTGTTCCTTTGCATTCCCCCATGTTAGAGGCATGGTGCAGGACTGGGAGGGCTTTGGATACTCCACATTCAGCGCATTCTCCATATTCAGTGCCACCCTAGTGCTACCTACACCAGGCCCCAGATATGTACACTTTTAACCTCTCCGATGTTAGAGCTCTGACATCAGGGAGGTAAGAGCTGTGGATCTTTCCATAGGAGGAGGGAGGCAGGATCCAGGCTCTTTCTATGACATTGGAGGGGCATGATCCGACCTATCCTATGGTCCCTGGGATCACCCTTCATCTCATCATCATCATTTATTTGTATGCCACTTTTCCACAAAATTGTGCCCAAGGCAGCTCACAGCATAACAAATGAACTAAAATAAATATAGTTTACAAGGTATCAAACAGCAAAAAATATGACAATATTCAAAAATACAATAAAAACAATTACAAATCAACATAATGTTCACAAATACATAATAGAAATATATAATAGAAATATCAATGTATATAATATCCAATAAAAAGTACAACTAAACTAAACTAATTCAACAACCGAGCACTAAATAGGAGAGTGAATGAAGCAAAATACAAACATATGAACAAATATAAATAAATCTCCATACCACATGAGGGTTCTCCACAGTTAGCCTACAAGCACAGGTTGGAAGTTACACCTCTCAGTTGTGGCGACTTGTGGAAATAAACGACTACTTGATGTTGGTCCCTCCCCAGCAAACATCCCTCCTAGATGTCTAAGGAACTATAGGATTGCAGTCTAAACTGGGGGAGGGGTATTTTGAGTCCATTGGTGGTGATTACTTTTTAGATCACATAATAAATGGAGATGTAGATTAGGGTGACCAGATAAAATCCATGTCAGGGCTCATGTAACTTTAACAGCTGTAGAGAAAAGGGAATTTCAGCCAGTATCATTTGTATGCAATTAGTTCCTGGTGAAATTCCCTCTTCATCACAACTGTTAAAGTTGCAGGGGCCCTGCCTTCTTTTGTATATGGTCACTCTAGTATAGTGCATGCACCTTTAACTGTTGTGATGAAGAGGGAATATCACCAGGAACTAATTGCATACAAATGACACTGGCTGAAATTCCCTTTTCTCTACAACTGTTAAAATTACATGAGCCCTGACCTGGATTTTATCTGGTCAGCCTAATGTAGCTGCTCCCTTAGCCTGAAAAGGGCTATAGCTTAGTAGTAGACTACATGCTTTGCATGTAAAAGGTCCCAGGTTCTTTTCCTGCATCTTCATATATGGCTGAGGAGGATCCTGTCTGAAACCCTGGAGAGCTGTTACCAGTCTACAATACTGAGCTAGATGGAAGAATGATCCGACATGGTATAAAGTTGCAGCTTCCCAGGGTAGTATCCAACTGTGTCAATTCTGTTAGTGCAAATGACGTTGTTCTAGCAGAAACGAAATTCTGAATTATGCGCAAGGGAAGAATCCAACTAAAGTAACATTTGCGCAAGCGCAATTGTGCATTATGTTTGCATAACCCATTGTGCAACCAGTTGTACATAACTCTTGTGCAACCTGTTTTGAAACCTGTTGCACTTTTCACCAGTGCAACTGCTTGCACAACCAGCTGCGCAAGCAGAATGGGCAAGCGCAATGGAAAAGTTCAGCAAAGCTCCGCTAACAAGCTATTTGAGTTTGCGGAATGACACCGTTGGATACTACCCCTAGGTTTCTATGATATACATGCAAATCACAACTCAAAATTGTGAAATGGGTTACACAAATGAAATGAAAAAAACCATAAGGTATTCAAAAGTCGACCAAGCATAGGAAGGAGTGATAACACACCTTGCCTAGGATGCCATTTGACCAAGACCGGCTCTGCTATAACTTGTCCCCTTCTTGCACCACTCCAGGCAGGCTGTACAGATTCCAGAGCTCTGAGAAGAGACTCCTTGGACCCAGTGGTATTTTCATACAGGATGTCCTACCATGAGGAGAGGGCGGCAGCTACCTCAGGCAGCTGATTTGGGATGTCAGGAATGGGCAGCAACTTGCCAGCTGTTTAATATATTGTTGCATTTTACTGCAAGGATAGTGAAGAGGTGTTTTTAAGGTGCCAAAATAACTTGACCATCTTGATTTGAGGTGGGCAGGGTGGGGGGAACATTTGCTATCTGCCTCAGGCTGGCCATGAGTTGTCGGAGGACATAGTTGGTGGACTAATCTGATTCTCAGGATGTTAGAGGAGAAACAATCATGAAATGGAATGTAAATTACAAATAGAGACCTCATTCACTGTTCATACAGCTTCCTTGCTTGGGCAAGAGCGATCCACAGAATGTTGAGAATGGTTCCATTTCAGAATGGGGGAGAGACAAGATCCAGAACATTATGTGTACTCAGAAAGTATTGTTTTGATTGAGTGTTGAAAGAGATGACCTTTCAGTGCCTTTTCAATTCTAATTCTGTTGCAGGACCAGCTCTCCTATGCAATAGGGTGAAGCCACCTGCTTCAGGTGGCACCAATGGTGGGGGTAGGTGGTGGATGGGATAGATGAAGGCAGGAACTGATCTCTGAATGATACAGCAAGTGTTGGTCTGAGCACAGAGAAGAGGAGACCATTTGGCCTCTGCTTTAGGCGGCAAAATGTCTTGGGCTGTCACAGTGTGGTTGTTGACTCTCATGCCCTTTCTGTACAAAACCAAGGGTATATGAAAGAATACCTGAGAAAAGAAGGGTACAGAGTGGTGAGTGGTTGTATGTGCTGACAACATTCTTTTTCCCATGAGGACTGTGCCATCCCCACACTTATTCCTATAGTAATGCTGATCTACCATAGAGAGTGGTTATAAAACTTACCTAGCATAGCTGACTGGGGAATGCTGGGAGTTGTAGGACTTCTTTCTACTTAAACAGCCATAGGATTGCACCCGAAGATAATTATCTGAATCTCTCCAAGCCTTTCGGAAAAGCACTGACTGCATTATCCTCACCAGTCTTTCCATTTGTATCCCATCTTCCCTCCAAGGAGGAGTGCCTGGAGTGTCACTCCCAGCAGGTCACTTTATCTATGTCTGTCAGGCTTAACTTCATCCATCTTCATCTGCAAGCTGAATCTGAGCACCAGTCCCTTGGGAGGAGGATGAAGCGCCCAACAAATCCCTTTTATTGGAAACCGTACAGTACCAACTTTATGTTAATCTGTAGATAAACATATTTAAAAGCAATATCTGCCGTGACCCTGGCGATATTCACCCAAGAAATGTGATGCACTTCATAATATTTTGGCGGTTTTATTTTATTGTCAATATAAACTTAAATGCGCCTTTGCTGCAGCAAGGCAGATTATGATGATCTTTCAGTTTTGTAGACATTGCCTGTACTGGTTTACATTATTTCTTCAGCCAGTCTTTTCTTTTAACCATACTGTAAAATGAACATTCATACATTTATTTGAGTTATTGAGGATTTCAATTTTAGGGTGGCAGCATTACTGCATGAAACGAAAAGGCTGATGTAGCACGTTTAGCTGGGCTTCCTTGACATAGCTTGCAAAACAGAGGATCTGCCTGTTAATGAGATTTCCATTCTCTCAGAATCAGTAGACAAGTTCCTTGGCTAGTGCTTTCTGTTTTTCCCAATTACTATATTTTTTTACTTCCTGACCATAAACAACTTGGGCACGACTGGATGAAAGAGTCACAGGCAAGCCATTTAGAAACAGCTTCATGTTTTGTGGGCATGTTTGCAAAAAAACCCAAAGTGGTCATTACGGTATGCCAGCGCCTAGGCCACACTGGAATCCGAAGATATGGGGAGAATCTACAGTAGGGTGATCATATGAAAAGGAGGACAGGGCTCCTGTATCTTTAACAGTTATGTAGAAAAGAGAATTTCAGCAGGAGTCATTTATATGCATGCAGCACCTGGTGAAATTCCCTCTTTGTCATAACAGTTAAGGGTGCAGGAGCTATACTAGAGTGACCAGATACAGAAAAGGGCAGGGCTCCTGCAGCTTTAACTGTTGTGATGAAGAGGGAATTTCACCAAGTGCTGCATGCATACAAATGACACCTGCTGAAATTCCCTTTTCTACACAACTTAAAGATACAGGAGCCCTGTCCTCCTTTCCGTATGATCACCCTATAGTAAAGACCCATTCATGTGTGAAGCACATTTTTTCAATAACGTAATCATTGCTTTCAGGGCACATGCTGATGAATACACCGTGTACTGTCCAGTGTTCATAATGTGACTGAGTGCCACTCACCAATGCATTGTGGGATACGTAGGAGGTGTTCAAAAGGTCATGTGTGTTCTGTCATTTCTGTCTGTAGTGCACCGTAGGGTTATTTTTTATTTTTAAATGCATTCATTAATTTTAATTCATTTAAGGCATAATCCTATGCATGTTTAGATGAAAAAGAGTCTTACAACTTCTGGCATTCTCCAGCTGGCTGGAGAAAGCAGGGAGTTGTAGGACATTTTTCTGTCTATGCATGCATACGATTGCGCCTTTACATGGGTTCATGTGGCTAAAGCCTGCCGTAACATTTTTAGCCACTAGGGACAGACATTCCTAGCCTGTGAATAGCTTGGCAGTTGATGCAGCTTGAGGCCAAGAGAGATTAATAGGCTGTGGGACAGAGTTCTATGCCTGTCCCTTCACCGTGCTGTGGGGCAGCCCTCCTCCTTAGGGGAATAGAGTGGAAAGGACCCTCCTGTAGGGGGCTATGGGGCAGGGGTGGCATGGCTTTACTCAAATGGGGTGGGCACAATGCATCCAACTCTGACAGCTCTGTATTTTTGTTTGAAGGCCTCAAGGTATCAAACTATTCCTACCCATGTGAAGCTGGGTCCGTTCACTGGTGAAAAATAAAGTAACCCACTATCCGCAGATCGGCCTACCTCAATTCTAGACCATATCCCAAAGTTCTCTTGAAAACAGCTGCAGACTGCAGCTAGAGGCAGGCAAGAATCTGGTGTCCCTCAGAGAAGCTAGCTTGTCATTACCAGTCTTCTTGCTGAGAAGGAGCTCCTGATAAACTTACTGCAGGGTTCCCCAGATCACAGTTTGAAAGTGACTGTCCTATCATCGCCATGCTTAAATCTGTTAATCTTATTTTGATCATGTAGCACAATATACATGAAATTATCATACTGGATAACCTTCCCCCCTCCCCCAAGTAATTATAATTTATTATTCTGTGCATCTTTATACTGATAACCTTAAAGCACTCCTAGTCTCTGTGATTTATTTAAATACTAATAAATTATGCATTTCTGGCACTTTAGTAATTCATGTGAAAATTATTTGGAGTCAACTCACTATAACATACTCCTGGTGTGGTCTCTTGTGGCCAAAACTATGTCAAACAACAGTTCCATCCACTTTCTGGATCCACATTTTAAAGTGACTTTGGGTTATGCACAGGTCAGGGAAAGATAAGGAACATTTTTTTCGCATAGCAGGCCTTGAACATTTAAAATCCATTTGATGAATAGTAAGGGTTAGCATTCTCCCCTTATTCACATTGTTCTAAACCTTTATGTTCAGAACTGCAACACCTTTTGTTTGAAAAGTTTTCCTGGCTCTTTTGTCTTCCCTTTTTTAATTACTTTGTTTATATTTATTTATTCATTTCATTTGTCATACTTTAATCCCATCCTTCTTCCTAGGACAGGGCTCATGTATCTTTAACAGTTGTATAGAAACTGCCCTCTTTTGTATCTGATCACTCTAGTATAGCTCCTTCAGCTTTAACTGTTGTGATGAAGAGGGAATTTCACCAGGTGCTGCATGCATACAAATTACCCCTGCTGAAATTCCCTTTTCTACATAACTGTTACAAGAGACAGGAGCCCTGTCCTCCTTTCCATATGGTCACCCTTCTTCCCAAACACTGGTATGTTTAAAAAAACAAAAAACAAGGGCAAATTAGATTCTTGCTTACTTTTGAGTAGACATACAGAGGATTGTTTTGTTTACTTCTGAGTAGGCATAACGTTGGTAAGAATCACATTTTGGTCATGCCCACTTTGCCTTTGGCCAGAGATGGAATGCACCCCACCCCCCAAGACCTTTTTCAGATTGGAATTCAGCTCTTGGACTGAAAACAATTCCCCACCCTTGAATTAGAGACTGCATGCGCTGCAAACTGTTCAGTGTTATGTGGGATAGGCTTACAACAAGAGAACAACTTGTTTCAAGGCCACACAGCGAATTTCATGGCTGTAATGTGATTAGAACCCAAATCCCTTACCTGAAGCCTGATACTCTGACTGCTACTGCACACTGGGACAGAATCTACACTACTGCTTTAAAACGGTTTATAACAGTAGTGACAACCGTTGGGACCCAGGACACACTCCACATACAGTTTTCAAACCGTTTTCAAAGTGTCATATCCTGTTTGGCTTAGATCCAGCCTGGCTTTAAATATAACAGCAAGAGGGAGGGAGTTGATATGAAAGGCTGATGCTCTCTCTATTGTCTAATTTACTATTTCAGGGCTTGTCATCTGGATGTAAGCAGGTACTGGCAAGGCAGGTTACTGAGCTAGGAAGCAGGTGGGCAGCTTTGCAAGTTGGTCCCTTAAGCCAACAAGTGGGTACAGCCAGTCTGAGAGCAGTTCAGTTATGAGTATTGAGTTGTTCAGTCTGAGGAGCCAGCAACAAACAGCCAGCCAGGCTGCAGGTCAGATGGCTGAAAGGAGGAGTTGGGAACAGAGTCAATTGAGCAGTTTTCAGGGGCTAGGGCTTCCTGGAAAAGCTGTGGCGGCTGGTGGTTGTTTTTCCTTGCTTTAAAACATTTCCCCCTGCTTCTTCAAGTGACTTGGAGCTGCTGCAAGCTGCAGCCAGGTGGGCTACTATTTTCTCCCACAATGCGTCCAATAAACAAGGTTTTGTTTTTTTGTCATGTTCCGTTGCTGGATTATATGTTGATGTTGTTTTTATGTGTATTTCAAATGGTTTTGGTTACATATAGTTCAAATAATTATGTGGAGTTGAAATGTTTATTGGTAATTTCTTGGTTTTGCTTCATGGTTTTTGGCTTCATGGAGTCACGTTTTGAGGGGCAGCTCTTTTTAAAATTAATAAACAATATCAAAGACAAAGTGTTCCAATTCAGTACTGTCACTGCGGCGGCAAAAGCACAATTAAGAGCTGTGTGCACCTCCTAGAATTCTAGGGAGAAAATTCATGTAAAATGTCTGCCTCTACTTTATCACACTCTAATAATGTCTCGAAGAAATTCTTAGTCCTACTTTGAGGAGACCCATTGAAATCAATGGGACTTAGATTGCCTAAGACTCATTCATTTCAATGGGTCTATGCTAATTAGGACTAACATTGGATTTCACCCCTTATCTTTTCTACATGCCAGCTTTCCCAACCTGGTGCCTTCCAGATGTGTGGGACTGCAACATCAATTGGCCATGCTGGCTGGCTGGGAATTATGGGAGTTGTAGTCTAACATATCTGAAGGACACCAAGTTGGGGAAGCTGGCTGCATGCTGTTTCAATGGCCTGGGTCCCTGGAGCAATGTGACTAATATGGTAGCTGATTGCAAATCAGTGTAATGCTAGATTTTGGAACATTGCACCCAGCTTGGGCCCTGGAAACAGAATGTAGGAAAGGGCAGTTCGTTTGCATCTATGAATGGAAATATTATATTTCTGAGGGTTGGATCCAGACTTAGTCACACTTGGAGAAGATGCAATGAAATCAAAGGGAATTACCAAATTAATGACCAAATTAAATCTTATTGATTTTAATGGGTTTATGCTAAGTATGATTAAGTCTGGATCTATTCCTGAACCTTTACATTTCAAAATGGGCTTAATATCTAGGAGATGCAAAGAATGTAAGATGCTATCTTTTAACAGGTCATCATAGCTTTGGGGATTGGAGATTGGAGAACTTTTCAGCTTGAAAAACGTTTGATACAATGAATTTTACAAGTGGGTGCAGAAGAAATCTAAAAATAATAATTTTAAAATCATTCCAAAGCCTATAGGTGCAGGGAGGAAAATGATATTGTAGAAATTATTCTGAGAAATTTTATGTAGCATGGTCATTAAAAGAGTTTTGAAAACAAGGGTGAAGTATATACTACAAAGCCCTGAGTACTGTTCAGGTTGCATGGGAACTTAAAATGCACACCTGTCTGCCAGTAGTGTTAACTGGAAAATATTCACTTTGGGCAGAATCAATAACTGCCCCTGTGCTATTGGGACTTACCGTGAGTGCAATTGTAAGTTAGTAGATCCTGCAGCAATTGGAAATTAGTGAAACACTTATTTGTGTAACAAGACAGATCTTGCAGCAGGGAATTCCACTGACTTGTCCCGTTCCAAAAATGAGCTTTTCTGGGGTTGTTGTTGGAAGCGCTAGTTCCTGTTGCATTTGTGGTGGCTCCCATGAATGCAACAGAAATGGTGGGAGTGAAGCAGCAGTATTGGATAATAATGGCCCATAAGTCATTATGAGAAAACTACCCCAAAGCCCCCTGGCACAGTGTCCTCCTGTACAATAACGTATAGTCATTTCTCCCTTACCAGTGGAAATGTGCTACCTCATAGCTACTTGCACACAACCTGGCCATGTTCCACAGGCTCTGGCCAGTTCAGTTCCTCCATGTTTTCAAACCTGCAAATGTTTGGGGCCAAAGATGAAAACTGTAAGGAAACATGCCCATGTCCTGTGGTGTTGAATTTTGTGGGCATTTAAAATAAAATCCCCCAGAGATTCATAATTTTCTGTCATGACCTTGTGTCACTTATAAATATCTTGTTGCTTTACATTCAGCTGCCCTGTTTACATGTTAATGCAACAAAATAGGGGAAGATGGGAATTGTAGTCCCAAACATCTGGAGGGCACCAGGCTGGGAAAGTCTAATCTAAGACTCACTTGCTTCCTTCCCCAAACATTGAAACCCACCTAAAAGAACAGGGTACGTTTGATGGGTGAAAAACAGTGTAAAATCCTGAGAGACATTTGGCAGAAGATGGCACGCAGGGCTTCTAAAAATACTGTGTAATGCATCCAGCCAGAGAGTGTCTGAGGCAGCCCTGGGAATTCAGCTGGTGTGTGAGAAGGAAGCAGTGCCAGTGACAAGGCCCAGCAGATTTGAGTCCTTAATAAAACATAGTTAAATGGCCTAGGAAACGCTGGCTTGTCAGCACTGACACCATACATGGGAATTCAAGAAGCATGTGACAAACAATGGATGAGTTTTTATTTTTGTGGCTTAATTTGCTTATTTCCCCCTCCTCCAAACTCTAGCGCACCATCACACAGTGTTATGTTTGACTTTTTAACATCAAGTGCTAAGAATGCAAGTGTGAATAGATGACTTTGATTTCAGTTGACAAGGATTTCTTTTCCTCCCAGTTTGATTGTTAGTACATTTTAATTTCAAATTTTAATGAAAGTTTCAGTGAGCATGGACGTAAAAGGCCTCCAAATCCATCACGAATGCCAGGCGCATTGATAAGAGATACAGGACAATGCGTTGTCATTTTAGTTTGTGTCTCGTAACTGCGGGACAAGAGGGGCAGCAACAAAAGTTTTAATAAATAAATAATAAAAAATGCACCATTGCTCTGCTTGTGGTGGGCCACTTTTTTTAGTCTGCATATTTACCACCCTTGTAGGGCAAACAATCTGTCTAAATATGCCACAACTGCATGCTGTACTTCTCGCCATTAATGTCAAATGTCAAATTCAAACTTGGTGCTCATAGTGAACATCTCCAGGGGATCCACTTCTCCAATCTTCCCCAACCAGGGACCTTCCAGATGTTTTGAACTTAAGTTCCATTCCCAACCAGCATGGCCAACGGCCAGGACTCCTGGGAGTTGTAGTCCAGAACATCTGGAGGACACTAGATTGGGGAAGGCTGCTCTAATTGTGAGTGTGGTTGAAGGCCAACAGTAAATAACGTGCCCAACCACAAGCACAGTGCTTCGTCAAAATGGCTTTTATATTGGGTAGGATGCTGCTAGCCTGTGCCAGACAGAACTGGCTTCTGCCAAGTTGCTGGGGATTATGAGATACAGCAAAGACTGAGAGGTGTATCTGACTAAAATCCCCCCTTACATTTCCACTTACTGGAGTCTGGTGCAGCCTAGAATTGATCCACTCCCCCTTGTTTTTCAAACGAGGTCCTCCCAATCTAATTGATTTCAGCAGAAGTTGGAGAAAGCTAGCTAGGAGTATAGTAGTAAGTCAGGCTTGTGAAAGAACCCAGCTCTTTTTCTTTTCTTTTTTAATCATGAAATTTTATTTCATTTTGAAATAAAGTTAACAGAACAAAGACAACAAAATGAAGAATATCAAATCAAAATCAAAATCGCTACA
The DNA here is from genome assembly GCA_029215795.1 of Anniella stebbinsi. NCBI lineage: Eukaryota > Metazoa > Chordata > Lepidosauria > Squamata > Anniellidae > Anniella > Anniella stebbinsi. Next base: position 81,404,459 of record JARDYH010000005.1, on the reverse strand, counting down.
GAAACAAAGGAATCCACTAATTATAAATCTTACTCTATGACTGATATGCTTGTGGGACATCTACAGTAAAATGGCCCAATTGGGAGCTTAATATTGAATGAAAGTAAAAATACAATTTATACAACAAACAAAAGGAGCATGTGCAAGTGTGTGCTGTCTTGTGTGTATGTATGTATGTATGTATGTATGAATTAATTAATCAGAAAAAAATATAGACCACTGTACTTGGTTGGAACTTTATCAAACGTTTGAGGAGCTTCAACATAGGAAATAAATGGAAACCATGGTGCCATAATATCATTCTTCGAGTTAGGATTCTTTCTTACCTCGCTGAGCAATTTTACACATACTCATAGACTCCCAAATTTTATCATCCCATTGCTCTTTAGTTGGTTGCTTTGGAGTCTTCCAATTACATGGTGCACATGACTTCACAATTGTGTATAATTGCTTAACAAGGTCTTTATGCAGGCCTCCAGGATCATTAGGGTCAAAAAAGATGAAGCAACGTTGTTTTAGGAGTTACCAGTGATCTAACGTGAAGACATTCCTAATAATAATTAGCAACCATGTTCCAAAACTCTCACACTGTAAAACAACCCCACCAAAGATGAAAGTCTGAACCAATGTGGTCATGCCCCTTCTGACAAAATTGAGTATAATCTGGATGTATTAACATGAAGCCTTGCAGAAGTTATTTATTTATTTAAAGCTGTCCAGGCAATTCACAAAAATTAAAGCAATCAAGTACAATTCAAGGTATAAAACAAACCACAGTATAGAAACACAATATAAAAGTACAATATAAAAGCACAGGATAAAACTGAGCTGCAATGCAAAGATTTATAGATTTAAAATACAGATTTAAAACAGCAAAGTTAAAAGACTAAGATGATAAACTGTTAAAATACTGGGAAAAATAGAAAAGGTCTTCACCTTGCATCAAAAGGAGTATAACATAGGTGCCAGCCAAGCCTCTCTAGGGAACTCATTCCACAGCTGGGGTGTCACAGCAGAGAAGACCCTACTCAGAACCTTGTATTGTGCTTCCTTTATATTAGCATTGATTGGTAAAAGTGCAAAAGAAGTCCAAATATCCTGCCAATCATCTTTTTTCAAGGGGAAGCTCCAATGATTAAGCACGGAAGTAAGCAGTTAAGCAACATGGCAAGGAGCACAGGGGAGTCAACACCCCTCCCTCTGATTTTTCATAACTTAGAAGTTTCCAAGTAAACAGTCCTAATAAACAAAACAAAACAAAAACAGTTATGAAGGTAGAAAGCCAGCAGAGCTATGGGAGCTGTCTGGTCTATTGCACAGAGCAATAGGAAATTGAAATCCACAGGACATCCAAGGTAGCTTTCTCTGAAACGATGCTTGTCCCACACACAGGGCCAGCTAGACAGGCTGTGCTGAGGGGTCTCAATGCATGGGTGATGGTGGGTTTGGGAGGAGAGGTTTTGATTTTCAGGCACTGAGGAGCATTTTGGGACAAGCCAAGCCTGCACAAACAGGATGGGCTCCACTGGAACCAGAATGGAATCAGATTGCTAGTGTTTAACACAGTGGAGGCGGGTGGCTCCGATGTCAGTGAATCTGCTGTGGGTTTCAGTCAGAACTCTAGAGTTCTAACTGGTTCTGACTGAAACGTGGAATGGATTCATCACCTACTGACATTGAAGCCACTAGCTTCCACTGGCTTAACATCAAAATGGTGGCAGAGCAGCTTTTAAACTGATCCCTGGAGAATGCCAAAAGAAGCTGCGGAGCGTCCAATTCAGGATGATTCATCCCTAGGGGATTATGGTGAAAATGTTTTTCATTGTGCAAATGGCAATGGGGTAGAAATAGACTATGGGCATAAAGTAAAACATGGTCTCCACCTTGAATGCATTTTTCCTGGTTAAAAAAAAAAAAGGGGGGGGGGGTAATACAATAAAATAACTAATAGACATTCCAAGTTGCCAAAGGGCCATTGGCATGGGAAGAATGAATATGCCTGAGACATCAGGAGAGGAACACCAACTATAGGTGTTCTAGGATGGCAATGTGTCTTCTTTTACTGTCAAAGTTGCCAGATACATCTTTTGTTAGGGGAAACTACAGCTTAATCTCCTGGGATATTTAGGACATGTGTCTCTGTGAGAGGAAAATTGTTAAATGATTCTTGATAGCTGGATCTTCCTTCTTAAAAGGGCAAATGCAGGCCTTTCCCTGTCCCCTCCCTAAAGATGATGCAATCCAGGTGTCTGTGAAAGGGAACAAAGGGCAGATGGCACATTATCAATTGGGATACAGACGAAGAGACACACAGAAAGCTGAGTTGGGGGGGGTCTGTTAGCTAACACCATCAGGTAGCTCTCTGGAGATCCGATGTGGGGCTGCCTATTGGAACACTTAAGCCATGTGCCTCCACCTATGCTCAACCTTTATATCTGTAAATAAACTCAAATATTACAAAATGCCAATAAGCCTCCTAAATATTTTTCATGCAGTCTCACAAGAAAAAAAAACTATTTTGAATAATAGGCCAGCCATTGAACTTTTCTACATTAGGCATTTCTTGTGCACTCGTGATTCCTAGGGTGACCAGGTAAAATCCAGGTCAGGGCTCATGTAACTTTAACAGTTGTAGAGAAAAGGGAATTTCAGCCAGTGTCATTTGTATGCGATTAGTTCCTGGTGAAATTCCCTCTTCATCACAACGGTTAAAGTTGCAGGGGCCCTGCCTTCTTTTGTATATGGTCACTCTAGTATAGTGCATGCACCTTTAACTGTTGTGACTATCACAACATCATGTGGTAGTGAATTCCATAGTTTAACTATACGCTATTGTCAGGACTAATAGGCCTGTTCCCCTTAGGCTGGGAAAAGGAGTTTCAGGTGATCAATCAGAATCTGATTCTGAAGCAGAAGAGACGGCACCAGAAACATACCAGCCTATACAGGGAGTAGGAGAGGTGACTTTGGGTGCCTCTTCACGAGAGGTTTAATGCTCTTTAAAGTCTCATTAAAAAATTTACCTCCACACCAGCGGAGCGCAAATGGGGCGTAGAGGCGCGTTATCTCTCTGATTATGCACATTATCAAATGCGCGTTAAATCGCAAATTTTATTTTGCTCCGTCCATTAAAGCGCATTTTGACTGTGTGAATATGCGCTTATGCGCATTAACTACTTGTAAACCGCATTTTGGATATCTGTTAATGCGCTTCGCCGCCTCTCGCCGCCTCTCGTGCAGAGGGATTAGGTGTAAATGCGCTTCTGCGATTATGCGCATAATCGGCTAACCAGGCGCAAAAGCGAATCCTTGTAGAGGGGACCTCTCACAGAGTCTTCACCAGCTGGAAATAAACTTTCACCAGACCTTATCACTGAAAGTGTAAACAACCCACGCCGCAGACTAAAATGGGTGGAGCTAAAGGAAGGCGAGAAAAGGTCGGCCCAACTAGCTTCTTGCCAAAGGTTTCTTCAGAACCAGTATCCCTAAAGTTAAAGTGTACTGGGAAAAGGCTTGTTTCACTTAGTTTGCATAATTTTGCCTAGAGAGAAGTTCTAGAGGTTAGAGTCCTTCAGGTGGGAAGAGATGTTTATTGCCTGAATAAAGCTTTGTTGTCTCCCAACAAAGTGAGAGGTTTGGGGAAACATGACAGTTATGTGAAGAAGTACTTCCTGAATCTCCCACGGATCAGCTTTATGGGATGACCCTGGGAGAAAAATGTCTCCTTATCCACATTCTCCACACTATGCATAATTTTGTACACCTCTATCAGACCTCCCCTTAGCCTCCTTTTTTCCAAGCTAAACAATCCCAGCTGATATAACCTTACTTCATAGGGGAGATGCTCCAGGCCCTTGATCATTTTAGTTGCCCTTTTCTGCACTTTTTCCAACTCTACAATGCCATTTTTAGGGGTTGTGACCAGAACTGTATACAACATTTAGGCAGCACCATAGATTTGTATAAAGGCAGTATGATACTGGTAGTTTTATTCTCGTTTCCTCTTCTAATAATGCCTAACATGGAGTTTGCCTTTTATACAGTGGCCACACACTGGGTTGACATTTTCATCAAACTGTCCATCACAATGCCAAGATCTCTTTCTTGGTCAGTAGCCAAAACACCATACATTGTCAAGGTGCTCTCGGGAGCCAGTTTACCAGGAACCAAAAGATCCTAAAAATATGCTATCCTTGGAACTTCCAGTTGCTTGGCGAAATGGGAAGTGTGCCTACCTTTTTATTATAATGTGAAGAACTTATCTTTCCTGGCATTGATTTTTAGTGAACACACACACACACTGACACACACTCATTACAATTTTGTCAAATCAGGAAATGTAAAAGATTTAATCTGTCCACATGGCACTGGGTGGAATCAAGCATCATGAACAGAAAAGTAGGATCATCTTCTCAGAATGGGGCTTTCTTACCTGCCCTTTTCCTGCTGCAACTCTCTGTGCCCCTCAAACACTGCTCCTGGGTGTTGGCAAACCCTTGGGAATCAGCAGAAATATCTCCTTTATGGTTCAACAGAAAAGCAATTTAGGTTCTAAGGCATAGTGTTACTCTTTTTTAAAACTTGGAGAAATGTCTTTCCTCCTTTGGTTGATCCTGATTGTTTCAGCAATCCATGCTCATCTACACATTAAAATTTTGGTGAAAGGTTCCTTTTTTATTTTATTTTTTTATGTTTTTTATTTTTGACAGAGGTTACAAGAAACCATCATACAACTACAAGCCTATGCACACTTAGTTGGTTGTTGTAAGCCTCACTGAACTCAGTAGAATTTTCATTTCAGGTCAACATACATAAGGCTATTCTGCATAAATCTGTAAATGTCTTCATTGTTCTGCAGAATGATTATACAGAAGTGGAACATTCCATCAGGAAAAGAGAAATCATAAGGACACATCTCAAGATTATGTTGGAAATACTTCCACATGATTATGGCTTACTAAACTCTGTAGGTCAGCATTTGGATACACATGCTATCATGTACAAAAGGGCAGATTATTATGTTTCCGTTGTTGCCTATGATTAACTGGAGTAGAAAGTAAAATGTCTAAACACCCCCCCCCCCCCATGCTGAATATGATCCCAGCCCATCAGTTGCAGAAAACATAATCTGGAAGTAACCCACTGCAGTGAAATCTGAATAACTATTTTGTCATTCACAGTGAAGTGAATTACATCCAAGCTGCATCACAGAGCCAGGGACAAAGTACTGTTCAGTTGCTGGTGAAAGTCTCCTGTTGCTCACACTGTCCATTGATCTGCTTTGACAACAACTGCTTGTATGATATAGCACATGAATGTGTGTTGCCAAAGCAAATCGATACCAACAACAACTTGGGTACTTACTGGGAACTTCAGCCTTATCAAAGGGATTCTTACTTCTGTTCTTTGATTCAGTGAATGATGCCTCATCTTTCTTTTTCTTGTTTTCTTATCTCATTGGACAATATGTAGTCCAACAACCCCCCCTCCTTCACATTAAAACATGCATGAGAGATGGTTACAGGGCCACATGGGCTAACCCTTTCCCCCAAAGATGATGCACCTGATGGCTAAGCCCACCTATCAGCTGGGCATTCAGCCACCATGAAAAGGGTCCCTGTGCCCGTACTGACTATCATGCATAGAGCTCCTCCTTGTGATGACAAATCAAGAAAAAGAGAAAAAGAAAGACTTCTAATATGAGACAATGCAGAAATGAAAGGGAGAGAGAATAGTTTGCAAGTTTCAAATTTTGTAATCCACATTTGGTCAGTTTCAAATTTTGTAATCTACATTTTGCTATTGAAATCCCACCCACACACCCACGCACCCAATCGGGCATTTGGTTTGGAAATGAACATTGGCATCAAAATCAGCAATGCAACAATTTGGAGTTTGATCACCTATTCTAGGATCCCAAGTCTATTCTATTCAGAGGCAAATCAAGCACCTCTGAAGACAGAGGAATCTCTTTTTGGGAATATATATATATAATCTTTAGCCATGGGACATCTTGCCTCACCACTGGACTACTTTCCTTATGGTGTATATTCCAGATCACGTAAGGGTGGGTTCTGAAAAAGCACCTGCAAATGCATTGCATAATTAATGGGCTCCCCTTTAGTATATCCATTTAGTATCTGTTTCATGCTCTAAATAACACTTCAATATGTCAACTAATTGCATTCTTGCTTTTCCCTGATTTTCTGGGCCCCAATTTCTCAGAAAAGATACTCCAGTTGGATTGTGTTAGCTGGTGGCTGTTGTCTTTCATAAATGTCCCTAGAATTCCATACCCTCTAGTTAGCCAAATTTTTCCCTTTCCTGGACTAGGAAGTTTCATCATGCACTGGCAGCTTAGCCAGGTAGTCCCTGTAACTTAGCAACTTTCCTTTTGCTTTGTTATATTAGGCTTTTCAATCTCCTTAATGAATAAGAGAATCAAGCCAGGTAATTGATGCTTGGCTATTTAGCTGTTGAATAATTGACAGTCTGGGTAACGCTAGACATTTCCTCGATCAGATTGTACAATGGAATAGCCATGTCATCTTTTGTGCTGCCTTTCTCTCCATTTTCTAACATCAAGAAAATCTGCTTTTCAAATTGAACAGTATAAGACAAGTTATGATGACACAAAATGCACTTTAACAACTCCTTGGAGAGAAATTTGGGTTTTAGGCTGTAGTCCTTTCCTCAGTTATTTAGGAGTAAGTCTCATTAAAGCCTATGGGAACTATGTCTGAGTAAACCTGCTACGGATCTAACAGAACAAGTAAAAAAATGTATCCAAAACTCATGGCAAAAATATGGTACTCAGTTCATTGCTTGAAAATGCTAGCCTTTTCTTTCTCTTCTCCCAAAACAGAGAAAAAGCAAGGGAATAATCCACCTGCCAAGGTACAGAATATTTAGATCTACCAAATTGAGATAGATATTGAATCTGAGCACTGTATATGTGGTTTCATTTTATGCTACTGTGCTGTTCTTGGAAATATCATACTGTCTACTTTCCAAAAGGAAATACATGTAGCAACATAGAAGAGTTGACTGGAGAGTGGGGGACGGGGGAGATGGGGGGGACACTACTACTGGATTTTTTAAAAAACAGTTCTAATTTTGGAGTAACTGTGGCTAGAGTGAAGAGGAAATTGCCATGAATTTCATTGTCATATTTATTTCTTGTTTTAGCTCAGGCATATTGGCAATAAAATAGTATCAATACAATATCAAACCAGTTATGGAGGTGTCTGTCAATACAGGCATGAAACCCAACTATATGCACCAGGATAATTCCTTATCTTGCCTTTCTGCATCATCTACAAGGAGTTTTACAGCAACAAAGCAAAAATTACAAGTAAAATACCATTCTAAAACAATAATAGCCCTCAAAATAAAATGTTAAAAAACCACATGTTGCCCTCCTCCATGAAAATAAGACCGTGCAAAAGAATCAACAAGCCCAGCTTTCTGCAAAATATTTTGGTCAGCATCCTAAATACTGTCATCTATGTTAGAAATACAGGTGGCTGTAAATGTTTCATTCCTAAATGTGGAGTGCATGGAGTCAAATTATTCCAAAGTTTCCCGCTCTATATTGGTGGCCTTTCTCTGTATCACCAGATTGGGAAGACTACTTGTGTGGATACTCACTGGTCAAAGGAAGTCACTTTTGGCATGCCCATTGCTTCTGTTGTTCTAGGGTTGGGTTCCAATATCTATCTATCTATCTATCTATCTATCTATCTATCTATCTATCTATGTATCTATGAATTCACCCTCACAGGGATTCCTATTGAGAAACTAATTGGGAAGAGTTTGCTTGCTGGGTAGAGGGGAAAAATAGAATTCAGTATATGTTTGCCAGGGAGTATTTGATTCCCTGCAACAGTACTCATACCTAGTTTGAGAATCAGTGACCGTACCACACAACAAAAGCCATAGGATATCAGGTCAGGGAAATGTGAGTGCTACTGATGCCTCAGAACACTTAAATGTGATGTATAATGTGAGGTTCAGACATGGAATGATCAGTATGGAACCATTTGACAATGAAAGCTCTGAATCTCTAGTTCTATCCTTTGCATAGCTGCAACTGCTAGGAGAGTCTTCCATTACACCATTGCCTGTTTCCTTCTAGTCTCTGAACTGGGTCACAGAATAAAATAACCCAAGTGGAAAGATCCCTACACTTCTAATCTAATTTTATGTTCATGGCAAGCCATCACTGGAATCTCATTCAGCGTGCTGTTTGCTCCGCACCCGCCCCGCCCTCCTTCAGAAATACCATCAATAATTTACCAGGAGGTGAATGATCTCTCAAATCTATTGCATTGTCCCCTTTATTCATGTGAATATCATTCCTTGATAGGAAACCATCTGGGCTCTTAACTTGTTCCTCTTTATCCTTTGGACTCCCCTGCTTGTAAGGTGTAGACAGAACAGACAGGGCCAGAGACATGAATATTTTACATGTGTAATGAAGAGTCCGTTCAGTTAGACTCAGCAATTTGTTTTGAAAAAGAAAATTAAATAAACCCAAAACTCATTCAGAGAGAGAGAGAGAGAGAGAGAGAGAGAGAGAGAGAGGAGGCACTTAGTTGGAATTTGCTATAAAACAAAGTGTGTCTGACAGAACATAGTTTGCAATGGAATATCACATTTGAGCTTGCAGTGTTTAAATGAAATTTGCCCTTAAAACAGTGCCTTGCTTTTAAGATCCCGAAGAAATATGGACAGTTTAAAAGGGGCCTCTGCCCAATATCCTTGGTTAAAGAGTTATTTTAACTTCTGGTGCATGAAAATCTGAAGATCAAGTGTCAGTTTCTTCATCAGAGTGGTTAACAGCAGCAAGCTGAGCATGAGAAACCATCTCGAAGGGTTCTTGCACACAATTCTACATTTCCCCTTTTATTTATTTACTTTAATCCACAAGTCCCAGATAGCAGGAGGGTGTTTTGTTTTGTTTTGTTTTAAAGAAAAGACGAAGGCCTGAAATTTATCCATCTATTAATTACCTCTAGCATGGTGGGGCCATCTGTAAATACAGTGCCACTTTAGATAAAACTTTCATGCTGCTATTTAGGCCCTTTGAAATATAAATGATTTCCTTTAAATTTTTTATCATAAATCAATGCATGGAGCTATGCGACAACACGCCGATTTCCCCCCGATGGGAGGAAGCGGCTCCGCTCCATCTCTCTGCCTTTTGCCTTTCAAAGCCCAGTTCATGTTCCACTTCTATTTGCCCAGCTCTTGGGCTTGATAGGAAGTGATGGCATGCAGCAACCTCATCATCCGGCCCTCTGCTCCCTTGGCTGCCTTGCCATTTTGCCAGCAGTTCTTGGGAATTTAAAGGGAAAGGAATATTGGGGAAGGAATCACTTCCCTGGCCTTAAACCAGGGGACAACAGAGAGCTGCTGCAGCCACACCCTGGGAAGGTGGCTCTTTTCTGACCACTGCTGGGTATGATGGGAGCTGTAGTCCAAAACATCTGGAGAGCACCAGTTGCGGAAGGCTGTATATTTTTCTATCCAAAATGTTGCGTTTGTCTACTCACACTCATTTTAACCATTGAATGTTTGCCTTCATAGAATCATACTGCTGGAACATTCACTATGGGACATGTAAACATGAGTCCCCAAGTATAAAGCAGCCTCCCTAATGAAGAATAGCCTATTTCCAGGGCAGACACAGACTCTTTTCCTAGTCGTTGTTTGGGTAGAAAACATCTCTACCCAGCACCACCACTACATCCAGACTGGGTGCCTTTCCATTGTTTTTATTTTTGATTAATGGCACAGGAAAACAGAACAACTCTCTGTATTCACAAATGTTTGTTGTTGTTTCTCTCTTCCTCCACCAGCTGGTAGGTTAAGCATAATTGTTAGGCATAATTAAGACGGTAATCAAAAATAAAACTGCCAATATCACCCTAGTACTACCAATCTAGGGTGTGACAACACTTGGAATACTGTGTACAGTTCTGGTCACCGCACCTTAAAAGAAGAATTTATAGAGTTGGAGGGCAATTCAAATGATCGATGGACAGGAGATGCTCTGGGAGTGTTTAGCTTAGAAAAATGGTGAGTGACGGGAGACGTCCTGGAGGAGTACAAAAATAAGCACAGTGTGGAGAAAGTGGATAGGGAGATATTTTTCTCCTTCTGTTATAATACAAGAACCTGGACTTATTCCATGAAACTGATTGATGGAAGGATCAGGAAAGATAAAAGGAAGTACTATTTCACACAGTGTATGGTTAAGCTATGGAATTCACACAAGATGTAGGGTTGGTCCATGGCCCATGAGAGGGGGGTGCAGGGGGTACATCATACCTGGGCCCGGGGTCAAAAAGGGGGGCCCAAAGGAGGGGAGCCAGAAATTTCCTGGGATCTCAGAAAATGTTTGCTTATATTGTGTGAAGACTAGCATTCACATTTTGTATAAGCCTACATAGTTTTATATATTGTAATTCGTAGAAATTATGATCCATAATATTATTCATTAGACAAAAACTAGGGTGACCAGATTTTGGAAACCAAAATCCAGGTCCAAAATGGCCGCCCAAAGGGGGCATGCCCACCAACATGTCCGGCCCCCAGGGGCGGGTCAAGCCCCAAGGGGCATGCCCACCCAAACATAGCCTTGGTCACATGTCCGATTTCACAGCACACAGTTAAGACAAACGTGCTACCTTAATATTAAAATCACAGAAATAAAGAACAAGTGAGACATTCAATGTATCTGAAATTAACTTTGCTCAGTCCTACTTTTGTAGCTTTTGCTGTACTTTGAAGCTTTTGCTATACTCTGTGTGAGAGTATTTTGGAAACCAAAAAAGAGAACACCCCAACATGGCCAGCCCCTAAGAGGTTGCGCACACACAGACACAGGCCCTCCATCCACCGCTCCTACGGCCAAACAGTTCATTAGGCTTCAGCAGTTTAGATAGGATGTAAACAAGACCATGGCCAATAGCAATACAAAGAAAGGCCAGAACGGATACCCATTATCACAACGCTAGACAAGGATCTTTCCCTCCTTTTATCCAAATATCTCCTGAATTTGCACTGCCTCAGTGTGCAAAGAACAGAAATCCAATCAGGGACCCAAAGAAACCTGCCCAAAGAAACCTCAGAAACAAGTCCCATTGATTTCAATAAAGCTTACTCCCAGATAAATGAATATAGAATCGCAGTCTCTTCACATCTGTTCACCTTTCTCTAGCAAGTGCAAGCCCCTCCTGTCAAGGAGAACTATGCAGTCACCAGAGCCTGGCCTCATGGATCATGCAACCAGCAGGTGCTCTACAGAAAGATGCTTTCAAAGCCTAGGAGACCCAGACACACTCAGACAAGACAAGCCACACTATGCACTCACTGTTCTCTTCCAGCAGGCCTATCCAGTTGAATTTTAAGATGTTTTTAATGATGTATTGGTTTTTATTTGTTTTTAATATCTCATTCATTGTGGTCTTTGTATTTTATATTTATTGTTGTTCCCCACCTCGATCCGGAGGGAGAGGCGGGTTATAAATAAATTATTATTATTATTATTATTATTATTATTATTATAGTATCTTGCTGGGACAGGACAATTCCCAGCATGACCAGCTGCAAAAGAGAGCAGGGCTCCTGCAACTTTAAGTATTAACCTTTCACCAGGTTTTGGGGGAGGGGGGGGGAAATCCACAAAGCCACACTGTAAAATAACCATAATCTCAAAGCATACAGAAAAGCAATGTTTGGAACTGAGCTGAAAGTTGTGAGAGCATGTACCCCTTTGCATGTAGTAATAATAATCAACATCTGCATCAGTATCAGCACAAAAGCAGTTTTGGAGCCATATTTTTTTTTAATTACAGCAACAAACCAATGGTGCTGTTCATGGTGGGGAATCCACCTACCTAGGGCAAAAATAAAAATTCATTCACACACACGTTCACCAAAGGCAAAATGATGATAATAATAATAATAATAATCCACAGCCAGCCAAGGCAAAATAACATTCATCAACATAATAAATGTACACACAGACATGCACACACACCCAAGGCAAAAAATAAAATAACATCAAATATACAACACCCATCCACGTACTACTCAAGGCATCATAACAACAACAACAACAACAACAGCTTTAACTGTCATGATGAAGAGGGAATTCTACCAGGTGCTGCATGCATACAAATGACAGCTGCTGAAATTCCCTTTTCTCTACAACTGTTAAAGCTGCAGGAGCCCTGGCTTCCTTTTCATATGGTCACCCTGGACCATGGCCAGTTAGGGTGACCAGATAAAATCCAGGTCAGGGCTCGTGTAACTTTAACAGTTGTAGAGAAAAGGGAATTTCAGCCGGTGTCATCTGTATGCAATTAGTTCCTGGTGAAATTCCCTCTTCATCACAACAGTTAAAGGTGCATGCACTATACTAGAGTGACCAGATACAAAAGAAAGCAGGGTCCCTGCAACTTTAACAATTGTGACGAAGAGGAAATTTTACCAGGAACTAATTGCATACAAACGACACTGGCTGAAATTCCCTTTTCTCTACAATTGTTAAAGTTACATGAGCCCTGACCTGGATTTTATCTGGTCACCCTACCATGTGGCCAACAAGCAGACACCCCCACCACCCCACCACCCACCAAGCCACCCACCCCCCAAAAAACCCAGCCCGGACCTACCGGGTCCTCCGCTGCCACCGCCAATCTCCGCCACCGCTGCATGACTCCCTGCAGCCGCCCTCACCCTTCTTGCCCTGCTCCTGGGCTCCCAGCAGGAGAAAGAAGAAAAGCCTGCTTTAAAATGCCCGCGCTGCTCCCCGCCTCGGCAGGAAACAAGTGCTCAGTGTTAGGGAGTGTCAACAAATTCCTTGTCTGGTAGCAAAAGCAGCTTTACTAAAGCTGCTTTAGCCACGCAACAAGGAATTTGTTGACGCTCCCTAACACTGAACACTTGTTTCCTACCAAGGCCGTTAATGGGGAGCAGGCCGCGAAGCCTGTTTCTCAGTACATTTGAGCACTGGAGGGAAGCGGCCGCCCCAGCAGGTAAGTGGAGGGCCCTCCCGCCTCCCGCCTCGCACTCCTTACCTGCAGGGGCAGCCGCTTCCCTCTGGTGCTCGAATCTACTGAGAAACAGGTTTCGCAGCCTGTCCCTCAGTAGAACGCCTGGTGATGACGTCATCACCCGGTGCGTTACTGAGGGACAGGCCGCGAAGCCTGTTTCTCAGTAGATTCGAGCACCAGAGGGAAGCAGCCGCCCCAGCTGGTAAGTGGGGCCCCCCTCGCGCCTCGCGCACTCCGCGCCTCCCTTGCACCTCATGCCTCGCGCTCCTTACCTGCAGGGGCAGCCGCCTCCATCCAGTGCTCGAATCTACTGAGAAACAGGCTTCGCGGCCTGTCCCTCAGTAGAACGCCAGGTGATGATGTCATCACCCGGCACAATACTGAGGGACAGGCTGCGAAGCCTGTTTCTCAGTAGGTTTGAGCACCGGAGGGAAGCAGCCACCTCAGCAGGTAGGTGGGGGGCCCCTCCCACCTCCTGCCTCGCGCTCCCATCCCCCCCCCAAAATCCAGCCCGGACCTACCGGATCTACCGCCGCCGCTGCGTGACCCCCCACAGCCCCGGTTTTCCCCCGCCGCCCCCCGGTTGGCCCGGATTGCTCCAGGTTTCCCGGTTAGGACCGGGAAACCCCGGGCGATCTGGTCACCCTACAAAAACCCTACGGTTTACGAAAACAATGTTAAGGCCCTATTGCCCCCAGGCCCCAGCTCTTTAGAGCAGAGAGATCGGGGATCTACTGGCCATGCCTCCTGTGACTGGGATCTAGCAGTCTGGAGTGGATTGGTGGGGGCTTCCATTTGGGTAGGAAATTTCTCCTCAGTTTGGCCTAGACAGCAAAGAAGTAAGAGGTCCAGAGGACCTGGCTAAGAGCACTCCTTTTTTCAACATGCCTTAACCCTTTTTAATTCAACATCCTGTGTTCATTTTTCCCCAGATTACTTCTTTAGTTTATATAAGAATGTAAGTTCCTATTCTTTCTCATCTGTTAAAGAAGTTGTTTAATAAAGACTGTTGAGGTTTAAGAAGAGGCTTGCATTTATCTGGCTGAGAAGGGCCTATAAGCAGGGCACATATGCCTGGAGACAGCACAGTAAAAAAGGAGAAAATCAAACGCCAGAATAAAAACGGAGTCAAATCAGATTGCAGAGTAAAAACAGAGTGAAAGAACTGGGAAAGGAGTTTAAAAAGCATTGCAGAGCCTCCATATACAAGTTTAAATTATAAATCATCTCTCCAAAATGTATTCTCACAAATCAGGAGCCGAGAAAAGAAAAGAAAAGAAAGAACAAGTGGAAAATGAAAAAAGGGGTCAACAAATGCTATATCAATTTGGATTAAATGCAGTTTCAAAAAGATTTTCATTGGACTCACCTATAGAATTGGAGCAAGAAGAAACTTTTGGAATCCTTATCCCCAAACAAGGAGCAGTTGATTTGGGTCATGCACAGTATTTTGATGATGGGGCAGATGCAGAAAATGGAAATGGAAATGGAAAACAGAAAGAAACAGACATACAGACACATGTGGAAGTGAATTTGGAAGATGAGAGGAATAATCAAAATGTAGGCCTTGACATTGGATGTATCACAACCGAGTTTCCATTTCAAAAGGAAATGGAAAAGTATGTTACGAATGGTCATATCCCTCTGCCTAAAACATTCCCAAAAGACACCTGCAGTCAAGTTTTCCCAGAAAGCATACTGAAATTTCAAAGCACTAATGGAGATCTACATGTAAGAGACTGGCTTGTCTGGAGTCAACAGAAACAAGCTTTATATTTCCATGTCGATTATTTTGGCACAAGACAGTCAAGACTAGCACTTCTGCGTCTAAGTCTGCACTGGTATCTGTTGAAGGCTGGGATTCTAATGGGAAGTGACGGAAACTTTTCAACAGAATCCCAAAACATGAAAAAGGCAATAGTCACAGAGAATGTTACCTAGCTTGGTGAAAACTAGAAAGGCGCCTTCTGTCTGGGACAGGAGTTGACATCATCTTAGAAGTATCAATCAAAACTGAAGCTGTGAAATGGTACAACCTTTTAAAGCACATCATTGATGTTGTACTCTTCTTGGGAGAACGTGGTGTAGCATTTACTGGTTCATCCCATCGAATTGGTGATTCAAAGAGATTTTTTAGTACTCATTGAACTGCTCTCCAGGTGGGACCCCATCCTTCAGGAACATGTGCTAAGTGTAGAGGAGTCACGGAAAAGGAGTGAGCGGCTTTTGCCTATGTGTTAATGTCAGCCATGTGGTACAAAATATTAGCTGGCATAGATATTTGCAAGAAGTTCATCCAAGCTAGAGATGCCATACTGGATGTTGAAGTAGCAAACATAGAAACTCTCCTCACAGAGCTGAAAAAACTTCGAAACAACTGGAAATGCATGTGGAATGAAGCCAAATTGGTTGCGTCAAACCTAAATATAGAAATAAAACTCTCCCGTAGATGTGATGGAGTTAGGCGCAAGAGGGCAAAGCCGCATGATGACAGCACACCTGATGCTAACTTGGAAGAAATGAATGACACAGATGATACTCCAGAAGAGGCCTACTTCAGAAAGTGTGTGTTTTACATTTTGATAGACAATGTTATAGCAGGATTAACTGTCTGCTTCAATGCTGTCAAGCAGTTGGCAGGAAAATTTGATTTCTTGTGGAAATATCTCACCGTGTCTGAAAGTGATGTGGAGAGAAAAGCTTTATCTCTATCAGAGCAATATCCTGCTGACCTTAATGGTGATGATTTTGGAAAAGAAATGCAAGGTTTACCCTCAGTAAATAAAGTAAATTTTTGCAAATGCACAGTTAAAGTCATTAGATCTGTTGAACTTGTTAACAGAGTACAGACTTGGTGACCTGTTTCCAAATGTTTGTGTTAGCTTAAAAATACTATTAACAATTCCAGCAACAGTAGCTTCTGGAGAGAAGTCATTTAGCAAACTTAAGCTAATTAAGAATTATTTAAGGGTGGTCGTTGGCTGGGAGTGCTGTGCTGCTGGCTGAGCCTGAGGAGTGTTTGTTTGCCCTGCCCATCTCCACAGGTATTTCAGCCTTCAGGCTGCTGAAGGCGCGAGCCTGTGGCCGCGAGCCGAAGGCCTGAGACTCTCAGCCATGGGAACGAAGCTGTTGGACCAAAACTGCAGCCGTGGATGAAGAGCACTAAGAGAGGAGAGCCACCTGCACCCCACCCTTCCAGCTGACCACAATGTGTAGGGGAGCGGCAATTTGTGTTGTGCAGGGCAAGTTGGCAGAGCAATGTGCCGTTACAGGGGAAGGAGAGATAGATATCTCACACCCATCTTACCTTCCTATTGCTCTGCTAACCCGGGGAACTTGGAGAACGAACCAGGCCACCCACAGAACCTCTCCTTGCTCCTATGTAATGCCAGGTCAGTTAAAAATAAAACACATATCATCCATGACCTTCTTTCAGATGAGGAGGCTGACCTGGCATGCTTCACAGAGACCTGGCTGGGAGATGACAGTGGACTGACATGGGTGCAGGCCCTCTCAGCTGGGTACTGTGTTAGTGAGCAGGTGAGGGAAAGTGGGCGGGGGGGGCGCGGAGTAGCTGTGGTCTATAGGGATAATCTTAACCTGACCAGACTTCCTGTTTGTGAACTGAATCACATAAAGTGTGTGTACCTGAGTCTGAAGACCAGGGATAGACTAGGGATTCTCTTAGTGTACCGGCCACCCCGCTGCCTATCAGACTCCCTGGCTGAGCTCACGGAACTGGTCTCAGAGCTTTTGGTCCTGGGCGACTTCAACATCCCATTCGAGACTGGTTTGTCAGGTGGAGCTCGGGAGTTCATGGCATCCATGACACCCATGGGCCTATCCCAATTGGTCTCTGGACCCACACATTCAGCGAGTCATACCCTCGATGCTGTTTTCAGTTCCGAACAGAGGGATCTGTGGGCAGAGGTAACGAATACCTCCGTGTTCTCATGGACAGACCATTTTCTGGTTAGAGTTAGTATCACGGCTACCATCTGCCCTTGCAGGGGTGGTGGACCTATTAAGATGGTCCGCCCTCGAAGGCTGATGGATCCTTCTGGATTTCAGAAAGCCTTGGAGGGTTTTATGGCTGGTATCATCGACGATCCTGTAGAAGCCCTGGTTGATAGATGGAATCAAGACCTAACTAGGGCTATCGACACGATCGCCCCCAAACGTCCTCTCCGACCCGCTTCTAACAGGGCGCCCTGGTATACGGAAGACCTCAGGGAGTTGAAGCGGAAAGGACGACGACTGGAGCGCCGATGGCGGAAAACTCGACTTCTATCCAACAAGACACAGCATAGAGAACATGTTCGTTCCTATGGGGTGGCAATACGTGCAGCGAAGAAAGCTTTCTTCTCTGCACGCATTGTGTCTGCGAATTCGCATCCAGCGGAACTGTTCAGGGTGGTGAGGGGTCTAACCCGGGCACCCTCCCCCCTGAATCCGATTTTAGAGCCTTCGGCAGTTCGCTGTGATGCCTTTAATGATCATTTCACAGATAAAAACTCTCGGATAAGAGCCGACTTAGATGCCGTTGTTATAGCAGAGGCTGACGATGGAGTGTCCAGCGACTCCGTGAGTAGAATTACACTGGATCAGTTTCAGCTGGTGAGTACCGAGGACGTGGACAAGCTGCTTGGAGGAGTGAGGACGACAACTTGCCCTCTCGATCCCTGTCCTTCATGGCTGGTCGTCCAGGGCGGAGATGCAGTTAGATCGCAATTACAATATATTATTAATGCATCTCTCAGGGAGGGGACTTTCCCATCATGTTTAAAAGAAGCGGTGGTACGGCCGCTTCTAAAGAAGCCCTCCCTGGTTCCCCTGGACTTTATAACTACAGACCGGTATCAAACCTTCCATTCTTGGGCAAGGTGATCGAGAGGGCGGTTGCCTTTCAACTCCAAGTAGTCTTGGATGACACTGATTTTCTAGACCCATTTCAAACTGGCTTCAGGGCGGGATACAGAGTTGAGACTGCTATGGTTGCCTTAGTGGATGATCTACGCCTTAGTGTTGAAAGGGGGAGTGTGTCCCTGTTGGTACTTCTGGACCTCTCAGCAGCATTCGATACCATTGACCATGGTATCCTTCTGGAACGCCTGAGGGGATTGGGAATCGGGGGCACTGTGCTTCAGTGGTTCTGGTCCTACCTCTCAGGCAGGTTCCAGATGGTGATGCTTGGGGATAGCTGCTCTGCAAAGAAGGAGCTGCTGTGTGGCGTACCGCAAGGTGCCATCCTTTCCCCAATGCTGTTTAACATTTATATGAAACCGTTGGGAGAGATCATCCGGAGGCATGGGGCGGGGTGCTATCAGTATGCTGATGACACCCAAATATATTTCTCTATGCCTTTGATAACAGCGCCAGCTAAGGATAGTGTGTCTCCTCTGAATGAATGCTTGGAAGCGGTAATGGGCTGGATGAGGAAAAACAAACTGAAGCTGAATCCAGACAAGACGGAGGTGCTTGCTGTTAAAGGCCGCAACCTGGGTTTGGAGGTGTGTCAACCGGTTCTGGATGGGGTTACACTCCCCCTGAAAGACTGTGTTCACAGCTTGGGGGTGCTCCTGGATCCGTCGCTCCAAATGACAGCCCAGATAGATGCGACGGCCAGGAGTGCCTACTATCAGCTTCGGCTGACACGCCAGCTGCGCCCCTCCCTAGAGTTGGAAGACCTAAAGATGGTAGTGCACGCGCTGGTAACTTCGAAGCTCGACTTCTGCAATGCGCTGTACATAGGGCTACCTCTGTGCCTAGTCCGGAAACTTCAACTAGTTCAAAATATGGCAGCCAGGTTGGTCACCGGTACATCTAGGGGTGACCATATTACGCCAGCTTTAAAATCGCTCCACTGGCTGCCAATTAGTTTCCGGGCGAAGTATAAAGGGTTGGTTATTACCTTTAAAGCCCTACATGGTTTGGGTCCAGGTTACCTGCGGGATCACCTTCTCCCATATAATCCGCCCTGCACGCTCAGGTCCTCTGGGAAGAACTTACTGCAGTCGGCCAAGACTAGGCTGACAACCGTTACCCAGAGGACCTTCTCTTCTGCCGCTCCCAGACTGTGGAATGACCTGCCGGAGGAGACTCGTCAACTTAACAGTCTTTTAGAATTTAAGAAACCTATAAAGACTGTTCTCTTCCGGCAGGCATATCCAGTGGAATTTTAGAATGTTTTAAGGATGTTTTTAGTAGGGATGTGCACTGGATCGGATCCGATCCACGATCCGAGTCCGGTCCAGTGGGAAATCGGATAAATTATCCAATTTCCGATCCAACAGCTGGATCGGCCGATCCAGTCCGAACCGATCTGAAAAGGCTCCGAACCAGTTCGGCAGATCGGCGGATTGGTGGGCACCCGCTGGCGCCCACCGCCGCTTCCATTGGCGGGCGCCAGCGGGTGCCCGCCGATGAAAGTAGACAGCGGGGGGGGGGCGCAGAGGGGAGGAGGGGGGCGCTTACCTTTGAGGGACGCCTGCTCCCATCCGGCGCCAGCGGCTACTACCAGCGGGCTCCGTGGCCTGCTCCAGGGTGGCGCGTCGGGTGATCACCCGGCGCGCTACTCTACAGCAGGCCGCAAAGCCCGCTGGTGGTAGCCGCCGGCGCCGGACGGGAGCGAACGTCCCAGAAAGGTGAGGAGGGGGCGCGCTGAGGGGAGGAGGGGGGCGCTTACCTTTTAGGGACGCCCGCTCCCATCCGCGCCGGCGGCTACTACCAGCAGGCTCCGCGGCCTGCTCTAGAGTAGCGCGCCGGGTGATGTCATCACCCGGCGCGCCACCCTGGAGCAGGCCGCGGAGCCCGCTGGTAGTAGCCGCCGGCGCTGGATGGGAGCGGACATCCCTAAAAGGTAAGCAGTGGCAGGGGGGAGGGGGCTTACCCCCCCGGAGCCGTCCGCTTCTATCCGCGGGCGCCCGCGGGCGCCTGCGGATGGAAGCGGACAGCCCCAGGGGGGGTAGGGAGCGCGGGGGAGGGGGCTTACCTGCCGGGGCCGTCCACAGTGGACGGCCCCGGGGGGGAGGGAGTTAGGCCCCCCTCACCCACCCGCCGCCATTTTTTCCTCATAGACTTGCATTGCAATGCAAGTCTATGGGGGGGGAAATGGCGGCCGATCCAAAAATGTCTGATTTTTGGATCGGGATCGGACTCGATCCGGTCCGGAGGGCTCCGATTTTGTCCGATCCGTGACAAAATTGGAGGTCCCGATCCGGGTCCCGATCCGATCCGGGGGGTCCGTGCACACCCCTAGTTTTTAGGATGTTTTAGGATTTTTTATGCAGTTTTAAAAATATGTGTCATGTTTTGATCAGTTTTGTGTGTTTTGTCATGTTGTTGTTCCCCGCCTCGATCCGGACAGAGAGGCGGGTAAGAAATAAATTATTATTATTATTATTATTATTATTATTATTATTATTACAATGTCTCAGGAACATCTTGTGGATTTGGCCAGGCTAAGTATTGAATCAAACATTGCCAGGACAATTAAGTTTCGTGCTGTGATTACATAGGCCCTGGCTATGTAAGGGACCACTTGTCTCACTATGAACCTGCCTGAGTATTTAGACATACAGGAGAGGCCTTTCAGGGACACCTTTACCTGCAAAGGCCTGTTTCTTGGAGACACCTGAAAGGTTTTTCTCTTGTGTTGCCCCCAAACTATGGAATGCGCTTCCTGAAGAGCTTTCTAAGAGACACTCTCTTGGCTCTTAGAAATGATGTAAAAATGCATCATTTCCATTTAATCTTTTCAAACATGTAGTTTTAATAATGTCAGGATCAGGCCCATTCTCCCTAGTGTGGGGAACTGGATTTTGGAATCCAAATCAGACTCAGAGGCATACACCAGTCTAGTCAGGAAGTGGGGGAGAAAATTCTCCAAGACACTTCAGAAGTCAAGGAAGAATCTTCCTACAACTTATTGGACAGGAGTCCCAGGCTCAGAGATCACCCTCTCCCTCCTGCCTAGGAACTCAGTCTCTGTCGGAGGGGCAGGAACATCAGAGTTGACAGGCCCCAGAGTTCACTGCAGGGTCAAGTGGGTGGAGTTGAGAGGAAGTGGGAGGTGGTCTAGTAAGTTGGTCACTTGGCAGAGGCTTCATCTTAAGGACCCTTCCTGAAGGAAGGATTCAGAAAAAAGACTGTTGGGCAATGCGGGAAGCTGTCCAGTCAGTTCATAGGCAACAGCCTTGTTTTGTTAGGCTAATTGAGCTTAAAGGATAACTCCTAGCACTCACACTCCTTTTAGGTGTGAAGAGAGTCTATTTACTGAATAAAGCTTTATGGCTTGCACGGCAGACCTCTTTATTGGCTCACATCTCCATGGGAGGACTTGGAACCACGACAAATAATTTACTGTTTTTACTGTTTTTCTTGTTCTTGGATTTATTGTTTCAAAGTTTTATCTTTTGAATTGTGTTAAACTGCATTGAAAGCCTTTTTTTTTTGCAGATAAAGTGGTATATAAATTTTAATAGTAAATAAATAACAAAATAGTGCGTTCTGAATTCTGAATTACACTGCAGAAGCATCCAGTTGTATCACAGTCATATTTGCTCCAAAGAACCACGTACTCCAGCAAAGTAGTTTGTTGGCTGCAGTCTGGAAATTGCTTTTAGAAGTCCAACTGTTATAATATGATGTAGTTTAAGTAAAGTATAGAGTGGTGAAATAAAATTAGCAAACAACCATAAACGTAACACAAAATGCCTCACCAATACAGATTTGTGCTATACGTGTTGTTGCCTAATCTAATAACTAGCACTGTATAAAATATTACAATAAACACGATCCTATTCACAAGTTTGCAGTCTAATATAATAAGTAATAGACAGAAAAGACAGGATGAAAAGGAATTAAACCATGTCACATTCTATCTTTAAGATTAATATCTTACCACTGTATCTTGGTTTCCAGTTTTCATTAGTTCCAATATCTGCAGCATCCTGGGCCGTTCTGAACCTGAAACCTTGGCAGAGCATTTGCTTGCCCTTTTCTGCCCTGGGTGATGCTCCCTGCCCTCATGGAAAAAACCCTACATTAAAATCTTCCCCCCAGACCATACCACTTACAGGAGGTGTCTTTCTCTCTTGATCTACCTAAGTCAATTGAGAAAGCACAATCCCAAGTGCTGTTTTTAACCTTTGGAGGGTTGGTAGAAACCTGTGGCCCTCCAGGTGTTGCTGAACTACAACTTCCATTACCCCTGACCATTGCTCATGCTCACTGGGTCTGATGGCCATTCAACAATATCTGGAGGGCCGTGGGTTCATCGCCCCTGCTTTAAAGCCCTAGATAGATTGAGATATGGGTGCCTAAATTATCACCTGCATGGACCCACTTGGACATTAAGATCACCATTTCAGAGCCATCTCTGAGTCTTTGGTGGGTGAGGACCGGAGATACAGTCTTCTCAATGTTGGCACCCTGCCTTTGCAATTCCTTTCTGAGGAAAGTTCACCTAGTGCTGCCCCGTTCTCTTTTCAGTGCCAGGTGAAAAGCTGTATAGACAGTAAGCCTACATACATCAGTTGCTGGGGAACATGGGTGGGAGGGTGCTGTTGCACCATGTCCTGCTTGTGGGTCAACAGCTGGTTGGCCACTGTGTGAACAGAGTGCTGAGTGAGATAGACCCTTGGTCTGATCCAGCATGGCTCTTCCTGTGTTCTTATGTTCTTATGCCTAGAACCTTGAGCTGTCTGTTACACAAATGTTTGTGCTAGGATTTTACTGGATTTGATTATAATATATAACTTTGTACACTTCTCTGAGAGTTTCAGCTTAAGAGTGGCCAAACATTTCAGGCAGGCAGGGAATTATCCCCAGTTCCAGCCTAGATGTATCTAATCCCCCTTGAAAACCTTTTTGGGTGGTGATCATCACCATGACTTCAGAAACCATAGTTAGGGACACCATGTTCTTCTTATCAAAGCAAATATCTTTGAGTAGAGGCATGCAAGCAATAGCCAACATGCATCTTTCCCTTCCCAGTCACTAACTCTTTGCTCTCTGATCTGGGTGCTAACCTAGGGCACAATTTAACAAGATTAGCATTCATTTCCCACCAAGGATGGATGGAGGTGAGAGAGAATGATGCCAAGCACCACAAAGTCCTCTTCTTCCTTAAACACCCATCATGGACTTCTCCTTAGATCAGCCTTCCCTGACCTGATGCCCTACAGATGTGTTGGACTACAACTCTCAGCATTCTGCAACTAGCCATGATGGGAGATTCAGGACAAACAAAAGGAAGTACT
Source organism: Anniella stebbinsi (assembly GCA_029215795.1). Lineage (NCBI taxonomy): Eukaryota > Metazoa > Chordata > Lepidosauria > Squamata > Anniellidae > Anniella > Anniella stebbinsi. Next base: position 81,381,130 of record JARDYH010000005.1, on the reverse strand, counting down.
TCTTCATACAGCACCTAGTTAAACTATGGAATTCACTACCACAAGATGTGGTGATGGCCACCAATTTGGATGGCTTTCAAAGGGGGTTGGATAAATTCGTGGACAAGGATATCAATGGCTACTAGTCCTGATGTCTATGTGCTATGTCCATTATCAGAGGCAGTAAGCCTATATATACCAGTTGCTGGGGAACATGGGCAGGAGGGTGCTGTTGCACTCATGTCCTACTTGTGGAATCCCCTTGGGCAGCTGGTTGGCCATTGTGTGAACAGAATGCTGGACTAGACGGACCCTTGGTCTGATCCAGCAGGGCTCTTCTTGTGTTCTGAAGGTACCAGTGTGGGGAAGGTTGATTCAGAGGGTCTGGACAACCTGCAGGGTTTGCCATACTCCAACAGCACCTGCGAAATCTCCAAAGGCAGGCACTGGTACTCTCCTCTCTGAAGCTCTTTAATTGGGCTCAGGCAGGACAGCCTCTTATACCAACCAACTGCTTTAGCTATACTGCATAGAAGAGCTCAAAGCTGGAAATGTATTATTCTGGTTTGTTGTTGTTGGCAGCTTCCCTCTCTCCCGAGGGGTCCTCTCAAAATCAATAGCATTGAAGTTGCCACTGGGTTGGGTCGCCTTCTTTAGCTCCGTCCTCCTGGCTTCCTCCTGCCTAGGCTTTCAACCAGAAGCCCTTTCAATTCAGGGTCCTTTTATTACAGCTTCCTGCCCTAATGAGGGACAAAAGCCCCTCCAAATGATGGTTTAGTGAGAGTTGTTGTTGTTGTTTATGGAGATCAGTGGGTTTTTGGAAGAACCAGAAATGGCTGTTGGCCACTGGAGCTTGCAGATACAGGGGCCTCTAATTTATAAATCTGCCTTTTCAAAACAGGAGAAATGTTCCAAGTGGAGACAAGACATGTTTAGGAGAGACTTTGAATTTTATTTGGTGAATTTGTGTAGATTCCAGGGGCGTTGGGGTGGGGGGGATGAGAGAATCCCATAACAAATAGCAAAGTAAGACTTTCCATCTCCATAAACATGGCATTGTTGTCAACCTTGGGTTGAATCCAGACTTAGTCATACTTAGGGTAGACCTATTGAAATCAGTGGGACTTGGTCAGTCATAACCAATGTAACTCCCTTTGATTTATGGATCTGCTCTGAGTAGGGCTAAGTCTGGATCCAACCCCTTGTTTTGTGACTGCCCTAAAAGCCTCTGGGCTCCAAGGGACAACCACTGAACGAATAGATCCCTGCTCCCCATAGTCCAGCGTTTCTCCTCCCCAGCACCTTGTTATTCATCTGGAGCACCCTTGGGAAGCAGTTCCTGTCTTTTAAATTTTGCTTTTGAAAAGGGTTAGGGTTACTTTCTTTTGGGCTTAATGGATGATCAGATGAAAAAGAAATGTGGAACTTTATTTTTATATATGACAACAGTAGCAAGATTATTATATGCACAAAACTGGAAAGGCCCAACACTACCTACGATGGACAAATAGATGTTGAAGTTATTGGAGTTGGCAGAGATGACAAAGCTTATGCCAATAATTAGAGAAAAGTCAATGTCTAGATTTATAAGTGAATGGAAACCTCTAATAGACTTTGTGCAGCAGCAAGAAAAAAAATGACTTGTTTATATGTGGATTCAATGAATAAGAAGAAATGGTTGAGATAAAGAAAGAGGGGGAATGTGTTTTTACTTATTAGCAAAATAAAACATTGTTACATAGTTTTGCTGTGGAGAAAATCGGAAGTATAGTTTAATTTGGTATATCTTTTCTCCTAAGTTTTATTTTTTTCTTTTTGATTTTTCTGTTGATGTTGTTGATGATGTGTTGTTGTTTTTAGTTTTATTGTTTCTCTTTTTAGCCTTTGTAGTGTTTGTTTGTTTAGTTTGTTGGTGTTTTGAAAAATAAAAATCTTTAAAATCGTAACCTGAGTGGATGACGGTATCAATGAATAAAAGTCCACATGGCACTTGGAAAAGGTTAGATTTCAAAGGTGTGGGGGGTGATGGGGGTCTTCCAAATTCCAAGATAAGTGGCAACAAAATGGCATTTCTAAATGCTTGTCAGCTATTCCACACTTTTTCCCAGGGTCCTTAGAAATCCCTGATTAAGTGATGACACCATAAGGAAGAACAAAAGTCTTTTCCTATTTGTTTCTTTCTTTGTATTTTAAGTACCTGGCTTAAAACAAGGCAGCCCTCCCTTTACCAATTAAAACCCAAAGGCTTTAGGTATGCTGTATTCTCTGGATGCCACATCAAAGAGACGGAGTCCGTTAAACTATTTATTTTATATCTTGCAGCTTTTGTAACTTTTTAAATATGTCATTAATCAAGCACAGGGCTAGTCAGTGACACTTGGAAGTTTGCACACAAGCTTATATCAACCTAAGTTGCTTCATTTTACCTAAAACTTCTGCGAGAAGAATGACCTAAGCGTTGCTCATTGCTGAGACACAGTGCGGGAGCTACAAAACAAAAATCTGACAAGAACTTTTATTGGCCCCACCTCTGCTGGCTCATGAATGTACAAGAATTCACCTTTTTGTTTACACAGCGCTCTTGAGACAGAAGAAGTGTTCTGTGTAACTAGAAAGTTTGCATACTCTTTATTAAGCCAAGAAAATATGACCTAAACCATTTCATCGGAAGTGGAGGAGAGGAAGGGACCATAGTGTAGTAGCACAGCCCATGCTTGCATGCAGAAGGTCCCAGGGTCAATCTCTAACACTTCCACTTAAGGAAGAATAAGTAACAAGTGATGTTAAAGATCTACCTGTCAAAAGCAGACAGTATTGGGCTAGATGGACAGAATTTGTTCTGGTGTAAGGCAGCTACCTCTCTGTCTGTATTCCCCAGTTCCATCTATACCCACTGGCCACAATTGTATATAGCAGGGGTTGGCAACCTGGTGCCCTCCAGATATTTTGGGTTACAGTTCCTGTCAGCCTCAGACAGTATGGCCAATGGTTGGGATGATGGGAGCTGTGGTTCAAAGCACTTGGAGGACGCCAGGTTGCCCGTCCTTATATGCCAGTGAAAGCTGGTGGCTCTTATTTCAGTGGGGCTATTGAATTCTATCCCCCAAAATAGGTTCCTCACCTTGGATAGCCCCTTCAGAATTCTGGATGGTTCTGACTGAAAACCAGAATTGATTCATATCCCCACCAAAATCAGAGCACCAGCCTCCACTGGTATATGGCTGCCTCTACAAGAGACATTTAAAGCTCTTTCAAGGTGCATTAAAAAATTTACCTCTACAAGAACGGAGCGCAAATCGGGCGTAGAGGCGCGCTATCCCTCCGATTATGCGCATTATCGAATGCACGTTAAACAGCGAGTTTTATTTTGCTCCGGCCGTTAAAGCGCATTTTGACCATGTGAACAAGCGCTTATGCGCATTAACTACTTGTAAAGCGCATTTTGGTCATCCGTTAATGCGCTTCGCCGCCTCTCGCCACCTCTCGTGCAGAGGTATTAGGCGTAAATGCGCTTCAGCGATTATGTGCATAATCGCCTAACCAGGTGCAAAAGCGAATCCTTGTAGAGGGGACCTTTGTTTCAGCAGGAATGTGCTCTGGAAACAGCTTGAATGAGCTTCAGGCTTCAGCAGGCAAACTGCACCCCAGGTCCTTTTTAAAGGAGGGCCAAATTGAAGATGGGATGGGGCACCTTTGGCCCTCCAGACTTCATTGGACACTATCAGGCCCACCCGGCACAGCTATCAGTCTGGGATCATGGGCGTTGTAGTCCAACTACAGAAGAACATAAGAAGGCCCATGTTGGATCAGAACAAGGTCCATCTAGTCCAGCTTTCTGTTCACATAGTGGCCACCAGCTGTTGATAGGGAACCCACATGCAGGACATGACTGCAACAGCACCCTCCTGCTCCTGTTCCCCAGCAACTGGTGTACATAGGCTTACAGCCTCTGATACTGGAGAATGAATTTAGCCATCTGGACTAGTAGTCATTGAAAGCTTTCTCTTCCAGGAATTTATCCAACCCCATTTTAAAGTATCCAAATTGGTGGGCAATACTACATCTTGTGGTAATGAATACCATAGTTTCTATATGCTGTGTGAAGAAGTACTTCCTTTTCTCTGTCCTGAATCTCCCACCAATCAGCTTCATGGGATGACCCTGGGTTCTAGTATTATGAGAGAAGGAGAAAAATATCTCCCTATGCACATTCTCCACACCATGTATACACATTCTCCACACCTTTAGCATGTATCCCCTTAACCTCCCTTTTCCAAACTAAACAATTCCAGCTGTTGTAACCTTCCCTCATAGGGGAGATGCTCTAGCTCATTAATTATTTTAGTTGTCCTTTTCTGCACTTTCCCCAGCTCTACAATATCTTTTGTTTTAGATATGGTAACCAGAACTATACACAATATTCTAAGTGTGATCACAACTCTATATAAGCAGTATGATATGGGCTGTTTTATTCTCAATACCTTTTCCAATTATGCCTAGCATGGAGTTTGCTTTCTTTACAGAGGCCACACATTGAGTTGACATTTTCATCAAGCTGTCCGCCACAACCCCAAGATCTCTTTCTTGGCTGGTCACCACTAGTTCAGATCCTTCCAGATACATCTCGAGGAGGGCCACTGATTGCCCACCCCTGGGATAGAGGGTGGTTGGCAAAAGTCCCACCCATGGACCCCAGAGTGGACTGCCTCAGGGCAGTGCTGTCACCATCACTACTCCCTCGAGGCGCACTTGTCTTACCTCCAGGTCAGCACCTGCGGGGGCAGCTGCTAGTACCCTTAAGAGTCCAGATTTGGTCTTGGGGTCTCCAGTTGTGGATCCTGACTATATACCTTTGCCAGCACAATTGAGAAGGTTAGTCTGAAAGCCTCCCCACAAATGACACCAATCACTGCCATGTGGGCAGAAGGTAGGTGTCCTGATGTCTGGGACTTCAACTCCCAGAAGCCCCTGCCAGCATGGTCAATGGTCAGAAATGCTGGGTGTTGTAGTCCAAACCATCTGGAGATCTACTTTTCACCCACCTTGGCTGTAGAACACAGGCAGGGCCACCTCCCCCCCCCCCCCGCTTGGTAGCCACTTCCCCTAGTTGTGCTCTGCATTGGTACCAAGCCACTTGGACATCTCTCCCCTCTGCCCCGCCAATTCTCCCTGGCTTCTGCATCCATTCTTGATGCTGGTGTCTCTCTGGCTCTCCTGTGCTTGCTCCCAGGGATGAAAAAGAGGGGGACAGTTTGGGCATCAGCCGCTCTCGCGGGCCAGTAGGGAGAGCTCGGCTCCCCATACCAGAGCAGAGAGTTTGCAGGCAAGGAGGGAAACCTCTCTCCTCTCCTCTCCTCCTGGATATATATATATATATATATATATGGTGGCATGGGGCAGAGTCTAAACTTGCACAAAGATAGTGATCCCCGCTGACACCCAGGAGGCAGGACTGGTCGCTTCTGGCGGTGGTCATTGTACCGATTGCTGCAACTAGTAGCAGGACTTTAACTATTTTGGTTATTTGCTTTCTTTTCTGCTTTCTGCCTTCAGGGTGAATCAGTCCAAAGCATCTCCTCTCGCCTGGAACCACACATTTGGAATAATTCTACTGTGGCAACTACCCAACTTAGCACCTCTCCACCAGCACAAATCTGGAATAGTTACCCAACAGGTCACAATCAATGAACTTAATTCATCCCATCTCTGTTCACAGGAGTTCTTTTCAGAGTTAACCCAGAATGTTTAATGGGTATTAACATATCTGGGATCTAATATCTCCCCGCAATGCTTGTTTGTATATTCTCATAATTCCCCCTTGAACAGTCAAGTCTCCTTAATTATCCCCCTCCCCATGCCACGTAATGATTTATCTCCCATCATTCCATTGTCAGGAGGCACCTTTATCACACGGGCGGTTTTAAGCACACTCACCAGGACTGATCCAGTTCTTCAGCGCAGGACTTGCATGACGTCGTCCCTCTCGCGCTGTTCTAGCGCCCTGAGTACTCCGTTTTTTGTTTCTGTTTCGATTTAACCCTAAAAGGGCAAGCCAACCTTAGACCTTTATCACACCTACCCAGTTTGCTTCTGCGGGTTCCCCCTCCATGTCTTATGCGAATGTAGCCTTTTGATCACAGGTGGTCGCTTTTGCTCCTATACCTCAGCCAACTTGCCTGAACTTGCCTGCAAACGGACAATCCCCGTTCAGGGATATTTCAAAAGAGGAACTAAAAAAGAAGCACTCAGGGCGTGAGAACAGCGAGAGGGGGACAACGTCATGTGAAAGAAAGAATTGGATCAAATTCGTGGTGAGTGTGCTTCAAACTGCCCGTAAGATAAAGGCTCAAGGTATCGCAGCAATCCTGACCACGTGTGATTCAAAACGCTAGATTCGCATAGGAAATGGAGGGGGAACCCGCAGAAGCAATCCCGGGGTGGGGGGGAATGGTAGGTGTGATAAAGGCTAACACCTCTCACTATCCACGAAAGCTGTCCACAGCACAGCAAGTCTAGAGCTGAAGTCAGATGGACTTCCCCTTCAAGAGTTTCTGCATTTTACTTTTTAAAAGCAGCATCAAGCCAAAGCACTAAACTCGTGGTCTTTCATTAAAAGAATCAGATCAGTGTGCAACTGGTCATATACATATGTCATTAAGAATTCAGTTTCAGCATGCCTTTAGTATAGTCAGACTATGAAACCTGGGAAGAAGGGGCACCAGGGGATTGGGACCTTATAGCTTTCTCTTTCGTGGGAGGGAAGAATCGGCAGTGCTCGGCCTAGGTTAGAGATTTGCCTCGATTCTAACGGAAGTCAATCCCATTCAATATCGGAGGGGATGTGATTTGGGAGATGGGAGTGGAGGTGGAGCCTATTAAAGGAGCTATCCAAGGTGCTGAACCCTAGCTTTAAAATGGGTTCAGCCCCTTAAATTGCTCCTTTAGAGTTCGGCTGGTTCTGACGGAAACCCAGAATAGATTCACAGCCTCACCAAAATCGGACCCATCAGCCTCCACTGCTTAGAATGTGGTCCTAACCTGTACATCAGCAAGTTTTGTTGTGGGTTTTTAAAACCAAGTACAAGTGGGACATAAGTTAACGCTGCTCGTGAGCAAGACTTCCGTTTCATCATGACCCGACAGGTCGATGTGCAATGGGCAGCAGGCAGCGCAGAGGTGACGGGTGCGTCTTGGCCTCCTTCACGTCGCCACGTTCGATTCTTTCTTGGGCTCCTTTGAAACGCCTCTGCCCGAGGGAGGCCCTGCCCAGTCCCTCTGGAATCTTCGCAACCATTCGAAACAACAACAACAACAACAACTGTAGGTGGGCGAGAGAAGAGGAGGGCGAGGAAAGAAAGATCAACTTCCCTTGGACTGTGACTGGTGGGATCTTTGGGAGATTGATCAGTGGAGGCTGGTGGCTCCGGTATCAGTGGGCGATGAATCCGCTCTGGTCTGTAGTCAGAACCAGTCAGAACTCTAAAGGAGCTTTGCAAGGTGCTGAACCCATTTTGGGGCTATGATCCAACACCCTGGATAGCTCATTTCGAGGTCTGGGTAGTTTTCAATGTTAGCTCTACTTAGAGCAGACCCATGAAAAAGAATGGGGCTTAGGTCAGTGATGGCTAACCTAAGTCCCACTTATTTCAATGAATCTACTCTAAGTAGGGCTAACATTGAATACTACCCTCTGCTTGGTACTGACTGAAATGTGGAGCGGATTCACAACCCCACTGACATCGGAGCCACCAGCCTCCACTGCTCTTGTCACACACGACCCGAAAGTTTTCCATCCTCAGCCAATGCGGGCAGCCATCCATTTAGACAAGCTCCTCTTCCTCGGCTTGGCAGAATCCTTCCTGGTTTCTCGGCATGCGGGACAGCTGAGCCCCCCCCTCCCCCCCTCCGCGCCGTCTCCCTCCCGAGTGCCTGGTTCCCATCCCTGTGGGGCTCCCTTCCCCTTTCCTCTTGCTGCCAGTCCAAGCACGCGTGCGCGCAGGGTGCTGGTCCCATCACAGGCAGCGCTGCTTGTAAGATGAGTGAAGAAGCCGAGATGGAAGCAGGCGGGGTGGGGGTGGGGGTGGAGGGAAGGGAAAGGAAGCGAAGCTTTGTCATTGAAAATCGCTCACTTTGACAGTCGCCAGCCAGAGAGCCAACCCTGACTCGATGTCAGGGGCTGCCTACCTGCAAGGTGCGCCACGATGATGGCCAAGCAGCCGTTCAGCATGCACCCTGCCCTGCAGGAAGCCAAGTATTCCAGCCTGCACTCCAGCTCGGAGGCGATGCGCCGCGTGTGCCTCCCAGCCCCGCAGGTATGTAGATGAAGCATAATTACTGCTTTAAGGCACATTTTTTGACAGGCCCCGGCTTAATGTTTTTTTCATGTCGCCAGAACAATCGTCTCTCTCTCTCTCTCTCTCTCTCTCTCTTTCTCCCCCACCCCTCCCTCTCTGATCCACATGTCTATTCAAGCAAAGCATCTTCTGCCTTCATATTAATTTTTATGACCTGAGCTTTGAGGAGGAATCTCTGTGCTAGAGAAAGAGAGAGAGAGAGAGAGAATGTTTTTGAATCCAGACTTGACAGTATTCCCCACTGACTGCGCTCTGCGCGTTCTTGCTTGCAGCTCCAGGGCAATATATTTGGAAGCTTTGATGAGACTCTGCTGGCCCGGGCTGAAGCTCTGGCGGCTGTGGATCTGGTCTCTCACGGCAAGAGCCACCCTTTCAAGCCAGACGCAACCTACCATACCATGAGCAGCGTCCCTTGCACGTCTACCTCGTCGCCCACCGTGCCCATCTCGGCGCCCGCGCCGCACCACCACCACCACCATCACCACCATCACGCCGTGGCGCACCAAGGCCTCGACGGCGACCTCCTGGACCACCTCTCGCCCGCGCTGATGGGGGGCCCCGAGCACGGCGCCGTCATGGCCGCGCAGATCCACCCGCACGCTCACCCGCACCTGGGCGCCGCCATGGGCCACCTGCACCAAGCCATGGCCAGCATGGGCCACCCGCCGCCGCCCCCGCCGCCCCCGCCGCCGCCTCCCTCGGCCGCCGCTGCCGCCGCCGCTGCCGCCCAGGTCTCGGCGGCGTCCCACAACGGGCTGGCGTGCCTGAGCGACGTCGAGTCGGATCCACGGGAGCTGGAGGCGTTCGCCGAGCGCTTCAAGCAGCGGCGGATCAAGCTGGGCGTCACGCAGGCCGACGTGGGCTCGGCGCTGGCCAACCTGAAGATCCCAGGCGTGGGCTCGCTCAGCCAGAGCACCATCTGCCGCTTCGAGTCGCTCACGCTGTCGCACAACAACATGATCGCGCTCAAGCCGGTGCTGCAGGCGTGGCTGGAGGAGGCGGAGGCCGCCTACCGCGAGAAGAACGCCAAGCCCGAGCTCTTCAGCGGCGCCGAGCGCAAGCGCAAGCGTACCTCCATCGCCGCGCCCGAGAAGCGCTCGCTCGAAGCCTACTTCGCCATCCAGCCGCGGCCCTCCTCCGAGAAGATCGCCGCCATCGCCGAGAAGCTCGACCTCAAGAAGAACGTGGTGCGCGTCTGGTTCTGCAACCAGAGGCAGAAGCAGAAGCGCATGAAGTACTCGGCCGTGCACTGAGACGCCCGGACAGGAGCAGAGCGGGAGGCTGGTGGCTCCGGATTCGGTGGGGCGGCGAGTCCGCTCTGGCCTCCAGGCAGAGCCGGACGGACCTCCGAAGGAGCTCTCCGAGGTGCCGAGCCTCTTTGGGGGCTGGGGCTCAGCACCTTGGAGAGCTTCTTTAGAGTCCTGGCTGGTTCGGTCAGAAACCCAGAATGGATTCACAGCCCCACCGAAATCGGAGCCACCAGGCTCCACTGGACGTAAGAAAGAACAGAGACCGCTCAACTGAAAACCTATATAAGTAAAACAGGCAACCGATCAACAGCAGGGATCAACTCGGAAAGGGCAGCCCGACCAAGCCACAAAGCCATTGACCTTAAACGTCTCTTCTATTCCTTCCTCTTGCCAGTGCAGCCGCGCCATCGTTTCCTTTGGCCTGCCTTCCGTTGCGCTTCCCGGGGTTATCGGATGAAAAACAAGACTACCAAGCGACCTTGCGATAAAAAAACAAAGTGTATTTATTCTCTTTCCCTCCCCGCGCCGCCGCCCTCCCCTTTCATCTTTCTGGGTTCCGATTCACTTAATTGTGTGTCTTCTTGTGCACTAAGAGTGTATGACGCTTGTCACTTTTGTTGGAAGAGTTGAAACTTGAGAGGTACTCATTTCTTAAAATAATAATTTAAAAAATGCAATAAGAAATGTGGTAGAAGTAAGTTTGGTGCTGGCTGGGTTACCTCTGGGTTTATATAATTTTAATATAAAGAGGGGTCCCACCAGAGAGTGAAGATTTATTCAGATTTGTGAAATAATATAAATATATTTTTCCGAAAGCCATCAGTTCTAATCTTAGTTCAAGTTTGGGGTAATTTGCCCTGGCCCACCACCTTTTACTTACGTGGTCAACTGCATGTTGTCTGAGATCTATTGATACTTTTTAAAATACTCTGATGATTTCTTAAAGGGGAAAAGAGAAAAAGAACTTTATTTTTAAGCCAGTGAAATAAAAAATGGTCTGCTCCTCAGGTTGTTTCTGTTAACACAAACATGACTATCGCCAGATGGAGTTCTTCATTTTCTTGGAGGGGGAAGAAGAGTAGATTTAAAGCTGGAGAGAGAAAGCAAAGGGGGGGGGGGAAACAGGTTAAGACCCTGGTTCTAGGCACGTTTACAAGGGGACAACTCATTTATTTCAATGGGAACCAAACAAGTATTTTAAGATAATCCCGAGCCATTAAATGGACATTTGACATTGACCTCCATGAGGTGAGGGTTGCGATCCACTGGATGCAACTTCGTTTCCCCCTTCCCCCTCCCCCTCCCCCAAACCTCATCCTGGTCGAAAGGATACACTTCCATGGGTTTTTAGTGAGCCAGGCTTGCACCCACATAGGGCGATCCGCAAGACTGATTGACTTGCGTGGGTCTGGTCAGCTTGAAATCCAAGCACTTTCACTTGGCTGGGCTGCAGACGAATTTTTTGCACTGAACCTCGAAACACCGTCGAACCTCCGTCCACTAGTGGGGACTTGCACCCATATTTCTTTGGAGACAGTGACGCGGGAGAGGAGTTCTTTTAAAAGAGATGTCAGTCCTCTTCCGGTTTTTTGTTTTAAATGTAAACCTGTCTCTGTACTAAACAAAGGGTTGTCAAATATCTTGACTGCATTCGCCCTTTCTTCCTCTCCCCACACCCCACCCGAAATTTTATATTTCATTCCTATAAGTTGGGCATTTTGTGCGCCTCTATGATCTTCCCTCCCCACCCCCTTTCCTTTCTCTCGGAATTACATTCTGAAACTTCTCTAATAAAATGCTTTATTTTTCAACCCGAATGGACGTTTTCTTCTCTCCCCAAATTCCCAGCTTGCTGTTGTTGATGCTGCTGTTATTTAGAAAAGAGAAAAGTTTTAGACATGGCTAAAAGTGAAGACAGCGATACAGAAAAAGATGCGCGCCGGGAAGGGGACAGAAACCACTTACATTCTGTATCTTTAGTGTCTGCTTCTTTGGTAGATTTAGCTTTCAAGCTATTCATTAGGATTATTTATTTATTGCTTAACATATCTATGTTGTATTAGTTTGGGACCAGATATTCTTCCTTGCAAATCAGCTCTCTCTTTTTATATTATATCATATTTTGGCTGTTCATGATAATAACACTAAATTCCCTAGACTATATATTATATATTGTTTACCTCTCTTCTCAAATGTGCACTTTTTATTGGACTATCAAAGTTCTGGAGAAGGAGAGAGATAGAGAGAATTTGCACAACAATACCCATTGTTAGTCTTACACCTTCTTGAGGTTAAAGCTTACTAATCGTGAAAAGTATACATGCAAATCATATTGCAGTTCATTTTTTTTAAAAAAATCCTTACACCAGAGTTTAGCTAGAGCCCTTTTTTTTCATCACGTATGACACTTCATTCTCCGAAGTTTCATTTTTATATAAAAGAAGAAGAAATCATTGGAAACCGCTGCTATCAAAGGTTCATTTGGAATTCTGTTTAAAAGAAAAAGGGGGCTTTTGTTTATGAATCCCAGAAGCACCTTAAATGATTAAAAATTAATGATCGAAGCCAAGCGATCTTCTGAATATCTTGCCTTGGCATTTCCATGAATATCTAGCAATAAAACTCAAGCCAGATTCTACTCACTGTTTTTGTTTTAAAGCACCTCATCAAGTCGTCCTTTTTTAGTTCATGAAGGGAGTAAAGAGAAAGATCACCAACGTTCTTTTAAATGTCCCGGTTTTGTTTTTTTTCCCAATGAGCCCCTATGATTCCTCTCCCCACTCCAATCAAATGTCCTTTAATAATAAATGCCCTTGTGTCATTACATTATATTGTGGGTTCTGAAATTTTAAAATACGGTTGATGCAATATTAATTGGGTAACGTGGTATAAAAAGGGTAGAAAGCAATGCTGCCTGCATCCTTTCTCTACTCACCACTAGGATTTGAAGAAAAGCTCTTTTAAGGGATGCCTATTGTTGTTTTTTAAACTCCAGGTAAGATATATTTAATGATTTTCTCAATAACATCCCTGTTAACTTAACCTGTTGTATTTTATTGTGAGTCTCCCCTATTTAATATAGACCATTCCTGTCAAGTCCAAAAATATTTTGCTGCTACCTAGTTGCTCATTCACCTTCAATTACATTCGGCTTTCCAAATGAAGAACTTATCAGTCTGAGATTTTCAGGGGAAAGTTATGAAATTTATCTTATTAGACAACAGTCCTACATGAAGATTTGTTTGAGAAGTTTGAAAAATATGGAACAAATACAGACTCGCAGTCCATTTAAAGAGAAACTTGGAAAATTATTCCATTATCTCGGTACGATTTCTGGAACCAAAACGTTCCCATATTTTCACATTAGCAGAAGCAGATTTCTGAAATTCTTCTTTCGTTTCTCCTTTGGCTATCCAAAGTTGTCGTTCTGGATTTCAGCACCAGGACAGCTCCCAACGATTTAATAATAATAATAATTTTAAAAAGACAACTGAAAAAAACCTCAGAGCATTCCACTGTTACAATGTGATTTCATTTTCTACAGAATTGTCCAGGTTTATTGTTTCCTGGATGTCCCTTTCAAAACAAACAAACAAACAAACTCTTTTATTTACAAATAGTTGATGGATTTTATTAGCTTCTCTGTTTCTTGCCTGCACCCCTGCAAACACAGCCTTGCACTGAAGTTAGCCTGTCCCTAAAGCCAAGGCAGGCACTGGTAGCTATGTTGAGTTAGTAAAAGAGCAAACGGGAATAAAGTTGGTGTCTGTTTCGCGGAATATAGCTTGCATAGTTCGCTGAGTTAAATATAAATGTTGTTCTTCTGGGTGAGTCTTTTAGGAAGCAAGATCAGAGTTAATCAGGTGAAAGACAATGCAGAACAAAAGCGATCTTGAGGTGAGGTGGGGAGGAGAGAAAGGAAGGAAGAAAGAAAGAAAGGCCATCTCTCTGTGTTATATTTCTCAGTTTTTGAAATGTATTGAACAGTGCCACCTATTTATGTTTATGGACAATAGAAGTGTTATGTCTGAGTTTTTGTATAGTCTAAAATGTTGATCAGCTCCTAATTCATTCTTCTACAAAGCGATCCAATGTATGCATATTCGGGTGTAAACTCAGGTCACTACTACGAAAGTGTGAGCGAATCCTTGAGTTTCTCCAAAAGGCGATTTGGTGTTTGATTTCTCCTTCCACCCGCAACTTTTGACATCGTGTTTTGAAGACATAACGCTCAGCACGTTGGACTTGTTACGTATCCAAATTTCCCAGGAGCTGTCTAGCAACTGCGAGGCCAAAAGGGTTTCTATGTACGAAACGGGGGGGGGGGGGGTGAAGCGAGAGAATTCAATACTTTGTTTAAAATCACTTTCTTGTGATAGGTTTCAAATAACCTAGGAGAGTGTCTGTCTGGCCGATCTTTCTCATTCACAGCAGTTATATTATAAACTAGACACGTTCAAGCAGATCTTGTTGAATAGAATGGAGATCTCTCTCTCTCTCTCTCTCTCTCTCTCTGTGTGTGTGTGTGTGTGTGTGTGTGTGTGTGTGAGAGAGAGAGAGAGAGAGAGAGAGAGAGAGAGATTTCAACAAGATCTGCTTGCCCTTGTCTAGTTTAAAAAATAACTGGGTTATTTTATAATTTGGTTATTTTATGAGACGAGAGAGAGAGAGAGAGAGAGAGAGAGAGAGAGAGAGATCCAGCCTATTCAATACAATCGCTTGCCCTTGTCTACTTTATAAAATAACTGTTTATTTTATAAGAAACAAACGGTGGAAAGAATAAGTTGCCAGGGTGTGTGAGATGATAACCAAATTCTCCCGTCAGGTCTTGACGAAGGCAGTTTTTGTTTCAGCTCTGGCATGCTTGAGGAAACCATGTTTTGGGGGTGTCCCTTCTATGACCTGGCTAAGTGATCCTTCTACCCGTCCTCCCTCAATTAACCAGCTCTTCCCTTTCTCTCTCCCTGTGCGTGCGTGTGTGTGTTGGATGTCTTCTACGGGTCTACTTCCCTCCTCCTCCTCCTCCTCCTCCTCCTCCTCCTCCTCCTCCTCCTCCTTTGTGTCATGTCCACGTCTCCTAAATCTAGGCGGTTAAAGGCTCACCCAGTGGAGGCTGGTGGCTCCGATGTCAATGGGGCAGTGAATCCGCTCTAGACTTCAGTCAGGACCAGTCAGAACTCTAAAGGAGCTATCCAATGTTCAGAACCCGTTTTGGAGATAGGGTTAAGCACTTTGGATAGCTCCTTTAGAGTTCTGACTGGTTCTGACTGAAACTAGAGGGGATTAACTAACCCACTGACATCGGGGCCACCAGCCTCCACTGGGCTCATCCACCACCACCTCGCTCTCGCCCTCCGCACCCCGCCCAGGGCACTAATCAGTCGTTTCCAAACCACCCAACCTTGTAATTGCATCTATTCCTATGGGCCACTCTGAGCTGGAGTCACTCTCGGGGGATCGAATCAATTAGTCATTAGGCGGCTCCATTAGCCCCTTAATACTGTCAATTTTCTTGTATGCGAATGAATTAAAACAATACAATGATTAGTGCAAAGACAGAGTGGGGTGGGGGAGCAGCAAACGGGGGAGGGAGCAGCTCAGTGCTGCTGCCCGAAAGCCACGGGGAGGTCTACCTTGCCCTGTCTAGAACTGAGCAGAGAACGTTTGATTCCATCCGGAAGGAAATGCCTATGTAAAACTGCTCAGAGGGGGGCTGTTGGCTCCAGTTTCAATGGGGCTTTGATTCCGTTCTGGGTTCCAGTCAGAACCAGACAGGACTCCAAAGGAGCCATCCAAGGTGCTGAACCCAACCCCAAAATTAGTTTCGGCTCCTTGGATAGCTTCTTTGGAGGTATGGTTGGTTTTGACTGGAACCTAGAATGGATTCACAGCCCCACCGAACTCGGAGCCACCAGTCTCCACTGAATGCTGCCACTAGAACTTCAAGACTGCGGCCACCAGCAGCTTTTCCAGCTATCGGGGGGGGGGGGGGGAGAGACCAAGCCAGCCCAGCAATCCCGTACTCACCTACTTGGAATAAGAAGACCTATTGGGACTTACTTCCGAGTAAGCATGCACGAGATTGGGCTGCAGGGGCCGTAAGAAGAGAAGAGGAGGCAGTGCACGAGGTATAGGTGGGGTGAAAGAAACTAAGTTAGCATGTGAGACCCAAAATTGATTACTTCTAAATGAAAGGTCTGTTATTAAATTGCCTTTCATTCTAAGCAGGGCCCCTTGCAAGCCAAGGCCTGGCACGCTTGCAGTCATGCCAAGGGTCAGGATAGAAATGGCTTTAACCCGCTCTAAATGAAGAAACGAAAGATATTTCTGAGAACTTCAATTCTGCCTCCAAGGGGGGGGGGGGAGAAAAGAAATAAAGATAGGGTGGGGGAATCCAAATGATGCAAAAAAAAAAGAATAAATTATGGAAATAAGAGAGCCGATGCAAATTTGTTTCTAAATTGTGCTGTTAAGGGCAAGGAGGTAATTGAGGACTGGTGATGGGTGGCAATTTAGGGAAGTATGAATTCCAGCGCAAGAAGGGAACGGGGCTGAGATCTGAATGGAGGAAAAAATGCAATCCGCAATGCATTAATTTCTACAAGACTCCAGTCCAGAAAGTTCCTGAGAAAACTTTCTGAAGGTTATAGACCAATTCCCAGTCAATCAAACATGGAATCAAGACAATAGAGGGGTTGTTTCTGACTCTATTTCACCTATTCCGCCCCCCCCCCCCAATACACGAGGTTATTTGGTTCAGGATAAAGACTCCCTGTTTATTGTGAGCCGCTTTGGGACACAAGGAAAATCAGCATGTAACTGAACTGTTTAAAAAGTGGGGAAATAGATAAAGGGTTCTGTCAGCCACTTGGTGTCAAAAAGAAAGAAAGGTTGTGTAGGCATATCAGAATTGGCATTTGCACTTATGGCACATAACCATGTACAATGTATTATATTAAAATCAGTGGAGGCTGGTGGTTTCACTTTCGGTGGAGGTTTGAATCCACTCTGGGATTCAGCCAGAACTCTAAAGAAGATATACAAGGTGCTGAACCTACTTTGAGAATTCTATTCAGCACTTGAATAGCTCCTTTAGAATTCTGGTGGATTCTGACTGAAATCCAGAATGAAATCACAGCCCCATCTAAATAAGAGCCTCCAGCCTCCTCTGATTGCAATGCAATGGATAAATTAATGCTTTTCTGCGTATATAGCAGCCTTCCCCAGTCTGGTGCTATCCTGATGTATCAGGCTTTCCCATCAGTCCAGGCCAGCATGGTCAATGGTGATTATGATGGGAGTTGTAGTCTAAAACATCTGGAGGGCACCAAGCTGGGGAAGGGTGGTGTATATAGTTGCAACATAAGTGAAGGAAAGATCTGCAGCTTTCCTCACAATTTTGTAGGGTTAATCCACCATACACATACATCACGTTCCTTACTTGTAGCCAAGACAATTTAGGATGAAATCTGGCTGGGGAATGCTTGCAGTTGTATGACTTTTTCTGCCTAAACATGCATAGGATTGCAACCTTAATGGGTTTGTGCAGTTTCTAGGTGGAGAAGCTATATTTCAAATTGGCTGGTGAGAACATCACAAATTGCAGGTGTGAACCCTCTCTCTCTCTCTTTCACATACATATGCACACACACATACATGTCACCAGACATGAAAGACAGCTGTGAGCCAATTGTGTAAGTGCAATTCTAAACATTAAAATATCTGATGGAGAGGTGTATGTCTGTAAACATGGTAAACACATATCTGGAAACTTTGCCCTGTTTTGGATTTCAGGCACTCTGTCCCAGGAAGCTCTCCTTTCCGAGATTAATGGGAGCTGGGGCATTGCACCCCGCCCCCCAGGAGATTGTGCTCAGAGATCTTGCTGTCTCTCACTATGCCCATCATTCCTGGCACCCAAAATTGGTCATCTAAAGCAGCCAGACCACTTTGCCTCATGATGGGGCTAGGGATGGATGAGAATTTTGTTTCAGTTTAGTTTTCATAAGAATTTCCTAAGATTCGCAAAGTTTGCCATATTCGGGATTTTTTAGAAAAAACTTGACATGTTTTTAAAAAGAATGAATGCGGAAAAAACGGAAACCATCTGATTTGTCCATCCAGGCCTTTGAATGCTTTGCTCTTAAAAGTCTGAATTTGAATCCTTGTGTATTATTCAACCATGTTTGTGGTACTGAATTGGAGTTGCCATCTCTTTTTTTTCTGCCAAGCTCCTGATCTTTAAGAGCTACATGGTCCTCTCTATACTAGGAATAGCTCTATCTATTGAATTTGGCTGGTCAAGAATTTCATCTCAGGGTTGTTGTTATTTTATAAGATCAAAACTCGTAAAGTTTTTCATTATCAGAGATTAAAGAACTTGATATTTAAACATTTTGAAATTGGAAGAAAGAGAAACTGATAGATTTATCCATCCCTCTGTAGGGCTGCCTCTGGTTTAGTTGCTGCTGCTGCTGCTGCTACAGAACTGGAAGCCACTGTGCTATAACAGTTAAGACCCCGGACTTAGGGATCCAGAGTTCAACTCTCACTGGGTAACCATGAAGCTCACTGGGTGACCTGGAGCCAGTCATTATCTCTCAGTCTAACCTACCTCACAGGGTAGTTGAGTCAATGAAATGCCGATGAGGAAGACTCATGTATGTCCCCCAGAGTTCTTTAAAGGAAGGTGGGCTATAAATAACATGAACAAACACATAAACTGGTTGACACAAGAGGGAATCTAGCATAAAAGCACATCAGAAAGAGCAGAATCCAACTCAAGGCAAAATTTAGCATTCTCAATCATACTAGTTCACCCGTGAGATAAGAGTCTACTCTCCATGGTGGTCAAGTCAATCCTCCAGATGGGGACATGATCACATGTCTGCTATGAACCTTATAATATTCATTTTTACTCTTCATGAAAGACATTTGAACAAAGCAGCTGGCCCACTATTTCTTTAGCAAAAGTACTAAAATGTAAAGCATTCCTTCTGTATGAGGCCTGCAATGTGAGAGGGATATTTCTTCATTCCAGTAGAGGAGTCAGTCCAGCGGATATTTTTGTTTTAAGAAATCTTGACATCAATCAGTGCAGGGAGCAATTTTTTTGACTAAATAGGCTGGCCTTACCCAAACTGGCTCCTTCCAGATGGGTTTGGACTACAATGGCTATCATTCCCAACTGGTGCAGCCAATGAGCATGCTGGTTGGGGGTGGTAGGAGTTGTAGTCCAAACCATGTGAACAGCACCAGGTTGGAGAAGGCTGCAATAGGTATAAGGTTACCAGGCAAAAAATCTGACAGATTTATTTCTTACCTCACTGCTAACAATTCTGACCATGCTCCTGTGCTTTACACAATAGCAAGACAAGCACATTTAGCCAAAGAAGCTTTTCCTGACATGGGATAAAGTTATGGAGAGAAAGCTCCATGTGCTAAAAGTCAGGCTGCAGATAAAAAATACAGGAGCAAGGACAACAAAATCAGTTTGCAGCCTCAATCAAAACAGAACCCCTAACTTTAATACCATGAGGGAACATTAATTGCCACTGATAACTTGTTGTAAACAGGCCTGGCTGGCATGGAAACAGCCCTGGTCACCCTGTATGATGACCTATGTCAGGAGAAAGACAGGCAGAGTGTGACTCTGTTGATTTTCCTTGATCTCTCAGCGGCTTTCGATACCATCGACCATGGTATCCTTCTGGGAAGACTGGCAGAGTTGGGAGTGGGAGGCACTGTCTTGCAGTGATTCCACTCCTATTTGGCAGGTCGGCTCCAGAAGGTGGTGCTTGGGGAACATTGCTCAGCCCTGTGGATTCTCCAGTATGGGGTCCCACAGGGGTCAGTCTTGTCCTCATGCTGTTCAACATTTACATGAAACTGTTGGGTGTGGTTATCCGGAGTTTTGGAGTGTGTTGTCATCAGTACGCTGATGACACACAACTCTATTTCTCCTTTTCATCTTCATCAGGTGAGGCTGTGGATGTGCTGAACCAGTGCCTGGCTGTGACAATGGACTGAATGATGGCTAATAAACTGAAACTCAATCCAGACAAGACTGATATGCTGTTAGTGGGTGGTTCTGCTGACCGGATGGAGGGTCTTCAACCTGTTCTGGATGGGGTTGCACTCCTCCTGAAGGAGTGGGTTCATAGCTTGGGGGTTCTCCTAGAACCATCTCTGTCACTTGAGGCTCAGGTGGCCTCAGTGGCACGGAGTGCCTTCTACCAACTTCGGTTGGTGGCCCAGCTATGCCCCTATCTGGACAAGAATAACCTGGCTTCAGTTGTCTATGCTCTGGTCATCTCCAAGTTGGATTACTGCAATGCGCTCTATGTGGGGCTGCCTTTGAAGATGGTTCAGAAGCTGCAGCTTGTGCAAAACACAGCAGCCAGATTGATAACAGGAACTAGAAGGTTCGAACATATAAGACCTACTCTGGCCCGCTTGCATTGGCTGCCTGTACGTTTCCAAGCCCGATTCAAGGTACTGGTTTTAACCTATAAAGCCTTACACGGCTTGAGACCACAATACCTGGTGGAACGCCTCTCCCAACATGAACCTACCCGAACACTACGATCAACATCTAAGGTCCTCCTCCGGGTGCCTACTCCAAGGGAAGCTTGGAGGAAAGCAACGATAGGGCCTTTTCAGTGGTGGGCCCCCAATTATGGAATGATCCCCCAACAAGGCTCGCCTGGCACCAACATTGTTACAGCAACCAAAAACTATAAAAAATACATCATAAAAGATAACAGTGTAACAACAGATTCATGTAGGAAATGTCATCAATTCCAAGAAACAGTAGATCACATAACAAGAGGATGCAAACTTCTGGCAGACACAATACAGCTGCAAAAATAATTCACCAACAAGTGGCCATCAAATTCAACCTCATCAAACAACCTACACCATACTATACATACTCACTCGAAACAATCTTGGAAAATGAAGATCATAAAATATACTGGGACAGAACAATTCATACAGACAAGACAATACCTTGCAACTGACCAGACGAAACCGTTATAGACAAAAAAGAAAAACACATGTACCTCATTGACATAGCAATACCTAATGACAAAAAATGCTGTAGAAAAAGAAGAGGAAAATATAGGAAAATATAAACAGGGCCATGGAACTTAAGGAACTATGGCAACAGGAAAAGGTCACAAGTATTCCATTAGTCACATCAGTCACCAGCATCACATTAAAACACTATACAGAAAACCTTCAGAAACTGAGCCTACCAAAATACATCCACACTAACATTCAGAAAGCAGTCGTACTTAAAACGTGCTCAATTGTCAGGAAATTCCAGAATCATTAAAAGACAGCATGACCTGGCAAAGTCTGTCATGTCCATCTAAAAAAACCGCCTTGAGTGAGAAAATAGATAATAGTAATAGTAATAATAATAATAATACTTGAATTGCTTGTGAATTTTATTTTTTTCTCACTTTTTCTTTTTCTTTCTGCAAAGGGGATTCTTGGAGCATTGGAGATTCTTGTAAGGACTAAAAATGATAGAGCTGTCATCTCTAGCTGAATGGTGAACAAAAAATGTTAGAGAGTTCAATGAATATAACAAAAATATAGTTTATATTGAACTGATTCAATGAAATGAACTCATACGCAGTGAACTCAGGTGATGTTTGCACCAATGTTGCCAATTTATTCTCCTGATGGGGCTCCTGTGCCTTTTTACAGTTATGTGTCAAGTAGGAATTCGATGCTGGGCAAGATGGAAGAGTGGGTGGCTAGGGCCCTTCAATACATATATGTAAAGTGTGTGTGCGGGAGGGAGAGCGATAGAGAGGAATAGAGCTTGCAAGCTTAAAATTGAGCACAGGAGGCTCCTTTCCTGGTGAGCCACTAACAATGGATTTTTCCTACCTCTCTTCTGTGTGCTTGTTTCCTAATATCCTGCTCTGTGTCTCCCGAGGACATCAGGCAGGAGATGAAAGCAACGAAAACCAAACACACCATCGGCGGCTTTCACTCAATTGATTTTTACACAAAATTTGCCTTCATGCTCGAAGGATGGAAAAATGATACCATTAATAATGAATCAGGAAAACAAATGTGGGGAGGAAATCAATAGAGGCACATTTGGTGTCATAGGGAGATGAGGAGAAGTGGTGGGTAGGGAACTCTCGCTACAAACATCCAATTAGCAACACAGAGGTGTGTGTGCTTTGGCTGCATTATGCAGCAGGGACCTTTTTGGGATGTGGCCTTTTTCTGTGATATGCGTCACAGAGATATGCCCAGGAGGAGAAGCTGCTGTGGGTGGCACAGGTCGAAAGGGATGCATACATGTAGAAAGGGATGCACACTCCCCACAGTGCGGCATACTCCCCACAGTATGGCATCTAGGAAGCATGCTAGCCAAATCCACACCTGGAAGATTCAGCCATTTGAGAATGATAAGCAAACACTCAAAACACTTTTTGGAGCTGGGAGTCCATTTTCAAAGTGCCCACTCAGAGAGGTCGTAGCTCAGTGATAGAACAGACACTTTGCATGTAGAAGGTCTCAGGATCAAACCCCAGCAGCTCCAGATAGGGCTGGAAATAGCTCTGCCTGAAACCCTGGAGAGCTGCTGCTGCCAGTCAGTGTTGGCAATACTGGGATCGACGGACACCGTGTCTGACTCAGAATAAGGCAGCTTCCTATGTTTTGTGTTCAAACCAAACAGAATCATTTTTGCTGTGCTCAGCATTGAATGGCTATCACTCTATGATAACGCAGAGAAATATCCCCCTCTCACACATGCACAGAGCAATTTTGCACCTTAAATCTTTTTATTTATTTATTTATTTATTTATTATTAGGGCAGCAAATGACTGAATAGTCAAATGCTCGAGAGCTCCATCAGATGAGCATTTTATTGCACGGTCGTTACTGGGCACTCACGGATTTTCGCAGGTCCCTCTCATGACATTGTCTGCCTCCCGCATACCTCCCGCCCCTTCTAGCCTTCTTCGTGCCTTAAAAAAAACACCACAGTAAGTCCAACTTATTTTTAAAGATGGAAGTTGCCACTATCTCCTGCTGTGTGCAGGAGAAGCAGCACAATCAAAACCCACTGAATGGGTCACGAGCCCGTTGTTTACTTCCTCTTTCGAAAGAGGGAGTAATGCTTAAAGAAATAAAAAAAGCTCTCCTGAAGCAAGCATAGGGGAGAAGCAAGACAGCATTGGACCAGCATTCAATTCACAGGTATGTTCACCTCTCATCCAAACTGCAAAGGTGGGAGGAAACTGATAAATACGTTGTGATTCTCCTTTTGTTATAGCTACATTTAAATACTTGGACCAGTTTAGTTGCCATTTCCTCCCACTGGGGAAGCCTGGGAACTGTAGTTCTATAAAGGGGGACTATGGACCTCTGACTAGATTCAAGGGATATCTGTGTCTAACTGAAGTCACCAAACTACAATTTCCAGGATGCTTTGAGGGAAGGCATGGCCATTAAACTGGCATAAAACCAACATACCATGTTGTGGTTTAGATCTGCCTGTTGAATTGGAATGTATATGAATGGACGCCAGCCTTTAGTAACAGATTCTATAGATCTAATAGATTTTTACACATGTGTACCCCACTTTGGAGCAGTGCAAAGTTTCAGGGGCTCCATTGCTTACCCAGGATTCAGTTTCCTTAGAAGGAGGCCACTGAGACTTATGGTGTTTTACATATATACATGCTGAGCATAAAATGAGATTTTTCTAAGTAGAAGATGAAATCTACTGCCCAGAAGATTTCTAGGGAAATCCATAGTTCTGTAGGATTTCCTGCAGTGAGCAAAGTTTGTTCTCTGCCTCCTTTTTAGTTACACAAACAGACCTCAATCTCAATCTCCCTGGCCCCTGGCTTAGTGGAGGGAAGAAAGATGAGCATCTCCCCCATCACCTGTGCTTTCTTGGGCCATCCTAGCTCCCATTGAAATACATCACCAGAAAGGTACCTGCTATCAACTGTCCTAGAGTGTCAACCTCTCCCCCTCTGGAGACAGTTCAGCAGCATATGGCTATGGCTGGATCGGGGGGCTGTTTATGAGACCTTCAGGCAATTTATTTCTAGAGGGTTTGAGAAGTTCATTTATTTCTGTGTTGAAACATAGCTGTTGTCATTAATATTCTCCTCAAATTTCACACACACACACTACTACTACTACTACCACCACCACCACCACCACCACTGCTACTCCCCATCTTTTAAAACCCTGATGAGAAAAACAGGACATTCGACAGTGGCTAATGATTGCTAAGCTAACGGGGATAGGCTCCCTAGCAGACAAAAATGGCAGACACCAGGATGTAAGACTGTGAGATCATCTTTGTTGACATGAGCTTCACTCACATCTCCACTATGGAAAATTAGACTTCCTTCTGTTCCACCTGTTGTCTCAGCTTAATCAGTCTTGGGACACTAAGCACATTTTGCCATAGGCAGGAATGTTCATCTAGAACAAACAGTGTAGAAATGCAGAAAAGCTGAGGGAGGAAGTCTTATTCTGCATTGATATTAAATAAGAGTGTATTCCCATCATTATCACCTCACTATTGGTTATCATCTCACTAGGCTAGAAATCAGCTACCTCTGGCTGTACCACTGGAACTTGGCATATTCAGATACCTATCTACCCACTGCATGCTTTTGACCAAGCAAATGAGGATTTGGCTTCAGAAAGAAATTTGACTGGAGTTCCTATAATCGCCATTTGTTTTGGATCAGGAAACATCCCTAAAGACGCAGTGGAATTTTCTGTAGGATCAGATCTATGGAAGGAATCCAGGTCACATGCGTTTGGGGTCAGCTGCAAAATGAATTTGACATCTCTACTGCATGGGTTGTACCCTGGTGTCTGAATGGTGCAATTCCATGCTTTTGGCATGGAAAAAAGTGCCTTGTCTCACTTTCTCCACTCTTGTTTTGTACATTAGAGGCATTTCTCAAACTTTTTCAACATGGCTCCTCTCTTCTAAACTTAGTCTAAGTTCCATTACCGCCTCACCCCATCCCCACCCCGAGCACCAAATGACAACCATCCTTTCAGTAGTGATCACGTGGCAATCTGCATTTTAGCCACGTGCATACAGAATTGCATGTCCAATAACAAAATAATTGATAAATGTTCTGCCTAGAGAAAGCAGAAACTAAGCCAGGATCTACACTACTGCTTCATAACGATAATGAAGTGCACTGACAACTGTTGGGGCCCATGACACATTCCATATACCATTTTCAAACCGCTTTCATGGTTTATATCCTGCTTGGTGTAGTTCTGGCCTAAGTGACAACTGTTTCAGATGGTGGGGAGAAATATGCAACAGCACATGATAAATTTCTATAACATTCCCTGATCCCAGCATCAAGACCAGTGTATTTTTGTTTTAAAAGCTGAGCCAAGTCAGGATTCTCTGCAGAATCAACAATTTATTTATTTATTTATTTATTGTATTCATATCCTGCGTTTTCCCTTCAAGGAACCAAAGGTGGCATACATAATCCTCATCCTCTCCATTTTATCTTCCCCATAACAACCCTGTGAGGAAGGTTGGGCTGAGTCTGTGACTGGCCCAAAGTCACCCAAGATTATCCCTGGCAAATCCCGTGGCTGTTCCCCCCCCCATCCCCAGGAGTCCCTGTGCATCATTTGGAGCCACAGGGACTAGCTGGGGGCCATCCCAAGCCACAAGCCTGGTGTAGAAACGGCCCCAGTGAGCTTCCATGACCAAGTGGGACTAGAAACTGGATCTCCCGACTCCCAGACCAATACTCTAGCCACTACACAACACTGGCTCTCACTAGATTGACTACATTGGCAATTTTAGTTCATGATCTTTCCAGCATAGCCATGCTGATTTCCAGTGTCTTCAAGGTAGCATGCTGTAGCTCAGTGGTTGAAAGTCCCTGGTTCAATCACCAGCATCTCCAGGTAGGGTAAGTCCTTGTCTGAAACCCTGGAGAGCTGCTGCCAGTTGGCAATACTGGGCTAGATGGATCCATGGTCTGACTCAGTATAAGGCAGCTTCCTGTGTTCCTAATGGTTGTATTAGTAATTGATCCATTTTACTCTTCACATTTCCTATTATGCCCATACAGCTGCATCTAGTTGGGTTCAAAGAGGAGAAAATAAAAACCAAACACACAAGAGGGGGGAAAAAATCTAGAGCACATTTCTAGATTTAAGCAAAAGTTCTCTTGCTGTATGATTGCTCCAAATTTCCCCCTGACTGTTGAGTATGAGTATGATCCTTAATGTGAATTATTATTGATAAATTGCTAGGGAGTGTCATATTCCCATTACTGACAATCAGAACATAAGATCTGGGAAGCAAACTCAGCTATCACCTGCCAAAAGAGCACAGTAGACAGCAAAGGTAATTATCCAGCAATGGCTTAAAAGTAGAATAGTCTTTTTGTTCGCTATAACTGCCATGAAACTCTCGAAGATATTGGTTTTCCTTAGTGTTCCTGTGCACAACACCTTGGTTTAAATATGCATGTGTGTCCCATTCTGGGGCCCTGAATTCAGTAATAATTCAATAACAATAAGATGTAGGAGATCGATTTGGCAATTTCTTGAGCGAGATTATGATGTTTGATGCTTGCAAGAGGGAAGCTGACTGACGGCTGGATCCAGATTTAGTCATTCTTAGAGCAGATCAATTGAAAGCAATGGGATTTAAGTTTTTCATGACTAACTGAAGTCTCGTTGATTTCAATGGTTCGGTTCTATGTATGCCTAACTCTGAATTCAACCCAGTATGTCCATGTAGCACAGAACGAGCATTTTAGTATATATAAGAGTACTGAGGGCACCTCACAAAATTCCACTCCCATGCTCCATGATAACAATGAAAAATGTCTGTGGAGTTTCAGCAGCAAAAAAAGTTTCAGTGGCAAACTGCGAGTTTTGGTTGTGTGGCGGCAGCAGCAGAGGTGCTGGCAGGAGTAATCCTATTATTTATTTCATTTCCAAAGTAGGCACATTTGATGTCCAGGAACTATAGATGCTGAAAAACAAAGATGTGCATTTCTATACCACCAAATCTGAGCTCACAGAAATTACAAGCTACAAACACAAGATAATAAAAACATAATATAAATTCTTTAATGTGCAAATTTTAAAAACAATTTAAATTGCTAAATCAGCTGCAGTAGGAGAACAGACCTAAATACGCCATCATTTGCTATCAAATAGTGGGCAGAGCATTCTTCAGTCAGGGGACCACCACTGAGAAGGCCCTTCCAAATGGTTGGCCAGAACTAAAAAAAACTCTTAAGGTGGCTTTTAAAATCGTGAAACAATATCTTTTTTAAAAGGTACAAATTACAATGGTATAAAATGACAAGTAATAAAATCAGCAAAAAGAAAAAGAAAGAGAGAAAATCAAAAGTTCACCAGACTGAAAGCAGCTAGATTGGAAGATCTGGCCAAATAAAAAGGCATTTGGCTGATATTGAAAAGTTATCAAATTTGGTGCCAGAGGAGAAATCCCGAGAAGAACATTCCAATGCTGGGTGTCAACAGTGAAAACGCCCTACCTCAGATCCCTAAACTCCAAAGATGGAGGGGGGCTCTGCTTATGGATGTAATAATCAGGCAGACAGGACACAGGAAACTATTCTGATATCAAATGAACTGGGTTAATGGGGATGATCCTGAATTGTTTCATTATTACCATTTTTGATTGATTGATTGATTGATTGATTGATTGATTTTAATAGCCTATATCCTCTTTTCTTCCCACTGGGTAGACTCAAAGGGGCTCACAAAATAAACAACTTAAGAACGAGATCAACAAAGTACCAAGAAATATATATATATATATATATATATATATAATAAATAAATAAAAGCCAGTATTTGAAAACCAGAATGTGACAGCATTAAACATATATAAACTAAACTAAACTTAAAACATTCAGCCAAAGGCCTTTGTGAACTGCCATGCATAGTTTGTAGCTGACGTTAACTAGGGTGACATATGAAAAGGAGGACAGGGCTCCTGTATCTTCAAAAGTTGCATAGAAAAGGGAATTTCAGCAGGTGTCATTTGTATGCATACAGCATGTAGTGAAATTCCCTCTTCATCACAACAGCTAAAGCTGCAGGAGCCCTGCCCTCTGAACCAGATACAAAAGACGGCTGGTCTCCTGCAGCTTTAACTGTTGTGATGAAGAGGGATTTTCACCAGATGATGCATGCATACAAATGGCACCTGCTGAAATTCCCTTTTCTATACAACTGTTAAAGATACAAGAGCCCTGTCCTTCTTTTCATATGGTCACCCTACTTAACTTTCTCTCTCTCTGTTCCAGCTCAGGAGCACTGCATGCAGGTAGGAGAGGTTAAACTTTTCAACACAGCCACTTTCCCCCCTAAATCCCCACCATGGGAGGGCTAAAGAAAAAAAAACTTGGACTTCATGCATGGTGTGTGGGAGTGAATTTAGCAGGGCAAAGTGACTGAATGGGAAGGTTTAATCCCTCCTCCTACCCATGCACCTTGACTTGAATCGAGAAACACAGAAAAAACCAATGGAGCTCAAACAAGACAAGAAGAGAAATATTGTAACAAAAAAGTTCACAGGAGGATGTTCAAGCAATTCCGCTTTCTCTTTCAAAGATGCATTGATAGGCCTTGAGCAGAGGTCAGATAATATTCCCTGATATATTGGAAGTTCACACTCCCAGTAAGTGCCCTTTAAAATTGTACAATCCTGTACTGGACTAGTGAAAGCCATTGTGGAAGCAGCCACTCACAACTATTTGCATGAGTACTAAAAGCAACAATTTTGCAGGCTTTGGAGACATGCAGCAGCATCACACAGGGGGAAATCGCGTTTCTTTATTGTCACTCTCTGCTAGCGTGTTTGTCCCTCATTACTTCCTCTTTTGAAAGAGAAAGTAAACAACCTGCAGGTGGTCCATTCAGTGCGCCATTTTGATCCCGCTGCTTCTCCTGCACACAGCAGGAGATAGTGGCAACTTCTGTCTTTAAAAATGTCGGACTTCCTGGGGTGTGTTTTTGTGGTGCAAAGAAGGCTAGAAGGGGCGGGAGGCAGACAATGTTGTGAGAGGGACCTGCGAAAATCTGTGAGTGCCAAGCAACAAGTGTACAATAAAATGCTCGTCTGATGGAGCTCATGGTGCTCTCTACAAATAAATGTGTCAAAGTTTTGTATTAAATCACAGAGAGTCTGTAGCTCAGTGATAGAGCACCTGCTGTGCATGCAGAATCCCTGGCATTTCCTGGTAGGGCTGGGAAAATTCATGCCTGAAACCCTGGAGAACCATTACTGCCAGTCAGTGCTGACAATACTGGGATAGATGGACCAATGGTCTCACTCGGTGTAAGGCAGCTTCCCATGTTCCTATGAACACAATTCACAAGAGGCTCCAGGAAGTATGGCCAACCAAATATATCTACCTGATCAGGCGGGGCAGAGACCAGCCAGTTGGATGCTGTGTTAGCCTTGTCTTATAGAATAAGGTCCCTGACCTTACTGCCTATTTGCATGGTTGACATTTACCTATCCTCAGTGTGATGTCTGAAAAACAGTCAGATCAAATTTTGCCACCAAGGGAAGGTGGGAGAATAAGGTTGGCAACACAAGTGTAAATTCCATATCTAGCTTTCAATAAAACATTTGTACCTTGGGACACCTGCAGCCTGGATCCCTGGGAAAATATTTAAAAAAACATTGCACATTCTGATCAGACGTTAATATATTTGGGCTTCCCCTGTACCACCTGAGTTTAAAAAGGAAAACAAGAAAGAAGATTGTAGGTATTCCTTTCATATGCATAAAGAGCAGAGCCCAAAGTAGTGACTGCAGTATTAATGGGAGACAGGCGAACATCTCTTTCATCTCTGGTGTTTGAAATTTCTTTCAGTGCTACCTGTGGGAAAACAATGCACAGAGCTTGCCTGAATATGCTGTATGATTCACACAACTGAAACTACCTAAAATAAAATGTACTTGGGAGATAAACCCACCAGAAGACAAGCAAATGTGATTTAGAAAGAAAAGATTATGCATTTGAGAACCGGATACAAGCTAGATGTACGTTCATCTCTGCCTTAAGTAAGAATATTCTTATGTCTATGTGTTTCGGCTAACAAGGTAATCCCTCAGGAGCATGGCTTAAGTTAAGCTAACAGGTGACTGCCTAGGGCAGCACTTTGAAGGTTGCTACAACACAGAGAAGACCATTTCTCTTCCTTGCGCCCATACAGTGCATGCACTTTTGATGTCCAAGAACAATAGAGGGGGGAAACAAAGATGTTTATGTAAGGTTACATAATCTTTAATGCTACAAAGATTGCAAGCCGGGTAATTACATTATGAAACAGCACAGACTGTAGCAGGGTAAAGGGGTGAGGAAGGGAGAAAGTACATGCCAGCTGTTTACATCATTATAATAGAGTATACTTAAAAGATGCAGTGAACATTTTTGTGAGCAGAGGTATCTGTTTCCCTGGTGTGCCCTGCTTGTCACAATTCCTGTGATATCTTTTGCGAGTACCCCACCACCACCACACACACATTACACATGGGCCAGATCTACACCTTGTGTCAAATCAGTACAATTCCATCATGGCAACACTATATCCCTCTTGTGTATTTATACCTTGCAGGACACACAATGACATTTGTTGCTTTATTTTGGATAATGTGTAATAAAAGGCAGGAAATAACACTATGAGCTCCATCAGACCAGCGTTTTATTGCAGGCTCATTACTGGGCACACACAGATTTTCCCGGGTCCCTCTCATGACGTCTGCCTCCTGTGCACCTCCCATCCCTTCTAGCCTGTTTTGAGGACAAAAACACATGCCAGTAAGTCACTACAGTTAAAGTTGCAGGCTCTATACTAGAGTGACCATATACAAAAGAAGGCAGGGCCCCTGCAACTTTAACTGTTGTGATGAAGAGGGAATTTCACCAGGAACTAATTGCATACAAATGCCACTGGCTGAAATTCCCTTTTCTCTACAACTGTTAAAGTTACATGAGCCCTGACCTGGATTTTATCTGGTCACCCTAGCAGGCCTCATACTTTTCTTGTAAAGGTGAATGTGTATGTGCACCATGGGGGTCTCTCTGAACATGCTTTCTGCACCCACACTGCAGAATGGATAGAGTGGAACCCTCAGGGCTGGGTCCAGCTTTAAGTGGGATCAACTATGTTTGTTGAAAAGGGCCTCCTCACCCCTCCTTCCCATGGCATCCTGTCCAGAACCCTGAAAATGTTACACAGAAAGTCAGAAGGCCATGTTGAATGGGTGACCTGTGGTGTATTGGGGAAAAGAAGGGATCCTCAAAATTAGGCAAAGGGGCCTTCTGTGAGTAGAGCCCTTCCTCTCAAGGTCCCTCCACCCAGTTTTGGGGGATCCCTCCCTGCCAACACACCACAACTCACAGATCCTGGATCTATCCCTTAGTATATTCCTTGCCCACCTTTCTTTAAAAACATAGATCCAAGGTGGGCTACAATGTTTATCAATTTAAAAAGTAGATTGCAAAAGTGAATGACTGCACCACATTTAAAATAACATCGCATCACCATTTCAAATAACACCCCCCCACCCTGCAAAAAAAAGGAGGAAGTAATGTCTTCACTTGGGTTTGGAGGGCATTGAGGATTGAGCCGGGTGAGTTTCCTATGTATGGGAGAGAAGATGAATGTAAAAAGAGAGACCATTTGATAGAGGAACTCCAAGATTCTGTATGGCAAGGGTTAGGGTGCAGGAAATACATGCATTGTTTGTTTGTTTGTTTGTTTGTTTTAAAAAACCTGTCTTGCCAAAATGCCTGAGGCAACCCCTGCTCAAGGCCAAACTTTTTGGGTACTTTTGGAATCCTGCCTGGTTTGTATCTCTTTTGCCAGTACCAGTGCAATTATCATATTTCATGAGAAAATTGAAGTTCGTAAACAGTTAATTAAAAGGATGCCACACATCCTTTTGGTTATCAATAGTCACTAATAGGAAAGACCTGTCATAGTAATAGGGCAAAGAGGTCTAAAAGTGTGTGAGAGAGAGGGAGGGGGAGAGAGACTTCAGGTTTGGGATAAACAAGAAGTTGGTTCAAATCTAACAAAAGGTTTAACTTAATTGTGTTTATCGAAACGTTCAAAGAATGGCAGAAGACAGTGGTAGCCAGATAGATGCCAACATAGTTTGCCTAGCTGCAACATGTGCCATGCCAGGACCCCATCCAGCCTCACCATGAAAATGCAGCACAGGCTAAACGAAAGGGTCACCATTACTCTCCATGTAGAAGATCTTGCAGCACTGTCCAACTTTAGGGTATACTAGCAGACAACGATCAGCCGGAGGAAAGCCATCCAAGATAACAAATGCAGCAGCAATTTCAGAGACACATGGAATGTTATAGCATTCAGAGCGAGCCATAGTGTTCATCATTCTGCAGTCATGATGGAAGCACAGGGATACGTCCATTGGTGCATGTCCAGCAGCAAGTGCGGCAATGTTCTTGTACTCAAGGATTTCACTGATATGCGTAGGGATATCATTAGTGTAGGGATTAACATTAAGTAGCAGCTTAGTGAGTGACTTCAGCAAGGTGCTGTCTTCTGTTCACTCAAGGCAAGCCGTGGTGGCCTTGTCGATGTTAAGAATGTACAGCTGGCCATAAGCTTGGAGTTTCATCCGACTGCAAAGTGCTTATCACGTGGTAAACTTGCACCCAGAACACAAATGGACCGGAATCTTGTGGCTGTGCCATCTTGAGTGGTGTGCAGAAGGAATCAAAGCCCAGGGCACTGCTGTACTTGTGAATGTCCTTTAGGAATTGCTTGCCAAGAGCGGAGCCGTCAGTGACAATGTAGCAAATGAAGTCCAGGAATGATGGGCTGTGGTAGTGAAACCTTTCCGCCATGGCAGCAAAGAGGTGACGGTTCACCATTGACAAGCAAGGCATCCCAGTGTCCACAAACCTTGACAAGGTTGCCAAAATCAGACCTGTTGATATGGGTTGCAGGATGCATGCCGACAGGTGCAGTCTGCCTCCTATGCCTGGGCTAGTTTGAGATACTGACTGATGCAAGGACAGCCAGAGTTTTGCTGTCCTCAAAAGGCTGATGGGTCGCCTGCATATGCTGGCTTACGGAGGTGGGTGCAGCAGCATCCAGGCAGGGGTGCAAAGCTTATCTAGGGGCTAGAAGGGTAGAATTAGCATAGTGGCATGAGGCATGCTTAGACTTGTGGGTTACTGGTGGCATATCATAGTATCATATAAAGGTGTACAGAGGCGCTTTTTTGTATTCATATTTCATTTTGCTCCAATTTGCAATAAACATGTTTGTTTAATTATACTTGACATTTTTATATTAAAAATAAAACTTGAGAGAAGTTAACCTAATTCTTTTTAAAAAAAACACCTTTATGGACATAAATAAGCTCCTCACTTTGAATTACAGTGAAAACCGTTGTTATTTGTAGAATCCACATGTCAAGAGCTTTCCGATGAAGTTTGTTTCATGAGAATCCATCAACAGGAAGGCAGTCAAAAAGGGTTGATCAACTAACTCCAGGCTTTGTATTACATATTTTCTATACAGTTCAATACTTTGCAAAGCTGTCTAAAAAAGTTCAAAAAAGAGGGTTAACAAAATAATCTACCCACCACCAAGAGTGGCTTCTTCTCCTTCACCATCACCATCATTATCACAATAGCAGTAGTAGTAGTAGTAATTCAGGGGGATTGTTAGTCGTTAAGGTGTCACAGCCTATATACAAAAACTTCAGTAAGGAGGCTACATCTGGTTTCTGGTAAGGCCCTGCAGATACTCAATGCAGAGTGTGTTTGCTCCAAAATATTTCCCACTAAGTTCAATAAAACTGACATTCAGATTAAATGTGCACAGAATTGCAACCCTTGTGCAACACTCTTAACACAAACACTATCAGCATGTCACTCCTAGAACCCCCCCCCAGGAGGACCTCTTTCAAGCATCAATGAAACAATGACCCTGTTCAGACAACATACTAAGCCATGGTGGTTAAGCATTTTGAGCTAAACATTATGGTTTAGCGTGTCGGGTGAACCATTCCTAACCATGGTGGCTACCATGGTTTAAACACACTCACCAACCATTTGCTGCACAAGTTTTAATGGCCTAACCATGGCTTAGCGTATTGTCTGAACAGGCCAAATGTGTGAAAGGGAAGGGTATGTGGCCATCTGGGAAACCCCAGAGGACTGGATTGGGTCCCAAGGAGGACTGGATTCTGTCCTGGGCCAGAGCTTCTGCATTTTTGCTCTGCAGGAGTGCAGGTTTTTTTGTTTCTTTTTTAAAAAATTACTGAGTTTCTTTGAAAAATAAGTAAATAATAGAGATAAAGAAAATCTTTTAAAAAAAACTTTGAGTTGTCTTTATCTTTGAGGAGAGCTTTCAAATGACTTTGGAATACTCATTATGACACAATGTGACGCCATCGGTGACAAGCCAATCCTCAGGGACTGTTGTCTTTGATGAGGGAACAGACATCCATGCGATGGGACCAAGGTGGATCATTTTACAGGAATATACAAAAGCAGCTGCTGGATGGGGACAAATTTGGGGTGGCAGAAATTCAGCATCACCGTCTAGTGAGTGATAAAAGATGCTGTGGCTGATCCATTATTTGAGCCATCCGTCT
Organism: Anniella stebbinsi; assembly: GCA_029215795.1. Lineage (NCBI taxonomy): Eukaryota > Metazoa > Chordata > Lepidosauria > Squamata > Anniellidae > Anniella > Anniella stebbinsi. The sequence goes on along the minus strand of JARDYH010000005.1, from coordinate 81,346,850 downwards.
CCCTGGATTATGTTACAGTATAATGATTTCAATATACATTAAAGAACAATCCAGCATCAGTTGAACAGCTGGGAAATGGGGGACACTTTATAAGTCTTGCCTGCTGAATTCAATGGACCCATTGATATTACGACGCTTGGAGTCTAGCTTTATTTGACCTGGAAATCCTTCACAAGAATCTTATCTTTGCAATAACTGGTAGAAGTATGAAGTGAAATTGTGATCATCTCACTCCAAGAACAAGGACAAGAACAAGAATATGGTTTAGCTCAGACAGACAGTACTTTAAAGTTTGATAGCTTGGTTGTTTCAATAGTCTTCTTTTCTCCCCCTCTAAACAGCACCGCTTATGCTGCAGTCAGTATCACATAAGTAAACTGCTTCAGATTTCATTCCCTTCTAAAAACAAAACAAAACAATTAAGAGAGAGAGAGAGAGAGAGAGAGAGAGAGAGAGAGAGAGAGAGAATGCAGTATGGATGACTAGAATAGTGAATATTACATAGTCGATTTCCTTCACCTGCCTGGTGTTCAGCCAGTTTTGCCAAATGGCCATTGGGAGGAAAGAGGGGAGGATGAATGGCCAAAGCTCCCATGGCCTGCCAGCAAGTCTTCTCATGTACTACAGCCCCTGAACCTCCACTCTTCTTGTGTCTAGGGAGGTCACAGCGTCGCCGTGTTGATGCCGTGTCCCTCGGAAACCCCGCAGCTTCCCTACCCCACGTAATCCTAATGCCAGGGAGGAAGTGCGGGTTTCCAGGCAGTCATCCAGGGACTGGAGCTACCCCGCCCTCTTCCTGGGGAAGGCCACACCATCTTGTGTGCCCTTGCCTCGCTCTGGAGACAAAAATTTGAGGTAAGTCCCCAACTTTTTTTCTCTGCAGCTTTGGTGGAAAGCCACTGCACACCAGTCCGGAGGTTTTCCGAGTGTTTAGATGGCCCCTGGGTTGGGGCTGGGCAGCACCCTCAGTGGACTGGGTTTGGTCTAGGAGTTGCCAGTTGCTGATCTCTGTTTTAACCTGCAATGCAGCTGGATAGTCAATGGCTTGGGGAAAAGAAGGCTGGGGGACAGGGACCATATATGTCTTGTACACAGCCAGATAAACTACACCAGCCTGTAAATAAAACAAAGATAGTCGTGCTGCTCCATGAGAAAGAAAAACCAAAACTGAAATGCACAGTTGGGCAATACCAACCAAAATGCCACAAAAGTGTGCACTTTTTGAGATCTCTAGAACTCTTCCACAATTATGCATGAGCCCATTGTCTACTTAATCCAGTCCGGACTGGATTAAAAGCGCTTTACCAACCTGAGAATTTCAACATTCTTCTTTTCTTTGAAGGCATTTGGTTTTAATGGGATCAGAGTTAGAAAAGCTTGGAAGCATCTACAGAAAACCCAGATAATTATAGCAATATCCTTATAGGTATTTTCAAAGGTACAAAAGAATATTTTGGACTGAACACACAACTCCTTGAGAGGCGGAACAATCAGCAGCCTTATCAGCAACTAGTTTTACTGGAGCGTCATGTTAAGGCAAGCTTGCACAACATATGACCCACTAAGCTAAATGTTTCCCACAAGCCACATACAGTTGCTTACCAGGGACTCAATAAGCCCCTTAGTTTTGCTGCTAGCCTGGTGCTGCAAAATGGGGGGAGGGCGGGGTTAGTCCAGGATCTGGCAGGCCATAATATATGGCTTGTCAGTTGCATTCTGTTTCATGGGTCACATGTTGTGATGGCCTGGTTCAAGGAGAGCAGGGAGGATGGTGGACCAAGGCCTTACCACCAACACTAACATCATACCTCACTCCATGCTCATTACATGGCCATGGATGCTTCTTCCTTCCCACTTTTACATCAAGTAATAGGATGCCAAGTACATCAGTGCTTGGATTTTCCTTGGCCAAGGATGGAGAACCTCCAGCCCATCAGCCACATACAGCCTGTGCGGGTTCCCCATCTGGCCAGCTAGCTTCTTCCCTAGGTCCTGCCTCCTCTCCTGGCAGGGAAAAGCTCTTATCTCCAAACAGGAGCTGGACAGAGATAAGAGCTTTTCCCTGCTGTGCAGTGAGAAAGGGAGCTTTTCTCATTATGCAACAGGGGAAAGTTCTTGTCTCCAATCAGACAATCAGGGATAAGAGCTTTTACCTGCAGGGGTGTGGGGGGTTGGGGAGGAAGCCACTGAGTGTTTTGGTTCTCCTTCCTACTGAGACTTCTGAGTAGACATGTTGCTCATGCTTATTTGTGAGTAGACATGTAGAGGCCTGGGACACAGAATGCTATTTGAAAGTGCTGCTAATTGATTCAAACCTGCTGATTTCTGAGTAAATATAAGGAACCTTGTCCCTTTCTGTGTAAGTTAAGATCAGTAATAATCACATTTTGGCTTCACCCTACTTTTGGCCACACCCACAGATGAAATGAAGTCCCTGAGACTTTTCCCAGATTGGAATGCAACCCTCTAGGTGAAAAAAAAAATTCCTCATGCCTGGCCCGGGGCTTCCCATTTGGTGATCTTTCCTCCATAAATGCAATTTGTGTTTAAGACGATGCAGCACTTTTTATCCTCTTGGGGTGTCTTTACATTAAGCAACTCACACCCTGCACCCTTACCATGGCTTTCTGCATGTGGGTTCTTTGCAGTACTAGGATGGACTTCTTTAAATGGCAGGCAAGTGGTTTGAACCAAGGGAGTACCTCCCTCCCTTCCTAGCATCTGTGCAAAGGAGAGGGGAGTCTTGTTTTTGTCACTTAACTTGTGTTGTACTGTTTCCTCACAACTCCCAGGAAAGCCAGGACTTACATCTGAGTAGATGTAAGATCATGCTGTAAGTCTACAACCCTTGGCACACTTACTTGGGGGTAAGCCCCACTGAACTTAAAAGGGTGGTCTTGGTGGGGTGGGGGATCAGATCAGTCTCCTTTTGTTGCAAGGAGGCATTTTACCCTCTTCTCTCTGATATTGGCAGGTTCATAGCACAATGCCAGTTACAGACTGCTGATTTTGCACCACTAAGGGTTTATTCCAGCTTATCTTCGATCTTTATGGAAACAGGATAAGCAGGGGAAGGGAGGAGACATCCCGGCTGTTGTTGACATCATGTAATCTACCCAAAACTTCCATGAGTGGCTAGTCACAAGTGTGCCATAAATCACTCATTTAGAGAAGACCTTGCTCTCTACAGGCACAAGGACTCTTCTAAACTCCATTTCCCCAGAAGCTGGGGTGTGTGTGTCTGATTGACATCATCCAATGACATTGGTACATTTCCTTTTTCGATTGCATAGATGTGTTATGCATTTTCAAGGCACATCCTTCTCTGAGCTCCATCCTGTCCCTGGAAAAACAGAAGGAAGGAAGGAAGGAACAAACAAACAAACAAACAAATGCTGGAAAGAAGGAAGGAAGGTTTACACAAAAGCAAGAGATAGAGAGACGTTCCCACTTGAATTCCCCCAGTGTTGGGCATTTGTCATTGTTTGGCAAGCTTCAGAAGTGAGAATGATGGCTAATGACGAGGCAGCAGCAAATGTAGTCCCTGGTGGTCTGTACAGCTTGTTTCTCCTCTGTTACACTGAGAGGGGCTGGCAGCCAGCAGCCAGAGACCGGCACAAGTTGAAGACCCACACTACAAAACTTTCTTCCTGCCTTTTCTTTTTATGTCTTTGTTTGGGTACATAATGAAGTGAAGAGAGAGTGAGACAAAAGACAGAAATGGAACAGGCAGGAGCTTGTTAAGCATCAGCCACAGCTTGTGAACAGTTCAACAGTGCAGACAGGTAGGGAGTCCTTCAGGAGGAAACACATGTGGAAAAGGTCTTCTTGCACTGTTGATTTCCCCATCTGCATCAAGTAAGTTATGGGAAAGGAGGGCCTCCTACATCATCTTGTTTGTTCAGTAGCTGTGCTGAATGACTAGCACTGATATAGTCGCCCTAAGGCTCCCCTCTGAGATGCAAATTTGGGGAGTGGGGAGGCAGAAGCTAGCATGCTCATCTCAGGTTGATGGTGGCCTGTAGAATCATATGCACCAATCTTCTCTAAAAGCTCCTCTGAGAAATGCCCTGTTGTGAGAACTCAAACCTTCAGTGAGTCCTGTGAGCTGTCTTCATGGTGCTGGGTTGGCGCTGCTGCATCGCCAAACCCTGCATTATGGCTGGTGCATGGTGGCAGCACATTGTCCTTAAGAGGGGAGGCAGTGCAGGCTTTCCGATGACCATTAGGCTCACTGGGCCTGCCCCTCCCCCCTCATGGCTTCTGGTGATCAATAGGAAGTAGCCTCCCACCCGGGAATGCCCCTGGAGCGGCACTGAGCATGGGCAGACTGGCATAAGAGCTGGGCTGACCATGCTTTGGCTGGAAAAGTTCCCCACTTTTCAGTTGTGCATCTTCGCTTCTTTGTTCTGCGGTGGCTCTGAATCTGCGGCTGCATCATATAACTGACACAGTGCACATTCGGAGCCACCCTAGGGTAAAGATGACGTCAAGACAGCCCACTGGACCTGAGAATTGTCACAGAGATATTTAGCCTGTATACAGCCAGCACTAGCCAAAGAAGAGATTCCCAGGCCATCTAGTTAGACCTTCAGAAATGTCTCTTGAACACGAACAGGCCAAAGTAGATCATATGATAGCAAGACCAGATTTCTCCCTTCTTCCCATAAATGTTTCTGCGTTGCTCATGCTCTTTGGTCTGGGCAACAGCGATGCTTTGCTGTTACTGTAGTGATGACACATGCCCATTTTTACTCAGAGACTATGGTGCCCAGGACAACATTTTTCATCTAAATAGTTCAAAATCCATAAATGGCTGGGAAAGGAGTGGATTGGTTCAGAATGATGCTGAAGTTGATTACTTGTTCCCAGTTCCTTATTTGCCCAAAAGTCTGAAACAGTGCTCATTCAGTAAACTGAATACGGACCTAAAATTTATATGCCACTGCAACTTTGAATGAATTTAGGTCTATCCCCATATCATATATCTCCATGACTAAAGGACTGTTCCCTTCACAATAAGCAAAAATTCTTTCTAATCAAAACCTTCATTTTTGTGCAATGCACATTAATCCATAAGGACTCCAGGTGACCATTATAAATGAGGAAATGAAGGCAGGAACCTCATAATATGCTTTGGGCCACCCCAAATGATACACCCACATGTCCAGGACAGTGTGTGTCCTCTATGCAATGGCATTGAATCACATTCAGTCCAACACTTCGTTTGGAGGCAGGGAACTGCCAAGTGGACACACACATATCAATAATAGCCAAAATGGGTAGAAAAAAATTGAAGGAACTGGGTCCGTGCATCCACCTCCTCACAAGCTTTGGGCCACCCCCAAATAATATGCCCACCCGTTCAGAAGAGTGGCACTGAATTGCATCCAGCCAAAGCTTCCTTTTGATTCAGGGAACTGTCATGTGGGAGCACCTGCTCCAGTTGTAGCAGAAATATGTGATTCAACGTTATCTGACAGAAGACACATTCCTGAATAGGTAGGTATGATTTCAGGTAACCCAAAGTTTATTGTGGGCTGTGCAAACCCAGTTCTTTATTTTTTCTATATATATTGGCTATTATTGGCATGATGTACCATGCTTGACAGTGCCCTGCACCAAAAGAAAATATCAAGCTGTACAGGCAATCACTTGTGATACTCCTTTCATGCCTGGCTCTGAGGAAGAACCTCCTCAGCATCAGGAAATTCATCCTGGCTGACTCTCTCAAGAGCTGTTCCGGCTGCTTCCTCTGGCCGGGCAGGGGCAGGGGCAGAGGCAAGAGCAGATGTTGTGGTGAGTGTGGTCTCTCGCCTCAGGCTGCTGCTGAACATGTGGGTGTTTCATTTGGGGTGATCCAACGCTTGTTGAGGGTTTTACATCTCAGTTCCTCATTTGTCATTGTTGTCTGTGGTCATCATGTATTGTTATTGCATGGAGATATGTGATATTGTACGATCCCAACTTTGGGTGCAATGGCATATAAACCTCATGCCCTTATTCCATTTACTGATTGAATTCGGTTTTGAACTTTCATCCATATAAGGAAATGGGAATGAGGAACCACCTTCAGAATCATTGGTTCAGAGAGTGTTTTTCCTTCTCTACCAAACCCTCCTATGATGTAATTTGACTTATCACTACGGAACTCATGCTTGTGCTGCTCAACCTACACTTGGGAGACTGCAGGAGCAGTTAAAGGAGAGAGGGGGGTGGTTCACGTTGTCAAACAGCCCATCATGGTTTATTTAAGCTATGGGGGGTTGCAGCACATGCAGGAGGCCAATGTGATTATTCAAGTCATGGCCATGACTTGTGATGTCATTCAAACATGGAGACTGTGGGTTAAGTGAGGGTTAAATAACCTTCACCCAACCCAACAACAGACCATGTGTTGGGTGAAGGTTGTTTAACCATTGCATGACCCATGAACCCTGGGTTCAGATGACATGACAAGCCACATCTGGGGCTTAAATATTCAAAATGGCCATGGTGGGTGGCTTTCATTATGTGAACCAGGTCAGAAAGAAAGAGAAGGAAGGGGGGAAACAGAACAGATAGGTTAGGCGGTCTTCCCTCATCTCCTGCTATGACCTGGCTCAACGAGGGCTAAGTCTATAGTCAGAGAGAGAGAGAGAGAGAGAGAGAGAGAGAGAGAGAGGAGCCATGCCAACATTAGTAACCCTGAGCAAATCATAACAGAGGAGAGTGGAGTAAACACTGCCCAAATCAATTAATTCCTTTTCCCAGCCAAGCCTATCCCTTCTCAGAACATAAGAATTTTAAACAGATCCATCCAGTTAGCGCTCTGTTTGTAAGAACTGCTGGCTAGCAGCTCCTCTCTGTTGTTTGTCTCCAGCTTCTGAGATATGCTGCCACTGGATGGTGGAGCACACTGTCCCTTCACTAGTGTTGAAGTAAGATTCAGCTGATAGTCTGGTCATCTTCTGTATAGCTACTAGTCCTGATGGCTATATGCTACCTCCAATATCAGAGGTGTGCCTGTGTGCACCAGTTGCTGGGTAATAACTGTGGGAGGGTGCTGTTGCACTCATGTCCTACTTGTGGGTTTCCACTGGGCAGCTGGCTGGCCACTGTGTGAACAGAATGCTGGACTAGATGGATCCTTGGTCTGATCTAGCAGGGCTCGTCTTACATGTTTATGTACATAGGATGGCAGTGGGTGTTATCTATCTTTTGCCTCAGGCAACAAAATGTTTTGGGACAGCCCTGGCCACATTGACATTCCTGATTTTCCATCCACCACATCCTTTCCCTCTGCCTGGGTGGTGGTAGAAGGAATCTGGATAATGGCTACAGTTTTTGTCGAGGAAAGCCTGGAACCAAAAATTGAAATGATACTTCACTGGCTGCCACAGCCTCACCACTCTTGGCAGAAATGGCTCTGACACCTGAGAGTTTATGCGGTGGGAAGAAACCACAGAAAGTAATGGCTGGGGTGGGTGGCTTTTGGTTGTAGCCCTCCGTCTTGGCTCATTGTCTTCCTCTCTTCAAAGACTGGATTGGATCTGGGAATTGCCTTCTGTGAGAGAAGGAGCTCAGTTCGCAGAACATCTCTCTGCCTGATTTCTGGGGGATCCTCTCTCCCTCCCACAGCACAGCTCACCCCATTTAGCAGGGTCTCCTGACTCTCTGTGTAGCATTTCCAGGGGACTGCCATGAGAAAGAGGGTGTGGGGAAGTCCACTTCCACCAGCATAGTGGATCCAGCTTAAATCAGGATCCAACTCTTCGTGTGCAAGGAGATTTATTATTATTATTATTATTATTATTATTATTATTATTATATTATTATTATTATCATCATCATTATTATCATCATCTATGGTCGTGTTGCATATGTGTAAGTAATCATTATTGTCCATAAGAACATAAGAAGAGCCATGCTGGATCAGAACAAGAGTCCATCTAGTCCAGCATTCCATTCACCCAGTGGCCGTCCAGCTGTCGACCAGGGACCCATAAGCAGGACACAGGTGCAACATCACCCTTCTATTCATGTTCCCAGCAACTTGTGTACATGGGCTTACTGTACTGGAGGTTGCACATAGCCATTAGGACTAGTAGCCATTGATAATCTTCTTCTCCAGGAATTGAAGAATCATTCAATGAAAACTGTGGGCAACAGAACATTTCATGGCAATAAAATTCTCTGCATCCTGAATAATGGACAGGGTATGTGTCTCCAACACTAAGGAGGAGGAGGAGGAGGAGGAGGAGGGCCTGATCGAGTTGGTAGGAGTGAAGAAAGAGCAGAGCCTTCTGCTCCCTGGGGTAAATAAAGGCATTTTTAAGACGTGCTTAATTTAATATTAACCCAAGAGACAGAAAATGTCTTCTTTCTCTAGGAAACAGTGCACATTTTATAGCCTCTTAGAAAAGACTTCAATTTTACCCACACTACTCAGAATGCCTCACAGAATGTACATTTCTAAAAGTGAAAAGGCTATATTGAATTTTAAAAAAGGCAATGGATCCAAAGCAGGCAGAAAAAGCTTGAGGTACACTGTGGTGGAAAGAGAAATTAAAAGCCCCATCTCCCCTGAGTTACTATTGCAGTGCTATGAGCATTATTCCTTTATGAGGTCAAATTATTCCATTCCATTTTATTGCTGTGAAAGCCAACACTTTTGAAATCAGTAGAATTAAGCCAGAATCAGGCCCAGTACAGTTCTAACCCCTTTCCTCCCTCTTGGCTTCTTGAGCCCTGTTATTAGATTGACATCTAAACTGACTGCTGCTTGCTATTTTGAAGAATCTCTTCCCAAGATGCACCTCAACTGAAATGCCCCCAAGGAACAAAGCAAAGATGAATTGCTTGGCTGAGGGGCATCTAGTGAACAATGAGTATTATTTATTTGTATTACAGCCAAGCTCAGAGCAAGCACAGAAGTACCAGGATACCTGGCAGCCTTGGGTACAAGGGATTTCAGAAGAGGAGCCAATAGAGTCCCGGGCTGCTACCTCTTTAGTATGGGGAGCTGGGTTTGAAGGGAATCATAGTAGGGGTGTGCACGGACCCCCCGGATCGGATCGGGACCCGGATCGGGACCTCCAATTTTGTCCCGGACCGGTTCGGACAAAATCGGAGGCCCCCCGGACCGGATCGAGTCCGATCCCGATCCAAAAATCGGAAATTTTTGGATCGGCCGCCATTTTTTTCCCCATAGACTTGCATTGCAATGCAAGTCTATGAGGAAAAAATGGCGGCGGGTGGGTAAGGGGGGGCCTAACTCCCTCCCCCCCCCGGGGCCGTCCGCTGTGGACGGCCCCGGCAGGTAAACCCCCTCCCCCGCGCTCCCTACCCCCCCTGGGGCCGCCTGCTTCCATCCGCTGGCGCCCGCGGGCGCCAGCGGATAGAAGCGGACGGCTCCGGGGGGGGGGTAAGCCCCCTTCCCCGCCACTTACCTTCTCGGCACGTCCGGCGCCGGCGGCTACTACCAGCGGGCTCCGCGGCCTACTCTCGAGTAGCGCGCCGGGTGATGACATCACCCGGCGCGCCATCCTAGAGCAGGCCGCGGAGCCTGCTGGGAATAGTAGGCGCCGGCGCCGGACGGGAGCCGCCGGGCCGGAAAGGTAAGGGCCCCCCTCCCCCCTCCGCGCGCCCCCTCCTCCCCTCCACGCACCCCCTCCTTACCTTTCCGGCCCGGCGGCTCCCGTCCGGCGCCGGCGCCTACTACTTCCAGCAGGCTCCGCGGCCTGCTCTAGAGTAGCGCGCCGGGTGATGACATCACCCGGCGCGCCATCCTAGAGCAGGCCGCGGAGCCTGCTGGGAATAGTAGGCGCCGGCGCCGGACGGGAGCCGCCGGGCTGGAAAGGTAAGGGCCCCCCTCCCCCCTCCGCGCGCCCCCTCCTCCCCTCCACGCACCCCCTCCTTACCTTTCCGGCCCGGCGGCTCCCGTCCGGCGCCGGCGCCTACTACTTCCAGCAGGCTCCGCGGCCTGCTCTAGAGTAGCGCGCCGGGTGATGACATCACCCGGCGCGCCATCCTAGAGCAGGCCACGGAGCCTGCTGGGAATAGTAGGCGCCAGCGCCGGACGGGAGCCGCCGGGCCGGAAAGGTAAGGGCCCCCCTCCCCCCTCCGCGCGCCCCCTCCTCCCCTCCACGCACCCCCTCCTTACCTTCCCGGCCCGGTGGCTCCCGTCCGGCGCCGGCGCCTACTACTACCAGCAGGCTCCGCGGCCTGCTCTAGAGTAGCGCGCCGGGTGATGACATCACCCGGCGCGCCACCCTAGAGCAGGCCGCGGAGCCTGCTGGGAATAGTAGGCGCCGGCGCCGGACGGGAGCCGCCAGGCCGGAAAGGTAAGGGCCCCCCTCCCCCCTCCCCCCTCCGCGCGCCCCCTCCTCCCCTCCACGCACCCCCTCCTTACCTTCCCGGCCCGGTGGCTCCCGTCCGGCGCCGGCGCCTACTACTACCAGCAGGCTCCGCGGCCTGCTCTAGAGTAGCGCGCCGGGTGATGACATCACCCGGCGCGCCACCCTAGAGCAGGCCGCGGAGCCTGCTAGTAGTAGTAGGCGCCGGCGCCGGACGGGAGCCACCGGGCCGAGAAGGTAAGTGCCCCCCTCCTCCCCCCCCCCTGCTGTCCACTTTTATCGGCGGGCGCCCGCTGGCGCCCGCCAATGGAAGCGGCGGTGGGCGCCAGTGGGCGCCCGCCGATCCGCCGATCCGCCGAACCGGTTCGGAGCTTTTTCGGACCGGTTCGGATTGGATCGGCCGATCCAGCTGCGGGATCGGAAATCGGATAATTTATCCGATTTCCCACTGGACCGGACTCGGATCGTGGATCGGGTCCGATCCAGTGCACATCCCTAAATCATAGGGAGTCCTACTGAAGGCAAGGAATAATCACAGCTCTGGAGGGCTACATATTCCCCTTTCCTATCTATTTGGGCTTTGAAATGTATCGAGCTTGTCAGGTAGAGGGAAAGCAGGGGGAATCTGGAGAAGCCTCTTTCAACTTCCATGTTTTGTCAACCCCAATGGGGAAGGAGTCTGTTCCGACGTTCTCACGTCACTGCTGCTGCTGGGAAGAACCTTTGCAGCTCATCTTCATTCCATGCCCCAGGGTGAGGGTGAAGCTAGCGAAGGGACGAGGGCAACATAAAGACACCCATCACAATACTAGTGGCACTCTGCATGGAAGGCCAAGGCCTTATAGAGACCCTGCCAATGAATTACAGAATTACCAAATGATTTGCATTTGGAGTGGGGGGATGTCTTATTTTAAACTCTGAACTTTTCAAGCTTTACTTGTAGTGTGGAGGGAGGAGGGGAATTCCCTTATCTCCAATTACTGATCAGACATAAGGGCAGGGGCTGGATGGAGACCTCCCATAGACCATATCCACCCTGTGAGATGGAGGATTCCCATCCCTGTTTTAAAGGATTACAGTTTGTTTGGGGATCTGCTGTTATGGGGAGGGACCCAGTGGAGGCTGGTGGCTCCAATGTCAGTGGGATAATGGGTTTGTTTTGTTTTGTAGGCTTATAGCTTTTTAAAGTTATTACAGTGGTTTTAAATGTATATGTATATTATGTGCATATTGTATGTTTTTTGCTGTTTAAATTTTTGTATATTGTTTTTAATTGTTTTAATCTTATGTAAACCGCCCAGAGAGCTTTGACTATGGGGCGGTATACAAATCTAATAAAATAAATAAATAAATAAATAATGAAGCTGCTTTGAGTTTCAGTCAGAATTTTGGGTTGGGGCTCAGCACCTTGGATAGTTCCTTTTGAGATATGGCTGGTTCTGACTGAAACCCAGAGCGGATTCCCTGCCCCATGATATTGGAACCACCAGCCTCCACTGGAGGGGCCACTGCACAGCAGTAGAGCACATGTTTTGCATGGAGAAGGCCCCATGTTCAATCCCTGGCATCTCCAGTTAAAAGGAACATGGCCCATGTAATAGGACAGAGCTCTGTCTGAGACCCAGGACAGCTTCTCCCAGTCAGAGTAAACAATAATCAATAATGCAGACAGATCAATGATCTGATTCAAGATGAGGCAGTTGCATGTATTGATACCATTCTGCTGCAGGCACACCAAGGATACTCTACATCTGACGATCTAAGAACCCATCCATGCTCAGGACAGCTGAATTCTTACAAGGAGCAGTAAAGTCTAGCCTTATCAGAGGCCATGGACAGAACCCTGGGGGATAATTGGGGGATAATAACCCAGGAGGAACTTGGGGCTGTTTCAGAATAAGGACAAAAGAGCTATTGTCTGCAGCAAAGGAAGTGCCTGGCATAAACTACAATGTGTTTAACCATGTCCTCCTGGCAGGATTATTTTATTCTCTGAAGTTCAAGAGTAAGTCTGTAGAAGAGAAACACAAGTGGGAGAACATTATATTGATACCCTGGGTCAAAGGATCAGACGATTTCGCCTGGAAACCTGAAGCATTACAGGAGGTATACAAAGTGTTAATTGATTCTCATTGCCAAGACCTGGCATTAGGGTATCCCTTCATTTTCTTCTGAATACTCTGCTTCCAGGACTGTGCTCCATCCCTGTCCTACGCAATGCTATTTTGAGCCATTGTCATGCAATGGGTTCTAGTCCTTGATCAGCCATGAAGCTCACTGGGTAGTCTGGCTGAGTCACCATCTCTCGATCTAGCCAATCTTGCAGGGTTGTTCTGAAGACTAAATGGGAAATCCATCTATTCTGCCTTGTGCTCCATGGAGCAAGGGTAGGATAAAAGTGTGATAAGTAAATACTTATTTTAGAACATGATACCCTCACATGGCATGATTAATATTGCCCTTCATTTCAAAACTCTTATATTATTTTAAATGAACACCATGGCTGCTCCGGTGTCCTTCATCCTTCCTACTGAGATATGCATCTGTTTATTAAACACGCAAGTGCTGTTTTACCTATAAAATAGAAGTGGAGTCAATTTTTATAGAAGGAAAGTGCCCCTTCTTCCACCTGTGCTGCATTAACCCATTTCTCCTCCAGTCTGGTTCACTTCCGTTATCAGAAATGGACTGGGATTATGGGCAGTATCCAATGCTGCCAGAGTGCTAGTGCTAATGACATTGTGCTAGCATAAACCAATGAGTTAGCACATTGTCATTAACATTTGCTAGGCAAGGGGAAGGACACAAGTGATTTGCTACCGAATTTTGGAAGTGTGGTTTGCCACCGAATTTTGGCAGCAAAGCGTCACTTTTTTCCTTTGCCTAGGAAACACTAATGACGTTATGCTAGTGCTGGTTTACACTAGCCTAATGGTGAGCAACCTGTGGTTCTCCAACCGTATTGGCCTATAACTCTCATCAGCCCTAGCCACCATAGCCAGTGATGAGGGATCATGGGGGTTGAAGGCCTAAACATCTGCGGTGCCCCAAAGTGCCCATCCTTGCACTAGCGCAACGTCATTAGCCCTAATGGCGTGGCACCATTGGATACTGCCTAATGTCTTAAAGCAGCCCGGCATGGTGAGGGGACTTTGGTGGGCGAGTCACAAAGGGGTGGAGAGGTCCTGGCGGCAGGATGCAATGAAGTCCCCCTCTCGTGCCTGATGGCTTTGCAAACCCACGCAGGGAACTCTGGTTGCAAAAGTGTGGCAGGCAGCAAGTGCCACCCACATCAGCGAGGAGAAGCAATCCTGACATGGCGGTTCTGACAGGCGCTAATTAAACTGATCTGGGTTCTACGTGGTGCGATCCTTTGCTCAGAGGAAGGATGTGAAGCCGGCATAAGGAGCGGCACTGCGAAGGAAATGGGAGCGCAGAAGCACCTAGACACATCAATAATTCATATAATGCCAGCAGCAACAGAGGGAAAGAGGGACCAGAACTAGGAGAACGGAATATCGTAAAGCTTTTTAATGGTCTTTTTCTATTAACGTCAGCTCGGTGATCGCTTTTTGAGGGGAGGGGGGAAGTTTTCCAAAACTCTGACGGAATTCAGCGACAAAAGCTAAACTGTGTCCCCACATGCACGCACCGCTCTGCAGCTGCACTTCGTGGTCTCAGAAGTGAAATATGATTGGTGTGACTGAAGGGGATCGATGCTATTTAAAGGCCTCTCTGAATTTAAGATGGTACGTTAAAGGAAGACCTGGCAATTGGCGCATTAGAGGACAAGAGGCACAATAACCGGGGGTGTTGCAGCGGAGAACAGCAGTGATGATGAAGCGCGTCTGCTCAGAAGTCTTTGGTTTGGTTGTTTTTGTTTTGGTTCTATCCCGCCTTTCCACTGACAGGCTCAAGGTAGCTAAACAAATTGCAAAACTGATACAAAATGAAAAAAAGAAAAGAAATCCAGGTTTTGAGGCCCCCTGGGCAAGACACCTAAATGAGTCCCCTTCCCTCAGTGAGTCTGCCTTCTCCCTGCCATTGGTACCTGCTGCTATTGCTCCTCATCCTCTCAGCCAAATTCTCCTCAGTTCAGTTCAGAATCAGCTAGGGTTGGACAGAAAGCCCAACTTCTACATTTTTGGTGAAGTAGGGGTGAAAAAGCCCCCCTGAAACCTAGGGGAGAAATCTTGCTGAAGTTTCAGGGGAGGCACTTACTATTTTATTTATTTATTTATTTATTTTTATTTAAAATATTTCAGGGCCACCTTTCAGGGCGGAAGCAGTGGCAGCAGCGGTGCTTTAAAATGGATTTTTTAATATTTTTTTTTTCCTTTCACTGTTGCTGCAAGCAACAGAAATGCCCAAGCTTCTGCTCAGCATCCACCATTCCCATCACCACACACACACAAAACACCCTTTTGAATATCACTACTTCATGACATATGGTCACTTCAAGTGATCTTCTGGGGTGGGGGGAGGGGGATGGATGGTGGTCCAAGCTGGCAACTCTCAGAATGATATTATATTATTTATTTTTACATATTGGTCACATTTATATTCTGCCTTTTCCTCCCAAAGAGCCCAAAGTGGCATACATGGCCCTCCTTTCCATTTGTATCCTCACAACAACAGTGTGAGATAGGTTAGGCTGAGAGTCAGTGACTGCTCCAAAGTTACCCAGTGAGCTACATGGCCGTCTCTCCAGTCCCAGGCCAACCTGCGTCTCTCCAGTCCCAGGCCAACACTCTAACTGCTACACCACACTAGAGCACCATTCCAAGAGGCATTAAGGGGAGTGGTGAGAAAGAGTGGCGGCTACTGGAAGGCAGCTGCCATGGAGAAATTCCACGCTGGTGCAGAAAGAGACGTTTACATTTAAATTAAGGGGGAGGCTAAAAAGCACTGCCAAAATAAATCTCCCCATCCCACTAAAACATTTGCAGACTTTCTCACACCACATGAAATATCCAAAATGGCCTCCATATTCACCAACTGCATTTTTCAGTTCAGCCATAGCATCAGTTCAGTGATTCTGAACTTTTTTGGCAAGCGTTCAAAAAACTCATCCATGACCTGAGAGTTTTCCCGAGGTCACAGGGTGGCCATGTATCCTCTTTTACAGAGGACTGTCCTCTATTTTGAAGGTGTCCTCTGTTGGAAGGGCTGTCCACTCCATGTCCAGTTTAAAGACAAAGAATCATCAGAAGGAAGAGCTGAGCCCTGAGGTGGTCCATCAACATTTGGCACCTGGACAACAGACTGGGGCAAAGCACACAGGTCACCTGGTCACAATCCTCCACATTATGGGCAGACATCCTGTATTGCTATTAAAATTATAATAATTATTTCTGAATTCAGAAACAATTATTATAATGCACATGTACATTTTTTGTACATCAGTGTCCTCTTTTGCCTTCCTTTTTGGAGATTCATAAGTGATCACCCTATTAAACTGCCTCGAGGGCATTTGCCAGTTGGGTGGCACATAAATTTAATAAACAAATAAGCAGATACAAAGTAGATCCTGGAAACCTAATGTTTGCCTGCCCCTGCCCTACACACACGAGAGAGAGAGAGAGAGAGAGAGAGAGAGAGAGAGAGAGAGAGAGAGAGGCTGTGATCTGATTATAGGCCTTTCACATGAAACTACAGGGATGCAACATGAGACTGGCCCTGGATGGGTTTCATGCTGTGCACATTCCATAAATATGCAGCAAAGTGTGACTGATCCAGAGCATCCAGGCTGATAGTTCAACAATTAACAATTGGCAATTTAACCACGAAACCTTTCGAACATTTATAAAACAGATTTAGCATGGGAAAGTGAACCAACAGCTGTGTTGCTCTTTACCTGAGTCGGCAATGGGCTTTTGCCAACATGCCAACACATTCCACACAGCGCTTAAAATCTCAGAAGACATGCTAGCTGAGAGAAAGGGAGGGGGGACCCAGATTTTCTCAGAAACAAAATACTGCAATTTGAATGATGGGGAAATGCAGTTTATCTTCAATAGAAGTATTAAATTGATGGAAATGACTGAATCCCTTATGGCAGTGGAATATAAATAAAATATATCCTGGAAAGGCCCTTAGAGGCAAGCAGGTAAAGCCGTCCAACTCTGCTCTGCTTGTTTTGTGTAGGATGCCAATGTAGCTGATGGGCAGCTTTCAGGCTAAAGGCTGCCAATTGCATAACCTACTTAATAATGTACATGATTTTATTTATTTATTTATTTATTTACGTTCCTACTATACATGAACATTCAGAGAGGTTTATCATTAAACACATGTGCCTAGAAGCAGTCCCTGGTCAATACACAAGAAGAAAAATAGTTCATAATCTAAACAATTAGGAATGGATCAATCCTAACTGTACGAGCTAAAACCACTCTTTGTTTTCTTTTGCTTTCCTATTCATGGCAAATGTCTGCTGAGCATTCTGTCATGAATTCTACTGGGATCATCCATTAAGCACATCACTGACAGTGCTAAAAGACTGGCAGAAAGACTGTTTTGATTTGCAAAATGAGGGATAAGCATCAAGAGATGGTGCCAATATACACCCCCCCTCACTTTTTACTGGTAAATAAATTCAGCATTAATAATTTACACATATTATTCGCAAATTCTTGTGGCCAAACACTTTTGTTGGGGAGAATCGTGGATAATCTCTTAATCTCTTTCATTATTCGGATTCAGAATAATCTCAGAAACCCATTTGTTCAGCTGTACATAACATCTATCTATCTATCATCTATCTATCTAATGTTTTGATTTACCTTACACCTAGACGTTATTTTATCTCAGCCAATTCTAGAATTGGATGCTGATCACAGCATTTTCAGCATCAATCCAAAAACGTATCTTGAAATATTATTTTATTCTGGAAGTTGCAACTCAGGAGTCATGTAGTCAGAGAAGCAGATCCCTGCTCTGCCCCTTCCCAAACTAATTTCTTGTCCACCCCCTCCCACCCCACCCTTTTTGTGCTCATCTGCCAGCTGAAGGTTGCCACAGTCCGAAATAGGACCTGTGGGTCTCCCATGGCAGATGCTGCCACTGCTGTAGCCTTGAGGCCCTCCAGACAGCCCAGGGCAAAAATTTTAATTCAACATCAAACTTCAACTTGAAATCTAGGGGAAAAAAATGACAAGATGTCAGTGTCTCTGAACCTATTTCACTGTGCTGGAAATCTCACTGATCTGGATCACAGAACTTCAGATAATAGCTTATAATCAGAAGCTACTCTGAGGCGCTGTGAGCTTTGTGCATTGATGCCCATTGCCTTGAAGGTCAGTATGACAGGGAGGCTTTTGTAAAACTATTTCTTTGCACAGGAAGCCAAAGGAAACAGCTTTGGTAATTAAAAGAGCAAGAGCCAGGCACTTGGGCCTAAAATGTCTTCATGAAGCCTGTAGGGAGGGGCTGATAAAAGGTATGTATATGAGGGAGGTTTGGGAACACAAAGTGAGAGAACTGAGGGTTAGCTGAAGGTCAGGAGTATCTTGGGGGGTACGTGTTGTTAATGATTCACACACATATTGTCATGGCTTCATAGATGAATGTTGAAGCGGGGGGGGGGGGATTGGAGCAAAGAACCAGTGGGCAGGGTAGGGGTTAAATAACACTCCCCCCCCCCCCCGCTGTATCCCAGACTGAACACATACGCCTCCCAGAGTTACTTTCCTTTTTATTAAAAAGAAAAAGAATGATAGTGGGGTTCTGTTACATGCATTTGCACATAAAATGCATTTAGGCCCCAATTCTATACCTGAAGTGAAATAACGCATGCATTCAGAATCTGACCATGCAATATTTAAGGGCCCAACTACATGCAATTTAAATGTATTGCTTGAGGTAACATCACAGTTTTTTGCTTAAAAACAAAACACAAGGCACAGGCCCCCCAATCTGAATTGGGACCACAGCAAATGGGGAAGGGCAGGGTGCAAATAGTGATAGCAAAAAACCTGGCGCAGGCACCAGTTGGGGCATTTTTTCCCCAGGATCATAGTGCTGTAATCATTATCTAGATTGGGGTCTCTGTTCTTGGCTTTATTTTTATTTTTATAAGAGCATTGCTCTTTGTAAAAACAAAATGCATTTAAACTGACATGTATTTAAACCCTAAGCTACCCTAAGTCAGAAGTGGGAAGAAGGTTGAGTAGAATCTACTGGTAGATCACAAGAACATAAGAAGGGCCATGCTGGAGCAGACCAAGGGTCTATCTCTGGGTGAGCAGCAGCAGATCAGGGGAGGGGGTCTCACTCCCAATGTTTGAATACAAACAAGAAGCGCCCCCCCCCCTTCCTCCCAAACATCAAGCTGTTGAAACCAAGCAAGGAATAGATGTATGCAAAAGGAAATATGTGTGAACTCCAGCTCTGGTGCTAAAAACAAATTCCTGGGCTGAGCATATGCTTTAGAGGCACCATGTTCCTCCATCTTGTGTCCTCCTTCCAACATTTTGCTCACATCACCTAGTCACAATCTTCCGTACTATGATGAAATGTACTATATTTCTATTGAAATTAAAATAATTATTTCTAAATTTGCATATATGCCTATAAATAGGCTTATGCAGAAATTATGCAAATCAGTATCCTCTTTTTGGTGCTCCGAGGGCATCTGCCAGTTGGATGGCATATAAATTTAATAAACCAACAAGCAGGCACAAAGTAGATCTTAATGTCTGCCTGCCCCTACCCTACGTGGCACTTGTGAAAACAGCCAAATCCTGACAGATCAGCCTAAGGCCCCCTCTACAAAAATTTGGTTTGGTGCCTGGTTGTCTGATTATGCGCATCTTCTCGCAATCACTGTTACGATAATGACTGTATGTGGGAGGCGGTTAAGCGCATAACTGGTGGTCTGACTGGTTGTTTGAAACGCACTTTAAAGTGGCTGAAATGTGGAGAATCGCTTGTTTACATGGTCAAAATGCGCTTTAATGGCCGCAGATCAGGAAAACTCGCTATTTAATGCGCATTCGATAATGCGCATAATCGGAGAGAAAACGCGCCTCTACCCCGATTTGCACTCCGCTCTTGTAGAGGTAACATTTTTAATGAGACTTGAAAGAGCTTTAAACCTCTCGTGTAGAGGCACCCTAAGAATGTTCGACCTGTGCTGCTCCTTCCTGGGATTTGCTTGCAAGAGAATTGGCTACGGTGAGACATTGAATGGGAAACAACGGGGTTAGAATGGGTGAAGGTGGGGTCAGGGCTGGATACATGCTGAGGCCCTAAGCCATAATAGCATATCACGATTCAGAGGCCCCATACCATAAAAATAAAAAGTGTATTACATTATAACAGGAAGGGTAACGAAAGAATACCACCCAGCGTTAGATAGCCTTCTCTGAAGATGTGTATAAAAGGACTAATGTAGTAAATTGATTTGAATTTCTTTTAAATTTGAGCTTATTGCCTCCACTATGAAATGCTGAGTTGCCACGTTGTCTCTATGTAAGGCAACTCTGCTGTATGTCACACCAGATTTCCCAACATATTTAAGCCAAAGCGATTTCATCTTAGTTATTTTACATCTTAATTATCTCTCCCACATATTTAAAGGGCCCATATAATATGAGACCCTAAGCCATGGCTCATACTACGCTTGTTCCTAAATCCGGCAAGGGGTGGGGTGGGGTGGGGTGGGGTGGGGTGGGGAGCAGGCTTTCCTGATGCCTCAAACTATAATTAATAATTTATGAAGGTAATTCTGAAATTGTGAGATAAAGGAATCAAAGATTGTTTTGGACTGAGCTGTCATATCCAGAAATTGTTTTAATCTCCTACCTTGTGAAGTTTTGAGCTAGAGCAAACAGCTCTGACTGAAGGCAACTGAAGGCAGGTAGCCTTTGTAGACTTTTCCCACCTCCTTTTTTTCTTTGCAGTTCAGGAGACAGATACTTCCCATCACACGGCAAGGGCAGAACCAGTCAACATTCTCTCCCACTTTCCTTCCTGCTGATCTTTGGAGGCTACTTCTGAATCTCATCCTCTCTGGAGACTCCACCAATACCGGCGGCAGTATGTCACCCGCTGTAGATGTGGCAACTGATAAAGAACAGGCTTCTGGGACCCGCGGGACCTCTTTGAACTGGAGAGGAGTGGAGTAGATTGTTCGATCTGCACAGCCGCCTGACAATCACTCTCTGAACTGTCAACACTCTTGTAGTGCCAGTGGTTTTAAGCAAAATACATGAATAAAATGAAAGGGAGCAAACCATAATATCAAAGCGAAAGTAACACAAAGCTGTTTTATCACAAGTCCCATCAAAAACTCCCTCAGTAATTCTGATTATTCAAGGAAGACAACTCTTTGTAGGTGAGAGACAGCAGGACACACATAAGAAAACTGCATAAATGCCTCTACATGGTGTGGAGGAGCCTCAGGTGTGTGCAGCCTGTGAGCCATGAGGTACAGTCTATAGAATCGGGCACACACTGTAATTCCCATCATCTCCAGTTGGCATATCATGGCTGGGGATGGTAGCGGTTATTGTCCAACATATCTGGAGAACACCAACTTGGGGAAGGCTGCTCTAGAGGCACATCCACACACTATGCCAGCAACTTGTGCCAGTGGACTCTGGCCTCCTGTTGTCCACTGCAAAGTGATGTCAGAAGGGCATAACGGCAGGGGAGAAAGTGAAAGGAGGGAATCTGCTTGACCTTTTCTTCTGGCCACATTTGTCCTCCTGCAATGCCCCCACATGTGCTTTTCTCTGTGGCCAAGGCATTCTCTGTGGCCAAGACTGTTCTCTTCCGGCAGGCATATCCAGTGTAATTTTTAGAATGTTTTAAGGATGTTTTAGGATGTTTTAATGCAGTTTTAATAATATTTGTCATGTTTTAATTAGTTTTATGTATTTTATCATGTTGTTGTTCCCTGCCTCGATCTAGACGGAGAGGCGGGTAAGAAATAAATCGTTATTATTATTATTATATTATTATTTACTTCTCTCCTCTAAATACCAGTCTTTGGGAAAATATTCTACGTTGTGTGAAAAAGTTAAATTTGTCACAGCCTAGACAAGTTGTTCCATTGAGTGAAATCTGAGCATTCTTGCTCCCTTGGCCACAATCACCCACTGACCCTCTTCAGACGACATGCTGAGCCATGGTGATTAAGCATTTTTGAGCTAAACATTATGGCTTAGTGTGTTGTGTGAACCATTCTTAACCATGGTGGCTATATAACCATGGCTCAAACATACTGATTGTAGTTACCATCTGAATATGCATAATGCAATTGTCAGCAACAGTCCCAAGGAGTTCATCTTTGGGTGTGGTACTTCTCATAAATCCATGTTCTTTAGAATAACATGGTCGGGTAGTACCGGCTTCTAGGGCTGGGAACAGATCCGGATCCCGGATCCGAAGCGGATCAGGGTGATCCGGACCTCTCGGATCCGGACCGGATCGGGGAAGGTCCGGATTGTTACAGACCAGATCAGATCATTCTGGATCGATCCAGATTGATCCAGAGATCCATGGCCCATTGCCCTTCCAGGTCCCTGGGTGCGGTGAGTCTTTTTCCCCATAGACTTGGAACGGATCAGGGTGGGGGCATGCACAGCCCTATCTGCTTCCTTGCTCCACCTCTTTATGCCTTGCATATCACTTAATGCAATAGGATGACCAACCTATTGAGAAACTCAGTTGTGGAGGAGACATTTCCCGGACATCTTGCCTGCTATACAGTGATGTTGTGGTGCATTTTAAAATTCAGGCACTCATCATAACAGTCCCCATAACGACACACCCAAGGAGAGTCCAAAAATGCAGGCAGCTGTGATTTTTTTTTAATGGCCCCTGATAGAGATGGAAAAAGCCATTTCCATCTCCACCATGACCTGATCTTTTGTAAAGCTAACAGGTCTTAATGGCCCATTCAAGATCAAGCCACCCCAAAATACTTTGCACTACAAAAGAGATAGTTCACAAAATCTATTTTGTTGCTGGGAAGTTTGCAGCTAAGTTCAGAGGGAATATGGAAAACTGAGGGGACAGGAGGTACACCGTGACATCATCAACCCTGATAATCAAAAAGTCCCCATGCTTTGGCCCTTTGTGCCCTGGTTCCACTATACTGCTCCATCATGTACTATAGCACTGCAGTAACCTGATAGGTTATGTGATATAGATTTGTTATAGTCTCCATGTGTGTTGAGTGCACATTTTGGAAAACAAGTGCCCAGGGGGAGTGAGGTTTAAACCACCCAGACCCATGTGTGGTGGTCCCAATCCCCTCATGCTTACTTTAGAGTAAAAGAGAGAGGGTCAGCAGCATGCTATCTGTTTAATTCACATAAAATGCAAAGGTAGCCACTTTGGCCATAAGCAAAATTCTAAAATCCATATTGGTGTAATAACTTGATTAGGCCAACCAAAAGATCACAAAAATATGCAAGTCAGATCTCTTCATCATACAAGGTGTTAGAAAAAGCAGGTTGAGGAGTGGGGAAGAAGGACAAAGAGAAAATAAAAAATGATTTGATGTTGAAGTCATCGTTTCCATCTCATGATCAGGATCTTGTGATGGAACAAGGAAGGAAGGGTCTGCAGACATTCAAATAAGGCTCTAGCATGTGATGTGATATAATAATAATAATAATAATAATAATAATAATAATAATTATTATTATTATTATTTATTTCTTACTCGCCTCTCCATTTGGATCGAGGAAGGGAACAACAATATGATAAAATACATAAAAGTGATTAAAACATAACACACATTAATAAAACTGCATTAAAACATCCTAAAACTTCCTAAAAACATCCTAAAAACATGGTTTCAGGTTGCATGTGGAGCTGCCCCCAGGCCCATTGCAAAGGAAAAAGACATATGTGTGTGATCTTTTGTTCGACCCACTAAAGATTTCACACTAATATGGTTTATATATTTAATCAACTGTGTAGTTTGACCCTTATATCACCACTGCTGCACAACATAACAGGAAAGGACTAATTCTCATGTTTGATTAGATGTTCAGTATCCATGCCACAATTCGGACTCACCATGAAACAGTCAAACATCTAACTCCAGGAACTTCAAAGTATTGCTATCCTTTTGCCTGCCATTCTGAACTGGCCCAAATTAATTGTCTTCTATCACTCAGCTTTTGTTAACATGTCTTCAAGAAAGGAGTTGCACAGGGTTTTTTAATCAGTTCTATCTGCAGAATCTGTCACCTTAACAACTTCTTTGTCTGTAATGACTCTGCTGTCAATAACTACAATGAGGAATAAGGATGTGCTAGTGCCACTGAAGGAACCTAGAATATTGTGCTGCTTCAAGTTTGGACAATGTTATATGATGCCACTACAATTCCTTTACATAACCTTGCTGGATAGCTTTTTCCTATTCAAACTGAAGAGGAGATAATGGGCAGTATCCGGCGCTGCCACTGTGCCACTAGTTCTGTAGCACCAGTGGGACCCGTCGCTTGTGCCACAGGAACTAGCAGTTCCTAAAGCAACTCCAGAAACTAGTGGAAACATTTGTCTCTGGATTGAAGCAGATCAGCAGAACCCTTTTCTGTGAGCTCTGCTGCCCTGCCCCATTCCAGAAACATATGTTTCCACTTGTTTTCGGAGTTGTTTCAGGAACAAGTAGTTGTGTTAGGGGTCTATTTCATTAGCATGGGGGCATTGTAGGATACTGCCCAATATTTCCAGGACACTTGCATATTGGCAAACCAAGATTATGTAATAGCTCAACCATTTTCTTCCCCCCCCCCTCAGTTTTCCATATAATGGAAGTCCTGGCAAAGGAGTTTCTCGGTCTGTCTGATGTCTCACTGAACTTCCAGTCGGCTTACAATTGTAAAAAAAAAAAAAAGCCCCTGTGATGTTGTGGTAGCTAACTGAATGATAATGCTATCATTTCTGAGGCATGATCCATAAAGAATCATATTCACAACAATAAGTTATCCTCAGGGTAAAATTTTACTTTGACGACCATTCTCCAATTGCCCAAAGTGCTGGCATGCACAGCCATTTCCTGTCTAATTATGTTTGCAGTTCAAATAATAGCTACTATGTCTTTATAATAACCTTCTTTGCAAGTTTGCCCCACCACATCACCAACATTGTTTTGTCCTACATAAAAAGGTACTCTGTTTCTGAAAGGTTATACACATACTGGGGGTGTGGGAGGTAGATATAAACTGTTGTTAGTGGGAACTGAAATGCAAAAACTACAAACAGTGATGACTGCCTTAAGAAATATTATGGGGTGGTAACGCAGACATAACTGCAATAGAATGATTTTTAAAAAATGTTATCCTTATTCAAACCATAGGAAATAGTGTTGAGCCTCCTGATGAATTCTGCTTCACCAATTTCCATGTTGATATCTGTCTTTGAAATTCCTTTGTTTGAGAATGGACACCTTAAGCTCATTGACAGGGTGTCCTGGAAGGTTGAAATGTTCCCCCATTGTTTTTTGAGCATTGCCATTCCTGATGTCAGATATATGACCATATATTCTTTTGCACAGAGACTGGCCCGTTTGTTCTATGCAGAATGCAGGAGGGCATTGCTGCCAGATGATGGCATATATCACATTGGAAGATGAGCAGGTATATGAACCCCTAATAGAGTATCTTTTTCTCCCCATTGAGTAGACCCAGCTAGCTGCCATGGGTTTTCAGGTCAGAGGTTGCGAGCTTCACGTAAGATCCTAATTTAATTTGCTAATACTGAAATATTAGATTTTTTTTCTTTAAGAAATTAAGCAACAGCTCCATCCACAAATCCCAACTTGATGGGCAAAACAGTAAATAGGATTTTGGATACACAAAGCCTTTAATTGCATAGGAAATTAGGAAATACAGTTTAATTTTAGCCAGCACACCTCCCAACTACACCATTTTAAACTTTTGGTGTTTTCACAGTGGAGAAGAGCGGTCTCCCCAACCTAATGCTCTCCAAGTGCATGGATCTATACATGAGGGCATATCAAAGAGATTATCATAAATAATTCTCGATTTCAGTTACTTATAGTAAAAATAAAAGTTTGGATCAGAAGCCACACACTTCCAACTAAACAAAATTTAATACATCCAGCACTGCCATTCTCATAGCCCTACATTCTCCATTAAAATCTGACTAACTGCTTAGACATATGATGGGTTAGATACTTACTCTTAAGCCTATTGATAGCAATAGGCTGAGGTGTGTCTACTTCCGCATAGGATTGGACTGTTTGGCTGCAATCTTAAGCACACTTACTAGGGCAGGGGTCCCCAACTTGGTACCAATGGGCACCTCCAATGGCACCCGGGAAGGGGTGCCCCTTCCCCATTTCTTAAATATATGTACATGGTTTTGTATATAACCATAGCAATAAATACATATGAAATGCATGCAACTTTTGAGCGATTATAAATTCCATTTGAAAACTAGGGATGTGCACTGACCCCCCGGATCGGATCGGATAGCGGATCGGAATCGGACCTGGGGGGTCGGATCGGATCGGATCGGATTGGAGGCTGGTCGGATCGGATCGGACCAGATGTCCGATCCGGATCGGACGCCATTTTGAATGCTTTTTCCCATAGCCAAGTATTGTTTTACAAAAACGCCTATAACTTTTTCATTTTTAAAGATAGAAGGATGAAACTTGGGCACATTGTAGACTGGTTAGGGGTAGTTATCTGTGAGAAATTTCAGAAAGATTGGTGCATGCATTTTGTGGCAATTAATTTTTTAATAAATACCCAGGAATGCCTATAACTTTGTCATTTTTAAAGTTACACACATGAAACTTTGCCACATTGTAGGGGGTACCTTTCACTTTGTACTCAAGCAGACACGAGCCCTGTAATGGATACTACCAAGGATCAAAGGGATCGAGACCAGAGTGATCCTTCCTTGCACGCATGGCTGCAAAACTCAGCTAGGCTCAGCCGTTCTGCTTGAAAAGTGAAAGTAGGAAAGGAAACACGAGCCCTGTAATGGATACTACTAGCAAGGATCAAAGGGATCGAGACGAGAGAGTGTTTCCTTTTCTTCGCGGGAAGCGGGAGGGGAAGACCTGGCCTCTGTAGAAATTTTTTTGAAACATGTAATTTAAAAATTCCATAGCCATCAAATGCCTGGACCTATAATTCTGAAATTTCTGACACATATCTACCCCTAACCCATCTACAAAGTGAGCAATGTTCAGACTTCTAACTTTTAAAATAAAAAAGTTATAGGCGTTTCTTTCCTCATTGTTTCAAAAATACCTTGCCACCACATGCCTGGACCCAGCTGTCTGAAATTTTACACACATATCAAGCCAAGTGGTACCTGTAATGTGCCCATGTTTCCTGTTTGTATCTTCAAAAATAAAAAAGTGGGAGGCGTAACTGTATTTACCCCACCACTACCCATTTTTCTAAAATTAATTGCCACACAAGGCAAGCACCTACGTTTCCGAAATTTCACACACATAGGTCCCAAGGTACCACCTACAATGTGGCAAAGTTTCATGTGTGTAACTTTAAAAATGACAAAGTTATAGGCATTCCTGGGTATTTATTAAAAAATTAATTGCCACACAAGGCAAGCACCTACGTTTCCGAAATTTCACACACATGGGTCCCAAGGTACCACCTACAATGTGGCAAAGTTTCATGTGTGTAACTTTAAAAATGACAAAGTTATAGGTGTTTCTTTCCTCATTGTTTCAAAAATTAATTGCCACACAAGGAAAGCTCCAATGTTTCTGAAATTTCACACACATATCAAGGCAAGTGGTACCTGTAATGTGCCCAAGTTTCCTGTTTGTATCTTCAAAAATAAAAAAGTGGGAGGCGTAACTGTATTTACCCCACCACTACCCATTTTTCTAAAATTAATTGCCACACAAGGCAAGCACCTACGTTTCCGAAATTTCACACACATAGGTCCCAAGGTACCACCTACAATGTGGCAAAGTTTCATGTGTGTAACTTTAAAAATGACAAAGTTATAGGCATTCCTGGGTATTTATTAAAAAATTAATTGCCACACAAGGCAAGCACCTACGTTTCTGAAATTTCACACACATAGGTCCCAAGGTACCCCCTACAATGTGGCAAAGTTTCATGTGTGTAACTTTAAAAATGACAAAGTTATAGGCATTCCTGGGTATTTATTAAAAAATTAATTGCCACAAAATGCATGCACCAATCTTTCTGAAATTTCTCACAGATAACTACCCCTAACCAGTCTACAATGTGCCCAAGTTTCATCCTTCTATCTTTAAAAATGAAAAAGTTATAGGCGTTTTTGTAAAACAATACTTGGCTATGGGAAAAAGCATTCAAAATGGCGTCCGATCCGGATCGGACCTCATCGGATCGGATCGGATCGGATCGGAGGTTGTCCGGATCGGATCGGATCGGATCGGATTTTCCCGATTTTGGGTCGGATCGGATTCGGATCGTGGATCGGATCCAATCCGATGCACACCCCTATTGAAAACTGCATCTATTCTATATGTTAACCGTTCAAATATTGTAAGCTTTGTAAGGTTCGCAATCCATTGTATTATAGAAGGGGAGTGTTTATCCTTCCAATCTTGTAAAATCAGTCTTTTAGCTGTCAGAAGGGCATGGAGAATCCATTTGTGCTGACCATTTAGTAATTTCCATGAAACAAGTAAATAATTTAAAAGAGGGTGTGAATATTAAAGACTATCCCAGTACAGCATTTGTCTGTGTAATAACCTCCTCCCAAACAAAAGCAACCACTGGACATTGCTAAAACACATTTTAAAGAAGCATTAGTTGTACTTCACTCCCAGCAATTAACTGAATTAGACAGTCCCGTATTAACAAGCCGTTGCAGCATCCAACAGACATGAAACAAACATTTTTGCTGAATAAGATCCATAGATGTGACAGGTAGATGTCAAAATGCTGATGCACTGATTAGGCATTTTGTGGTGGTACCCACAGCATGGTCTCAAATTCCCCAATGTGCTGATAGGTCCAAAAAGTTGGGGAGCCCTGTACAACGGAGTAAGTCCAATTGAACCCAGTGAGACCCACTTCCAAGTAAACATTCTGGAGTCATGGGTAGAGGTTGCTGTCCTGTCTACGTTTGCTTTGAGAGTAAGTCTTGCTTTGGAATCATGCATAAGGTCAGGCTGCTGAATAGTTATAGAAAAAAAGCAAAAAATATTGTATTGCTACTAGAATAACAGGTCAGTGGTCAGACCAAATGCCATGCTAATAAATTGTTTGCTTAACTGTTTTGGATGATGGGGTTGACAAGCTGACACATGGCTGAAAGGGGAAATCTGCCAAGTTCAACACTCTGCCTGAGGCTTATCCTGCCTCTGGCTCCCACAGAAGGCTTCGCGCAATGCACCGATTCCCCAAACACCGTGCTTCAATCACAAGATGCAATCCAGTGACCTCGTGGTAGCCAGAAAGCCAAATGGGCCCTTCCTATCCTCAGGCAATCCTGATGGCTAGGTTTTAGATGGGCAGTGAATTTGAAGCTTGCATGGTTTCCCCACGATGCTGTGCAAAGCCAAGAACATCCTCCTCCTTTTAAACAGGGGCATTAGGTCAGGAGGGGTGAATCACATATAAATTGTGTTGCTCTGCTTGCTGAACCCATAGCTAAGATTTGCACTGGGTTTATGGATGGAAAGATCTCAAGGTTTTGTGTACATTCCGTTAAGGTGACCATATGGAAAGGAGGACAGGGCTCCTGGATAGAAAAGGGAATTTCAGCAGGTGTCATTTGTATGCATGCAGCACCTGGTGAAATCCCCTCTTCATCACAACAATGCATTAGGAGGGCATGGAAGCCGGCCGCTGGTGAGTGCTGCTGCTACTGCTGCCCCTGCTCTTCCCAAAGCAACTGGAGGCCGGGCGGGCAGGCAAGGCGCTGCTTCTGCTGAGCACACCCAGACTAGACGCTCTGCCTAGGCTCCTCTTCGCTCGTTCCTTTATCAGTGCTGCAAAATTGAGACACGTGAAGTTCCAGCAGAGGCTGGTGACTCTGGTTTTGGTGGGGCATCATTCCAGATGCCTTAAATTAAGGATAGGTGGGGGACCTCTTTGGGGACCTCTTTCAGCTTGAGGTTCAAATGCAGTTTCAGAGAAGCTCCTGGGGAAACACTGGGAAACCACCGAACTATTTATTAGTGATTGAGAGAAAGATGGTGTGGCTGCTGGGGAGCCCCAGGGGGGCAGGTTTGGACTCTAGGCCTGAGGGGCTCTAAAGAAATAATGTCCATACAGCGGGTTGTTTTGTGTTACAGCACCTCTGGTTTGAAAGGCGCCATCCTTTTGGCAACCCCGCATCCTGTGAGAAGCAGACAAGATATGACTAACCACAGTGTTGGGTGCATCTTGACCTACTTCCACCAGAAACACCAGCTGGCAAGGGCACTTCCTTATCCTTCTTCTAAAAAAGCCAAACCACACCAATCTAAATAGCTGTAGCAACAAATCACCAGTTCCTCTTGATGTTTTGACATGATCACCACAGAATGCTTCAGAATATGCTTGGGTTCTATACTAACTCTTTGTAGATTCCCATCTGTGAGTCTATGAATATTTGATGCCAGTGGCCACTCTACATACCCAAATTACGAATGACTTTTGCCCAGGAGCTAGAGCACAATTATCAGCCATCAGAGCAAGTAAAAAAGAGCTCATTCATTAGTAACATCAAAGGAGCAGATACATGTGTGTGCATGCACACAGTTTTCATTGATTTTAAAGGTGGACAGTTAAACAAGGCTGTTCAGCTAACTTATTTGTTCACTTTTTTAAAATGCAATATAGTTTAGCAGAGGGTTTCCATTCAATAAACATTACTATCTCTTTACCCCCACTTTTTTCTTCTCTCTCACTCCTTGTTTAGCTTTTCTGACTTCCCTGAATGTTCTTTAACTGCTCCTGTCCTGTATCATCTAAAATCTGTGCCAATGTCATCTTGCAAGTGTAAGAACTAGCTGCTGGAAACACTGCCTGCCTAGAGGCTGTTCAGTTTCAGACATACAAATAAAATAAGGGAAATAATCTTTTAGAAAAGAACATACACTTTTTTTTTCAAAGTAGGGCCTCATCTTGCAATGAGTAACGTTATATACTCGGCTGTTATACTGACTTTTCATGGTTGTGGTTTTAGTCACTGTGAGCAGCCTTGAATGATTAAAGACACAATCCTATGGATGTTTAGACAGAGAAAAGGCCTACAACTCCCAGCATGCCCCAGCCAACTATGCTGGGAGTTGTAGGCCTTTTCTCTACCTACATTTCCATAGGATTCCACTCTTGGAAAGGTGGCTAAAAGTGCAATTTCTATTCATGCTTAGGACTCCATCACACCAGCGTTTTATCGAACTCTCATCATGCTTGGTTTACGGTATTGCAGCTATGCCTGTCCTGCAGTCACCCTGCCTCTTCCCCTCCATTTTTCATGTTTTCCTAGAGCAGGAAAAGTCCAGTTTATTTCCTCCAAGTGGGATTAAAGCGCTCTTCAGTCCCAGTGTATTGCCATCCTCGTGCTATATCCTTTGTTGGGGGGGGGGTGCTTTGAAGGGAGGTCTTGCTGATGAAAGAGGAGGGTGAGACGGTTCTCCTCCTCCAGCACACCTTTTGATTTTTAGGAAGTGTATTAAAAAATTGGATGTGGGCATTTGTGCACACAACAGTACAATCCCTTTTACAGGCCCATAAATAAATCCCATTGTGTTCATTGGCGCTTACTTCCAAGCAAGTAGGTAAGTTCAGAATTGGAGTCTATACAGTAAATGAGTGAGTCTCAGTACACAGAAAGGATTAGGAACCTAGAATATTGAGATCTTAGGGGCATCCAAAATGAAAAGGGCTACTACCCATTAATGATGGTGCATTATCTGTTTCTTGAGTACCTGCCCAGAGACAAGTGCTACTATTTCCAAACAGCGGATAAGTGGCAGATTACAAGGCTGAACTAAGGCCAGATCTACACTAAGCAGGATATGATACTTTGAAAATGTTTTGAAAACTATGTATGGAGTACGTCTGGGCCCCAACAGTTGTCACTACTGTTATGAACTGTTTTAAAGCAGTAGTGTAGATCCTGCCTAAATCTGAGATCATTAAACCAGTCTAGATATATAGTAAAGCTATTCAAAGGACAGACCTAACACTGAAGAGACATGAATATCAAGAACAATTGAGATTTCATTCATGCTCCTTCAGTTCATTCTTCAAAGCATTCCATTGGACAAACCATGAAGAGAGACAGACAGAAGCACCAAGCACAGGAATCCCGAGAAGATCTGCATTATTGTATTGATGACAAATTCTGTCTGCATATACTAAAGCTGATGAAGGGGATCTCCTAGTGGCTAAAAGGAAGACTGGAAATCATTTAATGCAAATTATGTAGGGTGACTTTGGTGACTGAAGTTTTAATCCTTATTTACAATGGCAATACAATTTCAATACAATTGAAATTGTATTGAATACAATACAATTTCAATAAGAACATAACATAAGAAGAGTCATGCTGGATCAGACCAAGGGTTCATCTAGTCCAGCTGGTTAGCAACACACAGTTGCTAAACAGCTGCCTATGGGAAACTCACAAGTAGGACGTAAGTGCAAGAGTACTCTCCCACCCATATTCCCCAGTAACTGGTGTACATAGGCATACTGCCTCTGATACTGGAGGTAGCATATAGCCATCAGGACTAATAGCCACGTAATTAGTCTAACCCCCTTTGAAGCAAATTCCATAGTTTAAGTATGCACTGGGTGTAGAAGTACTTCCTTTTGTTTTTCCTGAATCACCCACCAATCAGCTTCAATCAATCAATAGGACTACTCAGAGTGGAAGCATTTATGAGAACTTCTAGTATGTAAAAGTTTTTCTTAAGCTGCAGGCAAGGTAAAGATGGCAGTTATACCTACAGCACACAAGTTAGAGGGATTTTCTTGGCCCACAACCATTGCTCAATGTACCCTACCATGGCAATATCTGAGGAGCCTGGGTTTGTTTTGTTTTGTTTTTGTAGTTTTTGAAGTGTTGAAGTGGTTTTTAAATGTACAGATTGTGTGTATGTTGTATGTTTTTGCTGTTTTAATTTTTGTATATTGTTTTTAATTGTTTTTAATCCTATGTAAACTGCCCAGACAGCTTCGGCTATGGGGCGGTATACAAATGTAATAAATAAATAAATACTATGACCCACTAATAGCAAGAAGCCTGGAAGTGCAGCTAATACATATCCAAAATACACTTTCTGGATATTCATGGGCTGTTTTTCCCCCTTTTCCTTCAGCCACATTCACTCTTGTAATTGTTTCATCTTATTCTAGGCTCCCATCTGCTCTCAAGGAACAAAAAGTCAATCCAGTGTTGTGAAGAGCCCACAGTTCTGACTGCAAATATGTCCACATTTCAGATCTTCAGTTTTTAGCAAGGTTATCTCACAGTTAAGATAAGTTTGCAAAGCAAACTCAACAGCTACATTGTTTTTGAGGTCAGCCATCCATGGTCACATTGGCACCAATGGACACAGCATTGTAAAGCCCAGGACTAGGATGGCTAAGTGTCTTATTTTACCAAAGATTGAAGGACTGCAGAGGACAGTCCTCTATTTAAGGTCCCTTCATCTAGTTTGGAGTCAGCAAATTTCCTCCTCACCCATCTCACTACTGTATGAACTGAGATCCTATGATTTCCACCACTCCACACAGTTGCAGTTAGGGAATGTGAGATTAGATTTGGGAGGAAAACCAGTCATCAGGTGTATTGCAGCTACAATGGCCTTCCAAAATCTGTCAACCTAAGGCCAAACTAGCCATGACATTATTCACACAATGAGCAATTGGATACTTGCTCATTGGAAGTAGAGTTCTAAAGGAATCATGTCGTATCTGTTACAGAGCTTCAGCCATGTCTGTCCCAGTTTGAACATATGCAATGGATTGAGGACCTGACCCATGGCTGCTAATCTTTCATTCAAGGCCATAGGGGAGCACATTCTAGAGAGATGATGGTCCCAAAGCAGTGACAGTGGTCAGTGTTGTGTGACTCTACCCACAAGGGAATCAAAGATCCAGCCCAGCAGTGAGATTGGGGGTGGGTGGGGATTAATCCAGAAAAATGGCAGTAAAACTGCACCACTGGAAGAGCTGAACCAGTGGCACAAGGAAGTAGTATTCTTGGTTGGTGAGTAACGTAAAAATGATGGTAGATTCATATCTGGTGAGTGATCCTCCAAGAAGAGGGCTACAAGGGCAGAATTCAAAGTATGCACAGATCTCCCTAGTGTCACAGCTGACAATGGAGTTTTAACATGGGCAGCTTAAACCCTTTGAGAAATCCTCCTTGAAGGTAAAGAAATTCAAGGGCACCTCAGGATCACTGCACCCTTCTCTGTTGAGAGGGCATGTATTGAAATCATAAGATAGTCTGCCCCCAGAGACTAATGGATCCGGATGTTTTCCAAAGGGCTCTGGGAAGTTTTCCAGCTGATAGGGCTGCTGCTCCTGTCGAAACTCTGGTTGATCTGCGGAATGCAGAAATGACCCGGGCGGTTGACACAATTGCTCCTGAGCACCCTCTCCTGAGTCGAGCTCGTACAGCTCCATAGTATACTCCAGAGCTGAGAGTGATGAAACAAAATAGGAGACGGCTTGAGGGCAGATGGAGATGACCTCTTGGAGGATGCAATCACACACTGGTAAGTGCCTATAGTAAGGTATATTCAGGGGCAGTGAGGGCTGCAAAAAAAGTACCTTGCTGCCACTATCGAATCATCGATCTGCCGCCCAGCGGAGCTTTTCAGAGCTGTCCGGGGGCTATTACATGCTGGCCCCAAGGACATGGTAGAACCATCTGAGGCCCGCTGTAATGAATTTGCTAAGCACTTCCAGAATAAAATCTTTGACATCTGCCAGGACTTAAGACTCCAGTGTTATAGCATGTGAATCTAGCAAGGTGTCCAGAGCACAGCCTTATCCTGTTTTCTTTTGGTTCAATCCCTAAAGGCAGATGTGCCTTGTGATTTGGGGTTTTCCCCATGCTTCAGATCCATATTTTTGCATTGTGACAGTGCCACTGAATGGTCACTCTGTGATTTTCATGTTTCAGTCCATTGAGGCTGATGTGCTCTGTGATTTGATGGTGTCTTGGGGGATTTTCCCTGTGAAAATCATGAGGATCCATGAGGATATGTGCCTCAGATACATGTTTTTGCACAATGGTAGCGCCAATGCATTCTGTATCCGTGGTTTTTGTTCTTCAGTCTGTGGAGGCAGATGTGCTCTGTGATTGGACGGTTGTTTGCTGGCTATGCCCTCTAAAAATCATATGAAATCAAGAGGCTCTGTTTTTGATTTCATGGATCTAGCTTTTATTTTCTTCCACAAAACAGTAACCTAGCTTTCTAGGTCTCCAGAACCCAAGTAGCATAATCCATGTAACCCTCTAAAAGCAAAACCCCATCTTCAGGTACTCCAGGATCAATACCGCTTGCTCCCAGGTGTGTTGAGGACTGTAGCCTTAGAGCAGCCTTCTCCTACCTGGGGCCCTCCACGTGTGTTGGCACCACAACTCCCATCCATCACCCCTGGCCATTGGCCATGCTTGTAGTATTGGCAAGATTATAAAATGAACCATAGAGACTGAATTAGAAAGTTTTTTTTTTTTACTGAGAAGTATGCTGCTACCCAACTGCATACAAAATTGAAAATAGCCAGATACTCCTTAGCTTCCTTTCTCTGTCAGTCATACCGAGAACTGATACCACCCTCCGCCCCCATACATCCATTTCTAAATCTAAATCTAAATCTAAATCTAAAGGATATCTAAAGGAACGCCTCCTCCCATATGTACCTGCCCGGACCCTAAGATCATCTACAGGGGTCCTTCTCCGTGAGCCCCTGCCAAAGAAAGTGAGGCAGGTGGCCACTAGGAGGAGGGCTTTCTCTGCTGTGGCACCCCGGCTGTGGAATGAGCTCCCCAGAGAGGTTCGCCTGGCACCTACTTTGTACTCTTTTCGTCGCCAGGTGAAGACCTTTTTATTCTCCCAGTATTTTAACAGTTAAATTAACTCAATTTTAATCCTTGCTGTTTTAAATTTGTATTTTAATTTGTATTAATTCCTGCTGCTTGGTTTTATTCTGGTTGTGTTTTTATATTGTATGTTATTCTGTGTTTTTAGATTGTGCCTTGTTTTATATATTTGAAAATGATTTCATGGTTTTAATTTTTGTGAACCGCCCAGAGAGCTTCGGCTATGGGGCGGTATAAAAATGCAATAAATAAATAAATAATAAATAAATAAATCACCTTAGTTTCTATTCGCATCACAATGCTGACTGTGGTGGAGAGGAATGGGCCCAAACTTCTGGAGGGCACCACATTGCCTACCCGCTAGAGAAAATTGTGGTCATTAGATGGAACCAGCCTTGCTGGGCATGCTGGGAGTTGTAGGCCTTTTTTACCTGTCTAGACATGCACAGCATGGTACCCTTAGAGAATTAAATTAATCTGGGTTTATCTACGTAAAACCAGTCCAGAAAACTCAGCCCAAGACTTCGTCCTCCTAACGCGAATAGCGCAAACGGAGTTCAAGTTACACCATCACCGCGGACTCCGCCTCAGACCCTCTTAGTACTACGCGTCTGCTAAGCTCACCGAATGTAGGAAAAGGGCAGATACACAGGCTGAAGTTCCAGGCTAAATAGCCTCCTTCTTTCTCCCCCGAGGCAAAACTAAGAGCAGCCCGTAAATATCAGCAGCTGTGATTGGGCAGCTCTGAGCCCTTTTCAGAAACGAAAAGTAGTACCTCTTGACTATAAATGGCTTCTCCGACATGAACCCAGGATATTTTATATCCCAATGAAAAGACCTTCTTGTTTTTATCTCTGGGGTCAAAGCTTCGGCTATGGGGCGGTATATAAATGGAATAAAATAAATAAATGCGTCAGTTCCGGGTTATAGGTCACATGACGTACAACAACCCGGGCCAGAAGAGGGCGCGCTCTGCGGCGCTCCTTGATGGCCTTTCAGCAAATCCAGCCAGTCATCGCTCGCCCTCCGCCCCTCATTCAAAATCGGCGGTGACAACGACCAATCCAGGCTAGACTGAATCTCTTTCGTACTCTGATTGACGTGCCCAGCAGCCACTGGCGATGGGCTTGACCTGGCGAAGGTGGGCGTGTGCGGCGCAGAGTCGGCTGGTGATGGCGGAAAGAGGTGGCGGCGGTGCTGGAAGTGGTGGTGCTAGTGGGGGCGGCGGATCGGGCGACGGGGACGCTGCGGCGGCGGAGCGGTACAATAATGAGATCAGGTAAGGCGAGATCCTCCTCCCAAACGGCCGCCAGGCGCGCGGAGAGGGGTTGGCGAGAGCCGGGAGCACGAGGCCTTTGTGAGCGCGCGCGCCTTCTCCCGCTCCGCGTTTACCTCAGTGGTTCCTCTCTCCGCCCCCTCCCTCGCCTCTCCTCCTCTTGCTCGAGGCGGAAGCGGCCGTTCAGCCTTCGCCCCTCCTCCCTCCGCTCTCCCTTCAGCTTCACGTCAGCCCATGGTGAGATTCCCCGTTAGCTGCTCCGACCTTTTCATCTCATTTCTCACGGCAAAGCCGTGCCGTGGGGCGTAGTTCTCATTTTAATTTACTCTCCCCCACTGCCACCTTTCCAATGGCTCTTCACCTGGGATTTCGGAGGAGGAATGCCGGGGAGAGACTGAGGCGTTTTCTTCCTCTAAGAGCGGGATTCCCATTTTGTCTGTGGAGGATTTTTCACGCACTCGGTTTTTGCCAATGAGATCGTGGCTCCCGTACGCGCTGACGTACTAGGAAGGCTACACCGGGGCGAGTGGGGTAGGGGTCGATACGCGAGTTAGCCTCGCCGTTCCAGTGCTGGCTTGCCTCACCTGGAGCAGTGGCTTATGGGGACGAGCCATAGTTCGGTGTGGTAAGGCCACGTGCTTTGTATGCGGGAGGGCTCGGGTTCAGTCGTCGAAGGAAAAGAGGATGGGGATGGGGGGAGAGACCTTTCCTGAGACCGTAGAGTAGGTGCCTGTCACAGGAGATCTGCTGTGTTTGACTCCAATTCCCATTATCCCTAGCCAGCATGCTTTCTGGGAACGGTGGGGGTGTAGTCCTACACAGTTGGAAAGCTGCAATAGACCCAATACTGGACAAGATGACCCATAGTGCTATCATGATATGCAGCAGTATTGTACATTTGCATTAGTATAGATAGAGGATTTATATATATATATATATATATATATATATATATATATATAATGCAGGGCTGTTTGTGTGGGAAACACAGCTTCTCGAATCTCGCAAGCATAAAAGAAGGTTGACCTAACTTGCCGCCATTATTTCCCTCCAATATAAGCGAAGCACATCTAAACTTTTATACACGCAACACTCTTTGTTCTGTATAAGGAGGCACTTCCGTGTAGGAAACACTGAAGCTGGCATGTGTGGTATTTGCATATGCTTGTGTTTTGCTTGGTATAAAGTTCATATGCTAGAAAGCTGTGTCAAATTGCAGCTTTACAGCATGTGGATGTAGAGCAAAATACATGTGTGTGATTGTAATATATTGTAGTTTACATGCAAGCTCCATGCTTTTCTGTACATGGAAATATAATATATGAAGTTGCCCTTAGAGGAGTGAAATAACTTTATCCAAATAATCTTGTATATATGTGTATTTTTTGGAGTGGTATGTAATGTTGGATCATAACAAAGGCCAATGGAAAGCAAGATCTTGTGTTTCTTACTTTGCACTCCAGAAGCCCTCAATTTAAACAACTGCCAACCTCTTCTCTGCTATCTCCTGTTTCAGATTTGGGCAGAGGAAGTGCTCAGTGAACAGTGGGGGTGGGGGAGAAAGACCCTTACCATACCTGAATACTGTGTACTTTTTGGCAGGCTACAGACCCTCCCCCATTCTGAGCCTGCAGGGGAGGCATTTCCATATGCCTAGTATGAACTGAAGAATTTATATGCCTAGAAAATAATAAAAGCTGTATGCTCTCTTGGATCTCTTTCCATGTATTTTTCCCAGATAGATTTGGACATGTAGTTTGTCCAGAGCACATTTGCTTTGCTTGTCAGCATCTCATGAGATAAAATGGAAGTAGTGATGAAATGAATGGATAAGCAGCAATATTCTAATTTGTCGTATTAGTGTTGGCTCAGGAGTTTAATCACTTGCTGACAACTTTAAAACAACTATTTCAGATTAATTTCTTCCAATTAGTAACTAGAAATGTGCATGTTAGAAGAGGCCAAACAAACAGATTTCATGATTTATACTTATTTTAAAGGGTAAATATTCATGTCTGAAAATATTGTGAGAATACTTTCCAGATAAATAAGCAAACGTTGAACCAGAGCACTCAACAGGGATCTGATTGTGGATCTGGTTTTGAAAATGTATAGTTCCTGTGTACCATCTACATATGTAGGTACTAATAGAATCACGCAAAGTCAACATGCAAGTACAAAATGTCACATTAAAATCAGTCCTGAGTCCACTTGTTGGTTCTCATTCTAATTTTGTGAGCTACATTGCTAATGTTTTCGGTTCTGTAGACAGTATTTTCCAGAACTGACAGAAGAACTTTCTTAGTGAAAGTGTGTCTTGGGGCCCTTTTTAATTAGGTATTTGTACATTAAAGTTGATAACTTAGTACAGAATGCATGTATATCATTCAGTTATGCACATGTTTGCATTGTAGCCTTTTTTTAAAATACCTGTGAGCGGTTGCTGAAAATGGGCCTGAGTTTACTGATATTTTGAAGACGTAACCTAAAATACTTACTTGTGTGAACTATTCATAACTGATGCAGTATGCATGTATTATGTCATGTATTATCTTTCTCAAGAATACAGTAGTCTGTTGTGGCCCTTGAGCACCTCAGTGAAACTGGCAATGGCCACTTAAGGTGTCACATTGCAATTTATATATAGCAGTAGAATTCTGAAACACCTTGGTGCTGTGCAACTCCCTAAATTAGAAGGTGTTTGAATAATGAGTGTTGAATTATATGTCTGTTGTCGTTCACCACCTTATAACCTTTGTTTTTTTCAATTTTGAGTCATCATGCCAACATTGGTATTGCACTGGCACTAAATGGTGGGCAAAATTGTTTTCCTGAGAGCATCAGAAGAGCGTTTGTTGGTTACAAAGGTGAACGTTTTTTCCTATATATATATTTCCTAAGCTACCTCTATAGAGGGCTGGGTGGCACAGTGGGTTAACATAATCAAATTCTGCTTTAGGTTAAAAGTGAAAAGGGTGAAGATGGTCTCATTCAAATGTGTCCTGAGCACCTATTCATATTATGAAACTGTTGGGTGCCTTAGTAGTAATTTTCAGAAACAAGTGATTGAGAAGCCTTGGATGTATAGTGGAGAGGTATGGGAATTGCATCTTGTGCCTGAGGTGCTTTATAGTTAGGCCTGTGGGAGGGAAACTTGCAGAGTGCCTTTCTATTCTCAGTAGCCCCAGTCTAGATGTTACTTTCTAATACTTTTAAATTGTGAGGCCAAAGCCTCTCAAAAGTTTGGAGCCCCAATATTGTTCATGAGAACTTCTGTCACAAAGTTTTGACTCATGTATCACACCAGCACCTTTTTGTTGATAAGCAAGTTTGAAGACAAAACTGTTTGTCTTTGGTTTTGCTCACAGAATGGCTCAACAGCAAGCACTGAGATTTCGTGGTCCAGCTCCTCCACCAAACACTGTCATGAGAGGCCCACCACCTCTTATGCGTCCCCCTCCACCTTTCGGTATGATGCGAGGTCCACCTCCACCACCCCGGCCTCCTTTTGGACGTCCTCCGTTTGATCCAAATATGCCTCCAATGCCACCTCCAGGAGGAATTCCTCCACCTATGGGACCTCCGCATCTGCAGGTAAAAATGTGCATGGGATATATTTTGCAGGACGGTCCTGTCTTATTTATTTTTTAAAAAAACAATGATGGATTCCTTTTCCCGGAGTAAACTATGTGGTCATCCAGTTGTCAGTAGTGATGAGGATCTCATCTGCCCAAAGGATTGTTCTAAAATCAGTTAATATTAGATGTTTGCTTTTTTTTCCCCCTTACTGACTACTATTAATATTTTCCCTCAAGCTATCCTAATTCTTGCTCTTTTTTCACTCAACCTCCCACCTTTCAGCCTTCCTGCCTGCATAGAACTTCTGTCTCTTCCCTTTGTTTCTGGCAACAGCACATAGCCTTTTGTCCCTAGGCCTTTGTGAGTATTTTCCTTGGCCTTTCTTCCTATTTCGCTACTCATTTACTCAACTCTTGTTTCCTCTTTTCTTTCAGATCCCTAGTTCCTCTACCATTGTTTCTAAAAGATCTCTACTTTTCAACTCACTGTCTATTCTGTTTTGCTCTCAACCTCCCTGCGAGCCCAGCACCTCTGTCTTTGTCACTCCTTTCTTGACAATAGTCTCTCTTGTCTGAAATGGGCCCTATGTGAAGTTTTCCCCAGGCCCCTTTTTATTTTCACCCCCTTCTCTCTGCTTTTTGCCCCTTTGGGGCTTCTTTTCCTTCAATCTCTTTATTCTTTCCTTTTCATCTGTGCTTCCATTAGGCTCCTGTTTTACTGCCAATTGCATTCTTCCCCCTCTTTCTTCTGCCACCTTGCCTTTAGACTTCTTATTTTTTAATTTGATTTAATTGGGTACATTTCTTCACAGTTTCTAGCTGTCCCTAGGCCAGAGATGGGCAGT
Source organism: Anniella stebbinsi (assembly GCA_029215795.1). Lineage (NCBI taxonomy): Eukaryota > Metazoa > Chordata > Lepidosauria > Squamata > Anniellidae > Anniella > Anniella stebbinsi. The sequence goes on along the minus strand of JARDYH010000005.1, from coordinate 81,305,785 downwards.
TGGCATCACTTGTGTAAATTGTCAGCCCCGCCATGCTTTTTTTCCCAACAAGCGACTCCACTGCTATTGATTTCCCAAGTTTTTGTGTGTTAACGGAATTTCCTTTTCCATCACTGATATAGGGCCTGTGAGAGATAGTTTTCTAGACAGCTAATCTTTCACTTACCTCGCAAAAGTGTCATTGTTTGTAAGATCATATTGTTAGCTGTTTCCTGAACATTTAGAAAGTTTATGAACGTTCTGTGATACCCAATGATATCATATATATTTTTCTTGTGTAAGTTAACAGAGTACATACAATAATTACATTAAGTTGAAATTATTATTTGCTGGCATATTTTAAGTACTACAGAAAATATTGCATGGTTATAGATTGTTCTCCCCAGAGAGGCTTGCCTGACACCTATGTTATGTTCTTTTGGGCACCAGCTAAAGACCTTTTTTTATTTCCCCAGGCCTTTTAGGTGACATTCTATAATGCACTTTAGGTTTTTGCCACTTAACCATTTTTCCCCTTGGTGGTTTTTTAGGCTGATATTATTTTGATTCTCTTCTGTCTTGTACTGGTTTTGATGCTAGGTTTTGTAGATTTTGTAAATTGTATTAATGCTTTAAATCTCTTTTGATATTTTATTTTATGTTTTTATTGATGTATATGTTTTGTAAACTTTCAGATGATTTGGTTGATGGAAAATATAAAAATGTCATAAATAAATAAAAGTCATTAGTGTAGAATTTGCAGCTCTTTTAACTTCAAAACAGTGATTTTAAAACATTAACAGGCAGTTTATTGATAGGTGTATGCAATTTTCTGCAGTGGTCATTAATGGAATACTCACTCCCACTTTATATATGACAAGCCTGTAAATGTGAGCAGATGAATGTGAGGAATTGCATCAAAATTTGTGAGCAGTCTGGTTTTAGTCCTATTAGGAAGCTGACCCGTGCTATTCTTAAACTGTTCTTAAATTGCTTGGAATTCATGTGGAATTAACTACTAGTAAAACGTTTACCTTTCTAAATAGATGCTGACCCACTCTTGAGTTTTAGTTGTAGTTTTACTTGTAGTGCTTAGCTCACAACTTACACTACACGAGTTTTGCTACATCTTGTTTCTTACAACGGGAAAGGTGTGTGTTCTCTCTGCATTGAGGACCTGTTATTTTTACATTAAATACAACTTTTAACGGTTCAGTAGCATTTATGCTGTGGCTCCTTACCTAAAAGTATCTTTTTCTATTGTGTATATTTATAGAGACCACCTTTCATGCCTCCTCCTATGGGTAATATGCCACCACCTCCTGGTATGATGTTTCCTCCGGGAATGCCACCGGTCTCTGCCCCTGGAACACCAACAATGCCACCCACTGAAGAGATATGGGTAGAAAATAAAACTCCAGATGGAAAGGTCAGATATATCTCTAGTAACAATAGCAGTAATTGTTGTCATGCCCGCCTAAGATACATATTGCTTTATAAAATGTAGTAACCTTATTGACTAAGGTGACTGGGTAATACAATGTTTTCTTCAGATTACTAAAATTGCCAATAAATATATTGATTTGGAGAGTTTTTAGCTGTGAATTTCAAGGATGAATTGGAAGAATTAAGTTTCATACAATAACTTAAGATTGTCTCATTTTTCTCTAGGTTTATTACTATAATGCACGAACACGTGAGTCAGCCTGGACCAAGCCTGATGGAGTGAAAGTTATTCAGCAGTCTGAACTGACACCAATTCTGGCTGCCCAGGCTCAAGCTCAGGCCCAGGCCCAGGCCCAAGCTGTAGGTGCCTCCACACCTACTACTAGTAGTCCTGCATCAGCAGTATCTTCATCTACATCGTCAAGTACTCAGTCCTCTACAACTTCTACTACTACTACAGCAACCTCTGTTTCTCAAACCGTTTCCAGTGAGTAAATTATGCAGGATATGGGAAGGCAGGGGGTAGGTTTTGAATGGATGAGAAATAAATTGTATCTTCTGAAAAAATTCTACCCTCCATCTTAAAACCAAGTGACATGTACATTGATGCTCCTCCTTTATTCCTCGTTCACATGGCCCCTTTCACATACAGAATCATGTGGAAACAGGGATTGGTTCACACTTGTAAACTGGCTCTCTCTTAAACAGTACTTATTTTTACATCCCTGTTAATTCTTAGGCTACTTCAGACATGCAGTGATCCTCATGGAAGGGCCTCATCATGCCTGCTGTTAATTTGTGTTCACATGGAGGCACCATTGGTGGGAACAAATACCACCACATGGATGAGAAGAAACACTTCTTTTTTCTTTTTTTACAAGGCGGGGGGGGCAGCTTCTTTCAGGATTTTTCTCACTCATTTATCTTCTGACACAGATGCTAATTCTGAGATAGGACGTGGGCAATGGGATCCTTATATGTCTGTGGTGAATGCTTCACTTAGCACATTTGAGGAAATTCCCACTCAAAATCCAGGTGCTAGGGCAAATTCTCTTCTTGATTATGACAATGTTATCAGCAGGAAGATGAACAATTCCCTATTTATTTGCAGTTCATTCAATAATCCTATCTTGTAGTCTTCGCATTTTTAGTCTGAGTTGCTGGTGGCAAGTACACATTGCCTCCACAGAGGTGAATGAAATAATTGTTTGTCAGTATGAAACTTCTGCACCAGCTGCAAGGATAGCCTTCCCTTCCCTGTGCATTTGTTATTAAGGGAACATTTACAGGCAGCCTTGACAATTGTATAAAATGATGTCCACATGTACAGAAGATTTATGTGGATGTGGAGAAGATTGGTCATGTAGGAGTAATCTAGAAGGGTTAATAACAAAACACTATTGCTAATGTTAGATTGTTAGCAGGCCCCATACATTCAGAGCTGGTAAACTATTACACCGAAAGCTTTGTGTGCTGGCTTCATAAAATATACTCTGGAAAACAAATAACTCTGAAATCTGTTTCTTCTCCCTACTTTTAGCACCTATTGCTCTTGAAATGCATTTCTTTCTTTCTCTTCCCTGTACTCTTCCTCCTGAGTTTGATGACTCTGCAGTACTCCAAACTCATGACCATTCAAGGGAAGCAGAGTTTGAGCTTGCAGAATATATATATAGTAGCCAAAGCGCCTATATCTACAGTATGGTCACCATGTTAAGCTTATATCATGGTAGTTTGAGTACTCAAGGCAGCATAAAGATGGATAAATGGCATTAGTTCATAAGATGCTTAATATATTAAAGCTTCCAGACCTATTGCTGGTTGCTCCTAGCATACAATAAAAAGACTGAACTGTGTTGTAGATTCCTTAAGTGAAAAATAGGTTGTTTAAACACATCCAAAGTGTAGTTGTCTTTTTCTGGCCCATGCAATGTTTTTAATCAAAGGAAAATTTCAGTGAAAAATTCAGGATTCAGTTTGTATGTAAACTATGGGGTTCATAACTATCTTCCTGTACTGTAATCAGACAGCACCTATTAGGTTGCACTAGCGCAGGGGTGGGCAACTCATGGTCCTCCAGATGTTTTGGTCTACAACTCCAGATTCATCCCTCACCATTGGCTATACTGGCTAGGGCTGATGGGAGGTGTGGGCCAAAACGTCTGGAGGGCCACAAGTTGCCCACCTCTGCACTAGTGGGAATAATTGCTAGTGCAACGAGAAGCTTGTGCTTCCTAGAGCAACCCCAGAAACTAGCCAAAACTAGTATTTCTGGAATGGCAAAGGTCAGCAGAGCTCCCTTCTGCGAGCTCTGCTGACCTGTTCCGTTCTGGAAATACTAGTTTTGGCTTGATTCCAGCTGCTCTAGGTTCCCATTGTGCTAGCAGTTGTTCTCATTAGCACAAGGGCAACTTTAGATGCTGCCCCTAGAAAATAGCAGGATCTTGTGCAACAACAATATGAAAACCTTACCTTAACATTCTGTTGTAAAGTCATATTTTATTTTATTTTTGCTTTTTAAAGGGCAAAAGCTTATGTGACCTAGTGTGGATTTTTTTAATGATTTCTTTGAGTAAGTGATTCCAGATCACCACCAAGATCAAATAGCTTGTTATCCTAATATCACACGTGTAATAAGCAATGTTAGCTTATTAAATGTAATTTCCAGTCATGCTGCAGAATTTAATATTAAATTCTAGTGCCACTTGGAGGTGCTATAGGATTCTAGAATACTTATAATGGCTGAATTGAAGGGGGAAAGATTGAATATATTTACATTATGCTATGGCCATGCATATGCTCTAATGAAGTTTTAAAGTTATGTTTCATATTACACATGATATGTACATTTGTAAGTCAGAGGTAGTTTACTTGTTCTTTATTTTGGCTTGGCATAATGTAAGTTCCTAATACATCCATTCTTGAACTGACTATATTTGCTGTTTGGTGAATCAACAGAAAACTCCTGCCATTACTCTGGAGGTTTGTTAGGTGCATTGTATGGAAAATATGGAGGTGAAATAAAATGCTATAACTGTCCTTTGAAGAAAGCTGAAAAATCTCAGTATCAGCTCTTTTCAGAAATTTACTTTACAAATGCGCTTGAGGTGAGTGTGTGCGTGTGTGAATGGGGTAAATGTTCAGAGATGCAAATATTATTTCATGATTTGCTGCTCACAGTAAAAAGTCGTCCACCTTGAGAACCCTAGCTCTAATTTTGTAAAACACTTTTTATGGCTTCCATTTTTACTTAAATGAAATAATATGCAAACTCTTGAGTGGCTTCTCTGAAAACTGTATATATGTTCACAAATCACTAATGAGAGTATAACCAACTTTGCATTGATGTGTTGGTGAGTTCTTTTAAATACAACTCATACTGTATGATGCAGGGTTTCAGATGTTTGTTTTCTTTATCAGCACCTACAACACAAGACCAGACCCCCAGCTCAGCCGTTTCAGTTGCCACACCTTCAGTCAGTGTTTCAACCTCTGCTCCTTCTGCTGCGCCTGTGCAAACTGTACCCCAGCCAGTCCCACAGACATTGCCTCCTGCAGTTCCTCACGCAGTACCTCAGCCAACTGCAGCAATTCCTGCTTTTCCACCAGTAATGGTACCTCCATTTCGTGTTCCCCTTCCTGGCATGCCTATTCCACTACCAGGTAAATTGGGAAACTATAACTGTCTTGTCAGCCACATGTCCATGTTGTCAATTTGTTTGCACTCATGTGTCCACTGTGTATGGAATTTGCCTGAACCCTCTTCATTCAAAATATATTAGTCAACAAATTTGGAGTTATTAGACAGGCTTTATAAAGTAAACAAAAAAAACTCATCCTATATATATATATATATATATATGGAAAAGAAGCCACATTCAGTCATGAAAAACACTATTTTTGGCATGAACAGATTACATCTTGTGCTTTTAAGAACAATATATTAATCTTACAATTAATAGTTGGAAGAAATTCAAGTATCTGGTACTTAGGTTACAATGCTGTAGACACTTCTCTGCGAGTAAGTTCCATTAAACTTAGTTGGACTAAATTCTGTAGAGACATGCATAGGGTTGCATCATAAAAATGTGGATAGACATTACTGATTTTAAAAATAGGTGTTGTTTTGTGTAGAAGTAGGGTACCTTGAAGATGAGAAGTGAACAGCTTCTATGGTGAACTATCAAGTTGGCTAATTACCTTTTTTAAGCTCTTCAAAACATTAGCTGTAAAGTTGTAGGTTAAAATGCAGTCAGTAACACCATCAAGTTTAAACCGTGTATGTATACTTGATAGAGATTAAATTGATGGATTGCAGAAGACTTAATATTTCAGTAGTTCTGTTGCAAGTGGTAATTGCCAGTAAAATGAGAACACTTGCTAAAGGATGGTATAAAAATCTATTAAATAAGTTCAAGGTTAGGCCTTGGATTTAAGTATTTGCCTCTGCAAAAACACTATGCATGGTTCCATCTACAGAGTTCGTCTCCCTCCCCGCAGTGCCTTACGCCAATTGATAACTGAGAGACAGAGTTTGGTTTGGACAGGGAGAGGATTCAGTGTTTCACACAGTTAAAGTGTTTTCTGGTCATGCACAGGGCTCTTTGGATCTCAGCCATATAGTTTCAATTTAAAGACTGTTGTAAAGAGATTTGAGGACACAGGATCAATATATTATTATTATTTTAAAAGTCACTATTAGACTTAAAATTCCAAGTAGCATTGGCAAACTATGTGGAATAGTGCAATCTTTAAATCAGTCTTGAGTGGTCCACATACCAGTTTAAATTCCTGAGATGACCAGCTTTTTATTTTTTAAATGGAGTAAGTTTCAGACTTTTATGGTTGAAGAGAGAATCTTGATGTTATGTCCACATTTGGGAGATCAAATCCTTAAATCAATATTTTTAGCACAAGCAGAATATAATTTCTGCTTTTAAAAAGCATGGTTCATTGGTCCTGCAGGATGTGCATGAGCATTATTTATCTGCGTGCAGCACCTTTGCTATTACTTCGCTCTTCACTTTGCACAAGCACAGAAACAAGCCAGGAAGTTGCAGTTAACCAATTATGTGCCAATTGAGAACTTTGGTTAACGGCTTCCTAGCAAGCCAAGATTCAAAAGTAACAGTTAAACCATGGCTTCAGATCCTGGATTGTTCTGAAGCCATTATCTGAGGTTTCCTGGTTCAGGTGTAATAGGAAGTATAGCTAACTGTTCTTTCACTTGTGCAAAGGAGGAATCAAGGGGCTGCATGCCAGTGCTCGAAGCTCATGCATTTCCTGATATATTAAGCCAGGATTTGATCATCCAAATTTGGTCTGTGTGGGAAGCGTATTTGAACATTTTATTAGAAAGTGAATAATCTTGTAGTCTTTTACCAAATGTCATTATGTAAGCCATATTCATTATTTCAAGAATATTAATCCCAAATTTGATCATTTGGGGCTAGTATTACCACCTCAGCTGGCTGGAAAAAGTTGACTTCTTAAGCGAAGAAGCGGAGAGTTATTTTTCCATTTCACAAAAGCATGTCTGATTTGGCTAACAGTGATACTGGCCAAGCCGCTTGCCTTTGTAGTGGAACCTAAGGGATCTTAAAATAGGCCAGATGAAGTTCCACTAGTTAGTCTGAAAAGTATCAATATGAGCAATTGCTAAAATGTACAAGCTTTCTTGCACTGGAACAAAAGAAGGAGGCTCTTACTATACTCTGCATTGAAGTGTAAATGATAAGCCAAAGCCTTAAAATAAGTATCTCCTCCTGATCCACTGAGTAATGCAATCACATTTGGGCAACAAAGGCTAGATTTGCTGTGCCATCATAGTGTAGTATTTCCTGGTGTATTCCTGTTTTTGTGTTGCCTTTGAACCTTGTTTTCCTAACAGAAAAAAAATCTTATCTAGTTAAGTTAATAAGAATGCATTGAGGAAAAAAAAATAAGAGGCTGGAACAGTAAAGCATTTTAGGTATTGACAATATGTTCCATCTTGCCTCTACAATGGTAAGTGAAGAAGTGCCGGTTCAGATTATCTCTCTCGCTCGCTCGCTTGCTCTCTCACACACACGCACACTTTGAAGCTTCTGTTATTTGGAAGCAGACTGCATTTTTGTAGCTAGAAACTCTGCTATTTTTATAAAATAAAGCTTAGAGTATGCATGATGAAGCTTTATCTTCACTCTACTGCATAGTTGCAGGCAGGCAGATTTCTAATTCCTCTTTGGCTAAGCAAGACCAGTCTAGCCCAGTACATATTGTGTAGGCAAAGAGCTTTATATAATAATACTTGTAGATGTTGAACAGTAGGCCTGTTTCATAATCATATATGAAAAGCTAGTTGTACATTTAACACAACAAGTTTGGCAGTGGGAATGACAACTTTCCTCAGAAATCTTTATCAGCTGAAATCTTAACCAAGTCCAGTGGTCTTCAACACATCAGTATTCATAATAACTTCCAGTTCAATCCTATGCACGTTTACACAGAAGTAAGTTTCACTGTATGCAATGGAATTACTCCCTAGTAACTGTGTTTAGGATTGCAGCCCTGGCCTTAATTTTCAGGCATGTTCAAAACATGGTTAACAAGATTAACCTTTGCATTTTCATTACAAGCTTGTAGCATAAATCTCTGTAGCAAATGCTCTGCTTGACTCAGCAGTTTGCATTTTGTTCCATGCATGACTAATGCTTGGGAATCGTAATACAAAAGACACTTTCCGGAGGACTAATACAATACAAAAACTTTTGAATGATATTTTAATGTTTTTGTATTGGACACTCTTGGAGATTCATTTCGTTCTTTCTTGGTTTTTTTGTGTGTGTTTTGAACTTGAATTAGTTTCATTTTGTATATCCCAAATTATGAGAGTGAAAATATTCCAAAAGGGGTTTGGAAAGTGTTTAAGTTTATTATTATTATTATTATTATTATTATTATTATTATTATTATTATTTTGCATTTCAAGTATTAGAAGCTATTATAAAAGTTTGGTACTCACATGCAATTGCCTCCTTTAAATGATCTCTTGCCTTGGATCTCACTCTATATCCTGTTCTTCCTTCCCCCCCCCCCCCCGCCCCATTTGCTGGATCCCTCATCCCATGTGATCCTGTCAATATCATTTTTCAGTTAGAAAGCAATTCTTGACTCTGTTTTTCTCAGCAAATAAACTTAATGGGAACCCCACAAAAGTCACTGTAGCCACAAGGGAAATACATGCAGAAAAGCAGCTCCTGTGTGGCTGCGGTAATGGTTAAAGGACTAACTTTCAATCCATGTTGGCGCTGGAATGGAGATAGGAGTGGGAGAGGTGAGGGAGGAAATAAGGGAGAGCAAATATAAGCTGCTAATGAGCATCAACTCAGCTTCTTTCTTTCCTTTTTTGTCCCCCTTGCCTTGTCCCCCTTTACTTCCGTTCTCTTCCTTACCTTCAGCCTTGTCTTCCCCCCACCTCCAAACTGATAATCCTGTGCCTCTTACATAATTTTGTCTTTTCAACACCACCATTCTTTTCTTTTCTCAAATAAATACATTCTTAAAGCTGCAATCCTGTGAATACTTGGAACTCAGTCCTGTTGAACACAGTGGGGCTTCCTTCCAAGTAAACATGCATAGGATTAGTCTGCATGAGTTGTTTTGCCTAAATGCTAAATAAAGTTCTGTAAATAGAGAGAGCAAAATAAGAATTACCTTTTTTCTTAGCGTTGTCTTGTAAGAGGGTGGAGAAAGCTGGCCACACTGCATTTAAATCCTTGGGTCATCTCCCCACCCCACTTTTTCCCCTTAAAAGGACTGATGCATTGTCCTTTGAATCCTCTTGTTTTGTATAAACAGTGATTATTGCAGGGATGTGTAATTGATCTGACATCACTTTAATAAAATGTTAGAGCAAATTGAGTTAAGACTTTCCTGCTTGCTTCTTATTGCCATTGAAAAAATGGTGCGCTAAATTTGTAGCAGGAAACTGATACAGCTCAGATTCCCAGTGGTAGCTGACATACAGTGGCAGCTTTCCAACATGCTTGCTTATCCATTTTACAGGTGTAGCAATGATGCAAATAGTCAGCTGCCCGTATGTAAAGACAGTCGCTACCACCAAGACCGGTAATTTTTTTAAACAATCTTAGTCTGTTTTGTCTGTAAGTTGGCATGGTAGTGAATGTTGTTTTTTTTTACCTTTTATTTGCTTTTCCCAAATAACTGGATCTCTATCTTTATTTTCAAAGTACACTTATAAATGCAGATTTCACATATAGCCGGCAAGAAACTTTCCCAATTGACTGACAATAGCTTAATTAGTACAAAACCTCTGCAAGTTTAAATTACTCTATTCATGTGAATCTCTACCATGTCCATGTTTTGTTTTTGTTTTTCAATGTGGGATACAGTATTTGGTTTTTCTCTCCTGCCATCTGTACAGTGATCAGACTTTGTTTGCATGTTAGTGTGCTTGTGTATGTGTATACATGTGTATGTCTAATTTTTAAACCAACATTTTAAAGGTCATTCTAGATAAATATTATTTTTATAGAAAAAGGAGTTTGTAGTCTGCATGTTCACTCAGTTGAAAACTAAGTGGCACTAAGCCTATTCTGTTACCTTCAAAAATCAAACTTTATATAAACATCATTAAAAACAAAACAAAAAAATCCACAATCCAATGGAGAAGAAAGACTTAAAATTAAATCAGTATATGCCTTGCACTTCATTGTAACTAAGCAGAGGGAACATTTTGTCCTTAATTCAACTGGGCATCTTTTTGTCCTTGTAAAGTAATGCCAAATAAAGTTCAGGTCAAGAAATAAAAAATGTATTTTATCTTTTAGAAGAAACAAGTTTCTCTAGAAGTCACTATAAAGCTTTCAAATACATTAAAGCGAGGCTGGAAACCCAACCAGCTGCCAGGTTGCATGGCACATAAACATCTGATCCTGACACCAAAAAATGGCTTCTGCCGCCAATGGTAGATGGAGTTCAGTAAGTTCACAGGGCTCTGTCCCCTTCCTTGGCACTAGGGAAACCCTGCTTGTATGTGTGGGTCTGACTTGCTGGAGAAGAAAGACAGATGATTCACTGACAAATACTAGCTTTGTAGCTACACTGGAGAAGCTGGCTTTTTTTTTACTTTACTACTCCTTGCCAGTGTTTTCACTTCAAAGAGAAGTAAATCATTCCCATCTTAGTTTAATCCTGATCCTTCTATACAGTGTATAGAACTGGAAATAACCTATTTCTCAACTCCGATAAAAAGGTGTCATTTCACACGATACATGGAATATTGACTACATTTAGTGCTGCAAACAGCTGACCAAGGGGCACTAGTTATTATGTAATGTCCAAGTAGTATAGTTCACTTACATAGGAATAAAGTTTAGATGGAATATAACTACTTTCAACATTAATAGTTTCATTTTCTTTTATAAGATGTTGTACTTGGTAATTTCAGTTTGGGCTTCCAATTCACAAAATGATAATTTATCAGTACTTGCTTTTTTATTGCTCCTTCTTATGTAGGTGTCTTGCCAGGAATGGCTCCTCCTATTGTACCTATGATCCATCCTCAGGTTGCTATTGCCGCTTCACCTGCTACATTGGCTGGAGCAACAGCAGTCTCTGAATGGACAGAGTACAAAACAGCTGATGGGAAAACTTACTACTATAACAATAGGACACTGGAATCAACATGGGAGAAGCCTCAAGAATTGAAGGAGAAAGGTATAGTGTTCAGTTTTGGAGTGGTGCTATCCACTGTAATTACATTGTTGACATTCATCCTGTTCTTACTAGAGATGAAAAATTTCCAGAAATGTTGTAGCCATGGAAAAACAACCATTTTTCCTGTGGTTTTTTTTAATGGAAATTGAAAAATAAACAATCCTTTTTAAGCACTCTTTACAAGTCTAAGTCACTTTGTTGCTTTAGGATAGCCTTCCCCAATCTTGTGCCCGCCAGATATTTTTGACTTCAGCTCCCATTTAGCCTCAGGTGGAATGTTGGGTATTGTAGTCCAAAACATCTACAGGACACCAGGTTAGGGAGAGTTGCTTTAGGAACAGAAAGCAGCCTTATGTTCCTTAAGTTATATTTTGTATAACTTGGCTTGATCATAAAATTGTCATTATACTTAAAAACTTTTTAAAGTAAACTCAGGAAATTTGTAATTATTGTCTGGATAAACTATACTTTTAAGTTTAATATAGCACACAGCATAATTTTATGAACAAAGTAAGATATATATTACATATTTTACGTTCCTATTTAATGTCTGACCGGAGGGAACATCAACAAATAGTCCCTGAAACATCTTAATCATTCTTAGAAGGCATAAGAAGCAGGATGAACTGGAGGCAGAGAAAGACTGGTGTATAGCATTTGTTCCTATTTGTAGGAAAGCTTAGGGAAGTTCCTAAACCTGTTCCTGTTAGTTGGGTGAAGCTTAGGAAAATCTGATCTGAAGAAAAGGTTATTGAGATTTTATTTAGCTTAGAAAGATTCATCTTAGAAATGGTAACCAACCATATTCAGTTAAAAAACCTTTAAGCAATCTTGACTTATTATTTGAAGAGTGACGTTTTATTCATTTTAAAAAATAATTTCTGCTAATGAACATCTTATTTTGTTCATTTTGAAAGGTGGTCTCTAGTGGTAGTGCCAATCCTATGCCTACGCCTTAGGCATTTATTGTAGTGGCAGCAATTAAAAGGTTTTATAGCTAAGGCAGCATTCCTGAGTGGTGAAATCTAATCGAGAACTTTATTAAAAATTGTGACAGTGAGTTGTATAGACCCAAGCCTCAGAGTTATTTTTTAAAAAGGAAACATCGATGGGATAGCCCATATGCTGTTCCGTTGCATCTGGTGACAGTGGCAGGATAACTTACAGTGTTTGTTTGTTTTCATGTGTAATCTTTAAATTAGAACTACATTAATTGACTACCGCAGTATCTAAACAGAACAAACCCAGAATCACAGGACTCTGGAGAACAAAACCCAAAACTTTTTATATATCATGTCCTATTGAAGATTGAGAACTGCAGATCTGTAACTGATTCTGACAACCTATTTCTTCAGTGGTTTGATCTGATTTAGGTAGACTTGTTCTGATTTAGGCCATCGTTGACATGGAAAACATCTGGTAAAAATGAAAACACTTGAATTTAAATACAGTTGCATTCTGAACAGGGACCCCCAGTTTATGTCTGGGCTTAGTAACCAAACATAATTACTACTAGCCAGCAAGGCTATAGTAAAAGTGCATCTGAACACTTGGAAAAAAGGTTAAAAAGGCTAGGAAATGCTCTCTCTCGCTCTCTCTTGCTTTGAAATCCAGTCCAGATTTTTCTCAACCCTGCAGCTCCCCTTCACAACACAGTCTTTATTTGTTGGTTATCTTAAATCAACCTTTTTCCCCTTTATGTTGTGGAAAGGAGGAATGAGAGAGAAGCTAATTGCTAGCGAGACTGGGAAATGGTGAATGGTGAAATGCTGCAGAAGTTGAGTGCCAAGGGAAGTAATAGGGGAATTTGGGTTAAATTCAGCACTCTGCAACTCTAAGCAATGTGGCTTTCTCCCTCTCTCCTCCCCACTACAGCCTTTTGCGCTCTCTGAAAATCAGCTCTGGGGTCTTTCACAGCCTTCTGGTTCAGATTTTGAGGGCACCCAGAAGGCTGGCGGGGTGGGGGCAGTAGTGTCACCTACTTCTGTTAACAGGATTACAGCATTGAAAAGAACCCTTTGAAATGGCACTCTGCCTTCTCCCATTCATTCTGTCAGTCAGTCAATCAGTTTCCAAAGCAAACCTTCCTATTCTTAAAAGTTTACTTGCAATTGGAAGGAAGTGTTAAGATTTATTGATTGGCAAGTATTTGGAAGGGATCTATTCTCAGGGTGGAGGTCAGGGCTGCAAACGTGGAGGATAGTAATGGGGCATGGAAACAAAAGAGATTGTGTAGTGAAAGCATCCCCACAAAGAGAGGCAGAGAAACACAAGACTGAGCAGCACCAGAGAGAGATTTAAAATGGTTCAGCCAGCAGCCCCCACTCCCAGCCCACCAATTGGTTCTGCAATATTTCCAGAAAGGAAAGGTAGGGGGGAAAGAACCTTGCTGATGCCATTCAGAACTGGAGAGCAGAGTCTTTCCAAAAAATCAATTTCTGGCAGCGAAATTTAGCTGCTATACTACAACCTCCCCCCTGGACATACTTGCTTACCAAGGTAAAAGTCTTTCTTCTTCGTAGTCTCTGTGCAGTCACACACATGGGCTCGCGCCGGCGCCGAGCCTCATTCGGGAAACCTCGATAGCTAGCTTAGGTTTTAGGCGGGAAACCCCTCCCCCCCACCATCGTATCGCGCATGCTCAGGGCTCCCGCCTACCTCAGTTCTTCTTCGACCGCTTCGCTATTAGCCTCGCAGGAGACTTCGTCCGACAAAAATCGTTCATAGAACCTTTTTGGAGTAAAGTATAAGAAAATAGTTAGCTTAGTGTACTAGTTAGTTAAAAAAAAAAATTATACTTAGTGTTAGGTTAGATTAGTTTCAGGCCGTTTGCCTGCTTCAGTATGGCTCAGTCAGCCCTTTTTAAACATTGCTCTCAATGTAGGGCCAAATTAACACTGACTGACGGCCATTCACTATGCTTGTTACGTCTCGGGGAGAGTCACGTAGTAGACTCCTGCAGGCACTGCATGACTTTCTCTCGTCAAACCAGACGTAATAGGGCTGACAGACTCCGCAGCTTACTTTGGAGTAGAGCCCTTTCAGCTGTTGATCGCCCTCGTTCGGAGCCTGTTGCAGCTCATCCTGGCCGCCACCTCTTGGAGACACAGTCAGCTTCCCGACACAGGGACCGGTCAACCTCTGGGGAGCGTCTGCAATCGCGCTCTAACCCAGCATCGTGTCGTTCCTCTCCGGTTTGGGAGGCAACGCAGGAGCTGCCGGACCCTCCTCAGGAGGGATCCTCTTCCCAGCCATCGGGGACTGTACCCGCTAAGAAGGCCAAAAAGCAAAAGGATAAATCCTCTAAATTAAAGAAACAGCCGTCGTCACAGTCGAAGTCGAAGTCATCGACCTCGACACGGGGAAAACGACCTCCGACGTCGAAATCGAAGGTGTCGACGCCGAGGCCAACGCCGGCTACACCGCCCTCAGCTTCATCGTTACCGGCGCAACTTTTTTCGACGCCCCCACCTCGATCGGCCACAAGCCCGCCGGCCTTGGTACCGCAGGGCTCCAAACGCTCGACGTCGACTACTAGGGCTAAGTCCCTACCACCTCGCCCACTTCTTCTTTCACAAGAGGAGGAGGACTTGGCCGACACGCTCCCGATGGACCCGATTGTTGTCGACACCGATAGTCAGGCCAGCTTCGGAACCGAACCGGCAAGTCCACCGGATTCGGTTCCGCCAACTTCACCGGTCTCGAGAGCTTCTACGAGCCGCACTTACCGATCTCGATCCCGCTCTCGATTGCGCTCCCAGGCCTGGGATACTCGCTCTGATCGATCTCGTGCTACGACTCATCGGTACCGACAGCAACGTCCGCGACCGATGTTTGACCAGTATACGGGAGAACGCCTTCCCCGAGTCACTACTCGCGACCTCCCTGCTCATTCTCCACGGCACCATACCCCAGCTTCGACATCGAGACAAATAGCGGTACCGGATCGACGTCGGGCGTCACCATCTTCGATGGAGGATTATGCTTCGGACTCGTCATCGATAATCTCTCCTGCCCCATCGGTACCGTCTCCTCTTGATGGCGTGGGAACAACTGATAGGGCTTCCCCGTCTTTGGAACTAGGGTCATTCTCAGACCAAATGCAACGAATGGCGCAATCCTTAGGCTTAGAATTACATCAGCCACAGGAAGCATTACCAGATAAGATCTATGATGTCATGTATGAAGACCCAGTGCCACAGCTGACACTTCCTATAGTGCCAACGTTGCTTAAGACCTTCCAACAGTCTTGGAGTAATCCAGCTACAATTGGACCGATTTCCAAGCGACTGGATGCTCTGTACAAAGTAAAGGAATCGGATGCTCCTTTTCTGTTCTCACATCCTAAACCTAACTCGGTCGTGGTTGAGTCTTCACAGGGAAAAACGGCGAGGAGTCACGCAGCGCCCACTGACAAGGAAGGCCGGAAGTTAGACTCTGTTGGCCGTCGAATTTACTCGTCAGCTTCGTTGGGCCAAGTCTCGTATTGAGGATTTACCATTTGATGGTGAAGGTCTTTTCCATACGACGACCGATAATGCCATGGACGTAATCCATAAGGCGAAAATGACTGCACGGAAGATGAGTCTTCCAAGTCAACACCAGCAACACCCGCAACACGCTGCCCGTCAGCGCCGCTGGTACTGGCCGGTGCCATACCAACCCAGACAACAGCTCGATCGTTCACAGCGTTACCAGACACAGCAGCCTTCTTCCTCTTATCAATCTCGGAGGCCAGCTTCTCGATTTACCAAATCTCGCCGTCAGGAGGGTGGAGCTAAGCGGCGCCTTTGACTTTTTCCCCACTGTGATTCTGCCACAGGACCCAGCCAACAGGTTGCACCCGTTCCTTCCGGCTTGGTACGCAATTACCACAGACCGGTGGGTACTGTCAACCATTACAAATGGATATCGCATAGAGTTCGAAGTCCCCCCTCCTCTAGGCACCGTGAGATCAACTGCACCATCTTTGGCTATTCTTCAAGAAACGGCAAATCTGCTAGAAAAAAGAGCAATTTCACGTGTACTCACTCGACAGGCTCCAGCGGGGTTTTATTCCCGCTATTTCACGGTTCCAAAGAAAGATGGAGGACTTCGTCCTATTATGGATCTCAGGCATCTCAACAAATACATCAGGCAAAAGAAATTCCGCATGGTGACGTTAGCTCAGATAATGCCGCTGTTGCACAAAAACAGTTGGTTTACACTAGTGGACCTAAAAGACGCGTATTTCCATATCTCAGTACACCCTTCGCATCGCAAATACCTCAGATTTCAGGTCGGAAGCAAGTCCTATCAATTTTCAATACTGCCCTTTGGCCTCCGGACAGCGCCAAGAGTATTTACAAAATGTATGGCGGCAGTCTGCGCCCATCTAAGGTCCAACAACATCGAACTGTACCCTTACCTAGACGATTGGTTAATCGTCTCTCCGTCTCGTCCTCAAGCGCGTTGCGATGTTCGCTTCGTAACGTCTTGTCTCAGGAACCTAGGCCTGCAAATAAACACAGAAAAGTCTGTTTTAACACCGACACAGAGAATTCAATTCATAGGTGTCCTCCTAGACTCCACTGTAGGGCGAGCGTACTTACCAGTGGACCGCGGACAGTCCATTCGAGCTTTGGCATCACGTCTTTGCCGTTCCGCCACAACAACAGCATTTGCAGCACTTCGTCTACTCGGCCTCATGGCGGCGGCGGTGTTCGTTGTGAGGTGGGCCCGTCTCCACATGCGTCCTTTGCAGCAAGTATTACTCCGGCGTTTCCGGCCATGGCACAATCCTCGCAGGGTGATACTCCCTATTCCAAGTTCTGTGGCTCGGTCCCTCCGATGGTGGTCCAACGTGTCGAATCTATCACAAGGCCTCCCATTTCACCAACGCGGCCCGGCATGCGTCCTGACAACAGATGCTTCCCTGGAGGGGTGGGGTGCACACATACACGACCTAAAAATTCAAGGAAGATGGTCACGTTCAGAAGCACGGTTACACATAAATCTTCTAGAACTCCTGGCAGTAAAACGGTCCCTGCATGCGTTTTTACCCTGCCTGCAGGGACGTCGTGTTCGCATAGTTTGTGACAACACCACAGTTGTGTGGTATATAAACAAAGAGGGAGGGACTCGTTCACCTCCACTGCTTCGCCTGACGCTAGACATTCTACACTGGGCCATCAGGCACCACATCCACCTGTCTGCACTCCATATTGCGGGGTCGGACAACACGACGGCGGATACCCTCAGCAGACATTTCACCAACTCCCACGAATGGGAACTATCCAGAGACGTGCTGTCACAAATCTTTGCACGGTGGGGGGTTCCCACAATAGATCTATTTGCAACTGTAGCCAACACTGCGTGCCAGCAATATTGTTCGCGAGCAGGGATTGGACCTGCATCGCTCGGAGATGCATTCCTCTGGGATTGGTCCAACGACTTCCTGTATATGTTCCCACCTTTCCCACTGATAGGCCTCACAGTAGCCAGACTCAGCAGGTGTCTGGTGGATGCAATTTTAGTGACACCATGGTGGCCGAGACAACCGTGGTTCACTCCTCTGTGCAGAATCGCCAATCGCCACTGGTGGCACCTTCCAACGATCCCCCACCTGTTATCGAGGGACGAAGGCCAGGTGTTTCACCCAGACCTCCAGTCCCTACGTCTCACGGCCTGGAGGATCCAACGAACTGGTGATCAATGAACATGCCACAAAACCTTCGTTCCATCTTTGAAGCTTCTACTAAACCCTCCACTCAGGTGTCGTATGCTCGAAAATGGAAACGTTTCCAGTCCTTTGCAGCCGAAAAGAAGTTCAACGCTGCGGATTGCCCGATTTCGGGCATTATAGATTTCTTGTATTATTTGCATTCGCAAGGACTAAAGTTCAGCTCGCTAAAAGTGTATTTATCAGCTATCTCCGTAAATCATAGGAAAATTGATGGTTTTTCGGTGTTTACCCATCGAGTCACAAAGACCTTTTTAAAGGGACTTCATAATTTATTTCCACAGTTGCGCACGATAGTTCCACAGTGGAGCTTGTCGCTAGTTTTGACAGCCCTCACGTCTAAACCATTTGAGCCTTTGGCTGCTATAGACTATCGCTTACTCACTTTCAAAACGGTTTTCTTAGTTGCCATTACTTCGGCTAGGCGTGCCTCTGAACTGGCTGCCTTAATGGTAGATCCACCATATACGCAGTTTTTTCCAGATAAGGTGGTACTTCGGCCTGGTCCATCGTTTCTCCCTAAAGTTTCCTCTACGTTTCATCTTAACCAGGACATTGTTCTACCCACCTTTTTCAAGGCCTCCACAAACCCGTTATGTTCCAGGTTGCACGCTTTAGATGTTCGACGTGCATTGGCTTTTTATAAAGATAGGTCTTCTGTATACCGCAAACCGGATAAACTCTTTATCTGTTACGGAGGTAAGACGAAAGGCCAAGCAGTTTCGCCTCAGCGTCTTTCCCACTGGATTGTTGACACCATAGTTCTTGCCTAGCAAGTTCTGGGCAAACAGCCTCCCTCATCATTTACAGCACACTCTACCAGAGTTCTCGCTGTGTCATCCGCATTGTCGCATGGATCCACTATCCCTGACATCTGCAAGGCGGCTACTTGGTCGAATGCATCTACCTTCGCCAAGCATTACAGGCTAGATGTTCGGGCAGCACGGGATGCTTCTTTTGGTAGAGCAGTCCTATCCTCTATCTGCCAGTGATTATCAGCGTGCATCCCCTCCTCTGGTAAGTCTTGCTGGTCAATCGCCCATGTGTGTGATGCACAGAGACCATGAAGAAGAAATGCAGGTTGCTTACCTGTAACTGTAGTTCTTCGAGTGGTCATCTGTGCAGTCACACAACCCTCCCACCATCCCCTCTCTGCAACGCTGTTCTGTATGCAAGAGGTGTCATAAGCGTGGGCTTCTGTAATGTATTTACCTTAGTTGCGAGGCTAGTTGGTCTCAGAGAACTGAGGTAGGCGGGAGCCCTGAGTATGCGCGATACGATGGTGGGGGGAGGGGTTTCCTGCCTAAAACCTAAGCTAGCTATCGAAGTTTCCCGAATGAGGCTCGGCGCCGGCGCGAGCCCATGTGTGTGACTGCACAGATGACCACTCGAAGAACTACAGTTACAGGTAAGCAACCTGCATTTCTCGTCCCTGGCTTGTTCGTGAATGGCTTTGCTGAAGGGTGATTATGAAAATTATGCTGATAAGAAAATAGGTTTAGTAATTTTGAATTTACGGAAAGTGGAAATAAATAAATGTTATTTCTTCTTAGAAAAAGTAGAAGAGAAAATGAAAGAAAGCATTAAAGAACCTCCTGAGGAACCTTTGCCTATGGAAACAGAAGAGGAGGAACCCAAAGTTGAACCTATCAAGGAACTTATAAAGGAGGTAAAAGACCTAACGCAGCTAACACATCTACAGGTTAATTTATTTATTTATTCATTTATTTATTCATTTATTCATTATACTTCTATACTACTTGATATATTATTTAAAAGAACTAAGTGGTTCACATTAAAATGTGTGTATGTGTGTGTATGTAATACAATATAAAATGATAAATCATTAAAAACTTTACAACATATATGAAAATCAAACAGCAGCGACACCCATGACAGGTCAGGGAAGGCCTGTGTGAATAAGTTGTTTTTGAGAGGCATTTGAAACCTACCCATTTCTGCCTCTTGAACCATATGCGGGAGCGTTCCAAAGACTGAATGCCATTATTGAGAAGGGCAACATACATACTGTTACCTAGTGATGTTCCATTGGTTGCTTCACCACCAGTAAGGCTTCCTCAGAAGATCTCAGGGGTCAGCTCAGTGCATATAGGAGAAAGCAGTCTAGATATCCTATCCCCAAGTAATTTAGGTCTTTGTCTATTAACAGCAGAACCGTGAATATGAATCGGTAGCTAATAGGCAGCAGTGTAGTTTTTTAACGCATGTAACATATGTATAGCTGGACATGCCACTGAGTGCCCTAGGTGCTACATTCTGCATTAGCTACAGCTGAACCAGGTTCAAGGGCATCCCCACATAGAGCAGATTACGGTAGTCTAGTTGTGAGGTTATGTGTGTATGTATCACAGTAAGTAGGCTATTCCTATCCAGGAACAGGTGTACTTGGCACACCAATCAAAGTTGTCATTGAGGCCCCCTGGGCTTCTGGTGATAAAAGATGGGTCCAGGAGCTCCCCCAAACTGCATATCTGTTCCTTCCGTCCAGCGCAGGAAAACAACCCAATTCCTAGACCTGAGAACCACCTACTCATAGGGTCCCTGTCTTACCAGAATTCAATTGATTAGCCCGCATCCAGCCGATAATTGCATCTAGGCTTCAGTTCATAAAAGACGTAAGAGGTCCCTGTCCCTACAGAATAAAGTCATCCATCAGGGCAACCAGGACTGATTCTGTCCTAAAACTGGACATGAACCCAGACTGGATAATCATTTTCATTCAGCTAAGATGTCACCACCACTCTCTAAAGCACCTTACCCAAGAATGGGGTATTTGTAACCATACAATAGTCCAGGGAGGGCTTTTTCAGGAGTGGTCATACCACCACCTTCAAGGCAGCGCGGACCACATCATCATACAATGACGCTTTCACTGCTCCTTTAATCCAGCCAGCCAGCCAGCCAGCCAGCCCACCCCACCCCACCCCACCCCACTGTTAGCTCAAAGAAGTTATGATGGGCAAAGCTCAAGAAACATGTGGTGAGTTACATGGTTGCAAACGTCTTGTCCACACCCTCAGGCTTCAAAAACTGAAGGCACTCAGGACACAGCGTGAGAAGGATTTCAACAGTATCATCATCACTAGCATTTAGGAGTCCGTCAGATTCCATAAATGTCCAGGGGCAAACCATCTTATTGGGTCCCGCACCTCTTCTAGGAGGGACGTGCAGAGTGAGACCCAACTTCACCAGGAATTTAGCATTAATTTGCTCTATTGATATATAAAAACAAAAGGCTGCAGACAAAGAGTGTAATTTAAAGAAAGTTAAACTTAATTAAATCATCTTGAAATAAGATGGAACATACTTGCTCTTCACTTTGTATAATGTCCAAAACCTATCGACAGCTCTGTAATTGAATAAATTCCTTTAGGAACTGATTAGAAGCAGTCTTTTACTTCTAGAAGTTACTTTTAAAAATAAGACAGAAAACCAGTATTGTGGACAGTGGCAGAGTGTTTGAGTTAGAGGGCTTGTGGGGGAGCTGTTTTTTTGTAAGCACAGATGCAATATCTTAAATATTTAAAATTTGTCAATTGCATTTAGAAATTTAAATATCAAAAATGAATGGTATTGTACAGTTTTTGCAAGTGACAAAGAACATAGAAAGCAAAAGCTATTTAAAACTGACAGGTTTTATATTGTTGAGGTTTAAACATAGGAATTATTTTTCTAAATGTTTACATTGTATTTATTAAACCTCAGTAGGAACAAATGATTTTGACTCAGAAAATTGTCTTATACATTCATTAAACTTGGATGTTTCTTGGATTTGACTGTCTTTAGCTTTCTATATGAAGAAAATCCTTCACATGTATTCTGTTCTGATTACTGCCTCTTTATCCTTATTATTGTTAGCTTCAACACAAATACAACTTTGTATCCAACAGTTTCATTCCACTAACACAAAACTTCTACTGCTTCCAGAAGCCCAGTTTTCACCCTTGCACAAAAGTCAAATTTAATTCTTTGATTCCATTTGCATAAGCACTTTCACAGCTCATTACGACTTCCTTACTCTTTGACTGGGTTCGGATGACACAATAACCAACAGTGGGTTAAATGTTCAACAGTTAGTGTGTCACCTGTCAGGACTTTTTCACACCACGGTTGGTTATTCGGCCAAAATAACCCACACAAATAACCAGCGCTGTGCAGAGGTGATTATTTGAACAACTGTTGGTTATCGTGTCGTGTCTCAGGCACTGTTGACTATTTCATCACACACAGTTGGTTATTTTCAGCGACTACAAAGGCCCCTGGCAAGAGCAACCAAACCAGTGGCTGCTGCTCTAGTCTAGCTGGTAGAACTAGCAGTGGCTGATGGGATGTCAGTGAGAGGACTGAGGGGTGAGAGAGGCGGGGGAATCAAATTTACTGTTGACCAATAGCCAGCTCGATGCTGACTTAATTCATGCCACAGTTGATTATAATCATGTTGTGTGGGAAGTTTTCTCTCGATAATCAACCATGGAGTTAACTATTAACCTCCCATTGACTACTGTGGTGTCTGAATGCAGCCTTTGTAAACCACCTTGGTTGGTCCTGGAAAGGTGGTATAGAAATATGGAACGCTATGTGCTGCTTATGCTAATTGTTCTACTACTACTTGTGCAACCAGTGGTGAAACAGTACTACAAAGCATTACATTGGATACAGCCCGGTAGTTGGTCTTGGCTGTAACTGATTTTTTCAACCTTCGGTCCTACCAGGAGCCAAAAGAAGAGGAAATGACTGAAGAAGAAAAGGCAGCTCAGAAAGCAAAACCTGTGGCTACTACCCCTATTCCTGGTACTCCATGGTATGTAGCCATCTTTCTCAAATTGAAAGACTAATGTATTATAAATAATTTCTAAGTTTACCCCTACTAATATGTAGTGATGGGTGATCTTATCCTGGGTGAATTTGTTATTTCCTCATATAATAATGTACTCACTCATATAACCTTGGACAAGAGTGATCTCTTAAAACGAGCTCTCGTTCCGTGTAAGCGAGCTTTTTCACATGTGCAATGGGAGCTGTAGTTTGGAAACACAAAGTGTGTCCTGATAATCATGCATCACCATGTTGTGTTCCCCCTTCCTGATTGATTGTTTTACTTGGCTTCTCACAGAAACACTCCACCCACCAGCAGCAGTAAGTAAAGTACACATTTATTTACTGAACAAAATAAAAGAAAGTACTTTAGGAACAAGAATGACCCAATTCCTATCTGATGAAAGTAAGAGAGAAAATGTGCTGACATGATTGGTTGTGGGGTAAAGTGATATCACAGTTTACTGTAAGCAAGAAAAGGGTTACTACAACCAACAAAGCACATGCATGGAAATAGCACTGTTTAAATACAGGCCACATGTTCAGAAGCTGGTGTTGAAATACCAAATTTACTAGCAAATTCATAAAATGCCGGTCAAGTCTCATTAAAAAGGTGAGCATTACAAACACAAGGTTCAACCAGCGAGCCAACTAATTATTAAATGCAGCCGCCGCATCACTACTAATATAGTGTGAAATTTACCTTAAAGTCACCAATCAAGAAAATGAAGGTTTGATTTTAAAATTCTAGAGAAATTATATTAATATTTAACTGCAGGTTTCTATAGTGCATTTCATAATGAATAAAGAAAAAATTGTCTTTTATTTATTTTCTGTTAGACTGTCTACTAGGTCTTGAATCAACAGCACTCACACCTGCTTTTCACCTGCTTTGGGGGGCCTTTCTTTTCCCCTGCCAGTAGGATCACTGTCTAAGCAATGTTCCATTCAGGATACTCCAGCTCATAAAAAGATGGGGGACGCAATCTTTGCCAATTGCCCCCTTCCTCTGCAGACCCCAGCACCACTTCCCAGAGTGTTCCAGGGACTCTCCCAACCCTTCGGAGCAGTTTGGGGGGAGGAGGGGGAAATCAATGAAGATCACATCCTCCACAGCTCTGCCAGAGGAAAATCTCCACTGAATCAAAAGCCTTCCATGGATAGAAGGAGCCCTTCCATCAGCATGAGGAAGATTCTGAACCCAAGTCACAAAACATAGGGCCCGCTATCCAATACAAAGTCAAGTGCAGTTAAATGCCATAGATTTCAACTATAATCCCATACACACTTTTCTGGAAGTGATCCCACAGATCGCAGTCGGTTGGATCCAGGATCTTCCTTCAGTGAACAGAAGGGCTCTTTTCATGGAAGATGCCATCACCTGATTGGTTTGGGAACCCTCTGTCCCATGACAGCTCCCCCCATTCAGCAGAGTTTTCTGACCTTGCCCTGGGCTGGCAGGGCTGATATGGAGAGGGGGGTGAGCAAGTCCACTTCCATCAGCCCAGTTGCACCCACCTAAATCTGGATCCAACCTGAAGTGCCTTTTTCTGAGTAAACCACACGCTTAGGTTTGGAACTGAAGTGTGTATAACATAGGGGACTGCCCCCTCCCATGTTTTATGAAGAGAAATACCTGTGCATTGCAGAAATTATGCAAAATTTGTCTGTGGATGACTTAAGGGAATTAGACCACAGATAAATCATCTAGGATTTATTGCTTTTTTCTAGGTGTGTGGTGTGGACTGGAGATGAACGGGTGTTTTTTTACAACCCTACCACTCGTCTGTCTATGTGGGACCGACCAGATGACTTAATAGGAAGAGCAGATGTGGACAAAATTATTCAGGAGCCTCCTCACAAAAAGGGAATGGATGAAGGGAAAAAGCAAAGTAAGGATAAAGCCAGTGTTGCCCTTATTTATTCAATATTTTGTATCTTTGAATATATCACAGATTTCATATTTTGTCTGCATTTAAGTAGAGACAATGCTTCAAACACCTTCAGCTTTGTCCAACTTTGTCTCTGTAATTCAAGCCACATCATCATTCGCATCCAGGATCAAGTCCTGGCAGGCTGTTTTTCCATTCATTGACCTGACATTCAATAGCAATACCTTCAACCCAGGGGAAGTGCCACTAGTTCATCTCTAGTTCAGTTGGCCAGAAGGGGAACAACTAACAACCTGCCCACCCCCACTGCCATGTCCCTCCCACAGCAAAACTTACACCATAATGGGCTCAGGCAAATAAAAAGATACCAAAATAATTGCATTTAAAGAGAAACCTCCAGAACTGGTCTTTGCCCACATGATAACACTCAGTGTCTGGCTTGTAATGCCCCTGCCCCCAGGACCTTCCAAAATGGCTCCCCAAAGGGAAAAACAAAAAAAATCCCTTTAGGGATTCTCTACTCCCTTAGGCATGCCTGAAAAAAATACCCAACTGCAGAAACACCCAGCTAGGCTGCAATTGACTGTAGAGATGTAGGGATTTTGTAAAATCTATTTCATCTGTATTTCATGGATTGTCAGGTATCTTTTGTTCCATCATTCATTAATTGATGGCATTGTGTGTGTTTTTTCCAATTTCACAAGTTTGTGCAAATTTGCACTTGCGAAAATGCACAAATCCCCCCAGAAATGCACAAATCCCCCCCCCTGCACATTTTAATACTTTGGGATAAATGTGCATTTTTGCTTATTATTTTATTTTTCTACAATTACATTTGTGTAAATTTCTGAAAAGCTAAAAAAAATCAGTCTTCAAAATCCTTGTGGGTGGGGGGAGGCAGGAGGGAAGCCAGTCTGCTGCGAAATCTGCAGTTCGGATTCATAGAAATCCAAACTCATTTGATTCCATTGCAGATTTCTTTGATGTCCCTAATTAGCAGGATGTGTCGTCCATTGTGGGGGGCAGGCCTTCCCATACTCATTTTCCTAGTCATTCTAGCTGCCTTCTCTCAGGCCACTTGCTCTTCCTGGCTGCTCTAGGCCTGCCACAGCAGTTGTATGGCTCTTGGAGGATCAAGATGTTACAGCTACCTCAAGAGATGGTATTTCAATTGCTGCCAGCTTCCTCTTTGCCCTCTGACCACCCTAGACAGGCCGGAAAGAAATACCCAAACCCCCAAAGTAGGTTTTCTATCCTTGTTGTTTTCCAGTGATTCAAATAATAGTGATTTCTTTTGATGAACTCTTGCCTATCTCGTTCTACACCCACCAGCATCTAGGACATGCAGCTGTGAGCCCCGGACTCCCTGGTTCATACCTCTTCACAGCCATGAACTCATTCAAGAGCCCTAGACGCGTCACTATCTTTATGCCTCTGCTTTCCTTTGTGTTAGGGAAATAATAAGACTGGCCTAGCTGTTAGCATGGTGCTAAGGATTACTGAAATGTCTTATGTAAATACTTGGAACATTGAAGTGCTTTTTGTGTTGACTGATTCTCATAAAATTTTTATTACAGCCTATTGGCCAGTAGTACATAATTTAAAAATACATAATAAGGACTGGTATTAAAACACTTAAAATAGAAAACATTGGTGAGCTAAACATAGGACTCACCCCTTAAAAAGTAAAATACATTGCAGTAATTATATGAGTAAGCAGCAGTGCGAGGCTTTTCACCAATTAATACTAGACAGATTAAAATGCCAAGGATTTTCAAGACCATAAGTCATAGGAGTATAATAAAAGTGAGACAAGTTCTGGGCTCCATTATCTACCCTGAATAAATACAACCTTGCTATAGCCTTACAAAGGCTGTATTCTAGGATACTCATTGCCTAAAGGCTAGCCATGGAGTCAGGAGTTCCTTTTGAGAATAGTACCAAGACAAAGCTTTTTGCTTCAGGTGGCTAAAGGGTTTTGTAAGGGTGTCCTCATCTGCTGATGCTTAACATTGTTCTTATAGCAGCCTACTGGAGACCGAACAGGGTATTTTAGTCCAGAGGTGAAGGCTTACTATGAGAGAGAGACTCTGTCACGCCTGATAGAGTATAGGAAGAACAAATAAAGATATGTCTTTCAGTGTACAGGGATATGGGGGTCTATCCATGTCCTTACATGGTTGATTCCAAAATCAGTTTATAGTGGTGGCTTTAGAAGAGAAGTGGGAACTATTTTTCTCCTTAACGAAACATCAGAAAAGGTGAGGAGGTGAAACATCAGAAGCTGCCAGGAGAAGCAATGGGGATGGGAGAAGGAGGCAGGATAGACAAAGAAGAGGCTGTGGATCAGCTTGAGAGGTTTGTGGGCAGCCCAGAGGCCCCACCCCTGTTTTAGAAATAGATGAGGCAAATTCATGGGTGATAGGTCAGTCTATGACAATGTTCAGAGGCAGTTGTTGGAAGGTAAGCAGTGGATAAATTCTGTTGCTTTCATGGCTCTGCTTGGATTTCCTGAAAGCATCTTTCTGTCCATTTACTGGAAATAGGATGCTAGACTAAATCAGCTGTTGGTCAGAAATAGTAGTGTTCTTGTAGCTGCTCAGGGAATAACTGAAGATGGCTGTCCATCTAAATATGGTAAATAAATATGTCTAATGCAGTTGCCAGGGGGCACATCTCTGGCTGCCTTATCAGCAGGATCACATGTTCGTCTAGCGATAATAACTTGGTCAGAGAATCTGTTGAACTGATTTTCTCTTAGACATTGACAAATTCTGTTGGCTGGTTTGAAGGATTTAGCCTCATCACCTCAAGTATTCCAGGTTCCATTTCACACCCCAGATTCTTTTTTTAGAGGGCATATGCAAATGATTCCTGAATTTTTTACCTATTACTCATGCACTCCAATTGCCTTTAATGGTATAAATCAGCCTTCTCCAACCTGGTGCCCTCCAGATGTGTAGGACTACGATTCCCATAATCCCCTGCCAACATATAAATAAGGGTGAGCAACCCACAGCAGTTCTGTGCAATGTAAGAAGCCCCATCCACTTTCCTGCTATTCACAGCACTCAGACAGTACTCCGTTTTCTGTGTGTGTATGTGTGAATGCATGGGTGTGGCCCCCAACCCACAATTAGCTCTGCATATGGCCCTCAGGGTGGAAAAGGTCCACCACTGATCGAAGCAGAAGCACTGTCTGATCATAGTCTTGACTCCTGCTGGGAGTAAACTGTTAAAGCCCTCTCGATTCAAATGCATTCCTGAAGCATACTTATTGTTCCCTTTTTGATTCAAGGTCTTTTCTTTTTTCTTTGTTCTTCTTGAGCTTCAAAACCTTCTACCCTGAAACACTCAATGATATAGGGTCATGCTTCAGACTCTACATTTTCACTATATATTACAGAATAATTGTGTTCTTGAATGCGATTGCTTTCAATAGATGGGTGCCTGACCTACCCACATTTCCTAAGCCTGGAGTTGGTACTCTCTATACTGCCATTCTTGGGGTGGGTTGTCTCACAGCCTGGTTGATGATCTTTAGGGCCATCATTGTGGACCTTTGGGTTCAGATAGCACTTATTTTCTAGAAAAAGATGCCAAGAGTCAAGGCTGTCGAGAAACATCACTCTTATCTAGAAGCCCTTACCTTTAATGCATGTGTATCTGTGTTTATTCAGTGGTGATTAAAAAACACACTTGCATCTGTTCATATTTCTTATGTTAGTCCTGACATAGAAAACAGATACTTAGGTTGAGCCTTGGTTTCAGGGAATCTATGCCTACTAAGCATCCTTATTAGAGTGGGCTGTAACAGAATCCTAGCATCCCACAAAAGTGTGCCTGAGGTATCATCCCAGAACCTCATTGTTCTGCCAGTGGTTCAGTTTTCAGATGTAACACCAAACTATGATTAGCTGTTGCAACTGATGTGAACCTCTATCTCAGAGGTTGACAGGTATTCGTTTCTCCCAGCTGCGCTAGAGTTGAAGAATTTTAATCTATACATTAGAGATATACATTATTGATTAAACGTTATATTCTTGAGACACTAATGTGTTTCCATAGAGTACCTTTCTGTCCGGTTTGCATTCTTTACAATTTTATTTGGGTAACAAGCTGGCATAAGTGGTGACAAGCTGGCATAAGTGGTAAAGTTTGGACTGTACTTACATGAATGCTAATACAGATCTTTCTTACAGTTAAAGAAGAGCATGAAATGCTAGAAGAAACCAATGATGATGAGCCTATTAAAGCAAAGAAACGAAAGTAAGTTGTGTACGAAAGGTGAGTCTGTACAATTGACTCACTGTTGAACCTTTATGTTAGGATTAACCAGTTCTGAGCCAAGCCTTAGGTCTGTGTGAGTGTGGAAAATTAGAAGTTTAATGATAGTGTTGGTTCTTTATTCAATCTGGTATACTTTTATTTTTTTAGGAAAGAAGATAACAAAGACATTGATTCAGAGAAGGAAGCCGCCATGGAAGCTGAAATCAAAGCTGCTCGAGAGAGAGCCATTGTCCCTCTGGAGGCGCGCATGAAACAGTTCAAGGACATGCTGCTAGAAAGAGGGGTCAGAAGCTATTCCTGTGTTAAGGACATTGCAAGCTTTTTCTTTGCTCATGACTGTTAATTTGGATTCAAATATATGTTCTAGAATTAGATTAGAAAATGAAACAGGATTGAAGGCTCAGGAGGAAGCTCACATTTTGTTATATGTGTACACTGAAATGTTAGCCTGAATAATAGAAAATGTAATTGATAATTTTTTATATCCATATATCTGCTCTCTCCAGCTGACAAGTAATACCTGCATAATATTGTTAGGATTTAAGGGTATTGATTATCTGTATACTAATAAGATTTTGTGTTTACTAATAAGATATTCGAACCCTTTATGGATGCTAATGTTAAGGAAGTGATCATTTATTATTGGTTAGTAGATGTGCAGAATAACTGCCCAAAGATAAAACTGATGCACATGCTCAAATTCCCAAGTTAAAATATCCCCTTACCCATCTCTTGAAGTTTCACATTGACCCATTTCTCACATAACCAGCAAATCGTGGATTAATCAATTGATTCATGGTTTGCTGCCTTATATACAAACCGGGCCATTGTGTAATCACTGGGCACAACCATGGAGGTGGGGAAATGTTATTTCCTCTCAGCCTGATTGAAAGTTGCTCTGTAACATGCAAACCTGTACACTGTGGATTAATTGTGGGCTAAACAACCCAGTTAACCTACAAGTAGTTGTTAGGTTTACTGCGGGTTGATTAACCTTTAGGATCGGGTTTGCATGTCATAGAGCAACCTCTGATTGGAGGTTGCATATTCAAAATAGTGGCACACACTGGCTAACATGGGTTAATTAATCCACAATTTGGCACCATTACATGCAAACAGGGCCATTGTATGATCATTGTGCACAGTCATTTGGGGGGAAATTATAGCTTGACCTGCTCGATATCCCACACCTTTCAGTTTTAACCCCCGTTCCAAGCCTTGTAATTCCCACTGTATCTTCACATTTGAAGACCTCACTTGCTCCTTATGTGTATTTTCTGGAGATAGATCTCGTTGGACTTCTTTGGCATACGTTTTTTATGTGAAATGAAGCAAACAAGGTTGTCTGCCAGGAACAGTTCAAGACAGTGGAGTTTTGGGGCAGCCATCTTCACCATAACCGAAACCCTGATGTGTGATGTTGGAGACAGGGAGTGGTGATGGAATGAGGAATGGTAGATTTGTTCTTTCCAAAGAACAACTCTACTTGTCATTATCCAGTGGTCCAGACATTGGGATACTCGTTGCTCCCAACCAATAGGGGGCAGGATCTTTTTTAATTGAAAAAGACCAGTCTGAGAGGCAGGACTAGGAGGAAGTGGCAGAAACTCCTGTTCCTATGGGATGGAGCAGAGAGCATCCCAATGTATTGCCCATTGTCTGGCAAACAGGTAGAAGGAGAATTCACAGATAAGGAAAATTCTTTATTTTCCAATGCAATTTCTATGTGTCACAGGTCTGTCTTGTTAAACTTTCAGCCTCTTTCCCCCCTCCCCTTTAAGTGCCCTAAAGTCAAATCCTGTGCAAAACCTTCCAGTTTATTGAACTGGGGGGGATATTGGATCACTTAGTAAAAGAGCTATGAACGCATAGGAAATCAGAATAGCAAACTTCAAGGCTTTCTTTTGATGTAGCAATTTTAAATGTCACACAGTAGTGGTTATTTTAATGAGTAATTAGGTGTGTGTTAGTTCTGTGTAATTATGTAGACGTTTTCAGAGCCAATTAGTGTGGAAATTTGCCATGCTGACCTCCTGCAGCTCATCATCTATTAGTGATGAAACCGCGATAAGGTTTTCAGTTATGGCTCCTTTCTAACAGATGTCCTGTAGGTTTCAAGCAGAATTGCACAACTTGCATGTCTTTGCATGAATTTAATTGCCAGGAAAATCACCACTTTCCCCTTCACCTTTCTTTCTTTTTCTTTCTTTTTTCTTTCTTTAGGTTTCTGCTTTTTCTACTTGGGAGAAGGAGCTACACAAGATAGTTTTTGATCCCCGGTACCTGCTTCTTAACCCTAAAGAAAGGAAACAGGTAAAAGAAATGCCAATATGTAAAAACTCTTATTTTATTAGCTAAAATAAATAAATAATAAATAAATAAAATCAGTCAATAGAAGCCAAATTTTGAAGTGTTTTTGGAAGTGATTAAGACTTTTTGCACTGATTTTTTTCAGGAGACCTTAGTGAAACCACCAGTATTGAACAAAGGGGATCACTTGCTCATCTCCCATGTTGAGTTATGTACTTATATCCCCATGTTAGATGGAAGTTCGTCTTATCTAAACCACTGATTATCAAATGTTCTGGATAGCATCTTCCCTTAAATAAATTAGGATTTCAGTCAATATGTAGTGTGAAAAAAGAAAGAGCTGGTCCTTTATTTATTGGTACTTGGCAGGAGAAGCTGGTCCTATACAAGAATTACACTTTTTGTTGTTGATAGAAATGCAGCAGTACGTTTTTTCTGTCTGAGCAGCAATACTTTTTTTTTACAGTCTTGAACTGCAGAAACTCCCCTTTTTCATGCCACATTATTCAAGATAGACTGTCCCAGCTTGAATGCTAATGCAAAATTCTATGAGAGAATATACTACTGGGTTCAGGCATATGCAACAAGGCTGGTGGAAGTGGACTTCTCTTCCCCATGGTAGCCCCTCCATCCCCCTGAAAGTGCTTTAGAGGGTTGGGGAACCCTGTTGAATTGTGTGTGTGTCTTTGGATCATTCTTCTAGTCCTTATATTGCCTTAGCTATTAAGCCAAAGCACAAGTAATTGAAGCAATCGTAAATCCTTTAATACTTACCCATGTCTCAATTCCCCACTTCCTCTGTTGTTTCCATGAGTCTATTTAGTTTGTGATTTCCTTAGATTAGGGACCTCTCATACCTGTTGTTTGCAAACCACCAAGTTCATCAATGGCACTATCTACATACTAAATAATATTAATAATAGTGAAGTAATACCCTCCCTTCTGTTCATTGGTATCTTATCTACATTACTGCAAGTAGGTGTGTCGTAGTCTTTGCTTTGCTCTTCTGGGTTCTCTCCACTTAACACATGATAATGTTCCATGTGATATAGTATCTGGTATTTCTATAGGTATTTGACCAATATGTGAAAACAAGGGCAGAAGAAGAGCGTAAAGAAAAGAAAAATAAAATAATGCAGGCCAAGGAAGACTTCAAGAAAATGATGGAAGAAGCAAAGATCAATCCCAGGTAATAATATTTCCCTCTGTTTATGTTTAAACTTCTTTTGTGTTTATATGTTTCTGGGTTCCATTCAAAGCCTTTGTTTTGTTTGAAGTTGTCAGCACCCTTCTCTGCAAGTTTGTTGTCATTTTAACTGAAATTCTAATACTTACTAGCTTTTTCAGGATATGGAGCGGTCACAAACATTTCCCATGGAGTGGATGAATTTATTTGCCCTAAACAGTCACACGCTATATCCCCCAATCTGTAGCTTTCCACTTCTGACTAGCTGTTGAAAACACTAACATACAAAATATCCAATATAACTTGTGTTTTTTCAGCATTATGTGAATATGAAGCATATCACTGTCAATCATGATATTGTCTGTAGTGCATCTTTTTAAAAGATCTTTGCCCCACTGCAGCAAGCAATATGTTCAAGTGGGACACAGCTATAAAAGGCAGGGATCCATAACCCATTCCGTTGTCAATTGAAGGAAAGCCTGATGTGGATTCTATGCTTAGCTCCTGGGTTGCAACCTTGTATTGTAAATGGCCAAGTGGGTTTTCACAGTAAAATCACCTTGCAAGCAAGACACCGCTAATATGTGTTTTGACAATATGTAATTATTCCCTTTTTAAAGACTTATGATTGTTCCTTTTTGCCTAAAGCAGGTAGGATTTATTTTGCATTAACTGTGAATTGGCTTTAGTTCAATCATTTTGTTTCCATAAAATGCAATGAAATATACAGAAAAGGCAAACTTGTTTTCAGATGTTATAGTACTTTGCTTGAATTACTTTGATGTCTATAACCAGCTATCTAGCTAGGCCTGCAATCTTAAGCACACTTAATAGGGAATAAACCCTACTGAACACATTAGGACTTACTTCTGGATAAACATGCGTAGTCTTATACTGTGGCCTGTGCTGTAGTTTCCTCACTCAATAAAGTTTGATCAATATTTGGAATGAATGTAGCACTGAGCTTAAAAATAATTGCTTCGTTAATGTATATTTAGCTTCAACTATTTCTAATTGCTTTTTGCATCCCAAAGAACATAGGACTCATAGGATTGGATCCAAACATGCCCTTGCTTGAACAGAAAGGCTCCTTCCCTTCATGGAAGGGACTGAGATTCAGCTGAGGGTCCCACTGGAGGAAGCAGTGGTGGTGGAGGATTATCAATATCCCCTTTCTCCAATGGGACACTCCTGTGAGCAGAATTCCACTGATGGGTAGTCTGGATCCTGTCCATTATTTCGAGCTGTTATATGTTTGGTTTTACCCAACATTGAGTAAGGAAGGCAGTCTCCAAAGGACTTGCATGTCTTGTTAACTTCATCTTCTAACTCCACTTTTTTTTGTCCAAGGTAATGATGCCATTTTGGATGTTTGCACTCTTTGGAAATCATCTCTGTGCTTTATATGCTCAAGAATTTGTGTCCACCTATGCTTTTGCAGCTCACTTTCTTTAGTATAGGTTTACACACACTTCCAAACCATTGAATAAGCTATCAAATTCTTCTCTTGTTTTAATTTACCCTACAGCAACAGTAGGCGGGATTTCCCAAGTCTAATTATTTCCATGCTGTGATGAAAACATTCGTAGGATTATAATGTCTCACGTAATCTTGGGGCCAGATTAGCATCAGATCTTGGAAAAAGCACAGTAGTGGTTTTTTTTTTCGAGGTAAGTGGCAGTACTACATCTACTGCACATCTGAGATTTGGAATCTGGCCCTGGAGGTGAGAGTATTGTAAGGAGATAAATACTGCAGGAAGAAAGAGTGGAAAGCCCTGCAGACATTCATCTCATAGTATTAAAAGAAACTGGATATTTATGTTACGTTAATTTTGCTCCGGGTAGAGCTGGTTGGCAAATGAGGAAATTTTAGCTTTTTATTGCATAACCATGAATTATCAGGGCAGGGAGGTTATGGAAGTCATTTTACAAGGAATATGCTGCCTTGGAAGAACTGCATTCAATAATATATATTTCTTAAAAATATAGTGCAAACCAACTTTCAAGAAAAAAATATAAACTTTGCTTCTTGGACCTGCATCTGTGGTGAGGATACTGGTGTGTTGGTGTTTGGTGCCTATATTTCAATTGACCCAAAACACAGTTTTGTTCTTGAATGCATTTTCCAGTTAAGAAAGCTCTGCCAAATCAGTACACTTGCCATTTTGTTACAGAACTACTTTTAGTGAATTTGCAGCCAAGCATGCTAAAGACTCGCGTTTCAAAGCAATTGAAAAAATGAAAGATCGAGAGGCCTTGTTTAATGAGTTTATCACAGCAGCACGAAAGAAGGAGAAAGAAGATTCGAAGACCAGAGGAGAGAAGGTGATTTTTTAATATCAAGAGCGTGAAAGTAGTATGAATGAGAGGGGTGGGAGAGGGCCCATGAAAGTCTTCCAGGTTCCCACATCACTCTCAAAATTATATTTCCCTGCCTTCACTTTTTCCTAGTTGAAGGATTTCCTGATGTATCTCGTTTGTTTGGGGTGTGTTTGATTTCTCAGATTTTTCTCTAAAGTCAGAATGACTATACTGTTCTAGAAAATGTACCATGCTATTCTTTTCCTTAAATTAATATCTAAGTTTTAAAATCCTAGAGTTTGAAAAAAGAAGTGTCTGGCTGGAAAACTCCAAACAGACCTTTACATACCCATTCTGTCGTTGATGTGAGTAAGATTTGAGAACTCTTTGTGGACAAATTTCAAATAGTTGCTTTACCTCTAAATGCTAACACTTCAGTGTTTTTTTTAATCTTCCAGTAAATGTATTTTAGTATGACTACTTATCAGAATTAAAGGTCGCCTATTAAAGATTAATGGCTTTCAAATGTCATTTGTCTGCACTGTCAGTACAAGAGACAAAGTGCACATCACTGGGGAAGGCAGATGCTATGAAATGTCTTCAACAGTTTTAGCACCAAAATAGCAGCTTTCTTCAACATCCTTGCATTCTGTGTGAATGTAGGGAAAAGAATACCTCCGAAACCTAATCACTTCTGGTATTACTATTAACATACCCTATAAGTGAAGCAAAGACACTTTCCTTTCGATAATAAATGAGAGTAGATAAGAGGCATGCAATATTTCATGCAAAAAGCCCTTTGTCATATAGGAAAGAGAAACCTTTACGACTGAAATACTTACAAAAGTAAAACACACATGCAAACCCAAAAAAAACTTCAGACATTTTTCTTACAAAAGCGCTTCATATGTATTATCTCATTGAAATGCTTTAATACAACAGTGCTATACAGTAGGTCAATACTGTTATCCCCATATTGCAGCAGATAGGGAACTGAGGATAAGAAAAAGTGCTTGCTTAAGACCTCTTGCTGATTTCATGGCAGAAGTGAGGTTCAAACAGAACTTCCTGACTCAGTCTTTTAGGCTGCTGTACCTACTTACCTGATGGTAACACCCATTGAACCCAATGCATCTTATTTCTGAGCATATATGTATAAGATTGCACACCAGAATGATTAGCTTTCTAGAGGTAAATATATGTAATCTCAATCTTCAATTTAAGATGCTATTTGTTTTAATCTGTAAGTCATGGTTTAAAGAGTATTGTTGCATCTTAGCCATAATCAAAATGAATAATTCATAAGTAAATTCTTTAATATTGCATGAGCTCCATGAATCAAGATTTTGTGTTAAATATTGTATTTATTTTTGCATTTGAAACTAATTATTTCTTTTCTCCCAAAACCTCTTGTAACCATTTTATGTATTCTGTTTTATAACAAGTGGATAGATTTTACAGTTTTGTGCTGTGCGGCCTGTCAATCAGTTCAGTCTGACAGCTGTCAATCACTGACACGCAAAGTATTATGGGATTCCCTAGTGAGGAAAGAATTGGTATCTCTGTGTGGTGACTTTAGCCTCCCGCAGTTCCGGTACTTTACATTTTTTCAGTTTTTTTCCTTGTGAAGTGATGAGAGTTGTGCCAAGAATGTGTAAACTGCAAAAAGGAGAAAAATACTCCTAAATACACACAAAATAGTTTCAGCCTTATTTGCTTTTGTTGTGTTTCCATAAAAGAGCTAAAGGTTAACATGTACCTAAAGTGTTGTGAAGCTTCCTCAGCCAGTTTTTCAGAAAAGAGGTTTAATACAAGAATTACATGCTCTTCACATGAGCCTTTAAAGTAAGGGCTTGAAATACCACACTTTGATTAATTGTTTATTGGCATTCTCCATCTTATTTTGAGAATGCCAATAAAGGGAATTCGCTACCACAAGATGTAGTGATGACCACCAATTTGGGTGGCTTTAAAAGGGGGTTAGATAAATTCCTGGAGGACAAGGCTATCAATGGCTATTAGTCCTGACAGCCTGTGTGCACCAGTTGCTGAGGAACATGGGCTGAAGGGTGCTGTATTGCTCACGTCCTGCTTGGGGATTTCTCGTGGACAGCTGGTTGGCCATTGTGTGAACAGAATGCTGGACTAGATGGACCCTTGGCGTGATCTGGCATGGCTCTTCTTTTTCTCTTATTTAGTGTGATTAAAGAGAGAAAATAGTCAAGGTCCTTTAGGACTAGAGATGAGACCAAATTTTATGCTGAACCAAGAGATGTAAGATGTTCCATTTAAAGTGCCTTTTGTTTAGCTGCACCTTTTGGGGACAGAAGGAGAGGAATCTTTCAGGAATGCATATACAGCCCTTATCATTGCTTATAGAAATTCTGGCAAAGTTGAATATTGCCAGGCTGTTACCTTCTGAGCAACTCAACAGTACTCCACCCCAGAGGTTTTTTTTTAAAAAAGACAGAGTCAAGAGATATCCACTGTCTCTCTGCTGTGTTGTTGCGCTATTGGCTTTAAGTGTTCATGTTTTTTTCATTTTCTACTTTGTTTTTCTTTTAAGGGTGAACAGTAAAATGAGGTATTCTCACAACCTGTATGAAGCCAGAAATCTCACATGTTTCCTAAATCTTAGAATTATATCAAAATTAGTTAGCAGAATTGATTTGCTTCCTTTATTAGACAAGATGATAGTAAAGTTGGCTTTAGCTGAAATATTGCCTGTTCTCTTTTTGGCACAAAAAATAGCACTAGGTGGTGGGATCATGCTGGCTTTCAAGTTAGAATGAGGATGACAGCTGCTGGTTTCTATAGAGACAGATGCACGCTGTATGGATATCAGATGGGACTGTTTTCTGAGCTACTTTTTGGCTATAATGTTCTGAGTTCTTCTAAATGAACTCTGCCTACATTTTGACGTGAAAATTGACAAATAAGCTTAATGGACAGTATTAAATAATAACAGAAAAGAAGGATTAATCCATTTTGCATGCCTGTTCAAGTACCCTTACTTTAAAGATTTCTACACAAACACCTTGGGTTTTCCTTTCTTGAGTATAATCTTCTTACATCTGGCTGAGAAAGCTTTATTTTGATAATATTTGCATATTATGTTGAAGTTCATCTTTGAAATGACAGATATTGGGTTGGATCCAGAGATAATGAGTAGAACTCTGCTTGCACAATGAGTCCTCATTCCCACTATATCCCCCTGTGCCTCCCAAAAGTTGCTCCTGACAGTCAAGGGACCTTCTGGAATGGCATGTGATAGGGCTTGGAGGCTGCAGCACAATAAAGAAATTGGGGCTGCCTTGCGCAAACGGAAGTACAAGATATCTTTGGATCCAAGGCAGTATTTTTAAAAATTAGTTATAAGGTTACTGTGCATCTTCTTAAACACTTCTGTGGTAGAGCAAACCACTAAAATTGACGGAGAGTTGAGAAAACTGCAGTACACAACAATAACAGGATATTTCCTTAATATTATTTGCCTTTGGACTTCAAAACATTCATTGATATTCTGTGTCTAAATTCTGTGCCAAGAACTAAATGCCAAAGTTGAGGGAAATTTTCAGATTATTAATACTAAACTTTATGTTATATGCAATAATTACTGTTAATTCTTGAAGTGAGCTAGAACCTAAGTTTTAATTGGCTGCAATATTAAGCATACTTAATTCAATGGGATTTGGGTTCTTATAAAGCATTAAGGTTTGGGGGTTTTAGTGGCACCCTCTGCATGTATGATGTGGGCTTAAGGGGAGGATGTTAAAAATGTATGTTCTGGTCAGCCTCACAATTGAATAATATCTATTTTGCAGCCAAAGTAACTAATCTCTCCATCTGGCCTCAAAAGAATTTGGGAATATTCTGAAGGCAATATGCTTAGCCCCATAGGCAGGTCTTGGCCATTCAGCAGGATAAAATGACTGGACTTAGTGAAAGGCTTTTTCTCATGGGTGCAGAGGCTTTATTATGGCTGAGCACACCTTTGCACATGTTTGTGTGAAGCACCTCCTTGTATGATTGCAGCAGTTGTGCTCTCCCAATCACAACCCTTTAAAAAAAAAGTGGTTTTGTGCTGGTGTAGTTTAAATTGGCACAATCAGATGAAAGCTTGATTCACACAGACCAGTTATAATGTGAAGCTGTGCCTATGTCAGTGTGTTGCAAGCATTCAACTATGCAGTGGCTGGATGTGTGAATTGGCCAAAGGTTCTGTAGTTCCACCTCTGTCATATATAAAGTGGAGAAAATCCTATAAATTCTAAGGGAAGCCAGCGAGAAAATAACCAGAGAGGGGAGAAGAACCATTATGTTTTTGCTGCTTTTCTTCACACAGAGAGGGAATTGTTTTCTGAAATATATCAATGAATTCTGTTGGGTTATATCCAATGTTAATCCTACTTAGAATAGACCCATTGAAATTCATGGAACAGGTTAGACTAACATTGGATGCAACCTACTGTTTCTTTACTGGTTTGTAGTTACTTATAATGAGTATAAAAAGAGGCATTGGCATAATTCATATTTTTGTGTTTTTTTAAAGAACTGTGGCAAACACACATTAAAGCAAATATGTAAGCAATTTGCCAAATGTTAATTATATTGGCAATATTCTTACATTTTATATTTACTTTTAGCTTGAACTTCAGTGAGATAACTGTATTTAAGCAACTTCTCACTATTCTATATTACACTTAACTATGACCTTCATACTGATTTTTATAACCAGTATCCACCACTAGCTGCTACCCATTCTGTTTTAAGAGCACTAACTTGCCCATTTTAATGCATGCATGTAAATTTTAATAGTTTATTCTTTAACTCACAAGCTCAGTGAATTGGCACTTGAAATGCAATTTATTCACGTGTGACAGAGCTATAGACTAGTTATCAAAGTAAGCCCTCGGTGCAAGTGATGGGGAATTGAATAGTTCAGTGGTCCCCCCACATGCACACACAGACCCCCCAATTCCTTAAAGAGGAAGGATTGCCCCATATCACGCACTACTTGTTGATAGCCCCACCACCACCACCATAAATATAGAGGACTCATTTCGGGTAGACTGGCCCCAATTTTGCAATCTGGGTTCCCTATCCGTTTTTGCAAGAGCAATACCAACTGTGTGTGACATGCACTGCTTCTGAAATGGAATAGCAGGTTGGCGTTGTTAGAGTACAAACCTCCCAAGAAAACCACAAGTATTGATGGAGTTCTCTTGCACTAATGTAAACATCCTCTCTATATTGTGGCCTAAGACTGTAATGACTGTACAGTATCCTTTAAGGAACTATTCAGCTTGCATTTTTAAGGCTTCTGTATTTAAATACATTTACTAAAGTTTTATCCAGACTGAGAGTAGATTAGAAACCCTCAAAGGTAAAATTTAGTATCCTTATGAAAAATCTAATTTTGAAAATATTAAATAGTTTTTGTCAATACGGTAAGTCTGCTTCTGCTTTTTTGTTAAGATAACACTGCAAGCATTCAGAAAACAAACTCTCTCTTAATTTCCCCCTTTTTCTTCCTTTTGTCTTCTGTTTAAAATACAGGTCAAAATGGACTTCTTTGAACTGTTATCTAATCATCACTTGGACAGTCAGTCTCGCTGGAGCAAAGTAAAGGACAAAGTAGAGACTGACCCCCGCTACAAAGCTGTGGATAGCTCTTCACAAAGAGAGGATCTTTTTAAACAGTACATTGAAAAAATAGCCAAAGTATGTGTGCTACTGACAAACCTGCTTGCAATTTCTCTAGTGGTTCACTGCTGAAGCAATTGACATGAACCTTGAAGTGCTCCCACCAGCATAAATACTTAATATGTCATGCTGTTGTTGTTGTTTTAAAAAATGTTTATTGC
Source organism: Anniella stebbinsi (assembly GCA_029215795.1). Lineage (NCBI taxonomy): Eukaryota > Metazoa > Chordata > Lepidosauria > Squamata > Anniellidae > Anniella > Anniella stebbinsi. Next base: position 81,265,235 of record JARDYH010000005.1, on the reverse strand, counting down.
TGATAAGCATTGCCATTATTCCCAGACTGGTATCCTCGTTGTTAGATTAATAATTTTAAAAAGTGGGAAAGCTTTGGATTTGGAAAATGTAAAGCAATATACATTAGAACAGTGTTTTCCAATTTAGCGCACTAAAACTGGGCCTTGGGGTTGGATTATGACTGGGCACTGTAGTTCAATACATCTCAAGGGTACCAGATTGGGGGAAGCTGCACTAGTAGACTGTATATGTGAATAGAACATGCAGTGGTCACAGAATATATGTGTAGACAGGCTGCCTTATAGTAAAACCTGAATTACATCTTGGAATTCATTTGTAGTTTTGAACATTCTCCCCTAATAAATTCCTCTCCACTTCTGAGTATTTTTACACACAAAAAAACATATTTTTACGACCAGCGTTAAACTTCCTTTGTCCTTTTCTGCTGGGACTGTGAGCTGCCAATTGAAGAATACCTTCATAGCAGTTATTCACAACCCAGAAGCTATTATGGCAGTAGTAACAGCATTATTTATTCAATATGTATTCCTCCTTTCAGTTTGGCAGAACCGCAAGAAATCATACAATTGGAACAATATACAATAAAAGCAATTCTAAGACAATGTTAAAAACACTTCAACTAAAAACAGATTAATCAGAGTTTCATTACAACAATTGAGCAGCTAAAAACCTTCATCTTTAAAATACCATGCACTAAACTGTATGCACTTAAACATCAACAGTGAATATAAAGAACTAGCACCTTGAATTGTGCCTGGAAGAGCTGCTTGGTTAGTTATTATCTCTAGGATGAGTTTTTATCTCCTGGAAATAGTACACTTTTTCAGTTTACTTATTTTCTGTTCGTTATGAAACTTGGCTTGTATATGTCTCCTTCAGAAATTTTGTTTTGATTTATACATGTGATTGAAGTATGACCAAGACTTCTAATACTAAAGGCTGGGCATAAACCATGAAACTTATTGCTACTCCATTATTTTAACCTCAAGGACCATCCCTGATCCTTCTCATCCTCCTCCAGTCTGAGCTATAATTCCTGGCCTTAATGGTGCGTGGAGTTGTAGCCAATTTCTAGTCACTTATTCAACTCCCTTGTAGAACGCATATGGTTCCCAAGCTGTGGGCCAGCATGCAAAGTAGGTGTGCCAAAGGACTTGGATGTGCCCAGTGCAATTTTTAATTTATCTGTTGTGCTTGATATAACCATGATGGATGAAACTGCAGTCTCCCAAGCTATCTTACAAACTGCTTTTGAAAGTTTCAGAGATCCAGGGCTGCTCTTTGATAAACGTAAATCCGAAGTCCCCTTGAGCATGCGCATTTAGTCATGCAATTCTTTGAATCTCAGCTATTGTTTGTTCTCCACTCATAATATGACGCCGGGCTTGTTACAGATTTACAGGTAGTTTGCCCTTCACCTCTTTCAGTCTGCAGCAGAATGTCTTTTGTTTGTGTAGCTCCAATTTGTCTGGCCATTGGAATCTGTAATGACTATGTACAAGACAAACAATTTCAAATAATTAGGTTGAAACTTTACACTGGTAACAGCAGTAATATTTTCCAAAATTGTTCCACTACGTGGATCATACTTTAAGCATGTTAACATTAGGTTGCTTCATCAGTCTTAATGTTAAGTTTGCTTTGTTTTAATACTTGCAGTTGCTAGTTTAATCAGAATGGAATGCTTATTTTGGCTTCTGTTTCAGAATGTGGACTCTGAAAAAGAAAAAGAACTGGAAAGACAGGCTCGCATTGAGGCAAGCTTGCGTGAACGGGAGAGAGAAGTTCAGAAAGCTCGTTCTGAGCAGACAAAGGAGATTGACAGAGAACGAGAGCAGCACAAACGAGAAGAGGCCATCCAGAATTTCAAAGCTCTCCTCTCTGATATGGTGAGGCTCCTCTGTGTTAACGTTAACAAAGGCAAACGTGCACGTCTGTAAAGAGGACATACAAAGACTGATGCGAGCATGGATTTCTGCGCTAAAACCCTACAATTTGAAAAGAAGAGCTGATTACAGATTAGCTGTCCTTGAAGGCATGGGGAAGACAATGACCCATGTAATCAGTAATTTTGTAGCCACCTTCCCCAACCTGGGGCACTCCTGACATGTTGAACTACAATTGATTATCTCAGTGACCATGTTAGCTGGGAAAGAGCTGTAGGCCAATACATCTGAAGGGCACCCAGTTGGGGAAGGCAGTTCTATAGCAACTCCTAGAGCAGGGTGGTAACTAGTTGTCCTCCAGATAAGTTGGACTACAACTTGCAACAGCCCTTGCCAATGCAGCCAGCAGTGAGGGATGATGAGAGTTGTAGGCCAAAACATCTGGAGGCTATAAGCTGCCCACCCCTGCCACCTGCACAAAATGAAACCAAGAATGAAGAGTAATTCTGTTTTCCACTGAAACTAGCAAAAAGAATTCCATATCTATATTGAAATGTGTTTGCATCCAAAACTGAATTTTAAGTTCTATATGAATGATGCAACCAATTCATAGTTACATAAAACTGATGACTTCATAATTCTGGAGGGGGGAAAAGAAGAGTATTAGATAGTAATAACAATGAGAAAAATGGACTGGAGAATGGAATAGAGTGAGGAAAGTGCAAACACCCTGCCACCCTCAAGAGTGTAGGCAATTTCTATGTGCCCTACTTTGTATCTGTGCTTTCAGCAGAAACTTTTTGCATATCTTCAAATGTTTTTGTAAGCAAGAATCTCAAAACCATTGAAGTGTCAGTTTTATAATAAAACAAAACAAGCAGCTGCTTAGGGATCTAAACGTTTTCCTCTATTAGGTGCGATCTTCAGATGTGTCATGGTCTGATACTAGAAGAACACTTCGAAAAGATCATCGGTGGGAATCCGGTTCCCTTCTGGAACGAGAAGAGAAGGAAAAATTATTTAATGAACACATAGAGGCACTTACGAAGAAGAAGAAAGAGCATTTTCGGCAGCTTCTGGATGAAACTTCATCAGTAAGGAGATGCTTTGCATTTCCCCCTGGGCTTTACCTTCTTAGTTTCTTTAGTTGTTTCTCACTTTATATGTATACATTCTTACTAAAATTATTCTTGAAATGTAATTGGTATCTTCTGCTGTCGTTTTATTCGCTGTTGTTTTCTGCTTTGAAAAGTCGGGGTGGGGGATGCTAATAAATCTGTGTTCAGGCTCACTATGTTGTGCTCCTACTTCTGGAGCCGAGCTGTTGAGGGTAGAGGGAGATGGGGGATGCTTGTAAACGTATTTATGATCTCTTTGGGGAGGGAAATTTCAGAAGAACTCAAGAGGATATGAAAATGTTCACTGGTGGGTGTTTGAATAGATTTGATCTTGTATGTATAAATGTGAACAGCTTGTTGACAAGTGCAGTGGCATGTGGTGATATACATTCTATCAAGTTAAGTATATCACATTTTACTTTAAATACTATTTATTAATTATCTCAAGTTCTGAATTTACTTTTTAAAAAGACTTGCACAATAAAATAACATTGAGCTCACAAGTGTAACAACAATTGCCCTGATCCTTTGTGTGTGGCACGTCTAATCATGGGTCACCATAGGTTAGATCAGATCAGGATCTATCCTCTGAGCTTGGTCTATTAGATATTGCAAATGTTTTGGGCTAGCTCTGCATGTTTGCATTTCATTTATCAGCCTGTTTCTGTTTTAAAAGATTACCTTAACATCAACATGGAAAGAAGTAAAGAAAATAATTAAAGAAGATCCCAGATGCATTAAATTTTCTTCCAGTGACAGGGTAAGAAACCTTGTAGTGATTATTTTAGCCTTCCCATGTATAGTTAAACTAGGTGCAATTTCCCCTCCTCATTGTGATATTTCATTCAATAGCAACATCTAACATAAATTAGGAGGTCAGTGTTGCAATGATGATGAGTTCGTTTTTAGCTGTGTATATTTATTGTTTCATATTGTTTGTATGATTTTATCTGTATGCTGCCCTGAGATCCCAGTGATTAGGGTGGGATATAAATGTTTTAATAAATAAATAAATACATTTTAAAATTTGCTTCTATCTTTTCATGCAGAAAAAGCAAAGGGAGTTTGAAGAGTACATCAGAGACAAATATATTACAGCCAAAGCAGATTTCAGAACGCTTTTGAAAGAGACCAAATTTATAACATACAGGTGTGTATTTAAATATAGCATAAATACAGGGTTTTAACATTCCATTTTCTGCTCCTTTTTATTTCTATGCCAAATATCAGCTTAGCTTTCTTAGTTAATTTAGCAAATTTTGTTTAAATGGGGAAAAAATTGGACTGCCATAGTTATTTACAAGAATTTAAAGTTTGCCAACTCATGGTTTGGATATTTTTGTTGAAGAGAATTCACGATTGCTATCTCTGGAAATCCTGGATAAATTTTAGATTGTCTGATCTAACTCAGTGATGATCGGTGAATTAATTTTTAAATTAGAGGTGGAAAATTTGGGATGTATATCCTGTGTAATATGTAGCCTACTCCCAGATACGTTAAAGAGGAAAATTGGTATTGAATTTTTTCTTTTATTTGTAAACAATTAGTTTGGATCCAAAGGGTTGTTTCTAAATTAGTGGAACAGGTTTGCATGAGATAAGTGACCGCAGATCCAGAAAGGTCCTTTCATTTGCATACATTCTCATAGCCTGTATTTTTCTGATTCATTGTTTCTCATACTGTAACACAAAGCCTGAGACATTGTAGTGCCGCTCTGTGAGAAGTCTTCCTCTAGCTTTTAAGCAAGAGTTCAAGGAACAGCACTATTCCCTCCTCTACTCATGGTTCTTTGGATCCAAGCCTTTCATTGTTTTGTTTAGCAGCAATCCCAAAAATCTGTACAATGCAGTTACAAAAAAAAAGGGTTCATTTGATCCTAATAAGATACCTCTTTCGTTGTAGTTAGTGTTTTTATGAAGTATTTATTAATTGCATTCATATACCACCTTTCTGCCAAGGTATTCAGTGTAGTTTGAAATTTAAAATACTAAAGCAAAGAGACAAAAAGTTACAAAATGAAAAAAGACAAGATTTATCTCAGCTAATGGTGGTTTCTTCAGGAGCTGGTGAGAAGAGTCCCGTGGTCTGTGCTCCTCCTCTTCTAAATGATCGTTGTTGTATTGAGGTCAAATTATTGTTGCCTTTGAAATAGAATGCTGTCTCAAATGAATGTAATGATCCATTGAATTCCTCAGTTGGGCTGGCTGGCTGACCGCTGGGCTATTGGAATCCATTTTCTACCAGTGTTCTTCAACTGCAGTGTTTAATTTGAATTGTGCTCATTTTTCTTATTTTACATTTTTGTAGTTTAACTTAGTGCTGATTTTAAAAGGTACTCGCAGCCCTTGAGACTGAAGTCTTCTGTTTACCTGCAGAACAGATACAGCACAGGCAGTGGCAGTGCAAGATTTTTTACACTCACACATCCCTGCCATTTTGCCTCACCCCTGACCTGAAGGGGCAACCTTATAGGTGAGAGGATAGCCCAGTCTCTGTGTGTCCTTTTGAGCATTTGGCCTACCTGATTGCAATGTCAAGAGAGATTTATTTTGGTGGGTGGAATTGCTATTGGGACACCTATCCGCTTGTATCTTCACCAAGATTCCAGTTCATTTATATAATGCCCAGTCTCCTGATGGTCACGTTTACACTTAATTGCAGATCCAAAAAGTTGATCCAAGAATCTGACCAGCACCTGAAGGATATAGAAAAGATCTTACAGAATGATAAACGTTATCTGGTACTTGACTGTGTACCAGAGGAGAGACGCAAACTCATCGTGTCCTACGTAGATGACTTAGATCGCAGAGGTCCCCCTCCACCTCCCACAGCTTCAGAGCCTACGAGACGAACAACAAAATAATTTTGAAGTACTCTTGAGCAAGAATATCTGTTAAGTCAAGAAGATTGCATGAGCCATCTGTCAGGTTTAATCATATACATTACCGTGAACCTATTGCAAAACCATCCAAGGAGCAGAGAGAAAAGCAGCATTTGTGAACATAAAGCAGTCTCTGTACAGAGAGAACATTTGCATTATTGATGCTTTTTCTCTTTGCTGCATGACTGACAAATATTCTAACCATGCAGCTATTTCCAGTGATTTTTAGATCCTAGAACAATGCGATATCTATGTACGAGATGTGGATGTTGGTAGTGTTTGGAGGCGTTCTTCTCAGCAGTGTTATGTGTGAAAGCCTTGGGATGATTGATATTTGTGGTTTTGAAGTTAAGAGCTGCAAAAATACCACAGATATCCTAATGGGAGAGCTAAGGTCAGGCATTCTGATGATTAAACTATTGACTGCTGAAGACCGCAGTAAGATTATGCCCCTTCATGAACCTGAAGATATAGGGCCTAATTCTCAGCTCATGCGTGGCCTTTCCTGTATAAATCAGGACTAACTCCATTAATGTCAGATCCAGCATGAGAGGAGAATGAACCTTGCAGTGACCAAATTGAATAAACACCATTTGATCTTGTTCACAGGCCTGCTTTGATTCCCCCCTCTCCCCCTCCTCCCCAATAGGCACAATCAAGTTGCTTTGCCCGATAGTCTGGTAATGTTTTGCTGTAAATTGGAAATGCACAGGAAAAAAAACGTTTCTTCCCCAGGATAGCACGGTTGTACAAATACACTTTTATTTACCATAAAGTGATATCTACCAACCTCTGAATTAGAATATGGACTTCCCTTCTGGATATTTCTTGTAAACTATATTCCTGTTTTGAATGTTAAACTTGTGTTTCTAAAGTTTAATTTTGAAATGTTGGGATTGTTCAGTTTACGTATTTGAACAACAATAAACCAACCCTTTTTATATATGGATTGTACATGCTTAGCAATGGTTTATTACATTCTATGTTTTGTAAACCCCATTGAGTTCAGTAGGATTTCCTCACAAATTGCTGCTGCCTAAGATACCAGAGCATATATGTGGTGGGTCAAAGAACACACTAGGTTAATAAGTTTTGTCCTTTTTTTTCCTTGCTGGAAAAGGGAGGATACATCCCTATTGGTTCTGCTAGATCTCTCAGTAATGTTTGACACCATTGACTATGGCATGCTTCTGCGCTGCCTGGCTGGAATGGGCCATGGGGGCAATATTTCAATGTTTCTGGTCCTTCCTGGAGGATAGGTTTCAGGCATCGGTGTTGAGGAAGTACTGCTCATTGCCTTGGTTTTTGGCCTACAATATCCCTTAGGGTTCTATTTTGTGCCACGTACTGTTTCACTTGTACATGAAAACAGGGCAAGATTATGCCGAGAACTGGAATTTGATATCATCCATATGCTGATGATACTCTGTTCTCTCCTTTTCAACTCATCCGAGTGAGAGGTTCTGACCCTGTTTCTCAATTCAGTAATAAACTAAATGTGAGTTCATTCCTAACACTATAAAAATCAATGGACTTTCAATCCTGTGATAAGGGTTTAATCTGTTTTGAATGGGTTAAACTCCCCTTTAAAAAATCAGTTTGGGGTGCTCCTGAACAAGCCCTCTTCCTAGATACCTAGAATTTAGCTGCAACCAGGAATGTGTGTGTCCACCTGGGCCCATTGTCACATGTACCTTTGTTATACCAAGTTTGGAATGATGTAATGTGATCTCTCCTACTGTCTTGTAATGTGCACTATGTAAGACTGCCTTTGAAAAGCACTCAGAAACTTAAGCTGATTCAAAACAGTAGCTGAGGTTCTGACTTGTTCATTTGTTGAAGAATGTGACCCATTTATATCAACTTCACTGGCTGACCGACCATTTCTGGACTCAGTTTAACGTGCTAGTTATTACCTTGAGGCCCTTAACAACTTGGGACTAGACTATCTAAAAGACTTATCTCCTTCCATACTATTCTGTCCATTTAGGTCAGTTGGCATTATTGGAATAAGGTCAGCAGTGCATATCTGGCTTCTGAGGAGTGTTTGGCACACGTGAAAGGGCCTTCTTTGGTTTGCAAATCTCTGTCCTGGGAGATCTATCTAGCCCTCTCCCTGTTGGTGTTCTGATGCCAGCTGAGAACTTTATTTCCTGCAGGCCTTTGGCTTGGCCAGTATTGCATTGATTATGCTTGGCTCCCTTATTATTGATTTTTACTTTTCTCAGTTTGTCTCTAATTGTGCCTGGGGTTTTTTTAAATTTTGCTGCAATTAGCCATCTTGGGCATTTCACAAGAAATGGAAAGGCAGGATAGAAATTTATAAAATATCCTGAAGGCCTGTTGGCTTGAACCGAAAGGGAAGCAAGAGGCTCTTCCCCCCCCCCCCCCCGCTCCAAATTCTAAGGCTATGGAGGCTAGATAATCCACAGCATTTGTTCAGAAGCCTCCATTAGAAATAATTCACTATTTTAGATTTAAGAACAATAGAGTTTCAAACTGCAAAGAAAAGTACATCTTTAATTCCAGAGGACTTTAGCCTCAAGCATAACAAGCACGTTTTCAAATCCACACTGATCAAAGTAAATGAGTTCTGCAGTGTTTTCATACTCAGTTAGCATGGGACAATTCCTAGTGCCATTACTATAGCTTGTGTATAGCAATAAGAGGGGCTGTAACTCAGTGGTAAGAGCACATCGTTCGCATGCAGAAGTTCCCAGTTTCAATCTCTGGCATCTCTAGGGAGGGCTAGGAAATAATCCTGCCTGAAACCTCTGGAGAGCCACAGCCAGTCAGTGTCAACAGTACTGGGCTGGATAGATCTAGGGTCTGATTCAGTATAAGGCAGGTTCGTGTGTGTGTGTGTGTGTATACATATAACATTTTTCCACAAATGGGTCATCTGTACAACTTGCTCATAGTTCGTCTCTATGAGTCTTCTTTATCAAAGAGCCCAGCTCAAAGGACAACTTATACTATATTTCCTATATACCGTATTTCTTCGATTCTATGATGCACTTTTTCCACCATATAAACGTCTCTAAAAACAGGGTGCGTCTTAGAATTGATGACGTCTTAGAATTGCAGTTTTTGAATTTTCCTGCGCTTTGCACAAGGCAAAGGTTTTATTTTCTTTTTATTTATTTTTCTTAGAATCAAAGCTTTTTTTCTGTTGGTGGTACTGAAATTAAGGTGTGTCTTACAATCGATGGTGTCTTAGAATAGAAGAAATATGGTATAACTCCAGGAGCTATCCAACAGATACTTAAATGTTACATTTGCAATGGCTGTCAGCCCTCTAGTGCAGCATTTTAATTTGAGATGTTATTATACAGTGCTTATTAAAGTTCGCAAGTCAAATCTTATCCCTGCTATATGCTTGACTTCATGAATTTGCTGCTAGAAAGGGTGGAGAGGATAATGTAGGATAGGAATTGTGCTGTTCTCAAATATAACATTTGCCCAAATAATACTTTTCAAGGGGTAGGACAAACATCTTGTATACCAGTGCTTAAACATCTTCAAAGAAGTATTGTACAAACGGTTCCCATAATGCTTGTTGGCCTCTGGAGAAAATCAATGCAGATAAAATCAAACTAGTAGCCAGCATAAGCTTGTTAGTGAAAGAAACACTGTTCTATACAAACCAAGTGAACATTCATACACTTGCTGACAACTGATTCTCTTTGGAGCATATTTAAACTGACATGAGTGACCATACATGTTATCCAAGTAGTTGCTGGGGATGGCAATATTTTTATGGGCATAAATGAAGCAGCATGTGATTCAAGAGCTGCATCTCAGGATCTTTTGCAATGTCAAAAAGGGTGCTGGAGTGCAACTCTTACTATATACAGCTGTTATTCCCCAATATCATCTTTCATTTTGTTAGCAAAGTTGGTTGACACTTTGTGATAGCAAATTCTGTAGTTTAACTATGTGCTGTGTGCAGAAGTACTTCCTTTTGTCTGCCCTGAATCTCCCACCATTTAGGTTCATTGAATAATCCTGGGGTGACATAAAAGCCATTCTAGACCAGCCCAAAAGCATATAGTCCAGCATTCAGTTCTCATAATGGCCAACCATCTGCCTGTGCTATAGCGTTACGAGAGAGAGGGGGGAAAGCATCTCCTGATCCACTTTCTCCACACAGGCTGCAATTTTATACACTTCTGGCATCTTCCTGCGCCCCTCAATTCCTCTCATTTTTTCTGAGTTAAAAATCCCAAATGTCACTCTTCCTCAAAGGAGTATTGCACCAGCCCCTTGATCATTTTGGTTGCCCTGTTCTGCACCTTTTCCACTTCTACAGTAATCCTTTTTGAGGTGTGGTGACCAAAACTGCACAGTATTCCAAGTGTGGTTGTTCTATAGAGTTATATAAGGGTATTACAATGTTGTTGCTTTTATTTTTGATTCCTTTTGGAATTTGCCCTTTTTCACACTGGGTCAACATTTTCATCAAGCCACCCACCACGACCCTAAGACACCTTTCCCGATCAATCTCTATGAGATCTGACCCATCTGTATATATGGTTTGTTTGTTTGTTTTGACCAAAAAAAATTCTTTGGCAAGCCATGTTAGCAAGGGGCATAATAGATGGGGAATGTTACCGGGAATAGTTTTGCTCCTGTTTGTTCTAGAGGGGCTTGTTCAAGTTAAATTCCATATATAACAGAAGCAAATAGCTACTTACATGATCCACATGGTAACTTAAATTTAAGCCCCAGAACCTTTTGCTATATGTACACTTGGAGCCTGAAACACCCAGAAAATGTATATAAATAAATAGTACTAAAATGTGTTGTCCCTTTTAAAAAGCAGGTTACTGGAGTCAGTTTTGCTTTTTATATAAATACGTAGTTCAGCAGTTGTGAACTCTGCTGCCATGTGTTCGATAATGCATGTTGCCCCGACAATGGAACACGACTCATTCTATGCTGCATATATACCAGTTGATATTTCTAGAAATGTAAAATAATGCACAAAGGAAATGTTGCAGCATTTCTAGCACCTGATGATAGACAGTGGCTCAATTCGGATGACACGATAGTCAATAGTGGGGTAATAATCAACTTTACAGTTGTTCAACTAGGGGGTACTCCCCACACAACATGGTAATAAATAATCAACTGGTGTGGATTAGGATCAGCGCTGAATTGACTATGGCAGCATTCGGATGACACAATAGTCAAAACAACTGACAATTGTTTCCCCCACACCAGCTGTTTATTGTGTCGTCCGAATTGAGCCATTGTATTATTCAGTCAGCAACTCACTTGCCTTTAAAAATATATATAAAACAAGAATGAATATTTGTGTTAAGATGAAAATATAAATCAGATAATTGAGATACATAGCTTTATGATGTAGTTTTGAGGGGAAAATCCTTTAGCTGCTGAATGTGAAATCCCTGTGTGTTTTGATGCAACTTGAAATGATGCCACCTAATAACAAAATAACTTGATTTTTGTTCTTATTCAAACTTAGCCTTACTGTCAGCTGCAGATATTATGTAATTATCTAATACCTAATTCTGTAATTGCCTAATAATCATAATGCAGGATAGGAAGATTTCTTCACATCTGTCTTGGAACATGATATCTTAAATATAAATTCCACTTCTGTCACTCATGTACAGCAGCAGGGCAGCTAGCATGGTAAAAAGGCTGATGATGTTTTACCAGAAAAACATGATCCACTTTTTCTTTGAGCACATTTAATGCATATTTGGTGAAGTAATTGCAAGAAACTTTTTCATTAGCAAAAACCAAATTACACCTTTGCTCTGTACCTATTTGAATTGTAGAAAACCTGTTCAAAACCCTAACTTTTCACCCAAAGCATGCACACAAAACCTGCTATATATTACAAAGAAGCACAAAAGCCCTCCTGCTTTATAGTCAGATCATGCGGTTTCGGCTCACTTATTGAAGCAAAGCTACTTTGCAAATTTAACCAATTTAAAGCTTTTTCCCCTTCTGAAATGTTAACTTAACTCATCCCCTGAAAATGCAGAACGTGAATTTTAAGTAGGATGATTCATAAAATGTTAAGAGCAGAGTGGCTGGAATGATTGCTGCATTTGTACATAACATGAATTTTGAGGAAGTTGATAAGTCCCAAGCACTACTAAACATATGCAAAGGTAGAACTAAAGGCAATTTAACAATGCTATACATGCCTCACATACCAGTTGAACATTACCCCAAGGAAGCAACAAAATAATATTAGGTTGGATCCAGACTCACTCATTTCCATGGGACTTAAATTAATAACTAACTTAAATCCCATTTATTTAATTCGGGCTACTTTAAGTATGACTAAGTCTGGAACTAACCCTATTTTATTTTTATTTTTTGCTTGCCTTTTCAGCTTTCTAACTTCAGGATCTTTTTATCGCAACCTACTGTCTCTTGTTCTTCATGTTCCCAAGGAATAGGGTCATTGTCTTGAGCATCGGGGACTGCTTCCCGATCGTGCCAGAATTGCTCAACATCTGGCAAAATAGGCATTTCCTTTATTTCCATGCTTTCTGAGGTATGGGGAAGCGGGGGAGTCTCTTTTTCTTGATCAGGAGTCACTGCCTCTGGTGAAGGAGTGGTATCTGGCACTCCCTCTAAGTTATCAGCTGCTGTTTCCTCCTTGTCTTCTGGGCTAGGCAGAGGCTTTTTCAGAGTAAGCCTTTTCCACAAACCTTTAAAACCCTCTCTGAACTCTTCGGACATAAGTACAAAGATAAGAGGGTTGGCTGAAGAGATGGCAAACATCAAGACTTGAGTAGTGGCCATGAACCCTTGCGGAGGAGCAGGCCCGTCCTTCTTCAGGTGCCAGAGCCACAGCCAAGATATCCAGTCAGGAAACCACATCACAGCGGAGGTGACAGTAACGCTCAGAAGCATCATAGTTAGGCACCTGGATCGGATTTGATTCCTCAGGTTTTGAGTCTTGGTCCCCCTCCGCTGGCATCTGCCATAAGCTCTCCAGAAATAAAAGAAAGCAAAGGTGAGGGGTACAAAAAATACCAGCAGGGGATAGAACTTGACAAATGCTGACATGAACTTGTGAGCATGGGCTGGAATGACCACAATGCACACAGCAGAGCCTGCCTCTGGCTCCCAGAAGCTGCTGAAGAACCACAAGGGCAGCGGAATCCCCAAAGCCACCAGCCAAATGGCCAACAGCACTGCACAGATGTTGTACCACTTAATGTTCACCTGTTTAGCTGGGTTGTTTGCATACATGAAGCATGTCTTGGCTACCACTGCAATGGTCAAGCTCTTGGCTGTCATGCAGGCATGTCGGAACCAGTCAGAGGTTTTGCAAAGGAACCAGCCCAGGTACCAGGCTCCCTTGGAGTAAGCAGCAGCTCTGAAGGGCACCACAAAGAGGACGAGGAGCAGATCTGCCAGGCTGAGGTTGAGGATCAAGGAATGGATCATGGAAGGTTTCCCTTTCTTTGAGTTGTACAGTAGGATTCCAATGACACACACATTCCCTGCAAAACCAGCCAGACAGATCACCCCCAAGAAGGCTGGGATCACCACCTTCCACTCCTTGGAATCTTGGGGTTCGTAGCCTCCTGCATAATGGACTGGTTGAGCCAGAGAGCTGTTCATGATGCTGAAAGAAGATTGTCCTCCAGGAAGCATCTGCAGTTGTTGATGCACGCCAATGAGACTCAAATCGTTTCTCCGTTCTGTCTCTTTTAAACCCTTTGTGGTTGAAACAAATCTGTTATTCCGCATGGAATACAAAACCTCTGCAAGAAGCCTCGATACAGTCCATGAGGATCTAGCCAGACCTTCTCCTTGCTATATAACTGCTACCGCTTTGATTGACAGTCCCCCAGTGTGAGCACATAGCCTGCTGCTTATTAGCAAGTCTAATAACCAGTGTAGCAGCCCCATGGAGTAATTAAACTGATTCTTCTATAAATGATGTAAAACTCAAAAAATACTGTGCCTGGCCGTTCCCCCCCCCCCCTTTTTTTTCCAAAGTTATTTGGAAGTCGGTTCTAGACATTTATTAGAGGAAACAGTGGGACTGAATAGTTCTCTAATTTTGGTGCTAATTTAAACATGGGCCACAGCCTAAAGTAATTCTAATCATGTCAGAAATGGCAAAGCTCCACTACAGATGCAAACCTCATTTGGCTTTGCAGAAAATTGTCTCGGTGGGAGATTTAATGATAGGGGCATTGTTGTTGCACAAGCTTTCCCTTTCGAAGGCATTTAATCAACATTTGATTCAGGAATAGCTAGCTCTAGCTTTCTTCGGGAATTCTTTTTTTTAAAAAAATTATTGTACCTTTTGTTACCTTACGTCAAAAGTTTCAACCCTGTGAGAGAAAAAAAGTGGCTGACAGTTGTTTTGATTCTTTGGAAAGCTTCACAGGATACAGATTTGCCCTTTTGCTTTATGTGGGACATATATGCAGGTGCTTCCGCAGGTTGGCTTGTCTATAAAGAGGTCTTATTCATTACCAAACCACTCTGATCTTTTAAGCCTGATGTTGCTATAAGAATGAAACATTGTTAGAATGAGTGTGTTAACATTTTAGCATTTTATATTACTTTTTGGCAGTGGAGGCTTGTGGCTCCCATTTCAGCGAGGCTGGGAATCTGCTCTGGGGTTCAGTCAGAACTCCAAAAGAGCTATCCAGGGTTCAGCACCCTGGATAGCATCCCTGAGCTGAAATCGGAGACACTAGTTTCCCCTGCTTTCTGGGTGTGCAGATATCTCAGTAAATGTTACACTAGTGCTATAAGGCAGGCCAGCAGTAAAATCATGCACATATTACACAAAAAGGAGGAAGCTCTGAGGCTGAGCAGTTTGCCTAAAGTGAGGTTTGGAGCTGTGCTGCACCAGCTCCATGGCTGTAGCCAAAATACACAGGAGCCCTCCAAGGAACTGTGATTTGAACCTGTGGCCCTTCGAACCCTTTGGGAACATTAATTGCCCCAGCCATGTTTCTTCTTAGCGGATCTGTATAACAAAGCATTCACTCATAACTCTTTGCTAGACAGTGGGAAGGATAATAGGTATGAATACCAAAAGATGCTCCCTCTTCCACACGCACTCACCTATGCTCTACCAAGGAACATTTCCAAAGCCACCTGCTGCAAGAATATTCTGCTTGGATGATATTGCAGGGGTTGGGACTTCTGATTGGGTGAGAAAGCTGCATCTGGGTATAGTGTCGTAGTGGAACCAGGGTTCACAGGGTCAAGGCTCGACTTCTGCAATGCGCTGTACATAGGGCTACCTCTGTGCCTAGTCCGGAAACTTCAACTAGTTCAAAATATGGCAGCCAGGTTGGTCACCGGTACATCTAGGGGTGACCATATTACGCCAGCTTTAAAATCGCTCCACTGGCTGCCAATCAGTTTCAGGGCGAAGTACAAAGTGTTGGTTATTACCTTTAAAGCCCTACATGGTTTGGGTCCAGGTTACCTACGGGATCGCCTTCTCCCATACAATCCACCCTGCACGCTCAGGTCCTCTGGGAAGAACTTACTACAGTCGGCCAAGACTAGGCTGACAACTGTTACCCAGAGGACCTTTTCTTCTGCCGCTCCTAGACTGTGGAATGACCTGCCGGAGGAGACTCGTCAACTTAACAGTCTTTTAGAATTTAAGAAAGCCATAAAGACAGTTCTCTTCTGGCGGGCATATCCAGTGGAATTTTAGAATGTTTTTAGGATGTTTTTAGGATGTTTTAATGCAGTTTTAATAATGCGTGTCATGTTTTAATCAGTTTTATGTATTTTATTATATTGTTGTTCACCGCCTCCATCCAAACGGAGAGGCGGGTAAGAAATAAATTATTATTATTATTATTATTATTATTATTATTATTATTATTATTATTATTATTTGCTGGGGCCTTTTGATTAGCCGGGATGGCGACATCACCTGCCAAACCCAGCCATATCCCACAGCCCACGAGCTACACTCCTGCTGACTAGGACAAAAAATGGGTGGTTTGCTGCTGAAATTTGGCAGCAAGCCACTACAGGGTTTTAGAAAAGCCAAAATTTGCTAGAAAACAAGCTTTCTAAGATTCTGTAGCAGTTTACCATCAAATTTTAGCAGCAAACCGATGATGATGATGATGATGATGATGATGATGATCTTGATGATCTCTGTTTTCTTGCTCATGGCGGTTTTTCTAGATGGACTTGGCTTTGCCAAGTCATGGTGTCTTTTACTGATTCAGGAATTTCCTGACTATTGAACAACTTTGAAGCGTGTCTACTTTCTGGATGTTGGTGTGGATGTATTTTGGTAGGCCCAGGTTTTGGAGGCTTTCCGTATAGTTTTTGGATGTGATGCCAGTGACTGATGTGACTAATGGAATAATTGTGACCTTTTCCTGTTGCCATAGTTCTTTAACTTCAATAGCCAGTGGTGTATATTTATTATTATCATCTCTTTCTCGATCGTGGCAGTTTTTCTAGACAGAAAAGACAGGCTTTGCCAAGTCATGCCGTCTTTTACAGATTCAGGAATTTCCTGACAATTGAGCATGTTTTAAGTATGACTGCTTTCTGGATGTTGGTGTGGATGTATTTTGGTAGGCCCAGTTTCTGAAGGTTATTATTAGGGATGTGCACGGACCCCCCGGATCGGATCGGGACCCGGATCGGGACCTCCAATTTTGTCATGGATCGGTTTGGACAAAATCGGAGGCCCCCCGGACCGGATCGAGTCCGATCCCGATCCAAAAATTGTAAATTTTTGGATCGGCCGCCATTTTTTTCCCCATAGACTTGCATTGCAATGCAAGTCTATGAGGAAAAAATGGCGGCAGGTGGGTGAGGGGGGGCCTAACTCCCTCCCCCCCCGGGGCCGTCCGCTGTGGACGGCCCCGGCAGGTAAGCCCCCTCCCCCGCGCTCCCTACCCCCCCTGGGGCCGTCCGCTTCCATCCGCAGGCGCCCGCGGATAGAAGCGGATGGCTCCGGGGGGGGTAAGCCCCCTTCCCTGCCACTGCTTACCTGTTAGGGCCGTCCGCTCCCGTCCGGCGCCAGCGGCTACCGCCAGCCGGCTTTGCGGCTTGCTCTAGAGTAGCGCGCCGGGTGATCACCCGGCGCGCCACCCTGGAGCAGGCCGCGGAGCCCGCTGGTAGTAGCCGCCGGCGCCGGACGGGAGCGGACGGGCCAGAAAGGTAAGGGCCCCCCTCCTCCCCTCCGCGCGCCCCCTCCTCCCCTCCGCGCGCCCCCTGCTTACCTTCCCGACCTGTCCGCTCCCGTCCGGCGCCGGCGGCTACTACCAGCGGGCTCTGCGGCCTGCTCTAGAGTAACGCGCCGGGTGATGACATCACCCGGCGCGCCACCCTGGAGTAGGCCGCGGAGCCCGCTGGTAGTACCCGCCGGCGCCGGACGGGAGCGGACGGGCCGGGAAGGTAAGGGCCCCCCTCCTCCCCTCCGCACGCCCCCTGCTTACCTTCCCGGCCCGTCCGCTCCCGTCTGGCGCCGGCGGCTACTACCAGCGGGCTCCGTGGCCTGCTCTAGAGTAGCGCGCCGGGTGATGATATCACCCGGCGCGCCACCCTGGAGGAGGCCGCAGAGCCCGCTGGTAGTAGCTGCCGGCACCGGACGGGAGCGGACGGGCCCCAAAGGTAAGCACCCCCCTCCTCCCCCCCCGCTGTCCACTTTCATCTGTGGGCGCCCGCTGGCGCCCGCCAATGGAAGCGGCAGTGGGCGCCAGTGGGTGCCCGCCGATCCGCCGATCCGCCGAACCGGTTCGGAGCCTTTTCAGACCGGTTCGGATTGGATCGGCCGATCCAGCTGTCGGATCGGAAATCGGATAATTTATCCGATTTCCCACTGGACCGGACTCGGATCGTGGATCGGGTCCGATCCAGTGCACATCCCTAGTTGTTGTTGTTGTTGTTGTTGTTGTTGTTGTTGTTGTTATTATTGTTATTATTATTATTATTATTATTATTATTATTTTCTTGCCAAAGTCAGTGTCATGGTGTTACCAGGGGTCACGGAAGAGGACGGGGTGCATGTTGCCCCCCCTTGTAGCTGATCTTAACAATGTGAACATTAGCAAGGGCCTCTGTGATCAATCTTAGCTCTGGGCAGTCCATAGTGGTCCTGTTGCTGTGATATTTGTTTGTGTTAATATGCTTAACCACTTCAGTCCTGCCAAGAACTAATGCTGAGTAGTATATAGAAAAACAAATGGGCAGAGATTGAGGCTTTGATCATGCCTGTGAAATGGCCATGTCTGCTGTCATTATTTTAAGAAGACTGTCAGTGTCACATTGCTTGCGCTTCCTACCTCTACCTCTACTAAAGGGACCACAGAAGGAAGGAAAAAAAGAAGGATTCTTTTCACTCCTGATCCAAGGAATAAAGTGAAGTAGCTTATCTATTTATTCTTCACTCTCTGCTCCCCAGCTGGTGTTTTTTTCCCGTGACAAGGGACATTATTTTCATTGCAGCATGTTTAGTGTGGATGCAATTCATTTCTCCTTAGAAAGCCTAGGCAGCGCTACCTGCTGCTCCTTTTTGTGCGCAATATTTGGCCTGAAACGGAAGGTGCAGATGGTGGTTTGTGAGAACATGGCTTATATTCTCAAGCTTCCACCTGGTTAGCTGTATTGATGAGTCAGCGACTTCGTTTCTCAACAGACACTTTTCTTCAAGAACTCTGCCCATGTGCTTATTTCTGTTCCTCTTTTCCCACCCCCAGCCCCCCCAAAAAGATGGCAGGTGAGAGGTTTCTTCTACAGGAAATTTGAATTTGCAGCAACCTGATGCAGCAACATTTGAACAGTGGGGATGGAATCTTTAATTTTCATAATGCTGAACTTTTATATATGCACATGCAATGCAATAAAATATTCCATAGCAATGTGTGTCTGACTCAGATATATGTATTCTTTTAAAAAATGAAGCCCAAATATATATATATGACTTTAAAGCATCTAAGCAAGTCTAATTACTCTTGACAGCAATCATGGGATTACCTCGCTGTGAAGTAGGGGTACCTTTTAAAAATAATATTTTGATAGAAATTTGCTCATGAGCTATTTTGCCATAATGTTTGGTATGACTGGAAATAGTGTGTGAGAGAGTGTGCGTCTGTATGAAGGAAATGGACTTGAATCTATGCTACTGTGAGAAAACAGGGTAAGACAGAGGAAGTCAGTGCGATGGAGTGCTTTGAGTGTTGGGAGACCCAGGTTGTAGCCCCCACTTGGCCATGGACTCTCACTAGGTGACTTTTGGCCAGTCACTAACTCTCAGCCTAACCTACCTCACAGGGTTGATGTGAGGATAAAACAGAAATGAGAGGAAGAGGATTGTGTACACCACCATGGGCTCCTTGGAGAAAGATACGATATAAATGCAACTAATAAATGGGCATAAATGAATTTTCTGCCTCCCTCTTTAAGAATAGACCTATCTCTGGGCAAATCCATCCATTATATTTTGTAGCCCCATTATTGGCTTCTGCAACAGAATATTCTTCTAGACTCTGCTTATGCTAGAAATCTGCTGTTCTAATCGTAGTAATTCTGCAAGATCCAGGTCATGTTTGCCAAATTAGTCTTTCCATTGAGGCCAGGTAGTAAAGGTAGTTGTGTGTGTTCTCGTCTGTCCAAATCGCAACCCCACCCCAGTAAGTTGGTGCTATTGTGAGGTAGGTGCATTTCCTTCCCTTCTAGCACTTCAAAGCAAACGTGACAGCTAAATGGGTGGAAGTCAGGCAAACATGATGTGTGCCTCTCTGCGGCTTTCCCAATCTGATGCCCTCTTTACTTGCTGTTTTGGACTTGACTATCAGACTTGCCCATTTGGAGTTTGCACTTGCCCATTAAATCCAGCCAGCAAGAAGGCTGGGAGTTGTAGTCCAAAATATCTGGAGGGCACCAGGTTTGAGAAAGCTAACATGGCTAGTTCCCATGTCATACCTCACCCAACCATGTATCCCAGCACCATTTTGAAACGCTTAACATCTTAAAACTTCCTTATTTCTTATCTCTGCTAGGAGCTAGGCACAGCCCCAGAAACGAATAGAGTTCTAATTGGGGAGCAAGCACTGCTGCCCTTCCCAATGGCTAGAGTGAGGGTGGGCAGCCTCTTTCAGCGCAAGGGATGACTTCAGTTTTGGAGAGGCTCTTGAGAGCCACATTCCAGTGGTGGGTGGGGCCAAAGCAAAGGATGCAGCGCTGAAAACAAAAGGTGGGAGGCCAAAAATACACAACCCAACTCAGCCCAAGCATACTGTAGCTTAAAGCTCTTACTCTCTATGTAAGCCTTAGAAAAGACATTTCAGCCTTTTAGAATGGGGGGGGGGGGACTGCACAAGACCCAGGAAACAACCCCAAAACTGGTGGTTGGGGGAAGGGAGTGATCATCTAGGGAAACCTGTTGGTCTGCCTGCCAGACCTAAGTTCCCTACCTCTGGGTTAGAGACAGTGGTACAACAGAGGCAGGGCTCTTAGTGATACATGCTAGCATTTTTAATTAACATGGACCCTGCTAATTAAGCCTATGTACACTTGTTGCTGGGGAACATGGGTGACAGGATGCTGTTGCACCGTGTCCTGCATGTGGATCTGCCAAGTGGGCAGCTTGGTCTTGAATGGGCAATTAGCTTTTTAAAAACACCTGCTCCTGGTGAAGACGAAAACGGCTAGAACTTACTGGTTGAGATGGATCAACGGAGCTCCCTGAATCTTTGGACTCTCCTCGGGGGTGTGGCTAGGGGGACAGTTAGGATGACCTCCTGCACTCCAAAAATGTACCACTACACCAATGGCTGAACACTGAGCTATATCTTCACTTAGCTGCCAAGGCATGGGGCAAGCACCTTCCTGTTTGGTTTCCTTCTAACGGTCATGGGCATATGAATATAAGAAGAGTCCTGCTGGCTCAGACCAAGGGTCCTTCCAGTCCAGAGCTCTGTTTATACAGTGGCTGACCAGCTGTCAACCAGCGAACCACAAGCAGGACACGGTGCAACAGCACCCTCCCACCCATGTTCCCCAACAACTGGTGTATCTCACACAGTTCAGGTGCCTTCTCTGCAGATTTTTTCTCCTCACTGAGCCCTACAAGATTTTTTAAAAAGGCAAAAACAACAACACCAGACTTCATTTCTAACGTAGCTTTTATATCCTATACTAGCATTCCTCAACCTGGTGTCGGTCTATTGGAGTACGACTTCCAGACTCCCAAGGCCAGCTGGGCTTATTCTGGAAGTTTAGTCTAAAACATCTGGAGGGCACCAAGATTGGGAAGGTGGTCTTAGACTGAGGGATGTCCTCATTTTCCATGGACACAGGGGACGGGGGGGGGGGGTCTTCTCAGGGTTGTATTAAGGTTTTAGTTAGAAGGAACTTTAAAAACTGTGAATTAGATATAGATTTTCCATCAACTACAATAGACTTTCTCTAAGACAAGGGTAGTGAACTTCAGACCCAGGGGGCAAATTTGGCCTTCCTGGGGCCCTAAACTGACCCGTCAGGGTTCCTGAGATGGCCCCACCCCCTTTCTCCCAACCGCTGGTCATTGTGGGGCTTTCCAGCTATTGTGTGTTTTCCACATTCCACATGTCAAACTATCTCTCCTAAGGCTTAATTGCTGGCACTAAGAGCTTTATGCTAAAATATGCTGGTACTGTTTGTATTTTTGTCCCTTTGTCTTCAGTGCCACCCTGAGAGCTTATCTGACATTGCATTCTGCCCTTGGTCGGAAAGAAGTTCCCTAGCCCTGCTCTAAGGCTTCCATTGTCTGACTGGAAAAGAGTCATTGTTCCCTAATTTGATAGCCTAATGTAGGGCTGACTCCAGGGTTTGGGGAGCCCTCAGCAGGGTACCATTTTGGGCTGCCTCCTATCTCAGCTTCTGTGTGGGGAGCCACTGTGTTTTTTTTAACTCACGATGTGCCGGAAACAGAACGTCCCATGTGTTGCGTTTCAGGAAAATAAAGAATGGCGGCCAGTGGGCAGGGGTTCGGGCAGTGGCTGTAGCCATCACAGGTGTCACCACTGTCCCTGATCCCAACATTTGCCCTAACATGCTGCATGGTGACCTTGGGCCTGACCAAGTCCACTGTAGTCTGCTTCTACCTCCTGGTCTGCCTTCCTCCGGCTAAGCAATAAAATAATCTCATGAGCACTTGGCATGACATGACAGCCCCTGCAGGTATATTTGGTGGGCTGTCATGTCATTTCAATCAACCCACGGTGTCTGCTGCTTTAGAGCGTTTACTTGTTCTTTTAATATGTAGCTTATATTATTATTATTATTATTATTATTATTATTATTATTATTATTACATTGTTGGTTCACCTGGAAGTAGAAATACTGAAGGGTGGTGTGTGTTGTATAGATTAGATAGATAGATAGATAGATAGATAGATAGATAGATAGATAGATAGATATAGATGATAGATAGAAAACAGATAAATACAATATAAATAAATAAACTCTTGGGAAATGGGGCCCATATTGTTTTATTTGCCCCACACTCTTCAGCACTCTTCCCAAACTAGGGCTCTCCAGATATTTTGGACCTCAACTCCCATCAGCCCAAGCCAACATAACCAACAGTCAGGAATGCTGGGAGTTGTGATCCAAAACATCTGGAGAGCACCAGGCTGAGGAAGGATGCTTTACAGTGGCTGAATTCGGACAACATGCTAAGCAACTGGGGGTTGTTAAAGCAACAACCCGTTCAGTTGTTAAACGTGTCATCTGGATGTAGCCACACAACGCAGTAACAAGCCACAGTAGGCAAAGTGGCAAAATTCAACAACTGAGAGAAACAACTCACTTGCGAGTTGTTAAGGGAATTGTCAATTGACAAACGTGTCATCTGGAGCGGTGTGTGGGTGAAACAACAATGGTGAGTTGTTGAGCAGGGAAGATCAGAGAGACGAGCGGCAAGAGAGGCAGAAAGCGGGCGGCCGCTCAAGCAGGCTCGCAACAGAGTCCTAGCATCGCCGCCATAGCAACCAAGGACACCCTCCTCCCCCACCAGGCAGCTGGCATGGTGCTCAAAAAGGGGCCAGGTCCTGCAAGCACTCACGCAGGGTGCCCAGTCAGTCACCCAAACGGAAAGGGAAGCACACCAGAAGGGCACTACTGCAAAGAGGGGGAGGGGGAGACAGAAGACACAACAAGCCCAGGCGCCCAGGAACAAGGAGTAGCCCCCCACTCCAACAGGGAGAACAGCAACCCACCCAAAGCATACTCTCACCCCCTGTGAGTGTCACCTGTGGGGTTCCATCTCTGGACTGGCATCTCTCCCTGGCATGCTGCCCCTCTCCTCCACGTCCCCTTCGCCCATTCCGTGCTTGGCTCCCTGGGGTGTGTGGCCTCGGCCGTCCCCTTTTCACTGCTGTCCCTTCCAGCCGCCTCCTTCCTTCCTGGGGTTGCCCGTCCTTTCCGTAGGCTCTGCCCTGGCTTAGTGGTGCCCATGTGCCTTATTGCCCATGTCTGAGCTCCCTGCTGAATAAAGTTTTCTATACCACTCCACTCTCGCCTTCTTTCCTGTGTGTGGGGGTTAATGCTCTGGGGGGGGTTGGGGGCTGGGGATTGGGGACCATGGGTCTTCCTGGCAACTTCCCCATCTCCCATGTAGGGCGGGTGGTGGGTGCCTCCCTGGGGTGTGGGTGCCAACGTTGGGCATGGGGTGCGACTGTTGTATTAGTGCTGCCATTCCTCCTGGCTGCCTCTTTGCCCGAGGCTGCTAAGTTCCGCCCACTGACTGAGGCAGCCAATGGGGTTTGGGAGGCGTGTCCTGCATCGGCTTCAATGGCGGCGCCCATGGATTTCGGCCGCAGTGTGTTCTGGGATACCTGCTGGAGGACTAACGGAGTTCGGTAAGCAGGGAAAATGGCGGCCGAGCTGTCAGTCACAGCCGAGTAGGCTATTAGCAACCAGGGTGGTTGCCGGTTCCTTGCAGTGCCTGCTGCAGCGCATTGTCTGTAGATCACCACCTTTTTCACACACCGTCAGTAGGGAATTCAACAACCATTGCTTAACGTGTTGTCCGAATTAAGCCAGTGTGTCCAAACAATGAGAGGTGATCTTGAATCCCCTTACTCAGACATTTTTAAGTACTGTTATGCCATGGAGTCTTCTCATTTATTGATGTTGTCGTATTTATGCTCCTTGCAGGAGAAGTGCCCACAACATTTAGGATAAGGATAAGATATGGGAAATCCAATGCATCATGGAAGATGACCCCACAGCAGCATGCAGTTTTGTGACAATAGCATCACAAAGGTGACAAATTAACCAAATGAGCAAGATGGGAAGAATGTGTACTGAATTGGATTGGTGCAATGTATGGAATGCACTGGACACATCCCCCCTCCTTCCTCTTTTTGCTCTGATTGCTTGGGTAAGTGCCTGACTCGGTTCACGTTTATTGTGCCTGTCCCTGGGTCCCCTTCTGGCAGCTTTACAATAGTGTTGAACATGTTGCCCAGGTTGGGAGCTGGGCATGTGGTTTGGCCATCATCACATGATCATGCAAGCCCATGGTAAGCTCTCCACGGCTCTGCTCAATCGATAGCCCTACTTTGCTCTGGTGAATAGGTACACTGTGGCAAAGTTTGAGGATCTATGATCTAGGAAAAGCAATAAAGACCAACAAGTTTCAGTTATTTGTCTTTGTTGCTTTTGCTGCTTCCCCACTAGAATCTGCTCTAGGAGAACATACACCGGTTTTATATGCAAAAGAAATCCACTAGATGGCACAGTTTCTTCATAGTTTTGTGACAAAGAGAGGAATGCTTCCAGGCCGCAGACTTGAAAGTAAACTCAAGGGTGGGCACTGCCGGCAGCAGGTTTTGATACTAGCCAATGGAATGTTACATGTTTTGGCACTTCTATTCTGGTCTTAAATGTGCTCTTTACAGATTGAAGTAAATACTTTTTTCCCCACCTGATACTTTCCAAGTGTCCAAGGAAATCTTCTGATAGCTACAAAGCCATTGTGTTGGATCCAGACTTCAGGTTGGATCTAGATTTACACTGGATCAACTGCGCTGGAGGAAGTGGACTCCCCCCCCCCCCCGTCCCTCCCATGGCAATTTCTCCAGCCCCCTGAAAATGCTACAAACAGAATCAGGAGGCCCTGCTGAATGGGGTGAGCTGTGGGGAGGGGGGCAGGATCCCTAAAATCACTTGGAGGGACCTTCTGCAAGCAGAGCCCTTCCTCTTGGGGAAGGAGATCCTGTGTATCCGACCTTTAAAATATGTACATCCATTGAAATCAATGGGGAATTAATCATGACTCACTTGTCTCATTGATTTCAGTGGCTGTACGTTAAGAATGACTAAGTCTGGATCCAAACTAATGATTTGGAATTTTAGTCTCATAAGCTCAGTAACATCAGACAATTTAAACCAAGAGGACCTTATTTCATCTTTTGATATATTCGTGGTGCACATAGTCTCTGACATTTGGTAAGGAATGATACAGAGCACCTTCTGGAAAGAGTGACAATTTTGCCTGACTTCTGCAGTACCATTAAACCAGGGACTTGGCACTGATTTCACACTTCATAATTCTAATCAAATGCCAATCTTTAGGCGTCCAGTACCAAAATCACTATTCAAAATTCCATGTGAAAAAATGACATGGAATCATTAAGTCAGAGCAGCATACCCCAACCTTGTGTCCTCCAGATGTTTTGGGCATGCTTACTGGGGCTGATGGAGTTGAAGTAGAAAACATCTGGAGAGTTCCAGGGTGGGGAAGGCTGCGTTAGAATGTCAAATGCTGGGATTTAGCAACATGGTGGTACCTTTGGGTCATTTTTCAGCCCTAGCTTTAATTAGCATTTGACCCATAGATTGTACTTGTTTCCTCAGGAAGTTATTAATGGGGGGATTTCAGGATAAATTAATTGGTGTCAGCCATGGGTAGCAAAGATTTCCAGTGTACAGTTATAGGTATAGGGCTTCCCTCCCAAGATCCCATTCTAGGTTCTGAACACCATGTGTTAATTACTTTCCTGTACCCAGGACAGCATAATCCATATTGTGGCTACACTAATCAAGTCTCTTCCAGTGATGTGGTTCAGCCATGCAATTGGAGATAACTAGGTTGGTATTTTGCATCCCCTTTGCGGCAGCTAAACCAGTTAACTTCAGCCTATTCAAAATAGCACAAAGCTCTCCGATCAAAAGTATCCCCTCTTCAGCAATTGCAATATTTTAAGCTTCTACAAAGGCGGCAAAGAAGATGGAAAACCGGCAAAGTGCAGTATCTGTAATCGAATTGCTGCACTTAAAAAGAAACCATCAAGTACTTTGTCTCAGGTTTGACCTGCTGTGATGATTCTCATTAATCTAGACTGATGGAGAAGGAGGGGAGATGGGGAGAGAAAAAGAGTTAGCTGAGCTGTATAAACAAGAGATGCCTCCCCCACTTTTTAAAAATGCATTACACATGCCAGTGCAGACATTGGCAATAATGGGGCAGCGAGGGGGATTCTTCCCAGTTCAGACAAGATAGCAAGGAACCTGAGTTAAACAACCACAGAAGTAGGGCTTGAGCCTGCCTTTATTTATTTATTTAAAACATTTCTTCGCCACCCTTACAAGGCGGCTTACACCAATAAAATACAGTAAAACATTTAAAACATAAAAAGCAATAAAAACATGGTCTCAATAAAACAATAAAACCAACAACCAGCAGGAACAACAATAGCAGCAATAATCATGGGAAGGCCACAGGAAAAGAAAACGTTTTTAAGGCCTTCTTAACAGCCTGCAAGGATGGTGCATGTCGGACTTCTGATGGAAGTTTGTTCCAGAGGTTTGGGGCCACTGCAGAGAAGGCCCTCTCCTGTGTGATCACCCACCTAATTGCTCTCACACGTGGGCAAATGAGTAGGACCTCTCTTTCTGATCTTAAAGTGAGGGCAGGCTCATATGGGTGAAGGTGGTACTTCAAGTAACTTGGTCCCAAACCATTTAGGGTTTTAAAGGTCAAAACCAACACTTTGAATTGGGCTAGGAAACACGCAGGTAACCAGTGCAGCTGGCACAGTATAGGCATTATATGATCAAATTGCCTCGCCCCTACCAGTACTGGGGCAGCCACATATAAATGAGGACCTTGCTAAACCATTGCTTGTCCAACCCTTGGGAGGATTTGAGATTTATTTTAAATTCTTCCTCTGTAGGCTCAGTCTGGAACATGGAGGTGCAGGAAAACAACGGGGTCAGGTCATGACTAAGGCAGGGGAGGGGAAATTCTTTCAGTATGAGAGCATAATCCCATTCCAGAGAAACTCCTGGGAGCCTCATTCCAGTGGTGGGCAGGGGCTGAAGTCAAAAAGGGTGGGGCCAAAACACAGAAATATTAGCATATGTTAGCTTAGAGCACTTACTGCAAGTAATGAAGCCTTAGGGGAGGTGTCTCAACCTTTCAGAATGGGGAAAAAACTACTGTCAGGGAGAAAGGGGTAGGGCCATCTTGAGAATGACAAATTGGGACCCCAGGTAGGCCAGAGTTTTGACACCTCTGAGTTAGAGTGTCAGACTAGGACTGAGGCAACTCAAGTCTAAATCTTCATTCAGGTATGAAGCTCACTAAGTGACCATGGGCCAGCCTCTCTCTCTCTCTCTCTCTCTCTCTCTCTCTCTCTCTCTCTCAGCCTAGCCCATCTCACAAGGGTTGTTGTGAGGATATAGTGGCAAATGAGCTGGATGAAACATGTATCCCACTCTAAGTTCCTTGGAGGGGGTGGGGAGGACAGGATAAAACTATAATACGTGAAGCAAAGCCTCTCTCAACCACTTTAAAATTTCTCTTTAAAACTCTGATTCCATCAGTAATGAGGTACAATCCAGCCATTAAATCCCACTGAAATCAACCAGAATTACAATCCTACACACTTTATTTGGGAGGAAGTCCCACTGAACTCAGTGGACCCTACTGCTAAGTAAACATATTTAAGACTTGGTTTGCACATAATAGTGACAAATCCTGGGTTAATTAACCCACGGTTTGCTGCAGTGTGTACTGGGCACATACCACAGCCTTTAAAAATATTCAAGCCCTTGCTACTTGATGTCCAAACCTGGAAATTATAGGTTAATCACGGGTTAATCAACTTACAGTTAACCTTACAAGTAATTGTAGTAGTCACATAGCAACCCCTGATCTGCCCAATCAGGGTTTGAACATTAAAATAGGACTCATTCTGCAGCAAATTGTAGGTTAATTAACCCAGGATTTGCTACCGTTATGTGCAGGCAGAATCTGTGTTTGGACTGTTAAGTATCTAACTGTGGGTAGTTCCATTGATTTCAGTCTAATCTGTGTCATTGTGCCATGCCCTGCAAACACAAGAACACAAAAACCGATTTCAATTTTGTGTGAATGGTATAAATCCAACGTTTGTTTCAGGATAGTTTTTTCTGACAATATTTACAAGGTATCATTTTCCTGAAAAATATCAATCATAATCTAGTTGGTTTACATAATCACAATCTTCTCGGGGCTTCTGTTAATTTATCTTCATTATTAGGTCAATTCTGGTTTTCCTGCTCTCTCTCTCTCTCTCTCTCTCTCTCTCTCTCTCTCTCTCTTATTTTACTACCAACACTTACTGATCAACTTCTAATTAGTACATTTCCATCGTGATTATGCTAAAAGAATTACAATCTCTGTCAGGTCCTGCCTTTCTCCTAGTACGACCCAGGATTACTATTGGTTAACCAGACTAGTGCCAATTTTAAATGCACTAGTTGAAGGGCAAATCAATTAGTTCATTAAGAAACCCATCGAGTTCTATTGCTGAACAGGGACTTAGAAAGCTGCAATCAACTCAGGCAGTGATGTACTGCTAGACAAACAGATCAGTGTCTTTCCATTTCCCATTGCCCTGGGGTGAAATCCACTGACAATGTCAAGAACCAGCATTGCATAGATTAGCATGCCAAACATCAATCATCTAATTCAAAAATCAAACTATGCTGCCCAGTCATAGCGGGGGCAGGGTGGAGAATTCATTCCAATGGTGGGTGGGGCCAAAGGCAAAACAGGGGAGGGCAAAGGGGAGGGGCCAAAATACCCAAACTATCAGCACCTTTTTAGCTTAAAGTTTTTACTGCCTGTAAAGAAGCCCTAGGAGAGGTATTTCAACCTCTTACAATAGAAGAAGATTGTGCAAAAGCCATGAAACTACTAAATGTGGCATGGGGAAGGGAGTGTGGCCATCTGGGGAAACCAGGCAGACTGGATTTGGCCTGGGGATTCTGAGGTGCGATACCCCTACTTCATTGAATCAGAACTTGTCGAGCATGAGTTTCAAGCTGTTCATTTCATCCCAAGATGCCCTAGCAGTGAGCCAAAGATCCCTGGCCCTTGACTATGCTGGCTGGGGGCAGATGGGAACAGTACTCCAAAACGCCTGCTGGGACCTTTGTTGAGGAAGGCTCCCCTATGACTTTATCAATAGCCTGACACAAAGAAATTAAGTAGGCTAAGCTTCACCTGGGAAGTTTGTGTGCTTGCCGGTCAGTGTAATTAGGCTGAGAGGCAGAAGGGGCAGATCTTTCTCAGTAGTGGCCTCCCACTTTTGAAACTCTGTTCCAATTGACATCCACTACTCCCATCATTACAGGCCTTCAAACTTATTTATTTACTTTGGCCTACAATCGAGTCAAAGCATTGTCAGTACACCATTGTGTAGATGGCGTCATCTAGTTTTCATTGTCACTTGTGGTTTTATTATTGTTATCATTATTTTATTTTGCTTTGTGTTCTGAAAATTTCGTTCATCGCCTTGGGAAGGTTCTTTCTAAAAAGTGGCTTATAAAGCCTTTAAATAAATAAATAACCCAACTTATTTGATATATGGTTTAGTATGTATGGTAGAGAAATGCTAACTAAAAAGTGAAATAGCAAATCTCCTCCCACCATCACTGCTGGGGATTTTTTTAAAAAAAACCACCAAAAACCCAGAGCTCTTGGCAAAATGCCTCTATTCCCTCTGAAGCTCAACGGGGGGGCTGGAGTGCCTGTAAACGCATTTCTTTCGCTCGGCTTTGCACCTCCTTGCAGGAGTTCATGCATTTTTTATCCCTGCCTTTAAAAATACGGTTAGCATGTTCATTAAATGAATAAGATTATTATTAATTTTAATTTATCTTGTTTATAGAGACCAGCTGTTCATTAACATTTATTTATCTGCTTATTTTGCAGCTAAACCAATTATGTAAAATATGCCGTGTTTCATGCCCAGGGAGCCATTGCCATTTTGGACTGCACAGCCCATTAGCAGAAATAAAACCTTTCTGTGGGATTTTTCATTGTATTGGTGAGAGTCCTTGTGGTGTAAGAGAAGAGGAGGGGGGGGAATCAAGAACTTGGGGAAATAACCATTTTGTGTCCTTTTCTCAAAAATTGAGAATTAGGGCCAACAATAAACCATACTACACCATTAATGTATTTGCCCACACTGATTTCATCAGGACATCATGAGCAAAGCATCAATTTTCATGTGCTGTTATGTAAAAATTCTCACACTTGGGATTCCCGGGTGTGCCCTGAATATATTGACTGATTGTAGGCACGATGCTGATGAAGACCAATGGTCAAAATGCACCAGCTGTCTGTGCACTGATTTGTCCAATTTGATAATGCTGCAGTAGCCATTTTTAGAAAATTGCAATCGCACATAAAGATTGATATGTTGCTATTTTTATTTTCTGTATGAGATAGGAACGTTTTGTGGCATATTATGGGGGTTAGTTTACTGCTCTCTCCATGAATTTTTTGATGGCGTTTAACCTTGCATAAAGTAATTTCACCCAAGAGTAGTTGGCTTTTACTAGGATTGCTATGTCCTTCCTCCCCAAAAGCAGGGCTCCTTTTGCATATTATGCAAAAATAAACCGTTTGCTGCTACTTGCCTGTGCCTGTGATAATCCTCTTCCTGTATTGTTCCCCCAAAGTCTCATTCAACACCTGGAGTGGAGCAGGAATGTGCCAAATAGACCTGCCCCCAACCTCCACACCTTCATCAACACTCCCCTGACCTCTGTACATTGGGTAGGTTGCAAGAATGGGTCCGAAGCATAAACAACTATACATCACTTAGAACGGACCCTTGCACATCACCAAGACAGAGGAAACACATTGTCAGAACAAGAAGACAAAAGAGCGTGCCAATTTGCAAGGCGTTTGCATATGCTAATTTATGCATATAGATGCCCACTTGGAAATATTGACTATACTTTAAATTAAATAGAAATCCAATACATTTATTGGACTGTAGTGTGGAAGACTGTGACCAGGTGACCTGTGTTCCTGCTCAGATTGCTGTACAGGTACTAACTCCAAGGCCCCTGCCTGCTCTCCCTTCTGATGATTCTTTATCTTTAGAACAAGACTTGGACTAAGCAGCCCTTCAAAGAGAGGATGCCTTCAAATAGAGGACTGTGCACTGTAAAGTGGGACATGTGGCCACCCTAACATGAGTAGGTGTTGTACACACCATGGTGAAGCTGCCATGTCCAGTGTTCTCAACTGTTCATAGTTATATTTTTCTTAGCACTGGATCAGCCACAATCCCACTCTCCTCTGGGTGGACTCTTTTATGGAGGACAATCCTCTATTTGAAGAGCTGTCAGAGGACTGTCCTCTATTTTGAAGGTGCCTTCTATTGGAAGGGCTGTCCAGTCCATGTCCAGTTTTGAAATAAAGAACCATCTGAAGGAAGAGCTGGACCTTCAGCTGTTCAACACTTGGCACCTGGGCAAAGGATACAGGTCACATGGTCACCATCTTCCACACACTAAGGAGAGATGTACTGTATTTCTATTAAAATTGCTGTCCATACACCTATACATATAAATGGGTGTATACAAATTTTAGACAAGTAGGTGTCATCTTTTGTCCTCTATTTTGGCATTTCACAAGTGGCTGCCCTACCTCCACATGTCGATTGGGCAGTTGGAGGAGAGTATATGACAAGGACTAACACGTGATTGTTCACCCAGCTGCATTTGGCTCAGCAGGTCCGAGGCTGTGCAAGCCTGCCAGGGAGGTAGGTTTGGAGCTCTTAGGATGAAAATGCAACAGTTACTTCT
The DNA here is from genome assembly GCA_029215795.1 of Anniella stebbinsi. NCBI lineage: Eukaryota > Metazoa > Chordata > Lepidosauria > Squamata > Anniellidae > Anniella > Anniella stebbinsi. The sequence continues at coordinate 81,233,254 of JARDYH010000005.1, read as the reverse complement.
GGCTAAATTATGCCATGGGTGAAACAAAGACACGGGCCCTAAGTACCAAAACTGATTCTGAAGACTGGTGCCCTGGTGTTTTCCAAGGAACACATACGCTTCAGAGAGACCTCATCAAGAAAAGGCTGTTGTGTTTTGACACCAGGATGCGTCTCCATGTGTCTTTCCAGGAGCTGTGGAACCTGACAATAGGTTTCACTGGTTTTGCCCCAGCTCTAGACCTAGATAGAAATGTAGCCCTTTATTAGGCTCCATGGTCTGATCTCTTAGTTGTTTTCAGGTACTGATCAAAAGAGCCCCAAACTATGTTTTGTTGTTTGCTTACTGTGTAAGATGTGTGTCTGGGATCGCTGTGTGAGGCTACATGAGTAGGGTGACCAGATAAAATCCAGGTCAGGGCTCATGTAACTTTAACAGTTGCAGAGAAAAGGGAATTTCAGCCAGTGTCATTTGTATGCAATTAGTTCCTGGTGAAATTCCCTCTTCATCACAACAGTTAAAGTTGCAAGGGGCCTGTCTTCTTTTGTATATGGTCACTCTAGTATAGTGCCTGCAACTTTAACTGTTGTGATGAAGAGGGAATTTCACCAGGAACTAATTGCATACAAATGACACTGGCTGAAATTCCCTTTTCTCTACAACTGTTAAAGTTACATGAGCCCTGACCTGGATTTCATCTGGTCACCCTACCATATAGGACATGTGATGCATGCATATATATTGGGGTGGTGTCAATGCATGGTTATATCACTTTGGTGGTGGCTCTTACATGGAAATAAACCTCCCTGCATTTCTGACCAGGGTGCCCGGCAAGCATGCCAGTTGTGAAAAAGAATTTCAGCCATGGCTCCTGTGGATATGATTTTGATGGGTCTCTCTCTGTTTAACCAGCACCACATTTGTTCTCCTCTATCATCTGAAATAAATGATAATCAGGGTGCATAAGTGGATAGAGGACTTGAAACAGAGAGACCCAAGTTCAAATGCCTGCTCAGCTATGAAACTCCCTGGGGTGACCAGGGACCAATCAATAGGGCACCCAGCCTAACCTACCTCAGGTGGTTGTTGTGAGGACAACAAAGGAAATTCAATGTTCACCTGAGCTCCTTGGAGGAAGAGTAATATAGGAAAGAAAGATTTATCTATCATCAACCAACTTGAAAAGCTAACCCTCCACCTTTCATCTTGGGTATCCCTAACTTCTGTCCTCTTTTGATTACTCATGGGCCACCTTAACTGTCTCCCATCACTTGCCCTTTAAATGCACTTCCATCCATGCCTTTCCCTGCGGCAATAAATTATCACATGAGTTTAGAAATACATCGACCCATCCCTGGTTATCTGACAGAACACAGCCCCACCAGGATCACTTTCTCCCCATTCTCCCCCACCCTCACCAGTAAAATCAAAGTCAGCTTTGGCATTCAAACAGTCCTTACAATTGAACATCTGGAAGCAGGGGTGGGACACGCCTGCAAGCACCTTTGGCTCTGGAATTTGCTCCCTGTCCTCCTTGATTTGTCGCCATCCGAACAGAGTGAGCTATCTATCTGCCCATGCAGGCTTTTACCCCAGGGAGGAGGTTATAGGCTAGGTACATAATTTACTCTGAGAGATGGAAGCCTCTAACCATTCATGCTGGCCGGTGAGTTATGTGTGTTAGCCTTCAAATGCCCCTAGGGAGTTACGTGATAGGTGCATATTTCACTTACAAAATAAATATATCATATTATTTTAAATTAAAATACTCTCTGCCTTTCAGCCATTATAGCATCTGGATGGTTATGGTGTTTTGCATGCCCATTTCTTCCCCCATTAGCTGCCGACTGGTCGCCTTCTAAGAACAATCTGTGCATATCATGTGTTAACTGTTTCCATGCCTCCATGCATCCCAGGTTCTTGAATACTGTGAATAATTCGAGAGAGAAGTAGGCTAGTGGTTGGTCTAGTTGGAAATTCTATAAAGACAGAGAAAGTTTTGAAGGGGGGTTAATCATTGGCGACCAGTGACAATGCTTCCCTTAGAACAAACCTGTTCTGAAAATATTCAATGTCATAGATTTGAACTAAACTTCACTTCATGATGCAATCACTGGGATTGAGTCCTCAACTATGCCAGATTGCAGGTATTGGAGAAAGGTACTGAGTTGCAAATCTGCATCTAAATACCCAGTTTGAGGATATAAGATAAAACGTCTGATCTCACCTAAGCTTCCAGTGTTCCTAGTGCAATGCTCTAAAGTGCTCCACTAAAAACACAGGAAGAGCCACCATTTTTATATAGTGCAGGGTTTTGTGCCTTTCGCCATTTTGTGAACTCATCCATCTGCATACCATGATTCTCTTGATTTGCCATGTGGACTATGAGGAGAACAAAATGGGATCAGCACTTTCATTACAGCAGGGATTTTAAAATTTTCACCGAGGATCTCTTACAATCTTAAGCAGTGCCAAGTTCTGGTCTTTGGGGCCTTTGGGCAAGGCACCCTCAATGGGCCCTTTCCTTTACGGAGTCTATCTGATCATTATCATTGTCACCAGCTGTGATCGCTCCTTGTCCTCTTCCTCATGATCGCTCTCGCTTGCTTGACAGGCAGAGAGCCAAGGAACAAGGAAGCAGTGGCATCTGCTCTTCCTCCTTCTCACCTCCTGCATTGCCTGGGCCAGTGCAAGAGACAGGTGAATAAACAGACTGCAATGGTGAAGAGGAGGAGAAATTCCAGGGGGCTCTTGTCAGTGCACCCCTGATGGAGTTTGGGCCCTTGACACCGGTCCTGATCAGGTGCCTTAAATTAGAGTGGATTTGGTCTCATCCCCATCTCTCCTCCCATCCCCAGCAATTGCTCTGGTCTTCTATTGAATTAGTTGAGCACATCAAAATGGAATCAAGATAGGTAAAAATAAGGAATAAGAATATCCTCATAGCATTTATAAAACATATTAGATTTAATTTTCTGATTGAACAAATGGCATACCTTAGCCTTTACCAATAACTGTTGCAGGTGTTCTGATGGTGTTGATAAAGTGCTCCCTTCTTGTTGTCTACCTGTCTTGTTTTCCATGCACTTAGTTAGACAGTTGACTTAGTTGGAATACATCACATTCCCAGCAGGAGATGATCTTCCAAGGAAAGAGGCTTTCCTTGGAAGATCCTCGAAGCTTCCTACATGCTTATGGTCTTCTGTTCTATTTTGTTGCTCTGCAAAGGTGCTCTTTGAATAAAGAATTTATCAAGGCAAAAGGTAATGAACTAGGTTGGAATTTCTATAGATTCATTCTGGTCTTGAACATGAAGAGCAAAAGGTTGTTAATAATCAGAGGATAACAAAGGCCTCCAGATGATCCAGAAGATGGCAATTGGATGAACAAAGCACCCAAGCTGCTTCCTTAGGCCACAATACTGAAATGAATGACACCAATGACAAGGGTCACTCAGTTAATTTTCAGTTCATAAATACTGCCCTGATATCATCCTAAAGAACTAATGCTAATTAAGGTTCATATAATTTCTTGATGAGTGAAATATAGAGGAAAGAAATCACATCAACAGCATTTTATGCACAGATAGTTTGGGCTAATATTTAGCTTCAGTGCTACTTTGGATGCTCAACAAATGCATAAATGTATTAGTCTTAATTAAGGAGTTCCAAATAGTGCATTAACCTCAGGGTGACCTTGGATACAGATTTTGCATTAGTGGTTGGAGTCATTCAATTTCAAGACTCTTTAGCTGCACAGAACTCACTCGGAATTTGGAAGTACTTTGGAGGTCTAAGTACTTTGTCCTGTTAAGAGTTAGCTTTGGGGAGGGGAGGAATGCTGTGGTGGTGGTGGGTGTGCAGCCCAGTTCACATGCCTACAACTGGATCAAACTCTAGGTCCCAAATTGCAGCATGTCCTTTTGTTTCCTTCACTCCAAGCAATTTGGACAAATACATGGCTTTTAATGTCTACTAGTATGAATGGCTATATGCTGCAGCTAGTAGCAGAGGCAATATGGCTATGTACATCAGTTGCTGGGGAACATGAGTGGGAGGGTGCTGTTGCACCCACGTCCTGCTTGTGGCTTTTCCATGGGCAGCTGGTTGGCCATTGTGTTAACAGAATGCTGGACTGGATTGACCCTGGTCTGATACACCATGGCTCGTCTTACGTTTTTATGTTCACACTCACAGACACCTCATTTTAATCAACCGCAGCTGTGCTATCTGTCAGCTTTTCTCTCCTGTTTTTCTCTCTATCTTTTATGGTTTTACAAAATCATACAAACCCAATTAGCCATGCAGCTCACTGTGTCTGTGTGTGTTTGGGCCAGTCACTGACTCCCAGCTTAACCTACCTTAATAGTGTTGTTGTGAGAATAAAATAGAGAGGAGGGGGACCATGTAACCTGCCTTGGGTGCCTTGCAAGAAGAAAAAGGGGCAGGCTATAAATGTAATAATAAATAACTAAAAATAATAATAATAAACAAGACAATCCTCTACTTGAAAGTGCCCTCTCTTTGAAGGAAGGTCAATCCAAGTCTGGTTTAAAGCTCAAATCAAATTGAAAGGTGAGCAGGAGACCTGAAGCATCCAGACAGTAGACAGAGCAGGCACACAGGTCCAGTTATAGTCTTCCCTACTATGATGAGATGTATGTGTATTTTAGGAAAATTGGTGCCCTTGTTTGTCCTCTTTTTTGGCAGTGTATATGAGGCCACTTTTCAATGCACACACAAAAAATGATTGGGGTAATAGACTTGATAATGAAGGAAAAGGGATGGGAAAGGAAAAGGAAAACAATTCAGACAGTAAAGCTGCAATCGGATATAAACTTGCCTGAAAGTAAGTCCCATTGTACCCATGATCGCAGACATATATAGGCAGGATTGCACTATAATTCTTCATATTTTAAAATCTCTATTGTCACAAAGTCCAATGCTCTATTGCAGCATATACTCTTTATTCAAAGAGAATGATGGAATATGCATTCTTCAGCTTAGAAAAGAAAACCTACCAGTGGATAAGACAGAGGCATGTGAGGTTATGAATGGCTTGTAAAGAATTAATTAGAAAATTCCCCCATAATAGAAAATATGGCACCTCTGATGAAATAACCGTAGCCTTAAATGAAATATAATTTGCTTTCAGACAGTCCAGTAATCTTCAGAAGTCTGTGCTCTCCAATGTTTATAATAAGCAACTGTTGGTCTCTTTAAAACAGAGAGAGAGAGAGAGAGAGAGAGAGAGAGAGAGAGAGAGAGAGAGAGAAATTCATGTGCCATAGTAATATCAATGACTTTTAAATAAGATGGTCCAGGTGTATCATTTTGTGATCTGCTCTGACATCACAGTGGGCAGGCAAAGCTGTAACAGTTCTATTGGTTTAGATGCTCTGATGTCACTCTGGGGCAGGTAGAGTAGGGATACGCAGCTGAATGCTAAAGAAAAGCTAGGACCTGGAATGCTAAGACTAATTAGCAACTTTTGCTATATTCCCTTTTATTAGGCTGACCATATGAAAAGGAGGACAGGGCTCCTGTAACTTTAACAGTTGTAGAGAAAAGGGAATTTCAGCCAGTGTCATTTGTATGCAATTAGTTTCTGGTGATATTCCCTCTTCATCACAACAGTTAAAGTTGCAGGCACTATACTAGAGTGACCATATACAAAAGAAGCCAGGGCCTCTGCAACTTTAACTGCTATGATGAAGAGGGAATTTCACCAGGAACTAATTGCATACAAATGACACTGGCTGAAATTCCCTTTTCTCTACAACTGTTAAAGTTACAGGAGCCCTGTCCTCCTTTTCATATGGTCAGCCTACTTTTATGCTGTTAGCTTTTGAACTCTATCTTCTTGCTTCAAGTCTGTTGTTCGAGCCTTTTAGTGGAACATTAGTGTCCAGAAATGGATGGATGTATTGTGACATGGTTTAACTAGCACCAGGAATTAAACCCTCAGTTTGCTTCCTAGAGCCTAATGTTTTTGGGAAGTGGAGATTAAAGCAAAAACATCATACCTAGGGCAGGGGGACACACTGATTTGTACTCCAGTGTGGTCCAACAATTAGATGGTGGGATTTACAAGGCTTGGGTTCAAATCCCTTCACAGCTCGGAGCTCTCTGCGTAGTCTTAGCAGGTCATCTCTCTGCTTCTGTTTCCCTTTGAAAAATGTGAATAATCGTTTTCTTATTAGTTATGAGAGCAATATTGCAAAGCGTCATTAAAATACTACAGAAACTATTAGCTGTGATAATACAGTGGGTGGCAGTATTGTAATGGACCTGCCCTTGACGTCCTGCGATGAATGATGCACACTTTCCAGTCCCATCACTGCAGCAACTTTCCCTATTAATCTCTTAATTATTTCTCTATAACAAGACGCTGATATCTTCTTCTCCTTCTGGTTATCAATCTGCCCCAGGTCCATCTGGGAGTCTTGTTTTCAGCAAGTTTCAGCTGATGGAGGCGCATGAGTGATTTTTAATTAAATACAAGTTATTTGTTTCTCCAAATATAGGGCCCTAATTAAAAAAACAAATAGCATAAAACTTCATCTTTACAAGCACCAGGGCAGCAAGCAGCACTGAAATGCTGACATTCGAGAACAAATTAGAAACATCTATCAGCTCCGGAAGCTGCTCGCCTATGCAAATCAGGCTCTAGTAGGCAAGCAAGAAGGTGGAGGGAGATGAGGGGATGGGCCTCTTGTGTTGGAAAAGCTTCTGTTTTGACCTAACATGCCAGCAACCACTGTAAAGAACTTCCTCAGAGGATGCACACACAGAGACACACAGAATTGTAAAAGTACATCATCCATTGAGGATCCATGATCAGAGTTTGTGACCATCAAAGGAAGACTGGACCAGCTCCACCAGCCACACGCAAACTGAGACTAGGCCTACCCTACTCGCTATCTTTGAAAACTCACTATCCTGACCCGGATCCCTCTAATTGTGTCTCCACCAACCCAGAAAGGACTTACATGGCATAGTTCAAGGGTAAGCAACCTGGTGCCCTCCAGATGTTTTGGACTAGAGCTCTCATCAGTCCCAGCCAAAATGCCAATTCTGAAGGATGTGTAATTGTAAACATCAGGGGATGGTTCCGGAATCATTGTCATACCTGTGGAGGGATACCACTGGCAAAACAGGACTTCCGCGTCCTCTCCTCCCCGCTTCAGCTCCCCAAGCACCCGCCACATCTTCCACGGGATCCATTTTGTAGTGGTGCCCACAGCAGTTTCTCAAATTCCCAAATGTGCCCACGGGTCCAAAAAGGTTGGGGACTCTTGCCCTAACTCTACACCTGGGAAAACATTTGAGGCTTTTGCTCATTAAATATAATGAGCAAAATCCAACATCACGCAAGCGAGCTTCCATTCCAGTGGGAAATTGTATCCTGGGTAGTGTGTAATATCACTCTTTGCCATGGGTATAAAGCTACTGCTGAAGGGCAGTATGGCCTGGACATTCCCACAATCATGTTCCCAGGGTTATATTAGCTTGATGGGCTGCACTTATATCCCACTTTTCTTCAGAGAAGCTCAGAGCTGCCCCTATATGGTTCTCACATGGTCTCCCCTTCAGGACAGCCTGCACAGCTCCAGCAGTAGAAGCGCATCATGCGCCTTTGGGCCACCACACCCCTTGAAGCCACTATTACACTACAGCTCTAGGGGCATTTACATGTTTGCATTTTGCATATGTATGTAGGAAAGCAGCCAGAAAAGGACTCACAAAGTTGTTTGTTGTCCTAATGCACAACTCTTGCGAAGTTCTTGGAACCTTCTTCACAGCTCACTGATCTTATACTCACTAATCTTATCCCACCACCATCACAGGCATCACAGCTAGAACTGGCATTTATGTGGCTTTTGAGAGTAAGCCACTAGTTTAAGTTGGGGGCATATCTAAATGATTAGCACTCAGACAGATATGTGGCTGTGCACTTCAATGCACAAAGTATCACATGAATAAAGAGGAAATCCATGTATGTAATTGGCTGATACAAGTACAATCTTATGCATACTTATCTGGGAGTTAGTCCCATTGAATGTTGAAGAAATATACAAAGCTTTAGACCGAATAAGTGATTAATTTCCTTTTCCCCCCTTTTCTTTTCCTTTTATAAGATAGAATATAGCACTAGCCAGAGCCAAAGATGTACTATTGAAATCACAACCATATATCACCTTTTTTTCTTATTCATTTGAAATATGCCTCCCAAAATGGCCCTGAAATATATGATTGTCCCCACTAATAAATTAACATGTGATGTGAATGTCATCCATCTGAACTGAATGTTGGCAAAACTATGGACATGCCCAGGAAAATAACAAGGGAATAGCACAGAAAAACTATCTGTCTGAAATGTGGCGCTGCCACATTCCTTCCATCAATATGATTAAAATAATACTACTGCTTCTGCTAATGGACACTACCTCACCCCACTATCTCTTGATTTGAAAGAAGAAATTTGTAGCTACAAACTGCAAAGTCTGATAGCATCCAATGGCATGGAAGGAAGGGAATGACCGGGTGGATGGGATGGGATACCTTCCCAATTCTCACTGTCGATGGAAGACTACTGACTTTGTGGCTGCCTCTCTTCTCAGCATGATCCAGATAGAGATAGATAGATAGATAGATAGATAGATATAGATAGATAGATAGATAGATAGATAGATAGATAGATAGATAGATAGATAGACAGACCATTGATCCTCCTGTGGCTGATAGATTAGACTCAACAAGGAAGTAGTGTTCATGGTCATTTTTTCCTAAATAGCTACAAAGGGAACCCTGTCTTAAAATTAACAAATATATGTGAGCTAGGTCCTGGCAGCTAATTACCCCGCTTCCCCAGGTTTAGGGGCAGTACACTTCTGATTAACAGGTGCTGGGGATAACCATGCATATTTCTCTTATCTGCTTGTGAACATCTGGTTGTTATCAGAAACAGAATGTTGAATTAGGAGGATCTTTGGTAATGATATTGCAATCTATTTGGGGGTATGAGGGGTGGATAGATATCCTTCCCTGCTCTCACTTCTAATATCCTCTCTGTCATTCTGCGAAGCAATTTAAAAGGTAATCATCAGTGGAAATGTAAGGGAATTGAACAATTGCCCCTACAATTATTGATCATTCTGTGCAAAAAGACCAGAGAAACAATAACTCAAGTGTCTTTTCTGACTAAGGGGGAGGGAGGGAGGATAACCTTCTCACCTGTAATGCTACCTGTGTAAGCCCAATGCTTGATTCACCCTCAATCACCGGAGAAGTATTCATGGAAGCTGACTCAGACTGGCGTCAAATGGGCTTAATGTACTTCCTGCTGATGACACGACTGCCTTGAAAATATGCCCACACTAATTGTCTTCAACAGAGTGAATAATATGAGCTGCTTGTCTCAGCCAGCTCAGAAGAGGATGCCATGATACATTATTATGGTTATGGTTATGGGTATTATTGACTGAATAGGAAGGCAAATTTACAAAGGGGAAAAGGCATTTTGCTGTAAATGTGATGAGGTCTTAGGTGTTTGGCATGTAATTCAGCTTTGATGCATTGTGTGTCAAAGGATGCTTCCAGACGGAGGGCTCCTAGTGCTACCAATTAAAAGGCATTCTGCAGCTATTCCATTTTTAACAGATGTTTAGTGCTGGGGGGGGGGGGCGGGGAATAGAAAAAGTGGTGGGAAAACATGAGAGGGTTACAAGTGGAAGACAATGCACTGTAGACCTGTCATCAAATTCCATGAACGAGAGAGGGCGATTGCGCAATCAAAGCCCTGTCTGGAAGTACCCTTGGTTTTCTTTCGCCATTCCTTTGGCATCACACCAAAGTGTTTTAACCCATTTATCTGTTGTTGTTGTTGTTGTTGTTGTTGTTGTTGTTTTCCACCACTGAAAATGATATGCATGCTGGGAACCAAGCTAAAGGATAATGAATCAGACTTGGATCCAGGAAATCTGAATTCATTGTGTCAGTTCTCCATCAGTACAGTGAGAAACACTGTGGCCTTTATTACAGAATTATTGTATGTGAATGTTCACAGAACATACTCATGGTCAAAGACTGCCTTGGTTGCCCTGATGGATGAGCAATGCCAGGAGAAAGACAGGAAGTGTTCTCCTGTACATCTTAGTGGTTTTTGACACCATCAATTTAGGTATCCTTCTGGAAAGGCTCACTGGGTTGGTAGTTGGAGGCATGGTGATACAATGATTCTGCTCCTTTCTGGAGCAGGGCCTTGCAGAGGGGGGTCAGTGGGGCCAGTTGGCCCAGGGCCCACAATTTTGAGGGGGCACTCCGACGAGGAGGTCCCCCCCTAGCTTACCCTACTGCTTCTGTAGCATTAGCAGCCCATCGAGAAGCGAGGAGCCTGCCTTGCAGAAACAGCGCAGAAACCGTCCGCCGTGAAAATCTGAATGTGAAGAAGTGATGTCTTACATCTTGAATAAAAGTGCTTCCCATTACCTTTTTTATAAATCATTCTAGTTCATATATGTTTTTAGCATTGAATCAGTGCCACTGTTAAAAAAAAACCTTAATGAGCAGTTTGAAATGGGGAGGGGGTGCATACTTCCCATCTGGCCTGGGCATATTACCAGCTCTGCATGGCCCTGTTCTGGAGTGCTGATTCTAGAAGGTGGTGCTGGTGGTCTACCTACTGCTCAGCCCCATGGCATTTAAGCTATGGGATCTCACAGGTTTTTCTTGCCCCGTGATGGCAGATCCTGCCTCCAACCCAATTACTTTAAATAGAAATGAAATATATCTCACCACTGTGGGGGAAACAGCGACCAGGTGACCTGTGTGCCTGCCTGTTCAATTGGCTGCCCAGGTGCTGAGTCTTGATAGGCAACTTCAAGACACTTGTTCTCTGTTCTTAGGGTTCTTGATCTTAAAATCAGACTTGGACTGGACAGCCCTTTAAATAGAGGATACCTTCAATTACAGGTTGGTCCTCTGACGGTCCTTCATTTTTGTAAAATAGGGCACATAGTCACCCTAGCTAAGACTATAAACAATTGCAAAAATTAATTAGAAACACATTGTGTAATACTGTACAAACTGTGATGCAAATTGATAGAATAACAACATTTTGAAATGACTTGCATTGCTTCTCAGCAATGATGCACAGGCACTATCCAATAGAAGCTGATGACACTTGTTCATACACATTCTTCACAGTATTTGCAAACACAGGATTGAATCTAGCATCATGATACTGCAAACAGAGAATACCACTTGCGGGATAGGACTTCCATGTCCCCTGCTCCTCCCTGCACATCCCTTTCCACCCTCCAAATCTGCTTGGGAGGGTCCCCCAGAAGACAAAATTTCACTAGTCAGAAGCAAATCTTATTTTTTCCAGGGACAAAATATTGTGATTTAAGTGCTGGCAAAAAAAAAAGTGATATTCAAGATGCTCTCTTGAAGAAACAACAAATGAATTACAACTAACTTTACTATATAGGGGGAAATGATTCCACAGATAGCCTCTAAGAGTCTGAAAAGATTATTAAAATGAAAAGGAGACTATGGATGCTTGCCCATGAAACCAAACTGTCCCTTTCCAAGCTGAGTAATGGCAACGAACGGCCGTCAATCTGCCATTTTTTCCTTGGTAGGGCAGGAAGAAGAGCAAAGCCTAATGGGAGGAGAGAAGCACATACATCATGGGGTATAGCAGGGCAGCCTGACATGGGATTCCCTGGAGAGTCTTAACAAGATGCTACATAGCCTAAAATCCCCTGGAAATTTGACTGATAATGTTGCATGATGATAAGGTCCTTCTGTCAGCCCAAAGCTGTCTCATCACTGCCATCCCAGGCTATAGAAGTGTCTCCGATTCCCAAATCCATCTCCTCGATATTCTCTGTGGGCAGCAATTGGGGCTTAAACCTGGTGGAAGGGGGCAGGGAGGAGACGCTGGCATTAAAATTGATCGCCCAGCCGCTCGGATGATAGAGAGCTTAATACTTGTTATATGTTATGTCACTTATGCCTGGTGCAGCAATCTTACTCCAGTGACAAATTGCATTACGGGAAGGATGAGAAAGCGAAAGCCTGCAAATTAAAAACAAACCAGCGGTGCTTACTGCATCCCTGTCACTGATGGGTGATGGACCACCTCAGCTTTAGGCTAGGGTGTCAAGTGCAGCAGAGGCAGCCAGCTTTCACATTAGATTAGTTGTGGAGACACAGGCTGCATCCATGCAAAGGAAATGGCATTGCCAGAAGCAAATGGAGAAACTGAGAGGTGGTCTCCAGGAGGAATAAGTCTGAATCAATTACATCAAGCCAAGTTCATATTAGTCCTTTCATCATGGGTGGGGTGCAGAGTGTAGCTGAGATCTTTCATTCCAGCCAGCCACAACCTGGTGCCCTCCTTATGTTTTGGATTTCAGCTCCCATCAGCCTCAGCCAGCATGGCCTATAGTCAAGAAGGTTGGCTGTTGTAGTCCCCAGGTTGGGTACGGCTGCTTTCTTTTCTCCAATCACAGCAATTTCTTCTAGCATCCTTAGGAGCCCTCCTGGGGGAGGCGGGCATCAAACTGCTCCCCCATGCTTCAGACTATGTGTGGTTATTCCTCAGGAGCAGCTATATTTCCAGACAACAGATTGTTTTTAAACATTGTCCGTGCTCAAATTTTAGAGGGGAAGCAGAGGGTACCCAGGCCCTATACAGTTTATGATGGTTGCATTGAAAGAGAATGTCATGTTCTTCCCCCAGGTTCAAGGAAATCCTGGCCAAACTCAAGAGTGAATAAATCTAAGTGATACATTTCTCAGAATTAAAGGTGCATTCCTTGTCCTTCTCACTGAGGAGCACAAATCACTTTAGAAAGCTAGTCAGTTCTAGCCCAAGGGTGGGAATGAATTACAGGCAACTTCAAAGGGCCCCCACCTGCCCTCTGTGACATCCCCTCATTAAAAGCTTATTTGCTTTGATTCACACACCCTCATGTAAAGCTACAAAAAACATCCAGGGGTGTCATCATCATTTCATGGTAGAACCTTTAATAAACCTTGGATCTCTAAAGTGGTGTAAGCAGCCCAGTTTTATCCAAACAAATGCCACCAGCTAAGCGTATACTTGCCTATTAATTCTGTCTGGTGACTTTTCCCGCCAGACAGAAAGGAAGAGCAGGGATCAGGACCCTTATGCTCCATCTCTGCTTGCAAAAGGTGGCGTGAAACCCTGATCCTTCCGCTTCCCTCACTTGTGCATTAGATACCCCCTAATTACCTGAGGGTCAAACTACAGATTACTTTAAAGATGGAGCTAGTAGCTATATCTTTTTCTTTTCTTTTTTTTTACTCAACAATATATGAAAGTGCCCCAATGTGGATTGGTACTGGGGCCCTGTACATACAGTTTATATTACAACTGGATCATTTTGGGACAATGTAATTTGTAGGTGTGTGAGTTTGTGACCAAGATTAGGAACACAGCAAGGAGCAAAGGGTTAAAGTTCCCTCCCTCTCCCATGCTAGGGTCCCAATCCATGTAGTAGGACGGAGCTTGACCTGTACCAGAGAGATCAAATCTATAATGAAAGGAATAGGCATTGCACATAGAATCCAGTAGATTCCCTCAGCAACATAGAATCCCTCTGAAAACAAGGGAGTACTGGCAACAATCTAGTTTCAGAATGAAACGGAGCATGCATGAAAAAACTTTGCTGCCATAGGCGAGAAAAATAATTGTTGAACTGCTGCTCAGAACTTTGCCAAACCAACAAAGGATTTCCTTCCTCGAGAAGCCTGAATAAAATACATCTCATATCGAATCACAAGGAAGAGAAGGGACAGGATGAAATTTTAGGAGCACTTTGGCAAATGTGGGCCACCTTTTGAGATGTGAAATGATACATTATTTCAAAGATTACAAAGCCTATCTCCCTTTACCCCCACACTATTGTTGTCCATTACACATGGCTGCTTCCATGGCCAGCCCTACCATTAGGTGGAATAGTGGAGCCACCTCAGGCGGTGAATGTGAGGGGGGGGCAGAAGCACAGGTGAAGTGTGTGAGGGCACAGCTGGGTGTGTCATGCAGCCTGACTGCTGCCCTCAGGTGTGGTGGAGAATGCTGTCCTCTCACCTGTCTTAAAGGACCATTCAGTCGGCTTCTGTGCAGGGAATGCGGAGGGGTATTCTTTGCTCCAAGTAGCCAAATATCTTGGGCTCTGACTGCTTCTGACACCTGAGCTAGGGTGGCCAGGCATCCTACTTTACAGAGGGTGTTCCTCTATTTAAAGGTGTCCTTTGTTTGAAGGGCTTCCAGTCCAAGTTCGGTTTAATGACCAAGAATCATTTGACGGTTGAACAACATAGGAACATAGGAAGCTGCCTTATACTGAGTCAGACCCATGATCCATCTAGCCCTGCAGTGTTGACACTGATTGGCAACACTGGCTTTCCAGGGTTTCAGGCAGGATTCTTTTCCTTGCCCTGCCTGGAGAAGCCAGGGATCGAACTTGGGATTTTCTGCATGCAAAGCAAGTGCTCTATCATACTGAACTATGGCCCCTCTCCTTGAAGTTGCCCACCAACAGTTAGCACAGGGGTGGGCAACACACAGCCCATAGGCTGCATGCAGGCCTCCTGCCATTGGATTTGCCATGTTGGTGGCAGCAAACAAACAAAAAACCCAGGGTGCCTCTACAAGAGTGATTTCAAGCTCTTTCAAGGCGCATTACAGGTTTTACTTCTACAAGAACGGAGCGCAAATAGGGGGTTGAGGAGCTTTTTATCTCCGCTTATGCGCATTATCGAATGCTCGTTAAATAGCGACTTAAAATTTACCGCAGGAGTTAAAGCGCCTTATGGCCATGTAAACATGTGATTCTCCGCATGTAAACAACTTTAAAGAGCATTTTATACAGCCCGTAATGCACTCCACTGCCTCTTGTGAATAGGTATTAGGAGTAAATGTGCTTCTCCGTATATGCACATAATCGGGCAACCGGGCGTCAAAGCAAAATCTTGTAGAGGGGACCCCAGCAAGTTTACTTACAAACAAGGCAAACAGGGAATTTAAAAGCAAAGGGGCTACATTATTGCTTCTGCTGCAAAAATTTTGGTGGCAAATTCTGTGGTGGCAGGAGACAAGGGTCCAACCCAAAGGGGCAGTATGCCCACCTCCCACCCCTGAGTTAGCAGCTGGACAGCAAACTAAGCAGGCACGCAGGTCACCTGGTCACAGTCTATCTCACTATGGCAGGATATATTTCAATCATGGTAAGCATTTCTACATTTGCATCTATACATATTACAGCATATTACATATAAATCAGCATAAGCAAATGTTGTGCAAATCTTTGTCTTCTTTGGTCCTCTGTTTTTGTGATACATTTCCTTCTATCTGGTGATGCATAAGTGGCCATCCCAGACGTCTCTCTGGTAGCATCATTAACGAGTCCATTATATGAGAAGGTTGAATGATGTGGTGACTTTCCACACCTGTGTCTCTGCTGCAATGAGACTGGCAGCCGCCCCAATGTGATGCAGCCACAATATACCAGTTGTCCGCACCTCAGAATATAGTCATGCATGGGCCCATTGTGTTGAGAAATGCTACTTTCCAAAAGAATTATTTTTTCATCCATTAGTAAGAGATTTCATAAATCCTCAATGCAATCTCAAAAAACAGAAATCTCACCCTGAGTCAATACGATTCTCGATATCCAAGGATACTTGAATTAACACAGCTCCATTTGAAGTGAATCTGATGCCACTTGATCCAAGTGAAGTTAATTGTGCAGATTACCAATGGACTGTATTTTGACCTTGATGCGATGAACATTTCATGAATGTAAGGAACATCCTGTAACTTAACAGAACAGCTCTGGAATTTCAATTCACAAACCACCTCTCCTACAATCATAGGGAAATAATTTTTCATTGCTACAATAACTGTTTTAAAATCCTGTTTGAGAAAGTAAAAAGTAGGAGTGTGCAATGGATCGGGTCCGATCCACAATCCGGACCCGATCCAGGGGAAATTGGATAAAATTATCCAATCTGATCCCAAGCTCCTGGATCGGCCAATCCAATCCGATCCAATAAGGACCTGATCCAGATCGTGTTGGATCGGAAGATCGGACACCCTGCCCCCACTCACACCCCTCACCTGCTGGGGCCATCTATAGACGGCCCCGGCAGGTAAGGAGCGCAAATGCGGGGAGGGGGCTTACCTGCCGGGGCCATCCGCTGCCGCCAGCGGACGCCAGCAGGCGCCAGCAGATGGCCCCGCAGGTAAGGAGGAGCACGAAGGGGGGGCTTACCAGCCGGGGCCGTCCGCTGCCATCTGCGGGCGCCAGCGGGCACCCGCAGATGGCAGCGGACAGCCCAGCAAGTAAGGAGGATTACGAGGAGGGAGGAGGAAGGGGGGCCCACTTGCCTGCAGGGCCGTCTGCCGCCTTCACCTGCCATAGATCTACTGAGCACTAGGTTTCACGGCCTATTTCTCAGTAGAGCGCCAGGTGATGACATCATCACCTGGTGCTCTACTGAGAACTAGGCTGCAAAGCCTAGTGCTCAGTAGATCTATGGCAGGTGAAAGTGGCGGACGGCCCCACAGGTAAGGAGGATCGCCAGGGGGGCTTAACTGCCGGGGCCTGTCCGCTGCCATCCGCTGCCACCTGGATGGCAGTGGATGGCAGCGGACGGGCCCCAGCAGGTAAGGAGGATCATGAGGGGGGAGGAGGGAGGGGGCCCCACTTACCTGCCGGGGCATCCGCCACTTTCACCTGCCATAGATCTACTGAGCACTAGGCCGCGAAGCCTAGTTCTCAGTAGATCTACGGCAGGTGAAGGCGGCGGACACCCCGGCAGCTAAAGAGGATCGCCGAGGTGGGGTCTTACCCGCTGGGGCCTGTCTGCTGCCATCCGCTGCTGCCCAGGCGGCAGCGGATCGCAGCGGACAGGCCCGCAGGTAAGGATCGTGAGGGGGGAGGAGGGAGGGGGCTCCCACTTACCTGCTGGGGCCGTCTGCTGACACGGGTGCCAGCGGATGGCCCCGGCAAGTAAGGAGCGTGAAGGGGAGGAGGGGGCTTATCTGCCGGGGTCGTCTGCTGCTGTCCGCTGGCGCCCATGGGCGCCAGCAGACGGGAGCAGAAGGCCCCTGCAGGTAAGAAGTGCGAGGGGGGAGGGACAGGGAGGGGGGAGTTAGGCCCCCACTCACCCCCCGCCACCATTTTTCCCCATAGACTTGCATTGGAGGAAAGCTTTCTTTCCCCCAATGCAAGTCTATGGGGAAAAATGGCAGCTGATCCAAAAATCGGACATCCGATTTTCAGATCGGAATCAGGTCTGATCCAATCCAGGGGACCTCCAATTTTGTTCCGATATGATTCGGAACAAAATTGGAGGTCCTGATCCGGTCCTGATCTGATCCAGGGGGTCCGTGCACACCTCTAGTAAAGAGGGCAATTGAAAGATGCAGTACACCAAGTGACTGTTCCTTTGTCCCATTCTAGAGGCCTTTTGACAGATCAGTTGTGTGAACCTGCCTTTTGATAGGCAGGTTCACACAATTGCCACAATCTACCATGACTTATTTAAGCCACAGCAGGTTGTGTTACATGCTGGTGGCCATTTTGAATATTCAAGCCATGCCAGGAAGTCACTGTAGGTTATGGTGGCATCCGAACCAAGCGAGAGTGGGTTGTCGACATGGTTAGCAAACCACCCAAACCTTAATACAGCCCAATAACCCACGCTTACTCGGTTCGCATGACACTATAAGCCATGGCGACAACCCACGATGGCTTGAATATTCAAAATGGCTGCCGGCATGCACCACAGGCCACCATGGCTAACATAAGCCATGGTGAGCTGCCATGATTGCGTGAACCAGGCCAGCTCCGGAGGGCAGGACTAGAATCAATGGGTGCAAATTGCAGGGATGTAGATTTCAGCTGAACATCAGAAGAAGCTTTTGTACTGTTAGAGTTGCTTAACGGTGTAACAGCCTGTCTCAGGAGGGTACCTGCAAAGCTTTTTCTTAAAAAGAAAATGCCAGTTTTTAAGCAGGTGCCATCACCAGGGCCAGGGTGATGCAGGCAGTGGAGGCTGGTGCCTCCAAGGTCAGTGGGGCATTGGATGTGCTCTGGGTTTCAGTCAGAACTCCAAAGGAGCTCCCCAAGGTGATTCACCACCCCACTGACATCTGTCAGTGGATGCAGGTGGCAGAGTGCTTTGTTTGGGAGCAAAAAACCAAAGTGTGGTATTCACGGTTGGCTTTGGACCAATCACTATCTCTCACAATCATATCTACCTCACAAGGCATTAAAAATAAATGAGATCAGAATTGTGAAGCATTTACTTTTTAACTTGGGGAAAATGCTACAGAGAGCATACAGCCCGCGAATGGAACCAGGAGACACGCAGCTCCTAACAAAAGAATAGGCAAGCACCTGTATTTTGTTCTTTTTCAGGTTCACCTGTCTGAATTCCCAATTGGGCATTCACATTATCCATTCACTGTGAAGAATCATCATTAGTCAGGTGAAGTATTTATTGGATTGGTAACTGTGCATGGAAGAATAGAGAACTTTGCCATAGAGATGGAAGCAAAGCAAGAAATAAATATTTGGACAGAAGCCATTAATCAGAATAGTCATGACTTAATTGTGGAATTCAAATATTTCTGATTATTATAAATGAATCCAGATCAGGAAAGTAAACAGGTCCTACAAACAGATATTCCCCAGGTGCACAGCAGTTAGAACCCCAGATGTGTGTTACTTGATGGATGGGGTGGCAGCTTAGGAAATAAATTCTGCACTGCCTGTGTATTGCAGGTGTCTGATCTACTTTGTCTCCTGATGGATGGAAGGGCTGATGCTGTGGTTCCCTTTCTCCCACTCTAGCCAGCCACCTGTTGGGAGCATTTCACTGTTACCCCTGTGCAGTGTTTAATAATAAATTTTTGCAGTGCATGCACTCATCATGACAGCCCTTCTCCCAGCTACGTCCCCAAGGAGAGTCCAAAAATGCAGGCAGCTGTGTTAATCCATATCAACAAACCAGTTATAGGAGTTTTCATCCCCATCAGAAGCACATCTTTTGTAAAGCTAATCACCCTTAATTGTCCATTCAAGACCAGGTCATCCCAAAATTCTTTGCATTACAAAGGGGGAAAGCAATACTTGACAGAACGCCTTTCCTAACATGAACCTACCTGTACAATACGTTCATCATCTAAGGTCCTCAACTGCGTGCCTACTTTGAGGGAGGTCCAGAAGACAGCAACAAGGGATAGGGCCTTCTCTGTGGTGGCCCTTCAATTATGGAATGATCTCCCCGATGAGGCCCGCCTGCTACCAACAGTGCTATCCTTTCAGTACCAGGTCAAACCTTTTCTCTTTTCCCAGGCATTTAGCAATATGTGATGAGCTTAACTGATCCCAGATCTGTTTTTCGGTTTGGCTGACAGCTTATAGTTGTTTTTAGATGTATGTTTTTGTGTATACAGTATGTTTGTATGGTTGTGTTGAAGAGGGAATTTTACCAGGTGCTACATGCATACAAATGACACCTGCTGAAATTCCCTTTTCTATACAACTGTTAAAGATACAGGAGCCCTGTCCTCCTTTCCATATGATCACCCTAGTAGAGAGAAGGCCCTCTCCCTTGTTGCTGTCTTCTAGTAATAACCATCAGAAGTGCCACATTTTCTGTGTGATCCCAGTTAAGCATTCTCCAGGCATATGAAAGGATCCACAGTGAGGGCCATGTTGGCACTGGAACCTCTGAGCTCATTGCACTCAAAAATCAGACATGCATATTTACTTTCTCCGTTAAACATTGTGATCTGTGGGGGGGCACTTGTGTGTGTGTGTGTGTGGTACTTAATTATGATCCTGCACCAGCTGGATATAATCTTTGATTATTCCACCTCACCCCACCCCCATAGCAGGGGTCTTTTCTTTTTTTTTTTTGAGCCATAGGCACATTTGGGAATTTGAAAAACTACTGTGGGTGCCACCACAAAATGGCTACCATGGAGGATGTGGCTAGTGACATAGAAACAGCAAGGTAAAGAGGTGGGGAGAAAAATAGTGAAGCTAGAGTCTGGGAGCTATGAGGAAAGACGACAGGGTAGAAAAGGATAAGACTAGAGGCTAAGAGGGGGAGAAACAGCGAGCTAAAGAGGTGGGGCGGAATAGAAATAGTGAAGCTAGAAAGGGAGAGGAAGAAGACTGCCCTAACATTTTACAAGGGTTTAATTTAAAAAAAAATTTTTTTTGTAAGGACAACGAGTGGAGAACTTTGTGGGCACCCTTGGAGGTGCCAGCGGGCATCATGGGACTCACGGGTGCCACGCTGATGACCCCTGTCCTATAGGAAGGAGCATGCATGCAGTTGGGGAGTAAAAGCCAGTCCTACTGCTCTATGAAGCACAAGACAGGTATTTTACACAGCATATGCTTCACATTTGAACATACCTTTTCTCCTGTGGTAATTTGTCTGCTTCTGTAGCATCTGCCTGCATTTTCATCGGCTGCCATTTTGATCGTCCTGTTTGTTGGATGGCTGCGCTAGGCATGGAGGCCTCCACAATCCTGGTTAATACATAGAAGCTCCTCAAGGAGTGCTTTGGACCCTGGCTGTTCTTTTATTCATTCCTTGAACTTATTTCCATTTCTATTATTAACCCTGATATTATTAAGTAGTTTTCCATAGTCTTTCATATAGAGGAGGTAAAGCAGGAGTGTTGAACCACATGCAGCTGGAACAGAGTTTGGCGGCTGTATTCCAATGGTGGGCAGGACTGAAGGCAAAAGGGGTTACGCCAAACTGCCCCAAACACTAGGCTGACCATATGAAAAGGAGGACAGGGCTCCTATAACTTTAACAGTTGTAGAGAAAAGGGAATTTCAGCCGGTGTCATTTGTATGCAATTAGTTCCTGATGAAATTCCCTCTTCATCACAACAGTTAAAGTTGCAGGGGCCCTGCCTTCTTTTGTATATGGTCACTCTAGTATAGTGCATGCACCTTTAACTGTTGTGATGAAGAGGGAATTTCACCAGGGACTAATTGCATACAAATGACACTGGCTGAAATTCCCTTTTCTCTACAACTGTTAAAGTTACATGAGCCCTGTCCTCCTTTTCATATGGTCAGCCTACCAAACACCAGTCAATCTTAGCTTAAACCTTTTAGTGCCATTAGCAAAAACTTAGGGGAGGTGTTTCAATCTTTCAGCATGGGGAGGGGGGGGAAATTGCATAGAAGCTGGGAAACTACCATACAATTGGAAAAAGGGGTGGAGCCAGGGAAAGGAGGGTGGCCTTCTGGGGAATCTCAGAGGGCCAGATTGGGACCTCGTGTCAGAATTGCCCCCTGGGCCTGAGGTTTTACACCCCTGATGTAAACCACACTTGGTTTGAGTTCACACACACACACTTATAGGAGATCATAATTATATCTGCTTACAGAAAATAAAATGCTACGTTTAAGGAATACCAACATCCTCTTCAGGATCTTCTCTCCCACCATTCTCCTCCTCTCCCATGGGGAAACTCCCACTCTTTGCCATTCATCCCTCCCTCTTTAGTACCTCATCCTTACCTCAACCTTCAAAAGAGAAGCACAGCCAGTCTCTAACCCAAGCTCACTCACTTCTGACTTCTTGCCCATACCCATCCTTTTCAACCCCCAAGATTGCATGCTTATTAGTCCATCCCGCTGGACATTCCCTGTCAAATGCTGACACTTGAGTTTAGCGTAATTTCATTTAAAATCCCAAATCAAAACCAGAAAAAGCTTTTTAAAAAGCTGTCCAAAACTGTGATGGAACACGTGCTTTGCAAGATGGTCCCAAATTCAATTTTTGACTTCTCCAGTTAAATGGATCTCAGGTAGAAATGGGGTGGGTGGGAAATACCTTTGCTCTGCTTCCACCTGACACCCTGCAGAGCAGCTGTCACAGCAGGCAAGACCTGGGATGTCAACCTACACTGTTCCTGAACTAGTCTATAGACTTGAATGTCCACTTAAACATCTTGAACAGACAGCTTGCAGACTCAGTGGTGCAGTTGGGTAATTTTTGGTTCTGGATTGTGGTGTTGGGGCACTTTAGAGGATACTGGGCCTGTTCACATGCAACAGCAGCAAATTATGGGTTACTTAATCCACAACTTGCTGTGGCACATGCCAGGTGAGTTCTGCCACCACTTTGCATAAGCAATCTCCGATTGGACCAGACAGAGGATGTCTGAACCCAGATATTATAGGTTAACTGTAGGTTGTTTGGCCCACAATTAGCCTATAATGACTGAGTTTGGATGTCATGTAGCAACCTCTGATCGGTCCAATCAGAGGTTGTATATGCAAAATGGTGGTGTGACACACTCAGCACATGCTGATTTGTCACTGTTACATGCAAACTAGGTCAATGTGTATTAATGGAAATGGTCTTATAAGGAGCCCACTCTTTAGATGATGCTGCAGAATGTTTTCAATACCATGATCAGTTCATCCATGTAACTACACAATATACTGAAAATTACAACAAACAGGCAATCTCAATAGCTGTAAAATCAGATTTTGATGCAACTGTTTGTATATATCTGAACTTGAAATTTTAATTCCATGTAAAAAATATTAGACTGAACTAATACAAATGCATAAGATTTCACAGGTATTTGTGTTCATGGTTTGTATTGTAGAATTCATTTTTATTTCATGTTCAGTAGTCTGTGTTGATTTTCTTTTATGACTGGCTATAACTTTTATTCATAGGGCAGACACTACGATCAAAATAATGAACGCAAGCTGGGAGAAGGTTTAATTTATTGGAGTACATTTTCCCTGATACATTGAAATCAAAGTTCCATCTTGTAGAAGATGATTACAAACACCATAAAAGAAATCCCACATTTCACCTCTCTCATCAACCAAACATGTTGTATGGCAACCCAACTAAATAGAACTGCCAATCTTGGCTGTGTTGGGCAAGCATTTGACTCCTGACGTGGGATTATGAGGGGGCTGAGGAGGCTGAGGAGGCATCCCCAGATAAACACAAATGGAAAATTTTGGCAGCTCAGCTTTTCAGAGGTTTAGACTGCGGGTTAAAAATAATAGCCCTTGTCACTTCACATAGCCTTGTTGTTGGAAATCTGTAGTGCTGAGGCTGGACTATAGTACCTAAGATGTGATAATGTTGCTTCTTGCATCAGTGAGCACCATATTGATTGTGAGCTGTCATGGCTTGGGCATTCTGGTAGGTTGCCTTCAACAACAGCCATAAGAGCAATGGCCGTCCATCTTTAGTACACTTCTTGAAGATCTCTGTAGCTCTTCTGAAATAATGTAAGCATTCAAGAAATTAACCAACAAACTCCTCAAACATGGCCTGTCCCGGACTGATACCTAATGCTCTTATCAGACCTTTGATGGATTCTTGTACGGCCCTGACCAAGAATCAAGTGAATCATCCACTCCCATGGCAGTGAGTCAGAAACTTTGGTGTCAGAGCAAGCTCATACTTGTCAAAAGTAAAGAAGCCGCCACATCCACAAAATGAGAGATGGGTGTTGCTCCAGAACCTCTCTACCCATTCCACCAACTTCTTTGAACAGGTATTCCCTAAGCAAACCACGACGCCAGCAAGCTGTGGTAGGATACAGCCCAGCCACCCTATTAAAAACTTGGAAAATCCTCCGATTGATCTCCACTGCAGTAATTGTTAAATCCCTTCCAATTGCTCAAAAAAGATATTAGTCACATCTGTGTGGTCCAATACAATGTATCAACTGGCCCAACTTGGTGGATAGGATCTTACGGTATTTGAAATTGCAAAGTTGTTCTTGGCAGACATGAATAGGCTATTACCCAAGGGTCCAATTGGCAGGTTCCTGCCCAAAGACCATAATTATCACTATAAGAACTACAGACATGGTCTCTGGGGTATGCACTCCCTTCATACATCCTCCTCAAATGTCTGAGCTACATCAGATCCATTGATTCCCGTTTTAGTTATTCCTCCGGGCTCCTCTTCTGCTAGTCAGTCATCCTAGCCATGCTCTGGATTTTCTATGAACGCACTGGGCTCCTTCCACCCCTGAGTAATTTCCATTCTGCTTCTTATGCCCATGGAATTTTATCTATAAGAACAAAAACTTCAAGAGCTCACCCTGACCAGTTCTGCTGTCACCAGTAAAGTTGGGTAGCCCCATTTATTATTAAATGGGGCTATCCAGCTTTTGCAGGCTGTGGGATCATAAAGCGGCAACAGAGATGGTCATAAACAATCCAAAACACTGTGGAGGTGAGTGCTAGCCCTGAGGAAAGGAAATAGTGCTTGACACTTGCGAGCTAGAAATGCTCAATTGGTGCATAAGCCACCCCTGATGAAACAGATAGTCTAGTTTGCAATCAACAAGAAACTTCTCAGTAAATGTACAGCTCTGTTGTTTGCTGGCACATGAAAACTTGTTGGGTTGTGATGCACCAAACTGAACGTCGTCATGGGATAACAATACGGAGAGAAGAGTATGAAGAAAACTTCATACGGCTTGATATCATAGTGCCCACGCTCACATAGGAGTCATCCCTTCCCAGTCTGTGGTCACATATCCTTTGATTCTTCATAATCCCTGAGTACTTATGTGTGTTATGTTCTCTGGGGGACCATTGAAAGGAAATGGATGACGGGAGACAATCCAGATCCAGTAGTGCATGATGGAACTGTGTACCACCAAGGACATACGTGCTTAATGGCAACCATAGAACTGTCCAGTTAACCCTTTCCATGCAATGGATTTCCTAATTCTTATTAAATATTTTGGCAACAACACAGCACAGTTTGACAAGCTGTTTTTAAAAGTCTTGAGTTTCAAACGTGGTTTATGATACCCGGGTGGAGGGGGGGAAGAGACAGGACATCTGAAACACCATTGCACACATCCAAACCCTTTGCTGGATCATAATCATAAACATTTCTATCAGTTTCTAACTCCCTAGTGCAGAGGCAGTATGCCTCTGAGAGTCAGTGTAGCTTGGTGGCTAGAGTACCGCACTGGGACTTGGGAGATTCAGATTCTAGTCTTCATTTGGCCATGAAGCTCACTGGGTGATTTTGGCCCAATCTCTGGTTCTCAACCTAACCTACCTCACAAGGTTGTTGTGAGGACAAAATGGAGAGGAGGACCATGCAAGCTGCTTCAGGTTCCTTGCAAGAGGAAAAAGGGTGAGATATAAATGTAATAATAAAAATACCAAATGCTAGTGACAAATGGGTTGGCTATTACTTTCAATGACTTGGTTGATGAGCTTCCACAGGGGTATCTGCTTAGCAGCTGAATACTGGACTGGATTAACATTCAGAAAGGAAATCTCTCCCACCCACCCCCCTTAAAATGTGCCACCACTCTGCACACTGAATCAAATGGGAGAATCAAGAAGGAAGATCTTAATCTAGACAATATACTTGGTCTGAACAAGTTCTTTGAGTCTGCCGGTGGGTGATCTTAATGCCAATGGTGTGGGGTCTGTTACCTCATCATTTGGAAATTAACAACTCCACATCAGAACATCTTGGAGACAATTTTACTTCTGATTCCAGAATGTAGGCTTTTTAAAAAACAATAAAAGAAAAATGACTCATTAACTCCTGCCATTTTTATCATTTGATTATTATTATTTTAAAAAGAGGTTGCTCCTGAAATCCATTACTTGTAATAAATGTATAAGCCAGCATACTTTCCCCCCCTGTAATCATTCCTTTAAACAAGGCAAACATCTAATTTTCCCCTGTCCTGAGCAGTCTTGTGAAGAGCAGACAGGGTGTTAAGTAAGTCTAATGACAATTAAAAGCTTTGAGCCAAATATTTGAACATCCTCTTGTTCCCAACACTATTAAATCAATATTCCCTACCCAGGATCTGTGCAGCCTTGTTGAAATTTGATGTCTCTTGAGTCACAGTCTCACTTATAAGGTGTAACGGCAGGGGCCACCACAGAAAAAGGCTAGGCTTTCAATCGTCCTTTGCTGGAGAGTGTATTTGGAAATTCTTGCATGCTTCATGGAAACCATCACAAAGGTCGGAACTATTGCTCCACTTTTCACAATCAGAGAAAATGCACAGCACATGGATCTTCAAATATCCACCTTGTCAGAGAAAGTATTGAGTTTATTTCTTGTAGGATCTGTTCTCTGATTGTATTTATATTTATGTTTTAATTTCCCCCCAAACTGATCAAATAAAGGCGGGACGGGGATTATCCTTGTAGTAGAACAGGACAGTTTACCATGCAAAGACGAAGAGCTATTGTAGCTAATCTTCATACCGCAGAACCGTGGACAACCTCTCTTAAAAAGCAGCCAGGCGATAATAGCATTACATGTTGGCTTGGTGGTTATTTTTGTTTGAGTTGTTTTAAATGCCATAAATTAGCAAGGGTTCATTTTTTTCCCAAAAGGAGAAGGGGAGAATGTCTGTTGGAATGAATGAATGAATAAATGAATGAATAAATGAATGAATGAATAAATAAATAAATAAACAAACAATACTTTAAAAATGCACTACTAAAAAAAAGGAAAAGAAAAGTAACCCCACAAATACATATTTATGACATGCAAGCGATTAAAAGAGAACAAATTTAAGTTCTCTCATCCAAAGCAAAAGTAACATTAAACAAATAAATTAAAGTTACAGGAACTGCAGAAGAAAGCTCAGATTCATTTTGGTTTGCAAGTATCGCATTTTGGAAGCATCTAAGGTATTTTGTATACCAGCAAAAGGCACCACAGGATCAACACAGAGAAATCCATGAGAGGCCGTTTGTGGGGGTGTGATGAAGGAAAGTAAGTAACAGCTTTCAATAGCATACATGGTTCTTCATGAATGATGAGTCTAAATGTTCCTACTGCAAACCTGCTCTTTCCATCTTGTCTTTGTTTTTCCTGTCTGAGGGCCT